>JAMYCR010000013.1:688632-5688632 GCA_028830335.1 Eucera pruinosa | reverse complement strand
TTTGAATGAATGATAGTACAACTTTCTGATGCCGCATATATACGTCTTTTGTAGCGAAAGGGTTAATTACCCTGAAGTTAACTTTTAAGACTTACACTATCTATCAGAGTTTACTATGCTATACTATAAATAAGTCCTTGGCAGTGGAAGGGTTAAACCGCCTTATATCTAAAAATTGCACGTACGCAAAAGTTTAACACAAACATAACCTCGAAGCTGACTTCTAATGCTACAAATTCGAAGTAATCATATAAAAAGAGTAACATAACAATACCTTCGTCCTCCGTATCTTTGAAAAACCCGAATTTGAACATCTTGCTGCTAATACTGTTTTCTTTCCACTGGTTTCGAAAAACAATAAAAATTACAATAATTCAAGTCAGAGGTAAACTCACTACATAGTTGCAAATAAGTTGCATGTAAACTGAAGGAATTTGGAAAGGATACCGCATAACTTTTATAAATACATAAAAATATAATATCTGTTTTACTTCAATTGCTTAATTAATAAAAAGTTAAACTTCAATTAAATTAATTTTTTATTATTATATGATTTTTTTCAGGTTGTTAAGTGAATATTTATTGTTTATCTTAATATTTATTAAGTTCATAATTTATGATACAGACGACATATAGCATGAACACATACGAGGTATAGAATAGACCTATCATCTTATAGGACTTTGTATCCCACGTTCTGAAATACCGACTATGAAAAAAATTCTGCTTTTTACGCCACCTACGATTTAAAGCGGTGAGCCACAGACGAGATACAGGATAGACCGATCACCTTATGGGACTTCGTGTCACATGCTCTGAAATACCGATAACTTAAAAATTCAGACTTTTCGGAAGAATGTCTTTCCCTTTATTACCTGAAAAAGAATGTAAACACTTCTCAAGTATTTTAGTGAGCTCACGAGTCTCCATCCGGGTGACAAAGAAAAGCATTGGATAAGTGGTCTATCCTGTTCTTAGTCAATGCTATAACCATTGACTAAGAACAGGATAGACCACTTATCCAATGCTTTTGTTTGTCACCCGGATTTGGGGCTCATGAGCCCTAAATCCGTTTCCATTTTTACCTTTTCGATTGTCTAAAATGTATAACCTTTGCGTTTGCTCTTACATTTTGTATACTAAAATGCTTTAGAAGTATTTACATTCTTTGTCAGATAATATAACGAAAGATATTCTTCCGAAAAGTCTGAATTTTTAGGTTATCGGTATTTCAGAGCATGTGACACGAAGTCCCATAAGATGATCGGTCTATCCTGTACCTCGTCTGTGGTGACACAAAGTCCCATATGATGCTAGGTCTATCCTGTACCTCGTCTGTGCTATAACTAATTATCCTCCATCGATAAAATCACGATGACGTGCGGAATAAACACTTATTTAGGTTGCCGCTACGTGGTGCACATATTCCAAAATTCGACGTTAGATTGGAAATCTTTTGACACGCCATTTTAAAGTGCAGTGTCATCAAAGCGCCGTATAACGTTAGTTAACCGCGTGTAGAGATTTAATATATTTATCAAAACAAAAAGGGGCGTTCGTAGGATCAAACATGTCAGGAGGGGCACTTTTTGGAAATAATGCTTCGCGAGGTACTCCGAAAAATTTGGTCGAGTTCAAGGCAGGCAAAATGACCATGAAGGGAAAGATGGTTTATCCAGATATTCGAAAAGGCTTGGTCTATATCTATCAATCTGACGACTCGTTAATGCATTTCTGTTGGAAAGATCGCATATCTGGATACGTTGAAGATGTGAGAATACTTTGAATCATTATTCTTATTGAAACATTCGATGACTTCAACAATTTATATATGTTTCCTTTATGTCCATCTTACCTGTAAATATTATATAAACAAATCTCTCGTTTCTATAGGACCTAATTATATTTCCTGACGATTGCGAATTTAAACATGTTCCTCAATGTAAAACTGGAAGAGTATACCTTTTAAGATTCAAATCATCGAACAAAAAATTCTTTGTTTGGCTGCAGGTAAAATGAGTTTCACAATTATGTGCAGTAAGATGCACCATATGTGTTCTAAGAAATTTTACAACTCCATTTTGGCAATTAGTTAATACTGTATAATTGTCATAGGATCTCAAAACAGATAAAGATGAGGAATATTGTAGAAAGGTTAATGAAGTTCTTAACAATCCACCAACTCCTGGATGTCAAAGAAGTGGATGCACAAATCCAGAAGGGGACCTCCAGAATTTATTGAACAACATGTCTCAACAGCAACTAATGCAATTGTTTGGTGGTGTTGGTCAACTTGGCTTAGGTAATTTGCTGGGAACAATGAATAGACCTCAAGGTGTGCAAACTACTAGAGCTTCAACAACAACTGCACCAACTAGGTTTACTACAAATGCTTCAATGCCTAGTAACTACTTAAAACGAGAATTAGGATCTTCACCAGCATCATCTGCTAGTGAGACTCCGAAGCCTAATAATGGTAAGGGTATTTATTGGGAAAATCACATGCGTTACCTTACATTAGCATTTATTTAGGTGACAATAAATCATCATCAACAACGCGAACACCAGGTACATCAACACCAGGATCAACATCAATAAGTACAACAAACAACAAAATCCAACTTAGTGATCTTCAAAATTTCCTATCAGAAATTCCTACATCTACAGGTGGAGAATCTGTTGTTCAGGTAATATCTTTTTTCCACGCATAATTTTGTTTAATCTGTATTATTTTTCTTAAACTTTCAGCTTTCAGTAAAGTTACTGTTATAAAATTGCCTCATTAAAAACCTATTACAATGTTTAATGTTTAAAAATTGTTTTAGCGGTATTTTATGTATCCAGAAATCATTCATATTCCAAATTAAATAATGCATTCAAATATACATAATTATTAGGACATACATCACGAAAAATACTTCATACATATTTCTTTTCTGTATCATAGTGTTTTTACTACATTTTTTTTAAATGACTTTGAAAGCAAAGTACGTTTAAAATAGAACAAAAAACGCAGTACAACAAAAGGCAATCTAATTTATCTTGCAACACTGGCAGTATGATTTAATTGTAAAAGCTATCAAACACTTTAGTTTCTTAGTTGTTTCTTCACAGGAGATAAATCTCTTATTATGTCATTCTAAACCTTTGAGTAATTTTCAATTGATCACTTTAAATAAACATAACACTACCCGAATTTGGCAATTATATTTAAAGTAAAGATAAATCGTGAAATCGCATTACATTTTAGCATAATGCAAAGAATGTATAAAAAAATTTAGTCAATAGCTATGCAATTTATATCAATTCCATTCTGTTTCTGTTTCAGTCTTTTTTCATTATTTATTTATTTATTTATTTAATTAAGACTAGGTAAATCTTAGTACTAAATTGAGTGCACAAGAACACATCAATAGTATTGAATATTTTGCTCTATATTCTATATAAAAGAAAAGAAATCTATTATATCATATGCATGCTATTTTTCATCTTCACTGAATCACATCGCGATCATATAAAAAGCACAAAGCATTTTCGTTTAATGTAAAACGTTCTCTGCATAATTTTATCGTTATATTCTTATGTATATATTTTGTATTATTATTTTAATTCACACAGGTATTTATAGGATAGACGAACGTAAATATTTCTGTGCTATACACGCATATTTATAGAGGATATTTATATATTTTAATACTATATTATTACACTTTGTCTAGCTACAGCAATTATCAAACAGTAGTTCACTATAGTATGTTATCTGCTTTCTTTATTAATTGTATTTTTTCTTACAGCTGTAATCATTATCAGGAACAGAATGGTACTCTTGATAACGTGTATGGAATGACATTCTGTTGTTTAGTAACTTGAAATTATTACAACCTTTTTGAACAGCTCTATAAACTATATTTTTTTGTGTCACTTTTGTCACCTGGAACCATTAACATAAACTTGTTGATTCTGTAAATTAATACATTTCAAAACCAGGTATTAATGGATATTTTATGTGAATAATTATGTGTTTATTTCTGCTTCTTACTTATAATAATTAACGCGTCGTCAAATAATGTATAAAAATTCTAATTTTTATAATATATTTTTATTTACATCTTAAGATTGAGAATTTTCCTCATTATTCTGTATTATAACTGTGAAATTTTTTGCTTACTAGTTCAATTATTAGTGTTAATGTTATTTACGAAATTTCGAGAGTAGTGTGGTTAACACATTTTGTTTATTTACATATTATATCTGTTTTCTCAGAACTAATACAGTGCTAATTCTTTATAAACAAAGAAAGAATGAAAAATTACTTAAGGTATATGTGGTGTTGCTTACATAGTTTCTTATTTGGTTTAATGTTATTACTTAATTACATGTATGCTTTCTTAGAATGTACTTTGAAGTATCTATATAAGATAATCACTTGGAGCGGAAATGCGATAAGCAAATTAATAATCTGCCGTTGTGAGTTTCAAATTTTACTTCCATAATGTGTAAACCTTTTGTCATTTCATAGAGTCAGTGGTGTACCATCGGTAAACAGAACCACAGTGTATGTAGAGTGATAAAAAAGAAAGTAATACTATAAAGTCGAACAGCAGGGAGAGGCATGGTTGTTTCGTTACTTAATATTCTTTTCCACATGAACTTTACCTGGCTGTCGGAGACTCTCGCTCTGCTGAGCAGTTGGGGAAGTTTCTCTGGGATCATTTGTTGTTTTCGGCCACCTACAGCACAGCTTATTGTCCGGCAGAGGGGCGTAGCAACAGAGCTGACGAATGCCATCCCCGCGGCGATTTCTGCAACGGAAAGCTTGGAGCGTGCAATGAGCCCGCACTTGCCGCCAGGAGATCACCTGTGTACCACGCTAGTGTCTCCCCAGTTCTCCCAGGCGCTATCAATGTTCTGGTCTGCTTTGCAGTCAGGCCAGGTGGGACCTGTCATCCGCCAATTTGGCTTGGGTCCGGATGCTGTCAATGCTGCAGCCAGTGGAAACATTGAAGAATTCGTCACTGCGCTCGAGTCCGAAGCTAAGAGTGGGCAAGAACAAGCGCAACAGCAGCAGCAAGGACAACAAGAGGACAAAAACGCTAAACAAGCTCCGCCGACATCTAGTCCTGATAAGAAAGACGATGATGACGATGATGACGACGAGGGAATGGCTTTAGATTAAGAATAGTAGCTTAACAAGTCTGATATTTTCACTTATATCTTCATTTACAACGTATACAACGTGTATTACATTATTATAATCGTTTATGTGTAATAAATAATTCCCTAAAGAGTAATGTACTTTATTATGTTATGCAGATATTTACATATATCCTTCTAATTGTAAATATTAGGTCATCCTGGAAGTTCCCGCGGTTGTAAAACCGTACAACTTTTTTTTTCTTCTAAAAAATACCATTTTGTATTATGTACTTTTACTATTGCAATATAAATCATGTTAATTAAAATTCCACTGTAAGTTATTGTTTTAAAATAAATGTTCTACGACCGTGAGAACTTTCAAGATAATCCAATATATAATAATGTTTTCTAAGCGTCAAATTCAGTGAAATTTGTACAATAATATGCGGTTAATGAATAAATTGAAAATTATTTAAAGATAATTTCAAAATTAATCACGTTATAATATATTTAAAAGTTTTCTCAACCTTCGTATATCCTAAGAATACAGTAATAAAATTTGAACGTTAATGTTTCGATGTAAAAGGAGTACTAATTTATGTAATACATATTGCAAATTTATCTTGTTTTAATGATTATATAGATTACAATTTAATAGATAAAGTAAGTGCTTTTGTTTTTTTAGTTTCATAGTTGTTTAACAACAATGAATTCGTCATTTTATATCTATTAATGTGAAATCATAAACTGCTGCATATTGTACGCAGAATTTTCAATTTTTATGATTCTTAAACGCGGGAATATAATTGACCAATAGGAATGCCCTACTTACGACGCACAAACATGTTATTGGCTACACCGATAATCGATATAGGAAATTAAACACAGTTATTGTATCAAATTTTACGCAAAACTACGCAAACTTGTACGGGGAAATAATGGTTGTCGCATAAATTGATATTTTTCATACGCTTTCTCAGTTACTTAACGTAATTATTTTTTATTAACAAGTTGTTTTTTATATTACAAAGCTAGACAGAAGGTATGTAAACCTTGTTGTCAGACATTTGTGTGGTTAATTTGCAGAGTATCTCATTGGTCTGTCGATTATGACATCATCCAGGATCGGCTCAAAACCAGAAATGATACATTCAAAAGTACTTTTTTATATTTTATTTACACGTAACATTTATTTGACAAACAGTAACATACAATCACCTACAAAATTACACATTACATTATAATGTTTAAGTTAAATATATTTCAATATACATTTTTGTACTACGTTATTATTAAAGTAAAGTATATTCGATTGAATTAAACAAAAAAATTCACCGACAATTCTCTAAATATACAATTTACGTAAACTAAAAATTTTCTTATTACTTGTACACAAAAAAAATCGTGTACATCGTTTAAAAAATATATGTTCGATTTCCAGTGAGAAAAAATATTAATATACGCATGATACACTGAAACGATAGAAAAATAAAATAATTTTCCATTCGATTTTTATTTTACACACAGTTGCTATAGATATGCTACATTCGATTCAAGTGCACGCAGTAAATAGGTAAAGTTTCGATGCTGTCATATATACGTCATTGTTTGTAAACAAGCGCGTGCGACAATGATACCTCATTCTGTTTACTTGTTACAATCCTGACCAAACGGGCATTCGCAATAACTGGTGAATCGAACAAGTAGTGGGGTCCTTCTCGCGGATGTTGATTGTTGCGTTGGCGAATGTCGCCAAAAGTTACCCGGTGAATTCACGAGAATCGTATCGCGCTCTTTCATATGTAAAATTTGTGGATACGTCGAACCATTTTGTAACGGAGGTTACGGTGCATCGAAGTCGCGGTGTCATTATAAAACAAGTGCGGGTATCTCGATAAAATACTATTGTTTTGTGATAGAGCACTGCTAATATATAAGAGAGATGGGGAGAGTGTAGAGAGTGTATGCGAGTGCATTCAACATATACTCACACACATACGATTATATTCGGCATGTTCGTGTACAATGGCAACCTTGACACTTGGTGATCGTTTTTGGCGGCTTCGTCTCGTTTCTACTGAAATCGTGTTTGGAAGGATCGCGTCGCGAGTGAAAGCAGCGGTGGCCATTCCGCAAAATCTCTAACAGAGAGTTTGACAGTATCGAGTCATTAAAATATTTCGCGCTTCGGTTCTCAACACTTTTATATCGTTCTTTGTTTGTTTTCCGCGGCTTGTGTTTGCTTCGCGGTACGTTTCCGTGCAAATTATTATCATTATTCTGAAAGGAATAATAAGGTTCGCGACACACACCGCTGCTATTTTTGCGTACATGCTGGAAAATTGTGAAAAATAAACAGCTAAGGTTAGACATGTAGTAAAATTACCATGGTTGATGCCTGTCAAGATAGCTAAACGAGTTACGCTGTATTTAAGCGAAATATTATATTATATTTTTGCAAGGAAAGTTTTGATATTCGTGTATTTTGCGAAACTTGTATACGTTAGTTTGTTTCTGCAATATTTTTCTACGATTAGTTCGACGACCTAATTTTTTTCATTTGACCACCAGCAATGAAAACAAAGTATACTACACATAACTGTATCGACACGCCGTGCATATGCGATCATGGATAGTGTATACGTCTGCCATACGTTTAAACATATGTGAAAGCTAAACAATTCCTCTTCTCGTTTGAACGTAAAAAATCTTGTGCATTTGAGAATTCACTTCTATGGAAAAGAACGAAATCGTTGCGTTATATTGCAGAGAGATTGTTTGAAAAAATGACACGGCATCTTTTTCCTCGATACGATGCACGCTTTAGATAGGAATGGCGAAATGATGCCAACTAAAGTTTCAAACCATTACACCTTTAAAAGTGTATTTATAAAACAACTATTTATCCCTTTCTTATCTATGTATTGATATGGAATACAATTTTTATAGAATACATAAAGTGCACTTATATTCCGAGAAATAAATAGAAAACTACTTTTGCTTTTATTATATTTTTGTGGTTTAATGATATGTATATATAATTATATAACTTTATTAAGTTAATATGCACAGAATTTAATCAAGAAAAAAGTCATATTAAATTGAACAAATTTATAGTATATTTTACTTGATCGAATTAAAAATTATCATCAAAATTTTCCAGTGGATTTTTTCTTTTTTTTTTGTTATGTGCAAGAAAAATATTAATGAGTATTTAAAGAGTATATTTACCTTAAATTACAACCTGTTGCCATTGACATTTCTCGTAGTTGTAAACACCAAATATGGTATTATTTTTGGGCACGGCATTTGCGTACGTGTAACTCTTGAGTTATTGCCCTGAAAAAATACGCGTTTCTCGTCAATAATTGAGAAGATATATTTGTATATAGGTAATCGATTATAATCACGTATTTCATCACGGAAGATGTATGTTTACAGTGTTGTATATATAAAAACAATTGTTACATAGTTAATGTACAAATACTGTCGTGACATTGATGTATAAAAAAAGGACAATGTTTATGTGAAGTCAATAACAGTGTGTTTACCTATTCTGCACATCGTAAATTGAATACCGGTTCTATAAAAATAGGTGAGTTTTTTTTAATTGTGTACGTACGTATATTTAATGTATGTAGGAAACATGCGCACGCGTCGAAATAATCATTTCAAGAAATAAAAGATTACATTCGAATAAACTTTTTAAGACTTTTCTTCGCAATAATTTATGTAAGATATTACTCGTAATTTTTTAATAATTACGAGTAAAATGATTGAAAATTATACGAACGAAGATAATGTGCAAATAAATCGTAATTTGTTTACAAATAAAAATATAATACTATAACAGTATGATATATATAATTACCTAAAAATATTTCAATTTTTTTTAGAATTTTCTCTACATTGATTTCATCGTTTGTCTAAACTTTATTATACGAATGTTTCCAATTGTTTATTGTTTGCTATCATCCATAAGATGGAAAATATATATGTATAAGATGCTGTATTTATTCAAGTATGTTGCAGACTTCTCTCGAAATATTATTTAGTAACAAGTAACATATTTGTATATCAGATAACACCTGAAAAATTCAACGATTATAATTATATCCATCGCAATCAAAAATTTGTGTAAATATAAACAATTTATATCACTTACAATCGCTTACGTCGTTATAATAATTTACATTAAAAGTTCGTGTTTAACGATACGAAGAATATCGCGAAAATTAGTATCTTTAAATATTAGTATGTCTTCTTTGTGCGCTGCAAATTTAAAAATCCGAAAAAATAAATAGCGGCGAAGTCGACGGTGCGATAGTAGAAAAGAACAAAGAATAAAGAGAAGGAAGATAAATATGTATATCCGCGATCAGTTAGGGGAAAGAGAAGGGAGGGGAAGGAAGAAGATAGAAGCAATAAGAGGGCAAAATGTAGACAACTTAAACTTGAAGCAAAACACTCAATATACAACCTTGTATATTAAGTTATCAATATATAACTTTGTATATTGATGTTTCATATATTATTGCCATTATATACTATATAGTATATATTGCTATATATACTACTTCTAGTTTATCATATCTGCAAAATACTTCAAACATTAACATATTATTACACACATTTCCATTATGGTAAAATACCTTTGAGCAATACTGATTAAAATTGTAAAAATATTAGGTGTACCAATAAGTAGTCCATTATTTTTAAATGAGTCAACAAATAAATTTATTCAATCAAAAATTCAAATAGGGACCCATAATTTAATTGAAAGATGAGTTCAAGCATTACAGAATAATAATAGTTATATATGAAATAGAATGAAGTATCTGATTTTGTTTAAAATAAATCGCGATTTGAATAAAGAAGGTGGATTATTTATTGGTACACATAATACTAATACATATAAATAGGCATTAAGATATAGTCTGAACATAATTAAAGCTATATAGGGTTGTGTAAATGTTAATGATTATATGCGATTACAAAATAAAAATAATAAAACAGAAAAACACTGAATTATATTAGCTAATGAAATTACTTATAATTTATAGTAAACAGCACAATAATATTTTGCCAATTTTTTTATTGTTTGGTATTGTATAACTTTTATTACATTAAAGATACAAATTTTTTTTAATATTCACGAAAATTATGTAAATACATTAAAACGCGAATTATAATTATAAAATCTCTGAGATGTAAATGCCAATTTCATTGATATTGATATTACGTACATTCAAAGCACAAAAGATTACATACATAAGCTTAATTAATTAGTTAACATTGTATGACGAAAAATAATTCGACTACCAAGCAAATGTTTAAAAGTAATCAAAAGTATTTTAACATAACACTGTCTACACGAACATTAATTCATTATAATATAAATGTCTTATTACGGCTATAATAAAAGTTTTATATCGATTCACGTTTACACTTATCATATAGAACATACAGAAAAATTGTATTGTTATGGTATAAGGATAACAAAATTTTTAGATCAATGCTTTTTCTATATGGATATAAATTACAGTTGTTGAAACAACATTTCATGGAATTCATTCCACAGGTTTTAGTGTAATAAACCTTGAAAGAATAAATGCAACTAAAAATGTTCCTGCCACAAAGCAGGCAACAAAAATATACCATGATTCTTCGTCAAATACATCGGTAAAGGCTGGAACCTGATTATAAAGCGTATCAATAAGTTTCATATTATAATTTTTGCTACTTGGAGTATGACTCGCCATTTTAAAATAGTTAAGTTTCTTATATCCTACAATTTAGATGCTTTTCGTTTTAAATGGATTAGCGAGAAAAAAGATGACTAATAATTAATTTGCATTATCAAGAAGAAAAATATTACGAATTATCTGTAGAAACAGTTAGAAAGAACTTTAAATTGAAAAGGATGAAAGATTTTTTATCAAGCTTCTTATATATTCTTATTTTACATTTAAATGCTAAAAACAATCAAAGCACAATGTGGAATAAATGTATTATTACCAAGTCTCCTTTATGAATTGACAATGTAGATATAATTTTCCGTGATACTCTACAAAGAAATAGAAACAGTTGAAAATTGGGCTAATGTTTGAAGTAAATGATAAAAGTACTTCTGATGTGTCTTTGCTAAGGACTTTTATTCTTTGACCTATATATTTGCACTATATCCAATTTTTTGTTTGCTGATGTTTGAAAAGATTATCGATATACAAACGAAACTATTAAGCTTCCAATAAAACTTATAAAAATTGTCCTCTATGTTTACTTCCTGGTTTAATTTTAACTCTCCCCTTTTTTTTCTTTTTCTTCAATATTTCTTCATTAGCAGCTTCAGATTCACGTGGAGCCAATGGCGTGATGTGTTTGTTGTAAAGTTCCAAAATATTCAGAGATGTCAAGTTCTCACCTTTGCATACTACCCTATCACCCGATACTAAAAGATAGAAATACGAGATATAATATCAAATTTGTCTTACACAGCCTTCTTTTGAATTTCGATTATTGGCTTTAATTCAGCATTGGTATATATCAGTTTCTCACTTCTAAATTATCATAATATTACAAATCATAAGTTTCTTTAAGTTGCATACTATTTATAACAAAAAATAAAAGCTCTATAAATTATTAATTAAGCGCGAATACTTTCGAATAGAAAATGCTGTGTTAATACTTACATAAATTGAATGTAACTAGGGGTTCAGACAAATCAGAGACAACTTGTGCTTTTATATTGCAACGCGGATTTGTTGCAACGATCTTTGGAGTTGTAATGTGAAATAAAAAGTCTCTGTAAATATAACACACATACATTCTTATTATAATATTGTTTATATTATTTTTTATTCTTGTTATGATACTATATTTGTAATGCTATTAATTCAAGTATGTCTAACAATACTAGCTTTATTGTACAATTAAAAATTCGTAGTCTTTGCATTATCTTTTACATAATTGTAATTTTCAGACAAAATGGCACAAATGGAACAACAGCTACCACTTCAAATGCCAGACTTAAGTAGTCTTCGCATTACCACAGCTGTTTCAATGCTTGGTAAAGCATATGGATGTGGACAATGCAGTGGTGAGCTTCTACCTTTATATAACAATTTGTTTTCAGTTCATACTCAATCATTTTATACTCAGCTTGTAAAAAGTATAAACTTCAGTTTATACTCAATTTGTATAACAACTGAGGAGTTTTTTTGTAAAAAGAGTCCATAAAATCAAATAATAAATTGAATAAATTCTATTGAAAATTTGCGTTTGAAAATTTCCACAAGTAAACAATAAATACTGTTCTAAACTTAATTGGACAGTAGATTGAAACAAAATTTTGGGGGAATATTGATTATGGGAGTATGACATTTAATTTACTCTTTGAGTGCCACTTGCTATTTGCATTAGCAAACGTTTTTTTTTTATTATTATTATTATAAATGCAACACAGAAAAGTATGATCAATGTTTGAAATAAACAAAATGTGGAAACAGTATAAATAATCTATTTAATGTTGCGTAAATAAATAAGTATAATATTAATTTTAATCGGTACTTTATGTAAAAGTGCTACTTTTAATCCAAAAGAGCTCTGTGCTCAAAGGGTTGAACATAGTTTATCAAAAAAGCATATAGACCTAAGAACCTTTTTACCAGAAAAATCCTCAACTTACAATGATTTCTAAAATAAAATTAGGAAGTTTTTCCAATAAAAACAAATATATATATTCTTCTCAACTAGATGATTATAAGTCATGCAGATTTTTGTACTTAATCATAATGCTTACATGAATGTTTAATGAAATTAGAGTAATATTTCAGTATAATCTAATGAATGTCTCAATAGAGATAATAGTGACAGTAACTTAAGCTGTTAGGTATTTACAAATAAGATCTAAAACATTTTGTAAAATAGAGACAATTATTGATTAAACAAAATGGTATTTTCTTCAGTACTTCTAATACATATACATAGTTATAATCAATTTTATATACAGTTTCTTGAATAATGTATATAGGGTAATTCAGTTAGAAGCTATTACATTTGAGACTATTAAATATTAAGTTGTAACATAAATTTGTTGTATTTTGATAAGACATTTTTAAGTCCCAGAAATTCTGTAAGAAAGAAACACTTCTTCAGCTATCAGAAAAATAGGAGAAACATTATTAGTTAATGTGACACATGCATAATTCATTGAACTTAAAAATTAATGATCTTAAAGACATTAATAAAATGGGACAAATATATGTTACAACCCGATACATTCTTTCAACACATCTTAGTGAAAAATGCTATGAACTTTTTCCTCAGCCTAATATAATAATTTTTCTCGTGTGCAAATACTCATTATCTTCTATCATATCACTGACAGGGTATTACTATTAAATTTAAAGGAGAACTACTTCAGTTTTTTTAAAATGAAGTAATACATATTTAAATGTTCAAGTAGATTTCACTAACTTTGATGCTACTTAATATATAGGAGATAAGTTACAAAATAATGGATTGTGATCCAAAAATAGCTTAGTACGCCATAACGAGAGTTGTTTAGCTTTTAAAATATATTAGTTCCTGTGAATTGTTTTATAAAATTAAACCACAAATATCGCCTCGTATTGGCAAATATAACCTCAAATGGGTAGGACGATAGATTGCGTATGATACGAAAGAAATACAACGAACAATAGTAATAAGTTATATAAAATTTATCGACACCTTTAATAGCCTTGATGAGAAGAGCTTGCAATACCTTAACTGGAACTCCCTGTATAATCGCGTATAAAGATCGACTAAACCCTTTTCAATAGCGCATAATACGAAATTACGTCACAATTTTATCACAATTTCTAGTTCAAATACCGTGGAGCTTACTTAATTTTAATATTATACTTTCGTTACATTATTATAACGCTATTAATCATTGAACTTTTTCTAAAAATACTGACGTTACGTCGTCTGCTAGTTACTGGAAATTTCATATTGCACATGCGCGCTACATTGACGTCATTAAGTACTAACCAAACCTCTCGTAATAAGCAAAACGTAATCGTTACTTACTAAACTCTTGCGACTTTGAAAATACCATTTGTTACCATTCTCGAAATAATATTATACTCACTGATAATACATTATTCGAAATGATTAAAAGTACATTAGTTCACTTAATTTAAGTTCGCTTAAAATATACCAATACAATGAATTCTATAAATAGAATTTATAAGATAAAGAGAACGTAGAGCTAGCAATATGTCGTGTATAGTAAATTTAAATCAAGAAATATTGTCCGCTCTAATTAAGTTCTAATGAAGTAAATACAAATAGCGAACGGAAACTTCAACGAACTAACCTTGCTTCCAAAGCTTTGTCATGAAAGGGATCGAATTTAACGTCAATCGATTTTACAGGTTTTAAGGATAAAGTTCTTAAGTGCTTTATAATTGCACTTATTAGTCCTGATGAACGTGTACGAGTTCCATTGAAAGGAATCGACATTTCGCAAAATCGAGCACGCAATCGCGTACAATGCGTATCTCACCAATAGTTACGAGTCCTAGGGGAAATGGGGAAAGTAGTTGTACAGTGTTACCAACGTACAAGATTATTTATCATTATATTATGAGAAACTTGTACAGAAAAATGATATGTTAAAACAATTTCTAACATACAAGCAGACCTCTATATCAATTTTTCAATTATATAAGATGTATACTTTTAAATGGTCACGCAAATTTAGATAATATCGCATCCCAAACGTTACTAACAATCTATGTATTATTGATGTTTTATAAATTTGTTTCAAGCTGTATATGCATTTTTTGTAATACTTATTAACATACTGTCATTCAAAAGGGGAAAATTAATGTAATTAAAAAGGGAAAAACGATGGCGCCAAGAACTAGGAAGCATTATTTTATTAATTATGCGCTGATTGGTCAAGATAAGATCAATTGGAATCAAGTTGGTGGCAGCCATTGCAGGAGGCAGTCTCGTTCGCAGTGTGTATTGTGGAGAAGTGTGTTGTGTGGCCAGTGGGTTTTGTGTTGAATTTTTTACTTATTTATTAGTGGTTATCTGGTATTTTTCACCGTCAGCTGCAAAAATGTATCCTGTAGGGCAGCGTGAGTATCTCAGAGTGCCCATTTTTCTTTACAATATTTGAAAATAATCCAAAATAGGCACTTCTGTATTTGTCTAAGCAAGTGCAGGATTTCATTGCTCGAGTAGTTCTGCTCCTTTGTTTCGATTTGATTGCTTCGAATCGATGGGAATTCTTTTGATTCGTGCATGCGTCGATGGAATTCATTCGTAGCTATGAATTCATATTTAAAGATTCGAGGAAAATTGAAAAAATGACCTCGAATGAACCTCGTTCAACAGGCACAATGTGTCGTCACTCTGATCCGTCAGTGCACGGATAACGTATGAGTACATACATATACGTGTCCTAATGCTGATGTTTTTTTTTACTTATACTACGCTCGATACGTTGCTTCGATTGTAGTAACTTTAATCAACAATTGAACATTCAATTTTTTTTCATTAACATGAATGGTACAGTGAATAAACATAGTACAAATACGACCAGATAGTTTCTTGTTTATTACCGTATTATTATTGATATTTTGAATTTTGTTAAAGTACAAAACATTCGTAAATAATTCCTGTGTATAAATGTATTTGTAATTTTTGTTAAGTTACAGTTATTCTTAATTAATATTATGTTGTGTTGTCAGTTGATAGGAATATACAAGATTTAACTGAGTTTTAGTTGTTTATTATAATATGTTATAATTAGATTGTGGATGTTTATGCAGTTATCCAAAAATTTAAGTTTGCAAAAGAGTGAATATCCAAAGTAAGGTGTAAAATATAATAATCAAAGGATAAAAATGATCTCTGTTTAAGTTTTGTACCTTTTGAATCAGTTTATAAAACTATGAATTTACATAAACATCTGCAGTTTAGTTCTAATAAAAGAAGTCATATTAATATATCATTATAAACTAACAAGTAACAGAAAAATTACTCTCATATGGTACCTGTATGTATTGTATATGTATGAATGAAGTTTACATTAAGTTAACAAATGAATAAATGATACAATATCACAGATAAATATTACATTGAGTACCTATTAATTGAAATTAATAAAATCACATTTATTCACATACTGATTCAGGACTTAAACACAATGAAAAAAATCCATATAAATGTATGTTCTACTTCACTGTGTTTCCAAGATATAGTGATTCCTATATTCTTTATTTTTGTATGTGATTATCTTAATAGGAAATGATAAAAATGATTATCATTTCAATACATGCATGAAGATGCCTTATCATCGATGTAATTATTCTTCCACCATGAACTGGCCTTCATTCATGTTTATCTAACTTAAATTCATTATCCATTGGATTTTTATTTGTGAGGATAGTTAAAATTCCAATTGTACACAATGTCCATTGAAAGTGTTGAAACACTCAGGTACAAAATTAAGCAAACAATAAATCCTTTGAATCAATTCTAAAAGCACAAGGGAGTATTAGGCAAATAATTATATTGATGACAAGGTGTTTTCATGCATGTGTTAAATTGCATAGTAATCATTTTGAACATCTCCTGTGAATGCAGGCACGTGCAAAATAAAGGAACACACAATTCACTATATCTATATTGTCTATATCATAAGATCTATATCATAACAAGGTGAATAAACCTTTTTCATTTTCTTTAGTTCCTGAATCAGTGCTTAAAATATGTTCCACTTATTTAGGGACACTTCGTGTAAGGTATTTATATTGTGAATATGAAGGATACTTTAAATAAATAAATGGTTTTATAGTGTAAAACTGTTATGTTTGTGACAATTCTATAGTACTAATTGTATATAAGGGGAAACCTGTTAATAATAATAAATAAGTAAATAATAGAAGATTACATTAATTTTCAAGTAATTATATTAACATCCTTTAAAGCATTCTTAGTTTGAATTTGTGTGGCCCTTTGTGGCTCCCACAATCCAAAGAAGAATTAATATAAATAGGATATGTTTAATATAGTAATAGTTGGTATTATGTTACTTAGAATATTATGTTTTTATAAGAATTCTTATAAAAGAATTAAGTTCTATAAATTCTTAGAATAGTTCTTTATAAGAATATCATTAATATTGGATAATAGTTGCTCAAAGCAATTGTTACACCAACAAAAATATATAATCAACCAAATTGCAACTTTATTCTATCAGGCAAATGTTCAGTTTTTAAACAGAGTTACTTTTTTACAAGCTGTTAGTAGATTTAAATATAGAAATTTTATATGTAGAAGGGTGGAAGAGATACTGGGAAACAGTTGAGCAAAAAAGAAGTAGAATCTAATCTATCTAGAATCTATCTAGGTAGAAGAGTTAGTGTAGAGCATGTAGTGAGTGAAAAAGAGGATGAGAAGATGGAAGAATGATTAAGAAAGTTGAAAAAGAAGTTGATTAAGAAAGTGAGAAAGAGTTCATGTTATAAGGTGAAAGAAGATGAAAGGAGAGTGTGAATGAAATAAGTTAGTTTGTGTACTTGTAAATCAAGTCCAAACTTCTTATCTATAAGGCTAAAATAAAGAAGAAAGGCAATATACAATTAATACATTAAATATTTACTTTTGTGATATTTCATTTTCAGCTCCCCCACCTGGACCCACAACAAGCTCTTCTGTTGGAGCAGCTGGAGCAACTGGGAGCAGTGTTGTAGCTTCCAGTTCTTTAGGACTTGTTTCTACACAACAGACACACACTCCTCCTCAACCTCCTGAACTGCCAAGTAAGTTTCTTCAAACCGTTTCAGTAGATATAGTCATAATACATAGCAGTAGAGAAAAGTATTACAACTTGTTATCTTGATCAGTAAATAGTATTTAGTTCTATATTAGAAACCATTTTCGAAAGCTATTTTGTAGCAGTGTTTCTCTGTTAATTGCAGTTACGAATTTTTCTCTATGTTTTCCCTATGTAATTATACTATAATTTTCATAAGTTAAAAATGAATGGTAATTAAAAAAGCATATGTTTACAGTGTTTTCATGCCCTCGGAGACCAAATATAGGACGTGAAGGCAGGCCAATCGTCTTAAGAGCTAATCACTTCCAAATTTCTATGCCACGCGGTTACGTGCATCATTATGATATTAATATTCAACCAGATAAATGTCCTCGTAAAGTTAATAGGGAAATAATAGAAACAATGGTTCATGCATATAGTAAAATATTTGGAACTCTTAAGCCTGTATTTGATGGCAGAAATAATTTATATACAAGGGACCCCTTGCCTATTGGTACTGATAAAATAGAATTAGAGGTAAGTGCAATAAATGATAAAATGCGCGAATTTCTCTATTTTTTTTTTTTTTATTTATTGAGATTTATTTTCTAATAATGCACGTTCTTTTTTAAGGTAACACTGCCTGGTGAGGGTAAAGACAGAGTTTTTAGAGTGGTAATAAAGTGGGTGGCTCAAGTTTCACTGTTTGCTCTAGAAGAAGCTTTAGAAGGACGTACAAGACAAATTCCATATGATGCTATACTTGCTTTAGATGTTGTAATGAGGCATTTACCATCTATGACATATACTCCAGTAGGTAGATCATTCTTTAGTACACCGGATGGATATTATCATCCATTGGGTGGTGGCAGAGAAGTTTGGTTTGGTTTTCATCAATCGGTTAGGCCATCTCAATGGAAAATGATGTTAAATATTGATGGTAAACATACAGTACAATAAAATGTACAGTCAGTCATAAAAGTCTACATATACCTCCAAATTTGTTTGGACCATTTTAACACTGGTGATTTATTTATTAACCCTTTAACTATCGACGTCGTCAATAGATGGCAAAGCAAAAAAACTTTTGAGAAATGCGAATGTTGTCAATAAGTGATTTTAAGATTTTAGTCGAGCTTTGTATTAGTACTTATACTTTTTTCTTACGTATTTTTAAAAGTAATTTTATCGATATAATCAATGTGATGCTCATTTTGTAATTTTATGTTTTACGAATTTTTGCATCTAAAATGTGTATTTGGACTTTTCCGACTGACTGTACGGGATGCAAAATAAATGTTGCGTTCGGTTCTGATGTATATACGATTTGTTGTTAGTCTCTGCAACTGCATTTTACAAAGCACAACCTGTCATAGAATTTATGTGTGAAGTATTAGACATTCGAGACATAGGCGACCAAAAGAGGCCCTTGACGGATTCTCAACGAGTTAAATTTACCAAAGAAATTAAAGGACTTAAAATTGAGATCACACACTGTGGAACAATGAGACGGAAATATAGAGTGTGTAACGTTACACGTAAACCTGCCCAAATGCAGTCGTAAGTACGCATAAAGATAATCGTGATATTATTTTTAAATACATGTGATGCTCGTCAAATTTCAGATTCCCGTTACAATTAGAAAATGGACAAACAGTTGAGTGTACTGTTGCTAAATATTTCTTAGACAAATATAAAATGAAGCTACGTCATCCATATCTTCCGTGTCTTCAAGTTGGACAAGAACATAAACACACGTATTTGCCACTTGAGGTTGTTATTTTTTATATTCTTCGTATAATTTATTTTAAAACGACCGTATCCGTTTGAGTTCCACGCAGCGCGATCGCGCTATTCAGATTTCACGTCGAAAAATGCCACTACGTTTGACGATGCGTTTCAATTCTGTTGAAATCTACGCGCTCAGTTTGGCCGATACTTGTTCTTCAAAATCGTCACTTTTTTTCATGTAAACCATACAGAGATAATAAACTAAATATACTTCTAATTTTAAGAGAAGCGTTAGCGCGTCGTTTGGTATTTCTTGACAAGATTTTTTCAATGATCCGTGGGATCCAAACGGATATAGTTTATGTAATTTACTAAATATCCAAACGTACGTCGTTAGGTGTGCAATATTGTCGCCGGGCAACGTTGCATCAAGAAATTGACCGACATGCAGACGTCTACGATGATAAAAGCTACAGCCCGGTCTGCTCCGGATCGTGAGCGAGAGATAAACAACTTAGTTAGAAGAGCCGACTTTAATAATGATTCGTATGTTCAAGAATTTGGATTGACAATATCGAACAATATGATGGAAGTTAGGGGTCGTGTTCTACCTCCACCCAAGCTACAGTACGGAGGGCGCGTAAGTTCCCTCAGTGGACAGGTGAGAAACTTCAAACTCCAATCAGTTGGGTCTAGCCAGAACACACATTTGCAGAGGCTCGTGTATTATTTTTGGTAGGGATATGTTTGTCTATGGTGCTGCATTGTATAGAGCCACCCAAGCATAGGATAGACTATTCATTTTTATATAGAATCGCTCGGGGACTACTTTATTATTTTAGTGTAAAGAAATTATTATTAAGTAAGTCAATCTGAAAACTAGGAATTAATACTTACCGTATAAGTGACTGATATGAATAAAACGATAAATGAAATAAATGGAATAATACAGTGATACGCATTAAGATAAAATTCAACAAGTTTAAATATGTTTAATAAGTCACATGGTATTATAGAGGATTAACTTGATCAATTTTGATGGTTGGATTGAATATAATTCTTAAAATGACCACTCTAAATCCTTGCTTTTTTACGCGATCGGTATTTTAGTTTAACGTTTATGATGTTTCCTATAAATGAGTAGTCTATCCTGTAGTTAGTCAATGATAGAGCTATTAGATCTAATTTTTCTCATATAAAAAAAAAAAGAAATACGACGAATAACAATCTTGTAATCACGATTTAGCCTGAAATGTTTATTTTGGGCTAGCTTAAATTTCTTCCTCAAACAATTATTTTAATAAATACGATTTCACATAATGGAATAAGAACTCGAAAATAATAATACATTTTGCCTTCACTTTTTTTATTCGAACTATTTATTGTAGAAGTTAATGAAAAGTTATAATATAAAAAGTTGCCAAATGAATGCACAGGTTCTAGACCTGGTTGATTTTGATATATAGCTTGTCACTGTAATGATAATATAGGATTATGTTTATGAAAATAAATCAAATTTAAACACTACAATCAATTGTTATTTAATTGCATACAAAAAACTCAAATTTTCGTTAATATAATTTGCGTTACATTGACAGTCCAATATTACTAGCTACTGTCTGATGCTACCAGTTCCGTTCCATGCAGTAATGAGATAAAGTGAATTCCTATTTATTCGAATTTATTGTCACAGCTCCTACAAACTTTTATTTGTATCATTTTTATAAATAACGTCCCATGGTTTCTTTCGTAAAACAAATATGCAAAGACAACAATTGCTGCATGGATTGTATAGAAATACTGGTGCATCTTTCTTATTTATTTATCGCGATTGAAAGTATACACTACGATATTCAATGATACATTTCTACTTTTTTTTTGCTAAAGACAAAGCAACAGGCTATACCTAATGGTGGCGTTTGGGATATGCGTGGAAAACAATTCTTCACTGGTGTGGAAATCAGAGTTTGGGCGATTGCTTGCTTCGCACCGCAGAGAACTGTGCGCGATGACGCAATACGTAATTTTATAGCACAGTTACAAAGAATAAGCAATGACGCCGGGATGCCAATTATTGGGCAACCATGTTTTTGTAAATATGCTACTGGGCCAGATCAAGTAGAGCCCATGTTTAGATATTTAAAGGCAACCTTTTCATCGTTGCAACTTGTTTGTGTTATATTGCCTGGAAAAACGCCGGTATATGGTAATTATATATACGCTATATTTTAAACGATACAGTGAATCATCGTATAACGCAGTATTTGTATTACAATTGAATTGCGGATCTTTATGCAAATTCGTATTATTATTAACGAAGTTTGGCAAATAGAAGCTAATTAGAAGGTTGTCACTTAATTTTCCCATAAATGCATAAAAATCCGTAATCTAATAATAATTCATAGAATTATTGCGTTGCATTGTACGAAGATCTGCTGTAAAAGGTATTCGTCACATATGCTACATATATTGCATACTCTATTTATCCTGCAGCTGAAGTGAAGAGAGTGGGAGATACGTTATTGGGTATGGCGACGCAGTGCGTACAAGCGAAAAATGTTAACAAAACGTCGCCGCAGACGTTATCAAATTTATGTTTGAAGATTAACGTAAAATTAGGCGGTATTAATAGTATTTTAGTACCCACTATCAGACCGAAAGTATTCGACGAGCCTGTTATATTCTTTGGAGCTGATGTAACTCATCCTCCTGCCGGAGATAATAAAAAACCTAGCATAGCGGCGGTAGTTGCTAGCATGGATGCTCATCCATCTAGATATGCTGCTACTGTTAGAGTTCAACAGCACAGGCAAGAAATTATTCAGGAACTTAGTTCAATGGTGAGGTAAGTGAATTTCTAAAACATTTTAGTTTCGATATTATTCGATATATATTATCCTTGGATAACAACAGTAACATATGATCTCTTTTATAGGGAACTCCTTCTTATGTTCTACAAAAGTACTGGAGGATATAAACCACTTAGGATAATTCTTTATCGCGATGGTGTCTCTGAAGGCCAGTTTCTGCATGTTTTACAACACGAGTTAACTGCCATTCGTGAAGCTTGCATTAAACTCGAAGCCGAATATAGACCCGGGATAACGTTCGTTGTAGTACAAAAAAGACATCACACACGCCTATTTTGTTCAGAGAAAAGAGATCAAAGCGGTAAAAGTGGAAATATACCAGCCGGTACGACGGTTGATGTTTGCATAACGCATCCGACCGAGTTCGACTTTTATTTATGCAGTCATCAAGGCATCCAGGTAAATAAAAAAAAGTCTTTATCGTAGGCGGATATTTCTTGTCGTGTTTACCTTATTTAGTTAACACGTTAATTGAATACTTCAGTTAATTGCAGCGTTGCCGGCCACCGGTGACCTCCATGGCAATCAACGTGTTAATTATATAATTTACCTTATTAAATGTTATACTTATTTCTATTGTAGGGCACATCACGACCATCACATTATCACGTTTTATGGGATGATAATCACTTCGAAAGCGACGAATTACAATCTCTTACGTACCAATTATGCCACACGTATGTTAGGTGTACAAGATCTGTTAGTATACCTGCCCCAGCATATTATGCTCATCTCGTAGCATTCCGAGCCCGGTATCATTTAGTAGAAAAGGAGCATGATAGGTAAGTCAAGTTTAACATTAATCTGTTCTAATGCCGACTTAGACGGCGGGGTCGTCGCACGCGAGCGTTAAAAATTTGTGTATTTCAGTGGAGAAGGATCTCATCAATCTGGCTGCAGTGAAGACAGAACACCAGGTGCAATGGCAAGAGCTATCACAGTTCATGCGAACACAAAACGGGTTATGTACTTTGCATAATTCTTTTTTCCGAATTTTTCTTATACACATGCAACTTATACCACAAAAATGATAATTCATCATATCTTGCACGTGGACATTTCTAGACTACTTAAATGCTAGACAATCTTCTTCTTGAGTGGTCAATTTTTTTGCTTGATTTTATAATCAAACGAGTCTGCCCGGTACCTAAAATATGTAGGGTCGAACAATTTTATATTAAGATTCGTTTTTTTTTCCCTTTTTTTTTACGTTCTATTTAATACATTGTTGACCGGGTGTTGGGCGGATTTTTTAACATTCTAGCACGTAGGTATTAAAAGAGGTGCTTTTAGTTAATCATGTTTTAGATTGACGCAGCTTGACTGGTGGGTTGTTTCGCGGTAAAGACCACACGAATGAACAATTTATGAAATCAGCTGCCGTGTATATTACGCTTATTTTTTTTAGAGGTTCAATTACCTCTAAGCATTTGTAGGATACAAAAGGAAAAAAAAAAGATCACATTACAACTTAAATTCACGATTGTATAAATCGCTTTTGCAAGACTGTTATCTTGTTGTTTATGTGTAGTTATCATTTGAGTCAGTCATTTTTTGTAAAAAAAGAAAAGAGAAAGAATTTTAGACTTACATATGATGCGAAGATAAAAATATCGGCATGTGTATAGCCTGTCGTGATGCTTAAGCATATTTGTTATATTATGCTCATGAATCTATGATTCTTTATAAATATCATACTTATCACACTAATCGTATTTATCGTAAGCATGAAAAAATTTGGCCACGTCAAGTAATGAATTGTCGCTAGGGAGATGAAAGCGAATAAAAAAAAAGAGTTGTAAATGTTAATTGTCAAGGTCTCCGAGTCAATGGCCAAAGTAAGTTAAGAATCTGTAATAAAATCCAAAGTTGTGTGGCAAGTTGAAAAAAAAGAAAACAGTGTTATATAATATCTTTAGCGTTGTAAAGAACATCGTGCCACATTTGCTAAATATCTTTTGTATGGACAGAAACAATTCAATGAGTCTAAATCTAATGTCATTTTCGGGGTTATTTAAGATACTTAAAAAAACATTGACCTGAACGAAGAAAAAAAGCAAAAAAAGAAGGAAAGCAACTCAGAAATTTTTCACGTGACTAGCAGCGATGTGAAATGAGTCGTAAATTAGGAGTTGTTCTTTATAATAGTAAATAGAATTAAACATGATTCGATATCATTGAACTATTATTATGTAAAAAAGATGTAGTATACTACGTTTAAGTATTTTCACTGTTGAAGCTTTTCAGATGTAGTCACAGGTTTGTCTTTTTCGAAGAGATATTCCAAAGCAAGCGTTATAGCTAGCTTTATAAGGAGCTCAAGTAACACGATAATGAGTACTAATGAAGTTGATGAAATTAGCTGCAATGTTTGCAAAACCTTGCGATATTTCTTTCGATAAAAAAGACAAAGCTTACAGCCAGTCACAAAAGTTTACATACGCATTCTACATTTCAAATAGTTACATATAGGCTAGGATATATTTTGAGATACCAAAAATACCGTGAAAATTCATAAAATATAAGATCATAAACTAGGAAGCTTCTTTAAAGACGTACTCTTTTAGAAAATTAGGTTTTCGATTTATGTATGTTTATTACGAAAAGAAATGAAAGAAGTAGTATCATTTTTTAATATGTCTGATTTTGATCGATAATCGAATTCATTTGCTTGAAATGATCGAAACTCTTTATATATATCTATAACGGTTTAGTTATTAGCGACGGCGATGATTAATCATCAATGTTATTGCATTACTAGATCTTTGAATCTTCGATAAAATCAAGTAGGTCATCAATTTTTATATTTTCGACGTTATCTTTTAGCGAGGCTTTAATGTTCTATTTTTTTTCGGAGGTTACTATATTTATGTACAACATAACTCTCGTATTATTCTAAATACTTGAAACTTACAAATATATGTAGAGTTTTGCGACTGTCTGCACATCGGAAGTTTCAGCAGAGAGAACCGTGTGATGCCAGGCCAAGAAAGGTTTTAAATCTCTACATTTAAACGATAGATATCATGAACCGAAAATTCAAGGATGCACACATGTTTTACTCTATTTTTTTTTTTTTTTCTTTTACTTTAGTTTCACTGACATTATTCTTTGCATGTGGAACGAGAATTATCGTGTAGCTTGAACTGTGGTAGTACTTTATTCATATCAATTACACGTTGACATAAACATTTTGACGAAGGTAAAAAAGATGAATACTTACCTTTTATCTGGTGTTTGAAACATGAAACAGTATCTCTTCAGGCAAAATGATCACATTTTTAAGTTTGAATCCATATATGGCATTGGATCCGGGCCAAATACTGCAGCCCATCGACATGAGAAAAAAATGATTCAAAATAAGGATAAAATAGGGATAATTCACAATAAATGCAAAATAATTTAGAGCTATAATGTGAAATTTTTAGGATAAGGTACGTTTTATTTGTTGTATAACAAGGCAAATCTTAAGGTCCTCGAATTTTTAATTCCGAGAAATCTTGTTCATTTATTATGATTCAAGTGCAAATATGGAATCAATAATTTTAATGGTCACAATAATTGTATTAAAAGCGATCACCAGCGAAGACGACTACAAGCAATTACGGAACTACTACAATAGATAGGATAATGAAGTGTATAAAAGATGTATTGATGCCGTGCCCTAAAAATCGTTTATTGTGTATCATTAGAATCGTTAATACGCTAGAAAAATCTTCTAATGATCTCCATTACTCTTCGAATAAATGATGCGCGTAATTTCTTTTTTGTTGGTTTGTTTAAATTATAATTTAATTTTATCAGCAAAACAGTATTAATAACGATTAAAGATTATATCATTACACGACTGATAATAAAAGCAAAGTTATGAAAAAAAAAAATATTCTAGTGGAGTTCGACAAATTTTTAAATCATAAATAATCGATAAATGGATGGATAAACAAAATTTGGGTTTAATATTTGATATTTTATTAATAGAGATTTTAAAATGCAAGAAAAATTGGCATTGGAATTTGAAAGACGGTATACGTATATGGAATTTGTAGAACTTTGTGTATTAATGATTCTAATTTTAGATTTACAAGTGATACAATGTTAATATTGTCTGGCAAAGTATGAAAAGGACCTTAATCTATCAATACTATTTATTCTAGTTATAAATTTAAGTCTCTAATTGTAGGATATCACACTTGTAATGTTTAATACCTAGTTTCTGACTTCGCGGCAGATTAGGTAAAACTAGTTAAATATGATTTGAGCATGAATATAAAAAGGTTGACGAATAATCATTGAACGTTCACACAACGATAGTTTTAGTGATGTGAATCAGTTCGAAAATAATAAAAGGCAGCAGATAAAGCAAATGCAAATACTAAAGTCGGTATGCAAAAAAGTAATCAATGCAAATCTCGAATCAACGAGAAGAAGATAAACAAAAAAATTTATTGTTCGCTAGGGTGTGAAAGAACCAAAATGAAGAATGTGAAAAGTTTAAATATTAATGAATTACGAATCGATTTGAATCGTAAACGAGGCCATATGGATCTACTAGGTTTAAGTCTTCAAGTGCTGCAATGAGCCGCAGTGTAAATATAATCGGTGCGCAAGTAAATACCAAAATTTGCGATGATATCAAATAAGTAAAAGATTGAAAATCGCGGCAGGGAATAGATTTTCAATCTTATTATTCTTATTCTATTTGTTTCAAATCGATCGATCGTTTGCGATGCAATTTTTTCTTAAAAAGATGACGTTTGATATTTTCCTGCGCCCGATCATAAATTAGCCTCCATTTGTAAATATACCTCAGTAATTTATCCATGAATCACTTTCCCATTTAGTAATTAAACGCTCGGTGGGCAATAGACGGAATGCTTACAAATTTTTGTAATTTTTATTTTAAACACGATGAAGAATTAAGTTTACCGATTGTTTGTTTTTTTTTTGTCTAATCTTGCACTGAAAAATGAAAAAGAGATCGAAATAATTATCCAGTTTTTGATATAACACTATAGCGTTAACTTAACACACCGCACGTCGTAAACTTGTACCTAATACGTTAAAAAAAAAAAAAAAAAAAGAAGTAACGAGACAATTAAAAAGAAATGAAAAAAAAAGAAGATGAAGAAAACCTTCAATGAAACGGGTTTATGAAATGAACTTAGTATGTAATAAAAATATCCCGATCTATTCACAAAGCAGAAGAGTTTACTTCCTACCATGAGTCTCAGACACTTTAAAAATAAGGCAAATAATTTATATTTGTATACCTTATATATATATATATAGTATGTATGTATATATATATGTGCGTATATAAAACGGTACATCTACGTATACATATATATGCATATGTGAAGAAAATTAACTGTATTGCATTTGTTAACAAATGCCATGTGCAAAGAATACATATGAATTATACAACAATTCCAAGATATAAGATGGCTTTAAGTATCCTTGTATTTCGAAGAGCTTTACAGGTTCGTAATCGATTGTATTGCGATCGATTTTGGTAAATTAATTGATAAGCTGTCTCATCTTTAAAAAAGATGTCTATTATTCTCGCAAAAGAAAAGAAAGATAAAAAAATAAAAAAAGGTCGTGTAATCGTCAGTGTTTTTAAGTGGCGTTCATCGATGAATAGACTTAACAAAGATTTAAGTGAATCGATTTCGAATAAAAGATATGAATTATTGATACGATTGAATGTCTAATTAAATCATTTTACAGTATTAATATTAATTCATTATCGATTCCACTGTGACACACCATCTCTCTGCACAAAACTATGTAGGTAAATTGCGGTCGTTTGTTTTTTTTTTTTTTTTTAGCATTTATAAGTGACTCGCAAAGCGCCACCAAAGACCTTGACGTTGCAATATTATCATTTTCAATAAATTCTATATTTAGGTTTACGATAAAAAGGAAAATTGTATTAATGAAATTAGTACGATGTTTCGATGTTAAACGGATATTGGTCGATCTTCTGAGAAATGCAAATAACATTAAATACATTAGTTTAGAAAATAATACTAAAACATTATTTTAGAAAAATTGAAACGAAAGGAATTAACACAAGCAATATTTCTTTATAATGTTTCTGTAAAAATACTGGAAGAAAATATCGTGTTCTAGCGTTTCTTTAAATTAAATATTAGGTTCCCCCAGAAGTTTTATTCGTTTTCTTCTTAAATTTATTAAAGAGTAATGGAATCATTGTGCTTTTATCTTCTTCTGTCTTTTCAGCGTTATCGAGTTTTATTTTATCGAGTAGTTATTTAGCATTCATAGCTACTGTATCTAATTTACGAGCTTGTAAAGTGTGAGTTCCACTGCTTTGAAACAATGATATCTTCTTTCGTGACTACCAAATATTGCTTGTGCTACTTCAGTCTATCTTCGTATATCTTCATCGACAAATATATTTACATAGGAAAGAAAGAAAGAAAGGGAATTTAACAATAAGAAATGTCGCATAATATTTTTACAGAATTAATGTGTACTTCCGTTTGCTTTTCTCAAGAACTTTCAACCACTACCCGTTACGTTTTTTTCCCGCAAGCATGAGAGGAAAAATATCTTTGCGAGAGCGTCAAGAATTTATTCTATTCTAGTATAAGTTTACTTCACTTAAGCACTAAAACAAAAAAAAAAGAAGGAAAAGAAAACGTACACGTGTGAAACCACTTAAGGGAATAAATGCCTCAGAAAAACGTCAGCTTTAAGAATGTCAGATCCTCGAACAAAAATCAGTGATGGCCCAATGAATTTTATTAATCCAAGCTTCATGATCTAGTATCGTTGTAGTTTTTAGGATCGTCTACTTAATTCCGTTTCGAAACGCGAATGTGTCGTACCTACCAATGAATACCGTGCGAAATAAGTAAATTTGAGATAAGAGGATAATCGAGTAATTGAGTAATACCGATCATTAATGATGATAATAATTAGCCAATCTGTAAAAGTCACGCTTTATAGGCTAAGCTAAACTTGTGTAATTTTGTTCGTTGAGAGCGTGCTCCGATTTCTTGTCTACACGCGCTTCTTCATCAGTGATCTCAGAGGATGTTTACGCACCTTCTAATTATTACGTTACTGTATGTTAAAGCACGAGCTCTCTTAACCCATTCAGTGTAACCAGTGAGCTCGAGCAATCTTAATTATTGTAAGGAAAGGTTTATGCAAATTCTTCGTTTCAATAATAATAATAATAATAATAATGTAAATTACAATCGAATATGTTCGCCGTTTGTAGGAAGTCTTTCGGACGACTTTCATTCTACAGTTTACATATAGAGTCGATAATTTGATTTATAAATCGATAATTCGCCTGATTATATTAATGTATATTCTACAATATTTCGGGAAACGTTGCTTTATCAAATTTAGTTACTTTGTTGTGGGTAAATTTTTTGTTACAAATTGCAGCTGCTTCCATTTCTTTTACTCATATTCGAAGTGTTTGCGGTATTGTTTAAAACGACCGATGCACGTGATCGTAATTATTAACAATTGGCAAACATATGCACGTAGATTAAATATTGGGTGCATGCAAAAGTTTTGATGGATTCGATTATAAATGGATAGATCGTGTTCTATCGCCAATCACTCATTTATTTAATAAATCAAGATAGCCGCTATTATTTTCCATAACTTTGTAAATTATTCTGCGTGCAGTCGGTTTTCTCTATCATAAAAAACTTATATAATTTCGATTAAATTTATTTGCTCATTGAATCAAGTTTTCTTAATAAGTTAATAGAATTATATCGGAAATTAAAATTCTACATTAGCAGGATATAAAATGCGTGCACGCATTAGGTATGCATTTTTCAATGAATAATTTCGAAGAAATGGGAATACAAAATAATTATGAAATTATTAGAGCAATGTCGTCCGTCCTACAAACTGCCTTGTTCAATTAAATTTGACAACCCACCGGACAGAAAAGAAAATTGTATAAATCTTCCTTATATCTACAAGTGCCTGGGCGCTTTATCTGCGCGTGTTTGTCATGGCAAATAATAAGTTTGAATTTATTAATGCGAGTAAAGATTTTCCAAATTTTAAAAAAAAGCGTGAAAGAGAACACCATAATAAAGAGAATGTGAGAGAGAGAGAGAGAGAGAGAGAGAGAAAGTTAGAGGAATGAGCGAAAGAAAAATGTGTAATAATATCGAATGTGTATATGAAACTCGAAGGATCTTAGAAAAAACCGAGGTGACCATTTTCTGGGTTTTCGTAGATGGACATCCAGCCTTCACGTACAATAAAAAATTTACACTTTGCACAATACAACTATTACGTATTTAAACATTTCTATATAATATGTATGTAACGTGTTGCCAGTTGCATAATTATTATATATCGTAATGACGTAATCTCGTTAGCCCTCTACAATCCAAATTTCGAAAAGAGGCACAACATGTCGGTTTGGTAGAGAATTTTTCTGTTTCTGCGAATTGTTATTATAAACCTGTCTCGTTATATTATATACCACTGTGCAATTATTGTTAAGCATACATATTATAAAATAGACGAATATTTTCGAATAAATGTTCTTTGTATTATAGTTTATGCTGTAGCTATAAGGATGTTCGCAGAACGTTCTTAAATATTTACCTAGATTTTAAAACCGTTAATAGCCGGGAAGATAAATGAGAAGAAAATTCGTGTACAGTGGACTCTCGATCTTCGAACCATTCAAATTTCGAATAGAAATTTACAGGAAAAAGTCAGCTTTTAAATTCGAACGAAAGCTCGGAAGTTCGAGCAAAGAATCGAAGAACAGAAGATCGTCTTCTGTTTGCTTCATTTATGATGTCATTTCATATATTTGTACCAAATTTGATATAAAAAGGATGTAGCTAAATTAGCGTGATAAATGAACTTTGAAATGAAATTGAACTCGTGATATGTTAGTTGATTCGCCCCTGAAAGAAAATCCCTTTTGCCAAGTTTCAACTTCGTATTATTAATATTAAAGCGAAACGTGATTTCCAGTTTAAGTAATCTAAAGGATTAATCTAATTTGCATTATTTCAACTATGAAAACTTAACTCGAAATTTGAACAACTCAAAATTCGAACCATGCTTTGGAACGGATTATATTCGAATTTCGAGGGTCCATTATAATTATATTTGAATGCTCTTTTTTGCAGTCATAGGTCTTTAAAATTTGAAGCTTTCGTGAAATAATCGTACAAAAGAATTTCAAATATATTACATCATCATTGAACTGCATATTTGATTGTTTTACAATAATTTACTAATTATTTTTTTAATAAAAGGTTCAATAACTTTAACTTATCTTAAAATGAACATTTTTAATCAAAATGTGAATCATCTGATTCGATACAATTCTTTCACTCTGACAAAAGTGAATTGATGAATTTTTTATAATTTTGAAATGATTATTAGATAGAATTATTATCGAAAGTGATATTTATTATACAGCGCCTTAATATTTATTATTAACAGTTTTCTGTGTATAGAAGTTGTTCAAAAATGCTTTTAAGTAAAAAAATTCAAAGGTTTCTAAGTTTGAGGACATTTCGAGTATCTCCTCTATTAAGTAAAAGGTAAATTTTAATGACGACGACTGAAAGAGAAAGCATTCATAGTTCTACGTTCATATACTTTTTGTATCATATGTATTTTTACATGTTCTGTGTTTTTAAACTCGTCAGACGATTTTGGGAGCATTCCTCAAGTATGTTTTTTCCAAAAAAACATTAATGTACGAAAGTTACGCAAAATTGAAGAGGGTACAGATACGTGTAATATGAAATAGCTGTATTATGACATAGATTCTAGCACTAATAAACAATTTGAAATTAATTTTTCGCACTGTTCAACTTCACATCTTTTTCTCTCTTTTATTTTACTCCGGTGTGATTAAATTGATTTCACTCCCGAAACAATTTTAATCTCAATAAAATCATTCTCGCGTTGTGCGTTCGTGATAGTCAGTAATCATGAAAAATAAGAGACAAAGGGCTTAGATAAAATCGAAATTTGTACGAAATTCGATGATAATACATGAAATCAAAATTTGTATTAAAAAGAATACATATATATTGTATAAATTTAATATAATTGTAAGAGAGGTAATGGATCGTGCTCTGCGAAAAAGATGGTCACCTTAAAGATAATGCGCTTGGATTACGGAAGGCTCATACCGTGAAAACATGTCAAAAAAGGCGACTGATAATAATAAAAACCACTTATATTTAGGTGAATAGGTATTTGTTAAGAGGCGTGTTGCTAGTTTACCATCGGTTGCATACTGAAAGTATATGTATACTTAAATTTATCCGTTGAAAAAGTCTTATCAAAATGCCGGGAAAAAATGTTATTTATTAATCGTAAGGTACAATTATGTCCACATCTATATCTACATACATATAGATACATAAATGCATACGTATAGTATAGAATATATTTATAAATGTTTAATAAATAATTTTCACTATTGATAACATCAACGTGTTGTGTATTGTGGACGATTAAATTTTCATTCTTCTGACACGCATACGTTTTTTAATACTTTTTGCTTGATTATATTGGTTTATCAGTTTCGTTTCATTCGACGTTGCGAATTAAATATGTCTTCGTTAGGATAAATTATGGATGGATTTTGTTTATTTAAAAAAAAAAAGAAAACATGCAATTTCACCTCATTTCGTCGCTACGATGTATGTATATATAAAACTTACAATAAAAATAAAAAAAACCTTCTATGATTCTAAAATCCTGTATGTCAATAAAAGTGAAGCAAAAAAAAAAGTATTTAATGTAAATTGATAGTTATAATTCTGTGTTTTTTTCCAATTATGGACTACTATTAATTATGAATACTGTATGCAAAGATAAAGTTGTAAATCGAGAATACGGTATGTAATAAATAAAATGCGAAAAGGATGATTAACAATAAAGTTCTTCGAATGAAAAGATTTAATTGTATAATGAAAATAACAAGAAGTCATTATGTGTTAGTATATTATAATTCCAATAGCATACCACACTTGTATTAAATTTTACTGGTTTTTCTCTCTTTTTTAATAAATAATGGGTTAATGCGTTTTCTTTATTAACATATATTAAAAGATTAATCAGAATAATATACAAAATACAAAATAGATTTATCGTATAACAATAGAAAGTATTAGATAACGAAAAAAGTTTGTGCGAATTTGTAGGACAAAATTTAACAAAGTAAAATTTTACATCTTAATCTATTTTTATATTTACCATTCCTTTTTAATGTAAACTGTGTTTGGAATCATTGTAGCATTGACAGTAAAAATTATTTCTTAATTGCAATGTAGTGACACTTTGTTAAAGTATATTTAATATTTCGGATTATTGTAGCGTCGGGAATAAAAATTATTTTTTAATTACAATTTAACGACACTTTGTTAAAGGATATTTAATTATTTTAACTCAATAATCAAGAGTGTACGAATATTTCTGCGATTCACTACGAATACAGCAAAAGTACATACTTCGAAGTCATGAATGTTTATTTTCATTACGACAAACGGTCAAATGGATGATTTAAAATAATATTTATGTATGTACTTATAATACTGAATATTAGCACTATGTGGCGTCTTTTTCTCGCTTTCCAATATAATTTATTACGGTATATATGCTACACGTTAAGAATTACAAAGTGTGACGACAGGCTTTCAAAAAATTAATATGGATATGATATACAGGGTATTGCTATGTGCAAAGATAAATTATACAACACAAAATTGTATTTATCTTTACACATGAATTAAAATTTGTATTGTTTTCATGCACATATAGAACATGTGCACATTTTCGTATGGATAGATCGTGCGGGTCTATCTAAGGGAAATAAATTTGATAATTTGTCAAGTTTAAATCCCTAAATAATTATTGCCAACAATAATTTACGAGGTACAGAGTAGTCATACCTGATTATTAACCACTGTACCTCCGCACTTTCACTTTAGACCGGTTTCGTTGGAATCAAATGACCAGGAGCCGAGATCTAAGCACTTTTCTAATCCTATCGAGATCGGTGTCTTGACGCATCAAACACATTTCTTTATAACTTGCGAACCGATGCACGTATCTGAATAAAACCATGGATTATTAACCACTGTACTCCGCACTTTCGTTTTTTGTCGGTTTCGTTCACGTCGCGGCATTAGAAGCCGAAATCTAAGCATTCTTCTAATCCTATCGAGATCGAACACTTGACACCTCACATGAATTTCCTTACATTTCGCGAACCGCTGCAAATATCCAAATGAAACTTTGGATTATTATCCACTGCACTCCGCACTTTCGTTTTTTGTCGGTTTCGTTCACGTCGCGGCATTAGAAGCCGAAATCTAAGCATTCTTCTAATCCTATCGAGATCGAACACTTGACGCGTCACATGAATTTCCTTACATTTCGCGAACCGCTGCAAATATCCGAATGAAACTTTGGATTATTATCCACTGCACTCCGCACTTTGATTTTAGGCCGACGCCGCTCAATATAAACCTATTTATTAGACGCCGAGAATTTTTCCTGGTCTAACCTCCGTCGTCCGGTTAGCCGTTAGTCGTTTCCCGCGTATTAATGGCGCATGCGCAGTCATGGAGATAAAGTTTCGTGCGCGCATAATTTAACTTTACGTGTAAGACTAGCAACACGAATGTACTCAATGACGAGAATATGATTATCGTTTGTTAAAATAAATATTTGAAAAACGCTACGTTACCCTTTGATTTATTGTAAATCTAATCTTACTACTAAATTCCTCCTATGTGGCACTAAAATTGTAAGGTTGTATATGAGAATGGATAGTCTATTCTATACTTCGTCAATGATAATACTTAGTATAATATTATAAAACTACTGAATTTAAATATAAATATAAAATTAAATAAAACTATTAATATTATAGTATTATAATATTATAAAAACTACTAAATTTCATCTTCAATAAATTTAAACTATACATTTTCCCGTAAAAAGATATACATAAGTAAGTTGAATATCGCTTTCAAGTCGAAGTTAGTGTTTACTGTGTTCAGTACGATGTGCAATCAGAATCACGTGTTGTGACAGCAAAAAATTGAATTTCGAAGTTTGTTAGTAATAATAATATTAGCTACGTATTAAATTGAATCAAGTGGCGTTTACAAAGTTTATACAATTCTATACATTTCACGGTAACGTTGGAAAACAGTATGAAATTAACATATTACTCAAATATGCGATTATAACCTATTATTCGCCGGTTACACTATTTACTCGAACTTGATAAAGTATTATTACACTATTAAAGACTTGTTAAATTATAATATAGATTAAATTGAGATTAAATTAGACTATATTCACCTCTTATTAAACGTGTATGCATTCATAATTAGAATTTTTGGCGTTATTAATGGATCGACATATTATATATTATTTTTACTGATTATCTGCTAATTATGAAAGTGGTGTAAGTTAAAAAAGAAAGCAGAGAAGAAGCTACCATATTTTTTAGCCGACATAAATCAATTCAACGCGAAATAAATGATAAATACAATTTTTACACACCACTTCCATAATCACTGGCAGATTTATAAATATTTCGTTGTTATTCTATTACTATAGATGCTTAAATATCGCGAACCAGTATCTGCATATGCAGTGTACACAGCAAAACGTAAAAATGTAGAATCATCAGTGAATTCTAAAAAGGTAAAAAGGAAACATGTTTCTTCCAACGCGAAAGTAGTTCCACCGAATGATACAAAATTAAAAGTACAAGAAAAAGCAAAGCAAACATCTGTGAATAAAACTATCCAAGAAACAAATAAACTGCAGAATGGAAACAAAAAGAATACTGCAATATCTAAAAAAATTAATTCATCCATTGCTTCAAAAAAAAGTAAATCAATTCAGAAACCAACACTTAAAAGGGTAGACAAAAGGGTAGGTTTGGTTTCTGCTTTGAAGGAAGCAAAACCAAAGAAGAAATTAAAAAGTTCCCTTGTCACCATAAATGTTGGTGTTGCAAAAATGAAACAAATCAAAGCAAAGCAACAAAAACAGATCAAAAGCAAAAGGTTGATAAAAAAGTTGGATCATGAGAGTAATTACACAGATTGTGGAACTACAGAAGAAAATCATGAGAATCCTTTACATACAAGTCGTGCAATGTTTGAATGGTTAATAAATCCCATGAAAGTAGAAGATTTCTTTGAGTAAGTTCCCATAGTTTTACTAAATTCTCGCAAAAATGAGATTGGGTGAAATTTTAGGATAATTAAAATCTGATTATAATATTACTTACAGCAAAGAAATAAGTATTGTGTAATAATAATATAATTATAGTGTTATTTATAGAAAATACATTACAGTATAATTGTGATACAATTTACAGTAACTAAATTATATCATAATCTTCCTTTTGTAAATTGGATACTCAGTTTTGGTTCTTATTATATTTTCGATATTTTGTGTACTTCTGTATTTTATATGATTTGCAATGAGAATCAAAAGTGTTCAACATCACCAAAATGAAATTATATTACTATTATATTATCACAATATAATGATAATATTATTTATAGCAAATAAATAAATATTGTATAGTAGTAGTACCATTATAGTATCACTTACGATAAATAAATTACGATATATTCGCGATACAATTAACATCATCAAAAATACTTATAATACGAATTTTCCGAACAACCCAATAGTTTTAACATCAATTTACAAAATTTACAATTTAACGAAACATTTTAACGTCAAGTGCATAATTTCCGTTGCCAGAAAGAATTGGGAAAAAACACCAGTTCATATAAAACGAAATTTTCCCAAATATTATAAATTACTTATGTCAACTCCAATGATGGACAAAGTATTAAGGGAATCGCATATTTTGTTTACGAAAAACATTGATATCACGTCGTATGAGAATGGTATAAGGGAAACGCATAATCCTGCTGGTCGTGCGGTACCAAGCGTAGTTTGGGATTATTACATGAACGGATGTTCCGTTAGAATGTTAAATCCGCAAACATACATACCAAAATTACATTCGTTAAACGGTAATTGCTCTTTCGAACGATATATTTACGTAGCGAATCACAAAGGCGAATCAAGTTCTTAATTGTATTTTCGGTATTTTAATTCTTTAGCTACGCTTCAGGAATTTTTCGGTTGTTTTGTCGGTGCAAATTCCTATCTAACACCACCGAGCAGTCAAGGTTTTGCACCGCATTACGACGATATCGAAGCGTTTATATTACAAATCGAAGGTAAAAAAAGATGGCGATTGTACAAACCACGAAACGAGAGCGAATACTTGCCTAGGTATTATTGTTATTATTATTATTATTATGTTTATTCACCATCCATACTTTACAGTCTTTGGATATAAATACATTTATCTCGTCACTTATATTATCAACACATACGGGGTGTAAATTAACTGTTTCCTCTAAATTTACTTGTAAATTATTTGTCGCGTGAAATAATTGCGTAACATTTGGTGAAATAGCAAAAAGATAATTATTGCACTGTATTTTCCTGAATGATAATAAAGAACTTTCGTTTGAAACATTTTCTTAATATAATAAATCGTTTATAAATAAGTTTAAGTGAAACAGTTAAATGATTCATCCTGTATATACAGTCCTATAGCATTCTTATATCGTTTAACTCCAGATCTTAAACCTTAAACCTTAGGCCCTAAATTCTACCTTTAAACTCTACACCTAAGCCTAAACCTAAGCTTGAGCCTTAACGTTCTTTGATAAGTAACACACTACTGTTAATTGGTACCTGTCTCTTCCCTTATTTTCTTGAAAACTCTACTATACATACAAAGTTTTTTTCTCAACCCTTTCAGCTCAAAAATTTGTTTAACAGTATAATCTAGCAACAGTTCCAAAACGTTCGTATGGTTCTCGCGAGAATTTAAAGTATTACGTATTTCGGTAAAAAAAAAAGTTGAAGAAAAATTGACTATGATTTGCTTTGTTTCGAAAGAAATCAGAATTGAACTGCTAAAAATAGATGAAATTCTTAAATCTTTATGTGTCTCCATAATAGCACCAACGGTGTGCAAATGGTTAATTCCTCCGCTAGTAGCTAATTTATCATTTCCTCCTAGTTCTTCTTTTTCATCGCCCTGTTTATCCATTCTTCGATTTCTACGCCGACCTTTCTTCTCATAGCTTCGTACTTGCCTAGATATTCGTCGACAAATTTCTCGCAATCCGAGATCGGCGAGCCTATATTAGACACAGTCGTAAACGCGGGAGATTTGTTGTATTTCCCTCGAGGAACGATTCACCAAGGTGAAACCGTTGACGAGACGCACAGCCTTCATATTACGCTGAGCGTGTATCAAAAGAATAGTTGGGGTGATTTCTTGGAGAAGTTACTTCCACCCGCGTTGTCAGCTGCCATAGACATGGATAGCGAATTTCGGAATGGATTGCCTATCGATTATTTGAGATACTCCGGTTTCGTACACTCTCAGAGTAATGAGGCTCAGAGTGATTCTAGACGCGAATTCAAGAACAAGATAAAAGATTTATTGGGCAAATTAATAGAATACGTTGACATCGATAAAGCTGCCGATTTAATGGCGAAAAATAATATCCACGACTTTTTACCGCCTGCTTTATCGGAAGGTGAACAAGAATGTTCCGTTGTCCAAGATGGCGAAAAGATGATCGCGAATGGGGTTGTTGAAAACAGAGTAGAAATAGAACTTGACACGAGAATTCGATTAATGAGATCTCATTGCATAAGGTACAGTTTAATAGCCGATTGATTGAACATTAATTGTGATTCAAGTCACCGGTTTGCATTGTAACGTTTTATTTTAACCCTTCAGCGACGGCATTCGTACGATATATAGATCCTAGCTTCTTTTTACGATTGGTATGAGACGTTTAATATTTATTTAAAATAGGAAGAATTGTTTATTGGCAATTATAGAACGCGCAGTTAGTCTTTATACTTTATAAATAACGAACTAAAGTAGTAATTGGGTAAATTTCTTGGAATACAAAAATCTTTTCTGCTCGCGTGAGAAGAGCAGAAAACCGCGCCGTCTCTAAAGAGTTAAAGTAACACATTTATGAAGTTATAATATGTATAGTATATTACGAATAATATAGTATATATATTATTTGTAGATTAATTAAAGAGGATGGGGTATTTAGGATATATTATTCAAGCGAAAATTCGAAAGAATACCACGAGTACGAACCGCAATTTTTAGAAATTAACGAAGAATTTGTGCCTGCTATTCGAGATATCATAACGCGATATCCCGAGTTCGTACGTGTCGAAGATTTACCGATGCACGGCGACGACAATAAAGTAAGGGAATAAATACATTAAGAATCGATACCATGATGTAAACAGTAATATTAGGCGTAAATGTTATATAATGATTTTTATTTAATAGATACAAATAGTCAAGGATCTTTGGGAAAAATGTCTTATCGTAACAGACAATCCGCTCTGCGTTTTTGATTAATTACATTTTTTAAGCAATTTGTAAAAAAAAAAAAAAAAGTTAATGACTAAATAAAAAATTGCATCAGAAAATTCCTGAAAGTATTATTATTACCTTAATTTTGTACCTTATATACAAGGAACGAATATTTATATACAGTAACATGATTTTAAGTTTTCCTGAATATTCGTGTATTTGTACAAGTAATTCAAATATATTTATTTGTAAAGCTAACGCAATTAGGATATTACAATTTGTTGATAACAAATCGAATATTCTTATATTAAATAGAATAACAATATTAGATAAACTTTTGGCTTGCATGATAGATAGTTAAAACATAATATTAAATTGAACGTTTAAATTGTGCAATTTTATTAATCCTATTTTCTTAAATCGACATGTACAAATGAACAAATGTGAATAAGCATCGGAAATCTCGAAATATATCAACCTATTTATTTCTTTTGCCGTATAAGTTACTGTAACAGTGTTTAATCTAATTTAAAACTTAATATCTAATGTTGATTAACGAAAAGGGAACTATTTTCGTATGTAAGTATACATAATTATTAAAATTATAGTAATTATTATAGTAAAATTATTATTCATTTATTATTATTATTATTATTATTATTAAGAGTACAGTTATCTTCTTAAACAATAGAAAACGTATAAAATAAATAACATGTGGTTTGATAGATGAAAATTGCTTATATTAAAAATTACACTTTTTGTACATTTTAGTAGAAGACAATTGTTACAAAACGAACATGATTAAAAAAAAGAAACAAAACACCTTGCTTCACTCGTCTTACGTATAAATTTGTTGTGTTGTAAAGAGCGTATAGTTTGTGTGTACTGGATGAGCTTTTAATTCTCAGCATCTATATTATTAGTTCTTTTTGCTTGTGCTATGTGATCCCTTTGCCTTCCAAGAACATACTCGATATATCCGAGGTATCCATCGTGATCCAAATCGTCTTCGGTTAGTACTCTATCCACCAATGCTTCATAACAACAAACAATATTAAGTTTTAGTTCGAAATTTTGTATTACAATTGTTCAGCGAAACTTAGTAATTTGTTATGTAAAATATCTCGAGGACGTAAGTGGATAAGTAGTAAAAAGTAAAGAGAAAGAAGTAAATCGATATGCAAGTGGATAAGTGGTAAAAAGAAACTACTTCAGAATATATGAAAATATGTAATTACAGTGGAATCCGTTTATTACGATCACTTGCAATTTTTTATAAAAATAACCGGCTGATAGCATTACAGAGAGAATAATAAATTCATTGCAAACAATTATGATATATTTAATAGAGATCTCTTTAATTGTAGTTATCATAATTGATATCGATAATCGATGTTTGATTATAATAGGCGGATTATTTATAATTAATTTTAAATAGTGTCTTGGGACCGATTATGATAATAATATCCGACTGATAACATTATCCGTGATTATAATACATGAGTTCCATCGTATTATAAACATATAAATAAGTATTTATAATAATATATAAATATAAAGATTATTATATAAATACTCTTCTATATTTATATATAAATATCCTTAGTTCATTTTGAAGCTTTGAAGAATTAATTATCAATTGTCGTAGCTATGAAATAATATTGATTTCGTGTTAGTATTATCTTCATTATTAATAATCAGATCGGTATAATTCGAAAATATATCAAATATATCGGACATGAATAAAAATCGTATGTATGATTTGTGTAGATATTAAGAGTTATTACGTACCCACGATCCAAGGTAATTCAATTTCATAATCCGTAGTTTTCACATTTTCGTCCTGATTTTCATCGCTAACTTTGTGTTCGTGGAACGTGTGCTGAATCGCATACAGAATTTCTAATCCGTCTAATTTAGCGTTATTGTCGATATCGTGAATTCTGCAATCGAATATGTTAATTACACTTTGACAATTAACAAAATGCTTGTCATAAACATATTTCAACTACTGTGCTAATCATACGAGAATAGATTCTAAATGAACGACTAGATAATATTATAATAATTTGAATGAACAATTATACAACAATCGAATGAAATCTTTTACGTTTGTCTAATTTAAAACCTTGAATTATCGTTCAGATCTAAAGCATTAAAAATGTTACATGCTGAGCTTTTGTCAATCAATATCTGTCAAATTGTTTAAGAAATTACAAAGTCATATTTTCGTGAAAATATATTTATTTAACGTATATTATATTTATAAAAATGTTAAGTTTAACGTATGTTATTTGTATAGAAAAATTAAAGCTGTAAATACTCGATAAAAATATACGAATGGAATGGAAATAAATTTGCATTCATTCTCTTAACAGAATATTGAGAGTTGACAATAATTAATTTAACGTAAATAACTCAATATTTGATAAGTTTTATGGACATACTTAAAGTAGTGGAATTCGATTTCCTGTTCAGTCATATTTGAAAAGTCCAATTGATCCGCCATTGATCCTATGTCTTCTTTTAAGTGGCTGAAATTTCGTGTGCATATTTCAATTACAATTTCATTTTAATATCAGATAATACAAAACCATATTATAAAGCATAAAATTAATATGTATTATTGCCAATTTCTATGCAACGATTAATTAATGATTAATCATGCACATGAATATGATCCTAGTTATATCTTACAAAATATATTTGATACACGTAACGAAGAATAATTCAATGCAAAATTATTTGTCTACCAAATAATACATCAACGATAAAAAAATACTATAAAATCTCATATCGTATTACGAGTTTTTCATAATACGATACAGTGTGATAAAATATATAGGGTGCATTTTGACATTGTAAATTATTATGAAATGTTTGATATTGCAAAATACCTTAAAAGTTCCTTTTTCTTTTTAAAAAGAAACAAAAATATCATCCGTAAATTAATTACGCTATACTTTTCCAAACACCATAAAAAAAGTAGTGCACGAAAAATAGTTAAAAGTCTAATCGTAAGAGGAAACCGATGGAAACACATTTTCTAATAAATTAGGACGATTTTCCTCAATGTGAGTAGCGTTAAAATTAGTATATAAATAAATAATAAGATAAAATAACACATACTTAAATAAAATTACGATACTCAAGTAACTAACGTAGCATCCTGCAGCAGTTCTGCATCTTGCGTTATCTTGACATCTTGCTGCGGAGAATAATGATGATGGGAAACAGCGCTTCGTGGGTGATGCGGTCCACGAAAACCATTACAAAATCCGACGCATAAACCGATCAGAATTGTAGTTATCATTTGTTTATCTGAAACAAATTAAGAAACGTCCTTCCACCATCATTATAAAGGATCTCTTCTCAGATCTACGCGAAATATTCTGAGCCACAGCAAATTCGTAGTAAATTAGGTTTAGAGATTTTTTCATTTATTATAGATTATGTTTATAGATTTTTTACTTTTCTTCTATCAACCTCTAGCCCTACAAATTTTTCAATAGCTGCATGTATTAGCAAAAGCTATTTACTGCTTCAACACTGTATTAAGTATGAAATACTACAATATTACATAGGATTTATATTGGCTACGGTAATTATAAAACTTCTAAAGAAAATTAGGGGGCGCGAATTCAATTTTATTACACATATTGCAAGTATTTGTTCTGCTTTGCCTATAATTGGCGTTACGAATGTGCCTCGTGGTTTTAAGGCAAGGGGTTAAAGAATTTTATAAGGGCCTAAAAAGGTGAACAATAATATTAGAGTACTCTGTTATTTACAATATTCTCTATTCTTTCTCTACGTGACCAACTTTCAATCAGATGCTTTACTTAGAAATTACGTATAATAATCGAAACAAAAGAAAGCGTTGTACATAGATACAGTAAATAAACTTATAAAAAATAATGGACCTTTCATTAACTAGTATGGTAATCTATAAAATGATCCATACATAGTGATACATTAAAAATATCAGTAATATTCATATCAGTCATCATACGCGGATTATTCCGCTCACCGATGCAAATGGGTTAACCATAACAAATGCGACCAATTTTTACTCTTCTTCTGCTCATCGAATAGATTGAAACGCGACTTTCAAGAATTGCTAGCATATTTCGTCGTATATTGTACAATTCAAACGCGCGCTGTAAGAAAACTCAAAGACTTTTTGGCCAACCTAATAGTTCGTATATAAACGAAAATCAAGTAAATACGAAGATGTGTATTAAAAAAAGGAAAAAAGAAAGGAAGGGAAAAGTAAGAAGCGACACTGCGTGATAGTTCTTACAATGGCGAATAACAATAGGACCTGCTGTGACATGTAGATGGTCTATGTTGCTGTAGCATTGCCTACTGCCACTTGTAGGGGTTGAACACCCTTTGGCTAGCGACAGATGGGCGGTAGAGGGGGTCCTAGTAATTATTATGCGATTACCCACAAGCCCATTGATTTAGATTGGACCCCGGGGGGCGCAACGCACGATGCTCTGGGCCCCGTCTTCAAATTTGCTACACATCACTCGTCAGGAACTTTGCGATCATTTAGTGCCCTATGAAACATGTACACCGAAAGTCTGTCCTCTCTTCTCTTACGATTATCGCGTGTATCATTTAAACAAATGGACTTGAGAGCAAAGGAGAGAATACGAAAGAGAAAGGAAAGAAAGAATGATGTGTTTTAACCAAAGAGGGAAAGCCAAAATGAAAGAGGATATGGTAGGGAGTGAAAGAGAGTTCGAAGCAATAGTGTTGGGCATTGGTACGCGTATATGTAAGATTGTAGAAGTAGATAAACATATAGATATAAATATTTTTCTTTTATAATTTATGGTTTATGTTATAGTATGGATTATATATGTTTTTGTATTTCATATCGTATAGTTTATCTCATATAATAGTGTGATAGGGTAGATTGAGACACTAGAAGGTATTAGTAAGTAGTGAAATATGTAAATATGTAAAGGATGGAATTCACTTGTAATTCATTGGGAAAGCAATAAATATCTATCTATCTATTAAACAGATGGACTTCCGTTTAAATCCACGTTTACAGTCCGCGATAGAAAGATAGGTATAAGATTATATATTCGCATCATGTTCCGCAGTTTAATTATTAGCTTTTTTAAATTAATTTTCTTTTAGTCTATTTTGTATTTTCAAACGATATGTTGCATGAACGATTAGGAACATAATTTAGAATAATAATTGTTATTTGAATAAACGGTTGCCTGTAGATTACAAGGACGATATTTTAATAAATTGTTACGGTGTACAATAAAATATGTAAATTTAACCATGGTACAAAATGGAACGATTCACAATAAGACAAACAAAATCGGAACAAAAGGATAATGTCCACGTCGTCATATTTTAATTATTATACATATTGTCAAATAAATGTGTGTAACAATTTCAATAGTATAATCAATTAAGTTGAAAGGCCAGCGTTTATTAATATGTTGACGCTATGTGCAAAAATTGGGCAGGTTTTGTGCAAAACAATGTAAGTGCCAAAGTTGACAAATCCGCATATTAGAAATGAATAAAGAAGAAGAAGAATGATGCTCGAAATAATCACGTTCCAAGTTGCAAACCATTATAATATTATATTATTAGACAGTCCAATTTTTAACGAATTAATACGTTATCAGCGGAAATTAACTAATTTGGTTTCGACGTATCACTACGTCACTGGCGAAAATGGATCGGTATCAATTTCACGTACTAGCATGTAATTGATTGCGAATGGGTTGACAAAAAGGAAACACGAAATATGTACGTCTGTTCGAAAGGCACCAAAGGCACGTTGAGAAGTGTCAACAGAATACGAAGGGCAAATAAAGAAGAAAGGTGTCATTTTTAGCCGTGTTTGTTCTCGAATTGAACACTCGAAGCTGTTTGTACAGAACAAGCGAACGTAGGTGTTAAAAGACACGCATAACTGACAGGAATCCAGGGTACTTAGGAATCAATTTTATATAGGCTTACGGCGGTCGAGTGAAAATGCATATGTTGAGGGGGCCTCAAGGGGCTTTCGATGCAAGTGGACCCCCCCGGGTACGCACCCCAGTTCGAACAGAACACCCTCGATTTCTCTCCTCGCTTCGGTGTCGAAATCTATAAATAATTTATATCATTTGGTCCATTCACCGAAAGAGCCCATATGTACCTGTGTCGCCTTACAGGGGACCTGTGACCGCTCCAGATTTTTTCCACAGAACGTATGTATATCGCTCGTATCGAGACATTCGAATCAGAGTACGCGTGTATCGTGTCATTATACCAAGGGAAATTATATAAGAGTATAAAGGAACAAATCGAAATAATAATTTTTACATATTCACCGCGGTGCTGATATTAATTATATGTAATTGAAAGATTAGATATAGCTAGACAACGGATTTTTATCCTTTTACGTTTCTATGCTTATATAAGTGTAAGCGTCGAACTATCGAAAGATGAAATTCGTTTACGATTCGATAAATTAAAACAGCAAAATATGCTAGATGTGTTCGCAGAAATTTAGTTCGTGAAGCAGAATCGTGTATTTGGAAGAATGAACAATATCTCCAATAATTTATAAAATAATACAACTTATTGTACAGGAACATCTTGTTTCATTATTTACTCTTAATTATTCAGTACAATAAATTCAAACCTGAATCGAGACAGTAATTTATAACGAGATTCGTTAGGTCGAGGTATAATCGAGTGCGCGCATATCTGGCGAATATTTAAAGTCGATTTTACCGAGAACCAAACATCATATAAAGAAAATGTTATTCCATATTTTCCATTTATTTAGTTATATAAAGTTACCTCCTTTCTAGTTGTACTCTCTAAACACTTTGTTTAACACTAGGTTTACGGACATTAATTGTATAATTTGACAGGCTTCCGGAAAAATACGTACACTGCATATAAATATTCGAAATTAGAAGGTTGAGGATGAAGAGAATCACGCAGAATACATATTCATAGCATTGCATTAATTAAAGTTAACATAAAGTACTGAAAAATAATATTTATGGTCTCTATAATTTTAGGTATAAAATCTGAAATGCGTCAACGTGACGAGTTCCGTAAATCTAATGTTAAATACTTTGTTTCCTCTACTTTTCTTTTGTAATTACTATTTCATTAATGGGTTTATATCATTAAATAAATAATTAAATAAAGTACCATCAGTTACCGAACATCCTGTGAAATGAAACACTGATGTATTTTAAAATAGCCCGCGCAACCCCTAAAAGTTCGACACGCGTGACTATCGAGACACGATCTCGAATCGAGAAGGCTAGAACCTACCCCTATTTTGTCTCGGATCAGGTTATTCTAACCTAACCTTGATTCAGGATAAAGTCGAATGTATTTCCTGTTCAAGTTGAATCGTACGAATTTCGTATAGCCGATCGAAATTAGCAAGTAGATTAAGTCGATTACCTGAACTCGACGAGACGGATCGATCAGTTATCGATTTAGGAATACAGCACGAAATTCTGTTCAATTTTTCTTCGTTGATCTTTTTAACAATGTTTTCAACGAGCTAGCTTCTGTGAAGCGCGTGACATTTATCGACGTTCTTCGCGGAGTTTGCGTATTCGAAGAGTTGCTCACTGTTGTGCTTTCTTAGAGCGGGCCATTTTGTTTTTGAATTTTACAGGTCAACGAAGCGTTTGTTGAACGGAAGGACTTGTATACTGAAACTTCACGAAACAGCCTCTTAATAAATTAAAAAATCCTTGACTGCACGGGATTTATTAAACCATGCAAAATGTCATTTAATCTGTCAAGTGAGAATGACGAGTTAACTCGTCTTATTAATACAAAAACGATGTCTTAAAATTGGCAAATAAAATATCTTTAATTTAACTGCATTTTACCTACTAATTTGTCAGATTTTTGCATTACTAGAATTTATTAGGTGCACAAATTAAATCGGTGCCTTTTAAGTTTAGAGACTCGATTACTTTATCGAATCGAAAGCTTAATCTTTTTAAAGATGGAATTTATTAATTGCTTGATAAATAGAACAGAATCGTACAAAGTAATAAGGCTTATTTCTGATATTAAAATTCTATTACATATACTGAAATTATAATTATAATTATAAGGGGCTAAATGTCGTACAAATACTAGCTATGTAAAAGTGTCGTGGCACTTTTGTAGCCCATGTGCGATATATCAATTTATCGTAAATATTCTTAAAAGACTCATATATACAAAAGATAAGTATCGTTAAGAAAGTAGAAATAAACCTTAGTAAATATGCAATATTATATCCAGGACGGAACTAGAAAAACTTGTATGTTAACGTTGCAATTTATATGTTATAATTAAAATACGTATGTTAAAACACAGTAGAGTTAAAGTATAGAATTAGTTTTATATACCACTTTGTAATCAAAGTTTGTAACGAGCGAAAGCGTAACGCAAAACTAAATACTGCTACTATTAAAATTCTATTAGATCGTTCATAAGTAAATATTGTATTTTGCTAATTAAAGTCACCGAATTAATTTGTACACCTAATATATAAATAGAAAAATTCTTGAAGGGTGTAAAGATTCAAAAAGAAAGGCCATGTTTAGAAATAAAATAACTGTTGCGGAAATCGTTAAACAACAGTGAAAGTAGTTTTATTTTGTGAGAGGGTTTTAATCCAAATGTATAATTTACGTATTTATCGTATTGCATAATTCGTTAATCGAATTTAAGTACTTATGTAATCTCAAAAGTTCACAGTATTTTAATAATCTCCTCATTGTACGTTGCATACGCTTCGATAAATGATTGCGAGTAACGAATTTTAATAATTGATTGAAATTCGGATATAATTAAATAGACTACAGTTTACGTCTTTAATTAACAATTTCCTGATAAATTAATATATTTAATGCGTATTCCAATTAAAAGTGTTATTTTCATTCTTCAGCTATGAAAAACAAGTTCTAAGCTAATTTGTAAATTGATATAGTTACGAATAAATTAATATATAAAAGCTAAAATAAACTTCGAAGAATATTTTAAAAAAATTCAATGTATTTTACGTTGTGCTGGATGCACTTCGCTATACATATAAATTACATTATAGCATGGTTTCCTGTAACCGTTCATTTTTTCCCTAAAATTGTGAGATTCACCGAATTCCATCAACGGTAAAAAAATTGGCTAAAAAATGAAGCTATAGCTTTTTCTTATTCGCTTTTAGACTCTACACTGATTCTATTATGTTTCCAATAATAAAATATTTGCTGATATTTTGTTGTGAAGCTATTTCACCTACCTTTAATAAAAAAAATTCTTCGAAAGTTTCTTCCCTGTTAAAAGCAATAAAATACTCAGCTAAACGTTTTCATTTCGCTTCGAAAAATATCATTTACACCGAAAAAAAAAAAAAAAATCAAATACCAAGTAAAGATTTAAAAAGAGGTAATTTGTAAATTACACGTTTCAAAAATTCCGTTTAATTTAAACGCAGCGATATTTCAAGCGAGAATCAGTTTGAAAAGTGATTATTGAAAAGCAGTAAAGTTTCAAAGGATCGCTCTACACTGGGGCAGAAATTTAAAAGAGTTCCGGGCAAGAAAGAGACAATTAGAGCGAGGTGAAACAAAAACAGGCTACAGCATAACTGTGCAATATGCGTGTAGCCGAACGAGAGAGTGCGAAAAATAAAGCCTGTGCATGAATATGCGTTTGCGCGAGCGCATCGGCCACCGCCGAGGGTAGTGAAAAAGGAACAAGAAGAAGAATGGAACAGGGAATCGCTCGGAATACAGAGAAGAAGGCCCGAAAAAGCGCAAACACGACGCGTTCAAAGGACCGAATAGGAGAAGCGAGCAAGGGATGCATGAACAAATGAAGAAAATAAAAATTAATAACCAAAAAAAAAAAGAACGTAGAACGGAAAAAGCGTGTAGAGAAAAGGAGAGGGAAACAAAAAAGTACGAGACGTACGAAAGCGTGTAGACACAGAAGATAATAGAGAATTGGACAGTATGCGTGCATGGACTACGGTGAAAAAGAGAAACAGGAGAAGAAAGGGGGGGGGGGGATGAAATAAAGAGGGCGGATGTAGAAAAAAAAAAAAAAAAAGGGGAAGGTAAAGGGAAGAAGAGACGTTGGTGAATCAGGAAAAGAGAACATAGGAAGGAGAATAGATGGTATACATGTTCGGAGAGAAATCAAGAGATAGAACGAGAGAGGAACTCGGTAGAAGAGGAGCAAGAGGGTGGAATATACGCGCGCGCGTGTGTGTGTGTGTGTGTGTGTATGTGTGTGGGTGACACAGAGAGGGAAAGAGAGAGGGTGAGAGAAGTTGGTTGAAGGGAGAAAGAGAGAGAAACAGGGTACACGGATGGGTCTCTGGTTGCCATGGTGACCACCGTCGCCTAAAGCTATGCTTTTATTGATTCCAAGCCGCAAACAATGTACAGGAGTGGATGTTTCGCTCTGTTCTCTCTCTATCCGTCTGGATAGTGAGGTATTAACGTACCCCGAAATACCGATACCCATGGGCACGTGCCCCAGAAAAGCAGGGTCACGCCGAAGAGCCCTTCGATTAATTTGCGGAGAACGAGATCCCTAAACCTTCTTCTTGCCGCGTTTAGATGTATCACCAGCCGTTTAAACAAACGTTATCCGTTCTATTTCTTGATCTATGCGTTGACGAAGCATAGGATTGACTATTCATTCTTGTATAGAATCGTTAGGGGGTGTTACCTGGCCCATTTAACATTTTAGCGTTGCACGCGACATTGTTATAATTATTAAGAGTAGACGAAGGCAATAACGAAATATTATTTTTACGTTTGCGAATAGCAGTATACAGGTTAAAGATTGAAGAGGGAATCAAGCTTGAATGTGACAATGTAATATTTGGGACAGTGTTGGATATTATTCAGATAACATTTTATTTGAATAAAAATGACGAATAAATAATTAATTGTTAGTCGATCGAATTTATTATTCGAGTTGCTTGTGCGGAATTAGTTCTCTACTATACTTATGTAACTTGTTATCAACAGATTCTGTTCGAAATATTAAAATATTCTATATAAGTTGTATTTAGTAATCCCTAATCTTTTGAATTTAATTAGAGATCTTCGTAAGTCTCTAAATCTTTACGGGACATGGAACGTAAATTCGTGTGCAGTGTTGAGCAATTTTCATTTTAAATGCAACAAAAGGAATAACTTCGATTTATTTATTATCCGTGAATAACGAATAATTTATTTACTTTTATTTATTATTCACGAACAACGAATAACTTATTTAGCTTTACTTACGAACGAGGTTCAAACTAAACTAAACATATTCGTCATTTCTTACTCGTTGTTTAGAATTAAAGTTGCTCAACGCTGGTCAAGGAATAATTTTTAAGAAATGGAAGCTGGTAATTTGTGGAACTGTTTGCCCGTGGTACACCGAAAAACCAAATCTTTTCTCTTTATACGCAACCACCTATTCAAAATCGAATCAATAACAATGAGTGGAACTACTGATGCGAAAGTCAGATCGCGATTGAGTTTTCTACCCGATTACAACGAACGGGACCTCCTATCGAGATATCTCGATGAACGGTGTACCGCCTAGGGAATGCGTTCTGTTCGTATGCCGAAGCAGTTTCCTCGATTTCTAAAACAGCTTGCATTCCCTGTTTATTGTTAGCGAAATGTTCATAACCATTAAAAGTAGAGAATTCGCAAAGGATTCCTAACGAGAACAATCCTTGCCAGTATTTGTATTTTTCTAGAAGAGTAAAAGAATAATGTAATATCTTTAATTTTTATTCGATAGATTTCAATTTTATTTATTAAAGTACCCACCGTATTACACGATTCTAGTTGTATCACAAACATTTTGTATTCAATTACATCGTGAACTTATGGATCTTATGTCTAAGATTCTAAAGTTTGACAAAGGTTGTTCTTTTTTCTTAATTCTGCAATTTGGGTTGAATTGACATGGTATCATATATTTACAAGATAGTTTAGAAAAATAAGGTACAGTAGATATATAATATGTTAATTTATAACTGAAATTTTTATAAATACTTACCATAAGTATAGACTTATTTACTGTTACAAGTAGATGTAATATAGAATAATTCAAATGTAAAGATTCCTACTATCTTCCTGTTAAAATTTTACCTTGAATAATATTTTTGAACACAACTTTCTGTTTAAATAGGTAACAAATTAAAGCTAAAATAATTTGATCGACGCAACAATATTTTTATACATAATTTTCCGTCGAAATTCAATAACAAATTAAACCTAAAATAATTCCTTCGACCTAACCATATTTTTATACTAAATTTTCTGTCTAAATTTAATAACATTTTGAAGCTGAAATAATTGAATCAACTTCGAAAATGAAACTTTAATTTACCCCTTTTGTATTTCGACACGTGAGACGTAAGAAGAAGGATTTAAAACTTCCTCGATACATTATTTTTCGATGTGTGTTGTTTTTTAGCACTCACGTACCAGAAACATCCGGCAGAAACTTAGAGATTAAGTTTTCATGTTTCCGCATAACTTTCCAGATTACTTCCGCGGATGATTTGGAAGCCGCTCGGAACGTGCTTGCTAGTTTGAGCGTAATACAATTTAAAGCTTAATTAAATGTCAGGACGAAATTAATAAAAGATTTAAAAAGTCGTTCAGAAGGTATCTACCCCATTGACTACATAAATACCGACTCGTTTCTTCAACTTCTAATGAGTTCCCATTTTTCGCTTTGTTACGCACCAACACTTCATTTCATTCCTTCGCGCATTGTAATTTAAATTCGTCACGTTCAACTTCGTCTAAAAGATAGCTAAGAACTATTTACAACACAGTTACATTATTTTTAGTAATCAAATTTTGGGGAAAGGAAAAGAAGAAAAATAATCGTTTACTATCGTAAAGAGAACAGGGATTAAAATAAATCTACTTAATAATAAAACGATACTTTATCTAATATTTTCTAATATTTCTACGTCCACATATGATTACGTTGACGCGTTGAATTCTTTTTTGCAATCATTTTATTATTTCTCCTACGCTGATTTTTCACTTTTGGGGACATTTTTACTAACTAATTTCGCTCCGCTCCGTCTATAAATTCTCTATTAGGTTTCATAATTATACAATAGTACTTTGCATCGCGAAAACATTAGCATTTTTAGCTACGTTCATATAATCGCGTTTGACCCGAAAACTTTTCGCCAGCGATAGTAATTCACGTTACGTAATTCATTCGGGTTTACGGAACGATGCCTCTCGTTAATACTTCAGCTGTAGCATAAATTTGATCATTTACTGCCACCCTCCTAGTGCATTGGCCCTACCTGTTGACCTGTCCTCGAAGCCGCCGTTGTACAAAGCAAATGCCGCCATTCGAATGGCGTATCTCTTTGTCGAACAGAAATCAGGTCGCCCGCATTTCATAAAAGTATTTCACCAGTTAGCGGTGGTTTTTTTTTCCATTTCGCGACAGCCGCTCGATTGAGGCGTGTCGCATTCTGACGCATGAAAATGGCCCAAAGGGATGCGCCAGCCATGATCGATGCTCCATCCGATCGGAGACTACCGAAACTGCCCGTCAAATAATATATTCATAGCTTCCGGATGGTTGAACGCGACTCTCGAAATCCTCCATCCCCCCCCCCCCGTCGACCCCGTCAACCCTCCGCGTACCTGCCATCGCCGTCCTCTCCAACCACCCTCTATTCCGCGTATCACCCTGCGCTGCATCCGCACACACAAATCGACTGTCGAATAATTATCGAAAATACACGGCTGAACAGCTTACTTCTCTCTCTCTCTCTCTCTCTCTCTTTTCATTTCTTTTCGTACCTTTTTTCGCGCTATTTTCTGCGAACCAGGCAGAAATTAAAACGAGTGTTCGCGTCGACATTTGGAAAGGGAACGAGACGCGTTCTCGATAATGAATAGACTGCGAGCATTTATGCATTTGTGGAATATTTCAAGCGCGTAAAAAAGATACGGATTATACGCGAAATAATTAATACGAGGTTTTGTGTTGTGATTCGAGTATTTGCAATTTAGTAATAGGTTTCGCGTTAGTTTTTCGCGAACCGGTAGAAATTGAAACGAGTACATGATACTTGGAAAGGGAATCAAGTGCATTTGGTAATGAATTTAATCGTGTAGAAAAAAAAAGAAGTACAGGATATACGCAAAATAAGTAAAATAAGGTCTGTGTTATTATTCGAGTATTTGCAGTTTAGTAACATTTTATTCAAGTAACATTATTTTCTGTGTACCAGCAGAAATTAAAACGAGTATTCGACGTTTCGAAATATAACAAAATTCATTTGGTAATGCATAGATTACGGATACAAAAATCTGTTAATGTGTAAAAACGCATAGAATACATGTAATAATGTAAAATATACAAAATAACTGCAACAAAATCTATGTTATAATTGGAACGTTTGCAATAATAATTCAATTTTTGTATTAGTTATTTGTACAAGTTATATTTACTTATTAATAATATTAATATAACATAATTATATTAAGTTACATTTGAATTGCGAAGATAAATACAGTGCGATGCAAATACATTTTGTAGTTACCGAATCTTCTTCTTCGATACAAATAAGTACACGCTGAATAAAAGACTATAATGCGGCGAAGTGAAAATTGTACAGTGTGCGAATTATTGAAATTATTATTCTATATCAAACAAAAGATCAATTTTCTCCTGTACTTACACCATATAGTTTTACGTTGCTGGTCCACGAGGTATTCCATTTTTTTTTTTTTTTTTCGTTGTTACACGTATAGGTGGAGGTTGAAGGGAAAGAGGCGGGCATTCTATAAAGCTTCGCCCTCTTTTTTTCCCGTTCTTCTTCGACTCGATTCACGGACCACTTCTCCGTCCAGCTTGTTGCATCGAGGTAAGTGCAAAATTATTTTAAAAATATTTTCTTAACCACGTTATTCTGAAAGCTGACCCCATCCTTGCGTGCATACGTAAAAAAGAGGGACGCGTGCTAGCGAAAAGAATTGGTAATGCCGCATCGTGGTTTTTCAACTTGCCGCGGTTTCTGCACTTCCCTCCGCCTTTTTTTTTTTTTTTTCGTACCCTCCACGGACCTGTGGACCTTTCGTTGTTGTTACACAGCAGAAACCACCGGGTCTCAAAATAATCTTTCGAAGGATAACCACCAATCTCCGGCAGAGTTCACCCGAACGACGTTTATAATCACCTGGTCGAAGGATACGTAACCCTACCATAAAGCGTGTTCATCTTTTTGTCGCTTGCCTTGGTTACGAAGCTTCAAGATGCTCCGTTTAAAATGTCGAAGAATTTTTTTCACACGAGCGTCGAGGTCAACGTCAATTGTGAAATACATGATTATTATCAGCGACGACGATGTAGGATTTATAAGAAATTGTAATGGCGGCTACGAAAAGTATTTGCACTTATCTGAAGTTTTCTTGAGTCGTTTTTTGATTAGGTTCTAAAATAGATGTATCGATAAATGAACTCACGCCACAATGAATGAACATTAATTTTTAGCGACGACCTCCATACGATTTATGGACTCTAATATCTAGTTATGAAAACGGATTAATAGATATTTAAGACTGGAAATATTTTATTTACGTTTCATATATTTCTTTAAGCTTGAACGTAGTTTAGTAAATTTCTGGAAATATCTGTGAATTTTCATAAATTTTTGTGAATATCTTCTATTTGCATCGTTATCGAAGGGTTAAATACAAGAAGGAGTAAAGTAAGTTATGCAAAGGAAAAAGAAATGAAGGTAAAAAAGTTTCTCTGTGCAAATATGCGTATTGTTCGTTCATTGATTAAGGATGTTTATTCATTGGTATTTATTGGCTAACGATGTTCATTCATTGGTGAAATCAATATTTCAGATGACAACAAAGATAGTATTGTACTATTAGTAAAAGTATGGTAATATTTTAACAAGTGATTGCATAATTCTCGAGGCAATATATATAATAGGTATATCAACAAATAATTCACGATTTTTATAATAAGTTCAACGTACAGTTTAAGTTCGAAATATACTACCAAAATACAAAAATTAATTGAGAAATGTAGTTTATAATACGTAAATATTAGAGACCAGCACCAATTACTTTTGATGCAAGATTGGTACTTGATCGAGTTCAAAATAAATATTGAATTGGATAACAAAAATTGTACTTATAATTATTCATTGGTACACCTAATTTACGCCCTTTGTAGCGAAAGGGTTAATTACTTGATAAGGTACTATTAGTGGAACCATTTACTTAATTATTTTCCAAATTGTTACCAAAACAAATTGGTAATTAAAAGGACGAAAACACTGCAACATTTTACCCCCTTTCTCCCCTTTTTTCTATCTTACCAATTTTTCCAGTATTATTCTTTTTCGTTCGTTGCCCTTCAATTGCTTTCAAAACGCAATTTATCTTCTATTTTCTCAGTGTCGATCGATTACAACATTTTTATTACTTTTTCTGCCACTATTTCCACTACGTTTTGTAAAGAATCGGCTAATTCGTTTTCTTCTACAACGATCGAACTTTTAATTATCTTTTTCGGATACAAAAACCAAAGAATGACTTTATTTCTCTCGTACAAGTGTTAATCTTGCAAACTGTTCAATTTCCAATATTCATTTTATCATTCGATCAGAATTGCTTCAGTTTTAATCGTTTAGAACAAGTGAACAATGAATTTTTTGTTATCATTAGTTTTATTAATACAAAGTTACATCTGTATTTGAAATGGTTAAGCAACAAACCGATTTCGATACGCTCTTATCTACGCAGCTTTATATTTTACAGCAGTACTCGTGTACGTCCTTTACACACCTTTTCCATTCCACGTACTTTTAAACCATCCTCTCTCTGCAACCCCTACCCACTCTGATGCTTTTTATGCTACGCTTTTCTCTTATTTTGAACCTCTCGTTGCTTCGGCCAAGAGTTTCCAGTCAGCGTTACGTAGAAAACGTTGAACTTGTTCGAGAGCTTTTTTCTCGAAAAAGTAGTAGCAGAGAAGACGAGAGATATGGAAGGAAAATGTCAAACAAATTTATCGTGTCCTTGAGACGTTAAACTGTAAAAAGCATTTCTTAACCCCTTTTTAGATCCTTTCGAGTTCCGCTGTCGATGAATATAATTCAACGATATACTTTCAATTATAATCAACGCTAAGTTTACGGACGATGATTCTATAATTTATCTGGTTTACGGAAAAATATGCGTACTGTACATAAATATTCGAAATTAGAAGCCTAAGGAGGGAGGACGTCAAGTAGAATGCTTATTCTTACCATTGTATCAATTATGCTTGACCTAAACTACTGAAAAATGATATTTATGGCCTCTGTAACTTTAGGGGCGAAATATGAAATTATGGATTCAGTTGCTTGGAATACAATTCTTACCGTGTTGATATAATTACGAATAGATTGCGGATTTTTATGCAAATTCATACATTTATTAATAAAATTATAGAAATAGAAAATGCATGGAAGGTTGTTTCACCCTCAAAATACAATAGCTTATCATTTGCTTTTAATATTTTATATATTTTTTATAATTATATTATTGTAAAATTTGGAGATTTGCAATTATTAAACAAATTCGAAATCAGCCAATTTCAATCAATTAAACTCTTTCTTATTTTATTTGCGTTACGAGATCTGGTTAAAAAGTTTGTACAGTTTTTGTTCACTTGAAAAAGTATGTCTTTATTCATCGTTATGACGCTTTCTCTAAAGTATTCTTCATTGAATCAAACACATTTATTCCAAACCATTTCTCAGTTTTCGAAACATTTCCGGAATGAATTTTTTAGTACAGTCTCCAGTGTATTCGGCGATTTTTGTTTTGTCTTCAATAATCGCGAAACAGTAGTGAAAATTACATTGCAAAGTATTGTTTGAAGTATACTATTATATAAATAGGCTACGGACTTTTATGCAAATTCGTATCTTTATTAACAAAATTATAAAAAGGAGGGTTGATTCATCCCCAAAATGCAACAGCTTCTACATTGCAAAGTATTGTTTGAAGTATACTATTATATAAATAGGCTACGTACTTTTATGCAAATTCGTATCTTTATTAACAAAATTATAAAAAGGAGGGTTGATTCATCCCCAAAATACAATAGCTTCTACATTGCAAAGTATTGTTTGAAGTATACTATTATATAAATAGGCTACGTACTTTTATGCAAATTCGTATCTTTATTAACAAAATTCTAAAAAGGAGGGTTGATTCATCCCCAAAATGCAACAGCTTCTACATTGCAAAATATTGTTTGAAGTATACTATTATATAAATAGGCTACGTACTTTTATGCAAATTCGTATCTTTATTAACAAAATTATAAAAAGGAGGGTTGATTCATCCCCAAAATACAATAGCTTCTACATTGCAAAGTATCGTTTGAAGTATACTATTTCACGTATTTCTAATAATGTAAAAGGTAGTGTAAATACGTATACAACGTTTGGTCGATGTGAGTTTCATCCATAAGGTTGATCAAAATATCTTCATCGAATACTTAATTACTTTGATATCGCTATCTTGTAGATGGCTTGCTCTAACAGCCATGTACATTATATACAAGGAAGACTTATGATGGGGTTCCAATTTGCCGCGGGGCGCCGTCAGGCTGCGTTTAACAACTTTTTAATGGGGGCTTGGCGACCATCACCCCGCCGCCAACGTTGAAACATTAATTCTAACGGGTGTCGTCTTAAACGTAACTTCCTTTCTTTCCCACCTTTTTTCTTTAACATACTTTTAATACTTGGAATTTTAAAACGCGTTTATACATGCATTAACAAACATGAATATCGTATTACTAATACGTTAAACATAAAACTGTAGAAGAAATAAAAAAAGAATAATAGAGTATAATACTGGTAGATTTTTATCGATATTTTTGGGTTTCCTATTAAATTATTTAATTGCAAGGAAATAGAAAAATTTTAGAGCTAATGGAATTCGCTTAGACGAACTTTTGCGGCTGCCATTGATAATCTGTGATAGTACAGTGTTATTATAATGACTAGATTTGTATTTGGACGCAGCGTGCGACCTGCTCGTTGTTTATATTACAGTTCTTCTCATTCCGAGCATCATAGAGTGTAGACGTATTTTTCTGTAGTTTCACATTGTGCCGAATTTATCCAAGAAAATTGAAGTTGAAGCTTTATCACGCCAAATTTCCACTGCTATTCAAAGCAAGACATCAACACTTTTCATTTTCTTATGTATGTAAGTACATATGTATACTTTACACGGCACTTAAGACTTGTGTAGAATATGTAACCATATTAACCTTTTGCACTCCTTAAGTTTTTTTTTGGTACCTACCAACAACTCCTTAATTATTTAACAAAATAGATAAAAAAAAGGGGTCTCGATAAAATGTTGTATTGTAACAATGCAGAGTGTGTAACAAATGTATCTTTCATTTATATTGAGTAGTAAGGTAGCAAATAAATACAAATATATAATGGTGTAAGAAATGTGATATCGAGCTACACTCGATATAGGAGTGGTACGAGTTAATTAAATGAAATTTGAATTTGTGTATTTAATATTACCATCGACGAAACATAGGATAGACTATCGATTCTTATATGAAATCATCAGGGAGCTACCCGGCCCTCTCACTAAAATAAAACAACAGCGTTTTTAAAACGATGGGAATAGTAAATAAATACTGCGCAAATTAGTTGTTTCCGATATAATCGATCTATAATAGGTAGATTTATAGCAACGTGTATAGAAGTATATCTTCATATGTATTGGACTTCTACCATTTAATCTTCTGTAATCCGAAACGTGTAATTATACTTAATACACGGATAGAGGGTTAACTTTCGCAACTTTGATGGTCGGATTTTCATCTAATTCTTAAAACGAACCACTCTAAATCGCAAGGGGCGTAAAGAACCTCTGCTCTTTTTACACATGCCGAATTTCATTTCTAAATTTACGATATTCCTTATAAATCCATAATCTATCCCGTACTCAATCAACGATACACCGTAACAATAATGCGACTCTTTACAATATATGAAAAACCAAGAAAGGAACGCGGCTCTCATTAATCTCACGCGTGTCCAGCCCTACTGTACAACGTCACATTTGTTTACAAGATCGCTCGAAATCGAAGACCCATAGCTCTTACGAGTAAAGTCATTCGTGTATTTCTCTCGCTCTATCCGATTCGCAAGCCTAGGGAATCATAGCTGTCCACCGCTCGTCGTGTACGAACTGAACCGATCGATTTTTCGTGCACGCACGCAAGCAAGCACGCACGCACGCACGTACGCACGTATGCACGCACGCACGTCCTCTCACGCAAGTTGGCAGGCAGGGCACAGACACGCGGAGGCACACATTCGGGCCGAGCCATTGCTCGAAGCCCTCGCAGAATCAACCCCGTACCCAACCACCCCCGCCTCCACGACAATTCTCCACCCCTGATAAGCGTCCAACGTCCCTCCTGCCTCGTCTCTATCGAGCCACCCCCCTGCTATCCGGCGAACCCAGAGCTGGATGCCGGAGTTTCGGAACCCTGGGCCCTCTATCTTCTGTTTTACTCCCTCTTGGAATCTTCAGCATATCGCCTGGCTTTCCACGGTGTAACTCGATGGAAGGCGAACAAATTCTATTTTCAACGATATCCTAACGCTATACTATATATATATATATATATATATATATATATATATATATATATATATATGTATATTGTATAGAAGTTTATACGCGAGAAGGGAATGTAAACTCGTGGCATTAATGATACGTAGATTGGAAATTGTATTTTGTTATTATGTACCTATTGCTTGGTGTTTTAATGCAGCGTATATATGTATATATGTATGTATATATATTGTGCCGTGTATTATAATGGTATACGACAAATTGATTTTATGCGCTGCGTGTTATTATTACGTTTTATTATGTGCTTGTAAAATTGTAATGAATGGGATCAACGATGATGGTAATTCTTTTGGATACGGAGACAAAGGAACGTTTGAACGCTGCTGACACGAAATGTTTAGTGGATTATGTTTATTGCGATCGCTAGGCTGCGGATATTTATGCAAATTCATGTTTTTGATTAATGAAATTGGGGAAATGGGATCGAAATAGAGAATTGTTTCACCCTCAAAGTACAATAATTTTTACTCTACTTTGAATGTTGCGTAGCTTTTGTTTATATTAAATGAGTTGTGCGGTTGTTTCATTTGTTTAAATATCTCGTAAATACGTAAACACCCGCAGTCTAATGATTACTTTGGGATTGGCAATTTTTGATAAGAATAATAGATTGAGAACATTACACCGAGGATAAAAAATATTCGTTACTGAACTCGATTTATTACATTCAATTATGACGTTTGTGTACGGTAATAATGGGCACAATATTTTTGCGATTTAGATTTGCAATTATTCGACGATTTGCGCAATCCGGTAAAAACGAGAAAAAGGAAGAAGGAAAATAGAGAACGCTGAAAGCAGTATGCAATAATATTGGATTTAAAATGGACATAATGCGCGCACGTATGCAAAGCTAACAGCGCATTATGAAATTATAAACTTTCTTATATTTTTACGGCAGAGTTCAGTGATTTCGTCTACTGGGGAAATAATTAACTTACGCTCTTTTTATCAAGCTACAATGTGTTTCATCAACATCGAGAGATTCGAATTAAACGCAAGAAAACTCCTTGGAAAAACTATTATTTTAATGGCATTAAAAACTTCCCTTTTAATCCACGCTTCTGGTTCAAGGGTTGAGAAGAATTTCATAGCGTATTTACGCATTACCAGATTACATTTTTTATAATAAGTCGCGTACGCGATGAGATACTGACATAAAAATTATCGATAATAGTCACGAAGAAATAATTTTTGAAGTTTGGACGTAAATGCAGCGCTAAAATTTTCTCTATGCAATATATTTCACCTAAAATGGAATGTATTTACAAGTATTGAATATACTACATACTTACATCGGTAATGAATTTTTTATTATTCTATCTTCGTACAGTAATCCTTAGTTGCGCAACATTCACGGCTAAAGCTTCGAACTTTAATGCAAAGGTGTTACAATTTATTTATACTATGCTTTATAATTAACAGAGTATTAACGATAATAATTTTAATTCTTTCGAAACTGTAGCTAATTATATACAATTGGACAGCGTAGCTAAATACTACAGATTAAATATGAGTTCCATTCATCCATCAATTTTCGGAATACAAAAATTGCGTATCCGAACGAATAAAATATAAAAATCATTCTTCTATTAATTAATAGAACTTCAAAGTATTAAGCCTTTAAACCCTTTAAATTGTCTAACAGTGTAAACGATTGTCGAGAGAACTCGATAATAGGTTGTTTAACAAAGTTTCGTTCCTGTGTGTCCTTAAAATACGATAGAATGTTTTGGTAATTTTGTGGCATTACTGTGGAGGTACCAATTGTAATTTAGCAATTTTAGGCATTACTGTGGAGGTATTAATTGCCGTAACTTATAAAATTAACATTTTACGATACATAATTGCATGGAAATAAATGAAACCATTTTTTAAATACTCGTTATTGATACACAGACAGTAATTGGGACATCTACCCTATTTCCACTCTTCAAATAACAAAGAATGTTTTTCAGTAGGTAGTTCAAGATATTTCAACGACGATATATTCACCACGGACGAATACGTTTATTTCTAAATATTAAATATAGCCACACATGCAACGTCCATCTGTTATGTTACACAAAAATCAAGTCCAAATTTGGGATTGAAATTCTCTTAGTCTCCATTCTTCGTACATTCGTTTGCTATTAAATAAAAGAATTAAAGCAACAATTGTATGAACACTGACAGTAATCGGGATATCTATTCTATTTCCACTGTTAATTAGAAAGCATTAAGATAGAAAACATAAGAAAGCATGTTTCTTTTTTTTTTTTGGTAAGGTAGCTTAAGATTTTTGCACAGTACTGTATATAGATTCACCCCTGAGCGATCTCTCTTTTCTTCGATCTCTCTCTCTCGCCCGTTTTCTCTTTCCCTCTTCGCCCGGTATCGTTCTGCGCCCCTCGTTCTCCTGGTCCAACCTTTCTAGTCACTCTGCACCCTCCTCCGCCGCGTTCTCCACCTAACCTAGCGCAGCATCCGCGTTCTGGAGCTGCTCTCGCAGCTCTCGTAATCGCATTTGACGTCGCTACGTTTTTGTTTCAGAGCTGTACGTGACGCTTCCGCCCATGAGGGCTCTTAGCAAAACACGCGAGCGAGGAAAAAAGAAAAATAAAGGAAGGGAGAAAGGGGAACACCGAAGGCGGAGGAGAATGACGATGGCGAAAGAGGGTTGGAGGAAAGAAAACTAAGGGCAGGAGAGAAAACCGTTCAAGATCGAGAGATCGAATCGCAGCAGCGCTTCCTTTTAGGATCTTCTTCGTTCGTCTTCTATGCTGTGTGGCCTTTTTTCTGTTTTTTTTCTTTCTTCGACTCGCTAGAAAATTCTTTTCGACGCGTTCTCCGAAGATCGTTCTTCCTTTTTTCTTTTTCCCTTTTCCAACGAAAAAACCTTCGCCGTTTTTCCGATAGATCGCGCATCGTTTTATCGAATTTCTCATTCTCTTGCTTCGTGTTTTTCGGCTAAACGACTTTAGAGAATAACAGCTGAACGAAAGGGGAATAAGAAACGGATGTTGCCTTCTGTATCGCTAACAGTTCGGTTACTTTCTACATCTTGTTATATACAATGTTATTGGTAACATTATTGGTATCGATAAATGTGCGAACTTTGCTTTTCGAAATTTTTGGTACGATTAAATTTTTTCTTTGAAATACTAGCAGGCGATTATAATTTTATATCTCGAACAATAGGATGGCAGTCTCAATTACTGTCAGTGTCCCTATTTTATTTTATTTAATAGCAAAGTAATGTACGAAGAATACTAAATAAACAAATTGTTATACTAAATTTGTACTTCGGTTTACGTAACAACACATAGACGTAGTATATTCGTTTACACTTAATATTTAAAGATGTATATTAGGAAATAAATGTGTTGTTGAAATATTTGTAACAGTCAAATGTCTATACGAACAATTATTAACATGATGCAGATATATAATTACAAAATTATAATTTTGTTTAGAAACTATTATAGTGAAAATGTCGGGTTAAAACTATTTAATCGTTAACAAAATTATGTAATCTAATTTCGTAAAACGTATAGGATCCATAATTATTTAAACCAATTGTCCGTTTTCTTAATTTGTATTTAACACTAGGTTTACGAACGATACGTGCATAATTTGACAGGCTTCCGGAAAAATACGTATACTGCATATAAATATTCGAAGTTAGAAGCGTGAGGACGAAGAGAATCAATTAGAATACTTATTCATATCATTCTATTAATTAAAGTTAACATAAAGTAGTGAAAAATAATATTTACGGTCTCTATAATTTTAGGTACGAAATCTGAAATGCGTCAACGTGACGAGTTCCGTAAACCTAGTGTTAAATAAGTACGATTTTTGCGTTTCAATGGACATCCTGATTGGACGATATTTGACATTGGCCAAAGAGAACCGGAAGATCGACGGTATACTGATTATATCTTTGGTAACGTGTGGCATTTGAACACTTAAGGGAACGTTTAAATTGGACAAAAGTGTCTATTATCGAAAAGTCAGGGAGAGGGAGTGAAGCGGCACGTGCTTGCTAATTTGTCCCTCGCACGTGCCATCGATAAAACCGCGTCAAAATATTGCTCGCAATTTGAATAGGCCAATGATGAAAATAGAGCTTAAAACACGCCTATCTTTCTCGCAAAAAAGTTGTTCCTGCTTTAATTTTAGTTTATTGTGCGTTACTCATCACCATATAAATAAACGATACTTTTGTACCGGAGACAATCGGTAAATTCACCACTTACTTAAGTAGATGTAATCTTAGAATTTTTCCGATAAATGCCTAGCCTTCTTTCATTATGAAAAGAGATCTAAGATCTCAGTAACGTTAAATCAATATTAAATCCAGAAACTAATTCTGATTCACCTTTCATTAAATCTAAATGGAGTTCAAATTCTAACTATAAAAACTAAATATACCGGATATAACAAAATTCTAAGTTTAATAAAAGTTTGATACATAATGAAATTATAAAAAATAAATCCTTTGTATATTAACCATTTGCGGACGAGAAAAAATAACACTTAACAAATTTCCACTCGATTATGAGTTCACTACGGATAGAATTTAATAACAACGTATTTTCACTCAATTATTATCGAAAGTGCTTATACTAATTCAAATTTCTTGCTTTGAAAATCGACATTTATCCAGAAAATCGAAATGGTTTCGGCGGCTATTTGCCGACACTCGTCCGCAAAGGGTTAATATAGAATATAGAATACACGAACGTATATTAACATGGAAGCTATTAAAAATATTCTAATCTCAAGACTGAAATTTTCACAGGATGTGCAAAAATATGTTTTTACCAATTTTTAATATTCTAAAATATTAAGATTCGAAGGTACAATGATAGGATCGATAATTAGTGGATTTTTCTGTGCATTTGTTGTCTAAAAATGATCAAAACTAACATAAATTTATTGCTTTCTCTAGGGATTACAAGCGATCTCCATTTTCTTACATACCTCCTTTTTTTATATAATACGATAGCAAAATAATAATAATAAAATAAAATAAAATATTCCTTCCTTCTTTGCGATCAAAATAAGCTCTTACCAAAAACAAACCAATGACAAAAGCACGAACGGTATCTTGTAAATAAAATCAACGAAATTAAACAATTAGAATAGTCGAAGCTATTAAACTTTTGCGTCTCAAACAGCTTCGTATACGAATATCAAGCAAACAACGAGAGAAAAATCATCGAAATTTCGCGATTCATAAATCTTGAAATCAATTAAAAATTTACCGTTAATTCCTCGCTTTTGCAGGTCTGTTAAAAAGTGCCAGAGATTCAGGATATTTGGTAATGGTGACGTTTCTACTTGCGTGTCTCAGACGACTTGGATGATGCAAATGAGTTGTACGATGAAACGAAGCAGAAAGGGAAAGTTTGTTGCCCTGTGTTCGAACGTCTTTGACGGACATTCGTTTAAACGTAGGCGACATGTACGGATCCCAGAAGAGGAACGCTGCGCGTAGATCAAAGCCAGTGAATTTTCGATGCACCGATCGAGGGTGCAGGGGCATTCTGAAAAGGGGGTGAACACCATATCGACAGGGCGTGGTCGAAATCTGTCACACTAGCCGCGAACAAACCTGATGCCTTGTCAGCAAGAGTATAGAATTTCTTTCGATTATTTCGCTTCTCTTCTGGCAGATTCAAACCTGGGCGAACGAACTACCGAACAATAGCAACATTGTAATTTATGATCCCTTAAGTAGATGTAGATTATTAATTTATGTAAATTAACGAATCGATTTCTTTGGCGGCACGCTAACCTCATTAGGGAAAGCTATTCTACGCCGTTTACTGTTCGTAAACTTTAGTACAATATTTATACTTATAAGTTATTATGCATATTGGTAAGTATTATTAATTAAACGTTAGTGGCTGTATAGGGTGATAAATAATAGAGTACGGATGTTTATACACACGTACCGTATGCAGGCGTATGCATGACATTTATACACATAAAATATGCAAATGTGCACGTGAAATACGCAAATGTGCACGAAAAATATGCAAAACACGCGAGTAACGTGTACCGGTTTAACATATAGAACATTATCTACGATATAATATTTAACAATATTTTTGCAATTAATTTAGCAGGTATATTATACTTTATGGACTTTTTATCTTTACTTGGTGGGTTTAATGCGACGCGATGCTTTTAAAATACTTCTCATGGCAAATATTCATTCATTCAGTAATGAAAAGCGAAACAACTCTGTTCCATGTATTATAACAACGTTCAGCATTCGAAATATTTCTATTTATCCTCGTTTTTGGCTAAAATTGCATAAATGATCAGATTGTGGATCTGTATTGCAAATTTACATCTTTTTAAATAAGTTCAAAGAAATAGGATCTAAATTGATAGTTGCATCACCCTCTAATTAGATTATTATCATTTAAATACCATCATTTTTAGTATAATTTAGATACACGTATTTTGTATAATTTTACAAATTATACATATACATATATATAATCTGTATACATAATATAAATAATACACATGTATTCTGCAAAATATTCTACAAAATAATGCACATATGTATTCTGCACTTTTGTGCACCTTTAAATTTCCAATAAATTGCATACAAATCTACGGTTCAATGATTAAACAGTTAATCAAATAATATTTCGTTGATCGATAGAAATTCTTTTGAAGCAACATTTTTGCGCGCTATTTCCTTTCCACTTCATTCAACGTTCGTTCGATGGAGAATGATAAATTTGTTAGACGAAGGTATCATGAAAAAATAAGCAAGTTTATCTGTGCTTTTGCATCTTATCGATTAAATAGGGTAGTTTGGCCACCCTTATGAAGTACGAGCTGCATATGGTACACGTAGACCGTAAAGTCGGCTCTCCAATCCGTAAGATCTGATCTAATCTAAGCGGTCTACCCCTTGTAAGTTAAATCGGTGAAACGGCGACCGTGTATGTACAAATGGTGGTTTGACGTTACATAGAAATCCATCTATGCGTTTGTTACGGCCATAACTAGGTTACGCATGTTTATGGAATGCGTTTAAGATACGTGGACGTATAAAAATATGCAGAAGTAGTGGCCACTACAGATGAAATTACGCCACTCCGTAAAAAGTGTATTATTTGTAAATCGAGCAACTTATGATATTGTAATTGGTAAATTTAGAATTACCCACGTATTAAAGTATACTTATTTGCATTAATGAAATAAAAGTGGTAGACGTTTGTAATGCACATGCGATTGAAGGGTAAAAAATCTTCGCTTAGATTCTGTACGGTAAATCGTGGAGTATTCTGCAAAATGCACTGTTGCAAATTTATATAATTCGTATGGTACGAATATGGTAAATATTCGTATTAATAGATTTGGTAGAAAATTGCAAATTGAAGTGGATGAAATTTATAAACTTCAATGACGAAGACTATGAATTAATTTGTACACTTAACCATTTTTCGATGTTTTTTATGACATATTCTTTTACATTGATGTCGAATTTTTTTTAACGCTTTTACTGTTTACGAGTTGACAAGTAAATATTAGAAGTAGGAATAAGTAATTCAGTAGTTTTTAAATAAGGCAAAATGTAGTTGAAATTCCAAATAAATAGAGACTCAAACGCTTGAAAGTTCCACTGCAAAGACTTAAAAATTGTACAATTCGGAAAATCGAATGTATAGTTGTTGCAAAAACGATTAAATATCAAAGCTATAAAAATTACAAAGTGTGGAAATTCACAATTGTAGAGTTTTCAAAGGCTTGAAAAATTCCACAATTAGTTCAAACGTTTCTAAGTTCTAAAAAATTAAAGTTTCAAAGACCTGAGAATTCAAAAGCGTGGAAATTTCAGATGTTTACAATTTAAAGTATTGAGAATTGATCAAACTGCTTTCGAATGAATTATCGAAGCGATAAACTTATTGCATCATCGACGATGTACGATAGAAAAAAGATCGCAACGTATTCGTCCTATTTAATAGTGCCGTTATACACGCGAACCGTGTATCGCATCAACGTAAAATAATTCAGTTACATAGTTATGTTGAATATTTTAGCCGCAACTTTCCCATGCTTTGTTTTACTGCCTGCAACTGCCTGTCCGATGATGAAAATTTCGTGAAAATTCGCCTACACAGCCGAAGAGCACCGAACACGCTACGTACGTACGTCGAAGCGTCTGAAATGTGCAACGTCAATAAACGCGCACCTTTTGTCAACTGGATACAAAAGATCACAAGTATCACGCCGAAGGCCTGCAATTTCGCATCTCTTTGAATCGCACTTTGAAAACAGAACGCCCACTACGCGTGTCGCCGTTTTTCGAAGGCTACAATTTTATCGACAATAGTCCATCCGTAAACTTACGCGTGGACAGTGTGAAAAGTCGGCCAATTCGAGACCAAAATGCTCTCCATTGAGGTTTCGCTTATTCTTCTCGTAATTATTCATTCAGACCTTGCCACACGTTTCGCTATATTAATGTTCCCATGGTTTCGAAGTTTCTTTCGATAGCCACTATCTAGGCTGCAGATTTTTCATGCATTTATATGACATTTAAATGCGCAAAAAGTGGAGAATGCACGTGATAAGGTAAACGTTGGTAACGTGACACATTTTATTTCAAAACCTTGGAAAATATAGATGAATTTATCTTTCTTAATATGAGGATTTTAGGATTTTATTATTTTTAACATGGAATAAAGAAACTAATACATAATCGTGCTTAATTAGTTAAGTGTGGTAAAATTCAATTGGTTTTAAATTGTAGTGAAATAAGTAACAAATGTGAAATTCGACAGTTCGAAAAAAAAGTATCTAATATGGAACACTTAAGAGATTTGTAAAAGAAACTTAATAAACTTCATTTTAGTTATGATAAATGCATATTTATTTCAGCTATTTTTCAACAGTCATATTTAATAATGAATCGCACAAAAGTAATACTCTTTAACTTATCTTCATTAAAATATTTAATTACTTGAGGTGCCTTTCAGAAATTTTTGCACACCGTGAATAATTTTCACGGATGATGTTGAGAATCGACTATTGTTATCATAATCAATTGGTTTCAAAACATTCGTCATATAAAACTAGTTAAAAATAATCCGCCTATTATAATCAGACTTCGACTATTAATCGATGTTTATTTCAAGTTATCGTTTCAGACTATTTTACATATGTCTTTCATCGAAACAAATACTGTTTCTTTTTATGGTAACTTTACAAACTTTTGACATTCCAATTACAACTTCTAAAACTTCTCTTGGTTAATATTTCATCAGTGATTCTTTAACAATTCTTGATGATGTATTTCTGATACTGGTTAAATTTTCTGTATTCCTTATATTTTGACCAATAAGAATTATAACTTTTATAATAAATATATATTCTTTTATAAGAATTATAACTTTTATAATAAATATATATACTTTTGAAAAATGGTGTGTAATTGTACAAAATTAAAGAACAGATACAACTACGCAATAATGAAAATATTTAACAAACGTACTAAAATAACAAATGATAAATTATTATATATCTATTAGACTATTTATATATCCCTCATTTTGTTTTAATGTAGAAAATGTAAATACTAGAAGTGGTCCTAAACTTTTGAGCGATAGTGTATGTAATACAGCGGAACACGCTGTAATGAACGATGCCACAACGAACAAGTGATGCAGCCAATAATATCTGTCAGTAAAATCAAAATGCTGCAACGGACGAATATGATACAATGAACGCGGGGTTACACAAACAACTATATAATTTGTCCTTTTGTTTTTTTATTCTCTATTAAATTACTCCTGTTCAAATTATCGTATCGAATGGTAACTTTGTTTTAGGTCGCGGTTTTGGAGTCTACTAGTTTTAAGTAAGTTCTTATTAACGATCAAAAGTTAATGCAATGTTGGATAACTTTCATGCTAAATAACGAATAATAAAAAGAGAAAAGTCAGACAAAAGAAATAGGAATAAATTTTGCCTATAATCGAAAAGAAAATCTAAAGAAAGAAAATAAATTTGAATGATATTGCGATTAAAGCTATAGGTCCGATGTGTATAATTCGGTTGCAAATTTGGGAATTTCTCATCAGGAATTCGAAATGCAACATGTGAATGATGGAATTATGTTGCACAGTGAGTTGATCAAAAGCAGCCCGTATGCCTTTGAAATACAGTAAATTTTGAGCGAGCATTTATTCATGTTTACATGCGGGTCATCTATTATTTCATTGTTAATGTCAAAATTAGAAAAAAGGTTAGCGTTATTTAATACGAGATATCTCTTACAATTTTCAACGAAGCTCCATTTCAGATTTATATTTCTTTCACATTTATTTATTATTCAGAATCGATTACGCGTTATACGTATTGTAAATATAAAATAGAACACGAATTAAAAGATGAAACAAAATATAGAATAAAATATAAAGTAACCCTTTGTCTTAATCAAAAGATAAACACTCTAGTAATTGCTAAATTAGCTTCTATAAAGCGAGTATTTTATTAGTTTAATTAGTCAATTGTAAAATTCAAGACTTAATATAATTAGACTTAGACTTAATATAAAATTAGACTTAATATTAAAGACTTAATCAATTTTTCACAATAATAATATACTTCACTTCTGTGATTTTTCTCTGTTAAAATTTCAATCATTGTATCAATTTCATATCGTCGTAATTATTGTTACTGTCTCACCGACTATTGACACATTTTTATATGGCAACATTATTAATTTCGTGTTCCATTAATTGCACGACCCTGAAACCATCGCGATGGAAATTTTTATTGTACATTTTTTCATTTTTGAAAAGTAAGGAGGTTCAGGTGCGTGACCCAAATACGTACACCGTAAATAAACGAACTAATTCATATTATTGCATCGAAAACGATGGCCAACTTTTTTACCCAAACTTCGAGTAACTTTGAAGACGCTGAAGCTCCCGAAACTTAAAGTTTCTCCTTTATAGCAGCTCTTCCTCATACTCTTTGGTAGCATGTTCTTCGAACTCACCCTCGGGCAAAGAAACCCTCTCGCCTCGTTTCGAAGGAGGGTCGAACGAAGAGGGCGTCAAGTAGACGAATCGAAGGGTTTCACGAGGATTTGTCGAGGAATGGGGTGCCACCTTCAACACGGACACGCTTCTAAAATCATGTGGATTATCCTAGACGACTGCAAACAAATTACAGAAGATCTCAACTTGCAATTAAATGGTTCACGGTAAAAACATCTTTTGTCGAATTTTAGAATCATAGGCAGGAGGTTCATAACTTTATGATTAAATCGTGATGTACTTACGAAGCCATTGGCATCGAATAAGCATATAAAATGTTGCAAGGGCTTAGGTATAATCGTATGATGCGGCGATTAAAGGAGATTGTTGAAAACCGATAAGCCTAAACGTGTCATCTATCGTAATACAGCGTTATACTGAATATTAATATGTGTACTTGTTGTCTCGTTATTTAGAGACGTGTTTCTCTGTAGCTATATTAGAACAATCAAGAAATTGAAATTACAGCTTTATCACGCTAAAATTTTCACTGCCATTCAAAACAGGGTTTTGAAAAAATGGATACAGTTCTTTTGTGGTACTATAAAAATCGTATAACATGATGAATATTTTAATAGAGCAGAATTAAAACTATCGAACGAAAATGAAAGATATTGGATTATTCTTTTACTCTTCCGGAAAAAGACAAATTACGAAAACACACGAATAATCTTGTTTCGTGACGATTAAACCTTTGTTATGGGTGACTCATTACGGGATATTTTTAGTATACTTTTACACGCAAACCTGGGCGAAATTTATTTCAAACAGTAATTTAAAAAATAATCACTTCAAATAACGTTAATTGGTATTTCATAAACATTGTATTTCAATTGATCTTAATGTTCTTCGTTTGGTCAATTAATAGTGAATTGAAATACTGATTATTCGGGGAAATAACATTTACTTTTTAATTGAACATTTTTATACCGTTCGAAGTAGCGTTCAAAAAATGCGTTGATTGGTGTACAGGAATAATCGTGGCAAATGTACAATAGCGTCACCAGTATTAATATGCGTTACGTTAATATATTAATATTTTATTGTAGTAATATACGCGTGTATATTTCACATTTCAAAATGAAATGCAAATAAATAGCATCACGCGTGAAAGCTGACTCAATACTGAACATCTTTTTACGATTCGTGAATAGTAACAGCTAACGACAAACACAAACGATAACAGTGAATCGGTTCTAGGAAGTGTGGTAAGAATTTTTCATAACCAAAACTTTAAATAACACAATTGAATGCCCAGCTGTCCTAGAGTTAATCAATTATAACGTTCCCTTTAAAACATTACGTAATATTGATCTCCTCTGTATAAGTACAAATAGGTACAATGGTAGCAAACTAAGCAAATGCCTTGCCTTTTTTAATATAAGCCAATATTCTTTTAAAGATTCCTGTTTCTCCGCAATTATAGCGCGTCAAACTGATCAGCACGTATGTAATTGGTGCATATATTATAAAATTGCTTGCAATAGACCGTGAATTATTAATAAACTCAGTTGATCAAACGATGAACCTTCTTCTCAAGTAGTTTATTGCAGAATAGCAACAATTATATCAGGGTCAAGATAGATATACGACTATTTTTTTAAAACTAGATGTTATATTAGTCATAAAAACGTATATTATACATCGGTGCAGTTACAAGGAAGACCAGGGGAAAGAAACAGGGGAAAAAATAAGAGAAAAAGCCTTTTACGGGATGCAGATTTCGAGAGGTAGGACGGACGCGAACGCAAAATTACAAATCATCGAAAAAAACCCTTTCTGCGCGAAACACAAAGACGATTGGGGGGGGAAAAAAATTCGTTGAAAAACCTATTCCATTCGTTACAAGCTCGCAACGAGAAACGCGGGGCTCGTAGGCAAACGACGCGAGGCGCGCGGCCGTGAAACGAAGAGTCTCCGGGACTCGTACACCTATAGTCGAGTGAGGAACGGGTGTACGTTACAATCAAATACCGAAAACGTGGGGCGGCGGAAGGGGGGTGGGGGGGGGGGGGGGAGAAAAGAATTAAAAAAGCTATCTGCCCAGGGATAATAAAAAGAAAAAAAGAAGAAAGACCGTGGCGCCGAGAGAGAGCGGAAGAAAGATGAGGAACGTTAAGGATTGGTATAAGAGGGTGTCGCGAAACGAAGAAATAGAGACGAGAGGACGAAGATGAGCAGAAGGAAGAGATAGTAGGAGAACCGAGGAGCAAGTATGAGAAACACGAAGGCAAGACCGTGGTAGAATTGGTACGTCCCACGTAAGCCGGTGGTAGTAAACTCATCTATTGGCCATCGGGTTCGTGTGAGTGGTTGGAAAAGCTAGATAGCAAGGTGGAAAGAAAATCGCTCGGAGGCTATTTTCCGGAGGAATTTTTATTGGTAGGTCCGCCATGTTGAAGTCTAGGTAGGGGTACATCGAGTGACAACGAACAGGCCGGGATTGGTGGTCGTCTAGGCAACGCATCGTTCCAGTGTCCAATGGGGTAAAGCGAGGAGAACCTCGTGCTTTCGTTGCCCGAGCGAGCACGGGGGTGAAAGGGAGCGCTGGTTACAGGCAACAACCCCCTACCATAGGTAGCAGCCCCTCTAAACGTTCTCTGTCCCCCCGCGGAGTCACCGGGATAACTGCATTTCGTGGACAGAATCCCACAAGAACTCACGGCGAGCGGTCGCCCCTCTAACACGGCCGACTCTCCTATCGTTTCGGCTTTTTCCTCCACGTAACACACGCGTTACGTAGCCACGGTACCGAAGGAAGGGCGCGAGTTATCCTGGACGCTTCCACCTCGCGTCCTCATCCTCGTCCTCATCCTCGTCCTTGCTCTCGTCTTCATCTTCGTCCTCGTTATTACAGTCCTCGCGACGCTCTCACCGGATCTTTCCCTAACGGTTTCTCGTCTCTGGGCACGCGCCATTTCACCCGACAATTATTTTGATATTTCAATTTTCAAGGGCATACCTCGCTGTGTAATACCCGTCCCCCTCTCCGCCTCCCACAACCTGCTTTCACCCTCCAGTTCTAACCCGCCTAATTGCATCGACGAGATAATAAGATTTGAATTTCGAATCGAGGCCACGGTAGCGGTAACGTCCGTTTGCGATTAACCCGCGCTTCCCTCGTTCCCTCTTCTCGCGTCCTCTTTGTATCGCTTCTCGTATCCACGTGCATTTCTTCGAGGAATTCGCGAAGAAAACATTGCCTTCCTTAACCATTTCCGACATTTCATTCTACGATAATATCGTTGCGTTTGGGATTCGACGCCGAGGAAAGTACGAGTATCGCCCGTGAACGACAGGACTAGACCACTCATGGCGGAAACTTGGATCGTCGCGAGCTGACTGCGAGCATTAAGATCGAGAAAAGTATACTGGAAAGTATAGGCGACTACAAAGAGACGCGACGCAGGATAGTGAGCTGATGTTTTTAAGAAGAAAAGAAATTCGAGGATCCAATTTATATTAAGTACGAGGCAGAGTGACACTGTTAATTGTAAAGTGTATTCCTGAATGACTTTGGATAGTCGAAAGCAAAGAGACACGACGCAACATAGTGATCCGATATTTGCAAGGAAAAAAGAAATTCGAGGATTCGATTCGTAATAAGAACGAAACAGAGTGACACTACTATTTGTAAAGTGTATTCCTGAATGACTTTGTAAAGCCGACAAGGGATACGATTATCTAATTAGAAGATGCAGAACCTGTGAAAATTGTCCACGAAACAATTGGAAGGATTTACGATTCGCAACTTAAGGGAACGTTGTTTAACGCAGCAAGATCAGTTGTTGAACAGTGTCGTCGATATTGTGTTAAACGAGTGAACATTCCGACTATGTGTAAACGAAAAGGACTGAGTTTCTAACATTTCTAGTTGCTCTTTACATTTATGGAGATTACACGTACACGCACGGACATTGTATATAATTTGATGCGAATCTGTAGAAGAAAAGTATAGTTTAAAATAGTAGAGAAAACTTTGAAGTCCTGTTTGCAAGTAACCTTTCCAACGTAATCCATCGTTAAAGTCACCGAGTAATCCACGCGTTACGCCATAAATGTGTAGTTTGACGAATTTAATCGAACATTCGAGCACCGTACTAAATAAGCTTCGTTGGAATTTATAATTCGAGCATTGAGACATCGATTCTTGAACGATATCAACTGCGACAGATTCTCTGGACTGAAAGCTGAAAGCCTGAAGACGAAAGGTCCTTTTAAAAAGGGACCACATAAAGTATTTCAAAAGAGAAATCACACGTTTCGTATGCTATCGCTTATAAGCTGACTAATTTGATTACGAGTTGCCTAAAAACAAGAGATTGTACAAGGAACATCAAGAACCACGAAGAACGAGAAATCGTTTCGTGAATATTATTTCAACCGATTTGAATTTCCCAATTAACCACCTAGAATAAAGCGATTCCATTCACTGCACTGCTAGACGAAGCTTCGAAGCTGGCAATAAATCGCATCTACGCTTATTCGTTAAACCCAACTCGAATCTTAACATCTTCAACTAAACCTGTGTTGTGAAACCTAGAAAGGATTAATCGATTAAAAGAATATCATCGCCGATTGACGAATCTAAAGATCACCCTCACAGAAATCACAAAGGATTCGCCTAATCGAAGAAGACTTCGAGTGAAAATTAGGAAGGACTCGCCTAACTGAAAAAGATCCCGTTAAAATTGGAAAAGGATTTCGTCAAATTGAAACCGACTTCGACTAAAAATTAGGGGCGTTCGAACTCCTTAAGTTAAAGCAGTCTTCGAACCGGAAGTCAAGGAAGAGTTATCGCATTGAAAAAGTAGACGCTAAGCTAAAATCGAAGAGGAGAGAATCGAAGAAGAAAGGAAGAAAAAGCGAAGTATCCTGGTTCCTTCAGGGGAACAACGGAGGATGTCCTGGTAGGTGGTTGAAGAACGTTAGAGAATTCGATACGAGAGACCTCAACAAGGTCAATCCGGCATCACCCTGGCTAACGACCTGTCTGGAGGAGCCGGGGGACCCGGTGCAGGCGGCGTCGGTTCCGTCGGGGGCACCTCCGTCGGCGGCGGCGGTGGCGGCGGTTCATCGTTGCCGACGACTGCCCTGAGCCTGGATCATCAGCAGTTCAACATCTTTCCTGCGATCTTCAGCAGGCAATTAAACTTTTCCGCGGCGGCAGCTGCGAACTGCGGTCAAAATAAGCTGATGGATGAACTGAGGCCGAATCTTGGCTTGCTCGGCGTCGGACTGGTCGAGAACGATAGCTTTCATTTGAATCACAACCAAGAGAAGAGAAAGTGTAGCAGTACGAGCTCGAACGAACAAGATTTTAGCCTGTATGGGGTTCACCAGGGTTTGGAAGCCAGCCCGCCGACACCTGCTGCGACGCCCGGAAGGAGCAGCGTTGGGGCTACTTCTGTTGGTAAGCTGTTTCCTTCTTTTCATTCTAACGTTCTTCGATTAAACTATTGCCATACGAATTTTTCAATGAATATTTAGAGCAACGATAGGGATCTTTGTTACTTTAACCGTTTGAATCGCAGGGGTCATTGAAGAAATATTGTCGAAAAAGGAGTTTAATGCCTTGTTTTATGTGTTCAATAAGAATTATTGAGAAAGTAACAACGTACTGCAAAATGTATTACTCGTATTTACATAAAAGAGAACAGCGATGCGATGTACGTGCGTCGGTGAAGTTGAGCGCGCTATTTCAACAGATTCTTGAGTGTAGCGTCAATTGTCCATCCAATTACAGGGATTCTTCGACATGAAATCTAAACAGCGCGATCGCGCTGCTTAGGACTCAAACGGTTAACAGTGCGACGAATGCAATACACTAAAATATTGCATAGTTAATCCCTGTATAACGGGGTACTTCTGCGATACGAATTCGATCCGACACGATTAAAATATTGTGGGGGAATTCTCACTGTAACACGATATACTTATAGCAAGAATTCGCTTTAACAAGATTGAATAATTGAGGAACAAGATAGTAGCTTGTAATGTGCCTTCTTTCCATCCAGTGTCCCAATTACAATTTGTTCGTATTACTTATATCTCCAGTCTTCTCTATTCAGATCCAAAGATCAGATATATGTGTATATATAGATCCAAAAGTCAATTCTTTCGTAAAAAAATCACCAGTTAATATCTGAGAATATTCAATAACTTGTGTGAGCTTTTCTCTACTTTTCTCAAGTAGAAACAAATACGGTTTATCTTTGGAGGATGATTTTGGAAGAGAAATGGGCAACGCGTCATCTCGATATAGATGAATTTTCCGCTTGTTGAGCCTCGAGTACACATGTACTTTCACAATACGATCAGCCAAGGTGTTGACAATGGGGTGCAGGAGTAGACCATATGGTGGTACCTGTTCTATAGGCTATTATTATGTGCTCGTGGGGTTTAAGAGAGCTTAGCACCAAGGGTGTGCTAATGGGGTTCGTTCAAATCGCTGGATACAGACGCGTGTCGAGTTGACACTCTATCTTTATCCCTCTTTCCATGAACTTAGAGTGACTTTATTAGTAAAATACAATATGCTCCAGCTGTTATGGTTTTCAACAGCAGGTTTGACACCTTTTAATTGTTGCACCTTGTAATTAGTAGCTGGTGCACGCGAGAATGTTGATATTTTGTTTGCATAGAGTAAGAGAGTTCAAAGATGTACGATATACTAAAATTATAATACATTATTTAAGAAGTTTACGAGAGAGGATTTATTACGGTGTTGGGCATCAATTGATTACAGTTTATAGTTTCATTAAATGAGTATATAGAATTAAGAGATGAATATAGAATTAATCAGTTGATAAAATTAATCGTCAATCGTTGACTGAGAAAGTGAATTAATAGTTGTTGATTTTTCAATAGAATTGAAGTAAGATTTTTAACAGGATATCAACTGCATTCAAATTATAGTAGATGAGTTCGGTAAAAAATTAATCGACGACTGACTTTGATGAATAAAAATAATGTGAATATTCACAACATATAAAATTACAAGTGAGAAAGATTTTTAGACGACGATTTATAAAGAGAGAATCATTGATTACGTAAAGAAAATTGCTCCTAAAATTAATTTAATATTATCTGACTTATGTTAACTAAAAAATACAGAATGCCATAGATATACTAGAAGGTCTAACAAGGTATAAATATTGCAGTAATAATAACTTTTGTGCACTTTAATACACGTATGAAGATTGTCTTAAATCGTGTTTCCAGTTCATGTATATTTTACTGCAAACAAATGAAAAAGAGATCAACCCTTTTCAACAATCTCTCTAGTTTCAATCAGTAAATAAATCAATGTTCTTGAAATGATTGAAGCTCTAGTATTTTGTCAAATATTTGAAATTTAGAAGTGTATGAAGACTTTTGCGTCTGACTGTATATTACTTCATCTACAAAATCTCTATTTACGTAAGATAACCCATATACTATAACGATAAGTACTATAATGCACTTATCTGTCATTTAGTAACCAAATTATACAAAGTGGACAACGAATCTCGGTCTCGCCAAAATTATTCCTATTATTGCTATTTACTAAAGGCAAACGAAACTGTTACGATTATTGTATCGAAATTTCCATACGAAATATATCGAACTACTTAATAAAACGACAAAAGCATAAGCTGACATAAGTATAAAGTGGATCGGGTCATCCGGCAAAGCGTTATTACGTGTTATTCCGTGAATCTTGATAATTTCGCGATGGGTCCAATTTAAGTGGAGAACATCCACCGTTTTATTTTTTTTCCCCCGTCAAGGTCAGGCTTTGCAGAAATGAGATGAGACTGCCGTAGTATTCTGATGCAAATGAAAACTCTGCAACGGAAAAGCTAAGCGAGAAGAGAGGTAAAAAATGGGAGAAGGGAAGCGAAGAAAAAGAGAGAGAGAGAAACGAGGAGGGAAAAATTAATGTCGTTAACCCCCTGCGTTCTCCGCGGCATTAAAAGTACTCAAGCGATGGTCTTCCGCGCGATTCCCTAGCCCCCTTTAAAACGTGAGCCCGCGAAATTTCTCTGCTACAAACGGCGGCTTCCGTCTCTGTTTTTAGAAAGAAGATTTAATATTACTACTTGAACGAACTTACGCAAAGTCAGTTTCCCCACTTTTCTTTTTTTCCATACAGCTTCCTTTCCGTTGGCTAAGAATCTTCCACGCTAATTGTTGCTAACTGATAATTAATACTAGAAAGAACTACTCTGGACTCGTTATGGAATTAGACAAAGTTAGTGCTAGACGGTGGATCTTTATGCAAATTCATATTTTTCAGAATACAAGTTAAGGGATGCAACTTGAATACAGGGTTGTTCTACTGTGGTTATTTCAAGGGATTCGTAGCGAAACGTCGATAAATGTATCATTTCTTGAAGTTACAAGGGTTTCCTTCGAGTACTCGATTTTATAAAAGTTTCGCAATAACTAGACTGTCGATGTTTAAGCAAATTCATATTTTTACAATCATAATTAAAAGAATAAGATCAAAATAGAGATTAATTCCACTCTTTAAATATTGCAGTAAGTGCCTTATTTTGGATATTTGACGTCATTTTACACGTGTTGTGCATTGGCTGCCTTTTTGCATATATAAATTTTCTATAAGTGCATAAAGATATGAAGTCTAGTAATAAAGTAATTCACAGTGACGTATGGAATATATAGTGTCTGTGTAGTGTTTCTTTATATAAATACTTTCTTTAGTAGAGCAATATTCCATTTGTAAAATTTGTAATCTTTGCAGGCCGTAAAATAATTGAGAATGAATTTTTGTTCATTTATAAAGCTCTGTAATCATTTTAATAAGTAGAAATCTGTGAGAATGATATCTGGAAAATTGGTTGCATATGTGTAGCTTTACTCATTCAAATTTTCTAATTAAGTTTAGGGTAATCATTATTGTATTTAACTTAACATTATTGTAGCAAAACAGCACGCCTTGTATGTTTACAAAATTAGACTCATTTGCCTAATTATTATTATTAAAGCGAGGCATTAGGTTCTTCTGTCAAACTATTACAATTTTCTATCAATTTTTTTGCTGGATTTTACGTTGCACATAAATTGCTTTATTGTTATATGTTGAATTATTACTAATGCTAAGCTAGATAATAGCAATAATGCCCAACGCTCCCTTATTAGATAGACTAAATTTGGCGATAGAAAGATGTATTTTCATTATACGAAGACAAGTGACTTCGTCGCCAGGCAAAGATATAAACAGCCTCGTCAATAAAAAGCTGACGCTAACCTTTTTGGTGTTCGTCCCATTCGCTTTCATAAAATAGAAACAGTCAGACGTGTTTTTTAAAGCCGTATTAATAAAGTGAGACTAATAGATATAAACTGCTCCATTATTTCATAACCCATTTCCAATATTATATATTTGACAAAATTTGTAACAGTGTTACGGAATAACTACATATACCATATTATAATAATTAGACTGCGGATTTTGATCCGAGTATAAAGAAATAGAGTTTAAATTAGGGGTTGCTTCACCCTCTAAGTACCATAATTTTTATTATAACTTAGATACTTCGTATAATTTTACAGATTATATGCATTCTGCACTTTTATACACCTTCAAATTTGAAACAAATGCATAAAAACCTGCAGGTTAATACTAATAAGTGAACAAACGACGCATCGTAAATAAAAAAGGTATAACAAATGATCGTAATTTCCTTATTATTTTAAACTGACAGAATATTTGCCAAAAGTAGAATAAATACACAACATACAATGTTCTGTATAGTATTATATTTAATCACATCAATTCTCTACACTGTTATTAATTATACAGAGTATCTAAATATTTATACTCATACTGCTTCCATGCCAACAAAAACTGCTCTAATTTATGTACAGAAAACGAAAACGCTATTAGAACCTTTTTACATTGTCCGTGTTTCGAAAATAAACAAAACGTCGTATATCTGCTTTCGTTGTTCTTAACTAAATTTAAGACGAACAAGAATTTAAATAAAGGAAAACCGGGGTATGCGAAAACGAACTTTGGATTGAAATACCGTAGCGAAAGGGTTAAATTTGCAACACGATAGTGCGACTATTTCTAGTTTCTATAGCTTGAACTATTCATGGGGTGGCTTGATGGACAGACTCGTAATTAGAGGAAAAATCGTTGGATGGAGTTGTCAAGCGTAGGGATAGCTTTTCATGCTAACGAGAATTTGACGGCAGATGCCAACGGAAGACAGCTGTGAACGGTATATAGAGATCTGCATTATTGGTGATCCCATAGAATCTATGGTATAGATCATGTCATTTGTCACAGCGCATATTTCACCTCGTTAAAAGCGTTCATGATTATTTCGAATCCCTATTCTGCGAATACTAGTCAGATAACAGTTATTCAGCTGCTGCTATAATTGCCTACTATGCCTTCTAATAAACTAAACCAGGTGTACAACTTAATTTGGTGCATTTTGTCGTAAACTTCAATCATTGTTTACAAAACATCCAATACAATTTTGTTCGATTAATGTGACGTGTAAAAAATACTTTGTCTCTTTTTTTTATGTTAAAGTGGTTATGGATATTTAGAAAATAAAGTGAGAACTGTATGTGAGACTAAAATTCAATTAAGATAATGAAAGATAGTAATTAATAGACTGAGAATTTTTATGCATTTATGGGAAATTTAAATGCGTAGAAAGACGCAGAACACATTTAATATGCAGCACGATACAATATGTTTAAAATACAGTAAAAATTAGTATACGTTGAGAGTGAAACAACTTTTTATTTACATCTCATTTCTTTCATTTTGTTAATAAAAATATGAATTTGCATAAAGATCTGCAATCTAGTAATTAGCATAAGAAAATCAATAATTGAAAAAATATGTTTCTGCATGTGGAATGATTCTTTACTTAAAAATATTATCTCCATCTATGTTATGCTATATCACATTAACAAATACAGAACGATCCTCCCACCAGAGGCCTAAAAACACAAAAACCACGTTGTAACATTGCAGTTACATTACGTTAAACATACGTTACAACAAATATCCACGTAAAATCAAACGAACTCACGTTCCCATAGACCAAATTATAAGACGCTATCTTTTAATAATTTAATCAGAAGTAGGTTCCACTTTATTTCCGTATGTTAATAATGATTAAACCCCTTCCCTTTATTTTATACTACTTCACGCATTGGATTTCGTAAACTTTTGTACAATTTTTTATATAAATTTGGTCCAAGTCTGGCCAGGCATGCACGTTAAGATGTTTCCTATAAATGGATGATCTATCCTTAGTTAGTCAATGCTGTAAGTTTCCCACAAATGCATAAACATCGGCAGTCCACTAACGAGGGTATAGAATACTTATTGGTAGGATATTAAATGTCTGCGCTAAGAAACGGATCATAAGGGGGTGTTTCGTCTTCTCGTTGAACTTGACCGAGTTTCACTGTTCACCGGGTAACGGGGCAAGGTATGTAAAGTGGACAGCATTCATCCTTGAACATTGAATCAGCATGTAACATGATTAGGTCATTAACGCCCTAACCAAGTTAGCATAGTGCGAGGGACTTCGCTCGCCACCGTTACCCCGACCGTACGTTCGTATGTTCGTTCATAAAGCCGATACCGTGAAACAACCAAGACGAACGCGGACTTCTACATCGAGACTTGCCATCCTCGAATCAGCTTCTCGATCCGAACAGTTGCCTAGTCGTCGTCAACAGACTGTAACATAGTCATCGAACGACGCGTTAGATTCGTAAGAAAGGTCTTTGAACATTTTGACGTACGGTAAAATGATAATAGAACTTTGCGATAGATTTAATACTTCGCATTTTGATCTACGTATTAGGTTGTTTGAAGATAAATTGCTTTCTAAATTTATATCTTAACACTTCATTTACTGGATTATTATTATTTATTATATTTTTATCATTATTTGGCTTTTTAGGATGCCTATAAATTGATTGCGTTGGGCTGATTAAATGACAGCTATAGTTAGTTACGAATGAATTTGTATAGTTAGTCACGAATATATTCACCTTACGAAATTGAGAAAATTATATTCATTTATTAGTTATGTTATTTATGTTACATATTTAACCGTCGTGCAATGTTAGTGGTCAATTTGAACCGAATTGAAGAATAGACATTAGAGTAAAACACCTACTATGTGATACTAAATCATTTATCGACACTTTCTACGATCTTAAGAATAAACTAAGGTTCTAGTTTAAAATTAATGCCGTGTACAATTTTTCTCATAAACTACAACCGATTATATTTTGCCTAGCATCTGCAATAACAACAACTTCGCTTATTAATAATTAAAATCATATAAAGTGTCGATAACTGGCTTCACTGTTATACGCGTTCAATAGTGTATTATCGACGTCTTCTATCGATTAATCTCGATTATCAAAAACACAATTGGCGTCTTAAAATACCTGAAATTCTTTGCCATTTAACGAAAGATTCGTATGGTTGAAGAATTCTTTTATCAAACCTAATGGACAAATATGGAGAGCTACTTAAAACGGCGAAAGCTAATTATGATATTAATAATTGAATTGATTCTTTGAAATTTCAGGTGCGGAAGGAGCTTTTAAAAAGTTAAAACCCGACCCTTGTGCTTCGAGTCCTCACATCGGTCACACCCCTACCACCGCCAGCTGTCCGACACCTGCTCGGCGACGGCACAGGACTACTTTTACTCAGGTTTGTCACCAAATTGATAGATAAATATTTATTGCTTTCCTAAGGGACCACAAGTGGATTCCGTTTCTTCACGTATTTACTTTTTCCACTGCTTAACTAACACCTAATGGTAACTTAATCCTTTGCACTCGAATTAGAATTCATTAGGGATTACACGGTATTAACTTAGGCGAGCGACTTCTTTTTTTTTAATTTTTCATGTTTCCGCGAAGTTTTCCATTAAAACAGTGAGATAAGGGAAATCAAAATATGGGATTTATAGTAACGTATATGTAAAAACATATCAGCTGGTGTTGCGTGGGAAAAGAACGTCTGAAGTGTATTTGCAAAAGTCTCGACACTTCTTTAGCCCAATTAAAGTTTTCGATTATACTTTACTCGTTTTATGTGCACGATAAATCCCTTTAATTATTACAGTTCGAATTACACAATTCGTTTCATAAATTAGAAAGTTACAAGCTTGTAATGTTAAGTTATGGTTTCGGTCGAGTTTCCTCTACTCGTGGAATCTCTCGCGCTCGTCGAACCTTACAAAATCTACATTTACATTAACATCTCTATGTATAAACTGTAACGTAATGTTTCGTATCCGTGGCAAGTAAATGATTATAACTTTGACATGGAAAATTGGCTTTTTAATTACAACCTTGGTAGAATTCAACATTTTCGAAAAAGCTACCGAGTGCAAAGGGTTGAAATATTTTACTTTGCGAGTAGTTTCACGTGCAATTGCAAAAATCACGGTTGGCGATTCGTTGGATACCTTTGGCATGTGTCTGCGCCTATTGTTAGGATTCTCGATAGGGGGATTACTTACGGGATAAACTCGTTGCACATTTTTCGATAACGACATTTCGATTACCTCGATCCGAGACCTTTCGTATAGCGCTCAAATTTCCTGTCGGTAGTTCAGATCAGCTTTACTACGGCCTTCCAATTGTTTCGCAGGAGCAGCTGGCAGAATTGGAATCGGCATTCGCAAAATCTCATTATCCAGACATATACTGCAGGGAGGAATTGGCGAGGTCCACCAAATTGAACGAGGCCAGAATTCAGGTAGGTGCTACATTTTCTGATCGGGGAATTTGAAAAAAATAAGAAGATGCGGCATATTTACATAATACAGTAGAGTCTCTAGTATTCGAACTGGATTTATCGTTTCAGCTCGTCATATATTTACTGTTGCATTAGATGTAGATACTCGAGTTTATTTTACTTCTGCTACTATAATTATTGCTTTACCAAAAATAAATAATTTAAGTAATTAAAGTTGAATGGTCGCATAAGTTACTCAGAAAATTAATCGTGCATCTACGTTGCTGAAAAGTGGCTATAAACAAACATATTCAAAGTCACGACGCGATATGTATTCGTGATTAAAATATAACAGACAATTCGTAAAAAACTCTTGGAATAAAATTCATTATTTAGCTATATTTAACTACTTGCCTCACCATTATTGGATTATCAATGCATACCACGTAAGTTAGTCATTAGCTTTATACGGTATTATATACAAAATATTCAAATGCCATGTGTAATTTTTAATTGGTGATTCTCAATCTTATGAACTGAGATTAAAAATCAAGTTAAAATTTAACTTTACTGCAAGTAGAGTTGCTTTTTATTGAACAAACGCTATAATTCGTGTCACGAGTGTTACTCGTTATTGTTAGTTATTATTGTTATTATTTTTAACCAAGGGATTAAAAATTTAAATGCTGGAAAACTCTCTAAAAACTGTCCTAAAAACAGAACATCCGGATAATGGAATATAAATTCGAATACAAAAAGGTTTTATTGTAAAATATTTGTGTTTATGGTGGGGATAACGAACCAATTGCAAGCAAATTGTAAGCGAATAATTAATTAACATATTAGTAATGCATGAGAAGTTACGAAAAACGAAAGTCGAATCACTGTTAATAATTCTAAAGGACGTAATTTTGCTGTAACGCCAAATTTCACGTTGCAATAATATCAGATCTTATATTGCGATAATACTAAAAATCTCGTATTGAAATAGCGTTAAATGTGTCGTAGAAAAGTTTCGTTAACTTGTGTTTTTACAAAGCTTTTACGACGTGTTTCTCGAGTATCGTTTCAAGTTTACGAGTGCACTTTCTGCGAGTCTATCTTTTTGACCATGAGTCATACAATAATTGAATGAAAGGCGCATATAGGGTGACAAAATGAAATTACGCGCGCAAATGTCGATTCAAGATACTCCGAGTCTTCCGAGGGTTGCAGAGTCAATCAATGGGAACGCGAGCGCTTGGTAGAAACTTTTTGATGTCCACCGTAAAGTGACAAACAGTACAGAATTATTCATACCGATAAATAAAATAGCCTTGTTATTTCAATTCATTCGTCTTCTTTAATAAAAACATCGACTTACGGTAATAATGGAAGTTGTAGGAGACTAGGAACATAAATTTGTTAAGCTTGAATTGTATTTAAAATTACTAATGCGATACTATTAATCAGAACGAGCTCCAATAGATTTAATATATTTTGGCCAAATTACAAACGAATTTAGTTACGAATAGAGTGCGGATTTTTATGCAAAATAAAAATTCAGTAAACGCAAAAAAGAGTGGAACCTCAATGGAGATTTGTTTCATCTTTTAAAAATGATTACACCTACACTGCTTCCAGTATTTTATACGTTTTTACATGTGATGGATGTTCTGCAATTTATCGCACGTTCACATTTCGCATAAATGCATAAAAATTCGCGGTCTGGTTATGAATAGAGGAATTCTGGAAGAGAAATAGAAACTATACACTTTAACTTTGTTACAATATTTGAAATTGTATTGGATTTAATCATAACTCTTTCTGTTTTTGAAAAGGTTTCACAATTTCAAGAAGGAAATACGTTAACTTAAAACTCGAAACGCGAATTTGTACATATTATAAGATTATTTAAAATCGAATTGGGATTTTCAATTTCACGCACTTTCAATCAATTTTTTAACTGTTCTACGGACTTACTTAGTTTCACTATTTTAAATCCTCAGTTTTCAAGTATCCAGAAATGTTAGGCTAGTATTTAAATTAGAGAAGGTGTCAACTGTTTCATAAGTGGTTCTATTAATTTAAATTAAGTTAAATACCCAACAATTAAGTTGAGAATAACAGTATACCACAATTCAGTGTTAATCATTATCCACGATTCTAATTCATAAAAATGTTTATTGTTCAAGTTTATTGGTTAACAATTTAATCTAAGAAATTATAAAAGTATCCTAATGGAAACTTTTCTCTCCTTTAATACTAGAATTACCCAAAGTGGTAAAAACGACTCATTCGTAATTCCTCATAAATAGACTGCGGATTTTTATGCAAATTCATATTTTAACAAATAACCAGTTTTAAATAAGCAATTGTTTTGCCATCTAAGTATTATAATTTCCACTGTACTGTACATATATTACGTGCATCTTTGAACATTTAAGTTTCTTATAAATGCATAAAAATCCACAGTCTATTTATAATAATTAACGATCGAACAAAAGATAAAAAATAAGTATCTACCAATCTCAAACATCAACAAAATTTCTTATCCATCGATGTTTACCCGGCGAATCCATTAAACGTCGCGAATGGAAACGGTGTAATATCTCCGATTGGAGAAAGTTGAATGGAAAAATTGATTAAACCGGTTTCGATGGGACGCGCATCGACATTTCATAGTTAATGCCCCGAAACGACATTGAAGAACGTTCGGATACTTTTGCATTTGAGGGTGAAATGAACGCGTTCGAAAGTCTCCGGCCGCATTGGTGAAGCCACTTCCTGCCTGGACACTTTGTGCATGGATTATAACCAACGAGTAAAAGCAAAGCAAACCGCGTTTTACTTGGCATCGCAGTTTAACAGGGTTAAGTCACCGCGGTTCCTGGGCTTTTAACTCAAACAACACCATCCTGCATTATATATCAAAAGAGCGAAACGCACTGGCGACTGTTTTAATATGTACCGCTCAGGATTCGGGGGCTAGAGTCGGTTCTGCGCCACGTTACGTTCATCCTCTCCCTAGCTACCGTACTCTCCATCCTGTCCATTCTTTAACGTCGTCAAAAACCGCACTACTACCCTCGAATCTGTTGCGTTTCATCTTTTCTGTTCAAGCTTTCGCTTGCAACCGAAGCTCTCCCTTCTTTTACGATTATCGAGTAGCCCCGTGGAATATTGCTACACGTCACGATACTATTAATTTGTTATATTCATTTTGTAAACGGGCACGTGTCACTTGCACACACGTGAATACATTGCAACGTTATCATTGAAACTGACGACGATGATGATGATAATAATAATATTATTTGCTTGCAGAATAAACATGGGGTAAATGTCCCAATTACTATCAGTGTCCCTATAATTGTCACGTTAATTATTTTATTTCGTAGCGAACGAATGTATGAAGAATCGAGACTGACAAAATTTATATACTAAATTTGGACTTGATTTTTATGCAACAACACAGATGGACATTGCATATATGTTTATATTTGATATTTGAAAATAAATATTAGGGGATGGGTGTGTTGTTGGAGCATAAAAATGCAATTAATGTATTGTAAGTGGAAAGGATGGAAATTTTTATGATTTAGTAATTTTGAATCTTTATTTGTGTAGGAACACTTAAAACGAAACAATCAAAGCCTTGAACACTGACAAAAACAGGTTACTATAGCTTCTTCCCCTCAATATTTCAACATTTTATTCAGTAGAAACTAAAGGTCACTTTAATGTCTTCAATGAAATTGTGTCTTTTTACGCATTCTTTTATTGCTTTTAACTCCTTGCAAATTATGGCCTAACTGCAATAAGAATACACTGTACTTTTTAACAAACTTTAACTTTAATTCTAATAGCAACTTCGATTCGTAAGAATGAAGACTATTAATTAAAAACCGCATATATATATATATATTAGTGGTTAGCGCACTCGAAGCAGTATTAAACTAGAAAACATCAAACGTCTTTGAGAAATTTGTACGGCAAGGGGTTAAAAAAGTATTCCGTGTCTTAAGTCGAAGATCAAGTAGCTTAGGAGTGACTCATGAATTTTGTCCACGCATCAAATTTCGTCCCAATCGCCCGTATACTCGAAACACTGTGCGCCGTAGCGAAACGGTTAACGACGCGTTTGAATATATCTATTTCATTCTAATATTCAGCGCGATGGAATTCTTTAAAGCTTCCCGCGTTAGCGACGGCATTTTGTGTCTTGAAAGATGGCGACACGCGAACAGAGGGTGCTGTTGGATGAAAGAGAAATAGGTAGGGAACAGCGGTGGCAAAGTTGAGATGAGTTGGGGAGGAAGGGTGGTTGGGTGGCGCTGTACCGGAGGCTGCCATTATATCTGAGCCGCCATTTTAAATTGAATTTTCTCCACCCTAGATAGATCTGAAACGTCTCGGCCTTGCCGAGGTTCTTCCTCCGTTAGACGAGGGGTAAGAAGATGAGGAAAAGTGGAGGGAAACCGTACGAAGGGAACAAGACCCCCTGCGATTCGTCTTCCTATCTTTTTCTTATCTTTGCTACCCCTGTTTTGCGATGGATACTCCTCGCGTTTGCCACCCTTGGCAAATACTAATAGCATTTTTCAGCGATAGGAAAAAATTCAACGTACTACCCCTTGGGACGAAGTTTTCGGTCAACTCTTTGTCGCACGAGATTTCTTTTTTTTTATTTGAAAATTTAATATGTAATTATTATCAGCGGTCCAACAGATCGACGATAGTAGTTAAAGGGTTAAGGTAAAGAGGGATTTAATCAATTGGAATTTTTGTTGTTTACGATAATGTATATTTCTTTATTGATCTCCTGTTAGGATTACAAAGATTCCGGTGTCTGAAGGGAAATAAATTCTTTCATCTTTAACTTCGTATTATGTATTATCTATATAAATGTATATATATACCTACATATTTATATTATTTATATCTAAGCCTAAATCTACAGTTAAACGCGATAATATAAATGTTTCCGGTGTCGCAATTGAAATAATCGTCGCGTGATTGAAATAAGTTGAAAGTAGACTCGTTAAAACAAGCTTTTTTCAAAATCGGACGAAACGACCGAGAAGCGATTCATGGAGCGACGATAACATTCGCGGGTAATGATAATGATAAAAAAAAAAAGGGTAGCATCATGGTAAGAGAATAATTCTCGAATCACCGCACAAGAAATCCCATTACGTGGAGGAAAAAGAAAGGTGAATCCGAGCCCCAATATTGAGTTAGCTAAGTTTTCATTCGACCTTTTTACTTCGATTCGACTTCCGATCGAAGCCTACCTAGTGGGCGTTTTACGAGAAAATTGACTTCCTATCTGAGAGGAAATAAGAGAAATTCAGAGACGAAAGAAAAATTGTCAACGTACGTATATTCGTCGTTTTAGCCATCCAAATGCACTATTTTTAGAGTACAGCAATACATTACTGCATGGGTTGCAGTTTCTTATGAAATGCTTTCTAAATCCGGATAAAATCGTCCTCAAGAAGCATATTTCCTTCTTCAGATCAAGTTTCTTCTATATTTTATTCGATTAAATTAGCTTTGACGTCTTGATGAAAATCTACGTACAGATTTTAAATGTCAAATATTTATACAACGTAAACGTTGATAATATGGAATACCTGATTTTAAAACCTTGCCAAAAATAGAGGAATTTATCCTTTTTAATAAAATCAAGGCGATGGGACAAAGAAACTGATATATAATCAGATTTAAGTAGTTAAATGTGAAATAAGTCAGACGGTCGGAAATTGTAGTGAAGATACTAACGCGCGTGAAATTCTGCAGTTCGAAAAAGGGATATCTAATATCGAACGCTTAACAAATTTGTAAAGAAAGCTCACAAAACTGTATTTGTGTTATGAAAAATGAATATATATTTAAACTATTTTTTTAACAGAACTGAAAACTCAAACCGAAGCCACAGATAAGGTAGTGTTTTTATTAATACGAAAGTAGAATAAATATAAATACTTAGATGCTTCATATTACCAACTATAATTCTAATTTTATTGTACAACTGAAAACAGATACAATAATATATCATAGAGAAACAATACGTGTTCCTTTAACAAATGATTGTCCAATTTTAGACAGCGTACATATACATCCTTCGTAACGAAAGAATTAAAGATTAAAATAATTCTCTACTTATGATCCTCTCCTATAGCTCTATTAAAAAAAAGAAGAAAATATATATGAATTTGTATAAATATTCGCAGTCTAGCAACGAGAAACATAAGAATCTTCGACTAAAGTTACGAATCCTTTCTGCAACCATTTACCTAGAAAAGAAAACACAATAAGAAATCGCTAAAAAGGGAAAAGGCAAAGAATAAGAAAGAAAGGGCTGGAATACTGCGTATACTTTCTGGTACAAGAAAGTAATCCATTATCCTTGGATCCAGTGGATACATTTTCTCCGTCTCCATACATGGGTTAGCTATCAGAGTGCAGAGTATTCTCTCAGGTATACAGAAGGATAGTTTTCTCGGTCGTGGTCCTCAAAGTAGCAGACATTTTGAGCCGTTCTCCCCCTGAGATGAGGGGTGGCGAAAGAGAGAGAGAGGGCTGCACTTTCGCTATCCCATCTCCTGGTGCTATCTTCCTCTATGAGAGAACGTAGCTCCGGGGCGAGAGGGTGGGTTGGAGAGCACGGTTATTGAATTACGAACTCTTAGCTTTCCAGTTCTTGTAGGGTACGCGCCTTAAGGGACGCGCGCAAGTATGTTCGCAAAAAGCTCTTTCAGAGGAGTTGTAAATAAAAGGAGTCATCCTGTTTTACTCTCGAATCTATTCACTTAAATGCATCTATATATGTGTATACGTATAAGTACAAAACATGTAGTCCTCTAATAAAAGTGACCTTATGTAATTCCATTCTCTCGGAGACGAAGCATCAAGAACAGGTTTTATTCTATGGTTTTTAATTTGTATTTTCATGCGAGGATAAGGGAAGGGCTTCATAAGGTATATTTTTGTTGGTGCGTTTAGACGACTGCGGTTTTTAAATTAGGAACGTTCTAAATCAGTCTCGTAATTGTAAAATTGTTTTGGTATTTCGTTTCTGATTTATGTAGGAGTTTTTCTGATGTTGTTAAAAAGTTCGCGCGAAACGTTTAACGTAATAGGTACTCTAATAATTAGACCGCGAATCTTTATGCAAATTCGTATTTTTATTAATGAAATTGGATAGATTGATCTCAAATCGGGGGCTGTTTCACTTTAAAAATATAATAATTTGAACTTCGTTACAAATATTCAATGGGGGTGTTTTTATATTTTTAGTATACACTATAGTTTTTATATTTTTTTTCTATTAAAGCAGTAGCGAATTATTTATATTGATACACTTGATATTTTGTAAAACCCCATTTGCTGACTTTTTCAATTTATTCTATAATAAAGAAACGTGTTTTCTAAAAAAATGTTTATATTTCCAAATTTTTCTAATGGAATTCTATATATATATACATCCATTTGCAAGAAGAGGGATCATTCAGTTCTCTTTTGAATGCACGTTGCTAATGGTACTATCATAAAGTATATTCTTTTTGGAATATCGCATTGCGCATCAAAAAGTACCGGGAACCATTTATTCCTTTTTAAGCCTTTATTTTTGATTATGGTGATATATTACTCTATGATAGAGCCTCAATCTAAAAGTCAAAGTTCAAAGTATTCGAGTACGCATCGCTGCAAATTATATTACCTAGCAAATATAACCACTTTTCACTTTGCACGCACACACGCAGTAATACATGCTTGCGTGAATAGAACAAGTCTCGAATCGATAAAAAGGTAGATCTAAATGTTATCAGTACTCTGGAATATATTCATCAAACGTATCGTTTAAAATAAATATAGAAATATAGAAATATAGAAATATAGAAATATAGAAATATAGAAATATAGAAATATCTTTAAACATAATAATTTAAATGAAACATTATTAGGCGTATTAGTTAATAATTTTGTATACTTATTTTTGTTAAATCGTGCATTTATTTTTAACGAAATCAAATGCATACAGTGGTAAACGCGTAAATATCGACAAACGATATACTAAAGTTAATAAAAATAAATGTAGCAATCACAAACGTTAATGTTTATTATTCTTTAATAACGCAAAATGTATTTTAAAATGAATGAGTTAGACACGAAATATTTTGTTTAAATCCAGCACATGTATATTTGATTAAAATAATTTTTAAATGATTTTATACGCTCCTTCCCAAGTATACGAATGTACACCTCTTTTACACCCTTTACGATTTAGAGTGATGATATTAAGAATTAGGTACATTTCATACAATCATCGAAGTTGATAAAATTAACCCTCTACAATGCATGTGACGTAGAAGTTACATATTCATGCTATTTCAATTTGTCCAATTTCATCTTATTTGCATATCATCGTATTAATGTATTTTCTCCTTTATCGTTGTGAGATCGATTACACATATCGGAAACAATTAATTATCGCAACATTTGGTTACAAATCCTCTCATATGAAATAGGTTGTTGTCTTATTCTAGTCTGAATTAATAATGTCGCATTGTGACACTAAAACGATAAGGATGATTCTATATAATAATGGATAGTCTATCCTATGTTTCGTTGGTGGTTAAAATAAAGATTCGTTATTTCGCGTGTTATTTTTAACGAGAGGTTCCCTTCTTAACAACGTCGAGAACTTTGACGGAAAATGAAGGACTCATGGTGACACGTAAATTCAAATTATTTGGGGATACAAGTATCTTTTGTGCAAGTGCAAATCGACTGATGTGCCGTGAATTTAAATGCGGGTCGCAATTGGTTATGCGTGGTGCTTCGCTTGTTCCGCGATTTCCGTATGTGAACATGCACACACATGCATCTCTTTTCGAAATTATCGTCTCATTGCCTAACAGTCGATACACATAACGGTGCATAAAATTACCATAATAATATCACTTCTATTCTATTATACGAAATGCAATTCATAGAAGAATTTATTAAACCAATATGAACACTTCATCGACCATTTAAAATTCTCTTCTAAAGAAGAATGGAACAAAATATGGTTTATCAGTCAGTCACAAAAGTCTACGCACACGTTTTAACTTTCAAATATTTACGTATTTTAGAACATATTTTAAAAGAAAATTCATAATTAGTTTCACTATTCTATACTTATAAAAAATTGCCACGTTTAGAATTTCTTTGTTAGTCTACCTATTAATTCGCTATTCAATAAAAAATTATAAGTCTTAAATTTTATAAATCAACATTCGACTACTTTAATATCCATATAAGCTTCTTTAAACGCCAAATTTATATTTTCAACAGCGTTTATTGCTTATTTTGCAAGCTTAAACTTCTGTTAGGAATTACAGAAATATTCCAATTATTTATAACACTGGCTACTAAAGTCTTCACAAGTTTGTTACAACATTTCGCATACGTGTGTTACAATAAATTTCTTCTTCTTTAACCATTTCGCTACGAAAGACGTATATATATACGGCACCAAAAAATTGCATAACCATTCGTTCAAAGCATACGTATATCTTCTCTATAGTACACTACTGTATATTGTTAATCGATGCAATAATATTACACTATAATTAATCATGGGGAACATCCAAATTATGCTATTTTTACATTAATTAAAAGGACTCTTTTCTTATGCTTTGAGTTGTCAATTTTCATCTGCGATAGCAAAGGTTAACGTGATTCGTTCCAATAAAAATTAGACTAAACTAACACAACAATATTCACCCTTAAATCCAAAACATTCGAGAAACGACATTTCATACATATGCATCGACCAAATATTTCCTATTTCCTGCATCTTTTCACCACCACTTACACTCGCATTCGCAGAGTGCACTTATAATTCCTAGCCGAATTCTCCATCGTTTCCCTTCTTTGCTCATCAATCCAGTTTTGGACATGAAAGCATCAGACCGGTTATTTCGCGAGATACACTTTGAAAACTCCACACACCTGCACAAGAAAAGAGACAAATATATATATGTACATATATATATATATATATATGTGTGCAACGAAATAGAGAAAAAAAGAAGAAACGACATAGTATGCGATACGAAGGAGTCGGAGAGAAACGGAAGCAGAGAAACTACGACAGAAAGAGAGCAAAGCTGATAGAGCCACCCTCATATGTTACCTGCTTCACCACGCGGATAGGGTGCAAGAACGAGAGAGGGAGAGTTAAAACTAAAAAAGAGAAAGAGAGAAAGAGACAGCAAGGTAACGAGAAAGCCATAAAGAGAGAGAGGGAGAGAGAGAGAAGAGGCAAGTGTATACGCGTGTATGTGTGTTTGAGAGAGAAGCAATGAGAAGAGGAGGATGCAGAGTAGAAATGTCGATAAAACATGTTGGCCAATGAGGAAGCTTGGAGTGACGTCACAGTCGTGGCATTGGCCAATCAGGAGGCACCGGTAACATCACCACGAGGGTGGAAACAAGTCGACCCCAACCAGGGGAGAGGCTTTTCTCTTTCTGGGGGTTGCTCGGAAAAGGGTCGGTTGGTTGGGAATCGCGAGAACCGGGAAGAAGAGAGGGGAAACGAAGAAGGAAGCAACGGAGGAAGGGATCGAGGGGTTCGAGGGCGGGATACGGGATACAGGGGGGATGGTTGGAAGTTAGGGGATTCGGTGTGGATGCCGGGGAGTCGGTGGTGGCGGTTCAGGCAACCCCCAATATGGGTTTACTAATCCCGCGAAACAATGGAAATTGCCCGATGCAAAATGGCGATAGGTAAACTATTCTACCACGGGGAGTCCGAGAAAAGCCGGGATAGGTGACTGATACCGAAAGAGAAATTTGCTCCGTTTACGAGCGAATTATAATGCGCTTCGAGGGGTTGAATTTTGAAAATTGCGAATGGTTGAAGAGACCTCTTATTGTACTCGTTGTAATTCAGGGTAATTATTGGATCATGATTCTCCATCGGTTGATGTACAGTGAGTTAGAATATTGAGGGCTACAGAGATATGAAAAGTAGTGAAATAATAATTGTTCGATTGCGCAATGAACAAAGATTCAAAATGAATAAATTAATTAAAAGATATAGTCACATGAGTCTGGGCATAACAGCGAGGTTAAATATTTGTAATTTTAGTACATACGTGCATTCTAATTAACGTAAAACGGATTATATTCATCCTCTAGTAAGTAAACTTTTTTTAGGGATTCGCGGTTCTAATCTGTCTATTAATTATTGTGTTTGAAGTAAATGTTAAATTAAGATTAATTTTTGGATACTTAATTGGATATATGCGCCATAATGGCCAGGATACTGGTTAACCATACTGGAAACGGTTAATTCGCGTGGAAATTAATTCGTTACTAATTCGGAACATTCGCAGTCTAATAATAACAACAGTCAATTGGTATCATTATCCGTGATTATAACAATCGAATTCCACTGCACATATTATAAAGAAAACAGGAAACATTTTACATTCTACTGTATTTTATTCTGTAATGACAGGTCTGGTTTCAAAATAGAAGAGCAAAATATCGGAAGCAAGAGAAACAACTGCAGAAGGCTTTGACTCCAATTCCAGCTTGCCAAGGTGCCATGATGAGGAATATTTATCCTGGTGCCAGCAGAGGTTATCAACCGTATCCTCATCCTCATAATAGCATAAATGGAATAAATCGCTACCCTCAGGCAAGTCATTTTTACGACACATTCATTTACTTGTTCTCCTTATATTAGCTTGTTCCATATCTTATACGTATATATATATATGTGTAATGCATCGATTTCAATGCGACACATAATTTTTCTATATTATTTATTATGCTACGTAACCCTGTGCATAATTGTCAACAATGTGTATTATTATTTAAAGTTAATGGTTAATTACACATATGTAAATATTTCACTGTATAGCGAATAAACGTCACCTGAGATTTGAAAACATAATAATAAAAACAAAATACATAAAGTATAAACGCGTAGTAATCGTAATTACGATTCGAATAAAAGAATACGAGACGAAGATATACATCGCTGAGTGAATATTTATTATTAACTGGCGTAACATACGAAATTGTAACGCAATTTACTCAATTCACCATTTCGTCTTGTAGACACATTTTCCACGAAATCTTTTCGATTAATTTTGATAAATACTTGATAACAATACGTTTTAGTAGATTCGATGTGTTCGTATTAGTGTGAATCTGTCAAAAACTGGCTGTGAGTAGTTAATAGTCGATTCATTGTTACGTTTGAATGATATTATACAGTTTGCTATTTTTGTCGAGCGAAAAAAAGAATTATTAACATTGACAATCAATGCATCAAACCCATCAGGCAACGTATCGTGTCCCTACGAATGAATTCGATGCGTTTCTCGTTAATGATTTTAACCGAGGTATTAAATTGAAGTGCACCTGAGCGTACGTCCGGCGCATCGCTATCGGTCGATGTAGCTAAATTGCATTTCGACTGATTAGTTGGGTCGGACGGATTACCGAATGCCTACCGGTTTAATTAAGCCAATAATTCGTCGAGCGTATCGGTTTGCCAGTAAAAAAGCTTCGAGATCCTCTTAATCGATCTTCGAAGTCACGTTTCAAATTTCACCGTCAAATTATTCGCCAATACTTCCCCTAACCGTTTCGTATACGCTCTTGTATAATCGCGATAATATCGTTTACATAGTTTCTGCATTATTCGTTTCTATGCTTTTGATTTGCTTTTGTTGAAGAATTATTCGGAGAGATCAGAAGATAATCGATAAGTCTAATTGTAAGTTACGAAATTTGCAGACGAAGATAATCAAGTATTTAGAAAATGGGTTGTACTAAAATAATATTAACTTTTATTATGACTGAAAATATAATTTTTATTTGAAAAGTATGCATTTCTGTAATATGTACGTGACGATATCTATATCTATAATTCTACGTCTGTGCATGTAATTTAGATTGTTTGTCCACTGAAGAGTTTTGCGAATAATACTGTGATTTTGGTATAATTTATTTACTGCAAATTGTACGGCAATTATACTATAATACATTTTCTATAAGTAATACTACAATTGTACTATTATCATACGATACTTATTTGTCAGCTATAAGTAATATAATTCGACTCGAATTACCCTATAATTTTATTAAATTTAATTTTTTGTGAGGTATATGCTTAATTTTGACTCTCGTTGTACACATATGTAAGAAGCAGATAATTAATTTACGCAAAAATTATGCTTATAGATGGGTACGACGTCCTATCCAAGTATGACCCAACCATTTTCTATGTCACATTCCGCATCGAACATGTCTGCAGTTACTGGTATGAGACAAGATGCAATGGGTGAGTTTACACATGTTCTTCAATTACATAACACAAATTAGTTTCATTTACACGAGATAAGGGACAAGGTGAACCACTCTTTCTGTTTCGAGGAAAACGTATATTAGAAATGTAACAATTGCATAATGAAAGACGAAGATGATAGTTCTACTACTGAAAATGATAGTATTAAATATTTACTACTATCTTCTTAGCATAATGGGACACGTTCAGAGTTAGCTCAAAAAAAGAAGAAAATCACCTTCCGCCCTTTTTACATTGAATAAAAAATCACGCCATAGAGTGATATTTGTAAATAATTAAATACAGTATTTTGAAGCTTAAGCTTATGATTAATTATACCTCTACAAATAACGTATTACAGTTGTCAATAATTACGAAGACAAAAAAATGAATAAATCTTACGTTAAACAACTTTTTCAATTAGCAAAAACAGATTCTTCCACTGTTTAGCTGATAAATATAAGTGTATCTATATAGATTACAAAGAAACGTAATTAATTAAGAAAAATCAATTAGGAAGTTCAAAAAGACTCTATTGAGACAAACTCCCACCCTTAAAAAAGATTCAATAAATTTCTTGTAGTTTATAGACAGTATTAATAATCGTATTAACGTGCACGTCTATGGACTCACAATTTTCAAGTTCTATTAAAATCAATGTACCTTAATTAAAGTTTACCTTACACGAAAGGCCCTTGTCTTCGAACTTCTTTATTTGAACTTCTTCCACGTTTTCTTCGTGGTTGTATTTTATATATTTCTCCAATTATTAAAGTTGACAGTCGCCACCATAATCTTGGCTTTAGTTTTCATCATTTTTCTGTGGCTTGTAATTTACACACTTTCTTCTTGCACGCAATTCCATAAATTTTCTCTTTCTAATAACGCTTGCACCGGAATTTTCCATTTCTTATCATTTTTATCACTAACGTCTCAATTGTCAGAAAAACAATTTGCAAAATATTTGCGGATGATGTCGTTTCTATTTTTCAATTTTTCTACTTAATTCCGTGTAAGTGACAACTTTTAAAATAACAGTAATAGAGATATCGGACTTTATTATATATTTTCAATGAATTAGCAATAAATATGTACATCATATTTAACATACAAAAAAACTCACCATACACTTGGAATGTGTATCTAATAATTATTTTAATAAAATTAAAGGAACGGAACCTAAATAAAAAGTTAGTCCGCCTTTTAAATATAGTAATGTGTATTTTACTTATGATCTTTTGTAGATTTCTCAAGATTAAGCGCGTACTGTATTTTTCTCCTATTTTCATCTTCCATAAATGCATCAAAATCCATAATCTATCATTATCATAAATAAAGGCGATGTTAACTAATGTTGTGCTCTAAACGGGATCGATTATTAGGTTAAACAACTTCTAAAATAATTAAACGAAGTTGCGTTTAAATCGATAAGCTCAAAGTGGGATTAATTGTGACATCTACTCTATCAAAAAGAAAAATGAAAAAGAAAAAGAAGAGGCATCACACATACCTATGTTTTCTTGTCGACTTTTCCGAGTTATCTCAGGTGTTGGGCTGAGATTATTAAATGACTTGGTAAAACATTGGACCGGAAATGGCGGGAATCAGACGTCGGTGCAAACGTTCGTTCGTTCAGTCCAAGACGTTCTCTCCATTTCCGCTCCAGCGCCGTCTTACACCATTTCCGGTGCGAGATGGAATATCGCTTTTAAATCGAATCAAGACTATTCGCGAATTGCCTGTCTACCGGCGTTCGTGTTCGAGTTTTCGTTCTGTGCAGGCCAATATCTCTCGATCTTATAACGATTTAACGTCTTAATGCGATAGCAAATCGGTCGATTAGCGGCTGCCGCGAACCTTCTGGAAAAGTCATTAAATCGACTCACCCCGGATTGCTTTTCTAAGAGAAAAGAAATTTACTTTCGTTCATCCAGCTCTTCCCGATCCGGGATAGGTTGCCACCGCATTTTTCCCTTCGCATTAAGCTTTAGTAACGACCATTAAGAAAAGCAAATTATAATAATAATAATAGATTTAATAATAACTAGATAAATTCATATCTTTATGAGTAAGTTAAATATAAAATTAAATTACTTATTCGATTTAATTAAACGAAATTTAAATATAGGTTACAATTTAAACCAATCGATAGGCGGAAAACTATCGCGAGATATTAACTATTAATTTTTATTTTTTATCCCGTTATAAACGATAATGTAATTGTATCGATTAAAGTGAATCTAAAGTTTAAACGCAAATTCTATTAGATGATTAGTTAAATAAATTCGTGTTACGGTAATAGTCTTGTTATTTATACAAACTATTATCTATCTAAGTTTCGAGGGTTTCGAGTCACAATAGTAGTCATAATGTATCAAATCGCGAGAAATCGAAACTACTTGAGAGTCTAATTGTAAGTTTCGAGTGTCCCATTCCAAATTATTTTAATACGTAGATCGAAGCTTGTAAAAATGTTCTACGTATATTTATTAAGACTTTGCGTAACGATACTAATCGTGACTGACAACAATTGAATGCTAAATTAACTTTTACACAATTCGTTGCCCTGTTTTAGGAATGTCAGCCGAGGATGAGTGGTACAACAAGAGTATCTCCGCTCTAAGAATGAATACGGCTCATCATCCCAACCTCGCTGCGCCGATGTTGCAATATCAAACATAATTGTAAACCTATATGAGTGGATTATTCGACGAAATCGTTGCGAAAAATACTATATTTGACTGCGTATCTTCATTCAGGCAACATAGCACCGCTAAAACGTGTTGTCCAGAGGAGGATAGGGGAAGAACGTTATTTGAAGATACTCTGAAGTACATGTAAGAAGATACAGTGAAAATGCAGAGAATCCCGCGACATTTTTCACGCATACCGAATGAAAAAAAGGAAACGAACGAAAGTCGAATTTCTCATAGACAAAACAGACAGACACACACACGCGCACGAAATAATATCGTGTTATCATTTAACGTGTTACCAGGATTATTCGTTCATGAAATATTATGATAGGAAGTCGGTCATATTGCGTTCAAATTAACGAGATATCACCTGACGTTTCATCGTAATGTTAACGATATTTTGGTAAAATAACGCACATTGTTAATAACATTATTTGATATTATTGGTAAAAGGTATTATTCAAGGTGCGGCGCTATACATACACACGAAAATCGTATGTATATCCTATTAAATACACGTATTCGCACATACACTACAATTATTAGTGCAAGTGGTTATGTATGTACACAAATTTTTATCATTCTGTACAAAGCATAATATATTTCGATCGAATCTTGATTTTTCTTTATCAAATTAAGTAATACGTGTTCTTTAGGATCGAAACGTTTCTTTTCTCGTAGTGGTAGCGAAAGCATATTTCCCTGATATGCGATAATTGAAACAGTTTTTTGCAATTATTCAAACCTATCGCGATTATTCTTTAGAATACAAATGGAATGCAGTAGAATCTCCAGTATTCGAATATTTATTAATCGAAACGTTTCATTGATCGTACGATTTATTATTAATTAAAGAGTTCGAGAAAAGGTTTATTGATACAAATTGAACCCCTTGCATTTACGAATTTTTCTGCGGCTAAACGCGTTAACCCCTTGCCATATGAATTTTTTAAGTATTATACTTTGTAGCGTTAGCTATTTATTACTGAAATTATTTATACTAAACTTATTATTATATCCTATCGCATGCAAAGCACTGAAGTGTTTTACGTAACTTATACTTGATAATCATTAACCGTATGAACTAAAATTATTGTTGCAGTTAAAATTAAAGTTTTGTTGCAAGTACGGTGTACTTTTATTGCGTTTAGAGCATAATATATACCACGAGTGTGACTCGTTATTAAGAAGCCAGCGGTTAACGAAAACAACTTACTGCTTGAATTTTCAGCCAAATGCAAGATATTGAAATATTATACGTTATGTGTATTTGGTATACGTATTAATTTTTAATGATTCAAGAAATGTTAAAGGAATAAAATGAAACCTTATTATAAATATTGCGGCTATTTATGCTGTTTGGAGTATAGTTAAACTAAAAGTATAATTCGTGTTTATAAGGCAAAGGGTTAAAAACTGGGTTCTTAAAACGAAAGATCTTATTGAAAAACAAATTTAAGTTAGTGCAAGACAAATTCGTTTCAATACAAAATCGTTTTTTAATCCGATTCAATGCTATTTTGAAAGTGGCTTAAGTCCATTTATTTTTAAGCTGAGATATTTAAGGGCTTGCGTCTGAATTAATTTCGAAATACTGTTAACTGATAAATCATCAGTGATAACATAGTAATGTAATATTTTTGTGTTTCTAAAAGTGTAAAATTCACCAATCCAATCACCTTATTTATTAATTATCATCGCTTGAAAAGTAAGACGTTTTTCGTGGCCATAAATGGAGTTAAATCACTTTCAAAATAAATGGCTCATACGACCGATTCAAACTTTCGAGTTAATTGAAAAATTAAAAATGTGAAGCACATATATGAATATATTAATTCCAAGTCACATGACGTTATAAAGGGTTATACTTAATTCGGATACTGGAGGTTCTACTATATCACGATTTTCTACTGTATTGTTTTATTTATTATATATTTGGTATTTTTCGGTTATTTATCATATCGATATTAAAAAATGAATTCATTTTATGCGGCATAGCACGCGTTGCGCATACTTGCAGTTAAAAATAATAATCGATATGCACAGATACGAAATGTGGAACTCGACACGGTCCACGATGAATCTTTTGTTAGTTTCTTAACAACGATCCGAAACACTTTCGTTAATGAAGGAGATTGTAAATAAGGAAGAGATACGTATACAGTGTAATCAACAGATATTCTAGCATATGCGATTTTTCAATGTCCTCTTAAAGATGTAAGCATACCTAAACTTAGTGGAATATTAGGTATTGATTTGTGTGCTTATGTTGGCCAGAATTTGAAATAATCGGGATGAGAGACGAGGATAAATGACAATGTCTTGCGTTTGAAATTTGAGAGGCGTCAGGGTTTCATACACACAAAAATTCTATCTTGTTATTATAATACTTCAAAATTATTATTACTACTTTAAACGTGCAAGTAGCAATCTTTACTAGATCATTAAACAAATGTGTTTTAATAGTAGAGAAGCTATCACTTATTAATGATCCTGTAGAGATACAATAGATCAGTTTATCTCCTTTTTTATTTCAAGCAATTTTTATCTCCCTTGAGATTATTTTGCATTGCATTGTACGTGCAAACGTATTATCAAAAATTAGTGTTTTACATAGGTTACAGCTTGTCAATAACGAGTACACAGCATTACAAATCTCTGGTTTGGGGTTACAAAGTGTAACATTGCACGACACTTCAGTTTATGTAATTTTTTGATAAGGGTGGTTTTCTGTCTTTCACATAATGGACATTGCCACAATTTAGGTTTGATCATTTACTTCAAATATAAATAATTTCGCGAACTGTTCATTTACTACATTTTTTTGCGTCTACAGCTCCCTATAAAGTATGAATAATTTTTAAGAATCGTAAACTTGTGTTCGCTTTTATCAAAAAATAGAAATGATAATTTTAAATAATATTTTAAAGATAACTCGTAAAGAATGTATTTTGAAATTATTTTGCGCTCTGATATAATGTCTTTAAAGTATTAAAGTGAATTTACACTTGCTTCTAATAAATAAGAAAGAAAATACTCGCGTAATTTAAATACCAAGTATTTCATTACAATATGCATATTTATTAAACATAATTTTTATTACAATGTTCATATATTTCTTTTAATATGCATATTATTTATTACACCACTTTGATTTAGATAAATTGCTGTAGAGACATTCTTCATCATAGATCTCTAACAAAAAGAGTTTTAAATTTAAGCCACTTGATTTAATCTACTTGCTAAGAGATAGAGAACTATATATTTGAATAAATCAATTTGTTAAAAAAATATATATTTCCTTTGCTAGAAATTACAACACACTTTCTAAAAACTAAACAAGGTACAGGATAAACGAAATGCTCTCTTATTTTAATATTATACTTACTAGTTATTTGATTTTTTATTAGGCAATAGAATATATATTTTTACTTGACTGCTGTCATTTTCCCTGGCGCCTTTCAGTGGTGATATTTGGATCTGTCCAATGAACAATCGTCTATATTGGTGTCATTTTTCGATAATTGTCTAATTAATATATTGATCGAGAATGAAGCTGCAGACGACTGCATTGTTTTCGTGTAGTTTTGCTGCAACCTTATTACTAATATCGCTCGCGGTGTTCCACGCGAAATGTTCCTAAAAATTTGTAACATATCACACGATATACGAACCGTACACATGCACTCTCACGCACACTTATACACGCATTAAAAAAACATACACACGCACGTGTGTACGTGAGTTACATTGCCACACGTGCACACGTAACATACACGTTCACATGCACCAAGTATGTCGAGGAGAAAAGATTAAGTGGAAATGCATACCGGGCGAGCGTAATATAGTTTTAAGCAAGGGTCACGTATTGTACGTATGTGTTGTACATAGCCTAAATAAAAATTACATTTAAAACTATATAAGCTGTTGTCAAGTATCCCTTTATTACGAGAGCCGATTACGATTGAGAAGCTAACAAGGGAAGGCTATCAGCTGGTAGTCTTCGATTTTAATACGCTTCTGTAGGATGGTAAACTATGGTCCCCTAATGATGTGTATGAAATAGTAAGCGTAGTTAGTTAATACTTTTAAAAGAAATACACACGTGACCCAACGAACTCCGCATTTGAAGTCACATGTAATTCCAATCTCACCGCGACTGTTTTGTCAGAAATCACTTATATGCATATTATGTCAACAGGTATGTAATTTCACGTGTGTATTTTTTTTAAAAGTATCAAGTAACTACGATTAATATTTCATACACATCGTTAGGTGCCCATAGTCGACTTACCTATAGAAACTTATTAAAATCGAAGTCGACCAGTCGAGAGCCTTCCCTTGTAAGTGGAAAACAGACACATGCTACAATTTCATAATTTTAGAGGAGGATATATTGAAGAAACTTTCATGATACAGTTAACCCTTGTATAACACGGTACTTTTGCAACACGATTCAAAAAAATTGTAATAATCCCCACTATAACACGGTATTCTTACAGCTAGAATTTGCTGTAGCACGATTAAATAATTGAGGAATAAGGTAGCAGTTTTATTAGTAGAATGCAGATAAGTTGCTAATATTCTACGTCGTTAGGAATATTTGACCCTGTGTAACACGATTTATACGGGGATTGACTGTATTAATTTTAAACAGTATATAAATTAAATAGCAAATCACGACTGCTATTCAATTTTAGTTACAAAGTTCAGTTTATTATTACATTTCCTATTAAAGTTTATCATGAATGCGTTACCTATTTTTCTTTAATATAATTCTTCATCTACATTTTTGTGTTACTGTTTCTCATCTACTGCTATTATTACATCGTAATTTATTGTATGATAAATTAGAACATAGAAGGGATAAATTGTATTGAAATCTGAAGATTGTGAAAAAATTGCTACGTGAAAGTCATTCTCTTTCCAAATCCATGTTATCAAGAGCTTGGTTTTATCACACGAATTTCAATAAACGTTTCCTAACAATGAAAATAATAAGGAGATAAGGAAATAAAAATGAAATCGATAAAAGACAATACGCATGTTTATACCTAATGAGGTATGATAGTATTTTTAATATTTAACAACAATCTCAAGTATAATACAACGGCGTGCGTATAAATAAACAACAGTTGCTGCATTATGTACAAAATTGAATAAGTATCTCACAATGAATATGTAAGATTTTAACCGAATTATTCATTAATCTATCCTGAAATTATTATGATATAATACAATCACTATTTCTATAATTAAGTGGAGCTGCGTGAGTTTCAATGATAACAATAATCTATTTCAATGTTTCAAGTAATACAACAATATATCGTTTTCACAAATAACAACAACGTTGAATAAAATCTGAAACATATCAAAATAGACATTTCCTAAGACAAAATTGTTCAACCCGTATCCATGTGTTTTTAATTACAACTATTAATACATATGTATGGCAAATACGTCTACATATAGATTGTCTTAAATTGTTCAGTAGTATGCACCAGTTTCTATTGCTACGTTTATCAAAAAGTAGAATTATAAATAAATTCAGGAAATTATTAAACTATCGTAAGATCGTACATTATCGTCGATGTAAATAAAAGCTATTTGTATCTGATCACTGCTTTATTTGCACATTCGTTTGGAATAGAAATTATTTTCATCGAACATTACGTTAACTTAATGTTTTCTCAACTTTAAAAACTTTACCGCATATCACTTTAACAAGATCTTAATTATTGTCGTATTTTCTCAAGTTACGCGTAACGTAAAATTGACAATTATTAATAATTGCATCTAATCGTACGTAACATTAAAAAGTTCGTTTATAAAAATATTTATATAGCTTAATTTAAAGTATGAAAAATATATACAAAGATATTCCTGCAGTTGTATTGATTAACGAGTAATATTTATAATAGAATTAATCTTCTATACTATTTATGTATATACTTACAAATCTTTTACAGCAGCTTCGTTTTTATATATTAATTCATTTACAAAAGAATAGGAAAATCTGTAAAAGACGACCTATTTAACTTCCCTTAAGAATTTATTCCCATTTGTAAAATGATTGGAGAATAATTATAATTACAATAAAATGAAAATGTAAGATTTCTTAAACTTTATGTTACTTACAATCACATAAAAATAATTATTCCAACTATTCACTATATTTAAGGTAATGTTTAATTATTCCATTCTGTTTGTTGCAATGAATAATGGAAGGTTCAAAATGTTCTTTATCATGAACTTGATAATATTTAACGATTCCTTCTTAACTATTATACGATTTTACAAAAATAATATTACGTTAATCTTGCTGCTTCTATGAGAAGATCGCAATTTAGATAAGTGCGTTTTGAATTAAAATAGACGACTATAGACTAGATAAAAATAAATCTTATAGCATCGTGAATTTTATGTAAACGATACTTATCCAAGTTGCATGTTTCTTTCTTCTTTTAAATCGTATATTATTTGAAAAGAAGTTGTGAAAAATAATGATCGCAATGATATTAATATTAGTAAATTCAATGTAGAAAAATATATTGATATTTTCCTTAACAAAACCGACAAACTGTTTATTTAATTTTATAATCAAATCGTATGCATTAAACGCGAATCTTGGTAATCATTAAATAGAATCTTTGTCTTTTTATAATATTGGATGCTTATGGAATTTTATTCGAATTCAATCGAATAATTTATTCGAAATGTTATTCGAATAAAATTTTGATCGAAGATTTTATTCGAATAATGCACAATTCTGGTCATTAGACAGATTGTTAACTACGATGTAACACAGGAATCTTAAGAGTGTATTTAATAGTGACAATATCCTTCACTCTTTTTGTATTTCGCATAATCTCGTTTGCTTCCACGCAGATGCATATTTTAGCTCGCACAAAGCGAAATAACGACGTCATCGTTATAAACGTTTAATAATTTAATAATAAAAGAATCACACCAGTCCTCTGTTTAATACTATCTTCATTTATCCCAGACCTAATACATACTTGGGTAAATTGTATGCAAATCGAGGGATTGCCATGAAAACAGACATTCTGTAAAGAAAATACAAAATACAATTATTGTCAGCAATTAATAAATTATTTGGGGACTAAAAATGTATTAACATGCATTTTAAACGCAAAATCGTAAAGATTGTCGAAATATTAAGAGAAATAAAATATTAACAGATATAAAAATCGTATCCTTTGCATGATAATTGAGCTTCTAGCAAACCAAAGTGATTAAATCTATATTTTGAATTTTGTAACATTTAGGTGTCAACGCACTTGATTTCAGCTTAACTTGCAGTCTAGTAATGAATATATATAATATAAATTACCAATACTTAGACTCTAAATTATGATAAATTAATATTTTAATAGTTAACCGATATTGACAATAAATACAATTTGCTTTGAAATTTGTGTTGTAGCCTTCAAAAGGTAATATTAATATTTATTTATACAGAGTGACCTACATAATTAACTCAGCTTTAAAGGGATCTATTTTCTTACGACAAAATCAATTTATACCGTTTATTCTATTGTGCAATAAATTAAGTGTAAAAGAGGCTACATTAACTTATAAAGCACTGTGCCTAATTTAAAGCAAACGGTGTAAAATTTATGTACATACTTACTATAAGGTGTGTAGAACAATACTGGAAATTCCAACCACCATGTTACGTATTCCATCACCATAACGTAGTGCTATTATTTAATTATAAAATACTATCTGCTAATAAATATACAATGTGTGATAATTCTACGACTTCAACAATGATCAATAAATTATTTCATTTACATATTGAGACAGTAAACGTTTTAAGCATTTTTAATCCATTTGCATCGAAGCACTAAATATTTACGACCAACTCTTCATAAATCAGAGACACTCTTGATTTTACTTGGAAATTACTTTGATTAGTAATAATCAAAATAAAAGATAGTGTCAAATATATATACACAGTAAATAATCTCAGAACAGATATTATACATTTTATTAATTCGCATGATTATCGTTAAAATCATCGATACATGGTACACACAACCATTAGTGATATAAATATCAGTCATTCGCGGATGCAAATGGATTAATATTTCTCCTCTTCTGAAATGTAAAATAATAAAATATTCTTCTACTTTTTATTTCGATCCAAATAATATCGAAACTACTGATGTAAATTATTCAATTGATTATGAAAATGGGTGTAAGTCAAAAATGTAAAAAAAATGTTGAATTTAGAACTGATTTCGTGTAACATTGATTTACATCATAAAATATGGAAGCGTTTTTTCTCGTTTCTTTGATTGACTTACACCACTTTAATCATTATCCACACATTTATTTACAACAACAATTATCTTGTAAATGCGTGATAATCGCCCTCTTCCTTTGCTGAAACCATAAAAGCATTAATATGTACATATTTACAGGTGCCGTAGATTCATTCGAATCTAATAGTAAAATAGTAAGTATGGTAGTATAAAACTGGTTCTTTACTAAAAAAAAATATTGTATTTACAGTACTTTATAACAATATTGCTTTCCCTTATGTATTAATACGTCAATTGTATCACATTTTTATATACATATCATTTTAAAGAAGATACAATAGTTATAACGTGACTGAATATACTAATTCTGCGCGCTGATTTTCATTAGAAAATTTACGATACTATTTTTCTTGAAAATAAAGTGCTGAAACATAAACAACGTATTGCAACTTATATAGAGTGATTTGTTTCATTGTGCTCATTCCATTCCATGCATGCAACTTGCAGCAATTAGTATAAAAAGTCGAAACGGAAATTTATTTAGGTAACAGGAATTCGAGTGTGAGAGTTAAATTAGAAATAATAGACTTACAATTATTTGCTGTGCTGTATTCTAAAGATAACAGTATTCGATTAACATTAGCTGGTAAAACCTACATTTTGCAAAGCTGTTTCATAATTGTTGCAGAGTTCGAATAGTAAATAATGTAGGTGCGATGAAAAATTAAAAATTACTTCTTCGGTGACAAAGAAAATTATATCTACGTTATGAATGCGATGCTAATTTTTACTGTTTAATAATTGACAATTAAACAAGTTGCAGCTGAGTCAATTTCACTTCGTGGCAATTTGAGTAAATAAAAAAAGACTATTTAAATATGAAGTTAACTTTTAAACATGCTACAATTTTATAGTCGATAAAAATCGGTAGTAATAAACCTTTTCATTGAATATTAAACCTTGTACGTTTGTTTACTTTCAATGAAATACAATTTTAGAAAATTGTTACTTTGGTACCTTCATTATTTACCATTTCAACTCCTCAATTAGTTGTTTTCCATAAATAAAATTGCAATAATAAAAGCAGGTGGTGAAGATACAGTTAATTAAAGCGTGCAAATTAGTCAAATAAATTATACGCGTTGAATCTCTGCATTTACAAAAATATAGATTTATATTGATGACGCTTATAGCTAATTATAAAAAGATTTTATGGATAATTAAGTACAGGATACTTTCAATCATAGGTATAAGTATTTGTTAAAAATTTTAGTTATATCTTATCCGATAGAATTTTCAAAAGACTAATAGAATTGTACCATAATAATAGAATAGAATAACTAAAACACTATTTACTTATTCTTAACATTTTCTATCCTTTGGCTTTTTCTGATATCTTTAAAGAATTACCGTTCTAATTATTCGTTGTTTGCAATTGTTGCATGAACTTTTTCACTTCATCGTGAATAAGTGTAATAATATAAATAAATACATATTTCAAATTTGTTGGAAGATATTGCTATTAAAAAATGACAAATAAACTTTTTTTCTCGGGGCAAACAAAATGTTAGCACAAATTCGAATGTTTTATAAATTATACAGAACTTTTAATGATAAATACAATCGATGCAACATTAAACCCATAGAAAAAAGAAATAAATTTTAGTTACGATTCGAATGTTTTATAAATTACAACAGAACTTTTAATGATAAGCACAATCGATGCGACATTAAACCCAAAGAAAAAAGGAATAAACTTTTTGTGAAGATTCGATTATTTTGTGAATTATTCAAATCAAATCAAATACGATTACACTATCACTATGATTATTTTAATTAATTAAAGTAGTGAAAGTATTACGGAAAGATTAATCCACTCCCGAATAAAGGCTTTTGTGAAAAAGCTAGCATAAATATGCTTCTGAAGCGCATACCGATTATTCGTACGAACATTAACAGCCATAGTTAAACAGTAATTAAATATCTAAAGAGTTTGTCATATTATGGTCAATGTTGTTGGTTTCAACGTCACCAGAATAACTCTGAAGCCACCAATCATGTACGTACGAAAAAGCGAGTCCATTGTAGATCCAAGCTCGCCAGCCTGTTCTTGTCTCGCCATCTATTCTAGATTCCAGACTCTGGCATAAAGCTCTGCGATCGTGACTTCTTCCGCTTCGTAAATCGCAAAGTAATCTCTTCCGACATTCGTCGCTACACGCTGGCCTTACAGGAGAATTCTTATAATAATGCCTGTAAAATGATGATAACATTTCTGATCTAAACAAATCAATATATTTATTCATTTACTTATTTAGTAACGAACCAACAGTGGTTTATATTATAATAAACACCTTGTAATATTATTATATTATAATAAAGACCTTGTAATATTATTATATTATAATAAACAGCGGTTTATAAACTATATAATATACAATAGTCGATATAATGTACAACTAAACGTTAGGATTATAATTATATGGTATAATATAGTATGTTATATTGTAATTAGTGATGCTACTAAGGCATATTTGATACCGTTGATACGTTTATGCTTAGAATTAATATTTCCATGTATGAATCTCATTTACGATACGTTTGCAAACGTTTCGAGATGTATATTATAAAAGAAGGCGTATTATATTTTTAGTAACAGATTGCCAAGAATTATGTATACACATATAAGTTCTATATAGCGAATAAGCTAATAATAATCGTTGACGAGACTTACTTATAGTACAGATCGAAGAGCGACGGTTCGTTGCTCATTTTATCTATCAAAGAATCCCAATCTCTAGGTAAAAGTGACGACATTTGGTAAGCTTGTCTGGCACTATACATCTTATGCCAGATAGGATAATCGTAAAGATTAGCTTCCTTTAAATTCATCATCCATGTTTCGTGGTCTACTACCATCTGCAAGAAAATTGTCACATATTTCATTTATGTGAACGGTATAGCGCTACAAAATAATCGTAAAAATGATTGAAACATTATACGTACATTGATTCGATTTGGAATATAAAAGATACGATATGTAATATAGAATATCAAATCATATTTGTAATTCATATCCGAGCATTTTATAATTATGAAAGTAGCTTAATTAATATACTTTCGATTAATAAGATTTCAAAGTTGCATTTTTAATGCTATCTATTGTTTGAATTTTTACATGCTTGAAAGCAACGCTGCTATTCGATGTAATATGAACGAGGAGAAAGTTTCAATTCCTCTTAATGCTTAACTTTAAATAACATTTATAATTATGCTATAGCTAAGATACGCTATTAGAATTCTCCAGGAATTACAGTTATATCTCTGTTTTAATTAACTGCACATTCTGCTGTAAAGTGAAAACCAAACAAAATGGAATACTCGACAAATACAGAAGTCGCAAAGATTGTGTTAGCAGCATTTAACGCAACGTGTGCGTTAACAGGAGCGAATGTATCAAGCTTAAAACGTTGCACAATTTTGATGACGTATGGATTAATATAATTAGGATATGCATGGTTTTATGCAATTGGGAATACAGACGAAAACGTAGCGATTCTACACGAAGAATTGACTAAAAAAATTCGTAATAAAATTTTCCCATACAAGGCTTCGTTTCCGAAAGAAATCTGTTACATTTTTAGGACTTCTAGAGAGAGTTATGAAGACACCGCTATGAGAAATATAAAAGTTTACTCGTTTCCCTATGATATAATATAGCTTCATTTTGTTCCCATCCTTCGTCGTAATTTTTCATTCATTTTAAACAAACTGGTATGCCAAACATAATTCTATTCTACTTTATATTATTCTATATTCTATAATTCTTGTTATAATCCTGGATTCTAGAATCTAGAACACCAGTCTAATTTTGCGTATCGTTTTGCTTCGTTAAAATTCATTTCTACTGTATTAAAGAGAAACACTTAGATCCACTTACTCTAGTTGTTTTTGGATGGTCACCATCGACATAGTATATTCTGTATCCTGGATTAAGTTCGGAGTAAGGTGTAACCGATGGCCCAACGTAAGCTATGCTAAGTGCTCTTCCAAGATCGACAGTATCGTAAAACAATTGGAACTCGTCGTAGTGAGTGTGTCCAAAAAATTGCGCCGTGATTGTTGATTCGTATCTACATTGAAATATTTATTAACTTCGTTGTCTATTTAACATGCATACGTAATTTAAAAGCTTCCACCGATCTTAACATCGTTTTAAAAATATACAATGGAATAAGAAGTAAATCTTATGCTTCGCATAAGAATAAAAAATAAAAAGAAGATAAATATTTCTTTTCTTGCATCCATTTTAATTTATCTTTTGACTCTAGCGTTGCATAAAAGATACGACTAAGCGGAACTAAATATGGATTCATATTACTTCGTGATACATTGAGTAAACGTTGCATTTCGTGTACTTGTCGTACGTAATCTTTGGGAGAGAAGATAACGTGCATTATCTTTTTTTTTCTGGAGAATATTTGGAGTCGTCGTGAGACGAACTTCCTGTCGTTATCGGTTAAATGTACTCTAAACTAATACGTGTTTTATAACGAAGTTTTTATATACGCGATTTGCAATCAGTCACAAAAGTTTACATAGATCAATGAATATCAATTATTTAAAGAAATACAATAATTTCGATCATTTCAGGCGCATTAATTTAGTTATGTTTCACGGTTAATTTCGAATACCACACACAGAATATGGAAATTCAGTTCTGTTAAAATGTCAAATAATTAGTGGAAGATATCGACTAAATATAAATCTAGAGATATTGTAACGATTGATAAAAATAACGATATTGATATTAAAAAGTATATTTGCACGGCATCCACAAAATAAATTTTGAATCGTTCTAATCTCTCAAAATTGCTTAGTATTCAAAGGGTTAATGGAATGGATTCTATTTCTATGCCCGTGTGCTGTACAGTGCAAAGTATATTAATATATATGCATGTAGTATAACTAATTCCACGACACAACATGTTTATCAAGAGAAATCAATTTTAAATGCTTTCTTGAAACATCAAAAACTCCTTAATCGGGTCGAATCGTATAAAATTATTTTGTTTCATCTTGTTCGTTGGTACCTTGCATATTTTATTGTATTGTGTTATTGTATTATTTAATCGTTATTTACGAGAGAGTGAGTGAAATTTGTTAACGAGCAATGGTATTAGTTGTAATTAGAAAGTGTGTGTTTCATTGTTGATGGGAGTGTGTGCGGATAAGCAAGCATAGATATAAGTTCTAATGTTATAGCGGAATTTCTTTGCATTCCTATACGAAAATCAAATAAACTTATCTATCTATCTATCTACCTATTTATCTATTTATATATTTATCTATCTATCTATCTATCTACCTATTTATCTATTTATATATTTATCTATCTATCTATCTATACACTTACCTATCTATCTATTTATATATTTATCTATCTATATATCTTTCTATCTATTTATTTATCTATCTATATGTATATCTATATTTATTTATCTATCTATCTATATGTCTATCTATATTTATTTACTTATCTATCTATACATCTACCTATCTATCTATATATCTATCTATTTATATATTTATCTATCTATATATCTTTCTATCTATTTATTTATCTATCTATTTATATATTTATCTATCTATATGTATATCTATATTTATTTATCTATCTATCTATATGTCTATCTATATTTATTTACTTATCTATCTATACATCTACCTATCTATCTATATATCTATCTATTTATATATTTATCTATCTATATATCTTTCTATCTATTTATTTATCTATCTATTTATATATTTATCTATCTATACGTATATCTATATTTATTTATCTATCTATCTATATGTCTATCTACATTTATTTACTTATCTATCTATACATCTACCTATCTATCTATATATCTATCTATTTATATATTTATCTATCTATATATCTTTCTATCTATTTATTTATCTATCTATTTATATATTTATCTATCTATATGTATATCTATATTTATTTATCTATCTATCTATATGTCTATGTATATTTATTTACTTATCTATCTATACATCTACCTATCTATCTACATATCTATCTATTTATATATTTATCTATCTATATATCTTTCTATCTATTTATTTATCTATCTATTTATATATTTATCTATCTATATGTATATCTATATTTATTTATCTATCTATCTATATGTCTATGTATATTTATTTATCCATCCATCTATACATCTACCTATCTATCTATTTATACTAACCTGTTAATGATCTGGTAATAATTCCTAGACCACACTTTCAAACAGTCCGAATGTCCAGGTGGAATATGGCCGATAATGTGCACTTTCTCGCCATTCATTTCAGCTCCTTGCAGTTCATAAATCAACCACTGCAATTCACTCACGGGATCCGTACTATTTATTAACAGCCACCAGTTCTTGTTATTGCAGTAATTCATGTTTACAGAGAGGATTCTGAAACCTGGACGCACGAGGACCGAATAAAAAGCACCTCGGCGAACGGTGTGCGAAACACCTGCTGGCAACCAACGTCTCCAATGTTTGTCCAGCGCATTGTACAGCCAGGACATGTTATTCTCTTTTGGAACAAATGGTGGTGGAAAACTGAAACATTTATCCATTCATTTGTTTTGCAAATATAAAATTATATAAGATTTGCTGAAGGTTGGAAATAATAAATTAACTCTTTGCACTTTTCGTTGGTATTGCAATGGAGACACGCGTAAATTTCCTCAAAAGAAAAGATTTAAGATTTTTATTCTCATTTCTTTCGAAACAAATATACGAAGGAAATAGTATCCTACCTTAAAGAAATCAAATTATCTCACGATATATAAATTATATCGTTTATCGTTAACATTTGTAAACGTTTATTACTTGCAAATACTTTATTGTAAATTAATGTACGCTGTAAACTTTTATTGTTGTAATGTGATATGTTTATTGTGGTCGCTAATAGAATTAATAGGCGATGCGACATTAAATGAATAAATTAAAAACAACTTTTCCCTTTTCCGAAATACGTAATACTTTAATTAAGTCATCGCATAAATTTGTATCACAATATATTAATATTAAATCTTGTAAAATATTTTAGAAATGTTTAACGATTAAAAGTGAATGACTCCCAATGTAGTAATTCGAGTGCAGTTTAAGGAAAGTATGCGAGATAGCAGAATGCTTCAACTATAACTGTAAAACCAACTATAGAAATGTAAACACGGTTGCATAGTAACATCGATAAAAGATCGGCACTTTTCAATTTTCTCGGCTGTCGAAAAATTTGAGAAAATTCTCAGACATGTATTTCACTGATTAAAGTGTTTCCATTATTTTCTATAACTTCTTGCAACATAAAACGGATCTCATTTCTTCTTCCTTTTCTACAAAAATACGAATAATAAGAATTTGTACAAATATCCGTAGTCTGTTAATAATAATGATGGTTTGAAATACTTTCTGTGGTCTTCAATAATCAACGTTTACTCGGACAGTTGACGGTAGGACAAAAAACGGTCTTAAATTGCTGAAAGGAAGTTGAAGTGGAGGAAGTAAATAAAAGAACGTTATTTACCTATTAACAGGAGCACTTTCATGGTTTCCCAGAGCTGGAAAGATCGGTATTCCGGGAAACATTTCAATCAGCTGGGTCACCGTTTCATGCAAAACTTTCAAATTTTCCGCTCGTGTCTGATTCCATATGTCGTGAGGTGGTAAGTCACCGGTCCATAAAATGTAATCTATATCCTAATTTAACATACAAAATTTACATATTTTATCGTCTACATATTCTATTTTCACGCTATTGTAAATTCTAAGCTACGAATCTTAAAATCGAAAGGATACGCAAAAATTCGTAAGTGACTACTTTGTTACTTAACTTTTATCCGTAAGTGTATAACAAGGGATGGATCTTACTACTGGACTACGTAAGTAAGATTAGAAAATAGTTCAACGATTTGTACCGTTTCTACGCTACATTTATCGTAAACACGTACCAGAAGCAGCTCGCAAAAGTATTCGAATTTTGGACAATTATGAATTTCCAACGATAACAATAGAATGTTAGCAAACGTTACTCGGTTCGTAAGCGAAACGGTGTTCGAAATTTTTCATCACGATACAATGAAGATTTCAGTGAATCGCTTACGGAATGCGTGTCGGCGATGTGCTTGAGCATGTGTTCGACGGTTCTTTTCGGCGTGTCACATTTCCTGTAATCACCCCATCGACCAGCAGCAGCGGCTGGAGTCAGGGGTGAGCCATTGGTTAATCTGCAGCATAACGGTTCGTTACATTCCGCGTTCGTGCCCTCTTGGTAATAAGGATCGTAGTGCGTATCAGAGATATGAAGAACTTTGAAGGTCGGCGCACCTTCTTGAGGTGGTACAGGTGGTTTCAGGGGCGGTTTATTCACCGGCGGAAACGCTACTTCCCATTCGTGTAAAGGATTGTACGCGTCGTCGCAAGCGTCTCCGATCACGAAGCTGCAAACTTGCGCTGGTCCCATGTCTACTTGCTTCAGCACGTAAATCACTTCTCCCTAAATACGAAACAATAGAACAATGAAATCGTTCAATCGTAGCACCGCTCTTTACTTTAGAACCAGCTTAGAATCAGCTTAGAATCAGCTTTGTAAATATTTCAATTTTATTACTCGAGTACTTAGCGTTGTTCTTCTTAAAATGAATTTAATTTATTCTAACTAGTCATCAGTTAGGCTTCTGAAGCAATGCTCGAATATACTTTTAATTTCTGTACCATTGAAAATATAGGGAATGGTAAATTGGAAGATAATAATAAAAACTTACACCGAAAAGCAACGTGATTCCTTGGCAAACTCGGGGACTTTGAATGTGAAGGGACACGCAGAATTGATAAATGCTGGTCATCACTTCTTCGTCACTCTTGCCGGTTTTTATGTAATGTTGAAGAAGCCCTGCGCCAACTTTGCAAGCTGTGCAGGACACTTTCGACATTACCGATGTCTCCACCTCCATCATCACTTGCTTCAGGTCTAACAATTTTAATGCTTTGTCCACGAATCCTGACAGGTGTCCATTTGGTTGCACGCTTTCCATCTCCCACAGCATCCGAGAATAATTATACTGGAAAATATACACGCGCATACGATCCATTACAATTATTATCATTGGACTGCGATTTTGCATGCAAATTAATATTTTCGTAAACACGATTGGGTAACCCTTTCGATAATAAGGGTAACTACAGTTGTATACTGTTAAACGCTTCTCGTGTGCTAAAGATGACTATAGTCATCTGTGGAAATTTCATATTACAATAGAATCCAATTATTATAATCAGGGACAATGTTATCACCTTTAATGGGCCGATTTCGATGATCCTTGGCTTAAATTAAAGGGCAAAGTCACGAGAATATTATTCTAGAGCCTTTTGCACCTACCCCTTGTAGTTCATTTGTTATAAACAAATATATATTGGTTCATCGTAGATTACTCAGAAAGTATCCAAAGAAAAAAATTAATTTCTCCACTTGTAGGGATCGGATCGGGATAAACGGGGACTCAAATGAAAGGGGAGACTTCCGGATAAAATATTCGATAGGTTTTATGCCGCTCAACAGTGCGGTTTGTTTGTTATAAACAAAAGTTTCCGTTTTTTATTAATAACATAAAAATTGTGAATAGAATTGATTTAGAAGTATATTAGACATATTCCTTAGACATTCTTCTTTAATTTGAGTCGTGGATGATTCAAATCCGACGTATAGAAGCGGAGAAATTAATTCTTTTCTCTAATAAGAATTATTCATTGGTCGGATAAAAGTTATCAGATAAAACTTTTCCAGTTTACTTAAAATGCTCATTTCTCGACTTCTGGACGTTCAATTTGGATCATCTACAACTCAAATTAAAGGGAAAAGTCCAAGGAATACTCTCCATATACTTTTAATGCCTTCCCAAGTATAGTTTTTGAGTAGCTGTAAAAATAGGAAATATTTGTTTATAACAAATTAACCGCAATGCGTATCGACAAATTGGTAAGAGGATAACATTTCTAGGACCTTCTACTTTAATTTAAGCCAGGGGATATGGAAATCGGACATCTGAGTGCTGAGAAATTAATATTTTTCTTCGGATACTAAGTAATCTACCATGGCGCGATATATTTGTTCATAACAAATGAACTAAAAAGACCAGTTGCAAAAGACTGTAGAATAATATTCTCGGGACTTTCCCCTTTAATTTAAGCCAAGGATCATCGAAATCGGCCCGCTAAAATAGGACGAAAATAGAGGGAAGCTTATTATTTATTTTATGTACAGACTGCATTTTCCAAAAATACAAGTATACGTTTCTATCCCCTTTTTTTCCCGTCAATTAGCGGAATGAGTTTTCCATTGAAATGAAAAATTGTATCGATCATCGTGAAACTTTCGCGGGGAAAGTCACTGACATTGGATTGTACGTCTACGTGTAAACACGGATAGCAAGGATACAGTATATACTTGCATCCTCGTCGATCAAGTTGGTGAAAGTATTTTGGCACTGAAAGTGAGAGTTGGCGACATCGTCTCGTCAGACGTGAAAAAAAAAACCAAGGGAAATACGGAAGAACCAAAAGACAAGCTAAAGGCATTGATCCTTATGAAAATGTATCTGCGCATACAGTGGCGCCAAAAATTGTTTGTACATACCTAAATCTTTCGATTAGGCTCTTTCTAATCTGTATCTGTAATTTAAACCCACCGCAATAAATTTTTATAGTCACATAAGACTACTACTAAATGATGAGAAATTTAATTTACAATTAGTTGGATCCAATTAATTGTTATCTAAATGATAAAATAAATACAATGGCGTATAAATACTTTTTGTAACCATTGTATAAAGCATTGTTCTACAATAATAAAGTTCAAGGACTTTTGTCATGAACTATTTGCTTGAAGGTGTAAAGAAATTTATAACGAAACTCCTGTAAAATATTCTTCACGTTAAGGAAGAATCTTATTTGTGACTATGTGTATTCTAATTATATACATATGTAACTTTGAAGCACAATTAAACATGGTAATAATATATAATACGGTAATAACGTAAATCGTTTACTTGAAGGTGTAACGAAATTTACAATGAATCTGCTTTAAAATGTTCATCGCGCAACATTACGTTGAGGAAGAAAAATTGAACAATTCGATAAAATCTTATCTGTGGCTAAAGTGGATTTTAACTATGTACATGTGTAACATTGAAGCACAATTAAACATGGTAATAACAACTTCCTTGTGTACATTGTAAATATGCGACGATAGTCATTAAAAGGAGGAACATAAAATTACAAGGTCTAATGTAATTTAGATTTGTTAGTGCCCATTGTAATTACCTTTGAAGTAAAGTAAACATTAAATAGTACTTTGTATCGGAACATTAAGCATTGTACATTTTACACCATCTAATATCGTAAATATGCAGTCAATTGCAATCGTCTACATTCTACATACATTTCTAAATTTTAAATACACGGATTGGCGACATTTTTGTTTGAAAAACATTATTGTTATATTATCTCTGCGAAATATTAAGAGAAGAAACCTGATTTCAATATGAATTTCAATTTATCTCTGACAGAAAATCGGACGGATTTTTGACGATATCTAATATACATAATTCCTGTTTCGTAACATTTTCTTGTCCTTACTTTTTATCTATTATGTATCTCATTTCTGGAGCAGAACAATTAATAAAAAGAGGTATAATTTTATGGTTACGTGTATTTTAATTCTTATAAATGTAACTATAATATAAGGTGCTTCTAATAATTGCTAACATAACGATACTAATCACAATAGCTTTTAAAAAATCGCTGGCTAATAATAGAGTGAGCACTCTGTACTTTTATTCGAAAATTATTGTTCTAAATTTCGTTTATCTGGTTTGTGCATGCAGACTCATCGTATTTTTAATTGTACCAACGCTGCAAGACATTTTGTATATGAATCACACAGAAGCCAAATTAATCAACCAAGAAAATGAGTTAAATTGATTTATGAAAAATTGAACGCTAATCATATAGTCGAATAATAAAAATGAGAAGTTTGCAAAATGTGTAGCTGATCAATTTAACTTTTGAAAGGCTCATATATCAATGTTTACGGTGTTCAAAAATGTAGTGTAATGTCCTGCATACTTTAATAAAGTATGTCAGTTTATAGTTACTTTTATGTCACACCACATTTCCGGCTTTCTAATTGATTTTTATTACCTTTCTTTAAGAACTCTACTGTGCACACAAACTTCTCACAGCGATCTATAGCCAAAGAATTAAAGGCAATTCAGGTAATTGTCAAATCAAAGAATTGTAATATTATAAAAGAATAGTCGAAATGTTAAATAGTTGATAAGCTACAAGATATGGTGAACAATACAATTAATTAAATGACTGAGTAATATTTTATTTATGTACAAAATTGAATTGCTAATTACGTTTTATTATAATGATTGTTATCGAGTAAGAGTAAGTCTGCTTTCCCTAATTAATATATTCGAAGGCTTGGAAATATTTTCATTTCGAACTCAAACATTTATAAATTCAAATTTTTGCAAACTCCGAAACTTAAATATTTGAAAGTTTGATATTTTGAAGGTTTGGAATCTCGATGAATCGAAAATTTAGAAGCTGAAAAATTCAAGGCTTGGATATTCGAAGATTTGAATATTTGTAAGCTTGGAAATTGAAAGGCTTGAAAATTTGAAGCTTCGAAATCGAAAGATTTAAATATTTGTAAGCTTGGTAATAGAAAAGCTTGAAAATTCGAAGGTTTGAATATTTAAAGGCTTCAAAATTGAAGGCTTGGAAATTCGAAGATTTGAATATTTGTAAGCTTGGAAATTGAAAGGCTTGAAAATTTGAAGCTTCGAAATCGAAAGATTTAAATATTTGTAAGCTTGGTAATAGAAAAGCTTGGAAATTCGAAGGTTTGAACATTCAAATGCTTCAAAATTCAAGGCTTGGAAATTCGAAGATTTGAATACTTGTAAGCTTGGAAATTGCAAGGCTTGAATATTTGAAGCTTCGGAAGCGAAAGATTTAAATATTTGTTAGTTTGGTAATAGAAAAGCTTGGAAATTCGAAGGTTTGAATATTTAAAGGCTTCAAAATTGAAGGCTTGGAAATTCGAAGATTTGAATATTTGTAAGCTTGGAAATTGAAAGGCTTGAAAATTTGAAGCTTCGAAATCGAAAGATTTAAATATTTGTAAGCTTGGTAATAGAAAAGCTTGGAAATTCGAAGGTTTGAAAATTTATAGTCTTCAAAATTGAAGGCTTGGAAATTCGAAGATTCGAATACTTGTAAGCTTGGAAATTGCAAGGCTTGGAAATTCGAAGATTCGAATATTTGTAAGCTTGGAAATTAAAAAGCTTGAAAATTTGAAGCTTCGAAATCCAAACATTTAAATATTTGTAAGCTTGGTAATATAAAAGCTTGGAAATTCGAAGGTTTGAACATTTAAATGCTTTAAAATTGAAGGCTTGGAAATTCGAAGATTCGAATACTTGTAAGCTTGGAAATTCGAAGATTAATAATAAAGCTATAGAAATCAATTAATGGAGTAATTTTAAAGCAAGAAAATGTCTTCTTCGAAACTTTTCTACTCAACCCAACAATGTCATATACACCGATCTACTGATTATTATGAATTCTCTTACTCGTACTCCCTAACTTTCTAATTCAACGTTATCGTTGAATTCAATTCGCCTAAATAATTATATCTTAGCTAACTGCTCTTAAAAATTGACGGGAACTCGAATGCTAACATTACTGTCGACTATTTAACTTCGTTGCGAACAAATGTCACGAATAAATAATAAATAATTTTACCTTGCCGCGTTTGTCACTCGAAACTTTCATCCATGGTAACTTTCTGTTCGTTTTAGGCACTATTTTATAATTGGTATAATCAACGACAAATTAATACGAGTAGTTGTTTTATACGAGCAAAACTTGGTCGTGAATACTGCAACGGCAGGCGTGGAATTTTAATAGAAACTACGTTTTCGAGTTGTAACGCTATGAAATCTTAATTAGAGAGAATTATGATGTAACACCATGAAAGTAGCAATCGCAAGTAATTGCGTATTAATGATAGAAACACACTTCGAGTGAATCAGAAATTAGATGTTCCAATTTGACACGCGATTCCTTGGTCTCACGTATCAACTTAATTTGGTCTTCAAACGTGTATCGCAGTAATATTATGTAGGTCACGTTACATCGACGAGAAATTTCATATACAATCGAACTTCTTAGAGAAATTTTACGACTGCGAAGAAAATATTAAACTTTTCCGTTAACATTGATTAACATTAATACTTATAACATAAATTAAACCTGATATCTACAGCGACTCGCGAAATGGTAATATTATCGTAAAATTATTTCGAACATGGTTTTTTAGAACAATTAACCCTTTGCGGACGAGCGTCGGCAAATAGTCGCCTAATCGTTTTTTTGGCTTTCCGAACCCATGTCGACTATTAAAGCACAAAACTCAATGCAATGAATACTTAACGTAATAATAAACATTTGAAATCGTTGGAAATTAAATAGTTTGGAACTCAAAAGCGTGAAAACTCAAAGTCGTGGAATTAAAAAATAAAGAACTCTCACAAGTGTTACTACTTCTCGTCCGCAAAGGGTTAAACTTGGAAATATTGAGCTTCGTAATGAAAATTTGACAGTTTATTGAGTAACATGTGCACTAAATTAAAAAGGCTTCTTTTATACACTAATTAAATAATTTTAAAGACATAAGCGACAGCAGATGACCTTTTTTTTAAATATTCTATACTAGATCAATACTTTTCTTAAGTTTTTAAATCGAGGCCTTATCTTGAATTTTTTAGAATTAAGTTTGGATAAGATTAAGTTAATATAATAATATAAACTGCAGACATCGTAACTATTATAAGACAAATATTAAAAAAACTATGGTGTAAGAGTTAATATCTCTAACCGAATAATTTTAGTTACGAATAACAATTATAAATGTTTCGAATTATTTTTATCTATAATCACTAGACTGCGGATTTATATGCAACGAGATTTAATTTAATATAAACAATTTAAATATGGGGTTGTTCTACTCTTCAAATACCACGATTTGTACTTTACTTCCGATATTTTCTATATTTTTGAATATCATTTTTCCTGTAACTTTTTAATGAAACATTAAACCACTTGTTTTAAAGTAACATTTTCTGCTTATTTATGCTGAACAAGTTTCACGAGATAAACTTGACGCTGTAAACGAAAGTACTCAATCAATTTCGTGAATCATCAACGCATCTATCGCAACTTTAAATTAACGCGAGATAAAGAGTCCGCGATGCAGTGCATAAATGCATAGCACGAAGAACCTCTAACAAAGTTGTTCAAGAATACGAACACAAATTTCAATCGAAATAACAGACAATTGTTTAAACAGACGTGTACGTGTAACTGGAAATGCATGATGCATGAAACTGGTATTTTTCAATCGCTTAAATTATTTATAGATGGTAACTGTTTAATAGTTCATCCGGTAATTCCATTAACATGTTTCGTGCACAGAAAACGAATTGCACGTAGGAAGCATGGCGTAAGTCGTGGAATCACTGTATAATGCCATATGCACATTGCCGTTGGCGAACAATAACAAGAAAAATAGAGAAAAAGAAGGATCTATCCACTTTTGAGTCACGTTAAAATTGTAACTTTTAAACACGATAAAATAGATGCATTATTTTGTAAATCTTCGCATTCTATCATCAAGACTATTTCATAACTTTTTGTAAAGCTTATAGAGGATGTTCTACTAATTACGATTGAACAGAAAACCGAGTGATTCCACTTAACGAAAGAAGTGGTAAATGTAAAATAACATTTCTCGTATGAAGTTTAGTTTTCGAGAAAATTGAATTTAAAAATTTCCGACGTACGAAATAATTCAAGAAAAATTTATGCTTTCGCTGGTTTACGTAGCAGCTATTACTCTAATTATCTTTAACTTCTGAACTAATTAACGCGGAATAATTTCGCGAAACGAATTAAATAACGAATGAGAAGATTTCCGGCGAACTGAAAACCTGGGGAACGGAAAAACTTGCGTGGCAAAGTTACTAATACTTTAAGAAGAATGAAAGTTTCGTTACCCGACTCATAGGACCAGTGCTATTAGCGAAGAAAGTTTCCGAAGTCGGTGGCAGATCGTTAAGTTTGTCAATAAACGGCAAGACCGTAACGTCCATTCTTTCTGCGACCTTTGCTCTTGCAGCCAGCCATTCGTCTGCAAGCTGTGTCCAGTTGCTCATAGTTACCTCCTCTTCCTTTTTTGACCTCTCTCTGATGGGACTTCCTATAAGAACAAAGCAAATATGCGTTCATTATAACATTTAGCGTTACTTAAATGCTCATTGTATGCTTTGCGCAAGATGGAAAGGAAAATTCCCTAATACCGACCATTTTAATCATTACGAAGAAGACTCATTTACTTACATACTTCAATTAATCGTTTTATCAATTTTACGAAAAAGTAGTCTTCAATATTAGTCCTTAACAATGTTATTAAAATGCAGTTCTACTACATTTTTATGATAGGAAATTAGATCGATAAGGATGGAATTAAACGCGCAACCAGGATTAGGATAAATGTTGTACAATCAAGGTTATCGATAATTATTCTTTATTAGGTAAAAAGTGATGTAAGGAAATGTAAGCCAAGTCCACTTTTCTTGGCTGTGGAGCTGAAAATATAGATTATGTATATGTCTATCTCTTAAAAAGTAGTCTTCAATATTAGTTTGAATAATTTTGCTAAATAGTAGTCTTCAAAACTAATTTGGAACAATTTCATTAAAAAGTAGTCTTCAATTTTATTAAAAGTAAACTTCATAACTGTTACCAAATTGAATCTTATTAACATTTAACATAGAGATGGGTTGAAACATATTCGATAGATTTACGAAACTCTGCAAGGTTTCGAAATCCTCGAAACTCTCGAAGGTAGAAACTTTCGAAACCCTGAACGCTTATTTGTTTCCTTTTACATCTAAATAGTATCCATTTTGTCAGGAATTAAAATCTTAACAAATTCCGTTTAGAAAATCGAATTATTTATTGAATATAATTAAGTGAAACTTAGACGTAGGTATAATTTAATAGAAGTGGATTAATTTCATATGGTGAATTATTTCCAATGCATCCAACGATGAAAGAAATTATGGGAATGTAAAAAACTCCAATGGTAACAATAGTCATCTCTTTAGCTTACCAATTAAAGAGTGAAATCGTTCCAATTAAAACGAGTGTAAACTCTAAATTGGATTATTAGTCGAATAAAGTCAAGCTGTGATAATATTCTCATTATTTACACAAATTATTATTTACTTAGATTTCGAAAGATTTTAATCATTCTGTACTTTGTGCATTCAAATTTTCAATAAATGAACGAAAATACACAATTTATAATTAACCCTTTCGATACTAAGGATGACTATAAGTCACCCATCGAAATTTCGCATTAGTTACGAAATCTAGCTGAGAATAATAACGCAGTTTGACATTCTTAAACTATTCTTCATTGCTTTATATATATCTGATATTCGTCATATAAAGATTCGTGCAAAAATTAATAATTTATCAAATAGCAAACGTTGCACTGTCCGCAATATAACGCGTAGACTCAAATCGCAGCCAATTTCTTCGTAACGAAAGAATAACAAAAATTCCAATTCCTTTATAATCCGTATTATTCGATTAGAATAATTAATCTAGTATAATTAGAAACACAAAAACTGTACAAATTTATGGCGTCGAAGGTGAATATAATTGCTTACGTTTCATTAGTTTTTTCCCTTTAATTCGCATTTATTTAACACAGTTAATTCTCAAGATTTTCTACTTCGTATCATTCGCAAAAACTCGTAAAGTATGCCAATGTTAAACGCATACTAGTTGCGCGGTTGTGATAGGCATCGATTTAAATTATATAATTTCTCCGGGTTGCTAGAAATAATATAGCATGTCCCAATGAATCACATAATTCGTAACTACGAATCGAAATCGTTGAAGCGAATGCAAATTTCAAGTACTTTCTCAAAAGAAGGAGGTTATGGCGTTGCAAATGTATCGCTCCATTTTCAACACAAGCAATAAACCTATCGCACGATTCGCTTAAAGGTATTACTATATCGATACGTGTGTATAATAATAACGCAACAGACAGGCGTATTAAACAAAAAGAGTTCGGTAATAGCGTCCTCCTCCTAATGAAGTAGATCGTTTTTGCAACTTTCACACGAAATCAATTACAAGTATATCGATGCAATTCTATATGACGCGAAACTTTTCAATAATAAACGCTTCTGGTCTCATTTTAAAAGAATAATAAGAGGCAATATTGCTATCCCTGGCAAAAAGATTTCAATCAAACACAATAATAGGAAAATAGCTAAAAACTTGAAGGTTTTTAAGGTGCAAAGTGCTACTATATAAACGTGGAACTAATAGAGAATCGAGAGACAGCACGAAGTAAAATTGGTTAATGAAAAGGGGTACAAAAATAAAATGGAGCTTCGAGGAGCGATAAAATTATCGCGGGAAGAAATTCCATTTATAGATTATGAAAATCTCATGGTGTTACTTAAACGAATTATTATTTATCTAAGTTTCGAGAGCTTCGAATCGTAAAAGCACAAAGTTTCTAGTTTGAAAAATTCGAAGTTTCGTAAGCTTTGAGTACCCAAAGTATTCTTAAGTATCCAAAATATTAGGTAATGTAAATATTAAGTAAAATGCTGCTTATTTCTCCAAATTTATGTTACAGAATATTTTTTCCCGACTTCCATCGAACAAACTCATTTTTCTCACTGTTTACTTTTCAATAATAAACTTGATTAGCTTTCCTATAAAATATATCATTCTTCTTTTCCAGTTTATTTCATATTTTTCTTTAACTTTCTCGTGTATTTTTTTTTATTTATACAGCAGAATCGCATACCTCAAAACCTTAGTGTTTTTAAATAACTTTGTTATCATGTTTGACTGAGAAAAATTGATTAGGGGTAATAATATAACAAAATATTAAACGTATTAACTCCTAAATAAAATATATTTATATAAATGTTTTCGCCAGTGTTTTCGAATTCGCTACCCATAAGAAATTCGTACAGTAGTAATTAGAATCGTGAGATAAAATCAATGTCTGACAATGAGTAGAGAAACAAAATTTCACTTCACAGAGTTTTAATTAAAAATTGTAACATGCAAGCGGTAAACATTTTAACATTAACACGAACGTTTTATAATTTATAGAGCAGGAAATTTAAGATTAATGTTAATATCGGCAAACTTCGTGTTTTCTGTTATATCGGAAACTGCAGTAAATTTTTCAGCTGCTTGCAATGAAGATTTTGCTATATCATGGTGCAATTTTGTACACTACGTACGACGATTTCGCTAGCTGTAACTTTCCACTACTTTTCCAGTCCAGACTCGGTAAAAATCACTTTTCTAGGTATCAACTACTGCTACTAGAACTACTGACGATTAAACTGTATTTACTCGTAATAAAGTATTCGAAATAATAGAATGTTTGCAAAAATAAATAGATTACAAAGAGAGAAACAAATCTTAAAAATCTCTGAAAATCTTCAAATTTTCAGCACCTTGCTAATTCTAATGTTAAACGCTATCGCCAAAAGCATATGAAAATTTATATTGCTGTTATACGGTGAAATTATGGTAGCTAACTTATTTTTAAATAATCGAAGAGTACACCACCTTTTACATGACTGACAAAAAATTTTCCACCCGGCGTCTCAAATTTAAAATCAATTTACGTCTGAAAAGTATGCAAGAAACACTATTGAATTCCTTAACGAAACCAACCTCTTCCACAATATTTAAAATCATCGTGGAAGCTCGTCGCTAATGACCTCGATGTTGATGCGACGTAAAACCTTATATATATATAAAAAAAAAAAAAAAAAATAATTTACATACCAGCAGCGATGTTCAGCGTGCCAACAAGGAAGAACAAAACAAAGATGTTCGTCGCGCTCCATCTTAGATTTGGCATGCTATTTCGGGCTCTTTGGTATTGTTAACTGCAACAAAAATATAACAGGTATGTCAGAGTGAAAGTTGATAAATATCAATGAATATTTATATCGATAAAGGCTTGAATTCCTTTAATATTTCTGTTTGCTTATACGCTTGTATATCAGACTGCGAATGTTTATGCAAATTCAAATTTTTACAAAACGCTCCGAAGATAATAGAACGTAGACAGAGAATAATTTTGCACTTTAAATATTATAAAATATTGTACACTGCACTTTGAATGCATTTTTCACATATTTACCTCTCACGTATTATATACCTACGTACATTTTGTTCCCTTTTACGTATTTTCAAATTTGTTATAAACGCATAAACATCCGCAGTTTACTTATCGCTCTATTTTTTAATTATTTCCATTCCCAATATTATAGTGTACAAAATGTTTACCATTCGTGTAGTTATTCAATATTTTAAATAAGTATTCCTTTAATTGTAATCGAAGTTCATGTTTCCGTCAGAAAAATTGAAATTTGTACGTGTAAAGTCTGTAAATTGAAATTTAAACGTATATGTTGCAATGCATACTTTGTTAAATCAATAAATAAATAATTTGAAGTTAAGTAACAATTTCCTTAGAGAAATTTTGTTCAACCGTAATATATTAAATGTACCAATAAAATAATCCATTTCTGTTGCTAAATTATATTTATTTTAATAAGAATATTCATTTTGAACAAGATTAAGTATCTATACTGTCTTTAATATAATTGGTGCTATTTTCTAATATCTACGCATTACAAAATAAATACATGGATTCATTTTTGTACCTTGGTAGTATAATTGCAATATAATAAAGTAGATTAAGATTCTCTAACTCAGGCTAACCAATGTATTTTACTTTATTTTAGTTTAGAAGATCCTCTTCGTCTTTAACTTACACATTATTTTATAGTTTAAAGCTGGTATTTGTGTAACTATTCTACAGTATATAACGGGAAACCCGTTAATAATAAATAAATAAATAAGTATAAACTGTATATTGAACGTATTACAAAAATAGTGGATTAATTCTTGGTATATACACTTAATACATGTTTGAAACGCAATGTCAACATAATAGATTGTATTTCAGCGTAAAGAAACATTAAACGATTAGATTTATCACAGAAAATCCCATAAATGTCTCATATTCGTCCAAGCGTGCCAGTCTGTCTATTAATATAATACCGTAATCTTCTATACGGTATTTCTTAACTCTAACCTTGACTGAACCTTAGAATCTCATACAAGGAACAACTAAATACCACAAGAACAATCACATACCCAAGATTCTGTACATACGTTCGTTTACCCTTTCAATGTACACAATAATACAAATTCCTCTGGTGAAGGTGAAAACATAAAATATACCCAAACTCTACTTTCACATCGTTAGGCGAGTTAATTAACATATTTGCGTATTCGAACGATACTAATTTCTACTTTGAACTGTAATATCCAGAATGCAGATAAATCTTCGTCGATAGTAACTTGCTAACCAATGCAACGCTGAAATTACATGTAAAAAAAATTAAGAGAATATCTTTCATGGAAGCAACGATTCATTTGGAATAGAAAGACGAAAGAATTCAGCTACTGTAGCATTCACAAGACAGATCTATTTATAATATAACGTTCTGCTAACTAATTAAAGACTGCTTCGCTGTAATAAGATGCCTCTCACGAGTGTATTAGGTGTACCAATGAATAATTCACTTTTTCCTGATTTGCCATCTTCGTTGCTGCAATTGATGGTGGATTTTTTCAGGGTGAAATCGATCAGTGTATATTTTAAACGAAGTTATAAGTTGCCGTCAACAAACGAAAGAAGAGAGAATTGTATATTCTATGTATATACTATAGTATTTACCTTTTCCTTATTAAAGGAAGTATTCTATTTTATATTATTAATTATTATTACACTACTCTATTAATATACTATTAATTATTAATTATACTATTCTATTTCCCTGTTAAAGGAATTAAAGTAGATTATTCATTGGTACACCTAATATATAAAAAAAAATGTCTGCTTCTTAATTAAATATTGCTCGTTACATATTCTTCGCGTTGCCATAATTCGTGTAATAAATACAGAACGGTAATAACTTTGCTTACAGTTGCAAACAAAACTGAACAATAATATTTCATCTGTGTACTCTGCCAATACGCGCGGGTGATTTTGAAAGTAGCGTAAGTCGAAAGAAAAGAAGGAAAGAAAGTTTCCGTATTTTTGCGATGCTAATAAATGTAACACAAAGTAAAGGAGGAACACAAATTTTACACAACTTTCATAACTACCCGCACATATTACGAACCAATTTCACAATACGATAACAGAACTTAGGGCATGCCGGTGATTAAAGCTACGCGTTGAAGTTGGATACCTTGATGAAGACATCGCTTAAACGAGGTGTGCATTCGAAATTTTGGATGGTGTCTGTGATTACTGTTATTCTTATGTAGGTCAACCGTGAACGCCATCATTGTCATTCGAGCAACGATCCTTAAAGTGATTTCAAGTAATAATTGTACAAATTTACGCATCATTTTTTAATATAATTCTACCATTATTTACTCTATACTACATAATAAATTGTAGATATATAACAAAATGTAAATATAATAAAATAGATTGTAGAGGAAAAATTAAGATCGGTGCCTTCGTGTAATTTATCGCTATTTTATCACTCAGTTTACAAACTACTTTTACATATAATTATTACCATCGTTATTGTTAATATTGTTTAATAATCATAACAAGAATAATATAACTGTATCAATTTATTCATACAGGAAAAACATCTCCTATTGTACTATTATTAATACCTTTATTAGACTGCGGGTTTTTATACTTTTGTTTTGGGAAATTTAACTGCGACAGACACTGAACCATGCGCATAATATGCAGAATTGTATAAAGTATCCAAAGTAAAGCACACGATATTACATTCGCGTGATGATTTATAATTAATTTGTATTTTGGTTCCATTCTACTGGTTGCGCTTCTAAAAATATGAATTTGCATAGAAATCCGCTGTCTGACTGTTATAGCGCATAAACATTCATCGTTTACCGCTTAATCTACGTTTGCGATCAATCAACCTGTTAATAGAGGCTCGTGCTAGTCGTAGTCTGTGAAATTGCACGCGCAATGGATGTTCCTTCGATCGTAACGCGACTACCGCTTGCAGTGGGTCAGTGAGATCTGTTTTGGCGAAAGTTCGATGCGCGATCGTATCTAACCGATCCGCCATTTCCGTATATCTCTTTCCTTTCCTTTCTCGAGATTCTCCCAACATTTGCAATTAATCGTGGGGCAAAATATGACCGATCGTAAAAACCGTGTATCCACTAAAGAAAACGATCGTTTATTTTAAGTAGTATTAACCGTTTGCACTGGCAAGGTGACGTTCAGTCGCTAAAATTGTTCTCCGTCTCTTACAGAATAGGAACCTTAAAATTGCCGGTGTTAATTAAAAATATCATAAAAATGCATTGGTGCGTATGACAATATTTTAACGAAACGTTATTAAACACGTAAAAAGGTCCAAATTTAACGTCCACAATGGTAAATAACTGTAGCAGTGAATAATTATACACGCATACTAATAGTAGTAGCATGCAATTGGTATTAATTAATGGAAACTTTCATAAAATGAAGATATAATCTCAATGAAATAAATATCAAAATAAACACAGAAATGTAGCAATACTTTTTGTATTCACTGCGTACGTTTGAAATTATACTGCGATAAAATGAAACGTGCGATTAAAGCGAACTGTACGTTTACTATTAATTAAGTTCTAACTAAATATTTTACTATATATTATCTTTAAGTTCTTTATATCTTTATTAATTCGAAATCTTTACTATTTTTCAAGCGACCGATTTGCTTCACAAATACAATTTGAATCCTATTATAATTTCATTATGAACAAACATTAAATTTTATGAAATTCTATGCACATCTAATATTTTATTAACGTTTTTATCCTTCATTATAAGTAATATAATAAATATTGAAATACGTGTGCATTGAAAAAAGTATAAAATCATATTCCAAGAAGATAAACTTCGTTGCGATTAAAGCAAACACCGGAATTGAAAACAAACAACTATTTCGTGAAACTCTCGCACTTTCGATAACAATGAGCAGAAAGAGGTTAAGCGAATTCAGGCACAAAAAAAGAGCAAACGCATTCCATTCCGTTTTCCACCAAAGCCAAAGCGTTCGTTCGCTGACAGAGCTGATCGATAATTTTATATTCCATTTAGGGTAGATGTACCAATTACCGCCACCGTAATTTCATCTCGCAACTTTGTTTAACTATTTTAGATATTATTCAACCTAAAAATCGTTTCAGCTTCAAGCATAATACTGTTCAACGTCTCTTCCATTTATGAACATTTTTTTTATACGTTCAATATAACGAATTAACTACAACGTAATTGAAAATATACAACCAAGTCCAATATCCCTATTACTGTCACCTGAAAAGTTCCCATTTAAATAGAAACACGTTTTTACACGTATTAGCAATTTATTTTGTGTAACAGATATAAGATATATAACAAACGTGTCGCCTTTACTGAATTATGACAAGTCTCATACTTTACAATCGCATTGGTCACGTTTTAATGTTCAACAGCACATTTACCTCCTAACATTTGTTTCTAAATACTAAGTATAAACTAATAAGACAATATGTATGCGTCGTTGCGTGAACCGAAGTACAAATTTGGTATCTAAATTTGTTTATCCACGATTCTTCGTACATTACTTTGCTGTTAAATGAAACGATTAAAGTGTCGGTTATAGGAACAGCGATAGCAAATTGGGACATCACACCTTATTCGTCTGGAGAACAGGCGCCATCCGATCGAATCCTGGCGTAATAAAAATAACGGTGCACCGGAACTGCTTCGAATTTCCTAGCACGAAGGAATTCCAAAGGTTTGGCTGATGAATCAAACGGCAGAAACGAGTAAAAGAGCCAAGTGGAATAAGCGGTTAACCGTTATTCGACCCACCAAGGGACCTTGGCTGCTGAAAGAAGCCATACTTCGGCTATGCTCGTATTTCAACCCATTCACAATGAAATCGTCGCGGAGTAACGTTCCCAAGGCTTTCAGCCTCCATACCTTACTCCCACTTTCGGCCTTATGTTTCACAGGACTTGCATGTTCCCTTATAACGTACGATTATTTATGCCACGTCGAAGGATACTTCAAGACTTCGCGACGAGTAACTTTATCATTTCTACGTGGGGCCTTTTGGTTGAAAGTGCAAATTCAAAAGAATGTACGACGTGTATTCGCATAATAATTGATACGAAACTTTGAGAATTTTCTTTGGATTTGCTTAAATTTGTTTTAGACAAAAGTTTTAGCGAATAATTTTTATGCAAATTACAGCTTCTTTACTAGCTACGAATGTTTACTTTCGTTTTTTTTTTTTTTTTTAAATAAATTATGACATTTCTTGCAATTATAGGTGAAGCATGAAATGGAAATTTTTGAATGATTTGTTTGCACCTTACAATTTTTTACTAATCATATTCTTTTTAAAATAATCCTACATTTGCATCGAAATATTCCTTTCAAGGTTGTAGAAAAGATATTTCATATGCTGTTTAAATGGTATCAAAGAACGTAGATATCACAAAGAATATTTTAGTACCAAGGCTATTTGTTTTTAAAACCATCGATGTTTCTCTTATGCAAATGCAGGGAATTATTGTGCGCAATACTTAAAAACCGCGATTATTTTTGCATCCATTTAATATAAATAGAAAAGCTATGCCCAATCGGAAGATAAATACTCAAGACAAATGAACCATTCATTGAAACATTCTAAACCGTAAATTCAAGTAGTATACTTAATAAATTGTCGTGTTTCTTACTTGCAACAGACAAGTAACTGTTTATCAAGGTATCAAACGTATCTGCATCAATTACCAAATAATTATTACTCTATAGGAAAAGAAATAAAAAGAAGGAAGAGGTTCCTTCGACATTCCTTAGAAAAAAGAAGGCTGAGTCGAATTATTATCGAAATTCATATTAAGTATAAACAATTAAGCATCGATCAAGAGCCTTAGCACGTATTTAAACAATTCGAAAAGTAGTGTTAATCACTTTGGCCTGTGAACGTCTCAATTGTTACTCACGATGGTGAAAGAAATAAAAAGGAGGAAGTGGTTCTGATGACTTTTTCGTATGTAGGTCTGACTCGGCGTCATTTGACTCGGTAGAAAGAAGGAGGCTGAGTGAGTGTACAATAAAGAGAGGAGTGGCTGGTTAAGAGAATAAAGGTATACAAGGAGACGAGAGATCCTGCGCGAAAATGGGTAAAAAGAGGAGTGAAAGTTTTTGAACGGAAAGTGTTGCGAGTGATGCCCTTTGTGTTCACCAGTGGTGTTCGATCTGTTCATCACGGATTTAGTGGATGAAGGATAAAAGAGAGAGAGGGACAAAAATGAGCTGACGCGAGCGGACGACATTGTGCTACTGGTTGTAGAAGAGAACGGAACGCGAAGGATGATGAAAGTGAATCTCTTGAAAATTTAGTCGACATAGTCATCCCTTTAATCTTTCCACTTTGTTATGAGATTCTTTCATCGATGAACTCGACTTGACACGAGTTGCCATCCGTGACATTATTCTTTTGCGACGAGGGAAAATGGATATTTCGGAGAAACATTGTACTAGAATATTGTGCATTATATGGTTAATTGCTACTATATTTGCAATCTTAAGAGGTATACTAATTCTGTTGGTAGACTGCGGATTTTTGTATACATTTATTGGAAATTTAATGGCACAAGAAGGCACGGAATGCATATAATCGGCAAAATTATAGGAAACATTCGAAATATAGATTTATTTATTAGATTAATTTATCATAAGCAGAATTCATCAAAAAGAAATTAATTACTTGTTCAATTACAATAGAAATTGTGACATTTCGAAGGTGAAGCAATCGATAATTTAAGCTTTACTTTTTCGAACGTATTCATAAAAATATGAATTTGCATAGAAATCCGCAGTTTAGTTAATACGAATATTTAGTAAGACTTATGAGTCTTATAAATAAATCTATAATAAATATTTTCTATAGGTTACAAGTCAGAGTAAGAATAATACTTGAAATAGTTGTGCATCAAATGGCACTATGTATATTTAACGTCTAATTAAATCGAATTCATCGACGTAGAGATCATTCTATATGGAATTATATTCTGCCCTAGAATAAGAATGACATTGAAAATAGTTGCGAATCAAATAACACTGTATACATAAAAGCTAATCGAATCTAATTTTTATCTACCCACAGATTCTATGTAAACTTATTATTATTTTATTTATTTCTATGTAAACTTATTATTATTTCATTTATTTCTATATAAACTTACATTCTCAGTTAACCCTTTGCTTTACGATAACGAGTTACGCTAGTTCTATGAATTATAGCTCAGATTCGATAAAAGTAGTGGAATTTAATTTGAATTCTAATTTTAGCGTTGTCTTATAAGATTGGAGGTTATTAAATAAAAATTGCCAACAATATTTAAATAATTTGTACTTTAAATGATATAGAAGCAGCGATTGACACTGGTATACGTAGGTAATAAAATAATCGTAGTGGAAAGGGTTAAGAAATGTGAAAAATATAATAATGCGTTATATTAACGTAAAACAATCGTTAAGAGTGTCGAGGTAATTTATATATGTACGTGTCTGGACTAAAGTTAATCGATGACAGTTAATGACCCCTTTCTTACTAGATTTTATTCAGGCAGCTATTTCATTGGTTGACAAGCGTTAACTTCGCATACGATTAACTGTAGTACCGACTGGTAACGGCTTCCGGATCCTACTAAACCTGTTTGTAATAATTCAATTTTTACGCTTACCCAATTCTTCATATTTTACTTTTGTTTTCTTGCCTGCATTCCAGCAGCGTACTTGTTAGAAGAGCGTAAAAATTGACGACGAGTTTTCGATAGTGTTTATAAGAAAATACTTGTGTCTACTCTTTTGGGAAATTGGGTAACTTTTGTAACATCATTGCTAGAAGAACGGCGAAGGAATGTTAGTGAAAATACCAGCGACTATTTGATTGATTAAATAATCTTCAACGAGATAACATAACGATTAGATCGCGGATCTTTATGCAAATTCGGATTTTTGCAAACAAAATTAAAGAAACGAGATTTAAATAAGGGGTTGCTTCGCTACTTTAAATACTATAATTTGTATTTTACCGTCGATGTTTTCTGTATTTTTATATACCATTTGCATTCCGTATCTTTTTATGTCAAAATTTAACATATACGTGTTTTTTAACGTATTATTATATTATAATATTATTATATTATAATATTTAACGTATAGAAAGGTTTGAAATTTAGAACGTGTATAAAGACTTTCGCGACTGATTATATACCGTTTATTATCATTTCAATTCATCGATAGTAACAAAGGGTATACACTTCAATCAAATGGGATTGAAAATCTGGCGAAGTTTTAACGATAACAGGATCGATTGCATGAAATAGCAATTTAAAAGGTAATTATGGGACATCTATTGAATGGGACAAAGGAGTATTTGAAGCTTGACAAAGAGGGATTCTCTTTTCAAGTCGATGAAACGAATCATTCATTAATGCAGCTCAATGACATTTAAACAGGAAATGGTAAATTTTATTGCTCGAGGTCAACCCTGATACACGTACTTACTCGATTGCTAAGAGGCTGTTTCTGGAATCGAACATTTCCAGTTTCTATTTATACTATACAGAGTGTTTCACTTAAAAGAGGCCACCTAATCGTCTTCTTTAGTTGCCATGGTTGCAACAAGTATTTCATATGCAATTTAAGTTATATTAGAGAATGAATTCCTTATGAGAAGCATTATTAACATTCTAAGCAAATATAAGTCTAGAAATAGTCTTTATATCAAAACTATAAATGATAATGAAATTAGAACGATACAGTCGACGTCTCTAAAATATTAATTTAAAAATTATAAAGCTTCAAAAATAAGCGTACAAATTTCTACGTAGCAGTCAAAACTGAGGCAGTGAAAAATGCGTAGCAATTTTAATCGTGTGCAGTTAATAAAATATAGTAATATACGATAAAAGTAATAAAAGTAAATCGCTGTACATGGTAAATTAACTATGTATAGTTATAATATATTATTAATAACTATATATAGTAAATTGCTATAAAACTTTATGGTAAATTATAAAGTAACATTGAGAAATAGATTACATAGTAATGATTTACAAGAATTTGTTAAAGTTTTCTTAATTATAGTGCCCGTATGAAAATACGCTAACTTAATCGAAACAAAATCGTGTATAATTCAAATTTTGGTTCCTAACGTGACGGTGTAATTTTGTACAACGAAATATCGTGACGACAGATTTCCATACAATATCGAAGTTGTACCACTTCCAACGAATTATCAGTAGCAGAGGAAATTCTCCGATATACTATGAAGACATACTACAGAAACAAATCGTAGCGTAAAGGGAGTATCATTGTCTTTCTTGGTGTTTACTCCTGATTGTTATCAACGTGGAAAAGTTCGCACGCAAAGAAGCCATAATTGAAAAAGAAAATAATTGCCGAGACAATACGTTACGAAATAGCGGCTATGACTATACTCTTTTTTAGTTACTGAATTCTTTTATAGTTGTAACGCAAAGCGACGCGAATCGTGTTTTGAAAAAATTGGAGTTTAAGCATTAGTTAAACTTCAAAACATAGAATCTATGTGTTTAATAGAGAATGGTGTACGAAAATAAATTTCTTATGGTTAATAAATGATTGCAATCCTAATGGAAGTACGATATTTAACAATTGTACAATCGTATAGACTTAAGCATATTTTATTTGAATAAATTCTCTGAATAACATTTCGAATAAATTCTTCAAATAAAATTTTGTTACATTTTCCGTAGTTTTGATTACATTTTTGCTTCAAATATGTTTCAATAATACTTCCATTTCGAAGATTATTCGAACGAAATGTTATTCGGATAACTTATTTAGAATGTTGTTCACGTAAAACTTTATACGTACAATTAATTCGAAATGTTATTTGAATAAGATTTTATTCGAAGGATTTATTCGAAATCTTATTAAAGTAAGATTTTACTTAAACAATTTACTTGAAATAGTATTCGAATAAAATTTTATTAGAAGCATTTATTCGAAGTGTTGCCCGAATAACATTTTATTCGAATAACGTACAACTCTGCAACGATAAAATTAACCTAAACTAATTAATTAGTACTTACTCCTGAAGGGGAGAATTTGTAGAACGCATAAGTCGAACAATTTTAAGTTAGAATTATATTTCCTTTGCGTACAAAATGATTCATTGTTATATACATCTTTAAGGTGGATAATCAGAAATTACTGTTGCTAAAATATACGAACAAAAACTGAGCACAAGAAAAAGGAAACGAACTGCGCGTAGCGATATAGGCGATCATGCGAAGCGAACCTTTGCACTTTTACTATCTTCAAAGAACAATAAATAACCACTGAATAAAAACAACGAAGTAATTAGTAGAAAAGAAACTAAAGAAACATTTCAAATATACCATGAATTTACAGACTTTATAGAATTTATAGAATATATAGAATTTATAGAATATATAGAATTTATAGACGGTATAAAATCAATATTTATCGTGAATTAATTAAAATAATCTTGCATTTTGTAAAATGTCTGCAGATGGCAATTAATTGTAAACTTGCCGTAGACAAAAACTATTAATTTCTGTATGTTTTATTTTTCTTTACGACTGTAATAAATTGACGAAAGCGTTTCCATTAAAATGAATCTAAAATGTAAACACGTACATAATATATTAACTAAATAAATTCGTATCACGATAATATTCTCCTGATTTATGCAAATAATTATTTACCTAGGTTTCGAGAGTTTGAAATCGTAAAAGTAGCACAATGTTTCGAGTTCTCGAACTCGAAACATTTTATATTTCAATATGTTTCGATGTATCCAATATCCCAACTCTGCTTCTAATAATCGAACTAACGAAGTGAATAGCTAAGCGTTCCTATTTCATCGTTCTACTATGCAATAGCGTGAATGCCACGTTTATATTCCTCTAAAGGTTTCAAATAAATAACTTACGAACCTATTAATTAAACGGCCGGTAATATCAATGTCTTATCTTTGAATGTTTTCGGCGAACGTAAAAATGTGTATCAGCCGGATAAGAGTAACCTCGGTTCATCTTGTAAAACGTTCATTAACCCCCGGAGTATGAACCACGTAACTCAGTAGCTGGAATTCTTCAATTCACATTGAGCGCGGTTATTGGCAATATTATGATAAATTGCAGAACTCCTCATCCGAGCATATAGGGGGACGAAACAGTTTAGATAACTACATCGTTCGGATAATGGAAGGCCACTGATTCCGCCTCGCATTAGCGTTTATTCTGGATACTCGAATATCCTATCGTTTGTTTTATTGCTCGGGCACAAAGAGGCATTTATACATACGTACAGTAAAGTTTTCCATATCTGAACATCCATTATCCTAATATTGCTCACCCCTAATTAAAATGTCTTATCTATTAACGTTCATTTCTTGGGACATCTTAAAATACGCAAAGAGAAATAATAATATGTAAAATAAGTAAATGAAATAAACGTAAATAACACTAGTTAAAAAATCCCATCAATTTGACGGATTTCAATGAAACGAAACTATTTTTCAAGAAATCTGTGAAATTATGCTATCAATGTTCAGGAACCTAGTGTTAATGTATAATAAGCTAATATTCCTAGCTAAATTGCTGATTTCAATTATACATGAATATGTATTTTAATTTCTTATTGCTAGATCGCGGATTTTTATGCATTTATGAGAAATGTAAATAGGCACGAAATACAGTACGCGCCTAATGTTGGAGGATCCACAAAAGATCAAAAGTAAACTACGCATTACTATACTTAGAAGGCGAGACAATGCTCTATTTAAGTTCCATTCCTTTAATTTGATTAAAACGTTCATGACGTTGCATAAACATCCGCAGTCTAATTGTTAGATACGCATTGCAAGTGTAACAGGTGAACAAACACTTATGCATCTTTATATCTTTATGTACCATTTTGGAAATGAACGTGTCTAGTCAATTTTCAACGCCCTCTTCTCGGCTCGAAAAATAATCGAGCACGCGAGTGGTAATTCATCTCGCTGCAAGCGTCTGGATTTTGGAAACGCGTGTTGCAAGGATGTAAGCGAGCTATAATTTTTTAGCGGAAACCAGTTTCACATCGGACACCCATTCAACGAATCGTTCATGACCAACAGTCGATCGTCTCGTGTCTGAAGCATCTAACCTACTTAATCCTCGCTCTCTCTCACCGTGACGTCATTCACTGGCATCGTGAGTAACTTTATCGAGACCCCCGGATTTACCTTGAGTACGCATTCAAAACTTCCTTCAAGAAAGTATTTCATGGTACAAACAAATCGACGTAGAAATTTCCATTCGAAAGAAAATTTATTAACACCAGGTTTACGAACGTTACGCGCATAATTTGACAGGCTTCCGGAAAAATACGTATACTGCATATAAATATTCGAAGTTAGAAGATTCAGGATGAAGAGAATCAATTAGAATACATATTCATACCATTGTATTAATTAAAGTTTACATAAAGTAGTCAATAATATTTATGGTCTCTATAATTTTAGGTATGAAATCTGAAATGCGTCAACGTGACGAGTTCCGTAAACCTAATATTAACACCATATTTCAGCATATCCGTTAGTTAATTTGACGAGTTTTCGGAAAAAATACGTATTGCGAGATCGAGGTAAAGGGAATGCTGAATTAGGATAACTATTCGTATCGTTGCATCAAGCTTTTCTGTTTGCTTTCACATTGTTCATATCAGGTGTGTAGGTATTTTTTCTTCTAGTCGCTGTCTTGTTATTATATTTACCTTTTGCTTATTTCGTGTATGCTCACTTACATTTTCGCTTGACTTTTTAAATTTGATTATTGCAATTAATTTCGCGACAGAGTCTCCACGTGAGTCTCTTCCGTTCTACTCACTATAGCCGAATCACTTGTTCCATGACCAATAATATAATTACAATGTAAATATCGACAGAAAGTAAACAACATGTAAAGTAAATTAAAAACGCGCGAACTATAACCAAAAATTGTAATAGACCACAAGCCTCAAAAACACGATTCAATACATATTTTGCATATTAATCCTCCGCTAACCTCGTGGGGTTGAATCGTCCACGTCGATTTTGAAACTGGTGTAATATTAGTGGAATTTTAATGGTAATTAATTTTAACAGCTGTTAACTTTCACGCGAACAGAAAAGATTATTTTATTTCAACAAATTTACCCCATTCTACTATTACTTTAGTTCACTATTTATGAAATATGAAAACTGACCATGCATTTCATAATCGCCAATAAATAGTTCTCTCTAGTTTAAATAAATATTAAACCCTTTATACTAATCGTAAAAGGAAACTCGGGTCCATATATCGTACATCGTTAAAGTGGATAAATCTGAAGACACTGAATTAATTTACATTTCAAATAATACTTTGCGATTTCTGATATAAATAGAAACGTTAGCAGGAACATTTTATATAAATTTATAACAACACTCGACTATTTTATCAATATCGGTAGAATTTTAACATATTAAATACATACATTTTATTATTAATTTGATAGTGTTATGAAGACCTCATATCGATTTTTTCCTCGTGCATTATATTCAATACGAATCGCCTATTGAAGCATCAGTATTGTTATGCAAGACTGCATTAGCGTGACTATCAAGTTCATCGTAATAATTCAAAACGAAAGCATTAAGCAACGGGAATTCGTCGTTGTTTCTAAATATAGATTAATATCGATGTTTTTTGTTGTATTAATATAAAACCGTTAAGATCACATTCGAAATTAATCATCGTGTAGTTGATACGAGATTAAAACTCTGAAACAAAACCCAAAAAGTAAACTGGGGTTTCGTTTCTTATGTAAATCTAATCTAATGTCACGGTGAAACTTTGAACTCTTTCACACGGAAACACGTGTATCACGTTTATCGTACGTATGATAGATAGGTATTGAACGTACTTACGTAGAACCGTTTATGCGTTTAGACGTTTATCGTGAGACACGAATATCGCGATATTGACTTTGTATAGCTTCGGTTCGTCAACCGTTGGCGACTATTTCCGCATGATGTTGACAAATGAAACGCAAAAACAAGTAACGCTAGTAACATTGGAATTCAGTGTCGCTTGCTTCGGTTTCTCCATTGAAACTTTGATTTATCATACGAATCTTTGGGCTCCAGTTTTACTATGAATATTTTCGCATTAGTATAGAGGATAATTTTTAATAAAACTGTAACAACAAGAAGATTGCACGAACGTGTAACTTTTAACGAAAATAACCTTTTAAGGATGGTATTTAAAAGAATAAGGAATTATTATTATCCTGTTAAAAGGATAGGAATTATTAGTTTATGGTAAATATTGAGCTTCTATTAGTTTAAAATGAAGAAAAGGCTATTAATACTAGTTTTATGGAACCTATTAACCCTTTGCGGACGAGCGTCGACAAATAGCCGCCGAAACTTTTTCGATTCTATGGATAAATGTCGGTTTTCAAAGCAGCAAATTTGGATTAGTGACACTAATATGCACTTTCGATAATAATTCAGCGAAAATTCGTTTAGCGTTATTAAATATGTTCGTGATGGATTTGTAATTGAGTGGAAATTTGTTACGTATTATTTTTTCTCGTCCGCAAAGGGTTAATTTGATCGATCTCAGATTTAATGCACAAAGTTATAGGAATCATGAATACCATTTCTAACCACTTTACGTTTATTTTAATCGATGTAATGATACGTATAGTTATCCTAATTCAACATAATCTGAAATTCTTGGAAGTCTTGATAATCTTGGAAGCTTCGAAAGTCTTGGAAGTCTTGATAATCTTGTAAATTTCGAAAGTCTTGATCGTTTTAAATGATCACTTTAGAAATTTGCTCCAAATCATTGAGAACCCTTTACTACCCATGTTACTTTATATTTTTGTCTCGTTTCCCAAATATCAACATTCATAATTCATAGCATATACTGCAAGTTACATAATGTATTTGTTTCATAATGTTATTATGCATATTAATAACATCAACTTTTCACGTATAATCAAAGTATCGTAGCTTGTTGATAAAAATGAAGAAAAATCGTTTGTCCGGTACTGTCGTTCAATAGCTATACTATCTTTGTTAAAAACATGCAAAATTGTCATAAGCTTGTCCTCCATTGTATTCACGTGTCTTCTAATAATCATTGCGATGCACTTGCAACGCAACAAGTGTTTTGGGACCGACCGATTGCGACGACGATAGCCGACTGATAGCATTGTCCGTGATTATAATAACCGGACTCGATTGCACCTTTGTGTGATGGAGGGAGCTCTTAAATTTGACGAGTTGGATAAAGACGTGATAAACAACAGCGTTACCAATGATGACAAAAGATAAGTACCGAAGAATGACGCGAAAGAGACCAAAGGTCGTTACACAACCATTTTTTCATGTTGCAAGAATACCACTGATTTGCGAAAATGAAAGGTCTTATGAAACGTCTGGCCATACAGTTTTCATCACACGAATCGAAAATAGGAATGTTTGCCGAAGCACGCGCAACTTCTCGTGTACTCTTGAGAAGCACGCGCGCTTGTTCGCTCACGAACGGCGGTGTTTGATTGAAATGCACGTCTCGAAAGTCTTTCGTATTGCCCGAGTGAGCACGCGTGTTAAAAAGATCATCGAATGCGAAACCTTTTAACGTTTCATTATCGTACGTATCTACTTTTACATTTTTTTGCTTTCGGTTTCATCTCTGTCTTAATATCGTGCATTTGCCGCGGCAATCGTGCAACTAAGAAAAATGATGATCTTCTTGGTATCGAATTTGAATGGTTTCAATTGCTACGACTTGGTAGTGAGATTATTATATTGCAGCGAAATCAGCTTATTGTAATCACGGATAATGGTATCAGTCGATTAGTATTATCCTAATCAGTAAGTTTCAAGGTACTCTATGCAAAATTAGTTAAGATATTCCGGCTATTGTCATAATTACACTTGTGGATAAACGATAAGTAATGTTTGCAAATTCGTTTTAAATTTACTTTTTCTTTGAAACATTCTTTTAACCGAAGCATACCTTTTAAATTGTTATAACTTTTTATACAAGTTCAAAGCTGTTGTAACTTTTTTATTTGGTAGCTCTTTCATTGCAGAAAGAACGGAATGAAGAAGATAACAAATAAAGAAGTTATAACAAATTTAAATTAGTTTGTAAATTATGAGCCAACCTGTATAAGCCCACAATTTCAAGTATTCCATTGCAAAGCTTGCAAATTCAAATCTTGATCTTCCAGTAATAAGTAATTCATTCGAGGTATGAAATAAATACTGCAATAATTAATAAAGGTGACAATATTAACATTAAAAAAACATGCATATACGTCGTATCTGAAGTAGAATTGTTAAAGAAAATATAACGTTTTTATCACACAAAAATTAAAGAAAATATCGCATTTTAACTATTTTAGACTCGCGTTACTTTTGAAGAATTAAAATCGATGTTTAACAGGATTTCTAATTCCGAATAGCATACGAAACGATTTCAATTTCCATATTAAATTGTTTGAACGATGGAAACTGAATATTAAAAAGAGTTACGCTATCTATAATTCCTATTATATATACAGGGTCTTCGATTTGACCGAGAACGGTCAAATATCTCGTAAAGTATAAAAGATATGGAAAAATGTTTCGAATAAAAATTATACGTTATCGAGGATGAAAAGTCCTACGGAGGACATCTTTAAATTTTGAAATCGACGCCTGTACTTTATATTTCACATTCTTGTAGCACTGACAATGAGACGTTTTGAAAAGTGTACTTGCAGTGAGTGCCAACAGTTTTCGGCCAAAATCTAATTTTACTAAATTATTCAAAGGAAGTATACTTCATAGCGACTCATTACATAAAGTACAGTGGAGGATCAAATTATTATGAACAGTTCAACTACCTTGCGATGTATGTATTAACATCAAGTAATGTTAATATCAGCGACGCAGCATCAAAAGACCATATCTTAAACATATGGTAGTTTAAGACCACATCTTAAACTTATGTTACTTGAAGACCACATCTTAAATATTAAGGGTGTTTAAAACATCCTTATACTGTATAAATACTTTGAGTATATTTCCACCCTTTCTATTAACTCTTTTATCTTTCCATTATCGCATAAAATTTCGCGATCAGCTAGTAAATATTTAAAAAGTTCGTTGTATTCAAATTCACGGTAACACTTACGAATTTTGAATTCGGTGAGGTACCAGCGCGGTGCACGCAAAACACGTTTTATAGATGCGAGCCTCGAAGAAGCAACGGAGTATTTGGAGAACGTTTTCGGAATGGGCGAAACCTCTTCTGACTTCCCGCGTTAATTTTGCGACATTGTAAGATCCCGCACGTTTTCTAGATCACCAGAGACAAGACGCGCACGCACACGTGTTCGCGCACGCGCTGCACAACACACGATATTAATCAAAAGACAACTCTCCTCTCTTTCTCCCCACCACTTTCAATGTTTTCATACATACGCGAGGAACATTTACGGACCTGGTCGCGGTGACGACTCGGCGCTTACTGAGCGATGCGTTCCAACAGCATCGCCATACCTACCATTTCATCCTCCCCCCTACATCGACTCTGCCGCCCACATTTTACAGTGATTTGTATTTATCCGTCTACCTGTGACTTCCGGTGCACTTACGTACCATTGAATGCCTGAACTTGAATGGAAAAAATCGTGCGATCAATTTAACGTCGCGATGGGGGAAGAGAAACGTTCCGGACGAAAAGTAAAATCATTAACTGCAGGATAGACTACGTCAGAACATTTATAGGAAACACAAAAGAATTGTGTGCCTGGTCAGATTGGGATCAAACTATAAAAAAATTGTTTAAGCAAAAGTTTATCAAGTCGAATGATTGAAGTAGTACAAAATAAAGAAGAGTCTATTGATTATTATGAATATTCGGGAGAAGTTATACGTTTGATTAGTTATGTGTATTTTTTTTTAATTACCAAAGGTAATGTCTTATAATTTTTGCTAAGTGGAGTTGTATTAGGTTGATTTTAATTGGGTGTTGTAAATGTGTGTTTAACCCTTTGCCCTACGAATTTTGTATACACTATACCTTGTAACATTAGTTGGTTATTACTTCAATACTGCGTCGAATATAAAATATTGAAATATTAGGATCAATTTGGGCTCAATAATCCTCTATCTTGTATATTGAAACAGAAATTGCAACTGATATTAAACTCTATTATAGATACAGTGTATCGTTATCTTTTTAAGTTATAATATTCATCACGAGTGTAGCGCGTCATTATATGGTAAAGGGTTCATTTACCAATGTATTGGTTAACAATAAATGATTTTTATCGTATTCCACTGTATTAATAATTTATCTATTTTGGTGACACGCCATTAAAACATAAAATAAAATACAAAATACATATAAGAATACATATGATTCAGAAGTAAAAGCACACGCAGCCCATAGCTCAGAGAAAGATCGGTGCCCGCAAGAGGAGTTTAAAATCACGCGCTAGAAACGCGACGTGAAATGTGCAAAAGTACAAATTACCAACTTTTAGAATTCCCTAGACATTATTGCAGTAGGAAGATATCGTAGCGACATCTTTCGTATAACTATATTTTCCCCTTTCACGATTGCCCGCTGCAAACAGGCGTATAAAGGTTTGCAGATTCCAGGCGCCTTTTAATCCTAGACTACGAAAGTGTCGTAAAAATTACGATCTTAAACTACAAACCTGTGGTGGATATAACGTTAACATTTATCCCGGCTGTGGTTATCAATTGTTCCAATTATTTTGTACACTGACGTTCTTCCAAAGTGTAATTGTTCCAAAAAGTTGTAGCAAAGCGTCAATAAAAACACTGTTTCTTTAACTTGTACAGGGTTTTCCTTTAATAGTACATTTTACAAAAGCTGCTTAATAACGTAGTTCACAATCGTAATCTAGATTTAAATGAATAATTGTCGATGGGAAAAATCACAAGGGTTTAGCCACAGCGAGGTACAAAATAGACCCATTAATCAACGTATTAGTTTATAACTAGACATCATACCTGTTATGACAATAGATAAGTTTTAAAAATTACTGTGTAAGAGTTAATATCTCTAATTAAATAATTTTGGTTACGAATAAGCATTGTAAATTACTAAAATTATTTTGGTTACCTATAACGTGGATGAGCAACGAATAGGCTTTTCATCTTACGGAACTTTGTGTTCCACGCTCTGAAATATTGATCTCGAAAAAATTCCACTGCTTTCTACACCACCTATTATTTAGGGGATGAGTGTAGTAACTACGGGACCGATTAGATCATCCGAGATAATAAAAATCGCTATTCTATCGGCGAAATCGACTGATATTATAGTCTTAATTCCGACCACTTGTAGTGCTGCACTTCTATTCCATGCTCTGTCGTTAACGTTGGACGTGACACTGAAATGTTAATGGAACTTTAGAACCTCAGGAATTCGAAGCACAAAATACATTGCACGATTGATTTACTCGTATACTTACACTTCTTCTGCAATTTTAAACTATTCCCTTCTGTAGCTTGCCATCATTTCGTAGTTACATTTAGTTCTAATTCTTACTGATACGCTGCAATCTTATTCTGGAACAAGTAGATAACATAGGGAATGATAATAAAAGATCGATAAAGTAGAAAGTACATATTCTTATCTGGTTCAAGCTGATCCCATATAATTTGTACAGATTACACTACTGTGTGATTCCGTTTGGAAATACGCTTTACAGGTGAAATGGCGATAGATATTCAAATGAGGGTAATGAAATCTATGCTAATCTCCATTGACTAATTGTAAGTACAGAATAGACCTTTATTCTATTATACCTAGACCTTTAGACATATATTATATACAGTTATTTATTCGAAACATTATAAATTACATGCCTGGTCAAACTTGGACAAAACTTGTAAAAGAGTGAAGTAGAAAGAAAAAGAAGGAGAAAAGCACACAACTTGACAAAAATTGTTTCTGTTATGAGCTCTTCTATTATGTCAACATATATATATACGAGAGTTAAAAACTTCGTCCTAATATTCATTCATAATAGGCTGTGAAGCGAGAAACAAACTCCAATAGAGAATGAAAGACTTTATTTATTAGACATCGACATATGTACATATATATTTTATAATTTATAATCATTGTTGTACGTAGATCACGTGAGAAACGATGGAAATCACAGAAGTGTCGAAGTGTTCGCTGTTTAGGAAGGTACATGTATTAAATATGAAAATACTTATCGAAGAATTTCTAACGTTTTCCAAAATACATTCACTTTTTGATTACTTTCGTACGATCGTCGCATGTTGCATTACAATATCGCGTACGATAAAGTACGATCAAGTGCATCGTACAATTTTCCTCCATCCTTTTTCCTATCTCGAACGAATTTTCGATTATCTACTGACACAGACACGCTTTCTACGAATGTTGTACCTAAAATAGGAGAAGTATATTTATTTATATTGATATAGGTTATATATAACTTATTTGTATTATATTTATATAAATTTCATATAATATATTTATATATTTATATATTATATTTATATTATATTAAGTATATTTATTTTCACTAGAAAAAGAATGTGCAAACGATCATAATAATATTCAAACGTTAGACTTCCGTTTAGATTCTATTACTAATACAATTTTGCGCAATAAATAAAAAGTTTTTCACTTTTATTATACAGTCATTGTATGTTATTGTTGTATTATTTGTTCGGAGAATCGATTCCCTACTGCATATATACATATCTAAAGTTTCATGCAAAATAAATAGAGAATAGGGAATCAATTTATATAGAGTTAACTATTTATATATATATTACGTAAAGCTACAATACATGTTTTGTATTTTGCAATGCTTATAATGATTAATAATATGAAATATTAACGTAAGATTACGGAAAAATATTTTATCCTATGAAATTTTATACCGTTTCACCTCTAATAAAGCATACTATTTATATACTTAGCTTGAGAGACGTAATTTTAAAAGTATTCAAGTTGTAGAACTATTATGTAAAAATTACCTTGCGGTTAATAGAAACGATTTAAATTATAGTTGACTTGGTGGTAAGCATATTCGTTGCTTATCTTAACATCAGGGAGAAGAGAACATTTTTAAAAGGTTCGTTTTGCTAATGCAAAATTTCTATTAAGGTTGCCAAAATTGCAAAATACGAACTGGAAGAAATAACGATTTCATTGGAAGTCCTTGTTAAGGTGATGGGTTCACGGGCTACTAAGAATTTGTTTAAAATTCGTAAACGTGATCGTTGTGCGATGTATGTGCGACCTAACAAAACAATTGCATTATTCTTTACAAAAATAAAATTTCTATCCACTTATTTATAATAATATTCACTTGAAACGTACCATTCGGTCTAAGACGTGTACCCTGCTAGTGTTAACGCGAGTAAATTTTGAAAAAATCCAATTGATCGACTGAAATAAACGTAAAGATCAACATTAGAATTATCGTGATGCGTTTCGAGAGTTTTAATTTAGGTTTTTAGTTATTTGGATATGGATACATTGCATTAACCCTTTGAGTACGAAACTCTTTAGATTTGAAGGCTTTCTATACTGGGCACATGTTTCACGGTAGCAATGGCTATGAGAAATTAATCAAACTTGATTTATTGTCGTAACTGTAATAATTACAGGAACATGTTAATTATACGCGACCATTGTAAAAGCTGATCATTTTTACATTTATTAGAAGTGTAATCAGAAACATAAAATGTTTCGCTAGACTCATATGTGTATCAACAGCACTCAAAGGGTTAATATACAGGACGATTTCTAAATTGCCTTTCGTAACAAATATTTTTGAAAGTGTTGAGTTCGCCTTTACTAACCTTAACGCCTTAATTATATTATTACTACACAATAATTATTTTGTTGCTATGAGTAGCATTATAGGTAGATCCTAATTGTGGTATAATTTCACTCGATTTAGTGACATTTAGTATACAGTGGCTAAAAGTTAAACTCGGATACTTTATAGCATCGCTTATTATTATTATTCGAATAGCTTTCAAAAGTTGACGAACGCTTATGTTGATGGAAATGCTTGAAATTAGAAATCTTGGAAATCCAAAGACTTGAGAATTTAAACGCTTAGAAATTCAAAAGCTTGGAAATTTAGGCACTTAGAAATTCGATAGCTTGGGAATCCAAACTCTTAAAAATTCAAAAGCTTGGAAATTCAGGCACTTAGAAATGCAAAAGCTTGGAAATTCGAACGCTTGAGAATCCAAAAGCTTGGAAATTCCTAAGCTTAAACATTTAAATACTTGGGAATTTAAAAGCTTGGAAATTCAGCTGCTTAGAAATGCAAAAGCTTAGAAATTCGAACGCTTGAGAATCCAAAAGCTTGGAAATTCCCAAGCTTAAACATTTAAATACTTGGGAATCTAAAAGCTTGGAAATTCAGCCGTTTAGAAATGCAAAAGCTTAGAAATTCGAACGCTTGAGAATCCAAAAGCTTGGAAATTCCTAAGCTTAAACATTTAAATACTTGGGAATTTAAAAGCTTAGAAATTCAAAAGCTTGGAGATTCATCCGCTTAGAAATGCAATAGCTTGGAAATTCAAACGCTTGAGAATCCAAAAGCTTGGGAACTCAAAAGCTTGGAAATTCCCAAGCTTAAACATTTAAATACTTGGGAATCTAAAAGCTTGGAAATTCAGCCGCTTAGAAATGCAAAAGCTTAGAAATTCGAACGCTTGAGAATCCAAAAGCTTGGAAATTCCTAAGCTTAAACATTTAAATACTTGGGAATTTAAAAGCTTAGAAATTCAAAAGCTTGGAGATTCATCCGCTTAGAAATGCAATAGCTTGGAAATTCAAACGCTTGAGAATCCAAAAGCTTGGGAACTCAAAAGCTTGGAAATTCCTAAGCTTAAACGTTTCAATACTTGGGAATCTAAAAGCTTGGAAATTCAGCTGCTTAGAAATGCAAAAGCTTAGAAATTCGAACGCTTGAGAATCCAAAAGCTTGGGAACTCAAAAGCTTAGAAATTCCCAAGCTTAAACATTTAAATACTTGGGAATCTAAAAACTTGGAAATTCGAAAGCTTGGAAATTCATCCGCTTAGAAATGCAATAGCTTGGAAATTCAAACGCTTGAGAATCCAAAAGCTTGGGAACTCAAAAGCTTGGAAATTCCCAAGCTTAAACATTTAAATACTTGGGAATCTAAAAACTTGGAAATTCGAAAGCTTGGAAATTCATCCGCTTAGAAATGCAATAGCTTGGAAATTCAAACGCTTGAGAATCCAAAAGCTTGGGAACTCAAAAGCTTGGAAATTCCCAAGCTTAAACATTTAAATACTTGGGAATCTAAAAACTTGGAAATTCGAAAGCTTGGAAATTCAGCCGTTTAGAAATACAAAAGCTTAGAAATTCAAACGCTTGAGAATCCAAAAGCTTGGGAACTCAAAAGCTTGGAAATTCCCAAGCTTAAACATTTAAATACTTGGGAATCTAAAAGCTTAGAAATTCAAAGGCTTGGAAATTCAAGCGCTTCAAAATTCCCAAGTATAAATATTTAAACGCTTGAAAATCCGAAAGCTTGGAAATCAATCGCTTCTTAGAATCCCTACAAAAATCTATTGTAAGTGTTCGAGTTTTACTTCGATTAAACCACCGTACTTACTTTCGCCTTTCACCGTGTATCGCTTCTTCGATGCGTCCGCGTAATAGCTACATTGTTACCTTTAATGCCGTCGAATGAGGCGTGTGCGATGATGAAGAGCGCTAATGAGAACTCCGATCTCCTCGTCGGACTCGGCCGATTGGCGTCTCGATATCCAATTAGTCGGTGTACCACTAACCGAGCCAGAAGTTTGCGTAGATGGTTGCGTAGGGAAGGACGATCGACGAATAAGCGGTGGCGGTCTTGCACCTACGATTCCATTTATAAATTTACGTTACACCGTAGATTTATGTAGATCCATCGACGAAGCATAAGATAGACTATCCATTCTCATATAAAATCGTCATTATTATTTTAGCGTCGCATGCAACATTGTTAGCTTAATCTAGAATAAAACAACAACGTGTTTAACCCTTTAAGCGTTATGATTCATATACAATACGTAGAATTTACGAATTCGATTCTTTCAACACGGTAAACAATTAGTGTATAATGTTCGCAAAATATGAATTAAGAAACATCGTGGCGAATTAATAAAGATCGCAGTGTTGTTATTAAATATAACGTATCCGCGTGATCCGTGAAAATAAATCTAGAAACGCGGAAATCTCGTAAAATTACTTAGCGATCGAAGGGTTAAAACGATGGGAATTAATCGTTTCCTATATACTATATGTGATCTATAACAGCCAGATCTGTAATAACGTGTGTACAAGTATATCTTTATATGTATTGAGCTTCTATCGTTTAATCTTCCATAACCCGAATATAATTTACTTTTACGATACGAACAAACGTATAATTAATTGAAATATTCCAAATCATGAATTAATACGTATACCGTATACATGATTAATGCCGATATTACCGAAAAGGGATAAAATGGGAATCATACGATGCTATGCTAATGAGATAAACGTCAACAAAGTTAAATACATGAATAAAGGGACGTAAGATATTTTATATACGTTATAAGCTACGTCTTGTTAATTTTAGGATGAAGAAATAGAGTATGATATGCAAATACAGATATATAGAGGTATAATAAGATTATATTGTAAGTGGTAACGAATCGAAGCACTCGTAATCCGAAAGGAAACCGATTAAGTATTATTACATGGATAAAGGGTTAACTTTCGCAACATTCATAAGAATAACCATTTTAAATCGCAAAAGGTGTAAAAAGACCTCTGCTGTTTTACACAATCCGATGTTCAGTTTGAAATTGATGATATTCCCTATAAATGGATGGTCTATGTTGCACTTAGTCGATGATAGAGCTGCCAAGGTGATTTAATTATACATAAAGCTACCTAATAGGCGTAAAGCGGATCGATGCATATCGAAAGACCTCTGACTCTTCATTGGGTACCTTGGAAGGAACCGCCTCTGAAGGGGAAGCTCGACCGTGGACGTTTTTCTTGAGCTGGCACTACCTGCCTTAGACGAGTCCTTATGCGTTTTTTAAACATATATATATACATGTTTGTATACTCGTGTCTTGATAGACTTTTTTTTTTTTTTTTTTTTTGGCGGCATAGGAATGCGAGAAAATGAATATATTCGGTGTGCACGCGCGTGAAATCAGTGTAACGTATGTAAGTAGCTTCTTTGCCATACAAAACTGCATTTGCGTTGCGTACGTAAAAACATGATTCTACTTGCTGATATGTGAATATTGCGATTCTTCTATAGATATACATATATATATACATACATACATACATACATATATATATATATATCGTATACTACGGCATCTTTTTGTGGTAGTGTTATACTAATTTACCATGAATTCAATGCATGTAATTAATTGCACTTCTACTTCTAGAAACTCTCTATTCTATAACGCAGCTCGTTCTTAAATACCTTATTTGTTAATAAACGTCTCTGTGCGCTATGAATACTACAGAGATCGCAGTTGCGATAAGCTACAGCTCGTATATTTTACTATATTACTTTTCATCGACTGATATTTTACTATTATTTCGAAGCAACATTGGAACGTTTCGTTAAACCATCTCTACCTCTGCCTCTTAAATGAACCTGTAACGTGCCTACACTGATTGGACTTGCAACCACCAAAATATTTAGCAAGATTACGTAGGTATCATAAAGATCACAAGGAATAGGTAGAGGAAAAGGTGGTTATAGTATTGGGTTGGTGCGTATGAAATATCATTTTTTCAAAGCTGACTACTAAGATATGAATACAACCCTCTTAATTTTGTGAAATGGTTAATTGTAAGAAATCACATTAAAGAAAGAGAAATTTACCGTAATATAGATACACGTGTGTTATATTGAAATTATGAAAACTTCTGTGTTTCATATTGTGAATAATCGAAATATTTATGCAACTCTTAAGACAAATATAAATTTGGTAAATATTCAATAAAGCTGTTAATCCTTTACACTCCGTTGGCGCCATTACAAAGACATGCGTAAATTTGATCAAAAATTAAAGTTCAAGTTTCTTCAATTCTATTTTCACCCATTCAATTTTTATTTCTTCGAAATCAAAGCAAATTTCTCATTGCTGAAATACGTAACACATTAAGTGCTCCCAGGAAAATCAAGAAGTGTATTGGAATGACATTTGCTATTGTATCTAGTTATTAAAAAATGGTTGGAGTGCAAAGGATTAAAACTAGGATTTGGAGAAGATTATATGAATAATAGAGTAGTTCAACATTAATTTGCAACATTTAAATTTGTCACTTTTCACTGGACAGTGAATTAAAAGGAAAATCAGAGAATCCTGAAAATGGTGATTTTTATAATTATATAATAAGACTACTCATTTCTTGAAAAGAACCTTATAAACTCATGTAACAATTATTTTAATCAAACATACGCGTATACTATTTTGAAGAATCTAATCGTGCTTAACATTGTTACTTCGAAAAGACAGTATTTCATATGCACCAATTTAACATCGATTTATCTAAATTTTTAATCAAACAATTAAAGCGCGGAGCTTGGAGTTAAATTCTCAAGTTAAAAATAAAACAGAGGGGGACACATTACCACCTTTTCCTCCACGATATAGGTCAAAGTTAAAAGACAAACTAATGCGGTTTTCGCTGTAATACCTTATCTCTAGCAAAACGTATTCGCAACACTTCAACCAAAGCAGCGATCGCTGATATGAGAAGCATCGTCACGAGAATGTGTCCAGCGACTGGGACCGATTTTGATCGCCGATCATTGCCACCATCTTCCACCGGATTCGTCGATTTTTCGCCACCGATCTCCTTTAAAGTCTCCGTCGAATTTCCATCCTTAATACCATCGCTCTCCGCGTTATTTATCTCAGACTCGTCGCTCACAAGAATCGCCGCGTAAGTGCAATTGCCATCGTAGTCACTCCGAAAAATAGATTTAAGCCTGTCCTCGTACTCCAACCTCGGACAGCGTTTCAATTTCCTGTGATCCACCGGAATAATGATCGTTTCGATACCGATATCCCCCGTCCCGTTTATCGTATTATTCCCGCTGACGGTGTCATTTCGACTATAATAATTGGTGTTCAACAACAATCGCAGCGGCAGAGAGAGCAACACACCGAAGATCGTTAGCGTCACCAAGATACTGACGTTGATGCCTAATGATATCCGTTTCTCGGACATTTTGATGCTTGCAACATGGAATCCTTCACAGCCCCGTTCGTTGCATCTCGCTTCGCTGCACTTTGCACCAAAAGGTCAGAGTTTCCGTGTTCATGTTGCGTTACTCGTTCCGTTTTTTCTCTTATCCCAATGGTTTAAGATATGCCCATGGTTTGGTTCACTTTCACGTGGCCCGGGATGGAAGAACTTTCGAATGGTTATCGGGTAAAACAATGGAATCACACGATATTATCCCTCCCTTTCTATCGTTCAAGTGCAACTGTTGCGCATTCTGTTATGACTGCAGTTCCAAGTGAACCTGGATGTCTGATATTGATTTCTAGGTAGGGGCACGGTCCGCGCAAGTCTCATGGTGCCTCTGCTACGATGAGGAAACTTCACTTGGCGGTAATTAGATGTCGTTTAAATTAAGCCCCGGCGTAAAACAATCAACGCCTACGTTTACGGAACTACCCTTGTTCGAGTTTGCTCTAATGCGTGTAATCGATCACACGCTTCATTGTCTCTCTCTCTCTCGGTGCGTTTCATCTTCTTTTCAATGATAACGCGACGAATTATTAACCGATTATTAATCGGAAGGTTACGAGTAGACTGAGAATTTTTGTGCAAGTACACATTTTTCGTATTACCGGTAATATACAAATGATATACTTAAAATTAGAAAATCTAGATTAACTCTTTTGCTACCATGGACGTATATATACGCCTTCAAGAATTGGATTAACATTTGTTAGAAGCATACGTATACTTTTTCTACAATACGATATAATATCTAGTATCATTCGTACATGAATATTACGGTACAATTAATTACGTAAAGTATTCAAAATATTTATACCCGTATTAGTTCCATATTAATAAATGCTACGCGTACCTACGCTCTTTGTTTTCGGTTCCAAGGTGTTGGTAGCGAACGGGTTAAGAACTAATATATATTCGAGATCATTTGGAATACTTTTGGTTACTATGAACAAATTAAATAAGAGAAAAATGTCTGCTCTGAAGAGTAAACTATACGTTATTGTATTTAGAAGGAAAAATAGATCTCTACTTGAATTCCGTTTCATTAAATGTGATTATAAAAATCTGCTGTCGAGAATACACTGCATATAGAATATTAGATTTTCAATTTTAGCCCACAAAAGAACAAACGTTGCTCATCACTGATATGAAACATCCGAATATTGATATTTATTTCATTTTCGTATTAATAAAAACTGTTTCTTATCAGTTTTGAGTTCCAAGAAGTCGTAGCGAAAAGGTTAATATTTATAATTGCATTATATAGAAGATAATTAGGCGTCCCATCTAAAAATAAAACTCCCTGTATTACAGCCTTTCGAACTAATTCGTTTTAGGTGCAAAATTTGTTTACTTCCAAAAATTTGACACAATAGTAACGAGCATCGATAGAAACGCGAATCTTTCGCCGCATTCAGAGCGTTTCCTCTAATTTTGAAATTGCTCGGGCAACGGCGAGTGGATAAAAATGAGCAGCGAATGTCAGACGATGATCTATAACGTCGACATGTACATATAAGTTATACGAGAAACGTGATCCAGTATCGGTACATCTTCGAACTGGCGATGAAGTCTGGTTGCAATGCTAACAGTATGTCAGAATTTTTCATCCTCTCCTCGTGTTAACCAGGATTAACTACCGCGATCATTAGCCGAAGACCTAGTTTTAGATGAACTTCGAATCACCGATGCAAACAGCGCATTAAGTTCCTAGATAGTCATCAATCACTAATTAAGTTCAACACAGCTCAACTTCCACGATCAGATTGAAACCGGCGCGTTCCTCTGTTTTTACAGTTACTTACCGCTTATTATACGGCCATTTACATAATTTTACATTATTAAGCAAAGTAATAAGATTCCGCTCAAATTTCTAGTTAAATGGTATATCGCGTTACCCATATCCACACCCTGTATTCCTATGTAACATTATTGAATCGTGGCAATTTAACGTCGTATTAGGAGAAAGCAGGTTTAAACTTGCTTACGCCAGGCATGGAAATTTATGAGGCTATCTAATTAATAATAAGTAGATCGGAGATGTTTATTCACTCGATATATGTCGCAATATGCCAATAAAATGTGCGAAATATTAAAATATAATATGCGTACCGTGGTTATTTATAGTATTTGCACACAACTGGGGTTTTGCATTTAAACACTGTCCAATTAAGCTCGAATTTACTTTAAAAAGTTTCATGTCGTGTTACGTACAAATTATCTGCTTATTATAGACAATATTCTTATTCATTCTTTATTTAATGTATTTAGTAACCTCCAATCTTATAAAGAAAAGCCAAAATTAGGGTTCAAGTTAAATTTCATCCTGAATATTATGCGTTTTTGTTGAACCTGTATCATAATTCGTACCACGACTGCGAATCGTTACTGTAGAGCAAAGGGTTAACCCTTTCGCTACGAAGGACGTATATATACGTCATGAAAGTTTGTTTTCCGATCATTTGCTAGGATTCTTCTATACTCTTACTTCAAATCACAACAATACGTCTACTATTGCATAACTAAAATATAATGCATGCATACCATGCCTAAAATAATAAAAATTATCCATATCTATGCACCAGAAATGCTTTTCAATATTAAGGTGCCGTAAGGGAAGGGTTAAACTTGCTATTCCTGTATACTACTTCTCCTACGATATCTCTGTACTTCCTGCAAACCATATGATAACTACAAATACGTTGCCAAGGAATATTTCCGTGAAGCTTCCTCCTATTCCCCTAAAACCGAAAAATCTGCATGAAATATAGCCCACGAAGGGATCGTGGATGCACACAGTGATAGCGGGAAGGCCCCGAAGGCGGCACCAACAGTCGATTCATCGCACGATACAAGAGGCCTTTCGGTTTCGCCCGTAGAGGAAGCGGTAGCAAAAGCGGCAAGGGTTGGAACGCTTTGAAATGGGCAGGTTCTACTAGCGCGTGCATACATAAATAATATTAGACAATATCGAATTAAAATTCGCATCTTTCTGCGCAGCAACAATGGGCCCGTTGGTACCCTAACAAAGGAAATGTCCGCCTCAACGACGGCCAATGGTGGAGGTGGTGGTGAAGTGGTGCTGATACTGCGGTACTCATGCTGGTGGTGGAAAGGTAGTATAGCGGCGGCGGCGGCATTTATAAAAGTAATAAAACAGTCGAACAACAACTCTGTGGAGAGAACGGCAACGGGCACGGAGAGAGAAAGAGAGGTAGCGAGGAAGGTGGAAAGGGCGAGCGAACGGAATACTCCGCGAAGGTGAAAAGAGGAGGGCGAAAGAAGGTACAGAAAAACAGAGCAAAAGACAGAGACGAAGCATTGGAGAACAGCGACCCGACCCGACCGACCGGTAGCCCAGCCGAGCCACGTATATCTTGCTCTGCTACACCGCACGCCGATTCTTCGAGGTTCTCATTGATAAATTCATCCTTCATCGAAACCCAGCCAGCTTTCCTATCATCCCTTCTTGACGGACCAGCTACGGAATATACTTATCGTTCGGTGTATTTTTCTGTCGCGTGATTTGGGGGTTAACAATGTAGATGCTATCGGTTTTGCACAATTAGGATAGATGTCCAACTAATTTCTATTTAAATTCCACTTGTTTATCGTTCTTGTGTGAAATCATCCCTTGCTTTACAATTTTTAGACTACTGTACTTGCATAACTTATCATTAACCGATCGCAGTTTTCATATCTATTCGAAATATTGAAATATTCTGCACAATTTGTACTTAGCTATCCTTAATCTTCCGAAGCGAGACTAAAGCTAGAATAAAAGTAACACTGTATAGCAAACAGAGAATTTACGTTCGATAAACTTAGTTATAATTCGTGCCACGAGTGTGACTCGTCATTGCAAGCCAAGGGGTTTAATAGGAATTTCTATTCTTGATAAGGTAGCTTATCAATGACAGTTAGATATGAGTAGGGTAGATGTGCCAATTACTATCATTTGATGCTAGATCAAATACTAAATGCTACTTTGTATTTGTCATTCACACTTCGAGTAAGATTGTACGAGTTATTATCCATTTTTTCCCTAATATGTTTCCCGCGTTTAACCCCTTGCGTTACAATTATTTTATTACATACAAATGCATAAGTTGATCACTGCTTTTATATCGTGTCAAGTACAAGTCGTAGGGATATTAGAGGCATTTTTTATTTTACAACTTCGAAGATTGTAAAACGAAGCTAAGATTAAAGCTCGCATTAAATTTTATCTCCAGTAACATTTATTTCTATCGAATCCGCGCTATAAATTATAGAACGAGTGCGACTCGTTATTGTAAATTTTTCAAATAGCATCTTTTGTACTACGTTGCAAAACAGTCCATAAAAAATGAATTTGTCCTTGCAAAATGGATCACACGTGCGATAATCGTTGCACCGAGTAGCAATCGTCGATTCGTAATATTAACTCGCATATAAATTAACGCGACATAGGAAACGCAATATAAAATTGATGTTAAGTGGAACGATTTAAGTAACTCTCCTCTGAATAGAATTTATTGCTGGCCAGGTTTATGACCCTAAACCCGTTCCCATTTTCTTGTCGCGATCGGGTCGAAAATCCGTTTCGCGGATATCGCGGAGGTTAATTTAATCTTAATACCAGTTTCGTTCGTATAGGGTACTCGTGATAAGGAACCAGTTTTCTAACCGAAAGAAGCATAATGAGATTAGCCGGCGAGCAAACATCGAAAAAAGACGCGGAGGTAGGAGATCGGCCGCGAGCTGCAGGTGCGTTCGTCGATTATAATCAACGAAATATGAAGCACAAGCGAGTTACAGGATAGACGTATCATCTTGTTGGACTTCGTGTCACATGGTCTGATATATCGACATCTAAAAAACTTACAATTTAAATAACGTACCTAACTTTTCCATTAAAACATCAAACGACAGGCTTAAGTTTAGCATACCATAGTACATAGCAGTCGGCAGTTCTAATTTATCGATTCGGAATTGAAATTTTCTAAGTAGATTGTATGGAAATTTGTCTAATACAGTAAAGTTGGTGATTTTACGATATATCTTCTATCTGTTATACAAACTGACGTACTGATATATGTAAAGAATCGTTTTCATTCAAGTGACAACTTTTCAAACGACAGTACGAGAGACATTGGACTTTGTTATACATTTTCACTGAATCAATAGTTAATACGTGCAAAGAAATCATCGTAAATAAAAGGGATGTTAATTGATGTCGTTCTCCATACCGGAACAATGGAAATAATTAAATGAATTTGCGCCATAAGCTTCTAATATCAATCTACCCTATATTTTCGAAAAAGTAAACTCGCGTAAAAGTGTTTTTACCGAGTTCCAACAATAGGTCAATCTTGCACCTAATCCACGTACGAAATCTCTCTCCGCGTTCCTGAAGTTGAGAGCCAGGGTATGTAGAGCAGATGCTCTGGCCATGGCAGTGGGGTGCGTGATTTTTCACCGCCGACAGCTCCTCCTTCGAGAACCGCGCATTCCACCTCCTTCCTTCTGCTTCTTCGACTCCTCTCGCTTCTTTCCGTCGGTCCCCTTCATCCTTCACTCTTCAGTTTGCAACTGCTGCTGCTGCTGCTGCTGCTGCTGTTGCTGCTGCTTCTGCTTCTGCTGGTCTCTTCTTCCTTCCCCTTTCTCCCTGTTCCTCTATCGCGAGATATCCCCCTTCTCTCTTCCTCTCATTGGAACATTGGCAACGTATGCCGCGGACACGCCACTGGACACCAGTTGCACGATCTTAGATTTGCTGATCTCGCGTTCAGAGTGCACCGACACACAGGGATGCGCTCTGGTTCAGCACGAGTACGAAGGGGCACGCCTGCCTCGATCGCTTGCTCGCTTGCTCGCGTGCACATGCACGCACGCGATACACAAAGGGCTCGTGACCGTTCCGAGAAATGATTTTCAATAATCGGAGGGCACAGGGAAAATATGAAATATGAAAAGGGAACATCGGCTGTGCGGCTTCTTCGTGTCACGGTGTTGCTAACCCCCGTGTGCCAGGCTAATTTTGATTGATTCCCCGCGTGCATCCGATTATCGCGTGCAAACCCGTTGCGGTAGTTTTTCGAGGAACGGGTTGCGATCATCCTGTGCAGAGGATTACGTCATTGAGCGCGGGGTTGGGCATATTATCGGTCGCTACGAGGTTACTCGTACTTAAACTCCGGATATTTATGTACGTACTCGGGGAAAATTTAACTTTTTAACTTTTCCCAGGGGAGTTTTTCAGTGGCTACACACGCTACTATTAATTGTTCCTTATTTTAACCCTTTCGAAATAGAGGAAGTGGTTCAAATATGGGCTAGGATAGATGTCCCACGTACTGTCATCGTACCTGTAACCGACACTTGAATTCGTTTATTTAATAGCAAAGTAATGTACGAAGAATCGTGAATAAACAAATTCTGATACTAAATTTGGACTTCGGTTTACGTAACAACGTTGGCAGTATTTAAAACAGTTTCATTTACTTTTTGTAACACATGTCTCTTATTAAGTATGTATTGTTTTACGTAAAACCTAACCATATTTGAAAATTGCTTAATTGCTAGTCTATTTATGACACAATCAAGAATTTGATTCTTTTAGACCGATTATCGGAACAGATTTGTCTTTCAATTAAGTAGGATAATAGGAGGTTGTTTTACCCTCTAAATATTGTAATTTCTGCTATACCTTGTGCGTTTCGTATATCCTTGTGTACCACGTACACTTTGTACACTAACGCGTATTTAAATTTCTTCTACCTAAATGCATAAAACTCCACAGTTTAATAACGAGCGCATCTGTTTCAATTCCTTTCAAATAACCATTTAATTTTGTCGAAAAATGTACTAACAAATCAACACTCGATACTCGTAATTGTCGCACAATCGTTCGATACCAAAAGAAATTCTCTCCATCGTCCGAAAGAGGGGAAAAAAGAAAAGAAAAAAAAACCGGAGACCCTCGAAAATCAGAAGCACTGCTCACAAGTACCCCATTAACTCCACCATCTCCATCAACGTCTTTACTCTCCTTCAGCCAACTCGATTACGATTTACAAGGAGCCGTGGCGTAGCAGCCTTCGCTCGTTAGGTTCGTAATTTACATTTGCCAGTCGGCCACGGTACAACATAGTTGAGTCACCATTGAATAGAATCAACACCGGCGGTTTCACGAATACGAACTACAACTCTGAAACGAGTGATTTACGTAAGCGCACGTAAACCAGTGGTGCGCGCGCCTGCCGCGGCTTTGGCTCGCCACGATAGAAAGCGAGATCGACTTGTAAATCGGAGTGTCATTATGCAGATAGTCCGGGATGCACGGAGTCGTACGACGAGGGAAAAACGCGGTATCGCGCGGTATCGGGACACTGGTATCGCCGGTCCCCGGGCCCCGGCGATTTACAATCGACCGGTAGATCGGAAATCACTGGCCATGCTAGACATTAGCCATCAGAGGGATCGAAGGCGCGAATACGGCTAATTGGCGTAGCACGAGCCGCGTATTGGTAGCTCAGGGGAGCCGCATAGCTGCGAAATTTCCACCGGAGCCGTTTACAAAGCACCGTAGGGCCGCGAGGTTTGCAAGTGAGTCGCGTCTCGCTCGAAAGAAGAAGCCAAGGGAGAAGGGTAGGCATCGCAATTACGCAAATTGCGGCTCTGTTCTCGCCTCCTCCGGGCTTACTGCCTGCGGAAAGGCACCATGACGAGCTGCACCGGCTGAAGGATGGCGTTACGTGGAATGCTCATGGTTCGTACGTACACCCCTCTGCAAAAGCATTAGGATATCGTGGAATGTTGAATGATTTTTATTCTACTTATTTATTTATTTCATTCGAGGACAGCTCGAGAATTATTCGTATCGCTGCATTACATCTCGATACTTAGAGACTGTGTTACAAATAACAACTATACGTAAAGGGTTATTCAAAAGTACCTTTAGGATGTTGAATGAGAATATCTGTGAAATGCCATGTTCGTTAGTAAAACAGAGGTGAAAAAAATAAAAATTGAAACGAGAACGAACGAAGATAATAGAAATATGAAACAGATTAGAAAAGGGTAAAGCAGAAAGGGAAAGAAAACAAGTGAAGGTAGGTGTTCCTATAGTCTATTCTGGATAAGCCTATATCAACGATAAATACAAATGTACAAAATAATTGTTTCTTTTTAAATTCTAGGTTGGTTTCCTTGATAAAGGTTGTTGAACTTAAAATCTTCTCTTTGTACAAATCCATCGAGCTTACAGTGGCTCCTCCCTACATCCTCCGGATCCTTGCTTAATTTCCTTTCCACATTTCTTCTTTCTACGTTAAGCAGAGAAAAGTAGTGAAGAATTTGAATTTTATTTGACCTGTCCTGAAACATTTCCAACAGCCTAATAACACGGTATCCACTGAACGCACTTTTATTACGTAAAAGTTGTATCGCGTAGACTTTCATTAGGCGGCCTGTACGCATTGACGGCGTTCAAGCATACCACTTACCGCAAGATCGTCCTATGGGACGAGGCCGGTCGGAGCAATTTGAATGAACGACACAAAGATCGAGTTTGTTGTCGGAGATTCGACGGGCAGCTACCGTTTCACCCGTGGAATCGTCCGAGGTGGCTCGTTCGAACGTTCACTTCGGAACGAGAGGAATCGCTTTAAGAGCGATGAAAAATGCCGTTTATATCGGGGAAACTGGTTGAACGCGGGCTCCGATTCGACGGCAGGCGCGCGTGCCTGCTGCGGTCTTATTAGCGTTGATCAGCCTCGCGATAAATTTATGTGCCGGCCAAGATATATATGCCGCGAGGCATCGTCGCCGTGGAAAAAGAAAAAAAAAAACCACGCCGTTACACTCGGGATCGCGGGATCCACGGTAGTTTCTGCCTCGATTCCGTAGCCGTGTCGCGAGAGTTTTTGCCTCGCCGGCGTACGCACCGCCGCCTGGCACAGTGGGTACACGTCTAACAGAGAGCGACAGAAAATCTATCAGGCTTTCAATGAAAGCACCGGATACACCTTGGATGGAATTTCTAATGCTGGCGCGCGCCAGCTATGTCGGGCACGACGATTGGCGCGAAATCGTTTCGCCACTTTGTTCAGTCGTTTTTGCTGCGATCAAACGAATCTGTCCCCTTGCTGTCTCTTCATTCGCTTCGCGTTGCTCTTGTACTACTTACGCGTACGTTAATGCGTACGTTATAACGATTCATCGTCGTTTAACCCTTTGCACTCCGCGTTGGCTATGCTACGTTACGAGGAAATGAAATTCATTCCAAAGGTTTATATTCATTTGTTTATTATCGCACGTTTTACTTAGGTTTCGGCTTAGGATGACTTCCGGTTACAACTTTCATCGTAAACTACAACCATATTAACTTATCGCTTTTAGCATCTTAATACGAAAATGAAGTAGTTTTATAAACTATGTATATAACTAATCTAAACCTGTGTAAATGGTATTATTTCTTATATGGGCTCCATGATCTATACTTCATGATTCTCGTAATCCCCTAAAGATTTGTATTCATTTTCACCGGTTAAATTTTGCACATGCATCAATGCATAAAAATACATAAAATTAATATGAGAAGATGATCCATTTTAAACTTTGTATCTTTGTTTTACGACATATTTTATCTATACTCGTTTTAAAGGCATAGATTGTCTATTTTATTATATGATTAATAGTAAACGAATTTAATATCAACACTATTATTCTACCAGTTTAATAATGGCGTACAGTTCGTCGTACGAATGCATATATAACCTACTTTACATAAGAAAGGGTTATTGATCTCGAAGTTTATGAACTCTATGAGAGGCTATAGTTGGTAATTGTAGTTGGCTTCTACGTACGGTTTTAACTCAAATCGATAGAACTTCGTAAATCCTTAACTGCATTACTCGATGAAAGCTAGGCTTCCGAGGGATATAGTTCTTACATTGGCTTGATTGGTTCTCTTGACCGTTTTATTGCGTCGTCAACTTTTTTCCCTTCCTTATATCTCGAATATAAAAGGGGAAACCGTTGAAAATATTCTTGTGAGATTTTTACGTGCTTTTGTCTGATAGCTAGTATTTGATTGTGGATATATTGCTTATTTTTGTAAGTAAGTTTGTAGTAGTTGAGGGTAAATTGGGAGTTGCTTCAACCTCTAAATATCATAGTTTCCATTATACTTGATATAGGAGAGTTTAGGGAGTTTAAGGATAATGACATTATAAAGGAAGTAGAAATCTTCTTATTTCAAGTGTGCGTACACTTAGAAGAATCCTAAAAAGGATCAAAATTGTAATCAAACTTTGATAAGAGTTATCCCATTTTGTACCCCATTTTGTATGTTTTAACTTACACCACTTTTATAATTACCGGTGCGTTTACCAGTCACTCCGTGTTGTTAGCAGCAGAGCGAAGCAATTTAAGTTCCAACATAAACTTCTTTATGATTCGTCCAATTCAACTTCCGTTTAAATTAAATTAGAGCGAATTAACGAAAGAAATAACTAAATCATAAACCTCTGTAATATCTCCCCTTTTGAAGGGAAGATAGTCGCTAACGTTCCACTTGAGTTCTCCAACTAGTCTTCGACTAGTTCCACAACAATGAGAGCAAAAGCGTGTTGGAATTACTGGTAGATACATATTAAAAATGTTTCGCATTACAAGTGATTAAAGATATCTTAATTATCTTTTGCATGCTTGGCCGTAGAATATTTGCAATAACATCTGCAGTTTACTGATTAGATAGAAGTACGTACTATTCCACTTTTTTTCTCTTATCGCGGTTACTCGATTCTTCCCTTTAATGCTCAAACAACCTCGAGGAGCTTTCACGAATCCACAACTTAAATATACAGTCGAACCTCTTTAACTCGAAAACCTCTTCATTCCCTTCCGCTCCATTGCACAAGCCTCATTAAATTCAAATAAAACGTAGGTACTTTACCTCGAATTATTTGCCAGGTATTTAGATGCACTTTTACCTCTGCAGCTATAAATTTAGAATAGTCAGACCTCTACTAGTTCAACTCTACGAATCAAACTTTTGTAATTAACTTATAGCTACGCGCAGTGGCTACAAAAAGTATTTATACTCCAACCTATTTATTTTGTCGTATAGGGACTGATTAATCAGGCCTAACTAAATCAAATTTCCCATCGTTTAATAGGAGCCTTAGGTGACTATAAAAATCGATTGCGGTAGAATTGGAATATACAGCGTAATTAGAAAACCATGTAGGTGCGTATAAGTACTTTTCGTAGCCACTGCATGTCGTACTTTGTTAAACAAATGAACTCAGAAGAACATAAGATGAAACTTGCTGAAAACAATCTCAGCCGACAAAAAGAAAAAAAAAAAAAAATAGGTGTAACAAATATTTCTCCGAACTATATTCTCTTTAAGTTTTATCAAAATTAAAAATTCTCGCTTGTTAGTCTGCTATACCTGAGTTATCCGAAAACCTCGACAAATCTAAACCCTTACAACTCGACTCGATTTTATCTCCTCGTTAGAGTTTATAATTGCTCCAACCTAGTATTGTATATAAAGTCTATTAATTGCGATCGTAACACACTTTTCTTTATAACGTTTCAAGTAACTTCTCCTGCAAGTGGTCGAATACAGACTTTTTAAACGGTGACTTATCCGATTACCCAGTTCGCAAAGTTGTCGCGATTATTAAAAGCGTCGATGATGTAGGATAGGCAATCATATACAACGCTCTCTCGTTGAGCTTCGAGTTATCGAGGTTCGACTGTACGATGAAACCGAGTGAAATGCGGAGAAAAATAAACTTCATAATCCCGATTGATATAAAAGCTTAGCCGACAGGAAGGATCCGTTTTAAGCGGCAGGAATCGGGGTCGCGTAGAGAGAGCGATGCAAGCGTGAAGCCGCTCACCAGGGGCGTATTAACGGCGGTGCCATAACGTGGGCATTTATTTCTCTATCGGCGGCATCCGTTGGAAGCTGCGAGACCATGGTCGGTAGAAAACGATGGAAATTTATACGGAGCCGATAATTAGCGAGCCGAATCGGCTCCTGGGAGGAGTAGCTCAGTGGCCGCCGGGTAATCGCCATAATTTATGCCCGCTCCTCAGGATATAAGCTCGTTGAGATAGGCCAGGAGCGTAAAAAGGCGCACGGCGAAAATGTCGCCCAATTAACGGCGAATTGGAGCGGTCGAGGTCGCGCGCGTACACACCGCGCCGTTCCGCTTCGTTGTGTGCGAGCAACTCGTGCGTGTGTAGCTTTTGCACGCGTGTTGGTATACTGGGTGACCCGGCAAGATCGCATTTCCATAAAAGAAGCGAGGACGGAAGGACGTTTAGTGTTGTTTATTGGTCGCTTCTTACGGCAAGGGGAGCGAAGTTTCATCGAAGAAGACTTTATTGGGATTTTTGGGGGTACGGTGAAGGTTCTTCGCGTCGCGTGATTGAATTGTAAGCAGCTGACTCGTGTTACAGCCTGGGCACTCGGATCGCTTGTAATATTCGGGATTTGTGGAATGGAACAGGATAAAGGATAACGTACATCCGGTCGCGAAAGTGTACGCGCACGTTTTATGTTTCAAACGTTAGCCTTTTGCGGATGCGTGTCGCGAATAGCCGCCAGAGATTTTTTGACTTCTTTGGACACGCGTTGATTTTTCATGTAACGAACTTTAATTAATGTCAGTAATATGAGCTGCTGTTAATAGTTGGATATGAATTCGGTAAAGGGTTAATAGTTGGGCGAAAATTTGGAACAAAGATTTAACGAAAAGATCAGCTTCTAAATTCGAACGAAAAGTTCAAAGGAAGAGATACCAATAGCACGATCGATTATCGCTGATTTATCTCATTTAATTATTCTTGTATTCATTTATGTATCCTTTTAATGGTTCCCATTCATAGTGATTTCAAAGAAGGATAATAAAGTCTAATTTCTGTTTGCATAAAAAAGTTTCGATACGTAAATTTCCAATCAGTTTTGCTGAATAAAAAGACAATTATCTCTCATCGTTTACTTTTACCGAAACAAAATACACCGTTGCATATATTGAATATTGAATATAAAAGGGTTAAGTAAATCACCGTGAATTATTAAAATTACCACGTGTAACCATAAAAGCAACCATTTCAATTTTAATATCGGGTATCGAGTTATCGAAACCACAAGGAACAGTCAAATTAACCATTCTTGTTCCAATATAAAGCATCCAATCGCCAACAATGCAACGCATAAGCAAATCACCTGCGTATTAAAATCTTTATTCCGACCCATCGAATCAACCATTTCCATTTCAATATTCAACATCCAATTATGACAAAATACAAGGGAAGATACCGACCGTTTTATTAAAGCCTGCGCTAAAAATTGCCCCAACTCGTCATTTGCATTTCGATATTAACAGCTCAATCGACGCGAAAGCGGATCGGTAACTTGTTCCTGTTTTGTTGCGCGGCTTTCCTGGAAGGCGTATAATTAAAATCGACCACCGCGTATATAAATACATACAGATATTCTTAAACATTCTTACGTGCCCGCAGGTACTGCCTACGTAGAGGACGCGGCAGAGAAGCGTACGTTTAACGAGTCGCTCGCGCAAAAGCCGCCGCTTTGCCATTAGCGAGTAAGCGAGCGGGCGACGAGCAAGTGAAACCCACAAGGTTTAAATAGCGCGAGCGTTCAACCGGACCAGAGGCCCGGCCTCGCGTTTACCGCGCCTCCCTTTTGAACTTCGAGCCACTTTTACGATTTTATTATTGGCTCTTACGCTGGCGATATTTATGCGACGTCGCGCGATATTTTCCACAGCGCAACGCGTCGACTTTAATGGTCCCCGCCCTCCCTTGTACACCATACACGACCCTCTTAGGGGCGACGCATTGCGCGATGCACTAATAACGCTTCGGCCGAACGGAACTTAATTAGGAGGCCGCGGACAACGAGCGGCAAACGAGCCAATCGTTTGCCCCCATGCCACTATTTACACAGCGGCAACCAATACTGGAAACTTCCAATTCCAGCGGAATTCCGATCATCGATGCGTTCGTTTGATAAGTCGGTCGAATTAACGAGATTAACTTAACTCGAATCGAAGTTAAGGTCAACTCGAATCTGATCCGTATTAATGTCGAGTCTAACTCGAATCTATGCCGAATCAAAGTCGAGCCTAACTCGAATCTATGCCGAATCAAAGTCGAACCTAACTCGAATTAAAGTCCAGACCAATTCGAGTGAAAGTTTAGTTTAACTCGAATCTATGCCGAATTAAAGTCGAGCCTAACTCGAATCAAAGTCGAGACCAATTCCAGTGAAAGTTTAGTCTAACTCGAATCCAATCCGAATTAAAGTCGAGCCTAACTCGAATTAAAGTCGAGACCAATTCGAGTGAAAGTTTAGTCTAACTCGAATCTATGACGAATTAAAGTCGAGCCTAACTCGAATCAAAGTCGAGACCAATTCGAGTGAAAGTTTAGTCTAACTCGAATCGAATCCGAATTAAACTCCAGCCTAACTCGAATTAAAGTCCAGACCAATTCGAGTGAAAGTTTAGTTTAACTCGAATCTATGCCGAATTAAAGTCGAGCCTAACTCGAATCAAAGTCGAGACCAATTCCAGTGAAAGTTTAGTCTAACTCGAATCCAATCCGAATTAAAGTCGAGCCTAACTCGAATTAAAGTCGAGACCAATTCGTGTGAAAGTTTAGTCTAACTCGAATCTATGACGAATTAAAGTCGAGCCTAACTCGAATCAAAGTCGAGACCAATTCGAGTGAAAGTTTAGTCTAACTCGAATCGAATCCGAATTAAACTCCAGCCTAACTCGAATTAAAGTCCAGACCAATTCGAGTGAAAGTTTAGTTTAACTCGAATCTATGCCGAATTAAAGTCGAGCCTAACTCGAATCAAAGTCGAGACCAATTCCAGTGAAAGTTTAGTCTAACTCGAATCCAATCCGAATTAAAGTCGAGCCTAACTCGAATTAAAGTCGAGACCAATTCGTGTGAAAGTTTAGTCTAACTCGAATCTATGACGAATTAAAGTCGAGCCTAACTCGAATCAAAGTCGAGACCAATTCGAGTGAAAGTTTAGTCTAACTCGAATCGAATCCGAATTAAACTCCAGCCTAACTCGAATTAAAGTCGAGACCAATTCGAGTAAAAGTTTAGTTTAACTCGAATCTATGCCGAATTAAAGTCGAGCCTAACTCGAATCAAAGTCGAGACCAATTCCAGTGAAAGTTTAGTTTAACTCACATCTATGCCGAATTAAAGTCGAGCCTCACTCGAATCAAAGTCCAGACCAATTCGAGTGAAAGTTTAGTCTAACTCGAATCTAATCCGAATTAAAGTCGAGCCTAACTCGAATCAAAGTCCAGTTTAACTCGAATCAAAGTCGAGTCCAATTCGAGTGAAAGTTGAATCTAACTCGAATCAAAGTCGAGTCTAACTCGAATCAAAGTTGAGCCTAACTCGAAACTCCAAACTAATTTTAACTCGAAACTAATAGGAAATTGATGACATTTTATTAAATAGTGTCAAGAACTAAGAACGGTTTGGGAAAAATCCTAGAAAAGCAAAGTTGTCGAGTGTGAACTACAAAAACAGTTTGTTATTATTGCTTTTGTACTTTCTTTAAGAAGAGAAGCAAATATAGTTCAGAATATGCATCGAATGGTTGTACGCTGACATATAAGTAGATTACGCGCATAGTGAATAATTTTTCGAAGCCATATATGGGTTCATAGTCTGCAATAGTTAAGTTTCGTATGCAATGCATGTAATTATCTTATCATTTTCAAAGCACATAACTAGAGACTTACACCTATTCGGTCTAATATCGATTTCAAACTGAAATTCAATATAAAGAACGATAAATATTTATATGTTTCACTTATAATCCCAGACTAAACTAAACTTTACAAACTGAACTCTCTGAAAACTCTACATAATCCTTACTTCGCGTTGCTTTGCAAGCTTCGCCAACGGTGCATCGATAAGAGGTTCAAATTACGAAATGAATAGAAAATGGTTGGTTTGCGAGGATTCGAAGGCTTGATCCAGAAAGGGTTTTGCGAAGGAAGACGAGAGAAGAAGGTCCTACGTCGCCAAACGAGTTTGAAACTGGCCGGCTGAGATGCATAAATAAATATTAACCGGAGTGGTCGACGGAGATGCGTAGATATATCGATTTATCTCAATGTCAATGCTCTTCTGCTTGCTCTGGTTACATTTATTAGGGTCATTAACATCAGATAGACGTGGAAGATTATCGAACCTTCGTATAGCTTGTCATTCGGGCAATGGATACGTTTCTGACAGCACTTCGTATCTTCATCAAGCGGTATTATTGAATACGGTATAAAGTCCGACTAAAAAGCTCGCTCGCAACAGACAACATAATGATCATCGGACTGTATAATTTACATAACTCTCTTCCTTCGAATGATTAAAGAATAATATCTACAGTTGGTTGCAGTCGAGCAATCGAATATCAAAGGTGAATAACATATATAGAATATTAAAAACATTTACGATGTCTACGTTACACGTGTACCTAATAAAGTTATTAAAATTAAATAAAAATAATACGCAGTGAATTAAGAATTATCACGAGTATGTAAATAATACCGTGTATCGAATCGCTGCAAATTATTATAGATGGGTTTATCGCAGGCACGCGCTAAATAATTGTCATCGAGTGGTCAAGATTTTCTCGACATTTCCCAAATTCTTCCACAAATTGGACGTTGCATTGAAAGTGATGGGCCAGCGTTGCCCCAAACGCTTAGCGTACAGTGTTTGCCGTACACTTTGATGTAGCTGTTCGCGGTACTTTCTTAGCGGAGATCTTATCGGGAGCTTGTTGCCTATGGTTTTCACAAGCAGAGCCCATATATGCAAAGAACGAATCGCACGTTCTATTTGTTCAACGTTGGCATAAGACACGTGTGTGCGTCAGATTCTCTCTTTTAGCTCGAAGGCAGCTGCAGAAGGGACCGTTAGAAGTTGATAACGATATTCAAGTAGTTTAAAGGAGGCCTGGCCACGTTGCGTGCCGATCGTGTCCGTTTTACGAGGCGCGAACGACAGTCTTTCCTCGCGATCGACCATCATATGGGCAACGCCTTGCATGTGTTCCTAACAGTGAGACCGAGCGGCTCTATGGAACGTAATCGCGAATTCTTTGGCTAGAAAACTATGTACACAGCGGGACGTACGCAGTCTTGCAGTCGTATTTAGAAGATATGTACTTAAATTATTGCTACAGTGTTAATAGCAAGTATTACGTTGGTTGGAAAGTTTGTTGCGATATATTGAAAGATTGTAGCGACTTGGGAAACATTCAAAGGCGACATGTATGCAATTACCATTTTATTATGTAATTTACATGTAGTATTTATTTCTTTGCAATTTTATTGCTATTAAGAATAATCTCGTTTTGCAAGAGGTTTGCAAACTTTCTTGCTTTAAAATTAACACCTACATGCGATTTAATCACTTCCATTAACTGTCTTGACATTAACAAAACTTTACAAACGTTACAATGAATGATAATAGTGGAATTTTCTAGGTAACGTTTAACAATTTCTTATGTCTCTTTAACGAAGCCTTGGATTGTCTGATGCAACTTAATGCATAAATGGGACCTTCACTTTTAACTCTTTGAGTGCTATGGACGCATATATGCATGCTCATTTATTTAATCAATCAGAGGATCGCTGTTATTTTCAACAACTTTCGCCTTTCCATTTCCCCATAATAAAAATTACCTGTACTTTAAAAAAGTAGTGAGACGTGCATTTTTAAGTAACTTATCAAATGTCGATCATTAACCTTTGCACTCAGCTAATAGATATATCGCTAAATATTGTAAGAATATAAAAGTAAAAATATAATGCACTAGACAAGTGCAAAAGTTTTAATTGCTTTTTAATAAATTGTGCGACAACCCACGCGTTTTGAGGAGAAATTATTAACTACTCATGAAAGAGAGAATTCAACCGCACATGGAGTAATTAACAAATGTAATCGAAAGTAATAGCGACCATCTGATTTATTAAATAAACGACTGTCGTTAACAAAACGCAATCTATCCATTTACGATCGTAATCCATCGAAACTTTTACACGCTAAGAAACTTTACTAACTCCCTGCGCATTCCTAAAATCATTAAAACAGCTCTCTAAATATACGTCCCACTGAAGATTTTACAACTTCCGAGTAAAATTTACGCGTCTATCGCTTGACAGAGGAGCAATATAAGCACGAGCTGGCGATTGAGATATCATAAAGGAACGAAAATTTTTCGCGTTCCACGAGCCGCGATCTCCAATCACCGGGGGCAATTAACCAAGCTCTTTAAAGCGAGCAATTATTTGTCACAGCGGTTGTCAGGTGGTCGAGATCGCTTTTACGATATTATAAATAAGCGGCGAGTACGACAAATCGTTATCTTCGGCCTGTTGAGCTTTCAGACCGTGGTCCACCGGTACAAACTTTCGATTAAAATTATCTGCATCGTTTCCATGTAGCCAGAAGCTGGATTGCAAAATGGTCGCGTGATTGGGGGCGGGACGTATGCATACAATAGTAGCGCCTTACGATGCCGATCTATCGCTACGATCGTGTGTACATGGAACGTGAAAACCTGGAAGTCATTTCTGCCACCATTCCGCATGGCTGCCCATTGCTTCGCCACCACTACTATTACCACTATCGACCATTTCGGTTCTGGTTACTTATAGACGCACCGCACATTCGGCTGCTTTCAATTTAACGAATCTTCCTACTTTAACGCTTCAACCCTTTCACAGTGTAATAAAGTGACCAAGAATAAGTGAAATGCGGTACTTTTTCTTTTGTAACATTTTTCGTGATTTGATTGCCGGATGCAGAATGTAGGTAATTTCACCTGTTGATACGTAATGCATCTTAATAGTTACGTTATGTATAATAAAACTTAAGATCTGGAATTTATAGTGCCGTATTCGATAGCTTGGACGAGTTTCTCTCGTACTGAACTGCGAAATGGTTAAATGATACATAGACATTGGGAATTTTCTGTTAGGAAAACTGGAAAGTGTATTTTCGTCGAATTTAATAGTATGAAAATGTTCGCTTTTTGTCATGATCTGTTTCTTAACCCTATAAACTATATGCTTAAAGTCTTTGGGTAAACAATGGCCCGAAAATTATGAATTTGCATAAAGATCCGCAATCTATTCATAACATTTCCTGCGAATTAATTAGTGCCCACTTTTGTAACCGCGTTAAGTAAAACGCTTTAAAATGTTGTGCAACGGCAAGTAAAACATGCAAAAGGATCGCGTGAAAGTAAACAAAACGTGTAAAAGAGCAGCGTAAAGATAAGCAGAACGTGTAAAGGAAAAAAAAAAAAGTTGACCGCGTAAAAAGAGACCGAGGCGTATTTGAATATTTTGTGCATAATGCAGTACGAAGCTAGTGAGAATAGTTCACGTGGCATGCGTTGATAGTAACAAAGTTGCGTGGCAAGAGGTTAATAACAGTATAGCAGCTCGGAGAATGACTCGGTGTGTCTCTCGATTATTGACTCGATTGAATATTGCAACGACGGTCCATTGAATGACTATCGGCGGCAATAGCAGTTGCACCTAACAAACCGTGGCTCACCAACGTGTGTTTTTATATCACGAGCAAATGCTTGTTCCTCGCACGACAATCGCTGTTAACCTGCAATTCGTATCTCCATGAATGGTCTGGCGATTTAGAGCTGCGACTACTCGCGCGATTCCGCGTATCCTAAATATTCGGTGACTCCTACTACGTCTGACGCGAAAAAGACGAGACTACTTCCGCAGCTCGGGAACCGAGAGTGAGGAGAGAGAGAAACAGGAAGAACGACTGTGAAACATGATTTGGCTAGAGGTGTCTTATGCAGAAACGAAGCAGTACTCGAATTTTGGAAATCAGAATTCTATAATTAACCCTTTATAGCTTCATTCGACTTCGAAGTTACAAAGCCTATATTTATACTTTTAAACGTAATTGATTTTGTTACAATTCTGCGGGTATATTGTTATACCAATGACAAATGATTTATCTATAAGTATTGTTATTATCTAATTTGCAGATTAACACTTAGCTACTGCACTTATTGAAACTTACGTCTGTATGGCAGCTAATAATTACTCATTTATCTCTATTTTCCAGTTTTGATTTCTGCAATTGGACATTATAGTATGATTGAAAAGTATCAAGAGTGACAAGCTCGTAAATCATGCAGAAAGTAAAATAGAGATGAATAAGTAATTATTATTAGCGTTCTCACAGGCGGACAATAGTAGTTAAGAGTTAAGTAGCATATTCAACGTAATGCTTGCAATTGAAATTTGCTCGTTGATGTACATTCAACGACAACGTAATTGCTTCAGTAAAGTAACACAAAAAATGGTTAGGAAGATTAGAGAATTTCTGATATAATATTCATAAGGGATTCAAATCTATTCTATCAAGATTCGAGTATTTTCGGCAAGAAATGAGTCTTACCTTACATAAGCATAAAAATACTTACACCTAAGCTTAGGAATGTTTAACAATATTATTATTCCTAGTAATGTAAGACGTCGCGATTCGTAAGTTTAGAGTTTTAACAATATACCCGAACATATTTCTACTGTCAACTCGCATGGGAACTTTTTACAAGGTAATTGTAGCTAATTTTCTAAACTTTTTTAAATCACAAGAGTTGCGGACATTGTCTCGCTATTTTTTGCGTGTCGGACCTCGTATACTAGTTTCTTTTGTATGGTAAGCGGGAACCAGCTTGGCCGATCGTATGAACTGTAAAGCTACTGATGGTGCCACGTGGTCTACTTGCGATGAAGATTTCTAACAGTCACGTCGATGATTAATCGATTCTGGCCGGCATTCTTGTAACGAGCGGCCAGCAGCGTACGGCTAGGAAAAGTATGAATGAAAAATGCTTGAATCGCGCGTAATTTATTACCGCTATTATGGATTCTTGCGGGTTACAGACTCGCGAACTGAATTCTCTTACGACCGCTAGGCTTCTGGATTGGCAAAACTCTTTTTTTTTTGCCAAGTTCAAGGCCAATCTAAGTATGGTTCTATTTTATTTTTCTCGCCACTCTTTTTACATAGCCGCATACTTCTCGTAATTTCATGCCGCGGATCCGCAGGTATGTCGAACGCTAACGTGCAATCTCGTGTATATATTTGAAATAATTTAACGGTGGAAAAAGATTCGAATACTTCGTACTTTGGGATATTAAATTATTAGAATCACTGTAATAACTATTTCGCTGTGCGAATGGTGAAAATACTTGATGGATGTTGAAGTATTCCGGTTTATCGTGGAATCATGCTTGATTAATCAATCAAATTCACGTGCGTGCATGTTGCTAATATTCTCGGTGGTATTATTGAAGAATTTCTACGTTCGCCCAGTGGAATTGTGTTACGCATTAGGTATCAGGAAATGGTATCGAAACGTACAGTATCTTTATTTGCGTAGATCCGATAAATCAATTACTTGTATCGCCGTGTCGATAATTTACAATGCGTTCCTCTCTCTCTCTTGCGCCTTCGCTTTACTGCTCGAGCTTTACACTGTAAATTGCGCTTGCTCCACATTTTACTATTTCCACGCTATCAGTAATAGCGTCAAAGGTGTTTTACGACTTTAATCAGTATCTCGGTACAGTCAACACGTATATTTTATATCGCGTTTGTGTATAGATGATAGGCTTTCTTCTCGAGGTGTGAACTTACGTTCCTTACTGTTGAATTCCACGATGTTAACTTGTATTCTTCCTTTATTATCGGATATTTTATTAGCGTAAACGGAAACTTCGTACATTTTTATTTTCTTATATTAACCAGTATTGTTTTTGTGAAAATTGGTCGTGGAAATTAATTTCCGTTAACATTTCTTACCAGACTTTTTTAAGATAATTTGTCTGCCACTTTATCCCGTTAAGCTGCATCTTATTTCAGCGATTGTCGACAATTATTTAATCCGTAATTAAAAACATGTGTGTACGTATCACATCAGATATAATTCCCGTGCACATTGACAATTAATTCTTAAAATTTACTAGTGTTTACCCGCATTTGGAGTTGAATTTTGCCTCTTCTTAATCACACACGAAAGATACATCTGTAGAATTTAACGGTGCCATAAAATAAGTATTAAAATCTCATTCTACATGCTGATAACCGACAATGAAATAAAGATAGACTTTATGAATCGATGACGTAAAATCCTTGATTCCTATTCTTAAAACACAACCCAGCGTAAGAAGTATTTTCGAATAGAACAGTTTATAGGTCAAAACTATTTTTAAAATTCCCAGGAAATAAACGTTCTAAGTTAGCAATTTAAAAAAAACGCGCTAAGCGTTCAGGTAATAATCTAAATGGAGAAGTGTTTCACCCTTAAAATATAATAATTTCCACGTCACTTTGAATATCTTATATATTTTTGCATTTAACGTACGATTTGTGCCATTTTGCACGCTTAAATTTCCCCTAAATGCATAAAGATCCGCAGTCTAGTTATCATTCCCGAGTAACATTATTCCTATTGCTCACTATTTCACCATAATCCATTCCTCGACACCCAATTAGTGTTTTCCCTTTGATAAACAACATTAGTAACACGAAATCTCTCCCCATCCAATCCTTTGATCCTTTCAACTTAATAAATTACTTTAATTCGTCTGGTTGTACTATCTTCCAACGAGCAATAAGCGAGAATCGCCGAAAGGATGAGCCGGAAGTTGCGGCAACAAAGGTCGGCAAATCCATGAATCACCGCTATTTTGACAGTAGTTCAAATAATCCAGCACGCGCCAAAATAATTTCGCGTCGGCTTGGTCTCATTCGTGCGGGTTCCGCTTCCGCGAACATCATCGTCTCGTAGCCTAATCTTCGTTTCTTGGCGATCAGCGCGCGCACACACGCGTCATATCTTTCACTGTGCTCTATAATTAAAACCGTGGCCCGATCAAACAAACCCTGTTACACCAACGTTATTCCACCTACTTCGGAATACTTTCGCGTTTATCAATTCTAATAACGCCTTAACCATTTGCCTTATACTAACGAGTTACACTGGCGCAATGAACTGTGGTACAGATTCAACAGAAACGCATAATATTGAGGATGAAATTTAACTTAAATCTTAATTTTGGCTTTGCTTTACAAGATTGGATGTTATTAATTATATTGAATAATGAATGAATAAGTATATTTTAAAAAAAGATTGAAGGCTATTAAACTAATATCGATTGAAGGTTATTAAATAAATATCGATTGAAGGTTATTAAAGAAATATTACTTCCAATATTCAAATGATTTGTACGTGACGTGATACAATACAGTGGCTTAAACTCGGATACTTACATTTTTATGCTTCAAACAGCGATGCTTTAAAAATTCACAGGATAAAAGGGAAAATTAAGCGATATATAAGAATATTTGTATTAACTTATATGTTCTTTAATTAATTTATACTGTTCATGTAAATTTGCGAGTAACTCTATATCATAAAGATATAACTTTACAAAGTTCGTCTGTTTATATCCGGAGCACCCCTGTAAAGACTTTTCGCAGTCAAAGAGTTTAAGAAAAGAAGCTTGCATCAGTTGCAACATTAACTATTTACGAACACCTTGCGCGCGTCCTTTCGCATAGTATATTTTAAATTACCAAAGTGTAACAACGATTAAAGCTATTTTACTGTGAACAATCATTTGTTAAGCGTAAACTCTACACGTGTTTCGAATCATAGCGACGCGCCTCTTTCGAAGCAACAACGATGCGCGCGTTCCGAATTATAGTTATGCGCGCGCACAACAGTCACGTGGCCATTGCGCAGCAGTCAAAGGACTAATACGGTTACGTACGCATAATTGCAGCGTATAGCGTGGAAACAAATGTATTCACTCCGTCAGCGTTGGTAAGTATACGAAATTCATTGGCGGTAAACGTGTTAACTCGGGCCTAATCGAATCGTAATTGCCGCCCGGCGCTCCGAAACACTCCGTGGCTCGGGCGAAATCAAATCGAGCGTCGCTGCTCGGAAGAGTTCGTCAAGTTTCGTATGAGCGGCACATCGTGTGCCCGTTTGACCTGTAGCCGTACATCGAACACGCTCGACGCGGCAGTCCGTGCGACAGAATCGCTTTGTTTACACCGCGACGCGACAACCGCTCATAAATTGACGCGCCTCGCGCTTCTACATCCTTTACGATCAAATCGACCGTGACCGATCAACGCATCGAGACACGCCCCACCCTACTCTAACCCCATTTCTATCGTCATTTCTATACAGGAAGCGTTCCTGATCCGGCTGAAGCATAAGTTCAATCTAAGCTGTAACGTTCTAAACGTATTGTTTTGGATTTGGAAGATGGTTACACGTTGCAACTGAGGTTGACTCGCGTTGCAAGGGTGATTAGCATTGGTCTTCGTTTGTTCGCGAGCAACAGCAATGGATGCGGAGCGGAATACAGGTACCGTTTACTTCAAAATTTAGCAAACTTTTTACGCTACGGTACGAGATATTAGATACACCTGTCTCTTCCTGTCGGACGCGAGAGAAAGCAGAATGGGTAATTCTGATCCAATAAATCGCATACGTCGTAATGGAAACATTCTTTTTGCGCCACTTTCGATTTTTTCATGTCCTCAACTGTGTCCCATTCAAGCGTAATGCAATGAATCATTTTTAACCATATTTTCTAACTTAGTAATTCGTATCTTAGTATATATATCCTAGTAGTATCTTCTATACCTAGCGAGTGGCATTTTTCATAGTCTAATGTATTAATATCTTGTATATCAATGGGTTTATTACCCGTAGAAGGATAAAGAAATAAATAAAGATGTTCAAAGTAGTGGTAGAATGCGTTAGGAGCGAATCAACTCCAAGTTAACTTAAACAGGGTAGTTGTTAACAAGATTGCGAGCCGAGTATGGGGAAATTCTTAACCCTTTCGTTGCTAAAGGCGACTATAGTCGTCTGTTAAAATTTCGCAGTAGTTACGAAATGTGGCTAAATATAGTAGTATAATTTGGAATGTCTAGACATGAAGTTAGCTTAATATTCGTTAAATATTAATTGGCTGAAAAAGTAAAAAATTTCCAAGTAGACGTTATATCGGAAACTCGCGACTGAATTGTTTTGTACAGCCTTAGCACATTGACGGCAAATTTGGCCGTAGCGAAGAGGTTATTATCACTGCGTATTCACTTGTATTATTTGAACGTTATGTATTACTGCTGCTTATCAGTGTGGACGAGCAATTGCATCGTTGCGTATGAAAATTTGATGCAAGGATACATAAGAGAACCGATTGAGAATCGGTGATTTATCGATTTTTTTGTCTCGCCACATCAAATAAATGTTACGACATTCAATTGAATTAGTTTGGACAGTGAACGTGTTTCATTGTTAGATTGATTCTCTACTTTTATCGATTTTTGACGTCCACCAACGCGGTGACTCTCTTCTTCTTCATCTTTGTTGTTTTATAATGGTTTGTAAAGATAGTGGCCACACTTTGAACTCAACGTACGTATATTTCACGACTCCCACAGTAGAATCCGTTAGCTCTGACTGACGAAGCACCGAATTACCAAGATGACATTTAACTATAATTAACCTATTGTTTCCTTATTCTAGTAAAAGATCTCGCGATTACTATTGTTATATTATATTTCAACAATCTTAATCACGTAACCTTTAATGCAAATTAAATTAATAGTTAAAGATGCGGAGCTGTTTCACTTTATACGAATTATATCATATACTGCTTCACTTTGAATATTTCGTATAAGTCTGCACCTTTTTGTCAATCTAAATTCCCCATAACTGTATAAAAATTCAGAGTCTAGTAATAAATTAGAATATACGATGCTGCATCTAATTGGAGCAATAAACTTATTGTGGACTTACAGGACTAAAGTCTTTTTAATCCGATCTGATTCTCTATTTTGATACGTCTCTGCAGTGATAATACGCGACAAAATTGTACATTATATATAATATATGTGTATATATGTGTCATTTCAACACATTATTTTTATGATACTAACTTTACTCACATGATTTTTCCTGTTCCCATTTGATAGGGAAGATAAACAGTTTCATTTTCACTGTATTTTAGGCGTAACTTTATATTCTCGTATAAGTTTGAATAAAAGGTTATTAGAATGCCTCTTGCATTAAATTACTTCGTAAAATTGTTAACAACACGTCCATCTATAACTAATTTGTAAGTTATGTATATTAAAGGGTTTTGTCCCGCGTACTACTAAATAAATAAACGAACAAACATGGAAAAGAGCACTGTATAAATCGCAAACCAAATACCAAAACAGTTTTACAAATATAGAACTGATTTAAAACGTTTCGACCATTAAAAAATTGCTCTTCCCTAAACTTACAAAAATCAAGTGACTTCGAAAAATTGTTTTCCTGTGGCTTTCAAAAATAAAAGAAACAGTTGAATAACCTCGGTTTTCGTTTGTTTACAGTTAATGGAACGGATGTCGGAATACAAGTGTCATTCGACGAAGAATATTCCCAATAATGCTCTCCGCGCGTACACGATAATGCATCAGAAGCAGAGCTAGTATCGACTTCTATTAACAAGCAGTAAAATGCTCCGAAAATTCTCTGCATCAGCTTCCAATAAATCCCAGTTCCATCGCCAGTTTAACGTATCAACGTAAACATTGAACCGGAAGCGGGAGTGCGGCATGTGCGTACGATTAAAGGAAACGTTGAACGTATTCGCGGTACGGTGGTTCCGGTGTTCGGTTGTATTCGTACTCGTACGGCTTCGTCCGCATAGAAGAGCGCGCGTAACCTGGCCCTCGTTAGTTAGCGTACAAGAATCGAACTCAGCCGTCGCTTTGTTTACGCGCGTATCAGCCTGAAACATGCCGATGAGGCGTGCATCACTCGGCCGCGTTATCCGCTGCTACGTTCGAAATCGCGAGTCGCGTGACGGAGACCTCAGTAGGTTTTCACGCGTGCAACGGTGATCGTCGACGAGCGGCGTTATCGGGATAGGTAGATAGTAGTCTTCCGACGGGAAACGCAAGCTTCGCCGCGCGCGCGGTGTCACGTGCGTCTCGTGAAGTGCATCGTGTGAGTCGTCGTGGCAGTGATTCGCCGCTGTTCGTGCACACTGCTCCATTGTCAAAGTTCTTTCTCTCTCTCTCTTTCTCTTTGTGTGGTTGTGTGTGTGTGTGTTTTTTTTTATCGTGAGAATTTCCGCGTGTGACCTGTTCCGTACAGCTGCTCCGTAGGAAAATGAAACGGATCACCTGTGATTTCTATTAAGGATCGTTCCGAGTGGACTCTGCAAGAGGCACCTCGCATCGATTCGGTGAGTCTTTCTATCTTACGCTCGTTTCACGCGTATCCGATTGCCATTACATTCGACTTCGCGTATTATTCGATTTATACTCTTATCGGTCCGCTTGTATAAAATAAAAATCGTCGCTTGTTGTTCCCTCCACCACGAAGGGAATGCGCGTCAGTCAGCGACAAAAGTTGACGTTCTTACACGTGACTTATCCTGTCGTTCGTCGTTTCTATTTTTCTTTTGCGGATGTTTGTCACTGAGAAGATTCGTTTGGCTTAGTATACATTCAACCGACAGGAATAACCACGAGGATACATAAAATGACAGAATAATTGTCGTATCTCACTGGTTAGCATTCTTTCCGCGAGGAATCGGTTTTCCTCGTGGAGAGAACGTCAGTGTACGAGGTACTATTATGCGAACATTCTTATTGAATTCCATATTCTTCCACGTGTTCGACGTCGATCCGGCATTCGGTTTTACATACTTGCCGAGGTTTTATCCGACAGCAACCCAGTGTCTGTTCATTAACCCTTTCGCTACGAAGCACGTATATATACGCCTTCAAAAATTGTATAATCACGCGTTAAAAGCGTATCATGTTAAAAGTGTATCACGTGTTAAAAGCATACGTGTATCTTCCCTATAGTACAATACTGCTTCCTCGTCAATTAATGCAACAATACTACACCATAATTAATCATCGTACACAGCCTCCAAACATTCTCATATTAATAAAAGCGATCCTTATTCATACCACGAGTTCCCAATTTTAAGACACCGTAGCAAAAGGGTTAAACAAACGTAGGAACGTTCTCGTACCGTCTTATGCATCTCGCGTCCCGGTATCCGACACCGAACAATTTTATCCGGCACGTGTGAAAAGGTTTTTAATTCTTTCCTTCGTTTGCTGTTGCGTTTTCTGAAATTATGATTCTACTCCGATTGTTTTGGAGCGTGAAAGGTAGCGGCCTTCGGCCGTTCGTTGGATATCTGTGTCAGGTCGACGGAAATTCTTATTTGCGTTGTTGCCCGAGGAATGTGGTACTTTCCCGGGGCACCCGTGTGCTTTCGATTTTTTGTCAAACGTACACACCGCCTTTGTCCGGCGGACGCGAAAGGCGAGCACGTGTCCGCGGTGTTCCCCCTTGACGATTCTTATTATAGAGGTGCGTCTATAAATGTAAATGTTGAATTGATTTGACGACCGTCGTGGGGAAGAATTGATCGGGCAACCGGTGTGTGCGCGCGCGCGAATGTAGCGTACGCAGCCACGTTGGCGTTCGCAGAAAATCTGTACGCCGTTATTTTATGTAACGTGTGCTGTAAGGTTATATACAGAGATAGAGGCGGCTCGCAGCGGAAGTACAGGCTGCTGATAGCGGAACTCGAGGTGAATATGGAGTCGTACTCTTCGTGTACATTCCGTTGGAAAAGCTATTTCGGTCTCACGATACTTTGGGAATTTTTCGCGCCTCGCCGTTCCACTTTTCTAACGCTGGGGGAGATATTCCAATTACCGTCAATGGTCCCTATAATCGACGCTTGAATTATTTTATTTAATAACAAAGTAATGGTTTGTTTTCTTAATTTCTTTCAATAATGGACTCGTATCGCTTTCAAAATGAACGGTACATTTCATAATTCATTTATAAGATGTTGGAATTCGTTACTTGTTTAATTGTCGACGCAAAGGGAATAAAATATAGCCACGTACGAATTAAGAATTAGGTCATATCTTCTCGATTCAAGAAAAATCGCTTCTGAGGAGATTATACATTAGATCATAGGATAAATTGGGTTATAGACTAATAGTATTAAGTAAATTATGGAAGATTTTATAATATGATGTTACATAAACGTATATGCGTTGAACTTGGGTATTTCAAATATTAATCTGAAATATGCGACAAAAATATACTTCGGTTTCGAAAGAGTTAATAAATCATTCCGAACCTTGCAGTTACAAAGGCGCACAATTTGTAAATCTAATCTTTCCTTAACTCAATCGATTTTTCGATAAAATCACCACTTTAGCGGTTTAAAGAAGTAAGTGAAATTCCGGAGTTTTCGAAGGAATCATAAACAAAGTTTTCCTCAAATTTCATACGTACTTGTATTTATCACTTATCAATATTTCACAATTTTTGTAGCAAGAAAATTGATATAGAATAGCACCTGTACAATCCGATGCGAGCCGCAATGAGACAAACAAGTTGACGTGTAATATATCTCGAGAATTGATCTAAAATTGACCGTTTTGATTCTCTAAAGTAAAAAGATCACTTGAGCTGAAAATCCTTTAAACTTCAGGCAATAGAAATAGATTTTACAGAGAAAGATGGTTTGGACTAGAAAAATTATCCATTGGCTTCGTAAATTGGAAACGCATCACTATAATTCGGGACTTTATCCAAATTTAGCTTTATATAAACAAAAATAAGGAAATGGGTTCTGAGTAGAAATTGTTGTCACCCTTTAAATATTATAAAACGTACTTTATTTTGGATATTTTGCATATTCTTACACACTACATGGAGTCTGTAGTTTTTCGTGCATTTAAGTTTTCCATAAATGCATAGAGATTTGCAGTCTACACATCACAGTATTCGAATTAAATTTCAAATTGAATTCTGTATTTAAGCATTTAGTGTGGCATGTGGCAACATAGTTAAGGGTTACCTTTTTCTAATACGATGGTATCTTTATATTGTTGACTATTATGTAATCCTTTTAATTTCGAATAAAGTAGAAGAACCTTAAATACAGACGACACACAGAGTAGACTTGTATCCAGTGTATTTTTTGTTACACGATTTTGAAGTCTCGAAATCCAACTACCTTTTCGATTGCTTAAGTCTACAGCTTTTGCATTTGCTCTTACACCTTGCATATTAACCCTTTGCGTACGAGTGTCGCGAATAGCCGACCATTTTTTTATATTTCTTGGATTCGCGTCAATTTTTAAAGCAAGAAATTCCAATTAATATTATTGATGGACAGTGCTGCTAATACATGGACAAACTTCCGTTAAGTGCCACCCTTAAAGGGTTAATAGTTGAACGAAAATTCGTGAAATACTATTTTGTTCCGTCCGCAAAGGGTTAAAATACCTTAGAAGTGTTTGCATTACTTTTCCAGTAATGAAACCGAAGATATCCCTGCGAAAATTCTGAAATTTTTAGGTGTCAGTATTTCAGCCCACGTGACACGAAGTCCCACAAAATGATACGTTTATTCTGTACCTCGACTCCATTCTAAACACTCTATTCCCCGTTACAAGTGCCAATTGAAAGTACCACTGCTATCGTTCGCATCGGAACGATTAATGACTCGATTACATGTCGACACAATCCTTAACGAGTTCGCCGCGAAGGATGTTCCACCCGGGACTAGTACAATGATCGTTGCAAAGGAGTACAATGATCGTTCGAATTCCGAAACGAATGGACGTTATAGCGTATTGGTACACGTATCGGATAAAAGCGTACAAAAGGCGTGGAATCTAGCTGTGTGTTGCCCGATGCTCTATCGTTTTCAGCGCGATGTATCGAGGCGTAGTGAAGAAGATAAGATAGCAACTCGGTTATCGACTCGCTTACACTCGGTTCACCTGCGTCCTAGGTGCTGTTATCTTGGCCTTTTATCGATGACCTCTGCTCCGTGTACCCGCGGCTGATATCGTGCAACACACGAAATGTCTGGAGCCGCTGCGTATGCACGACGATAGCGTCGCTATAATGTCTACATCGGAATGGTGAACACATCGACCCACCTACCTTCGCGTTTCGCTCGTTCCAATTTCCAGGATTGGTTCTGTTCCACGTCCCGTGTCCCTCCTGGCCCACGGTCTCGGTCTTATTCGCATTCCCCGCCATGCAGATCTTACCTTTCCCCCGGTCGGTGTTCCTGGTGCACCCTTCTCTGCAACACTTCTCTCTCTTTATCTTTCGCCGAGCTCTTTTTCTCTCTCCTCGTTCCACGAAGATGCGATCTTGTCCACTGACGACCACGCCTTCACCGCGTACAGAGAGAGCTGAGAGCGTGCGTCGATCTCGTTTCGAGGAGACCGGCGTGTGTCCTTCCTTCTTAAGCGGACCGGAGCAAGCGAAAGGGGGGAAAAAGATGGGGAAGGAAAAAGAAAATGAAAGAAAGAGGTATAAGCCACACCGATGTTAAGCTGAACGCAGAGCCGCGTGGCGCGCGAGTTTGACGATGTTTGATGATTATGGCGGAGCTTTCCTTCTTTCCATACGTCTCCGCAGCCGGATGCTAAGATTTTGGTTCGCCTATCAGGTTGGCGCATATGAAACGTCGTTTTTCTATGGTTTAAGATTAGGGGATGAATACTATATTCATCGCATGTTAAATTCATTTCGAATCAAATTGATCGTGTTTAATTTGTAACGTGGTTAATTGTAATATATCATGTTAAAGAAGATGTTTGTTGTATAGTGTTATATTGAATTTAGAAAAACTTCAGTGTTTGACGTTATGAGTGATCAGAATATTTCTGCAATTTGGTTAATATATCGTAAAACTATTGAAAGTAGAATTTGAAGGAGATTATATAAATATTAAAGTAGTTCGGCAATCAATTTGTAAAATTAATCTTATGACTTGTAATTTTTCACTGAATAGTAAATTAGAAAGAAGATCAGAGAATCCTGAAATTGGTGATTTGTATGGTTATATAATGATGAAACTAATTCACTGTTGAAGAGAAGTGTATAAAATCACGTAACAATTATTTTAATCAAATATACATGTGTAACATTTCGAAGAATCTACTTGTGCTTAAAGTTGTTGCTTCGAAACGACATTTCATATGCAGCAACCTAATATATTCTTCTTCTTGAGACATTTTGAACAAATCAATAAAATTTTGAACAGTCTTTGAAGCAGTTTTTCTAAAGAGTTCAATTTTAACTCTTTCTCCATATTTACCATCTAATCTTGAAAGCGTAGGATGATTGCAAAAATGCATAATTCAAGGAACACGAATCTTCCTTCATACCATTTGCAGAAATTCTCCAACAATCTTCAAAAGCGCACTGTTGCAAGTTGATACAATGTTCATAAGAAATTACCAATTTAGAATGGTTATTTCGCCCACTTTAATAATTCTTCTGTTAAATTATTGGACTCGAAAGTCTTGCAGTCCTACAGGGTCTTCAGTTTCGACCCGAATCGTGTCGAAACTCGCAAAAACTCATCCCGTAGTCAAAACAAATTAATATATTATTTCGTCCTACCCGCTTTACGTCGCTCCATTTAACTCCGCGTCGCGTGCGTCACTGCCGCATGCTACATCAACAGAATTATGCCTTAACTCTCGTGACACTTTTGCGAGATAAATCTCGTTTGGTCCCCAAGCAGATTGTCGTCTTCTATTTAGCGAACTTCCGTCACCAACCACCACGTGGACGTTTTCTCGTCGTGCTTCGATGGCCGGCAAAAAATCGGCTGCGCTCGGCTGGAACGTCATAACCGCTCCAGCTACGTGCTTCTTGTACGTCCGACGATGATTTCTCGTTCCCCTTGGTTCCTCCGCCGCGACACGTCGCGTCGCGTCGCGTCGCTTCGCCTCGTCGTGCACACGCTTCTTCTTATAGCCGAGTAAATTCTCGCCGGTACCGGTGTACCAATCCGCACGCTTTTTTGCCCCTATAACCGAACGGGAGATAAAGAAAGAGGGCAGGATTGTACGTTATTCCCTCGATAACGTGATATTTTGATTTCACGTCGCGGCGACAGGCCGGCGACAGGTGTACGCTCGCAGGGGGATTTCTTGTTGAAGTATAGCCTACGGTATAGACGGGCCTGGGTGCCTCCGCGACGGGCCCTGCAGGATTTTATGGTAACATTGATAATTTACGATCACGCTGGAAAAGCCGCGGGACCGTGAAGCAATCTCTTCGCTGCCGTGAGCCAGGAAAGCTTTATCGGCCGTCGCGTCGCTTATCCCGGTGCGTCATTACCTTGATAGCAGCGTGCGTGCAGGCTAAAAAAAAAGAAAAAGAAGGAGCTTATCGGGCGTCTTCCAGGAAATGCAACGAACACGTGATACGGCGGGAAATCGAATCGTGCCTCGATCGTGAACACGCGGCGCTAACTTCGATTTTTTTCCTTTCCTTTTCTCCTGTTTCCTCCTTTTTCCAGCGTCTGTTTGTTGTATACTTTCCTTTCTCGTGTACTTGATAAGCTGCTCGATATCGTACATTGTACGCGCATCGATGTACGCTACTGTGCATAGGTATTTGGTTGGAAAGAAAGATCGTAGCGTTTATTGAATGAAATTTGATGATATAATGCGTATGGGGAAGAATTATATATATACAGTACTGCTCATAATTTAGATGCGTTTCTTTAGTTTTGGCAATGAAAATATAAATTTCGACGCGTTCTCTTAATCCCTTGCATCGCAGTAACGAGTTATACTCGTTTTATAAATGCTTACGTAGATTCGATAAAAATGGCTACCATTGAGGATAAAAATACTTACGCATGGTAGTGTATATAGAAATAAACTTGATTCATAGCAAAGGCGCCTATGTTTACGCTGCACTTCAATCGAATGCGAGTTGGATCGATCATGACAATTCTTGAAAGACGTAAATAGGTAGATAAACGCATGACATAGTAATAGTTGCTCGAGCTTTGAAAGTGGTAATGCGATTAGTTGTCAGGACGTTGTAGACGAAATTTCGAGATACTCGAGGAAATTAGGGCTGTGGTGCAAGCGAATACCAATGATAAATGGTAAATAAAATACTAACGATGAAAATTGACACGTTCACTGCAATTATACGAAGTCTACGGTGAACTATTGCCGTGATACGGAGTCAATTTGACGTACATCACCTACTTGACAGTTAATTGTCACATTAATACGGTGATTTTTGAGACTTAACATCTGCGATTACGGATTATATTTCCCATAAACACACATACACCCGCAGTCTACTTACGAATCTAAAAAAAAAAAAGAAAACATCCGAAATAAGATAAGAACATTTGAGCCCATTAACTCCGTATTAACCAATAAAACACAGAAGCGATAAAATTGTACGATAAACCAAAAACCTCTCCCAATTTACCCTTAAAAGCTGCTTTATAGCCGAACTAATTCCCCCGTGTACACTCGAAAAGGCAGGAATTAAAAAATTCAATGAATAAAGAGGCATTTTACCTAACCGTGCCAAAGGGCCATTACGCGGGGCTAATAGAAACGCTTAACATTCTTGCCGCGGCATTAAGATATCCCCTCGATGGAGTCTCTCATTATCCGTCATACGATGGTGCTTAATATCAGTGTAGGTTGTTCCCGTATGGGGTTTCCTCTCTTTCTTCGCCGACATGTCGAACACTTTTGGTACACCGTACTACCCAATAGTGGATGCACCGCGGTCTCTCTGTTAGTGACCAGAGGCAAGGCTTCGGTGGAGCTCAACAAAAGGGGAGACACAGGGTGGCACGGTGTTGTATATGTATGGCCGGCAAACAAGAGGGGCAGGTGGAAGGTTGTGCAACCTGTTGCTCCGTTGCTTGGGACGAGAGAAACGAAACGGTAGGATGAGTCGTTCGGGTTTGCGGGTCGGCATGAGACCGGAGAAACATTCTGCCCTTGGGTATAGCAATCACAATGGGGCGAGTCTCCTTCTCCGCGTGCTCCTTCTCTCGGTGATGTACGCTCTCGTTGCTCCTTGCTTCTTCTTCTTCTCTTCTGCCCCTCTTCTTCTGCCGAGGCTTCGTCCTCCTTTTCCTCCTCCTCCTCGTCGTCGTCGTCGTCGTCGTTGTCGTCTTCTTCTGCCGACTTGTTCTTCCTGTTGCCCTGATGTGGTTCTCCAGCCACCTCTTCGAACCTCCTTCTCGGACGTCGCGCCCTCGGGCCACGATCCCGATCTGACGCGATTTGCATAATTCCAGTATCCCCGCCCAGCCGTTCAGCTGCTCAATTATTAGCTGGAATTTAAGACGTGTTTAAGAAAATAGCTCGGGCTCCGGTGCTTTTTGCTTCTGCCGATTCTCCGAGTGGCTTCCCTTACCTCGCGGTGCCTATTCCACCGGGGAGAATGTGAAAGTTTGTTGTCGACGATGAAAAGTGAATCCCTTCGTTTCTTCTCTCATGATATGTTCATTCGTAGACTGGGGATTTGCATGCGGTTCGGGGGGATTTAAACGCGCGATGAGATTCGTTACGCACGTAACATAGTAAGAATACGCGAAACGTTCGAAGAAAAGTATTGGGTTGTAACGTATATTTGTTACGTTTTCCTACGACGTTTTTGAAGTTGTATATAATTCTGTATTCTTGTATAGGAATCCTATATAAAAGGAATTCTTCGATGATTGTAAAGATGGAAGCAAGAGATCGATCGAGATAACGCCAATATGATTAATAGAAATCATTTTTAATTTACAAGTAAATAACTTTAAAAATATGTATCAACGAGTGTATGTTACGATCCAATACTTGTTAGAGTATTGAAAGGTCGAAACAAATCTATTCGTATTCCATTTATTTAATTATTATAAAAATCCGCAGTCGCAGCTTTGGCTAAATTAAATAGAAGTTTTAGTTTCTGGTTTAGTGCATCTTTTGTTTTTGTTAAGAAACTTTTGTTATGCAATGAAACCTTAAGTAATCGTATCCCACATGTTTAGATGAAAAGGTTTAGATATTGTCATGCATTAAATAAATACATAAGTTGCGCGCGCTTTCGTGTTACGTACAAATAGGTTTGATCTCGCGAATTGTTTCCGATAAACAGGCTTCGAGTGAACCGTGATTGGGTTTTACTTACGAAAGCCACGACTCGCTCCAATTTTCGAAACTATGTTAAAAATAGAAAGAGATACGAGGTACGTTCGTTCCTGTTTCCAAGATATCCCAAGATGCATTGTCGTATCTCGATTGTCGTATGATTTGGTTACATTCTGTTACACGAGAAAGAAGAAGAAAAGAAAAAAGGATAATCGAGCCAGGAATTTAACGTAATAAAATTGCGCGAGTTTTACGAGTTCGTCGTGTCCCGATCGAGAGATAGCTGACAGAACGATACTTGTCGAGTCGTTGAATCATTATTAGGCACAAACAACACTTGCCGTCAACGGTGAAACGAGGCGATACTCGTACACCGTTATCACGGAACACGGTTTTATCAGTAGTGCGATATGGTAACGAGGTCTGTACCTACGGATGTCTGTTGCACTTTTTATGCTCCACATCTCGAGATTTGTTGGTTGTTCTTGATTAAAACGTTTACGCTCCGTTGCTCCGCGCCAATTGTACTTTCCGCGAGCAATTGATTATGACACGCAAAAGTGATCCAGTACCTAATGTATACCGTGTCGTGTACAGGTCGTATTTAAGCTTTCGCCGTCCTAAACTATCGCACTTCCCTCCCTCCGTTAAATGCGTGTTTTACTTAAATTAATACGCGAGCAAAATTAAACGATCAAAAAATTCTGATCAGAAAATTGTCAATCTTTGAACTGCTATAACTTCGTAACAAAGCATTGTACAGTGATCAATTTGGGCTCATTTTAAAGCTTGAACTCTCTACTTTCTCATATGTGAACAGATGTTTCGCGAAAATTTTCTTGCATCGAAGGGTAGAGTGAAAAACTGGAGGTAATCTTTGTTTCAAAAATTATGCGCAATTCAGATGAATCTACGGACGTTAATAATTTTTTATTGCGATTCATTTTACATTGATTTCCCCTTTGCAACGAGTCCCTAAAAGTCGATGTACGATTTTTTATAGCCGAATCATTGCATTTTTAATGAATAAGCCGTCGTAGGCTGTACATACTTTTTGCCTTTAGATCTGGCGTTGGGTTTAGATATTCGTATCGTCTAACCACTGTTTCGTTCGTTTCCACGCACGAACTGCAGCGTTGTCTGCATCTACGCTAAAAAATGCAGTTGTCGCATTCAATTCCTTCTGTAAATGGTATTAAAACCACCTCCAACAACTCCGCATATAGTATCAAATTCATTTTACGACCAATTCAGCAGATTGGTATTTTCTAATGCAAACCAAATCATCGCTGAGCCACCACTGAAATCGCGACTCGTTGCAACCTTATCTTCTTTTCTCAAATCGTGCCAAAGGGTCGGTCGATCGTGCCTACTTCCGTCTTTCGCTATAGTCTTGCACAGCGAAAGATAAACGCGAAATCCCTTAAGACCTTTTGCCAGTCAGCGCGAATGTGCAACGTCAGGCTCCGGTATACTCGCCAATTTCGTTGATTAAAGCGCGCCTTCATCGGTGATATCCTCCATTAATCTCGCATCGGGTTCGAGAGGATCGCGAATCGCATTCCACGATGCCGCGATGTGTGTCTCTGGCGACCGAGAAGAATCGGATGCAACGCGTTAGGGCACATTCCCACTGGTCAGTCAGCCAAGAAGCGTGGACGCGCGTTGGTAATATCGTGATCCATCGGGCATCATTATGATTCGTTTTATTGCCGCCCACCTGTACCGACGTCATCCTTTAAAACGCATCGGTGCACGTTTGCGCGTGCACATCTCCCAATGAGCGTTTCGTTTCAGTCTTATTAACCGAACGGGAGATTATCCGGCTGATAATTTTGCGCGTGATATATGGCAACGCGACTCCCGTTCGTCGATATCGCTTAATTTCTTCCTCGTTCTACGACGTTTTCCTCTCCGCGCGCCCCGTCCCGTAATTCTGCGTTATCCTTCATCCAATTGACATCGCGCTACTTGCGCGTATCTGCTAGATTTTTGTTCGCGATGTTCGAGAAATTCTTGATAGGTTAAGGATAAAAGCGCACAGATTACGCAAAGTTTTTTCCAGTAAAGCTTTTTTCTATCCGGTTCTACGTTTTAGTTTCAACCCTTTCACCGTTTATTAAAGCGACGATACGCTGCAATTGTTGACTGTTCTAAATTGGACAAAACTTGCACGAAAAAGTTTATAGATTCCACGTCTTGTCATTACGAATAAGGAATATATAAGCACTCTTGAAATCTGGTGTTTAAGATCTAAAGAGATTTTAACTCTTTTAGTGCGGAACTCTTATTGTTTAGAAATAGTACTTTGACGTCAAAGTTGCCATTATACTTGTTTAGTTACGCAGCATTAAACCTTGTACCGACTCCCAAAATAATCCTTCGCAATTGCACGTATTAAAACAAGAATCCTCGTAGTCTATAATCAACGTGTTAATAAAAACTATTACATTCGCGAGATTCTACCATCGCAAAAGTTGCTCGCCAGGTTGAAAGCAGCCTGCGTTAAACGAGCTCGGTTTCCATCCGCTTGATTCGTTGCTTACAAAAGAAAGGATGCAGCGGGCAGTCCCAGTAATTTGCGTAATAGCAAAACGCGAAAGATCAGTGGAAACGCACCCTTATGCCGGAGGCGATGCAAGAAGCAGGGCGAGGCGCATCGTATCGCATCTGCGTGCTCTCTTTCAAGGCGTTGGGCGTTCACCCCGACCTCGCCAGCCCGGTGCAACTGGTTCAAATGCATATTGCCTAGCGCAGAGGTGCACTACTGGTAGCTCTACGCTTCTCTTACATCTCTCTGTCCCTGTTTCTCGACTTAATGAAGCTTGCAACGACGCTGGACCACGTTCTGGCAAGCTGCTCGAGTATTTTGACATTTAGTACCCCGTCGTTGGCGATTTTACGTAGACGACGCGACGTAGTCGACTGCAAATCGAACACGGCGAGGCTAGTGGAGCGTGGCTAACGCTTCGACTCGTGCCACGAGATCGCGAATCAATAATTGGTTCGCGCGTAACACGCGCCGCGTAAATCCAACACGCGGCCATCCTTTATGACGGAATTTTAATTGAAGAGTGGCCGGTGGTTAGTCGCTGCTTCGTCGGCTAATGAAGATTGGAATAATGAAGACTACAGGGATTATAAAATAAGGGTAAAACGTAATTTGTAATTCGTTGGGTAAAAGTTGGCAATATGCAACACTTGGGTTTTAAAAGCTTGTCGAAGATAGGGGAATTTATGGTTTTAGTAAAATCGACGCGATTAAACGATCGTGTTTGGTTAGATAAGTTAGTTATTAAAAGTTTGAATTGAATCTGATACGAGACATTTTACAAAAATTCGAAGAGGCTCTTTCAATTCGTTAGTGATTAGAAAATTTTAAGATACGTCAAATTGACCATTTCATATGCCACCATCTAATAATGTATCAAATCATTATTATATTATTATATTATTATATTATATTTCGACTCTTGTCGGAGCTTAACGTGTTACGCACTTCGAAACGAAAAAATTTGCATCGATTTCGGGGAAACGAAGATTGAATTGGGAGAAATAGGATTAACGAAACGTAAATCTGAACGTTTAATAAAATTTGCACATGTTTTCGCGGCGAAACCAATGAAGTACAAAAGGTTACTACGATTAACGCTAAACGAAACCGAGGTGTTAAAGAAATTAAAACTATTAAAAATTACATAAATTAACAGCGGTGTATTTTTGAAACTGTCGCATGATTTTCTGTCCAAAACTTATTCTATAATACTGCAATTACACGAGCATTGCAAATGTCCACCACACTTGTTTCTTCGATACGAATAAGTATACTTTAATCGTTGGTAGGTTCAAGCGTTAAAAAATATGTTTCGAAAACGTGCGAAAGGATTAATGAAGTTCCTTCTCGCGAAGTACACATTTATATCGAATAATTGAAGTTCGAAGCGCGGAATTTCGCTCACAAAGGGCTTTGTCTTGGCCTGGCATAAATTTCCTTCTTAACGGGCGGCGTACAAGACGCGCAGAGACTGGCCAACAAACATATGGTAGTATTCCGATTGCACCGCCGCCACAATTTCTTAGTTTACTCCCTCTTGCTAATGGATGCAAAAGGATAATGCCGGGGTAGCGCCGCTTCTGTGGATTATCGCATAACAGAAGCAAGAAAAGGGACGGGTGACCATTAATGGTACAGTACCTTCGATAGGCTGCTTTTGTTTTATCGATACAATTGCATCGACCGACCGATGCAAAACAACTACGATCTGTAATGGATACCCTCGAACACATGTGCTGATCATTGATGAGGACGATAAAGTCGATACCGATTCTGGAACGAGCGTGGGCGATCTTTGAAACACGATCAATGCGTTTGCTCCGTTTCGATGCTGACGATGCTTATTACTAGCGATGGGACCGAGACACGCTTGATACGTTTCATACGTTCGCGTTTAGAATTGATTTCTTTTGCGTATCGATCTCATTCACGATAGAAAACGATTTCACATGTATCGAAACGATTAATAAAATAAAATTATCTGCTTGTAATTCTAAATAATTGTATTATCGTTTTCATAAACTCGCCCGCTTCGGTTGACGTAATTTAGTATCTTCATTTTATAATATTTTGCATTGCTTTCCATTTTAGGGGCAACGTCGCTTAGTTTGAGTCGCATACGTAGCTCTAATTTGGAAATTTCGATACAGTAAATCAAATAACAAAGAAAACGCAAGAGATATTTGATATCCTTTTCAAATTTACGGATTAAAATAAACAGCTATTTACAAATGATTTCCATGAATTGTCTACAAGTTTAAATAAACAGCCATCGAAGATTATCGATAAAGTATCGGGAAATATCGATACCATTGACTATTGATAGTTTTCCACTACTACTAAGGGCTGTTATCTAAAAATTTGGAAAGTAGAGACTCGATTTATTTATGATTCGTATGACGATGAACGCACTTGTTAATCCACTGAAAACTATAAGCAAACTTAGTACGTCACATGGTTTATCAGTCATTTCTTGCAATACAATTCGAATCATTCATTTCTCCTTAGGTGTGCATATTAACTTATATTGGATTTTTGATTTCTAAACGAAAATTAACTAAGAAATTGCTTAAAAATGCATTGGAATAAAATAAAATTAAAAGACAGGCCTGTATCAGTGCAACTACCATCAACAACTGCAAAACGTTGTTTCGCATGTTTAAAATAAAAAAAGAATGATAAGAAACCACGTAACAATTGGACACATATAACCTCTCATTATATATAGTACATTTCAAACCATTTCATATATTAAAATATAATTAACACATTTATATTCGACCTTAAATATTAGTACACTTGTAAAATAATAATCAAACTTCGTTGGGTTAAAGTTTCTCGTTATTACATATTAAAATGTAAGTAATATATTTACATTCGACTTTAAATATTAATACACTTGTAAAATAATAATCAAACTTCGTTGGGTTAAAGTTTCTCGTTATTACATATTAAAACGTAACTAATATATTTACATTCGACCTTAAATATTAATACACTTGTAAAATAATAATCAAACTTCGTTGGGTTAAAGTTTCTCGTTATTACATATTAAAATGTAAGTAATATATTTACATTCGACTTTAAATATTAATACACTTGTAAAATAATAATCAAACTTCGTTGGGTTAAAGTTTCTTCTTATTACATATTAAAATGTAACTGATATATTTACATTCGACCTTAAATATTAGTACACTTGTAAAATAATAACCAAACTTCGTTAGGTTAAAGTTTCTCGTTATTACATTCCGAGATAATCTAGTCGTAAGCGTTTCATTGAAACACTGCGATATTTACGCCGGTTGCGAGATGGTTGATCAACAAAATAAAACAGTTGTCGCGTTGAGTCTAACCCGTGTTAACGGGTCCGATTTTGATCATTAACGTGGCGGACCGAATATCGAGATACTCACGGCGCGAGTACGCGCGTGTAGCATAAGCGGCGGCACATGCCTGAAGCAGCGTCGGCGGTTTTTCTGGTTCGCGAGGGCCAGAAAGAAGTTGGCCGCAATTAACGGCTCCGTAAATTTACATACGTCGGCGATCGGCGGGGATAAATGGCCAGAAGTCGTCCTACACCGCGAACCGAAGCCGAAGCCGCGGATAAGTAATCGCGTAAATCTTCGCCTGGCAAAAAAAAAAAAAAGAAAAGAAAAGAAAAAGACAAACGTGGATGCGTTCGTTTGCAGAAGAAATGATTTGGTCATTTTCATTTGGTAATTGATTCCGCGATCTGTCTTCTCGAACGTTGAAAATTATGGCCGGTCCTTTCGACGAAACGATTCTCTCGGCAATGAGTTGCAAATGAGTTTTTAGAAATTCGTGGAAGATTTGGAAGCAGGTTTGGCGAATTCCACGTAGGTGGCATTTAATAATATAGGATTGATGTCCCTATAACCGACACTCTGATTATTTTATTCAATGGCAAAGTAATGTATGAAGAGTAAATAAAGAAATTTGAACTTCGGTTTACGTAACAACATCTAGACATTGTATGAATCTTTATACATTATTTCGTTATTATAGGAAACAATTAAAGTGGCAGTTATCTATGCTATGAAGCTCTTCTTATTTATCTTCGATTCATTTCGTCGCATGACTGTATTCTGAAATCATTCGAATGGATATTCGATTCGACTCTTCCTGTCTTTTTATCTGAAGCAACAAGGAACAACAAATTTTGTCTTAGAGTTAGTACAACTGCAACAGGAACTATTGCGAATAGGTTTGCTTATGGTTTAGCAGCAAGACGATAGCTATTAGTGATAGATGTGACTCAAGGAGTTTTGCCTTACCACCACGGATACGTATATAATAAATGGAGTAATAATATGATGAAAATTATCATCATAATGAAACATTAGTGTTCCAAAAATAGGAGAGATTAGAACGGTATATCGAAAAGACCTAAAAATTTTGATTCAAACGTTGTAGAGCTTTAAAAATAAGCGTATCTATTTCCATGCAATAGTCAAAACTGAGCCAATCTTGAAAGTGTAGCAGTTTCAGTAACGAGTGATCGGTAAAGTGTTAAGAAGAAACAAAATCATCTTCCCGCGAGTTAAATTCTTTATCAACCTTGTCGCAGCATGCGTAGGGTAAATGTACCACGTGCTGCCACTTTAAGGATCGCGCTTTAAGTAACTTCATTTAACTATTTTAGAACGTCGTTAACGTAAAGATCGTTCCAGTTTGGAGCGTACGATTGTTCAACCGCTCTTTTGTTTATGAACATTTTTTTATATGATCAGTATAATAAATTCATTACTACGTGATTGAAGACGTGCAACAAAGTCCACGGTCCTTCGTACCGTCACTTGAATACTTTTCATTTAAATAGAAACACGTTTTACATATATTAGCACGTCAGTTTGCGTAATAGATATTAGATATATAGTAAACGTATCATCTTAACTGAATTAAGACACGTCTCGTACTTTATAATTGTATTGGTCACGTTTTAATGTTCAACAGCACATTTACCACCTAACATTTGTTTATAAATATTAAGTGTAAATTACTATACAATGTCTACGTGTTGTTACGTAAACCGAAGTCCAAATTTGGTATGAAAATTTCTTTACTTACGTTTCTTTTCACGTTACTTTGCTATCAAATAAACGTATTCAAGCGGCAGTTATAGGGACAGTGAGAGTACGTGGGTAATTTACCGTGTATCCGTCAACGAGAGACCGTCTCGCCGAAATCGGACGAAAAAGACGGCAGTGTAGAAAAGGCGAAGCGATCAGCAGCGGAGTAGTCACGTCGATTGCCTCCGACGAAGAGTAAGGGACCACCTTGCCGCAGGGGTTGAGAAAGAGAGTCAAGAGGTTCGCTTACGGAATGGTAGAAGTCTACCTACCGCGGTTCAGCTGATTGCGAAAATAAACATTCATTATTGTAATTACTTTCTGCGACGTGGCCGTGCCGAGAGCCACGATCTGGCTGCCTTGACGAAGGGGCACGGGGCGAGGAAGGAAACGGGAGAATGAGAATGAGAAGAAGACAGCGGCGAAGTACGAGGAAGATGCACCAAGTCCGAGCAACCTCTCTCCTACCATGTACACAGACACATATATATATATATATAATGTATATATATGTATATATATATATGTATGTATATATATATGTATATATATATGTATGTATATATATATATATATATATATATATATATATATATATATATATATATATATATATATATATCTGTAACGAGAGTTTCATTGACGTAGTCGTCGTGCCCATGGCGGGTTAATTACAAAGTCGAACCGACGATTCCTTCATTAGCGAAAAGGAATCGGTGAATCCAATTGGCGGGGCGAGGCGAGGCGAATCCTCGTTTGCATCCGTTCAGCCGCTCTCCTGGGTCCCCGGCGATGCGTCTTCAAGGATGGAGAAAAAAGGTCGATTCGTGCGGCCTCGTGTGATTGATCTGCTTTCGGTCGCGACGAGACCGTTCGCATCCTCGCAAGAAATACACTGGTTCGAGCTTTAATTACCATCCGGGGATTTATTTGAGGAACTTGTTAATGGAACGACGATCAATGGAACGTTCGCCAGTCGATTCGATCCACTTCGGCTACGCGTTGATGGATATCCGTCGACTTCGAAGGAGAAATATTTGAATTTTCGTTCAGGTTACGGGGTGAAATCTTTCGCAATCGGGATAAAAGGGAGATACGCAAACACACCGAATGGTATTTTGTTGTTTGCGAGCCGGAAATTGAAGCTGTAAAAAGGGCAGTTCGAGTAAAATCTGTAAATATTTAATGAAGTATTTAAAGATAGATATAAAAGGAATGTAAAAGGCCGGACACATTTTGGTACATCTCGAATACAACCGCATCGAATCGAAGTTACACAGAGAAGAAAAAAAATCTTTCGCATTTGGGATAAAAGGGAGATATGCCAACATACTGAAAAGTATTTTGTTGTTGTGAGCCGGAAATTGAGGCGGTAAAAGGCAGTTCCAGTAAAAAAAACTGTAAATATTTAATGAAGTATTTAAAGATAGATATAAAAGAAATATAAAAGGCCGGACACACTTTGGAACACAATCGCATCGAATCGAAGTTACACAAAGAAGAAATAGGGAAGAGAGAGAAAAAGATAGCTAATTTATACAGATGTTAAGTCGCGGTTTCAATGCTCTTACATCATTGGTTGCACGTGTCAACTCGATCCCCTAGTTACAATTTCTAGTACCTAATCTTTTCATTTTAATAACATATTTGAACACTTTGACGATCGCTACTTTTTACGGAAAGCAAATATCAACACTTACGCGGGTTTATATATAATGATTTTAAATATAAGTGTTTTATATAATACAATTTATTCACGCGAGTTTCCTTTTACGCGGTGATTCGTCAGAGATTTCTCGATTCACGCCGACTCTTTATACGCTACTTCAATTTACGCGATTTGATTTTAGACGGTCCTTCTTTCTCTCTTGCAGTTTTGGTATCTAGGTGTAGAAAGCGATAGCCTGTAATCAAACCTGAAATAATGAAGTTAAAACAAAGTTTTACGGAGAAAATCTGGGACATTCTGTACGAAATAATTTACAATACGGATACTTGTCGAAAATGCCACGAATTATCCGAACAGTGTAATAAAATTGCACTAGTTTGGTGCAAAATCAAAGTAGAAGAAGACTTGATCTCCAATTAGCAATGGAATCTTTGGAATTGAAGCGTACTTAAGATACAAAACTAAAAAAAGAAAGAGAAGATATAAGAATTTTATATTAAGATGGTGCTCGTACCATAAACCGAATTTCTGTCACGCATTTTAACACGCAGCACGGTGAAACCAGAAATGAAGTAGTTCCTTATGCAAATATGAATGGAAATTACTCTTTCAAATATGGAAAGTGAACATCGCATTGGCGCATAGCCTGGCTCATTACAGAATGCAAATGAGGAAATGTAGCAAATTGGAATCGTACGAATTTTTAATATTATTCTTCTCGGGGACATCCGGCGTTCGGATAACACGGCGAACGGTTTATTTTATACTTTCCTATTGGCTATACACCCTTTCATTTTTGACGGGTCGTCCATTTTTCAAGCGTACCGAGAAACATGATCCCTCACTTATTTCGTCCAATGCAATAAGTTATTAATGACCTACTGCGACCGGCAAGCTGTGATACGTTATCGCAACTTTCCAGACCATGAATCACACGAATACATATTCAATTTGTTCTGCTCCCTGTTGCATCTCTACCAGAGATACTGATACGCCAATAAAACAGAACCAGTTTAAAGAAAAAGAAAAAAGAAAAAGAAAAAACAACAACTAAAGATCCCGTAATCGACTTACATAAGTAAGAACTTTAATAACAAAACTTGTTGAACTTTTAACTCCATCGTTCGTAACTTTTCCGTTTGATACGGAAAGCTAATCTTTATTGTTACGATTTCCGTAAATACACGGTGTTCGGTTACCCCTTAGAGAAGATTCTACTTGCAGTTAACGTATGCTACTTGACATCGGGAGAATTAAAGCAGGACGTAAAATTTGTCGTATCTGCTAATTGGAAGCGATGTTCAAAATAAAGATAGGAGGTTCCGAAGCGATGTTTATTAACACGTTCGCGAACGTGAATGCTGTATATAGCATTCAGTTTCATTGTGATGCAAAACGACGCGAATGCTATAACATTCAAATGTATAAGCCACATTATTTTGCAATCAATTTCACACGCTTCGATATAATGGCTAACCGGTCAATCGCCTGTCTATTTTTTCAGCTAATTAAAATCTTGACCGTTTGCGAACGCGTTAATCGAAATACAGTGGAAACTTTCGAATGCGAATTAATAAGGGAAACAAAAGTAACCGGACAATAGAACAATCATCTTTTACGTTAAACTTCGTTTATTTAAGTAGAAATGAAAGAAAAAATCAATAATTCATTCGAATATTTGAGCAATCCCATATCTTTTTGATTGCAATTGTACAATCTAATCTTGCTAATTTCGTTGTTCTTTCGCCACTTTCAAGATCTTTAATTACACTGGACGTTGCTTGAACGTTTAGAAGCACACGTACACCGCGAATTTTTATACAAATACGTATCTTCACCAACACAATTAAACGAATGTAGCTTCGGTAGACATTTGAAACAACTACTAAACGAATATTTTATATATTTTTCCATTTTTTATGCTCCCTGCATTTTACCCAAAAATGTCTAAAAAAGTCCGCAGTCTGATTCCCCGCCAAAAAGCCCAATTCTACTTTTAACGTACCAGTACATCGTCGAAAATGGTGCACGTTGATTTTGACGTGTCAGTAGATACACGAATCCGTTAACAAAACTCTTCAAAGTCACGAAGAATCTCGAATGTTTCTCGCGCGAGGTACGCGGACCTAGGGACATTCTTGCCCGCGGAGTATAATCAAGATCGACGGCCCGTGCAATTAAAAAGAGAGCCATCGATGGCTCGGTGAACCGTGGCCTTAAATCGTCCACGAACGGACACGACGAAAGGGAGCAGAGCTGCCAGTGAAGATACTCTTGGCAGAGAGGGAAGGAAAAAGAGCGGCCCGTCCGGATCGCACGGATAAACCGTCTCTGGCGTGCACAGTGCCGTGAATTAATTATCACCCGTGGGCCCCGTGTTCGTACTTTTAATCGGCCTGGCCCCGACCTCTCGGCCCACCTCGTGCCTCGTTTCCACCTATAAAATGTTCCTCGTGCGGCAGTATTTCACGCCTGCCCACGCGCGCCCTTTACGCCACGGGGATACGTTGGACAGACTTGGAGGAATCTCAGGAAAAGGACTTCTTCTATCCTCTCCACCGAGTTGCCTTCCTCGATCTTGTCTCGTCGTCGCAGGTGCACACGAGGCAGAGATTCACCTTTCAGCCGAATGTTCGCAATATTGTACGGTTATGCGTTGGAGTTAACGCGACGAGGTATAAGAACTCACTTGTCCGTAGCTCGTGTCGCGTTTATGCGTTGCAACGATGTTCGGTTCGCGTCGTTCAAGCCCCCCTCTCGTGATAATTGACGATGTTCTTAGGGAAGATGGGCGTACTCGGTGTAAACCGCGAAGCAGTGGTTTGGTGGTAATGGTTAGGTGGATCGTTTGGCGGATTGGGAATAATGGTTTAACCCTTTGCAATCCGAATTATGTTTCAATTTTCTTGCCAGCTGCTCACAACGCTTTTAAGCGTTTCATTTGAAATTGACTTTAATTAAAAAATAAGGCAATTTAAATAAATAGAGGAAGAAATAAATTCAATTATAAATACCCGTTTTATTTGCACTATTGTTGTATTTTGTAATTTTTGTAGTGTATGAACTCCTGAGATAAAAACTGATGTCGAGTCACACTCGATATAGAAGTGCAAAGGGTTAAGATACGAGTAAAATTCGTGGATACGCTGTGGCGTTCGTATATGTGCTCCATAATTATGAAAGTGGTCTAAGTCAAAATTTAATCATAAATTTGAATCAAAATTAACAATATTAAGACAGTTATTTCACATCACGTTATTTTAAATTGAATTAATTCAATGTAATTTTTACGATATTGTAAAAAATGAATCGTGTTAGATAGTGCTTGTTTGTTCAACATTTTATGGAATTTATTTAGTGTTAAAAATGTTGAAAGTGTTGAAATTGTGTGAAACTTGAAATTTAGTGTTGAAACAAGAAATATATGACTTAGACCACTTTCATAATTATGGGCACATATAGAGTTTTTTCCTTTTAATAGTAGTGATAGATTTTTGCTAATCGATGGTATAGAGTCTTTGAAAATATTTTGCAGTGATTTTTTGAAATTTGTGCGTTGTATTGTATGTTGTTTAATTTAGCATCGTGATACGATCGAACGATACACAGAAGTAGTTCGAATCAATCACTAAAGTTCGCTTCTCAACAAATTTCGCGAAAGTTAATCGAATAAATGTAATCTTAATTTGATTATGTAATTAATCTGATCTTTATTTGAGGGCATTCGTAAATTTGAACTTAATTTGACAGCGTCCTTAAATCTAAATCTAATTTGAATCTGGTTTTGAATCTAAACTTAATTCAGGTTATTTTTAAGTTTAAATTTAGCTTGAACATGGGTTAAAACTAATCTTAATTTAAGGGCATCCATAAATGTAAACGTAATCTATGGTTATTTTAAATATAATTTGAACATGATTTAAGTTTAAGCTTAATTTCAGGACATTCTTAAATCTGATCTTAATTTAAGGGCTCCTTTAAATTTAAATCCACTTTGTATCGATTAAAAGAATCCGCGAAAGCTTCGAAGAAGAATATTTTGAAGATCCAGTTGAACAATTGAATCGATTCTCATCCGATCATTACCTAAAAAGGAATCTATATCTGCTCGCTTTAAACTACATCAATAGAAGGGAACATGATTCCCAATCATATCCATCTATCGAAGAAGGAAAAAAAGAGAAGGGGATCTTTTACCTTGTACCACCATTACCTATAAAAGGAGTTTCCTATCAATTTGTTACCGCATTCGGTTTCAAGTAGATCAACAGCGGAGTGGCCGTAATCTTGCTCGATTTTCTAAATCGTGTTGAGATCAGGCGTAATGTCGTGGCCAGTAATTGGCTATTAAAAGCAAACCCATTTTGTCAGAACGATTTTGATTCTTCTGATACTACTCCTGACAAAAAGTTCTCAATCAAACGCGATAATATAAAATGACCTAAACACGCTAAAGTTTTTATCATGCAAATTGCTATTGTATAACTATGAAACTTAATAGAAAATTTATAGATGACTCGAAGTACAATTAGTTAACAAAAATGTGCCTCGTAGTGAAAATTAACTTCGAGAAGCGATAAAATTATCGTGAAACGAAATTCCATATGCATGTTGCGAAAATTTCATAGCAACAATGTTATGATACCGGGAAACATTAGAATACAGGAAAATATTATAGAGAGAAAATATTAGGTAATATAAATATGAAATAGAGTATCGTTTATCTCTTTGTAGATTTATTTTCCTCGCTCTATTCTTTTTTCATAACAAACGAATATTTTCATATACTTCTTTTCCTCATCAATTTCATATGAAATTTATTTAAGTTTCTCATATGTTTTTCCATTTATTTGTGGAGCAGCATTTTACATCTGAAAAATTGTAGATTTTCTTAATTAGTTCCACGTTGTCGCGTTCGATGGAAAAACTTCCCGCCAAGGATAGTAAAAGCGACAGCTCGTAAAATAGATCTTCGGCTATAAATACAAGCCCTTATTTTATAAATATCTATAGCACGTCGAGTTTGATGGATTTTTTCATTCGTCGCTGGACATTTTGCGAAATGAGACGACTAGTGGACGGCAATCACTGCGTATTCAGGGTATCTAATTAACCGTCACCGTATATTTACGAGTAGCAGAGCCTCGTGGTCCACCGCGAACGGCTCATCAATTAAGGGATCGATCTCGGATGACAAATGACTTTCATTTATCAGCGAAGCCGAAGTGGTGACATGAAATATCGACGTGATTTTCTATAATATGATCACTCTGAAATCCGTGGCTGACCGAGCCTAACAAAACGCGGAAAATAACGCTCGGATATTAATGGTTCCGCGTCGTTTGAATAAATATTCGCATGCGTGAACTTACATGCCGCTGATAACATTCCGTGCTCGTATTATAATGTGCCGTGAGCGAGGTTGCGAAGAAGACAGGAAGCACGAAAACAGATCGATCAATGTAACGTCGCGTCGGCAAGAATACCAGTTGCTGCATCCCTTCAGCTTCAAATTTTTTATATCGAAGAATATCGACATCCGTGGATCGTCATTCGGATATTAATGGATCGTTTACTTAATGATATGTGAAGTAGTATAGAATGGCTGAGGAAATTATTTATACGGCATTGTTTATTTATTTATTCTTCTACGGATGATAACCCATTAATGTACAAGAAATGAATATATTATAATCTCTAACAATAGAGAATATCAATTGTATTTATTTTGTCATTTAGGTACTAATTAATTAGATTCGAGTGAATTAAATTTCCTATTATTTAATGGTAACACTAGGCGACTATGAAAATTTGTTATGGTAAGATCGAAACATAGAACCTAGTTGAAACTCGTCTAATTTAAAAGTATAGATATACAGAGTTGCTACTAGAATGAAAGGCAAAAGAAAATAAAGTCGATTATCTGAATCGTTAACCCTTTGGCTACGAAAGACGTATATGTGCGTCCTAAAAGCATGGATAATCGTTTGTTAAAATACACCGCCATTTTCATTTCAATCGTAGGAGAATTTTCACTATTATTAGTATACAATACACTTTAATTAACAATACCAAATAGCTACAAATTTGCATTCGCGCTGCTTCTACATTAATACAAGCTACTCTAATTTCTGAATCCGAAACGCGTTTCAATTTTAAGCTGCCGTAGCAGAAAGGGTCGAATAAATTATTCCTAATATAATAATATAATCATTTACGGTCGAACTTATCGAAAATTTTACGCGCATCTAATATTTCTCTTCGTCTAAATCCAACGAAACGTGCGCGTTAACATTAGCATATTAGAGCCATCAGATTTGGTTTACAAATCAATCCTTTACGAGTATCAATCCGCGATAAAATGGGTGACAGAAAAGTGCACGAAAATAATCGTTATCAGTGGAAGACGAATGGGGCACGGGCTCACAGCCGCAATATCCGATATCTGTACAAAGCATCGAAGAAACTGCATCGCAAATATTTAACATCGTTCGCGTAGCAAGGAAACAGGATATTCGTTCGAGCGGATAGTTACAGCGTTGCCCTGCGATAATCTTATCAAGGTGTAAAAACTAATAGCGTAGTAGAAAAGTTTGATAACCCGCGCGTAAATCGGATAAACGATTCGACCGATGGATTTTTATGGCCAACCGTTCTCCTCGATATTGCAACGAGAATATTATTAATAAAACGGTGGGATTTTTCGATACGATCGATCTAGCCGATTACGCTACGCTTGGCATGAGCAATGGATATCGATGCATACGCAGCGAGGTACGCAGAAATCATTTGAGTCCAGAGAGACCGGTACAACTGCATTCTAGTCAGCACTCGGAGCCAAAAGAACGCACGTGGCTAAATGAGAGGCTCCAAGGATCGATTTTTCTTATGGAACCTCGAGGTGTCGCTTTCGGTTCGACACACTTTCGATTGAATATCAATGGGTCATTCGGCGAGGCAACGATCGTGGGCGGCAATAGGATGCAAAACGAGAATTCAACCACTTATTGTTAGAGAAACCGGCACTTCACCCTTCGCGATCGTTGAAATTTCTTCGTACGCGTTTACTGTTACTTTCGATTCGTCGTCGGCTAAAGGATCGGAGTTAGTTTATTATTAGTTTCGCTGCGGCATTTTAAAATTAGAGGAGTTCTTCGATTCGTACACGTGTGGATTATTTTTATTATTAAGGAAGTAGTGTAAGTATCGATATTTCAATGCTCTGGTTAATAATAGAAATAGTATTGTGTTGTACAGCAGCGTTTCTCAACTTATGGATTGAGGTTTAATATTGGATCGCATTAAGTTTTTAATGGGATGCGAAACGATAGTGTAATTATTCTAATTATCGTGCCCATGTTTAATTAAGGGACAATGAATACATTTACCAAAAATGAAACTAGACAGATACAGTAATTAAAGTAGCATATTTTGTTTAATGATTTTTAAGGATTTATTTATGAATGTAAATAAGAAGCATTGCAGCAAGTTTTGCATTTTGCTTAATTTTTAATTCTGCTATTCTCCTTGGGTCAAGACGATCCAATGTGAAAACTATGTTTTATTTGGTATTGTGTATCTAAATATTTTTTCTTCATATTCAGTGTATTTAGAACTTGTATAAGTTTCACGCGAATAATAATATTGCTGAAATTTCGTGTATTCGGCCTATTCTTTCGATGAAAGAAATCGAAGATGTATAAATGCGAAAAGTGAGTAAGGAGAACAGCAGGGTTAAGAAAAATATTAATTGTCCGGTAATTATATGGTGCAAGTAATGCAACAAATTCATCCTAATTATCTTGTAGTCATACTATAGTTTCTAAAAATCCCGAAAGCCTCGAGAATCTTGACTTTCTTGAGATACACTTATTGACAAAAGTTAAGAAACATCGTACGTATTTGCGAAGCTTCACGTCGTCGTTCTCTTTTGAAATACATGGATTAGAATTAAAAGTAGTAGAACATATTGTTCATTGATGCATGTGATACTATATTTTTATGCTATTGTAAATTCTAAGCTATGAATCTTAGAAGCGAAAGGATACACAAAAATACGTAAGTGACTACTTCGTGTCTTAACTTTCGTCAGTAAGTGTATTTCTAAATACTGGCAACTATTTCCCGATATTCCCAAAGGTAAGATACTTTTAGGTGTCGATTCGATTTCTTCCCAACCCAAAATGAACAAGGTATTGCCAACATTTTCGAACACCGGCACAGCTATATTTCCAACCATACATGCCTATCAAGAATCGTTCAAAAGTCCGCCGACTTAAAGTTATATACCCGAACACGATAATAAACTTACAGCGAGATGTATGTAAGTACAATACTCGATTCAGATCCCGTAGCTAAGCAAACGCCGTAGTTATCCACGGTACGCAATCGTTCGATTGCACCAGGCACTCGAAATATCGTACAGCACGTTATATGCACGGTCTTCGATTAATCGTGCACTCGGTAAATCAACGCGTGTCGAAGATAAACGAATGTCCGCATTGTCTCCACACATTGGTATCCGTAGCAGTGCTACCAACCTAGCCGAGAATATTATTCTCCGTAACCGGTACACCTGCGGGCATTTCGAACACTTACACGCGAGCTGCGCGCGGATTCACGTGATAGCAATTTTATGTGTACCGCACCAATCGTATAGATCGGGGCAATTAATCTAGCTCGTGAACGAGCTGCTCGAGTTTCGTGAGAGGAAATTTACATTGGCAAATTCGCGTGAACTGCTCCTTTTAACCGATCACGCGCTTTCGGAAGATCGGAAAAAATCGATAAGTAAAATGGCTATTGTAATTGGCTCTCGCCGATATCGGTGAAGTTATACAGGATTTTGCTGGATCGGTTATAGTCTGGAATCGTCTCTCCCACGGTTAGAAATATTGCGCTAGAAAACGGACACTTTAATGCGCTGGATGGTTCTGTGTATTACAGTCAGCCACAAAAGTCTACGTACACCTTTGAATTTCAATTATCCAAAGAAACAGATGAGTTTCGACCATTTCAATAGTATTGTCCATTATTTAAAATTGAATGGATTCTAAGGAAATAGATTGTTTCGTTACACTTGTTCATAAAAGAAATGTACATGAACCAACAGCAAAACTTTAAAAACGTCTACTTATGTGTATTTAAAGTATGCAAAACTTTCGCTACGTTTGATAAGTTCCGTGGAAGATTCACTCGCTATCTGTAATAATAAAACTAAATCTAGAGTATCGGAATAGTTTAGTGGTAATTTATAAAATTCAACGCTGTCGATTTTCAATTCAAAAGCAAACCAAGAGGACAAACAAAATTGGCGATTCTTTAATCGTAGAGTAACGAAATCAGTTAATTGTTTCAAAAGATTCAACAATATGTACAACAATATAAAATAGATAAAATATATACAATAAAATAAATATAAAGATACATGCAACGTACAACAATACAACATAGAATACAATACATGCAACAGTATAAAATATATACAATAAAATAAACATAATAATATATCATACAACAATGCAACAAAGAATATAAAACGTACAATAATATATACAAATGTATACAATAAAATAAACATAAAGATACATACAACATACAACATACAACAATACAACAAAGAATATGATACATGCAATAATATATACAAATGTATACAATAAAATAAATATAAAGATACATACAACATACAACAATACAACAAAGAATACGATACATGCAATAATATATACAAATGTATAGAATAAAATAAATATAAAGATACATACAACATACAACAATACAACAAAGAATACGATACGTGCAATAATATATACAAATGTATACAATAAAATAAATATAAAGATACATACAACAATACAACAATACAACATAGAATACAATACGTACAACAATATAAAATATGTACAAACACATACGATAAAATAAATATAAAGATACGTACAGCGTACAACAATGGAACATGGAAATGATGCGACCTAATACGCGTGCACGAGCCTAATACAGCATTCGAGTCACATCGAATCCTTTTCCTCTCCATCAGTTCTCCCATAAACTCTAATTAATTGAAACGGCTAGGATTAAATGGGCTCGCGATACCATTAAATTGGCGAAATATTGCCGGTTGCCCGTATTAGTAGAAATATCTGATGCGAGACCGGCAGCATAATTTGTCTACTCGATATATATTAAGCCAGCATTCGCATTAATTCCCCTCGTATGCACTTCTCCCGTACCCTTGTGACCTTTGATTTTAAACCTACCACCACTTGCGGCTGACTGCGCGCTCATGCGCTTTTAAGGCCTATTCAGATCGCCGCTAGATACGCCAGTGGGTGGTCACGTTTGCTATCTAATTAATTGAAATGTTCGGTAGCCGTAGTCGTTACGCCTGTGATCGAACGCAACTCGTAAGCCAAGATGGAGAAAACCGTTCCCTTCTGGTATATTAATTAGGCAGCTACCTGCATCCTGCCAGCAATTTGTCAATTCGTACTGCTGCTTGGTAAAATACCTACTAATTTTGTTGGCGATCCATTTGGAGAAATCTCCCAATGGGTTGTACTTCAAAGGTTGCACACACGCGGAGGGGAAGATAGACGTTGATCTGATAGCTGAGCGTTCATCTGTGTTGGTGCGTTGTGTATAGATCCTAGAGAAGCCGAGAGTGGATCTTGTTTAATTAATCGAATCAATGGCGAATAGCGTGGTAGCTAGATCTTTAATGTTACATCGCTACGGTCGCGTGTTACTCGCTCGTAACGCTCGCTCGATGTTGCTTAATTCGAGGTGATATATTGGTCGAGCGATGCTAATTAGGAACCTCGTTCGATGCGCAATGATGCGTTTCTTCTTGTTATTTGCTCGTCTAGTTTGTCTTACTTTACGATTAGATCGCTCGGCAGCGTTAATTTGTTCGGAAGCCAAGTATTTTTCATCTAAATACGCTTCTCGCGGATTTTCTACGCGCTACGTTTCTAAGAATCGATACGCGGTTATCTTTAAACTAGTTTCCTCGAGAAGCTTCTTTTTATACCGATGGAAACGTTTTTCTTTTTATCTTTATATTTTTTTCTAAGTAATATCGAAAGTCTTCAGCCTTTGGAATGTTCAGGTAAATTGAAATCGCCGTATTTTAGAATCTAGTTTCTCGTTTTTCTCTGTTATCGCGTAAGAATTTCCTAGCTCACAATCAGTGAAAAAATTTAAATACTTTATTAAAGTTTTCTGGATTTTGAAATGGTAGAAAATGTTTGCATATCGTTGCGTTTGGTTTAAGTATGTAATATAGTGTAAATGTAACGAGACTGTGTTTATAACTAGACTGAGGATCTTTGTGCATTTGTTGGAAATTTAAAGGTATAAAAAAAGTGTAGAAAGCACTCGATTCACAAAATATATAAAGTGTAGTAGAAATTGTGATACTTAGAGGGCGAAGCTACCGCAAATTTAGGTCCTGTTTCTTCAAACTTATTTATAAATGTATGAATTCGCATAAACATCCGCGGTCTACTTATAAGAACTTATCCGCTTTACATTTTTAAGAATCGATGTGGTTACCTTCGAACCAAACCTCAGATTTATTTGAAAAATAATCTATCTTCAAAGTAACACGATTACTTCATAACGTATTTCATAAGGGAAATGAATACACGTACTTTCAATTAATGATTTATTTGATATTTCAATTAGCGATTCACTTAATATTCCAACCAATGAATCATTTGTTATTTCGTATAATAATTTGTTATTTGCTATTTAGTTTCGATCAAAATAATTAGTTTCTCGATATGCTTCATTTCTCTTTACATTATTACTATCCCCTACTAGCAATAATAATATACAGCGACTTTCTATGTTTTAACTGTTACCACGTTTCTCGGATTCACTGTTATAGTTTGCGTTCGTTGTTAGGCGTTACCATTCGCGAAACGTAGAAAGACGAAACCGTACGTCATACGCTATATATAATGGGTTAAGTCACGGTATTTTAGAATCAAATTTATCTCCGTTCTCCTATCCTCGCGTAAAAAAGCTCCGCCATTGAATATAAAAAAAACAAAGCAAAACAAAAGAAGAAGCAAGCAAAAATAAGAAGGTAAATCACGCTATTTATTACAAAAAGGGAGAAGTAAAAGTTTCCCGCTGCGAGCTGTCGTTTCCACTTAAAAATCGCCGCCGCAGTAGATTGTGCCGTTCAACATCAGACTTCCGCGTCATGTATCAAACGGCTTATAGGAGGGCGAAGCTTTTTTGTCAGTTTTTCAACTCGCGGATCGACTTTATCCGCTCGTACGTGGTCCAGATCACGCTCAGATATGCCGCTGGCCGGTAATGAAGGTACGTTTTAGTGACGTTCGCGATATACGTCGCAAACCGCCTCGTTAATTAACCGGCCGGAACTCGAGCGCCATCACCGCGTGCTAGTAAAGCAATTATTTATTGGCATGTATAGCGACCCTTTCTGTAAGCACTTAACTGACCATATGTTTCTAGTCGACGAGCAAGACTAGCGTTCGAACACGTTCAACATAGTCCGTTCAACACGCTTTCAACCCCCTTTTTTTCCCCCGGGAATTATGCCTGGTCGCGATGGCGTACGCGTGCTATCGCCTTCTTTACCGGGTTCGTATAATTGTTCGGCATTTTCTATGTCTTTATCGGACGAATAGCGTTGCTTTTTATGGCGCTCGGCGGTGAGCAGAACAATTTATTGCTGTTGCCTGCATTAACGCGGTGAGTACCTGGTTTTACGCTTGTTACACATTTGGCGACGATCGGAAACGCGTTCGGTTGATGTTTTTTTGGTTCTATTCGTTTTGTAGACGTTTTTCGTAGGATTAAAACGGTTTTCGGTTTTTAGGAATGCGCGCATTTATATTTATCACGATTAATGGGAATAGTTTCAGGAATACTTTTAACCCTTTGGTGACAGGTTGTATTTATAACATATTGGATTAATTTTTTTTTAGCAAGTACTGTTTAACATTGGATTTATGGAGATTGATAGCATAACTTCGAGGATTTTCTGGAAAAGTAGATACTCGAAATTAAAGAATGTACATATATCAAATGAATAATAATAATAATAATAATGAATATAATTAATGAAAATAATAGTAACAATAAGAGTGAATAATAATTAATTATAATTTTTAGTAAACGTCAGTGTGCCAAGGATAGAATTACAAATTTAATCGTAGTTTCGTGTTCGTTAATTTTCCACAACTTATCCACTATGTTAATGCATAATATTTTCTGTGCATTTGTCCAGCAATATTTCACGTGAGCTAATTTTTGTGCAAAGCACCTTCTATCAAGTTACCCCATAAACTTTCGCATTTCCTTGTTCTTAAATGTTACGTAAGCTAACCTAAGTATGGTTCGATCATTTAAATAGCAGGCACAGATACAGGATAATAAATATTATCTGTAATTATTGAATTCAATTAGTATATTTGGGGGGGAAAAGTAATTTACGAGCAGTTCGACGAAATGGAATGCGCATGAATGTATAAAATAATCTCGTATGCTTGTGTTTGTGTAATTTATGCGTCTCTGAAACACAAAACTGCGTGGAAAGGGTGGTGGCCTAGTTGGTGAATTGGCGAATCAGTGTTTTGCTACGCCCACCTACGATACCACAGGTGACTCGTGATGCTTGCTACGTGGAAGATTGCCGGTAAATGCATCCAAGAATTGTTACTCGGCTGTTACCGCTAATTGCGCGCGTCACATTATAGCTTTATAACTCGTCCGTAGCCTCAGTCGATACATTTACAGTTTATAGAAGTTTTATAGATGCGTAGAGGAAGCTTTCTAACAAATCAATCTCGAGGTTTCATAATTTACTCACTTTATTAATACTAACAGTATCTTAGAGAGCTTAGAGAACTCTAACACTATGTAGTATCTTTCTGAATTTTTCTTACTAATTTTTGCGTATTTTAACCAAGCTCTTAAAGAGTTTAGAGAACTCTTAACAGTGTGTAGCATCTTCCTCAATTTTTCTTACTAATATTTGCGTATTTTAACCAAGCTCTTCGAGAGCTTAGAAGACTGTAACACTGTGTAGTATCTTCCTCAATTTTTCTTTTCAATTTTTGCGTATTTTAACCGAACTCTTGGAGAGCTTAGAGAACTCTTAACAATGTGTAGTATCTTCCTGAATTTTTCTTATTTAATTTTGCATATTTTAACCAAGTTCTTCAAAAGCTTAGAGAACTGTAACACTGTGTAGCATCTTCCTCAATTTTTCTATTCAATTTTTGCATATTTTAACAAAGCTCTTCGATACTTTAGAGAACTCTTAACAGTGTGTAGCATCTTCCTCAATTTTTCTTACTAATATTTGCATATTTTAACCAAGCTCTTCGAGAGCTTAGAGAACTCTTAACAGCGTGTAGTATCTTCCTGAATTTTTCTTTTCAATTTTTGCATATTTTAACTAAGCTCTTCGAGAGTTTAGAGAACTCTTAACAGCGTGTAGTATCTTCCTGAATTTTTCTTTTCAATTTTTGCATATTTTAACCAAGCTCTTCGAGAGTTTAGAGAACTCTTAACACTGTGTAGTATCTTTCTGAATGTTTCTTTTCAATTTTTGCATATTTTAACCAAGCTCTTCAAGAGCTTAGAAGACTGTAACACTGTGTAGTATCTTCCTTAATTTTTCTTTTCAATTTTTGCATATTTTAACCAAGCTCTTCGAGAGCTTAGAAGACTGTAACACTGTGTAGTATCTTCCTGAATTTTTCTTCTTAATTTTTGCGTATTTTAACCAAGCTCTTCAAGAGCTTATAGAACTCTTAACACTATGAAGTATCTTCCTCAATTTTTCTTTCTAATTTTTGCGTATTTTAACGGAACTTTTGAGGAGCTTAGAGAACTTTAACACTGTGTAGTATTTTGCTGGCTCCTTTGCCCGGCCTCTATGTCTCCTGATCTGGCGAGAGCACCGTCACGTATCTCGTGCCATCTTTCCCTCGGCAAATCGCTATCGATCGCGATCGCGGTCGTGTAGGAACATTACGTTGAAATTGCGCTATCCGTTTGACCCCGCCGCTGGATCGATCGTCGTGTCGATCTCGTTCCACTCTCTATCTCTATCTCTCTCTCTTTTTACTATATCTTGGTTACACGTTGGCTGGTTGGCCTGTGTGTCGCGACTAGACTCGATCTTCCTGCTCGTGGCCCATTTTCCTACTGAAATTGTGCTGCATCTCTCTTCCGGGATGAACTCGATTCAATGACAAAGTCGATGGACTTGCAAATGTTTACTGATCGCTTCTATCTGAACGTCTGAAAGCTTTCGATATAAAGCTGTTTGATCAGAGGAATATTGATTTAACTCTGGTGCAGTATTATTATTTATGGAGATTCTATTCGATTCCATCACAGTTTCTTCTCTGTAGAAAAGTTTTATTATTTAATAAGAGTTGCTATTTAAAGGTAATAGCTAAATTAACACGAAGAGTAAAACGAGTTAATAGAAAATTCAATCTTGTAAAGCAGAATGAAATTAGGTTGGTTGGAAAGTTCGTAGAGATACTACCCGTACGAGTAATACTTCTAGGCTTCTAATTCATTCGATTTCTGGTCGATAATAAAGTTTTGCAAACGTTACAGTAGAAGGTGATAGTTTTAAATATATTAAAAATATTCTAGGCAACGATTAACAATTCTTGTTTCTTCATTATTGAAACATTAGGTTTTATAGTATTACCCAGCGCAAAAAGTTGCCTTTGCCTTTAATTATATATTGTCCACTATCTATTGCAATAGTAGTTCGTATCGATAGAGTCCATATAATAAAACGATCAAATAATACGATTCAGATAACGAGTGTTCATATAACGAAGATTCTATTGTACATTTATCGTCGAATTTTTCAAAATCTCGCCTGCAAACTGCGTTTAGGGTTGTTGGGACTAAACAAGCCGGAAATCGTAGTCCTCTGAAAACGATGTCAACCCGATCATTGCAACGCAACAATGTCGCCTTCCACCACGTGTACGTAAATAGGTTACATTCACTTTAAACCGCATCCGCGACAATCTACTCGACGAGCAAGTGACACGAGATTGATTAAAATACGAGTTTTGTGTCAACGTTTCGTTCGAACGTACCGAAACCCTTTCCTTTTGCAACCGTCGTAAATATCGCGGGGAATCCGGATTTTGAAGGATGCAACGAGTTAATTGTGCTTTCATCGCGCCATAAAACGGTGTTGGAATAAAATAGGCGGCGGACGGTGGTTGATTCGGATGGTCGATGACGTCAAACGAGGCAGCGCGGTTATTTTCAGAGAAGCGAGAGAGATCGTTGTGGCGAGAGAGGAGAGAAGCGAGGTCGAGCCTCATGCGACTCGAGTTCGGGTCAGCTCGCTATGCTCACGCGAGTCACCCACGCCACCCTCTTTTTCTTGGCGATGCTCCAGCAAACGGCGTCGTCGAAACCCGGTAGAACCACGCTCTATAATATAATATAATATGGTTAAATATTACAAGGGCTATTATATTAATATACTAATGGTTAACTTAATATATCAACATATTAATGTATCAAGGGTCAACTTAATATATTAATACATTAAGGGTCAACTTAATAAATTAATGTATGAAGAGTTACCTTAGTATATCAATATATTAATGTATTAAGGGTTAACTTAATATATCAACATATTCATGTATTAAGAGTTACCTTAGTATATCAATATATTAATGTATTAAGGGTTAACTTAATATATCAATAAATGAATGCATGAAGAGTTAACTTAATATATCAATATATTAATGTATTAAGGGTTAACTTAATATATCCATGTATTAATGTATCAAGGGTTAACTTAATATATCAATATATTAATGTATCAAGGGCAAACTTAATATATCAATAAATTAATGCATGGAGAGTTAACTTAATATATCAATAAATTAATGCATGAAGAGTTACCTTAATATATCAATATATTAATGTATTAAGGGTTAACTTAATATATCAATATATTAATGTATTAAGGATTAACTTAATATATCAATAAATTAATGTATGAAGACTTACCTTAATATATCAATATATTAATGTATTAAGGGTTAACTTTAAAAATCAATAAATTAATGTATGAAGACTTACCTTAATATATCAATAAATTAATGCATGAAGAGTTAACTTAGTATATCAATATATTAATGTATTAAGGGTTAACTCAATATATCCATGTATTAATGTATCAAGGGCTAACTTAATATATCAATATATTAATGTATGAACAGCTAACTTAATATATCAATAAATTAATCTATGAAGAGTTACCTCAATATATCTATATATTAATGTATTAAGGGTTAACTTAATATATTAACATATTAATGTATGAAGAGTCAACTTAATATATTAATATATGAAGGGTTAATATCAGGGACGATGTACAGGCCCTAGTTTCTTTTTACGATTAGTATAAAGCTATTAATATTTATTTAAAACAGGGGAAACTATTTATTGGCGATTATGAGGCGCGTAGTTAGTCTCTATATTTTCTACATAGCGAAGTAAAGTAATAGTATAATGGGGTTTTATCGAAATACGAAATTTTTCTCTGTTTGCGTGGGAACAGGAAACTGTCCTCGGAAGGGTTAATATTACTGTCGACGAAGCATAGGATTGACTGTGAATTTTAAGTCAAACGAAAGTTCACTCTACGTGAAGTAAATTCACTGGTGACTTCGCTATTGTAATGAATATGTCACTCGAAGAAATTTAGAGGATAAATGGTGATGCTTCAAGTATCTTATCTAATTGATTATTAAACGGAACATAAATATTCGAAAATTTCCTGCCAAGTTGTTTAGTATAGTCTGCAAGTTGTGAAGAATTTAATCATTTCTGTGTTCGTGCCAAAAAATTCGAGACGTAACCAGTAATTGTTGACATAATTTACAAGTGCTATGATTCATCGCGTTCTTATTCACTTCTCTTTCGCAATTGTAAATGTTTAGTTCTTTCCTGATCTTGTAACCAAGATTAACAAAACGAAATTCTTTTAAAGGAAAATACTGCTATAAATAAACAATTTAGCTTAATATATTGCTTTTCTATGACAGCACCAGCGACTGGTTATTTGTATGTTTCCATAGCCCTTTTATTGCACTGTGAAGTTAAAAATATAAATTTCATAGACGTGATACTTTGTTTAATATACATTATTCGTTCTATGAACGTGTATATTTTTTATAATCACGGCGTGAAAGAAAGTCTCCCATAATTTCTCATAAATTCATATCAAACATTTGATTGCGTTCCCTTAAATTTGTTACTGATAGGGTAAATGACCCACGTGGGGTCATTTACAGTGCGTTCATCATTGACAGTACGTTGTCACTGTTCCTATAACTGCCGCTTGAATTCGTTTTATTCAATAGCAAAGTAATGTATAAAGAATCGTAAGTTAAGAAATTTTCATACCAAATTCGGACTTCGATTTACGTAACAACACGTAGACATTGTATATTCGAGTACGCTTAATATTTAGAAATAAATATTGGAAGGTAAATGTGCTGTTGAACGTTAAAACGTGACCAATACAATTATAAAGTATGGAACGTGTCATAATTCAGTAAATCGCGACGTTTACTATACATCTTACATCTGTTACACAAACTGACGTGTTAATACATGTAAAACGTGTTTCTATTCAAATGGAAAATTTTCAAGCAACAATACGAGGGACATTGTACTATGTTCTACATTTTCAATTACATAATAATGAATTTATTACATTGAACATATGAACAAAATGTTCATAAATAAAAGACGTGTTAAATACGTTCTAAAACAGTTAAATAAAGTTTCGCGCGAACCTTAAAGTGTCAGTACGTGGTACGTTTACCGTAGTTCGTCGCTTTGCTGCCAGCGTTCGATCCCTGCGAATCGTAGCAGCTCCGTCAGCCGGTACCAATATGATCCATATATCTCATCCCCGGCGAAGTTTACGTTCGATCCCTCGAAGGTGGAACAAATTTCTCCCCGGCCATTATCTCTGACTTATTCGTCGTATCGAGCGTTTCGCATTTCGTAACGGCGAAATATCGTCATTATTCACGTCTTGTTAAAGTGGCCCGAAGAAGGCGATAGAAATTTCTATACACCGGGGCCGGGACCAGTGGCGCAAGTGGTAATCGTTGCTAATATCTGCCATGTTACGGCTATTACCATATTTCACCGGGACGTAGCAGTAAATTCTTTCTCTGGCCGAATGGTGGAGCGTTACAGGGCGTTTCAATCGCCCTCTCTTCGGCTCTTTGTCGTGCCCTGAACTGAACTCTCGAGAATCGCGGTGTACTTTTACCTTTTGCACTCTCTGTGCCGTGCCTTTAGATCACTAGACACGCGAGCCTACGGATCCCCGTGTGTTCTCGTTGGAAACATGATCTATAAAATGCTTCTATTGATTACTGACAAATCAATGGAAAGCTATTTAAGCTCGCGGCGCGTTCGCTTTTAGCTTACGTCGAATGGGGGTAGCTTGGTTTACGATGTAGCAGTAATCGCGAGTACTCGACTAGTTTATACTTTGTACGCGTTACTTTGTTTTAGTAGCATTACTTGAGCTACTTGCTAGCTGAATTGATCGGCTGTTTTAAATGGATTAGATTGCGTTGGGAGATATATATGTAATAGTAATAATTAACACGTTCGCGATCGGTGGTTGTAGAGCCGAAACATTTAACGGGACATCGCGTATAATTTTCAAATGTTCGATTTTCAAGAAGCTAATAATAGAACTAACATTTTTGACGTGCGAAACACTGCTCTGTATATAAAAGATGTATGAGAAACTTAAATGAATTTACTACGAATGACACATTCGTTAATAACATATTCTTTGTATTCCTCTGAAAGTTATGAAACCGTATTAGAAAAAAAAGTACGATTAATTAAAAACAGGGTTAAGAATTTTTGGAAATCATCTACGAAACTAATCAGTAAAGCCTTAATGTATAACGAATAGGTTAAAATTATAGAATATATGGTTTCAATCCTCTATGGGGGGAATTATACTCTTCTACTTGTAAGAAGAAACAATTACAATTGTTCAAATCGTTCGTTTCAAGAATCGGAACGAATGTAACCCTTTCAATTCCATTTTCCAATCCCTGATTAGAACCCTAAAATTCCTCGAAAGAATAAACTAAGCAGCTAAAGACAAAGCACCAGAACCAAACGGGGAAAGAGATTCGGAAAGCTTTATCCATTAACACGTCTGTCCAGTTTCAATTGCGCGAATCTTACGGTTCACTTTCTCCGGGTAATTCGTAATGGTTATCCGATGGGCTACGTGCGTGCAGCGCATCCACGGGGGCTAAGATTATTTTCTAACGAGAGATGTGCGTGGCCGGGATTATTTATAGAATAGCGTGGAGACGTTCCGACAAATTGCATAGGTGAACACGGTAAGCAAGCTGTAGGAAGATGAATTCTCGTTGCCGCGGATCTCGTAGATCATGATCCACGAAACGCAGGCTGCTCGAGTTCCCGCAGGTTTCTGTTCGCTTGGTTGCGTGGGTGTCGTGCTTGGCAGGGTTCCAGGACTCGTGGGAGGCTGACCAGGCCTTATAGACTGACCTCAGCCTCTGACCTCACCCGAAATAGTCTGTTCGTGTTCCCTGGCTCGTCTCTCCTGCATTTCTATTTCGGAATTTTCCCCTCTTGCACCACGGGAGACTGAGAACCGCGCTATACCACTCGGGAATTTCTGGAGTACCACGTTTCCTCGTTTCTAACGTTGTAATTCCCCGAGGAAATCGACGAACGCGTTTCGATGGAATCCGCGGACCCGACGACAGGTGGTAGGGTATCGCAATTTTTCGCGTATTCCTTTTCGGAAATTTGGTTTATTAACTTTTTCATTGCGAGATTTAAAAATTGCAAGCGTTTTCAATGCATAAATGGGAAACTCTATGAGTATAAGTATAATATGTGAGAATGACCATAAAAATAATATCAATTGTAAGTTATAAAATAGGTATTCGTACATTTTGAACAAATGATGGCTCGTTTATAAGAGCGTATACTATATGAGTGTTTCGTAGCGAAAGGGTTAACGTATTGTACGTGGATGACTGCTATTATAGGTTGGTGCATATGAAATGTTGGCTTTTAACAGTAGGTTTACGGAACTCGTCACGTTAATGCATTTCAGATTTCATACCTAAAATTATAGAGACCATAAATATTATTTTTCAGTACTTTACGGTAACTTTAATTAATACGATGGTATGGATATGTATTCTAATTGATTCTCTTCATCCTCACGCTTCTAATTTCGAATATTTATATGCAGTATACGTATTTTTCCGGAAGTTTGTCAAATTATGCACGTAACATCCGTAAATCTAGTGTTAAAATGACAGTGTTAAGCATAAGTAGATTATTAAGAATATTGCAAGAAGAATATTGCAATATTACGAGAAGTATATTACATGCGTATATTTGATACACACAGTATATAATAGATAAAATTACAGTAAATATCCAAAATAAGATGCAAAGTATAGTAATTAAAGGGTGAAACTGATCTGTATTTAGGCTCCATTTCCCTAAATCTGTTTATAGATACACGAAGTTGCATAAACATCCATACTCTAGCTATTACTAAACTGTGAATTATTATGCAATATTAATAATCGATTGTAAGCAGATTTAAGGAAATGGAACTTAAATACAAATCAGTTTCACCCTTTAATTATTATACTTTGCACCTTATTTTCGATATTTATTGTAATTTTACCTATTATATACCGTGTGTATGAAATATACGCATATAATATTCTTCTTGTAATATTCTTAATAATCTACTTATGCTTAACATTGTTACTTCAAAGAAACGACGATTTCGTATGCACCAACCTATAACAGCAGTCTTCCGCAATACAATACGTTAACCCTTTCGCTACGACTTATATACACGCTCTTATAAATAAACCATCATTCGTTAAAAGTGTACGAATACCTTTTTTGTAACTTACAATTTGATATTACTTCTACGGTCATTCGTACATATCAATCATTATTCAATATTAGTAATCGTAATTCAATATTAGTAATATTAGTAATCGATTATAATACAATGAAAAATCTCTATCAAATATCCAATTAACGTTTTCGAATACGACTAAACTCGCTCAACATCCCTATTTACATCCTTTCGCCTTGCAAACCCAACTAAAACCACCGCGTTAAAACGCTACGCGTCGCTAAAAAGAAAAAGCGCAATCGCGTCGCTATCGAAACGCGGCACGATGCGTTTGCCCACGTATTGAACTTGATCCCGTCTCGGCGGGAACGGTAGCAGAGGGCCTGAATTCCGAATCGTCCGGATGGAAACGGCGAGTTTCGCGTAAACGGCGCGACGTGCTCCCGACGGGGCTATTTTCAGAGTCGTCGTTTTTCTCTTTGGCGTGGACGGTAGCGAAGCAGTGGCGAGGAATTATGACGTGGGCCGCATGCTACGGGTAGGTAGGTAGTTCCATTAAGATGCAAATTCGCCAATAATTCCGCCGCGCTGCCGCTTGTCGCCCTGCTCGCGCACCGGCTCGTAATCGTTCATGCTTGTGCTGCGGCGAGATCGGCCGAAGCCGAAGGACAGAGAAAGATACGGAATGGGAGGAAGGTAGATGCCGTTTTCCAATTCCCCGTGCATCACCGGGCACCTACGACGACGCCGGCGGAGTTAATTATTGTCTTGGGGATTTAATTGCCCCGCGTATCGCGATACCACCGTTCCTTTTAAAGATGGGTGGGAGGGGGAGAGAGGCTCGACGTTGGAGGGGACCGTAAACACAAGCTGTGTGGCGCGGAAAGCTGAATTGCCATGCTGTTCTCTAGTATGTAGTACCAGTATCCGTTACAAGTTGATGTAAGAGATATTTGTTTGTTTGGCTGATTGTCGGCGCTGCGTATCGGGTACCTGTTGCAAAGAGACACACCCCTGAGCTTTCGGGTTAACGCGGCTTCCTCGTGGCTTCGTTACTACGAGTAAGTTTTGCATTTAAATAGACCTGGGCGAAATTTGTATTTCCTTCTATTCGGTTTAGTCGCGAACGGCGGAAAAAACCCCGTTGGTAATTTGTTTCGAACGGTTGTTTGATAATAATCATTTGGAAGAACGTTAATTGGTTAATAGGTTTCGTAAATAATGTAGATTATTTTTAGTGGTCTCGTGTTCTTCGTTTGGTCAATTAACCACTTGACTGCGAAAGGCGTATATGTACGCTCTAAATGTCTGTAAATATTTACGAAAGGCGTACATTAGAAAGGCCCATTAGATTTCACTTAATACAAAGTACATTAATTTCTTAATTGATTACTGTATATCGATATTTGGAGGCGTATTGTAACAGTAATGGAACATTTTGTTATTACACTCTTCAAGTTTATTTTGTTCACGAGTAAATATTGCACGCGTAAACTATGTGCGCATTTTTAATTATGTTAATAATCCACAATGATATCTATGCAAATATTGCGCCACAGGTAAAAGATTAATAGTGAATTGAAATATTGATTATTTGAGAAAGTAACATTTATTTCTTGAGTGAATATTTTTTTTACCGTTCCAAATAACGTTAAGGAAAAGCATTGAATAATATACGGGAATAATCGTGGTAAATGTATAATAGTTTTACTCTGATACTAATATTAATTACGTCGATGTGTTAGTATCTTATTATGGTAATATATATTATATTTCACGCACAGATAACGTGAAACACTCTGTATTTAATTTCCTACCATTTAATAATATTTTACGTAACTACAAATCTTTCGTGTTGTATATTATTACCATTTTATCCCGCAGTCGTTTCGCTAATACGTTTAGTCTGCGAGAATATTAAAGGTAATCGTAATATAAAAATATTTCATCACGCGAATGGCAAAACATTAATTCGAATAATAGTTTGCGTGTCGGAGTTTTATTGAATCGAACGTCCTTGATTAAATTCGGCTTAGAGATCATATTAATATGTATTTGTCAATCCTCTATTTATATTCCTGGTTTGAAAATTCGATTGAAAATTATAATTTCGTTACGTCGAAGTTTAATTCAATGAATGCATTAAAGATTACCTTTAGTGCCGTTTGAAGTGATCCTATTTTCTATCAATTACACATACAGTGTCGCGTACTGAATTTACGTCGTCGTATATTATAGAAGGAGTTGAATATAAGTGCTCCACATATTGGTATTTAATTTATTCGTAAATAGCCATAAATATCGCCGATATAGGTTATTGATATTTACCAATAGTGTTATAGTTGGCAGCCTCCCTATTTCTCTATCGGACAGAAGGTAGAAATCTATACTCTTCTAAAAAAAAACTCCGCTACAAATATCGTCTACAGAGTATAAAGAAGGTCGACTAAAAATATTTTCGTTAGCCTAGGTTTCCTGTTAACTAGAAATTGACAAAATTTTTCACGTATAAAAAGTCGTAAAAAACAAGTAGACAAACGTGTTCATTTAAAATTGTTTCAGTTGAAATTAAGCAGCTATATTAAGATTCGTAGACTTCTAATCGCTAAAGATTTATAAAAATTCGTGAGAACGTATTATCAATATATTGCGGCACGAACTTATGGGATATTGATATTATTACGTAGACTTTACTTTGGATATTTTGGATATTTTTACGCATTGCGTGCAAGATATGATTTTTTGAAAATGTCAGTATCCCACAAATGCATAAAAATCCACAGTCTAATTATCACTATTCACTGGTAGGCGTTTTACACATAGAAGTCGTGAATGATTTACAAACAGTAATAACGCAAAAAGTTACAAATTGTTCTTACGCTACTGTTATGTCTTACTTAATTGCTGCAGTAACTCATACTAATGTCCAAGTGTTTCTGTTAAAACACAAGCGTAACATATTATGCGGGCAAGAGGTAAAATTCACACGAAACCTTAATGACTCTAGAATATAGGTTAATGAAATGTTCATTTTAAGTACCGTGCATAGTTCAAGCTGTTACACTACTTTCTCGCGGACTATAGTGTACATAAACCGGAGAAATATACGGGCAATCACAAAATAGCAATCTACGTATACCTAAATATTTCAGATATTTAGAAAATTACGCGAGTTTCGATTATTTCAAGAACATTCATTTTCTTGTTAATTGCAATTGCACGCGTTATTAAAAACTGGTCACATTTTTTCCATTTTCTTTTTTTTCGGAACAAAACCTGCGTGCATAAACGTAATCGATTGGTTCCCAAATGGCAAAATAAATAAGTAGATGTACAATTAATTTTGATAGCCATTGCATACTTCGTTAGCAAAGGAATCTCGTTCATTCGTAGTTTTATATTTTGTCAATTTTCACCCTGTTTTCATCATTCTAAAACATGTCCTAAAATATATTAGTGTAAGAAATTTAAAATATGTAAAATAGAGTTTTGCGACTGACTGTACCTATTATACTCGAAACAAGGGTTCGATCTACATTTTGCAACTCGAAACTCCATAAATCCGTTGAAAATTGCAGCTTAACTAGAACAATCATCCCATTTTATGCATTATAATCACGCTCGCCAACCTGTTCCAACTATATATCATTTGCTATGCAAATAACAACCTCGTCGGGTCAATTTCGATATCAACAAAATATAAGTCGACTTCAGGCCAATAAATGTGTTAATAATTCCAATCTCATATCCACTCGGAATTTTATGCAGTTGCCCAGAGACTATAGAGACACCGATCCAGTGGAGCTTAAACGCATTACGTATGCGTGACCAAGGATCGTATTTCATACTGTAATAGTCAAACATCATTGAGATATTAATGCTACGCGTAGCCTGTATGTACTTCTAATATCGGACAAGTCGCCCCATAGTCTTTCCACCCACTTGACTGGACAATGGTCGCGCGTACAGTTGGAATAAGACGCCCTTAAAGTTCTTCTGCTGCAAGAAAATGCTGCGGTTTCGCTATTATTTCGTTATGAGTTATGCTCGCGATTGTTAACGCGTTGCAGTAGCTCTTTTCCGGCGTACGAACGCATTCGTTTAATAAAACAGGGAAATATTGGTTCGATAGAAAATTTGTGAAGCATTGAGATTCTTTAGAATTTTACAGAAGAATTTTTTTATTATCAAGGAGACAGGAAGTAGCTTGGACAAATTAAATATGAAATTCTAAAAAAGGTCTGCAAATTCGTTTTGATCAACCTTGGCAATGTATGTCCCTTATTTATCATTTTTATACGATACATATTAAATTCTATAGGATCCTATCGTCCTATAAATTAATTTTAGAATTTTTACTAAAAATTTAATTGAAATGAATAAAATTGAGACGCTATATATTTCATTAATTCTTTCATATTAGACTTCAATTAAAAGCCAAATTATTATGCTAACTTAGTACAGTTATTTACACTGCAGCCATTAAATTAATTTGATTTTTATTCGTATTTTTAGAATCTTTCTTACTGGCGCGTGCAACATTATCGGCATATTAATTTACGTATCGCAATACCAACATCATACTGCATTAAAACAACAAACTTATTGGCTAAACTAATAAAACGCATTTTTTCTTATGGAAGAAAATGTTTTTGTCCAAAAATGTATTGTCCAAACATGTATTATCCAAAAATGTATTGTCCAAAAATGTGTTGTCCATTTTACTTACGTTTCTTTTTCATCTTTCGGATGATTTCATAATTTTGCGTTCATAAAAATTCCTTCGCTTTCTTGGAAAAAGCTGATACAAGTGCCAACAACTATCGCCAAAAACCGAATTTTCCGGCCAACTCGGTACACGTTTTAAAAGTTTTAACAGCAACTAACGTAGCTAAATTAAACTTTGCCATAAATACTGCGCATACTTGTCCTATTTAAACCGTAATTTACGTTACGTGTGCGACTTGTGGTTATCAGGCAACGCATTAAGTACGCTTTGCAGATTCGGCGAACGTCGTAAGCCAGTGCACGTCGCATACCTGTCCCGTATAGTCTCTTGCGACAAAGAAAAGTCAATTAATTCGTACTTCATACGTATGCTTAATATGCCGCGTACAAATTATTCGAATATTGTAGGCAATATTTATTTAACAACCTCCAATCTTATAACACATAACCGAAATAAGGATTTAAGTTAACTTTCAATCCCCAATGCTATTCGTTTTTGTTGAATCTATGCCATAATTAAATAACACAAGTATGACTCCTTATGGTAGAACAAGATATTAACGCTTTATTTACTGGAAGCCTATTATTCGACTTTTTTTGAGATGCCTATGAAAAGACCGTGTTTTATTTCTTACATCCATTTCGTTTCTTACATTATTATCGTTTGGAAGGAGCGCGGATAACGCAAATAAACAATGTTGACCATGTTCCAAGTACTATTAGTTCAAATAATCAGAAGAAAATAATCGGTGGAGCTTATGCATTTTGTTTGCAAGCGATAGATAAAGCGTTAACACTTTACCGATCGCTCGTGATGGAAATTGACCGGCTAACTTTTGGCTGTATCGTTCTAATCTCTCCTATTTTTGGAATACTAATGTTTTATTATGATCTATATTATTACGTTTCTATAATACCATTACTCCATTTATTATATATATATATGGTTGCAAGGCAAAGCTACATGAGTCACATGTTTTCATCTTCCACATACTGCCGTTTAACCCTTTGCGGACGAGTGTCTGCAAATAATCGCCACTTTCGTGGTTTTTGTGGACGCACGTTTACTGTTAAAGCAAAAAGTTTAGATTAATATCGTTGATGAACGCTTCAAAATTTTGGGAATTTGTTGACCTGGAATTCGTAATCTTAGAAATTCGTAAGTCTTGAAATTTGTTAAGGGGTTATGCTTTGATGGAAGCAGGTTCTTCTTATTTCGGTTTTTAAATAAAAAGTCACGGGTTTAGGAAAAAAGGTAACTGATATATATTTGATTATATGTGAAAATGTAATGTACCAGGACTTTCTATGTCCTGTCCGCACCGACTCTTCACGTCGAACTGTCGAGAAAACGACAGCCTTCGACACTTACAGTTTTACAGAACAATGGTCAACCTTTTCAGGTACGCTTGACCTTCGAAAAGACGAGACGCTGCGACTCCGAAGTCTTGGATTTTTTCCTATTACTTTATTACGCCTGTAGAAGCGACACTCTAATATTTTTGAATAGGGAGTTTTTCTACAGAAGAGCTGTTTTACTTCAACAGAATTCAAAGTCAAAATACTCTTTTAAGTTTTATCATTCGTCGTTCACAAAGGGTTAAAGTATCGAATACACGTGTTGAACATTGCATTTATTATTTTGGAACAACAGGTTGGCGAACGTGCATTTATTTGTCGAACATAAGCAATTTATTTTCGTCCCGTTTCAATTAACGCATAAGTTGGAATCTTTCGAAACGGTGATATACATCGTTTTGCTTTGCAACTAACAAATATCTAGACTATTTTTAGATTAATATTTGCACTTGACATTAAACATAATGGTTTCCTTCGAATAGAAAAATATAATTAAAAAGAGAGCCGCGTAATTGGCTTCCGATCGGTAAAGTGTTAACGTATTAAAACGAACCATAAACGACCGATTTGTTTATCAATTTATCCCTCTGTACATCGTCGCTGATCTTGCTTCCAAACTTTCTATCAGCCGTGTAGGTAGATTCCGTGGACAAGGCTATCGTTTTTCCAATCTCGTAAGCCAATATCGTTGATTCCTCGACAGTATATAGGAAAGTGTACGCTTCTCGCGCTGGAAACTCACGGGATCCGGCCAGGTGATCGGAGCCTAACGTATTTCCAGGGATATCTAATTACTCGAACGATCTAAGACCGAATACCTTCACGCACACGGCGACAGCTTTGCGTGGCGTTTCCTATTTTCAACCCGATCAGTGGTGTACTCGCGCGGAACATCGACTACAAGTTTGTACGTACAAGTGTTAAGGAAGAGAATACGGACGGTTGGATTTTTCGACCGGTTCGGCTTTATGGAAATGAAAGGTACAATCTTATAAAAAAGCATCATATTAAAAAGTGTAGCTATTATTGGATTGGCCAAAAATTCGTCTCGTATTTCACAGATACGTAGAAACAGAACTTACTAGTATTAAGAAACGTATTGTCTATCTTTCCTCGACAATTTTCTGGTATGTTAAACAGCTTCGTCATTTCATCCTTGAATAGTTTTACATTGTTTTAATGAAAGAACTCGCGTTTTTAACTTCTTGTTCAAATTTTCGTATTCTTTTTTAGTACAAAGAGCTAAGAAATAGTGATAAACTTTCAATATTATGCTATTTCATTATTCGTGCCATTTTTTCCTAGCTTATAATTACAGTGGTGATACAAAGTAATATGTCAAACACGACTCTTATTTTTTCTATTTCAATGCTATGTTAAATATAACGAATACAATCAATCGTTAAATTGTTTCCAAATGATAAATCAAAGCATCCACTAACAAACCTTATTTTTGTTTGAAAAATTCTTTGCATATTACATAGTTCATACGTTCCATTACACAAGAACAATACAACTTTTTGACCAACCTAATACATTACATTATAACAAGTATCGGACTTGCATAGTCGTATAACTCCAATTTTAAAACTGTATCGTATTCGATGATTATAATATTGCTCGTGCGTTGAATAATTTCTGAAACCTACTAACAAGAAAAGGAAGCAAAATTTTCAAATATATATATATAACAAGTATCGTTTTACTCTTTCTTCGTATGCATTAAAAGAAACTTACCCATAATCAGTGGTCTATTACTGTACTATACAAATCCACGCACACGCTCGTTCGAGAGATCACCGAGCATTAAAGCTCTTTCCTTTCGTTTAAAAAGAAAAAGGACATTATGCGAATGAAGGATGAAAACTGGATCACTCGTGTAAGAAAGCTTCCCCTCCTCCGTTTCCTGTTCCTGGAACGATCCGCGCGAGGTTGATCACCGGTGAGGATGAGTTGCCGCTGGTATGAAAAGTCGAGGACCGGCACACTCTGCTGCGATCCGTGGAACGAATGTTAAGTCGCAGATGTTATCGTTCCAGATATTTACTGGCTTGCGAGCCATCAGACCGTTCCAGATTAATGGCGCGATCGGTAATGAACGTGGCAGCGAGGGCCACGGCAATCACGGCTTCTTGGTACCACAAATCCCGATTTCCTTCTGCCCTCGGGCTCTACGTCGGTTTATCGTATATGCACGTGTGCATACGCGCGTCCGTACACATTATTATCAATACGGGCCCCGGCGTATATGAAACTTACATGAGCGCGTATTCTTCTGCGTGCTTCTTTGATGTCGTCCGGTAAAAGGGTTTTGCTCCGATAGAAAGCTTCCTGGAGTGATCGTATTATTAACGTGAAAGTTGCTCCTCGTTAGTCACTCCGGCCGCTGGCATAAATATTGATTTAGTTATTAATATTCACTCGGCTACTTGTTCCGTAATTATTCGTCGTATTTCGTTGAATAAATTTGCAACACCTATTTTTCGGATCGTGGCGAATTTTGTGGTTGGAAAGTAAAATCATATATACGGTGGCTACTAATAGTATTTGTATACCGAAGCATTTATTCTCATGATTTAGATGCTAATATATTTGTTGCTAATCATTCGTGATATTCTGTTGAGCAAATTCGAACGCCTATTTTTGGGATGGTGATGAATTTGCGGTTGGAAAGTAAAACGATATACGTATACGGTGACTACTAAAAGTATTTGTATAAAGAAGCATTTATTTTCATATTTAGATGCTAATATATTTGTTAGTAATTATTCGTGATATTCTGTTGAGCAAATTCGAACACCTATTTTTAGGATGGTAATGAATTTGCGGTTGGAAAGTAAAACGATATATGTATACGGTGACTACTAAAAGTATTTGTATAGCGAAGCATTTATTTTGATATTTAGATGATGATCTAGTTGTTGGTAATTATTCGTGGTTTTCTGTAAAGGAAATTCACAATTGTGCGAACAATCTGTAACAGCGTAAAAAGTGTTTTTCTCGCAATACACACACACACGCACGAAATTGATTAATGGCCATATAATAAGTAGACTATGTAGCATTGGAAAAATTCTGATCTGTACTTACAAGGCCACGGTTGAGTAAAATGGCGCATAGAGGAACGGAGAGCCGTGCATCACCGGTTGATGGGAACACCGGCAACATCGAATAATACAAAATTCAGCGACTTATCTGTGCGCTCGGATGGGTCCGCTTGCAACGCAGCATTTGTTCCAATCTAGGCGGCCTGGGGTAATAAATATGCCTCTCTGGCTGATATAATGCGAGCGTGGGTTGGTACCACTGGAATCAGTCGTCGCAGCTGCTTGATTTACGCCATATGCCGCGATGCATCACAGGACTATCGTTCTGCTTGCATTTTGCCGACCGAAAATAGGTTCGACTCTCGTAACTCGATGCTGTCTCCTTCCGTTTCGCTCATTTCATTCTTCCTCTCTTCGTTTCCCGCCTCTTTCTCCCGTGCGAGACGAGAAAACACGGTTCAAAGTGGTTCAGGGCGATACATTTCTTCCTAAATCCTGTTCTTCATTCTTATCCATTCTTCGAGAGCGCCGTTATCGGCCGCCATTTGTTTTAGGATGCAGTGAACTGCATTCTCCATCTCTGCTGCTATGTCTTTTAGAAGATCCCTGGTCGATTCTGAGGTTCCCCTTTCTGGCGATGCGGTGCAAGATATTCTTTACGCATTATCTACTAGTTGGGTATTAAGACGCATAGAAGACCAATTCCAATTGTTAATTTAAGCCTACATTTCGGTAATAGCGGATGGTTTTAATCTTATAGAAACATGTGAAGTAGAATAAAGATTTAAATTATCGTTTTGTCTACTAGTTGAACTAATATTGGCAATATATAGAACAAAATGCCAAATTATAGGGATTTATCTGATTTATTGGAAAAACGTATTAATTGTCTCAGATGTGTTATGAATAAGTAATGAATAATCAAAGAAACGAATGAATAAGTAGATAAATTGAATAAAAATAAATGAAAAAATAAATATGGTAAGAATAATAAGGTGATAGGTCTGCAGCACGTCTTTCAGTGGTTTCAGACGTCTGACTAGTTCAGTAGTGGAAACGTCAGACAATGTTTGAGACTCTTTTTCATTAAAATTAATAGAAGTATCAATTTGAAAGTTTATGAGTATAGAGTATGGTCAGGATTTCGTTACTATCCGGATACATGGGTATTCGAATATTTGGAATAGCAATAAAATAATCCAGATAGTTGAAAATACTCCGGGGAGTATAAAATGGTAAGCCTACGGCTATTATAATACAATATAAATAGCCTACGACGACTAATTGTGCAATTAATGTATCTAATATGACTAATGTAGACAAATATGTTATTGTCGAACAGGATTTATACAGTCATATCTTTGCTTAAAGACCTAATCATGTGAATCCAATCGATATCCGGATTTCTTGCGAAAATATTCGGATACTCGATTGTCCAGTTAATCCCAACACTAGTCTTCATTACGCAAAGCATATAATAATATACTAGTTACCGATAAATCAGCACTTCGCCCCAAATAGTTCCCACCGTGCATTAAAAAATATTTTAACGAGTTACTCTGCACTCTTAAAGCTGCCAAACGGTGAAAGATGAGCTTCGATTTCCTCCGAACCGGTGAAACAGAAGCAACCCTTAACCCTTTGCGGACGAGCGTCGACAAATAGTCGCCTAATCATTTTTTGGCTTTCCGAACCCACGTCGACTATTAAAGCACAAAACTTAATGCAATGAATACTTAACGTAATAATAATAAACATTTGAAATCGTTGGAAATTAAATGGTTTGGAACTCAAAAGCGTGAAAACTCAAAGTCGTGGAATTCAAAGCTAAAGTACTCTCACAAGTGTCATTACTTCTCGTCCGCAAAGGGTTAAATCCATCAGCGACTTGGTTGCGTTAAAGTTACCCTTTCATCTTAAAAGTGATTCGCCGGTCTTGAAATCCTTCAACGCCGACTCCGCCGATTCGCCGTCGCAATCCTTCAAACGTTCTCCCCGGGTACACGAAAGCATGCAGCGCGTCAAAAAGGCGCTTTCCACGAACCAGTTCTCGTACGCCGCGAATCTCAAGTCGTGCGCAGGGACGCGATTCAAACCAGGGAGTTATCGACGAGCTTGGTCCCGTGAGCTGATACTCTGTACCAAAAAAAAAAAAAAAAAAAAAAAGAAAAAAAAGGAAGAAAAGAAGAAGACAGCATACATCCCGTGGCGTGGAGGACGGAATATCGCGTGTCGTTCTACCCCGAGCATTTCAGCATTTTATGGACGCAGAGCAGAAAGAGAGAGAAAGGAATACTTGGCCTGGCGCACACGAGGTCGCGGTTGCCGTGCAACAACGTGCACTCTTCTCTCCGTCTGCCATTCCCTTCTCTACTACTTCTTCTTCTTCTTCTTCTTCTTCTTCTTCTCCCATTTCTGTGGCCTCTGTCGTTGGTCTTCGGCGGTTCGACCTCCATGGACCGGTTTCGACCCGCGGCTACCGGCGTCAATGAAAAACTCAACTTATGATAACACACACCGTGGGCTTGGCCTCTCTCGAATCGAGGCCTGCTACGAATGCCGGTCTCTCCTCTGATTGGAACCGTGCTCGATCCGAGGCTACCGTAATTACTAATTGCCACCGTGGCTTAATTAGCGATTCACGTCGTCGGTTCATCAGCGCTCTCTGACCCTGGCCCGGCACTTTCTTCCACTCGAAGGCCCAGAATCGTTTTTCATCGGGGAATCGTGAAAGTCAACGGTTCGACGTTCTTTCTACTTGGCGATCGGTAGAGGGGGGATTTCTGGTATATCGGACCTTCCTGCTTCTTCAGAATTGCTTCATTAGACTTCTTCGTGCTGCACCTGCTCTACGTCCGTCCGATTTTAACCCCTTTACTTTCCTCCTTTCGATCCCCTCGTTATTCCATCGTGCATCCTTTTCGTTTTGGAATTACTCGAGGACAGGGTTTTTAGAACAGGGAGCTCGTTTGCGTTGCATTGCACGATTAACAAAATTGTAGCTAGCAATTGTACAACTCCTTTGTAACGAAAGGGTTAAATATTGTTCCTATTAGCGGCGTAGCAAGTGTCAGTAGATTCACCCACATCCGATCAGACTCACTTTCAAGCAAGATTTCCTTTTCGCGTCTGCACGTGGCTAAGGCGCGAACGAGCCCAACCAGGGGCGAGTAAAGTTTGGTTCGTTAGCACCGGTCGTGAATCATGCCAAAAATGCGATCGCGATCCTCAACGGGATAAATATCCCCCGTTTGGCCGGATCGACGGATAGGAATGCAGCAGCCCGGTCGTATGTAGATTACAGAAGGCCCTCCGGAATCGATATATACACTGCGCATATGTGGACGGTGGTAGGAGGGAGCGCACAGTAGAGATCGGATAATAGCCCTCTATGCGGTGCAGCAGCGAAGCCAGCCATCGACAAATGGCCGTGGCCATGCAATAAACAAGCCGCGCAATTAAGAGAGCAGGTTAATTAATGTGGACCAACTAGGTGGAAGGGTCTCCTCTCCCTCCGGTCTTCGTCTCTTTCTCTTTTCTTCGTTTCTTTCATCTGCCTCTCCCTCCTTTATCCCTTTCCTCGTCTCCTTCTGTGTGATTCCAGTAGGCTTCCTCCTCGTTTCACGACTGCCTCTGCCCTCCGCTTCCCTTTCTGTCGGCGTAACCACCGGCGTGCACGGTAGTTATCGAGAACCGAACCGACCTTTTTTTGCGGTACCGGGGCGCGCACACACGGCAGTCAGGACGTCACGGGATTTTCTTCTGTCCTGGCTGACGTGCGGCCAAAGAAGAAGAAGAAGAAGAAGAAGAGGAGAAGAAAGGACACAGTGGCAATAGAGAGGGAGGGGGTGGGATGGAGACAGGGTGCCGGGATATTCTGGCTATTCGTGAAATCGGTGAAATCGATTCGACACACAGAGGGACTACGGCACTCGTAAATCCTGCTTTACGGGTTTCGCCGCTGCCCTGGCTTCTTTAGGACGTGTCTTCTTTCACCGTTCATGTTGAATGAAGCTTTGACTCGTCGTGCCTGTGAATCGTCTCTCGTCGAATGGACGTGAAATTAGGGGAATTGATTTTCGGTAGAATGTTGCAGTTTTTCGATAAGTTTTACTTTGTACGTTAGGATTTTATATAAATTCACTGGTTTATCACAGTTCGTTACGCACCTGTTTACGGTACAGGATATTCTTTGTCGACTAGCAATACAGATTTATCCTGTAATTAATCGTTTCGCCACGGCAGCTTAAAATTGAAAAGTGTTTCTAATGCACAGGTGGGAATAATTTAAATAATAATACATAGTTGTGAAATAATACGAATAACAATTTAAATATTGTTGCGATGTAAAAGAAGTTATAATCTTGTTTTAACTCTTTCGCTGCGGGACTTAAAAAGCTAAAACGTTCTCAATGTCCAAATAAAGATACCTTTCCATTAGTATGGGAATAGTATGCGTGCGAATAATTGGATAATTTGTATTGTTAATCAAAGCGTAACATATACGAATGATAATATAAATGGTATTACGTCATAGATAAAATATGTGTGTACATTTTTAAGAGATTATCGCTCAATTTTTGTGAACATCCTCCGTAGCTAAACGGTTAATAAACGATGGTCCCAGTTTTCCAAGACGTATATATACATCCTTCGTAGCGAATAATCGACGTTCTACTGTATCTTCGCTCCTCGAAGACGTAGTTATTGTTTCGTCGCGAGCACTAGAATCTCGTTAACACCTGCCACGAAGAAGGTGGAGCAAAGCGAGCCGAGCGTGTCGTATTTCTGTTTTTCAATTCCCGCGTTAAACGTCAAAATGTCAGCGAACACGGCTGAATGCCCACGGAAAATGTCCGATAATTATCATGATCACCAAGTATAAGTCTATCCGCGATACGTTCTCTCATAATCGACGTCTAATACAGTCGTGAGCACGTATACCGTGGCACGCTTCACGCGCAATTTCCTTTGCGTTTACGAATGGGATATCGTTGCAACATATACATACTCTGGTTAAGAGTTATGCGTTACGATCGAGAATTCTTTGTCGATGATCCGACTTGCAACACTATTGCAAAGGATGCAGCCTTTATTCTACGTCGCGATCCCTTATCGAATTCGATTTTTATCTTTAATACGGCCATTAATTGTGCGAGCGTAGGGCGATTGATCATAGACTACGGATATCTGTGCAGCGAAGAGATATTGAAATATTGTTAGAAGTATGCAGAAAGCATACGGAAATTGTGAAGCGTGCGTTCTTATTTATACATAGGGCAGATGTACCACGAACTGCCACTTTAAGGCAGTACACTTAACCCTTTGCGGACGAGTGTCTGCAAATAATCGCCACTTTCCTGGTTTTTGTGGACGCACGTTTACTGTTAAAGAAAAAAGTTTAGATTAATATCGTTGATAAACGCTTCAAAATTTTGGGAATTTGTTGACCTGGAATTCGTAAGCTTAGAAATTCGTAAGTCTTGAAATTCAAAGTCGAAATACTCTTTTAAGTTTTATTATTCGTCGTCCACAAAGGGTTAATACACTTAACTTTATTTAACTATTGTAGAACCTCGTTAACATAAAGATCGTTCCAGTTTGGAGTGTAATATTGTTTAACCGCTTCTTTATTTATGAACATTTTTTTTATATGTTCAATATAATAAATTCATTGCTACGTAATTGAAAATGTACAACAAAGTCCAATTCCCTTCGTACTGTCACTTGAAAACTTTTCATTTAAATAGAAACACGTTTTACATATATTAGCACGTCAGTTTGTGTAACAGATATTAGATATATAGTAAACGTATCATCTTTACTGAATTAAGACACGTCTCGTACTTTATAATTGTATTGGTCACGTTTTAATGTTCAACAGCACATTTACCACCTAATATTTGTTTATAAATATTAAGTGTAAACGAATGTACAATGTTTATGTGTTGTTACGTAAACCGAAGCCCAAATTTAGTATAAAAATTTGTTTACTTACGATTCTTTATACATTACTTTGCTCTTAAGTAAAACGAATTCAAGGGGCATTTATAGGAACAGTGACAGTACGTGGATCATTTAACCTAGTCTTTCCCTTTCGGGTTTGGACGAAACTTCCAGAATTCACTAATTTTATTAATAGACATAATAAGATAATTTGAACTTACTTAGAAGAATTTTAAAGTATTCATTTCCAGTCGCTTTAGATTCTCTCTTGAAATACTTTTTTAAATTTTACTTTAGATTGAATAATCAATTATAATTTATTTGAATAATTTTAATACGGGGAGTAAGTTATTATTTAAAATGCGTGGAGAAATTCATTTCTTAATTAATAAGCATGGAATAGATTATTTTGCTCGAGTTACACTGCGAGTGAATTAGAGCTGAACCAAAACATTATTTATTTTGAATACGTTCTTTACCTAATTGAATGAGATATTCATGAATAAGATTACATTCAGGCAACGTGAAATTCTACTTAATTAACACCCAATTTATCCTATTTAATTAGATAAAAGTCTATACTAATAATGTCAGCTTTACTCATATTTGACACAACAATTTCCATTACATTTTTGCGATTGAAACTTAATAATCCCAGTAGTAATCTACTCGAAATATTTTCAATAATTCGCCTCACGGTAAATCTGAAATTCTCTTTAAGAAATTCAATTTAATATCAGTATTTCATTGATCAACGTACAAATAAAATGTATTATACTATAGACTAAAACATTCACTCTTTTAAACTTGGTACGTCTCAATAATTCAAGTATTAGACGTACCAATGAATAATCCACGTCTCTTGTTTAACTTATTCTAAATTAAATTTTCAACATATTTAATATTTATATAATATCTAAGTGTGCGTGTTTTACTTTGAGCCACTGTCCAAAGAACTTACGAAACATTGTTAGCGAATAAATACCCATGAATAAACACTCTTAATTAATAAACGAGTAGTACACCTTTCTGCGTAGGAGAACTTTGTTTACATTTCCTTCCTTTCTATTCTCTCAATAATTTCCTTTACCCGTTTTTATATTTAATATTCATTCATTGGTTTGCGTTACATTTACCCTATAATTCCCTGATAAAGAATTAATTATAAAACTCGTGAAATCAATAGAAAAAAAAAGACTTAGATATTTCCTCTTTGGAGACTCGCCACTTAACCCCTCAAAGATATTATAGGTGAATTCAACCATTAATTCCCATCGGAAAGAAACGAAAGTAAACGAACGCGTTTCTTCCTGAAACCGCATCCTAGATTTCATGTAGTTTCCGCCCATTGTCGGTTTCAAATACGATTTCTACGTTTATGGAATGGGGGTGGTAACCGATTTGGCTTTCGCGGAAGAGAACCGCGAGATCCAATGAGGAAATGGCGGAGAACGTGTTGCGGAGCGTACGATCCTCTTCAAGGCCGTGTTAGACCTTCACCTCTTGACACAAGAACGTATTCGAAGGCTCGGCTGGATGTAGCCTGGAATACCGTGGAACTTATGAACCGTACACACCCGGGTACTTAAGACATACTTGACCCTACCTATTCGATCACCTACACGTAAACGCGCATTGAAAATATTGCTCTGCTCCATTTTACATTTTCTTTCTTTTTTTCTTTTTCACCCGGTGAATTTATCTTCGCGGTTTCATTTAACCTATTGCCCTGCGAATTTTTGAATAGCTGCATGCGTTTGCAAAAACTATTTACCTGCTTCAGATACTGTGTCAGATACGAACTATTACAATATTTCACAGCTTTTGTATTTGTATTTTGTATTTACTGGTAATTGTAAAATCTCTAATGGAAATTAAAGAGGGTGAATTGAATGTTATTACAAATATTGTAAGTATTGTAATGAAATTTGAAATATTGTAAATAGTCACGAGTGTGACTCGTTACTTTTAAGGCAAGGGTTTAATTGTCTTCCTTGAAATCGAGCTGCAATCTTTTTTTGCAAGGGACGTTAACCTATACGCAATCGATGACGTACTAGTACGTGGAATTGGTACTGGTCCATTTCTGCCAATTATCTACTGGTACGTCAAAATCTAATTAGTCCGTTTCTGTTGATTATTAACCCCTTGCATTATAATTTGTAGACTATTGTACTTGTATAACTTATCATTAGCAGATCACAGTTTTCGTATCTCTTCGAAATATTAAAATACATTAACATTAAAATAAACAATTTGTATTCAGCGATCCTTAATCTTCCGAAACAAGACTAAAACTAGAATAAAAATAACACTGTGTAGCAGACAGAATTTACGTTTGATAAACTTATCTATAATACGTGCCACGAGTGTGACTCGTCGTTTTAAACCAAGGGGTTAATATATTAAAAGTTAAACTACCCCTTTTGGCTAATAATGTAAGCGTATAATTGGAATGCGATTATTTCAAACAAGATTCTTCTCCTTCTGTATTTATTTTTCACGTACTGATTTTTTTAAGTAGATTAACATGGTTTCCGTTTCATGCGATTGCTCAATAACGCGATAAAATATTTCCTTCAATGTTCAAAATTGATTATTTCTATCTATTGTAGAATATTCGATGATTTGTTATTATATAAGACTTGAATCATTAATTCTAAAACGTAAAGAAGGCGGATGATATCGAATGATTAAATCGGGAAATACTGTAACGTATTAGTTATTGGAAATCAATATTGTGATGCTCTAATGATAGGTTCGATAAGTTATGCAGGTTATGCAACTTTCGAGAAACAATTTGAATTACTAATTCGCGATGACTTAACGCTTCAGAGAATTGTATTATGTTAATCGTACTCGAATTGTCTTTGAACAGAATCGCTCCGAGTGTGTGTATAATTTTATTGTTCTCGTTGCTTTTAATAATCTTCCATCTCCGTGAAATAATCTTCCGAGAAATCAGGTTGCTATCACGAATTCATTATCAGAGGATTTGCTTAGAGGAAAAGATTTGTAATTATTCTGCATGAGAATAATTTGAAATCGTTTTCTTTAGACGTTCCTCTTAAAAAATCATTAACTAGTTGTTTCATTCATTAAATAGTATAAAACATGAACCACTTAATTTCAGATATTTATTTGCAGTATATTTGAATACCGATGACATGTGTAATATAATTAAAGGTACCGAATTTAAAGTGCCATAATCAATAACTTCCTCGAGTCTTCCTCGTATTAAACTGCAAATGGGTTAATTATAATTAAAAACTCGCATTTTATTGTTTTCCTATCACAGTTCGAAACCTTTTTTTATTACCAGGTTATATCGATGAAATTTTCTTTTTGTTTCGTAGTCAATCATTTGTAAAATGGATCACAAACTTATGATTAATTATGCGTTAAATGGTCCACGTAAAACTTTTTAGTTTCTCCGTCAGAGTTTAAAACTTTTTATTAATCTAAGGTCGTATCGTTTAAATTTCATTTGTTTTGTAGTCAATCATTCGTTAAATGGATCACAAATTTGCGTCTAATAATACATGTATGCATAAAAATGATCCACGTGGAATGTTTTAAAGTTTAAACCTTGTTTTATTGCAAGGTCGTATCGATTAAATTTTTTTCGCCTCGCAATCGATAGTTTCTAGAGTGAGTCAGAAATTTGTGACTAAGCTCATGCACCAAATGACCCAGGTGAACCTTTTTGATTGCCATCTACATAAACTCGAATCATACACGGTACCGCGTAACTTCGTTAATCAGATAAGAATCAACGCTTTCTCTGCGACATAGTCGTTGACAGGAATTTCAACTAGACACTTGGAAATAATGCGTACCATTACCGAGAACATTCAAATGTATTAAATGTCATAACGAAAACACGTTGTGTTGCAATTTACCCGCAATTAATATATGCACCGTTAAAAGAAGCAATATTTCAACCCAGCATCCACTAATGGTTAATCTTTATCTTTCCTAGACGAAATGATCGCTATCGCGGTATTATTTCCCAGAAATCAAACGCATAACAAATTTATTCTACAATAATGAAAGTTCACGAGATCTTATCGAGGGGATCTTATAAGAAGATTTTACAAAGATAGTAGACTAACAAGACTATCGATTGTTCAAATTCAATTTATACCCAAGGTTCAAAGTGTTCTTATAATTATGTATCTTTCATAGTTTTATGAAACTCAAATTTTATATAATACCCGTTGCAATGGATTCATATTTTTAATTATAACAGTTATATTTATGGGATAAGGAATTAAAACTGTATTGTATTATAAGGTGAAATTGATAAAAGTTCGGAATGAAAGGGTTTACAAGATGTTTTCGAACTTCTACTATCTCACTATAGTAAATGCTAGGAATTGACAGATAAATCCTAGGATTTATCAATTTTCGGGTTTTTACAGTAACGTGTACACGTTATTATAGATTTGGATTTTAGAGATCGATTATGTCGAAAACAATTGGTTATCGCAATATTTAGTTACAATTCTTGTCGTTTTAGAAGCGTTGCTGTCTTATCCTACTATAAACTAGTAACGTCGCATGTGACGCTAAAATCAACGACCTAATATCTGGGAGTTAGGGACGTGAAGCGAAGAATATGTACTTACGTACAGGGATTTGTAAGATTTCTTCAATTGGTGGTACGACTAACAATTAAGTGTAATTAGAGGAAACTGAAATGCTCGAAAATTAAATAGTTTGAAAGTTTTAAGACTTGGGAATTCCAAAGTTTCGAGGCTGTAAAATCTTGAACACCTAAGGATTTCTTCAAATTTGAAATCTTCGTTGTTTGAACATTTCAAAGTGTGAAAATTCTTACGAACTTACCATTGACTTTGCATCTTCTAAACACTGAACAGTAATAGTAAGAGGGGCAAGTATGGTTGATTCTATATGAGAAGAAATGTGCCCATAATTATAAAAGTGGTCTAAGTCATATATTTCTTGATTCAAGGTATAGACCACTTTCATAATTAACACTAAATAAATTCCATATAACGTTGAAAAAAACAAACGCTATCTAATGGTTCATTTTTAACAATATCTTAAAGATTACATTGAATTAATTTACTTTAAAACAATGTGACGTGAAATAACGTATAAACTCGTTTCTTTTTTAAATTTTGCTTAAGACCACTTTCATAATTATGTGCAAAAATAGTTTCATCGATGCTTTTACCATTCTTCCACATTACAATATCATTGTGTGGCATTGTACCCATTACGAACCCCACAGACTCAACATGCCACTTCAACAGGCCCGCTATTCATTCTCTTAAGTAACAATTCCTAAGCTACCTCCATCAACTCACCACTTAATAGCCATGAAAACGCATTCTGAGTGACAAATGTGCACGCATACGTAGGAGACACGTGCAAACGGGGACAAAAGGGAATTCGCGGATGGTTAAACGCTGCCAACAGCGCTAATCGTCTGGGACCACCTACCAGCTCGTGATTTCATAATCAACCAGCTCGCGGCACGAGGATACACACAGTCTGCTTGTGTCATTATCTTCGGCGTTCGAGTTTCAATTAGCTCGCAAATGCGCCTACCAGCTATGACCTCGCGGTGCAACAATCTAAATGGAATATCACTGATTGATGTTTAAGCGAAGTCGCTACGCGATTCGAGCAACGCTTCATCCTTTGTTTCTTTTTCATTTCTGGACGGACGTAACTTGTCAGAACTATCTTAGCAACGTTTAACCCCTTGTGTTACGATTATTTCGTTACCTACGAACGCTAATGTTAACTAGTCTCTGCTTCAATCGAATATTATTGACGATTTTCATTATACAACTTTGAATATTACAATGTAATATGATACTCGTATTATGGTATATACTAATTTTTGTCAATATCTACATCGTAATTCATACGAACGAATGTGACTCGTTATTGTAGTGCAAGGGGTTAATGAAGGATTCTTTGAAGTTAATTTATGGGTTTGGTAAATAATTTAGTAGTGAGTGATTTTTTTTTTTTTTGGTAACTGAGTTTTATCGTGTTCTTTTACTTTTTAATCATTTGGACAATTTATGCAATTAGTTGTTTAATTGGTTATAGCAGGTTGTTGCACACGGAATGGTAAATTCGTTAGATAATCCTGTAAAGTACGATAATTAGGGTAAAAGAAAATTGTATGAATTGAAATAGGGTTCAGCGGATTGAATATGTTTTTCTACCAACGTTCCCAACTTGAATTCTCTTGAAAATTCTTCTATACTAAAGAAAACGATTAAAACAGAGGAGATGGTTTACTCAGAGATTAGAGAAATTCAAACTGCTTTCAAATGTTTAAAAAAATGTTCACACGACTAAGGCAACAATGAATTCGAAGATTCAAGCCTCCCCTTTAAAACAACCATTTAAAAATTGGTATACGACATTATTCTACTTTAATCGAGGAAATTACATAAACCATTCCCATGAAATATTCTTGTACAAAGAATGATAAAACCCAACTCTGTTAAAAGTACCAAAATTAAGTCGTAGATTTCAACGTAGAATATTTCCTCTGCCAAAAATACAGAATAAAACTAATCGTGCTTCTCTGAGTCATTTTCCAGTCGTTATCATACGAGTCGTTATTAATATTCATTAAAAATCAAGTATACATCTTCTCGCATAGACTCGCAACCTCGTAGACGCAACTTTTTCTCACAATTCTTCCACTTCATTAAGTTTCCCACCTATCCCATTTTTTTCCCCCCTCTCCGTTTCGCATAAGTGTTAAAGGGTGCTAAACTCTGACCTCGCACAGTTAATATCGCCAGTTGCGCCACATTTTCCCGATTAGTCACAAGTGTTATTTTTTCCACGGATGCTGAAAGGTTACGCGTACGCGCCACGGTGAGAACCGAGATGCATAATGATGGTGATCGATTGCACCGGCACATAATCAGTTGGCATTGCGGCGCAAGAAACGCGCGTTCCTTGTGAATGTCAAGAACCGATTCTTGGAATTCCAGTCTAACAGCGTGCGTGAGTATGCGTTATACACTCGTGGACGAACGTGTGCGCGAAACATTGGAGGAAATGTGCGTGTATGCATGATCGTTAACATGTTTTCCTTTCGACACTATTTATCGTCGACTTATGTATGTAAGTACGTTCGCGATCGTACACTTCCCTTCGGTCATTCCACTCGATACAGTGTATTGAAACCTGTTGACAATGTTATTGACAATGATATTGCGCAACGAACTGTCACGATTTCTGTAGTAAATCTAGAAGAGGAACGCGTTTATCTTCGATATCTTTTTTGCGCGTATCGTCGGATTACGCGCTTTGGTAATTGATCTTGGATATTTTTCCTCTTTGGCAGCGCGGGTACGGTGATTTAATGACCGATTAAGTTATTAGATAAGTTGTATAGTATCGTGGCAGTGGTAATAATAGGGTAATACGGAGTTAATTACGCTTGATCGGCAGATAGCGCGTAACAGTCTATGCAGCGTGTCTGGTAATTCAGAGTTTCGATAGGTTTCAGAAAATACGGTAGGACTTCCCATACCGGGAATTAAAAATCGCGCTACTGCCTTCGCGTAACGAAAATAAAAAGTTTCTGGAAAAGATTGATTTACGAGGACTAACATGGAAACGTATGAGTTTTCTTTTTTTTTAAATAATTATAAAAGTAAGATTTTTTTTTAAGAAATTAGTACAGACATACACATTACCAAATTAAGAACAAAGTTGGAGAAAATTCGATGAACGAAAAAGCTGGAGCAGCATCCAAAAAGCGATGATAATGGAACTTAATTTCAAACGATTTAGGAAACGATTAATAGACTGCTTTATACGTTTGTGGGTAATGTAACTATGGTAAAAAAATACAGCATGCACGATAGTATAAAAAATAATACAAAATATCGAAAACGAAGCATACATTATTATACTTGGACGATGGAATTAGTTTGCATTTAGGTTCCATTCCACTAGTCGTGTTTTCGAAAATATGAATATGCATAAAAATTCGTAGCCAAGTGATTAGGTTCTAGTTTCACCTGCTCTTTCACTTAACTTACCGATTGTGAACTATTCTGTGCATACTTGTTTTGTTACGAAACTGCTGAAGTTTATGCAAATTCATATTTCTTCTTTTTTTTTTTTTTTAGAAAAGTTCACAATGCAGGTAATACACTGTGGAACTTTATATTCTGAAATGATATTTCATAATGGTAAATTTAGAATGCTTATATATCGATTCTATGCACATTTTATTTATATTCTTTGTGTTTTATAGTGATCGATAGATAAGCGAGAACAGTGGATGATTTATAATATTAATTACTGTATGAACGATATAGTATTCAATATTGAGGGGGTGAAAACAGTCCTTAAATTAAAGATAGAAAACGTATTATTTATTCCATAGTCTATTAAGTATGTTAAGGTTAAAGTAATAGTTCAAATATACGAATTTGATTACTTTCAATTGTATTCAATATTCAAGGGGTGAAAAAAACCCTGAAATTAAAGATAGAAAACGTATTATTTATTCCATAGTCTATTAAGTATGTTAAGGTTAAAGTAATAGTTTAAATATACGAATTTGATTACTTTCAATTGTATTCAATATTGAAGGGGTGAAAGCAGCCCTGAAATTAAAGATAGAAAACGTATTATTTATTCCATAGTCTATTAAGTATGTTAAGGTTAAAGTAATAGTTTAAATATACGAATTTGATTACTTTCAATTGTATTCAATATTGAAGGGGTGAAAACAGCCCTGAAATTAAAGATAGAAAACCTATTATTTATTCCATAGTCTATTAAGTATGTTAAGGTTAAAGTAATAGTTTAAATATACGAATTTGATTAATTTCAATTGTATTCAATATTGAAGGGGTGAAAACAGCCCTTAAATTACAGATAGAAAACGTATTATTTATTCCATAGCCTATTAAGCACGTTAAAGTTAAAGCAATAGTTTAAATATACGAATTTGATTACTTTCAATTGTATTCAATATTGAAGGGGTGAAAACAGGCCTGAAATTAAAGATAGAAAACGTACTATTTACTCCACAGTTCTATTAACTCTGTTAAGGTTAAAGTAATAGTTTAAATATACGAATTTGATTACTTTCAATGCATTTATGACGTACTACCAGAATATATTCATTTATATCACTTCACTGGCGAACAAACCTACAATTAAGCTCCATTACAATTGCATCGATCATTGGCACTTTTCCTCAGAGCCTAATCACTCTTTTCACATATATACAGTTACACGTTCCTTTTTATCGTGTCACGTAAACGCGATTCTTCATTTAAATGTCCTGTTCACGATCGATCGTTACGCGAAACGATTGCCCTATCAATCAGCTCGTTGATTGCCTATTAACAGCTACTGTGAGTTTCGATCGGATCTTTGTCCGACCGCGTAGCATCAGCTTTGCGAGTTAAATCGTAAAACGAGAGAAGCAGGGCATTATAATAGCGTAAAAAGGAAGGTCGTTGCGGAATGATAAAGGCAATTAGAGTCTATTCAGAGTGGAACTACCGATTCTTCCACGTAATCGCGTCTCGTGAATTCATCCCAATCGACGCGCGTCTCGAAGTAGGCTTTCTTATTAGCCGCACATTTTTCCTCGTGTTTACGTAACGGCCACGGTTTTTGCATTTGGCACCAGCGCTGAGCGGTTGGGGGATTGGTGAACCATGAAAACCGCGGCTCTCTTTGCATGGTACCACACAAGGGAGAAGCGGTTCAGCCGGGGAAAAAAAGCTGGAATTTCTGGTAGTAATCGTTCCGCAGCGCGTTGCAACCACATCGTTACCGAAGAATTCTGTTTCTTGAAAGAGGCGTAGTTTATGTTGAAGTTAAATTATTGTGCTTTCTTGGTATTATCTTCATTCAAGCCACGTGCAAGATTTACTTTTTCAACGTTCGCGAAAAACTTATCTTCTTGTTACCTGAAAAAAGGGATTCTTGAATTTTTACACCAATTTAAAGGACTAAGAATTTTTACGCGTGTTCGTATTTTTAACGACGTTTCTAAAGAAATGGAAGCTTAATAAAGACTCAATAGCGTTTCTTAACTTATGGCTGAGGCCCAATATTGGACTACGTTGAGTTTTCAATGGGCCATGAAATTATAGTTGCTTGAAGCCATTGAATATTGCGTTATTTTATTCAAACATTACTCGATAGCTATTTTAGTAAGTTCTAATTACCTATTTTAATTTAATAACTGTTTTAGTAAATTCTAATTACGTATTCTCGTTCGATAATTGTTTTAATAAATTTGGTATTCAAGTATAACTCAAACTATTTGCTGCACCTTCCTGCATCTAACGCAACGTACGTAGATTAATTTTTTAACTTACCAATATGTGACAATGTTTAAAGATTTATTTTAACAACAAAGGTAACTATTTTCTACCCATAAATTATGGCGTAAACAAAGGGTTAAATTTCCAATAAATGCATAAAAATCGGTGGTTCAATAAGAAATATTATAAAAATATTATATTATAGATATTATAACCACATCTTCAAAGTATTTTGCTTCATTCTACGTCTCTTTCTGCCACATTTCTGTCAAACTCTAAATTCCATCGCAAAACAATGAAATTGAATTTCAGTGTAAATAATAAGTACGATAGAAATGACACAATCGATACTAGACGATAAAAAGATTGGCTTACGTTGTTACATGTTTCACGACACAGATTTCGTTCGAATCGTATTCGAGTCTTCGTGATTATATTCATACACATAGGGTATCGAACATAATACACGCGATACGTATCGATACGATGGTTAATCCTTTCAATGCATCTCGCATTGTTTGCAATCGTGCATCAGATCGATACTACGCAAATATCATTTCGAAACATAAACGTATCAAACGTATCTTAGTCGCAATCTGATGTTACGCGAATATCCTTGTTAGAAAAAAATTGGAGAGGGAAGCGGAATTGAACGTGACTCTGATTGTAGAGAAAGGGCGGAATTCAATTTACCTGTACGTCGGCCGTGACCCCGATTCAGCAGGTGCACTTCCTAAAGATTGTTCCGGCCGATAAATGTCGATGGACGGTCATTCAACATTTCGCGTCTCCGGTTACCGTCGTTTATAAGACAACAGGGCTTCGCAACACTGTAGAAAGTGGCGGTGAAAGCGTGGCAAAATTTGATACATTATTTAAGAACCCCGCCTTTGCAGACGGCGGTTTACTCGAATCTATTAAAATTCATCGGAATAGCATGTATCTGGGAAATCTCTTCCGTATGTTTGTACGCCCGTTAACATCGGCAAAGTGGTCTTGGAAATTTTACAGGAACCTTTCACGTGTACGGAATTGTCAGAGATATGGCATCTCGTCCACGATACGATCGCTCCTTTTACTTGCAAAACATAATAATACGATCGTTGCAGTTTGCGCCGATTAGGTAATACGATTGGAAGTTCGATGAACTGTGTGTGCAAATGATTGGAAGTGATATATTATTGGGTATCGAGTTGGTTGGAAAATTCGTTGCATATTTAGGAAGCAGAGCTTCGTTGCAGGATAAATATTTCGAATACTATTCTAAGCAACAAATTCTTTACTATTCAAGTTGGAAGCAAAAGGACAAAAAATTAATATATTTTATTCTTGGAATCGATATTACGAAATAAAATATCTTATTTCTATAGTATAAACCAGAGAATGAAATATTTTATTTTAATAAGCTGAAGCATAAAATAAAACACTTTACATTTTATCTTATAAATATCCGTTGGAAAGAGTTTTTAATTCGAAAATAAATTGTGAAACGAGGTAGCACAGAAAATAACATAATTTGCAAGATAAAATTTACTTGCTTCTAAGTTCAGTGTAAAGAAAAGTGCTTCAAGTAAAGTAATTAAGATTTTTAATGCTTTAGTTTAGTAAAATAAAAATACTTGGAACCGATTTTAATTGCAACGCATCGTTGTTTTAATGCACATTCGAAGGATTCACTATATTGAACAATTGTAATTAGACTGAGAATTTTTACGCAAATGTGTTTCTTTGTACTTAAAACCAAAATAGGGGTTACTTTAACCCTCTAAATATTATAACGTGCTTTTTATTTTGAATATTTCATATATTTTCGTACATCGTGTTGATTGTATACCTTTCTACATATTGAAATGTTCTACAAATGCATAAAGATTCGCGGTCTAATCAGAATGTTGCAAAAACGTAACATTAAAATGTCAGTATAATATTCTCACTAGATAAAAAGAATTCTTCTTTCTTTTTCTACCGATCGCTTAGAAACATCAAATTAAGAGTCGTACAATTGCAGCAACAAACGATCGCAATAATCTTGAAAAATAGCAGAAAATGATGAAAATTCCCCCCTTACTGTATCTCGATATTTAAGAGCATCTGTTAATCATCATATTTCTCTTATACTTTTTGAACGCGATTTTAATGAAATTCGCCATATCGCCTAACGTTAAAGAACAATTTTTTTATTATCCACACATGCGCACACGGTTTTCTAACCTCGAGTTAATAAATTTCATTTCTTCTTCTTCTTCTTCTTCTTCTTCTTAATACTTATTGTACACCATCGAATATGTAATATTTCTTCCTAAGAACAGAAGAGCCACTCTGTCGTTCTCCACTCCCGGTCGCTTCCGATCGTCTCACTCTTCCACGAAACTAATACAGAACGCATTACCATCGATTTTTTGTCGATTATTCAAGCCCACGGACTGGATTCTGAGACCAGTCCTCTCGGACAGACTGAATGCGGACTTGATCGATGTTATTCTTCCTCGACGGTAGCACCGCGTTCTCACCCTTTCCCTACGGGACGTCTGTCCAGTCTTTCCCTAATGCGTCCTTGATGAGAGCTAACCTTGCCAAGAGGTCTTCCCTTCCTCTCTTCTACGTCTCTTTGGATTACTCGGTTTATCGATGCGGACGATTATTTTGCTCATCACGTTCGTCATCGTCTCTGCGGGTCACCTGGTTGTTAACTTCGCCTGACAGCATTATAGAGTCCCGCGACGCTGCAAACTAGGTAGGATAATTCCTTCCACCGTGGACGCGGTCACTCGCGCAGGCTGTTTTAGCGACCACGTAAGACGCTCTTTCAGGGAACGTTGGGCTAATCTTCGGATGAAAAATGATCTGTTTTGTTAGCCGCTCTTCGGTGATCGCGGTGGTCTTGGTTGTAACACGCGCTGCATTCGAATTATATACTGGCTTCCTGAGGCTAACCAACCGGGAATTTTAGTAACTTTGTAATAGATGAGTCGGTAATATTAGGTTGCCGCAAAGCGAAACGACGACGCGCGGATGAGAGCAAATCCTGTTCTGGTTTTACGAAGTAAAATTGTTGATAGATGTGGCGTGTGTGCTATGGCGTGCTATATCGAAGCTTATAATCTGCTGGTTAAACTTTCGAAACACTGAATGCTTGTCTTGTTTTCCTTTTGTTTTTTAAAGAGTTCCCATTTTATCGGGAATTAAAATGTGAACAAGTTTCGTCTCCTTTGGCGGATATAATTATTTATTAATACATTGTAAACATACGGGTAAAAACCCGTTTTGTGTACAAAGTATGTTTCGAGAACTCGAAATATTATGCTACTTTTGTAATTCGAAACTCTCGAAACCTAGGTAAATGATAAATTGTATAAATAACAGGAACATTATCATTATATGAATTTATTCAACTAATAATTCAATTGAGTTTATGTTTATACTTTAGATTCATTTCAATCGATACAATTTCACCAATTCCTTTGTTTATACCGCGTATATTATATTTCGCAAAGTTTCCGATTCGAGTTTCGAGAATCTAGAGAAGATGAAGTACAAAGGAAATAAAAGATTAAGAGAATCAGATCACGATAGAGACGAATGGCACCCTGTAAATATTGTAACAAGTGCTTTATTTTGGACATTTGGTGTCTTCACAAATAATTTGCAGTGTGTGCCTTTTTGCGCAATTAAATTCTCTATAAACGCAGAAAGATCCGAAGTCTAGTTATTGCACATCCAGAAATTGACCTGGTCAGCTCTGATTTCTCGTGGAAACTTATGCAATACGTGCTTAATCCGTCTATGGAATTTTATTCTTGCATAGGTAGAATGCTCGCTGTAGTCAGCAGTGAACTATGCTAATAATGCTCGTTATTTTTCCAATGTTAACCGATTTCATTTGAGATAAGCGTAAATGTTTATCTGATATCTCATAAAAAGATTAAGTAATGGTATTAACCCAGCTGTTAACGAAAGTTGAAATTGCACCAACAATGGAAAAAGATTCTTTACATAGGATCATTTGAATTAAACGCGAACCGCATTCTCAGATTTATTCTAAAATTATTAATTTAATCTAACTATTACCAATCTTAATAGATTCTTAATAGAACCTTCTTTGCAATCTTTCCAACGAACCAAACCCTCGCGTGACTACGAAAAAAAAAAAAAACGAAAAAACACGTACACGTGTTTCATCACCCTGCAAAAACCAATCCCGCTCTGCTATTAATTACAGGCAGACCAGCAAATTGTAGCAACGAGTTCCACCAACTGAAAAAGAAACCCAATTCTTTCACGCGCCGTTTAATCTCCCTTAAAAGTAGAATTACGAACCAATTCCTTGCAAGAATTCCAAGGTGCCGGTAAAATGTAGCAAAGAGGTGAAACTCGTCTAGCTCTCCGCAGCCTGTTACAAAAATCCCCGGAACGAGCGTCGTAACTCGTAACTTCAACCGGCGGGATCAAGCCAGCGGAGCAGCGGTAAAGCACGGAAAGGGAGCGTACGTACGTACGTACATGCATACAGTGCAAGGTAGAGATCTCGCGTGTGTGTGTTGGCAGAGCTCTAAAAGCCTGGTGGCCGGTCGAGCAAAGCGGAAAAGGGGCAAAGCGGGATGGAGAACTGACGACATTAGAGGCACATTAGCGTGCGCCACTCGTCGACCAGCTGGTAGCCTACCGGGCCAGCTAATTACATGCCGATTCCAGAGGATCAGCGGCACAATGCCGTGTCGACATACCGGCGGCTCGTCGACGTGCACGGGGGGTCCTCGATACCGATATATCCGTGTAGAAGCGCGCCGCTTTCGCGGAAAGGTTCCATCGGTTACACGCTGCCCGCTAATCGTTCGAAACTCGCTTGAACACGGAGCTGCCGATTCCTGGCGTCGATTTACGCCACCGGCCTACCCTATGAGGCCGATGGTAATTGTTCCGAGTGCGTGCTTCCATTATGGTAGCTTGACGCTTGGGTGCTACCTATTGGGTGCTGCATTTGGTTCTACGCTGTGTATGGGGTCGCACGAAACCGAGTGTGCAATAGATTCTATCGTAATGGATGCTCGGCTAAGTGCAGATTTATCGCTGCTAAACGGTGGATATTATTGGGTAGAAATGTAAGCGGTGGGGTCCTACGGCGAAGTGAATTTCGCTGGGGAGGATATTCCATTTCTTGGATACCGTTAACTTATTCGTTTGCTTCGGCAATAATTTCAGTTTCATTTAACTTATAGAGTTACTTCGTAGAGGACTGGTATTTTCTTAGCGCAAGAGGCGCCGGTGTAATGTTCGAATAAGTGCAGATTTGTCACTGCTAAACAGCGGATATTATTGGGTAGAAGTAAATGAGAGTTTACGGCGAGATAAAGAATTTCGATTGGGAGGGTATTGAGTTTGTTGGGTACTGTAACCTATTAGTTACATTTTGTGCCTTTTTGCACGTTTAATTTTCCCATAAATGTATTATAAGAATTCGCAGTCTAATTACAACTAAATGGAATTTTACGGTAGGACAAGGAATTTCGGTAGACTGTTGAATTTGTTGGATACAGTAACATTAGAGTTTGGCTCAGCGACTTTTTGATCCGTGTTTAACTTGAGCTACTTTCTTAGCGCAATAAATACTATCGTAATGAATGTTCGACTAAGCGTAGATTTATCGTTACGTTAATAGCAAATATTATTACAACTAAATGAGATCTTATAGCGCGATAAGGAATTTAGGTAAGAAGTCTACTAGATTTGACGGGTAGCGGACCGTATTAGACTTTGGTTCAGTGATTCGTTGATTTTTGTTTAACTCGGGTTACTTAGCAGAAGATTGGTATTTTCTTAACGCAACAGACTTTCATACTAGATTGTAGGCTAAACGAAGGAATAGGTATGATTATGTAACTTTCTTGTGATATAGCGAGATTATAGTCTGCAGTTAGTTTTTACTATCTTTCGCCCGATCACCTTCACTGTAATGGACACAAAAAACTGAAGCAACTATGTACTACGTCGTTTTAATATCGAGAGGTTTATTAACCCTTTCGAGATCAACGGATCTTTTTCCAAGAATTTGCTGCTATAATCTACCAAGTTATTGGCTCTACAATGAGTGCAAAATTGAAATTCATTTCTGGATACTCGAATGAGAACGATACGTGTAAAAGTTTTACGAAACGGATAAAGTACAACGTGCTTCTGGAATTGACCTTCGATGAACCGATATCTGGATGGATTTCGCTGTGTCTGTGGTTTTAGGAACTTTGTTGCTAACCAGCAGCGCATAGTAGGGCTAATTGAGACTGTAATAATTAGACTGCGGATTATGCATTTAAATGTCTAAGCTTTTGAATTTCGAAGCGATTGAATTTCCAAGATCTTCTATATCTAAGCGTTCGAATTCTCAAGCGTTTGGATTTTTAAGCCTTTGAATTCCCAAGCGTCTGAATTTCCATCCTTTCGATTATCCAAGCATTTGGATTCCTAAGCTGTCGAATTCCGAAGCGTTTAATGTTCCGAAGCCTTTATATTTCTAAGCATTTGAATATCCAAGCTTTTGAACTCTCAAGCATTTAAATTGCCGAGCCTTTGAATTTCCAAACTTTCCAATATCAAGCTTCTGTGTTAACAGGAGCGTTCGTCAACTTTTGAAGTCATTCGAATAATCACGAGCGGTGCCGTAAGTATCCAAATTTTGTATCGAACCAATTGAATATGACTTGGTTATACAAACTATTTTCCCCCTAGCGGATTCACGTAAATGTACCAAGTATAAGTCGAAATCGTACGTAGAAATGAAACGCTGGACACTTTAAAAAATCCCCACTTGTCGCACACGCTACGTTCGTTCTTCGCATTCGAGTTGTAGATTTGTACGAGAAAGGTCACTCCGAAGCTTTTGTGTCTCTCGGTTGCATGGTTGCGAGGAAAATCTCGTGTGTACGCTTTAACTATCTGTCTGTAGCCGCGTGTTCATAATTCTTTGCACCGCGAAGAGATGCGCGCTGGGGAGTTTTTCGTTGCAACGGAACACGCTGCATCTACGTGGTTCGCAGATGTTACCAGCGGGTGTTCTTCAGGTACGTATTTGAAGAACGAGCGCTCATTTGAGACCAGGCTGGCTCCCACTGCGACGAAAATTCAAATGTTAAGATATGTTTTTCACTGCAAAGATCAAAGACGAAGCACGCTTGTTTGCTACGCCCTTTAATTAATCGCGCCCTTTTGTCCCTTTAATGAGCTTCTTGTCCATCTCTGACAAAGCGTGTTCAAGAAAATCTTCTCCTCCTTCAGCAAGCCTTCCCCTTCTGCCTTTCGAACAAAAGCTTCTGCATATTGTTCGCCATTCTGTATAGACCTTAAAATTATTCGAATATAGAATTTTTTCATTCCTATTAATTTTCCTTAATTTTCTACTCCAATACAATTGAAAACTTGTTTAGTTAATATTCGAGAGATTTTATATCCGTTACACAAATATACATAAAACGTACTAATATACATAAAAACGTGTTTCTATTTAAACGAGAACGTTTCAAGTGACAGTAACAGAGACATTGGAGTTTGTTCTACATTTTCAACTACGTAGTACGTAATTCATTATATTGAACATACAGAAAAATGTTCATAAATAAAAGAACGGTTGAATAATATCATGCTCCAAACTGGAACGATGTTTATGTTAAATACGTACTAAAATAGTTAAAGTGGCAGTAATTGGTACATTGTACGAGTCTCGCCATAGAATGACGCTAAATTTCAAAGGTTCTTCGACTGTTGTGTTCCTGGGAAGCACTTCCGAGTCGCATCGTGTGCGTCTCTATCATTTTCACGAGTGGCTACGCTCGACATAGCTCGTCTGCGCAGGGACAGTCCGCGGTTGGTTCCTCTTTGCTATTAACGGCAGGATGTCTCGAGAGGACGAGGAACAACCTGGACAAACCTTTTCCCCTGTCGAGTGCGCCGGTTTCGCGATGGCAAACATGCCACGTCCGTCGACTTGGCTGCAAGCTTCTCGCGAAAACTGTCGACCGTTGTCGTCGCCGTTGCAAACCGCTGATGGCACTCTAAACCACTTCAACCAGCCTTGTTGCTCGTCGTTTAGTTTCCTCGAAGAATACTCGACAAGGGTCGGGACTTTCTTTCTGCCATTCTTCCTTTTTAAGTATGATTTATCGTGAACCCGTGGAATCGTCAAGATTAATCCGTAATTTGGGGTGGAAAGAGTAGACAATTATTATGTTGCTTCTTTAAAAGGAAAAGGAGGAAGGAATTATTGTACATTGATTTCTTTAGTGTAGATATTGTTATTAGTATACCGTGGACGTTTATACGAATGCATATTCCTATAAAAAAGAGATGGAGTTTTAAGATCCGTATAGAAATTTGTTTTACTGTTACAGGATTGCAAAAATACAATTTTTATTTCACGCGTTGCTTATATCTTGTATATCACATATTTCTCGCGTGTATTAATTTTCTTTTTGCATATTCGCGACTCAAGAGCTGTTAGAGGGTTAAGGAAAAATTTGGATTTAGGTGCCACTAGCAAACGTATTTTCCTTAACCTTTAATACAACATATGCGGATTAATTTTCTAACTTATCGTTTCGTAACAATATTTGAAGCTTCAAGTTAACAACAATCTAATATTTTATCGCCTTAAAGGGTTAATTGAATCGTAAGTTATTTCCCCTTCCACCACATATTTCACATCTACGGGTTTCAAATATTTATACGCATATTTGCCAAGATTATTCCTATTCTATTAAAACTTGATCGCGGTGGTTGTTGCAAATGATGACACTCTACTCCACTCGAAGGAGCCGCTCGTTGCATACCGCTTTCCTCGAAGAGCCTCGACCCTTGTTGAGTCGTCGTCGCAGTCGTCGCCGACGAGGATAACTATGACGCCGATGACGACGACCGGGACAGTCAGCAAGATTACGATGGCCTCTCTTCGGCAATTACAGCTCGAGTGGCACCTTAAGAGAGACAGGTGGTACAACGCAGCATCGCACAGTCGCATCTTTCTTCTTACCCCTTTAATGCCTTCTGCAAATTTATGACAGCATATAATATGCCTATATTTCGGTATTCATCTCGTGCAAAGTTTCGTTCCCTCGGTGCTTTACGATCCTGTCGCGATTAATTCGAGTGAGAAATTTGCTCGTGGGGCACTTCCTCTTTTTGGAACTTGTTGTTACTTTTATTTTATTTCTCGGTGACGCGTAGAAGTGATCGTGATAAGAACGGTTCATTATTAAATTGATTTTGCCGCAAACAATTTTACGTCTAGACTACGAATCTTTATTCGCTTATGGGAAATTTGAATTTGCAGAAAAGTACAGGTTTCATATTATACGTAAAGATATACGAAATATTTAAAGTAAAGTGCAAGGTACATCGTTTAGAGGATCAAATAAATCTCTATCAAAGTCAACTGCTTACGCGATGAATACAGTTTTGTTCGCCAAATGTACGATGATTTTCCGGTGAAAGTAGAGTGTTGATTCCTAATAAATGCAAGCGACGTAATAATACTAAATAAAGAAAGTATTTTAGAGCAATTAATGTGACCATTAAGTCCCATCACACGTGACACGTCTCCTAGTAAGGGGTAGTAATTTGAATTGTTAGAGGTGTACATAATTATGACGTTGCAAAGAAATGGGATTATCCATACGTAGAGCCGCAAAACGAGTATAATCCGTTACTGTTTATAAGTAACCCATACTCACCGTTGTCGGTAAAATTGACTATCCAATTATCGAGATTTTATAAAGTTCCATGTTACTTCAGTTTACCTTGTATCCCCATCGTACTATACGCTCTCAATCCCACCATATCCCACGATCTGGTTTAAAACCGTTCGATTAAAAACGCCGCCTCTCGAGCGACTAATAATGACGGCGCATTATACCAGGCGAAGCACAAGCAACGTGTCATCATGAATCATCGAACACGATGTCCAGCTCGCGTACTTCCATACATATAGTCCTCGACAAGCGTCGTACGTTAGCGATCGACAAATTCCCCCGGTTCTGGGACCCCATAAATCGACGCGTATGCGACGCCCGGTTACAGATTAACGCCAGTGCCACGGAGGAGGGGTAGAACAATTCGCGTTTTATCGTAACACGATCGATAAAACTGGATCCACGGGGACCGGTGGATGTTGGCGGGATCCTGGATAACGCTTTCAGGCATGACACGTTTGCCATTCGATAAACGGAGCCCGTAGCAGAGGAAACTCGATGCCTTTGGATCCTCGTCGTCAAGGGCTGCAGATAATCGACTTAACGACGAGGCTAAACGACTTCTTGGTAACGGGTCCTCTCTGGCTCCAACTTCATCGTTTTCGTCTTCGTCCTCTTCCTCCTCCTTCTCCTTCTTCTTCGTCGTTGTTGTTGTCGTCGGTGGTCGTGGTCGTCGCGTTGGGTATTACGATCTTGAGGGAATTCTAAACTCGAGGCCAGTGTCCAGAAGGAAGAGAAGAAGACGAAGGAAAGGTGGGAGCGATCGAGAGAGGTTCGGGCTCTATAATGCACGGGCGACACCGCCATAAGTGTCATGGGGAATCGATCCGATCCGGTTGTAAGCCGACCTAACCATAAGTCCGGAGCGGATCGAGCTCTGTGCTCGTCGAACAAGAGTACTCGCCTGTTCGCTCCGCGAGCGACATTATCCGGCTGTACGGATAGTCGATTTTGTTCTTCGTGATGTATGCGGTTGAGCTGTGAAATATCCGAGAGATACACTCCCGTTCAAAAGTATTATATTAGGCCACTCGTAGAGGAAGATTAACCCTTTCGCTACCAGAGCTTCGGAAGAGTATTCTCTACCGCAGCCTAGACGTTTTATTATTTCTTTTTTTGTCTTTTTTATATTCCAATATAAATTTACAATCTGCCTGCGATCAATAAGTAAATTGATTAATAATTGGTAGGTAATAATATCATGTTGGTGATATTATTAGATATCTACACCAATTATAATAGCATTGGTTTCGTACCGAATACAATAATGACACTATCTGAAGTTTGCGTAACGATTCGAGTCTATTTAGGTATATATGTTAAAGTCCTTAACAGTTAATAGTGCAATTTCACAGGTTTCCTGAAATATAATTGTACCAAAATTAGATAATCAATAGGAAAGTAAAATTCCATATTGACAGAACAAAAATGGGTATTTTTATTAGAATTACGTACTAACAACTTCTACTTTTAAATGAAATCTATTTATAAGATTTATTTATAAGCATTTAAAGGACTGGCCATTCAATCTTAGCTTTACATTCGTAGAAATAAAAGATCAATCAAACCAGTAACAGGGGTGGTTAAACCTAAAACTCCCCCTTTTGTAAAAAATATTTAAAAATGCGGCTTGGCTACTGTATCGTAGAAATTGCGACAGTATATTCAAAACAATAGTCATAATATATTTTTGTCCGACACAAACGCTTCTAAGTCTTACCTTATACTTCAATACGACGATACTACGACTATTCGTTGGACATTCTTATTGCCAATCGTAAGAAGGACAGCAGAGTCAATTTACATTCTCATTACTTTCTTGCCGACGACAAAAATGAACTCCGCAAACTCGAAGCATGTTGCATTTCAATTCGATTGCTTTTCGAAATACCACGACCCTCCCACATCTCCGCTCCACTTTATCCTCATTACCGCAGCCAATGAGAATCCCATTGGTCGTATCTGAATCACCACGAGCTCAACGAACACGAAGACAGCGTGCTTCGCAGTGAAGCGTGGGAAATGGTAGAAACCGGTGTATTTCCGTCAACCTTCGCCCGTCTTTGTCTAATTTTCTTGTTTTTTTTTTCCCCCTCTGTCTTCTAGGACTGTGACAACCTGGCGGACGGCTCGGAGCGTGACTCCCCTTGGAGCTGTGGGGGTGGCAGCGGTAGTGGCCGCAGACCCCTCACCTCCATTATCGAGCACCTACGCACATCCAAAAGCAGACTTCACAATGGTGAGTCGGCAATAAGCACAATTAATATAAATACAATTTTGAATGTGTTACGTATTTGAGCTTGTAAGGCGAAACGATGTGAATCACAATTCGAAAAGCACAGAAAAATTGGAGCTTACGCGTTAACCCTTTAACCGTCGATTAAAGCGACGACGCCCTGCAATAGAATTAAAGAATATTAGTAAATGTCCTACTTGAATAATAAATAAACCGGTAATACCTGAAAGATAAATCGAAATGTTAGAAATAGTTATTAAGTTTTTATTAGATTAAATCTTAAATCTGAAATTAAATAGGTGTAATATTATTAGGTGCCTTTTTCTTTAAACTCTTGGCACCTTTATCAATTCGAACTCGCTATATATTACTATTCTTCGATCGACGAATTTGCTTCATTAACGTGCAAGTACTGAAAATTTTGCATGTTAAACCTGTCTTTTATTTGTTATAAGTAAATTCCATTAATGCGTACATCCGATGTAGTTAAAGTTACGAGAGATTTTGCATTCGTCGAATACTTTGAAGTTCCATGGAAGCTCTTGCGAGTCTAGAAATTCCCATCGCCGTTGCGTCAGTCAATATCTATTTACTCTCTCCACCCATCAATCGAGCCTCTCCTCCAACCTTCTGTCCTCGTATCTATTTACAATCAAAGATCTCTTTATCCCACCCTGCGATTCGTTCGTACAAGCCTGCCGACAAGTGGACGACGAGGCCGCAACATGGAAAAGGCTGACGGTGGGGGGGATTGGGACATCCGTTTCAACGGAGAAATAACGTCCTGCTTATGTGCATCCTTGCCTCTAATTACCTGGGATGAAGACATCACCAACAGTCTCTCGACGATTCCTCTCTATCTTTTGCGTCGTTCCCGAGTAGGAAGAGAGAATCGCATCCTTGCTATTGAAGAGAACGAATCGTTTCGCGTTTGGCTGCTTGATATTTCACCGATTATTTATTATCGTTAGGAGCCGCGGTCATCATTCTTCGGCTTATAGCATAGGCGTGCTCGTTACTTGTAATGATTCGTCGGTGCGTCCACCTCTGAACGTATATTAGGCGACTCTCCCGGCATTATTATGGCCGCCCATCGCGAAACACCGGTAGTAATTGGATTCGGACGTTGAAGTATTTTGGACCGGTGATTAATCCCCGCGGATGTTAAAGAGTTAATTGTGTTTGAACTGTTTCGCAAACGCTCGTGTAAGTTTGATGAGCGGCCTGCGCATGCTCATGCAAATTCGTATTTTTACCAGAAGTCGATGATAAACTGCTCGGCCTGGATAGAAATATGTCCTGTCTTTAGGAGCTTTAAGATTTATATTATTATGTACGCTTCTGGTTAGAAATATTACTGCACCGAATTGCACATCTTTTATTCATTTCACGGTATTATTATGGTGGAATTACGTGTTAGATGTACTAATAAGTAGTCCACTATTTTTAAATAGGTCGATGAAGTTAGTTTATCAAGCGAATAAGCTTCCCTTCGAATCGGAATTTGTAGCTTGCTTTAAAACCGCAGAAAAGTACTCAACTCTTTGATAAAATACAAATAGAAAAGCGAACCTGTATTGATCACAAAAGTGTTCAAATTTTTCACAGCAGACTCTTAAGTTAATCCTTTGCACTTGAATTTTTTGTTTGGTTAAAACTTTCAGCAGCTCCGATTACTTTTGGCTGTATCTGGCTATGTAATGTATGATTTATTTGAAGGCAAAATTTGTATACAAAATTTCACTGCTGAAATAATGTCACTGTTATCAGAATCATAGCTTGAGCGCACCAAAACAATCACTATCATATTCATCCACGCTAAATTTATCATCGCTGCTATCTTCAAACGACGCTTCTTCCATCGCATTTTTCGCCGCGACGAATAGTATTTTATTTTATTTTATCAGTCACCTAAACGACTAAATACTGCAATCGATGAAACACGAAATCAAACGCAACTAAAATTGAATTGTAAATTGCAACAGTTTGATCTTCGATAAGAGGCATACTTCGGATGCAACGCAAAACTGTGGCAATACCTGTGAGTAGTCGCGAGTGGAAAGGATTAACCCTTTGCGGACGATGAATAATAACACTTAAGGGAGTATTTTGATTTTGAATTCCAAGCCTTTAAATTTCCAAGCTTTTGAATTCCAGGCCATTACATTCCCAAAACTCTGAAACGTTTATTAACGATATTAATGTAAATTTTCTGCTTTAATATCGACGTGCGTCCACAAAAGCTAAAAAATGATCAGGCGGCTATTCGTAGACATTCGTCCGCAAAGGGTTAATACGTGTAGAGGTACATTAGCCATCTATAGGTTAGGCAGGTGAAACGGAAAAGAAGGCAGAAGCGAGGAACTGTGTACGTCAATCACGATTACGGGATGAGTTTTCAACGCGCGTCTCATTAGCCCACGCCCTCATTATTACGTTATCAACGTCCTCGGGCTCGCATAATGGCCTCTGAATATATTTATGAGGGTAATCCCCGCGGCCGTGCGCGGCCATACGAAAGCCACGCCGAAGCGGCTGCGGTCCGTAACAATAATCCTTATATCCCCCACATAATTGTGCCCGCGGAGGATTTATAGAGCTGGTCCGGCCACCGATCCTATCTAACGATCTACCCATTGAGCAGCCTGCCTAGAAGTGCAACGGGGATGCAGGCTGCGCGCCTCAGGAATGGGATTCATTCAAGACCGCGCGAGCATCTCAACGTACTGCACTCCCTTTCTTTCTCTTTCCTCGCTTCTTCGCTTTCTCGTTTCTTTAGCCTTGCTTAAGCGACGCGTTCCTCTTTTCTCTTCGGATTTAGGGCTTCCTTTTTCTTTCTCTTTCTTCGCGGAGAAATCGGTCGGGGTCATCGGAAGATTTGTTCGCTGTTCGGTGCTCGTTTTCGTATGGGTTGATTGCTTTGCGTCGACCTTTTTGCAAAACCTTGGACTCTTCGGTTTGGTAATTTCGCGGACCCGATATTTGGCAATTTGGTCCACCGTGAATTTATCCGATGCGTAAGGATTAATCGTCCGTTGAAATTTTCGGCGATTTTCTAATTGAGTTTTATTTTGGGGCACACTTGGAAATAGAAGTTTGAGTTACACCTGGGACTCATTTTATACGGTTCCTTTTTTACACGATTTCCATCAACACGATTTATTCACAGTTTAGATTATTCTGATTATTCTTTAGATTAGTCTGATTTCACTTCGCTTTAATTTGTTCACTTTTTGGATATCACTTTACTAGTTACATACTTTTCCTTCACTTTATTGTACTAATTGTATGTATTATGTTTATTCAATAATGTACACATGTGCGCTATATTTATTACGGGCAATAAAAATAGGTAAGTTACAAATTTCTTTTCACTGCTAAGTGTTAAGTAGAACAATGAAATTTTATCAGATCGCGTTAAGTAACGTCTTACCTTTATTTCCATGCAAGATTTATTACTTTAACTTGCAAAATGACGAAGTTGTATAACGTTTTCTACAGACATGTTTGGCGGAACTTTGTTGGTAGACAATATTACATAACATCGTCATTTTGTGAATTAAAGTAATAAATTTTGCACAAAAATAAAGGTAAGATCTTATTTAACTTATGTTGAAAAAATCTCGTCATTCTACTTAACAGTTGCTTCAGAAAAGTAGCTTAAAATTGATCTATTTTTATAGGTCATCTGGGTGAATTTTGCAGCCTCGGTTAAAATATTTTTAATTTCGAGGATTGGAAAAATTTATTTGGCTTAAAACTTCGACTCCATCGCGTCTAAAAAGGGAACAAATCGTTCATTTGTTTATGTAAATTTCTATTTACATTTTGTTTCGTTACCGTCGTTCCGCAAAGGCGCGAATTTGCATAAACATTTGGAGTTTACAGCGATCACAGATTTCGGTATTTTTATTTCGCGTCAAATGGCATCGTCACTTTCCCGATAATTCCGTTGCTTATTCTTCTTTCTTTATCCGCTGGTGAAGAGCATCTCGATGTCTCCAAATAAGGTAGTCGAAGATGATCCACTGAGATAGATCCGCTTGTCATTAGCGGCGATTTCAATTCGAATTGCTCCGTCAATTGTGGGAGCGGCTCTCGTTTTACTCGCAGCGAGCCTCGTTTCAGGCGAAGTGTTTTATAGGTTCGAGTACCGCTAGCATAAGGGCATTCTCGTCATTAGAAACGCTTCTTTTGGTAAGCATAGTATCTGCAAACCGTATGGTTTCGAGCAGCGATTGATTCAAGTTTCGATGAGAATGCGAATGAAAGTACAATAATTTGCAACGAGACTTTGCAACTAATTAGGTTGCTCCGAAAGTTTAGAAACTCTCGAAGATGATATGCTCGCACTAACACCTTAACGAATAATTTCTCGCGCTGTATTTATTCTTTCATAATTGTATGACTATCAAAAAGTGTCATAATCTTCTTTTCTAAAAAGTTGGCACTGGTTGTACATTTTCTTCTTTTCGAAATAAACCAAGCAATTCTTCGACTACAACCTAACATATCACCACGTCGCATGAAATCACATAACTTCAGTTGACAATCGTAGAATAAGATAACAAATTATTTTTCCCATCTCTCCACGATCGTCACCTGAAATGGCACGTTTTATATGACACGACAACAATACACGTCCGTGCCTTGACTCTACGATCGTCAATCGAAATCACGCGATTTCATTCGACGCGACAATAGCGTGTCCTCAGCTTTACGATCACTTTGGTGAAAACTCCCACGGTAAATCTGCTTCGCGTACCGCGAAACGCCCCCGTACCGTCTCTTAAACGCCGCGAAAGGCCACCGGTTAACGTAAATTCGCCCGCGCGTAACGTTGACACGCAGAAAAGAAATTGAATCTCCCCGGAGTAAGGAAACGTATTCTCCTGAGGTCGAATACGGGGTCTTCCGCGGTGTTCCTGGTCGATTCCAGGCAGCATCCTGGAAGCGGCGATTCGACACGGCGGTAGGGGTAGCGCGTTGCGCTCCGCGCTCGCCAGGATGTGCAGGCGCATGCACAATTTATAATGCAATTAGAGCCTCGGATGGTAGCGCCCGGATTTATGGCAGCTGGAGAATCCTACCGTCCGGAGTAAAGGAAGCGGTGGAAGAAGATGAGGCGGAAGAGAGACAGAGATGGGAGCTGGTTGAGGTCGAATGCAAGGGCTATATTCTCGTGGAATGAGTTATACGCCTCCCGTGGTTCCAATACATTATTTATCGCTCGGCTTTTCATTATTTCTGCGTCCTGCATCACCGTTGAATCAGCCCACGAAACTCAACGGTTTCCGGCGCGACGACGCGACCACTCCGTGCTGCATCTTCATTGTAATTGGCTTTATCCGTGTCGTTGAATTGGAAATGCCTCCGCGGTGCGCACGCGAAACGGTGACGACGTTTTCGCGCGGTAATTTAGGTGGCATAGCGAGCGGAACGGATTTATTTCAACAGTTAATGAGAGCTCATGCGTTTTAAGGTTCGATGGTGGAAGGAAATGAGATTGGTTTGCGATTAAATTCTTCGAATTTGAGGATTTGGTTATCAGTGGCTGTTTCGATTGATAGTTGAATGGAATATCGAGGAATATTGAGGAAAATTGAAGACTGGGTTAGGAATGAAATAAAATACGTCCAATTTTGCTGAAGAACCTTAGGGACTTTTCATCCTTGTTTTTGGATGAAAAGTTTCGAATTTTGGGATTTGGTTATTCACAGTTGTTTCGAAAGATAGGTGAATGGAATATGGTTGAGGATTAGGTTACGTATTAGATAAAATACGTGCAATATTGTTAAAGAATCTTAGGGAAGTTGTTATATTTTGAAGATTGAAATACAGGGTTCAAGGAAATTCATGAGGTTTTTTTTTGGATGAAAAGCTTCGAATTTGGGGATTTGGTTATTCACAGTTGTTTCGAAAGATAGGTGAATGGAATATGGTTGAAGATTATGTTACGTATTAGATAAAATACGTGCAATATTGTTAAAAAATCTTAGGCAAGTTGTTATATTATGAAGATTGAAATACAGGGTGCAAGGAAATTCATGAGGTGGTTTTTGGATGAAAAGTGTCGAATATTGGGATTTGGTTATTCACAGTTGTTTTGAAAGATAGGTGAATGGTTTATGGTTGGGGATTAGGCTACCAATGAGATAAAATACGCAAATGAGCAGCAATAGCAAATGAAATTCTTTTACAATAGATGCCTCTATAAAACACGGAAGCAGAGAACAATTTCGACGAGAGTCGCCTATCGATTGCAAAGGGTCGAATTTTTCTGGTACGATCGTTGCACCTGATAGTTGACACCAAATACCAAACTACTTTTCCTACCAGCTTCTCAAAGTCTAAACAGATATTATACCGTACGATTAACTGTCGGCGAGACCTGATCTCCGGCACTAACCAGTCATGTACATACAGGAAATCAAGCAGGATCGGGGGTTTAATTGGTCTTCATTGATCCTGCGGTTGAGCAATGCCAGGTTACAATATTACACGTGTAACATGCAAATTAATATCGCGCCGCGGTAATTAGTACCCCGCGTTGTATAAGCCAACGTCGAATCAATGTCGTAGCCGTAGTCGATAAGTCGCAGCGCGAAAACCGGAAACGCGGCCTTTGAACAAGTGGAGACGCGAGTCCTCTGAAAACCTGTGTCCTGCGTTCGCGACCAGCCGCGACCATACTCGAGTAATCATAAAAATGCTAGGCTGTAAATAACGACGATGGCTTCTGCAACGAGTCCTCATTAGCATCGTAACGTCGACATAAGTTATTGCGCCTAATGATAGAGGCGCCCTGTAAATGTGCTGAGAGTAGGGGAGGGGGAAAAAAAAGGAAAAAAAGGATTCAAGCTCGCTGGATGGAGCTGTACAACCGGAAGACTAGACTCGTGAAAAAAGGAGGCATGAAAGATGTAGAAAGGGAGAGGGGAATTAAAATTATACACGTTTGATGGATGCAAAACATTATGCAGTTCCGCGAAGTATTCAGTTTTTGAAAGGAATTCAATTCGAGTTGGAATCATCCAGTGGAATATTCGTGTTCTTTGGCGAAAATCGACTTAACCCCTTGCCCTACGATTATTACTTAAGTATGTTAGCGTTAGATGATTGCTGCTTTTGTATCGTTGCACACGCAAGTCAAATATTATCGACCATTTTTATTTAATAACCTCGAATCTTATAAAACAATGCTGAGATTAGAGTTGAAGTTAAATTTTACCTTAAGTAGTATTTGCTTTTGTTAAATCCAAGTTCTAACTATGATTTGGAAAACCGAAATTGATGGGTATGTAAAGAAAATATATTTATGTTTATTATGTAGTAATATAAAAACTAATGAATCTTCCTGAGTATTGGAAAAAATACACTACATGAAATTCATTCTTCCTAATTATACCAAAACATTTTCACGACGCGAAATATTTTCTAATGCGTGTACAAGTTTGACTGTAAATCACAGTTCCAGAGTTAGGCTACATAAACCATAAAAATATAATCCGATGAAACACGGACACTTTTTAATTTTCGGAATTCTTTAAAATTCGCTACTGCAATCGATAAATCTGAAAAAAATTTCCAAACATATACTCTAGATTGTCGAAGTATCTGCAATTTTATGTGATACGTGTAAATTACATTTAGGTCTATAATCACCCTAATTGCAGGGAACGAGATGTGATCAAATTTTGCTTGCCTCGGGGCTTGTTCTTTTGCTACGCTTATTTGGGCTGCACGTTGTACACCTTTTTTTTTTTGAACTCTCTATAATTGCAATAATATGATAGTTGGCTGGGCAACAATTAGTATCGGAGAAGTTCATGTAAGAGCTTGTTAACACATAGTGTTTTTCTGAGACAATTTGCGAGGCTCGCCGTGGCAGTGGATAATGTCAGGATCGTCGAGGTATTAGAAAGTCTCCCTCATCAGGCCTAAAGGAACACGGGGCTCACGGTTGCGGGCGTGAAAGAGGCAAAGTCGTGCTCGAACCGTTAATCGCGAGCGTAATTACGATAATCGCTCATTGATTGCCTCGTGAACGTGCCTTCTGCACTTTCCTACCGCGTTCACCGACTTCACAAAGCGTTGCATCCATTGCATCATCGATACACTGGCAGCATTAACCGTAGACAAATTTGTAACTTATTCAAGACACGTGTTCCTGACGTCTTATTACTAGACCGCGGATTTTTACGCGGATTCGCGTTTTTTAAAAGCATGCCGAGGGAAATGGAATTTTAATAGAAATCTGGATTCGTTCTCTAGACGAAGTAACGCCTGCTTTACTTGTAGTACAATATTTGGATAATGTAAACTTTGTCGAGATTTAATTTTATTCGACGTTGCGAGAAATTTACGGAATCATTTTTAATGATAATATCGTTGCTACGTTATTATTGCAAAAATAATTTGCACAATATTTTGGGGCGAACATGGTAATATGTAGCCAATCAAAAATACTAAAAATGCCACTATATTAATAAAAAAAAACATACGGGAAAATTAAATAAATTCAGTATGAAATAGGCGAGGAAAGAAAAAGAAGAAAAATGTTCATTTATTATTCAAAACGAAAACAAGAAGATAAAAGTATCAGCATAAATCTAGGGGAAGTCATTCGATCGCATAAATCTACAAAGAGATAAATCATACTCTACTTAACCAATTGAAACCTAAAACTATTTTAGTCTGAAATTTATAAAATTTTAAACAGCTATTTAAACGCCATACATCAATGCAAAGAAAGAAACCTATAAAAATATTAAGAATATCGATAATTAATGGAGTAACATAATAACTAGAAAAGTAAATAAGGAAAATATATCTGCTTACTATTACAATCTTCTGAAAACAGTTTGAATCGGTAATTACTTTTAAAGAGTTCAATCTCCGCGTGTCTCGCAAGCTTCCCTAATCTCTCTCGTCAAATGCGCTTCGTAGCGCATACTCGTGCCTAACAAATCACCGTGAAAGTGCTCCAGCATCTTCAACGAGGTCGTGATACACCGGCTGAAAATCATCTCTCGGAGCAGCGAGTTGATTAATACCGCCACCCACGCGTCGCACCAGCGATCCAATTTCCAGAATCACCGTCGTCGTCGTCGTCGTCGCTTCTTCGACTATAACTGCAATTAGGCGAGTGAAAGCATGCATATGCACATACACATATATATATACACACATACACGCAGTTGCGCGTGATCGACACGAAACGTGACTTATCCGTAAAGGAAGACTCGCTCGAGTGAACCTGGTGAATAAAGACATTAATAAAAGCGTGCGTGGCGACGAGGGAACGCAGAACGCAGCCAGGAAGCGGCGATGGAATACAATACTCGGCGAGACGAGGCTGGATAATGGATGCTGCTCGACGTTGTAACGAATGCTGCTCTAGATGGTGGCATACTATCGTGGCCCTCTGATGGCTACTCGGATATACGCGTTATCGAGCCAGAGAATCGCTGGGATCGAACAAAAACCAAGTCCAACCGCCTTCCACGACGCGGAAGCCGAGGATGACAGCGGGATGTTGTCTTAATACGAAACCACGCGCTTTCGCTCCGCCATTGTTACGCAGATGCGCCCGTTTCGAGGATCCCATCTTGTTTCTTACCTGTTGCAAAAGATGCAGCGTGTTCTTTTACTTTTATAGTTGGATATTGAAATACCATATATGTGTACTTATTATTTTAGTGCTACCTTTGCTACTTTATACTGGCTTACTACTCTATTGTAATACTATTATTTATTATTTTCGACTTTCTTAGTTATTTCACATTTTTCTCCAATTGGCAAGATCACACGATTTCGACTTGACAGCATTACGATACAACGTTATAGTAAACGTGTCACTTTGAAACGTACAGAAAGTTACGAATGATGCTTTAAGCTATCGAAGATTCAGTGAAATAGCGATATAAAATATATATACAGTGGAATCTGATTATTATAATCACGGATATTGTTACGATAATCAATTGATCCCAGAACACTCTATATAAAATTGGTTAAAAATGATCCGCCTATTCTAATCAAATTTCGGTTGTTGGCATGCAAAGTAATCGCAGTGAACGTATTCGATAACGCTAGGAACTTATCCAAACTACTTAATGCATAATCAAAGCTACCTAAATTTCTTCTCGAAGCATCGAAGTTCCTATACAGAATTAATTTTACCGAAAGTTTGTGTGTGTGTGCGAATGAACGGACGGATAGAAAACGCCCTCGTGGCCGCGTGTAAACGAGAAAACGGAACGAGCTGGCTTACCATTGTCCGTTCGGCTTTATCTCGTACCCTTCGTGAGCCTCAGCTCGACCATTAGTCGTTGTCAGTTACGTCCGGCCTCTCCTCTTCTGGATCAAGAACCAGGAACCAAGGCGTCCCGTACTCTCTGTTCGTGCTCCGTTGCAAGCCTCGTAACGTGACCCCTTCAGCACCTTCGAGGAATTAAGATATCGAGTCTCACCAAGGGAATGGAATTATTCCCTTCCTCGATCTTTCTTTACGGCTTCTCCCGCGATGATCGATCGCCGTTTTAACGTTTCCCTTAGAGAATCGAATAGTTTCTGGGAATTGAAATATCGCGGGCTGCGGATGCCGCCGCGAAGAAATGCGAAACGTTCGTCTTCCACTTTCCTTTCTTGATATACGGTGTATTGATCCGTCGTGGATGCTTGACGGCGTTCAAGTGTATGGCGATGTTTTTTGATTGGGAGAGACGATCTGGAAAAATAAGTAATTTCTTCTTTTAGAACACGTGATATTCCTTGATAACCAGTTACGCTGGTTAACAAATTTTTGAACTATATTTTGCATCCTTTATGATGAAGCTTCTCTGGTATTCATTTATGTATGCTGAGACTGGAAACGACAAAGGAAAGAATGATGTGAATATAGTTTATATTTTTGGGATTAGAGCGATAATAATGATATAAACAATCGCTTATTTAACTCTTTGCGGACGATGTCAACGCATAATCGCCGGATTATGCTTAGTTTCTTGGACTCGGGTCATTATTCCAAGTAGAAATTACAGTTAACATCATTAATGGACACTATTGTCAATAATTGGTATAGAATTCGTTGCGTCTCGTCCACAAAAAGAATAATTAAACGAAAATTCGTTCGGTATTATTGTGTTCCTCCGCAAAGGGTTAATTCAAGTACAGTAATGTAAAATTTTGCGAAATTAAAAATGCTACATTTACATAAATTTAAGTTACGGTCATTTACGCTTATTACGTTTTCTGTGCAATTCGAAATAGTTCCGCGTTTCGATGCTTCAACGCGCTACTTGGAAATCGCAACTTATTGAGCCATGGTTCAACCATAAACGCTCCTTTACGTTACTTCTCGAACTTATTAAGTTGCTTACGAACTTTTCGATCACCCCGTGTACACAGAGAGGAAAGCAACATAAAGGGGTAGGGTAACCCGGTGAATGCTTGCAAGGGTCAAATGTTAGCGGATAAAAAGTGTCCGTCGATATAGTCTTCCCCGGAGCTATCAAATTCCGCGCGGATAAAGACGTGGGATACGTCGGACGGCTCGTGAATGGGATTATTAATATTTCCCTTTGCTGTGCTTCTCTTCTCGCAGCCTTTCTCCGCATCGCCTCGAAGCGATGTGAGATACCCTTGCCGATAATTTATGTGAAATCGTGAAATCAAGTTTTACTACTTCTCGCCCATCGAGCTCTCTTTGGAGACCTTCTTCGCGGCTCTGCGAATAGATAATTAAGATATCCGCTTCCATTGGATTTATTAATATATTTCTTGCTCTCCTCGACGCCATTTCTTTGCCCTCCGATACGCGTAAAGCGGCGTATTTTTGCGGGAAAAATTCAACCGCGAAGCTTTTATTAATCCTTTCGGCATGAAGTTCGCTGGCATTGGATTTATCCGATGTAGTAGCTTTATTTACTGCTTGCTTTTCGGCCTTGCGGAAAGATTTTATATTTTAAGGGACTTCAACTTTATCTCTTTCTCTGTTATGGAACTAACGACAACTGTTCGTATTGCAAAGCAATTCTAATTAATAATAGGCGCAAGTAGAGCAAAGTTAAAACTATTGTCAAGCATCTATTTTCTTTTCCTTCCTTCTTTGATTCTATTAGATTGTATGTAAAATTCGTAGCGATATTTGCCTACATGTCTGTACTATTTTTAAAAGAAATCTTCAGGTTAAAAGCATATTTTAAAATGGATTGCGCTCGACAATTTTGAATAGATACAAGTCATCTAATAAACATGTCAACAGAAGTTTGATTAAAATAGGCGGATTATTTTTAACCAATTTTATGTAGAATGGTTTAGATCCGACCGATTATAATAATAATAACTCGCTGATAACTTTATCCGTGAGTACAGCAACCAAATTCCACTGCAATTAGATAATAAAACCCCCCCCCCCCCCCAATTTAGTTCTCGTTCCTTAATTTTCTTTGCAACAACTTGAATTTGCATAGAGATTCGCAATCTGTTATAGTAATATAAACATAGTAGCATAAGTAAATATAGTAATATAAGTGTAGTGAATTTAGTAATGTAAGTAAAGTAAATATAATAAAAACTTAATCCTAGATTGAAAAACTTCCAATAGCATATCACGTGCTCGTCGAAACGATTCAACAGCGAATCCAAACAAATCGTACGAAATTCCGGTCGCGGCGTCCTTTCGCCGTGTTCCCAAAATAAGCCCAGCCGTACGATTATCTCTCTCTACACGAACGCCATTTACTCGAACGACGAAACTGCGAACAATACAAGAGCACGAGAAACGAGGCTACCGTTCCGAAATACCAAGAAACGAAACGACGCGTTTCGCTTGCGTTTCTTTTTTTTTTTTTTTTTTTCGCAACCGACGCACGTAATCGTATAATTCCGTTGGCAAACGTGTCCTTTGCGGGAAAAAGTCCTTCTTCGTTGGACTTCGTTTTTCTCCCGTTTCCTTTCTACGACACGCGTCGAAACGTGGGCGGACTTCGACACGGGGTTGACACGCGTTTCAAGGGAAACTGGATGGAAACGAGCGATCGGGGATCGAGTATTATCGGACGTGTTTGCAGCTGTGGGCGTACTGGTCGCGTGTGCGTCGCTAAATGATTTGTGGAATGTTGAAATTATCAGGCAACGTAGGAAGGAGAGCGTAATAGACGTTGCTTTCGAATAGATCGAGACCAGAGATTCTCAACTGGTTCCTTCCTATCGTATACGTTGATCCCGCTTATCGGAGGAAGTATTTCTTTTAAGGGATAGCGAGGACGATTATCTAGGATGACGGTGGTTAGTTATTTTGATGTTTAGCGCGTTATCGTAGTGTGAATTTAAGTTAAGAGATGGGATTGGAAAATTGGTTACGCTGCTCTGCTGAGATAAGATGGAAGCGCGGTTGAGTTGCTGCTTAACAGTATCTTCGGACGGCTTATCGAATCCATTCCAATTGCAGTGAAACGTATGGATTCGATATTCGTACGATATGATTAATCCTAGAATTGGATAAGGTTCGTTATTAATAGACTGCGGATTTTTACGCGTTAGGTTGCGCTGAAAGTTCGTAGAGATGTTTTAGAAACGTTCAAAAGTAAGATGTGCATAGTAACGTTTTAATAAATAATTTTGCGTGTAGTATTTATTGTTCGATATGCGTACAACTACAAGAACGTTTCGTAATTTCCTACTTTAAAAAGTTTGCATCGTTTGTACATATTCTTTCTCCGAAATCAACCAGTACGAGCTTCTGATTTATTAAATATTCGATGTGAAGTGAAAATTAGTGTATTCCGAGAGTAAAACGTTTCTTCGTTCGGCACCAATTTCTATTAATTTCATTCATGGAAGATAAAAATCCACAGTATCGAAAGGATCGTAGAAAAGTTAAACGACAACTACCATTGAATAAAATAAGCATAACGCGTGCAAAACAATTATAACGTACCCTGTTGAAACAAGTAAAATCGCCGCGTCGAATTAACCCTCGAGTGCGAAGAGTGAATGTTTTGGAAAAGTAAAATTTCCATTTCTTTCCATCCGACGAGAATAATACGAGTAGTCGACGCGAGAGCGCGGTACCCCTGAGGAATAAAATACGTACTTTTACGCGTCCCCTTTCTTTCTATACGCGGCGTATCATTACTTTAATGCATCGTTGCTGTTCGCGAGCAGAAACGAGAGAATCGAAATCGTCTTGATCGTCGGTGGTAACAGAGTAGGTTACTAATGGTGGGCTTGCTGGGTCGGTGGGTTGGTAGACTGGGTTGGGCTTCTTAAAGGTCCACCGAGGTCAGCTGTACAAGAAGGATATGGTTGCCCAAGGCATCGATGACATCGACGAGCGAATAACCAGCCTCTCGAAACTCTCCGACCAGCTACAAACATCGAACGCGCGGCAACTTTGCGTCCTTCCAATGAAATCCGCGCTTGTAAACGCGAAACGACGTAACTCACATTTTCAACAAATTGTAATTTATGCGCCGACCCCATTGAATTGCGCTCTCCCCTTTTAAAAGTGCGCACCTGAATTGTGCGGCGGAAAACGAAGCGTTGATTTATACCGCGAACATACGGAATCCTTTTCACTTTTGACTTACGTCAGTTTTAATCACCGGCATAATTTAGTATATACAACGATTGCGCGAGAAATTCTTATATATTGAAACAAATTTCCTTTGTACTAGTATTTAACCCTTTGAGTACTATGGACGCATATGCATGCGTTTGGGGATTACACGAGAAACAAACGAAAGTGATTAGTATTTGGGATGAACAGAAAAGGAAAAGTAGATATTAAACAAATTACAGTAACGTGTTAAGCAGCAATTTAATTAAAAAGAATGAACAGTAATTTAATTGTTCGTTATATCATTAATCGATAACTGAATACAGACATTTTTAGTTCGAACAAAGTTTCTGCGTTTTCGTATTAAAGTGAAATTTCGTTAATCATTCTGTAATCTTCCATAAAATTCCCTAAAGTTATTCTCTTTTAATTTCCCTTTTTGCATCTATTCTCAGACTTTCTAGGTGAAAAAAATAAAATAGATATCTCACGTTTAACTCGTCATAAAAATTCTCGCGACAGAGGGTTGACCAGTGGTCTTAAATTCCGAATCATTTCACTTGCACGATGGACGGTAAATAAACCGGGATGGAAACTGTACGCTTTTGCCAGAAATAATTATCCTGCGTGCTCCTCTTTCGATCCGAGGGGTCGTGCGTGTGTTGCAATATATATATATGAAACAGCGTCGTTTCGTGCGGCAGCCGAGGCTCGGCGTATGTCTTTGCCGGTTGGAACGAAGAAGCAGGATAAAAAGAGGCGAAAGGCACTGCGCGGGCTAGAAGGGTGAGGAGGGCAACCGAGAGATGCTGAAGAAGGCACGGGTCATGCAACAACAGGAAGGTTAGTTGCTCGGGGCGGCGACAACCGAGCGAACACCATCTTGCCACGGCTCTTACATACGTAACCGGCTCTCATAATAATTTCACTCAGCCACGAGGGACCCGGCAGGACGCGGAACGCGCGTTTCCTGGAACCTCGTCCTTAACAGCGAACCAAAAAAAGGCCTTTCGAGGCTTCATTACTTAGGACGAGGCTAGACGTCCACGTTACGATTGGAAAAAGTTGTCCGACATAGGGTAAACCACCCACCGTCACTGTTCCTATAACCACCACTCGAATTGAAAGTTTATTTGATAGCAAAGTAACGTATAAAGAATCGGAAAAGATGGACGCGTGTTACGCGACGTTCTTTCGTTCCGCAACGAAAGAAAGCCATAAAGCCATGAATAGAGCAAAAAGGCAACCTACAATAGAAAATTGAATGCAATTTAATAAACTACGAGCAAAATAATTAAAGAAAGAATATGATAATCCTGGCAAATGTACATATCCTCTATCACCAACCAATAATACTATAACCAATCCAAAGGACATGGCGGACTCTCTCATAGCAACCTTAAAAGAAAAAAACCACCAACAATTATGCTAGAATTTTCCCAAAAAACAACCCCCGATGATACAAATCCTCTGTCGTTGGATAAAGATGGTACTAAAAATGTCCATAAAGTGTTTTGTACTCACCCAATTATCTTCCATTTGCGCGCATCCCCTAAACACTCTTCTAAGCAAACAAAATTAATCGCATCCTGTATTCGAAAACCACAGGCGTTGAGGAATCATGCATACACGATCTTCGATTTACCGTACACTTTAAACCTCTCTATAACGACCGCCATATTCAATTACTTTCAATTTTCTTCTCCTGTTTCCCTGGTTTTTCACCCGGGATAACGTTGATAAAAACGAAGGACATTGATTCCGCATCATCTTTCTTGCCGTGAAGGTACGAGCGGCTGGTTCCCCTTCCGCGCGAGATCTCGAATTGTTCGCGATGATCCGATCGATAAGTAGCTGCCTACCTGCGAGAGAGCTACCACGATGGATCGATCGTAATCACGGGAGCGTGTCGAGGAAGAGGAGAAAAAAGGCTTGACGAAAGATTCCGTGGATCGTCAGGTCCGGAGAGGCTCGAGGATAAAAGGTTAACCGTGCTCGATTACGCCTTGACTCTGCGTGAAATCATGCAGGTGTACATACTGAACCGCGGCTAATTAACAACCTAACGGTGACGAAGCCTGTATTAGCCGATCTAACGATCGAACGGCTTGCCTAAACTCGTGCTACAATCGTTAGCGCTCTGATCGAGTTAACGAACGGGTTTGCAGGTGAATTTATGGGTCTTCGGTGTGGAAAATAGATCTTTGTATTTGCTTTGGTAATGCTGTCCGACTGCTTGAATATATTGGCAAATGTCTAATTGGTCGATTATAATTCGTACGGTAGTTATTATTATGTAGATCGGTGTTTCTCGACGTGGACAAATTTGGAATAGTTTGGGGACAGTTGGAGAATTTTGTTGCGTTCGTCACGTTTGGCATTAGACTGCGGGTTTTTATGCATTTATAGGAAATTGAAATGTGCAAAAAGGCATGAAACGCGCGTAACACGTGGAAATATACAGAATACTTAAAAGGAAGTACAAATTATTGTGTTTTGGGGATGAAACGATTCTCTGTTTACGATGAGATTCCACTACTTGAAGTTTGTCAAGAAAACTATGAATTTGCATAGAAATCTAGTAAGTAATTAATATGTTGTCTAGCAGTCTAGTAATTAATATGTTGAAATTTGAGCTGATAATTATATACTTGAATCGAAGAATAGAGCGGAAATAGGAAGTCGTTTAAGTCGAATATAGATGGATTAAGTACGAGTAATATGTTTGCGATTTATATCTTGATTCGTTATCTAGGGTAAACGTGGATTGCGTAATTCTTTGGCTTCTTATTTTTTTTAAGATGATAAGCCTTAGATTTCTGAGCTTTTCTATTTATAGAGGTCAGCATAATTGAGGTGCAAGAGCCCGATAATCAAAATAAGCTACACACCTTTAAAGAAATCTATATAATAAAGCAATAAATTGACTAACAATGTTTTTAAATTAACGCGTGTGATATAATTATAGTATTTTACATTTACATATTTTGAAAGTAATGTGTATATTCGTATTTCATAAAGTGATGGAGAGAAATACATTTAGCATTTTATCTTATCTACTTAGTTATGTTAAGTATTTGTATCTTTGTATTACGTAAAGTGATTAAGCAAAGTGTAATACGTTTATCATTTCAACTTATCCTTGCATAAACTTTAGATACTTCGAGTATGCTTTCATTCGAACGTATTTGTTTGCATTATTCTTTTCGAAAGCATCGTATGCTGTAGCATTTTAACTTATCTTTGCATATACTTTAGATATACCTTAAGTATGTTTTCATTCAAACGTATTTGTTTACATATTTTTAAAAGTCCTGTTGATATTTCGCGAAGAATCTTTCAAATATTTTCAACGTTTCACGTTTACAAAATGCATAATTTGAACTGTTTCGGTAACAGCTGTTCCTAGCAGTGGGTTCATGCTTCCACTCATTAGGTCTGACCTGAACTGTACTGTTTCTACTGTGTTTGGTCGTCACTTTACTTCGACGTCGTATACACGACTCTTATAATCTCTTTATGTTCACGTCTTATACGATTATTAAGCTTGTTATTTATATTAATTAGTAGACTCTAGGGGAAGTTTATGCAAGTGTAGATTTTAGAGTAGAAGCGTTAAACAAATAGGAGCCGATAGAAATATGTATTTCATCGTTAGAGGACTTCACAAATATATTTTCTTATCTTGCATATTTTGCATAAAAAGAATCTACTTTTCTTTTTAAAGAAAACATCACGTTCCAATTGACAATTGAGGATTTATTATTAGAATAGATATTTACTAGGCGAAGATGTATTTTTAAAACCGTGAGAGATAGAAAAGAATGTCACGAAGCAAAATTAAATGGTATCAAATTATACACAATCTAAATGTACTCTTATGCACTTTAATCGTTTAAAGAATACAGTTGCATCCTTTTCCTAAGTACAACTCTGTAATTTTGGTTGCACTTCCCGATGCAGACTTTTAATCTGTACGGAAAAGTATTAAGATACTTATGCCGTAACCCAATTCTTCCGAATTTATAACAAGTAAAAGTTTATTAAATTATTTTAGTGTATTTACAGATGTGATGCGATATTAACATTACAAAAAAATATTCAAATAGTCCTCCATTGTAGTTTAAACATATTCTCAGTCCTTTTTTATATTACTCAACACTTGTGTTATGTCTCTTTCCTTAATTTCCTTAATTTCTGACGGAATACGAAATAATTTAAGAACCTTTCACCTATTATAACTTTCGAATGACTAGGTTTACGGCATAATTACCTTAATATTTTTTTTTTTGTACAGATTAAAAAACTGCATTGGAAGATTTTACGGCACACGAAACACTTGATCAGTCATGAAACTTACCATAGAATACCTATATCAATTTTACTTTACAATTATCGCTAACCATGTAATAAAGCTTCTTTCTAAATTTTCTATAACAAAGGAAATTTCGCGAACATTTGTCCATTGTAATATCATATTCTAATAAGCAGATGCTTGTACCTTAAGCTTTTCCAGTTCGCCTCAATCATGTAGAGAGTGTTACCTTAACTGTGATTTCCTTAACTGATTTAGTAAGCCAATCTTTCACCAGTTCCTTCGTGTTCCTTGGCTGATGGACATCACGAATCGTTTGTACACTGTCTTACCTTTACCACGGAAATCGCGTTGGAATCGTTGACCGTGACAGATAGTGTTCACGACGATCCAGTTTCTCGCTGGACTCGTTTGAATCTTCCAGTTTGACGAGCTACATGCCCCACGACGATAATCGATCATTGCGCGACGCGTGCGATCGTTCCTTAGATTCCCGGGGCTTGAAAAGCGATTAAATTCTTTCTAGATCAGAAAAAGTACAAACTGTCCCTTGCATTAAATCATGCGTTACATTCCGTAGATTTATTCGCTGCTTCAGTCGTTCACGAACCAAAACGTTAAGTTGACTTTGCTTTTTGAATCCTTGAAAATTTTAGCGCCAAAACTTAGCGTTAATTTTACATTTAAAATAGCTTAGACTAAATTATATAAATATATTTACATATTGAATTGTATATAATTTTGGTACCAACACTTATTGTTAATTAGATTAACTTTCACATTTAAAATAGGTTAACCTAAAATATATAAATATTTAAATATTGAATTGTATATAATTTTGATACCAAAACTTATTAATTAGATTAAATTTTACGCTTAAAATAGCTTAGCTTAACTTTTTACGTCTGAAATAAATTTCTTTATTAATCTTCACTGTAATTGTGTAGATAATTATGATACACTAAAATATATAAGTATCTCACTTACCTTTGTGTTACATTAATTTGTATCACAAAAATATGGAAGCTTTTCGTTTTTTTTCGTTTTGACTTAAACCACTTTTATAATCACCGGCACAATTCAATTTTTCCTTACGTATTTTCCTTTCTATTTTTGTTTTTGCTTCCGTTTTCTGTTAAATTTCTACTTGTGAGTAAATTAACTGGAAGTGTGAAACAATGAAACGTTACATTGCCGTTAAAGTGAACATTCAAACAGTGTTCACAATGTTAAGTTAGAAAATATGTTATAATAAATTGTGTTATACAAAATCTAATAGACATACATATAGAGGAAATGATTTAAATATGGGTTTATTAAGCGCTGTCCAGTATTAAAAACTACAAAGTCCTAAAAAGATACAGAATGCAAGTGGCATTAAAAAATACAGACAATATTCAAAGTAAAATACAAATTACAATATTTACAGGTTGAAACGAATTCCTATATCGATCTTGTTTCTCTAATTTTATTTATCAAAATCCGAATTTGCATAAAAATACTCAATCTATATATGCACTATAGGTAATATATACATTGATATATAAACGATTACCTATGTTCAACAGGTTAGCCAATAAACGTTCAAATGAAAGTAGTAGCTTATATTTAAACTACTTCTTCTACTCCTATCGCAACGCAAAAGGTTAAACCAAACCAGAAAAAGAATATTAACCCTTTGCAAAATTGTTCTCTGCCCGATGTTTTATACACCTATCGTAAAATAATTTTATCTCCACTTATTATTTACAAACTTCGTCTCATTACTTTTACTATTCGCGTTTATCAATTTTCCATAAAATTGGTTACATTTCTCCCCCTTCGAAACGGACAAACTTTTTGCCAATTCTCGAGTGCAAACGGTTAAAGGAAGTAAGCACCTACTTATTTTCTTCTCCGTTTCTCCGCGCAGTTTAACGAAAAGGGCGAACGATCCATAATTTATCGGTGGCCAGGCGCGGCGCAATTACAATTGAAAACGGAGATCTTAAAAATTAGTCGGGGCCCCGTTGGCGGCAAGATTTATTCGGTCCCCTTAAAGCACGGAGAGAAGGTGGAGCGGCCGCGGCCTGGCGATTTTGTTTCTCGTCGAAACGCGAACTCGCCGCGGAACAATGATATCTTAACTGGGATCTCAATGGGGTTAATTAACACGAGCCGGGAACCGACTCGTTTGCGGAGGAGGCGAGACACACGGGGACAAGAAAGGAAGAAAGAGAAAAAGGGAAGCTGGTGGGCCGCTTTTAACACACACCAGCGCTGCGCTCAACGATACCGCACACGCTCCGCCGCGCTGGCGTTAACCAAATTGATTAATCTCCGCTTCTCAGCGTCGATTAATTATTGACACGCTTTTGTTATCCAGACATCGGCAATTATCCGGTCGGCGGCGGCGGCGGCTATCGAGGGAAACGTGCGAACGCGAGAATTCGATTCGATGCTGCGTTCCGCGTTACGTCGATCCTACGATGGAATCGCGAACCAGGAAACCGAGGAAAATTGGTTTTAACCCTTTGCCGATGATTTTCCGAATCTTCTACGGCTTTCTGAACGCGCGTCGAACTTTGAAGCGAGAAATTTAGATCAGCATAGCTTTTGTTCTTTTCTTTTTTGTTTTAAAGGTTTTTTAAGCGGTTCGTAAGACGATTGCGACGAAGACCACAACGCTTACCCGAGAACGTCGAAAGTATATGTACTGTCCGTCCACGAAAAGAAAGCAGATGAATCTTTACAATCTCACCGTAGATATGGTTCACTATCTTTCCTTTATTAAACCATTGTTATTAAACCACTGTCGATTTTTAACGTGTTAATAGTGAAGGTTAATAGTGAACAATGCGGTGATACACACACACACACAAGAATAATAGTGAACAGTAGATTGTAATTAGAACGGGAACGTAAATACTTGCGTGCCTTCTTGTCACGGACGAATAGTACGTACATTTCCATTAACCATTTGCGGACGAGCGTCGACAAATAGTCGCCTGATCATTTTTTGGCTTTCCGAACCCATGTCGACTTTCAAAGCACAAAACTTAATGCAATGAATACTTAACGTAATAATAAACATTTGAAATCGTTGGAAATGAAATGGTTTGGAACTCATAAGCGTGAAAACTCAAAGTCGTGGAATTCAAAACTAAAGTACTTGCACGAGTGTCATTACTTCTCGTCCGCAAAGGGTTAATTTAGATCTGGTAGAAACGGGAAAAATCGATGGTCTAGTGGCGAGGGAATATCCGGAGACGAAGCTGGAAAGGCTGCGGCATAAGTAACGCCTACACACTTGTATAAACGCCACGTAACGGCGTAATTGATTCCCAGAGACGATTGTAAGTTCGAATCTACCGAAGTGGATTCGTAAAAATTCTACCGCGTAACCGTGGCGAAAAATGGTCGCCGCGAAATTGGATTTAACAATTGACGCGTGTAAGCTCGTGTATCGGGGGTCAGGAGGCATCGCCGGCCAATAAGACAGTGGCGACTTCCTTGTTTGGGCGACCGAGAGATCGAGAGATCGCAATTAGGCTCGCCGCGTCAAACGTTCTGGCCGGTGGCCCCTTATCTGCTCGCGGCCGTCTTGTTCACTTTCTCCTCTCGATCGGACGTTACCGATTTCGGGGCAAGGCGGGATCGTCGGGGCGAACCGACCACGAAAGATCTCTTTCGTGGAACTACAAACCTCAAACCGAAATCGTTTGCGTACCTTCCGCTATAAAAACGCGCAACATGTAAATTATCGATGGGCCCCGCTTCGAGAAACGGTATCCTTTGTTTGCCTTCTACAATTTCCCTTCGATCGGCGGCGAATTCGTGAGTAATAAAGATGTAATTTGTGGTCGGGCGTTGGAATTTTAATAGTGTAATTGTGGATTTCCTTCGAAGGGTAAAGGGGAAAAAATGGGGAACGTGTTTATCGAGGAAATCAATTTTTAAAAGGTTTGGTTTGGGAAATTGAAACGGAATTGAAGCTGTTGTTAGTTTTCTACTTTGTATAGGAATAATATGTTTAGACTCTGTTTAAGTATATTGGGCGCACATGGTTAATCCAGCGTCGAAATCACTATGCGACTCTCTTATGCCGGCGTTGAAGTCTCTTCGCGCTGAACGTTCCAAGATTCACCGAACGATTTGTCCTAGCATTAATTAATTGCTTTAATCATTACAATTCTCGTTAATCTCCTCGTTTACATCTTCAGCGATCCACTATGGTATACCATTATTTATTTATTTATTTACTGGAATAAAGACCCGTTATTAGAGGAACGATACAAGTCCATAAAGTGAAGAAAAAGAAATAGTTGCATAAAATGATAAAATTATGATTAATTCAATATGACGTAGAATTTTGGAAGGACCATCGAATTTAAACATTTCAGTGATATTTGGACACGAAACCAAATTATTAAGCACCCTGTTAACAAAGAGTAAATCAACTAATTTTCTTCGGTGCTCAAGAGTAGTCAAATGTCATTTGAACAGTATGTAATCACAATTATAAGAATATCCATACATTGAATAATAATAATGGTGATGATTGTAGTAGTAGTAATAGTAATTATTATATTTATGCAAATCCATATGTTTATGTACAAAGCTGAAGAAAAGAAAGCAAAATAAAGAAGACTTTCATATCTAAATATTATGACAAGTAGCTTGTTTGAATATTTTGTATATTTCTGCATATTATGTGCATTGCATGCTTTTCCGCACATTTAAATTTCTCATAAACGCATAAATATTCGTAGTCTAATAATAATAATAATAACAACACAATATTAATAATAGTAATAGTAGCGTTAATAATGATAATACTAATAATAATAAATGACAGAATAGAGGATAATCTATAGTGGGGTTTCATATTCCAATTCACTTCGTGTAGATGTATGAGTTCATGTCAATCGATTATGATTACCTTTAATCAATTTCTACGCTACAATTTAAATTTCTTAACAATATGACGCTGCTGTTATCGTTTCTCTAAGTCTTAAAAAGAAGCAGGAAATCATACTCCTTACAGACTCCCACAAAATTATCGAAAATTTCACGTAGCATAATCTGATGTTTAAAATAGGTGTTGAATTTATTTAAAAGTAAGCTATTTCAATTTTAAAATGCAAATAAATTATTCGCTGGGATACCTAACATTTAAATCTTCCCACAAATCTAATATAAATATCCAGACCACGTCTCTTTTAATTACTCCAATTATCCATTTCCATGAACTATAAAGCTATAATATTTTCCACGGCGTTTAAACGTGTCACAATATTTTCGTGGCGCAACGCCTGCTCGTGCTGAGATTAATTTACTCGAGCGTGTGCACGCGTTTTAAATGCTCCGCATTACTATCAATCACTATGCATTCAGTACACAAGCGTACATACCTTATCGAGTAAATTGAAAGTGGTTGCTATGGGGTCCGCCGATTTCCATGAACAAGATATCACGGGGAATAATTTCCTGTCGCCGTAAACACTTCTACGTTTTTTTTTTTTTCCCCAATGCCTTCCGATTATTACTGTCATCGGTATTTCCTCCTGATTATTATTCTTATTATCGATAATTTCCGGCATACCTAGAAGACGATTTACCTTTATAATGATCGGATATTTCTTGGTCGAATGGCCGGCGAACGCTATGAAAACGGTATATCATTTTGTTCCGGGAAAATCTTAATTTTACTGGGCAATTAGAGTACCGCTACATGCTCGCTATTAGGTGTCTTTCTTTTACATGGAATTTTAGACAACATTTTACACAAGACAGATATGTTACATTTTTGTGCGTCGCATACTGTTATTAAATTTCTATCCTGTGCCATGTGTTTCGAGTAAAGTCGCGTCAGCATGTGAAAAATGTGTTTCAGGAAAATTTTTTAGCGGTGCAATTTTTGTAAGATTGATTGATGCGACGATTTAACCGATTGAAATGGAATTGATATAGGTGTTATTATTTTGGTATTACGAGTAATTTAATGAGATGATTATTTCTGCTTGAAGTTTCTTGATACATCAAAGGCATTGTATTAGAAGAATATTAGGTTGAACAGTGGAAAATAATTGTTGGTTATTTTGTAAATTTTTTGCAACGTTACGAAGTCCATTGATTTATAGCAAATCCATCAAACTTTATGCACTGTCCTAATTTGGATTTGGCATTTAGGGAAGCCTATATAAATATTAATATAGCTAAACGTTGACTTATGATGATTCTTCATTGGTCAGTAAATTAAAAGGTAGACCAACAAATTCTATAAATAATGGAACTAATTAATTGAAGCAAAATCTAGATATGTAAGATCATATAAAAATTAGTTGAATTAAGTACATATTAGGTGTACAAATTAATTCAGAGTCTCGAAGATTTCGCAAGATTTAATATTGATTCACAAAAGATCAAACAAATACAGTTTTAATACTCAAACAATTTCACTATTTCCACATTCACGAAGCAAATTCGCCATTTGAAAAAGTAGAAAGAAAAGTAGCTGAAGTACGCTTCGAATTGATAAAGTTGCCAATAGTTTCAAGATAAATACGTTGAATGGATCTCAACCTTCTCGAAAAATATCAAATTCGTTCTCCACGTTCTAATACCGTAACAGTAGCGTGCCTGCAAAATAATAGATCCTCCAAAAACCAGAAAGTTGTCAAAAAAAAAAAAAAGAATAGAAAGTAAATTCCACTCTAATTCTGAGCCTGATCGTATCCGAAAAGGGTTGAAAATTACACTCGATGCTCTTGGTGGAAGGAAGAGCGTGGCCGCGATACAAAACGGTACAGAACCCCCTCTGCTTTCGCATAATCGCCGTCCGGTAGCTTCCGGTATAATAGCTTCTGAGAGAGCCTCATCGTCGGCTGCAACGACAACTTCTTGCTGCTTCTTTTTCTGCCTGTTACCCCGCGACTGGTGTGCCGCGGTAGTTAACTTTTTGCCAGGTGATCGAGCGACACGGTCCACGTGCCACGTGTTCGGGCTAATACCTGAAATGCTTTTGCGTTGATTGTGAGCCAGCTTGTCGTGTATTTCTCCGCTTCTGGTAAGAAAACGCTGGTTGTTACTGAATCTCTGCTGTTGCTGCTGTTGCTTCTGCTGCTGTTGCTGCTGCTTCTTGATAACGGTCTTCACGGTCGGAGACGAGTATGTTTGCGGTCTCTTAGAAACGGTTTGATGAAAAATTCCGGAAAGAAAATTCGCTTAAAATACGTGGCTCGAGGTGCGTGGAATAGGGTAGAAGTACCACGTACTGCCACTTTAACTATTTTAAAAATCATTTAACATAAAGATCGTTCCGGTTTCGAGCATACGATTGTTCAACCGCTCTTTTATTTATGAACATTCTTTTGATACGTTCAATATAATGAATGAATTACTAATTCATTGAAAATGTACAACAAACTCCACGGTCCTTCGTCCTGCTGTCACTTGAAAACTTCTCATTTAAATAGAAACACGTTTTTACATAGATTAACGCGTCAGTTTGCGTAACATATATAAGATATACAGTAATCGTCGCGCCTTACTGAATTATGACACGTTCCATACTTCTTCTATTGTACACCAGTTACAAACATTCTTTTTGCTTATCGCTGTTATCTCAATTCGTCTACCAACTTCTATGCCTATTTATAGGGTTATGAATCTCTTCTTTAAAGCGTGCCTTCGTTAATTTGAATTTCCATGGACCTTTACGACTACCATAATCCGTAGAACGGTTAAATAATTTGCAGCAGGAAATTCAAAAGTATTTTCCGATGGTAATCTCGGTAATAACCGCAAGGAATCGAAATGTATCTATCTTGTCCTCGTCGTCGCTTCGATGATCAATCAGCCTGGACAAACTGGTGTCCGCCTTATAACGGCCCTATTCTCTTTCTATCAGGAAGGATGAAGAGGATGGATTAAAGTGGGGGAGCTGGATTATGTATCCCCTTTCCTCTTCTTCTTCTTCTTCTTCTTCTTCTTCGAGTCCCGAGTGGCCATAAGTAATCACGTCGACCTGTGGTAGTCGCCGGGAACTCAATGAAGAAGAGGCTGACGAGGCGAGAGGAGGATCGTGGTGGCAAAAAGAGGAAGCTCGAAGAAATGCGGCCGAGTAGCGAGGGGGGAAAAAAGAGAAGAGACTCTGAAAGAGCGAACGCAGAACTCTCTGGGGCGCGGCCCTTCACCAAAACGAGCAAATAGAGAAATAGAGAAGCGTATAGAAGCGAAAGAGAGAGCAAAGTGTCTGGTTGTATAGCAGAGATGGAATGGAGTGTATCGTTGGTTGTTATTAGAATTTTATAACATCGAATAGTTTCGATAGACGTGTAGGATAACTGGCAGTGAAATTTAGGAAGTTATGGGAAGCAACTCAATCTTAGAATTGATACTTACAGCTAATTTGGATTTGGGAGAGAACGTTTTTGAAATGTTTAACGTGGAAAGCTGGTATAATAGCTTGTATGGAAAGCTAGTATAATAGCTAGTATGGAAAGCTTGAAAGACAGGAAAATTTTCAAATATGTAGTACAGAAGATTTAGAATTGGAGTAGAAGTCGTTTGAAATTTCTAGCATAGGAAATTTGGAATTGGAAGAGAAATGTTAGAAAGTATTCTCATAGCAAATTTGGATTTCGAAGAGAATATTTTTGAAATTTTTAGTGTGGAAAGCTAGTAGGGAAAGCTTGAAATTGGACAGGAAGATTTTCAAATATGTAGTACAGAAGATTTAGAATTGGAGTAGAAGTCGTTTGAAATTTCTAGCATAGGAAATTTGGAATTGGTAGAGAAATGTTAGAAAGTATTCTCATAGCAAATTTGGATTTCGAAGAGAATATTTTTGAAATTTTTAGTGTGGAAAGCTAATAGGCAAAGCTTGAAATTGGGACAGGAAAATTTCCAAATTAGTAGTACAGAAGATTTAGAATTGGAGGAGAAATGTTTCGAAAATTGGAATTGGAAGAGGAATGTTTTTGAATCTTTAGCGTAGAAAATTTCATGTTGAAAGAGGAATATTTTAAAGTTTATGGTATATGAAGTCTGTAATTGGGAAAGGAAAATTGATGGTGGAAAATATTACAAATTTGTACATAGAAATTTTTCTTTGAGAAGGCGAAAATTATAGATATTTGCGTGAAGAAGTATGCTGCGACGAATAAAATGCTTTCAAATTTAAATAGGAAGATATTGCGATAGGAGCTGAAGTGTTTAAGAATTTGCTATACAATATTCAAGTATTGCCTTGTAGATTAGTGCTCTAAAATAGTTAAGAAAAATTAACCTTTACAAATTTAATTTCTTCAACACCTAAAAGAAAGGAACTTGTATCGAATAAATGAATGCCTTAAAGAAGCCCTCGAGTATAAAGAATCATGTTCGAATCTAGCAACTTTTTCAAGCATATTAATTTACTAAATTGTACGCAATAATTTTCTAATTTATATAACTACGAATGTAAATATTAACTGCGATTGCTAATCTATTTTCAAAGTTGAAGGCACCTTAAAAAAATTGAAGAAAAAAGGCGAAACATTTTCAACCCCTATTGTTCGATCTGTGCTTTCGTGAAGAAGCAATTATTCTTTCCTTATCTCTGTCAGAAGGTCATCCCCTAATCTCCACTTTTATCGAAACGATAATCCCCTTTCATTCATCAGCATCTCATCGGTGGAACGATACAAAAGTACTTTCTTCCCGACTGCTGACCTCATAGCCACTTAATTTCATCCAGTTCGATAATATCCCTTGTTCGCATGATCGATAATTGCGATCAGCAATCGTACAAATAAAATCCGCTCATTGAATACCATTGAAAATTTATTTCTCTCGCTGTCCGAGCGTTTAGCGTATCGGCGAAAGGTGGCAAGGATTTCGTTTGACAAGTTCGCCCGTGCCGAAATCGAAGCATCGATCGGACCTATTGATCCTCCTTCGAACGACGTGGCCGGAGATAACGGAGAGGCCAGTCGTTAATCAGCAATAATTACCGATCGTAGATACGTCGTACTACTTATTCTCCATCGTTGGTGTTGGTGGCGAGAAAGAAAAATCGAACGGGGGGCTTCGTTCGAGGCCTTTGCTCGGGCGAGATCGAAAATGAGATGATCCCTTGTCTCGATATTTCTCATCCTTCGCAACTGGTTCGACGGAATCGTGATTGCTTCCGCTCGAACACCCGCTGCAATGGATTCAGTTGGTAATTAAACGCGACTGATGCGGTATTCTTCTGCATCGATCTTGTTCCAGGTGATGCATTGGCGGATACGTTGGGCGTTGCGAAATTTACTTCGCGTTGTTCGACGGTGTAGAGTTCGAGGAATGGAAATGCGAGGGTGTCGAAAGAATGCTTTTATTCAACTGCAATTTTAAAAGTTCTTTTGTTTCATGTAGCCTTTATCGTTCGATTAACCCTCGGCAGGCGTTGGAGAATAGAGAAATTAAAACGAGTTTCTAATACACAGTGTGTTTAATAAAAACGCGATTGAGATGCTTCTGTGGAAATTAATTTATCGGATAAGAATCGGTGTGTGTATTAGAAATGTTTGTAAAAAGTTACAACGCATAGTGACTATTTTATAATGAGTCTTTAAAATCGATCACATCTTCCACACACGTTAAAAATGGTATCTTGTTGCGTAGAAATTTAACAGAATTAAACGTCATCTCGGAGATGCAAAATAATTTAAAGTAGAATTATATTGTTTCCAATATTACATTATATCTTTAAATATTATAAACAATGAAACAAATTTTTAATAAACACCATATTTTACTATATTTTTAAGAAAATTATATAAATAGGGGAATAGTTCAACATTGCTCTGCAAAGATTAAGATTAATAATTTTTTCGCTGGACAGAAAATCAAGAGAAATATCGTACAATTTTAAAATTGGTAACTTTGACAAAATCATAATAAAAACCAGTTAATTGCTTTCGAAAAATGTATAAATTCCCGTGTAAATTATATCAACTAAACATACGTCTAGTATTTCGAAGAATTTACTTATGTTTCAATTGTTTTTATTCTATTTTAATTACCGCATAAGTACAATCTATCGATATCGCTATTTAACACCGAATCTGTTGAATCGCGTTTGGACGTGAATACACCAATTAGTGCATCGCGGTGATAATTACGGATTCATCTTTTTTACATTAAAAAGCTGCATTTCGTGTGCGTCGACTTACTACTGTAAGTGACTCCGTGGAATCCAGAGAATGACAAAAAGTTTCCAATTAGCAGTTGACCGCGTAGCGAGAAGAAAAAAGAACGCGTGGAGACCGAATGACTGAATTACAGTGTCCGCCAACACAGACACGTGTCATTAGCTCGGCATCGGAACGGATATTAGAAATTCACGGGGGATATTTCGTAACGTCTGTGTTCCAGCAACGTTTCGATACTTTCGGTCGGCATCTGAACCCGACTTTTAACTGAAACCGTGTACATTACTGGATACCGGGAAACTTTGAAATATCGAGCCGGATTGCGACATTAGATACGGCTAATTGAATACCTTGGAAGTTTTCACGTAACTCCGGGTTTCCGAGAGCTTCCAACCGTAATTTATTATGTACTTAACGCTTTTTCGTATGATTAATAATGCGCGCGCGTGCATGCAGGTCGGTTGCGCGCCACGTTTTAACAGCGATGATTTAACGACCGATATTTATTATTGCATAAGCCGCGTCACTGGAATTGTAATCCCTACCGCTTAAATAATCCTTCACGGCGACTATTCTTTTGCAATTAGCCTGCTCGAGTTGCGTAATGTCGACAGTTGATGGTTTTTAAATATTCGGGAAACGCGGGCGTGATTTACGCGATCGGGTTAACTTTAAGACGTGTTCCTTTACAAGTTTCGTAAAATAGATCTGAAATTGTAATCGTCTTCTTTCTGTTTAACCATTCGCGGACAAGGAATAATGTTTAATGAAGTAACGCTTAAGAGAAGGGATGCTGGTTTTGAATTGCAAGTCTTTGAGTTTCCAAGCTTTTGAATTGCAAGTCTTTCAGTTTCCAAGCTTTCGAATTCCAAATCGTCGAATTCCCAAAACTTTAAAACGTTTAATAACGATGTTGATTTTAATTTTTAATAGGTATACGCGATACGTTTTACGCAATAAGATAAAAGCAGGCAAACTAAAGGAGAATTCCAAATGAAAAGGGGCAATAATATAGTAGTTTATAAGGGTAGCAGTGTATAAGTAGTAATTTAGCACATTGCTATAATATATTAACGTATGTATAAGTGGTTGTCGCATAAAATGTTATTATAACGACATTCATGGAAACAATAGGAAAACAGGATAAATACCGAATAAATTGTGACTAATATTAAAACGCAATTTAATATACTACACTTGAGTAGTGTCTAATTAAACGATTTATACAAATTGCATGCATAATGCAGTAACGATATTACCACTACATATTTCAACATAACTGTTAACCTATTTTCATTTTCTATTATAATCAATGTCACCGTAATCACCGAGTATCTCATCTTATGACAACCGATACTAAATAAATATCCTCGGAGACGGTGACTTCCACTTTAATTATTATCATTTAAAATCGTAGCAATCACGGTGGAATAATTTCAGCATTTATTTGACCGGCTACTATGTAACTTTAAATAGTTTTTTTTCCACGCACAAAGGCACAGATGAATGTTGGATAAATGGATCACGCCGATAGGCAATTAAATCAGATAGATTGCCCTAATTAAGTATTCCGTGCTGCGTGTCTAATAATGATACGACCCTCGTACTTTTGACTATAAATCAATGCTATTAGCATACCGATCCCTGAACGCTAGAAAGCTGTACGCTAATAGAATTAGCATGGTTCAATATTTTACGAGCTATTAGCCATTTTAATAGCAATATTATATATCCTGCTATTTATTCACCGGCTCTACTTTATTCCTTTCCTTATACGCCATTCCGAAAATAAACCGTGTTTCCGACTCGGAAAAGGCCACTTTACTTCTGCCATGCGAATATTGATTATTATATATTACATATCTATTATTGTATACTATATATTGTAGAATTATCTGTAAATACCATCCCTGGCAAAAAGTTTAATTAAGTAGAGTATCGTTTATCTCTTTCTAGATTCCTCTCTATTTATTAATATTCTTTTTCATTAGAAACGAATATTTTCATTCTTTTCGTTTCCTCGTTTAATTTTAAAGTCTATTAATAAAATTATAGAATATGTACGATTCTATGGTAATTGATAAACGATTGATACACAATAGCAATGATAAAAGTACTAAAAATGATTGCATGATATATTTTATTATTTAATATTAACGAATCTTTTGTACTTAAACGATAAATTGACATCTTTGAATGAAATTAAACGCTAAAAGATACAATTTTGAATTTTAATTCTAACGAATGAATTTTCCCTTTTCGTTTCAGGTAAGTTGAACTTGCACAGAATCGTACATCGTTCAGCTGTTATAATTTGCCCATTGGCATTGGGCAAACACTTCACATTTTCGACGTTCATTGTGAGTAAAAATATATTCCAATATATTCTATATCCTTACAAATAATATACCATTGGAATACGTGTTATTATTTTTGTAAATCATTCATTATTCCATGACCAAAAACATTGTTCTCGTTTCGTAGTGTTAAACCCAATTATTAACAAAATGTATTTTAAACGTGAACACAGTTAAGCATCGATCTAGTTCTATTACACTAAAATTTAAAAAAAACCCAACAGGTGAACTCCACTTTTTTTTTGTTTGCGACTATCGCGTTTGTGAACGACTCAATTGCAAGTCCCAAAGCGATCACAATAATTATCCACCGTAATTAAAACATCACGTCGAACTTTATCGTCGAGTATCGCTAACTTTTTCCAACCGCGGATCATTAAAGTCATTTCATCGTGCCACCGCGACTTTTTCACTTTGCATCGGCACGTGAAACAATACATCACGCGCATGACAATTTATAATAATTCCCGCGGTCGTAATTCATTATTACGAACACCGTGGCCGCATCGATTTCCGAGGTTTGGTTCAGGCCCATAAATATCAGCGGGTATCGTGAACAAAATCGCAACCAATTGCAACCGTGCATTCAAGACCACCGAACAGCTTCTTATTTTTCACATTTTGGCCCGTGTAATCGGTGTGCGTGCATCCTGCATACGAATGCGAGCACGATAGAAGCTCACGAAATGGGAGCTCTTATTTGGCGACGGGATTACGTTGAAAACACAGTACAGTAACGGTCAAAAGTTTACCATCACTTTTCAGATTGCGTACATATCGATGATTGTCTCTCTTCTTTTCTCCGATTTTTCATTTCAATTTATTTGATTTACTGCATTTACCACGTTTACTTTGAACATTATTGTGAAGGTACCAATTGCTACTGTAACTTATAAAATTGTCAAAGTAAATCTAACGAGTTTTTAACCCTTTCGTTACGAAGGACATATATGTATGTATATAAATTAAGGAAAACACTTCAACGAGCTAGTTACTTCTCTCATTAACACTAGGTTTACGGACATTACGTGAATAATATGACAGGCTTCCGGAAAAATACGTATACTGCATATAAATATTCGAACGTAGAAGCGTGAGGATGAAGAGAATCAATTAGAATACATAATCATAGCATTGCATTAATTAAAGTTAACGTAAAGTACTGAAAAATAATATTTATGGTCGCTATAATTTTAGGTATGAAATCTGAAACGCGTCAAATTCACCAGATCCGTAAACCTAGTGTTAATAATGAAGGGGAAATCAGAAGACTTAAAAGAACGGAACCGTTAGACTCTTCTAATTATTAATTATTGATTGTTAATCGTTGTATACGCAGTACTAGAGGAACATCGCTGGATATTTCTTCACACCAGATTACAACAAATCTGTTGGTTAGCCTAAAATAGGCTAGGTGTAGATGTATTAATAAATTATAAAAAAAAGTAAATTAAGCAATCGTTTGGTAAAAATATATGTATTTATATTCTGGAACAGAATACTATTTTTATTATAATTCATACTTATTCCACCATACTCGATTATGCGAGATATGCAAATATTTATAGCGATACTACTTTTGTAATAACAAAAGTGATCGTCATCTGTTTTGAGAATTCGTTTAATTTTAGAGAGTTAAATGTTTCTTACTGGTGGTTACTATGAGATAAGTAACCATAACGTCATTTTTCATTAGGTTACCATAAGTTATATTCAAAAGTGGTCGGAAACGTTAATTACAATAAATTATCAGTAATGACAGTTCCGTATGGCTGTTTTGAAAAATGTTGATGTTAGGTGCGAACAAATCTATCCTGTTACTATATTTGCAGATTATATATCCTAATTATGGGACCTGCAGTAAAAAATCAGGAAAAGTAGGAAAATTTGATCATGGTATAATAGTTTCAATTGCAAATTGAATTGCAATTTCACGTGCAAAATACTATTTCGATTTCTAGCACAATAATTGTGCAGATTTAACTTCCTTTATCTCATCTCTACCTGTATTTCTGGTTGCAAATTATGAATTGCAGCATTGTGCGTACGCAGCAACGAAGCACCGTGAATTGCATAGCGTGCAAATTGCAGGACCTCTATAAATCTTCATTTAAAAGCCCACAGTTCGGCCCGTTGTTAAATGTTGAATCTTCTTTGAATCAGGATTTCGTTGCAGCACTGTTACAGATTCTACACTTGTTCGCGCTATCAGGTTTTCTCGTTTGCGGCTTATTGTTGATTCGTAACAGCCGAGATGATGCGTTTGATGGTTAAAACGGTTGCCTGTACGACTAAAATTGGTTCAGGAAGCTTCGTGATATAAATTATAATCGTGAGACGTTTTTCGTGATGTGAATCATGGTTGAACGAAATACTTTGTGAAACCATGCATTTGCATAAAGATGCACAGTCTATTTCGTAAGTTAATATTGATTTGTACCGCGAAGATACGTAAATACATAAATATTAAGGAATATAAATACGTTGGAAAAAATGAAATATGAATTATTAATATATGAAATATATTAGTACATACGTTTTTATTTGTAAAATATGCACAGCGTAATAATTTATATCAAATGAAAGACATATTTAAGAAATTAATTAATCGATTGATTATTCGTTAAGAAATTTAGGTTAGCTAAGAAACTTCGACCACTTGAATTTAAATTGAATTAGAAAAGCCCATTACTTGTAATTGAAATCAATTTAAAAATTGAAAAAAAATCTCAATTCCACTATTTCTACATACTTACGCAACATCTTGTTATATTTCGTTACGTTGATTTTTATCATTCAGTTACATTAGGTATATCATATACTTCATTGCGTTTATACGTTTTACAAAGAAGAACGACGAAAAGTAGAATCGTTTAAGTGTACATCTACGAGACATTATTCGAGGAATCTTCAAAGTCATCAAATCTAAAGCCTTCTCTACATCCTCGAACAAAATTACACAAAATCATGCACCGATTTGCGGAAAGATGTTAAATCAACCAGTTTCTTTGCCTCTTAAAAAAAAAAGAGAGAAAAAAAGCAGCCAACTATCTGTCAGATCAACAATTACGGCGGTCGAGATTTCGCTAGAAGCGACGATTTACCTTGCACGTTTCCTCCAAATCGACAAGTATTTCCTCGAGGCTTGACCAAACGCAACACGCGATTGCTCGCCGTGTCTTACCACTTTTTTGTTTGTCTTTCTCCCTCTTCTCTACCCCTAGTTTCTCGTGACATTGTCGACGGTTCCGTGGACTTTTAATTATCCCACCTCGCATGCCGCGCAAGCTTTCGCAGAGGGAATAACAAAATCGCTCGATTCCAGACGACTCCGGGCCATTAGACGGTTTCCAAGCGCAAGAACAGGCGTAACAATTCTCATAATAGCGACTGTCGTGTTCTAAGATTTATACAGTTATCGGGCCCCTCTAATGGCGGCCGTTTTTGCCGCCGCAATTGTAGAAACGTGTCAGCAACCATGCGAGAGTGTTTTTTTTTTTTTTTTTCTGTCGGGGGAAAAAAGTTCGATTACGAGGTCCTAACTGTGTTATTAAAATGAGGTTGTACCAGTTTCTTTCGTGTCCGATGATTTAGAGTTATGTTCACCTACGAACTAATAACGATTAAGCTGATACGGGTAGATTTATCCACGGTGAGATTTATAATTCTCGAACGTGTTTAACCCTTTCGCTGTTAATTCAAACGACGCGATGCGTTTTAAGCGATGTAAAGGGGGGAGTTCCCCTATTTCTTTAAGGTTTTCTTTAAAGATATGAAGAAAAAAAGAAATGATGGTTTATTCATTCCACTCCGCATACGTTTCGCGTTAACGTTATTAAAATTCAAACGTAAAGGAACGAAGTGAGCAACATTTTTCGCGATACGATCTTGAATTAACATTAAGCTTTCATTTGTGTTTTTAGAGGGACTTTTAAGTGGTCTCTGTTACCAGACGCGGCAAAGATTTGTGGCGTAACGCAGGAGAACTGCAACATAATTTGAAATGTTTACATGTATAATCATCCGAACACTTCGAAGTATTAACACACGTATTACAAGTCCATTCTTTGCGATTTGAACATCGAATCCAATCTTCGTCATAAGTTTCTAAGCAAACCACGAAAACCTTCTTCTCGTTTGGGTTTTTCGATCCCATTATACTAGTTTCATTTATTTTTCCTAGTCCACTTATCTTCTTAGTCTACTTTTGCAATTTTTTACTCTGTTCTTTAATGTTTTTTTTAGTTTTCGCGGTATTACCGATCTGTAACTGTTTTGGATTTCAAGTACATGAATATTGTCCAGTAATAGACGAACTTCTCTTATTAAAATCAAAATTCAGATGAAGTAAAGTTTCGACCTTCCATTAAGAGTAAAATATTTTAAACCAACGAAAATTAATTAAAGCAATATCGTTCAATATCATTCAATACCAATAGTTCAATATCAGTGTTGAACTATTTAATATCATTCAATACAACTATAATTTAATATAGATCAATATTATTTAAAACAGTAGTTCGATATGTTATAGTTCGATATCCAAAATTATTTACAATTTACTAGATAATCTTATTAGAAAAAAGTAAAGGTGATAAGATTTGATTTAGAAGAAGTATTAAAGCAAGATTCTGCCACCATCTTAGGAATTAATGGATTGCTATCAAAAACAGACTAATTGTACAAAAAAAAAGCCAACAAATTCCTCCGAAAAACTGTATAAAAGTACATCTAATGGACATTTGAAAACGCATCCGATTTCGGCATTGAAATATGCTCGTGCTCTCGAAAAAGGTTTCGAAGAATTCCAGACAATCCCACCCGAGCAATCAACATCTCGACGATCTCAAATTACTCGAACCCCTTCACTCTCGATACCCGCATCATGCTACACAACAGTCAAACGGGCACAAAGAATCCCCCATCAGTCAAAGATCCTCTTAAGCCAAACTCGCTCCGAGACACATCTAGAGCACAGGTGGACCTTCGAAAGCCTGAAAAGAAACGAATAGTCTTGTTACGCCCATGGCAGTATCGATTCCCAGAAATTTCGTGCCTCGATAAGTTTTCGTCAACCGCAAACAGGATGCGTGTAAGAATGTTTCGCCACTGATTCTCCTTACTTCTTCGCGAGTTCCTTTTCAAGGGTTTCGCTTTTCGATTCAACTGCCTAATAATTTATCCAATTTTTCTTCGAAAATTAGGACACGGATATTAAGAATTTGACTGCTTTTAAGTATAACTCCGACGAGCCATGAGACTTCTTTTAGTCTTTTTATTCAGTGGAAAATTAAGGTATGCGAAATTCGACGAAGCATAGTCGAAGTCTGTAGTGCACGTGAACAGTACTCTTGCAGTTATTATCGATATGTATGATCAATTTAGTGTCAGTAAAATAGCTATAGGTGACATAGTCATAAAACACATGTCATAGGTCATCATGAAAAGTCGTGAGTAGTTGCAAAACAGAAAGGTTTATGAACTAAGTAATGTTAATGTAATGTAAAGTAATGTTAATGTAAAGTAATGTTAAAACTAAGTTAATGTTTTATAAACTAAAGAGGAAATACAAGCACGCAAGATCAAAAATATTTACGTATTCTTAAGTGTACGTTTTCCTGAAATGTTACATTTAACCCTGCTGCAGTCTTAAAAATTCTATTAAATCCAATCACATCGATTGCTCTCTAGGAAAGTTTTATAATTCTGAATAAAATAACTCTCATCGCGGAAGCTGAAGCTGAAATTCAGAAAATATTGAAAACAACTTTCTTATATTTATTTCAAGACTAGAAAAATATTTCAGCAAAATAAGACCACGTATTGAAAGGTATAATTGTTGTCTAATGTATAAGATAGGATTCACATTTACCATCCGCGGAAGAACTTTTCGTTTATGTACATTTAATTCTACAATTTCGTGTACAAATGTTCAATTTATCAGTCGTGCTTAAATATATAGCCGTCACCGTAGATCGTACGCTTAATTTCGTGAGTAATTGTACGTGCAAAGGTACCGAAAGAGAGAAAGCAGAGAAAGAGAGAGAGAGAGAGAGAGAGAGAGAGAGAGTAACGTTATCATAGTTAATGGCCTCCGTGTGTGTAATTATGGAAAAAAAACTGCTCCTTCCACGAGCATGATTACAATCGGCGTCGCATGTACCATTCGAGCACCAAATCGTGCAGGCAACATATGTATATGCAGGTGTCTCGAGTGTACCAACCGGATGTAATAAATCGAACACGGTGAAAACGTTGAGCGAGCTCCTGCCGTGACTCGATGACAGCTCGGAATATGCTGGCTGATCGTGACTTCGCTGATCCACAAGTAAACACAGCATAATAAAGTTCATTTCATCTAAGAGTGCACGTTGTCGCCTTTTGCTACTTCGCTGCTGGCCTCCGGATACGCTATTGCGATCGCGCTAAACGTATTTCGTAATTAACCCCTTGCACTGCGATTATTTTATTACTCGTATATACATACGTATGCTGGCGTCAATCGATCGCAGCTTTCGTATCGTGGCAAGTGCAAATAGCGTGGGCAATTTTTATTTAGCAGCCTCGAAGCTTGCAAGACGAAGCCAAGATTGAAATACAAATTAAATTTCACCCTTGATGATATTTATTTCGATACCGAATAGGGTGAGCGATCCACGTACTATCATTGCTCATATAACTGCTACTTTAATTCGTTTATTTAATAGCAAAGTAAATGTATAAAGAATCGTGAGTAAAGAAATGTTCGTACTAAATTTGGACTTCGATTTACGTAACAACGCATAGATATTGAATATTCGTGTACCCTTAATATTTATAACGAAACATTAGGAGGTAAATGTGCTGTTGAACGTTAAAACTTGACCAATACAATTATAAAGTATGAGACGTGTCATAATTCAGTGAAGATGATACGTTTACTATGTATCTTATATCTGTTACGCAAACTGACGTGTTAATATTTGTAAAAACGTGTTTCTATTTAAATGAAAAGCTTTCAAGTGTCAGTACGAAGGACATCGGACTTTATTATACATTTTCAATTACGTAGCAATGAATTTATTATATTGAACATAACAAAAAAATGTTCATAAATAAAAGAGCGGTTGAACAATATTATGCTGCAAACTGGAACGATCTTTACGTTCAACACGTTCTAAAATAGTTAAGTAAAGTTACGCGCGAACCTTAAAGTTGCGGTACGTGGTACATCTACCTTATCCCAGGATCGATTAAAAGAAATGGAAAATCGTTGCTTCGTAAAATCAATTGAGAATCGTCCATCCCAACTACTAACCTCCATATTCGTTGCCGTTCCGAATAAGAAGCTTCCTATTCGCTAACAGCGCGCACGAAGAGTTACGTAACAACGGTATATATATAAAAAAAAAGGAAAAAAAGGAAAACGACTGCACATTCCAAGAGGAAGGCTTTTAAGCCGGATACGGTTGATATACACTGCAAGAATCTGGAAGGGAACAGTTGCAAGGTGGTTTGTGGTCGGAAAGGGAGAGAGAGATAAAGAATCCACGGTGTGCACGGGCTACCGATCACGAATTAATTAAATCCGTGTAGCAATATGCGGCGAACACGGTTCCGCGTGTTCATACACGAGATAGGGATTTGAATTGTTCACGATCACGCGCCGTTTCTCCTATAACCGCGGACAATATATCGTGATTATCCGTTGCACGCCGCGGCCCCGTTGCTCCCTTGGCCCCGTGCGTCCGCGATTCACTGGAAAACGAGTAGCGTTTCTTCGACAGCCGCCCTTTGACGACACGGTTCGCCGAGTTGCAACAATTTAAACCGTACGGGCAATTGTTGTTGAACGATTAAACGAGACAAAGTGAGCGATCGCGATTGTTTTTTTGTTGTTCTTTTTTCTTCGTATATTGATAGATCTTAATTGAGTCGGCAGGCGCAAAGGAGAAACGAGCGCGAACAGTTGATTACGAGAAAGGGGCGATCGAAGAGTTGTAAGTGTTGGGTTGAACGTATTGGTAATTCGTGTGTTTGTATTTTATTATATTCGGCTAGGGTAGATGTACCAATTGTTGTCGCTTTAAGCTTATCGCGTTAAATGCAACTTTGTTTAACCCCTTGCCTTACAATTTTTCACTTCCTTTCGATGTGAAAAGAAAACTGGAATATAGATAACACTGTATAGCAAACTGAACTTACGTTTGGTAAACTTATTTATAATTCGTGCCACGAGTGTGACTCGTCATTGTATGTATGCCAAGGGGTTAATTATTTGAGAAGTTATTTAACCTACGAATCGTTCCGGCTTCGAACGCAATATTAGTTAACATCTGTTTTATTTATGATGATTTTTTTCATGTTAAATACGATGCGTGAATTACTGATTCATTAGAAATATATAACGGGGTCCAATGTCCCGCGTACTGTCTTTTGAGAAGTTGTCACTTAAATGGGAATGATCTTTACATATATTAGCACGTCAATTTGCGCGACAGCTAGAAGATAAATCGACTTTACCGTATCCATACTTTCTACTTACAGTACATTAGTCGCGTTTTTATGCTCAAACGGCACAGTTCACCTCCTAATATAATAATTTCAAATATTAAATATAAACACACACTCGCAACATGCATCTGTGTTGTTACATAAAAACGAAGCTCAAATTTAGTATCGTAATTTTACTTACCATTATTCTCGATTCTTCGTACATTCGTACGCTATTAAACAAAATAAAGTGACGATTATAAGGACACTGACAGTAATTCGGACATCATTTCTGCATTTCTACAAATTTACTACACTACGCTACTACTTTAATTCGCTTATAGAATACGGAGACTAACAACGCGTCGTATAATCGTTGACAAATAGTTCTGCCCGTTCCAAACAACCATTAATCGTTTACACTAATTGCAAAAAGAAACTATGGTCCGTACGTCGTACGGATACCGTCTCTCAGGGGTTAAACGCGGATACAGCGGTGCGCTAATATCTTTCATACCCACTTTATATTTCCCTTTGTATCCGCGTGTACGAATATCACTGTATCGCGAGAAAAACATCTTTCCGAGCTAAAGTAAACCTTCGTCAAACAACTCTGTTGCGTGCAAATATACCCGGCGACCATATTAAATTCTGCAGGACGCTATCGCGGATAATCGAGCTTCAGCAGCGGCGTTTCCCTCCGGTCAGAAGCTCGTGCCGTCGACATCGGCCAACTTCTTGCCCCCTCGGCTGCTGCAAGACGATACTTCGCGAGCGTTTTTCAACGAACGCGATTCGACGGGGCCCTGGTTGCGCTTCCTGGCCGGTTGTAAGGTAAATCGTAGCCGGATAGTTGGCTGGTTTGCTCGGTGGAAGGTGATAACGATACGGTACATTAGCGGCCGCGTGAATTTCTCATTAGTCATCGACGGTGGCCGCCGTAATTCCCAGCACGCGCTGCTGCCTTTCCTCCTTTGCCCGCTTTCCGACTATGATCGCGTTTTAGCGGTTCTAACCCGATAGCTTAGAATGTTTGCTTTAGCGAGGCCTGGTTTTTGTCGCGGTTCCATGGTTAATGGAATGTGTAACTATATAACGATCAAGTGAAAGAATAATTAAGAGACGTTAACCCTTTATGGGTGGCTGTTGGCTAATAATTGGCGCAACGCGTCGGGTGTTTCGATGGCGGGTTTGCAAAGCTATGGAAATGTTGGCAACTCTAAACTTTGAGAATCCAGAGCATCGAGAAGTTAAAGCTTTAAGGATTTCTCATTTTGAGAATTCGACATTTTGGAAACTCGGCGCTTTAAATATTTGAAACATTGGGAATTCCGTAGCGTTGGAAATTGAAAGCATTGAGAATTGAATGCTTTGGAAATTGAAAGCATTGGAAATTTTAGACATTGAGAATCCGTAACATTGGGAATTGGGAATTCGGCGCTCTGAGAATTCGAAGCTTTAAAAATGTGAAATATTGGGAATTTAAAGCTTTAGAAATTTGAAATATTGGTATTTGAATTTTTATGGTATGTTCATTACCAATCCAAAATCGTTGGGTACAATAACCGAGGAATGGGGATGAAGAAAAATCAAGCATGATTCCTCATCATTTCAGTATGCAGTAACTGAAGAATCAGCCCTGTTCTATTAGAACACTGCCACGTGTATTTGTTGACGTCTGGGTGATTCGTCACAGTAAACGAAGCGTAGAATACGCGAAGCCCTAATCTAAACGCTTCCATACCCTTGAATTCTTGGATTCGCGGAGTGGCAACGAATACGGATTCCTCGCGACTGGGACAAGTGCGTCCATAATTCTTATTAATAGCATTTCGTCGTTTCCTAATTCCACCTACTCGACTTGCAACTTCAAGTAACCCGATGTTTCCTCGCGGTGGCGCAGAATTATGAAGCGGAAAGTCGTAGAAATTGCGGCTAAAAGCGGGGACCCGAAGTCGCGGTCGTTGTAGAACATTATCTGCAACGATCAGCGATTATAGAAACCACTCTTATCGAATAAGCGCCGCCTGTTAGCGTCCGCGACGATTCAGAGAATTCTGCGGGATTTTTCGTAATCGTGGAGCCACGCTATTGCCTACGTCCTTGGGGAGGAGTGTTACAAGCACTGGTGAGGTCGAGGTCGAGAGGTTCGAACAGGACCAGGGGAATTCGAGGTGCTCGAAACGTTTCCACCACTTATCATAGAGAATTCTCGAAATCTTCTAAGTTCTCTTGCAGTCGGATAAAAGGGAATCCATGTGCGTTGAGAATGGTTTTGAAAGGAAATGGCGTATGTAACCCATGCTACTGGACGATGGAATCTCCAGCTACTTCTGTCACTCGCGTATTAATAGACTGCAGTTCTTTGTGCAATTTTATAGTTTCATTAAGCCATATGTCGTACATAGAAATATAATATAATAAAGAAATGGAGCTTCGGTAGACATTTGTAACACCCTCTAAATGTAATTAACGTGTGCTTTACCTTGAATATTTTATATATTTTTGCATGCTATTAATCAGTGCAAAAGTAAGACGAATAAATACAGTTGTCGTTAGTATCGAAAGGGTTAAATGCAGCACTGTATCAAGAATGATGCAGAACTACGATTGAAGAGCAAACGAGGCTGTACAGAAGAGAAACTTAACCCTTTGCGGACGAGTGTCTGCAAATAATCGCCACTTTCCTCGTTTTTGTGGACGCACGTTTACTGTTAAAGCAGAAAGTTTAAATTAATATCGTTGATAAACGCTTCAAAGTTTTGGGTATTTGTTGACCTGGAATTCGTAAGCTTAGAAATTCGTAAGGATTGCAATTCAAAGTCAAAATACTCTTTTAAGTTTTATTATTCGTCGTCCGCAAAGGGTTAATCATCGTTTGTTGTATTAACGTGTTCTACTGCAAACACTGTCATTCTTACGAATGTAGTGATCCAATTTTTAGAATATGCAACCTCGGAGATAAGTCAACGGCTCTTCGGATCTATCAGTTAATTTTGTACGAAATTATTAATCTTTTACGGTGATTAGGGGTTATTCTAAAAATGCCGAGCGACGAAACTTTTACGTGTTAAATTTCGACGCCTCGCAAGGGATACTTTTATGATTGAGTCGCGAACGCTTGTGACGAACGTTGAAGATAGTTGACCATATTTCCCACGTGTCCCTTCTTTCTACACGTTTACAATCCGCTGTTGTAAAAGTACGCGACGACACACGCGATGCTCGTTTATTAGTCCTCTGTAATTTGGCTTTCGGGGTATAAAACCGCGGCGAGGTTTCATGAGACCACTGCGCCGCTGCAGAAGAATTGCTTTTACGAGTGCAAAGACCTCGACCTCGCCAATTCTCGTCTCCAATCGACAGACCCTTGAGAAACACTCAAAAAAAAAAAAAAAATAAAGGATTTTAAGTTGAATGCAAACAAACTAAGAGGAAACGTAAAACTTATTACACTTTGTAGAAAGAGAATAAAAATTGAAGACTTCGATGCTATGAATGGTCACCTTAAGTAAAGGTTAAAGTATTGGGTAAAGTATCGTTTTATGATTAAGTAAATTTATTTTACTCGCTATGTTCCTTCTCATAGTAAACGATTATTTTTATTCTTTTCCTTTCCCCATTTATTTCACATTGCGTTTGTTTAATCTTTCCATATACTTTTTTTATTCGTGGAGCAACATTTCGTACTTCAAAAATGATACTATTCTTAGTTCCACGTTTTCACGTTTAACCGAAAAGTGTTTGTAATGGGTGGTAGTATATAAAGTATACGCATACAAAATATTATATGTGATAATTACATATTTGCATATCTAGGTTTCTTTGGAAAATTAAAACAGAATTGAAGCAATTGTTAGAATTCTACTTTCTGTGGAATTATATCATCTCTGCACGAGTAAATTAATCGCACATGGCTAATCCAGCGTCGAAATCGCTATACAACTGTCTTATGCGGGCATTGAATTCTCTTCTCGCTTATTTCATGCTGCGCGTTCCAAGATTCGTCAAAACATCCGTCCTATCGTTAATTAATTCCTTTAATCATTACGATTCTCGTTAATATCCTCATTCGCATCTTCGGCGATTCACTGTATGCTTATTTTACGAGTATAAGTTCTATACGTTTTTTCTACCCTTTACTCGCATGAACATCCGCACTCCAGCCATAACACTTTCTAGTTCCCAGCTCTAATGAAGGAGTAGTTGATCTATTAAGCCAGCCAAGTAGACAAGGATCATTTAGAATATTATACTTAATCCGGACAGCTCAATTGATCAGACCAGTTCTACATCGAACAGTCGAAAGATCAACGTAGAAAACCCTGTTCCGTTTAATCGATCGATTCTTTCCCTCCCGGCGCGCAACAGAACTCACCTCGTAATCTCTGCCGAGTTCACAAGGAAAGGGTAGAATGAAAGTTTGATCGTTGACTCACTAGGAAAACGCTTCATTCTCTTTTTTTTTTTCTGCGAAGGTTTCGTTCGGTCCGGTCGCGGTTGGTAGATCAGAACTCGTGGCACGATAAATCACAACGAACCGGGGACTTTTCTGTCAGAACGGGACGTGTTAATTCAAAATATATCGACCAGTCGGGGCCGTGTAGCTGATAAACGATCGCCCCGTTCAGATAACGTAACTTGAAAACTTTCTCCCATAGTTTTGCCACGAAAACGAACAAATCCACGGGTGGTGGCGAATTTGCGCGTTTGGTTAAATCAAAAGTGCAATCAGGCTCGAGACGTTTCGTACGATAATAGCGAGATACGTTAATGAGTGTGAGAAAGCGCGAGCAAAATGTTCGCTTTCTTTGCAGTTCGTTTTATCCGAATTAATTGGGAGATAAATATCCTATAATCGATTTTTTCGGATAAGAAATTAAGAGATTAAGCAGCTTTCGAATATGGATGGGGTTTACGTAAACGGATGCGTATCTGATAAGAATCATTACGTAGCTATTTTTGAAAAGAAATCGAAGAGCAAATGGCGTTGTGAAAACTGATTTCACCATTGATTTCTGAATTTATCGCGACGACTTTTGTATTTTCTGTATCTTTGTAATGACGCGAGATAGAACAAAAATTTTCGTATACAAATTGTTCGATTTTTAGTGTTTTATTACTCTATTGCTATTACTGAAAAAGTTCTACTTATAGTTGCATTTAAAAAATGAAACACGTTGAATTTTTAGATAGTTGATTTCAACCCCTCAAAGAGATTTTCTGTCGACAAAAAGATTTCTCGAAGTATATTTTGTTCTACGAATATGCGAACTTTGGTAACTCTTTAAGTATTGTGGACGCATTAATGCATTAACGAATGTTTCTATTTTGTAAACGCAACGCGTATAGAAATAATCAATGCTCGAAGTAAACACATACTTGGGAGAAGTATAAATATTCTTACTTAATGCTGCTTACTTAAAATAAATAAGTACAATAGTAACATGAATCATCACTTTATATAAAAGTACTACTTTCAAATTAGAAAAGCTTCGCACTCAAAACAGTTAAACTCACGATTTTCATGTTCGATGAAATTCACGGTAAATGGTATTCGAATATTAATAACAGTAACCAACTTTTAGCTTCTTAGAAAAACTCTTACATTACAAAGCAATTGGTATCAAACAATTTTGGTATAACTGTATGATGCCGCAATTAAAGGGGAATTCTTATTAAAGACCAATAAGAATCTAATCGCGTCATCCACAGTAATTCTGTGTTACTAGAATGATTAGTTTTACATTTGAATGTCGCATGGGACCTTTTCGTCGCCTGTATTATCCATCTTCTTATTCCGACCTTCCTAAAACGCCGACGTATTTTTCTATATAATCACACTCTGCGAAATATAGCAGGGTAGCTGAAAAAACCGAAGAAACAATTTTACTCGCGCTGAATTTCCACCTGCCCTTCAACATAATTTCACCAATTTCGCTTCTCTTGTTCTGCGGGAAGGGCAGAATTTTTCCTCTCCCAGATTTCAAAGATCGATAACTGTCGTCGCGTTGCCGCCGCGACAGAACCAAGCGAAGAAAGAGAAAGAGGTTGGTAGGCGTTTCCGTTAGACCGTAACGATATTGTCAGGTTGCATAAGGGGGGCCCCCGGTTATGACAGATTACGAGCGCATAAATAATGGCCGCGCGCGATTTTCGTCCCACCGCACTGTGCGTGTGCACGTTATATCGCACACGAGGTCGTTCACAGGCGTGTGTTGGTGTATACATGTACGCACGTGTGCGGTGGGTACACACGGAGGCTCGTATCTCCAGTGGAACGGTTCACCGGTGGCCAGAGAGTATATCGAGGCGAGTGATCTACGCCAGGATCCCGTAGATCAATGACTGACCGTGCCGACCGACACAGTTGCTGCCGGGTCGCCGGATGACCCTGGCCTCAGGTTGATCGATGACTTCGACGATGACCCCGGTGGCCAACGAACGATCAACCGGCATTCTTCTGCTCCCCTGTGTGATCCTCTCCTCGTGCACGCGGAGCAAGAACACGGCTTTTCGAGTGGACGGTGACGTTTGATCGCCGACAACTATGCAAACCGGTATATACTTGCAGATTATGTTGCGACCTCCGTGGTTATGCGTGCCGATTTGTAGACGTGGTCGAGCTGTATTAGTAGAATGCGGCGCGTTTAAACGAGGAGGTGTTGTTCGTAGGTAATATTCGGTTGCAGAGAAAGTTTATACGGTGTTTTTTTTTTTTTTTTGAAAAGGAGGAAAAACCGGAGCAAAAGTGGGAAGTGTAAAAGGATATGGAGGGTGATGAGATGGATCCAGAGTCCGGAATAAAACACCTCCAACTCCTACTAACTATGATAGATATATTTGCAAAGATACATAATCGGAGGGCGCGCGCGGGTGTCCGAGTCAATCCTCGTCAGAGTCTACGCCGTAACTGGCCTTTTTTCGCCGTTTGGCCGTGAGGCTCGTTATTTTATGACCTGACCTGTTTGGCAGCGTCATCCCTGAGCCGCTTTCCCTTTTCCTATGTGGAAAACGACACGGTCTACGCTACGGGCACATGGGCTTTCCCCGTACACTGTCCTTCATAGGCTAAAACTCCCGTTAGCCTTCTACAGAAGCTTTTCTTTTTGTCCTCAAATAACACTACAAATTAATCATATTTGAGATTAATCCGTGGAATACTAAAATTCTGTGGAATAGTAGAATACCAGGAAAATAGTCGCGTTTAATAGTGGTAACTCCATTAGTTTAACTCCGTTATGAATAATAGTAAATAGTGGTAACTCCATTATTTTATGCTTCAAAAATAGACTCCGTACTGTAAGGGTTAAATCGTGAATGCCGCATTCTCGTGAAAGAGAACGCGATCAGAGAAAAGTGGTCACGCTTTTCTCTTGTGCAGTTCATTTGTTGCCATCTTAACCCAAATCTGTACATAGCAGCAATGTTAAGAAGCAAATTCGTCTCTATTTAAACGAGAACTTTTCAAGTAACAGTAATAAGGACATTGCACTTTGTCGTATATTTTCAATTACGTAGTAATTAATTCGTTACATTCAACATATAGAAAAATGTTCCTAAATAAAAGAAACGTTGAACAATATTATGCTGCAAACTAGAACGATTTTTATGCTGAATACGTTCTACAAAAAAATAGTTGAATAAAGTTACGTAGCGATAACGTTAAAGGGATATTACATGCTACATCTACCCTACACGCTAAACAATGCGAATCTATTAATCGCGTCGCGTTTTCGTAGCTTCAAAATTCCACTATAAAAAACAAGGAACTCGTAAAATCTTCGCGAAGAGGAGGGGGGTAGGGGCTGTTAAATAGAAGCACGTACGCTGTTGAAAATACACAGGCGGCGTTGCTCAAGGATCGTTCGGAACCTATCATCTCGAACCTCCATTCTATTAAATCAAGCTGACGTTTAAGGGGGCAACGGATTGGCGAAATAACGAGTGGAGAACGGTTCGAGATACGCCGGAGATCCTCGAAATTAAGTTCAAGGAACAGGAACAGTAACGGTTAACGGTACAAAGAACGTTGACGCGTACAGTTTTACGCGCGTGCCAGTTGGCGAAAATCGTGTGCACGCCTCCTCCTCCTCCTCCTCCTCCTTCTCGATACATCGTCGCCCTGATGGAAGAGAACGCAACCGATTCCTAGCCGTTTCCAACGAGCTGCGCGGTCGATTGTATCGCAATTACCGGTAAACAAATTGCCCCGTCAATTTCGCAAATTGCAGGTTCAGAGAATGAAATCTCACAATCTGGACTGCTCCGCGTGCGCTACCTCTGTTCCGATCGCACGCACACGATTCACCTGTTTGCCAGATCGCTGCGTATACGCGCGCGTGCTTGCAAGCTTCATCCTCAAGCGTGCGTATATATATATATATATTTTCCTTCAAGACACGCGTGAATCGGACGTGTGAATCGGCGGAATGAATTGGACACGCGTAATTTGAAATAAAGTACAGTGGGTTGTATCTTACGACGAACTAATTCGTTGTAAAAGCTTGTTCGCTACAGGGTAGACGTTCCGATTGCTATCGCTTCGAGCGCAACTTCGTTTAATTATTTTCGAAGCTATTTAACATACGAATCGCTTCCGTTCCTAGCACAACGTTATTTACGATGATCTCTTTTGTACGTTAAATACGATGTATTAATTACAAATTCATTGAAAATGTAGAGTGAAGTCCAATATTCCCATTACTGTCATTTAAATAGAAACACGTTTTTACACATATTAGCACGCCAGTTTGTGCAACAGTGTTCGCCTTTACTGCATTATAAATATTGTTCACGTTTGACTGGAAACTTTCTGCTAGGGGTAGCATTGCATATAAAGTCCGCGTCATAGCGATAGGTTCATTAGTTTTTATTTATTTAACGCCTCTTAGCCATCGCAGAGTTCTCCGACTTTGCTTCAGAAGTTCCATTTAACCTCGTAATTATTACATATAAAAAATATTTTGTTCGTAGCTTCCATGTTATGGCAAACGAATTTTATAAATATGAACATATTTAACGCGACAAAAAGCAACGTGTTCGCAGGAAATAATTAAAGAAATATCTGCATTAACGTTTGATGAACTCGATGCACCCTGTACCTTCTCACACACGTGATCAGGTATTGTTCGCACGTACGCGAGTATAGTTCACCGCGGCGCGATGACAATATAGTCGCTGGGTGCATTGGTATGCACGCAGCGGTTCCAGAACAGCGAAGAAAATCGAAAGTAAGCCGACGGCGGAGAGGCGGCTCCGTTGTGAACGCGGCCAGGTTACTGTATGCAAAGTAGACGTTCACGAGTAAACCGTCCCACTCTCGCACTCGCCTAACTACCTTATCGCGCACCCTAACAGGGAAAAACAGAAGCGACCGAGAAGGGGTAGTTTTATTGCTTCGTGTCGTCTAACTCGATTTCACGGATTGGTGGAAAAAACGAGTAAACGGGTTGATATCAATGAAACGCGTTGAGAGTGCAAGCCATTGATTCCGACTATTTTTATCTAAACTGTTATCGGATAATGTCACGAGTCAGTCGTGTCAATCCTGTAACGCGCGAACAGGACTCGAATATTCCGTGGAGGCATCAAAGGGTTGCAAAATAGTCGCGTTTCGTGGTCTACGTTAATGAATAGCGAAGACGGAGTGGGTGTTGAAAATTGATCTTTATTCGTGCGTTTCAAAGCTAGTCTTCAAAAACTGAGAATCCAGTATTGGTGGACAGTTTAGGTATTAATCCATTGACGTATAATGACGAGTTGCACTCGTGGTGCAAAGCATGGTTTAATTACAATAAAAGCACACTCTACTTTTTAATAAACGTTAAGTTTAATTCTAATTACAACTTCGATTTGTAAGATTGAAAGCTATTAAATAAAAGCTACTACTACTACTACTACTACTACTACTACTATTAAATGTTTCAGTGGCTTGCACTCGATGTAGCATTAAAATAGAGAATAGTGGTTGTTTGTGGATTGCAATGAGTCGGAGCCTCGTCATAGGGATGAGTCGAGACCTTATCGCAAGGATGAGTCAAGGATTCGTCACAATAGATAGGATACATGTTCCTCTGACTGACACTTCAGTTATTCTATTTAATAGATTAAAATGAAACCAAAGTCTAAATATAAACTCAATTGGATCGTTGATTAAATATTCATATTCGTTGACATAATATTCTTGTCATTCGTCATTTGTAACTATTATTTATTCAAACTTCGAGAGTTTCGAATTGGAAAAGTAGCACAAGGTTTCGAATTCTTGAAACTCGAATCCTTTCGAGTCTCTAATTATTGCAGTTGAAGAAAACGAGAATATAACGATTGCTAACATACGAAACAATTGCTAGTATGACAGAAGTAATGCAAATACTTTAATTATAAATTATCTATTGGATATTGCGACTTTTGTAAAATATAAACTATAGTATCACATTGTTGCAAAAGAAGCGCAAGGTATGCTAGTAAAATATTATTGTTTCGAATATCCCGATCGAATGAAAATAATATTTCAAGAAGTGTTGTTTCAGTAGCTGGAAAAATTCGTCAAGCAATTATGCGAGTAAACTTCGAATGATTTACAGTGCTAATTATAAAAGCTGCGATAACACGTTTAAATATAGAATGAGGTTGCCGGTTTTTGCATGACGCTCTGCATTTTACCATAGTTGACAGGTTTATTTTAACCCTGAACGTATAAACACCCGCCAGAGAAACATTATTCATCAACTGTGGCCTGCCAGACAGGTGTTAAAACAATGAATGTGTATTTAAGTCGATAGTATCAACGCCATGGAAAGATAAAATCAGGAGCACGTGAAAAATATTACCGTAGAAAGTTACCACAGAAAACGCGTTACCCTTTCAATCACTGCTCACTATAATATTGTTTAAGAACTAGCATAAAATTGGAGATAAGTTGGTTCGTAAAGAATTCAAATCCTAACAAATTCTTAGTAGAAAATCGAATTATTCATTGAATTTAATTAAACGAAACTTAAATTTAGTTGCGATTTAAATAAAAGAATAACCAGAAGAACTTCGCGAAGTAATTATTAATTTTTATGTGTTCTGCTTTTTGCACGCATAAACGACTGTAATTAATTGGTGAAATTGCATCGATTAAGATGAGTCTACAAAATCTGGCACATTTTCAAAATTTATTTTTCAGTTACGATTCTGCTTTACTTTTCCAATTGTGCATTTCTTAATAAGTAACTTTTTAATCCCTCTTTTAACCATTTCATTTTGCCTCATACTTATTCGTACTTCCCAAGATAATTAGTCACATATTGCAACCGTTGCGTCACAGTTTAAAAATAAATAATCGTTCCTAAAAATGTTAACAACTTTCTGGTCAGTTTTACGGTTCATTTTATTTTCCGCGAACGCTCTATTTTCAGCAACGGTTTATGTAAATAACTGCAGACTTTATTCCGTGAGACTTTATTCTAGGCGGAGTTAAATTTCTCAGTAATTCCTGTTTCACTCTATAAAATATGATAATGACGGTATCAAATATCTTATAAGGAACATTATACCGTGATTTAGAAATCACTTACCTTATTTTTCTCGCAAAAATTACCAGGCTAATAGCGCCACGGAATACGAAACATTCGACTTCTCTTTTTTTTCTTTTCGCCATCCGCTTCCTCCGAAATCTCGTTTTTCCGTGTTTTATAGCCGTTTCTCGGCAGCCATTTCACACTGTTCGCTTTAACTTCGCGGCGTAATGCATTATTAAAATCAGCCGTAGATCAAAATATTCATGAATCCCTTCAACTCTAATCAACGATCCTCGAGTTCATCTGAACTGGTGCCTTAACAAGTACTATAACGTTATCTTGTCTATCGCAGCATTTATCATACGCTTAACTGCACGATAACGCATCTTGCGCATGCTAAATTACGTTTATTAAAAACGTGACCGCGATCTCTCTGCCAGTGCTCATTATAAATCACAAGTCTCGAACTTGATCCTGGTTCGAACGAGTTTAGATCGATCCGCCCCTTGTTTCTTCTACTTTATAGACAATTTAGCCGTGCTATAAAAAAAAAAAAGAAAGGAAAGTCGCGTTGGAGCAGGAAGTGCGAGGAATTATGCTAATCTACTGAACAAAGAGAAGTTTATTATATATAGTAAGCACGTGATATGGAACTTCGTAAAATCTACGTAATTAATTTGCGAATTTTACCGGAAATCGTGTACATGAATTCTATATAAACGGTAACGGAACATATTGATAATTAAACGTCGATAAATTATCGTCGTTGTTGAAAGAGAAATTCTTTTTAATTCACGATGTGCAAACGTTTCTGAAAGGCGAGTTAAATGATGAAATATTTTAGTGAAAGTAAGCTAAAGAATATTATTTTGAATCATTCGTTACTAATTACGACTATTCGAAGATAATTTAAATAAATATTCATCTTTTATAACAAAAGTAAGGTTCGTCGAGTTCCCTTTACAAATTTCGCATTAATTAATCAACCAAATTTACGTATCACTTCTCCTCTAACCAATAGTTCTATTCTCCTCAGATCTTATACCAGAATTCAACAGTTCTCTACGTAAATATATACGAACATAAATTTATCGCGATAGCAATAAAGTATACTCGCGTTACGTTTAATTACTATTTCCTATACCTCTCAGAAATTTGTAAAAAAAACTCCACTTACACCACTCTTCCATTGGACCCCTGATTTCTAAAATTCTGTGTACATGCGAAGATGAAAAGGTTCCTCCACTGCTACTCCAACTCTATTCTCGGTTAGGCCAATAATTTTTCAGCCCCCCTGCTATTACCAACCTAGCACCTTAGCGCATTTAAAGTCCTCGTTTCAAACTCACCCCGATCGACCTTTCAGGGTTCAACGATCTTGGGTCGATCTTCCGGGTGTCCTCTCTCTAGATCTCGCTACACAGCCTCCGCCATGGTTGGTATCGAGGGTGTAGCGTAATTTCAGGCCAGTATAGATCAGGTGTTACGAGAGCTCGGAAGCGTATTAATCTTTCGGCCAAGGAGCAGCAGCAGCAGCAACAGCAGCAGCCGAAGGAGGAGGAGGAGGCGCAACAACGAGGAGGAGGTTCGTACGCGAAACGGGTATCCATAATACGCCTATCTCGTGATCGGCCACGGCTTCCGCGGCTTTAAACCGCCTGCATACTATTCCTCGATTGCATATTTACGTAATTACCTAGCGAGCCGCCGCTCCCTTCTACTTTGGTCGTTTAGCTCCGTTTAGAACGTGCCATTCCACCTGCCCCCAAGGGACCTCATCGGCCTTTCCGTACGAACTTCCGATACCTTCGATGCGAGTCGTCTTTGGCATTTCGTGTCAGCGTTCTGTAAAAATGTTACGCTTACGCGGAATAATTAGGCTCGCGAGATTGCTTCTTGATGGAATTTTGTTTACAATTGTGGCGACACGTTTAGCGAAAAAACGATTGTAGAAATCACACGCCACGTGCAGCGCGATGGAAAGATTATTGGCCTTCGGAAAGACACGTGGCAACTTTGGTAGTTTTCCGTAGCGGGTCGTCACCCTCCCGTGTTTAAAAAACAAATGAATGCAGAACCCTCGCGAAAGCAACGCGTGAGAATCGCGACAAAGTTCCCAGAGACGCTTTAACAGTTTTAGAGTTTCTAGGCGCTTTAAAGTAGATCGCAACAAAAGGATTGCAAAGTGAACAGCGATACATTAATAAATGGAATAGCTTTAATGAAGAAGAATGAAACGGGAAGATATATAAAAGAACATAGATTGAAAGGATGGATTAATGAATATACTACGTTCTTATTGATATTAGCTAACTTACTATCTTATTGATAGTTCGAAACACAGAAAGAATCAATGATTTTTTAACGTAACGTTAAGATCAGTATTCGAAACACGTTTTACCTGTTTATTTAAAGAATATCTGTACTAAAATCGCATCGTATTATTTCTGCAAAATGCCGCAGGAAATTTAATCTGAAGTTACATCTGTGACTTCCCGGAAATCTCGAACTTCTCTTAGAATGTCCAGTGGTTGGCATAACCGGGAGTTCTGTCGTTTAGATGTATCCCTGGTCAGACGAGTTCATCGTACTTGGTGCAACCCTGAACTTCACGTGCGTTAAAGTGATATAGGGCCACGGAGGCGAATGCATATACCAGCTCAGGCATTAAATTCGCTAACGAACCTTACGTCGTTCATAATCGTCGAACGGGCTGAACCGTAACGATTACCGGAAGAATTATAGGTGTTCACTGTCATCGATGACGACTCCGCTTGTCTCCTCGTGCTGCCTCTAATCGGCTTGTGAATTCCGCAATAACGCGTCGTGGAAATACGCTTTATGGATGATTAAACTAACTATGGGTACGTAAATTCTTGATGATCCTCGCGAATTTTTCTAACATTCTTTTGAAGAAAAGAAATGTCCGCAAATTCGAACACGCCTTGATAAGAGATAGATCTCTTTCGTTCTTTTAGAGAGATCTTAAGATCTTCTATAGAACTTCAGTGGTTCTCCGAATGCTGTACTTACGCGTTGCTTTAACATAATTTACTCCTCAGTCCCACGAATTTATTTTTAAATTACTATTAACCCTTTCGTCGCGACTTCTTGGAATTCGAAACTGAAACAATAGATAAGCAGCAGCTTTTATTAACACGAAAATAGGATAAATATGAATACTTAAAAGCTTTATATTACCAGTTATGTATATTCATTTTATTATACAAACGAAGACAGATGCAACAATACACTGTAGACAAATAATACGTATGCTCTTAATAAATAACTGTTCAATTTTTCACGGCGTGTATACACGTTCCTCGTAGCGAAAGGGTTAAAAGGGATTGAGATAGCCTCGCGCCTTAATCGCACCTATTCCCTCGATTTTAGTCCTCAGCCTCAATTATTTCTACGAACTTCGAAACTTAACGGGTTGCTTTAACACTGAAACTATCGACGATTAAAGTATACTTATTTCTACCGAACAAATAGACACGATAGATATTTAAACCGCAATAAACCTTCGTTAATATTTTGTACAGAAAATCACGGAATGATTCTAAAAAAAAAAAAACAAATGCACCATCGCAAGTTTATCACATTTTCATGGTGAATTCGTAACCGGCCGTTTCGATTGGTACATAACGAATATACTTTCAGAAGGTTGCACTTTTGTCTCAATTTCGCGTAGGCAGCACTCGTAGCACTTAACCGCGGTTAAGGGTCGAGGTTCGTCGCACGGCACTCGGTCGATTAAAGTGATATAAGGCCCCCCGGCATCGGCGGCTGCGTTCAGTGGCTGGCATTAAATTAGCTAACGAACGAGTCCGTACAGGCAGCGCCTAGCTTAATAAAAGAATATTCGAGCACGAGCGCCTCTACACAGCGAAGAGCGGGTCTCCGGGTCGACGATGATGCCCTCTCCGCCTCGTGGCGGCGCACAATCAGCGGAGCGTGCTCGTAATGACCATTACCGTCCGACTCGCTACCTTCGGCCACCACGGTAATGGCTCGTGTCTGGTTGCCTTTTCCCGACCATGTGTTCGCCGATACCCCTTTTGCTTCAGGGACGGATAACCGCTATCTACCGACCTCCCTTCTCCTAGACCTTCCTAGCTAACACGAGCGACAGATAAGGAGGGCCTGGGGAGATTAACGCGCGCGCTACGCCGACATCGGGGAACTTGAAACTCGCATCGGATTTCATGGAATCGCGTGGGCATATTTTAGACGCGAAAAATGGTCATTTCTAGATAGCTTAACGGACGCGGAGGCTCGGAGGTGGAGCGTTGGAATTTCTGCGGGACTACAGGGAACGAGGAAGGATCGTAGGGGATCGTGGGGTAGTTTAACCCTTTCACGAGTACAGAATTTCGCGATATCTTCGCGATAAAAAAATGTTTCTATTGTGTACAGGGTAGATGTACCACGTATTGCCACTTTAAGGTTATCGATTTAAGTAACCTTATTTAAATATTTTAGAACGTCGTAAGGATCGTTCCAGTTTAGAGCACGGTATCGTTTAACCGCTCTTTTATTTACGAACGTCTTTTTTATACGTTCATTGTAATAGATTTATTACTACGTAATTGGAAATGTACAACTAAGTCCAATGTCCTTCTTACTGTCACTTGCGATAACTTTCAATTTAAATGGAAACACGTTTTACATATATTAACACATCACTTTGTGTAACAGATATAAGATATACAGTAAACGTCGCGCCTTACTGACCTACGACACGTTTCATACTTTATAATTACATTGGTCACGTTTCAATGTTCAACGGCACATTTACCTCCTACAATTTATTCTCAAATATTAAATGTAAATAAATATACAATATCTATGGGTTCTTACGTAAACCGAAGTCCAAATGTAGTATAAAAATTTCTTTAGTCACTCGACTCTTCGAACGTTACTTTGCTATCAAATGAAATAATGAATTGAGTATCAAAATTTCTTTAGCTTACGATTCTTCGCACATTACTTTGCCATTAAATAGAATAATTAAAGTGTCGGTTATACATTGACAGCTATTGGGACATCTACCCTAACCCTATAAAAAAAATAAAGCTCGCATGAAACGCGTTACGTTAGAAGGGGATAGAGATGAAGCGGTTTCGAACGCGCGCTTCTGGTTCACCCGTTCGACCTTCCTTCCTCTTCGACCCTCTCTTCTCCTACGCCTTTTCCTCTCCTCTTCTTCGACTGTTCCTTCAGAGTCTCCCTCGGTGGAATGAATAGCGTGCGTTCACGGTAAGTCGCTCCTCGTAATGGTGGCACACGCCGTTACCACTACGCAGGAACAAGAAGAAAGGCAACCGGCTGGCCACTCTGCGGCTGTGGCCGTGGTGGCGCGCGGCTCTACTTACAATAATTAACATGATTGCCATTATACTACGTGCGCCGGCGTGCGTCCTAATAGCCAGCCAACGACCACCGTTGCGAGTCCCCTTCAAACATTCGCGTATACTTTTTAGAATCACCCTTGCCACTGGATAGACGTCCCAATTATCGTCGGTGGTTTTTAATGAAAATGTAGACCGGAACTCGGGGAGGCGAGGAAAATATAATTCAATTCGTTTAACGTTGCTTTATTCGTTCGACGGGCGATAGACACAGACAGACTTTCGTTGACCGGCGTACCATTTTATATTTTCTATATTCGAATGGTGGGGAAGAGTCCCGACGGAGAGAGCTAAGGGGTATGTTACCCCTTAGAATTTCCTACTTCCCCGTCAACGGTCATTCGGTGTTTCCCGTTACCTACCCGGAACTCGGCAGCCAGCAATAAAAACCGAGGATCGCCTCGACTTTGAAATCACACGCGGAAATAGCGAAATTACAACTATTCCAAATCTTGGGTTCACGTGCTGACCAGCTGAAAAATTAACAAGTACTGATTCCTTGGGCTTTATTGTTGCTACGGCAGGCTCTCACCATCTTACATCGCTACGCGACCATATAATTAAGCCTACGGGTCTACAGAAATGAATTTTAAATGAAAAGTTTTCAAGCGACGGTACGATGGACACCGGACTGTGTTTGTACATTTTCAATTAATTAGCAATGAATTTATTATACTGAACGTATGAGAAAACGTGGCCAATGTAATTAGAAAGTATGGGATTTACTTTATTTTGTAAACACCTACCAACACATGAATATCTACTAGTTTGGCCTTTCTCAAAATTTGGTCTCTTGAAAAAAGGTGGGCTTTCCCAACTCCTGTTACTTATATAGGGTTATCCAAAATAGACTATAGGAACATCTACCTTCACTTACTTTCTTCCCCTTTCTGCTTTACTCTTTTCTAATCTGTTTCTTATTTCTATTATCTTCGTTCGTTCTCGTTTGAATTTTTATTTTTTTTCACCTCTATTTTACTAACAAACATGGCGTTTGACGGATATTCTCATTCAACATCCTAAGGGTACTTTTGGATAACCCTTAATGAATGAAAACAGGAATGGTATCCTAGTATTATATATAGAAACTATATCTGTGCTTCTAACAAACGAAAGAGTTAAAAGGAGTAGCTGAATTTATCAAAGCAGGATGAATGATCCATTGTTACACATAAGTAACATATTATATTAAGGTATATATAAGATATAAAAGTATATAAAGTAGCATATTAAAGTAACATATCCATATTGTCCATACAAGCAGTATACAATCCATACAAACATCCAAATTATCCATACAGCAGCTGTATAATTCTCGTGTACAAAGTAGCAAAGTCACAACAATTCCAATGCCACTTTGATTCAAGTAATCGGCGTGTGTGTATATATATATAGTAGCAATGTGACAACAATATATGTTGTTGCTACTTTGCTACTTTGTACACAAGAATGATGCAGCCGCTGTATGGATAAATTAGGCGCACATGACTAATCCAGCGTTGAAATCGCCAGCGACTCTCTTACGCGGGCGTTGAAGTCTCTCGCACCTACTTCGCGCCGCAAATTACTCGAAAACCTTTCCTGCCGTTAATTAATCGCTTTAGTCGTTACAATCTCTTTACAAAGGAACCATAAACTCAACCATCAACCATTCGCAATTATATTTTGAGTTAAACGTTCGATTTTATTAAAGACGAATGATGAGTTTATATAAAACAATGAATTATTTAGCGGTACGTCTAATAGAACCGCTAAGCAGCATTGATGTGAAGTTAACAGAGATAAGGAACTTCGGTTCACAGCGTTTTAATAAAAAAAATTGCTACGTGCTGCAGTAAAGTGGTGAACACTTTTGTTGAAAATTTCATCATTACATTCTATATTGGGTTATGTGAAAAATTCGTAGCGGTTTTAATAATATTCATTTCTGTTGTATAATCGATAGAACTGGAAGGGGATTATTTTTTACGAGCACTAGTTGAATAACAGCATTTTTAATCGATATTTGAGCCGCTAATGATTAATGAGTTGTGCACAGTTGAAAGCAAAGACAACTTTTTCCATTGGACAGCACTAAACAATCTGATATGTCGATAACAAAGCAATAAGCTGGCATATTCTACTATTATCGTTCATTGCGATGCTCGTAAAGTCAGAAATTGAACGATTCGAAGGCGTAGAAGAATTACTCGACAAATGAAGTTACGCGATATGCTTAAAGTAGCAGTAATCGAGACATCTACCCTATTTCGCTTCTGACACGACATTAAAGCGGATGAAACCTTTTACTAACACGTGCATCTACGGAAAAATTCCTAGGGCACGGGATTAAACGTATTAAATTCTATTCCAGCCCTGCGGAGCAAAGCATACGAAACTCATACGTCAGTGCGCCTGTTAATTTGCTCTTAACGTCAAGTAAGGAACCGAGTTTGTACGAATGATTTGGAGAATTCATTAATTAGATATTTAGAAAAATTGTACGACGCTCCAAAAATTAGCATGGCGAAATCGCGTCTTCCACAAGGGGGGGAAAAAAAAGAAAGAATAGAAAAGAAAAGAGAAAAGTCAAATTCGTGAAATGTTGGCTTGACCCTTGCAGTGGCCCCTAATTAGATATAGTCCGATTAGCACGGTTTTGTAGGACTGTGTCGGAGTGACCGCATTTGTCTGGCTCGTGTGCGCCACAGCGTGTATCATTTTATCTATTTATTGGGGGCACGGTTGCAAGGGGCTTGAATATGCGTAGCTGTGGTGCTGTAACGATATGTTTTCACGATTCACCCGTTCCGCCGGTGCGTGCCCACTGATTGCGTGCAATTGCACGTTTAAATAATTAAAAAGCGAACGGAAGATTTCGAAGAGAAGCCGTGTTCGATGGTAATCTCTTCCGTAGCTAAAATTACTTCATTAGCCCTGCTCGTGGCTCTTTCAGGCCTTCCTTGCTTTCACGAATCATTCTTTTCTTTCTTTTCATATTAGATCGGATAACGTTTAGAAGACCTTGAGATGAGAATCCGAGAATTTTCATCGATTCAATGAATTCAACTGTTCAATGCCTCGATGTTCCTTTTGATTTATCGACCAAAGTGGTGAAAATTTATGGCAATTAAGTAAATTCGTAATTTGGATAGCGTGTCATATTTCTTTTAATTTCAATGGTGTATCACCAAAATCGATATAATGATATATAATAGTTAAGAAGAGGATGCGACAGAAACGTGAATTATTAATAATAGCTATAAGGAACCAATGGTTACTTAAGAGTGTAAAAGTGAGAATATTGTAATTCAATAATAATCGAAATGACAAATTAATAATAATATTATTCAGTATGATTAGGAGATCGTGCGGGTGTCATATTAGATTAATGTTAAATAGTGTACTAAGCGCATGCAACATTTATTATACCATTTTGATGCAATATTAGCTAAGCATTTTATTGCGTTGATGATCAATAATTCTAAATATCTCGTCACATGATTATTGTTGGAACGAAAGGGTTAACATCCTGCAATAAGATTCGTATTATTGCCAGCCTTATAATTTGTCCATATATTATAATCTTAAATTGGTAATTAGAATTATAACGCACTGTAACTAATGTAAAATAATATGAAAAACAAATATTTGAATTCGTTTCGATCTTCTCAGCACAGGAGCTTTACTTGCGTTGCCAAATCTTCATCTTTTAATTACCAATTAATCACCTCCCACATTATTTCTTATTGATAGAACTCCACGCGAAATTAGTTCCAACGGTGGATCAAGAATTTGTTGAAGTTGCCACGATTTAACGATAGCTTCCCTTGCGATTCGCTGTAGACCGAGGAAAAGGTTATCGAATTTCTGCACGCGCGAAAATGAATTCGGTTTAGGCGATAGAGCACGCGAAAGCATGCATTAAGGTTGATCTTAATTAGCAGCAATTTAATTAGGATCGCCAGCGTGACGGTTAGCAATGGGCCAGGTCTAAGTCGGAGGTAAGAAAATGTCGGCGTACGTTATTAAGACGGGCAGCCTTCCTCATCGTCACGGAAGTTGCACGTGCTGCATTCTCTTCTACGCTATGGGTGCTATAGGTGCAACGTTAGAAGGGGACGTCGATGCTGTTACCGTACAAAACTTCGAGACGCGTTTCTAACGCTTACTCTTTATGAAAGGAAACAAAATAAAACGCGTAATTCCTTACTTCTTGCTTTTTCTTTACCTTAAGGAAGTTTATCAAAAGCTTTATCCATTTTATAATGGATATTTCTTATAATATACTGTACTAATCATTTTAGCGATCACGATTTTAATTTAATTTTCTACCATATATACTACTTCCTCTACTATACTTCTGATTTTTTTAATATTGTAGTCTTTGTATTTTTCTTTTCATTTTATGGTATTCCAATCTTTCTATTCTTTTTTCAATCTTCCGACATTCCAGTTTCAAGTTTTTAATATACATTGCTATTTTTCTATTTCCCTTTGAATTTTCTAACACACCGATTCTTTTATTTCTTTCTATTTCTCTAAGTTTTTTTTTTCATTCTCTGGTACTGCAATCTTTTTATTTTCTTGTTAATTTTCGAATACACTAATTTTGCCTATTTTCCTTTTAATCCTCTGGTACTTCAGCCTTTTTACTTTCCCTTTAGATTTTCTAATATATCAATTTTTCTATTTCCTCTTACTATTTTAATATCCTAAATTTTCCTATTTTCTTTTTCTCACTTACAAATCTTCAATCATTCAACTTCTCCGCGTAAAGAAACACTCGTTAAACGTTTCGTTGCCTGAAAATAGCCTGAAACCATGAATGAATACGCGTTTCCTTTAAATCGTTGAATGAATAATCATCGGCGATAAAAATTCTTCGTATCCTCTACACGGCAAAGCGAGATGTTCAGCTTTCACCCGCCCCTTTTATTATTCTTTGTTCCGTCAAAATAAGACCGCTTGAACAGCGGTTGCAACGCGATGCAACAGCATCGTACTCATTTACAACGTTATCTGAACCATTATAGAACAGCCATGCCGTTCTAACGGCCTGGCAATAATCTAAATTCCAAATGCCCGACGCAGGATACCTTTAACGAACCGTGATCTCTCCGGTGAAACGAATTAATTGAACGAACATAGAAAAATCTTAATATTTACTAAGGCTCGCCGTTTGCATCGGGTAAGAGAAGGTAATACCGAACCGGTGAATCCATTAGATATCATCGAAAGCGCGGATACCGGTTCAAATTCGATGAATCAATTCTGCGTACGTGGATTAATGTGAATATTTCAAGCATAATACAGGCTGACTAATTTGAATTTATTTCACTTACTTATTTATTTAATCCATCAACGGGATAACCCGTTAGTTTACATTAGTTTATATTAGAATATATAATGTGTAGTCTTTACAATAAATTACGAATTTGCTTTCGGTATGCAATAGAAACACCATAGAGATCAATAGTAAGATGATCATTCGCCATGGACGTAATCCCAGATATTGGATCTCAAACGATACTAATCGTACTGAAACTTTATATGTATATACTTATTCTGTAAATCTTCCTCAGTGAACAAAGAAGCAAGAAGAAAAACAAAATGTGGGGAACTGATAAATTAAGTATACAGTTTCTTAAAATGTAAATTTAAATAAACCCTGCACAATATATTATTAAAGACGTAGCATTTACTTGCAAATATAAAATGCATACAATGACATATCCTACGAATAATTGTGATTATTTTTATAAATTCTTTATTATTCCATTTCTAAATCCATTTTTCTCATTTCGTGGTGCTAAACATTTATCCACGCGTGAATAAAATTTATGGTAAATATAAGGATCTTAAGTATCGCGTCCAACTGCTTTGGCACTGAAATTCTAAAAAAATTAAAACAACTGGAATTAATCACGTTGGCCTGTGGAGGTCCCGTGTATCAATCTCATCGCTACTCGCACCGTGCGTATCTAAACCTCGCTTCTAACCTTGCGCGAATCTAAATTCCAAACCGCTGCACGCGTGTACTACCTATACTCCACCTTTAACGAACCGTGCGTTCTCTTCGCAGTGAAACGAATTAATTGAACGTGCCGGCAAAAATCCGATATTTACACTGCAACGTCAGTACCATACGTGTACGTACGTACGTACGTACGTACGCCGGCAATCAAAGACGGACAGAATAGCGTGCCCGACATCTGAAACTCGTTAGATCGCATCGAAACGAAACGCGCGCCGCTCACGGTCGAGTTGAAATTCGGTCGAGTGAGGCTCTAGAAGGCGGCGAACAGCTCCGGCTAGCCAATTAATTACCGCGAAAGGAAGGAAGGAGCAGGATCACGGGCGCGTTTGAATTTCCACGCGAAGTCTCCTCGCGATGTGCTTGAGCCACCGAGCGTGGCATTCGCATATAATCAGCGAGCCTGAAGCTCGATTATGTTTCCCTTCCCCCCACCAACGCAACCCGCCTTCGTTTGCCGCGCTTTGCAAAAAGGATCCGCTGGACTTCGTGGCCGCGTCTACTCCTAGCACGTACCGCGTTCTTTTATTTATTTAGCAGGCCAGGAAGCCGTTCATTCTGCCGGCAGCCCCGCGGTAACTAATTAAAGGTCAGAACGTAGCCGGGTCTTATCCGGGGGAACGGAGAGTCGTAAGCAGTCGCTTCCGGCCCTCCGGGTCGACTTTCATAGCGAGCCGATAAACGAGATGCCTTCCCTAGGATATCCAATCTATTGCTCTCCTAACGTTTCTTGCCTTTAGTAGTTACAGGCATTGGTAAAGGTTTTCTGTTAGACTAGTCTTGGGTCTTGCCTTTTGATTGGTTGCAACGGGATAATCGTCGGAGGAAGTTGGCGGTGATTTGGTTGGTAATTGGTTGCCCAGGGAGGAAGTGATTGGAAAGGAAGGAAATGAGTAAATGAGTTTGTCTGGCGGAATGGTGTGATGTTAATTAAATTTGTGCTATAGGGTTGCGGCGAATAAATGGAAGAGGAGAGAGTTTATGGTTAGCCTATTGTTGGATTCGTTGCTAGGGGAGGAAATGAGTTTGTTTGCGAGGATTATGCGATTGTGAATTAGGGTAAACGTTGATAACATGGAGCAGCTGATTTTGTTCTATATTTGTGTTGTAGGGTTTGGCGAATAAATGGAAGAGAAAAAAGTTTATTGTTATTCTATGTTGAATTCATTGCAAGGGGAGGATTATGTCACATAAGGATTATATGACAGTAGTGAATTAGGGTAAACGTTGGTATTATGGAACACCTGATTTTATTCAAAATAAATATTGAATTGAACCAAAGGTAAATTATTCATTGGTACACTTAATATTAATTCTTTCATACTTCACGTTTAGGAGGACACACCTCAAATTATACCCTAAATCAAACGGGTCAAACGATAAAGCAACTTTTAATATAGATCTTACTTCTGCAAACGTATTTATAAAAATATGAATTCGCAATCTAACCGATCGTCAACATGATACTCGCGAACGTATTAAATTCTCGTAGCGAATGGTACAATATTTTCAGTCTCCGCAATGCGTATTCGCATTCAATCGAGTCCTTCAACTTCTTCGGTTAATAACTTCTGTGACTTCTCGAACGCAATCTTCTTCATGCGGTGTACTTGTCGTTAAACGAAATCAACTCTCTCATACGGCGACCCACATCCGCGGGATCGTACTGTTTCTAATCGCGCTCCAATTTGTCCCCGCGTTTCGCAACTCGACCACTGTATTTACCGTCTAATGATATTTCCCCAATGACGAGGCTGCCTCGATGTCAAGCAAAGCTTGTCGATGCCAGGCACGCAGCAACGCGCCCCCCTCCCCCTCTGCCGATTGAAATGGATGAAATGTCTCGATTCCTCTCGACCGGCTGCCTAGAGAGGTCGAAATGAAATCATTAGCCGTTGCAACGAGCTGGCTTCGCGGTCGCTAATGGCTAGCCGTATACACTCGCTAAATAATGGTATTGTACCGATCGGATTTCTATCGTTAACAAGCCGGGGTGTCCGCGTAAAAAGATATCGCGGCTGACCGTAACTCAGCCGCTCCCACAATGAGCAGCCGTGAGCGGCGTTAACGCGCTTCGTTCCGAGCCGATCGACAGAAAACCCGGCCCGCCTTCTATGGCATGCAAACGCGTAACGCACCGCTAATGAAACCTTAGCAGCGATACACGGGAGTTTCGCTGCGTTTAGCGAGATAAAGTACCGGGCGGAGACATGATTAGGAGTTTCGATGGAGGTTGCTGACCTTGCCACCCTTTATAAGGGTGCTTTACGGTGGATGGGTTAAACTCTGTTCCGCTGGTGAAAATATTTGATTGTGACATTAGTTGAGAAGCTTGCAACAAGAAGAAGTCAACTCCATTTTTGACTGTTTCGAGTAAATTAAGAAAGACTGTTTGTACAATTATTATCTTGATTTTAGGAAGACTTCTTTTGCAAAACTTTGTTAGTACATTTTATAGCTACGAATAAGCTGAAGATATTATATAATTGTAAGTTATTCGAAGCTTCGTTAAGAAGCTATGATGAAAATATTGGAAGAATTTTTTAAATTTGGAGCTGCTCCTGTCTTAGATAAAGTGTTACTTTTAGAGTGCAGTTTATCAATTCATTGTTACTTTACTAACCAAATAAGGCAGGAATATTTTGAAATTTGTTAACAACGAAAAACAACATTATTCTTATATATTTTGCACGAAACAGTAATAAGAACAGGTTCAAAATTTGCAACAAATCGCTCAGAAACTTGCACCAAACGATACAGACCTTTTCCGCGTGCAAATATTACACGTCAAAAAAATAGTGTCACACCCCTTTTGTTGCAATATCCTCGATTCGTCTCGTTTTCCAATCAAATGATTAACGCGACTGAAACCCGAGAAGGATACAAAAAAAAAAAAAGAATTCCACTACTTCTGAAACTGTCACATTAATTTACTCCCTAAACTATATCCCCGCAGGCTAACAAATTACATCGCACTTTTTCTCGAACCAGTGAAATCGTTCGAGGCGAATTAAACGGCGGAGGTTAATAAATCGTCTCGCAAGGGACAAATGTCGGCCGGCCGACAGATTCTTTAACAAATAATATTACAGCGTAAGGGCAATGGAACGACGATAGAAGTAACGACGTACAAACGGTAGAAACCAGTTAGCAGATACCAGAGAGACCTTACAATCCCGACAAGATCGACCTAATGGGAATTTATTGAATCGATGAAACTTTGTTCTCCTCTCTCGCGGGTCCCACGAACAGAGCTTGGCCGTGTAAGAAACGATCCAGCTTCACAAACGAGCCGCGCCGGCGTGTCGTACGAGAGAAGCAACGGTCGAATGCGTATGTCGGACTATGGGGGTCCCTCTCCTTTTGCCATCCAGTGCGTTATGCGTCCCCGTAACATGCATCGCGATCCGTTTTTACCGTCCCGCTGTCCGTCGGCTGTTTATCCCTCGCTCATAGCGTTTACATAATCCCGGGAAATTTATAACCGCCGGCTCCCGATTCCCTTTCTAGAGAATGTTGCCGGCGTTTCAGGCCGATTGCTATGTACGCGGGATTTGTGGAAAACTGAAATGGAAACGAACGATCCCAGTCGGACGGGGCCGTTCCGAATGTATGATCCCGCTGCTTTAACGAACACGCGGTGCGTTGCGGACATTGCAGAGGCTGATTGTGCACGGAGATTGTTATGCAGGTGATTGGTACAGGGGATTCAGGCAGTTGTTGCCGTCGATATGAATGATGCAACCCGTTAGGTTTGTTGTAATGCTTGTTATTGCTACCGCGAAACGTGAATAATTTGGTTCTGAGGATACGGGGAACGTTACGGTTGCGGAGGAAATCCGCAGTTCACTGTACCCGTAATTAGCTTCGGATGAGTTTGATGAAGGTGGAAAGAGAGTCAATCTTGAAACCGTATGGATACGATGATCGTATCACAGGCGAGATGTAAGAATAGACAAATCACGTTTTGGGATTTTTCAGAACTGAATTGTGGAACGAATATCTTTCTTTTTATTACTTGGAAGGGAATTTAAACACCTTTAAAGTATTTTAATATGCAAGTTGTAAAAGCAAACACAAAAATTATAGATTTTACGCAATCGAAAAGGCAACAATGAAAATGGTAATGGGATACTAGAGTCTTAGGAATTCGAGTTACAAAAATATGATGCGTGATTGGTTTACTTTTTTGTCTAGTTATAGACGATTTGTCAGTAATGTTAAACTCGGTAAGGTGCAAATTTGATGTATGTATGAAGTATGCGTGATTCAGTATTATCTTTAATTAACCGATGGCTAAAAATCTTGACCTGCATAAAATCGGTTGTTTCATATGCAACAACCTAATTCGAGGCATAGAATGCTCTAAATAATGAAACACAAGCTTTCACGATTCGAGTAACCTAATAAAAGCTTAACTCTAGATGATTAATAATTTGTATAAATAGCGAGCACATTCTCGTGACACGAATTTATTTAACTAATAACCACGACATAAATGCTCGTGAAATACATTATAAATATAATTGCGGTACGAACTTTCCAGCCAATCGAATAAAAAATAGCAATCAATTAACGCTGGCTTACGTAAAGCGATAAAATAATCGTGCAAACTGCTGAGACGAAGCTTAGTAGAAAAAGCAACGGAGTTCGGTTTGAATTTATTTTACCTTTGCTCCGTATGACACCCAGTATATCCACGTCGCCAGTGTCCGCAGCAATTAACGAGCTACCGGTTGTGCGACGGTCGCGGCAATTAACAACGTTCCTCGCCTATTTGCAGACCGGTGGCCGGTAGAAAACGATCCGTGACGTCACGGGGCAGGATCGATCGGAGTAAATCGGTATCTGGTATCTGGCATTCAGGTCGAATCCCCGTCGACTCGATACGTGACCGTTCGACTCGATCGATGGTCTCCTGGGACCGCTACATGGTAGAACGCTTGATTGAAAGTAACGATCGGCAGCCACGACGTTGTGCACGCATTTACAGGCCTGTTCGTGGTAGATTCTTGAAGCAGCTGAGTCGGCTACGCCACTGTGACGGCTTCTTCCGGTCTGTTGTCTCCGAAGGTGGGTCCACGCATTCGTGTTGCACTAAGAAACATGATGGTTGATCGTTGTCGGTGACGGCTCGCGAGTATCTATGCGTGGTTAGTGTGTAATTGAGGCTTCGGCCGCAGGAAGTTTGCTTTTCAAGTGGTTCAGGTTAGTCTTCTTCTTCTACTTCTGAGCGTACAACGTAGACTTCTTCCATTCGTCATTGTTGCAAGCGATGTAATTTAACCCTTTGCACTCTTTAATTTTTTCTTTTTTTTGTTTTTACCTAGCAACAGCTTCTTAATTAATTCAAAAAGGGGATATCGATCAAATGTTGTATTGTAACAGTGCAGAGCGTGTGACAAATGTATTTTTCATTTATATTAGGCAGTAAGGTAGTGAATAAATAAAGATATATATATTCAACCAATTTATTTACCTAAATTGTAAGTGCAAAATTTCCCAATTGATCTGAGATAATTCTATTCAATTGTCTTGTATAAATTCCTGGTACTTATTTCGGAATCTTTAAATAGAACAACCGCATAAAATACAAGTCATTTATGTCCGCAGGAATTGTATGGTTTTTTGATGCAAGAAGAACACAAAATGGCGATGTTATGACGAAGCATATGCAAACGTGGCGGAAGGTACGCGAGAAACGGCACGTTGTAATAAAATTTTATTACGTTCCCCGCGTTAAATCATATTGTGTTTTTGCTCGAGTATAAAGACATAGAATGCTCGCCGATACGTCGCGGAAAAGCGTAAAACACGCGTGGCAGTAAATTCAGCTCTTACGAAGCGGCTATTGTGACTGCTTTTCGAGTCCCCCAGTCAACATATCGTAAAACAAAATTTGTGGTACGTCTTGTCACCGTTTCGGAGTGTAATTGTGCCGCGGCGAGTCGTAAATACAGGCGTCGCTCGGCTAAAATACACGTTGAAGGTGTAATACAATTACAATTTCATTAGCCTCTCAAATACAACGGCAACGAATTTTTTATGCTTCGACACGGATGATGAAAATTGTTCTAATATTGATTTCGGTTCTCGAAAATTGATAAAATGTTACAAGCGTTATAGATAGATAGGTTCTCGATCATTTCGGTTTTGGTTTAGGGTTCTTCGGAACCGATATTAGATGTATCAATGAGTAATCCACTTATTTATGTTAATTTCAATCTTTACTTTACAAAAATCCAACACCTAGCCTATGTTAACACTATTTTTACTAAGAGTGTCAAATGATCTCTTTTAAAATTTGAATCTTTATTATTTTCCTTACAATCATTAAACTAACAAACTCAGAAACATTAAAAATCATTTTTTATTATTTCGAACATTTATTTCCACAGTTATCTGCATCGGAATGCAAAGAGATCTGGCAAAGATGAGTAATTACAAATGGAATATTCTGCAATGCTTCACGAAATTTTTTAGGCCAACTATAAATTCCTCCTCGATAAAATACTTAGTCTTTCGATAAAACAAATTCATCGATCCATTTACAAAAAGTGGACTACTTATTATCACATCCATTATATCGGTTCCATCTCGGTTCTACAATTGTTAGTTATCCATTCCTTTCTCGATTACTTTTCGCATGAACTCTCGACGCGAAGTATAATGATATTCAATGGTTAAGATGAATCCATCTCTGATTAGTGACACCGAGTTCTTCGAACGCAGTTAATCGCAATATCTCAGTGCAGAACATTCCTTCGCTACTAATGTTATAGAAAAGTAGTAACTCGAACGAATGATCTTTTCGAAAAAGAATTCAAACCTAACCTAACCTACGTCTGATCAAATTATCCTAACAATTTCCTGCTGCTTGATTTACAAAAAAAAATGTGGGCTGAAGCAAAATCTTGAACGAGGCCACGAGAATGGCTCGGTGAATGAAGCTAGCGAGAGAGTTGAATGGGGAAGAGGAACACAGGGAGAACGAAGGAAGAAACAGAAGAAGAAGAAGAAGAAGTTCCTCTACCATCATTCGAGTGGTCACATAACGTGACGTGTGAGCGATGCTTACTCTCCCACAACGGTAGTAGATGATGCTATAATGGTTGGGAGTCGGACATGTGAGCGCGGACAGGAAGTCCAGGTTCCTATACCAAGACGCGGAGTCACGCGGATCTTCGCATGGAGGCCTTGCAAACCTCCTCTACGTGTCACGCAACTCATTCACCAGCTTTTCCACGTTGCATTAAGTCCTATTACTATGAGGAGGCGAGGCGAGTTGAAGTTGAATCTTGCGCGGTAGATTGCGAGGAGAATTCGAATGAAAAAAATTAATTAACCTTAAATGATATGCGGCTCTATGAATAGAATAGCATTATCGCGCGTACGAGCACCGTTTAAACTCTGCTTCACGAGGAAGAACTCTTCTATGAATCTCTTATAGCCTCCTCTTTATATACGCGTATGTACTTCTCCGCTTTCATTGTTCTTTTGCTCGATTCTTATGGAAGTTTACGGTTAGAGCACGTGTGCTGAACAGGTAGCCTTCGAGGTCTGCTGGGTACACGATCTTTCTCTTCTGTATACTTTTTATCCTCTCTGTAAACTGTTCTTCTTATTACTCTGCTTTAGGAATGGATTATGCGGCTCGTTCCTTCTTCTTGGTGTACGAAGAAGTTGCAAGGTTTTTTTCTTTTTTTCGTTCGTGGGCTTGGAAAAGGTTAAAGAGAAGTAGACGAGACGTTGTGTTGGATTGTTCGAAAGGTTCGTAGCATTGTTGAGGAAAATGGTTACTCGAGATAGAAAACTGAAATAGGATAGGTGCACCAATGAATGGACACGAATTGTTGACACTTTAGATCGTATGTCAGGGATTAATAGCATTGAGGAATATTCTGATGATTCAAACCACGTTCTTTAGTGTTTGAACTATTATATAAGACATACAAAAGAAATAGGCAGTACAATTAATACAATTACAATTAAGATTTACACTGAATATTGAAAAATAAATATTAGCAGGTAAATGTGCCGTTGAACATTAAAACACGATCAATGTAATTATAAACAATGGCACGTGTCGTAATTCAATAAAGACGATACGTGTACTATACAAAAAATTGTTCTATTTGAATTCCAACTTTTGAAGTAACAGTATTAAGGACATTGGACTTCGTTGTACTCATTTTCAATTAATTCATTATATTGAATATATAAAAAAATGTTCATAAATAAACTTGATGTTAAACGATGCATTACGCTCCCACCTGGAACTAAATTTTTTGGTTACATACGTTCTAAAATAGTTAAACAGAGTTACGTAGCGATAACGTTGAAGTGTCAGTAGTTGGTACGTCTACCCTATGCATCGCATACGAAGCATGAGGGAAGGAAACGTGTTAAATCAGATTTTCACGCCAAAGTTAAAGATTTCCAAATTAAAAACACGATGAAAACAATGTCTAGGTTTCTCGAACTAGCGTTTGCAGTCGTGGTGGAAGGCCTCGCGGGATGTCGTTGACCTAGCGACAGGAAGATCATGACGCGTTGCGTAAGAGGACATTATCGTAGAGCCGCGCAGCAGGTTACAATTTCATTCATGAATCCTCCCTCTCTGTCTCCCTTCCGTTCCCCTGCTGTATGCGCGTTTCACTTTCTCCGAACGCATCCTCGGTTTCTCTTCTTCCTCTTGCCGCCTTCTTCGTTTCCTTTCGATTTCTTGCCATTTTTCTCTTTTCTTTCTTTTTTTTTTCGTTCGCCTTGGTTCCCATGCGTGGGCGGAAGACGTCCGGACGTCGCCGTCTCGACGCGACGTTGCCCTAGGAAAAGGAAGAAAACGAGTATGAATCGTGGATAATTTAAATTACCTTTCCCATGGGGAACTGGTCAAACCATCGCTGGCTACGTTCGCTAATTTTACTGTGAGATCTCAATTGACCAATCATTTTTTTCTGCACTGCGTGCGCGGTACACGACTGTGCGAAGATTAATCTTCATTTTTGTTTTGCTCGATGTTGCAACGATGTTCGTGAAAGTTTGTTATTAGATTGTGGATTTTTAGGCAAATTTGCGTGTTTAAGAATAAGATTGAAAAAATGGGACACAAATTAGGGGTTGCTTTACAATACAAGTATCGTAATTTGTGTTATACTTTAGATATTTTGTACGGTTTTACAGATTATATGTATTCTGCGTATTTGTGTGAATGTAGCATTAATCCATTCGTTCCAAAGGACGTATATATACGACGTCAAAAATCGAACAATTATTTGCTAAAATTATACGTATTACTTCCCTACGACACAACATTGTTTCTATTACCATTCACATATATTCTCCCACAATTAATTATGCGAAGTAAAATTCCTCCTATCTATGCACTTCAAATGCTTGTACCTTTTTAAGTAATGATAATTAATAAATAAGATGATTGGATTAGCGAATCACATATTTTTAAAGACACGAAAATATTATACTACCATGTTATCACTAATAACTCATCAGTTACAAATGTTTTCAAATTAATTCAAACGCGAGTTCTTCAAGAATCTCAATTTTAAAATAAATGGACTTAAGCCAATTTATTGTAGCTATTATTAACTCTAATTTGTAACAAATTGGCATCCCTAAATTCAACTGTAAATCGTTTCTGTTCGATGCGATTTCGTAGGTTTATGTGGCGAAAACTAGTCGTAAACGTGTATCCACAGTAATAAGATTAAATCTACGAGTATCGACCTGTGACCGCGTTGAAAGTGACCGTTTAATATTTGTTTTATGACAATATAGCTATGGCTGTCATAGCTCTGTTTAGTAGCTGGCCGTTTCTAGTGCGTGGGAAGCGACTTTTTCTACTCGCCGTTTCATATATACTTTCTAACACGATTGCTTTATCGTTTCCAACTGGGTTATCGTTACAGTTCGTGTTCGGTTCCTGGCAATACAGTTAATTAAGTCCTATGATAATCGCTCGTTTAATATGCAAACATTTTATTGTCTCAAAAATTAGAAACACTTCGTGAAGTTGCTTACGTCAATGTACTAGTTTAAATTAGTTCAAGATACCTTTGTACAATTATCTTTGACATAAGATCTAGTTTCATTTACGCTTACTGTTCTGTGTTGTGATTAGCAACGTGCTACCTTTTGCTTATGCGAAGCTGAATCCAGTTTTAAACAGAATTAACTGTTCAAGTCGGCTGGAAACGTAACATAAACCTTCGATTGATAAAAATGATTGAAATAGAGTATAAGATAAATCCTGCGCAAATGTGACAACGTATGCAATGGTTGTCGAAGGTTCCTTGCTAAACTATAATTCTATTTCAATTTAGATTGTACGCTAATTAAATTTTTTGTGCAAACGATTTATTACCATCTTATTTTATAAAGTGTATAATATATGGTATATTTAAACAATGAGCCATTATTCTAAAGTATTCTTTTTCTAAAGGAATTCGTCTTTTTATAAATGAGATTAAAAAACCGGGACCTAAGTAAGGAATTGTTTCAGACTAGAAATATATTATAATAACGTGTATCTTACTTTATACGCTTTGTAGCCTTTTGTAAATCGTGGATATTATAAATGTATAAACATCCGCAGTCTAATAATAAGATCATACTTTTAGTAGAGAACTTTTAGGAATCGTAATAAATAAAAAATTCATAGAAGATTACAAAATACGAAATACTTAATGTTTGACGATTATAATACGTTCTACATTTCCTTTTATAAAAGTTTCTTCTATATTCTTCACGAGGTGGAAGCTATAAGGCTACGTTCGCAACGCACAGTAGAATATCCCTGTTATTGTCAGACACAAGCAAAATGATGCTCTTGCGTGTAATAAGAAATGCTCGAGTTGTATATAAGAAATGCTAAATATTTCTTCCTTTAATACTCTTTTTACGTCACATCCCACCATTTTCGATCGCATTTTATACTAAATTTCTAAATAATTATATATTTCTAATAGTTCTAATCAGTCATACTTTCCACTTTCATACTTGTACACTACTAAAAGTTTGAAATCAAATTCTGGTATATACGTGTACGCAATCCTCTAATAATGGTGTTTATTAATTTGAAATTCATATTCTAGAAGTTAATAGCAATTTCCTTTACGTTTATAGATTTTTCACTCCAAAATTTGTCAAGTGTTCTGCTTTTGAATGCTTACACTTCTTAAAGCGTATAATGATTATAAGCTTTTGTCAGGTGTGACTTGAACTGTGCAACCGCTTAATTTAATTAAATAACAAAGACAATGTACCTATTATTAACCCTTTCGCGGCGATGGACGTACATTTACGTCCTGAAAGCTTGGCCAATCAGTTGCTAAAATTTGTCTACGCTATTTTTCTAAATGTAGCCCTTTTGTTATTTTCAGTTTATACCACGCTTTAATTAACGAGCGAAAGTAGCTAAATACTTGCATGCATACTATTCCTAAATTAATAAAAATCGTCCTTATCAACGCATTAAAAACTCTTCTCAATTTTCCCGTGTCGTAGCGAAAGGGTTAAACTGTGTACTAATGTCACAATTGCTCATAATAAATTGACTTCAATAACGAAACTCCTTTATCCTCCGTTTATTATTATCAGCCAGCTATTCTTATTAAAAGTTGCAATTCCTAACGCGATCAGAGCAACCGAATTCCACTATAATTACCCAGAACCGGACCACGAATCCTTCAAATTCTTCAATCCTTCGAAACAAACTTCCCGCACGATCCCCTACGCTTCGATCCCTCTGCTTCATCCAATCTCCTCTCTTTACTATCCTTTCGTAACGCAACTTCTCTCCCCCTGAAAAACTTCACTCAATACCTCTTCCACGTAACTTCGCCGTTCCCCATAAATCTCCGTGGAAGTCTTACGTCGGGTAGTCGAAAAAGCCGCCCATGGGCCAAGGGAGAAATTATTGCTCACCACCTAACCACGCGCGCGAGCGCGTTCACGAGGATCATACGCAGTGGAGGGCCAGAAAGGAGAAAGAGGCCGCTGCATTCAGCATCCAACTCCGTTGCATCAGTCCACGGCGAAATTTATAACATCTTGCCGCGAGTAAATCGGCGCCCCTCTTCCCCTCTTGCCCATTGCTCCGCCGGATCCTCGCGACTTTCTTCTCTCGACCCGCGTGGCCCGCTAGAATAAAGAACGCTGCGCCGTGTCTACAAGTGTGAGACAAGAGGGCCCCGATATTGCCGCCTTATAATAAGACAGTATCGCATGAACGAACCGGCATCGGGCCCAGCCACAGAGGGCGGTCCGAACAATGGGCTGAATATCCGCGGAGAGAGGCCCGTGTACATGTGTGTGTGTGTGTGTGTGTGCGTTGCGTGTGTAACAAGAGAAGGAAGGAAGGTGCACACACGATCCTCTTCGTCTTCTTCTTCTTCGTCTTTCTCTTTCTCCGTCCGTTTTCTTTGGAGAAACTGGCGGAGGGAGCAAAAGAGGAGTACAGGGCGTGGATGGAGGAGCAATGCACGCCATATATCAACATCGTACCGATAACGAGGTCCCCAGGAGGCTACCGGTCGTGGAAGACGCCGACTAACTTTGGTCGCCGCACGGAACCGCTCCGGACTTTGCTGCTGCTGCTGCTGTTGCTTCTTTCTGGGATCCTGCTGCGGCCTCCGAGGCGAATGAAAAAGCGCGCGGATTGGTTTGAACGTTCACCGTGACCGGCTGTGGTAATTTACGGTAGCTCGATGGGGGGAATTTTTGACCACGACTTTTTTCACGATTATTCTTCGTATTCGTTCGAGGCTCGTGAGATATTGGACATATTGGATCGCGTCGAGAGACGATGAAGAGACAGCTGATGCGTTTTAGTTGTAATTTATGGAAGCTCGAGCAAACTTTGGGTGGTTTCTTTCTTTTTTAAACGACGGTGTTGATTTATGGTGGCTCGTTGGAGAGTTCTGGTTAGGTTTCTTTGGGATTATTCGATGGAGATTCGTTAGATGTTAAAGATGTAGAGGCGAGTGGGGGGTGGAAAATGAGGATGAAGTAATTCATACGTTTTTAGAGTTGTGTTAGGAATTCGTGCAATTTTAGAATATTTGTTTCCTATTGTTTAAGAATTACAGAGTAAGAAAGAAAATGAGGTAAAATTGAAAGTTTTAGAATTGCAATCTAAAGCATTAGGTCGACCAAAACCATATTACTTTCTCTTGAAAACTATAACAATCTATAGCAAGAAATTAATTGATATTATTTTATTTGATAACGAATCTCATCCCTAGTTACTATAGTAAATCGATATTTTTTTATGGACACCCAATTCACTGTTACAACATTCATTTTAGTCGAATAATGACAACAGATAAAGTTTCATCCACAAAGTTATTGATCGAACCTAACGAAATCTTTTTAACGAAACAATTAATTTCTTTATATAGACAAGCTTCTTTATTATATCGACATAGCGATAGGGTTAAGGTTTGGAAATATGTAGATTCATAAAGGTGACATACTATGGTTAATTTTCATGTGCTAACCTCATTAATCCCTTCGCTACTGTGGACGTATATATACGTCTTCAAAAATTGGGCTAACATTTGTTAAAAGTATACTTGTAGCTTTTCTGTTGCACGATAGAATTTCTGGTATCATTCGTTCATCAATATTAAGGCACAACTATACTTTGTCAAGTATAAAAAGTAATACTAAGACGAGATACTAAACAAAAGCAAACGTCCAAGTGATGAAACACAATGAACGTCAATATTAACAGTCGACGAACAAAGACAGAACTATCCATTTGTTATCTCGTCTTATTGGACAAGATATAATAATTATCCAAATACTTGCACCTATATTAATAAATAATAAAGCTCTTGCCTGCGCTTTTAGGTTTCAGTACCAAGCCACTGGTAGCGAAAGGGTTAATTGTCGGTAGATCTAGTGTTAATTATACGCACCATCAAAGGATTATATACTCCGGTTAGCAGAGTAACAACTTACTCGAAGCAACGAGCGAGTGCCGCCTCCCCTATCTAGAAAAAAAAGAACCCGCCTAAGCAAAAGAAAGCCGAGGTAGTACACGGTTGGCGTAGCACCGCGGTAAATGAATAATGCAGCAGGCCGACAAATTTATTAATTGCACGATGCGAATCCTCTGATATTCCCGTGAACATGCAAATCGAGCGGTGAGCATTATTGTCCGGCATTGTTCGCAGCTACGTTCACGACCATATTGGATAGCAAGAGCGGCGTAGATCCGCCTCGCGAAAGCAAAGAAAACTGCGCCTCTTAAATTAGTTAGATAAGAGTTTTAGCACTGATCCGTTGCGTACCGAGTCAACTAGCGCGCAATTGTACTGGCAGAATGCCGGCGGAGATAACGCCGGTTAAAATGTTCCTATTTTATTTCGTTCGTTTCGAGCTACTTTCGGGTCGAAACGCCTTTTGTTACTCGGTTTAACGCGCAGTACTTTCAGCTAGGAATTCGCGTTTGAATAGTTAGTTGAGATACTGTTGGGAAATATGCACATTTGTAGGAGGAGTTAGAGTAGGGTTGTTTAGTAACGGAGTTAGGCCAACGAGCTATTGTCTTTGATTTTTGGCATTTTTCCGAAGACTGCGAACAGTATTTTAAGTTTTCTTACATGCTACCGTGCATTAGTATTTGGACACTTGCGCGTTATCGTAAAAAATGTGGATTATACTGTTAGTACAACCCTTTATTGTAAGCTTGGTTCACGTTTGCTTTCATTTTAGAGACTCATATAACGTCTAATGTCTATTACTATTATAGTAGTAGCTACTATGGTAGCTACTCATCAGAAAGACTATCTAGCAGGTCTTGCCTTAGACGTTAGGGTATTATAAGACAGATTAAAGGCCGTATATACATGAACGAAGTAGGGTGAATGACCCACGTACTGTCACTGTTCCTATAACTGCCACTTGAATTCGTTTATTTAATAGCAAAGTAAATGTATAAAGAATCGTATGTAAACAAATTTCCATACCAAATTTGGCCTTCGGTTTACGTAACTATACATAGACATTCTATATATTCGTTTGCACTTAATATTTATAAATAAATATTAGGAGGTAAACGTGCTGTTGAACATTAGAACTTGACGAATATAATTATAAAGTATGGAACGTGTCATAATTCGTTAAGGCGCGACGTTTACTATATATCTTATATCTGCTACACAAACCAACGTGTTAATATACGTAAAAACGTGTATCTATTTAAATGAAAGGTTTTCAAGTGACAGTACGAAGGACATTGGACTTTGTTGTACATTTCTAATTACGTAGTAATAAATCTATTATATTGAACGTATAAAAAAGACGTTCATAAATAAAAGAGCGGTTAAACGATACTGTGCTCTAAACTGGAACGATCTTTACGTTAACGACGTTCTAAGATAGTTAAATAAAGTTACTGGAAGCGATAACCTTAAAGTGGCAGTACGTGGTACAATTTACCCTAGTTTGAGCGAGCACTTTCGAAAAAGTCCTATTTACTTTGCCCCTTTGGTGCCAGGTAAAGGAGGGCCGTCACAAATATCCGATACCCCAGTCCTGCACGAGTCCCGCCGCCCAAAATTCATCCACCGCTCGCCTGTACACCGAATTTCGAAAAGGGGCAAGTTTTTGCGCGCGGCGGATTCGAGAGCGCGAGGGTATCGGTGAAGCGGCAAGCGTGTAGCAGCGGTTTGCCGTGGACATTGTAGGGCTTATATGGCGATCCGGCATAAATCAAAGGGCTAATATACTGCGGGTCCCCGGTAATGCAGCCGCCGCGCGGCGGAGGTCTTTTTATCGGCGGGGTAAGACAATACGCATTTACATACGCGCGAGCGCTGCCGCGCGTCGTGTAGCCACAGCGTTTGGGGCCTTCCGCGCCACGCCAGGCCTCGCCACCACGCCACACCACCGGCATATGGCATGGCTTATTGGAGCGTAGGCCGCGCCAGCGCGGCAATTACCGCGCTTCTGGCCGCCGGCTTCTTCGGCCAAGCATCAAAGTGGCTGTCTCTGTCCTCTCTCCTTCCTCGCCCCCTTTTTTTTTCTCTGCCCTTCTTGGCTTGTTCCCCTGCCAAGATGGGGAGATTGCGCTTATAGGGGTGAGTCCTCTTTTTGCGCAGATTCTTGTCTCTTGCTTCATTCTTTGTTCCCTTTATTTCGGGGGTTGCAAGGGGGTTGTTTTGATTCGCTGGCGTTCGTGGTTCATTGAGTGTTAGCGAAGAGGGGTGTAGTTATTCCGATCAGTATTAACCCCTTGACATACAATTATTTTATTAGCTACTTAGGCTAGCGTCTGTTGATCAGTATTTTATATAGTGTCACGTATAAATCGTTGGAATATTATTATTGGACATTTTGATTCAACAACCTTGCATTATAATAGTAAGCTAAAAGTAGAGTTTAAATTAAATACCATCGTTAGTAGTAGGTGTTTTTGTTGAATCTTTGGTATAATTGATAGAACGAGTGTGACTCGTTATTGTTGGGCAAAGGGTTAATAATGGGTATTCCTATGACTATATTGTTTAATATCCGAACTTAGATATACGGAAAACCTAAGAGAAATAAGGAATTGTGAGTAATTAGATCAGAAAGTTTGAAATATTAATTTCACCAATGAATGAACATTGTTGGCCAATGAACACCAGGTAATAAACATTCTTAACTAATGAATAAACCTTTCCTTATAAATAAACCTCCTTTCCTTTTTGTTCTTTCGACAACGTACTTCGCTCGTGTTTGTATTCAATGTTCATTCATCGATGTTCATTTACCGGTGCATCTGCTCAATGTAGAATCTTAAATCGAACATTTTGTAAAGCCATTTTCGTTTGATCCGGTGTGGTATTTATTTACAAACTAGGATAAATGAGCCCCAAATCCGGGTGACAAAGAAAAGCATTGGATAAGTGGTCTATCCGGTTCTTAGTCAATAATGTTACTATACACTATATTCAGAATCGTTCTCAAACATCCAAGCATAGCGTTTGAAAAGAGTTAGACTTCCACCGAAGAATCTTGCTCGGACCATTCAGAACTGCCAGTTCCAAGTTTCCAGTTCCAAGTTCCCAATAACTGCGTAGGACGCCAGGAAGCATTATTTCCAAGCCTGTCAGCGTCTTCAATCAAGGCCAGATGGACGTGAGCCGGGTAGACCGGCCGGGATACCTCTTCATGGGCCCTACGACGGTTTCTACGCGGTGTCCTGCAGTCGATGTAAATGAAAAATGTAAATTGGTCCGATTGCCCTTACCGATCGCGGCCTTTCGGCCCGAGGGACCTCTGTCCACGGCGGAAAAAACATCTAAAACGCTTTACGCGACCGGAGAGGCCCGAAGAAGAGGCGGCGAGGAGGTTGGGAGGGTAAGAGAAAAAGAGGGAGATGCAGCCTTTCGCTAGACTGAAGAGACAATGGCATTGTTTTTAGACTTCAAAGGGACCTGGCCGCTCGCGAACTGGGCCTTTGCTCTCGCCGTCGCTCCTAAATTCTTCTACGTCAAGGCACACGGTCCCCGTAACCGCGAATCCTTCCCTCTCCCATTCCGTGTAGTTTCTTTTCTACTCCACCAATGATACACTCTTCCTCTCTTTCTCTTCCTTTCGTTTATTTCTGCATTATGTACGAATACTGCTACACGGGGACGTTCGTTAACCCTCACGAATGGGACGCGCGTTCTTGCAACCTTTACCTCCTACCCCCTTTTTAAATTGCCAACCGCTCCCTTCTCTTGCTTGGGTGGCTTTTAATCAACTCTCTTAATTGGCTGGTCGCGGACCAATGCGGTTAATTATTTGATTTAAGTTACTTTATTTTGTTGGGTTATAAACTCCGGTGATATTTGACACGCGGCAGAAATAGAGGACGAGAAACGAGACGCCGTGAATTATTAGCGAAGGAAGTGGGATAATTGCTCGACGTAGCTTTTGTAGACTTGCTTCTGAACTTTGTTTAACCCTTTCGCTGTGGCGGATTTTAACCGAGTAAGTTCTTCTTCCAGTTCTTTCATGCTCTTCAGGTAGCAAAGAATTTTAAGTGCTACTAGACAGTAATAGCGTTTTTAGTTAACAAAATTAATTGGCAAAGTTAGGAATGAATTTCTTGAAATGAAAGGGTTAAAGGAGTAGTTGGTGAAATCAGTGATTTCATGAAAATTTAGAGAAGTTTATTGAATACAGTTTTGTTTGTTTTATTAGTATTATTATAGTTTTATTGGTTTCTATTTGTTAAGTAGACTAACTCCACAAAACATCGAGTAGAAAAATTGATGAAACAAATACACGGTCTCTTTTCAAATTCCCTTTCAAATTTAAATTTAAATAAGCACTCTAGAATGTATTATCATTGGTGTAGTGTTTACCTAACAACTTATAAAATGTATAAAGTAATATATCCTTGGAATGGTCATCATTCTTTGTATAAATTGTTTATTATTTCACAACTAAAACCATCGTTTTTTCATTTCGCGATATTAAGTCCAATTATTAAGAGAATTTATTTTAAGTATAAATAGTAAAGAATGAATCAAGTGTTTTAGTAGTACAATTTTAAAAAGTGTAAAAAGTAGAGTTAATCACTTTAGCCTGTGAATAGTTTAAATATAAAATCTGCGCAGATATTTGCAGTTTCCAAATTAGTTAGAACTCTACAACCACGAAAACACTTACGAAAGTCTAAATAACGAAAGTGGTACTTAACCCTTTCGCTACGAAAGACATTATATACTGCTTCGAAGAATTGTACAATCATTCTTATCATGCTTTTTTTATACTACACTGCGGTATTTTTAATCAGATTTTTTTTCTATAGTGCACTACGGTATAATTAAGCAGATGGAACATCCAAATACTTATATTTATACTGTTTTCATATTAATTAAAGGGTTCCTTCTTTACGCTTTGTGTTCCCAATTTTAATCTGGCGTAGCGAAAGGGTTAAGTATTAACCTTTTGAGGGATACTGACACATACACTTGCTGACGAAAGTTAAGAAACAAAGTAATCATTTGCAAATTTCTGTATATTCTTCATCTTTTGAGATAAATAGCTTGGAATAAAAAATAACATAAAAAGGTAACATTACACATGCCAATAAACAATAAGTTATCCTATTTTTAATTCTAATCTGTATACCTGAGAAAATAAAGAGTACACAAAAATATGGAAATGATTACTTTGTTTCTTAACTTTTGTCAGTAAGCGTATCGTAATCGTTTTATTTCACTAGTAACATTAATGCTCAATGGCCACATATGTGTACCTTATATTTCTCAAACATTTTATAATACGTTCACTGCTATTTGTTTTGTACCATTTCTTTGAATATATATATTAAATAAATACACGAGAAGTATTGAATAAACGAATTTTATCCGGTCTTCAAAAATTCGTTCCTCAAAAGGTTAAACGCGATTGAAACCATTACTGTTTTCACAAACGCCAGCACGAAATACTTGTAAACGCAAACAAAGAAAGATTCCCAGATGAATTCTTTGTTCAAACGTTCTTTCAACAAGAAACATCGGCAACTTTAATTCGACGCGCAGCTCATCGATCGTAACTCACTCGAAAAACCATCGAATCGTTAATTTCTACCATTGAATTCGAAAGTTGCCTATAAGTGGACGATAGAAAGCATGAGGATTGTAGGTATTCGGTGAAATTTGTGCATCGCTATTTGCATGGTCCACTAAATTGTCGGAAAGGGAATTCAAGGTACCGAGTAGCAAAAGCAGCTGTGGCCGCGTTTCAGCGTGGATTGAAGAGTAAAAGGGCTTGGAGGTAGAAACTGTCGGGTCGTTATTTCGTTCCAGTGGCTTCCAGGAGAGAGGAATACAGATTCGGTGTGTGTGTCCGTTTGCGGTGGCCAACAGAGGCTATTAGGTCTCGTATAAGAGCGTTCTCCTTTTGTCACGACTGGAATTTATTCGTCTCGATTCGGCGCAGGTCCCCTTCTCGTCAAAAAAGAAGCCGACCTGTCCAGCTCTCGAGTTCCAGACGATACCCTGCCGCCTTTCTAGCGTCTAGATCTGCCGACGATTTGAAATTCCCGATGCGCCGCACGCATTCGCTGCTGACTTCTGCATGACCGATGTCACGCGTCGCAATCCCTTAGCTTCGCGCGAAATAACGCTTAATACGGCTCAAAATCGCGACACAACTACGCCGCTTCGATCTATTGTAAAGATGACTGGCGGAGAATGTAAAGGAATAAACAAATTTAATCTTGGGTTGGCGCATACGAAATTGTGAATAGAATATTAACCATTTGCGGATGGGAAGTAATAACACTTGTGGGAATACTTTAGTTTGGAATTCTACGTCTTCGAATTTTCAAGCTTTTGTGCTCCAAACGATTTCAAGTATTTATTAATGTGTCAAGTTTTCATTGCATTAAGTTTTCTGCTTTAAAAGGCGATTTGGATTCAGAGAAGCCAATTGGCTCGAAGTGAACCCAAACCGAAACTGATTAGACAACTGTTACTTAATTCAGATGATTTCTCTATGTGATCTTGTATACTTTATTCAACAGCTAATTACTAGATTCATTGCTGTACAATTATAAAAATTGTCAATTAATTGTTTTCTCCTCCTCTTCATTTGCCTTGTAATGGAAAATCAAGAGCTTTGAATTTTATAAATTATCTATTATAATTATAATTATTATAAATTATAAGCTTTGAGTTTTACATAATATCAGTCGTTTCATGTGCAACAACCTAACAGTAAGATAGAATAGGTCAGTGATTAAGTAAATAAAAATATATAAACTAGAACTTATCCTAAGACTAATAGGCAAGTATTAAGTAAAATAACAATAATCTTAAAACGTTGAATCTACAAAATGTACAGTGGAAAGCATCAAACGCCCATTTCGGCTCTAATTTCCTTTTTGCCATAAGAAGTTCTAAGAAGTTAAAAATTCTTCCACCAGTACTCGACGTTTTATTTTATTCTATTTTAGTACAACAGTATAAAGAGTATTTCCAAGTACAGCATTCGAGAAGAAGTACGCAAACAAAAGCAAAGTATAAAAAGCATAAAGACATAAGAATAATGAAGAAGTATATAGATATATATAAATTAAAATTATTATTATTATTATTTTTATCAATGAGCTTTATAAACCCTCTTTAAAGTGTAGCTTTGACATGTAGTTACATAAAGCTTGAGACGATATACATATTGAATGGACATAAAAATTAATTAATTAATTAAATAAATTTCGATAAAAATTCAAAATAATTAATTAGATCCATGAGTACCGATAGAGTACAGAGACACGTAACTTATTAAAAGATATTAAAATAGCATTAAAGATATCTACGCGACGGCATAGATCAATTAGTTGAGCAGTAGTAAATTTCGTAAACATTAACGGAATAATGCAGGCACAACTATAAAATTCGACGTAGTTGCTGTGAGAAGGTTAAAAGTGAACGTTAACCCATTTGCCGTTTCGTTGCTTCGCGAAGTTCGAAAAATCCGATAAAAATCAGTGAAGTAATTGGAATACCCGAAACTATTCGCGGTATGTCGGTTCACCTCGGTTAATCGTGTATATTCGCTGGTTCGGGACCACAGTCTATCGCGATCCAATTAAGAAAACTCGAGGCGCGTGTGTTTGCGCTCGGAGCGCGTCTTCGTCTCGCCTGTTAAGGGACCGCAATTATCGGAGCGTTTGGAACGGAAGTCAAATTGAGAAGTTCCAGCGGTAATATACGAACGCTTCTGTGCACGCTTGATTTACGCTCGCGCATGGTTCCAGGCTGCATTTAATGAACGCGTCCCTTCGACCGTGTCGTTTATTTTCGCCACCTTGTTGATTGCGCCGCTGCTTTCGTACCGGGACCATGGATTTTTGCAAAAAAATCCACTACTCAAATAACCTGGATTTTAATTACAAACGTATGCTTTCGTTTCTTCTGGGGAGTAATTACAAGCGTGCGACGGGGTGAGTAATTGTAATTGTTTTCGGCGATGATTTGTTGTCGCGCCCTGCAACGATTAACGAACGATACGCAGCCGATTCTTCGGCGGAGAGATAAAGGAGGTGTAAATCACCTTCAGCGACTCGTTGAGGGATGAAATATCGGGAATTGCGGGTGGTTAGAAGCCACTTTTGCGAGCTTTAAAAAGATGAACGAGCGTTGGTTGAGTTACGGGGAATAAATGAGCGGGTAATTCATTTAATTCCTTCGGCTCTGTTCTCACACTGTAATTTATGATACCGAGCTTCTTGTTTCGCTTTGTTGGTAATACTAGAACTAATTTGATATATTATATCGATTCCGATAATTTGATATAGAAAGTGACGCACGTTATGTAACTAGTGTTAAATAAATTTTATCGAGATATATGTAAAGTGAAACTCATCGAAACTTAATATTGATTGCTATCCCGTAAGGAATTACAATACATTTTATTTGCAAACGAAAAGTAGAATTAGTTATCTCGGCGTTTTGTTGCTTTACCGATTGCGTAAATGGTAATTAAACTAGATGTCTGAACAGTGACCGTATTAATACGGTTTACAGTACAAAAATTGGGTATTTTTATTTAGTTGTTCACAGCTAATATTAAAGATAATATTTTCTGCGATATCTCCAGTTACTTATAAACGAAATAAAAGTCACGACTTCGCGATAATAGTACTTACATCGTACTGTAAAATTATTCACGATAAAAACTGCTTATTTCCCATACCTGTTTTTTTATTTCTGATGCTATTTCTGATGCGTTTCAACGGAATACTAATTTCAAGATGCATCATTGCTCGAATAATGCCCAATTCTGCTCGCCAACTTAAACTCACCGATTTATCCGAGTTCGCGATCGTGGCCCGGATTAAGAGTGCAGGTCGCGTAATTAACGAGCGGCGCGGACGGAAAAGTCGATTTGTGAAATTTCGGTGGTACAAAGGAGAGCAAAAGAGAGATTTGGGTCCACGATCGTATGAGATCGATCCACGTGGTCGCATGCACAAATACGGTAGCACGAAAACAGTTAGCAGAACGACACGAGCACCCCATAAGTTTCCTGTCTTTTTTATTGATCGCTGCAATTAAAAGTGCGCGTCTCATTAATCGCTCCCTTGGCCCTTAATTAGGAATCATCAATTCGTAGGCTGGCCATGGTTACGTGCTAACTACCCGCGTATGATTAACGAGAAAGGCGACGTCTTTCAGTGCTTACACGACGACCTGCTTGTGATAAATATCGATGTGTCGTGACTGTGTTCCTTGAAATTCTTTTTTTTTTTTATTCTTGGCGTTCTTTCGTGTTTCGAGTTTCGTTTTATTAAGTTATGCGGAAATAAATTGCGCGTTTTACGACTGCTTTACTTCCTACGGTTTTTTTTTTTTTTGGTAATACTGTTTTACTTACGCTTAAGTTGCGCGTGCAGGTTTTTGGAATTATTTTATTAGAACAGTTTTCTATCATTGTTATTGGCAGAGAACTTCTTCAATCTTCTTTTCCTTCGAGGCTTCCATTACGAATAAAAGAAAGAGATTACATTGGCAAATATTTCAGAGATTGGTTAGCACAAGTCAAACTTTGTAAGATGAACTCTACATTTCTTTGAAATTGTAATATTCTAATTGCAACTTTTCACGCAATTACTTGGACAACATTAATAACTTAGTCAACGATGTGGCAAAAGAAAATTTACCCGCGTTTCGTCAATACGAACGATTTACCTACATACAAATTTTATAGAATAAAAACACGAAGAAAGAAAACCTCTTCGCAGAATTAATCATTTAGATATTCCAATAAAAGTTACAGAAAATATTGGAAAATAAGTTGCACTGAAAATGAATGATGATTATAAGAAATGACAAAACAAATCATTTCGATTTCCTCGGTAAATCTAGTGTTAAAGAAGTATTTGCATAAATATCCACCGCATATAGACGTCATTTTTATTATTATTATCATTCGTATTTGATTAAACTTACATTGATCCGCCCATTTATATTCAGCTGTTCCACGTTAATTATTAAAAGTTTCACGTTAATTATTCAAGGTCCGTCGGAATCCTTCTCATACTTGATCAAGTCCCGCCTTACTTATTTTACTTTTCCTTCGCCATTTTTACTTTACGTATTTCTATTTTCTTCCATACGTTTGCTTCCATTCGGATGTTTGACTTGCTTGTGATTCCTTTTCGCTGGAAGATTTCTCGTGCTGAGAAATCCACGTGAGACAACTCTGCGTGAGATCTCGCGTGTTAAAACGGACGCGGGAAATAGAGGGCGCAGACGTTCCTTGCAAACGATCCGTTTCGATATTTATAGGAATTCGCTCGGTGATCCATTTATTTTGACCAGTTCGTGCAACTTTCGATAATTATGGGATCAAGGAGAAACTTCCATATTCCTTTTTAGTCGCTTTTCCGTGCGGTTTTTCCGCGTGTCTTTGCTTTGGTTCGCGCTGAAGGATAAACGTTTGACGTCGCGTACGTAGCAATCGTATTAATTATCGAGACACGGAAATTAATTAAATTCAAGCGCGCAGGGATGCAAATTCGCGTTACGTTCCACTACCGCTGATAATTAAGACTGGTGCTTATAATAGGCGGCTCTTAAATGGATCTCTCGAGGCGATCGTTATATCTATTATCGATAATATCGACGCGCGGACTTTATTAAGAGTTAGAGTTCTTTAGAAGAATTTTTTACCTCTCGTTGATTAACGATCAGTAATAATTGTTATTCTACAGGGATCGATAATTGCAAAAAGATTCTTAGATTATTAACGTAATAAATATTTGTATTAGTAACGCTATTAGTACATTTGCTATGATTATTCCTGTGCGTATTATTCAATGCTTTTTCTGGAACATTATTTAAAACGGAATGGAGATTTTCAATTAATACGTAAATGTTATTTCCTCGAATAATCACTGTTTCAATTCACTATTAATTGGTCAAACGAAGAACCTAAGATCGATTGAAATACATTGTTTATAAAATACCAGATAACGTTGTTTGAAATGATTATTTTTGAATTACTATTTGAAATATATTTCTCCCAGGACTGATGTGAATTGTTGAAAGGTACGAAACATACTTTGATTAAACTTGCAGATAAAATGTTCCTCAACATATGCTATTTTTGCATGATATAAATTGATAATACTTTTACATATTACATTCAACTCATTGGTATGATCTTTTGGCAATCAAATTGTGAAAATAAAACTAAAAATAAGAATAAAAGCTAACTGAAGTGTCTTAGAAAATTGACGAAATATTCTCACTTATTGTATTTCGTGTTTGATCAAAATGTGATCTCTAATTGTAAGTATAAAATCGTGTACGCATACTTAATGTATACTTTGACTTCTCATATTAACCGTATTATTTTTAACATTATTAATAACCTTAATATATTATTAATTATGCTGAGGATATACTATACTATTCGTAAAGTAATCTTACAACAATGTTACACCAGTTGATGAATTTCGTGAGTCGCTGTAGCTCCGCTTTTCACTAGAATGCGTCTGACTACGAACGGACTCAAACTACTTCCTTACTCTAGAACGAGGAAATCAATAACGATTCCGTTCCATTAATTAAATCACCGATATAATTACCTTCTTAGATGTTTCAAAATTGATTACACATGCTAATGAACATTCTACTTATTGATATTTATACAATACAGCCGATATTACTATTGAAATGCAAATTAAGGTTTTATCATCCTTCTCATTATCTCTGCGTACGGTTAGCTTCGGATTTTATTGAAGTCTTCTTTCTTCTCTTGTTTCTGAATGCATATGCAAATGTTAATGCAAATATGCTATAGTCGAATACACAGAAATGATAATCGTTTTATTATTGTTTGTACAACAAACTAGCGATCCATGGAAAACTTGTAATGGATTAAAAGAAAGCTATTTTAGCGTCCCAATTAATTTCTAGTGAAAGTGTTATTTAAATTCATCATTTTAAACATTTCATTCTACAATAGTACGTAGTCATCGGACTATAATAAAAATCAGAAAGGTAAAATACATTTTATACTGAATGTAATGGTGGCCAATTGACAACCTGTAAGCATAAAACGAGAATCTTTATTTATTCTTCGCTTTTTCATTTTTTTCCATAGAAATATGAATTTGTATAAACGTCCACAATCTATTAAGGATAAGTATGAATTGAAAACAATGCAATTCAGCATTCTTACGGTTTCTTTATACTCTTCAAGTGAAATTCATTATAGCGAAAGGATTAAAGAAATCTAACAAACTACATTACTTATGGGATGATCTGTAGTGTAAGTGCAGTACTATACCAATAGAGGAAGTGATTCAAATATGAGTTACCATTTTTATATTAACGTTTATTATCTAACATATTGAAGATATCTACTCGTTTACATATCAATGTATATCTATAACACGTAAGCTTTCTGATTTTAGAATTTAAATACGTCGACCAAAAGTAATGTTAGCTACAAGAAACGATGGTTACTATTTCTTCTGTACAACTTTATTTGTTCTCTACTCGTTCCGCATTTCGTATCCGAGACAATGCAAATAATTTTCAGTTCATAATATAAGCACAAACACTTCGCGGACTCTTTTAACGAATTGCAAATTAAACCTGTTCAGGAAAGTTTTTTGGTTATGAAACTGTGAAAGAAAGCTTAATTCTCGCTTGAAATAGCTTCGAGAGCAAAGGGTTAATAAGCCTTATACTTTAACTAGCTCATACTTAGACCCATGCCTATATTTGGACATATGTGCCCGTAATTATGAAAGTAGTCTAAGTGATATATTTCTTGTTTCGAGATATACACCACTTTCATAATTACCACTAAATAAATTCCATATAACGTTGAAGCAACAAACACTGTCTAGCGGTTCATTTTTGACAATATCGTCAAAGTTACATTTAATTAATTTAGTTTAAAGTAATGTGACGCGAAATAATTGATAAACTGATTATTTTAAAATTTTGACTCGGACCACTTTTATAATTATGGGCACATATACAGAAGAAAGTTTACGGAATCATTGCTTTGTAATTCCTCGCCTACTAATCCAGCAAATAAACATACATACATCTGCCGGAAAGAAATTCCCAAAGATTAAGCCATTCATCTTAGACAGTTGCCCGACTGCCAGGTCCGCAACCGCGTAGGCTGCCTACCGCGATTAAGGTTTATTCAGAATTTAATCTACGCGAGAAATCTGCGCAACCGCGTCGAGAGAGTCGCTCGAACGGGCCCGTAGAAACGATCGAATCGGTCACGTCGCGGCTTCCCAGCGGCACGATGCGTGAGCCTCGATGACCTTTGTCCGAAAGCTTTCGCGAAACACGGCCAGATCATATCCTGGCATAGCTGGTAAACCACGCTAACTATACACCGTGTTCGGTAACTTAACCCTTCGAGGCACAAGACTTTTTCGCGTACTTTCAAAATTTCTAAGCGGGTTTCAAAAGATTACGCCACGCAATAAGTTGAGTGTAAAAAGAAGGCGGGACATTTTCCATACCACTGTGCTTCAAAGGGTTAAGGTGTAACCCGATAAAAGGCAACTCAAACGTGAAAAAGTAAGTGGAAAATATAAAAGTACGTGTTTTTGTGTGACGCTTGGTTTTGGAGAAAATCGACTTTGAATATAGGGTAAATGAGTTAATTACCGTCACCTACTTAATCCCTGCCACTGTAAGCTATTTCGTCTAAAATAGCAACGAAATCCTAAAGTATTATGTATGAACGAATCTAACATTGAATTTTAAGTACAGTAAATGTAATAAAATAAAGCAACGTTTAATAAACTTTATCATTCGTTTATATAAAATGATAAAAGAATGTATGTCGATTAAAAGGGCGAGAACTGTTCTTCTGTTCCACTATTCTACTATAGTAGATATGTTCTACTATCAATATATAGTTACTGTACGTCCTCTCAACCTGTGTCGTTTCGTACTCAACGCATGTATGCGTTGATGTTACGTAATAATTGTTGAAAGTTACGTGATTGTTGATGCATGTAAACGAAAAGAAGATAGCACGGTATTTTGAATGCTTGAATCACTCTTTCTCTAAACAATTCGTTGAATCGTTTAAATGTAAATTAATCAAATCGTTAATGAACGCGTTATCAGTGCTTATCGTAACGCAGGCGTCGTCTGTTAGTACAAACGTAAAGCTCGGAGATAGTCGAATGCACGCAATGCCGAAGAAATCTTTAAATTTAACGCTAGATTTACAGAGACGGTCAACTTGACCGATTACAGATTTCATTTTTAATTATATTATTATTGTTTACGGGTTATACGACTTTCGTACAAAAATGAGAAATTAATGGAGGAAAACCGACGATAATTACTCGATTAGAAATAACAGATAAAAGAAAGTAAAGCGAGGTTCAAATGAGAAAGGGAGAAGCAAGATAGAGAAAAAAAAAGAAGTGAAAGATAATAAATTACCACTTATACAATATATGTTATAATGCAGTGGAGAATTTATTTAGGGAATCAAAGAAGTCAACCACGTTGTGATATATATTGGCAATGATAGAGAACGTGTTTGTATATCTGTTTCTTTTACAATGTTTTATGTTTCATTCAAAAATTCGGTTCAGAGTATATGCAGATTCATTACTTTTGCAATGCATATAATAGGTTACATGATAATCGGAATTTTACTGTACGTACATAGATCGCTAAAAAGTGGCGATATTTTTCTCCATCTGTCCACCGAAAAATATACGATGTATATATATATAAACTGAAAATACCGTAGAAAATAAAAAGCTGTTAAATAGGATATTTTAGCGATGGAAAGCGTCGTATTTCTCGTGGACCTTTTCGAATGCACGTGCAGCTATACCTGTTTTCGCCTTTTTGCACGTGCAGTATCGATTTAACGCTGCGAACTGTTTATGATGTTCGGTGTTCCCCTTTTCACGGTGTTCAAAGCTTCCTAAGGCGAGTCGAACACGTATTATTGGCCGAGTTACGTAAAGAAACATCGCGAGAGGCGACCTTTTAGCGCGACACGTGCGGCACCAAACGTTCGATTTCGATCGGCGAGAGGCAATAAAGAAGCGATCGTAAACCGATTTCGATTGCGTCGATGCTGATGGAATCGGTTCCGTGAGATTTTCTGTTTGTTCAGTGCGTGAAATACAGTTTGGTCGTTGAAGGTTTCGCGAGAGAACGTTGTATTGAACTCGATAGCGGTCGTGTATAATGGGGGAATGTGTTCGATTGAACGATGATGGTTATGGTTGCTGGAAAATTATTATATCGAATCGCGCCGTTCGGAATGCAATGGTATTTTTCGATTGATTCATTAATCAAATCAACAATCGATTGATTGATTAATGGAAAATTCATAAAGAATGGTGTGAATGCAAAAAACAGGTTTAAAGAATTACAAGTAGCAATGCTTAAATTAATATTATAGTACTAATAATAATAATAATACTATAATTAAATATTATAGTACTTAATAGTGAATAACTCTTTGTGCGGTTACATACGTCATGATTAAAGTCAATAAACAGAGTGAATGACGTATATATTAGTATTGTAATAATTCTTGCGCGCAGTATACTTCTTTAAATGTGTGTACATTACTATGATATTTTTTAGAAACAGTGTTTGTCAGCATTGAGTTTACGTTCTTTCCTTTTTACATGTAAGGAATGGTAGAATAGATAATAGTTGATAATATTGAGGATAAATGCAACTATAGATCATTTCGACCATAAAATATATATTACTTGTGCATGTACTATTAATATGCAAACATAAGATACAATTTATTATTTTGAACGTAGTGAAAAATGATTCATATATTAATCAATATACTAACAATATTAATGTTAATTCAAAATATTAAAATATATTACTTTGGGAACAGAGGAAAGCAATACATTAATCAGTATAACTACTATAATAAATATAACCAATGAAAACAGTGTCGTTGTAATCTCTATCGTTAATTTCTAATTTATCCCCAATCTATCACTGCACGAAGTTTCATTTAAATCGTTGACCCGAATTGTCTTCCCCTTTCCTAATAAGTGAACGTTCGCGTGGAATTAAAATTCTTGCCCCTCGATTGAGCAAAAATAATCGGAGAAGAATAGCAGCGGCGAGTTGCGATCAATTCAATTAAAGATCACAATAGAGATACGCAATCGGAATCGATTGACTCATCATTGATTAATTCGCGGTGAAACGAGTATACAGCGCGCAGTGCGTGGACGATAATTGGCCACGGTTTCGTCCGCGTAGCGTAACGTGAAATTTTTGTTGCGTTCCGAGGCAGCCGGTCGGCTGATGGTCCCGATGCAGGGGTCATGGTTCAGAGGTCCGATGCGGGTCTTCCGCACACATCCATATTAAGTGGCTCACTTTCATGCGCGCAGCCGGACACTGAAACGCTCTTAAAACCAACGGATACAGAGGCGTGCTTTCTGTCGCGACACGGCCCTGATCCCGTTCTGATCGCTGCAAAAATATCGCATTTCCTAACCACAGTCTTCCTCTTTATACGCGTAGAAGAAAATTTGATTCGGTCGTGTCCTAAATCGTAACCGAATACAACATTGAAGCCATGATTAAATCAACGAGATTCGCCATCTCCTCGAGTTCATTAACCCTTTCGCTACCGTCGACGTGTGTATATATACATCGTCAAGAATTGCAGTGGTATTTTTTAAAATCATACGCGTATCGTTTCTATAACGTAATATAATTTGTAGTGACGATTGTACGGGGATATCATGATACAATTAGTCACATATAGTATCCAAATATTTGTATATTAGTAGCGAAAGGGTTAACGAAACCATTTAGTGATACTTAAACTGTAAATTACGTTTCCGTTTGTAATGACAATATTTTTTTTAGCATAGCATTGCAAATGCAATGATTAGATAGTTTGCGTTAAGTATAATAAACTGTACGTTGTACGAGAAATTATTCTTTCCCTTGCGATTACTTTAATAAATAATACTTATTAAATAATTTTGTATTTAAAGCTCGCAAAAATTGTCAATCTAATATATAAAATTTCTGTACTTCAATATTTTAGATTGCTTCCCTAAATTACCTCCCCCTTTATATAAAATCTTTGGAACTTTGTTAACATTGGCATTAGAAGTTCTGTAATTTCTTCTGTTAACTATTTCTTTGATCATTTTTCAATAGTTCTCAGATATGTGGAATAGTAGCTGTTCGATTTATTAACAATTTCTGATAAAGTTGTATCACTGAAGATTCAATTAGAAGAATGTAATAGAGAAATTGTAAACACGATGGAAATCGTTCATTGTATTACTAATCGAGTACAAAGTACTTCATTTGCATCAAGTTGTAACACATTTTATGCATGCGGTATAATGAAACCAGGTTCCTCCAACTTATCCACATATTATTAAAATTATTCACCCACTTTTTAGAGTAGAATAATATTTCTTGAATACGCGTAGGTTTCTAGTAATATACATACACGTATAATTTGATTAGAATAATATGCTTTTCTCGCGATATGCTCGTTAAGCAAAAGGCCAATAGTTTTCTGTTTCTGGTCACCTGTTATTCTTTAACATTTTGATCAATAATACCATTTTTAGTTAAAACTTCAATTTATATCTGTTATTCTTAATTATTAAATGCTCACGTTGAAGCTTCTTACTTTAATTCAATAATTTTAGCTTCAGTAATATTAAAATTAGAGAGACATGGTTTATTACGTGTAATCGTACGTTTTAAAAATGATTTATTTTTACTTACTAAGTTAATTATTATTGCAAAGTTGTTAGGAATAATTTCAATAAGTTTAAATTATTTACGACAAAATATTAGTAGCTACTTTTCCTGTTATTCATATAAGTTTAATATTAATTGATATAATAACATTTACAATTAATCAAAGCAGAATATTAGGGGGTTATTTAATAGGTTATTGAACTCCTCACCATAAGCAGTAATTTATTTCATAATTTATCATCTGCTGCTTAACCCTTCCGCCATGACATCGTAGAATTACATTAAAAGTAGACAAGAGATGTATTTATTAATATGAAAATGATACAAATATTTATGTTACATTATGTATTATGTTATATATATATTAAATTATGTAAGTATTTAGATGTTCTACGCGACTAATCATATTGTTGACCAAGTGCTGTGCTACAATAGAAATATACATATACTTTTAACAGTTATGAACTAGTGGAATTTTTAAATAAACATTTCGTATTCGACTCCGATTTTCGTGGGGATTTCTGTCCTTTTGTATTCGTAAAAAAAACGATTGTTTTCACTAATCAAATCTGTACACATTGTATGTTATGAACTTTGAATGAATCTATTAATAATCAATTCATTTATTGCGGCGGATTTCGCGATCCTGAGGTCATCCGCATTTAAACTTCTGCCGAATTAATAAACGCCTATTTTCGTAATTTCTGTAAAACTTCGTGTCATACTCTGTAATGTTTTGCAATCGAAAATTTCCTATTTAATTTAATTCACTCAATTCAAATTTCATATTTATTCGAAAAATGATAAATGAAGATACAGCGAATTAGTAGAAAAATTATTAGAACCATACAGTTCTTAATTTCTGACACTATAACTACGTAGTTAAAAGTTGATTAAATTAATTAAAAAATTAGCAAGTTACTATGCTTAAAACTTAACGCCAAATGCTATAACTACTCTTAACAAATTTCTTTCGGATCTAAAATCCTATAACTACTAAATTATTATTAAATTAATCCTTTAAAGGCAAAGGCTTGGAATTAATTTATACGTTAAATAAACACAGCCTTTTTACCTTCAATTTTATTTATCGAAAGATGATTGAGTGAAAGGGTATTCGAATTATATTACACGGAAATATCGTCCATGGAAGATTACGGTCTTATTGTTAGTCGTTTTTGCATCTGTGAAGGCAACACAGAAGACACAGAAAGCGCTGGCTACTCACAGAGAGAACAAAGATCACGTTTCGCACATTTTTCCAGAAATCAGGAATCTCACGGTGCGCGGTCATTTGGAAAAAAGAAACGTAGTCACGAAGAGAAGACGAAGAAGAGACCTGGCTACATCCTCAGTCACCACGCCATATTTAACTTTTTAACTAGAGATGTGCATCCGCCCTTACATCCACAGATGCATATCTCTGCTTATGCAACATTCTGCGAAACATTATAGAATTAATTCATTATAAAACGTTAATTAAAATAGACCGTAACACTTATCAGGTTATCTTTTAATTAAGAAAATAATATAAGTAAACGTACAGGATATAATAAGCATAAAGACTTATATAAACTTTGCTTAACTAAATTAGTGACGAAAGGGAAATGTTGCGTAAATACAATGGCTCGTGAAATTGATGAAATGCTTTCGTATATTGTATTCTTTATTTAATCCTTTTGCTGCGAACGACGTATATATACGCCCCCAAAGATTAGCCAGTAGTTTGCTAAAAATATACGTATTCGTTTTCTGAAACACAACATTATTTCTATTACAATTTATAATTGCTCTACCATAACTACGTACGTGAAATATGCAAATATTTATACTCATATCGCTTTTGTAATAATAGAAACCATCCCTCAAACGTTTTTAGCGTTAGAGTGTCATATCGAAAGGGTTAATTACCCAGCACTGCCTCGGATAATCAGAACTCTACTGTATTATCATTGCCAATGTTCGTGAAACTCTACTAATGACCAAAAATCGAATAACCTAAAAGCCTAAAAGAATAACTTCTCGCATGGATACATTTCCGCGCAAGAAATTATGCGAACAGTGCCAAGCCTTTTTGGAAACGAGGATTCCGAGACTTTCCGATAGTCGTACGATTATCGAACAGCAACTATTCCACGCTCAAAACCATTTACTAAAAATGTCAATGTGCTCGTACGAACTCTGACCGTTTCCAAGATATCCGCGCGAGCTCTGCCAAACCAGCTAACATAATAAATAAATGTACCACTGGTAATACGATGGAAAGAAAAGAAGCTAAGAAGACGGCGACGCGTCTGGCGGCGTCGAAACAGCACAGAAGAAACCGCGGAGAGATGCGGAGGAAGAAAGAACAAGCTGGCAAGGGGATTGAGGAGGAATGGTCGGCCGGGTCGGAGGGATCGAGAGGGTCAGGGGTCACGGGTCGTACGGCATAGCCCTGACCTTCGACCTTATCCCCTTCCAACTCTTCTCGAGACCCCGTAGACCCCTACCAGTCGTACCTAGAACTTGCCTCTACTTCGTGTTCGACTCCGCTTCGGGACTCGCGTTGTAGCGGTGTCGTCGTTGTATTTCTCCGAAAAAAAAAACACGTCGCGATCGCGAAACGAACGCGAGTGACGAACGAGTCAAAGAGTGACGCGAGGTATAAAGAGATTTGGGTAAACGTTTTCGTTTTGCTTCGCGGCGAGACGCGACGCGTACAATGTGTATACGGTGGACCTTGACACAGTTTTCGTTCGCGAAAGAAGTTCGTTTATGGTTGTTGTGTTAGTGTCGTGTAGCGTGCAAGCAAGTGCAACGAGTGCATCTGGTGCAGACGCACACGGTGCGGCGCGCTGTGCAACCTCGTGACACGGTGTAACGACGCATCGATTTGATCTGTACAACGACCGACCTGATGGAGCTTGTTCTCGCGACCGCGTACAACAAAGATACGCAACTTCGTTGGTGCTCTCTTCTCCGTGCCACGTGACGCGACGCACGGTTGAGTTAGCGAGAATTGCGAATCGATTTTTGGCTTGATCGTTTCCACTAAACGCTGATTTAAACACTTGCATAGTGTTGCTATACTTGAAGCATAGGATAGACTATCCATTCTTATTTAGATCGACTAGGGTAGGATGTACCAATTAATAGTAGCATTCTTACCACAGACCTGTATATAAACAATTGCTTGACTTGTTGGACGAAATTTATTGCAGTGATTCAGTTTGAAAGTGACACATGTAAGTACTATAACGCTACATCGTAATGCTGCCCAGATGAAATTCGTGTGATCTTGTCAATTGGAGAAAAATGTGAAATGATTAGGATACTCGAAAATAATAAATAGTAGTACTGGAATATAGTACCATAATAAGTAGTAGTACTACAATAGGGTAGTATTCTAGGGTAGTAGACCAGTATAAGGTAGCAAGGGTAGCATAGAAATAATAAGTATGGTAAATACCTGCCACTTTAAGGTTCGCGCGTAAATTTATTTAACTATTTTAGAACGTATTTCACCTTAAAATCCAGCTCCAGTTTGCAGCATAATATCGTTCAACGTCTCTTCCATTCATGAATACTTTTTTTGTATGTTGAATACAACGAATTCATTATTACGTAATTGAGAAGGTACAACAAAGACCAATGTCTCTATTACTGTCACTTGATAAGTTATCAATTAAATAGAAACACGTTTTTACGTATACTAACACGTCAGTTTGTAGAACAGATATAAGATGTACATTAAACGTCGCGCTTTTACTGAATTATCACACGTTCCATACTTTACAATTACATTGGTCACGTTTTAATGTTCAACAGCACATTCACCTTCTAATATCTATTTCCAAATATTAAGTGTAAACGAATATACGATTTCTGTGTGTTGTTACGTAAACCGAAGGCCAAATTTACGATTAATTGACATTAAATAAAGTAATTAAAGTGTCGCTTGTAGGGACCATTTTATTCTACCCTAATTCCGTCGTTGTCTTCATCTATTCTAAATTGTTATAGTAATGTAGCGTGTAATAATAGTAATAAGCTGACCAGGTAGCATTCTAATGATTCTACATAAAAATAGATGGTCTATCGTATGCTTCGTCAATGCTTCTTATTCACGAAGAGAATTTCTCCATGTTGTTCCTTGAACCTGTCATTGGACGATGAAATGTCACCGTTAAGACCCGCGAAAATGTTCACGCGGCTGGCTTTCGATTCGATGGATAAATTACCATGTCGGTGAAATTGTCCGGTGCTCGTCGATGGCGTCTGTTAAACGCATGGACAAACGTCGCTCGTAAATCGGCGTTAGTACGTAGTAACGTTACTCCAGATGCAGTGCTTTCTCTTTGAACGCGAGTGTCGCGCATTACAGTCAGCATGATGAATGTAATGACAATAAATTATTCCGGATATCGGCAGTAAAGCCGTTTTATCGTGGGACTGTAACCGTGGCGTCCATTAAGAAAGAAATCGACTTCACTCCGCCAGAAAATCGTTCGTTCTTTCAGCTTTTATTATTGCGACAAATTGCTATGCTTGAAAATATTATTATGTCCGGTTGCTCGGAAATTTCGTGGCGATTGCAACCTTTTATCGTCTCGTTTCGTCTTGTCCTTATCGAAAGTAATTGTCTTGTCAAGACTCACCGTCTTGTATTTATTAAAAAATAAAAACAAACAAAAATTCTGGACGATAAGCTGTGAAAGTTTTATATTGCCAGTATCGATAATTTATATTATCAAGTTAAGGGTCAATTAAATGGTTATCAATATCTAGAATATCAATTTTAAATTAATAGCGAGATTAGCGAGAAATGAGTGAAACCCAGAAAATGATTCTAAACTTTGATAGGTAATGTGTATAATTAATTATAGTATCAGCATTATTTTTTATCAGTTAGAAATTGAAGGGGATAATATTTTGACTGTCACATAAGCTTTCTAATGTTATTTCCTCTACTTAAAATAGGATAAAACGTGGCAATACGCTTCACTCGATCTTTTTTCTAAACTAAAAGGCACTTATAAGTTACGTATTCTTATTTCATTCGTTGATCATCAAAATGTGCGATAAAAGTATTGTTGCATTCCAGAAAAAAACCCCTTTCATGGGTTACTACAAAAATGAACTAAAAAATGGTTATTTTCATTAAAATAATAATAATAATAATTATAATCTTAACGCAAGTAGACCTATAAGAAAATAATTATAACATGTAAGATATAATAGTATACAATCTTTTCTTTTTTCGATGTCTCTCGCAGAATACCATACTCTTTACTCGCCTTACCGATACCCAATTCTGTTTTCACAACCTTCCTCATGACTTCGTCAAGAGCAAACTCAGGCCACTTTTTTCGTATGATACGTTTTTCACATATTCAAGGCGAACGTGTCCCACCGATTTACTAGTAACCAATGAAAAGAAACCGATGGCATCCGCTGCGTATCGCAGACTATGTTTCATAGTACTAGCGAGCGCCAAACGAATCCTATTCCTATTTTTCTGAAACATTTGGTAGTTTAAAAAAGGACTTAGTTTTGTACATATTTCATTACCTTATTCTATTCTCATCCATCGCACATTGTACGCCAATTTATTATAGACTATTACAAATTAATCACTAAATTGTATAATAATAAATAAACTATGATACTTAGACATTTATCGCACTTGCACCTAGAATTTTGCATTTCGCTGAGTTTCTTTGGCCCTCAGAACTACTTTCTTTTTCTTAACCAATCAGTTACTCTATTCTCAGTGTTTATTTATTATTTATATTTCAGTGTCTCTATTAACGTTGCTCTTTCTCACGATTACAAACTGTGTCTAAAGAAACAAGAATATTTCTGAAGAGTATTTGTAAAAAAAGAAGAATAAAAATTCTTCAAAACGAACAATTAATAATTGGGGTAACAAGTAATTGACTAACAGTTAATTATTTATTCGTCATTCCTATTCAAACAAAATTTCATCGGAATAAATTTTATCCCAACACTGATCTCATTTTTAACGAAACTTAGACGTATCGTATTTTGCCCTCTGATTACAGAATTATTCCTACGAGTTCTAATCTTAATTTTAACAAAACTTCGACGTATCGTGTTTTGCCATTCGATCGCAGAATTATTCCTCCTAGTTGCCGATCATTTTGTATTTTATTTATATTCGAAAATATTACCCTGTTTTACCTTATCGTAACCAATTTCCCGGCATTCTTCTATTGCTCCATTTTACCTACACCCATTATCTCTCACCGGTCCCCTTAACTCTGCGTTAAATTTTACAATCCCCTCGATGAATCCGATAATCGACGCACCGCGTCGAATCTGTATCGCGGCTTGTAAATATAATCAATGGCTTGCACAGAACCGATTACATACATGTTTAATTACACGAGTGTAAACGACGATATCGCCTGTAATCGCGAATAAAAGGAAGACTGATCGGTAATCAAGGAAACCATTCAGGGGTATTATTAATACTGTTATCTGTCGAGTAGCAAGTAGCTGTTTGCCGCCTTTATAAACTGATCATAGATAAACGCTAGGCTGCTCGCCCAAAGAGCTTCATTATTGTGTCGTGGCTGATAATCTGTTGCCATACTTCCTTCGAAGAATTTCGCTTCGATTCTTCCAGCAATTACGCTCCTTCCTGTTTCGCAAACGCTTCAAACCGGGTGATTAACGACACGGTTAACCGCGAGTAGGATGGAGCGAAGAAAAATCGGGCAAACTGGAGTATTACGTTCGACTGGTCATTTTTACCTCGGGCCAATGCGTTTCCATTAAGTTCCCTTTCATGAGGGATGCTTCTGCGAGAGATGTATCTTTAAAAAGAGAGTAATTGCATCTTTAAAGCTTGATTTATGCCGTCACTTTGTTTTGCTTCGTTTCGCGTTTGTGATATTGCGAAGAAATCGAGCGAGGATTCTATCGAGGAACGTTTTTACAGGCAATCGTTTTCGTACAGTGGAATTTTATTTTTGTACGTGGCACTTATTAGGTGTATGCAAAAGTTTTAGTCTTTGAATTTCGTTGCCTTTGAATGAATTTCATCTCGCGATCTTGTAATTGTTTTCGGTAGTATTCATTGTCAATTTGTACAGAGTATTAGGTTGGTGCGTATAAAGTGTCGTTTCTCATATATGAAAAAGAATACAAAACATATGAAAATACGTATCTACTATTTCTCACGCTTCTTTTTACCTTTTTTAGGTGTGGTCCGTATTACCACCACTTGTTTTCAAACTAAGCTTCATAAAAATAGGATATCTTCAATACGGTTGAATTTTCCAGTTGGAAAACTATTAACACATTATCCAAGATCGATGAACTACTATTTCCATCTTTCCTTTATGCAACTTTCACATTTTTAAACGTCTTCTTTGAAACAAAAATAGTGGTCCATATTCCCAGCTTCTTCCCTACTTAACTTAAATAATTTCTATATAAATCTACATACTTTCAGCAACAATTAAAATTAGTTTCCTTATTTTATACCCACGAAGCTCGGCAATTTTAAAATTTCTCGATCTACATCTTCTTCTATTGTCCAGCGAAAAATCATCAACCTGAATTTGTCTAAATCCCCATTCGATTATTCTAACATTGTAACTGTATATTTATCCTTTCAAATATCATCTCAACTAAATCACCCGCGTAAAGTTGCATCGGAAACTTTAGCCATGAAAAATAAGAAAGAAGCAATATCCATAAGATAAACTTTTCTATCGTTTCGCTAATCTTCTCCGTCCATTTCAGCGTCAGTATCGCAAATCTAACCGAAGGAAGTGGACGTATAGTACAGGACAGGCAAGAAACGTTGCCTGCAGTCGTGAAGTGAATCGTCACGTTGATCACTCACATTTATACGTATAGATACACGTGGGCGTTTGTGTGCGTATCGCTTATATACGCGTACGCGTAGGTGTACGTATAGGTATCATAGGTTACGCGTGGCACACGAATGACCTTAGAAACACGGTTCGTTAGCAAGGATCATCTTCTTCGTCTACCTAGACGACGTTGACCCAACGTGGGCGCGGGCCACGCGTCACTAATTACGAGCAATCAGCCTCGATGCAAATACAGCCTGCAAAGGGCAGTCGGAGAAAGTGATTAGAGGGGATTGCCTCGTTGCAACGGGACTTTTTTCAGGTGGTAATTCAAGAATCCAGTAGAAGATCGTATCGACGCATGTCCAGTTTTAGTGATTTCGAGGAGAACAGGTTCGAAGGTTTTATGGTATATTATAATTGAGTAAACGCTTCCTTTGTTGAACGTATAATGGTATATTTATGAAACAAATATTGATTTAATGGTATTTAATGGTATTTTATGATTCAGTAAACACTTTGTTTGTTGCGTGTCTGATGTTATATTTATGAAACGAATGTTCATAATAGACGAATGTTGCATCATTCTACAAGATCATTATAATAATTTGATAAAAATATGTAGGTGGTGGACGTATTACCTCGACGAGTTGTGGACATTTGTTGCATGTCCACTGTAAATTAAAACAATGCTTCGGTGTTAAAATTTCGCAACGATAAAGTGAAACAATAAACTTTGGCATTGAAACGTTAATTAGAAAAAATGAAAGTGGTAAGAAACTGATATTTTTAAACGTACATAGTATTAACAAAAAAAAATGAACTTTAACATTCAAATTTGTTGTTACGAAGAACAAAAGTATACTTCGGTATATAAACTGCCCTTAAATTTTCGTTACAATTAATAGAATGAGTATTTGAGTAACGTAAAGTATTTAGTTTCGTGTCCACGTGCAAAATTATAATTATATTCGTTTACGTTAATTTCATATTTTCTGTTCAAGAGAAATCGAAGTTTAAGCATAGCTTTCAGGAAGAATTATTATAAACTGGAACGTCTTGCTCAAAGGAATTATTGTAACTCTAGAAACAGATTAGCTGAAGCCTAACGGCAACTTTCAATGATTTTCGAGCAACTGACCCACATTTTTTGGTGCTAACAATAAAAATAACGCTACGTGTAACGAATCAGGCATCCGCAGTAAAATTCTCCAATCATTTGCCCTTGCGCAAATGTTGTCCTCCTTTTAACATCATTAAAAGACGTAAATACTTCTACTAGGTTTTACTAAACTCTTTCATAACGTTATCCGCAATGTTCAGTTCAATTCAGGCTAATTCGATTGTTTCAATACTCGAAATATCATTAAAACGAATTTACTACGCAATATGGAAAACCTATGAATAATATAAAATAAGAATCTATTAAAATCAAGTCCATGTTGATTTCTGTGTCTTACAAAATGTCTTGCAAAATATACTCATAATTGACCCTTTGAATGGATCGGAAACTAAAGAGTACGCAAAACTGTGCAAATGATTACTTTGTTTCTTAACTTTTGTCAGTAAGTGTATACACAGTATTCAGCTAAACGTTTCGCCTGCTTATCGCCCGTCGCGAAAGTGTTAACGGAAGAACAGAAAGTCCGTGTGCTCGTATGGAGAGGAAGTTTGAATCGCCTTACCTCACCTTCGTAGGTTCTGGTTTTATCTTTGCTGGCCCCTACCAACACCGCCTCCTGAACCTCCACCACCTTCTCCGAGGTCCGCCCACAACGCGTGCTCTTTCGTTCCCTTCGCTCCATCCCCGCGTACTCCCACGCCACGTGCTCGTTCTTCTTGCTGGCCTGCTCCTTTTGGTCCACCAGGAAGCCTCCGATCCTCCATCCATCACCTGCAACTATTGCAACTAACGAGTCGCTCTTCATTCACGACCTCCTCGCCCGGAAAGGCTCGTCTCCGGTTCAAAAGGTCGCGTTCTTCATTTGGCGGACGATTATGGGTTACTTCGAACGAAGGTGAAGCCAACCAGACTCGTTTAGAGTAACAATAGCGGTAAATAATGACGCCATTCTGTGGAAATGGTAAATGGTACAAGGGGATTTTTTTCCGGTAAATGGAAATTAAGAAGATGGAAAGATGATAAATTTTGTGGGGTTCGAGTCGGGTAGAAAGTTCGAAGGAGTGGAAAATATATTCGAGAGGCATTTTCTTAACCCTTTCACTGAGCAACACTTTGAATTTAAACGATCGCTGCGGATGGAACAATTTTTCGCGTACTGCATCCTCTATTGCGCTGATTAATTGGGCAATTAACAATCAGTTGCTATTTAGTTGGTTTCTTTTCGTGTCCATCTTAAACACTTACGATTAGACTGCGGATTTTTATGCATTTACAGGAAATTGAAACGCGTAAAATGATACGGAATACAAGTGGTGTTGAAAAATACAGGAAATACAAATTAAAGTATTTAAGGGATAAAACAACCCCCTATTTAAATCACGTTTCTCTAATTTTATTTGTAAAGATCTGAATTTGCATAAAGTTCCCAGTTTACTTACTCATATTGTATGATATAAATCGTCAAGCCAAAACTATAACATTTGCATACACCTAATATTTGTAGGGTGAACTTAAGAGACAAAAAGTATTCGAATACCACTGTATTTACTTTTGCTTAATTTAGCGTATATTTTTAACAAAATTAGACGCTCACTTGATCTTAAATATACATCTCAAGTGTGTCACTTGGTCTTAAATATAATTACTGTTAGCTGCTACATTGTTCAAGTAATCTATAAATTATTATTCGAGAGGAAGCTTATTTTTCTAATGAAATAAATTCATCGACCCATTTAAAAATACTGCATTACTTATTGTAATTATTACCAAACGTAAAATTTGTGCAACGTAGCAAAGAAACAAAGTTTTGCCACTTCCGAATAATTTCATTTCTAAATGCATTGCCTCAGTGTCGCGACAAAAATGTTCAAAATAATTCAACGCAATTCCCAAACGTGAAACCTATGTTCTTGGATAAAAACTTGACTGGGCAAGAACTCTGGTAATTGTCACGGACTTGAAACATCAACGTCTTTTTCTTGGATACCAATTATCACAATTATAGCACTCGAGTCACGCTTCAATAGACCCGTATTGATTTAGCTTGGAATTCCCCAATTCATCGTTGCGTATTATGCAGGAATACCAAAGTTCGCGTATATTTTTATTCGTTTCCTTTTTGCGATGTACCTACTATGAACGATGAACCAATAGAATGCGTATTGACTTGATTGATACGGTGAAAGAGATATGGGAACTAATATCTATCGATATATAAGTATTAATAATATATAAGCATTATAGTGCAACTTTGCACGGCTTCTCTTAGAATTCCTTCGTCTTTTCCCCTCGAAACTGTTACAAGTTACGCCTCTGTGGCCGTGCATAGGCTTCTGTGAGTCATAGTTTAAAGGATAAAGAATGATCGGCGCAGCGGTGGCTCGATTTATTTCTTCATGGTCAAGTGGTATAGAGAAATGTGCGAACAGTTTGTTTCACGCTTCAGCCAGTTCATCCTGCGCAGTTGGAATGTTATTTAGGAGGACAGAACATTTTTTTACCAGCAAATACGCCGAGGAACATTTGAATCGCGATTTCTACTTTCTAGAGCCTCTTAGTACCGTTTCGTGTATTATATACTAGCTTTTATTATTGTTGGAGTGCGGATCTTTGCGAAATGATTTTTATTAGATGAACTCGGCCATGAAGCGAAATCGGCCATTTCATGCGCAACAATCTAATAAAAAAGGACGCGAAGTTCCCTTCGCGTTCCCTTTTGCACGTCGCGCAGAACTCGATGGCTCTCTCAGCATCGGCGGCGTTTCCTACGGCCGCGCGGTTCCTTTATCACGATGGTTTTGCCACTTTGCCGCTAGAAAGGAACGCGCAGTTACTCGCGGATCATAAAACACGTCGTAACCGTACTATTTCGCGCGATCAGGCCGATAGTCCGCTTTTGCGGTGCTGCCTATTCGCCACGCAGACGAGGCGTGTCGTTGCTCCCCGCATGCAGAACCGGGCTACTGTTTTTCGCGTTAACGCAACACACCGTAATGGCCCCTTCTATCCGAGCGAATTAGATGTTTTCAGGGATCGTGCGATCGTTTGGAACGAGCGATCTTGCGGCTGCATTGCGCTCGAATCTCTCTCTCTCTCTCTCTCTTCTCGTGTTCGATTCGCAATTGCTCGGTATTTTAAGCCGGGACGACCTTTACTGGGTAAACGGTGGCCGGGTTTTTTTTTTGTTTGTTTGTTAAACGCGTGCAACGTGCTTGTAGAACCTAACTCGATGCAATCGAGAGACGGATATATACAGTAGAACTCCATTTACCCGAATCAAGAACAGGGATCGGTAAATTACAGAGAGTAGACCTAAATTGGGATCAACGTCTGTTTTTCTGTGGCTCGAGTGAGTTGAGAATTATGTTTGCGAGAGTTGAACGCATTGGGATCTGGTTATTATTAGGTTGTTGCGTATGAAACGACTGATTTAGCGTAGATCAATGTTTTGTTGTCACTAATCGATTAAAAGTAACGTTAAATGACATTTATCGCACGTATATATTATATATAAAGCTTGTAGCTTGCTGAATTTAACACTATTGATAGATCATTGATTCTTTTAACAGGGAATAATAAAATGGAATGAACTGTGCATACAAGTGGACGTCGAATGTTCTTGTTAAAATGCTCTTCAAGATTCTAGTTAAGATACAATGCAGTGGAAATTCCCTTATTATTAATATTATTTATGCACGTGTGACAATCTGTGAATAATTAACTCAACGTTAGTTTGTCAAATTTTATACCGGAAATATAAACCTTGGAAATATATCTTATAATCGTCTGAAAGAAACGCGTGACAATGGTACACTAACGATTTTACTTGAATCTGATATTCGTCAATGTTTTCGAACCGCTACACAGAAATTAGAAACGCAATCTTTAATTAGTTGATGGGTTTTTGGACTACATTAAATCGGCCATTTTATACGCAACGACCCAATACTTCGATCGGTTGGATGTTTTTTAGAGGCAATTCAGATCTCGACTAACGTCTGACTATTTAGAGTTGCGTCTACTTACGCGTTCCGCGTATCCTAAATATTTGGCGCCTTATACCACTGTCTGACGCAAAAAAAGACGAGACTACTGGAGCTGTTGATTCAAAGTGTAGGACCGAGGTGTGCGGTATAAATCCAAACTCCAAAGAGACAATTTCTACAAAATGGTATTTATTCAACGATTTCGTATGCTCAACTGTTCGATCGAGTTCATTCTCTCGCTAAAGTAGAAGAGGTGACATTTTCAAAGGACAACACTGTTCTTTTCGCGAACGAAACGATTCGCCATAGCATAACATAGTACATACGTTATATGAAAACATTTCATATTAAAATATATCGTTTACATAAGATACCCGAGTACACGAGTGAATTTTGCCACAAGAATTCATTTATTGTCTTTTCTCAATCATTTGCGATTAACCCATTGGCCTACAATAACGAGTTACACTCGTGCTGTGAATTTTTGCACACATTCGATAAAAACGAATACTATCGAGGATAACATTCAATCTGAAGTTTAATGTTAATTTTGTTTTACAAGATTCGATGTTGTAAAATGAAAATTGTCTACGATGTCCATATGATTCGCATTTGATACGATACGAAAGCAGTGATCAACTGATACTAGTATACATAGGTATACTAATGAAATAACTGTATGGCAAAGAGTTAATGTCTAGTAGAAAAGTTTTCGTCCAAACGCTGTAATATAAGATCAGTTAAAACTGTTAACGTTTTTGTGATGCAAAGTGCTATTGTAGAACTATGAAAAGTAGTACAGAATTTATACTCAACACGGAACAACGTTAGTTAATAAAAATGTCACCAAAAGTGAAGATCAGCTTGGAGAAATAATACGATTATTGAAATAATAGAAACTAGTTGAACTAAAGGAAAGCATTTAAATTTTGTGTACCTGTTGAAGGTAAAAACTGAATGGTTTACTAAAATCTATGCGTGTTATTGTGTAATACAATAGTGATAATAAACTAGAAGTGCGTGTAACTGAATTTACAGTGTTTCTTCAGCTTCGCGTAAACTAATGTTACCAAGACATCGATAGAAATGTTTAATCTCGACTGGGGTTTCCACTTCATGCCAGAAGAATATGGAGGTAAGGATAAATAGCAAATTTCCATAAGAGTGAACAATAGTACCTAGTATATTATACAATAGTGTAGTATTAAAAGCTTGGAATTGGAAATCTTTCAATCTAGAAGGCGTAGAAATTCGAAACCTTGCGAATTCGAATCTCTATACCTTCAAGGACTTACACATTCGAAAGTTTAAAAAATGGAATGCTTGAAAATTTGTTAAAACTTGGAAATGTAACGCTTTGAAGTTAGAACATTTAAAAATTTGTATACTTGAAAATTCGAAGATTTAAAAATCTATAGACTGGAAGATTGCAAATTTTTCGGACTCGAAAGTTTAGAAATCATTTCAATGAAATACCTCCAATAACATTAACGCAAGAAACTATAACAAAACAGCAATTTCACGTGCGCGAATCTAATAATTCAAACCACTTGTTTCGCTTACGCTCGGCGCAATTAATCAACAGGGATGTTGAAACTATCATTGTTACTAGATAATTTACAACGTGCAGGTTAATTAAATTAATGCGCTCGCTTAACAGAAGCGAAGCTGTCGTTGCGGATCGATTTAATTGGCCTGCGGTCGAAAGTACACAGTATTCCAGCGGTTGGTAGAGCGTTCAGAGTGTACGTCGAGGCACGTCAAAACGTTCAAAATGAGAAAACTTCGCAGCGGGACACCTGCTACCGAGCTTTCCTTAGCTTCGTCCGTGACTTTTTCTTCGTCCACGCGTTCAAGCGGATTGGAAGCCGGTCGCTCGAACGGACGCTCAGCATGGGGTGGCTTCGTGCGAGTACCACGCCAATGAAATTGTACGATTACTCGTTTTCTTGGTGTTTCAACGTCCGCAGTCGTCCGAACGCCGATGTATTAAGTCATAAATTCGCGATTAAAGTCTCCGCGAGAGGCAGCCGTTCTTTGTGCTTGCGAAGTTTCTCCTTCTTCCAGACAAATATGGTACGAGTGCATTTGTAGAAATTTATTAATCGCGTTTACTTTTCAAGTTTCCAAGCGAGAAACTAGATACTTCTTTCTGATCTTTCGAGCATTTAAAACTTCTTTTTTCTTGAAACTATTCGAGATCGTGCTATTTTATTAGCGGTATTAATTAGCGAAAGGGATGTTGTTTCTTTTTTAACGAACTGAAGTTATGAATTATGAATTTGAAGTTAGATTAAGGTTATTGAAGAAGACGAAGAAGAATCTTCGTATATAGAATATGAAATTATGAATTTTATTGTAACTCTGGACTTCTGGAATGTAAAATTCCATGTTTTTCGTACTACTCACGATTATGATAATTTAAGTAATGTTATTAGGTAGCGAAGAGGACGTTGTTTCTTTTCTAAACAGTTGGAGTACGTATCCAATATTAGTGAGTTTTTGAAGAAAATGTTACTTCCTCTTTGAGTTACGAATTTTGTTACAATTCCAGGCTTCTGGGATGCAAAACTCCTTGTTTCTCATACTACTCGTAATTATGGTAATTTAAGTAATGTTATTAGGTAGCGAAGAGGACGTTGTTCCTTTTCTAAACAGTTGGAGTACGTTTCCAATATTAGTGAGTTTTTGAAGAAAATGTTACTTCCTCTTTAAGTTACGAATTTTGTTACAATTCCAGGCTTCTGGGATGCAAAACTCCTTGTTTCTCATACTACTCGTAACTATGGTAATTTAAGTAATGTTATTAGTTAGTGAAAGGGATGCTGCTTCTTTTCGAAAGAAATTGGAGCATCTTGTTATACCCCAAGATTCTAATATTGAACATTTAGCGAAGAAAGTGTTCTTCTTTAACAAAATGCTTGAAATAACCCATTCGTAATTTCTCGTAAAAATTGCATAGATGCACGCGAGTACATTTTTGCAAATTTATGGTGATTTTCTATTAACCGTGGACTCACGAAGTCCATGAATTTCATGGATTTTGGAATCCACACTTAAAGTTACAAGAACTAAAGATATTATTTTTAACCAATTTATGGTGACTTTAGTTGGTGTAATGATATTCATTACATTAGGTTGTAGCATATGAAATGTTGTCATCCGAAGTAACAACGTTAACATAAGTACGTTCTTCAAAGTATTACACATTGTATATTTGATTAAAATACACTTCGACGTGATTCTGTGCACTTCTCTCCAACCATTAATTAGTTTCATTATTACGTAGTTAATTTAATCACCAATTTCAAGATTCACCGATCTGTCTCCTATTTAACGTTTAATAAATTAGCCTGGTTACATAAAGAAGCGCACTATTAATCGGCACACGTTAACTGAAACGTTTATAAAATCGCATACAATCCTCTATCCTTCGTCTACCGCATTATACTGAATGCTTCTTCCCAGCATTATTACTCGAATAATCGGTAGAAATCACCGTCGTTCCGATGATTTATCAACATAATTCTAATCAAGAAAGTACTCGCGCGCGACCAGGGAAGCTGCATTAGTTAACCTTGTCAGATAGGTAGGTAGCTACCTTCTAGTTGGTCGTGCATGCTAAGTAGTTACTTCGTGGGTGGTGCTCTCGACTACCACCTACAGTTGCAGTCGCGGAGCACGCGGTATTCGTCGATCGATCGATCGATACGCGTTCCATCCCCGAGTGATTGGAATTGCTACCCCCTCTAGCGAACTCGTCGGATTGTCCAACGAAGACTCTTTCGATTTCGATCTTCCGTTTAGCAAGCGTATAGCCGGTGGTTACACGATTTTCTTCCTGTTCCAGCTCTTTATGCCCTCCTCTTTTTTCTTCAATCTGTTGCGGTTTATGAGAAGCGAAGGATTTCTGATGAAAATAAAATGTTTAGTACGAAGTAGCTGTGATTTGTTAGACGAGTTCTAAGGAGTTTAATTTTAACGCGCGAAGATTGTATTTAGTGGCTATTTTATTAGCACACTCGCTGTGTTTAACTTATTGTTAGTTTACGTTATGTTAAGTATAACTGACCTATAACTGATTTCTGATTAAGTAGCTTGAATTATCTACGTTTTATAATTACGTACTAGGACTTTATTATTAATGGCATACGTGTCTGTTATGTGATCTCTCTATCAGGTCGCGTACAAACAATTAATTAAGAGAGTCCAACATAATTTTCTAATATTTGCATGTTTTAACAATAGATACAGTGTATATACATATGTATGCTAGGCTTTCTTTTTTCATTAATGATTTTCTAAATCCATACTGGAAAGATACAATGATCTATTAGTGGAATAGTCATTCATTACTTTCTGTTTAAAATCCGATTGTATTTTCTACTAATTTCAAGCAATCATCGCGATAATTACTCACAGTTTCTTAAACTTTCTCCTATCAAACACGACTACCGCTAATTATCTCGATTCAGCTTGCAAGATTATTATACCGATTCGCATACTACGTTTCGCAACATTGCATCATTTATTATACATTGCGTCGTGAAATTATTCATCTGATCTGAATCGTTGAATTCAAGTGATTAATATTTTCGAACAAATACAATAAATACGTTGCGAAATTTGTAGTACGCGATACACGACTACACATATGATGTAATAATTGGACTTTTACAGATTTTTACCACGCGAAACTTCTCCATTCTCCTCGATCGTTTAACCCTGTATAATATCTACACAATAGCTCCATTAACACACATTCGTTGCAAGCACAAACACGCGAGCTACAATTGTTGAACAATGAAACGTGGATCCCACGGATCTCGATCGAATCTCCGCGATCGATTTGATTAAAATCTTTCCATTCAGCACATGCGAGTCGTTGGATCCGACATCTAGGGCGGCCCCTTTTAATGACAGTAAAAGGAAAGGGTTACGTCGTGGGTGGTGCCTTGCATCTGCATTTGTTTGATTCTGCCGTTTATCCATCTCCTCCGTTTAACCTGCTATCGATTTCTCCATCTGACGATCCCCCTTTTTTCTCTTTTTGTTGCAGGTTCGGAGAAGAACGGATTTCCTGATGCCGGTGTTTCATTCGCGTGTCAGTTCGGTGAGCGACGAAATCATTTTTTACTTCGTATCATTTATATACGGTATCGATATTAACATTATTACAATTACACGAATATTCTATTATTAATATTACTATCCAATCACCGCGGAATAAATTAACAATTGCGATATACGCAAATGAATCTATAAAATTACGAAACATTTTAAAGCCACACCCATTTCTAAAATCACAATCTCTAGCAAAAGAATGTATTTGCACAATCGATCCGCGCAATTTATCAAACTTACCGCAAACCCATGATCAATCCGTGTCTCTGTTCCACGTGAAACTGTTCCTATTAGCCTTCTTCCAATACACCGAACGCCTAATATCATTCTCCGTGGACGGTGGCAAAAAATCGGCACCGCAAAATAAGGTGTTAGCTTCAGCGCGATCAAAAGCATCATTTTGTAACAATGAAACGGACTCTGTTTGGAGTCGATCGGCCGTAACGGAGCCACGTTTCCGAAATAAAATGGCCAAGACACCCCGGGGACTATGGGGTATCGATCTCGAGGCGAGGTCGTGGTCGATGCGTAGCGAAACGATTAGGGTCTAACGATTATTCGCGGTCCTACGGCGGAGTTAACCGGTCGTAGAAGTAATAACGGCCGACAATCTGGTCCGGCAATCAATGAGTACGTGTTTATGTAAATTGAACGAGCCACGACACGAACCACGCGAGCAACTTTTCCTATACGCCCAAGACCTGCGCCTCGGACGAGGGTTGGAATGCTTTGTTATCTCACGAGGAAGACGATATGTCCCGTTCGCACGCAAGCCTCTTTAGCTGCTCACTCCTCGGATGACGGATCTCGTTGTCCTTTGGAGCAATTTTTTTGTAGCTTTCCTTTATATAATAGGTATTTTTTGTTGGGGGCAAAAATTGGACGAGACGGTGAAATCAACGTGTACGGAGTTAAGATAAAAAGTATAACGAGAATAGTAATAATAATATTCATCATCGGTATACTGAAGTATACTGGGTGGACCCAGAACACGAAAATAGAATGAAAAGTTCATTAAATATACGTTTGATACGGTCTTGTTTCCGAGTATACTTTTATAATTGAAAGATTCACAACCAAATCTACCGTTGTCATTTTTTGTCCTGCAGAGGAATCTTTCCTATCTTTTATTTACGTGATGTTGGTTATTTTCGATGAAGAAATTGTACGAGACGGTGAAATCACCGCGTATGGAATTATAATAAAAAGTGTAATAATACTGTTCAGTATACTGATATATACTAGGTGGTTTCGGAACATGAAAATAATAAGAAAAGTTCATTAAACATATGTTTGGTACCATCTTGCTTCCGATTATAGTTTCATAATTGAAAGATTCTCAACCAAAACTACCATTATCAATTTTTGCCCTTTGGAGGATTTTTATACGTCTTTTATTTGTATAGTAGCTATTTTTGTTGAAAATATAATAGAAGACGGTGTAATCGCCGTATATGGAGTCACATTAAAAAGTATGATAATAATGTTCATCATCAGTATACTAAAATATACGGCGTGCTTTCGGATCACCAAAATAATAAGTAAAATTCACTAAATATATGTTTGATGCGATTGCTTTCGAATATACTTTCTTAATTGAAAGATTCTCAACTATAACTACTATTGCCAATTTCTATCTCTATTCAAATCAGCATTATAGGATGTTTAATTCTTGCTCACTAGGTTTCAACTGTTTTTAGTAGAATATTCATTAGATTACACAATTGTTAGGGATGTTATGTTTTGCCTTTTAAACATTGCACTTCTTTATACTCGTTCGTATCCTCGAATAATTAATTCCGTTGTGTACACTATCATCTACTGTATAAAGCTCATCTATTTAGACACGCCCTGTATAACGAAGAACACAAATACAATTACTAACAGTAATTACTAGACAAGGGATCTTTTTGCATTTATGAGAAATTTAAACGTGTATCAAAATGTTAAATGCACACGAGTCACGAAGCTATGCAAAATACTCAGAATAAAACGCACCTTATAATATATAAGGGACGAGATCAATCTGTATTCAGATTGTAGTTCGCTTCTTTCATTTATTATAACCCGAATCTGTATAAAGATCCACAGTCTACTACCTACATAATCCTTTCGCGTATTATCATTCCCCATAAATTTGCATATACAAAATTACATTCATTCTCTCCGAAGTGTAACATTCAAGCTCCCCTATGAAAACGCAATGCCCCAGAAAAGTATACGAGTACAAGGCTCGAGCAATAAACAATTATTTTACGCCTGCACCGCTGACAGTGAGCAGACTTAAAAAGAACGGTACGTTTCAATGTAGCCGAATAGCTGACAATCGCCGGCAGTTGTAATTCTTCTTGATAGACGATTATCCGCGGTAAATTGCACCGTCTCCGTCCCGAAGCTGCAGCCGATCGTGGCAATGGCTCCGCGAGGCAGATGTAAAGCAGAATAATTGTAGTCATTACTTTGTTAAACAGGGTTTCGCCACCGTAGCCCCCCCTCCCCTCTCTTTCCCCCAAACCCCGTTCACTGCTGACGTACGTGCGACGCTATAAAATTTTTACTGCCCCCCGTGAGCGGTATTATTGGCGCGTTCGCACACAAGCGTCTCTCGCTTCGACGCCTGGACGTCGTTAACGACGCGAAATTGCAGCACTGTAGCGTTTGTTTGTCGTGGACGGCCACCATTCGGCCAAGTCGTGCGTCCGTTTAACCAGAACGAATTGCAACGAGTATTCGCGATAATGACAGGTATGCTAGAGGGGTACGTCCTCATCGCGATAGTTACTTTTTTCCTCTCTCTCTATCTCTCCCTCTCTCTCGTGTTTCTTTGTGTGTGTGTATGTGTGTGTTTTTTTGTCTTGTTAGTCATCGTGGTCATGATCGTCATTGAATATGTTTCCCTTTGGGGCACACTTACCCCCGGATTTATTGGCTCGTCCCCTGTGTCCGATTTATGGAAAGTTTCTCGCCGCGGAGAACGTCCGGTGTCGCTTGGAAAGGAGTTATCGATAGTCGCGTCGATAGCTGTAACTTTTTGGCGTCACGGAACATCGATGCTGGTAGAGACGGTGTAATTTATGAAAGTGGCGGTTGGCTACGCACAGGCGATTTATTTCATAGTCGTTTGGTCCAACGGTGGCAACGTTCACGGTTCAATGATCCAATAGGCGGTTTACTAGAGGGTAATCCTGATGTTGGTGCGGGTAAAATTGGTTGCCAGGAAGAGGTGAATAAAATTAGAGACAAGAGGACAGTCGAAACCTTGACAGGGTTGACGCAAAAATGAACAAACGCTTTAGGAGATCGTTGATCCCTCGAGTCGAATTTGAAGAATTAATTCCAATTATTCAAAATCGATTCCGTAACGCTAAAGTTACGTGAAGTTAGAAAAATCAATGGTATTATTTTTTTTAGCAATTTACGTTGACTTTAATCGATGCAACGATATGTATATATATCGTAATTTATTTTACCTCTCCACAACATCGTTACTTTGAATATTTATGTATAATATACCTACTTATCTTATACGTCTTAAATATGCCTTAAAATATGTAGATATTTCAAATTTAGATAGCATATTTGGATTTTCGTGACTGACTATATATCAATATTACAGCAAACGAGCAATATAATTCATATTTAACAAACCTGGATTTTCATAACCGAAACTGAACCTATACTTCGAATAAAAATGAATTAAAAAAAACACCGTATGACTTTCTTACATTCGAATTACAATCTGCATCACGAATCATACTCGGTACTCGCGTACGAAATTATGTTATAATTGGTATTTAATAAACCCGGATCTCATAACTGAAACTGATGTTAAACTTCCAATAAAAGTGAACTAAAAAATAGAACGTGATTTCGTTGTACACGGATTATAATCCGCATCGCTAGTTATACTCGCCTGTGAAACTATTTTATACCCGACCGTTGGGACGCGACGTTGCGTTAAGAATTGCCGAAAAATTCCATAAATGGATAGGCAGGGAAGGCTCTCTATTAGTCGAAGCAATGGAATCCAGTTCACAAAGTCAACGCGGCCGCGTTCCACCGGTTGTGGAGGTCGTACGCGGAGTTCGTCGTAACCGTACCAGACGCAATGGAATAGCATGGTCGTTCGTCGAATGGGAGCCTCGGAGGCCGATCAATTATGCCGGTCGATTCCAGGCCACGAAATGTCAAGGCTCCACCTCGATGGAATTCTAAGCCGGCCTCATCCTCGCGTCGCGCCGTTCGGACTCGAACCTGATACGTGAGCGCTCGTGACACACGAGAGCCATTGATAATGATGCGTTGGCCGATCTTCCATACGTATATCGATTCGATCAGCTTCTTTTGTAACGAGCCACGCGTTAGACGCGTAATCGAGAATATGGAGCTTAGGCGTGTCCAAGTAGGAGGCTTCGGTATTTCGTCATGGATTTAAAAAGACGCGTTGACAAATTGTGAACGTTTATATATTTATGGAGAACTTGTTGACCCTCTGTTGCACGAATTTTTACGACAAGTTATGGATGTTGTTCTACTTAAATTGTCAATATGGTAATGAAATAAATAGCAAAATATCGATGAACAATTTTATGACTGTTCATAAATGGAAACTTTGTACTTGTACAAGTGTAAATAAATGTTCACTCGTTAAAGTATGGAACAGTTGAAATTAAATTCGTAATTGGGAATGGAATGCAATAGAGGGTTGAATATGCAAAAAGGTAGAGAATGCGTGTAATAGAAACGAAGTTGGGTAAAAATTTAACCTTTTAACTTAAGGAAGCGAACCTTACCCAAACCTAACTCAAAGTAACAATTTTCAACATCTGAGGCAGTAAATCTATCAAGAGTCATTTAATAATCTCCATACCACCCAAATTTAAGACTTACAGTTTCTAAAAGCAAACGAATTCATTTAGATGCTCAATAATTTCGTCGTTGATCTGAAAGAACCGTATCGTTGCATAAAGCCCATCGGAATTTTACTTCATCTTGCACTCAAACTCTTATCAGGCGCTACATTAACAACCTCCCATAACCGAAGTACGAAAATCACCAAGAGCAATATAAAAACCGTCGCAGAAATTTCCCAAGAACTCAGCCACTGCGCTTCAAATTCCTTGGCTCCTCGAAAGTCGCGTGGTCGCCCGAAGTTCATCGAAACTTTATATTCCCAACGACTGGCACATCCAATTATCCACAACAAAGTTAACAACTTTCAATATCCCCGCCTGTGAAAGATACCAAAAAACCGTCCTCAATCCTCGGTGCTTTAAACCATGGAAACGCAAGCGAATTCACTTAGCCGGCCAGCACGCCCGATGTGTCTACCAATCTTAAAGAAGCCCATCGCCGCGCCAACGAAGTCCATCAAAATTTTAATTTACCAAGTCGCCGTCGCTATACGTAACTCCCCATCAGCTTCCAAATTAACTACCATCGATATCAAAAGGTTGCTGAGAAGCGTTTGTGTGCGAAGCAAAGATGGAAGCCGTGAAAGAGGGGTTACTTGACGGCGCGGCGGCGTAGCGAGCCGCGCGCGGTCCCAAGCGTCACGTTCAACGCGCGATGATGCTCACCACGGCAGAAAAGGCGAGGCCAGATGTAAGTACTCGCACGTACGCACACGCGTGTGCCAAAGTATAATAAACATAATCGCGGTAGCACGATGAGAGGAGGCCTTGGCCGTCTCCCTTCGGTCGTGGCCGGCACGCCCACCGCTACTACCATCGCATCGTGCCGTGCAAAGAGAAAATACTGGCGTGGCAATCAACGGTTTTACACCTGAGCATCTACACGTAGGTCGGAGGCGGCTGTGCAAGCGAGCCAGAGGTTAAGGAAAGGATGGAGAAAGAGGCCAGATAACTTCTCTTCTCCACCTCCACCACCTCCTCCTCCTACTCTTCTTTTCTTCTTCTTCTTCTTCTTCTTCTTCTTCTGATGCTGCTTGTGCTGCTGTTGTTGCTTCTGATCCCGGAGTAACTTGCCGAGGCTTGGTTGGACTTGTGAGTCGATAGGGCCGAGCACGATGCACGCCGACCTACCCTGAAGGATTATCGACGCCGCATCTTTCGATACGCTCCCGTTGCCTCGACGGCTCCCGTTGCACGTCCTGGATCGATCCTGGCTCTGCAGTGTCCTGCCTTTGCTTCCAGCTAACGGCCCCGTCTTATCTGCCGGAGCTTCGAGATCTCGCTGATGATCGATTTCGCGGCTACGCTCCCTGTTCCACTTGTGCTTTGAACTACACGTTGCGGAGGTGGGCGAGGTTCTTGTTTCTTTTGCTGATTTCGAGAGAGAATGAGTGGTGGGAGGGCGAGGTTGAGGTTGATTTAGGTTGGAAAAATTATAGGAGGTTGCGGATGAGAGATTGCATTTGGATAGATTATTTTGGCTTCTGATAGAAGCTGATAGTGTATCGTTTTCTTTGTTGATACTTTCGTGAAAGTTTGATAATAAATTCTGAGGATAAAGGTAGGAACTTGAAGCTTTTTAGAGTGTCGAGGAATTGGATGGGTTAAAAATGCGGCTCCAATTAATTTTAAATTAAGTAAGCATCATTCGGATAGATTTTCCTGTCTTCTGATAGAACCTGACAACTTATCATTCTTCTTTGCCGATCACCTTATGCAAACTTGACGGTGAATTCTAATGTTACAAAAACTTGAGGCTTTTTAGAATGTTTACCAATTTCACGAGTTAAAAGTGCATGCAGTATTATCAGTTAAATAGATGCTATTGCAAAATTATAAACATTCATGCTTTCTCATCCTTCGAATCGCGGTGGACACGCGGCTCAAATTAATTAAGCGTCATCTGATCTTTTGTTTCTCTCGAAAATCTTAATCTTAAAACTTTTCCGTAATATATAAAAGGAAGACGAGCGATATTCGATACGGTTGAGAAGTTTAGATGATCTCGAATGCGTTGGAGGTCGAAAATCGAAGATCCGTGCGACAGAAAGAAGCGAAGAGTCCGATAGATCTGGTGGACAAAGAAGGCGCCCGATATCCTTCGAGATGTATCGAGATGTATCGATGATTATCGTTCGAGCGGAAGCGATCTCTCTTTTCGCGGTCACATCAACCGGGTTGACAAGTTCGCGATCGAATTTCTACGGCATTCCAAGGGGCAGTTTCTACGACGTAGAACGATCTCCAGTCTCATATTAGACGTGCAATATTCAAAGTGTATTTCACACGTGAATTTCTATTAATACATCCAGAACATTGCAATAGTTACCATAACCACATTTTTATTTCATTATACACACGTGTATATATTTCCAAATTCTTCCGACGTTTAGTCGCGATCACCTCTGATATCAAACCATAACGATGATGATTTTTTATAGTTACACGTTTCCAAAATTCTTGTGTCCTATATTAATTTTCAATTGATTGTAATTCGTTTAAAGTAGAGAAAGTGGTTCAATTATCGACTGCCACTTTTATTTTAGCGTTTATTGCCTAACCTGTTGAAGATACCTAATCGTTTACATATCAATGTAAATATATCTGTTACATGTTAACTTTCTGATGTAGAAGAATCGAGTCGATATTGAAACTGTTTTCAACCCCTGGCTAAAATCATCCAATTATAGAAGTTTCCACTTTTAAAAGTTTTCGTGTAAGAAAAGGTTAACATAGAAATATTAAATTTACTAATATAAAACTCTTAAATAGTCAATAACTCGTATTAAAATTAACCTCGTCACCCGAAGTTAGTTTTATTACAATAAAACAATGAAACGGAATTAAAACAAAATATAAAGTACAAGAATCGAATCGATATTGCAACTGTTTTCAACCCCTAATAAAAATCATCGAAGACATCCACTTATCAAAGTTTTCCCGTAAGAATAATTAAAGAAACTAATTAAAGTGATATAATTATAGGGATACTGTCAGTAATTCGGACATCTATCCTAAAGCAGAGGAATCAAATCGATATTACAACTGTTTTCAACCCCCTGTATAAAACTCAGGCTAATTACGTGTCTATATCAGGCATCGTTATTCGATTCACGCTTCCGCGATCATTCCTCTTCTTTCTGCTCATCTGGATTTAGTTCTAGAACGTGCCATTTCGACAGGGAGATGCAGATCCCCCGAGAAAGTTGTTCGGGTCGCGGTTATTTGATCAGAGACTCGTACGAACGAGTCGTTAGCTCGTACGTGCCAAGATCGAGATTCGCTTGGTGTGGACACCAACACCGGTGCACGTGCTCCCGTATCATCGACATACGTGACTCGATCGCTGCGCCAAAGGTATATATTCCCTTCGATATATAGGGTGGGGTAATAACCATTGCCACTTGAAATAACTCGCTCGAATGGCGTCCGGAGCTGAATGATATTCGGCCCCGCGGTACTCGCTGATACCGATTTGCATGAATGGGAATTTTTCCCAATGATTTACAGCCCGGCAAAGTAATTGCCACGCGTACGTACAACGTTGTTGGAATTTTTATTATTTTCCCCCGCCGCAGGATTTGTGGTGCTCGTTCCGTCGATGAGATTGCGGAGGCTAGAAATAACAATTTGTAATTTAAAGAATGTCGTAGTTTCGTATTGGTCGTTAGTCTGCGCGAAACGGGCTTGTTAGTTATGGGCCATTTTAATGTTTCGAATAGATTTATGGAGTTAATTAATGGTTGAGGTTTCTACTATTATTGTAGCGTCGAATCAACGTTGGTTAAATTGTGGAAGCGTATATAAAGTACTTGGGTAGTGTTTATCAAAGTGAAAATGTGTAATCATGTCCACTGTGTCATATTATAGTCGAATATTTTCAGTTTTATATTGTAAAGCGTTTCGTCGTTTAATTGATAACACGTTTAATGATTGCTATGGTCAATTAAAGTGTAATGTTTCGATTTGCTCATCTAATAACTAGACTTTATTCAAATTCATTCATTTATGAACAAAAATAAGGAAATAAAACCTAAATAGGGGATAGCTTCACCCTTTAGGTAGCGTAATGTCTTTTTCAACTTTAATATTTTGTATATTTTTATACACGATGTATTTATATTGCATACCTTTTTAAGTATTTAAATTTTTCATAAATGCATAGACATCCGCTTTGATATAAAATATGATAGCACTTAAGCAAATATTCCACGAGCATTTCTTTCTTAATTGGTTAATATTCGCATCGAAGGGATGAAATTCTTCATCAAGATCGAGGTTTCAGATATATTTGAGCTTTTAAAGTGTGTACAAAATAAAACAAATTTATTAATATACGCCTGTGCTTCCTTTTGCAGGATTTATTCGCACGTACACAATTATTCTTTCTCAAATTGACCAAATGTATCAATTTTCGGATGTATTATACTTATCCTGTATATTCAACAATAGCCAGCACATAAATAAGAAAAATGAATACCCAAAATTTAATCCCATTCACATTTATACGTAACAAAAAACAATAACATCTACAATGTTTTAATTTATGAAATAAGCGCTTCGAAACGACGTAATACAAAATCAAATAAAATCGCAATCTCGAATTTATCGTCCGATTGATTAAATTTAACATCGTTTACCTATTTACATATTCGCCACTCTAATATATAGACTATATCAATTAAAAAAGAAACGTTTTACTAAAAGCATTTCAATCTTTTCCATTAGTTTTTCCATAGCGCGCATTTTTAACACTTTCATACTTTCACACTGTTTGTAACCGCTTAATATTTCCCCGCCACTTTTACACGACACGCATTCCCTTACGTAAAAGGATTTCCAGGTGTACCTAATTTCCCCATTCAACCTCTTCCTTCCCCCAAATCTTCTAACCGCCGCCTTATCGTACAGGACAAATAGATGAAAACGTTTTTCCAATAACCAATCCACCGCACGCCCTTAATCTCGAGTCGCTATGAACAATCACGGCATACGACAACGAGGGAACGAGTTATATTCCAACTGCCACCAGTTATTTCTGCTGCGTATACGTGCTACATATGTGCATATGTATAGTAGTAGTGGGACTACGGTCGAAGAATTCCCCCCCTAGTAGAACAGGAAGATATACGCGCGTTTGGCAGAGGCGTATACACGATGGGGGTAGCTGTTACAGGGTACCAGGAGCATAAGTCTATACTTATGGGCTAGGTGGTAGATATGGAGCGGTCGATAATGATCCAATATACTGGTACATCCTCGCGAAGTAATTACAATGATGAGCGAACCGCTACCATCGGCCTGGGTACTCGACGAGCAGCTCCTTCGGAGGCTAGGCGTTGGATCCAGCCTCCTTCTTCGTCCACCTCCTCTTCCTTAAAGCGAATTTACACGGTACGCTTTGATTATATTCGGTTGAACCGAAAGACTTCACTTATTTCTCGTAGTGGACATATCTCTTCATTGACGAAGCATAGGATCGACTATCCATCGTTATATAAAATCATTAAGTTCTCTCTCTCTCTCTCTCTCTCTCTTCTATATATATATATAGAATCGTTACCATCCTTACCATTTGAATGTCACATTATGCAACATTAACAATTTAGACTAGTATAAAAATATCGCGATACGCAGTTGTCTTCGACGTAATTGATTTGTAAAATCCGCGTCTATAATAGTAATAGCGTAGATCGAAGTGTATCTTCATACGTATTGCATTCAGTATATCATTTGATCCTGTGTAACCTGACGTTAATTTACTTTTGACGATGGCATTATAGAACGTTAACTTTACCAACTTTTATAGTTGAATTGAATATAATTCTTAAACGAGCCATTCTAAATTGTAAGAGGCAAAAGAAACATCTACTTCTTTGCACGACTGGAATTTCAGTTTGAAATTTATAACGCTTTCTATAAATGGATGATCTAATCTGTCGATGATTTAATGTAACAGAGAATCTTCGGATCCGAAGAGCTTCGCATTCGAAGGGTTAAAGGGAACGCTAAACTGCGCACGTTACGAATCACTGTTGCAAAATTAGCTGAATTAAGATACGAAGTCGTCTGGAATCCACCACTCCAGACGTTATCACTGTGTTTAAAGGAAAAAGTATTCAGTATTCTAGAAGCAGTCGTCCAGAACCATTTAATGCTCTGTAACACTACGTACCTTAAAAGTTAGACAGATATTTATATTAATTGGTTGAACTTTATCTTATCTTCGTATCACCGTTTCACCGAATTTTATTATTGTATCAATGTATCGATGTTCAATACTCATTTCTATCGAACCGAAGCGAATTAAAAGCAACGCGTTTCCCCTTTACGAAATACGTAACGCATTAAATTCTCACAGGTGCATTGTACCCTGCGAAACGTGTTAGAATTGTTGCCGGATTACGCTGTTAAAAAAGTTCTGGATCGCAAGGGGTTAATTAACCGCGCCACTTTACTCTCGATTTTATTGAATGAACCGGTGTGCATTGTTCAACCAAAGTGAACCGTGTAAATTCGCCTTTACGATCTTCCTGTATTTCTTGTTTCACCACCTCGCTCTCCTTTCGCTTCTTCTCCACCTCTTCGTCTACTTTATCTTCTTTCGTTCGCCTCCGCTCTTCCTCCTACCGAGCGGCGGCCTCTCCGGTGTTGCGCACCGCAACAAGAGCAAACATCTCCATGGGGTCGTCACGGGGCCACGGAGTCACGGTGGATGGATCTCGGTGCTGTTTCTCGATCCCCCGGAATTATCACGGGGCCACCATGGGGGTTCACTCGGCCGGAAGTGCGTCATCAGCGGGATACGTGCTCACCGCTAACGATCTTCAAGCAGCCTAGCTCTTCTTTGTTCTTATGATTTCCTATAGACGTTCCGTGTCTTTTATCTTCTCCTGCTTTAACCCTTTGCACCCGGCTGCCTACGCTACGGACGCATTCGTAAATTGTAGCGAAAGTTAAGCTTCGAGTTTCCTTAATTCTATATCAACCAATTCAATTTTCATTTCTCCCGAAATCGATACGAATTTCTCTTTTACAATAATACGCAACGCGTTAAGTTCTCGCAAAAATCGAAAATGTTTATCGGAGCTGCTGGTTATGCCGCATTATTATAAACATTAAATCAAATTAAATTAAATTGTTGTAAATAGTATTGGGTGCAAAGGGTTAATTGTCAATGTGGATGTTGGTTAGGTGCATAGAAAATGGGGATTGCTCTAGTGATAGTTGAGATTTGGAGAAATGTTTCGTGTACAATTTTGGATCGTTGAATCTTTAGATTCTTGGATTCTTACATTCTTGGATTCAAGGATCCTTATTGAATTTAAGGATCCTTAGATGTTTGCATTCTTCGACCCTTGCAAGTTTGAATCCTCGCGTTCTTGGATCTCTGAAATCTTGAATCTTCGTATTTTTGCATCCTCATATTTATGGATCCCTGTATTCTTGCATCCTTGCACTTTTGGATCCTTAAAAGCTTGAATTCTTACATTCGTGGACATTTGCATCCTTAGATCCTTACATTTTTGTACCTCTCTATTCTTGGATCCTCGCATTCTTGAACCCTTGCATTTTTGAATCATTGCAAGCTTGCACCCTTGCATTTTTAAATCTCCGTATTCTTGAATCATTACATTTTTACATCCTTCTATTCTTGGATCCTCGCATTCTTCGATCCTTGCACTTCTGGACCCTTGCAAGTTTGAATCCTCGCATTTGTGGATCCTTGCACCCTTAAATTCCTGTATTCTTGGATCCTTGCAATTTTAGACCACTGGATTCTTGGATCCTTGCAATTTTAGACCACTGTATTCTTGGATCTTTACATTTTTGCATCCTTACATTCTTGGATTCATACATTTATTATTGCATCATTATGACTACAATAATCTCGCATTATTGAATCCTTGTATTCTTAAATCATCACATTATTAAATCCTCGCACATTCTTGGACTCTTGCATCTTTAAATCGTCATATTCTTGTATCCTTACATTTTTACATCTCTGCTTACTTGAATTCTTACACCCTTAGATTCTTGCATTTTTTTATTCTTAAATTCTCAGTTCCTCCTATTAATTAACCCTAAATCTCGGTTTAATAAAACTTCCTAAAAGCTAACAGAAACTTTGTTCGTCCCCATTAAACCAGCTGCCAAGTATCAACATATGAATCCGAATAACTTTATTAACCCTCGCTGTATGTAAACCAAAGGAAACTTACTAAAACCCACAACTGTATCGCTTAAAGCTCGATTCATTTTATACAACGATACAACGTTCGATCGCTACATCTTCCCAAACCGCAAAGCCGAAAGCTAAAAGTATCGGCGGATCGCGTAGGAGGTAAATCACGCGGAACAATTCGCGAGTGCTCGCGAGTTCCCGCGCGTAGAATTCGGTCGAGCAAGACGAGAGAGAAAGAGAGAGAGAGAGAGAGAGAGAGAGAGATATGAAGAACGAAGCGTTGAACAGCTCCGGGGAAGGTTCATTCATCGATTTTTTGTCGCAAAGAACCTGCTGCGAGCTAGATCACTCCACTCGCCGGGAGCTGAATAGAGGCGATGCGAAGTGTCTGATTAACGTTGCGTTTTTTCTCCCCCCCACTCTCCTTCCATGCCTTCCTTTTTTATTCGTCCTTTTTTTTTATTAGAGAGCGTCCAGAGACTCGTCACGAGCCGACGACCTCGCCCTCTCTTCGCTTCCTTTCCGGTCGGCTCGATTATGAGCGAATATGGCTATCAAAGTGAACTGCTTCGCTCGTGTTACACCGACAACCAACCTGGACGCTATCTTGGGCGCATTCTTTTGCATAATCGATCGGCGATCGGATCGGTCGGCGGCTAGCAGCGTCGGCAATTATCTTCTTGTCGTGAGGTAGCGAAATTTCTTTGAACGAAAACCTTAAGGTGGGAGATTGTTTCGATAGCCAACAACGATCTGCGAGAATTCGTTTAAGGGCGATCTGGATTGCGTGCGGTGTGCGAGATAAAATAATCGCGCGGGTAACATTTTTATTTACGCGGGATAACGCGTAATGCATAATCAGGTGTGTAGAGAGTCCAATTTTGTTGCAGTCAATTTTCTCCTTCAACACCTTGGCATACTATAGCGAGTCTATACTCGTGTATACTCGTATGTAATGTATACTCGTGACACGAATAAAAAGGGAACTTTATCAGCGACAAAGTTAAATTTTAACTCGATTTTTAGTTTCAGTTCGTAAGATTGAAAATCACCAATTAAAAGTTATATATTACGTTTGAATACTTTGCATATGATACTGATACAATACCGATGAATTAAATGAATACGTATAATAAAGAACAACTTATCTAGTACGTATCAATATTCAAAAATTGCTATTGCAAGACGTTGAAAAGAGTGAATGCGTTAACCCTAAAAGGAGAGTGATTTATCCAATCCAAAACGAGTGAAAATTTAGCGTACAGTGGAATAGAATTCTCAGTGTAATTGGGATGAATATTTCACTCCAACATGTTTCACTTCCATAAGATAAAAATTATCAAGTGTAAATATTCATAGCATTCAAAGGGTTAACTACGTCTTGTTTATTAATCATTTGATTTTAAGTAGCCCATACAGGAAACAGAATTTGTTCAGATTAACAGTGCTACTATTTAACTCTTTCGCTACTATGGACGTATATATACGTCTTGGAGAAGCTGACTGGCATTTGTTGAAAGCGTACATATATTTACTCCATAACGCAATGTAACTTCTACAATCATTCGTACATGAATACTGCAGTACAATTAGTTACATAGAGTATCCAAATATTGATACCTATATCATTTTTATCTCAATAAACGTTATCATTATCTACGCCTCTAGTGTTTATCCCTTCGCACTCAGTCACCAAAATTGTTCTCTGTCTCCATATTTTATACACTTACTGTAAAATAATTTCATCTTCCATTGCCATTTGTAAATTTCGCCTTCTTACTTTTACTGCTCGCGTTTAGTAAGTTTGTACGAAATTGGGTATATCCCCCCCCCCCCCACGATAAACGAACAAATAAATAAAATGAACCAGTTTCGATAACTCTCGAGTGCAAAATGCAAAATAGTTCCAATATGCCGACAGCGAAAGGGTTAACTAAAGTTTAAAAAATGTTAGAACGATAGAAGTGAAAGTTATCAAAGGCGACAAATTTTCCGAACAACCCCCATTAATTTAATAATTTCCCCTTTTGTTTCCTTTCTAAGGAAATCTGAATAGTAGGCTGGAAGTGAGAAACGGGAAAAATAGCAAACGTTGAACTGTTGGCAGCAGCGAGCTCGCGTCGCGGTGAAGTTCGCCGTAACGAAAGGGTTAAAAACTATTATTCCGATGGTATAATTCCAAGTGACGTTGCGACGCCACTGTGACCATGCATCCTGGCCAGAAGAGCACGCATAACGTAGATGCAACGCTCCAGAGCTCCGGATCGCCGAGAGCGCGCTTCTCTCCGCAAGAAGCGGAGGTGAAGGGGGCACGCCAGAGACCACGAAGAGGGGCCTGAAGAGTGTTAGGGGAAGAGGTCGACCGGGATAAACATCTGAGCCCCGCCCGGCACCCGAGGCTGCGCCTTTTGTTGCTCCTCTTCATCGTGTTTCTCTTCTTCCTTCTTCTTCTTCTTCTTCGTCTTCTTCTGGTAGAACTTTTCTACCTTCTCTTCTTCTTCTTCGACGACGACGACGACGACGACGACTTCTATGATTGCTTCTTGTTCTTCTTCCACCTCTTCTATCGTTTCGTTGCCATTATCGATCAACGATGAGGTTCACCGGTGTGTCGATATGTAGCATTTCACACGTTCACCGCGTTTTATAGCGTTCCGCCTCTATCTCGTTTCCTTAATTGTATTTTCATTTCTGCGCGCTTCGTTTGGCTGGGATTAACTTCCCGCCTTGTCTCGTACGGTTGACCTCTTTGTATAGGGTGATAGGGTCGTGAGAGATCCTTTGAGGAAGTTTTTCTTTTTATACTGAAGCGTTTTGCAAGGGTAGTAGTAGTTTTACGGGAAAATCGGACTTGGTACTAACTTGTACATCTCGTCGTATATTAACGATAAGAGGAAGGAAATTCACATCTGTCAAATGTATTCTAAATAATCTAGCATTTCAGATTTCACAGATAGTATTCTTATCTATTCACGGGGATCACAGCATGATCCCGTAAAACAGAGATCATGTTTTACGTGGCACGAACTACGGAAAGAAAGTAATGCAGAAAATTTGCCAGCTTGGAAAAATTAGGAAGATAAATCACAAGCTAAACGAATGATTAAAACATAAATATGTAATAATTTAAGCCTTCAACGACTGGATGGTGTTCTGCTTCACTCGCGGAAATAGGAGATATTTATTCCTTTTGTTTAAAAAGAGTTTAATTAACGACGTACAAGTTCGGTTTTTTTTGTTTATACTTTGTCGAAGTGTTGAGTTTCCTTCGGATAATTACTTGTTCCAACAAATTCATTGACTTACGTCAATGTTATGTAGTTTAATTAAATATTTAAATTGTAGAAACTAGTTGCTTCTTCCTATAATTGTTAGTAAAGAGCTTTAATGAAATATATATTAATCAGTTCTCCTGTAAAGAAATTAGATTCCGTACATCGCACGAGGATCGCTGCTAACGCAAACATTCGTACGAAATAATTGAAACATTGCGAAGATACATCATACGAGCACCGAAGTTGATTAATTCAATTATCCAATGATCATCCATGCATAATTACTACTCCGAACGAGAAGCCAGTATTTAATGTTCACATTTACTAGCACTTAAGTAAATTCATAATATTCTTCGCTCAGAGTGCTCGCTATAATAACGCGGCGCTTGTAACTTCAATTTATCTATTATAATAAACCACCTTTTATGTCTAATGGAATATCCTAATGGGTAATCGATCACTATTTATCCAGAAAAGGTAAAATGCATCGATTTAAGACTGCAAACGGTCCCTTAAAATTAATCGCATCGATTAAACCGAAATTACATTGTCTCCCAATCTCGTTTAGAAATTCGTTTCCCATCATCCTACGTCTATACAAACGTTGCCTCGAAGCAGAACGCTCATTTCCTCCTCGTGTTTCTTTCCAACATTCCACCTTTTATTTCCCCTCTAAGCATCGATTGCTTCTTCTTGCCACGATCGCCTAAAAGAAACAGCCCCGATCGAATCGTTCCTCCTCTTAAAAAAAAAAAAACTAAACTACACCGATCTACCTGGAAGATCTCGAAACACGCCAAACAATCCATCCCGTCCGACTAAATTAGAAATCCATCAGAGAACGCTTTTCACCCGAGCAACCTTTCATCTTAACCAACCTCCAGAACGAGGCTACGTTTATCGACCTCGACCTGTAATTCTCGACCAGTCGATCGCCGCAGGATTCGACCGATAACGAGCCTTTCCGATTAAAGTTTATTGCTTGCCCGATGTATCAGATAAGGGGCTTCCGTGTTTCTTCTTTAAGAGATGACGCGAGGGAAACATCGCCGGGCATTCCGTCGTCCTAGACCTCGAAACGAACGCTGGACGTTGGATAAAGTATTGAGAATCGGGTGTTTTGAAAAATATAATAACAATGTGCATATGGATAATTTAAGTATATTAGAATGATGCAAACGTAATATAAATAGAAATTTAATACACAATAATCTCAAATGTTTTACGAAAACTTCAAACTGAAATTAAACCATTAAACTTAATGCCCAAATCGATTCATTATAATTGCTCTTTCTACTTAAGCGGTTAAGTATTTTTTTTTTTTTATTATGATCGTTTAATTACAATCAATTCTGATATGGAATTATAAGTAATTCTGTTGTGAGTAGAATGAGATGGAGTGTGATATAAATTACCTTCGATTCACTTATTAAACTTCTCTCAGGAATATTAAATCTATAATTTAGATCCAGAGGATAGCGAAGGAGTTAAGAATGAAAGGAAAGTATTAAATATTAGAAACGTCCTTAACCCCTTGCCCTACGATTATTTGATTACCTACGTGTGCTAACATTAACTGATCACTGCTTTCGTATCATGCCGCTCGTTTGAATCATTTGAATTTAATAATTTGTATCCAATAACCTTCAATCTTATGAGACAGTGCTAAAATTAGAGTTCGAATTAAGTGTCATCCTGAATAATGTCAATTTCTGTTGAATATGTACCAGAATTTGTAGAACGAGTGTGATTCGTGATTGTAGGTCAAGGTGTTAACGATATTTAACCCTTATACGGATTTCCAACTTCCGTTCTATATTTCGCCACAATTCGTTGTTGAACCGAAACGAACACGTATAAATATCGCGTTAAATCCCAAACTTTCCCACCGGTGCGAACACTCGGCACGAACGCCGCGAAGCGTAAGAATAAGGGAAAGAAAGGAACGGAATAAAGAGTGAAAGAGGGAGCGGGCACGCACGTTGCACAAAGTGCAATTTCACCATTTTTGCCTCGTAAAATCCGGCCAATGAACGGCGTAAAAATGAATAACTGGAGGATCGTTCACCCTTGTGCGGAACGAACGCGCAGCCCGTTTGGTGCACACGATACACACGCCCCCTTACCCCTTTCCCTTCGAGACTTTTACATCTCATCCTTCTTTATCCTTCTTCCTGTTCCTCTTCTTCATCCACCTTGCGAACCTCACTCCTCCGACTGCTCCGCGAAACGATTTTTATCTTCCGGGTAGAATAGATTATCTTTATTTACGAGCAATCCGCGGCGTGGGCAAATTGTTTGGGAACGGGAGGGCCGCTTATTTAGAAGCCGTAAACTATTCAATACGCGGACGAAGGATCGGGCGAAGTTCAAGACACGCGAGTCCGGGGTGCAAAGATGGGCCAGCTTCGGGTCGCTCTTACCTCTGTTTTAACCCGTTCGCAACCGACAACGTATTGCTGGGTCAAATTGGTACCCGGTCCAGTTCCGTCGACTACGTATTGGTACGTCAAAATCATATTGGATAATTTCTGCTGTGGAGAGGGGATAGGATAGGAAAAAGGAAGGGTGTTGCGTTTCGTCCTGGGCCTGCTAGTGGACTCATCAAGTGGACTCATCAGTAAGGCTACCTAGCAGGCCCTGCCTTAGACGTTGGGATATTGAAAGGAAGGTTAAAGGCGGTATATATATGGACGAGGTAGTTGGAGCGAGTACTTTCGAGAATGTCCTAATTCGTATGTCCCTCTAGTGGTAGGTGCAGGAGAGTCGCCACACTGCCTATGATCTACCAGTACGTTAAAAATTGAAGTAATCATTTTGGCTAATAAGGTAGAATTGTAATCGTAGGGTAAATGATCCATGTACTGTCATTGTTCCTATAACTGCCACCTGAATTCGTTTATTTAATAACAAAGTAATGTATAAAGAATCGTATGTGAACAAATTTTCATACCAAATTTGGACTTTGGTTTAGGTGACAACGCATAGACATTGTATATTCGTTTACACTTAATATTTGTAAATAAATATTAGGAGGTAAATGTGCTGTTGAACATTGAAACGTGATTAATATAATTATAAAGTATGGAACGTGTGATAATTCAGTAAGTCGCGATGTTTACTGTACATCTTATATCTGTTACACGAACTGACGTGTTAATATACATCTAAAAATGTATTTCTATTTAAATGAAAAGTTTTCAAGTGACGGTACGAAGGACCGTGGACATTGTTGTTCATTTTCAATTACGTAGTAATGAATTTATTGTATTGAACATATAAGAAAAATGTTTATAAATAAACGAGACATTGAGCAATATCATGCTCGAAACTGGAACGATCTTTATGTTAACGACGTTCTAAAATAATTAAATAAAGTTACGCGCGAACCTTAAAGTGGCAATACGTGGTACATTTACCCTATTCACTCTTGGGATACTATTTTGAATTGCTTCAAGTGAAATTGTTTTGCGCGCCGACAAAAAGCTACAGGATATCGACGATTTACAGAAACATCCAAAATAGACGAAATAAAATAAACGTTACTATATTTAGAGTGTAAAATTACCTCCAATTTAGATCTCGCTTTTTGTTAGCTTTGTTTACAAAGATACGAATTTGCGTAAACTTCTGCAGCCTGAAGATTGGTGCCCTTATATGTATTTGGAAATTTGCAATAATATTTATTAAGAAAAATCAACATTACTGTACTTTACCCCTAATACAGAAATAACAGGGAGTTCATATTAAGTTGTTTATATTTTAAAACTAAAAATTCGAAGATTCCTTATCGGCAACGAATTAATCTTCGCTATTTTATAACCCGACAGTGAACAGAGATCGTTGTCCTAACGCTGCTATTTTTTTTTCTCTTTTTTTTACGCTCCCACTTGTAATTAAGCAATTATTTTTTTTATTCCTGCTACAAGACAACTGCGTGCCAGTTGTCATCGATCGAAACATCCTTACGTAAGATCGGCAATTTACGAGCAATAATTTACAAAAGAGGATCCTACCGGACGGAAGGCGTCTTCGAAAACGGAGAGAAGCATCGGCCAATTTATTATTCTGTCACTACTGGAACGTGTTAACGTTTTAGTCAATAAAAGGGGATCCCTTAATTAATCGTGGATCGTTGAACGTGTTTCGAACGTGTCACCGAACGTCTCTGTATCTAATTTATGTAGTTGCACGCCTAGGAGCGGACAGTTTTATGCCCGACAAATGAAAATGCTGCCGGTTCCGGTAAAAACCCGTACAACACGATCGTTTATTAACATCTCTACGACGCGGACAGGCGTGTTATAATTGGCCGGTTAAACTGGTAAACAATATAACTGTTACACGTGAAAGTTTTCGATGTAACACGAAAACGTGGATGGAACTAAAGAAAATTGTTAATTATTAAATGTTTCAGCATTGGCTAAGTATAAGATAGATTATACGTTTACAGGAAATATCATAAATTTCAAACAGAAATATTGACCGCAGACGTTTTTAAAAGTAGACGATACTAAATGTATAACATTGATAAGAATATCGAGATACCAATATTATCTCACGATAAGATACTGTTTTTAAGCTTTCGAATTAGATTCGTACATTTATTCATTTATTCGGGACTTGCGAAAGGAAGAATTAAAAATAATTTAAGTATACATTAATCGTTCGTTATGAAGACTTTGAATCAAAGATCGATTCGTTTCAAAATCGAATATCCAAGAATCGATTCAAAAGAATCGAAAATCGATTCGAAGAAATGGATTCAAAATCGATTCGAAGAAATGGATTCAAAATCGCCTATCCTTACTTATTATCATATTCAGCGTGAAATTCGTGTCGCGTTTTACTGAAAGTGCCATAATTTCGCTTCGTTAACCTTTGCATCGTTTACCATTTCAGTTTCTCAATTTTTCCCACCTCTTCTCTCCTTATTAATTTATTTAATAATGGGTTGTTGAGCTTAATGTACAATCCATATAATGTACGATAATAAACATAACGTACGATTAAACGTTAGGAGTATAATTATATGGAATAGTATATATCGCAACTATATAAGAATTTTATAGTTTCGTTCGAATTTTTTCGTTTCCAATGTAGCAATGCTTGTAATGGAAATACACGACGTATAAACCGTACAGGGTCCCCTAATTTAATACAATTTCGTGCAGGCGACAGCCGAAGGGGATTGTAAAATAAAGGCGCGTATAAAGGTGGAAACATCGTAAATTCGTCATCGGGACGTTAAGTACGAACGTATCGCTGGAAGTCAGCAATAATTGAGAAGAACGGCGCCTGGGAATGTCAAATATTATTACGCGCGGGGTAGCGTGATCTCTCGAATATCGGATGCGAAGATTGTTGTTGAAAAGAGGGACGTTCAACCGATGCTTATCTAGCGTTTTAATAGTAACGGCCGCTAGACCTGACGGGATACTGCGTAATAAAATATTAGAAACACTCGTAAAATTGCTAAACAGAGTAAATCAAGTACCGTCCGAGTTAGCATCGCGGGACGATGTAATCATAGTGTTTTACTACCGAATAGTGGCGTCGGAAAGTTTCAAGATTCCAGTGATAAAGCTTCACGATGACAAATGACTGATCGTTCCGACGGAAATTCCGTTTTTTCTTTTTTTTTTTTTTAATGAAAGAAGTATTCCATCGTGATTGTTAATAGCGGATATTAAAAATAGAATTTACATCGCGTTGAAATGGAACGATGACAAGTTTACGTTTCGCCTGTGTACCAATGAATAATTCATTTTCCTGTTGTTCGAAATTCCGAACATTTGGAGTCCGCAGATTTACGGATTCTCGGACCTTTGAAACGGTGAACTTTTTATTGCTGCAGTTCGGGAAATATTAGGTTGGCCGAATAGTCGTTTCGTTACTTTACAACGTGCAGTTGAATTGCCATATATGCGCAAATATGCCGAATACCTTAAAATAGCAAACAGGTATCTGTAAATAAATATTTCAACCTAATTTTGGGCAAAAACTCGTGCAGGAATTGATTATATTTATCCTGATTAACATAGTCCTGAAATGAAAGAAAATAAGATGCATTTTGGGCACGTTGTATTTTATTATTCCAGTAAACGTAGAAATGCAATGTAAAATAGAATAGAGTGGTGTAAATAATAGAATATGAATGGAGACTTTTTTGTTATTCAAGTACAACGCTTTATTATCCACGTTATTATTATTATTATTTAATTTTAAACGTGTATTAGCTCTTTTCGTACAGCGAACATATAACAGAAATACATAATAAAGTGACAAAAAGCTGGACCTGTACACAAAGCCAAGAATTGATTTCAGCTGTAAAACCCACTAAATTTATTCTTGAAAACATAATAAAGTAAAGTGCCGGAGAAAGAATCACCTCTCAATAATACGATAAAACGTTAATTTTGTTTAGCGTTAGTATTTACCCTATTATCTTTATCACTTATAACTCATAAGAAAAAAAAATTGTTTTCGACTACATTACAACACGTTAATTAACGAATACTTAAAATACGGAAACTTTGTTGACCCAGTGTACAGTTAAAAGAGTTCCTCGTCCAGAAACGCTTGCGTAAGAATCTCGCTTTAGAGAGAAGAAAAGTAAACAGTTTTGAGACCAACTGACAGCGAAAAGAATCCCGTGGGTTAATTAATTCGCGTATCACGTCTGGATATTTTCTTTTTTTTTGTGCATAGCATGTTCGACCGTGTTTCCTTGACCTTTCAAGTGCGCGTTTATCCCTCTGACCTTTACCTCCGCTGATTCATCGGCATCCGACGGTGTTACCTCGACTATTATAATCGTACGTGTTCGCGATTATCATCCCATTTATCGTTTCGCTGATATTAATCGCCGCGAACATGTTGCGATTTCAAATAGAAAGCTAAGGGGGATTCAGGTCTCGGTGATTTCCTGTCGCCATATTCAATTCACTTGTTGCGTTTGCTTCCGATTTCTATAACAGAAGTTAGGGATGCTTTATGCTCGGCCAATCTCTGAAGCGAATCTCTAATGGTTCAAATGAAGCATTATTTTATTATTAGACTCTGGATCTTTGTGCAAATTCATAATTTTCTGAACATAGCACGAAGCAGAGATGCATTTCACCCCCTAAGTATTTTAAAATCCGCTTTACTTTGTATAGATATAACTTGTATAGAAAATAACTTCGCGTATTATGTGGATTTTGTTCCTTTTGGCGCATCGAAATTTTCTACGAAAGCATGAAAATCCTTAGGCTATTTATTGTAATATGGATAATAAAATATTATATTATTGAATTGTAGAAATGTAGGAGGTAGGCGAATGAAACGGAGTATTTATAATTTGCTGATATGTTCTGAGCATTATTGATATTTTTCTTTAAGAATACATATCACGTTGTCGCATAATAAATATTACTTACAAATAACCCCCTATATTTTTTCAAGCGATTTTACTGGCGTATTATACTAGTTAAGGGTTAAAATAAGAATTTTTAATTAAAATGGGAACTGTACACATTTGAACCAATACATTTTTGTCATTGTTTCAGATTCAAGTTATTTATTAAACGTTTCACGAATAATTAAATAGCGATTTAAAAATTATTGCAACTATACGTCATCGAAAAATAGAATTTATTATTAGTCTGCGAACCTTTATGCAAATTCATAATTTTGTAAATGCAGATGAAGAAGAGGAACATAATTACAGATTTGTATCATCTTCCGAATATTATAAGATGCATTTTACATATCTTCAATGTCTTTTATACTTTTCTATATTATGCGCATTCCGTGCATTTCTGTACATTTAAATTTTCCACAATTGCATAAACATCTACAGTCTGTTTATTATTGCAACAACCTAATATTCCATAAAGCACAACAATTCCAATTTAATCGTTAACTTCATTGCAGTAAAATAATGTTCTTTCTAAAACGAGTTAAATTACCTTGTACCATCCAATTAATACGACGTAACATTTCATTTTTGTTTCGATTCCCGTAGCAGTTTGATATTAGCGTTTGTTAGAAGAGAAAAATGAATTGCGTAAATTATTCTAGCATTACTGGAGTTTATTATATAGAAACCAGCTGGGGATGAACGTATCGCATATTGCATAAACGCGGTTAATTACAATCTCATTTCGATCGCAACTCTTATCGTATTAAAAATTCTTTAGCCACTCGATCGGTGCTTACGCATGGGACACTTAATAGTGTCTCCAATGAAAGGAACGAGCATGGGGCACGTCACAAAATTCATTACGGATAAAAGTTCCGGCGCGGCGCGCGGCCGAGGCCAGGTAGAACGAGAGGGCTCTCGCGTTTCTCCATTCAGGATCGCGTAAAGTTCCTGTGAAAAAGTTTCATGGCCTTTAAACCAAACCTCGCAGAACCACGCAAGTTTTTTGCCAGCACCGGGAGAGAAACGAGGCTGCTTTCGTAACGTACGGCTAATTTCGATGTAATTTACACGAATGTTCTGCTCGGCCGTTCAGCACGCAGGAAGAGGATCAGGCCGAGTAATGTTCGCGGATTTTAGTTAATTAAATACCTTGTTCCGATGCCTGGCCGCCTGCATGAAACATAAATGTTCAGTACGTTTTATTATTCGCTCGTTTCGGCGGCCACTTAAAATAATTTAAAAACCATCGTACTCGTTACTTCAAGGGATGAATCGGATCCGAGTTTTCACTTTGCTGGTGGTGGAGAGTAACTACGGAAAATAGAGGATCAAAGAGGAATACTAGCAGCTGACCGTAGAGGGTATAAAATTGTTAAGGCTATTCGCAAAGTTCCTTAATATTATCGTAAATTTATTATACGAATTTTTAAGATATCAAAAGTAAATTAACTCTACGAAAAGTAAAAAAACGACGACGACGGATATATAAACTATTTCAAAATTAGTATACGTATACTTATAATGGAACCTTTAAGATTTTCTAAAGCGATGATTAATTCGTCGCGGAATAAGTTTCCTATTCGTACTGTTTTAGGCTACGTTACGTTAATACGATAGCAATTAAAAGGTGTAGCAAGCAGAGACGAAAAAAAAGAACAATTTCCAAGAAACCTATAAACTGCTGTCGTTCTAACATTGCATAACGTTTCGGTCGACTCTGCGCCATAACTCATAGCGCGAATGCGACTCGTCGCTGTAAGGCAAAGGGTTAAAAGGCACCTAAAACGAAAACCGCCGGACGGTATCGCGACGATGCATCCCGGTGCGTTCATGGCTCATTAAGGCTGCGGCTCGTCGCGTGTTCACCGCGTACATCATAATAAAAATTCCGCAAAGCAGGTGCCCGTTATCGTTTTTACGCCTTCGAGAGAAGACTGCGAGTCCATTGGCCGTCTAAAGATTACGTTCTTCCCCTTCCGGTTCTCCACCCTGTATCGCCCGTCTTTTCCATTCCTTTTTTTAACGCGGGACGCTTTTAAGGCAAATTAAATACGGCGCAACAAATTACGCGGCGAGGCTGGCTCCTCGTAAATCAGATGGCCAATAAAACGTCCTTCGAAACGGGCTGAAAAATCCGACGGGGCCATTCGATAGGGCGTCCCTCTCGCTGGCCCCGGAAGAGAGAACACGAGAGCGAGAAAAGAAACCATGGATTCTCGAGGGAAGAGGTAACCCGGATGGCGAGAGAAGGGGGGGAGGGCAGGGTGTTTTTTAGTACCAGTGGGACGTCTCAATTAAATCTTCGAAATCATCATCGGATCGTCGCCGTCGTCGAGCTGCCTTTAGGCCCCTGTTTTGTCGACGAGCGTAAATTTCTTCGCCGAACAGCGTCGTAACGTACACACGCATGGTTTCGGGGGATTGTCAGCTTGAGGATTTTGAAATACTTTGTACGGTTCGGTTGTTGGGGATACGAAGATTGATTTACCTTGGAGTGGACGCTTGAAAAGACTCCGAGTCCGCGTGTGAAAGACTGAGAAACTATTAAACCTGTTAGGGGTTAGTTTATTCTTCGGTTTGCTGGTCAAAAGTCGTGTAATTTGATAGGGAAAATTGTACACGCGGTGGAACATTGATTAATCGAATTAATTGGAGACAAATCTGCTCCCATAATCGATATTTTTGGATATAATTGGACTGAAAGAATTGAATCTTTTATTGTGTCATGTATTTGTTATGTTTTCATAGGAAAGAATAGTTATATATTAGGTTGGTGCATGTGAAATGTTTTTCCGAAGTTTGAGATCGATAAATGAATGCTATTCTTTTAATTTTGTAAAATCGTTCGTTGGAATGGGGAGCATTGAAGAAGAAATTAGCCGCAATGGATATATATGTGTATCACAATAAAATTGTAAACATTTCAATGTTTGCTATCATGAATAATCGGAGGATTTAAAGAACTCTTTGTGAAAGTCCAAATTTAACAAATAAGTAAAGGAATAGTTTGACATTGAATTGAAAAATTAAAGACTAATAATTTTATATAATAATGAAATTAGTTAATTGCTAGGGAAAAGCGTGTAGCATCATGTAAAAGTGATTTGAAATAAATATATGTGTAATGTTTTGATGAATCTACTTATGTTTAACTTTTTTACTTTGAAAAAAAGCGACATTTTATATGCACCAATCTAATAATAAGAGAGATACAATATAAATAGTAAATAAAACGTTTTTGGATACGTCCAAATTGTTAACTTCCCTTAACAAACATTTGTACGTCTACATATTTCTTCTGTTCAATTTAAACACATTCATACACTCCTATTCGCAATTTTTTGGACACTTAATAAATTTAGTACAAAGAAAAATCAATATTACAGTTGGAAAACGAAACTGTTATTCGCTAATTGTTTGTTTCAAAAAGAATATTAAACGATACCGTATATAAGTGACACTATAAACGCGTAAAGATAAGGAAACTTATGAATTTCAGCTTTTAAAATTACTTAGAAATTTTAATCTTCCTCCAATCTCCAGCTTTGTTATCCATAATTTACCTTAACTACGTACGTAACTTTAATCCAACTATAATCAGCGCACATTTACGCGTAGAGGTAATATATATCAAGGTAGTGACCACGAATTTTGACTTAAGCTTTGTTTTATGAGGATGGTTTAGAATGACCACCATCTTTACTTTCTTCAGCCATGCATCTCAGCTTTAATAGGCTTATAGTGGATGTTCTTGAATTCCTAGGCGCATCTGTCACTGTAACGTGATCCTTATCTATCCCCTTGCTGTGATTCATCTTTTCACCCTTTTACTTATTTTATTTTTATCCTTTCTATCACGTTTTTTCCGTTGTATACAGCACCGGACAAAATTATGGTAACCCTAGGTTGACAATCATCTAGGAAACAAACGTTTAAATATTTTCTTTATTAACACTTTGAGTGTAACGCGTATTTCGATTGTGTTTCAGTAAGCGATTCCTTGGACAGGTTGTCATAGATAAAAAGAAGAAAAAGAAATAATGTATATTGTAGAGGAAATCTTCTATTTTAGCTTTTATTACGGGATTAACCAATAGTAATTAAATTCATTTAACAAGTATACATTACTCTCACGCATATTAAAAAATATACAATAATATATAAAAATATATAATAATAAATTTAAAGAAAGGTCAATAACTTTAAAATATCTTTGGAACTTTTATTCGCGAAAAAGTAAATTATATTACGAAAACCTGCTTCAATTTTTCCTTGCGATATTTCGTCGTATCACCATTATTTTTCATAATATTCTCTTACCGCACTTTACGTGCCTCACGCTGAAAATATTATCGACGAGAAAAAGTTGCTAAAATTCGAACACGTTACGCGAAACTACGTGACGTAATTTTGAACAGTAGAACGAAATACGAGCGTTTTCGATGTTACACGAAGCAAGAATTCGCTGGCGCAGCCTTTTTCAGGCAGCTTCGGTTTGTTTAGAAGCGAGACTCCGACCAGCTTGGATTATAGTGTTTCGGTACGCTGTAATCATCGCCGGGAAACACGATGATTGGCCCTCGAAGTATGAATTAGGATTGATTATTCCGGACAGAGAGCGGCCTTTCATGAAGCATCTTTGAGGAAAAGAGACGTCCTTAAGAAGGTCAGGTGCTGTTTGTGAGTTTCAATTCAGACTCTTTTTAAGTAAGACTTTCAGTGCCGCTTTTAGATCTTTGATAATTCAGATTTTATTTCGAGATTCGTCCTTAGCGTTAGAAAGCGTGTAATTAAAGGGATGTAAAATGTCTTAAATGAGAGATTATAATCAGGATTAAATAGTGGGTGCTTGAGGTATATTCGAAGATCGATGCTCCTCTTACTTTTAATTTACTATTAAGTGTATTATAATTTAGTTCAGATAACAGCTACGCTTATGCAGATTAAGATTCTTCTCGAGTTTTTTTATTAGGTGAAGTACAGTGGTTAATTTGGTGGCAGCTATGCAGACAAATTTCCTTTATCTAGCAGCTGAACCAAATATTCTATTAAATATAATCTCTATTTTGTCTGATATTTCAACCAAAGTTTCCAATAATTACGAGATTCAATTTGTATAACATCTTAACCAGTTATTTCAGCAATTATTATGTACACTACTTGTCAAAATTGCTTCAAAAATAGATGAAAATTGCGTCAATAATTTATGTTCAGCATACGTACAATTAAATTTATTTGATAATTAATTAACTACACCCAGTCGTACATTTTCAACTTAGAATAAAGAAGATTTTTCGGAGTTGGATTTTCCGGCGAATCGATTCCAGTTGTTTCGACTCAAGAACCGATTTTTTTCATAATAATTGAACATCTCTATTCCAGGTCACGCCACACGAGGTCCCTTAACCCTTTGGGCGCTACGAACGCATACAATATGCGGCCAATTTTATTATCATCATTATTATTTTACTTATTCACGAGATAAAAAAACCCATTAGTAAAGAAAGTGATACAATTATGTAACATAATTTAATAATACTATGAACAATTCGCCGCATACGAATTTAGAAGCATCCTAATGATTAATAAATGTGGCAATATTCATATTAAATATCACGTATCCGCGTGATCGTTGAAAATAAATCTGGAAACGCAGAATTACCGCAAACGTAAACGTACTAGGGCTCAAAGGGTTAAGACTTAAAGATCTATCCAGTACCCAGCCTATGCGTCAACTTTCATCCCCCTTAGTACCACTTTACACCTCGCTAAACACGTTCGTGAACACCGTATAGAACGGAGTAGTATACCCGGTAACGTAACTTTATCTCAAAATTTACAACTTCCCGTTCATTCACGGTATCGCTGGTTTGCACGAACCACCTTACTATGCAAAGTAGATCAAGTGACGTGGAACAGGAGTTCGAGTGTCACCTCGACGTTCTCGAATCTGTCCAGCAACACCATTTCACATGCATAACAAAAAAAAAAAAGAAAAAAAGAAAAAGGAAGGAAACAGAAGAAAAAAAAAGGAGAAGAAGGAAGAAAGAGGTCCAGTTCGATTCACGGGTGCCTTGGACGTACAAAAGGCAGCTCGTTATCAGCCGGTCCCATCTTATCAGGCAGAACCAGCGCAGCCGATAAATCATCCAAGTCCTTGGCGGGGCACCTTTAATTACCGGCCGTGCATCGAGGGGAAAAAAATATGAAGACGTAATACGTTATCCGGCTGCTTCTCTTCGTGCCTACCGGTAGATAGGGAGGCTGGTCCAGTTGATGCCGAGAGGCGTTGCTCATAAATAATGAACACGTATTCATGAACGCCACTGGTTACTTCGGTCCCGAAGATGAGCTATGGCTAGGCCGCAGCTTCCAGTCCCCCAGGACGACTTTAACGCGTCGATTTCGAACCGATCGTCTTCCGTTTGCTTCGTCGTTTCTACGCTTGGGCATACCTTCGGATACAGTGGCGTTGAAAACCTTCGACGCTCGGAGTTTCTGCTTATAGTTATTCGAACGAGTTCCAAAGTTGACGGGTGCCGTTGGTTAATTAGGAAAGTTTGGAAATTCTAAAGGCTTCTTGGGGATTTAAAGGGTTGGGAATCGAAAAGGTTGGAAATCCAAACGCATGGGAATTTGGATACTTGGATATTTAAAAGCTTGGAAATTCGGATACTTAGGAATCTAGTAGCTTAGAAAGCCTAAACTCTTGGGAATCCAGTAGCTTAGAAATCCAGAAGCTTGGGAAACCGAAAGCTTAGCAATTCAAACGCTTGGGAATCCAAAAGTTTAGAAATTCAAAAGCTTGGAAATTCAAACGCTTGGGAATCCAAAAAGCTTGGGAATTCAGACGCATGAGATTCCAAAAGCTTGGAAATTGAACCGCTTGGGAATCCATAAGGTTAGAAATTCGAATGCTTAGCAATACAAAAGCTTGGAAATCCATAAGGTTAAAAATTTAAATGCTGAGCAATAGAAAAGCTTGGAAATTCAAACGCTTGGGAATCTAAAAAGCATGGAAATTCAGACGCATGAGATTCCAAAAGCTTGGAAATTGAACCGCTTGGAATCCATAAGATTAGAAATTCGAATGCTTAGCAATACAAAAGCTTGGAAATCCATAACGTTAGATATTCAAATGCTTAGCAATACAAACGTATGGAAATCCATAAAGTTAGAAATTCGAATGCTTAGCAATACAAAAGCTTGGAAATCCATAAGGTTAGAAATTCGAATGCTTATCAATAGAAAAGCTTGGAAATTCAAACGCTTGGGAATCTAAAAGCTTAGAAATGCAAAAGCTTGCAAATTGAAACGCTTGGGAATCCAAAAGGTTAGAAATTCAAATGCTTGAAAATTCGAATGCTTAGAAATACAGAAGCTTAAAAATTCAAACTCTTGGTAATTCAAAAGCTTAGGATCTCGATGTTTTGAAAATTCAAAAGCTTGTAATTCAAAGGCAGTCTTGCACGCAGTCTTCTACCACTAAAAGCAGATAAAAGAGAATAATCATTCCGTAGAAAAAAATGATTGCACCAAAAGAAAGACGTGAGACAAAGTTTTAATTCTGATCGATATTTCAGTGTTATAGTGCTGTTGTACATTATTTATAATCGAAAGTGCAAATTAGAATGCGCCGTCTCCTATTACCAGCAATAATAGAAAGCGTGGGTTATTAACCCTTTCTAGTATTTCTTTTTCCTTTATAATAATTTTGTACAAAATATTCATATATACGCTAAATTACAGTTACGATATCTAGTGATTTCACTTATAAGAAGACCGATACAAGAATCGATACAGAATATCGATATAATATCGATTCTGATGCTTTTGAAGAATCGAAACTAAAACCGAAACCACTAAGAAATTTTGGTTCTTCGTAATAATTATTCAAGCCTTGCTAAAAAGTGCAAAATAAAGTTTGGTAAAAATTTCGTTGAATCTTCTATAAATAAGATTTATTATTCGAATAGAATTAAGATGTCCAGGTAAATGAATTGGTAATGATCAATTATATAATTCATTTGTAACTGCTCATGCTTTTTTAATAATTTTTTTTATAGTAATACCTTTTTTAATTGGAGGATTTGGAAATTGATTAATACCTTTAATATTAGGATCTCCTGATATAGCATTCCCACGAATAAATAATATTAGATTTTGATTATTACCTTGTTCTTTAGTATTTTTATTAGTAAGAAATTTATTTACTATAACTCCAGGAACTGGATGAACAGTTTATCCTCCTTTATCTTCATATATATTTCATCCTAGACCATCAGTTGATATTATAATTTTTTCATTACATTTATCAGGAATATCAACAATTTTTGAATATATTGGTAAAGTAATCGTGTTCTTGAAACAATCTTGCGCCGCTTATTGGAAACCTCAGAAATTTCTGTTTCAATGAATGCTACAAAGTGAGATTCTATGGCAGGTTGTACTTAAGCAAGGCAGTTTTAATGAAGAAAAGAGAGAGCACGAAAACGCACAGCAGAGTTGCAAATAATCTCTGTTCCTCGTTAAACCACTTCGTAATTTTTATTTCAAAGCGTATCAGTTATAATAGGTTACGATTAAAGAGAAATATTTTAATTAGGGTGAAATTGGAGGTTAAAACACAATTTAACGCCTTGTAGTAAACAAAAAACCATACTTCTTTTGTATACTTCTTTAACGCGAAGTGGAAATTATTCACGAACTTGTTACATTGCTTATTAAGTTCTCTGGCAGTTTTAATTTCCACGAGAATTAGAATGACTTGGCAGGATATTCGCTAGATGAAGACATTTTAATTGGGAAAAAGTTGAAAACGAGAAAATGATTGTTCTTACATTAGCTGTTCAAACGAAGTATTGTAAAAATTGTTCGAAAGGAGTTAAGTTTATTAGGTTTGCAGGTTTTTGTTGCGTCTAATTTCAATCGAGCGTTAGGTAGAAAACATGGACAAACGTTTTTGATCAAGATACAAGCACATTCACCGTGGAAAGGAGGAAGAAATAGAAAGATGATTGTTCAGTCGCTCGAAGCGATGGAAAATGTAGTAAAACAACGCTTTATCATAGATCAAATGTTATTTAGAAAGCGCTGCGCTATTTCCTGGGCTTTCTACTAGTTTTAAATCGAACTAGAAACCTTTGACCCGAGATTAGATATTGCTATGAAAGATATTATGGGCGGAGTGCGTTTAATCATAAAATCTAAGCGTTTCGTATCTTCAACCCCTTCCCGCGCTATTTTCTATATTAATAGCATTCCATTTATTTTGACTTTGATTATCATTAATCCTATTCCACGTTGCCGTAAAATGCATAAATCTTTTCTTATTAACGTCTAGAAATATTTCAAACACCATATTCACTACTTACATACTTTATGTTTATAAAATTTCACGATGCACTGGAGAAATTATTTGCAGTTAAAGAGTCAATAATTTTTTTAGTAGAAGTAGACGAGGTATTTAGGAAACGTAATAAATAATAAAATACTCAAAAATTCAAGGAATCAACATTTGGCTAGAAACTTTGTGCAAATATAAAATATTAATCGCATTAAACTAAAAGTATCTCGAATATTAAAATAATCGAAGATAGATTTGTTAGGTTTCACATTCATATTCAAATCATTTTCAATTTTACTAAACACTACAGTGATTCTAAATTTATATTTGTTTAATAATTTCAACGAATGGTTTATCGTTTGAAAAGATACGAATTTTCAAGCCTATGTTTGAATACTCATAGTTGACGATGAATCGTACAAAATAAATAGTCTTCAATTTACCTTTACTAAAATATTAAAAAAACGTTTCTCTTTTATTAATGGATGCTCCACTGACGCTTAATTGTCAGTATAATCCATAACTGTTTATAAGGAACACGTATACACAATTGTCAGTAAAATTGAAATTTAACAAACGTGAAAACTATTTAATTTCTATCCGACTTACGATCCGATTAAGAATTCGATTCTTCGGTCTCTATTATTCGAAAATCGAAACAAATTAGTCCCCTAATTAATTTAAATGATCGACGTTCCGCTTACCAAACATCCCGCGAACTGTCTCCAACAGAACAATTACCCTCGATTAACAAGTAAGCCCGTAAATAAGATTGCTAAAAATCAGCCTAGCCATCTTCTTCTTCGCACCAACGACCAACCAGCATCCGACTATAGTTAATCGAATCCCACTTTAGCCATCGACGCGCGGAACAGCAGCGGACTGGATAGGGTTGCGATTGACGCTAATCTCTGGCATCGTCGATCCGAAGGCGATTACTACATCGTTGCAAGACACGAGAAGGATGGGTACGTTCGACGTACCATTTAATCGCCCGGTTCGAAGGAGAGCCGCGAAAAGAAGAAAATGGCCGAGGTGGTAATGGTTAGCTCCGGAAGCTAACCGATCAACTCAAGATAGAATGGCCAATGGAACGTCGCGTTCGCGGACGTATAGTGGAAGGTAAGGTCGTCGTCGTCGTCGTCGTCGTCGTCGTTGCCTCGAATAATCTCGAAGCGAACGGATATCTAAACGAGGGCCTTGAAGCCAGAGCCTGCAGGCGATGCACGCGTACATATGTACGTTCCCCGAGCGGACGTATGGAAGTCGAGAGTGCTTCGAGTGATATATATCGGCCGCGATATATCGCTCTGCTCGATGCCACGACTCGATCTTCGGGCCATAGTAGTGGTCAAGAGAATGAGATGAAAAGAGGGAAAGAGAGAAGCTGCTGAGACCTTCCTCTTCACGCACTCGTTGCAAACAACACGCCACCACGCCCTCGTGAAACAATGTGATGGTTAACCTAACAAGCTCTCATCCGTGCCCGAGCGTGCTGCGCTACCCTACCGTGGCCTGCACGGTTGCAGCCTCTTGCAGCCATCGTAGCTCTCGCCGCCGCGCCGCGCCGTGGCAGTCTTGGTCTGGTCGCCACGCAGAGACGCCTAGGGCAACACTTCCAGGACACCAACGTGTATAGCGATATTCTGCGGCGATAACGATGTTGCGACATACGCGAGTCAAGTCGTGGGATCGCGGGGTTATGGCCGTATTAACCGGCAACTGGCTGCTTCGTACTGCGCAAACACGTTCTTTAACGAGTCCTACGCGAATATTACTACACCATTGGCAAAAAGTTTTCGGCCAACCACCGTAGCGTGGAACCAACTATACTGTTAAAGTTTTGTACAATGATAAATGGTAAAGTTTTTCGAGGGGCGAAGTGTTACTGTAAAAATAAGAACATATATAGGGGAAAATTAAATAAAAAGCTGTTGACGAACGAATTTTTCAGTAGCTGCACGTGATTGCAAAATCGATTACTTATTTCAACACTGTAGCAGATATGAGATGTGAAAATATTATACTAGAAATACAATAGAAATATTATACAACTAGAAATATTAAAGTTTTGTGTACTGCTACTTGTATACTACTAAATACCAGTTTTTGGGAGGGCGAAATGTTACTCTAAAAATATGAGACGTATGGGGAAATTAAATAAATTTAATCTCTCGGCGTACGAATTTGTTAGTGGCTGCACATGGTTGCAAAATCTATTACTTATTACAACACTGTAGTAGATATGAAATATTAAAATATTGTACACTATTTATATTTAACGTTCCAGAGAAAATTAACCCTTTGCATTTGAAAGGCGACTCTCAGTTACCAAAATTGTTCTCTGTCTTCACGTTTTACACACCTATTATGAAATAACTCGATCCTATATTGCTATTTGTAAATTTCATCTCTTTACTCATTACTGTTCGTATTCAGTAACTATTTTTACAAATTTGCCATAATTTTTTGCAAGAGCAATCACTTCGATAATTCTCGAAAAAGTATGAAATATTCCCTTGAAACATCTCCCGTTTCATTTCCATAGAAATGTATAGCTACACCTAAATAGTTAGTGGTCGCAGTGTTAAATATAAAGTATCGTTTGTTTCCCACCAAACGAATGAATCATTGGACGAAGACAAGTTTCGTATGGCATCGGTATCGTATCCGATCGCGTCGTATAGCGATTTAGAAAAACAGCTGAATATCGCGGAGTTTGAAGGTACACGCAATTGTTCCGAAGACGCATCCATATGCGCTTCGCGAATGGAACAAGGGATTCTTGTCTGGTTTTATCGATATACTGTCCGGCTAGACGAAACGTAACTTCGTCCAGCTAGAGACGTAAAGAAAGACGTAGTTAGACAGCGTACGACGTTCTTGGACGACGAGTCGGGAGACAATCTGCCATCAGGTTGTAGCCGTGGATCGGTGGAAACGCCTGGAATTCAATACCCTTCTGTTCCTTCGGGGGATCCAAATATGGAACTCGGCAACGACCTTTGTAGGAAGCCATAGCCGGCACTGGAAACACGAAAGTAACCGCGTGTGCGCCTTTTGTCCGAACACCGACCATGCTTAAATAAAGGAATCACTTTCTCTCCCTTCCAATAATCCCCCTTCGCTTGCAATTTTTCAACCATCGCGATTCGCTCGATCTTCGCGTGAAAAATAAATTATTACAGCAAGATTTTTATGGCTAGCATGATTTTTGGGAATTTCTTGGAGACAGCGGACCGTTTCGTAAGGTGGTAACAAATATCAAATAATATTTTGTTGTTGCAAATCGTAACACTTACAAACGCGCCGCTTATTTGCCAAAATGATTCCAGAAAACGAATAGTAGAGAAATTGGTAAGATAAATAGACAGTCTTTTGTTGTGTCATATGTTGCACGATTAGGTGTGAATTAAATATTCGCGGTATATGAAACTATAGATATGAGACTACGGAGAAACGTAATTTATTTCTGATCGTGAGCAACTTAATTATAACAAGTATCACAAGTTAATCTTCAAAGTATTTTCCCTTATCTTGCGAATCTTATTGACTCGTGGAGCTTAAATAGAATGTGAAATTCACGATTCGGTTTAACTAGTATAAAGATTGATAGGTTCCTAATTTTAGCGGACTTTCTAACTTCTTGTCGCGAAATTCATAAATGCGTATCATTCAGGGGAACGTTTTTGCGATGGTAAGAAAAAACCGTGACTAGGAATAACTGTGCAATACTTATAAGGCTAGTCCCGTTGAATTGCCTGAATTCGTATAAATTCTTCCGAAGCTAATAAAACATTCCCTGTCAAAAGTTCACACACGCGTATATACATACGTCTACATTTTCTCAACGTACTTTATTTCATTCTTATTTTATTACTATGTCTTATTAATATATCATTACACCGACGTCAAATGATTTATTTAATGTAACTGCTATTACCTCCAAGTTTTCGAACCAAACTAAGGAAACTCTAATAAGCATTATATTTTCTTCCCAAGTATATAAACGTCTAATTATTGGGGGTTAAATTATTACACGATTTAATATTAAATTAGACAAAGTAATGATCACAAAGTCGTGTTTTTCTTACGTATAAAAGCAACTTTAATTCTTCAAGCAATATTCCAACATTCAAATGTCATTGCAATATTCAGGTATCTTGTGAATCTTCCCAAAGAAGACGAAAATTCGATATCTGATAGAAGCGTCCCGTCGCTTTATTCGCAAAGAAGCCTCAAAGGAACAAATTACTCTGCGATTCTTTAATTCGAAGGTCCTAAAAGATATTATTAAATCATTTAGCATGAAATACATAGCGATTACAAAATCATTTCTTCTCCAATATTTCCATTCAAAAGCTTGACTCCAAAACTAACTCCAATGCTCCAAAATTCGTTCCACTCCAAAACTACTTGCAATATTCACACTTCTCATTATTGCTAGAAACCAAAAGAAAATGCAGTGTCTAGATAAAGCGTCGCGATACCCAATTCAAAAAAAAGTCTCAGTTAATCAAATTACCCCACGATTCTTTAATTTCAACCCCTACTCTTCGTCTACCACGGGATCAACTTAAATAATTGAATCATTCAGCACGAAGTACGTAGAGTTCACAAACTTATCTCTTCTTCGCCTTATCTTCTCAAAATCTTGACTTCAAAACTACCTATAACATTAAAACTTCCGATTACTGTTTAAAAGAAGAAGAAACCTAATCTCCAGTAGAAGCGTCGCGACGTCGCATCCACAAAATAAGTCCCAAAGCAACAAATTACCCCACGATTCTCTAACTTGAAGCTCCTACTCTTCGTCTACTAAAAGATCAGCTTAAATAATCAAATCATTTAACGCGAAGTACATATAGTTCACAAAGTCGTCCCTTCTGCAACTTTTCTGTTCAAAAGCTTGACTTTAGTACTACCTTTTATGCTTCAAAATCAACCTGAAATATTCAAACTTGCGATTACCGTATAAAAGGAACAGAAACCTAATCCTCCAGTAGAAGCGTCGCGACGCCGCATCCACAAAATAAGTCCCAAAGCAACAAATTATCCCACGATTCTCTAATTTGAAGCTCCTACTCTTCACCTACCAAAAGATCAGCTTAAATAATCAAATCATTTAACACGAAGTACATAGAGTTCACAAAGTAATCCCTTCTCCGCCTTATCTTCTAAAAATCTTAACTCCAAAACTACCTGCAATACTCGAGCTTGCGATTACCGTATAAAAGTAGAAGAAGGAGAAACCTAATCCTCCGGTAGAAGCGTCGCGACGCCGCGTCCGCAAAATAAGTCCCAAAGCGACAGATTACCCCGCGATCCTCAGCTCTCTTTGGTCCTGGTTCGATTCCTACTCCTCATCCACCTTGTATCCTACCTCGGGCACGGTCACCACCACCGCTGTTCACTTTGGTACCACCACCACCGGGTACCTTTTGTCCACCACCACCAGCTTCAGCTACCACCTCCTTGTTCGCATTCAACGCGGGGCACCTCGCCATGTGACTGATTCCCCTTCTCCGCAGGTTGACGAGCGGTGGGCCTGCCTACCTGCCGCCCGTTGCCCCGCTCCCATTACGACGCGGACTCTCGCGGCAGGTGCACCAACCTAAGTGCCACTCCGCTTACCTGTGTGTCGTGCCTACCAAGCCAGCGTGTCCGGTGGTCAGGTTCTTCCCTCTCTCTCTCTCTTTCTCTCTCTTCTTTTCTTCCTCTCTCTCTCTCTCTTTCTCTCTCTCTCTCTTTTCCCCCTTTCTCTTCTATCTGTGTGTGTCTCCTCTTCTCACCCCCTACCAAGTTTCGTCCTTCTCCCTCTGTCTCCGTCTGTTGTCCCCGCCGACGTCGCCTCACGCAGCAGTGCGGTGTTGTAGTGTCGTGTCATCCTGCGCTACGTCAACGATCCTCCCGAACGTGTGGAGGCAACGATCGATCGATCCTCTCTGATTCCGTCGCTACCGGGTCCTCCGGATGACCCCTGGTCGGACTACGTACCATCTAGAACTACTTACGCCGGCTGCTCCGTCGCGAGTCCTTCGCGAGTCACTCGCACGCGTGTGCCGCTTAAATCGAGGGAAACGCGAAGAGAAGCAGAGGGAGATTGTTTTTCGGTGATCGCGTTATAGCGGCGTGTGTAAACAATCGAATGAAACTGGAAGCATAGAAGAAGGAGTCGTTGGAAAGCTGCGAGGAGCGTTGGTAAACACAGTGCGAGCGCAGGTGTCCGCTACGTTTGCTTGGTTTCGGTTGTTACGTCGCTCGCGGAGCGCCTCGTGGGTAAACAATCGAAGAAACGCTGGGATCCGAGTAGGGAAGGAAGTTGTTGGAAAGCTGCGAGGATTCTTGGAAAAGAAGCGCGAGGAGAGGTGTCGGCCACGCGACCAGAGGAACGCGGCGTCAGTCGGACGGTAATCATCGACGATCGCCGACTCGTACGGAGAATCGCGTCCCGCGAGTGTCAGTGATCGTGAAGAATCAGTGGCAATCATAAGACCGATACTCCCCTTAGAGAGGCACGCGGAGAAGGGGACAGTGAAGGTGTCAAACGTCCGCGACTCCTCATTGACATTTCCGTGACATTTAGTGCGCGACCGGCTTCCAGGCGAGGTTTTTCGTGTAACACGCGTGAGAAAGAGAGATTGTCCACCCGGGGGAGAAAGTGGCAAGACCGTAAAATAGTTGCGCGTAATCACGTCCATCGAACCGATGACGAATCTAGCGTGCCTTATCTACGTGAACCTATTTTATCTACCCTCTTATCCGTCTATCGGAATCGTTCGCTCGGACGTGCAGCGCGGAGGCTAGTAGCGTAACCTTTGCAATTGCTAGCGGCGATTATAGTATATTTGTGAAGCCAAGTGACCGTAGCCGAAGGCATGATTCTTGCGCTGTTGGACTCGTGCGTGATTTGCTTCAACAGGTGGTCGTTCAGTGTCCACTGAGAGGGGTTGAGAATTCCTCGAAAGGGTTAAACGTTTTCGCAAAAGGGTCGGGGTAATCGTAATTGGTAAAGTATTTGTTGTGCCGTGGACGAAATTGACGGGTTGAGGTATAGGGGGTTGATCGTCGATCGGAGAAGGTTTCGCACGTCGAAATATCAAACTGGACATACTCACCGCCACGTCGGGAAGTACGGAGTGGAGATGTCCGCGGGTCGCTGAGAGAATGAGGGAGCTGGACACCGAGAGCCCTGTTGTCTGGCCGGCCTGGTGTTACACTGGTGAGTTGATTGATAATTCTTGGAAAAATCGGCCGATAGCCCGCGATATCGATAAGAAAACGTCTGTTGCGAGACGTTTTCGGGGCAGATTAGGCGTATTAACGCGGGAGCTACAGACGATTAAGGTGTACTCGTTTGTAAGAGAAACGTTCGCGTGATAGATAGTCGGAGAAACGCGTAATTCGTTAACAGAAAATATTTAGTCGCTCTTTTTACGAAAGACGTGCACAAAATTCGGTAACATTGCGCGGCTATTTTGTACAGGTTTTAGGAAACATTGCTAGTGCGTCGTTTTGACACTTTGATAGTTCTAGCGTTAATATTTTCATTATTGATTAACCCTTTTGATACTAGCGATAATTATAGTTGAAAAGTGTTGGCGAATTGTGTAGTCAATTTTTCGTAGAAAATTATAAGGTTGGTCGAAAAATTCGTAGCGCTCTTGATAATATTCACTTCCGTTGCATAATTGGGGAACTGAAAAGGGATTATTTTTTTATTAACTTTAGTTAAATAATAGCATTCTTGGTCTGGACAAATATTATTGCTATTTGCGTTACATTGAATCCAGTAATTGATGGACAAGACTAGTTAAAATCAAAATTCCATTGGACAACGCTAAACAACTTATGTTTCAATAATAAGGTATCAAAAATTGTTAATCGTTGCTTAGGATATTCTACTATTATTATTTATCGTAATGTTTGAGAAACTTTATTAATAGTCAAGTTAAAAGTATAGAAAAATTGCTTGCATGGATTCACTTCGGAAGAAGAAAGTATGCAAACAGTGCAACCCTTTTGAAAAAATGGATTATGAAACTGTCTGATTGTTTTACGATTACCTAACAGTAGATATTGCACACCAAATTAGTTACTAAAATGTTAACGCGCACATATCACCTTTGAGTGTTTTTACAATATCTCTATACACTTTCTGAACAACCTAATATACTATTGAACAATTTGTTAAGTGTTATTACTATAAAAGGAGTGTTGAAGTATGAATAATTTACGTTACACGGAAAAATTCAACTGCTATATTTTTTCACCGATGAAATGACGTTCGTATCATTGTTGACAGCGTGTTCGCGATTCGACTGTCGAATCATAGTATCGAAAGGGTTAAACTACCAATGTGTTCTATTATATAATACTATCGGAATAATTGCTTTTTTGTTATTATTTGATTGCAATCGTACGTATTTTAAACGCGAATCACTGAAGCAACGTTCATCGACTTTTGAAGTCGAATCAATATCACTTGAATAATTGAATTTACACGTGTATGTAGTTGCTTGCGTAAGGAAATTTGAATGTTCGTGCAAATTTTTCGTGCACAATCGAAGCCTAGTGTGTCTCGCTTGTCGTAAATGAATTGCGTAATAATTATCGTCTAGGTTGACTCTACATTGTACTGTTTCCCATTTTGAATCTCTGTGTGAATTCTTTGTAAACATTGCATTCGACGTTTTCTTGGCATTGGTTTCTGTGACATTTGAACTTTCACGTGTCTCAGACATGGACGATTCACTGAAATACGCGTTAAACTCTTTCTCCGAAGCAATCGGAAAATAAACTGATTATCGATAGTTTGAAGGCGTATTTATTACTAGATTTATAAAGGAAGGATTTCCCGATCTTTTTCTAAAAGAAGTTCGAATGATCGTTTGAATTTTTCATGAAGATTACATTCGTGATATGTTTGAGGTCGATCCTTTATAATAATTAAATCCTGCGGTCTCTCAAAGATAGGTAATTTCCTAAACTGTGAATCAATTTCTTCCTTTGTTACAATAATCAGAGAGTAAAATAATTATCGACTAGTTTGAGCGTAAATAAACTTCTGCTTCTTTGTTGCACATTTGTACCGAAAAAGAGAACATTTGCATATTTGTAGTTTTATCATGTAGGAGACATATTCTTTCTTTTGCAAATTTTCATTTTAATATTCAAGTATAACTTTATCCAGAATATTAGATTAATGGTACTTTTGACGTTGCGATTCTTCGCGATAATTGAATTTTATTTTAAAGATAAATAATGTCTTTATATTTAGCTTGTCGTTTCAAAATCACAATGTGAAGCAAGCCTAAACAAAATATTACAAGTGTGATATGTTAACCCAAAGTAAATCCTTCTTCGCGTAGGATACGTTGAAAATAATAGTCATTGATAACCAAGCAATTGATTAAGAAAAAGTATCGTCTACTTGCAGGTTTCTCTTTACGTAATTGCGCGAGTTTCCACGAGTTTGAATTGCAACTAGAATTTCTTAGCCTTTTTGCATTGAAATTGGATTTCGGAGTGGTAACATTCGTAGCGTACATGAATTATTAACTCGTCTAACAGAAAATTAATTGGTGGAACGAATTACCTAGCAATTAAGTAGCCTAAACCTCTTTTAGAAGTGGTACCTATTCATTACTAAAAACCTTCCTTGATGAATAACATTCGTGAAAAAGGAATTACGCGAAGTCTCATTAGAGTATTTAGCAGTAGCTTCCAGAAACTGGTTTCTCGAATTCACGTTGTCGGAAATGATACTTATCCACCGTTTAATTCCCCCTGATAAATAATATACGTGAAAAAGAATACGCATAGTCTCGTTAAAGTATTTAGCAGCAAGTAATTCTAGAAACTAGTTTCTCGAATATCATCGATATTGGAATCAATACTTAAGGTAAACGGTTGACAGTACGAAACACTTCATTTTAAAGCCTCGCGAAAAATAGAGGAATCTATTCTTTTCAACGTTTTACCCTAAAACAACGAGTTACACTCGTGATAGAAATTACGTCGTGGTTGCCATAAATAAAAATATATTGTACTTTTTAATAAATTCCAATTCTAATTTCATCTGCAATTTCAATTGGCAAGGTTGAGTTTTAAGGTTTTAGTGTTTTGCATTCATCGCACTATTAAATTAATTAACAGCTAACGATGCTGTGAATATTCTTTAAAAAAATTCTATAGCAAGGTGTTAATAAAATCTACGCGATTGGTCAAAGAAACTATCGCATCTTTAATAACAAAATTGAAGAAACAGAATCTGAATGGGAAGTTGTCTCACCTTCTAAATAGAATAATACGTATTTTGGATATTTGGTATAATTTTAAGTTCTCGTTTCTTCCTCTGATCTTTTCCGAATTTAAATTTCCTATAGATGCATAAAAAATCTGCAGTTTACTTATAATCGTTCGTAGGAATCTATGTTCGTTAAGTACCGTCGATATTCTTTGCTGAATGAAAGTTAGTCGATAGATTGGATGGTATTTTGCGAAGCTTCTGTCAAAAACAATTATCGTATAGTAAAGTCTGGCTTACATGGCGGCTTGCCATTCATCCCGCGGGTTTCATTCAGAACAATGCTTTCCATTGATTACAATTATTGTCGAACACGTCGGAGAGTAAAGCGAAGAAGTGTGTGACGTTTATAATGGTCATAAATTACTCGTCACGATTCACTATTTCCCAAGTGAAAATACCGTTTAACACAATGGGATACACTTGCTGTATTATATTATGGATGTTTGCAATTTCGCATTCTTTCGATCGCACATTGTTTCGAATCCAATACGACTGCCTTCCGTTTGCATCAGAAGAATGAAAAATCATCGAATTTTATACAAAACACGCGACACAAAAAAGGGTTTATAATTTGTTTGCCTAAAAAATTCACGCAATACGCGGCTTTATTTTATGAAAATTCATTTCCATGGCTTCAGTGAGACTTTAGAGAATTTTTAACGAGACATTATTTAAGTTTTTAGGATTCTAATATTTCCCTACATTTAACGTATCTAGTATTCGCTGTATATTTAATAGTTTATTTCAGTATCTTAGTATCGAATGTATCAAACTTTTACAAGATCATGTTTGAAAAACTTCAAGCTGCATAAAATCGGACATTTGAAGCAACCTAATTCTATTTATTATATAGATCCTTCATTTTGAAGGTGGTGTAAGTCCATTTTTGGAAAAGAAACGAGAAAGAATGAATATTTATATATGCAACCTGCCAGAAATATTAAATCGCTACTTACTGTGTAGTTATCAAAAAAGGAAAGCTAGAATTTTGATACCTTTTCGGTCGAAAGTCTACGAAAATAAAGAATATTGCTGCTGCTGTTTAATACAATAATTCTGAATTGTAGTTTCGAGGTCGCGAATCGCTTTTCTCATGGTCACCGCTGACTGTTCTAATCGGTCGTACGTGTTGATAGTGGACAAAATTCTAGCGAGCTCGTTGTAACAAGATGCCATTCGCGGTGACGACTTGCGTGAAGTTATGAAACACATGTGCGCCAAAGTAGGCGTTACTCTTCGCTGCTGGAATTCGTATTCGATATTCTATCGACTATCCATCGCTGACGTAAGTACTTTACTGGCAAGGGAACACGATAGTGGATAAAAAAAAGGATCTTCGATTATGTAGTTTAAAGTCACCTGGAATCACGTTATCGAGAATCGTTCGATTATTATATTTATCTATGACGCGAACTTATCGGTAGACTCGCCGAAAAATGCGCAGTTAAGCCGATTTGCTAATCGACGTAAGACGTAAGGTGTAATCGCTTAGATAATAATTCGATATCCACTTGTTTACTATAGCAGATATATACGAGGCGTCGCGGATTTTATCCGCTAAACTTTGTCGGTATATTTTACAACTGTAAATAAGCAGAAAAGGTTATATAATTTTAGGTTTTTCGAAGCTTCGTTAAAAAGTTGCGATGATAATATCGAGTCGATGGGAAAGTAATAATTCTTAACGATTTGATAATCATGTCTAGATAAGTTTTAAAGTTATTCGCGTTTTCATGCAAAATAGCATTAACCCTTTGCGGACGAGTGTCGGCAGATAGCCTCCGAAACTCTGAATTTTCTGGGTAAATGTCGATTTTCAAAAGAAGAAATTTGTTACACTAATAGAAATGACATAATAAATATAAGAAACTAGTGATACTAATAAGCACTTTTCATAATAATTCGGCGAAAATTGGTTAAGTATTATTCAGTTCTTTCTGTGATTAATTCATAACTGAATGGAAATTTGTTAAGTGTTATTTTTTTTCTCGTCCGCAAAGGGTTAAAACGCTCTCAAGTGATCATGGTCGTAATTTAGACAAACTTAAACGCTGCGCAATAAAATAATGGTATGTAGTACGATAAGTCTACTTACTTTCATGTTTCTTTCCAACAAACCTAAATACAATATATTCGTTGAAACGAAGTGAAATCAAAATGAATTTCGTATTGTATTGGCAAGAATAGCGAACGTTTTAAAATGGGATATCAATAATTAATAATTATATCAGTTGTCAACTTATTCTTGTCTTTGTCCTTCGTATTTCATATTTTTGTGATTACCTTTTAACGCAGCATCAAACGATCTATGTTTGTGTAACATTGTTCATTTGTCTATAATCACGATACATATTGATAAAGTTTTGCAGAAAAAATCTGAAACATCCTGTATCTTCTGAAATATACCGTGAACTAAGGATATTCGATTAACGAGTTAAAAATTGAGGAAGTTTCATCCAATTATTGTTCATTTAGCTTATGATTAGACTGCGGATCTTTATGCAAATTCAGCGTTCTATCATTGAAAATCATGAAATATAATTGAAATACAAATCCATTTTACCTTTTAAATATTGTAAGCCGGATATTCTACTTTTGCACATCGTATGCATTCTGTATCTTTTTGCACATTTAAGTTTCCTATAATTACATAAACATCACTTACTTATCACTGAAAATAAAACACGGTGGAAAAATCTACACCTTAAAATTCTTATTCCAATTCCAAAAGTTTAACTTACAAAGTTCAAACTCCTTTCCCAAAATTTCTCCACGCCTTTTACCTAAAACATTATCTACACTTCAAAATTCCACTTCCAATTCCAACAATTTAATTTAACAAGTTTAAACTCCTTTCCCAAAATTCCTCCATGCTTTTTACTTAAAACTTTATCTGCATTTCAAAATTCCAATTCCAACTCTAAACATTTAACTTACAAAGTTCAAATTCCTTTCCCAAAATTCCTCCACGCCTTTTACTTAAAACTTTATCTACATTTCAAAATTCCAATTCCAACTCTAAACATTTAACTTACAAAGTTCAAACTCCTTTCCCAAAATTCCTCCACGCCTTTTACCTAAAACTTTATCTACACTTCAAAATTCCAATTCCAGAAATTTAACTTACAAAGTTCAAACTCCTTTCCCAAAATTCCTCCACGCTTTTTACTTAAAACTTTATCTACACTTCAAAATTCCAATTCCAGAAATTTAACTTACAAAGTTGAAACTGCTTTCCCAGAATTCCTCCACGCCTTTTACTTAAAACTTTATCTGCATTTCAAAGTTGCAATTCCAACTCTAAACATTTAACTTACAAAGTTCAAACTCCTTTCCCAAAATTCCTCCACGCCTTTTACTTAAAACTTTATCTGCATTTCAAAATTCCAATTCCAACTCTAAACATTTAACTTACAAAGTTCAAACTCCTTTCCCAAAATTCCTCCACGCTTCTCACCTGATTTTGTTTAGGTAGGTAAACCTTCCTTTACAATACCTTTCGAGCAATTTCTAAACAATACACGTAACTCATTTCGAATCCATTACTCGCCGCTAAGCACGCGTTTTATCTGTCGTTATCACGGTTGCCCGTAGACCTCTACCGACGTCTGCGCGTTCGACGATATTTCCGTTGCCCTTTCGCCATAAAACGGATCCCCTAGCATCTTAAAAGGGTGTCCCGGTGTAGAGAAAAAGAGATGGAAAAGGGAGGAAGATAGAGAGTCGGGGGAACTAATGTCGAAGTGTGTAATTACGGTTCTCGATCTTGACAATTAGGAGCCGCTGGAAGCTGTCGGTAGCGAATAGGCTGCCACTTAGCTGCCGAAATTCCCAACAGCCTTATCTTGGCGAATCGGGCTCGGTTATTCGTCGGGCTCTTCTAATTAAGAGGGACTCCGCTGATTTTTTCTTTGCTCCCGGCACGAAATTGCTCCCCGATCCTCAGACAGTTCGACGACTTCTATCGCGAAATTGCTTCATCCTTTTTGCCATACCTCTTTCGTTGACAATCGTCCGTTTAGCTCACTATTTCACCAATCTTTTTATCTTCCTTTAGCAATGATATCTTATTTGGTTGAACGGGAATTGTTCCTGCCTAATTTTCTATTGAAAAGTGTAGTGAAATAAGCATAGCAAGAGTATCGTTAGATGAAATTCAATCCGGGACGCGTTAATATATAGGACTTCGAAATAAAATCTGTTTAGGAATGTTTCAATCCATTGTTCAAGGTAGAAACGAAATTTCCAATGTTCCCACATGTTAAGGTTCATTACATTAATGTTCCCACTATTAAGGATGACATTTAATTGAGACTCTAATTTTAGCTTTGTATTTTAAGACAATGTTGTTATATCAAACTTTCTTATAATATTCGAATAATTCGTACGCGAAGCGATACGAAAATAGCGATCAACTAACGCTAGCCTAAATAGCTAACAAAATAATTGTAAGGCAAGGTGTTAAAGAAAGCAAAATTGCCTACCGAATAGTATAATTTAATAATACCGTCGCTAACAGTTTAGTCGTCGACGCGACGTTAAATTTCAAATTAGAAGAAAAAGTCTAATTCACGAGGGTTGAGAAAAGAAAGAAAGAAAAAAAAAATGGATAAATTTCTACGGTCCAAGTGCTGACGTATCGAAGATGATGATGGAACGTTCGTCTTGTCATTTGCATGTGTCCCACGTGTCGCCCAGTCCCGTTTGCCACGGAGTGCATCACAATGGCGACAGCAATCAGCGGCTTTTTCACGGGGAATACATTATCTTTCGAGCAGTTGATGCGTCTTCGTTAACCGGTGCTCCATGCGAGTCGTGATTTGGCGACAGCTCCGATCTCGCGGAACGAATTCGTCGCGATATAACGGCGACGTAATGGCGCACCGCGTTTTCCACGGACCAAGTCAGCTTCAACTCTTTCACCGCGAACACTAATGGGATTAATGTTCCCTCTCGCTGACTAGATATAAACGTAGACACCGTTTTTCAATTTATAGTTGATTGGATGATTGAATGGAGGAAATATTATATTTGTGTCGGAAAAAATTTAATAAGATAAGAAGTTAGCGGTTATAGCGCGTTGCCGCGTTGCAAAGAGTATACACGATTGTACACGTATATACGGAGGAATCGGGAATAGAGAAATTTTCAGAAATCTATTAACAAGTTTACTGTCGATTGAGTTCTCTCTTTTTTTTTTTGTTTTCTTCGTTGGAACCTTTTACAAAACTGTTTTCGTATCGTAAAACACGATACGCGAACGTTACTTGCGTGTCTATTAAGTAGGTTTGAACACTTTCACATTATTGGAAATGGATGAAATATTTTATGCGGCTTGAGTGGCTAATATTTTAAAATGTAACTCTGAATGGTGTTTTTATTTTATACGACCGTTTAAAGTTAATAATGATACATAGACTCCGGACGTTTATGCAAATGCGTACTTTTCTAGAGAACAGGTAGAGCAATATGACGCGGACAGAAATATATTTTATGATTACAGAGTTCTAGAAATATATATTTTATTTTGCACTGTTTGCATAATTCGTATGTCTAAAAACATACGCAATACGTTATTTCCTCTGCATTTACGTTTCAAAACCATATCTGCTGATTTCGGAGAAACAATTAAGAAGAAAGTAACTGATGTTGTATAAAAAGAATGCAAGGTTAACGTAATTAATTAAAGTTTCAAATATTTGAACCGTTTGCGGATGGAGCAAAATAATATTTAACGAATTTGAAATAGCCTAATTTTAAAAGCTTGTCAAGAATAGAGAAAGGTGTCTTCTTTTAATAAAACGTACGTGATTAAACGAAGAAACTAATAGATATTTAAATTGTTAAGTGCGAAACAATTCAAATGGTTCGATATTACAGTAAAAAAAGTGATAGAAGCAAAATTCAGTGGGTCAAAAAAATGATATTTAATATGGAACACCTGGAAAGCTTGTAATGAAAACGAATATTCTACTGATGCTTAATACTAAAACTACCAAGCCAGTGAAAACCACCGGTTAGTAATTTACTATGAAAATAATATAATCTTCCAGCAATGCATTTTTAAGAATACTCGACAATTTTATACGCAAAACATAAATAAAGATTTGCTTGATTTGCAATATATACTTTTTTCAAATGTCTCATTGTTATTTCTTTGATACAGATGAGTATACTTTAGTCGCTGGTAGTTTTAGCGTTAATTCTAGGTTCATTATTGTCTATAAAGAATTCATATACACTATTGCCGGTAAAATTCGCTATGTAATTACCGAAATTATTATACCGTATCACCATAACTTCCATATTACTTACGCTTATCCCAATTTTACTCGATCACCTGGCAAAGAACGCTTTAAAAATGATATTGATAATGAGACGACGATAATTTCATACGTTACAACTTAACGTTTCGACCATTGCCAAACGCGTACACAGTAAATATAAGAGTCAGCCGCGTAAAGTTGCGATTATCGAAGAGGTTAAGTTGAGAGAACCATCTGAGAGTTTATCAGGAAACTAGTGCAATTTCCGGCGACCGTTGGTTATCTTATCACGGCAGCTGCGCGATGTGAAATAGGCTAGGAAATTTTTACGACCTTCTCGCTGGTTTTGCTGGAACGGCAAAAACAGCGACCGAACATTCGAAACGATTCGACGCTTTTGACAGATCGCTATCGGCGATCGTGGCTTTTGCAACCGCCGTTGGCCTCGTCGATTTTAATGATCGACGTTTGCTCGTCGTGTCGGATAATCACCGTCGGGATGCATTGTTATCGTGGTTATGTAAAAAGCAATCTCCAGCCGTTCGAGTGAGAAGCTTTTGAGTTATGTTCCGAAGACATGCTACATTGCAGCGCTGCAATTCTTTCGACGGTGTTGCTAAAGTTACGTGTACGAGTGTTCTTTCTCGTATCCTGTTTGCAATTCGTTCGGCGCTTCTTCTTCTGTGCGATAATTAACCGTTTCGTTACAAATTCGCACGTAACGCGTTATTGATAGCTTCTACCAATCAATTGTAATAATCTTGAAACAGCTGAAATTCTTATTCTTTTTCTTTTTAATATATGTTAACGTCGCATGAATGGCTTGGTTATTAACGACGGCAATGATTAATCGTTAGCGTTATTACATTATTAGATCAATGATGTTTGAATCTTTCACGAAATCGAAGGGATCATCGGTTTTTCCATTTTTGACGTTATCTTTTAGCGAGGATTTAATCGGAGGTTATTATATTTCGTACAGGTTAGGGTGAAGTGGTCTTTTCATGTTTGAATATGACATATCTCACATATTGCTGCTAGTTCTTTGTTGAGAAGATATGAATGAGAGAATTTGGTATGGCCAATTATTATTCGCGTTACAACGACACGATCTCTTCGATGTAAGGATGGTGTTATACTGAATTCGCCGAGGAACGAATTGCTGTTACTCTTGATGTGGGCGGGGATAAAATGTTGCCATTCCGAATCCCATTGGTGGAATATTTTCACTTCGACATCCTTAATTAGTTTTTCCACGGTGACGTGATTTAAATGTATTTCCATGTATAGGAAAATACCTGCTTGTTTGGTCAGCTTTATCATTTCCAGGGATTGAAATTTTCCGTTATCCTAATAATAGGAAAGATTTGGAAAGAATGATGCGAATTTAACGCAATTCGATTCAGTTTTTCCGACGTCGTAACGAAAGGGTTGAACGGCGGATATTTATGTGTTTGTACGTTTATAAATTCTTTTCCACCCGGTGGGTAAATCGCAATAAAACTACCAAGAACGAATCGAATCGGAGAAATGGAGGAACTCGATACTATTGGCATCATCGAGCATCGCGTTAACCCGTGAAACCATTTTCTAACCCGCACCGTTTGCGTATATTAACGCGTAGAGCGACGCGACACGTGGGCGGTGCCGTATTGTAACTCATTGTCGTTGAGAAACAATGAAAACGAGACGAATCCCCGTGTCGGTTCATTCACGGGGTAACGATATACAGGCAGATGCTTTGTGGCCCATAAACAAGCCAATCGGCGATGGGGGTCAGCTAAGAGAACTGGTCAGCGACGGAACGAGTAGTCGCGTTTGTATTTTGAGCGACAGCCAATATTTAACTCCGCCAACGGTAAATTGTACGAGACAAGAGGATTGTGTAACAACCAACCCCTTTTATCCGAACGAAGAGAACAGCAAATAATGTGTAGGTGCACCGATGCCCGTGTAACGTTCGCATTTCTTGCTCGCTTATTAGGCGCGATTTATTCCCACAAGTTCCTAGAAATCGTGGTCAAATATATACAAAGATTGATCGAACAATTGGTGCGATTTTTGCTTATTCGAGAAAGTATTTATACATCTTTAATTATCAACAGACTGCGAATCTTTGTCTAAATTTATTCTTTTGCAAAAACATTGTAAAATAGATTTTACTTTGAATATTTTGCATATCCTTCGATATTAGGTATATCCTTTTTCAAGGACCGAGAGGCAAATGAAATAAACGTTATATTACTAGTGTTCTTCATTAGCAAAATTAGTCGGCCACGATTAATAATAATAGACTAATAGCACAAAATTTGCCTAGCAGTGAATGGGTTAAGAATATTACTGACCCATAATGAGTTAAGCTGAACAGCGTACAATTAATTGCGGTTGCTTAGCAACGCGCGGTTGGCTAAGTGTTAAGTTTCACTTTATTCTACCAAGGACTCGCATTCGTTGATTAATTAAGAAACTAATAATCAATAAATGCAACCGTCTTCGGTGCAAGAGTAAAGCTTCCAAATTAGCGACAAGTTAGTCAAGCTGCGGGGCAAATTTTCTCTCGTAGCATCGACATGGACGAAGAGTACAATTAGTTGTGACGCGCACGACAGTCTAAGCGTTGTTTCTTCTTATTCTACCAAGGACTCGCATTCGTTGATTAATTAAGAAACTAATAATCAACAAATACAATCGTCTTCGGTGCAAGAGTAAAGCTTCGACGAAGCGATAAAGCTCGATAAAGCTAGCGACGAGTTAGCGGAGCAGCGGGGCAAGTTTTCTCGTAGCATCGACATGGACGAGGAGTATATACAATTAATTGTCACGCGCGCGGCGGGCTAATAGTTAAGTTTCTCTTTATTCTACCAAGGACTCGCATTCGTTGATTAATTAAGAAACTAATAATCAATAAATACAATCGTCTTCGGTGCAAGAGTAAAGCATCGACGAAGCGATAAAGCTCGATAAAGCTAGCGACGAGTTAGCGGAGCGGCGGGGCAAGTTTTCTCGTAGCATCGACATGGACAAGGAGTACAATTAGTTGTCACGCGCGCGACGGGCTAATAGTTAAGTTTCTCTTTATTCTACCAAGAACTCGCGTTCGTTGATTAATTAAGAAACTAATAATCAATAAATGCAATCGTCTTCGGTGCAAGTGTAAAGCTTCAACGAAGCGATAAAGCTCGATAAAGTTAGCGACGAGTTAGCGGAGCAAGTTTTCTCGTAGCATCGACGTGGACGAGGAGAACTCGCTAAATGGATCGGCGTGTGGTCGCGGAATCGTTTCGCCTCCATTGTGGCCAGAGCACCAGGCGCAACAAGGCGAGTTTCTAACTCGCGAACGATCGCCCACGTATCGCCGGCACCTTGTCATGTTTAATTTGTCCGCGATCCCGACAACCAGTCGACGTACACGTATGATTCGATAGTTTGTCGCGGAGCACGCGATCGTCGGTTACGATAAACGTCAACATCGACCGCGATTTTCTACGATTAGAGGGCCTCTCGTAGAATCGGTTTCGTTCCTCGAAGCGTTGAGCCAGTTACGTGGAATTTCCGCGTTGCGATGCAAGTTGAGGTTTCGCGAGCGTGGCAAAGATGATGTTACTTCGTCACTATTTTTTTTTTTTCGCAATCCTATCCAGGGTCGGTTGAAGACATTCTGGGATCTTAAGCATTTAACGCGTTCGCCGCGGATGACGCCATTTACGATGGCGGTATATTTATTAGATCGTTGCACATGGTATGGCGGATTTAAGAATATTACTGAAATTACTATAATGTAGTCCAAATTGTGTTCTCTTAATTAAAGGTGAATTAAAGTAGCAGCTTCAATATATTTTTGCCAAATAGTTACTAAATTTTGGTCAACATTTTGTAAAATTGGCACGTATTTGAATCATTATTATGAATTATTTCGGCAGAAAAGTGAATCTTTTCGAATGGTTGCTTTTTCAGCTCAAAATTTGTCATTGCCTGTTCACTAGTTATCCCAAGTAGTATTCCATATGCTTCAGTAATAATCGAAGCAGCCTCTGTTTGTGTCTATAACAATTTGAACTCGAATAACAAAATTACTCCAATTTTATCCGAATCTCTTATCTGATTCTAAATTAATTTAAATATCACGAAGCTATTCCAATTTAGCGTATCACGGTATACAGTGAGACTCGATAATTCCTTATCTTGCACATCGGAACAGAAATTGCAATTGAACCTAAACATTATTACAGATACAGTGTGTCTTCATTCTATTCAAATTACAATATTTATTTTCATTTATTTATTTAATAAACGGGGATAAAGAAGAGAACCACTTGGTGTACAATAATATTTAGTCGTCGGCAGACAAATCGCGAATCAATTGACGCTTAACACGATTGAACGATGAAAACCACAATGTAGATTAACATCAATAATTACGCGATTTATACAATTAAATTCGCTATATCGTGTGCGGTGAAATTCCAATCTAAGAAGGATGTAATTTCTAATGGACACTGGTGAGAAGTTTACGTGAAATAGAGCCAAGATTCCACAACATACAATAATGCCATGTAGAACTTTATATGTTAAATACAATATCAAGCATTATACGTCTCTTTTCAAGGGTAAGCAGATTTAGCTTGGTTTGAAGCGGTGAATAGTTATGGTCAAATAATGACACAGGATAATATTCATCACGAGAGTAACTCGTCATTATATTCCAAGGGGTTAATATCCAAACACTCGAACAATTCTTTCAATAACTCGCCAAAAACTTGCCGTCGTTTCACCGTATCTTCAACGAGCGTCCATTATCGACTTCTCGAAACCGTGTTCAACTCGTCCATGCATATATATATATAAATGCACGCAATTTTTTCCCTCCCTACCACCCTTTCTTTTCAACCCTGTTCCACTAAGCAATACGGGTAATCGCCGGAGCAGATCAACGACTGTCGATCAAACGAGAAGCTGATTCGGTATCGCGGTAATGGGGGTAGAGGAGCTGGATCACCCGAAGGGACAAACTATGGAAAAGAGGCAGAGGAGCGAGGGGGACGAGAAAGGGTCCAGGGTATTACGCGGTTTGGGCTTCGTGGAAAGGGAGACCCTTCGTGTTCGCAGCCGCGAAATAACGTCGGTGGTTTGTGGTTTTTCATACGTGCAAGAAGTCACAATGGTGAACGAGTGATCCCTGTATATACGAACGTGGTGGCGAGCCTTCTTCTCTGAACGTAGAAGAAGAAGAAGAAGAATAAGAAGAAAAGGTCGCTTTTGTTCCCACCTCGAGCGAACTCTCGAGACGTGGTCTGCCACTTTTTCTCCATTCCTCCGTCTTTCTTCTACTCTTTCTTTCGCCTCCTTCTTCCTCTTCGCCACCATTTTCCCCTGTTATTCTTTTTCTCTTCTCGAGGCTCGGGGTTAGGCTTGTCTCGGGGAAACGTGATTAGGAATGTTCGCGGAGCAATTTCGAGGCGAGCACCTGATGCGTCGTGAAGGTTGCTCCTATTAAGCTCCTCTAACACAAAGCGGTGGATTTAACGAACTTAGACGCCGTTCTTTTTCGAACTCTTCCCCCCCCCCCCCCCCCTCCCCCTTTACCGTCGTTCCTAAATTCGAGAGTTTCCTGCTTCTGTGTGATACAGCTGCTTCTATTCCTAGCGTGCCTCCGTGAAACGTGGCGCAGTGTTCTTTCCTTTTTTTTTTTTATTTTCACAGCGATTTCTTTCAAAGAGGACTTTTGTGGTTACGAGGTGGTGGAGATCTTTTCAGTGGAAATATAATAGCTATAATTGGTTTGGAAATTTACGGTGTTGTGTATTATTACTCGTTGCGAATTAGGCTAACGATCGGGTTGTTATCGTTCGGTTGGATTATCGCGAGTTTAATGATTGTTGTTAAACACGTGATTGAAAAGCGAAGTTGAGTATGAAACTATATGGAGTAACAATAGAAAATTGAATTCAATATTAAACCTTTAAGCAAATGCTTCTATTTCGTAGACATGCGACACGAATGAACATGATCGATGTTTGAACTAAGCATATGCTTCGAAGAGGTGTAAATATATTGTTTAATGTGGCGTAAATAAGTAATTGTAATAGTACCTTTAATCAGCACTTTGAAAGTAAAAGTACTACTTTTGAGAAAAATTGCGGTGCATGGAAATACCTTCTGCAGCCACTGTACTTACATTCGCCTAATTTAGGGTAGTATAGCAGTATAATATGGCAGACGGAAATTCGTAGTGGTACAAATAAGTCAGTGCGCTACCCTTTTAGAAGATGAAAGTAGCATTTACTAAGGTTACGTTTCTTTAGGGATGCTTTGAAAATTGTACAGCTGTACAAGTATAAATTAAATTATGGATTCCTTTTCAACAAATAATGCAAGATTAGCATAAGTTATAATTCAAACGTAACTCTTATTCGAAGTCAAATTTAACTATACTCTTGTGTAAAATCTCAAACTGGAAAATCGAGGGTTGCTTAATAAAATATTATAATATTTATCATGAAACCGATAATTGAACACCTCTAAACTTTATACATACGATTGTGAAATATTTACCGCAAAATTCTTTCAAAAACCATTTCATTGAACCGATTGATATTCAACCACCCCGTTATTTGCAGTTTTAAACGTGTTCGAAGTTTCATTGGTCGAAAACGACACGTTCGACGATAATGGAAGAGGAATAATTCTGGATGAATTATAGAGAAGTAGCATTTTTATGAAGCTTGTAACTTGCAGCAGGTGTCAACGTTTACGATTGTAGAAGATGCTTTTATGTAAGCTTCGAGCAAACAGGTTTAAAACATAGTGGTAAAAAGATTCTGATGGATTTCAATGCGACGCATTGAATGTGAAATAGTAGCAATAAAGTAGAAACGAATGGGGCGGTTTTTTCTTTTTCTCTTTTTTACGTTGTATAGCAAAGTACCTTCCTCCATTTCAATATCGTATTTTTTTACACATCTCCTCCTAAAGCTTCCTTCTTACTATGCAACGTATAACATTGTTGACAAAAAATTCGTAATCATTGGAAGTGTACTAAAACTCACAAGCGAATGTCAAAGGTTCACTAACGGTTAAAGGGATGTTCTATTGGCAGACGTGATTTTTATGTCCTTTAATGGATTGGTAGAATTTATTTAATAGAATGAATTCGACGTTTTACAAGCAGACTGCCGATTTTTATGCGAATTCGTGTGTTTTGTAAACACAATTAGAAGATCGAAATGTGAATATAATAGATTTGTTTCATCCCCTAAATGTTATAATGTGTAGGTATCTTATTTCTGATATTTTGTATGTGTTTGCATATTATATGTACTCTATACTTTTTTACAGACTTATAGTTGTCATAAATGCATAAAAATCCAGAGTCTATTTGTAAGTTTGAAACTTTGTGGGTTGGGAATTTTATAAGCTTGTAATTGTATGGGTTCAGAATTTGACAGGCACGAAACTCCGAGTTCCAAATTTTATATGATTCAAATTTTGTGAACTTGACATTTTATAAGCTTGAAACACCGTCAGTTCGAAATTTTGCAAATTCTAAACTTTGCCAGCTCTAAATTTTACAAGATTGAAATTTTGCGAATTCGACACTTTGTAATCTTAAACATTACGAGTTGGAAATATCGTCAATTCAAGGCTGTACAAGTTCGAAACCCTGTAAGTTCTTGAACTTCATAAGCTTCGAACTCTGTGACTTCGTAATGTTGTAAGTTTGATACTTCGCGAGTTCCAAACGTTCGCAACTTCGAAGTTCCGCGAATTCCTAATTTTACAAGTCCGATACTTCGCGAGTTTCGAATACGATAAATTCATAATTTAATGACACTCGATAAGCGTCGATATTATCGCGTGCATCGTTCCTTTCGCACGCAATCGCTTCATTTAAGGAAAAGTTCCCTCGCGATCTTTTGCCGTAATCACCGGCGCACGGCGAAGCGGAATAAAAATGCAAAAGAATTCAGAGGTTAACAAGGCTGCCATATCAATATTTCGTCGTCAGAATGATTTCACTCTTCCGGCACGCGGTCGATCGACTTCTCCGAACGCAAGGGGAAGGTGTTGGTACCTTAACGAGAGGAATAAGATGCGTGAAATGTGTAGTGTGCGCGTGTGCAGATAGCACCCGGTGCACGGTGCCGATCTAACGAGCCGTGAACTACACCTCGTGGCCCTATGAAAATGCAAATCACCCAGTCCCCCTTGCTCAGATAACCATTTTTATGGTCACCGTCCTCGTGAACAATCCGAACGACGAATCTTGGTCGCGTGAACGCGTTCGACGACGACGCGACGCCGGAAGTCAATCTTAATCGGGAGTGGCGAACCTCGCGATCCGATCGTCTATCCGACCGTGCCACTTTTTATCGGCCCGCTACGCGAATCTCGTGCGCGTTCAGCAAATCGAATGAAGATCGTTATCGGTTTGATGGCCGAACGATAAATCGAGGTACGCGAAGCAGAAGAAAAGTATGGAAACTTAATGGTTTCGGATGTTTTAGTTTAATCGCGATCTACCATCTGATGTACGCTTCTTTTACCCCGTCATTTATACCGCATTTGCATTTTAAGTTTCACTCGGCGGCGAAAAGATTTGTGTTACGTATCTTTACGCGAGTTTATAGTTTTGTATACGTAATCAGGGGAATGTGACTTTTCATGGAGATTTATTTTAGACGTTGAAAGAAGCGTTTAACAATTGTTTTCAATTTTGGGGGATGTATTATTTTCCGCGTAACTTTGAGATTTCTATTTCCTCTTAAATGGTGGACGGTTTTGTTTTGTTACTTAAATAGAAGTTTCATTAGTTGAACGTAACGAATGTGCGTATATTTTATTTTAATTCTGCTCTTTTCCTTACTTAATTTGCACATTTATATTTCTTTGATTTACAGTGAAAAGATGGACGAATATGTGGCAATTATTATATTGTAAAATACCTTTAGGATGTTGAATGAGAATATCTGTCAAACGCCATGTTAGTTAGTAAAATAGTGGTGAAAAATTGAAAACGAGAAAGAACGAAGATAACGGAAATAAAAAAGAGATTAGAAAAGGGTAAAGCAGAAAGGGAAAGAAAAAAAGTGAAGGTAGGTGTTCCTATAGTCAATTTTGGATAACACTATAGGTAACTTTCAATTTAATAACCTTCAATCTTATAATACAAAATTAAAGTTACAGATGAAATTAAGTTTTCTACTTAACGGTAGGCGTTTCTGTTGAATCTATGTTGGATTTCATAAAACCAGTGTGACTCGTTGTTATAGGGCAAAGGGTAAACCATAAATATTTCTCAAATATTGACATTATCGCGAAAGGAGCGAATTTATTACTCAACCTAATAGCAGATCTCGATAAATGGCCAATTTTATTGATCCTATATATTCCATCGATCATTGCAGCGCACGAAACGATGGGACAAAGTGTGAACCCGAAGGGAATAAGAATGAATCGTTTAGAAAGAAACGCAGCAGGCGCGTGCGAACAGTTGCTGGCGCCCTGTCGTTCCGACAGGTGACAGGGGAGTCCTTAATCGCGCGATGACGTTTCCATGGCGCGAATCGAGCGAGTCACGTCGTTTAATTGCCCCCGCGAATCCGTTGAATGGCTTCCGTGGCGTCGTTTTGCACGCGTTTATCTTTCGGGAAACGCTCAACGGCGAAAGAAAAAGAATAAGAAAAAAGAAGAAAGGAAAAAAAGGAGGAAAGAAAGCTTTGCCCTACCTGGCGCCATTATCTATCCAGCAGCCGTAAGAAAAGTGTCGATAACGAGCAATCAGAACGGGAAGAGAGGACATGGTCAGAGGCTTGGTAAAAGGGGGATCGAATCGAGATTGTTCAGTCACGATGAAAAATCGGACGAACGCCAGCTGGCAAACCGTAATTGCTCGCCAATGTAACTTCCATGAGTCCAGGAAGATTCTCCGCGACGTTACTTCGAGTTAACGACGCTGCAAACCAGAAGAGAGCTTACGGTGAAACGTTCGCGGCCTTGAGAAAGTAGATTTTCCTCCGTGGACGTCGATGTCCAGTATTCATCATTTTCGAGGGTTTGAGGATATACAAACGTTGGGTTGGTTGGAAAATTCGCAGCGTTTCTCCTAATACTGAGCAAAAAGTTTTCGATTAAACGCGACGATATAAACGTAGCTAAAAAATGTTGAGGTTTTTGTAGCAAAAAGTGCTGTTGTATAATTATGAAACTTAATGGAGAATTTATGGACAACATTGAGCAAAATTAGTTAATAAAAATGTCCACGGAAGTGAAAATCGCTTAAAGCTACTATACAGCACTTCGAAGTAATCATACGTGGACGTAGAAATATAAGAAATTATTAGGTAAAGTATCGTTTTATCGTTAAGTTGATTTATTTTCCTCGCTGTTTTCTTTTTCATAGTGAACGATTATTTTTATTCTTTTCCTTTAGCCCCATTTATTTCATATTACATTTATGTAAACTTTCCATTTGCTTTTTTTATTTGTGGACCAGCATTTCGCTCCTCGAAAATTGTAGTATTCTTCGTACATATGTACAGGTACATGCATACATACATCTACATCTGTACATCTCTTTAACGATAATTATAAATATGTGTTCATCCCTTTTTATTATCTTATCTACTTATTTCTAGCTATAAAATATGATAATACTATAATCTAGTGTAATATAATCTAATATGTGTAGTGTATTATATATATTATATATCTATATATATATATACAACATTAGATTTTATTATAGTACACTATATCAAATTACTATTATATTTTATAGCTAAAGATAAGTATAGAAAGAGATGCACAAATATTTATAAGATTGTTAAAGATGTGTACACGGAACCGGAAATCATTCGAAGTTGAAAGGCACAGATTAACCCTTTCGTTACGAACGACGCATATATACGTCTTCGTAAATTGAATAACTATTTGCAAACGCTGTACGTGTTCATCTTCTTTCGCGCGGTATTATTTCTATTATGATTGATACATATTCTACCATAATTAATTACGTAGAATATATCAATATTTCCACATGTACTGCTTCTCTAATAATAATAATTGCTCTCGTCTGTGCATCGAGAATTCTTCTACTATTAAAGTATCGAATGAATGAATACACGTATACGATGAAAACATATTTATATTACGAAAGAGAATTCTGTACTCGTGAAAGGGTTGAATTTGTTACCGACAATTGTTCACCCTAGTCTGAATACGCCACCTGTTAAATGCAAACTATCAGCTGACAATCGTATCTATTCGTCACTCGTTCACCATTCTTCTTCTTCTTTTTCCTTTTCTAATTCCACCTCGGCACGGCGGTGGTGCACGGTAAACAAGAAAAAAAAAAACAACAAAAAAGAAAAATTGAAAGGCAATTGTTGCTTTGGAAACAAAAGCACAGGTGCGTTGCATTCGTAGACGTGCGGAGTCTCGATCGATGGATTCGTGACTTTGAGCATATTTAGCCGTGCCGGGTTGGCACGTCTGCCTACCAACTACGTACGAAGACGTCGTTGCTGGCGTGTCGGTATGACAAGCCAGACGACACGCCGACGGAATACCAAAACGTTTGTCCTTCTTGCAAGAGAGAACGACACTGGCAGACTACCTCGCGTAGACGTCGTTCACCGTTTTCTTTTCACCGTGTGAATCGTATTTTTCGAACGTCTTTCTCTGTCGGTCCGCTGTTGCCTGGCCGTGAAATTCAATCGACGAGTTTGCATTCGATTTCTGCCTCATGATCGTTGCTACGTATGCGTATGCTTTTAATTCGTTGCACCGCACGGAAAGACCGAAGGTCTGTCGTTATTTCAACGGGAGGCTTAGAGTTTCTTTTGTGGCAGCCGTTGCGGATGGTACTGGCAATTGAAAAAGCAGTTTGCATTAGGATGGTGTGCATAAAGTTAATGCTTTAGATAGAGAAGCTTCGAAGGAAACGTTCTATTGCTTCGATTATTCAACCATTAAAATGTGGACCCTATTTTGAAGCATAAACTATGGAATAACGTTGCTAAGATCTCGCCAGTAAAAATTCGCTAAAATAATATTTATTTTAAATTTTCTGGTATTTAAATATTCTACAAAATTATATCGTATTAGGTTGACCAAAAATTTCCTTCCGTTTTCTTACTGAATATTAAGCGCGGAAAATTTCATGCACGGTACAATTTATTCTGTCTTTCAGAATGGCCTCGATGCCACTTTTTTGCAGCCTCGAAATAGCATTTTGTCTAACAAAGCTAAGAACACGGAATGAAATGTTTTGGATAACCTAATATTATTTAATTCGGTATGAAATATTTACTTATATGATTTTCTTTGCCAACCTAATACAATTGGAAAACTGTGCATATCAAGTTTCGCCATCTGATCACGGAATTACACCCCCAAATTCTCCATCTATTAGGTATACCAACGAATAATCCACTTTTGTTGTTAAATTCAATATTTTTAACAAGATCAAGTATACGTCTTGTGTTAAATACAATTGGTATTAGAGAATAACTTCTGCACGTTATAAAATATATTCATCGATTCATTCTTGCACCTTGCCAGCATATTTTGAATTCGAACCGTGTGTCGATGTTGTTACAAAAATGGCGAACTATTTGTTGGTACGGCTAATACCTATATCCTGTTCTACTTTTATTCAATATTTATCCCATCAGGTGTATAAAATGCCGTCGTATCTTTTCAAAAGTAACAGAAACGACAAGAGCTAATAATTAACACCTGCCTAAGCTTTGACGTATCCCATATCATAATACAAACGCCGAGTTCTGACACTGTCACTACGTGGAACATGCGGTTGACTGCGAAAAGAGGGCAACCTGAAAAGAAAAATCATCCGGCCAAGAAACCGAGGGTTCGCGCTATCTTACAATGAAACTTACGATCTCATTAAGCGCGGAACTGGGAACTCGCCAACGGAGCAATTAACCATTTCTCAATCAGAAACCGCAGCTGCACCTCCCAACACTGATCCACCGATCTGCAACGTGAAACGCCAACGCTATCGCGCCCGCATCCGGCGTGTCTCAAGCAAATATGCTTCATAATTAGCCGGCCTATTAATTGATATCCAATCGGACAACTGCATCGATCAGGCTGAATCCGTGTGCAGCTTGCTTCGAACATGATCGAGCTGCCAAGGGTAGTGCAAGCGCAAAAACAACTCAAACGACATCGGCGGAACGAACACACCGCAATGAAATGAAACAAAAAAAAAAATGAAATAAAGGAAGCAAGGAAGAGGAGAATAAAATGCAGAAGAAGGGATAGAAAGAGAGCAGAGGAAGTTTGAAGAACATTTCAGACTAGTTTTCTTTAAGGTTATTTGAATATTGCGTATATATATATACGTTGATAAGCGCAAGACCTAAAAAGGTGTAGCAAGGTAATGTTTTTTTTATAAAAGAATAGCATATTAAGTGATTAGGTTGGCGCTTGTGAAAATTACTGATAACGGAAAGTACAGGTTCTCTGTACTTGAAGATAAGAATATACGGTGAGAGGTAAAAGTAAAATATACACTTCTCAAGAATGAAGCTGGCTGAAGTTATAAGATAATTGGAGTTTGATTATTATACTGCGGATTTTTATGCAAATTCGTTCCTTTATATGGGAGATATAGAATGTGGAAGCTAAATGGAGGGTAGTTTCATTGTCTAACTACTAAAATATCTTCTGTAATTTGACCATTTTATACATATACTTTTATATACTGCATATATTCTGTACTTTTTTATCTATTTAATTTTCCCCTAAATGTATAAAAATTCGCAGTCTACTGATTATAATATAACCTATGCCAAATAAATAGGGGTTCTGTAATAATAATATTATAATTACAGTATCACTTACAGAAAATGAATTATAGTACAATCGCGGTGCAATTCAAGGTAAATAAATTGCACCATAATCTTACTTTCGTAAGTTCTATACACATTTTTGGCTCTTGTGGTATTTCAAATATTTCGAACGCGTCTGCATCGTATACAGTTTACAATCAGAATCGAAAGTGAGTATATACTTCAGAAAAATGAAATTATAGTATAACTACCCATTACAGATTTAGCTCTTTAACCTTCAACTGGTGACGTACCTCAAATTTCCGCCGCATAATTATTAATAAATGTTAGAATTTTCTTCGCTGCTCACCGAATTCCTCGTATTTTAATCGTATCTATAATCGAATATATTTTACGTTTCTTACTCTCATCGAATTAGAAGTTATTTCAATTCGATATCAAAAACTTGCTCACCGCTCGATGGTTACCAACATAACGGGATTAATTTTCGCGGATGACAAGCTAGAATACATACACCCGTTTAACACTAACCGTAAATGATCGGTTTAGAAATATTTGATTTCAAATTCTATGTTCATTATTATTTCTTTCGTTCGTTTAACTCCACGACGATTCTTGTATCGCCCTGCTTATCAGTTTTCTACATTTTGGATTTCTTTTCGCTTCTTTTATCAATAAGAATTTATTGAATAGATATGCGTACATAAATCGCCGGTACGGTTAGTGTTAGAGAAGTGGTAGAAAGATCCGTGCTAGACTCGGCGCCACCTCACTCTGGTTTCTCTTAATTTAGACGCCGCCCCGTGAAAATATTCCCTCCCCCTCCAACCCTTTCCCGTTCGTCGTTCTTTCTCCCTTCTTCTTCGCTCCTTTACCTCGTGGCCTCCGCGAGCGACGAGGGACGTTGGTTATTGCACCGTCGACTATAGAAACGCCGTAAACACGTCGCGGCCGCCAGAGACGGGATAAAACGTCGGTTTTATGCGAAGGCGTTACCGGACGAGGGAGATTCCCCTTCGTGATAGAGACATGTTTTCAGGTATTACCCGGTCGTGGACAGGTACGGGCTCTTAGAGCGGCGTTACGACCGCCTTGGAACGCAAGCTCGCTCTTAATCGGGAGACACCAGGGCCTTCTCTTTTCTCCCCTCTTCTCCTCTCTTCCTTCTGGGTCCTTCCGTTGTCCTCTCGGCCAATCTCTGTTCGTCCTTACCTAAGAGATCGGTTCGGCCACGTTTTTACGTCGATATTTCGGAATGGGAAAAGGCCTGCGCTGCCTGCGGTAGTCGAAGAAGGGAAACGAAGGGTGCACGGGCGACGGTTATTGGGATTAGGGTTGATCGCGCAACGCTTCGGTCAAGTTTGCGCAGTTCTCGAGAGCGAGGGGATAAGTGGAGAAGGGCATCTCTGTTAGGTTGTTCGGATAGTTTAAACCTTTGCGTTGCAAAGTGTTTTTATCGTAGAGAAGTGTGGAAAATCGAAATACATTTATTAGAATGTTAATAGTAGAGCTAACGTACATATATCAATGAATATAACTGGCGCATTTGAATATATATAATGTATTTTGTATTGCGCAAAATTCAAGTTTTATGGTGTTCGATCATAATATTAGAATCAATTTAAGTTTCAAGTTTTATTTGGGTAGATGTCCCAATTGCCAAATAACCAACACTTTGATTCGTTTGTTTAATGGCAAAGTAACGTACGAAGCATCGTAGACAAATTAATTTTTATACTAAATTTGGAACTAGGTTTACGTGACAACATTTAGAGACATTGTATATTCATTTACACTTAATACTTGTAACGAAATATTAGGAGTTAAGCGTGCTGTTGAACGTTGTAACGAATGTAATTATAAAGTACGTGTATACTTATTCATTAATAATTTTGCAAATAATAGTGTATCAGAAAGTTTCCGCAGAAATTCAGAACGCAATTGCTTATCTCAATAGAGTTGTAATGAAATTTGTTGTACTTTTTTGCGATGAGAAAAATTGGATATTTGAAGTGAGATTATAAAGATGGTTCTGTAAAATTGTGCACTTAGCTTACACAAATGAGACGGCAAGATTCGAGATTATCGAAATAAGTATTCCCTAATCCGATTAGGTTAATTAAGTTATCACCGGCGGAGCACTTTCAGCGGTCTAAGGATGTAGCTGATATCGTTACGCGAGTCTCCATAAACATAAAATACAATTTTACGGCTTTTCGTTTCTTTATACAACCCTGGATCTCTTTATACAACCCTTAACCACTTCAAACGTTAAGTTTCCGCAACTACTTATAACTTAAACGTTTCTAATCTATTTTTAACAAACGCTGTGCAATATTATCAAATTCATTTTTAAATTAATTATACTGAAAGGTGTTACACGTAAATACAATTCTTATGTTCATTTATTAAGTATAATTTATAAGCATTGATTCGGTTCAATCTTTTTAAATAATATCTATTCAAATTCTCTTCATTTATTCTTAATGTATTATGCAATATATGCGCATAATGTTACACAACTGATCGAATGCAAATTTAAAATGATCTTTTAGCTATTAAATTTGACATACAAACGTTATTCAACAAGTTTTCGAGTTTCCATATTTTGTTTCTTCGCATTAAAATATTGTCAATTTTCCTTTCTATTATGTCCTTGAAATTTCGTTAATAAAATGTATTTCACAGCAAACTATGTTCATACTTTTCATATCGTAAACTCATATATGAATTTATCACTTTGTAAGCTATCGAATAGGATGTTACAATTAATATCTTTTTAATAGTATACAAAACATTCGATCAATCGTACGAATCACTATAAGTCACCAAAGCATTAGTTCAATTATTAATTTTTGATAATGATAAATTAATTTTGAAATCATTCGGCGTTTCGCGTAACAAATAACTACTGAATGACTTTACTAATTAGACTTGAGGGTATCCGAGTCTTCTACGAATTATAAAATTTCTATTAAACATCACCGATATATAAATATATATAAGCCTTCCCAATAATGCACCACTGGTTCTTCTGTTAACGCAACGCAATATATTTCATCCCATTTCTACCCCAAACCTTGCCCTTACCTATGCGCCCCTTTTTCGAAGACTTAATTGTTTCGAAGGAACAAGTGGCCACGGTAACAGCCATTAAGAGCCTTCCTTTGTTAAGACTAACTTCATCCTTGTCTGTTCCCCTGTGTCCCGGAAGTCGACGAAGTCACGTTGTTAATAAAGGGTCGTCGAGTGCGCGATGGGCGCCACCACGAGTTCTCTTTAGCCAAAGATACGTGACGTTTATGGTGGAGGAGGACGGTATCGTAAAGGTATACCCGTTCACCTCTCTAATGTCTCTTTCTACCTTTTTCCTCGCGTTGGTCCCCAACTCTGCTACGATTCGGTGGGCGTAAACGTAACGCTGGTCTTCCTCCTGGATTTCTTCTTTCCAGGCCAGCTGAGAGAACCTGGTTTCCCTCTTTCTTTCTCCCACCCTGTTGCTCGTTTTTATCGAACGACTCTTCTTCTTCTTCTTTAATCTACCCGCGATTCGTTCCTTTTCGTTTACCTCCCCTTTCTCGTTCTTTTGTTTAGTTTTTTTTTCTTTGTCTGCTGGCTGTGTGACTCCTCTGGTCTGTTAATTCGAACCCCTATCTCTTGTTCTTCCTGTTTCTTTGTAATGTTTTTCTCTTTCTGTCTTTGATGTTGCTTAATTCCGCATCCTTGGTGGTAAGCTTTTTTATTGGTCGAGCTCTTATTTGACTGCTTGCGAATTCGGGGATCCCTTAATCGGCTACTTTATTGGACCTTCGTCCCTCGCTTTGCTCTCGTTGCACCGTCGTTTCCTATTCCTTACCGTTGGCTCTGATTCTTTTCTTTTTCTTTCGGGCACGGGAGAGTTGTGGATTTCTACCGGCTTTTAGGTTACTTGAACTGATTCAGGAGATCTTCGTACTTTGCATACGTAGAGTTTTGCGGCTACATAAATAAACGCAGCTGCGTGACAAGATTTCTTATAAATACTTCGTATTATCGAGGTTCTTATGCAGCTGAATGTTTTCTGGTCATTGATTAATTAAAAGTAACATTAAGTGAAATTTACTGTACATAAATACGTGTAAAACTTGGAGCTTGCTGTAAATTATGAATTTGCATCGAAATAATTATGTCATCGCCATTCTTACGAACAGTTTGAAATGTAAAAGTTTATTAGTTTCCCTGTGGTGTGACGTAATTTTATTTTCTGCTCTAATTTCTCGTTCATCTTAAATAAAATGGTATTCACAATTAATATGGTTTACACGGTTAGATATATAATACATACATAACATGTAACATACGTTACGTATATAACATATGTTACATATAGAACGTAATAACATTACATATATATAAATATATATATAACGTACGTTACATATATAACATATGTTACATATATATTATAATAACATTACATATATGTATGTATATATGTAACACACGATACATAATATAGTATATGCTACATATACAACATACATTCCAAGTATAATACACGTTACATATATAACATACGTTACATATATAACACATGTTACATATATATCATATGTTACATATATAATATAATAACATTATATATGTGTATATATGTAACACACGATACATAATATAGTATATGCTACATATACAACATACATTACAAGTATAATACACGTTACATATATAACATACGTTACATATATAACATATGTTACATATATAATATAATAACATTACATATATGTATATATGTAACACACGATACATAATATAGTATATGCTACATATACAACATACGTTACAAATATAATACACGTTACATATATAACATACGTTACATATATAACATACATTACATATACATATAACACGCAAAATAAGATACGTTTTTACTCCCCACTTTGTGAGCTACTTTCATCAAGATACGTTTTTACTCCCCACTTTGAGAGCTATTTTCATCCCCTAAACATGAATCTCAGCCGATAAAAAGAGAATAGACGTGAGATATTTTTGCGAAAGCTATAATTCCCTGTACGTTTGATCAAAATTGGAAATTCTCGCTTCGTAATGTTCCCTTGTAGGTATACACGCCATCTTTGCGCTTATTCGTTGGAACATACGCATTGGAAGGTTGAATTTTGCTCGGCGAAGCTGTACACACAGGCAGGCGTCGACCGCAGCGGAGAATTTCCTCGTCCGACTGCGATCGCCCGTAATGATCCGTGCGGTTTTCATTGGCGTGAAATACGCGACGTTTACACGCTCGTTTCGTATCCTCCGCCGCGAATAGCCGCGTACCCGCTGAGCGTTATTCCGTCTTCTCGAAGGAAACGGGCTTGTCCTTGCTCACGCCACGGAAATGGAGCGATTTTATGGAGGAACCCTGCATCTCTGGGTAATCCTCACCGCTGCTTTAATGCCTCTCCAAGCCTCCAACCGGCAATCGCTGTAGTTATTGAGAAACGCTATGACTCACGGTGGCAAACTGACGATACGGTGTTGAGAATTGATGAATGTCTTCGATGGCTCGGATAATTTCAGTATTGGACCGCTGATATTTATGTATTTATTCTTCTACGGGTAATAACTCATTAATATAGAAAGCAATTGATAGAGTTACAATCTCAATTAAAGATGAATCTCTGTATTACAATTGTAAATACGACTCGTAGTATAAATTTTAAATGTGGTCATCTTGTGACTTTTAACCCCTTCCCGTACAATTATTTTATTACCTATGTATGCTACTATTAGTTGATCACTGATTTTGTATCATATCAAGTATAAATAGACAGTTTTTATTTTACAACTACAAATATTGTAAAACAGAGTTAATATTGGAGTTCAAATTGAATTGTATCCTTAATAGTATTTGTTTTTGTCGAATGTGTGCAATAATTCATACCACGAATGTAGTCGTAACATAGATAATCAATTTATTCTTCTTTACAATGGAGAATATAACTTTGTTACAAATTATGACTTTGTTAAATAGTTCAGTGATAGGGTTATCAAGTTGCCGTTGGAGTTGTAAAGGGTTTTTGGGAAGTTTTAAGTTTAAAAATCTATTTAAGTCACCGGTAATAAAACGCGTACACCTACGTGGCAGATAATTCGGCAAATTTACTGGCTCCAACCCAAGATACGAAAAATACACAATCGAAAACAGTTAACAGACTTGCAAATGTGCAAATAGTTGCGTTTTTCGACTTGCATCGAATAAACAGTGAACACTTTGGCGAAGAATTTATTAACTTCGGTTAAATTCTCTACTAAAAGCTTCTCGTAATTGAAACTCAGACAATAAATATTTTTGTATGAAAATATTATTTTGATCTCGTAGAGTTACGTTTCAAGTATACGCAAAATTCATTGCTGCTGAAAAAGAAAATTTAATACGATGAAAAATCAGAATTTTTAAAACGTGAAAGTCGATTATTTGACTGTAATTAATGGCAAAAGTGGTAATGCGATTTGTTTTTGATATTTTCGAGGCTTCGAGTGTCCCATCTGTAATAATAATATAGTTTCGCATTTCCCTTTCGAAAATCCTGCAAATCCAACTTTCGTTCCCTTCCAAAACACCATAAAATACTATTTATGACTGTAAATTATTACTGCAAATCATTTGGATATATTTTCTACGTACAATAGTTCCAAGAATCAAGTGTTACACTCGTTATCCTCCTCTTTATAATCTCACATATCATATATCCCTTTTGCGATTAATTTCCCTTATTTATCATTACTTATCTCATTCTAAATTACTTATTCATTTTCTTCTCTTCGTACGATATACTCTACGACATAATTAATTATCTCTCTCATGTAAAGGATTAATCCCGCAACTAAATGAATAACTAAAAAGTTCCCTTAATAATCATTACTCATCTCATACTAAACTACCTTTTATTTTCTTCCTACAGTCCACTCTACGACTTAATTATCTTTCCCCTGTAAACGATTTATCCCGTAAATAAATAATGAAACATAAAGTCTCCAAATCGACCGCAAACTTCGAGATCGGATCTCCATCGTCTTTCCCGCGCAGAATAAAGTCCTATCAATGTCCGACTCGGTAAAAAAAGAAAATGAAATGCCACAGCATCGAACGCAACAAAGTATCTCGGATACCGAAAGCAAAGGCGCCCTAAAAATCCCCGACAAATTCGACCAAAGGAGTTTAAAGTCATGGATTCCCGATTCTTGGTAGAAGCTTATCTGGTGTTCGTTGGATCCAAGGCGTTTCTACCTGGCGGTTGCTTCGTCTTCCATTCGTTGGCCTCCTACGATTCTAAGGGAGAGGTCAGTCGTTTGTAAAGGCTATGCGTAACCCGACCTGGCCGCGTCCCGCAGGTCGTAGCCTGCTGTTTTTATCTGACCGTATTTCAGGATGATTCCACGTTTAATGCCCCCTTCCTCCGTGGATCCTCTCTTCTGGTGGACAGAGTCTTCGCCATGGAGGCACGGTGACAACTTAACCTGGGGATATCCGACTTTACGAGCGTGTCGAAGCGTCAAAACGAGCCTTCCTCCAACGTACGCTTCTTATGATCGATAGAAACGATTCCCTTGCGGGTTTCCCGCCGCGATTAGGTATTTTCAATCGTCTTCTATGGCAGTCGATTAGGATTTTGTGGGTGATAAGCTCAGCGTGAAATGCGACGGAGAAATTTAAAGTTCGTACGCTGCGGGCTGTTAAATTAACCATTTTGTACGCAATGATTACTCGCATGCGTGATTTGTTCCGTTGTTCGATTGAAACATTGACGTCTATGGGGATGGAATTTGATTTTGATGTGTTCGTTAAACAAATATTGCTAGGATTATTATTAGAATTGTACTGGTAGTAGAAATTACATCCGTTTCGTTTACCAATGAGTAATCCGTTACTCTTTTAATGCTAAAACTATAAACGACTCGAGTATAGTGATTCGTATCGATGAAATAAAAATGATAGATACTTGAAAATTACATATGGCAGAGGTGAAGTAAACTTTTATTTCTGTATCTATTTCTATCTAATTATAAATCGCAGAAAATCAAGGAATATTCTTAATAATTTACCGATGCAAGAACGTATTTTTTATTGTAATTTTGATCGTCTTTATAGCTTTGGTGTAAATACGGAAAAGGTAAAAAATATAGTTTACACTTATTGTTAGAATATATTGTAATACAATTCCCCGTTTTGTTTGTTGAGACCACTTATAGCTTCATTTAAAATATAAGCTGATCGATTTTATACTGAAAAATGGACCAATACTGTAATAACAAAGGTGGCAAATAAGAAAAAGTGGATTATTCATTGGTACACCTGATAGTAACACATTGTATGCTAACGTTCAAGATATCACCTACTAATAACGTTAGTAAATTATATTACTATTATTAGAAATGTGACAATACACTTTTAGCTAAAGTTGTGTAGTGTAAAGTTGTGTATTGTAAAAAGGAATTTGTTGGACAAATTTGAAACGATGAAATCCTGATGTTCTTTATTAGAGTGCAAACAACGACAAGATATTCGCGTCCTTTTATTCTACGTAGAATAATTTTTACGAGAATCAGTATGTTATTACGTATCTCTAACGAGCAGCTGCATTTTTTTCTTAAAAATATCACACTTGCGTTTTTTAAAGCTACTTTTCATTCTCAAGGCAACAGTGCCTACTGTGAATGATAATTGATATTTATGATATTTTGCGAAACACTTATTCTAGGCACACCTACAACTCATTAATACGATCAATATTCATATATCGTTATTAACTTAACGAGATACTTCACCTTGTCGGTTCGAAAAAATTCAACATTTTTACATGCATCTTTTAAAACTTCGTATATTTGCAGAAAATTGCGTTAATCAATGTTGCAACGCTAAAAATATCTCCTGCACGATTATTCGCAATATGGCTTACGATTTTTACGATATCTTCATTATAAATGTAATCCTGTTATTTACACAGAGTTGAGTTGAATAATTATGATGGAAAGGAACGAAGACAGAAGTAAGTGAAACTGCTCGTACGTTAGCTTGAAATATTGCTGAGAGTATCTATAGGTCATTCACGTTTCTACAGCTTCTCTTCAATTGCTTATCGTATGCATAGAGTTCAAAGGCCACACCGATGACATTTGACGCACATAAGAGTTCGTAACCTATGCCGATTACTTTCTTCTGTCATACGGTTATATACACGTATGTATACCACTTGCGTCTATTTAAAGGGTTACTGGTTTAAAAAGGATTTAATATCTAGCTTATGCAAAGCATTAATAAAATTATCTACCTGTGATATCTCACGAATACTGTTAACACCAGAAAAAACTACCAACTACTAAAATATATTTATTTGCAGTAAAGTAACAAAAATGGTATACATTTGCAAAACCCATGCGATTAAAGCGCAATAAATCTTCCTTTATATTTTGTATACGGAAAATTTTTCAATTGCAGCAATACTAACGTAACGAAATTAAATTAAATAATCCCCGCTAATTCGTCGATCGTTAGAATTCTCTAATAACGCGGGGCAAAGCATGCAAAATCCAACGAAATCCAATCGCCTTCTTATCCCACCTACTAGTCACGCTCGTAAACGCAGCTTCGAAGCAAGTTTCACAGGAAACGATCGATCTGTGAAAATTTTCACATCGACAAGATAGGATAGCTGTATTAGTTGCGTCGAGTCGTGGAACCGTGAAGGACAGATCCCGTGTGATACTCGCGTGTATCGAAGGCCCCGAATAGATTGCTCTCGCTTATGGATCTGAAATATTGACAAGTGGTTACAGTCGTGTGACCGAACGACCGCCGGTTTCGATTAAACGGTCGAATTAGCGGACCATGTCTGAGCATTAAAACGCCAACCGTTTACTTCGGGGAGGATTATCGGTTGTGCAATAATCGGCTGGCTTGGCGTATATGAAAGTCGGTGAACTCTTTGTGGACAGAACTCGAGCCGTGGCTCGGCGTATCCGACGAGGTTCGGTTTGCCGGATTAATTAGCGTGCACTTCGTAAGTAACGGAATTAGATACGCGTACGATATTTGTTGTTGTGTCCGGTTTTTATTATGCCTAGGCTTGTGTTAATTGATGTAATCGATTCGTTTCGAAGGGGGGGAGAATAGTTCACTTGCCATGGGGAACTTTCCCTGGTTTGATTAGCGCCGAAGAAGGACGCCAGAATCTTATTGTTGGTAATAGAATTGAAAGGATTTCTTTCACCTTTGTGTTTATACTTCAATTACACTTGATGGTTAAAGTTAAGAAACCGAAGCGATTGTTTACGAATTTTTGTATATTCTTTATCTTCCGAGATACGTAGTTTAGAATTAAATATAGTTTTATAAAAATGATGTTACATACATCCATGAACAATAATTTAATTTTGTTTTAATTCTAATGTATGAGAGAAGCAGAAGTTAAACTTATACGAATTATTTGTTATACAAAAGTTTCCACTGGACACCGAAACGGTGAAATTAAATATATATTATTTACTTATCGCATCTATTTTATTGAATTATTTTTCTAATTAATCTAGAAATGTTTTTGTTTTTATTTTATTGATCGATAACTTTTATTATAACTTTTCTAGGTTTTTATAGTTTGCAATAGTAAATGTAGTATTTCTTTTTAACGAAACCAAAACTTTACCCTGTTTTAAATACAGCTGCATTAAAATGTAACGTTTTACACTATTCAATCAGCAAACGATAGAGATTCCTCTCTTATTAAAAGAAGCTTGTTCTTTTGATGAAATAAATTCATCAACCTAATAAAAATTGTGGATCACTTATTGGTACACCTAATATATACACATTTCTTTACACCTTTTGTCTTATCTTTACATTTTCGTTTCCATTGTTTACATTTTCTTGCATCTATTTGTATTTTTCACAATACGTAAATTACAATTTCTGAAACAATTCTTCTATTGAAGAGAATTTCATTCCATGAAATTCAATTTCATTCAATGTATCCTCTTCGATTTACATCTACCTTGATTACATAGAATCCGTGAATGTTTTTAGTTTTCGTAGAAGTAAATTTCGCCTAGAAGAAAAAAGTGTCTCGATTCCAAGCGACTGGTATTTAAGTAGAAAGCAATAAACGTTTCATTGACTATAACTCTATGCGATTAATATTAATGAGTTCGCGTCGACGCGTCGCGTCGTTGCGTAGTGGCGTCTATTAAAGGCTACATTTGGCATTAATTAATTGCTATGCTAAGTTTATGATAAGTCGATAATTTATGGGACAATAAGAAGTGTACATATTGCGTATTTTGTGTGATAATTAGGGAACTATTATAAATTATTCTATCGTAGTTCGAGTTTACAAACACGCGTCGAAACGCACCACGATATTTTAAATTTCTTACTGAAGTAAGACGAGGAAGTCTTTTAATCCGATGAAATTAACTCAAAAACTAATTGAAAACTAATTTAATAACTAGATTACGGATGTTTATGCAAATTCATACTCATTAACAGAATTAAAGGGACAGGAACCAAATTGGGGGTTGTTTCACCCTTATTGTTAGAATACAATGATTTATACTTTGCTTTGAATATTCTTTAATGTTCCTATTTTTTCCGTTTTCTATGTTTTCTATTTTCTCTGTTACATATTGTTTCCAATGTTCCTATTTTCTCTGTTTCCAAAAACAATTTCCTTAACTTTTCCTCTCTTGCCTAACGAATTTCTCCAACTATTTTCCACTATAACACTAAAATATTATACGCGTAATTTATACTTACTGTTAGTAATCTTCGATCCGATAATCGTACAAATTGAAACAAAAGGAATTAAAGTTTATTAAAAGAGTGCAGCGTGTTTTTATCGTGATAAATCTGAATTTCACCGAACTCTATACGGTCAACACAATTATATATACATTATATATATAATAGTATATATATTCTACGAATAACAATAATGGCAGCGAAGAATATCTTCGACTCTGTTGAATTTTTGTCTTATCTTTTGATTCTTTTAATCGCTATTCGTACGAAATCTTACTCACCTACTAATCTCTCTGTTATTGTAAACCTCTTGGTTTGATTCTTTCGCCCGTAAATAATAATACAATAAAATAATGAAATAAATAATCGATCCATAGCTTAAACGACGAGTGTAACTCGTTCTTAAAAGGTAAGGGGTGTTAATACTTCAAATATCATCCCTCGATTCTTCATTACTCTCGCACTTTCCCAATAATTTCCCCGACTTTCTCCCAAACGCGATCTTTCCGTTAATCTTAAAAAAAAGGCTGGATCGAAACCTAAGAAAATTGTATAGTTCCACGAGATCTAGGCTAAATCACCAGCGTCGTTCCTCGTAATGGATTTCCGTTCAAACTCTGACAGCTGATTATTACCGATCAAAGATTGATGTATTCCACTGTACATCGTATCGTTATCGCGTACACGCGATTACTGGTCTTCGTTTCATCCGTGCAACGTACAGTCGACGAATGATGAATTAGATCTCGCGGCACGGCCGATCTCGAATCGAAGACCGTTTGCTGCTGCCAGTCGCCGGATCTCGAGGCGAAACCGTGGCGCGGTTTCCGACGATCGTTTGAATTCCACGATCTCTGTCCATCGACCTTTGATCTCGTGGCCGACGACGCATGAACGAAAAAAATTGTCGATACACGGCTTCACCTCCGTGGGCAACCTCTGCATTTCTGCCGTCGCGTTGAATACCGGTCTCGCTTGTAAAAAGGCTTCATTATGTCACCGCGAACAAATTAACACCGTCGACGCGGTCTGCTAAGCGTCGAAAATAAACGATCGGCCGCCTTAAACGTTCGACGATTCTATAGTTGAATAAATGATCCTCGTACTATCACTGTTCCTATAACTGCCACTTGAATTCGATTTACTTAATAGCAACGTAATGTACAAAGAATCGTAAGTAAAGAAATTTTCGTACTAAATTTGGACTTCGGTTTACGTAACAATGCATAGACATTGTATATTCGTTTACGCTTAATATTTGTAAATAAATATCACGAGGTAAATTGTGCTGGTGAACATTGAAACGTGACCAATATAAGTATAAAGTATGGATCGTGTCATAATTCATTGTGTTAAATACGATGTCTATTTATTTTTAAATATTAAATATGAACATATATACAATGTCTATACGTATACTTAATGTACGTATATTACACGTATATTATATGTAAGTACATTTACGTGTGTGCTGTTACTTAAACCGAAGCCCAATTTCAGTATAAAAATTTGTTTACATACGACTCTACATACATTACTTTGCTGTTAAATAAATAATTGAATAATATATAATTATAATTGTATATTATATAATATAATACATAATTAAATATTATAGAATATAATACATAATTAAATATTATATAATATAATACATAATCGAATAACAATTAAATAATTAAAGTGTCGGTTATAAGGACATCTATCCTAGGACACTTTTTCACTCAGCTCCTCAATTGTCGACTGGAATCACGCGTTTCTCACGACTTGACAATAGCGTGTCCCTGTCTTTGCAATCTTCTGTCGCGAAGCGTGCAAACTGTAGACTTTCGTGAAAATCTACAGCAGCGCGCGTAGTAAGTACGCTTGTAATCGTAAAGGGGCACGCGAAGGTTAATGCGAACGTTTTTCCCTCGAACGGCAGGCGAAAAACAATGAATTCCATACGACGGAACGACTCGATTGCATAAGACGATCGACGTAGACAGATAAATTCAGAGTTTGCACGGAACTGCTCGCGAAAAGTCTGGCAATCAAGGCAACTGTAGCCCGCACTATTATGTCCGTATCATAGCGGTCGATCGTAAAAGGTCACAACGTTATTTTACCCTTTGCCTATCTGCTGCTTAACCTTTTACGATCGATATCAGTGATCTCATTAGGAGTTAACAATAAAATGTCGTGCCGGCCCGACCTATTGCCGCATTGTTGTATTCGTATTAAATCGTTCCCTCGATATGACCAATAATCAGATCTCTTACGGATAATCCAGTTTTTAATTAAACAACTATTAATTGTGCTCGATGGAGATTGATGTAGACGTTGAATCTAGTATCTAGCAGACAGAACCTTTTAACGTTGATGTGTGTTTTTCAGGAGATTGCGTCAAGTAGGCTAAATACTTTCATGCAAATCCATAGTTTTTCAACTACAATTGAAGGAATGCAGCTTTAATAGAGACTTACTAGAGCAGTTGTATGCTGGACACGATGCGATTAAATGTTTTTAAAGAAGGATTTATTTGAACAAACCAAACGAATTTATTACTGAACTTCTAATAGAATTTGCATTATCTTATTCACAATATGAAACAGCTCCCTATTTAAATTCCATTTCGTTAATTTTTATGCTGATTTACATAAACCGTGACAATTATACTACTAGCTATGACGAATAAATCGAACTGTGAACTCGTGGACAGTGTAGATTTGTCGTCAATCTGTTTATAATCGTTCTTGGAATAGATCAACTCCACGCGTTTAACCTTTCGCCTTCGAGCGCTCCTGATGTCATAGGTCGAATACTACGACGATTCTTGGTAAAAAGTGGGACTCTGAATTGTCCGTGATTAGATCATCCTGCGACAATCCTTGGCATTCGAGGAATTTTTTTTAACGTAGGACTTTGAACGTGTGTTTCGAACAGTCTGCGACGGTGATTTGCTGCTTTGTTGTTTTGGTTTCTTACAGCGACTCTTGTAAACGTCATTGGCGAATATTAATGAATATTGTTGCAACATTTAATAGGATAGTTCAAATTGTATTATTGACCGAGACCTCGACAAGTCTTGGGTGAAATATATTCCTCTGACGATAGTAGTTAAGACTTTTTTTAGTTACCATCGTTGAAAAAAGAGTCCATTAACTTCTTAAGTAGTATAGTTTATCGTTGAAAACATCGTTAAAATGTTATCGTCATGTAAATCGTGCAATTGTACGCGAAATACATTATTATGTGTATTTGAACAATAAACTAGCTCCGTATTCTAAATATTTCAAAGAATTTCGTATCAGAAGAATGGTAACATAATTATTAATATAAAATTAGTAAAACGTGCTTCTATATGCACGAGTAGTGTAATAATTTTAGTCGTAACATATACACGTGTACAATATAAAAGTTTACGGGGTTAAGCTGAAAATTTTACCGAATTAAATCATTTTACACCCGATAGTAATTTTCATAACTTTTACACAAATGTAGCGTATCAAGAAACATGGGCACAATATTCTCCAACTTTGAATTTGAACAATTTTATGTCGCCTAAAATATTGTGAGCATCTTTTCTATTAACTTTTTCATCGTGTCTTGCTTAATATTCATTTAATCCTTTGCAAACGGAACAAAATAACGTTAAACAACTTCTTGCTTAATTATTAATAAATTAAGCGAGACTTAAAAAATAAAACGAGACTTGAAGAATTCTCCTCGAATTATTAACAATATTGTCCATTAACGATACCACAGTTGCAATTTTGTGTTACTAACCTTAACTGCGATTGACCAAAGCCAAATTTCTTATTCAATATTTGCCTGCCTTTAATAGCTTTCGATATATTCGAGAAAATATATTTTCAACCCGTAATTTTTACCACCTAGAAATTAATGATTCTCATCGGAAAAAAATACGGGTTAAATAATTTTGATTAAATTATAAACCTTCAAAGCTTCATTATAATCCATGCATCACACTTGCAATTCTTCTTCTTAACACTAACCGTACCACGAACTGTCAAATGATATCGTAAATACATCGTATTCAATACGCAAAAAAAGAAAAATCACCATAAATAAAAGAAACGTTAACTAATATTATGCTCGAACCCGAAACTAGGTTAAATAATTTCCAAAATAATTAAATGAAGTTGCTCGAAGCGATAAGCTTAAAATGACGGTAATTGGTACATCCACCCTAAACGTATCGATTAAATTCTCTCACTTGAATGTCCGCTAAATCTGTATCAATTGGATTTCCGATATAAGAAGTACGAACTCTCCAAATCACCGGAGAAAAGCCCATCGCTCGAAGTATTCCAACATTCAACTATTCGATAAGACCGTTGCAACAAAGCAGCCTGGTAAAAAGGTGAAAAGCGCTGAAGTGTGCGAAGAAGGACACGCGTAGAAGGAGGATGAGGTGCACGCGAGATGGACAGGCAAGGGCAGAGGATGGGCAAAGGAGTAGCAGACGCGTAGCTGGAGTTCAGGCCAATGATGGAGCTCACGGCCAGTCAGCCAGTACTAATTAACCGAGGAATGCTGTATCTAGATTGAAATCTGGGTGACCCGACGCCCTGGGGCCACCACCTTGCCTGAACCTCCAGGCTTCGAGCTCCTCGGACTCTCCCGGCTACCTCCGCTGACCAGCCACCTTGTACCTGCACACACGGGTCTCGTACTTCTTCTACACGTGCTACTTTCGTTACAAACGCGTTCTCTTGCACGCGACCGTGTACACAACCGGCTGACGCGGCCTTTATTCGAACGCTTCGCAACGGAGACTCGGTTGCATCTGTTTCCTCTATATTTCGCGATCGATGCTCCTCTCCTTCCCGTAAGCGACACTAGGATTCCCCGTAAATTCGACGACGGCATTATCTTCGAACGCGCGAAGCGAAAATTGGCGGCCTCGCGGGCGATTGATCGGCGTTTTTGTCGCGTGCGAGATTGACTTTGGCTGATTTGGTTCGCTGTTAGCGGATTATGCTTCGGTCAGGTGTTTAGGTGCGTTTAGGATTGGCTAATGGGATAGGAAATAGTTATGAGCATTGGAAGATGTAGCTTACAGCGTTTCGAATTCGGGTTATGAATAAGGGAATCGAATAGGCGATTTATTATTTTCTTTCTTATATTGATTTTTATTAGGTAAAGTAGACTATGGATTTTGATTTATTTACGGCGAATTTGAAAGTATAAAAAGATAGTGAATGCTTGTGGTATCTTAAATTATATGAAATATGCAAAGCAAAGTACAAGTTATTATTTTGATAGGGAAACGACGATTTAGATATAGTTGATTGCAAAAGTGTTCAGCCATGTTAGACTTTTAGTAATTTACTTTTAAAATTATGCGCCAACATTGGCAAAAATAATACGAAATCTATTGTTAATGAAAAGTCAATTTAACCTCTTGAGAGATACTGGTACATATGTGTACGTTTTTCTTTGCCTTAAATTCGACATAATAATATTAATACTCAATGGTCACATATGTTTGCCTTATATTTCTCAAACATTTTATAATATTTCCACTACTATTTGCTTTATACAATTTCTCTTAATGTATTTTAAATAAATAATGGTTTTACTTTGTCTTGAAAAATTCGTCCCTCGAGTGGTTAATAATATTATGAAACATTATCTTCAAACGTGTAACGTAAATAACACGAATAATAAGTAGATATAGTTTTCTCAGTTTTGCAATGTTACTCGATACTTTTGTAGCTAAATTCTGTATGTTTCTTTCTCTTAAATTCAAGAGAAATATAGTTGCCATTAAACACATACTCAAATGGTTTATGTTGTTAGACTACGATTAATTTCATGAGAAAAATACTTGTCATTGGATATGTACATATTTGAATAGTTTATATTGTTAGACTACGATTATTCAGTGGAACATGATTATTTACAAACATATGTAGATAGAAGTCAAAGATCGTCACCCACTATTAAACATACCTGAACTAGGATTCCAAACTCCAAGATACGATTGACATAGTGCTGTCAATGTCTTCGTTCAACTTCCACAATTAGCATTCTTATCACGAAACTCTCCTAACGGACGGACATTAAGCTATCGTTAAAATTCCATTGGAACACCTAAAACCCTAAGCCATATCTTAATCTAATCCCGACATCGTTACTGAAAAATCCATTTCGTCGAACCTTCTTATCCCTGTCCACCAAAAAGCGAACTTATGTCGCCTTTTCGAACCACTTCGTTTGTAATACTATATCTTACACGCACCTAATTATCTTGGGCAATCAAATGTTCTTTCCCGCAAGATTCAGTGTTGTATCTCCTTTTTGATTTTCGCTTAGACATTGAATTGATTTGTGCGTTTCAGTAGTACAAGTGCATACTATAAAGTAGTTAGTAGTATAGATGACATATTCAACTTTATTTTTCTAACCAAAATTATTTCTTTTTGTTGCAGGTAAGCAGAATTTTTTCTTTCGATATCGTCCCATTCCGGGAAAGTATTCTTGACAAAATATGGCAACTTTCTATGGTTCTTTGGGATTCGTTTAAGTCTACTAGAACGTATGTACGAATTATGCAATTCTACAGTGGCATTTTAACCCTTTCGTGATTAACGGGATGCGTATGTTCCTCTTGATTGAAAATTAGTCATCATCTTGCATCCATTACTCACAATTTTAATCGGCAAATTGTAACTAAGAAATTCGGCCACACTAAATAATAATACTTACTTTATTCTAATTAATATACATATAATATTTTATTATAATTCATATATTAATTATATATATATTGGGTGTATCAATAAACGATCCATTTTCTTCCAATGTGTTGATGAATTTAACGGATCAAAAGATGAAGATTTCTTTTAAGCAGAAACCCATAGTTCGAGTCAGAGATAATACTAAACATTACAGAATTAAAGAAATTATCTTCAAGGCTGGACAGGTACATGATACTGTTAAAAATAAATGTAGAATTTAATACAGAAGAGTGGATTATTCATTTGTACACCTAATAATATTATACAATATTTAATTAGTATACAAATATATAATAAAAATATATAATTAGCATACCAATTATATATATAATATTTAAATATAATTAATACAAATTAGAATACATAATAATTCTCGTAATTCGTTGCAATCGATCGCATAAAACGGGCATAGCATTGCGAAAGACTTCCATTTGGATTTATTTCATCTGGAAAAGGAAAGAAAAAACTCGAACTGCTTCCGGTAGCGAATGTTCAGCATCCTGAAACGGAAACGGATCAATTTTACCCGCCTACCTAAAACCACTTCTTCGCGCTGCTCGTTGACTTTTTTCGTGACATCGTGCAACGGTAGTTGGAGCATATGTAAATCGTCAGAAAAAGTATCTCCGATCCGCCTAGAAGAAATTCCGGTTTTACAGAGGCGGAAAGCTTCGAAAGCAATGGCTGGTATCACGCATCGTATACTTTCGTTAGATACGTGCAACCGTCCTACGCGTCAGCAAACGAACACGAGCGTGTTTCGTGTTCTACACGCGATATTTCTCCAGAGCCTGTGCTCTCTGCCGAGCGTTGGCCGGTAGCCGATCACGATTCAACGTTATCGAGCACGTGAAATAGCCGGTGTATACGTGGCGTATCCTGCCCCGACGATGTCGCTGATAATTGAAGTCGTATCCCGGATTATTTCGAGAAGTTTATCGCCACATCGGGTGCTCCACTCTTATCCAGACATCTCTCTTTATTTTTACCTTGAACGCACGTCCCGCCGTCGTTTTGCTCGAATTATTACCGTTTTTTTTCTTTCCTTTCTTATTTCGATAAGCGTCTCTCATTGTATTACGCTGCCGTGTACAAGTATTTCGACGCTTCCACGTTGTTGCAAAAATTGTGAGCTATTTATGGATTTATTTGTTTAGTAGTATACGGAACAAGAATTCTTTAATATATGTAACTTAGAAGTTGATCGGTGAAGTACGCGACGCTTGAAGCAAACGAAAGACGAAACAATATACACTGCCTTGTAATTGTTATTAATATTAATAGATACGCGATTAATACAGTTTTAAAAAGGACAAAGCAATGGGATACTCGAGGCGAACGCGGTAATAGTTTACGTCTCGATTGGCTTCATTTGTTACATTTAGGGTAGATGTCCCCCAATTACTGTCTCTTTAAGCTGATCGTTTTAAGCAACTTCATTTAATTATTTTAGAAGCTAGTTAACCTAATAATAATCGTTTCGGTTTGGAGCACAACATTAGTTAACGTCTCTTTTATTTACGATGACTTTTTTCCGTATACTAAATACGATGTATTAATTATTAATTTATTCAAAATATATAACAAAATGCAATGTCCCTCGTACTGTCTTTTGAAAAGTTGTCACTTCCATAGAAATGATCTTTACATATTTATCACATCAGTTTGTATGCCGGATAGAAAAGAAATCATAAACGCATCGCCTTTACTGTATTAGAATTCCATACTTTCTACTTACAGTACATTAGTCGCGTTCTTATGCTCAAACGACACATTCACCTCCTAATATTTATTTTTCAATATTAAATATAAACACACGCGCAACGTGCATCCGTGTTACTGCATAAAAATAGAGTCCAAATTTTGTTTAGTCTCGATTCTTCGTACGTTACATCGCTATTAAAATAAACGAATTCAAGTGACAATTATAAGAACAGTGACGGTAATTGGGACATCTACCTTATTTTAACGAATTCAACCACTTTAAGTGACACAGTCACGATTGTGAATGGGTTAAATGGTTCATCCTTGAGAATTCTAAAGGGTCGTCAAATTCTCCGTCAAGCTCCGACAATCTTTCCATCTCTGACAACGTTAAAATTCCCCAAAGCTCGTTCATCGCGAAGCCCCACGTTTAGGAGCTCGTAAGTGAAAACATTTGCTTTTCACGTTTCCTGCAGGAAGAGCCGAATCCATCATGTTAAAACTGCTTACCGAGTGTTTCCCCATCATAAACGATGAGATCGCCTCGCCGTATCCCCACCGAATTGCTTGTGGAATCTCGAGGTATTTCGCCGCGAAACGTTGCAAAAGAAAGCTTGTTCTCGATTAATAAATCACGGACGGTAGGCTGGCAGGGAATAATAGGCGATATTTCCGGGTAAAGGCAAGAAACGATCGCAACAACTAATACCTTGGCGATGTTGTAGCGACGCTGGGTCGGCATCGAACGTCGTGTCATTCTGTAAAACAAGGAGAAACGTGCCGCGGCAAGAAATTTCTCTATATCCATGGCAGCGTCGTGCAATCGATCGACGTCTCTCGATCGTACCTAGCGAGAGCTCTCCTTGCTTCCTGGCGCACGACACCCATACACCGCTTTTTTTTCTTCTTCTTCTTCTTCTTTTCTTCGTCCCCTTCTTTTTACTGATCGATATTTCTCTGTCATATGGAGCTCTCGTAATTATGAAAGGCGAGAAACTTCTCGTTCGAGGAAAGAAGATTTTCTTTTCGCTTGAAAATGAGCGATTTATGGGATTGGTGGGAGTTACCATGGAAGGGGATGAGTATAGAGTTGTGTTTGAGAGAACGATGAAGTATTTATGGGAAATATTTGGTTGCAATTAGATTGCGGATTTTAATACTTTAGCTAGCGGCACATTGGAATTGAAAACTAAAAGCGTAGGTAATTGAAATGGTTATTAATATGGAAATGATATAGGTGTAAATATTTGGATATTCTTTACAAATATCGTAATATGTATCGTATGTATCGTAATATTTACGTACGAATGATTGCAGAAATTGTGTTGTGTTGTAGAAAAAATATACGTATGCTTTTAAGAAATGTCAGTTCGATACTTGAAGACGTATATGTACGTCCATGGTAGCTAAAGGGTTAAGTATGCAGAAATGTACAGAATGCATGCAATATTGGATAAACTTCCCAATTATTGACACTAAAATACGTTCATACATAAAAGTTACGTAGAAAGAAGTGATCAGAATTAACGTTTTGATTCTCTTATTTTATATTGTTATACCAACTAGCGGAATTTAGAAATTGATTAAGCAATGAAAACTCATTCTGAAATTTCGAATTAATCGATTTTTATGAATACAATTAGTTATTCAATATTGACATTGATTTCCCTAATTTTGTCGCAGTGCTTAGGTTATAATTATTGACGCTTGAATTGAGAGTAGATAAAACAAAGCTAATATAGAAATTTTATATTCGTGGTAAATATCATTGTAACAAATATAAATTCTGGACACGGTTACCTTAGCAAGATTCAAAACAAAATGGTTCTTCTTCCTAAGAAAACTATACACAAAATAATCGTATAACAGTGATTATAATTTCGTCAGTCGCTGTATAATTAGAAAGTAACATGGTGATAGAACAGCTTATAATATTTTGTGAAAAAAGCTACACAATTACTTTCTTCTTAAGGAAATATTTAAGTATTTCACATGTATTTACGATTACTACTGTATTAAAATTTCAAACACTTACGTTTGATGTTATACGAGTAATTTCGAAGTGTTTGAACTCATTTTTCGAAGACTCAATCCTTTTCTACGCAGGATGACGAAGAGAATCGATTTGTAGGTGCACGTTAAGCGTAATTCCACTTCCCAGACATACTTCTGAAGATACTGAAGTCCTAAGAAGAGATAGTGATAAATCGTAAGAAAGTCTCGTTGCAATTGAAGTCTTTCCTCGATTATTTTCTTCCACTTTTTGCGTGACTCACTCTTTGTTAGCCTTATTCATTTCGAATTACCTAGTTACAAAATTGCCTCGTTATTTTGAGTACATTTGTATGAAGAAAATTTATCTTCAAGTCATTCTGCATTTATGTAAAGAAAAGTAGAATGTTGGTGTTTGGGTAGAGAAGTTTCATGAAAAATATTCTTTCCTTCTTCGTTGCTCTATATAGTCAAAATGACTTCTAACTCTTTGAAATTTCAATCCTTTAATCCTTTCGCTACGCATTATATGCTCTCATAAATTGGATTTCCATTTGTATATAATACACTATAACTATTAGTATAGAATATTCAATTTTCTATTCATAGTGCTTTTAGATTGATAAAAAAGTCATCTGTATATTGAGAATACATTTAATTTTTTTTACAACAAAAGGGTTGAATCTTCATGCCTTCGAATTTACAAGCCTTTGAATTTTTAATCTTTTCAGCTTTCGAACCTTTGAATTTCCAAGCCTTCAAATTTTCAAATCATCGAATTTCCAAGCCTTTGATTCGTAGGCTATTAAATTTTCAAGCCTTCGTATTTTCAAATGTTTCAATTTCCAAACCTTTGATTTGTAAGCCATTAAATTTCCAAACCTTCGCATTTTCAAATGTTGCAATTTTCAACCCTCTGATTTCCAAGCCACCAAATTTCCAAGCCTTCAAATTTTCAAATGTTTCAGTTTTCAACCTTTTGATTTCCAAGCCACCAAATTTCTAAGCCTTCAAATTTTCAAACGTTTCAATTTTCAATCCTTTGATTTCCAAGCCACCAAATTTCTAAGCCTTCGAATTTTCAAGAATTTCAATTTCCAACCCTTTGATTTCCAAGCCACCAAATTTCCAAGCCTTCAAATTTTCAAATGTTTCAATTTCCAACCCTTTAACTTCCAAGCTACCAAATTTCTAAGCCTTCAAATTTTCAAATGTTTCAATTTTCAATCCTTTGATTTCCAAGCTACCAAATTTCTAAGCCTTTAAATTTTCAAATGTTTCAATTTCCAACCCTTTAACTTCCAAGGTACCAAATTTCTAAGCCTTCAAATTTTCAAGTATTTCAATTTCCAACCCTTTAACTTCCAAGCCACCAAATTTCTAAGCCTTCAAATTTTCAAATGTTTCAATTTTCAATCCTTTGATTTCCAAGCTACCAAATTTCTAAGCCTTTAAATTTTCAAATGTTTCAATTTCCAACCCTTTAACTTCCAAGGTACCAAATTTCTAAGCCTTCAAATTTTCAAGTATTTCAATTTCCAACCCTTTAACTTCCAAGCCACCAAATTTCTAAGCCTTCAAATTTTCAAATGTTTCAATTTTCAATCCTTTGATTTCCAAGCTACCAAATTTCTAAGCCTTCAAATTTTCAAATGTTTCAATTCCCAACCCTTTGATTTCCAAGCCTCCAAATTTTCAAATCATTAAATTTCCAATCCTTTGATTTGTAAGCCATTAAATTTCCAAATCTTCGGATTTTCAAACGTTTCAATGTTCAACCCTTCGATTTCAATGCCTTTGAATTTCTAGCTTTCCATCTCTCAAAGCATTGAAATTTCCAAGCCTTCGAGTTTTCAAGTTATCAAATATCTCATCAACTTTGAAATTTCCCAACCATTAAATGCGCAAGTCTCTGAACTTTCACCCTCCCCTAAATATCCATACCTACGAGAAACAAAAGAACACTTGTAACACGAAAATTTCACGTTGATTGCCGATAAATCGTCCACGAATAGAACAAAGGGAATAACGATCGAGGAGTAAGAATTCAAAGCTCGCAAACTAGTCGGCTAATTATTCTACACGATTTCTATCCCTTTGGCCTAAGTCGGCCAGAAGCGATCTAAAAGGCTCCGTTAATATTCTCGAAGAAATTTATGCGGCCCGTAGCCAGCGTAGAACCGCCATAAGTTACGTAATTCTGCGCGCATGGTAGCACGTAGCCGAAGTAGCGGCAACGATAAATCTTCGAAACGCGGTAACTCACGATGTTTCTCGCCTCGAGAACCGAGACACGCGGACTGCTCTCCGATATTAGCCTGAAGAAGGAAAGTAAACGAGGAAAAGTTGCATTGAAAGGGAGAACGCGGGAAAAAAATAGACCATGGTTGGCATCGAATTCGAAAAACAGAATACCGAGGCTAAAGTGTTATTCCATTACGATTTTGTATAATTTCCGTTACGCGATAAAATATTGCTTTTATGTCCAATATTGTTTATCCCATTTTACTGTGTTTCGTAATTAATACGCATCCCTAAACGGCAAAGGCGAATACAGCAATTGAAAATTAATGATAACAACTAGCATGCGGATTTTTATGCATTTATTACATGAAAATTACGTTATGCAAATTGATGCGTTAGATACGCGAGTAATACCCGGAAGTACAGAAAATATTCAAAGTCAAGTACAAATTATAGTATTTAGAAGATAAAACAAATTTTTGTTTACGCTTTACTTTGCCTGTGTTGTTTACAAAAATGCCAATTTGCATCAACACCCGCAGTCTAATAACAACGAATGACTTACATCTTGACTGTTTGTGAGTGACTTAATTTGCTACATTCATCTATTGTTTACAAGTTGAGCCAGTTTCCACGACACAAACGCGGTTGCGAATGGGTTAATAGGTGCAAACTAATCACTTTCGTGAGTTACAATTTTTCTACAATTTATAGACTAAAATAAGCAAACAATTATGTTAGCCTCTCCTAAAGTATACCAAATTTGAATTTCTATAGATCTTTGCGATCTCGGCAATCCAATGAAGGGTTAAATCTCATAAAGTTATAATACATTGTCGAGAAAAAGGTAACGAACGATATTGAATTCACGGAATTATTTCTCACCTGTAATCTTATATTTTATGAATTTTCGCACCGCATTAATTATTCTGAAATATGCGAATACTTAAAATTCTTTTCGAGAAGACTTTTTCGAATCTTTCGCCATATACTATTAATGGAAGCGTTTCGTCGCGTATAGCATAGGAATTAAGAATTTTCGACGATCTGATGAACGTAAAAAGAAAAATCTGAATAAAGGCAAAAAAGAAGCTTGGCGGGAGACAATATAATGGAGGCCTCGGCAAAGTAATATTTCGCGTTCGTTGACGTGGAATCCGAATGATAATTTGAAAAGGTGAAGAAACCTATCAATAAGGAAGATTACAAAGAGCGACGAGGAACGAAGCCAAGTAGAATAAACAGCTTATAATCCCAGCCGATTTTTTCCCCCCCTCGTCTTGCTCGAAGATCGCTCGGGGGCACGAAAATGAAGGTAACAACAGACGGTGTGACGTAATAAAGCTAAGAAACCGATGAATTGTTAGTGGATAGTGGTAAATTATAACCGTACGCGCACGTGTGCATAGACGAATAACTATAAATTGCAAATGTACCGCGGGAAATTCATGCGGTTGCAATTGGCTGCAATTTTGCAAGGAATTATGCAATCATAGCGCTTGATGGACAACATCGGTTAATATAATAAATCCGCGATAAAAAATTGCCGCGATATAATGGATGGTGGAAAGGAATAATCCTTGTGCGTGGATACTATGCTTTTCTTTAGGATTGATACTGGAAATCGTTACGAGTAGACTGCGGATTTTCACGCGAACGCATTGCTTTATTAGCTAGGTTAAAGAAGTGAGATTGAAACGGAGGATTGTTCGACCATTTGAGTAATCCAATTTCTACCGTATTTTTTAATATTTTTACACTTTTGTGGATTCCGTGCATTCTATGCTTTTTTATTGCATATTTAAATTTCCCATAAATGCATAAATATCCGCAGTCTATTTATCATTGGATGTATAAATTAATATATGTATTAAGTAATAGTAACATGCAGTTAAATATGACAAGAATTTTGTTCACCTTTTTGTATCTTTAAATTTCCACTAAATTCACGAAAATCCACAGACCAATAACAAATAATAGTAAGTCAATAAATGGTGCGGTTTACATATCAAATAATAGTTAAATACAGTGAAATATAGTACAAATTTTATGCACCTTTTGGTACCTTTAAATTCCCAATGAATGCACAAAAATTCATCGACTTGTAACAAACAATAATAAATTAGTAAATGATGCGTTTTACAAATTAAGTAACAGTAAATTGCAGTGAAATATACTAAACATTTTGCACGTTAACACATTGTCTACCGGTTAGAAATTAAAGCACATGACAGACCAAACAATTTAAGCTAACAATTGGGCAACACAGAATGGTTTTAATCTTCCAGAAACATATGAAGCGAAATAACGATTTAAAGTATCATTTTCTTTATTCGGCTAAATTATTATCAACGATATAAAGAACAAAAAGGCCTAATTATGTAGAATTTTATGTGATAGCCTATTAATCGTCTCCCGGTTAATGATGTGTTAATATATTCTACGTGTTGTGTATCCCCTTTAATAATTCAAAACAGACGAATGGGAAAAAATGTTCTATGATGAAACAATGATGCTCGCGCACGGAGCAAAGATCGAGTCGATCCCCCGAGAGGATCAAGATCTTAAGGACGCCCGGAGGTTGCCTCGAGGTCGAGGAAACAACGTGCAGGACAGACAGCAGCAACAGCAGCGCACAGCAGGCTGCAGGAGCAATCTCCCGGACAATTAGCCCGCAGTTCGTGACGGGTACCTCCCCCTTGGTCCTCTCTCGACGCGGCTTTCTCCCTTCTTCTTCTTCTTCTTCTTCTTCTTCTTCTTCCTCCTTATATTCTCTTCTCTAACCAACCACAATTCCCTTACCTCTGCGTTATTTCTTTCTCGCGCGCACTACAATCGCGTATCCTGGTTCCGCCTTCATCTTATTCATCTCCTGTTTCCATTCATTTGTTTACTGTTACGTACGATGTCCTGCTTTAAATATCGTTGCTTTTCGTTGTCAACTCGTTCAGAGCGATTTTCGGAAAATTATTTGGAAAAGGACAAATCATTCTTGGTTAGTTTTTTTCTTAGATACAATGGTTCAAAGTGAAACTCGGATTGTTACATTTTCATGCTTTAAGAAGCGGTTGAATTTGTAAGAATTTGAATTCTTAAGACTTCAGAATTTTAAGCATTCGTATTTTCAAGCTTTTGGATTCTCAAGCCTTCGAATTGCCAAGCTTTTGTATTTCCATGTCTTCGGAATTCTAAGCATTCGAATTTCCAAGCTTTTGGATTCTCAAGCCTTCGAATTGCCAAGCTTTTGTATTTCCAAGTCTTCGGAATTCTAAGCATTCGAATTTCCAAGCTTCTCTTTGACGTTTACGATTAAATTATATTTAAAAAACACTACGAATTTTCATTCCACCCCAATAGAGTTTTTTAATAACTCACTTATCGCGTTCAATTGTATAAGAATTCTAATTATGTCTTTTTCCTGCTAGATTTAATCAAACGTTTATTATCGTGTGCTGAATTAGGTATAGACATAGATAAAGTCAAGAGAGATGCTAGCAAAATTTCATATATTAGAGGTGTATTCGTTTAAAGACACAATTGGGTCATGTTTGCCTAACAATAAGTACAATAAGAGACTGCTGTAGATTATATAGATTATTATAGATATGAAAAGCAAATGAAGCTTGCGAGAAAGAAAAACTTATTTTATAATAAAGATCTTGAATTTAGAAAATGAATCGGAATTCAGTTTTTCTATCAGGCTATCTTAATTCCGATACAATAATTCTTCTTTCAATTGCCTTTATATCCATAAGCAAATAAGTCAATCGTTCAAAGACTTTCGACATTTTCTACGTAATAAATACCCATTATCTTATCGTTTTTGTCTCACGCTAGAAATCTTCGTTTTCATACCGAGTTTCCAGAATCTCTACCATTTTATCGTTAGACTATTTTAATAGATAACAAGGTGTAATGTAAATAACCTGACTATCAACTGATAATTCGCACTCTCAAAAGCCATCGAATAATACCATCGACAATTCTAAAACTTGCACAAAACTAAAACGTAAGTTTCAATTCACACGAAATTACATATACACTTACTGACAAAAGTTAAAGAAACAAAGTAGTCCTCTACAAATTTCTATATATCCTTTATCTTCTGAGATACATAACTTACAATTTGAAACTAACGTGAAAAGACAAGTTACTCTGTTTATAATTTAAATCTGTGTATTTTAAAAGATAAAGAATATACCCAAAACTTTGCAAATAATTATTTTATTTCTTAACTTCTATCAGCAAGTGTATCTATTATTTAAGAGTTTACATTTCAAATATTCCAATGGCGCAACAAAATAATGAGAAATTCCCCCATCGTTTTCTTATTAATCCAGCATCCAATCTCCAAATTGATCGTACTCTCGTATCTTCGTGCGTTGATACACTCGATTTTCTCCGATCGTTTTTGTCCCATTGAATTTCCCCTTGCTTCCAATTCTCCTGCAAGCCGAAAGGCCGGTGTGTCTCCTCTTCATCTTCGTCCCGACGAGTCCACGTCGATCTCTACCTGGCGTTTGTACCCTAATGACCTGGCAGGTGCACAGGCGGCGTGGCCTCTTGGTACAGGGCCACCCGGCTACGTGACGCCTCCGAAAACGTCCGTGGGACGATCGTGCCTCGATTCCCGCTAGAAAATGCATTCTTTCGTGTAATCGGCTGAGAAATAGATCGCACGGGAACAATCGACAGCTGCCGCTTCCTTGACCACTGAATGGGGGCAATTGAGTGATCGAGGGATTGTTAAGATTCATTCATGACTCGAGGACTTTTAGGCGATGGGAAATGGGCGAAAATGGTATCAGGGTTAATGGTTAATTTAGGCAACGAATGCGTTATTATTTATTATTTATTGGAAGACGTCGAATATTAGCTCGAAAGAAGAATTCGTGTCGCTCGTTGCTCGAATTAAAAGACGAGCTTTTGTATTCAGATTCGTTGGGTGTAATTTTATTCGTAAAGATATTCGATGTTTTTATTGATAATGTTTAGCATAGAGATATAAAACTATCGATAGTTGTTAATATCGAGTCACACAAGAAGAAAAAGTATTTTTACAATATCTTATGTACATATATATATTTTTCTTAGTATTATTCCTGTTATTGTTGTTATCACACCTAGTAGCATTACTTTAACCATTAACGCTATATTATATTTATTTATTCCATAATCAATAATATAAGTGCAATGTAAAGATCATTAGGAAGTGGACAACATGTAAAGCAAATTAGAAACGTGAAAATTATAACCAAAGATTGTTACATGACACAAGCCTCAAAAACAATTAATAAGTAAATACATACGTACATACGTAGTTGTTAATATCGATAGTTTCCGCTGGTTTGATTAAAACTATCGATTACTATCGATTACTATCGATTACTATCGATAACTATCGACAGTTTAAAATCTATGCTAAGAAGCGGGTAAAATACAAGTTACAAAGGAAGAATGTAGTTTAGGAATAATGTAACCATTGGTTTCTATTTGGAAAAGTAAGTATTTCTACGTTTCTTGCTTTAATTCTGGGCTTCTTCTCCGTCACTGCTTGTCTGGCTTTGCTCAACGCGCGGTCTGGATCTACTTATGTCGCTGGAGTGCTGAGATACTTTTTCCCAATCGAGCTAATGGATTTAGTAGATCTTCATTGACCTTAAAGTATTCAAATTCATAATTAAACTGTGAATATTTATGCATTTATTGGAAATTTAACCGTGGAAAAAATACAGGTTGCATGTAACATGCAAAATATATAAAATATCCAAAGTAAAGGACGAGTTTGAATAATTAAAGGGTAACGCAATCCTAATTTAGATGCTGTTATCTTTAGTATTATTTACAGAAATGTGAATTTGCATTAAGATAGGCAGTCTAATTTTAACAAACAAGTGGCCTTTATTATTGAAATAATTATTACTGAAATAGAATAGCTTTCGCGTTGGTCACACTTAAAATTAGAATTATTAATAGTAAAAAAGTTATTCATTGTTTTCGATAATGACAATTTATTTACCTCTACCTTAGCCTTTACCTAAAATTATATAATTATAATTTTATTGGATAGCGAATGTAGGATTAGTTTGGATTACTCTTAGCAGTTTGTTTAGTTGCTTCATAATTCTCTTTCCAACAAATCTCCACCAGTCTCTAGAATCAATTTTTTTTTTTTTAGTAACTCAACTTTTACCTAGCTTCGTAATTTCATCCCTATGTAGAACTTCTCATTGTTTACAATTAATTCACATCTCGATATTTGCTAAAAAGTTGCCACGAATTCTTAGTTTTCTCCTTTTTCAAAGGAACACGCACCTCCACCTTCGTATCTGAAGAATTTCAAGTTTCGAGAATTTGCAACTCTAAAAAAGTTTCACGTTTCAAGTTGGAGTATTTAAAAGTTAAGTACTTGAACACTAAAACTACCAAAACGGTCAAAATGATCGGGTGGTAATTTACCACGACTATCATATAAACTTGCAGTGGTATATTTGTAAGAATATTCCATGAAAAAAGATTTACTTCACGTGTAACACGTATATTTTTTTAAAGTGTTTATCATTTCTATTTCTCTGATAAGAACGAGTATACTTTAGTCGCTGATAGTTTTAGCGTTAATCCTAATGAATAATCCGTCTCTATTCGCAAAGAAAAAGTTTTTCCATTATCGATTCTTCTCCCTTTTCTATCCTCTATCTTCTCCCGGTAGCATTCCTGCGAACTTGACAAAAATCCCTATGTGGACATGTTCAAAGTACCCAGCAGTGCTGCTAATCGATTCTCGCAAGAAGCAGCCAGCATCTTTACCATTTTAAGGTGTTCCAAGTCCCGCCGCTAATTAATTAATTCACCATTTATCTACTCGCTGATTTTCTCCCTCGTACTTGCAATTTTTCGCTTCGCCGGCGTCATGGTCGAATAAGGGAAAGAATGAAATCCTACGGGCACGATCTTGCATGCACGTTCGAATCGACGTGGTTGAAGCTGGCGCAACGATTAATATTGCGAAAATCGTGGCGTGCGCTTCGAGAAGCGACGACAACGTGACTCTATTCAGTAGCTGAATCGATAATGAAACACGTCTGCTGCCCTTTTGCCGGCTTGTTAATTCCATGCTCTACCATGGCGAACGATTGTTCTAACAAATTTGTCCCGTGAATTCCAGCTTTCAGGATTTTAACCCTTTTGCTGACTAGTGTCTGCTAATAGCCGACTAATTATTCTTAACCATTTGCACTCGAAGCTATTCCAAGTGAAAAGTAAGCTTTTTTTAAAGGGTTAAAAGGAAGTGTTGTATATTCCGATTCCAAATTTTAGTATCATTGACGAGTTTTTAAACTTATATGAAGTATATGAGGAATAACAATTTTTTTATTAAGTTGATGGCACATGAAATGTGGTTTTTCAAAGTAAAATTATAAACACGGGCAGATTTTTCAAATCAGTAGATATTTATATCGAAGAATTTATATGTTAATTATTTATATATTAATGAGCAACCCATCATTTTGATCAGTTTGGTACTTTTAGTGTTAAATAGATTTAACAAGACATTGTTTTTCTCCCACTTGTATCGCAAAGTTTGAATTTTATCTCGCGTAAAGATTATTAAACAGTGCTTTGTAAGAAAATAATTAATCGTATCGGAACTTAATTCTACGTTTTACTTATGCGATAGAAATCGTGTTGCTCTCATTGCAAAAAAAATTAGAAATAAAATCATAATAAAATTAATGAAAGGTAATATAAAGTTTCATCGGATATTAATATTACTTATTCGCCGTCTATATCCTGGAGGCAATAAAATAAATCGCATAAACTTCGTTTCATTATTATTTACGATTACCAGCATCGGTGTATTAATTGATCAAATTAATAGAGCATGTGTTATAAGTGGATTTCGCAAAATTCCGTAAAAAGTCAAGGGAAGAAGTAAAATTAATGAAAGATTACGGATTCAGGCTATAAATATAAATGCAGTAATTGTATCGAGTGCAATATACGAAGAAATAATCTGCCTCCGGTTGATTCAAGTGTCAACGTAATCGGTGATATCGATATTTTTTCATTGGACATCTAACACATTTATAGGTCTGTTACACTTCTACGTTATCAGTGGCCAATAATTAATATCAGCGGATATATAAATGGTAGTGAATAAGAAGTACGACATATCGTTCGCTCGATAAACACCTGTGCATACCTGAATTTTAAGTTGACACTCAGATTAGGTATCAGCGTCACCCGTGCGAACATTGAATATTAAATATCCACATAAATGTTACAAGTAAACATTAAGATTCAAGGATAGAGTTTCAATTTTACGCACTGTTTAACGTTCATTTTGTTTAACCTGCTGAAAGACCACATTCCGAGTCGAATTTTTCAGATTGCCTCGAGTCACTTGTAGAAAGAAAAATAGCCGCGATTTGGTACAGTGACTCTCATTAATGCTTTAGCTATCGGTAATCTATTTGTAAATTCCACCGTATATTGTATACCAAATGCTATACACCTGCTTAATATTTCGTCACTTTTAATTACTTACCTGATAATAATATATTAATAAATTATTAAATAAACTAATAGTAAATATCTGCCGAACTAAATTCATCGGTTCATCAGTGTTTTGTCTAAAACAAAATTGAACTTGTACATGTTGTAACGATTAAAAAAAAGTTGAATAATTTGCAATAGTAATCATTAACGTTGCAGATACATGAAACAAGTCTTTATTAAGGCTTTATTTTTTTCTTTTTAATTGTATTAATCTGTGAAACTAAATGGTCAGTTTCTATTTTGGATTGTTAACCCTTTGACGAGAACAGAATTTTGTTTTTATTTATTGAGCACATTTATTCACATGGAATAAGGAGAAACAATAAAGATAACAACGGAACATTGTAAAACTTGTTTCCATCATACAGACCACAAAAACGTAGCTCCAGTTACGTAACATAAATCATACACGTATGGTGTTACTCTTTTGGACCCAACAATTTTTGCCCGTACTCGTCGAAGGGTTAATTTAGATTGCTCCATATTGTATCGAACGTTAAAATTCTAAAATCGTTGCCAACGAACGTTTCCGTGCACCGTGATCAAGACTACAACTGTAACCCTACTCTAAACAGCGAAACACTTCAGTTTTCCAATAGCCATCGTCAAATGAAAGCGTTCTCCACCCGCTGACATACTCCACCCAGGGTGTGCCATTAATTAAGTAATACGCCGCGCGTATTAAAGGCCGGAGCGAGCGTAGGGGGGAAAAAAAAGAAGAAGAAGAAGATAGGAGGTGGGCAGGAGGTCGTGGCCGCGGTTCGATTCGAGTCGCGTTTACGCTCGTCCACGGAATAGTAATCAGCCACGACAGCCCTTTTACTCATTGTCAGCGGTGGCTTCGTAGAAAAGCGCGTGACTGCCCTGACAAATTGGCCTACTACTCCCAATGGAGAGTCCGCTCCGCGGGATCTACGGCCCTCGATCGCTCAAAGTAATTAATTATCGAGCGCTCTCTGGGCTCTCCGGCTGCCTCCTAGGAGATCGTGCCGATCGCGCGCTCTGTTCGCGAGCAACGAAAGGGAAAGAGAGAATGAGATATAGAGAGGCAGAAGGAGAGGTTAGCGTGGGCGAGGTGTGAACGATCCATTCATTATACAACATCGGCGAGGTCTTGTCTTTCAGCGACTCGTCGATGATGCTCTTTCGTTATTGTCACGCCGAAAGACGTCGCTTGTCGTACCCGTGGACGGCGATTAACGGCCCCCAGATAAATCGTCCTGTTAGAATCGCGGGGACGTGGGCGGTTACTTGTATGTACTTCTGCTTATGGAAATTTCGAATATGGGCAGATATTAACACACTACGGTCTTGGGTGTTTGCGCGAAAATTTTTGCCTGTAGCCGACGAAGTAAAAGCAGTAAGTGACGATTATGAGTAATAAGTGATGATTATGAAGCTACCCGATGTGCTGAGATAAAACTCCAATAATTGCACGAAGGAATAAAAGAGTAGATACCATGCGTAGGTAAGCAGAAACAATAAGAAAAAGGATTTCCTTCTCATTGAATTGCGCCATACGCATTAAAAAAGTGCCGTGTTCTTAAATGATGTCTATTTAGGCACTCATATATCTCTCTTACTTCTTATAAATGTGTTAATTACATTGCTATTTTATTATTTTATTATGTTCTGTTTAGTAGGCATTTTCGATGTACGTACTTACGATGTGATGTCTGTACTTTCCTTTATATCACACTACATATATATATACATATATATATGTATATATATGTATATGTATATATATGCATAGATATGTATATGTATATATATATGTATATAAACAAGAAAAAACATACTAACAAAAGTATTACAAAAGTAGAATTCGCTTTAACGCAACCTTTGACCTTCACCAACACCAAAAAACCATCAAAACCGCAACACTCGGCGAATACTATTCTCCCGTAGATCCGAAATATTTCGCAGCACCGTTTGCTGAACAAAGATCGCCCGAAAAGAAAAAAAAAAGAAAAAAAGCAACTGCTCCACGCTCAACAGTTCAGCGATTCCATTCGCGCGGCTAATTCTCATTAATTGATCCCGCGGAACGTATTAATCTCCCGTGCGAGAACAAATGATTTAACGGCAAGTCGGAGATCTTTCCGTGGCTGGGCAAAAGTCGGAAGCGCAGCAAGGCTTCACCGTGGTAAAAAAAAAAAGAAAGAAAGAAAAACGGGGAACCGGAGACGATCGGTTCGCTAATGGATCCCGGCAACCGGTGATCGCCACTGGGTGATTAATTATCGAATGCTCTCTACTCCGTTCGCGAAGTGCAACAGGGTGAAGACCTAGGCGTGTGCACGCGAAAGAAAAGGTAGCGGAGACAAATAGCGTGGGCGAGGTGTGAACGTACCATTAATTACCGGGTTCCGCCACTGGGTATACAGAGGAAATCAATCAATTTTGACCGGTCTTTTTCTACTTTGCGAAATGGCCGTTTTGAGGGAGGTCGAATCGATGACAGGCGGCACAGGTGAATTGATGGTGTCGGGGAATGAGGATGTTGGCTGTACTAAAACGCGATGATGAAACCGGTCGATCCCTTAAACCTTTGACGAATTTTCTTTCGCAATACACGTAACCGTTTCGACGCGCCGTTTAGAGTGACTCAATTTACTATGTCGTTTAGAAAACCGTGTCCTCGCATTTTTTTCGTGGGATGTGAAAATGTCTTTTGCACGTTTCCGTTTTCATTTCTATTCTGGCAGTGTTATAATTTATTCGGGTGCAAGTTTACGTTGGCGCGAATACGAGTAAAGGTATAAATAGAAATCGCGAAACACCGATTGCGACGGTAACATCTTTACAACTTGGCAATTAATTTTGTCATAGCTAAAAGAATAGTGATATCGATTACATGTATTGATATCAGCGATGAAAAAATAGGGTAGATGTCCCAATTACTGTCGATGCTAAATTTACAATCGCTATAGAGTACAGACACTTTAATTATTTTATTCAATAGCGAGGTAACGTACGAAGAATCGTAAACAAACGAATTTTGATACCATATTTAGACTTCGGTTTACGTAACAACGCATCGTATATTCGTTGACGTTTAATGTTTAAAAATTGAAACACGTATAGAAATATATTGGTAAATTTAATGAATTAAGGAATAACGCGATGGCTGAAAGGAAAGTTAAAAGGATTCGTGAAAAATGCGCGACACTCTACGATATTGTGTAATGAAGATTGTAGCAAGTGTTCTTGGAATTGTTTCCAGCCTCCGGAACGATGTAAATTTTCGACTCGGATCGGTTTAATTATGGAAGCATCGATATTCGATTGGACTGTCATCAATATTCAGTAATTTGTAATGTCAACCGAGGCCTTGGGCTGCCCGAGAAGCATAATTATGGTAATGACAGCACGGACGCAGCATTTTCTCGATGATTGCTCCGCGTGTGTCATGAGATCGTAATTTTAGTGGAATCCATGTTTCAAATTTGCTTTAATTATGGAAATCTATTCTATAATAATATCTTCCTCTTCTCAATCAGGCAACTAAGTTTCTTTTCCACAATCACCGATCATACTCATCGTTTTAACAAAAACAAAGTTGAGAAATCATCGCGTATGTTGCAGGCATTAGTCACCGTTCTTTGCCACGGTAACACAAATGTGCAAATTAGTTTTTACAACTGTTAATTGAGTAACAGTGATTGCAAGACGTTCGAAAAATGGCGCTTCAAGGAATACGAGTATTTTAAATTGACTATGAATTACGATCACTCGTGTGTTTACGGAATATTAACTTTGTATACATATTGAAATCTGTTGAAGCGTCGATAAATCTTCACTTTTTTTGCTGTTCTTCTATGTTGGCAGAAAACATAGCGAAATTATTCGATGCGTTAGTGCTACGAAGTTCGAGTTTCCGATTAGTTTGCATTATAATAGGTTTATACTACTTTGCGCGTTATTTTTGAACCCTTTATCGCGTTGCGTAATTTGTGAGTTACATATTAATATATCTACACGTTTTAATGATACGTTATTTTGTATATTGTTACATATAATTCCGGATGAAAGTAAAGCAGCTTTAACCAATTATAATTCTCTTACTCGACCAAACAAAAATTGAATCATAGAGGGTTCAGTATTAACTGATTAGAACTCGATGCAACTTAATTCAACTTCTCAAATTCAGTTTAAGGATGGCATTCATGGTATCAGGACACTTTAACTGTAACTGTAAATGTGATTACAAATTTTTTTATATATAGACACTTGACAAGTACAATAATTATCGTAGTAATATTTAAAATTTGATTCTGCAGTCGAAAATATATTTGTACTTTTAACGCATTTTAGAATAATGAACTAAGTATTAAAGCAAGTACATTTTTAATTCCAAACATTGTTTTGTTCACGAGCTATTCAAATTTTACATTTTGTAAACAATATTAATGATTCTTTGAACTATAAAAATGTAGATTATATAGACTAAATATAGACACATAGATTTTTCGAAAAGACAGCTAGAAAAGTCTGCCACGTTATTATAATTAATTTCAATTTTATATCAACTGCACTTTGTTTTCGTCGAGTATACATCGCTTTCAAAATTAAATACAACGCATTAACGGGTTAATTCTACAACCAAGCTAATAAACGCACCCTAATTGATTCGCAGTGTAAAACATTTGATGAGGTAATACGAGATTACCTAAACTTTCGAGTAATTATAATAAAACCCTATAAACTGTGCTTAGTTTGAATCTACGTGTGGTTTTCTGCCGCCACAATCCGAAGAAGGGTTAATTAGAAAAGACATGCGTTATTTCGTAGTCGAAAGTATCGCGGAAAAAAGCAGTAAATAACGGAAAGAAGCCAAATATTAAGAAGCACGTATTCACGGTGGTTTTCATCTGGAAAAACAGGAATATCGCAATTTTGTAGCAGCATCCTCACCCCGCGGTTCGTCGATCGGATAGGTCTGGTTTCATTGAAATTCTTATGTGCTCCTCCGTTGCATATTCATGTCAGCGTATTTTGTCGTCGACTTTCTAACACAGGCCGTCAAAGTCGAAACGATTGACCCTATAGGTTAATGAGTTCCTCGCGTTGCGTGAACGACACTACATCGCCGACAGATTTAAGGCATTTCAGCATCAGAATTATTCATTCAAACGGATTAGACCGATGAATATTCATACGCGCTTGAATCAGCAATAAACAGTCGTTTAGACACAGTCATTAGCAACGAATAACATTCGATTTGTTCAATTATCCCGCTGCTCGGTTATTTAACGGAGCATAAGACGCGTGTTGCATAAAAGTGGTGTTTTAATGTACAGTTGCCTAAAATTATTATAGGCGCCATCCTAAATACTCACACGTAATAGATTATAGAGCAACTTGACCAGCTGAAAATGTGGTATTCTTTTCTTTTTTTTTTTCTTACGATCGATACTTTCTTATACTAAGAATACTATATAATTTCGTCGAAGTACAGAAGAATTATCCGAAGAAGGCACGCACGTATTTACATTCCCGTTCTAATTACAATCTATTAGCCTCCTTACACGCACACGCATTGTTCACTGTTAATCGAAGATATAAAGATCGACAGTGGTTTAATAACGAAGACGTGGTGATAGGGAAGATAGTAAACCATATCTATGGTGAGGATGTAAAAACTCGTCTTTCTTTTCGTGCACGGACTATTATATATTGTTGGCGATAATCTTTTTACTTAAACTTCTCTTCACTTTATTTATAAATTATTATCAGCACGAATTACAGGTGCCCTTTGCGTTCGCATCTAGACTGGTCAATCCCCAGGCCAAATCAATCTCCCGGCTTCGTTTTCTCTTCGCTTCCCTCCCCGAAGCCCCTTTCTTATCGTTGCCAGACTTTTGTAGCGGCGTTGCACCTACGACACCACCTCATTTTCCCTTCTCATCTCGATCTCCCGTATCTTTGTTTAATACCCCACATTATACTATTATATATTATAACTACTGTTCATATTTAAGCCCTAGCTCATATTTACGTCGCCTGTTTTACTATTCGCACACTTTTCACAGGCGGTCCTAAAAAATTAGCCACCGCAGCGATAAACCAAAACGACGCTTCGGCCGAAAATTCGCTATCCTCGTAGCAAGGGAATGTCGAAGCACCGAAGAGTGTCCCAATCAACTTTACACGGTAACAGCAGTCACCTATCCGCGATCATGGCGTAGGAAAGTAACGCGAGCCTAATCGATCACGGCGGTATCTCTCTCCAGCGAACCGCGCGGAGCAGAGGCCACTTGGAATTCGATTAGGGGAGATTAGGGTAGCGGGAACAGCCTTGTTGTCCCGTCGATGAGCACATCCCAAGCGTACGAGGGGATAAGGAGGCGCATTCGCGGACGAGTGGCTTTCAGAGCGAGACGTCAGATCACGAAGACAAAGCCATCCATCCGAGAAGAACGGGGGACTGGCGCATTCCATCGCCTTACGAGGCGTCCACACGCATGTTCCAACACGCGCATCGAGCCTTGGGTGTGGTCCGTGCGTGTGCGCTTGGCACTGTTTGAACCTGGAAGCCTGCGGTCGCGTCCACAGCTACGGGGTCATGCGACCTCACTCGAAAAGAAAGAGAAACTGCCCTCCGGGATTCTCGAGGGCTCTTCTATGTAGGCTGAACCTGCTCCACGGACGGGAATCTTCATAGAAATCGTTTTTAACCATCGACCCTGAAGCGCACCCAGAGATATCCTTGGCTTTTTTTTTTTTTCTTTGGTTAATCGGTGGAATTTTGCGAAGGGTGCGAAAAGAGTAATCGCACAGTTGGACGCGTGCACTGTTAACCCTTTCGCTACCAGTACCTGAGCACCGAAAACTAAGCGTGGATTAGAGTAGCATTTATTAGTATGGAAACAATATATGTATAGATATCAGTTTAATTCTTGAGGGCGTGTATATACGTCCATGGTGGTGAAAGGGTTAACGATACACTGAGGAATAGTTCATTATTGCCATGATAAACAGAAATATTTAGATATTTGTTTACCGTTAGAAGAAACAAACTGTGCAGCGATGTAAGACATGTTTCATACTCTTGATACATTTACGTTTAGAATTGATATTTGCGTATCGAAAGATTTGGGATGTATCGAAACAATTAACCATCGTATCCATATATGCATTATGCTTCCCATAAACGCATACAAATTCGCAGTTTAATTCGCAGCCAAAAAGTCTAGTTCAACTTCTGACATACTAGCATTGACTAAGAACAGGATAGACCACTCATCCAATGCTTTTCTCTGTCACTTGGATTCAACCTGCTTACCATTTCCATTTTTACCTTTTCGATTGTCCAAAAAGTATAACTTTCGCGTTTGCTCCTACACTTTGTATATTAAAATACTTTAAAAGTGTTCACATTCTTTTCCAGATAACAAAGCGAAAGATATTCTTCCGGAAGCTGTGATCTTTTACGTTACATTAACACGAAATCCCGTAAGATGATCGGTCTGACCCGTACCTGTATCCGTATCCGCGATACCAGTCAATCGTCGGAAACGGCGCGCGTCGATTTCGACGTAGCATTCCCAATTAAATTATATCACGCCATCGTTCCGTGGCAGAAAAACTGCCCCAGAGGAGCACCCATCGATCTTTCTGCAGCGTCCATCGGACACCCATCGGCCGAATATCGCGAGCAACGCTCTCGCGAACCGGTCGAAAGCTCTTCAAGGTCTGCGACTCGTCGCGCCAAGGGAGACACTAATCCTTTAATATCGTTTTACAAGGCGTCCTCTCGCGATCCGGCCGCGTGTCAGGTTATGGGAGGCAGGACACGAGTCCGGCGCGTCGCTATCGGTGCGCTGAAATCTCCAACTAGCTTGACATCCAGCAGGACATCGATCGACGATATCGTCGTATCGCCATGCCCTCCCCCCCTCTTTTTCCATCCGTTCTCTCGCCTTCCTTTCAGCCTACTCCTTTTTTTTTTTTTCTTCCTTTGCTCGTCTCTCGCGTCGTTTTTCAATCTTCCCCGAAGAAGCTAAAGAAGGCGCACGCACGGAGCGTGTCACGCGAAGGGGAGCTCGAAGAGGGAGGGTCGCGTCCGTTTGGTTCGTAGCTTCGGGAAGAACACGAGGGATTGAAGCATCCTCCGTGACCCGAACCGGTCTCGTGCTTATTCCGTGGGGGTCAGAGGTTCTCAACCTAGGACAATGTTGTAGCTTTGCGGTCAGACATTGCCCGGTAGCTACGGCGCACGCGTAAACATGAGATTTCTTAGAGGGTAAATATACTACGTACTGACACTTAATGGTTCGCGCGTAATCTTTATTTAACCATTTTAGAACGTCGTTAACGTGGAGATCGTTCCTGTTCGGACCGTAGTATTGTTCAACGTCTCTTTTATTTATGAACATTTTTCTATATATGTTACATGCAATGAATCAATTGCTACGTAATGGAAAATGTATAACAAAGTCCAATGGCCTTCGTACTGTTATTTGAAGACTTTTCATTTAAATAGAAACACGTTTTTACGTATATTAACACGTCAGTTTGTGCAACAGATATAAGGCGTATAGTAAACGTTGCGCCTCGCCGAATTATGACACGTTCTATACTTTGCAAGGGATACGTACGAGAGATACAGAATTAACCACCCCGTACTAATACTTGCTTAAAATTGATCAATCTATGAATATAGTTAGCTTCGATTTAACGTAACTTATGATACTTTTATATTACGGAACGAATTAGAAACACAGCAACAGTAGTCTTTGTATGGTATTAATTGACACATTGATGCAACGAGCTTTTAGTCATTACTATTTAATTAATATTTCATTTCAATATTTTAAAATTACAAGTGTCTCCTATAAAATTCTAATTCTATCTCATAGAATTTCTTTCGTATAAAATTGAACTCCCATTTAATTTTCACGTTAACCGGATTATTACGCAATATTTGTTTCTTTGCGATTATAATATAGTAACGTTAATGTAGAAAGGAGTATTATCGTTTCCCATTATCTTCGATCGTCGTAAAGACTAACGGAAAGGAAGCGATTTATTTGCACGATAAAAATGAAGTTTCTTTTGCCGTGGCAAAAATTTATACTTCCCATTGTATAGCGCGATACGGTTTACGATTACTATCGGTAACGATGAAACTGATGTCGAAAGTGCATAAGGATAGGAAATGGAGTGCAATTGCAGCTGGTTTTTTTCCCCTAACCGGCTAATTTTATGGCGATGCGCCACGAAGGCAATAATATTTACTCCAGATCCTGTCTATAAACGATTCTCGGATGGAGGAAATTAAGCAAGGCCAAGAGAATCAGGAATTAGAGAGTTAAACGATACCGAAGGATGTTAACAATCACTTTTGTTTTCGTAGTTAAATTGCCCAATGATTCGATAGAAAAGTGATCGAAGATGACGAAATCATTTAATTATAACTAATTGTAAGTAAGTTAAATCGAAAGTCGCCGATTTATAAAGTTTAGTGCTGTGATGCAAATGGATTAAGTAACTTTTATCGGCGAGTTAATAGAAGAATTCTAATCTTATCTGTAAATAATTATTCGGTAATTATGCTATGCATTTCGATTCGTCGCGAAGCAACCTTATTAAACTTCCTATTCGCACAATTTTTCACGGTGATATTGCATAATGAAAATGAACCGCGAATTTAATGACTGAATCAGTGGACGTTATTAAACGCAACTAACAACAGTAATGGCAATAATTAAGGAAGACGTATTAATTTCGTAACAGCTTACCGCTTCGGACGACACATCCTTTCAAATGTGAACTTTCAAATCTACTTTCAGTGGATTTTCATTATAAACGAATCAACGGTTTGCTAATTAGCATGCGCCACTAAAGGTAGCCTTAAATATACTAAATATGGATTCGATTAAATTTAAGATGGGATAAATATACTTTTGGCTAAAGGTTTTGTAACAAATTGTTCCTCTAAACAACTAGAATAATTCGACGTATTTTTGCAGTCAACAATGTGGCAAATGCCAAAAGATTTTGTAACAAATTGTTGCTTTAAACAAGCAGAACAATCCAACAGTTTTGTGGAATCAACAATGTGGCAGATGACAAAAGATTTTGTGACAAACTATTGCTTTAAACAAACAGAAGTATTCAATATCTCTTGCAGTCGACAATGTGGCAGATGACAAAAGATTTCGCAACAAACTGTTGCTCCAAACAACTAGAATAATCCAATATTTTTGGCATGCTACAACGTGGAAGATAACAAAAGGTTTTGCAACAAACTATTGGCTAAACTGGCTAATATAATCCACTATTTATTCCAAGTGACAATGCGGAAGATGACAAAAGGATTTGCAACAAAGTATTATGTAAAATTACCAGAATAATCCAACATTTTTTTGCAATTCACCATCTGAAAAATGACAAAAGGTTTCGCAACAAACTATTGCCCCAAATAACCAAAATAATTCAATACTTTGGTCTATCGAATGCTTCGCTGATCCTACAACGGTCAATTTCGCAAGTGAAACCATCTGGAAGTAACCCGTACGTGTTCGAATCGGATTTTCGCCGGCAAACAGGAAAGAAAAAGTGGACGACGGAGAGATCGTTCAGCTGGCCGCGGTTCGCGTGCAACGGCAGCCGTTATTTCGCCGTTGTTGCACAACACCGGCGGTGGAATCGTCGTCACCTTCGGTGACACGTCACCTCTGACTTTTGCGACGTGCTGCAGCGTGCAAGAGAAGCAACGCGCGAGCACGTTCCTTGAAACGGCCTAATCTGCACCGTTGCATATCCACAACCGTTGTGTGTCTTTCTCTATCCTTCTTTTATCCACACTTGTATATTCAACTTGCTGCTTTTAACCGTGGACGAAAGAGAGAAAGACGATTCGCAAGTCGCCTTTGGCCTTTACACAATCCTCCAGTCTTCCTCTCCTACGGAATTTTTTCCCCAGAGTTCGAGGATGATATCGTTATTAAAATCGACGATGACTGTGCTGACTCGTGGGCGTCGGTTGCTGCAACCGTTCTTTGCTAAGGAAAATCGCGGTGAAAAGCATGAGATAATTCTTTCGCTAGGTTTGTTCAGCTGAACTGTAATTAAGTGGATATTGGGAGAATTGTTTCAAGTGCGGAAACTGTTACGAATTATAGTCAGAGTCAGTGCAGAGTAAGAAAGTAATGAGATTGAGTCTCTGCTGGTATATTTGGCGACAATGATGTTCTATAACAATGGTTTATTAATACACACTAGTTTACGCATTGCACTCGAAAACTTTTTTTTAACCCTTCGACATGTGTAGATTATTTTTCTAACTTGTTACTTCGTAACAATATTTGGAGGTTCAAGTTAACAGCGATCTAACATTTTATTATCTTAAACTTCAGATTAATTTATTCACAAATAACTGTTTCGCTTACAGAAATAAATATCGCGCAGCAGTCAGAGTGTTGGTAGTTTGATGTACCAATAATTCTAACACGTTTCTCTAACTCTTTGGAAAATTTACAAATTTGCCTCTAGTTTACTTTATAAACTATACGCATTATAAGCTAGGGAAAATGGTACGAATAATAGAATAAACTAATATTAGAAAATAATCGCAATTCTTTAAGCTTTACGAAATTCTTTTCCTAGAAGAAAATTAAAAAAACCCGAAAGTTAACAATTTCCCTTAAAGCCAGTTTTTCGTTAAAAAAAATGATAAAATTATTAAAATATGGAAGGATGAAACTATTCAACGTATCAGCAACGTATTGAATAGGATAATTATAGAAAATATATCGTTTAATAAAGTTGAGCTTCGATAAATACGCGTCTAAAATACGACGGAACTTTTGGCTAACCAAATATTGATAAATAAAATGGAACTCGTATCGTTTGAAACGCGCATCTTGAAAATTCTCCGAAGCATGAACGAATCTCGGAGGAACCCATTCGCTATAGTAAAGCAGTCTCCGCCTTCGTTTACTCGGGATGAAAAAGCGAGTCGGAACGACGAGGCGACGTGTCGCATGGCAATTCATTTTCTTCTTCGACTTGTCAACCGAAAGGTCGGCCCACCTGACCCCTAGACGTAATTACACAAAGGTCGAAGATTTAATGGCCTGGCCTACGCAATTGTTCGCAACAATACAGGCTGCGTAAATAAGTAACGACTCGACCCTGGAGGAGACACACGAGCACTCGTGAACATGCACTGTCTGGTCCAGGTCTCCGGTTCATAGAGCACACTCGTGTATTCCACTTAGAACTACGGATGGGATCAAGTTTCATGCTCCCCAATCTGAATCATTTATGCGACAAAAATTCCATCATACGAGTCGTACGTTACGAACGCGAGGCAACTCTATTTTTAAACGTTTCACGAGCAAACAATTTCGAAAAATCCGTCTCGCAAACGGGTAAGCTTGTTTTTAATCTTTTTAATTGTTCTTAATTGTTTTTATCGCACATATAAGTTTCATTACGTGTATTAGAATCCGAGGCATTTTTGTTACAAATGTTTCATTGTACTAGTCGTTTGTTATGAAGAAGGAGCAACTATTATTTTTAAACGTTTCACGAGCAAACAATTTTGAGAAATCCATCTTGCAATTGAGTAAATTGTTGCAAATTAATAAGCTTCGCTTTTAATTGTTTTAAATGTTTTTAATTGCTCTTATCGTATATATAAGTTTGATTACGTGTATTAATTCATTTAGAAGCGATTTAGTTTTGTAACTATTTGATGTTATTTTAGAATAAACTCGTAATTGAAAATTCTAGTCTACTACTACTACTACTACTTTAGAGGTCGATGTACCTATCTACAGTTCCATAAATCTCTGACGAAAATAGTTTTGGGTCTAAATGGATTAATATAGATGGTGATAAGTATATTGAATTTTAAACAAAAGAATATATATTATTTTATCAACGTCTCTGCTTTTGTAAATTAAATTACTTGAGAATATATAAAGATACCAACACTATAAACTTATCAAATGCACAACCTAATTACTTACGTGCGACACACTGTTCATTGCCAATTATTCTAAACTCTGATCACGGTATTATAATGCAATTTAACATTATAACGTGGCCACTAAACGGCGTTAAAATAAGCCAACACGACATTAAATAAATGAAACAAAAATTTCTCTACTTTTCAATTTTTGCATTGTTTATTGTTTATTTTTTTATTCAATTCACTTCAACAGTTTGAATCGTTGGGTTAATTAACTTGGCAAACATATCGTTCGGATATGAAAAGATATTCTCGTTTAATTGAATTGAAACATGAAAGAATGAGGTGACCGTAGAAATATAGTTGAGAATCTCTGGCGCGGATAGAAGAATATTGTAATGGAGTAGAGCTTTTGAATGCGCATAGTAGATGTTCTGATATTTGAGTTTCTACCGTGTAGCTTTCCTTTTTCGAAGACATCGAAACTATCCATATTCAGATTCGAATCTCGCAATATACTTCATCCCATCTCTACTTGCGAGCAACCGATAGAATAACCCCGTCGGCCCTTTTTGTAAAATGCAAATCCTTCCGCGGACAGTAAGGTTGTACCGTGTGAACGAGATCGGGAAGAGCTTCGGGGTCGAGGCGTACATTCTGGCGACATTGTTTTGTGGTCAGAGTGCTATTCCAGCCTGCTTGCTTCCCTTGTCTCGATCAGCATGGAATTTCGCGGTTACAGATTGTTACCTTGTTGTTGGAAATTTTAGCGTGGGTTGCTTGAGGTTCGGTGCTTTGAATACGTAATTACTCGAATGCATTCTGGGGTGCGGTTGAAAATTTCGGACGAATACGGTAAATATTCACTTTATATTTATTTACAGCGGGTAACAAACTTATTGACGCGAGCAAAGATTCAGCTGAAATGTGAAAAATATGGGGATAATAAAGTAACTTCCTATATTCGTTATTCGCTTTGAATACGTAATTACTTGGATGCAACTTTGGGGTGGTAGTTGGAAACGGTAAATATTCACTTATTTATTTACAGCGAGTCACAAATTTATTGGTAGAAGCAAAGATTTAACTAAAATATGAAAAATATGAATTCGTGCCTTATTATATTTGTATTGTATTTCGCGATGTTTTTTAAATACCCATAGATTGCATCTGAATATACTTTAATTTAGCTGTTCAAATTCAGTTTAAGATAAATCTTTGGAGTGGCAAAGTGTTTCTATTATGTATATAAAACTAACTATAAAAATATAAACATTGTCACTTAAAAACGTCAATTATAAATTGGCTTTCTGAAATTTTTTTATCCAATATTAGGATATCCTTTCATGAACCAATTTTGCAGGTCGACTTTATAAGTAACAAAAATTCATTCTTATATCTTTGAAACATTAATTGTACGTTAATACAATATTTACTGTTTCTATTTCTCCTTACTAATTTATTGTTTAATTCAACCTATAAAAGTATAAATGGACAGTCGGAAAATGTAAGGAAAATATAATTGCTAAAAGGTTGAACATTAGCTGTAGCATATATATAACATAATAGGGTTGAAGTTTCAAAGATCAATAACGTAGGAGAACTTCAATAAAATCCAACTACGGTATTCACTATTTAATTCGATCTATAAATGTGCAAATGTCTATAATCTCAAAATGTAATGAAACAGATTCAAACATAATTCACCGAGCCATAAAATTATATATATACGTATATAACTCGTGATAATTTTTACAGGTGGTGACACAATGTCAACCTGACTAGAATCAGTCATTATCACCTAGTTAATTAAAGATCCATCGATTAATTACCATCGAAGTCATTCATCTACTCTATTCAATGCTACAAATTGATGTCGCGTTTAAAACCGTCGATCATTCGGTGACCGAAAACCATTTATACGACAGATTTCAGCCATCGGTTTCGAAATTTCCCCTTTCAATGCGGGATTAACTTCACTCATTGACGACGCCAATTAAATTAAAACTGTAAAGTCGTAAAAAGATTATCACAATCACTAGTAGAGGGACAGAAGTTGGTACACGATCGTAAAAGCGTGTCCTTTAATTCGATGGGAGACAAGTCTTCATTATTCGATCGTGAAATGCCTAATACAAGCGTCGTGACGCTGGCATCGTTATTAACATATTAGAAAGCCCGGCGCAAAGGGGATTTCATATTTTTACCGTTCCCGAAAAAGGCGTCTTACGTCAGAATCCTTGATCAACGTTTGATACATTATCTGTTTCATTATGTGCATGGCATTTATTACTTATTGTGCCTTGCATGCCCAGTGAAAGTCGCCACGTCCGCGAAGCACGTTCGTTTCGCAAATTTGCTTTCTTTTAATATCGAGAGAGGTCTGAACGGTGTTCGAGCGTACACTGTTTTGTCGATTGCTATGATAAAAGTACGTGACGAACACGAGTTTCCTCTTATTGTTATCTTCATTTAAATTCCAAATGACTCGTTGCAAATTGAGCAACAAGGGATTCCAGTTCGTTAGATTTCTATGGGTAGGCTGGGTTCTTTCGTTTCGTTCGGAGCTTTTAAATATGTTGATTAGAATTCTGTTATTTATCGTACTCTTCAATTGTAGAAGAAGCATAATAAATGTCGCCTTCGTGGAAAAGGATTTCTTTATGTGGGCTGCTTTAATGTGAAAAATTGTAATTAAGATGGATATATTTTTGCCAGTGTAATACGATTATCGAATGTTATATGAGTTATCAATGACAATATTGATCGTGCAACTATCTAATACATTGTGCAATTTTAATTTTTTAAATATAGTGGAAGGTATTAGGTTCTTGCATGATAAATGTCGCCTTCGAAGTAAAAGATTTTACTAAGTGGACTGTCTTATAAATGAAAATATGTGATTAAAATAAGAATCATTCGAATAAATACATGTTTGCCAGTGTATTAAAATTGCTCTAATGTATCGCACAATTTTGAATCTACTTTTAAAAAGTACAAGTATTTAATTGGCATCATAGAAAACACAGTGGCTCTCAAAAGTTTTCGCAGAACCTTCAAAATTGAAATATTTAAAAGGCAATGTCGCGAACTCGAGTTCTGAATTTTAATATATTTCCTTGCAAACGAACGAAAGAAAATTAGCTCTTATTTCAAACTAAACGTCTAATTTTATCTAATAAACAAAACCGTTGCCTCTGAAATGTTCAAAACTCGTATACTTTACAAACGTACAAATATACGAACACTTTCTCGAGTTCTTGTATCTCTTTTACCATTTTTCGCCCACATCCATAAACATATACAATATACCGATAAAATTTCGCGCGCACGGATCATCGTAAATTGGCCGCGAGAGAAGCCCTCCTAAAAGAATTCTTTCGTATTCGCTTGGAAAGGTGAAAGGCCCCCTAACTGCGAATAAAATGGTAAAAATTTCTCGGGAATAAAGGAAAGAAAAAGGGGGGAAAAACGAGGAAGGAGGAAGACGATAGAAACGCGGAGGAAGAGTGACATCACAGAGGTCTTTGTGCGCGATACGGAAGAGAAGTGGGTGGGGTGGCCCGTGCGAGGATTGTCGTAAATGTCTTCATCCGTAAGATATGAGATGCCGTGGGCGTCCACGGGCACGCGGGGGCACGCGTGGACATCGCTTTCGGTCGCATTAACCTCCGCGAAAAGACCAAGCCGGAGGTGAAGGTGAAGAGGAAGCAGCCCAAGAAAGATGTTAAGTCGCTCCGTAGCTGTATCGCGAGGATAATCGAGCCACGAACGGTCCTCCTTCCTTCGGGAATCTTCGCGTTATCCTGGTACATGATACGTTTCGTAATAATCCCCGCTAGGGCACTCGGTTGAATTCGAGATGTTAATCATTGGACTATAAGGATGTTTGCGCACGTTAAATAAGCAACCGAAGAAAACTATCGATGGCTTAACCCCTTTATTCTACGATTTATGGCGCAGATTCGACGAAAATGAATATTACCGAGGGTAAAATTTCATTTGAACTTTAATCTTAGCTTCGTTTTGCAAGCTTCTAGGCTGTGAAATAAAAATTGATTCGAATATTCGTACGATTTGTAGTTCACGCTGTATAAAAGCAGTGATCAGTTTACGCTGGCATGTGTAGGTAATAAAATAATTGTAGAAGAAGGGGGTAATGGAATCATGTTGTATGTCCACTTTTAACGATGTCGAGAGATACGGGTTCAAACGTTTAATGGCATTTTGTAATTGAAGAAACAATGTTATTATTGCAGGTATGCTGTTATATTTATTAAACAGATATTGAAGAATTTTTAAGTACGAATATAAGCTTCGTTCCATAAAATTATTATAATAATTCGATAAAAGTACATAGAAGGGTGGACATACTATCTCGATGACTTGTGTATATTTGTTGTATGTCTATCTTTCGTGTATTATCGCATCCCAATAATAAACTAAAACGCTACTTTTGCAGTTCAAACTTCGCGATAATAAAATACAACGATAAACCTTGGTATTCAAACGTACATCTATCTGTACAAATTACAAATATATATTTACTTCGCTAGCATCATGTACAATATTTTCATCGAACCCGTATCACCTTTATTTCTTTACTATAACACGCAGTATAGTTTAATCGTCGATAGTTGTACGATGAACAGAAAAAGAGAAGCAACGAATTCAACGTCCGCAATGCAGACCGACACTTTCATCCCTCGCCAAACACAATCTCCTCTTACACCCGTAGAAAGTCCAGACCGTTCTCCAGCCAGCAATCTCTGATTCTTCCGTTTCGTCGAATCCTGTTACACGTACACATAGTTCTGAAGCCGTGGCCTGGCCACGAAGAGAGAGAGAAGAGTCTTTTACCTGGTCGCTGGTCGCCGTATTCCCTGAGCGGTGAAATTCCAAAGAGGCTCAGCTTAGAGCTTCGTCGCGTGTTGGCGTTGCACGTGGGCTGGGCACCACGTTCAGACCCCCACACAATGCTACACCTTGGCCCGTGTACACGGGAATAGGTCGGGACCTCGACGTGTCAGAGGTGAGGCCGCACCCTGCATTGTGTCCTGCCCACGTGACCGTCGTACGAGTCGTCATTCGTGTCAACGTTTGCCCCATGAATCCTTCCACAACACTCTCCGCAAACTTGGACCTGCATTAGTAACGAGCCGCGCGATAAAGCTTTCTACTTTCGTGGAAGGTGGCTCGGCTGTACAGTTTAGCGAAACCACGAAAGAGCGCAAGAGATAAGTTCCAAGTTTTCGTACTTTGCGAGTTTCATAGGATGAAGATTTTGAATGTTGAACAAATCCTTGGGTCTTCGTGATTTTACAACTTTGAAACTTCTAACTGGAATTCTCAAGTCTTAATACTTGGAAACTTTGTCTAATATTTGAAGATTTGAATGTTGAACAAATCCTTGGGTCTTCGTGATTTTACAACTTTGAAACTTCTAACTGGAATTCTCAAGTCTTAATACTTCGAAACTTTATCTAATTTTTGAAGATTTGAATGTTGAACAAATCCTTGGGTCTTCGTGATTTTACAACTTTGAAATTTCTAACTGGAATTCTCAAGTCTTAATACTTCGAAACTTTGTCTAATTTTTGAACATTTCGGTTTCTTTTGATTAGAATTGGTACCAGCAATTGAAGACATCTTACGAGTCCTTACATGTACATATTTTTCAGTTCACGTCCTTAATTGCCAGATATTAGGTTGTTGCATGTGAAATGGCCGATTTTATGTACATTGAAATAGCAAAATGTATTTTAATGCATGACTACGGTGTTACACGAATTACTTCAAAAGCATTTGCTCGTCTTATCAATACCTGGACGATGTATCGATAACACTCAAATATTATCGATATCTATTATCAATAGTTCTTTATTTATTATATACATCACAGTCATTGTCAGTAAAATTAATTGCAAAACGAAATTTAGTTACAGAGATAGCTGTCATCTCGTATAAAATATAAAATTCTTGTCCATCTTTATTTTCCTTACGAGAATATTTTCTTCTTCAACCCTATTGTAAAAGAAATTCCAAGGAAAATTCATTAATTTCGTTTGAATGTGGGAAATGTTTTGGGAAGTATATCATCATCACTTTTCTGCCGCGTATTCGAATGTAAAGTCTTCTGCAAGAAAATTCAATTCAAGTATCTCAAAGTAGAGGTTTTGCTCTTCAAAACGAGCCCAAGTGGAATGTTGCACCACTTTTCTTAACAAAGTTACAGCAATTCAAACATAGACACTTTTGCGATCGAAATTTCCTGCATCTTAATTTTGTGGTGCAACTATAATACCCAAAAATTAAATTTAGAAAACGTAGTTAGATTAAGGAGTGAATAAGATAGTTTATTAACCCTTTGCGGACGATTGTCACAGCTAGCTGCCCAATTTTTATTCATTTCTTGGACGCATGTCAATCTTTTAAGGTAAGATCCACATAATATAATTAGTATATCATACTGTTAACAATGGAACAAGAATTCCTCCAACAATTAACATCTGCGCTCGAAGGATTAATAATTATGCGAACATTGGTTACATATTATCTTGTTCCGTCCGCAAAAGGTTAATTTCATCCTCTAAAGCGAAGGAATGGCCTTGGTTAACAATTATTACTTCACTCGTTCACACGTATCCTTTTAAGGAGCGAGTAAAACCTCGCATAACTCGCCCGTAACTATCGCAAAGCAACATTGAATAATTGAAATCAAGAGAACTCCACCCAATTCCCCAAGCACACTGATTAAACATCGATTACTCTTAGCGGCACCATAATTCTTTCTCGGCGGAATGGCGCCAGCGCCAGGCGTATTGTAATGCATGATAGAGTATCATAAAACTACAGCGGATTCAATTTATCGGCGCGTAATTTATGCAAACGGTCACGCAGTCGTCAATTACAAGGTTCATGAATAATATGGCGCACGTTTTAGCCGGAGTAAGTCGGGTACGAAGGTTGTAACCTTTGAGATCGGCGAACTTTCTATCGGCACGGAAACCCGTGGAATATGCTAACATAAGTTCGATACTTAAAACGCCCCGTTACTCCATAAATCTCCGCTGACCATCGAAACAGACGACGCGTGTAAACCGTTCGAAGTCAAATTGCGATCGAGGCTTTTCGTGTTATTCGAACGTTTGTTAATTAGAAAAAGGAGGAAGGAAAAAGGAAGGAGGGAAAAGAAAGAAATCGTTAGGCATGCCAGAGGCTATCACGGAGAATCTAATTAGCATTCCGTATTAGTAGCAGGCTACAGCATTTCCTGTATGAATTTTTCCTCTGTTACCATGTGCGCTCGTAGCACAAAATCTTGGGGAGCTTCGGTAATTAGTATGCAAACTACGTCCTCAAGATATTACATGCCAACTTCCACTTCTGCTGCTCGCAGTTATTAAAATAGTAGAATTTACCGTGCGCCGAATGCAGAGGGTGAAACTACCCCAGTGTTTCTCAACGATGGGTGCAATTACATTTATGCACAAATTACATTTGGAGGCAATTGATGAGAATTCTTAAGAAACGAATGCGTACCAAATGAACTTTTCTTTCGAACTCACTTTCAAGCGAAGCATACATTTTATCTTTTATACGAATTTAATATGCATCGCAATAATTATTAGACGACACGTAAATAAAATAAAGAAGCTGGAGAGGCAAGTTTATGGCAATTTGTGGGTTGTTAAAAAAACATAGTATACCGGTTAAATTATATACAAATATGAAAACTAGACTGCAGATGTTTACTTAAATTCGTATTCTCCTTAGGTAAAATTGAAAGAATGGACTTTAATGGAAATTTGTTTGCTCCACTAAATATTGCAACTCGTACTTTACTTCAAATATTTTGTATATACGTATATCGTATTTATATATCATATGGAATCTGTTATTTATTGCCAATTTAAATTCGCCCTAAATGCACGAAGATCTGCAGTTTAATTTTTAACTATTGGTAATAAAATTAATTCAATAATGAAACTTTTTTTATTCTCTGCGTAATTTTATCAGCCGATTATTCTTATAAAAAATTGTAAATCCCAAAGTGATTACAGTGAGTAGATTCCATTGTGGTGAGAAGTTTTACCGGATAGTAACGTAGTATTCTAATTTTCGTTAAATCAAGGAGGACACGTTTCGTATTATCGAACGATCTCATGAATTTTACCGGATTGCTTGTTCGTGAATGAATCAATGGAGGCATTAGTGCAATAGCGAGGTCAAATCGTAGGCAGTTACGCCCAAGTAATCTCCTCCCTCCGTGACTTTCTTCTATCCTTTCCTTTTATTAGCGAAGAATCGACAAGCTGATCGTGACTATAGATTTACGAGGCTTCGTCGTTTAAACTATTCATCATCTTGCTTAATTCATTGTTATTAAACGGGGCTGATTGTTTCCTTTGTTAATTATCTCTGTTCCAACTTGCATTCGTTTCCTACATTTCTTCGAATAATTATTTTGTTAGATCGCTTATCGTAAGATTTGATTATAAGATTTGATTGGGGATTTGATTTGATAGACGTAAGAGTAAAATTAGCTGATCGTTTGTTTCTTAATAACTTCTATCCCATGTTGCATTTTTTCTTTAATTTTTTTTAAGGTTATTTCCTAGATTCTTTCGAATAATTATTTTGCAAGATAAAAGACAGCCTTGAAATAAATATAAAATATTATTTCCAGTTCTTTTAGCATATAGTGAAATCCAAATTAGGTACAGGATATTTTTTGTGCTGTCACAAATGGAAACAGTAATCAGGATAAAATAAAAGTAAATCATTTTTAGGTAGAATACTCTGTATAATAATATTCGGTGTATTAATAAGTAATTCACTATTTTTAAATCAGCTGACAAATTTATTTTATCGAAAGGATAATAAAGAATAAAGAACATCATTTGATTAGAAATTTGTAGCAATTAACAGCAATTATATTTAAGATCAAGCGAGTATCTAATTTTATTAAAAATAAATGCTAAATTAAACCAAAAGAAAACTGGATTATTCATTGCTACATCTAATATAAACATTGACAATATTCTAAACACATTAAAAAATTCTACGATGTATCGAATTGTTTTTTTTTTTACTAACTAAGAATTTCTCTTTCTGTTTCAGGTAAGCAGAGTTTTTTCTACGGTCACCACGTTACTTCATAAAAGTATGATTCTTAACAAAATACCAAAACTTTCGGTCGCCATTTGGGATTCATTTTAAAGGTATTTATTAGAGATTTATTAGAAAGTACGAGAACTTCACTAGGGTAGTTTCTAACGTTGTTGCATTTTGTATAGCAATATTCACTAGACCTCGAGGAATTCTCACACTTTGGTGAGATCGATCGCAGCGAAATAGCGGAAGAATCGTATTGCCTAAAGAAACGTGGCTCGAAAGATTTATGAAAGCTTTAACCTTTCAATCGTATTAGTTTCTCGCACTTTTTAGTTATCACAAATCAACCTTTATCATTATTTCGCTAAAATTCAAATGTTCGAAGCAATGGGAATTTAGTTAGGGTAGAAATTGAGTTCTACTATGAAGGAAATTATTCTAACTTTACAGATTGAAATTCATATATTGCACACTTCTTTTCTCCTGTAATTATTCCAACTTGTCTCTAATAATCGACAACTTTTTACAAGTTTGTAAAATTTCAACATTTCACTTCTAAATTAAAACTGAATTATAAGTAAATAATTTGAAAGTCTTAATCGATATGAAATATTATTTGAGTGCCTTTATTAATATACATTAAATATACATTAAATTATTAATAAATATACATTAAATAACAGTAATACAATTTTAATTAACTTCTTTGTTTGCCTTTTAATAAGGTTTTCGAAGCAACATGAATTCTTTTTATTCTATTATATTCTCTTATCCATAAGAACATACTTAAAGATTCATACCAAATTTAATACCGTAGGTGTGCAGAATTATTTTAATATTAAAAATTAATATCCAATTAACGTACTTAGAATATTCTTCAAATCATAATAATCACCTTCATTTTTCGCACGAACTCTAAATCATATTATTACAAAATGCTGACCTGTGCAATTGATTTCTTATACTGTTCCACTCTTCGCCAAATTAATAATCTCTATTTATAACGTAGATATCGAAGTCTACTGCACAACTTAATTTTCTAAATCGAATTGGTTACTTTCAATAACCGTTGAACAGTAAAGTTTTCGAATTAACCCTTTGCGGACGAGTGTCGGCAGATAGCCGCCGAAACTCTCAATTTTCTGGGTAAATGTCGATTTTCAAAACAAGAAATTTGTGACACTAATATAAAGACACTAATAGAAACGACATAATAAATATAAGAAACTAGTGATACTAATAAGCACTTTTGATAATAATTCGGCGAAAATTGGTTAAGTATTATTAAGTTTTGTCTGTGATTAATTCATAACTGAATGGAAATTTGTTAAGTGTTATTTTTTTCTCGTCCACAAGAAGCTACGGTCATAAGAAGGTTAAAACTGCGCCGAATTTTTCACGAACTTCACAAATTCACCCCATGTTTCTCAACCGCGATCCCTTAAATCACATCAATTGATAAATTATCCAAGCAACCCGAACGTTCCCGAAGAAACAGTAGACGTAGAACATTGAAAGGTGGTATAATAACAGGATATCGGGTCCAAGTTAAGCGCCGATGGCAATTAAAGCTGCGAAAAACGACGGAAAGGGAAGAGAAAAATCGCCCCACACGTTACAAACGTTCAATGAAAATTCAAGCCGGTTCGCTAACGTTGTAATTAAATAACAACGCTGTAAACGAGCACCGTGCAATCAATATATCTCGCTAATGGCTCGTTCAAAATTCACCCGCTCGGCTGCTGGTTCTGATCTTTATATAGTTGTTCCATAAAATTTGACGTGTTCGGACCCGCCGCTAATTGCCACGTCTATGATACGAGCCAATTACCCGTTGCTTATGCGTACTATCCAAAGGTATCATTAATATCGTATTTCTGTGAGCATTCTGGAGTTCGCAGCTCCGCTTGAAAACGACCTGCGCTTACAAATCTCAGGTTAACGAGATCCCTCGAATTTATGGGCTATTTAACCTTTCGACCGTTTTATTTTCTGATCTCATTTATGCACTCCCAACGCGTAAAAGTTTCGCGCAAAAAATGGCGAAACTTCAGTCCGTGAGATAGAAACTTTAGCCTGAGGATTTTTGCAGATTTTTAGTCAGAGAATTGAATCATGAACGTGTTGGATGTGGCGAATTTTTATTTAAACTATCAAGCGACTGCGTTTAGATTTTTATCCATCTTTTCTTATCCATAGATAAGATCTTATCCATAGATTTTTTAGCCATGTTTAAGCTGAAAGTGAACAGCTATATTAATTACTTGCGCTGGCAATTATTTAGCGAGTATCTGCGATAAACGCATCTACGGCAATTTGCAGCGATTCGATACTTGAAATTATTCTTGTAAAATTTGCAGATCGATTTTTATTGTTAATTTATAGAACGTACTCGTGGCGATTCTTAATTCATTGCATATTTATTAATTTGCGAACGTTCACAATTTTTAGTAGATCAAATAATTTAATAATCGACGCGTGTAACGCGTTATTCAAACGCAAGTGGTTAATATTTATAAGTTTCGGATCCAGAGATATGACTATCGATTATTGTAGTTAAATTATCGATAAATTAACGATATCTTAATAGATCGATATATCGTTGAGATATCGTTAAAGCGAGAATGAACAACTTGGAAAAGATGCAACTCATTAATTGCAATGTAATCGTTCAAAATTTATTTACTTTTTGTTAAAACATATTTATAATATATACTTTGGCTGTAATTTTGTTTTTCTATCGAGAAGAGTTTAATCTGCTTTGGAGAATAACCTGAAATGAAGCACCGTGTGCGATTATTAAATTGTCCGATTCGCGATGTAATGGTATTGACTTCGATTCGACGAATGGAAAAAAATTCGTAGCACGTTTCACTAATTGCAAGTGGCGTTGAAGTAAAATTAAAGAGAAACGCGTCAACGTTCGTATCTTTATTAATTTCGTATGCAACGATCCGATACTGACGTCGACAACTTTTTAACAAATTTCTATCCGTTAAATTAGGAGGATTGTTGGTTGAAAAATCGCGTAACAGAAGTTTTACTACTGTTCCTCGGCCGCAATTCAAGTTTCCTTGGTCGCTACCCTTATTACTGTGCTTCGTTGTGTCCTTCTTGCCGGCATTTTTCTCACCGCTCTTCTGTTCCGCGTGGAAGCGTTCTCCAGATTGCAATTATGTCTAATAACTCGTGGAATAGCATCTTAGACTGCGGAGATCCGCGGTGGGTTCAGCCGAATGATTCTGAGAAAGTATTACGCTGTTAAAAGCCGCAAGAAAACAGGAAATGCTCGACAAATATTAACCTATTACTGATTTCGACATTTTAGAAAAAGGTATAGAAATGACAATTGTTTTTTTCTTAATCAGTGACGAAAGATTGTTGGTCCAAAATATTTGGAATCACCATTGGGATTATATTTATTGATTAAATACTCCTCATTCATTTTCTTATCAATTTAAAATTAATAGTAGCGTCTTTTAATCTCGTGGACTTTTTGTTACAAGAATTTTCTAAACTAACGCAATTCTAAATTCTTTTTCTTCTTCTTTAATTCTTACCTCTCTTAACGTTCTTCGATGATTTGTAATTGTTAAACGGCGAATCTTTATGCAAATTCATATTTTTATTAAGAAAACTAAAGAAATGAGACTTAAATTGGTGGTCGTTTCACCCTCTAAATATTATAATTCGTATTTTACTTTCAATATTTCTGTATTTTCAAACACTATTTGCATCCTTTGTACCTTTTCACACGTTTAAATTTCCCATAAGTGCACCAAAATTCGCAATCTAATTATGAGTAATAGGTAAATATAAAAATTCTATCGACTTTCTTGTGTGATAAAATTTGCAATAGAGTTGGATACTAATTATAGGTATTCTTCTGTAGCGGTAAACACGGTAATGATAAATAACAATAATTGAAAACAATTCTTATTACTTAAAAATGGCAGAATTTTTCTTTTTCTCCGATAAATTTATAATAAACATAGGAATGCACGGCAAACATTGCACCTGTATCCTTAACCCCTTGACATGCAATGGCGAGTCACACTCGTGGCGCGAATTAAAGATAAATTCGTTAAACGTAAGTTCCGTCTGCAATACAGCATTACTTTCATTCTACCATTAGTTTCCCTTCGAAAGATTAATAATAACTAACTACAAATTACGCGGAATATATTAATATCTCGATCAAATATCAGAGCTACGATCCGTTGATGGTAACTAGCGTAAGTATACTAACCAACAAATCGTAAGGTCAAGGGGTTAACTAAACAAAGTTGCTTAAATCGATAAGCTTGAATTCGACGGTAACAGGGACACCTTACCCTATCATACGCATCCCAACGCAATTTCTCTCTCTCTCTCTTCAATTTCAATCTTCCTCGTGGCTCTCGATATTCACGCCACAAAGGAACGTTTACGAAAGAGTCCTCGGAAGTTCTTCTTACCTTCTTGTCACGAGTTCCCGGAGCTGGCCGCAGGAGCAATAAATCCCCGCGAGATACAAGTGGCGCGTGAAAAGTCGCGTTCACCGTACAACGCGAAGGTGGAGCAGCAGCGAAATAAAAAAGATGCGGTAACTAAAAAGAAGCAAGACAAAAAAACGTAGAAGTTAAGGGAAGAGAAAGAGAGAGGGAGAGAGAGAGTGAGTAAGAGACGGAGGAACGGGGCGCGTTCGACTTGAGGTCTGAACGACACCTCCCAGGCTGCGATAAAGATGTAAATCTGGCTGTAAGCGAGGAGAAGTACGAGCACGGCAGCGGTCGCTATTAATTCATGCATGCATTGTTACGTGTCAAGGCGCTCGGTGTATCTGTCGGCAGATCGTCGTGACGAGATAAGCGAGGCGAAAACCTTCCTCCTCTCGATCGGCAGCCTCCTCCCGCGCCGTTCAAGCGAGCAAGCCAGCGAACCAGCGCAGCGCCGCCGTGGAAGCTTGACTCTCTTGCAGCACGACGAAAAGACCCGACTTCGCACCGAGGCGAAGATTAATCGTCCACGTCCGACGGACGTCGTGATAATTCCTTTAAACGACACGCGGCTACGCGAACCAGTCGTGATACGCGAAACGCGGCCCCGTCGATCCCACGACGCTGGTAATTATTTCGTTTAGCGTCGCCTCGATGGACGGCTGCCGTTAAGAAGCGACGTGGTTCCGTGTTACAGTAGTTCCGTTGCTGCGGCGAAGTAGCGAAGTCGAATGACGGAGAGCGATCGCTTTCGGTTGAGGGAAAATGAATTTTGGTTTGGCCAAATTCTGGTGCGTTAACGTAGGAAAACAACGACACCATTTGTGACCACAATTGGGAAAGTTGTCTAAGTGATATATTTCTTGTTTCGAAATATATGTGTGGATCACTTTCATAATTAACGCTAAATGAATTCTATATAATGTTGAACGAACATGCACTATCCAACGGTTGATTTTTGACAATATCGTAAGAATTACGTTGAATTAATTTAGTTTAAAATAATGTGATGTGAAATAACTGATAAACTCATTTTGTTTTTTTTTAAATTTTGAGTTTGACCAGTTTCATAATTATGGGCACGTTTATTAGAAATCGACAACAATTACAAATGCGTTGGAACATAGAAATTAAGGATACTTATCCATTCAATTTAAACTTTTTCTTACTGGCTCGATTTAAGAAAAGAGGTTAATGATAAAGCTGATGATTCGAGCTGCATTCGAAGTCAATAAAAAAACACCAATCTGCCGAATTAGTTACAAAATGAATTCAACACAATATACGGAAGGTTTGAAGAAGTTTAGTGTAAGGAAATTCTTGGGATTTGAAAGAATTTCCCGTGGAGTTTTTGCTTATGCACGGAAGTAGGAAATTAAAGATTTGGAGCAGAGTGGATTTTTTTCGACGCTCGAATAAATTTTGGATAGTAGAATTTTATCGAGGTTTGAAGAGGTTTCGTATAAGGAGAAAATTATATTTTTAATAGTTTAATATTGTTAAATGTTTTAGAGTTATAATTAGTTTTGTTACGTTGCAATACAATGATACATAGTTGCACCATAAATACCAAAGTAGTCTTTAATACACCAGATAAATTAGCAACTTCAATAATTACATATTTCGAATACGTGATGGTAGAAAGTAGAAAAAGAATTTTCTGTTAACTTGCTAATTAAAATTGCCGTGGGAGTTCAGCCGTACGCGATTCGACAAGAAGACTATTCTAATTTCAATCAATGTAGTATTCGTACAAAACTTACATATATGTAGTTATTAATACAAGACAATTTTATTTAACAGAGAAGATACTTTTCCGGAGAGCTTTCTCGATTATTAGATTATCAGTGGCCAATAGAACAGCGGAATGAGTGTACCAATGAATCTCTCGTTACCACGACAGAAAGCAGAACCGACGATTTGTCGCGTAATTCGCGATATCGAGGATCTCGAGGTCGCGATCGCCATGACCGCCGCGTCAGACACGCGGTAACACGTGTCTGGCTTCCAATGAGAATTTAATTGCTCGAGCTTTCATTCGCCTACCATTCAAGCCAACACTCTTCTCGATTCTCTCATTTGCATTAAGAGAGCATCACCATATCGGCTAGCTTCCCTATTGCTCACTATATCTCTTCTTTTCTCCACCTTTCCTTTCAACCCTTAAGCCCTGTAATAACGAGTCACGCTCGTGCTACAAGTTATAACAGAGACTCAACTAAAACATTTAATATTAAGGATAAAGTTTAACTTGATCGTCAATATTGGCTTTGCGTTGTAAGATCGATAAAATGTAAAATAAAATAGAAATTGACTAAGATATTTAAACGGGTTGTTGGTGACATGACGTAAAAGTAATAATCAATTAACACTAGCTTAAGTAAATAATCAAATAATCGTAAGGCAAGGGGTTAAAGCTCTTCCCTCTTCATCCAGTGAAAGTTTGCAAAAGGTTGCTTTGTTAAATGTGAGTTAAATAGGCGTGATTGGGAATTTTAATTGTTGGGTGAATTTTGTTGATACTGAACGATTTTTATGGTGTCGCATGCTTGATTATTATCGAGATATATTTAGATATATATACATGGAGATATTATATATTATATGTATATATTGAGATATATATCAGATATAGAGATCATTGTTAATTATTATTACATATTAAGATATATTATTATGATGCAGTGAGATTATTGACAATGCGTGTTCATTATGTTTATAGCAAATTCAGGAATATGCAAAGTTTGAGACTGAAATTGTTGAACAAAGGAAAAGAACGGAGAAAGAAGCTATTTCTAAAAAAAAGAAAATAGTCGTGATTAGGAGTACAGAGATCTAATTTGTTGAAATCATAAGATATAGCAAACTTTTGTGCAGCAGTGTACGTGTGAATGTAATTCATTTTTATTGACCATCAAAGGTAATTGGAGATGTAGAGACAGTAAAAGTGAACATCTTACTTTTGAAAGGCATATGATACTCCAGGATTGATTACCTTAATAGTCGCACAAATGTCAAGACATTCATTAAATCCTTTTCCTATAATTACGCCATAGCAAAGCAGTCATCAAAGAAAATCTGTGACGTCAATCAGGATAGAAAGATGTATTCCTAGAAATTTACTCCAGACAGGTTGCTAATAGATATTTAAGTATTTGAAGCAAATCTTGATCAATGCGCAACCTTGATTAGTCGTTTCACGAAGAATCGATTACTTACGTAGTAACTGTATATTCATTTATTTTATTTATCTTCCAATGTTATAGTACAACAATTTTCAGAATTCTTTTGCTAGGAAAAATCGCAATATTCATGTAAATACACGTCAACCAATTTCCAACGTTAATTTCAACATAATCGGTAAGAACAAAATTGTTTACATTTCGAATAAAAATATGTATGAAATAATTAGCAATTGGTAGCTATTGGAAATGAAATTGAAATAAAAATTGGGAATACAAATGGTTAATATTATTTACCTATATGTATTCATTCAAATTTTACTTATCCATTTACTCGAATAGTCAAATTTTTATAAAACAGCGAAGTGACACAAAATTGCTTACCTTCTAATTCACTTCACTTTGAAATAATTTTCCAAAGAACAAAATAATAGTTCATCGATAATTTATAACGTGCAATGCGCGTCATATCCTGATTGCCACCATCAATTGACGCAAATGGCAAGTCACCGTAGTGCAAATGATTAATACAAAGTACACCTACGCGGAAGGAAAAAAAAATATTCATCAAGATTCCATTTCCTGGCCTCTCACCAACAATCCTCATTGTCGCAAGGATATTTATGCACAAGTGGCAAACAACTGTGAATCAGTGAACGTATTGACAGGTACAAATGGCGATCGATAGTACGAGACAAAGAAGTCTCGCTACTAATTGGTATATGCAAACTTGCAAAAGGAAGAAAAAAAAAAAAAAGAGTATCTATCAGAGATTTCCTCGAACGTTGGTTCGTTTAACAAGGTTGGGTCACAGACATACATTCCACGGCTATCTATCGAACGATATCTGATTACGATTTTGCTCCGAGATCGGCAGATCGCATCTTAAACCAATTATCTACACGTTTGATCGTCCTTGTAATTAAAAGGTAATGGGTAATGGGATTTTTATCGTTGAATCTCACGCTTGTACGATACAGAAAATATAGCGGTAAATTATTATACGATCTCGATCGATTGAAGGGTTAAACGCGATATACGTGAGTGAGTTCGCACAGTGCTATGCAAAAGTTTCAGAATAATTTAATAATGTAACGAATGGAGTGCAGATTATTATGTGAAATCAAAATTTTATAAACGTGCTAATAAAATTTTGTTTCGTCCTTTGAAATTAGTAACATCTATTGAATATCTATTTTCTACGTTTCATATATTTTTATTATTTTATATATGATCTATTTCATATATTTATTATTATTTTACATACGATCTAATTCATATATCTATTATTTTACATATTGTTGCATTTGACGAGTCCCGTGCAATTTTTGCACGTTCAAATTTCCCATAAATACATAGAAATGTAGTCTAGCAAAATTTACTTATTATTTAACCTTTTTCTACCTTTCAAAACTTTTTTTCCCATTTCATATGCATCATGTCCCACTTCAACGACAAACAAGCAAATATTATCTGAAACACGGATAAAAACACCGAGAACAGTTGTAATGTGTTCTTCGCGCTTAAACACTGTCGAGGTCTTTTACATTTATCTAATAAATACAAGCTAATAGCGATAATCTTATCGTCTCTCGGTAGCTATTCGCGGCAACTGGAAATACGTAAAAATGCAAACGCATCTATTCGAATGTTTTCCCTATTAAAGAATCAAGTTCCTCGTGGAATAGCCGAGCCGAAAACTTTCGAGCAATAGTGAGTGCACGTATGTACACGTCGGTGTATTGCTCGCGGTTATTAAAAGTTGAATGCGCGTAATAAAAGTATTCCACGATCCTGGCGGTTTATAGCGGTGTTAAAGGTGAGCAATAAAAGGCACTTTGTGCCGCTTGGAATTGATTGCAATATAAAGGGGATCCAATAAAGATAGCCCCGGGTGTCAGAAATTCATCACCGTATCTTGCTCGAAGCCTTCGATGCTTCCAGCATCGTAAGCGAGTTTTCTTTTCCATTCGAGAAGGAAGATTAATTTAGATAGGGCTTAGATTGATTTAAAGCCATGGCGCCGCCGCATGCTTATGGTACGAAGAATCGTGCAACCGACGGGAGAAAAATGATTATACAAATAAATGATTAGAACGAAACGACTCGGTAAGAAGTTGTTGCTTGCGCATCGCTAATAAGTTTGACGCCGTGTTTGCGGTTAAACTTTGCGATGCAGCGTGTTTCGTAGGCAAAGTAACCGCGAGTTTATTGGTCCTTCGAGACAAGATAAGGGCGGTAGACGTTTTAACGTCGTAAACGAATATTTCTCTTTATTATTTGGAATTTCTGATACCTGTTTTCTTCTTCTTATTTTTTTTTTTTTGTTGCTTGATGCACGATTATTTGTTAACCCTTTGCAATCTTACGTCGAGTTTCGTTCGATATTTTTAACGCTAGAATTACTAAGGCTGTCAAAATAATGGATCACTAATTTAGCGTGAAAATTATGTATATAAATTTGCAGCGGAACATTTATGAGAACATTCCGTCATTTTCTGTGCAAAATATGAATAAAGATTCATTTTAGTTACATCGTACGATATAGCTTTTCAATCGTCTGCTACTTTTATTCCTTTGGCGCAGATAAGTATATAAGTATATTTTAGTGGCCAAATAGTTATAATGTTAAATCTCCAGTTTAATTTCGCAATATAAAGACAACAATGTTCAACAGTGTTTTAATTCTAACTTCAATATAATTAATGAAAAAAAAGATCGTCTAAATTGGTTCCTATTAATCAACTTTATCTTTTGAAGTACATTTTAAACAGAACGCTTAAAATAATAATACGTAGATAGTTATTGGATATCTTTTTTACATATTTAAATTTCCTAAATGGATAATTCCTGATATGATTCCTAATCCCCAATAATTCCTAATTATAAATAATTCCTAAATGCATAAAGATTCGCAGTCTACTAATAATATTCCTCCATCTTCATAGCCTTTGTCTCATGATGCGCATGACAAATAGTCAAAAGGTCATAAAAAAGTATCCACATTTAATTAAAATCCTTTCAAACTCATTTAAAATACAAATCCCCGTAAAAAGTATCATTTCTATTACTTTGTCCCGAAATGAATTACCCGTAAACCAACGAATAATCGCGTTAACGACAGCAGGAGTGCAGAAAGCGTCATCTAAATGCTGCCTCGTTCAGTTGCGCCTCAATTAATCAATATCTCTCAACCGTATACCTAGCAATCGCTCCTATCGCGAACGAAGCACAATGTAGCAACACGGAATCGCATAATTAACACAGCAGAGTTTGAAAGTGCTGCAGCGTAGATTACGGGAACGCGGCGCGATTGCATTCTTTCGCGATATCAAATGAACACACGAATTCACCGCTAACATTCGCCTTGCCGCCGTAACAGCAATCGGAATATGCATTATCGTAAAGGCGCGCGCGTTTTATGGTACTCGGTTGATGATGGCGTTGTCTAGGGGGGCCACGACGGGTTAAAGTTTACCTCATCCGGCAACCCATTAACAGCCGTGAGAGCTTTTATTGACTCGTCGCCGGTAATTGCGAAAAGTTTGTACAAGACCGTCTAATCTATCCCCGGGTTCGTACGCGTTGAAACAGCTGGAAAGGATCGACGTCCTCACTCTCTTTCTCTCTCTCGAGTGAGACGAGAGAGGGGAAAAAGAGGTATTAGTTGAACGAATGCTTGGTTCGAAGTCATTGGCTGGCCTTTGGCCATTCGTCGTGCCTTTTAGGACGTTTTGCCGGTCGAAAAAGGAGGCAAGATAGAGAGAAAGAGGAAGAGGAGGCTAGAGACCGCCATGGTGTTTCCCTGTCCATCGGTAAATAGACGGGATGGACGAGAGTGGAAGGTTCATTAGCGAGGTATATCAGGACCCGGCATTCCTCGCCTGTCGACCTTTAGACCCTTTGGGTTCGGGTCAGCTAGGGCACGACCAAGGATTCGAACGATTTTTGTGGCAGGGTGAATCGAAAAATCACCATCCTTCAGTCGGAACTTTTGTCTTCCGCCGAATGATTTATGCGCAGTGGTTTCTCGTATTATTAGTTTCGGTTGGAACGAGCTTTTGAGAGTTTAGGAAATATAGTATTGTTATGGAAGAGATAATTAAAAGGAAATGCAAGGGGTTTGGAATTTTTTAATAAAGCTCGTAGACCATAGTATTGTTGTAGAAGTAGTAATTAAAAGGAAATGGAAGGGGTTTGGGAAATATAGTATTGTTATGGAAGAGATAATTAAAAGGAAATGCAAGGGGTTTGGAATTTTTTAATAAAGCTTGTAGACTATAGTATTGTTATGGAAGAAATAATTAAAAGGAAATAGAAAGGGTTTATGCTATTTGAATAAAGTTTGGTAAAGATGTATTGTTATGGAAGAAATAATTAAAAGGAAATAGAAGGGGTTTATGCTATTTGAATAAAGTTTGGGAAATATATTATTGTTATGGAAGAAATAATGAAAAGAGAATGCAAGGGGTTTGGAATTTTTTAATAAAGCTTGAGGACTATAGTATTGTTGTAGAAGTAGTAATTAAAAGGAAATGGAAGGGGTTTAAGATATTTGAATAAAGTTTGGGAAAGATAGTATTGTTATGGAAGAAATAATTAAAAGAGAATGGAAGGGGTTTATGCTATTTGAATAAAGTTTGGGAAAGATAGTATTGTTATGGAAGAAATAATTAAAAGGAAATAGAAGGGATTTGAGATATTTGAATAAAGTTTGGGAAATATAGTATTGTTATGGAAGAAATAATTAAAGGGAAATAGAAGGGGTTTAGGATATTTGAATAAAGTTTAAAAAAGATAGTATTGTTATGGAAGAAATAATTAAAAGGAAATAGAAGGGGTTTATGCTATTTGAATAAAGTTTGGAAAATATAGTATTGTTATGGAAGAAATAATTAAAAGTGTATGAATTTTTAATTGAATAATTTTTACCGTAGATGAATCTTCATTGGAAATTCTTGCGTACAATTTTTAATCGAATCTCGCATAATAAATTAATAGTTAACCCTTGTAATATCAAGGGAAAGCATACTTTATGTTCACAATGTTAAAGTATAGGTATATATAGTTTAGTGATTAATTTGTAATAGTTTATAAATTGGTGTGAAATATAAAGTAGTGCAATGTGTAATCGGTGAGAATATAATAAGGTAATCAAATATGTATAAAACCAAGTCCTTTTCTTAGACGTTAAAAACAGAAATTAATCATATATACATGTGTGTGCATGCGTGTGTGTAGTTTGCATAGTGTACTTTAAAAGAGTCACCGAAATATAAGGTGTCTACATTTTTGGAGCACAATTTCGATTTCTTAGCGATACGATATTGCCCTGTTATCGATTCACCTAGGCAATTTCGCGTGGTGTAACCAAATATTTTCAGTTACACCCAGTATAATTGCAGTATCGAAAAGCTGGCTAGGATCTAACAATCAGCATCCGCTGTCTCGCACCAATTCCCTTGCATCGAGTCACGAAAACATCTTCGAATTTCGCGCGGACCGTCTAACGACCAACGTGCGATACGATAAGTCGCTAATTTACGTTTGCTTACGATACGGTGAGAGGTTGTCGTGGGTGGCCTGTCGTACGGTGTCCCATACGGGAGTACGATATGTCCTCCATCTCTTCTCGGGTCTTCTCTCGAGCAAATACCGCGACATGTTCACGATTAATTAGCAGGGCCACGATATCGCCGAAGGAAACTCTAATCGACGCGATCGGTCACGTTTTTTGGTATCGCTGTTGCTAAGCTTGATCTTGGAGAAACTTCGTACGCTCAGTTTTCATGTAACGAAACAGTGAAAGAGATGTATCTTTAGGAACACGTTAGAAAACGTTTCGATTCCATCGAGGATGGCAAAATTAAAGGTTTATCTGTTAAATCGTGTCACTCGTTGAGGGATGCGAAATAAAACGAAGTTAATTAAAGTTGTTCAGATCTTTACTTAATCAATTTAATTGACAAAATTGCGATCGAATGTTACAGACGTGTTAGACAAAATTCTTATGGATATCTCCTTGGAATTATTAATTCCCAATAAGTGGAATTTTATTTGTTCACGAGAAGAAAGAAGGAAGAAAATTCTTCAGAATTCAGAACTGTACATATTAAATCGTATTAAAGAAATATGATTGAATATGATAGATGTTAGGGGACAAAATTCTATAAATTATTAATCCTCAAAACCTGAATTTATACTTGTTCGCGAAAAGATAAGAATTACATATAATCTGTTATAAAAAGTTTCTTTTACGTTTCCTTTTAATAATTTACTTTACTCGATTTAGTATTTAACGTTCGTTTACCGATGCATCTACCCTATATCGTTGCTGGCTTAACAATTTACACTTTCTAACGTGTCCATAGGACGCGTTGGCTTAACAGTGAGATGGTTCAAGTCTCTTAGAAATCCGAAGCGATTCTTCCATCGGAACAAAACAAATTTCCATCTCCTTTTCCGTTGCTCGCACTCCATTTACCTCGAATCGCGCGAGATTGCATTCCACGCATACAGCACCGAGTAACATCACACGATACCGAGTCATCGAATTCCCAAACAGTTCGGTTTGAATGCTTTTCCCTCGGCGTACCAGTCATTCTGAGTGGCAGAAGCGTGGATCAAAGGCCCGTTCGAATGGTCGATTCGAATTGAACGCGCCGCCACGAAAGACACCCATTAGTCAAGCACCGCGAATGCTGACCACGGCGCGGTTCATTCGTTCGCAAGAAACGGAATGCCTCCTCTTAGAACGGCAATATATTACGTCGGTAATTACTGTTAAACCGGCATCAATTACTATCAACCATCGGATGCGAATGCTAGAACGTATAGGCGATAGTACAGTGAAATACAGGCGTAGAAAAGGTGACCAGGTACGCGACCATCGGGTCACCTAACCGTTTTTCGATGACACTACGCGAATAATGTATCACTCGACGCGTACGGTCACTCGTAAATTGGACCGCGGATTTTTATACTAATTCGTATATTTGTTAATGAAGTAGAAGAAGTGGGATTCATATTGAAGGTTGTTTTGCTGTCTAACGAGGGAAGGACTACAATTGTTTTGATTTTAGCTTTCGTGGACTCGCTGATTTATCAGATACGCCTAATTTAGTTTACATATTTGAGACTATTAAATATTTCGTGCATACCATCAGGAATCGGTATGCTGTGCGTTACGAGAGCACGTTAAAATCAAAGTCTTTCTCAGTTGGTGTCTTTCCCTTGTAAATGCTACAATTTTTATCGTTCTTCGAATATTTTATATATTTCTACGTATTATGTGCATTCCGTGTTTTTCTTCTAGTTCAATATAATTATAATTATATTTGTCACGTTTTAACGTTCGACATCACATTTACCTCCTAATATTTATTTATAAATATCAAGTATAAACGTATATACAATTTCTACGTGTTGTTACCCACGTTATAAACTCACGTCCAAATTTAGTATAAAAATTTCTTTACTTACGATTCTTTATACATTACTTTGCTATTAAATGAAACGAATTCATGTGGCAGTTATAGGAACAGTGGCAGTACGCGGGTCATTTACCCTATATAGTAAAACAAAAAAAAACGCTTGAGGGTTAAAAATAATAACCGTCCTAAAACTGTCGAACGAGAGTATGCGTCCTTGGTGAAGAACGGTGCTCGATGAGTCGATCAATGGCATTCCGTACACTGATTGCGTTCGTTAGCGTGGCTCTTGTCATTGGAATAATTATTGACGAACTCCTTGACACGCGATACGTGGCGTAACCGGGACCCGCTGTTCGTCGATGAATGTTGAACAATGTGGTTTGATTGGTGGCACGACTAATTGTGGGAACTATTGATTCTGACATGCCAGAAGGACGCTGGGTAGCCATGCATCAGCTCCATAACATTAGCCTGGTGTTGACGGGAAGGGGTAAAATGGCAATGGTAATTAATGGCAGCAGAATTATTTTCTAATTTAATTATTGGCACATAGTAGTGATTGAAGAGGCATTAATGGGATAGGAAGAAACGAACGTGTGAAAAGGGCAATATTGAGCAAGAGTTTGGAGCAACGGTGTATTTTTTATACTAAAACAATTGCAGTGTTAGTGGCGGAGCAAATTCAGAGACATGCTTATGAATATCAATACTATGTGCAATAGAAAATTACCTAAATTTTCGTACAGTTATCGTGGTTCAATAGTTGCAGCTAGAAGAGACTCGATTCGAATAATAAAATATGTACCATTTTATGTACTAACGAGAGTTTAGCTCGTAAATAAGTAAATAAATAAATAAATAAAGGGTGTTCGGATAAGGAAGATTCTACTGTGTTCAAAATTGATTTTCTTGATCAAATCTATCGTGATTTTGTATGCTTTTTCTCCCTTTCACTTTAACATTTGTGTCCGCGTGTAATGAAATTTGTTATAATTGATTAGCTTTGATTTCTGAGAGATCAAATTCTGAGTCTAGAATAAGTTCTTCGTTTCATTTTTAATTAGCAAGGAAATTTTGTTCAAGAGTACATCTACGAGGTATGATAATATCTATCTCTCGATTTTGTATTCTTGTTCTCGCTTTAAACGGTTAAATCAAGAGATCACACTCTTTTTTGCACTGAAGTAAGACAAATATTTTATAAGGCTTCAAGCTAGTCGTAAGCTGAGCTAACAAATTGAATTTCACATAGTCTGACCAGTTCGTAGACAAAAAAAAACCTCTTTGATCATCAATAGTGCGAGTCATTCGTGTAAAATAGGCATGATTCATAAAAGAACGCGCAAAAATTCAATGTACACATGTGCTAAAAGAATTCAAAGGTTATTTTTCTTTTCCTCGAAAATAATGCTGAAAGATGTACCTCCTGTATCTTAAAATATAAATTCATCGTGCGAAAGAATTTGCAATCGTCAAACTTTAGAATATATTATTTAGATTTCTATGTTTATTTACGTAAAAGATTGCCTTCGAAAAGAACGAATTTTTAATAAGATTTTCTCTTACCAATTATATATATATATATTCACCGATTCCATTTCAATTTATTCGAACAGTCTCAGTCCTAATTGAGACGTATTTCGCACTAATTCATCTAAACCCATTACAAAATAAAGCACCTCAAGTTTACCTCTCGCATTTCCGCGAAATCTTCTCGTCGAAAAAAATCCCTTACAAACGATCCCTCTAAATACAGAGTCACATCTAATCACAATCGTAAACGCTAACTAATTTATGAAATATTTAACGCGACAAATTAATTCTCCTCGCTTCGAAGGCTCCAATATATTCTCCGTTTATTCCCGCTCGATTCGATCGATGATTCACAGTTATTTACCACATCGGAGCCGATAAAAATATTCAATAATTCCCAAGCAACATCGCGAACGCTCATAAATAACGTTACCATGGTACGCATGGCGGCGGATGGTTGTTCGGTAGTTTTGCGAGAGACTGTACGCCAGCAGGCGAGCAGTTAGCATTAGCCAGGATGACGAAGAAGGCCAGGGACTCGGTGAGATGATAGCGAACGCGTTCTCTGGCTGCTCGCATCGGTCACACCGCAGGTGACTCGTCGTGGTCCCACTGTGACCTCTTCGACCCACGTACCTGACTTCCATTCCTCCACCTCCTCCTCCTCCTCCTCCTCCTCTTCTTCCTCCTCCTCGCCGTTCTCCAACGTCCTCTTGTTCCACCGGCCAAGACGAGAGAGGATTGTCGGTGCTAATCGTTTCTCGCGCACGAAGCCACCTTGCTCTTTGTCGACTGCCTCTGCTGGCACAGATAGAACTTTAATCGTCTCCGATGCTACGAAGGATCCTCGTGAGTTAGCCGAAAGGTAACGCGATCCAGTTGAAATGGGATGAAGCATAAATGCAGGTCGGTGGTGAAACGAACGAATGGGAGAAGAAAGAATATTACAACTTCGAACCGTTTGCGGACGAACAAATGTAACGCTTATCATGGATAGAATTTAACAACGGTTAACGAATGTTCGCAGAATTATTACGAGAAGTACTTGTCGGTGATATTAATCGAAATTTCTTACTTTTGAAGATCTATATTTGTCTAGAGAATCGAAAAAGTTTCGGTGGTTATTTCTATGGTATTTAAAAATTGCTAGTATTTTTAATGGTTAAATGAGAGCACTTTTTATTAATATGCAAATACTACGAGTATGAATATTTTAATACGTCGAATAATAAATTATAATTTAAGTTTCATTTTATTACATTTAATAAATAACTTGATTTTGTAAAAGAGATTTATTTAAATCTTGAAGATTGAAGGAAATTGGAGATTCTAAAAGCATCTGGAACGATTATACTTACATTATTCAATGAAGTAAAGTGGAGGTTAAAGTACAATAGCTTCGATATACACGATAAATTATACTCTATATGAGAATGACTAGTATTTTGAAGAGTTAATGCCATCGGCAATAATTGATGAAATATTCAGCTGAGATAAACGTTGCGTTAGATGAGATATTCTCCTTTGTTTTTCTGAAGTCTGCATTGCAAAGCATATGTGTCGCATTATGCTAACCGTAGGCATTATTGCACATTACATTTTCATCGCAACGAGATCTTACATTGGCCGTGGAAGCTATGAAATAATCAGAATAATCGTGATATGTATCAGAAATCTTGATACGAATAGTGCTGCTACAATTTATTCTTCAGCCTTGAATCTTTTCTAGTTGCATTCCATTAAAGTAGAGAAACGAACAGGCCTCCAAAATATCTCGTATTACGTGTCATTCTTTCTTGTAAGATTAACATACTGAATGCTAAATGAAATTAATTCGGGGCTTTTTTTACTCAAAATTACTAAGATACCAAAGTACCAAATTTTTAAGGTTGCCAAGTTTTAAAGCTTCGAAGTTTCACAGTTTCAAAGCTGATGAGTTATAAAGTTACAAAGTGCAATAATTCAAAAGTTTTAAAATTCCTAATCTTCGAAGTCTCAAGGCATCAAAGTTTTCGAGTTTCAGAGTTTCAATATTTCAAAGTTGCAAAGTTTCATAGTATCAAAGGACGAAAATTCTAAAGTTCCAAAGTGTCAAAGTTCTAAAATTTCGAAACTCCATAGTTTTAAAGTTCCACGATGTCAAAGTTGCAAACTTTCAACCTACCAAAGCAACTAAATTATCGAAGTATATATTTTACAAAATACCAAAAGTCCAATCTACTAACTACCAAAGTTCCGCGACGCTAAATTACCAATGTTTCAAATTATAACCGTTTCGAAACTTCAAGGTGCCAAAGTATCAATGCACCACGTACTTTCCATGCCTAATTTCCATAAGACATTAAACTCCGCGAACGATTTCCAGTTCACGTTTATCCGCTTCCTTTGCGTGGCTGCAATTTTTCTAATTTTTGCCACTCCGCCTCTTTAACTTTTGCCTTTCAACCGGTTTCTCGATCCAAAGTCTACGAGCAACGCGGCGCGACAGGTGGGAGAGAATCGTCAGCGTTAATCGGTTAAACGATTGCGAGGCCACTTGTTTCTTTGTTTGTCAACCAGCTGGTACCTCGCTCGCTCTTCAAACCTGAACACACGCGTCGCGTCGTCGAAACGGAGCAACGGAGACGGCTAAAAGACATCGGCGGACGCGGACAAGTAGAAAAAAGACGGAGAAAACGGTGCCAGGACGTGTAAGACTCCACTTGCAGTTGCGTGTGGAAACGTTCCAGCCGTGAACCGATGTGTGGGTGGTTTATTAACCTGTTTAGATGCATATCTAATCGCTTCTCTATCTCAGCGCGATGTTAAATGCTTCTGCGCTCGTCGCTCGTTACAATTTTCCGAGTGTCACGTTCGCGTTTTCGACCAGCTGAACACAACAGGCGAACCGAACGAACCGGAGCCACGTATACCGTGAAACGCTGTACGATATCGCAGCGGTGGATATTTCGTTCTGCCCTTTACGGTACCGTTTACTTTTGGCCGTGATAAAACCCGATTACGTAACGCGTTTTGCTCTGGAATACAGAACGAGACGGAGAAACACGAAACGCGCCAACTGCACCTAACGACGCGACGACGCGAGTCGTGGGAGTCACTATTCGGTTCCCTTGTCTCGCGATTTCCTCTATATACCGAGGTTTGTCGACTCTATTCTTGTTGTCGTAGATCCTGGTCACTGGTGGCGAAACACATTTGCCTTTATTCGCTTCGCGGGGTGTAAGGTGGTTTTCTAGCGGTCGACTCGATTCGAATGGTTTATAACGCTTTAAGCAGGATTTATGTAGACTTCGGCGGATTATGGATTCGAAAAGTTTTAGCGACGCCATTCGTAGCATACGCGAACCTTAGTTCGTTTTAATGATTAGTATAAAACCGTTGTTTTATAATGGTTTGTAAAATTAGTGGCCACGCTTCGAACTCAACGCACATACGTAAAATATATTTCACGCGTATCGCGGTAGAATCTGTTAGCTCTGACTGCCGAAGTGGTATGAGACTCAACGCGTTCAGACATATCTTAACACTAGCCGTACCACACGCGGTCAAATGATCGATTTTAGAATACTTTTAGAATACTCGATTAAAGATTCTACATTCATTATGACAATTCTTGTATTGTACGACTAATCAGTTTTTTTTTATTATTATATTTTGTACCTCTTTTTTCGCCGAGAAAGATTTATCGAATCGATTATATATAAAGCGATGGTACGGTTAGCGTTAAATGCCTAGATGGCACTTAACTGTAATTAGTTAAGTTCTAGTAAAAGATGCTGCGATTAGTTACGTTTCAATAGAAACGATTAATAATTATTTCGAAGAGAATGAACTATTTATTGGCGATTAATTATGGGACGCGTAAATTAAGGCGGGGAAAAAATATTGTCACGTTGCGTGAAATTATATAATTTCAGCTGATAATCGTAAAGCGAGAAAAACGCAAATTACTTTTGTTACCTCTTCCTTACATTCTACAGTTGTCAATTGAAATCGTGCGTTTTTTGTGACGCGACAATAACGCGTTCGTCCTTTTATCTTCCATATTTAATGAGCAGTGAAGTAAATTAATACCATAGAGAGAAGATTTCCACGGCTTACAATTAGAATTTTCAAGCTTCTGGATATCCAATGTCTGAATTTCCAAACTTTTCGATTTCCAAGTCTCCAAACGTGGAAGTCTTTGAATTTCTCTTACTTCGGACACGCATGCCTTCGAATATTCAAGATTCCGGTTTCCCAAGCGTTCGAGTTTCCCAAGCGTACGAATTTCGACCAGAGACATCCGTCACGTATCGAAGTCTAATTACGACCGACACCGTATCAGTTATTGAACCTTAATAAGCAACAGCCAAGGCGACGCACAACTTCCTCCGTTCAACCAGTATCTCAGCACGTATCGTCGATCTTCATCCGGACAGCGGTGACACGCGAGTCACGCCCAGCATTCACGACACCTACGTCCTTCCGTGTCTCTCCGCTTGCGACCCTGAGCGAAAAGGATTAGGAGAGTGAGGCCGCAAGCCCGTGGCACCCATAGAAAGGTGTACCCTGACACCTACGTGTGCCAGCCGGCGCGGCGGAACAAAGTTCACGATCGTCCACGGAAGAGACGTCGACGAATACGAAGAAGCCGAAGAGGTGGAATGACCCCGCGGATCGCATTGTAAACGTGTATACGAGGCCCCTCGCGGAGGGTAACATATGCGTGATGGCCTGCGAAAGCTACGTCACGCAGGCACGCATCTTTTCTCTTCTTCTTCTTCTTCTTCTACTTCTTCTTCTTCTTCTTCTTCTTCTTCTTCTCTCTTCACTCGTTCCGTGTCCCTCTTCTCTTCGTCTTTTTCTTCATCGGGCTGCTGCCGGTTGCTCTTTTCATTTCCCCGTTGCCTTTTCGCGTAGCCTGCTCGTACGACTCCGGGCTACAGAGGTCACCGTACGCTGCTGTCTGCCACTGGCGGAACAAACGGTGAACAGAGAGAGCGTTTCGCTTCTTCCTGGAGCCTTTTGTGTATATCTGTGTACCGGGTAGCTGGACGATTATCATCAGGGGCAGGTGGATGAACCGTTTTCAGTTAGAGGCGTTCATTACGTTTCGTATAGGTTACGGAGGGCCGTCTATCGGGGATGGTTTACAGTTAAATGAATTTGATCGTTTAAGACGGTGGTTTTGAAACTTTTCGTAGCAACGAAACGTTTTTGATTAGGGGACAATTTTGCGGTGCACTAGAAGTGTAAAAGTAGCTTGTAGGTAAATAATATACTTTTAATAAATATACTTTTCATGGAAATTCTTGTAACTTTTCGTAATTTTACGAAACCCTTATAACAAAGTTGCGAAACGCTAGTGTTCAATTAGCGTTCAATACGAATTTGTAACATAAATTACGTCCCGTTTTCTAGAACGTTTTTCAAATTCTAGAAATTTCACAAGAAAGGAACCCTTTCTTACCAAAAAAAAAAGAAAAAAATGGCAGAAGATATTCCATCAAAATGTCACATGCTTCATTGACTAAACTTATTTCTGAATTCACAACTAAATGATTTTAAAAATATGAATAAAACAAAAGTAATACATTTGTTACACTCCAATATTTAAAAGAAAAAAAGTCACGAATTTGCATAAAACTCCATAGTCTATTAGTAATAATCGAGTAGAATGTAATTCTAATAAGTAGACTGTAGATTTTTATGTTAATTCATATTTTTGTAAGTAAAACTAAAGAAATGAGATAACTTTAAATACTATAATTTGCATAAATGCATAGAAATCCGCAGTCTACTGGTAAAGTATAAATTAGAGAAGAATTTGTATCTCACGTTCTTATCACATAAGTGTTTATCGATACGTATGATTATTTAAATTAAAAGGAGCTAATTGAAAATGTTTAAATTAATGTCGAAGATAACTAATGGCGATGATTCCGCAAGCGTGTTATACCTTCGGAAAAGGTAATTCTTTTTTCTTTTTTTTTTTCATTAATTAATCTCTCAATATGCAAGCTGACATCACGCGAGAGAAAAACTTGTATCGATAGTTTCTGTTGTAGGCGTATGTACGTTAATTGCGCAGTCACTTAATAGTCCGAACTCGTGTTGATATTATTGCATGATTGTTTTTTTTACCGAGAAACTTAATTGCACATCTTTAGACGATGGTAATTATCCAAAATGGTAATTATGTAAAAAGAAAAATCTTAAAAAATCTAGTAATTAATCTTTTTTTGTTTATTTAAGATTTAAGTGGCTGGATAATAATTAATACGGTGACCTTTTTCTTTTCACGAGAGAGATGATTAGACTCTTTATTTTATGTATATTTATGCCTCCCACTTTTATTTTTCAGTACCGTTAAAGAGGAAGCAATATTTCACAATCGATGCGACTAACGCGTTATACTTTTTGTAAATACGATCGTTTTTATCCCTCTTAACGTCATTTTCAACTAATTATGCGTTTCCGGAGCTTGGATTTGCACAATTACAGATAAGAAAAATAACCAGTGACATTGTCACACAGTTATCAGCCAATATGCGTGTTAGTAATTGCCATGATGAATTTGAAAGTATAATCGAAAAGATCATTGGATTAATTCCTTTTAGTTCAACGTATCTGGGCGAATTCCTTGAACCCTAGTTCTACTTAATAATACTGGTAACATTAATTCTAAGCATCATTTAATTCCATGATTAAGCACAGCCTTTTTTTCCATTACTTTCGATGCAGAAGGATTGTTTGTATTTCATTTTTCGCCACTAAATATTTGTTACAATACAAGTTACTTATATTCAATAATGTTCGCTTTGCGAATTAAGCGCTTCGAAATTGAAAAGCTTGGAAATTCAACAAATGCCTGAATATCCAAAAGCTTACAAATTTAAACGCTTAGGATTCTAAAGTCTTAGAAACTTCAACGCTTGAGAATCGAAAAGTTTGAAAATTCGAACTCCTAGAAATCCAAAATCTTGAATAAATTCGAACGCTTGGCAATTCAAACGCTTATCAATCGCTTCTTAACCCTTACCATTCCTACGTCGAGTGTGGCTCGACGTCACATTTCTTACAGCAACTTCAACGTCGAGCTAGACTCGACATTATACAACGCAATTGCTAAAACAATTTATAACGTTTCAATCTTGCGTCTAATATAAAACAATTTCATTTCTGTCCAAATCTTTAAATCTGAATTGTTAAAAGGTAGATAAAAGAAGAATTAAGGAGTGCAAATGGTTCAAATATGAAAATGTACTTAACTATCCTAATTTTACTTTAAACCACTGGGTGCGTCCACAATTCACGTTGATAACTTTCGCCAGACGTATATATGCTTCCCTAGTAGTCAAATGTTTAAAACAAACCCTCTTCCCCTCCCCATTATCCAAATAATTAACGTGGAGCCTGACGGAGCCAAAAACTCGGCTATGCGAAATGCTGATTGTGAGCATTTGTGTAATAAAATAATAACGAATATTACTTTATTATATAAAATATATCGCGATGATACGAGTATCTTACGCGACCAGTTTCAATCAGCAGCACGTGTTACGAGTGCCACATTTGAGGCACACCTCGGTGGTATCGCGGTCGCGTGTTCCCGGGGGATGTTAATTAATCAGAACCGTAATAAATTCAATCGTTTCCCCTTCTTTCGCCGAAGCATTTTCTCTGCTCACCTCGGCTAATAAACGCTCGCCGGTCACGTGATAGTCCATTGTATGCCACGGGAGGCCTTCTCCAGTTGAAACAGCTGATTCGACCATTCTCCGCACGACCAAGGTTACGCCTCGGCGAGAAGAATACGCGTTCTTATTCTACTTGCAGCGTACAGCCATGGCTAACGTCAGCACTACTTCGATCGGATCGGGCGCGTTTGCACGAATCAGCCGATAAGAATGCTGAACTAGACTCCGCGATGATTTCGCAAAGTCTACATTCTTGGTCGCAATAATTGATTTCGTCTGGCGTTCGCTGATAACGAATCTATATAGGCGGGGTATTATACAGTGGTTGCGAGAAGTATGTTGCATTTATTGTTGACCCCTTGAGTGCGGCGCTTTACTGATTTAAATGTAGAATATTTGCGTAAAGCACTGATTTAAGTTAATGTTATACTTATTTATTTCTATAGCAGTAAATAGATTATTTATACTTCTTCCAAACATTTATTCATTAATAAATAAAGCCTTTCGCTGCGACATTTTAAAATGAAAACGTTTTAAATACACGGAAGAAGACGATTGTTATTAATATAGAAACCGTAATGAGTGTAAATATTTATACGTTCTGTATCATTAATTATAGTGCGATACATACACAAATCCTAACAAAAGTAATACTATGGTATAGAAGTGTGGCGGCTCTCCTGCACCCACCACTAGAGGGACATACGAAATAGGCTTTCTCGAAAGTACTCGCTCCAACTACCTCGTCCATATATATACCGCCTTTAACCTTCCTTCCAATATCCCAAGTCTAAGGCAGGGCCTGCTAGGTAGCCTTACTGATGAGTCCACTAGTAGGCCCAGGACGAAACGCAACACCCTTCCTTTTCCTATTCTATCCCCTCTCTACAGCTCCACAGAAGAAATATTCATACCCTTTCAGTTTAAATGATTTCCCAATTTTTCAGAGCGTATATATACGCCTTTCGTAGTGAAAGGGTTAATCACCAAACATTTGGCGTCCACGCTCCCTTAAATTTCTTACTGACAGTTGATCACCCCAATTCGAATCCTGGTTATATTTCTAATGCATTTAACGTGTATCTACTACCATAGTGAAAGGGTTGAAATAGATGAAAGCACGGGGAAAGGCAAAGCGCGTCCCTAGGGAATACGTCGCGACGCTACCAATGGAGAACGAGATCCTGCAGTGTGAAATATGGCCGCGATGAGGTCGGTGTTACGCGACGACCAAAAAGGTGAAATTACACACGTTCTGAATGCTTGAATATCGTCTCGTTTGCGAAGCTTTAATCACGATCCGCTAGCTGCAGATGACGTCTATAAATTTCTATGAAAGGTCGCCTGAAAATTGTCTGAACCACAGGCGTACAATGAAATGCCACCACGGTCCGTAGATTCAGCATAAAATTGTTCAGCGAATAGCAAGTCAATTATTAGACGCATTCGTATGACGCCTAAGTTGTCGAAGAAATTTCAAATGATTATAAATATTATGTTACGCAAGGGAACTTCGTATTTTAAATAAAATTGATCAGGACTGTGAATCTCTTAAGATTGAGATGTACAAAAATTATATATACTGTTACATATCGTGTAATTGTGATTTTATTATTTATATATAATTATGGAATTGTACAGAATTACATGTATGTACACGTGCTACAAGAAATTTTTGTCTTCCTTATTTCTTTTGTTCTTCGATGAATTAATGAACGGAGTAACATGGGTTATAATCAAAATTTAAAATCTATATTGAATTAGAGATATAATAAATTCAATTCAGAAATTTCAATCAATTTCTATAATCCCTTTATAAATACAAAAATCTCAATGGATAAATACATATGACTATACTGCAGACTTTTGCGCATTTACTGGAAATTTAAATTCCCGAATGCATACAAAAATTTTTGCATACAATGTGCAGAACTGTATAATATAGGGAAATACATATTATAACATATAGAAACATATTATAATATATGAAGGATGAAACGAATCGTTACTAAAATCTTATCCTTCTAATTGCGCTAGTAAAAGCAGGAAATTGCATACAAATCCGCAGTCTATAATCAATAACGCACCACGTTCTCTTAGGCGCTTATACGTGCCTCTACTAAAGAAAGGGTTAACCCATTCATTGCCAAGCAAGTTTTGAGCGTCTTGCCCTGAGCGCCAATACCTTATTTCAAAGAAAACATGGAATTCTCAAAATCTAATAATATTTAGTCGCAGATATACTAAAGTAGTATAATATAATATGGCATAATATACAGTATAGTTTAATATATAGTGTAGTTTTATTGCAATGACCAATCGCAATCGACTTAAACTTCTAGCTCAAATCACGAGATATCTCGAAGTCGTCAGTAAATGGGTTAAATAATCTCATGCCTAAAAACCTTTAACTCGACCCCGTTGAAACATAAGTATTTACATTTATATTAGACTCGCGGTAACGGTGGAGGAAACTTCCTTTGTACGGAGCATTATCTCTAGCGTGCGGCTCTTTCTTCTGATTCGCGCTACCGCGAAGATCAGACGTGTCATACCAGCCTCTGAAATGAATAGTCCCGGTTTTAGCGGATCGAAACTTTTGAAACGGCGTGTAGTATAAGTCTGGCTCACGCACCCACATGCAGCGCGGCGAATGACACACGCACGAGAGCACCGGCTACTGCATTATGCATTAGTCATGATTACAAAGTAAGTGGCGTGCTCGTGGCGCGTCTATAGTAATAACGGCGTATTTGCGGTGCTTATGATTTTCCACTTGAAACGGGCATAACCCTCTTTAATGGCGCGGCCGGCCCTCCCAGTCGGTCGCGCATAACTTACGGCAGATTTACAACGCAAGCGGATCCGACGTCCACTTCGCTCCAACACGCTCCTCCTGCTGACACCGCGCTGATCGTGTTAACGCCGTGACACTAATCTCTCTCCTTCTTCCTACGTAAGCGTTTCTTTTACTCCTGTTTGCGTACACGCGTGCACCGCGAGAACGGCCTTTAAAGGTCGTTACGCTCTGTAATTATTGTCGCGACACTACGCTAGGACGGCACGATTAATATCGAACGCTGGTGGTCCGCGCCCGTCTACAGAACTGGACTTTGGGTGGGCTTTCAACGTTACTCGAAATGACCGGTTGCAAATTGGCCATTAAAAATTGTACAATCTTGCAACGGTGCGTATTTTCTAAAATATTCGGATTATTTTCCGTACGAAATATTAATGGAAATCTATTGTACTTCAATCACGTGCGCTTTGGAAATATCTCGCGTGTATATTTCTTTGATACGAACAAGTATACTTTAATCGTCAGTGGTTCTAGTGTTAATTCGGTAAATACGTATCCACAGAAAATCGATCACCAATTTTAGTTTTGCATAATGCGTTAGAAATTCACCAAAGTTCCAATATACCAAGTAACAAAATTATTAATATTTCAAAATATTCCTACTTCGAAACTTCAAGGTATCAAAGTATCACTGCACCACGATACGAAACTAAAAATTCCAAAATACCAATCAACATCCACGAGTACCAATCAACCTATTAGGTTGTCGCATATGAAATGGGCGATTTTACGTAGCTCAAACTTTTGGTAATCGCTGATTAATTAAAAGCAACATTAAGCGACAATTATCGCAAACAAATATAAAGTTCGTAGTTTGCTGAAGCTATTGATAGATCGTTAATCGCTAAGTAGAAGTGAAAATCTACGTGCGAAGTTGGCTCAGACAATGAGACAATGAATTCTTTCCTACTGGCACGTAACAGCTAGTGGAAAAGTAGAACAGGTGCATAATTATAGAAACGGATTACGTTGAAAAAATGGGTGTACATTATAAAGTCAATTAAGTGAACAGGATTAAAACAATAGTTACTTGTCTCTTAGCTTACTGAATAATCCTCGTAGTTTCCATATGATCTTCTAATTCTTTGCATATACTTATTCAAATTTAGGACAACCTAACACCTATAATAGTTCAGGCGGTCACGTTAAGTGAAACAAAATAATAGGTACTTTAGAGAAATAATTATCTGTATACAGAATAGATCTTTTAGAATTCTCCATTCTCCTTAAATACTATTAAAAAGTTATGTTTACTTCGTAGAATTTAGTTTACGCAACAATAATTTCAAATAACATTATAACTACTAAATTGCGTACATGTTGTGTCACTTACATATAGTTGAATCAATATTAGTAATAATATAACGAGTATTGAGATTTAGACGGGGATTACAAATATTGGGTCTTTACATGCGTTTAAAAGACAATTACTAGTAGAATTATCGGATAATGCTATAACTTTTGTATTGTGGAGCTGTAGAGAGGGGATAGAATAGGAAAAGGAAGGGTGTTGCGTTTCGTCCTGGGCCTGCTAGTGGACTCATCAGTAAGGCTACCTAGCAGGCCCTGCCTTAGATTTGGGTTATTGGAAGGAAGGTTAAAGGCGGTATATATATGGACGAGGTAGTTGGAGCGAGTACTTTCGAGAAAGTCCTATTTCATACGTCCCTCTAGTGGTGGGTGCAGGAGAGTCGCCACAATCCATTTATTCATTAAGCAAAATAATAATCGATTTATACAAAAAATTAACGCGCTATAGTTGTTATACTTTTATCTATTCTGTATATATTATTAACTATTAACTATTAACTATTCTGTATACAGATAATATATATACTAATAAAGAAAAGAAGAGATACAACACTGATACCGTATATAAAGTAAAACTATATGCACACTAATAATAAGAAAGAAGAGATATGTAAAAGAAGAGATTGAGCAAAGAAGAAGTAAGTACAAAAAGCAATGGACGCGAGCACGAAAACACGAAAAACGCCGTTTCGCAATTGATATTGCGTTCAGTTGTTGCTCCGCAGCTATCCCGAAGTCGAGGAAGGAGAGGCGAACATTAAGAAAATAATGGCTCGTCACGTTGAGGATTTATAATGACCGGCTGCATGCAGAGCCGCCTTTATCGTTCATTAACCACTATGCTAACCCCGGATGCGGATATGCGAGAGAGGTGCGTGCACGCGTGCTGCACGCGTGCAAACTTTGCAGGCCAGCGATTCATTCGCCATTTTTGCAGCTGAGAAGCCAGCCTTGCGGAGGCCGCGAACGAAGGAAACGCTAGCTTCCGCTCTCTCGTGTGTCTTAACCTTTAACCATGATGACTGGTTAGGTAGGCCTCCGTGGCGTCAGTAGCACGCGAAAAACATTCGTCGGTGCTTCTTGTAAACGTAGCCTTCGGGATAATTGGCCACGGATGATGAATGCTTCGGTTTCCAGGCCGATCGTGCTTAATGAAGAAAATGGTCTTTATTTTTGGCGTACGGAAAAGGGATTACATTTTTGGAAGACTAATGGTATGGGTGGGATACGTTTCGAGAGATATATTACGGTTAAGAAGAAACGGAACGCTTCGTGGGGACGTGGAAATTACAGTGAAACATTGATTATCCGAATTCTCTGTTATTTACAAATTCTGCTATTCGAATACTTTATGATCAGAAGATATTTTGTACGTATTCCTTTCGATTTAATTGTTAATTTAGTTCTACAAATAGTCGTTACATAGCACAATATCGTTGCGATGATAATGTATGATGCTAAGTATAATATAAGAACGAAATATAAAATAATTAAAATATTTCTGAATGACGAAAATGGAGCCACATTATTATTAATTATTATCTTCTTTTTTAAGCTTGCTTATTCTTTGAATGTTCATGAGCAACCATAGCTGCTATTTACATTTATATAAATAACAAAATTATTAAATACAATTTAGTAAATTAATACGCTTCAAAAAGTTCACTATATTAGAACACTTTATCTATGAGGACTTTTTTAAGGCATCCTTTTATATGATACTATTTCTTTCCTACTTACTCAACTTTTACATGTCAACTAATTATCCATATTTCGATTTCAACAAAACCACGTAATATTGGTTAGAAAATTTAACGTGAAACCTAACTTTGGCTTTGTGTTACAAGATTGGAGGTCATTAAATAAGTATCGCCTGTAATATTCAAATAAATTATACGCGACGCGATATGTAATCAGTGATCAGGTAATGCTAGCATACGTAGGTAATAAAATAATCGTAGGACAAGGGGTTAAGATGTTTTATCTGGAAGCAAAGCTTGCTTTCGGTTTGAATTGAATTATAATTCTACGCAAGCGAAGGATAACCCTTAATCGATTATTACGCCTTCGGGTAATCAGAAAATCAGAGAAATCTCTCGTAACGACGCGAAAAAATCGGTGCATTGCGTAACGGAGATGCAGGAGGGAAGATTGCGAATGCAAATGCGAATTGGGTGCGGTTCAAACGGATAACGTATGCGCAAGTATCGTGTTGGATAATTTTTGTCTATTCCACTTGGACTATCTCGATGCTCGAGCTTCGAAATATGTTTAAAAACGGCCACGCGAACTTTGTATTATCCGATTACTTCGATCGTGAGAATTTATGGTAACAATGCGAATTTGTTTGGAGCAATGTTGCTTAGTTTAGACGTTCAGTGTTTATTTATTTATTGATCAAGTTAAGTACATTGTCTATTGTAAAATATGGAGAAATCTCTGCATATTATATTAGGTGTACAAATTAATTCTAACCCTTAGGATTTCGTAAGATTTAACAAATAAATTTTATTCAAAATTTACAATATTTTTTCATTTATGAACTAAATTATGAAATGGGGAAATAATAGGTTTACAAATTCAGGATTTTATTTACAAGAAATCAGGTACAGTTTTAATATTAAAACATTTCCACGTATATGAAGGAAATTCGTTACTTAAAAAATAGAAAAGTTGCCATTACGAATTGATAAAGATATCAAGAGTTTAAAGATAAAGGCTTTGAATTGATTTGTATACTTAATATTATATAAACACGTTTCAATTACAAATAATCTATTAATAAAATAATCTAAATATAATAACTGGAAAATATTGTGAAATATAATAAATGGGAGATGAAAACTAATTCTATTAATAAATCTTGAATTGGAAAATTGAAGTTAGATTTCGTTTCTTCGAATTCACGTTGCGTGTTTGAATATGTTAAACAGATTCTTGAGAACGGTAGAAAACGAGTGACAAAATCGTTGCTAGATTTTTTTCTCCGGTGAAAGTAATTTCGATCAATAAATTCATAATTTTATTGATTCAGATCCAGTGACTGAATTCAAGGAAGTCCCGTGAAATTTAGGTGACCACCTACTTTCTGGTTTCTCTCCCATTCTTTATCTTACAATATGAAATACTTATGCAGCTCTTGCGCAAGATGTCATTTCATATGGGTTCACAAATTTGTTTATAAATTTCAGTTTTATTCGATTACGAAAGTATGATATTTATCAGTAATACGTAAGAAAATACTAAACAGATTATAAAATATAATTTTATTAGATTATTTCACTAGTATAGTACTAGTATAGTAGATATGGTGCTTAACTTTTTATATTTAAAATACATTTCCTCGACAATTGCGCTTAACGCTACAAAATTAAAGAAAAAGGTTTTCGAGGCATAACGTGATAATAAAAGCTGCATAGTTACGCTTTGCAACAATATTTGAAAAGTTTGTCTACGAAAATTGAAAAATTACGCGAGACAGAAGGTTCTCCCTTTCGAACTCGGAAACAATGTGAAGTTGAGGTGCGAAATATCGTAACGACGCGTTAACACGAGCTAACAATAGAATGTCGTCGCACCTCAAACCTCAAACTCACCGGCTGCGCTATGAAAACTTGCTTCTTTGAACTACGAGTGGTCAGTTTTGCCACAGAACTGTTGGTAGCAAACACTATACGAATTCTCATTTGCAAGCCTCATAGGGTTGCAAAGTAGTTAACAGTCCTAAGAAGAGGAATTCTCGGGAGAAATCCGTAAGTGAACAATTTCATTTCATATTTGAATATAATCCTTAATTTTAGCATTCTAGATACCTAAATAAAAATGCCGACTATTTGTTACGAAAATTGTATAAAAAATCATGTGTATATCTAAATGTTTCAGAATTATTTACGCAATGTAATTTTCTGAGACCTTCAAGTAAAATGCTCAAGTGGAAAAATTAATTCGGTACTTCTTGTTATAGGATTCAATGTTTAATGTTTTCAATATTTTAATAAATCGGCTAGCTTCAATATTTGAATAATTTGGTTTGTTGATACTCGAGTTGATAATTAGAATAAGGAGCCCAAATTTCATCCCCTAAAAGTTTTCTGACTCTTGTTAAAAAATAATCAGCATCGTCATCTGAAAATAATTTAGTATAATCTATAGTATAGAAATATATATATTCTATGGTATAGAAATATATATATTTTATGGTATAGAAATATTACTCTAAATATTTCCAGATAATATTCTACGATACAGAAATATTATTCCAAATATTTCAAGATAACATTCTGTAATACAGAAATATTATTCCAAATATTTCGAGGTAATAATTCTACAGCATAGAAATATTGTTCTAAATATTTAAAAGTAAGATTCTATAATACAGGAATACTATTCTAAATAATTTACAGGGTATTCTGCACAGGCTTATAAACGTTCGTGACCGATTTTACATTCCATTAAAAGTGTCAAGATGTCACGGTGCGGAACACTTACAGAATTCTGGAATTATTTATAGCAGTGCATTATTTTTTTTCTAGAATTACTTACCTACTCTCCGTGCGTGCAAACGACAATTGTTTGGAGACAGCGCGCCAAGCAATTTAGAAACGCTTCACGTGCTGACTCGTAGTTTTACCAACCAATGTAACTACAAACAATTTTTCATCCCATTCGCAAACAACTGTGCGCAGAATGGAAGAAACGATCGGCAAACAATAGTTCGGTGCTTCGACAGTTCCGGAATACGAGTTACGATATTTGTCGTACGTGACTTAGCCTCGCTACCGCGTCCATAAAAGTTTACAGTGTGTCTCTCGAACAAAACGTGAGGGAATGCTATCATGAATACTCACGAAATCTAATTACCTTCCTTTCAGATAATTTTACATCACTTTAGAATTAATTCGTCGACCCTTTCAATGCAAAAATCTTATTCTACCCTTGGAAACGTTTTCGTATAAACGCGACAACGTGGAACTAAGAACAGTAAAATTTCCAAGCGACGAAATGTTGCTGGATAAATAAAAAAATATACGAGAAGATTGAATAAATATGATATTGAATAAGTGGGAAAAGGAAAAGGATAAAAATAACGGCGAGGAAAATAATTCTACTTAAATAATAAAACGATAGTTTACCTAATATTTTCGAATATTTATAGGTCCACGTATGATTACTTTGATGCGTTGTTTGTGCTATGAAATTTTCGCAACCAGTTAATGGAATTTCTTTTTGCAATAATGTGATTACTTCTCGAAGCTGATTTATCACTTTTGGGGATATTTTTATTAACAAATTTGTCTTCGTGCTGTCTGTAAATTCTCTATTATTATTAGTAGTAGTAATACTTTATTCCTTTTCCACATAGGAATACAAAGGGATCCATTTTCTTAACCTAATTCTATCATTCCATCTACATTCCTAGTATTATTTTATCTATCTTTCATCCCTTATTATTTATACTTTTTGTCCACACTCACTCGATACTGTAAAAAAAATCAATAAAGCAAATAGCATTAAAGTGCCGTACAATATAATAACAACGTAAACAATATACGATGGATAACTTAACTAAATTCCCTATTAGGTTTCATAGTTATACACTAGCAATTTGCGTCACGAAAATTTTATCGTCTTTTACCTCATTTTCGATCTAGCTTAATATCTTCGTTCCGTATTTTCTAGCGGTGAAAAATTCCCAAGAAATTTTCTCGCCTCTCGCAGCCATTCGGTATAGAACGAGGCTCTAAATTTTCATCGCTATACGTCGGACGAGCGTATAAAGAAGAATGCGAGCTGGTTCTCCCCATTAGACGCCGGTGTCGAATAGAATTTTGATGGGAAGTTGTAAATACAGCACTTGGGAACGATGAAGTCATTGGATAATGACTGTCATAGAAATGACTTTTACGATCGATGTTCCCTCATCTAGATTCCTCTTCCCTTTCCATCCTTTTTCTTTCCCCCCCGGTTTAAACACCGCTAGAACTTTACCAATTTCAGAATACCATTCTCTGGACGCTGTAAAAGCGGTTTAATGTGTATCTTCACGCTTACGTTCGCGGCGAATCGTAAACGATGCTCCACCATCGTAATTTAATGCTCGCTGATCTTGTTTTACACCGTAAGAGCTCGGGAGGCAGATTGAAATTGGAAAGTTATATAATCGAGCGATATAGGCTGAGGCACCAGCGGCTATGGGATTCGAATTATCGCGGAATTTATACGTGATGTTTCCTCGTGTTGATAGTCAATATTTTCATTAAGAGTAATTCCTCGTACAGTTATTGCTTTTCTAATTCTTGTTAGAGATAGTGGTTGCATTCTATTGCATACGTATCTCGCTTGGCAGAATGTGAAATCAATAAACCATATCGACGAACGATGCTGGAACTATATACAGGAAAACGATTCAGCGTTAAACGTTACATAATAGAAACTTAAAGGATGCTATGTTAACCCCTTGCCTTACAAATTTTGCAAATACTATTCACTGCAACGTTAACTATTCACTATTTTACACCGTTTAAAATGCGAAAGTTTCACTGTTTAAACAGTGATGTATTCTAATGAATTTGTATTTGGAAATCCTCGTTCTTGCAAACTGAAGTTACAATTAGAATTGAAATTAAAGTTCGGTAATATGCGCGGTGTGTTTTCTTGTAATTGGACTATAATCCGCACTACTAGTGTAGTTCGTTGTTGTAAGGCAAGGGGTTAATTCGAGGTTTATTATCGGGTACTATAAAAATTTCTTGGTACAATTACGAATATAATCTGAGTTAATCCTAACCTAGATAATAATAATAATAATGAATTTATCTATTCTAGAATAAATGTCGAAAAAGTAGAATAAATAAATGTGTTACTTACTTACAGAAAACCAAAATTACTGAATTTTTCAATCGCCTTTAAACTACCATAACTTTTTCATTCAAAATCATTTAAAGACCATAGTGCCTTAGGTAATTAAATTCGCCTTGACATGCACTACAATGTTGCACCGTAATATATAGATATTAACGCGCAAAGAATGGCGATTACCTTTAAAAACCTGAAAGAAATGACATCGAGAGAAAAAGAAGATGAATAATCGTATTCTTAGCTTGAAGTCTAACAAATTTCTCCTGACACATTTTCGTATATACTAGGATATGCAAGATAAAACAAACACATTTAATTATATATTAAACATTATATACAATTATACATCTAACAAGTATATATTAAACGTATAATATTAATTACATATACATCATAACAATATATTAAATGAAATGCTTTAATGGCAGCATTCCACCGTTTTAAATTACATCTCCTATAAATTGCGCCTTTTTTGTAATCTCCAAGTTCCACACTTTCTTGTCGATCACCATTTGCCTGACTTTTTTTTGTTTACACGCCACGTTTTCACCGTGTATTTACGTAAACAGTAACCGAGGTGCACGTCCATTGATACGCTTCTTAGATAATGTACACCGCGTAGAATGTGGCTCGCCGTTATAAGGCCAAGGCTTAATTGCACCGCTTATAAGCTTCTCTTAATAAATACCGAGTATCGCAATAATCGATACCTTACGCTGCACCGCGATAGGGCCGAAACGCACGAATACTCGTAAACACGATAAATTTCTACGAAGAGACGTCTAATTAACCCCGAAATATATTCCCCCGGGAAGCGCCTCCCTTGGCGATCAACATTTCCAATCCCCCGAATGCATTCACCTCGTCCAGCGATAAATTAACGCGAGCAACAAATTCGCCGCGACGGATCCAAAACGCTTCCCATGCATACTCTCGCGTGTGCATCGATGGAAGAGGGCGCGACGCGACGCGACGCGGCGGAATCATCAGGATCTTGAATCGCGTGGAACGATCGCGATCCTATCGTCCAACAAATTCGGCCGTGTGCACGAGTTACAGCCGCCATAAAATTCCGGCCATTTAACGATGGCAAGAATTTATTGGATATTTTTGGTAGCTAATGTGGCCAATGACCCTCTTTCCTCTTTTTATTCTCTCTTTCTCTCTCTTATTATCTCTTCCCTTAAATTCTTCCATTCTTCGCCCTTCCAGCCGAACTCCCTCCCCCCTTTTAAATCGTCCGTCCTAAAACTCGCGAGTACTTGAACGCGCGTCTCTTCTGATCGAGCATGAAGATAATGGCGCCAGGACGGGTTCATTTATTGGGCGTAAATCTCGGTCTCTCCGCCTAGCAGCGGCTCGCCTGGTGGTTGCCGCGTGTAATCGCGCGTCCTATACGGTTATCCCTCTTAACGTATTTCATCGAAATTCCTGGTGTCGAAAGACACCGTTTACACGCTCAGACGTTAAGGAAGCTTTACGACGCGGTCGCCGGCTACCGCCTCGTTACGAAACCGGTGTTAGGAAGCAGAAAGAGAGAGAGAGTAGTTCGCGTGGAAAACGTGCAACATTCGGGAGGGATTTATCGGTACGATGCCGCGCTGCGGCGAGATGCGCCGAAATACGAGCCGCGCGATTTTGCAGCAAAAGCTGCGGGAAACGCTGCCTTTTGAAGAGCTACAGATATAGTAGACGTACAGTGGAAGAGTACGGTGGATGCACGGCGCAGACATCGTTGAGAAGGGAGTCGCTTGTCACGTGGGAAGCCGATATTTTATTGGGTTATCTGATCAGAAGGAGCGCTCGACTTTAACGATGGTTAGCAGATGGATGTTCCTCGCTTGAGAAGTTGCTTTGGTTACTTTCGCGCTTGTTCGGAAGGTTTCGAGAGGCTGGGAAAGTGATTGGGGTTGGATTAATAGGGAAAATGGGTAAAATTCGGCAAATGGATTAATTAGAGTACAGCTGTCACTCGAACTTATGTGTAATCGATGATTTTGTATTGGTACGTCGTATGGATATTCATAGAAACAAAATTATTACGGGGTTACAGTATCCAGACGGACAATAAAAATAGGTAAATTTGACATTTCTTCTGTGAGATAAGTACTAAGATACTAAATGTTTTCTGCTAATGTTAACCCTTTAAAAATGGGCAGGGAAAAGAGGAGACCTTAGCGTAGAATTAAATTCGATGGCAGCTATTCCACGATTAATACAAAAATGAAAAGTTGTATACTTGATAACATAAACAACACAGTCTTCGAAACGTTTCTTAACGCGAAGGGTTAATCAACATTGAAATGGTTAAGTTTCATCCATTATAGATATTTTACTGATCCATCGAATAGTTATCAAAAATGATCGAGCAAACATTAAATTGCTTGTACTTGTATTAATAAACAAGTATTAAATACGATATATTATGTTTGCTAAACGTGTTTTCGATGAAATCTGTGATCGACGCAATATTGTCGACGAAAACAGCGTCTAGAAAACTTGTATCAATGACTTCCATAGAATCCAATTAAGCAATGTTTAAATGCCAAAATGAATACAGCGGCGCGGCGATATTTTTTTGTAACCACTAAATGAGGAAGAACGTTCAAAAGTCAATGAAACGAATGAGTTCGCAATTTAACATGACAATCGTGCGACCGATTATGACATACCCTGTCATTCTTTTGACATAATGGTTCCTCAATGTTTGTGTTCTCTCATCGTATGTATTTAAGAGTAAAAAGCAATTTCTGATTATCTTATGTACATAATAAATTAAACATGAGTAAAGGAACCGCAGATTTCATAATGCATATATTAAGGAATTACGTATGCAGAATATTTTTTCGCATTCGGAGTATCGAAATAAATTAACATTGTAAAGCTATAATATGCGAGATGATAGAATTCTAAAGACGAGCCACGGATGGTAAATTTTCGTGGCTAGTATAATGCTACTCTTTCTTTTGCCGAATTTTATTTTCATACTGCGTATAGAGAAATAAATTAACATTTTAAAAATAATGTATATGTAGGTGTATGAAATGTAAGATAATATAGAGGATTCAATGTGTGTATACAAATCAAAGTTGATTGCTTTATCAAGCATACGTGCGTCGTAATTAGTTTACAGTAATAGAGCTCTACTAATAATAATTCTAAGATCAAAACATTTCGACGTTACGAACAACAGGTCCACTCTTAATGGTTTTCCCACCACCAGCAAATTAATTAACACTCCGTGTACCTTTGTTTCGAGTTTACGTCGCGAGGAATTGTTCAATGTGAAAGTTGAATCGGTTTGGGGAGGCTTAATTTCCTATGCCAAACGAATGGTAAATCATATTAGGTATTATAAATATTAAGCGTGGTTTCGTTTATCTCTTTGTAAATTTATATCATCGAATACCTTCTCCAATATTCTCTTTATGTAATATACTTTCTTTCTCTATTCTATATAATATAATATATCCTTTATTATATTTATATTCTTTATGTTCTTCACATAATATATTTCCTTTTCTTCTCCCGTTTATTTCACATTAAATTCACTTAAGTTCCCTATACGTTTCGATTTGTAAAATCGCACTTGGTATCACAAAAATCTTATTGTTAGCGTGTTCAGTTGATTCCATGTTACTGTATTCGACCAAAAACATTTTGCCACTGATAATATTTTTGCGAGCAATATTTCCGTAACTGTTATACATTTCCATTACAAAATACTTCTAATATTGATATGTTATACTTAATTTGCATTCCATAAACGTTAACTTTACTAAATATTCGCCATTCGTCCAGTTACACTCGTCATTATAATCCAAGGGGTTAATACACACATGAGGAAGATGGTTCGTTGTACTGGATAATGGAAGATTGAGTAATAGGCGGGATTTTTGTCTGCGCAGGTGAGGTATCAGGTGAGAACGTGTCCGCAAGTTCTGGACCACGTGGCGGCGATCGTGGAGAGGCGACTGATTTAGGCACACACACGGAAAATAACGACGGGGCCACCCTGGCCGCGAATACAGCGGTTGACGCCAGGGGCGGAAGCCCCCAGGGTGCCCACCTTTCCGGTGCGGCCACCCCCAGGCCGCCCAGGAGTAGGAGACGACAGAACCAGAATGGTCTCGACACTACTCAAGTAAGTTCGTCATTCTACCTAACCTATGGCATAACTGAAGAGTGGAAGTAAACAAAACTGAAAGTACCAAAATTCAAGCCTTAACGAGAACAATTTTTCGTCTGCCAAAATGGCAATTTATTTACGATATACGAGAAAACTTATTTGGTACGTGTATCATATTATTCTATACGACTCAACAGTATCTTTGGTTTGATATTTTAAAGTTCTATTAATTCTAAATGATTTCTTGTACTAAATATATTTAATAAACAGACCACGAATGTATTTGTGGAACATTTAAATGTACAAGATAGTACGGAATAGATACGAGATGGAAAAGTATACGAAATATCGAAATTAGGAAAAGGAAATGTATGTTATAATTAGATTCCGGATTTTTATACATTTGTGGGAAATTTAAATTTGAATTGAAACGCAAGCAGCATGTAATATACAAAAGTGTACGAATCGAATCATACGTTATTGTATTTAGACGGAGAAATGAATCTCTGTTCGAATTCTAATCCATTAAATCTGCTTATAGAAATATGAATCTGCATACAAATTCTCACTCTACTTATAATATTTAATCCGCACTTAAGCTTCACTCTTTTACTTACACTTATTTTATAAAATTATGGATTTGCATAAAGATCCACAATCTATTTATAAAAATCAACTCCTCCAATATTTTCCCATCCATTCACCCTTTGATTACACGCAACATCCTCAGTCCACTTCTAATATTTAATCCGTATTTAAACTTCACTCCTTAACTTACAATTATTACACAAAATTATGAATTTCCATAGAGATTCGCAGTCTATGCATGAAAATCAACTCCTCAATATTTTCCCATCCTTTCACCCTTTGATTACACGTAACATCGGCAGTCCACTTCTAATATTTAATCCGAACTTAAACTTCACCCTTTAACTTACACTTATTTCGCAAACTTATGAATTTGCATAGGGATCTTCAAGTTACCCGTAAAAATCAACAATTTCTCTAATACTTTCCCATCCCTTCATCGCAACATCCATCTTGTCTCCAATTCTCCCTACAAAAAATCCAAAAAAAAAAAAAAAAAGAAAACGAAAGAAAGGAAAAAGAATATTCGTATAATCGCGTGGTCTGGTTGTGTTTGCGTTCGAACAAATTTCCAAAAGACTCGTGTCGGTCGGTGGAGTGTTTGATCGCCACGGGGAACAGGTTGAAGAAGGCTTCTCGTGAAAGAGTTTACCAGTGGATGCGGTAGCGTGTACACGTGTGCACGAGCGGTCCCGTTCGAAGCTGTCCTGGTCGGTGCTCTACGGTGCTCTATGACAGCGATGTCAAGCAAAGTCGCAGTGTCATTCCGTCGCTGACATCCGCGTGGCCATTCGACGCTTCTGTAAACGCGGTGCAGAGGCCACCGAAAGGAAAAAATAAGAGAAGAAGAAGAAGAGGAGGAAGCGAACGGTGTTCGGTGGCCGGGAAATATCGACGGTCATCGCACCGAAAGAATCACCGTTCAATGACACGTGGAAATCTTCCTTGGCTACTATCTTTCGTCGATGATGCGCCGAAGACAAGATTCTACGGTGAAGTTGACGGAGAATCTTGATAAAGCGAAGAATTCGGTGCCGAGAAGTTCTTGATTGGAGATCTTAATTGTATGTCCGATAATTTATGTGATAGGAATTGTGGAGGTTGTATTAGGTGTATGCAAAGGTTTCGTTGATATGTATATTAGGTTGAAGGAAACGTCTTGAGTCTTGAGGTTTTTGTTACAACGTGGAACTAGTATCGTTGTAGTATTGCGATAGTTTAATTCATACGAAGCGTTGACAGCGCAGAAATCGAAGAGGCTTTGAAAGATTCAATAGAGAGATTTAAAAAAAGCAAAAAATAATACGATGACAGTTCATTCGCAGCTTTAGTTAATCTGATCATATAATTGAAGTTTAATTAAGAGAAGTTTTGCTCGCAGTTGCAAAAATAGTTCGCTATAACGACATTATAACATTAAATATGACAGAACATTTCGGTCTATTTAATAGATTCGATTTGAATGATCTTCGATTCAAACACTCGCCATAAATAAATATACAACTCTAATTTAAATATTTACACGCAGTATCTCGTCATCAGATACTCTATGATACTCAATATATGTCTAATATAACATCAAAGAAATTTAAATTTCCTTACGAAATAATATATAATATAATATCAATAATCGTAAATCGGTAAAAAGTAAATCGTCTCTATAGTGTCGTAGAATTGAAGCATTGTATTTCAGGCGCGATTTACAAAATCGTCGTTCCACCATAAAATAAATATGCACATGTATGTAAACAATATTTCGATCGATTCTTCTCTACTCGATTTTCTATTAAATCGATCTCTGTCGCTGCGATACAAAATCGATCCAAGAATCCACCCGTAATCCACGCTATAAAAACGTAAACCGTCGAACCTTCGAGCTATGCTTACGCTCCGCGATGCAAAGCATTCGAAGCAATCTTCTGAAAGCAGCTAGCGTAGTAAATATTTCTCGATTTATCCTGAAACATCGAGCAACGGCGGTTCGTGAATACTGTCCCCCTGGTCGGTTTTCTTTCGCAAGAAACTGGCAGAAAATGGGTGGACGAGTACCACGAGAGCCATTGGAAGCGTGTACCACGTTGGGATCGTGTCTAGGTTGCGAGAGCCTCGGCCCCTTGTCAGGAAGAGGTCTCGAGGCGAGAAAGAGATTTACCGTGGCCTGTTGGAGCGGCTCCTCGGACTCCTCGGGGACCCTATTCTACGCCAATCGAGTCTCGTTCTTCTTGGTGTCACGTCGCGTTCTCGCCGCCGAAGAGGAGTCAACTGTTACGCCACGCGTTGCCTTCATTACCATATCTCAGATGCAATCTGTTCCCTAGAATTAATGCGCACTGATATTTCCTGCTCCGCTCAGGATCCTCCCCGGAGTTCAGAGCCGGATAGTGGCTAGCAATGACGTTTTCAATGACCAAGGACGCCAACCACCACTTGCTTCGTCTTGCTTTTAATAGAATTTTACCTGAAGGGTCAAATTTATACTCAAACGTATTGTTTAATTTTAATCGTTTTTCCTTCTTCAACTGATTTTACGACCTATCCTGTAATGATTATAAAATTAATTCTCTTCATATCTTCTTGGCTCTGATATACGTATGTATGTAGTATACTTATTTCTACCATTTGACACTTTAAATAGTTTATAACATTGTCTACTCTACGATCGTTCCATATATATAAAAGTCGACGCCATCAAGCAACATCGTTTCATTTCGAAGACACAATATATAACAGAGTAAAGATCAAGATTTCTTTCAACACCAAGTCCATAGTTTAAGTTGAAAGTAATGTTAAACATTGTAGAATAAAAGAAATTATGATTAATACAGGATAAATACTTGGTATTCTTAAAAATAGACGGAGAATAAAACTAATCATTGGTACGCCATATTTATAAGAATATAAACTTGCCTAATCATACGTGGACTATTTATATAAATATCCATTTATGTAAACTCGCCAGGTGACAAATAGTTCATATAACCAGGTTGTTCACATGATAAAAATTTTCCCATACTACTTGTGATTTTTCGTTCAAATAACCGGAATTCGTATTAAGATAAATAGATTTAATGTCTTTTTAATCTCTTCATCTTCTTAATGTCTTCGAAACAGTAAGAATATTATCAGAAAGCATATTTCTAAAATACAAATGGAGTATCTGTAATCATTATAAAGGATTATCCAAAATAGACTATATAGAAACACCTACTTTCACTTTTTTTCTTTCCCTTTCTGCTTCACCCTTTCCTAATCTGTCTTTCATTTCTATTATCTTCGTTCGTTCTCGTTCCAATTTTTATTTTTTTCATTTCTATTTTACTAACAAACATGGCGTTTGACAAATATTCTCATTCAACATGCTAAAGGTACTTTTGGATAACCCTATACAATGCAATTGGAAGACTCCATGATCGAAACATTGCTTCGTTGTTGAAATGTATTACCCAAGTTAAGGGAAATATTCGATCTCTTTGTTTCAGGTTAAAACAGAACGCCTCACGCCGGACAATAATTCAACGTCATCGAGGAGCGTGACGCCCTCGTCGTCCAGTCACCCAGGAACGCCGCCAAATGCAACCCCTTTGGGTGGACCCGAGGGCCCACCACCACCCCATCACCTCAAACACATGGAACAGATGATGGGACGAAATTATAGCGATTTCATGAGAAGCCTCGCTGCCAAGTACAATAACGCCAACCCTAATGAGTGAGTAGCCGCTTGTTCCTTTAAAACCACCCTCCATTTCCAACCATTAGCCTCCCCCCCCCCCTTTTTTCGAGATTTAATGAATGTTGATGGGGATATTATTATCCTTCTGACTGTGGGGGCTGTAAACTCGTTTAGTTAAAATATTTACGTACCTCAGCAGAGATTCTCAACTTTCCTCGCGTATTATTTGAGTAATATGTGGCCAAGTAACGCATCACTTTGTAGATAGCATCTATTTTGTTTATATGAACATACGGTGAATGTTTACTGTAGCAACTGGGTTTTAAATTTTGTTATTCTTCCGGTTTTCTTTAGAGAAGGCTGCATTTTAGTATTAAAAATAAAGGTAATATATATATACATATATATATATATATATATATATATATATAGTAACAATATAGTATATTGTATATAAATAAAGTAACGTGCTTCTGTTAATTTTTGTTCGAAAAATAATGTAAAATTCCGCATCCTTAACTATGCTTGTAAAAATATGAATTTGCATAAAAATCTGCAGTCTATTCGTTACACGTTTAAGACAAAGCAAAAGAAAATCTCCGCGTTTGCTTTGTGTGTTAGAAGTTCGTTTATTCTGAAATATGTATGTTACATAAATATAGAATACAAGTGTTATATAACCGACGTTATACGAATACAAAAAGTATTAAATAATTTACCAATCTTCATCGGCCACTAATTGTTGCTCTAAACGAGTAAACTTTTCATTTCCCATTTTCTCGACGATATTATTCCAATAACCGAGTATTTCGTTAATCAGATTTTCTGATAATCAAGTTTACCGATAACCAACGATCGGATAATCGATCGTTCCGTTAGTATCGAGATTCTACTGTATCTATCTGGTCTTAGAAGACTTATCATCGGTTCGATCAGTCGGAGCGAGTGCAGCTAACGTTATCCAGTATTATTTAAAGAGCATAAGACCTTGAGAGTCATGACGCTTGCCTTGACATTCTTCATGCGATCGCCGGTGTTTCGTGTGCATACGTGGGAACGATGGAAAACCGCGCGTAAGAAGCGAATCCTCGACGAGGACAAACGTAGAAAGCTAGCCCGTAGGGAAGGGAAAATATTGATCGTCTTGTTACACGCCTTGAAATATTGATGCTCGTTCAGAGTGGACAGAGTGTCTTGGCAGCATGGAGAATATTGTCGCCCGTAACCGGTTGCAGCTTCGCAGACTTGTACGTCGACTTTCAATCGTGCAGCTTCCGGCATTCGACTCTGGGTCGAACCTATACTCGCTGCAAGAAATACAGGTGGACGGGGGAAAAAAAGGATTCGATACTTTAGGGGCTTATAATTCTTACCCAAACGGGTGACAACTACTTATTATTAGCTGCCGGTTCGCTTGATGACGCGTCAATCGTACAGCCGATATTATTAAATAACTCATTACGCGTTATTCTGTTATGGCAGTGGTAATAAATATTTTTGTTCGCGGACGTGATTGCAAAATTCTAAAGCTAGCCGGAAGTGGAATGAACCTTCTGCGACCTGAGGATACTAATTAACCCCTTTGCTGTCTTCGAGATGAGTCGAATTGAATTCAGTCGCATGTAGAATTTTATTATTATATATATATAATAATAATATTATTATTATTATTTGTTAACGGGCATATTGCCCTTTATGTACATAGACAGTATTAAAATATCAAAAAAGTACATTAAACATTATACTTAAAGACATTCCTATTTCATAAATAGAAATTGAAATTAAAATAATGAAATAAGATATAAAATCGTACAGTATTATTCCGCAGTTGGTGTTTGAAAGATTTCAGTGATCCGAAGAGAAAAACGACGATATTATTCTAAGAACAAATCAATGTTAAAGCTTTGTCGATGAAGTTTCAAATTCGCGTGTTTTCCATCGAGGTTTCGTATTTTCTCGGATTTCTATCGATTGACTTATCAAAGTACTGGGGCACGTAAACCACGATGGGCTGTCAATTTTACCAGCTCGCTGTATTCTTTTATCGATTATAGTGGATGGAAGGTTGATGGGTCGGATAGAGATCCGCTTGACGAGGACGCCGGAGGCCCTCGCGACGCTTGCGATCTGTGGCATTTCGAGGAGAAAGTGCCTCGTTCTTCGTTCCAATTCGCTGAATAAATATATATATCCCGCGTCCTTCCTATGAGCAGGATGCGTTGGAGGCTAGTCGGGTTAGAATGTTGGGAAAAATAGGAAATTTGTGGGAGAGTTGCTCACCGCCTGAGATCCTCGATATAAATGACAAACGATGCAACTTTGTCCTTTACCTCTTATATCTAAAGTGCGAAGGAAAAGAAAACTTTCCATAAATCTCACACATGATTTGCGCCAAGATGAATTTATCAGAGAAAGATTGCGCACCTTTTAACTGGTTGATTCATGGCTTTGCTTTGCTCACCCTGATTTACTTAAGTTGCACTCAAAGGTAACTTAAATTTTTGTAACTGGAGTTATAATTGATGGGGGAAAATATTTGGGTTGCAATTGATTATACTGGTTTTTCACATTGCGTTTGGAAAATTGGGAATTAGTTGGTACTGGTACAATGATAATAATTAGACTGTATATTTTTATGCATATTCATATTTTAGTATATATAAGTTATTATATTATATATAATAACTGTATATTATAATAAGTGTATTATAATGAGTTCGAAGAAGTAGAATCTAAATTGTGAGTTGCTTCAACCTCTAAATATCGTGATGTCTACTATACTTTGGATATTTTCTACAGTCTTGCAGATTATAAGCATTCTGCACTTTTTTCCACCTTTAAATTCAAGTTTCAAATAAATGCATACAAATTTTCAGTTATAAATATAATTACATAAATATAATTAAGTAGCATTACATTATTTTGTAATGTTCAATATAACATCATACTACTATTATTTAGTACAGTATTGTGAAATAAGCAAAATGAATTCTATCTTCGAGTTTAATATAATTAAGTGGAAATTTTCTTAATTAGAAATGTACAACTACTTCAATGCTGAAATAGAAAATATAATACGGTAATTCAAATATTAAATTTTGTTACTAACTTATCTTACTTAACGAAATTGTTTTTTAATTGTAGCAAAATGGATTCTGTCTTGTCTTGGAAAACTCGAAGACATTCCTTTTTACTGGTTTTTATTTAAAAGTACTTTCTTAGTTCATTCTTATTTTCGTTCCGTTGCTATTATTTATCATTGTTTTTGTTTCGTAATAGTTTGAGGATTAATGGCACGTTAGCAGAACTGATTAGAATACGTAGGTGCTCGACAATAAGTAGATTTAAAACGGGTATTAGAGAATTCCATGTGTTCGTTCCTGTTCATCTATTCGGAGCAATATATTTATAGTTAACGATGCACCCATTATTCTCTGACTTTTATTATGTAGTAAAATCATAAATCTCGGGGCGCTTAATTTGTGTTTGGATTTAATTGTCAGAAGTTGGCAACCGTAAATTATGTACCATTCGGATTCTGTTGTTTTATTAACATCACAGCACAGAAGCAAACGATAATACAATACTAATATCTCACTGATGATATGAGTTATAACTGGTAGCTTTTAATAGCTTCAGTTATGTAATCAACACGGATAGTCATTCCGATAAGGTATTTACTCATTCAACATTGGATATCGCTGTATAATAATTAGCAATGAATCGAGGTCAAAGGATAATTGTATTTAGAAATTCAATCGCGATATTTATTTTATTAATGCCACACTGAAACTTTCATTGACCCTGATATAAAAACGTGTGCTTGGCTTTAATTAATATACAACGCAACCCCTAATAAATATTTTAACTTAATTTAAGATATATATTTGCGAGTTCGACAAAAGTGGTTGATGCTTTGGTGATTTGAGTATCTCCAAACTAAAACCAAAATTATCAATCGAATGCCGAATTAAATGAAAAGATGGATTATTCGTTGCTACACATAACAATTAAAAATAAATATCTAGAGCTCTAATAAGAATATATTGAAAATTCCGCAAAGTTAAAATTTCAAATAATTTCCATTACTAGACTTTACTTTATTTATTTATGTGTAAATTTAATTGTGGTGAAAATACAGGATGCATACAATATGCAAAAATATACAGTAAAATATCCAAAATAAAGCACAAGTTAGAATAATTAAAGGGTTAAACAACCCTCAATTTATGTTCTACTTCTTTCTAGCGTTATTTCTAAAAATATAAATTTGCATAAAGCTTCGTCTATTCATTGCTACGTAAATATGAATTCTTTGCACTCGAAAGATTTCAAAATTGATTCATTTTCGGGACTCGGAGTGCAAAGAGTTAATATTATTTACGAATTTTTAGGGAAATAATTAATGTTCGAATTGCAGCAAAAATAGGAGCATCATTTAGACAATTAATTGTTGTTGGAATTTGCAGTTACTTCAGTTCACCGAGGAACGGCTACCCTCCCGGTTTAGATCCAAGGTTTCCGGCTTTCAAAACAGCCGCCACCCCTTTCGTTGGTTTGATGGCACCTTTAGGTGCACCACAGCCATCAACCGTGTCAACCACCTCCCCTCTTTCCAATAAGGATCCGAAAGAGCAGAAACAAGATAATTTATTCGGTAACCCAGTGTTCCCGCCGATGCTGGACATGTCGTCGACGCAAGCACTTTTGCACATGGTGAGGACCGCTAATGCCGCGCAGAATGCAGCTGAGCTGGAAACGTACCTTAAAGGTAACTTTCACGCAATAAAGTATTATTACGATACACTGCGGTTAGTATAAACATAGCATTTCATTGTCGTAAACTAGTAGAAGCTGTTTTATCATTGATACCATTTATGACCGAATAACAAACAATTTGCGAATGAACGAGATTCGACGTTGCTTTGGAAAATTTTATTATTTTATACCGAAAATATGAACTTTAGCGATGAAAAAACTGTAAGCTACATAAAATTGGCCATTTCGTATATGCGAGGATAATAATATGTAGATAGAATCATTATATTAGTAAAGGTTTCGAATTTCACGTTTGCTAGTTTGTTTTCATTCATTATAATTTCGAATCATTAGAAACGTTTCACACTCGACTAATTAAATAGGATTATATATTAGTTTCTTTGCACCAACGCTTTGATTTTATTCAATTTTTGGCAAGATTTTCAAATCAAGTGTTCCATCCATATATTAGCAACGTTTACCATAATAAAAAAATGACAAAGAATTGCTTTGGACGATCAGGTGCGAATAAAAGAGACGCAGGAGTGACGAGTCCTCTGGATTTATCGAGTCCAGGTGGATTTGCACCGCGAAAAAGGCAAAGAGCGGAGCCGAGGAGATCTGGAAGCGTTTCGCCAAAGCCGAAACCAACTCCTCGACCTACCACACCACCTCCAGTCAGGTGTCCGTCCCTTTGCGGTCACATGCCCTGCGGCGATGGACAGGCTGTCAATCGATGGACCATCGAAGACGTCGTCAATTACGTGTCATCGATCGACATTTGCGCAGAATACGCACAGGTAAGTGATTTCAAATAATCTTCTCCGCTGTGTATCGAAAGTTTCCTCGAAGGTGTTAACCCTTTGGCTTACAACAACGAGCTACACTCGTGATTTAGTCTGTGGACCAATTACAATAAAAACATGCTGCTGTTTTTTCTAATAAAGTTTAATTCATTTCATTTCAATTTGCAGGATTGAGAGATCGAAGGTCACTAGGTACGAATTTCATATGACATTTTAGTGCTTTGCATTCGATATAGTGTTGTAATAAAAAGTAGTCAAAATTCCAATGAATAATCTTCGAAATATTCGTAAGCCAAGGGGTTAATAATTATTACAGTTTAAAATCTAAATCATTCTTTTAATTATTCTTTTTTTCCATATGATTACTTTCATTTGTTTTTCCAAATTATTCGTGTAATCTTGATTAGCAGTTTAGGATTATAGTTAAAAACAAACAGAACTCACCAAGAGTTATCGCTTTAATTGTTTTTAATTACCATTTAATCTTAGAAAATGTCTCTCCGTGTCCCTCGTAAAAAAAAGAATATCAAAGAAAGTGAAAACTTCAAGTGCCTTTGATATCGATTCTATTATTTTTCTGAAATAATCTTCAATATTTGGATATCCCTCCATCGATCTATTTTATAGGACAACTTTTACCGGTAACAAAAATTTCCTCGTATATCATTGAAACGTCAACGCAATATTTACGGCTTCTAATTTCTCTAATTATTGGGTCGTTGCATATGTCCACGCATAAATAATATTAATAATAAAAGAACTTCGACTAGCAGTCTAGCTCAATTTTAATCTGAAACAGTATTTTATGAAAAACATTCGAATTCCACTTGCATGGATAATTTCCTGTTCCCTTTTAAAACAATTACCGATCTATTAATATCGTTAAATTCAACAAGCTCCAAGCTTCATATTCGTGCACGTTAAATATCATTTAACGTTACTTTTAATCAATAAAAAAATCGACCATTTCACGTGCAACGACCTAGTAATAAGTAACCCTTAAGCTAAAACGATTGAAACCCGTTTCACAAAGGAAACTCTCGCTGTTTACACGTTTCGAAATCGGTAGTTCTCGAATCTCGAGCAAATGACCAACGGGGCAAGAATACCCGTGCAATTATTCGAACAAACGAGAGGCAGAATAAGCGAGGACGTGGCAGTTTTAATTGCGTTTGAAAGTCGTTGGCGTAATGAGGCGTATCGAGATCCGTCGCGCAATATCGTTAGAAATGGTCGATCCTGTTGCTCTCGACTTGCACGTCGCCACGGCGATGAGGCAACACAGAGGAGGTCTAGGAAGCTACGAATGACCTGACATCAGTCAATCCGCGCGTAGTCTGGCTTTAAGAGACGGTGTTCCACGGTTAGGAGAGCTCTATAATGACCCCTCGAAGCTAGAATCGACCCTGCACCCCTCTCTGTGCCTCGTGTCCGCACTTTCTCCCCCTTTTTCTCGTCGCCAACTCTCTCTCTTCTATCCCCGGGCGAGCATTCCGCTTGCGAACGTGAAGTTATTCGTAATCATTCCCTGTCTGGATCGTTTTTATTGTCGTTTCGCAGACACGTAGGATTCGATGGAAGAAGGAAAAGTTGTCTCTTCTCCGAAAGCTGATTCGACACCCTAATAGCCTTTGTGTTGGTGTATTCTTGTTCGTTCGATCGTTTCCGAGGAAACGCGCGCGGACGGAGAATAATTCGAGAGCAGTTTTGCAGTGAAAATTGAATGGAATGAAATTATAATAAATGGATAAAATATGTTAACTAGATTCGGGTTTATTATTAAAGTGTCGAAGATTAGAAGTTTAGCTTTGGATAGGATTAGAAATGGGGAAATATTAGGCGTACAAACTAGTTTTAAAACTTCTGGATTTTATTTGCAAGAAATCAGGTAGAGTTTCATTAGTAGACATTTGCAACATTTTCACGTTTAACGGGGAAATTCGTTACTTGGGAAATAGCGAAGTAATGATTTCGCATTGATAGAGATACCAAAAACTTAAAGATAGGTGACGCGAATTAATTTTTGTACGTAATAGATAATATTTGCTATATGCTATGTTTTTCGGGCAAACTATAAATTGCTGTTCAAGTAGAAGCTTAACCTTTCGATTAAATAAAGTCAACACCCATTTGAAATAGTGGATCACTTATTAGTACGCTAAATATTTTGCATAATCCATTAATAAAAATTGAATTTTATTTAGAAAGACCGAGAATTAATTTACAATGTTAAAAAATATTCTCCATTTCTTTAAGAACTTCCTTTTATGCTGCGTTACGTAACTCATAAATGAAAACTGAACTTTATTTAAGAAGGTTCGGAATTAATCTACACACCGAAAAATACTTTAAAAATTTCCTTTTATACTATATATTACTTAACCCATAAATAAAACTTTAATTTTGTTTAAAAAGACTCGAAATTAATTTACACCGCTGAAAGATACTCTCCATTTCTTTGAGATCATCCTTTTATACTATATTACGTAACCCCATAAATGAAACCTGAATTTTTCTTAAAAAGGCTCGGAATTAATTCGCGCCGCTAAAAATACTCTCCATTTCTTTCAGAACTTCCTTTTATAATCGTCTCATTTATCCTTACACTCTTCTTTTCATCCTATTGCAGCCATTCGTGAATCCTCAAAGAGGATTTGGCCTTTTGATTCTTCATCTTTTTCTTTTTTTTTTAACTCACGGTTAATCCTACATAATGCTACGCAACGGGTCCAAATAACGTTTTTGTCAGCCATGCCTGATTTTAATCGAGCAAGTGTGTGATATCTATTCAAGCGAGCATCCTGTTCGATCATCGTCAAAGACACGATGGATTGTTTTATAATTAGAGCTTAAACCCCGCCGGTGTAATTATAGATCTGATAACGGTACGAGTAAATTGATTAATCCCGGACAATTAAGCGTTACCTCGTTAGCATCGGCTCGGATACTCATTCTTAATTTATAAGCCTTCGCTACGCTGTGTCACGAAATTGTTCCTTCGACTTCTTCAATATTCTCTGCTTTCTCTGAACGAAGTTATTAGCCTGTCACATTTAACTGTCAGGCTCAAGGATTTCGTTGAATATTTCGCGATTCGATCAACCTGTATTCTCGTTTACTTACAGTTAGTATTCTCAGATGCAGAGAAAGACCGATTCAACGTTTTCTTCTTTTGTAGTCGCATTTTTATCGAAGACGCGTAAATTACTTCGCGGAAGACGCGAAGATTTATCGTCTTAATGTTCAATTTGTCAATTTGATGTGACTATTTCTCGAGAAACGTGAGCAATATTGAAACTAAATATTTGATTAAGATTACAAACGATTTTTCGAGAACAATACGTGATTTGTCATACAAAATATAAGTAGAGTTTTATTTCAATTGCGTCATAGATTCTTCTCTATCGTCTATGAAGTTTACTTCTGTGGTACAAATAAGTATACTATAGTTTCCGTTTATTATTACACTGATAAATTTCTAAACGTTGTTAATTTTTGTTAACAGCTAGCTTCTTAACATTTCTTTGCAAAGATTCATACTAAAAGCCTAAAATATTGTCTTTTCTGCCTTTCTAAACAGTTTTAGTATCTGTTGTATAAAATGCTCATCTCTCAAACCAAGAGGCTATTCTCAAAGACTATACTATTTTCAGAAACAAGAAAAACTATTTCCAATTACTCTCAAACATCAAACTACAATTTTCATCATTAATAATCACAAAATATCGTTTCCATATAATTATAATATACATAAATAATATAACAATAATCTATATATAAATAAAAGTTCTAAATAGTCACCGATAATTAGTTTCTCCTAATTTGTAAAAATTCTCTCTCACGGATTTCAAAGTGAAAGTCCGAAATCTATTGGTGAACGTAACAATTTTACGCATCTCTCTACGCGAAACGCTACTCATCTCCCTATGAAAAGAAATCGCACGGAAGCGTTTAAAAAGAACATCAATAGTTACTTAAAAAAATACTCCGAAGCAACAGAAATCATCGTTCACCAATTACTCTCTCTCTCTCTCTCTCTCTCTCTCTCTCCCGCTGAATAGACTTGCCTCTGCTCACATTTATTTTCACTAAAAACACTGCGTATTGATATTTCTTCGCTCTTCGCGAAGGCGAAAAAATGCCGAAGCGTCGCTTCGAAGAATCCTCGGCGTCTGTTTATCCAGCACGGTGTGGCGCCCCTTTCGATAACACGCTCGATTCCACCAAGAACAAGAAACCTCTTCTACTTACGCGTGACGTTCTGAAAACACGGTCGAACGATTCGGCCCATTTCGAGGCGTAACGTGGTTCCTCGAGGACTGTCAGGTCCGATTATAACCACGGCTATCGTTAGGCCTCGTTTGCGGGCCACGGTCCTCGAAACGTCAGCCTGTCATGGCCGTAAATTTTTGCGGGGGCACCCGCCACCTAGTCATGCATATTCATGAACGCTTCCCAAAGGGGGAGAACCTCGAGTATTTCGATCAGCCGTCCCAAAACGATTCGAGAATGACGAGGGCCCGAAATACGAGTGTAAACGTCGTAAACGTGTGTGCGTGCTGCGTTTGTCGCTGGATCAAGAATCTCTCATTCCTGCTTTAGAAGCTTTGGCGAATGAACCACTGGTATCTTTTAGCCTCTTTCAAGCTCGTGTGTTTTTTAATCGAGATTGGTGCGGATTTTTGGTCCGCTTACGTATGCGTTTGCATTAATTGGCATAGGACAGCGATGAATAAGACTGTGGATTGTAACTTTCTAAGGAAGGTTCGAGCGATAGACTGCGTAACAGTGACTCGATTCATTAATCAACCCTTGAGAAGTCGAATCTTTTACGACGGACGCTGGAGACGAATTTTGACGCGTAATGGAATATCTATTGCGAGTTAGTTTTGCGGAGGATTTATATATATTTATTTATTGTACCGTTCTTATATTATACATATGTCTTTCGGGTATGTAATATATAGTATAGTTTCACGTTTAATATAGTTTAATACAGTATAGTTTCAATACCAATAAGTGGCACGAATTATCTCAAGTAATAAATAATAACTGGAAGAGACTGGGAAGGAATTATATATAAAAATGTACTTTGAACAACGTATACTTGTTTCGTTTCAGTTTTCTTTTGCTACTGACACAAGAAATGATTTTATTCTTTATATGATTCATACGGGTCAAAGTGAAAAAAAATGATAATTTGTACTTCACTTCTAACGTTTCGTATATTTTTGTAGCTGTTCGTACATTTAATTTACCTACAAATGCATAAAAATCCGCAGTATAGCGATGAGCAATCCAGTACAAAGATGATGATGAATATCGAACATGGCGATAATTTTTAATGGTAGCACTGGACTTTCTCATAAAATTCTAAGCAATACACCGTACACATGGAATAAATCATCGTTCCCGTCAACTGATACACGTAAAATTCACCTGAAACAGTATTAAAGAACACGAAACGAGGTTTGTGCAATAATCACCTGGAATATCGAACGAGGCGGTAATTTTTAATATTAGCATTGGACTTTCTCACAAAATTCTAAGCAATACACCCTACGCTTCGTATAAATCATTATACCCATCAAGCGTTACATGTAAAATTCCCCTGAAACCGTATTAAAGAACACAAAACGGGGTTTGTGCAATAATCACCTGGAATATCGAGCAGGGCGATTATTTTTACAATTCCTTCGTAAAATTCGAAGCAATACACTTCTACTCTTGGTATAAATCATCGTACCCATCAAGCGTTACACGTTAAAATTCCCCTGAAACCGCAACCGCGAATATTAAAGAATACAACACGTTTGTGTAATAATCACCGCGAATATCGAGCGGGGCAATTTATCACATCGTAAATCCGACCCAAAAAAAGCATGATAGATCGCGCGTACAGTCTACCGTTACGGATCTCGTATACACGTATACGCTTTCGTTAACCGCTTCGAAAATGTTGGCAAAGTTCACAGTGGAGATCGACGACGGAGGCGGGCCCCGGTTCTCGTGACGAATAGTAGATAGTAGAAGCACGAACGTACGATTTACAAGATTCTCCAGTTCGTAAATAGCGAGCCGCGTCGCGGCATCGTCGAGATTATCTTATAAAGGATACCGCGAGCTGATCAACGGTGAGAGTAGATCGTTCGGTAGATCCCCGGTAGATCCCCCGTTTGGAATTATAGCGTTGATCCTTATCTAGATCTGGAATAGTGGCGCGATCACGTATATACGCTCACTTTCGTTTGAACGAGAAACGAGAAACGTGGATCGAACGTGGCGAGAAACTGTGAATAGTAAAGGGGGGAAATGTAAATAATTGCCGCGAGGACTGCGTACCTAATTATCGCGGCGCGTTTGGCAGCTCCGATTTATGATCGTAAGAATAGGCGTACGTTCCACGGAACGCGATTTAATTGCTCGTTAATGATACCAGCTTCGAGATTTCCATGTCCTCGCGACGGAGAAATTTGTTTCGGTTTCGGAAAAGTCAATTTTCGTAGTGGTTGCTAAGGTTCTTTTGCAATGGGGTCTATAAGGGATGAAATAATACTTGTTTAAGTTTAAACGAAAGTTGGACTATTTGGTGATTCTGATCGTTTAGGATAGTATTTGCTAGTTATTGTAGTTTAGCTTAGTAAATTAACTAATGGAGAAATTACTCTCGGTTTGGAGAAATTAATTTTAAAAAGATTGGTTAGGTTCTTTTGCAGTGGAGTATATAGGGGATGAAATAATACTTGTTTAAGTTTGAACGAAAGTTGGACTATTTGGTGCTTCTGATCGTTTAGGATAGTATTTGCTAGTTATTGTAGTTTAGCTTAGTAAATTAACTAATCGAGAGATTAGTCTCGGTTTGGAGAAATTAATTTTAAAAAGATTGGTTAGATTCTTTTGCAGTGGAGTATATAGGGGATGAAATAATACTTGTTTAAGTTTGAACGAAAGTTGGACTATTTGGTGATTCTGATCGTTTAGGATAGTATTTGCTAGTTATTGTAGTTTAGCTTAGTAAATTAACTAATGGAGAGATTAGTCTCGGTTTGGAGAAATTAATTTTAAAAAGATTGGTTAGGTTCTTTTGCAGTGGAGTATATAGGGGATGAAATAATACTTGTTTAAGTTTGAACGAAAGTTCGACTATTTGGTGCTTCTGATCGTTTAGGATAGTATTTGCTAGTTATTGTAGTTTAGCTTAGTAAATTAACTAATGGAGAGATTACTCTCGGTTTGGAGAAATTAATTTTAAAAAGATTGGTTAGGTTCTTTTGCAGTGGAGTATATAGGGGATGAAATAATACTGGTTTAAGTTTGAACGAAAGTTGCACTACTTGGTGCTTTTGATTGTTTGAGATAATATTCGCTATTTATTGCAATTCAAGGTAGTAAATTATATACTAGCTTCGAGATTAGAGCATTGTTTAATTAAAGAATTCATCAGCATTTGGAGAAGTCAATTTTAAAGTGGTTGGTTTGGTTCTCTTGCATTCGAGTCTATAGGGGATGAAATAATAAAGATTTAAGACTATTTGGTGCTTTTGATTGTTTGCAATAATATCTTTTATTTATTGCAGGTTAGGGTAGTAAATTACCTAATGGAGAAATTAATTTCGTTTCGGAGAAGCCAATTTTAAAGTGGTTGGTTTGGTTCTTTGGCATTGGAGTCTATATAGGGGATGAAATAATACTGATTTAAATTTGAATGAAAAATACTCTATTTGGTGCTTCTTATTGTTTAGGATAATATTTGCTATTTATTGCAGTTTAAGGTAGTAAATTACTTACCAGCTTAGAAAGTCACGTGTTGTTTTATCGAGCAATTAACTACGATTTGAAGAAGCAAATTTTAGAGTGATTAGTTTGATTCTTTTGCATGGTGATTTATAGAGGATTAGTGAATAATTTTGGAAGTATGGATGAAATTGGTATTTGGTTGATATACCTGACTACTTAAGACAGTGTTTATTGTTTATTGACATTTAGGGTAGCGAATTATTTTTGCATACATTATTTCTCCTGTTTCATTATTTGTCCATATATATTTTTCGTTCTGTTTCATTATTTGTCTTGTTTCATTATAAACGAAGAAAGCATAAACAATCTTGAAACCCGTCCTTCAACATCAAAACATCTTTCCTTTCCTATATATCGTCGCTACTTTAACCCTTTATACTATTAAACGCGTCCGTATGACGTAAAAGCTTAACAGTGATAAAAACTATACATATAACAGTGAAAGGGTTAACAAATATTTTCCTCCGCAACAAAAATTAACAATACAATTTCTCACACGCTCGCGAGCATATTTCGCCAAATTATAGAACCCTCGACTGCAATTAAAAGGGAATTATTCCTCCCTTTCCTTCCGTTTCCCATAACTCCTAAAGATTGCCTTGTAATTCGCCACGAACCGCGAACCAAAGTATCCTGATTTTAGGCTTGTCTTTAATACACCCATTTAGCAGGCGAATCACAAACGAAGAAGAAAGAAAGAAAAAGAAAAAGGAATGAAGTATATACACGCTCGATAAGCAAGGAAGCCGTAATTTACGCTAACAAGAGGCGCGTTCGCGGAGTCGATATAAGAAACTCATAAGGAACTGAACGTGTTTCGGTGCCTGAAAGGGGGAGAAAGAGAAGGAAGGGTTTCTTAAAGTGGCCACATTGAAACATCCTCGTGCGCTGACGCGCAAGAGGCGAAAGACACTTGGTCCCAGGTCGTTAGAAAGTCATGAATGCGAATCGAATCGGTTCGTACGTCTTTCGTGATGTGGCACACGAGAAGATATCGTGTCTTCACGTCCCACGCATCCTCTCTTCGTGCAAACTCCTCCGCCGTTTTCGCTCGCGTTTTATCGGCATCGTGCGCGCTTGTCCGCCATTCCACACCTTTGTTCTTGATCGAATGGGCAAACTGCCAAGATTCTTTTCCCCGTAGAAAGGAAATTCTCTCTTCTCCTCCTCCATTTTGTTTCTCCTTCTTTGTTCGTTCGGGAAAAGTGCGAACGCCTCTTGCCTCTTAAACGCGTCGCGTTTCTTTAACCCTTTGCACTCGAAGGAAAATTCTAGCAGCTGCATAATTTTTTAAACAAACATACTGCATATAACCGTTGCATTTCAATGTCTACATAGTGTACTTTGTACGGAGCAAAATATTTAATATCGAATTTTAAGGCTTGGAATTTTCCGCAGTAGTATTCAGAATCAGTTTAAGTTCGAATTTTTAGCATTCGAATTTTTCGACGATCTGAATCGAGCATTTGATTACCATTACTATTGATCTTCATTATCATTATTTATTTTACTGCACTTAAGTGCTTTGTTTACGATACTATTGACACTGTATCTAAACAGGACCATTTATTCGAAGGGTGAAACTATCTTGTATTTAAGTTTCGTTTCTTTATTTCTCTTTGGAAATCAATAAATTTGCATAACGCACCCAGTCTAATGGTAACAATAAGTAATTGATAACATCATCAGTGATTATAGTAACCTGATTCCACTGTATTTTTAAGAGTAGGATTTTGTACAGGAAATTCTCAAATTTCTTTTCGAACGGTGCCAAAATAAGAAAGTTAACTAATTGAGAGTTACCTAAAAAGCAGCTTAACATTCAAATTTGTTACATAAGAAAAGAAGACGAACATATATAATGGCATGTAATACAGAAAAGCACTAAGGATAACTTGAACGCTAAAAAGATTCATCTACAAGATTTCTAATAGATACAGACAATATGATAATGATTTCTGTAATTGATAAATGATTTATAGGTTCTTTTAACAAGTCCCGGTATAATAGAACAGGTTTCGGTTGAAACCTCTGCAACTTAAATAGAGGTTTAAAGTTTCCTAGACGAGTAACACATAATCGATTAACTCATCGAGCAGAATTAATTAATTTGCAACTTCTCATTGATCGAAGCAAATTAATTAATTTGTAACTTCCTCTACGCTTTCACTATAATGGAAGAATATCCACGTTTCTTGATTTATCTCTGAATCACTAGGTCATCCAATAAGCCACGAGCAATGTTAATTTTATCAACAACTTAATTTTAAGTGCAAGCTGAAAAAAAAAGTTTAGCTACTTATTTTTTATTTTCATTTCGAACGTATGATAATTCAGTAAGGCGCGACGTTTACTATACATCTTGTATCTGTTACACAAACTGACGTGTTAATATATGTAAAAACGTGTTTCTATTTAAATGAAAAGTTTCCAAGTGACAGTACGAAGTACCGTGGACTTTGTTGTGCATTTTCAATTACGTAGCAATGAATATATTATATTGAACAAGTGAGAAGAATGTTCATAAATAAAAGGTCGATTGGACAATATTATGCTCCAAACTGGAACGATCTTTACGTTAACTTAACGACGTTCTAAAATAATTAAATAAAGTTACGCGCGAACCTTAAAGTGGCAATACGTGGTCCATTTACCCTATATATAAATTTTCACAATCACGGGATCGGATTAAATTTGTCTTCTTTGTCCACTGGTTAATCCGACCCTGATCGAATCGCTGTAAAACTCACCGAAAAGTGTTGAGCAATGCACCGAGAAACGAACGCGTGATTCTGCCCGATTTTAGAAATCCCATTATTTCCGGTTGCTCCGCTTTCGCCGAGCATTCAAAAGCTTCGTCGGACGCGACGCCAAGGCTCGCTTACGCAGGTCTATTTAAAGCGCGAGCAAAACGAGGTAGAAAGCCTCGTTCGGCCTCATCCTCCGCATCTCGCCCAACATGCAAATCGTTCATCACCGATTCCGCGTGAGCCGCTCCAAAAATGTCGAACCTAACCCGTCAGGCGCATCTGCGTGCCGTGCAATTACCGACGAGTCGTGTTACGTCTTCGAGCTTATCCCTCTCGTAAATCGTCGGATCGATGTAACGAGGAAGCCGATTCTTTGATCGGCGCCTTCGGACTTCGAGATCTTCAACGCGCCATTTTCACGCGTTCTTCTTCTCTCTCTTTCGAGAACGAAACGGTGGATCATTCGACACGCTTCGTCCGTGATCGACGCGCGTTCCATAGATGAATATTATCGCCTATTAATGATTAATTGACCGACGGCCGACAGGCGAATGCGAGTAGAACTCTTGCTTACGCGGTTGCCTTCCGATGCCTTCGAGAACGAGAGGTCGACCCGGGTCACATCACGCTCTGCACCGAATCGTTAGAAAGTCCGCTCTGAATCTTCGTGTGTTCCACTCTTCTTTCCTTTTTCCATAACGTTCCGTGGCATTTCTTTTCGAACGTTTGCCCGGGATTTTTGTTTCGGTAGTTTTGCTCTAGGATTAAGTATCAGTTAGACTCTTCTTTCCTTTTCTCTTTATATTTAGCATGATTCCTTTTAATATCTTTGTTTCGGTAGTTTTGCTCTTGTAAAAGGTTGCTTCGATTAATGGCGATAATGTATCGTAGGTTTATGAAAGTTTAGAGGACCTCAATTGTCTGATTTTGATTTTAACGTGATTTTTTAGAATGATAGCATATCTATTCCCGTTGACATTTTTGAAATATGTATTAAGCGTAGTTACTTAATAGTTTCAAATATACAAACTATTAAAATTACGTATCCCTTGAAGGACTATTAACTAGGCATGCCTGGCAAATTGGGACGCGTTTCTTTAATTTTGGCAACAGAAACGCGATGTTGCACGAAGATTCACGATTTATTAGCGTAACTTAGCTAGCGAATAGTGAACAACGTATACATTGCGTCGTCAGTAATGATACTTCAAGAAATATGTAACTTTAATAGTTTCTATCTTTCGAATTATTCAATTTGAAACAACTTGTCCTCGCACGCGTTACAAGATACATTACTCGTCGCTAATTGTTTCGCAATACTTAACATTATTCCTCACATTCGACCAATTGTCTCCGCGCTGATCGCGAACGTCTTTTATAGATCAATTGAAAAATGATTGGCGTCGGACAATCGATTTATTCCTCGGCTCTGTACCGATCGTTTTCTTCGACTAGCATCGACGATAGCAGACCTTGAGTAGCGTCTCGCTTAGAAAGAAAACCATCCATCGACCGAACGGTTTAACCGAAAGATATCTGGCTCGTTGTTAGCGCTTCTCGTGAGATGAAAAGAGTTTCGCGTTTGCGGTCGTTGCGCTGGAAAAGTCTTGTGTAATTGAAGATCTTGTAGTACGTTACCTTTGTACGCGTACGCAGACACGCGTCTGTTAACGTATAAATCAGTGGCCTTTAGGTATACATATACCCGCCGGTTCGCCGAGTTAGCGACGAACAGCCTCTTTGTTTGAATTGTCGCGAGCCTACGCGGATCTTCTGTTGCGTTTCGTTGCGCACGATTTATTGGCGCGATTCACCGTGACATCTCGCCGCCAGAGGATTTGGATGATGAACGGTGAAATGGTGCTCGTTACTCGCTCGCACAACTGGTATTTAGTAATAGTGATAGCGATTAAAGAGGGAGTATGGTACATTTAAGAGGCGCTTGGAACTTGTGTTGCGGTTATTGAGAGACACGGATCATACGGACAATCGCACATTCATCTGAAAATAAATATCCGTATTTAGATTTTGCCTCTGTGCTCTTGCCTTGTCAATTTTGCCTCTATACTCGTATAAAATTAAAGGAGTTGAAAGTTTGGACGCTTTGATGTTAGAAATACGAACGTTTGAAGACTTGGAAATTAGAGAGTTTCAAATTCGGAGGTTCGAATGTTGCAACGTTTGAACGTTGAACGGTTTAAAAATTGAAACCTTTGATAATTGAAAGGCTTTGAAATTGAAACCTTTGAAAGTCGTAGAATTCGAACATTGTAACATTTGAAAATTGCAAGCCTTGAAAATTATGCAGATCGAAAATTCGTAGACTTAAAGAATTGTAACGTTTAAAAATTGAAACCTTTAATATGATATGACATCATTTAAACCTCTGATATAGTATAACGCTCAACTATACTTAATAATACGAAACAAAGAGAATAATAGTAATACAAAACAAAAAGAATAATAATAATACAAAACAAAAACTGATAATAATTTAAAGCGAAAAGAATTTGGAGCACCCAAAATTAAAACAATTTTCCAACTATAATTTCCAATTACTTTAAACATAGACAGCAACAACTATCTATTATCATTGCCACAATATTTTAATTTTCAAGCCAACCATCAATTTTTTGAATTCTCCGACGCGTAGACATAACCTGGTGAACTCGAAGCCACGATTAAGTTCGCCCAAGATTCTCCATCTTTCGTTAACAACGTTCGCGATAAGCGTTTACACGTCTACTCGAACATCTGCCGTGCAAAAATGTCCTTATCCGAAGCACACGGAGTTCCTTATCAAAATTCAAGGCAGGCATGTACGCTCGATAGAAGTGTACAGTTACTCGATCGACTCGAGCAACGTACGACTCTATCCAAACCTCGATAAGACCGACAAGATCGCCGTGAATTCACCCAACGCCCGATGCGAATCTCGCCTAGAAAGTTTAATCCCGAAGGCTGAATAGAGGTAAGAGATTTTCATGGAATCCCCGCGATTCGAAGGATCGATTTAATGACCGGCCACGTGGTCGGTGTCTAGCTAATCGTCGGAAAGCTAATTAACCGGAGGGCCACGTGCGCGCTTTCTCCTTGACGCTGCGTGCGTGTAATTACACGAGCGGAGGCTGGTGTAAAACCGCGTACAGCAGAGAAACGCGACGGGTTACGGTCGATCGTGTGAGTTTATATGGTAACGGAGCAACTAATACGTCAATCGGTAGGAACGAGACATTTCTTTCTCGAATTATAGCGAGGGAGAACGGTTCGATTTTATATATATATATATATATATATATATATATATTGCAATTTTCAATTGCAAGCCTTGAAAATTATGCAGATCGAAAATTCGTAGACTTAAAAATTGTAACGTTTAAAAATTGGAACCTTTAATATAATATGACATTATTTAAACCTCTGATATAATATAACGAGTGTTATTATTAAAATTTGAAAATTGCAAGCCTTGAAAATTATGCAGATCGAAAATTCGTAGACTTAAAAATTGGAACCTTTAATATTATATGACATTATTTAAACCTCTGATATAATATAACGAGTGTTATTATTAAAATTTGAAAATTGCAAGCCTTGAAGATTATGCAGATCGAAAATTCGTAGACTTAAAAATTGTAACGATTAAAAATTGGAACCTTTAATATGATATGACATTATTTAAATCTCTGATAATAATAACACTCGTTATATTATATCAGAGGTTTAAATAATGTCATATCATATTAAAGGTTCCAATTTTTAAACGTTACAATTTTTAACTCTACGAATTTTCGATCTGCATAATTTTCAAGGCTTGCAATTTTCAAATTTTATATTATACATATAATAATCTATATATATATATATATCGAGTACTACGTAGTAAGCATTTGTATAGAGTGAGTCATAATCGGGCTTCTGTTGGCCTGTTTATCCGAAGGAAACTGGTCCTTATGTAACTGGATTCTTGCTTCGATGCGTGACGTATAAGGAAAAATTTTTTGGCTCCGTGATTGCGGAATGTGCACCGCGGATGAAAAATTTAGCGCCGGCCTTCGGTGGTCGGATAAAATGTTCGAAGTATGTTAAGCAAAGAAATCTTAACCATTCGCATTACAATGACGAGTGCGGATCGTGTAACAAATTGCGGACTTAAGTACGACAAATACGCGATGCATTTTTAATAAATCGTAATTTTAACTCTAATTGCATTACGAAACTGTAAGATCGATGCTCGTGGAAAGGAAATTACGCGTCGTACGACAACGTTTTATATTAGATGAAGCGTTAAAGCAGTGAGTATTCAACTTAAACTTATCGAATGATCGAAATGCTTAAGCAATTATTTATGAAAGTCGAAATTCGGCAAATATATCGTGAACCTTATTGAAACTTGGATTTGAAGAAGATTATAGGTATAAATAGAACAAAGAAATTCAACACTGATTTGTAAAATGTAAGATTAATAGTTTTCCACTGGATAGAAAGTCAAGAAGAATTCGTAAAGTTAGAATCATTAGGTGTACTAATGAATAATTTTATTGTTAACGAAATGAAACACTTATCTTAAATGTAATTGCGTTGTAGTGGATTGTTAACGATGTAAATTAAAGCGTACAATTCTCTTGTCAAGAGATTTGTAACGCGTACCTAAAATAATTAGTTAACGCTACGAAAGATTTCTGGGTGAAATTTGGCGAAAGACGCGAGAGACTTCAACGCCCGTATAAGTGAGTCGCATAGTGATTTCAACGTTGCGTGAGCCGTGCGCGCCTAATTTATCTCGACAGCAACTATTTACTTAATTTCTGTTCACAGCGGAAATAATAAGAACAATTTCCATTCTGTTTCAATTTAAATGATCAATAATTAAATAATTAAGAGACACGGTAATCATTTGGAAACTAGATTTGAGGTATTTAGTGCTTTTAGCCGATTTAACATGATATTCATTTAACATGATTCATTTCCAATTTCTTTAAACTCAACATCGTCTTCTTTATTTGCTTGTACTTCCTTTGTTACAATTGCATTTTTATCTGCTACCTGAAGCTTGTGTTGACAAGTAGCTTAGCTTATTTGAAAACTAATTTACACGTATACTTATAAATTACATTTCTCTACATTTTCCTTATTATTCTTCTTATTATATTATACTTCCTTACACGTATACTATTTATTTTTGAATCCAAATAATTGCCTGAACCGTACGCACTTCAGTTATTTTACTTTATAGCTGTACTTCTTATTTTTTGTTTAAAACATTTACCGTAATATAGTTAAACTTTTACCGAGGACAAATTAATTTTTTATAAACTTTTTCATGTTGTTTTGTTTACATGCAACCCATTGAATTTTTTCTTAGCAATCTACAGTGACCGAAAAAAGTATCCATACACCGTGGATTCTTCACTTTTATTGGAACTATCGTTTTCAAAGCAACATCAAGTCAAGATCTATTTATCGAAAAAGAATTTCTAATAATCTAGTTCCAAATGTAAACCTATCCAAATACGAATCGCTCAATTTTCATATTCCGTAGGCAAAAAGAAAAGTGTTTTCAATAGAAATCCAAAGTTTGCAGAGTACGAACACATTAATCGGTTACATAGCTGCTATTTCAATTCGAACACGCCTGCGACCAAAGGAAAAGCTTTAAAAAAAAAGAGCAAGATAACAAAGTACAAGGAAACAGCGAAGGTGAACAGCTAATTAAACGTCACTGTCAGTCCGTATTTCGACACACGGCTAGAATGTTGCAACCCGTAGAGCGCTTTATCAGAAAATTCCCACAGGCAGCTGAAAAGTCCGATAAAACGACCCAACATTGGACGCGTTCGCTTTCTACGAAACGCCATTAATCACAGACAGGGACAGGTTTCGGAGCCGTGTGGCAAAAACGTGCTGTTTCGAACGCGTTTTATCGCCCCTGTCCTATTCGTCACGCGACGTCCCAAAGAAAGAAAATAGCAAAGAGTAAGAAGGGGGAAGAAAAAAAAAAAAAAGAAAAGGAATCCGTAATTCAACGGGCTGTCTTTCATTATCATAATGAACTCGTGTAAATAGCGGGTCGGTTAACGTCCCCCTAATTACACCTACGTTCAATTAACATATCAAGAGACATTTTCATCTGGAAATGACAGAACACGAACGCTACTGAAAGCAATATCCACCGTTTTATCGCTGCTACACGTTTCTAAACGTACGGTAGCGATCTGTCAGTGGAAGAAAAACGGTCTGGCTTGAGCTTGGCTACATATCGCCTTACATACATCTACCTACGTGCCTCTGTATGAATTTCTCTTTTCTCATTCTCCACTCGTGGACACACACAGCGATATATAATACTGTTTGCTCGTGTTTATGTATATATTCTAATGTAAATCAAACACCAGGTTTATACACGATGTTGCCCGGCTCCGCCGATTCCCTTCGCGTACTCGCACGAAACAGACGGAAAATTGGTATACGGTTTAATTTAAGACTGGATAATCTGCGAACTGGTTGTTTGGCTCGTGCAAATTAGTCGATGAGATGAAAGCAAATATTATGCGCCGTTGCGGAATCGAAGGCCAAAGGGTTACGATATAAATCATATTTTTAGATTTTTGTAGAGGAATAGATTTTCGCTGAGTTGGGGTAATTTTTACTATTTCAAGTAAAGCGGTGTGGAAAATTTTCCAGCGTTTTTATTGGTCAACTCGCATGGTGAGATTCTTTTAAATCCATTTATATTTTACTTACAATTGCAACACTTTGCAGCTCGTTGACGTCGCTACGGCAATGCGTATAAATTTTCCCGAAAAATTAAGATTTGAGGTTTTTATTTACATGTAGGCGTCACTTGAACTTTCATTTATTTTAAAAGAGGGTAAAGTAAAGACGGCTCTTCCCCTTTTACGAAATACGGAATAAGACTTTAAATTTTTCAGTGGAAAATACTAATGGTAAACAAATTAGCGACAGTATACACTTAGCTTCTATTCAAAGCTATTTTTATAAAACGCGTTGCATTCAGCATGTGTGATTCATTATAATGTTCACATTGTGTTTCATTTTTATATAATAAAGGACTATCAAGTTACGTAAAGATCAGGTTTGTTCCCAAACGAACCACGGGTGACTAAGCATTGTATGAGTCACTATCACTTCGTTCACGTGATAAGCGTTTAAGAATTCTATATTCTGTTTAGCATTTTGTTAACTAACTTCGTTAACCTCGTAAGTGAATTAATATACCTTTGCAAACGTTTTATATTCTACTTAACGGACATTTTTTTAATATTCCTTAAATATTTTAACGTTCAATAACTATTCTTACTCTATACACCTAAGCTTCGAACGTGAAATCTTTTGGAAACTGCTGGTTATATCGAAAACTAGTTTAGACGAGCCAAATTTGTCTATACTATTTTATGTATTATCTTTGGCGACTATTACTTTGTAAAGAAAAATGCAGCAGGTAATTAAAAGAAGGAAACAAGGTTGCAATAGGTTGTATCAATATTTCACTTGATATATTTTAATTAAAATATCTCCTAAAGTAATGATTTTTCGATACAAACAAGTTTTAATACCTTCTTTATAAAAAATGGCGAGCTGCATCGATTGGTGTAATAAAAAAACATTCCATTTGATTCCATTTAAAAGAAACAAAGTTTCGAGTGACGTTTAGGCTCACGCTGCGTCGATATTAATTTGATAAATTGTTGAATCCCTTTTTTTGGGGATATAAGGTCGAGGAAAATTAGGTGGTTATTCTACGAAATACGATTTTTCGCACGAGAAATCGAATTTTCCATATTATCCTGTATAATAAAATGCAACATCGGAATAAAACTATTTGGAAGTTAATAATATGCAAATTGGCGCGTATATTTATGCCACAAATCAAAAAGGGGGGAAAAAAATCCGGAGCCGTTAGCATACTTTCTGTAATAAACTAGATTTACGATACGGAGAGTATAAGACGTCTCGGTATTTGCCTTTCAATGCTCCTGCTTTTCTGCAGTTTTATGTCTGGAGTAACGAGAATCGATTTATTGTGAGTCGCCTAGCTGCCTCGCTTTAATAGTTTTATAAGCAGGGATCATGGCGGAGGAACGATTATTCGTCCATGAATAGGATGTAATTCCCATTAAAAAGATAAACGAGAGCTGTATAACGCGGATTCTTTAAATATATTGCGATAATAAGGAGATCACATTTCTGGATTACTGTTAGGAATAAGTCAATTATCCGAGATAAAAGGAATTATGCGCGTTTAATGAGATAAATAATATTTTTTTTTACGGCGAACATATCGCTGGTATCCTGTCTGTACGTGGTGCAGCACGTCGAACGTATAATAAAATTAAAGTTTAAACCGAAAGGAGCAGCTGGAAAGAAATATTAAGTCTTCAAAGGTACGATCAATTTAACCCTTTAACGATCGGCGGAATGCAAGTATTTATTCCCGTCTAGAAGTCATCGAAAGTTACCTAGCAAATATAACTTTATGGTACAATTATAAAATAAAGCTAATTATTAAGTGAATAATCTACTTGATTGCTTCAATTCTTCGTTTGTTTTTCAATGAAATTAAGTACCTATCCTGTCGTATCGTTAAATGTAATTGCTGTTGCTTTTGCAATATTGTAACTAATTAATGGTAACGAACGTTTTTAAGTTTCTACTTAAAAAGATGCTTCGTCTTTTGATGCAATAATCTATTTATGGTAAACTATACGTTGAAACTTTTAGCGTATTATTGTAAGGAAAAGTAAATTATACTTTATTGCATCTTTGCCTAAATTTACGGTGTCCTATGATTATAGAAAACACGTATTGCAACATTTGGAGGATCGAACAACTAAATTAAAGTTCCAATAAAATAAAGTCTATTAAAGTTCCTTTTCCATAGTGTTGTTTATAAATAAACTAGGGATCTTTAATAACAAAAGTAAGGACCTGAAATCTGAATAGAGAATTGTTTCGCCCTCTTAGTAAAGTAGTATGTATTTCAATTAGGATATCCTGTATATTTTCCCAAGTATAAGTATTCTCTAATTTCTTGCCTATTTAAATTTCGTCCGAACGCGTCAAAATCCTCGGCCCGCTTATAAAAGTACAAGTTGTCGTAAAAATCGCGAGTCGATCGATAAGCAGCATAAACAGTAGGTACAGTATTCATCATTTTCAAATGCCGGATCTCCGATGATCCATTTGGATCATTAACGAGCCATCAATATCCACTCGGAACGGAATTAAAAACAAGCTAACCCGTAATTATAATTGTACTATCTAAATAACAGTCTATCTCATCGTCTAAACCAAATACTTAACCGTCTCTCGATTCATCTTCCAATACTCGCCCATTCAGCATCAATGTATCGGCAATTAAAAGCAAACCACGAAGCGCCGTCAACGTTCGCCGTTAATTATCCGCCGAACGCGCGCGCAGATGCTTAAAATACTGCCGTTTCATACCGGGGTTCGCATATTTTTGCTTACGTTTCCTGCTCGCCAGGATCGATATGATCCAGTCTGGAGCCATCACTCACGTTTCCTACGTGGCGGTTCAATAAGCCCCTGGCTTAAACGTCGGGTTACCACATATTCCCGACTAGTTAAGGCCTAACCTGCATCTCTTCGGCCGGGCCCCTTTGCAAAGCCAACGAGAATAAGAAGAAAACGAAGAAGAGAGACGTACAACGTGGGGCAAGTGAAAAGAGGAACTCGCGGCGGAGAGAAAGAGAGAAAACAGGGTCGTGACACACGTACGTGTATACGAGGCACACGCGCGCATTCGCTATATCGACAGCCGTTTGCCGTTCGTTGCAGCCGCAATCAACGTCTTATTGGTTCCACTGGCTGTCTTTCGCTATAATTCTCGTTGCCCTTCTTCGACCAACACCGGTGAGCACTTCTTCCGGCTACCGTCGATCCACCGGTTCCCCTCGTTAGCGTTCTTAACGTTGACAAAGTTCAACGAGATTCGACGAACACGATTATCGATCGAACAGATGTTCGACGCGTGGATGACGATTCGGTTTCAGCGGAGCGAAGTATAGTTACAGGCTTCGGCAATGTGAAGCAACGCGTAATTGGGAATTTTTGCGAAACCAAGATAATTGAGATGCGAATTTTATCGGTATCGCGTATTACGAGTTTCTCGTGAACTTATAATTAAGCGTAATCAAGTGTGTCGATTATTGAAAGAGAAACGTTTCGATTTTCTAGCGGTGTGCAAAAATATTTGAAAGGTGTGTTAAATAGTTAAATAAGATGAAGATAAACTGTATCGAAAAGAGATGGAGTTTAAACAAATATTCATTTCTTCGTATGGAAACGTTACTCTTTTATTGTTTTAAGTTATCGATTTACTGGTAACCGAATTGCATAATTTTAGGAGATGTTTAAACGGTTGAAAAATGATCCCTGACAAAATTTTAAACCGATTAATCGTAGATTTTGAAAAGCCTTTAAATCCACAACTGGGATCGTTTTACGTATCGCGGCGAAAAATAAATGAAGTTAGCCTTGTTTGCATTAAACAGATGATGGAGGGTCGTTTCAAAACTTCAATAAATTCCGTGGAAACGATACATCACCCATTATCAGATTCATCGCGCTAATACATCATTAAACTCTGACAAAATGAATTACACCGAGTCCTGTCTTCGTTCATCAGGTTTTTATCCTTTTACCGAGACTCGCTAAAAAATCGTGGCCTCCTCTTATCAGATTCATTGTACGTTTCTAAAAGTGATCGATCAGCATGCTCCAACTACCTAAACTGGTTTCAGAATAATCAAAGAGAGAATAGCAATCAATCCTCGTTGCAACTGTCCATCGGGTTCAGACATTTATGCTGCCATAATTGCGTGTGTTCCAGGTTTCTATGTTTCCATTACAATTTCGCAACGCGGCTTGATGGAACGGTGAAGGCAGTGACAGTGATTATAGTATATTAAAGTGATACTAGTATTATTGGTTAGTTAAAGTTTAGGGCCGTTGGCAGTAATTACAGTTCACCCGTGTTAATGATTAAAAGTAATGGCCAAGTATTAATGGCTTAGGTTTCAGCGTTAACTGACGAATTGCTAATAAAATCGTGCCGTGGTATTAATATTTGCATTAATTGCTCCAAGCAAAATGTCACTGCATCATCGATATCCTTTACGAATGATATGATTAATTGTTTGATAAATGATATTTCTGCTTCTGCTCCGGGATGCATGATATAGCTGTAGAAAAAGGAATTAGAAAAGGTGTGTGTATGAGTTATGTACGTGAATTTCTGAATACTTTTAACGTTTAAGAAACGTTGAAAATATTCAGAAATTTGTTACACGTAAATGAGAATTGTAACAAAGAATATTAAAAATGGAAGTGAAAGAACATCGCTGTAAAACAGTACAATTAATAAATGATAAATTGGTAAAAAAGAAATAACGATAAATTGATATTTATACTGCGCGTCACAATTTTTCGCTAACAATAAGAAGAAATCGTGTAAATAAAGAACAAAGATTGTTCGAAAGTAAAAATTAGACTGCGAATCTTTATGCAGATTCAGATTTTTACAAATAAAATTCAAGACACGAGATCAAAATTTGGGATTGTTTCGCTTTGAATATCTTCTGTGTTTTTCAATGTCATTTGCATTCTGCATCTCTTCGCATATTTAAATTTCCTATAAATCTATACAGTTTCGCAGTCTAGTAATTGCTTACTTGCCTACTTAATATTAAACATGCTATTTTATCCAACAAAAAAATCTCATACAAGCTTCACCCTTGATTCAATCTGAATATAAATTTCTCACTAAAGAAGAACCATCTGATTTTTAAAAATAAAGATTCTTAAAAAGTAATAAATATTGCATAACTTCTTATTATTAGATAATAATAGTATTTTATTCAACCGAGAAACAATAAAAGCTTCATTCTCGATTCAATCTGAATACAAATACCTATCAATTAACCCACTAGCATCGAAGCACTAAATACACGACCAACTTTACCAATTTACTTGAAACTTACGTGTAATAATCGAAACAAAAGATAGTGTCATACATGTGTATGTACAGTAAACAAACTTGGAATAGATATAATATCTTTGATTAATTAGTATGGTTATTAGCGGTACATCAGAAACATTAGAAATTGTATTAATATCAGTAATCGTGTGCGGATGCAAATGGGTTAAATGGATTACGCGTATAAACTGGCAGCTTTTACAAATTTTGTGTTAGAAAAGTGTGGGTGTCAGGACGATATCGGGCCAGTTTATCGACTGATTGCTATCCGGCTCGTTGGGACATAACTAATTATAGCTCGTTATAGGTCAATGCTTAATTACACCGCGGGCGAGATTCCACCTCTGCTTTCGGTCTTATCGAACCTCTCGATCTTAGACACGGCACAACAGGTTCTCCTCTGGACTGGTTCGATTTTACCATAACTTCTGATCCGAATATCCACTGGATATTATCCACACCGTGTGGAGCCTGTTAACCTTTTCGATGCCGGTGTCACAAGTCGTGCCGCGGAATTCGCCGCCTCTCCTATTTAGGTGTCTTTAGATCTGTCGTTCCGTGAACCCGACCACTGTAATTACTTTCTGCGATCGATGTATCGCCGGGTTAGACAAGCCATAGAATGGAAAGTAGCTTCTGTTTCGGTGGATGAAAGTAAGAGGATGATTAATCTGTTCTCCTGTTTTATGGTAATTTTATACGTCAGGTGTAAGTACACACCACTGTGTAATTCGATTCCTTTTGATGAATTTGATACTAATTTTTAATCAAACCCGATACCTATTTTAACGCTAGATCAAAATTACTTATTTCGTCATTACTCGTAGCCAATCATTACTCGTTATCATTGCAACTTATTTTTCAATATTTTGCGTGACTTTTATTGTGAAATATTCAGATGATTCATTCTGTGCAGTGGTTTTCCGTTTTCCTGTTCTGTACTATAAAATTTCTATGTAGTATACAGTGGAATCCGCTTATTATGATCACTTTGGGACTTTATAAATATTTGTTGTTGATTAGTTTAGCATTACACGAGTATAGTAATATTATAGCATTAGCATAATATTAGCACAGTAACATTGCAGCATTAGCATTATATTAGTATAGTAACATTACAGTATTAGCATTATATTATTATAGTAATATTACAGTATTAGCATTATATTCGTATAGTAACATTACAGTATTAGCATTATATTATTATACTAATATTACAGTATTAGCATTATATTATTATAGTAATATTACAGTATTAACATTATATTATTATAGTAACATTACAGTATTAGCATTATATTATTATAGTAATATTAAAGTATTAACATTATATTAGTACAGTAACATTACAGTATTAGCATTATATTATTATAGTAATATTACGGTATCAGAATTACATTAATATAGTAATATTAAAGTATTCAGTTCAACTTCCAACTTATCGAACATCCAATTTAACCAAACATCAACTTTCACGTCATCTCTATTTTCCAACCGTTTTTTCGCGCGCTAATCTGGTAGAAAAATTCCCCTTCGGCGAAAGGCAAATAAACATGTGGAGACCCACGACTCGATAATATTGCACGACACGTGTTTAGAGAACAATCCGGTGTGCGGTTTGCAGTAGGAAGTAAGTGCATCGGTTGGTATCAGCATTAAACTGGTGCACCATTGTAGAAACATGTGCATAAAACAGTGGGCACCATCCTTAAAAGGAACGTCCTTGCATTGCACAGTAGCGCACAGATGCACGCTCTTGCTTTCATGAAATTCTTCGTTGCGGTTCTGTTACCCTAAACATCTACCAGTCCCATCTTTCCACTGCTGGTACAGTGTACTCGCCCGGTTCGTTGCCTGCATGCTTTCAGATTAAGTTACTGCGGACGCTTACTTGAAATAGTAGCACAGATATCTGTATCCTTTTAGATGCAGCTGTAGCTACTTAGATCTTGACCTTTTTCCATTCGCGAATATTCGAGATCAAAGAGTACCTCGAAGACTACCTTCGCATTCCCTTGATCTTTTCAGCTGAATTATCCTGCAGGTAGATTCCTACGAATGGAACAGGCAAACTTGGATTCATTTCAATTTATAATGCCCGTGGAATTTCAGTTGGAAGAATTTGAAGATGGAAATTAAGTTATAGAATAGGATAAGAATGGATTGCGTTAAACAAGGTGGTGTACAGTGGCTGCTAAAAGTTTCAGGTTGACGTGTAACTTTATTCGACGTTAGGGATACCGGATATATAATTTCGTTCGGTTTTTAATAAACTTTTACGGTATAAACTAACTGTGAATCTTTATGAAATATTCGTTCTTTTACGAGTACGATTTTGAAGAATGAGACCAAGATAGAGATTCATTCTACTTATTAAATATTGTAATATTTGTCGTACGTTTGAATATTTGATGTATTTTTACACATTATATACGTTGCCTGCTTTTCGCGCATTTAAATTGTTAATAAATGTATAAAGATCCGAAGTCTAGTTATAAATTTCTAGATACATATAAATATACTAATCGTGCAAATTCGTATCTTTATAAACGATACTAAATGGCCAATATCTAAATTGGAGGTTATTTCACCCTCTAAATATAATAACGCGTATTTAACTTTGTCCATTTCGGGTGTTTTTAAACCTCTTAAGCGCTTATTATAATGATAAAAAGATGTTAAAAAATACCTATTTCTTTAGGAAGAAAATTGCTACTAACGATCGAGAATTATACGAGTTATATTTTATCATATGCATGTGCCGAATATTTAATTTATTTCCTTACTTTTTAAGCACATTTCGTTTTGCTCGTACAACCTATTCAAAGGGTTAAAATTATCATTTTTTGTACGATACGTTATTCTCGCATCGCATCGTTTTGAAACAGAAAACCTGCTACGATCAATTATTTGACCTGATATCTTCGATAATTTCGTGAAATGTATAAATCGCGTCTAGCGCTAAGCAAAGTGTTGTATCTTTCAACAAAACTACACACAATAATTATACAACGAATGGCGTACGCTTTCTACAAGCAATCATCATTACTCAAACGTCTACACGCCTTAGCAAACAGATTAAAAAGGAAGTAACGCGTAGCAGCCTTTAAAAGAGAGTCGACGTTTTATAGAGACCATAAGCACGGTCTCAATTTCACGCGATACGCATGCAGACTTCGCAAAGGAGACGTCTCCAGTTTCCTCCAGTGGCACGCGGCGGTAATAGACACACCTATGCCTATTTTCCTCAAATAGATTCCTCCTCGCCTTCAAACGCCGCGTATCTCGTTATCATTTAAGGATGATTATAAAACACCACTACGCCTGACGCTCAGACCTCAGACGTTGGATGATTGCGCGACGATGATGAGGCCTGAAATCACGAGAAGACCTTATGCTTGTTTTAGAATCTATTTCTCCCCCTTCGTTCGGTCTTCTTCCATTCGACTGTGCTTCGTTGGCGACCTGTTCTACTCTCTCTCGAATATACACACTCTCATCCAGTTTGCAGGCTCTGATGAATGGCCAACAGTCGTGCTCTCTTCTTCTACCTTCGTCCTCTTGCGAGATCACGATCCTCCCTCGTCTCTTTCTTCGGTGACAGATCTGGGTTGCTGACTGTTCCGTTGCGTCATGCTCGTTTTTCCTCCGTTACGCTCTTCCATCTGCTCCTCTTTTAGATTCTTTATTTTTCGCTTGCGACGCGCACGGTCATTGGACGGATCGGTGGTTGGGTTTCGATTGAAAGGGTTCGAAGACGATGCTGGTTTATTTTTTGGGGGGAAATGTTTGGGGTAAAGTGGGCAGATTAACCCCTTGCTTCATTGATTTTTCGAAAATCCACTGTAACCTTTTTTGGTTGATTCTAACCTTTTTTAGATATACATACAGCTATTAATACGTGCTTAAGATTGACAATTAATAAATATTTATGCATTTGATAGATGTATTATATAATTTTGCAGTGAGAATTTAATGCGATGCGTCTAAAACGCCTCTCATTTCCTTCAACTTCGAAGTTATATTAACTGGAATAAATGCATCTAATTTTTACAATCTTTCTGCACAGAAAATAGAGCGAAATGTTTGCTTTTAGATCCTTTTTGTAATTTTAATATCGTTGCCGTATTTACTCATGTATCGCACAATTCAAACGCGTGCTATAAAAATACAAAAAGACTTTTCGCCCAATCGAATAAGTGCTTTGAATGAAAAAGGGAATTACTCATTGTAGTAATAATAATTCTTATATAATCCTAATCATTCTTAATACAGTTCAAATTGCATCAAATATAAAATTATTTATATCTACATATATATTATATATTATATTATTATTTATCCGAATTACATCCAAATATAAAATCGATAGAAGTATTCTACGTTTATCTTGCAATTAATTAACTTTATCTCCGACAATAATTTATCGTGACACCCTTCTTGAGTCGCACAAATCTTCGCGCAGCTAAAAAGCTCATCGAATAAAAATCCTAACGTAGCAAGGTTTGAACTACTCAATAAACTATACTAGAAAATAATTTATAACTCTCGTTAAAATAACATAAATCTTCGGTTTGCTTAAGAATGAGCCCTCCGCAGCGGCTTGGAAGATAGAAAACGTGGGTTGCTCGCGGGGGCGTCACTTCCACGTGGTATTTTCATCTCAACGTCTCCGATGACGATGATCTACGTCGATCATCGTCAAGGAAGTAAAACCACACGTTGATCCCCCCCACTTGGTATACTATTTTCGCCTTTCTCCGGGTTTGCACTTGCAACACGATCATTAACCATCGCTCTTAAATGGCACGAGTTCCTTCGTAGCTTTGCCTTTAATTAGGTTTCGCCAAATAATTGAATTTCTTACCTCCGTTCTTCTACCTTGCTAATTATCCTCGTATCACGACGCTGGTTCTTACGTTCACGTAATCTTCCGATTGTTTAAAGTTGTTTAGCGAATTTTAACGTATTCCTCGTAGCCAAGGTAAGAGTGTAGGAGAAAGAAATGAAGAGAAATATTTGTGCTGTTCTTTGCAGGTCTTCCATTAATCATTCTGCCATTCCTTTGGCTATTTTAAATTATATTTTCACTTTCCTCGTTGAAATTTCGCAAGATTCCGCAAACGCTGTGATATATGTGCATATCTATCATCTATATTTTCTTATCTTCTTGCCACTTAGTTGTACTAATCCTTATATGACGCCGAATCGCGAAGAAGGAACATTATTACTTAATTTGCAGAGGCAATTGATGCATCGCGTAAGATAAGGTGAAGTTTAATCACTTAATAATTGCTGAGAGCATTTTTGTTTATGGAATTATTTACTGTTAAACGCGAATACTTTGTAGAAGGTTTGTGTTAAAAAACACAATAAAGCATCGGTTAGTTTAAGCATATGTCTATAGTCTTAAGAAATTATATTATAGTAAAATGTTCGGTGAGTGTTTTTCGAGCTGCTACAATATATTAAGTGTATTTAATGAAATTAATTCGATACCCTATAATCGACTAAAAGAAACGATCGAAAATGATAAACTAAACATTTTACTTCAATCTGATGGTCGTCAATGTGTACGAGACGTTTTACAAAAGTTAAACAAGCTGTTTTTAATTAATTCAAAATTTAAGCTATGTAAATTTATCCATTTCATACGCAACGACCTAACGCGTTGCTTTAAATTTTATGATATTAAAACAGAAGCTTCGAAACGATCATTTTTTTGCACTTAAGAGCATTGAAAGGGTACACAGTTAATTACTAGTTATAAGAACGATAGGCATGCCATTAATTCTACTGCAACCTATGTTGAAAACCGATAGATAATCCTAATCGCGTCATCAATCGTAATTACAATCCATTAAGACTAGCGTGTTTGTAGTTGGTTCTGCTAGTGCTCAGTATAATTTCTTCAAGTTCCATTTCATTGTTTCAACGAAACTAACGTCATGTTTCGAAATTAATTCCAATATGAGTTCTTTTTTTTCTTTTTCTTGCGATCCAACAGTTTCGTAAGTTCAACTTTTTCTACGTTAACCCCTTCTTGCGCGAAAACTGCGACAAGTGGAAACTTCTATATAATTCTCCATTTCATATGCAACGACCTAACAGCTTTTCGCATCGAACCCATCGATTCTACTACGAGCAAGCCGCGAAGGAGAAAAGAAAGCAAAGAAGAACAGTGTGTACCCCGTTCCCATATCCCGTGGTATGCGAAAGGTTCCAAGAATAGTAGCCGAAGATGACGATGGCGGTCCGATTAGCGAGGACACCCCGAACACGTAGATCGGCAGGAACGTACACGCGTTGACGTCTCCTCTTTCAACCCGTTCATCAAGAGTCCGATCCGTACGCGTACTCCAGGTTAGGTTAGATATCCGACCGCCTTGGGCCCGCGTACCGACACGCTCCTCTCCTTTACGTGAACGGCTAACGATGCCCATTAGAGCACGGGGACTCGGGAGCCTTGCTGACTAATCGCAATGCACACGACTCCATAGCTCATGCAGATCGGCTATTCGTCTTGCGGTATCCTCCAGTTTGTCAGCCGAATCGATTCGATAAAGATACCAGCTGTCTATGACGTCTCCGCGGCGGAGAGGCAACAGGTCTGAAACGTGCCGAAGGGGAAAACACACACGGGTCCGAGTAGAGATACCACTCGATATATACCCGATGAGACGAGAAACGTGCAGCTACGTGTCCACCATGGCCAGACGGCTTCCGAACACCCCTTTAAAGGCAACGGCTCCTTCGTTTACCGCATTTCCAGCAGGGTTCGGATGCTACCGGATCGATGGCTTTTAACGAGACGATGATGGAAACCAGAGAGCAACCAGGACACTCTCTTTAATGCTTCGACATTTTTTTGCGTGCCCCGCCGGCGGCCGAGGGAACCTCGGTTCGCTTCCACTGCGCGAGGTTTTCGTACGGTGGGACGATTCCGGTGAGGATAAGTGGCGTCGTTTGCGGAGAATAGCGATGGGCAAGTTTTAGTCCAAATAACGAATACAGAGTGACGAATATGTTTGTGTTACAGGGGCTATAAAAAGTAGTTGCGTGTGTAGTTAATCCCTGTATAACACGGTAGTTACGTTTAAGAACTAAGGTACTAAGGTATTAATTAAGACCGTGTTATAACAGAATGAAGTTTGCTAAGAATAAAAAGCAAAAACAGGTTCTAAAAGTTAATAAAGCTATTATTCTATTTTGGTAATTACTTGATGCATTTTATACGTCGTTAGATAATAGGTACGCTTGTAATTAAAATACATTCTACGGTGTTTTGTTTGAATTTAAATTTTAAAAGGAAATTTAAAAGAAGTACAGTATATTTGCTTCAACATTTTCTCTACCTTTCGTTTCTTGCAGTTAATCAATTTAGTATTTAAATACGAAAGAAGATACAGTGTCGTTTAAATGTATTCTGTAGCCGCTGGAGTTGTTATTCATGAGTAAACCTAAATAAGTTAGTTGTTCGTTATTCATGAATAACGAATGAATTCAAGTTATTCGTTATTTGAAATGAAAATTAACCTATTATCGCACATGACTAATGAATTCACGTCTGTTTTGCGTTCCATACATTGGAAAGATTTAGAAGCTTAACCGATAGACGCGAATAGCAAGTAACGATTAACAATTCTCCAAACGAATAACAAATAACGCAAATAATAATTAACTGTTTGTTCGTTACTCTTGTTCGAATGAAGTTTTATCCGAATGATGCGTCCAACAGTGGCGAAGAATATATTCGGGTTGGTTGGTGGGAAAATAATGTCGATTCATGATAATTCCATTGTGAAGTTAATTTGGGGTTTTTACGATCCGTGGATTAGATAGTCACGGCTTTATTCGTTCGTTTTACCAATTTGCATTTTTGGTACGGTATAATTAGAGTTATAATACAGATTTTTACGAGAAAGAACACGAGCTACGGTCCCAAACTGTTATTAGCTCGCCTGTTAACCCTTTCGCTGCGGCGGATGTTAATCAGACAATCTGGAGAAGTCGTCAAAATATTGAATTTCATTACGTTAAATTCGTATCCTTCTTCCGACTATTTTTTTCATTCTTCAGAAAGCAAAGAATTTTACGAACAACAAAACAGTGATCATCCAAATTTCGATTATCCAAGTATACACGGTTTGCGTTGCAAATTAACCCTTTTCACATTTCGTTTTTCTTAAGGAAAAATTATGAGATTTTTACGATAGAGAAATCCAGCTACGATCAGAAAAATTCACAAACGTTCTCGAAAACAATAGCTGTTACCTGATTTACTAAATAAACGATTGTTGGCAACAAAATATAATCAACCCAATTTGTGATCGAATCCATCGAAACTTTTGCACGTGCCCAATAGATAAACATTGCATTAGCAAATTTCCACCTATGTATTCGCATCGTAGGTATTTTAATTCTCCCAAATCGGTATCTAATCTATATGTAATGAGGTAGTTATCGTCGAATTCATTTTATTAGCTGACACCTAGCTAACAGAACCTACATACCATCAACAAGCTCCCAAGACCTATCATTTCCTATCTACATTCCTCATTAACGACATCTAAGCATGCAACGTACTCTTGCACACAATCTTCTGACATTATACATATTAGAATTCCTACGTGAAAAAAAGCCTACCATTTGATACCCACATTCCTTATTAACGACCTAAGTATCCAATAATCTTTTGTACCTAATTCTCTAGAAGATACATGCAATATACATGAAAGGATCCAATAGCTCAACAAACTGTATACCATTTAATAGCTATAATACACAGAGTTCCGTTCGCATCGTGCACATCAGCGTCGAATAACATTCTTTATCACGACGTTGGACAGCAAATTGGGTGCCAGTAATTCAATTAAGGATGACAATATTATCTCGGCCGTTGATTTCGTTAAATATGGGTTTCACGAGTCTTATTATTTCTTTTCTTACAGTAGAGACACTGTATCGTAACGAACAACAAGAAGAAACAACAAATTATTAAATTATGGAAGGTTTTAGGGATTAGAAATAACAAGATATATATTTCTCTACTTCAAATACATATATGCTTTATTCAGCACAAGGAAAGCTCGCTCTGCACTGTTACTAGCACGGTAACTATACTGCAACTAACTGTCCAACGCAACTCACGAAACGTGCCTGCGACACAACTTCGGACCGAAGGCCCTTTTGTCGCGTATCGTAAACATTCAGGTCTGAAACTAACCAGACGTGTAAAAGAGAAAACGCATTTCTACGAACGTACGGAAAAGTAACGCATACTTCTCATTGTCAGTAAAGCTTTAAATTTAATTTTCCTTACTTTTCCCTAACTATTGTACATAAATCTAACACGAATAATAAAAACAGTGCAATGATCATTCAGGTAGTAGTAATCGGGTCATTCGCCCTATACAGAAAAAAAAAGAAAATAGCCTAGCTTTTCTATGTTGGTCGTCGCCGTTCTGTGTGGTCGATGGTCTCTATCGCTTCCTCTGTCGAGCGTACTCATTATAGCCAGAGGAACAGAAGTGGGTCGTGGCACGGGCGCGGTAGCCAGTCGCGGCTAAGGTGGGGTACACACGATCCCATTCCTTCTACGAGGGTAATGATAATTAATCCAGCAGGGACCGCTCCTTTCAGCCGGACCTCGATGGTCAACGTTGGAGGCGCCTGAGGTCAGCCTCGGGACCAGCACACGCTCCTTCTTCTTCTTCTTCTTCTTCTTCCTGTTCCTCGCTACGCCGGCTCTCCTTCTTCGGTTTCTTCTTTTTCTTCCCATTAACCAATTAATAACGTCACCTACTATGGCGTTACCGTTCCGGTTCTCCTCCTTGCGCTGACCCTGGCGAACGGTACCTGCGCTCAACAGAGCGGGTTCGAAGAACCCAGAACAGAGAACTTGCCCGAGATAGACGGTTATAACCCCTGCGGACACAGCGATTTGCTTTCGTTAACCCCTTTGCCTTGAAACCCACGAGTTACGCTCCGCGTACGGGCATCGTGGACTGGTGAAATTCTGCTTACAATCGCGGTGGCAAAGATAATCGTTTCACGGTGTGGCTGATATGGGGAAATAATGAAACAACACGCGTGTTTAACAAAGAATTTAACGAAGAATGGAAGAAAGTGGAATAATCGAGTCAACTGTGATCACGGGTTAATTCGCAATTTACTTCTTTCATTAATTTTAACAGCACGTTAATCAGTGCGAATTAATGTACAGCGGTATTCAAAATTTAATGGAACGATACGAAATTAAATGTATGTTCGAATAATTGTACGAACACGCGTTAAACCGTGATGAATTGAAATTTGTCGTGAGGCCCTCTGCGGCTTCCATAATTTCGAAGAAACGTTAAACGCTCAAGTTCAAGAATTTTAAACAACGGAAGCAACGATGTGAGCAAGAATAAGTAACGCTAGTTTTATCCTTCGCAACGATGAATTACACGATCGTAACTGGATAAAGGATAACTAGAAAAGTAGGTGGTAGATGTAAAATAATAAAGAGGGCAATTATTCTTGCGCCAAGCTAATAATCGTAGAATACAGTAGGTGAAAAGAAAATGAGACTCCCTTTTCTGCGATGAAAAGATAGCTATCTGAAATTGGCTGGAGCAAGAAGAAATACGTCTCTACAATAGCAAGAGAAGGCTATCTAGATTGCATTCAACCAGTGAACTAATCAGGAAGATCTTCCGTGCTGCGAAACACTCGTGTTAGCTACTCTTTGAACCGTTCAATCTAATAAGCCTGAGATAATCCTGAGAAAAGATGTTCAATCACAGGGAACCGGAGACAAAAGAAGATATAGCAACGACAGCGCAGACAATGATTCATACGTTCGAAAACTATTAGGTTGGCCAGGAAAGTACTTTCGTCTTTTTTCCGGCGTGCGTTTGTATTACACGATACACGAGTAAATACGGCAACAATTTAAAACTCGCGCAAAAGATTCAAAAACGAACATTTCAAGTCGATACTTTTTATTTATTTATTTATTTATTTATTTATTTATTTATTTATTTATTTTACGGGTTTTGACCCTTTGGTAAACAAAAAGTACAAGCATAGAAAAATAAAGTATTACAGAAAAAAAAGAAAGAAAAATATTACAAAAAAGAAAAGAAAAAAGAAACAGAAAAGAAAAAATTAAAAAGATAAGTCATAGGAGGAAAGAGAAAGCAAAGCATTGTGTCTAAAAGTGATAAGAGAAGAAGAGAAATCTAAAGAAGAGCAAAATTGATTAACATTAATAATAATACTTGTACCTTATGCAGGGTGCTTCGTATAGAATAGCTTCCCCATTTAAAAATTAAACAATCTCTTCGTTTTTCAATCATTTCTATCTATTTTCTTACGCGATGAAGTACAGAAAATGGAAATCTGTTTAGAATAGATAATTAATCCTGTTCTCCACGTTATAAGAATAAAAGCTGCTCTCCTGAATATTTTCTATAATAACCAGACTGCAAATTTTTATGCATTTAAGGAAAATTTGACTACGTAAAAAATTACAGGTTGCACGTAATATACAACGATGTGTTTATAGGAGTAGTCATTATAAGCAGTTAAAAGTGTATAGAAACAATAATTGTAATCGATTATGCGTACATGTTGGAATATAACAAAAAAAGAAAAGAACGAGCTCTGAAAGCTTTATCAGGAATAACAATCTGAACAACAAGCACGTTAAAATTCGCGATAATATCAGATCACTTCCAATCTTCATTGCACAATAAAAAAGAAAAAGGGAAAGATCGTGACTCTTTCACCTTTTTCTCATTGGACTGTTTTCCGCTCATAACGCGGAGACTTCGATTCGTAATGGGTTGCATAAGTACATGAGCCCCGTACCACTTGAACCATGAAGAAATAACGCGGCCCGATAAACTTGCAACGATAAAACGTACACACGGATAGCGGAGCTGGGCCAGGCAATTATAAAGCCACAAGCCGACTTTTCTTTTCTTTTTTCCATTCGGGAACGCAGAACGGAAACAATGGATCTTTTCAACCGGCCAACAACTGACGCAACCACTTTTATTCGCTCGGTCTCACCTTTTGAACCTCTAACGTCGTGAACGTGAGCAAGCCACGATGTTGCAATTAACCGAAATTCCTTGCGGTTTCGTATTTTAATTCGTTTCTTTTTTCGACGGGGCGGGTGAATAATTGATTTCTTTGGCAGATTTTATTTTCCTCTCGAAGGTAAATTGATTTCTTTATCGGTAGATTACGGATTTTTATGCAAACCTGTTTCTTTATAACGACAGCAACATTGAACGATACGATGTTGGGTATATTTATTTATTTTCATATGGTTAAATTCAAATTAGATTAAATTAGGGTTTATTACGTTATGTACGTTAAGTTGTTTTTAAGTAGTTCAGCATTTAGTGCGATATAAACGTCGAACCAATGTTAGATACTATGTAATGTATAGCGATAGTCGATAAATAGGATTTAAGATGACATAATTGGAAGAAATTGAAACGAAACATACTTGTAATCCAATTGGAAAAGAATGAAGAAATAGATTTATGAACACAGCTATAGAAGTGTGGTCTAAATAAAGAAAAAAATAGTTATTAGAAGTGGGTAAGTTTAAAGATATGTAGTTAATTGGAACACTTAATAATATCTGTACAGAAGAAATGAAAATAAGAAGGGTGTATAAAGATATGTGATGCAAGGCAACCAAATATTTATCCATTATATCTATGACGGAAAATCTAGGAAAATTTATAAAAGATACAACTGTGATGGATTTATAGAATTAATAGAACTTATAGAATTTATAGAATTTATAGAGTTTATAGAATTTATAGAATTTATAGGATTTATAGGATTTATAGAATTTATAAAATGTATAGGATTTATAGGATTTATAGAATTTATAAAATTTATAGGATTTATAGAATTTATAGGATTTATAGAATTTATAAAATGTATAGGATTCATCGAATTTGTAAGGTTTGTAAAATTTATAGAGTATGTAGAATTTGTAAGGTTTGTAACATTTATAGAGTATGTAGAATTTATGGGATTTGTTGACGATGGAGGATTTGTAGAGTTTCTGGAACAAGCATTAGGAATAAAACATCAGTCATTTTAATTGCTCAGCTAGTTCTTGTATTAACAAGTTCATTACGTTCGTTTCGTGCACCTTCGACCGTGTTTTATCTTTCGTCATCTAAATGCATCGGTTGCATAAATGCTCGTTACAGCGTGAGCGACAAACGACGCTTGCACGATCAATTTAACGGCTAATTCTGATGAACATGGTAGATGAAGTCGTTAAACGACCAGCTTCAATGTAACTCACAGAATGAGCATTTTAGTCGTGGTATTATTAGGTGAAATTTAATTGGATATTCGCATCGAGTTGTATAATATCGTAATTATTCTCCCTTTTTAATTTTTCTGTCAATTTTCATGGTGCGACGCACGAATTATGTGTAGCTCCCTATTTTAAAAAGTATCACGTACACTAAATCGTACTATTAACTATTAACATGTTTATTCATATTATTATCCAAATATTTTAAATGAAACTATATATTAAAATGTTTCAAATTATTCAACTGTTATTTTATTATAACGTAAGCGTTACGAAATTTACGGTGACAAACAACGAACACCAATTTTGATACTGTCATTTATGAGCAGGTTATTAAAACAAAATTTATTAATACTCTTCTATTTTAAACGTTACATTGAAATCAAATTTTCATGCAATTTATTAAAATCATTCTATTTTAAATGCTAATAAAAGGAAACATTAAATGACGTTTCAAGTATCGATGCTTTGGTATCGATGTATCGATTAACATAGATTGCTTTGCATCGATATATCGTTGTTTTCCCATTGTTGCTATCCCTAATCATTAGACTGCGGATCTTTGTGCAAATTCGATTTTCATTGACAAAGGAAATGCAATCTAAATGGAGGGTTGTTTCACCTTCAGAATTTACGAACTTTGACTGTACTTTAAACATTTTGAATCGTTTTGCATATTGAATGCATTCCGTGCCATTTTGCACATTAAAATTTGCAATAAATACGTAAAAATCCGCAGTTTACTAATCCTGCTGAGAAACCTTTATACAGAGCAACCCCATAAGTGAATTATTCGTCCAATTTCGTGATCTTCAACTACGTTCTTCCTTTCGAATCCGCTATAGATACATACCCAGAATTATCCGAACACGGAAAGCCTAATATTTAACTTAACCTTACTTCGAAAGCGTACTTACAAGTCCACAAGAAACACGGTAAATCATCCATTTTCCGCTTACTCCCCATTAATTTCCAATTAGCCCGAAGCAGCCCCAGGTTCCCCCGTACCGAACCCGCAAATTATTGCGTTAAGCTGCTCCCCGTGCAAAAAGGAAAGAAAAAAAAAAAAACAAAATCACGCAAGCGTTGAACGTAAATCACAAAGCCTGTTAAGAAACCAAGCGAAGCTTTCCCAATAGTGCGGAGTGAAACGTAAAACAAGAGGAGCAGCTAATCGACGCGCACGATAAATCTCATTCATTACCTCCTCTGTGCACACAACATAGCTACGCATCTGTATACATAAGAGGCGCATCCTACGTACGTATGCTTTCGTATAGGCACGTGCACGTACACACCGATACAGCAGAAGATGCACAAAAAAAAAGAGAACGACACGAGAGCAAAAGGGTTAACAAATTGTCGGCTGGTCGCGCAACCGTGCCACCCCCCTGGAATCTGTCGCAATCGCATGATCACGCGCGCATGTTGCTGCGACAAGCGAACGACGGTCGCAGGAACACGGTGTTCGCCACGCTGCTAGTACAGAAGTGTCATAAGCGAGAGGAGAAGCGAATAGACGCAAGGAGGCCTCCACCTCCGAGTGTGCCGAAGATTTATTGGCCGCGAGAGTTGCACACTTTCCCTGGCAGACGTAACCGGACCGACCGGCGAAGAGATGCTCTCCGTTTCATCTTGCCCGCTCCTTCGCCATCTATATCTTCTTTGTATCTCGTGCTGCTATTGTACGGCCACCGTAGGCGAGCTCGATATACGCCGCTATTCGTAAGGATCGTTAGCGAGGATACAGAGTGTCGTTATGTGTGTGGATTTAACACTTCGAGCGACAAGTGATATTTTAATTTTTATTACTATTATTGATCTGCCATCAATATGTTTTTTAATGCGGTTTCGGGGAATAGAGCATATGCATCTATTAGTAAACGCTTAACCCTTTCGCTATGGCACATTTTGGGTTAAAGGCAATTTCAATGCGTAAATCGATACACGATTTTTATTAGTATTTATTATCACATATTTCTATTATCACGTATCAGTGATAATAGAAAAGACAGTTTGTCGTAGAGAACGTGCGAGTATACTTTTCGATAATTGATTAATGAATTTCTGAGGACGTATATGTATACGTCCTTCGTAACGAAAGTGTTAAGGAAATCGACACTTTAAGTCGAATTTTAAGTACTAATAGTGTTAATGAGTATTCTAATTACTCAAATCCAATTATTTGAGCGCCAATTTTAAATATACCACGTAGAGATGACAAATTCGTGTCTTTCAACGCAATAAATAATTAGTATAAAATGTTCTCCAAATATGAATTTATAAACATTGTAGCGATTAATAGAGATCACGATATTCATATTAGATATCATATATCCGCGTGATCAGTGAAAAGAAGATTATCATTCATTAATATGGAAATAATGTAGGTACAAATATTTGCATAATATACGTAACTAATTGTATCTTAATATCGATGTTCGAATGAAACCAGAAATTATCCTACTTAACAAGAAGATTATAAGAAGTATAGTTTCAACAAATATTAGATGAATTCTCGAAGACGTACATATAGTAGTAGTAGTAGTAATAGTTTATTCAATTTTCAGCCTTCTCGGCTTAGATAATGGACTTGGTTTACATTCTCAGTCTTAACCCACTCTCATCCCTCCATACTGTTCTCACTCATATCACACAACTGACTTCTCTCTCTCTTTTTTCTCTCCACCTCGGCTAACCAATTTACAATTCCCTTAGAAAACGTACATATATATATACATCCGCGATGCGACAAGATGGGGGAGGTTACGAAAATAAAAAAACATAAATAAAATAAATAAAATAAAATAACATCAATCAGCTGCACAACGCTACTTCGATCCGATTAGCAGGAACACAACGAGAAAAGGTAGTCGTGACGAGGAGCAGGTTCGATTTCCGTGGACGTATCGCAAGAACCAGACGGCGAATGACGTAGACGCGGCGGCGTGATTTAGAAACGCGGCGTTAAGCGCCAGGCCCCCGATCATGTCGAAATCGTAACACATGTACACCGTGGCGAACGAAAAAGCCGCTATGCCGCAGCTGGGAATGGGGAAAAAGAAGGATGCACCAGGCCGCCCAGGAACGTGTGCAGTTTGTCTCGATGCATAGGCCAGCCTTGTATCTCGTTGAGCAGCGATCGTGAGCTCGTGATCATGCTGTCTCTACCCGGCCTGTTAATGCGTCATTTCTCGTGCACACGCTCCGCGAGGGAGCCGCGCGAGGATAATTTAGAAAGCGAGGATGATGCATCGCTATCGGGGATTTTTCAATTAGCCGTAGCGATTTTATGGGAAATTTATACCGTTTCTCGTCGCGTTCGTCGGTCGAGGGAACGCGAACCCACAGACTTGGCTTAGTTTATAGGTTTCATTTGATTAATGACAGGACACCGTAAGTCTGTCGTTCGCGAATTGCGCCGATTATGAATGGCGAAAATTGCGATACTGATATACACGATGTCGCGTTTAAAGGAAATCACTTGATTGGCTTTTATGTTGCGTGTTTCTGTAAACACTCGGCTTGAAATTAAAATTGCTTCGGATGAGAAAGATTACTTTGAAAGCGTGTATCCTTTGAGATTATTTAAAATAAGTTTAAATAGTTTTTTTGATTTAATCCTGCTGTTTTCCTTACGATTAGTTGTTTTTCATATTTGCACTTCTTCGATTTATATTAAAGCTAAACGAATATGCGATACTTCAAAAATGTTATTGTTTATATGAATTAGTTATAAAAATTTCAAATGCATGTAATATCGAGAAGAAATATGTGGAAACATAGTATCAAATAAAACATACTCCTCGTATTGGGCTTTAGAGACCCAACGAAAATAGCAGTAATATTTAAATAATAGTTAAATGAAAAGTAATAGTTAAATAGGTGGCCTATTTTAAGCGAGACACCTAATCATACATACTCCTAAATTATAATAAGATATACATTTAGAATTTTCAGTTTCTTTAGTAGTTATTAATGTTTAAGATCAAAGTTGGCACCGTGAAAGAATTAAGTGATAAAGAGAGAAATAATTGAAACCATGATAAGATACATATTTTGAGTTTCCAGTTTCTTTAATAGTTATTAAAGTTTAAGATGAATGTTACAATTGTGAGAGATTTAAAAGAAATAATTGAAACCATAATAACATATACAACATTTTAAATTTACAGTTTCTTTAATAGTTATTAATGTTTTTTTATAAAGGATGAAATCGTGAGAGAATTAAGTCATAAAAAGAGAAATAATTGAAACCATAATAGTACATACATTTTCAATTTCTTTAGTGCTTAATAATGTTTTTCCACGAAAGATGAAATCGTGAGAGAATTAAGTGATAAAGTGTGAAATAATTGAAACCATCGTACTTTTGAATATTCAGTCTCTTTAATATATCTAGTGATTAATATTTAAGATGGAAATTGAAATCGTGAGAAGATTAACTAAGTGATGATGAAAAGAAAAATAATTGAAATTCCTTGTTTTTATTACTTACCTAATAGATTTTTATTACACTTCTCAGGCGTGAAGTGAGTAATGTCTGACGTTTCGAGGCTTGGTTTACTGACAGTGTAATGCCACTGAATCTTCTTAAATGTCGTGTCGTGAGATCATACGAGAGTAACTCCCAAGTTATTCCTTCAGCATACTTTGCAGTTCATCTTTCCTCTACAAACTGTTGAGAACGGTAATTTAGGTGTCAATGGTAGCTTATGATACTAACAAACCTTACAATTATCAGACGTCTAGATCGTATTATAATTCAACTGACTTTCGTAAAGTTTAAGCTAAGGTTCAAACAAATACAATTCATCACATGCTAGGTATTGGATAAACTTTATGCCAAATTGTTATATTTGTACGATAGAAGACAATTCGTAATTTGTTAATTTGTTTTTAGCACCGTGGAAAAAATTGAAGTATAAACTTTAATAAAATTGTGAAGCCCTATTTTTAAACATACATTGTATTATAAATAAGCAACAAATGAATGAAATTTACCAATTAAGTTAAACACGAATATATATACCTACGTATATTATAATATATAATAATATTAATAATATACACATAAAATTATAGCAACGTTTAGGAAATAATTGTCTACGGAATAATTCCTCTAGATTTTTTCTTATTGATAGAAAAATACCATATTTTCCTTAGATGTTATGAAAAAAATGATATAATATCCTCAATCCATTAAGCAGATTTATGTAATACATCAATCTACTATAATTATTATACTTTTGTCCAGTACTGTATTTTGTAAATATATAAATATTTATATATAGTGAATCCAAAACACGTATTTCTAAATATATACATACGTATAGATCTTCAATTAAATAAGCAATTATATTTACTACAAATCTATAATATATTATCATAATATTACACATTCACGATGACGTGTTAGTATAATATGTGTTAGTATACAAAGATGACTTAGTATGATGTTGCTATTGTTTTACTAGAATTTAAAAAGGTATAAATTATTCCTCTGCAAATCACCGCTTGGTTATTAACAATTTCGTATGATACAATCTACTAAAATCAGTCACGTATCGCAAATTCTTTCGTATCTTTTGTTTCTTCTTTATTTTATCCCCCTTTGCACCCATTTCTACGAGCAATGTACCAACGATCCCCACAATTCACCCCGATTGCCCCTTCCCTCGACAATCACACCCACGAATCAGCGGAAACTATAATACGCCAACATAACACATTAACTTTCACCCATAATTCACCCTCGGCTTCAGCATTCCTTTTTCCACAGTTCTATCCCTAGGCACACACAGAGAGATAGTAGATCCCTTCGAGACCCGAGCCAGCCGACGATAATATCAGTTTTCTTCCTGGTATAAGAGGCAGGAAGGAAGAATTCGTCTGGTTCTCAGGCGCGGTTAAAATGTGCAAAACGATCCTAGACGTTGCTTCCGGGCACGAAACTCGGCCAGGATCGATCCAACTTCTCCCCTGTTCTCGGATCATCGTCGGGCTGTTCTTATCTTCCACCGCGTCGACGCGGCCATTTCCAAAAATAAATCACGCAACGTCGATCGTTAGAGCTTCTATCTCCCTTCGATTCTACCTCGCACATTTTTTCCCTTTTTCTCTCCTTCGTTTCGAGCTAGGGGCGATCGTTTGGACCCACGAGAGAAGGGCTAACGTAGCTCGAAGGAATTATGCAGGCAGCGTGTGCTATGGCGGATGGCTGGTAGTTACCCAACCCACAACCGAATACACTTAGGAATACTCGCGAGAATCCAAAGTTAGAATACCCGAGGCTCGATAACGTGATCCTGTCCCGCGGAAGCTTTTAAATCAGGCGGGGGCGGTTTCCGATCGACAGATCTCTTCGAGGGGAATCTTCCCCCACCATGCGTGCAACTTATTGTTTGGGTTCTGCTTCTCTCCGTTCACCACTGATCCATTCGAAGTACCGAACTGTTATCGACGTTAATACGGAACGAGATGGAATTTACAGAGCTTCGAAATTTGAGTGTAAGATTGTGAGATACCTAGTGAAAAGACGATAGAAGTATTCTTTTTTCGCGTATACTATCATTCGAACGTATGAATTTCTTTCATAAGTGAATACACGTGGAATGAGCTTACATCATTTGTATCCTGTCGATCACTGGTGAAACCACTTAACATAATACATTTGGATTATAAAAAGAACTTAGAATTTGTTCATACATTCGTCTACTTAAAGCAACTTTGACTCGATGATTGACTGAACTTTGAAGATAACTTTGCTAGAATTTAACTTACTACGACAACAAATTAATAGGATAAAATGCAAATTTAGAAGTTTCCAAAATCGTTTCAATCAACGTTATCGAATTATATTTTAACCGATGATTCCTTACATGGCAATGCAAAGCAGCAAAGATGTTATGAGAAATGATGGTGCATTCGAGTTTTCTTTTCTTTATACTTGGTTGAAGAAAGAAGTTAGGATAAAGGAAGAAGCGAGAAGAGGTTAATACTTTATTTTGGCAAGTTTAATGGGTGAGAAATGGAAGAATAATTTACAATTCTTGTTTAGTCTTATTATTATCAGACTGCGGATTTCTATGCAAATTTATACGTTTCTAAATAAGTTTGAAGAAATAGGACACCTTTCTTCTAGTTAACTCTTTCGCTCCGGCTACTTGGAAGTCAAAGCTAAAGCCATAGACGAGGAACAGCTTTTGTTAATATGGAAAGAAGGCAATCATAAATATTCACATGACTTGTATTATTAATTATACTCCGAATTTTATTGTACAATGATGTACTACGGAGAATCAATACGTATGAGGTTAAGAAATGATTGAGAGCCAATTTTTGAGGCTATATAAAAGGGATTAAGTTTGGGTTATGTTATGAAAGGTTTAACGCTTCAATTGTTTTTCAGAGAACAATTTTCACTTGTTTTGCAATTTTCAAACAACTCCCCTTCCGTTTTATTACGCCGTATTTTATAGTTTCCCTTGTTTCTTACAAATTACGCCGGCATCTCGAGGAAACTGTTACAATCTTGCAAACTACCAACCACCGTATCTGGTTTTCGTTATCCGCCATATTCAACTGAAATTAGCGTTTTAAAGGGTGAATTTATGTTGCTAGCATTCTCGAATAATGCTGATTATTCTCTTCCGTTCGGTATCTCGCTTATCGCGGTTCGTGTTTGCCTGGCTGCGATCTACCAATCCATTCAGTAGCCTGTAAATTTGTTAGAAACTATCAATTAGATACATCCCACCGTCGACCTACGCTCTGGATCACAATATGTAATCAGAATATTACACCTCCGTACGTAGGATTAAATTATCCACTATCCGGCTAGATAAATGCGGGCACAACAGCCTGATAAATCTTCTGCAACAGATTCCACTCTCCCTTGGCGGAGCGAGCGATATAGAAACCACTCCTACGTGAGTTTCATTGAATTTATGATAATGCTACATTTAATAGATCAAAGATTCTATCTCGGCGTTCGTGAGATGTGGTTAAAGGAAGAGATTAACTTTTGCACCGTTGCTGCACGCTACACGGAATATTCATAACTTCTTTTATATCAGCCTCGATGAAAAGTTCCCCTGATTAATTCCTTTGGTGGGCGTTGCAAATCTCGATCATATCCGAGCAATTCAATTCCTCTATTCTTCGGCTGCTGTTAGGAATTTCATTAACTGCTGCATTCAGTCGTGGAATATAGGATACTGAAATTGATAACTGAGCCGACGCTCGTTCTGTAAAATTTCACGCTTTACGTTAAAAGTGAGAAGTATACTGAATTATTAACCGTTTGAATTATTGAACTTTTTTAATAGTATAATCTGGCGGCAATTTTGACATATGTTTATGATACTTATGTGAATTTAAAGTATCGTGTATTTTGGGGTGAGGAAAAGTTGTCTTTAATTTATTCCGTTTCGAAAGAAACGAGAATTGAACTGGCGAAAATAAGTAAAAATCTTCAGTCATAACTTTTGAGGAAATTCATGCGGATCTTCATAGCAGTGTTGAGAGAGTGCAAAGGGTTAATATTAGGTGTATCAATTAGTAGTCGAATATTCTTTAACCCTTTCGCTACTTGAAAATGAACCAATCGTTTACTAAAACCATACAATTTCGCTAGATTACAATAAATATTACCTTTATTTTCACTCCTATATATTACACTTTAATTAATTATACATAGCATCCGATTATTTCATACTAATAAAAATGAACCTCATTGAAGTATCTAAAACGCTTTGAATAGATTGTAGTTACTTGAAACTAAAAAAATCGTCATCTTTTCGCAATATACTCGATATAAACATCGAAATGGTTAAAGACGATTTACCGAAACGGGCCACGTATACCTGTAAGTCATTTTTCTAGAAATTACTATGCTCATCTTCTCATAAATTATGTGCCCCTCCCATAGAATTATTCCACTACTTAAAATGACAAAGTCCAGCAATTTCATACTATTATTTCCAAATGGATTGCATCCTTTTGAGCAGACCTGTACGGATAAGCACATGTCCGACAGAACACTCGGTCGGATGCTGCCGGCGGGGACAATTACGCAGATGTGTGGCTGGCAAAGCGGACGCGTGAGCGTGTCGGGCATCTTCAGAATCCTCTCCTGGCACACCTCCACACACACGTGTACAGGACGTTTCTAAAGTATTGCGTCAGGTTGGATAATAAATTCGTTCGTCTCGCGGTGATGTTACTTTTCGAGGAATATTATAATTAACGAACGAGGGATATTATTAACCCTTTCGCTGTCATGTACGCCTTCAAGTATTGGACCGGCTATTTATTCAAGATATACTAACGCATAATTTCAGGCATTATTCGCACATCGGTACTAACGTACAATTAGTTACGTATAGTATCTAAATACTTGTACCTACATTATTTCAATATTAATTAACGTTACTCTTGCTTACGCTTTTAGTTTTCGGTTCGAAGGTGTTGGTAACGAAAGAGTTAACAATTTTTATAAGTTGTGTATTAGAAATTAGCAAAAGTTTTCAAGGTCTCCAAGAATTCAGAGATACGTGAAAAAATACTAAATGTTGGATTCTAAAAATGATAAATAAACGGGATACAATGCCGCGGTTTGTCAAGAAGAGTTATCAAATTAAAGAACCCTTCGATTTTGATATTGCGAACTGTATTAAAACTTCGAAGCAATGTAGTAAGTCTCGAGCGTTACGTGAGGCATCCTGTATACCCATATGTAAAGAGGCTCACTCCGGAATTAGCATGCAACGCTTATACACACGAATCCATGTACTGGTGAACGACACAGCCCCCTCTTCATGCGAGCACACGTGTGCATTTCTAAGGAAAGAGGAAGAGGAGGAGAACATCGAAGAAGAAGAAGAAGACGAAGAAGAAGACGAAGAGAAAGAGGGAAAAGTGATTACAGAGCGCGAGCCTCTGGTTGCCCCCGGCGCGTGCGTCCACCTCTCGAACCATCCTCCTGTAAAATCCTCCCAGTTTCACCTTTCCTGGAACACCGCCCCGGGCCGTTTGAAGAGATCTCCTCTCGAAGAGACTCAAAACGTTAGGCCAAGACGAGATCAACGCGCGACCAGCGGGAATAGATGGATGGTAAATCGGTGGTACCAGGTGGCTTCAAGGATCCATGATCCTTGAAAAAGGTGCTTATTACTAAAGGGGAAAGGTGGATTTCAAGAACCGATTTCATGGGTATGCACGTTCCTCCGGCTCGATTGTGCGTAATCGTTGATCAGATTCGGTGGATTCTGGTCTTTCTCGGGGTTAGGTTGGTACAAAGTTAGGCGAGCTTCTCGAAAATATTCAGAGTCACTGGTTAATAGACTGTGGAACGTTACGCAAGTTGAAGGTATTACGATTATAGCCACAGGAATAAAACCAAAAGAGAGATTAATTTCACCCTCCAAATATTATAATTAGTATACTTTGGATATTTCTCCAAGATTAGGTTAATTAAATATTAGCCGAGCTTTTTAAAAATATTCAAATCTATAAAAGAGTTATTGGTTAATAGACTGTGGGTCTTTATGCAAATTTAATGTGCTATAATCACTCCTAACAGAATAAAGCCAAAATTGAAATTAATTTCACCCTCCAAATATTTATCATAAGAAGAACCTTATCTTCGATACTTTTTCGGGTTAAGTTAATTGAAAGTTAGGTGAGCTTTTGTATCGGAATGATTTGATAAAAGCGCGAAATGGAGGAGTTTACACAATGCTTTCGAACTTTTACCACCTTAAAATAGTAAATTTAAGGATTTACCAATTTTCTGATTTTTACAGCAACATACACATTTTTTATTATAATAGTGATACATATAATAACAGTGATACACATTTTACATATTTTTGACTTTCACTATATACGATGACTGTAAATTACCATTACCCCATTTCCAAAATCCCATAAAAACGTGAATTGAACCGCACTCGCCGAATGTCACCTAAAAGAAGTATATACACACAATAGAATCGCAAATAAGAAGCTAAATTCTATACAGCAACCTGCAGAAACCCGTTCAGAATTATGCGACTTTCATTCCGCGACCGGCGCCATTAACAACCGGCTGTCCATTACCCTTCTTCCAACTACGTGAAATAAAAAGAAAAAAAGGACATGCAAGCGAGCTACCGCGCAACTTACATATATCCACCTTCGACTGTTTACATAACGCGAAAAACTTAATCAAGCCAGATATCGCCGCGGTAAAAAGCGTGTAGCTCGGTTGATTGCCGCGTAATCGACGATGCGCGCGTGAAGCGGATGGAATGCAGAAAGTGCAAGAAAGATATTGAACGATGTTGGATGGAAAGTCCACTGCATGATCGACCACCCTTTTGTCGCTCATTTCGTATCCAACCGCTAGTCCACCGGTTCAGGCTAATAAAAACAATGATTGATCTTAATGGGTAATAAGGAACCCGTTGCTGCGCGCATCAACTCCGAGAAAATGATCCGCGATTAACGTCAAGATCTGTTACGGCTTACGATCCTCGCGATTCTCGTTCATTCGTTCCGTGGATTATCTTCGTTGATTCAGTATAGCTGTGTTAGAGTTGCCGAGAGTGGTGGGAAAAAAAAGAAGGTGTGATCAGTGTCGTTTGCTTGCATTGCGCAAACTTCTTTTTAGCAATCATTTTTTTTAACGTTTCATCGACGATCTTTGATTGCTTTATCGAGAGGACGGCGATACTTAATCGATTGAACTACGATTATTTTATTTTGTTAGCTACGTATACCAGCGTTAGGTAGTCACTGCTTTTATTATCATGTCACTTAAGTACCATTTTTTAAATCGATATCGTTGTATCAGGTATTATTTAAATATCTTTTATTTAATACGTCTCGGTATTGTAATACAATGCTAAGATTAGAGTTTCAATTAAATTTTACCGTTAATAATACTTATTTTTGTCGAATCTACACCATAATTCATATAACTAGTGCGATTCGTTATCGCAGTGCAAAGGGTTAATATAACGATGCCCATTAAATAATTCGCAAATATCGTGTTATAGTATCAAATAATTTTCAAAATATTAATTTGGTCCACAAGTTCGTATAGCTTTGTCGAATGTCGCAAATTTAGTGTTTCATTTTTAAATATTTATTACGAATTAATCTAACGAATAACGTATTCTCCACAATTATTTCCAATCCTATTTCGATGTTTCGGTAGCTTCTGGATTTCTTCCATGAAAATTTCCAAGGTTTCCCATGCAAGCCAATCGTTTATCTTCTCCCACAATCAGTTCCACGTCATTGCGAACCGAAATGCTAATAAGATAACTTATTATTCGTCCCCAGGTGTAATCGCAACGAGTACAAGTGTTTAGGGCCGCGTATAAAAGTTCGTAAGTCGAGTATAGCTGTTACAGATGGTGGAAGATAATATTGGATTTCGAGGGGAAAGGTCGATCATCGGCAGCGATCGGTTGCGTAAGTCGAACCGGTCTGAGCTGTTCGAAATCAATCAGTCGACGCCGTCGAAGGATGCATCGATCCATACGACGACGACGACGACGGCGCCGACGGTCGATCCAATTTTCATCTCTCGGGCTCGCGGAATTCCGCGTTACGTCAACGATTCACGACCCCACGCCATTAACCCTAGTAGGAGTGAACGCGGACACGCAGTTGAAATTGCGCTTTTAGTTTAATTGCGGTGAAAGTTCAGTGTGTACACACGCGCCTGTCTATGTGTGAACGGTACGTGCATAGGTGGGCAAAAGATAATCGCGTCTACACACCACACGGAGAAGACTACGTGCCTCTACGTTTCCGTGCGAGTCGCGTCGTTCCTCCTTTTAATTGCGATCGTTCCAATTCCAAGCCGCGTTTTCACCGTCCATCTCGCGAATTCGTGGAATCTCTTGTTCCACTGAAAGCAATCGAGACATTCCGCGTCGGAACATTTCAGTATCGGTCGTTTCAAAACACAGCTGCGCTTTACGAGAATTCTTTTTTTTCACCCTTAAATAGATTATTAGGAGGGGAATTGCCTCCCCAATTTTGCTGTAACGTTGTTCGAAAAGTAACTTGGAAATAGGTTTCTTTTTACATAGAACGTTTGGAATGTTTTATATGTTAGGGTGAATAATAAATTCGTTCGCGTTTCTTTACAAGAAGTACTCAATACAGTAGTGAAAGGGTTAATTGGCGCAGCTGTAAGCAGTGTTCGTTTAGATTAATAATATCTCTTGACAAATTCTCGTTGAGATAATTCTTTTCCAATTTCACCAATTGCATAACAATACTTAATCTTATAAAAAACGCTAGGAAATTTACGAGGAATCGAATATTTTACGGTTAAATTAAGAAAGCTATTGTTAATAGCAGGAATACTTCAACTTTATTCTAGCATATTTTTCGTTAAATATTCAGTCTCCGAATTTCTGTCTCTTTTTATCACTAAAACTACAAACGACTAAGGTATACTTATTTGTATATGTATATTTATAATTATATATATATCTTTTATATATAAATATAAATATATACATTTATTGGTTTTCCTGTTAGGATTATAATGTTTCCATTGTGTTAAAAAAATTAATTCTTTCCTGCTTTGCGTCATTAATCGTACTATCTATTACCTATCTGTCTATATATCTATTATCTATAATTAATCTACGTTACTTCTAATGTTACCACCTATAACTGCTTAACTACTTGCCAAACTAAAGTATACTTACTTGTATCACAGAAATAAACATGACAGGCATTTGATAGATATATACGGTGCAAGTAAAATAAATCTTTATCTACATTTCGTATAAAAAAATCATAGAATGTTATCAAAAAAAAAAAAAAGAAAAAATGGCCAGTATGACTAAGTAAGTATTTTCGCTATTAAAATCATCAACAAGAAAATTGCGAGCAACTACTCGTACTGAAAGCAGACGTAGTAAAAGTAAAAGAATCGTGCCCGATATAAAAAAAGTTCCAACGACGGCAAGTGGATGATTACAGGAAATTGAAACTCTGAAACGCATTTCGTGACACGTCAACAGCTTCCCCGTCATTCTGTCCGCGATTTACGCACGGATGCGCTCGCAGCCGTGAATCGTGTGCAGCAACTCGGCCTAGCCACGCATTATCATTACCTTGATCCACATCTACATTGTCATTAGAGGTAGGCCGCTGCGACGCCACTTTTCAAACTCGAAACACACGATCCCTGGTACGTTCGTTCGGCTCCGTCCACCTGCAATGTAGCCATGAAAAAGGCGAGGCATGAAAAACTCGTATAGGAAAGGGGGAGGGATGAAAGAGAGAAAGGAAAAAGGGTTTCGAAAGGGAGGAGGGAGGAGGGAGAATGTAAAGTTAAAGAAGGATGAGGATCTGTCCTCGAGGAACACCGGAGTCTCTACTTTTGCCGACGTTACGATCACAGTGATTATGTCGTCGATGCGGTGCGCCGCGTACGCAAATTTTAGCGCTCTCCTGCTCGCTTTGCACGCTACTCTATTTTTCCGTGGCGCTGGCAAGCCTTTTATTAAGGACGACGGATATGGGGATAGGTTTCCTCTCTCTGTTAATATAGATTGTTTCCTACCGGCCTTTTTTCCCTCGATATTCTCTTCTTAGTACAGTGGAATCCGGTTATTATGCACAGTATGGCTGAAAAGTAACGGGCCTCACTATGTACAGGGTGTTTCCGGATGGGTGGTATCATTGGGCATTCCGCGTGCAAAAATAAGTATAATATAAAGAATAACTTTTACCCGTTTGTGGCTACGTTTTCGAGAATATTGTGTTCGAATTTTTATGAGGTATGATTGTGGATTATTCCCAAGTTTGGGAATGTATTAATGGATAATCTGTCAAGTCAGCGTGTTATTATTAATGGACTTGGAATAAACGTAGACATTATAGGAGGCAATGGATGCGAAAATGTAAACGAAAGAAAATGTTTGTCATAAATAATTCATTTGGGAAATAGTGGTAGAATTATAAAATTTTCCTTGGCGAGTAAAGAATTCGATTGAATTCGATGAAATCTCAAAGACTGCAACAGGGTTAATAGTAAGTAAATCCTACCTTTATTTTGTACCACTTCAATTCGTTTTATTTGTTAACTATTTGTGGACGAAGAACAGTGACATTTAAGAAAACATTTGGGATTTCAATTCCAAGCCTGTAAATTTCCAAGCTTTCGAACTTCAAGCCATTAAATTTCCAAAACATTGAAGCGTTCACCGACAATGTTAATTTAAACTGTTTCACATATCGACATACTCATAAAAAAACCAAATGTGATTGGGCTGCTAGTTGCAGATAATCATCCTCAAAGGGTTAAACTATTGTACAATTCTATTTATATGTATAAATTTGGTGCAAGTCTTTCCAAGGCACGCAATTTAAGACGTTTCCTATAAACGAGTATTCTAACCTATAGTTAATAAATCCTGTTCATAATCATACGTATGAATGAATATGAACCTATTCATAAATCTTTGCAAATCCACTTCCTATATAAACGTTAGTCGTGTACGGTGAAGAGATCTATATAGCATTTGCATGGAGAAGTGCACACGAAGCAGGATGGGGAGAAATAAGACATAAATGAGGGGGCGCAAAAGGTGGGGGGGGGGGGGGGGGGGAGCAGGAGATGGCTGCTCTACCCCCAAGGAATACAAGCACGAGTCTTCGACCTCTAGCTTTTACTCCGATCACAGTGATTACGACTTCGATGACCGATGCACGTACACGCATGTCACGTGTTCGTGGCGTTCTTAATTTCACGCACTGTCGCACTTCGAGCGTCGATCATCGGGAGAAATGGACGCCTGGAAAAATCACCCCGAGGCGAACCTTGTCTCCTAATAATTTTCGAGCTTGTTTCTCCTCGATCGACTTTACGATAAGCCTTATTATAAAGCTGCGGAGCTACGATTACGCGTGTAGTTTAAAGGATGTTGCTGCGAGCTGCTGTTAGAGAGAATAAGGAAGAGGATATAGGCTAATTGCGTGGTAGAGAAATAAAAGGGTGTTTAATTTCAATGCTGAGCGACGGCGAGAGATCGTAGAATTTTAAACGGTAGGAAAGAAGTTTGTAGAGCGTTTTAATCTGTTGAGTGTTTTACTTATCAGTTGGTTTTGAAAATTGTGCAACCGTGAGCTTAATTATTTTTAAACGATGAAGAGTATACTCGACGAATGCGGAGTAAGTGCACTTGCTGTGGAATTGAAATGATTCGTAACAACGTGGCAAATTCTTCCAGCTGTTTTCTAATCTATATTTGTATTGTTTATAGATTGATTAATATTATTTAGAAATTTTAAAATTTGATTAGCTCATAATCAAAACAATATTTGGAATTAAAGTTAATATCCATATATTTTTAATTCCAAACATTGCTTTGTTTACGAATTAATCTCATATTAAATTTTGTAAATAATGGTAATAGTAATAGCATAACAATTATTATTCTAAAATGTGCCCAAATTATGAACATGTTTCTTGCTTTACCTAAATTGTACTTTAAGCAGCGAAAGCGAATTTTCCTGTCTCCATAACAAGTATACTCATCATTAAATAAAAAATTGATATCCTTTCATGACGAATATACTTCACATAAACATGTCAACAATTAAATTATTAAATTTAAATAGTCTTCTAAGAAGATCCTAATTCTTTCACTCAAAAACAACGGAAGCAGAAACCTGTATAACATTTCATTTATCTTCGAAAGCCGGACAGCAAAAACGGGATAATGGCGAATGAAAAATCGTACAAATTGCCCAAATATCGACCATCTTCGCACAGTTACCCTTCGCTAACGGCGAATGGTTTCCTATCCACGATTTTCCATCGTTCTAATTGCCCACCGGCGCAAATTTCTTCGAAAGATTCTCAGGTGTCGTCTCTCATCGATGACCGTAGTTCCGAATTGAGCAATTACCCGGCGATAATTAGGCTCTGGCTTTATATCTCTGTAAATTGCTCGACGGCGGCGTTGCGGGAGGAACGGAGGGGAACCTGGAGACAATGGGGTCCCCCGAGAAACAATGGCCGTCTCGTAGCCGGTGCACGGTTCAGCGCTATAAACAATACTGGAGAGAGGCCCGGCTGATAGGGTCAAAGGGTCAGCCCCTGTGGGAGCTCATGACTCTCTTTACTCCTCTTCCATCCACCGTCCGGGACCCGGCTCCGCCTTTTGCCGTGGCAGGTTCTTCCTGAACGAGGTCACGAAATTAATTTTTCCTCTCCAAAGCGAAACGACCGTGGCTACGCTGCCTCGCCGCCGTTTCCCTTCTACACTTCTACCGGCTTTTGCTACTACGTATTGACCTGCTCCGCAATTATACCCGCACATATATTGCACTTGCAATTATTATCGCGCGCATACGCGATCTTCCGCGAGGTTTAATAGTAGGCAGGAGGAGGTAATGGTGTTTCTTTTGGAGGAAGTTGCAGGGAAAGAATAAATGCTGATGTAAGTAGCTCTTTTTCTTTTGTTATCGCGATGGGGAATGAGGAAGCTGGAGCTTTAAAGTTGGGAGATGTTTCAGACGATCGATTTTCATTTGTTAATAGGCTAATAGGCTTAGGTTAAAAGGTTTATGTTCTAGTTTCGTAGGGGATTATAAAATTTTGTATTAAATTCTGTTTCAACTGATAACGAGTATTTAGAAGCATTTTGTTGTTTATTATTCTTTAGATTAAAGTCTGAAGAGATTCGAGATAGTATTCGATTGACATTTTATCATACTTAATTCTCTATTCTATTTGGTAACTAAAAAATAAATATTGGAACGATCAAAAAGCAATCTCAGAACTTTCCCCAGGAAATGGCAACGATTTCATTTTAAACGTAAGAAATAATAATTAAAATAATAACTTATTCATAAATCACTCTGAATATTTTGCATAATTTTGCGTATTAATGCACTCGGTGCCTTTTTTCTCCCCTCGATGCATAAGAATCCAAACTCTCCTTACAAGAAAAAACTTCAACGCCAACCCCTTCATAAAGACCAATTTAAACACCATCAAATCAAGCCGAGGACTATTAAATCCCCCAAACACATACCAAATTACCCACCGCATTCTCTCGTTCACGCATACCAAAATAAAAAAGAAAAAAAAAACAATTTGCACCTAATTTTCACCAGATTCATCATAAATTCCGCCCATTCGTTAAAACGTTTCATCCCATAAAGCATCGTAAATGCATTAATCATCGCTGGTAATACACGTGTACCGTTTACTCCACCATACCGGATCACTCGCCGAACGGTTACACACTAAATTACGCGAAAGAGGAGCAAAGAAGGTCGGCGTGGAACGATAATCCGGTCTGTTCACAGCGTTCCCCGATAACGCAACATCAGATTACCATCTCCCCCCCTTACGGTTGCATTTCTCTCTCTCTCTCTCTCTCTCTCTCTCTCTCTCTCTTCGGCTGGCCCATGAAACCTCCAGCGAAATTGTTATGCATATACCGAACTACTACACATAGGTAGTCTATAGGTTTCGTTCCCGCCGTTGCTGCTTCTTTTCTTCTGCTCTGTTCCCCTTTACTCCCGTGTCTCTTTCTCTTTCCCCTTTAATCCACGGGAAGCCTTTAACGAGATTTACTCGAAGGCAGGAGCGCGTAAACGCATTCCTGCTGGCGCAGGCGGTCCGCGCCGCAAAAATCTCGCCGGAGAGATCCCTTCGCGAGATAGGATATCCGCGAAGTCGGTTTCGTCGGCACGCTTTTAAGGTCGAAACCCCATGGAAACGGCAAACAAATGCACTCAGCCGCGGTAGTTCTGCTCTCTCGACCCCTTGGTCCCCATTTTTTTTTGTCTTCTATTTCTCTCCCTCTCTCTTTCTCGTGATCTCCACTTTCTGTATTTTCTTCGTGTCGATGAATCCAGGATTCTTCGTGTATTCGGTTGTAAGATTGAATTTAGTTTCAGTGCTTCAGTTTTAGTTCGAAGAGTTCGTATGGAAATAGGTGAGTTGTTGTCAGAATTAGAAATCGTGGTCGTCGAGAGGATTGTGGAGATTTATGCAAATGCATATTTTATAATGCATGTTATTATTATTATTATTAACGGGTTTCCCCTTATATACAATTAGTACTATAAAAGTGTTACCAAAATAACAGTTTCACACTATAAGACCGTATAAAGTAGCGTGCAAGTTATAAAAGATCTTACCTTATTATCTCTACCTTATAAAGATCTTTCACACTAAAATAAAATAGTATAAAAAGCTATATTCTATAAATACAAAAATTAGGCGTAATAGGTGAATATTTTGGATGCCAAATGGTGCAAAAGCAACGAGAAGCTAAGGGAAACTTTGCGGCAAGTGAACGATCAGTGCTTAAGCAAAGATAATTAATTAACTAGATGAATCTCAACTAACTTATCAAAAAAATATACCTGTTTGAACCTCCGAATCATTTCCCTTAATTGTTTCCCCTTAAGATTAAATTAATTGAAAGCTTCCTTATTTCAAGTTTAAATAATGCGAAACCAGTTGCAGTCGCAATATAGAATTTTTAAACGAAGCAAAGGGTAGACGGTTTGACTGGAGATTGGCCGATTAAAGGTGGTAGCTGGCAGATTCTCGAATGCGATCAATTTGTACCGGATTGTGATTTACGAGGCGGGCGAACGGCGAAATTTACGGGGGCTGATTTGAAATTATAATCAGCGGCTCCATTTAGTGGGAATTAATGTACCACCGTTTGATCGCCGGTTGCATAATTTTCTTTAATTAGGATACACGGCGACGCAGCGCAGCGTCTCGCGTGTATACTGACGTGCTTATGGTAATATGAGAGCTTGTACTGCTGCTGGTCATGTACTTTGGTAAATTAGGGAGATTTTTTTAGTCTTAGATGATACGTGGTTAGAATACACATGAGAAATTGCTTATGTAGACTAATATAATGCGATTAGCTACTTAATGCAACACCGTTATAATATAGAATAACATTTTAAACTGCGCTATAAATAAAAACGATGACGCGTATTGCGGGTCGCTTTTTTTTAATCACGATTATTTGTTTTATTATATTTATAATCTTACTGTACGGGCTATAATTTGGTTTAATCAATGGGAAGGACTCTTTCATACATAATTTACATAATCGACGCAGAGTATTACGCGTCAAATTAATTTAATCACCACGCAAATAAGATGTGGAATAATAATTTGGTATGAAAATTTGTTTACTTACGATTCTTTGCACATTAGTTTGCCATCGAATAAAACGAATTCGAGTTGCAGTTATTGGGAACGGTGACCGTACGTGGGTCATTTACCCTGGTTGGCAGAAAACAATTTCATGCGGCGTTCGCCGAAATAATTCCAGCCCTCGGTACTTACTCTGTTTCAATAAACGAGCCACGAGGATGTCTGTGTTTGGCACGATTTAGAACACGCGTTCCGGTATCTCGGGGGATATTACACGAGCTGGCAGTATCGTGCGCGCACGTACATGCTCGGGCTTGGACCTCGAAGGCCTCTCGCGAAAAGGTCACGTTAAGGTCAGGTAATGACGGGGCGAACTCTGCAATCACAGAAGCGCGCACGCCACGTGGCTTTGGTGCACGCCTCGTTCGACCTCTCCTCGCGTTATGCTCGACCGTTTCTTCGGCATCGATGGAAATGTAAATTTTGATGAGCATGCGTTGCACTAACCCGAACCTTTCGCTTCACTTTGATTGAAATAACTGTTTTTAATTGCTTCATTAATGGGCGGAGCACAATTATCCAAATATTCTTCTTCTTCTTCTTCTTCTTCTTATGGTTCTGAAGTTCGGAAATTGAATTTGGTTTCATGGAACTTAGGCAACGCTTGCTATAGTTTGCAAATTTAGGGTGGATTTTTTCGTTCACTTGCAAGGGTTGGTTAAATTGTCTTGTAATTGGTTTTACTTTTAGCTTTTGACTCGTGGTTGCATAAGTTACAAGATTATTGTTTCTATCTTGTTCATCTTTGTCGAAGTCAAACGTTTCGTTGTAATACGTAGAAAACTCCACATATTAAAAATATTGGTAGAAGCGAGTCCTTTTAGAGCTTGACCATGGAACGTCGGTTAATTAGGGCTTGGGGATGTCTGCGAAAACCCCAGGTATGAATGTACAAACAGTCGCCACGTTTCGTAGACATTCTAACCGCGCGCCCGTCTCGTGATCACCGATATTTCTTCCACCGTATTAAATATAATTACTTACCCACTTTATTCCACACGAGTCAGTTATTTGATATAACTCTTCAACAATTTCAACGGTGCACCATAAAAATCAAAGGAACTGCGTTGCAATATCCGCGAATTACTAGCTTATACCATGAAGTTTGATCACAATGATCGATAAATTGCAGACAAATTTCAGCGTTAAGCTTTTAAAGCATCCTTTCATCCCTCTCGAATTCTTCGTCTCCTTAATGCTTCCATTTAGCCACCTCTTCAGCGAAGCGTGGCATTCATCGCCACCCCACGTTCCACATGCTTGGTCACACGTGTTCCGATCGCATAATCGCCGCGTAAAATTAATAAGCCGAGAATATGAAGATAGCAATCGGCGCGATCGCATCGAAACCGAGCGTAGATCGAATCCTGCTCGCGTACCAAGTTGCAAAGCAGCAACGCGAGCGAATTATGATCCGCAAAATGACTCGGATACACGTTACCAAAGCCGAAGGTCAAAACCTATGCCTCTGCCGGTCGTCACGGGATTAAATGACTCTCCGAAGTTGAATCGAAAGGAGGTCCAGGCCGATAAGAAGCGAAGAGGGCAGCTCTCGTCGCGCCGAGTCATTCTCGTGTAATTATACGTACCGCGAGGGCAATAGGGGGTCTCTGTATCGACAATTAGGGCATTTCGGCTCCCCATTTAACGACCCCTCGATTTATTCGGCTACACCCGCGGTCCTTCTTCATTATCTTTTTACGATCCTCCGTACCTCGTCGCCTCGGCTTCGTTTCTTCTCGGTTAATCTCGCGTGGCGCCTCGGGTTCTGTTAGACCAGTGATCCATTTTGAACACCGTGTATATATGTAGAATTTTATTTTACATTTACGTTGTTAGTTAGTTGTTAGTATATTATTATTCTGCTCGTGGAATGAAATATATACGATATATTTGTATTATTATATCATTATATTAGGTTTAACACCGCGTGTATTTTTCATTTCGATTATTCGTTCGCGGTGTTTGGATCAGAAATGATCCACATGTATGAAATTTATTTTTTTGAACTTAATAATGCTATGGGAGGATTAAGAAAGCATAAAAATAACCAGTCGCTGGTGCTGTTATAGGTTTAATTGTAGAGAACAGTATATTAATCCTTTGCGATTCGAGTTACCTTCGCCAATTCGTAATGAATACTTTATGCTTTTATAAGATATTACGGAAATATTCCTGTTTTATCGTGGCGCGAAATACTATGGTTTTCTCAAATTTATTATACGATTATTCTTAATATTCTGCACGCGTTCATGGCAGCAAATTTTTGTTTCTTTAACGCGGTTTGTTACAATTGGCGATTAAACAATATTTTAAGTATAGCGACCGTGTGCTAATTTTAAACACCATAAAAATGTCATTCAACACGTATCAACCTAATAATATACGTGTCTTTATTCACGTTTGGAAAAATATGAATTTGCATAGATATCAGCAATCCACCAACAAGATATTCAAATATTATTTCAATATTGCGCCTTATCTTCAATGTAACTTTAAAGATTTAAGCAATCATGCTCGGTAAGCAAGTAGCTTAATACGTAAAGTTGAACCTCTACTTTAATATTTAAATTCCATAAAAGCCAGTAATCGGATCCGGCGAGGTGCAGCCTACTATAATAAACCCCAATTTGAACATTGATTAGGTCATTAACGAACCCGAATATTTCTGCCACAATCTTCTCGATTCTTTTTTTTTATACGCAATTACACTGCAACCGAGTTTTACGTCAATAACGAAACCGAATATTTGCCGAAATTTTTCCAACCTTCTCGATTCTTTTTGCACGCAATTACATTGTGACCGAACTTATGCCGATAATTACGCGCGCAGACGTTAAGCGACTCGCGTGTACGTTGAATGCATAATTCATGGGAGGCAGAGTAATTCTTGTTGTTGGTCAAATTTAATCCGTAAGTGAAAAAATGAACGTTTCGAAGGCTGACGGCGGCGAAGAGAGAACGGCATCACGGCCGCGAGATAATTAGCTAATCGGAATTTCCATAAACGAGAAACGAGGATTCGGGTTTCGTTCCCGAAATGGACAGGCAATTGCATAATTCATAATCACTGACCTAGCATCGCCAAATCAGATAAAACCGTCACGAAAGCGCATTCCTTCTAAAATACAGGGGCCATGTACAACACCGTTCAAAAGTTTCCGACCACTCGTAACTATCAATTTATCACTTTTCTTAGAATTCGATTTTTCGCTTCCCCTTCTTTCATAGGCGAATTATACACGTTTAAGTGTAACGAATAAATAGATACGAGTAATAGAATTATCGATTTAACGTAGAGACGAAGAAATTTTGAGGAATATTGGAAATTTTGTAGGATTTAATTTTATTGGGAATTGGACAGATATTTAAAGGATCGTATTTTAATTATAATTAATCTGTTTTGCGTTTTAGTGCGTTGCAATATGGTAAACTTAATTTTTAATCTTGTCTCGAAGATTGTATTAATAACATGTATTATAGCAAGCTATATTTAAATATGTTTGCTCTTGGTAGTTGACGTACAGTTTGCCAATTGTAAAAATGGCAAACATTTGTGTTCTAGAGTTAAAGAAAATTCAATCGAATTAATAAAAATGAGAATTTAGATTCAATTATAGTAAAGAATTTAGTTAAAATTGTCTATGAAATAGTTGGAATATTAATTGAAATCGTCTCTTGGATAATTGTCTAATTAACAAAATAAGCAGCTCTGAAATTATTAAAGTTTAAAACAGAATTATAATTTTATTATTACTTTAATTCTATCCATTTTCATCGGCTTGCTATAATCAAAATATTCCTTTATACCATCATATAGAATTTCTTCTAGAATGTTATTTATTCGTCGCAATATTCGACAAAGTCGCGCATTCAATTTTCGAACTCGAAACTTAAAGTACAGAAAATTCCAATTTTCATCCGGGTAAATTCGAAGTTGATCGGAGAATTTAACTTTTGCGAGTTGCGGTATTTAACGAAGTGTACTTTGTAGGAAGGGAAAGAGAGATTAAGGGCTCCGGAACGTAGTTTGAACACCGAATCACGGAATCTCTCCTCGCGTTCCTGGCAATTATCACGATCCATTGTAATTATATGTACTCGTTCGATATCAGCGAGTACCAATCGCGAATACATTATTCATAACGCAGAAATAACAGAGTGAGTCAACTCTTTTCTACACGAGGAGCTTCCCCGTAACAGGATTCCAATTTTTCCCTTTGCCGTGATTAGTTCACTTCTCCTTCGTCTTTATTCGCGAACATCGCTGGTGTATTTTAATGCTCCTTCAGTTACATTCGCTGTACAACTTACGAGTATAATCATTCTTTGATGGCGATTATTGGTCATTAATTCGAACAATTTTCTATATTATAATCAGAAATTAAATATACAGTAGGTGATATTATCTTACATTGCAGCAGTGAAATTACGAAATTACTTATAATTGGCTTAAAATAGATGATAATATTGAAATCTCTGCAAATAATAACTTAAAACAAGTTCGAATATTCTGTAAAGTTTTATCTATCGAATTAAATAGCTTTCGTAGAAAAATGTTTCTCCTATCTGTAATCGTTAAAAGAGTAATAGAGTATTTACAGTTAATTTGAACATATTGTTTATATCTCCTTTCAAATAGTAACAGTTATAATAAATAGATATTAATAATAAACTTGACATTCTTAGATGATGATTATTCGTCATTAATTGAAACAATTTGATGTGTCACAATTAGAAATTAAATTGGCAGCAGTTGATATTATCTTACATTGCAACAGTGAAATTACAAAACTACTCGCTGTTAACTTAAGATAATAATATTGAAATCTCTTCGAATAACAACTCGATAAAGAAGTCAGACATTCTACGAAGTTCTCATCGTTGAATGAAGCAATGTTTTTCATATCTTTAATAGTTAAAAAAAAATCACAAAGTACTTATTTATATTTCAATCGTACATACTGGATATACATATTTCTTTTTGAATAGCAATACTTATTACAACCGAATAATAATATAATATTCTCGACACGCATACCTAGATATCGTAAATCTTCTACCGACGCGTTTAAATGTAAAATTAAACATCGATTGAACGTCGAATCGTAAATAATAGAATTGGTAGCGTAGAAACTTCGTTAACTTTGAAGTTAGTGAAACAGAATTTCGTCACGGCACTTGTAATGTACTCTTCGCCACTCCTAAATCCACCCACTTTCCTGTGATCGAACAGAACGAGCAATAAAAAAAAGCAGAATTCCGATCTAACGGAGAATTCCCAGACTAGTCTACACGGTTTTTGCCGCATCAGTTTACGCAATAGCGCGGAGAAAGCGGTGGAAGCTTCGTAAATCGTTATGATCACGAAGCATCGATAGCGAGCTCCGAGGAAAATTAAATTAAACGCAACTTTTTAATCTTCATTACCGTTTTTTCCCCTTTTATACGTATTTCTGTGGTTACACAGTAAAACGTGATACTTGTGGTTTTCTTACAATTACGTTTACTAAATTCTCTATACTAAATACTAAATCTATAAATAAATAAATAGTACAAATTTTATGCTAAATACTAAATCACGATATTATTTAACCCTTCGAGTGTTAAGGGAGCTCTTATAATATTAAGTAATATTTTTACATAAAGTGCCGATTAAAGTTACCATTGCACGTATTTATTTAGGCTATAGTAAATTGAATACTTAACAGTTCCAAACATGCGTTTATGTCGAACATTGGTCATTTTTGTTCATGTCCAGAATATACGTAGAGAAGATATATTTTTAAGATAGATTATATTAAATTAAATTATATTGAAAATATAATTTCGTTTTCTGTTTGTTATAAAGAGTGGCTGTTACTTTAACGTTTAATTAACTCATTCATGTCGCGTTGCATCTTAAGTAAATTCACACATGTAAAAACAAGTATCTCTATTTTTACCAATGTTAAATATATCATATTTTGCTATTTGACCACAGTTTTACCAACTTGGATTTCATTAAACAAACATTTCAAATCCCAAAAAAATTTGTCAAGAAAAAGACAAAATGCTTCCTAAGAGATGTGAAAAAATAAAAGAAAGCAATAATCGGTAAACTGATTGAAAACATATTTGAGCGTTAACGGTTGGCACTTGAAATCACGCGAGTCAGAAAACGACGTTACTTGTGAAATAATTTATGAAGTTCAAATGGATTTATGAACGGTTGGAGAATAGATGGCGTTATTTTATAAAATGGAAAGATCTTGTCACGGTGATGCACCGGTTCGACGTTAGCGTGATTGTTTGCAGAGTGACGAACACTGTATGGTGATTAGACGTTCCCATGGCGGTCGTTGTATGGAACGAGTCGCGCGTTCTCTTCTGTTTCGATTTCTCATGCAGCAAGAGTTACACGAAACGATGATATCGTCGCGGGATGGAGTATTCCGAGAGTAGCTTCTGAAGTTCTCGATGAGAATGGAACCTGTTGTCGACAGGAACGACGATAGAATCGCGGTGAACGGTAGCTCGTGAAAATTTCCTTAGAGGATTGCACGTCGCAAATTTATCAGCTGTATAGAACAGGCGAAATTCAGTGGTGAATGGTTAATCATTTAACTATTGTAACAGTAAACTGTGTGTATTTAAACGCTTATTTATACCTGTTCACAATTTTCTTGATGATTTTCGAAATCCTCCCCTATTTACAATAAGATAAATTTAATAAGGTGACTAAACACGTTGATAGTAAATATTTCGGAATACAAACTAAACTTAATAATACTAATCAATGTAATAATAAATTAATTTAATAAACTCTTTCAACACATATATTTAATATATTTAAAAATATTTAGTATAACCCTCCGCTATTTAAGCAAGACAAATTTAATAAGGTAAACAATCATATTGAAAGTAAATTATCGAGACTATGAACTTAACTGAATAATCGTTTTCAATACGTATATTCAATATACGTAAAAATATATCTACTACATTTAATAACTTTGCATTTGGTTAAAAAAACGCTTCACCGGTTTCAAATAGCCGCGTTAAATCTTAAAAACATTGCAAAGGATCGCAATAATAATCGACCCGAAATAAGAATCCATTTACAACCATTCGCAGCGTCTAGTCCTAAAAAAAAAAGATTCATCAAATTACCATCTCCACGATGAAGAACAGTCAACCTTGTCTACATTCTTGCGCAAACAGTGCCTGGATCCCGTCTCGAATGATAAAATCGAGGACATGCAAACGTCCGGAACCTAGAGATGGTGGATTTAAAGCGTGACCAGGAATCTATCGCGCGGACACGGTTTGATGGACAGTGCAGATGGACAGAAATCGAGTAAGAAGCTTACCCGATGATCGCTCTAGGCGTTTGTCGGCCAAGAAAGGATACACGCCTGGTGTGCGAGGACGCGGAACGACGTTTACAGGTTTACCATGGAATCTTTGAATTCGCTCTGTCACTGGACAGCATCTTTTTCCCCTCATAATCGAGCTACACCCACCTGGAATCTCCATTGTCGAGCAACGTATACTTATTACGTTGTCCCGCCGGAGACAGATGCGTATCAGCTAGTCTTCGGTACACCGTAATCGTTTTGCTCCACTTTGGCCCTCGTTTCTTCATCATCGATAATTACCATAGATCCCTTTACTTCGCTATATACAGGGTGAGTAGATGGGAACCGTTATCTGAAATAATTGCCCACCTTTCGATAAGATTGCGGCAACTACATTTTTGACGGTTTCACGTAAATTAACCCGTTGCCCTACGAATTTTTAAGTAGCTACACGTGGTAGCAAAAGCTACTTATTCACTTTAACTGTGTGCCCTATACGAAACGTTGTAATATTGTACGGTATTTGTATTTGGTACAGTAATTATATGAAGAAATTTTAAAAAGAATTAATGGGGGTAAATTTGAGTTCGTTAAAAGTGGTAGCCCATATTTGGACTACTTCTTCTGTTAATTGAAAAAATATATACCTTCGCATGGTAAAGGGCAGTTATTGAGTCCATAAGTCTTCGTTTCAATTTTTGGTGAATTCTTGAAATTTGGAACTGCTTCTGACTTGTACCAAAACGTTAAAGTGATTTTTTTTTTTTGTAATCAGTGCACGATAATAAATACAGTTTAGTAATTCATTGTTGTTTGTCCAGTCGAATATAGGGGAAATATTTTGACAACAGAAAACAACAGTATTTCTATTCGTCTTGCGCGAAACAGTATTAGTAGATGCAAGTCCAAAATTTGTTGTAAATTCCTCATGTTACATCAGATTTGCATCAACACGCGCCAAACAAAGCGGCAAGTTTTTTTCTTTTTTTACAAATTTTACTCGTAATAACTTAAAAACTATCAAACTATCAACGTTCTCAATTCCTTTTAGAGAAAAGGAACTCCTAGTGAAGAAAGTTTAAGACATTGAAAACTCAATGTATACTCACTCAATAAGTCTTATGAATACGGCGTAGTTTATATAAAATATTCTTTCGATTGAAACAATGAATAACGAGTTATTTTAGACAGCAGCTATTGTTGACTCACCGTGTATAGTTGGCGAGTTACAGTTACTCCAAGTTCTTCATTTCTTCGCCGAAGGATACTTTCATGGGTTTGGAAAAAGTATAGATAATTGCGACAGGATCGGATCAATTAAACGGGGCAGGCATTGGGATGAGTTTTAATGAAATTTCCGGATCAGCTGGCCTGTTTTTTTGTTGATTAAAATTACGCGAATTAAAGGAATAGGGAAATTGGAGGTTGTTTGCGCGGTGATTTGTAATTTGTTGGATAATTATCGATGGTCTCCATGTTGTAAACACTATTACAGCTCAGTGAATTGCAGGTTTTTAATAATTATAGTGGTTAACATTAGAATCGATGAACTAAGCTGGTTTTTATCTTCGCGTTGGAAACCTTCTTTGGATTCGGACTATTATGATGTAGAATTTATAAGTTGTAATTACGAAAATACTGATACTCGATTAGGAATCGAAACGATCGTCAAACTAGATCATCATTCTGCGAATGTTAGTTATGGAAATTAATTGGTTGCTCTTATATTTAATTCATTATATTTTGCAAGCATTATATTTTATTTTATATTACATTTCGCAAGAGTTATATTTTATTTTGTAGTATATTTTGCACGCATTGTATTTTATTGTACATCATCATATTTTTATTCTTGTAATGATTATCAATTTTATTGTAGAATTTTCAGGTTTTAAAGTACTTCAATGAATTACTTATTCGCCATTTAATAAATAGCAAAATAATAAACAATTTTAGCTATCGAATAATTGGAGAAATCAATGGGTTAAAAATAGGAAACATGGTTTTACGTATAATTGAACTTAAAAAGAAAGAAATGTACCCTTACCGTTTTTAAATTTATTTGATTTATTTCACTATGAATACTAAAAAAAACAAAGTGTCTGCAAAAGCGTTACAGGAGACAAGTTAAACGCATTTCAACTGAACGTGGGTTAGATATTATTATTCGTGACAGCTTATCAATATTCATAACGCATGCTCAGCTCGTGTTATACATATCAATCAGCCGTGGTTGATTAAAAAAAAAAAATAAGCTTGACTAGATTACCAGGCCGTGTACTCGGTACTGCGATTTAACGTTGACCAAATTTGCTCCTGGAAATTGCTCACCGACGATTTTAGATAATTCCCGTGCACAGCATTCCACGGCGAAGAAAGAGATGGCTCCATTAGCTCGTAGCAATTTTTTCGACCAGCTCTCGTAATTCCACAACGACGTTCCATCCGTTCTTTTTGGTTCTTTCTCGTTCGAATTCTTGCGATTTTTTCCCTCCTTTTTGTGCGAGTATTGCATTTTACAATACTTGATATTTTTACTATATTCTATATTTTCTACAATACTCTGTATTTTTTTTACAATATCTGATATTATTTACAATATTTCACATTCTCTGTTTTATATACTTCATTCTATAACTTTTGCACGCATTGCTGGCTTATTGACAACAGTTAAAATAGTTTCTATATGCAACCGAAATATATTAGGAATTTTATTTAATTTATTTATTTACCGTTGAAGAACTATTTTTACAACAGGAAAATGCAGCCATTAAAGTGCATATTAAAATGCAAAGTAAACGTACAAGTGACAAAAGCAACGGAATAGATAAAGATCGCAAATAAGTTATCAAAAATCATGAAAATATTTGACAGTGTCTCAGTTTAAATAAATTAAAATTGCGTGCAAAGATATCGATCTTGTTGCTGCTATTACTTCGTATAAATATAGTTTTGTATAAATATAAATTTACCTACTGAATTTAGCTTTCATATTCATTTCAATTCTACTATTCTATAATTATATTAAGGATTTAAATATAACATCTTTCCGTTTATTTATTAAATTTTGATACGTAAAATATTCAGTAGATATTTGTTAAATTTTACCATTTAGCGTTGACAAGAAAAATTGAATACGGCAGTGCTGTGATATTTTTGTCGAACGAATAAACTAAGTTCACGAGAGCTACTGAAGCGGACTTCTTTTTGCGTTTCGTTTGAGATAAAAAAGGTAGCAGTTCCGCCCTGATTAGTCGCGCTTAAGCTAACTATTAAACAGGAATCAGTGAACCCGACTAATCTGAATTCTATCCAGGGTTTTAAATTTATCACTGCGTCACCTATTGCGTCAAGAATCAAGGCACCATACTTAACAAAAGTCATATTTTTTCAGAACGGTTTAATTTATCCGTAGCTTTGTCAAATATATTCAGAGTTTCTCAATAATATCCGTTTATTATTTGCAATTTCTCATAATTTCGCACTAATTTAATACCATTAGTGTCACGAAGTATGTAATAATATTACACTAGTGTGTTTTAATAAACTGAAAGCAATAAACGAAATAAGTAGCCAGTTTCTCGTCTTAAATCGATTACAATGAAATTCGTAAATGATAAAGACAATGAAAGGAACGTCGATCAAAATTTAATATTACTTATTTAAGGAAATTTTGTATTACGCGAATGTCTAATATTATTGAAAATAATTAATTTCCAAACTCTTTAGTTATCTTAGATTGTTGAATATAAAACGTCGTTCTCTAAAATAAAGTTTCAAATGCAAAACAAGAAGATTTTTCAAAATAATATGTACTTAATTCAATTAATTTCTACATGACTCTACATACGTACTTTCTGAAACGATTAATCGGTTTCATTATTCTGTACTCATAAAAATTGCCACTTTCAGACTATTTAATCTACTTCTTGATTTCACGTGCGATGCAAAATCATCAGTCTCGAATCGTATAATATTTTTCATAATACTAGGTGTTCTTAAGTATATTCCTAATGACTTAAAATCGCATATATTATTTGCTAAAATGGAATTTATAAATTGTATACAATAGACACTGAACGATGGATATTATTTTCAGCATCAGAATCAGCTTCGAATATTTCATTTACGCAATTGTTTACTCCGTAGCTTTTTTTTGTTTAATTGTTTACTCCGAGGAAAGCTTTCTTCCAAAGCTTTCCTTGCAAAAGACCACGAAAGTTTCCCCCCCCCCAAAAAGATAACGCAAAGGTTAATGTCGTGCACTGTTCATTCGAACGCATGTAAAGCTCAATCGAAGTTGAAACATTCGTATCGTACATCAGTTGGCGGCGGGAAATCGAGATACCGTGTACGGCCTGTAAAGCGAGAGGCATTCCTGCACGTCACCGTGTCCGCCCAGTGGCTCCGCCGAATCGCAGGGGACTCCTTATATAATTAACCATTAAATTATAAGTTTGGCTATCGAACCGCCGGCGAAGCTCAGCGCCGGACTAGAAGTAATTACTTGGCCCTCGAGGCTCCCCGGAACGGCAGCGACCTTACCAGCGAGATCACCTCGAAAAAGAAGAAAAAGATCCAACAACTTACAAGTAGAAGACGAAGAAGAGTGCGTACGTGAAAAAAAGACGGAGAACACTGTTCGGGAGGAAGGAAGAGAGAAAGGTGAAAGGGACGAAGGGGGGAGAGAGAAAAGAAAAATAAAAACGCGAGAAGGGTGCACAAATCAGAAAAAGAAGTTTATATAGGGTGCTTCAAAAAGTGGGGGAAATATTTGGCACCTGAATTCTGCACATGACGGGAAGGAATAGAATTCACCGACCAGTGCAAAACATCGCAGATATATATTTGTAAACAAACAATAGAGAAGTGGAAGCTAGAGGGAAGCTTCACCCTCTAAGTATTAAAATATCTTCTCCAATTTGTATCTTCTATACTTTGTACTTTCTTATCTGTTTAATTTTCCTACAAATGCATAATGATCCTGCATTGGGAACTGCATTCACATCCGCTAGCGATAATGTTTCATTAATGGAAATACATATGCATATTTGTACAATGTATAGATATAGATATAAAATTTGTAAATACAATAATAATAAGTTACATATATAAATTTATATAATCATATATTTTGTTTCCGTTGATAAATTGCATTACTATATCATCCACAATTATTTCTTAAATCACATTCCCCTTATAACTTCGTATATATGTATATACGTATAGTCCAATTCTTCTTCATATTTAATTATCCGACACTTCATCGGTCCCACATACATACGCCGAATAATATGCAAGTACTTACGTTTAACTCTATTTTTCGCAACTTTCTTTCGCGCATTTTTCGAAACACCCTGTAGCGTAAAGAAAGGGTGGGAGAAAAGATGGAGGAATAGTATATAAGTCAGAAAAAGAAGTATTGTGGAAGGGAATGAAGGGAAGAAAGGTGAAAGGGACGAAGAAGAGAAAGAGAGAGAAAAAAAAGGGGGGGGGGGATAAGAGGGGTCGCGACGGCTACCTTACTTCGAGAAGAGAATTGCCAGAACCGCTTCCCTCGGCGTAATGATCAGAGGCGGGACTTTTGCCTTTTTAATCGGCATTAATCGCGCCGGGGGCTCTCTATCCCTGAAGGCCCCTATCGGGTATATCGTCGTTATGTTCCGCGCCGCAACGACCCGACGAGAGCGATCTGCATTAATGCGAATGCCCACCTTTCCGTCCGTGTCCGCGGCTGGATTCTTTCGCCGGGATGAAATATCGAGCTAACCCCGGCCTCCGTACCTAAAGTTATGAGGATTGCTTATTGGAATGCACAAGCGCGAGCCCCTTGGACGGTAGCTGCAGGTGCAGCGAAGTGTTACCGAAAGGTGCGGCGTGGTAGCATAAAGTGGTTGGATTGGTAAATTGGTAGGGAATTAAGGAGGGCAGGAGTTTGAATTTTTCTTCGGCGGAGAGAAATTATTATGGCGCGGTGGGAAGGGATACAAAGCGAGGTGATCTTTCCTTTTTTTTTTCTTTTTCTGCTTTCGAAGATCAACCCTTTTAGGACTCGGTTATAGGATTGAAGTATGATTGACACCGGTGATTGGTTTACGTTTAGAAACGATATTTGCGCGATACGTTTGCGATACGATTTGAGGTGTATCGAAACAATTAACCCGTTGCCATTCAATAATTTCTATGAATTATGCCGCATTATTATTATGCCGCGTTCTATGAATTATGCCGCAGATTCAACGAAAACACCTACTATTAAGGATGACGTTTAATTTAAACTCCAATTTTAGCTTTGTATGATAATGTTACTGGTTATTAAATAAAAATTGACTATAATATCCAAATAATTTGTACGTAACATGTTTCGAAAGCATATGTACGTAACAAAATAATCCTAGCGCAAAAGTGTTAACGATTCGAATTGCCGGAATAAGTATCCACGCCGGTACCGCTGATATTCCAATCGTAAAGGGTTAAAATTCATCAATCCGAAGAGGAGCACGGGAAAACGGCGAGCATGACGGCGCATCTCGATCGCTGCTAGCGGCGGTATTTTTACTTGAAACAGTTTCAGTTCTCATGCGGCGTCGAGTCCCGATGATCAGGAGAGGACGTGGCGCGTTTCGAGGCGTCCTTAAACGCGGCCACACACGTCGCGATCTCGATACTCGTTGTCTTCTCTTTCACGTCCACGGTGCCGCAGTGGCCATCAGGGGTTAACCAAAGGCTGAGCTTTGTCACCGTTGCTGATCTTCAACTGTGTCTCCTCTGTACTTACAGCCATCTCAACCAACGGCTAATCCCAATTTAATGTCGCGTTCCTCCCTCTCTTTCTTTCACCATCTCCGCGTACACCTTTTTTTTTCTCTCTTTCTACAAAGCGATCGCTGAAGCTTCGTGTACCTCGTTTATCTCTTGGGCCAGCTCGTGAAGAGAGCTACTCTCCTAATGGTTCTCGAAATATCGTTACATCGGTTTAGAATGTTTCTCCTCGGGCTAAGCGGAGGTGTGTGTGTGTGTGTGTGTATGCAGTGTGAAATTAATCGACAAGTCGGAAAAAGATTTGGATATTCGATTTTCGATCGTAGACAGAAGAGGTTGGATTGAGATATTATCCGAAGGGGAGAAAGTAACATTGGGTTTGGTTCTTTTGGGGGATTTACGTGTTCGTGGTTGTGAGGCGATATTATGAATGTTACGTTTTTAAGAAATGTTAGTTTAAGCGTTAGGTCAGTTCTAGTATACAGAATTTATGCGTTTGTTGGGAATATGCATGTGTGCAACAAATTTGTTTTGTTTCGAGAGACTGAATTTGAAATTCAATGCATTTTTGAAGATTGCGTTCGAAACAATGAACGATAATATTTCAGTAGTCAAAATATGTGACTTATGTAGTTTTGCCTTGCAATTATAATTCTTCTAATAGATATTAGATGTATTAATGAGTAATCCACTTTTTTTAACAAATTTGATATTTATTTTTAACGGAGTCAAACACTATTCTGTTTCTCGTATCTCGACAATATTATGAATTTACATTACTATATTTTTAACCCGCTAAACAATGAATTATCTATTATTTCATTGACTTTTTTCGGTTCCTTTTACGGTTTCATTTTTACCAATAAAAAACTATCACGCGTGAATGCTTTTTTTCTCAGGCTTCTTATTGAATGTCGCTAAATTCTTCTCGAGATGTAATAAAAGGTTAATTATAATTCTTTAAGAGAAGCTTTTTTTTATATATATATATATAATTCGTTTGCTACATCGTTAAAGAAAGATCGGAACAAAAGAGATTCTCAGCATGACCTTTTCTTGCGGTAGCTCTTTCAGCGGTCAACAAGCTGCCAATTCTTTCGAACGCTTTCTCAGAATCGTGTCAGCGAATGAATGCCTCGATCCCGATCTTTTGTGCAATTTTAATTAAAAATTACAACGTAGGTCGGGCATTCTTTTACACCTGCCACTCCTTCTTACGTAGGACTTATTATACTCTGATTTACATTCCGCGCGAATATATTCCACGTGAATAACAAATATCATCACAGAAGTGAACACCAATTAATGGAACAGTGTAATATAAATTAAAAAAATGTTGAGGATGTAGCTTATTAATAGGTGGCAGATCTTTATGCATCTATTTAAGGTTTAACAGTGCAAACACTTTTTATTATTAGATGTATTTTCGTTGCTTTGCAAACCAATTTTATCTTTTCGTGACGTGGTCTGAAACTTGGCAAAAAGTTTGCAAAAAGTCATACAGAATGAGAGGAAATACTTCGAAGATTAATTAGAAGATTAATACTTATATTATACATAAATGAAGAAAAATTAAAAAGTAAAAATCAAAACTTTTATGTAGACTTAATGAAACAAAAGAAATTTGTATCAATATCTAACAGTCTAATAATTATTATAATAATTATTGGCGTAATTTTACATTACAATATTTTTGTAATTCTTATTTTATAATAATATAAAATTACACGAATATTTAATATGAAGCTAAATAATTTTTCCAATCAATTCCCGAATATTTTAATGAAAATGCGATGATGGCTAAACGCTTCTGACATTAAACTATAATTAGCATTACAGTCTTGCATTCATAGCTGAGATTCCATCAGAAAATCGTTCAATAATTAGGTTAAGTACGGCTTACGCGGATAATCGGAAATTTCTTGGATTTGCAACACAAGAGGATGTATTATTCCTCGTGCCACGCATAGATTGAAGTTCCACGGAATTTCCCAGTGCGATGAACATTCTTCCTTCCAACGGAATTCTTTATGGAATTTTGTTGAATTTGAATCGCACAAACAGCGATAGAAAAATTCCCCACGCTTAAATTGCGTCGATAATCAAAGAATTTGTACTTTTTTTTCTCCTTCCTCAATTGCATAGAAAGAAATCGTCCTAGAATTTGTAATTCGTAATTTGTTTTAGCTCGATCTCCATCAAGTATGTTCGCATATTTTGCGATCATTGCAAATTTCTTGCGATACAATCGTATTTCTAAAATACTTTCCTTCGATGTTTTGTAGCACAATTTTTTGTAACAATTATGGTAATTAATTCTTGGTAGCAAAGAATACAAAGTTTCCCCTTTTTTAATCTACGTTTTATGACAATTTTCAATACTATTGTTACAGGTTTGTTTACATTTATAAGAAATTACTGAATTCTCATGGTATGAAAAAATATATAATAAAATATATACAAAATAAATAAAATAATAAATATATAATATACAGTAGATGTTATCATTTTTGGGGATGAAACAAATCTCTATTAAGGTTCCACTTTTTGAACCCTTTGCAGATGAGTAGCAGTAAATAGTCGCTCGAATATTTTTGATTTTCTGAACACGTGTCGATTTTCAAAGCACAATACATACTTAAATTAGATTCATTAATAAAGACTCTTGTTAATCATGGGACAAGCATTCGTTAAGTCTCATTTATAAAGAGTTAATAGTTACGTAAAAATTCGTTAAGTGGTATTACAAAGGATTAAAAGTATTTGTAAAACTTTGAGTTTATATAAAAATTGTCCATTTCTTTCTCATCTAACAAACTTTTTATTTTTTCTGTTTCAGGTAAGTGAATCATCCATAATTCGCTGTGATTCGCTTAGAATAGTTATCAAGGTTCCTGTCTACAAGGTATGAATTTAAAAATGGACACGTATTAACATTAACGCGTAAAGAAACGTAAGATAATTAAAAGAAGTTACAGGAATAAGCTTCAAGTGACAGCTATCTTAATTACCTGCGAAACGATTATTAATTTCTAAGTGATATCTACAGTAATCTAAAGTAATATCTAATCTTAGTAACATCTAATTAATCACTTGTTACAAAACTACGAGTCACACTCGTGATAAATTATAGACAAAACAGAACAAAGTAATTGCGATATTTATACCACCCTTAATTTTCTTTGGAATTTTTCTAATTATCATAACAAGTACAAATACAGTAAGACGCCTTATAAATAACTGGACACTCGTTAGTTTTTAACAAAATATTCGACTAAATTAGATTTCCAATAGCATCTTAAAAATGCAACATTATTTAATGTTCTTCCCGAAGTAAATAGCCGCAGTTTCATTTTCTAATCGTAACATCGATTTTCCTTTACTCCAAATTTATTATAAGTGTCCGATAAATTGTATATGAGAGTTAGTTTATTATAAAACAACGTGAACATAATTCCTCGTCGTATTATGCACGAAATAAGTTAAAGTAAAACTCGAGGGAAAATTAATATATCTAATTATTAACAGAATCGTTTGAAATTAACCCTTGCACTGTATATTTGGGGTGAAACGAACCCCGACCTGTTTTCAATTCAAAACCAAACGCTCGTCGTGGGAGAATAACATTTGCTTACGTTTGGGAGTGAGAAAAATAAATTCAGTGAAAGCAGCTAGATCGAGCGTCACGATGATAGAGGGTGTTAGCAAATCGTAAAATTAACTCTTCTTGTAACGTTAATGACGGCTGATGTTAGTTGATGTTGAATAGCGATCTTATCAGGAATAATGTAATTATCATGTTGCTCGAGGGCTTCGGTTTAATGATGAAGCACCTTCGTTTTACTCTCTCGTAACTCACTGACAATTTTCATTGGCTGTTTCGTCGGTTCGAACGTGTTACGTGCGGAGCTTGTTTAGGGGCTTTCGTAATTAATGTTACTGCTACGTCACAGAGAAACTCCGCTAGAATTCTTTATAGTGTTCTGTAGCGTGACGAGATGTCGCGAAGTGATAAAAATTTGGATATCGTTCGACTACCGTCTACGACTAGCTGCACTGATTTACTCGTTTATAGGAAACACGATTAAATATTGAATTATCACTGTTTGAAAATATGATGAAGCTAATTTGACGTTTATCCAGCTTGATCTAGATCGAATGCAGATAAATTTATGAAAGATAAATATAAAACAAGGAGAAATATGTGTATAAATAAAAGTGTAAAAGTCTGAAATCCAAGATGTGTATAAATAATTTCATAGATATAGAGTTTCATATATTAAACCCAAAACTTTACCAAATCGAATGATTGAAGTATTACCGAATAAAATGGAGTCTACTTATTATTAACATTCGGAAGAAATCGATACTTTTGATTAGTTATTTTAGTTGCTTTAAATACTATTTAAAGTAATTATTTAAGGTATTTTTCATGTATTTTATTATATACCATATGGAATCTATTCTTTCTTGCAAATATAAATTTCCCATAAACGCATAAATGTCCACAGATCTAATTATACACGTTTGTAATGAAACGAGTTCAATAATGAAAAATGATTATCCAATTGATTCTTATGATAAATCGCAAGTTCCAAAGTGATCATAATAACCGGATTTATAACAAGACATCTTGTTTATAAAAGCGTGGTAAAAAATAGCGTTAACAGTACGAATCTACATAAATAAACCCGTAATCCACTGATTATTTATCAATGGGTAGAAAAATTGCTCGAATAAGAATAAGCGGTAGCCAGTTGGAAAAGTGTCACGATGACTGATAAACGACGCCGCACGATCTCGTTATCGTGCAATGTTCATCGACATGTAGACGTAAAGGATGATCTCTGTGCATCGTTTATATCGATTCTTGGTACACAGCCAGAGTTATCCTGCGCAAGGGGAATCTAATGCACGAACGACATGTTATCACCAACATGCACGGAATCGACGCGGGGCTTAATTATGTGCATTAGCGCGATCATCATTCTCGTTATTATGGTGTACAGAACGTTGGAGCATGTTGTAGCCATACGGCTTCGCGGAAGATCGTCATTAATATACCACTAACCAGACAACCTTGTAGGAGCATAGTGCATTTCCAACAATGACTGCGATAAATCAATCGGCTCGGTGGTATTTGTTTTAATTGTAAAATTTATTCCTACACGATGCAAACATTAGGATGAGGGATCTTCGGCGGTGAATGCGGAATATAGTAAATGTTAGATCATTGTAGTGTTTGAGGTTGGATTATCGATGTCATTAATATTGGAATGATTATAATGGTTGTAATTGTACGCTATTTAATTGGAAAGATTACTATTTTTATTATATTAATATGTCATTAATGTCAGAAAGATTATAAAGGCTAGAATTATTCAGTATCGAATTGGAAAGATTATTAATTCTATTATATTAATTTGTCATTAATATTAGAAAGAATATGAGGGTTGAAATTATTCGTTAATAAATCAGGAAGATTACTACTTTTATTATATTAATATGTCATTAATGTCAGAAAGATTATAAAGGCTAGAATTATTCAGTATCGAATTGGAAAGATTATTAATTCTATTATATTTATTTGTCATTAATATTAGAAAGACTATGAGGGTTGAAATTATTCGTTAATAAATCAGGAAGATTACTACTTTTATTATATTAATATGTCATTAATGTCAGAAAGATTATAAAGGCTAGAATTATTCAGTATCGAATTGGAAAGATTATTAATTCTATTATATTAATTTGTCATTAATATTAGAAAGACTATGAGGGTTGAAATTATTCGTTAATAAATCAGGAAGATTACTACTTTTATTATATTAATTTGTTTCAATTGTAAAATGTATTTCTCCATGTTGCAAGATTATTAAGTTAACCCTTTCGCTGCATCGCACAATTAAAGTTAAAAACATGCATAGTGCATAAGTGAGAGTAATTTTTGTTTGCGCACGTGTACTTTTAAAAATGATTTCGATGAATTGTTCATATCGAAATGGTTAAAAATAATTAGGATTCATTGCAAACCGTTAACAGATACAACTTTTACAACACATAAAGAAACATAACTTTTTTTCTCGTATGTAAAATAGTAGTTAACGGCAGTAAATTCGTGTTCGAAGAATGTTTCCAAAATATAGAAAAGGTATAAGTATTTTGATAGGTCCAAGGAAGTTTTCTTTTTATGAAAAATAACTATCGTAGTTTGCAAATCTTTGAGAGTTGCATTTTCTTTTAAATATAAAGTATTCTCATAGATAAAATAATAGTTAATGGCAGGAAATTAATCTTCAAAAAATACATTTAAAATATAGAAAAGATATATTTTAAAAGACTGAACGAAAACCTTGATCTTTCTACTGTTAATGGGAAATTTTAAAATGACGTAATGAGCAATTACGCAATGGAAATGTATTTAATCTTGAATAAAATTAGCAATGACGTCTTTGACTATTATAATACAGTAATTTATGTAGCTATAAAGAAGATGAATTTTCATTTTACGATGTAGCGTTGGCATAATGAGTTGTTATACCATTTTTCTGCTAACAACTTCGACCTCTTTAATAAATGGAAAGAGTAATAGACACGTGTACATGATGTAATGGATCAATTTCAGAAAAAAGAAATTACAAATACACAAAATGATCTATTACTGATAGATCTCCTTTTTCATACAATTTATATAACACTTTGCTAACATCGATTAACAGCTGCATAAATTTCCTTCTTAATTGATTCGAATTCTCAATATTTTAACTCTTCCCGATTCGTGCAAATAAAAGTGAGAATCATAGTTTCCGAGTTTTTGATTATAATTAGATTACGGGAGATTATACAAAGATACTAAAAAAAAAAGAAAAATATGCAAAGTACAGTGGCGAGTATATAAATAGGGAAAATCAATATACGCAAAATTTAATTTCATTTACATTTGTAATTAACAAATAACACTAATGTCCATAGTTTTTTACCGTATGAAATAAGTGCTTTAAAATGTTATACTATAGAAACAAATAGAATCGTAATCTACAATTGTATAATTGTATTAGGAGTGCAAATTAATTCGGTGCCTTTTTACAGAATTCAATGTACATTCACGAAAAATCAAATGCAACTTTGATGTTCAAAATAAGTTCACGTTATTCAATCTGCATTATACGCGACATACATATAAATTACATTTTAATGAAAAAGATGATGATTTATCTCGACAAAGCCTTCAACACATTAAACATGAAGGCACCGAATTAATTTGTACACCTAATATATTGTAAGTGTAGAAAACACGAAGACGGAGAACAATTTTGACGACTAAGAGTTACTTTTCGAGTGGAACGAATTAAATTCTCAACAAAAGAACAAAAATAATCGAGATAAATGTCACGTGGATTCTGACAACTGCCGTTTTCCGTTCATTCTCACGCATTCGTTTCAATTTTAATACAGACTCTCGTGTCCAATAAAGGTGAAAGGGAGCCCGCATAATTGATGAACAATGCGTTTTTGCCACGATACACATCGGGGATTCAAGCAATCGAGACATTACGGCGTTGCATCATCGAAAGCAGTGGTCCCAATAAAATCTGTCCGACCGATAATTACCCATAAATCGTTTCGCCGATCGATACAATCGGTAGATACATTGGGCCCGCATTGTACCGGCTCTTCTCTCAATTCCACGTTTCGTGTAACTCGGTACGCTATACTTCCCGGTTAATATGATCTCGCGATAAGCATAGGATGAAATATTCTTTAAATCGCCGTAATACAAAGTCCTGATCGTCGGTTTCGAATATTTATTTTAGAATTCTCGCGGTGGAATCTAGGTGAAAGCGAATATAGTACGTTTTACGTAAACAAAGTATTGCATTGCGCGTTGAGATAACGAAATGGTACAAGGCGCCGAGTAAAATATACGATATAATTAATAATAAAGGAAGAATGTGATGTTAGTAATAAAGTAGTCAAATACGCGGCAACTTTCCAAGGAATTCGAATTACAATGTTGCGAGTGTGTTAATTGACAAAGTTAATAAGAAATTAATCCCATAATATACGAGAAATGATTTCATTATCGTTTGTGCATTTGTACAAATATCGGATTAAAATTGTTAAACTATATTAGATTATTGCTCTAATGATAAATGCTCTATGCGATGCATAGATGTGCTCCAAACCGGAACGATTATTAGGATAAATAACTTCTACAATAATTCAACGAAGTTTGCGGTATAAGCTTAAAGTGGCAGTAATTAATACACATCTATCCTATATCATTTATTTGAAGGTAAAATTTAAAAGGCAAGATATTTCCAACGTTATTTTATTACAATCACAATGCGAGCATTTTGTAAAAGGCAATGAGAGGCACACTTCGAGTACAGCGCCAAACTTTAGTAGCACCCATGAGGATTGCTTCGAGTGCAAATGGTTAAATCCCCCGAAACTCATCCACAGTTGCTCCGAAAAAGCCACCCCTAAAATCGATACACAAATACACAGCCAATTGTCTCCCCTTTATCTTAATTACATCCCCTAAAGTTTTCCTTTCTCTCTCTCTCTCTCTCTCTCTTTTCCTTTCTCTAATTCCCTCCTCTCGTCTCTTTGTTGTTTCGGTTACACACAAGGGTTACAGCGTGTCGCTCGGAGCCGATGTTGTAAATTCGCCCCGCGGTTCGGTTGCGTGCCCTTTATAGGCAAGGCTCTTAAGGGGCCACGTCCAAGTTTTAAGGTCCGTGGGACCGGTGGATCGCGGACATGATTGCATTTGCATTATACACGCCGCGGCGCGCACGCAGATTTATCTGCCCCTGGGGTTTATTTATCTGGAGTTATGGCAAACACTGACCGGCCCGAAGCCGGCCAATAACGTATGGTAATGGAGGGGTCCGATTGACTTTTTCACCCTCTCTCCCTCTCACCCTTTCACTCTCTCTCTTTCTCTCTTTCTATTTATCTCCATCCTCTCATCTTTCTTCATCTTCCCCAACGCACCTTTCTCTATCCCTTCTCTACACTTCCTCCTTTTCGTCTTTGTACGTCTATCATTCATTTCTCTTCCCTTCCTCGTGCTATTCTCTTCCTCTTCTAATTCCACGTGTTCAACTTGTCTCTCTTACACTTTCTCCACCGGTCATTCTTTTCTCTCTTTTCAGCGGGTGCTTTTATTGGGCCCGCGGCCTATCATAACACGAACGATCGGTGAACCTTCGACCCTTGTCTCGGATCCTCCTACTTCCACGCTTCCTCGTCTTCCTCTCGATGTTTCGCGGCAGTTTCAGTGCTTGTGTCTCGTTCCAGCCGAGGGATTTTACTATTGCTTCACTCTGACACGCGTTCATCGACGCGAGTTTTCTCGGATCGCCCCCTCGGGCCTTGTTTCGAACATTTGTACACGATAGTTTCTTTCGCGGTGGATCCTTTTAATGGATGCACACACGAGGCTCGTTTCGGTGAACGTATGTATGAATATATGGAAACAAGGGGGATTCGCTTGCTCGGATGAATAAAATTTGTTCGTAGAATAGACGGAGGATTAGTAGCGCGCCGCTTGAAGTTCGTAAGTAGAATGCGACGTCGAGTGTCAGACAGGGAATAGAACAGCCTTATTCAGCCATTTTTTTTTCTCTGGCCACGTATGTACGTTACATATTTTAATAGGAGCCAATTGTAATACTACTCAATATATTCGACGCTAACCAATATTACTCAATATTATTTAACATTATTCAACGTTATTCAACGTTATACAACGTTACTGCATATGGGTACATATTTTATTAGTAGCCAAAAGTAATACTACTTATTATATTCGACACTATGCAACACTATTCGATAGTATTCAACGTCGTTCAATATTATTCAACACTATTGAATGTTACTAAACGTTATTCAACACTACTCAACGGTACTCCATATGTACTTATTTTATTTACAGTATTAAGCAGGTTGCAACGTAATATGCTATACTCCATGATATAATAATTTAATAACTGAAACTGAAAACGTAACTTCAACCAAGCGTTTATGTAAACATTAGCGCGATATTTGATGCTGAAATAAACTTACGCAGGTCGAGTATGGCTGTGTTAGAGACTTTTTACTTTTATTTTTATCTTAGATTACTTTATGAGTGGCCCATATTTGAACCACACTTTAACAAATGAAAGATCTCGTTGTTAATTTAAATTTGTACTTTGTAACAAACGTTACTTTTGTTTGGCATATTTCAATTGCTACATCAGAAAGCTAACACGTTAAAGATACACATTGATGTGCAAAGGTTCAAGAATAAGAATGACCAAGAAATGAATAATATTATTAATATGGTGGAATTGAAAAATAGCTAGAACATTAATGAGTACACATCGCACATTCGGCGCTGTCAACGTTCTTCAGTAAAGTTATTAAACATTAAAATTCCTCGTAGACTTATCGTATTATTCGCCTGCTTCACACGGATTTATCAAGCTGCTATTCCGCACGCGAATTATAAAAGTGCTCGTATCTTGGAATCTATCAAGAATTTCCCCCTTTCACTTTGCAATCGTCAATTTCGTATTTTTAGAGACGCGATTAAAAAAAATGAAACACGCGTAAACGAAAACAATTGTAACGCTCGCGTTACTTTAAGTATTTAGTACAATTAGTATACTCCGCGTGTTACGCACTTCTTTGCGCGTCTAAATTTTCCGCAAACCCATAAAAATCCGCTGTCTAATTGTAAGCGCATGATATGGAAAATAAACATGTAGCTTTGGTCGAGGCAATCCGTACAGAAACGAAATCGATAATCGAAACGTAATAGCGGCGTATTTCCGCGTCCTCCTGTATTAGCATAATACCATAGCTGCCGGTATTAATAAAACCTCGCGGAAGACTTCATAGCCACTAACGTAAACTCTATTTTCTCCGTTTCATTCGTGACTCCGAGCATCATGACGTTTTCAATAACAATAAAACACTCTGCCTCTTAATTATACTCATTCAAATCGACACCCAGCATCTTTATACACGATCTCTTCACGCCCGGGGCACGTATATCGTAGATAAATTGGATAGATCGCACTATAATTCGTTGAAATCGTAGACGCACGCAACGTTCAGCTGGCAATAATAACACCGTTAAACTGGCCAATTACTTCGGCCGTAGTTTTTCTGTACGTTCGCCGCTGAATTACGCGGAGCCTCTCTCTTTCTCTGCTCAATGGAGGAAAACTTTTCTCCTCTCCGCGTGTAACCTTCTCCGCGGAGGATTAGATCCACGAGAAAAGCGGAACCGCGCCGACCACGCTGCGAAACAACAAGAAACAACGATCTCCTTCTGCGTTCCCGTGCTTTAGGAATGCACCATAAACCTGGACTGCTTCAAAGTGGCCATTTTAGTTTAAACTGCCGCTTCGGAACTCGCAAAGTTGTACACGGTTGTAAAATTGTACTGGATGCAACGGTGCCTTGATATTTGATGGTTCGTAAAAAGTTTTCGATCAAACGCGGCAACGTGGAGTTAATTAACGAAAGAATACTAAAACAAATATGTAGGTGGAAAACGTATGGAAAATTGATACGATAAGTTGTTACATGTGAAACGTGCATTTAAACGCCAGTAGATGTTTTTTAATACGATATATGCACTTGGTTTGAACGATTTTTATCTACGTAATTCTGCATACTTTTCGCGACAATTAATTTTATTGTTATGTACGCATGAGAATCGCCACGTTTAGAATACTTTGGTTTGTTTCTTGATTTGAAAATCGTCACTTTTGAAGTTTATAAATAGATATCCAACTTTTATTTAATTTATGACTAGGAAACTTTCGGCTACATAAAATCGGCCGTTTCATATGCAACAACCTATTAAATTGAATGCGAAGTAAATGAGGAAAGGAAAGGAATAAAAATACTCGTTTATTATGGTAAAGGATAAAGCGAGGGGAATAAATCTACAGAGAGATAAACGATGCTCTACTTAATGTTAATGTTATCTAATATTTCCTACTGTTTCTATATTTGTATATATAGGAAGAATATTGTCACAGTTTCAATTCATTTGTCCAATAACCAAGTTCAGTTTGGTCTTAGATTTCAGATCAATTTTAATCGGCACGATTTCACCGATTCGCAAGTAATTAACAAATAAATTTCTATTTTTAAAGTGATCGAAATTACCGTATTTTTTGACAATCTGTTCAATTTTAATCGATAAGTAAATTGCTATCGTTAAACCGATCAAGACTCCGGTAATTTCTTAAATATCTAAAATTTCAAAGTGTATATAGACTGTTGCAACAGGTTATATACCGTTTCACCGCTTTATCTCCTCGCGAACTAGTCCTGAAATATTTCGAGCAGGACGATAAGTATTTCTAAAAATAAAAATGATAGATTAATCTAAGGAATATACGTATGTATGTACGTGTAATTGCAATTTCTCGCAAGAAACCGTCGCGTATTTCTTTCGATTATTACACGATCCCAATAATTACAGTTTTTGCGCCACGCTGGTCGCGGACATAATTTACAATGTCATTACGGTCGAGTGTCATACGCGTCTTATGACGGCGAGTACGGTTAACGCCGAGATACACAAGCGTAGGCTTTATTACTCGCGAAATGGGCGATTCGCTCGCGAAAAGGGCAGCTGTCTCATTAGCGCTGCTGTACAAGCTGCCTGATATTGCTTGTAACATCTCGACAACGCTGACGCGTCGCTGTCACCTTGCTCCACAGACACCTTTTACCATATACTTCTCTCTTAATCTTAATCCAGCCAAGACAATCGTATCTGTGTATCGAAAGAGAAATCGGCGTAATCTTCGGTTCAAGATTATTTTACGATGAGCTTCTTCGCGGAATTATTACTCAGTACTTAGTATAGTACAATACTAATATAGTATAATGTGTAGTATATTAGTAACGTATATATTAGTACATAATATATTTTATAATATTGCGATAAGTGGATTGCAATAGTTTTTGATTTTGCAATAGTTTGAAATTGTATTTTGTCAGACAATAACGATTCAAGCTCGTGGCTCGAATTATTAGTATTATTATTGTTATTATTTATTTATTAACGGGCCTAATACCCTTTGCGCGCATAGACAGTAATAGTACAGTGATATTAAAACAGAAAAAGGTACATTAAATATTATTAAAGTACATCAACACGTGCAATCTTTATTGATGTAGAAATAGGCTAAATATAAACGTGTAAGTACTTCATAGGATTAAATGTGGTTTAATAATGCCATATAAATAAAAGAGAAATAATATCCATACTTTTAACAAATGATTTGTCAATCTTTTAGGACGTATATATCCGTCATTCGTAGCGAAAGAGTTAATTACCCTAAAGATACACTAAAGCTACCCCACTTAGATAATTATCTAACTCTACAATATTCGCTATCAACCATATATCTTGTTCCCATGAAATTTGCAATTTCTTAAGCCTAGAATAAAATCTAGAATACTATTTAGTAGCGGCGAAATCACTCCACACAAAGACACTTTCAACAATTCTTATTTCAATATTAATTACCCTAAAGCTACCCCACCTAGATAATTATCTAACTCTGCAATATTCGCTATCAACCATATATCTTGTTCCCATGAAATTTGCAATTTCTTAAGCCTAGAATAAAATCTAGAATACTATTTAGTAGCGGCGAAATCACTGCACACAAAGACACTTTCAACAATTCTTATTTCAATATTAATTACCCTAAAGCTACCCCACCTAGATAATTATCTAAACTCTGCAATATTCGCTATCAACCATATATCTTGTTTCCACGAGATTTGCAATTTCCTAAGCGGCACCTTAGACCCAGAATAAAATCTAGAATAGTATTCAGTGGCGACGAAATCTCGTCCATTGAAACAGCGGCAAGGCTCGATCTAGCGTGAACCGATTGGACAGTTAATATCTCACTCTGGTAGCTTGACGGTTTGCATGTCCCGTGCGCGCGGTGCATTCGAAAGGCGGCTTTATATATTCATTTCTCGCGGGACTCGCGTGATGTATGAACGTATGTGGGAGCGGGCCCGTTACGTCATCTCCATGTGCAATATATGCAGGCTGCAGCATTTCCACAGCATCCTCTGCATACATGTAAATTCCGTGTAAAATCGATACCTTTTCGAGATTACAAGCTCCTGCGACGATCCTCGCGAGCGTGGTAACATTTTCGACAATGTTAAAAGACTATAATCTCTCGTGGAGTTTGTTCCTCGGCGTGTTGCTTCGCGGCGGAGTTCGTTTCTCAAATCGGAGAAGAATTTCCTTGTCGATTTCAGTGAAACTCTTGTAAACGTTGCGAAGATTTATTCGTCCGGGGGAAGGAATCGAATCGTGTCACGAATTCCGAAACAGCGCGAATCCACTGTCCGATATTATAATTAGGTTGTAACGTATACTCGTCTCGTTTAGATCAGTTTTACACTAATAGATTCGAAGAATTTTGCAGAAGAAGAATGTTTTAATTAACAAAAAAATTTAAGAAGATCATCGACAAAAGGATGCATATATGTAATTGATTAAATTTCATTTTGAGTTTACAAATAAATGACTTTAAAAATAACAAAGAGCGGGATGAATATATGTATACATTGCAACACAATAATATACTTGAGAAAAGGCTCGGGTTAGGTTCGGGTTAGGTCAAATTTTGTAAAGGAAAAATTATCGAAGACATAAGAAACAATGTTCGATAAATGGATGATTGAAAACGAACGTATGTACATATTAATAGTTTGCGCTTATAAGTCAAGAAACCACATTATTAATGAAAAACACATGGGAAACTTAATAAATTTGATATGAAATAAATGGCTAAAGAGAAAGAATGAAAATATTCGTTTATTATGGAAAAAGAATGTAGCGAGGAAAATAAATCTACAAGGAAATAAACGATATTCTATTTAGTACTGATATTACCTAACATTTTCTAATATATCTAAATCTATGAATACTTTGTAACGTTAATGCTACGAAATTTCCGTAATATGCAACGACTTTTATGGAATTTCGTTCCACAGTAATTTTATTACTTCTGGAAGCTGATTTTCACTTTGAGTCACATTTTTGTTAACTAATTTTCCTCCGTTGTCGTTTACAAATTTTCTATTACGTTTCATAGTTATACTATAGCAATTAGCACCACAGAAATTGTAACTTTTTTAGGTCATTTTATGTTATCGTGTTTTTTGCCAGCGGTAGTATAATTCAGAATATTATATCGAGCATTCCTATATGTAAAATTAACTTAACAACGTGTAAACAGTTTCAGAAGCAAGGGAAGGATCTGTAATTGATTGAATCGAACCTCTAACGAATACTAAAAAAATAATTAACTAAATTTAACTCGTAAAAGCGAACCCCTATAAAACTCTAAAATATAATTTCGTCTCAGTAAATAAATCACTCGATCATTCACGATAGTTTCATTAAAACTAGCAGCCTCTCATCGCTTTAAAAAAAAAAAGCCCAGTAATTTACTACGATACCGGTAACAAGTGTGTCATCGCCGTACTTAAATTTTCGAATCGATTCGGCCCTACAAGCGGACGCAATAAAATAGAATAGAACTGCATGAAAATAAGGAATCATCCGAACTCATCGACTCAGCTTTACAGCTGTTCCATAATATCGTTTCTCGGCTTACCTAATTAGATTTAATAATTTAATAGCAGATTCGGATGTCGGAATCCGTGCTTTTACAGCGTCATAATTCACCTCTGCTTCTCGTTCGAATGAAAAGGGACCGTTCGATCAAAACGTTTTACCAAACGGACTTTTTAATTGCGCTCGACGACGATGAATAGGAAAGTGTTTGCCTAACGAGATCTAGCGGCAAGTGGAACACCGCCGTTCTCCTTTAACGATTCCTTCGTTTTGGCGGGAAGGGAATTGCAAACGATCTCGTTACTCGTCGTCACGAGCACGCGTATTCCCGTACACACCGCGCAATGGCATAAATGACTTTTACGATCGTGAAATTTATATTGCGGCCCGGAATGAAATTTTACGAGTTCTCGCCGTGTGTGTCTTACAAATTGCTTTACCCTCTGGGGCTAATAGCATTGGTCACTCGTCGCGATTCCGATTTCCATGCTGCCTCTCGCTTATTACTAATTAACCAGTAGATTTCGGTTATTCGTGGATCGTTCCAAGCCTAATCGATCACTTTTCTCCGTCGATATCTGCGATTTTGTTCAAATTAAACTATGTTGTAGCCCATGCGAAATTATGGGGGCTTTAAGCCGTCGTTTTGCCAATAATGAACATGTTTAAAAATTGCAGGACACTGAAGTTTGCAAATTTCAACGCGTTTCACGAAAAGTACTTTTATAATAGTATTTTTATCTCCGAAACTATTCAAGATACGAACTTCATTTTTGTTTACGTTTTAATCGTAAAGGTACCGCCTATTCGGATAAATATTTCTTAGGTCGAAGAAGTTTGTTTTGAATGCTGCAAATTATAAACAAGCTCTTATGTCGCGAATCCAGGTTGAATGTCACGCGTTTAAAAATCCGAAAAAAATACTATCGTATTCCTTGAAGATTTCTCTGCAACATAAGCTTTCCTATAAGCTTCTACTTTGATACGATTATCTAGTAACGTATAATATAATAATTTGGGTATCCATGTTGCACTCGTTGAGGGATAGTTGATCCTGTATTTCGTCTGTGTTGGAACATCTCAGAGTTCTCAGAGTATTTTATTTATTGAGAGTGGGTAAAAGAAGCTCTTAGCAAATGAATTCTGACATCCGATACAGGACAACACTTAATAATCTCCATATTTTAATTAGCCCATGTTTGGACCACTTCCTCTATTAATAAAAAATATAGTTTACTTATAAAATGTTATAGATATAATAATAATATTGTGGCGGGTCTCCTGCACCCACCACTAGAGGGACATACGAAATAGGCTTTCTCGAAAGTACTCGCTCCAACTACCTCGTCCATATATATACCGCCTTTAACTTTCCTTCCAATATCCCAACGTCTAAGGCAGGGCCTGCTAGGTAGCCTTACTGATGAGTCCACTAGCAGGCCCAGGACGAAATGCAACACCCTTCCTTTTTCCTATCATATCCCCTCTCTATAGCTCCACAATATCATCTAGAGTAACAAATAATAGTGTGATAACGTAAGTAGAATATACGTTCATCTATAAACGCACATCAAATTAACGTCACGTCACCACTAATTTTTTTAAAAAAGATCAATCGTCACTCGAACGTTAAATAAAGTATCATTGTTTACCATACCATTGCAGTTTCCTATAAATTCGCCATTTCCCGTGCGATGGTCAAATAAACCTAATTACCAAAACATTATTCTACCAAACCACGAATCGACAATAAATTAAGCATAGAAGTTAATTTTCCTCCGTCGCCTTTCGGTCCCGCCATTTGTAAACCGTATTACGATAATTTATCCTCCCGAAATAAATTACGAATGTGTATCGCAAGGTTGCGAAAGCTTAATCAAAGCAACAGCGTTGCTCAACACGGGACAGGGCAAATGAAATTAGACGCAAAACGATGCCTTAAATGATAAATGAACGAAATGTATCATTCCGGCTGGTTAGAATCGCCGCGGACTGACAAATTTATGTCACTCTAGGAAGCATTTTTTTTTTCTCTCTCTCCCGTAGCTGCAAACGCTGCCGGCGTTCAAGTTTTGCCCCATGACATTTCTCTTGGCATGGCGCCCACCACCCACGGTATTAAATGTCATTCTCTGAAAGGGACGTGATCGATGCGAAGCCGCTTTTGCGTTTCGCTGCCGGGCCTACTGGTGAACTTATTCTTGGCATTATGGGAAACGACGCGTGTGCGGCTAATATTAAACCACGTAATCTTCCGACGATGGAAAGGAACGTTGCGAATACACCTGTAGGCAATTCGATGACAACAATTGCGCCGGGGAATATTCCATATGGGAAAATCTAATGCCCCGGGGAATTGTGAAACGTATTGAGAAATGGTTTGAACGTGTTAGCAGTTTAAGTTGATTTTAATAGTACATTTAGGAAACATATGATGGATTACCTAAGGTACATCGTGGGAGAATACAATGTGTCGGCACAGATTTCTGTCTTTGTACGTTTGAAATCGTTCAGCGTTTTCTCGATGTTTAAGATCAGGGGATGAATACGTGCAGCCCTTTTAATTTTTTAATACGGTTATTATCCATTACTTATTTATTTTATAACGGGCAGAAGCGGAATAAGTACGAGAAAAGAATGTACACAAGAGCGATGACACATAGTTACAAACGTAGAACAGAAAATAATCGATTCACGGTTATTATTATTATTTATTCTATTACCATTATTATTATCTGTTATTGTAGTAAATTGTATTAACCTCTTGCTCTTAAAACTACGAGTCACACTCGTGACGCAGTTTATAGACAAAGTAGACTAAATATTAATAACAGCAATATTAATAACATTTAATTTATTACTTTAGATTTCCTTTGAAATTTTATAGGCAATAATGAACGTTTCCTCGTGACGAGTATACTTTGCTCTGCTGAAAATAATCCACTCTTTAAATCTCGTAACTCTTCGATTCGAAAGCTTCCGAATTCTTGCACGGCGTTAATTTCCAATCCGCGAACCCATAAAACTTTACGCTTCACGCGAATCGCTGTTCCTAACGCGTTAGTAGCACGTCCACGAGAAAGCAGACTAATAATCGTATCGGGATGACAGCGTTGGCGCTGAGTTAATTTGCGTACAGGTCGTGCAAAGCATCTAATTGGTAGGTACAGATTACTATGAAAGGCCTCATTTATCGCTGAGCCCGCGGCCGCGCCGATAAAGGGCTCGCTGTCCCCCTCGAGGTGTCTTCTTCCACGAATATCTCAATTCCTTTAATCTACCCATTTTTCCGTTCGCAAGTCCCGCACGCTGCCGTTGCTGCGTCGTCGTATTTGCATAATCTTAAATGGCATCTGGAAAGTGCATACGCGTGCGTGTACAATGTGTACCGATCTTCGCGCGATAAAGGCGACGCTCGGTGAATTACAAATTACGAAATTATTGGCGCAGGGCAAATGGCGATACCGAGGCGCGTAATGCGAGAAGATGATAGTGGATCTTTTAATATCGTTTTATTGAAAAATTAGGTTATATCTCGCCATCTTTACCTTCTTAATTTTGTCGACGAAATGTGGTGCTTAAATATACAACGCTACCAATGCGCGAAAGGATATTTAATTTTTCTTTGGTTAAACGTGAAAATAGTGGAAATTCTTCCAAAACGATGAATGCGCGAATAGTTCGAGAGTTTTACTTTTTTTAACGCTAAAATTGTGGAGAATCGACTTACTTGCATAAATACTTAATACTTAATACTTGCATACTTGCATAAATACTTTTAATACTTGCATAAATACTTAATAGTTAATACTTGCATAATTGCATAAATACTTTTAATACTTGCATAAATACTTAATACTTAATACTTGCATAATTGCATAAATACTCTTAACACTTGCATAGCTGCATAAATACTTAATACTTGATTAATTGCATACGTACTTAACACTAGCATAATTGCATATACGTACTTAATACTTGCATAATTGCATACTTTAATAAAACTTACTTGCACCAAAGATGTTGAACAGGTTCTTAAGTCAGCATACACCCCTTAAAATTTTGAATATTTAGAGTTTTCAATTACAGCTCAAGCCTTTCAGTTTTGTATACTTTCTTATAAACAAACAGAAGGAAGTAACCATTTTTTCAACAGCGTCCAATTTTATCTAACAAACAATAATCAGTGTCAACTCATGAATTCGCTTAAATATCCTCGGTCCATATATTTCGATGCACGATTGAGATGTTCCCGGTATAATAGAAGATCAAAGAAAACGAAGCACAGTGGGAGAATTATTTCCATACCTTTGTCGTCTCCGAACTCGTACCAATAATTCTGTTCGCTCTCCGTATATCGCCGGGTTGAATTGCGGGAGGGAGAAAGCAAGGTTACACGGAGTTATAGAAGCACACCCAGCGATAAAACACGAGATAAATGGGCGACGAATTAATGACAACTCGCTGGAGAAAGCTGAACGCCGGTTGCTCGGATGGTAGCATTTTCTCTGACCCCTCGCGTGTCGAATAGCCGCGTGCGTGGCCGTGTAATCACTTCTTGCGCCTATATTAACACGCCCCTCTACCTTTTTTTCCTGCGGAGGTACTTTTTTGCACAGGAATACCCGGTTGTTCCGCGAAATTCGACGTTACGTAAAAAACGCTTTCGTGTGCCCTACACGTGTGGGGTGGGTAGGTGAACCTTCGACGAACAGGTGGCTCTTGAGGAAGTTTGCTGGGTTAAGGATTAAGGTAACGATACGGTGCTTTAATTTGATTAAGAAAGGGTAATGTAAGGAACAGGGGAAGGATAAGACCCGGTACGTTAGTCGTTGATTGATTTAAACGGTTATTCTACTGTAGACACCTGTTCTCGATCTGGTTAATGAAAATTAAATTCAACCTTTCGCTGGGACTTCTTGGAATTCGAAATTGAAACCGTGGAAAAGGAGCAGCTTTCGTTAATACGAAAATAGGATGAATATAAATATTTAGAAGCTTTATATTATCAATTGTGATCCTAATTTTATTACACAATTACGCAAATAGGCTGAATATAAATATTTAGAGACTTTGTATTATTGATTATGACACTAGTTTCATTATACAAATTAATATATATATATATTAATAGTTATATATATAATAGTAACGGGAATATATAATAATTGTCCAATTTTTCAGGATGGTATACATACGTCCTTTGTAGCAAAAGGGTTAACCCTTTACCTTGTAACGACGAATTACACTCGCGGTGCAAACTATGGTCTAATTACAATAAAAAAGCAATGTACTTTTTAATAAACTACATGTTGAATTTGTAAGATGAAGAACAACCAAGTATACATTCGGTGTTAAAGTAGAAAATAACTGATACACCAATTCCTCGTGAAATTCGCGCGGCATTCAATCTACTGAATTGATGTTTTACATATTTATTATACGATACTTACTAACAATATCCGTAAATCTAGCGTTAAACAACGTATACAAAGCGATCCATTAACATAAACTATAGCTCTTTTGTCTAATAACAGAATGTAGAACAACGATAACATACCATAACATAAATAACAAAACGTGAAAGCAAACGCAACAGTTGTTTTAGACGATCGAAAAGATAAAAACGAAAATAACAATATAGTCTCAAGATCCGAAAATCGTATAACAGAAGAATACATTCGACGATAACTCTGTATTCTCTACCTCGCCTGCAGCTATTGTCTTATTCTACTGTCTGACCCACCAAAGTCGCACGTTACACTAAAACATTAAAGGAACCAGGTGAACCCCCGAATAATTCCATATAAAAATAACCAATCTATCCCATGCTTCATCGATGCGTCTACAAACCTAACCCGAGTATCCGAAACCTATTATTCGAACACCCGGAAGAGGACGAAAGCGCATTGTTCGAGGTGGTCAAGCGGCACCGCGGACATATCCGGGCTAGCACCGAAAGACCCTAAGGTAGGACTGGAAAGTAGGTGGGGGAGTAAAGGACAGAAGCGAGCGTTTCTTCTGGTGGCGAACAGCGTGTAACACGTGGCAGTATCTTGTATCGGGACCGCGATCCCCCGCTGGTAGCACGCTGTTCTACTCTATCCGCGGCGCTGCGCCTTCTCTTCGCCGCGGATGCCACAGTAGTGTGGCTGTGACTGCGGTGTTCCACGGTGGACACCATCGCATCCCGGTCCCTTCACCTCACCCTTTCACCCTCCCCCTCCCCCCTTCGCCGTTTGCCTCCACCCAGATCCGCTGGCATGCCTACAAGAGTAGATTTCCTGCAGATAAACCAGCGACCGCACGGAGGTCCGCCGGTGGCCATAGGTGCTCCCCTCGACCGGATAAGTGTGTATCATCTATGTGCACGCGTGTGTGAGAGGCACGGTTATGGCTGTATAATATAGTCCCTGTGTTGCTGCTTTCTCTGTTTCGCGGCGAGGCTTTCTCTGTCTCTCGTTCCTCCGTTGAGTGCAGCACGGGTTCAGCTGAGGTCATTGCAAGGTTGCCTTTCGAAGAGACCGCCTCGAACAGGCGAACCTCTCCTCCGGGCGACCACTTTCCCCGTTTGATCACCCTGCTATGCTCTTTCGAGTGTTGCCGCTGCAACGAGCCGGAGGTTGAAGGTGAAGACCGCGATGAGGTCGATGTGCTTTCCGCTCGGACGTTTTTATGGGGCGCTCGAGAAGTGTGGGTGGACGATCCGGGGGATGACGAGGGCATTCTTTCGACCATTTGGGGATTTCGTATTGGTTCTTTCAGACGTTTTTTGGGGGGGGGGGGAGGGTTATGGGGAAGATTTTGTTTTGTTTTTGGAGATTGGATTGGATGATTGCAATGCCTTTCTGCGGCAAGGTTTAGTCTAGATTCGAATTAACCCTTTTATTTGGAATAACCGGTCACGATTGTTCTAGGAATTATGTCGTGGATTTAATAAAAATGTCTGTTATTTAAGTATAGATGCAATTTCATTGGAGCTATGTAATTTTTGCTTCGCGTTACTAGATTGGTAGTTATTAAATAATAGTTGCCTAGAATAATCAAACACATGAATTATGTCATAGATTCAATGAATACGCCGATTATTATAATATATATATTTATATATGTAATTTTTGCTTTGCGTTACTAAATTAGAAGTTATTAAATAATAGTTGGGTAAAATATTCAAACACATATTATAGTAGATCGCATTAAAGGAAAAGAAATTTGCTGTAAGGTAGATTAATGTTGTATTAAAATTATACAAACTTCAGTGTTTGATACGATGAGTAATCGGAATATTTCTGCTATTCGTTATGAAAATATAAATTTGACATATCATAAAGCTATTGAAACTGGAGAATGGGAAAGATTATACAAATAATAAAATAATTCAACATTAATTTGCAACATTTAAAACGTTTTCAATACTACGTTTTCAGTGGACAATAAATTAGGAGGAAGATCAGAGAATGCTGAAATTGGTAATTTATTGTAGCTATATATTTTAATAATGAAGCTAATCAATCGTTGGAAAGAAGTGCATGAAATCATGTAAACATTATTTTAATCAAATATACATGTGTAATGTTTTGAAATTATTCTGATGATGACGACATTTCAACTGCACCAAACCAATGAAATGTTTCTAAAAATGCTCCAATTCTTTCTTCTATAAATTTCTCCGTCCACGTTTTGATTCGCATCATACGCATACAAAGAATTCCTCCAAAAATTATGACTTCGAGCTATTTTTTAACTTTGCATCGTAGACGTAAAAAAGTTGCTTAAAAAACTATGACATCGAGCTATTTTTCGACTTTGCATTATAGACGTAAAAACGTTGCTTCGAAAAAATAAGACTTCGTGTTATTTTTCGACATCCCGCTATAAATTTCGAGCACGTGTTCGCAGGAACGTTGATCGCGTAGCCTCTTTGTATTTCCGTTTAGCCACGAATTCCCTGGCAAATAAATCACGCCGATAATTTGCATTTCATCCATTATACCGTTTTAACTGTACAACGTGTCGATAGGATCGCCTCTACGCGGCGACTGCTTCAGAAAAAGCAAAAAAAAAAACACGCGAAAAATGTCGATCCTCCGTGAATTTCGCCAGCCAAGGTAAAATATGTCCGTAAACGAAAGCACACCGGGACTCGGGAATAAGACGTCAAGCCGTTAATTTGTTTCCGAAGCGGGCATAAATCAGTCTGTTCGATCTTATTCGCGACGATGAGAAACGCGAACACGCGTGAAACTAAATAACTAAATAACTATTTATTTGTACTGGATTAGATTATGCAATGGACACGGGAGGGTTTTAAACAATTATTACGTGTTCCAGAACTATCCGAGGGAAATCCAATTATATTACAAAATATAATTATATTACAAAAAACAGAATAATCTAAAATTAATTGCATAGAACTTATCGCTAATGACTTTGCAGTCGATTCGACGTTATAATATTTATACATTTATTGAATTGGTAACTACTTCATTATAAATACGTAATTTACTTATTAATATAATTATGTATTCATTATTTTAATCTTGTCATTGAAACCCAAAGAAGAAGAAGTGAACAGTTCATTTGGTAAATCGATTAATTCTACGAAACAAAAAATAGAGAATTATACTGAAATTGAGAGATACACAATTTTGTTATTGGATATTGATTTTGTCTACTACGCGAAAATTGATTTGCAAGAGAAACGATAGGTGATTCGATTGGTGGGTAATGCAAACACAATAAGGAACGAATCACGAAACAACAGCTTTTCCTTTCACACGAATGGCAGCAGCCTTCTGCGTGGCGAAAATTCCGATCGAATCGATTTCCCCACTTCAGCCCTAAGGCTATCATTTCCACGGATCTACGAGTAGCCGCTTTCCGCGCCGCTTTTCATCGTCGAGCGTACGCACTGACTCGTAGCAAGCCGACCCTGAACTTTCTAAGCTAATTTAAATTCTCGAACGTCGCTCGTAGGTGCGTTTAGACCTTTGGTCCCGACCTCCACCGTCTCACTTCCGGTGAAAACTTTTGCCGCCGCTGTCTTCACCTTCGATCTTCGATTTGCCATCGCAGATCACCGACTAACTAAGGATAGACCACTCATTTATAGGAAACATCGTAACGTGAATGCCTGGTCAGACTTGGACTAAACTCGCAAATGAAATTGGACAAAAATTTACCAAATCGAATGCGCGAAGCAGCGTGAAATAAAGATTATTTACTTATTATTAACAGGTTCGGAAAATTGCAAGTGAATTTAGTGGGAAACTAGTAGGGAGAGACACTTAAATAAATGAAAAAAATTATGTTTGATTCCTACTACTTTGATTCAGTTTCAAGTTAACGGTATTAGGATTAAAAATAATGGAAAATGGAACGAAGTGAGCAACATTATCACGATACGATCGTAAATTAACGGTAAACTTTTGATTAGTTAAGTATACTTTTTTAATCACCGAAGCGAATGCTCTATAATTTCGTCCGAATAAAATTGTATTCGTTTGATTTGGCGTGGATGTTTGTTGTAATATTCGTTTAATTTACCAAGATATTGATTAACAATAAATAGTTTTATTTCACGTGCTGCTCACTCACGTGTTTTGCCAATAACTTCTCAATTTAATTGCTTAAAAAAAACCCTTAATCCTTGCTATTTTAATCTTCTCCCATAAAAGCACAAATATAATTATTGTTTTACTCGGCATTCATCTTTGTTAAGATTATATCTTGTATTAATAACTAATGCTTAGTAGTCAACTTAATCTAACTTTCCTAGAATGTAAATTGACAAAGATTATTAAATAGAAAGGTTCAAGTTCCTCTTTCTTAAAGAAAAAGAAAAAAACAGAAACTACTGAATTATTGCTTATGATTGCACGAGCGAAGAATTCATTTCGACGAATTTCGCACGGTTCTATAATCATCATTCGTCAACGAGCTCCAAACGGTCGATTAACATAAGTGGAAAATAACCACTTTATGATCGATTTGCCTAATGTGAGTCACAACAGAAGTAACGCACCACCTTTCGAAACTTGAAACATTAGAGTAGCAGTGTGCACCGGATCGGGATTGAGAATATATGAATATTTATCGCCCGATCTAAACGGAGAGATTTAATTTTCCTTTTGAAAAATGGCTACACGCTTGAATACTATGAAAAGAAGAAGAAAAAAAAAAACGGTATATTACAAGTGACTCGCGGAGTATCTGATAATGTCGTTACAACTAAAAGTGGCCAAAAAACTCGTTGAACAGATGTTACACGACTGATAGAGAAAAAATTCCATCGCTATTAAAAGGACATTGTAGCTATAAATCATCGATCAGCTGGATTTTCCCTATCAGATAATGCGGTTTACCGATGTGTCGAACTTGAACGAATTTAGATCTCTCGTCTGTGTGTGGCGAATGTCTGCCCATCGAACCGACGTTACTTCATCAATCATTGAATTAATGATTCACTGATTTGACAAGCATTAATATGTACAACGTCTCGGTGGAATTTGATAAACGCCACGGATCACTCGTCGAAACCCTAACGTCTCTTCTTTAACGTTTATTTATTTATTTATTCGTTCACCAAGATTGATGAATTATTTCTCCGCACCGTTGCGGAGAAGCATTTAGCTGTAGTTTTAAAGTAAGATTATTCTTGTCCAACTAATTAACGATGACAGGGTAAAAACGGTTAAAGCTTTTTATAATTTCCAATACAATTATACCTAGACTAAGCGTGAATTATTTACCGTAAATTGTACAACAATCATGTTAGGTATAATGCATATTTTATAGGTAATAATGTAATTATGTTACCATTACGCAATACTTATATACATATTTGCTGCGAGTAATATTACAATCAGACTTTAATTATTAGACTGTGGATATTTATACGTTTATAGGAAACTGAAATGTGTAAAACGGCACAGGATACTAATGATATTAAAAAAAAATACGGAAAATATGAAAAGTGAGATAAAAATTATAGTAAAGTGGAATCCGTTTATTATGATTACTTTGGGACTTTTATAATATTACGCGGAGGATAAAAACTGTTCATTATTGAACTCGTTTCATTGCAAAACAGTTACAATTAAACTGTGGATCTTTATGCGTTTACAGCAAGTTTAAATTTCCCCCCAAAAAAGGACCGATTACATATGACACGTAAAATCTATTTAAGATTCGTTGTTTAATTGTGCAGAGATTTTAGAAAATTCCATATTACGCGCTGTTCCATATTACCTATGCTTACCTTGCTTACTGCACCCTGTGCACGTGGCAAAAACGGGGAGGGGGGAGGAATGGAAATACGTGGGTGGTTGCAGTTTATTATCCAGTATTGTTACAAATTGCCGCCCCCGCGTATTGCTCACGAACTGGCGCATTCTATTATCGGTTAAACCCCTGATAAATGCCTGTCCCTTTTGCGGCTTGGTCCTCAGCAATAACTTGTTATTAAAGTGCAGCTCGCGATAAACTGGCGCCGATAAATCGAATCGATTCGTACCGCTCGCAAATTCTACTTTCCTGCATCGTGCAACCATTTCGCGAATCAATGAAGTTCGACGCCTGGGTAAATGTATGTACGGGGCTCTCGTAACGTTACTCTTGTAATTTAGAACTTTTCCATCAACGAGTTACCATTTACGCATGGTATGCAAATTTTTCCGCGCGAAATAATAACAGAGAGAGAGAGAGAGAGAAGTTGGATTGGATCGAAGAGTATTGAAATATTGATCGTTCGAAATAGATTGAATAACATTTGCATACTTAAAATTAGATATTGATTGATTGAAATACACCGAATAATATTTGCATATTAGATACTAGATGGGGAAAAATGTATATAAAAATGTACATTTTTAGAATTATCCTTGCCATCGTAAATCAGATCGGTTTTACTATTAATCATTCTTGACGATACCTTTTTTAAAAATAAAATAGAGTAGATCACTGTTTAGATTAGTCTGATTTATTTCATATTCGAATTATTATTATTTTCATCCAGAGAATCTCACGAATGCGTTGAAACTCTGCATACGAAACGAGATAAATAGAATTGAAATGAAAATTGTCATTTAATTTCAATTACATTTCTTTCGTTGCGAAAGTAAATAAAATTCGCAAATTCTTACAAAATGTTCACGTATCCTGCGATACTGTAATACGATATAAGAAACAGCGGTTCTCCACATTGTGAGGAAATGATTACAAAAAACGTATAAGGGAACAGTAAAAAAAAAAATCATATTTCGACGTTTCGAAGTTTTAGTATCTCGTTTCTAATTACGATCATTATCGTCGCTTTCCATTCGTTAAAAAGAAATAATTGTCGGTATCGATCGGAGATCTAGTTCGATCGTGCATTAAAATTTGCATGCAGACCGAGCTAATCTGGATCTTCCTGCCAGGACTGTTATCTGAAGCCGGTACACGTGAAACAACATACGTATACCGTTATAATGCAGGAAGCCGTGAAGTCTTTTCTCAAAAATCTCTTCATCGAAGAATATTCCGTCGCCTTGTTAATTACTAACTCCGTTCGCGGCAACGAGAAAGTATACCGATAGTCGGACGTGTCTCGTGCATACTATTCCCGGCTCGATACACGTCTTTGTCGCGGCTATCGCGATTTCGTTATCGCCTCGACCTTTCGCGCATTTTTTCCTCGACCTCTCTCTCTCTCTCGTTGCGATACTTTCTCCAATTGTTTCTGGAACAGCGGAGAAGCTTGGTAAAAGGCTGACGCGACAATTGAACCAGCGTACGCTTCGTGTAATTTAAGTAAAAGAAATTCTATTCATCTTTTAACCCTTTGCACTGGAAGACTCCGAAACGATAGCATTTAAAATGGTTAAAATATAGAAGATATGGAAAGTACAGTGTACTTTGTAATATTTATTATTGTAATATAAGTGGATCTATTCTGACTTCCGTAATTATACGCTGAAAAATATTAATTAGCATAAAAAAGTAGTGTATTAATAATAATATAGAAACAATTGTATAGATGTTAAGCTAAGCAATAGGTTCTGATGATAATTTAATCAGACGCGTACTTTGCTCAGCTTTTAGTTGTAAAATAATACTTCTGGAAAAATAGCAAATATTTAGGATTCAACTTTATCACTTACAATATTGTCTTCCAAAATTAATTCTAGCAAATGAAAGCTTGTAATAGAAACAATCTACTAATATCCTAATCTAGTAATAAATAAAATAAGGGCACGTAAAATAATAAAATAGACATATGTGTACCAAAAATGATTAAAATATCCTTTATATTATATCTTATATAATGATAAAGTGATTGAATTTTCTTGAAACCAGTTGCATAACTTTTTTCACTCGCTCGCTATTAAAATACGATATTTCAAAACTCGCGTGATATTTCCACTCACCCACGACAAAAATACGACTAATAATCGTCATGAGAAGTTGAATAACCATCGCAACGGATAACTAAATTCTCGGTGGCGCGTAAAACGCTTATAACGATCTCAACTCCATTTATGCAACAAAGTTATACTTGCAGAAATATTTCTCCCAACTTGTTTCACGAATGCTGTTCCAATTTAGTCCGATCCGCACGTTGCAGAGTTCGACCCTTTTGATTTCGCGAAATAAGGGCAAATCGGATAAGCGAAAGTAAGCGATTGGATCCTCGAAATCTCGAACTGGATGGCCCGGGCAATTTCCATTCGCGAGAGAACCATAATGGCGTCGTGGCGCCGTTCGAAGACGCGGACGATCGCCAATGTTGCTGATAGCTCGCTGGATCGGTGGCAATTTAAATTCTAAACCGATCCCTTTTTGCTCTTGCGCAACCAAGATAAGAGCATCGTTACGATCTTCTTCGAGGCTGGCTCTTGCTGGTAGTTTTAAAGAGATCGATAAATATCGGTGAACATCTTGGGCGTAATGGTGTTGGTCTCCTCTCGGTGATTCAATTATCTTTTGCGCGAACAAAAAGATACCGATTAGGGTAAACCAATCAAGAAATCATCGAATTGTTGAATTTATGGTTGATAAAATTTAGGTTGATATTTGAATGAGTTTATTCGTGACGATGAAACGACTTTTGAAATTGAATTTGGCATTCATTTCTCTTTGGATATTTGTGGGAATATAATTACTCTTCTTTCTGGTATTGTTTCCGAATTAGAATTGAGTTTTCCTTCATAGAGTTCATAAGAATACAATTAATCCTTTTCCTGTGGTAGTTTTTAACGATACGTGTAAAAGCTTAGCAAACGATTGCAATTAAATACTGGTATTAAATTTGACAGAAATATAAATCATCCTAAAATATTCATAAAAGTATAGAATTACTTGGATTCATTTTAAAATATAGATTTAAGTACATGGAAATAATCGGACATGAAAATAATAATTAATCGATAATTTAATTTTATCTATTCTCGTAACGCAGAATTCTTGATAAATCCATCAAAATTCGTGTGGTTAATCTCTCACACGTATGAAAATTGAAACTTCAAATGCATCAAGTGAATTCTATTAAGTGCATCAATTTAATAATTAACTGTGAAATATAGTAATTACGTAACATCAAAAAAAAAAAAATAACGTACGAATCATCGCGAAAGTGTTGTACATTTTTCCATTTTATTACGCCTGATCAGGAAATTGCAATTAAATTTAATTGACTGACAAGTTGCTGCTCGTTCCTAGAACGATTTCATTTGATTGATAGAGGATCAAGTATTAATTACTTGCTGCCATAATACTATAATAATTGATGATTCGATATTACTTCATCTTCATACAACTCCGACAAATATTTCTCTCCCACCTTGTTACACTCGCTCGCTATTATACTCGATTTATTAACTTCTCACCGAATAACTGCTACCTGCCGAATCTCCTAATTATTTCTATCATACGTTTCCATTAAGCGGTACGTCAATTAGCCCAATTACACGTAACGTTGGGCAATTTCAAGAAACATTAATTTCTGCGGAGGCAACGTTTGCATTCCGCGCGCGAATACCAATCGCAAAAACGCACAAACTCACTACTGGTCTCAAAAGCATCTCTCGCTAATTAAGAGTTAACTATTAGCGACTGCTGCCTCTCGACGAAAACATAAAGTCGAAAAACACGCAGCGTCTTTTGCATTCCACCGTCCGAACGTGGGAGAAGTTTATCACTCGCGGTTCAGCATTCGGACGCTGAATTTATCCATACGCGTTTATTTCTATGGGGATACTTCGGAGATCTCTCGAATAAAACAATAAGTCGACGTAACTGATAACCGGTATTGCATTTATAATTATACTTGTACGGAATTTGATGCATTCGTAGGAAATTTATATGCGCGGTAAGAATAGGAATATTTCTCTCATAATATTTTATACCATTATGCTATTGTTCAAACTACTATATAGTATACTACTATAAAATATACAATATCTCTATTCCTTTCGTTTCTCTATTTTTGTCGCGTTAAATTTATTCAATCTTCCTATCTGTTCCTTTTTTTATTTGCAGAGCTGCAATTCGCACCTCGAAAACTTTACGTAGTTCTAAGTTAATTCCACGTTTTCGCGTTTGGCCGAAAACTTCTTTGGCCTATTTAAATAATAAAATAAATATATAATAAATAATCCAACTAAATAAATAAAATGATACAATATAAAAAAATATACAGTATACAAATTTTTCTACTACATTTCATGCTACTTCTCGAATCGTTTATAAAATCGCAGCAAACTAAATAACGAAAATATATAGTGTAAATAAATCATTCTGCTAAATTTCGCGCTACTCAGAATCGTTCATGCAAATCGCGACGCGTTGTTGTTTTAATCACCGTTAAAAGGGTTAAAGAAAAACAGGACTTAGAAATTCCGCTCCTTGTATCGTTTAATCGCCCGTGTATACGGAAACCGTTTAATTTTCGAACGAATAAACTATGAATAGTCGAGAGATAGTATAAGGAGCATAATGCAACTACAATTAGAAGCGATCGAAAAAGATCGACAACTTCCCGTGTATAAAGATCGCTTCTCCTTTTAGCGTGTTATTGAGCAAACATGGAGCGGAGCCGCTTCATTTCCATCCGCCACCGGATATACGACGTACAACGAGGAAATTGTCCCGTAACGAGCCTCTAAATTCCCATTAAACGAGACTCGTAGAGAAAAAGTTGCAGCAACGAAAAAGCTTCGCGACTACGAGCGTCCTTGCGGACGACGCTCGTGTCGTCGTGTAATTGAGAGACATTCAGAGTGCATTAGCGCTGCTGGCCAGGGGGCAGGCAGGCGTATTAATTGCTCATCAACAGTAATGAAGGGTTTGTAAGCCGATATTAGCATAACTAACAGGTTTCCCGGTAATGAAGCCACGTTCACGGTCACGATGCCACCGGTCTCTTTATGTGTCTCTTCTGGACCCTTCTCGATAGGATGCTGAACAGAAGCGGATGGATCTTTTTATCACCGGAGAAAGAGGAGAAGCTTAACCCATTGCTTTACGAATTTCGCGATGACTAAGCGTCAACATGTTGACTATTTTCCGGTTTAATCGAAATTGAACTAGCTTCGAAAGCTCCTGGAGTTATATTGATCTTTAAACGATGCTCTTGTGTGTGTTGTGATTCGGTGACTTGTTATTTCATTAACAATTTACAATTAATATTAACTTTTTGCACTCCCCAAAACGAACTAACTTCGAAAGCTTTCGAGTGCAAAGAGGTAACATCGTGTCGAACGCGAAACACTGAAGTATCATGTATAATTTATACTTGATAGTCTTCAGTTTGACAACTTAACAAATTGAAGCGAAGCGAGTTTAAGTATATTAATAAATACAGCGTATTCTTGGTGTGATTAGCGTATAGTTCACATCACGATTGTAACTCGTTGTTATAAGTGAAGGCGTTAAATATGTCTGTCTCTTGGGGAATTCTATGATTCTAATTTCTAATAGGCATTAGAAATATTTGTAGCCACGATATGTTAATATTTGTATCTTAACATTTCTTCCATCAAACGCATCAATTTTCATCGCTGAGCCTATAAAGTAATGCCTTCGGATACAGCGCGATATAATTTATACCTCACGTAAGATTAATATAAGCGTTATCATCAATGATCCCACGTTAATTTATTCGCAACAGTTTCCTTTATCTATGGGAACACAATTATTTATTTTCTCGTCTATGGCGGACGCAGGTTCCTCCAAGGCGCACTGTGGTCTATCTTAATAGTTTTATATCTTCCGAGCGAGCTTAATTCACGGCCAGCTCTCGAGATATCCTGCACTTTAATTACTCTAGGCTTCGGTATCGTTTCGCGGGACAAAATCATAATTAAAACGGGACTGAAAAATAACGCAAAACTGCGAGCGTGGAAATCCGAGATAACAACGTTCTAACGAATCCCAGCGCTAAAGCGGGATAAAACTCGCAGGCGGAAAATAGAAGTTCACGGCTTTGCAATAGCGTGGGCGTCGTTTTGTGGCCGATTGCGTTCCGTGGCTGAACTCGAAGGGAATCCAAACTATGCTTACTTAAACACGTAAACTTTGGTTAACAGAAAGTTAAAGTTAAAGTTAAAGTTAAAGTTGGCACATCAGAGGAAAATCTATTCAAATCATCCGTTGAAACGCAGAACAATTTGTTTATTATAATCGCTAAACTGCGGATCTTTATACAAATTCGTGTTTCTACCAGCGATCCAAAATAATACCTAGTTATATAAAACATTTCTTTCGAGGTAAATCGAGGTAACGAGGAAATGTAAATTCGAGGTAAATTCGAGGAAACAAATTAATTTTTGTCTATTTGGAATGGTAATCATTATTAACTTTCAAAGAAATTTCCCCAACAATTAAACAATTAAAACGTATTGATTTTGAACCGTTTCCATAATGAAGAACAATTATAATTGATTAAAATTTTGATTCGGTAACCTGTAGTCATTATCGATGACCGAGGTTTTATTTTGATTAATGATAACTAGTATTTATAGTCAACTTTTATTTGCTTCCTCTAACTACCCTTAAAATATTAACAATTATCGCAATATTAAGTATAATTCATATTTTTGGTTCAGACTTTTAGTTCAGAAGAAATTCAGTACTTGTTAATATTAATAAAAGAAGACAATTATTGTAAATATAATTGAGTCATACTGCATCATTGAAAATGTAAAATAGAGTGTACAATTTCCTTGTAAAGTGGTTTTTAATAGTTAAAGCAGCTAAGTTTGGTTAGGAAAGATTTTAAGGTGAATCTCGTTAGGCGAGGCGCGAACTATGCTTGGAGACTTCAACGCCAGCGTAGGAGACTTCAACGCCTGCACAGGCGAGACGCGTCCGCGCAACAATACTGGGTTAGTTTCGCGCGCATAACTTATCAACGTAGTCATTTTATAATTCCTGTGTAAACGTAATTCCAGTAAAAAAAGCAACAACAATTTTAATTCTATTTAAATTTAAATAATCAGTTCCTATATACCTATATCTACAATTTTCTCTTTTATATTATACCTATGACTTCAGTGAACCAAATTTTGAAAATATTTGAACTGCGATATTATTACAAACAAATATAACGACCCACGAAATTCATTGAACACTTCTGCTCATTATATGTACTTATTTCGAAGAAATTTAATCGCTAATCGTAAAATTATGGGCACATATCTGATTCTAATATATATTCGACTCGTTTTATTACTGTTTTTTTTAATATTATTTACTTTTAAAATCAGAAATAAATTTAATCAATTACGCATGCATTTATTATTGCGTTCGATTTGCTCTTCAATTAGTTTGATAGTCTAAGGATTCACCTAGCGTAGAATTTCTGGGATTTCGAAATCTTCTTCGATGAACAGCACGAATTTATGCTGCAATCTAATATTTAATGTACTATATAACTATACAACTATATAACTATACAACTATATAACTATATAGCTATATAACTATACAACTATATAGCTATATAACTATACAACTATATAACTATATAGCTATATAACTATACAACTATATAACTATATAAAATAATCATGTAACAGTGGTATCATTCGATCAATTTAATAACTCATTTTACGTTAATTCACTTAACAAAAAGGTTGAGAAACGCTGCTGTAGATTCCAGCTCGCAAACGTCAATTTATCAATCCATTTAAAAAATAACGAATTACTTATTGGTTTAATAAATACGTGTAATATTTTAATATTTGACGTGCAACTCAATATTCGAACGGTAAATCATTTTCGCTACTACGCTATCGTGGCTAATAAAAAGTCTCATGGCAAGGGATTAATTCGCATTTATTTTCAATTAAATTTCCGTCGCTTATTTTTTATCTATTCCACTTCCTTCTAAACCAACTTCTTCTTTTTCTACTTTCTCCGCAGATCATAGAATTCCTTTCCTTCTTTCCGCCTGACTCATTAAATAAAGTGTCACACTACTTTTGCAACACGCGTTCTTTTATTTCCAGCCTACTACGGCATCTTTCTCTTTCTTTTTCTATTTCAAATTACAATTCTCTAACTTAAAGTATGCTGCACCTGGCCGCACCCAACGTGACGTTTGCAACGTGCTTTCTTTTCTTTTTTTCTCCCGTTTCTTCTCTCTCTCTCTCTCTCTCTCTCTTGAAGGAAGTCGAGGAGGAATGATAGTCTAAGTTCCTCGAGTGCTTCACCTCCTCGTGGAATCGCGGCTACCGGGAAAAGATACAAGGATCAAAAGGTCAGCTGACTCGCGACATCTTACGATTTTATCTTTTCCCTCCGTCGATCCGTTCTTATCTCGGAAAATAAATTTATTCGTTACACAAATTAATTTCACCGCCGTTCAACGTAACTTCCAAGCTGCTTCAGTAATCCCCCCTCTTTAACCCTTTGCACTCGAAAATTCTTTAACAGTCTGATTCACCACTAATTTCGGCGCGCTTTTCTCAGACTTCGAAAAAGGAATAAATTTGTCATTCCTTTCGTTTGTTTTGAAAAGAATGAGAATCAGATTCACAAAATTTATGAAATAAAATCAATATTTTATTAATACTTAATAAAGAAACGTAAAGGTATAGCTTCTTTTCTGCTGACACAAAATTGAACGTATTCATCGATATTTTCGTTACTGTACATATAATACATGTAAATTACTATTTTATTAACCGCTTTTAATCTTCGTAACGCTAATTAAATTCGTCTACAAGACGCTCAAATATCCCTCTAATCCTCTCACAATTTCATTTCCAAATCTTCCTCATTTATAAAATTACCATTTATCATTTCGAATCTGAATCTCTCTAAGATACGTCGAACCACATTCGTAACGCGTCGGAGTAAATATCAGTACATAGAAAACAGTGACCATTACTTCATTCTTCCATTGCGTTCGAGGGTGTACGCTCAATTTATCGAATATCGTACGATTTCGCGCGACGGAAAAAATACCGCAAAGATGAATACGGCGAAGACGAAGGCAGGTAGAGGGAAAGAAAGAGCGAGAAGGGGTTAAAGCAAAAGCAAAAAGGGAGGAAGCGGCGAAAGAGGGGTAAAGAAGAGAGAGGAGAAAGGAGGAGACGGAAGCACAGCGGGAGATAGAGCGTAGCGGGAAGCAGTGGGGCGATGTTGATCTGGTTAGGCTGGTGGGCAACGGTCGTCGGTACGACGCGGTCGACGTCGGTACGCCGGTCGTCGGCGAGAGAGGCGCGCGACGACCTCGACAGGGCGTGGCAGGTCACCGGTTCTTGTTCCCTGGTGCACAGTGGCGTAGCCACCGATCCGATTTACCGTAGACCGACCGCAAGAATTTCTTCTCCATCAGCGTTCGCCAAACTTTTGCCATCTTTCGTCGTAAGAAACGCAGGGCGAATGTACCGCGTTCTGCCATTTTAAGGTTATCGCGTAAAACTTTATTCAACTATTTTAAAACGTACTGTTTAATCTACAAAATCTAATTCCAGTTTGGAGCATAGGAGTATTGTTCGACATCGAGTTTATTCATGAACATTGTCTTTTTATATTATTATACATTATTTCAATATAATGTAATTCGTTAGCACGTAATTGGAAATGTACTACGAAGTCGATTGTCCTTCGTACTACTGTCACTTGGGAACTTTTCATTTAAATAGAAATATGTTTTACGTATACAGTTACTCGCAAAATTGAGCGTACACCTATGTTGCCGATGAAAAATAATTAAAAAGTAAATGTACACACGCATGTTCAAAAGTAGAAACTCAATATATTTCTTCGCATATTCTGACAGACAGTAGGTACAAAATTCTTGAGATAAAATTATATGTACTTGCTGAGAAACGTAAAAGTACAACGTTTTTGCTGACACAAAATTGTTATTATACGTATGATACATGTAGATTACTATTTTGTGAACCACTTTTAATATTCATGGCATAGAATTAATTAATTTTGCGTAAAGGAGGTGAAAATATTGTCCTATTCTTCTTTCAATTTCATTCTGAAATCTTCTCTATCCGTAAAAGTATAATATATCATTTTGCATTTCAATTTTTCCAAGATATTGTTGGATTCCGTGTAAATGAATCGAGTTCAACTATTAGCCGCGAAGAGGTTTATTCGAGGTATATGATCGCTGGACAGAGTGTCCTCGAGACGGTTTACAGTTACGCGTGGTTGCTTAAAAACTGAATTTTTGTGGCCTGCTCCGGAAATATATATAAAGCAGGAGTATTTTGCAAGGGAGCCGTGGAAGGGATAGAGTGGAACTAGGTAAGAGTCTAAGGGTCTAAGGTTCGTAGGATGATGCACTGGATGACTAAGGGTCGTAGGATGATGCATAGGATAAGTAAAGGTATCTGTGAAGGGACATTGCGCTGAATGATATCTAGTTGTCAACTTGTACATATTTACAGTAAGATAATCGGGTGGGTATCCAACAATATATTCAATCAGGTTAATAGTTTGAGTACACCGAAAATTAACCATTTTTTAGCCATCTTTTTCATCGAGTTTAAAGGTGTGCGCTGAATTTTGTGAGTAACCGTACATATTAACACGTCAGTTCGCGTAACAGATATAAGATATATAGTAAACGCGTCGCGTCTTACCGAATTATCACACGTTCATTATTAAATCTGATATTCGTCAATATTTTCGTACCATTGTACATAAATTGGAAACGCACTTTATAATCGATTAATGGCCAGAGCATTTTCGGCTACGCATCGGCACATGGTAAACATAATAATAATAATAATAATAATAATGAAAAACGAGCTGTGTAAGGTTTACTATGGAAGTAGTGAATATTAACAAAGGTCAGGAAATGCAAAGCTCCCACTACGGTGAGTTACAATCGAGATAAAGGTCGCGATTAACGAAAGGTGGAAGGTGACCGGAATTTCAGATACCTGTTCGACACAAATTCCGGGCATCGGTCGAACCTAGCATGGAGCATCGTTACATAAAGGAATTCCACGCGAATTTACGGTTTCTCCGCATGCGTGGAATCTTCGACATAAGGCCGAACCGTTGAACTATGTGCAAAGATAACGCTGACAAATTGTCCGCTAAGTGTTCTACCTGCAACTATTTTATCTTGAAGCGTGATCAACTTGCCTGCACCAAATATCTTTCTTCCGCTTCGAACATTGTACGATTACGCACTTCTAATCACATTAGAATCGATCGTGAAATTATCGACGATGATACTTGTTGCGGTTAGTAGGAATTCAAAATGTAAACGGAATTGTTTTCTGTATTTATTGCAAGAAAAATTCTGGACGTCACTGGCAATTGCAAATTAAAGTTTTGGAATTAAATTTGGGTTAGATTACTTTCAGCCTTAACTATTATATTATACTGTAGTATCGTTACTATTATATGGGTATTATATTACTACTATATTTTATTATTATTATATTTTTCACGATTATTATTTTACCCAATATATATTTGGTAATAATGGTAATGTATAATATATAATAATATTATAATGATATTACATATAAAATATATAATGTAATAGTATAATATATTTTTTTACCCAATAAATAAACAAGCAAGTGCTGTAACAAATGAATTGTATAATTGATCATTATTAATTCACCTTCTACGACATCTTAACTCTGTTCGAATAATAAATTTTATTGAAGTTCCAATTAATTCAGATCGAAAAGCTAAAATAATATATAGCGTACCAATATTTTTCCAATCAGTTTCAATTAAGATTAATATAATTACATATATTTATATATATATTTCACTTCGAATGTTAAAAGTCTAATCAACCCGAATTTCACGAAGGATATTCACGGTAACATTAGCTATTTATTATTTTAACAGTGCGACGAACGCGAGACGGTAAAATATTGCGTGCAATTTACGCTTACAACACTGGACCTTGCAAATTGAAATTACGGATAGGATTGGAATTGAAATTTATTAAAGGAATACGATGTATTTTTACCGCAACCAGAGCGTGACTCGTTATTGTAGGGTAAAAGGTTAACTTAAAATCTTTACACGTACATATGTATATTCACGTATATATGAATAATAACCACCATTACCATATAACCTAATGTAGTTGGCAATCATCGTGTGATAATGCATAAGGTAATCCGTGGACGTCGAAAGGAAATCTTCATGACATTTGTAGCCGAGCGTAGAACGACTGTGTTCGACACGTAGAACACAAAGTATTAAAACCGACACGAATCTGGGACATACGAGGCGAAAAACCTTGCCAACTGCTGTTATAACTTTTGTTAACGCTATTGCTGCATCCAGCTGCCGCATTCGCTTCGGGCTGTTACGCGCGCACGGTACCGCCTTATATGGCGTTGCAGTATGCAAAACACGACGCGGAATGAACTAGGATGAACCGATGCACGGAATTTACGTTTATGACTCGCTGTCAAGTTGTACACTACTGTGCATACAGCGGATTCACTTTGTAAAAACGAATAGCACTGTTACTACCTTCATTCTTTCTCCATTCTTAGCTTCTTAGAAATTAGTAACTGCTTCCGAAGCATTCAGAAGTTTATACGTACATTTGACGACTGTATAACGCGGTTAATCCGTTGTCGTACAATTTTTCGTCGTCAACGGATCACTGTTCTCGCGTTGATTCGAGATATTCGAATATTTTGCATAATTTGTGTTCAGCGATGCTTAACCCTTTGCGGACGAGAAGTAATGACACTTATGGGAGTACTTTAGTTTTGAATTCTACGACTTTGAGGTTTTCACGCTTTCGAGTTCCAAACCATTTCATTTCCAACGATTTCAAATGTTCATTATTACGTTAAGTATTCATCGCAATAAGTTTCGCGCTTTAAAAGTCGACACGGGTTCGGAAAGCCAAAAAATCATTAGGCGACTATTTGTCGACGCTCGTCCGCAAAGGGTTAACCCTTTGCGTACGAGAAGCAATAACACCTATGGGAGTACTTTAGTTTTGAATTCTACGTATTTGAATTTTCAGGCTTTCGAGTTCCAAACCGTATAATTCCTAACGATTTCAAATGTTTATCATTGCGTTAAGTATTCATTACGTTCAGTTTTCTGCTTTAAAAGTCGACATAGGTTCAGAAAGTCAAAAAATGATTAGGCGACTATTTGTCGACACTCGTCCGCAAAGGGTTAATCTTCTGAAGTGAAACTAAAGGTAAAATAAAAGTAACATTGTATTACTAAGAAAGCCATTCACTAATGAATCTACCAAAGGGTTAATGTGTTACGCGTTGGACGAATTCGCGTTATAGGAAATCGTGTTGTAGAAGACATTTTCTATGTAGTATGGATTCTATATAATATAGAATATATTTATTATATTTATAATATAATATAATATTATATTGATATATATATATATATATATATATATTGATATGAATATTATATGTATAAATATATTTATATATATATATATATATATATATATATTATCCACTATTTTTAAATAGGTTGATTAATTAATCTTATCAGAAAAATAAGCTTTCTTTCGAGGCAGAATTTATAGCTTCTTCCAAAAGTGTAGCAAATTAACACCAATTACATTTAAGATGAAGTAAATATCTAATTTTGTTACAAATAAATGCTGAATTGAATCAAAGACGCGAATTATTAATTACTGTACCCAATAAATCGTTTCACCGTCTAAATATTATCATTTCTATTAAACTTTAAATATTTTGTACATCTTTTCCATATTCCATATTTGTATGTATCTGTATAATTTTCCATAAACGCGTAAAAATCCGCAATCTACTGATTAGACTTTCCTTTGAGCGACACGTTTAAATTGACAAGTGGTTAAATCATTCTTGTCGAAGGAGAATTTTTATCGCGCATAAATTGATTTATAATGGGGTAATAAAATTTCTATTAATGAACTATCAAACTCACCAATTCATATTCAATTATACGGAATATTAAATTCCGGTTGCAATTATTATGACGCTTGTCGAATGATTCTCCAAAGGGCCAAGACCACTTGTCAACCGACCGTAAGCACCGTGGAATTTTTCATATATCGTAAAACCTTCTTCTCATTAACTCGTCATTGTCGTTGTACAACAGCTGTAGTGACGAGGCTCCGCCGATGTCACAGACACGACTTTTATTACGGACCTACCTCGAAGAACACAGCGCGCACAGCTGATGTAGGATGATTTAAAACCGTCGAATAATTAAGGGAAGTATTTTACGCGTCGTAAATAAGGGAATCGGTGTCGAGGCGACATTTATATCTTTTGTGGGAAAATGAGTTGATACCTTTTAGAAAATTCCACGCGATTCTTTCGAGGGAATTCTTCATCATTTTCTGTACACGATTCGCCGATACATTGCGTTGCTGTACAATCAATCAAGAGAAATTATGCACCTTCATAATGTGCGATGTATAAAGATATACATTGTGAAATTTGTACATTTGCTCGGTTTAGGACACATTTTAGAGGAATAAACGTGACGTGGAAATTCGTGCGATATAAAATTGTTAGCGAATAAAATTTCTTAAAGTTATTACATAATTGAATGATTATTAAATATACAAGTGAAAGTATTTACGTCGAAAAGTATAGAAAATTGTATTTTTAGATAGCAGATTTTTATGCAAATTCCCAGTTTTATTAACAAAATTAAAGGAGTGTAAATTAAAATAAAGAGTAAATTGTTTTACCTTCTGAATGAAGTAATATAAATTTTACTTCGGATATTATGTATATTTGTGATTTTTTCCATTCTTCTGTATTATAACTTTCTACGTATTTAATGTTCCTATTAAGTCATAAAGATTCGCAGACTAGTTATTTTATTTAGGCCGAAAGAAATTATAGAACGACACAAATATACCAAAAAAAAGTATAACAAAGTGTAAGTATAGTTTTACCCTCTAAATAAAACTAATATAAATTTCACTTTGGATATTATGTATATTGTTGATTCTTTCCAATTTTATTATTTCCCAAAGCTCATTTTTACCTTTGAGGGACATTTTTATTAACTACGTTAATCCGCGTTGTCTATAAATTCTCTATTAGATTTTACAATTACACAGCAGCGCTTTGCATCACCAAAACATTAGCGTTTTATAGCTAATTTTGGCCGAAAACATTTCTGCCAAGTATTAGTATAGTCCCTACAGAAATATCCATTCTCGTGTCCCTCGAAATGTTTCCATTCGTACGACATTTAAATGTAACCTTTTTAAACGGAAAAGGAATGCAAGGCGTAAAGCAAGTAAAAGAACGAAACATAAAATGCATCGCGAGTATCGACAGTGCTCCAGCTACATTCCATAAATTCGTTCCCGGAGGCCGAGGCTCGATTTTGCAACGGGCAGGCTACTTGCAGCGGCTGTTTTTCCTCATAGAGAAACCGATGGACCGAGAGGAAGGATTCCTCGACTCCATCGCGACCAGCTAACGTGACGCTGTTCCGAGTCGGTGCTCTTCCGAGGTTATAACCGCGGCTTCGAGATCCGCTGGGGTCAGGAATTCGAACTTGCCAAGAAACACGCCGTTATTTTTCGCGGATCCTCCATCCTTTTCACGCTTCGCCAACACTTTCCGTTGATTTCTTACGAAGGCTTGGGAAATACTAGGGAAAAGTTAGTCGACTTTTACTACCCCTGGTGGAAAAGTAAAGTTAGCTAAAATCAACTCGATTGATTCAAATTCCTTCGAATCGCTCGAAGTAATTTTTAATATTATTATTAAATTGTTGTGTTTATATAAAACGGTGGTGTCCATATGTTGACGAATTTGGCTTTCTTTTCACGTATTAGAATTGCTCATTGACGTATGTATTGTAGAATATTAATTTTAGATAAAAGTTGCGTTCCATTAAACAAGTTACGATTAAATCGTTTAAATTTATTTTGAGGCGGATGAATGTTAGAAATATTGCGTTCATAATTATGTCGTATCAATTAAACTTGCCTTTGTTATTGCCAATCAATAAAAAGATGTCCTTTAGAAAAATCTTGGATTCAAAGTATTATCTTGACTTACGTTAGTAAAATCTAGAGTGGTGAAACTGCCGAAGCTCTAAATGAAGTAGAAGCATAATATTGAAAAAAGTATAGATATAATCTTATCACATCCTGTAATGTTGAAAGAACATTCGCAACCTGCAAATTAATTTTGTTTACCAGAATGCACCAATTGACAGTTTTCGAATAGAGTGGAAAATTAACGCTACAACATCATTGATTGAAAATAAGGATAATAGCACACTTCAGAAGCAGTTGTTATTTTTAACTTACAATTCTTTTCCTGCAAATCATATCACGTGTCTTTTTTATATCCATAAAAATCACCGCTAACAAATGGCGACTATTCATTAGACTGTCACAAATTTAACCAGTCGATCCATAGTAGAGTAAAACAAAATCATCGCAACGTGCTACGATACGAATTACGCTGAGCAACGAACAAAAATAATACATCGATTTGCATATACACCTTCCACCTATATATTTCGCACATTTCGACGTATAAATATCGCACGAGCAACCCCGGACCAAAAGAAACGTTCATCAATTAAAAGCAGCCTGTTACTTATCTCCGGCTCATAAGAATCAACCCTTAATTCCTTCTCGTTAAATTATAATGTAGAAAAATCATTAAATACGTTCCCGAACACTCGTACACACTCGAATTTCGCGCTGTCTGCTGCTGGCGAACCGGCGCGAGATAAGAGCGTGTTTGTGGAAGGTATAATTGATGCTGGACCCGATCTGGGATCGCGTTTGCCCTTAAGAGTTTGGAACTGGGTGGAGAAAATATAGGTTGTCTTCGTGGCTGGGCCTTTGGAGGGCCGCGGTCGCCCGCGGTGCAACACGAGGATGATATATTCGCTGCAACTGCAGCTGCGCCACACGGACACCGTAGCTCCTCTCGAAGTTTCGTGAGATTACGAAACTTCTCCTCGTATCCCTGCTGCCCAAGACAATGAGACGCGCGCAGCGAGACGAGATCCCCGGGGATTTTCGGGAAACACCTCGCGTCAACTTCGTCCTTCAACATTTTTACCTCTTTTTCGCATTCCTTTGCTCTGTCGGTGTTTCTTCGCTGGAATAAGGAATATTCGTGGTTGTGAAATACAGCGATCGAGAAAACTATTCGTATAAAATCAACCTCTGCTTCTCTTTTTTTTTTTTAATAACCCTTTGGGTGGTAAGCAATTTTGGGAGATCAGTGCGAGCATGAATTTATCTTGGGGAAATTGTGCAAATTTTGTTTGTAATATTAGTGTGGTTATCTTTATTAATCGTTGCAATATTTGTAGAAATATTGCGCGAATATGTTTTGTAATATTAGTACGGTTATCATTATTAATTATTCTAATATTCGTGGATGTATATTTAGTCAAAATCTCGCACTAATTATTATTTAGCATTTTAAAGAAGCTGAATTTTCAAACTCTCTGTGTGTTATATCATAGCACTTAAAGGGTTAACGATATTTCTTTGGTACAAACACATATTCGTATTTCGCGCAGAAAATCGTAGAATGTTTTAAAAAAGAAAACACTTCGCTGCAAGTTTATATAATTATTAACGAAAATTAACGACCAGTCACGTTGACTGACTTGATAGTGATCAATTTCTAGCAATAAAAATCTTAATAAAAATACGGAATTGCGTAAAGCCTCGTAATGCATACCAGAAGACGCAAGAATTCTGTTCTGTATCTCGCCTAAAAAGATGAACCAGATCCTCGTAGAGGCACGTAATCATGCAAACCCTATATGGTAAAGTTCACAAAAACCTCCAGCATCGGTATCATGCCGCTTTTAATTCGTACGTTCATCAACGGACGACGGAAAAATCAGCGTGTTCCGGGAGCAACACTTTACTCTAAATACATTTTAATGAAATAGAACGAGCATACGAGGTGGCATGCAGAGCTCGACAATTTCCAAGCTGTGCGCGTTCCACGGCTGCAAAAAGCCACGGTTCGATCAACGAGGAGACATCGCGCACTATAATTTGGTGCTACTTGTGGACGCCACGGCTCGCAGGCATAATTGATACCCTGATTTCAAAATGGCAATTCATAATAATCAGCTATGAGATCGCGAGCAGAAGCCTGCTTCTCGTACCAAAGATTTTATTCCGAACGGCAATTTAATATAATAAAAGAACGCCCTTTTCTTGTATCGTGATTCTCCATATACCCGAAACGATTCTTTTACAATGCTCGACGCGCGACGAAAACACCGTACGGGTTCCCATTTTGGATAAAAGGAAAAGTGGTACTAAATGGAGAGGAGCATAGTGTACGCGTCTTAATTTGGTTTTAAACCTTTCATTGATACACGTTAGAACTAAAATCCGTTTAGATGATGGATGGTTTTGTTATTACTTAAATTCACGCCGATACAAATAGTTGGATATATCGTGTAACCAATTGTAACGTAATATAGTTGGTCAGATAAAAGTATTTTATCCGACGCGAAGGGAAACGAAAATTAGGATGATTCTAAATAGAAAAACAACAATAATAAAATAACAATATGGGTGGTTGTTTATAATTACATTGAATATAATGAATAGAAGATCGCCTTTTTTTTTAAATATAGTGAGTATATGTATACTCTATTTTAAATCAAATTGGTGCACATTTTGATGATATTTGAAGAAGTAGTCTAGACATACCTAATTATTGAATTTTGTCAAAGGTTGGAAGAAATACGAAGAAATATGATGATGCTGTAGGAAGTAAAATAAAGATTTAAAGTATCATTTTGTCCACCGATGGAATTATTATTGACCATATAAGAAAGCAAATATATGCCTATTGCAATCTTGTTTAAAATAGTTTGGCACGTTTAGTGTTGTACGTTTTATAGTAATTGATACTTACATTAGCATATATGTTTGTGTTTGTATTAATATATGTCGAATTTTAAAGGGGTAATTAATTATACCTACTATCAAAATGTACTTTTCAGAGTAAAATAGTGTATCCCAATATAACAAGTGTTAATCTAATTGTTATTAAGTATCTAAATATATCTATATCATATAGTTTTTTTTCTCGTTCTATAATACAAGGTATCTTCGATACAAAACGATATCAATCTTCCTACTTTATTAGTTTTACTCTTCTAAACAGAATGCTCTAAGCATCACAACTTGCTTTTACGAATTTTGATAGTTCCCATATCTGTTCCTTTATATTAACCCCTTGCTTTACGATTACTTTATTATCTACTCATGCTAGCATTAGTCGATCACTGCTTTCATACTATGTCACGTTCGAATCATTTGACTATTATCGACTATTTTTATCGAAGAATCCCCCCCCCCCCCCCTCAGTCTTATAAGACAAAACTAAAGTTAAATTCCATCCTTAATAGTACTCATTTCTATTGAGTCTATGCTGTAATTTATCGAAGTTTGTGTGACTCATGTGACTCGTTACAGTAGTTCAAAATGTTAATAGTCAATATTTCTATTAGTTCTTTATTCGCGAATAACGTAACGCGTTAGAAAAGGGCAATGCATTGTATCGTGTCAACGCAATCTCTAAATATTATCATCGTTATATTTGCATTAAAGAGTGCGTCACCAGAATTAATGCCATCGGTAGTTCAGATTTCTCGTGTCTAATAACGGTCCCATGGCCTTGTTTTGCGCTCGCGAACACGTCTGCTTTCAGCTAACGACGGTTAATTAACGTTTACGCGAAGAAAACGGTAGACTGAGCCTCCATTCTTGCACTGGTTCGCATATATACCGTTAAGAGTCGGCTATCGAAAATTCGAAACAATGTCGGCCGTGTCCAAGAGTGATAGATGGCCCTGTGTTCGTTTCGCGGCTACGTTTCTCTGCCTCTGCCGGCAACCACACGGTTGTCAGCTGTAAGGGAGAAACGGGATAATTAGCCGTACACAGAGCCGCGAGGTTCGCGCGAGTAAACGGCGTGTAAAGCGAGAACCCAGGCACAGGGGTAATTTGTGCAAGTTCGTTGATCCTCCTTCTTGTCCTTTTCTTGTAATTAGTCAGCGAACCGGCCGACGAGGAATAAGTTTTCAGCTTCGTCCCTCGGCTTGCCGAGTGGGGCCTGGTTGCGAGCCGTTAACTGTGTTAAGGAGCTGGTTTTCGAGGCTTAAATTGCTGGAAATTATGCGTTAATTAACACGTTCGCAACACAAAGGCTAACCGAGTGGAGGTGTTTAAGTAAAAGCGAAATTTGTATTTATTAAATACGCGTAACTTGTTTTATTTGGAAGATTTAGATCCTTCGTAACTTAGCGCTGAAGAATTTTGACGTATGTACGGTTGGCGAACAAAAGAAAGTTTAAGAAAAGCGGCACCATTTTTTTTTAAAAAGGAGGTAGGTACAATTTGCAATAGGAAATTGTTTGCTATAGGAATATGGAAAATGTATAGATACGATGATATAAAAAGTAACAAATATATCGTGATATAATATAGGAATGAGAAAATTTGCATTTTACTTAAAATAATGGAGCAAGTAAATACCATACAAGAATAAGCTTAATCAGTTTTTAATTTTTCCAACACCTTTCGTATGAAAATAGTTGCAAAACATAATGGAATCACCATGGTTTATTAAATATTTAATATACTAATGCCAGTATGATTCACGCTGTCCATTCTTACGTTTTCTTTTGATGCGATAACTCAAATACTTGATTTGTCGTACTAAACGGTATTTCCTTAAAATGTTCATAAGCAGCGCGGTATAAAATATGTAATTTGGAAGTTTGATGAAACTCTACAATACGCGATTCTCAGTTCTAAACTTTCCTCCGCCCTCCACTGTATTTTATCTCTATCAAAAATTTGGTCATCGTGGCAGCACAGATTAGGCGCCATCCAGTCGACCGAATTAAAAAAACTCCTCTCCTCATTTTAAGCGCAATAAACATGCTTACGATTTTTCTTCGAACAATCAGCCCGCGGAGATATTCGCCTTAATAAAATGCCTTCATCAATTCCACGCGATTCGCATTCTAAAGGAAACCCATCTTCCACCGACGTTGCCCATGCAAAACGCGTCGACTCTAATCTAGAAGAAATCCTGAAGCACTTTAGTGATCCGCCGTAATGGCCAAGGACTCTTACGGAGCGACCTCGATTTACGCCGATCTCGATGTTCGCGGAATGCGCCAACGACCAGGACGAGAGAGACCGGTCCGCGAAAGGGGTTTGCGTGCGGCGTTCGCGTTACAGTACTGAATATTTCATTCATAAGCCAGCGATCAGCGTGTTCCGTGCGCGCACGGCAACCATTCGTAGTACGGTGTGAGTGGCCGCGAAGCGTGCAATGCAAACGGGGGTAAATATCGCGCCGCCGCGCCGGTTGCAGCCGCAATTACGATCCTGGCCCCCGTGAATGAAACCTCCTTCCTTTCCCCCCACCCTTACTTACTCGTCTTCTTCTTCTTCCGCCTCTTTCTCCTCGTTCGGCTTCTATGCGGATAGATATGTACAGCGGGTAAGTCGATGGAGTTTTTTCTTTTTTCTTTTTTTTTTTTTGCGGAACACAGAGAGTTTAATGAGCGGCGTTCCACGTCGTTGAGGACGCGGCTTGTTGCGCTTCGAGAGGTACCGCGACCTTCGAACGGGTCGGGGGTCACGCGTTTCAGGAATAAGCGCGTGGGCTGGTGATTCAGAGAGCGGTGGGTGCACGCGTGGGTGTCATTGTTTGAGGTTGTTGAATGAGATTGGTAGAGCGGGGTGCGTTGGTTTAATTGGAAAAGTTGGAGTTACGTTGTTGAGCTTTGGATGCGGGTTGAGGATATTTATACGCATTCGTGCGGAGATTTAAACCTTTCGATACTGTAGGCGACTATAGGTCCGTCGAAACGTTTGCACTAGTTCTGAAATAGGGTTGAATCTAGTAGTATTGTTCGGCATTTCTAGGCTTGTAGTTAATAGTCAGTTATCGTTGAAAGTATTAATTGGTAAGAAAGATTAACAATGTAGTTTTCGAGAAAAACAGGTTCAAAGGTTTTGCAATATTTTATAATTGAACGAACACTTTTTTTGTTCCATGTATGATGCTATATTTATGAAGAAAATATTAAAGAACGTGTTTAAGTGGTAACATAAGCACCATTCTATACGTTTATTACAGTAACTCGATAAAAATAAGTCGAACTTTCTATTGAATTTAATGAAGAATTGATCGTCTCTAATTATTGTCACTGTGAGTAAATACTGCATCGTAACTTGATTAAAAAGACACCCAATGAAAGAATGTAGGCGTACACAAATACTCTTTGCAGCCACTGCGATTTGATTCGTTTAAGTATTCGTTACTCTACTCGAAGCCTTCGTGATTTCACGAACATAGAATTTCACAGTTTTCTGATTGCGAGAGACAATGTTGTGCTCAACCGAATATTTGAATGATGTAGATGAAAATTGTACTCGAAACGTTTCACGATAGCTTGGAGCACAGCTGAGATAATTCTTAACCTTGGAGTACGCTTTGTATGAATAATTATTGAAGACGTATCACTGTTGTATTAATCATCATGACACGCGTCAATGTATCGGTCATCTATACAAGGGCGAACACAATGAAACAGTCAGCGGTTTCCGATCCAGCTGAGAGGTCGCAGTAATTAAAAATACCATGACATACTTTGCCATCTGTTCTTGTTAAACAATGGAACAAAAGGAAGGGCAATTTTAATCGCTATAAAAAAGTGTAACTATCATATTTCTTTATGAATCATGGATTATTCTTGACGTTTCTTACACAAATAAAATACATCTTTCTGCAGTGTTTCAAAAGCTTTTAAATAAACGTTACATAATATATTTCATAGATTTTTGTATAACTTAATTAATAGACCGTGAACGTTTATGCAGATTCATACGCAACGAAAGATTAAATTGGAAAAAAACGTTACCTAACTAAAAGTTTCTTTTACGTTGCAAATTATTGACAGTTAATCTTCATTTATATTCATCGCGAAAGATACTTATTTCCTGTACAGCGTAGAATAATATAAAATAAATAGAATCGTAGGCTAAAGGATTAAAATAACCGCAAAGGATGACAACGATTAACAGAAACGCTCTCTTTTTGTTGCAGAATTTCCGCGAGCACCGTATCGATGGAGCAGCGCTACCGCTTCTCTCGGAAGACCATCTAACAGGTCCGATGGGAATGAAGCTAGGACCAGCTTTAAAGCTTCGCGCCCTTTTAGCGCGAAAGCTGGGTGCTTGCACGGTTTGTTTGCACTGTGCGCATTGCCATCAAACACCTTTGCCAGCATTGAACGCAGCTGCAGCGGCGGCAGCCGCGTCGCAGCAGCAACATCAACAGCAACAACAACAGCAACAATTGCCTGGAAGGCGGCCAAGTAGCACAGGGAACTGACAAACAATGGCGGAGACTCCTCTGGGCCAAGAGGGCACGATTACGCCCTCTACGGACCCGAACAGGGCCCTTAGGATAGAACGGCGCGTATCGCGTCCGATACGCAAGCCGGAAGTGGTCTTCAAGAAGCCCATCAAACAGTGACGCGGAAAATTGCATCATTACGCATATTTTGCTCGTGGCCGCGTACACTGTGGAGTTCCGGAGGCTCCGCCTGCCTTTCAGTGTTCGTTTCGAGAACGTTTCACGTCGACGGATGTAAAAGAGTTTCACGTATCGAGTACCTGGAGAACAGATCAATCCCGACGCGATGGAGTCAAGTCGGAGGCGAAGCCAAGCTTCGCCGCGTTGTACTTACTTGATTCGCGGGCAAGAAACTCGTGGAGAAATCGACGATTACCATGGGTTTGTATCGGTTCGTTGTCATCGGTGCTACAAATCGGTACCAGGTATCAATTACCTATCTTATACTTTGCATTACCAATTAGAGGTTTCTCTTTTTTTTTATCGCGATTACTTAAATTATGATTCGAGAGAATTTTTGCTATTTTTTTTTTTTTATTAAACGCTTGATTAACCCTTCAGTGACGGCGCGGTTTTCTGTTCTTCTCGCACAGAAATTGAAAGATTTTTTGTATTTCAAGAAATTTAACCCATTATACTACTACATTTAGTTCGCTATTTATTAATGATGGATATTAAGTACGTATACGATAATTGCTAATAAATACTTCTCTCTATTTTAAATAAATATTAATCGTTTTATGCTAATCGCGAAGAGAAGCTAGGGTCCGTACATCGTACGGGTGTCGTCACTGAAGGGTTAACAATTCTTCTGCAAGTTTTTTGCGCGCATAGGGTAGATGTCCCAACTACTGTCAATGTTCCTATAACCGACACTTCAATTATTCTATTTAATAGCGGAGTAATGTACGAAAATTCGTAAGTAAACAAATTTTGATACTAAATTTGGACTTCGATTTACTTAACAACGCGTAGTCATTGCGTATCCGTTTACACTTAATATTTAAAACGAAATATTAGGAGGCAAATGTGTCGTTGAATATTGAAACGTGACCGATGTAATTATAAAGTATAGGAGTTGTCATAATTCAGTGAACGCAATGCGTTTACTATACATCTTGTATCTGTTACACAAATTGAGTTGCTAATATACGTAAAAACGTGTTTCTATCTAAATGAGAACTTTTCAAGTGACAGTAATAGGGACATTGGACTTTGTTATACATTTTCAATTAATTAACGATCGATTCGTTGCATTCAACGTATACAAAAGTGTTCATAAATAAAAGGGACGTTGAGGAATATTTTGCTCCAAATTGCAACGACATTCACGTCAAATAATTCCTAAAATGGTTAAACAAAGTTGCGCGATGATCTTAAAGCGACAGTAATCGGTACATCTACCCTGTGTGTTTCGCTTCACAGACGAATCTTCGAATTTGGAAGCCAATTTTCAAGCTCGAGTCATATCGATATCCTATTACGAGAACGAAGTGGTAAAAGTTTCCTGCTCGTCTGGCATGCTTGAAGGTTTTTCCTTCGCCAAACAGGAAGCGGAGGGTGACTAACAAGTGTTAACGTTCTCGCGTTCCGCCGCGTATAAATTAGGAATATACACGCAACGAGGGCGAAAGAAAAAAGAAAGAAAAAAGAAGGAGCTGCCGCTGCTGCGTGATAATCAAATTAATTGGGATAGGAATTAGCGATTAGAGCGCGGCTCGTTTCCGTGCTTATTCAAATTACATCCTAGCGGAAGCTACGCTGTTCGATCCTACGTAGAGCCATTAGCGTGTTTAGAGTGCAACTAGAGTGGCGTTAATGTGTCTACGATACGCGAAGCTCCGTCGGAGGGAATTAACATTTTTAGAGAATTAATTAATCGTTGCGCGGATTCAAAGTCTAGATAAGGGAACACAATTTTGTACGATCAACGAAACGAGTGCCTCTCCACGTCCGAAGTCTTCCAAAAGACTGGCCTTCCTTAGATCGAATTTGCGAAATGATGATTCTTGCGATCGCGCTGCACTTGGAATTGATTATATCGATACAAGCGATCGTTCCTTGTTACCTGAAATTCGATTTTCATGGTCGATAATGGTGACGACTATTTTTCTGCAAGAAGAATTATTCGAATTCTATAATAAATATAAGAAATTTCGGGAAACACGAACTAATAAATAATTAATTAGACGAAGAAATAAGTAGGTAATTTTTAGTCGATTCATATTTAGAATATTCGTACAATATTCGCGACTTATTTGGTACGACAATTTTTATTTAAATTTCATTATTCGTGGAATAATAAAAGAAATAGTTATGATTCCATGCGAAAAATAGAAGGATTACTTTAAACTCTAACTACTAAATATAATATGAAATTTCCGAACAAAGTATCTGAAATGGAAAATAAGAAACTTTGAAGAGAAACCTGAATAAAATTTTAAGTACAAAATAAAAAATCGTGGCATAATAAACAAAATTGTTTCTTGCAATGATGAAAAAATGTCATTCAAAAAATAAAAGGATTACTTTGAACTCTTATTATGAAATACGAAATGAAATTTCCGTAGAAAATATCTGAACAAAGAGAATATCTAAAATGGAAAATAAAAAGCTTAATGGAAACTTAATGATATGAAATGGAATATCTGAAAGGGATTTCATTGATGAAATTAAAAATACGAAATGAATTCGAGTATTTTTAAATAATTAAACGATATAGTTGGACGAATTCGAATAATTTCGCAAACCTAACAACGACGATATCCGAGAAAGTGCCGACTAACAATTTTGTACTTCGCAAACAAATGAAGAAGTAAAACGAGTATAAATGGAACAAGAAAAAACAGAAGAAACGGTAACTAATTGCATACCTTTAGTATGTATTATGAACCGTGAACAATTGTTGTTGAGTGCGTAAAACGAAAACAAGGGAACGGAAAACGATGAGTGAACGATTGTGTGCGAGACGACGAGGGTGAGTAAGGAAAAGAGACAACAAGTTGATTAGCGAAAAATTAATGTGCAATAACGACGAAAGAAATGTTCTTCAACGCGGTACTTTTAACTCTACGATAGGATGATACGTATTTGCTCAAATCGTTGTTTCTTTTATATATTTTAACGAAGTTTTTATATGAATGAATTATAATGATAAAGTATACTAAATTATATTTTTGCTAACGTTCTACGTGCTAACGATACGAAGATCCACACGCGTACATTCATATATATATATATATATATACGTATGAAAAATATACGTACACATATCCATACACACGAACACATATATACACGCAAAGCTACATAAATTAATACAGAGAAACAAACATGCAAAACCTAAATACACAGAGATGAGAAAAAAAGCGATACGTAGGAAGCGATATACATATTATATAGATTTACGAGAGGATTACGAAGCGACGGACGCGTAAAATATAGTTATAAAATGAACTGTAAATTAATTTTCTTCTTCTCTTATTTACAACGTTTAACGTTTATTTATTTAGAAGTAAACCCGTTGCCTTATTGTATTCATGTAATAACAATTTAGTCGTTAAAACAAAAAGAAGAGAGAGAGAGAGAGAGAAAGAGAGAGAGAGAGAGGTTTTAAGGCGAGAGTTGATAAGTTCGTAAGACGAGCAGTATTTTTAGATTTACATTAGCCTGAATTTACTGCAGACTATATACATTTATAAATATTATGTATACATAATACACAATAGCCGTTCGTGCCTTAAACTTCGTATTTTTGTAAACAATTAATAATTTGTCACAATTTTTCACGATATAAAATTAAACTATACTTTCCAATTATTTCCAATTATTTGTATTTTATGTTTCCTTAACAAGTCAATCGTTTATTGCTTATGTTTCACACAGCCACTTTTTCGATAACTAGATTATAAGTTTAGAAACATCCATCGTACAATTCTTTTAAATCTAATCTTGATCTTTAACTATTTTCTTATTACGTTCATCGTGTTGCAATTTTTATTTCACTACGGAATTTTGGTTGACCTATTTTTATATAAAGCATTTTACACAAAATTATAATGATAATAATGATAATAGAATTATAATAGTTCTCTAACAATAGAATAATAATATTTCATATTATATATATATATATATATATATATTTTATACTATTATATTATTGTATCATGGTAATATAAGCAATTTTAAGCAATTCTAATATTTCCAAAAATTTTATCCATAGCAAAAATTGAAGTTTTCTTATCTTCGTAGAAAGAATAGAAGTTTAATTGACATTTTTTCTTTATAGGACAAATTGCAATTTAATGAAAATTTGTTCTTCCTAGAAAGAATTGAAGATCAATGAACATTTGTTAGAAAGATTAAAAGTTTAGTGGACGTTTTTTCTTCGTAGAAGGAATTGAAATTTAATCGACATTTTTTCTCCGTAGAACAAATTGTAGTTCAATTAACGTGTTTTCGTCGTAGATAGAATTGAAGTTTAATTGACATTTTTTCTCCGTAGAACAAATTGTAGTTGAATGAACGTGTTTTCGTCGTAGATAGAATTGAAGTTTAATCGACGTCTTTGATTCGTACACAAGATTGAAGTTGAATAAAGGGATCGTACGATTGATCGAATATTTTTCAAGACAAATAACGATAGAAGTATAAAAGGCACGAGCGGACATTAACCGAGCTAGCGGCTTTTACTTAAACCGAGATCACTGTACATAATGCTTAAGCATTTATTTATATCGTGCTTTTACAAAACGGACCCGTAGTATTTTATTTAGTTTCGTAGCAGAGGTTCAACGCACATCATTACCCGCGTAGCACGAGATCATTAAATTGTCGGGCAGCAGGATCGTTCGATTAATCATTGCGAAATCGATACGAAATGTTACGGAATGCGTATGCGTGTTAAGTTTGTGTGCAAAGGGACAGGGAAAGAATACGTTAAAAGGTAAAGAATAGAAAGTTAATAGAAGGGAATTGTAAACAGGATTATTAAGAATATTGTATGTAGGATTATTTGAACAAACAGGCGAATCTTGTACAGAGAACGAAAGAGGGATAAAAAAATAAAAGGCGAATGTTTGGGAAGAGGGATAAAGAAGCGGGCGATAAGGCAATCTTGTGATACTTCGATGATTTTTTTCTTTTTTGTCAATCCATTTTTCCATCCCTCGTCTCCTTTCTGCGATTTATTTCTGCGCGTCCAATCATCACTCCCTCCCCATCTCCCCTCCTCCATAATTCCTTCCGATTCCCACATTTTTTTTATTTCTCCATCGCGAGTCTGTCGTGTATTATTCTACTGATTAACTGTCATATTATGTATAGTAGAAATTAATGGTGAAAAGAGAACAAGAACAGTACATTGTTTCTGTTAAAATAAACATTGTTGAAAAATACTTGAACCGAGTATGTTATTATCACCGTAAACCTATACTAATTTCCAACGAGACGAGGCACCAAATGTAGATTAGACGCGTTAATAATTGTGGTGGTATAGAGCTTTATTCGCTATTTCAAATATTAATTTCAATGTCGAATTGTTTAACCAACTACAAAGCCTTTGCATTCAATAAATAGAAGTTGGGGAAGACATGTTAATATACACATGTGAAATGTAAATGTAAATACGATGCAAAAGGAAATGGAAATATAAAAGAACGCAAGAACACGATAAGTATGAAAATAGGGGAAAGATGAAGAAATAAAATGATTGATAAGTTAACGATACGGACGACAATGACTGAATGCATTTTACGAGATAATTTAAATACGTTCCTAGTAATAATGTTTCAATATTGAATTTCATATTTAAGAGTATTTTATTATTAACAATTAAGTGCATTGTACATTAACACACGTTTCATTGACTTGTAACAATAATGTAAGACTTGTACTACATCGGGAGGTGAAAATTTAATGATTCACTGTCCTGTCGCGAGTATTCCAAGATTCCGTCCGTCAAATTTACACCTTAGCCTGGAAACAAAATATTTGTATAATGTATAATAATTTGATAATCGATAAATTGTTAGGTTATAGCTGTAACATAATAATTATCCTTTGAAAACTTTAACAAAGGAAATTCGCGAGGAAATTGCAAGATGTTCCATCAATAAGTTTCAGCAATTATAACAAAGAAATATGTGGAATACATAAAATAGTGATAAAAAATATGAATAACCATCGTTATAAATTCTAGGAAAAATTTATATCTCCTCGAAAGTTAATTAAAATAAGTACAAATGAAAACAAATAAAATTAATACAAATATACGCAACGAGTAGAATATTTTGTTCACTTCAACCCCTAAAAATTTCTTCTTCAAACAAGCATCACTTTCAATCCTTTAATCCAAACATATTTCAACAAATGATTGCTAATAATTTCACGACGTATACATACGTCCTTCGTATCGAAAGTGGTTAACATTGAATCTCTAAATGAAACTCACCCCAACGTGAATAGCAAGAACGCCATCTTCATCTGCTTTGTTGATCTCGATGTAACCCTCGCCATTCTGTTGCACGTTAACTACTTTTCCAGTGCATCGTCCGTTCTGCAAGCCACCGGAAATCACGTCGCAATATTGGCCAGGTGGAAGACAAGTCTTGATATTCGCCTTCATGTCGTATTGATCGTTATTGAACGCCACGAATCCAGAGTTTCCACGGCAGAAAGCGATCTGGTTGCTGCCATTGTCCCACCAATTATTCACGTTGGTTCCCTTAACCGTGTTACGGAAGCGGATCATGTTGAAGATTTGCCGCCAACGGTGTTCACAGATCCAACCGTTGCCACAGGTGTTGTCTGGACGAATATCAGCGGATACGATGTTGCCTTCAGCATCAGCTGGAGGTCCTTGGTCTTTGTTATCGAAAGCGAAAGAACTCATCACTCTTGGTGTTCCGAAGGGATGGGCTAACATGAAGGCGACGGCCATCTGCGAGTAGAATAATTTTTAGTAAGATAGTTTGCCACTTTTGCGCGGTGATTTGTAAATATTAATGATGATGACAAATTGCAAGTAACGTAGTTTGTAATTTAATAATTGGACGCAATTTTTAATAGAAAAATTTACTATCACGAGTAATTAAGGTAAGAACACGTTAATACTGGAAAGCATTACAAAGGAACATGTTCAAACAGAAACTCTCGTATTGAAAAATTAGATTTGTCGTACATATGCGATATTTAGGACAAAATTTTTGCAGAACGAAGAGTGGAGAGATCTACTCATGTCAGGCAAATATGGGGATAAGTGAAATAGTATGTAGAGGAATGTGTGAAACTAAGGGCATTCGCCTTGGAAGAATAATACGAAATCTATAAATATTTAAATAATAATATATGATGGACTAAAGACAAGATAGATGTAGAATATAAAATGTAGAAAAAGTAACTATACACATGTCGCTTATACATTATAAAAAAGATTATACTAGGCGTAACGCTTTAACGTAATAATAAACAATATATTACAAATTAAATTTGTTTCAGTTGAATACAACTTTGTTATTTTCATTGCTACCAATTATTTCTGTTACGCAATTCTTTTATTTTTCGATATAACGATATGAGCATCAGGGCTGAAAAAATGTTTAAGAAATCAGTGAAAGAACTGCTTCTATTAGTAAAGAAGTGTTGGTAATTATGTTAAATAGTCATCCTAAACATGTTACTTCATATTATTCGTGTTGTACGAGAAGTTTTCTCTTATAACGCGAATTTATACAACGCGCAACGTATTGACCACGTTGTATAGTTTGCTGTATTGTAAAAATAAAAAGGAATTGATTTTGCAGATTAAACATTGTAGATCTACACTATTTGTGTAATAATTCAATGTTTTTTTATGAATATTTCACAAGAGAAATTACTATTTTAGGCGATATGCCAAAAGAAGCCTACAGCTTTTACATGCGAACTAATGTCTGACCAATGACTGACTTATACTACTTACTTGCGCTACATCCATTAAATTTCATCTATAACGCTACGCAGAGTTTTAATATTTTACTAAAACTATTTTATTCAAATTATTAATGGAGCATACTTTTATATAGTAATACTTTCATTTAATAATTCCAACTAAAAATAACCCTTTCAATATTAACTAATTTTAATACATCAATTCGTACTTGAATTTCTTCTATTCTACGAACGATTACTTTATGGTTTTTAGTCTCTATATCAAGTAACTCTATATAAGCAATGTTTCTAACTTTATATTTGTTAAATATTTTGTACCAATTTTCGTTTACAACTTTAAATAGTCCGAATCATTGTAATCCTTTATATCATACCAGAAATTAATTCCTTAAATAATTATGCCTTAGCTAAAAAGTTTCAAGACAACTTGTGTTCTTAATAAAATTTAATTCAATATAAACTATGAAGTTTAACGTAAAAATTTGTTTACGTTACCTTGTACTCTTTGGGGACTTTGTAAGTGAGTACTGCACCATTGTCACGTTGCGTGTCGTGGTTATCAACGAAGACAAGGGAATCGCCTGAAGGCAGAAGACCCCATTGTTCTCCCCAGTTGAAGAACCATTTCAGAAGATTGTGACCACGGAAGGAGTTAGAAATTTCAGAGGAGTACTTGAATTCGATTACAGTGGCCATTCCGTTGTATTCGTGTTTAGAGATCGCTTCGCCAGTGCCGTAATCGATAACTTCTTGGTATATGTATGGACGAGCATTTTCAGGGAAACCGTGCTCCGTCTTTAAGTTGCTTATTCTCGAGTAGATAATGCTCAAATCTTCTGGCCACATGTGTTTAGCCGCATCAATTCTGGAACATAAAGAACGGGAAAATGTTATTAACCCTTTCGCTACGTAGAAATCGAGAAAGTTGCTAAAAATGTGGAATTATTACTGTGCACTTTGAGAAGCGTGAAAATGATAAAAAAAAGAAGATTAGAAATACAGGGCATTAAAAAGCTATTCATAAATGAAAATTTGTGAGTTATTAATATTCACAGTATTACCTTTTAATTGACACAGATTTATGTTCGAAAAAATATTAATGCTTTCATTATTAAATCTTTCATGTCAAAAAATTTGCCAATGTATTATCATTCTTAATTTACATTAATTTTGTACCTTATTCTTTAGTAAATAATATGCAATGAAATAAGGATCTTCTTTCAAGTAAATAATTCCTAAATAATTAGTAATAATAATTTAACTGAATAAACTGCAGAAATTCTCAAGTATACATCCATCAATTTTCACCCTAATTTTGTTGTAATAAAACACTCAACACTATAACTACCAACAATTATTAAGTTCTACTTGTTTATACCAAATAAATTTAAACGATGAATAGTTAAACAAATATACAGCACCGAAAATAAATGTTTGTCCATTCTTTTTACGTAAAATACGCAAATTTTGCGAAGCTGTATTAGTGTAAATTTATAGGTACAATTTTCATGAGAAACTACGAATGGATTATTTCGATTAATTCGATAGTTTTAGTGTTAACCCTTTCGTTACAACGGACGTATATATACGCCCTTATAAAAATTTACAAGATTATAAACCTTATAAACAATTATTTGCAAAAATTATACGTATTACTTCTCCATGACATAGCATTGCTTTTATCACGATTGACATATACTTTACTCTGCATAATTAATTATTCAAAGTATTATAACCATTCGTACTCATACTGTTTTCACATTAACAAAAAATTCCTCGTATCTATGCGCCGAGAATGCTTTCAATTGCAAAGTGCCGTAGCGAAAGGGTTCGAAATTTGTTGCAATAAGGAGAAATATACAAACCGGAAGCCAGCAACGCCAGCATCGACAGCACCGTTCAAGAAATTGACGAGTTTCGATCTAACATATTCTTGGCTTTGATCCAAGTCGTGCAGACCGCTTAATTCGCAGTTTCGTACGTTCGATGCGTCGTTGTAATTGTTGATCGCGCAAGGTTTATGGAAATTTTGGGCAGTGTACGACACTGCTGGATAGTCGAAGTTTAAAGTGTTGGCCCTGGATGTTCCTGTGCCGTGGGCGTTTTGCCAATTGCCCGACATGTGGTTCAAAAGAACGTCGACGTAAATTCGGACACCGACGTTGTTACATCTTGCAATCATGTTTACGAACTCTTCTTTCGTGCCCGATCTAGTGGCCCAGATATAGGAAATCGGTTGATAACGTTCCCACCATGGCCTGTTGTTGATCACGAGATTTTCTTGTATAGGTGACACCTGCACGGATATTTTGTAGCTTATAAATACTGCGTTCATAGCCGATTCGAAATTGTTAATGCAAAAGTTAGTGAGAGACAAGGGAAAAAATTTATGCGCATTGTAATAATTATATATAATTATTCGGAATAGATTTTTATATTAAGAAATATAATTTAGACTACTTTTTTAGATTGAGAAATTGGTAAATTAAATTGTATTTCTGCGCTACGCGTTTATTGTGAAGAATTGTATTATTATATTTATAATAATATATATTGTTATGTAAAATAGATTCCAATGTTTTAATTTCCTTTGCGATTGCTTTTGGATTAAATTTCCCTTTTGAATACCGATTTTTCTTTACGTACAGATGGAAGAATATTGTTTGTAAATATATGTACAATGTATGGATAAAAGAGTAAATAATTGAGCACTTGATTGATAACAATCGTATGAAGTGTTAGGCAATGATAGAACGATCAGAGATAGCTTCGATTGTGATCACTGATACGATACTTTGATATTTATTGTTATCTCCCTGAGAAGATTCGACTTCTTTGGAAATCTTCATTCCGATATTTTCTACTATCGAAGGTTAAACAAATTTTTTGAAGAATCTCCAAATATATTTTATCTATCTATTTAATTAAATGATCTTACTATTCCTTTTAGATTCTGTAATTTTTAACGTACGTTACAATCTCTTAAGTTCCAAATTGTACTTCGCCAAATGTAAAATTTCATTTTTACCAAAATCAAATATATTTTCGTCTTTTGAAAACCTAACCGTAAGTGAGGAGTTAATCAAAATACAATATAAGTTAAAATATTAAGGCAAGTGTTAAGGAAAAGAATTAAAAAAGGTATAATACAAAAATAAGAGAAATTTACATAGATAAAATAAAACCGAAAATAAATGCTGATTCGAATACAAAAGAGGTGGCTTATTTAATATTATCGGTACACCTAATTATATATTTTGCAATTAATTAACGTATAAAATAGTATAAGTGTCTGATTCTGTTCGAAACAAATGCTGTCTTGAACACAAAGAAAACGTTTCTTATTTAATTTCATCACACCTAATAATTCCTAATAATTCCTGTCTTTCTGATGCGTTAAAATACTACGAAATTATTTTACTTTATTTCATATACCTGAACTCCACCGTAGCCCATGGGTCCAAGGAATCGTTCGCACTCTTTCGCAATGTCGTTCCATTTCCATTCGAATAGATGAACTATACCATCGTGTCCAGGAACAAAGTGTGGATCCTTGTAGGCAGAAACACCAGCGCTTAACGCGAGGAAAGCTAAGAATGCCGCGATCGTCGCCATCCTGATCAGTTTCTGTCGCAAAATGATCGAACTCACAATATATAAATGCTCGCCGCTTTTATAATCGCTTTCTGCCGCATTCAAAGGTCAACATATCCCTCCCATCGAACGCATTTTATCAATCTGACTCTCATCTGTTGCGTATGCGATGAAATCATTAGAATTGCACTTGTTACTCGAGTTAGCGTTATCGTCGTCGGAGTGTTTGAAATAACATGGATAAACATTTTTGAGTACGTGATAGACTTTTGAACGATTTAAATTTTAATCGATTTGAATTTTAATCACTGACTGATTAATTTGACTGATATGATACAAATAAGCTGATTTCTTCAACGATTCCTACAACTATGGTTGTTATAATAATGAGATGAAAAATTGAAATGAATCGTGTTATCTTATCGTTAGTTGAGGAATTTAGACGCGTAACTAGCTTTGTGAGTAACGAAGAAGTGAGGTTTTATCGTTGTTCATTTTCTGCGTTCTTATATTAGATATTAATTTTAAAAGAGACAAAGGAAAGCTAGTTTGTTTGGCTGTTAATCTTTTCTACTATTATTAGAAATGCTTTATGAATAATGGAGAGCAATTTTTATCGTTATTAACTTCATGTCGAACTTCGATTCATACTTCGATATTCGATGAAATATTGAATTTAACGTTCAATTTCACACCAAGACGTTTAATTCATTTCATCTGAAATAATAAAGTAAAAGAGGAATTTTAGCTGAAGACTAAAATGAAGTACAAATTTCTAAAGTATTTTTATTCTCCGTGCAAAATTTCTAATTCTATTGAAAAAAATAAAACATAATTAAATATATTTTAATCATTCGTAACACTTGGAAAACAAAAACAGATGGTATTTTTAAATTAACAGGAATTTTAATACATTATTGATGACAGCAATTCTTTTGCCTGGAAAAAGTTGCTTCCCAAATATGTGTTAAAAAATATATTATGTTTGCACTCCTCTCCAAATTTCGTTCTCTCTTTGATAAAATGGTAATTCATTGTTTGTATTCGAAATGTTTCTCTTTTTGCGAACCAATGCTGCAATTATTCAACGATTATTATTGGAATATTAACCAACGGAAAGCAATTATGCTTACCAAGCTTCGAGCATTTATCACGAACCAGTGCTTTGATTCATAACAGACGTGCATACAAATCATAACAATTTAATAATAAATTACAAGAACGTGCATTCTTTTTCCACGATTCGTTCTACAATTTTATCAGGCTTGAAAAAAACCTGTAAATACAATACCGCATATAATAAACATCCTAAATAATGCAACGTTAATCTTCAACGGGTTAATCCCCGCAATATTTTATAACTCAATCAAGAATCCGATTCTTTCCAACCAATTATCCGAAAACTTGATTACCACGGCAGAGATTTGCCCCCGATTAATTCGTATAATCGACGTTTCATTATATTTTAAATCCCTCGAAGGGTCCCGTTATGATTAAATCCTCGCTGTAAAATCGCCATCGACGCTCGATCGATTTCCAACCGATCGAAAGAAGGAAACGAGTGATCCGGTCTCTGTTCACTGCGCGCAATTACCAGTGATCGTTAATCGGCCCTCGGTTCGGTGGAAGATCGGCGAGCAACGGGCAGCGCAACGGTGGTTGTTATCAATGACCAACCTTGTATATCGTGATGAAGCTTGTAAAGTAAGGTTTGCCCCGAAGCGTACGATTCTCGCTGCGGGTTACAATTACGAGCGAGGCGCGTAATTAAAAGCTGATGTCCCTCATTTATTAATGCTACCAGACGAGTCTGGTCCGCGCTGTCGATGCACAGCCATGCGGCTCGCTCGTTTTAATGCCGTACGCCATCAGTCTTCCTCTCTTCCCTTCCTTTCTTCGTCTCGTTCTCGTTACCGCACTCTTCCTAACCATCGGCCGTGCTTTTCTTTCGCTTTTACGTCCAATTTGCATATTTCCGTGCCGGGATGCGCGCCCACCGCATCGGCTTATCGATAAAACTTGATAATCGTTGCACGCTCCGATGACTCAATCAATTTTATGCCTTTCCAGGTAATTAAACTCGGCAGCATCGTGGCCTGCCTTTGGAAGATGCTGGATGTCGAATTGCGCCGGCGCGTAATTCGGTAATGTTCAGCGGTGCGTGACTGCTACTTCGTTGCGATTGCTTTTATTCAACGATTTGCAATGTTTTATTGCTTAACCCTTTGGCTACGAACACGTTATATATATATATATATATATATATATATATATATATTATATAGTATATATACATTATATATATATTATATAGTATATGTACATTATATATATTATATTATACATATTATTATATTATTATTATATATATAATATATATACATATATTTTTGTTCGTATATTATTTTATGTGTATTTCACACTTCAAAATTAAATGCAAATATATGATAATATATATATATATATTATATACATTTAATATATCAATATTAAACCAATTATAGCTTCCTATGTGATGGTTAAGAAATATTAGGTGCGCGCAAATTTTTTTTTTTTGCATACCATTACGTATTTTCATTTGCGTACCTATGTGTGTGAAAAAACTACTACCAGCATAGTTTCCAAAATTTATTGAAAACAACGGTGACTATGTAATTGATTAAGTAAACGATTTTTAGTTAAACAATATAATTTACCAATTTGTGATGGAATCCATGGAAACCTTTGCATAAATATTGAGATAATGATCCTGGAATAAAAAATGACGTGGCAATAAATCCTCCTTTTGATATCGTTTAAATCGAACATAATATCTCGTTTGTATCATTATAATTCACGAAGAAAATAAAAAGTAATACTTTTAATTGGCGAAGGATGTTCAGAAGATATAAGCTTGTATTGGTAGTGATATTTGCCGATCGCTGATTCATATTTTTATGTTATGGATTATGAAATATAATAACACGCATTATGAAATATAATAAAAGCAATATTGTGTTACTATTTATCGTATCTGTTATCAGCGATGGACGTGAATAATTACATAATCAGATTAATTCGTAATCAACGCGTACACTTTTACTTTGTTCTAAGAAAAACAATCCTCCTAGAGATTATCTGTGTATACTGTATATCGCAGTAGAGTATTTTTAAAGAACCTATACCTTCGTAAAGTTATCGTTTGTATTACGTTTCTTTATCTGAAACAAATATTTTTGAAGCGGAACAAGTAGATAGAAAAGTACGAACTTGTATAAACAAATTTTACGCTTGCGATAAAAAAATGTATAATCACAATATTAAAAAAAAAAATGAGAACGTTTGCAACTGTTGTACTTTACTTGCAAAGAAAGAGATCATGATCTACTTGTGCATTAATTTGCATTAGTAAAATTTATACGCGTAGTCTAAACACAAAAATCTATATTCGTAGTTTTCAAGAAAATAGAATATTTACAACTACCGTACTTTATTTCCAAAAAGAGGCATAATTATTCGTGCAAGCATGAATAAAGTTTACAGTTACAGTATAAACATAAATGTTTACATTCGCAATAGTAAAAGAATGGAATGTTTACAACTATTGTAGTGTATTTGTAGCATCACAGATTATTTGATCTAGTCCACAAATAGGAAACAATGTTTTGAAGGAAAAGCTACATTAGAACCAACATGTTTTTATTAATATCTGATAGAGGCACTTTAAAACTTCTGGTGAGTATCATTCTGAGGAGTTGTTACTCGGAATCTATGTTGTTACAAAGGAACTAATTAATTATATAGGATTTATCTACCGTATTCTGCTGTTTTTACGTCGATTATATCACCATTATACTCAACTGAAAAACACCTATATCAGTTATAAACCATCAGCGAAGATAGCTTCGAAAAGATTGATCTCTTCATGATTCGTAGATAAGAATTAAGTGGGGAATTATGTGAGGTTTATGAAGTGTGACAATTAAAGACCCAATTACCTTAGATTTAAATGAATGAGCTCAATCTTCATTTACAAGTTTAGGTAGGAACAGCTTTGCAAAATTTGCTCCCAGTTTCTTACAAGCAATTCGAATATTCGGTATTAGCATTATTTTATTTCTTACTGTTATACTATTAAATATTCATTATTATTCATCAATTGAATGTTACAATACTATAACAATAATCTTTTTTTATTCTTCCATATTTTCCTTATTTTGTTATTACTTTTATATTTAATTTATTATATTATCTCATCATGCAATTATCTTTACACGACATTTCATTTATTTTACTTTATTTCATTATGTTGTATTATATTAAATTAATTTACAAGGTACACGTTATAATAGGTAACATAATATAACACTGTGATAATAGCAATTGAATATAAAATAGAAATTTATAGAATCTTGCATTCTACGTTTCTATATCGAATAAAATGGAAATTATAGTATTTTACATTCTATTCTATCGCATAATTTATATATTTGGATGTTACAAATGTTACAAGTTTACTATATATTTAAACTCGCGTATTTGCAGTACTTCTGGATTGTGCAATCCAACAATGCTGAAACAATACTATTTTTCCGCATCCTATTATTACATATCTATTATAGGTCTGATATTTACAGGTTAGTTGCGTATTTGCTCGACGATCTACAATTACACAGCTACCATTACGCCTGCACAATATTTTACTTTTACTCTACTTCAATTACAGTACCGTACTATTTGCAATAAATCTCACTAACGCATAAATTCAGTTAGAAAATTGCTCGCATTCGTTGCACTTGGAAAATTACTATTCTCCGCTGGCAATAGAAAAATACTAATACTTCTTTAAACTACTAATACGTTATTACGCTGCTCCACTTTATCTTCTTACTTATGCTTCTCCGTTAATACTCCCTTCTAAACGTTTAGTTCGAATAAATCAATAAACACTATTAAACTGCGAATGTTTATGCAAATTCATATTTTTATAGATTCGAACCTAAAATAGATACTTGTCCCACTTTTCAAATACGCAACTATGATTTATAAATATACATAACTGTACATATACATTACAATACGTATCTATTCGTTACAAATATAATTAACTATATTAATAAATCAATTATAGAAATAATTCAATATAACTATTAATAAAATTACAAGATGTATTTACAATTGTGAATACAATTGATTATGTAAATAATTAAATCCAAGTATCAGTAAAATTGTAATATGTATTTATTATAAATACAATTAATTATATATTGTATAATTATAAAATTAATTAATCATATTATATATTGCGAAATAAATTACGAATGTCTTCCTGGAAAAGACAAAGAAGTGCAAAGGGTTAAATTTCTAATAAACGCACAAACAACCGCAGTCTAATTACTATAATCATACTTTGCAAATGGACCATTAATGTCGATACAAGATTCAGTGACAGATGGTACGACGAATTATCCAGATTCCATTCACCAGTCTTACGTCAGAACCATCAGGATATCAAAAATATAATTATTATTCTTGGTGCGCTTACCATCTGTCGCTCGTAACGAGTCGCGTTGTGAATTAATCCGAAGAATAGAGTTTTAGACTCCAAGTGCCACTGTGCCTCTCGTTGATCTTTCACCTCGCGTGTTCGTTGAATTATTGACTGATCAAGGTTATAAATATTTGCGGACGTAAGTCAGTTTATTGTTAGCCGTTTCCACGGGAATGTAATTTGTTCAATTTAAAAAATAAAGCAATAATTCGACTAACTGGGATTCGTTTTTCTTTTCATCTTTTTGTATAGGTAATTTTATTGCTGTAGCAAATAGTAATAATAATAAATCAATTTGTATTGCGTTAATGTAATACGAGCGAATGAGTTGACTGAGTGTTTGTTAACATTTGTTAACTTGTCAAACATAATTCTCTGTGAAATCTTATATTACTTTTCTATACTTTTCTCAGAAATATGTAATAATCGTAATCTTTACTATGCAAACGTAGTAATAAAAGTATAAAATAGAAATCGTGTATTATTTAATATATAGTTACTATATAGATATATCTGTTTACTACGTAAACTACATCTGCTTTAAAGTAGTACATATAGATAAAATGTTAGTGTTATTTTATTCGTGTTTTTTAATTAATAAATATAGTTCCATTCAGATTAAACTCTTTTAACGAAATGTAATGTGATCGAATATAATCAAAATTATATGTATCAAATTAGAAGATTCTATGCTTTATAGAGAAGTGATTTAATTAATTAGGATTTCTTCTGTTTCGTTTATTTGTACAATATAATATTTATATATTTATAGTTCGTTAAAATGAATAGGGCAGAATTAGAAATAAAAATGTCTCCTTTCGTGGTTCCTTGACATCACGCGCTTCTCTCTTTATTTGAACTCATTTGGCTACAGAATATCACAACATGATAGAGATCGAACTTTAGATAGAATTGCATCGATCGTTGAGGAACTGACCGACCGAATCAAATCAATTTGTACAACACACTTCCATTTAGAAAATGAAACACCTCCTATCACGAGAAAGAAAGATTCTCACAAATGTTTCTATAAACTATTCGCAAAATCTAACATATAACATATTATCATAATAATTAAATGAAAATCTAATTAATTACAACGATACATAACATGTACATAATTCAGATAAAACTTGAAACCAACACTTAATGCTTAATTGTATAATTGCATAAATCAGAAGAAAATTTTAGTTAATTAACTCCACTGAAATTTTTCTCATCAAGTAAAGAAAATTTTAGGTAACTAATTCCACTGTAATTTTTCATACCAAGTAAAGAAAATTTTAGGTAATTAATTCCACTGTAATTTTTCTTACCAAGTAAAGAAAATTTTAGGTAATTAATTCCCCTGTAATTTTTCTTACCAAGTACAGAAAATTTTAGGTAATTAATTCAATTGTAATTTTTCTTACCAAGTACAGAAAATTTTAGGTAATTAATTCAATTGTAATTTTTCTTACCAAGTACAGAAAATTTTAGGTAATTAATTCCCCTGTAATTTTTCTTACCAAGTAAAGAAAATTTTAGGTAATTAATTCCATTGTAATTTGTCTTACCAAGTAAAGAAAACTTTAGGTAATTAATTCCATTGTAATTTTTCTTACCAAGTAAAGAAAAGTTTAGGTAATTAATACCACTGAAACTTTTCTTACTAAGTAAAGAAAATTTTAGGTAATTAATTCCATTGTAATTTTTCTTACCAAGTAAAGAAAATTTTAGGTAATTAATTCCATTATAATTCTTCTTACCAAGTAAAGAAAATTTTAGGTAATTAATTCCACTGTAATTTTTCTTACCAAGTAAAGAAAAGTTTAGGTAATTAATACCACTGAACCTTTTCTTACCAAGTAAAGAAAATTTTAGGTAACTAATTCCATTGTAATTTTTCTTACCAAGTAAAGAAAATTTTAGGTAATTAATTCCACAGAAATTTTCCTTACCAAGTAAAGAAATAAACGCAAAGAATATGCAATATTCGATTGAACTGATTATTATTATATATTGTTTCGATTCAATAGATTCATTTGCTCAAAGACAATCGATATTAACACTGTAACGATTAGTTAACGCCATTAGGCTTGCTCAATGCACATAATCATTGTTTATTAATTTGTTTTACGCACACCTTACGTACAAAACAGCAGAAGTAACGATGCGCACAGACAGACAATGATACACAGAATTAAGTGGATTAATACCACATTCATAAATATACTCTTGACACTTATGCAACTCAGCTGCATACAACGTGACAATATTGTGATATAATAAAATACAATTCTCCGACAGTGACGGCTGCTATTTAGCTTTACGGTTTTTGTTATTCGGTTCCGTTGTTCTCCTTTTCATTGCGATTGCCACCAATAGCGTGCAATTTCTTTCACGTCTGTTCGCGATTCGTGTAGTACCGGCATTGTCAGCTCTGTACGTACAATTCCGTCGAACAGCTTTATATTTTATATGATACTTATTATATCGATAGAAGTGAGGAAATAATGTATTACGTACCGATCTTTCACTTCGTACTATGTTGCTCGCTTTGCGTTACTTTACTTGGCTATTTTTATTATATTTATGTTACTCGTGTTTTCCGTAGCAGTTTTATCATTTTTTTCGTCGTGTTATTCGTGTCACATTTATGCTACTTGTGATATTTATGTCATTTTATTATTGTATCGTTCGTGATATTTGTAGTATCTTTGTTTTGCGCTGTTTATTATTAGACCGCGGATTTTTATGCGTTCGAGGAAAATTTAGATACGCAAAAGATTACAGATCACAGATAATATGGAAAAATATACAAAATTCGTAGCATTTAATTTTGAGGATGAAACAATTTTCTATTTCGATTTCATTTCATTCATTCCGTTAACGAGAATATGAATTTGCATAAAAATCCGTAGTCTAGCTATTTGTGATATTCGTGTTACATTTATGCTACTTGTGATATTTATGGTATTTTATTATTGTATCATTGTTTTGTGTTGTTTATTACTAGATTACGAATTTTTACGCACTTATGGGAAATTTAAATGTTCAAAAAAGGAGTTTGCAAAAATATGCAAGTTACCTAAAATAAAGGACATCTTATTCTTATTATATTTAGAGGGTAAAAGAATTTTTTCAATTCGATTCCATTTTGTTAATTTCGTTAACAAAGATATGAATTTGCATAAAAATTCGTAGTCTATTTATTGATTAAATTCGCGTTACTTTATCGTCCTGTTATTTCTAATATTTTTTGTTATTTCATTTTCGTATTATCCGTGATAAATGTCTTATTTTATTTCTGTAACTTTCGCGAATAATACAGAGTGCATTCGTTAGTTTCGTTTCGAACATTCTTCCTTAGAAATTAATTCATTGTGAATTTATAGTCGAGAAGGGTGTGACGTCGATTTTGTTACCTGATTCTTAAGTGTGTTAGTCGTAGTATTGAAAGACTGTACAAGTATAATTGTAGAAAAACTTAACAGACGATATGAGTTAGAAAAACCGTAGGTAGAGTTAATGTTAACGATGAAATCATTCTCAATAAAACTTTTATCGATTACAGAAGAACGTATAGAACAATTTCAGAAGAAAATTTAAGAATTTAGGGAACATCATTTGTTGCTAATATGTTCTGTTACAAAAATAAATGTCCATTTCGTTTAACAATAATTTCATCGTTTCTCGAAGCTGAATTTCACTTTTGGGGGACATTTTTATTAACTAATGTTGCTTCGTGTTGTCCATAAATTCTCTATTATACAACAGCACTTTGCATCGCAAAAACATTAGCATTCTTTAGCTAATAATTTTCCATACGTTCCTAAAATTCTACAATTCGCCATCTATCGAACAACAATAATTAATCCCTCTTTCGCAACAAATGTTTAACATTAAATAAATCAAGCACACAGCGTGAAACGCAATGCATCGTTAAAAGTGCAACGTATTCACTTTTAAAATAAAAAGGAGTGCACTTACGAGTTACTTGTTTCTTTTTTTAATTATTCCACCGTATGTAATTCTATATACGTATTTTGTATAAGTTTATCATTAGCCTGAGATAAGAATTGTGTGTGTCGTACGAGTAAAAGTATTGTCAACGCTGTACGAAAGGAGAACGACGAAATCGAAGTCGAATAATCTCCCTTATTTCGCTAGATTTGTGTTCCATTTCATTAACAATTATACAATGCTACGATACACGACTGTCTGACACGATTACGAGTGAAATTATACAAATCAGCGACAGAGATTAGCTCGCGAAATCACAATAATAATAATACTTCCCTTCGCGTCGTTTCGCGTGTAACTTTGAAACACAGTTCGCGGAGCGAATGAAAAGCAGCGCAGCTTGCGAGGTTCCAAGTTTCTTCGATCAGGATTATTTACAATTTACATCACGGGTACACTTTCCTTGCGCTTCGCTCACTTAACTAAAATTATTGACGAAGCATAGGATAGACTATCCATCGTTATAGAGAATCATTAGTGTTATTATCATTTTAGTGTTACATGAGACATTGCTATAATTATTTAGAATAGACGAAGACAAGAAAGAAATTATAACTAAATATTGTAGTACGCGGTTGTTTTCTACATACGCGATCTCTAAAATTCGAATCCATAATAATGTATATAGGTAGACACTTGTGGACAAACGTATAAGATGCGTTGAAAAGTTCTATGGTTCAGAGCTTGATTTTAAATTCGTATTAAATAGCGTAGCGCGTGGAATAAAAATATTTATTGATAATCGATCCCTTCGTAAATTAAACACAAATATCGCGACAAATATCCACGTGGAATCAATCGAACACGATTTACCTTGGACGAAATTATCAGACGCTATCTTTTGGTAATTAAAAAATATATATATATATAAGTAATCAGAAGTAGGTTCCACTTTTTTCCGAATCTGTTAATAATGAGTAGCGATGGGCGTTCGAATCTGAATTTCGAAACGGATTCGAATTTTTCAAGACTGTAAAAATTCGAATCACTTCGAATCCGATTCGAAGCTTTAAAGCTCTTGGAATTCTTGAATGTCTTGAAAGTCTTGAAATTCTTGATAGTCTTGGTACTCTTGGTAATCTTGACTGTTTCAATGACTTTCTATTCACCAACTCGTAAGTATTTTGATTATTTTAAACCATATTATTGACATGCAAAAAGAATAAAGATTTTCAAGACTTCCAAAACTTTCAAGATGATCAACTATTCAAGATGATTGATTTCCAAGACTTTCAAGACTTGTAAGACGATCAAGACTTTCAAGACTTCCAAGACAATCGAGACTTTCAAGAATTTTAAGGCTTCGAATCAGATTCGAAGCGATTCAAATCCCATCACTAATAATGAGTAGACCCTCCTTTTTTTATATTATTTCACGCAATGGATTCGGTAAGCTTTTGTACGATTATTTTTACGTAAATTTGTTCCTAGTCTGGCCAAGCACTCACGTTACGATGTTTACTATAAATGGGTAGTCTATCCTGTGGTTAGTCGATGCTAAAACTTGGATTTCTAATTAAATTCGCGTTCGATCGTTGCGTTCCTACTGCTTGCAATTGCGTGGAGTTTTGCACAGACAAATCGTCGACAATTATTATTATTAACGCAAGGTTTTCGTTTTCACTATTTCATAGTGTAATCGTACGTTTTTTTGTTTTTTTTAAGCATAACTTTCGTGCTCGTTTTAACAGGCTGTACTTAACAGATACGTGCGGGACAATCGCGAAAGTTCCTTCGAATTATTTTGTACTAACAGTGTCAGGCATTTCTCGTCATCTTGGTGTACAAATAATGCAACGGTATGTTTATCTCATTTGTAATTTTTAACGTGTTTCAGTTTAAATGCAAGTCTTTTAAATAGTGCAAAATTTATTCAATTTGATATATATTAGGGCACTTAATATTAGATTTATGGTATTTGTAAATATGACGGGTCTGAGATTTCACGTTTCAATGCGAAGAAATAATTAACATTATTTTGAAGCAATTTATCGTTAACTTTGATTGATGTAACGATAGCAAAAATGGGCAAAATTTGTTATCTCTCGTTTAATTTGTAGGCGCGTATTATAACGCGAACATATCTTTGATATCGACGTTTTACGTTTACTTTTAATCAACGTTCAAGATTGTAAATAGAAGCGCGTCAATTTATCCGTGAAATTTTCCTGATTCGAGAAACTTTCGCGGTGTCCCAGAAGACACTGATCGCATTTTATCGCGACATAATTTACATAGGTACACCATATATTTGCTTGATTCCACATACGAACAGATTGCGCATCGTTATGCGAATCGGTAGCAACTAACTCGACGTGAACATCTTCAACTTCTTAAAGCACAGCACGAATGAAATTACGCGAACGTTTGTTTCATTTCTTCGTAGCTTCTTCGTGATTCGCGTGAACCTTGCTTTATCGTTCGGCGAGTCAAGAATTTGTCGTTCTGCTTTGTACCAATGCTGAGTATTACATCGATCAACAACGTTTAATAGATACTTTGTCTCATCTCTGTTTCTTAAACGATTAGCTTAGGAGCGGTAGATAAGAAGAAAAATGTTGTCCATGAGAAATCGAACCGTTTCCCTTTTCATCGACAAAATTCTTTGTTAAGTTTCATTTTATTATAAGCGTATACGTGCTAATAAATTAAAATGAATATTACGATTTTCATACGGAAGAATTATAGAATTCACGAATGCTTCTGCAAGAATTGAACGATTTCCTTTTCTGTTTAATTAAAATTTTTGTTCACTTTTATTGTATATGTGCTCATACGACATATTTGTTGTACGTTCATAAATTAAATTGATTTTTATATTTCTTATACAGAAGAATCGTAAAATTAAGAAAATATACAATATTCTTATTGCAAGAATTGCAAAAACAGATTCATTTAATAAATGCAATATTATTTAGCATATTCTTTGGTAAATGAATTAACATTACAAAAAGCTTTAAGAATTATTAACACCTTCTCCTCTGTTAAGTATGTAAATTAAATTAATTGAAACGTATTATTGTAGTACACATTATTGACAATAAAATAAAAATGGATTGGCTATTAAATTATTGTACTGAATCGAAGAAGAAGATTAATTCGAAGTCGTCAATGGAAACATTATTCTTCCTACTGTATGTTAAACATTACTTACTATTACTTTATATATTCACAGTTTCATAAACACTTTCTCGTTGCAAGAACGCAAGTGGATGCGAGTCGTCAACACAATTAATATACAACTTCGTACCTCTATGATTCTGTACACAATATCGTTCATAATGATTCGAACAACTTCAAAAATTAACAAATATTCCCACTGATTCGAAGGCTTAAGACTTGAAAGCTTGGGAATTCGAACGATTCAAAATTCGAACACCTGGAAATTCAAAAGCTTGGAAATTTGAAGGCATGAAAATTCAAAGTCTTCAAAATTCAACAGTATGAAAATACATAATAATTTAAACTTAAGATACGTAAAAGTAGAACAAGTTTGGAAAAAGTAATATTAACCATTTGAATAAGAAATAATCTATACTAGAAGTAACATACTTTTTATAATAAAATCTCTTCTGTTAGACTAATTATATTCACGATAACGAATAATCATTCTTCGATCGATTTCAAAAGTTAATCATTTTTGCATCGATAATTTATCATCAGCGTAAATAAAATTATCATCAATCGACAATGAAAGAATCGAATAGAAACTAATTTGTGCTGCTAACAACTACTCTATATAATGAAATCAAGATAAAGCATAAAATCTCTGTTGTTTGAATAGTTATGAACAATATTATACGTCAACCATAACGCAGTTATCATTGTCAATCATAATCATGGTAACAAGCAACTCTAATCGCCAGAACAATCTAATTGATTCGATCTAAGCTTGAAATGTTACATTTCAATTGGGTCTAGTTTGAACTCTAATACAATACAAAATGTCAAAATAACGAACTATAAAAATCCACTTCGAGAATTCGCTATTTTTCCTAAGCTTGTTCAAATTTATCGTATGAAACTTGAATTTTGCAGTGCAAAACCTGTAAATTGCCTTTTCAGTGTTTCGTGAAAGTCACTTTCAAGCTGGATCAAATGAAAATGGAATTGAAAAAGCAAGAGAATGGCGGAATCGTTTGTCACTGTCAAACTTATCGACCACAGCTCTCGAACACCTCGCCATCACACGAGTATATAACATCCTTTATCTTCTTTTCTTTTTTCTTTTCTTCGTAATACAGTGTCAAATATAGATATATATATGTATATATGTGTGTGTATATATATATATTCTTTTATATATGTATTCTGTATATAGTTTTAGTCTTTGCAGTTTCCTTTGACAATTATTTATGGTAATCGATGGATATGTCGCGTATCCATAGTAAAAGTGTTTTAACAATAACGTCCATATATTTCTTTCTTCTATCTTATTATGCCTTCTGCTCTACATACTTGCAAATATTTCTGCGATGATAATATACGTATGTTCGTGTGCTTGTAGGTACGACTGAAATGGTTACAAATAGCATTTGCACATATTCACATATTTTCAATCTCTTTGTTGTCGCGACTGCGGATTGATAATTTTATTGTTCAGATAAAGGCAACTAATTATCTTTAGAATATCTGGCGAATAAATTATTGCATTGAGCGATGATAACAGAATTTTTTAGATAATTGATTCAAATCAAATCTATATATGAACGATAGAAACTTTTGCATTCACCTAATATAGATAAAATAAGATAATATAGATAATGTAGCTAATATAATTAAATAATACAAGATTTAATATAAAGTGACGAGCATATAAATAAAGACAAGCATCTTCTTACTAAATTGAATAAAAGCACTAATATAAAGACTGCAAAATTACATGTTTACAGATTTTCATCTACGAAGAAGATTCTTTTTATATGATACATTATAATAAAAGAAATTGAAACGAAATTGTGAATATTATAACCAGTTGATTCTACGAGTGTTTTCCTATTTATATCCTCGTCACTGTATTCGCAGTAATTAGCACCTAAATATTAAAATAGATTCAACAGCGTGCAAATACTTTTTGTATGTACCATGTTTCATTTTTATTCCCCGTGATCGATTGAATTTCTCTTGACAAATGATCTTTATCAATTTATCCAAGATTTCTTTATCCAACTGGTCGAATGGATGTGTTCGAGATGCTCGGTTAAAAATCCAATAACTAATATATTTTCGAACTGTGTTCTAGTGCCACTACAGTAAATACTAGAATAGTAGAAAAGTCGACAAAGGAACAATGCAATAAAGAACCACATATCGTTTTATGAATAAACAAAAACATGTCGATGAAAGTCGAATGTTTCGCCACGCAACGTCTCGCGTAATAGATAATAATTAAAATGAAGAAGTAGCAATAAAAGAGACAGACGCATACGTGTTAAGTTTTTGGTGGAGTTGCAAATGCTTCAAAATATTTTGAAAAATGAAAAATTGGTATGCGCACAAAACAAATAACCTAAAGTGTTTGCGTAATCAATGAAGTTTAATAGATTTAAGTGCACGCAATTTTCTCATCGTTTTGAGCAGCATACGTAGTATAATAATAAACGATGTAGAAATTAGAAATACTCTTAAAATAATAGGATGATTATTGTAGTTACACAGTTCGGTAATGAACACGTACCTCATCTACCCATAGACGACGTTAGAGTTCGTTCTTATCAACAACAACCATGTGAGTGAACATCATCACACTTATCGTAAACACCTGTACAGGATCCCAGCTAATTACCATAATTATCATAAAAATCATTTAGAATTCGTTATGCAAAAGTCTCCGAAGACAACCTAAAAACGACATAACGACAGGAGTAATCATTGCATCCCATAACAATTTCATGCACCCCATAAAAATCAATTCGTCGATGGATTGCGGATTTTTATGCAAATTCATATTTTTACGAGTGCAATTAGAGAAATGGGATTTTAATAACGCTTTAATAAATTTATTAAGCTTTGTAACTTGTATTTTATTGGGTGCACGAATTAATTCTGAGCCTTCAGGTTTTTGTAGAATTTAACATTTGTTTACAAAAAAAATGAAATACCGTATTAATATCCAAAACTTTCAAATTAATATTCAAATTCGGCACATATAGAAAATAAATAAGTAGAAATTGATGAAGAATTGATAAAGATATCAATAGTTTAAAGATAAGGGCCCTGAATTAATTTGTACATCTAATACTTTACTTTTTTTAATGATTCTGTATACTATGTGCATTTTGCACCTTTTTGCGAATTCAAATTTCTCATAAATGCATAAAAATTCGCAGTCTAATAATTATGTGGTGCCACGTAAAATCGGTTTCATCTAGAAATGGGTCGAAATCTAATTTCTAGATTCGCGAAACTCGAATTCGAAACTTTGCAAGGCCTCGAAACCCTCGAAATTTTTTAATGCTTATTTTTTCCCACTTTTTAAATGAATATCCACTTTGTCAGTAGTTACATTCTTAGAAAGTTGAATTATTTATTGAATCTATTTAAGCGAAACTTACATTTAGTTACAATTTAAATAAATCAATAAATAGAAAAACTTAGTGAGATAATTATTAACTGCTATTTTTGTGTTTTACTTTCTCTCGTTATAAATGACTGTCTAATGAATTAAGATATAAAACTATAATATAATATCTGTATAGTAAAACATATTCTATAATATATACTATAGAAATAGAATTAATGAAGCGAGTCTAAAATCGAAACATAAACTCCACCAGATTATTAATTAAACAAATTCATATCACGAAAATATTCTCGTTATTTATACAAGCCATTACCTACCTAGCTTTCGAGAGTTTCGTTTACTAAAAGTAGCCCAAATTATCGAGGTGTCGTGATCAAAAGCATTTAAGTTTCGAACTTCAAAGTGTCCCATTTCTAGTTGCATCGAATAATAGCGTCGTTCCTGAAGGGTTAATCGAACACCTACAATTAATTTACAAACAATCCAACAGTGGCAAACAGAGCGAACTAGATGACGAAATCCATAACCTGTGAATTCATTCAGAATTTGTGCGTTTTGAACAGCCAAACCAGATTCGCACGGCCTTCCTGTTTCACCACTAATCTAATATATAGACCAGTAACCCCTTCTGCAGGAGCTGTTTCTTGGATTTGCTGTTCCTGTTTCGGCGTTTCCACTTCCTCGACCCTAATCTCCACTCTATCCTTTTTCCTCTTCCTCGATTTCCTTTGCTCCGTCGCCTGTCTTTCCGGCCTTTTTTCATCCTCAGGCTTTTCACCTTCCAGCTGCAACTGCAATTGTTGAAACTGTTGATCCTCTAATTGCTCCTCCTGTCTTCTTTCGTCCACCTGTCGATGCAAAGCTTCTTCCTGCTTCTGGAATATTAAATCCTGTTGCAACGTCCACTGAGCCTTCAGTTCCTGCAAATGCAATTGCATCTTCCTTTGCTCGCGAATTCTTCGCTGCTCTTCTTCCCTTTGCCTTTTCCGCAATTCTTGCTCATCTTTGAATTGATCCATTTGCTGGGATTTTTCTTCCTGTTGCGGTGCAAGTGGCTTTTCTACGTCCTTTTGCTTTTCTTTCACGTCTGTTTCCAGTTGTTGTTTCTCTTCCAATTCTGACATTTCTACTTGCTGCACGTTCTTCTGTTGCTGCAACTCCTTTTCCACTTCTGGTTCCGGTCGCTGCTTTTCCTGTTTCTCTACTTGCATTTCCTTCTTCTGTTCGTCTTGCCGAATCACTGATTTCTCCTCCGGTTGCTGCAAGAGATACGAATCTTCTGTCTGCTCTTGCTTCTGTAATTTTTCCTTTTTTGGTTGCTCTACAAAATCTTCCTTCTGTTGCTGCTCTATGATATCTTTCTGTTGTTGTCTTTGGAATTCTTCCTCTTGCTGATGATCTACCATTGTAGCTATTTCCTGTTGCTGTTTCTTTGAATCTTCCTCCTTCTGAAGCGTTCCTAAATCCTTTCCCTGTTTCTGGGCATCTATCTCATATTGAATCGCACCTAAATCCTTTTCCAGTTTCTGTTTCTTCGAATCCATCTCACATTGTAGCGTTCCTAAATCCTTCTTCTGTTGCTGTTTCCACGAATCTATCTCGTATTGAATCATTCCTGAATCCTTCTCCTGTTTCTGTCTCTGTTTCTGTTTCTGCTTCTTCGAGTACTCTCGCTGAAGTTGCTCCAAAATTTGCTCTTTCTTCGTCAACTTACCCTCATCTTTCCAATCCTCAAGCCTCTGCCTCTTAACCTCTTCCCCTTCCTGTTTCTTCTCGTCCTCTTCCTTTTTATGCTTCTTCGATTCCCTCTCCTCTTCCTTCTTCTTCCATTCCTCCTCCTCCTCTTTCTCCTCCTCCTGTTGTTTCCTCGATTCCTCCGATTGTCTCTTCTTCAATTCGTTCTGCCTCTTCTCGAACTCCTCTTGCATCTCTTGCTTCCTCAACGCCTCCTCCTGCCTTCTGGTCAGCTCTTCCTCCTGCAAACGTTGCGACTCCTCTTCCTGTCTCATCGACTGAAATTGACTTCGTTGCTCGATGAGCCGCTGCAGATCCTCGTCTTCCTCCCGTTTGCCACTCGTACGTCGTTCGTTCGGCCATTGCTCCGCCGTTTCCTGCTCTGCTGTGCCGTATTTACCTTCAAGCGGGTGCGAGACCGCATCGTTAATAGGAATTTCCTCGCGTCGAGGCTCGTCCGATACGGCCGCGATCAGTGCGGCCGTGGCCGGAGGTTAGTTGCTACCTGAATGCTGCTTCTCGTCGAACCCCTCGTTGGACACGGTCGAACTCAGCGACGTGTTGCTGCCGTATGTTTCCTTCAGAGAGGACTGCAGACTACGGTCCTGACGCTTCACTCTGTTGGGGGACAGCTTTCCGGGGTCGACACTGGTTGGGTCTGCCTGCAACAAACTATCCGGTCAAGTGGTGTTTCCAGCATCCGACGGAGCAGAGTAAACATAAGAGAAACACAGGGATATTTATCGTGTGCAGAGCTGAATCGTTAGCTGGGAGGAGAAATAGGAATTGTAGTCGGTCATGAAGAACGTTTATCGAGTTAAACCCTTGCCCTAATTTTTCAGTAGCTGCGAAGTGGTAGCGAAAACTGTTACCTACTTTAGCACCGTGTCGTATTCGGAATATTGAAATATTATACGGCGATTGTAATCGTTATAGTAATTATGGAAATTCTAGAAGGTAATTAAAGGGGATGAATGAAATTTTGGTGTATATATCAAGCATGTATTTGTCTTGTTTTGAGTGTAATTTGACGTAACTCGTGATTTCATGGTAAGGGATTAAGGGATACGTATTTTTTGGTTATTTATTGGAACAGTCGTTGTGTTGAGTTGACCGAGACGAATCGGGTTGCAGGAGGAATTGGAATTCACTCCTAGGATCGTTTCTTTGCCAAAACCAGAAATGGGTCATTGGAAATTACATTGGAAAGCAAATTAATAGTACTTCTTTCGTTAATAGTAATTAACAATACTCGAGAACAACCTTTGTTCAAAGTTACAGATTTTGTTGAATTTTCGACCTGTCGAACGTTCCTTGTAAGTAAAACGCATATTTCATTGAAATTAATATCGATCACTGTATTGCGTTAATTTTCAGTGGATAAAAGTTTTCTAATGAACATGTTGATTAGGTGTATATTTTTATCTTTTAATATTTAACGGGACTCATTTTGCGACCCGTAGTTTAAGAATCATCGTCCAATATTATTAACAGTAAATCAACCAGCAATAAAAATGATATTTTAAATCCATGTTTTTATTTTACTCATTTATATATAATAATGGAAAGCAACAGTGTAGAATATATAATAATTCAGTAATCTGCCAATTCTTGTATCAAGTATAGTTTTAGTTCGTATCCGATTCAACTTATAATTCGATTCGTCTTAATCTACTTTATGAATCGTGGCATATTGTCTCACCTATGCCAAAGCGATAAAAGTACAAATGTTTACTCTTTTAATGGAACTCGGGGATACACCACAAATACAACAAACATTATTCCGTAATTAAATATGGATGTTTGGTGAAAAGTAACAGCTATGGAATGCAAGGAAGTTCTAATGATTCTATATTCAGTTGTGCATCTTCGTGATTAGTCTGTGATATATTAGGTTGTACCACTTGAAATTGTCGGTAATTGGTTCTGAAAACGGCGTAATTTATCATCCTTTTCTTAAGTCTTTTCTTAGCCATGGGATTGAAACTATGCTTCAAAAATTGATTCAAAAGAAATCATCAGTGATAAACATACACTCATACTTCTATACGACAACGATACCTGAGAACATCGCAAATCACTATTGCAAAATGATCTGAAATGAAATGTGAAACCCTAATTTATAAAATCTAATAGAAATTATGATATTTAGAAGGTAAAACAACTCCCAATTTAAATCCAATTTCTCCAAACTTATTCATAAATATACGAATTTGCATAATAATTCGCAATCTATTAATCTTTAAATAAAATTTCTAGTACTCCTTTTCTCTACTTATATGTTCGCCACTGTATTTTCATTTGAAGCAACGAAAATATCGATTTCATATAGTACAACCAAATATATAATACATAATTTTAACTACAATTTGTCGGAAATTTGGCATAAATAGACAATGTAGGAAGAAAGGGCATAATAAATGGGAATTTCTTACTTCCGCATTTCTCCGTCAGCCATCTTTCCAACTCTGCACAGTATGTGAAGTGGTTGATTAACCCCTTGCCTTACAACCGCGAGTCACGCTCGTAGCGCAGAATGTAGTTTAAACACGCTATACATAGTTGTAATAAAGTTTAATATTCCAAATATAGCTTCAATATATTAATTCCAATACAACAATATATCAACATATAAACATGTCGATACATTAAGGTTTCAATACGTCAACATTTTAATACATCATTATATCAATATTTGTCAATATATGAATATATCGATACATCAATATATCACTATATCAATATGTCAATATATCAATATATCATTATATCAATATATGAATATATGAATATATCACTATATCAATATGTCAATATATCAATATATGAATATATCAATATATCACTATATCAATATGTCAGTATATCAATATATCATTATATCAATATGTCAATATATCAATATGTCAATATATCAATATGTCAATATATCAATATGTCAATATATCAATATATCAATTTATGAATATATCAATATATCACTATATCAATATGTCAATATATCAATATATAAATATATCACAATATCAATATATGAATATATCAATATATCTATATATCAATATGTCAATATATCAATATATCAATATGTCAATATATCAATATATCAATTTATGAATATATCAATATATCACTATATCAATATGTCAATATATCAATATATAAATATATCACAATATCAATATATGAATATATCAATATATCTATATATCAATATGTCAATATATCAATATATCACTATATCAATATATCAATATATCAATATGTCAATATATGAATATATCAATATATAAATATATCAATATATGAATATATGAATACATCAGTACATCAATATATGAATATATGAATACATCAGTACATCAATATATTAATATATTGTTATATATTATATACATTTCAACATATTAATATATTTGCAAGATTTGGGATTATCCAATATACATCAGGATTATTTATTTTTCAAATTGCATCTGATAGAGTGTCGGAGCAGTGAATAGCTAATGCTACTATGTGTAATCGCTAAAAAAGAATGGTAAGGTAAGGGGTTAAGAAAGTGGTAGCTTAAGGAAGTGCACGTTAACATTTTAACCCTTTCGCGACGGGAACGTTGGAGACTATTAGGCTACTATTTTACAACAATGTAAATTAACCCTTTGCACACTGTTGGCTCTACTACTTTTATTGAATTTTACGATTTTTACTTATTTTCGCCAACTCGATTCGTATTTATTTCAAAGCAAAGCAAATTAATTCTTAAAATTCTCTCAAGAGCCAGGAAAGTTTGTTGGAGTTATCGATTACTGTAGTTGTTGAAAAATATTTAGAGCTCAAAGGGTTAACTATAATATAATAAGGAGTGAGATAGTTTCAATGTTTTACCGTCAAGAGGTTAAAGTTTAAAAATTTGTAAATTTACAGAGGCTAATTTGAGGAACAATGGAATTTTGATCGTTCGCCAATTTTGCGAAGAACAATAATAAAGCAACCTTTTCTAATGCTTTATTATATTCTTCGAGTTTGGGGAACATTTAAATGTTAAACGATAGGTGATTTCAGTCATGTTCAAACTTCTTTTCACTGAAGTTATATTTATCATCATTTTACAGTTCCACCAAATTCTTAGTGGTGATAACTATAATCAGCTTTCGTATCGAAAGGGTTAAGATCTATTTTAGGTAAACGTTGTGCCTGTTGATATTGAAATATAAATTGTGATGGAACATCAACAAATTGTGATGGTATATTTAGGGTGAAAGGGGTGTATATTGTTTTTTTCGACGTATTTTATATTATAATTTTTATTAATTGATCTGCAGCTAATGTAAAGTTTGCAATTGTGGAACCCAGTGGAAAACAAACAGGAACAATTATTTCAAGGAAGATAACAATTATTTCTAGTAGAACAATTACTACGTGTGCAATATTAGACAAATGTACTCAGTACTCGGGAAGATAATTATGGAATACGAAGTGATTACGCATATTGAATTTTCTAACAATATATAATCAGTCACCAAAGTCTATATACACATTATAAATTTCAAATATTTACATATTTTGGGGCATATTTTCGAAGAAGAAAAAATTATATAGAAGTTCATAAAGTATATAATTTCTAGACTGTAGATATTTATACGTAATTAGATTTTGATAAGTATAATTAAGGAACTGAAACATAAGTAGAGACTAGTTTTATCGCGTGAAAAGTATAAGTAGACTGCGGATCTTTATCTTTATCATTATATATGCGGACGATTTATAATGCAGATATGGAAATATTTAAATTTGCAACACCGTGCAAAATGCACGCAATATTTAAAAATGTACAAAATACACAAAGTAAAGCAGACGTTACAATATTTAAACGATTAAACGGATCTCTATTAAAGTTCTATTTCTTTATATGTTTATGCATTTGAATATTTATTCACTTATTTATATATTTATATAGCTATATATTTGTATATTTCTATACTTCTATATTTCTATATTTATGTATTTCTATATTTCTGTATTTAAATATTTCGTTAATAAAAATGTGAATTCTAACAATCCACATATGTGATTCTAACTAGTAAACAAATTGCAATAGTATTCGTAAAACGATCGAAACTCCTGCATTTTATCTAATCGCTTGAAATGTGGAAATGTACTTAGACTTTTGCGACCGAATTTATATCAAAGTTCAGACGATGAATTATCACCGAGTAACACTGTTCAAAATAATTAACCAAGATTTTAAAGAATTATTAACAAAGTAAGTTAAAGGTTAAAGTATTATTTTAATCACTCGGAACAGTATAATATATTCTAACACAAAATATATAAAAAATATCCAATAAATAATAAAGAAAAATGTGTGCAATGGTCCCAGGGAAAATATCAATGACTAATTTATGAATGATAAATTTACGCACGTGGGAAAATATCCACGCAAATGATTATGGCACACGTTACACGCAAGAAAATAATTGTACAGTTTAATAAGGGTTTTTATGAATCACCCTTGGACCTTTAAATGTGAATTTAACATCACCATAAACACAAATTCTTATATGGAATAATTATTATATCTTTTCCACCTTTTGCATGCTTCGACACCAAAATGATAGAATAAGGCACAAATAGGTAAATATCAAAGGGAACAAGAAGAACGATAAATACATCCAATTCATACTTAAACTTTTCCCCATCGTAATTTCTTGTCTTTGTCGGGGCGAAGCAGTTAAACAGACTTTGAATTGAACAAACTACAATTACCTTCGTGGTGGATTGTACATTTTAGTTCATTTTGCTAGAAATTCACAATACTACACTCCTGGAGCTGCACTAAAGGAAGTGCTGCTTGTAACAGTGTAATTTCTGATCATAATTAAGATAAATATTTGGCCAATAGAATTAGACGAAGATCCAAACAATTTATCGAACTATTAAATTACCAAGTATCAATTTATCAAATTATTCAAGTATCATACGACACTCGAATTCCGTGTCGATAAGATCGTGAGAATGAGAACGAATGAAAGTGACGAAATAATACAGCATTAATTCTAAGGTTTTGTGGCTTCGAAACAACACGCACCTGATAGGCCAACGCGTTCACTATGATCCCAGATGGTACGAGGCCCAGAGGATGGACCTCCCTCATCAACACGTTCGCAGGAATCTTGTGGAACTGTATGTACTCCAGGAAATTGCCTATCACGTCCTTCAGGCTCTGGGTTTGATTGTTGTCGCAGTACTTCTTGCTCCACATCAACACCGCCTAACGAGAATCGAAGATTTAATTGCATTCGAAGAAAATAAAGATTCGATCGAATTCAACTATGAGGGATTAACCAAATTCAACAAATTTACTACGATTTACAAAGATTTGATCGAAGTCAACTATTAGGAATTAATCAAATTCAACAAATTTATTACGATTCATAAAGATTTGATCGAAGTCAACTATGAGGAATTAACCAAATTCAATAAATTTATTACGATTCATAAAGATTTGATCGAAGTCAACTATTAGGAATTAATGAAATTCAACAAATTTATTACGATTCATCAAGATTTGATCGAATCCAACTACGAGGGAGTAATCAAATTTACTGTATTAATTCGTAAAGATTCGATTAAATTTCGAAAGTTAAAAAGCTTGAATTAATAATAATAGTAGAGCATCGGGCATGGGGGAAATTTATTTCAAACGGTAATTTAAAAATAGCTGTTTTAAGTAACGTTAATTGGTAGCTGTTAAATAATGTATTTCAATTAAGCTTATGTTCTTCGTTCGGTTAAATAATGTAACGGTTATTGTAATATTTCTGGGAAATTGTTCGATGAAAATTGAACAAGAGATAAAACAGATAATGGCTGATTTAATTAGCTTGAAAATTGACGTACTTGGAACTTGGTGAATTCATCGGCACGCAATTCCTCTCTTCCAAGGATTAAACCAACCACGTGTTGAGGAAGCAGAGTGAACGATCCTAAATTCAACACTTCGTTGCCATGTTCGTCGACGAATTCCATTACCTTTAAATGTAAATCAGAGAAAGGTTAATTTACCTTTACGAGAAATCATAATAATAATGCCTATGTATTAGAATGGTTGAGTGTTGATTTATAAAATTCATAATAGATCATTTTTCAATGGACGGTAAATTAGGAAGTAGGCCAAGAAATTCTAAAACCGATGATTCTTATAAATATGGAATAACGAAACTATAATTCATTGACGCAAGAAGTATATGGGATTATTGCAATCAGGTACATATTGTTTTGAAGGATTTACTTGCACTTAAAGTTTCACTTTAATAACGAAAGATTTATATGCACTAACCTAATACGTGAAAATATTAAATATACATTAATAAATGTATATACCTATATATTTATACATATGAAAAGAAGTTTAAGTATTGCGCTTTTAGAGAAGTTATCGATATCTTATTCTAAAATAAAATGGAAGCATTAAACGTCACTGATAAAATAATTGTATAAATCTCGCTAAATTGTACAGAACTTTAAAATCTATAACATCTTATCGGCGACAATATTACTCAATTTTATGAATCGAAAAATAGATCGAATACTTCTGAGAAAACAAAAATACGAGCTTATCATGGATTCACTTATCAGCGTTACATTATTCGCTTTGATGGGGAGGTCAATAAATTTAAGTAGATTAGTCGATGAGTGTTATCAATAACATTGGTGAATGTTAAATGATGTGAAACGTTTACACGTATCCTATCAATAATCATGCAAATAGAATAGCGCGTAATCTTGCTACTGAATCCGAACAAGTTTCTCATATCGAGTTCTTTAAAAGAAGAAAAAAAACCTGTGGCTAAAAATATATACTATTGGTATTGGCTATTGATACAAATTTTGCAATGGAAACGACAAATAAGTTTCATTTACTATCGCTATTCTTCTCTTTTTATAACTTCGCAATGCTTAAACTAATTTATTGAGAAAATAAGTTAAAAGTATGTATCACTAATTTATTAAGAGAATAAGTTAACGTACTTATCAATAATTTATTAAAGGAAAAATATTGATTAAGTATTGCAATCAAGGGAATATAATAAAATTTTCTAAAGACATCATATTTTTCTTTCTTTTATAAATTAATAATACTTTGTTGAGGAGAAATAGATATTAAATATCGCAACGAAGGGAATATAAGAAAAGTTTCTAACGACATGAAATAAGTTGCTGCAATTTTACCTTTTGAACCAAGGACTTTGTACATTTGTACTGAATGTATCGTTCAGCTGACGCTAATAAAGCGCACACGGTGTCCACAGTTATGCAACATTGCACGAATCCAGTGCAAGCTTTTCTCAGCTGATCTAATCCGTAAAAGTCAGCAGCGTTCATCAGCCCTTTACAAACGAAACGAGAATTATTCAAATGCTAAACTAATGCTTCATCGCTGAAACAGTTGTTTGGCTATTTGAATAAAATTGTGGAGCTGTTGAGAGGGGATAGAATAGGAAAAAGGAAGGGTGTTGGCGTTTCGTCCTGGGCCTGCTAGTGGACTCATCAGTGCGGCTACCTAGCAGGCCCTGCCTTAGACATTGGGATATTGGAAATAAGTTTAAAGGCGGTATATATATGGACGAGGTAGTTGGAGCGAGTACTTTCGAGAAAGCCTATTTCGTATGTCCCTCTAGTGGTGGGTGCAGGAGAGCCGCCACAAAATAATTAAAGTGACAATTATAAGGACAATAATTCGACAATTGTTGGAATGCAACGATGATGCCAGATGTGTCAAGCATCGACGGCCTATGATCCCCATCTTTCAGGTATCTTAAGCCGTGCTTTGTGGAGGGGGTGTCCGTGGTGCGGACAAGGGTTTTGGTTTTTCGCCCTTGTGTTTAGTTAATAGCCGAGAGTCGAAAGACACTTTTCACTGTCGTTGCGTGCAAGGCAGAAAGTTTAAAGTATCTTATAGCTCTTTACTTATTCTTATTTCATTATAGACTGTACACGCGAATCCATTGTTATTTAATACGTTAATGTGTTATATAATAAACTGATTTTACAACAACAATAATTGGAACATCTACCCTCTATGTACAAATATATGTTCGTTTGAAAAAATGTTGTCCACCAGTGTATAATTGATTTAAGTTTGTATCGGTTTAAGATTAAGGAAATATCGATTGACGAGGTAAGTTCTTACCCAACAAAGTCCTAGGCTGCAACGTCACACAACCGGTATGAATATATTCGATCAGCTGGCGAAACACGTCCGGTTCGAATTCCTCGATGATCACGTTGTGATGCAGATTCGGCTGTGCGATTTACAGAAAGAGAAAATCCCATATTTATAAGAACAAATGTAAAAATAATAGTCAAATATTCATGCTAAGCGATTTGCTCGATGCATTCGATGATGGATATGAAGTATATACAATTTTCAACTCGAAGGATACGTTATTAACTAATTAACAAACTACACGTTAAATTAAAATGTATCGTATAATACACGATGAGTGATAATGCATAATAAATTAATCATGAATTCATGTTGCAGTTTGTTAATTATTTGTAATCCCGTTTTATAAATACAATTATTGTCGAATATAATTTTGTTACATAATAATTTAAAACATCGCTTAAAAACATTGTTAAGCCAATAATGTTACAATTAACAATTCTTATTGCTTATTGCACGAAACTTATCGACTTTCGTTCGTATTAATTTAATATATCGTTAAGCAACTTTGCAATTGTTAAGCCAATAATTCTATAATTAACAATTCTTATCGCTTACTTTGCAAAACATATCGATTCTACCTTCATATTAATTTAATACATCGTTAAGCAACTTTGGAATTGTTAAGTTAACAATTCTCAATGCTCACTTTACAAAATCAGTTGACTATCATTAATTGAAGAATGGAAATAAAAAGGGTTTAAAGTATAATTGTTTCAGAAAAATATTCTTTCTCACAAAAACGATGTTTAAACTATTAATCGTAACTACGAAAATCTGTATTAACACATTCAGCTTTTTTCAATAAATTGCACAATAAATTTACAAAGCCTTTCTTGAAATATAAAAATCATTCTATCATAGATTAACAGAACTTTAAAGTATTAAACCTAACACATATTGTTAAGTAAACAATTGTTAAGCAAATATTGTAAAGATATTATTAAGTAAGTAATTAAAATATTGTTAAGATAACTTCTGTTCCATTTAGTTAATAAATGACATTTTGTCGAACAAAAAATTATTCTCCCCAAAACTTGAATTTTGCCACTTTTAACCTTTTTTTATTTCCACTCTTCAATCGTTCTAAATAATTATCGTTAACAATTAATCAAATTATCCATCACCATTCGCTTAAGCATAAAAACTAATGAAACGCGTTTTAGTAACGCATTTTAATAGATAGTCGCGTAAGTGCAGATTTTCATATGCAAACTACTGTGCGTCTAACAACACGCTATCGTCAATCCCACGACTATATGACGAACTGTGAGATGCAGAATTGCAGTATCAAATTGTGCCGCCCCGAATAGAGAGAGGATTATGATTGTGATCGTGCTAATCTACGGTTATTGCAAATTGCCTGATATTATAATATAAGAACGGCACGAGGCTACGCCTGTATTCACGATCCTTCAAACCGTGTAGCGAATTCAAAACTTTGCATGCCTACTGAAAGAGATAGACTGGAACGATGAATGCTTCGTTAACATCTATACGCGTAAACTCGATTTCACAGGATGCATCGCGATATTTGTGTGCAATGATTGCTACTGATGAACTCAGGATTCCATTGATAAAAACAGGGTTAATAAAGGGGGCGAAAAAAAGATACACTTTATTCGCCCCTTCAACGATATTCTATTCAGTGTTATTAGGTTGAGTAATAAATTCGTTCGACTCGTGGAATCCTGTAAAATTACACCGAAAATGTCCGTAAATCTAGTATTAATAATATTCCTGGAAAACTTAGGTTGTTGCGTATGAAATGGACGATTTTATGTAACTCAAACTTTTCTAGTCATTAATTAATCGAAAGTAATATTAAATGATATTTACTGTGCACGAATATAAAGTTTGGAGCTTGTTAAATTTAATACTATTGATAGATCGTTAATTGTTTTAATAGGGAATAGCAAATAATGAAATAAAATGAGCTATGTGTACAAGTGAACGTCGAATGTTTTTCATAAAATTCTGCTTAAGATTAAAATTAAGTTAGAATGCAGTAGAAGTTCTCTTATTATTAATATTATTTACATGTGGACAGATGTAATTTATTGAACGAACAACTTAACGTTAGTTTAGCAAATTTTATACTGAAAATAATAATGTAAATAACGCGTCTGCGAATTTCAGGTCGTGCAATAATTTTATATCTCGAGAATTTTAGATTTTATTAAATTTTATACGACGCATCCTGTGAAGTATTAGGGAAATTTGAATTTCTATATCTTTCAGTAAAAAAGAAATATTAATCCGCACCGATATCGTAAAAATCTCAATAATTCATTAATTTTATTATCTACATAAAACGAGTAAAAATTTTGCCCCAAAAGCTAGTTTTACAACCTAATTTAGACACTATTACATTAACCCTTTATAACGCAACGTGACTTAGAAATTCTATACAAATTCTTTACGTTTCATTTTGTTTCTTTATTACTGGATTTATTGTACGTATCGTATTATGTCGTAAATTGTAACATATATCGATCCAATTTCTCTATTGTTTCTAAAATCATTCATTTGTAAATTCAGAAACAGAAATAAGTTCAATCAATCGTCTACGTGTAATTTTGACTGACGATCTTCTTTAATTTATTTTTGTAGCTCAATGATATCTCTTATAAAATTCTTGGGATTTGGAAAATGATATGAAAAAATAGGAAACCTAATATTGTACGTATTACACTGATATCAAGCGATTAATTTACAATATCTAATTATTAGATCCAAGTATTCTAATAGCTACACTGTAAAATCGTAATCACTTACACTTACTAATGACATGAAAAAACGATACAAACATGTATGCTACAATATAATATTGTATTATAGTAATACGATGTGATTAATTTACAACAATCATTAATTTTATTATCCTAGCTTTCCGATAGCTACAAGGCGAAATCGTAATCACTTATAATACAGAAACGTCCTTCGGTTATAATGTTTAACGTATTTTTCTTTCTTCTTCATTGTTTTGTTTCAATATCACTGTACTATTATCGTCAACGTACACAAAGAGCAATATTCTCGTTCATAAATAAATAATAACGATAATCATTCCTTAAAATAGAGAAACATTCCAATTATAAAGGGTTAAGTAATATTTCTGTTGTAAAGAAGTTTAACCAGAATTTCAAACCAATAATACGTACCAAGTTCACAATATCGGCGCAGCGCGGTGTCATAAATTTGTCATGCAGTTGTAGTGAACGATTTCATCTCGAAGATCCACGCGGACACTTCTACCACACGGACCACATACCGAAACAACAGTGAAATAGAAATAGGCCGATCTATTATAACTAACAACTCTCTAGAGAAAGAATTACTTCGAAACTTTCCAGGACAGAGAGATCGAATTTCCTTGTCATCATGGAAATGATCGTATTTAAGAATCGTATTAGAGGAATATATAGTACAGAGAATAGAGAGTTTCTGCGAGCATAAAATGAAAGAAGGGTTTATGGAAAGAGATCGACAGATAAATAGATCTTTCGGATGCAAAAATCGTATACATAATACCTCTTGTATGGGTGCCAACTGCTGCGCGAACCCTGATCGCTACACGACACACAACAAACGCACACTTACTATTTTCTATCGTTTCAACGACCGTATTTCGAGCGCGATAACCTTTTCAGTTATTGTTAATTAGAATACAGAGTTTATAAAATTGTTGAAAAGAAAATGATATATCTTGCAACTCTAATAAAGTACTTTGTATATTTGTATCATTGTATATTTGTATCATTGTTTATTTGTATCTGTGTATATTTGTCATTAAATATATCGTCATTTTCTTATATTAATGCTATTCTTTTGAAAAATAATAATATTACGCGAAATTATGGATTAAAGTATGCAAAATAATCTCAGTTGTCTTTTGAAGTTGTTCGAATAATTACAAGCTTTACATATTACCCTAATTTTGCATATTTTGCATAATTCGTATATCATAAATAGGATATAAACGGATTGCATTGCGTATTTCATAATTCATTTCTGCTGCATAAAACAATGAACGTTTGATGAAAGGAGCTTTAATAACATTTCCAACCTTTGATGCCTTTTATTCTCCCTAATTAATCGATGCAATATTAATTTCAAGCTGAAAGCTTTGAAAACGAAAGTTTCTGATTATCGATTGCCACTTTAACATTTACCAAATTGAACTGGCAAAGTAAATGTTAAATTTACGACATTCCATCGTGCATTACAGTTAATTCTGTGTAACATACGTACGGCGAATATTTCAAAGTTCACTTCCCACGTTTAATCGATTTTAACTTCAACTCTCAATTTCAACCCTTCTTAGAAATTTCCAATACAATCTAACGAACTTTACCTTCAATTCTAAATTTAAACGCACTGTCTTCTGTCGTGGCAATTATTCATTAAATTTCCTTTCAACAGTAATGCCGTGTAATTCTCGTTAGAAACTCGAAAACGATTACAAGGAAATGATCTTTCTGTAATTACTGCGATTACCTGTTGCGCCGCATTCTGCAGATTTAATAGCGGTTCCGAGCTTCTCTTCAGAAACATGCGAAGCTTATTTTCTCTCGGCGGTGGTTCCTTTTTCCGCTGTGGACTCGGCGCTTGGTAAAACATTTTCTGAAACACCCTGAGAAGACAAAAGGTTTCCATTTCATCTTTTTTTCGGAAATTATTCATTTCCTTCGTAGATTAACACTTTAACTGCTATAAACAGTAAACGTAAAGCATTCGAGACAAATAAACAATCAGACTTCTAGAATCCTCACTGATTTATCACGTTACGTTTGAATTATATTCGATGACGTTTGACGATTTATTTAAGAAAACAACCGTAGCTGGATTTACTACATTTTTTAATAAAATAAATATTTGGACCAGAATGGGCAGAATGAAAATCCATAACGTAATAAGAACACTTCTATCGATCAATCCCTCGCAGCGACGTAAATAGAGAAGAAAAGAAAAATGTGACACGTGCATAATTATTATATATCCCGGTTAAATAAGTAAAATTCGCCGTGGCGTTGAACGTGTCGAAATTATTGGAGAGATACGAACCTACTTCTGGCTGCTAGAACAGCCTTCACAGCACAGATAGGCTCTTTGGTATCACCGACGAGGAAGGTCACGTCGCATAGTTCTGGCATACTAGCCAGAAACTTCATGTCCTCGGCCAGGCCGGTCTTATTCTCGAAAATCGAATAATCCGACTCGTCGGCCACCTCTGACCCTGAAGCCTCCGGCATCGAGCTCGTATTTTCCTAGAAAAATTATCGTGTCACATCTGTTCTTGTTTAAAAATAGGTAAGCACAGTTTTATTAGGATTTCCAGAAATAAAACTGTGATTGGTTGCTTTCTGTAATCTCATATTCAGAGCTTTAGGTGGCGTAAATATTTCATACATTTACGCTTACCGACAATAGTTAAAAAACAAACGTTTATTATAAATTTCTGTAGGTATAAATAGATTAAATAGGGGTGAAAATAATGGTGCTACAAATTGAAATGTTACTTTTTATATATTACTAATATTACAATATATGTAAAGAAAGTACATAAGTGCATTTCTTTAATTTGAATCTGCCGCTAACTTACGAACGCGATCAATGAAAATATACAAGTGAATATCGACAACACGCGATCAAAGGTATGAGGGAGAATTAAGAAATTAATAGAATTGTTTAAGTAAAATCGTACAAGGGAATTAATATCAAGGATAGAATAAACATTAATGTCGTTTCTCTTTGTTACAGGTAGGAATAGGATAAAGTAATGTAATTAAGAGTCATATAAGTTATGAATAAATTAAACTCTTTGTTACAGAAACGCAGTATTGTTTGTTTAACTGTGTCAAATCCCCACGATAGAATTATCACATTATATGTACAATATAAAGACTATTTTAGTAATTAGTAGATTGTAAATATCTATGCAAATTGAGGAAATGGAAGCTACTTGGATTTTATACTTTACTTTGAATATTTTATACATTTCTGCGTACTGTAATCATTCTGCAATTTTTCGTAAAATTAAGTTTCCCACAAGTGCATACATATCCTCAATTTAATAATACTATTATAACATTACAAAGTGAATGAAAATATTGCAAATGATTTTTCAAATAAACACTTTATCCAAGTTTAAAACAACAAAGCCTTTGTATTAAGAACTTAATAAAACAAAGGTGTTTAATAAAATATGGTAAAAAATACACCAGCCTCTGTCAGTTTTGTGATCCTCGATTATTAGTAAATTTTAAGTATCTTATTTCATTTCGAATTATCTTATATTACTATTTCTACATATATTAAGAATATGCTATAACCTAAACAGTAAATTAACGAACAGTGGTTTGTTAATTAAACTGAATACCTAATTATTAAATATTACAGGGAAACAAATACGTTGCAGTTTTCTATAAAGTAAATTATTCAACTAAAACTAAATCGCGAAACTATTAATTAAAGTATGTGTACTACTTTCGGTACTTTAACTCACATTTCTGCTTTATATTAAATTGCTTACTAAAATGTTCGAAACTTTTTCTTTCGTGGCGAGGCAAATATTTCATATCACGATGTTTTATTGATATTACATCCAGAAGTTGCAACTTTCTACGTTCAGTTTTTATGTTTAATATAATTGTTTACCTCTATTAGGGCCAAAGTAAACGCGAGGAAGGGTTGATTTATTTTTGAAAGTGTTGGGGCCACGAGTAGTTCGATTGAAAGGCTATTTCACCTATAATATAATAAGAGCGTATGTATTATTAGTATACGGCTTGATATAAATAAAATTCGGCTATTTATAACATCCCTAAGCGTTAATGAGGAAGAGAAAGATTGTGACCTTTTTTAGAGGCACAAATTGGGGAACTCTAAAAGAATCCAGGATCGAAAGACTATAATATACTTCTCCAAGTGGCTAAAAGTTTTTCAGAGGAATAAAAATTATTATATAATACAAAACGATATGCTTAACACTTTGACGACGAACACTGGGAGATAAAAATTCAACGCAAAATTAATATTCTGATCTCTGTATAATATCTATTTTAATAATATCTAATATTATCTTATATTCTAATATTAGTATTCTAATATAATTGTAACATCTATTCTATAATAAATAAAAAACTGGCAAGTTGCTTCCTGAATAATATAAATGAAACAACATTTGAAATATTTCAGTAGCTCAATTTTAAACCGATAAGCCAGGAAATTAATTAGCTACCTTTTAAGTAGCTCCTTTCCTGCTTTTCAAGTGGCTAATTTGTTTCGTATATGTGAAAATGCAGAAAATATCGAACGTTAAAATTGCATATGACTTGTCGCGAACAAATATTAAATCTTACGAAATTCTGAAGGCTCTGAATTAATTTTTACGTCCATTAGTTACAGTCACACTTAATTAAACACGAGCTGTTTCTTTTTTAAATGGTATAAGTTTAATTTTATGGAAAGAATGAGTTAATGCCAGTTTTAGTTGGACACAAATGTTTTCCTTGCCTATTTATAATCGATAATATATTATACTTAATCTAATGCTACTTTCAAGGTGTTGCAAATAATTTTCGCCCAACTTCTTCCTTAAAAGCACAAAGGAGGTAAGAAGAATATTGTAAAAGAAAGGTTACTCGAGTTCTCGCATGAATAGCCTTAATGCATCCATCGAGTCGGAGCGCGTTAAGAGTTCCCGAAGAAAAAGTGTTACAAGATCACGCTTTAATGGACGAAATGCACTTTCCTTTGTCCAATAGGCAGATCTGCAAGTCTGTCGATAAATCAACCCCCTGACAAAAGACTTAACTACCCGTACATGTAACGAGCTCCGTTATCTATGATGTAGTTAACCCAGTTGCAACGTAAGACCCTTTAATTCTCAACGCGGACTTGCAACATACTTTCATTTACATTCGACCATTAAGCAACACGAATGATTAACGCGATGCCATTATTTGGGATCGACGAATTTCCTTCGGATTATAACGAAGCGGAATCGAACAGAGTTTTAGGAGATTAATTGAACAACATAGGAAAATAAGGAATAATAACGTTTAGGAATTGAACAGAGTTTTAGGAGACTAATTGTACAAGATAGGAAAATAAGGAATAATAACGTTTAGGAATTGAACAGAGTTTTAGGAGATTAATTGAACAAGATAGGAAAATGAGGAATAATCAATTTTAGGAATTGAACAGAGTTTTAAGAAATTAATCGAAAACATAGGAAAGTAGGGAATAATAACGTTTAGCAATTGAACAGAGTTTTAAGAAATTAATTAAAAACATAGGAAAGTAGGGAATAATAACGTTTAGGAATTGAACAGAGTTCTAAGAAATGAATTGAAAACATAGGAAAGTAGGGAATAATAACGTTTAGCAATTGAACAGAGTTTTAAGAAATTAATTAAAAACATAGGAAAGTAGGGAATAATAACGTTTAGGAATTGAACAGAGTTCTAAGAAATTAATTGAAAACATAGGAATGTAGGGAATAATAACGTTTAGGAATTGAACAGAATTTTAAGAAATTAATTAAAAACATAGGAAAGTAGGGAATAATAACGTTTAGGAATTGAACAGAGTTCTAAGAAATGAATTGAAAACATAGGAAAGTAGGGAATAATAACGTTTAGGAATTGAACAGAATTTTAAGAAATTAATTAAAAACTTAGGAAAATAAGGAATAATAACGTTTAGGAATTGAACAGAGTTCTAAGAAATGAATTGAAAACATAGGAAAGTAGGGAATAATAACGTTTAGGAATTGAACAGAATTTTAAGAAATTAATTAAAAACTTAGGAAAATAAGGAATAATAACGTTTAGGAATTGAACAGAGTTCTAAGAAATGAATTGAAAACATAGGAAAGTAGGGAATAATAACGTTTAGGAATTGAACAGAATTTTAAGAAATTAATTAAAAACTTAGGAAAATAAGGAATAATAACGTTTAGGAATTGAACAGAATTTTAAGAAATTAATTAAAAACTTAGGAAAATAGGGAATAATAACGTTTAGGAATTGAACAGAGTTTTAGGGGAATAATTAAAAAAAGAAATAGGAAAATAGGGAATAATGAATTTTAGGCATTAATTTTTATTCTATTTTATAAATCAGTTCGGGTTAATTTAGCTCCACATGGTTCACATAAGATTAATCAAACTAACGTGACTGAACTGAAGAAAGCAATATATAATTACATTTAAATTGTTAAGTGCGAAACAATTTGAATAATTTGATATCAACTGGACTATTTAAATATAACTAAAGAGCAAATGCTTGAAATTGGTCAAAATGAAAAGTATTGTTTTGTAGCAAGAATAAATGTGGTTTATTTTTACGGCGATTGTTAAATTTTCCTGATTAAAATATAATTTGGTTATATTAGAAGTATAATGAATATGAAGAAATAACAAAAAGTGATACGAAGAACATTTATTACATAAAATACATAATTTCTTATAGTTTACAAAATATTACCTTACCGAGTTATTTGTAGAACGAGTTTCATTAATGTACTGTTTTAATTAAAACAGAATTATTTTTGGTTGGAAAATTTTAGCAGCTGCTACATAATTACATGTTCCAATTTTAAATTAAGTGCTGTAATCTAGGTCGATGATCTGCGCGAAAAATAAATAATTAATTGTTCATTCCTGAGTTATTTATCACTTTGTTCGATTATTTTAAGAATTCCAATCATTCTGACTGCTTTAAGTATTTATCCAGTCAATACATTAGTTACCACATTCTTTAATTACTTTAAGCTTTGGTATTTTTTAAAAACAACCAATATATTACTAACTATAGCCAACATAATATTTAACCAATATTGTTTAAAGACATTACTAGTAGCAATGATTATGAGATAGATAAATATGGAGGATAGAATATTCATTAGTAGACTATAGAAGAATATCAAAATATTAAACACAATTTAATTTGTATATTTAAACACAAAACTATACGACAATCCTTTATGCCGTGTCTGGAACATTTCTAAAATGAAAGAAGCAAAATACGAATATGTATACACACTTTAATATTTTTAACGTTAATTGTACCGCTAATTATGAAAGTGGTGTAGGTAAAAAAATTAAAAAAGCTTAAATTTGTTACTTATTTTACGTCAAGTTGATTTACCAGTACAACAAAAATATGGAAGCTTCTTTTCTCCCTTCTTCTTCGACTTGCAACATTTTTATAATCATCGTCACAATTATTACTTATTTCGTGTTAAATTACAAAATATCAGATATATCCATTTTCCTCTATTTCCTATTTCGACTTATTTGGTAATTATTATTGGTAGCTATTTGCAACCTAACGAAACAGCTTAAGAATGCGACGATAGAAAGAAGACAAATTAAATTCCCCGTTTCTTTCAGTTGCCATGAGAAACATCCGCGTCTGGTTAACGCGTCGAAGGCGCGCGGGTAAATTGCATCATCCCACCACGACAACCATTAACCATTCCACTTAACAACCAACAACTGAAAGCAACGCCAGAAAGCGTGTGCCCCACGAACTGCTAGCTTTTAAATTACCTGTTGCTCGAATCCCGGAGCCCCCTCGCTCGCCGGTCCGCTTTTGCCCCGAAAAAACACTTTTACCTCACTTCCTGCGTTCCACGATCACGCATAATCCACCATACACGCGCGTGTTAAACAACCCTATCCTCTAATCCCTTTCTACACCCTACAACATCTCGCCTATCTCTTCTTCACCTCGAAAAAACAAAAACAAAACACGACCTAGCACCTAAAATGAACTATTCCAATCCCGCCACCCCTTTCCGCCCCTATTCTCTTTCTACAGGGTTGTGAAATCGCGCAATAGTGTAGAGACACTCCTGTGCGTTGTGTTTCTCCACGAAGAACCCTCTCCTCGTCGTATCTTTCTCTCGTCTCACTCGAACGCAATCGACACAGATGCCACGCTTCAACCCTTGCCACGACAGCCACACGAGGGGGTGGTGTGTGCTCGAACTGGTGGGTTTCGTGAATGGAAACCGCGCACGAAACGCGGAAAAACCTCGCACTCGGCTAAAGCCACTCGACTGCACTGAGCTGTACGCTTGCCTCGGGCCAGACCAACCCTTATTGCGCACACGCGCGCACCCTCACCCGGGGGGTTGAAACGCCGCTGTTTCTGCGCCTGTGCGACCCGCAGGTCCTCCGAAGGACCTCTCCCTTTTTTACATCCCTCCTCCCGACTACTCTCCCTTTATATTTCACGGATTTTTAAATGTCACCCGGTTACCGGTGTCCCGAGATCGTTCATTGCAACACTGATGGCGGCTAATTGCGTTTCCAACGAATATTGGAGTCTCCTTGAAACCTTTAGGAAATATGCTCTTATACACTTCGCGCAATTGAAATCGAATTTTTATAGGAGGGAAGAAAAAGGGAAGGTTTTATATGTTGGTACAAATTGATGCTGTATTAGGTGACTTGTTTCTAGAATGTATTTTAGGGGTTAATGTTTAGAGGGTGGTTTCTTGGCGTAGGAGGAAAATTGGAGTTTGGTAGAGGAGGGAATTGTTCACTCTCGATTTTTCACGTTGGCTTACAACGCGAGCAACGAAAGTGAAGGTAACGTGAACTCCAGCGTGACGAATCCGGGTCAAGCTCAAAATCTGGCTCTGTGGACCACAACCATTCATGTCTGTGGACTGGAGCGATCTTCTCCCTCTGCTGTTAACCTGTCCTTCTCGGCAAATCAATAACGACCGACCCCGCAACAAGTAGGCACCCGGCTAAAAGACGAGGAAAAAGGGCAAGCAATGCTCCTCGTATCTAAAAATGTTACTTCTAGCAGGTTGGTGCATGCGAAATCACGTTTTCACGAAGTCTTGGATTAACCCCTTAATGTGGTACCCAGATGGCCTATAAAAATAGGCGAATTTTAAGGTCCTCTCCTGAGATAAGTGTTAAGTAGAAGAGTGAAATTTTTTCAGCTAATGTTAAGCAACACCTTACCTTTAGTTTCACGTAACATTTGTTACTTTAACTTAAAAAATGCGGGAGTTATATGACGATGTCTACCGATGTGTTTGATAAAATCATGTCGGATGGAAGTCAGCAGATCTCAGAAACTATTCGTTCGATTGACTTGAAATTTATAAACGTTATTTCATGTAATGGTGTCTAAATTGTGGCGTACGATTTTTCAATCCGCTTAGAAAATAAGGAAATGGCGACCTTTTTAAGAAAAAGTACCTGCTTTCACTTAGAAAATTCAAGTTTAAGTGCTTCGAACATTATTTTGAATTAAGATACAAAGAAAATCGTAATAATTCCTCATATATTCAAATTTCAAGTTAATTGGGTGAATAGATTCGGAGATCTATTGGATATCAAGCCAAAAAACATGGTTTCAAGAAAAATGCTATTAAAGTTTCACGTTTTCATTTTACATAATAGATGATATATAATGTGTGATATAATACGTGAATGCAGACAATGCTGTAACTTTGTCACGTATTGGAATTTTACAAAATCCTTTTCAGACAATATTCTGAACACATGAATCTTCAATAAAAGGAACAAAAAGAATATTTAGCTTTTTTAGAACTCTCTGAGTTGTATTCTCCCTTAACGCACAAATTCGAGTGTGTACATGGAAATATATATGTGCATAGTGTTCCAATGAATTTACTTATATTTATCTTTCTTACTCCGAACAAAAACGACATTTCGTATGCACAAACCGAACATAAAGTCCTCTGCAATTCTGTAGTTGATTAATTTATAGAGAAATTTCGAGGGTGTAGGTTGTAGAGAAAAATTTCTAAACGAACGAAGCATGTTCGTACCGACAGTGGTTGCATCCTCTCATGGACGGCCAGACGACGCCTGCGCGAAAATAACGAACGATTTCATTTTGGTTTCCGTGGCAGCCCTCGATAATTGGTAAACGGCTCGATAGACACACGCAATGCTTCGTGTAAATCTTCAAATTGCTCGCGAAAAAAAGCTTCCCAATTATTTTGTCATTTCTCGAATCGTTTCTCCACCTTGAAACGTTCTTAATCCTATTCATCTACTATTTTATTAATTTGTTAAAAAATCAGAAAAAAAGGTTGAGATAATTTGCGTAAGGTGCAAGAGATGAACAATGGAGTATTGCGTGGAGATGTGCAACGATTTGTTAATAATTAATAGCCAGGACGCAGGGTCGACGAAGTGGAAGCGTGGAAATTTATGGTCAGACGAAAATAGTTCAAGGTTGATCGGAACTATGTCATGACCGAGTTTCATGGTGAACTCTCGATTCGATATCATGTGTAATTACGTAGCTCGGGCGCATCAAAGGAATTCATAGTCCCATAACAATGAATGTAACAAAGCTGCGAGGAAAACAAAGGCACCACGCGTTGCTTTTAGAGGATATCGAGTTTTAGAAACTAGGTTGATATGCATCGAGAATGAAAATACAGTGGAAAACTATTACTGTACTCACGGATAACATTATCGATCGGTTATTGTTATCATAATCAGTCGGTCCCAAATTACCTATTCAAGAACTATACTCAGCATATCTTTAAACATTTCTTTACAATAACAAAATTTTATACCAATTCGGTAACAAAGTTTAGCAACAAATTGTCCAAAGTAACTGTTTTCATAAATAAAATTACTTTTTCTATTTTCCATTATTGTTTGCATTTAATAAATGAATGGGGGACTAATAATAAAATGTCGTAACCTTAGAAGTGTGCAAAAATGATTAGCGATTACTAGATTGCGGACTTTTATGCATTTATGGCAAATTTAAATTGTGCAGACATGTGTAAAATGCACACAGAACGCAACATATATATATATATATAGTATAGTAGAAATTATTATAGAACATTTATGGGGTAAAACAGCCCCCTGTTTATGTCCCCCTTCTTCATTTCAAATTTTAAAAATTTGTATTTGCTCAAGAATCCGTAATCCAATAATTAAGTTAATTACAAGAAGTTCAGAATAATACAATAAAATAATATAACGTTGCAATCTAATCCTTTCAAATTGTTATAAACTCTCTGTACTCAAGAAGCGAATCTAAGTCCCCAAAATTAACTAGCTTTAAAAACTCACTAGTGACATTGAATTTTTAAATAATGTTTTTCTTTTTGCTGCAATTATTTCACTAAAAATTTACAACTGATATTAACCCTTTACACTCCACTTTTACACACCAAAATAAACTACTATTGAAAGCTCTCAAGTTGCAAAGTGTTACTAAACCTATGTATGTATCTGAATCTAGAATCTAGAATCTAGAACTAGAATGAATTATTAAAAAATGAAAAAGCAAAAAGGAACTCTAATCTTTTCTGTTTCAAACTCGAACCTTATTTTCTATTTAATATTGAAAATAGTCAACAACGAGCATTTCATATACATATATATATGTGTATATATATATATACTTTCCATTTTATTTTGCTTTCCACGTTAGTTTTATTTTCAAAACACATCCCTGCAATAAAACAAATTATTCTCGTGCTACCACATTTTCTACGAACCCAACAGGAGATAAACGGATGAATAAAGTGTGAATAGTCGAGAATAATGATCGATCCCCACACAGCGGAAGTAACATAAAACAACATCGATTTATTCAACACAAATACTTGCACGTTTACGATAGAGGTTCGGTAATAATAATTGATGATAATAATAATAATAATAATAATAATAATAATAATAATGATAATAATATTCATATATGTATATATACAGGAAATAAGGCACGTTCGATATTACATTAATTAACGTGCGACAATGCGCGTCGCTCGGATATCCAGTATTTTTTTCTTTTTTCTTTTTTATTACATCTCTTCGCATCTTCTTTCTCTTCTTTCGTCGTTCCAATGTTCATACGATATGCAACATCCTTACCAAATGTAGAAAATCGTCATATATATATATATATATTTATAATATATGTATATCTATCTGTATAAACGTTCTCGTTGAATTCCATTCGTCCGTTCATCGGCATTGTCGAAGATAAACTTTTACACCATCTTAAACCTATATTTATATTCATATTTATAATATATACGTATTCCCTTTTCATTTTAAATTTTACATATTTATGACGAAATTATTTTCGACCTTAATGGTCGTAGAATTTTTCAGTTTTTCTCGCGGAACATTTCTACGGTGTCTTTTTTTTATCGCCGATCTCTCGTGTCGCAAAAAAGACGAGGAATTTAAAACCTTCGGGATAAAGAATCGCTTTCGTTCGATCGTATTCGATTAACACTCTTTGCGGACCAATTGTTACAGGATATTCTTGGTAAAGTACTTTTACGTAATTTGGTACTCATTAATCGTTTGATAATTGAACCTGTACTCCGTTTTGAATATGATACACAAAGTTTGTCGACTTCTTTCTTTTAGTCAAAGACAGAAGACGAACTGTTACGGGATATTTTCGGTAAAATACTTTTATGTAGTTTAGTACTCATTAATCCTTTGATAATTAAACCTGTACTCCGTTTTGAATATGATACACAAAGTTTGTCGACTTCTTTCTTTTAGTCAAAGACAGAAGACGAATTGTTACGGGATATTTTCGGTAAAATACTTTTATGTAATTTAGTACTCATTAATCCTTTGATAATTAAACCTGTACTCCGTTTTGAATATGATACGTAAAGTTTGTCGTCTTCTTTCATTTAGTCGAAGACAGAAGACGAATTGTTACGGGATATTTTCGGTAAAATACTTTTATGTAGTTTAGTACTCATTAATCCTTTGATAATTGAACCTATGCTCCGTTTTGAATATGATACGTAAAGTTTGTCGACTTCTCTTTTTTAGTCAAAGACAGAAGACGAATTGTTACGGGATATTTTCGGTACAATACTTTTATGTAGTTTAGTACTCATTAATCCTTTGATAATTGAACCTGTGCTCCGTTTTGAATATGATACACAAAGTTTGTCGACTTCTTTCTTTTAGTCAATGACAGAAGACGAATTGTTACGAGATATTTTCGGTAAAATACTTTTATGTAATTTAGTACTCATTAATCTTGCGATAATTAAACCTGTGCTCCATTTTAAATATGATACATAAAGTTAATCATCTTGGTTCTTTTAAAGTAATGAATAATCAGTACAAAATGTTCATCGAATGTGAATTTGAAAACATTGCAAGGAATAACAGAAACGACGATATAGTGGAATTCGATTATTATAATCACGATCTAGATGAATCATCGGAAACCCTTTTCAATGTTATTTTGTTTCCCTTTCCAAGATGTAACATATACTGCAAGATATATTAACAACACCGATTGTTCAAATTGTCTGTAATATTTTGCGACAATAATATATTACTTATATAAAAATAATAAGTATGTTCGTGAGATACCAAATTCTTTTTACGTTTTCAAAACTCTCCGGATTTTCAAGACTTCTAACACTGTCAAGTGTTTCGATCATCTCAAAAAGATTTAAAATTTAAAATTGAACAGATTCTAAAGAAATAATTACGATTTTTCCATTCGTTTAGAAAGAAATATGCATAAATCCAGTAACACAATTTTACGACATTCTACGTACAAAACTTAAAGATATATTTATATGTTATAGATATATTTTCACACTGTTAGACTTTCTAACGCATCTCTGATGTATCGTAATTTGTTTAACATAAAAGCATAACACATTTCTTCTATTCAATTTTACTCCAGGATTTTGTCACAGACTGTGTAAGATTTTAAGTAACAATTTATTAAGCCTACAATTTCCCTTAAAGAAAAATGATTCGAATAATCGTAAAACTTCTGAAAAAAATATTACGACCGCAAAGAGTTAAATCGTTGTGATTACGTTTAATCGATTACGTTCGATTTACAACATTTCCTCTGCGAGCTATTAAATGTACACTCACACTCTAAATTCGATCTCGATTAAGACTCGTAATCCATTGGAGGATTATTAATAATCGCGAAACTGGTCGAATTCGATTTCATGGTTACGATTGCTACATCAAATTGATGGACTTTTTTACATATTGTCTGGATGAGTTTTGCGAAAAACTATGGTTCCTAACATCTTCCAGTTTCTCTTAATGAAAGACTTTCGGTGAAGTCTCGAGCTTAGAATTCGTTAGAGCAGCGATGTCAAATTTATATCTAAACACAGGCCATCGAATTAAGTTTCGAGGAATCTCAAAACTCACATAAAAACAAAGGTGTCTCAAAGAAATTGTAACGATTCGAAAATAACTCGTTTAAATTTTTCAGTGCTTTACAAAAATTGAAAAACAATACATTGAGAAATATACGAGGCCAAATTTGCCAAATTGATTAACCACACGAAATAAAAATTAGGGAAATTGATAAAGTTTAAATATAAAGATAGTAAGATTTGTCTAGTTTATAATTTTCTAATTTTTCCACTCGACCCCCCTCTCCCCCATTTATTCTAATTATTATCGCCAAATATAGCAGTAATAATCGCTTGTTTGACACCACTGCATTTAGAATGTCGTTCAAGTGAAAATACGTAACTCGTGAGGAAATCGGTGACGAGATGGCGATCGAGATAAATTGGAATATTGTACAATTGTTCCTTGCGGTATTTTCGATTTCGTTGGCACGCACAGACACCTGCAGATCGCGTTCTTCTACAGAATCTCGATTATCAACCCTTTGATATCTTACAGGAAAAGTTTAATTAAGGATAATTGCAGGAGAATTTTTCGTTCACCATAAATAGACTGTAGATTTTTATGCAAATTCATATTTCCGTTAATGAAATTAACCCTTTTGCTCAGAGCACTTTAGAACCGAAAACTAAAAGCATAGGTTATAGGATAGGGTTTGTTAATATAAAAATAATTCTTAACTTCAATGAAGAACACCTCTGAAAATGTTAATCCGAAGTTAGACAGCAAAGGGTTTATTCCAGGGATTCCCAACTTGTGTTCTGCAAAACTTAAATGTTTCGTCAATAAAACTTGCGGTTATGCAATAAAATTAATTTCTAAGTTCAAAACTAATCATTTAAAATACGTATGAAACATTTATTTCAATGAATTTCAAAGAATATTAATGTTGTAATTGATTATCCATATTGTAAATTGCGTTATTAATAATAACATTAATATTCCATAGGGTGAAAAGACTTGAACACAAATTTCTAAACTGTTTAGATCAAGACTTGATTTTTAAAAGTTTTGCCAATAAAACTTGCGGTTATGCAATCAAATTAATTTCTAACTTCAAGTTGACCGTTTAAAATATGTCTAAAACATTCGTTCGGATAAATTTCAATGACAATTGATACTGCAAATGGAGAAAAGATTTGAGCACAAATTCCTAACTCGTTTAGATTTTCGCTGAAAGTTTGCACCAAGGTGAAAAGAATGACACGATTAGAATAAGTTAGAAATCCCAGATTTGGTTGAATCTTTTTGTACAAGACTCAAAAAAGGGACTCACTCTCTGCAGCTGATTTACTCTCGCACATCATGCACTCGGAAAACTTACTTTAGGCGGTATCTAAACTGGCATCAAGATACTTTACACGAATGTACAAAAGTCATCTTACACCGTAATCGGAATGTGTACACCATTACTCGTCCCATTTTCTGTCCCTACGCACTACCTACGAGCTAAATTAATTAGAAAAAAGTTCTCTCTGGTTTCGCCAGCATTTGGCGACGATTTTTCGGTCTTTTGCGTTCAAAATTGGAATGTAACGTGTTACCGTGAGCGTTGAGAATTCGACAGAGAAACGAAGGGCAATCGATGAATCGTTGATTGCTAAATTTGGTCAATTCAATAAATCGGAACAACCTGCTACTCTTCTTATTTACTAAAATAGCCAAATTGAAATACAGTAGAACGTCAATTATCCGAATTTTAGTTATCCAAACGATTGATTATCAAAATCTGGCTTATTGTTAGAATAATTGTCAAATCTTGAAGAGTCATCAAATCTTTCCAAGTGTATTAAATAAATTGATATGTTTTAGTAACTTTTTAATAATTACTAGACCACGGATTTTTATGCATTTATGAGAAACGTAAATCTGAGAAAAAGAACGGAATAAATGTAACATGAAACAACATATAAAATAATCAAAGCGAAGTATGCTTTATAATATTTAGTTTCAATATAAAATATTTTCAATTTATTTTTCATTTTTATTTGACGGTGGAAATTAATGTCTACATAAATTCTATTTCTTCAATTAAATCTAGAAAAATATGAATTTACATAGATATTCGCAGTCTAATAATTACTAATTTAATCTTCCACCATTGATAAATTTTAAGGTAGATTTGATATGTTCTAAAATTGTTACATTTTGTACACCAACAAATTCAAGAACAAAAGTCGACGCGCAACAATTTAATATTTGCCGTGAAATATTATTCATGTGTTTCGCATTTAATTTTCGACATATGTTCCAAAATTGTTCCACTATTTGTACCAACAAATTCACGAACAAACGTCAACGCAACAATTTAATATTTCCTATAAAATATTATTCGCGTGTTTCACATTTAATTTCAGAGATATTCGATTGAAGCTTTTGATAAAACAATCGATTTTGCTTATTTCTACCACTCGACATTGATTCTTTCGAGTGGCAAAGGCTTTTCCTGTTCACAATCAACGATTCGTCGTATTCCATTGAAACTAAAGCACCACGTCGTTTTTCTGAGATGGCACTCGCCATAAGCAGCTTACACGAATCGCTCGATCCTCTTTAAAACAACGATCCACGGACAAAAGCGACGATCGAGGCTCGCATACAGATCGATATAATCGCGTTCGCCCATAAAATGAACAACTTATCCCCCTTTGACACGCTTTTCGCTGTCATTGATGCATTGACGGCGTTCGTCACGATCTAAATATTACGCTTAAATTATTTCCAGCTATCGTTTATCGAACAATAGATCGTTTCGATTCGTAAGTACTCGCGCAAAACTATACGTAACCATTACTATCATCTAATTAACCAATAATCGAATTCCGTAACACAACAATCGTAACACAAACTATAGTATCTTTTCTACAGAGAAATGAAGTATCGCTTGTAATTATTATTGCAAGGGCTGAAAATTTTCCGTTTATTGCAGTTGAGTTATTGGCTTTTAATCTATTAACTATATTGCGGATTTTAATGGAAATTCATGCATTCGTTAACGAAGCTAAAGAAAAGGGATGCAAACGAAGAATTATTTCAACTTCTGAATACAATAATTCGTACTTTAGTTTGACTATTTTATGTGTGGTTGCTTGTTACGTGCATTTTGCACCCCTTTATGTATTCCAATTTCCTACAAACGCATTAGAATCCGCAGTCTATTAATAATATTCACGAGTTCCATTTTAACTTAATAATTTTTACTTGTCATTATTTCATGTCTAGAAAATTGGAGTTCATGTATTAATGATGCTTCAGAACGTAACATTTTTGTTGTTTATCAGAGAAATGTGGAAAGACAAATTTTTTATGGCCATAAAATAAACGCAATTCGGCCAAAGTCCGATATCTCGCATTTGCACGTATTTAAAATTTTAGGTGGCAATATTTTGAAAGTGAAAGCTTGCGATTTCTATTATTTTGCTTTGCAACTACAAATATAATCCAGCTCAGAATTGGGCATTATTCAAATCACTATCTAAGATGATTATCCAAATAAATTCTGTTTATACGAATTATTTTATCCATGGAATAATTATTTATTATGTGTAGCAAATTATTTTATACTTATTCGAATATATTATTACGCATAATGCTGATTTATTTGAATAATTCTGTATCAATTATTCGCGTAAATCTACTTAAGAGCAATAAACTTTCTAACTCAACGTTTGGACAAAATCTAACCGTAAAAGTTAACACGATCACGTTTCAAGGATAAACTTTGAAATGTATATAATGTAACAAATTTTTTACCCGAATAATTTATTCCAATAAATTTTCAGACGATTTTTATACGAATAACTTTTCATTCAAGACGAATTTAATACGTCTACCTAAATAAAACTTGCCCATCTCTGATATTGCGATCTTCGCGCGTTAACTTTAAGAGAAGCTTTGAAATAATCACAAGCGATACCGCAAATCCGATACCACGATCCTAAAACAACAATCACCAACAACTGACCCGTCAACAAAAAACAGAAAAAGAAAGAGAAAAGAAAAAGAGACATATACACGTTTCCCAGTTAAGAGCTACCCAAGCACAAGAGAAAGATTAAAAAGTCGTACATTCACACAGCACTTTCCATCCACCGGGGAAGCTTTCAATTCTTCAATGCCAGCGTAAAGCGTTCCTCGAGCGTGTGTATCGGCACCCAATCACTCTTCAAGTGTCCCATCTCTCATTGTACACTGGTTACAGCTTATCCAAGGGACAGTACCTCTTCGATCACCCTTAAAACGACGTTTCTATTGCACTTCGTCCGTCTTACAGTTAGAGATTACAGCCGACGACGCACGCGACCGTTTTTGAACGATACAGTTTTCTCGTCTCTTCGCAATCTTTCGATGATTCTTCCTCTTCGTTTAGTGTTCTTCGACAAATTCTACGCTTTCAGTCGATCTTGGGGCGTCTCAACGATGATATCTCGAGGCTATGGAACCTCGATACCACGGCGTCTATCTACCGAAACGAGTCTTCGCGACGGAATAACGTTGAACGGACACCCAAGAACCGGCACGATCGAATTTTCGGCCGAGATTTTTCGACTGGCGACGCGAAAAGGCGCGATATCACAGCTTCGACGGATCGTAGTTCTCGAACGACCACCTTTGTCTCGCTGCTGTTGCCGAACATTCTTCCATTATTAGACGTTGCTTGCTTTCGGTTATCGCCAGACACTTGTCGCTGCTACCGTGTCTGATCTGCTTCGTCTGAAAGGGAAGAAAACGTTCGTTAATATTTGTATCAAATAATATAAGTTAGTATTTGTATAAAATAATATAAGTTAGTATTTGTATAAAATAATATAAGTTAGTATTTGTATATAATAATAGTAAACTGTACTACTAATCAAAAGTATCAATTCTTCTCGAATGTTAATACATTGCTCTGTACACGCGTTCTACGAATTATGGCATAGGTTCCATTAAAACGTCTAGTATTCAGTAATAATTTTGTATTATAAAATCGGATGTTGCTAAACGAACGAATGAAAGAAGTTAAAGGAAATCGTTGACATTTTTAAATGGAATTTTAGTGATTAATAGCATTAATGAGCATTACAATGATTCACACGCGATCCCTTCATGCGTAAACTTTCATATAAAACGTACATGAAAAACTTGAAAGAAATAGGAAGTATAGAGACTTGCCCCATGTTTCTACTTTTCGTACGATAAATTCCGATTACTCTTAAGATTCGAGTTATCGAGGTTCGATTGTAGAATACTGCTGCAAGCAGTCAAAACTAGAAGCAATTTTTACGAATAGCACGACGTCCGAATATTAATAAAAGTCACTATATATATACATTTGTCCCAACGCGTGACAAGTTTTTTCATTCCGTCACTAAAATGTTTCAGCGGTCGATTCTTAATCCTAGGTTTCTTTACTTCATTGTTCGCGGTGAAACGAATGCCCTAAAGGTGCCTCTTGAGGTATGAAAAGAAGTGGAAACGACAAGGTGCCAAATCAAGCAAATATAGCAGCTTCAAACTTCAACATCGCGAAGAAAAATGTTGAGAAATACTACGCGTCATCGCATCGCATTCTTACTATTTTGAACAATTTAGTGGACCGCAAATTGTCGAAATAAATTGTAACGATAGGATTGCATCAAGGATGCGATAAAGATTATCGAATTGATTAAACATTTATATAATTTCAGTGAAAGCTACGTTTATCCGTTTTGTAACGAAATCCACTGATACGTTTGCATTCATCTGATAATGAATTCGTTTCAATAACACGACCGGCTCGATAAATTTACGCTTCCATCTCTTTCGAATACATCGATACAATTATTTTATTATTTTTATCGTCGTACAATTGCTGCACCATTGTGTATAAAAAGTTAGATATTGAACATTTATATTATAAAATATAATATGGTAAATCTTGTATAGCTTGTAAATCTGAAGCAAATATTGATAAATTTAAAATGCAAATCTTCATGCAAAAGAAGGAGCAATTAAAGTTTCTACTATAACAGGTACTTGATTTTGTTGGAAATAAATGTTAAGATTAAGCAAAGCAATGCATTATTTATCGGTGCACTTAATATAATAAAAATCTAATAAGTCTAGAAATTGACGAACAACAAAATTCATATTTAATATAAAGCTTAGATTCATATTATTTACCACTGGTCCCTGAGAATATCGGTTAATTGTTGTCACATATAGATACCAAAGTTTTTCGAATCAAAATAACATATTTCAACAAGAATAACATTAAGCCACGTATAAGTACGAATTAACTATGACAAGTAATTCAAGTATTAAGTTCTATATCTGCAAAAATATTGATAAATAAGTCATGGTTAACATAGAACAATAATATTTTTATTTTATCGTAAGTGTCCACCCTTTTCCAATCTTTCTATGAAAGAATAAAATATTGATAAATAAATCATGGTTAACTGAGAATAATAACACTTTTATTTTATCGTAAGCATTCAGTATTTCAGTAATCTTTCCACGAATAAATCTTCTCCAAATATATCGATAAATAAGACTTAATTAATCCCCCCTAATAAGATTCGAATTTGATTAATCCCTTTCGATTACATTTATAAAAAGTCATGTTTAACCCCGAATAATAATATTTCTATTTTATCATAAGTATCCACTCTTTTTCTAATCATTCTATGAATGAAAATTCTCATAGAGGCGCGTGGAAAATTGAAAATTTCTTAAAGTAGCAATAGCACGGTACTTTGCGCGTTAATTACTTAAGCGATGATCGGATAATTGTCACTGACACTGGGATAACGTACCTGAGGATTATAAATCCATTGTTGATTCCCCTTGCTACCGTGACAAGGATAGAGGATGACATCGGTGCCGCTGTAATCCAAGCACGACTCGTCTCGACGGATCTCACCGGTCTTGCTCAACATCCAGTACTGTGACAAACGATCAAGATTAATGTCCGTGGATTTTGACCTCCAACGTTTGCCTATGACCGATGGTTCTGACAGCCACCGCACATACGTATGGATGTACTACGAGTTCGTCGAAAGAATCCCGGAAGCGTAAACGTTTCAGGGGACAAGTTACACCGCGTAAATCGTTGAACAAATTTTCGCACGGTATATCGTTTCAAAAGTTTACGGCGCGACAATGGACTGAATTCGTTTTTGGTATTCGAGAGTTATCTTAGAATATTTCACACTGCTCTCGATTTTAGGTAGCTTGTTTCAGTTATTACAGAATATGGTCACTTGTTTTTTATACTCTTATTAGCAGCGCGTATATAAATTTTTGTGTGAACAAATACAAATTAATATTCGAAAGGTTTGTAATGTGATAATGAATTAGATTCTTCTTGGAATTTGAGTTATATTGAGAGATTTGAAATAGTTTGTTAATTTGATGGTCTGCCTGACTTATTATTGACTACGATCGCTTGATTTTATACTCTTATTAGCAGTACATATACATTTCTTTGTAAATTGTTGAACAAATTATCATAAAATATTGTTTGAAAGGTTTGTAATCTGATTGTGAACTAGATTCTTCTTGGAATTTAATTTTTATTGAGAGATTTGAAATAGTTTGTTAATTTGATGGGCTGTCTAACTTATTATAGACTACTATCACTTGATTTTATACTCTTATTAGCAGTACATATAAATTTCTTTGTAAATTGTTGAACAAATTCTTGTAAAATATTGTTCGAAAGGTTTGTAATGTGATTCTGAACTAGATTCTTCTTGGAATTTAATTTTTATTCAGAGATTTGAAATAGTTTGTTAATTTGATGATCTGTCTGACTTATTATTGACTACGATCACTTGTTCTTATACTCTTCTTGGCATTTCTTTTTCTATAATTCGATTAAATATTTCAAATACCTTGCATTATATTGCATTTATTTTTTATTAGAATTCTTTACCAGTATTTTAATAAATTGGTCCCCTTTTATAATTTAAAATAAGAGTTAAGATTATATACGTTGGAAATTATTTTCGACAATACGTTCAAGTAGTTTGTATTACGTTAAATTCTTCTTCTTACTCAAATTAACTTACAATAAATCACCAATTCAAAGTGATTTTGTGTATTGTTTTATCAAAGTGAATTACATAAAATTGTAAAGTTAAAATGTTGATTCGTTACTTTTATACTTTCCACGTCGAATATTTCGTATTGCAAAGATATGTGTATATAAATTTGTATGCAGCAGCCGTTTAGAAAGTTGCGTTCATGAAACTTCGATTTTCCTTCGTATGTTTGTACAAGAACATCGCGATTCAGCAACTTTCTTCTTTTCGCCGAAGCAATCGCAATGAAATTCAAATTTTTGTTTACAATGGACCGCGCGGTATACTCGAGCCAAGGAAAAGTTCGCAATTAGAACGACGAAAAGAGCGATTTTCTTAATTGAAAAGAAGTTTCTTTGTTGAAACGGTCAACACATTTTCTTCCGCAGTTTCCAAAGTTCCATAGCGTGAGCGGGAAGTCATTAAACTTTTTAATGCAAACGAAGAAAGACTTCATCTTCGTAATTACTTTAACAATCTAGCAGACTCAAATTTGCACGTGTAATGGCTACTTAATGCTGTGAGCTTTTATGGGTCTTAGAAACCTGTTCCATAGCGTATAGTCAAGAAATAATTACCAACCTACTAAAACCTTCCAAGTAAATATTATTTCCTAAGTAAATCTTCTGCACATTAAATCAAACGATTAGAAAATAATTATCGGGAAGGTTTGTACCGTTTGCAACAATGTTGACGTTAAATTCTTGTATATTAATATTGAGGTTAAATTCTTGAAAATTTTGAATAGCGAAGGTTATTTCGGTTTTTTTAGAATCATAAGCAAATACGATCAAATTCAACAAATTTAATTGTACCAGAATGTTAATCTTTAAATTATATCGCGTTCGAAGGGTTAAATAATTAATTTTGAAGACTAAGGTTGTTTAAAAACAATTTTCTATAACAAAATAATGGCTTTTAAGTTGAGATAACTGAATATAGTATAAAACAAGGTATTTTACTATTATATTGAACTATTTGCTCATTTTATATAATTTTACGAGTGCGCAAAAAAACAGCAATGGAATACACGAATTAATAATAAATGAATCACGTTCAACAAATGAATGACAATTTAAGAATGAACTAAAAAATAATTCTCTAACAAAAATAATTATTAGTAACAGAAGAATCTACGATAAATCTACTAAGATTTAAAAAAATAAATAAAACAGGAAATAACTAACGCAATAACAACAAAATTGTAAAAACTTAAAACTAAATAAAAAAAATATAGTTTTCGAGCTTCGAAATTGTTTTCCCATAAAAAAGCATGAAATATAATTTATGTACAATTTTTCTTTTATGATTTCGATACAATCGTAAACGAATTAATAACCGCATAGATAACTTTCCCAAATTACAAGTAACAATTTTCGCTTTCTCTTCAAAAAGGCTATTTATAACGAGCTTAAAAAAGTTCCGCACAAATTTCAATTCGAACAAGCGTAGTGAGCGTGCGTGGAACAAACGGTTCATTAAGTAGCGTAAGTAGCCAAGAACGAATAGTGGCTTGTACTTATTCAAATCGTTACATGGTTGTAATCGCGCTGTCAGAACCACCTGCGTCGAAAATTCAAAGGTTTTCAGCCCCTGTCGTGCAACGATAGACTCGAAAGCGGCGGGATTCGGGATAATGAAAAGCGAGGATTAACGCCATGCACCAGTTACCGCATGTTAACAACCAAGCATTACTATCTATATCCGCTGCAACGTAACATGGAATGCATCAGACCCACCATGCATCACACCATAAACCAGTATCGAGATGGGAACGGTGATAATTTTACCCCCTCCCCGAAAACGACTTCCGTTTCTCGAAAAATATCACCGTGCCCAAAACGTGTAATTTGTTTCGCGCCAATGTTTGCAAATTAACAATACTTCTTGCACCTTTTTGGAACCATTTTTGGTTCTATTGATTCCTTTGAAGGGCCTTTAATTGAATTGTTGATTAATAATACTTCTTGGACTTCTTTGAAACCATTTTTCACTTTATCGATCACCTTGAATGATTTTTAATTTAATTATAAGGTAATAATACTTCTTCGACCTATTTTGAACTATTTTTTATGTCATTGGTAGTTTTGAAGAATTTTTGATTGAGCTGTAAACTAATAATACTGCTTGGATCATTTCGAAAGAACTTCTTGTATGATTGGTAATTTTGAACAATTTTCAATTGCATTGTAAATTAATAATATTCCTTGGATCCTTTTGAAACACCATTTATACTTTTAGTGGTTATCTTGAAGGATTTTTAATTAAATTATACGTCAATAGTACATATTGGACCTCTTTGAAACTATTTATACTTTTATTGATCATCTCGAAGGGTTTTTAAGTAAATTGTGAATTAATAATACTTCTTGGACCTCTTTGAAGCTATTTATGGTTTCATTGGTAATCGTGAATGATTTTCAATTGAATTATGAATTAATAATACTCCTTGGACCATTATGAAACCACTTCTGGTATCATTGGTAACATTGAACAGTTTTGAAATACGTATTTTTGTAAATGATTTTATACAATTTAATATACTTTTATAAATAGACAATGAACTTCATGAAAAAACGTATCGAATTACTTTCTGCACCTGATAATTAATTGAACCTTACATTTAATATATAATATATAACATTTACATAAGCATACGTAAAAATCATGCAAGAAATTTCTGCATCTTATGCAACCTCGCAATATTAAATTTATATAAAGTTTGCACAAAAAGTATCAACAATTATTATCTTTCTTTCCCTATTTTCGTCGCCTGTTTTCATCAAATTATTATGCACGTCAATCTGCCACAAAAGCGTCGCAAATACTGCAACATTACAAACGCAACAACGTTTCTAATTACAGCTCAATCAGTTCACACCGTGCACCGAATGAGTCGACAGAATCACTCGAACGAGTATCCTAACGATAGACAACGATCGAGCGATGGTTTAATCGCAGTCGGGCAATTATCTAACCGCAATCATGGTATAATATACCCTTATCTAAACACGAGCCGGCTGTCAACCGATTGTCACATTATCCACTATCTAATTATCAATAATTACCCGCCGCTAATCTCATCTAGTTGTAATGTAATCGCTCCATCTAATTATGATCTATCCGTCAGCTGTCAAACGTGTATTATCGAGACGTCAACTAGCCACGCGATCATCGTTGACATTCTGCTCGCACACTGACTTCTGTGTTAATAACATCCACCACATTTCACTATCTTTTATTAGATCGTTATCCATCGCATGTTCGCGTAACTACTTCGTTCCTTCAAACGTTACGCGTGCATAATAATCACAATGAGCGTACTGTTAAAGAACGCATATTCCGCATGATTATTGAACGCAATCATTTTTTTATTAAATGTAGACGTCGAGTTGGTGTCTTTATATTACTCGTCGTTAGTATTATATTATTATTATTTTAGTATTGTATTATTGTATTGTTGCATTACTTTATTACTGCATTACTGTACTATTGTATTATTGTATTATTGTATTATTGTATTATTGTATTATTGTATTATTGTATTATTGTATTCTTGTATTCTTGTATTTTTGTATCCTTGTATCCTTGTATCCTTGTATTCTTGTATTACTGTATTATTGTATTCTTGTATTCTTGTATTACTGTATTATTGTATTCTTGTATTCTTGTATCCTTGTATCCTTGTATTCTTGTATTCTTGTATTCTTGTATTACTGTATTACTGTATTATTGTATTATTGTATTCTTGTATTCTTGTATTCTTGTATTCTTGTATTCTTGTATTCTTGTATTTTTGTATCCTTGTATTCTTGTATTCTTGTATTCTTGTATTACTGTATTACTGTATTACTGTATTATTTGACTATTTTACGATTTTACACTCTCATTACTCTTCGACCTTTTGCCTACGTGTATTTATACATAATACACCTATTATTTTAGGAAACCTGTAACATTACACTGCTAACACTTTCGCTGCAGCAGCCTAAAACTGGAAACACGAAGCACAAAGAAGGACAACTTTTATTAATATGATAATAGTACAAACTCAAGAGTTTGAATGTTCTATATGATTAATTATAGTATAACACTGTTACATTAATTAAGAAACAAACATTATTATACTATAGAGCAAATATACGTATACTTTCGATAGATGATTGTCCAATTCTAAAAACCATATATATATATGTGTATGGCGGCTCTCCTGCACCTACCACTAGAGGGACATACGAAATAGGACTTTCTCGAAAGCACTCGCTCCAACTACTTCGTCCATATATATACCGCCTTTAACTTTCCTTCCAATATCCCAGTGTCTAAGGCAGGCCCTGATAGGTAGCCTTACTGATGAGTTCACTAGCAAGCTCAGGACGAAACGCGCAACACCCTTCCTTTTTCCTATCCTATCTCCTCTCTACAGCTCCATATATATATATGTACATCCTTTGTAGCGGAAGGGTGGTTAACGTCCGCAAAATCTACCGTGTTTAATATCTCTCGATTCCCGTAGCAGCGTGCAAAATATCGTCACAAATGGCGCGGATTTTATACGGGTTTAGACGTCCCTTGTAAATATCCATCCATCGTGTAGCGGCCAATATCATTCATGTGCCGTCATTCGAACGCGTCGAAATCATCAATGAACGGCACAGGAAATGCACACTGGCCACGACTGCATCAGAGAGAGAGTTGGTCGAGTTCAGGGCAGCGGCGGGCGTAATTACCGTGAAACCGCGGCTTAATTGCTAGGGCAAATAGCTAAATTAAAGCGGCGCTTTACGAGGCCGAGCGAGCAGCGGCTGATTGTGTTTTTGGTTGTAACCGGTTGTCACGGTTGTTAAACCGCGCCAACCGGAACCCCAGGGAACGTTGAGCTTTTGTACGAAACGACGCTTCACGATTCACGTGCAAGCTTTTACTCCTATTCCTCGTAGCCGTTGTCGTCGTCTGCGTGATTTTAACGATCAGTGGCCGGTTACGGGAATATCTTCCCATACATTTGGCCACACTCATTTCAATCCGGGACGAGCTCCGCCTTTTTTTTTTCTTCTCCTTCTTTACGATTATCTCTTCCACGCGGGGAGACGAAATCGTTGCCAGTGTGCGTGACACGAAGTACGAAAGATTGAATATATCGCTGAGAAATAAACACAAATGGCTCCACTTCTTCGTCCATCATTCTAATTATTATTATTTTTCTTTTTCGTTCTTCTCGATCTAATCTCGATATTTTTGCAGAATAAATATTTGCGTTTGGATGCAAGTGTGTGCATTTATGTGTGTCTGAAAATTCGTAGAAATTTATATTTTAAATTAGATACATTTATTTATATATATATTAATAGTCCTGCAATTTTTTGCGTCTTTGCAAAGAATATTAATTTCAAGAATCTTCTATGCAATTCAATTATTTTTCTTTTTCGTTCGTCTCGATTTAATCTCGATATTTTTTCAGAATAAATATTTGCGTTTGGATGCAAGTGTGTGCATTTATGTGTGTCTGAAAATTCGTAGAAATTTATATTTTAAATTAGATACATTTATTTATATATATATTAATAGTCCTGCAATTTTTTGCGTCTTTGCAAAGAATATTATTTTCAAGAATCTTCTATGCAATCCAATTATTTTCCAGAGGTAAAGTTCATATATTTTTGTTATGTATATAGTTTTGTATATTATTATTGTAATATAAATATGAGTTCGTTCATTTACTGAGAAAAATGTTAGGTCATGATAGGAAAATTTCACAGACTTATAAGTCTCGAACCTGTTTCACATCGTTGACTCTAACAGACCTAATATTGAGATTCAAGTAGCAGTAAATTGTGACATTTCAGGTGATCTTTCTCAAGTCTCTATTCGTTTGTGTAAACGTGATAAATACTGTAGTTCTCCTAGCATTTCAAAAGACAACTTTTTTGTTCTTAAACCCAGACTGTTAAATATTCATAGGTTTCGTTAAATATTCTACGAAATATTAAATAGATTCCATCTATGCAGTGGCAGAAAATCTCGACACAGAAGGAAACCCTATTAAAATGGTCGAAATTATTTCAAATTCCTTAAATGACGCGCATTACAAGAATATTCATTTATAAATGAAGTTATATCTTCTTCTCTATTTCATCAATTTATTACGAAACATCCTGCACACGTCTACTTTATATTTCATATTTCGATTAACGTTGAAGCAACGAGAGACGAGTTTTTTTCTGACTTTAATATCTTGCTGAATAATAAACGAATACTATATGTATAAATAGTACGAATACCGATGCTAGGAATTAGTTTAAAATCGATAAATTTTGTACTTTTATACATCGCGTCGATATCGAAATATATTTAGTAAACCGATTGACCTGAAATAAAATTTTACCTTTTCGAATCATCCCCTAAATCAGCTATAGTAAACTTTTTTCTCCTGGGCCACATACTGTCTTAAAAATTCCTACTAAAATAGAATTAAACATAAACCATATATATTAAAAAAATATAGTGGATTACCTAAAGGTACACATGATACATAATATTATTGTAATGCACCAGATTCTCTTGTTTCGTACATATATAAAAGGGTTAATCTATTTAAATCTGTTTTAATCCCTTGTCATACGGATTTTTCACAGATTATATTATATATACTCGTAACATTAGCTAACTATTACTATAATACTGTATCAAATATAGGGCAACGAAACATTAAAATTAATTTGATCTCGACGATCCTCTATTTTGCATATTCAAACAGAACGTGCAATTGAAACTAAACTTTATCACAGATACAGTGTACCTTAATTCTATTTAAATTACAAGGGGTTAAAATTTCCTCCTTTGTTATCTATTATTTTTCCAACGTACAAATTCAGTCGATCTTTGTATCCAGCTGTTCGAAACTTTTCTTTCAATTACACTCTAGAGTTAAATTCGCCTCAAATATATATGTATGTACATATGAAACCTTTTTCTGGATGTGAAATCGGCGGAAAGTCGAACACGATCGTTTACGATAATCGTGGTGTGCCAGTGAAACGCAAGTGTATCGTCGAAACGAAGGAAGAAAAAGAGAAGCCCATTAACCGACGACGCGTTTACCATTTGACTTGCACGCTAACTCGGTGCTAAGCTCGACCCATTTCGCTGCAATTAGTAACGTCGCTAATCTGCTGCAGGTGCTCATCAATCGTCGACCCTTCTATCTCTCTATCTCTTTCCACCTTTCGTGCAACCATCCGAAGCTAGCTTTTCCCTTTACGCCGTGGCTATCTGCCCGCTTGTCGTCATTTTTAGCTTCACGTGCCGCCGTGTAGAATTAATCTTCTGGCTCGTGGGAACCGCCGCGCGTGCTACAAATTACCATCGTACGTTGGAACTGCGAGCTTGGAAGCTAGAATAATGCGCCGTTCGTGCGCTTATTATGTGTCTTTCAGCGACCATTGATAAGGATGCGGCCGGTTGATGGATTTATCAAGCTGTTTTGGTGTCGTTTGTCTTGGCCAAAGTAGATTAGGCGACAGGCTTCAGATCGCGCGGCTTTAATTAAGTCGTAGCGCGATACCGAGCACGGAGAATTAGCATTTCGTACTTTTGGGAGATTGGTGCATGCGAAACGTCGCATTTCCGTGCTTCAGATTAAGAGAGATTCAAGGTTGGATTATTTTTCATGGTGTCCTTCCAAGCATTAGAATAAGGGACGAATGTTTACTCTTTTTAATAGTAAACTATAAAAATAGTAATAGTAACGTCGATTTAATGTTAATTGTAATGAAGCATATTAGAGAAGATGAAATTAGCTTTGTTGTAGATACATGCGTATTATAATAGAATTTGGAAAATTTCAGTATTTAACATTACGAATAATTGGAATATTTAAGCAATTCTTTATGGAAGTCTGAATTAAAAATGGTAGCATAATTCAATGACATTAAATTGTTCAGGGTGCTTATTATTACGAAAACTTCAATTTACATATGTTTAACCTCTTTATTTTGAAAAAACAACGCTTTATATGCACCAACCTAATAAGTAGAAAAAGTAATAGAGGATAATAAAAACAAATCTATTAAATTAACTCTATATTTTCTTTATGGGCTTCGTGATTTTACTAAATTCAATCATATCTTATTTTCCTTACAAACGTTTTATGATTTTGAGAAAAAGAAACTTCAACGTACAGCGATTCACGAAATTGATCAAATGGTAACGCTATTATAAGTTTATTTAATAAATAGTTTTCTTAGTGCAATTAAGTCTCAAGAAAAGATAATATCAAAATTCAAATTGCATTTTAAACACATGTCGAAAGTTTTATACTTATGATTAAAATATAAATCTTTCGATTCAATAAAAAAATACAACTAAATGAACAACTTTATTAATTTCGTGAGTCAATGTAAATATCGGAACGTAAAGCTATTAATTACAATTCCTCTACATTTTACTAAAAGCTAGCAAATTCTTTAGAAAAACAAAATCACGCTTGAGTAGAACATTACTAAAAAATGATCGCAGGATTAAAATTTAAGGGGCGATTCAAAAACTAAGATCTTACAATTAATTCAATGCTCCGATTTCGAAATGCAAGAAAATTATACACTTTTACGTATTATCTTTTATCTACTCTGCTTTACGCTACTGTTTTTCAAATTTCATACGAAGAACAAGAGAGACTATCACTGTAATTATTTTAAACTGTGCGTCATAATTTTGTGACCCTACATTTTTTGCAACAGACATTCAATAACATCTTGTTATCGTGTAATCACATAGCGGCGTTATAAATAGATAATCATTGATTAGCTGTGCGCTTACACAGAGGTACGGTTTATGTATTGTTATGTATGACAGAGATAATCTCGGTAATATCACTTGGCTCTAAGTCACGAAACGCTATTACCTGTAATATGAATGTAGTATGTAATTCCACACTGCACCCTTTTCATAGATACGCGCCCAGAGAATAAATTATCTGATATCCTACTTTCTAAATAACAATAATAATCTCCTACCTGTATTTTACCGAATCAAGCCAGGCTGTTATTAAAACGCATTACTTCGAGTGGCCTTCGAAAATAATTGAAAATTATATGGGTACAGTTATCAGCACTGTTCGTGCATAAATTTTGACGTTTCTTTATGTAAATGTTACACCGTAATAAAAACGTAGCGCACGAATAAATTGCAATCATTTATATATCAGCTTTTTAGTTATACATATTATCGCTTGTACTTGGTTTAATTTATTTTATTTATCGAGACTAACTTGAGGGGAACAAATAATTTACGAGTACTATGGAATTTATGATATTTTGAGCTAGTAGTAATTTTGTTAGAATTTTTAATAAATAATAGTGGTATAGTGGAATAATTTAATAGGAAAAAATAATTTATAAGTATTAGAGAATTTGTGATAGTTTATAATAAATAATATTGGGATTAAAATAATTGGTAAATGAAATTAGAATACATCGTTGTGTAAAAAATATTTTACAAATGCCAGTTTCGTTTCATTATTAAACGTGGTGGAAAGTTATGCTAGGTCCAAGAAATAAATACTTTGGCGAAGAAAATTCTTTGAAACTTCGTTAACTCTAGCAAACTTACGAACGCGATAAATAAAAGTGGAGCACACTATCGTATACGAAATATGTCGGAACATACTACTCTTTTCATAGTATTAGAATAGGCGACAAGGTACAAGCCAAGAAATACATATTTTTGTGAAAAACATTCTTTAGAACTTCATTATCTCCAGCAATTTCGTTGATGTAGTAAATAAAATTGGAATTCGCTATCGTGTAAGAGATATAATAGAATATACTACTTTCTCTCAGTGTTAAAATAGGTAACAGATTACGGGTCCAAGAAATAAATATTTGTATGAAAAAAATTCTTTAGAACTTCGTTAATTCCAATCATTTTATGGATATGCTAAATAAGATTAGAATGCACTATCCTTTATGAAATATTTTTAAACTACCAGATCATTTTCAGTATTAAAGTAGGTGGTGAATTGTAGGTCCAAGAAATAAATATTTCTTTTTAAAGAAAATTCTATAGAACTCCATTAACTGTAGTTATTTTATGAATGTACTAAATAACTTTAGAATATGCTATTTTGTAAGAAATATTTAAAACAACCGTTTCTTCTCTGTATTAAAATTGGTAGCCAATTATAAGTTCAAGAACGAAATATTGCGTTCAGAAAAATATTTCAAAACTATATCGACTGTACAAAATTGATCTGAATTTATCTAAATACAGAAAGTAATTTATAAAAGCTTTCACGTTTCTAATCTACTACAAGAATCCAATTTTCTATGCAGCTGGTTTACCATTACCGGTTATTATTACGCGTCCATATTGTTCCAATTAACGGAATATATTAAATTAATTATTCGTGCCGTATAAATTCTGTTCGTTCTGGCAACGTGCTACGAGCAAGTAGATTTAAAAATATCCCATCACCATCAAGGATCCAACGAACACGGCGCAAACGCTCGTCAGGTTTGCAAATCCGTGTCCAACAATGATTAGAATAAAATATACAACAGGCAATTAGATCACCGCGTGCCCCGTGATTAGGATAGATGTCCCAATTACTGCCACTTCAAAATTAACTTCATTTAATTACTTTAGAAGTTATTTAACCCACGAATCGTTCCAGCTTGGAGCACAACATTAATTAACATCTCTTTTATTTACGATCATTTTTTGGTATGTTAAATATAACGTATCAACTACTAATTTGTTGAAAATATATAACAACGTCCAATGTCCCTCGTACTGTTATTTGGAAAATTGCAACTTGAGTGGAAATAATCCTTACGTATATTATTAATTCAATTTATATAACAAATAGAAGATAAATCGTAAACGCATAGCCTTTACTGAATCACAAAAATTGCCATACTTTCCACTTACAGTAGTCGCGTTTTTTATGCTCAAACGACACACGTCACCTCCTTATATTTATTTTTAAATATTAAATATGAACATGTATGCAACGTCCACCTGTGGTGTTACATAAAAATAAAGCTCATATTTAGTATTGAAATATTTTAGCCTCGATTCTTCGTACGATTAAATAAAATAATTAAAGTGATGATTATGGTGGCATCGACGGTAATTGGGACATCTACCCTGTTCCAATTATTATTCCGCGTATCGTTTGACTCATATTCTCATTCCCTCGAATTCAGAATTGTACCTGATTGCCGCCCTGGCGGTGACAGGGATATAAACCCACTGGCTGGTGCAGGTCTTCAGGTTTCCCTGGCGAATCTATACATATACTGCTAACCAGGTGTCTGATCTGCAGCGAATTAACAAAATTTGCAAACAATTACTACCGGCGTTCGCGACATTTTTCTCACAAAAAAATCATTCGCAAACTTATTCCATTTCTGTGAGACGTTTCACGATTTGGAAATCTCTCACGCGCTAGAATTTCATTCTAACGGAACACCATTTTATTCGTTGATTGACGATCCTCGAGATGAAGCCAAACACACATAGATAGACGTACACGGAAGCCTAGAATGCGGACGACTAACGATAAACATGCAGCAGTGATTATATGAAGGTTAAAGATTAGTGATTTTCATCGCAGAAACGAAAATTCAACTTTCATTTAAATTGAATACGTCGTCAGGTGAAACTATGTACAATTATTATTATGCTGATAATTAAGTTTGCACGTTTCTTTATTTTTGAGTTGCTTGGAAATGATTTGACGTGCCACTGAATCTTTATTTTGTCTGTTTTATTTTTAACACGATTCGTAAATTCGTAAACGTGTCTTTTCTATAAAAAGAAATTAATAACATATAGTGTATATTGCAAAGATGGCTATAATTTGGAAACGAGATCGTATCGAGTATATGTTTATACGAATTTCTTTCTTATTTTAGCGTAATGAATCCATTCCTGAAGTTTTGAAACACCCTCTGTATATTAATTGGAAAATAATGCGGATTTTTACGCATTTATAGAAAATTTAAACGTGCAAAGAAGAGCAGAATCCGCAGAGAATATAAAGCAAAGTGCGTATTACAATGTCTACAAAGTAAATTGAATTTCCATTGGGCTTCCATCTCTTTAATCGTGTCTCCAAAACAACGAATCTCCATAAAAACCCGCAATCCAATAACAACAGTGCACAACACTCTACAAAAAAAAAAATACAAGATTCACAAATAATTCAAACAAAACTACAAAAAACATTTTTCTCCTTACACGTGACTTTACTCGATAAAAAATAAAAAAAAAGTAGTCAAATCACTATTCCGAAAATTTGTCATCGCGTCACACTTTTCACTCGCAGCAAAGCTTCAAACCGTCGAACAATTTCGATTCACTTCGGATAGGAAAAACATGCAACGATCGCAACGAGGTATCAATGCTAAGAGTTGAACATAACAAAACAAAACAAAACTGAAAACTCAACTCAAAACAAAAAAGAAAGCGGAGTTTTCGTTTCAAGCGTGAAACGGGCACGAGAACGAACTGACAGCGAGACAAACGGCTGACAGGGCTTAAAAATATGTCTGCCACTAGGTTTCAGCTTCCACGCGTCTATTTGTACCTGATTTCCTCCCTGTCGATGGCAGGGGTAGAGTCCGGCCGGTTTGTGCAAGTCTGCCTTGCGTGCCGGCGAATCCAGACAGGTGTTACCTCCCTCTCCGAGATTACGAACCTGTTCATTAGTTAGTAGAATCATTTCACGGATTAGTATCGTTAGAAGCGACACGTTAGCCCGTAATAAAGTTTTCACGCCACCGGGACGCGAACACCGAAGAAATATAGCGGTGCCTCACTAATTGTCGCTGTCTCTGCCTCTCTAATTATCGCGGAGCCTCTACATCAACGGCGGGCAAACGCGGCTATCATTGAAAATTTAACACCGCCATTTTTATTCTTATTATTAAAATTTTGAAACAATTCCTCTCTATTTACTTCCTCTTAATTATTAATTATATCTTTTTTCTCATGTATGTATGTATGTATGTATACTTTACATACCACTCGAGGCTTGTGTAGAACATGTAATCATATTAATTTGTGGCGGCTCTCCTGCACCCACCACTAGAGGGACATATGAAATAGGCTTGCTCGAAAGTACTCGCTCCAACTGCCTCGTCCATATATATACCGCCTTTAACCTTCCTTCGAATATCCCAAGTCTAAGGCAGGGCCTGCTAGGTAGCCGCACTGATGAGTCCACTATAGCTAGCAGGCCCAGGACGAAACGCAACACCCTTCCTTTTCCTATTCTATCCCCTCTCCACAGCCCAACAAATTGAATTATATTTGAAGTTTTGCGTATTCGATACTATGTAAACTATGGCGTGTAAACTATCTTCATAATATGTGAGAAAAAGGGAATGCAACTCTTATTGAACTCGTCTGTATTCATTCCTCCTTTACAGCTTTCTGAATTTCTTGACAATTTTTTATTGCGCAAGCTTTTTTATGTATGGATTTATTACATATGTAAATCGTTAGACTGTGGACTTTTATGCAAATTCATAGTTTTATAAGCATACGTATTGTATTTAACTGTGTAATACATATGCTTGTAAAAATATGAATTTGACTGTAGATTAACTATACTATATACTGCTACGCTATATACACTGGCACAGTAGTTTAACTATACTATGTAACAGTAACTGTGTAAGTAACTAATTACTGTAAAATAACAGTAATTGTGTAAGTAACTGCTAACAAAAATTCTAAGTAAAATTCATAAATTAATAAATAAAAATAAATAAATCAAGTAAAATTCATAAGAAGAATTTTATCACGTGGACAAAAAGAAAATAAAGTAACGAATATAATTTAATAAAAATGATTTTTCCCAAAATAAAAATGTGCAAAGTATGAGAAAGAGAAATGAATACACGATTAAAACTTTTCACCTAGCTACTACTTTAGTACTGATCATCTGTAAAAATATACATTTGCATGAACGCTAATAGTCCAATTATCGATAGTCCGTATAAGAAGAAAGTTCTTCTTAAAAGAACCCATTAACATAATTTTGTCAGCTCGATAAATTCTACGACTTAACTCCTTCAAAAGTAAAGAAATGAATTCATTGCTGTAGAAAACTCCGCTTGTTAGAGAGACAGCATTGCGAATCGATCTTGCAGATTTTCACGTGATAAGAAACGCAACAATGGGAATTATACATCGAACAAAAATATTTTTCGCGTAACACACGGTTTCCGATCGAACGTATTTATCCTCTGCTGTACAGCACGCTATTTTTCTCGGCGTTCGCGTATCGCTACGGATATTTACAATGATCAACTTTTCCTGCCGCCGTGTCTGCAAAAACAAAAACATACAAATCAATGGAGGGAAACGTAATAATCGAATGAGCGCTCGTAAAGCTTCCATGTGGACCTGGAAAAATGTCTCCCTATCGACACATCTGTGATCGCTCTTTTTTTTCCCGGACAATTGTATTTTATCGCCCTCCATGCGCGTTAAATACAATTTTCTTTCTGCTCTGATTTCTACGTACACGATGGGATCTCAATTCTACGCGAGTGTAAAAGCTTCTACTATTTGTGGATTCCGAATTGTAGTTTATTGGGTTGTAGAATTATTAGAAAATTTATTATTAGCGAAGGCTTAAAAATCTTAAAATTTGTGAATTCGATTATTGCTCGGAAACGTTCAAAAGTTTGAATTTAAAAAATATAAAGATTTCAAAGGTTTGAGAAACCAAAATATTACAAACTCGTATATTTGGAAATTTCGAAAGCTTGAAAGTTGAATGATCAGAAATTCATTCAAATGAAGGAATGAAAAGAACAAACGAAGAAGAAGAAGAAATGAAGAAAGTGAAAAAAATGCATTCAGATTAAAATTCAGAAAGATCACCTATTTTTTATACACTAAAACAAATAAAAATCGAACCTTTCTTCATTTATGAATCTTCCCTAAAATCTCATGGGTTTTACAATCGTCTTCTATGCGTTTAAAGTTTACATTTCTTCGGCTAAATCGCTCAATCGAGATCCCGTCGTTAAATCATATCAAAGAATTGTTAATTTTCCATCGCAAATCGCAAATCGACCACAGAACAGTTGCACGGACGCAAACAAAGAGATCAGGCTTGCAACAAAGGGAAGCGCTTTTCCATTTTCGGATAGACAGCAGCAAATCGAAAATGAGCCAAGATCGTCCTTTGTTCTCAAAAATACGTCCAACATTGCACGTGTACCTTCACCCACCCGTGTATGTACATTGTGTGTGTACACGTGTGTCTATACAGAAGAACATATGGTACATTTGTACAGTATTATACAAAAGTCTTAGGATATAATAAAAAATGTCTTTCCTTATATTAGGTACACTAATGACTAATCCACTTCTTTTGTCAAGTTTAGCATTTATCTTTTAACGCAATAAAATACCTGTCTTAATAATTCCTACACTAAAACGGAGGCTTAATTGTTCGATAAAATAAATTCATTAACCTATTTTCACACGTGGGTAGCCGCTTTTAAATTCGAACAATACTTATTTAAAAAATAGTAGATTTTTAGAATTAGTGGTACACTTAATATTACAAACGAATTTAGCTTTTTGCAATTCTATATCGAGTCCGGCTAGACGTTGCATTTCTTTCTATTTAGAGGGTTATTAATATAGAAGTGTTCACATGGAACGAGTATAAATATTTTAATACTCTGAATAATTATAGTATAATATATACGAATGACCATAGAAATAATACTGATTGTAAATAATATCTAAGGTACACGTATAACTTTTAACAAATGATGTTTCGTTTATAAGAGCGTATATACATTTACTGACAAAAGTTAAGAGACAAAGTAATCCGTTTCGATATTTTTGCGTACTCTTTATTTTCCGTGGTATATAGATTAGAATTAAAAATAGGATAACTTATTGTTTATTGGCATATGCAATGTTACCATTTTATGTTCGTTTTTCATTCCAAGCTATTCATTTGAAACGATGAAGAATATACAGAAATTTGCAAATGATTACTTTGTTTCTTAACCGTTAATTTGTTAACTGGGGATGACGAGTTTACTCGTCTTATGGGTTACTAATATTTCAATCATAGTATTTTACTTTCTCAGAAATTTCTTATTTTCTAAAGCATCTTTATATTCGTACCAAATATTTACTTTATATACGTAGCAACTAAAGTTACACTCAATAGTATTGATTCCTCTTTTTTTAATTTTTATATCTACGTATAGGGGTGGATTCTGACTGAAAAATTCCTCACTTAACAGTTTGACTTTTGTCAGTAAGTGTATATACGTCCTTCGTAGCGAAATGGTTAATCGTCGTTGGAAAATCAGTAACACAAGTGACCTAAGACTTTTGCATAGAACTGTATACGGAGGCGTGTGAAAGCGCCTCGCAACCAAGCTGTGGGTGCAGCTTTCATGCAGTGGGTGCATTCAGTCACGGAGCTCAGTCAGCAATCCTGATTTCGCTGCATGCAAGAATTCTGTGGTCGTTGCAGTTTGCAACGCGAGGCATCTTCATTCCTTTCATCCTCCTCGTCCTCGTCGGCGGTCGTCGTCGTCTGTGGCGATGGCGGAACGCTAGAATAAAAACTACTGATTTATCGGGCGGCGTTCGGCCGTCTTCGATAAAATTCCGGACGGTCCACGGACTCCATTTTCTTGCTCAGCTTTATTAGAGCGACTCGGAGGCTCCTTTTCTTCGAACTAATTTTTTCCACAGACGGACGAAGGTCTGAAGGTTGATTTATAGGTCTGAGAGAGGGATTTCAGCGTTCGGGATCTTGTGAATTGAAACATGGGTTGGGAACTTGAGAAATAAGTGATCTTAACTCATTCGCGAACAATCACGCATTCGTACGTCGGAATCAAATTAGGTAATTTCCGCTGATAACGTGCTGGTGCGAGAAAAATTAAACTGGTCCTTTTGGATAAGAATATAAGATCGTAATTATGTTCATACTTGGAACATGATTGTTTCAAGAAAGACCTTTAGTTTCTATTTTTTTAATGGGAAGTTTAACAACGCATCAACAACTACGTTATTAGCAACTGTATCATTAAATTATTATTATTATTATTAACGGGCAAAAGTTATACTATTTGGTCAACAATTTTCGTTTCCTTAATGAACTCAAGGAGATCAAGAATCTTCAAGCAAGATTGTTTTACCCGGTTAGTCGATAACGTAATAAAATATGTATATCTTCTATTCAAAATTGTTCATTTCGTTTTACAATTTCGATTCCATATACGAATGGATGGTCTATCCTATGCTTCGTCGATGATCTAACTTAAACTTCTCAGCAATTCAAAGATGAACAGGCGAAGAGATTAACAATAGAAAGCAGTCATCCAAGTCATCCATTCAAACGCAACGCTGCACGATAGAACCTTGATTATTATCCGAGCCAAAACATAACACGACTGTTTGGATAATCAATATTTTTCGAGGTTCCACTGTACACCTTTTCCACGCATGCCACTTCATCGAACACCTAAATCAACCTTCCCTCGCGGCATCCATCAAACGCACACCTACGAAACGGCCACAGATTTTTCACTCGCACGGATCGAAAAATTATTCGCATGGAAGAGTTACACCGGAACCATAAATCCGCCCGCTACCCGTCTATTCGTTTTTTTCCCCAGACGAAGCACCCCGTCGGCAGCGTGATTTAACCCCCTTCCCATTCCCCGGAAAAAGGAAAATTACAATAAGGTAAAAAAGACGGAAGATGTCAGAGAAAGAGAAGACTGCAAAAACGCGTAAGTTTGGAGGGAACGGACGAAATTGTTATTTCGCATGCGGATGGAACCGCATTCCGAAGCGCAGGCCGCGTGAAATGCTTCTTCGCGAAAATGTCCAGCCATTCTTTACGCGATCCTTCTTTTTGCCAACCCTTTTCTCCCCCCTTTTTCCCCACTATTTACCGGATCGTAAGGGGTTTCTGCGCCCGCCAGACGAACGCGGCAGGAAAAAATATAGCAAAACGCATTCCATTGCAGTTCGAAGGGGGGCTAAGAGCATCGTAGGATACTTGAGGAAAGGAGAGTGGAAATGGTTGATCGATACGATTTCTATAGCTCAGTCTCGCGGCTGACACTTGATTCTTTTCCGATTTCTACCTGTGCAACTCGATAAGGTATTCTAGACTTCTCTGTTTCCCGTTTCATTTTAATTCCTTTTTGCTTTTCGTTTGGGCAAATTTAAGGGTTCGTTATGAAAACAATCCCTGTTAGTATTATTCGTTTGTTTCTTTTTTGTTTGGAACAGTAAAGAATAATATGATATCTTTAAATTTGAAGTTCAATAGATTCTAGTTTTGTTTGGTGAAACATTTTGCGCTGTATAATTCTTACATTTTCATTTATAATTGTGCTTTGGAAAACAAAAAGAAAAACCCAATGTATTAGTTTAATATTTTAGCAACGTGTGTTAGCAACGTTTTAGCAACGATTGTATTATTAATTATTAATGTTTACTAGTAACATTTATTGCAATTTAGTATCAAAACAAATCAACATTTCAAAAGAGTGTATTTTACATTTGAATAAAAACGATTAAAGACTATTTCGAAATTGCGCGATAATTCGACAAGTGTTATTTCGTCCCGTCCACGAAGAATTAAACTTCATTTTGAATTTATCTTTCAACCATCATCCTAATTAATACACAATCCTTTCATAGTTAAAAAATATCCACGAAGCAACGTCAACTTTTCCTATCGCGAACACTTTTCTTCTTACCGAATGTTAAATCGCAGCAATCAGATAATTGATAGCTACTTCAACAACATTTTCCAGAATAACAGCGTGTCGACTTCCCTTACAATTAGAGTCTTCTCTTGATCCGTGATAAATTGTACCGTCATTCTACTTCACCCGTACAAATACCGTTTCATTGGAGGAATTTCAAGATATACGGTTCCCTCGATAAAATAAGAACGCTCTTTGCGAACGAGATACGAAGCGCAGAGGAGGAGGAGCGTAATTTTTGACAAGCATGGCGAAGTTTGAAGAACCGGTTAAAAAATTCATTCCCACTCGATCTTATTCGCGGAACGTGCCAACGAGGAAATCGATGTAGCTTCGTCTTGTCCGTGCTCGTAAGGAAGCCTGTGTAAATCATGAAAGATTAAAACATCGTTCCTTTTTCGGATGTCATAATCGATCACGATCGCGAAACGTTGCTGTTCTCAGCACGATATAATGCAGTAATTGCTGTGCGGATTTTGCACATCGATCTTTTCCACGTCGTCTATTTATTTCCCAAATGGCAGCTAGCCTTTTATTTTATTTCGCAGTGGGAAAAATACTTTCTGCTTTGACTCTTCGATTAAATTGTAATTTTACGTTTACGTTCCATAATAATTCTTCGACGAAGAGCGAATTATTTACGCATCACGAATTGCAATTAGTTTTTGGGTTAACAACGATTGTATTTTCAGATGAGCTTGAATATCGATGAATACTTCTATATTAACCCTTTGCGGACGAGCGTCGACAAATAATCGCCCAATGATTTTTTGGTTTTCCGAACCCATGTCGACTATTAAAGCACAAAACTTAATGCAATGAATACTTAACGTAATAATAAACATTTGAAATCGTTGGAAATGAAATGGTTTCGAACTCAAAAGCGTGAAAACTCAAAATCGTGGAATTAAAAACTAAAGTACTCTCACAAGTGTTACTACTTCTCGTCCGCAAATGGTTAAAGGAGTATCGATTATTTTAATGATTTTTCGACGATTCATTTTATTTTTATATTTGAATATTTTTGCGAGTTAAGAAAATATTGGCTATTAACTTTAGATTGGATTAACTTTAGATGTGTTTCATTTGATAGCGTTAACATCGTCATCTTTAGTATTAATCGCGATATTTCTATATTTCTGTATTTATATTTTTGTGATATTTAGCACTAATTGTTTGCTATTGTAAGTAACGCGAATTATTAATTATATCTCAAGTCAGCCGTACAAGTATAGCCATAAATATCACTCGAAAGGGTTAAAACTTATAGTGCGTGTAAATTTCTGTATACCGTGTATTATCGTGGATCTCAAATTATAATTATTAGCCACTAAATCATGTAACAATAATTTTCTACTTACACTGCATTCGGTAGAATAATTTAAAATTCCAATTAAAATCCTGGGTTGAATAATTTCGATGGATACTTTTAAAGAATAAGAAAGGTAATTTTATTCTCCTATCTTTTTAATTTAACCACTGAGCAGTTATTTAACTTTACGTTTCTGTTTACGTTGCATTCGGTAGAATGTTTTAAAATTTAAATGAATATCCCGAGGTCAACAATTTTGGTCTTCTTCAAAGAGTAAGAAAGGTAAGTAATTTTATTCTCTTATCCCTTTGGTTTAGCCACGAAGCAGTTATTTAACTTATTTAGACGGGAGAGAAAATTTCGTTTAATATTAAAAAGTATAGATCCATTTACGAAACTCAAGATACAGAAGTTTGATATCAAAGAATGAGGTCAGAACTCGACCGGGCAAAACTTTTCAACACAGCGGCTCAAACTTTCGGGAAAACATTACTCAGAACCGTTTCATTTTCCTTGCTTACTTTCAAAATGAGTTTTTAAGTTTCACGAGCTAAACCTGCGTGACTCTGTCGCTGATATAACCCCTGTGCTGTTACAAAATAGAGGAAATTGAAACGAAACACTGTTGCGGAAAAGAACAAAAACACAAGGATAAATATTTATTGCCTGCAAGTGCGATAAATAAGAAGAAATACTAATATTGATAACAATCCAGTGCAGAAGTGAAAATTATTTCCTTTATCGTATGCTTGAGATTTCACTATTTTCTTTATATTTCTATTAATTAAATACAGTTCCTTTTGCGTTCATCTTCAAATAACAAAATTCAATCATACATTTAACTTATTCTTCGAATCACATATCACGGATACGCGATAAAAATGAGACAACTCAAGAAAGTTATAGAAACGGTAAAAATATTATATTTCACCAATATTAGACGTTATACTACTATTAACCCTTTGACGAGTGGCCTTGCGTAAACATCGCAGTGTTTCGATAAAATAAATACGACTAGATTATCTCAAAATGTGATAAGAAGAAACGTTAACCTAATGAAGTTTGGTTATTATTTTAGAAGGGTGTTAATAATTATTTAAGAATTTATATTTGGAATATAAATAAATTAATAACTTTTTAATGCATGAAATGCATTGAAATTTCAGGGGGGGGGGGGGCTACAATTTTGTAGTCGTGAGTTCCGTTAATTCTTTGACAAAATCGGTAGATAAACTGGTCGGAGACCAAGCTGAAAAGGATAAAGGAAAGCATGGAATATCCAAGGTTGCGTGACACTGCAATTTACGTGGAAGTAGGAAGCCTTTAATCCGCCGTTAGATACCGTGACTTTATCACGAATCTACGAACATACATGAAGAAAGGACTAAAGCTCTTAAAAGGGTCCACCATGATAGCGAAACACACGGAGACCGACTTTTTACCAAACGATATATTTATATACGACACTGTCGTAAAGATTAGTGGCCTGTGTTTAACTTCAAAGGAATGAAACAATAAAGAAACGTTTGATTTAAAGCAACTCGGGTACAATATAAAACAGTTATCTTTACACAGGTCTTTACAGGTGCTTGCGAGACTATATAATTTTGTGTTTTAATAATCCTCGTGGATCTCAACTATTATTTCGAACGACGCGTTGCTTCCAAGGACTTGGCGGGTACGCGAAGGTAACACATAAAAATGGTGGCATTAATTAAACGGTCAAAACGTTATGAATTACGTTGGAAGGAAAAACGTGGCGGAAATGATACGAAGAAAAGGTTAAAGGGGAGTAAGAGTGTGAAAAATATTTTGCTCACGTGATGCTGTTGCTATAATTCAGCTAGGATTAATGTTATGCACGAAGTTTCAACCCTTACAAGCACCATTTAATATAATATATTTGTACGAGTAGAATTGAAATAATTTAAACAACAAGCGGAAAAACTTTGTGAGATATTACCTATTAGTTAATTAAAAAAATGACCAGTATAAATTATGAATATCGATAATATAATTGTATCTATTAAAGGGGATCTAAACTTTAAACACAAACTCTATTATAATATTAGTTAAATTAGTTTGTATCATGGTAATATGCTCGTTATTTATAAAAACCATTATTTACCTAACTTTTAAGTTAAGAATCATAAAAGTAGCACAATGTTTCCAGTTTCGAGAATTCGAAACATTTTGAGTCCCATTTCTATTAAATATTTTCAAATTATGATTTAGTATTTAATTTTAAATTAAAAATAGATGCTGAATGAAACAAACGAAATGGATTAACATTGGCGCATCTAATAATAATAAATCTGGCTGATACTAAAAGTATATCCATACTTTATTATACTATGAACTAAAGAATGAAAAAAATTTTACTATACTCCAAATGAAACAATTATAATAATTTTATTATACTATTACCTATAATTTTATTATACTACAAATAAGATGATTATAATAATTTTAAGCAACAGGTACAAAAATTGCTGCTATTATAGAGTTGGATAAAATCGATTGGGAATTATTATTTATCTACGGTTCCATTCATAAGCAAACTAACTAATAGTGAGATTAAACCGAAGGAATATTACTATCGTTACAAATGGATAGTCGTACAGTAACTCTAGGGATTTTACTATCTGTACTTTCGTACACGAAGTATCATGCGGGTCCTTCCAAAATTCATGGAGATTACTTTGGTATAAGCATTATTAACTGAACTTCCTACGTCCAAACTTCGCGTGTAAATTTGCTTAATTTGTCTACCCCTTTTACCTAATATTATAGAACACGGAAAAATACAAGAAACAAAATGAATAAAGGAACTGGGATTATTTTCTGTTCAACAATGTAAATAAAAGGACTTATCCTTTGCTTGTTTAATTTACTTATCCTTATTTAATTTACCAAAATCTCTTTTCTTTAGTCCAGCAATTCTCTATTAGCTTTCACAGCTAAACGATATCATTTCGCATCGCAAAAACATTACCTTTTCAATCTAATTTTGTATCATCGCGTTTGGCCGAAAACTTTTCTGTCGGCATCTAATATAAACCTTAAAAAATCTCCACTACGAGCAATCCTATTTTACCCCCCCCCCCCCCCCAAAAAGAAACCAAATTTCAAATCACACTTGCACACACACACACGTCGGTCTGCTCTTCAAATTTGCATTATACACTAGCGAAATTCGCAAATGCCTGGCAGTGTTGGTCAGCAGGGCAGGAAATCACGAAATTCCACGAGATCGAAGAGATATAGGCTCAGTTGCGAGTCGGATAACAGAGGAGGGGGACGCGAAACGAGAGTCGCATCGATCAAATACGCGGTGTACGAGTCGAGAGGGAACGTAATGACCCGTAGGAGAAGCGGGCCATGAGATTATCGGCGACGAGCGCGACAAGCCCGACAATCATTTCGCAATTACGAATGCAGGGAAACAGAGGGCCGAGAGACGGCGTCGCAACACGACGGAAATAAATCGAGACGTGATTGATCGCCACCTCCTCTGTAACCCCTTCCTCCTCTTCCATCCTTCTCTCCTCTGCATGGGAACGAAATTAATGCACTGTCAATCGCGCTGCGACGAGCGAAACGGATCCTGCAACGTCTACGACGTCGGACGTCGTCGTGCCTCGATATTTTTACGCGTTTACCTAATTTTTCTTTCACCTTCTGTGTGCCTTAATTTTTTTTTGTATTTATTTATTTAGTTTATTTAATTCGCGTTAGATTACACGCTTGTTTCCCTTGATATCAGAAGTAGGAAAGAATGATAATACGAAATAATGAAGACGTGATTGAATATTGATATTTAGAAGAGAATAAAAGAAAGAGATTATTTAAGGAATGATAGTACGAGACAATAGAGAATTGATTGTATATTGATATTTAGAAGAGAACGAAATACAGGGAATTATTAATGACTAAGTAAATATTATAATTTGAGTCGTTCATAGGCTAAAGTGATTAACCCTATTTTTTTAATTTTTTGGAATTGTAGTCCCAAAGCAATTGTTTAAAACTTAGCTTTTTATAGGTGAACAAAATTTCCTTAACAATTGGACTGAAATAAAGATTAAAACCTTTAACAGGAATGCGTAAGAAATGATTAAACACGCCTTCATTTTTAATATTCATAAGAACACGTAACTTCCTAATTATCTATTACCACGATCACCAGAATGACCATCAAAATTTACTTTCTAATATTGAATTACGTTTCCCATTCTACGATACTGTTAATATCAACGTAAACCTTTGCAACTTTCATAAAATAATTCCATCCGTACTCAACGTTAAATCGCGGATAACGAGAGAAGCGTGCCGCGTGTATTCGAAAATTAAATAAAGCAAGCGATTCGCCGGACACGTTACCCCGTTTATCAATTTAATTCTTACATAAACGGCGCGGCGGAACAACTCGGAGTGCAAACGACCGCGGGTTAGAAGCCGTCAAAGGGGATTTTAATTGCAAAATCGAAATCGAACAAGCGAATGGGGAAACCTCGCCTTTTCGCTTCGGTTGAAACGTCTTCGCCCGGAGCGATTCGACGTTCGATTCGCCTCTATTATTCGGCGACGACTACTAGCGATTTTCGCGAGTGTGTGCTGTAAGCCAAGAATTCAACGAGCCGATCGAGACGAATCGATTTCCGATCGGATGTCGCGCGAGCCTTCGGCCGCGATCCGATTGAGATTGCCCCGACCGCGGGCTGCATTGTTTCTCGATCGAACGCATTGTTTTCTATGTCGCAAGCTCGTCGACATCAATCATTGTCTCCGCCATCGACAATTGAACTTTGCCTATCTCTATAGATACAGCAGCCCGGGACCCACGCTTTTTTCGTCCGCCCCCTTTTTTTCGCTATAAAACACAGAATACGCGTTAATCCGTGTACATCGACCAGAGGGGGGTAAAAAAAAAAGGAATAAAGAGCTTCCTTCCACGAGGAGTGATTAAAACACGGATTTCGGCTTAACCATTCGCAGATTTGTGTTTGCGAAATTGTTTGCCCTGTTAGAAGGTTTTAGAGAAACGTTTAGTGGTAAAGTTGAAATGACTCCGTTACAGTTTCGTTATATGAACAAATTGCGTACGGAGCTTTCTATTAAAATCTTGATACGAGTTAAACAAGTCGATTAGGATACTGGCTTTCGAACAATAAAATTAATAAAATGCTTTATACGGTACGATGCATAATTGGATCGGATTCTTCGTAATATAATACTAATTTTCTCCACTTTTTCGGCATTTTGTAGATATGTATAAAAGAGTATTGAAACGAGATATCTCGTGAGCCGTGCGCAATGTGTTAAATTTGCCATAAGTTAACCGTCTTCACGTTAGCAGTCTTCACGTCTTTTTCGACCCATTGTAAAAGATCAACATTATAAAATGAAGAAGCGTAATTGTATTTAAGCTCTATAAAGTAAATGTTAGAAAATATATTCATAATATAAGATAATCGGTATACTTTGACGTGGTATAAAAAAATGAATTTTTACTTTTGATGTACAGATTCTAATCCTACGAAGAATCTCGTGTTCCATTTTGCAGATATCATTTTGTATCCATAGTCCAATTATTATAAATACTTTCCTTGGAATAATAAATCGAATTCCAACAAGCATTGTCTTCGACTGAAATGCTTCCCAAAACTATCCGCTAAAACTCTCGCGGACAACAACAAACGACCTTTAAAATTTCCCACAACCGTAATAACACAATTTCACAGACGTTTGCAACTTTACACTTTCACACGTTCGCACCAGAAATACTCAAAAATCGCACCAGCAGAGAAAGAGAGAAAGAGAAAGAGAAACGGCGAAGAAGTAGCTGCATAAAAGGACCATGAAGAAACAATCTCGCAACACTCGACACCTACGCGCGTCTCCTCGAGCAACCCACGTATCCAGAAACCGTAACGCGGCGTCCCTCTCGGCTGAAGAGAAAAAATAAAGGGAATAAAAAGGGGGAAAAGTGTCTGCTGGAGAAGAGATGAAAAGGGAAGCTGCTTCTTCCATTTATCCGTCAGGTGTTCTTCCGGCTAAAATAGAGGAGCCTCCGAGTAACTCGACACGTTGATGGATCAAAGTGGCGGTAACGTCGTTAAAGGAACGTAGCGGATTCGTTGATTCCGATAGCCGTTTTCCTCGCCTGCGAAAGAGAAGATAGGACACGCGTAAATCCTTACCTCGCCGGAAGCCACCGCTTCGCCAGGTATGAACAGCTCTGGATAAACGTTGTCGAGGTACCATTTGAACGACTTGCAGCCGAGCTTCTTCCTTAGCGCTTTCCTCTCCGATACGTTGCCGTAGTTACCCTGTAACAAGTACAAAAATTGCGAATCATAAGCTTGGAAATGTTGAAGGTAGGAAAGGAAGAAGTGGCCTCTGTGTGCGGATGGGAAAAGGGTCGTTTCCGGTTGCAGAGATTTAAAGAAAAGGAGAAGAGATATAATCGTAAAAGAAAAAAAAAGGAGGAGGAAGAAGGAAGAGGAAAAGGAAACGGGCTAAGCGAGGAGGAAATAAAGGGCGAGGAGAAATACACGGAACCTTTTATGGAGTTCAGTTTAAGGCCTCCTAGAGCGGAATAATGGCAATACTTGAGATAGAAACTGTTCGTGGTACTCGCGAAATTGATGCTTGCAAGGAACAAGTCACTGGATCATAAGAGTTTTGTTCGGAAATTTTTTAGCAAACTCGCATGTCAATTTTTAAGGGAGGAGGTCATTTTAGAATTACTTGGGAGTGTAACGGTAATTTTCATAGAATTATTCTTCGAACTATTCGAAGTAATTTGTATAGAATTATTCTTCTGAAGTATTCGAAGTAATTTGTATAGAATTATTCTTCGAAGTATTCGAAGTAATTTGTATAGAATTATTCTTCGAAGTATTCGAAGTAATTTGTATAGAATTATTCTTCTGAAGTATTCGAAGTAATTTGTATAGAATTATTCTTCGAAGTATTCGAAGTAATTTGTATAGAATTATTCTTCTGAAGTATTCGAAGTAATTTGTATAGAATTATTCTTCTGAAGTATTATGAAACGTTTGGTTTTGAACATAAGAAATTTTCGTTTCACAGGTAGACTCAAAATATGTGTATAATATAAATAAATATATGTATAAATGTACATATATCAGTGGTTCACAGAATAAAGTAATTAACTTCCCTGGATTTGGATTTTTTAAAGCTTTAGTACCAAAGCACTTGACTGGTACTTAACTTTTTATATTTGAAATAAGTTTACTTAATAATTGGATTTAACGCGATGAAAACAGAAAAATGTAACAAACATTTTATCAAAGCTACAACGATTATTCCAAGAATATATTATATTATACATTTCATCCGTTGTTAAATAAATATTTCGCCTGTAATAATATATTCTACTGCGTTTGTTTGACTTCAAATATGAAAAAGAATTTTAAGAGAAAATATCTATTAGATGCAGATGTATACGAAATATTCAAAAAACGATAAGAAGCAAAACTGAGTATTTAATTTACTTATTATAATTTATTTACCGCAAATTGTACACCAATTATACTATAAAATATTTTCTATGAGTAATACTATTATTATATTGTTATTACAAAATACTTGTTTATTAGCTATATGTAATATTGTAATCAGACTTTAATCGTCCTATAATTTCACTCAATTTCAGTTTTGTGAGGTGTATACTTCTTTTTGACTTTATCTTGAACAATTCAAAGTGAAAAAAGATTTATCTACTGCAACGATTAACGATAAATCGATAGAAGTAAAAAAGTATTTATTTAGTTGATTGGAAACTTCAAGCTGTGCAATTCGGATGAATATTTTGACAATAATATTTCTCTTTCTTTTTTGTTCCCTGTGTTTCACTTATGGCTTTGGAATTCATAAAATATCGGGGAGAAGTGTGTGCGTATCGCGTAGAGGAAATGGAAAATTCAAGCACGTATTGTGGCACACAGTGCTCGACTGGTAAAACGTTTTCGATAGATGTAAAACAATTTTCAACAACACTCGAACGTAAACTCTTAAACAAACTGTATTCTAAAATAAAGCAAACGATCCTCTTCAAACAGAACACGCATGCATCCATTTTACAGCTACAAATCCACGATTTTTCATCATTATTAACACCGTTTTACTTAAACCAATTTTAGAAATACTCGCACTAAAAATACGACAAACCGTTTATCAAATAAATTGCATATTTTTTCACCATAAATTAAACGTATTTAATTCTACGTTTTGTAATTTTGTTAAAAATAGGAGGATGTGAAATTAACGTGTGAAGAGGATTTTTCGTTATTATTGTAGAAGATTTGAATTTGTTTAAACAATACGGGGTTATGAATATTTCAATTTTTACTTATTCTTTTCTTGTGGAAATGAATCATGTTTCTAAATCTTTCTTGATGAAATAATTTACCGTATTTATTTTACTTTAACGAAGAAAGTTCGGTTTTTCAAAATAAATATTTTTCGGGTTCAAATCGTTTTTGCAACGTTCTACATTTAACAATATCAACAATACTGTTATTTGTGCATTGATTGAAATTGTCTATAAAACGATGTATCGAAAACAACGATGAATCCCGAAAATGAAACATTTAATTTTTGTAACAAAAAAGAATGATTCTCATCCAAGAGAATACGGCAAAACATTTACACTTTTGATTTATTGAAAACAAATATCTTTTTCGGCAACGATTCTACCATGTAAACCTGAATTGATTGGAATTGATTTCATGGAAACATTTTTATCGTATTTAATATATTGGCACGTATAGTGGGAGTCAAAAGTAAATATACACCTCGCAAACACGAAATTGAGTAAAATTATACGATAATTAGAGTCTAATTACAATATTATTTATACCAAATACATAAGTATCGTTCAATAATAATATAATAGTAGGTTTTCCAATATTAGGCGTACAAATTAATTCAGTACCTTTATCATTAAACCTTTGACAACTTTATAAATGTGTTGGCTTCATAAATGTGAAAATGCTGCAAATTGTAAATGTTAAAACTGTATCTAATCTTTTGTGAATAACTATTAAATCTCGTAAAATCCTGAAAGCTTGTTATTAAATTTACTAAAAATCCCGAAGACTTATCATTATTAAATCAGCATTTACAACATATTAATTTATATTCGCTTCTTACAATTAGTCATTTTACGCGTAGTCTACACGTAATAAACTTTATCGTAGCATACTCTTCTCGTAATTACATTTATTCCGTTCGTTATTTAATATATTATTCTAATTAATAGTCATTGCCATTCTTATACGTATACTAAAGGGATTATTCCATTAATAAATAAGTGAATAATAACAATATTTACGTAAAAGTTTCTAACGAAGTAACGTTGCGTAACGATTGCAAAGATTTAGAAGGACGTTTGCAGGCTTGAATCTCTAATTACGCGTGAACAAGCTAAACACTCGAGTGAAACCTATTCCTCTCACGAAAGGTGATTTCACCCACGGAAGGCGGCTCGACGAAAACACGCGAATAAAAGAGATGGCTCTCGTGGACAACAATTTACTTTTATCCCATCGTTCCGCACGCTCGATCGGATCTCGTTCTGACGGGACAAGCTGCCAGGATAAAGGATAGATCGCGGAGAATGAAAGAAGCGCCTTTCGAGGAATACCAGGACACGCGAGCGATCTTTAAGAGTGCCTGAAGCGTTTACGTGCCGGTTTTTACGAGTCTCGGTCTACGCTACTCTCCATCATCGGGTTTAGTTATCGTCATTCCTTATCGCGTCTATTCCGAACAACGTGTGCCCCTTCGTGTAGTCAATAAAAAAAATGGAAAAACAAATTTTCGAAGTATTCACATAATACGTTTTCATATTGTACGATATCCGTAGATGAAATTTTGTTAAAATATTGGGCTGGTGCGATTGAAATAAAGCAATTGCGATTTTTAGATATCGAATTTGTTCTAGTTAACCCTTTCATTTACGACTTCTTTTCAGAGACCATGTCGTGTTACATTAGCTAGTTATTACTTTAAATACGTAAGTATAAGTATAATACGCGAGTAATAGTAGTCTTTAAAGCAGCTTGTGTGTTTCGGTTTGCGTAACAGATATAAGATGCATAGTAAACGTCGCGACTTACTGAATTATGACAAGTTCCGAACTTTACAATTATATTGGCCACGTTTCAACGTTCAACAGCACATTTACCTCCTAATACTCGTTTAAAAATATTAAGTGTACACGAATATACAATGTCTATGCGTGGCTACGTAAATCGAAGTTCAAATTTAGTATGAAAATTTCTTTACTTACGATTCTTTATACATCGCTATTACTTTGCTATTAACATTAGGTTTACGGACATTACGTGCATAATTTAACAGGTTTCCAGAAAAATACGTATACTGCATATAAATATACGAACGTAGAAGCGTAACGATGAAGAGAATCACGTAGAATACATATTCATACCATTGTATTAATTAAAGTTAACATAAAGTACCGAAAAATAATATTTATGGTCTCTACAATGTTAGGTGTGAAATTTGAAACGCGTCAACGTGACGAGTACCGTAAATTTAGCGTTAAATAAAAACAGTAACAGTAATTTGCTCGTTTACCCAATAACTCATCCGCCTCGAACAACAAGGAGAACGCAAATGGGCCAAGAACCGAGTAAAGTGAAAAAGAAGAGAAGTCTGATGAAAAAGGAAAAAAAAAAGGTAACTCATGGGAGGAAGTAGGAAGTGCTCACCTTGTCGTGACCTATCCTCTGGTAGTAGTACTTGGCGTACTCGTCCAACCACACTTCGCTCAGCCTTATACTATTCCTCTTGAGCACGTTCACGCCGCTACGCCACTTGTACGGTGAACGCTTCCGGAAGATGTGGCCCACGTGCGAGCATGGCACGATTTCCAGCGTACCTTCAAACACCGCGAAAACAAACGGTCGAATATTCGTTTCGTAAACATCGGACCCAGGCCTGGTTAACTGATTCATCCAGCCAATTCCCACTCCTTGCGCCTTGTTACACAATTCATAGATAGACTCGCGTACAGCTGCGTCCTAATCAATGTCGCACAGCGACGAATTCGAGCGACAGATCAACGCGATAAAAAGTAAACGCGGAATATTCCGTGTTCGCGTTCAGATTGGCAACGCGCGCTATGCAATAACGTGTTTACTAGTGTAGACCGGAACTCGGGGAGGCGAGGAAGATACAATTCAATTCGTTTAACGTTACTTTATTCTTTCGACGAGCGATAGACGCAGACAGACCTTTCGTTGCCTGGCGTACCATTTTATATTTTTCAATATTCGAATGGTGAGGAAGAGTCCCGATGGAGAGAGCTAAGGGGTATGTTGCCCCTTAGAATTTCCTACTTCCCCGTCAACGGTCACTCGGCCTTTCCCGTTACGTACCCGGAACTCGGCAGCCAGCAATAAAAACCAAGGATCGCCTCGACTTTGAAATCACATGCGAAAATAACGAAATTACAACTATCTCAAATCTTGGGTTCACGTGCTGTCCAGCTGCAAAATTAACAAGTACTGGTTCCTTGGGCTTTATTGTTGCTACGGCAGGCCCTTACCCTCTAACACCCGCTACGCGACCATATAATTAAGCCTACGGGTCTACACTAGATATGCAATAATTCGTTTACTAGATTGGTCGAAACGAAAGGTCCGATATCGCTCGATTTGACGAACAAACGACATTTGTCGCTGTACGACGCTGATTAGGACGCAACATAAGATACAAAAACAATGTTACATCGTTTCGTCGCGTAGAAACAAGTGCCGCGCATCTCTCGGTCACGTCATTGGGCAATGGCGTGAGTGATGTCGGATGTGAAATAGCGAAGATGAGCGAAGGAGTAAGTGGAGGAAGTGGCAAACGTTGCTCGCGAGCCGTCAGCTAGCCAGCCCTGTTTTAACCGATGGAAATTGCTGATTGCGGCTCAGCGGAAGGGGAACGAGTTTATTTGGCTAGGATACAGCGTTGGTGTTTCGGGGGATTTAAGTTTCTTCCAGGGGGGCTTTTCCGCGCGGCGGAATGCCACACAGTTGGTGGAAAAATGCGGATGGGAGTGAAGGGTAACGTGATTGGACGCCTGGAGAGATTGGACTTTGACGGGAACTCGACACGCTACGTGGATTAGTTACAACCCGCAATGGGTTCTCCGCTAATTGCTATGCGAGTCGAAGAAAAATCGATGCAAGTGTGGAATATTCTTCGAGTCTTCTTGGGAAATTGTTGGATTAACCCTTTGCACTCGTACACGGAGTTTATTAGCGATCACACGGTATAAACTTAGGCGTGCGGATTGCTTTCGTTTCTTTAAAGTTTTCCTTTGAAATGGTAAGACAAAGGAAATGAAAATATGGAATTCGTACTGAAGTATATGTAAAAACATATCAGTCGATGTTGAAAAACGTCTGATGTACATTTGCAATGGTCTCAACACTTCTCTAGCCCACGTTAAAGTTTTCGATTATATTTTACTTGCTTTACGTGCACACGAAATGCCTTTAATTATTACGGTTTGAGTTGTAGAATTTTTTTTCACAATTTAGAAAGTTATAAGCTTGTAATGTTAAGTTAGGGCTTCGGTCAACCTTCTCCTACTTGTGGAATATTAATTGCTCGTTAAAACGTTACAAAATATATATTTACATTGATACGTTGATGTATAAACAATAATGTAATATTTCGTATCCATAACAAGGAAGTAATTACAATTTTGACGTCGAAAATTCGCTTTTTAATTGCCATGTTGGTAGAGTTCAACATTCTCGAAAAAGCTTTCGAGTGCAAAGAGTTAATTTGTGATGGAATTTGTGGTTGATAAATGTAATTTATGGTTGGTGAATGCTTGTAGTTCACAAGTGTACCTTGTGATTGATAAATGCTTGAGGTACGTAAATCACATTATGATTGATAAATGCTTGTGGTTTACAAATGCAACTTATGGTTGATAAATGCTTGTGGTTGATAAATGCAACTCATGGTTGATAAATGCTTGTGGTTGATAAATGCAACTCATGGTTGATAAATGCTTGTGGTTGATAAATGCAACTCATGGTTGATAAATGCTTGTGGTTGATAAATGCAACTCATGGTTGATAAATGCTTGTGGTTGATAAATGCAACTCATGGTTGATAAATGCTCCGACTATTAAGGTAAACGTAGGTAACGTGGAACTCTATCAAGTCCCGATAATTAACTAGCCATTATATTCGATCGATCAAACCCTACAACTTTAATGTTATACAAAATCATTATTCAAATTATACCGTGAACCGTGTATAAAATCAGTACCTATTATTACTATTATTATTATTATATATTATATTAACAGCACCTATTATATATTAGTATTTACTTTGAAATCAAGTTATCAAAAATCCATTAAACTAATTTCGGAATATTATTGGTGTTGGTATACCGAAAAGTTTCTACGAAACTACGAAAAAATCTCTCGAATAACAGAAAAAGAATCTCCACTCTTCAAACTTGTTCGAGATCGAATGGCACAAACATCTGAAGTTGTTTCCACGTGTTTTAATCAACCTCGGGACAAATTTTCTGCGCGAGTGTTGCACGTACCTCCGCACATCCACGTTTTAAAGGAGAGTTCGAGATTTTCTCCGCCCCAAATATCGAAACCACTGTCGTACGTGCCGAGGCGGTCAAAGAAAGCTCGATCTATCGAGAAGAGGCCACCAGCCATGGTTGGTGACCACACAGGCTCCGCAGGATTCTTGTGTCTCTTTTTCTCTCTCTCGGGAACCGCGTGCCAATTGAACTGATACACAGAAATCAAAGAACCTTAGAAATCATAGCTGCGACACGGTGAAATTCGACACCGCAACAAGCATAGAAATAGTCAATTTAAATCTGTAAACCGAGTCGTTTCTCACTCAGATAGAAACTTTTTTTATAATAGGAAATTAAATTAATTTCCATTAATAGATTAATTCGTTTCCTTCTTACAAAAGTCATACGATATTTCATGTTTAATATAAATGAAACTGTAAGTTAAAATACCCTGGATTTCTGACTACATTAATAATGAATGTTCTTTCCTTTTCAATTTCCTTTAATGGATTAATTCATTTTCCTTCGACAAAAGACTTACGATATTGTAGTTTTAATATAAATGAAACGGTAGATTGAAATACTTTAGATTTATGAGTAAATTAATAATTCATTTTCGTTTCGTTCCAATTTCTTTTAATGGATTAATTCGTTTCCTTTTGATCAAAGATATACGGTATTGTATTTTTAATATAAACGAAACGATTGATTAAAATACTCGAGATATACGAGTAAATTAATAATTAAGAACGGGATATTGGTATTCTGATTGATAAATTAACTCGTCTGGCTCAGTTAACAGGTTGAAAAGAAACAGAGTAATAGATTGTATAATATAAGTGGATAAAAGCAATACAATGTGCAAGGTGTACCAGGTTTTCACCGCAAAACTTGACCTAAAACTGTGTGTTCGCTTCAACCTTAAACTTTATGTTCTACGAAAGCAAATCGACTTATCACGCTATTTTATTTAATATGTATATTTAATATGTGTATAATAACATCTGTAATATGTATATAATAACACGTATAACGTGTATATGTGTAATATGTATATGTATAACGTGTATATAATAATATGTATAATATGTATCATATGTATATGTATAATATGTATATTTGATGTATATTTAATTATATTTTTACAATACGACTCTAATTCAATGCCTTGACAGCTGATTAACATTATTTTGCAAAAAAAAACACGGATAACTTCAGAATTAACAAAAGCCGACATTACTTCCCCGTCAATCCAATAATTTTATCACAAGCTTCCAACGTAACTTAAAAAAACATATTTGCTCGATTGTAGCTACAAAATATACTGTCAAAGTTTCGCGGGAAAGAACAACAATGGACACAATATATTTACGAACGCTACGTCCAGATAACGTAGTCACCGAAAATTCCAACAATAATATTCCAAATTCATTCGCCCATGTTGGCCCACCTTCGGAATTAGAAATCGCCTATTGTGCATATTTCACTCGAATAGTATAGAGCTTTCGCAAAATAACAGTGTAAAGGAATTCTCGCTTACCTGTAGATTCCAATCAAATCCACCCACGTTCACACCACCGGAATCCCTCCAGTGATATTCCAGCGTGGTGTCGTCGATAACATCGATCACAGGGCAAACGACTGTCGTCTGATCGCGAGCGATCCGATCGAGAAGAGGTTCCAGCCAACCTTCCGTGCACTCGCAATGGCTGTCCAAATATGTAAGAACCGGCGCCTTGGCCGCCGCTGCGCCCAGCAAACGAGCTCTAATAAGACCTTCTCGTTTTTGCGCCCTAATGATTTGAACCTTAGGGTAGTTCATCATGTAGTCCTCCAACTGACGCTGCAGATGCGCTGTGAAACGATAAATTCGATTACTCAGCGAGGGACGAAATAGTAAGCTGCTTATAAAGCGACCTACAGAAGACTTCCACGGAGAAGCTTTGCACAACGCATAAAGAAGATTTAATTGAGCGAACTACTCAACGTTGCGAATTTACAATGCATTTAGCTGATTGTCAGTTTGGCTTCGAGGTACAGGAATGCAAATGTGTAGCGAAGAAAAGGTTTACAAGAATTTAATTCGTTCTTTCTATTTTTCACCAATAATAATAATCATCAGTAATAATAGGTAATAATCCATATAACACAGTTTCTGTCGTGTTACAAACTTGCTTACTTAGCCTCGCATTGCAGCTCGCAAGATACCAAGATACCTTCTCTTTCTCTAGATACATTATTACCTTATACCTTAATCTCACGACAACAAAGAAAAGACGCGTTCCTTCCCGTTATTATTAATTAAATCGCCTTTATCAGAGCCACGTTATTTTACCTTGCCCCCAACTGTGCTATAAGACGAACAGACATTGATAGAAGGACAGAAAACGAGCTTACAGCGTTTTTTGTCCGACGTGATAAAACAATCGGCTGGTTTGTAATGGCACACGCCATATGCTGCCTATGGAGGTTTCCTAACTATGTTTATGAGCCTTCCAGTTGCTACAGAGAAGCTTATCTCGAGCTTTTAACGGGGATTGCAGCAAGGCTCTATCCCGGTATCGTTTCCTACACGTTGCGCCTTTCTCCGGTGTCAAACGAACTTAATCTTCACCGGATTTTCTCCGGTGATTTTTATTTTCTTCCCTCTCTCTCACTAACCCCTTCGTCCCCTTTTGTTACACGTGTCTATAGTTACTTATCTGTTTGTTCCATCCGGTGTCAGTTGGATCCGTACACAACTTTAATGATAAACCCGTCTTTGTTTCAACGTACAGTGGCCATAGAAAGTATCGATCGAAAAGCTGTTTGTTTAATTTCTAATGGTAGAAAAATGGTACGATTGAAAAATGGTTACTTCGCGATGTTGTTACGTTTGTTCTTTAGAGGTGATTAAATTTGTGGGCATTTTGAATGCGTGCTTTAGATTTGACAACTAGTTAATCAGCGAGATGTGATTTCGTGTATTTAGTATATCGTGACTTGTTTCCCTTGTTAAGAATAAAAGAGATAATGAAAGGTTATTGTTCTGCAATTATTAAAGACGTGATACAAAAATCGCTGAATCCATCGAAGACTATAGCAAAATATGCATTCTAGAAATGTTTTAAAAATTCGAAAATCGTTTGGAATAAATGAAGATTATAACATAAATCCTCATACTTATTGAAGTAAACAAAAATTGCAACGAACTTTTTCATCAAACTTCCAACATCGCCATATTAACACTAGCTTTACGGAACTCGTCACGTTGGCGCATTTCAGATTTCATACTTCAAATTATAGAGACCATAAATATTATTTTTCAGTACTTTATGTTAACTTTGATTAATACAATGGTATGAATATGTATTCTACGTGATTCTCTTCATCTTCACGCTTCTACGTACGTATATTTATATACAGTATACGTATTTTTCTTCTAAGCCTATCAAATTACGCACGTAACGTCCGTAAACCTAGTGTTAATATTGATATTTAAATGTGTATTCATTAGGCCCAATTACGTTAAGTTTCCCATAATTCAAGAGCGCTCTTATGACAATGGGTTAAATCCGCATACGTACATGTTACGCGACGCCACGCGCAGAGAAGTAACGTAATCCTTCCAACAGCATAAGCAATTCGCGAAAGCCCATTTCCGTCGCCCAACAAAACCGTAGTTCATCCTTTATCAACTCGTCGCGGTATTTCTCGAAAACTCTACACCGGCACGCCACGGAAAGCGGGAAAGCAGCTTGCCAAACTGTACTTCCTACGGAAATAACAGGGCTTCGCCCGATAGAAGGAGACAATCGATCTTCCGTCAAACTTTTCTTAACGTCAAAAAGCGGGCGTCAGAGGCAGGCAAATTTTTCTCCGAGCACCGAAAAAGGGAAGAGGGAATAAGGGGGCGGGACTTTGGAGCGAAAGATATCAGCGTCTCGGGATCGTTGGCATGCATCAAGCTGTCGGAATTTTCCGAGTACACGGGCGCAGCAACACGTCGACGCGAAGGATTTCCTTCCTCTATTCAAACGTTGACCCGATCTATTCGTTACAGGCCTGTGCACGCTAGAGGGGATAGATCGCGATTAATCGATCCATCGTGAGACTACAGAACCACTGCCGCGATAACGAATCACTCGAGGGGCTGAATAGGGATACGCTTGCTTCGATGAACTATAACGAGGCGATACACGGTGAAATACGGTTTTCTGAATAAGCCAACGTTTATCGATTTCCCGTGGCGATCGTGGAAATCTCGCTACGTCGCGTTCGTACAGAGTATTTGGTAACTTTTCCCGGCGAAGTTTAAGAGGATAATCCATTAGGTTGGATAATAAGTTCGTTTACGGTCCGTTAAACCTTTGCTGTATTCATTTTCCAATCGCTAGTGAAGTTTAACCCTTTGCAGTCGTATTAATTGTATACACAGATGGCGTAATTATTAATCAGGAATTCGTTTTCATCGAGCGAAAACTAGTATACGGTAGCAATGTAATGCAAGATTAACGAAATTTATAATATTACTCTTAAGAATTTTTATCTTTGTATACGTGTATGTAATGTAGTAGGATGATTTTGTTTCATTGCTTCGATTGACGAGTGCAAAGGGTTAATTTGGATACTTACTGCTTTAACACTGTATCAGATATAAAACATTGATATATGACACGTAATTTGCTTCCCATAAACGTTAATCTTATAATTTCATAATGCATTTAGAGTTAGAATTATAATTAATTAGAAAAGCAGCGTGCATTTGTTATACCTCGTCCACAATTTGCTTCACGAGTTGTTTTGCCATACTTTAAATTTGCCACACTTTTCATTATAAGGCAAAGGGTTAACCCCTATTAATCTGATAGTTTCGCAGTTACAAACTTTTTCATACGCATAGAACTGAAAATTAACGCGTTCATTGCGAGGAGAATTTTGCTTGTTCTTTTTTCTACTTTTACAATAGAGTTTAAACCTTTGCACTCCAAACTAATTTAATAGTTTAATATAGAATAATTGAATTGTCCACGAATATATAAATATGCGCAGTCTAATTATAAAGATAAGTTGAATGCGGCATCAGATATGATAAACGAATTTGTAATTATAACGTATATCTCACTTACGCATATCAGAGAAGTCGTCAACCAAGATGATTTCCTGTATCAGATGATCTGGCGATCTATCTAACACAGAATGCACTGTCCTCAGCAACACTGACCAGGCTTCATTATGAAAGCAGATTATCACTGCTGTGGGAGGAAGATCTTTCATGTATCTTCCAGGTTCTTTGCACCTGTAACAAACAGAAGAACATAATTCATATAGGAATGTTCCAAAAATATTATACTTCTTATTATGTAAATAACATAGAAATTATTGCATAAACAATCGCAATCTATTAATTATATTTTAATAACGTTAGCATCTGAATTAGATGATATTGATCAATAACCATTGCATAGATCTCTCGAAAATTGTTCGCAAATTATAGACTGTAAATATTGATACGTTTATGCGAAATTTAAATGCACACATAGTATGTAAGAATCTATTAAATATTCTCAACAAGGTACCTGTTACAATAGTCAAAAAGTAAGACAAATTTCTATTTAAGTCCAATTTCTTTAATTGTATCGCCAAAAATATGAATTTGGATAGAAATCCACGATCTACTTATTATATTTGGTTGCATTCTCCTTTATTAAAACATATCCATTAGTAAAATATCTTTCTTTAGATTCAAATATATTACTCGTCACACTTTTAAACAACCAATTAAATTAATCTTCATATCCATTCGTGCAACGTAATATTTTCTTTAACCACGTATGAAATATTGTAAAATATTTGCTACAGTATTATTACATACTTAATTCTACAAACATTATTAAATATTTTAAAACGTACGTTACAGTATTGCATGCGCTCAAATATTAAATATTTTAAAACATACGTTACGGTATTATTACCCACTTGTTTGTTCAAATATTAAATATCTTAAAACAAATGTTACACTATTATTACCCACTAATTTCTTCAAACATTAAACATTTTAAAACGTATGTTACAGTATTATTACCTACTTATTTCTTCAAACCTTATTAAATATTCGTTAATCATCGAAATCACTCGGAAATGAATAATATAATAAACCGATTAGAGTGCAGAATCAAATCAGGAACAAATCAACTGCGAATATTCTGCGCCTCAACGAAGTTACATACATTCTATAAGTATTCGGATCGATCATAAATCCGAATCAACGCCGTTAATATCTTAATTCCATCGTGATCCAGGAAATACGGATTACGGTGACTAGATACCTGCGCAACGATAGGGGGGCAAAATACGGTAATGCGATTAGAAAGCACTACGTTGGTAAAATAAACGACCAAGAGGAGTACACACATTTCTAAGGTCCCTGTAGAGCAAGATTCTAGGAACGTTCGATTTCGTGGCGCACCGGTATCGGCTAATAAAGCTAATGTGGATAATAATCTCCGTAAACAATCACGTTCCTCCATTTCCAGCGTCGTTACGTGCATCTGCGTGTTCCTATCCGTTTGTCAAACTCCTGTTTATCGTTTCCGTTCGCAAACAATCTCCTTGTTACTTCGTTTACACGACAAATTTGTTTATTTAAGTTTACTTGTTTATTTGATACACGGCAGACCGATAAAAATCTCCATTCGTGTATTTATTCAACTGTTAAAATAGGAAACGGAATACGGCGAAATCTCTGAAACGGAATTCGCTGTTTTCAAAGTGTTACGAATTGCATCAATTTTAAGATACAAAATTATAGGATACTTTAATAATTTTGACCGATTAATTTCCACTTAATTTCTATCTTCCATTTGTTTCTATTTATTTCCACTTATATCTTTATTTCTTTTTTTATCGTATTCAATTTATTTACGCTGTTACCTAATTATGCCGGTAATTATATCGATTTATATCCCAATAAAATATGGAAACCTTTTTTATATTTTTTATTTAGATTACTTTCACGATCATCAACATTATTGCGTTTAATTTTTCATTCGCGTTCAATTGAAGCGCAAAATTGTAAAATGAACGTTTGCGTGTAAAGCGAAGATGCGTTCGTTAATTTGTAGCAAATTAAGTATTCATCGAAAATGTCGGAGAGTGCGAATCTGAATAGTGCATGAAGTGGGAAAATTCGCGATGAAGTCGGTGGAAACTTATCATCGAGGGAAGCCTCTCGTGTGATCGACGAAAAGGGGGACTGGCGATGACGTAAATGGGAAGTTCATGAATTTTTAATGGCATTTGGTGGCGCATTAAAACGGGATCTAATTGAAAATCAAGTTTCAAAGTATTCAACCTAGAAAGTGCTTTAACGCACCACGCCTCTCTTCAGCTGTTGCGCGCATCAAACGCAAACCATTTTTCCAACGGTATTACCATATTGAAACGTGTTAGCGGTTATGTGTACGGGCGAACACGAAATTGACTATAAATTGGCTGAATTTAGCGTGCGGCGAGGGAATAATAAGAAACATATTGCTGAAATTTATGGAACCATTTGTACGGCAGTGGAATAGGTAAACCAATAGTCAGAGGAGACGTGCAAATTCTTCAAACGACGACTTGTTGATTTAAAATAAAACTTTCGATCATGTTCACATTGTTAACAATATTTATTATTGAAAGGAGTATATTAGCCAGATTTGTTTTAGGAAATATTTTGCTGAAATTTGCAGAACAATTTGTATATGCAGTGGAATAAGTGAAGCAATAGTCAGGCGAGACGTGCAAATTCTTCAAACGACGACTTGTTGATTTAAAATAAAACTTTCGATCATGTTCACATTGTTAACAATATTTATTATTGAAAGGAGTATATTAGCCAGATTTGTTTTAGGAAATATTTTGCTGAAATTTGGCGAACAATTTGTATATGTAGTGGAATAAGTAAAGCAATAGTCAGGTGAGACGTGCAAATTCTTCAAACGACGACTTGTTGATTTAAAATAAAACTTTCGATCATGTTCACATTGTTAACAATATTTATTATTGAAAGGAGTATATTAGCCAGATTTGTTTTAGGAAATATTTTGCTGAAATTTGCAGAACAATTTGTATATGCAGTGGAATAAGTGAAGCAATAGTCAGGCGAGACGTGCAAATTCTTCAAACGACGACTTGTTGATTTAAAATAAAACTTTCGATCATGTTCACATTATGAACAATATTTATTATTGAAAAGAGTATATTAGTGAGATTTGTTTTAGGAAATATTTTGCTGAAATTTGCAGAACAATTTGTATATGCAGTGGAATAAGTAAAGCAATACTCAGGCGAGATATGCGCGTGCTTAAAACGGTGTTTTTTTGTTGATTTCAAATAAACCTTTTGGTAATTTTTATACTATTAGGTGTACAAATTAATTCGGTGCCTTTACACAAGATTCAATGCCTACTAGTTGAAGATTAAAAACAACGTCGAGGTTCTAAATAAGTTTCGTTATTTAATTTTCATCGTAGGCGACGCATAAAATACATTTTAACAATGAAGATGACAACACTTTTAAATTAATAAAATCTCCAAGACTTTAAACGTAAAGGCATCGAATTAATTTGTACATCTAATATTAACAATATTTATTATTAACAGGAGCATAATGGGAATTATTCTAAGAAATAGTTTGCTGGAATTTACGAAATAATACGTGTGCAGTAGATAAGCCTAGCATTAGTCAGTCGTGTCGAGAAAGTTCTTAAAATGATGATTTCTTGATTTAAAATAAATCTTTTAATAATTTGTACATTATTAAGAATGTTTATTAGTGAAATAAGCATTATAAGAGATAGGAGAAGCATTAGAAGGGAATTATTATAAGAGATATTTTGCTGGAATTTACAAAACACTGTGTGTACACTAGAAAGGTCTAGCATTAATCAGACATGACGTGCAGGTACTCTAATTGTAATTAAGGAGTAATGATTATACTGTGAAATTAATAATAATACCTATTGCAGCATGTAGAAATGCAAATAGTGCAAAATTAAGTACATTTATTTCTACTATCAATAATTCGTCAATTATTCTGGCACAGAAACTCTTTTGTATAAACAGCCTTATTTCTTATCAATCCCTTGCATTTATTTTATGAATCTTATTTAATAGACGTTACCTTCTTCTACACGCTATTACCAAATAAAAATTTAGCAGTAAAACATATTAATCATTTGTAATTAACTGTATTCACGTTACAAATTCTACCTAATTTACATTCCAATTCAACATGAATCTTTTAACAATTCCCATTAATTTGCTAAAAAGCTTCAATAAAATTATATCAACTTCGTGAATTAACGAAAGCTAAAGGATAAAAATTTACGAGTTGCTGACAGTCACTAGCAACAAAGTTGTTGATCGAAAGCTCTTTTGAATAATTTGCTGGCGCGAAAGAATTGAAACCAGACAGCATTTTATAATTATATATGCATACGAATCTAAATTGGAAACCGTATCGAGCTTTGCAGCAATATTATTCATGATCGTGTATTTTAGAAACTTGAGGTGTTTCACCTTTAGCCAACGCGATACCCGAACACCGAACATCGTCATTAATACAGTACTACAATGGGCTATTTGTACGTTTTCCAGCTTAATCGTTACAATAATATTAACAATTAATACGGCATATAATTTCATATGTAGCTTTGTACGTGAAGATTTTGCTATTTGTAGGTACGTGAATATAAGAAATACTACATCTCAGTATGATGCTTATACTCATTTGTTGTTCAAAGTTCTAAAGTATTAAACATTACAAATTTTTTCAATAAAACGAATACGATGAATTTCTAGGTACATAAAATTTACATTAATTTACGGTAACATTTTTACATATTTACGTATTTATTTGACATAACAATTTCTGTCGTATTTATTAAGAACTTGAAATGCAAAATATATTGACATATAAAATTATCAAATGACGTAAAACTACGTTACACGTATTCGGCTAAAGACTTCGAGATGGCATAGAAATACGTTCCCCATCGCAATTGTTAAGAGTATTATACTTTTAATTAGATTGCAAATTAAAAAGTACCTAAAATGCCAGTCAAATCTCCCCTGAGACAAAAGAATCGTGAATAAATAAGCTTTAGGGTGTCGCATCACTTATCATTAGAATTGCACCCACCCTTTTCTATTTAATCTTCTAAAACAGCGGTAGAAGTCCCGTGCGTGCCAAGAGGATCGGGACAGCCGTTTCAATTAGATCATCGGTGCAATATCGTAATCCCTCGGGCACCATTGGCTGTCGCTAGGAACCGTAACGGTCGTGAAACACGGACTTTTGGCTGTGAACCCCTCGCGGCGAAATATTTCTCACGTCTCGCGGAAAGGAATGCGTGTACACACGAACCGGCGTGAATTATGGCAGCTTTCGCACGCGACCATATTGGAAATACGGGGTGTCTCATCTAAACGTCGCGCAGTGAGATATATTTGCCTCTAAAAGTCGGAGAAATGTCGATTTTAATAACTGAAAAATTGTAAAGAACCGCAATAGATCGTATGAAATTGTAAAAGATTGTAAATCGTAAAATTTGTATTTCTCGCATCAGCCTAAAGTCTGAGAAATAATGTACAAACTTTCTTTTCCTCGTTCATTATGTTCATTAAGCACTGCGATTAGAATTTTGATGAAACGCGTTTTCTTGTATAACATTAACTTATCAGTAACTTTTAACTTTTCGCATAAATTGTACAGATTCTTGCCTTAGATTTGTAATAAGATTTCGTTGTAAGTAGTAATAAAACGAAACCTTGTAATCCGAAAGGAAACCAATAAAGTATTATTATTATACATTTTCTTAAAAATAAAAAGTCCAAAAACGTATTTGATTATCTCTATACTTTTCATAGACAATGTGCCAATAATTTTATGACTCATTGTATTCCTAATATCTTGTTTACTTTTAAAAGAGAAAGTGGACCCAAATTTAAGATCGGTTTAGCATGTTTAATAATGATATTATTGTATAATATACATTAACCCTTTCGCTACTAAGGACCAGGCATTTATATTAAAGGTATGAGCGTTTTTAAGCTTTGAAATATCTTTTCACGTGCGACACCGTGTATATTCGACGCGACGCTGGGTTCACGTGACAGATAAAGAGAAAATGATTTTTCGTATTGCGTTACTATCGTGGTCACCGACAGTTTTCTGGGTTGCGTGGCTAGACTTTGACGTCACTTGTCTCCTTTCAGCCTGTTTTTGGGGTTTCAGCTGTAAATGTGATTAACATTCGCCGAAGGTTGGTGGAACTATGATAAATCATTCTCTGTTATCTTAATAGCGAGATAACAAGTCAAACTTAAATTTAGAGGTATTGTTTTTCAAAATAACCTACAGGATCTTGATTATGGTGATTAATTAAGCAGCTCTCGGTTGAAATAATTAACAGCTGATAAGATGGATGTGGATAACATGATTTAAAGTTCTAGAATACTCGATTAAATTTCTGGACAAGATTAACTTACAGTTTTATAAAACTTGTGAAAGAAGTGTTGGACAATTTTTATCCTAAACAACGAATAAGTTTGATTTAGTTGTCATTCGTAAATAAAACTAGGCAAGTTACTTGTTATTTACAAATAATAAATAAATCGAAGTTATTCGTTATTTTTTTTTCATACGTTATTTGGAATGGAAGGTATTAAAAATTAATTCACGTCTGTTTACGTTTCATATTTAGTAAAGATTGAGAAACGTAAACGACAAATGCGAATAAATAACGAATAAAAGTTCTCCAAATGAATAATGAATAATTGGGATAACAAATGATTCCAATAATAGATGATCGACTAACAATTAATCATTTAATCGTTATTCGTATTCAAATAAAATTTCATCCGGATGATACCCAACACTGAAGCATATAAAAGGTGTCATATTCATGCTTTTGTACGTTTTTAATTGAAACATAATCTTCTTTCAGTCAAATATTGGAGCTTACTTTTCATACGTAATCTGGAAACCGGTATTCAATCATACTTTTTGTATTCGAAAGCGAAATAAAATTTAACACTCTGGATATAGAAGGACGTATTGCAAATAATTGAATACTTTGTTGAAATCATAGTAGAAATTAATTTGGAATATGAAACATACAAATAGCATTATTCATACTCTTAATATATTTTTAATTGCAATGTAACTTTTTGATCCTTTCACAAAAACATCAGCGTTCTTGGCTGATTTTATATTATCGTATTTGACCGAAAACTTCTTGTAGTTCTTTGCATTTAGTAATCGTTAGTAGTTCTTTGCATTTAGTAATCGTTACACAAATATACCACAAAACTTCCAACTTCAAATCTGTACTTTCTACAAATTTCAATTTAGAACGAATAAAACCCAAGACCACAAAAAAAAGTCGCTAACAAAATATGGAACCCACAAAAATTCAACATTGCTGCATTTAATCGTTCATAAATAATACGAAGAGAAGCTCGAATATCCTTCGCAATCAAAACAGACTCGGCTCGCAAAACACCCTAAAAAAAACACAAAAAAACGAAGCGGAATAACCGTTGCAACAAAAAGCAATTTGCGTGTATCGTGCGTTTCAATTAAATTGCACCAAGCCAATACATTTTTTTCGCCCGAGGAGTTTTTCCAGTGATTTTTTTCCTTTACATCCGACTGGAGTAAGTAAACATTTCCAATTGTTAAAGCTAGTCCATCGACGATCCACCTATTAAATCTCGTATAAAAGCTTATCTCGTGTTTCAATGGCGATCGAGTAACGCTTGCAAGCGAAGCAAGGAAACGATAGTACCTGTTCGTACCAAACGTATATTAGCCTAAACGTCAGAAATGCTAACTGCACACGTGTGTACCATGATATACGTGTATCACGTCCATCAGATGCGTGGTTTCCACGATCCATTTCCCTTGGATCCACTGGAAAACAACGAAGAGAGGTCATAAGATTATTAATTAATTAACTATTAATTTTTCAGTTGCTGAGAAGTTTAGCTTGAATATTTTACTGTTTTAATACTGTACACGGGTACAAAAAGATAATATAAATATAATTAATACCAATAAGGTATATATTATACATAATTTGGATTCCGTAAAATTGAATGTTACAGTTTTAAAATACATTTAGAATTAAAATTAGCATTCGTTAGAAATGTAGCATATATTTGTCACGTTGAGACCATAATCTGTTTAACGAGTTATATTCATCGTTGTAAACCAAGGGATTAATCCTTTCGCTACGGTTCCTTGGAATTAAGAATTAAAAGCGTAGACAAGCGGTCATTATTCATTATTAATTAATATGAGATTATTAATAATACGAATATGAAAATTATATAGAGATTTCCTTGTTTCATTCTTTGATTTCATTCTTTGATTAAAATTCACCGCAGATTTCAACGTATAGATTCTACATGCTTAAATGTATAAATTCCCATTTTTTGAAAATGTAATTTACGTCCATCTACAGAATTACGCGACGAGGAATGCTTGGAAACACAACTGACAGCGATCACAAGAACGCGAATGGTGGTCTTTTAAATGTGCATGAGATGCAGAAATGATTAACATGCTTTGGTCTATTTTGCGGTCGGTTAGGTTTCAGCGTGGTAGATTAAAATTCATTCGTGGCGAGCGGCAATACTACTGCCTACATTCTGGACGATATGAAAGATTAATATACTATGGTTACACGACAAAGTATTGGAAAATTTAATACGCAAGGAGAAACTACAACTGTTAAAATAAAAAAAAGAAGCCTAAAAACGCACCGACAAAATGAATAAAGGGAACAGGTAATAGTTAGGTTTCAAAATTTTCAGAGGATTCTTGAATTTTCGCCTTTAATCCCGTTTTTATGTGAACTATGTAATTTAACATCTTTGTTAATTGGCGAGCTTAAGGATAACATCAGACTGTTACTAATAAAATAAAACTTTAATTATGTGAAAATGTGACAAGAAATTGGGACTATCAAATCATCATTTGAAAGATATTAATTTTATACTTAATTACGTTGAATATAGTTTAATATTGAAATGAAAGTTTTCTTAATATTTTACATACACACGTACAACTTGTTTTATTTCAGAGTAAACATCTATCGCTTTTAATAACTACTCAATAATGCACTTTATTATAACGAACGGTGCATTGTAAGTTCCTTACTTGTTTATCAGTCGATGAACATCGAAATGCCACAAATAAAGCGACGAAGCAGATAATTCGAGGTAGCATTAACCATCGCGGCGTTAAAAATTGCGCCGCTTTTGTATCGCAAATATTCATGACGCCTAGCGGCGCAATAAATGGCCAATAAATTCTTTTATCAGATCGCGTTTTCAATGACGATCCATCGGAAAGCATCGCCAGTTTATTGATTTTAATCAGCGCAACTCAGTGAACCGTATAAAGGTGATTCAAATATAAATGTTCTGTTCACGCTGTATCCGCAGCTATAAATATTCTTTCCTTCCCGTTGCCCACCGAACTCTTTTCACTTGTACCATTCGAGCTGCATATTTAAATAAGCTGTAACGAGAATTCGTGGAAAATGGAGAATAATGGCGTGATAAAATTATAATGAAATTATTAATATTGGTTATCGATCAGAAATTGCGCGATGTAATAATGATAAGTAGAAACATGTAGCTGCAATGCAGAGTAACAAAGTGATAAATGGTAAAATAGAACAGAATATAATGAAATAATAAATGGTAAAATGAAACGGTGTATAATAAAATGGAATAAAGTAAAATTGACTTAAGCCCATTTATTTTTATATCCAGATATTCGAAGCGTATGAATTAATTTGAAAATATTCGCAACTGATAAGCTGCTGTCAGTGATAACATGGTAATACATAATATTTTTGCATTTCTAAAAGTGTGTAATTCAGTAATTCGATCACCTAGTTTTATTAATTATCATTACTTGAAAAGTACGATGTTTTTGGTTACCATAAATGGACTTAAACCACTTCGAAAATAAACGACTCATATAGGTAATAAAATGAATAAGATAAGAGTAACATAGAGGAAGAAAAAATAAAGGATTGAATTATCGTTACTATTAAAGTAAAGTATCTACTATAATTTAATCTGATCACTAGAGAATTTTTAAGCATTTGTGAAAAATGGAATAAAATATGGAAAACTGATGTACCCATAAATATATACGATGCGCAGCAATATGCAAAAATATACGAAATATAGTAACATGTTTTGCGACACTCGAGCACTCACATAATAATAAAGAGATTTCACGAAAACTTTAAACAGTAATCAGAAGTTAATTTAGCTTTCGTCTTGAAATGTTAATAAGAACTTTAACGAACAATTTGTGGAAATAGATGCATGGAGCATCACCCGTGAATCTTTCTCGTTTACAATTCTATATTCCACGAATTTACGCACCACTTTTATTATTCCAAAACACGCACTAATATATAGAAATATTTGACATTTAATTTGTACACTTTTATACTTGAAATTAGTCCGTAAACGTATCGTACACGTTCATGGATTATTAATCGCGCTAAAAGAAAAAACGGTGTTACATTTTAATAGTCGTAAAAAATTCCATGATGCTTGCGGCGTAAAATTGTGTTACGCGAAACGGAAATGAAAAAAAAAGAGAAATATTGAAACGAAACAAAGGGAAATTCTTTTGACAGTTAATAATTTTTGCATACGCTTGCCGAATTGGAAGCGGAAACGCTGTCGCCAAGGGTAAACTTCCGTTAAAATTTAGTAAATGAATCGTTGCTTGCGTTCCCGCACGGGTCGCTTGATTGTTTCGTTACGAATTCGTTTGTACTCCTGCTGGGAGCAAGGCGAAAAAACAAATGAACCGCCGCAGCGGGAAACTTTAATCATTATACTAGGATAAACAACTAACGCTGGTTGTTACTTGCGCGTGCGCGAGTTCAATTACAAAGAAAATCATTTACCACTTTTACGTTCTGCTTTTTTTGCTAATTTCAAAGAAAATTTGTTATGGGGTGAAGTGAAACGATAAAAACGGTGAAATGATATACTAATGTAAATGGAATAATTGGGATACGATGTTGATAAATGATTTCATTGCATTATGAATGACATTAAATAATAATTATGGAAAATTTGGTTATTTGCTGATTCTATTTGATTAAATGAATGAAATTAATGATTGTTTTAGTATTAAATATTTACGTTACCTTCAGGTATAGTAAATATTAATTCACTAACGTACGATGCAAAATAATATAAACTAAAGAAGAAGAAAAAATTACTCATCTCGGTATTTAAAAAGTATAAAATTTCTAAGTAAATAACGAAATAGGGAAATAAAATACTAAACCTAAATTATTAGTAAATCAAGTGCAAAATAACACTATTTTTAGCAAGAAGGTCAAATGATCCCTATGAAAATTTGGATTTTCGTTATTTCCTTTTTATGATTACTAAATTAAAAGCACTAACTAAGAATATTAAAAATCATTATTCATTATTTCTTCACTTCGAAACAAATATGATTCGCCTTGTAAATATAACACCGTGTCTTTTACTTTGAATAATTTCTCTACTTTTTTATGTAACGTGCATTGTGTGTCCTTTTGCTAGTATAAATTTCCCATAAACGCATAAAAATCCACAGTCTACTAATAAAACTATCACTTTATTCCTCAATTATTTAAACGTGTTAGAGTAAACTCGTGTTACGTGCCTAACTGTACTTAAATTATTGTGAAACTTCTTTAAATTTCCTCTTATTAGAAATATTGTAAATCTTTTCGGATATCTTGTTACGAAAATCTTGCGATATCTTGAAATGTTAGAAGTGGAATCGATGGAATTTTTCGCACAGCCACGCTCATAGAGAAACACGTTCGCAGCTTAACTCCGAAAGGGGCCACGATGGATTGTGTTTACCCGTAATGAGTAAACATCCTTGTGTCGCCATCACCGTTGCTAAATGCCGGCTAGAATGCTTCGCGCCGCTAACAAGCGCTCTCATTTGCATCCAATTTCTACACGCGAAGTCTCTCCAGCCGCGTTAAGCATTGACAACGAATTTCCGCGTAACTCGCGTCGAGAGAGAAACTTTTCCGCCTCGAGAATCGCGAACATCCGATGTAGCTCGTCTTTTTGATAATAGCACTGCAAAAAGTAGAAGCTGGAAATATAATCTAGGGTTAATAAGAAAGTAATGTCTCCGTTGAGGATTTGAAAATGAGTCAATTTGTTGATCCTTTGCACTCGAGGACTTCGAAACGATACCATTTAAAATTATTTACAAATTCGAGAAATCCACTTATGGAAAATTTTCAATTTTTAACACGAAGAGAAGAATAAATCACGGTAGCTTTAACCCTTTCTATTCGAGAGGAAATTCCTCCCCAAAATAAACCAATTTTGATAACTCTCCAGTGCAAAGGGTTAAAGCGTTACTATTTTACTTTTATTTAACCCTTGGACAATATTCGAATAAGTGTTAATACTTTATTAACTGGATGTTTCAAGTCACAACTATTACACGCAACTGGCTATTATTTTTTTGCAGTTGAATGTAAAATGCAAACGTCTCAATAAACTTTAATATACTCCGTTTACTAGTGAGATTTTTGTTCCTTCTAGTTATTTTTTTTTTAAGTATACAATCTAGAACATCTTTTAAGGATTTATATTAATTTTAGGATAAAATACTGCATAAACTAATGTAACTGTGAACACGAGTTAATTCGTCACTGTTCCACTTTGAATAATTTCAGAATTATCAGGAGTTGAAGTTATTTTCCAACAAACTCAATATATTTGATAATACGGCGAATTAAGATTAAAAGATATTTGCCTCTATTTAAAGTGGCTGTACAAAAATGAACCTCAATTAATTAATCTTACGAAACTCAATTGAAGTACAGTTTAATATATCCTTATTTTAATTTCATTTTTCTATTTCCGTTCTTATTTTTGTGCCTTATTTCCTGTATAATTTATTCAATTTACTCAATAAAATCGTTGTTTACGTTTAATAAAACGTCGTTACATAATACTTGGAAATTGCGTTAAAAATGTTGAAAAGAACGTATAAATTTTATACGAACGTAGCTTTAAGTATTCTGTGCGTTTTATATAACGGAAGTAGAAGCATAAATAATGGCGGCAGCCCTACGGGTTCTTGTAAAGATAACATTTTAGAGGTCCATATTTTGTTTTTGAAATCCCAGTCACCTTCGAAGGCAACCATTTAATACTTTAGAAAATATCGTTGGATACCATAGAGAGCAGTAGCTTCCGCCAAGCTTATTTTATAGTTAATTAAAGTGGATAAAATGTGTCTTACGATGAAATATTATACTTTTTCTCGTAGCATCACCTCTATCATATTTATACTTAACTTTTTAATTAAGAAATCGATCCCTCGATTGCCTACTTTAATTTCTCAATCATTCTAATTATAATTGCGAACAGGAGTATCAAGTTTAATACGAAATAATCTTGAAACCAGTGCGAAAGTGATACAAGTGTCTTTCATACCAAAATCAAAATAAGATCTATAATTTAGGAACTCAAGTGCTAATACAATTTTCTCTATAAACCAAAAATAAAAAATAAAAACGTGAAAGGAACTGACAAATGAAATTATTATCTAATTATTAAACATTAGTTTAGCAGTTATTTATGATAATAATATTTTCTAGTATTCTTTCTTGACAGATTATTTTGTAGTTATTTTAATTATTTGTCGTATTTTAAGTATTAAGTATACCAATGCACTTATTTCGTTAAATTCAATCTTAATTACTATTATTCTGTAATGTTCTACGAAATTTTTTAGACCAGCTATGAATTTTTGCTTCATTCTTTGATAAAACAAGTTCGTCAATCCATTTAGAAATAGTGAATTAATTGAAAACAGTGAAAAACAACAGCCTAATTGCATTCTTTAGAAACGTATGGGTTTACTATGGATATTAAAGTTTAATTTTGCTCATAATTTTCTCCAATGAATTCGTTTACTTCACTTTTCCTCTAAGCTCCTCATTCGACTGCCAAATATCTGCTTTATAATTACTATCGCCGTTTCCGTCCGCTGAACGAACATACACAGTTGAACACGTCAATCTGAAGCAAATTGAAATTATGAAATCCTCCACGTAGAATATTATTTGTCATTTTATGGTATTTAGCAGACACCACGACGACAACTTTCTATCACTATAATTAATATCTGCTGATATGACATCGCAACGCGGTGAAGCTTTAAATTAAAATTTAATAGTATTATATATCGCGATACACGGCCATTGCGCATGTTTACTTCGTAGAATTTAGTTTACGCAACAATAATTTCAAATAACATTATAACTATTAAATGCGTACATGTTGTGTCACTTACATTTAGTTGAATCAATATTAGTAATAATATAACGAGTATTGAGATTTAGACGGGGATTACAAATATTGGGTCTTTACATGCGTTTAAAAGACAATTACTAGTAGAATTATCGGATAATGCTATAACTTTTGTATTGTGGAGCTGTAGAGAGGGGATAGAATAGGAAACGGAAGGGTGTTGCGTTTCGTCTTGGGCCTGCTAGTGGACTCATCAGTGCGGCTACCTAGCAGGCCCTGCCTTAGACTTGGGATATTCGAAGGAAGGTTAAAGGCGGTATACATATATATGGACGAGGTAGTTGGAGCGAGTACTTTCGAGAAAGCCTATTTCGTATGTCCCTCTAGTGGTGGGTGCAGGAGAGCCGCCACAGTATCATGCGTTTTTGTGTATGTCCCTTCTTTGATATATTATGTATAGTTTCTTCATTTTTTCTCTTTGTAAACATTACAAGCAAAAGGGCTTTGGTCCGTTTATAAATAAATAAATAAATATTTGTTACTCTCCGTATTTAACACGACGTTCCCTATATCTTTTCGTAAGTTATTTTAATCAAGTTTATGTCGAAGGGAAAAATCATCTTTGACTGTGGATTTTTAAGTATTTGTAGGAATTTCAAATTTCCAAAATACTATATTTCGCATACCAAGAGGAAAAATAGTGATATTAATAACGGTAAATTTATTTCTTACTGAGTATAGTTTAAAAATATAAAACTCATTCAAAATTTCACGTAGTCTTATTGTATTTAATGGATACATATTAATAGAATCTACACGAAGAGAAAAGTATGCGAAACATTCGAAGTAAAGCACAGATTATAATATTCACAGAGTGAAACAAATTGCTATTGCAGTGCTATTGCAAAAATTCTTATAATACCTTTATAACACGAATACACACGTAATAATATGTAATGTATAACATTACACCATTATAAAAACCATTTATTGTTACTCGTAAATTGTATACAATTAATTATCGCTTGAATATAAATGTTGTTCAATGTTATCTTATTAATTGGATTTCGGCTACGCGTGTAATTTCACGAGCACGTGAGTGTCTAATTTTCTAAATACCATTTTTCGAATAAAAATTTCTTTCTCAGATCCTTAAAAAAAAATACTATCAAAGTCACATACGAACCAAATTTCAGTGTCAGTTAAAAATGTATTTTTTCCCAACCTATTTAAAAAAAAACTGATCTGATGAGCTCTGCTCTCAAATAAGAAGTACATGAATATGTTTTCTTCTCTTTCAAAATGTCCTCAGTCAAATTTCGTAACGCATTTCACTTTTTCACCTGGCGACCCCCCATCCCTAAAACATATTCATGATTAATTTCATCCATTGTTCTCACTCAAGAGTCAAATCGATACTGAGCGCTCAGCGTCGGATTAACCTTATATAGATAAGAAATAATGACATCATCCCAGCAGCACAGAAGAAAAATGTCCTCAGTCAAATTTCGTAACGCGTTTCACTTTTTCACCTGGCGACCCCCCATCCCTAAAACATATTCATGTTAAAAAGACAGGGAACGTATCTTTCTGTCGTGATGCGTACATACTCCTTTCGTAAACATTCGCAGACATTTACGACTGCAGCAAATATACACTGTCTTTAGCATATATCTATATATGTCTTCCGCAGTCAAAGGGTTAACTGTCAAACGCGAAACAATCTTCGCTGCGTCGTCAGCCGCGCAATTTATCCAGCGATCAGTTTCAAATCCGTTGACATCACCGTCGAAGAAACGTCCTCGTTATCCGATGTTCGCGACTTGTTTCGGGGCACGCGCAGCGAGCTAACATAATTATCGGCATCTCTAGACAATGGTCCTCGTTAACCGCCGCGAAACTATTGCTGTAGACAGCGTGCAGTTTGTCGAAGACGTTGGCAGTGCTGCTCGAAGCCTCGGAGTATTACTTCTTGTTTGGAAGCAGTCCAAGTTTCCCCGGCTTGCTTATTGGAAGACCACCAGTAGTCTCGCTGTCCCTCTCATACTCGTCCCAACTCTCTCATCCCTCCTTCTCTTTTCTTTTTCGTGTTTTTTTCCCCCCCTTTGCCAGCGTCATTTCGACGACATCGAACAGCCATCCAGGTCGAACGGTTTTCTGGAACCGCAGCAGATTCGCGACTAATGGACCTTGAGGAAGAGACACGCGGTCGACGTCGACGTGCTTCTTCTTCTTCTTCTTCTTCTTCTTCTGATGCTACCTCCGTCGCCCGTCAAGAAGAATCTTTCGACAGTGGAAGCTTCCGCACGGTTCATAGGACAGTAAGACGTTTATGGGATCGGCGGAAAATTCGCCACGGGTCTTGGCAACCCTCGTCTCTCGATCCTTGCCACTGGGATATCTTTAAGGGGAAGAGAACAAGACTCTGACGAGGGATCGAACGATGACTCGAGGATTCTGATTGCTCTAGCTTTATTGAGAAACGGTCACGGATTACGGTCAATTTTGGGAATGCTTCTATCGATGCACAGGGTGAAGTTATTATTATTATTATTATTATTATTATTATTATTATTATTATTATTATTATACGAGTAAGTGTAGCATTTATTAATATCGAAATGATATAGGTGTAAACATTTGGATACTCTATGTAAATTGCAGCTCAATATTGATGTACGAATAATACTAATAATTACGTTGTGTAACAGGAAAAATTTAAGTATACTTTTAACAAATGTCAGAGCAATTCTTGAAGGTGTACGTATACGCCTATGGTACCAAAAGGGTTAATAATACACAATAAGTAATATTACTTACAATTAAGTAGTGAACACAATAAGTAAAAATTACGGTGCTCACAAAATTCCAATTTGGTTTACTTTAACTGTGATTTATTCCAAGAAACAAGTATAATATCACCCATATCATATCATATCATATCATTTTGTATATTTTCAATAAACGTAATAAAGTTCCGCCTTATTAAAAGACCCTCAACAATACGGTAAGTAATATTATGTACTTACAGTTAAATAATAAACGCGATAAGTAAAAATTACGGTGCTCAAAAAATTGCAATTTACTCCACTTTAACGGTGATTTATCTCGAGAAACGTGTATCGTATCACAGGGAAATCTGTACAGAAATATGCGAGAGCCCGTTACTAGCCGTACGCTTCGAAGAGAAGCGGAAGTACAGGGAAAATCCTGCAGCCAGACAACACAGGGTAGCAGAGGCGCTGTCCACCCAGTTGCCACCCTCTCGCACGTCGCCACGAATTAATTGGTCTTGCCCCGTGATTAGTAGGTCCCACGGAATTACCGCGATGCCCCGGCATGATTAATGTCCCGGCGTTACCAACTTTCGCACGACAAGATTAATAATGAACGCGGCAAGGACAGAAGGGGGACGAACATAGAGGACCCTTTCGAGTAGAGGAATTTTAATGCCGTAACGATGCTTCTCCCCCTACGGTCTCTCGTGGGCTTACGCGAAATTTCTATATTTTCCTGCGAATGCAGATTTAGCTGTACTCTAAACGTCAGACGCAGCAGTTTCTATGGATTTCGTCTCCACGAGATTCGGCTTGAATTTCTTTATTTTTTTTTTTTTGGAGGAAGGGGGGAAGCTTCGTCGAGGAAAATGCGGAAGTTTGGCTGTCCAAACTTTGCACCAATGAGTGAATTATTGTATAAGTTTGTTTTGTTTTATGCGTCTGATGGTTGCAGTAACTTAAAGAGCGATTATTATTTATCGAAAGAGAAAAAATACAGTGGCTCAGAAAGTACAATTTGTATACACCTACATTCTTCGATTAATTGGCTTTTAATTAGAATATAAATTTTAATTCTGCTATTGTCAATTCAATGGTTTTCTTTGCAGATGTAATTACACTGCTGGTTCATTGAAAAAGCTTCCCAATATTGGGAAAGGTAAATCTTCGGTATAAAATTCGTGCTGGGAATTATATTTATTAATAGCAACTGAATTGTATACTAATAAGTATAGACAATAAAGATAGATATACTATAAGGTATACCAATGAGTATACAAAATATGCAAAATACAATGAGAGTCAAAGGTGACTATTCAATCGACGAAAGTAAGATTACGGTACAATTGTATCGCAATTATAATATAATGCATTTTCTACGAGTAATACTATAACTACATTATTATTACATCATATTTATTTACAGGTAATGTACTATATTACATCACAAGTAATATAATAAATTACAAGTAGGTAATATTATAACCACGCTCTGATTATTCTATAATATCGCTCGATTCAATTACCGCGAAGAAGTGCATACTTACTTTCGACTATCCTCGTATCGGCAAATCTCCACTTTTTCCACTAACCTAAGCTGTTTTGCATGGAATTTGAAAATTGCTAGCGATAGCGGAGGAATCGTTTGCTTAATGCATTCAGAATTGCTTGGTCGCAGGCGTTTAATATATCGTGAAATTCCAAGGAAACGAGAACCACTTGCGGCAGACAGAGGCGGCGCCTTAAGAAGTAATTAATGCCGTTTTATGTGAGGGGTAGTAAGGGAAAAGGGGGTAGTCTGAAGTCAGACCGTGGAGTATAATGGAACGACCGCGATACAAATGGCGGACAGGACTGCCAAGAATTCAACGCGAATCACCTCGATTATTTAAATGAGTAAAAACTGTCACAGACAGAGTTGACGTAAGTTTCGCGAGTGTTGGTTTTATATACATATGTGTGTGTGTGTGTGTGTGTGTGTGGGGGAGTAATGTTAAATGAGTGTGAATGTTTTCTCCATAGTTATGTAGTCTATTGTGTAAATGCGATACGTGAGAGTCCCATCTGTTGTATATATTGTTGTGATGAATGTCCATCAGAAAAGTTAGTTGTATCGAAGCCGAAGAGTGATGACTAAGTGAGAGAGAAGAGTTAACAGATTTAATACGTTAATATATCTTTATTATAATGAAGGGTTATCCAAAATTACCTTTAGGATGTTGATTTGTAGGATTTGTAGGTTTTTTTGATATTGAAACCATACCTGCGCGTTACTATTTTTAGTATTTTTGTGTCTACATTATAATTCATTAATATTGATTCATATATGATAAAATTCATATTAATTTTGTGTTTGGATATAATATTCCTGATTTTATAAACGTCTTGCACAATATGCTACAGGATTTATGTTAAATGTATTTCTAATCAATATCTGTACAAAAAACAACAGATGATTAAATATATACCATGACTCTTTAGTACTAAAAAAGTTTCATTCAAGATTTTTGACTTTTACTTCGGTAGTTTTGGAAGTATTTACAATGGCAATGTTTATTGGTTAACCTATATATATAAAGATTATTAATTACGCTTCTAAAGTATACGTAACAGTCATAAATATATAATTGAAACACGCCACGGGAATTTAATATAATTCAATTAAGTGGCTGATCTAAATACCAATAATCTGTTTCCGATTTCAAAATCACGTTGAGCCAAATTCTGCTTTCCCCCTCGATATCTAAACCACTTCAATAATTAAGTAAACCAATGGTCGATAACTAACTACGTAGCAACAAGTGAATTTAATTATGGTAATTACCAGTAACATTCTAAACCAATTCGATTGATAATAAATACGTTAATGTAAATGTTATCACGCTTTCTATTTCTATGGAATCCGTGGAGTATTGGTTCAATAGAATTACGACGTTTCCGCAGATATATCAGCAATAGAATACGCCATAAGTTCTTGCATAATATTAACTTTTTCGTCACTAGTACAACAAACATATTTCTTTTTTAATTTCTTAATGCTCTAATATACTGTTCTTATATCTTAGAAAAATTCAGGTTGAATGAACTTATATTTCAATCGAAACCTCGTGAATTTCTCCATATTAAAAGGCATAGAACTTTATTTTTGGATACTATTCTGGTTTCAACCACATAATGGTCAACGTATACTCTTTAAACGATTTTTTCTATCTATCACCATATTCAATGTCACGATTTTAAAAATCCGAAAAAAATACTATAATATACCTTGAAGTTTTCTCTATAAAATAAGCTTTCCCCTACTTTGATACGACTATCTAATAACCTGTAATATAATAATTTGGATATCCATGTTGCACTCGTTGAGGGATAGTTAATTCTATATCTCGTCTGTGTTGGAACATATCCTATAATAAAATTTCTCGGCTTTTAGTAGGTCGATTTCAATGATCCTTGGCTTGAATTAAAGGGGAAGGTCCGAAGAATATTATCTTATAGTGTTTTGCAACTAGCCCCTGCAGTTCATTTGTTATAAACAAATATATCGCGTTATGGTAGATTACTCAGATAGTAACAGAAGAGAAATATTAATTTCTCAGCTCCTAGACGTTCCATTTCAATGCCCGTTGGCTTGAATTAAAGGGGAAGGTCCGAAGAATATATCGTATAGTCTTTTGCAACTAGCCCTTGCAGTTCATTTGTTATAAACAAATATATCGCGTCATGGTAGATTACTTAGACAGTATCAGAAGAAAAATATTAATTTCTCAGCTCCTAAATGTCCCATTTTAATGCCTCTTGGCTTGAATTAAAGGGAAAGATCCGAAGAATATTATCTTATAGCGTTTTGCAACTAGCCCTCGCAGTTCATTTGTTATAAACAAATATATCGCGCTATGCTAGATTACTCAAGCAATATCCGAAGAAAAATATTAATTTCTCGACTCCTAGACGTCCGATTTCAATGCCTCTTGACTTAAATTAAAAGGAAAGGACCCAGGAATGTTATCCTCTTACCAATCTGCCGATACAAGTTCTGCTTAATTTCTTATTGTTAAATCGATCAACTATAGCTGCGTTTATTCCTGCACCATCTTCACATGCATTTCCTTTAGCTCCTAAGCATAATCGTGCACGACGCGTCATCTATCGTCTTTTCGAAATTCCTCTCCAGACAACACTCGACAACGAAACCACTTTCAAATCACCGCCTCTTCGATCATCGACCCGCCGCGCTGGCCGCAACCGAAACCCTCGTAATCCGATTCCGAGGTACGCGTTTCGCCCGCGCTGAACACTATGTCTCGCGGCGACATTGCCGTGTGTCATTTATGCACTTCCGTTTCAATGTACATTAAACTCGATCATACGCATACGCGGATGGGGCAACAGCAGGTCGGACCTCACACGTCGCGTTTAAATGGGTCTCGATGAAGTTGGGATGCGGCGCAGATCTCCGCGGCATGCAACAGCAGCAATTCATCCCGCGAATTACCGGCCCGGTCGCTGTTTATGATTAACGCGATGTTTCTGGCTAGGAACACGCGTCGCTCGGCCACGACGGCGTAATCCATACACGTTAATTGAACGACGCCGCGCATTCCACCGCGGCCAGAGACGTCATCGAACGTAGGAACGACGACGATACGCTCGAAACGCGAAATTATTTACTCGGCCACCGTTGGCTAATCACTGGATATCGTGCTTTGTAAACTATATATATATATATATATATATATATTCGACCGCCGTTGGTACGCGCGGAATTCGTCTGCCTGGAATCGCGTACGCGTGTACATACGGCGGAGTTAAACGCGCTCGAAGAAATGCTACGCGTCGAATTATGGATCCCTATTCCTCGTCCAGCGGTTTATTAAAGCGAGTGACCGCATCGGGTATGCGTACCCCGATGGAATTGCATTGCTCCGTTTTCGAAGCGGTTGAAGGATGAATTAAATTACGATAATTGGGCTGGGAATCGGGAGAAGTTGAAAACGTGGTTTTAGGAATTATGGGATTAGAAAAGGTTGATTTTTGCTATGAAAACAAACTGTTTTCGAAATATTTCTTCTTGCCGCTTATTGTACACCTTATATCGTTCAACTTTTGTTTCAAACTTTTCTTTATTAGACGGCTGTAAGTGGGTGAAAACTCTTGCGTCGCATTATCAACAATATCTTGTATATATATTTAATGTAGCATACATATTTAACATTCACCATTATTATATAGAATAATCTTCCCTTTTAACGCAACAAATAAATTTGTGCGAAAATATCTCAGCCACGTTCGTATTAAACAAACATTTGCCTGTTGTTATGGTATAAAATTCGGTTAACAAATGACTGATACAATATATCACGACCAAAGTTAGATAGGAATATAGCGGATAAGATGCTAAAGGAAACGCAATTTGTTGTAAGTCGATATCTCAAACGGTTCCGGAGATACGCGGCATCGTAGGGTAGCGCGTAAGGCGTAAAGAATTCTGAATGAGCGGCCGAAATTCCTGGAAAATGCCGTGACCCACTTCCTTTCTCCGAATTACGTGCGGCTAGTGGTAGTAGTAGTAAAAAAACACAGACTCAGCGTCTGGCTTGACTACGTGACGCGTCGCGCTATTGGAATAGGTCAGGAACGAGTGCGAGCGAGAAGTCCGAGCGTGCGCGACGAAAACAGCGATAGAGAAATATTAAAAATTATGCCTGGCTTTGAACCGCGATATCTCGGAAACGGAACTGTCTATCGAGACGAATTAAAATGCATTTTAAAGGGGAAGCTTCCCTGCTTCTATGAGTTTAATTGGATCAAGGTACGATTAATAGTTTCAACAAAATGGCGGCTTAAAGTTTGGCGAGTTTTAATAGGTGAATGGTCTGAAGGTATTTGACGATATAGCATGAAAATTGTTGTTATTTTTCGAATGTTACGTGGATTGATTTTCCATAGAGATGGAATGTTAATGTGTGAATGATTTAAACCTTTGTAATTAGTTTTATAGTTATAATTGGATTTATAATTTGTATATTCCTTGTAATACGTAATGGACCCAAACTTTGTGTATTTGTATGACATTTGCGTGTTAATGGAATTCGGATAGTTTTGTTTAGACAACTTTGACGCGTAAAACTAAATCGAAATTGGACTAGACGAAAAGGAATATCGATCACGCATCACCTGTCGTGAACCTAGAAATTTAATCTCGAACAAAAATTCGAATTTCAACCCGGCGAGCTTTGTTAATTGTAAATTGAACGCGTGGCAGCTGCGGGAAACAAGTGAATGCATAATATAAGACCCTGTGAAAGGTACTGACCGCGAACATAAAATTATTTACGAGTTCTCGTGTACACACCTACTGTAATATGTGCTTTCTATATTCGAGGCGTGTATTAGTATATGTTCTGATACCTAATCAAACAATACAAACATAGGGTAGATGTATCAATTATTGGTACTTTAAAGTTATCGTTATCTATTTTAGAAATTATTTAACCTAAAAAGTTAGGAGCTTAATATTGCTAAGAAAGTTCCAGTTTGGAGCTTAATATTGTTCAACATCGAATTTATTTATGAACAGTTTTTAACGTTGAATGTAATGAATTAATTACTAACTAATTGAAAATGTACAACAAAGTCTAATATCCTTATTACTGTCAATTGAAAAGTTCTCGTTTAAATAGAAACAATTTGTCCATATATTAACACGTCAGTTTGTGTAACAGATATAAGATGTACAGTAAACGTATCATCTTTACTGATTCATGATACGTCCCATACTTTATAATTACATTGGTCACGTTTTAATGTTCAACAGCATATTTGCCTCCTAATATTTCCTTTCAAATATCAAGTATAAACGAAAGTCTCAATAGCTGAGGACAATTTAGATAATAACTGTGGCATAGTAAAAAGTGTAGAAGATTGCTAATATATTTCCTCGAATTCAAATCTTATTACGATAGTGGAATTTTTTATGTTATTTTATTTATTAACAATTACACTTTACGATTCACACTTCATAGACATATCTTTTAAGATTCTAAGCTTCGACGAGGGTTGTATTTGTTCCGAACTCGTCATTTGTTTTGAAGGCTGTATAAAACAAGTAATATATAATAATAATAATAATTGTATATAATAATATATAATAATAATATTTTTCATTTACTTGCATATTTGTACTATACAACAAAAATGTTATAATTAAAAGTTTCTCACTGAACACCGCAGTAAAATTGTTTACCGCGTAACACGTGCGAAAACTGAAACAGTAAAACAGTTTTACGACGAAGACGGACCATACGTATGTGTACATACATATGGTAAGCAGAATTTTCTACGTGCCGTTAAATTCGAACGGGAAAATTAGCCGGTTCGCAGCTGGCGAATAGATGAAAAGCAGGTTAATACGCGTTCTGGCCAGCGTAAACCGCAAGCGTAAAATTACTTACGCTTGTCTGACTAGTGCCGGTAGCTTCTACTTAACGCGTTCACGCGCAAACACCATACTCCACCGGCAACTTACTGCAGCATGAATTTAAAGTCAAGCAGCGAACGCGGTTGCATTTAAATTTCACCAGTTTGCCACGGCTGCCTAGTCGAAGTGTTGCGAATTAAAAGTTTCCAGTCAACTATCGCTTGTAACCTCGTTTGTCGAGAATTTCGGGAAATTAGGTGACGCTAGTTTGCGACGTCAAAAGAATAAGATGCCACTTACAATGTTAGTTGTAAGTTTCGGTGATTTAATTTTTACGATGCTTCTTTAAGATAAAGATATTTCAAATAGCAGGCTATGTTTTTCTTCTTTTATTATGCTATGAAACCTGCTATTTAGTTATTAACCCTTTTGCTACGAAGGACGTATATATACGCCCCTAAAAATTAAAAAAAGCAATAGTTTGCTAAAAATATACGTATTTGTTTTCCGTCACACAACGTTAGCTCTGTTATAATTCATATTTGTTCTATCATAACTAATTATGTGAAATATGCAAATATTTATACTCGTACTGCTTTTGTAATAATAGAGACCATCCTTCGTCTTTGCATTGAAAGCTTTTTAATATTGGAGTGCATACTAACAGCGTAGAAAAGAAATTCACATGAGTCTTGGTTTAAGAATTACACGAATATACAAATACGATACATGCTTCTTTATTTTAATACTTAGATCTGAAACTTGAGGCTATTGTTATATCGTTGATCATCGTACATTTAAAACGTGAAGTTAACATTTTGAATAATGTTATTTCAAAGATGATCGCAGGCTTGAAAATAATATGTTCTTTAAAGTAATATTTAATAACGTCATTTTAAAAGACCCAGGTCTGGTTCAATCTAAAATTGATTCTGCTGAAAGTTCAGAAGCTAAAATTATACAACCGGTGTGAGTCAAACAGCTAAAAAGTTTGAGCTATTCTGCTATTTATCTATATCACAAAAATATGGAACCTTATTCTCCTTGTTTTCTTTTCATTTACATCATTTCCATAATCACCGACGCAAATGGAAAAATAGAACACATATATTTTGGTTCGTCGATGGGGAAAAGTAAGAGTTTGTTCGTTAAAGAAAGAAGCATATTCTTCTTTTTCTTTTATCTTATGCATATATTTCGTTATCCACGAATAATGGCGTAGGGGGCAGTAAATCAACGTCTACGAAAGTAATTAATTCGTCGGTAGACGGAAAAATAAATAACGTCAGTAACATCCGGCGGTGAAATCGATACTTTGCGTTTGCAGCTATTGTTTCGAACTGTCCGATGCAACACGTTTCGCATTGAGATTAAGAGATGAAAGGATACAAAAACAATCCACTGTGGAAAAGTATTAACGTTTGTTTTTTATGAGGACTGGAGGGGGGGGGGGGGAACCTATTAAGCTTTTCGAGTGCGCTGACGTAATTCGGTAATATAAAATTTGCAAACGAATGAAACATGCGAGCGTATGAAATTGTGATCAAATTCTCTGTTCGCGTTCGTCAATGGATTTCACCTAAAAAATGTTCTGTCGAAATTGTAGATTTATTTTTGAATTGATAGTCGAAAGCACTTTTAGCTTCAATATAGCTGCTCTCGAAAATATAAATGCTGCTCGCGTATAAAATATTCCACAATTTAAATTGCCTTTTTCTAAAGCTAATGATCGTGTAAAAAAATCTCCATTTCGATAGTTAAACCTTTACGAACGTTTACCACGAATAGCCATCGAATCTTTCTTCATCTTTTAAATAAAGTTTAAATATACTTTTAAATAAAGTTTAAATATACTTTTAAATAAAGTTTAAATATACTTTTAAATAAAGTTACGCGATAATCTTAAACCTTAAAGTGGCAGTAACTGGTACATCTACCGTATTTATGAGTCGGAAAAAGGGCGCATAAAATAGGCGAAGAATGCTGAGGTTTTCCGTTCCAATTTTCACGTAGCCACCCACGCGCTCGTTATTTAAGACGTTTAATAAACGCGACGCGGATCACGTACGGCCGATATCGCGGTGAAATCGACGTGGATGTTATGAGAGCACGAAATACAACTGGTCCTTTGTTATCGAAAACGTCGATGTGAAATATTGGTTGCTCGGGGCTAGGAAACGTGTGTCCAGCAGCGACGCAACGCCTCTTCCAACCCAATGAAGATAGGAGCGGACCGAAAAGGTGGCACAGAGCTTTTTCTATCTTTTTCTTTTTTTTTTTATTAGTCCTTGCCTCGCTACGTTTGAACGGCCACGATTATTCTTCGCCCACGCGCGCCTTGAATTTCGTTCGAGTTTTCCGTGCCTCGCTCCGTTGTTCGGCTCTTTCACGCGCGACAGTTCCGTTGCACCGTGCTTCGATAACTTTTAACAATACTTTATTCACGATGCATTAGCGAAAGTTGCTTCGATACACCGCGGCACACATGGTGGCCGCAATGTTTGCCGCGAAAATTCCTCGAAGTTAACCCTTTGCATTAACGCCAACGCTAGATTCTATTCTTGAAGTTAATGAAATAAGAAATATTATTTTTTGTCAATTTATTTCAATCGATGCAATAATACGAGTACATATCAAAATTTCGTCCGCCCCTCAGCGAACTTTTAATTTCGAGTATTTATTGGTATAGTATACGTATTTTTTAGCAGCCTGAGTGGATCTAAAGATTGACTTAATTAAGAAACTTTGAAGCAGATTTCAGTAGATTAAAAGCATGTGACAACGTGAAAATTACATGCATACTAATAGAGCGCACTAATTTAACTTATTCGTAGCTAATGACAAAAGATAGTACATCAAAACGTTCAAATTGTAATGATATCTTATGTAACAAACGTGTTATTTTTTAATGCAATGACTTTCATTGTTACAGAGAAGAATGCAAAATTATAAATGATGTAAGGGGCAGAATAAGTTTAAACGAATATATAAAGAATCCTATGCAATCTTTTAATACGAACATTAATACATATTTCAAGCTCTAATCAATCATACGTAAACCTCTCATAATTGTTCTTAAATAAACAACCAAAAGGAAAAAAATAACAAGAAAAATGAAGTAAAAAAAATCGTCAAACTTTTCCTATAATGCACTAAATGCAACAAACCCTTTCAATAATTTTCCTACTTCATAAAAGAACCAAAAAGTAATTAAAATATCAAATCTACAACTACGTGATGATTTTGTAAATTAGCTTCACATCGTTTATTTATATTTCAATGCTTTAAGAAGCATTACTAGACATATCATTATATTATTAAGCAAATATTATTCGACGTGCCATTCGAGTATTTCGCGTTTTCACGTGAATTGATAGACATTCCTTTCCCATGGTGGGATTCTTTGAGGACCACATAAAAATCCCGTCGAATCGTCGAAAAATAAGCTGTGCGATCGGGATAAGAGGCAAAAGGGGAAAGGATTTTAGGTTGCGTCACTTCCTATTCGGGGGAATTCGCCAACGACGTCGACCAGACTCAGCGAAATCGGTCGCGTGGACCGCATGCACGAGCGATTCGATCGGTAATGCGGGTAATGAAAGACGGTTTCCCCTTATCAGACGTGGAACCGGATGCTCCAATCCCCGATAGGACCAAACATTCCTCCTGTTTGTCCAAAAATTGCATCATTTTTCCCGTACACGTGCTAGCGAATAAATGAAGACATCAGCGAAAATTCTTCGAAATTTTTCGTCCCGAGTCATCAAATTCTCGAATATTTTATTGGATAGACGGATAGATAGATGGTCGTTGCTTCCCCAAGGGACTACAAGTGGATTCCGTTTCTTTACGTATTTACATTTTTCACTGCTTACTATTGGGTCGTTCAATAAATTCGTAACGCAATACGTTTCAATAGAAATTGTATTTGACAGTGTTTTTTTAAATAATCAACAGATAGAGCTCAATGTACTTTAATTTAGCTCTTCAAGATCAATTTAAGAAAAATATTGGAGGTATCAGAAAGCTTTTAGTGTAACTATAAAAACGTAAACAGATTTGCGACTTGATAACTTCATTGAAAGATTGGCTTTACGAAATTTTTTTAGGTTGAATTCTGCAGTCAAAAAATCCGAAAAAAATTTCGAGACATATGTCCACCTGACTAAAGTATCCCTGTTTTTTCTCGTAGCTTTTTATGCAACGAGTCGAAGAGAATGGAGCTTTAATGTAAAGTACGTTTCGGCCTGTGTACCGCGGCCTGACTAATGCGAGACTTATACTACTTATATTACCTATTTCAGCAATGTTAAATGTATAAACCTAATCTATTTGAAGTTAGATTTATACTACCATTTATATACTATATAATACTATATTTATATACTACTATCTATATACTATATACTATTACATGTATATACTACTATTTTCTATGTATATCTTTGTTTCAGCTTAATTTAATTTAGAAATAGACTTTGATTTATATCTTAGTTTTACAGTATATTGCACAAAACAACTCTAATCTTAATTGTTCTTATTTTCGCTTATATTAATATCTTATTTTACTTATCCTATTTCACTGATTTTTTAAACATTCGTTCTATACGTACATAAAATGTAAAGATGTACTACAATGAACAAGCATAAAAGTCTGACATAATATTTCTACTACATTATCTGACCTGTGCTGAATTTATATTATATGGCTGTTCATATCTTGATTTATACTACTTTTCAAGTGAATAACTTTACAGACTCGTCTAACAAAATTAATCGCCATTATTTAAGATCTCGATATTAATATAATAATAAATAAAATCTTATATCTATACTGTGGATCTTTATACAAATTCGTGTGTTCACAAGTACAATCGAAAGATTAAAATATAAGTAGATATTTGTTTCGCCGTCTAAATATTACAAAGTGTATTTTATTGTGGATATGTTGTATACTTTTATGAATCACATGCATTCTATAAATTTTAGCAGATTTAAATTTTCCGTAAATGCATACAAATCTACAGTCTAATTATAATAATAATAATAATAATAATGCTATATTAACAGACATAAGTCCTTTGTACCAATTCTACATTGTTATATCACTCACTTTTACCATTTATTCCAGAAACGTGTGCTATTCTTTCAATCTAGGCGTGATTTCCTAACAGTTTTGCGCAGGAAATACAGAACTACGATATTAAATCAGGATAACACTATTATGAAAATTCCACTGCTAAAGAAACACTGATAGAATTCCAACCATTGTATTTCTAAAGTTCCCCAATTGAAAACCTACTCTGTCCATCTTCCTCGATATTCCAATCATTTAAATTGCAGACGGAGAACAAACTTCCGGCAAACCTTGCTTCTATTATCCAATTCATAAAATTGTTTACCTTGTTTAGCGTGTTAACATGCTGCACGCAATATCTCTGTTTCAGAATCAATATTTATATTATTTCCAAACTTACACGTGATCATTACACGTACGGTATGATAATACTAATTTTAATTATTTCTATTATTAATTATTCATATTATTATATGTATTACGTGCAAATAGTTCGATGGCTTGTCCGCATTTATGTGAAAATATTGTACAAATCCATGTTATGGATTTTTATGCAACCGAACTTTGTGTCGGATCTTATTTTGGACGAGAATTAAAATTAATCCAACGAAACTAATAGGTTGAGATTATAATAATATATGTAATACTATATAAACTTGGACACATCGAAGAGTAGTCTCGTCTCTGAAGAGTTAATCGCTTAAAAATAACTAACCCTTTTAATATTTCAAGCTTTCATATAGCGCACGAAGGACAAACTCGAAGTAGAAACGAATCATTCTTCTAGAAGACAAAAAGAAACCGTCGAAAAATAAAATGTGCGAACGAAAGCGACGCAGATAGCATGAATTTTATATGGAAGCTTACAAGATGGAGCTTTCAACGCGCACTTGGGGCACGCATTTCGCGTCTCCCGAAGCCCATAAAACATATATAAAGCGAAACCCCATAGGTGGTACGAGTGTCGACAAAAGGAAAACCAATAAAAGTACAAAAATAACTCGCATACGTGCGCGTGGCTCGCGTTGAAACACTTTGTGCAGAGTGCAGCTTCGGTGCGATTTAAAGCACGTACGAAAAAATACCGCAAAATTTTATCTGTCACGAGACAAAGGCAAAGGGAACATTGAAAAAAAAAGAAAAAAAACAACGCGCGAAAATGGAAGTAGAACGTATCGAACTATTCCCGATCGATATATAGCCCCCCCCCCCCTTCCCGCCCCTTCAACCCTTGGCTTTTCGTCTATGGGAGAATATTTCGAGTCAAAAAGAAGGAGAAATATCGTTCTTTACCTTTGCACGCGTTTCACACTTATTACGCGGGTGCACGTTCACCTTTGAACAACCCTTGCCCCCACCAACGTCGTCCATTATCATATCGATCTATAGTAATCTTTTGATCTCCCGTTCCCCGAGGAAATTCCGACAAAGGGAATGCCTAACCTTAGAGCTTCCTTTTATTCTCTATCCTCGCGAAGAAACGCGACCAGGCCTTGCGAGGTAAAATTATTTTCGCCCGTTCTTTTTTAAGGAGCCGTTTGCAGTTTAGAAGGAATATTAACGAACTCCCTTCTGCAAAGCGAATTTTGGAGCTTGAAAATTGGAAATTTACAACGCACGCGGATATCACGAACAGATGAAAATGTTTCGTAGTACATTTTTGTATATTTTATTGTTATTAGCGGAGGGCGTATTTTTGTGCAAAATAATTGAAAATTTTACAAACGCATTTGTAAAGGAATGGAATTTTAAGCCTTTTCCTCTTTGTATATCTGAACTTAATACTAATATTCCTAAACGTCTTCGTATGGAATATTCATCCATTCTTAACCCTTAAAATTCGGACTCCAAAGCAGAAGAATTATTATTATAATTAACCACATGCCTTACAATTTCGTTTACTATTGAACTTACTTAAGTTATCCGAATAAATACAAGACTATTAGCAAATTATCGTACAAACAGCTTCGTAACGCTTCGTTGTAACACGAGTGATTCACCGTTGAAAAATTGCACTCGTATTTTTCATAGACAAATAAAAATACCACTCGCTAGATTCAAGATAGCATGGAAGAAAGTCTGAGAGCCGGAAGCTTCAAATAAAGCGTGGAACATTAAAGAGATAGAAACGATGGCGAAGTGGAGGATGCAATAGGAAATGGGGGGAAAAAAATTGCCAAAGAAAAGGAAGCTCGCCTTATTTATGAATTTACTCCGTATATTACTCGAAGAGATTAGCTTTCAGCTGATTGCCGTTTGCATAATTCATTCAATTATCTGAATTATCCCGCCTCGGATACTCTCGCGACCTTCTGTAACACGCTTCGAAGCCTAGACTTAATTTCAATCTCACTTTACATTTTACTCGACGAGTTCCGCCCTTCGAATTGTTCCCGAACTTCGATAATGGCTTTAAGATGACTTTTCCCAAGGAATTCGATCTAAAGCGATTCGATTCCCATCCTTGCTCGACACGATTCTTCCAGATAAAAGAGACAAACGGAAGTGAGAGACTATGAAGACGTAGACGGCCGAAGAGTCTATTTGTAAGCTCGAAAATTCACCTGCTAGAAGCGATTCGAAAGAAGTTGTTCTAATTAAGGTAAAATAATGGGAAGTTTGCATCGTTCCAAGTTAAATCGAGTTCAAAGACGGATAATTTAAAGCTGCTGTAACTGAGTAGATTGAGAGTGAATTGCGAGATAAGTGTTTTATGAAACGTTTTCGATTCGTTACCTAGCTTTTAGGGATTAACACATTCCCATACCATTTTTTGGAATATGGATTCGTACCACGTAAGTTTTTCATTAGCTTTATACAGTGTTATATTCTAAAATCAGCTCCGAATTATATTCTAAAATGACTGCTCGTTAATTCACTACAAAAATTATATAAATGTACAGCGACGCATTTTTTAAAACGTTCCCTAATCTTCTGCACGAAATACGAATGAAGATTCATTTCAGTCGCATCACATCATTCCTTCCAATCGTCTACCATTTTTATTTCTTCGGCGAAGAAAATGTAGAATTTAGCCATCGATAGTTTCACCGTTAAAGGATACTTTTAAACTTACGCGAACTTTAACCACAATACGTTTTATGCCACCATCGAAGAAAAGATGTTGAATGGGGAATAAACGAGTGATCAAGGTTGCGGGTGAAATTCGAAATGCCGCATCGGAGGAAGTTGCAAGGGAATATTTTTCAGCGACTTTGGGAAAAAGGACTAAAACAGGAGATGAAGGATGGCCGCGATACATCGATGGAGGTCGGTTGCGTGAACGGCGAGGGTGCAAAAATGCCGTGCTGCAAAGAGAAAATGAAGCGGCTGGTCGTGGTGAGTGCGTAGCGAAATTGAAGCTATCGATTTCCTGGGAAAAAGTGGACTGCCCGATGACCGCAAACATCAGTCGGTGGGGGCGCGTCTATAGTTCGCCAGGATGATAGTAACGATTTTTTGAAAAAAAAAAGAAAAAAGAAGAGTGCAAGCATCACGGTGGCATCGCTCAGAATACGTGTACGCATCGCTAAAACACGAAACACTCTATCCATTTTTTTGCGGAGAAAAAAGCGACGAAAACTTGATGAACCTAATCTCGACGAATATTCGTTTGGTCGGTGAAAATGCAAAATTAAACCTTTCTGTTTTATTGCTGTATTATTGAAGCTTCGAATTTGTTGAGTTTTCGATTTTCCAAGCGTTCATTTGCAATTTTGGAGATTTTGTATCTTCAAATTTCGCATTCCAAGCTTTAGAATTTTTAAGCGTTTGGAATTTGAAGATTTTAAAATTCCATCGGAATGATTTACGAAACTTGTCGAGAATAATAACGACTATCTAATTCATTGAATAAATCATTTCTAGCATCGAAACAAATCTATTCATTTATGATCGAATTTATCAACATTTTTGACCCCGTCGAATACATTGAAATGTGTTAACTTAGAAAACTCTGCAGTAAAAAGATTTCTATGAAAATAAAGCTAAATTTATTCGCTAATATCTGCAATATTAATTTCGATTAGCAACATTACGACGGTGTATAATAAGGGTAATTATATTTTATTGCAAATGCCAGAAATTAAGTTCTAAGTTTGATGTATTATGTTCATTATTGAATATCTACTTTTGTATACTACTTTTTTATACAACAGAAATATTTCCAACCGTGTAATATGCTTCGCGTAATCCTTTGCACGATCGGTCTTTATTTCTGTTCGCGAAATAACGGGAAAAGTAAAATTATTTATGTGGAAAATGCTGTGACAGATTACAGATACACTTGTATTTAGATAGAGAATTTGAAATGTTTGAAAATAGTCGATCAGTAAAAGCACAATCCTCGAAAGGTGTACTAAATCATTCAATTCATTCGATATTATTTGACAGGGCGAAATATATGGGCGATATCCTTTATCAAATTCGCTTCCATCCAACGTTTTTCCAATGTAAAATTGTCCACTTCCGGAACGAATTTGTTGCCCTGTTTTAAACATCGCGCAATGATTTACAAAATGCGACTGAACGAAGATAAATGATTTTGTAAATATTACTTTACTCTCCAAAAACTCCGCTCGTCCATTTTATACGCGAAAAATTTAATATTTAGAGAATAAAAAGAGGAAAAATTTCAAACTCGATACGGTTGAAAATTGTGAAATATTCCGATTAAATAGAAATTCGGAAGTTTAGTTAACTATTTTAAATGAATATTGACGATTAAATAAATATTGAGAAAAATTACCAAATTTAATAAGAGTGATACAATTTGGTAGAAATAAGTATGATTCTTTGACTTTGAAGAAACTAACAAAAGAAGATAGCCAATAATTATTTCAGAGTAATTTTTAATACGATAAAGGTCACACTTAAAAAGATAAAAAAACTGTAGCTTATCCAGGGTTAATTAAATAGAATCTAAAATTCTATTAACTTTAAAATTTAAACCTAATTATAAACTTTTGCTATAGAATTTTCAAGGTAGTAATATTTATTCCTAACACAAATTTCATTCCATTTTTTTTCTTTTTTATATGTAAATTTGGTAAAATATACTATTCATTAAACATTAGAACTTGATTAAGGATTCTTTTTTAAAGTTAAACTTGGTATAATTTACCATCCATTAGAAACTAAAATTCGATTAAGAATTTGAAATTTAGAAACCTTCATTTCTAACACAAATTTCATTCCAATTTTAATACTGTTGTAACTTCAAATTTGTTAATTAAAATTTCCCGCCTTTCTTGAATCTCGAAATTCAATTCGAATTTAATACTTGTTTAAATTCAAATTAGCCAATTAAAGTTTCCAATTTCTACGAAAGTTGGATTACTAAGAAATTCATGGTATACTCGTTTCCTTTCGTCACGTTTCTTATTTTCCTCTATTTTCAGCTATCGTAGTCTTCGAGTATCATCGGTTAACGCCACGGAGAATTTTGCAGCGAGTTAATGTAACTTCAAAAGCGCATTTCACGGTTCAGTTGAGGAACCATTAGGACATCGAGTTATGATAATGAACTTCATTTCGCCGAGGAGGGTGTCGGTTACCGGGCTTTCTAGAGGGTAAAGACTATACTCTCGCAGTGAAACTTCAAAGATGAGAATGTACTGGATGATAGAAGATCCAGGACAAACGAAACTTTGAACGAACAAATTGTTAGATACGTTTAATCAACGCGAGAATCGAAATCTTATATTGTTTAACGCTAAAAGTACCACAATTCGACTTGGTAGTCACACTAACTCATCTGTACGTTTCACGTATTACAGAAATAGTGAATTACTCGAATCTATTACACCTAATAAATTCCATTTATTTGTTCGCGTTTGAAGAAATATGAGTTTGCACAAAGATCCGCAGCTTAATAACAATTATTGCAAATAAATCACTGATAATTAATCGCAGATCTAATAAAATACAGACTGAGTCTCGCAACTCGATCACATCGAATAATTTATACATTATTAGTTACAGAAAAAAATGTCGCCATAAAAGAGCAAAGTAACAAGAAACTGATTATGGTACTACATGTTTCCCTTTACATAAGTCAATTTTTATTTCGTTAAACATTTGTTTGTGCGACAAATAATGTACAAGTTATTTCACACGATCAACTCGCAAGGCTCACCCTGTATAATATTAAAGTAAAAGTAAAACGAATCATTTTCAAGAACCATTCGTACGAAATTTTATAATTTCCAAGTCGCACGACTATGCGGAAAAGTTAAACCCGTCCATCAGCTGCTCGAAAAGTAGAAATCAGACGAGAAACAGAAACAGAAGAATCCAGAACAGAAAGAAGCTACGAGAAAGCTCAAAGAAAAACTTCGCCAGGGCAGCAAAGGATTAACGTGAAGTGACTGTCGCTTGCAGGAAGCCTGCAGCTTCCATCACTATTTATATATCGTTTCTCTTCTTTCTTTTTTTCTCTCCATCTACCTTTATATACTCTTATATACATTTCTACTCTCTGCGGTTCTTTCAATTTCAGATTTCAGCTGGAATTATTCTACGGCCGGTTGACGCATTCGGAAAACGGACCGCATCCGTCGTTCTCGTTCGATTTCGAATAAAAGATTCACGGACTCGCGGCCGGCATTGGCTTTTCCGTCCGCGTTGCCTCGCGAAACGCAAGCGAACCGCGTCGATTTTTGCCAAAGGTCGCGCAATTTTCTTCGAGAATCCTCCTAGCGACAGCCTGCTACGATTCTAGACGCCAATCGAAGCTGCCATGGTTGCTTTTCGACCCCTCGAAAGCGAACGCGTGTACGCAACGAGGACATGGGTTCGTTAGAGATCTATCCTGTTCTTACAATTAGTCAACGATGGAAGTTTGGAAACTGCAAACGTGCCGGTCGATAAAGCGGATTGGAATGAAGTTTCTTTTCTTCTCCGTCTTTGTACGGAGTAGATAGCTATGTTCCTTAAAATCCGTGTTACAAGAGGCTAAATAGTACTGATCGTAAAAGGAAGAAGGAAACGTCGATTTCAAAAACGCGTGAAAGCTGGCCGAGCATTAAAATCAACGGAGAAACATTAAGAATCCATGTAAAGATGCTTTATATTGAGATTCTTGCGCGCGTTGATCACGAAATTAATATCGGATTAATGTTTTACGACGTTTTTTCTTTATAACAGAAGCAAATTTTCATAACATAACGTAACATTAAATAAATAAGGCAAACGAAATGAAGTATAGTAACAAATAAGTAACACGAAACGAAAGTAACGGCAACTAAGTAAATAACAAAAGAGCAATGTTTTTTTGCAGCACGTTCTAGAAAACTTGTGGTTAAAATATATTCAGAGACGGAGACTTCGTTTTCTATTTCTAACAAAATATTCGCAATGCCGCAAAATGTTACTCTATGGAAAACAGCTAAAGATTGACTTACACTACTGTAACTCTCGCACCGTCAAATAATAACACTTCTTTGTACCTAGCTTAAATACGCCATAAATGCATAAACATTCGCAATTTATTAACAACGAACAGCAGCTCCAAACCATGCAATAATTAAAAATTCTACTAATAAATAAATCGATTGCAGGATATATTTTTCATCCATAGTTCATTTTTTCATCAATCCACAGTTTATTCGCCATACTTCGAACCGAAAACAAATTAACACCGCCGGTAATTTAACCGTATTCAAAAAAAATTTGATCGTCGTTTAATGGATTCACGGATAACTACAAAATTGAGGGAATTTTTTCAGATTAAAATTTCTGTAAAATCGGCGTGGAAACGTTTGGTCAAAGGGACACCACGGCGCGTAGAAACGCGCGTACAGGTGGTCGCGGACATGAAATCGAGAAAATGTGAAATAAAAACAGAGATGTCCTTTGAATTGCCGCGGCGGATTATCAGAATACGGTTAATGGCACTCGGTATCAGTTATCCAAGCTCCCATCGACGCTCCTCTTCAACGTTGCGATGCAAAGTTTGCCGGCCGCGGGCGTTAATTCGATACTATTCCATCCTTTCCATCCTCTACACCTCTGATCAACCATTCTTTGTTGATACGAGGTGATTTAAAAGGGGGAACGATGGTTGCGGTACAGATAAGAGCATTTTAAACACGCTAATATCGCGAGTAAGTAGAAACACTCGTAATTAGTCGGACACTTGATAAAGAAAGCGTAAAATTGTGTCACTTAACCCGCTTCAAGCCCAAGTAACTTTAGAGTCACATAAAACTTTATCTTATTTTATGTATCACGATAATATTGCAAAAAAATTGTAAATAGTAACAAGAAGATGAAAGTTGGTCGAAGAAAATTTAAAGTTGTGAAGAATACGAATTTAAATTGATTACGAAGGAGATAATTATGGATCATTTTATCGATGATACATACGTATGATTTAAAACAGATGATCAAAATTGATGGAATTTACAAGTACTGAAATTTTAAACGGGATAATACTGCGCTGATGCCAAAATATTAATAGCATTATTCAAAGAAGTCCAAGATACTTTTAAAGACGAACAATAGGGAGTATTAAATTTTACTTAAACAAAAATACTTCGTTGAATAAATCATGATAAAAATATGAAACATCAACTCATCCCATAAATAACCAAAAATATTCGAGAAAATAATAAACGCAATATAAAGACGTATCCAAAGTGGATGCAGAAAATAAAATTGTAATCGACAGACGCAAATTAATATCTGATATATATACTGTCGATTAATTTTTCTAAATCAACGAAGTATCAGCTCATCCCATAAATAACCAGAAATATTCGAGAAAATAATAAACGCAATATAAAGAAGTATCCAAAGTGGATGCAGAAAATAAAATCGTAATGGAGAAACGAAAATTAATTTCTAATCTTTCTAAATCAACAAAGTATCAGCTGATCCCATAAATAACCAGAAATATTCGAGAAAATAATAAAAGCAATATAAAGACGAATCCAAAATGGATCTAGAAAATAAAATCGTAATGGACAAACGCAAATTAATTTCTAATCTTTTTAAATCAACAAAGTATCAGCTCATCCCATAAATAACCAGAAATATTCGAGAAAATAATAAAAGCAATATAAAGACGAATCCAAAGTGGATCTAGAAAATAAAATCGTAATGGACAAACGCAAATTAATTTCTAATCTTTTTAAATCAACAAAGTATCAGCACATCCCATAAATAACCAGAAATATTCGAGAAAATAATAAAAGCAATATAAAGACGAATCCAAAGTGGATGCAGAAAATAAAATCGTAATGGACAAACGCAAATTAATTTCTAATCTTTTTAAATCAACAAAGTATCAGCTCATCCCATAAATAACCAGAAATATTCGAGAAAATAATAAAAGCAATATAAAGACGAATCCAAAGTGGATGCAGAAAATAAAATCGTAATGGACAAACGCAAATTAATTTCTAATCTTTTTAAATCAACAAAGTATCAGCTTATCCCATAAATAATCAAAAATATTCAAGAAAATAATAAAAGCAATATAAAGAAGTATCCAAAGTGGATCTAGAAAATAAAATCGTAATGGAGAAACGCAAATTAATTTCCGAAATATATACTGTCAATTAATCTTTCTAAATAAACTTTAATCGAACGGTACGCAGATGAACGAACATGCACCAGAATTCGCAACAGTTTCAACAGATATACTGATGGATAAAATTCCATCGGACTGTTTCTTATTAAATAAATGAACCGTGGCAACACTTGAACTTTACAACTTGCAGAGTTCACGCTTCGAAAGCATCACCCCGACCATTTCGTTCGAAAGCAGACCTCGCTGGCGCCAATCCCGACACGTGGATGGAAATTTCCGCGGGGTGGGAACTCGTTTCCGCGGCAGTTTGATTAAACTCCGTCGTGGGGTGCTCGACGGCTAAAAATTCGGAAGTACACTTAATTATCCTGAGCGAAACAGGCTGCTGAAACTTGCACCGATATTAATATCACACAATCGGGCCGTTAAAGGTTCCGTTCTCCCGTGACCACCGCCGCCGAGAGAGCCTTCCACCCACGATTTCGAAAGTTTTCTACGTGCAACGTGCGGCCAGCGTTTCCGGCGTCCCATTGAAAGGCAAGTTTCTTCCCCCGTCGGATCCAATTTGCAAATTGCAAAACTTGAGATCGTCCGATCGAGGCGGAAAACGGGGTCGTATATCGAATACGTGTCTGGATTGCATTGGCTGGCGGGTAAAAGGGATCGGACTATACCTCTCACGCGTGCTCTCCAATAAAATATTAACCATTTAACTCAGGAATTTAGGTCGAAAAATCCCTCACAGCATTGCGCAATTAAGGTCGAACAGTGACGAGTATACGCGTCGAGCACTGGGCAAAATGCGCCAGAATAGTCGAATTTTAATGCTAGAAAGCTACCGATACGTTATCTTGGATCTATTTACTATCATTCTCATCTTTCCTTTTTGCGATTCTTTTCTTCCATTTCATTGCTTTACTGAAACTAACTTCAGGTTGGCGAAGTTAATTTCGATACAAAGTGTCGACGATTTAATAATTTTGTATGTTGAATTTTTGCACGTTACAACTTTCTCAAATGAAAACTTCGATACACAAGACATCCATCCTGTTCTCACCTTTTTCCCCGCTGCCAAATTTCTACCTTCGAAACATTTTATATTCCACCTCGCAAGCAATTCCTAAGGTATCTCCACGGACGTGATGTCAACGCATAGCGACACAGCACTTTTCTTTGCAACGGAATTTCTTAACAAGAGAAGCAAGATGCGACGACCATGAGTGGCTGATCCCTCTCGAATGCCTCGCCTGCACCTTTCTTCCGCTACTTTCTCTCCTGGAAAGCCTTTCGTTCGGCAGAGGGTGAAGATCCACCGCCTCATTGACCCGGTGTCTAATGAGCGCTCACCTGAGTGCTTCTAGACAAGTAGATCTGCACTTGCATCCGCCTCGGTGTCTGCATACCGACGTGTGTGCATCGCGACATCACAAACATGCGAACATCACGAGGGGTTAGGGTTGAAACCGGGGGGTGGCTGTGACACAAACAGGCAACGGTGCGATCTTTAATACACACGAAAAATATCGTGCTCTCTTTTCTCCTCGGGATTACAAAGGATTCTCTCGTAACAAGAAGAAAGAAATGTCGAATAAATATATCTATATGTACGGTAACACGCAAAAGTATTCGGACAGCCTTAAAAATTTCGAGTATTAATATTATTAACCCATTGGCTTACAATGACGTGTCACACGCGTGGCACGAATTATAGATAGATTTATTTAACCCTTTGCGGACGAGAATAATGACACCTATGGCAGTACTTTAATTTTGAATTTTATGTTTTTGAATTTTGAAGTTCTTCAGTTCCCAACTATTTAATGCCCAACGATTTTAAATGTTTATTAATGTATTAAGTATTCGTTACGTTAAGTTTTTTGCTTTAAACGTCAACACGGGTTCAGAAGACCAAAAATGATTAGGCGACTTTTTGTCGACGCTCGTCCGCAAAGGGTTAAGATACGTTCTGCTTGCGATACGATGTTCTATTTATTTTAGCCTTACTTTTTCATCAGAAGATTAAGAATCACTAAATATAAATTATGCAGAATATTTTAATACTTTGAACAAATGTGAGAAATGTAACCTGATAATGATAGCTTACATAAATGCAATAATAAGAAATTTGTAGGACAAGGGGTTAATAAATATTCTTCATTCTTTCATTATTAATTAATATATAGGGAATATTCGACAAGTCGAGTTTTCAATTTTTGTACATTTTCCTGTAAAAAGAACGAAAGGAAATAGCATTTAAAAATTCTTTTTAAAGTGCATCTGATTTTAGCTAAGAAACAAATGTCAGTGGATACAAAGTGTTTAAAATTCATGTGTTTTTGAGACAGCTAAGTGTACGAAAAGACTTTCGTGAGTGAATGTATCTTGATAATAGGGAGGGCAATTATTTTATACGGTATGATCACGAGAAATAAACAGATTACGCGAAATTCTTGATTAACCCTTGATTAACCCTTGATTAACCGGCAGATTGAAACTAAAGACTAAAATCTTAGTTAATGATAACGTTTATTAATATAAAATTGATGTAGGTCTAAATATTTGGATACTCTACGTAACTACGTTTATCATAATATTGACGTACGAATGATTCCAGAAATTATACTGAGTTACAGGAAAACTGTACGTATGCTTTTAACAAATGCCAGTCGAATTCCTGAAGACGTATATATACGTCCATAGTAACGAAAGGGTTAAACATCGTAATTAAAAATGAAACTTCTCTCTGAAAGCTTAAAGCTAAAGTTCTTTAGCATTGTCTCTTTGCTTACTTTTGCAATCGTTCGATCAATTATATTTATATGAGCCACGCTATATTTATTTGCTTATTTTATGTTTCGTTTCAGCACTGGCTATTTGTACACCTAATTTACCAATTATTCCTTCCGTAGCTGTGTTGTTTTAAAATTCGCATAACTATCGTCAAATTCAATATCAAATATCCTTTTTTCAATCTTTCCAAATTCTTCCAAAAAAAGTGACTAAATTATATTTCCAATTGCGTTCGTTAAAAATCTCAAAGGGAACCGGTTTCAACGAATCGTTGTGGAATGAATTTATCGAATTTGACAACGCGGTCTTTACATAAACGCACTTTGCGCAAAAACTTGCAACGCGAAAGCTCGGCTCGCCGAATCGTTATCAATTTTACGTGCAAATGAACTCGAAATTCATTACAATTACGCGGCAAAAAAAAACTGCACAACGGTGGCTCTATGCGCGGTAGCCTGCTAGCGAAATAAAAGGCTGCACGCTTGCCAAGCCGAAATGCAGCAGCAGAAATTCTAACGCAGCGCGGAACGTGCAATCTCGAGTAATTAAAGTTGAAATTTAACCTTGGACCGCGTCGCTTTTAGGTTACTTAATTTCCCGGCGCAGCTCGTTAAGTGATTCAACGGAGCTGGAAACATTTCACCGCGAAATCTCGAATGCGATTGAGACTGTATTTCACGTTTGGAAAAAGCTCCCATCGCCCGATGATGTTAATTGAAAATTTTTACGCGAACTACGCCGAAAAAGTTCCCGAAATTATTTTACACTCTTTGCTTAATTACACCGCCGCTGCTGCATAATGTAATATGGTAATTTCTGCAGTGCAATTGGAGGTACATTTTTGCGCGCGACCTACGAAAATTTGCAGATTGGCCGCACGCAGACGGGAAGCGAAATTTTCGGGTAATAGAATTTTTAATTTCCACTCCAGATGCTTAATCGACTGCTAATTAATAGTTAAATGGAAGCACGAAGATAATACAAAAAATAATGTTATATTACGGATACAAATTCTTTAATCATAAAAGTGATAGTATTGTTAATTAGAATGACAATAGTAAAATAAAATAAATTATGCAAAATAAGATAATATTATATTATATTATTTACATAATAATAAGAATAATAATAGCAGTAAGAGACTAAATAAATTACACAAAATGAAATAATACTGTATTATACAATTTCCACGATAATAATAACACTAATAATAATAAGGAAAAAAGTATGTCGAAAGTATAACAGAAAACAAAATAAAAACCTTTGATGTTATCTCGAATAAAATAGAATAACTCTTAGTATTATACACGTTTAACTTGCAATTTGTTGTAACGTAACGATGAGAAAATATTGTTGTAAGGTAAACAGTGGCGCGTAAAATTGAATAAACGAATAAAATGGTAAATAAAATTGAAACGAGTGAAGCATGTTGCTTTTTTCTGCGTGTGGTTCATATGAAACTGTAGAAGGACAGGCAGCATCCACAGAGGATGTAACATGAATACAGAGAACTATTCTGAAAACGGAGATTTAGAGGGTTGAAACACGAATTTCGCGAAAGATAGTGTTTCCAAAAACACGTGTAAACGACTCTCGCCGATGAGCCCTATTCTACGAACGTAATTTGAGTATGAAATATAAAATCAATTCAACAATTTATGCAACCAATTTTCCTCCTTCATTTTTTCATATATAAAATTCAATATCATAATATTACAATGATAAAACATAATTTCATTTAATTACAATTACGAGCTGTGGCTGTAAAACAACTGCAACATGAGGAAAGGAATAAAAAAAATGCTGCATTTAGATGGATTGTTGTTTTGAAATTATATTTAATACTTGCTTTAAAAATGTAAAAATTTCAGAACAGTAAAAGGAAAATTATTAAAAATCGCAAGTTAAATTTCCAAGTTTATATTTAAATCTACTTCAAATGTTGGCTAAGAAACAGTCTCCACAATTTTTCAACTTACAATTCGTCTTCATTTCTTAGTTCTTATTTCTTCAGTAGTAGAACCTACCATTAATGCGCCCAACTATCATTTCTCGACTTACAATTCGTCTCCATCTTTTAGCTCTTAATTCTTCAGTAGTAGAATCTACCACTAATCCGTCTTCTATTATTTTTCGACTTACAATCCATCTCTATTTCTTATCCTCTAATTTTTCAGTAGTAAGATCAACCATTAATCCGTCTACTACATTAACCTTCGAATGTGATCAGAAATTTCTATTTTTTAACCACAAAACCATCTCACAGTATCCGTAAATTTCCTTACCCTTTACTTAGACACTTTTTATAGCTATCGATTTCTATAATAACCTATTATATTATAAATACATTCTACCACATTAACCTCCAAATTAAGTAAAAGTTTCCACTTTCAATCTACGAAACCTACATAAATCGCCTCTAAATCTTTGAAATCCTTAGCTGCAAGTTTGATCTGATTTCTAAGTTTATTAAGGCACCATCTATACACTGTTCAAAACAATTAGAAAATCATGTATATTGCGACTATTGTTCTCGTATCTCTTTGATTCTTTTTCTGCCATTATCTTTCATTTTATTACACCTGAAAGGGTTGAATCGCTTCAACCATCTTCAACGTATCTCCGACAATTTCAGATTTCAATAACAATCAATCACTGATCCACTTCAGAAAGTTAGTCTCCAAATTAAGCCTAAAATTCCAACTTATAATCCACAAATCTATCTACGTCACTCTTAAACCCTTTCAATTTCCTATCGAAACATCCCCTTATAATTAGCAATTTCCATAAACTCGTACACCCTCTATCATCACAAAACTTTCTCCCTTTAACCCTTTCGATATGAAGGGCGTATATATGCGCCTTCGAAGATTCGACGTTCATTTCTTAACCCATTCGCAATCGCGTAAAACGGAAAAGATCAATAAATGTTGGTAACAATTATAGACTGTAAATTTTTACGATAATTTACACACATATATATATGTGTGTGTTAGTTTATGTAGCGGGTTTAAATAAAATATGTCCCATTTATCTTCATAAATTCTCGTTATTTAAAAGAGAGAGAGAGTTTAGTAAAAATACGTCTTGACTTGTAGAGACACAGAAAGGGAATGAAAAGCAAAACGAAAAGGCACTCGGCGCCCAACAGTCCCAAACAGAAAAGGATCTTTCTTTTCTTTCTAAACTCTTATCTTGTTTAGGCTATCCCCTCTCAACGTGTCGCTTCATTTTTGCCCGTTGTGCTTGCTGCATACCTCAAGATATCCAACAGTGTGTGTGTAAAGAAAATTGAAGAAACGAGATCTAAATTAGGAGTTGTTTCATTCCCCGAAACCGTATAACTTCTATTCTACTTTGCATATTTGATATATTTAATAATCCTCGCTTGATGCAAATTTACCGCTTCGCCGTTTTTTCAACAATTCCGCCAGCCCTCTTTCGCCCTCCGCAGCCCCTAGAAACTTTGCCGGATACTTTACGGCCGCGTTACTTTTACGAGAGCGAACTTCTGCAGTCGATTGTACCTGGTGTATCCACTCGAGCAGCTGCTACAGATACACGTGGAGCCGGAGGTGGAGAAAAGGGGGTGGGGGGTGAGCACCGTTCCCACTCTCCCAGTATTCGACGTTGCAACGCCGTGAACACCCTATCCAACCCCTTCAGGGTCTCACCAGGCCTCTCTTTCTCTCGCATCCATGTCTGCGTGTCTGCGCCAGCTATACATATGGATGCAGCTGCATCGCGTAATTAGAGCGAGACGTGCTCAAAGAGCCGACGCGCGGCCCTCTTCTAGCGTCGCTCTGTAAAATCCGTCGCGACGCGATCGTTCGTCCCTTTATCGGCAATTCGACAAGTTTCAGCAAAGTTTTCGTCGCACAGCGGCAAAAATGTTGGCTCTGGATGAAAGAAATGGATTTATACCACCTATTCTAATCCTAGTTGATTAGAAGGATTTTGTTAATAAATATGTTAACGCGAACGGATAACGTAAATAATATATCTGGTTTCCATTATTTTTCTTACAAATAGTAGGTTGGCGAAAAATTCTTGTAATTTTGTACTAGAATCTGGTGATTAAATTGCGATGCATAAGTAAATAGTTAATAATAATTATTAATATAAATATTTAAATATATAAATATTTATTAATAATAATTAATAGATAGTGGATAATTCTTCGAACGTAAGTAACGTCTGTTAGTAGACACTTTAGAGTAAAATGTGAACGATTGATTGTATTTATCGTGCTTAACATAGCCTTGAAATAAATGGTAATGAGATACGTTTCTCACAGACTATTTTATATTACCATTGCAAATAAAAGTCCACCGTATAATAATTATTAATTGTACAAATAGAAACTACTTTTACACCTAACGAGTTCTTTTTCCTTGCCAACTAATATTTTTTGCAGATTTCTTCAATTTTACACTACACCATTTATCCTATAAATTCTACAAATATGGAATAATATATCTAAATCTGCTTGGGCATAAATTATCACAATAATTCCTTAATCCAAATTTTTTAGACAAGTTATTTAATATCTTAATTTCGATAACTGTAATTGTTAATTTACTATTACTTATTATTATATAATAAGATATAAATTATTATTTATTATCTCCAATATAGTGAAGAATAATTAAACTCATACGTCAATCTCCCTAATTTCTCGTAATTTCAAGCACACGAAAAGAATAAGAATGGTACGAATGAACATACGTAAAAGCAAATTGCGGAAGCAAAAACATAAAGTACTTTGCATGGGTGTCGTAAGCAATTAAGAGGCAGTGGTAAATGTAACAGGGGGGAAATTTTCTTCCGAATTATTAACAGAAATAGCTACGTGGACCGAAAGTGTTTCGAGTTGACGACATCAAGTATGAAGAGGGTTGTACCGAAAATATAAAAATTTATGAACCGCACCGGTTGAAGGAGATGAAGGGCGTTCCCTAAGGGCCAAGTAACACGCCCTTCTCTTTGCAAACAGGACCTATGTGAACCCTAAATCACAAGACAACATTTTTCCCTTGTCTCCAAGTCTGGAATATTTCATGTTTCATTCTACATTCAAAGTTCAACTTTTACGCAAACGTATCATAATTAAAAAAATTACTTAAAAGTGAAAAGAAAGTGAAGTCGCCTCTTTCTTGTTGCAAAATTCTCATGATAAAGAGGAGAGCTGAAACGTAAGCGAATATAAATGAAACGTAAAATATTTCCAATATCGGAGTTCGAATATATCAGAATATTATACTACATTAGAATTTAGATATTATTTCCAGAGTAAATTTACGGAGTTTCTATAAAGATATCTGAAAACGTAAAGGCATCTACTCTAATATTCGCTGCTACGAAAAATGAAACGATACTTGATCAGGTTGCGAAACAACGCGTTCGTTCGACCCATTATCAGAGAAAATAACAGAAACACGATCTTGAATGAAAGAATTCCGATTCCTGTCATTTTCATACCCTGGCAAGTTCTTTCATCGGAGAAATTCAAAATATAAAAGACACTCTTCTGGTCTTTCCTTACGCAGAAGAAACAAAGTAGCAAAACGGAGTATTGTAAAACGAAAGTCACAAGAATTGGATCTTTCTGCTTGTTCCAAGAAGATTGCCAGCTGCTGAATTGTTATGGTAATATTTCAGAATACTTTGCAGACCTTTCAACGTAATGGAGGAATTATAGTCGTCGTTATTCGAAAGTTTCTTATTTATTGTTCGTTATCTATGATAAAAAATACTATTGTCCATTTATATATAAATTAATATAGTTATACGTACGACTTTAATTTGTAACCAATAAATCTTGTGCAAAATTTGACAATTTCATTTCGCATTTATTTCCTTTATCGTCCCCCTTTCATTCGTATAAATTGTTATAAATATGAGAAGCCTCAATAAATTCAAAATGAAAAGCACAACGTTAAGTGTACAGTTATAATTAGACTGCGAATTTTTATGCATATGTATAATTTTATAGGAAATTGTTAATTAAGGAGGACCTGATTAGAAATTTGTTTTGTTTTGAGAAGATTTGAAATATACATATTTTGAATTATAAACTAAAATGTTTTGCATTATAAACTAATAATTGTCAATTAGCCATTTATTATTTTCAGACAATAGACAAACGACGTATTTTTGCGTGTATTTGGAAAACGAAATAGTGTCAACTTACCAACTCAGGAGGATTTTAATAAATTTAATTTCGTAGTTTCTTAAACTCAACATGAACAGCTAAATTAAGGTACGTTCAGATCCAATCGTTGGATATTTAAAAAAATATCGCGAAATACAATATAAATACAATGAAAAACACAAACATTCAGTTCAACCCGATATTTTCATATTTCGCATACGTTTGCATATTTCCACGTATTTTAAGTTCGCAAACATCCGTAGTCCAATCATCATTTCTAATATATCAAATTAAAGACGTACATTAAACGTAAACAATTCGAAATTGAAGTAATCGTTACCCCCTTTAAAATATAATCTCATATATAAAAATAAAATTGCTCGTTAAAATCGCATTGTATCACTGTTTTTGCAAAGCCTCATTTTACCTCGAATTTATCATTCTTAAAAAAAAAAGAGAAAGAAACCGCGCGAACTTTTCCTAGTACCTAATACTTTAATAATCAAAGATGCTCGAAAGAAGTACGTTAGCAATTTATATTGCAATGGAAAAGAGGGGAGGATAAACGATGGAAAGTTGAACAGTTTCTCGTGGCGAGTGGCCATTAAGTCTTCTCACGTGGTGGCAGACGCTGTCTCAATATCGCTTTTACGTTCCATCGGGAGAACGATATCCGGAATACCTTCTGCCCTCCAATTGCGGCCTCGTCACGAAATGTGCTTCTTGCTACTCGTCCACGGAAAATTGTATGAGATTACGAAGATACGAGGGGAGCCGTTGCCGTTGGCGTAATACGAAAACACTCCCTCTCTTTGCACTAATGCTTTTTACGAGCAACGTTACTTTGCAACGCTGCCTCTTTGTCGCGATATCATTATTACCTCTCCGCGTATTTATACCGAGGCAACATTTTCCACAACTTTGTGCGTTACACCGTACGCATTAGGCACTAAGTAGGGTAAATGTACCTGATTAATGTCAGTGCCCATATAAATGGCACTTTAATTATTTTATTTAACAACAAAGTAATACGTAATAATCGTCCGCGACAAGAAGGCACGCAAGTATTTATATTCACGTTTTTATTACAATCCACTAGCCTCCTTACACGCGCATGCATTCTTCACTATTAACAGAAGACGTTAAAGATTGACAGCGGTTTAATAAGACGGCGTGTGGCGATAGGGAAAAAATATACAGTAAACCATATCTCCAGTGAGGATGCAGAGACTCGTCTGCCTTGTTTACGTGGAAAAATAGTATATAAACAAATGTTGATACTATATTTGGACTTCGGTTCACGTAACAATACACGGATATTGTATATTTGTTTTCGCTTAATATTTAAAAGTAAATATTGGATGATAAATGTGCTGTTGGACATTGAAACGTGACCAATGTAATTATAAAGTATGAGACGTGGCATAATTCAGCGAAGGCGTGACGTTTACTATACATCTTATATTTGTTACATAAACTAATGATGTGCTAATATATGTAAAACGTGTTTCTGTTTAAATGAGAACATTTTAAGTGATAGTAATAAGGAGATTGGACTTTGTTGTACATTTTCAATTACGTAGTAATTAATTCATTATATTCAACATATAAAAAATGTTTAGAAATAAAAGAACGGTTGAACAATATTATGCTCCAAACTGGAACTAGAATTTTAGGTTAAATACGTTTTGAAATAGTTGAATAAAGTTAGGCGGTAAAGTTAAAGCGGCAATAATTGGTACATCTCGTATCTTATGCGGATGTTGTATGTGCACGTAGAAAATAGAAAGCATCACGTATCGCTTGCGATCGTAGAGGAAACTTACGGTTTGATGAGGAAGCATGCTTGCAATTTTAGAATGTCCCGTTTTAATGTAAAGTTACCGTTTCATACACGTAGAGTATAACAGTTGCAGTTTAAGATTTTATTAGGTTGTTAAAAAGTTCGATATAATGCTGTGTAGTGTTTCGCGTAAAGAAATTTTGGTCGTGAACAAGCTAATATCGAAGTGCTTCAAAGAATAGGAAATAATGGAACATTTAAAATAACTGTTTCACAACAATAACTGTTTAACTATATAACTGTTTTACAAAATTGGAAATATTAGAATATTTCGAGCAAAAATTTTATATTAAAATTGACAAGCCACGGTTAAAAATAAATTTATTAATATTATCACGATAAAGAATAAAAACGAGCAATAAAAAATATATCATGCAGCATCTTCTAAATATATAATGAATAAAATATTTCAATGAATCTTATTTGAACTGTCTAGAAATAATGCAATCTGCTAGAATAAAGCTTTAACACTTTTTCTACTTCGAAAGATACTTCCCGTGAATTAATATTTTAATTAAGTATTGCACAATTTAATTAGGAATGAGAAATATGTTAATAAAGTATAGGAAAAGAATGTTAATGGGAGGTTTTGGCATTTTTCTAGACATTCGATGATTAGATTCTTGCATTACTTATATTTTCCCTTAATTTCGCAGTGATACAACCTACCATTAGTCCGCCCTAGTAGATTAAACTGGAAATTAAACCCAAAATTTCCACTTCTAGTCTATCTAAACAAACCTTAAACCCATTCAACTCTTTATTAGGTACTTCTTGCAATTGTCAATCTTGGTAATAATTACCATTAATCTGTTTCATTGCATTAATCTCCAAACTAAACAGAAACTTGCCACTTTTAATCTAAAAAAAAAACCTATTTAACATTTATTAGGCCCTTTTTGTAATTACCAATTGTTATACTAATAACCATTAATCTTTTTCACTGTACTAATCTCTAAATTTAATCGAAAGTTACCGTCTTTAATTCAAAAAACCTACCTACATTAACCATTTCTAAATCTTCTTAAGTCTCCTTTCAAATCCCATTTCTAACTTTCAATTTCTGTAACAACTTAATCATATCTTCTAAACGACGCGATATTGTAACACATTAACTTATTAACGTTCTTTACTTTTATCAAATTTTTTGCTTCTGTTTCACTAGTAGTGACGCGTGTCGATCTTGTTTGTTGGGAATAAAGAGGAAATGTTCGAGCGAATCTTTCTTGGAAGCCCGAACGCGTAAGTAAAACGTTTCGCCACTTAGTTAGAAAATATTCTATGCTCTTTTCGAGTTCAAAGCGTTTCACGTGAATCTTACGGAGCTATTGCCAAATGCAGCTTACCCTTTCGGGTACATCTTTTCGGCGAGGCAACCTGAATAATGAAATAGCCTTTAAAGGTCGCTCAAACAGGACCGAGTAAAAAGCACATCAGCATCTAAATCGTCTTTGAGCCGAACTAACACTGCCAACTTTGCTTTTTACCAATCAATAGCAGATATACCATATTTAGTTGGAGAATCTTGAATAAAATGGAACGCTTAAAATTCAGTGGCACAGAGAAATCACGAAAATGACAAAAACAATCTAACTTTAGATATACGTAAGTGGGATGAGTTCATTTAAGTATAATTTATAAGTACTTCAAGTAATGATTAATTGAGCCTGCTATTTTCGGTATGCGAGCAAAGATAATTTCGATGAATGTGAAACTTATGCCAAAAATATTACAATCGCAAAGATTTCATAACATAAGAATATTTAGATTTGACTTTTCCACGTAATTCATTTTATTTTCCTACCCGCCACGTTTTTTTTAAATAATTAGCTATTTTGTAATAGTGTTAAGTTTGGCAAACTTTAAGTTTTATATTTATATAAGGAATATGTCATTTATTAGGTGTAGAAACTAAAGTCTTCAAGATTTTATTGACTAAATATCGCCATCTTTTTTCTTCAAATGAAATTTATAATTTGGGTACGATGGAGCTTAAATATTAGAAATTATTTAGAGTATCAAGATTGTATCTGATTTTCTGTAAATATACAATAAATTTTGTGGAAAATCAGTAGATTAATTTCTACACATAGTAGTAATTATTTTGAATTTATTAATGCCTAGAAAAGTCTTGTGAAAAGTTATGTTTAATTCATTAATAGCAAGCAAACTTTTGTGAAAAGTCAGTAAATTAATTTGTGCACATCTAATAATATCATTTTTAATTCATTATTCGCTAGAGAAGTCTAAACTGAAAATGACTTTTAGATTGCTACTTTTGCATGCCATTTTTCATAACGTTTCTATAGTTGCCTGTTGTACAAAGCGATATTTTACTCCGTTCAGCCACTTCCGTTTCGCCCCGGTTTCTGCTGCTTGTAATTTGAATCATTTTTATAATTCACTTTGACACGCGCACACAACTCATTCCGCATTAAGCGGAATTCTTTGCCACGGGGAAGTAATTGCAAAGTTTTGAGAACTGTTTCTCGAGATGGAGGTGTTCCAGTTGCATGGTTTCATGAATAGAAACAAGTACCACTCGTTTGCGTAACTTCTAATGAACTATGAAGATGCAAAAGGAGAAATAACGAGAAGGCTACTAATCATTATTCCATGTTTTTCTTATGAGCCCCGCCTAGAATTTACTAATTATTCAAACGCAATTGCAGTGCTACGTGTACTTGCAATGCCGTAGCTAAATTAGGTTTAGGTGCTTCAGTTGTTTAGATAATTCCTAGAGAAGATTACACGTACACGTTGTACATTGCGTTGCAACATGTTGCGTTTTGTTACTTAAAAAGTAGCACAATTAGTCGCAATTTTAAAGTTAGCATTATTGCATTAGGAATGCAAAACGCTAAAATATTATACGTAATTCTTACCTAGTAATCCTCACTCTCACAATCTTAGAAATTGAAATAGAATAAATTCAAATTTATTACAAAATACAGTATGTTTTTATTGTAATTTGTTCATAGGATAAACCACGAGTGTAGTTCGTTGTTATAAACCAAAGGGTTAAAAATACACGGGAAATATTGAAAGTAAACTGCGACGTATGGTTTATTTACATGATAAAAAAGCTCCCTATTTAGATTTTGTGTCTCCAATTTTATTCGCGAAAATCGGACGTTCCATAAAGTTAAAAAACGTGCGTTCCATTAATAAAAAGTTGCTTTTGTTGCGAAATGATTACGAAAAATATTACGCTGACACGAGAGCTGTACTTAATGGCTTCGAAATGTGTGCATATGCAAATACATTATTCGAAAACGTGCCTCTTTTAATAAACACGTTCTCTTTTATTAACGAGTGGCTACGTAAAACATTAATTTGACGTTAACTTTTCGAAGAATCTTAATACAAAGCATTTTTAGAAGGATTATTAAATGTTGTCCGGTGTTTTTAACGCTCGGCCAGCTTTTTCCTCGTTTTGGGCCCGCTGCGAACAATAAAACTTCCACGCAACTTATCGCGCGCTGAGAAAGGTCACGAGTACGGAATTAATTCGCCGTTTCCAAGAACACGGCGTTTCCCGATTTGCAATTGGAGAAACTGGCCGAGATACTGCGAGCTTGGGACACGAGAATGGAATGGGAATTCTACGTGAACCGGGGCTAATTAGCTAATTAAGAGTGCGAACAACAGCCCCGGACGAATTCAAACGCGACGAAAGTACGGACTCGTCTTTTCGGTGAGAACCGTCGCGGCAAGCAGTTCGGAAATTAGAAAATTAAACTGGATAAAGAGGGGTGCAATGGGGGGATACGTTGAAATTGGAAAGTTTGATTTCACGCCAATGGGGAATTAACGTTTTACATGTTTTTAAGTTGCGTATAACGTCGATCGATGATTTGGATTCAATTGAAATGCAATCAAAGTTTATTGCAAACGATGCTTGCTATTATTCGGCGACGTTAAAACTTCGAAGATTAGAAAATTAAACTCTATAGAGGAGAAGCGGAAGATTGTGGTTAAATTGCAAATTGAATTTTCTTCTACTCAATAAATAGATACTTTTGAATCTCCAAATTTGTTTTAGGGATATTGTTAATACTTTGTTCGGTTTAAGAGGTAATTGCAATGAAATGCAATAGGAATTTATTGTTTAAGATATTCGGTATAATTGGATTTTTTTTATTCGGTTTCATTGCATTGAATTCATAGTTTTCTTCCAACGCTTTTCTATTTTGTAGGTAACACAAATTACAAGTGTTTCAGGAGGGCAACAGTGTTTTTAATTACCAGAATGAGTCGTTAAAAGTCATCAATAACGCGCTAAATACGAATTTGTTGAGCGCCTATAGGCTCCAATAGTAACGAAAGGGTTAAATTTCCAATAATTACGCAAACATCCACAGTCTACTTACTTGACTTACACAACCAACAAACAGTAGTCAGCCTTCACTTGCCAAACTCGATTTTCCCCAAAAACTCCTTCGCTCGCGTATCTTATTTCAGCCACCGAAAAAAAGCACACAACCAGGGAAACAAACAGCTCCTAAACTCTAAAGTGCAGGAACCGCGTCCACACCATAAACTCCATTCGACCAAGGGGTGGCTTAACGTAGAGTATCCACGATTTTCATTTTCGGCGACCAGCGAAACGTAAGTCGAAGCACCCAAGGGAAACTTAAATTTAGGACCTTGAATATGTCCAATTATTTACGCATATATTGTATGCCATCTTGAATCGTTCAATACTCGCAAAGTTCTAGGGTAGACGTACCACGTACTGCCACTTTAACTTTATGTTACTTTATGTTACTTTGGCTTATAACAACGAGCTACACTCGTGGTTTAGCCTACAGACCGCGTACAATAAAAACATGCTGTATTTTGCGATAAATTTGAATTCATTTATATTTCAATTCGTAAGATCGTGAGATGTAGGATCACTAGGTAAGAATCACGTATAATATTTTAGTGTTTCGCATTCGATATAGTGTTACTGTGGCGGCTCTCCTGCACCCACCACTAGAGGGACATACGAAATAGGCTTTCTCGAAAGTACTCGCTCCAACTACCTCGTCCATATATATACCGCCTTTAACTTTCCTTCCAATATCCCAACGTCTAAGGCAGGGCCTGCTAGGTAGCCGCACTGATGAGTCCACTAGCAGGCCCAGGACGAAACACAACACCCTTCCTTTTTCCTATTCTATCCCCTCTCCATAGCTCCACAGTTACAGTAACAAATAGTGGACATTCCAGTGGATAATATTTGAAAAATTCGTAAGCCAAGGGGTTGTTAACGTTATCGCGTAACTCTATTCAACTATTTTAGAAATCATTTATTTACCTAACAATCATTCCAGTTTGGAGCGTAATATTGTTCAACGTCTCTTTTATTTACGAATATTTTCGTGTTTGTTGAATATATTGAATAGGTTACTACGTAATTGAAAATTTACAACAAAGTCGAATGTCTCTATTACTGTCACTTCGAAGGTTGTCATTTAAATACAAACACGTTTTACATATAAATATTAACACGTCAGTTTGTGTAACAAATATAAGACGTATAGTAAACCTAATCGTCTTTATAGTAAAAGTAGTCTTTACTGAATTACATAACACGTCCCATACTTTCTATTTACATCGGTCACGTTTCAATGTTTAACAGCACATTTACCTTCTACTATTTACTTTTAAATATTAAGTGCAAACGAATATACAATGTCTATACGTTGTTACGTAAACCGAAGTGCAAATTTGATATCGATATTTGTTCATTTACGATTCTTCGTACATTACTTCGCTATTAAGTAAACGAATTCAAGTGTCGGTCACAGGGACACTGACAGTAATCGGGACATTTATCCTACTGTGCGAACGTGCAATCGTTTACACGGTATCATGTTACAAGACATATTTGCCAGGGAATGCGGAAATTGCGTGGATGCATCGGAAGTGGGCCGAAAGGATTTCAGCGCAAGAGATCGAGGGGGGAGGGGGATACGTCGCGCTAAATTACCCCTGTTGAATTTCTGGACGATCTTAGGGGTGGAAGGGAATGGAAAGACGTTCTTCTCGATTGAGTTTTACGAGGCGTTCACGTCACGTGCAAGTAAAACGATAGTACCCATGCTTACGCTTCGAGAAACTGCAAATGCCACGTAAAAGCCAGCAAGAGAGGAAGATTTCGGCAACCACGGGGGTGGAAACGCGAGAACAGGGTTACTTCCGCGAAAAAATTTATTTCCTCCCCGGCTTTCCTTTCTGCAACATCGAACACTATGGTTACTCGTCTTGGATGCGTTTCCTCGGACGGCGCAGGAAGGGCCGAGCCTCCGAATGACTTCGATATGGGTTTTTTTAACTTTGTTAACCTTTTCGTTGCGAACGACGAAAGATAATAGGGTGACCAGGTGCAAGGAAACTGAAAATTGGGACGCAGAACGCGACGACTATGAAACAGAAACGTAAACCTTTCGTTTCGGAAATATTTTTACTTTTAGGTTATCGGTGGATGGTGATACTTTATGGAAGTTCGCATTTTTGGAAATAGAAACAAACGAGACAAATAATAGACACTTATTTAGATTTTAATATATTTTATAAAATTGTATGTACATTACTTAATCATAGTTTTGAACTAATTTGGAAATATAAAGGAATGAGCTGCTCATTTACCAAATTGATTAACTTTGCAAAATAAACAGCAGAGGAATTGATAAAATAAATGTACAGTATTTCTTTGTAAACCAAAATGAAGTGGAATTAATTTCACCCTCTTAATACCAAAATATCTCTAATTTGAACAGTTCACGTATTTTTATACATTCAGTATAATCTGTACTCTTTTACCTATTTAATTCTGTTACAAATGCATCAAAGTCCGCAGTCCAATAATAAGTAGTTTACATCAATGATAAGTGCTACCGTTTTTCATATCTCTCGTTTGCCGTAACAATTGTATTAACTATTTTTTAATTTAAAAGAATTACAGCTTAAATCAGACTAAAGGCAATCCTCAACTAAATTAGGCAATATTTTTATATAAATTTTCCATGCAAATATTTTTAAAAAATCTATTCATTAATCTCTATCGCATTATAACTATCTGCGAGCACGGTTCACGACTTCTCGCTAAGTCATATTACAGAAATTCAATCGCAACTTTAAGTTTTGACCCGGGCGAACGTCCTTCGCTAAGAAGGATTTAATTAAACTTTGGTGCTGCAAGTTCAGCACAGTTTTTAAGAAATGTTTAAGGGATCCGAAGAAACATTCTGCCGCATCTTTTCCAAACGAATTTTAAAAAGCTTCGAGGCGCAGAGTCTTTTCAAGTAATTTTTTAAGTCCCCTGAATCTGGTTTCGAATCGATTTTCAATAGCGATTAAATAAAATAGAATTATTAAGATTACGTCTTTTTATTATCTGCAAACTACCTGAACGTCTATTAAAATTCTCTGTCGTAAAATATTAAACGATTAATGAAGGAATTTTAATTTTTAATTGTCAACTTTTAATTTTATATTCTCACGACTTTACTGCGGATTTTTATGCATTTATCGGAAATTTAATCGCGCCAAGAGACACAGAATGCATTAATTTGAGAAAATACACAAAATATTTCGAGTAAAACGAAAATTCTTGTATTTTGGGAGTATAACAACCCTTCGTTTAGTTTCCATTTCTCTAATTTTGTTCGCAAAAATATGAATATGCGTAAAAATTCGCAATCCACGAATAGCACGCTGTAATTCCCCAAAAATTTGCGAAAATTGCATGCAAATACCAACCGTATTGTGTGCAACCGTTTCGAAAAATGCGCAGTGAACGTACGAAGCAGGTTTGACGACAACACGATTTCCATTTTTCACTTCAAAATTTGCAACAACAATCATCAGTAGACTGCAGATTTTTATGCGTTTATAAAATTTAATTGTGCAAAAAAGTGTACAATGCGCATACGTACATAATGCACAAAGATTTACGAAATATTCAAGGCACGGTAAGAATTATAATACAATATTTAGAGTGCGAAACGATCCCCTATTCTAACACCGCGATTGTTGACATTAACCCTTTGCGGACGAGAAGTAATAACACTTGTCAGAGTACATTAGTTTTGAATTCCACGACTTTGAGTTTTCACGCTTTTCAGTTCCAAACCATTTAATTTCCAACGATTTCAAATGTTTATTATTACGTTAAGTATTCATTGCATTAAGTACCGTACTTTAAAAGTCGACATGGCTTCGGAAAGCCAAGAAATGATTAGGCGACTATTTGTCGACGCTCGTCCGCAAAGGGTTAATAATAATTCTATTCATAAGCTACGCGATGTGGCAAGAAATTGTCGAAAGCAAGTTCACCACACATATACGGTTACTCGCAAAATTGAGCATACACCTTGAAACTCGATGAAAAGGATGGTTAAAAAATGTACCTCACATTTTCAATGTACCTAAACTATTAAACTCACAATCATCCGTTCTAAATCTAATCGAACGTGTCTTGGAAAAATTAAACCTCAAAAATGACAAATTGTACGTTTGGAAATAGAGAGAAGATTTGAAAATGTAATTACAAGAAGAAAAACAAGGACAACATAATTTATATTATCTCAAGAATTTTTTTTACGCACTGTCTACTATACATGCGAATGAAATACATATATATTGTGTTTCTACTTTTAAATATGCGCGTGTGTATTCACTTTCTAGCTATTCTTCATCCGCGACATACATAGGTGTACGCTCAATTATCTGAGCAACCGTAGTTCATCAAAGTTTCGTGCTTTTACTGTCTGTAAAATAGGAAAAGACATTTCGGCCAAGCCGATGGAAACGATTTCAATTGCAACGCACGCGCGCGAACACAATGGTGAAAGAAACAACAATTTCCATCGAGAGAAGCAACCGAAAGCAAACGAGTTCCTTTCAATTAATCCAGCCGCAGGAACAATAAGAAAGCATTCTGGATAAAATACTAATTAACGCGTTTTTTTAAACGGCGCACAATGGGCGGCGCAATTAAGTAATTGCAAGAGAGCAGGAAGCCGTTCGATGGAGGAAGTAGCATCATTTAATTGCTCGTTACGAATGACAGCCAATGAGGAAGCGATAGAGGGCACCGGGCGAGAGAAATTTCAAGGGAAAGAGTAGCAGAAGCACGGAAACGACGAAAGATAAGGTCTCCGAGAGGAAAACTGCTGGAACTGCTCCCATCTCGAAAGGATCTCAGAAGAGGAATCTTTCACTTCTAAAGACGGCAACTACAAGATAACTTGCCGAAGTTGTCCTTCTAATGAAGAAACCGAACGAAGATCTTATAGAAGAAATGGCGAATTCTGGCCCCCAAAAACTTTCTCGATGTTTTACTTCGTATCGCTTTTTCCTTTGCTTCTAAACAAACTATTTTCAGAAACCTACGCGATTCCGTGTTATTCAACTATTATTGAAGATCGAGGAGAAAGTTGAACTGGTATATCGCAATGTTCTTCCGTTTGATTCGATAAAATTCGCGAGAGACGAAACGGGAGCCATTAAGGAATGAAATAAGGAACTGCGTTGGTTTTTCTGATAGTTCGCTTCGGAAGAAAAGTTTGGAAAAACGGAAAGAAACCGGCGGTAAAAGATGAACTTTGCGCGAGTAAAGAGGAAATTACGCGAAGTAACAGTACTGCTTTAACCCTTTGAGTGGCGAGAAACTTTGAAAGATCGACGGATTTTTGAATTTGGAATTTCACGAATGACAAGTGTACGCGTTATTTTTAACTTTTGCTCGCGTCATCTTATCGATGTAATTCGTTTCGTTTTACATTTCATTTAGGGTTGGAACACTCGAAACTCGAAACTTTTTGTTATTTTCGCGATTCGAAACTTTCGAAATCTAAGTAAATAGTAATTTACGTAGATTTTAATTTTTATAACCGTCTACAGGAACTCGCAACTTTCGCTTTCTGTTATTATCTTTAAATTCGGGAAAAATGATACATAATAATATCCAAATTTGACGAAACTTTCAAAGAAATATCTCATCACACCGGAAAGTGTTCGAATGTTGGTATTTTTAAATAAGAATCTTCATTAGATATTTTTGTAAGTAAATCTTAACATTTGATCCCTTATTTTTATTATTTTCTAAATGTGTTGAAAGGAAATTAGTTCGCTTCTTCATTTATCGAAGCTATACTTAATTCCAATACATTTAAGCTGCATTTAATTATACTGTACAATTATATTCAATAAATGGATTGATACTCTAAGAAAAAAAACAAAATTGTTATACTTGTTATGTACGTAAAGTTTGATGTTTGTTTACAGTTATTTGAAGAAGATTGCAATTTGATTATCTACGTTTCTAACGATTCTAATCTCTTCGATATACACGCGGAAATTAATTAGCAAGCTTAATCCGAGCATTCAGCACTCATCCGCTGCATATATTTCAGTTTTATCTGCAGCAAATTTCATCCTGCAATTCTTGTGCTTCATCCAATTACTTTATAACGACGACTCGAACTCGAGAAACTTTATTTGCTCTTACGAGAGAGCGAATGAAGTATTCTATCTCAATTTACCCGTGAAATATAACTTCTCCAAGTATTTTCAACTGTTCGCGCTAACTGAAAATGACTTATGTCTTTCCATACATCATTCCCAGACCCATTAAAGGAGAATTATTTCGTAGAAATCACTGTATTACTCTCGAAGATACATATATCATTTACAACGCTCCACGCAATATTTGTGACCTAGCAAGTTCTTTAAAAGTTTAAAAATTAAAAGCATAAATGATTTTTTTTTTATTAATTTTCACATAACTATTTGGAATTATTAGAATTATCACAACTATTCAAAGTACTAGGATTATTAGAAGTATTAGAATTATGAGAATTATTGTAGATATTAAAATTATTAGTGAAACTATTTAAGTTAAACGATACTTCTTAACATTAAAACTACCAACAATTAAGATACTCTTATTTGTATCATAAAAGTACAAATTATAGACAAATAAAATACGAGTTACAGGTAAAGTAAATCTTTGTTTAAATATTGTACAAAATATCATGAAAAGTTACCAAAAATGCATCACTGAAAATGACTACAATTTTTATGGTAAATAACAGTAGAATATCTTTGGTAGTTTTAATGTTACATCGAAACTAATTAATTGAGTAATCGATATAAAATTACAATTTACCCTAAGTCTACCGATGCTCAAATAGCGACCATTTTCAGCTACCATAAAAGTTTCCTATTCCCATACATTTCGAAAGTTTCAACGTGCAAAATTTATACTTATTATTTCCTTGAAAAGCGGTGCAAAGATTATATAATACTATTACACAGTAATAATACTATTTGATATAAATTTATATCTATTATAGTGAAGCGATTATTGTAACAATCGGATCAAAATAATCCAATATTATTATCATTTCTTTGGAAAACTGTGATAAAAATTCTGTAACATTATCACACGATAATAATACTATTTAATATAAATTTGTATCTATTATAGTGAAGCGATTATTGTAGCAATCTGATCAAAATAATCCAATATTATCATTGATTTGGAAAACTGTGATAAAAATTCTGTAACATTATTACATGATAATAATATCATTTTATATAAATTTGTATCTATTATAGTGAAGCGATTATTGTAACAATCGGATCAAAATAATCCAATATTATTATCATTGATTTGGAAAACTGTGATAAAAATTCTGTAACATTATTACACGATAATAATACTATTTAATATAAATTTGTATCTATTATAGTGAACCTTATATAAATTTGTAACTATTATAGTGAATCGATTATTGTAGCAATCGGGTAAAAATGTCACTCAATATTATTATTATTTCTTTGGAAAACTGTGACAGAAATTATACAACATTATTACACAATAATAATACTGTTTTATACAAATTCATCTCTATTATAGTAAAGTAATTATTGTAACAGTGAGACTAAAATGGCCTAATATTAATTGAACGAGGGTTAAACGATGATTACCAAATATATGTTAGCTTTTCGCTCGATTCTTAGCCACAAATTATTTCTCATCGTAATTTCACCGTGGAAAGAAAATTTCTTCCGCTTCGTTTCGAACGAAGAACATCGTTTGGACGAAACGAGGGAGTAATTTCACCCAAGATACGAACTTTTCCTCGGGTGTGTAAACAACGGAGGCACGATTTAACGTTTCAGTTGCTCGCAATCTCTCAATCTAACCATTATTTTCGATCATATCAATCAGCTAATGGCGGGAGACTCGTAATATTCGTTTCTGCGCGCAAAGCCATCGCCGAGGTAGCAATTTTCCGCCAGTTCTCTGGTAATCGATCACCGTAAATCTAGCTCTCACGAGCGTGGGTTTGTCGACTCTCGAGCCGCGCGAGAAGGCAATCCGAAAAGCTGTTGGCTACGCCTGTATCGGAATAGAAACGATGCCACGCGCGGTCGTGTTCCGGTAAAACATTGTTCCGGTGCCGTTCATGCAAATAAACACTCGTTCAGGCATCGGAACAAGTGTATCAGTTAGTCAACTACTGTTCCCAAAGTTTGCTTTTCAATCTACGAATTTGCCGATAATAAAATGCGCGAAATCGTGACAGGTTTTTGCAGTTCGAATTCGATCTTCTTGCAAATCAAATTCCAGCCTTTTGCAAATTCATGGTGATCCTTTTGTAAATAACATTCACCATTTGAGAATTAAATTCATTCGTTCGTAAGTTAAATTCATGCTTTTGTATATCAAATTCAACAGTTACGAATTACATTAACCAATATGGAAATCAAATTAACCCGTTTGTAAATTAAATTTAACCTTGGGTAAATCAAATTCATCTTTTTTGCAAATTCATATCGATCCTTTTGTAAATTAAATTCAACCATTTGTAAATCAAATTTGCCCGTTTGTAAATCAAATTCATCATTTGCAGATCATATTCACTCGTTTTTGTAAATCAAATTCATCCTTTTGTAAATCAAATCCACCATTTGCACGTTAAATTCACCTTTTTGCAAATCAAATTCACCTGTTCGTAAATCACATTCATGCTATTGTAAATCGAATTCACCGCTTGTACATTAAATTCACTTTATACCTTCATTATCCTATTTGAACTACTCTTTAACCCATTAACACCTTGCCCTAACTTTATTTATTTTAATTAATAAAGTATCAATTATATTTATTCTTTTATTCATTAAATTAAAGCTACTAGATTATTCATTAGCTTATCACTACTTTCACATCATGTTACGTTCAAATCATTTGAATATTACAGGAAATTTGTATTTAATAGTCTCTAATCTTATAATACAATGTTAAAATTAGAGTTCAAATTAAATGTCACCCCGAATAATATTAATTTTCGTTGAATCTACACGAGAATTTATAGAACTAAAGTGATTCGTTATATTATATTCTCGTATTGTTACATTGTGAATATTCTTTTATCTTTAATCGTCGATTTTTTTTTAGCAATTCTGTTGAATGCATTTTCATGCAGTTTCAAGTGGCTCGCGTATTCGCAAGCAACTGATAATTAAATAAGTTACGTAATTTAATTAGGAGAATAATTTTAAATTTCATCAATTAAACGAAACTGAGAACCGAATAAAATCGTACTGCTCTCACATCTTCATTCGTATTGCGTGCGCAGTACCTCGATAATTAATTAATGGAAATTCTACAATTAGATCGATCATATCGTTGCATCTAGCAATAATGAGTTGCGGAATATAATTTGCAAACAAACGGAATCATATCACGATATTAATTATATCTGTATCAATACCTCCGAATAAGTAAAAGCGAAATGAATTAATTAACCGAGGATACGAAACTCTAATAATAAAAGAATTTAAAAGAGACAAATGCAGTTTTCGAAAAGTATTCAAAACAGCAAGGAATAAAATTATGCGGATGGAGATGAAAGGATAAATCCTAACACATTAATTCTTCTACCTTAAAACTCTACAAAAATTAATCCTTTCAGATTATGTTTACGAACGATTTCAACTTTACGAGATTAATAATTACGAAAAAGGAAATGAGAAAAGGAATAGTAACAAATTAATTCTTGTATCCTGAAACCTCCAAAAAATAATCCTTTCAGATTATGTTTACGAGTAATTTTAACTTTACGAGATTAATAATTACGAAAAAGGAAATGAGAAAAGGAATCCTAAAAAATTAATTCCTGTATCCTGAAACCTCGAAAAAATAATCCTTTCAGATTATGTTTACGAATAATTTTAACTTTACGAGATTAATAATTACGAAAAAGGAAATGAGAAAAGGAATAGTAACAAATTAATTCTTGTATCCTAAAACCTCCGACAAATAATCCTTTCAGATTCTGTTTACGAGTAATTTTAACTTTACGAGATTAATAATTACGAAAAAGGAAATGAGAAAAGGAATCCTAAAAAATTAATTCTTGTATCCTGAAACCTCCAAAAAATAATCCTTTCAGATTATGTTTACGAGTAATTTTAACTTTACGAGATTAATAATTACGAAAAAGGAAATGAGAAAAGGAATCCTAAAAAATTAATTCCTGTATCCTGAAACCTCGAAAAAATAATCCTTTCAGATTATGTTTACGAATAATTTTAACTTTACGAGATTAATAATTACGAAAAAGGAAATGAGAAAAGGAATAGTAACAAATTAATTCTTGTATCCTAAAACCTCCGACAAATAATCCTTTCAGATTCTGTTTACGAGTAATTTTAACTTTACGAGATTAATAATTACGAAAAAGGAAATGAGAAAAGGAATCCTAAAAAATTAATTCCTGTATCCTGAAACCTCGAAAAAATAATCCTTTCAGATTATGTTTACGAATAATTTTAACTTTACGAGATTAATAATTACGAAAAAGGAAATGAGAAAAGGAATAGTAACAAATTAATTCTTGTATCCTAAAACCTCCGACAAATAATCCTTTCAGATTCTGTTTACGAGTAATTTTAACTTTACGAGATTAATAATTACGAAAAAGGAAATGAGAAAAGGAATCCTAAAAAATTAATTCTTGTATCCTGAAACCTCCAAAAAATAATCCTTTCAGATTATGTTTACGAATAATTTTAACTTTACGAGATTAATAATTACGAAAAAGGAAATGAGAAAAGGAATAGTAACAAATTAATTCTTGTATCCTAAAACCTCCGACAAATAATCCTTTCAGATTCTGTTTACGAGTAATTTTAACTTTACGAGATTAATAATTACGAAAGAGGGGATGAAAAAATTAAGCCTTCTGCCTTAAAACCCTAAATAAGTAATTATAACACGTTACGCTTGAAAGAAATATTAATATTACGAAATGGATAATAAATTTCACTTCAAATCCATCTCGAATTGTATTTATAATCGATTGAAAGACAGGAGCAATGAAGCATGCAGAAAAAGGGTGGCAAACTAATCTGGATCTCGTTGAAACTCGACAATCTTTATTGAACGAGAGTTTCATCTCCAGTTCCTCGTGTAAACTCGTTACTCACTTGCTTCTCTACAAGGACTCCAAATTAAGTGAAAAATATCGGCGAAACGAAGCACAGTGAAAGCAGAATCGAATTACTAAATTGCCCAAGCAGCCATATCGAAGTTAATACTAGGCGATGGCAAAACGTCGATAAAAAACATTAACTACGCCAATAATACACTCGCAACTTATCAGCGCTACTTTTCTTTCGCCCTGTTATCAATTATTTCTTCTACTAGTCCATATTTTCCAACATTTGTCAATAAACAATGGTTCAATTTCTCAAATTATTACAAATGAAAGGGGTTAAAAAAGAAATTTTTGATCATTTAAAGTATGCATAAATAATTTCGTAGATTTAGGATTTGGGAATTTCAATAAAATTCGAATAAAACGTGGATATATTCGTTAGAATCGAATCGAATAAATTAAAAAGAGAATGTAATATAAATAATAAATAATAAATTATAAATATGAATTAAAAGTGAAGCTAGGCTATAAGAACTTAACTTGCATGGGAATCCAAAACCTTCAAAATCCTAATAATTTAAAATCAGTCGATGAATAATTTAATTTATCGATCAACGGAATAACCCTTTACTAATCCATGCTAAAATTAACGAAAGATTTATTGATATTGTTGGGATTATACTTCCGAATATAGTTTTTATTGAAATGAAATAAAATAAACGTTTAATAAGAGTAAAACTAAATACAAAGCTGGTTGATGTTTCCTTGCTGAGGGAACGCGGTGAAGTAACTAAAATCGCCTGCATGAACGTGCGGCTCGTGTACAAGAATGGCCCGTGCCATAAAACGACGGTCAGGGAGGGAAAGCAAGAACCAAAAATGCACGTGTACTAATGTAGAAATTCAGCCTTCGCACCAAATGTGCAAAGGTCAGAAAGCATGCTGCCCCTCGGACACCCAGCTCCAGGTATGCCTATGCCTGCTAGTCTAAGAACGATCAAAATACCCAAACACAATTCAAAGTAAAATCAACAGATATATCGATATATCGATATATCGATACATCAGATTTACTTATCCTTTAAAAACGAATCTCTGTCATTCGAATAATTTAATCACACGAACTTTATCCTCGCACGTAAAAACAATGAACGAAAATCTTACTCCAAATTTCCAAGATTTCCATAAATAAACAGAAAATGACCGATAGGTATCGCGTTAATTAAATTTGTCTCACTCAATTTAAGAAGCGAGGAAACAGTGTTCGAAAGTAACCGGGATCGCATAACGAGCCATAGAAACAGTTTTCATAGGCTTTCGGGATCAAGCAACGATTCGTATGAATAAACCTAGAGGAACGCAACGCTGGCGTCGCTGAAAAAGTACTTCGCGAGAGTTTCTTTCTCTTCCACGTGCACGCGTTTCCTCCCAGAAGGATCCTTCTTATTCGCCTTCCATTCGCTCCTGCAACTCTCACCCGACTTCTGCGCGTCGTTCTTTCGTTTTCCACTCGGATAATGATCAGTCTTCCCCCCCTCTTTCCTGTTCTCCACCCCTTTTCAAACGAGATTCCCTCTTCTACCTATTCTCCCTCCTTCCTGCCAACTTTTATTCCATTCTTTTCCATTCCTCGCTAAGCAGAAAAGTTTGCGTAACTAAAAATTGTAAAAGGAGGAAGAAGGATGCGTTCTATTTAGCGAGATGGGGGTAGTCTTTTTCTTTTACGGAAATCCGTGACAGCTCCCCTGTTATTCGAGGATCTATTTTCGTACGAAATTTCGCGCGTCCGCCGATCTTCAACGTTGTTACTTTTAATTAGTATACTAATAATGTCGCACAGTGAGAATTTGTAGGTAGTTTAGATTCGATAAATGTGGAGATTCCAGTGGAAGATGACAAGGAATGATTAACGAAAAGCAGAGATGAGTATCAACATTAGAAATATTAAAATATTTAAATTGAAACTATTAAAATTTGTTTAGGAAACAATTATCCATTACGAAGGAATAAATAATGATTATATATATATATAAATTCTATGAAAAAGAATACTTATTCTAAAATATTCTTTTATTCGATATTAATGTTACCTACTTCTGTAAATATTAATATATATGTAAAATTTTAGTTCAATTTTAGGTATATTGTGTAGTATATCACTCAAATTGTTTCTGGATTTATTTCATCGATACATTATTGTCCAAATACTAGATTAGCTTTTGAAAGTGTTATTTATATTACAAAAGATATTAATTATGTTCGCATTACGCGATTAATTCATACGAATGAACCTTCTTTTTATTTTTAACTTCCAGTCGATTTATAAGCTAATCAAGAATTTGAGTCTGCCAATTAATTCGCATACTCTACTGTATAAGGAAATTAGGCCAAGACAAAATGTATTAATATGAACAACGTCATACATATTAATACGTTTACGTTTACAGATTCGTAAATTTAACAAATAATCGGCATTAAATAAATAATTAAAAAATAAAAAAAACGACGTTTCCGTGACTCTTCTCGTTTTCATAACTTTATTTCCCCTCGCAATTAGTCCACTGGATCTCGTTTCATATTTCGTTTCTCGCTTTTCTCTTCGCTTTTACTACTTTTCATACCCCATAGACGTCTTCATTTCGTACATTCTTGCAAACGTTAATAAACCCCGCGATACTCGCGCCGTTTTACTGCGTTTCCATTTATTTCTTTCTCGTGGAAAACGGAGAACGTACAAAAAGAGCAGCAAGATGTTCGGCCGTGAATTGAACTAATGTGAGAACAAATATTTAATCGAGTGATTAAGATACGTTTTATATACCCGAGTTCTCTCGAGTTTTCATCTTTTAATTTTAACTGCTGCTATGCGCAGCGCAGTGCAGCCTCTGTTTCTTCGTTTCACGTCATTATTATACCGTCTCCCGCGCCATTTTTCCCTTTCACGGCAAATAACGGACAGTAATTTCTCCTTTCCGGGGTAAATGGCACCCACTGCTACGCGTTTGCGTCTAACGGAGAAATGTTGCTACTTGCCAGTGCGAGGACTGTATTAATAATCATAAGAATGCGAAACATTTCGTACCCAGCTTTGCCACTTCTCGATGAAATACGAGATCGATAGAAATGAAAGGATATTAGATATAAATTAGGGTGTAAATAAATATATAAATGATATGTGAGTGGTAATAGTAGGTAAGGATAAAACTAGATGTAAATCAAGTCCATTTCCCGGCTTGTAATTGCTCAGATTAATAAATATATATATATAAATATATACTTTGGTAAAGAAAAGCATATCTGTATGTTTGTCATGGAATTTATATTTTCTGTGGCAAGTATTCGATGCAAATTAGTAGCAGAGGTATTTAACGTTATACAATTTTCTCGGATTTAATATTTGGGATAAACATGTACACATTTAATTTGTGGAATTAAATGCGGTTAAAGTGAGTAAAACTTATTTAGTTATTTGTCAGTTTAAGTGGTTTCACTTGGGATGGTGAATTAAGTGAAATTGGAATTTAATTGCACGGCAAAAGTAAAAGTGAAATTTCATGGAAACTTCTGTTCCATATTTATGCCAGTTATTGAAAATTACTCGGTGACAAATACAAGTGAATAACTGAATCCCCTAACGCAACTTTTATCGCATCTGTCGTTAATCTTATATTGTAATACAGTGTTTCTGAATCTTTTTACTCTCATGGCACACATTCGAAAATGTTTTAATCGTAAAGGTACGACTTATTCGGATAAATTTTTCTTAACTTGAAGCAGTTTGTTTTTAATACTGTAAATTGTAAACAAACTCTTATATTGCGAATTGAGGTTCAAGGTCACGAGATTAATAATCCGAAGAAAATACCATCGTATTCCTTGAAGTTTTCTTTATGAAATGAGCTTTCCCCTACTTTCATACGACTATTTGATTACGTATAATATAATAATTTCACGTTGCACTCGTTGAGGGATAGTTGATCCTATACATTGTCTGTTTTGGAACATTCCCTATAACAAAATTTCTCCACTTTTAGCGGGCCGATTTCGATGCTCCTTGGCTCAAATTAAAGGGGAAAGTTCTGAGAATATTATCCCACAGTCTTTTGCAACTAGCCCTTGCAGTTCATTTGTTACAAACAAATATATCGCGCCGTGGTAAATTACTCAGTCAATATCCGAAAAAAAATTAATAATTTCTCAGCTTCTAGACGTTCGATTTCAATGCCCCTTGGCTTGAATTAAAGTGGAACGTCCCAAGAATATAAGCACGAGAAGAATAAGATATTCAAATACTTATATCTCGGCTTCTGGACGTCCCATACTAACCAACATTGACTTAAATAAAATCTTCGAAGTTCATAAATTAACTCTAATAATTTAAAAGCGATTCTGTTTCTGTAATTTGCACGTTACTCCAAATTAAAGGAAATAAACTCTTGCAACATCTGAACCGGAAGTCCTATAGGGACGAAACCAATTCCATCTTGTAGCCGGAAGTCTCCCCTTTAATTCGAGTCGTCGTTTGTCCCGATTCGATGCCGAACAAAGTTCGTTCGGAGTTGGTTAAAAGTCACTCCGCAATATTCTCGGAGCGACGAGGGTTAGGCGTGAAAAAATTGGGTTCTATTATCGTGACGGTATCATCGGGGCCATTCAACCGAATAATCCTGTACAACGAAGCTTTCGTGGGCCGACATTATCATGAATTCCATGCTATTCTTCTTTCCGGCGGCCAACGACCGGCTCTACATCGACCCTCTTGTCCTATCCTTCAACCAGAAGACGTTCTCCCTCCTCCCTGTTCTTTTTCCAATTTCCGCAAGCGGAACGCGCGCGTTCCGTCTTACAGCCCGCTTCGCGACGTACTACGTACTACATCGTTGGGAATACATAAAGCTATTTGCATGGGACCGTCCTTGGCAACGTAATTTCGCGACTCGCGCAATCCCATTGTCTATCGTGCCGCCTTAATTGGACGTTTCGCAGTGTAAATTCACGGGATGGCCATAGATAATCCTAATTAGGGGACGTTGGGTTAATTTCGCGAGAACGCCGAAAAGTACGCTGCATAAGATAAGATGTACAAGTGTTTCGGACGTTCATTGTGCGCGTTTTTCGACACGCTTTTGAACGCGGATGGTAATTGCATAAAATGACCAGACGCACGGTGCGTCGAATACAGTAAATGTCCCAATTATTGCCACTCTAAGCTTCACGAGTAACTACTTTATTTAACTATTTTAGAACGTATTTGATCTGATGATCGTTCCAGTTTGCAGCTTAATATTGTTCAACGTCTCTTTTATTTATGAACACTTTTTTATATGTTGAATATGAGGAATTAATTATTGATTAATTGAATAGGTACAACAAAGTACAGTGTCCCTATTATGGTCACTTGACGAGTAGTCATTTGAATAGAAACAAGCTTCACATATATTAACGTAAATAAAGTGCAACTTTATTTAACTATTTTGTAAATTACTTAACTTAAATCTCGTCCCAGTTTGGAGCACAATATCAGTTAATATATCTTTCATTTATGGTGATTCTTTTGTATGTTAAATATGATGTATTAATTAATAATTCATTGAAAATATACAACAAAGTACAATGTTTCTATTACGGTCACTTGACAAGTTGTCATTTGAATAGAAATAAGCTTTACATATATTAACGTAAATAAAGTGCAACTTTATTTAACTATTTTGGAAATTACTTAACTTAAATCTTGTCCCAGTTTGGAGCACAATATCAGTTAATATATCTTTTATTAATGGTGATTCTTTTGTATGTTAAATATGATGTATTAATTAATAATTCATTGAAAATATACAACAAAGTCCAATGTCTCTATTACGGTCACTTACGAAGTTGTCATTTAAATAGAAACAGTTTTCACGTGTATATTAACACGTCATTTTGCGTAACAGTTATAAGATGTATAGTAAACGTATCGCCTTTACTGAATTACGACACGTTCCATAATTTATAATTACAATGGTCACGTTTTAATGTTCAACAGCACATTTACCTCCTAATATTTATTATAAAAAAAGTGTAAACGAATATATAAATGTCTGTGCGTTGTTACGTAAACCGAAGTTCAAATTTAGTATAAAAATTTGTTTATTTACGATTCTTCGTATTTTACGTTGCTGTTAAATAAAACAATTCAAGTGTCGGTGTTATAGGGACACTGACTGTAATTGGAACGTTTGAAGGAATCATTACGTATTTAACCCCTTGCCCTACAATAACGAGTCACACTCGTTCTACGAATTATACCACAGATTTACCAAAAACGTCTATTATTCCGAATGAAATTTAATTTCAACTCTAATGTTAGTTTTGTATTATAAGCTCGGATGTTATTAAACAAGGATTACCTGTAATATTCAAATGATTTCTATGCAACGTGATATAAAAATAGTAGTCAACTAACGCTAACCTAACTACCTAATAAAATAATAGTAGGACAAGGGGTTAATAACCTGCGAAATTGATCGTACATCGTTATATTTCTTATTCAATCGTCGATTTTATATGCAGCTACCAAATATTTGCACAGACATCCCCAAAATTCATCCGACAAACATCCACTCCAAGTGTAATAACATATTGATCCACGAATTACAAGTTTCCCGTCGAGATTTAACGTTACTCCGCCCTGTATTTCCACTTCCAACTTTGAAATCTGTTCGGATCCGTGCTGCAACTTTCTTCCGCGAACTACTGAAACTTTCACAATGCGTTATTTCGATTTACAATGTTTTGACGGTGCTCGGTATATATTAAACCCGTAAAGTTCAATTTTAAACGACCGAAGGTAGAGAGAAGGAACCGTTGCAATTTTGCGCGTGATATCTTTCCGCGAAAAAATACGTTGCTGTTAAAAGTTTCGCTGGAAACGATGGAAGACGAGGCGACAGGAAATAATCTCGTCGTTTACCAGGTAAATGAAACCTGTTCGCAGTTTATTCGTGCAACGTCATCGGTTTTTCACCTGCCTGATAGGGCTACGCCGCTTTCGAGATAACCGGTGTACGAGAATAGAATTACAAGACTCTTGCGAACTTAATTACGTCGGCTGATTCCATTAGCAAGGTCTTTGTGCAACGTGTTCGATCCAGAGATTAGATAAATAAATAAGTTAACGCATGCTGAATGCGAGAGATAGAGATTTACGTTGCCAGGATCTTTGGGTAATTTAAGCTGTAGATGCATTTGTTTTATTTGTACTTTCGTTTCATTCCTTAGAACCAGCAAGTTTCGTAATCCTTTCCCCCAAAAAAGTTTCCAAACTTTCTTTCTTCGAAATCAATCCTTGCGAGTAAATTTTCTACGTTTTCAATGTGTTTATTTGTATATTTATTTACGGGTATAAAACTCATTGGTTTTGGTAACGATAGAAAAGAATATATTAAAAACAAAACTGATCTGATGAGCTCTGCTCTCAAATAAGAAGTACATGAATATGTTTTCTTCTCTTTCAAAATGTCCTCAGTCAAATTTCGTAACGCATTTCACTTTTTCACCTGGGCGACCCCCCATCCCTAAAACATATTCATGATTAATTTCATCCATTGTTCTCACTCAAGAGTCAAATCGATACTGAGCGCTCAGCGTCGGATTAACCTTATATAGTTAAGAAATAATGACATCATCCCAGCAGCACAGAAGAAAAATGTCCTCAGTCAAATTTCGTAACGCATTTCACTTTTTCACCTGGCGACCCCCCATCCCTAAAACATATTCATGTTAAAAAATTGAATAAGAAAGTGAGTCACAAATATGTTGGAAATAAAGAAATATGTTCACGTTAATATATAACTCGAACAACCACGTAACCTTCGCAGAATTAAATAATGCAATCTTCTCTACATTTACCATTCAATGTAACTTTAACCCTTAACTATTATTATCCATACTGATTACTTATTCATCTCTACTTTCTGCATAATTTACGAGATTCTCATTTTGGATACTTTTCAATTATAATATAACGTTCAACTACTAAAATCGAACCTGTAACCTAGAAATAAATTAGTAACTATTAGCTAGTTCCACAAATGTACGTTTCAATAGGTGTAACAGTTAAGCTTTAAGATTAAATTCTAATCCTTATTCAATTGAATTATTTCAAGTGGCGTGCATTTTACTTATTTTAACTTAATTCATTTCATGTTTCAACGGGATAAATCCTTCGCTACAAAAACAAAGAAAAAAAAACAAAAGGAAGACGAGTGAGGTAACAAGAAAAAGTAGAAATTAATATACTTAACCCTTTGCGGACGAGAAGTAACGACACTCGTGAGAGTACTTTAGTTTTAAATTCCTCGACTTTGAGTTTCCACGCTTATGAGTTCGAAACCATTTAATTTCCAACGATTTCAAATGTTTATTGTTACGTTAAGTATTCGTTGCATTAAGTTTTGTGCTTTGAAAGTTGACATGGGTTCGGAAAGCCAAAAAATGATCAGGCGACTATTTGTCGACGCTCGTCTGCAAAGGGTTAATATACTATGCGGAGGAGTTAAGCGCCGCGGTAATTGCACAATTTCCAAACGAAGAAAGAGGGTTATCAAAAAAATGAATAACCTCACAGAAACGATTTCCGTTAATTAGTAAACGATTTAGGCAGTTGTAATAGCCGCACAGTGTACGATGCCGGTTTGCAAAAAATAAATTATACTTTCTCGAGTCACGAACAGGCGAGTAAAGATAAAAAAAAAAGAAGAGGAAAAATATCGAGAGATGAGACGACGTTATTAATGGTTTTGTATACGAATAGAAGGTCGGACGCCGTACTTGACCCGTTCTAAAAATAGACAAAAATCTATTAAAAGTAGTGTTCGAAGGAGGAAGTCACGAACAGCGGAAGCGACATTCTAGCGTAAAAGTCACCCGTATACAATTTTCTGCGGACTGGCAAAGAGGGTAGAAAAAGGAGGGTAATATTTTACTCCATCTAGTGGCTCAATTTCGTCGACCACAAATCTCTGTTGGAGGTGTTCGATCATTACGGTACGAACTACCCTCGTCAGTAGTCTTTTCTACCCCCTCGATTGACAGATTCTGTTCTTTGCCAGCATCCAAGCTTCTTCCGTGTCTCGCGAGGATTCTCATCTCGATGCGGACCATCGATTCGAAGTTGTCTTCGAACGAAGGAATCGAGTTCCCTTCGAAAGGGTCGAAGGAAGATTCCTAGCGTCGCGCTAAATCCAATTACGTTCACGTTTCCCAGTGACGTGTGCAAGAAGATTCGTAAAAAGGACAATAACGTTGGCGAGAGTCCGGATTGTCCTGAAATAGTTCACCAATTTCCATTGGTTAATAGAATTAGAAGAATAGGATACACGAGTTTAAGATAATTCGATCGAATGATGATTGAATTATTTTTGTTTCGAACTCCGGGTAAAACAAATTATTAACTCTTAGAAGCTAAGGATAATACAGGAATATTTAATCTTTCTTCAGATTTGCAACTTTATACCCGCAGTTTAATTATTTCCTTGCTTTTATCGCCGAATTAGTAATTGTACACGTTAACTTGTTAATAATAATAGAAGATTGCACAGATCGATAAAGAAAAACATAAAGCTGAACGTAAGAGACTTTCGCAATGACGGAAAATACACTATAAGCTTGTGTCCGAAACGTGTAAATCGAGTAGGAGGATCCATTAAATCTTTAAAGTTATCGACAACGATGAAGATACGATTTAAGAACTTATCTCGGCCATAAAACGGTCTACGAGATTCTTCTAATATTTAAGGCAAAGCTCGATAAAATAGCAGCACACAAAATTATACCATTTAAAGGTTTATACGCAAACGGTGAATCAAAGATAGAGCAGCGCTGCTCCATGGATAAACGTAAGATAAAACGTAAGAATCTCGTAATCATTTTATAAGCTGTCCTTTTTATCCCGTCAAAGAGTAGAAAGAGATTTCACAGGGAGCGCCATTAAGCTTTTCTACGTGCAACTTTCTTCGAAAGTGACTCAACAATCTCTGTAGTTAACTGGCTGTCATCCGTGGTGCTTCGCAAAGGCCTGAGCCATACACAGGACTTTACTTAGCGATCCGGACCTAAGATCCTGGACGTCGATCATCGTTAAGGTGATAAGACGCTTTCACTTAACGTAATCCGCGTTGGTAACTGGGATTAAGGTGAACTGGTTCGTTAGGGGCGAATACTGCTGCTCTCTGTCGAAGAAGATTTAGGGTGGATCGGATGCATTATGCATCCGCAAGCTTGCTTTGGTAAGAATACATCAGCAGCCTTGTAAATTGAATCGGTCGCGTTAACCCTTTGAAACACTGGGCAAACTGTCATAATTTTTCTATCCATTCATTTTTCTTCGCAAGTATTGCGTCGATCGGAAATCTGTGCTGTTTTCTTTTATAATTTTATATTATAGCATTCGTAATATTTGCCGGCAAAAAGTTTCGAATCGTTACGTATTCTGAGAATTTTTAGAATCCTAACACCGAGGTAAAAACTATTAGAAATATTTATTTTATATGCGTTATATTATGTAAAATATTTTTATAGTAATGTGGATAACTTCACTTACGCCGGTGATGCAAGTTTTTGTTGTATAATTTATATCTTTGGATATTTAGAATTCTTTTGCAATTACCGATATTATGTTTCCAATATTGAATGTTATTAATATCTTGAACACAAAAATAGAAGTATTTCTCAGCATCCTCTTAATCAATTTGATGTTTGGAAGCATTAAACGCATATGTTCCAAAATTACTAATTCTAAAAAAGCTGGTATCAATTCTAAGCTACAATACATGAATCCTAAAAAAAAAAAAATAAATAAATAAATACATGTCTGCCAAAATGATTAATCTTAAAAAACTGCTGAACCTCAAAAATCATAATTCAATTGATATCTAATCTAAAATTAATATCTACTAGATATTTTCAGAGATATTTCAGAACGTGTTAAACAGTAATTATTAAAAATATCCAAACCAGATATTAATATCTGATATAATAGCTTTAGATATAATATCTATCCGATTTAAATGTAATATCTAAATATATAACGTATAATTAGATATAATATCTAGATCAGCTAATAACATTAGCAAGAAAAATTGGCGGAGAGAAAGTGAGAGAATCGTTTGAAAAAATCACGTTCCGTTTGCACGCTCGGGCAATCTGCATAGCCAGAGATATATCAAAAGTAACAAGCTAACAATTCGGCCGCGAAAAGGGGAAGTTATGCAATGGTAACGAGGGAAGCGAGTCCCGGTAGAAGTTAGCGTGGCAAAGTAATTCAGGCAGATGTAAAAAGTGACTCTGACCAGATCGACTTCATTTGAAACTACGCAAAGTGGAAATGGACTGCGAGGGAAGTCAGTAAATGAGAGTTTTCCAAGTCTTCCTGAATAACTGCCACATAATTTCGCACTTTTTCCACCTGCCCATAAATTAATACTTTATAAGCGATTTAAAGTGAAAGCAAAGTGCGTAACTTTGTTACAACAACTATTTATGAGTTTGCCGAACGTTTAAAACGCATTGGGCAACGTTAAGAAGATATGTATTTTTAATTAAAATCTTCCCCAAATGCAATTTAACTGGGTAAATAATAATAATGATTATTTGGGTGTGGAACGGTTGCTATAATTTTATTTTACTGTAAAAATTAGTAATTGGTATTCGTTAAAATTCGGAAGCAATGGAAAAAATCCATCGAATGGATTGAAACGTGAAAATGAAGAAGTTAAAAGTTAAATTGAAAGTATAAAATGTAAATATATTAGAAAGTAATGATAATTGAATTACGAATCTTTGTGCACGTATGGAAAATTTAGGTATTCACGTAATATACAAAAATATACAAAATATGCAAAGTGAATATTATAATATTAACTTAATATTATATATTAATACTAATATTGCATAATAATAAGAGTTTAAAAATAAAGTAGCTGAATTAATTCGCACACTTAATATTGAACTTTTTCTAATGTTTCTAATGATTCTAACATTTCCAATGTTTCTACATATTAGAAACTAATTGAGATACTTTTAACCACTATAGAATTATTCAAAATATTTCTAACACTTTAAAATCACCCTTTTTATATGTGACAGATTAACAATTGAATCTAATCTAAATAATCAAGAAACATCGACTACTAAAACCGATTAATTCCAGTCCAATTCTTTTCTATCTAACATTTGCTTATCTATTCTTAAGTCTGTAAACATCATTTTTCGATATAAAGTTACTCGCATGTTACAAGGTCCAAAAATTTGTAGTAAAATTTGTTACAGCGATGAAACGGAACGTAATTGAGAATCGAGTTTGAAAACGTTCGATCCGAAGCTCGCTTCAACGAGTTTCCATTTTCTGTGCGAATCAAACGCCAAGCTATTTTTCAAATAGGATTGCAACGAAAACCGGTTTGCGGTTTGCGGTTTAAATTTATACGTTTACATGAAATGGAGTGTAAGTTAGGTCAATTTTGTGCATGGTAAATCCACAGGGAACGGGTAACAGGAAATGCAAAAGCAGCTTACTCCAGATTAAAGTGATTGAACTACACCATACGAGGGGGGGGGGGGAGGAGAAAGAATATTTCTGTCCGCAGTAGTTAAGCCCGCCACTAGTCAGACAAAACTAGACCAAGCTCGCGGATAGTAAAATTAAGTGCCGGAATCTGTTTCGCGTTATTCCACGCCGACTATTGGATTTAATCTTCTCTACGATACGAAAATATCCGGTGTACGCAAAAACGTTAATTTCCTTTTGTTATACGTAAGTATTAAACCCTCAACTCTTCGAAGCACAGCGGTATGGAAAATGTCCCACCTTTTTTTATACTCAACTTGCTCGATGGAATTCTTCAAGTCCACTTACGATTTATAAAATAAAAATAAATAATTTTGTGGCTCAAAGAGATAATGTTCAAATTATTCTTCAATTTACCTGTCCAAAGTGATTAGATTTCATTGCAAAAATTTGTAATTTAGGAATAGCTTGTCAAAGTCTTTTTCGTTTTCAATGAAGTTATTAAAAATATTGATGATTGTATGGTTAAAGCTATACAAAGTATTTCTACTGATTCCCCATATTTTATTATTCATTAGTAATTACGCCAATCTTTAAAGTCGATTTTCTTGAAAACGGAGCTTCGAATGAAAAATATTTATTAAAGCAATATTTGTTTTCCTTTTCTTACGTAGAATCATTCTCTGTCTCCTTGCACTATTATTTCCAACCCACTTTGTATAAATATGTTATTGTGGAAATAATATACAGAATCCTATAAAAAGTGCCTGATTGAAAAATGTGAATATGTACAAATACTTTTAGCAGCCACTTTACATTTGCCTATTTTCATAATTCCATAAAACGTTTGTTTATTAATTTTTATGAATTATGTACGCCTATTTTAATTCGAACATCCCTTGTTAATAAATAAAATTTCGGTACGAAAGCCCGAATAAAATATTCCATAAGTATACAAAATATAGCAAGTGTAGCGATGCAAATTTCGATACCCAAAAAATAGACGAGTTTCGTGGAAATCAGCGGTATAAATCTACCGGTTGCAACAAAACAGTCCTGTCAGAGAGCCAAATGAAGCACGCGGAACAGATTACGCGTTGCACGTGCAACGGAACGTGCACTAAACAACCCGTTGACGAGAATGTAGCTAATTTTTTTCACGTACATACTCCGACGCGATGTGCTCGCATGCCAATTGTTCAAGTCAAAAATTGCAGCCACGCGGTTTCCGGAAACGTCAGTCCATCCACCATTCGCACGAGTTTTACGATCGCCAAACTGCCGGCTAATTTTCATGCTACTACCACGTTTTACTGCAAGTAAGTTTATGAATGCAAGAAAATCTGTTTCGTGATTGAAACCCTATAACAAATTTGCTTCGAGGAAACAGGTCTCCAAAATACACAACTATAATAAAAGTATACAAAAGTAACAAATTTACTAAGTGTACCAATGAATACAATCCACCTTTTTTATTCAAATTAACATTTACTATGTACAAAACCTTATTTTATCTTTTATAAATCATGTATTCGTTAATACTTATTCTATTTTATTTCATCTTTCGAAGAAATTATAGCCGCTTGTTTGAACTTTTGATAAAATAAATTTCGTAACTCATTTAAAAATAGTGGATTACTTATTGATACACTTAACATATTTTAGTAAGCATACAAGAATTTCTAACTAAACGTTCAGCTAACCAATCGAAAATGAAGAAATAAAAAATTAAGCAATTACACCAATTACGTAATAGAAGCTAATATATATTATTAAAAGTGCTACGAATTTTTCGAACAACCAAATACGTAACACGCAAACTTCTATCTCTCGGATCGTTGAAAATTACCATCCTACCATTCGATACGAAGTTTCACTCATTAACCACTTAACATTTCCAGATCGGGAACAAAGAGGAGAAGCAAAGAGGTCATCGATGTTCATAACAGACTTTACTCTGGTTTTTAAGCGAGCCCCGGCCAGCGAGTCGATAAAAGCAACGCAAATATCGATGCAAACCGAAGCTCGCTGGCTGCTTCCACTTTAAATGCAAGTGGAAGCCGCGAATCCGACATCGACCGAATCACCGATAGCAACAAACGCCCATATATCTGTATATATTCCTATTTGTCTTGTCTTGCGAACCATAATACGTGCAAACGATGAAGTAATTAATATTCTGCTAGCGTAATTAATACTTTGCTGACCGGCAACTTCAAGCCAATTTCATACAAAGCTAAAACAACTCAATAAACTTCAACATAATTTGTTCGTCAAATTTCCTTTGTTCCTATTATTTCTCCCTTTAGTTTTCTTTTCAATTTATCGCTTTTAGTTATTACTGTTTCTACAACACGATAACCGGCAATACAATCTATTATATAACTTTCTACATTGCTTCCGGATTTAAAAAATGCGTAAACTAATGCGAGTACAAACACGAGTTAACGCGTGGCCGGTCATCGAAGTGTTAAGATACGTTTGCAATGAAGATGACTTAATGGTAAAGGAAACTTTGCGGATTCGCGAATATCGAAATGCTTCTGAATCGTATTCGTCGAAAGACTAAACCACTAATAGCAACAAACGCTTATCTATTTGTATATTCCTCTTTATCTTGTCTTGCAAACCAAAATACGTGCAAGACGCTGACGTAATTAATATTCTGCCAGCGTAATTAAGATGCACTGCAACGAAGACGGAGAATAGTAAATAAAGCTTATTGTTGATTGGTGAATATCAGAATGCTTCTGAATCGCGTTCATTGAAACTTCTGCTGATGAAAACTTCTCGGTGAATTTAAGTTAATGCAGAAGGAACGGAATGTGTTTATAATTGGATATATTATGCTTCTAGAAGAACCGAAGCATGCAATTTCTAGAGTTGCATTTTCTTAGGTAATTAAGTATTTATGGGGGTTGGAAATTTATGGTTCGAATAAAGGATCTTTAAACAAACGCTTCTGGAATTTCTCTTCTGGAAAATTTAAAACGATTCTTTTATTCGTTGTTAGAATAATAATTGATTCTAAATGCGAATTTTTAAGCACTTATGGGAAATTTCAATCTTGAAAAATTCACAGAATGCATACGACTGATAAAAATTGAAAACATATCTATAGTAACATAATAGTTAGATGGCGAAACAAATCTCTGCTTATATTTTAACCTTTTGTTATCTTCACGAAAATATGAATTTGCATAATGATCCGCAGTCAGCTTATTATTCTTCGTACGAGTTATATCTCCTGTTGCCATTTAATCGTGATATTTTGTTACATATGATATAATAATTATCTACTACGCAAATCTACTACAATTCATCAAAGCCTCTGCGATTCTCCATTCTCAAAATAATCTAAAGCGCAAGAAAATCCATCTTCTACACATCAAAAGATCTATAAGCCAATCTCAAACAAATCAACCATAATTCCACCCCAAAAAAACCAACCCTAATCTTCGATTCGAACACGAACGAATTTCTACCTTCGTAACGAACTGCAACTCAATTCCAACCCCGAAGAACGAGTCATTACGATTCTCGAAAAGGAAGCAAAAGCGACTAAACGCGTAGACGTAACGACGCAAATTCCTTCTAAGCATCGCATTTACAGAATTCCCCTTTGCATGCATGTTAGAAATGGCGTGGACTACCGGTTTCGTGGCATTTAAGGTGCACCTTCTCGCGTTCTATGATCCACGCGAGGGTATACCTTTCAGATCCGGGATACGTTGGCCATTTTCACGAGTGTTGGCAACACGTTTAAACGGAAGGGACCAGGGACCCGGAGGAAGCTGACTGCTTCACAATAGGACCCAACGAATGGATTTCTAGGGTCGCTTACAATGGCACGCACACACGACGATCGTTATGCATTCGCAGGACGCGATTTGGCCGCCATGCCAACTTATTTCTTCCGGCCACCAACTGTTCGAAAGCTCCTACTTGCTTGTGAAAGCACACACGCCTGTCTCGTTCTATCTTCAGGCGAAATCGTCAACGAGTTCCCGCTGCCTGTTAGCCCGAGCTCTGCGGCTTAAAATACACACTCACACACACATACACGCGTGCATTTGAGTCTTGTTATGCGGTGTCTAACTAGACGCGAGTTGCTTGCGTACAAATTGTTTGAGCACTTGATGTTTCGGTACACGCAGTCAATTGCAAGTGTCTATATACAGGAAGTATGAATTTTATACATTTATAGAGATACTACAGCCTCGAGTATTTCGACGACAGTAAGTCATTCTGTTAATTAAAAGTAGACGGATGGTTAGAAAATATCGATGTGCGTTTTTTGGTTGTTTAATTATTTATTAACCCCATGTCCTACGATTATTTCATTATCTACGCGCACTAGCTAATATCGATCACTGATTTCATATAGTGTCACGTACAGGGTGTACCAAAATTACGTGTAAAGGCTATCGCAGCTAGATTCTGCACCTTTGGATCTGTGGAGATCTTTTTGAAAAATAACGTGCAAAATTGTCCTTGACCGGTTTTTTCAAGGTCAAAATTTTTTATTATTGTATCGTAATCTGCTCATCGAGAGGATAAAATGTCTCAAAGAAACCATGGGTCGAAAGTGACTCGTTCTCCTGGAAAATGATTAGATATATCCAATTATTCTTAAACTCGCCATATATGTAATAGGTTTATATTTTGCACGTTATTTTTCAAACAGTTCTCCACCGATCCAAAGGTGCAGAATTTAGATGTGATACTCTTTACACATAATTTTGGTACACCCGGTACAAATCATTTGAATATAGTACGCGATATTTGTTTAATAACCTTCAGTCTCGTAACACAAAGCCAAAAATAGAGTTTAAGTTAAATTTACTAAAGTCCTTAATACTCTGTATTTTTGTTGAAAGTGCGCCATAATTCATAGCGCGAGTATGACACGTCGTTGTAGGGCAAAAGGTTAACATTCTCTATTCATTAGTTGTATTTAAAGGTGCTGTATCCGCGGTAGAATATTGCTCAAAGAAACATCTCTCGCTCGTTGAAGAATTTAATTACGGTTGTCATTTCGCGCGGTGAAAATTCTACAGCCATTCGATGCTCAACGAGTATACTTCCATTGGATATCGTAGCGTGTTTGAGTTCGCCACGCTGTGTGTCTTGATTGAAAACCGAGAGCCGAAATTGCTCCTCGCAAATAATTCCTCGTCGCGAATCGCTCGCAGGTTTCGAGGCTGCTTTATTTAGAACCACCCTGTTTGGAATTTACCCGTTCGACGTCATCCAAAGGGACCCGTTTCATCTTCGCCGTTCCCACTCGTTGTTCTCCGCTTCTGCCAAAGATAATTTCGACCAACGCGGTTTACACTGTTGCCTTTCGTGTAAACGATTCCTCGGAGTAGTGCAATCAATTCCATTACTCTGTCCATCGAATTTCTAAGAATTTTAAAGAATTCGTCGAGTGACTTTTAAATTTGTAATAACGCTTGCATTGTAAGGCACGAGAAATATTAAAGCGTTGCTTTTTATTTCCAAAGTTCAGGATTTCAAATGTTTTGAATTTTCCAAAGTTTAGAATTTTTAATGCTTCGAATTTTCAAGGCTTACTATTCCCAATGCTTTGAATTTGTTAAGATTAGAATTTTCAATGCTGTGAACTTTTAAAGCTTAGAATTCCCAATGATTAGAATTCACAATGCTTTGGATTAATAATGCTTCGAATTTCAAAAGTTTAAAATGAACAATGCTTTGAACTCTCAACGCTTAGAATTCTGAATGTTTAGAATTCACAATGCTTTGAATTTCCAAAGTTTAGAATTAACAATGCTCTGAATTTATAATGCTTTGAATTCCCAAAGCTTAGAATTCCCAATGCGTTGAATTCTCAGAGCTTAGAATTCCCAATGCTTTGAATTTCCAAAGTTTAGAATTTCCAATGCTTTGAATTAACAATGCTCTGAATTTCCAATGCTTTGTATTTCTAATGCTTAGAATTCCCAATGCTTTGAATTACAATGCTTTGAATTTTCAAAGCTTAGAATTCCCCATGCTTTAGACTTCCAAAGTTTAGAATTTCCAATGCTCTGAATTTCCAATGCTCTGAATTTCCGATGCTTTGAATTTCCAAAGTTTAGAATTCCTAATGCTTTGAATTCTCAGAGCTTAGAATTCCCAATGCTTTAAATTCCCCATGCTTTAGACTTCCAAAGTTTAGAATTTCCAATGCTCTGAATTTCCGATGCTTTGAATTTCCAAAGTTTAGAATTCCTAATGCTTTGAATTCTCAGAGCTTAGAATTCCCAATGCTTTGAATTCCCCATGCTTTAGACTTCCAAAGTTTAGAATTTCCAATGCTCTGAATTTCCAAAGTTTAGAATTCCTAATGCGTTGAATTCTCAAACCTTAGAATTCCCAATGCTTTGGATTTCCAATGTTTAGAATTCCCAATGCTTTGAATTACAATCCTTTGAATTCTCAAAGCTTAGAATTCCCAATGCATTGGATTTCCAAAGTTTAAAATTTCCAATGCATTGAATTCTCAAAGCTTACAATTCTCGATGCTTTGGATTCTTAAAGCTTCGAATTTCCCATGCTTGTTGCATTTTAAAATTCCTTACACCCAAATATAGTGTCGCGAAAAACCACCGAACTCTTCGAGTTTCAATTTTTCCAACCACGATATATTCATAAAATTCCGCTTCCTTTGATCGATTCGGAGACAGGAAACTCTATGGAGAAGGAAATTTTGACGCCGCGCCGGTCAGAGTCAGCGATATATTAAATGACAGAGAGTGAGGGGCAAAAGGGGGTTTCAATCTATCGTTTTGCATACGAGAGCGATTTGGCCTCCTCGCCAACTTATTTCTTCCGATCGTGACTGGTTCTCGGTGAAAAGCACCTTTCCCTTCGCTACACCGGCTGCGAGTCAAAATTGCTTTTCTATTTTCCGGAGTAACTCATTACCCCGGCAATATACATTTTCTCGTTTCGCTCGAGCTACTACGACCAAAGGCATGCCTTTTCAAGGTGGATTAACCTAGCGTGTGCTGATCGAACGCTCGCGATGCCTCAAAGTATTGAATCTGAGGCAGGTATTTTAATCAAACGGTCCATAGAAAATGGCCAATCTTTAAATTTTATTCGTATCGTTTATTTACCTCAGAGGGAAATCGAGGGAAGGTAATATCGACGAGGGTGATCGAAGAGGGTTCGGGAAGGTATTGAATTCAAATTTATATACGCTTCCTACGAGAATCTTAGCGTTAGCTCTATAACATCTGAATAATTTTGCAGAATAAAAATTAATTTTCCTCCTTTCGCAGAAAAGTTTTCGGCCAAACGCGTTAGTATAAAATTAACTAGAAACGGTAACGTTTCTTTTTTTTGTGGTACAAAGTGCTATTGTAAAATTAGGAAAACTAATAGAGAATTTATAGGCAACGAGGAGCGAAATTAGTTAGCAGAAATGTTCCTAAAATTCCTGAATACGTAATTCGTTGTAGAATACTCCGTGGTGTATTGCACGGCGAAATTAGGTTCAGGTATCTATTGTCTAAATTAGTTCGATTTTCAGTAGTTTATAAACTCATCGGTAGATTGCGAATTTTTATGCAAATTCCTACTTTTGTTAACAAAATGATTGTTTCACCGTTTAAATAAAATGATACGTATTTTAATGTAGATATCTTGTATACTCTTGACTTTTAACATTCTCTTCTATCTTTTTGCATATTTAAATTTCCCATAAACGCATAAAAATTCACAATCTGATCATCAACCATCTCTTTTTAACTGATATACAAAGCCACTATTATCACCGCTCGAATACATACCTACTTTTTATTTAGTAGTATTGCTTTAGTTTTATTATAGGCATACAAATCAAATATAATATACTACGAGATTTTCGCATCGTCTAAATGTTACTTCTTTTTACAATAATTGTATCATTCTTCGAAGCTGATTTTCACTTTCAAGCATATTTTTATAAACCAATTTTGCTCCTATCCATAAATTCTCTACCAAGTTTAATTAGCATTAGTTATCCAATAGCACTTTGCATCGCAAAAACATTAACGTTTTCACCAACGTTTATATTCTCGCTACGAATTTACCCCAACACGCTAGGAACCGAATATAATAATTCCAAAACGTGATCTTGGTAGAAGCTGCTGCTAAAAAGTAAAATAAACTGCGCGTTTTAGTAGCGGAGGAACAAAGAAGAAGAAAGATTTAGTTTTCTACGTTCGAGAGTCCGAGGAAAGCTCCCCTTCTTCGCTGCCCTTCTTAAATAACCTGCTCAATTATTTATTTCTACCTTTCCCCGGGACTCGCAACGGCCCAACCATTCGAGGATCCTCCTTTTGTTCGGTGAAACGAGCAACCAGCCTCGCCCGTAATTTAGTCTCGGCGCAGACGTAGACCGGTGGATAGGTGGAATCGCGAGGAACGCGTAATGAAAAAGTATGCGGCGCGCGACCGGCCGATTTTCGTACGCTGAAAAACACCGAGACGCCGATATTTTTCAATTACCGTGGATCGCGCCACGGTTTATTTAGTTTGCGTACGATTGTGCGCACTATTTCGAGTGAAAAGAACGGCGGGCGGCATCGGGTGACCGTGGGGCGCCCAGGAACGTGGAAAACGTCGGCGTCGCTACGCGAAACTTTGAAATATTTTTGTCCGCCCCGCGTTTCGTATGACAGGGTTCGAGCTTTCGTTTTTTCTTCTTCTTTTTTTACGAACAAAACGGAGCGTGGAATGGCGTGTGAATTGTTTTTGTCGGATTTGCTTCTTCGTCGAGGAAAAGATAAATTGCGACGGGGGATCATTTTAGTTTGTTTTATTTTATTCCTTTTTTTATTGGGGATATTTCGAAGCTGATCGATGAGCGCGAAAAGATGATCCGAGATAAGGGAGATTAATTGGATAGATCGAATATTGCTAGTAGAAGTATGAGCTATTATGGTTATGATATATACTATATGGTATTTGATCTGTACTGTACTATATACTATTTATGAGAATTAAGAATTGTGAAGATTATAATGAGTAAACTGAGGATGATTACGCATTTATGGGAAATTTAACTGCGGAGAAAAATACAGGATACGTAATACGCTATCGAATCAATTCGACGAAATGAAAAGTTCTATTTATGATAATTCTATAACTCTGCTTATAAGTGAAACCTATTCAAATGTTCTAATGGCTAATTCTAAACACAGACACAGACTTTGATCCGCTTAATTTAACCTAACCCGAACCTTCTCTATTTTTCATTAGTAATCACAAGACAGAAAGTAGGATATAATATAAATTTGAATCTCGAAAATGGTAGAATTATTCGTTCGTATTCCTTTCTTTTCCCACTTTAAACTACAAAAGCCTGCGAAGGGGATAAGAGAAAATCGTACGTAAAACAGGAATCTCGGTAAAATTATTAGCCTAATGTCTCGCAACGAGACCGGGAAGTACGAGCAGGATCATCTCTTCGCATTAAACAACGCTAACAAGTACTTTACAAGGATAACCCGTAACACAGAGGAACACGAAGCGGGTAACAGACTTGGGAATTACGCTATGAACAATAAAAACTGTTCTTACTGCTGGATGAGTCGCGTTCATAACTTCTCGTTAACCGAGCCAGTCATTTCCCCCCCTTTCTTATTTCTTTCTCCGGCTGATCCTTCGTGCATCGTTGGGAGTTGTCTTCTATCCGAATCTTCAAGGGAAGAAGATGAGTTGAGAGAAGATCTTCCACGGAGAAATTCTTAATGTCAGTTAACAGAATCACGAGAGAAAGTTAAGTCGGACAACATTACGCGATTCTATCACGTGGATGGAATAATAAACAATTCCGAGGAAGATGTATAAAAGCAGGGAAGACTGCTTTACGTTTATGCGTTGCGAAAGTGGCAAATGAATTTTAACGCGACTCTGAATAAAGAGTAAATGTGTAAGATATGGGATATCAAGATCGAAAGATTTCTTGAAAGAAAGCTAGTGAAACTTTTACGAATAGCGAAATAATAGATAGAAACCGTTGAAAGGGACGATTGTTGATTTTTCTAACATTTTTCAATGAAACGTATTTTAATTAAACTGTATGTTTTATTTCTACAATGTCAAATTTATATCCTAGGTACTTGTTAAAAGTTCTCTTGTAGTTGAGTTAAACGATCGAATATGGATATTAAGGAGTGAAGATATTATCAAATGAAAAACAACTTCGACAAATGCCAAGATAATTGAAACACAAGGAGAAGAATGAATATTCGATCCCTAGCTTCTAAAGAACAAAACAGATTTCAATCTTTCATCAGTGGACAAGCAAAAGAGCTAATTTTGTAAAAGCTCCCTTCGAACTTCGTCAAATTATCTCCCACTGCAGTTATTATCGCGTTAATTAGCAAAAGTTCTGAAGAAAGGGGCTGATTAAATTAAGCACGGCTTCTAGTCAATTATTTCGCGATGCAATTTTAACCAAACCCCTCCCGGTTCTTTATTGTAATCGAATAGTAGTACGACGAATATCAATCATTTTATATGACAATACATTTAATAGACTGCGGATGTTTATGCAAATTTATATTTTCAAATGAATCGAGACCAAAATAGAAATTTATCTTATGCATATTTCATTAACGTACCCAATTTACTAGCGGAAATAAATTGCAAATTAAATGAAGTACTCTCAATACGTCGCGAAATATTTTGCAGAACGTTAAAATAAATTTCTTTAATAATTTGGCTGAACACCGCGAAATGAGAAGAATGTTTTTTTAGTCGTGGAATAATAAAGAATTTACAAAAATAATACCACGTATTGCAAGCATATATTATTCCATGCATTCTATATGTCATTAAATAAAAGCTAAACTTGTAATAATATATTTTACATTGCTTAATTGCACTTAAATTTTAAAAAGAATCTTAAACAAAGGTTGTATATTTATTTTATCAGTTTTCCTACTTCTTGTTTCGTGCAGTTAATCGACGTGGCAAATGAGTGAATTAACACCACCAAAAAAAAATAAAACAGATCCTATTTCGCGTCTCGACTCACCTTTCAGCTTTCATATTCTGCGCCAGAAATTTCACGGTTCTCTCTTTGCCAACACACACACGCAAACACATTTATTTACACCGTACTTGGTGCTATTGTTCACTTGGCGCAACGTAATTGAAATTAAAAGAAAAAAAGGAGGCGGAAAGCAAGAAACGAGAGATGATGCAACCAACAGTCGCGTTACAAAAATTCGCAATTTTCTAGACTAACTCGCAGCGTCCGTTCTGCGCCACGGCCAAATGTATACTGATGAATTTCAAAACAGACGCGACCGTGAAACGAGCTTCTGTATACATATCGCGTGATTAACCCAGGTATGTCTCTTCACGGTTCAGTGGCTCTTCCCTGTCGTTCGTTTATGTTTACATTCTCGTGAATGAATTCGAGGAAACCGTTTCAACGGACGTTTCCAATTAACCGCAACGAAATTTCTTATTCTATCTCAAAGAGCTAAACACACAAAGGTTAGAAAAAGTATTTGCACGCGTCTGAATTTTTCCACGACTCATTTTTCGATTAGGTCCTGTATTTCAATTCGATAACGGTGAATTTTTGCAATCGTATAAATTAATTTAATTTTCGTAACAGTGCATTGTTTGTAATCGCGTACATTGATTAAATAATGGGAAAGTTAATGTGTTCAGAGCTAATCAATTGGCATTTAAATATCCAAATAAATATAATGATGTGCAAATAGTTTTTCTAGCCATTGTATTTGGTTGAATGAAAAATTCGTACTGAAACATAATTTCTTTTATTTAGATACAGGTTTTCCTTACGAAATTTTGTCAATATGTTTTATGCATACAAATAAGCAACGAATATTATATAAACCAATTACACGAACAATTTGAAGCTTCGTTAAAAGTTATGATAAAAATACTAGATTGATGGAATAATAAAGTCGGCTGTTGATAATTTCCACGTTATTTAAGCTTTCTTGAAAATGTCATTAATGAGCTCTCAATTATTAACTAGGGTTATATATAATTCAAAGGGTAGCATTTTAATTCACAGCTTCTGACTCACCAATAAATTCAATAGAAAAAAAAATCCTCTATTTTTCGAATTGTTTCCTACCTAAACCAAAACATTCGAAATAATATTTTGCAACCCTTAATCTGTAACCTTCTCGCTTTTTCACGGCGCAAGAAGGTTTCCTCGTATCGATTTTCCAAGCTTTTGTCACCGCAGCTTTCCCTAACACCAATACGTTTTATTTACTAGGAGGACCTCTTGAGTTTGCTTTACATAATTGAGGGAGTTTCTTGAAGAGCAACGATAAACCCGTGTGCTAATAGCGAAAGCCGAGAAATCGTCTTTGAGCCGTTGCCGAGCCGTGAAATCAATTAAACGATCTGTTACGGATAAACTTTCTCTCTTCCTGTGACTTAATGAATATGTCGGCAGCTAGCCGAACTGAATATTCACGAATCACGATGCCGTTAAAACGTGGATCTTTTCAGATGAATTTACTCGTTAATCGATGCCGGAGTTGAATACATTTCAACGACAATAAAGGGTCAAAATAGAGTTCGTTTTTTGGCGAGATTTTTTTTCCACGATCGATGCGTTTACTTGTCGATTAGAGAGGGGATAAACGAGACTGCAATTAAGTATTCGATGGACGATTTGTAAAAATATTCCGTACAGGATGGTAAAAGGGTTGAATTAGACTTTTAGTGGAATCGAATTATCTTACAATATGGGAGAATATTTTTCATATGAACAAAAATTGAAGATGCGAAGATCTAAGCTTCAAAATGTTATGTTCAATATTCGTATTGTAAATATTACGTTTAAAATTTTATTGTAAATATTATGCGTAAGATTGTATCGTTGGAAATATTCAAGCTTCCATGCGGTTGAATTTCCAAGCCTGCAAAGTTCTAAGCTTCGAAATTTCCAATGCTCTGAATTTGCAAATCTCCAACTTTCCACGCTCCCAAATTTCTAAGCCTTCGAATTGCTAAAACTTCCACGTTTTAAGCCTTCAAATTTGCAAATCTCCAATTTTCTAAGCCTATAAATTTCGAATCTTTTTCATTTTCAAGCCTTCGAATTTCTAAGCCCCCAAATTATTAAATTTCCATATTTTCAACTTTTGAAATCCTTCAATTTTCTAATACTCAAAGACACTAAAATAACATTAATTAGAGAACTGATACTTACTATAATTCTACTTGTACTAACAACACCCAATAACCATTTCTAATCCAAACTCACTCCAATCCACTCACTTGCATCCTATAATGTAATCTTTTCCTTCGTAACATCTTTCCCAAACCATAGGGTAAATGACCCACGTATTATCATTGTTTCTATAACTGCCACTTTAATTATTTTATTTCATAGCAAAGTAATGTATAAAGAATCATTTTCATACTAAATTTGGACTTCGTTTTACACAAGAACACGTAGACATTGTACATTCGTTTGCACTTAACATTTACAAATAAATATTAGAAGGTAAATCTGCTGTCGAACATTAAAACGCGACGAATATAACTATAAAGTATGGAACGTGTAATAATTCAGTAAGACGCGACGTTTACTATATACCTTATATCTGTTACACAAACTGACGTGTCAATATAAGTACAAATTGTTTCCATTAAAACGAGAACATTTTAAGTGACAGTAATAGGGCCCGTGAACTTTGTTATATATTTCCAATGAATTAGTAATTAATTCATCATTTTGAACGTATAAAAAGATGTTCATAAACAAGAGAGATATTGAACATTATTATACTCCAACCTGAAACGATTATTAGGTTAAATACGTTCTAAAATAGTTAAATAAAGTTACGCGCGAACTTTAAAGTGGCAATACGCGGTACATCTACCCTATTCCTCAACTTTACCCCGCGTTACGGGACAAAAATCAGCCTTTACTATCCCCAAAATTTTATCGACTGCCTGAACGAGGTCGAACATAAGCGTGGCCACCAATTGGCTGCAGCTAACGCTGGCAAATGTGTGTAAATCAGGGCCACCTGTTCGCGGACAGCTGCGCGTTCGCGCGTTCCCTTCGCCAGACCTTTAAATCGTTTAGTTTAGTTTCAACGGTGGTGTACCCGTTCCAATGCAAGTCCGCGAACTTCGCCCACCTGTCCTGATAATGTCCGTTAATATCATGTAAATTGTAATTAATATTCATGGGGCTAATTCGCCGCCGCCTGCGCGCACCGCCGACCAACTTTTACCGAGGATTTACGATTGTCGCGAAACATATTTTGGGAACGGGAGAGGGCAGGCGCCGCGATCGCATCGTTTAGATGCAGTTACGTTACTCGGTTGCCTTCGTGTTTTGTAAAATAAATCGTACGGCGAAGATTTATTGCGGAATTATGAAGAACTACCCCTATACGGGGGTGGGATTAAGTTTCGAGGCGATAAATCGACAGGCTGCGGGTGCTTTATGGTGTTTCGTTGAACTAAATTGACGTACACTCGCGTGCAAACGTATAGCGACCTAAAGATAAAAAGTAGACCGTGCTAGAACGATTTTTATGCATACTCGTATTTTTGAAAGCACGATTAAAGAAATAGAACGTCGATAAATATCTGTTTCACCGTTTGCGCGATATCTATTGCACATTTAAATTTCCCATAAATGCATAAAACAGCTGCTGTCTATTTGTTATGAAGATTCATGATCTTTAAAAAGTATGTGTCTCAATGTATGTAATTATATCGCACATCATTCTAAAGGATCGTGCTGCAATGTACAATAGATATGTTTCAATTTTTCCAAATTTAAATGCATTTGCGATAAACTTCTGGATGCACTTGTCGAAAGACACTTTATTTAATACCTGAACTATCGACAATTAGTATAAGCATTTGTACGAAAGAAATTGGAAGTACAAATATCTGATCATATATCAATATATAAATATATCTATATATCAACATATCAAATTTTCAGTATAGTAATATATCAATATAGCAATACATCAATATGTCAATACATCAATATATCAACATATCAAATTTTCAATATAGTAATATATTAATATAGCAATACATCAATATGTCAATACATCAATATATCAATATATCAATACATGGATATATCAATGTATTAATATATCAATATATCAATACATCAACATATCAAATTTTCAATACAGTAATATATTAATATAGCAATACATCAATATGTCCATACATCAATATATCAATATATCAATACATGGATATATCAATGTATTAATATATCAATATATCAATACATCAACATATCAAATGTTTAATATAGTAATATATCAATATGGCAATACATCAATATGTCAATGCATCAATATGTCAATATATCAATATATCAATATATCAATACATGGATATATCAATGTATTAATATATCAATATATCAATACATCAACATATCAAATTTTCAATACAGTAATATATTAATATAGCAATACATCAATATGTCAATACATCAATATATCAATATATCAATACATGGATATATCAATGTATTAATATATCAATATATCAATACATCAACATATCAAATTTTCAATACAGTAATATATTAATATAGCAATACATCAATATGTCAATACAGCAATATATCAATATATCAATACATGGATATATCAATGTATTAATATATCAATATATCAATACATCAACATATCAAATTTTCAATACAGTAATATATTAATATAGCAATACATCAATATGTCAATACATCAATATATCAATATATCAATACATGGATATATCAATGTATTAATATATCAATATATCAATACATCAACATATCAAATGTTTAATATAGTAATATATCAATATAGCAATACATCAATATGTCAATATATCAATATATCAATAAAGATATCAGTATATCAATATACTAATATACTAATATACCAATATATCAATATATCAATATACCAATAAAGATATCAGTATGTCAATATATCAACATACCAATATACCAACATATCAATATATCAATATATAAATATATCAATATATAAATACATCAAAATATCAATATAGCACTATCACTTTAGCTTCGTTAATTTTAAGAGACCAAGCGTAACATTTACAGGTGGATTTTCGATGCTACGAAATTTATATTTCCCATAAACGAGTGGTCTAACCTCTACCAAATCGATGATAGTAGTTAAAAAATCGTAAGGCAAGGGGTTGAGCAAGCTTGCCAACGAATCTACGATACTCGAAACAGGAGAACGCGGCGTAAAATTGTTTCGTTCCCACGGACGAAAAGTAATTCGTGCAATTTGTTAACAAGAACTTGCAATAACGTTCCATTACGACGCCTCGAAACATACAAATGGCGTCGTTTCCCCGTTGCCCCGCTTCAAAACGAGTATAAGACGCGACGAACACGTATTTTCCCTTTATTATGTTATCCAGCTTGGAACCTTTGGAGGATTCTTTCATATTTCATTCAAACCGTGCCGCGTTCTTTCTTCCCAACGACCAAGGGAAAAGTTCTACGTTTGTACGACAAATGAAATACGATGTTTGATATAGCTCGAACTAAATGTACTGCCGGCTAATTTAATTAAATAATAACAAAGAGAAGGGCGGTTCAATTTTCCGCGCGTTTCTCCGCTTCTAAATTATCCGCCGTGTTTTTCGAGATCCCCGCCGCACGAAACGCGCCAGTTCCCCTTGGAATACGCGGTAATTTTAAAGGTCCGTTGAAATATTAAGGACACGAAGACGAGGGCTACCCTCCCGTGTCTCTCCGACTTTCCGTGTGAGTAAATTCAAGAATAATACATGAACGAAGTTAATTCTATTACTGGATTATTTTCTCTTTGGTAATTCGAAGCGTAATACCGGTTTCTTGCTTGCCGAGTTCGTAATTCACCGCGTTTCTGCCATTGTTAGTTTCAATCACTTTATAGATCCATTACACGAGAAATTAGACGAGTTGCTGGGAAAATTGTGCTTGGTAGAAGATAACTCTGTTGCCAGATTATTTGATTGTTTTCGTAAATTCGAAGATAACAGGGTTTCCTATTGCAAATTGGAGAATTTAGGAAGAATACTCTTGGAAAAATAAATTTATTATTGGATTATTTGCTTTGCTTTTAATAGAATGCAAGTTTTATATTATATGTAATTTATATCTATGTAACGCTAATGTTTACGAAATTTATATTACTATATTATACATTGTATACTTCCTCATTTTTCTTATGTCTTCATTCTTTTATACTTTGCTCTTGTTTGCGTACTTCTTGTTGAATGCTGCACTTGGAAATACTTCTTTATATTGTTATACTAAAGATCGTCTAAACTAAACTAATTATAAATGTTCACTTCATGTTTATTATTCTATAACACGGAAATATTTGCAATTTAGAATATGTATATAGAATTTTGTAAATGACTGATTATCTCATATTTTTATCCTAACTTATATTTCTATCTTTTACTGTAATATTGTTTCCGCTTCAGCATTTCAAGTTTATCACGTTTGCGCTACTCTATTTATAATATCCACGTCGTCGAGTTTATACGAAATTAACCGATCAGAAATAACAGTTCCGCAAAGATAATTCTATTATCGAATTACTTTACTTTCGATACATCAGTAGTATTCGGACCAATTAATCAATCTATTATTCTTGATTCGTGGTATTTCTGGAATTGTTATTTTCAATTGGTTTTGTAAGAAATTCCGTTTTATAGTTCGTTCTATCGGCAGGTTATATATTTATTAATAATTTCGACGATAATAGAAGTTCAGTTGGAAAATTGCACGATTTCAGAATAATACGCTATCAAGTGTAATTTTATTATTAGGTTGCGTGCTTTCCTTTTAGTAATTCTCGCTGCAGAATTCGCGCCATTTCCGCTTTCGTTGGTAATTGAGAGGTTGAAATGGCAAACAATTAACTGCCAGAAATGAAAATTTTCGGGATAGAATAGCAACATGAGAGAAATTAAAAAGAATTGTTACTTATTAAACAGTAATTTAGCATTCTCTTCACTTTTAATTAACTCCGCGCGTAATTTACATCTCTTTTTACGATGAATGTACAAACTTCGACGCTTTGAATAAAAATATGGAACAAAGCAGACGAATGACAATACGAAATGATTTTGTAATTACATTCGAGCCTGAAATAACGATTGATATATGCAGAAAATTTCAACTGGCGGATTGAAGATTGCAGAACATGGAAATTTCTAAATGTTACATTTAATTGCCAAGTTTTATAATTTGTTAAAAAGTACGTTCATAGTATTAACAACAGAAAGGCGAGAGAACTGTTATAATATCAATTTCGGTTTTAAAAATAGTTAGGAAGAATCTTTCGTTTGAATAACTTTTGTTAAGAACCAACGTTTCTATAAAATTGTTGTTTAGAATAGCAAAGAAATTATTATTATCGATTCTGAATCTTAATTTATTACTGAAACAAAATTCGCTTGAGGTGAAATTTCACCCATGATTACGCAACAGAAAATTCTGTGAAGTGCATCAAAATACTTATATATACTTTTTATATATTATATATACACTTTTCACACGAAACTCCCTAATATTGGCCGCCTAATTTTCTTGTTTATAGCTATTCCCAGACTTCCTTCGTCAATCTCAGTGCAAATGGTTAATATCTCAAAAGAGAAGAAAATAAACTTACGCCACTTTCAAAATAAACGTAGCATATAACTCTACTGTATTTTCTGTGAAAATGAGAAAATTCGCAGGAGAAGTTGCGCGAAATAGCTGAAAAGATTGCAGAGATTACAAAAAGGGGGGGAAAAAAGCAGCGGAGAAAATTTCGACTTACCATGGATCACGCGGGTCGGGCAGTGTTCTGTGAACAGAAATCAGGTCGCTGACGTACTGATTGAACGCGTTGTTTAGCCATCCATCGTCGACGAGTTTTTTAATTTCGGCAGTCAAATTCGTCGGCAGAATCACGGGCCTTCCCATTTCGCCTGGCGCACTGGAGTCTTGTTCGCGGGGAGCAACAAGCACACCGCCACCTAAAAAAAAAAAAGGCAAGCAAACGTAACTATCAATTTTTCGTGGAACGATTTTTCGGTACCATTAAAGCTTATTAAAATTCTGTACAAAATCGACTAGCGAAACTTTAGCAAACCCAATTACGCAAGGGAAAGGGGAAAAGGTAAAACTAGATGAAATTTTCGATTCTGTCAGGGGCACATTTGCATTTGTAGACTCGTAGGCTTAATTATACGGTCGCGTAGCGAGTGTTAGAAGGTGGGAGCCTGCCATAGCAACAATAAAGCCCAAGGAACCAGTACTTGTTAATTTTGCAGCTGGTCAGCACGTGAACCCAAGATTTGGGATAGATGTAATTTCGTTATTTTCGCATGTGATTTCAAAGTCGAGGCGATCCTTGGTTTTTATTGCTGGCTGCCGAGTTCCGGGTAGGTAACGGGAAAGGCCGAGTGACCGTTGACGGGGAAGTAGGAAATTCTAAGGGGCAACATACCCCTTAGCTCTCTCCACCGGGACTCTTCCCCACCATTCGAATATTGAAAAATATAAAATGGTACGCCAGGCAATGAAAGGTCTGTCTGCGTCTATCGCTCGTCGAAAGAATAAAGTAACGTTAAACGAATTGAATTGTATCTTCCTCGCCTCCCCGAGTTCCGGTCTACACATTCGATTATCTATTGTTTAAGTTTCAAGATTTTTTAACACTTTGAAAAAGTATGTAGCCTTTTGCGACTAATTGTAGTTGTTTCAAAATTTGGGAAAACGTAACAGTTCTCCTAAAACTTGTGATCGGGGTGTAATTTAACCCTTTGAGTACTATGGACGCACATATTAAATATAATATTACATAGAGCTCACAAATTCGAATCTTTCAACACGATAAATAATTAGAGTAAAATGTTCACCGAATATGAATTTAGAAGCATCGTAGTGATTAATAAAGATCGCAGTATTCATATTAAATATTATGTATCGCGTATAATAAATCTGGAAACTAGTCAATCTTCTAAAATTACTCAGCATTGAAAAAGTTAAACGTAGAATGAAAATCATTTCCGCGTAGCACTGAGTGAAAATTGATCAACGCTATTCGTTCAAAAGAGATCGTAGCGTTTCTTTTTTTTTGCGTACGAAAGAAAATGTTATGGTAGTGTCTTAAAGTAATGAAAAATTAACGTGAAAGGCAATAGATTTAATTGACGCGAAGTAATCGTTTTCACGTGGCGTTGATTAAAAATTGATTGACGATATTTGCTTAAAAGAAAGTGTAATTTGTTTAGGTGCAAAGAGAAATATTAGATTTGTGTTTGAAAGTAATGAAAAATTCAATTGAAAAGCGGTGGATTTAAGTGACCCGAAGAACTAAGTTGAATAATAATTTCGTCCGTTTTATCATTATGTTATTTTCCGCGGAATATTATAATTAACCCTTTCACTGCCACGCTCTAAAGATAAAGACATTATTAACGCACAGATGGGGACTATTTTTATTGTTACAAAAGCGGTACTGTTATAAATATTTGCATATTTCGGATAATTAATTACGGTGGAATAAGTATAAATTATAGTAAAGTTAGTATCGCGTTATAGAAAACGAATTACAGTATATCTTTACCGAACGATTTCCCAATTCTTCAGGACGTATATTTACGTCTTTAGCAGCGAAAGGATTAAGGGATGAAAAAAGAAACGGATTGATTTTGTGTTTCCATGTATTTTGCAGCTACTTTCATTGAATTAATATTTAACTTTCATATGTGTGGAAGGTAAATCTCGGTCTTAAAATTCAGAAACTGGTAACTGTTCATTTTCTATGGCTTGTCTACAGAGTTGCAAGACCAACTCTTGCAGATTCGTCATCCAAATGAGACTAGTAACTCTGCTAGCAGCAATAATTCTGAAACCAGTCTGTAACTCATTAACAAGACAAATTGACTCGTCTGTCCCAGTCAGTATTTCTCACTATGAATTTTGTATATTGTGAAACATCAGCCATGTAATGAAAGGATTGCCATTCGACTACTGAGAAATTACAATTTTCCTCCGGCTACCAATTGAAATTTTATACGGAAAATTATGAATATTTATTTAACGAGCCACTTAATTTTCATTTCGTGTCTTATATAAATTATAAACAGCTAATATAAATTGCAAATTTTGGCAATTAATGAGTTGCCAAATAAATTATGGCTAAAAGCTGCACATCAATTTATGTATTTAATTTATGTAGCAATTATGTATCATTATATCTACTGTCCTGTCATTTAAATTTATTTCAATACTAATCAAGTACCTGCAAACTTAATTATTTATCCTACGTTTAACTATCTTATTTTACAATAATTAAAGACACGTACGTTTTTAACCAAAACAACATATATTTTACTATTTTAATCCTTCTTAATTTAGACAATTTTTTAATTTCATTCAAACAGTTCATAAACAAATCTTCAACCTCTTAAAAATTACAAGACACAGAGAAATATGTGTATGTGTATACATGGAAGTTTTTCAATATTCTATTCTTTAAAAATTTCTTTAAATATATATATATAAATTCGATTGGGTTTAATTTCTACATATAAAAGCATACTTTAACCTTCTTTTGGACTGTGGAGACTAGCAACAGATCCACGAAATTTCAAAATGAGTATCTTTTAATAAAATTATTTGACACAGTAAATATTACTTTGTTGATATAAAATTTACATAATCCTTCTGTTACTTTATTCAATTTTCAAATATGCTCGAAGCAGATTACTATTAATTAATATTAATTCATTGCTAAAACCCAAAGATCTAAATTAAGAAGCAAAAATTGGTACGTTTTAAGAACGTGAAAAAGAGAAACGAAGAAAAATCCTAAGGTACAATTGTCGCACTTGTTCACGTCTCGTTCAGCCATCGATTCCCTAACGAAATCATCCGGGAAAGCCAATTTCGCGTTTTCGAGGGCCACGACACACGGCCAAACGAACGAAATACATACAAACGAGGGTAAAAGGCTAGTCGATGCGGAAACAGTCGACGCGACGACGCGACGGTGGGAAACGGAAGACGGCGCGAATTGAATTTTCCGAACCTATCCGCCAGTGTCTGTCTCCTTTTTCTAAGAGCTTTGCCGCATAAACCCGCCTTTTATTTTGCACCGCCATATTGGCACGAGGCATAGGTAAAGTGGTGTACATGGCAGCGGCTCGAGTTCGCCCAGTTTTCTCGCTGCCTTTACCCTCGCCTGGCAAATAATTTCATCCGGGACAAGCGAGTGGGGTCCTGGTGCGCGCGATGCGGCAATAAAGAGCACGACAAATTGCTTTAGAGCAGCGAACAGGCCGCTGCGAACTTCGTCGCGGTGAAACTACTCTCGTGCGTCAACTCACACCATTCGACTCTTTCGAAATTCTCCTTACATCCCTTTCCGTATATATTCACCGTTCTTCAACGTAACGGATGGTACTTTTACTTTCCAAGGCGAGCTACAATATTGTTCGAGAAATTTAACGGTTCATCGTGGGATATTTCTTTGATCGGATGGCAAAACCTGACGTGCAAATTCATTGACGTAATTTTTCCGCGCAACGACTCGAAAGTTCTATGAATCGGTGAAAAATCGGTACGAGTTTATAATTGTAGATTTAGAGCAATTCGTTTCAGGATCTATAGTAGAAAGCGTATCTTAATCGTTGTTCAATTGGTTTATTCGCCTGTTCTTAACGACGAGTTACGATTAACTTTCACACGCATATATATGCCTGTGTATTATTTGAAATCTAAACTGATTAAACTGTAAATTGTTTAAAATCTGACCCATTTAAATACGAAAAAGACATAACAGTGTAGAATAAACAGCGTTCTGTTTATGCTGAGCTAATAGAAGAACCCTTTAAGCCAAAGTTGCAATCGTTTCCCTAAATAAATTATCGTTACGTACAATTGATTTATTATCCCGATCACGACGTACAACGGAAGACCATTCGAAAACATAAAACCGTAAACCATCGACGCGTTCGAAAACCCTTGCGATCGTACATTTCTTAAAATACAGAGGTGGTTGTCGAGCGATTAAAGAAACGATTGATTGATCGATTACCTTGCTCAGGTCCAGCCTGGATCACTTTTGCCTTTGGCTGCGCGTTAAACGGCGTCTCTTTTCTGAGAGCAGCTGCAGCAGGCACGAAACCATTGGCCATTTGCGGCGCCGCGACGCCTGACGGTGCCAAAGCTTGCTCGGCAGCATTGGCACGATCCTCCGTATACAAGAGGAAACAAACGGTGGCCCAAACTGCCGTGGCTAAAATGGCTATCTTTAGCCACAGGGATCTCCTTCTAGGGAAACCCATCCTTGACTTTCAACCTGCACCCGTTTCCTCGGAATCCACAGCTCTTCGACTGATATCACTTTCGTTATTCGAGCACGGTTCGATTAAAGATTGTTCAGCCGGCTCGAGAGGTCGCGTTACCTCAGCAACATCCTCTTATTCCGTCCTATCTGGTCCTCTTTAGAATTTTGTCCAAGCGGTTCGAAGAACAGACGCGTCTCTTTTACGATTTCAATCCGAAATCAATTCGATCGATTGTTCAGAAAAGAGGAGAATCGTTAGGTTAGGATAAATTATGTTGGGACGAATGATCGATCTTGTTCGATCGACGTATGATATGCTTCGATTGCGACAGGATCATTGTTGGATCTTCATTTTTCGTTTGATATGCTTCGGCGGATTGGTCGATCGATTTGGCGGCGTTGTTTAGGCTTGATATGAATTGATATGTGCGTCGTTTTGTGAGCTTCTTTCAGTATCACCGCATCGTTTCACCTGAAACAGGAAATAATGTTACGTTATTTATTGCAGCGTTTCATTAGTTGCAAGTTAAATTGGAAAGATATTTAATGGAAGTGATCGTCTCATTTATGTCAATTCTTTGCACTTCCAAACTTTTTTTGATAATATTATGTGACAGAAATTTCATTACATTTTTGTGACTTTTGTGGGAACTAAATGGATTACGTATTTCGATAAGGAAAGAATCTGCTTTCATCTCGAAGAAACAAAAATCAATTATACGTTAACTTTCGAAGAGATTTATGCATATTTTAGGTATATTAAAATTGTATTTGTTTCTCTTGAATAGATATTAAATGTCGTAATATCTTGAAGACTTAAAATTAATTTGGACACCTTACAGTATGACAATTTTAGCATAACAATCTTTCTCGTGGTAAATTGAAAGAAACTTTATTTAATAGTCAGTGTATAACTACATTACTTATAATTATGCATAAGGAAAATACGGTATGCATCAAACGATTGAAAAGATTGTTTGGTAAATATTTATTTTTCTAAAATATTTATTCCATATTTTTCCTCTGTTTTTATTTTCTAATTTTGTTCAACATTGTCTATTGAAATATTTGCGCCTAAATTGTATAACTCGTTGAATAATATTCACATTAGTAGAGTAACAAGCTCGTTCCTCGTTTATACTAAAATTTCACCTTCCATATGGATGAAAATTTTCGCCCAGCGAATAATTATAATTGGAGCCGAAACCTGGTTTATCCTAAAATTTACGATTCTGCATCGATGAAAATTTTCGTGTAACGAATAATTATAATTAGAGCTGAAATAACTGTCCAAACACCAATAATTAATCATTTCGTAATGTAATAATAAACGCCAATTAGTATTAACAAGAGCACTTAGAAAATTGAAATAAATTATCGCGGATGCGATCATTAAACAAAATTTCCGAATTTAATCACAAAATATCGCCAGTTATTTACTCTGATTAATATTGAGACTCAAATGCGATAGACGCGTATAAATAATAGTTGCACAGCCGATTTTTATATAGATTCGTATTTTTGTAAATGAAATTGTAGAAATTGGATTTAAATAGGGAACTGTTTCACTTTTTGAATATTGTAATTTCCACTGTATGTTGCAAATTTTTAATTACTTGCGTTACGCGTCTGTTTGCAAATTTAATTTTAACTTTAACTATTGCTTCTCGCATAGTTATAACAACGAGACTTCTTAATTACAAAATCATTAGAATTCCACAACAGTTTGTATTCGATGCAATGTTAAAGTAATTGATTTGTTTTCGCAAAATAATAATAAGTGTCAATTAGCATTAACAGCAACACTTAGAAAATATGAAATAAATTATTTACAAATTTTAATATTATGATCCAAATGCAATAAACAGATTGCGAATTTTTATGCATTAACGTCAAAATAAGTTTTCTTTATATTACTATTAATTATTTTCCTATAAGATCTAAATATTATGCCAATATCATATGAACAGGCAAACAATTGAATTTTTATGCTAAAGAATTAGTGATACATTATTTTAAACATATCAGGTACCATTTTCATCTTTCGTTTATGTAATTTTTACATTTCCTTTCAAAACAAAAAAATGCTTCTCCTATAATTTTAGGATAAACAGTACAAAACAACTAAGAGGCTATGTGTTATTCCTTTAGTTACTATCTAAGTTATTTAAAGTTGCTAATTGTTAAATTAAGTAAAGTTTACTTGTAATCATTACAGAAGGTAAGAAATAAGTGCAATTATTGATATGAAATAAAAATGTAAACCAGAAGCCTAAGCCAATAAAAGCAAGGATCAACGAAAATAAATAAAAATAAATATAGGACTGCTAGACTGTTACCGAATAAACAAATATAATATTCGTACTTAATACTCGTTCGTCTTAAAGTACAAGTATTCGAGGACAGTGATTCTCAAGAACAGAATAGAGCGGCAGAGTAATATGGCGATCTGAATATTTTCGAGCGCGCAGTAAAATTGGAACGTGTTGGGTCGGACACGTCAGAAAATCTGCGAAGACAACTGTAATGGACAGGAAACACGGCAAAACGAAACGTTTTATCGGGGAATCGAAATTGGTTCAGGCGAGAGAATATTTTCCGTTGCGCGTATTTTTAGCTTCGCTGCTTTCGCTTGCGATTGTTTAGTAATCGATTCACTCGACAATTATCGTGGCCTTTCGTTAGGTCTACCTTCATTGTAACGGTGGGAAACTTTAACGAGATGTTCGATCACGCAATTGTTTGCATTCTCCTGCCGTGTGGAAAGTGGAACTGGCAGTGAATAAGTCTTGACTAAATCAGGGAAAGTTAACCGTGTCTCTAGTTGCAATTGGATCTCCTTAGAAATTGCATCCTTTAGAATTTAGTAGCTTTTTAAATTCTTTTATTTAGAATCCAGTATGGGGAATTTAGTATAGAAAGTGATCTAGAAAAAGTATCGATTATCCACGTAGGTTTCGCGAATCAAATTCATTCTACTTAATGCAAATTACATTCATCCTTTTGCGAATCGAGTTCTTTTACAAATTCGTTCTCTTAAACTGATAAAGATAAAATATAATAAGATAAAAAAAAACCAATAAAGATAAAATGCAATGTAAATATATTGCCACGAAATTCACCATTTCATTGCACGCAGTTACGAATATAAAATATTTATTTAACACTGTACTGTGATAATTGTGACAATCTGTGTAAATATTCCGTATTGTTTCTAAGCTTAACAGTAGAGATCAGTTTCACTTTCTAAATACAATGTTGCCTGCTTTATTTTGTACATTTCACGTATTTCTGTGTATTAAGTGAATCCCATATATTTTTCGAATAATCAAATTTCCCATAAATGCATAAATATTTTCAGTCTAATAATAACCTAATAATATTTACAGCAGTAAAGATTAGCTTCGCCTAATAAATATAATTTCCACCTTATTTTATATATTTTACGGATTCCTGTGTATTAAGTGAATCCTACATGTTTCGAATAATCAAATTTCCCACGAATGCATAAAATCCGCAGTCTAATAATGACCATAATAACGGTTGTAGCATAACAATACCCAAGTTTCCGAATCTAACCGTAGAAGTTAGAGAAGCCTTTAATCACAGCGGAATGGATTTCAATTTCAATACGAATTGCATTCAATAAGCGCCAGTGTAACAAGTAATTTAACAATAACGCGTTGTCAAACGTACAGAGTTTCCAACCGTTCACAAGGTTGATAAAGCATGATAGAAACAGGGTTACGCGGCGGAACACGATAAGAAGCATAAACTCGATTAATCAGTCGTCTAGCGTCGGAACTTTTATTAATTCAGTTAAAATCTGCCCCTGATGAAGAAACTTTCGCTTCAACTTTCGACCTTAATTAACGCAAAAATCGGCGATTTTTTTTCTGCTCTCATTTTATCAAGATTTTGTAAAGAGGACGGGAGGGGGGGGGGGAGAGATTAGAAGTCGAGTCGAGGTATCGAAGACAATTTAGTTAAGGGGTGAAACCGAGACGCCACGAAATATTTACTAAAGGCATATTTGCGGTGCACTGGAGCAACGCGAGGAGAAGATACAGCCATAAATTAACTTACGCGAAGTAATTGAGTAATACATCACCGGCCGGGATTTCATTAACCAAAGTAAATCATCCAAGGAAATTTCGTTTGCGGTGAAAACTTTTGATTATACCCCGGAAACAAGCGTTTGAAAGTACAACTATCTTGTCGGTGGAACAAACTTAATTAAACAGCCGCGATCGTGGACTTTTTCGGATGCTTTGCTAATCGAAGGAGAAATTAAGAATCTCAGTACACACGTTTGCCAACGAAATCTTCTTATAATTCGTTAAAGATGAGTCGAAGATTAATTTCTACATCGGCGAAACTCGAACACGAAGTTTTTGTTTAGTCTTCCTTTCGCTAATCTATAAATTATTGTTTATTCTTCCTTTCGCTAATCTATAAATTATTGGTTATTCTTCCTTTCGCTAATCTATAAATTATTGTTTATTCTTCCTTTCGCTAATCTATAAATTATTGTTTATTCTTCCTTTCGCTAATCTATAAATTATTGTTTATTCTTCCTTTCGCTAATCTACAAATTATTGTTTATTCTTCCTTTCGCTAATCTACAAATTATTGTTTATTCTTCCTTTCGCTAATCTATAAATTATTGTTTATTCTTCCTTTCGCTAATCTATAAATTATTGTTTATTCTTCCTTTCGCTAATCTATAAATTATTGTTTATTCTTCCTTTCGCTAATCTATAAATTATTGTTTATTCTTCCTTTCGCTGATCTACAAATTATTGTTTATTCTTCCTTTCATTTATCCTAATAAATCCCCTTTAGAAAATCAAATTATTTATTCAATTTAATTGAACGAAACTTAAATCTAGTTCCAATTTAAAGGAATCAATAAAGAGGAAAAATTTCCTGAGTCAATCATTAATTTTTATTTTTGCTCCATATAAAGGACTATAATAAATTAATAAAATTGTACCGATTAATATGATCATTACGTATCATAACAATTTTCTCATAATTTATACAAACTGTAATTTACCTAAGCTTCAAGAGTTTCAAATTATAAAAATAGCACAAAGTTTCGACTTTCGAGAATTAGAAACTTTTTAAGTTTCCTAAGATTTCGAATATCCCATCCCTAATATATATATGTTATGCTAAGAATTATTACACAAACTAGTATGTATGATTAATTACTCTATTTAATTGGTAATAGGTTTGATATAAATTATCACCACAGATCATCCAATTATCACCAAGAACCCAAAACCAAGAATTATATATAATAAATAAATAAATAAGTATGATCATGGTAGTTGTGTTTCATTACATTACTAATAATATCCCAAATAGTTTCATGCGTAACACACATTATATTTACAAAAGTTCTATATAATAAGCGTTAAAATAATTTTATTGAAGCACTGTATATCTTTAACATATAAAATTTGTAATCAATGTCTTTTACAGCTTTCGAAAATAATATTTACAAAACAGATACTTCCCTGCCTCCTTTTAATCTTTTAGTTCTAAACTAGACTCTTTCAAATCAACGTTTCGCCGTATAAATATTCTACAATTGCTTTATTCAGTGGCAGCACTTCAAAGATTCATTCATCAATCGCTTTCCTTCTAATTTAATTGCCCATTACCTGATTACATTAATTCAACCAATCGATGTCGGTCTCGTTTAATTCAACTCTTTCCGTCATTCAAACGCTCTCTATTCTAGTTACTCATTATCGATTCACCATTAAATTGATACACTTAATTATTTAGACGCTTCTTAATTTAGTTTGTCGACATGCAATTAGTCTCTACTATAGCGTGTTATATAACCATTCTTTACTCCGTCACTTCCAAACGCATTTATCATTTATATCGGAAGCAAACTATTCAGTCATTCAATTCTAACGCAGTTGCTCTACGTTTAATTGTTCCTATGTTTAATCATTCACCGTATAATTATTACTCAACGTAACGATAAAATTACCATTTGAGTCTTCATAATTTAGTCAGCTTCCTGAGCACTATATTGTGGAAGACAGAATGTCGTGTGAATGTTTGGACCAGAGCGATTGCAGAGCGAACGGTGTTGTATTTGGGTAAGATTGGCTGAGGCGTGAACGAGAAGTGTTTGGGATAGAGCGATTGAGTTGACGTGTGGTCGAAGAGTGCGTAGTCGCGCTAGGTTTCGTGTGAACGTGACTGTTTGGGTTCTACGAATGTCTGAGACGAGTGAGAGAAGCAGAGAAAGATAAGGAGAAAGAATGAATGCGTGCAAGGGTAGAGAATGCGTTGGTGAGGGAGTCGAGAAAAAGAGTCGAGTGCGAGAGGACGTTGCGAGTACAGAGCGAGAGTTTTTTTATATGAGATTGTGCGTTAGTTTTATTATTAATAAACCACCATTACTTATTCTCAAACTGAGTTTTCTTCCCTTCTCGCACCTTTAAACCATCCACGTGGGGTTTACTTTAAAATAATCCCTACAATATTCCATACTATTTTTTAAAACAATCAAAAACAATTGGATTTGCTAAATTTAAATTTTAGTAATTGTTACGTATTATCATATGCTGCATATTTAATTCTTTCCAATTGAATCATCGTTTATTACTGGACTACGGATTTTTATGCGAATTCGTTTCTTTGCAAACGAAAATAGAAAAGTGAAGGCGAAATATTAATCGTTTTAGTCGTTGTCGTTAAATTGTAGTGCTTCGAAAGGAATAAATAAAGCAGAGTTGAAATTTGTACAACAGATCGCAATTATCATTCAATTATTTACGATTCAATTGTCACTCGTTGCCATTATATTTTGTTATATGTAAGCTAATACGAAGAACGGTGTGTCCAAACTGCCATAACTCAGAAGAATAATATCCTTGGAACATCCATTCATTGTAACCAGCAAGGGGAAAAATTTGCTCATAAACTAAAACGAAGTTTACGATACCTCCGAGAATTCGTTAACCAGAACGAATTACGGTAGAACTTACGAGCTCTCGTTAGCACTTATTATCACCGGTTAAAAAAACAAGCAAATACAACGTCGAATAGTTCGTTAACACTACGGTAGTAAAAATAACTAGTTCATGGTTTCTCGTAGAATCATTTTCACGTCATAACGATATTTATACGATGTACAAATTAACACGATAATACGATTAAAGTAACAATTTATAAACAATGCTTCTTTTGTTTCGTAACATATTTTAACACTTTTGCTTAGTTATAAACATTGTTTCTAAAAGAAGGAGAATAACAATGTTAAGTTATTATCCCGAAACTTTTTACGAATTTACGGTAGTTTTTACATTGTTCGGTCTAATTTATAGTACTTGTAATATTTACAATAATTTGTAGTGTATTTATGATAATTTATAATAATTTATACGCGTTCTGAATTTAATTAGAAGAATTAGAAGATTGTATGCGATATACTTATCAGGTTAACGCACAATTAAACGAACTTCTCGAAAGCCAAACTGATTAACTTTACTTTTCTTAAGTACCCGAATTTCATCAACCAAATTACAAATATCTATAATATACATAAAACTTGTATTACAGTTATTCGCAAGATTATGTTACTCTAAATTTCAAGATCACAGTTTTTCAAACGAAGTGAGTTAGTTGAGTTCTGCTATTAGTAGATGGAAACTTAAGGGAAGATACAGATTAATTTTGTCGAGTTGCCTTATTAATTTCGATCGTTGATATTTTTATATTGTACTTTAATATATTAGAGAGAGAGAGAGAGAGAGAGAGAGAGAGAGAGAGAGAGAGAGAGAGAGAGAGAGAGAGAGAGAGAGAGAGAGAGCTAAAATACACATAGTTAAAATATATATATATATATATATATATATTTTAACTATGTATGTCTTAGATCTGTATATTTTAACTTCCACATTCGAACACGACGAGTAGACTTTGATCTTCGATGATTCTATCGTTAACAAACGTTTTAGGAGAACACGTTTGGCCAGTGCATGGTGGAGGACAGGAGTAATGTAAGAGGGAAACGTGCTAATGGTGCCATGACTGGCGAAACATTACGCAAATTGCGAAAAAAACGAAAGAAGAATGAACGGGCCGCAATCTTCGTTCGTAATCCGACATTAGAATGCCCACGTTCGGCATTGGAAAACAAAAGATACGAGCTGTACGCGTATTCACCGTGAGCCTGAGCATCGTGTACCGTTACGAACACGAGATTACCATGCACTCGATGCAGCCCGTTGCATTCCAAAAATTTCTATGGTCTCCAATTCAACGAACATTCCATGAGTGAATATTTCTTATTTTTTTCTTTTTTTTTTTTAGGACCTCTTTACAGACACGGAATTAATTGCCGGATAATAACAACAGATTAAATTAATTTTCATTTACCATTATCTTATTATTATCTATTATTATTATAGATATGTTATAGATTATAGATTTTATTATTATATGTTAAGTCGATGATTAAGTTCTGTGGATTTTTCGATTAAAAGTATTTAGTTAACGCTTTTCTTCTCCTCGATTGTTTTTTCATATGGATAAATGGTCGATTTATAGCGAAACGATGAACAAATACACGACATTTTACTAATATTATTGCTTGTATGAAACAAGAATTTCAAATGCATTGAGTATTGAAAAGAAATGGGTAAAAATGTAATACCAAATAAAAACACAATCTTCATATTGGATCATATAAACTCGAGGAGAACAGCAGAGTTGAATATTGCATATAAAATATTTTGTCTCTATAACAATCTTACTGATTCTATAATCACGTTGCAAGAGACATAATAAGTGTGCAATATACATAAAAAAATTATTATATATTATATACGTTATTAATCTGTTATATATTAAATTAAATTCAACTTCGAAACGTAATCGAATTGAGCTTTTTATACTTCGATTAACCCTGCATTTTGCACCAAATACAAATAAAATAAGTTGCTTCACTGTTTTCATGCAAAAAGAAATGTTTGTACATTTGGTATACATAAATTTACTTGCAGAAACGATTCGCAGGAGTGTTTTCAACGTCGAATGTAGAAGCATAATCTGTCGGATATGGTGAGTCCGATTAAAGGGGGATTTATTTCTCCTTGTCGTGTAATGTAAAATCGTGTAACCACAATGTACCCCGGTTTTCCTGCGCCACATGGACGCTCGATGTGGGTCGAACGCGAATGTTGTGGTGTACTCTAATATTTCGCGTGCGAACGCTAAATCGCGTATCGATTAGAGCGATCCGCTGAAGGCAGAACACGGTTTTCCATCGTCCCGTTCTAATTAAACGTCGCACATTGCATTATGTTCGACATGCGAAATACAATCCGTCCCAAATACATATACAGAAGACGAACAAATTTCCCGATATCATATTTAACGACTACTAAAATTTCTATGAATATAATTCATATTTTCCGCCATTCAATGTATGGAAATTTTTAAATTTGGATTTAAGAGATCGCGTTAAAATGGCACCGCATGGAAACTATAAAAGCTGCTCGATCGATTAAAGAAATCTTTAGTAAAATGAAATTCTAGTCAAGTGGTAAAATCTAATTGTTCGTAGCGAAATTGATTAAAACATTTATGCTACCCTAATACGGTATTCTTTTTATAGAAAATAATGTAGTATAGTAAATTTTAGATATAATACAATACAATATTCTTTTATAAAAACTATGATTTTAATATAACGTAGTATAGTGAATTTTACATACAACACAATAGAATATATTTTACATAAATTATTATAGAAAAATAGTCTCCTTAAAAAGTCTTGATAAAAGGATTGGTTTAAATATTAAACTCTGTATTTCTTCGTTATTTGGATGTTCAAATAAAGTGGAAAGGTTAAAGTCTTCCAATTAACGTCGAAATGGGGTTTAAATAATGGTTATTCATTTGTGACGACCAACCCATGCGCACGATAATTATATTTTACGAGCAAACGTCGTGAATTTCAATAGAACCGCACGTTCGAGCGCACAAAGAAATATATTATTAATTATGGACTCTATTAATTATACAAACGAACAGTATCGCCCGAAATATTCCATGCATGTAGAAATTCCTTGTAACGATTCGAGTATTTTATGTAAAATACACAGGTGAAAGTAATTCGTTCACTTTTTTAACCCTTTCTCACGTAAGCGGCATATTTGTATTTGCCAAGTGTCATATTGCAAAAATAATTGGAGCTGTTCCTTGCGAAATTTAGAATAATTTGATTTTTTTTAACAGGGTGAAGCATCGCTTAAATCGTAAAATATTTTTGTATATCCTTTAGAATACAAGATTAGTATTAAAAATAATATAAAAACATAACGCTACACACGCAAGTTCGTTGAAACACGACTATACTTTGTTCTACATCGCGATAATATTTAAATTGTTATTCGAATTATCCTACAACAATCTTAATTATTATTGTATTATTATATTCAGTAATCTTGAACTATTCCTAACTTAATAACAATTATCCTCGTCTGTACATTAGAAACGCTTTCAAATTTTAAGCTGACATAGTGAATGGTTTCGCTGCGGTATCTTAAAATTGAGAACTTAAAGCATAAATAAAAATCGCTTTTATTAATATGAGAATAGTACAACTATAGCTGTTTGGAGGCTGTATATGATTAATCATGGTGTAGTATCGTTGCATGAATTGACAAACAAGTAGTATTGTACTATACAGAAAATATACGTATGCTTTCAACAAATGATTGCACAATGATTGTACTTCAAAAATTGTACAATCATTTGTTGAAAGCATACGTATATTTTCTGTATAGTACAATACTGCTACTATATATATATTTATATATGTATATATTTTATACTATGTACGATATTATATTTACGTACTATGTTAATACACAGTACATAAATCAACATAACATAAATGTTATGTACTATGTACTATGTTATACTTCTTTATTATACTATATACTATGTACTATATATATTTATATATATATACAAATAAAAAAAAGTATTAATCATTAATCCACAAAGAAAGGGTTACTCAATAGTCCATAAGATATACAAGCAGACAAAGATTATTTTAATTAAACAAACCAGTAAAACGAGGAAAGAACATCTTTCAAGCTTCTCTTCTCATGCCGAACTACAATTTTATGCTTCTCAACCTGGTATCATTGTCAAGTTTGACCAAGTTTAATCAAGTTTCGCGTACATTTTATTCTCGCACGCTTACCGATACGAAATCTGACGCGGAGAAGCGAGCGAGGGATCCCCAAGTGATTTCGCTTTAGCGAAACGAAATTGTTTCATTCGGTGCGGCTCGTTACGCGGATAATACGCGCCTAGTCGCGTCGACAATGAGATTAAATTCCGCTTCATAGGACGCCCGGGAGACGGGCAATTTTGTTGACGTATTTCAATTAAACAAGCCGACGACGGCGGGAACGTGCGCGGCTGAATTTCGCATTTGCTCCGCCGCGGCAGCGTGGTAAGCGTAACGCGTTTTCCGCGTGCGGATTTCACGCGAATCCTGATGCATGGACGCATACGGCACGGCGAAGCGTCGCGGTTAACGAGATTGTGAAAGTTTAAAGCGCCCGAACTACGCTTCGCGCCTCTGCGCAATTCTACGGGAAATTTTGCATTCACTGCTGGCAACGATAATTTTTGAAGTATCCGGCCAAGATGCGAAAAGCAAGTTTTGCGATAATGTAATTCTGGAAATGCGAGAGGAGGAACGAAAGACGCGTTTATGGTTGGGAAAGTTTAGCTGTTTCGTGCGAAAGGGCAAGTTTAATCGTGGAACGTATGTACGCGCGTGCTTAATATTTGCGGGAAAATTTAAGTGTGCGAAACGGCGACGCAAAGAACGCGAAGCGTTCGAAGTGTTAATGTAAATTGTGGGTAACACGGAACGCGGCGCGTAATATGGAACTTTGTAAAATCGCGATAATTAATCCTTTCGCTACCGACAGCTTCAAATTCGAAAGTGTTTCTAATGCACAGACGTGGATAATTTATTATTGATTCAATAATAGTGTAAGGATAAACATTTACATACTTGGTATTACTGATAATACGAATAACGATCTAAATATTATTCCGATGTAAAATTAGCTTCTTCGAAATCGAAACAAAAAATTTCCCATATTACGACACGTAGAAATCAAAATAGATTCGCTTTATTATCGAATGACATTTACATTCCACGATTGAATAAAGAGAACCAGCAAAGAAAATTTGCCAGAATAATAATAGGAAGAAAGAAATAAATCGAAGCTAGAAGTTTCATTGCCGATTCCCTCGTCAAAGTTACTCAAAGTAATCCTAGACTGAAAATTCTAAACAGAGCCCCGAATGCCTCCTAAAAGGAGCGCAATGATTGCAGTATCAGCGAAGCAGGCGTCCCAAAGCAACAGTGTAAGAGCGTGCATCAACGAAATACCCAGCAGGAGAGCAATTTCGGCGTAGAGTAATCGCTTCCTTTCGCCTTGTTGTTTTCAAACGTCACGGTTACGCAGTCCCAGCGAGAGACAGGCTCTCGGTATCGCTACACGAATCGGAATTGTTCGCGATAAGCAGCCGTGTTCGCGGTTCCCCGGGAAAACTTTCGCGGTGCACGCAATCTCGGAAATTGTCTGAAGTCGTCGTAGTCGTCGTCGTAGTAGTCGTCCGGTTATATCGTATCGGGGAATCGAGCGTCGCATTCGAGATGCTTGCACACGCGAGACTACCGAGAGTGAGAGAGGCATTGGTAGGTTCGCTGAAAACATCCTCGACGAGGAAAGCTCCGAAAGCGAGCTTTCCTCGCAGGAGAAAACTCGCTGGAGCATAAAGACTGTATGCGTACGCACGTTCCACGCGATTCTGGGGATTTGCGGGAAGGCAATAGGGTACTTTTCCGTGTCGCTCGATGACCGACGGAAAGACGCTTCTACGGGTTGAATATTTCCCGGGATTTCTTGCTTTGATTGGCGCTGCTTCGATCGAGGCTCGGCTATTGTTCGGAATAAGGAAAATGATGGCGGTAAAAATGATTGAAGATATCAGATTTCTCCTGCGATTCAAGTACCACACTTGGCTAAAAGTTTTTTAAGGTCAATCGCGGTAATAGAAGATTAACTGAAACGCTAAGTGCTCCTTGCAAGGTGCAAAGTGCTGTTGTGTAAATATAGAACCATTAACTAAGTACAGGATAGACATCATACGTTTTATAATACATTTATAAGAGACATGATACGTTTCGAAGTGAAATTCGGATTGAGTAAAAAAGCAGAGCTTTCTTACGCCCCTTGCGATTTGGGATCGTTATTATAAGAATTATATTCAATCCCACCATCAAAGTTGATAAAGTTAACCATCTATTCTTGCATCTAACAAATTTACCCCGTTATATCACTACTTTAGTTCGTTTCTTATAAAATATGGAGACCATTTACGCGTCCCATAATCGCCAACGAATAATCTTCTCTGCTTCAAATAACTACTAATCGCGAAAAGAAACTAGAGCCCGTATATCGTACGGATGCCGTTCCAGAAGGGTTAAAATCCTTTGACAAATTTAAAAACACCGCGAAAAGACTAGGTGGCTAGCGAAAAGCAATTATCGACGACGTATCTCCACGGCCAGCGAAAGAGAAACAATTTCGATCCAGTTACATCGATCGAGGATTTTCTTGGACTCGTCCGTGCGGTAAACCCACTGCGGAGCGTGAAAAGTGTCGTCGATGGTAACGGCCACTAAAAACCGAACGAACCACTTCGCCACGTACGGTTCTGGCAGTCGTTCGTTCGCCCCTTCCTTCAACAGACACTTTTACCCCCCTCGGCAGACACGTGCGGCTACTCCAGACACCCTGGTTCCCTCCATTTTAGCGGAAAATCGAGGTGTCGCAGCCCGTGGAGCGAAGAAACGAGGTTGGCTCGCAACGAGAAATCGTCCCGTTCGATTGTTGGAAATGTAATAATGCCGTTGCCGGGAGTGCAATCGCTGGAAGTTCGATCGGTTGCCATTGTGTTCACGGGTATATACAGGCCGATACTTGGCCAGTTCTTTATAAATTGAGTTTTATGGACGGAGTTTCTGACCGAGCGAGACGAACTAACGTCTCCGTGAGCGATGGAACAGGCGAAGATTGATACGTATGTACGTCGTGGTCGAGTTGCATTTTTTTTTCGGTGTTGCAATTGCATTCGTTTGGAGAAACGCGATTATTAGGTTGTGTATTAAGTAGAGTCTCTTATGATGAGACTTTTATGCAAATTCAGGTTCTTAATTCTTTGAGGATGGGAAACAAAAATAGGAATGCTTTACGTACAATGCTTACGTGAATTCAATAACAGATGTTTTACGATTAGTACAGAAAATGAAATGTAGCTCTGACGATATAAATAAACCAGTCCTCGAAACGTGTCGCTATCTCCATTTTAGATTAGCGAGTCGCGAAATTAATTGAAATGATATATTGCGTTATTCTCCTAAATCTGTGGTCACATGATGTATTATAATATCGTCGTAAGCGTTTTTAGCTAATTTTATATTGCCGAGTTTGGCCGAAAATTGTTTACCACGAGTAGCGTAATAAATAAACTTCAATACGCTAAAGTAACTTGTTGTATCTCTAAAACGATATAAACATATCAAACAATGCAACAATGTACGTATAGCGTGCTATCTTTTTGTAGCGAAGTGTTTGTTGTTACAGATTATGGTATCTAATTTACGGTTTATTTTGCATAGCTCATAGTTTAGAGTTAAGTAAAAGCCACAGATATATAAAATATCGTATTATTCCAGAAGACTCAGAATTTAAAATTGCCAAGGATATCTAAAAATTTGTAAAAATTTCGTTTCTCTGCGATTTTTCTTTCCAATATTTCGTATCGCAGAAAATTATTACTATTTTTAAATCAATATTTTCTACGGCGGAAAATTGTTACTATTTTTAAACTTCTATTTTGTATAGCAGAAAATGATTACAGTAATTATTAAAGGTGCTGAAAATTGCAATGGATTTGAAACAACTAATTTAAAGCGTCGATGAATAAATAACCTTTGACAGAAACAACGTGAAATAGTCTTTGTTCATGCGGTTAATTGAATGTGAAGTGAACTGTACAGTAACGTTGCATTTTGTTAGAAGTTAATTCCAAACGATTCGATTATGACAATTTATGTAAAGCACTAGAACACAGAGATGCCATCGAAATTAATTATTTCTAATGGATGCAATGTTGGCCATTCTATTTTTGCTTGCAGTTAATCGAGTGTAAACTGAAATTTATGCTATCGCGCATAGTCATAGACCTATCCACAAATTAATTCAGCATAGCACGGCTATTTATTTGTTTAATAATATTGTACAATTGAAATTAACTATATCGAATCGGCCGAATATCACGTATCTTATTTTGTTTCACGAGAATTACGCAATCTATATTAATATCCGAACATTCGTTTACTTATTACGATAAATAATATAGTTTCAAATTCAAATTGGAAATTCACAGCAAAATCAACATTTTCATACAACGATCCATTAATATTCAATAAAATTACCTATTATTATCTAGATATTAATACTTATTAACATTACCCATTACTACTTAGATATTAGGACTTATTAATATTACCTACTATTATTTATTAATATTTAATGTATAATTTCTATTATTCCAATTCTATTATTCAGTATAAATAATCTATAATTATAATCTATTTCGACCACGGTAAGCAACGCATAAATTATTATAAACTAGTATTTAGCGATGTCACTTAGAATGATCGTGATAATGCCACGAATACGTATCATAATTTACTATCTCCTCCATCTAGCTTTTAATTTAAGAATATTTACTCTCCGTTTACGAAAAGAAGGCAGACCAGTTTTTCACATCCTCACTGTAGATATCGTCTACTGTCTTCCCTATCACTCAGGTTAATAGCGAACAAACAATGCACGTGCGTGTAAGGAGGCTAGTAGATTGTAATTAGAACGCGAATGTAAAATACTTGCGTGGCTTCTTGTCGCGGACGAATGGTACACATATCATACTTATTGTGGAGCTGTAGAGAGGGGATAGAATAGGAAAAGGAATGGTGTTGCGTTTCGTCCTGGGCCTGCTAGTGGACTCATCAGTAAGGCTACCTAGCAGGCCCTGCCTTAGACTTGGGATATTGGAAGGAAGGTTAAAGGCGGTATATATATGGACGAAGTAGTTGGAGCGAGTACTTTCGACAAAGCCTATTTCGTATGTCCCTCTAGTGGTGGGTGCAGGAGAGCCGCCACATTATTTTTCCGCAAAATCTGTTAAATTATACACGATCGATGTCCGTAAGCGTAGAGTTAAAAAGACGCAACTTCTCGAAGCGCGAGCAAGTGTCTGTCGATTAGGGGATGGCATTAACAAGAGTCGAAAGTCTGCGGTTGAAAATGGAAGGCGAATAAACAGGTACACGCGATCGAGATGTTATCCCGGGCGTGGCAACGTAACTTCGCGAAACACGGAAAGGAACTGCGGTAAGAAAGTAGAAGGAGGGGAAGAAAAAAAACAACGAAAGAAAACGGGTGGGAAAAAAAGAAACTTCTAAGAAAGTAATCTCACGCTCGCCAGCGCGAAAATTCACCGATGAAAATCCTTTTCTTCACGTGACTCCGCGACGGTTCACGCGACGAACCAAGCTGTCGGTGTTTACAGAGAAACATGGTTAACGTGCAATCGATTGGATGCAGTGCGCGAGAAGTTACAGCAAAGTTTTCATGCATTCGAAATTTTCAGCAATCCCAGGAATCCTTGAATCAAAAATGTGAAATCTCAGAAAGTGTTCGCAATCCTTAGAAATGCGAATTCATAGAATGCAAGAGGAATTCTAAGAAATTCAAAGCTTGCTAGACTTTTTTTTAATTAATTTTCGTATTACAGAAATTAATAGATTGTATGTTATGTCAATCAATTCTTATTTAACTGTAGGTTTCACGCTCGTATCACAGAAATTAGTAAATTGTTTGGCATGTTATCTGTATTATGTAATTAATTCTTATTTAATTCGACGTTTCATTTTCGTATTACAGAATTTAGCAAATTGTGTACCATGCTGTCTAAATTATTTAATCCTAGATTTCCGTTATCCCAAACAGAATTGAAAATTGCTTTTACTTTCTCTCGCCCCTTAATTAATTATACTGAAACTTGGCACCTGAAAGCTACTAAACAGTTAGAAAAAACCGGAACACCAACTTCTTACGTTAACTACCCTTTCCTAATCCACATTTCTCCTTACAAGCGCACAGGACCACTTCTGCTATCGAGGATTCTGCAACCCACCACCCATTTTATCCCCCGCGAAATTAACTCGAAGTTTAATAGAAAAAAGAAAGAAAGGAAAATAAATATAGAAGAAAAAGTGGAGGAACGCGGGAGGGAGAGATCCTTCAGCTGCAATCGTATCCAACTCTCGAAACGAAACGTCCCCGGTCCAATTCCGAGTTTCCCGAACTTCAAATCCTCCTCGGTCGGGAACGCGAGACACTCGAGCAACAACATGAAACACGCGAGTGGAAAACAAGCGTAGAAGCCACTAAGAAAATAAGCCGACCTGGCTTCGACAGCGCGAGAACACGAAAGAAAAAGGAGATAAAGAAACGAGCAGGGGAAAAAAGGAAGGAATAAAAATAAGGCGAGTAAAAAGAAGAAAAAGAGGGAAGAGAATACAACGAAAGATTTCGAATCTGCATGAGACTCGGAGACTCGGTGTACAGGCAGATTGGAAAAACAATCGGAGGATTGGAGAGAGAGAAACGCGTAAAACGCGCGTGCAACAGCTTCAGCAGCAGCCAAGGGGATGAAAGTAAATCGAGGCTTTGCTCGTTCCTCCAGGGAGAAAGAAGAAGAGAGAGAGAGAGAGCAGTTTGGCTCTGCCTTCGCCTCTTTATTCGTAGCTCGAGTCTTAAGCTTCCTCTTTGTGCCCCCTGTTTCTTCTGTTTCCGTTTCCTTGCTCCCTAATTCGAACAAAGTTCGCGAAACGAGGGTCAATATTGTTCTTTTTCGATGCGTGTTAAAAGTTTCCTTCTTTTGTTCCCGCCGCTACCTGTTCCGGGAACGAAAAAAGGGAAGGCCACTCGTTGCAGCTCTGCTTTCGAATAACGGTGTTAACAATCGCGAATGTTTTTCGCCGAAAGTCAACCGAGTTGTTGCTGTTCGCTTAAACGCTGTCCACGCGAAAAGAATATTTTTGGCTGTTTTTTTGCTCGATAAAATTATTTTTAGTAATTATAAAATTGCTTTCTAACGTTATATTGAATAATTTATCGAGGTGTAGCAATAAGTAATCTACCGAGTTATGTTAAAATACGTTAAATCGAAGTAGTCCACTATTTTTAAATGGGTTGATGAATTTATTTGATCGAGAAATAAGTTTTCTGTCGAATAGAAATTTATAGCTTGCTCAAAAAATATAGTAAATATTGGCGACTATATTCGAGATCAATTTCAGTATTTAAGATCATTGGTACAACTAATAATTTATATTATAGGTCGTGTCGTACATGATTCGAATATTTTAAACAACCGGAAGTGAAGGAAAAAAATGTATTAAAAATATGACAGGGAGAAGTTAGAGAAATGCTTGGTTTTTAAAAATGAATTGGTATAATTTATTCTTTTCGTTTATGTTATTTTTAATATATTATTTATAATCGAATTTATATTGCAGCTCATCTTAATTCCTTTGCTATAATTTTATACTATTTTGCTAGCCGTGCATTTGACACAACTTTTCGAAGAATTTGATTTTAAATAAACAGTTGTAATGCTCGGACGGTGGTAAAAGTTGACAATCTAAATTCAATTTGATAGAAATTCTGATACAGGCACGATTGCTATTCCTGTATATTTTTTTCTTTTCGCCCGATAGTCACGTACGTCGTATTTTTTTGTTAACAAGCCTTTCATTCTTCTATTTTTCATTGTTTATATTTTTTATACGAGTTGCAATCGAAGCACATATTAGTAAAAAAAAAAAACGAAGAAATCTCTATTAAATTTGTTTTTAATGGTATAAAATTTCTTCTGAAAAATAAATCCGTGTAATTTTATTTAATTTCGATCTATTCGCATATATTTTAACGATTCGTAAAATTTTAAACCACTTCAAAGGTTTCAAAGGTTGAGCTTAAATATTATAACGATAATATAAAAATATGTGTAAAAGCTTTTTTCGTAAAAATACGTTAAAGAAGTGCTACGTAATCGATAAATAATAATTTATCTTCGTAATATACATTACAACGTGCGGTGCAATATAATACATTTTCAAAGTGGAACATATTTAATATCACGAAACGAAATTTTGGGAAATGTAAACACAGGAGAATAAATCATGATTTATTTATTTTATAATTGCATAAAATGCACGCGATAAAACACAGGAGATTTACTGGAAACAGTTGGCAATTTGTTAAAATGTTTATTTAAATTCTGAGCAGTTTCTGGTTGCAGAGATTTTCGTATTTATTATTTGGAATTACATTAACATCATTGTTTCATATGCTTTATTTATACTCCGTTAAAAATATGAATGTTTTCGCATTCGACATAATTATTGAACGATCAATTTGATAATACTGGAATTAATATGTAACACTTTTGCGCGAATACAATGAATTTTTAATTAACATTGTATCTTGCATAGCATTAGCCATATTTTAAACCAAATAACGTAACTGTTATAAGCTAAATTTTAAAACTTATAGTATAAGAGTTAATATATCTAATTAAATAATTTTGGCTACCAATAACTATTACAAATATAGTTCGAACTTTTTCTTGGTAACTGCTAACTAATACAAACGATTAGAATTTTATTTTGGTCGCTATTTACTCAAATTTAGGCTACTGACAATTGTTACAGGTAAGCAAATAAATATTTTAATCGATTATAATTGTTACTCGTAATAAAAGCAGTTAAAAATCAATATATTTTAATTGTTTTATTTTTTAGGAATTTCTTTTAAACTTATGACATTATAATATATAAACTTATTGTATGTTTGACAAACAGTCATAAATTAATTTTTGCTTAATAATTTTTGTCAGAAATTTATTTTGAATCTCTGTTTTAAACATATTTTAGTGGCAGCTGGAAGATTTTCAAATAGCGAGATCTATGAATAAATAATAGTAAAGGTAGGAAAACAGTGTTGAGATACTTTTTATTCATACTTGATATGCAAATATATGATTCATGGCTCGAGGAAGAGAGAAAACAAAAAGGCTGTGCAAAGTTCCGCCTCGGGAACTGGAAACTTGATTAATGAAGAGTTATTGTTCGCTGTTTATTTCTATCGAAATGTTCGAGTGCGAAAACTTTAGTCTCGCGAACTTTCGCAACAACAACGAAATATGAAATTCATCGTTGAAAAAATGCAGCTGCGTTTTACTGTTTCGTTGAATTTAATTTGTTAAATCATTCACGTGCAATACGCAATGACAAAAGAGTTTTAATGACACGACCTAATATGTAGAAAATTTTATTCATGGTACTCATATTTAAAAACGCGATAAACATGAATAATTTATATTACACATTCCTGCGCGTTTCATTTGTAATATTTTATAAGAGAAACGTATGATTGTAAATTAATCATTTTTATAGTACATAATAATAAGAATATTTACACAATTTCGAACGTGGATGAAATTTTGTATTATTTAGAAAATTTGATTCGTGCTACACATTTTTAAAGATGTAATAAAAGTTCATAAATCGTATTAAACGTTCCCTTCTGATTTATTTGTAATATTTTATAGGGGAAATAAATTGATGTACATTAATAATTTCTATAGTAGATAATTATAAGGATATTTATATTATTTTTATAAGGGAAATAAATTGATGTACATTAATAATTTCTATAGTAGATAATTATAAGGATATTTATATTATTTTTATAAGGGAAATAAATTGATGTACATTAATAATTTCTATAGTAGATAATTATAAGGATATTTGTACTACTTTCTAAAGGAAAGGAATTTTGTATCATTTAGAAAATTGTATTCGAGGCGTTCATTTTTTAAAAAAATGTAATAAAAATTCATAAAGCGTATTAGGCTGTCCTCCTTCCGCCTTGATACTCGCATTATGATGCATCGAATTTTCTGAGCTCATCGATGCACGAAATTGCATCCGCGAAGCAATGCAAGTTTCGGTGATAACTAATTTTAGGTGATATTATTAATCTTGATGATATATTAACCTTCCATATGGGACGTGTCCCAGATATTATCTCAAACATTCTATAACGTTACACAGCAATCGTTAACATATATAAAATACTAAAACATATATCTATTTCATTTGCAAAAGCTTGACTTTAATTCGAGGAAAATTAATTCAACCTACCGAATGATATAATATAATCACACGAATCTTCTTGAATATTATTATACTATCCTAAAAACTATACAACTACAGTATAATAATAACTATAATATACCATATATTAATTCAAACTGTACAACTATCTGTAATAAATTTAGAATACATGAAAATATGTAAAACGATTCAAGCATTATAATAAGGTTATTAACCCTTCGAATGTTAATCAATTTTAGAAGATTAGAGTTATTCCGAATTTATTTTTGTGAAAACCTTGCAAATATGTATTTTAATATCAGTATCGTTATTTTTGTTAATCATTACAATATTTCTAGATTTATATTTAGCCACCATCTTGCACTAATTGTTTAACATTTTAAAAAGCTGTCTTTTCAAACTCTGTACAGCACTCAAATGGTTAATTCAATTATTTTTCAAAAATCGATGCTTGGACTGAGATTCCGCAAGGATATTTTTTAAAATAAAATAGAGTTCTTAAACAGCCCTTAAAATTGAACTCCACTTAACCCTTTCACCCTTAAGTCTGTACGTTTCATAATTGCAGATACTTACAATCAACAGTGAAAGGGTTAAAAAAAAAAGTACAAGCTTCTGGAAATTTACATAGATTCGAGAAGAAGGCACGTTTCATAATTCCGAATACTTATAATAAATTGGGAAAAGAAAGATAATACTAACGGGGTTAGCCGGTTTTTGCATATCGAAATTTATACGCGACACGGGAATTTTATTCGAATGATATGTAAATGGTAATATGTTTCGTTGCCCCGCGCTCCGTGGATAGATTTCATTCCACATCCGTTTATTTCGTACCAAACGAATTGAATTCGCATTATACGACTGCGCGGACCGAAGTAATCTCTCGTAGCGTTATGCTACGTGTCATCGATTTAAAAAAATAAACGCGTCAATCGATGCTTCATTATATATTCGTGAAATATTTCATTAAGGGATAATAAAAATTTCGGATAACAACCTAACGCGAAATACGATACGAATTTCCTCGAATTCGATTCGATTAAAAAATTAAACAAAAAGAACACAGAAAATTCTCCTACAATTCTGATCTATATTTCTTTCTTGGATGTTCGAACGAAAGGCTGCGCAATTTTTTTTCCCCGTCTCAAATTTGCAAGAATTTCCATTAAAGTGGACAAAGTGTCGTTCGATTAAGTAATCCAAAAATTCGAAAGCTTTGTATCGGCGCGTCAAAAGGAGCGGAACATGCATCCTCTATCTTGCATCGGAGCAATGAATTTTTAATTCAGAGGCATGCAATTTTCTCTTCTATTTTTTTTGTTCACCCCCCGACACGACAACCTATAATATAGCGGAGATAACTTCGTGTACCGATGCGCTAAAACCAAGCAGCCATTTAATCAACTTCCGCGATGCGATGTACGATTTTCCTTTGCCTTTCGAAAATCGTGCCACCTTTTACCCGAACCTTGCGAGCATGAAGCGCCCGTAATTCGTAATAAAAAAGCAAATTGCAGTGGAGAATTCGTGCTCTTTCGCGTGTACAAAGGGTTGCGAACATAGTTTCGCGTTCGTCTCGCCGATATTCAATCGCTATTGCGTGCGATAAAATTGCCGTTTCCCTGTTCCATTGCTCCATTTTCCTTTTATTTCGAGCGTTGTAAAGTTAGCAAGCGGAAAAATATATTTCTGCGCGAAAAATTAATACCCAATATAATGCTTCCATTGTTCCCGTATCATTTTTTTGCGTGCCCGGTACTACGTTTAATTAACCGTGTCATTGAACGAGGGATTTAACACGTTCGCAAACGACGACGTACCGGTACGTCAAAATCAACGTGGACTATTTACGACGATGACGTATTGATACGTCAAATGTTGACCTGGACTTTTTGGCTATGAATTAAGCTGCGTATTTTTATGCATTTATGACATATAAATACATGGAGCGTGTAACATGCGACAATATATATAATATTCAAAGTAAAGCACGCTGAAAGTTGTTTCATTCGAAGCGCGTTAAAAATATCTAAAGCTCCATTTCTTTAATCGTGCCGATAAAAATACGAATTTCCATAAGAATCCGCAGCGTACCAATAACGTATCTCCGCGTTAAAAATTGTTTACTTCGTTTCACGTTAGCTGCGTTCTTGTCTTCCTCTACTTTAAATTATTATAGCAACGTCGCGCGTTTAACGCTAATGCGATAAAGTGTCCACGGATTCAGTATAAGAATTAGTATAGTCTATCCTACGCTTCGTCAATGGTAATACGAAGACGTTAACGCGATTATCCTCGTTTATACGAAAGTAACTGGGAACAGTAACGCGCGGTTCGTTTGTTTCACTGTAGGCAGTAATTTCATAGTTTACGTTTACTGCAAGCGGAAACGCTTTCTCTACGTGGCCGAAGAGGAACAACCGGTATCTATATAACCCTGTTGCTAGTAGAGAGAACGGTTTTACGGTAATCCTGGGGAAATGTGGACATTAAACGCCCTCTGAACGAGAATGAAGAACGGTGGCTCATATACCGACGGGCAATAAAGAGTTAACACGGTAACCGCTAATGGAATAATGGACACTCCTAGCGGGCAGACAGCGGCTGGACCATCGCCAAATACGTACTTTCCTTCCACTATAACCAACCCTGGTTACCCTTTCCCCCATTTTCCCCCGTTACCCCTTCCACGCGTCCGCTACCCTTTACTTCCTATAATCTCACTTGCATTCTTCATCACGGACTGTTGATTTGATGCCTGCGAATGGCCACAATTTAGGCGCTGCTTAACTTCATTCATTATTCGTCCGTGAAATCTAGAGAGCCAGTTACGATTCCGATGGTTTAATAAAGAGATGCTGGTTTCAATGATGCCAGGGTTGTTTTGACGGCTCTGTTTTGATGTTTAGAGAGTAAAGATACACCGAGTAATTGGATCTCATTAGGCGCACGAGGTCGGTATAGGTATAAGATTTTTATGGATATTCGTTGTTTACACACAGCTATTAGGATTTTGTTTAGGGTTTAGGTATTTCTGACTAGTATTAGAATTAATAGATGAGAATCTTTTATATATATATATCTAATCTATCTAATCTATATCTATATCTAATCTATATCTAATCTATATATATATTTTAATGCATTTTAATATATTTTATATTTCAATATCTTTATTGTGTTGAGCAACAGCAGAGTTTAATTTATTATAAAGTTTTATTCAAAAGTGATTTGTAAAAGATTCTTTATACTCAATGACATTATTGTATTTCAATCCTTGATATGAAATCTATCATTTTTAAATGAAAGGGAAAGTAAAGCATATTTGGGATACCATTTCGTTTAAGATGAATGAAAAATTGGAGCAAATGATAAGAACAAATGAAGGTGCATCATATCATAGGGACTAGCGACCTTTTATATTTCAAATACTCAGTAAGATTGAATAACAGAAACCATCTGAAATTTTGCTCTAACTGAAAAATAATATAAAATAACGATTTGGCTACGGTGCAAGTAATTTCGAATCGAACAAAAGCGAGTAGATAATTAAAAATTCATATTACGTTTACTCTCCTCGGAATGATCGCAAAATTAGGATGAAATCATGAAATGAACATATCAGTGAGTAGATTTAATGATTTACTTTAAAGGTTTTGACATATTTTAATCATTATCCTATTCCTACCATTTAATACTTCTCTAAACTTCGATCCTCTTTGTTAATTTACTAATCCAGTTTTCCCATCGAATGATCCATTACTAGATTGATCTTTTCGATCCTTATAATCCCCTTATACATATAATTGAAGGGTACCCTTTCAATTTTTCACCCTTTAAATAGTTCGCTTCCAAATCGCATTCAATAACAAAAAATTTCTCTTTTAAAATATTTTTCTTCTCCGAATGAAAAGCTAGGTGAAAATGTCTATCGACTTTTCCATTCATTTCTGTCTGAAGCTTTAGCCGCGATAATCCCGAAGAATTAAAGTAACGTTTCATCAAGTCAGACAGTCGAGCGTGCTTGATTCTACGGCAAACGTTTGCCTATCGCGAGTCCCGATTTTAAGCGAGGGATCAAGGGGTTTGCGACGAGAGGCAACGAGGGAAATTCAAGCCAAAATCGACGTGCGTGAGAAGTCACGTGTTTGTGGGCCGAGTCATGGGTCACGGGGCCATCGTGAACCCTTCCGCAAGAACTTCTTACGTGACCTGAGAACTTTAAGCCTCCTTGTCGACACCACCCCATCGCTTTCCTTCGATCCCGCAAATTTCCACCTCTCTGATCGCCACTCTTTTTAAAAAAAAGAAAAAAGTAGTTCTCAGTGGCAAGCCATTAGAGTGGTAAAACGTAAGTTGGTCTAATCATTATTAACGATTGGAATGGTTTCCTAAAAATACTTAGAAACTCGACGCGCTTGGAATTCGTATGCTTAGAAATTGAATAGCTTAGAAGTTCGCACGTTTAGGAATGTTATGTCTTCGAATTCGTACGTTTAGAAATTTGAGGGCTACGAATTCGTATGTTTAGAAATTTGAGGGCTTGAAATTCGCATATTTAGAAACTCGATATGCTTGGAATTCGTATGCTTAGAAATTGAATAGCTTAGAAGTTCGTATGTTTAGGAATGTTATGTCTTCGAATTCGTATGTTTAGAAATTTGAGAACTACGAATTCGTATGTTTAGCAAATTTGAGGGCTTGAAATTCGCATATTTAGAAACTCAATATGCTTGGAATTCGTATGTTTAGAAATTGACTAGCTTAGAAGTTCGCACGTTTAGGAATGTTATGTCTTCGAATTCGTATGTTTAGAAATTTGAGGGCTTGAAATTCGCATATTTAGAAACTCGATATGCTTGGAATTCGTATGTTTAGAAATTGTATAGCTTAGAAGTTCGCACGTTTAGGAATGTTATGTCTTGGAATTCGTATGTTTAGAAATTTGAGGGCTTGAAATTCGCATATTTAGAAACTCGATGCGCTTGGAATTCGTATGCTTAGAAATTAAATAGCTTAGAAGTTCGCATGTTTAGGAATGTTATGTCTTCGAATTCGTATGTTTAGAAATTTGAGGGCTTGAAATTCGCATATTTAGAAACTCGATGCGCTTGGAATTCGTATGTTTAGAAATTGACTAGATTAGAAGTTCGCATGTTTACAAATGTTATGTTTTCGAATTCGTATGTTTAGAAATTTGAGGGCTTGAAATTCGCATATTTAGAAACTCGATATGCTTGGAATTCGTATGTTTAGAAATTAAATAGCTTAGAAGTTCGCATGTTTAGGAATGTTATGTCTTCGAATTCGTATGTTTAGAAATTTGAAGGCTTGAAATTCGTATGTTTAGAAATTTGAGGGCTTGGAATTCGCATGTTTAGAAATTCGTCGGCTTTCAATTCGCGTGTTTAGAAATTTTATAGCTTGACATTGAAAAGCTAAAAAATTTGATGACTTAGCATTTCAAAGCATAGAAATTTAACGAATTGAAATTTGCAAGCTTAAAAATTGAATGACTTGGAATTTGTAAACTAGCAAATTTATTAGGCCCAAAAATGAATAATTCGCCTTTTAATTGAATTCAACACTTACATATCTTTACCAAAATTAAATATAATTAAATATTCTGTTTTAAATGCAGTTGTTATTGCATATATAATGTTGTTGCATTTTTTGGACAAGTTATAGATTCCTGCTTGTAAATTACAAACCACGAGTATCCTTAAACCTCATTTTCAGAGTAGCAGAGGAATTTTCTAGCGACCAGAGGGTGTTGCACTGGCGAACGTACATCAAAGCGCGAGTAGACAAACACACTGTGCTTCGCAACGAGCAAAATTAGCGGTAAGTACATATCTGGAAGAGAGAAAGAGCGATCTACATTGCCACTCAAAAGTTTGGAATCGCTAAGCATTCCAGGGAACGCAAGTATTGGAAATAAAAAGAATTTAACCGTTTGCGAATGAAACGTAATAACACTGAACGAATTTTCTGAATTAGTAAAAGATATTAATAGAAGGCTTCGTGTAAATGCAACTCAGAAAACAATTCTAAATTCTGATCTTTCATTCCAACTTTGTTTAACGCTACATAGGTAGGATAGTTCAATCTTGTAGCAAAGTGTACGAATTAATTCTAGTATCCGGAATATTCATTTTTAATTAACCCTTTGTTGCATGAATTTTTATACCGAGTTAAAAAAACATATATACGGCTGTTGCTTTATTTAAATATTGATATAGTAATAAAGCCTTTAAATCGCTATTAGTATCTGGAATATTAATTTAAAGTTAACCCAAAAACTAGTGAAAGGTTCCATTTGAACGCAACGTAGAAAATAATTCCAGACTTCAATCTTTTACTCCACGTTTTTTAAGCTTGCATCGATGGTAAAATTGCTGCCCATCATCACAAAATCAACTCAATTTTCTACCAATATGCTTACAGACTACTGCAATGTATTTTCTTGTATTCTAAAGGATTTATACTTGTAAATAAATAAATAAATATACAAAACATCAATTCTGAATTAGTAAGAAAATTAATGGTATACACCACGTAGGTAAATCCAACTCAGGAAACAATTCTAAATTCTGATCTTTCATTCCAAATTTGTTTAAATCCGCATAGGTAAGATAGCTTCATCTTTGCAACATAGCAGAGACTTCGAATTAATTCTAGTATCCAGAATATTCATTTCTGATTAACCCTCAATTGCATAATTTTTTATCTACTTAAATGTTAATATGGTAACGAAATAAATAACAAAATATTGTAGAGAGGGGATAGAATAGGAAAAGGAAGGGTGTTGCGTTTCGTGCTGGGCCTGCTAGTGGACTCATCAGTAAGGCTACCTAGCAGGCCCTGCCTTAGACGTTGGGATATTCGAAGGAAGGTTAAAGGCGGTATATATATGGACGAGGTAGTTGGAGCGAGTACTTTCGAGAAAACCTATTTCGTATGTCCCTCTAGTGGTGGGTGCAGGAGAGCCGCCACAATATTAACAACTCCATCTGAATTAAATCCAGAAAATGATTCTAAATTCCATTTTAATCTTCCACTAGAACTTTTCAAAATTACACACATATATGATTGCCTTATCATTGCAACAAAGCTTTCAAATCAGTATTAATATCCAGAATATCAATTTCCAATTAATAACGAAATTAATAGTCGGTCGCGTATGAGTAGCTGGAACTCTGAAAGCGATTCGAAACTTTTGATCGGCAGTATAGGACTTCGGCTTGGAAACTTTTGCCAAGCTTTCTGCAAAGCTTCGCGAGAGGCTATGCAAAGTGCTGTGTGCTACCGCGACGTCGACGACGACGTAGACGACGTCGACACGACGCGACGCGACACGACGCGGATAATCGAATTTTCACCCGCGGGACGATTCGTGCTCGATTTCACGGGTCGTCGACGTGAGCCTCCGCCAAGAGCCGACGCTAATGAATTTTCGTCGAATTAACGCCGACGTAGCGTGAACACCGACCGGCAAAGGAGATCGTGCCGCGGCGTAGCCTTCGCGGACGCAATTCCGCTTCCCTAAAGGATCCAGCCACCCCCGTGCATTTATTGGCTCACTGCAATTAACGCCTCGTGCAAACGTCTGATATTGGCTGCTGATAGCGATGTTAGGTGAAAACATTTGTAGAGAAGATCGGGATACATTTGGACAAGGGCACAATTCGATTTCCTCTCGCGTTACAGTGGAACAATCGAACTGAGACGTGTTTGGTACCGTTGACACGCTTATGCTTAGAATCGATATTTCTTTATTTCTTCAGTTCTGTTGCTACTTTTGGGCGAAGCGTCCAACAACTCTTAACTTCCAGAGGGACTTTTGACCCGTATATAATAATAATGATAATAATATTTGCATATATTTTTTTTGTATACTTTATTGGAGTTTCATATGTCTAGAATATTGTTTTAAAAGGATTTGTTGAAATTTCGATATATGACAAGGTTACGTCACTGTCTGAACTCACGTATTATATCACGTCAAATGGAAAGTTAAACCTTTAATCGTACTTATCTTTGAATCATGTTTCTTTGGTCTGGCACCCAGCAGATCTCCGAAACTATTCATTCGATGAATTTTAGAAATTTAAATGCGTTATAAATTATAGGATTGTCGATTCGATTTAATTGTACATTAAAAAAGTAGTATTTAGCTTATTAATCAATTTATTGATATAACTTTGATCCCTCTGTTCTCAGAGAACAGCTTTTTATCATTTTTATTGAGGGAGCCACCTTAGCCACACTTTCGTAGAAATACCTGAAATCCACTTTTTTCATAATACGTATTACACAGAATTCAATTCTTCTTCCTTTATACCCACACATTTATTAATGTGTATTTATTTATTATTTAGTTATTAGTGTGTAAAACAGTATTACTTATATAAATGTGCGGGTGCAAAGGAAGAAGAATTGAATTCTGCATAAAAAGTGCATGTTAATGTATTACTTTACCTAAATTTTAAGCTAAAAATTAAAGCATTCTGAGGGAGCCACATTACCATCTTTTCCTTTACCATATTTCTTCCCTCTAATCGTAAGATTTATTTGTATGCAGATTTAATATGAACAAGTTGACAGCGCTAATCGTATCACTAATCATTACACGAGCATTTAATCGAATTTTCATATCTTGTCAAAATTGATCTCCCACTAATTGTAAGTGACTTAAACAAAAATAGACTAAAACAATGAAACAAACTAACGCGGTCGCTAATAGCTAGGTAAGCAGATGCGACGTAAAATAATTAAAAAGAAGAAGAAAGAAAAAGGAAACATTCTTTCCTATAAACGCACAAGAATTATATATCATTCGGTACAGCGTATTATCAAATTACTCAGCTCTGTCCAACATTCTCCTCTAACGTAATATTGCAATCGGATTAAAGCGACAAGCGTAAGATAATAGAAAACGATGTTCGTAGTACGGACAATAAAATTCCCCCCTGTTTACGTGACAATTTACAAGGTAAAGAATTTCGCGTGCCATTCGGTTTCGCGAATTCGATCCGGCGTCTTGGATATTTTACGTTGGCGCTGGTTGGGGCACGTTACACCGGAAATATTCTGTTTGCACTGGCGAATGCACGCTCGTGGAACACGGAATCGGATATTCTTAGAGTTTTGCCTCGCTGACATAAGCCGCATAAACCCGATGAGACTTTTGTTTGCACGAGATCGTCCGTGTATCGATGTCGAGAACCATGTTCCACCGTGCTACACTGCTTGGTATTTGCGGCAAGAAAAGCGTTCCGACAACGCAAACGATATTCTCTTTCTAACCCTGTGCTATTTTCGCCTATGAATTCTTTCGAATTGGAAAAGCTCCCTAGATTCAACGCTTTCTATGTATGTACATACGTGTTATAGTAAAGGCCTCAAATCAGTTGAAGCTAGGTTTGACTAGTTGAGACTAAAGCCTCTCCTCGATAACTGTTTTGACGAATTAATCCTAGTATCAACTGAACAATGTTAATCGACACCAGCGTCTCTCACTGTATTTTCTCGAGTTTGACAGATCAAATCCTAATCAAAATAAGATTATGTATCACAGCGACGACTAAATCAAACGCTTTGAAACTCTGTTCGAAAATTCTATCGTCCGGTCACTTTTGTCTCCTTATCGCGTCGGATATTTCAGTCTCCGCTGTATCGCCAAAAATAATGACTACAAGAGTAACAAAATTCTACGCAACGTCGTTCAAAAAAGAAAAAAATATTCTACGAGTATCGCGATAAAATATTCGCACGACCGAGCGATACAATTGATTAGATAGAGAAGCGGGTAAGAGTTGAACGGTGCATCCACTCGAATTCGTCAAAAGTACACGCGGAACGGCGCAGTTGGAACCAGTTCACGAAGGCAGAGTATGGTTGGAGTTCTAAACTGCACTCCAAGTCGCCAAATATTCCGCGACGTTCTTGCACTCAGCCCAGCTTTGCCCTGCACTCGACTTCGGTCACTTTGCGGAGCGGAAACTGCGCGCGAATTCCGCCATCTCCGCGTAAACTCTCGCTTCCTCTCGTTGCTCGACGAGGGAACCGAATTCAACTCGTTGAAACTATGTCGGGTCTCTCTTTTATACGTGCCCGGGCGCCACGCCGCGTTAAACTAGTATTATATCCCGTGTCTTCGTTGCCGCGACGAGCTCCGTTTAAACGATAAGAGTGCCCTTCCCTCTTCTTCTCTTCGCCGCTTTAATTCACCAGCGCGAGGTCCTCTTGTTTCGTCGCAGGACAACGATAAGACGCTTGCCTACTTAATAATGCAAATTGCGTTCGAGTCGCGAATATTTCCGTGGTATTCTAACGAACGTACGGCAAATGTAACATACTCGATGTAACTGTAGCGGCTAGCTAGCACATCAAAAGTAACGTTGGCGTGCAAACGGCTAGCATGGTTTATGACAAGCAAACCGGCGAAGCTATTTTTGAGACAGCCGTTTCCGTAGTTTTACAACAGATATATTTTTGCTCCTTCGACGATTTGCAGACGGCCTCAATAGCAACTGCATATGTCATAAACCATGAGTTTCCGAAGGACTGCCAGGCAAGGCGAAGCGACCCACGGCGGGTGACGACGATTGACCTGGGCCCGGAGGAAATTCCGCTGCATTGCCAAACTCCTGTCGGCAAGAAAAACTCCCCCACCAAAACGCACCGCCTTTCCGAAGAAACGCGCTAAGGGCGCAAGGGATAGGTGGTGGAAAAGAACCATACAGCGTTCCCTTCGAACAAGCGCGAAGTCAGTCTTCTCCTGGACACCGAGCGGCACATCCACAATCCGCCACCCTCGCGCATATTAAATAAAGTATACTTAGAAAACGAATACTTAGCGACATTTATTGAACCGACACGCAACCTACCTCCCCGTATTAAATAACATTTGTAATTGAATTTTACTCGTTCGTTGCGCAGTATACGCGTAGGGTAGATGTAGTATAAGGATAGGGGCCGAACTTAATTGGACTGAGGTGGAGGGGTATCTACAATTAACCTCACACGCTCGGTTATTGCTTGCGGAAGATGACCGTTTAATTGCACAATGTCCGATACATAGGCGCTCGCGAACTTCGCTGCTCTGGGTTTCGTACAGGACTCTCTGGCGGCACTCGTTTCGTGGGGTTATATACCCGGTGTCCTGTGACAAGGACAGCGAGCCAGCCACGCCGATGAAAAAGCGCGCGTAGAAAAGGGCGCCAAAAATAGTGAAAGAGGTGAAAGTTTCCGCGCGACCTGTAGGAAAAGCCTGGCCTGTGCGAATCTGGCTGCCAGATGCGTGAACTGGCCGTAGCCAGGCTCGCACACACCTTTTTGAAGCGCAGGAAAATATTTTTCCGTCGCTACAGGACAGTTCGGGAAAACAAGCACTTTATTAACGCGCGCTTCGCCATCACCGTTTCTCTCTGTACCAAAAGGATCTCCCTGTGGCCTTTTGTCAAGATATTGTTGAAGGGAGGGGGGTGTATCGTTCCTGGTAGCTAATGCCACCTTAGCGGAGGAACGTGATAGGTTGGGTTGGTATTACCTGCGTGAAGTGTGAACCGCTTGGCGGTAATGGAGTTAATCTAGGATAAAATTTGCAAAAAACCTATGTAAGAGAGTAATATAATGTATTATCGAACTATAAAAGACATCGTAACAACAGCGTCGCTGGAAGCGGGTGTAGGCTTCGCATGAAATCGCAAAAAATATATTAACCCTTTGCGGACGAGCGTCGACAAATAGTCGTCTAATCATTTTTTGGCTGTTCGAACCCACGTCGACTTTTAAAGCACAGAACTTAATGCAATGAATACTTAACGTAACAATAAACATTTGAAATCGTTGGAAATTAAATGGTTTGGAACTGAAAAGCGTGAAAACTCAAAGTCGTGGAATTCAAAACTAATGTACTCTCACAAGTGTTATTACTTCTCGCCCGCAAAGGGTTAATATACATCAAAACGAGTTCATTATTTTCCGTCATCCTGATAAAGAACCTTACACCTAGAACACGAGTCGAAGGGATGAGACAGAGAGTGTATGAAAGGGGTGAGGTGAAATACATTCACCATGTGGTAAAAATATTTATAAAATCACAAATGAATTCCTTTTCTGTGAATCAATAACCTGATTGTTCCCAAATTCGGGGTAAATATAATAGTAAGTAGCACTTAGTTTAGCAATAGTGTACGCGTAGAATTGAATTGTGCATTATTAAAGGGCAGCATAATTACGATACTATGAAGAATCAAATCTTTTCTAAGTCGTAATCGAATCGCGGATGAACGTAGGAATATATTTATGACAGGTCACGTGATAGCACGTAATAATATGTGATACTCGTAAAAATGTGATTCTACTTACTTCCTTTGTTTCACTTGCCAATGCAAATTTATTTGGAAACGAATTAGAATCGCGTTGCGCTTTTCCCGAGGAAACGTAACGCGACAGAATAAATATGTATTCGTATCTAAGCGGCTCGACGCGTCAACAGATGTAGCAACGAGATTGTCATCGACGAAACAAAATTATATTCCATGGAATTTGATGGGTGCGCGTCAGTCAGCCAGCTACCAACCGGAAAACACGAGGAATCGAATAAGAATCGCGATGGGACTGTTCGTCGATGGCTGAACGTGGACCATTTTGATTACTCGCGAGACACCGTGGTCCCAAACGTGATTCGAACTCGAAATCGAATTCGCTGAATTTACGACGGCTGTTTCGCCACGGATCGTAGGTCGAATCGCAAACGTACTTCGTTCCAATTTTTTGCCGAAATTAACTCGATGTATTTCTACCAATTGCTTCGCATTTCTCGGCCGTTTTTACATTACTATGTGCTCTTTTACGTCTGCCATATGTAGAATCACACGCCTAGTTATAACATGGCGGGTTAAACCGATTCTTATGCACGGTTGCCCAAAAATCGAGCTAATTATCTATTCCAAAGCACTCGCGACTGAAATGCGCTGGTGAAACGGAATCCGTTGCACGGTTTGCCACATGGTTTCGCGAACGTGCAGCGCATTCAAGTTCCCGTGCAATCCTCGAGAACGAACATTCGGACCAGGCTTAAACGCGTAGACAGTCCTCGCACGGAATAATGGCGCGGCATCTATGCTGCACGTTTCGCCCGCCTAAACGCTGGCTTTCCCTTCTTGTTTTTCTTCCTCCTCATGTCCTCCACGTCAACGCAACAATGCATTATCCTGCGCGTGCATCCGACCGGAAGGACACTACTAATGCATTCCTCTGCTTAGTTGTGGCCCACGTTGCGCGACTGTCATGTCCCACTGCGTTTCACCAAACGTGTCCTTCTTTCTTCTTTTGTAACTTGGATTCGCGTTCAGTGGGATCCGATTATTACGATCACTTTGGGACTATGACGATTTTTCATACGAATAACTCAAGCTGATAAGATTACGCGGAGGATACGAAATTTAAATTATTGGAATCATTTTGTTGCAATCAGAGTTACGAGTAGGACGAGGATCTTTATACTATTTATGAGGAATTTAAATTTGTGACAAAGAATGGATTACATATGGTACGTGAATATATATGGGTTAAGAATATTCGTATAGATTATTAAATGATTACTTAAAGATGTATCATAAATTAAAAAATTGCCAAACGAAATTCGCAACTTTCGCAGAAAAAGACTTACAATGAATAGGGGAAAAAGGAAACATGACGTTTTAAGTAGATAAGCTCTATAACTGGTCAGACATAGGTATATTGTACACTGTAATATTGTACAATGTAATATTGTACACTGTAATATTGTACACTGTAATATTGTACACTGTAATATTGTACACTGTAATATTGTACACTGTAATATTGTACAGTGTAGTATTGTACACTGTAATATTGTACAGTGTAATATTGTACACTGTAATATTGTACAATGTAATATTGTATACTGCAATATTGTACACTGTAATAACGTATACTACAATATTGCACGTTATAATATTGTATATTATAATATTGTACATTGTAATATTGTACAATGTAATATTGTTTGTTGTCATATTGTACAATGTAATATTGTAAAATGTAATACTGTACACTGTAATATTGTACACTGTAACATTGCACACTGTAATATTGTACAATATAATATTGTATACTGTAATATTATACACTGTAATATTGCACACTGTAATATTGTACACTGTAATGTTGTACAGTGTAGTATTGTACACTGTAATATTGTACAGTGTAATATTGAACACTGTAATGTTGTACAGTGTAGTATTGTACACTGTAATGTTGTACAGTGTAGTATTGTACACTGTAATATTGTACAGTGTCATATTGAACACTGTAATATTGTACAATGTAATATTGTATACTGCAATATTGTACACTGTAATAACGCATACTGTAATAATACACGTTATAATATTGTATATTACAATATTGTACATTGTAATATTGTATATTGTAATATTGTACAATGTAATATTGTACATTGTAATATTGTATGTTGTCATATTGTACAATGTAATATTGTAAAATGTAATATTGTACACTGTAATATTGTACACTGTAACATTGTACACTGTAATATTGTACACTGTAATATTGTACAATGTAATATTGTACAATGTAATATTGTATACTGCAATATTGTACACTGTAATAACGTATACTATAATATTGCACATTATAATATTGTATATTATAATATTGTACATTGTAGTATTGTATATTGTAATATTGTACAATGTAATATTGTACATTGTAATATTGTACATTGTAATATTGACCAATGTAATATTGTACAATGTAGTATTGTATACTGCAATATTGTACACTGTAACATTGTACACTGTTGTAATGAACACTGTAATATGGTATACTGTAATATTGAGCATTAATATTGAACATCGTAATATTGAGCATTGCACTATTTTACTATTTTAATACAGAAATATTGTCATATTGTAATATTGTAATATTTTAATATTACATTACTACTTCATTATTGCAATATGGTAATATTCTGTACTGACATTAAAAATAATTCATACCAATAAAAATTTACATAATTCGTGCAGAAAATACGCGAAACAACTTCATTTTTTGGTTGCTTTTAATTCCGCGCATTACAACCACGTTTCAAATTGAAAATTAACGAATGCAATTAATTAATACAACAAATACTGCTCGTTATCAGGAATACATTCATTATCCCCTGAAAAAAATAAGGGTAAGGATAAAATAACGAGAAGGTTAATTAAAAATTTCAATTAAATCAGTTCGGCCTTGTATCATGCAGCTATTTTGTAGGGAATTTTTTGTGTTCATTGTCCGATTACAATGATCGATTACAGCGTTGTGCTCGGCGCAAAGGACCTTTTTCAATCCCGAAGGATAGTAGTTGCAGACCGGAAGCAGAGGAAGCAGAAATGGTGGAAACGAAACAGTCTGAACGAGCAATATTCGTCTCACTAGGAGTTACACCTCGCTGGTTACATTGTACTATTCTACAGACTGCACTTTTAGCAGTAGTCTGTTGTTCCATATGCCAGACGGTCTCCAAGAGCTATTTATGGAATGAAACAAACAAGGATGCTGCAGGATGCTATCTTCGGAAATTTATTCTCGCGAAAAAATCTTCCACTATTAATCAAGACTCGCGCTGACGTTGAATTATCTCATTAACTTATACCTCCAATTTACAAAAATATTAAGTTGGCCAAAAATTCGTTTTGCTCTTTTATAATACGTGTTTGAATTTTATAATTCTATCGGCGATCGCAATTTTATTTTGCAACCAAAGAATTTCCACGTAAATTTCCAATCGTAAATTGTAATAAATTATTCGAAACTTATTTTTAATAGTCAATTTATACTCTTAATAATTACTGACAGTGTTAATCGTCATTAATAATTTTCTAATTAACCCTGCTGCAGTTTTTTTGTCTTCAAATTGGCAAACATTCTTAACACTAGGTTTATGAGACTCGTCACAATTTGACGAATTTCAGGTTTCATGTTTCGAGTTGGAGAAATTATAAATATTACTTTTAAGACATTTATGTTGACTCTGATTAATATACTTTTTATTAACCAAAGTTTATTTGCCATATGTTGTACAACAATAACATTAAGCAAATCTTAAAGAAACAAAAACAAAGATAAGGAAATCTATATGACAAAGTATAGATATTTTGTCCAGTGGCTCGTGTATTTTTAAAACTGATTAATATAAGGACACGAATAATTATTATAATTAAACATTCCCTCTTCTCCAACTCTGCAATATCTGTATCTTGGGAAACCCTTCAAAATAACGCGATCGATATCCGTAAATCTAATAAAACTTAAAGGAACTACAAGTTAATCGCGTTTGCAAATGTCTAAAACCATAACAAAACTAAATAACAATCTCCCGTTTACGAGTTGAAATTATAGTTTTTGGAAATAAATAATTTTATTGGAATCCTCTTTCTTGGAAAAAATAATTCCACTGCATCCTGCAACTCCAAAATCCCCAAATGCAATCAAAATTCCTCTTCCACTTCCGATACAATTCATAAGCGTCTAATTATCCCAGAACTCGATACGATTCAATTTTCCGCTTAATTAATCTGCCCATTAATAGTCGAAATTGAAGTTCCGCGATACTTTCTCGATCCACCCGGTCAATTAAACTTTCTCTGCACCGTAGGACTCGCATTAATCACCGGTTCCACCCTTGCAAGACGTTATTACGCCAATCCACGAAAACCTATCCTCCCCCTGGAAGCGAAGAAAAAATTAAGGAACCGAAGAGCAAAAAAAAAAAAAAGAAAAAATTGAAAGGTGAATTGAACTCTTACGCTTACGATTCTAGCTGCGATCCACCGTCCCTCGTATCCGCAGTCAAAAGCTTAAGGAGGGCCCTTGAAAGGTACCATGGAGCGAGTAAAACGGAAGAGGCAATTAATTAATCCGGCGGAAAGTATGCCGAAGAAGTTCCAGCACGTTCCTGGCCTCTGTTTCCTTCGCGAAACAATGGAGATTGCAAGTGTACCCTCGAGAGTGGGTGAAAAAGGGGGAAGGGGAAGAAAGGGAGGGTGGGGGGCAGGAAATACTCGACTCGATTCCCGGTAACGAAGCGCACCGGTCCTCGTGACCGTCCTCCTCTTCGTCGTCGCGCGTCGCATTTGCATAAAGTTCGGAAACTTTTCGAATAAACACGAGATACACCGACGCAGCGGGAAACTAGCGAGGCTCGCGCAGTTGCGACGCGGAACTTTTTCATTTCCGCTTCGCTCCGCGGCCTGCGAATCGTGCTCTTTCGACGATCTCCTAGACGTATAGCGGAGCAACCTGCCGAATTCGAGCGATGTTTCGGAAAAAATATCCTTTCGGGGGAATTTCCTGATCGCGAGATTCCGACGGTGCAATATGCTGCTGTGATATTCTACGTTCGAAATTTGGTGATACGTTTTGGTTGGGGCTCCTTTTTCCGGTCTTCGGTATCTACGGGGAATTTTCTGCACGATTTCTTGCGTAGTTTATTGGTTAATGTAAGGGAGATAAGTAGCGTAGAGTTTTTGGATTTTATTTTGGAGTGGAGTGGAATATCGAAGAAATAAGGTGAGCTTCAAATTCGCGTAATTTGGTTGCGAAGGATAGCGACGATTTTAACCCTTTGACAGTGTAGATTTTTGTTTCGCAATGCAAAGGGATAAATAGAATTAACTAGTATCAATTAACGTAGTCAAAAATAATTAAGCGAAAGCCGGTAACGCAATGCATCCGAAAGAATCGAGATGAGAATTTAAGGAGTATTATGTCTGACCAGTTACGGAGCTTAACTACTTAAAACGTCTTATTTCCTTCTTTCTGCATGCATTGCATGTCTTTTTAAGATAAAAGTGCGGATTTAGTTTCGCAACTTCTTCATTTTTAACACAGTATTATTCAATTACTAAAGTAATTATATTTATTTAATAATCTATACAAATATTCTTAAGCCAATCGTGAATTGCTGCTGAAGTATTAAGCAATTACTAAATAACATAGACAAATATTTGTTCCAAAGAGAAATTAATGAAATCTTTTTTCAATATATGCTAGCAGTTTTAAGCTCATAAAATTGACTTCTTTAATATAAAACGATTAAATTAATATCTACAATTAACACATAAATTCTTGCCAATACTATAATTTCACCGGAAGCCAAATCAACCCGAAAGACTGACAAATATTTGTACAAAAGGGGAATTAAAAAATTCTTTCTCTGATATATGCTACCTATATTCATAAAATTAACTACGTCAATACAAAACGATTAAATCAATATCTACAATTAACACATACATTTTTGCCAATTTCTCTAATTTCACCGGAAACCAAATCAATCGAAATAACCGACAAGTACTTGTTCTAAAAACGAATGAAAAAAGATCTTTCTCCGGTATATGCAGACAGTTTTCGGTTCGTAAAATTGACAACTTCGGTATAAAACGATTAAATTGGTATCCACAATTAGCAACTAAATTTCTGCCACTTCCATAATATCACCGGAAGTCAAATCAACCAAAATTACCATATTTTATAACAGAAATAGAAGCTGCTATAATAGTTATCACAGTTCCGCGGCTCGAGTTCAGTTGCACGAAGTTTTCGCGATCGTTCCGCTGTCAGTTGTCACGAGAATTTGCATAAAGTTGCCCGGTTGCATCGGTAATCGTTTGCACTTTCGCGCTCCGCGGCGCATTCGTGTGTGCAGTTTGATAGTCCCAAATCAGTCGTGTGTTTCAACGTTGTTTCACGCGATATGTACACGATACGCCCACTGTGCTGTGTATTAGTGTTTGCCGACGACACGTGTTATCCCCTGTGGGGCATTATCCCCGGTGTGATACGCTGCAAACTAACGCAGCTTCGGTTCCAACGATTTCTTCATTAAATTAGTGATTAACCCCAGAGAGACGTAGCTGAAGCCGTCACGCGAAACCCTAAAAGCCTCTTAAATAATACCTTTGCCAAACCGAAACCGATTTCTTTCTTTATTTATTCATCCATTCGTAAACGGGCCAGGTGGCCTATTTTTTTATACAAGCTTATATTACGATACAATGATATACATATATAGAATCACTCATGTGCGTAAGAAAGCACTTACAATTAGATTTACTCGTATGTTCCTTCCCACAAATTATACGTCTTGTTTTCTCAATTCAGATCCAACATCTAGGATTACGTCCATGACGAATGATTATTGTATCGATTATACTATTGATTTTCTTGGTGTTTCTATTGTTGTATGCCGAAGTGAGATTCGTTTTACGATAACATGAAGCTTTGTTTCGAATAGCTGGCCTGAAAAATATCGTAAAGTATATTGCAAAATAAAAGGAACTATTGTAGGGATTATTTTAAGGTAAATCCCTCGTGTGTTGTTGTAAGGTGCGAGAAGGGAAAGAAAAGAGAAACTCAGCCTTTGCAATAATTGCTAGTTTATTACTAATACTGAGTTTGCACAATCTCACAGGAAAAACTCTCGCTCTGCACTCGCAACGTCCTCTCGCACTCGACTCTCCACCCACGCATTCTCTACCCTTGCACGCATTCATTCTTTCTCCTTATTTCTCTCTGCTTCTCTCACTCGTCTCAGACATCCGTAGAACCCAAACAGTCACGTTCACACGAAACCTAGCGCGACCACGCATTCTTCGACCACACGTCAACTCAATCGCTCTATCCCAAACACTTCTTGTTCACGCCTCAGCCAATCTTACCCAAATACAACACCGTTCGCTCAGCAATCGCTCTGGTCCAAACATTCACACGACATTCTGTCTTCCACACTATATTTAAGATAGGGTAGCTGTTTGATTTTCTTTAAAGTAACGATTGAATTTAACAAAGTAAAGTGGATTACATAATTGTTACAACCTAATATTTTGCTTTCTACATTTTTACAATTGTGGAAATTGCAAGTAACATCAAATAGTTAATTGCGGTTGTAAAAGTAAGAATTTATTGCAAAAACCGTACATCATATAATTTAATGTAAAGTAATGGGTTACCCCGTTTATTGATTAAATTAGAATTAGAAACGAGCTATCCTACGAAACTACTAAAAACTTTAAGAGCTGTACTTACAAACGAACGCGAAAATAAAAAAAAAATAACACAACCCTACGGTCTTGCCAACAACGTGCCGCAATGTTCTTCTCTTCACGGCGAAGTACACACGTGCGACCTGATATATAATTCACGGTAATTATTCTCCGGCCCCAGGTAGGAAAGAGCCGGGTCGTATTTCAGTCGTGAAAAAGTTGGCTAGGGGACAGGTGGCGAAGCATCACGCGGTTACGTTTTCGCGAACATGTTGCAAACAAAGGAGTAGTCGTGAGGAATACAACAACAAAAAAAGAAAAAAGACGCGACTCTAGCCACGAACGAGATTAAACGTATAATCCGCGCGTGCAACCTCTTTCGTCATTATCCGCCAAGGGTTAATTAAAATCTCGCCACCCGTATTTCATTAAAGCGTCAAATAACAAATCCTGACGTTTTCGAGCGTACCACACACGCGCATAACTTTTTTACCGAGAGGTCTTTTGTTTTTCTTTTTTTTAGCAACGAAAATTTTCTGTAACGAGGGGAAAATTCACGGCAAGGTTTCGCGGACGGAAAGGATGCAGATTATGGCGCGAACGTGACTTTTAGACTGTTTTTTGGAAACAGAATTCCTCTGCGTTTGTTTAGCACGTTTGGGAAAATGAGGTGAGCGTAAAAGTTTGATTAATATCCCTGGAACTCTGGGTACTCCGAATTCGGGGATTAGTTTTATTAGGGAAATTTTTGGTGTTCGGGGAGTTTTTCAAATTATGGATTAAATGGTTAATGAAATCAGAGGAGTGGGAATTTGGATGAATACTTTTTAAAGCTTCGGAGAAATTTATGATAATATTTGCTGGTGGAATTGGATCGTAAACTAATGAAGCTGCCCATCGTAATGAGTAATTTACCAATATTTATGCAAATTCTTAGTTTTACAGCCGCAATTAACTATTTGATGTTACTTGCAATTTCCATAATTGTAAAAATGTAGAAAGCAAAATATTAGATTGTAACAATTATTTAATCCATTTTACTTTGTTAAATTCAATCGTTACTTTAAAGAAAATCAAACATCTACCCTATTTTAAATATAGTTTCTTTTATTTTGCAATATACTTTACCAGATTTTTCAGGCCAACTATTCGAAACAAAGCTTCATCTTATCATAAAACAAACTCATCCATTTACTTGACAGTAGATTTATAAAACTTGTCAATTTAACGGATCTCAAACTTTATATTTAAAGTTACAAAAATTATGAATATTATTTTTTTAAGAATCTATGTTTGCTTTGATTGGTACAATGACATGAATACGTATCCTAATTCATTCCATTTCTCTCTAACTTATTAATTTCGAGTATTTATATATTAGGTGTACCAATTAATAATCCACTTTTTTTCTATTCAAATCAACATTTATTTTTAATAAAATGGGATACTTATTCAATTTTGTACGCACGTCTTGTCATTCTCTGATATTTCACGTCATCTTTCGAGCAAATTATAGGTGGCTATTTAATTTTACGATGATACTTATAGAATTGGTTAATTCATTTAAAAATAGTGGACTACTTTTCAGAAAACTTGTGAAGTTACACATAGATCTAACATTAAAAATAGTGAATTTCTCATTTCTACACCTAATAGTAATAGTCAAAGTTATTTTCCTATTAACTTTATATTGCAACTGCTTTTGTAAGTGTCCAAATTTCATTAAACAAACCTATCTATTTTATAGTGGCATTGAAACAGAAAATCTGTTAAATTACACTATCGATGTCCATAAAAAAATCTAACGTGAAACATATAGTGGATTTCTAATTGTTACACCTAATAGAAATAGTCAAAGTCATTTTCTTATTAACTTTATATTGTAACTGCATTTGTAAGTGTCCAAATTTCATTGTAGAAAACAATCGATTTTATAGTGGCATTGAAACAGAAAATCTGTGAAATTACACTATCGATGTCCATACAAAAATCTAACGTGAAACATATAGTGGATTTCTAATTGCTACACCTAATAGAAATAGTCAAAGTCATTTTCCTATTAACTTTATATTGCAACTGCATTTGTAATGCCCAAATTTTATTAAACAAACCTATCTATTTTATAGTGGCATTGAAACAGAAAATCTGTGAAATTACACTATCGATGTCCATAAAAAAATCTAACGTGAAACATATAGTGGATTTCTAATTGTTACACCTAATAGAAATAGTCAAAGTCATTTTCCTATTAACTTTATATTGTAATTGCATTTGTAAATGTCCAAATTTCATTGAAGAAAACAATCTATTTTATAGTGGTATTGGCTGAATCTATAATACATCCACTGTACGGCTGGCGAAGTGTCTTATCTAAATAGTGCATCGTTCCCTCGTGGATGGTGCACGGTTCCCGGAAGGGCCATGTTTCTTCTCACATAAAACATCATTACCGCGACCAGGAAAATTCTCCAGCCCATTCAGAATCAGTTAGCATTGGCAGTCGCATTATTCTTTCATTGCTGGCCATATATCTTGAACCGATTTGCAAACTCCGAACAGAGAACGCAATAAACTGCAGTTCTCACGATTGCAGATATATCTTTTGCCAATATTTTTCAACATGAGCCAACGATATTTTGTTTAGCGATCATATACGTTTTTCGAATACCAATCATATCATGTCTGGTCAAATGACAGGTTTTTAAATATTTGATTTAAGATTCTATTGATTAAAATTGTTATCCCTTACGTTCGTTTAACTTTATGACAATTCTTTTGTTGTCTCATTAACTAGTTCATCGCATTTTAGTAATTTTATTTTGTTCTATTCAAGGCTACGTTAAACATGAAACATATTAGAAATTTATAGAAATATTTATCTAAATGATAAATTAAAGTGTTTACTAAAAAATCTTATTCGTATTTAAAAAAGTATTTGCATATTTACTTATGTATCCTAATTCAAGCATCACATTGTACATATCTAATAAAAATAATAATAATATATCTAAAGACAAATATCTAATAAGTAATAATAGAAAACGAGCATAAAATGTTACATGAACATAAGTGGTTTGATGTTCACTTATTCTACATTACCTTAAAAACTAAAAAACAATTCTTTTTCAACAAATCTTTCCTCCAGATCTTCATCTGATTTTCTCCCAGAAATAATTTTCTTCCTTCTAAAATTGTTCCAGAATAATGAAACTGCATTTTGCCTAGAAATTATACCGCGTTAAAAATAAATTTCTCACCTTTGAAACAGTTTTCTCATCAGCGTCAAATTATCAGGTGGAATGAAGTGAGTAATTAGGCGACGAAAAATTAATTGAAGATGATCGTTAACGCAAGACGTGCACACATCCCGGGCCAATAAAAGCGAAGAGAAAAACGAAAATCCGTCTGTTGAAAAGTTGCCTCGCGAAAAACGTAATTAAATCGGGCTCATTAGATGCGGTAACGAAAAATGGGTTGAAGCTCGTTTATTTCGCGCGAAACGACCAATGTAAAATTAATGATCCACCTAGCTAACGCGGCGGATTTCCAATGTGTGCAAGTTGAAAAACAGATAAGTGTTGAAAATTAATTAATTAACGGTAACACGATTGAATAATGAAAAGAAATTAAGGCATTCGGTGAAGGAAAAAGTTACAAGGAAATGTCTACATATAGGTAAAACTAATTAATAAAATGAAAAGAAAAAAAGAGGCATTTATAAAAATATTGATTTGTGTCATGCTTTATAATAATCGTAGTACAATGATTGATTCATACTGTGGAATTATTAAGTTTGCTTAATAACTTTGCGAAACGTTAAAAGCGTCGTATACATCTTGACATAGTAAGTGCAACTTATTTTGTTCTATAGGAAACTTGGTTCATTTGAGTATCAAAGTTAGAGTTGATTTTTAACCCTTTGACTATGAAAATATTGGCTACATTGTGCTGTAAGACAAATTAAAGAACCGTTCTCCATTATGATGTAAAATAGAGACGCATATTTTCGTGTATTTTTATTTGTTTGTTTGAATACGCGAGAAATTGTTTGCCCATTACACAACTAATTGTACACGCATTATTTAAATAAGACGCAACAGAAAAATTAAATAGCCTATTGCATAAAAGTAATTTAAAACCAATAAGAAACAAATGAAAGAAAAGGTAAAGGGAATATAAATAGCTTAATTTAAATTTACCTACGTTTATAAAATACTAAGGATTAGTATTATTATTAAGACTAAGGACAGAATTGAATGTCATCAAAATTACATTAAAATTAAGTCAAACATAAATTATTCCCCCTCCCCTAAATTATTCCACCCCCATTTAACTTTCACTATTTTCTAACTTTATTTGTAAAATCATGAATTGCCATTGAACCATAAAAATCCGCAAACTAATTATCATAAACAGACATTAAATTAAAACCAATCCAACAGTTTTCTAAAAAAAAAAAAAAAACAAAACGTTTCATTTGTTACGATATACGAAGAGGCAAAAACGACAGACGAAACCCAGTAAAAGGATGAAAAGAAGCGAAGAGAAGCTAAAAGAGAGGTAACAAATCGGTAAATCTTGTTTACCGAAGAACAAAGTGTACAAAGAAGCCTTAAGGGGTAAAAAGTTGATAAAGATACGAGCAACGTAGCGAAAAACTGAAACGCGGCAAGAAAACGGAAAGTAAAAGGATTGCGAGGTGCAAAAGGCAATGCGCTGACTATTTGCGAATAAGTCCGATGTTTTTGACTTCTCGTTTTGCTCTCAACTCCTGACCACGATCAGATTAAATAACAATGAATGCTGCTGAATAGATAAGTATTATAAATTGTTCAAAAAGTTCGTAGCGACATTTGTGTCGGTGATTATGAAAGTGGTGTAAATCAAGAAACCAAAAATAAACAGTTTTGTATCACAATTATCTATGTTTCTGTATTGCGACAGAATTTTTGTCAAATAGTCGTAATGTAAAAAATGGTGTGTATATTCAATAGTTTATTTCGATACCTGGTGTAAGTAATTTATTTCAATGGAAACAAAAAAGTATAATTGTTTGTACGTACTGAAGAAAAATATAAAGAAACAATGGACTTTATACAATTTCTACAACAAAAACTAAATTTATTTATACCACGATTTATACTACAGAATTTAAGCGAACGAAAATTTTTTCAAAAGTACTTTTACGTAATAATGTAAGAAATATACAAAACCATTTAACACCGCCAGTTTAAATTATATACGAATACTAAATTTATTAAAATAATTATTGAATTAGAACGAATAACTAGATTTTACTAAAACACTGTTTTTTTATTTTAATACTGAATCGTATTTTAGTAAAATCTGTGTTTTTTCAAAGTGTAAGTTTCGTATTTAAATTTCGCGAATCTAAAAATTAGCTTTCAACCCATCCACAAATGTACTCTCAATTAACAACTAAAAAAAAAAAAACTGTCAGTTTCGATTAATAGCTATTAATGGCAATTTTTCGTTTCTAGAACAAGAGAAGCCTACGTCGCTTGAATATTTCCATTGTCGCTGTCCAGCCATCAGAAATTTCCCATCAAACCCGCATTTACACCTCCATTCTGAGAAGGAGAATCCTTTAATAGCCCCGGCTGGTTGGTTTGCTCGAAGAAAAACCCGATTTCACCGATGAAGCTCGCCCTCTCTCCACCGCCGCGATTCTCTCCTCTTTGTTCCCGATTGAATGGTAGGCTCGATATCAATTGAAACGTTCCAGGAGGAAGCGGCTCCATCGGCTCGACCAACAGAAAATTTTTAATGAAAGTCCCCGGAGAGGCAAAACGAGGAAACCCGACTTCGAGGAGGACCAGAGAAAGAGTAATGGTGAATTCTCGTTGGTAGAAAAGAGAAATGGAAGAGGGAGAGGGGGGATCGGTTGGTTGACGGCAGTGGGAAAAGCGAGCCAGGGTAATCTCTGACATCTTGTTACAGCTCGGCATAAGAAAGAAGAAGCCTAGAGGGTTGGAGGGTGAGTTTCTGAGACCTCTTCGTGGCCGCGTTCAATTAAAGCGTCACCTCGCGGAGGAAACTTTTATATGAATGGTTTTCATTACGTCGCGGACTTATTAAAGCCGTCTTCGCACGAGCATTAATATCCCTCGTCCAGACGAGTTTTGTTATCAGGCCATCCCCCGCCATTCAACCCTCCCCCACTTTACCATGCGACGATTCTATCGTTCGCGCAACCGGTTGGTCACAGATGCCGTGAATGGGACAGTTTCTATTATTTATTTAGTTATCTATATACGGCCTACAACGTTGTGGCGGCTCTCCTGCACCCACCACTAGAGGGACATACGAAATAGGCTTTCTCGAAAGTACTCGCTCCAACTACCTCGTCCATATATATACCGCCTTTAACCTTCCTTCCAATATCCCAACGTCTAAGGCAGGGCCTGCTAGGTAGCCGCACTGATGAGTCCACTAGCAGGCCCAGGACGAAACGCAACACTCTTCCTTTTCCTATCCTATCCCCTCTCTACAGCCTACAACGTTATAAACGGAATTATATCTTGTTGCTTTACGTAACCCTCGCAGTTGTGTTGCAGTTACGTAACCCTTGGACGTTCACTCGAAAGCCCATGATGGGTCCAAGCGGAACCAATGACTTTGTATATATACAAACATTTTGAATGAAAATTTTGTTGCTATTATCATTATTATTATTATCGTTTTATCGTACCTTTTTTTTTAAATTTCTAAGGAGAATTGTATTAACCATATAATTGGACAATACAAGAGTATAATGAATAACATTTATTCTTTACAATTCATGCGTAAAATTTGCTGACTCGAAATTGAATGTTCTTTACAGACATGGTTGTTACGTATGCTAAATTTGTTTCTGTATTTGTTATCGTTGCGGCGATACTATCAAGTGTCAAAGAGTTAAGGTAGGTCTCTAGTTCTGGGTCCGAAAAGACCCAGGCTTGTACAGCGAGGGTTAAACTAAATACTTTTGCCTACTCGCTGCGAACTGGATTTGAATTTTCTCTTGAATCATATCTCGGTCATTATATGGGCAGTGTAACTGTATAAACGGTATTATTATAACTGTCGACAAACATTATAAAACAGTCGATTCCTTTGGCGCGAGTTGCGTTTTCAAGCGGGCGATTTCCTCCACTTTGTCGTCAAATGTGCAAAATGTGCAAATAAAAATTGAAGTTTAGTACATTAACCCTTTGTCCTACGATTATCTTATTATCTACGTATGCTAGCATTACTTATTTACTGAATTCATATCATGTCACGTACAAATTATTTGGAAGTTATAGACAATATTTGTTTAGCAACCTCCAATCTTATAACGTAAAGCCAAGATTAGAGTTCAAGTTAAATTTTATCCTCAATACTCTGCGTTTATGTCGAACGTGTGCCATAATTCATAGCGCGAGTGTGATTCGTCATTGTAGGGCAACGGGTTAATAATGATACTTATGCATATTTGTTAATACGCTTATGTAAACTAAAGGGTAAACCAAACTTATGTAAACTAAACCCGTAAATAAATAAATAAATAATAATAGAAATTTAAAGTCGCGTCAAGTTTCGAATGTCATTGGCGACAACGTGTATTATGCATTAGTGTACAATATTATACATTACAACGCGTATTTGTATTGTAAAATCTATCTAATTTTGGTTTGGAGCATTTGAAAGATCGGTTCTTTTACTACAAAAATGCCTGGCGCTGATAAATTCTTCTAACTAAGATGTAATATGTGTTCCTCATAAACGATAATGGATCATACTGATAATTAAGCATCAGTCCAATATGATAATTATCTCAATTAATTAAATATGATTATGCGTTAGATCATTTGTCACGTTGTGTTGATTTTATTAAAAAAAGAGGTATTCCTTAATTTTTGGCAAGGTTTTAAAGCCAGACGTTCCATATTACTCATTGAAAATTATTATATAACAAAGAATTTTCTTACTCACCAAGTACTGCTTATTGTGATCCACACTGCGATCGATAAATTCTCGTTCACGTAAGAATTATTGTCTTGTTAACGGGCATTAAACACTTTATCCTGAAACAATGAGAAAGATTCTATTTGTAAATTTGATACGTAAACTACAATGAATATAATTTAGAATTAAATTATAGATGCTTATGTAAATTCCTATTGTTATAAACAGTATCAACGAAACGGAACCTGAATAGGGGATTGTTTCACCCTTTAAATATAATGACGTGTTTTACTTAAAAATATTTTGCACGTTATATGTATTATGTGATTTTGCGTACATTTAAACTTTCTTTAAATGCATACAAAATAAGATTATTAGCATTTAGTGCAATAACATTAACTTTAATGTTGTTAAAATAAGAAGCTTCATACTTTATATTTTGCTTACTTTTATATATTTCATTCTACTTCTTTATCATTAGTATAGTTTGATATACTCTATTATTCCTGTTTTAGTTCGTTTTTGTAACTTTAGTTAAGACACTGTCACAATTACGACACTATATAAAATACATATACAATATGATAATGAATTTTTCTATCAGAAATATACCCAAATCGAATCTTTCATAACTTTTAGGACAGATAATGCAACAGTGCTGATATCATCGCAATTTATCATTCGTTTAAGTAGAATTATATCGCAAAAAAGCTCGGATTGTTTAACCTGCTACGTTACCTAAAAGAGACCAAATTACACAGCAAATTGTAAACCTTCCCTGACTCGTTAATAACCCACACGACTTTAAATAAACCAATTAAAAAACAAAAAACAAAACTTCTGGCGGAATAATTAAAATCTAGAAAGAATAAAAAAAAAGGAAAAGAAGAAATCTAAGAACAAGTATTACAACATTATGACGGAAACGTGTGAATATATTTTGAAGATACAACGCGTATAGTAAACGATAGTAAATGCGCGGTTATAAGAGGTGACGGATGGACGTTGTTAGAAGAAGGTGCTTAGATTGGAAAATAAAGCATTCTTATCCACACTCGTAACACGATAAAAGCATAAAACGTCACCGGCTATTTCATTTTTAAGATTTAAGCGGTCGTAAACTATCATAAGATAAAATATCTGTCGGCGTAACTCGCTTACGGAATACGCAGCAATATCCTGTAATCTTGCGTTCGCAAGCGTGTAAGCTTAATCTTGAATGGCCATCGCTTATGCTACGCACGAACACTTCTACCACTTCCCCTTTCCGATAATTCCGAGGTGGCCAATAAAAACGGGCAGCAAAAAAGAATTTGTTATCTTCCACTGTAATTGCGCCGAATGTCTAAAGATGAAATTTATATTTCGCCATCCCCGCAAATAAAAATTGAAGTTTAGTTAAAAAGGGCACCGAGTTAATTTGCACGCTTAATAAATTATTTTCAGGAAGATTATTAAATGTTACCTTCGATAATGCTCTATTTTGGATAAAAGATGACGAAGAAGATTTTAAAGAATAGAAAGAATAGAAGATTTTTTTTGTGTTTCTTTCTATATTTATTATGTTTCTTATGAATATTTCTTCGCGGTTTCGTTAAGAATTTTTGACTTATTTATTTCGCATTACAACATATTCATAGTTGTCGACGTTACTCTATTAACTAATATGTTATAACAATAGTCTATTATAATTAAATTTATTTCTAACACGTGGCAGTTCAATGATACTTATAGTTCTATAACAAATAGATATAATCATAAAATAATTTAGCGCTTTTAAACGAAATCTTCGATGAAAGTCAACAAGTTTCGCGTACAAAATATTTGTTTACTGCATCGGGAATGGCGAATGTAATTCTGAAGATGTGGGATTGCGTAATAGGGAATTATTAGGGGTTTCTGATAATTTTAGGTCTCGAGACAGATTAATTTATTAGTGCAAACGTAATGAATCCTCTCACGAAAGGGGAGGAGTAAGTACATACATACGGCATATCCAACTAATGTTCCTCAGCTACATCAAATCGTCGGATGGAACGCGATAATGGTATAATTCATTGCGAGATTACGACTTGTGTACGCATTTTCATACATTATTGCGCCGGCAAAAAATTAATACGCGAAAGTGGAATCTGAACGCTGGAGATTAATTTTCAAACACACGTGTAACTTCCACGCGAAAAAGAAACCACGATTTAAGCGAGGACAAAATTAATTACTTCCATAATATCCCGCAATTTTAATAACCAGTTCTATGTTATGCAAATGCAAACTGTTTAAAAACAATTATGTGAAACGCTCGCAGGTTAAAGTTCAAAGATTAATTAGACCTTTTGAATTTTTTGAAATTGCATTAGCAAAGCGTGTGATTGACGTTTAATTTCCTATGTTTATAATGAATTCGCTTAATAATTGGGTTCAATACCAGGAAACGTGAAAAATGTTTTTGGTCGTGGAATAATAGGCAATTTGTGAAAATAATAACTACTATTCCAAGGACATATTGTTTCATGCATTTTATACGTTGTTAAATAAAAGCTTCGTATGGAATAAATAATGTTAAATAATTCCTACACATTTGAAAACAAATGATCTTATACCTATCTATTTAAATCTTATTGCTAAATATTTAAAATACCATTATACTATTATTAACACTATACATATTATATTATTAGATACTTTATACTATTGTTTAAATGTATTTAGAAACTTTTCTTCAACAAAACAAAAGGATCGAAACAAAATTGACCGCCAAATTCGACTTCAATATTAAAATGCATCGCGAGAAAAATAATAATAGAAACGCATAAACGATTACCTTTTATATTTCACATCGTGAAAAGAATCCGAAAAGAAAAGCGTGGGAATATTTATTCGCATTAATTTCATCGTCGTAAAGCTATGTTTTCTTTGAAAATATCCGAATGAGCGAAAATCGGAGCAGCTTAACAAAAGAGCTCCGCCAAAATGTACTAAGAAAAAGAAGAAAACACTTGTAAAAGCGTAAACGTGCACATAACGGTTTCCTCCTCCGAATTTTCTGAAAGAAACCTCAACAACAACCCGATTCATCCGAAAATAACATAACATCCGTAAAGCCGACTAAGTTTCGTTACGAAAAAAAGGACGCCCGCATAGCCGAGACCCGACCTTAACGCGGCAGATTAATTTTTAAGCGTATAAATAACTCTCGCGTCGTGGAAAAGCGACTTTGGCTGAACAATAGGGGCTGCTCAGGCCGGAAAAGAGGCCTTTGAATCCGGTGTACGGATATTAAACGGCGTTGGACGACGAAGCCTGTGAAAACCGGAAACTCTGCTCCTCTCGGGGGATGCAATGCGATGCAACAACGAAAAAGGGGTAGCAAACTTAAAGGGGAAATACAGCGTTACGAAAATGATAGTTGCACGGTGTTGGCAATTATACGAAACTGTTTATATAGCTTTCTATGCTTTTACAGTGGGTGAACAAATTTTTACGAACACTTTAATATTATTATTAGTTATTAAATTCGAAGAAGAATGGGAATGAAAGTACGTGTCAAATGAAATCTCTTTTAATGGTTAAACTATTGGTATTATATGCTAAAGGGGAAATACAGCGTTACAGAAATGATAGTTGCACGGTGTTGGCAATTATACGAAACTATTTATATAGTTTTGTATGCATTTACAGTACGTGAACAAATTATTACGACCACTTTAATATTGATATTAGTTATTAAATTCGAAGAAGAATGGGAATGAAAGTACGCGTAAAATGAAATCTCTTTTAATGGTTAAACTATTGGTATTATATGCTAAAGGGGAAATACAGCATTAGGAAAATGATAGTTGCACGGTGTTGGCAATTATACGAAACTATTTATATAGTTTTGTATGCATTTACAGTACGTGAACAAATTATTACGACCACTTTAATATTGATATTAGTTATTAAATTCGAAGAAGAATGGGAATGAAAGTACGCGTAAAATGAAATCTCTTTTAATGGTTAAACTATTGGTATTATATGCTAAAGGGGAAATACAGCATTAGGAAAATGATAGTTGCACGGTGTTGGCAATTATACGAAACTATTTATATAGTTTTGTATGCATTTACAGTACGTGAACAAATTATTACGACCACTTTAATATTGATATTAGTTATTAAATTCGAAGAAGAATGGGAATGAAAGTACGCGTAAAATGAAATCTCTTTTAATGGTTAAACTATTGGTATTATATGCTAAAGGGGAAATACAGCATTAGGAAAATGATAGTTGCACGGTGTTGGCAATTATACGAAACTATTTATATAGTTTTGTATGCATTTACAGTGCGTGAACAAATTATTACGACCACTTTAATATTGATATTAGTTATTAAATTCGAAGAAGAATGGTAATAAAAATACGCGTAAAATTAAATCTCTTTTAATGGTTAAACTATTGGTATTATATGCTAAAGGGGAAATACAGCGTTACAAAAATGATAGTTGCACGGTGTTGGCAATTAGACGAAACTATTTATATAGTTTTGTATGCATATACAGTACGTGAACAAATTATTACGACCACTTTAATATTGATATTAGTTATTAAATTCGAAGAAGAATGGTAATAAAAATACGCGTAAAATGAAAGCTCTTTTAATGGATAAAATATTGGTATTATATATTAAAGAGGAAATACAGCGTTACGAAAATGATAGTTGCACGGTGTTGGCAATTATACGAAACTATTTATATAGCTTCCTATGTGTTTACAGTGGGAGAACAAATTTTTACGACCACTTTAATATTGATATTAGTTATTAAATTCGAAGAAGAATGGTAATAAAAATACGCGTAAAATGAAATCTCTTTTAATGGATAAACTATTGATATTATATGCTAAAGGGGAAACACAGCGTTATGATGTTGGCAATTATACGAAACTGTTTATGTAGCTTTCTATATGTTTACTGTGGGTGAACAAATTATTACGATCACTTTAATATTGTTATTAGTTATTAAATACGAAGAAGAATAGCAATAAAAGTACGCGTAAAATGAAATCTCTTTTAATGGATAAACTATTGCTATTACTAAAACTGGTAGAATAGTCCTCTATATTTTTTGTTACGTTTAATAAATAAGTAGATAATGTTTACTGCAAAATACTCATTACTGTGACAATATTAGTAAAAAAAACACCGTGAAAAAAGAGGATAAACTAAACACATTAACAGGCAAATATTATTGCATATTAATAAGTAGCATTAAAATTGATTTGCTAGTTAAATATGCTTCTGTTAACTAAACACTGCTTTCATATTCCGTCGCATATAAAATTAGGCAGGCTTTATTTATTCCAGCAAAAGTTTTGTTTTATTACGCGTGAAAGTTATACAGAACGTTTCATTACGGAAAAAGTTCGTATGAATTTAGCAATGAAAAATTTAAACAACCTGAACATTCTTCTAACGTAATTCTACTTAAACGAACGAAAAGATTGACGAAATCTTGCGATGATATTCAGCACTGTTTCATTATTTGTCCCAATAATATCCCATAACTTGTTCCGTTTAAATCGATAAGCTTGAAAGTAGCAGTAATCGAAACGTTTACCCGAATAATGAGCAAATATTTGTCGCATGTTTTGCGCGGTTTCGACAAGCTGCACGTCTATTGGAATTATGGTCGCGCGGATTGCAATTCCGTCAACGACACGCGGACTTCTTGATTTCGCGGAGTGCTCGTCGTTTGCACGGTTTCTTCGCGCGTGTAATGAAAAATTGCGACCGCGTTCCATCCCTTAAGTAAGCCGGTGTAACTGCAGTTTTGCGCGGCCTCGTATAAAATGCATGCCCACGAAGCACGTTTATAATTTCACGCTGGAGGAAGCTCAGGGTTGAAGGAAAAGGGTTGGAAATAGTGGTCATGGAAGGATCGCGGCGCGAGGGCTGAGTCTTCAGGGGAACTGGTGTAGTGAGAATTGAACGTGCAACGAGTAGTTGTAATACTGCAATGCTAGTCCCGCGACACTCTGCTTTTCCTAGAATTTTTAATCGTTTTAATCAGAGAACCGAAATGTAACAGGTAGCTAAAACAATTTCTCGTGAACAAAATTATTAAGTAAAAATTAATTTCTATGTATCTATTGGGAAGCTAATCATCATTGAACTTTAAAGAAATTTCTTAGGAAATTAAACAATTAGAAAGTATTGATTTTCAACTGATTTGATTACGTATAATAATTATAGTTGATTAAAGTACGTTTAATATTTTTGGCTTTGAAGAAACGAGTTTTCATATGCAGCAATCTAATACTATTAATATTAGTTTTCATTTAAATTTAATATCAATATTATACTATTATACTATACTATGACTAAATATCCAAATTATGTGTGATTACTATTTTTACCATTTTTACTATTTCCATATACATTTTAGTTATTGCTTTATACGCTTTTTATTCTGCTATTATATATGTAGGTAACAATGGAAAATCAATATGGGGAACTAAAAATGAAATAAAAAGTGTGACTTTTAGCAGGGAAAATGTAAGTTATACAAAGCACGGTTGTTTCAATGAGAAATATGATATATTATCAACACCGTTAGTTAAAAATTCTACCATACAAAGGATCCAATTCATGTCACGCCGACATTTAATCCCATTGAAAGCTTCATCCAAAGCCGAACAGCATAATGAATCAATGGAAAAATAATGACGAACCAACAATATATTACAAACATCGTCTCAATAAAACTCTCGTTTACAACAGATCAATTAAAAGTACTATATTAAATTCAATAATGAATACACGCTGCGAAAGAAAGGTTCAAAAGGGATCGCTAGTGAATAAAATTCCTGATGCTTTGCAAACAAGCACAACACATTTATTTAATCAAATGTAATAACCCAATAAAGATGAAAAAGAAATTTTAAATCTCGAATAATGAATAAGAAATAAATACAAGGAATCGAAATGGTAAACGAAAAATTAAGCGTGGACAAGATTAAAAATTATTTTTCAATACTATAATTATTTTCCAATGCTAGACTAAAAATAAACGAGGAATAATATCGATTTAACTATCGATAAAAGAAATTGCTCCGTGCTCTTTTTTTACAGACTGTAATTCGTGTAAATGTACACAATATATTTAGCTTGTGATCAAGTGGTACTTTATTTATCTATATTTACAACTGTAAACAAAATTACGTTATTTCTTCCTATGCCCAATTCGAATGATTAAAATAGATTAAAAGTTAAAATATTTACGAAAAGGTTAATGTTTGCACGACTGTACACGTACCTATAATTTATCTTCCACTTGTTCTCAAAGATGAAGTAGTTTCTCTCCAACAACACAGCGGACATTAATACATGAACTATAAAATACCGAACTGATTTAACTCCTTGCAATATGATTTTTTCGCAGACTATTCACAGTAACATTAGCTATTTATTACGAATGCAAAACAGTAAAACAGTGTACGTAATTTATGCTTACAATACTCAACCTTGCGAATTGAAATTACAGATAGAATTAGACCTGTAGCTTATAAAAAAAAATACAATGTAAATACAATGTAAGATACAATGTTTTCATCGCGACCAGTGTAACTCATTATTGTAAAATATTTTACAATAACGTTGGAGATTATATCGTACAAATACTTGAGATCAAGCGTAAGTAGAATAAATAAAGTACAATATTGTTTGAAAATGATTAATAGAACGAAACTAGAGTTTAAACTGCGTAGGAAGAGTCTGAAAAAGGAAACGCAACACTACCGATTTAATAACACGTGTTCGAAGCACACCGCTCGAAGGTCGAACCGAAACTGGCCGAATTTCACGAGTCTTATAGGATTGAATGGAGGGGGGAATTGAAGCGCTATTAGCTCGTCGAAGGTTTAGGTAAAGTTTCACACCAGCAGCCATAACAAATGTCCTTTTAAAAGCGACTAACTGCGGATTTCTGGAATTGTAAATGGTAAATTCCAGGGAACGACTCTGCTCGCGGTTAGCGTGCCGTCCAAGAGTAGCGTTTTACGAGGTTGTTACGCGTTCTTAACGACTGTGAGCAACAATGAATATACTGCTCGCATGATGGACCTAAAATCGCGTTATGATCCAAACTCCGTAAGATATAAAGTCCGTCTGGAGAATGAAGATTAAAATATAATTTGTTTTACGCCTCTTTTATCACTGCATTAACAATTTTATCGTGCCATCTTGGGATCAAAGACTGAAAGCACTCGGATAAGTCAGTCTTTATTCGTATGCATTAACCCATAGAGTGGTTACGGAAAAATATTTGAAAACCATTGCATTTATTGTAGTATTTAAATGCTAATTAATCAGGCCTGAATATATTAACTTCGCTATCGTCTAAGAATAATAATATGCGGCTATAAAAATCTATTGTTATCGAAATAAAATATAAAACCTGATCGAAAAACGACTCATTGAAATGTTGAGGTTTATAGCAAAGAATTTTTGTAGCCGCTGTATATTATTAAAAATTAGGCCACCATTTGCTAAAAATATTTGCAGTTTGCACAGTACTCTACTATTTCCATTATTATTAGTCACATGCATTGAATTGTAGTTAATTACTTATATAGGTGCTGAGATATTTTATAAATACTTAACCATTTGTATATAGTATAGTTGATCTTGAATATGTATTTATAGATGCGTGTTGATCTTAAAATATATATGCAATTATATACGTGATAAATTTATTGTAAGTTATCATGTCGTCACATATTTATACCTACTCTAACATTATTTCATTAAAATGTATATTTATATAGATATACGTACAATATATACACATATAAATAATTTATATATATGGAAATAAATATAAATACGTTATATTATCATTGTGTATATGTATTGGTGTATATATGGTATTGAGATATTTATAATACACTATTTTATTCACCATATATATGGTGTATATATGGTATTGAGATATCTTGTAAATATATAAATACTTATAAATTATACAATTATATTATCCAACTGTTTCTATGCAGGCAATTTCTATATGAATAAAAATTACCTAGGCTTTTGTATCCAGAATGATTTTAGTGCTAAAGGTAATAAAGACTAAGTAGTATTAGCTTATAAAATATCGTCCTATTAAATGATAATTGTAACATCTAATAGAAAGCAACGAGAAAATATTTAAAATTGTAACGTACGAACATATTAACATATTTTAACATATTAACGTTTCCAATAAGTGTTCTTAAAAGTTCGAGGGACTGTTTCGAACTTTGGGTCGTAAAAAATTGATAACAGAAGACATTCTTAACAGGGAGCAGAATTTACACCGTCGTTGAAAGCCAGAACACGGTGCAATTAGCATTTCTCTTCAACTCGGCTGCAAGAACAAAAACCAAACGCTTGGGCTCACGTTCGCGACCTACCTTCACTTTCCAACTTATTGCCTTCCCTTCTATCTGCTAATTTACATATTTCTCGCGTTACACTAACGTGGTACATCGCCGATGCATCCCGGCAAGTACGGAGTATTAGCAACGCAGAAAAGAGAAAGAGCAGAGAGTCGCATTTCAGTTTCGTTACGGCTCCGAACGAAATGTGTTCGAATGGAATCGAATTCCAACGAACATGAACTCACTCTGCAACGTGTTATAATGATCGTTCCTTTCCAATCGAATGGTTGTAATGCTACTTTTATTACCGAGTTCCGATATCGTGACTCTGCACGTTTTCTCCAGGACGAATACAAGAATTGAAAACATTAAATGTAACATTAAGTAATCTACTAATCTTGAAATAGTGTTTGTGTAATTGTAACACCTTTCTCAACAGTAATTCTAGTAGAATACGACGCAGCGTGCAGGCAAACTTTAAGTAGAATAAGACAGTGTTGGTCAGACTGTGTTATTTGCAGTATAAATTAATAGGTTGCGAAAAAATAAATAAGCATGCAGGCTTATTAAAGTTTTGAAGGTTTTGTTAATTTGAATGTTTGCGATATAAAAAATTGGAAATTTGACGGTTTGGAAATTTAAAGGCTGAAAAATCTAGAAAAATTGGAAATTAAAAGGCTTCAATATTTGTAAGCTTGGAATACGAAAATTTGGATACTTAAAAGCTTGAGAATTCAAGGGATTGAAAATTCGTAGCTTTTGAATTCGAAAGCTTGGAAGTTCAAAGGTTTGGAAATTAATGAAATGAATGACGTAAAATTTTAACATCCAAGAACTCAAATGTTATGACATTCAATAACTTAGAAATTCGGGGATTTGAAAAGTCACAAGCTTGGAAATTCACGAATTAAATGGCTTGGTATTCGAATATTTAATAACTCAAATGTTTTTAAATCCAATAGTTTAGAAATACGTATTATTAAAAGATTCGAAGATTTGAAGAGTCACAAGCTTGGCAATTAATAAGCTTAAAAATTCGCTCATCTACAGATTATTGCCCTTAAATAAACCAATTTTAAATCAATCCTAACATCCCTAAAACGATCATTTCAAATGAAAACTAACCCTAACCTAAAATTAAAAAATAAAACCACCCTTAAAAATATATTACGATATGTACATACATATATATAGAGGTATAATAAAATTATCTTGTGTGGTAATAAAGTGCAACACCTGTAATTGAAAAGGAAACCAATCAAATATTAATTACCTTAAAAACTATATAATAATTTCATTATAAAACATTCAGTCGTTTCCAGTAGACGTAACAAATTTACTTTAATACTTGCCTTCCGTTATCACAGTACAAGAGCAACAGACAGATTCAAAGAAGAAAAAGGGCTGACAAGGCTTTGGGTGAACTAAATCGTAGCAGAAAATGAACAGTTTTTAATTTTACGTGGCTTATCTGGCGCAGCGGGCACAAAGCCTCATTGTTCCCCTTTGAAATTTCACGTGCGTCTTGTACGTGCAAAAGAAACGTCAGTAAAAAGGTAGCAGGCTCACGTACGAGTAATTCAGTCGCAACGGATGCTTGTAACGATTCCAACGGCCGGATATAATAACCGACCCATCCCCGCGCGTTACCTTGCGCGAACATCGTGTAACAAAACCTGCTACGACTCTGCATTTTAAGAAGCTTCGCCTGTTCCTCCAAGGACCAGTTTCTTGTTTGTTACACCAGAGTTGTTCGTGTTAACGGGATCATTATTACCTGGCGGATGCATTAACGAATCCGTGGTGGCATTGTTTCGAGGACTTTTGTCGATTTTCTTTGCCCTTCTAAGGTTCTGCGCACTTTCTTGCAATTCTTCGCCATTTTCAAGTGACAATTGCGCGAAGCAGATTCGAGCTATTCTTGAATATTCTCCAGGGAAGAAAAGATTGAGGAGAAGAGAAGAATTGGCAAATTACGCGAAGAATTCTGAAGCGGAGAATTTTGTAAGTTTTTGTCAGCAGTTTGTTTCTTTTGCTTTGAAATAAGTAATTGTATTATGAGATTATGATGCCTAATATTAACCCTTTAATATTAATCCTAATATTAACCCTTTAATGTTAATAACTCTAATATTAACCCTTTAATGTTAATAACCCTAATATTAACCCTTTAATGTTAATAACCCTAATATTAATCCTTTAATGTTAATAACCCTAATATTAACCCTTTAATGTTAATAACCCTAATATTAACCCTTTAATGTTAATAACCCTAATATTAACCCTTTAATATTAATCCTAATATTAACCCTTTAATGTTAATAATCTTAATATTAATCCTTTAATGTTAATAACCCTAATATTAACCCTTTAATGTTAATAACCCTAATATTAACCCTTTAATATTAATCCTAATATTAACCCTTTAATGTTAATAACCCTAATATTAATCCTTTAATGTTAATAACCCTAATATTAACCCTTTGCGCACTAAAACTTTTTTAATAGTATCTTACAGAACTTGTACTTCACCTTGAATTATCCTGAAATTAACATTTTTTACTTACTCTACTCTTGCATTCAACAGCACAAATATAAAAATTACCAATTTAAGAATTATCTGATCTTCCTATTGATTTTCTGATCAGAAAATATAATTAATCTTCAATTTTGCAAGTTAATATTGTACTATTCCACTATTTATACAATCTTCTTTAAATCCTATTTAAATCAACCTAATAGTCGGTGCATATGGCTAGTATTTAATAAAATTTCAATATATTTCTAACACAAGAAATTTTAAGGCTGCGCGATTCCCCTTAGATTTTCCTTTTTTTAACGATACAATATTGCATATTTTATTTTTGCTTTAATTATTAAATTTACGTGTAATTATTTACTTAAGTATTAAACAGGCAAATTGTAACCATTACAATAATATTTGCAACGATTATCACGAGAATAGCGAACGTTTATGCACAACTTAAAACTTGTCTGACCAATGCTACTCTACTCTACTTATTATGCGCGTGAACCACGCATAGCGAACCAGCATCGTCTTCGTCTACTTAAATTGTGCCTTTGCCTTTTATTAATCTCTGTACTTCAAATTTATTCATTTATAAAATTCTATTACGATGGATTGTCTAAAATAATGATCATTTTTAAAAGTATCTTGCGTACTTTAATAAACTTGGAATAGGTTTTGAACTCTGCCTGTGCCTTCTATTAATTTTCGTATCTCAAGTTCATTGAATTATAAAATTCTATCACGATAAATTATCCAAAATGGATCCCTCTCAAAAATATTTTCCACGATTTCCAGTTGCTGTAAATTCGATGCTATTTTCAAACAAAGGTGAAATATATTCTGAACTCATTGCGTTTTAACGTTAGTGGTACATTGTCGTTTCCACGTATTAGAATATTATTATAATTTGACGAGTGCAGAAAATGGTAATGGGATTTCTCGACGTTATTGCGTTATCATAATATTCCAGTTCCGGATGGTCAGAAAATAGAGTAGAGAATGATCGTAAGCATGACTGTTTCATTTTCGGTTCAACAGAAACGGCAGCCTTGCGCCGTAGTTTTAACAGCGAATTTTCAAATAAAGTGTTAGTGTAGGGATAAGAGAAACAGTTGTACCTTACATATCTCAATTCTCAATTTTTCCTTTCTTCGTCTATTACGTTTACCTTATTTCTACATCTACAAAAAACAATTTAAAGGGATCTGAATTTATTAATGAAAATACATAATAAAATGTATTACTTAAACACACGATCTAATGTTTTACTAACAGTGTTGCATTCAATGTATTGTTATAAGTATATAGAGAATTGATATTATTAATATGGGGCACTTTGCAACGTTCATTCGGTTTCTGGAATTGTAAATTGGTTAATATCCAAGCTTAGTATTAACAAGAGAACACAAAACTTTCGTAGCGATTAAACACAATCGCACGATCTTTTTCATCCCTATAAAGTGCATATTATTAATTACTGTCTTGCATATATTTTTCATATTCGCTGCATATTATAACTGCATAAACTTCTGCTATCTACTAATTATACTTAAAGAAGTACATTGATTTAGAATTCAAACCCTTTAAAGTTCCAAGCTTTCGAATTCCAAGCTCCAAGTCTTTAAAAAGCTTCTAAATTTAGTAGTATAATTTGACATTTCTAAGCATATAACTAGGCATATAACTATTTCATAGTTAATCTAGTATTCCTTAAACATTACTTCATTAAAAGACTAACAATTTCCAAGTAAATGTTGCATTATAAATTTGTGATTGAATTGTCCTGTACAACTTTAATTCACTAACGAACGAAAGGGTTAAATTTAATCCGCGATAATAGACGTTTTTGTTGAATCTGTACCATAATTCATAGAACAATTCTGACTCGTTAATACAGAGCAACGTGTTAACTTAAACTTTTCGCTTTAAAAATCCACCTTTGTCCGCGAAACCAAAAAAAACGATTATGCAATCGTCTGCAAAGTGTTAACCCACTTAAACCACGCACCGAAATAAAAAGAAGGGAAAGAGAAGAATAGCGGGGAAAAATAACCGTTCAAAAATGAGTTCGATCGCAACGCCATCGCCGTAGCACGGTTATTCGTCGATTTCTCCCATTCCACTTCGGTCCTGTCACAATTTTTAAGCTCAGCCGCCTCTCACTCTTCCTTTCAACCTGATACACCGCAATTCTCTTTCGGCCCATGGTCCGCGGCGCGCGTTTCAAAGCGGATTTGCGGAGCGTGGCGGCGTTCGAACGTGATCCTAGCAATTTGTCGCGGCGGCGCGTTCGTCGCTGCAAATCAAACCGATTAACAGTGGAACCGGTGGACGTTGGCAACTGGAACCTCGACCTGCCAAACCGGTTACTAACGGTCCACAGCCCTGGCCTTTTGTTTTTTCTTTTTTTTTACGATTCGTACGTCCGCAGGGAGACGCGTCAAGGTGATCTTCGAACGAGGAATTACGAGAGGAAAAAGGTGAAACAGTAATACGGAGACGAAGAAAGATGAGGCGGGGTTTAAATTTGAATTTTTGAATTAACATTCAAGAGCCTTGCGAAGAATATTGCGTAAACGATCGATGAAAAGAGTGAATCGAGATTTTTTCGCAGAATGGAGAAGAAAGAGGAACTTTGACCTTATCGATGTTAGTTTTTTTCTGAATTAGAGGATTATTAGGGGAGCCGTAAAGCAAAAAAGCATAAAGTGAAGTTATAGCGTCGTTTATTGCAATTATTTTCAAACAGGTTAAACGTTTGGTGGAGAAATAAATTGCAATTTGTGAGGGGAAATCTAATAAACCATTTGGCTCTTAATTCAACTGACAATGAGGATGTTTATGCAGTTATAGGAAAATTGAGAATTCAAAAATACGTGGAATGTACAAAATGAACAGAAATACGAAAATATTCAATTTAAACAAGATATGATAGCGAAACTTTTCCCTATTTAACTTTCGTTCCTTTATTTTTGTTTATAAAGCAATAAACTTGCACAAAGATCAGAAGTCTTCTTATAACAATAAATTACACTTAAATACTTATAAAAATATTTTGTATGAATTGTTTGCTTCGAAATAGGATCAAAAGTAGTCATTGTAAAATATGTAGAAATACAGTGACTCAATAAATTCATCAAATAACGCCATTACCCTATAATTATTTTGTACGTATGGTAACTGCAAAAAGTATTTATACGTCACCTTTATTAAGTATCAATTCAAGTATTCATTTAAGTATCAAGTATTATCAATATATTAAGTATTAAGTATTAATTACTTAGATTCAACGTTGCATTAAAAAAAAGCGTTAATTAAAATAGACTTATATATATATATATATATATATATATATATATATATAAGCCTAAAACTAAATAGTAATCAAATTTACCTCGATAAAAAGTAAAAAGTACAGGCTTTAATCTAATTGTCGTCCTAATAGTTTCTTCTTTTTCTCATTAATTTTAATAAGATTATAAAACTTTGAAGTTTCTCAATTATTCAGTAGCATTCGAGTGATACGATAATAATTTCCCAGCAGCTATTTAATATATTTATTAAATGCGAACAACGTCGTACAGAGCGTAACTAAATGCGGAATAAAAATTGACTTATGAACCTTCTAATGTCGCTCATTCTTTTGTACTTGTTTGCCGAAAGTATACTGGAAGGGAAGGAGGAGATCGACCGTGGAAAATTCCCTTTCGTGCTCCTTCCGATTGAATTCGCTAATACTATTTGCGATTCATCGATGCTGTGGTCGATGGAGAAATCTTTCGTGCGACTTTTCAAGGGAGAAAGAAGAAGGGTACCGGCTGTACGAACGAAATGGAATTATTTTCGCGATTGCGAGGGGTGCTTTTGATTCTGATAGGCTGTTTGGCGGATTTCTTTGCACGGGGAGAAATATTGGCGAAATTTTGATGGACGTCAAATGCGTTTAAAGAAGATCGGGAAATTGGTTGGCTTCGAAGTTTCAAGTAGATTTTCTTTTCAATAAATACTTGGGGGGATATTCGAACGTTTCTTTATATTACTATTTTTATTCGTTTCTTTTTAGGGCGGATATCTAATAATGGAAAGAAATTACCTAGCGTAATTAAAATACAATGAAAAATTAAATCGTGCAAAAAATATTTGATAAAATTGAAGTTTGTATAAAATTCATCTTTTGTAATAAAATAGTAAAATGAAAACGTGACGGTGAACATAATCAAGGACTTTAATTCTATGGAGAATATTATGAGTCATCTCTGTAAAATTTATGTTACAATGAAATTGTAAATTTTAGAGGTTTTATTTCTTTTTTTTTTTTTGGAGGACGGATATTTAATTAACGTACAAAGAAAAATTAAATCCTGTGAAAAAACATTTGATAGAATTAAAATTGGTGAAGAATTTATCTTATGACATGATTTTAAAGTGAAGGCAAATCGCTGAATATAAATTTTATAGAGAATACTTTGATTCATTTCTATAAACTTTATTCTACAATGAAATGCTAGATTTAAGAAAAGTTATTGATCACTTTACCTTCCAATGAAATCCTACGAAGAGTATTATGACACATTGCCATAAAATTTATGGTCTAATAAAATTCTAAACTGAGGACAAGTTGCAGGGTACAATTAAATCAGGAAATTCTATGCAAACTTCTATAAAATTTATCTGTACACTAAAATTCTGAACTAAAGTCAAATTATGGAATTCAGTTAAAACTGTGAAATCCTACAGAAACTATAATAGTACAATTAATACAGAATTCATCTCGCGATAAAATTCTAGATTGCGACAATATTTCACAAGCGATTTATAGTTTTCAAAACATCTCGCGACTCTCAGTTCGATTTTTATTCCTTGTGCTAGACATAAAAAATGATTGACTTCGACTAAATTTTTCCCAACACATTCCTCTGTTTTTCTATATTTCACTTACGCTTTTATATGTTTCATCTATCTTCGAAGCTGAATAACATTTATAGCTGCAATTATCTGCAAACAAAACTCTAGATTGAAACAGTATTTCAAAACAATTTTAGAGAAACTATGAACAGTTTATATAGTTTCTGAAATATTTCACTATTTCATATTTCTATTCTAATCTTTTATACTAATTTTTATTCGCAATATCTGGTTCATTTATTTCAGTTACGAGTAATTACCCTTTATTATACATAGTGTAATACAGGTATTGATTAATTACAAAAGTGAACAAGCTAATGATTAATCCACGTTTAAATGTATTTAGCTATGAACAAGGAAATTAATAAATTTACAACGTTTATTCGCGTTTATAATTATTCGATTGATTGATGCAATTAAAATAGTCATATAAAATACTATAATTTTATTCTTGCTCTTACAGGCTGAGGAATTTACTGTAAGACAACCAAGTATCTTTATTATAACTTCATATTTATCTTATATTTTATATTTTATATATTTATATATTACATAAAACTCCATAACTCGATTTTCAGATAAATCAATTATTTTAGTTACAAATTGATCTTCGATTCATAGTCGCCATAATGAATGATTAAAGAATGGATATCAATAGTATTTCGATCGATTTTTGTTGAAGTCAAACATTTCGCTGTAATGCGTAGAAAACTCTACATCTCGAAATATTGGCAGAAGCGAGTTCTGTTAGAGCTTGACCATGGAACGTCGGCTAATTAGGGTTTGGGGATGCCTGAGAACACCCCAGGTATGAATGTAGAAACTGTCGCCACGTTTTGTAGGCAGTTCTAACCGTGCGCCCGTCTTATAAACATCACCGATACTTCTTCCACCGTATTCAATATAATTATTTACCAACTCTATTCCACACGAGTCGATTATTTAATATGACCCTTCAACAATTTTCAAAGTTCAATTCTTTAGCGAATAGATCTTTATGTATCGAATAGCAAATCGATTTAAGAATCGATGTTTCTGCAAGAATTTCCCATCCCTAATTGAGATTATCGACGTTCTACTTACTTAGTTATTCAAAACGATATTTGTTTACATATTAGTTCGCATAATTAACATTCTACTGTATTCGTTAATTAACCCTTTGAGTGTGAAGCTCGATTGACTACACGAATCGTTGACTAAGATTACGATTATAATTACTTGCTAGTTGGGCTAGTTCTATTGAAACAAGACTGTGTGGCTTCCAGATGGATGCAGCGTCTTCTATAAGCGTTCCGCCAACGCGTTTCGCAAACATTACAGTTTGCATCTTCAACGCTCGGAATTACGTTACTGTGCTTCTCGATCTTCAATGTGCCTTAACATTAAAATTACCAATTTCATCAAAATGACCAACCAAAAAAGACACGCAACTATAGCTAATATTCATTGGTATGTAGTCAAAAGTAGTAGCAATAGTTTTTCTGCAAAAATCTCGGAAATTACGATGGTTATATGCATAGAAAGAAGTTGTTCAAAATGTTGATTTCTATAATATACTCAAAAATTATAGAAATCGGTGAGTTCCACCCTTTTCTAAACAATTACCCCATATAATTGTAATAATTTATTATACTATATATGTATATATATATATTTTATCATGTGTTGATAAAAATATATTTTACTTCGACATATAAAATGCGGTTTATTATTTTTAAACCCATAACTCTACGATAATTCCTCCCTTTGCTTTTTCTTTTATTAGAACATATTAAATGCGGGTTATTATTTTGAAAACCATAACTTCTACAATAATTCTTCCATTTTGTTTGCTCTTAGAATGGTAAAATTACACGCGTTCGACGAACGATCGGATTTATAAACCGAGGCAACGGTGAAAGAGCAAACGAGCGGATCTCTTAATCAAACCCGAACGTAAATTGCCCACTCTTCACGTTTATTTCAGCTGCATTATTAACGTTGCACGAGTTGTTTGAATGTTTGCACGCAAAAAGCTGATTCGTTTGATACCCATCCAATAGGATTTCCGTACAAGTAGGCACTTTAACCGCAATCCCTCTACGCTGTTTGTCGTCATTCTAAATTGAAAATCGCCAAATTAAGCCCTGCTTCGTAAACGCGAACTATCCCCCACTCAAATATTTCGCTGGCACTCGAAAAAATTCACCTACGCCAGTTGCAACGAGTGGCGAAATTTAAATTCCAACAAAATAGAACTAAACTACGGAGTTCGATTAGCAAAAAATTCGCCAGAATAATTGAGAACGAAGGATTTGCTCGGGGATACAACTTCTAGTTCGATTTTAAATATACAGTCCCTGGCCATCGAATTAGGACCACTACAAATCTGCGGCACACTCTCCTTCATACATTTCGCGATTCTCATCACTGTTTGATGCGAAACATTCGTATTTTTCGCGATTTGTCGCTGCGAAAGGTTGCCACTTTTCAGAAGACCACATATATAGGCCCTTTTCTCACAAGTTATGTCTTGTCGTTTTCCCATATTTCATAAAATGCACTTCCAAACTTTTAACGCAGACTTCTTATGAACGCTTCAACGATTCAGTCACAACTGATTCCCTTCTTCATCATTTGAACTTCTAAAGATCTCTCCTGCATATGTGCAACACATTCTCATCATGTATGTACAAACAAATCTTGCATTCTCCAAATCTCACCTCACGCGCTATCGACACTTGAGCCTAACGTAAACACTGGTGCGGCCCTCAATCGCTCATCACCCACACAATTTTATTATTACCACGATAGTAACAAATCAATTGTTATATATACATTATTATCAACGTCGTTTGTAATAATTTGAATGACCTAAGACAATTTTCCATATATAACATACCCTTACAGGCGTAAAAGTGAAATTTTCGTACGTGGTCCTAATTCGATGGCCAGGGACTGTAGTATTTAGGGTTATGTTAGGCTAATAATTATGAAATTATCGGTTTTAGTATAGAAGACAGAATAATTTCTATACCTTCGAATTTTTAAGCTTGCAAATGTTTAAGTGCCCGAATTTTAAATATAAATTTCATTGCTAATCTTTGATTACTTAAATGTTTAAAATTTCAAGCTTCCAGATTTTAAATCTTCAAATTGTTAAATTGGTGACATTTCGAATTTCTGAATTCCAACGCCTCGAATTTCCATGTCTTTGAATATTCAGTCCTTCGAAATTTGAAGCTTTCGCATTTTAAGTCTCTAAATTGCCAAGCTTTTAAATTTCAAGCCTTGCAATATTTAAACTTTTAAATTCTTATGTCTCGGAATCTTCAAGTTTTCTTTTTCTCGGATTTAACGTCTCTGAATTTCTCAGCTTTCGAATTCCAAGACTTCGAATTTCCAAGCAACCAGATTTTAAATCTCCAAATTCCCAAGGTCTCGAATTCCAAGTCTTTATATTTGCAAGCCTTCAAATTTCCAAATCTACGAACTTGTAAGCCTTTTAATTTCCAAGCTTATAATGTTTTAAAATCTTGAACCCTTTGCGGTCGAGTGTCTGCAAATAATCGCCACTTTCCTCGTTTTTGTGCACGCACGTTTACTGTTAAAGCAGAAAGTTTAAATTAATATCGTTGATAAACGCTTCAAAGTTTTGGGTATTTGTTGACCTGGAATTCGTAAGCTTAGAAATTCGTAAGGTTTGGAATTCGAAGTCAAAATACTCGTTTTAAGTTTTATTATTCGTCGTCCTCAAAGGGTTAAATATCGCCCCCTGAATTTCCCAGCATTTAAACACTCGAGTCTTCGAAAAATAAATAAAACAGCGGAATTAGCTTTTAACAAGAAAATTGGGCGATCAAACACTTGGCGAACTTGTCGGCAAGAAAATTCGATCAAGCTCTGTTTGAAGTCTCCTTCGTGTAAACTAAAAATTTCAAAGTAATTGCACGACAAGGGAGAAAAGGTGCGTTTAAGCGGAAGCTGAATTTCCATCTTCGCTGGAACGACGATGGGGTAAACTCTTTAAGCGTTACAATACCGCTTAAAAAGCAAGCTTCTTTTGACCGTGATGCACTTTCCACCGTAAGAATTAAAGCTGAGAGCACACAAAAAGATTGTATAATGAGCGAATACCCTACTCCTTCCGCTCCGTTGGTCGTTTATTTAAAAATAAACGAAATTGAGGGCAAATCGATGCTCTTGTTTCCAGTTCCTTTTCTATTATAAGTAGCATGCACAAGGTGAGACGTTGAACTCGTACATTCCTAAACGCTTCTAAATTAGCCAGATTATTTCGCCTAATTAAAGATATTAAATATCTATGGACAATGCTGCAATATATTTGTACAAAAATTTATCTTGCAATAATATTCTAAGTTAAAGACAAATTACTGAATATAATTACAATTATAATATATTTATAATTCTATATTCTACGCTCATTTTATTATTTCTTTCATTCATTCAACTTTACGACGATTTTTATATTGTCCGATTAATCAATTCATTTCTCCACATTTCATTTCTCTTCTTGCTTCTCTTTTTTACCGGGACAGATTTATTGAATAAGCGTATGTAAAATGTCGATACGATCAGCGTTAAACTTAATTAAAATATAAAGTTCTACGAAGAGTATTGGAATATATTTTTACAAATGTTTATCTTGCAATAAAATTCTAAATAGAGGATAAATTATTGAATATAATTAAACTGGGAAATTCCTGTTTGCAATTGCTATCATTTATAAGTAACAGCTTTTAAATTAGACAAGTTATTACACCTAATCAAAGTATGAAATTCTTATGATTCTGCCGTAATGGAAATCTGTATTTCCTACTAATTTTTTGTTTCAGTTATCCTCGATAAATTCAATCCCCATAAAGTGGGTTTACGACGTGGTTAACGATAAATTGTAATGCAAAAAATCTGTCCGCGTTATTCAGCACTTAACCCCTTGCCTTAAGAATTTTTCTATTCCTACGGATGTTGGAATTGAATGCAAAGCTATTTAGTACAAACTTCATTATGTTTGTTTTTATCGAACACAAGAGTTGCAGTCTCACGTCTGATTCCGTATTCAAACGATTGCAACATCCGATTTCATATTTCGTTACAAATGTCAAGCTTTCCACGATTCCATATTAATTTATTACCCTTTCCGTGTTCGTTCGCAAAGTTCCCACAAGCATCCGCGAAGAACCGCAGCATTATCGCGGTACAGACTTAATATTCTCTCAATGACGAGCTACGCGAAGGCCACTTTGCTTAAATAGCCTTTCCAAGGGTTAATAATCAAAATTAGATCGCACGTTAACTTCGTAAAAGTCTCTTCGAAAACACTTTTACACGAGCGTTTGCTTCGTCCCTCGGGTCCGGGATCATAAGAATCGCGGAAGATGACGATGGAACGAGCAAAGCCTTTAGACTTAACCTTTTTACGAGGGGTACCAGTAAACGCCAAGCGTTTAACCGTCGAAATGACGGAACACCGATAAGGAACGGGACGAAACGAAAATGTCGTTATTATTAAATAAGGCGTGGCAAAAGAGGGTTGGCTGGTCGCTGGTTATCACGGGCGGGCAAGGAAAGGGGGATCATGCATAATTCAGCGAAAACTTCACCTCCCTAGCGGTATAGTAGCCGAACAGGCAACAGTATCGGTGCATCGCGACGCGGAGTATAACGGTGTTCCGTCCTTTGCCTCTTCTTCTCTTCGCCAACTGCAACCCCGTAATCTTTACCGAGCCATTAACGTCGAACAACTTTTTATACGCTTGTCGTTCGCGGCAACTCGATTCACGATGCACCCGATACACTCTGTTGCACTCCGCGCGAAGCTACGATTGTTTAGAGGTTAAGGTTACGGTTAAGCCCCGTATAACACGGCGCTTCTGCAACACTATTCGAAAATTGTGGGATTTCTCACGCTGTAACGCGATATACTTGCGGCAGGAATTCGTTTTAACGGGATTAAATAATCGAGAAATAAAATAGGGGTTTTATTAGTAGGCTAAGGATTTGAATGCATTTATGGGAAATTTAGATGAGCAAAAAAGCACAGAATTCTATTGGAATTTAGGGAAAACGAAAATTGTGGGAATTCCCACATTATAACACAATATTCTTGCAGCAAGAATTCATTTCAACAGGATTACATAATAATTGGGAAATAAAATAGGGGTTTTATTAGTAGACTAAGGATTTGAATGCATTTATGGGAAATTTGAATGACCAAAAAAGCACAGAATTCTATTGGAATTTGGGGAAAACGAAAATTGTGGGAATTCCCACACTATAACAGGATATTCTTGCAGCAAGAATTCATTTCAACAGGATTAAATAATTGGGAAATAAAATAGGGGTTTTATTAGTAGACTAAGGATTTGAATGCATTTATGGGAAATTTGAATGACCAAAAAAGCACAGAATTCTATTGGAATTTGGGGAAAACGAAAATTATGGGAATTCCCACACTATAACAGGATATTCTTGCAGCAAGAATTCGTTTCAACAGGATTAAATAATTGAGGAATAAAATAGGGGTTTTATTAGTAGGCTACGGATTTGAATGCATTAATGGGAAATTGAAATGACCAAAAAAGCACAGAATTCTATTGGAATTTAGGGAAAACGAAAATTGTGGGAATTCCCACACTATAACAGGATATTCTCGCAGCAAGAATTCGTTTCAACAGGATTAAATAATTGCGGAATAAGATGGGAATTCTTTTAGTAGACTATGGATTTTAATGCATTTATGGGAAATTTAGATGACCAAAAAAGCACAGAATTCTATTGGAATTTAGGGAAAACGAAAATTGTGGGAATTCCCACATTATAACACAATATTCTTGCAGCAAGAATTCATTTCAACAGAATTAAATAATTGAGGAATAAAATAGGGGTTTTATTAGTAGGCTACGGATTTGAATGCATTAATGGGAAATTGAAATGACCAAAAAAGCACAGAATTCTATTGGAATTTAGGGAAAACGAAAATTGTGGGAATTCCCACACTGTAAAACGATATTCTTGCAGCAAGAATTCGTTTTCCTGCCCTATGTTGAGAATGAAATTCCGGATCGAAACGTAAGGTCTAGGAGTGAAACGTCGACTCTTATCATCACGACAATATCCACAAAGGGGAAGAGCAAAGGGAAACGGCCGAGAATTACTCCGTATACGAATACGCTTCTGAGTGTTCGCCGTAAGCAGGCGAGAAGTGCAAGCTCCGTTGATACTCGAAACTTAATCCTGCGCATCGTCATAAGATAACGGCACTCGGCACCGCATAAACTTCATTGTCTCTGGGCTAAGCGGCCGTTGCGACGTCATCTCGTTACACAGTCTCATCTTTTCATTGTTACCGGTGGCTTCTATCTGACATTCATGTAACACAACATTGTAACGTTACGGTTACATTTGCATAGATTTTTCAGCCGCGTCGCGATGCCGAAGACACGTATTCACTTGGACGAAGATAATAACTAATATCCAGACGAATGACAGGCGGAGAATTACAGAACTGTTCCGTTGCGGGTGGAATACATTCCGGTTCGAAACAATAAACTTTACGTTTGCCATTGCAAGGCGAAACTACGTGAGTCGCATTTTAAGAGAATTGGAATTTTATAATATTTGCTAATTAATCATTCGATTGCGAAAGGCATAAATGCGCTATGAACGTGGTATAAATATTTTTGAAAGACGTATGTACATATATGAACGTCCAATAAATTTTTAATAATACCAAATACATGAATTTTTTAATTTACCATTATATAAGAATATTCGGAAGTTTATTTTATTAACAATGTGCCGTTTTATTATTTTACACTTTGGGTTTATTTATTCAGAAATAACTGTAATGAAAACTAATATTTACGATGCTATATACACAATACTACAAAATAAAAGTATACACTATTCAATAATATTTTACACGAATTAAATACTACAGTGTACTGTATCGAAACATATTAAATTCTATTTATCAGAACATCATACAAAATTCGCGTGACAATCAACGTGTTAATAAAAATTTGGCTATAGAAAGTGTTTGCATGCCACTGAATTTATTTTCACACTTGAACACTAATTAATTAAGGCCGAATATACTAATTTTTCTAGTATAAACCAAGTCCATTTTTCTTGGCTATGCAGCCGAAAATAAAGATTATCTATCTATATTAATTTTCCTATCATTTAATGCATAATATTACACGACTATAAAAATTTACTGCTATCGAAATAAAATATAGAAATTCATACGAAAAATTTCCAACTGTTTTTCGTTAAAAAAAATTCTGACGTGGAAATATTTCTCGTAGCCACTTTATAGAGAGATATAGCTTGTATATTGCAAAGATCAGGCAACAACAAAAAGCATGCATCATCTATGCGAAAGAATTTTACTTTGGCGTGTAAGTTGAGGCCATAAATTGACGGTAAAGTTGAAAAATTATAATGGAGCTGAAGCGCGAATGAATGATGATGTACACATCGCAGTGAAAAAGATAGAGCTTCGAAAACGCCGGTTGATTAATGCTCGATCATGGCTACGTAAGAAAGCAGGCTGAACACGAGGCCATTGGGATTTAAAACGGCTCAACCGGAACAAAAGATAAGGGCATCTACTTGGACGTTCCAAGAATCTACAAATTTCACGTAAAAAAAATAAATAAATATACAGTGGAACTTCGTTCAATCGAATTCTACGTATTAACACAAAATTTTACGTTACTTCTGTGGAGCTTTTGTTACTTAAATTAATGAAAGCTCCGATGAAGGAACAAACCAATAAAAGGATAATGAACCGATTAATTGATAATAAAAGAAATAATGGTCCAATGAAAGATTGTCATTTTAATTGTATAAATTTGTACAATTTTTAACTCTTCATCCCTACGATGAGTTCCTGAGTTCTGAGCAAATATTTTATTGCTTACTTTCTACGATACTTCCCTTGTAAGTTTCAAAATTTCGTGTAAGATTTTTAAGTTAAATTAGAGACTTTAATAAGTAGACTGTGGATCTTTATACGAATTCAGATTTTTACAAATAAGACCACCGTGAGAGCAGAAGGATAACTAAACAAATTAATAGGCAAATATTATTGCATATTAACCATTAGCATTAAAATTGATTTGCTAGCTAACTATGCTTCTATTAGCTAAACACTGTTTTTATACTGCGTTACATACGAAATTAATAAAATTAACGTGTAATTTCAAGTTCCAATTTTTACGTTGAAAGTTCTTCTCCTTGAAATTAAGTTAAGTTATTTAACTAAGTTAATTATTAAGCATTTCTAGACAAAAGAAAGGATATAATTGAATGAAATATAATTTCGAAGCAAACATAACTATTTCCAATCTTCTGAAATGAAATTGAAGCTAGAATTAAAAGTAGATTTTATTATATTATATTACATTATATTAAATCCACCTTTTTACTATACACGATGAATTCAAGTATGACCTAATTTAATTATTTGAATGAGAACGAACAGAGTTATTGGTAATGAAAAGAAGTCAATGAGCTTCAATCGAAGGATACGAAAAGTATACGAAAAATACTACTTTGTCTCTCAACGAATTCTGCAACGGTATTAAAAGAAGAGAACTTCTAAGGAAATGTTGCTAATGAAAATTTCTATTCCAGGCAACCTTTCAAAGGGAATGTAGTGATTAATGAGGTCGAGTATCGTATCAAGTGCACGCATAATCAATACACGCATCACTCGACGATCCGCGATGTTTCAGAACGTCGTTAATCACCATCAGACACCCTCACTTTTCTACGCTTTAAAGGGAGCTTTAGTTTTTTTCAGAATCGATAATCAAATAGAAGGATGAAACGACTCGAAGAACGTAATTACAAAATGAACGAGAGCAAGAACGATCTTTCACGTGGTTGTTGGAAAATATGACAATCTGTCAATAAAAAATATCACTGACATCAAGTTCCTTTCAATTTTATCAGTAAAACGTCAAAGAAAATTTCTCTCCTCTATTTAGAAATTTTGAATGACAGAATTCTTTAAAAGTTAGAATTAAAATTGTATGTTTCTTTAACCTTTTCCATTTCGTCTTCCTCCATTTAAAATATATTTCGTGATTTTAAAGCAAGTTTTGCAATCCTTTAGAAAGTTCTGTCGAATAGTACAAAAGAACTCGTGCACACTCTTATTCGATTCTGTATCAATATATGGTGGATTGAACAAAGAGACGTAAACTTGGATTTCACACGGATTTGTCTTATACCGGAAGCTTTTGATAGAACTTCCATGTTAGAAGTTCTTGTTAAGAATTTAGGACAAACCGCAACGAACAGAATAAGTTTTCAACGGAATAAACTCAATAGAATAATGTTGTAAAATTTCATAGTTTATAAACACTAATATTAATCTACGAATTGGAATTAATTCATTAAGTTAATTACGTAGAAATGATGTGTAGAAATAATATCACTGTACTAATATTAATCTACGAGTTGCAGTTAATTCTTTAAGTTAATTATATAGAAACGATGTAAGTATAAATTTCAAACATTAATCTTTTACACGAATTAAAAATTGAATCCAGATCCACTGGATTTCTTTCAAGTTGCAAATACTAAAAATCTTCCACATTATAATCGTTATAATTAGGAATAAAAAAAAACTCAAAGATAATCTTTTATATTAATTAAAAATTTAACTCAAATCAATTAGATTTCTTTCAAATTTCAAATACCAAAATCGAACACGTTACAATCGTTACAATTACAAATAAGATTCAGAACTATACTCTTATATAAATTGAAATTGAGAACCGAGTTAGTTAAAGCTTCTTCCAAAATTTAAATACCAAAAATCACACGTATTGCGGTCATTACAATTACAACCAGAATTCACAAATAGAAAAGTCGAACGCGTTTAATATAATCTTTTACTCTCGACAAAATTTCTCTCGTCAAATAAACCAACTAACCAAAACGGTGAACTTTAAGAGCCCGTAAAATAAAAAGAAGCAGAGCTACAGAAAGAAGCAAATGATAGCGATTTATATTAAAAGTTGACGAGGACATTTGTCTTGTATCGCGACCAGGATCGTCCGTCAACGTCGAGAATGCCGAGAAATCCAGGAAATTCTCTACGACGACGTTCGTCCGTCGAAATTAGAAAAAGGAAGAATCACCATGGACGGGGGAGTAGGAGGTGGTTGGCGGGAAAAGACGGATGACCCAACTGAATAAAGTAGAGGAAGTGGCCTTCTTGGCCCAAGGGGGAAATTTGCATCGGCGATTTCATCCCCTTTCCTACTGTTCTTTCTCGCCGACGCGAAACTTAATTCGTTTTGTTTCCAGGAACGCCTCTCGTGTCGAGAACATACCAGTGTTTCTGTAGAAAGTTCCTAATCATTGGCTGTCTCAAGGAAACAGCTTATTCTTTGGTTATTTTCCTCGGGCAACGACTGGCAGCTCGAGAAACTTGAAATTACGCTGTGAAATGAAATATTTCCAGTTACGTACATTGAATTATCAGCATTTCCAGTTTGCCGATGGCAGAGAATATATAACAATATATGATAATATATATACAGTAATATTATATTAGAATATATATATAATAATATTGTATATACAATAATATTAGATGTATCAACAAGTAATTCACTATCTCCGTAATAAGTTTAAGCTACTGTTTAAATTTAAAATGTACCACCAAGATACGAGAATAAATTGATGGATTTATTTTATCATAATGCGTATAGCATCAACTGCGTTTGAAGTAGTATTTTAAAAGTAATGGTAATCGTAAAATAGAAATACGATTCCTTAGCGAAGTCGAGTAAACTAATGATCGCAATTAGTATAATTATAGTGATTCTTTGCTGCGCGGAAGCACGAGAATTCGAGTCACCCGATAAGAACTAGCATAAGCCAGTGGATTAGAGAAGGAATAACTAGTATTAAGATAACTCTTTAATCGAGGCTACTTTAAACTTAAATTAATAAATCGCGCTCGGCTTATCGAACATTTATGCGCTCGTCAAAACACTCGAGCAATAAATTGACAGGTTATACCTGACTTTTACGATCCCCATAAAAGCGGAGGATACGCGTCATTCAGCGGAGACGAGAAATAGAAACTGCTCGTCGATGAGCATCGTAAAAAAAAGAAAAAAAAAAAGAAGAAGAAGGAATCTGCGTTTACAGGTTCCGATCTGGTCACCCTTATCGGGATGCCGCTTCGAGATCAAACGGGAAACTTCGAAGTGATCGGCGAAATTGCTCGGACGTGAAAGTTTCTGCATGTAGATGTTGCTCGTAAATTTAGAAACAGCATTTATAACGAGGCATTAATGTAAGTTAAGTATGAGTAGAATTGTAAATGAATTTTTCCCATTTTTTCGCGCCTCTTCTTGTAGTCGTTTTACGAAAATTTTTATTCCAGTACTATGAATGTTCAACATTAGAATATTTGATAAATAAAATAATAGAGATGGAATAAATTGACACTACTTTTATTGCTCTTTTAGAAATACGTATTTTTACTAGAAGGGCTGAAATGGTTAGTTTGCAGTTCGATGAAGATATCTGTGGAAATAGATGCTCGAAATAAGAAAAAAATGAATGCTAGTGTATTCGTTTATCAAAACAGTTTATGAAAACAGTTTATCAACGAACACTTTATCAGAATGCTTAACAATACTAAAATACCTTAATAATCTTTTCAGGCTGAGAAAGAATTGCAAATAAAATGTTGCATTAAACCGCGTTAATCCTTAATAGATTAAATATGCAGAAATTTTACAATATTTCTATACAATTTCATAAATATCTCCTCCTCTAGATTAACCAACCTTAACAATCAATCAAAGCTACAATGTTAAACATACGGAGTTCAACGATACAAATTGACTGACAAAAAGATTGCAAATAAAATAATCCTGCATTGAAACTCGTTGGTCCTTAACGAATTAAACCTGTCTACAAATCTTACGGTTGTAAATCTTTTCTCCGCCAACTTGGCCAAACTTAATCAACCAAAGCCTGGTAAATAAATCAATAATCAAGAAGAAAGTTGCACTCGGCGGCATCGAATCCCAATTTCTAACTTTGCCCTGGTAAACGAGCAAACTGATCCAATAAAGGAAAGGGGGCATAAAAATTCGAAATCTCAAAAGCTTCGACCGAGTCACGTTCCTTGGAGCTTCCTTCTTCGCGAGGCGGAAAACGAGCGAGCCAGTGTTTCTCGCGGAAGTAGAGGAACGTTTCTCGTTTCATTTCGCCCGACTGCAACGGTAGCACTGGACGTAGGGATGGGTGCAAGAGTGAGAGAGAGAGGGGGGAGGAGTGGAATGATTTTCGTCGGAGTTCGCGCAAAAATTCATAACTCTGGGGGCCGGAAGAGGAAAATCGAGCAACGAAGTATAACGTCGAATCGACGTGTTTGCAAATGTTCGACGCGCTGCCTCGACGGTTCGCTTCGTGGAGAAAAATTGCCCGTTTCGCTGTACGCTATTTCTTTCTTTCTTTTTTTTTTTTTGCACGGTAAACCATCCCTGACAGCCAACCCCTGCGATTGTTCCAATTGCAACAGGAAAAGAACGCTTGCTGTTCGGTACTGTTGCAATTATTCTTTTCTTTCTTTTTTTAGACTTGCTTAATTCGCGAGCAAATTTTTATCTTCTGCCGAAGCTTTCGTTGGAAATATTTCACTCGTGGTACTCCGAATCATTATTCGCTTGCGGGGAGTATTGCGCGAATTTTAAACAATTTTAACCGTTTTGTGGTTTACGAGAAGTGTAACATTTTTACCGTGTTACGGCTAAGCTGATTTGTAACGAAATTAGCGGGCAATTTGTATAGGTAATACAATTAATTTCGTTTATAATAGTTATTTAAGTGAATCAGTTTTTTTGTTACCATTAAGCTCTGAAATCTCAGGTGAGATTTTAATCGCTATACAGTGAAGCGTGCGTACTTAAACGTTAAGCATAGATAATAATGGATTATCTTTCAAAAGAATATTGAAATCATTTGTCTAATTAATAAAATAATTGTGACTCGTGTTATCTTAAAAATACTGAATTTTAATTTTAATTATTATTTCTGTTAGCAATACTTCAATTTAACTGTTTAAATACAATTTTAAAGCAACAATACATAAATGTATTCGAAGTAATCTCTATTAAAAAGTGTTGATCTTTTTACCTTCATTTCAGCCATATGTGAATATTGTATACCAATTTGCACGATGATCGATAATTTATAGCAGCAAAAAGGTGCAGCAAAATTAATACCGTTTCGCATATTACCGTTCGATTTTAACGAGAATTTAATGGGACAATTACAAGAGCCAGAAAAAAAAAGTGTTCAAGTTACCGGTAGATTATATCATCAACACAGTTTTGAAGTGCAAAGGGTTGAACGTTAACGTGGCTTGGCACGTTTGCATTTTTCTTCGATATCCGAACGCACACCCCGTCAACCCTCGAAACTTCTCTGATCAACCCTTGAGAAACAACCCCTGTACAACGGCTGCGAACTCATCAATATTAAACGTCTTGCCGAGCAATGAATTTATTTGAATAACCCGTAAGCCTTCAACCGTTTCAGACACTTCCAACAATTTTCCTTCCGATCATGAATATTACATGATACCGCGTCTGTAGCGCAACGAATCGTGCTGCAAGCATTGTGCTCTCCAAAAAAAGAAAAAAGGAAAAAAAACGAGGAACAACACCACCGCCGATTTTCTCTCTGTATTCGTCGATCAGTGGGCGCATTTGGGGAAAAAACGACGCGAATCGAGCGGATTTTCTCGCCTGGCCAACCTCGTTTCGCGCCATCGAAAACAGCCATCGAAAAAAACGGTCCAAGAAATGGCTCGTCATCCGAGCAACGAGATCGCCGATGGAACGTAACAACGTTACGTCCCAACGGTAACATTTATTGCGCATGGAATGTAAATGCACGATCGTGTGGACAAACGTGTTTTTGCTGATGCATCGATGCACTTTTTATCACGCGTTCGCCTCGGTGTCGCGGCCCGCGAATGCGGATTAGAATCGGGATACGGTTTTGGCAATCTACGCGAGAGCGGCTTGTAAATGCTCGCGTAGTAATTTGGCGAGGACGGAGAATCGTTTGAACAATAGTGGGAAATTTTCTGGGTAATAAATAAGAGGTGGGGGAGAAAATGGAGAACGACAGTCGAACCTCGATAACTCGAATCTCAAGAGCATAATTAAGATCTTCGAGATACAGTTGGTTTCGACTTATCGAAGTGTTCGCGGGTAAGAACGTTTAACGTACAACAAAGATAAGAATGTTTCCAAACTGGTAAATAGGTGAAAACTGGTAACGTATCTACGAATAAGTGATTATTCAATGTTTGTCGTAAGGTGAATTATTAGGAAGCTTTTAATATTCAATGTAATAGAAATATGCTTGCAATTAATTTCGCGTAAACTTTGTTGCATTCAACTCCTCGTTTTAAGCTGGTTATTATAGAAAAATGTAAAAATGCTGCATTTTATTACTAGACTGCGGATTTCTATGCAAATTTCATAGAGATCGCGAAATATAAATTATTTATTCACAAATTAGAAACTGCCTTTGAATTTTCGTAAACGCACGCTGAATTTTGTGAAAATGCACCGAATTAATTTGTGCACCTATTATATCAAAGGAAAAGTACCCATAAATAAGTAAATACGAATAGACATTTTGATCAACCCAATAATATTAATTTTAATAAAAAATTTCAATCAGTTTCTATCTTCATAATATTCTAGAAATTAAATACGATCAATATGAATGAAATGAATTCGTACGATACGATTATAGCGTATTATTAATGCGATACCAGGAAATGCGCAGAGCAAAGCCAAAATGTTGCCATAGAATCAAATTCCATTGAAACATCAGAGTACGAAGCGTCGGTCGCGCGCACACGTGCAAATTTAGATTCTAATCGTCATATATAGGTATAATACTCGCGTGCGAAATGGCAACGCACGCAGTTCCATTCATCGGGATAACTTACGAAACACACCAATTCAAATAACTAGAATTATTGCGTAAAGTTCGCGAGTCGATCTAGCCGTGCTTCATATGGATTAATAATCCGCCTAGCGATTCAAAGTTCGCTTTTCTATCGCGCATCTATCACAGATTTCAAACGGAATACGATTTTATCAGAAATCGATTCCACCGAATACACATCGCCTGGTCTTAATTAATATCCGTAGAAGCGAAAAGATTTAATCATCAAAATTTCACAACGCTTTGCAACCGGGTGTCTCGGTATTACGAACTTGACGTAACGATAAAGATAATCTAACTAAAGTCTCGTTAACTAAATTTATCTTATCCGCGTTTCTAACAATGCGGAATTAATTTGAAGATCTTATTAAGGTGAGACCGCTTCAAATAGCGTTGATAAAATATTACGCGATAAAGACGAAAGCAGAAGCTAAAATAATATCTCACGATTTAAATCGCTTCTATTATCATTCCATTAATTATGAAACTTGATTCCTGGTTTTGTAACAGGGAAATACTTTCGCGATATCTTTATTTGAACATTGAATAGAAAGCTGACTTATTTATGCTAAAAAATAAACGTTTCAAGAAATTACGTAGCTATCGAAACGATATTTATTAATAACATATATTATCTGAACATATTTTTTTTTGTATGCATTGTACGTAATGTATTGTAATTGTATATAATGTGCTGAAAAATTAGGCGATAAATTGTAATTAATTATATAATTATAGTATATAAATATTCACATATATACGTACGATTTCCGTATGAATGAAAATTATTCTGCCTCGTGTTTCAAAAACAATTTTATGCTTAAATGGCGAAACGTGACATTTATCTTACAATACAGCAATTTTAGTAGTTGCGTAGCTACGAAATTATGCGTAGTTACGAAAAATCACGATACTCTTAAAAATACAATTTCTCTTATTACCGATTACGTAAATCGGCTGTTGTTATCGAAAATTCCCAAAATTATAAATCAACGAAAACGAAATCTCAAAGTATTAAAAACCACGACTCGCTAACACAAAAATCCAACATAATGCACGTCTTCCGAAGATATTACGAAATTCCCAACTTATTACATACTCCATTCCGCTCGACTCTGGCAACTACCCTCAAAATCTTCTCGCATCGTCCTCAAAAAATAAGAGAACATAAATTTAATAATTCCTCGAGGCAGACGGTAAACGGGCGGAAATAATTAGCGAGATCCACTGCTCGATCGAGCGTGGATCAAAGAAGAAGGGAAGCTGGATCCGATAGCAATTTTAAGTCGAGCAACGATGAAAGGATGGAAAGGGGTGTATAACCTGTGCGGTTCGAAGATTCGTTCCATCGACATCGATAACGTGCCACGAGTCTATCCCCCTCCCTCTTGCCCACGAATCCTGAAGGGTTGCGATAAAATCAAAGCGAAATCCTTCCGAAAATCGCGCAGAAAGGAGAGCCACGCATCCTTGGCGTTTCTGTATCGCGTTTCGATACTTCGCTCGAGCGGAACAGGCTGCCACAGCCTTTTTGCAACGTACAGTCCCCCTTTTCAGCTGAGCTGGCAGAAGCAATCATCTTCCGGACTGTCAGACTTGCCTCGTCTCGCGATACGAATCTAGAGAGCAACTTTCGCAACCGGACGGGTAATAAGAAGCGATATTGTACGTCACGGAGTATATATATACCGGTTCCTTCGAGCCCTTTGGTAACGTTCAAGGGACACGTTTTGAGAGTTCGCAAGCTTTCGGCGCGGAGTAATCGATGCGATGAAAAGTTGTAGCAGAGAAGTGGTACGAAAGGAACACGCATCGAATGGGACATTTTAATTGTATCGAAAATGATAGATATTTCGATCGTGAGATAATAATTATTTCAAAGGTATATTATGATATGTTAATCATACCTAGTATGATGCTAGTAGCAGTTGATATATAATTGCGATAGACACGTGTATTTTTTGGGTACTTCGATGTAAAATTTGTTCTATTTTCTCGAACCAATTTGAGAAGTTTTATTGCTTTTAATTCATTTCTTCGTTACCGAACTTGGATGAGGAATTTTCTTAAGAGTAAGGGCGTAATTATTAAGTTGCTTTCCTTAACGTGATTCATCGAATAGATTAATTTTTATAATGTTACCGTTATATTTATGAATGGGACATTTTATGAAAGGGAAGTTGTGGATGGGACATCATATACAGTCAGTATATTTACATACATATGTTAAATTTGTAGCATTAATATGTTAGGTGTACCAATAACTATTCTACTATTTTTTTAATAAATGAGTATAGTTTATACATTCATATTATTATTTCATCCTTCCTTTGTATATTAGGACTAACTTGTAGCTTGATATGAAACATAAGCTGATCGATTTTAATGTTAAAAATTAGTCGATATTATAATAGTAATGATGCAAAATCAAGAAAATGTGCATTATTTATTGTGAAGTATCCTAATATTTTAGGACATATTTTAGAATAATCAAAGCAGAGTATATCTTTATAAAACATGAAATTATACAGGATTAATAAATCAAACGCGAATAGAATTATTTCTAAATGTGTCCAGAATGTGTTCCAAACGTGTCTACAATTTCATTTATGCTGAATAAATTATAGAACATCACGGGTGCAACAAAAGTTATTCATTGCATTAATACTTCAATAAAGATTCTAAGAAGATTGCAGGAGATGAGTGTGGAAAGAGTAACGATAAACATAATTGATAGAGATGCGAATAATAAAGAAAAGAGGAAGAAGAATGAGAAAGTTAGATAGAAACGAAGGAAAATAGACAGAATAAAAGAAGAAAAATAAGAAGAGGAGGAGGAGGAAAATTCGCCTGCCTCTTTTCTTTTCCTCCATTGGTATTCCCCTCGGTTTGCCGATAATTCGCACATAAATTCACGACAAATTGAAATAAAAACTGGGTCGATCGGGATGCAATTTACCCTCGGGATCCACTTCGCAATGACAAAAAAAGGGGTGAGACCAGAGACTGGACCGGTGAATTCGGTAGGGAAGAAGAAAGGGGGAGGAGATTGTTTAGTGCCGGGAAACCAATCACAAGCCCCTGGTAATTCCGTTTTCTCGTATTAATTACGAACTTCAGACGTTTCTTCGATCAGATAAACCACCGTGACGGCCGATAATTGTTGGTCGAGTACGTGGAAATGATTTTTCTTTTTGTTTCCCTCAACCGAGGACTGCTATCGACTCTCTATTTTTAATAGACCGTTTAAAATGCTGCGGGAAACGAAGCTTAGAATTTCGGGATAAATATTTTGTCAGCAATTTCGATTGATGTAACTAGATTGTGAATTTCTATGCACATTCGTATTTTTATAAATGAGCTTGGAAAAGTAAGATCTAAATCGGGCATTGCTTCACCCTCTAAATATCATAATTTCTACTATACTTTGAATGTTGGTAGATTAATTTTAATTCCGCGATAGTACTTGGTTAATATAATTAAATTTTAGTACAGTGCAAAGTAGGTTAAGTTGTAAAGGATGAATGTGTGTTAAGAAAAGTCAAATTAGGTTAAGTATCGTATGTAAGTAATTTTGAAAAAACTACAAGTCCATTTTTGTAGCTCGTATAAACAAAGAATTATAAATACATATAAAAGTAATTTTTATAATACGTCTATGTAATATGTAAAAGTAATCTAGTAACCTAATAATTTAGTTCGGACAATGCATTTCTGGAATAATGTGTTTCGTAATAGTATTGCATTTAATAGATATATATGTTACTTTTTAAAATACTTCATTTATATTAAGTATTAATCTATATATATACATATAGATTAAGTATGTTAAAAAGTAACATATATGTATATCTATTAAATGCAACACTATTACGAAACACATTTTATGTTTCTAAAAATACATTGTGTCGAATTCAATTATTAGGTTACGAGATTTTACTTTTTGCCTTGATAAAAGATGAAAATTGCTCACCTTGAACTGGATATGAATATGTAGAACATACAAGAATATAAAACTGGAGCACGTGCTGGAATTACACGTCGAATGCCATTGCAACCGAAGAATATCAATCAGTGTCGTATGCAATATTAATTATGAAACTACTAACGTGAAATAATTGGTCAACTATCATTCATTTACGACATATTTCCGATACAAATATGTACAATTATATGAATAACTTGCAATGTACGAGAAAAACTAGCTGGATTAACCTCATCAATTATTCCAACATGTACGTACATTTTATGACTTTTATCCTACTTTTAATCCTACGTCTAACTTCCTCCAGTTTAACTTCCATTATTAAAGTTACGCAAATGTAATACAAATGATTTGTATGCAAATGTAATACGTCGGTATAATGTAAGGGATAATTAAAATATCCTTTATTATAAATGTAGGTTATTATCGGATGATTCACGAACCGGTCACGATTAACTATTTAATCCTGACTTATCTGAAGTATAATTTGCACAGCAATAAATACAGAAATCTATATCAAACTAAAAGATTACTATATCTAAGTAGAAACAAGTTTCATGTTGTATTATAAAATGTATTCTGCACTAAATATTCCTAATTTTTCACTATCATATGTATTTTATGTTCTTTTTGCGAATTTCAATTTCCCATGAACACGTAAAAATTCGCAGTCCACTGATAAATTAAATAAGAATTCACAACTGAGAGCAGCGAGTGAATTCCATTCGGAAGGTATAATTTTCTAATTACTTACGGACTCTTGAAACAGTCGCGCATTCGCCGCCCAAGTGTTCGGTGTCGCAGAAAAATGTACGTACCTGGAAAATTACAAAAAAGCAAAATTACTTCTTCCATTAACGGTGGCAGTTAACATAGAACGATACAATACATCGCTAAGTCTGCGTCGCTTTCGTCCAACCGCGTAACTTGAAACCAAATCCCTCTGTTCCTCTACTGTTCATTTAGGCGACAGGTTCGCATTAAATTTCGCGGTACTTTTAATTCACACCCCACGGGCGAATCGCGACATTTCCCCCTTTCGCCTTACAATTTAAACGCGCGCCACCTGAAGCCCCTTAATTTCGTTCAACGTTTTCCAACTCTCTGGCATGGTAACGATTTTTATACACCGGAAGTGGCCATTAAAACAGGAACCGGTGGCCCAAGGACCGCTTCGCTAAAGCTGCAGGCTAACGAATTTCTTTTTTCACGCAAGGCAAATCGCTATCCATCCCTTTGCCGTTACAGGAAAAGTTGCATAAATTAATTTGCTACATTTACCATTCAACTAAATAGCTTCGTGGTTCTTAAAACACGTTCTTCTCGCTTTTTTTCGATAAAGCGATTCGTAAGTTTCGTCGATATGCGAGACAAAGTAAGTAAAGATATTCATACTAGATAATAAAAATTATTTTATACGCAAAAATGTTGTACGTACGTATTTAAAGTATTTCATTAATTTACGCATCTGATAAATTTCTATTTTCATGTTCAATGCTATTATTTTTGCATCATTTGCATTCGGACTTTGGATTACTTGGATTTGAAAATTATCTTGAGTTGTTTTGGATTATTCTTCAAATTTTCTCGACGATAACTCATTTAAAAGATTTCGTTAGAAAAGAGGTTTGCTTCATTTTACATTAATTACAAAGGGTTTGATCTATCTGCAATATTTAAATGCAATCTACAGCCACCCAAAGCAACAAGCCATAATACAAGAGTTTAGATTAGGAGATTTAAGTACTCGTCATTAATTTGGTACGAAGTTATCATACCGAGCAGTCACGAAAAGGATTCACACTTTCACCCAACAATGCCTGCAGTTAAACCGTACTTCGACTGAAAAAAATGAAGATCGTGATCGAAGATGTTTGCTTCCTGGACGAATTAAACGTTTTACAACGAGAGTTGCAATTGGCTGGGTGAAGAGGTCAATAGAAATTTTTAAAAAAACGTCGACTTCTCAGTCATTTCTTATCGATATGATGCTGTTATAATTTATAAGTACTCTGTGGTATTATAATTGTAAGTATTACAATGCTATCTAATGTAATTTTACTTTACTCTTCCTTCGTGTTTACATTTCAATACCTGGTGCAGCTTTAATACAAAGTTTTTATTAGTACATTATAGTTTTAATATATTTAGTATATATAGTACAGTTTATTATAGTTTTAATACTAAACTGTGTGAGATATGCTGGAAAGTATTATTAAGCGCAATGACGATATTAATATTATAAAATATTAAGCCTTGAAGAATTAATTATATTCTATAATATGTGTTATATTATAATAGAATACAATAATATTATATTCTACTGATTATATTCTATAATTTTTTTTCCGTTAATAATTCCATACAATTTTACACAAATCTTGCCGTCTATTGTATCGAATTATTATTTTACCGCCATACGAACAAAAGAAAGGAAAATATCCTGACATTTCCATCGATAAGAGTTTCAAAGCTTGCGCGTTTCAGAAAAATATCAATCGCTAGAAATCGACAATCGCTGGAAGATACGAATATTTCTGTGACTCACTGTGTATATGGCAGCTCAACGAAATCCTCGATCCACGCTGAGTCACGAAATACCGAGTCTCTCCGTGAGACTTTAAAAAAATAGAAAGCACTTCAGAAGATCGAAGAGGCTTCCATTTTATCGTCTCTCTCTCTCTCTTTCTCTCTCACAGAGCGTCTGGTGTTTTCAAGTGGTGGTGGAATATTATTCTATAATATTTCACGTGGATATCGGTTTCACTAGTCGTGACCAACTCGACGAAACAACTCGCAGTTATTCCCGGTGATGCTACGGAGGAACGCGAATAGCGTGGATCAAAACTTCCGGTTTCCGAGGCGAGTTTAACGACACGAAGCGCATCAGCTGCAAAGATTATATCGAGCATCATTGAAACCTGATTACGACACGTAATGAGAGAACCTTCATGTTTCACTGCTGTTTAACGCGCGCCCGCATCTCGTAAACATTACTTTAAGCCAACTTTTCTTAGTTCAGGTAAAATGGATTGCCAGTGTCGAGGATGAAATTCAACTCGAAGGCTTAAATTTGGCTTTGCGTTGTAATATTGAAGATTATTAAACATTTATTGCCAACGATATTCAAATGATTATTAATATATAATGATATTCATTTGTACGTGGCATAAAATAATGATATAAAATTGGTAATCAGCTGATGTCAGCATACTTAGGTAATAAAATAATCATAGGACAAAGGGTTAAGTTACATGCGGTTACAAAGGGTTAACCCCTTGCCCTACGATTCTTTTTTATTAAGATCATTGCTTTTATATCGTGTTACGTACAAATTATTTAAATATTGCAAGCAGCCTTTATTTAATAACCTTCACTCTTATGAAGCAATGTTAAAATTAAAATTAAATTCAATTTTCAATTGTGTATACACAAGAGTAACTTACAATAGTAATAAAGTATATATATACATATACAATACACATACAATTCAAATTAAATTTCACCCTCAAGAGTATTTATTTTTGTCGAACCTACGCCATAATTCACAGAACAAGTGTAACTCGTTGTACAAGAGCAAGGGGTTAAAACCATCGCGCTAGCTATTCGAAAGATCTCCGCGAAAAGTGTCATCAAACCATTGATGATAAAAATGACTGCGTCCCACCCGAATCACCCCCAGTTTTCCCTAGAAGCATCAATCACCGAAAGCCTCATCCCTGGAAATTTCACCCCTATTCTCTACTCGAAGCTTCCGTGCGGTTTTCCCGGTTAGCGGAATCGGCATGGACAACGCCATAATCAATCAAACGTCAATATTCTTTAGCGAGGGCTCGGCATTTTTTTTCCGCCGCGAGCTTGCAGAACGAAGCGGTGAATTAACGAAAAGCAAAAGAAAGGAGAAAGAGAGAGAGAGAGAGAGAGAGATTGATAGATCGGTGAGGAGAACACAACGACAGGGATTTAGCTGGCGTTAACGAGGCGGTCGACGAGTCTCTGGTCTCGTTATTAAGCCGGAATACGTGGAGTATCGATTCACAGGAGGTTGGATAGCCCACGTACGCACACGGATCTGCTCCGATCCTCGAATTCTCGCGGCGTGCCTTCGACATGCAGAGCGTGAAGATGCCAGCGGCGTCACGCAAACATGCCGTCTGTCGACTGAAATTAGACGGTCAGACCGCAGCGTCTAGGCTCCTAAGCTCTCGGTTACCTGCCTCGTGGGTACTAAACGAGTTTCGCGTGGTAACAGTTTAATAAAGTTCGTCACGCTTAACTTGCCTCTCCTTTCCATCATTTTCTATCCCTTCCTCGTATACCTACGACGCGCAATGGAACGCGCAGTACCGGTAACATTGACGCAACGAACACCAAAAACGCCACGCAACTACACTTCCTGGTATTTGTTCGGGTTTAGTAGATATTGTATGGATTATTGGTGGAAATTTAGATTGCAATTAGGAAACCTTGAATTTTTTAGTTCATCAAATGCGTGAGTAATGATAGGGACAACGATATATCAATATATCAATGAATTAGTGTATAAGTATATATATATCAATACATCAATATGTCAGTATATCAATATATCAATATATCAGTATATAAATATATCAATAAATTAGTGTATAAGTATATCTATAGATCAATATATTAATATGTCAGTATGTCAATATATCAATATATCAGGATATCAATATATCAATAGATCAGTATATCAATATATCAATATATCAATATATCAGTATGTCAGTATATCAATATATCAATATATCAATATGTTGTATATACAATAAAGCTTACTGTCTAACTTCAGTTTGAAAAACTATTTTCAATGTTTCAAAGGAGATACTTAAAATATCGTAGCGATTATTTAAAAAATCATAGCTTCGCATGTACGCAATATTTTTTCCTCACTCTTATGTAATATAAAATATAGAATTTACGAAATAACAATTTCTCATCTTTCAGGCGTATAAAGAAAGATTTTGTATCATATTAATTTCGATTCAGATCGGTAACGATTTCGATTATTTTCTCTGTCTCATTCTAACAGTCTTGAACGCTGGTTAAAGATGTGTAAAACGAGAAACACGTTCGTAATAATAATAAGCACCGATAAATTTGACAAAAAACAAATACCTAATGCGAAACGTGTAAAAACCTTGAACAGGGTTAACGTGAAGTATGTTACAGGTAAAAGAATGAAAAAGGAAACATCGTCTATCTGCTTGTTTCTCGAGGCGACTAGTTTTGATACGAAATACAGACTTACAACAGCCTTTTGCTTACAGGAGGTTGACAGCGTGGGACAGTATGGTAATTCGCCGACGAGAAACCTCTGGATATCCTATTATGGACGGGAACGTGAAGATTCCAGAGGTTGCGTCGTTCTGAGAAGAGTTTTGACTGGGATCAGTGTGTTTGTACGGCGATAGCGTGCTGGACTGTGAGTGAAGGGATTTAGTGGGTTACTGGTACGGTGTTGTTAACACGCTCAGAGTGGATTAGGAGCTGCTTTGTGTTTCGTTGGCATTTCGTGGCATTTTCAACGGATGAAAGTGGAAAACGTTGATAAATGACTGGTTATTTGGATTTGTTTCTATTCAATGATACTTTTCACTTCTTTCTTGTACGAAAGACGTAAGAAAGTTATTAGTACGAGTATTTTTTCGTCTGAACAAGACGAGAGAGAGAAAGAGAAAGAACTGAACAGAGAAAACAACATTTTTTATAGGTTCTCGTAGATTGACGCAGGTTTATATATTTAGATTAGTTTATATTAATTTTATATTAGTTTTATTAGTTTTACAGTAGTTCTTTGTTAGTTATATACACAGATATATTTTATAAAAGACTTCATTTTTTTTTATTAAAATAGATCCTAGAAATATTTCATTATGGAAAATCATGTCAATTTGCAAAGTACAATTTTTACAAGAATTTATGTATAAGTTGCTTTTGACTACTTTAGAAGTTTCCGTGTTAAATACGTTGAATATAAGAAAGAAACATAATCGTAGCGTATAAACCCGAAAAGTATCGCGGTAGAAAAGAAGAGTATCATAAATGTCATTTGAAGTAGAAAACTACAGGGAACTGTTTAAAATTCTGTACCGAATTCCACAGAATGTTCTTATTCTATACATAGACCATAAAGAAGCAGGGATTCGCGTGAATCTGTTCGAATTCAAGAAAAAGATTCGACCAGGAAAACACGTGTACCGATCCACGTAAATGTTCCGCAGATAAAAAGATTTAGAAACATCCTAGAGAAAGAATATTTTCCCTAGCCAATAGCAAAACGGGGTAGAATAACACGATACAGCGTAGATCGTAGTAACAACAGGAATCTCAGTTTTATGGTTAAGAAATAAGAAAATGAATCTAAAATTTCTTCAGCTTCTTAAGGGATATTGGCATGTGTAGTCAGACGCAGAAATATTCGGCTACTTTAAGTATTTAGTCAATTTTCCGTACAATTATACATCAGTGAAGCTAAAGTATAAACCTGAATTTATTTTCGAAATCGATGAAGGGACTACTTTAATATGATTACGAAATTACTATTTTTAAACGTACATTATAAAATAAAGAAGCAACGAATGAACGAAGATCCTTAACTCTTTGAGGTACGAGATTTTTGTTTTATTTTAAAATAGCGTAATAGTAAAATAGCGGGTTCAAATATCCCACCATGCAAGTTAGGTATAAAAAATGGTGGGACATTTTCTATACAGCTGTGCTTCAAAGAGTTAAATATGTTCAAATATGCTAAATACTTTTGTGAATAATTGTACGTGTACCTCACATTTCTCAAATATTATTTATTTTCCCTATCGTTTGTTTTATAATATTTTCCCCATTACTTATTTTCTATTATTTTTCCTATTATTTATTTTATATTTTCCCTACAATTTATTTTGTAATACTTTCCCCCATTATGTATTTTATAATACTTTACCTATTATTTATTTCTCCATCACTTATCTTATATAATTTGTTCTAACATACTTCGAATAAATACAAATAAAAAATTCGTTCCTCAAGTGGTTAGAAATAATAAGTAGATTGCAGATCGTTATGCAAATGATTCTCTGAACACAACTAAAAGAATACAACATAAGCAGAGACTCGTTTGACCCTCTAAATATTTGAAAATGCACATTACCCTGTGTAATTTGTATACTCTTACGTACTACGTAGATTGTGTTCTTTTTAGCATATCACAATTTCCGACAAATGCATAAAACTCCGCGGTCTAATAATAAGATTGCATTTCTATTTATACTCTGACACGCCAGTGTATAAATATTTAAATATCAGTGCAATATTTTGCATACATTTGCCGAAAACAAATTGAGGCAAATTTATTAAACTTAACGTAGATAGTAGAAACTTTCTTGCCCCCCATTCAAGAAAACGTTTTCAGTTATTCCGAAATAGCCTGCAGAGGAGGAAAGTTTCGGTGTATCAGAAGAAGAAATCAAAGAGAAGTTTCATGCCGCAGGAAGCTGCTTAGAATATCAGCTTTAATGTTTCAAAAGGGAAACATTTATGAGCTCGTGTTATCGCGTTTACGTATTCCATCGTTCCCCTAAATACACATTCTTCCGTTTAAACAACCTGTTTCCAAAGCTTCTTAATACGCGACGCCGATAGGGAAATCGAACATAGTTTCTTAATAAGTAATAAGCGATCGAAATATGCGTTGCTACGGTTAATTAATTTATGCAAATTCGAACCGATTATATGCAATTGATAGATTGTGGATATTGAGGCCTGTAATATGCAACATATATCCATAACATATGCAGCATGCATGCAACATATCTGCAATAAATATGCAGCATGCATGCAACATATCCGCAATAAATATGCAACACTTATATTATTACAAATATGCAAAGCACCGAGTGAGTCCTTTAATATTAGAACCTGAAGTATGTTGAATAAAATAGTTGCATCAAAAATACCGCAAATAAACTGTGATTGAAAAAATGATTCGTATACGAATGGCAAATTGATTCTAAATTCCAAACGTTATCCATCCAATAACGTATACACGATGCTTGAAATTTTATTTCTTTTGTGGTAGATCAGGTTAATTTTTATTAACACGGAATATGAACGCAAATATTCAAATCCTCTGCGTAATTAACGAATGAAAATAAAAATAACAAATTGATGAATTATTTAATGGTTTTCGCTAGACTAATAAAAAGGAACATTGACGTTGTCACTTGATGACTAAAACAAAGGAACATTTTCCCTAATAAGTTTTCATACGGTCACATTAATTTCATAATCTTTACGTTTCAATCGATGTCAATAATTAAAAGGGTGTCAGGATTGAAGTGATTTACGCTAAATTAGGTGTTGCTTCACAATTTCCACCATACATTGGCTATTTCGTATAATTTGCAAATTCCACGCACTCTGTACTTTTTTGCAACATTTGCATACATAAATTCCCACGAAACGCATACAAATCCTCAGCGTCTAATAATAATTTCGCACGAAAGCAAATTTCTTAGCCAGAAGCTCGAAGTACGAAGTGGCAAATTCACCGTTCGATTTCGCAGCGGTAACCCGTAAATTCGCTGAACTCAACAATCAAACCAGGAGAACTTGACTTAAATAGTCCGCGTGTGTTCATCGCCGTGTGTTCAGAACGTTCGGAGTGCATTCTCGTTCTGCTAACGCAATTGTTACATCCACGTAGGATCGCGTTTCCGTGGGCGTCGTGGGAAGTTATATAAGCCTCGAAGCGCAAGTGTAAAGTTGCCATCGACAGATTCGATAAGTTTATTAGTCGCCGCCGCGCCGTAGGGCAATACTCCTGGATCGAGATGATTACCACCGGCGCACGGGGGAAGACGATTCCCAGTTTCTCCGTGAAATTCAACGCCGTCGTCCGGCAAAATTGCGTTCCGTGTTCTTCGAGCAACGATTCACTCACCGTATATTAACGTAACATTCGATACTTCGATGTTAAATGGCACAGGCTAAGTTGCGTACTGTAGATGTCCCCATTACTGTCAATATTCCAATAACCCCGACATTTAAATTCGTTTTATTTGATAGAAAAGTAATGTACGAAGAATCGTAAGTAAAGAAATTTCGATGCCAAATTTGGACTTTGATTTACGTAACAATATATAGATGTAGCGGTACGTGGCTCGCAGCGTTGGTAGAAAATAGCATTGACCGCTTACAGATGTTTGGGTATAGGCAATTAAGCCTACCCTAAAGTCTGTAAGTCGGCGAAAATATTTTATACTGTTTTCACGTGCGTAGCTGAATAAGCTACCCTACCATAAACGCTGCCAGCCATGTCCCGTTACGGCTTGTCCGTCCGCACGGTCAACGCGGACCGAAAAAGAAAACTACGCTTCAGAGAATTATAATTTTTTCCCCTGCCAAAAATCTAAGCGACTTCGGAGAAGGGAAGTAGCTCCACCCTCGAAGTCGCTAAGGGGTAACGCCTTTCCGGAAGCGAAAATAAATACGGCGGAAAGGCGCGATACAGGTAATTATCTACCTTGCCTCCGACCAACGAAGAACTTGTGCGTACATCAATAAAACTCTTGCGAACATACTTGTCGTGGATGCTCAATCATTCCTTCATCCCGACAATAGACATTCAAGAATCATAATTGGACATACGAAAATAACCCATAAATACATATTTAACAAAGAAGACCGACCACTCTGCGAACGGTGCATCACAGTAGAATTATTAACAGTAGATCATCTCGTACTGCAATGTGAAATATTCCTTCTGTTAAGAAACCAACTCAATATCAAACATACTCTAAAAGGCAACCTAAAGGACAGTGGAACAATATCAAGACTCCTACGGTATCTAAAACAATCCATGATCTACAACGACATATAAATCACCCCTTTTGTTGTCGCTAATAATCCAAGAGGTATTTTCAAGAGGACATTGTATTCTCATTGTATTGTATATTCGTTTAGTAAGTTACTTATCGTTAACCTTAAAATGGCAGTAACCGGTACGTCTACCCTAACTGTACATTGAAATTGCCGCGGAAGAGTGATTATGGGCATGGGGAACTGTGTAAGCTTGTTTTCTGTGATTTCTTGTTAAATAGTAGCATGGTCGAGCGAAAGATGAGTTATAGCAGGCGTTAATACGATGATAGATTAACGCTAGAATTATCAAGGCAGTCAAAACGACTGGTTACAGATTTACAATAAAAATTATATAAATTATCCAACGCTGCATTTGTTAGAAAATTTAATTTTGTAAAATGGTTGATTATAGTAAATCGCATTAACGAAGGCGAAATGTACCGAAATGTAGATATTATAGGTTGGTGCATATAAAATGTCGTTTTTCTAAAGTTTAAGATTAGGGGATGAATGCGATCCTTTTAATTTTGTAAAATGGTTAATTATAATAAATTACGTTAAAGAAGAAGAAATAAAGAAATAATCGTAGATACGCGTGTGTGTGCTGTATTGAAATTATGAAAACTTCTGTATTTAATGTAACGAATAATCGAAATATTTCTGCAATTCCTTATGAAAGAATAAATTTAACAAATATACCGTAAAGCTATTGAAACTAGAAGTTGGGAGATTATATAAATAATAGAATAGTTCAATATGAATTGCAGAATTTAAGACTTATAATTTTTCACTGGATAGTAAATCAGCAAAAAAAAAGAAAAAAAATCAGAGAATCCTGAAATTGGTGACTTTAGTAACTACGTAATAATGAATCTAATCAAGTGTTAGAAAGAAATACATAAAGTCACACAAAAATTATTATATGTCGAAGAGTTTACTTATGCTTAAAGTTCTTACTTCGATAAACGACATTCCATACGCACCAATCCAATAGAATGAAACGTAACAAAAATAAATCCTTATTTCACTGCAAGCTTAATGCTAAACACTGCGAAGCGTCTGAAAATCCCCAAGTAAGACTCGAGGACGTTTTTATTCGCCACTCAAATAGTCGCAAGCGGCTGGTGGAATCGCGAAACTTATTACGTTACATCTGTCGCGCTAACGCCATATTTTGCCGTTGCGCTGCGAATAATTGCTTAATGAAAATTCAACGACGTCCCTTCCTTCCACCCTTTCCACTTCTACGTTCGGGCAAAAAGGAAAACAGCCCTTGTGAACGTAAAACGGCTACGGGAGGCTGGGTCGCATTTAAATTCCACATTCAGTCGCAATAACCCGGGACGAATCACGGTACAATAAGTGGCGCCAGATGGTGCCTCCTAATAAGCGGCGCACCTTTGCACCCTTCGCCAACCATCCCCCCAATCTATTAGGTGAGTGCAAAATTTCTGTCCAGCCTCCTGCGCTACGTATTAATAATTTCCCCGCTGTAGATTAATTCTGGTACATAAAAACGTGCAGTGAAATCGCGGAAATCTCACAAAATTACATATCCATAAATATGGATAATAATTTCCCCTTTGCAAATTAATTCTGGTACATAAAAACGTGCAGTGAAATCGCGGAAATCTCACAAGATTACAAATCCATAAATATGGATAATAATTTCCCCATTGAAGGTTAATTCTGGTACATAAAAATGTGCAGTGAAATCGCGGAAATTTCACAAGATTACAAATCCATAAATATGGATAATAATTCTCCTATTGGAGATTAATCCTGGTACATAAAAATTGCAGTGAAATCGCGGAAATCTCGCAAGATTACAAATCCATAAATATGGATAATAATTTCCCCTTTGCAAATTAATACTGGTACATAAAAACGTGCAGTGAAATTGCGAAAATTTCACAAGATTACAAATCCATTAATATGGATAATAATTTCCCCTTTGCAAATTAATACTGGTACAAAAAAACGTGCAGTGAAATCGCGGAAATTTCACAAGATTACAAATCTATAAATATTGATAATAATTTCCCTATTGTAGATTAATTCTGGTACATAAAAATTGCAGTGAAATCGCGGAAATCTCGCAAGATTACAAATCCATAAATATTGATAATAATTTCCCCATTGTAGATTAATTCTGGTACATAAAAACGTGCAGTGAAATCGCGGAAATTTCACAAGATTACAAATCTATAAATATTGATAATAATTTCCCCATTGTAGATTAATTCTGGTACATAAAACTTGCAGTGAAATCGTGAAAATCTCAGTAAAATACAAATCCATAAATATGAATAATAATTTCCCCTTTGCAAGTAGTCTAGTAATAATACTCGACACTATTTTAATGAAACGCGAACGAACTTATTATTCGACCCAATGAATAAGAACAGGGGTACAACAAGCTTACAATTCTTGCCGCTAGAAAATCTTATCTCCTCGTTATTTAAAATTGACAGAACTTTTGCACTTGCATAATAATTCGGCTTATTCCCGGGACGAGGCAAAGAAGAATCCTTCAGGGGCTGCTTGAGCTTCAATGGATAAATTCTTCTCGACGGAATCTCTGTGACTCTAATTAGGGGCCAACAAAGGGAAGCACCTTGTGTAAGACTGCATCCTGAGTACGGTAATTTGTTTAAAAATATTGAGATGGATGGGTAACAAGGTGCAATTCATGGGAACTGCTAAGGGGTGGAAATGAGAGTCGTTTGTGATTAAATGAAAGCATTTTGGAGGATTGAAATAATTGGGGTGATTTTTCCGTGAAATGGAGCATGAATTTCATCGCATGCATCTCGTGCAACTTGCAGTTTTCAAGTATTGTATGTTTTCAAGAACAATTTGCATCGTTAATAAATTCTTCTGTGACTATTTGTTGCATTTCCTTAACTCTTTCCTTACAAGGAGGATAAAGAAGAGCAGCTTTTGTTAATATGCTGCTCCAAGCTTTATATATGTATACAGTAAACGTCTTTTAATGTTACGTTTAATCAATTATGGACTACAAAAATTTGAGCTACATAAAATCGGCCATTTCATATGCAACAGCCTCACACGTCACTTTCACAATTACCAGCACATTTATCCCTATAATATTGGATAACGAAGCTATGCTGCGAAGAAAATTTTCAGATCCCACGGGTGCCGATAGCATCGAAAGGTTTAATTATTCCCAACCCCTTTCTTCGTTCTTATCCAATCACCCGGATGAAACCAATTTCTTTTTATCCTTTATAGCCAATTTCATTTCGCAAGAAACAACACTCTAAATTTACTTTCGCGCCCGCTGTAAAGCAGTTTCTAGACCACGTAACGCGAAAAGGGTAATAAAGCAAGTAAGAACCCTAGCAGGCTAAGGTGCAGAGGTCGCCCTTTAGCCGAGCTACGAGGTCGAGAAAAACGGCTATCAAATAAAATGCAGGATCGTGCGGGGACGATCAAGATCAGTCATAACGTCGGCCGAAGGAACCGGGACAAGAGAAAGAGAGAAATAGTCGTCCGCTTCGTGCGAGCGTCGGCAATTCGAGCACCGTTAAGTCCCGCAAGAGTCTATTTCGCGTGCCCTCACGAGGTTCCTGAAGACACCTTCACATGATCGGCCATTCCACGTAATACGTCCTCGTGTTTGTGCCGAGAGTTCGATGCCCGGTACCCCGTACTCGTTCCTTCCCCCACTTAATCCTCTGCCTTTAACCCCCTTCTCTTTTCCCCTGTACTTTCTTCTCCACTCTTGTTTAACCCTTTGACTGAAGCACGCGGTGATTCGAGAGAGCACCATAACCCGGACAAAGTAGGAAAGCATTAATTTACGCAAAGAATCCGGGTGTAAAGATTGCTGAGAGCAAAATGGTAAATCCATTACGGTGAACTTTAATTGCCATATTTACTTAATAATAAAACGATACCCTAGTATTTATGTTACTTGATATTTTCTAATATTTCTACATTTATATATGATCAATTTGATGTATCGTAGCATCGATGATGCTACGAGATTTTTGCAACCAGTGAATGGAATTTCGTTTTACGATACTTTTGTTGTTTCTCGAAGCTGATCACACTTGGTACCAATAATGGAAGTTTAATTATAATTGGAGGATTATTTTTTATCAATATTGTATAGAGTGCTTTGGGATCGACTCTGATTACGATAACAATTAGCCGATTGATAACATTATCCGTGATTATAAATATAATAATAAAAATAGAACAGTGAAAAATGATTATAAATACAATAACAATAATAATAATAATCATAATAAAAGTAGCTTCGAATAACCGGAATAATCAGGTTCCACTGTATTAAAAACGCCCCGAATTGCCCAATAAATATTCGTCTCACGATTTCGCGATATTAATTTCGTTGCAACAACGTTAACATTGCGAACGCGAACTGCACAGCGTAAATTCGCCATCGGCGGATGCTCAGCTTCTCTTTCTCTCGCGTGCATTGGCCCTTTTCTTGATCCAGAGCCGTGTAGCCTCGTTATTCCCGTCTCGTTCTCCATTTATCTTTCCACGTTTTCCTTCCCGCTTCGTCGCCGTGTTTGCGAAAGCAAGGACGAGGGTCGTGAGATTGAGAGCAGGACTTTTTAACGACTTCGACGTACGGCGTTCCTTCACCTTGGTAGAGGAAGAGGGGACTGCAAGCTCGACCTAACCTCCTGGCCTCATCGATAATGGGATCCTGCTGGGGATGGGCTGCACGCGGTGTCTAAGTACCTTCTAATCTCGTTCTCTCCTCTGTCGATCGTGTCTGCCCGTCTCCCATGGGTCATCGGGGATTCCTCGATGTTTCTTGGACGATAGTGAAGAGCGTGCGACTAGATAGAAAGATCCACGTACCATTCCTAGAATTACTGTGCCTGGATATTTCTCGTACAAATGTTGCGAATGTTGCCTTGAAATTTGTTTATACATTTATACAGCCAGCAAGTCGTCGAATCGATCAACTCCTCATAAGGAAATTGGTCAAAGTAAATTTACATAGAGTCTTTTTTAAGATTTCAAAATTTAAATTAAGATAAACACATTTAAATTAAGAATATGTATTATTATAGGCGTAACGTATAAAATGCATAGAATAATATATCCGTGGAATATGCGTTACTATTATTCCAAATTGTTTATTGGTCCACGACCAGAAAACATTTTTCCTCAGCTGATAATGTTAAGCCCAACTGTTGAGGAAGTTTATTTTAATTCTAAAAAGTTACTGAACTATCTATCGCGGACTGTACTTCTTCTTTAAATATAAATGATTGACATCCACGTACGCGCGGTACGTAGCGCGTTCCATTCTACGTAATCGATTTCGAGACGAAGAAGAAGTTTCCCCATTTAAATTCCACCTATCACAAATTACAGTGATCCGACGAGGAATAAGATAAAATAGTAGCTTAAACGACTCCACGTGAATATGACCCGCTGGCCTAACTGATTCTATCGGGACACGTTAAACGTTCCAACAACCACTAAGCGAACCTGTGTTCAACGGCATGTAAAAGAATCTACGCGTGCAGGTGTTTTTATCGCGTCGAAAATGAATTTATGATAGCCAGAAGATTGCGAGGCGAAGAGAAAACGCCTTATCTAACCGGCTACACGAATCTAGCTCAATTACCGGCCACAAACAGCCACGTGTTTTGAATTCAGACCCTCGGATACCGTTAGATTGAGTAATGCACGTCGGTTTGCATTGACTGAATGACAGCCTCCGCTGAATTGACAGCCTTCCGGTTGCATGCTATCAGACCATTACCGAGCTACGCGGATAAAACAGCTCTAAAATGGACGTTTTAAATAAGTTCTGACGAACTAAAATTGGATCGCGTTACGCGGACAGGAATCAGTCCACCTACAAACCGAAATCGAGTAAACCGTGACTTTAAAGTCCAGTGAAAGGAATTATTTTTTCTTCAATTAGTTTTAACGTCGCGTCAACTGCTATATGTATAGGTTATCAGACACGTTTCAACAGGAGTAACTATATTTTTGGTAACAGTTTGGTTTCTCTAACGAATCGCAGCAGGTCGCGACTATTTTTTCTCTTTAAGATTGATGCTTAATGGGTGGCTTCAGTGAGTATTTTTGTCGTGATACGTTACACTTTGGGCTGCGTAAAATTAGGTTTTCAATTGAGATTCGTATATTACTTTGCTCGCATCTTGGAACTGGATCTTTGTTTAGGAGGTACGCAGCGTTATTGTTTTTAATTAAAATTGGGAGAACCGGTTTATTTATACATTCTTACAAGTTATTTTATACATTCGTTAATTCTGCAATTTTAATAAATATGGTGCGATTCTTTTTGGAAATAATTCAACATTACTATAAATCACGGTTTGCAAGCAAAAATTAGGAACTATTTGGAAAGAAAATTGATAGAAATAATTTTACAATTTAATCTTGCCGTTCTCCTTATTTACTTTTCACAATTACGCTTCTTCGATTTATACTGAAACGTTGAAACCTAAAAAAATGCACCGTTGCAAACTTGTATAATTTTTATAGTAAATTTGTAACCAGTTATTTTAACTGCCATGGTAATTCTAGTATAAAAATTATGCCCTATAAACATTTCTGAGACTTGAAGAACGTTTTAGAAGAACAGGGCGAATTTATCCAATATTTAATACTTCTCTTTTTAATCTAATATTTAATATCTCTCTTTACAGCCGTTTAATTCTTGAAACGTTATTCGAACCTCGTTAATGACATAAAAAACACGCCACCGTATATTGGGCGCATTTATTTTTAAACGAATATTGTTCAAGCTGCTCTTCTCTCCAGGGATGGGCAACCATTTTTAGGAAGATTGCCAAACGTTATATTGTAATGCGATACGAATTATTTCGATAAGGATTATTTAGCCGCGACGGTGAAACGTTTCCGTTCTGTCTCCTCTGCCTGAATTTTTAGCGAATTATGTGCATGTACGTGAATTTTGCGCGGATAACTGGGACACGTGGGACACGATCGATATAAAGCATGTCGGTTTTATTAGTCACAGACAGATGAGTAGTCGATTAAAAACCGTAAAATTGAGAATTTCCGTGGCCCGTGGGCTGTTATGATTCGCAGTTTTATCGTGGCGCGATTTTAAATAGCAATACTAGCAAACTTCGATTTTAAAGAAACGGGATTAATGTTTGGTTCGATGCTCGCGTTTGATTTGTAAAAGATTGCAAAAGTTATTCAGGGACAACGAGTAATTGGAGAATTTAAGATACTGTAATGAAACGTCGGAATTTAAATTGAAACATTTTGTCCAACATGCAATATATTTAGCCTGTGGCGGCTCTCCTGCACCCACCACTAGAGGAACATACGAAATAGGCTTTCTCGAAAGTACTCGCTCCAACTACCTCGTCCATATATATACTGCCTTTAACCTTCCTTCCAATATCCCAAGTCTAAGGCAGGGCCTGCTAGGTAGCCTTACTGATGAGTCCACTAGCAGGCCCAGGACGAAACGCAACACCCTTCCTTTTCCTATTCTATCCCCTCTTTACAGCTCCACAAGCCTAAAGGAATAAGAATTAAAGATTGATTTATAAACAGTGGTTACTTCTAATCATACAGCCACTTTATTTACATAAGTGATTTTATAAAAAGACTTTTACGCGTGAATGAATTATTTATAAAGTAGTCCAATTCATTTCGAAGCACCTAAACCGACATTATTAAAAGGAAGGTAATAAAGAGCGTTGTATAAAAATGTGTAACTCGTAAGAGAAACAAAGTTGCTGCGATATTAAACTCCAATTAAAAAAGGAAACTTGCAAGAGATTAAAAAGCATACAAATTCATCTGAAAACACCTAAACCAACATTATTAAAAGTAAAAAAGAAAAACAGCAGCAGAAAGCGTTGTATAAAAATGTGTGCAATTCATAAGGTAAATAAAGTTGTTACGATATTAAACTCCAATTAAAAAAGGAAACTTGCAAGAGATTAAAAAACATACAAATTCATCTGAAAACACCTACACCAACATTATTAAAAGTAGAAAAAAGCAGCAGCAGAAAGCGTTGTACAAAAATGTGCAACTCATAAGGTAAATAAAGTAGCTGTGATATTAAACTCCAATTAAAAAACGAAACATGCAAGAAATTCAAAAAGTGGTCAAACTCATTTCAAAGCACATCAACCAACATTATTAAAAGTGAGAGAACAGAAAGCGCCGTATAAAAATGTGCAACTCGTAATAGAAACAAAATTGCTACGATATTAAAATCCAATTGAAAAGGAACCTTGCAATAAGATCGAGAAAATAATTAAATTCGTCTTAAAGCACCTAAAGCAACGTCATTAAAAAAAAAAGAAATAAACAAGAAAAATAATAAAAAGCGCTGTAGAAAAATGTGCAACTCGTAAGATAAATAAACTTGCCAGGATATTAAAATCCAATTAAAAAAGGAAACTCGCGAAGAGATTACAACCTTTAATTTCCCATTCATGTATCCTGGTACGCTATCCAACATCTTTCTCGCAGAGTATCATAATTACTGTCCTTGATCAACGCACGGAAATTGTGCAAAAATGACCTCCGACCAGAGAGAGAGAGAGAGAGAGAGAAAGAGAGAGAAAAAAAAAGAAAAGACTTTAATCGCGAGTGGATTAGCGAGGAGTCCCGGGTAATCCGTGAAATTGCGTGGCAAAACGAGCGCAAACACAAAGGGTCAGTAGCCTGCGAACGTGTGTTGCAACGATCAGCTTGCTGGCCTCGCAAACTGGTTTCAAGCCAGTCAAGATCTAGATCGCGACCTTCTAGCAGAGTTGCGACCTCGGGACTCGATTCTACGGCGAAATTGCCGATCGATCCGTGGAAATTAAAAGTAAATACCCTATCGATCGAAAAACCCATCGAGAATTTTTATTAATTCGACCTTCGGCATTTTGCATCACATTTTCCACGGAAATAACATCGAATAGGCGTCAGAAATTTTATTAAGCATGGATTACACGAATATGCGGTTTCTAACTATTTATAATCGTTCTTCGTTCATCTGAAAGCTATGTATATGGTTTCCCATTCTCAAAAGTGTTTGCATTTATCGTTAAAGGTAGAATGTTTTAACGCTAGAAGTACCGTCGAGTAAAATTTACTTATCTGTTCTAAAGAAATAAAAATGATACACGGTTAAAAAGAGTATATGATGCAACTGAAACGAATCTTTAATCGTATCTTCTAGAGAAAATCAGGAAATGTTGTAAAAAATGTGTGGCTGCAAGTTTATATCATTTTTATTGCAAATTAGCTACCAGTCATTTTGACTGCTTCGGTAGTTCTAACGTTAAACTGCATCGCCGGTAATTTTAAGTGTTTTGAGAAATTGTTTTGAATTACTGATGAATGGTAAAGTAACAAAAGTATATTGCACAAGTTTTAGTCTAGCGCGTATAGAAGTATAGAGAGAAAAGTCCACTTAATTACCTATTAATATTTAAATAGTAACGGATTAACATAAAATTGGTATATTTATAAATAAATTTGACTTGAAATTGGACTTAAATCGAGGCTTGTTTTACCGTCTAAATAATAGAATTTTTAATACAGTTCGATTAATTTCTACAATTTCGCAGATTACACGAACTCTTCGCATTTTTGCATCCATAAAATTTCCAGTGAATGCATAAAAATCCGCAGCCTACTTACAAATTTCAATGTTAAATAAGAATTGAATCCCAAAGGTACGAAATAAAATATCTACTTCTAATTTCAATGATTCGTAGCAAAACAACCCTTGCAAATATTTCTCTTTTTCTGCAAGAGCAAAAGAATAATTCCAATACGTTTAATCTTTGTTCTGCAATATTTTGTGACGCGCGATTAAAATAAAGAATTTTATACTTTTCAAACAAATGAATTATTAAAGTCGAGCAACGCGAATGAATTTTTTTTTTTGAAGCAAGCGCTAATTACTGAGAAGTAAATAAAAAGACGTGGCGAAGAAACGAAGTATTCTAAATGGATAGACGTAAATGCAGAGAGTTGTGGCGTTACTTCTAATAAAAAGGCAATTTGATTAGGGAGACGCAGCACAGCAGAAAGTCATTATTTCTCATTCACAGTTACGCCAGCGCAATATCAAACGTTGCTTAATATTACTTATAACGGAATAACGTAATACTTTATAAGCAGATTATTAAAACAAGCGATTATTGGCACTATTCCGCTACGCTAATGACACCGCGTTGGCGTTTTAAACGAAAATAACGAGATCATTATTTCTTTGCATTAATTGCGACGCAGTGATCGTTCGGCCGGTGTTACGGTCTCGTTAGTTTACAATTTAACGAAATTCGGCGGATTTACTATTCGGCTTATTATACCGGGGAAAATCATAATCCAGCTTGGTGAACATAATAAATTCAGTTTTACCCGGAACCTTCGCGGCGCAATATTTGTACTTTCGATCACACGAATTTGCATACGATTGCGCGTATAGCAAAAATACGAGTTTCACTCGGTAAAATTTAAGCTGATCGCTTTCGAAAACGTTCGACATAAATTATTCAATGATCCCTATCGCATTTTTATACTTTAAGCACGCTTTATATTGAAAATAGCGGCATAAATTTTGGTCGTACCTTTGCTCACCAGAAATTTTGCGCACGATACATGTTATCGATGCTCTTTTTTATTTATTATTGATTAGACTTCAGTATTGTGTATTTGTGATAAATTTCGATACGAAGTGTCCCAGATTTATTTCGCAAAACATTGTCGGTACATTTTATGATTATAAATAAGCAGAAAACGTATTTATAATAAACGTATTAACCGTAGGTTATTTGAAGATTCATTAAAAAGTTACGATGAAAATATTTAACATTCGATCGATGGGAAAGAAACAGTAGTTAATAATTCTAATGGTTTCTTGATAGGTTCTAAAGTAATTCATGTTTCCACGAAAATAGTTGTTGTATTCAATCAATAGTTCTTTCTTTAACGTATTTTTGAAACGCTGGCAATACCCTGGAAAGAGTCTCTTCGACCGGTCGATAGATTTATGATGTTTGGGAAAATCCAAACTAATTGTCAAGTGGGCCTGCGAGCCACGTTTATGGGAGAGCGAAGCCTGGAGACCGATGTCTGGAAGAGCGGAAAAAGAGGCAGTCGCTTCCCTACCACGACTCGGCACAGTCAGCGTTCACTTTGGATTTGAAATAAAATAAAGAGTTTTTTCCTTTTGTGGTTACAGTTTACACAACTTTGTCGTTTTTTACTTTTTCTGTATTCCGTTCCCTATCAAGAGAACAATAGTATTAATACACATTTAAGGCATTGAACTTTAGTCATAATGTAGACAAAATTGGACTCTACACAATAAAAGAATGGTAGTATAATAAATCGTCTTGCTCATTGAAACAAAGTGGAATCAAAATGAATTTCATAAGTAAACGATTTAATTTCAAGTAACAATTTTTTAACGACATCAGTATTATATTGACAAGGAGCACTAAACAGTTTTTAAATGAAATATTAATAATTAATATTTATATTAGTTGCCAGCTTATTCTTATTTTGTATTAAGATTTCCCTTCGTACTTCACATTTTTGTTAGAACTTTTCAATACTGCATTAAAACTATTTTAGTCAAATAATACAGATAATTCGTCAAAATATTAAATTGAATTACGTTAAATTTACATTCTTCTTCCCTTTCTTTTCTATTCTTTGAATGGCTAAGAATTTCAAGCGTTTCTAAACGTCGATAGTATTTTTAATAATCAAAATTAATTCACATAACATGCCAATAAAACGTTGCACGCGAATTTCTTAACAGCAACGAAAGAATTAATGTTCACACCTGGTAAAAAATAAATTCATATCGTTTAAAGAAACTGCGGACGATCCACGCTATTTTTAGGAGCTGATCACGTAGTTTCGGCTTTCTATTTATAAATTATTCTTATTTCGTCAAACACAGACAGAGCGTTTCGCGGGTTGGAGTCCCTTGGTCCCGTGGTTCAATTATGACCGAACATTTGACAAAATCATGAAAGCAAAATGTTCACAGCGCATGAATACGCAATGAAATCTCGGGGAAATTACGCAGAGTGAGATTGTGCCCGAAAATTGGCGAATTGTGCGGTTCGCGATATGCCGGAGTTAATTTCGTGCCGTAATGGTGGTTTAAATTCCGCTGAAACTCCATAGCGAACGCAGTGGCCAGTCGAGTTCAACCATTCTACGCGCCATTTTTATTCCGCTTCCATTGTATTTGTGTACCTTTTAAACCGCATAAAATATTAGACGCCGAGCAGGGGTTTAAACGAATCGATAATGCATAATTAAATTAAGCTGAATCGTTTTGAAATATTGCACGAATTGCGTATTTATTAAATGTCACGTTTGGATGAGACTTTATTAAGCTTCTTATTATTTTAATGTCGCGAAATGTTTCACGGTTAAATTACGCGTCGCGATAATGAACATTTAATTAACTTTAACGTTTAATTAATTTATATGGTTCTAAAGCTGTTTTAGAAATGTGCAATTTAAGGCGGATTATATTTTTGTGGCCAGAGAGCGAAACGTGACGTGTTTCATGTATTAAATATTACGTTCCGCCACTTAATTTTCATCGTGGATTTATTGAGATTTGTTTAATATTTTAAAAACAACATTTATTGTGTATTATACAGGGTGTATTAAAAATCGTGGTACAACCAACTGGCAAGTATATAAAAATACATGGATCATTCCACGCCAAATCGATCATTTTTTCCCCCTCAATTTCTGCGATATTATTCAAAGCGGGGAAATTAATTTGTTTCTTTAATAAGAATTATTCATTCATCGGACAACAGACGCTATCGGACGAAACTTTTGCAGTTTGCTTAAAATGCTAATTTCTCGGTTTCTAGATGTCCCATTTGAATCGTCCACCACTCAAACTAAAAGCAAATGTCCAAGAAATACTCTCCATATACTTTTAAAGTCTCCCCGAGTATAATTTTTGAGTAGCTGCAAAAAATAGTAAATATTTGTTTATAACAAATTAACCGCATTGTTTATCGGTAAATTACAAGCAGGATAATATTTCTGGGACCTTCCCCTTTAATTTAAGCCAAGAAGCATCGAAATCGACCCACTAGAAGCCGAGAAATTTTGTTATAGGAGATGTTCGAATATAGACGAAGTACAATATCAACTATCCTTCAACGAGTGCAACATGGATATCCAAATTATTATATTATACTTAGATAGTCGTATTATTATAATTAATCGTGTTATTAGATAGTCGTATCAAAGTAGAGGAAAGCTTATTTTATAGAGAAAACGTCCAAGAATACGATATTATTTTATAACAAATTTGTCTATTTGTAATCACAAATTATTGCTACGATTGAACAAGAATTCTCAATAATCTTACGTAAATTCGTTACGTATTATCTCGTTCCGTCTCTCTAAATGGGTTAAACAATTTCCTTACATTGTCAATCGCTTCATAGAGCATGAAAATGTATTTAAGTGTCCGAGTTTTACTTCGAGCCACTGTACGTGTCCGACTAGTACAACATCGGCGCGAAGTATAAAATACAAATCTGGCGATACACAGGTGATTGCTTCAAGTAATGAATCGTGAACGGTAAAGTTTCGTTTGAAATTTACTCGGTTGAAAAATAGAAGAGAGAAGAGAAGAACAGGGGGAGGGGGGAGGGTTAGTGGAGAACAACGTGAAAAATGAGTGGAAGTTTCGAAATTCACGTCTGGCGCAGGGGAACGGGCCAGGTAGTTAACCGAGAGCCGTTTTCAATCAAATCCTGTGGCCGATAGGAGATTTAAATTCGTTTCGACGCAAATGAGTCCACTTCCCGTCTCTCTCCCATACCTCAGTCGTGATTTCGATCGGAATTTTGCTTCCGTAGAGAAAATTCTCGTTCAACGTTCGACAATATGTACTTCGATTCCTTTTTAATATCTACCTATTTCGATTCTCCGTCATCGGCGAAGATATCCAAAAGAAAACAAATAGCTTTCGAAAAATCACAGCATAGGACAAAGATTCAATAGCAAAAAGATATATAGTACGTTGGAAATTCGAAGCAGCATAGAATAATTTCATACATATTTAATTGTTACACATGTAATTATTTCTCTAGTAGATAATTTTACTTATATGTATGTATTTATTAATTGTTTTTGAAGCTTGTGGCCTATTGCAATCTTTGGTTATAATTTGCACGTTGTTAATTTACTTTACTTTTTGTTTTTATTCTAATGATATTTGTATTATTGATTATGGAATAAGTAAATGTAATACAGTATTAACGATTAAGGTAATGCTACTAGGCGTTGTAACAATAATAATAGGAGTAACACTAAGAAGAAAATATATATATGAGATATTGTAAAAATACTTTTTCTTCTTACTAAATTTATTTATATATTATTCTATATGTTCACGTATTTCTTCTTTGGTTTCGTTTTAGTTTCTTTCTTGTTTCCGTATTATCATCATATATTTATTATATTATGATATATCTTTACAAAAGTTGCTCTTATGAAAGTTGATACGATCTTACGTATTTAATTTTACATATATAATTATTTCTTACCAACAAATTTTACTTACAAACGTTGACTTATGGAACATGGCGCGACTTTAAATATTTAATTTTACACGTGTAATTATTCATCCCTAGAAAATTGTACAAAAGTTTAACTCAACATGTTTCACTATAGCGTACCATAGTACATAATTTGTGCAAGATGTCATCTAGTTACTTATGTTGTTTACAATTGTTCGTCCCACGATATTCATTTTACTCGAATTATTCCGAACAATTGTGAAACTCGAATCACAAATCCACCACGACCCCACTAACAAAACAGACTTCAACTTTCAACATGTTAAACATATAAATAAATAAATAAATGAAAAAGAAATCTATCGAACAAGCATTTGCAAATATTCGAGTCAACGATCGATGCAACGCGGTTCAAATTGCAACACGGCGCGATTTGCAATCGAGAATAGACTCGAGGGAAGCTGTGATTCGGGTGAAAAGTTCTCCTCGCGTCTCAATCCGGCAAGAATTCCGTCAGATTATTGAAAGCGATTCGCCTTCACTTCTGACCTTCCTGTTGGCAACATTCCTGTTTCTCGGAAGCAAACGCAGGTCTCTCCAACACAGCCAGCCAACCTCTTCAAGGATCTCTTCTTTTCCCAAACGAATCGAAATGGCTGCCTGGGACGAGGCGGTCTCTTCCTCCATTTTCGAGAATATATTACACGAGCGGGATGAAAGCACTTTTATACGAATTTCCAGCGACGGTTCAGGGATGGAAAATTCTGACGACGTCTGGGACATCGGTTAACAGGTAGGAATTATTTTTTCGACCTTGTTGAATATGTTTATTAATAATTTTCCAGTTGGCAGGTTTCTAGAGGCAGCTGTCGCCTGCTGGTGTTTGCTCGATAAGAGCTAGCTGAAGGATCACACGAGAGTGGAATTTTCTCCGGGCTTTTTTCACCAGATTATGCGAGAACCGAGGAATTTTACCTTTTACGCCCTTTTGGAACGCCTTCGGGGACATTTTTCGAATGGCCGAGAGGAATAATTTATGCCGACTGTTTTCTGGTGAAATTTTTAATTCGTTTAAGTTGCGCTCTAATTTTGTTTCGGGATGTGTAATTTATATTGCACGAAGGAGGGGGAAATTGTTACGTGAGAATATTATGTTAAAGTTAGTTTCTTTTTTATAAGAATTTAGTGGATAATTTGTAACTCATCCTTATAATTATTAACCTAACTTTAATATTGTTACTTGGAAATTTAACTAGAATTATTGCGATGATAATGATAATGATTAATATTTACAACTTCGGTATGCGAAAAATCTTAATATATATATATTCATGAAATATTATATCTATGTAAGTTCAAATCCTGTTTCAGAATAATAATTTATAATGCACAAAGGAGAGAGAAATTATTATGTGGGAATATTATGTTAAAGTTAGTTCTTTTTGTAAGAATTTTATGATAATTTGTAACTCTACATCGTAATTATTAATCTAACTGTCTTGTTCAATTATACACACGTGAAGTTGATACAAAGTTGCAAGCAATTACGGTAATTCAATGCTTATACTTGTAAATTTAACTAAAATTATGGGGATAATAATAATACTGCTAATATTCACGATTTCACTGGTAACAAACACTATACGAAATAAATGTAACTATTCCTACCAAGAACTTTGTATTTATTTAATTTTCAACGAATTTCCATCATCGATAAAATTCCATAATTAAGCTCGGTTATTGTCGTTATAAAGAACAAGCCGCATAATTCTATCACTTATGCAAGTGGGTTAATAAAAACACGAATCTGCATAAATATCAGCAGCCTAATAATAACGTAAACCCCGACCAACGGAGGCATTACAAATTTATTAAAACGAAAAAGTCCAAAAAGCAAAGTGATCAAGCAAACAAGAGAAGGACGAGAAAAAAAAGCCGATTGGGGGCAGCTCGCAGCGGAGTAATGAATTATGCAGATTCGCGTGGGCCGTCCGGCGAGTTTCCGAAATCGATGGTACCCACACATCCCGTGAAAAAACGTGTCCTACACGTAAACGAGTGAAACTCGTGGATCGCACGTGACGTATCATCGTGACTGGCCGTTTGTCGGACGTACAACATTTTCACCAAGCCACACGACGAATTACCAGATATTAATTCTTCGTTTCCAATGTGTGCGCATGCGTGTGCGTGTGTGTGTGCGTTGTTACGCGAGGTCGCATAAAAAGAGAGGTGGAGAAAGATGATAAAACGATGAGAGGAAATGGGAAAAATTAGAAAGAAAAAAAGAGCAAAGGGAGGACAAATATTTTCGTACGAGGTGAAATAAAATTAACACTTACGGCTTTAGGGGATCAGATTACTTTCCCCGAACGATTGCTGGACTGTCGTAAAAGAAAATTTACGGGAAAGTAATGGACTACATTGCAAAATTAACGTTATGTTATTAACCATTAACTACTACACTTATTAAAACTTACGTAACCACTTATTGTATTGTCATTGACATGAAAGTGACAAATAAATAATTGAAATCGATTTGTTTTCGCTTTGAACATCAGTAATGGAGGAGTTCATGTTTAGTTTTAGGAATTGAACATTATGTTGTTATTAAGAATAATATAGATTAAATGTAAATAATATATATATAAATAATAGGAATATAGGCAGATAGATAATAGGTAATAATATGTACGACGCAACACAGGAAAGAATTTATTTTGTTAAGATAACGAAACCGGAGGCAAGCGGAACGAAAGAAAATTGTAATCCTAACAGGAAACCAATAAAGAGACATATAAGGATAATATATATATATATAATAATAATAACAATATAATATATATATATATATATATATATATATATATATGTGTGTTTTACTTTGAATATTCTATAGAGATTTTTAGCTTTTTACCTAGCTAAATTTCTCATAAATGTAATAAGTTTCAATGTTCCAGTTTACGCAACCAAAAAGACACCACTGTTAACCACGACAACTACAAAATAAAATATGTAAAGAACAAATAGAACAATAATTTACAAGTGAATAAAATATATGATACACAGAAAAGCGTATACCAAACATCTAAATATTTCAAACGATTAACGATCAGTTTAATGAGCCCGAAGCATAAATACTGAAATATGAAATTAAACAAATAGTAAAACTCTACGTACTCGATAAGCTCTCGCATGAAAATTGCATCGGAACCAAACACGAGTTTAAAAGCATTTAAAAACACGCAATTAACAATTGCAAATACATATTAAATCTCCCCTGTCTCAATTTCATCGGCGGGGCAATGAAAAGCGAAGTTGTCGATAAAGATGAGCGAAAACATGAAATTTCGGGGAATAATTTAACATGGGGGAAAAAAAAACACGGGAGGGAGAAAAAAAAAGAGGGATGAACAACAGAGTGGCGAAACAAACGAGAGTAAAAGGGTCGTGGAAAAGCGGCAGGTGACGTGTCATCGAGAGCAGCGTTGGAAATTCGGTCAGTTTCGACGAATTACCGTTATTAATTCTCAGTTTTCACCGTGCACCGTGCACTTGCCATTATTCAAAGCCTACCGGAAGCCACGTGGAAATGCATCGAACGATCTGGCAATATCGACCATGCAAGTTGTAACGGCCAGGAGGCAAAGTAATTAACGATAAATCCGTTTCGTGATATTTCTCCGAACGAGTCGCGGAAAGCTTTTTTTTTTTTTTTACCGCCGTTCTGCGATGTAACCTGAAACGTTCGCGGATGGAACGCGGAGACAATTTAAAAAAGCTGCGTGCGAATTTTCGTAGATTTTTTTAGCCCACTGCGAAGCAAATGGGGAGAGTAATGAGAAATTGTTTCGCAGTAGGAAACGTTGCGAGAAGAACACGATGAAATAATATTAGGACGGTGCACGTGAAATGTATTATAAAGTAAATCGTTACTGTTACTTCGAAGCTATTACTTAATTTAGGTATTTAAAAATAAACTCGACATAATTTTGAAGTTGTAAGCTACCACATTTTGTCCAATTTTCCTACGTACCTTTTATCCAATTTTGATTTGCCTTTTAATGGAAATTAACAGCTTTGATTTTTATAAATAACCGCTTAACTGTCTCGATATTTATATAAGCATGGTATGTTTTACAAGTTTACACTTCTCGTAAGAAGTTACAGAAATATAATAGCAAACTATTCACATTTTTATTATTTTACACGCGTACACGTCATAGCAAATTTCTACTTATTTAACACGATTGTTACAACTAATAAACGTGCTGTAACGTTCGTGCGTAGAATATTGAATATAATTCTAATAAAAACGTACAAACATTGAGCAACGTAAAATGGGTCGTTTCGTATTCAGCAACCTAAAATAAAAGTCTCTTCTCACGATTACGATAATTATTCGTCGTATAGTTGATAATTACACCTATCGTTTCCTCGTTCTTTCGCCATCGATGTTCATGTTTCATTTATCATGAAAAGTTCACCTTAATGAGAAAAAGCATCCTCGCGTACGTGACTTTCACGTTGTTGTTAATTCCGCGAAATCAGCGTTGTTTCACCGTGATCATCGACGTTCGCGCAGCTGACGTGAACGTCGAAACGTGTTTCGTATCCGGGAGAAAAAAAAGATGACACTTTTATTCCCTGTAAAATCCGTTGCGACTGGAGTTTCTAATGCCATCTACATCCTGTAGCACGGTTTCCTTTCTCTGGATGGAAAGAGTTATAATTGATTCTGGAAGCGTTACCGCTGAAGAAAAGAAGTATATAATGTTACTTCGAATTGATTAGTTACGGATGGTTAAAGCAACGCCGTGGAACCGGCTTAATTGCTAGCCAACCCCTTAATGTTTGTTTAATGTTCCCCTACTATTCAGCGAAGAAATATTTTCGTACAGTCTGTTAGATTTTTTACGAATCAGGAAGCTTATTAACCCGTTGAGTTATAATGACGAGTCGCGCAATCGTTCCGTGAATCACGGCGCAGATTCAACAAAAACGTCTATTGTCGCGGATGAAATTTAACTTGAACTCTAATTTGAACTTTGCGTTATGAGATTGGAGACCATTAAATAGAAATTCGCTACGATATTCGAACTATTTATTCGCGACATCGCAAACGATTAACCATTTGTACTCCAAACCTTCTTTAATAATATTATATACCAGCAATACCAATACACTTTCCTGACTCTACTCAGAACTGAATGTGTTACGTATTTTAAAAGGAAGAAATTTGCCTTTATTTCGAAGGAATGAAAATTTAATTGGCGAAAATAAAACGATGGAAATTCGAACGTTAATCTTTTATCAAATTTACGTATGTCTCCATAGTGGAACCAAAGAAGTGTAAATGGTTAATAACGTGTTAAGAGCAGAATGCGTGTAGCATAGAAAATTATAGTGAGCATTGGATATTTCTTGGATATCAGCGAAATCAATTTTATCACACACACCTAGCAAAATGTTTTGGAATATTTTTACAATATCGCACAAATGGTTTGGAATAGTTTTACAACGTCTCACGAAAAGTATGCAACTCCACGAACGTGATGACTAAATAAGTAGTTATAATCTTTATTGCGACACACAGTCGTGCAACTCGAAGATGTACAGTATTAGAAAATGCAAAACAGGCGCGGTATGGAACGTTTCATAGTATTTGTCTCTCTGCTGGACCTTGTCGCGTTCCCACCAACATACGGCACCGTACGTCACATATGTTGGCTGGCAAAAAAATATATTTTGAAACCTTTTTTTCGAGGTGCATATTCGTGTTACTCGTAGAAGACATTTCTACAGCTGTCGACGGAAAATAGCGACACGTATAAAAACCGTAACACTGAACATCTCTACTCTGTTTTGTGCAACTATTCCCCCATAGGAAGTGGTGCAAATATTGGACTAGGTTCTAAATACGGGCTAGTTAAAGTATAGAGATTATCAAGTGACAAAGGATACATTTTTTAGCGGCGATATTTTAAAGTGGGAGGAGAGAAGCTGGTTCCAGTTTTCGGAATAGAGGAGATTATGTTTCGAATTGGGTAAAGTTGTGAGCTGCAGATAATTTAAGAATCATTATTTCTTCTTTTTTAAATTTATGTCGAGAATCAATCGTGTAAATTTCGAGGTTAAAGGAAGTGATCTAAGTGTGGGCTATGATTTAAACATGGGCTAGTTAATGTATAGAGATTATTGAGTGCTGCCTAAAAGAACAAATAAAGTTCAAATAAATTTGACAAGACGAGCGAATTATTAATTGGAAGAAGTAAATTTGACTAAACCATCCGAAGCTTCGGAAACGTCTGATTGCAGTCATTGAGTGGGGAAAAATTGGAGGGAAAAATTAAATACGGTGGACAATGATACGAAATGCAGGTTGGAAAGTTTGGCGGTTTGGCCAGGAAAAGAAGAGATCAAGCGACGACTTTTGCTACGTAATCTCAGCGTTATTCATAGCCCAGGCATTATTGAACTTCGTAAGTAGGATTACCGGAAGCAGCAGAGTAACCCTCTGCTTCCTCCTTCGCTTCTCGAACCGCAGAAACTTCTTAACAATCCTGCATCGACCATTCGACTTCTTTTACTTCATTCTCGCTTCTCTCCTGTCGTCGACTACTCAAAAGATGGTTGATTTTTAATCAATCTTTGATCGCGCTTTTGTGTAAAAAACACAAAATGGAAGAAGAAACAACGTTCGAATGATCAGAGTTTCATTGTTGTTTAGTAGGTTCCGATAAATACTCTAAGGATGAAAATATCTTTGGAGATTTATTATTGGGTATTAAACAAGAAGCAAAAGTCAATTACGCGAAGCCGAATATTGCTAAGAACGAAAAGCTGAAATCGATTTCAAAAAGTAATAAATAGGACTGTGGATTTTTATGCAAATTCGTATTTTTAGCAGCTCAATTAAAGGAACAGGGATTCGATAGAGATTTGACACGTCTTTGAAACATGCAACACCGAGCGCTTTACTTCGAATACTATTTTATATATTTTTGCGTGTAACGCGTATCGTGTGCCTCTTTACGTATTTAAATTTCCTACAAATGCATAAGAATTCGCAATCCACTGATAAAACAACCATTTCGTTCCTCAGCTATGCGTGTTTACTCTGAATTAATTTGTACGCTTAGTAATACGACGATCGAATGAACAAAAATACTCAAGCGGGAATGAAAGAGCGGACGCCAGCTCTAAGGAGGCAGCAACCCTTCGTCTAGATGAAGTATACTCACCTATTCTCCATCAGGAGCTCATCAGCCACTTTAAAAATATCGTTAGAATGCAATGGAATCAGACATGGACTACTTCAAATCGGACAAAAATTCATAGTGTAGTCAAGGATTTCACCCAACAAACCCCTATCGATAAACTGAGTAGGAAAGAGAGGACAATAATGTCTCGTCTGAGGACCGGCCACACGAGAATTACCCATGAACATATACTCAGAAAAACGGAACCTCCGGTCTGCAACATCTGCCGTAGACAAATTATTGTTCACCACCTTCTATATGAATGTAGAAGATTCGAAGTTCATAGGCGGAAGCACGAAATAAACCCTAACACTGCACTCACATCGAACAGGCACATCAAGAACACCATACAATATTTACTCGACTCCAGTCTCTATCACAAAATTTAGACGGTCCACATCAGGAACATCGTCGCTAATGACCCAGATGTCGATGCGACGTTAACCAGCTACAAAAAAAAAAAATTCTCGTTCCACGTAATTTTTCGTTAAACAGTTAAAGAGCTTCGACTTATCGGGATTCGACTGTATCGCGTTTTATTCAACTCTCGTACAATGCGGCGCTTATAAAGTCATTTTCTCTTATTCATTACTCATCGACAAACCGAAAAGAAATCTACTATTATTACTCGTACTACGAGCACGTTGATAGAGCGTTTCCTGTAAGCGAATAAATAAAACGACTGCTTGATATCGAAATGAATAGATCCGACAGAGAAAGAGAGTAGATAGAAAAACTTGTCGCGCATCATCGTTACGAGATCTCCTGTGTTTTACGAGCGAACTTCTTCGAGCGTAACGACCAAGTGTAACTTTTAGCAGCGGCAATTATCATCTTCGTGGGTTCTGACAGATGCCTTCGGCTATTTTTATTGCGCGAAAATACGACCGTGGAGTGCGAAAAAACCACGAGTGCTCGGCCAATCGTTTTAATCAACGCGGCCATTAATAGTACGTTGACGTCGTATGAATCGTTGCGGACCGCTAAACCGCTCGAGGATCGATCTACACGAATCACCGAGACGCGAAACGCGCAGGTTTCTTCGCGCGCGTAAACGTACGTGCTAGTAATCGAATTTTATTTCTCAATTGCGCCAAGCTTTTCTGTCTAATCGACGCGTTAAGCGTTGGTGGATTTGTGCAATTATTCCGGTTAGACGAGAGGGAATTAAACCCGTGAATTCTAAGTCTACTTGATCAGCATATTCAGTAACTGATTCCCATTGATATCGTTAAAGATTGCCAGGAGGTTGAAATTTCCTGTTACTTTAAATATTATTGGCATACTGCATTATTGCGGATATTTATGCAGATGAATATTTTTATAGGAAATAGTAGTTAGGTTGCTGCATGTGAAATGTTTTTCAATGGAAAACTTTATTGTTACTTCAAAGCTGTTAATTCAGATAACTTGTGCGTGTGATTTTATGTATATATTTTTGTCCAATACTTAAATGCTTCGTTACACTAGAACAGTGACGGCGAACCTTTTTGAGAAGTGGGTCAAAGTTTGTTCATTATTTATTTTAGTACTAGCTCGTGGGTCACTAAGTCAGTGGCGTCACTTGGAAAGGGGGAGGGGAGGATGGTTAAAAGCTACTTTTCTTTGGTTCTCACTTTTAAAATCCTCTAAAAAGTTTACGTTTCCTTTTTGTTTTACAACGTTTACTCTTGCAAATGAAGAGCAGAATATTTGATTGTCTATTCTCTCTTTTATGATATAAAAAATAAGTTTATAAAAATTAACGCGTGGGTCATTTAAAAAGCCTGCGTGGGTGAGTGTCTGACCCGTGGGTCATAAGTTTGCCATCACTGCTCTAGAATAATTAAAAAGACACCAATTTTAGAACTGTTTTGTTCTTCTCTTGGTTTGCTCTTTGATTGAAAATCGAGAGCTTTGAATTTTATAAATTACTAATGAACTATTCTGATATTTACATATTTACATAAGCTTCTCTAAATAATAAGTTTATACTTGCAATAGCTTTTATAGTGTCGTTTATAAATTTAAAGTTCGATGAGAAATTACAGAAATATTTCGCGTATTCATGTATTCAAATACCAATTATTTTTGTTTATATCATCATCAATGTTTTTGTGAATTTAAACATTCTGTTATACGTAAATGTTTCATTTTTTAACAACATATAATTCTTCTTATTTAGTTGTTAGACCAGAATGTACGTCACTTTAACATGTCTACTTACACGTTACAAATAAAATATTAAATCCTTCGAATGTTTATGATTTATTAACCATCGGTTTACCCTAATCGTTTTCCGAGATAGGTGAAATTCATCTCGAACAGAGAAAAATATATGAAAAATTCTTGGGCCGTCGAATGGCATGGGCAGAATTTTGTTATTAGAAGTATGCACCGCGAAGATTGTGAGGAAAAATGCGACTTAAAGTCTATAGCTTGCCGCAAGGAAACTTTATTTTATAATGTCTTTCTTAAGAAACTTTTTCCAGATAAATCCATGAAAATACATGATATATTTACAGCTTTATTACTTTTTTAATTATTAAAATTGTTCGCGTCACCATTTAGAAATTTTATATATTTATTTGTACTTACATGTGTCTTATCGCGTAATTTTATTAAATACCTATTTTCCTGTATTTCAGAATTATTATTATTAAATACTGTCTTTCTTCAGAAACTTGTTCTACGTAAATCCATGAAAATACTTGATATATTTACAGCTTTATTACTTTTTTAATTATTAAAATTGTTCGCGTCACCCTTTAGAAATTTTATACATTTATTTGTACTTACATGTGTTTTGTCACATAATTTTATTAAATACCTATTTTCCTGTATTTCAGAATTATTATTATGAAATATTGTCTTTCTTAAGAAACTTGTTCTACGTAAATCCATGAAAATACAGGATATATTGAAAGTTTTATTACCTTTTTAATTATTAAAATTGTTCGTTCCACATCTTAGAAATTTTATACATTTATTTGTACGTGTATCTTATCACATAATTTTCTTACGTACCTATTTTCCTTTATTTCAGAATTACCAATGAACGATTCTTATTCATCAACAAAAATGGCTGCTCTAATCGATTAGGTACACTTTTATCAGCCCTTATTTCATTTTAAAATCCCCTTTACTTATACACTGGTGAACAAAATGACAAAGCACCTCAAGATTTTATGAAACGAACATCTATTTGTTCATACACGTGGAAAATAAATACACAAGAAAATGAAGTATAATCTTTAACAAAGTACACAAAGAAATTAAATAAATCCTTCGATCTGTTTTGTTATTTATGCCAAAAGAAAGAAATGAAATTTAGTATAGACAAAGTGATAATGAATACAAGGCACTTCAATCGTAAAATAACAGGAATATAAAACATTAAATGAAATCGCATAGTGTTCCTAAATTTGTAATAGCTTGTCTCGACTGTTCTTTACGTTGCACCGTTTAAAATAAAAACATAATAAACAATCGTGGTTGGATTCTATAGCATTGCAATAGGTTCGAGACAGACTATTGTTTAGGAATCGATATTCATAGGCATGGATCCGGAAATAAAAGCAAAAAATAAAGGCGAACAAACTATCGTTTAATGCAGCCTTGCGAAAAGTAGACCGCTGATTGTCCTAGATGCGGATGCACATCCTGGACGCATCGGGGAATAATGAATAATTGAAGCGGCGCGGAAACCACCGAAACCCGATAATTGTTATACGTTCGCTCGATAATTAGCATTCTATCGCGACCGCCGACCGATAATTTCGCCGATGGAAAAATTCGAGCGTGTCCAAAGGGAATTCGTTTGGTTTTCGTCGGCCGAATCAAGGTTCAATCGCGTACAATTCCATTAATTTTCATGCACAGATTTCGCGATAATTTGTAGAATCCATGTATACCGAGTGGATCAATAAAGATCGGCTTAAATGTTTTTACAATTGCGAAGGTAAAACAGAACAATTTCACAACAAAACAAAAAAGTTATTACGTTAACTATTGGCGAAAAAAAGTGTACGATTTTTCGGTCGAATTTTGTTTCTTTTTTTTCATATCCGATGGAAATAATATTTCATGAGAATAATGTAAAAATGTTAAAATTTCGAAGTGGCTTTGTCCAGATTTTACTTTGTTGAATAAAATTTTATTTGGTGCGAGTGGAAATTATTTAACTTTTTGCGGGCAGGTATCAAAAATAGCCGTCACAAGCTTTTTTCGATTTGCTTGTACGCGTATCAATTTATAAAGCGAGAAATTCAATTTAATATCGTTGATGGACGTTGCTAATAATAATTGGACAAGAATTCATTAAGATCAGCCCTTAAAGAGTTATTAATCAAAGGGATAAATTCAGAAACAGAAATGGGGAACGATGTAAATGTCAATAAAAACAAATTTTCATGGTGAATAGGACGATAAAAAGGCTAAAATTGACTTGGTTAATTAATTAGTCTTCATAATTTCCATATAATCGATTTGATACTACAATTTTTCTGTAAAAATTGGGACCAACTAAATTGTGCAAAATGTAACATAAATTATATGTAATATTATAGTACATTATAATATTTGAAATAGACTATAAGTCATATCAAATATTATACTAAATTATAATCCTCGAAAAAGACTATAAATCATAACTAATATTATAATGAATAATAATATTTGAAGAATACTATATAAATCATAACTAATATTATAATAAATTATAACATTTGAAGAATACTACATAAATCGTATCTAATACTATAATACATTATAATATTTGAAAAATACTATAAATCATATTCCTAATACTATAATATATTATTATACTATAATATACTATAATATATACTAAATAATATAATATAACGCATCAAACTATGAGTATGCATAAAAATTCGCAGCCAGGTAAATTACCACGAACAATTTTCTCCCCAAAACTAAATCTTCTCTAAAATATTCTCTTATCATTTTTTTTTTGTTCATCTTCCTTCGTTTCGTCGCGATAAAACGGCAGAGAGAACGCAGGTCGAAAGAAAGGGCGACGAAGGAAGGAAAGTTGATGAACTTAATAATTCATTTGACATGGCAATTATCTACTCGTTAAAGTAAAATGCCACCGGTGTGCAAGAGGCAGAAGATAGCGACAGATTTTTTGCAGAAAGGCTGCATCAAGATATCTTGCGAGCCGCAGACATGATAATCGCTATCGTGACCTTACCGGGGCCTGGTTAACCTATGCTAAGGGCGCTTTTTCACCGTCGACGACTCAGCGTGTTTGAAGACGACGCCTCGAGAGGAAGGATGATACCATTCTTCACATTTAAGAGGATCAAGCTGCTTATGATTGCCAAGATCTGCCTCTTACTTCCTGTCTGCCAGGCTGCGATTTTTACGGCCAACACGAGAGAACGCCATTGAAGATAATTTTAATTGCCATGGCAATTTACAATCCTCACGGTGTTTTCTACGTTGTTTAAATTTTCAATTCGCGAACTTTCCTCGATTTAAAATTATACAAAAGTATTCGGATTATTCGCGATGTGAAATATACGTGTAAGGATTTAATAATTTCGTTATAATTATTTTTAGCGGATCGAATTCAATGGATTAGAGAAACTCTGTTGCTCTTTAATTTAATTTTCTTACATTGGTACTTTTTTATACTTTTTAAATATGTTATCCGAATGTCGTTGCATTGTCTTTGATATTGACGAAGCTGTGGTGGAACAGCACATTTTCAATAGATAGCATCGTACATTTTAATTGTACTGTATAATAATGTATAAAATTAGGAAAACTGCGAAACGTTAAAAGTTCGTACGATTTTTTAAAAGCAGAAGAAATAAATCAAAGCTTTCCTAGTTTTGAAACAAGTATAAGAAATCTGTTATTAAAAATTACAAATCCTCTTTTTTCCAGAATCATTGAACTTTTTCGAAGAAAAGGGAATGTGATTGAATTTAATAAAATCTTGAAGACTAGAACAGAATTAACTTTGCATACGTTTACCTCGTGAATATATTCGAATAAATACCAACGAAATTGGTTCGAATAAACCTCAACATACTGTATGATTTTTATATAATATAATGAATTATCTACTATCATTCGAATAATTTTGTTACAGTAAATGGAACAAAAATAAGATCCAACCGGTATCTCGGTGCACGTTAAAACAAAGTTTGCGTTACTTTATTGAACATAGGATATGTACATATGTTTGAAGTGCATCAAACTTGGCCTGTTTCTGCACGTGTTGAATCAGCAAATATGACAACCCTTGATTTAACCCCTTACCTTCGCCATTAGATTAAATGTGTATTTGCCTTCCATTTACGGTCTGCCTAACAAGAGAGTGGCCATAATATTTTCGTAAAAGTTAATATCAATTTTGGAAGTATATAATAAAATAAAAAGCTACGGCGTACTAATTTAATAATGAGTCTATAGCGCAACATTGTTGAATGTAGCTTAATATAATTTTCAATTTCCAATCTCAATCAAATTAATCGATACATTTGAACATCATCAATACTTCTTGAATCAAATATTCCTTAAAACATAACGAAACAGTTAGATTAACAGCAGCCATTCTTAAACGTAATTTGTAACATAACAAAAATATATTTGTTCGTAAAGTGTCAATGATGGAAAGCATGAAAATTTGTGAATTTAGAAATCGAAAAGCTTGGAAAATTGAAAGGTTAGAAATTTAAAAGCTTGGAAATTTGTCAACTTAAAAATTTGAAAGCTAGCAAATTCACAGATTTGAAAAATTCTAAGTTTAAAAATTCCACATAAAATTGAAACCTAGTTAACAAGAAGGATGTGATCGTAATAAAAAGTAAAAGACAGGCAAAGGGAAATCCATTTCCTTAAAAGTTGTTCATTACCAGACTTGTGGCAATTTGCAATTCGTTGCTTCGTTAACCCGATATAGCGACGCGAAATCCATCGCTTAAAGGACGTTAAAAAATACCACCTACGCAATTAGAGGATGCATCGAGAGTTTCGTTTTCCACCGCTAATCAACGGCAAACAAGTACGCGGTTGGCGAAGTCTCGCGATCCTAACCAACGATCCTTTGATCTTCCCCCGACCATCGATATTCTTTTTCCCTTGCTGCTTGTCCCGATACCGACTGACGTTCCAGCGTTTCCAATTAACGTTGAACGCCGGAGAACGCGACTTCCTGCGCTGCTCGACGTTCCGCTTCCTTTTTCGCAAGGCAACCGGTAAATTACTTTTTAAGTGTCCCCCCTCCGTCGTCATTAAAGAGCGAGCACGTCGCCTAACGATTCGCCAAAATGCGATCTATCGAATCGATCTTCATCTGAAAATTTCCCATCGAATCTTAACATTCTTCTTCGCTCGATAAGAATATTGTCGTCCGATTTTAACGCTGGATTTTGAGGGAACCCGTTAATTTCACGAAAATGTAGTTTTATTCGCGTAAAGTTAAAAAGAAGAAAAATCGGTTGATGCGATTAATATGAATACGTATCGTAATTTATTCCGCTTATCCTTAACCCTTTGCGGACGAGCGTCGACAAATAATCGCCTAATCATTTTTTGGCTTTCCGAACCTATGTCGACTTTTAAAGCAGAAAACTTAACGTAATGAATACTTAACGCAATAATAAACATTTGAAATCGTTAGGAATTACATGGTTTGGAACTCGAAAGCTTGAAAATTCAAAGGCGTAGAATTCAAAACTAAAGTACTCCCATAAGTGTCATTACTTCTCGTCCGCAAAGGGTTAATATTGCAATTTTGGGTGTTCATGTATGATATTCTTATTTATCAGGACATCTGTGAAATTATGCTATCCATATCCGTAAACCTAATGTTATCCTATTTTTGAAATTGAATCGAATTTTATTATAGTAATTTTCTTTTGTTTATTTTTTTAATAATATTGGCATATAAATTAACGATTAAAGATTGCCAATATTTAATTATCGAATCGCGAAAATTACCGAAGCTTCATGACGTCGTACCGTATACAAAATATTTGCATTTAATATTGCTAATTGTAAACAAATTCCTTATCTTTCGAATTCCGGTTCAAGATCGCGATTTTAAAAATCCGAAAAAGTATTATCCGAAAAAGTACCGCTTGAAGTTTTCCCCGTAACAGAAGCTCTACTCTACTTCGCTGTGTTTTCTAATAAAATCACTGTAATTTGCGAAAGATAACAACGTGGCCGAATTTAGTCAATCTAATAATACGAATCACGAACGTGATACATTCGCCATATACACCCTATTTCACCCTGCGCAGCGTAGCGCAAGTAAGCACATCCTCGAGCACAATCGCAGTGGCACAAAGAGAATCACGAACGTTGGTCGTCGTAAACTATCGCAAAGTGCGGGCGGCTTAGTAAGCTAATTAGCATGCACGGGGTTACGGTTGCGAAGGGAAGCGACAAAATGATTAGCGTCGAGTTGCACGCGGTCACGGGACAAAATACCTACCAGAGGAAGTTCCTCGGATTTTCAATATCGTTGCTCAAGAATTTCGTCCCCTGTTCTCCTCTAAGAGGAAGCACGCGGAGAGTTTAGCAAGTTTCGCTTCTTTCTCGCGTACGAGATCCTTGCTTCCCCCTTCCTGGATCCTTTGTTCGTTGGGCGCGCACAAAGGGTTGGCCCAGGCGTGGATGTGTATCCGACTAACCTAACCGTGCGCATCGTATCGCTATCTGCTCGAGCACGCGTGTTCAAGGTACACGTCTGCCAGCTAACGGTCTATTGTCTTAGACCACGCATACCCGGAAACGGGATCGGTGTAAACGAGATAAAATCAGTAGACATTGAAGTAGAAATTTTGCGGCATCTTTCGACTCTGTCGCGACTGACGCGCGCGATCCTTTGTAATAATAATTTTAATAATTTTAACAATTTAGGCGCCGCATTCGTACGACGCGCGGACTTTAGCTTCTTTTTACGATTAGCATAAAACGAGCAGTGATTAACGCTTTGCGGACGAGAAGTAGTAACACTTGTGAGAGTACTTTAGTTTTTAATTCCACGACTTTGAGTTTTCACGCTTTTGAGTTCCAAACCATTTAATTTCCAACGATTTCAAAAGTTTATTATTACGTTAAGTATTCGTTGCATTAAGTTTTGCGCTTTAATAGTCAACATGGGTTCGGAAAGGCAAAAAATGATTAGGCGACTATTTGTCGACGCTCGTCCGCAAAGGGTTAATTCGAATCCATACAGATCCAATAATTAACACGGATTGTAATAAGAAAAATTCCGTTAAGAAGGGGTGGTTAATTTTTCTTCGCATTTCCAGGAGAAATTTTAGTTACGTTAGAATATCTCCAACTCTTTTTTTACAACTTATTATGCGGTAAGATAAATTCACCGCGTCAATGCACGCAGGTTCTCTAATGAATCGGAATGCTTTCGTATATACAGGTAAATGCACCGGGAACCTGATCAGCCTATTATTGTTCCAGGACACGCGCGCGAATGATAGAACTGAGATTAGCATGATCAAAGCATCCATATTCGATGCCCAATGAACTTCTGAAGCCCCATTACGCGCACTGATTTGTCGAATAAATGTTCCATCAAAGTGACTAAAAAAGCTTCTATGATCAAACCTTCCACGTATATCGTTTATAATCTTGCTGTAAATTTCGCATCGAGTTTTAATTCATTAACAGAGCGAACGAAACCGATAGAGAAAAAATTATGAAACGACGTAAATGTGAAATTAATATTTAAGAAACTGCAAGGAACAATGCAAAGTTATACAGTGGTTACCGAAAAATATTTGCACGCGTCTGAATGTTTCGATGAGTCGGTTTTTGATCAGGTTCTATGTATATTTTATTTGCATAAGAGTCAATTTTTATCGTCGCATAACACTACCATTAGATGGTGGAGAAAGTAATATATTCGGTCTTAATTAATTAGTAGCTAAGTGTGAAAATAGATACACTTCTATGCGAATAGATTTTGCAGCCAACTAATCAAGATTCTACGAAATGGCAAATTAGAATTAAAGGTTTCCAGGCAAATTATATTGTAAAAAGTATTCCAACTCTTTTGTTACAAAAATTCTTTTTATATGCGTCCTCAGAAATTGGCCAATCATATGCCAAAATGTGAAACTATAATTTTTCTAATAGCACATTGCAATTTCTGTACACGAACATAAAGAAAAGGTAAATAATAGTAATAAGATTTAAAAGTATTTGTAGTCGTACTATTTCTATATCAACGAAACCTATCCTCATCTTTGCATCAGAAATGCTTTTCAATTTTGAAACAATCGCACTGAAAGAGTTAAATACCAAAATAAAAAATATTCTAATATTTTTGCTTCTACTTGAACAATAACTTGTTATTTAAATACACGAGTTTTAGAATACGAATAAATCTCTACATGCTTAAATTATTCAGTTATTCTAAGGTATTTAATAGTGTGGCGGCTCTCCTGCACCCACCACTAGAGGGACATACGAAATAGGCTTTCTCGAAAGTACTCGCTCCAACTACCTCGTCCATATATATACCGCCTTTAACCTTCCTTCCAATATCCCAAGTCTAAGGCAGGGCCTGCTAGGTAGCCTTACTGATGAGTCCACTAGCAGGCCCAGGACGAAACGCAAACACCCTTCCTTTTCCTATCCTATCCCCTCTCTACAGCTCCACAATAGTATTAAAATAAAAAGTATAAAATGCTGAATAAACTCTCATGCGCTTTAAGCAGAACATCACATATTTTTAATAGAAATTTTAGAATCTGAATAAATTTCCGCATGCTTCGTTTCGTCGGTTATTCTAACGATATAACATATTTAATAGTATCGAATTGAAAAGTATAAAATGCTGAATAAACTGTCATTAATGAAAGAAAAAGGGAGAAACGGTGGTCGTTAAATCGAAGGCAATGCATTTACGAGAGGCGCATTTCTGCTTACTCGAAAGTGCATCAAGATGCACTTACGTAAGCGGTGACCTATTACTTTAAGATACGCGCGTATCGACGACGCTACAGAAATTATCGGCGAAGGAAGGTTGTCAAAGCATCCGAGTAGCCCCACTGTCAAGCGATTTAGTAGGTTAATTAAACGCCTCCTCGATCAGTGATGCCTGCAAACGCGCTGTTTCCTATTCGCGGCCATGTGTAAGCGAACCATCCATGCGTCGTTAAATTGCGATCAAGCATAAAAATCGTATCAATTATGGAGTGCGAGCAATTTTCCATCGATATTAATTGTCTCGTTTTTTCCAAATGGCCAACGGAAAATTGTGCAAATTAAACGAAGAGAGCGGAATCGCGGAGAAACGTGTATTTTTAAACGCAATATGCATCAATATCGGTTTAATTATTAGAGATTTAATAGTGGTTAAATTACGAATAATCGAGAGAATGAAATTAGCAAATGAACAAATTAATTATGTACCGTATTTAATTACGTACGATAGATTTAAAGTCGTTGCAAATATTTAGAGTTTATTGGAAAAATTCGCATTTCGCATAGGGAAATATTTTAATCTGTATATTTTTGCATATTCAAATTTTCCACAAATGCGCAATAATAATTATTAAACGGCGAATTAATATACAAATACACGTACCCGTAAACACGACTAATCAAATGGAACCTAAATAAAAATTCGTTTCATTCCTAAATGATTATATTGCACAGCTGACGAAGATGAAAATAAATAAACAACTATCCTATATAATGCAAAATAATTCGTCGATAATTAAATTCTTCGATTTTCTAATTCGTCTTTAATACCGTTTGCTTATTACAATTTTATATTTATAAGTTTCCCCGTTTTATATTTACAAATTTCCCCATTTTATATTCACGAATTTCCCAATTTTATATTTTAAAAATTTCCCCATTTTATATTCACAAATTTCCCAATTTTATATTCACAAATTTCTCAATTTTATATTCACAAATTTCCCCAATATCACATTTATAAATTCCCCGTTTAAAATTCCCACCGAATAATATTTACTTACTCCGAATGCTATTACAATAGAGAGGCGGATAGCTTGGTTAATAAGGATAAAACTAAGTATTCTAAAATGGTGAAACTCACCTTCGAGCCGTGAGAACGTCCTCGGTTCACAGCTTCCGATCCGGCTAGATGATCGACTTCCGTTCGCTATTCATCAGCTCTCGTTTTCTATAGCAGAAGACAATCTCTCACGAAGTCGGGCTCAGGCGAGTAACCGTGAAAGTTTTGGGAATCGAGCCGGAAAACTGTTACTCGCGTAGACACTCACGCCTCGGTGGCTCTGAAAGTAAAAGAACGAACTCTGGTAAGCAGCAACACGCTAACACGATTACACTCCACGAATTCTTTTCCCATTCTACCAGCTAACGGAACAAATTATTTACTTATCTATTCACTGGTGAGATAGCCTTTCGTTTACGCGAATAGATTAACAATTATGCACAAGTATTATTATTAAAGTATTAAATGTAGGATAGGAAATCGACCGTTTTGTAATGGTAGGAAGTTAGCAATTATAAGAATATAGTGTATACAGTTATATTGCTCGTATAGTGATTGGCGTGATTCAAGAGAAAATCCAGATCGAGTTGGCAGCGAGCAGGTAGAAGTATTTAGTTCAAATAGGCTCGTAATCTCTGGGCAAAGTATAATTTCGCTGATAATGGTAATAATCATTATCATTGGTAAGTAAAAAAATTCTAATGTTTTAACGAAACTACAAAGTGGAATATCGAACTCTAAGTATTACTCTCTTTCATATAAGTATTAATAGTATTAAACTCTTTTTCTTAACGTCGCAACAACTATTTTGGTACAACTATTGTTATATATTATTTTATTATGTTTATTATTTGGTCGGCAATTTTAGTTTCTTTGATGAACTCAAGGAGATCACGAATCTTGTTGATTTCAATGTTAACATTAATTGTGGTTCCAATCTTGTGTTTTTGCTTGTCTGGAGTTTACATTGCGTTGCTACACGAATTGGATAGGTTTTGTCTACCGATTGAAAAACTTTAGAAGGAAACAAAGAATCGCGAAGCAAGATACTTAAACAATGCGTGCGTCGAGTATTGATATTAATTAATTAATTTAAACCATTTACTGTTTTAATTTTGTAAATTCGTATCCTTATTGAACTTGCTAAAAACAAATTGCTCGTAAAAGTCTACAATAAGAAACACGAAAGGGCAAAAAGAACTCTTTAAAAGACTACTTAAAATTTAATAGCAATTAATTAACAAGCAACCTATTTATACTATCTGAAAGATTGTATAATTATCTAGAAACGAGTTTTAGATCAAGTGTATAAGTAACAGATTACCAAAGGAAATAAAATGTTCTTCCTTCGCTGGGAAATTGTCTGTAAGTAGTATTGACCGCTATATGGTCAGACATATAGCGTCACCGTTTCTACGCACAGAGAATGGCAAGTATTTTATTAAATTCCTACTAAATTGGTTTTATTGAACGATATTTTATGAAAATTAATTTAATAAATATATTCAAATACCAATGTACACACATTTTTTGGGATTTATATAAAACTTTCCTGCGTCTAAACTTTCAATTGAAGTTTAAGCGTATAAAATTATTTGCTAAGAAATATTAGCTTTTGCTAGACAAGTTTAAATGTACAAAATTAATAAACATTACCGTATCATAGAAATTCGAGACTTTATAGATATTTGAAAGTTTCGAAGTTTAAAGTCTTGAAAATCCTTGAAATTTGCAAACATAGAAATCTGAATGCTTGCAAGCTCGCGCAAATATGGAAATCCAGACTCTTGTAAATGTAAAAACTCTAAAATGTTAAACATTTACATTTCGCGTTAAAAAATGTTCAAAGCGCGACAACAATTCATAATGTTTCCTCGTAGAAAATATTCTCATGCGCTTTGCCATATAAAAAAAGAAAAAAAGCCTCGTTTACACACTTTCTGCCATTACCTTATTGTCGCCCTCTGGCTCGGCTCACACATGAAAACAAGCTTGGCACAACTTTATTTCGCGCTTCAAAGCAAGGGAACGTGGCACGGTAATTATAACAGACGTAGCACACACGAAACGGTGTAGAAATGAGACCTTTACTCACGCGATTCTTTTCATAAAAGAAAACGTGGCGAGGAGTACGAGAGAGAAAAAGAAAAGGGGGGGAAACGGCCAACGAATTGTAAAAAGGTGGAAGGCGAGGAAAAGAGACTCGGTAATGAAGAAAAAGAGATGAAATCAAATTTTTCTCATCGAGCTATTCGCGCATAGTACTTAGCACAAAGAGGATAAGGGAAAAGGTGAAAAGCCTCAGGGAAAGAAGGTAAAAGAAAAAATAAAAGAAGAAGAAAAGCGGAAGAGGTAATAATTACGGCCGCGTTCTCGAGATCCCTGATAAGAAAGACAAAAATAGCGTCGTTGCTGACAGCCACGGATAAAGCAACAATTCTATTAGGGAACGGCTTAAAATGTCTGACGCGTTCTAATGCCCATCTTCAATTCTCATCTTTATTTTTATCGTCGCCAACTTGCAGTATCGGATAGCTATTCTATTCGTTACGACGTCAAGTGTATTCTGTTGTGGAAATGATGTAATGATTTTTTTTTAAGTGAAATAAGACTGGTTGAAGCTTAGAATATATGGGATATTTGGAAGATTTGGAATATTTAGGGTATTTAGGATATTTAGAATATTTGAAAGACTTGGAACACTTCGAATATTTGGAATATTTGGAAGATTTGAAGGATTCAGAATATTTAGGGTATTTAGGATATTTAGAATATTTGAAATATGTGGAAGATTTGAAAGATTTGAAGGATTTGGAATATTTAGGGTATTTAGGATATTTAGAATATTTGAAAGACTTGGAATAGTTCGAATATTTAGAATATTTGAACTATTTGGAAGATTTGAAGGATTTAGAATATTTAGGGTATTTAGGATATTTAAAATATTTGAAATATGTGGAAGATTTAGAAGATTTGGACGATTTGGAATATTTAGGGTATTTAGGATATTTAGAATAGTTGAAATATGTGGAAGATTTAGAAGATTTGGAGGATTTGGAATATTTAGGGTATTTGGGATATTTAGAATATTTGAAAGACTTGGAATACTTCGAATATTTGAAATATTCAAACTATTTGGAAGATTTGAAGGATTTAGAATATTTAGGGTATTTAGGATATTTAAAATATTTGAAATATGTGGAAGATTTAGAAGATTTGGAGGATTTGGGATATTTAGGGTATTTAGGATATTTAGAATAGTTGAAATATATGGAAGATTTAGAAGATTTGGAGGATTTGGAATATTTAGGGCATTTAGGATATTTAGAATATTTGAAATGTATGGAAGATTTAAAAGATGTGGAATATTTGGAAGATTTAGAACATTTAGAACATTTGGAATAATTGAAATGTTTAGAATACTTAGAATGCTTGAAATACTTCGAATATTTGGAATACTTAGAATATATGGCATATTTAGAATATTTGGAATACTTGGAATACTTGAAATCCATTCAATATTAATACTTCAAAGTTTTGCTCGAATTAAGAAAAAATATGCATTTCATAAGAATTCTCTAAACCATTAATCATTTCTGCGATATTGAATATTTTTCTTTTTCTTTACGTTATTCCACAATCGGACAGCGTAATTATCTAGCTTATTATTTACGGTTCTCTTAAAGAGGAACGATAATGACGAGTTTAATTAAGCGAGCCTTTCTCCTTGCGTGGAAAAATGAAGGGATTACTACTAAAGAAGCATTCAAATGTTTTCTTGTAAATGAAACGAGTTCTTGGATCCTTCTTCTGAATAATGCCGGCGTAAAATGAAAAGGAATCGCGAAAACGAGCATACTGCAACGCAACGGAAGCATATCTAGTAGTTCAAATCATCGAGTTATACTGGTTTCGACTTATCGAAGTTTTCGAATAACAACGTTTAACATACAAGAAAGAATAAAAAAAATAACAATGCTTCGCAATCTTCGTTAAAAGTTTGCATTTATCGAGATAAACTTCGATTTGTTAAAATCTGGTCACCCTAAATTCGAGTTACAAAAACGTAAAATACTACATTTAAACGCGTGGTAAATAATACTAGTTAAGGTGAGTTTTTCTTCGATCTTTCTAATCTATAGCAACCATATATCAGGTGTACAAATTAATTCGCTTCCCCTTTACGAAAAGCTTCGAATATATCATCGATATAAACTCGTCGTCTGTTTCTTTGAAACAGAATTGGCAAGAGTTTGCAAAATAGTTTTTAATAGATTGCAAAAATCAACTTCTACACGCTTAGCGTGCCATTTCACTGTATCGTTTATATGTACAGTTGCTCGCAAAATTGAGCGTACACCTATGTTGCCGACGAAAAATAGCTAAAATGTGAATATTGAAAAGTAGAAACACACACGATATATATGTTTTTCATTCGCATATTTTAACGGACAGTACGTGCAAAATTCCTGAGCGAAAATAAGTTATTTATACGCACTTAATAGAAAACGTAAAGGTGTAACTTTTTCGCTGACACAAACGTGGTCGTACTCATCGATATTTTCACTATTATAGAGATATGATACATGTACATTACTATTTCGTTAACCACCGTTAATCATCATGGCATAAAATTAATTAATTTTGTATAAAGAAGGTGAAATATTGTCCGCCTTCTTCTTATAATTTCATTTTGAAATCTTCTCCATTCGTAAACGTATAATTGATGGATTTTGGATTTCAATTTGTGTGGATTACACTTTGTGGATTACACGAATTACACAGTTTGTGGATTACAATTGAGTGTACGCTCAATTTTGTGAGTAACTGTGCGTCGAGACGCACCGCTAATTCCACGCTGTTTCGCTAAAAGTGCGACTAATCTGTTTCAAATGCAACCCTCGAAAGGGGGATGATTTTCAAGCGTTCCCTCCCCGTGATGTTAAACTATTTCCACGCCTTATTCGCGGCCGGAGACGTAGAATTCATACTGCCTACTCTAGCGTCGCAAAACGTCTGGGTCGTTAAGCCGGCAGCGACGGGATTTTATCGTGCATGTTCCACGGTCAGCCAACGTTACCGGTGTTTTTGCTGTGCCGCTGACGCGCAGTCACAATGTCCGCGACCGTCTCCCTTCCTTTCTCCGCTCGTGTCGCGTCTTTGAACGTTTCAACGTGTCGCTCGAAGCCGCGTGTAACCGAAGCAACCGAATAAATTATAACTGTTGTAAAATCAGTTTATTATATAATACATTAACGTATTAAATTGTGGCGGCTCTCCTGCACCCACCACTAGAGGGACATACGAAATAGGCTTTCTGGAAAGTACTCGTTCCACCTACCTCGTCCATATATATACCGCCTTTAACCTTCCTTCGAATATCCCAAGTCTAAGGCAGGGCCTGCTAGGTAGCCGCACTGATGAGTCCACTAGCAGGCCCAGGACGAAACGCAACACCCTTCCTTTTCCTATTCTATCCCCTCTCTACAGCTCCACAAAATAACAATGGATTCGCGTATACAGTCTATAATGAAATAAGAATAAGTAAAGAGCTATAAGATACTTTAAACTTTCTGCCTTGCACGCAACGACAGTGACAAGTGTGTCTTTCCACTCTCGTCTATTAACTAAACACAAGGGCGAAAAACCAAAACCTTGTCCGCACCACGGACAACCCCTCCGCAAGGCACGGCTTAAGATGCCTGAAAGATGGGAACCATAGGCCGTCGATGCTTGACACATCTGGCATCATCGTTGCATTCCAACAATAACGAATAAATTAAACTAGGTACTCCCATGCGTTTCACCAACCATAACTTGACCATAATTAGCCCTTCTTGAGCGAGTTGCGTTTTTGAGTCACTTGAATCCAGGAATACTATAGCAGACATTATTTTTCATTTCAAGATTTTCAATGGTTTAGTAGAAAGTCGTTAGATTCTCTCATTCGTCAATTTTGTATGCTTCTTCGAGGACTCTTAGATTTACTCGTACGTTTCTTCCCACGATTTATACATCTCCTTTTCTTTCTAGGATTACGACCATGGTGAAATGATTATTGTACAACTGTTGATCTTTTTGGTGTTTCTATCGTTGTACGTCGAAATGAAATGAAATTGTAATGATCGCACATCGTGTACTCTAATGTAAACTAATGGGTTATCGATTAAATTCAATTAAATTAAAAATTAAATTAAACATTGCGAGAAGAGATATAAAATTTACAAATGGAAGCATACAAAGATATTTTCATATCCAAGAAAAAATGTGCAAGATTTTCGAAACGATATAAAACCACTATAAGTATACATATAGATATAAGAGCCACTATAAGTATAGATATAGATATAAGAGCCACTATAAGTATAGATATAGATATAAGAGCCACTATAAGTATAGATATAGATATAAGAGCCACTATAAGTATAAATATATAGATATAAGAGCCACTATAATGGCGTATAGTAACTAAAAGGTTAATTCAGGAATAGTGCACGAATGCTTTGCAATTGTTTCCTACTAATATTGCATTTGGAATCCATTTGAAGGTAATTGGCGATTATTATTCAAACTCAACCCCTTCCCTGTACCAAACCAAAAATTGCAAAGCATTTGCAATGCATAGACAAAAGTAATTTTGATTAATTTATCAGTAGCGAGCAAATCCTTCTCTAAAAAAGTTAGAAAATCCCTGTGAGAGGCTCAGATCGGATCTCTAAAATTTCTAGCATCACAGCATTGTTATTTTCTTGATTATTCTGCTACTTTCTTTTACAAAGAAAGATTGTCTAGGTTTTACTACTGGAATTTCCGTACTTGGTGTGATTGCGCTGCTTTTTATTCCAAGAATTCCTATCCGAGTATCATTACAAAGTTTTTTTTTTATGACACTGTTATTTTTGGTGGAAGAGGCTTCAACTTTTATTGCTGCAAACTTCAGTGTTTTTACGTTGATCCTTTTTATTGTTGGAATCCCTCCTTTGCAATTCTTCTTCGGTTTTTTTGCTTTTCTATATTAATTCATTATACTCAACATGTTGAAAAATGTTCCTAAGTAAAATAGATGTCGAACAATGTTGAGCTCCAAACTGGAACGCGTTTTAGGTTGAATACCGTTTAAAATAGTTAAACAAAATTACTTAGCGATAACCTTAAAGTGGCAATACGTGGTACGTCTACTCTATCCACTTTTCTATTCAATTCCTTATTTGACTTTCCCATTGCTGCAATTCTTTTCTTAGCGTCTTTGCGTTACTCCTCTTTTATCGCTATTTTATTCTTCGCTGTAGTTGTGTTACAGTTAACGTTGGCTTTCTTGTTATCTTATCTTCTATGCTCCGCGTTGGCAAGCTGAAAAGCAGCAAGCTTGTTGCTACCGGACGTACCATGTTACCGTTGTGTTAATATTTGTGGAAGCAAGCTTGACGCTGCTTGCCTTTGTTGATGGATCGCTTTCTCTCTCACTCTCACTCTCTCTCTCTTGTACGTTCGATCAAATTAATCGTGTCGAAGACGAATTGCAAGTTTCCCAAAGAACACTCGGCTTCCTGTATCAATTTTGTCTCTTTGTAGTTTCTGTATTTCGTTCTTGACGATGTTCAATTATTGTGTCATGCTTTAATAAAGGATACTTCGTTTAACACTTTATCTAACGCTCACGAATGAAATACACTAATGTAAATACTATTAATCGCTTTGTTCGAACGTGGAAGATTAGTACCACTTACAATATGATCTAAATAACATTATTTATTTACATAATCTGCATTCATTTCGAATGGTAACGATATAAATTCTTTCGGATACGAAGCAGAAGTAATAAATAAAACAGAGTTAATTTATAAACTTTCATTATAGATATCGTATCGAAAAGAAATAAATTTTTGCAATTGGATACACAGGAAATTTTGCAGAAAAGTTTCGCCAGCATATTTTGATATTTTAACCCTTTCGCTGTGACGAATTTTAGTTGAAGAGTATGAAGGAATAGTAATAATATCGAATTATTACGTGTAGCAGTGAATAATTCACTTCTGTTGTCAAATTCAGCGTTTATTTTGAATACAACAAAATACCTGTCTTAATTCGTGCTAAAATGAAGAGTTGATTATTCGATAGAATAAGCTTATTAATATATTTGTTTAAAAATAGTGGTTTACTTATTGGTACACCTAATACGTTTAGTTCAATTATTGATATTCTAATATATAATATATAATATATTCATATTCTTCTCTTCATCTCCTCATACTATTTTAGTAACAAAAGATTGCAAATGCTTTAAGTCGTCAATAATATTAGATAGCTGCAACGAATTGATAAAAGAAGCCAAAATGTGTAAAATAATTGAAAGAAATTTGAATCAAAATAATGTATACTTTGCTTTGAATATTTTATATATTCTTGCATGTTACGCGCGTTTGCTGCACGTCTGCTAATTTCAATTTTCCACAAATGCATAAAAATCCGCAGTCTAGTTATATTTTAATGAAGGATACTTTATTTAAACAGAGATAAATTATTCGAATTTTAATCACTTTTAATTGAATACAGAGCAGGTTTCACAGAAAAAATGTTCATCAACATACTCTGCAATGTTTAATCTTCAAAATGGGTAGAATAATTCAAAGTTATTTTAAATATGTAACAGACATTAATTAATCGCCGTGTTACAATTTGACGAAGGATACTTTATTTAAACAGGAATAAATTATCGGGATATTAATCTTTTGGAATTTAATGCACAGAAAATTTGCCAGCAAATATTTTGATCCTTTTAATCTTGGAAACGAGTAGAGTAATGTAAATAAATTGTAAACATTGATATTAAGTTATGCAACGCGTAAATTAGAAGGAAAGTTGAAACTTTTTACCATAGAAGAATAAAGAAACCAATGATTTAAATCTGGGAACCTGGTAAAATAAAATTAAACAAGGGACGAAGTAGGCCAATTAACGTGATTTAAAACCGAGGGCTAATTATAGTCTAGGGATTCAAACTAACAACGTTTCATTCTACTAAAGTTATCCCCAACCAACAAACTACGATACGATCTGACTATAATACGTACGTGTAGAATTATGTAGCGTATTGTTTTCAACCCGGTTAATTAATTGTTTCACCCTTTCGTATCTCAAACTTTTCAACCTTCTATCTGACCTACAAACACGTTCACTATCTTCAAACATAATTATCCGTCATCCATCATCCAAGATCGTTTAGAAATACCACAATTTTATTAGCAATTCGCCACGTCAATGAACGTAAAATAAAATGAAATAAAAGAATGAAGTTTAATAGAGATCTGTTTAATTCTCTAAACGTTGCAATTTTCACTGTACTTTCAATATTTTTGTATACTTCTATATACCATTATGGAATTTCTTTTCTCCTGCAAATATAAATTTGTCACAAATGCATAATGATCCTCAGTCCAGTTATATCTGTTTCCAATGAAATGAGTTCAATAATCAACTGCATAATGTTATCAACAGGTTATTATTATCAAAAATAATGAGTCCCAAATTATTCCAATGTATATGATGTATCATATACTAGTCAACGCATTAAACAAAAAAAAAACAAATTGCTGTGGCGGCTTTCCTGCACCCACCACTAGAGGGACATATGAAATAGGACTTTCTCGAAAGTACTCGCTCCAACTACCTCGTCCATATATATACCGCCTTTAACCTTCCTTCCAATATCCCAACGTCTAAGGCAGGGCCTGCTAGGTAGCCTTACTGATGAGTCCACTATAGCTAGCAGGCCCAGGACGAAACGCAACACACTTCCTTTTCCTATTCTATCCCCTATCTACAACAGCACCACATTGCAAAATACAAAAATAATAAAAGTAACTACGAAAAATAAAATTATTCATGTATTGGTGATTGGGACTTTCGCCCTGATCCCTTTTATACAGAAGGAAGAAAGTAAAAAAACAAGTTTGGAATGTATTTCAGCAAAGATGACGCGAATACGGCGGCGCAGTCAAAGGGTGTAATTCTAACTGCTTCCAATTATTTGCAACAACTGCCCTAAAGGGAGGCCAGGGGTCACAAATGATTTAAATTCTAATCCGTAGAGCGCCGGCTTCCGGAGAATTTCTGGGTTGAAGGGGTTGTTGCACAGAGAGAACTTGGACAGCTGCAGTGAAAGTACTTCGACTCAAGAGATTCGTGTTTGCTCGTAAGCTTCTGCAAGACCGTTTGCGGTCAACCGCAACAGGAACGACGAAAACTCGGCGAAGCGGGCAAAGCTGTTTTCAAAAATAGAACCCGACCAAAGTGATCCCCTCGTTCCGAAATCCTCTACAACATTCTCTTTCGCGTGCAAAACATCGCCCCGTTTACTACGCTAAAGGGTTAGTATCGTTTGGTAAAACGGTTCGTTAGACGTTTATTACACCGAATTCCTTACCTCGAATTGCTATGAAGAAGTGGAAAGTTAACGGACGAACGTCGAAAAAAAATGGAAAACTATTGTAATAATAAAATGACACGATTGCTGAGAAAATGCACAACAGGGGAAAGTAAGTTTAAAAGGGTACATTAAAAGTACATTTTCTTTGTACAAAAAGTAAGGGAAACTTTCAAAATAACAGATTTTCTTACTAAATAAATAAATAATAATAAAATACTGAATAAGTAAAGGTTCTTTCGTTTTCTTACTAAACATTAAGTGCAGAAAAATTTATGTAGCATATAATTTATCAACCCTTTCAGCGTTTTATTTAATTTTTAAAGTGTGTACCTGTGTTCTTAGTTATATTATTTTAAACTGATAAAATTAGAATAAGTATACTTGATATAAAATTAAGATAAATAAGATGGCAACCTTTTTTAGATATATTTTCTTAAATCTATATTTTTATTGTTTAAAGGATTCATTAATATTATTCATAAATCTTACAATTTTAAAGTTCGTAAGCAAAATAATATTTGGAACTAAAAAATGCATTTATTTTAATGTTTAGTTCATTGTTATTCTAAAATGTGTTAAGATTACGAATATGTTTCTTGTTTTACTTAAATTGTTCGTTGAATAGGAAAGACAAATTTGTTTCTCTCCACGACGAGTATACTCTACTTAAACATCGAAGGGGTTAATAAATTTTTCTGAATGAAAATAGCAGCAAAACGAAAAACGGGAAACTTAGGAAATTTTAATTTGCAACGACGTAATATTTTTCCGGAAGCCTGTCTAATTATACGATTAATATCTGTAAAACTTAGCGTTAACGATTCTCGTGTTGAATTTCTCATACACCAGAACAGGAAACATTGGTGGAAAATTTCGATACGCTAAGTTGTTGTTTTCGTTGTCAATTGGCAGGATAACGTATATAAACATGGTTAAGGGGTAGGATGAACAATTTCCTCGGAGCTACGTCATCGTATCTCGCGAAACTCTCATCAACAGCGAAATTGCAGCTACTTAGTAGTTGCTGATGTCGTGCAGTTACTGGCACTTAGTAGTTACAGTCAGTAAATTGGACGTCGCTAACTTGGCGTGGAATCAAACGCCCTGAATCGACACCTTCGGCATTGGATACTGATTTAGAGTACCGTTTCAATCTTGGCTCGTGTGTTTCGAAAGTATTATAATGCTATTAAGTATCTTCGTTCGTGCACTGACGGAAAACTACTACTTAATACTGGAATTACTGATAAAACGGTAACAGAAGAATATGTATGATGATACATGAAGAATAAATATATATGTATATTAGAATAATATGAAACTATTCTTCGTTTTTATATTTAGGTCACTAGCGGAATTGTTAATTATTAACTGCAGATAATTGACGAAAATGATCATTTTCGCCACCGCAATATCGTAGCACATTTGCCTATATCTTTAATAGAAAATAATTTGCTTTCAAATACTAGAAACAGTTTTGCAACTCCAATCTTTTATAATAGGATCGATCGTTTTAGATTCTTTCTTTATTCCTACCGCTATCGATATTTCGTAGTAAACCGGATATCATCGTTTTATTCGTTCGAGAATCCCAAGAGATCCGATCTCAACTAGTCGCGGAAAAAAGTGAAAGAAAGCAAAGGAAAGGCGAACCCGTAAAGTCCCGGTGCATCGCGTAAATAAAATAAAAGTTCTGCTCGCGTAAAACTCACCGTGTTAAAAGAAGATTATTGATATAATACCGTTAACTCATTTTCTTATGCCCATCTTATCCCTTTAAGCCGTGCAAAATGTTAAAAAGTATAGTTGGAATAAAAAGTGGATCAATAAGACAAAGATAACTCCACTTACGTCATCAATCATAGTGTCCAATATAACTGCCTACACTGCTCAGTCTTATAGTCTTCTTTATCGTCAAACGCGAGATAAGAATCTTCGACTGAAATTTCTTTGATTGATCGATTCGCCAATGGTAAAGGATTCGAAAATAGTGGAGCGTTATTGCAGTTCGTTGTTGATAATTTTTCGATACGATAGACAAACCATCAGTCTCTTACTTTTAGTGGATATTCATTTTTTTATATTTGTAAGCAGTTTGCGTAAATATATTACGTTGAAGTGTGTAACAGGTAATTCAAATAATTTGGTACTTTTATAGTTACTCGTTTAAGGTAATCATTGTCTGCATTATGAGACTACATCTGACAGAACCGAAAGGAGAAATGATGTATTTTGATAATAGATTTATATTACGTTATATCATTTGAATCGTTTGAATTTGATTAAAACAGACACCGAATTAGATTTCATAATAAATTGTCAGTCTTCCATAATAAATTATAAGTTATAAAATTCGCAAATTTATCAGTTGAAAGTATTTTAAATTATCTGTTTATTGTAATTTATAAGCTCTAAAGTTTTAATGTTTACTATTTTTTTTTGATTCTATAAAATACGCATTTACATAAATATTTTCATCAATTTCCTCATGTATTCCTTTAATTCAGGAGCACATTTCTCACATTTGGCCGAAAATTGTTTATCAAGTGTAGCATTGTAACGTACGAATACTTTTTCTAGCCACCCAAAATAATACTAACGAATTTTCGTTTAATTATTAACCCTTTGAGGACTGGGCTTAATCAATTCTTTCTTAGTTATTAACAACACCTATTAACGACATTAATTTGAATTCATTGCTTTAAAAATTGACATGTGTCCAAAAGAAGAAAAAAGAAAAAAGAAATTGGGCAGCTATTTGCAACATCCATTCGCAACGAGTTAACCCTTGATTCCTCTCGAATAATCGGAACCCTAAAACTCCTGCCGCGACCCTGACTATCCAAAGTCAAGCCAAATGGAAACAAACTTCGGATTACCGTTCGAGAACTATGCTAATTCGTCAGCGAACAAAGGGAAACTTCCGCGCGACATTGAATAAACGCAGCAAGGGGATCAAAACGAAGGAATAAAACCGATTTCTTCCTCTCTATTGCCGCTATCACGTCCCCGACAATGTAAATTCGGCATTGTGTGTCCCTTTGAAAAATGCCCGCCTCCTCTCTTTTCACCGCGCTTTCCGCTCTATTTTCCCTCGCGTCCTTCCACGACATCCCTTTCCGGCGTCGTTTCCTTTCAGCATTCGAGAACGGGGAACGCTTGATCGTTCCACGACACCCGGAAACTCCGCTTTTGTCCGCGTGTTACCGGTTACCATCGAGCCCGACTCGATCGATTAGGGCAACTGGCTGGTCCTCGGACAGGTAGCGTCGTTTTTCACCGCCGTTCCCCCCTTCCCAACGAAATGCTGCTTCGGTGGAAGTGGTAGACGAGATCCCCCTTTCGCCGTGCTGAAAACGCAACTGGCTTTAGATCGTTCGATCGTCGCGCGACACACGCTCGATCTCTCGCCTCCGTTGCGTTCGAGATTCCACGGGGATCACCAAAGACGAATGGAATACGGAGCCTTCGAATATGTTACGAATGGATTTTTTGCGGCAGTTCCTTTACTCGAGAGACTCTTGGGTGCCACTGTTCGGTGACAAGTGCTACAGAGCACCAAGAATGGAGAATAATAGGAAGGATACAGGTGAACGGTTCGCGGAATTCGTTGGATCGTGGTTGAATAAGAATTGTTGCGTTGACTATTTATCGGACAAATACGCGACACTCATTTGGGAACGTATGGCAATTCGAAAATTTAAGATATTTGTTAAACTTTGTAGAAAAGTTGTTTAAGTGATCCTATTAATGAAACCATTTTTTTGTGTTGGCAAATGAGCCAAGTGTTCTAGAGGTGAAAAGAATATTTGGCATTTTTTTGTTCGATTAAACTGCTTTCTTGCGCAGTTTCGATTAATTTATCAGGCGCACCAATAAGTAATCTACTAGCAAGGGAAGATTGGAAACTTGAAAATTCAGAAAGTTCTGAAACTTCGCGCCGAAGTCGTTTAAGTGATCCGATTAATGGATTCATTTACAGGAGACATCGTCAACTTCAAACTGAAATACCAATCGTGTAAAAAAGCAGAGGGATTTGTGCGTACCGTAGGATTTAATGTTGCAAATTTAAGGATTACATTCAATCCAACTATCTAAGATGATAAAGTTAATTACCTTTAGAAGAAACTAAGACGATTGATCCTCTATAATAGGATGCATCTTAAAAGTTACATATTGTAAAGCATCTAGTCATCGACACTCATGATTTTAATCGTAAATTAATGTTCTATCTTACAATTAACGTCATCTATGATATTTCTAATATACTACAACAGATTATATTTCGTCCAGTATCTGCCACAGCAACGATTTAACTTATTAATAATTAATATCATAAAAAGTATTTTAGTACTTTACCCTACCCACGTATTTAAATCATTCGAATTTTATCTCATTTCCATATCACACTGTATTACTCCACTTTTTATCGTTGTATCGATGCCAGTCACTTGTATAATAAACATTAACTCCTGGTTTTCAAATTAAAATGAAAGTTCTGACTTAAATATAATTTCTTTTACATTAATATGTAAAAGTAAATCAAATTCCGGTTATATAGGAATAAATAATGGAATTCCAATACACGTATAAGGTTAATCTATTCGTGATTATAATTCATGTGCAATTGAAGTTTAAGCAGTAATAGGCAAATTAGTCAGCCACAAGTGTATCGAAAAGAGAAAATTGCGTGTTTGGAAAAGTGCAAGCGTATAGATGGTGAAAAGGTAAATGAAGGAACAGTTCTCGAAGCGGAAAGTCACTATTGTTACGGTTGGAAGCTGGGGGAAATTTTCAGTACGTTTTGTAGCGCCCTTCTGAACATTTTCTGGCCGTTTTTTTCCTTCATGGCCGTCGTTTCGAGTTGCTTTACAACGTTGTAATTGTAGGTTCGTCGTCTGGAACACGTGCCTCGAATGCTCTTGCGAGATAGAGGTTTCAGTACGTTTGTTCCGCGTTAGACGAAAATGGTTCTCGAAGCGTTTTAAAAAAAAAAGCATTCCAGCTCGCTCGTAAAAGAGTCGCAGGCATTTTGAGGCACGGATTTAAAGCGGAAACAATAATGGAAGCACGTAGAATGAGAATGCTTACAATTCTCAACGTAATTTTTCTTCTCTTTTCTTTCTTTTTTTCCAGCGCAATTTAGAAACATTTTTCAGTATGTTTTAATAGAGGACACTTTATTTGCGCGGGTAATTATCGACCGCGTAAAAAAGTAAATTATTCAACGAAATAATCGATTAGAATTAAGGCCATTATGAATAAATATACGCTGCAATGATTTATTAAATATCACCGCGACTAAATGGTAATGCAAAATGAATATGGAAAATAGATTATTTAATATAACAATCAATTAGAAATAACGCTGGTATGAATGAATTTATATTGCAATGATTTATTAAATAGCGCCTACGTCTAAATGTTAATGCAAATCGGTGTAATTGTTATCGAATTGCCAAATCGAACAAAATTTCATTATTAACGTTCATGTATTATACATGAGTTTCGTCGTGAAAGTATGCAGATTAAGTCATTTGTTAAATAAAACAGCAGCTATTTTATTCTTTTATACACGCTGCAATGTCGCAATCTTTTTCATGTGTGAAATTCTTTCCGCTGATTTCAAAAACTAAAAATACTGATGGCATTAAAGGATGATGTATGACATCACTTTATCTTCTCACTTTCTAAGCAAGAGAAATTCTTGGCTACAAAAATTTGGTTATGAAAGCGACTACGTGAAAACAGGATACTTAATCAACGCTAATTATTGGCACCGAGTTACCGAATTTGCAATCCTTACGATTCAAAGAAGGATCATTATGTGTTAAAAAATGAATGACAAAAAGTGATACAGACTTTTCTAGAGTATTATTACTTTTATCATAAATATACTTCATATTTTATTATTTTCCAAAGCACTTTTCAAAGTGTTAAACGAGTGTAACAATTTCAATGATTTCACTATAAATGACTGTACCAAGTTACATTAATAAAAATACTTTACCTTACATATGAACTAATTACTTGATTCATTGCATGACCTTTTGCAACGTCATTTTACTTACAAAATTATATTATTCCAATACATTTAAACTTGTCGAATTTAGCTTACTTTCGTATCGCATTATTACTGTATTTTACTTTTTATTATAGTATGGATATCATGCAGTCATACAGTAGTTATTAATTACTTACTTATAGACATCATGTTTAATAATGGGAATATCAGAAGTAACTCCTATCGACTTTAATCAAATTTGGCACGTTTACATGACACGTCAATTGATCTGAAGGTAATATTTTTCATTTATTTGTATGTTTGTAAATCTGCATTTCTGCATATCTGTATATTTGTAGATCTGCATATTTGTATATCTGTATATTTGCATAGTTGTATATCTGCATATTTGTATATCTGCATATTTGTATATCTGTATATTTGTATATCTGTATATTTGGAAATCTGCAGATTTGTATATCTGTATATTTGCATAGTTGTATATTTGCATAGTTGTATATTTGCATATCTGTATATTTGCATAGTTGTATATTTGTATATCTGTATATTTGCATAGTTGTATATTTGTATATCTGTATATTTGCATAGTTGCATATTTGTATATCTGTATATTTGCATAGTTGTATATTTGTATATCTGTATATTTGTATATCTGCATATTTGTATATCTGTATATTTGGAAATCTGCAGATTTGTATATCTGTATATTTGCATAGTTGTATATTTGCATAGTTGTATATTTGCATATCTGTATATTTGCATAGTTGTATATTTGTATATCTGTATATTTGTATATCTGTATATTTGCATAGTTGTATATTTGTATATCTGTATATTTGTATATCTGCATATTTGTATATCTGTATATATGGAAATCTGCAGATTTGTATATCTGTATATTTGCATAGTTGTATATTTGCATAGTTGTATATTTGCATACCTGTATATTTGCATAGTTGTATATTTGTATATCTGTATATTTGTATATCTGCATATTTGTATATCTGTATATTTGGAAATCTGCAGATTTGTATATCTGTATATTTGCATAGTTGTATATTTGTATATCTGCATATTTCTATATCTGTATATTTGTATATCTGCATATTTGTATATCTGTATATTTGTATATCTGCAGATTTGTATATCTGTACATTTGCATAGTTGTATATTTGCATATCTGTATATTAGTATATCTGTATATTTGCATATCTGCATATTCGCATATCTGTATATTTATACATTCGCATATTTCTATATTTGTATACACGTATATGCGATTACAAAATCGCAGAACGCATCGATCATTTTTTTTATTTTCGATTGCAAACGAGTTCTGCGATCTCGCGCCCTATTAATCCAACCGATGTAATCTGTGCTTCCAGCAACTGCAACTCGCCGCACGGAATTAACCTTCCACCCGACTTCTCTCGCAGGTGCAGAGAGGGAAAAGGGAGACTTGAGAATTGGTGGAGAAGCTCGAGATTCGAATTACGAGAGGTCCGTGTGCAACTGGCACACCGCGAGCCTCGCGACGCCTCGCATCCTTACAAGCAGACATCGTAATTACGACGCTTAGCTAGCCGGCACCATCGTGGACGGGTAAAAACACGCTTTAACTGCTATTTTGATCGTTCGCCATTGTGTTAGATGGACACGATGTTATTTGCCGTGATCACGGTGGAACGTTTTAGTGGCAAACATAAGACGGATCTTTTTTATTAGGGGTTTTTTTTTATGGATACACTTTATTGGAAGCAGTTGTCCTTCTTTAGTTTATGGAACGGTTTTATGGAAATGCTTTAGAAGTGATGCTGAAGCATCTGCCAGCTTTACTGATAATAGTTAAGATTGATTCTCGTGCTTTTCTTACTTTATTTATTAGGGGTTGTTGTAGTGTTATTTTCCTGTAAGGATAAATTTGTGTAGAAGTGGAATTTTGCATTTAGTTTGCAAGTGATTTTTATTAACAGTGTTAGTTAATTAAGAGTGGAAAGTGTGCCAGTTTTTACGTTTGCAATAATTAATACTGTAGGGTACTTATAAATTAATTGCGATAAAAAGAGTGTGGTGTAATCTATTTTAACTTTTTGCAGTGACTCACGAATTTGATCGAATTTTTCTATTCGTTCATATTTCTTATTGAATTAAAATCGAATTGCTAACTGTAATAATTTGGACGCATGCTTAACCCCATTTGTGCTACAAATTTTTCAGAGACTATATTTTGTTGTATTAGCTAGTTATTACTTTAATACTGCGTCAAATATAGGACATTCAAGTATTAGAATTAATTTAGACTCGATAATCCCCTGTCTTGCACATTGAAACAGAAAATGCAAATGAAACTAAATTCCATTGTAGATACAGTGCGTCTTCGTTTTATTTAAATTGTAATAATCGATGGCGAGTGTAGCTCGCCATTATACAGCAAAGGGTTAATATTCGATTTGAATTTTAACATTAACCCTGTCCAAGATTTAATTATACCAAGAAAACTGTTTATAAAATAATCTCATAGTAGCTTCACCGTTTCATCAATTTAGCGAGTCATGTACATACTACATTGCACATGTCAAAAATAAGAATATTTGTGAATGAAAATTATAAAAAACATTAGAAATTATAATAACCATGGAACAAATTAACCTAGAGAACAACTTTTCCTACTCACACCAATGAATAAAAGAATACACGACCGCAGAAGTAAAAGGCTAATAAAGAACAAAAGAATGAAGCAGAAGCGGAAGAAAGAAAAAAAAGAGGAACGTATAATAATAAAAGTTATGTATTCTTGTTTTCGGAATAAAAGCAATAAAATGAACGAGAGGAAATAACGAGCAAGAGAAAGAACTTGCAACGTATGAAGATGATAAAAAAAAAAGAAAAGAAAAGGCAAACCGAACGAGCAAGAAGTTCCAAGAAAAAGGATCGAAAAGAAGAAGCTCGTTGTATCTGGAAATAAAAGAAATAGGAAAAGTAGTTGCAAAATGAAGTAGAAGGAGGGGAATGCAAGAGAAGAAGGTAGTACAATGGAATAGGGGAGAAAAGAAAGAAAAGACGGAGACCTGGTTTGGAGTAGAACCGCCATTGTTGCGTTTCAGAGCCGGAAAATTCTCACTACCGTTTGTGGATCCTCTCCTCGCCACTTTTCCTACCGTCCTTTTCCTCTTTCTTCTCGCCGACCAGGTGCAGACTTGTTTTACGACCTTGTAATTACGGGACAGTGGCCCGAAATGGACGCGTGCCTCGAATATTTGTACAATAGAGAATGGAAGAAAAAAGGAGGGGGGGGGGGGGGGGCTGTAAATCTCCAGTTTTCTGGCCGTTCGAGGACCAACGTGAAATTGGTTACAACACCTCGGAAATCATGTACGCCTTCGAGCAGCTAGTCTTTTGATTTATTCGAGTTGGAAAGCAGTTTCCTTGCGCTACAAGTGTTTTATTATTAGCGGATTTATTTTCCTTTGGCGGGGACTTTAATGAAAAAAGTCTTACCATTCTTGGATGGCATTTTGTTAATTTCAAATTTAAACGCTTGCAGGAACGTGAATAATTAACCATTTGGCTTGTAACGACGAGCTACGCTCGTGGTTTAGTCTATGGACCAATTACGATAAAAAGCATGCTGTATTTTGTAATAAATTTGAATTTCTTTCGTTTCAATTTGTAAGATTGCGAGATCGAGGATCACCAGGTAAGAATTGCGCATAATATTTTAGTGTTTTGCGTTCGATGTAGTGCTATAGTAACAAATAGTCAATATTTCAGTGGATAATCTTTGAAAAATTCGTAAGCCAAGGGGTTTGTAAATAATTATTTTTTTTAGTGAATTTTTAAGGTTGCTTCAACTTTGAAAGGTCATTAGAAATCACAGTAACTATTTACGTTTATATAGATTGCAATATTGTTAAATAGAATTTAGTATATTAATATGCTTCAAAAAGTTTATTACTTTAAAACTCTTGACTCTTCATCATTGAGAGCTTCTTTAACCCTTTCGCTACAAAGGATATATATTAAAAAAAGGATATATATAATATCCTGAAAATATGGTTAATCGTTTAATAAACTATGCTGATATTTTCTTATCAATCATGGTAGAATTTCTATTATTATTAATATACAATTAACGATACCAAATATCTATACATTTGGACGAATGCTATTTCTAAATTAATAAAAACTACTCTGATTTGTGTATCCGATTGATTTTTATTCCGTCGTACAAAATACAACCTCTTTTTTAAGATCTTTAATTTTACCGTTGAAATCATTATAAAGGAGAATCATTAAAAACAACTACATAAACGAATATGAAAATGAAAATTGAATGAGAAAATTATCGATTAGATATCAGAAACACGATCAATAATTATCGATTAGATATAGGAAACATGTTTCGCAATTTTTCTTGAAATTCTTCCAAGAGAAGTGTAAGATCTGTAAACTAGTTTCGCGTTCGTTATCCGACAAGCTTCTAAATTGATAAGAAATTCCTAAGAATAGCAAACGTTCGAAGTATTAGAAAAAGGAAACGATTGCAGACGATAGATAGTTGGTATCTGTAGCTGATATAACGTCGCTTCGAAGATTGTCTGACTATGGCCGTCGCATTCTACTGACATTACTTTAAGATACCAATACTCGACTCTCAAACACACTCGGACAATTTCATTGTCCAAATATAATTTTTTTCTAGTAACAGAGGATCGGAGTTGAAAATTATTACTTTGTTTATATTTCTTTATTTATTAGTTTGGAAGTATGGAAAGTAAATCATTGAAAATGATATGTTTTAGGATTATCATTACACATTTGTGAACAACAATTAGGGGAACGATATATATTATTTAGAATCGTTTCTGTTTGATATATCTATTAACAAAATCTCTCAAATTAAGTAAGATCAGAATCCTCTAAAAAAAAAAAATCATTTTCATCCAGTTAGAATTTATAGAAGATTTTTATCATAGTACCTTGTAATTCGTAATGAAAACGATAAAGAATGTCTATAAAACTAATTTTACTCGTTAATACCAATTGATATCTATCTATAAAATAATTTTACTAATCAATACCAATTGATATTTATCTATAAAGTAATTTTGCTAATCAATACCAATTGATATCTATCTGTAAAATAATTTTGCTAATCAATACCAATTGATGTCTATCTATAAAAATAATTTTCATTACTCAATAATACAAGTTACTAGCATCAATTCTGTTTCGACGATATTCTTGGAAGATTGCAATGACAGTCGAGCACGCAATTAGATAAATTTCTTATCTATCAATTCGAAGAAAATAGACCACGGTTAAACAGCAGAGCAACAAATTCGAGGCAAGCTTACTACAGATTAAACTCATAAGTTCCGACATGTCTCGAGCAGCTGGTTCTTTCCGACGAAATATATCGTAGTCTCTCCTATTCCGTGCACTCGTCTATGGCTGGTGGTTTAAAACAAAACTCTCGAAATTTCAATAAATTCCAACCACCCCATTCTTCGTGCGATCGTTTCAATTCGCGAAAAACTACCACCAATATTATTATCCTCCGCAATTATATTAACGTGAATCAATGTTTCGTTCTTTACGATCAGTAGCTGATATAATTTTATTCGAAATTATGTATATTATTCCTAATATCATTTACATTAATAATATTAAAGATTTACATTTTTTGATCTTATAATTTATCAAATAAATCGATGTAAAATCTTCTACTTTATTATATATGTGTACTTTGTATCCAGATTATATTGCAATCCGTTGAGAAGAAAGTTTAGTTGGTATATTAGTTTATTTAACTTATATTATTTTGTTGGATTCCGGGAGAATTGACAACACGTTGAAGATAACTCTTAGAGGGTTTATTAATACGGATACTGCACTCGACTAGTGAATACGAAAATCTGACGGTTCTATGATTTTGCGGGATTTTAAGTACTCTGGTTGGGGATGACTAATAGTAAGGACAGTGGTCGAGGAAAAAGGTGACTAAGGAAAGGTACGGAGTACAGGATGACTAGGAACCGAGATTAGGGTGTTTGTCAGATGAATTTGGTTTAGGATGAGTCTATGGTCTTTACAGTGTGAGTGGTCGAGTTGGTCATCCAACAATTTTTTATAAAATATTCTTCATTAATACTATTGTGGCGGACTGTCGAGCGTCCTAAATGAAAGTCCCAGGGTTTAGGTTTTTCGAAAGGGCCGCATGTCGCGTGCGACCGAACTCAAGTGCGGGCAATAAAAGTGAAATTAGCCAGAACCTCGATTCGGAGGAAAGGACAGTTTTGAGGAGCACAAAAACGACAGAACGTCCCGAGCAATCGCCACGTTTAACTTCGCGCGTTAGGAAACACCGTTATAAGCTGTTAAGAACAGTAAATATCATTGTTTATCACTGTTCACCAGTATAATTAATATACCCACGTCATTGCACCCACGTCACATCCCAAACTATCAAGTTGATAGAAAAATTTATTTCTATAATACACATTCAAAATATACACTTATTCAAGTCCATTAACTTAATTAATAGATTTATCGGAACCACGTTGCGTTTGATTTAAAGGATTAAGATAATGAAACATAATAAATGGAATTCTTTGTACAAATATGTGATTCGAACTTGTAACTTTAACCCTTTGCGGACGAGCGTCGACAAATAGCCGCCGAATCTTTTTCGATTCTATGGATAAACGTCGGTTTTCAAAGCAGCAAATTTGGATGAGTGACACTAATATGCACTTTCGATAATAATTCAGCGAAAATTCGTTTCGCGTTATTAAATATATCCGTGATGGATTTGTAATTGAGTGGAAATTTGTTACGTATTATTTTTCCTCGTCCGCAAAGGGTTAATTACTGGAAATGTACGAAGAATATAATGGAATTTGCGCATGAAGAATTTTATAGAATTGATAATACTTTTGGAAAGGATTGAAATTGAATTAAGATAGAATAGAGATTAAAAAAGAGGGGAAGAGATACGCAGCTCAATTCTGCTACACAATTCTGATATAATTAATTGTGTTAATTATTATGGCAGATATTAAAATGAAACCATAATAGAGAGATAGAGAAAGCATATTTCATACAATTTTATTCTGCTTCCAAAAAAGTTTGAATATGATCATGAAACGTTTAATTAGAGCAGATTTATATTGCAAACGTACGAAGTGAAAAACTCGTAGAATCAATCTTCGGTAATTATTACCAGTTATTATTAGAAACGATAAAAGGAACGTAGTATAGCAAAAAATATAAACGGGAAAATATGGAACTAACTAACTAAGAACGTTAAAGTTTTTCAGATGCAAAACACTGCTCGATAAATAAACAAGTATATGGAAAGATGAAATATATATAATATGAAATTAATGGGGAAAGGAAAAGGATAAAAATAATCGTTTACTATACGAAAGAAAATAGCAAGGAAAATAAATCTACTTAATAATAAAACGAAGTTTTACCTAATATTTTCTAAGATTTCTACATCCACGTGTGATTACTCTTATACGTTGTGGCATTTGTTTCATTAAATTAACTAATATGTAACGAATACTACATAAATACAATTGAATTGTCCTATTATGTTCAGCCAGCTTTCTTAATTAATATAAAATGTCCACAGTCATCCACAGTAATAAAAGAGTTAAATTCGTAATCTACTTACAGACATTATTATCATGGACATTACCGTATCATTATTCTTTATTCTAATTTTAATTCTTTCAATATATTTTGCTACCAAAGGAAACGCGTCCAAGTAAAATAACCAATACCTCCAACAAGTTTCGACAACTATACTCAACTACAAAGAAGCCATCCTCCCCCGTATGCAGGTATAACCTCCGGCGTGCCTTCAATCAAACTCGAAAGAAGAAAGTACAAAGAACAAGCACGAATTCGAGAAACGTGATACCGTCGATCAATGCAAATTCCCTGGAAATGAGAATCGAGCGCGAGAAGAGAAACGAGGGCAGGCAGGGATGACAAGGAAACAGCATCGCCATAAGAAAGGGTGAGCGAGGTCCGAATAGAGAACTACCCCTGCACCCGGTACAACTGGGATTGTCGTAGGACGATGAGCTTTCTCATAACGAAGTTTCTTTCCCAGCTTGGCACGCGATGCACGTGCGATCCCTCGAGCTTTCTCTCTCTCTCTCTCTTACTTCCTTCTCCTCCCTTTTTCCATCCCTACCCCTTTCCACGGTTCCTTCGAGCCTCCGCAGCCATTGGTTAATGGATTTAACGGTTCAGCCGAAAGCTGGACGAATCTCTGTTCTCTGCAAGGCTCTTGGGAGGGAAAGGAAAGCAACCGTGAAAGATGCTGAGACGTATACGGGGTGGTGTTCCAGTGTACGAAGTGTAATAAGAAACGGAAGAGGGTGGAAAAATAGAGCAATCTGCGGGACATAAGTTTGATACGTGAGAACATTAACGGATGAAACAAGCGGGGGAATATTTTGACAGAGACAAATGTGGATAATTAATTTTTGGTTAAACGCGAGGATGCATATTTTGGCACTTGAATTGTGGCCGGCGACTAAATTAAACTCTAATTAACCCATTGATTTGTAACTACTAGTCACGGTAAACGTAACGTCGTAAACGTTGGTAATATGGAACACTTGATTTTTAAAGGTTACCAGAAATAGAGGAATTTATCTTTATTTTTTTTTTTTTTGTAAAATCAATTGTGATGGGATAAAGAATTTAATTATTAAGGTTTTACAAGCTTCCATATTGCCTACGTTCACCTTAAATCCATCTATTTTTTCGAGTTATTAGATCTACTGTAATCGCGATACCTTTTACTACTTGTATAATCTAAGTGTTTGATATTGTGTTGATGATAAGTGTTGATATGCTTTAACTTATGATACCGTACACGTGTACACGTTTCCGCGAATAGTCCTTGTAAAACGAGTTCGAGTATTTCTGTCGATTAGTCTAGAAAGATATTCCGAGTAATACAGTCGTATCTAGCCTGAAAATTATCTAACAACAAGTGTTTAAATTAAAGGAGAAATCATACGTTTATACTATTCACTGCATTACTCCATTCAACATACGCGATTCGCCACTTTGTCTTACGCGAGCACTCTTCCAAGAATGTTGCCCAATTATCCTCCTCAAAATCGAAGCTTCGAACACTTTATCCCCTTTCGCCCGTAATTTCGGCCGATTTTTTCCAAACAAAGGTTCACTATTGCAGGTGGCCACCCTGTAAGAAGGATTTATGGAGGCAAGTGGCCGGGGGAACGAAAGGCAAAGGCTCGTACGCCGGTGAAGCGAGTTAATTAAGACTCGACCACCCCCTCTGGCTTGGCCACGGAACTTGCTAACTACGTTTCACCCCTCGAAGCTGTTTTTTAAAGGGCGGCTCGGCCGTTTGTCGCGGTTTCGCTGGAGTGCCGACCCCAGGAATTAGCTTCGATCCGTCCGCGACAACCTTGCCGGAGAAAATGAAGGCTGAATACACACAAAGGGGGCCAGAAATGTTTTCACACAGGTGTAAGAACAAACAGGACGGAGGACGCGTACGGTGTCTCTTTTTGTTCTTTAAGTTGAAGAGATTAATTCTGGGTTTTCCGGGCTTTCCCGCGGTCGCCCGGAACACTGGCTTGCGGTAAGTTGATTAAATAGCGGATTTTTTGACAGAATCGCCGCGGTTTAGCTGGAAAATAGCCACTCCAAAGGGTAAGGACAACGTTTGAAAGTTTTTGGAATACAGAAAGGCAACTGTCATTTTATTACCTTTCTTAGGTGTATTAATAAAATAATTTAATAATTTAAAGAATTAGGTAAAACTATAATAGCGAGGAATTGATTAAACCTAAGAAATTCGATTAAAAAGATTTGATTGGATTCGACCAATTGAAACATTTAATTTATTTTAGTACGTTAAAGGCTTGCATCGACTCTATTTTTTACCATTTTTTAATCACTATGTTTAATGTTACCACTGGCAAAATGCCAACAGCAAGTAATTCATTTATAACAATTATCACTTCCCAGATTTTGGATTAAAATTGTCTGCATAAATTTTCTTTCAATCGAATCAAATTTTGGTTACAAAGGGTTAATTGTTTCGTGACTGAATTATTGTTCTATTAGGAATTTATGGTTTATCAGCCGATCTCCGTGTCTAATAGATAAAAAAAGTGGTCCAAAGTGGTTTTACACAGCTATTATAAATAATTTCATCTTCTACTGTTAATTTTGTAAATCTCATCCCTTTATTTTCACTGTAATTACATTTCAATATATAAATAAATAAATAAAACCACCCAATTTTAATAATACCCGAGTGCAAAGGGTTAAATAGTTAATAGCTCGTTTCCAACTCCTCTAATTACATTTCAAACAGATAAATGAATAAAATAAAACCACCAAATTTTAATAATACTCGAGTGCAAAGTGTTAAATAGTTAATAGCTTGTTTCCAACCCCTCTAATTACATTTCAAACAGATAAATGAATAAATAAAACGAACCAATTTTAATAATACTCGAGTGCAAAGGATTAAATAGTTAATAGCTTGTTTTCAACTCATCATTTCAATATATAAATAAATAAATAAAACGACCCAATTTTAATAATACCCGTGTGCAATGGGTTAAATAATTAATAACTTGTTTTCAACCTCTCTAATTACATTTCAACGGATAAATAAATAAAATAAAATGAACCGATTATAGTAATTCACGAGTGCAAAGGGTTAAACAGTTAATAGTTTCTCTCGAGCCTCTCTAATTACATTTCCATAAAATCGTGCAGCAAAACACGAAGGAGCTTAAGCTATCCTTTCAAACGGATCGTACTAACAACATGGTTTTAATTACCGACGTTATCTTTGATCAAACAAAGGACTCACCCTAATCCAGGAAGGGGGGGGAGGGGGTAAACTTCAACGATCTCATCAGCCAACTTTTCTTCCCCTCTTAGAAATAACGATATCTCTCCGGCACCCGTGCGATAAACCGAGCCACGGAGAAATTCCAATATTCCACGCGTGGGATCAAGGCAACCGGAAGTGACGCAGGGAGCCGAAAACCTTTGCAAAGGGGATGAAAGGGAAGGGAAACGCGCGACGCGTGCGTGCGTATTTCTATCATTCCCTAAGTAAAGTGTATATTTCTGCTCGGTAGAATAATGACGGTTGAAATAATGCCGGCAAAATTCAAAGGATTCTAAGTCAATACAATATCTGCCGAAGTAATAATATTCGAGAACTTCCCGGAGCAATTCTCCCATTGTGATTCCCTTGGTTTAAGAGAATGCCGAGCGTTCCGCGTCTCGCCGGATGAATTACTTTAAAGGAAAACCGTCTTTTGTCGTCGTAAACTCTATTCTGCGCGCTATTGTTAATTTAAACTCGGCCCGGTTCCTCTCTTTCTTCGGTTTCGGATAGTATTTAGTTACACGCGTAAATCGTTAATCGAGAAGCTGCAACGAGACGAGGGAGAAGATGTTTTACGAGAGGGAGACTTAATTGCGTTTATTTAACGGGAACGTTTGCAGAACTTTGGTGTTACGGTGGAATCCGATTGTTATAATCACTGATAACGATACTAATCGACTATTGTGTCATCATTAGACTGCGGTGTTTTATGCGCAGTTTATGGGAATTTATGTTCGATGGAAAATGAAGTGTTCGTGAAATATAGAAAAATTTAAGATGCACCCATAATAAATGAATCTTTATTTTTTAGGAATATTTAGAGGATGAAAGAAGTTTCCACTTAAATTCTATTCGGTTAATTACGCTTGTAACGAATAGGAATTTGCATAAAAGACCGCAGTCTGGTTATCTTATATGTATAAAATTAATTAAAAATAATCCACGTATTATAATCCTTAAAGTACGGATGTTTATGCAAATTCGTACCTTTATTAACAAAATTAAGGAAATAGGAGCTGCATGGAAAGTTGCTTTGTCCTCAAAATACAATATTTATATTTGTACAGCGTAGCAAATAGTTTACCAACTAATTTAAATTTGTGGTAACTTCATTATTTGTTAGCTTCTTCGTTTTATCTTTTCTGGTCTTGAAATATAATTTGGGAAATTTGCCACTGTACAGTGAATAAAAATAGTAGAATTTTATTTGCAAACTTAACGTTAGATTATTTTAATCCAAAGGGAAATAAGGATGCTACTTTAGAATCAATAATTCCTCGTTTGATTAATCATTTTCAACGATAGGATTTCGTATTCGATATTCCGTAAACAATAAACAAATCAAAATGAAACAATAAAATTCGTATTAATTCCATAATGTTGAATTTCGCCATACCAAATCTCCCAAATATTATAACGATATAACATCTGAACGAACATCGATGAAAAAGCTATCAAACAAAAAAGTTATAACAATTATTATCTAATCCTTTACTTTTAATGTTTCGTATATTTTTCCGTGTAACGTGCATTCTGTGCCTTTCTAAAGGTATCCAAATTTCCCACGAGTAACATAAATTCTCAGCATCGGCATCCAACTCGATTAAAGGAAAACGATTAACTACTACAACTCTCACGAGTTAATTCGCGGATCCTAAAAAGAGTGATTGAATGGTGTCGAGTTACACGAATGAAAATACGCCGCCATCGAATGAAAATTATCAAACGAAGACGCGATTCAACGAACATTTACTCGAGCGGCCGTTTTCCGACGAAAAGTTGAACGAATGAAACAAGGGGGGGAAAGTAAAGAAAATCGAACGATTCGTGCTTTTTTTCACGGGGTTTCTTTTAATTCGACCCTTTCGCTATTGGCCGGGAGTCACAATCGCGCTGGTAATTAGCCACGTCGCGTTTAAAGGATGGTTAAAGGGAGGTGAAGGACCTTTGTGAAACGGCAACCCCACGGTTCGTGAACACGCGAAATGAAAATCAGGGACGCTCATTCGAGGGTGCATCTCATTCTATGATCTACGTTTCCACCGGCTAATGTGCTCCACCTTAATGCACGAAACTTCTCCCATCATTCAATGGGGTGGGGGGATGTAATTTTTTTCTCTTTTGAAAGAAAAGGAACACCGTGCTCGTTTCTGACGACTCAATACCATAAGTTCTCTTGCAAATTTCAATTTTATGAAAGGGCAGCAGCATTATACAACCGAAAGCAGTATAAAAGATAAATGGAGGTTAATATTATTCGGAATTACCAGGGGCGATTGAAAATCATTATAAAAACTTCAACATTAATGTTCGTTACTATAAATTCGAAATAGAGCGGAAATGATGCGGGTAAATTATAAAATATAAAATATCTAATTATAAAATATCTTTTTTAATAGACAGATACTATAACTACTGCTACGTTTTTAATAATAATACGTAACTAAGATTCGATAGCAAAATTAGGCGCACGTTGAAGTATACGTAGTTTAATCAGATTTATCTCGCTTTGAAGCATATGAACATTTTTCGCGAGATGTGAAAATATCTTCTTATGTTACAATTTATTCGGCAAGAATTTTATATTGACATAAACATCACTAAAGACAGGATAGAAATCATCGAACATCGATTACTGTACTGACATAGCTAAAAGATTAATAAAAAATACAAGACGTGAGTAAAAATTTATGGGCAATTTTATTTCACCGTGTTCGTTATAATATTATCATTCAGCGTCAAAATCGATTCGCTATAACATTCGTTCGTTGCAACGTTATTGTATAGGAGTACCTTACCGTAAAGCGAAGCTGCTATTTTGTATGAGAAAATCCTGGCTGCTCAACCAACAACGATACCGAACTAACAACGACTGCTCGCGAACCGGAACTGGAAGTTCGGAAGTAACGAGGCCAACAGTTTCCCAACGCTACAGAGATATTCAAATCAACGGAGTAACGAAAATAAAAAAAAAAAAAAGTAGCCGGAGATCGCGTAGCAGCGAACTTGTTGCTGCAATAACGTAATCACACGGATCATTGCACCAAGTCAGATACCGGAAGCGACCACGACGTTGACGCAATAAGTCGATGGCGGAAATGCAGCGAATCCTCGCCAACGAATTCGCGGTCGAATATCGGCTATCGACTGTGTGTACTTCCTATAGAGTAGTTCCTATATATATATATATATGTGTGTGTGTGTGTGTGTGTGTGTATATCGAGAAACGAAATGCCGTTAAAATGCTAATTTTATGGTTCTCGGTTTATTCGAAAGGAATTGGTTGCACGAATGCTGTTGAGGAAGAAATTTTCGCGAACGGCGAAGAACGAAGAGCGAAGGAAAAGGGGACAGTAATATTTTCGCTTCTTTTTATTCTAATATGAATCACGGTTGTATTATGATAGCAAACGGTTGGCAAGCGGGATAAGGCAACGAAAATGCGAGTTACGTTGCCCTGAGGCATCTTGCAAATGTAAAGTGGAACTGACGTGTCTCGTTTGTCGCGAGTTTATGCGTTCAGCGAGCGCATCCTTGTAATCTGAATTTCCTTCGCGAGCAATATCTTGACTTGCTTAATATTTTGTTTTATTTCCGGGCAATAAATCCATTGATCTATAAAAAGTTTCTTCGTCGTGCATAAATTACAAAGTTACAAAAGATTGTTTATCTAACTTGGAAATTATCTCGAAAGGTACGCTTAACAATTTATCAGGCATGGAATATTTGTTAGCGATAATTGTAATGCGAACAATAATGTTGGAATTAAGGAAACGAGATGTATAGATCTTTGGCATTAGAATGCGAGTAAAGCTGAAGGATTTTAAAGGAGCATAAAAATTTCCTCTTGATAAAAACTGTCTACAGTCAGACTATGTACTATGTAATATTACTTAGTAGTATGTATCATGTATTATATTATTTAGTACCATTATTTAATAGTACGTATAACAAAAACATTTCTCTCATTTCACGATGTTAAGCCCAATTGTTAAGGAAATTTAATTTAAATATAATAAGTTAAGCATCGATCAACTGCTTCGAAACTAAAATTATACAAAATTCAGAAAATGGAGCTAATCACTTTGGCTTATGAATGGTTCATATTTTACTCAACTTTGTATTTTCTCACCCTTTTATGCTACAAGATTTATCTTTTGTTGACGACACTATTATGTCTTTCAAAAAATGCAAATACAATAATAGTAATAATGTAAACAGTACAAAATAAGAATATTTACGCTTACGTTAATTAAATAAATAAAAACAAATAAAGAAACCTCGACTTTCCTCTGCAGCGAAAAAGATTCCGGCTAAATTACGCCGATAACTTTAATCCGTGATAATCAGTAACCGCGAGGGCGGCCACAATTTCTAGTTAGGAACCGCGTTTCTTCCTGTGAAGTTTAACCTCGGCTAGGGATCATATGAAACCGCGATAATCCGTAGATTTATGCGTGTGCGTAAGGGAGGACATAGTGCAGAAACTCTAGCCGCCCAGAGACTCGCGAAACTTTGCTTTTATCTTCGCCGAGAACTTCCTAACGCGGCACGAAAGACGTCGAGAAGGGGTGGCGTGCAGGGCGAACGAAGGAGGAACGATAAATTTCGCCGAAAGAAGCCAGACACGAACCAAAGAACGTAAAACGCGGAGATCATCTTATTTCCACGAAACAACCTCGCAGGATCGGAGATTCCTGCCTGTATTAGGAAGCTTCTTCTCTTCTTCGTCGCGGAGAAATATCGCGCTACAAGAGACGCGAGGGGCGAAGGAAAACTCGCTTGCGCTGGCAATTATTCAACCAGTACCTATGACAAACCTATCTAGGATGGATATCCCAATTATTACCACATTTAAGCTCATCGCGCAACTTCATCGAATTATTTTAGAAGTTAGTTATTCAACCTACGAATCGTTCCAGTTTGAAACACAACATTAGGTAACGTAACTTTTATTTACGAAGATTGTTTTTTTAATACGTTGAATACGATGTAGTACGTAAGTATTACGTAATTGAAAATATACAAAGAAGTCCAATGTTCACCGTACTATCACTTGAAACGTTGACAATTAAATGGAAATGATTCTTACAGATATTAGCAGTTCTGATTATGTTAATTAATTAAATAGTTAAAGGATAAATAGTATCACCATTATTGCATTATAACAATTTCCGTGTTTTCTATTAGCCTCCTAATGTTTGCTTTTAAATATTAAATCGAAACATGTTTTCAATGTCCATTCGTTGTTAAGCAAAACTCAAGTGCAAATTTAGTATTGAAATTTTTCTAGCCACGATACTTCGTACATTCGTTCGCTACTAAATAAACGAATTAAAGAGACGGTTATAGGAACACTGACAGCAATTGGGATATTTGCCTCACAGCAATTTGCAGCGATATGACGCTTGAAATTATTTCGCTAGAATTTTCAAAACGATTTTTAGACTTAATGCATGAAACGTACTCGTGACGATTCATAATTCACTGCATATTTATTAATTCGTGGAACTGCATGGTTCTCAGTGGATTCAATAATTACTAATCGACGCGAGCGATACGTTATTCCAGCGCAAGTGGTTAAACCTATCGAAGGGCGTAAGAGAATCGATAGCTTTACGATGTGTACGCATTTACATTTATCTTGAATACTCTGTTTACGCGATTATTTACTCGCCATCGGACGGAATTCTTGTTCAAGTAGAATTTCACTTGTCCACGATGTTAATCCAAGGAAAACTCGACGTTCTCGACGAAACAATCCACCCTCTTGTTAAATCTGCCATTATAAGCACACATTGTTGCAGTTATTACACCGGTTGGCCATTCGGTTTTTGTTTTCGCCCGTGAAGGAACGGTTTAAACAGGGATAAAGCTGTACGATTTGAGCGCGGAGAAACTGTATCGTTTTAACTGTGCAGTCTCCCTATGAAGCTTATTGTCGCGGAGCCTGTAAGCGGCAAGAAACATTCATAAAGATCCGATGTCTCCAGAAGCTAATTAACTTTAACCGGCAATCAACTCACCCGTAACAAATTCGCGATGAGGAAAGCCTGTAATGCGAGATCTCTCTCTCTCTCTCTCTCTCTCTCTACGTTTTCCGTTGCTCTGTCATATTGCTTCATTTTCTCTGCGAGCGAAGCGTTTACGAGGACACAGAAAACCACACCGCGATACTCCTGCCGGTCTTTTGTTCCTTCGGCTCCGGGCTTTTCACTAAACTTGCCCTTTATTCCCACCCCCCCCCCCCCCCCCCTGCACCCCAAAGCTTTCTCCGTGTTCCCTTATCGAGCCTTGTAATTAATAAGCCATTATAACGCGCGGAGTTTAATTAAATCGTGGAATACAAATTATTAGGTAATCCGAGAGAAGTTCCGGTGTTTTTTTTTCGTGTCGATAAATAATAGAAATATGCAAGAAATTTATTGAGCGCAGTAATTGGTAGATTAGATTAGATTTATTTATATCAGCTTATTATTCCAGGAAATGGACTTGGTTTTATATTAAGTATGTCTTATGTATGTCTCTCATTCGTCACTCATCTCGCTAATAGAAGATATATGTATGTATATCGTATAATATAGCTATTCCATTTACATCTTCTCTTCTTCTGGTTAACCATTTAAACGTTTTATTTAATTTTCAAAGTGTGGGTTCTTAATTATTATTTCATCTTTTTTTTTTTTATTTAATTAAGTATACTCGATGAAAGCAGAGTATATTCCTTGTTTTCTGCACAAATTAATTCGGTGCCTTTCTTGTTATAATCTTCAAGATTTTATTAACCTAAACTCATGAGAAAGTCATACAAAATAATGGAGATTTCTTTGGATATTAAAATTCTGGTCGACTTTTATATGCAGGCGCGTTGAACTTTTATACAAAAGGCAGCGAATTTATTTGTACGCGTAATAGTTTATCGCTGAAAAAGTAATTCATCTCATAAATGGATTAAAATACTGATACTCTTCGGTATGAAAGTAAATCGTTGATCCACAAACGGCGAGGAGTGCAACGCCTACGCCGAACTCTCCAGAGTGTCTGTTTAATTTAACGCAACGACGAGTTCCCTCCGAGCAATCCGCGAAATTAGACTAATCGTCCGTGGATTCTCGCAACTCGATGTCATTTTTCGCTTCCACGGCGCAAGTTGGGTAATATTTGCACTGCGACACGATTTTCGAACTTTCTCCTGTCGGTTACAATATTCTTTTGCTCTTCTATGTTCATTACGTTCTTCTATTAAGCAACGACTCGCGATTGAAGGCAACCGTTGGATCTTTATTATTAAGGATAATTATCGAAGCGATTTTGTTTGACGTATTATTAAAAACAATGATCAAAGTGAATTATTTATTGTAGTGGATTGTAACTTGACACTTGATAACTCATTCTGAAACTTCAAATTAATCGATCTTTATAAATACAACTAGTTACCCATTATTGACACTGATTTCCACAATTTCGTTATAACGCTTACTAATTATTGATATTCAAACTGGGAGAAGATAAAACGAAGATAATACAAGAACTTCGTTAGAGTAATCATAAATTTTGCACACATTTTAGCAGGATTCAAACAAAATGATTTTTCGAAGAGTCCTTATATGTATAATGATGTCTCATAAATTGCATAATTATTTAACGACTTTCCACTATGTTAACCTCTTGAGGATCGAATTTTTGAAGACTAGAAAAAGTTGTACAATATGTTATTTAATGTTCCAAATGTGTTCATGTAAATTGTGTTGAAACAAGTTATATAAAACAGATAATATCTAGTGAAAATACTATAATGTAGAATGTAGACGTAATGTAGCCATTGAGCATTAAAGTTACTATGCCTAAACGTACATATATATGACAGAATCCCGTAAGAAGTTAAGAAAAGGAACATTAACCCCTTGACGAGTACAGATTTTTGTTTCGTAATATAAAAATATTTTTATATTATGTTTCATTACATGTATCGATATGGAATATGAAAAAAACATAGTAAAGATAATAATAGAACATTGTAAAAGTCGTTTCCATCAAATAGAGCATAAAACCATAGCTCCAGTTACGTAACCTAAGTGGTATACGTACAGAATTACTTGTTTGAGCCAAACAATTTTTGGTCGTACTCGTGAAAGGGTTAAGGTTGCCACGTGGTGGTTAAAACAAAAAAATTTGTTTCCTAATATGAAGTCACATTAATTTAATAATCTTTGTTTTTAAATCGGTATTAATAATTAGAATAGTGTCAATATTGGAGTGGTTTAACCTATTTTTATTAAAGTCCTATTTTATTCCACCCGTTCTCTATAAAAATATGCGTTTGCATAAACAATCGGAGTCCAGTGATCGCCATTAAACACCAGTGAAATAAGTTTACCGCGAATCCTCATAAATGAAGTAGAATCGATTTGTCTGCTTTTGGTCCTAGGTGGGTACTAATCGACTGCTATTGAAATAATTTCGCAGTGTAATTCGTATAAGTCCGCAATTTACGCAATCTGTGTGTAACATGCGTGCATACATCGTTACGGCTAATTACGGTTGGGGGCAACGAGATGATACTTTGTAACCACTGCGTAGCCTGCAAATATTCATGCCGTTACTTCGAGCGTAACTCGCGCGTATTTATCGCGTTTATTAATTTCCGAGCGATTTCAATTGAAAATTGAAGGTTTATTCGGAGGGGGGGAAAAAAGGACCCCGCGTTGCATGCAGATTGAACATTTCCGATTACCCAAATGGCCAGTAATATCGGGTTGCAATATTCATTTCAGTCGGATATTTAAACATGTCCGGATTTATTTCCATTTATAATCACGGACAAAGTTATATTACATTTTTCTCTGCTCGTTGCTTTTCTGATTGCTTCGAGGAAACTCAATACTGGCCAAAGTTACCCAAAATCCATTCGCAATTTCTTATAAAAATTGGACAAATTCGCGTCGATACGGTTTGGAAGATTTTCTTTTTTTTTTATTGTTAATTTTTCGAAATTACATTTCCATTGAATCGCGCGTTTACTGTTGACTGAAAGTAAAAACGGACACTCATATTTCTATGGTTTAGACGGGTTCGCAAGGCGATCAAAGTGCGATTTCATATCGACAAACATTTATTAATGCCTGGCACATAGAACACATCGGGGGAGGACAAATCGATGTAAGAATATCGCGAGCCTACTCGCGGATTCTGGCCGATTGCCAAGCATGATCACGCTCGAGTGGCTTTGCAGCTGCAGCTGCAGAGTCTCCCTTTAATGGACTCTTTCCTCTAATCCCGCCCCTGATCCACGAAAGGAACGAACAAGAAGAAGAAGTAGAAGGAGAAGAAGAGCAGAGACGTCCGATTGAGTGTCCAGGTAAAGATACGTGACCAGTTTTCGAGAGCAGATCAGTTCTAGCATTGTGGATCACGGTAATTGCGAGGAACCTTTGCCTCCATTCTACTTCTACCTCCACTTTCTGCCATCCATTTCGAATTCCCTTTATGCACCTGGTTACCCTTGGGAGACACCTTCTACCTTCCTTCACCTTCCTTTTTTTTAGGGGGATATTTTAGAGATGAAGGAGAGAGGATGGTTCAAGGGTTGGGAATAGAGAAGATTGTGTTTCGAATTAAGTAAAGATGTGTTGGAATGGAGAACTGTAAAAAGATAAGGAGCATTATTTTGTCCTTTTTGAAATTTATATTGAGAGTCAATTGTATAAACTTGGAAATTACAGGAAGTGATCCAAATATGGGTTAGTTAAAGTATAGGGTGTATTAAGCAATAAAGTATAAATTTTTTTAGGGGGATATTTTAGAGATGAAGGAGAGAAACTTGTCCCAGGTTTGGGAATAGAGGAGATTATGTTTCGAATTAGGCAAATATGTGTTGGAATGGAGAACTGTAAAAAGGACAAGGAGCATTACTTTTACTTTTTGAAATTTATATTGAGAGACAATTCTATAAAGTTGGCAATTAGAGGAAGTGGTCCAAATATGGGTTAGGATCTAAATATGGGTTAGTTAAAGTATAGGGAGTATTAAGCATTAAAGTATAAATTTTTTTAGGTGATATATTTTAGAGACGAAGGAGAGAAACTGGTTCCATGTTTGGGAATAGAGGAGATTGTGTTTCGAATTAAGTAAAGATGTGTTGGAATGGAGAACTGTAAAAAGGATAAGGAGCATTACTTTTTCGTTTTGAAATTTATATTGAGAGACAATTCTATAAAGTTGGCAATTAGGGGAAGTGGTCCAAATATGGGTTAGGATCTAAATATGGGTTAGTTAAAGTATAGGGAGTATTAAGGAATAAAGTATACATTTTTTTAGGGGAAATATTTTAGAGACAGGAGAGAAACTGGTCCCAGGTTTGGGAATAGAGGAGATTGTGTTTCGAATTAAGTAAAGATGTGTTGGAATGGAGAACTGTAAAAAGGATAAGGAGCCATTCAAGAACCAGATCTATATAATTCATTATTTATAAATCTTAAAATTTCAATTATTTTCTATCCAACTTTATTCTATTATATAGCTCGTTTGTTATTGTTATTGTTATTGTAGTGATATTAACGAGACTACGAATTTTTATGCAAATCTATACTTTTAACAGCGTAACTAAAGAATGTTTCCACCCTTAACATACAATAATTTGTACGCCACTTTGAATAATTTTTATATACTTGTACTATTTATGTGTTCCGTGTCTTTTTGCACATTTCAATTTCCCATGAATGCACAAAAATCCGCCATCTACTTGCAACAAATTTTCATTTAAACGCGTCCTATTAAATTACCTACACGCGTGGTTGGTATACCGTCATAAGTAAATCGACATTCACGAAATTTCCGTGTGAAAGGAATCATATTGAAATGTGCCGAACGGAGCCAATCACATTTGTCTCACTTCGCATCGGTAAAACCACGATCGCCGAGCGTCGAGATCACGTTTCGTTCATCCTCTGTCGAAAATTGCCAATCGATGTAATTACATCGAAGACCGTAGCCAAAGTTAATCTCGATATGCAAATTGCTTCCCCGTTTCTAGAATAATCCCAAGAAACACTGATTCCCCTCGTTGCGCGGCCAATTGGTTCCGCGATCGTAGAGAACAAATAAGAACGAATCGCGAAACGAAACAACGACTTCGTCAACGACGAGAAAAACATTCGACTATCAGAGGAACCAAAGTGGAAACTCTCTCTTTCTTCGGCTGTTTGAGAGTAGAAAGCCAACGAATGTGTACAAAAGCACGTTGGAAATGGAAGACGATCGGGAGAAAAAGAAGGAGAGATGGCCGTACAAAGATCTTTGAATTCTGAAATGGGACGAAAAGGAGGAGGAGAAGGAGAAGAAGAAGAAGAAAACGTTTTCTTGTGCACGAGAACGAGTAAACGTTGACCTTTCGATGGCACACTTTCCCAATGGTGACGGAGGTCTCTCGCGGAGACCTCTGGTATCCTCTTCACCACGTGGCACACATAGTTCAAGACTCGACCTATCGTGTCTTGCGATATTTTACGAGGAAACATCCGCGAAGAAAGTCTACCGGAATGTCGGGGGCCATAGAATGCCTTCTTATTGTTAGTTGCGCAATTTCTCTTTCGTTTGTGTAATGCTGCATACCGTAAAAATTCGAGTACACTCGGCTAAAGAGCTTCCTTATACGTTCTATTAAACGTAACAGTTACCTCGCGCGGTTTACCATCTTTAGATTGGATAAGTAAAGTGCTAATTGTTCGCGTACGCGATCCGGTTTTAGACCGATACGGTTGTTTCAGCGAAACGGTAGTAGCTGAAAGCAACTCGCAGTGGTAAACATGCTGATTCTAGCTGGACAAAATTATTATTGAATAATTATGGCTAATGATTACCATTTCATTATCCAAATGTAATTCTTGGTCTAGCAGTAAAGGATTGCAGCTGAGGATTATAATATAAAAGCTATTTGTTTCCTTAAATTTCTTTATTTATTAGCTTGAAGGGATGAAAAGTAAATCTTCGAAAATGACATGATTTAGGATTATATATCAGTCATATATTTGTACAAGATTTAGGATTATATATTAGTCATGGATTTGTAAAAAATTTAGGATTATATATCAGTCACATATTTGTACAAGATTTAGGATTATATATTAGTCATGTATTTGTAAAAAAATTAGGATTATATATTAGTCATGTATTTGTAAATAATTTAGGATTATATATCAGTCACATATTTGTCAAAAATATAGGAAACAATATAAATTATTTAGAACCGTTCATTTTAATATTCACAACATTTCTCAAGTTAACTGAGACTAGAATTTGTGAAAAAAATCGTTTTTATCCAACTAGAATTAGTATTTATACTACCAGTGCAGCGTTCACGTCTTTCTGTATTTCTATTGCATATTCAGCTCTCAAATATATGAATGATTCACTGTGCTGTGCATAAGCTAGTACAGTGGCTATAAAAAGCAAAATTAATACACCGCTGTATTTTTACATTTAAGTGTTGCTCAATCAGATTTAATTCTGGCAGATGTTTGTATTGCTTAATAATACCTTCTGCGATTACAGTTACGTTCAATGAGAAAAAAAATTGATATGGCTCAATTCAATTGTAAGTGGTACGTAAATGCAAAGATACAGTGGTGTATTCTAAAACTTGGATTTTGGTACGTCTCTAAGAAAAGCTAATGTGTCACGCGTAGAATTTTCAAAAGGTTTGGTTGTTTAACTTACAAATTGTTGACGGGAAGAAAACGTCGGCTTGAAGCTTGTTTTCTATTCGAACGTCAAAGATCGAAGCACAATCTGCAAAAGAAGAGAAGAGAAACGGTTAATGATTGGAAAATTTTCCAAGAAATGTTACAATCGAAATAAAGCCATTAATATTTTACTCGTATCGGTAATAAAATTCATTGAAATCTAATAGTGAAGTTTAAAATATTGTATAACTTACAATTACCCCTCAGATTCATTGACCTAAGTTCATAATTGTCACCGTGATGCACTAATGGGTGTATTCACATTTATGTCAACACAATTCAACACATTCAATACTAAATATCAACTCTGATCGATTATACTTGTGCAGTAACCAAAATACAAAAAGAAAGAAATACAAATTGTTTGAATACTTGTGCTGATAATAATTGTATTCATCGCCTATCTTGCGTTGCATTGATTTAAGGGAAAATTGGATAAAATCTTCCTTTCTGTATTTGCATTAATTTCATAATCACCAGTATACCTGACCGATTTATTTGCAAACACTTAATAGAAATCTGACAAGTCATCGCAAGAATTAATAGTTCCATCTAATGACAGACGATAGTAATATCAGCGACGAAAAGAAATTCAGGCGAAATAAAAATCTAATTTAAAAAGTTCTATTTAAACATCCTTCATCGGATCAGGATCGATCAGTCGTACGAAAAAGGACAAAAAAAAAAGAAAAGAAACTGTCGAGTAAACGAAAACTGATGAGTCCCGATCCGAAGATAGGAGGAATCGTCGCGAGTAGCATTTATCGGGATACTAGGATTCGAATTAGTTTCCGGCCTCTTCAGCTGCTTTTAACGAAAGCAATTTCCTCGAAAGCAGCAACAAGCCGAGACGAAGTTGGTCCTTGGCTAGGTTCAGCCACGTAGACGCGGTTCGTTTGATCGTAGAAAGCGTTCTTCTTAACAAAAAATCTGTCGCTCTCATAATATGCTAATGCTTGCGCAGAAGAATTCGATACTCTCGTGAAAGTACGCGTCAGAAATTTTACGTGGAACAGACTATCTTTACTGGCTTTTTATCCGTGGAAGATTAATACTTTTCTTTGCTATATATACCGAGGTTTACAAGTATTTGGATACTTTTACTTTATTAGAAATACATAAAATATGTGTAAGTACTTAAAATGTAATTTTCGCTACTGCTCTTATTTCGTATGATCTTATCAAGTTGATGGGGTAAAGTATAATTAAGAAATATATAAATAAGAAATTCTATAACCTTATAGAGCTTCTATATACATAAAACAGTATGATCTTATAAAGTTAATAGGGTAAAGTATAATTAAGAAGCATATAATAACAAATATTAAAATGTTAATGTTTTGAATATGCAAGATGTATTTCACTAGAACAGTGAATTTCAAAGTATCGAAATTTATGTAAAAGATATTAAAAATTAAAGAGTAACTAATCTCCTTTGCAAAACGTAACGTGTTCTTCTATTTGAAAATTGTTTTCCGACGCTGTTATCGATCAACTTTATCAATAGCAACGTGTTACGATAATTCTTGATGAAACGAATGATACTCTTTATCTGCGAAAGGTTACCTAGACAGAAGAATCACTATTGTAATAAATACCTGAAGTAGTAGCTATTGTTCTACTCGGTGAACGCTGGCTCAGAATCTATTTGCTCGATCTAAACGATTATGTCCTTCCAGTTTGTGAATGTGATCTTCTATGGTAACTTTGCACCGAGTTCTCGTGGTTTGATAAGAGTGTGCGATAATCGCACGTGAACTCAACGATTTGTTCCCCGATTATGAGTCATCTCAAGTTTCATGAGTGAATGATTTTATGAATTATCTTACCGTGCCCTTTCGACTAACAATAGTAAAAATTTTGCAATCTTTCGATACCACGTGTATGCTAACCGAAATATGAATTATATTTATATTTATACACAGAAGTGAATAATTTATAGAATATTTGGTAAATATTAGGTGAAATAATAATATAAGAAATAAATAAAACAATTGTTGGGTGTAGAAATAAATAATCCACTTGTTTTATCAAATTCAACATTCATTTTTAACACGATGAAATATCATTTTTAAAAATTCCTACTAAAATGAATGCTTGATTATTTCATCAAATAAATTCATTGATCTATTTTTACAACTGGGTAGCGTATTTTAAATTTCATCTGTATTTATATCAAAATAGTGGATCACTTACTAGTAATAATCACATAATAGAATATAATAATGGAATAGAATATAGTAATAATATAGTAATGGAAATAATAACTGACTGTGTTCAATTCTGATTTTACTAAAAATAATTGCGACTGCTTAAAAAAGTTTAGAAAACTTAAAGAGCTTGAAAAATTGGTGCTTAGATAAAAGCCGAAGAAAATTTCAGTGCAATTTAAAATGCACGCATTTCTACCTTCAAATTTTGATTTCCAAGCATTTTCGATTCGCAATATTTGAACTTTTCACGACGAGATAAGTATCCTTGCTTGTCCATTAACGAGCCATTTGCTCCGGCAAGAGTCGTTTCTGTTTCTCAACGGGGGAGAGAAAAAAAAGTGAAAAAAAAACAAAGAAAACAAAACGAACGAAAGGAGTGGAAGTGGAACAAATCACAGCGATCATTGTTTCGTTCGTTTATTCATGAAATTCAACGGGTGTACCCAGCGTCACCGTAAGAAAGCGAAGTTTGTAATTAAATCAAGAGTCGTTACGCGGTATCGTTTTCATCTCCCCAATTAATTTTCCGTTCCACTTGACGAACACTCGTCCGACGAGGCCTTTAATTACCGTACGAGCGCGAGAATTACCAGTTTTCGCGTTAAACTCCCCCGAAACAACAAAGTTGTTGCTGTAGTCCTAATTTTTCTACTTAATTAGACTTGGTTTCTCTGGATAGTACGATCGTCTGAAGATTCCTTGTGACCCGATTGCAATCGTAGAAAGTGACTCTAACCTTAGAAAATGTTTTTAACAACGGTAACGTACAGCGTTTGCCATCAATTTTCGGCCAACGTATATTTTTTTACGGTCGTAATATTTTTGGCATAAGTTTCACTTTTATCTTTATCTGGTCCGTAAGTTATTGTATAATTCTACTATTGCTTTGGATAAAAATTAAATCAAATCCCATTATTAACTGCAATAACGCTGAATAAAATAATTACCGAAGAATGAGGACATCGTCGCGTCGAAGATTCACGCGATGCTTCATTCTAACTAAAATTATGCTAATGGCTGTTATAATTATCGGGTTAACGCGCGCACAATAGTGTCGTTGCATCTATTATTATTTGCATTTTGTCGGGTGCGCGGAGAACGACGTTAAATATAATATTAAAATATATTCCTCGGTATTTCGTACATCAAAGAGTTAAAACGATCGATTAGCGTTAGGAAAAATTTGAATTAATTTTATAGCAACACACGCGGATTAACGTGCTCGTTTAAATATGTCAAAGATAAAATTAAACACTTTAACTCGGGTTTATTAATATTGTACCGGTTTGCATTAATTACACGACGGTTGATAATCTGCATTTGATACAGCAGCGAATTCCAATAGCGTTTCTCTCTTTTGACCGGCGCTAATAATTGATGCTAATGACCGATGAGAATTTGATTAATCAAAGCTTCAATTTATTGTAAACGAAATCGTGCAATTTCCGCTTTTGTGTCTGCCTGGAATTTATATTCACCAGATCGATCTAGTTTTTAACGAGCTATGCTAATTAAGGGGAGTTATTGCCATATCGTTTACAGGATTGTGGAATTTAACTTGTAATAATTTCGTTTCACTTGTTTCCCTTTTCGTTTAATGCACACATGCATGTCCACGTTTGGTTAAATTTGAATTACGATAAATACTGAATGGACCTTGATCGTCTCCTATGTTGTATAAATATTATATATATATCAATCTATTTTGCAAAGTATATTGAAATAGAATTTGTATTTATCCTGTGTTCTTGCATCCAACATTTCTAGTGCCCAATTGTTGTATATTTGTATACTTGTATGATTGCATATTTGTGTCATTGTATATTTGTATCATTGTATATTTGTATTGATATTAGATTGATGCATATGAAATGTCGCTTCTCAAAGTAGCATTTTAAACACAAGCAAATTTTTCATCACACTGTACATATTTCACTGTACACATACTGTACCAATAAATAATTCACTATTCTCAAATGTGTCGTTGAAGAAACCGATCAAAATTCTTTCCCATTTTTTGGAAACAAGTCAGAGTTCATAATAATAGCGTCTAATGTTCAAAGTATTAAAATCATTTTGATAGCTGAAGGATTCGTCTTTTGTAAAATTTTTCGGGCTTGCAAGAAGCCTCGAAAAAAACGAGACGAATAATTTATATAAACATATGTATATGTTACGACTCAATATTAATTAACACTTTGAGTAGATGCTTTCACAAAGATGTCTATGGTTCCTTTTCCCAACAATTACCCAGTCACTCTCCGTGTAAATACATTCAGTGGAATGTTCGAATACAATAAGATATAAAATTCGTATCGTTTTAATGTACCGCATTAATTGAAATTTTAGTACGCTGTTAATGCAACTTTCTACGATATCCGGACAATTCTACGTTCATAAAAAAGATAATTAAATTCGCCGTTGCATAAATGAAAGCAGGACAAATTTAATCCTGTCTTTTAATAAATATCACATTGTGTATACAGGGAATCTTATTTAAAACAAGCTAATTAATCCCATTATATATTACGCATTTATTAGATTGGTGCATATAAAATGTGGTTTTTCAAAGTAAAACTTTGAACGCAAATGAATGTTTCAAAACGATACGTACTTAAGTCAAATAATTTTCCCGTATCAATTGTTTAGTTTTATTATCCTGCATTCATAAATATCGCCAAGTTTCGTATTTTTGGTCTATCTTTTCATTTACTATCAAATTGTTGAAATATTCGTATAGTGTTTAAATACTGGCCAAATTCATATTTTCAGTAATTTTCATACGATATTTCACAAGTTTAGATTCCTATAAAATATTCTGCAAATATTCCAATTATTTATAACGTCAAATATTTAGTATTTCATAACCCAATAAAAGAAAATTCAAAATAAAGACTAGAAATTCTACATGCACTTAACAATATTTCAATTCTTGTACTGATTATGTCACTAAAAATTCATAACTAATATTAACCCTTTGCACACAACAAGCTACTACTCTAAGTAACCAAAATGAACTATAATAATAGTTTTGAAAGTTCTCGAGCGCAAATAGTTAACCAACACCCACGAGCTGCGTTTTCCACGCGATTGGGCAATCGTCATACCTTTCTAACGTGGGACCAAGGATCTATTAATTCGAAACGTCCAAATAATTGCCGCTTCGTCGTTATTTCGCAAAGCAAGACACGCACGTCGCATTGCAAATGTCAGTCGTGGCTCGAGTCTTCCGCGCCCGCGCGCGCAAAGAAAGAAGAGAAGAAAGAGAAGAGACGTCGAATCTCTGCCAATTATCGGGATTACGTGAAGGGATCACAGTGTTTACTAGCGTCGGCGAAATTTCGCCAGGGTATTTCGAGTCGCAATCTTTCCGCGCCGCGAAAACGTTTCACCGAGTACTCGCGCAATTAGCGAGACCGCAAAACGGTAATCGTCGAGTCGCATTGCTCAATTTAAATAATCCCAATTCTATACACATATAATATATATCCTGCAGCGATAAATCGACCGTCTTCGAAATTTTAAAAAGTTAATTAAAGGTTCGCGCAACCGCTAAAGTATTCCAATTACGGAAATTTTAACATTCTTCGAGATTCGTTTGAATAACGTTATTACGCGGTTATTCTTATCAAAAGTTGAAAGTCCCAAAGTGATCGTAATAAGCGGATTAACACGGTAGTTATGATTTCAAGACTAAACCAGCGGTTAAAGCTAAATTATTCGTCATTTTTACAGATGGAACACTCGACGCCTTGAAACTTTAGCGCTTGTACAATATTTATTATAGAATAGCACTTTGCATCACAAAAAACCTTACAATTGGTGTTTTTAGCTAATTTTATACTACCTTATTTGACCAAAAACTTTTTGCCAGGGATAGTATAATAAAACCAGGTACCTATATATCTTCTTTTCCCCGAAATCTCCTCAACTCTTAAGAAAACACCGAAACGCAGAGCAACATCGACAATCAATTCATTAGAACTGAAAAAATTGTCAAGCTTTGGTTCATCAGTGCGCGTATACTCGTAAGTACATTCGCAAAGCAGATCGATCCGCGGTGAAATTCCTGTTCCAACGGAGCACTGGCTGTCCGCACAGCATAGTTTCCTGTTCCGTTCGTTGGAAGGACGATCGTTGGAGCCGCAGTTTTTCGCATTTGGGGGAGTCCTTTGAAACGATCCATCCCACCTAGTTGCTCCCCACTGCGGATTTCGCTTCTCCTCTAGCCTGTTCCAGTTCCTGGCGGATGTCCAAAAAGCCTAGGCCCTTTTGCTAACTTTCTCCCATCGCGGAATAGTCCTTCTGTTTTTCTCGCTGCCGGTGGCTCGTTCGTGACATCGAGTGGGCGGATTTATATCCGACTACTGGGAGAATACCTATTTCTATCCGTAGGTTCGGGCCGCCGTTGCAGTTGTTTGCTCCAACAGAGATTCCCCAGACACACAGAGAGAGAGAGAGCTTCAGACTTCTCTCCCTCTGGTGGCTCGCGGTTTACTGCGGCGATTCTTTCCTTCCACGAGTGCTGGGATTTATGCACCGCCCGGAAACGCTTGGGAAATGTTACGAGAATGCGTTAGGAGAGTTGCCCCCTCGATAATTCGGCCTGATTTGTTGTGCCTTCTACGGAGCTCCTCGAAAAGTTTATCGTTAATCGTTTCCACCCTTTAGAGACCGTCGTTATTTAACGCCAGGTTTCGTTTGCAACTTTTTCGGTTAATTTACATCGTACATTATTGTTCGGTTGACTAAAATGTTTTGTTGGATCTTAAACCGTTGCCGTATTATGACGAGTTACACTTGTGACGCAAAATATGGCCCAATTAAAATAGAAGCATCCTGTATTTTGTAATATACTTTAACTTTAATCGTAACGATCAATTGAATTTGTAAAATGAAAGGCTATCAAAGAAAAACTACGTATAATATTTGAATTACTTGAGTCGGTATTAAAATAGAAAATAGCGAATGTGACAATGAATAGTTTTCGAGAATTTTGTGCGGAAAGGAGTTAAGGGTGCATTGAAACAAAGCTATGTTAATCGTATATTGTGAGTATAAGTATTTCAATACTCTCAATAATTACAGTATAATATATACTATATAATTTATACACTGTATACTATAGAATATATACTATATAATAATGTAAAATATAATATACTATATAATAATGTAAAATATAATATACTATATAATAATGTAAAATATAATATACTATATAATAATGTATACAACGACTTAATATTACCCAGTTGTTTCCACAATCTTTTAATAATTAAATATTAATTTTATCGTAGCAATTTTATTTTACTTTCAGAATAGGACTCGAAGAATTCTCGTCCAATTATTTACAGCAGCAACTATTAATGATGTTCACTTGAATTTCGTGCATTAAAAATTAGCATGCATCCGCAAAAAATCACGAAAAATTGAACGGCTATTTAGCAACAATTGAACAGCAATTACAGCTATTAACAGAATCGATAGAATTAAATTATTTTTGTATTATGCTGCACAATTACTGGATGTAATCTGTAATTAAATTACCAAATTGTGAACCTCACGATTAAATTTCTAAGTTTCAACAAGGATCGTTTTTAACATCAACTCTTCAATTTTGAACCTAGCAATTGCAAAATCCATGTACGGTATATAGTAACGTTATTTAGATGAATCCGAAATCTTGCAATCAGCAACTTGTCGTTTAATTATTTAGAAGTCCTCCAGCGTTTAATTAATCCCATTAGAAATTCAAAAAACAAGATACTTCTACGCTAGGACGAAAATTTCGAGTGGCAATTGAAAAGATACCGCGCAATTATAAAGCGCTCGACACAATGAAACGCTTTTGTCTTTCTGTAATCAAAAGCTTCAGTTTGCATCAAGTGTTTCACTTTTCGAATGATATTCATGCTATTGCGCGCGGAGCACGCTTCTTTTTGCAAATGTATGCAAGGGACACTTGAACTCTCAAGTTTCACTACCACGACGTACCAGCATTAATATTCTACCTTGTTACGGTCCACTTGGTTTTATTGAGTTTGCGGAAAATTTTGAAGAGCTTTGCATGGTAAAACAAAGCTGTTTCCTTTTGATGCTATAGTCATACCACAAAACTGCATATTTAATTGGCTGCGGAGTAGCCGATTAAATGAAAAAAAAATTAAGTCAAGATAGACTTCAAGTACGTATGCATATACGTTCTCTTTCGACGAGGTTTTTTTCAAATTTCATCTTGTCACTAATTCTAGGAGCTGTAAATCTATTCATCAAAAAGCTTTACTTCTTTATTTATATATTTCTCACGAGTTTTCCCTTATACGCGATTAGTATTGTATAATTGTTACAAAAATAACATTATGATATCTACTTTTATTTGGAAATTAGCAACGTTCGTCTTTTGTCGATCGAAATATAAGGATGAAGATATATGCGGATTTCTTTGCAAATTCGTATTTTTATTAACAAAATTCGTGAAACGGGATTTAAACCTTTCATTGCTATTTAAGAAATTCACGCGTAGCGCGTTATTGCTAACGTCCCCCGACTACTTTTGACAATTAAAAAACACTAATTGATCTCTCAAAACGCTTGAAATTCTTTCCTACCCGAAGAATAGGAGAAAATTGGAAAATGAATATTCAGTATATTGACGACTTCTGCATATTCTTCGATTAAAATCCACTGCAGCGAAAGGGTTAAGTAAAGGTTGTTTTACACTGCAAATATAATATAATATGTATTTTTGCATATTATTCGCGTTCTCTAATCTTTTGCATAATTAAATACTTCTCACAATTGCATACAAATTCGCAGTCTACCGATGAACATGCGAATATAACTTTTTAAATTAATTACGCTATTCATTTTCTTGTTTAAATGTACATGAATAGCGATGCACTTTTATATATTCAATATATTGACGATATCATGCACGTAGATACGAAACTAGATTTCCTAATCAAGATACAATGGCACCGATAGAAACGACGTAAGTACAAAATGACGCAAGTTTATAAAACAATAACATCAAAAGCATACGTCGTTCGCAGTGAAAGGGTTAGAATGTAACTGATTTCTTCTTGGTACACCTAATAAGTGGTTTACTCATTCGTATGAACATTTCGTATAAAAGTCTCCATTTCCTTCTAAAAGTGCAGGCAGACAAAAATGCAGGAAAGTCGATAAACGTTGAACGTCACAATGATCCCCTAATCAATCTCATCAATACCTAAAAATGACGCAAGTTTATAAAACAATAATAGCAAAAGCATACGTCGTTCGTAGTCAAAGGGTTAGAACGTAACTAATTACTTATTGGTACACCTAATAAGTGGTTTACTAATTGGTATTAGCATTTCGTATAAAAGTCTCCATTTCCTTCTAAAAGTGCAGGCGGACAAAAATGCAGGAAAGTCGATAAACGTTGAACGTCACAATGATCCCCTAATCAATCTCATCAATACCTAAAAATGACGCAAGTTTATAAAACAATAATAGCAAAAGCATACGTCGTTCGTAGTCAAAGGGTTAGAACGTGACTAATTACTTATTGGTACACCTAATAAGTGGTTTACTCATTGGTATGAGTGTTGCGTCCTACATTAGGTTCGGATTCTTAGAGTCATACCTCGCAACCAAAGATACCTATTTGCAACCCAACCACCGTGATTCAGGGTATACCTGCACCGCCCGCGCACCCTCGGTAGAAGGGAAGCGCTGACCAGCTCCCCTTCCTACAATATTCTAAATGATTCTGATTGGTCACTAGATGGCTACAACTTGTGTATAAATAGCGTGACAATTCTGCAAATAAAGCATTAACCAACAAGACATTAACGCTGTCGCTCAAGCGCTTGACACCTGAGACAAGCTGTTACAACAACTTCTTCACCCAAATTCCAACCCTCGCTGCGCAAGGCGAATTATCAAAAAAAGAACGGGAAGGTATCGAGAGCGACACATCGATCTCGCACCTAGACCACCTCAAACAATGAGCATTTCGTATAAAATTCTCCATTTCCTTCTAAAAGTGCAAGCAGACAAAAATGCAGGAAAGTCGATAAACGTTGAACGTCACAATGATCCCCTGATCGATCTCATCAATAGCCAAGGCAGTCTCAATCGCGACACAATTGCAGGTGCATTAAAATGTGCATCGCGTTCCTGGCTATCGATCGAGACACCCTCGAGTTCACGGGCACACGTTCGGGAGTCAGCTTCCGAGTCAGAAGCAATTCGAAAGGGAATTAAGATCATAATCCCGGTTTCTACGCGAGCAAATTGATCCTCGCGACCCTGTCGTCTCTTCCAGACGCATTCGAGAGTGCATATCTCGGGTGCACGGTCTGGAAATGCAATTAATGTCGTTTTATGGGACCGATCACGATTACGAATAAATTACATTTAACCATTTTAGAAGTAATACTAATATTTTTCTCTTCTTTAATCCTTCCTCGAATTATAGTGGCCTCGCATATATATTTAAAATAATAATAATTTAACTAGCAATGATTGCGAAAATTTATACTATCTTTTATCGTATTATTATTAATATTTTCCAAGAAAAAAAACACAGACTAGAAAAGGAATTAGCAATTCAATTATGATGGAACTTAACGGATGATAAATTGTGGAACTGAAGTTGAAAATCAGATGAAGGGTTGAATGGTTTCTATGCATTATGATCTTTAATGCACTCGACTGTATGAAAATCGATAATTACAAGATTTAGTCAGTTAGTTTGCGTTTATTTTGCGGAATCATTTTTCGTTCATCTACTAATGCTTTTATTTCATTCTTTAATATATAACTTTTCATATTAATATCTTTTAATTATATTCCTTTTATTCCTCTAGCTTCTATTATAACTTTTATACACTGGTTTCTATCATAACTTTTATACTTTTCTACTAACTTATAATACTGTTATATTACGTCAAAGTTATAAGTACGAAAATTTGAAGATTCGTAGGTCTAGAAATCCACGATTTGACAATTCGAAGGCTCGAAGATTTAAATGCATGAAACTTCAAATGCTTGAAACGTCGAAAATTAGCAAGAATATTTTCTTGTCAAATTCCTCGTTCAGGTCAGCAATTCCATATTCACCGTAACTTAGTACTCGCGTTACGTACAGTTACCCGTTGCGAGATAAATCGAGAAATAAATAATATAAAAGCAACAGCCATAATCCTAATGCAAGACGATTCCTTAGAAGGTTTCCTACCTTAGGATCATCCGGTTCAATTGTAGTTTGCCGTTACGATCGATCGAACCACCTGTTCGACAGATAAACTCCGTTATCTTGCATTATCTAGCGAATTGCTTGACGTTCCACTCGTAACCACGAAACGTAGAGTAAAAAAAAGGAAACAATTCTCTGTTCGCGATATCGTTATAGAATTTGTGCCAATATTTTATTAGAGTACACGTTGAATGACGATTGCAATGATTACAGAAGATACTTCTTTGTCCCTTTGCGCGTGATATGCTAGAATAATAATTTCAAAAATTATTAGCATATCGCGCAAAATAATTATTCTGTATTGCTCTTATTATTATCGACATATGAAGAAAATTTAGGGACAAGAGCGTATCGTTCGTTCTTTTGTAAGATGCAAATGAGTTAATATGAATTGAATAGAAACTAGTCAATCATGCTAATGATAAATACTAAAATAATTAATACTAAAGCTAGCGAAGTGGTAAAAATAACGCGTTTACGATATCTTACGAAAATTATGTAAATTAACAACACGGAATTTGTTTAAGATCGTCAATACTTTTCTGTAAACCGTGAAAATACCGAAAAACATTTCACTCTGACTCTTAATAAAATGTAACATAAAGTAACGGTTGATTGGATTACAATTCAATTTATATTCAATTGTTTTATCTTTCGTCGAATTTAATAACACGGCGCGTTTCAAATAAAATAAATTTCTGTGATCAATTCATTTCACCGTAAATGCTTCATTATGGATTCATAATTATTTTATCGTGGAATAGATTCTATCATGAAAATGACATGCCAAATTAAATATTTAATGACGTCCCCTGCGAGGCCAACAAAATGCAAATAATAATCGATGTAACGACACTATTACGTGAACATTAACCCGATAATTAAAATAGATATTAGCATAACTTTAGCTAGAATGAAGCACCGTGGATTTAACAGAACATTATCGTCATTCTTTGATAATTACTTTATCTACCGTTGTCACAATTAATAATACAATTTAATTCAACGTTATCCTATCAACACCATTGCAGCTATAAATTGCAGAACAAACAAGGAAATGAAGAAGTTGGAAAATTTTAAGAGTTAATATTATTTACTATTTTGCCATTACATTTGTTTGGCAACTAAATAAATGATATATGTATTTAATAATTTCCGACACAACTGTAAATTAATTTTTTTAATAGTCAGAGAAAGATAATGAAAGCGTTGATATAATTTTTCTTCCAATTATATTGTAGTTATATGATAAGTAAAACCTAACAACGACTGTGTTTTATATGATGTAATATAATATAGTATTATAATAATGAATTTTACTCTACCTACCGTAATTATAAACCAACCATATTATAGCTTGTGTTTTCATTAAGAGAATCCTACTGTGTTATGATACTGTTAAAATTATTTTAAAATTAAAAGTAATATTTCTCTTTCTTCTATATTTACGATTGCTATAGTCTTTAATTAAATATTGATAAACTAAAAATTATGTTAATTATACAATACACAGCGAAATATATCATTATCATTGATATTACTATAAAATCGAAAAACAATGCTCTTTGAAACGTCCGCAATTTTAATCATCATCGATTGAGAGATGCGAATTAAAGATTACTTTACTTACACGATATACCAAAAATGTACCATTATTTACAAAATAACGCAACAAAATCATTAACATTACTATAGAATAAAAGACAATATTTTTTTAATATATATATATATTTATACCATCACGATATACCAAATAATGTACCATTATTTACAAAATATCGCTGTTAAATTAAAGATAGTACACTTTTGGAATGCTCACAGTTCCATTGACGTTCAATGGAAAATCGATGAAGTAAAAATTGATTTCAAACGCGGTACACGATGAGATATCGACATTTTTGGAGGAACGAATTTTTCGTGCGTGAAAATGTGTGTTTTGGTATTTGTGCATCACTTCGGCTGCGGTTTCGCTGGTGAATCGATACGATAAACGGAAAACCGAGTGATAAGACAAGCCGCACTGCGTCAACATCAATTATCTACTTCTGCTTGGACAAGAGATATCGTTTGGTGAAGTTGAATCAGGACAATCGACGAATGCACGTTTCACGCGGTTAGGTTTTGCCCAACCTACGCTTCTACAACTGTCATTGAACTTTAACATTTCTAATCTTCCATCCTACTTTTAATCGTACAAATTATCCTGTAATATTATTCTGCAATTTTATTTTACAATATATTTTACTTTTATTCTAGAATATTTATAGAATATTTTACTTATACTATTATACTATTATGCTATATTACTATACTTTTATTCTGTAACATTTTCATTTAATCTGAATTAAGTTTAATACCACATTGTCTGAAATTTCCATTAAAGCCATGTGACTTTTTGGTAAAATCTTATAATTATTCTATATATGAATGGAAAAAATCGTTGGCTAGTAATAACGTGAACATCCTGTATACTAGGTTTTATGCACAATTTATGTTACAATAAACGATAATAATAATTTTAAAGATCTTGTAATAATGAAACATATTTCTGACAAAGTTCCATTTGATTAATCCTTTAACTACAAAAGGAGTATATGTATATACTACCAGCAGATTTTATACAATAAATACAACATAAACTAATTTGCTAATTTGTCATTATATAACAAGATTTGAAGGTTTACTTTAACAGCAATGCAATATAGTATATGAATGTCGAAGATTGGAACAAGTAAGACGAAAATACAACATCACTCAAGTTACAGCTTTAACAAAAACGTGATCAAATGTAAAATACAATAAACCACCTAAAGGAGATCAACATGTAACATCAAATATAAAACACAGCAATCTAGTGTCGTTGCTAATGTTAAAAACTCTTAAAAACCTGTTAAAAATTTTGAAACAAGAAGAAAAAAAAAACATTTTACTACTTAAACTTCGTCTTAACTATTTCGTGCATTTATAATTATACTAATTCTTCGTAGTAACGAATATCACGCCGTAATCAAAACGTCAATTAACGCGTTTCTCTAAATTATGCATTTGCATAAACTTTAGCAGTCTAATTATAATTCCCTCGACCTTTGTTCAAGGGTATTTTCGTCGAGTTCAATGATGCAATGCCAGAATATTAGTTTGGTACGAGAGGCGAAGAAATATAAGATGTTTAAATCGGCGACGTGCCCAGGGAATATTTCAAATATTATTTCCTACGCGTATTGGACTCGTATATCCGCGAGTATCGCTTTAATTGGACGGATTCCAATCAGCGCGCGGCAATGTAGAGAACAGGTAGTCGTGGAAAGCAATCTGCCCATAAACGAACAAGAATATCTCGATTTTAGCCGGAGAAATCGAAGATCTCTCGGCCAACCGCCAGGTTTGCTTAATTTACCCCGGCAAATAATTCGGGAAATAAATTTAACGCGTCTACTTCCCTTCCCACTAAATTACTTTCCGTAGAACGATATGGATTTTAATAACAAATTTTTATCTTCCCGTTGGGAACACTTTAACCGCTCACAAATCAATGTCTTTTAGTATTTTTTTCAGCAGTGTTGTTTAATATTATTTTTTTCTTAATCACACGTACGCGATATAAAAATAATGTAACTGTACTCAACCCCCTTATTTGAACCCTTTATTTTGCGCTTTGAAACTTTTCCATCTTTTGCAAGTCTTGCGAAAAATTGAAAGTGTTATTTTGGAAAAAGGAAAAATTTATCATCACTTCGTTTTGTTTGGAAACAAATGAATGTTGTGTTAGTGGCAAAAATATACGGGAAACTTAAACCTTGATTTATCTAAGAAATTTACGCAAATAGCCAATGGGGTGCAAAGGATTAATATTATGAGGGATTCCATAAATTATAGAATTTTTGTACTATAAATAATGTTTTTGTATAATATGCACATTTATTCTTTTGGTAAACAATAAAGGACAGAAAATAATATTCATCATTAACTTACTAGTAGACTGCGGATTTTTATTAAGAAAAAAAACAAGTAGATCCTAAATGAAACGTTGTTGTACCTCGAAAATATAATAATTTGTACGTCATTTTGTATATTTTATACCTATTTACTTATCGCGTGCATTCTGTGCCTTTTTGCATATTCAAATTTCCCGTGAGCGCATAAAAATCCGCAGTCTAGTAAATAATAGTAATAGTAATTACTATAAGTTACTATAAGTTACTATTGCTTACCTCCTAATGGTAATCGCTATAACTACTACAATTAATAAGTAATAGTAATTATATAGCAACCTTCCGTGTATCAGAATTAATTGGCAAAGACGAAGCTATCTGTGCGTAATATAGAAATCGCCATTCACCGAATATCGCGGTAAAAAGAAGCGGCTACCTTTTCTTTGCGTTATGCAAAACAGTATCGCTGGCTGGATCGTTGCAACAATATCATTTTTAATAATTTGTGAGACTGTATAACGTTATTATGAGGCAACGGTTTTACCGCAGCGCAACAAAAACCAAGGATTGCGGCCTTCTAAAGCAATCGACGGTGGAAAAAAGAAAAGAAATCAAAGTAAAGAGTACCAAAGCGAGGCAAGGAAATCTGCTCTTTAACTACGAACTCCAAAGGAAATCCTGTTACTAGACGGTGTGTGTCTACGCGTAAACTTATTTCCTTTTTCCTAACGTAATCTATAGAAAGCTATAAAAAGTAAACGGAATACAAAATGTTTTCGTGAATGTGTAAAGGTGTGCAGTGTGTGTTTGTGTGTATGGTAAATAAATAATTGATGTAAATAGAAAGATTGTAGGTGTATGTAATGGTATATGTAATACAGAATTAGTAGGTAACGATGGTTATGCGTGTACAGTAGAGTAAGGCATAGTTTTCTATGCGTATGTGTAAGAAAACAGTCCACACATTGTAATCCATTATTGGAAATCAATGAAACATCTATTAACTCCTTTCTATTCGTTTCTCCGCCTGCGTATAAAAAAGATTATGACCGAAAAATTCCGTAGCTAACGGGTTAAGATGAATCCCAAAACGAAGATGCCAAGATCATTAGAAGCGAGGTTCGAGTCTTCATCCAGCGTTTACCATCTCTTTCAACGATGTCCTCGTCGTCGTCGTCGTCGTCTATGGTAGCCTTATCAACGGCAATCTTCTCGACGCGAGCACGCGTATACGCCCAGAGATGCTTTCGACTCCTCCGTGGGATTAGATTACGGCATAAGCGGCTTATTTATCGCTGTGGCGTCGCGTATTCGCGAATGCAGCGCAATCAACGCGCCGCGGAGAGCATTCCCTCTCGCTAAAACGCGAATTTCGCCGTGGCGCAAACTTCGAGGCATCGGCGGCGGCGGCGCGGCGGCCAGAGGCATTCCCTCCCGTCCGGTTTTTCGACGACGGCATTCCAAACACGCGCGAATTCGAAGCGCAGGAACGACGCCGTGAATTCGAGACGAGCAATTTGCAACGAGTCCGTGAGCTTTTGAAAGGTTCGTCGCAGAGATTCGCGATTAACCCTTTCGCTACTAAAGACGCGTGTATACATGGTAGCAGTCGAAAAATTGGGCAAACGTTTGGTGAAAAATATTCGTATACGAATATACGCATAGGGTTATCAATAATAGATTATAGGAACACATACCTTCACTTTTTTTTTCTTTCCCTTTCTACTTTACCCGTTTCTAATCTGTTTTCTTTTTATTTCTATTATCTTCGTTAGTTCTCGTTTTCAATTTTTCTTTTTTTCATCTCTGTTTTATTAACAAACATGGCGTTCGAATAGATATTCTCATTCAACATCCTAAAGGTGGTTTTCGATAACCCTATATAATACGAATGAATAAAGTATAGTATAATAGTAATTATAAATTATATAAGTATTGTAAAGTATAAACGAATAATACGTTTAAAATATTCGTTTTCTATAACACGATACTATTTTTATTACAATGTATAGTTATTCTACCATAATTATGCTAAATATACGAATATTTATAATCCCATTGCTTTTGTAATAATAGAAATAGTCACCATTTGTGTATTGAGGATGTTTTATAATTTTAAGATGCCTTAGCGAAAGGGTTAATAATCCTCAAATATTGTATTATGGTATTAAATACATTAAAAACTATTAGGTTGATCCGTAAGTTCGTGTAGTTTCGTCTAAAGTGAGAAATTTAGCGTTTTATTCGTAAATATTAATTATAAATTAACGTATAATGTATTATCTACCATTATTAATAATTTTTTCTCGATATTTTCGTAGGTTATGCATTTCTAGCTCGAAAGTTCCCACGGCTTTTCATGCGAGTCAATCATCTGTCTTCTCACAATCAGTTCCACGTTATTGCGAAACGAAACTCTGTTTGAACTATTTTGGAGAGAACGAAAAACATGATAATCCACGGGAACCAGATCAAAAACAGTCTAAAACGACGAAAAATGGCTTGGGTTACTCTGTCTCTTAAGTAGAGATTTATAATAAGATAATTAAATGGTATGGTGTTTAATGCAACATTTTGCATTATCAGTAGACTGCGGATTTTTATGCATTTAACGAAGCTTTAAATGTGCAAGAAGCTACGAAGTGATCATGAGATATAAATATTTACAAAATGCACAAAGTTAAAATAAATCTATATATATATATATATATATATAAATAAATCTATAAATAAATATAAAATAAATCTTAATATTTGGAGGATGAAACAGAACAACTTATTTACGTCCCATTTCTTGACTATTGTTTATAAAAACATGAATTCGCGTAAATATGCCAAAGTCTAGTTATTATCAGCAATGGTACATGGTGCTACGGAATACGAAATATCGCGAAGAAAAAGGAAACATTGCCAGCAATTCTCGAGAACTGAAGATAGCAACTTTGTATAATACTAACAATTGTACATTCTGCTTCTTATCCGCTGGAAAAGCCACTTGTTTTTCTATAGAAAATAGGACAGCCTAGGAAGATAAAGAAACATGTTTCTCTTCTTTTCGCTCCGTTACGTGAGAACGCATTCCTTCGCACAGATGTTAAAACAATAACGTTCATCGTTAATAACATTTTCATAGCGCCACGTTAAAGCGAAGCTTGATTTAAATTAACTTGTAGGTGAGAAAGCAGCTATCCTGAAATTGTAGCTCATTTGAATATAGCGAGGAAAATATTCTATCTTTCGTGAGAAATAGAGAAGAGTTAACTAGCTCAATGTTATCTCGAATTCATTTAAGTATAATCTTATTACTTGTACGCATTCGTCACGGTATATCGCTGAACGAATAAATTTATTCTTCGCCCTCGATTGCGACAGCTTTTGCACTCCGAATCCAACGTTTTCCGAATGAAATTCACCCCCTTTGCAAATCATATTCACCATTTCTCAGCTCATTAGTAATCAATTCATTTCTTTTTTACCGTTGCTCATAAACGTTCAATCGATTTATTTCTAATTTCACCAACCTAATTAGTAGCAGTTGCGTTTCATTACACCACAAATCAAATTATGAATTATATAAAACTTCATTGCAACTATTATATAAAACTAATAATAATGAACGATTTCGTGACTCACTATGCGTATTATAGGATCGATTTTATCCAAAAATATAATAGTATTTCTAAAAAAAAAAAGGATAGTCATAAACTTAATTAACCCCTTCGCTACGGTATCTCAAAACATAAAGAAGGATCGCTTTTATTGATATGAGAGTAGTATAAATATAAATGTTTACAGGCTATATACGATTAATTATGACGTAACATTGTTGCATAAATCGATAAAGAAACAGTATTGTACAATAGAGAATAAAAAAATATACGTATGCTTCTAACAAATATTTGCACAATTTTTGAAGGCGTATAGACACTTATTGACATAAGTTAAGAAACATGGTAACTATTTGCGAAGCTTTATATATTCGTTATCTTTTGACATACATAGATCTGAATTAAAAGTAGAAGAACTTATAGTTTGTCGTTCCATGCAATACTATTATATATCTTTATGCTATTCTAAATTCTAAGCTACGAATCTTAGAAGCGAAATGATACACAAAAATTCGTAAGTGACTACTTTGTTTCTCAACTTTTGTCAACTTTTGTCCATGGTAACGAAAGGGTTAATAATTTCTAATACACTATTTTCTCAAAATATTTTTACCCAGATCTGATCACAACTGAATCAGCAACCAAAAATCACAGAATCCAGTCAGCAGAACCTCATCAAATTATCTTGTAACATGTGCTTATATATAAGAGTACCGTTGAACAAACGAAGTAAAGTGAACGCGTAGCATCTAATTAATTCTATCTAGAATCTCTCTCTCTCTCTCTCTCCGCCTAAGTAAGAGAAACGTATGCAAATAAAGCTGTCGCAACGCGAATGTGGTGAATCGAAACGGGGAAAGTAACCGATCAAACGAGCCAACGCACGAACGTCTCGCGGATCGAACGGATCTCCTGTGTCCATCGAATAATCGAAACGGATACGCCGTTTACTACCTCGTAGAGGCGAGTTACGCGCGACGAGACGACGCACGATTGAAAACGGAGAAACGAGGAATGATGAGCAAGTTCCTCTCCTTTTAGATCTGCTAAAGCAAACCCGGTCGTGTTCCAACTGTGAAAACGTTCACCAGAGAGATACGTACGTACCTTTTCCGCTCGCTTTCAAACCGATCCTCGTGATGCTTTTGCATCATCGGTACCACGTGCACCGCGAAGGAAGTTGTGCTAACGCGAGAGAACCTTCGAATTAAAATTCCGATGCCGTTTACTCGGTCGTCAGCTGATTCTTTAATATATCCGCATGAGGCGAATGAATGGAACGAGGGGAATTTTTCGTATGGGTGTCACAGCTGCGTGGGAAGAATTCAACTTGCTAAAGTTTATTGTACGGTAAGCATAAATAGTTTCTATTTAAATAGAGTCTATCATGATGTATCGATTACAGCGAGTTATACATTGTTTTTTCTTGTTTGCCAGGATACGATAATAGAATTGAACAAAACGGGATACAGTTTGGTAGATTGCGGATTTTTTATCCATTTATGCGGAAATTTAAGCTGGCGGAAATTTACAGTATGCGCATAGTTACGTAGAAATACAGGCAGTGCAAAATAATACAATATTGAAAATTATTAGGTTGTTGCATATGAAATGGTCGATTCTACGTGGCTCAAAGTTTTGTAGTAATTAACGAATTAAAAGTAACATTAAGTGGCATTTACTCTATACGATATAATAAAGCTTGAAGTTTGGCAAATTTAACACTACTGATAGATCGTTAATTGTTTTAAACGGGAACAGCAAATAACGAAATAAACTGCTACACAAAAAACGAAAACGCAAATAACGAAATAAATGCTAGACAAAACTATGCGTACAAGTGAAATTCGAATGTTTTTTATAAAATATTCTTTAAGATTAAAATTAAGCTAAAAGGTTAATTAAAATAGGCCATATATAACGACCTAATATAAAATCGATGTTCTACTGCACGATTTTCTTATACTCCAATGAAATATAATGAAATGAATAATGAAATATCGTATCAAAATAATATTTCTATCAGTTAGTATTAACCCTTCTTCAGATTTCCTTTAGTTCACAATTTACTTTTCTCTTCAATTTTATCGCTATCTGAATAAGTACAAGCTAAATGCATAAAGGTATTCAAAAATATAAAATGAGATAATACAGAATTGAATCATCGTCGCCGATTAAACCGCGCCGAATTTGAATTTATGCGAAACCCTTACTAATTCTTTACGTGACTACTATTTCGAAGAAATGTTTATTCGTCGAATCTTCTATCGCCCGAAGGAATAAAAATATTTATTTCCATTTATGTGTTTCTCCCAGCTATGCTATCTAATGATAATAAAAAGGTTATCGTTGTAAAGGAGTATCCTTGACAATGCTACGTTACTACTCGGTGTTCCAAACTACATCCAATTCCAGGAATCGCGTTACAAGCGAGTTCATTCTCCCGAAGAAACAAGTTTTTGCGTCGCTCGGTGTGTTTACCACTCGAACCAAAATATTTCCGCGAACTACGCGCGGTGTGTTAGAAAGCTCTGAATTCTGCATGTATCGTTCTATGGTGTCCTAGTTGCTATGAATTTTAATGCCTCGTTTTCTGTTGAAACCTGTTCAAGCCACAAGGAAAGTGACAGTGGCTCTAACCCTAACCGAACATACTGAACTGGTCAAAATGCTCCACGCTATCTCGCGGAGACGCAAAACTCCATTTTTAAACAACCTGCTTCACCTTTCTCTTATAATTTTCACAATATTGTTAGCGTGAAACTTTGTAACCGTGTAACTTCACTTTACCATTTATTTCATTATTTTTTTTGTATCGTTTTTTTTAGATCAACGAAGTTGTGAGTAATTTTGTTAGGGGAAACAGAAATAATCATTTGAGAAATAATTTACTTTATATTATAGGGGACGTGTACCTTTTACCGTACAGTGTTTCATTTATTAATTTTTGTTCTGCTTTCTCGGTTAGTTTCCAAAGTTTATTTGACATTTGTTATACAGTGACGATAAGCAAACCTTAAAAAACAAAAACAATGTATGAAACATATCAAATATATTATACATAAAACAAATATATCAAAAAGTATAGATTTTTTACTCGGTGATTCATATCTTCTTAAATTCATTAATGTGTACGAAATATTTTACAAAAATTAAAAGTGCTTCTTTTAATTAATTACCGATTAGAAAACTTTAAGTTACACAAAATCAGTCGTTTCATACGCAAAGATATAATACAACAGAAATGAATCTTCATCTAATCAAACAAATGAATTCATCTGATCAAACAAATGAATTCATCTGATCAATCAAATGACTCATTCTCTTTATAAAAAAAAAGAAGGCAAATTTGCAAAACTGCGAGAGATTACAAATGTATCACTCTGACCACCTTCGTAATTCTAGTATTAATATTCTTACTATTAACCCTTTGACTGAGATGCGATTGTTATTGTGGAGCATTAGTATAATTAAAAATATCCACATGATTTATTTGTGCAAAATAGTTGCTTTTGAATAAATTTACTTGAAGTAACTTGCAAAACAGTAAAATGTTATATTGCTATTAAAGTAAACCTTTAAATATTGTTTCGTTTTGTATTTGTATTATTGTATTCTTTTGTTTTTTATTTTACGATGTTACGTTAAGAAATCGATGTATTTCGTAGTACACAAAATCTATTGGGAGTATATACACACATTTTCTGGATATTGATAGACATTTGGAAACATACATACGCATGTTTCGCAGTCAAAGGGTCAACTAGTTCTACACACGTGTGATGTATTACGCAACGAGTTCAATTTGTCTCCCTGCAAATTTAACGTACGTATATGTAAATGTAAAAACATTTGTCACGATAGCCCAGAACTATCGCGTAAACGCGCCGATAGTGAACGCGTTATCTGCGTTTAATATAAACACAATGGGTTTTTGATTCCTCGAATTTGGATTAATTAGCGAATGAAATAAATTGGATTAAGCAAATAAAAGATAACGGAGCGCGATAATTATGCAAACATACGTATGTCTGCGTCCCCTAATTACGCGCACGTGAAAGCGCGATATACATATGAATAGATCGTTAGGCGCGAATTCTACACATTATTAATCAGTTTAAAGGAAAGGTACGGATAATTGAGGCGAGAAGTGAGTGACAACGAACCACGAATCGAGAAAGTTAAACAGTATAAAAAGAGACAGACTACTTAAATTCAACATCATTCGTTAATATGGTCTATTTGTAGAAAATATCTGTATTACTTTGCTTTATTACCCGGTTACTTGTAGCTTTCATTTAAATTCTATTGGCGACTATTTAATTCGCGATTACGTAAAGTACGATTTTTACATTGCTACGAATAATCTGATTAACCGTTCACCGCTTTATTAATTATGTTAAATGAGAAACACCGTGATGCTATAATTAATTTGTACGCAACAGTCTTTAATCTTGTATTATCGAAGCAGCACTTCAAGTTGAAATTTAAGTCAATTGTAAATACAGCGTTTTTCTGTTACGATTATAGAACTTTTCTAAAGAGAAAAAATGTGTGATTGAATTAAATGGAATCTTAAAGATTGCAACAGGATTAAATGTTAACATTCGATCGAATTTACGCGCGTATTTTTATAGCAGCTAACGATGTGCAAAGGGGTTAAATGTGGACGAAAAATCAGGTATAAGTCTTAAAATTTTACAGTCTTTGATTTTCTAAAGAAAAAAAGTAATCGCGAATCGATGAAAACTCGTTAATTATTTTCCCCCATTAAATTCAGCACCCCCATTAACCCCTTGAATATTGATGCATACCACGTGAATTGTTCCTTTGTTTTATACAGTATTATACGCAAAGTATTCAAATGTTACGTGTAATTTTTAATTGATAATTTTCAATCTTACGAACTGAAACTGAAAATCAAGTTAAAATTTAACTTTGTTGCTAATAGGGTCCATTTTTATTGGACTTACACAATAATTCGTGTCACGAGTGCGATTAATTATTGTATGCCAAAGAGTTAAACACGCTACCATAATCGAGTTAAGTCAATGGGCAAATTAAAAAACACAATAATCGAGCGGAAATATTGATTCAAAGCGTGCGATTCAGCTTGCGTAGCTCGTTAAAATCGACAAAAGTTTCGCGTGAAAGATAAATTGGCAGTGTTTGGGAATGGGAAGCAGAAACTGACGCAAGGAAGCTACGTTATATTGTTCCTTTTTAGTCTTCCGTCGGAAAAAAAGAAATAATAGAGAGAGGGAACGATCGAAGACCAATCGAAGCATTGAAATGCCACCATTCAACTGAAACGTTGCTCTAATCAAGATAAATTAGCATACGCGTCTACAGAGGAGCGATTGACGAGTTGTAGTTGAATCAAGTATTCGTGTGCGGAGAAAGGAATAGAATACGAATCAAAATTAATCTCTGTCAGATTGATTAAAGTCAAATGAAAACAACTATATTAAAGGAATTAAGATGAAGTTATTTAGCGCGAAAACATTCCAAGGTTGACAAGTTTCATAAAATTAGGTGTCACTTTAACTTGTACGATTAATTTAGAAACGCTCTCCTAAAATAATAGAATCATTGCCGAGTAATTACTGAAAAATTACAAACATATTCAGATAGTTAAAACCCCATAAATTAATCTAACAATTCTATGCTTAATAATCTGGTCTCTAAAATTAATCACGAGTTTATTTTTCGATCTATCCCCTAAATTTACGAGGATGAGTTAACAATTATCCACGATAGGATTTTAATTTTTTACTAATTACTGATTGCGAGTTGCGCTTGTATTATTAGATATCACGAATTATCCTTGTTTTCTATTTAAGAGTTCAACTTTAACCCTTTAACGCATGTTAACCTTTGTCCCGGTTGTGCTCCTTAATTATTTCAATTACTTTTAGAACGACGTTTATTAAATAAATTCGTATTCGTGATTTATACAAACTATCATTTACCTAAGTTTCAAAAGTTTCGAAGTCGTAAATGCAATGCAAACTTTTGAGTTTCGAAGGATCGAAACGTTTTTAACCCTTTGCGGACGAGGAATAATAACACTTAAGGGAGTATTTTCAAATTCTAATTCAAAGCCTTTAAATTTTCAAGCATCCAATTTCCAAAGCCACCGAATTTCCAAAACTGTGAAACATTTATTAACTACTTGCCGTAGAATAACGAGTTACACTCGTGGTGCAAACTATGGTCTACTTACAATAAAAACAGAATGTGCTTTTTAATAAATATTAACTTTAACTTCAACCACAGCTTCAATTTGTAAGATTGAAGACCATGAAATAATAATTGCACGTAATATTTTAGTGTCTTGCATTCGACACAGCGTTAAAGTAGAAAATAACCAACGATTCAATAAATAGTCTTCACTATTTAGAAATTTGTACTGCAACGGGTTAACGATATTAATTTAAATCTTCCATTATAAAAATCGACGTGCATCCAGAAGACCAAAAAATAATTATGCAGCTATTTACCGATACTCGTCCGCAAAGGGTTTCGAACGTCCAACCCCTAACTTATACATATTGCCGCTTAGATCAATTTCGCAAACAAGTGGCGGATAATGATTGCCTCGCCCTCATAAACGAATGATAAGCTACTCACGAGTCCTCTCTCGCGAAGATGGACACGCAGCGATGATTCAAGCTCCAATAAAAAAAAAAAAGAGACACCCACGTTGCTGGAACGTGTTGCTGTCAGGAAATGCTTCGGAGCAGGCGTCAGAATCACTCACAGAAACACACGATTCACCGGTAAAAATCTACACGCACGCACACGCGAGTTTACTCGATTCGACCCGGCGCGAAACAAAGGGGTCACGGAGCCAGGTATACGGCGTTCAGAGGCCAGCTAGAGTAATCCACGAAGGGAACCGGCATACCTGACGACGACCAGGCGTTAACTGAAAGCGTATAGTGGCTGAAGAACTCCAGGCCACTACACCTGTGTGCCACGGGGAACTAAAGTAGGAGAAAGAGCGGGGAGAAGGAGAAACAAGTCATAAGAAGGAGAGACGCTCCCGTTTGGCCTTTACGTGGCGGATATGTTTATCGTGATAAACGGTACGCGAACAGCTGCTTGGAATTCAGTTGGAGCTACGGCAACGGGGAATTTCGAGATAATTGATCATTCTTTTTTGGTTCGAGGGAAAAGGGTTCACACTTTGTTGGACGAAGAGTAATAATTGAATTGCGGAATCGTGTAATTTGTATAAATAATCAGAACATTATCGTGATATGAATTTATTTATTTATCTAGGTTGAGAAACTTTCGAAACAGTGAATTCTTTATTCTCGTAATCGTAATAAATTCCGATTAGAAAAGATATGTATTATAATTTTAATAAATTGATAAGCCAAAAAATGGCGTGAGAAAATTATTACAAGAACTGCGGATTCTTATGCGTGTATGGAACATTTGACTGCAAAACATTACAGAGTGCACGTAATATGCTAAATACATAGATTTAAAATGAAATATAAGTTGCTGTATTTAGAGGGTGAGATAAGCTTTTGTTAAGCTTCCATTTCTTCAGGGGCGTGTTTAAAAATGTGAAATTGTATAAAAATTCGTAGTCTAGCAATAAAGTTGCACGAATTTTCGCTGAATTATTGAAGTTCTATTTGCTATTATTGGCAGTAGTGTTTACGAACGATGTTAATTGCAATCTTATGGTTTAATACGTTGGATGAAACTGTGATATAATTATAGGATAAATGAAATTACAGTATAATTATAGTTTCATAGCAATTAATTAAAAGATTCATTTATACGTACGCGGCTTCAAAAGAATTATAATTTTAAATCATACAATGAGTAAAGATGTTTAATTTCACGTTGCGTTAGAAGGTTATTTTGTACGATGAGAATCGAGGAACGCAGAAAAGTTGTGCGTAATAATTTGAAGGCCAAACTCTTAATGGGCACAGAGAATTGTAAACAGAAAGAAGAAATGTTTTCGCGAAGATGTATGGAGTTTTAACCGGGAGATAAAGTCATTTGAATATGTAACGCGTTTTATGAATTATTAATGCAAGAGATACGTCTGCCGAATGTTCTTTCACGTCGACAAAATTTCACTGTAGCTTTTATAATAAAGGAAAGTAAAATTCTTTCAATGAATCTTAACTTTCATTTTTGCAAAGAAAAAGTAACATAAATCTTCCCTTTATCTATTTTAATTCTTTTAAAGTCAAACCATTTTGTAGTAACAAAGACATATTTTATACTAAACGCACGGTTTAATACTGAAACTACCAAAATGGTCGAAGCAATCCATTTGTAATTTCTTATACACATTTTTGAACATTTTTTGAGATTTTCTGCAAATCTAAAATACTCTGTTTTGCACTCTTACGTTAAATTAAAATTATATACATTATGGCATAATTTATTTACTGTAAATTATACTGTAATGCATTTTCTATAAGCAATACTACGATTATATGATTATCACACAATATTTATTCATTTGCTACAAGTAAACTGTAGTAACTTAATTAAGAATGAACCGACGTGATCAACGATAACAAAGTGCTGAAATACTACCCTAATATAAACCAAATATTATTATGGAATTGTTTAGTTGCAAATTCAGAAGTAATTTTAATCAACCATCCATGTATCATTTTGCTCAATGATCTTATATTTTCCTAATAGTCAAAGTCTTCCTCTGTTGTAGAATTTCTGCAAATTAAAAATGCTTCGGAAGAAACGGAATGAATTGATGTTACAACCCAATATATATATATACATATATCAATTTATTGTTTTATTTTATTCTCTGCTCGTAACTGCTAACGTTGCGAATGAGTTAGGTAGCAACGAAAACTAAAAGATAATTCTGCGTTCCTTTTCTACGAAAAATTTCGTCTTATCCTCGAAAAAAAGAAAAAAATGCCAACGCGAGAGACAAACGAGCAGAACTCGTTATGAAAATAAGACGAAAGGTATCGTTGGAAGCGCGAGTAAAATATGCAAACCTGTTCTCGCAGGGAGAAATGCAACATTCTCGAATGGCTTTTACACGAAAGTCGAAGACCTTGTTCGAACGATTCTTCGACCAGCAATCTTTCCAATAACAGAGAAGAAGAAGAAGAAGAAGAAGAAGAAGAAGAAGAATCCTCGCGCATTCTCTTCTACGGTTTCTTGGAATTAAACCGTAAACCGTCGCGGGTTCCACCTGTTGAAGGAAGAGCCTGCAGGTAATTTATCTTAGGACGAACGCCAGTCTTGAAACCAACTTCCCTTCTACGACGAACTTTCATGATGACGAAGAAAGAACTGCTTCTTTCGGAAGCGAAGAAAAATAATATAGATTTAAATTCGTTTCGCGATGCAACGCGGTGTGCGAAAAAATTGGAATATTCAATGGTACGCAGCAATGAATATTCAATAATAATGAAATCTCGCATTGCAAATGAACTTTAGGACGAGGCAATACTTAAATTGCTGTTTCTTGCTCAGGTACGTTTATCTTTAGAATACGCATCTGGTCTTTGGTCGAGTTAGAGTTCTAATTATACGATAAAGTATGATACGATAATTATAAGATTAAGGAATTATTATATTATTCATAATTATTCGAATGACTTGGAAAGTTGATGAACATTGCTACTAATTCAAATGCTCGTTATTCGAATACATAAAAATTCCAAAGCTTGCAAGTTTCAAAGCTTAGACATTAAATGGTTTGTTAAATACAAAAGCTTGCAAATTCCAAAGCTTAGACTTTAAATGGTTTGAAATCCAAAAGCTTGATAATTCAGACGTTTGGTAGTGCAAAAGTTTGACAAAAGTCGAAGACATGGAAATCCAAAATCTTGCAAAACTTCAAAGCTTAGAAATTTAATAGTTTGAAATCCAAAAGCTTGCAAATTTCAAAGCTTAGACATTAAATGGTTTGTTAAATACAAAAGCTTGCAAATTTCAAAGCTTAGAAATTTAATAGTTTGAAATCCAAAAGCTTGCAAATTCCAAAGCTTAGACATTAAATAGTTTGAAATCCAAAAGCTTGCAAATTTCAAAGCTTATACATTAAATGGTTTGGAATCCAAAAGCTTGATAATTCAGACGTTTGGTAGTGCAAAACTTTGACAATAGTCGAAGACATGGAAATACAAAATCTTGCAAAACTTCAAAGCTTAGAAATTTAATAGTTTAAAATCCAAAAGCTTGCAAATTTCAAAGCTTAGACATTAAATGGTTTGTTAAATACAAAAGCTTGCAAATTTCAAAGCTTAGACATTAAATAGTTTGAAATCCAAAAGCTTGCAAATTCCAAAGCTTAGACATTAAATGGTTTGAAATCCAAAAGCTTGATAATTCAGACGTTTGGTAGTCCAAAAGTTTGACAATAGTCGAAGACATGGAAATACAAAATCTTGCAAAATTTCAAAGCTTAGAAATTTAATAGTTTGGAATTCAAAAGCTTGCAAATTCCAAAGCTTAGAAATTTAATAGTTTGAAATCCAAAAGCTTGCAAATTCCAAAGCTTAGACATTAAATGGTTTGTTAAATGCAAAAGCTTGCAAATTTCAAAGCTTAAAAATTTAATAGTTTGAAATCCAAAAGCTTGCAAAATTTCAAAGCTTAGAAATTCAATAGTTTGAAATCCAACAGCTTGAAAATGTAAATGCTAAGCAAGTTGAACTGTTTTTTTCTTTTTATCACGTCGGTTCACTCATAATTTGATCAGTTTGGTCCATAAATTACAGAAAAATTAGAGTATTAAGGGGTTAATTGCCACTATAATGTTAATTAATACGCATGCTGTAGAATGTTTGCAAAATACTGTGTGCGCAAAACGATTGCCTGTTTCATTTACTCGGATTCCGGTATTGTATCGATGCCGGAACAAATTGCTTCCTTCCATACGGTTTTCGAATTGCGGATACCATAAATACCAGTCCACCTACGGGGAATTCGTCGGTCAGCAACCACCCTGGCCAAGAATCGTAAGTTATCGGAACTGGCGCGAGGAGAATTGAAACGGAAAACGTCTTCCTATTCGATTCGGGCGAAAATAACGCCAATATCGATTACCTTCCATTCCCTTTTTGGTAAACAGTACACAGAGACACGAATTTATACGATACATAATAAATAAGAGAATTGGCTTCGTTATTATTGCCACTAAAAGGTTGAAAAAATTGTTCTCCGCGGAATTTAATGTTCCCCGTGCAATTCGGCGCTCTGTTAAATGCAATATCAAACCTCGGTCCGTATATTTTGTATATTTTTGCTTATCACGTACATTTTGCGCATTTAAATTGTGATATAGAAAATGCATAACGATACGTAGTATAATAATAAAGATAAAAATACGAATATCGAGGATAGAAATGGATTTTCAAGATTAATAGTGTTCGTTAATTACTGTAGAATATTACATATTAGATTTTTTTGTAGAACTTTTGTAGTTCTTCCCGGTAACTTAAGATCAATATACATCTGATCTTACAAATTTTTATCCTTCGTTATTTTCACCGAACCAGTTTAACTTTTAAAAAGAAACGAGAAGCTTAAAAATTTGCATTAAAATCTGAAAGAGTGTTTTTAAACCTTTTTCGGATTATGCCACATCTCAACCCTTCAAAAATTTCCATGTCACCCCTAACAAAAGAAAAGAATGTCTTCTAGAATAATGATCTTATTACTATAGTAAGGTATTTTGCAACGAATTAATTCTGTATAATAACAGATACGCGTATAACAACAATAACAGTAAAACAACTAAAATAATTACATAAAATAGAACGAATTAAACAAGCGAGATTTAAAATATTTAGAGCAGTTTCCAATATATGCAGTTCACAATTGTTATCATTTGCAACGGTGGAAACAGCGTGTGCACCCGTATAATAATAACACTGTCGGACATTTTCTGAAACCGATAGATAAAATATCGTTGGACATAAAAGGGAGGAAAATCGGGAAAGTTGCAATCGACCATTCAGGATTTAAGCTCCGTCGGAGGGTGCAAGAGTCGTTCAAGAAGTCCTCCTCCAGATTAAACTCTCTGGAATCGGGCAAATGAGACGAAGATCATCGACCGTCCGAGCCATCGATGCTCCACAAGTACATCCTTAATTCTGATTAAACGTAATCTTCGAAGGAAGAGTAGCGCGCTTCCTATCGTTCGGTCTCGAAGCAACCGAAACGTTGGCAAAGTTTTCCGGATTCGTTCTGTTGGAACTCGTGAGCTTGAACAGGGTTTCCTGGCGCGAATCGACTGGACATCCGGGGCTGGAGCTCTGTTTGCCAATTTCAAAAGGAGTTCACGTGTAATCGTTCCGGAAAACTTTCGTATATTTGACGTACGAACGTAAAAACGGTTTCAAAAGGGATTATACGGAAATCTCACTATTACACGTTGCAGATTATTATTCGTGAAAGGAAAATTGAAAGCTTATAAAATACAGCGAAACGATAATAATTATTCGAATTAATCGGGGATAAATAAGTTTCGATAGTCGAGTAGAAAGAATCAAAATCGAATCGGCAATTAAGCAATTTTCAAATGCAGATCTAATAAGAGAAATAGGATAAACAGGTGAAGTAATTTGGTTAACTGATACGCGAAAATTTAGGAAAAATCTCGAGATGTCATACGTGGTGTGGAGGACATAATTAAGGTAAATTCAGATCTAATCTTTGGATATTTAATGAACATTGTGAAATGCTGTTAGAGTTTATAATTGCAGCAGACTAATATTGTATATAAAATCTATTAATTCCGGTTGTAACACACTTTTCTTTATAATGTTTATACAAGTAACTTCAGATACAATATAAGTATAACATGACACGAACTTTTCGTTCAACCCAATATTAAACAATTGAAATTGTGAAATTTATAGCTCTTAATTGTTATGCAATAAGTTCCTAAAAGGAACAATTTGTTAAAACTATAAATCCAAATTTTCAAAGGTGTTTCGATTCAAGAAGAAATGTGAAGAAGACAAGAACAGAATATTATTGTCCAACCTGTTCTAAACAACGTCAATTATGTATACCTTGTTTCACGGTTAATATATTCAAACTAATTATTCTGTAAGGTGACTAAAATAATAGATATTTATTTATATATAAATTTATTTATTTCCACGTATTATTATTATATATATATTATATTTAATAGATTATTATATAAATGGGTGATTTAGTAGTGTTACGTTTATTCTACCGCCACAATATGCTACAGTTATAAGGAAATATTTCTTATAATCGTCTTAGGAAATATTTGTAATAGATTATACATAGAAACAAATAAATTTAATTATTATTCCGCGTTATACGGGCGTCTACTGTACCTAAAGGTCGCTGCACTTTAGTCTACTAACGAAAGAAAATTATACTTTCGCGGCGGCGATCGTAACAAAAATGAAGTTTCATAAAAAAAAAGTATAATTGATGCAATAAAAGAAGCTGGCAGAGTGCAATCGTTACGTTAACATCATTTTCATTAACCTCGATTATAAAATCTCGAGTGAAATCGGACTCCGCGTGAATTTAATACCTAGCGATGAAAAAGCCAGCTATTAATGCTAATCTAAATTTCTTAACATGTTAATATCGATCTAAACCTCCATTGAACCTAAATCGCAGAATCTAGTTGATGGTTTAAAAATGGAGAATTGATTAATATCGCGTTGAAAAATAATTACAGAAGTAGAAGCCATTAAGCATTATCCTTAGACAATGCATCTGTGAGTAATGATTATTAGAAGATTGTTCAACGATTATCTAATACCATGAACTTTGTTTCACAACTCGCCAGCGTGGACGATAAATATACAGAAGGATTGCTATTATCGGCGCTAACGAGTAACAGGATTTCAAAGAAACAACGTCACACTTGCAACCGGTATTACATTCGCATAAATATGTAATTGATCGAGCATAACCGCGGAGGTGTTTCACAACACCAAGTGACATCATTTATCGATCTCTTCGAACCGACGTCCAAGTAAATTCTTACGATTCTTCTGTTATACAGAGTGAATCGAAAACTGTGGACGAAAATTAAAAATCACGATTCGGAAGTATCGTAACGATGAAAAAGGTTTATTATTATTTTATTAGACAATTATTAGACTGCGAATTTTTATACATTTGAATGTATAAAAAGCATAGAATGTAGATTAGCAAAATAAACTTATAAATATGGTGTAAAATACAAATTGTTTTATTTTGAAGTCGAAGCAATTTGTTATTCTTATTATCTTCTAGCTCTACTTCCTTTTAAATATAGGACAATTTAAATAGTTAATATTAATATTAGTAAACGCTGAAGATTTTCATTTATGCACTATCTTTGAAGTATTTTAAGGAAATTGTAAATTTATTTATATTTAGTATTTACTTCTAGCTTTTAAGTTTTGGATGAAGTACGCAGGTACAAGCCTGAACGTACACTGAATGTAAAAAAATACATATATTTGTTTTGCAACTGGAAACTCATCCTAAACCTCAATGCGCGGATTAAATGAACAATAATAATAATTCTCCCCCCTCGATATAGAGAGAAAATAGAAGTAATAAATATTACTTGACAAATAAGACACCTTTTTTCTTTCAGTCAGCGAATCGCCAACCGCGAGAATAATCGCGTACTTTTTGCACGCGAAACGGGAAACCCGATATATAGTTCGATATCTCGTTTCGAGCAAGAGAATTTCATAATTAATTTCATCCCTCGCGTCCGGATCACCAATTTCCTCGCGTCTTCCGCTCGAGTAATTAATACATCATTAAAGAGTCCGCCGAGATCCTTTGTAAAATCGCCTCCATCCGAAAAAGAAAGAACCTCTTCTTAACAAAAAAAAAGAAAAAAGAAGGAAAGTTCACCTCCTTCTGTTTCACGACCCGGTACAACGCCAGGCGTTTATTTAATCGTCGTTTGAGATTCCTGCTTTCTTTGCCTCGTTGAACTTTGCACAATTACCCGGACGCGTCTCTCATTTCGCTTCTTTTTATTTTTTTTTCATCCACTCGAGATCAACCCCCTCCCGCCCTCCCCAGGATCCTTTGCGAAGATCTTGTAAGAAAGGCGTCTTAAGCTTAAGGTTCTCGAGATTCTTCAGACGATACGACGATAGTTAACGCGTTTAGCGGCGGAATTACAAGGGTGCGAATTCTGCGGGGTGGTTAAAAAGAATTATAGCTGCAAGAGAGTTTTTAAAGAAAGTGTAATTGCTCTTGCTTAAAAGAAAGAAGTTTTAAGAGGCGCGTGTGTTACCGTGAATGCTTGAAAATTGCTAAATCCTAGGTTTTACCGGTCAATCCTAGCATTTACCATTGCGAGGTGGTGAAAGTCTGTAAACACTTTGTTAACCCTTTCGTTTCGAAGTTTCACGCAACCATTTGGGTAAATATTGAAATTTAAAAATTTAATTCTCATAAATGGGAGACTTTTCTTACGTAGTAACGGTACCCTATTATCGGACAACAGAAATGCTTCTTAATTCAGGTACTTTCAACGTTTCGAAGAATCATTATAACGAACAATCGAAAAGGGGGATTATGGAATGAGGAAGACTTAAAAATGCACTGTATAAAATCGTGGCGAACAAAAATGGCACCCCTATACACGAACCTGTGTAGATCGTTTGAAATATTTTAATGAACACTGGATACAATACTGAAATTGTAAAGAATGGGTTCACGAAGCGTGTGCAACTATAAAACGGAACGTTAAAAGCACTGCACGCGTAGTCGTTGGCAAATTCGTTGAAATTTTTCACAAGTTATATCGCGAATCTTTATTGCGTCCGCTAATAGGTATGGCACAAAGCTCACAATTTTAAACCAAACTTGAACACTAATTGAAATTAATATTACCACAATGCTGCTACGTTTCTCTACTCTATTTTAAGTTCTAATGATTGACGTTCGTTCGAAGTTAATGCAAAGTAAAATGAATAAAATGTTAACTTTTAAAGAAAACCTTACGTGTCCCCCGCGCATAAGTCACAACACGTCCAACGTTCGAGATCAAAGGTGTTAATTCCGCGAATCTTCGGCAAACAATTATTATATCGCGAATCTTTGTTGTGTCCGCCAATAGGTATGGCACAAAGCTCACAATTTTAAACCAAACTTGAACGTTAATTGCAGTTAATATTACGACAATGCTGCTACGTTTCTCTACTTTATTTTAAGTTCTAGTGATTGACGTTCGTTCGAAGTTAATGCAAAGTAAAATGAATAAAATGTTAACTTTTAAAGAAAACCTTACGTGTCCCCCGCGCATAAGTCACAACACGTCCAACGTTCGAGATCAAAGGTGTTAATTCGGCGAATCTTCGGCGAACAATTATTAGCGGGAACGAATAGAGGGGACCCCGAACAAAACGTACGAATTAAAGTCTGATCCCGGCTCTCCCTTAATACGGCGATAAGATTTCGCGCATCTTCATCCTCGCAGCGCAGCCTCGCCTTTTGTTCGCCTAAACGAACGCTTATTCTCAGCCATCTGTCTTCTATTGTTCTACGAACACCCTCAATTATGACAGTGATTTAAGAGGCTCTGTTACTCGGTCGTAAAGTTAGAGCAGGTAAAACCATCTATCCTGATGCGTGCGCGGGGCGAAAGGGGTTGCGAAAGGGTGAAAGGGGTGTCATAAATCTTCGAAGATGACGACGCTGGGCTTCCTCTACTTTGCCTCGTGTTGACATTCACCGCAGGCCCCTCGTCGATACACATCCGATATTTTCATAGTACACACGCGTGTATCGACACGCCATATTCATGACCGGAGAGCGAGTATCGCGGCGCCAGGTATCGATAGACCGACGTTCCGTGACGAATCCGATTTCGCGTTCATCCAGCTCTCGCTGGCCATCATTTATTTAAACAATTTTCACGGGCAGCGCCGCGATTCGATGTCCATATTCCGTGACATCGAACGAAAAATGCGTTTCGAAGGAGAGGAGTGTTCGATGTTGCGAAAAATTTTATTGACGCTTCCATTAAACGCATGGATTATTAACCTTTTTGTCTTGTTATGACGATTCACGCTCGTGGTATGTATTGTACTTTGAACGCAATAAATGTACAACATGTTTACGATAAACTTCAATGTCAATACTGTAGCAATAATTTTAGTCGGTAAAGTTGAAGATTCAGTGTGAATTACGCGTAAGATTTTAGTGTTTTGCACGCGATACGGTATTATAATGATAAATAGCTAATGGTACAAGGTATAATTCTTGCAAAATTCGTGGGGTAAGAGGTTAATAGTATACACGAAATATATAAAGTATTTCAGTAGCACGATTTTAAATTGGGAAGCCAGGAGATTAATTTAGGCAAGTAGTTCGCGTTATTGTGCGTAAATGCATTACGAAAGTCGTCGTCAAAGGGTTAACGTATGTCTTCGAATCAGCGAACATCTTTGCATCGCAAATCGGAAAATATAGCAATTATATAGCAATATGAGGTACTTCGATTTAGGTTAGTTTCCAAAGCGGATATAATTATTTTCAACAGAAGAACAAGATTGTAACCAAAGTATACGAATATATTGTCTTTAATATGTTCCGACAAATAATAAATAAATTCTGAACGATTTCTTTGAACCCTCTAATCTTGGGAATTTTAAATCTGTGATTTTCGAAACTCTGAAATCTGCGAAACTATCAATTTCCAATAATTTAGAAATTTTTATTACCGAATTTAAATCTTTAGCCATGCAATTGCCAAGTTTGACCGAATTTAAATTTTTAACCATACGGTTAGCAAAGTTTACCCACTATTGCAATAGTATCGGAATATTAATCACAGTTGCTATAGATGAAAGATATCTTTGTAATTAAGAGAGAAAGAATCCATCGAAGGTAGTTTCATTGATCAGTGCACAGTAATCTGATTGATTGATTGCCTTTCCTCTTTATGGAAGAAAAGGGGTGAGAGAGTAATGGAAATATTCACTCTCTTAAGGTTCGATAAATCGATTGCTTGTGATTTTTATTCATTCGAAAGAAGAAGAAATTGAGTATGAAAGCCGAAAGATTGATGATCCTTTCGCTGATCGGCCTTTAAATCTAATATAAAAGTACAATGCTTTTACTTTTTACCGTGGAGTCTACCATATTTCAGAACGAATTGGAAATTTTGTATGGATGCGTGTTTCATAGATTTTCTATCATCGCAGCGTATAAAATGCCGTTGTCAGATCTCGACGATCCTTTAAAGGATTTGAGAATTCAGTTTCCACTCCCAAATTTAGCAAACTACATTTACCGATAAAAATTGCAAAGCCAGTCGTAAATTATTTACTAACAATATCTGATTTCTTCCCGTTTTAGAACGTATGAAAAATGCAATGCTGTGAAACGAACCCGTCATTTACCGAGCCACTAAAAATTTTACCCACTTTTACGGTGACAAGTCTAGACAAATAAAAATAGAATCGAACGAAGCTTTACAAATTTCGTGCATAAGTGAAGAGAAACGAGAATCTCTGAGTAGATCTTATAATTAAATGATCTTTTATTTAATCTTTTAACCATTGAATTATTCTTCGGTATATTGGTCGAAGCTAATCAAATTTCATTGGGGAAATACATAATTGAAGTAAATAAGGCATTTATCAATTCTCAGCACGTGAGCAATGAAATCGAAAACAGATATTTTGGAAAGATTCGCTGAGGATTTTAGAGCATTGAATGTGACCTAAATTTCTTTCAATTTTTTCAAATATCATATAAGAAGGCGATACGAATACCGTTTAAATATTATAGCAAATTTTATTCAGATGCGTATTCTACTAAAATATAATAAATACGTAGTCTTACGTAATTTTAATTACTATTTCCACCCTATTATGAATCTACAATACAAATGTGCACAGTGAGTCACACAATGATTAGAATAGGAAAAAATTTAAGAGAAATATGAAAAATAAAGGGACAATAAAGTATCATAATTTTGACCTAACTAACGTTTCTTAGGGTATCTTTCGTATCTAATTACTTCTTCTAATCCCATTAGTTTTGATTCTATTAATTTTCTTGAACCAGCTTCAATAAGTGGATTTTCTGCCATCAATCTCGCAAATCTATTTTCCCAGTAACGAAAGGTTCAATTATAATTCTCAAAATTAAATGTTTAACGTACAGATTATAAATCTTTTTCTTCAAATAAAAAATACAAATGTTTGTTCTATTATCAAGTTATTTATAATATCTCCGATAATTTTCCATGCCTAACCTAAATAATTATTGGTCCAACTGTACGTAGACACTTCGTACTTTATAAAATCATAAATTTAAACAATCTCAATATAATTGAGAGGCTATTCCATATTTTTATTCTAAAGTTAATAGTCTTGTTAACAATTTAATAGTAGCTGCGACCTAAACCGAATCAATGAAGTGGCTTCCTTTTTACGCGGAAGAAAAAAAAAAAAGAATCGAGATGGTAATACACACATCCGCGTGACAAATGCAAGGATCATATCCATCCGTTCACATCAGTTGCTTCCAGCAAGTAAATTTGCCAGATGGCGAGCAGGGCATCCGAATTTCATTTTTCTTCCCTCCTTGGTAGACGAGCCTCTTTCTACTCACGGCTGTCCTGGAAGTAAGGCGATCGAACGAGCCCTAGCTCTTACATCACTTTTATGCCCGCCATATTTCATGCCGGCCAAACGTTCCGACGAATGATGCATTATTTAGAACGCAATTCGGGTAGAGCCAGGCCGGGACCTCGTGGAACAAATGCGCGCGAAATGGGCCAAGAGCATCCGGCAGAATGTCGTTCCTCTTCCGCACGATCGATCGACCTACAAACTTAATTTCACTACGAAATTTTCCGACCCGAGGAACGCGTGACGCTTTAAGAAAAAAACTCGATGACATAAATTTCTGCATTTTTACGTTTTCCTTTTTAGATGCTTTCATACACGTTGAAAGGGTATTGTTGGATGACCAACACACGACCACTAACAACACTGTGAACACCATAGACTCATCCTAAAGCAAATGCACCTGACGAACACTTTGTGGAGCTGTGGAGAGGGGATAGGATAGGAAAAAGGAAGGGTGTTGGCGTTTCGTCCTGGGCCTGCTAGTGGACTCTTCAGTAAGGCTACCTAGCAGGCCCTGCCTTAGACTTGGGATATTGGAAGGAAGGTTAAAGGCGGTATATATATGAACGAGGTAGTTGGAGCGAGTGCTTTCGAGAAAGTCCTATTTTGTATGTCCCTCTGGTAGTTGGTACAGGGGAGCCGCCACAGTCTCCTATTTTTGAAGAAAGTTATATGCTTCCCAGAATTGGGAGACGCAGCACTCAGAGTGTCAAATATAAGAAACTCTATTTAGTAAAAAAAAAATAAGTAACTTACCACGTATAATTGTTTTGAAGCGTTGCGTAATTCATACTAATAAGAAATTTTCACAATCCATAGATAGAACTTCTCGAGATGATTTCATTGCTTCCTGAAGCTTCTTTTTACTTTTACACGTCTATTCGTTAATTAATTTTGATCCATGTCGCCTATACATTTTCTCAGTATCCGTTAAGCCGTCGAATTGCTCAAACCTACGTTCGTGCCACTCGTCAGGTGTATACGTATACAGTTTATCAGTGTAATAACGAGGTAGTTGGAGCGAGTGCTTTCGAGAAAGTCCTATTTCGTATGTCCCTCTAGTGGTAGGTGCAGGAGAGCCGCCACAACTTTAATCTCAGTTCCTAGTCATTCTGTGCTTCGTACATTTTCTAGTCATCCTGTACTCCGTACCTTTCCTAGTCATCCTGTACTCTGTACCTTTTCTTAGTCACCCTCTTCCTCGATCATTGACCTTACCATTGGTCATCCTCAACAACAGTACTTAAAAGCCCGCGAAATCATAGAACCGTCAGATTTCCGTATTCACTAGTCGACTGCAGTAGCCTTATTAATAAAGCCTCTAACAAGAGTTATCTTCTACGCGTTGTCAATTCTCCCGGAATCCAACAGTATCTATAAATATTATTAGATTCTACCGAATGGAAATTACCGTTTCCGTGGCTCGAAATAACACCGCGATTCGAAGGAATAAAAGTTGGAAACTCGTAAATTTGCTGTTGGACAGAATGTTTGCGTATTAAAGTTAAAGTGGCCATAACTAGGCTACGAATTTTTATACATTTATAGGGAAATTAATCGTGTAAAGTGGTACAGAGTGCACGAAATGTGCAAAATTATACAAAATAGCCAATGTAAAGTACTTCGCCTATAAAAGAATCTTCTACAATTATTTGAATTTATAAACTACTTTAATAACAGCCACATCTCTTTTACTTTTTACGATGCCTGCTAAAAATGACTGAAATTATTATCAAATTCAAGCCAACCTTGAATTTCTATCTCGTCCATCACCTACCTCTCAATATTCCGTCGATAGAGAGGGGAAAAAACCCCAAAACTAAATGTAAAAATCATCGCCAGATTGTGACGATTGAAACGCAGAAAGCTGCCAATCGTTTAGCCGACAGAATAACGAGACCGTTCGCGAAAATATATCTTTCAGCTTTATTCATTTTTTTATTTTCGTCTCGTCCCTCCCCCTGCGGAAAACTAACAATCAAACTCTCTTTTTTTTTTTAATTTATACGTCAACCGCACGCGTACCCGCGATGCTTTGAAATAGACAAAAGAGAAACGAAGATATACACGGAGGAAACTCGCACGAAGGGTAAGGTGCATTATCTAGATGCAATTTTTTTCTAGAATCACCGACACGCGAATAAGGAGGCGTCGCGCGAAGCGAAACGAGAGAAGATTAATGCTTCGATCCGACGTCCCAAGCAAGAACTTTCAATCCGCACCCCACAAAATGCGTTTCCCTTCGCGTTCGCATTCGCATTTGCGTTTTACGTCGCAAATAATACGAACGACGCAGACAAACCGCGCCAAGTTTATTGTGAAATAGTTCCCGGGAAACTCGCTTGCTTCACGGGGCTACCACCGTAGCATTGCTACGGGGATATAGTCTATGGGCCTTTACATTCACGGAGGGTGGGAAGCGTTGAATGAACGTGAAAAATTCTATTCGCAAACGTGGAATTTCAATTCTAACAATAAGTCGTGGACTGTACGTACAGTGGCAAAAGTCAAATTCGCATATTTATATTTTCATACCTTAATCCATTGGCTTACAATGACGAGTCACACTCGTGGCACGAATTCTAGATAGATTCGTTAAAGATAATCTCTATTTCCAATACAGTATCACTTTGATTCTAGGTTTTGTTTCACTCGAGAATTTTAAGCATCGCTTGATACTAATTATGCGAAATATTTGAATGTTTTAGAGAAATACGAGAACTTTGATGCGTCGATTGTTATTTACGTATGTAATTACGGTAGTCTAAAAATTGTAAGGCAAGCGGTTGAAGGGTTTTAAAGAGGTTTATGTTATCGAGGCTCGACTGTATTTATTTAACAGTTCCTAACGCAATACTAAAGTATCCTAACTCGTATTGTTTTTTTTATTTTTCAAGATATACAGAAGTATACGAAGTTCAACGCGTTTTTAACATAATGTTGGTTTATATTAGTATATTAATATTTCATCTTTACAATAAAGTCTTTGAGTTCCATGCAAACATTGTACTAATCCCTTTCTCCGTAACTGAGACTTCCTACCACCTGTAATTAACTCTTGGACGTAAAACTAGAAACTCTAATAAACATCTCGAAATTTTGCCACATTCTTTTAAACCCTAGAACAGTAAAAAATTAATACCGAAACCGAAAAACACGTTGTTGGGATGCAGATGTTAACGTTGTTACATTTAGTGTATTATATATTACGTTGCTTTTAACCTAACATTTACTCGAACGATGCAAATGACACGGATTATATTTGCAAATTCTTGCATATCGCTTAAACACTCTCTTCACTACGAAACTTTGCGAAACCCGTCTTATCTTCCTTATTAAAGCTAAAAATAGCGAATCACCGGTCGTTCTTTGCCGAACTTGTGCGAATATCACAGGTGAAACTCGACGCAGCGCCCCTAGAAACTTAATTGCAACCACCGACGTTACTTCGGACTTTCTTCGTGCCCCGTGCGTACACGGCATTTGGAATTAAATGCTCCACCCTCAGCCCATTAGTGTCCGCAGCTTAATTAAGCGTCACGATAAATTGCTGTTCGACCATTCGGTCCGATAAACCCACTTACCGGAAACTTTACGTTCAATTCGAAGCGTTTATCGATCTATCGGCAAGGAAACATCGATTCTCGGCGTTAATAAAGCACAACGTGGCCCTGATGACGCGCGACATCGCGGCAAGCAGCAGTTCGTTTCATAATGAGACGTGACGTAACCGAATTAATGGCAACGTAATTGCGCGAAAATATTCGCCGCCAATAATTAACGCGAATCAATTATTGATTGGTATTAATTAACCAGCCAGTTGACCAGTCCTCTAATTGATACGATTTTTTTTTCAACCGGTACGCGAATGTTCCGATGAAATTCGACAATATTTCTAGGATTATTTTTAAGTGAACTAATAAGGTATCAGAGTAAGTAATCCACTATTTCTTTTTTTTAGTAAATATAGGTTAAATTTAAAATATGCTACCCAAATGTAACAGTAGGTTAATGAATTTGTTTGTTCAAATAATCAAGCCTCCATTTTAATAGGAATTTTAAGACAGGTATTTTATTTTATATCTACAAGATTTAATATTTTAACATCTGTAATATTACTCTTTTCCCATATTAATATTAATTTTACCATTTTGCATATTATCAAGCATTGAAATTAATACCAATAATACCCAAAATTACAATATCTAGCCATATAATATTTATTAACACCTTTAATACTATTGTTTCCTCACATTAGTATTATATTTACCATTTCCAAATTATCAAGTATCAAACTTAATACCAATAATACCCAAAATTAAAATACCTAGCCATGTAATATTTATTAACACCTACAATATTACTCTTTTCTCACGTTAGTATTAAATTTATCATTTCCAAACTATCAAGCATCATAATTAATATCAATAGCACCACAATTTAACATACCTAGCCATATAATATTTATTAACACCTATAATACTATTGTTTTCCCACATTAATATTATATTTACCATTTCCAAATTATCAAGTATCAAACTTAATACCAATAATACCCAAAATTAAAATACCTAGCCATGTAATATTTATTAACACCTACAATATTACTCTTTTCTCACGTTAGTATTAAATTTATCATTTCCAAACTATCAAGCATCATAATTAATATCAATAGCACCACAATTTAACATACCTAGCCATATAATATTTATTAACACCTATAATACTATTGTTTCCCCACATTAGTATTATATTTACCATTTCCAAATTATCAAGCATCGAAATTAAAACCAATTATACTGGAGCTTAAAATGTCTAGCCTATTAATATACATATAATATTATTCTTTTCCCACATTAGTATTAAATTTACCATTTCCAAATTATCAAGTACTGAAATTAATACCAATAGCACCACAATTTAACATACCTAGCCATACAATATTTATTAACACCTATAATATTATCATTTCCCCACATTAGTATCAAATTTATCGTTTCCAAATTATCAAGTATCAAAATTAATACCAATAATACCCAAAATTACAATATCTAGCCATATAATATTTATTAACACCTATAATACTATTGTTTCCCCACATTAGTATCAAATTTATCGTTTCCAAATTATCAAGTATCAAAATTAATACCAATAATACCACAAATGAAAATACCTGGCCCATTAATATACCTATAATATTATTCTTTCTCCACAGTAATATTAAATTTACTACTTCCAAATAATCGAGCACCGAAATTTACCACCGTGTCCGAAAGATGAATCATTCTGTTCGAAAGAAACCATCTGGACCCGCGCAGAACCCAATGAATAAGATGTCACGAGCAATCTAACGACTGCAGAGTGAAAGAAAACTAAAAACCAACGAGTGATAAAGGGGCATGGAACTCATCAGTCATGTCGCATCACATTTATGGCTATCGGGGGCGCTCCCATCTTCTTTCTTAATGCTGATAATATTTCAGCAGCTAGTCTGGAAAAGGGCGGAAGTCCGGTCGGAAGAAATTGCAAAAACCGTCGATCGTGATTGTCCGGTTATCTTATAACGGATTGCTTTAGAGGTTAATCCTCGATCGAGGTAAGCAAAATCGTGTTTGAATACTCAGGGATCTACGGGAATAAAATTTAATGCATAACTATAAAAGCGAATTGGTTTAACCCTTTCCACTCGAAGGCTTCTTTATGTAAAGAACTTTGTCAAGTTGAAGTAGATTTAATGATATCAACAATTTGTTTTGAGATATTTTACACTATGATGTACGTATCTACAATAGCATTCTCTTATTTAAAGAAACAAAGTATTGTACTTTGTAAATATCATGTTACGTGTTATCGAGTTTGTAGCGGATATATACTTAACACTAGGTTTACAGACGTTACGTGCATAATTTGGCAGGCTTGCGGAAAAATACGTATACTGCATATAAATATTCGAACGTAGAAGCGTGAGGATGAAGAGAGTCAATTAGTATACATATTCATACCATTGTATTAATTAAAGTTAACATAAGGTACTGAAAAATAATATTTATGGTCTCTGTAAGTTTAGGTGTGAAATCTGAAACGCGTCAACGTGACGAGTTCCGTAAACCTAGTATTAAGAATATTGAATCAATACGCAGATAGGTTGAAATGTAAACATCAATGAATAATTAACCCTTTGACTGCGATATGTGGCGCGATATGTGCATATGTAGTTCGTTAATCAAAAATGTGCACATAGTTTACGTGTGCAGATCAGTTACCTGTGAATTAATTAATCCGAAATTTGAGATAAAATAAGGTATAAGATAATAATAATACGATAACAAGATACAACATATATCATACTACAATAATAAGATATAAAATTTTATATTGCTGTTAACGTTAACTTTCAGAACATTGTCATGAAATAACAAGGTAGGAAATTAATTTACACATGTTGTTGTATTATACAAAATACATACATATATACGCTTTACGTAGTCAAAGGATTAAAAGAATTTACGAAACCACTTGGAACGAGGAGTGCACGTAATCAGGGAGAAGCTAACGATCTAACGATGTTTAATCGGCCACGGTCGGCGAATACAAATCGTCAATTTCTTAGGGAGGAGGCAGGCAGACGTGTCTTCTATAACGACAAATAATGGTTCGCGATCGATCATGTCTGGGCCGGGTTTTATAGGCCTTTTAAACGTGCACGTTTCATAGTAGACGATACGAGGAGAAGTCTAATGAACTCGACGACGCCTCTATCACTCTTCCCTCAACCCACCCCCTTTTTTTTTCTCACCACTCGGTTCACTACAAAAATCCGTGCCATCATGCAGATTTATGCCCGCAGAACGAAACTTTTTTCCGAGCAGTTGAGTAGAACTGGACCTAGTCTTCAGTAGACGACGATAAAAACGTTATTAAATGGACGAACGATTTTTCCAACCTTTTTCTAACGATCACTCGCGATGAATTTTATCATTGTTGTTTTTATAGTTAGGATGATGTTTCAAAGACTAAGATATGTAGAATATAAGGGTAGAATATAGTTAACCCTTTCGCTACGAAGGACGTATATATGTTTTTAAAAACTGGGCCATCGTTTGTTTAAACACGACTATACTTTGTTTTACGTATCAGTAGTATTTAAATTGTCCCTCGTATTATTTTACAATTCAAACAATAATATCAAGTATCTAAATATTTACCCTTAGCTAATATGATTTGAATAAATCTATGATTTATAATTTTTGTCTTTCTTTTATTTCTTATAAAATTTATGCCAAGTATTGAAATCTGTAAAATGTTTCTATCGTTATCAAGTTGCGCTCCGCTTGAATATTTTATAGTCAACTAATTTTTAATCATAACCAAAATAAACTCATAATTCATAATTTTTTATCTTTCTTTCATTCCCTTTATTTTTTATGAAATTTATACAAGGTATAAAAATCTGTAAAATGTTGTATCCTTGTCAAACTTTGCTCCGAACGAATATACATATTATAGCAAATTAATTTCTAATCCTGTCTTCTAAGTAACATTCTAGTTTTCATTCCTGTATTCTAAGTGAATTTCTAATTTTTGTAATAGCTACTACAATAAGATATAAAAAATCTGTCATCTAATTTATTACGAACAAAATGCATTCCGCGCAAATGTTACGTAACGTAAGTAGAAACTTGCGAGCTTAATTTTCATATCTACGTTTTTTCGTCTGTATATTAATAGAGATTAAGCGAAACGATCTGTTTAATTTTTATAAGAGTTACACGAAGTGTAAAGAATAGTAAACTGGTTTATGATAAACGAAACCCGTCTTGCATGAAGGGAACAGGTTTTCGAGTGATCATTAATATTCATGTTCACCATGGACGAGCTAGTATCTGTGTCGTGATTTTCCCGCTGCACTCTGCGCGTTATTTTTCCATAAAGGGATTACGCGGACGAATACTATTTACAGGCTTCTCGATCACACTGTTGCGCGTGACAAAAAAAAAGAAAAGGGAGGCAATTTTTAACTCACACGTTTGACGGACGAGAAATTACAAATTCCGGTTTTATCGGCGATTTTTATGCAGATTTGCTTGTATCCCCCATGATAACATGGTATTATAATTCCGATTTGAACAATTTATTAAGAATACTTGTAATAGCCAGGCTTGAAGATGATATAATACTCGTATCCCTTCGCTTATTATCGCATAATGATCCCAGATTTACCACAATCTGCGTCAATTTTGAAAATATCAATTTGACAAATACGCTATGATGGAGAGAATTAAAACTTTGAAGAAGATCGTGTTAATATTGTAATTTTTAGGGAAGACGAGGAAAATCCAATAATAAACCTACTTGTTATGCAAAATGGTGTTGCGAGGCTGCAAAAGAAAAAGTGACATCAAGGATATTCCGAAAGACAGAGAAAAGTAAAGCACAATTATTTCGCCCTCTTTAATAAATTACACGATGCATGGAATTTTCTGCACTTAATATTTAGTAAGAAAACGAAAGGAACCTTTGAGATACTACCTAATACGAAACGTATCCGTTATTCTGCGTCGCTTTTCAATGTTCCTCGACTATCGCCGACGAACTTTCCGAATAATCCAATAATTATTATCGGGTAACAAAGGCCTTAAGGAAGTGGAAACTGCGTTACGAGGTACAAGCTTGTCGCGGAATACACACGGCTTGTTCCACGATGTACAAGCTCGAAATATGGCGTAACTTGTAGCCAAGATTCTCGGCAAGATCGCAAGGCTTGTCGGTTCTCGACTATGGACAAAGGGGAATCCGCAAGCCGAAGCCGGGGAATTTCAGATTGCGTCATCTTTTGCCACGTACAAGAGCCCCATTTGACTCCTCCCGGCTGCTGGAACTTCACCGAGATCACAAACTTGGACGCGTAATTGTTTTAACGGACCCGAATCGTGACGTGTATATCTAGATTCGAGTGAAACTATGCGTCAAGTGGACTGATCGAAACTATACCCGAAGTTGGCCTTTATAGGTCCTCGCTCTCGCGGCTCGCAAGTTCACCGAGTTTCAGAGAATCAAATGGGGCCATCGGCGTAAGTCTCTTTCACCCTGCGACACTGTCGCCGCCTTTGTTCCGCGAGAATGGTATGGTCGAATTGAAACTGTAGCATCGACGGTGAAAATAAGAGGCGAGGGGATAATACAGCGGCGTTGCATCGAAAGGGTTAAGAGAAACGCGAAGAGTGATTTATTTTTGGAGAAGAGGAAATTCATTGAACAGGATATATCGTAACGCTAATTGTACCGGCATTTTTATGCATAATCTGGTCGATAGATCTTTCTCGGTGAGAAAAAAAGAGAAACAGAGAATAAAGAAGAAGAGAATATGAGAAACTGATTAGTCACACGGTATAAGAATCGTCGTAAAGTTAAACGAACGAAAGAAATGATAGTGAATGTAGAATCTTAAATGAAGTATTTTAAAACCAGTCATTTGATCGGGCGTGGTATAATCAGCGATACGTTATTTTATTAAAAATAACTTGTATTATACTTCTAATAGATACTTCTAATATTATGTACTTCTAATATTATATTAGATAATCTACGATACTTTTAATATTATGTTAGATAATTTACGATACTTCTAATATTATATTAGATAATCTACGATACTTCTAATATTATATTAGATAATCTACGATACTTCTAATATTATATTAGATAATCTACAATACTTCTAATATTATATATACATTGCTGTTGTAACATTTCAATATTATATATATGATGCGGTATGAATAACATACGTAGCATGCATCGATAGCAAAGAAAATTGTGTAGCAAAGGATTAAAGTGTAACTTAAATTGAAAGAAAAGTATAACCTTACGAAGAAACTTATCAAATACTTACGAACAAACTTGACAAATCGAAGGAAATATTTTCCTTCTCGAATTACACGAGACATTAAGTTTGTCGCAAAAATCAGAAACGTGTATTGGGGCTGCTGTTGTGTCGCGCTATTAATGATAGCTTCGAGCGCAAAGGGTTAAAGATATCCGGCGATGTTTTTTTCTTTTCCGCGGGAAGCGTTACTTAGCGTGAGGCACTTATATTCGCGAACCCGGTGCAACGCGGTAGAGCAGCCATTATAATTCTCCGGGGGCAAATAACCACGGAGCTTAACCCCGTATCGCTCGCTTTCATAAATCGAGCCACGAGATCTCTCCTTCTCGGACAAAAGAGGGGGGGTAGGACGAATGTTGCGAGGCAGTGACTAGAAACGGTTACGAAGAAGGGAGAGCAAGGGTTTGATAATGAACCCAAGAAGATACGAAGGTATCGTGGAACAAATCCGTGGCATGGAATGAATGATAAAGCACCGAGGTGGGAGAAACGATCCTCGAAGAACAGTGGGATAGGGTTATCGAGGCGAGAACTCGAGCACCGAGAAATATTAGCTTGCTCTACCCGAAAACAGGCCACTTAATTACCTGCTATATTATTGCGGAGAATTATTTCCGTGTAAAATACGTGCATATAGAAATCTAGCGTTACGGAAATAAAATGCCAGTAATAAAATAAAATACCAATCGTCTCTTTCAGACGCTATCCAATGAAAAATTATTACGTTATGTACAATTTTGTAATGTTGTTCAGTAATTAATAATCGTTATCGAATGTTACGAATCTATATTGAATTGTTCGAATATTTATTGCAAGTTGATCGAAACGGCGGATTTATAGTTTCAATAGTTTGTACATTTATATTCTTCAAGATTATAGTTGTACAGGAAATTATAGAAATATTTTGATTATTCATGATTTGAAACACTGAAGTTTTCACAAGTTTATTATAATTATTCTCAATATTTTACAAGCGAAAATTGGCCACTTGATTACCTTCTATATTATGTGGAAAATTACTTCTGTATAAAATATATACAAATCTAGTGTTATGGAAATAAAATGTCAGATGCAATTAAAAAGGTTTGTTTGATGAAATAAGAAAAGATTTTTAAATGCAATTCACAAGGCAACTCGAAAATTAAACAAATTCGAAGCTATGTACAAAAGTTGTTCAAGTGATCCCTTAATGATATATTGACATATTAACATATTGACGTATTGATTTATCGATATTTCGATATATCGATATATTGATATATTGCTGTAATAATATAACTTTATATTGATACACTGATCTGTTGATAAATTAATATTAATGGATCCATCTTTTGCTTTGCCAAATAAACCAAATCCTAGGGGTGAAAACACCCCTTAAAGAAACTATAAGTTTTCATGTTATTATCAATATCTAAAAAACCATCGAGGTTCGAGTGTACGAAAGTAAATGAAAGAATCAGAATAAAGGATATCAAAGTTGAATCTAACCCAGTATAATGAAGTTTTGCGATATACTTTAAACACTCACCGTTTTACAGCCAAAGAACTTCTCCGCGACGCAGTTTCTTCTTCGACGAAGCTTCCCCTTCACTCGTACTCTGAAACAAGAGAAAAAAGCAGAATAAGCGATTAGCCGAGACGAGTTGGAATAGAAGAAGTGTTAGAGATTACAACGTCGGAGAGTTCAATAGACTGGTTAACCCCTTGCCCTACGATTATTTTATTATCTGCGTGTATTAGCGTTAGCCGATCGCTGCTTCCTTATCACTTAAATATTAAATCAGTTAAATATTATAGGTAATGTTAATTCGGTAATCTTCAAGCTTACAACGCAAAGCCAAAATTAGGGTTCGAATTAGATTTCATCCCCAATACTGTGCGTTTTTGTTAAATCTGTGCCGCAATTTATATCACGAGCGCGATTCGTTATTGTAGGCCAATGGATTAAGAGTAGTAAATAGGAAATTAAAGCAGAATGATAATGAAACTTTAGAATAGGTTAAATAAAAGTAGCTACGAATAGATGTATAGAGATATAGGATTAAAATATTTGTATAAATTTAGTATAGACTAATGTAAGTTTTGAAAACAGTTGTTAACTGTTCTAATCTAGCTTAGGCGATTTTATGTACAATGAATGTTAAATCTTTGGTGCGATGGCAAATCCTGATACGTCACCTTTTCGTAAAATTATTCGAATATAATTTTATTCGAAATATTATTCGAATAAAATTATAATATCTACCTTATAGATACAAGGAAATTATGTTAGGTTTTTCGTAGCTTTGGTTATTTTCTTACTTCAAATATATAGCAAGCAATTATTATGCTACTTAATTATAATTGAGACTCTTCGAAGGTTATTCGAATAAAACGTTATTCGAGATATTGTTCGAATAAAATTTGATTCGAATTATTATTCGAACTCTGTTACTTTGCATATATTCCTATTTCTTTGTCCATTTATTCGCATACATTTTGATGTCGTCCATGATTTTGTATCTCGATCCACTCGCATTCTCTCGATAGATAACAGAAGCACGGAATAAGTTTCTTTCCCTGATTCGCGCTGCTGGGTATATTAAAAATTCAAAGGCGCGGTCGTTGGGATGGCCAAGACGGACAGGAAGGAGGAAGAATTGAAAGAGAAATCGAACTTCTAACTCGGTTGTGGCGTCGACGGAAAAGCACCCCTGACCTTCGAGCATCTCCAGAGACGATCGTTTCTACCCTCTTTTATCCCGAGGGATTCTTTGCCTTTCCCTCTCGACAAGAAGTTTCATTCGTCTGCAGCGCTTTCAGACGTCTTCCCTTCGAAACCGGCAAAGAAATGTATTATATCAACCCCTAGGAAATAGTGGCGGAAGTAGGAACCCTTTCGAGACGGTTCCTTTTCGTTTTAATGTATTTAAGTTAGTGTGTGTGTCTGTGTGTGTGTGTGTGTGTAGATTCCATATGGAATATTAGGTAGCAACGAGAGAGAATAGTTTCTTATTTAAACAATTAAATATAAACGAACGTTAGGTTAATAATTGGCGGATGAATCTTTGGCGTATAATTGTTTTATTGGGGAATTTCAACTCTTGGGATTCTAAAATGGTAGAATTTTTTTAAACCATAAAATTCTACACTTTTTGGGATTCATTAGATGTACCAATGAACAATCGTTTGTTTAATTCAGCAGTCATTTTTAAGAAGATTATAGGTACACTTGTTTGATCATAAATATAATTGCTGCTATATACTGCAACGTATCTTTGGGCAAATTCTAAACTTCTATTGGAGGGGAAATTTATGCTTTTGATAAAATAAATTCATGAACCTAGTTAGTAATAGTGGGTTACTTATTGGTGCACCTAATAAATTCCCAAACCTAAGACTTTCTTATTAAAATATTCAATCAAATTTTCAATCCTTGGAAATTTCAACTCATGGTATTCTAAAATTTTAGAATTCTCCAACTCTAAAATGCTCACTTCTTTAGGAATTAAATTCTCAAACCTTGAAATTGTCTATCAAACCATTCTATCAAATATTCAATCCTTGAAATTTCCAATCTCTGCAATATCAAAGTCTCAGAATTTCCCATCGTTGAAACCTTCAAGTTTTCGAATTTTCAAACGCTGAAACTTTCAACCCTTAAAATTTTCAAACACTCTCGAATTCTCTAGCCCCTAAATTCTCAATTCTGTAAGAAGCAATTTCTCAAACCTTGAAATTTTCCAACCCCCCAAATTTACAAAGCTCTCAATTTTTAAGCTTTCGAATTATTAAACTTTGAAACTCTCGAGCCTCGGAATCCGCAAATCTGTCTACCTATAAAGTAGTATTAACTAAATTGGAAACCGGGAAATGGAAACCTTTTTTTCTCTAAAAATCCTCTAGAGAAACTCAGTTCGAACCACTCAAAAGCACTACCAATCGTCGATGGCTACGTCACAGGAAGGACTGAATTTTAATTGGGATTTCATAGGAGAAAATATTTTTCGAGGCACAGAATCGAGAGCAAATACGGTTGGGGAACGGATAAACGAAGACCAGGACTCAGACGAGCTTCGAAATAACGAGAACCGACGATTATCGACAGCTGTCGACGATATCTAGATTCTAGAAGACTCGGCTAGAGATCGTCGATCGTATATTACAGAGCAGGAGATATGAAGAGGTTTATAAAGTGACCCACTTTCCTCCACACAATTGCATTTTTTTCCCCTCCCCGAAGAAAATAACATTTTTTGCAATACAAAAGAATCCTGCATGAATATCGTATTTAAATTGCAAAACAGGCGGAAAGAATTTCGCCGATTCCAATAATAGTTGCGCCTTCGATTGTTTATGAAACGTAGATGACAGGAACACACAACAAATGAACGAAGTTTTCCATTCACCGAATAAATAAATAAATGAACGTGAAAAAAGATAGCGGTGATAAAAGAAACTTTACGAAATTGGTCAGTAAAAATCTTCAATTTTACTTTTCATTACATTTTTATGTGCACTCTTTATATCCCAATTTGAACGTCGTGAGAAGCAAATTTTATTTTATTGTAGGTAATTTATAAAAAGAAAAATGTTATACAATGGAAGAAGCTGATAAATTAATTGAACCAGCGTTTCTCAAATTACGGAAATGATAGTTGCTTAAAATTGTCATTGAATGTTATCTTGTATTCTTTTATTTAAATACAATTCAACAATTATTTTCGTGAACTGTAATTATTTATTCTAATACAATAATTAGTCTGAGAATTTCTATACATTTATGGGAAATTTAAATATGTGAAAAGACACGGAATCTAAGTAATACGCAAAAGTATACGAAATATTCAAAATAAAGTACAGCCGCAATTTATCAATAACTATTTTAGCAAATTGTAATTATTTATTCTAATTCAATACCTAGACTAATTAAGACAAATTATTGTATTCTGAGGCTGAAACAATAATTTAGATCCCACTACTTTGATTTTGCTACTAATAATAATAATAATACTTTATTAGTTTTCTTATAAAATGTCACATATTAAACGAAAATAAAGACACAGATTATTATCTATATATAATATCCCATTTCAAACAAACTAATAAACATTATTCCTTAATTATGTTGTCAACTATTTCTATCTTATAATTTCTATAATTTACATATATACATCTATCAATCTTTATCAATCTTCAGTTTTGATATTACTAATTTTACCACCAAGAATATGAATTTGCATAAAGATCCACTCTTTATACATCTACACGTATAATTTTCTACGTTCGTACGATACGATTGCAGTCGATCAACTTTTCCGAATTTTTCGCGTAACAAATATTTAGGCAACGATACTAAAACAAATATGTCGCGATCGCGCGATAAAAAAAAAGTTCGAGGTACGCCGAATTAAACTACACGAAGTTTAATTCGACGTTTCGAGCTTTATCCGCGTTCGTTGCAACACGCAGGGATAAATAATACTTATTTGGTTCGAAGACTAGAAATATTTATGCTGGAAAATCGAGCTGACAAATTCCATCGCGAAAGCGAGTGAAATATGTTCCGGAGTGTAGGTCGTTTCTGATCGGGAATGAGCCCCGCACAGTTTGTAATTCTTTGCAATAAATCTTGCTTCGCTTGGCCGTCACATTTCTGCCAGCCACGCGAATAATTGATTATTCTTTCGCGTTAGCGCGAAACATTTCCGTGTGACAATATCAAACTTTTACGCGTCGGCTCTTTCCAACAGTTCCCGTAATTAAAATGCTAGCGAATTTAACTATTGATCGCGACGAGTGAATGAAATAAAACAATTCCCTGGAATATTATCCGTAGTTGTATTGGTCATTTCAACATCTTTCTACTATTTTTCTAATTTAACCCTTTCGTTACGATTTCTTGGAATTAAAAACTGAAACCATAGATAAGAAGCAGCTTTTATTAATACGAAAGTAGAATAACTATTTAGAAACATTATATTATCAATTATGATCATAATTTTATTATACATATGAAAAGGGATACAATAATCTATTATAAACAAATTATACGTATGTTCATAAGAAATAATTGTCGAATTTTCTGAGGGCGCACATATATATACGTTCTTTGTAGAGAAAGAGTTATGAATGATATAATGGTATGAGAAGAGATTAATTAAATAAGGTCAGAAAAATTGATAAACGATTATCTCAGAACTTTCAAGAAGGGGAAAGGAGTATAAAAGGGGTCGGAAAAAATGAGGTTGAGAATATAACAATTCAAAACTCAACTTTTGAAGATTCAGATCAATACTTGCGAGTAGTAATGGAATTTGAAATATATTGTGTATGAAGAGATAAATTCGAATTACTTCGAACATGATTGGATATCCAAAACTCTCGAAAGTTTTGATCATGGAAATCTTGGAAGTCTCAATTGTTTTAGAAGATTAGATCGTTTTAGAAATGTAGACGAAATCATTGAGAACCCTTTTCAATGTTATTTTATTACCTTTTACTAAAGTTCTAAGATCAAAACTCTCAAACCTTAGATTTCTCAAATCTTCAAACTCTAAAAGCATCAAATTCTCAAAGCGTAGAATCATCGTCAAAGTAGTCCATTAAAATTGTTAAAATGTAATTATTACTCAAGATAATGATTATCCGCAAAGTACAAAGGAAGAAGTGAATTTCTATAAAGAATAAAAATGTCGATATCGACGGTAACTTTCGAGTAGGGGATGTTCCAGAAATGGATAAATCTAGTTTACGGTTCAAAGAAACAATCGAGTTTAGCCCGTTCTTCTTCTACTTCTTTAAATTAAATAACGCAATAAAGGCGAATGAAGTACCACAGAATAATTGTTAGTAATTCGATTCGGTGGAAAGTCTTCGTCCATTGCGACTTCGAGACTTGCACACAGTCAAAAGTCAGAAGTTAAATAAAGAATATTCAAACACAATTAGTGGCTTTTATTTTAGTTTCACTATTGGCTTCTATTTATCGATTATTTCATACAATACTATTACGTTTAATAGTATAGACATTTTCAAGATTATAATTCTGTAATATATATCAGTAAAGTATAGAAATCCTTTGATTATTATTCTCGATTCGAAACACCGACGTATTCACAAGTTTATTATAATTATTCTCAACATTCCACACGCGTATCTTAAAGTAAATTGATATTATTCTTTTCACGTAACAACGAACAACGTTAAATCCAAATAGTATCGCAACATTTAATTATTTTTATTATTGGAATTAATTCAACGTCAACATCAACGCAACTTTAAAACTCAATAAGAAAACGGTAACCACGATTTCACATAAGCTGCACAATTAAATAAATATTATCATATTGCATCTGTTTCAATCCCAATGTAATTCACTTAACACAATCTTTTAGCGCTTATCAAAATTGTAATCACTGTAGGAAGTGGTTCCATAACGCGGTTGGATCCGATAAAAATTAATTGGTCCTGGTGGTCTTACGCAGCGTAGGTAATCACGTATATTGCACCCTTTTATCGTTCCCATATATGTACACACACACACACACATACACGATACCAACGGAAATTCGCAGCCTCGTCGTTCTTACGAATCGGAACAAGGATATTTCTCTGTTCGAATTAGGGAAAATTGTACAAACAAATGGTTGCAAAACGGATGAGCATTTAAGGGTTAATTTCATTTAACCCTTTGCGGACGAGAAGTAATGAAACTTGTGGAAATACTTAAGTTTTGAATTCTGCGACTTTGAGTTTTCAGACTTTTTAGTTCCAAACCATTTCATTTCCAACGATTTCAAGTATTTATTATAGATTTTAAGTATTCATTACATTATGTTTTGTGCTTTAAAAGACGACGAGGGTTCAGAAAGCCAATAAATGATTAGGCGACTATTTGTCGACACTCGTACGCAAAGGGTTAAAAGTCTATTGTATCTATCGTTACTCTAAAAGTCTATAGACGGTATTTTATTGTCACTCTGTATAACGAAATAAAAGTTGACATTCTCGATGGAGATGCAACTATGAATGTCGCGCAAGTATGAATCTGGTCGCGCACGCAAATGGGAGGAAAGTTGCCGTGGAAACGAGCGAAGGTCTGGACGATTGATAATACAGGCCGTCAACGTTTCTCCGGCGCGGCGCGATTAAACGCGATTTCGCAGAAAAGGTTCGCGCGGACGCTTCGTTGACTCGATATTAATTGTAACGTAACGTTAATTGCAGCTGCAATGGACCCATTTGCCCGTGGCCATTACCGTGCGCCATGCACGCCTCGGAATTCGTTATTGCACCCTTGCATAGCGTGGCTCGTTTCAATTAAAAATGATATTCGACGGTAATAGTAGGTTGATTGGCGTGATCAAACATTGAAAGGAAAATCCTGCAGGTACGACGACGTTGTTACGTAGAAATCGTATGGATCATTCGATATTTCCAGCGATCGTTTACCGCATTACTAACGGATCAATGGCTACTTTAAATTGTCGCACTTGAACTGGAACTAGGGTAAATATAACACGCACTGCCACTTTAAGGTTCGCGCGTAATTTTATTCAACTATTTTATGAATTATTTCATCCGAAAATCGTTCCAGCTTCGGGCACAATATTGTTCAACCTCTCCTGTATTTATGAACATTTTTTTGTAATTGTTGAGTAATTGAAAATGTACAACAAAGTCCGGTGTTCCTTGTACCGTCACTCGAAAAGTTTTCATTTAAATAGAAACACGTTTTTACATACGTTAACGTGTCAGTTTGTGTAACAGATATAAGATGTATAGTAAACGTGTTGGCTTTAGTGAATTATAACATGTTCCATACTTTATTCGTACATTGGTCATGTTTTAATATTGAACAGCACAATTTACTTCCTAATATTTCTTTTTAAATATTAAGCGTAAACGAATATACAATGTCTATGCGTTGTTACGTAAATCGAAGTCGAAATTTAGTATGAAAATTTGCGTATTTGTAGTATAAAAATTTCTAGTATGAGAATTTACGATTCTTCGTATATTACTTTGCTGTTAAAGAAAACAATTAAAGTGTCGGGTATAGGGACACTGACAGTAATTGAGACTGTCTATCCTGGTCTTCAGTAGCCAATGATAGAAATGTGGAGCTGTGGAGAGGGGATAGAATAGGAAAAAGGAAGGGTGTTGGCGTTTCGTCCTGGGCCTGCTAGTGGACTCATCAGTAAGGCTACCTAGCAGGCCCTGCCTTAGACTTGGGATATTCGAAGGAAGGTTAAAGGCGGTATATATATGGACGAGGTAGTTGGAGCGAGTACTTTCGAGAAAGCCTATTTCGTATGTCCCTCTAGTGGTGGGTGCAGGAGAGCCGCCACAGAAACGTTATTAAATAGTCAAACGATTGTTCCAACCCCTTTTTAACAACGACTCGCGATGAATATTATGATCGTTGCTTTTATAGTTAGGATGATTTTCCAAAGAGTAAGATAAAATATGAGGGTAGAATAGTTAACTCTTTCGCTACGAAGAATTTATATATATACGTCCTCAAAAACTTGGTCATCATTTGTTAAAACACGACTACACTTTGTTTTACATGTCAATAATATTAAAATTGTTCGTCGTATTACTTTACGATTCAATTAATACTATCAAGTATCTAAATATCTGCCCTTAGACAATTTCCTAAATTAATAAAAATTATCCTCATCCGTGCATTGGAAACGCTTTTGAATTTTAAGCTGTCGTAACGAAACGGTTAACTAAAATAAGAGAACGAGGAAATGAGCGAGAGGAGCAACTGCAATAAGTACAGAAGAATGTAAGCCAAGTCCACGTTTCTTGACTGCGTGGCCGAGATAAAGATCCATCCACCTATATTTAAATAATTGCTTAGAATGTTCTTCCTTCGTCTTACCGCCGGACGAAAGAACGGGACGCGTTTGAAAGTCGATGAAACAAATTGTCGCTAACCCGTCATCCCCTAAAATGAAGCCCGCATTTCCATCTCCGAGCGAAGACAGTTTTCCGCGAAATTTTTCACACTTCGCACACGTCTTCCATTAAGTTCCCTCGCAAGCAGTTCGGCTACGTGCGCTTTTGTGCGATGCCACGAATCTCACGGACCTGTCTACACACACCTTCTATTACATTTCACCGGTAAAATTTTCCTTACAGCCCCGTACGTACCTATTTCTTCTACGTCGCGTGCCCCTGCCATTTTTCCCCTACGTTTTACCCCACAAATTTACCCTCCCACGCGTTCACGCCCATCGTACTTTAACCCCGCGAAACTTTCCCGTGTTTCTACGTGCCCCCTTGCTTTACAACCTTTACGAGTTACATGTAAATAAGATGGCCAGAGGAAGGTGCGCGCACGCGGAACACTTCGTGTACCGGCGATTATTAAAGCGGCTATTATACTAGCGCGTGACATTATAGCGCTCGGTGGAATAGAAGAAAGACGGAGAATCGAGGGAAAGTGCGAGCGCTACGGGCGATATGTTGAAACACGTAAATCGATAGCGGCGGGTTTTACTTATGCTTCGTTCCGTGTATTTTCGTGCCGCTTCGCGTTGCCCTTTTAATTATTAATTTCTCACGAGTTTAGTCGGTGAATCTTGAAGAATAAATCTTTCAATCTTCGAAGCTTAGAGTTGTTAAAGTCTAAGATTCTCAAGGCATCAATTTCTTAAATAGAGATAAGCTTCTTAAAGCTTCGAGATTTTAAAGCTAAGCATTTTCAAACCATAAGATTCTGAAAGCTTCGAACTATTAAATCTTAGAATTCCCTATAGAATCGAATACTAAAACCTTGAAATACTCAAAGTATAAGGATCTCAAGACCTACATTTTCGAAAGCTTAGAATCCTTAAGTCTTTAAATGTTCAAAGCTTCGAATTCTCAAGCTTTCGAAATCTCAGAGCCTAGAATTCTCAAAGCTACGAATTCTCAAATATTAGAACTCTCTAAGCTTAGTATTTTCAGACTATAGAATTTTCAAAGCTTCAAACACTCGAAGCTTACAATTTTTAGGCTTGGAACTCTTTAAACTTAGAGTTTCCAATGCATAGAACTCTCAAAGCTCCAAGTTTTAGAAGCTTAGAATTCTCAAGCTGTAAAATTCCCGAAGCCTCGAATTCACAATCTTAGAACTCTCCAAGCTTCAAATTCTCTAAATTTAGGATTTTTAAAGCATAGAACCCTTAAATCTTAGTATTCTTAATGCATAGAACTCTCAAAGCTGCAATTTTCAAAAGCTTAGAATTCTCGAAGCTTTAAATTCTCAATCTTAGAACTCTCAAAGTTTCAAACTCCCTCAACTTAAGATTTTCAAAGCGTAGAACAGTTAAAGCTTAGTATTTTTAATGCACAGAACTCTCAAAGCTGCAATTTTCAAAAGCTTAGAATTCTCAAAGCTTCAAATTCCCTAAACTTAAGATTTTCAAAGCATAGAACAGTTAAAGTTTAGTATTCTTAATGCATAGAACTCTCAAAGCTGCAAGTTTCAAAAGCTTAGAATTCTCAAAGCTTCAAAATCTCAATCTTACAACTTTCAATGTTTCAAACTCCCTAAACTTACGGTTTTCAAAGCGTAAATCCATTATAGTTTAGTAATTTTATTGCATAGAGCTCTCAAAGCTGCAAGTTTCAAAAGCTTAGAATTCTCAAAGCTTCAAATTCTCAATCTTAGGACTCTCAAAGCTTCAAACTCTCTAAATTTAAGATTTTCAAAGCATAGAACCTTTAAATCTTAGTATTCTTAATGCATAGAACTCTCAAAGCTGCAAGTTTTAAAAGCTTCAAATTCTAAAAGCTTCAAATACTCAATCTTACAACTTTCAATGTTTCGAACTCCCTAAACTCAAGATTTTCAAAGCGTAGAACAGTTAAAGCTTAGTATTTTTAATGCATACAACTCTCACAGCTGCAATTTTCAAAAGCTTAGAATTCTCAAAGCAAGGAATTCATTTGAAGGAACGTTTTTTACGATAACGTGAGATTCCCGGATGCCTAGATAATGGAATGAGAAATAAAGTGCGAACAATTCCGTCGCTCCCAGTTCCTTTTGAGTCCGTGGCATTCTCGCGCGAAGAAGTAGGTATATGCTCGCTCGCGCGAACGCCCACACAATGAGTACATTGTTTGTATGGCAAGTGCAGAGATATGCAAATTTGCTCTTGAAACTGCGTGACAATTGGTTTAAAATTAGAAGACGCAGATGGGAGTTGAATTACTTTGCTGACAGGCAGCTGTAAAACGTTCTCCGCGCTTCTTATTGCGAGAATGAAGAAGATTAAAGAAACAGAACTGTAGAAGGAAGCTCGTAATAGATACATTTTGTTAATACAATTTCTGCGACACAATCAAATACATTCAAACTTTTCTTTAAAAGATAAGTAGTGTAACTATGTACACAGTGTTAGTAGTAAACGACAATTGAAGAGCTGAGTGGAAAAATGGTCTAATAATAAGTGACATACGAGTAATGCAATATGATTACGTATTACTTCCTTTGTCTCGTCGCGTTGATTCGATTAAACAAGATAAATTCCTTCAATTTCGACAAGGGTTTATAAAATATTTTTAATAATACTTTTAACAAAATTCTAACATATTTGGTAAATTATAAACGAATGGCTGAGTGGAAAAATGATCTAAATGACGAAATGTTCATTTTGAAGAAACAATAGGTAAAGTTAATCTTCATTTTGGAAAATCTACATGCTTCTAAAGAATAGTATTGTATCGTAAAATAAAGCTTGGAAAGAGTCGTAAATTTTGCGAACATTTGGATCAGAAGAATCTCGAATGATTTAAAATTTGAAAAAGGTGACAGTTTTGGAAGATTTTAAAAAATCGTTGTAGGATTTTGTAATACTTAACCGAAGAATGTGAAAGGTTAAATGATTGATTATTCCACATTAACTTCGTTGATTTTATCGTTCAATTTTGTGTGCGATTAAATTCTGATCCGGTTTAATTTCAGTTGAATTAATTGGCAATATCGATGGCCTTTATTTAATTGGTGAAATGAATATCGTAATACTTGTATTCAATTACGTGGTACAACTATTCGAAATCGGATAGGTGGAATATTCTAAATATAAAAGCGTATTGGTTATAGGATTGAATCGATCAGAAATATTCAGTTCATCGTGTAATGGTACGTCGATAATTGATTTTGCATACAATTATAGAATCATTTTGTAGTCCGCAAAGGATTTTAATGTTAAATAATTTTACCGATGAACGTTGGTCACGCTGAGTGCACGACAAATACAATAACAAAATAATAAATGATTAATATTAAAACTTAATATTATTCATTCATTCGTTTCATTATTATTATCTCAATTATTTATTCCTATAATATTAACTTTACTTACACAATTTCTCCTGTTCTTGTTTCATAAAGTAGATAAACTGTTTTATTAGGTTGTTGCATATGAAATGGCCGATTTTAAGTAGCTCAAAGTTTCCTGGCCATTAGTTAGCTACAAGTAATACTAAATGAGATTTACCGTACATAAATATAAGGCTTGGAGATTGTTGAATTTAACACTGTCGATAGATCGTGAATTATTTTCAAATAGAATAGCAAATAATGAAACAAGAGGAACTATGTATACAAGTTAAATTATATTATGAATATTATTTATATTACACGCAAAATATTACGTATATTATATTATATACAATATATTATTTACAAAATATTACGTATATTATATTATGTATATGATATTATTTACAATATATTACGTATATTATATTATGTATATGATATTATATACAATATATTATTTACAATATATTATTTACAATATATTACGTATATTATATTATGTATATGATATTATATACAATATATTACGTATATTATATTATGTATACGATATTATATACAATATATTACGTATATTATATTATGTATATGATATTATATACAATATATTATTTACAATATATTATTTACAATATATTACGTATATTATATTATGTATATGATATTATATACAATATATTACGTATATTATATTATGTATACGATATTATATACAATATATTACGTATATTATATTATGTATACGATATTATATACAATATATTACGTATATTATATTATTTATATGATATTACACACAATATATTACGTATATTATATTATATATAACAAATACAAAAAATGCACTATTTTAAAGAGTAAAAAATAAAGCTGGCAAACGTAGAGATGAATTTATTTGTAGGTACCACGGCTTACAATAGTAAAACAATCAATCTTTTTATTGCTATAAATGAAAACTTGACTAGCCGATTAGATTTCTCGTTATCTTATCCTAAACAAAAGTGTCTCGTACATGCCACCTAAAAGTTTGCAATACGTGTTATGAAAATCGAGAAAAAATCAAAGGGTGCGATGGGATATTTCCACGCGGTGTAGTGGCGACCGCGTTAAAATGTGAAAAGTGCGCGAGGAAGACGAAATATTTTAAAATACCCATTCGAGAAGTAAAAACTTGATAGATAGGACGTTTTAGCTAAAAAGGGGTTAGAGTATCGTAACGTATCATGCACCCCTATTTCACTTAGCCTCCCCATTTCCTCCAGCTATTCATCACACCCACAAAAAAAAACCAGCCTGGCAACTTAAAACGAATGACACCAGCTATCCTCTTTTTTCCATCTCCGACAAAAAAAAAAGAAAATAAATCAGGAAAAAAGAAATTCGCGAACGTTTTTGCAATATTTCCCGCGCACGCTGGCGCACACGTTGTCAAGTCGGAAGACAAACTCGCGGTAATTACGTGCTTCAGCGGCATTGCGAATGCATTGTAACGCGACACTCGCCCTTCATGTGACATTAATTATATGGGGAGCTCTGTCACGTTTAACGTACGATTATTGCATTCCCCCGCGTAGAAACGCCGCCAAGAATTAAGACGTAGACCCCATGAGACGATCGATAGTTTCTGTAATTTCCATCCCCGGCGAAGCTCCGCGAGCCTTTGAAGATTTCTGCACTTCATTTCCGTTTTACTCCTCGGAATCCTTCGCTTAACTCCGCAGTTATTTTAGTACGCTTGCTCTTTAGCGGGATTAACCACCCTCTTTAATTATTCACCTCTAATTGCCGGAGTACTTCTTATTACCGATACGCATGCGTTTCACGCGTTACGCATATTATGCTCGCTTGCTTCGTTCTACAATTTGCCTTTTCGCGTAACTTTCTTATCTCAACCATCGTCGATCGGATATCAGTGTAATTGAACTATTTCAGTTAACACTAGATTTATCGAAGCCAATTTCAATTCAATTCGACGGAGATTTCAAACGTCGCGTTCCGAGTTACAGGAACCGTAAATATTATTTTTTATGGTCTGCGTAACCCTCATAGACTCTAGGACCCTTACCGAATATGATTTTATTCTTTACATCACTGCGATCTTTCAAACGGCAACTGCGGTATAATATTATATTACTTTATTGTCCTAGTTTCAATTTCAATATACGTATAAGACAGGATTTGCTTAAGTATATCGTTTATCGTATTCTTTTGCTTTTTGTTGTATTGCTTTAACCTTGACTTACAATTTTTATACTACTGTGCTTACATAACTTATCATTAAGAGATCACAGTTTTCGCATCTCTTCGAGATATTAATATATTCTACACAATTCGTATTTGGCGATCCTCAATCTTCCGAAGTGGGGCTGAAACTAGGATAAAAATAACGTTGTATAGCAAACAGAAATTACGTTTAATAAATTTATCTATAATTCGTGCCACGAGTGTGACTCGTCGTTGTAAGCCAAGGGGTTAATATCGCTGTGCTACTACTGTCAATGTACGCAAATGGCAATAGGCCCGTTAATAAATAAATAATAGTAACAGATGATAATAAATTATTTAACAATTTATGTTGACCTCAATTGACGCAACGATGCGAATAAATATCGTCATTTATTTCGCCACCTTTCTTCATTCTCTAGCTTCGAGTATTTGTACGTAAAATCTCTAATAATCCCATCAAATTATGCTATCAGTGTCCGTAAATCTAGCGTTAATGCGCACATATTACAGTTACTACATTCAATGCAGAGTTAATCATAATCATGTCAATTATAATCATGTTGCGTCGCAAAAACCTAACTAGCTTCAAAGTGTGTCGTTGCCCCAAAAAAACGCCGCTGTATAAAGGATTAAAATTATTTACGCTAAAATCTCGCCACGTCAGCGCAGCCTTTAAAGGTAGTAAAATATAAAAAAAAAAAAAAAAAAATATACCAGGAATACCGTTTAAAACCACGCTGTTCTCGCCTTTCATCCCCTTCCATTCTTCCCGGACAATAGCGAAACTTCCTTGGATCGATATTAAAAGCCGCGTGGCGTTAAATATCGCGAGACAAAGGTATGCAAATGCTCGCGAGGACAACAAGTACCGCTAGAGAAGCGGTAGTAGAGCTTCGATACGCGAGAAAAAGCGCGGAACGCAACCGGTGCTTTTATTTTTCCTAAATTATTTTACCGTCTACGTGTGTTGCGCGAGCCTACACGTTTTTACAAACAGTACAAAAAAAAGAGGAGCACAAACGGGAATATATATATATATATAAAGACAGAGAGAGAGAGAGAGAGAAAAAAAGGGATTCGTGCACTCGTTACCACCGGACGAACATATGAAAAATGCATGACGCCGGAAGGATCGTTATGCTAATTCGTTCGACGTCGCGGTAGTTTCGCGTATATACAAACTTGCTCCGGCCGTGCCTACGTATACGCACACGTATGCAACATCATCGAGCGTAATTAAAGCTGTCCATCAGATTTCCAACGGCGGCTCGATTTCCAACGGCCGTACACTTTCATCGTGTGTCATTTCACCGCTGTCAAGCGTGGAAAGGGTTCGTTAAGTCGGTTCCAAGGGTAGTTTCTAATAATACCTATATCAGATTCATGCGAAAGGGGGAGAGGGTGGGGCATTTAATGGCGTAAAAGGGGAAATTGAGACGAATTTGATTTGATTAATGCTCCGCGCGATACATCCTTGCAATTTCGTCTGTTTCGAGTTACGAATGACTCGTGAATTCGAGTGACAGACGTTCGAGTGACGGTGACTAGAAAAAAGTGTATTTATCGTTTCGTTTAAGTACTAGTTAACCCTTTGCCATGCAATTATTTTATTGCCTTCATACGTATGCTAGGATAAGTAGCGTGCGAAGTAGAAATCGTAGGAATACTCGAGGCAATTTTTATTTTATAACCTCGAAGCTTGTAAAACGAAGCCACGATTAAAGTTCGAATTAAATTTCACCTATTTTTATCGAATTTGCGCTATGGATTATAAAACGAGCGTGACTCGTTATCGTAGGCTAACTCATCAATTGAGATCAAATAAATTGAGGTTCCTATTATTTAATAATACTATTGTGCGACTGTATAATTATTTTGTGGTGGGAATGACGTACAGAATTTAATTAACAAACGCTCAATAAGAAAATGTAAGCGTGTACGAATACTTTTTGTAGTCACTCTATGTAGACTGCGGATTTTTATGCGTTTATGGTAAAACTAAATAGGTGAAAATGTGCAGAATACACAGAGTGTACAAAAATATCTGAAGTAGTCAAATTAAAGGATGAAACTTCCATCCACAGTCCGTAAGTCAAAAGTTTGCCTAAACCCTGTGAAGCTGTAATTAATAACCATGGAAATTGAATCCATTATTAAGTAAATGCGTATTACTTCATTAAATGTACTTTTGATTTGTATAAAATTTCTTACAAAATAGTTCATCATTATAAAAATATCACGTTCATGCTCTTCTTTTATACACTGCATTCAGCTTCCACTTCTTTAGTTCTGTTTAGAAAGAAATGAATTTGCATAAAAATCCACAGTCTAATTCTAGGTACGTATTATGCGTGCTGGGCTTAATTAGATAATATAGAGACGCTTTTGTGGATTTAATTAAGTGTGCAAATTAATACGGTGCTTTTATCGTTAAAATCGCGACGAGTTAACGGTGTAGAACTGATATCTTTGTATGGAAAGAGAATTCATCAATTGCACGATAAATGGATTTCTTGGAAGTTTAATTCATTGTCTGTAATTCTCAAAATAGCGGTCCAATATCGGGCCAAGCTTAAGTTGTTAACCCTTTTCCCGATGGACACTGACGTAAGTGAAAAATTTATTTACATCGTGATCGACAATTACGAGTTTTGAAAAGTTAATATATATCCGACGCAATCGTTTTAAATGGCTAACAAGAAATACATTGTACTTCCTTGTTTCTATATTGCCTCCATAATTGCAGATTTTTGTACGCGATAATTGGTTCGCGTGGCTTGATGCGTATGTAAATTAATGAGTGCATAAGTGCAAAAGCATGGATGCTTTAACACTGCCTGATTCTGTAATCATTACTGGCTCTCGTTTCATTTTTATATTTTAATTAAGTTACACTGAAATTCTCTTGTAAAATGAATCCTCAACGTTAGAATAAAATTCATTAAACCTGACAAAGCTGACACAAGGTTAATTTACTTTGGTACAATTTTGCATTAACTTTTTGTTTAAAGTTTGGTTGAATTTTGTATTCAATGCAACACTGAAAATGAGGAAAACATGACGCAGTATCGCAAAATTACGATTATATTTGATATGTAATATTTAATATATATTTAAGGATTTGAATCCTCTTAAATACAGCTGATTATAAATATTAGGTGTACAAATTAATGTTGAGCCTTCGCGATTTCGTAACATTTAATATTTAGTCGTAACAAATTAAATACAGTTCTAATATCTTCACGTTTATCGAGCAAATTCATCGCCCAAAAAATAGTAAAGTATCGATTTCAAATTGATATAAAAATTTAGCGTTATAAAAGTAAAAACGTGACCCCGATTGAAAGACACCTGCGTTACACTGGAAAGAAGAACAAAATCAACAAAAAAAAATATGTATAGGAACTTGTGTAGCGTACTATAAATTAATTTGACGAAATGAAACATTTTTGTGAATATGTTGAATTCACCCTTGAGATTCAAACGTTTCATATGTTGCCGGACGTTCGGTGGAGGTTTATTGTCACTGAAAATCTACAGAGATATAATAATCGCCGGGCTATGACTGCGAGGAATCTCGGTAGGGACGTATGAATATTAAGCACTCTATGAATTGCAGATAGCAAAGGGAGATTTGTTGGATCGCGTTATAAGTAGATCAGTTTTGTGGCTCGTGTGTTAGTGTGAATACAGGTGGACGTTCTTAAGTATTATAGGTAGGAATAGGCGTTCGAATTTAAACTTCGAACCAAATTCGAATTCTTCAAGGCTGTAAAGCTTCTAATCACTTCGAATACGACTCGAAGCCTTGAAGCTCTTGAAAGTCTTAATGGTCTTGATAGTATTACACGTCTTATAAGTCTCGAAACTTTTGTAAGTCTTGAAATTAAAATTACAGTTCAAATTAAATTGCATCTTCAATAATTGGCGTTTTTCTTTGAATCTCTACCACAATTCATAGAACGAGTGCGTTATTCTAGGTGAAGGGGTTAAATTGAGAAAAATGTCGTTCCAACAAGTGGCGTTCGCATAAATGTCCTTCCACTTGTACCTATTTTCCCCAACTTTGGAGAACACCAATAGAACAATCGTCCGGATCGCGAAGAAGCTGCTTCTTACGACCCTGAAATTCATTGCAATGCACACATACACAGAGGGAATTGGGTCGAAGAGGAAGACTAATGCAACCGCGGAGAAGTGAACGAGAGAAAGTTACAATCGCCATCGGTTAAGTGAACCACGCCGAACAGAGTTGCTAGGAGAACCCGCGAAAACCAGGTAACCAGGTACGGATAATAGACGTTGAGCCTCGAATCTCGCGAAACTATTCACTATGGGAGGAGAACGAGAGGGAATTTCCACGGGAACCACGCGCGCAGGATCCGTTCGATGAACGTAAGTTGAGAGTTCTCTTAACGCGATTTTCGTGCGGTGCCCTCAACACGAGTCAGGACCAAACGATTCTCTGCTTGGTATCTCCGATAATTGTACGAATTGCGTTAAGCGGCAGATGTTAAGTCGGATTATTGAGGGAAACTTTGCGCGTCTCTCGGTGCCGGGGTTGTAGGTTCCAAGAGATCCGAATATTCATACGTTTGCGGGTCTGAAAGAGGGGAGAAACTTTGGTGGAAAATCGTGGAAATCGCGAAGATTGAAAACGATTTGCACTGGTAATCGATTTTGCATTTTGAGTAGTGTAAAATTTTGCTCGAATGTGTTCGGATACTTGGTTATTTGTTAGTTGGAAGAATGGAGATGGAGAAAATTTGGTGAAATTATTGATAAATGATTTTGTATGTTGAAAGACGTAAAATTATGTTCGAAAGAATTCGGATACTTGGTTATTTGTTAGTTGGAAGAATGGAGATCGAGAAAATTTGGTGAAATTACTGATAAATGATTTTGCATATTGAAGGACGTAAAATTATGTTCGAAAGAATTTTGATACTTGGTTATTTGTTACGTGGAAGAATGGAGACCGAGAAAATTTGGGGAAATTACTGATAAATCATTTTGTATGTTCAAAAACGTAAAATTATATTCGAAAGAATTCGGATACTTGGTTATTTGTTAGTTGGAAGAATGGAGATCGAGAAAATTTGGTGAAATTACTGATAAATGATTTTGTATGTTCAAAGACGTAAAATTATGTTCGAAAGAATTCGGATACTTGGTTATTTGTTAGTTGGAAGAATGGAGATCCAGAAAATTTGGTGAAATTACTGATAAATCATTTTGTATGTTCAAAGACGTAAAATTATGTTCGAAAGAATTCGGATACTTGGTTATTTGTTAGTTGGAAGAATGGAGATGGAGAAAATTTGGTGAAATTATTGATAAATGATTTTGTATGTTCAAAAACGTAAAATTATATTCGAAAGAATTTTGATACATGGTTATTTGTTAGTTGGAAGTATGGAGATCGAGAAAATTTGGTGAAATTACTGATAAATGATTTTGTATGTTGAATAACGTAAAATAATGTTCGAAAGAATTTTGATACATGGTTATTTGTTAGTTGGAAGAATGGAGATCGAGAAAATTTGGTGAAATTACTGATAAATGATTTTGTATGTTGAATAACGTAAAATAATGTTCGAAAGAATTTTGATCATGGTTATTTGTTAGTTGGAAGAATGGAGATCGAGAAAATTTGGTGAAATTACTGATAAATGATTTTGTATGTTGAATAACGTAAAATAATGTTCGAAAGAATTCGGATACTTGGTTATTTGTTAGTATTTTCAAGAATGGAGATCGAGAAAATTTGGTGAAATTACTGATAAATTATATTCGATAGTATTCGGATACTTGGTTATTTGTTAGTTGCAAAAGCGAAGATAAAGAAAATTGCTGTAATTTTGTCCATTATTATTATTATAGTAATTTATAGTAGGATATTATGGTAAAGTATAATCGAATTTTAAAAATTAATCTATTGGTCTGTTCGGAAAGTTCGCAATGTTTTGTTAATATTAAGTTACGTTGTAAATTGATAAGATTAAAAAGAAATTACCTTAACGAGACTTTCTTAAGTGATAATATTATTTATTGAAACTAATACTGTTTACGGTTGGACCACTTAAATGGAATAATTAAGAACGAGCATTTAGAGTTGGTTAAAAGGGAGCGAAGCTAAGTAAATTTTATTATATCCAAAGCATCTTTCAATGTTCATAATAGCTTTATCAATAAACAGAAATCGAATTCAATTAAAAAGAAACTACTCGATAGAATTCATTTTTGGAAAAGGTAAATAATTGATACATATTGAATTTCAGTAAGATTTATGGATGCAAAGATTTACCTGTGAAAAGGTACATATATAATTTGTAAACTATAAAGGAAATTCTTTTACTGGACAAGTGGCAGGTTAGCTGTATTTTCGTCTCGGTCTCAAGCAGTCGTAAACAGTACTTACGCGAATTTATTGACCGATTGTTTGGCAAGAGCTTACGATCCACCGTAATCCCATCAGACACGGAATATGATTCTCTTTGGAAGAACAGTGACTTTAAGAGAGGTTAACGATGATTTATTTTGCTTCTTTCAGAACTTTCTTCCTAAATGTCCTCGTAAAGACGCGTACGCCTTCCAGAGAATACGCTTTTTATCGAATTCGTTTGGTGACTTGCAAGTGGGAACAACGCGCACCATAAAATTTCTTGCGGCTAATTTCTGTGCAAATTATCTCCTCTGCATTCGTGTACTATTTGTGCGGACATAACCGTAGAATAATTGACCACCAGGCAAAGAAATGTCAGTTTTGATGCTTAAAAATGATTAGACCATTACGAATAAACTTTAGTTCCATTTTCGGTAGAGCAGAATTACTTTTAAAGGCGAAAAGGCCGAATCATTAAAATTAGAATATCTTGATGCTAATGTTGCTTCTATTAAAAGAAAATTATTATTAAAGAAGAGTATAGTAAGAGAAAGTTATAGATAAAAGTATATAGTTGTAGTTGTATATTATATTAGATAAAAGTTATAGTTGTATATTTATACGTTAGATGTATTATTATTAATGTATAATATCAAATTAAATGTGTTATTATTAATATGTTTATATTATTATGGGAAAATTAAATAGGTAAAGAAGTATGAATTATATGCAGAGTACAAGAATATATGAAATAGTCAAATTAGGAAAGATATTTTAATACTCAGGCTTTAAACGATGAAACATCCATTTATTTAGCTTACATTGCCCTTTATTTTTGTTTACTAAGAAACGAATTTACATAAAAATCCTCAGTCTACTAAATAAGCATCAAGAACAAATAAGCAGGATGATAACTGTTTTATACTACTTTAATTCTTTGCAAATTGACCAATGTAGAATAAAAATGAAAAATTCCTGTTTTGTTCCGATCCTTCAATTATATCAGAAGTTAATAATTTTAATAAAGTTGCGTAGTCTTACAATTTCCTGAAAACCTTCTTGAAATAAACATTCTTGCACTCAATTTGCAATAATGTAGCCTGATCTTAGAATATTCTGAAATCATTTTTGAAACAATTATTCTAGCACCCGATTTGCAATAATTCGTAACAACACCTAGAAATCTTTATAACAACTAATTAATCAAATAAGTTCTCAAACTAAACATTCTCTTACCAAACTACAAAGAAGCAAACAAACCGCAAACAAGTCGAATACGTTCGGTAATTGTCTTAAATGATGGATGGTAATATAAACACGCGGGAGAAGAATATCAATAATCATTATTCGAATATAATTTTTACACATTCGTGGCGGCGCGAAAGAGAGAAAAAAAAACAATCCATTCCTGCGTGTGACAGTAATGAAAAAGCAGAAGTTTGCGGATGTAAGGGAATATAGAAAATCAGGATGGATTATCCGACAAGAGAACGTCGCTGCTTTTCCGTGTGCTGAGCAAAGAAACGCGGGAAATATGCGGGAGATGCGGAAAGTTCTGATACGAAGGAAAGGAGGAGAGACGGAGGTAGCTCGTCTCTTGTAAGCGCGAAGAAGAATCGATGTTCGCCAACAAAGTGGTAATACCTAGCCATCTGCTATTCAGCAGATATCAGCAACCAGTCAGTCAAGTAGAACAAAGTCGCAAAATGGAACAGGAACAACAAATTCTGATGAATTTTTACGCGCGCCATTATTCGTCCTCTGCCTCCTACTGAAATAAGAAAGGCTGGTGTTGTAATTTCAATAAAACTACGAACTTTTCCTCGCGAAAGTTTACAGAAACGATATAATTTAATGAAACATTGGAATTCGGTTACTATAATCACGGATAATATTATTAATTGGTATCGTAATTATTTGGCCTCAAAACACTGTGTATAAAAAGAGTTAAAAATAATTCCACTATTATAATGAAACTTTGGTTATTGTTGTCACGTGTGATAATTCCCAAGTGTAATTATAATTGTAACTATTACTATATGTGTAATAAGAATTTTTAATACATTCCTACTAAGCGAAACTTTCCTTTAAGAATTGTTTTTAACCGAAGCATACATTTTATTTTTTACACGAGTGCATTGCAGGGATTATTAGGAAATACGTGGTAAATAAAATAACGGAGAAGTTAGAGAGACAAGTTTATGGGAATTTGGCGAACGTTCTTAAAAAAGACAGTATATCCTTTAAACTGTGTACAAATATTATAACTAAACCGCGGATGTCTATGGAAATTTATATCTCTGGAAATAAAACTAAAAAAGAGTGAACTTTAATAGAGATCAGTTTGATCCTCTAAATGTTGCAACTTTGTTCTTTACTTGAAATAATTTGTTATGTGGAATCTGTCTTTTCTTGCAATTATAAATTTGTCATGAATGCAATTGCCGAGAAAGAATGTAATCATGAATTCTGTTGAGAAAAAGTTTTAATAAGTGAATGATACGTTCGAGAAGCTTGAAAGTAAGCCTTCGTATAGTATGCAAACGTTTCACTGGTGGCACTGTAAAATGCATTGCAAAATCACAGGCAGGGAAATTATCCTTTCATCAGGCTTATTAAACCTTCATGGAGACACGCTTGCCTCTTCCATTGCTACATGTTCTCTTTAATATCCCATGACTTTTATTCCCCCACGTAAAATCCTCTAATAAGCGAAATGCGTTTCGAATTATTTAAGACCTCCTAGGTTTTCCGTTTCTATTCGAACTGACCCAATTTTATCCACCACAAATATTCACGTTTATCGTATACCGCTATCTCTCCGTAGTTATTCGAATACAGAAGACTCCGAGATAATAAAATTTTGTTTTCTACCATGCTGTTGCAAAGTTTTAATCGAAGCTGTAAATTCTAAAAGGGCAGAAGTTCACCAAATCGATATTTATAGATGAACAATGTTCCTTTTATTGAGCTTCTTTAATTCTCAATTAATTGTTAACATTTCTTTGCGAATATTAGGTAATTATTCTGAAATAGTTCTATATATGTATATAAAACTATCTAAACTATATATAAAATATATAGTACTATATAAACTATATATAAAGTATGTAGAACTATATAAACTATATATAAAGTACATAGAACTATATAAACTATATATAAAAAATATAGAACTATATAAACTATATATAAAGTATATAGAACTATGTAAACTACATATAAAATATATAGAACTATATATAAATAATATATAGAACTTATTTTAGTGAAGATAAGTTAAAATGTGTTGCTATTGTACGATTCATCATTGTCTATAACTGTTCAAAAATAATTTCGTAACGAAGACGAAGTTTATTTAATTTTCTTCGCATATTTCTTAAATGTTTCATATTAGATGGCCTTTTCTCGAACTGCTGAATTTCACGTTTCTTTTTATTTTCACATTAACGCTTCGAGTGTCGTAGGCATATATATTAAAGAATATTTCTATTTTCAAAACGCGATACGAATAAAAATCATCAACGTTTCAAACAAACTCGTGTAGTTCAATATGTAATATAAGTTACTGAGCGATTTAAACTTGGAAATTTGTAAGTTAAACCCTTTACGCTCCAAACTTCTTTAATAGTTTGATCTATCACAATTTTCTGCACATTTCTGGTGGAGCTCATTGCAAGGAAAAAATTTGCTTTCAATTCTGTTTGTCTTGAAAGAAATTCAAAATGATAACAAAACTTCTGAACAAAATTAGAAATTGTCGCCATAACAGAACAAACGGAGTGCAAATGGTTAAGACAAAAAAAGAAAATGACGCTTCGAGTTTTGCAAGTTCAACGATACACGCGTTTCGCGTAAGTATAAACATTCTATTTTAACGCTGCGTAAATAGATATCTATAATACCACAACATTAATCAGTGCTTTACGTAAAAGTTCTACTTCACCTCTCAAAGGGTTAACAGAGTTTTCCCTTATTTGATCGCGAGTAAATTATTCAATTATTGTAATCTGAGGAAGCTGAGTCCCATTGTTCGGGAATTCGTGGATTCGATTTTATCCTTTAATCGGCCATTTGGTGCGCACACGGCGTAATAGAAGATTCACGATAAGTCTGACGATTTCACGGTTAACGTAGTGCGCTGTGACGTTACCAGCATTTGATTTGGCCACGGATAATTCCCTCGTTATCGGTGTATCGAGTATTGCGCGCATTCTACCTGCCTGCCGCCATCCCGTTCACGGCCATCGTGGATCGCTCTATTTTCAGAAATTCGAATATTAATGTGGACAAACGGGCAGCAGATTCGCACCGAGCGTGAATCCAACTCCCGTTCTAATTCCAAAGCTTAATCCAATCTGCATGCAATTGTCAACGAGGCCGGCGTACCGTGGAGCTGCTTGATTTTAATTAAACCCAATGCAGATTAAATCTAGGCTGTAAACGCGCCACCGGCCCGGGACAGATTAGAAACTCGCCTTGTCCGCATAAATTAATAACGATCACTGTCGATGCATCGTTCAACGGAAGCTACGTGACATAATTCATCATCGGAATATTACAGTTTCCAACGGGATTTTGTCAATTTCCAAGTATTATGTTTGCAACGAAGCATAGCGGTATTGAAAAGCTTGTTTAGATTCTTCTTTAACATTGTATATGGTAAATTACTCATCACGTACCGTCATCGTTCATACACCTGCCACTTTAATTCGTTTTATTTAATAGGAAAGTAACTTACAAAGAATCGTAGGTAAAGACATTTTTCATACGATATTTGGACTTCGGTTTACGTAACAATACGTAGACATTGTTTATTCGTTTATACTTAATATTTAGAAATAAATATTAGGAGGTGAATGTGCTGCTGAACATTGAAACTTGACTAATATAATTATAAAGTGTGGAACGTGTGATAATTCAGTAAGGCGCGACGTTTACTATATATCTTTTATTTGTTACACAAACTGACGTGTTAGTATATATGTAAAACGTGTTGCTATTTAAATGAAAAGGTTTCGAGTGACAGTACGAAAGGCCGTGGACTTTGTTGCACATTTTCAATTAAGTGGTAATGAATTTATTGCATTGGAAAGGGTAGAAATCAAAAACCATCGAAATTCGAACGCTTGGAAATCCAAACGCTTGCAAATTTGAAAGGGGTAGAAATACAAAACTTTCGAGGCTCGAAGATCTGAAAACTCAAATGCTTGGAAATTCAAAAGCTTGCAAATTTGAAAGGGGTAGGAATACAAAACTTTCGATGCTCGAAGATCTGAAAACTCAAATGCTTGGAAATTCAAAAGCTTGCAAATTTGAGAGGGAAGAAATCCAAAAACCTTCAAAATTTAAAGGCTTGAATATTTAAAGATGTGGAAATCTGAAACCATTCAAATTCGAAGGCATGGAATTTCAAAAGCTTTCGAAATTCGAAGCCTTGGAAATTCAAAGACTTGGGAATTTGCAAACGTAGAAATCCAAAACCATTCGAATTCAAAGGCATGGAATTTCAAAAGCTTTCGAAATTCGAAGCCTTGGGAATTCAAAGACCTGAGAATTTGAAAACGTAGAAATCCAACACCGTTAAAATTCAAAAGCAAGCAAATCCTAAAGCTTGTAAAAGCCACAAAAATATCAAATTCAAACAACAAAAGCATCCACTAACATTTCAACCACCTCGACTCACGGAACAATCCTCGAACCCAATAAAAAGCTCCAAGTTTAAATGAATAATCCTTCAATTTAACGAAACAACAGCAACCTTTGCAATAAAAAAAAAAAAGAAAAAGAGAGACGGGAACAATTACTGTTTTTACAGTAGCAATTTTAAAAATACTATAATAACCAACAGAAGTGGACCGATCTACGAGGTAGAAGCAGAGTGAAGGTACATTTGCATGAATTGTTCGAACAGAAAGGGCAACGGCGAAGAAACTTCAAGTATAAGTCGTAGTTTGAGAAGCTCGAAGCTACTACGGAGGAGGGCTAATTAAGAAGGATTCGAGGTAATTAATTCGTATGCCGGACGTTTGTTTCTGCTTCAAGAATCCTGCTAATATTCCGCGCTCTTATCAGCCGGCGTCCCGCGGATTAAGCAACCTCGTCTACCGGCGAGATGATTCGAGTTCCAACGGGGATATTTCGACCGTGTGGCATCCGGTTCCGGCCAGGTTAATGGAACTAGGAACAATCAGATCCCTGCTGAAGAGTGAACTCAAAACTGGACACGTTCCAATGCGCGAGAGTTATATTCTCCCGGACCTCGAACTCGTGGATTGTCTTTGGTGAAACGTGATCCTATTATGACGAACGGTGAAACTGTCAATGGCACATTAGACGACTGGGATGATACCCTTGGATTCGGAGCAATCGATGGTATACCGATAACAATAAGCATTTGCTACGGTGCAGCTACGTAAGTCTTATAGGAATATTATTATTGATTTGCTTTGCGAAAAGGAAAAGTAACGTTGCAAGTTTAAATATCACCTGCAGGTTGGTGTATACGTTGACACTAACTACCGTCGGCTAAAGCAGTGTTTTCCAACGTGGGTCCTAAGCCCCAAAGTTGATTGTTAAGGGGGTAAATTCGAAAATGAAATCGTCCAGAGTTTAAGTTAACCGTATGACGACTCTCAGTCGCTACTCGATTTGGATAAACATTATATTATAGATACGAGACGTGTGTTTCCTCGACAATTTCCTAATGATTTCTTCTTAAAACCTACCATTTAAGTTTCTTCGGTGAACAATTCAATTATTGAAAATTAAAACGTATGTATATGTTACATAGGCGGCATAAGAATTTTAGAAAGGCTTAGGTGGGGCATGGAGCAAAACAGTTTGGGAAACACTCGGGTAAAGTGGATTTATTTATTAAAGCGTATGCTTTAAGTGTTAATTAAAAATTAAGTTAAAGTTTGAAGTGTATTTATAGAAGTAAAAATGGTAGACATTTGCTAAACCCACGAGATTAAAGCATAATAGAATTTGGATATCCATGTTGCACTCGTTGAGGGATAGTTAGATACATATATGTGTATAGTTAGATAGAGGGATAAACTATCCCTCAACAAGTACAACATGGATATCGAAATTGTTGTATCATACGTTAATAGATAATCGTGTCGACGTAGAGGAAAGCTTATTTTATAGAGAAAACTTCAATGAATACGATGGTATTTTTTTCGGATTTTTAATAAATACGAGGACTCTAAAAACAGACGATTTATTCAACCATTCGAATGAGTGTTTCCAAATGAATTTTAATTCAGAAGGCAACGAAGATTGCGAGAAAATTACATTGAAAGTTGTTACATGTCAATCGCAATAAAGCTTTGCGTAATATGTGAAAGTAACTATAATACAAGTTTATAATACTTTGAAAGGAGATAAGAACACGCTGCAGGAAGTATAAAATCGCAATAACATGTTTTTAACGTCCGTCGAAGAAGCGAAAGATTACATCTTCTGAAGCTTGTCTAGAGAAAGCAAAAAGTCACCTAAGTTATTGTTATTTGCTTCATAATGGCAAAGATTTATTTTTAGGAACGTCAGCTTTTACTCACGAGTTGGAAGCAACTTGTTCCAGAATGGATTTTCTCATTGTTTCGTTAAATACTTTCATTCAAAAGTGGCAAGTTAAATACAAAGCTGTTCTTAATTGCTCGTTTGTTGGCTAAACATTTTTTAATTTCGAACGCAAAGTAATTTACTTTTCGTAAAGTTCCTCCAAGCGCACAGGTAAATCCATAAAACATGCTGGAATTAAGATAAAAAATAAAGTTATGATTTAAGATCCAATATAACAATTTAAAGCTGTATGAAAAATTGATTTAGACGAAGCTTTCAAAATGATTAATATTTCATAGAGATAAGGGATCTACGTACAAATACTGCGAATAAAAAAAACATTTGTTACGAAGATGCAATCAGTTCTGCAATTAAAATAAATTGAGAACCATAATATTATAGTAAAAAAAAAAAACGCTAATTGTTTTACAAGTGCATTGGAATAATTTTTCTCGCCTATAATTTTCCATTTTATAATGCTTTGCGTTATTTTTATTATTCCAAAGAAACCTGTGAAATATTCTCGCAAGTCTGGCGAAATTTATTTCTATTATAATTTAAAAGAAGCAAGCTATTACGAAGGGAACAAATTATGCAATAACGATGCATACTAAATGCCACTTTGCCATTATTAAATGGTATTCGAAAGGACTGCATATCGCCAGCTCGAACAAGTAACTTTTTAGTCTCACTTCTTGCACCTTTCTCGACGTGCAACCTTAAATTTAGTGCCGTGCAAACACGCACTTTTTTAATTTGCATTTGTAACAACCGGCGATAGCATCGATTATGAATATGTATCTGCTGTATAAGCACAACGATTCTGTCCATTTTAATTAATGAATAAGAGTTTCGTATACTTTTATTTACCATAACAATTCCGTGTGTTTTTCTTTACTATTATCGAGCGTTATTAGAATAAACGCAAACGAGCTATTTTTCACTCTTGCCGTTACTCGGTTGCTCGACGTATAATTAGAAGTACTTACATATTTTATGCTACGGTCAAGCTACGACCACTCGTGAGTTCGTAGTAGCAATTTTTTCAAAGAGAAAAAAATGAATTCTGCTAGTCTCATGACTAATTAGTTATTACAGATAGTTACACTTTTCAGTGCACTTTAATCTCGTTAATAAAGAATTCATAGAGACATTTCTCTTTATTTTGCAAATATCCACGATCAGTCGCAAATTTCTACGTACATCCGTAAATTTCGAGTATTTAAAGAAGCACAGGAGTTTCGATCATTTGAACAATATCAATTTATGTATTAATTGAAGTTGAACAGGTTATCAAGGAATAATGATGTTCTCCTGTTCGTTTATAACGAAATGTACATAATTTGAAAACACGATTTCACGATAGTTCGTGTAAATGGAATGGATTTATCGAAATATAATTTACAATTTGTTCCAATTGATATGTAATCGAGGACTACTAATTGTAAGTACAAATTAAGTATAATATTTTAGTGTTTTTCATTTGTCTCGCTGTTACGATAAAAAATATCCAACACTCTGGTAAATAATCTTCGAAAAATTCGTAAGGCAACGAGTTAAGCTTATTATTATTACATTATTATCAGTGTATTATTATTATTAGCATATCGTTTGTTTCACCTCTCACCTCTTTTAATTGGCAATACACGTTCTATTTTTTTCTACCTCGCTTCACGCTTGGTTTATCGGCACAAACGAACCCTTAACCGTATTACGGAAGGGTTAACTGTATTTAACCAGTAGATCCTAAAAAAATATCCAATATCTAACCCTTCTTGACCCCTATATGTTGTACACCATAATCAAACCCTCCTAAAATTCATCAACTCGAAACAAAATTCGTTTCGTCCCATTTGCAATTCCTTCGATCAACGAAAATGAACTATGCCTGGCAAAATTGTCGCAAGAAGCTCGCTAATTTTCTCTGACAATCACACAAACACACACACACACATAGATACATTTACACATCCACTGATCCGTTGCCCGTTCAAGTATACCGTATCCTTATCGTCCGAACGAAGCTGCCTTCTAATTGCCAGGACTATAAGGAGCTAATAGTATTAGCACGCCAGAATCCCCTGGGCCGGGAAACAATTAAGCTGAAAGGCACGTCGAGTCTTTCAGCGAGATGAGTAGATTACCTTGTTAGTCTCGTAGCCGCGTTATACGCGATACACTCTTCTTCCTCCACGGTCGACGTGTTTTCGTGGACGAAGACCAGTGCCCACGTTCTCGTGTTGTCGCCCGCGAGTTTCGCGTGCCTCTGGCTTGAACAAAAATAGAGGGACAGGGAAACGCGACTATTCCGGGCAAAAGACAATGTTGTTACGCTCGAATAAACCGGCTTGGACCAAGACAATGCGAATCTGCCGACGCAATTTCTATGGAAACGCGGTTATTAGAGAGATTTTAGAAACGGAAGATTTATGACGTCGCTGCGAGCACGGAGCGGATATAACACGGCTAAGCTAGAAATAACTTTGCGAGAATCTATCCATGGTGTGTGTTTTTTTTTTTTAGTAGAAAAAGCTGAATCACGCGTGGAAAGTATTTCGTATCGAAGTGGAAATTTTCTACCGTCGATGATGTATTTGGTATTTTGCGAATTTTCCCAACTTTCTACTATGTCTAAAAGGTTATTGCATTTTGTGTATTCATTTTTGATACAGATTTGTTGCGTTATATAGTGTCAAGTAATTCTTTCGATTTTTTTTTAATGGAGTTTGTTAAGTAGCTGATTATTATTAGCCTAGGGATGCGAAGTAAAATTCAAGTGGTGTCTTATAGAATTTTTAGTCTACAATAATATTGTGTAATCGTTAGATTGTGGTTTTTTATCCATTGATTGGAAATTTAAAAGTGCATAAATGTGCACGGTGCATGTAATGTTCAAATTATTATATAAACACAAAATATTCGAAATGTATAGTAGAATTTACGATTTTAGTAGTATAACGCAACCCTAAGTTTAGCTCTTATTTCTTCAAACTTATTTATAAAGATTTTCAGTCTAGTAATAAGTTTTTCCTTATAACGATGGAAATATCAATGAAAATTTAGATTTATATATTTAATATATATATATATACGTATTCTTTTATCTTATAGTTAGGCTATTATGGGATATATATTAAATTAGATACTATATTATATTATATATACTATCATAGTCGGCCATTTTTTGACATCCTTCCTGTTTTTCGTTGAATTCTTCAAATTGGAAATAAAACTTACATATTTCTTCCCATAGGCTACTATTATCGAAGCATTTGTGAAGATCGGATCAACTCGAACGGATATTTTCAGAAAATTCATTCAAGGGTGAAAGATAAAGTATATCCGAACCGCTGACGTCATTCGTCGCAACGAGCATAACGATGCACCGGCAAAAGAAATGCTGAAAGTCGTCCTTCGAATGACGATAACGACTGCCGGAAAAGGAAGTTCCTCAAACATTAATGACCAGCGGAATCTCCTTTTTTTTCCCCAGCCAACGATCGCTCATTCGTGGTCGCTTTTTCAAGATTTATCGTCACTTCCAGCTGTACGTATAAAGATTGCCTGCATTATCTGCTGCAATTACGAAATACGATAGCCACCTTTATACCACAGATAAGATATAAAATAGACTTATCATGGAGAGATCTAACAGACTATCATTCTCGCGAGACTAGAAATTACTAAATAGAACGCAACAAATTTCTTAAGCAATGAATGAGGCAAAAGTAATTTCCATAATGGAAATGTGTTGGAATTTAACCCTTTCGATATATAAGACGACTATTATCGTCTTTTTTACGGAGAAATAATGATAGAGAAATCCGACTGGAATCGGAATAATTTACAAAAGTTACTGAAAATAATAGCAACTAACCGATTTGTGAAACGAATAATGGTCGGCAATAAAATACGATCCGTTCAATTTCTAATCGATTGCGTCGAAACTTTTGCTCGTTCCATTTGATTTGATTACAGTTACAATTGCGTACGTAGAAGAACGTGTCACGTAACACGCCGCTGGTTAAACGAGAATTAGATTGCAATCTCGTTAACACGTCGAAGCTCGTAGAATGCAATTATAAAACGTGATACAGTTATAAGAGTACGTATAGAGAAAGTCTGATTAACCGTTTCGCAGGTTCGCGCGACAACGGAGGGTTAACTGAGAAAAATAATCATCGATCTCGTAAATTTCCCGAAATAAATTCGCAATCGTAAACGGCGAAGTATAAAGCGCGACGAAGAATGATACCAAAGGGAAGGAAGATAAAAATGGCAAACGTGGTCGCGATCGCGTTTAAGCGAATGCAGCAGGGTGCCGAAATAACCGTAAAGGAGGCCAGTTTCCCGCGAAAAGTGCGGATATTTCACCTACCATTTGCCAGCGTGAAAATCATCATATTTCCGAGCGCATGCTCGCTTGCCACTGTCGCGAATCATGAGGTAACGCGAACAATAAAAGGAAAAAAATGTCCTGCAAGCGGAAACGTTGCCGCTTCCTCGAACTTTTTCATTCGCCGGCAGAGAAACGGGCGAAGCATCGAAGAACGGGGGAATGGCTGGAATTAGAGCAGAGAAAGAAAAGAGGCCGATGGAGAACTCATTTATTTTATGTCCCGGGACCTTCCCCGAACGCTTTAATGCTTTCTCTAAACAAACTTGCCTGGCTTTTAAAGGCGCTCTGTTGCCTATTAAACACGCCGTTCACCGTTTTGCAACCGAGTACATTCTTGTAATTAAGCCGATCTTTTGATACGCTACGCTACGAGGAAACGTTTCTACAAATTATGCACGTATTTTAGCTAAGCGAAATCATGTCCCGCTTTGCCGTTTCCGATCGGGACCATAGATTTGTGAAAATTACATATTTTACTCGTACGAAATCCTGTTCTACTTTGTTGTTCGCGATTAGGACTTTTGTTCCTTGCGCGGAAAGGTTATACTTATATTATTAGATTTGCAATAGAAATTCTCAGAGTTAGCATCAAAACTTGGTCATCTGGAATAATTTTGGCATTGTTCGTTATTCAAGTTAATGCTTGAAATAAAAGTTGCATGCTATCAATGAGAACAATGTACAGTACCTTAATTAGTTTTTTGTTACTTTGCTGTTTCATTCAGACATTTTTTTCTATAACAAATAATGGACAAATTATTTGAAGTGATTAAGTTGCGAGTCTCACTTTGCATAAGTATTATTTTTACTAAATACTATTTTGCTTTACTATTTGCAATTAGGAGACAAAAGTGGTACATGATAAATGTAAAAGAAGTAGTCCATTTAAATTTGAAATAAACATTTTTCGATATCGTAATTGAAACAATGTATAAATATTATTTGTACCAAATTCTGTTTCGCTTTACTATTTGCGATAAGAACTTTGGTTTCTTAAATAGAAAAATTATATGTGTGATAAGCATAACAAGTGTGTTCCAATTATATTTACAATAAAAATTATTTGATACCGTAATCAAAACAATATATCAATTTTATTTGAAATAAAAAAAATTGTGCGCGTATGAAATATAATAGTAAACATCTGGTTAGTTAAATGTTACCTTCTAACACTTTATTTAATGAAATTTCCACGAGTGAAATTCTCTCCTTCACGGGAAGAAAAGAGAAGCCAGAGAGAAGGAAATATCAAATTGAACTATAAAAATTGAATACTTAAAAGACGAAAGGAAGCCTGACAAATCGAATATGAAAAACTTGGAAACTCTCGAATAGCAAAAGCTTTCACGTAGCATCATTCCAAACGAATAACGTTTCTGTTATTGATCTTCGACAAATTCTATCAACGTTATTCATGACTCACTAGCATCGAATGTTTGGCTACGATTCACTGTAGCCGAATGTACACTACTAGCCAAAATTTTGCAATCGCAATGCGTTCTAAAAATGTTAAGAATCAAACTCAGAAAAAAAAGAATTTAAGGTCGCGTTATATTAGGAAATTCTTCGGTTTAAAATCTATGACTATAAGGAAATTGCTGCTGATATTGCAATCTTAATTTAGAATTCATAACAAAATTAACAGGTATTTTATTAACAGGTCTATTGTGGTACGAATTTTTCGAAGACTTCATTGACACGTTAGCTACTTTTCGATCTCGCGTGACGAATACGTGAAACTAACTACTAAGAACACTAAAATTTTCGAGGTGCGAAATGCTGCTCAACAAATAAAAAAAACCATACTGGAAGATTAACTGAATATAATGTGAAATAAATGGGAAAAGGGAAAGAATAAAAATAATCGTTTACTATAAAAAAGAAAACCTCGAGGAAGATAAATCTACCTAACAATAAGACGATACTTTACCTAATATTTATATTACATTACTGTTGATTTTATTAAATATGACAAATCCCTATATTTTTGGCAAAGTTATAAAATCAATTGTTCCACAATACCAACGTTTACGAAGATTGCACGAGGTTTAAATGTGATACTAAACTTTTGGGCCAGCTACTTCGATATGGGCACAACTAGCAAAAATGTTTTCACGTTAGAAGAATCCTTAATGGTAGAGAAAATTTTGTAGCTCTCTGAAGAAGAAGAAGAAGAAGAAGTTGAGGCAATCGAGGTGTCTAAACACAAACTTCAGAAGATGTCGTTTCCAACTCTATTTTAAGCTAGCCAAGAGAGAGAGAGAGAGAGAGAGAGAGAGAGAGAGAAAACGAGAGGAGATCGCGGCTGTGCCAATATTTGCGACGGACTAAAATGACATATCGTTGTTGTCAGAACGCGCCATTAAACATTGCAGCCCTAGACTTTCACGGTCTCGCGCGACGCGTTGCATTGTAACGCAAATAATGTAGCATAAAGTGATAGCATAGAAATCATTGTTGAAATGGCTTGTGCGTTTATTTCAACGAGGAATGGGGCGAGCGAAGGGTTAACGTTGATGTACACGGTCAATACCGCTGTTAACCGTAACGAGACGAACAATCTACGTAATCACGTGAACCACTTTGCCACGGAAAATACAACCCCTCTTCGTAATTTTGTGTTCGACCATCTCTTCGTGGTTCACCGTCGTGTCATTTCTGTGGTCAGACGGTAATTGCGACATGCGCAGTTTTCTTGAATTTATAGCTACAGAGGAGAGTTGGACAAAATGGAGTACAGCAATACCTCGATTTGCCTTCTTCCAAACTTGCATTGTTCCGCATTTTTTTTTTATTATTATTATTAACGCGTTCATTGTCGCGGAGAATTCTTAACTTTATTCGCTTTCGTGACTTTTAATTCACGCTGCATGGATCACCAATGATCCACGTTATTGTGGCTATTATACATATTTGAAAGATGCTTTAAGATATTAATGAAACTAACAAAATAAGTATCAGGAAAAAGACCAGAAAAAAAGAGATAATGTAATCTGAACAGAAAATACAGCGTTTCCTTAGTGACGTCGTATGTTGGTTCAAATACATAAGTTTCGCGTCCGTGTGCATAATTTTGTCAAGACATTTAACATTGAAATAAACGACGGACAACATTTCGAACATTTTTCGTAGAATAAATAAAAAAAATAAAATATATTTGCTGGTAGTGGATCAATGATTTTTACCCACTATTGTATACAGACATTTTGCTGTATTTATTCAGGACATTGTTCGCCTTTCGAAGTAGAAACAATAGAAACGATATTAAGAATTCCAAAATAAACGCGTACTGGTGCAAACTGCCTACTTTTAGATTATCCCTGTTAATATACAATGCATTTCGTAGATATCTGAGACACATAAATGTAATCATTCGGAAATCTGTAATAAAGTTACCAATTAAAAGGCACGTATTATTTTATTCAACGGGTGAAAGAACGTGGACTCGATTTCTTTAATTTGGTTAATAAATATCGGGAAGCCTGGTAATAAATATCGCGGACATCTTTGCAATTGGAATTTGACGGCGCCTTTGTCGAAGTATCGATGCACAGTTGCGCACATAGCTACCCTGATGCAAGATTAATTTCATTTAACCCTCTGCTTCACCCTCTATGCTCTGCCAATTTGATTGTCCTTCCGGTAGCTAGCACTCAAGCGCCGTACATCCACGTTATTAATACGTCGACATTACGAAGCCATCGATAACAATGACTATTCACTTCTGTCGTTCACCGTGCTGTAAATTTCATCCGCCGTAATCAAATTCGATGAAACGCGGGCAGAGCAACCTGTACATAGTTGCGCTCTCTTCGGAAATTAACAGAGGAATAATCGATCTTTCTCTTTTCACTTCGTTAGAGTTAATGGGAAGGATTTATTCGATAATTATACTCGTTGAACGTTTTATTAATAGACTGCGAATTGTTGCGCATTTATGGGAAAATTAGATAGGTAAAAAATGCATTGTAAAGTTTATCTTACATAATAGAGTGATAAGGTAGGGATTTATTCGATAATTATACTCGTTGAACGTTTTATTAAATAGACTGCGAATTGTTGCGCATTTATAGGAAAATTAGATAGATAAAAAATGCATTGTAAAGTTTATCTTACATAATAGAGTGATAAGGTAGATTAAGGTATTAGTAAGTAGTCAAAAATGAAAATAGGTAAAGAAACGGAATCCACTTGTAACGATTTGGAAAAGTAATAAATATCTTTCTATGTTGATAAGTAAAAAGATGCAGAACATATGCAGTGTGTGAAAGTATATGAAATAGTCAAATTAGAGGAGATATTTTAATACATTTTTGTATTTTTATTTATGAGGAAATGATTTTGCATAAAAATCCAATAAAAAATTCTTCAATGTTATTCATAAGTAAATGAATTTGCGTAAAAATCCACAGTCTACTAATAAACAATAAGAATTCTCTACCTCGATAAATAAATGTTCTAGAAACGTACGAATACTTTAATTACACCCTTTTCGTATAAATTTTCGCGTTAAATATTCATTCGCCACCGTCGAACTGAAAAGATAAAATAAACTTCGCTACCTTTGAAATCTTTCCACAAATTTTTCCACTCCAGGAAGAATTTCACTTTGATAAAGCGGAGTTAAAAAAGTAATCAGTCTTTCTTTTTTGCTTTCGAATTCTTGTTAGAAGTTTGTTTTAACTTGGAAAAGAATTATATTCTCCTATAATGACATAGAAAAGAAAAAAAAAAAAGAAAAAAGGAAGAAGAAAAATAATCCCTATCTTTTACCTCCGAGCTTTTTTTCCGTCGCAATTTTTTCCACCCTACGAAAATCCTTCCGTTTAAATTTTCATCCATAGATTCTTCCTTCATCCCCGGTCAAGAATCCACGCTCTTTTTAATATCGTTCGATGCACGGTTTTAATTCAACCCATCAATGGATTCCTTCTTGAGTAACAGATTACAGAGAATGTACAGCGACAGGATTATCAGCGAAGTAACAATTTCCAGGCGCGTTGTATTCGTTGTTACCCATCGAAACGCTTTCAGCGACGCATTAGTCGGAACATTGTAATCTAAAATTTGATCGTCGACGATAATATGTGTACGCGCAAGTGATGCATTAGCGCGACACGAAACGTTCAACAATCTCCGTTCAATCGCCGAAACACGCTTACATCGCGGCAACAATTTGTTAAATAAAATTCCAGTCCCTTCGAAATTTAATTACGATATCAAGACTCCGTTTGATGCTTGAAATGTAGACGATCACAAAGGACCAAGTAACATGATTCTGCATCAGAGAAACTTCGCTCTCATGAAACACACTGTAATTCTACTAATTAACTGTCCTTTGTATGTTAGCGGTACTTTACCTTAATTGACACAACTGTAGTTTCTACTCCTTCTTCAAAGTCGTTAAATTTTAAACTCGTTAAATTAGTTCTTTTCGTATGTAAATAGTTTTGCATTGAAATATACGCGTAAGTATAATTATAATATTTCATTCTTATCTCTAATCATTTCATCTATTTATTTATTGTAGTTCTATTCGTTTAATGATTCTACTTCAAGTCTTATTTATTCTATTAAGGGTAAAACATGGCGTATAAATTATGTACATATGCGTAACAGTTAATTCAATTTATTTGAACTATTTCAAGACTTCTTCATGTTTCTTTTTTATTGAAGCATCTAGTATTAATTATCTTCTTCGTGTTTTGGGTTAGCAAGAAAATATTAATATGAGTAACTAATTTATTTATTTATTTACCTAAATAATATACGTCTGCATTTATTTAAAACACGTCCATTATAATATGCAAAGTGTAACATGCAGTCACATTCATTTTTATAATTACAAGAATGTTTAATTAGAATTGTAATATATTATTATGAAAATTAATGGGATTGTACTGGTTTCTATTTGAATTTAAAAACGAATTTTGCGGATAGTCTTGAGAGGATTAAACAACTCATTTCTACCAGCTTTGTTTTAATATTCCCATTCTCTCTTTCTTTGTATTAATATTATGCTTTCATAAAGTTTCAATTTATACTATCTTTATATCAAATCCTACGTAAATGTGAATATTCTTCGCAAACTGAGAAAGATATAATCAATTCTTGCACACTTTTTTAATCCAACGAATGGAAACTCGATTAATTTTTATGCTTTTGTATCTTTACGCTTGGTCTATACACTTGGATTACACTTGGACTATAATTATAGAAATTTATATATAAAATTATATAAATTTATAGAAAAAGAAATAAAAGAAAAAATGCATAAACTCAAATATACAATTAAAGGTTACAAGAGAAGAACTCGATAAGTGTCACACTTTTATAAATTCTGATACTACGGTGAAAAATTACAAGACGATTCAAATTTAACATTACATTTTGCGTTATACAAAATACATTAGCTATCGAAATGCACCAATCGTATTCGTGGATCTATGTATGCTTGTTTAAAAGAATTATCAATTTTCTAATAAATCTACTTCAAGCTGCTGGAATTTTCCACGGCAAATTCGAGTTGCAAATGGTTGAAAATAACGAAGCTCACGTATATTAAAACTGAGTAAAAGCATTTAAAGATTTAATAAACGAATGACTGATCGCGGGTGGTTTTTGCAACGAAGATCATAGATGCACGGAAGCGAGTGAAGCGATGCATCGGGGTGTCGATTAGAAAGAAAAATGAAGGGGTTGGCGAAGATAGTCTAATCGACGCTTCAATTGCAACCTTATCAATTTGATTGGCCGTGTAACGACTCTATCTACCTAACGAGAACAGCTACCGCGCCATTATTCGTTCCGGCATTATCGATTCATTACCTCTTGAACGCGTAACTCTGGGACCTTTGTTGCGGCTCACTGAAAATCCAACAACCATAGTTTCTCTTCCCGAAATTCGCACCTCTGACGCGCGGCGGCGATCGAACGAAGCGAAGGTAACGGGAAACTGATTACCATTCGCTTCGCCCGTGTTGCTTAACTCGAGCTCAATTTAAGAAATTTAATATTACCGGACTACGCGCGTTTACGCAAATATATTGGGTCGAACGTTAAGTTCGTAGGCCATATTATACTTATATCGTACTTCACAATGATTTCTTAAATATCCAACGATTGAATCTGACTGCATTCCGATTTCGAAGTTTTGCACCAGCTGGTCGAGTTGGATCGGCAAATTGAAACTTCGTTAGCTGATTTATCGCGGTCGAAAGAAGCGATGACGGAATATTAATTAGAAGTTCGCCGAGTGGTCGTGGAAAACGAGCTGCTGGAAAAAGGACAGCGCGAAAAAAAGAAATTCTTAATTCACGCGTTTACGCGGTACTGTTGAAGTAAAACAGCTCTTCTTTAGAAAAACTGCCTATTCAACAATATTAGAGTGTCGCTTCTACAGGCGTAATAAAGTAATCGGGAAAAATCCAAGACTTCGGAGTCGCAGCGTCTCGTCTTGTCGAAGGTCAAGCGTACCTGAAAAGGTTGACCATTGTTTTGTAAAACTGTAAGTGTCGAAGGCTGTCGTTTTCTCGACAGTTCGACGTAAAGAGTCGGTGCGGACGGGACATAGAAAGTCTTGGTATATTACATTTTCCACATACAATCAAATATATATGTATATCAGTTACCTTTTTCTTAACCCTTTGCACTCGAAACTAGTTTTAATAATATGACACGACAGCAGCTCCATTACGTTTCTCTGATTATTGTGAGAACATAATAAGTTATGTATTTTGGAATGGAGAAATTTGCCTTGATTTCAGAAGAAATGGCAATTGAATTGGTTAATATAGAATTAAAGAAACGCGAACCTTGACTTTTGATACAATTTACGAATGTCTCCATAGCGGAGCCAACCGAGTGCAAAGGGTTAAACCCGTGTCTTTTTATTTAAAAACCAAAAGAAGAAGAACCTGCTTCCATCAAAGCATAACCCTTAACACGTACGACGAAATTTATATAAGCTTAGGAGTCGCGAAGAAGCAAAAGAGCGAGAGTAACGCGTCGTATTGGAGCGGAACAAATGTTACATAGTACAGTGAGTCATAAAATTATTGGCACAGGCAAAGATTTAACAGGAATGTGAAAACTGACGAGTAGACTGCGGATCTTGATGCAAATTCGAACTTTTATATATAAATCTATACTTTAACGATACTTCTTTGTATAAATCTAAAGGAACGATCTAAAATGTACATAAGGGGTTGTTTCACCCTCTAAATATTATAATTTGTATTACATTAGATCGTCGAATATGAAATGGATGATTTTACGTAGCTTAAAATGTTCCACTCGCTAATTAATTAAACAATGCACCTCTAATTTCTTCACAGTGATTTAAACACGTTAATGAACATCAAATTCCAGTGGAACTTTTAGTTTAACATTGTCGATCACTTCTTTTAAGTGATTGTAAGACATGTTTTCGACATTTAGATTTTCAGTGCAAAGTTTCTCAAGCTAACAAAATTTAGATACGAAAACCAAAGTTACCGATTTTTTCCTATCTTTAAAAATTCCATAAATGTTACCTCTTCGTATAATCTCATTTTGTACATATTTTCCCTTTCATATAACGAGATTGTATTACAAAGAAATAATTACATATGGATAAAAAAAAATCGGTAGCTTTGGTTTATTCCGGTGACTTCGATTCGTTCGTTAAAGCAAAATCCTATGAAATGCTAAGAATAACCGATGAACTGTAGAATGTGTCAACAGCCTTTCCTGCTAGTCAATAATTGTCATCCACTGAATGAAAATGTGGCCAGTTAAATGGGATCGAATAAGAGGGAGTCTAATGTACCTAATTTTGTACGTTAATTAGGATAGCGTGACATGTGCCAACGAAATCATACGAAACGCGTTAACCGACTCGTCCAACAAACAGTCGCAGTTCGCCCTATTTTATAAATATTTGTTGCGATAGTCTAGATTTTAAAAATAAAATATTGCGATATAAACTCTGTATTTATGGAAGTATTTTATGGCAAATCCAAGCTATCTTTATCTTTAATCTTCCTGCTGCACTCGAATCTATATCATCTCCCTTATCCCAATACCGCGAATATACGATTCGACAAATTATGCAAATTCACAGTTGAATGGAAAATATTTGAACGGAGAAATTTTCTACATGACATAGAAATATGACAATTTTGCGCATTGGCGATTATGGCATCAATGGAACCTCATAATTCAGCCATTTAACGTTTATTGAATTTTTTAGTCTGTTTAGAATTTATGTATCGTCTGTGTTTATACTTATGCATATTTTATAGCATGCAAATGCTTTTTTTACTAAGTTTATCGAAGGATCCACAATCATAACTTATTTAAGAATTATTATAAATTAACTGCGAAGCTTTGTGCAGATTCATATTTTTTATTAGCAAGATTTAAGAAATGGAAATTCATCGAAAAGTTGCGTTGTTCTCAAAATATAATAATATGTACTTCACTTTAGATATTTTGTATCTTTTTACACATTACGTGCGTTCTGTATATTTCTGCACGTTGAAATTTTCTATATATTTAACATAAAAGTTCGCAATCTCTGCAGATAATTATTGACGATCAAAATCATTGCAAAGAATCTATTGTTAAATAATTGGTATCCTCTTTTTTTTGTAATACGCAGCCTCAGAACTTTCTAAACAAAACTTGACACAGACTTGATCCAAAATCACTTGCATAGAGGCTGCCTAAAAATACATTTTGAAGCAGTTCCAACGCATTAAATAAAACAGCTGCTTCTCATCCGCAGAGCATTTGAATAATAAGCTACGTAATGAGAATCTACGAGTGGAATAGCTAAACAATAATCACGTTAAACCTTACAATAACCATTGCAATACTAAGACGGAATAATTGACGGTAATAGATGAAAAGATAGAAATGTTACTCGTCTAAAAATGACAAGATGCATTACGCTTGAGGAGAATGGTAGAAGAGAAACAGATATAAAACGTTATGCAAAAGTAGAAAAAATCCCATGGTGACGCAATTGAAAACACTATTCTTAAACAAGAATAACACTGTTAGAATAAAACAAAATCTTAACACTGTTTAATAAAGATAAAAAGATAGAATGTTGGAATAGTAAGATTTTATCTGCGAAACGATAAAAACATCGATCAACTAAATTACCTTAATAAATAACGCTCATGTAACAATTGAAGGATTTGTTACAAAAATAACCCATGCTTAAATAATTTTAGTACTTCAATCGTGAACTCTAAAAATGTATGACTCAACAGGGTACAATTCTACTAAAATAAAATTAAAAAAAAAGCGTAACGCTTGCAACAATCGCGTCATATAGCGTTTCATTTTATTAAACATCGAAATCACGGGATATTCTACAGATTTCTACACTATTTTTATAACACGTTCTATTTCGTCGACCAAGTTTCGTTATTATAGTATCGCAAGTTGCGAAGCTTTCCCATCGGAAGGTATAAAAAAAAATGTATACGAAGTGCGCTGGGAGATTTCAAAATTCGCCGAACGACGTTTATCGTCGACAGAGTCGACAGATTTGACAAAAGATATCGTTGAAGGGTTAGGTTAAATCGCGCGCGAAACGACGAAGGTAAAACGCGGCGTTGAAAAACGTAGCAACGTCGACGGGGCGAAATTAACAATGGCATTAAGCAACATAACCGGAACAGAGGCAAGAACCCAGCGAGACATTAAATTAGCTTGGCAAAGTTGAAGCGAGCGCGTCTTCGAGTCGCGCCTGGCCACTTCGTAATGAAGAGTAAACGAGTCTTGCCCGAGTTCAATTTGTACCTACACCTGTTATAACTACCGTTGCGAAAAACCCCGGAGAAATAAGGCGGATAAACGAACAGCGGAAAGCTTCAGCGACTGAAACGGAGAAGCAAAGAAAAAAAGTTGGAGACAAGATATGGAATAAGACGAATGAAGTTCTTCCGGAGACGTAAGAATACCGTGGAAATGAATGAGGCTGGCGATGAATAAGTACGAACCACTCAATGTTTCCATTCCGAGTCAACGACAGCTCGAGAAAAATTGTGTTTCTCTTTGCCCGGTGGAAAAATTGTAGCCGAAGGAAGTTTAGAATTTCGCTCGCAGTTTATAATTCGTAATTTGTGATTTAAAAAAGGAAAAGGAAGATGGATTTTTTGGAAGATAATCGAAAGGGAAACGAAGGAGATTCGTAGTAGGGCAAAGTTAGAAATTGTGGGTAGATATAAATTCTCTTGGTAACCTTTTGTGGAAATATATAGAGCGAGTTGAAGGAGTTTGAAGCTTGCATAGAAAGTAGAGGCATACCTACATGTACTTCATTGACTTACAAACTCTGAACAGTGAGATCTACGGCAGAATAATCTACATACTATTATTGCAAACGTAGAAACGAATTTAAAAGTGTTATCAATCATTTCAATGGAAATCGAAAATTCTATCCAGGTGGATTAAATTAATCTCTTACGTCGAACATTGAAAAGCGGAGATTTTACTAAAAGATACGTAGAATTAAATTACATTATGGGTATTCTACGATTAAGAAATACAGAATAATACCTTAACGACAAACATTTGTACAACGGTCTTGAAATTTGGTTCTCTAATAATGGATACGAATAAACATTTGAACAAGAACAACCTTAATAATCAAAATTTGGTTCTTTAATGGTATCAATGAAATGATACCTGAAATGTTTCCGTATCTCAATTTTGGACTGATACGTTAATAATTTGTATTATGGAGAAGAAAAGAAACAGAAACGTTTCTTAATTTGTAAATGCTTTTTCCAAGTTTTATGCTTTGTGAGAACTATTTCGAATTACAGTGAATTAAAATATAAATATGAAAATTCCTCGTTTCATAGTTACTCCCAGAAACATTTCCCAAAATTTACATACCAAATATTATAGATAATATATAAACGTCTTCTAAACTACCATTCGTCTAACAGAAATGAATGAACAATATTCAGTAGTCAAATAAATAATTTATTCACAATAATTAAAAATGTTCACTAAAAATTCCTGTACAAAATATTCCCCTAAACATATAAATATTTCCTTGCAATAATTATGAAAATTCCTGTGTTTATTTAGTATTCCAATAAATCACTATTCACGCCAATTAAAAATGTTCACCAAAAATTCCTCCCGAAAATATTTCCTTTCGCTAATTACGAAAATTCCTCATCTCTTAATTCCTATCTAAAACAGTCTACGCAAGAATTCGTACCTCAACTATTCCGATTGCAATCTCAATTTCCCTTCGCCTCTAAACACTAAGCATGTTCGTCAACCTAATACCGCAAAGTTTCACAGTTTTCCTACGTCGATTCTAAAGCATCCATCTTCCATGTGATCCGATGCTTTCGATTAGCAAAGGGCGCGCGTATCACGAGCAACTTCAATTCGTACGTATCCCTGTCATCCTTTTGCCCCGCCAAGTAATACGCTATTCGCTCGACAGTCGTGGCACGCATCCCTTTCGCCAGCTACGAAATTCTGTTTCTCTCTACCGATGCAAGATGGTTGCTGATGGCTGCGCGAAGGGCGTGCAGCAGTTCCGTAAGACGTAGCAGAGACAGCTGCGCGCGGATCTCGACTGGAAAATCATTGAACTTCCAACGTGTTCGAATTAATTCGTACGAAATAGTCGAATTATATCGTATAGCTACTGTTCATCCTGAGAAATCTGCGAACGTGTTGCGACTATGCGGCTGCTGCGAGACGTATTGTTCCGAGTCCATTTTGCAAGTGAAATTCCCTCGCGACCGCCGCCGTATCTACCGTCATTCGTCATGTTTTATCGGTGGACTTCAGCTGCGTCGGAATTTTAATATCGCCTATTTCACTCCTTCGCGATATTTCATTTTAGTCCGTGAATAATAAACAGCTAACAATTAGTCGACCTATTTACGGATATTTTCGTTGAATCGTAGAAGACGCGGGTGAGCGTGAGATTCGAAGATGGAACGTGGGAGAAGTAAATTGTGAAAGGTATCGGATTTATGCGTAAATTTTATCCTTCGATATTTTGGCATCGAAGATTTATTAAGTGTAGAGATTAATTCGGTGTTTTTATACTGAATTAGGATAGATGCCCCAATTAATGTCAGTGTCCTTATAATCGACACTTTAAGTATTTTATTTAATAGCAAAGTAATGTACGAAGAGTCGTAAATAAAGCGAATAAATATTAGAAATAGAAATGTGAAATTACGTGATACATGATTTGGGCGAGCAACGATTTTTGTAACGTTTTTAATGTTCAGCTTGGTGCTTATTTGCAACTTAACAGCCAAAAATTCAACGAAACTTATTTTATAAACGCTGTACTCATCTGATCGTAAATATATTTTTAATTGTTCGAAGTGATAACGCAAGATTGACTGAAGCAAATTAAAAAACGTACCGGAAACTAAAATTAAAGTCTAAAAATCGTCAGAATGTATAAACGATACATTTTGAAAGTGGCGGAATAGAAATTGATCGACGGATAAAGATATAAGTATAATTATTCTTGACGCGTTATGAAGAAGTATTGCGAGACAAAAGTTATTTCGAATAACGAATGGAAAGATTCGTGATTAAACTAATTAGCTGCTATTTGCAGATAACGAATAAACCAAGCTTAAACTATTTACCGGCAAATCAAATTTATTCATTATTCGCAAATAGCAACTAATTAGATTATCCGTTATTCATGAATCTCTTTATTCGTCGTTCAAAATTTCCAAATAAGAGAAACGAATGAATTGCTTCCTGCCCGGATACAGTGAGTCAACATTATTTATGGACGAAAACGTTCTAAAAAGTTCGCCTAATAATTCGATTGAAATGTACGCACGCGTACCAGCTGTGTTAATATTCGCATGAATTAAACTATAATTAATTACGCAATCTGTCTGCCCAAACATTTGTATTACGCACACTAGCTCCATACCGATAAAACTTATCTTGACTCGTGTAGGATGGCATAGCGAAAGGGTTAAACCACACTCGCGTATCTTTTTACAGGCGAAAATAAGTTTAAAAAATTATACGATTATTTTCCTAACACCAGCATTATAAAATATACTGTCTGAATAATTTGTACGTATACTATTTCTACATTGATAGAAATGATCTTAACAAGTGCAGAATATCATAGCGAAAGAGTTAAATATATTTACACATTTAGTTACGGACGAAGATAATTCTACAAAAATAATTGGAAAATTATAAATTCATTCCCTTATACAATATTAACCCTTTTAGTGCTAAATATGAGTTTCTTGAAACAATAAATAATTGGTACGAAATGTTCACCAAATATGAATTCAGATACACTGTAATAATTAATAAAATGGCGATAGTTATATTAAAAATCATACATATACGTAATCCGTGACATTAAATTTAGAAACCTGCCAATCTCTTAAAATTATTTAGCATTCAAAGGTTTAATGAACTTTCCAAGAATATCGAATGCTTTCAGTCAATATTACGAATCTATTTCTTATTTTACAGGAACTGTTATTTATTTATCTACGTAAATTTAAATTTCTCAGTGCTGTACAAAATTATTCGCCACACAAAACTGCAAATAGGCCAAAACTACTACTGAATCTTGCAAGTGTTTTAAAAGACTTCAATCGATATTACGAATCTTCTCCTTATGTTTTCCAGAAATTTGCATATCTATCTTTCCACTCTAATTCCTCGCCTCTTTAGTCGTTCTATTTACCATACTTTGTTCGTTATTTCCGCTTAATTGCAAACACCAAAATTAATTCACGTACCAATCACGAAACCCCAATCCCAAATTGCCTCAAAAACGGTGCAAAATCATTCAACACCCAAACCCCTAATAGACCAAAACTACTAATAAATTTTGCAAGTATCCCAAAAGACTTCAATCGATATTACGAATCTTCTCCTGATGTTTTCCAGAAATTTGCATATCTATCTTTCCACTCTAATTCCTCGCCTCTTTAGTCGTTCTATTTACCATACTTCGTTCGTTATTTCCGCTTAATTGCAAACACCAAAATTAATTCACGTACCAATCACGAAACCCGAATCCCAAATTGCCCGAAAACAGTGCAAAATCATTCAACACCAAAACTACTAATAAATTTTGCAAGTATCCCAAAAGACTTCAATCGATATTACGAATCTTCTCCTTATGTTTTCCAACAATTTGCATATCTATCTTTCCACTCTAATTCCTCGCCTCTTTAGTCGTTCTATTTACCATACTTCGTTCGTTGTTTCCGCTTAATTGCAAACACCAAACTTAATTCACGTACCAATCCCAAATTGCCCAAAAAACAGTGGAAAATCATTCACCGTCGAAAGCCCTAAAAACTGTACAAGAAAAAAAGACCAAACACAGTAATACCGTTCTGCATCCACGAAGCATTCACGTATACACGCAGAAGCCGCACATTAGCCGCCGCTATCTGCTTATCCGAACGCTATCCGACCCGCCAAAGGTTAATTACTCCATTCCAATTAATGCTAATAGTATTACAGATCGCAGCATCCCTTACACGATAATGCGGCCAGTAATAAGGTGAACCGATCGCATCCCCTAATTAGTGGCGACGCACGTAACAGACCGCGGTTCGTGCAACGGAGGGGATGAATATCAAAACGCGCGTATCTATTCGTGAACGGAGGATTCGTCAAGCGTGTAGAGACCGGAGAGAAGCTTACCCGTCCTCTAATTGGTACATGTTTCGCGTTAACATCTGTTCCGGGGCTACGGCGTGCTTGTATCACGAGCGCATGGCCAAAGGTGGATTAACTAATTAGAATGGCGTACATCCGACGTGACCCAGCGATTAAGATGCCACCGACGACCGCTACTGAACTTAAGTACGATGTAATCGTCTTAGCTCCGTAACGGCCATCGAGACGGTCCCGCATTAATCTTCAACCGTGTCTGGGGCTGCTTGATATGCCGCTGCGGATCCTGCAGGACCCGTGTCGGCCATCCCCCGAAACCGTTAGGATACACCGGTGAACCCGATCCACGAACAACTATGCATCCTAGCGGAACGAGTTCTCGCGCGCTCCGCGACGCGACGCGACGGGATTAAGCTCACGGAGAGCCGTCATGCGAAGCGAACGTGTATTGTGTGTTCGTCGGGGAAAATATTTGACGGGTGAAACTGGTTCCGTTTCGGTGAAGGTGAATAGCACATCCGGGGATGATGGTTACGGAATGGAAACTATTTGACAGTTTGCCGGTTATATTATTGGGGATGATGGCTAGCCTCTAGAGTCTATCTACGAATCATTAACAAAGCGTAGAATAGACCATCTATTCTTACGTGAAATCGTCAGGCGGCTACCTAGGGTTAATTTTGCGATTCAGAATACGATTCTGCTTATTTGGTCGAAAATTAATTCAATGATTCGTTAACGCGATTTAGAATAATCGTGTTAACGCGAATTAGATAATTGTTTTAGTTTGGCTAGTGAAATTTAGTTAAAGAATTAGAGCAAGATTCATCATCGCTGATAAACGCTTTCCTTTAGCTTATTGATATCTTCGTGAATACTTTGTGATTGTTTTACATCGATACTGCATGACACGTAACCAAACATATCTTACCAATGTTACGCAGACATTCTTTTTATACGCATTTGATAACATCACATTAGGGTATTGGTATTCGCAAGTACGTCTCTGAATTTGTCCCGCCACTAGCAGCGACTGTACGACTCAATTACGAGCTTCAAAATATCCGGAATATCGATCATACCAAATTCTACCCGTATCATAAGCCACATTCGTGTCTGCTTTCCGAACGGGCTGTCCCAACCCTCGAAGGAACGGTGGTTCCAGGACGATTGCGCTCTTAATAGAGGCTAGCCAGAGATTTATCGGTCGTGATGCAGCATTGGTCGGTCCCATATCGCGTCTTCGGCGTGGTATTCGCAGCCAGAACCAAAAAGGAATCCCATAGCCGGCCAAGGATCATGGTTTGAATAGCAAACGAGGAGGTCCAGGGTTCCGCGAACTCCTAAGGTCACATGTTTCGCGCAAGTTTGTCGAACTCTCGCGTTTCAACATGGACGATGAATTTCACGCGGCGATTATACGTATGTAGTTACATTACCACTACCATCATTGTTTCTTCTTCCTCTTCTTTCTCGTACACATATTTTCTTCCCCCCCTCTTTTCATCGGCATGCTTGGTACGCTGCTACTTAATAGTATCGTGACTGGCGACGATAATGAATACATAATTGCAGCAATGTAACAGCTTTTTAATGTTTCAATTGCGATTCCTCCGGACGACGGAATGCTTCAATTGGTTATTCTAAAGTTGAAGAGACGAGTAACGCGTTGAACGTCGAGTTGATTTCGATTATTTCAATTGAAATTCTTCTACACTTTCGAGTAAACGATCTGTGACGAAAATCCTCGAACTCTCTCTGATCATGCCCTGTATTAATTAATTTTTACTGGACTAATTCACTTTCTACCTTCGACTGCGGCGTGACGTTTGCATGGTTTGATAATTAAAAATGCATGCGTAGTTTACGTAAGCAAAATAGTTACTTGTGAATTTAACGTAACGAAAGGATAGATTTCTGTTAACTTAAATCCTCGAATATGGTTACGAAATGATAAGTTAGAAAATTAATCTACGTAAGTTGGATTGTACCAAATCTACGAAACGTGTAAGATACGTTTTTCGTAGTCAAAGGATTAACAAATGAATAATTCGCAAAATAGTGAACTCGCGACCGAATTATCTTATACAGTTTTAGAACACCGATGATCAACTTTGTCATGGCGAAAGGGTTAACCCAGTTGTAGCATTAATTTGTTACAAATGCAACCTGCTTTTCGTTTTTCTTTTCTTTTCGCGGTTGAAACAACGGGCATCGTCGTGCTTTCATGAGGAATCTTGATACACGCGCCGCGTCGCGACGTGAATTTATATCGAGCGTGGAATTCGAGGACGGCGTTCCTTGCCGGTGAATATTCTTTCCGGAAATGTGCAAGAAATCGCGCGTATACGTAATGTCGTCACGTATATAGGGGAAATAGCGTGAAACACTGCACATTCGTGAGAACACGAATCCTGCAACACACGACCGTCCGTCCGTGTTGTTGCGTGCGTTCTGAACGCGAAAGAATGCGCCGTACGCCTGCAAATCGATTAACGGATTACGGGAACTAATTGCTGGAGTCGAGGGGTTGCGATAAGACCGCGAAAAGTAGAATTACACAATTGGAGGATTTACGGATGCTTGTGAAAAGAAAGTTGATCGATAACATTTCGTTGGACTGCATTGTTATTACGAAACTTGGAAGCAGCGATAAGTACGAGTGAATTTCAGTGTAAATGATAAGTACGATAGAAATGATATAATAGACAATACAGGATAAAAGGATGATCACTACTGACTTATGTCATTCCATGTTTTACGATAGAGATCCTGTTCGAATCGTATTCCTTAGTAATTATATTCAAGTAGATACGAAACATAATACACGTGATACGTATCGACACGATGGTTAATTGTTTCGATACATCTCAAATCGTTTGCTAGCGTATCGTACATCGTACATGAGATTGATACGCAGATATTAATTACGAACGTGAACGTATCGAAAGTATCAGACATGGCTTAGTTCCATCACTACTGCTAACTATGATATACTCTGATTCGCACCTTATTCCTCAAGTAACATGTACCACGTCAGGCAAGTGTATATTAAGCGGTTAATAAACAACGCGGAGGATTGCCCTAGTTATTCTTAGAAGATAAAAAAAGAATCTACAATATCGATTTACTTAAAAAAAGATAGAAGTGTTACGTATTGGTTTGCAACATAAAGTTTTTCGCTGCGTTTTGCAAAGGATGCTTTTAGGTCCCAGAAATACTGCAAGAAAGAAACGCTTTAGCTACCAACAAAACGGAAAAAGATCATTAATTAATGTAACACTATAATTGATTAAGTTTATCACTGAACTTACGAATAAATAATATTGAAGACATTAATAAAATGGGACGAATATATGTTAGAATCCAATACATTCTTTCAACACCTCTCAGTGAAAAATGCTACGAATATTTTTCCCAATTCAATATAATATCTTCTTTTTCATGTGTAAATGCTCATTGTCTTCTACTATATCACTGACACGGTATTATCGTTAGATTTAAAAGAGATGAAATAAAACTTTAGTTTCTTTTTAAATGAAGTAATATATATTTAATACTAGGTTTACGGAACTCGTCACGTTGACGCCTTTCAGATTTCATACCTAAAATTGTAGAGACCATAAATATTAGTTTTCAGTACTTTATGTTAACTTTAATTAATACAATGGTATGAATATGTATTCTACGTGATTCTCTTCATCCTCACGCTTCTACGTTCGAATATTTATATACAGTATACGTATTTTTCGGGAAGCCTGTCAAATTATGCACGTAACATCCATAAACCTAGTGTTAAATGTTCAAGCAGATTTCAGCAACGTTGATGCTATTTAACATTTAGAAGATAAGTTAAAAAATAATGGACTGTTATCCGAAAATATTTGGAGAAATTGCTAACTTGATTTAAAAAGGGAGATGATTTGGAGAAAAAAATTGCCAACAACTGTAGCAGTTTCAAGTATCTTTAAATAACTTCTATTCCCTTTCCCCTAGCTCTGGATTACTCCAAATTTACTATACTCCCCGGAATCGTTTCTTTGTTCTCACACTCGCTAAACTCAACTTATAACATACCATTTATTCAGCACAATATATTCCCAAGAAACTCGAGAATAATCTCGTGGAAGAAAATATTACAAAAGCTTATACTTTTCCTGCTTGTCCCTCACCATTTTGTAATTATCTCACCCTACTTAAATGAATAATAGATACACACAATATTAAGTAAACTGGTCCATCCCCTTCCCAAATAACTTAAAACGCACCCTAACACCTTTGTAGCGTTCCCTTAAGTACAGCAATAACTGTGCCTCATACTAAATATGCAAATGGAGCAATAAAAGTGTCCCTAAGTAAACCGTAGAAACGAGAAATTTTAGGTGGAGACACTTTGCGAAGTTTTTTTAAGAAAAGGAAAAGCAACGACAATATGGAACCTTTTGCAATTTACTTGCTAACATTTGGAGTACTCAATAATATTTTTTTTACATTTAAACTATTGCAAATGGAACAAAATAATATTTAACGAATTTTCTTTTAATCATTAAGGTTTTGAGAACGGGACTTTATGAGTTCTTGTTTAGTTATTAACAGCAGTGTCGATTAATGATATTAATATGAATTTGATGCTTTAACAATTGGCGTGTGTCCAAATTGGGCGATTATTATTTCAAATGTTTCTCATTAGTATTTATTAATTATTTCTATTAGTATTTCTTCGTATTCTATTAGTATTAATTATTTCTATTAGTATTTCTTCGTATTCTATTAGTATTAATTATTTCTATCAGTATTTCTTCGTATTCTATTAGTATTAATTATTTCCATTATCTAATAGTATTAGTTATTAATTATTCCATTAATATTTCATATAAAAAGCAAAACATAACAGAATAAAGTATTTCAGTTCGATAATCTAAACCAGGAAATGAAATACCATCTCGTTCATTAAACAAATTCACGCAAGGAAGAACATATACCTTAATTTTAACGAAATTTCGACCAATCATATTTTGCCATCTGATCACAGAATTAGCTTTGAAGCATTTGAATGCACATTTAAATATTCAATCATTCATCTCGCGAGTCTATAACAATCTTTCTACAAGAATACTTTACATGCACTTGTGACATACAAAAACTGCAAGAAGAAGAATTGTTTTGATCGATTTAACCCTTTCGTCGCGAAGTTTCCCTTAAAGGGAAAGAAAGCTGCAGGAGAAAGGGCAACGATAGGAAAGCGATCGTGGATAAAAGAGGGCAGTGAGAGTAGACTGGGGGGGGGGGGGGGGGATAGGAGCGTCCCGATTTACGTTTTACGAAGTTAATTGAATGGGTCCTCTCTCTCTCCCTTGTCGTAAGATCGCTTATAACGACGGGGGCGGAACGGAGCCTATGGAAGCGCAAAATGGTTATTATCTCCGGCGCCGCAGACATAGCTGGCTGAGCTCCTGATTTACGAGCTGCCCTCTCGACTTAATCCTCACATCTACCACTCGTTCCACAACGACGGCCCTCCCGATCAACCTGCAATTGGTCCCTCGACTTTTCAGACACCGCCGACGGAATTAACACGTTCGACGACTGTTTCGAACCGCCGGGATCGATGCCTTTTAAGATTCGACTCTAATCGACCGTGAAAACCGACTTACTCACGGATACAGTTTACCCTGGCAAATGTAACACTCATTGGTGCACGCTTGTGTGACGCAGTTTTTTTTTTTTGAGAAATTTGATTGCAGAAATTAAGCGGTAGACTTATCATTGAGGTATAATTGCAGGATAATTGCAATTAATAATAATAGGAAAACGAAACGAGGAGGTTTGCAAAAACACAGAGGACTGTTATAAGTAATCTTTCTTACTGAATTCAGTGCTGAATATTTAAGTTACCATTGAAGCTTGAAAATTGGCAAATCTTAAGATTTACTGGTATATTCTAGCAGTTTCTACTAAACATAAATTCACTCGAACAACAATATACCTAATATCGTCTGCGAAATTTGCAACTGGAATAAAATTGAGCGAAGAACCGTGGAAACTTTACACTCTACTTCATAATCACGCCTTCTAATACTTCCCAATTTCAATTCTAACACTCTTCCAAATAATAATGCAAATTTCTATTAATTCGTAATCATATATCAATGAGACATTCGAGAGACGCAGAATTAATCATCCCTTAACAATACGTGCTTAAAATTCGTCGATCTACAAGTATAGTTAGCTTCAATTTAAAGTAACCCGCTGTGAGAATATAATTATTACGATATTTTCATATTACGGAAAGAATTAGAAACGCAGAAAGGAAAGGTTTTATACGGTGTTAACTGACACATTAATACAGACCTTTTCGGGACTGCACACATCTGTGTTGACATGCCAATATTATAACATATGCGATTACGAGTTAAGGTAATTGGACCAGTAGCTGAACACGTTAAGATCTGACCTAGTACCTGAATACCCATATGATTTACACTGGTGTCCGGCTATTAGGGCAGATCTTAATGCATCCAGCTAAATTCTGCTACAACTACCTTACACGTGAATGCACTAAAACAACAATATTCCAATCGTCGTCCAAGAAATTTGCAAATGTAACAGAACCAAATTTTCACCTTAATTCATAGGTACACACCATCCCTTAACTCTCCCTAATTCGAATTCTAACCATACCCCAAGAAAAAATTACAAACTTCTTAAAAAAGTTAAAAATTACAAACTACAAATTTCAATTATATATACGTAAATCCATTGAAACGATAATATTCCAAACATCAACTACAAAAGTTGCAAGTGGAAAAGAATCAGATTAAGAACCAAGCAACCTTTTCGCCATTATTCATAAGTACAACTCTTAATTTCAATCTATTAACCCCATAAAAAATAATACAATCTTCTGTTATACATTAATGCACTTAAATAATAATATTCCAAACATTGCCGAAGAAATTTGCGAGTAAAAGAAATCCGAATTAAGGATCGAGCAATCTTTTCGCCACTAATTCATAACTACAACCCCTAACTCTTCTTAACCTTAATTCCAGTAATCGTCTAAAAATAACGCAAACTTTTCTTATACACGAATACACTCGAACAACAATATTCCTAACGTTACCCAAGAAATTTGCAAATGTAACAGTATCAAGTTCTCACCCTAATCCTTAAGTAAATACCATCCCCCTAATTCTTCCTAATCTTAATTCAAACGATTCCCCAAGAAGTAATACAAACTTCTATTACACACATATGTAAACGTACCGAAACAACGATATTCCAAACATAGCCCAGAAATTTCCAACAGAAACAGAATCGAGTCAACAACTTAAGCACCTTTTTCACCCTGATTCGTAAGTACACTTCCTGCCCCTTCCTAATTTTAATTCTAACAGCCTGTCCAAGAAATAATACGATCTCCCGTTAAACCCAAACGTACTGGAACAACAATATTGCAAGCATCAGCAAAGAAATTTGCAAATACAAAAGCTCAGGAGTCAAGACTCGGAGAAAGTTTTTCGCCGCAACTCGCAGCAGGCGATACAAGAAACTTTCCCCTCCGGGATCTCACGCCTCGGCTCAAAAGTTGCAACTGTAATCAGGAAATTCTCGGGGAAGGACTTACGGGACTGTCTAAGAAAATTTCTTCTCCGCCTTGACAAATCGCGAGCATCAGGAACTCGTTCCAAAGGCTCCCGGACTCTTCCGGCTTTTTCCTAGCTGAGGGCTCGTCCGCGCGAAACAAACCGCTCAATTTGTGGTCCGGCAGCCGAACGAATGACCCTTGGAACGGAGTTTCAGCGAGTTTACGTATCGGTTCCAGACTTATCCCAACCGAGCTCTGGGGCTACGGATCGTGTCTGTAAATGGCGTCATTTTTCACCCGGCTCCGATCGAGCCACCCGATACATAGTAAGATGTCGTTAACACGCACGATTGCGGCGTCGCTTAATCCGACGTACTTAATTCGCGATCGTTCCCCAGCGTTCGCGTGTTGTTCCTTCCATTTTGACCCTCTTTCGGTGACCTCTGCCCTTCGCCAGGTATTTTTGGAACGTTTCAAGGGAGATCTCTCAACCCCGTATCTTAGAATTTTTCTTTCTTTAATACGGTTAATCGGACAAACGTGCCTTGCACGTCGTTGAAACGAAAGAAAACTCGTAACGTGATAAAAAATCATTTATATTTAACCATTCGGCGACGGAGCAAATTGTTTGTCCCCCCTTGTGCAAGTTTAGAAGATTTTTGCAATTCGGAAACAGTTGATAAGTATATTATTCTAATAACTTAACCCCTTGCCCTGTGATTATTTTATTCGTTACTTAGTTAAGTAACTTAATTAAGTAAGTTAACTACTAGCGTTAGTTGATCATTATTTTTATATCTTCGCATGTGGAAATCATTTAAATTATTATAAGTAATCTTTATTTAACAATTTCCGATCTTGTAATATGAAGCTAAGATTAGAGTTCAAATTAAATTACGGAAAGAATAATAGGCGTTTTTGTTGAATCTGTAGCATAATTTATAGAACGAGTGTGACTCGTTATCGTAGGCCAAATGGTTAATTCGATACGATGTAACTTAAAATATAAAGATCGACGTCGCGTCGCCATAATCACGAATAATCGTGAATAATTCTTCTGTGTTAAATGATTATCGATTCGTTGCCGTGTAACAAAATGAAGAAGTTACAGTGTACGAAGATTGTCGTTGAATTGTTAAAGTAACAGACTCTTTCTCTAGCATCATTTACGTGAATTAATATGTATATGGAGAGGGGTGAGAATTTGGAATTCGCATATTTGCAATTTTGTCATACAAATTCATAAGTACGTCTCCTAACTCTCCCTTTAATCCTTTGATTCTAACAATCCCCGCACAAATACTAAAAACCTCTATTAAATTGTAGACTCGATGATTTTTATGAAGATAGAGTACCAAAGTTATTGAACTATTGGAAAATTGTATACAGAAGCACAGAATAGATAGGAATTATTCGAATGAAATATATAGTGTACTAAAAAATTTGCTTGCATTTAAAGTTTACTTTGATACGCGATATTTCATCTGCGTTAATTTAGTAATAATGGGGAAATACTTGTATCTCCATATTATAATGTATGTTGATAAAAGTTAGCTCGTAAAACTTACGCAACATGATAAAACTGGACGTCGTCAATTTTCTTTAAATATTCGCCTCTTTAGAATGCCGCTTCCAGTATAAGTATGCTTACCTGCAAACAAAAATAATTTTCTGTTAGTTAAAATAAAGAAGAAAACATACGTGTTTCTTTATTCTAATGGCCATACTCGTATCGATTAAATATTAAAGAGAAACAAATATGAAAATATGAGATAAACGTTGAATATTTATCGTACAATTCCTTATCTTATTAATTTTTGTACAAACAAATAATTTTTAGATGGGTGATACTTTGTACAATGCTACTTTCTTTGTAGTTACTGGACCTAATAATTGCTTACTAAATCGATAGTAAGAGAAAATAAGAAAAATTAAGGGGACAAACAATATTTAATATTTTTTATTCGAATTTGTCCTTCGAAATAAGTTCCACAAATTCAGTGAAGTAACATTTCTTAAATTAACTAATTAACTAATTTTCCATAAATACCAAAGTCATAATATTCGACTAAAATTCCTATCCTTTTCACATGAAAATACTTAAAACTAGCTTTATGCAATAGATCGCACAATTAATTAAAATTTATTTCGTCCATTCGAATAAAATGGACAATACGATGCAAAATGGATTTAACCGGTTAATTGAAAATTATAGTTGATCCTATTCGACAACTCAATTATTGTCTTTAATCCAACGTTCGCGTGGATCTATTTGAAAAAGAAAAAAAATTGTCGAAGAATAAAATAACAAGAATCCGTATAGAAATCGATGAAACACTCTGCGATATTTTCCAATATTCCCACCAGTTCCGATCAACGAATGACGAATTCGAATAGGATGGCTTCAGCCCTACGCCGCGAGCGTATTCCCGCGGTTTAATCGCGTTATATTGTGATAAGCCCTAAGCCGATTTGGCCAATTCAATTTTACGAATCCTTTCGCAGACGCGACTAGATCGTATCGAATCGCTTAATAAACATACTCCACAATTGAAAGGTTTATAATAAAAGCCAGCCTTGTCAATTTTTCCCTCTTCCCAGAAGAACAAAGCAATATTCTAGCATTCGAAACTTTAATTCAAGCGATTGCAGTTTAAAATCTCGGCTTTTTCGAATAATTATAAGCAGCACTGTAAATCGTTTAACATTTGATCTGCACCACATTATATTAGAGAAAAATTGTATCCAATTAAATCACAAACGTGTCTAGCTTCTGACCAAACGTGTTAATTTCGGCAATATCTTTGCGCAAATTTATTTATTTCGTTCTATAAATATGGATAAAGAAATGGAATGCAAATACAGATTAGTTTCGGCTATCGAATATTCTAAAGTGCACTTCTCTTTGATTATTTTGTACATTTGTGCATATTGTATACACATTTAATGCAGTTTAACTATTTTGAAGTTTCCTATTCATTAGATAAGCAAAGATAGATATTTGGACCATTTCCTTCATCTTTATCAACGCCAAATCACTGTTTTATTATTTCTCAAGCGACGAAGTTGCTGCGATAAATGTGAACATGCTGGAAACCTTGAATATTAAGAACCGTATACTTGATTTTTGTGAACAAGTGTTAAACATTATATCCTAAAGACTGAAAATTAATTTGTGCACCTAATAGTTGGAAAATTATTAAATTACAAGTATCTAAAAGATTATAATATAATTGTACCTGATTTTTGCATTAACTACTTTGATATACATACATTGATATGTAAACGATTACGTATTTTGAATAGGTTAGGCAATAAACATTCAAATAAAAGTGGTAGCATATATTTGAACCACTTCGTCTGATACTTATCCCTTTGACCACGAAAGACGTATATATACGTCCAGTAGATTTTATATAATACAACGTAGATTAATTTCGTAAGTTATCATTACACGACAATATTTTAATACGCATCTAACATTTTATTACTTTCAAATTAATTCTATATAATATAACTTCAAATGAATTTGTTCACAAGTAACCATTTCGCATATTTAAACCATGCGTGCGTTTTTTTTATTATCAATGCTCTGCATGCGTCGGTCGTGCGAATATCGCGGCGCAGTCAAAGGGTTATGAATCCGCAATTTCACGCGAAATCAAAATTTCTCACTAATAAACTTGTCGAAAGAGCAAAGCAACCTAAGTATCCATCGCCACGAGGAGAAAAGTTATACGTATTCTGCGGCAAACGAAAGCGTCCAGGCAACGCTTTATTTCAATTCCAACTTCCGAACTTCGTGATTCCACCTCATAACTGTTGAAACGTTTTTAAAGTCTGCAGGAAGTTCCCAATAAAATAAACATCCCCGTTAGACTTTTCGCGTGGAACTTTTCACTTTTATACACGGTACAGCCGCGCGTGTAGAGGATCTATGTAGCTGAAGCGTGCGAACGATGTGTATCCGATGCTTAACTCCCGGAAAAATGAAGTTTTCGCTTGCGCGTACGTCGCCCTGGCAAACTTTTACGAGGCCTGATCCGACGGTATTGCTGCGGAAATTTTACCGCCGCGATAACATCCTGTCCCAATATCCGCGCGACACTACGGAATTCCGCGTTTATGAAACACAAAAATCAGGGCTTGACCAACGCAGAACTATCGAGTTACGCGTCCGTCGCGGAAAAAGTATTCGTTTACGAAAAATGTACTGGTCTTGTGTTCAAAACCTTCAACACGAGAAACTCGCTCACGTTATCGAATATTTTTCGATATTAAAAGTCGATTTCTTTATCGTTGTAACGAAAGATTTAATTTGTTTCTACGCAACAAGAAATTATAATCAATTATTAGAGATGTTTTGCTTCGACGTGAAAGAAACACAGCTGTTCAGTCTTGCAGCCGACCGACCAGTACCGTACAGTCATAAACCAATTCGTTCCTTTCCATCCTAAATATCAAGCCCTCTAACTAATAAAATGGTTAAGGACGCATCCTGGTCATTTCCACCACCCTCCTCTACTTTCTGTTTTTTCCCACACCCCTCCAGTTTCAAGCCGCTTCCACCTAAATCTTCTCCTTAATTTTCTCCTTCCACCAACTTGTCTCGTGTCCCACTACACTTCCATATTTTCGACTCCTTCTTACCCCCTCCTTCAATATTCGGCCAATCGCATAACGCACCCACATTATATATTGGCTCAAAAACCGATTCAAGGGTAGTACGCGAAACACCATCGAAACCACCACTTTGAAAAACGACAAGTAACACAATCCGACAAGTTTTTTCAAATACAACATACTCTATCGCGTAACTCACAACGAGCGAATTTATTCACCTTTATTCATCAATTAGAACTTCGTCCTTACGGCATTAGTTTGTCGTGAGCGCACACGATACTCTTCGCGGTGTGAATCGTTGCAATCGTGTCGCTAGTCGAGCATCGTACAACTGCCTTAGCATAGCGACAAGTTTTTCTCGATCTAAAAAATGAAATCAATATGAAGATACAAGTTCGCTAGAAACTTCCAGCGAAATAGAAGCATCGCCTTAAAAGAGACAGCAACTCAGCTTCGTCACCTGAAGTAGCCATTCCACTGACTAGGAAATTGAACTTCGACACGAAAGAAACTCCCGTATGTAGGCCACCGGGTAGCAATAATACTTTTTTCCCCCCGGAATACTTTACATCACGCGTTGCCTTAGTGTTGGACGATGGTAGTTTGATTCGAAGGGAAAAGGAATGTAAAGGTGGAGGGTCCTGGAATCCGTGTATCGGATTTTCACAAACGAAACGAGCAATCTCGAGGCACTGGAGAAGTTCGAAGAAGAACGACCGATTAAATCCTGCTGTCTGCCTTAAGGCGAATCTACACGGTTTACTTTAGTTTAGTCGAAAAACAGGCATGGTTGATTCAACGGAATTTAAACGCGAGTATTTATACAATTTCTGTATTTTTTTGCACAGAATATCGTGGAATATTCTCAAAAATGCATTTGTGCAACTTTATATCATTTTTCTGATTAATTAGCAACCGGTCATTTTGACCAGTTTGGTAGTTTCAGTGTTAATAACGAATTTATACTATTAATACTTATATTATACACTTATACTACTTATACCTACATCATACACTTTTACTACTTATACTACAGTATGATACTTGTACTACTTATACTACAGTATAATACTTCTATTACTTATACTATAGTATAATACTTTTGCTACATATACTATAGTATAATACTTCTACTACTTATACTATAGTATAATACGTGTACTATTAACCTTTACCACTCCCATGTTGAAAGTGGTTCGACATCATATTTCTCGTATATATATTTTTATTTATTTACTACCTTACTACTTAATATAAATGGAAAATATTTTTTTGTCACACAATCTGCACTGTTGCAATACAGCATTTTATTAAGACCCCCTTTTCTTTATCTATTTGTAAATTAATTAAAGATTTATTGGTAGGTAAAAGAAACAATTAAGGAGTGGAAAAGGTTAATACTAAGAATTTAACGCCGCAATTTTTAACCAAAGTTGAACGGTGCAAGTTCGCCTTAAGCTTGGAAACGCGGAAGCCTCGAAGAACAGCGTCGAGTATCACGGAAACCGCCCCCATAAGTGACTTCCGCCAACCCTTGTAGAATTGATCCGCGAGCTTCCCATTTTTTTTCTCGCTTCTTCCGTCCCCTTCTCGCCCTTTTATCTCTCGAAGCTGCAGCTACAATGCAATCCCCGCCTCCGTTTCGGGGTTGGAATGTAATCCAATCGAAGGCAAAACGAAACATAGTTCTTTTACGGTGGCACGATAGTAAAGAATACGACCGGGGCCATGGGGAGGAAGCGTGTACAAAATGCTATCTGTTATTCCAAGAAATACGACTGACGCGGGAGAACACTTGGCAGAATCGATAAGATGTAAGGGTATGGGAATGGGAATAGCATGGAAACGAAGTTACTGATGCTGGCTAATTTTTAGATCCATCCCAACCCCTCCCCTTTGGCTGTTAAAATAAAAGGGAAATGGTATACGCGTTGGAAGAAATATTATTACAGGGGTGCAGTGCAGTATAAGTTGCGAGACGTAGTAAATTTCGAGGGAACGTAAAAATTATAGGAAGCTGGCTTTAAGATTGCAGCTGGAAAAAAGGATAATTAAAATATTAGATACGCCAATAGGTAGCATATGTGTACGGTCTTAGAACTCGCGTTTCGCGGAAAGGAATTAACGAATCTTTGACCGGTGTGCTCAACGGCAAATTAATGTCGCGAGGACGCGTTTAGTAGGTGATGTGATGGATGTACTCAATATTATAACTCAACACTTATTTATTTAAAGTTAACTGTTCGACAGATGATGCTTAAATGGTGTGTGTGTGTGTGTTGTATGGTGTCTTTCTTAAATCTGTCGTCCTAGAGTTCTGCACCAAAAAAGGTAAACTTCACTCAGGAGGAGTCTATGGTGGATCGGTGGGGATGTAGGAGGAACTATGCAAAAAGAGGGAAATTTTTCGTGATGATTGGATTAGGAATTCTGGAAATTAGCAAGGGTGGAGGGAAGAGGTGGTTGAGGAAAACTGGCAGTAGGGATGGCGAGGTAAGCGGTATTTTCTCGGGTTTTTCCCCAAAATTTTATGAGGTGCCGCGGACTGGAGTTTTAAGAGATGGTTTAAGTGGAGGTTTACGATGGATTAGAAGACTAACTGTCGTGGCTGATTGCCTTTTTGATTTTGAGGGTTTACGAGCCCATCGGTACCGTGACACTAAGTTGTACGGTGCATTGTGCATCGTACAATATGTTTAAATAAGTTAGCAAACGTGTTTTGTTAAATATTCAAATAGGCGCGTATAATTTTGTTAAAAGACGGCGTCAAGCATTATAGAATAACAATAATTATATACAGAATAGAATAAGGATAAAATATAATCGTATTCATAAAAGAGAATGAGTTTGTTAAAAATAAATGTTGATTTGAATACAAGAGGAGAATTAGTCATTGGTATGTCTAATGTTACGAATGTTTTATGATTCGGGAGATTGTAAATTGACAGATTTTGTAAAATACAGTAGCTACAATACTTTGTCAACCTTTTAAATATAAATTTTGATCGAATAACGTAGAAGAATGTGAAAAATTGGTGCAAACTAACCTTAAATTTATATTACCTAATCATAATTATTAAAGTATTTGCATACACTTCGATTTTCCAATGATTCATTTCATGAATAGTTTCAGTATTTCATTTCCATAACGATAAATTTATATAATCGCATAATCATACCGTTTATTAAGAATAAAAGAAAAAAAAACAGGAAATGTCTATGTTTATTCTGCGCCATTCAACTTGAACAAGAATAAAGCAATGTAAAACAGTTACATCTTCCAGTTCAATGTTTTCTCGGTGCCAAATCGAACTATAAGCTTCGCGTTACGAATAATACAGTTAAACCGAATTCTACTCCTTTAATAAGTAATAAATATCGATTTTCCAACAATATTCTCTTCGAACAAATTTCGTCTTTCCCTTGCCGTTCGTATTCGCCTTAATTAATTATAATTTAAGTGTCGAAATAAATACTGTGACGCGCGAATACCCTTTATAATCACTCTATTCATTCCTTCGAGGAACTTCTTACAACCCTATCTCGAATCGCGACACATTTTACACCCCAAGAAATTCCACAACTCCGCGCGCATCGCCGAATTCTCTTACAAGCTGCCCGCTTTCGTTTCACGATTCGCCGGATAGAAGGTTGGCGCATCGGTTGAAAGGTCACCGAACGATGAGGACAAGAAGCTTGTCCAGCGGAAAGAAAACGGGACAAGTCGCGAACCGGCTCGGCTACGACACGAGTGGAGAACGTGTGTACTTACCGGGGGCAATCCGTATCGAGTGCAATTTCGAGCGGTCGTATTTCTTCGCGTGTGCACGTGTGCACGGAAATCCGAGCGATGCGCCGACTTGTCACGCCTGTAACGTCAGCTCGTAATGTCCGCGATTTAATAACGAGTCCAGGCCGGTATTGATCCCCGCGGGAACACCGTGCACCGACCGCGTTCAACGTTAACTCTCTCCTCTGACGCGATAATTAGATACGTTGTCTCGATAAGAACAGTTTCAGCCAGCTCTTTCTCGCGTAACATGGGTTAAAAGGTGAGAGATCGTCTAAGACCGCGTCCTAATCGCATGTCGTGCCGCGACAAATTCGACCGACCGATCGACAGGATAAAAAAGAAAGAAATACGGGATTATTCTGTAATCACGTCCAAATTGGCAACGCATGTTACGAGATGGATCTAAATTATTCCCACGAGTAAATAATCCTCGCGAGTGGATAAAATCTTCGAATAAGTAAATACAAGGATGAATAAAAATGAAAGTATAATAGAGATACGCGCCGGGGGATTATTTTCTGCTTTGTGCTCGTTTTTAGAAAGTTTTCCCGTAGCAGATTTTCCTCGGATTTTACTTTATCGTTAAAAGTGGCGCTACAAATAGGTTTTTCCAGAGGCGAGGAAAGTTTGATCTAACGCTGAAAGTAAGATGCAACGAGGCTAACGCACGAGAGCCTTGTGATGTTGCTTCTCGTAAAACTTTTACCGCCAATAGGGCAGGAAAACGACGAGGCGTTGAAATGCGGAAAATTCGTCGTAAAATCAAAATCGGGGGACCAAGGGTACGGATATCTATCGGTATGGATAACGTTTCGCAAAATTGGCCAAAACTACACGGGTAAGCAGAAAAAAAAATCCCTGCTAAAAAAATGTTGCTACCTTTGGCATAAAGTTTTCAGCCAAACACGATAATATAAACGTAGCTAAGAACGTTGACGTTTTCGCGATACGAAGTGCTATTACATAACTATAAAACCTAACAGAAAATTTATAGAAAACTTGGAACAACTTAAGTCAATGAACACGTCCCGAAAAGTTAAAATCATTTTGGTGTCCGTAATTTGGCGTTCCTTTATCGAGTGATAAAGCCTCGTTTAATTTAATTATACTATTCAATATAAAAGGAGGTAAACCTTTTAATGTACACGAACAAAAGAGAATAATGTAGTCTTGGAATAAACTGTACAGAAAATTCAGGACTTGATTACAAAAATTGGCTAAATCTAGTAGTACAGTTTGACATTCCTAGACTCGTAATTAATTTAACATTCGTTAAAAGTTAGTTAGTTAATCCCTGGGCCTACGATTATTTTATTAGGCGCTTAAGCTAGCGTTAGTCGATTACTATTTTTATATCATGTCACGAACAAATCGTTCGAATATTTTAAGCAATTTTTATTCAACAACGTTCTGATCTTGTAATACAAAGTTAAAGCTAGAGTCCCAATTAAATTTCATCATTATCAATAGGCCCGATTAAATTCCATGATTAATAATGTTGAAGCTGTTAAAGCTGTTAAAGCTGTAAATCCTAGGGCAAGCGATTAAATAGCCAACAATTTGCAAATACACGTTGCACTGCGAACTCGCGATTGGACAGTTTTAACCCTTTGCACTCCAGATTTTTTTTAATAACTATTCCAGTACACTTTTCTAGCTTCTATGAGAATTTAAAGCGTTATATTTCTCGAAAAGGGTAACAGTTGTCTTTGATTTGTTCCGGTTCGAAATAAAAAGAAATTGAATCAAGCAAAATGAAGTGAAAACTTTAAGCTTTAACTGTTGTTTAAATTGGAATTTTACGAAGCGTAAATGATATAACACAGTGACAGCGAACTTCGTCATAGCGAAAGGGTTAAATATCCCATGAATGGATAAACAATCGTCGTATAACTGCGCGAAGCGGTCACACCAATCACCCGAAATACAAAGAACCCTGGACGGAGTGAAACACAACAGCGGAGAACTACTATCGGACCTATTCATACGTATTAGAGCAAGATGGATCTTCGGGATCGAATACAAATGGTAGCAGTCGGTAGCAATGATTAATCGTAAACCGTGGCCATAGGACGTGGTTAAGCGTGGTTAATCATCCACCGCGGGACCAGAGGATACCCTCTGGTGGACCATGTGACAGAACTATGGCGAACCACGATTGTTTGACAGATAGCCGCGTCAAAACAACCACCGCGTGGCCCTTGTATCTGCAGTCGCGTGTGCATAGGCCACTGACACCTGTCGTGGCTCCTCGAGCCTCTGTCAGTTGGACTAACCGTTCGAACAATAGGATGGCCCAACCCTCTATCCGCGAACTCTCATACATCAAGAACTGACTAAGCTCGATGCAAGACTCGTGCAATGCCATGAAATAGGACGCTTCACCGAACATTCTTGTTAGATACACAGTAGCAGGTAACGGTGGGACAAATTCACAAGGCACAGGATAGATTACTATCAGTGTCCTTGTAATCGTCGCTTTAATTATTTTATTTAACACTTCAGCGACCGGAAACCTATTAACCCTTTGCGGACGAGCGTCGACAAATAGTCGCCTAATCATGTTTGATTTTCCGAACCCGTGTTGACATTTAAAGCAAAAAACTTAAGGTAACGAATACTTAATACATTAACAAACATTTGAAATCGTTGGGCATTAAATAGTTGGGAACTCAAGAACTTCAAAATTCAAAGACATAAAATTGAAAACCAAAGTACTCCCGTAGGTGTCGTTACTTCTCGTCTGCAAAGGGTTAAATCGTCTCTTCTCTTTAATTATATTTTTCTATTCGAAGGAAACCATTACGTTTAATACGTCGCGTGCAAATATTAGTCTAAACATAGTCCGAATATCTGTAGGTGCAAAGGAAAACGATGTAGGTCATCGTTTAAAAAAAAACGTGCAGTTTACGCATTAAATTGAAAACGGCACGAAAATAAATTTCTTATGTTCGAAAAATAAATGCACGCTGATCGAAGTCCAAACTTCGGTTATTGATATTGCGTGTAATAATTATAGTCGGTGAGAACCGATAAGAATTCGTACTAGAGTTTGGAGAAATGATATATCTAAAATAATAAAAATCGCAGCGATTTTTATACCAACCTGACAGATATAGAAATGGTAAAGGTATTTTAAAATTCTTTTAATAGTTTACGAGTGAAATGCTTCATACAACGAGGAGCAATGAATTGTGAAATGACGGAGCAGGGGATAGAGACAGACGTGTGACAGTATCCTCTCGCGTGTTGGATCTACCCCAAATTTGACCTAGTCTTAACTCAAGCCTAACCTGACTCTATCTGGAGCCTAACCGAGGGGTCGTACACTCTGGGGCCGCTGACACCTGTCGCAAGCTCTAGAGAATCTGTTAGCCTGAATAACCGAACAATAGGACCGTGAGCCCGTACCTGCGCACCTGGATCTGGATTAAACGCTGGTTAACCAGCAAATTGTTCCATCAATATTCATTATCGAACGTTTCACGGGTGCCGATCAAGAATTTGGCGAATGTGAACGAGTATGTTCGTCGACATACCCCCCGTGTATCGCAGAATGTTGAGCGTTCGCCGAAGTCAATTACGAAATTTCACATACCCGCCATCTATAAAGTAGAGATATTTTTATGTAATATTTCGACGTTGGAAACATTACTTTGCGAGTTGAATAAGGATTTAGTTAAAAGGAACAATCCTTTGAGATCAACGAATGAAATTCTTAGGATTAATAGTTTGTTATTAGTAGCAGATATAATGTCACGATTATTCATTTTTACTGGAAAATATTATTGACCCTTTGCACTCGAAAGTCGCTAAACTGAACCAATTTCAATAAATCGCAAAGGGTTAACCCTTTACATGATAAACAAACGTTATTAGTGTTTGAGATGAAGACGAAGGAAGTAGTAATTTCATAAATTACAGTGGTATATTTAGTAATAGTTTAACTAATAAAAATAAATAGCAATTTAATTGCACGTTATATAATTAATCGGTAGTTGAATAAAGAACATGAAGTAAAAACGTATTCCTGGAGTGCGCCGCAGTAAAAGGATTAAAAGTCGTCTAATTTTGCAATCAACGAATCGAAACGGCGATTCGATCAATTAAGTTAAAAGTATAATACCATTGTCAATATTTTGATAATCGAAGAATAGTTTTCAAAAAGCTCCAGTTTGATAAATTGTGAAAAAGTGAAAATTATTCGTTGAGATTTAATTAAGGTTTGATGATATTGGAGGATGAACTTAACCAATGATTTACCGAATAGAATCAATCCTGATTCTCAGTTGCAAACTACATTAGATACCGCCGCCCTAAATTTGATATAGGTATGGCACTACGATCACAGGAAACACCACAAACGATCATTACCAACGACAGATCCTAATTAATGAACACATCCCAATCGAATGGCCAAATAATCGAACGCCCGGAAACCGAAACCAGCATGTTTAACTCATTCCAAGTAGAATTACGAGACACGGACCTATCCTACGTATGTATACCTACGCCGCTATTATCAAACACACTTGTCAAGCGAGCAATAAATCAATTTTCAACTTGTCGTGGAAATGCCAGCAATAAAAATTTGGAGAACAAAAGATTACACTTGCAAGATTTTAATATTACATAATATTATGCATGTATATATGGAAAAGAGAAGATTACATTTACAAAATTTCAATATTACATAATATTATATATTTTGTATGTTCTACATAGTACATAATACTATATATTTAGGAATATAATATATTACAGATAAATATATAATACGTAATATTATATATTTTATATATTCTATATTCTATATCAATATATTCTATTTTATATATTTTACTTTTATTAATAAATTGCATTACTGTATCATCCATAATTGCTTTTTAAATTGTATTTCTTTTATCATTGTGGCTCATCGCGAGATCTCAATACTTAAGAAACGAAATTTGTTGGAATCTAATTTGTAAATCACATTGTGTTGAATTAAATTTGCGTGGATATATTTAATAAGTCTATACTTATCTAACCACTGCAGTATTGTACACGAAAACTGAAAAAAATTTTAATAATATTGTTTTAGTTCCACTCTTAAAAGAATTAAAAAAATATGATCCGCGATGAACGGAAACGATAAATAAAATTCACTTTTTTTGTTTTCTCTTTCGAGTGACAAAATTTTGATGGGAAACAATTGATAATTGGTCTGATACCTTTGGCCGATGTTGCGAATAAATTAATTATCGTCGAGAGCTGATTGAAGAGCATCTGTTAAAACGAATCGTTGGAACGTGACGTAAAGTTGTACGTTTAAATTATATCGAATATTAAATAAACGTATCAGAAATGTGCGGTGCTTTGATGAATGTTAATTTGCCGATTGGATGATTAACTTCCCGAATATTGATACAGAAAATTCTACTAATTCCGTGATTAATTTTGTACGATGCATAACGAGCTTCGAAAATTAGGCACGAATATTCTACGAATAAATAATAATAGGAGTATTTGTGGTTATTGTATAATAATTATTGCCACGGCATTTTTAAAAAGCTGCAAAAAAAGATTTAGATTTACATTTAGATTTTGTAATTTTTAACCCTTCACGCTGGAAGGGTGACTCTTAGTTGCTAAAATTATTGTCTGTTTCTATACTTTATACGCGTATTGTAAAATAATTTTATCTTCTATTGCTATTTGTAAATGTCGTCTCTTTACTTTTTTAATTTTTTATGAAACTGGGTATTTTCCCCTATTTAATAAATAAATAAATAAAATGAACCAGTTTTGACAATTTTCGAGTGAAAAGGGTTAACACAGGGAAAGATTGCAAAAATTTGACGAAGGAAATTCTGCGACGAGTGATTAAAAAGCTTAAGCAATGGAGAAGAGAATTTCCGGAATTTTAAAAATTAGCTAAAAATAAACCTCTCGGGGGTAGCAACACAACAAAGGAGGGGAAAACGTTCTGGTATTATACCTTGTACGAAAAAATGTTCACGCGAAATACACGCAATTAGCGAAGCAACCCAATCTGCGAAATTTTCCTAGGCTGCATACCAGGGCTAGGATATTTTCAGGCTGCCTCAATTTCACGACAAACAAAAGTGGAGAACATCAAAAGGTAGGAAAAAACGTGCCACTACTGTCAGCAACGGAACTGTTCCATTTGATAAACTACGCGTGGAAGGAACGAAGCTAAACTGAAAAAGGCACTTGCTGTACTTGTTTCGTGAACGCGAACAACAGCCGGAAAAATTAGCAAAAATGTACGTAATTTTAAATGTACGGAAAAGATATGAATCCTACGTATATTCTACGCAGAAAAAATTCCGTAGAATTTTATAGACGTAATATGAAAATATTGTTGTAACCACAATTACTTTAACAAATCTAACGAATTCTAAATAACGATGGTATGTAATTAGACTGAGGATATTTATGCAATTACGGAGAAATTGAAAAATATCGCAAAATGCACAGGGTATGGAAAAGTATATAAAATATGCAAAGCAAAGCACGTGTTATTATACTTAAATGATCAAACAAATCTTTACTCAATTCCTATTTCTTTAATCGTGTTTGTGAATATATAGATTTACATAAAAAATCTGCAATCTAACGATAATAATAATTCGGTTACGAAATGATTAATATTATTAAAGTAACTAGAAAATAAGAGGTATATAAATGTATAATAAAAGCAAATAAGAGAGACATCAGGGTTGAAACCGTGACATCTAATATTTTCACCGTATTTTATTCTTTTTTATAATGCAGGGTTCATCCCAGTCGATGAATAAATATTGTTATCATTATTATTATAAAGATGTGCTGGAGGGAGAAATAGATAAAGGAAGGAAACATACGGAGGAAAGGAAGGACAGGTGGGAAATTGATAGGATCGATAATATATGAAAAAGAAAGCAGCGAAGGATAGGATACACATGTAGGCAGACTGTAACTCCACGTGGATATCCGTCTAGCAAGCATCTAATACGAATAGAAGCGTAGGGTCCGCTGGAAACTTGGATTTATGCACACGTTGCAGCGCATAAAGTTCCCTGTCCTTACATACCCTCTGCACCGTGGCAAATTTCTCACCGTTCCAGCAATATTCCCGCTGACGGGTTAACGCCAAATATATTTCGAGGAACGAAGAATCAATTTCTCTATGAGACTTTTTCAATTCGGTCAATCTAATAATACGAATCTGGCGTGGATCAGATTCGACAAAGAAGATCTGCAACTTCATTCCCGGGGGAAGGTCTTCTTCGAGCAATCATTGGAAATTTGAAGAAAGATATTAATGTTACGTGACACTGCGTTTAGGAAGATGTTAGGAAAAATTAGGGAAATTGGAACATTACGAGGAAACCTATATGCGTACAATTAGAAATGTTTGTAGGTTTGATTCTTTAAAGTGTACGTAGATGCTTGAAAAATTCGGCAATATTTGGAGGATTATAAATTTGTACATAATTTTGGACGAAAACATATTCAATATTCATTTCAACTTAGGCAATGTTATTTTTTCATTTAATATAACTTTATTACCTCTTACTACGTGCCAATAATTTTGTGGCTCATCGTATTTCAAGAGTTCTTAGACTTTGAATTAACATCTAATAACTATGAGAAAAAGTAATGTTAAAACTTCTGCCATTAATTTTTCATTTAACATACTTCTATTGCCTCTTATTTTGTGCCAATAATTTTATGACTCACCGTATTTCAAGAATTATTAGATTTTGAATTAATGTCTAATAGTATGAGAAAAAGTAATGTTAAAACTTGTGCTATTAGTTTTTCATTTAACATACTTCTATTGCCTCTTATTTTGTGCTAATAATTTTATGACTCACCATATTTCAAGAGTTCTTAGACTTTGAATTATCGTCTAATAATTATGAGAAAAAGTAATGTTAAAACTTCTGCTATTAGTTTTTCATTCAACGTGCTTCCATTGTCTTATTTTGTGCCAATAGATTTGAGTCACTGTATTGAAGCACTGTTTGCGAACCAAAAATTTGCCATACTTTAAAATCCATTCGTTGGCCGAGCATCTGAGAAAGAGAAATCAATTTCGTTCGAAATCTCCAACACGAAGGAAATCCTCGCGCTGTCTCAATAAAACGCCAATCCCCTGATCGTCCTTTCAAAAATTCCCTCTTTCGTTCCTGACTTTGCATTTCCTCTGGTCGCAGCTGGACCTTCGAATTCTAGCCCAAGAAAGTGCCTTCCCATGACTCGCTGGATACGATTCTATTCCTTCTGACCCGGCTCGCGTTTGAAAATGATCAGCCACCAAGGTCAGGCCCCAAGGCGATCGGGAAACATGCAGTCGCAACTTGCATCTTCCTTTCACACTCTGGAGGTGGAAGGTTACGTTTGACTCAGCGGATATTTCGAGTCATTTACTTGCAGCCAACGATCGACATAATTTATCTGCCTTCACCCGGCCATCTTCATTTTATCGCGGTTAATTGCGATCCCGTATAAAGATAAAACGTTGCGCACTTGCGGCGATTATTCGCCAGTTAACCCTTTCACGTGTCGCAATGCTTGTCAGGGAATTCTAATGGACGCAGAAAATATGTGGAACGATTAGCCGTTGGCTACTCGGGGCATCGTTTCGCGAGAGGATGAGCAGAAAGATACCTTTTTCTGGTGCCTCGTTATGCAACCGTGTCAGGGTAACCTTCTTCCAGAAATCTGGATTTTGAATACGTTTAATCGTGTATATGGTATTACGGTGGTCTTAAGCGGTGTATATCGAAGGAATTCTTCTTAAAAAGGGAAAAGAGTTCGGTTCGAGTCACCTTTGGCTTCTTTTCTTAAACTAGGGTGAATCGGATTAGGCCAAATCTCTGTCTAAACGTAGATCCTTGTAATGCAAACTATTGCAGTGTTTCGCAGCTGTCGGTAAAGTGTGCACTGTTTTGTACGTAACTGGTACAATAAAATGTTAATACAGGGTAAATGTATGTTAAGTGAAAAGGAGGAATGCTCCAAGCCCATTCTTGTATCTTATATAAGCAGAAAATCAATAAAATATATATATGTATACTTAAATTTAAATTATCGTCTATTAATGATTATATTGGAAAAGAATAAACGCAAGCTTTCGCAATATCGATTGCACAAACACCTGTACACAAGAGAAGTATAAAAAAGAAATACGAACCTTAGGAGGAACGTGATTTTATTAGACATCGAAGGCAAGCACGATCCTTCCCCAGTTATATTTCAAAAAATCGTGCATCAATGTCATCCTGTTATCGACCGCTCCTTCCTTATCTCCTTTTGCTACCAGCAAACAGACAGATTCCCTCCGCAGGACGAATAAATCTCGGAATGATCAAGAAGGAAACAGGATTTCTATCCATACCAATACATCGGAGAGTCGTGTAATGTGCTTCGAATTCCAATCGCTTCTTCGACTCGTAATCACGGGGTAATATATACGATATGAAATACGTGCCTAGTGAATTATCGTCTGTTAAAGCAGAATCGAACGATGAAACCAACGTTAACGAAATTCATGCTGGCCAATGAATCATAATACTTAGAGGATCGTTAAGCATCGAGTTTATTTCATATTTAATGATACTTAAAGTATCATATACTTTAAGCGATAGTTAAAGTATCGCTTACTAAAAGCGTAAGAACATTTTGAATTAAAGGAATTTGCAAGGCCAAAGCGTAAGAGAAATTAGGCGATAAATAAAAAATATTTGATTGGTGTTTAATTGGATTTAGAAGGAAATCATTTAAATTAATTAAAAATTGGGTTTGGAAATATAAGGTATTTTATTGCAAACAGACTATTTAATTATCTTCTGTACCGTACACTAATATATTGATATCATTGGAGATTTGAAAAGCTCAGAGAAATTGGTCTACAAGCAATGGACTCATTTTCTCTTAAACACATCGAATTAACCCTTTGCGCTCCAAACTACTCCAATAGTTTAATCTAGCATTAATTCCAGCACACTTTTGTAAGACTTTATTGCGGAAAGGGTAACATTTGCCTTCAATTTTGTTCGTTTCGACGAAAGAAAATGAAGAATCAAATTAATAAAAATGTCATATTCACTTCACTTGAGGTCACAGGTAGGAAGGAGATTACTTAATATACGATAAATAATAAAGAAGAATACGAAGAATAAAACAAAGAATAATAAAAAATTGATTAAACTGATCGAGAAGCTCGATTCTTAAACGTGGTTAAAAATGAAACACCAAGATAGTCAAGATTTGGGTGCAGTCTACAAAAAGAAAAAAGAAGATATCCAAATTTTAATCCCCAGCCTGTGCAATTCTCCCCTAATTTATGAAAATGTTCGAGCAAGAAAAATGACGAGGACTCTAAGACAAAAAAAGAAAACGAATGTTGCAACTCGTGGGGGGAAAAAAATCGTCGACTATCAAGGCGACAAGAAAGGAGACCCTAACGTCGTCGGATTTCACGAATACAGGCATCGAAAATAGTGTACAGTTGCCAGCCTGCAAACCCTCGTCAGGCACAGGATTGAACCTCTTTCCCTCTCCCCGTCTACCTGACGCGATCTCCGCGTTTTACGACCAGCGATTTATCGGGCCCGACCCTCCCTGTCCTCTCTATCTCGCCTCCTTCCTGAAGCAGTCCATAAATTGCAGCGATGTACCGGAAGAAAAGGAATGAAAAGAGGAGGGGTGAGGGGGGCAGTGAAAGGAAGAAAAGAGGAGGCAGGATGAACCTCGTGGGATTGGGGAAAGGGAAGAAACGGCGGAGAGTTGCACACGTCGCGAAGGAACACCGGGGAGAACTTGAATAGGGGTGCCGCGTTTCTAAGTCGGCGATCCAAGAGCCGAAATGCATCGAATAGCGTAGGAGCGCATACCTCTTCTGTCATTCGCACCTTGCGATTCGCGAGCAAATGCCGCGAACGCAGGTTCATATCGGGGTTTCCTATTCTCGCGTGTATTAAAATAGCCGTATTTCAAATCGTGGAATTTTCGGTGCGCGGATACTCGTACCGTCGAACGAAGCTAAGGATAGGCTATTCATTTTTATATAGAATCATCCGATCATCCTATATTTATATCTATATTAATTAATCGTCTATCTATTATCTGTCTAATATCTATATTAATATTATGTATATTATCTTATTTATATCCATCTTTGTATCCTATAGTTGTATATAGAATCATCCTATCTAGTCCCTTTGCTATTTTAGCGTCACGTGTGTGTTATTAGTTTACAATGGAATAAGATAACAGAGCGTTTGTGGTCGATGGGAATTGTAACCAAATATCGCGGTAATCAATCGTTTTCGACGTAACTAATCTTTAGAATCCAGATCTGTAATAATGTGTGTGTATATATATATATGTGTGTGTAAAGTAAATGTAGATATCATATGAAACAGTACGAACGGTTAACAAGTGCGTGTGACGGTGTAATTCTACAATGGCATGAGAATCGAATGTAAATATCGTGGTTCCTAGGATAAGTATAAGTACCAATAAGAAAATAGAACAACGGTAACGAGAATGTGAGACCTCATAAGGCAAACTGAGGCATTTACATATGACTGTTAACCCTTTCGCTACTGTTTATTGGATGTAAAAATTAGTAACAGTAGCATGTGTTACTATGAAAATAATATAAGTACGCATAACTAGATACTCTACATAATTAATTGTACTGAAATATTGCTATATAAATGGCAGCAGAAATTCTATTACGTTATGAAAACAATTTTCATATACTTTTAACAATTTTTGTTAAACTTCGTTATAAGTCCCTAATAGCGAAAAAGGGTTAATGTTCAAAATATATACGTACCATCGGTACGAATAATCGATGGTAAGAGAGTAATAACGGAAGCGAGAGAGCAAAGAATAACGCGCGAGGAGCGCAAACATTTATATATTGTTACATTCGTATTAATCCGTATTCATTCTCGAATACACTGTAGTTGTTTTGTCGTTTGGAATCACGATCCACTCGCAACCAGCCGGAACACACAAAAATCGACCGAAAGCAGCTAATTCATACGGAGATATGCACAAAGGGTGGATTTCGGTGACCAGGCGAGCGCGTTCGAGTGTATAAGTGCGTGGAGGGTTGCGATACGAACGTCCAATTCGCGTTTCGAACGTCCAATTCGCGTTTCGCGTCACCCCACACTGCCTCACCCGTCCCCCCTCCCTTATGGATATCGATAACTTATACAGTTGGAACACGTTTTATGTTTCGTTAAATTTACACACGGCCAGCCTATTTATGACACGGGGGACACTCGATGTAACGCGGATGGAAATCACGGCGGCGGACGATTTCCGCATTCGTGATTTTCCGCGTTGTTGTCCGTGGGAACGCGTGCAAATATCCTATGTGTCTCTTACCCTTCCCCTCTTTTCAACGCGACGTTGAAATGTTTACGCAACGCGTCCGAGTATCGGCAGGATGGACGCGGGAGGATCGATGGATCGGGCAAAAATTGAATCGAAGCATCGCATCGCATCGCATCATATCGCATCGCGTGGTAAATGCTCGACGTGTTTTATGCGTTTATGAATGCTCGCTGGATTAATGGGGATGAATATATGAAACGAAGATGAAGGGAAGACTAGACACGGGAGAATTAATGCACCGGAATGCGTGACGATTGTTATACCGGTATCCGATTCCGATGACGTATTATACGTATACCTGGTGCGAGCGATGCATAGCGCGATCGTATAATCGGACGAGTGGAAAGGTGCGCATATTTCGAGAGACAAAAGAGAAATTTTAGGGAACACCAGGCAAGCATCCGGATCCATGATTCTACCGCAGACAAGGTACAGCATTTTAATGTGCAAAATGCAGAAGCAAACGCAAAACTATAGATTGCATGCAATGGAAAAAGTAATAAATGAAAGCCTACGTAGACTGAAAATCGCGTGACAGAAAAACACTACATACGATGATAGATCTATCCTGTAACTCGCCTGTGCTTCTGCTATATTTGACTATATTGTATCGTACAGTAGATCATATCAGAGCTATAGATTCCGTAGATAACTGTAAATCCCCATAGATAACGTATAACGTATCAATAACTAATTGCGTATCAGTCAGTCGTAAATCAAAGTTCCGCGTGTAAATATTAAAGATTAATCTGTATCTTGATTTCGCGTTATCCGTGTTAATAAATGCATAATAACTGAAAAGGTTGAAAAACATGATTAACCCGGATTCTTACTATTTTTATTTACGCCCTTATAACCCCCATAGTCTACTAATTGATCGAACGTTTAGTATCATGTAAAATCTATAGAACTACAAAATTCAAAACAAAATATATATACATACATACATAAGTTTCTTATAAAAAATATATATATATAAAATAAGTTTAGTTTATTATAACAAGTTTATTATATATATATATATAATAAGTTTAGTTTATTATAACAAGTTTATTATATATATATATAATAAGTTTAGTTTATTATAACAAGTTTATTATATGTATATATATATAATAAGTAGCATAGACACCGGTCGTTCGAAAATAATAAAAATATCCCATACATCCAACGCATAAGCACTTTAAACCGGATCAACGTCACATATCGGTTATACGCGAACATATATACGCAAGACGCACTTTACGAGGGAAGATTTCCGGAAATAGGTCGACCACCATAAGCAGAAGCCGCCGAAAATAATCCCATTGGAACAACTCCACACGGAGCGAGAATCATGAGAACGCGATTCTTCTCCCGACACGATATTGCCGTAAGATTCTTCTACGCTCGCGTCCTGCTCGTTTCGACGTGGTTCGCTCGATATCCAGCATGATATCAGATCCCACGTCCAGGACCGCTCTTTATCATCCGAATAAGTGTAGCGAGCGGGTAAACTCGAGCGGATAACGCGACTCGTCTTCGAGAAAATACAACGAGGCTGGGATGAAGCGAGTAACTACCGGAAGGGTGGCGGCAAGGGGGTGAAACTGGCGAAAGAAAAGGGAGAAAAGTACCGTATAAGGGACTTTATTTCCGTTTCGGGGTCGTTCCGTTTTATTTCCCTCTCCACCGCCACCCCGTACACTTTTCTATTCCGAGCAACACTCGATTCGAATGTCGAGTGGAACGAAGAAAGTTAATTTGAACGCTTAGTCGCGGAATCATTATCAAGCGTGTCGTTATAGCGCAGCGTTTCTCAACGTTTTTGCTGCGTGGGCTAACGTTTATAATGGACCATAGCAAGAATGCTTATACTGTACAAAGTTTATAAACCTGATTGAGTCGAATCGTATTACACAGAGTTGTTTAAAACATGTGGACATAACTTTAGGGGTGAGTTCAGTATGCTAAAATAAGAACGAAAGTTCATGTAAGCATACATATACGCCGGATATGACTTTGTTTCCGAATTATAATAATTTTTGTGTTATACCTGCTGTTTAATTATTTTCTTAAATTATATCATTCAATTCGATTTTCATTCCTTCGAAGTCAAAGTAAATTTCTTCTTTTCGAAATACGTAACAAAGAAGCGTATTAGACTTATCCTTATATTACACGATTAAAAAAGGTTTCGAGTGCAAAGGGTTAAGTTAATATTTGCAACGTGATATTTCTTTAAATTCCATCACTTTTTTGTACGAAAAAAAAAAACAAAGAAACGTCCAAGGACTGGAATGTTAAAGGAACATGTCCGGTTTCATCGTTCGAACTGGATTTGTTTCTATAATGACGCGAATGTTTGTTCGTTGATATAAAAGGCCGGATTTCTCCAAGCCTCCGATAATTAATCTGGACACGTTCGCAAGCGTTTTTCCAGCATGAGGAACCGGAGTTAATTAAAACGCGGCTCGCAGCCTCCGCGTTGTCACTGCCAATTTACAGAGGCCAGCTGCCGCGAGAAGGGTCAATCCTATTCTCTCTTTCGACGACTCTACCGAGATTTTGGTTTCAGGTCTCTGCACTTAATCATCGTGGACATGAAAGGGCGAAATTTAATTTCAAATATCGGCTGGGTGACATTTAAAAAAAAAAAGGAAAATCGGCGAAAGTATTTCCCGTTCGCATTACGTTAATTAAAGGTAATTTTATGGAAACGAGTGTAACGAGCAAATAGAGGGTATTCAGGCTGAGAAATTCAAACGTTTCGCGTGGCAATTCTATATTATACTCGAATAATTTAGAAAGCGAGATGAGAATGAAATACCAGGGATATCGGTATTTGTTTAACCCAGATCAATTTTCCCAAGCGATACAATTATCGATTAATTAGAGACGCTTGAAAGACAACATTTTTCACCGCGATTCTCATAATTTAACGAAGACGAATTAATGTTAAATTATAATTTGATGAAATTAAACAGACATTCGATATCTCTATAATACGTTCGTAATATTTATTTATTCGGTGATTCGTTTGGGGGGAGTAAAAGCTTTAATACAGAAAATTGGTTAATAAGTCCTAAGTGAACAAAGTAACAAAGCTTACGATTAACATTATAAAGCCAAGAGCCAACTTATAATAATAAAGGTTCACCTTACAAATATATTGTGTATCGTAGCTTATAAAATATGATCCAATTAAGCCTAGAACACGAACGTTGTTCAATAACAAATTTATGAATCTCCAAATTTTCCTTGTGTCACAATTTCCCATATCTTTTATTTCACCCTTAAAACTTGTATAATAAAACGTCTTCGTTTCAAGTCACATCCAAACGTATGTTTCTATTAAAACTATAAACAGCAAGTCAATAACAAGTACAATGATTGCCATAAAGTTTTTTCAGCCGTGAAAAATCACGAATTGCCCGTTCCACGATGAAATTGCTCGTAAAAACAATTTTATTAATGCGTAATTCGAACAGTAGCAGAATTACAGTTGAGCCGGAAACTTTTGGCAACCACTGCACGTTCTAAGACTTATTAAACGAAGATGTTACAATGAAGCGGTAACGGATTTTTAAATATTCACGGTTAGGCGCATTACACGCGTTGAGACGAGCAACAAAGGGAAATTTAATAACGCGATGCGGTTGCAGACATCATTAGAATCGGCGCGCTTTGAAACAGCCTGAAATTGTGCGCAATCCTTAATGCCCCAAAGAGATCGAAATAGATAAAGCATGGGAATGGAGGAAGAGGGGGATTAAGCGATTTCGCGATGCTGCAACGCATCTGACCGACGCAATGCTTGTTCGACGTAGGATTTACCCGGAAACATTAACACAGACCGATTAAATCGACCAATGTACTGTAGAAGCGGACGTTGCATCGGCTATGGTGAACTTGAAATTTGCATAGCGCCAGATAGTTCATTTGCTTGATACGATTAACCTACGCTTTCCATTCGCAACAAAGATCGGCTGCGTTCTTTTTCTGCGGCAATTCTTGTTAACACGTTAAACACACAAATTTCATAGACTTTCGCATGAGAGTATAAATTTATCACAGTATAATTATAATTTAACACGTTTCGAACGTAACGCGTGGTAATATTTAATTTGGGTAAAATAATGCAATATGTTTTAATAAAAATTGTTGGTTACTAAATCGTGCATCGTTTGTTTCGCAATCTTTTTTCAACAATGGACTTTTTATATCAACAGGAATGTACAGTGTAATAATTAACATTTTGGTTCACGTATTGTTTAATGAAAAATAGTCATTCAATTCAGTTGTCGGTGAAAATTGAACTCTAGATGCTGTCATCAAAACGAATAGGAAAGATAAATGCAACTACATAATACGATAATAATACAATGATAATAATTAAAAGTATATACGATTTAAGGAACAATTTGTTCCTACGATAACATTATAATGAAATACATTATAGGTGTACAAAATACCCAGCTCCAATTTTGCATTGAAGATTCGTTTTCCCCAAAAGCACAAAACTTTTTCAACTCATTAAGGATCAGCATATTTTAACTTAGCATTTCTGTTGCAATTTTTTTCCAGCCAACTAACATATCCTTGAATTCCGTTTCTCGTCGATGTATTTTGAAAAGGCGTCCCAAAGATCGGTATAACAATTTTTTCGTTATTATTCCTATTGCACAATTTTACAAAGTTCGAAAGAAAGTACAAATAAAATGTTGCTTCAACGCAACCTTGATATCCTTAATGATTTAACGAAACAATGGTACAGCTGTGGTAGTAAAGTTGTGGAGAGGGGATAGAATAGGAAAAGGAAGGGTGTTGGCGTTTCGTCCTGGGCCTGCTAGTGGACTCATCAGTGCGGCTACCTAGCAGGCCCTGCCTTAGACTTGGGATATTGGAAGGAAGGTTAAAGGCGGTATATATATGGACGAGGTAGTTGGAGCGAGTACTTTCGAGAAAGTCCTATTTTTGTATGTCCCTCTAGTGGTAGGTGCAGGAGAGCCGCCACAGTACAATTGACTGCAATAAACACTTGCCAGCTACCCTTTAGGCGAGTTCTCAACGCTCGGCAAACTTTCTCTGGGTATTTTCCAAACCATCGGTACCATTCACGATCGTATTCGTTTAATTTATTACGGTACATTTATGCAATTCAAACGGTGAACGATCGTCGAGCATTTTTCAAAGTTAGAAGCCAACGTATCGCGAGCAAGCAGCGCGCTTTTCTTTATCAAGCTCGCGTGATTTAGTGCATGCACCCGTTCACCGGCAGCAATTTGTAAGTGTATGCGAATTAATGGCGCGAATGGCATTTTACGGGGCTGCTCTATTTACGGGGCTGCGTCGCATTTAATGCGCTGGAAGCGATGACTTAGGTGTCATTAAACGTTATTGACATGCAACAAGTGAACACGTTACATATGTATGTACATACGTCGCGTGCACCCACCACTTCCCTTTTCTATTTCTCTTTCTTCCTTCCTTTGCTTTTCTTCTTTTTTTAACGGGCTTTCGGAGAAATCTGCACAAAGATTTCGATCCGTATGTACAGTTTCTTTATGGCGCCACAGATGCACATTAAATTGCCTTTCCACGTTCAATCGTGTGCTTAATCCACGTATTATCTGGACTTTATTATTGCCACCCTTAATGCGATCGTTGTTTGCAATATTAGGGTTTCTATCCCCATTTTATTGCTTCTTTCGTGTTGCTGCGAGATTTGAATCGCCCACGTAACTTCGTTTATTTACTCAATTTTTTTTTCCAGACGCGTATACTTTAAATAATAGAGTGGGCAACGTGTTGATAAAGCGGAGAAAGCCACGAATTTTAATGGAACTCTGTTATAAATTTTACTATCAAAGATATCTTCTAATTCGATGCGAAATTATATAAAAGTACAGTGGATCTCCTGTGTGAACTTAACTGTGAGTTTTCGTTCAAATAATTGGAGTTCAGGTTCAGATAAATGGATTCAATCGTACGATTAGATTATTCTTCAGATCGTAGCAATGCTTCAATGCTTGTTTAATATACTCACGAATTTAACTTATTCGAATGGGTGAGAATAATTCTCTTAAGATCTGAAGTATTATTGGAAACCGTACTTCCAAAATACAAATGGAGTACATATAATTATTGCACAGTGCAATTGAAAGACTCCTTCGTGGTTGAAACGTAGATCGACTAAAAATCATAGCTGCGTGTTACATTGTAGTGTATCTATGTTAATCTATGCATTACGTCTTTCTTTTCGTTTGCAACAGATGTTCATGTAACTAGAGTTACACTCCCCATTAGTTCAAATAATAGGAGCTTAGCTAGAGTTCACTAAATTGGGCATTAAAAAAAAGTTCGTCTCGTTAACTAGAATTCAGATAAACGCAGTTCTACTGCAGTTTGTTAAATGATGTATTCTGATTTAATCTGTAACGACGTTCTTTATGATTTTATTCAATTCAACCGCATCATCTTTTCTTTAGGAAGCATCTACAATGTTGTAGATATCGAAACTTGGAATCGTACATATTAATTAGAATTTATTTATGTATTATCGAAACCAAGAAATTCTTTAGAAGGATAAAAGCACGTTTCGTTCGAAAATAACCCGAGGTCCATCGAAGGGTTAAAATTGTACATTTAATTACGATTCCTTTATAATTTTTCTCGAAACCAAGAGGAATTCTTTTCCAAAAATAAAATCACGTTTCGTACGAAAATTACTCGAGAACCGTTAAAAGTTTAACATCGCCTATTTAATCACAATTCCATTGCGTTCTTGCCGAAACTAGGGAAAACTCTTGACAAAAATGAAAGCCCATACGGGTTTAAAATAAGCCGAGTTAAAGGGTTGAAATTCTAAACTTTCGCGGACTAAATTTTTTCATACGTCGCGACGATTAAATCAAACCTAATTAAGCCAGCCATTGTGTCTCGCGAGAAACGGACGAAAAAAAAAAGAAACGCGTCAAAGTAACCCTCGGAATAGGGAAACGAAACTCCAACCTCTCCGTTTCCCGGTTTCTGGTTTCTCGCGAGACAAGTGGCTGTTCGAAATTTTCGATGCTGAAGGGTAAAAGGAAAGGTACGAGTACACGACAGCGGAGGGAAATGGGGAGTGCCCTTTACTGGAAGGATTAAAAACGGTAAATACGTGCGAACGCGACACGCGTCGAAGGGTTCTCTGGTACTCCGTTAGAAGCTGGCGAAAGAAGACGCATAGAAGACTTGGCGAGGGTAGAAGGACTGCAGAAAAGAAGGGGGCAGAAAGCGTGGTTACGAATTCACAATGGCATTGTGTAACACTCCCACCCGTTTCGCCCCTTGCTGCACGATTTTCTCCTACGGTCACCCTTTCCTTTACCTCGCTTTTTCTCTGTTTTTTAAGTCCTGCAGACTCGCTCATTTTCCCCGCATCGTATACAGGGTGTGCCTTCTGATATATAACACCCCTAATCCAAACCTATTTTTCACCTAACCCAATTTAAGAATCGCGACGATATTTTAAAGTAGCTTAAATATTTTAGACGTGTAAAATAATTCAATATCTTTTCCGATCGTATTGAATACAACTTTTGTAATCATATTTGTGATCCATTTTAGTTATACGAAGTTAAATAAATGTATTTAAAAATGATAATAATGTAGTTTAAATATATTAGATAGTGTAAAACAATTCGATATCTTTTGTAGTCGTAGCGAATACAATTTTTTTAATCAAATTTCTGTACCTTGGAACGTGGCTAACCTAAGTAACCTAAGTAACCTTGTATTGTATTGTAAATTTAGTATAAAGTGGAAGAAAAAATTAGAACTACATAATCCAATACTGTATTTGAAGTAGTACATTAATTAAATTTTCTTCGTGTATTATGTAATCTATATACATTCTTGTGGCACTGATAAAGTTAAAAAGAACAATAAGTTGGTGTACACAGCACACGTTTGACAAAAAATGGACTTGGATTAGTCTGCATTCCAAGTACATATTTATTGTTCAATTGAATTATGTGAAATTAAATAAATGTATTTGAATGAATATATTTTGCAGGTATAGAGTTAAACAGAAGATTCACGTGTTGTTACTTAAATTACGTTTGGTTGTATTGTTTTTATAAAAGCTATTTGTAGAAATTAACTTCCATTAATATCTATGGTTCTCTGATTACTAAATGGACATTTAAAATTGAAAGAATAACTACCAACGAATTACGTAACGAATTTTGAAATTTAGTACTTCAATATTTTTTAGATATACGTTAGCTTCGCTCGCCGAAACAAATTATTACAACACGAATCTCATTATTTGGATTGCGAATTTTTATCCAAATCCATGCCTCTAAAAATACGACCAAAGGAATCGAGGCTAAGTATGAATCCATTTCACCCCATAAATATAATAATACGACCTTTATTTTATATATTTCGCGTATTTTTGTATGCCATACGAATACTATACTTCTTCTAATAGATTAATTTCTTATCACAAAGATCCGCGCTGTGCCTATTATATTTGCTAAACAAAAGCTGATAAATTAAACGCGTGTACGACCATCCTTCATTTAATTCGAGTGCTGAATCAACCCTTAAAGTGTGCACAAATATAACAGAGAACACCCTGTATATAACACCCTTTCTTTCCCTCTTTCCACGTCTATCTAGCTTCATCCACTTCACGGTACTTGCCGTGAACACCATTAATGGTTTCCGTTTCCGGTGTCTCAATCTCGCATTCTCCGCGCTTTGCCTCCAAGCCGCACGCCTCTTTCTACTCTTGCTCCTGTGCTTGGATCCACTTCCATCCCGCCACGTTTCCTCGTCCCTCTCTTTCGCCCAGTGTCCTTTCTCCATGGTTTTCGCATTGAAAAGAAACGGAACGCTCGGGCTTTGAGAGCGAATCATCGCGTGGACGGCGGCGTTACACTGCATTGTCTGTGCATGTACACGGGAAGAGGGTTTTGCAGTGGGTGGCCCACTCCGAATGGGTGTCGCGAAATTTACTGGCTGCAGTTTACGCGAGATGCGGTATTTTGTAAGCGGGCCAACAAAAACTCGATTGTCTCGCGGACGAGTTCTCAGTTAAGTTGGCAAGAAAACGTTTAATGCTTCGGGGGATACTTTGAGATTCAACGTTAAAGAGTTGACGGCGAACTGAATGAATTTATGGTACATCGTAAGGGTAGATGTAAATTGCCATCGGTGTCCCTAATTAATTTTCACTTGAATCGTTTCATTTAATAGGCGAATGCACGAAGAATCGAGATTGAAACTATTTCAATACTTTTTTTGTTACTTTCCTGTCCGTGTAAATTTGATTAAAGTGCGTCGAATGCTATCGAATAATTAGAGATATACTTTGATTTAAGTGTAATTATATCAGCAGATAGAAAGACATAAAATAGGTCACAAAATTATAAGTAAAGTGCGTAGTTTTATGCATTTAGTTTCCGAGGATTTGTGAAATCATTTTTTCGTTACTATTTCTTCTTCCACATGGGTTGTAGAATTCGATCAAATTTCAAGAAGCTGCAAACAACGAAATGTTGCATTACGTTGGGCCTTAATACTTATATAAATAATACCTACACCTTTATAAATAATCATAGCATGAATTTTCAATTCGGTTCAATATAAATCTAGGAATTTATTGTAATTAACAATACGATTACACGAATTCTTATATACATATAAAAACATTAGTTGTACCAAAAGGAATTCACCATTTCTATAATAAGATCAGCGTGCAATTTAAATTCATCATATACTATCAAAATAGAAAAATGAATTGATGAATTAATCTTACGATATGTATATATTCAAGACCAACAATGATTATATTTACTCGATCTTATTAAAAATAAATATTCAATTCGACAACAAAAGTGGATTAATCATTTATACCTCCAATATTTCTAATATTATACTTATACAATTATATAATATTATAATTATAGTTCTACTAAGTTATATAATATTATAACTATACTTCTAACATTTTTTATTCGCAAAAGAATAACGCGAAATGTTCGATTTTCGAAACACGCGTGTAAATATATAAAATTGCGGATGAAATATTTATTAATGAAATAAGCAGCTATGATTTAACGATGCTTCTGTGTGAGTTAATAACTGAGCGATGGTTAGTAGCTATAGGTTTGTAATCACGTTAGAGATCCCGGAAATCCTCCTAGGGCTAATGCAGGCCAGTGAACGCTTGATTATGCTTATTACCGGTTACTATCTGCTGTAATTCTCTAAAATGTCGATCACTTTTTATTGCTGCCGCAGGAATGATAAAATGTTTATTCGCTTACTCGCCCGATGCTCCGAATTCTTATAATTCCCCTCCATCTCGCAATTAATCGCAAACAAAGTAATAAACTACGAATACAAATTACGCGTCTCAATTAACGAAGTTCGAAGTATCGAGAGAAGTATTCGAAAGAAGAAAAAATGAAAAGGTATAAGTGTTAATTAGCATATGCAAATTATTCAACGCGAGCCACTCGAAGATGTAATTTCAACGTCGTGTAACGTACAATAAATCTAATACCCATTAATCAACACCTATGAATAATGACATAATTATGCAAAAATAGGTAATGGAAGTACCTTTACTGGTAATTGCCACACCTTTTAACAAAAAAAAGAAAAAGTAACGCATAAACCTGAAGTTGCTCGTTGGGAAAATCAAAGATAAGTTATTATAATGATGCGAAACGAGGAAATGCAAGGAAGTTCATAAGAACGGCAATAATAAATTTCACGTGGTTGAGTAATTTCTACGTGTACCATCAAGATAATCGCCCATCACACGAACAATCTCTAAAGTGCTTATCTGCATTTCCCTCTCGCGTAATGTACTGTTGCCTTTTTTTTTGGAAGATAATAATCTGCTAACTTAGTAAAATCACCTTCTTTCGCGGACTTAAAACTCGATAAAAAGTAATTGATGTTAGTTACGATTATCTTCGCTTCCGTATTTAAATCAACCATAGTGTAATAGATTTCTAAACAAAATGTAACGTTACATCGAAATATTTTGTTACGGATTCAAAAAATAGCGTAGATTAAAAGAACCAAGTCTTAAAAGAAGAGAAATGATTGTAATTGAATAACAAGATAACAAAAGGGTTGATATTCACGGTTTCAAATTGGAAAGGAATTCCAAAACTTCTGTGGATAATTTACATAAACAAGAAAAGTAAAATGGGTTACAGAAATTATGTAAAACCTTCGGAAGAAAGTTATTTTAAACCGCAAATGCAGTCACAAATTATGTAATATTGGCTATGCTCAACTTTCTCGAATAGCTTTTGAAATAATGTAAATAATATAAATAATAGAAATAATGGAAATACTAGAAATAATATATTTGATCAAAATATAGTAACCATCAAAATGTCTTACAATTATTTTACTGTGCACGAATGATAAAATTAACTGATCACAAATGTTACATTATACCGCGTACAAATCATTAAAAAATTCTAACATTTATCGATAATCATTGAAAAGTGCGAAGGAATATTATTCATCTAATACTTTGCTAATAATTTTACGAAAAAAATTCATAATTTACTTTAAATTGAGTTTTATTAAATACAGTTAATTTAATTGTAATACGCAATTAATTTATTTGCTAATGGATTGAAATCTAGCTAGGAATTATTTACGGAAAATGTGAGCACAATGATGTAAAAGAAAGTAGCATTAAAACAAGTTCGACGGCAATTGTTCCTAAACTCATTAATCGTTAGAAGCTCGATTCGCTTAAACGCTTCAGCCGTGGATTTCTTCTTTTCGTTGGCAGTGAACCAACCCGTTTTCAAGGAGCGATCTGAAAAGCTGAACGGATATTTGAATCGCATCGTCACGTTCAACGCGGATGTCGATCGGTGACATCGGTAATAGAAACGATCGATTCGCGTTAATAGATTTATAGTTGTGCTCCGATTGAAAATTTCATTTAACTTTCCCGCCGTAGTTTCTCTAAATTACGTCTCATTAAACCCCGACTACGTTTCAATTTAACGATGGAGAACTATTTTTAACCGCGAAAAAAGCTAGCGAAATATTAAATTACATCGCGTTCAAGAAATATTATCGTGGAATCTATATTCTATAGCAATTTAAGGGAGCCTAAAAATAACAATAATCTTGAGTAACTTTAACAAATTTAAACCTTTGCACTTCGTTCTATTGTGACAAGAAATGTTAATTTTTGTAGAAGTTTTATAGTACAGTACAATGCACAATTGGATCAAATTCATCTCAACTGTAATAGTAATAATAATACCATTTTTCCACTCTTTCGGCATTCTGTAGACACGTATAAAAGAAGTATTAAAACGAGATATCTCGTGAACCGTACGCAACGCGTTAATAATCAATGATACTCATAAAAAATACCAAGTATCCCGAAGTGATCATAATAAGCAGATTCCACTGTCCATTTCCCTCGTCGAAAAACGAAAAATTCGAGCATTCGCCTAAACGATCCATCGATTCCATATACACGTATCACGATGCAACCGACGCGAAGCGACGGCGCGCCCAAAATGAAATTTTTTCAGTTCGACGACACGAGTAATTTCATTATTCGCAAAAAAAGCCGTGCGCCCGATTTTCAACCGATGGATCCTTCCCTCTGTCCTGCCCGAATAGAGATCCTTCGTCAAAGGGATCTTTGCCTATAAATTCCTCCGTAGAAGCATCACATAAATTGCTACGAAGTAATGGACATCGAGTCTATCGAGTCAACCCTTTGACGGGGTACCGTAATAAAAAAAAAAAAGGCAAAAAGAGACAGAGAAGAGGAGGGGGGAGGGCGAAGGGGTGTGGTGGGGGGAAAAAAAAGGAAGACCTGACTAAATCTTTGATAGCTTTGGCTCGATGGCGTTTCCACGCCAGCGATTCTTCCAGCGATCGTTCCCATTTCGGCGGAGTCGTAAAGTCGGATCCGAAATTCAGCGACGCGACTCGCGCCACCAGCGAGACATAAATTCTTCGTCGTCCTGGGGAAAGGGAGGAGGGGACAGAGGCTTCCGATGGAAGTCGCGTGATCGTTAAACCATCGAAATCCCCCTCGATTTATTATCCCCGTTCTCATCGTCGATAGCATAAACTCCCAGACCCATTTCTTCTACGCCGCACACCGACGACGATCGAGGCTAATTTTTCTGGATCACCTGGACAGGCTGCTCTTGCCGCGTCAGGCTTATCCGATCAAACGTGCCAAAACTTGTTGAATTCTTGATCGGCGGACAATTATTGGACGGATGAAAAGAGTTATCTCCTAGGCTGTGGGACATTTTTATTCACCCCTCGGAGCAAATTTATGGGCATCGATTATTCAGCAAATGTGTACTTTTGGTCCGTATATATATATATTTTATTGTACGTACATTTATTTAATGTATTGTTATTAACCCTTTGATAATCATTCGATAATGAAAAACGTGCGCATAGTTTAAGTATGCAAAATAGGTAGCTGGGAATAAATTAATCTGCAGTTTAAGATAGTCAAGTGTTGGATTGCTGTTACACTTAAACTTCCAAATATTGTTATGAAAAGGTAAGTTAGGAAATTAATTTACATATCTTGTATTGTACAAAATTCATTGGACACCTTTAATATAATATATATAGAATAATAATAATAATAATTTAATATAATATACGTGTTTCACAGTGAAAGGATTAACTATTGTGTATTAACCCTTTGCAGTCTTTTGTCAAGTCTAACTTGATATTGCATCTCTTTCTAGTTAATCCTATTTCAAGTCCTATCTCAATAATACTATTATACTTAATAAAGACACGTTAACATTATCATTTTATCGTAACAGTACCGTGCTAATATATTAAAGTAAAGGCAAACCGTGTAACTAATTTAAATTAATCTACATACGTTGTATTATACAAAATCTCTTCTACGTGTTTTTATTCCTTTATATTTACCAAAATCTGTTTTCAATATAATATTACGCGTATACATATAACTAATTTCAGTTGCAAGTTTTTACAACCTCTCTGTTATTTTTTACCGAAAGTAAAATAATCGTTCATTTTATTCTACACCAAAGGCGAAAGTTTATACAATGCCGATAACATAAACTTTTTATCAATGTCACGGTTTTGCAAACGAAATGAAAAGGTTTGAACTTTGAATATCTCGAAACGCGATTTTTGTAAATAGGCTCTCTTTCCAAAGAGCTCTTCCATTGTAGGTTACTTCGCGAAGCAACGTGCACAGAAGCTATCGAATAAATGAATTATACAAGATTAAAGGTGAACCGCCGTGATTTCACGGAGCGTAAGTATTTTCAAAAGCGTCACCTTAACGAAGTTTATCCTGCCTATTAAAAAGCTTTCAAGAACATTAAATTTATAACACGAATTTTGCGTTCGTAGCCTGGTTAACTCTCGGCGAAAGTTTATTATATTGTCGGCTAATACTACTTTCAACCACTGCGTTTCGATTTTACACACGCGCGCACTGGGTGCGAATTTTAAATTGCCCTCGGCGAAATATCGCTTATAATTGGTGGTGCTTCGTTTGCATTTCAGCGAGATATATATTTCGAGTGCTTCGATAGAAAAAAAAAAAAAAAAGAAAAAACAACAATACACGTTTGTTGTCCAATTATAAGCGAGTTCGACGAAAGAAATATTTTTACGATTAATTAAAAATCGGGATCAACTTTATCGGATTGTCGACAGAAATGAAAAATTCTATCGTCCGTTGAAACGAAATTTGTTACGTCGAATTTCACGACTTTTCGGCGTATACATTGTCCAGCTCTACTTAGGCAGCAATTAGCTTCAAGTATCTTAATTCTCTAACACCATCCACGTTCCTATTATTATTTTATGCATCTTTCATCCCTTACTATCTACACTTTTGCCCATACTATAAACTAAACCAATAAAGCAAATAATATTACTTTTCGTAAGGACACAATAATCCATGTAAGTGGAATGAGTTCAATTAAGTGAGTTCTACGATTTATAAGTGTTTTTCGGGTAATAATTGGAAGCTTAGAAGTTGCGATACGTAAGCAAAGGGAATTTTAATAAACGTGAAACGTACGTCAGAAATATTACGACCGCAAAGAGTTAAGGGACGCGCGCGCTTTGAATTTAATGATCGTCGACAGCGTATTTGAACGCCTCGCGACTCTAAGTCTTCCTTCCTCTTTTCCTTATTTTCCTTTGCGTAACGTAACAGCGACACGAAACAACGGGCGACGATTTTCACTTTTCTTTTTTTTTTTTTTTTTTTCTTTTACACAATACACACGATGTAGGATAATGTCGTGCAATTACTTCCGTTCTAAGTGCGCCATGAATTTAAAATAACATTCTTGAATGCTCGGTAGAACGCTTCATAAATTCCTGCTTTAATCCCTTTATGGCTTAACGAGAGCCACGCTTTTATTTTGCAACGGTGCGAAACGTTTTTGAAAGTACAATCAACCGTTCGTCGGTACGTTCTTATCGCTTTACGCTGACAGGAAGAGCGTGAAAAATGGCGAATTGATTTGAAAAGAAGCACTCGCAAAAGCATGAATCATTCGATTCTGCAAAACTGCGAAGAATCAAAGGAATACGTGCTACATTGTTTCGAAAAATCTTTACATTGCAATGCAATTTACTTACGTTACCGTTTGACGTACGTTTTCATTTCTTAGGAGTAAGTTTTTTACGCGACGACATTTGAATCGGGATTCGTTTATTATTGAAATAGAATGTGTTGAATTAAAAATTAATATTTAACCCTTTGCATTGAAATCACGAATCACACTCGTGACACGAATTACGGAAAAACACATCATTTATTCCGTTTCATTTCCTTTGGAATTCTTGAAATTACGATAAAGAATACAGCAGCTGAAATAATTAAAAAAATCGTGAATCGAAGAGTTAAGTATCAACGCAATTTTATGTGGTATTTTATACGTATATTCGTACAATTTGTATTTCGTGTAGTTATTTTAAACAATGATTTCATTATATGTATACTGAAATTTATTATATTAAATTATAAATCAGTATTAAAAATTACTGAACTTTAATTGACTGCCGAAATTTAACATATTAAATTATGAGTCAATATTAAAAGTTACTGAATTTTAATTTATTATCAAAATTTAATATGCTGAATTATAAATCAGTATTAAAAGTTACTGAATTTCAATTGATTACCAGAATTTAACGTATTAAATTGTAAATCAGTATTAAAAATTACTGAATTTCAATTGATTAGCGAAATTTTGGGTTGTATTTTACATATTTACACGATTTGTATTTCATACAGTTATTTTGCATATAATTCCTTGACTACTACAATTTGATATATTAAATTTAATATTAGTACAAATAATTGTCGAAACATTAAATCACAGTTGTTTGTGGTTAAAATAATCCTAAACAGTCTTCATTATCTTCATTTAATGCTCTCAAGGGAGGAAAATTAGAAAAATTAAGAAAGTTTATCCGCTAAATTAAACTGTCAAAATAACCCTTCCTAACTCGCCAACAAAATCTATTTAATTGTAATAAATCCAACCGCAAAACAACAAAATTTAACTTCGAAAAAAGTACCAATTGATAATAATTTTTACCATTTCTCTATTTGAATAACTTTTCTCTAACAACAGAACTTACAAATGTAAAGAACCGCGAGAAAAAAGAGAAGCAGCACAAAATTGCACGAGCATTCTTTACGTAACGCTAGTCGTTCGCTACAAGCGAGTCCTAAAAGGCGCAAACATTTAATAAGCATCCTGCGCGCGACGATATGACGAAATATGACGTAAAGGCCACGAAGCAATACAGAATCGAAAGATACTGTGTTCTTTCTTGTAACCTTTTCACGGTGCAATTAGAACATCGTGAAAAGTACAGTTTGAGAATAGTATCGAAGTTAATAGCCACTATTAATTGCGCAACATTTCGTCCACCTTCTTTTGCAGCGAATTACTAATTTTTTGGATTCTTCTACAGTGGATTATTAATTTGGATTACTAGGCTTTTGGATTCCCAAACGTTTGAATTTCCATGCTATTAGATTCCTAAACTTTCGGATTTCTGAGCGTTTGAATTAAGAAGCGTTTAAGTCTCCAAGCTTTATATTTCTAAGCATTTAAATTTCCAAGCTTTTCGATTTCCAAGCGTTTGGATTCCTAAGCTTTTTAATTCCGAAGCGTTCAAAGTTTCCAAGCTTTTATATTCCTAAGCGTTTTAATTTCGAAGAGTTTAAGTTTCCAAGCTTTTATATTTCTAAACATTTCTATTCCTAAGCTTTTTAATTTGGAAGAGTTTAAGTTTCCAAACTTTATATTTCTAAGCATTTAAATTTCCAAGCTTTCCGATTTCCTAAGCTTTCAAATTCCAAAGTGTTTAAGTTTCCAAGCTTTTATATTTCTAAGCATTTCTATTCCTAAGCTTTTTAATTCCAAAGCGACCAAGTTTCCAAGTTTTTATATTTCCAAGCATTTAAATTTCCAAACTTTTCCATTTCTAAGCGTTTGGATTACTAACCTTTTGGATTCCCAAGCGTTTAGATTTCCAAGCTTTTACAGTTCCAAGCATTTGAATTTTCAAGCTTTTCGATCTCTAAGCGTTTGGATTCCTAAGCTTCTTAATTTCGAAGAGTTTAAGTTTCCAAGCTTTTATATTTCTAAGCATTTCTATTCCTAAGCTTCTTAATTTCGAAGAATTTAAGTCTCCAAGCTTTATATTTCCAAGCATTTAAATTTCCAAGCTTTTCGATTCCCAAAAGTTTAAATTACAAAGTTTTTGGATTCCCAAGCGTTTGGATTACTAAGCTTCTTAATTTCGAAGAGTTTAAGTTTCCAAGCTTTTATATTTCTAAGCATTTCCATTCCTAAGCTTCTTAATTTCGAAGAATTTATGTCTCCAAGCTTTATATTTCCAAGCATTTAAATTTCCAAGCTTTTCGATTCCGAAAAGTTTAAATTACAAAGTTTTTGGATTCCCAAGCGTTTGGATTACTAAGCTTCTTAATTTCGAAGAGTTTAAGTTTCCAAGCTTTTATATTTCTAAGCATTTCCATTCCTAAGCTTCTTAATTTCGAAGAATTTATGTCTCCAAGCTTTATATTTCCAAGCATTTAAATTTCCAAGCTTTTCGATTCCGAAAAGTTTAAATTACCAAGTTTTTGGATTCCCAAGCGTTTAGATTACTAAGCTTCTTAATTTCGAAGAGTTTAAGTTTCCAAGCTTTTATATTTCTAAGCATTTCCATTCCTAAGCTTCTTAATTTCGAAGAGTTTAAGTCTCCAAGCTTTATATTTCCAAGCATTTAAATTTCCAAGCTTTTCGATTCCCAAAAGTTTAAATTACAAAGTTTTTGGATTCCCAAGCGTTTAGATTACTAAGCTTCTTAATTTCGAAGAGTTTAAGTTTCCAAGCTTTTATATTTCTAAGCATTTCCATTCCTAAGCTTCTTAATTTCGAAGAGTTTAAGTCTCCAAGCTTTATATTTCCAAGCATTTAAATTTCCAAGCTTTTCGATTCCCAAAAGTTTAAATTACAAAGTTTTTGGATTCCCAAGCGTTTGGATTACTAAGCTTTTGAATTCTCAAGCGTCTTAATTTCCATGCTTTTGGATTCCCAAGCATTTGGATTCCCAAACCTTTGGATTTCCAAAACTATTAAATTTCAAGCTTCTGTATTAACCACGCGGAGCACCCATCAACTTTTGAAATCGTCTAAAGTCGAATAAGTATTATCAGCTGTACTGCAAGTGTCCGAATTTTACTTTCAGCCACTGTATGTACATATATATGCATGTTATTGCTCTCGACGTTTGTTATCTGGGAACAACGTGGTTTTCAGAGATGAAGGGACCATAGACGGGTCTACAGGAACACAGAGGAATGGTCTGCCGGCTAATACACTCGCCTGGAACATCGTACAACGGTGGAATTCCAAGGAAGGCCTTAAATCTCCCTTCGAACACAAAGCGTGGTTCATTCGGGAGAATAAGAAGAACAGAAGCTGACCCTCTACAGGGCCGCACTTATACACTCCATCAGCCTAATAACCTTGAAATTAAGTTTCAGACGAGTATACGTCGATCTATCCGGATTGGTTATGCTACTGGTCTAATGGCGGAAGTTTCTCCGCTCTTACGAAAGAGTAATAGAAGCGAATTGAATAAGAAAGAAGCAAATGGGGCGGGGCAAGATTAATTGTTCGATGGAAAAGGAAGGAAGATCGCTTTTCAGTAGTATAGTCTGTCTAACAAGAGCGTGACCATTTTTCGATTATTATCACTGCTCTTTGTACTTTATACAATGCTTTTGATAGATAACTGTATGAGAATGGATAAACTTGCAATGGGAATAGGGAAAAAATATGCAGAATCTCACGAAGACTGGGGAAATTATTTCAATGAAAGAAACGCAAGTGAAATAACTTAAAATTTTAAAATAATAATGTTATTGTAAGAATCTACTTGAAATATTGCAAACATTCAGATATACATTCGTATTATTCTCCTTTAGAAAATCATGTTCTAAGTGAATAAATGATTGGAAACTTTCGAGCAATAATTTACGCGCATCTTAGCATACGCAGTGATTAAAAAGCTTCCTTCGAGCAACATTTAAATAGCTTTTTCAAAATATCTCATATTTCACTTATACTTCGCAACGATCGTAAGTAGCATCGACGGCAAAGAGGCTGTAAATCAATTCTAAAGTTTCTACGAGTTGAAAATGAACTTTGCACCGCGGAACATTTTCCTCGAGAGGGTCGAAGAAGAAATCTTTGGCTAATTCCAGAAAAGTTGTCGCAAGAGGATTCTACGTCTCGAAAATGGCGGCCGGTGCCTCGAGAATCGACCAGATCGTATCTATCCGAGTCGGGGAGTTTCTAATCGTCGTTCTATCTCGACATTTTCAACCTTGCTCGATGTTCATCCCGGATTCTCGACCAGTTCCAGCCGAGCGAATACTTGTTCAGAATTTTGAGAACCTCCGCGAAGCAGTTTCTCCATTACAGCCCTGCAGAGCCCGTGGAAGAAACCGTGTTCCAAGAATTTAATAGTCCCGTAACTAATCCCCATATCGATTTCACCTCCTTTTGAAAGCTGACTTCTCTTCATATATATTCAAGATAATTTCCTCTTGGAAATGCTTCTTAAAAGAGGAATATTTAACGAAAAGGCTACTAATATATTGCATATATTTATATACCTATTTTTATTATATGTATTTTCTCTTAAAAGTACTTTTTTAAACGAGGAATTTTTAATGAAAAGGCTGCTAATATATTGCATATATTTGTATACCTATTTTTATTGTATATATTATATATTTCCTCTTGAAAGTGCTTTTCAAAACAGGAGTTTCTAGTGAAAAGACTACTAATATATTGCATATATTCATATACCTATTTTTATTGTATATATTTCCTATTAAAAGTACTTATTTAAACGAGGAATTTTTAGTGAAAGGGCTGCTAATATATAGCATATGTTGATATACCTATCTTTATTGTATATATTTCCTCTTTATTGTACTTCTTTAAACGAGGAATTTTTAGCGAAAAGGCTACTAATATATTGCATATATTTGTATACCTATTTTTATTATATATATTATATATTTCCTCTTGAAAGTGCTTTTCAAAACAGGAATTTTTAGTGAAAAGACTACTAATATATTGCATATATTTATATAACCATTTTTATTATATATATTTCCTCTTAAAAGTACTTATTTAAACGAGGAATTTTTAGTGAAAAGGCTACTAATATATTGCATATATTTGTATACCTATTTTTATTATATATATTATATATTTCCTCTTGAAAGTGCTTTTCAAAACAGGAATTTTTAGTGAAAAGACTACTAATATATTGCATATATTTATATAACCATTTTTATTATATGTATTTTCTCTTAAAAGTACTTTTTTAAACGAGGAATTTTTAATGAAAAGGCTGCTAATATATTGCATATATTTGTATACCTATTTTTATTATATATATTATCTATTTCCTCTTGGAAGTCCTTTTCAAAACAGGAGTTTTTAGTGAAAAGACTATTAATATATTGCATATATTTATATACCTATTTTTATTATATGTACTTCCTCTTAAAAGTACTTTTTTAATCGAGGAATTTTTAGTAAAATGGCTACTAATATATTATATATGCATGTAAGATCGTAGAATTAGATATGTATATATTTCTTTTATATTTTATGATTTATGTTATGCTATGGATTGTATATATCTTTATATTTCTATAGTTTATATCGTATAAGTTTATGCATTGTATACTTCATCGTATACAATAGAGTGATAGGATAGATTAAGTTACTACACCTATGAATTATTTAAAACTTGCAATGTTTATGCATCCAACACACTTTCAGTGTGTTTTAACTTTTTAAAACTTTTTAAAACGCAACTATGTTCGAATGTATCTAGTGCCATCAATTTTAATGTTTTTCAACCAGAAAAATTTGTGAATGTTACCGAGACACGTATAAATAAATCCCGCAAACTTGACTGCAAAAGGTGTTACAGTTTCTTCGCAAAAAAATTCCAATAGAAAACGTTAACAAAAGCACACTTCACACTATAATAGCCCGTTAAGGTTTCCCAACGAAAGGGTTAAATTTCTACGTCTATAATTTACTTTCCGGTTATTTAGCCAAAATAATGCTTCGATTTCAACGATTTCCAACTAAGAGACTACAACTCCTCTCTGCCCGCTATAAAAGCAAGTACCCAATGCAGGCAATTACAGGTTGCACTAGAAATACTTAAGGATAGCATAAAAGGGTAAGGAAAATCTGCGATCTAAACTCGTGCGTGACTTCATTATAGGTCGAATCGGTGGCGTCTCTACATCCCGTAGCCTTTAATCGACGCGACCTCCCCTCCTTTCGCCCTCTAGAATCTCTTAGAGAGAGGCCTGGCAGCCGAGAATCTGCACGTCCGTTGAAGCAAATTATACGAGAAAATGCACGGTTTGGTCGAGCACGTAATCGGTTTTGCCCGGTAAAGAATCAAAAGGTAAGTAGGCGGCCTTCGTAGGCCATCGACCAGCAAAGCCTTCGCTGCTGCCGCTGCTGCTGTTCATTCGATGTCGCGTGAACTTACACGCTCTTTATCTTTGCACCGATGCATATGAATGAAGTAACCCGACGTGCACGGCCCAGAAAAAGTAATTGATACGAAGGTTCCGGCAAGAGTTTAATAGAACCACGTTGGAGCGCTATTTTAAAACGACACGAGGAAACGATTAGGCCGTAATTAACATGGGTACAAATCGTGTTCCTGGATTCGATAAAAATTATTGCCCCCTTTTAAGGACTCCTTCGCAGTAACAGCGTACTTCGTCTATGTCATTTTATAGGATTTCTATCTGCCAAACGTAAAACTTCCATTTTACTTTAATAAGGAGGTTTTGGCTTTATTGCTCGGATGCATTGTCGTATTTCTGCAGTTTTTATTGCTTCAACTTTAATAAGTCTCGGTAAATTAATGCAAAATACGAGGTTATGATGTCAAATCTTTCGAGATGAGATACGAGGTATCTAAGAATATTATTTAATTGAGGTTTGAAATATGGACGTGTTGAATTATTCTAGTATAAATATTAGGGTTCCATGTATTACCGTATTGAGATATTGGTGTACTAAATACTAAAATACTTAGGATATTGGACTACTAGAATACATGGAATTTTCGAGTATTGCAATACTTGGTACACCTGAATTGTGTAACACGTGAAGTAATGGGGTATTGTGATGTTTGTGGTATTAAAGTATTAGAATACTTTGAGTGTTAAAATATTAGAATACTTTAAGTGTTAAAGTATTAGAATACTTTAAGTATTTAAATAGTAGGATACTTTAAGTGTTAAATATTAGAATACTTTAAGTGTTAAATATTAGAATACTTTGAATGTTAAAGTATTAGAATACTTTAAGTATTTAAGTAGTAGAATACCTTAAGTGTTAAATATTAGAATACTTGAAGTGTCAAAGTATTAGAATACTTTAAGTATTTAAGTAGTAGGATACTTTAAGTGTTAAATATTAGAATACTTGAAGTGTCAAAGTATTAGAATACTTTAAAAATTTAAGTAGTAGAATACTTTAAGTGTTAAATATTAGAATACTTGAAGTGTCAAAGTATTAGAATACTTTAAGTATGTAAGTAGTAGAATACCTTAAGTGTTAAATATTAGAATACTTGAAGTGTAAAGGTATTAGGATACATTAAGTGTTACAGTAGTAGAATACTCGAAGTATTAAACTATGTATCAGAATACTAAAAATATTAAGCTATTAGAATACTTCGAGTGTTGAAGTATGAGAAAGCCTTGGCCATTAAAGTATTAGAATACTTAGAGCATTAATGTTCTCAAATGTTTGTAGTATTACAGTATTATAATACTTGACGCATATTTGGCAGAATTGCTCTTGCATTAAAGATATTGGTCATTGGAATATGGAATTGTTTAAGGAATTGAAGTATGTATCGACCTATGTCACCACAAATATATTACGAAATATAGGATCTCAGTATTTTAAATATTCGTGTTTAAGTAATATATTGAAATATCGCAGTATTATTGGAACATTGAGGTGCTGGTAAATTAGGGCATTGCAATATTAACGTTTTCAGGTATCAGAGTAATGGGTTAGGGTTGGATTATGTTTCAGACAGACCCAGGTTTCCGGTTAATCAATGGAATATTAAAGTCAGAGACGCATTTGCCCAAAGCTCCATTAGCTACAGGCTTGGGACTGAAATTTAAAACCTTGCTTCTCGCAAACATTAATATAAAAAGCAACTAGTTACAATTCTACATACATAATACTGTAACTAACATCTACTACAATACTTATTCTCAAAAATCGAATGCATAATAAGCTTGTAAAAAAATGTGTCTTAATTTGATTGAATGAAATGAATGATTATAATAATAATTAATAAATAGATTGAAATAGACTTGTTCTTCTGAGGTCTCGTAACAATTATAATGATAATCTCGTAATAAACTCCAACTATCCAAAAGTATAAACACCGCCCGGATTGAAGCGTCGAAGAATCATATTGAAACTACTTAAAGTTGCAGCAATCAATGCTGTCGTAATAACAAGTATCATAATTAGACTGCGAATTATGTATGCAAATTCGTGTTATTGCAAGCATTATTAAAGACGCTGGGCATCAATAGAAATCGGTTTCGCCATCTGAATATTATATACACGCACTTTATTGTGAATAATTTATATAATTTTACGTATTAAATGCGTTTTGCAACTTCTTCTGAATTTCAATTTCCCATAAATGCGTAAAAATCCACGGTCCAGTCATGGTACTTTAACCGATAAACATTATTGCTGCATCCATTACACAATTGTTAACCGAATCGATTAAAGAAGATATATCGATCCGCTATTGATTAATACAATAGAAAGTTGTATATGATATTCAGATAGTGTTATCTGCTAGGTTCAATCGTTAAAAGAACTTTTAAGTAGCATTGTCTTATTCGCGTTATTAATGTCCTTCGCTCTCGAACGATTAAATCTGCACGTTACTTTGTAAAATAGAGATTGCATCGTAATGATCCCCGCAATATTATAAATTTTCAAACAGTGAAAGTTTCGTGCGGAGAACAACGCGGTCGCGCGTAATTGTAGCCAACTTTCCCAGTAACTAATACGTCGCCGTTGCGTGGACGCACAAAAGAGAATGAAAAGCAAACGGAAGTCTGACGTACATTCGTACAAGATTCTACGTATCGATTAAGACACGGCATTAAACGTAAATATGTACTTATTCGAAGCACCTTTCCCAGCTAACCTTTTATCCACTGTTATATTACTAAATGTCAACGGGTTCATACTAATGCCGTGTCATAGTAATGGTTCACACCTTTACACTAGTCTAAAAGAAAGACGAAACTAGGAAAAGTTCACATATATTCTCTCGAATAAAACTTTTCTATCTTTCTATATTTAAAATGAAAAGACGTAAATACATGAGAATACGATGACCACAAAAAGTATTGATACATCACTGTGTTTTTACATTTAGGTGTTACTTAATTATATTCAACTGTGTCATATTTTCTATCATTGAATAGTTGTGATCGCATAATGGATCCGTTACGTAATAGAAAATTCAATATAGGCGAGCTTAATTAAGTAGCATTTAAATACAACAATGCTTATATTCATTTTGCATCTTAAACATATACCAGTAAATTGTAAATGGACAAGTGTAAGTTTATTTATGTTCTGAACATCTTAAATGTTTAGCAATAAGTATTAAATTAATTGATATATGTTTCGTTTTGCACAGGACAATTATTGTATTGTTTTATACAAGTTTCTTGATATTAGTTCTGTTTTTTCATTGTATTTTATGCTAATTTTATTTCACTGAATTTTTCATGCCTGAATTGTAAACCGGAAGCCATCCAAAACCGAAAGGTGCGGATTAAGTTAAATAAATAAAAGTAAATAAAATACAGCAATGCATTTTGAATAAACGCTTTTTATTTTGAAAAAACGATATTTAATATGCACCAACCTGACAGATCGCTGAGCCGAAAATCTGAAAATGTCATACGATTGCATTGCATTCCATAATGGTACTCCATACATTAACAACACTCCATTTATGTCAGTTTCCTTATTGGCTTGTAAACGCGTAGCATATTTTCTATACCGACTTTGAAATTTCTTCTAATTAGTCACGACTACAATAGACTTCGAATCTTTATGCAAATTCAGATGTTTACGTATAAAATTAAAGAAACGTGGCAGATATAAACAAAGAATCGTTTTACCATCTGAATACCACGACTTGTATTTCATTTTCAATGTTTTCCCTGCTTTTGAATACCATTTGCATCGCGTAACTTTTGACATACATTTAAATTACCTGTAAATTGCAAAAAGAAGATCCGTAGTCTAGTCGTGAGATTTGACATCGTTTTGCGAATTTGTCGTGCATTTTTAATAGACGGAAATTGGGATAATAAGGTGGAAGGATCCCAGTGCAATATAACAATCCTCGCGACCTCGGTAATGAACGAATTTCATGAATAATGCAAAAGTTCGAATAACGCCGGCGTCTCGGCAAAGTGTACGGCTATTAATAAACGAGTGGATGGGATGCCTATTTCACCATCCACGGTGATAAACTAATAATTCAAAACGTTAATTTTCAGCAACGTTGCGAAGAATGTTCGCGTGAATCGGCAAGTCATTAGCTAAACTAACTATACGTTGCTCATGGAAATGAACGCGTTGAATGAGCCAGTGGCCGTGCTTCATTTTCCTACAATTAACTAATGAACACTTTTGCTCGCGCTTTTTAAAACAAACAAAAAGCATTTCGACACGGCGAAACCGCCTGAGAAGTTTCCGCGATCAATATTTATAACTGGTAATTAATTTTCTAAGCAAGCTGTAATCGTTATGAACGCGTTTTAGAATAATCAACCGACGTGATATTATTACCATGGTACTTTGATAAATATTTAAGTTGCTCATGGTAATTGTTCGAATATATTTTAAAACGAAAATAACAGTAATAACAGAAAGAAATAAAAATAGAATGAAAGTAAAATGAGAAATAAATGAATAGCATAAAATATAATTTTAAATGTTTAAAGTATTTTATATATTATTGTATCATTTGAAATAATATTTTTAACAACAGTTTCTTATTTTATAGTATACTAGTTCGGTATGTTTATTATTATAGTATTATTTTAAAGAATATTTTTAGCATTCACATCGCCAGTGCCACAAAAATTTGAAGGAATAATTATCGACCCACTTTTTTTAGTCCCAAATCTCGTAATCATAATACTTAGGCACATAATTAGGCTTATCTAGTATAATAATTTCGAATACTTGTATGCATTTCTTAACTCTACGTAGTAGGCAATCTGGGTTATTAACTACCCGAGCGAAGTTTCGCACGCAAATTTCTTTTCCTGAATTTTTACTTTTCGTTCACTTTTAATTGACTTAAAATCCGATTGTGTAACATAGTTGAGACCTTATTAAGTTTGTCAGCATTTTTTCAAATTTCTTCAAAGCTTAGACCGATAAAGAAATCAGCTGTGCATGTAAATGAGCCAAGTTGCCTGCGGAAGCTGTAAAAATGTTAGGTTATTTAGGCGAAAGCCTAAACCAATAAATTCTACTCTGTTCTAATTACTTTTGACTCTCATTGCACGATAAACCCAAACTGTTCTTAACCCTTTCGTTACGTCGAATTTTAACTCCGCGTAGCGTAAGATTTTATTCCTATCTTAAAATTTCTAAGTGTAATATAGTATATTTGTAAGTTAAGTATAAAAAAAAAGTGGGACATTTTTCATACCATTGTATTTTAAAGAGTTGATCGAAGAATATGCAGAAGTCGTCAAAATACAGAATTGGCATTGTATTGAATCCACATTCTTCTCCCAATTCTTTCCTAATCTTCGGTTAACAAAGAATTTTAAGCGTTCGTAGACGCGAATAAAGTTTTTAAACGCCAAAATTTCTTAATCGCCGATGTACGCCAATAGCAACGAAAGGGTTAAATATCGAAACAGCAGATCGGATAGACGAGAAATTAGATCATTGATTGGAGCGAACGGACGGGGTAGAAAGCGATGACAACCCTTAAAGTTGGACACTACGTCAAACGAGGCTTCTCGACATGACTCAATTAACTTCACTCGTGATTACGCCTACGAGTCGAAACTCGATCGAACTTGTCAGAACAAAATGACCATCGATCATCGTCGCATTAGACGGGAAATATAGAGAGCAAGAGGGAAGGAACGAGAACGGGGGAATATTAACCTGCAATATGACGTTCGTCACGTAATACTGTCCTGTACAATGTAGCCGGTTACAAAGGGAACGCGCGACGATCGGAGGAACACGTTCATCTCCACGCTTCGATAAAGTGCAACTCGACGATAGTTACGTGTGATTGTTCAACGTTCACGCTGCTAATATCCCAGGGAACGGATCGTGCTTTGCTACTCTCCAGATATTAATACAATTTTCAACGAGATTTTCTTCTATGCTCACCGGTTCGATAAAATTTTCTATTACGATGGATACTACCGCGCGCTCTTAAATTATTGCGTTGGAAAGAAAGTTCGAAACGTTTCTTTCTTAAGCAACATTTAACGAGAAAATTAAATTATAGAGTAGATGTCCGAATTACTGTCCGTGTCCCTGTAACCGACACTTCAATTCGTTTATTTAATAGCAAAGTATTGAAGAATCGTACGGATACTTTGAGTATTAGAATAGTAGAATTGTTTAAGTGTTAAAGTATTGGAATACTTTAAGTGCGAAATATTACAATACTTTGAGTGTTAAATATTAGAATACTTTAAGTGTTAAAGTAGTAGAATACTTGAAGTGTTAAAGTAGTAGAATACTTTAAGTGTTAAAGTAGTAGAATACTTCAAGTGTTAAAGTAGTAGAATACTTTAAGTGTTAAAGTAGTAGAATACCTTAAGTGTTAAAGTAGTAGAATACCTTAAGTGTTAAAGTAGTAGAATACTTTAAGTGTTAAAGTAGTAGAATACCTTAAGTGTTAAAGTAGTAGAATACCTTAAGTGTTAAAGTATTAGAATACTTTAAGTGTTAAAGTAGTAGAATACTTGAAGTGTTAAAGTAGTAGAATACTTGAAGTGTTAAAGTAGTAGAATACTTTAAGTGTTAAAGTAGTAGAATACTTTAAGTGTTAAAGTAGTAGAATACTTTAATACAAGGAACACTTGAAACAAAACAATGCAAAGCTTTCAACACCGAAGAAGAAACAATTTACTATAACTCATTTCCCTGAATATTTCAACACTTTATTCAACAAAAAATGAAGCTCACTTTAATGTCTCCAATGAAATTGTATAATTTTTCTTTGCATCAATCAATGCATCCTTTCATTCCTTTTAAGAAATTTAATTAAGTTCTCGTGGAAAAATATACCGTTCACTGTTCTATGCACGAACACGTTTTACCTTCGGTAATTCCATCATTTTGTTACAGCATTGCGCGTACCGTAGATCATAATGAAAATTTGTTTTTCATCCATCAATTTTCAATGACTAACTACGCTCCTTCAAACGGGCAACAATATACCGGCAATGAGCATCGCGGTCATTATCTCGAGAGAAAAGTAACCGGAACTGCTGATAATAACGTTGTTACATTATCTCCGAGTGACAATGAAGCGAACGAATGATGTACCGCAACACGACTGCGATGCAAAATTTAAACTTCCGCCGGTGGAACGGTGGGGGAAAGAGAAAGAGAGAGAGGTGCGATATAGAAGAGTACAAGAGAGGAGAGTGAATTCGCATTCCATCTACGTCCTTCGCTTCCTCTCTCTCTATCCGAACTCGGAAAGTTTTCCCGTTGTAACAGCTGCGACCCCGGCAGAGAAGCGGTTTTAATTGGGTCCGCAGCTTTCGCACGTAGAATCCGTACCTTAAGGTACACGTCTGTAATTTCACGAATGGACCAACCTTCGACCCTTCCGGGACGGAACTCCGCAGACAGCTATTTCGTTCCGTGACCGTTTCATAATTAAAAATTGTCCGTCTCCTTGGACACATCCGCAATCCGTGAATCCACTTGCAATTAGAAATGGAGGACGCGATCGGGATCGCTACAATTTCGACTAATTGTAAGGGGGATTTATTCGAGAGACAGAGAGGATGCAAATATATTAGGGTGTCCCAAAAGTATCGTTCGTTTTCATACTAATTAATACCTAATAATAATAACTAACTTCTAAAATAAGTATTAACCCTTTGCGGACGAGCGTCGACAAATAGCCGCCGGAACTTGTTCAATTCTATGGATAAATATCGGTTTTCAAAGCAGCAAATTAGGATTAGTGACACTAATATGCACTTTCGATAATAATTCAGCGAAAATTCGTTCAGCGTTATTAAATATGTCCGTGATGGGTTTGTAATTGAGTGGAAATTTCTTACGTATTATTTTTTCTCATCCGCAAAGGGTTAAGTGCAGAAAATTCGATGCACCGTGCAATTTATTAAATAGCGCGAAATCATTGTACTTTTACCTTCTTCTATTTTTCAGAATGGCCACGATGCCACTTTTTTCTGCAGTCTTACGACACCGTTTTGCCTAACAATGCCGAAAACACGGAAAGAAAGTTTTTGGACAGGCTAATATTTGGGAAATGTTACGTGGAGCATACGGTAAGTCAGAAAATGAATGGCACACGTAAAACATTCGTTGTTTTGTTTTAATATCACCGTACCACTACCGTCAATGCACATAGAAGACAATAGTCCCGTTAATAAATAAATAAACACTAATTATCGGCGATATGAAACGTGAAAAGATAATAAGATAAGTGTTTTGGACTTTTTATTTTAAAAATGTGGAATCTATACAGGACCGGATAAAATTGTAACAACTTTAAACAAATAAATTACTTATAGAACAGTTCTCTTAGAATTTTTTTAATGCTCGTAAAATACCACATTTTCTTTAAATATTATTAAAAAATTATACGATATCCCTTATCCATTAAGCAAAGTATTTATTAATCGATTGATACAAAAGATCGACGTGCTGTAGTTGTTATACTTTTGTCCAGTACTCGCAATAAGTGTGCTCGCCATTTAAACTACGCACGAAATGAATACCAGCAGTCTGATTGATAAGCTAAAACTCAAAATTAAAATTCGTTCGATTCACAATTAAAATCATCGGCAACCCGTGTTCTCATACGTCTTCGATTCTAGTATTAAACTGAATCTATTTCAGAATATGACACCGACAACAACGTGTCAATCTATCAAGCCTACTCCACGTCCTCCCTCCATTTTCATTTAAAACTCGTTGTCGCAATGAAACATGTCTCAGTCGCAATGCCCTAATTGTATCTCGCAATAAATTCGAGCGCAATGTTTTCACTCGCGCTTAATAAGGTAACCTCGCCGTGTATCGATTGCGAACGACCTAAACATAATGAAATTAGCAACGACGCATCCGAAAATAGTCGCGAAGGAGATTTCTTGTTTCGGCCTATCTCTTAAACTCGTTATGGAATAATCGAGACAAGCGGTGCCATTATCGTAATTCGCGAGCCGAGAGTCTCGAAAAAGGGCAGAGATTCTAACGCGTCTGAGCAACGGATCCGCGAAGCGGGTTAATCGATCCTCGTGCTCTTCGAAACGTTGTTTCTAAACACGCGCGCGCGCGCATACACCGGCGGTCCCGCGGTACGACAATAAATGTCAACGCCTTTATATCACAATCGTGCCTCATTATGCAGAGCGGAGGGTCGTTTTACCGCAGAAACCGATGTTCGAGTCAGATTCCAGGCCTGCGGTGTAGTAGGAAGATTATGTTTCTGGAAATGCTCGCTGCAACTTTCCCTGATATAAATCATCGCTCGTTGCACATATGCTCGCGGAATACCGCGAAGAAACTTTCTACCGCTAATTATCCCTACCCTATTATCATCCGCAGCAGTCACAGATATACATATATTCCGTTACGCGAGCAAGGAAGAAACGAACGCGAGGATAATTCTATCCGCAGCTTCCTCGGTGATATCCGTTACCAATTATGCATGCTCCTGTGCGCATCGCCTGTTTTAGAAACTGTGCGAAGTGCCTCGCGATCCGGTGCCGATAATATAGAATTAAAATAGGAAAAAGGAAGCGAGTGCTCCGCAACGCATTACGCGTGCTTATTTATTGCACACTTCGTGCGATCCTTTTACGGCCGTCCATAAGGAAGAAGTTCAGTATTGGAGATTGTATTGTTTTGTTTTGTTTTTTTTTTATTGAAGTGTGGCTGGCGGCTCTGCTGCACCCACCATTAGAGGGACATGCAAAATAGGACTTTCTCGAAAGCACTCGCTTCAACTTTACCTCGTCCATGTATATACCGCCTTCAACCTTTTTTCCAATATTCGAAAATGTTGATCGACCAAACTTGAAATAGCAGCAAGGTGTACCACAAGGCTCAGTGTTCTAGGACCGTGTTACTCTTTAACATTTATACTTAACGACATTCCCAAAAACAGCGAAAATCAACATTGCACTATTTGCAGATGACAAAGCCCTTTGAGCCCTTTTTTCAAAGTCATGGCAGCTCAACCAAGCCACGAAATATCTCAGAAACCATCTAAAAGGAACACTAGACTTCTTCCAGCAATGAAAGCTAAAAGTCAACGAAGACAAAACACAAACAATTTACTTCTCAACGTTAGGTAGCCTTACTTATGAGGCAACTAGCAGGCCCAGGACGAAAAACGCAACACCCTTCCTTTTACCTATTCTATCCCCTCTCTGCAGCTCCACAAGAAGCATTTTAGTGTATCCAATGTAATCTTACCGATGTTAGACAACTTTTATTCCGAGTAACGAATCAATTTCGTTTAAGACAGATGTCCTAATTACTCTGGCACTTTAAGCTTGTGTCGCGCCAACTAATAATTGTTCCGGTTACGCGATAACATCGAAGTGACACAGTAATCGAGAGACATCTACCCTCAAAAATTAAATTTCAACGAAGTTTAGAATACGTGAATTTAACGTGTTACAAATTTGTATGAATTTTTGCCACCGCCTTACACGTAACTGTAATACAAATAACCCTTGTATAACGTAGGAGTTAGGTTCCAGAATAACGTCGCATTATACAAATCGCATTATCGCACAGAACCACTGGGTTTGTGTTCCACGTTATCCTATGGGCCATGACTTAAAATAATTCTTGCAAACAAGGACAACTTCATTCGACTGGTTATAGTAAGCTATTACAAATCTTCGCCTGCAAAGTTGAAAAATATCTAATTGTTAACCCTTTACAAACGTTTACCGATCTCTGATTTATGCTAACGCCATTTTTATCCGTAACACGCTTGCCCATTATCGCGTAGCAGATGAACAATGCAAAGATGTAAACAATGTAAATCGGTACTTTCGATATTCTTACGGCAGGGACGCAGAGTGATAATAATTGGTTTCACAGCTTCCTGTCCCGGATTTCGTATTTCACTGATCGCCTTAATAGCAGCCACTTGTACCAGCTGGCGACGTACGTTGGAATTAAGAGCATCTATTAACCTGATTAATTACCATTATCGTATGGCACCGGATTGCATCGTATCGGCGCGAAAGCAGAAACGTGTTAAACCCGTACATGGTACCTACACACGATACGTTCAACTTCTTCGCGACGAGCAAACGATTCCACGGAATCGACGATTTTCTCAGCAGATAAAACGGCGTTGATCGCGAGAATAGCGTACAGAGCGAACTAGATCACTGAAGCGGCAAGACGAAGCTAAAGAAAGAAGGAAAGAAAGAAAGAAAGGGAAAAGATTCCTTAACAACGTCGACCGTAAACGTGACCCAAAATTTCCAATCGTATCGCTGAGATCAGAAACGAAGTAAGTCACTCTCGGCTGCTATACAGTGCAGAGATTAATTCGATGCCTCTTTTTCTACTTAAGTAAACGTTCTCACTTGGGAAGAAACGCGAGTTTAACATCTACATAACTTTTATCACTTTGGATGACTGTTTTCTATTCATAGGTCTATTAACGAGTTCCTTCTATTTTTACGATTAGCGTCACAATGCGATATTACTAATTCAGACTAGAATAAAACAATGACAGGAATTGTAACTAAACAAATATTGCGATACGTAATTGTTTTCGACGTATTGATCTCACAACGATAAAGGAAAAAAAGTGCAGCAATACACCAATATGCTAGTAAGATAAAATTGAACAAATTTATACATATGTACATGGATATGTAACTTTTAAGTCACTTTAATGCACTCTAAAGTATTCGCGTCTTCGATGATTGTACAAAATATAATTCTTAAAATCGTCGCTCTAAATGGTTGTCTCCCATAAATGAGTAGTCTATCCTCTACTTAGTCAACGATTATAGTAATAACTAGCTAACGTTACAAAGATATGATATCTAAAAAAATTGTACGGCAAGGGGTTAAAGATAAGAAGATAGCGAATCTACCTTTCTATCGCGAAATGTACAATTGTTCCTATCTCAACGATTTAATTAGAGTCTCCCAAGTCTCGACGATATCAAAAGAAACTTAAGAAAATTTCCCTCCTTTTTTTGGCGTACGCGCGAGAAGAAATTTAATTACAAGAGAATGTCGAGAGTGAGAAAAAAAAAACATAATGTATGTCGCAGAAGAATGGAAGTTACCTCGCCGTGACGTGGAACGAAATCTATTTGCTCTTGTCACGCGTGAAATATTGCAATGGTGACACGGTTATCAGGACGCGTGTTTGAACAATTTCTAGTTCACCTACTAAATCTTCCAATCTGTTACACGCTCGTGTAACTCGACGTCCAATGGCATTCGAGCGAAAAACAATTCTGGCGTCAAGGTAGGATCAACGTATTGCCTCGTGTATTAATTAAGTCAATGCAAATCGAGTTATCTTGAGGCTTCCCGAAAATTGATAAATCAACAAGCTTTAAGAGATTTCGTACCGAAATACATTGTACACGTTATCGAGAAATTTAATGATACACGTTGCTATGCTATTTTACATTACCGTTTCGTACGATTTCATCGCCTTTCCCATTATCGTTTCAATAATTCAGACAAACTAATCGATAATAAATACATTTTGCTACAAATAGCTGAATTCTATAACTCCAATTATGTATAGGTACATTGTATATAATTAGCATCTTACCGTTCGATAATAATCAATTTAATTTATTTTAGGTCATTGATTTCGATTGAACCTTTCGAACTAAATATTATTTGTATATAATACACTTATATTTTAGGAAACTTGTGCAATTGCACTGTCAATGTCCGTAAATCTAGTGTTAAGGAAACGCGTCTTTTGGATTTTTATCGCCAAGACTAAATAAATGCGTCTAAATTCGCAACAGACGAACATATTTACTTATCTTACTAATAAAGGGTTATCGAAAAGTACCTTTAGGACGTTGAACGAGAATATCTGTCAAACGCCATGTTTGTTAATAAAATAGAGGTGAAAAAAGTAAAAATTGAAACGAGAACGAACGAAGATAATAGAAATAAAAAATAAATTAGAAAAGGGTAAAGAAATAAAGTGAAAGTAGGTGTTCCTATAGTCTATTTTGGATAACCTTATATATTTACTTTATCTTATTATTTTAGATATTTTTGGATATTTAATTTTCATATGCTATACTTCAACATTTAAAAGTGAACCACTAAACCGATTTAAGCGGTATTACGATCACTGGTTCAAATCGATATTCGCAATCTCGAGAGATCCGTCACACAAGTGTATCCTTTTCTTTACGTTTTCGAAAGAAATGATCCGTGAGGTAGAAAATTCACCGACGTACAAGCCCGTAGAAATAGCAACGGCTCAACGTGTTGGAATCAATCGCGATACTGATCGCTTACGAAACGGTTAACGGTCGCTCCATCGCAATGACAAAAGTTTAACGGGCCGGAATTGAATTCGACCGAGAAGCCACCCTTCGAACGAGAACGATAGAGAAAGAGAGGGGTAAAAAGAAAAGTTAAAGGAAGCCGAGACTTCGGCTGTCTGCAAAAAAGAAAATTGGATTTCGCGCGTTAACAACGACCGCCAGTAACAACAACAACCACCCCTATAAGGAAGCAGACTCTGATTTTCGATTCTGCTACTCCAATTTCAGGACAGTCTACCTTTATCGTAGATTTCAAGTCACTTTAAAGCAACCATTGATTTCAGTCCCATAATAAAGTTAAAGTAAAACGAAAAGCTTCTCATACAGCAAAATTATTAGCTCATATTTTTGTACCGATTAATTAATTAAACGTAACATCGAACGACATTTACTGTACGCGAATATAAAGCTTGAAGTTTGTTGAATGTAACACTATTGATGATGGATGGTTAATTGTTCAAAATGGGAATGGCAAGTGTGGCGCCTCTTCTGTACCCACCACTAGAGGGACATACGAAATAGGACTTTCTCGAAAGCACTCGCTCAAACTACCTCGTCTATATTGTATATACCGCCTTTAACCTTATTTCCAATATCCCGAGAAAACGGGTTTTTGAAAGTTTTTCCCTTGAATAAATACAAAGTGATTAACTAATCAAATACACATCACTAGCATATAATCAACAAGACAGTAGATCATAAGGGAAAAATCTTCTAGGTACCACAAACCATCACTCAAAGTAACCAACAGAAAAAAAAAATCGTCCAATATCCCAGTGTCTAAGGCAGGACCTGCTAGGAAGTAGTCTTACTGGATGAATCCACTAGCAGGCCCAGAACGAAACGTAACACTCTTCCTTTTTCCTATCCTCTCCCCTCTCCACTTAATGAAATAAAATTAACTGAAACTCGAATGTTTCTCGTAAAATGCTTGTTAAGATTAAAATTAAGTTTGTATGCAGTACAAGATCTCTTATTGTTAACATTATTTACGCGTGTACAGATATAATTAGCGAATGAACAACTTCAACGTTAGTTTGACAAATTTTATACTGAAAATATAATTACAAATATTGCACGAGCAATTACTAAGCTTATTACCTGTTTCATGTACACTTACTTATGTGTATTTGTTATGTACACTTATACTCTGTAAATTGTGGTACCAATAATCCCGTAGCGGATCACATTTCTTAACTACTATGATAATTGCGATACTATTATGACACTTTTTTATACGATTACACGATTATGCGATTGACGCAATTATGATACTGTAGCGGCTAAGGAAATAAATATTTCGGAAGGTTTAAGGACCTTGAGGCGCCAGTATTGTTCAAGCGTTTTGGGGTAGGCCTGCTTGGGTGGCTTTCTTTGACACGTGACTTTTTCCCCACGGTCAGAGAAAGTTGGTAAAAACAGTCAGTTCTTGGTTAGCAGCCGAACAAGATACACCCCGTTCATTTAGTCTGATTTTCTTTTGCGTTAGAGTTAAGTTAGCAGTAGTTGTTATATGTTATTAGTTATCGTTATTATTTCATATAAATATATAGTTGTTATCTGTTAAATTTTAATATCAATTATTATACCTCACATTATCCCAAAATACTATTTTAACTATTATGACAATCTTATTATGGATTATTTTTAACTAATTTTGCGCGGACTGTTTTAGGACCGACTGATTATAATAAAAATAACAGATTGGCAACGTTATCCGTGATTATAGTATCCGGATTCCAGCGTAATACAAAGTACAAGATTAACCGTAGTTCGCAATATACCGCGATGTTCGCAAGAGAATACAGGATGGAGTATTCAAAGTACACCCTCCAATTATTTCCCAGTGCCAGTCTCCAGCTGTTCCGGAAAGGGAACGAGTTGCACCGACGCGCGCGCGCAAAAAAAGAAGCCGGGAAATAGGAGAGAGAAGATAAGAGGAAAATATTACCCCTCTGCGAATTAAGAAAGAACTCCTCTCCGTTCGCGTCTATTAAATAGCGTACGAGAATCGAAAAAGTTCCGTCGTTAAGACGGGAATAAGCGTCGGTTTCGCTTAGGGTACGCGCCACCAACTTCGAATTAATTACACGTCAATTAGGGATACGGCTGCAGAAAATCGAGGCACGGTCATTAAAGCCGACTACCCAAGTTCACCGTACAAAGTATGTTGCAACGCACAGGCAACGAGCTAATTTTCACTCAACCCTCTCAACCTTTCACTTCGCTACTACTCTCTTCCACGGCCCGAAGCAGTTCCTACTTTTCAGACTGCTGCATTTCAAGAAAGTCAATGTTTCGCCCCGGATCACCGACTTATGTAACCAAACCCCTCAGTATTAAGGCAGCTCTCCCCCATGCGTCGATTGTAACTCGTAGAATCGTAATAGCTCGCGCAACCACCGAAAGATTAATGCCTTTCCGAACTTTCAACCGTAAACGTTTCGTCGACGGAACGTTGCTGATCGGATAGATAAATATTAATTGGCCGTGTGAATGGATTTGCAGGGAAACTAATGAAACCGGAAATGAATGGTAGGATAAATAGACGGATAATCGTTATTTAGGAAAGGGTGTAGCCGGATAAGATGGTCAATAGTTCTCCTAAACCAAATTAAGTTTGTGATACATCAGTGGATAGAAGGCACAGGAAAAACACTCTTCGCAAATTTTAAAACTTTCTTTATTTTTTAAAATTTGGTTTTGTAACATAAAATTCTGAAAAAATTCACAAATATGTATTCCGGTACCTAATATATTCCCAATTTTTTTCAGAATTTTCTGGCAAAGAGAATAAGAGAAATTAATCAAAATCTGTAAATCACATTACACCCTATAACTACCCTAAAAATGGGGATAAGGAACTGAAAATTTGCGAAGAGTGTTTTTTCTGTGCCCTCTATCTACTGATGTATCACAAACTTAATTTGGTTTAGGGGCACTTTAGACCATCTTATCCGGCTACACCCTTTGGAATTAGTATAAAATAAGTATATAATGTTTTAAATACAGTGGAACCTCGCATATCAAAATTAACCCTTTCGATGCTAAAGACTATATAGTCGACGAAATTTCACAGCAGTTAAGAATTCCGACTAAATCTAATACAGTTTCATATTCCTAGGCTAGTAGTTAATTTAGTATTCGTTAAATATTAATCGATTAAAGAAGCTGGATCACGTATAACATATTGGAACATTATATTGTGTTTTGAGTTCAATGACAACTCGATCTTAGGAACTAAAATTAAAGTTTGAGTTAGAATTAAAGTTTATTGTAAATGGAATCTACCTTTATTAAATTTATACCATGATAGGGATCAGGAAAATTTGAAGTTTGTTTTAATATTTATGGATCCCATACTTCTTTGGCTGTTAAATTATACAGCCAAGTTTTTCAATGTAAATAACAACTTGGAGTTGCATTCGTTTTGTGTCTTCAAGATTTGTACTGATTTGTTTCACCATTCGATAGAAGATTCTCTGTTCGAATGATTATAGTATTCTGATAATTGAGCTTAGATACGGTATTCGATATAATCAAGTTCCTTTTGCCTCTAAAAAGTTCTACATCTTATTCTACAAGAAATAAAATATACTACTTGAAAATCGAAATTATTAAAGAGCGAAACAATGCATATTAACGTCAACCCAAAAGTGGAAAATTCTTTGCAGAAATAAGTAGTCTCGCGGGACTAAAATAACTCAAAAAACTGAATAGCAGGATTAACTTGTTGACAAGTGCTGGAAGGCAAAATGTAAATTGTAATGCGAAAGTAAATTTTGTGTTAACTTTTCTGCGACCGACAAAACAGTGATAATACGTTTCTTTAATTCCTCGACATACAAAAATGTCTGCTATACGTAATTTGTTTATTATGTCATTATAAAGATCGACGTCTACGAGGCGACAAGAATTTAACGCCGATTAAATTCGCTTTTAATGTTCCTATCACGTCGAGAGTCTCGCCTTATTTGTATGTCAAAAGGTTAATAGTATAAATCAGTGGTATGAAACTCGTTTATGCGGGGCACCGAAAACAGTTTTGGGAAGTCTGCGGACTTTAGACAAAAAAAGGTCTCCCGAAAACAATTCTTAGCGAATAAAACGACAAACACACTTTTATAATTTCCAATGTTTTAACCCTTAATCTTGCAATGAAAAATCGCGCAAGTGGTATGAATTATATTAGGCGTACAAAATAATTCGAAACCTTTATCTCGAATCTCTTTTAAACGAACAAAAGGTACAGTTCATTAGCGTAGTTCAAAACAATACTATATACTTCAATAACTGAAAATAAATATACACCTGGGTCTCTTTTTACCCAATTTTAATGTTACACGGTTTCTATCAACGCGATTCATTCACAGCTACACACGGTTACTCTTCTTCCACTTTGTTTCAATTTATGAACTTTCCTACTATTTTACATATTTTTCCTGCTACTTTACATATTTTCCTTCAATTTGTTGCGTTTATTATATTAGGTTGCTCTTACTCTTAGTTCTTTTCTTCGAGCCTACCAATATCTCAGTTTAAGAGCAATTAAAATCGGCTGCGAGCGAACACACGGGTAATTATGATATAATGGGATTCGGTACGGCTTCGCAGAGAACACGTATCGCGGATAGAGAAGCAGTTGGCCGATAATAAGGATATTGGTAACGGGAAGCGGACAATGATCATTAGAGAGCGAGAGAGCGGTGGGTGAAGAGGTATCATGACTCGTACGTGACACAGGTCACCGACCTTTCGACGAAATGATTCTTTTTCCAGGCAAAGAGGATCGCGAAAGATCGTTTAATTACTATTCTATCTCGAAAGGAAGGGGTTCACCTCGGAGCACAAAATGTTCGCTACTACTCGTCTTGAAATTCAGTAAGAGAAATATGGAAGGAAAAGAAGAAAAGTGTGAAAAAGAGTAATGTACGAAGTTATAATAAATACACTTCACTTCACGTCTTTGACTTTGCCGCGAGAGATTATAGTTGGACATTAATCGAATGGCGATTTTAGAGCGTAATTTTATGCGTGCAAGTACAAGCGTGTCGTTTGAGAAAGAAGTTTTCCGTAGATCTTCGATAAAAGTAAATCTTGAGAGTGTAATCCTGTTAGAAAGAAATATTGAATTTTTTGACGTAGTGGAATTATTTTCCATGTAAAAGCATCAATGTTGCATATTGCGCTAAAGAGATCCAACAATGTAGAATTGGTATTGAGGATATTGGTAATAAGAATTTCGTAAGATTAAGAAAGTTGTCAAATATGTCAACTAAATTCCTTGTAATTGAAAATCTAGATCTAGAAAAGAAATCTACGGAAAGTATTTGTACACCATTGTATTTATGTTAATAATTAAGTATCAATTAACTAAGCCCAATTATGTTAAGTTTTATACACGTATCTCGACTCTTATATGATTAGAAAGATCCGACGTCACTGAAATGATACGTGGAATCTAATTAAAAAAACCCTGCTTTCAAAATGTAAGTATATATTATATATAACACTTTTTGTAGCCACTGTTTATCTTAACTTTTCGAACAACATTTTATTCGAGATGTAATTTAAATAAAATGACAATGTTTCCCTTATACAGAAGAGAAAATTTTGTTGCGTTTTTCGTAACTCTGATTATTTTCTTACGTCAAATATATTTCATTAATGCTTCCTCTTCGAAGATTACTCGAATAAAATATTATTCGATATAATATTCGAATAAAATTTTATTCGTAGGATTTACTCGCAACGTTAGGCGAATAAAATTTTATTCGAACAATTTATATGCGAAGTGTTATTCGAGGAAAATTTAACTCGAAGGATTTACTCGAGAAACGTTGTTAGGATAAAATTGAATTCGAAGGATTTATTCGAATAAAATTGAATTCGAAGGAGAATCGTAAAAAATCTTGATAATTAAATGGTGTTAAAATTTTAATCGAATGATGGTTGACTTTGATGATTCCATTTACGCAGTTCACACGGTTTACCGTATTATTCCAGAGAGATTGTTTTGCATGCTACACAACGCGAGTGGAATGTGCGTCGATTTCAATTAGGTGCATCAAGAAGGGAACACCGGAGGCTGGAAGAGCAGTGACTCGAAATCCCCAAGTCGGTTCTAATAGGTCCCTCGTCAAAGGTTTCTCCGCCTTGTTTGGATCTCTCCGACGTTTCCATCACAACCGGTAAATCCTCGCTAGCCGGGAGTACTCGTATTCCGTTTGGTTCGAGCAAAACTTATACGGATACTTGTACTCGGACGGATGCTGTTTGCAGCTATCGTACAACTATACACCGACACGAATTACGCGGAACCGTCAACAAGCGCCGTACTCGCGGTCCAAGAATCTGGTTCGTTGCATGAAATTTACCATCTCTGTTAAAGGCACGATTATGTCTCTCTGTGTCAATCGAAATTCGAATAAACGGTGACGAAATAGTAAGTAACTAAATCGTTAACATTGACATTGTTCGATATGTTACGCGTATCAATGATTATTCAGCGTTTTCACAATAAAATCGGCGCGTCACGCATATCGTTAAAAACTACATCATTCACGGATTAAAATTTGTAAATATGCAATTTTGTCATTCTTACGTTAGCGTTTTTGTTGAATTTAACAGAGAATCGATTGCTAATATTTGTATACTCGCCACTGTATGTAATGCTGACAGCATTACAAAAGTGTTAACGCGCATAATTTAGCAATGTAAGTTGACTGAGAAAGAATTGCAAATGGAATATCGCATTAACGCGACGATCTGTTATTAATGGTTTAACCCTTTGCGGACGAGCGTCGACAAATAGTCGCCTAATGATTTTTTGGCTTTCCGAACCCACGTCGACTATTTTAAAGCGCAGAACTTAATGCAATGAATACTTAACGTGATAATAAACATTTGAAATCGTTGGAAATGAAATGGTTTCGAACTGAAAAGCGCGAAAACTCAAAGTCGTGGAATTCAAAACTAAAGTACTCTCACAAGCGTCATTACTTCTCGTCCGCAAAGGGTTTAATAATTCACGATGTTTCTGTTTAGATTTTTACGATTCATATTTCCGTTTCCAATTTCCTCCACTCGACGAAATGATCTTGATCAAACGACTCTCTTTTTTTCCAATGAACAATTTCATCGTTGCTTTCGTCGCTTTGCAACTTCATGATACGCAAACAAACAAAAATGGAACCGGATGCAATGTATGCGATTGCCCCAAGTATTATTTCGACGCGGTGTACGATAAAAAGCTACACTCGAATTTGGACTGTTACCGGGAAAACGAGCAGGTCCACGTATGCGAAAGTTGCCAACTTGCCCAGTAATCGCGATAAAACCTTTTTAACGAATTACTCGACCGTTTGGTAATAGCCAGAATTACGCGGTTGTTCGAAATTTGTGTATCCGCGCAAATATTAACAGCATCGGTAACGCCAAAGTGGTTTACCCCTTGTTTATCCGCAAATATAATTTATTACATGCAAACTGGTCGTAACTGTGCTACATTATTTTGTTCCGGCAAATTGAGATACAACGTTATTCCGTGTGGCTCGAACTATAATACCATTTGCAAACTATTCCCAATGTGTTTCGTTTTCAGAAAAGAAATACGATAGCTACGACAAATATTACGTATCTCTCTGTGTCGATTGAAGTTCGAATAAACGGTGACGAAGTAGCAGCTAAATGTTTCATATGTCACGTGTATTAATGAATTTAGCATTTATTTTTAACCAAATGAAACGTGTACTTATTATTAACAATTCGTGCTGTTTTGCCAGAGTGTTTCAAGTTTCAGAAATTCTATGCAAAAGAAATTTTGCCTTTGACTACTAAAAGAAGGGAAAAAGTGGCTAATGAATGCATAATTGTTTAAATTTATTGATGCATTTACAAGTTAATAATTTTAATCCTTTGCGATTCGTTGGTGCTGCCTATGACACTTAACAAAAGTTAAGACTTCGAATAACGTTTCGAATAACGCCTCGAATAAATTATAAAGCAATGTTATTCGACTAATATTTTAAATAACACCTCGAATATGTTATGAAAAAATGTTATTCGAATAAAATATACCCAACTCTGTTTTATAGAGGCGAGGAAATTTTCTTACGTTCTTCGTAGCTTTGGTTATTTCCTCGCTTTAAATATCTTCCATTGACACTTCCTCTTTTAAATGAAATTGAAATTAAATTTTAAATTTTATTCGAATATTTTATTCGACTAATGCCCAACCTACTAATTTAATCAGTAGCTGAACCGAACCAAATCCGAACTAAATCTATAATTTACACACTTTTAATGGGTTCATTACTTCCACTAAACTCTTACGTAAATATGTACGTTAACTATCCACTGACATTTACTGCATATTTACGCTTTTACGTGGCTCAGCTATGAGAATTGCTTCGTATAGAAACGCAGAAGCTAATAGTAGCAACGTTTCGTTGGAAAATACAAGACCGAGTATGTGTAAATAGCATTTTGTAGCTCGTAAAATTCGATATGTATATTTAAATTGACTTTCCTGGTAATTGATGTATTTTATCAAACGTTACGATAGTTTAATGCACGTTGAATAATGGGTGTACTTTTGCAACGATGCGCACGGTACGCTTAAAACAAAGATTCGCATGCGGCCAAGTTAAAGCACGTTGAAAACAGTATCTTTATAGTCGATACGGTCGATAACCCACTTAGGGAAGCGTAACGCCAACTCGTGAAATAGGTTTGAATCATGCCACGTAAAAACTTGAGCAATACGCTCTCGTCATAGTGGTGCTCTCCGCGTACTCTCGATATTACAGACTTCTATCCGACATGTATGTATGTACTTTCTTATTCACGATGCTCTTTCGTGTACTCGACGAAATCTAATTCTCGTTTTAAAGACGAACAGTTCCGATTAGTGTTGCAAAATGTACAAAATAATCGTTTCGCGGTACAGAGTCGATCGAAATTGCGAATTCACCTCGGCAAATGAACAAGAATTTATCTCGACACGATTAATAATATCAACCAATTGCGAAATGTCCAATTCGAAACATTTATTGAAACTAAACAATCCGCGTGAATATCGCGAATTTTCTTCGCAAATAACTTCAAATATTGACTTCAAATATATCGATACAATTAGTGGCCTCAAATCTATGCAATTCTGCTATTTTAAATTACTCGACGAAACACGTGTAAAAGTTCTATCTAAAGGTTTTGCGTTACACGCGAATATCGATCTTGCTTTTATAAATTAATATAAAATTCAATCTGCAAATGATCAGTTTGTTAATAAGCAAACAAATGATGCGTAAAAGATAAACGAGATACTAGAAGTATCGACAATATTTTTGCACTTGTGCAACAATTTAGTTGACAACTAATTTATTAATCGCAACACTAAACTGCAATTAATCACATGGAACGTCGAAATACTTAGATATATACTATTTTCGTATTAATTATATAGGATCTCTTCTCTATGCTTCGAATTCTCAATTTCAACCTAGCCTCAACGAAAGGGTTAAAATCCTCCATCCGAGGAAAAAAAAAAACCTTTTTTTCCTCGAGTTTCGGTAACAATGTCGCGCAACGAAAAGCGCGGCGTACCGCGAGTATCATATTATCGATAATAAATTTGCGGACCGAGGATTTTATTCGTTTAGCGATCAGGAAATTCACGCAGAGTTACGTGAAACGAATGCAGGACGATGAGCGCGCTCTTTGGTGTTCCAGTGGCTAAAACGGCCGGTTACAATTACAAACGGAGTCCCAGTGGCGTGTAATCATGACATACGCACTTGCAAACACGCTCGTTACAACAGGCTGCTGCACAGGCATGTTGTACGGGACGGGAAACGATGCGCCCAGACAATTTATTCCCCGCTATCTGAGCGAACGTTTGCATTAACTAAAGCGAAATCCGACGTCAAACGGTAACGATGCACTGACCGACGTTCTACTGATCATTTTATCGTTCCAACGGATCCGCCTGACAGCCTGTCATTCCACGGAAGTGAATTTTTCCACCGTATATTTTACCCGCGCCGATTTCGTGACTGAAACGCGTACGTTGCACCACGATTAGTGTCCAAGCCGTCATTATTACCACTTCGCTTGACTCTGCTGATTTTATTAGAGATTTAGAGCGGTAAGCAGAGAAAGATCGACGTGGATTTAACTCGAAGAATATATAGAGAAATCGTTAAACTATTAAATTACATTGAGTTATTCGTATTCTTTAAGTGAAGGAGAATTCAATTCCAGCTACAAAAATTCGCAGAGAAACAGTAACACTATCCCTTCAGATGTTAAAATTAGGTTAAACGGCGGAAAATATGAAGAGAATATAATTAATTACGTAGAACAAACTAAGCTTTTGAAGAAAGTATAATTTATCTGTTCGTAAAGGTGAATGATCTATCAACTGCGATAATAAACCATGGTTATAATCATGTGTTCGAGTGAAATATACCCATATACTGTAAATACGTATTGTAGTGTATTGTATTGTACACTAACGTATAACACACGTGGTCGCTATCATTTTATAAGTCATATACAAACCTAATACCATTACACCCCATGAATTCTCCCCTGCCCGATTAATCTCGACAACCTTTAAACCCGATCAAGTCGATAATTTCTCGGACAGTATATAAACCTGCTGATAAGCCGGATTAATATCTTACGAATTTCAGAGAAGTATCGTCACCGGTATCGCGGAATATGTTAATACGAATGCTCTGCAAGCAAGCAGCCGAGGAGGCGAGATTACGTGACTGGTTTTACTTTTCTCCCGGTTGGCTTTATTTCTTTCGTGCCGGAGATTGCGTTTTATATGTGACCACAGTCGGTATTTACTCCTTTCCACGCACCCGTTTTACACACCGCGCGGAGGCCGGAATGAATTTCAACGCGACGTGAAATTATCCGTGGCTTCACGTGACGTTTACAGCAAACTTCTCACCGATAATTATACCTTTCCCTTTTCTACGGATCCAGTTTTCCCCCAATACCGTTTTTACGCGCTACCGTATCACGGAATATCTAAGCTCGCTACACGCCAGATTATTACTGTGTCGGATGCAGTAACACGGAAGTACGCAATAACATCCACGACGGCGGACCTAATGCAAATACCACACTTCCTTTCGTTAACATATTCAAAGCATTCTAAAATGTTTTTCCCCGTGACTGCACGCCGTATTACGCAATTTACTGCCTCCTGTGGCTTCGCTTCGCCGTAAAATACTTTGCTACTCGAACGCTGTAAAATAATAACTAATTACACATAGTCGTCCAGCAGTTTTATGCTTTAATGGAAATTTTTTAAACGCGAAAAACTTTGTGCGTTCGAATTTCATTTACGCGTTGAAGTGTTCTGGGTAGTTTCAAATTATGGGATGGATACTATTCTATTCATTTTGTAAGTCTCACGTCACGAATAATTGAAATGTTTAAGCGATTCTTTATGGAAGTCAAACATTTTGCAAAATATACCGTGAAAGCTATTAAAACTTGGGTATAAAGGGGGACAGTTCGATATTAATTTGCAAAAATTGAAGATCAATAATTTTTCACTAGACAATAAGTCAGAAGGGAGATCGGACAATCCTGAAATTGGTAACTTATATTATATAAGTTATTATTAACTTATATATAACTTATATTATATATAAGTATATAATAATGAAACTAGTTGATCGTTCGAATCGTGTAAGAATTATCTGAAGTAAATATACGAGTGTAGTGTTTTGAAAAAATATAGTTACGTTTAATCCTTTAAGTTTGGGAAAACAACATTTCGCATGCATCAACCTAATAATTATACTTTCGGGGGGAACTTTCAGCAGCCACTGCTTATAAATTAACCGCTTGCACTGCAATAACGAGTCACGCGCGTTCCATAAATTATGATGTAGATTTGACAAAAATGGACACTGCTGACGAGAAAATTTAATTTTAACTGTAACTTCAGCTTTCTATTACAATATCGAAGGTCGTTAAATAAATATTGCCCGTAATAGTCAAATAATTTGTACGTAACATAATAAGAAGACAGTGATTAGCCAACGTTAGCATACGTAAGTAATAAAATAATCGTAGCGCAAGGGGTTAACCCTTTGGCTTACAACAACGAGCTACACTCGTGGTTTAATCTATGGTAGACCACTTAAAATAGAAACATGCTGTATTTTCTACTCAATTTTAATTCATCTTGTATCAATCTGTAGGATTGTGAGATTGAGGATCACTAGGTATGAATTACGTATAATATTTTAGTGCTTTGCATTCGATATAACGTTATAATAAAAAGTGGTCAAAATTTCAGTGAATAATCGTCGAAAAATTCGTAAGCCAAGGGGTTAATATGGTATAAAAAATGGTCTTATCTTCAAGAATTATATTCAAAAGTTGCCCCAGCAACGGTACAAATTCCAATTCCTCCAAAATCGCTTCGAGAAAGAGAAGAACGCCGAACGAAACCACGATAGCCCGTTAAAGCTCTCGAGAACCTGCTCCGGGACCATTTCCTGCGATTCCCGCCTCAATTATTAAACCCATAGCCAGAGGCTGGCGATCGCAAAAATATTCCCAAGCGAGTCGCGACGGAGAACGCGGGTGGTCCACCAGCGGAGGCCTCCGACTTTTCAATTTCGCCACGATCGTATTCTACATGCACGCATTTCCATAAGCTCCGAAATCCTCACGACGTGTGGATCGCGACGTTTGTCCCTAGAGCATCCTGTCGCGATGCTTCTCCTCGGGAATCGTACCGGAAATCCTGGATCGAAGCTCCAGAAATCGACTCGAACGTCTGCGCCTGCAGATACACGACTTATAACCTCCATAGAAACGGCGAACCGTAACTATAGCACCGCTAGAATTTCTGAAAATTTCGGGAATTTCTAATGCTGACAAACGAATTGTTTCGCAAGTAATTTATTCGCTCACTAAACCGTTTCGCTGTTGATTAAACTAGCGATGCGTTGCAATCGAAGACGGTTCCGAGGTATTTAATATAGAAAAGTGTCTTGGAAAGTAAAGTTTACAAATTCGTTAACTTGGAAAATATAGTTTGTAAATTCTATGCTTTCCCATAGCAAAAAAGCCACGCGTAAACCCTTTTGAATTTCGTCTCTTAACCCTTTGAATACTGTTGGCGCCTATAGGTGCTAATCTCACGTTGTTCGTTACAGCAACGGTTGACGTCTACAGACGCTCATTTCACATTTTTAGAAGCTAATAGCGCTAATGGGCACTCGGCAAATGTTATCAGAATTATAGCAAAGCTCCTTGCTTCTATCAGACGTAAGCGAGTTATGACTCAAGATGTGTTGTAAAAACCTCCATATACTTTTTAGAAAACGCATATTAACGAAACGTTTCGTCGTTCATAGAGTCGGTCACAGCAGATTACGCGCAACGTGTATCAAAATCTGCCGTAGCCAAAGGGTTAACGATTTCTACACTAGTAGTACTGTCGCATCGCATATTCCGACCCGTATACTAGACAAAACGGTGCATAAGCTCTACCTATAAGCTACTATTCGTATAGAATACTCGTCAACAGTAGTAGCTACCGGAACTTTATCGACACTCCAAGCACGCATCGAATGCACCTTGTGTACGATCTCAGTGGGCATTCATAGCAAAGCGGAGACATAATTCCGGGACGCGAGGACACTCGATAGATCCAAAGATACGGACAGAAGCGTAGATTGGAAGAAAGGAGAGAAGAAGACCAAGTTAGATGGTCAGAGAGAAAGAGAGAGAAGGGGGAAGAGAAGAAGGGCCACTGGAGAGAAGCAACCGACCTGTCTGAGTCAACCGGTCTAACCACATGTTTGCCTGCAAGTCGCTATGCAACCGGATGGGGTTCGCTGAGAACCGTAAGCAACCTCCGTTAAGCCGCATTTACACCGAAGAACAAATCGATCGGCAGGCACGACGTTTCTCCGTGGAAAGCGACGTTTATCCTACGGATCGATCGCGCGGCCGACACGGACAGAAACCGCGGACAAAGAGAGACGCCGGTCGTCCAGCCGCGAGCCGCTCGCATTTAGGTTAATTAATGGGGAGGGCTGGTAGAAACTGGCGTTATACCGCCTCTCTGACTACGATACACACAGGGCGCCGGTGTGCGGTGGTGGGCTACAACCTACCCGCAATGAATCGAGATAATCGAGATTGAAATTTTTCCAACGTTACCCACCACTATTGCATACGTTCGCCCTGCGCGGCGGTGCGCGAGCACGGGAACCGATAGCGATCACGATATATCCGTAATTAGGATTTGTCGTTTGATCGATGCAACCTATTAAACCAATTTGAATACAATGGCCGGGACGTGGGGCGAGCGTACCTTTCTAACCGGATCGTCGTGGGAGGAATAAAAGGGAAGTTAATTTCGACGCGTAGTACGTTTAATTATTTTACGGTTCGGATCTTCCGCCTTGGGAAATGTTGCAAGCGTTTTTGGCAGCAGTTAATCCTTCGACCGGTACAGAGTTTTGTTTTGCGATTCGAAGATGTTTATATTGATTACGTGTATTGATACGGAAGATGGAGAAATGTAATAGAGATAATAAAGGAACATGGTAAAAGCCGTTTTCATTAAATAGAGCATAGAAACGTGGCTCCAGTTGTGTAACATTAATTGTGCATATAGATGCGAAGTTACTTCTTTGGGCCTAATAATTTTTAGCCGTACATATATGGCCATACTCGTCGAAGGGTTAGTCGAGGCTTTTTACAGAAGATAGAAGGATATTACAGAATGTCCAAGATATCGTTTTATTAAGATAGATGGACAGATATATTTTTTATTTTTCGAAAAGGTATTGCAATGAACACCGCCTCCATGCACATACGCACGTAAACTACACCTTATGCTTAACTTACTATACTTATTTACTTACTAGTAGTCTTGTAATTCTAAAAACCGTACGCCTCAGCGACAGAAGCATAACGACATCATTACCCATTAAGATATAACTACTTTCTCCTTACTAAACTGTAACATAAATATAAACATAACAAATCTTCAACTATAATTTAAAATAGATCCCTCCTTCAATTATACTGTTTTATTTAGTTAATCACGACATTTAGCTGCTATAGCGTTGAATATGTTACGAATTCAAATTAAGGGTTGTTGGGATATGCTTGCGAAGCGAAGGTAATTTTGGACTTCTTTATCGCAATCGTAAAATAAAATTACACTTTAGCCGAAAACTTTTGGCAATCATTGTAAGAGCGGTAAGGGTATTTTCGAACCAATTCATGCTTTCTGAAATCATAACACTATATTTGAACCGTTGGGAAGTTGACTGCCGTGCTTGATTACCTTAACGATATTAAAAATACACAAATGCCACGGATCGATATCGTGACGCGCAAATAGCCGGCTGATTTATCAGATTTAAAAATCGTTTTCCCGGATCAGTCCATACGCGGATCGATATGGTTACCCGGCAAACCAACTCCTCGTATATTTCTTTCCATGGAGACCGAACATAAAAAAAAACAGAGGGAAAAGGAAGAATCGAACGATTCGACCAAGTAAATGAAGCTTCGTATAATCGGTGACTAAGTTACAGGATAGACCATCCATTTATAAGAAACGTCATCAATTTTAAACTGAAATTCGGATCGTGTAAAAAGGCAGACGATTTTTACGCCCCTTGCGATTTGGAATAATTATTATAAGAACTGTATTCGATCGTAATAACACAAGCCAGTGATAATCAACCTTTTATCCTCTACCGTCGATTATATCATTTCTATCGTCCTCATTATTTATACCGAATTTCATCGATCTTTTCGAAGATTAATTCATAAATTCATATTGATGCGAATTACAAAATTATTTTACTTTGGCTACTGTAATTAAATAAACAATTGCAGCGAGTTATTGATCATCACTGATACACACTTTCCCGTGTCTTATTGATATCTCCATGAATACCGTGCAACTGTTCTGCATCGATATTGCACGAAACGTTATCAAACATAATTTACCAATATCGCGTGTACAAATTATATTGATACGCGGTTTGATATCGTATGAAGGTATTAGGGAATTGATACGTATCGGCATTCATAAGTATGTCTCTGAATTTCGTCCCACCGCTAATTCTGTATAAGAATGAATAGTCCATCCTATGCTTCGTATGACGGTATAACCAATCATTCGTGAGCGGAGTTCTAATAATTCCACGGTCGATATGTATCCTGGTGAAACTGCGCGAGATATCCGGCGGCCAGGCAAATATCTAGCCATTCCGGGATTCGATCGCGCGATAAAAAGGACCGTTCGATCAGGAGGCGTGGGGAAACAGCGAATTACAGCTATCCGACCCGAAGCAAAGCCAACGTGTACAACACGCGTGCGTGCGCGCGTACAACGGTATGCCGACTGGCCATTTAAAATTTAAATGTTCCGCGTCCCGATGCACTTTATATATCACCGATGCTCTTTTCCGCTCGCCGGCCTCCATATTTTACCGGACACGCGGAAATCATTTCGCTTATACGCGGTATTCGGAGATAAATATTGTTTCGCAAAAAAAAAATAATAAATATTAGGTTCAGTGGTAAATTTGTCCGTTTCACCGGTGATATTCGTTTCTTTTTTTTTTTGGAGGGGGGACACTGTTATGAAAATGTTACCCGCGTTAACTACAAAAGAAATATCGCCGGAACGCAAACGTTATTCGATAAGAAATTTACGAGTCTTCGCAATTTTTGTTTCTTTTTTTTTTTTTTTTTTATTTATTTACGTGTCACGATACCGCAAACTTTATTGTTGATTTTGGCTTTAAATTTTTATTCACAACATATGTACATATGTACTCGTTACGAAAGTTACATTTAAAGATTCGGTTGTATTGAAAATTTATAGGTATTGTGATAGATTGCGTATGTTTACGCAGGTTCATATTTTTATAAATAAAACTAAAGAAATGAGAAGTGAATGTAAATATATAAAATATTCAAAGTAAAGTACCATTGAAAGGATTAACCCTTTGTACTCGAACTTTTTCTCTGCTGAAGCTTTCAGCAGCTCTTTTTTGGCTCTATCTGGCTACGCAATATGTGATTTATTTGAAGGCAAAATTTAAAAGACAAGATATGTTCACCGTTACTTAATTACTATCATAATGCGAACATTTGGTAACGGAGCAGTAAGAGACACGCTTCGAGTGAAACGCAAAACTTTGACTACTACCTCTGAGGAGTATACTCCGAGTGCCCCTTCAACCCTTCAACGACGTCGCGATTTTCTGTTCTTCTCGCACAAGTAGAAAAGATTTCTGTATTTCAACTTTACTCGACTACGCTACTAATTTAATCCGCTATTAATAAATGTAGGGATTAACCACGGGTTCCATGATCGCCAATAAATAGCTTCTTCCATTCTAAAGTTTCACACTAATGCTAAAGAGAAACCAGGGTCAATGCATCGTACGGTTGCCACCCCTGAAGGGTTAACACACGGCTGAGCTACATTTGAATACAGCCTGATCTCGATTTGCCCGGCTAATAATACACAATGAAATATGCCAAGCGATAGCACAGAGACACCGATTGAACCGGTCGTCAAGGTAAACCGGAACAAAACGAGGTCCAGAAGCAAGATTGCCGCGGCCGGGGAATCCTCAGCCTCGCTATCAGAACAAACTGCTACGAGCAGGTGGACACGTACGTACGTGGTTAAGGCTATATCAGCGGGTCGAAAATAGGGGAGGGGGAAACGAGGTTGTTACACCTCGGCTACAAGGGAGAATCCGCTTTGAAATCTCGACCGTAGCCCGTAGTAGTTGTACGTACGTTGCCGCGTGTCGCTTAGAATTTGCGGCACGAGCTGGAAAAAATCCAAAGACGGAAACGGCGTACGCTCGAAACGTGCAAAAGGGGATCGGTCGTCTAGAATAAAGAGCGAAAGAGATGGGAACGAGGACGATGAAGAAGAAGAAGGAGACGAATAAGAAGAAGAGGGATTAACACAGCGAGAGATTGAAATGCACGGAATAAATTTCAAGCGCCGAACACGCGGACGTTGCAGAGAGAGATTTAATTAAAGATGCATTGCGCTTCATTTCTGAAGTTGAATGGAAGCCGTACCCTAGCTATACCGCCTTAGCCCCTTCCTTCTTGATTACATCCACTCCCCCGGTGACCCTCATCGCGTTCATTTTTTATCCGTCCAAACAAACCTGAACGCCAAATTCACCCTCTCGATCGAAACATTAATTGAACTTTTCCCGATGCCTCATTTACCGCTAACTTTTTCGCGGGATTACTTTAGTCGCGTTATCAGCTACGATTGCAGAAATCGAAGGAATTATTGGCGAAAGGAAAACATTGTTTTTTGGGAAGGACATACAGGGATATGAGATAGGTCACTGTCCCTATAATCGACATTTGGATTCGTTTATTTAATGGCAAAGTAATGTAAGAAGAATCGTAAGTAAACAGATTTTCATAGTAAATTTGGACTTTGATTTACGTAAAAACACCTAGATATTTTATATTCGGTTACACTTAATATTTGAGAGTGAATATTAGGAGGTAAATGTGTTGTTGAACATTAAAATGTGACCAATGTAATTATAAAGTATGGGACGTGTCGTAATTCGGTAAAGCGATATACGTTTACTATACATTTTATATCTGTTACACAAGCTGACGTGCTAATATATGTAAAACGTGTTTCTATTCAAATGACAACTTTTCAAGTGACAGTAATAGGGACATTGTACTTTGTTCTACATTTTCAATTAATCAATAATTAATTCACTATATTCAATATACCTATAAAAATCTGTTTATAAATAAAAGAGATATTGAACAATATTATGCTCCAAACTTGAACAAGAACTGAAAATATGTCTTCCACCAACTGTACTTCGCAATCGATTTGAAATATACTCGAATCTTTTTTTTTTCTCCCACGCCAATCATTTTTTACCGTTAAGTTTCCCCTCCCTTTATTCCTATTAACCATCTCGAACCGCTAATCAATGATGTACCGAAATCGCCGAATAAATAAATATTGAAACCGAACGAGGATCGAAGAGTAAAATAAACCCGCGCGCATCGAACTAATTGAATTCCCAGTAGCGTTAATAAAAATCAAATCATGAATTACCCTATCACCTCTTCCATCGATACACGTGTTATAGATAGCAAAAAGAAATAACTCGATGAACGTGTCCGAGCGAATCTATCATCTGCTAAATGCACGAGCTTTCAACGGTATTCGAGGTTCTTTTAACCTCGCGCGTACAGCCGGACCTCTTGAATTAATTAAACGATCGCACGACCCATTTGAATTGCGGCAAAGGAAGGAAACATATTCCCGTGGCCGGTCGAAAATTGCTCAACCGTGTTATTTTTTATCAACAGCCTCGAATATGCCGCGATATTTTTATTTTGTTCGAACGCGTAACGAATGTTTGTTCCTCGTGTTCGCGATGCGACGCGGGGTAGGAAAAAATTCCGCCGAGGATGGAAGAATCACTATACCGCGACACTGTACACAGGCCACCGGCATTGTTCGATAACATTGTCGGCGCATTTAAATTGTACATTTATCGAACATTTTATGCATCGTCAATTAAAACGTTACGCGTTAACGAAAACTTTGCCCACGAGGGAAGCGGAATAAAAAACGGGGATAATTCTTCCGCGCGTTACGGAAGAATGCGTTCGTAGCCGGGAGCCAATTATTCAACGTATCGAAAGATAGTTCAACGATGAAAAGCCGATTTTTCATGCCGACATCTGCGCAATGCTACTGTTTATATTTGGCGCACGGAAACAAGCAAAAACTAAAGGATGAGTCGAAAGCTAATTTTTTAGATCCGCGAACATTCGAAACGGAAACTTTGCGAGACCTCGAAACTCTCGAAACTTTCCAACCCCTGAATCCCTATTTTCTTCCCTTTGTTTTTTAAGCTAAGTTACCTTAAGTAGCCCTTTTGTCGAGAAGCAGAATTTAATCAGACGCTATTTTAGAAGGCCAAATTATTTATCGAATATGATTAAATAAAACTTAAATGTAATTATTAGATTAATGCATATTAAATGTTTCCGCAATGTTTTACATTAATGGTTGTTAATTGTATGTTAAAATTGGATGTTAATGGTAATGAATTACCATTAATTCATTAATGAATTAATTACTAAATTCATTAATGAATTGTACAATGGTAATGAACAGTTCCCTTCGTTTTGTCTAATTGTTAATCGTAACAAACCACGTTAAAGAAGACAAAATTAACTGCAATACACGATAATTATCCGAATAGTCCAAGTATTAGGTTAATTATTTCTAAGTTTCGAATATTTCATTCCCTGTCAAAAAAAAAACCCCCCGGCGAAGGAATTGGAAAGATTCGCGATGCAGATTCTTCCGCGATTTAAATTTAAAATCCAGCCCTTCTTCGCCGTGCACAGCATCGGCGAAACGAACGAACGATTTCGCGCTATTGCTACACCGTTCGTTGCATCGATCGTTACCCGAAAGTTTCGAGTTTCTGTCAAAAGGTGGAAAGATTTGTGCGCCGACAGGACGGTTGATTTTCGATACATGCGCGACAGTGCAGTGGTTCGCTCGAACAGCCGATAAACCAGAACGAGAGATTTACGACTGGCTAACTACGCACTGACAGTCAAGAAATAAGTGCCGCAATAATGCACGTAACGTCTGCTCGTCATTAATGCGGCAGGAACGCCGGCAGCATTCCAAACGACTGCGGTCAACTGCTATCTGTTCTTTCTTGTTCGTCTGGTATTGCGGGATATAGGCTGGCTGTGTAAGTACGGGCCCCGACATTCGTAGGTCATGAACACGCGAGAAACAGTGTTGGAGTGGAGGAGATTGAGAGAAGTAGATGCTTGGAATTTATGGTTCTTTCAACCCTCGCTCGGTATAGTCATATGGCGATCGCATAACTGGTATATATGTACGCACGTACGTATGTACCATTTGGTAGCGATGGCATTCGTACAAAGACGATGGTATAGACGCAGACGAGGTACAGGATAGACATGTCATCTTATGGCACTTCGTGTCACACGATATAAAGTATAGATAACCTAATATTACACGTTACCGCGACAGCTTTTGACAATGCATTCGGATATTAACTGGGAATAGATTGATACATTAAAACGATGTTAATTTGGTTGAATGAACGAAAGAATCGCATTCATAGATAAATAAGATAGGGGAGAGTTATATTAAATATGATCTGGGATCGTTACACGAATTTTAATACAAGAAATATTAGATATACCGAGAAGTAATTTATTATTTTTAAATAGGTCGATGAATTTAGTTTATCTAAAAGTTAAACTTTCGAACAGAAATTATCAATCAATGTACAATATTACAATCTATAGAAATGTATTCAAGATCGAATTGATATTTGATTTTATTAAAATCAATTGTTAAATTTAATAGGAGACGTGAATTATTCGTTGGCACACTTTAGGTCCGTTTCTTTCATTTAAATCAACATTTACTTTTAACAAAGTTAGTCGCTTGTTTGATATTAAATATAATCGTTGTTGTTTCCCGCATTTTTGGGGCAAGCTATATAATTAATTCATCGAGCCACTTAAAAATAATAGATTACTTATTGGTACACTAATGTCGATAAGAAGGAAGGCTAATTATTATAAGAAGATTTTGCTAAATTAATAAAAGAATCACATCCGTAAATGGACAATGCAGAGAAGAATTATCTGAAGTGTACTTTTATTATAAAACAGTTAACTGAAATGTACTTCATATAATAGTCCGCGTTGTATCATTTTCCTAAGCTGAATTGACACGGTAGAGCCTGAGTTATTGATCAAAGCCAACAAACTGAGCAGTCGCGGAACACTTGTTGCTAAAATCGTAAGGTAGAAAAATACTACAGGCTGCTCATGCGAGCATAACATGCTTCGCTCTTCAAAATTTACAACTAGAGGGAAACAAAACGACAACTGTCAACTCGGGGCAAATATTAGTACAAAAGAAACGAAGGAATAATTATGTCGACGCCAGATAAGGAAAAAAAAAACACGTCTAATCGTGACCAAAGAATTATTTTAACTTCAACACGGTGAACTTTTATATGGTCTACTTAACGCTAGATTAAAGGTATGAAAAATTGCACTGTAAATTTTTACGTAAACATCTTAATAACCACGAAGCGATAGCAATTACCAAATTACGTTTATTAACTCTTTAACTGCGGGTATATTGTAAAAAGTCGTACTTTTCGAACGTAAATGATAAAAACATGATAGAATTATATATACACTGGACCAAAAAAGTTTCCACATACCCGATGAGTATTTGTTAACCATTTCGCTACTAAAGACATATGAAAAATTGGGCAATCGTTAGATAAAAATATACGTATTAATTTTCAGCAACACGATACTATTTTTACTATACTTTATACTTACTCTACCATAATTAATTATCCGAAATATGCAAACGTTCAAAGCCTTACTTCTCCTTTAATAATAAAAATAATCCCCATCTGTGTATTGCGAGAATATTTTTAATTTTAGAGCGCGGTAGCGAAAGTGTTAATTAACGTATTACAGTATCGTAGCGTAATCGGAAACAAATATTTCTCTTATCAGTTATAGCTCATGAAGATAATAAAAATTACTAATGTTAAAACGAATTGGCATATTATCTATTGTTAGTGAAATTTTAAAAATCATGAATAATAAAGTGGTCTGCTTAACCAACGAAAATGTGTTCATTATAATTGTCGGTTGCTACGAAAATGTGAGTGATTCCCTGTGACGTAGATTAAGAAGCCGTCCAATCCAGTCTACGCCTACGTACAAATGTAACGTAGGATATCTACGAACTTTCGAACATAATTCAAACGCACGCTTGCATACACATACGAATATTTATGAGATAAAGAAAATTACAGTATACGCACAAAACTGTACTTGTTCGTATAGTAAAAAATAAACTCGACTAAAGTGTGAAAATCGTTTATTGACGACGTCCGTGTTTCATCGAAAGTTTCGCTCTGTCGTCCATTGGCGACGCCCACAGTTAAAGGGTTAATTTCTTATCTACGCATCCTGAAGAGAAACATCAATCATAAAGAGGCGAATTAATATGCCCGCTTCTAAATGGACTGGAAGCAATCTGTGACGCTCGTCGTGGTTACAACAGCTTTAATAAATAATGGTCTACCACCGTGAATCAATCTTGTCGCGCCATTACGACAGACTCTGCGTATTTTTGAAAGGGAAAACGCCACCATGGTATTCGACGCACATTGCCAACGATAACGGCTAATAGAACGAGATAAACGAGCCACGGTGTTGCACGACATTTGCAATATAACTTTTAAAAGTAAATCACTGAAGCCTGTCCTTCGTCATACAATTTAGATTAGATTAGACGCGTGCGTTGGCACATCGTTCTGTACCATATTTCAAAGTCGAAGCCTCTTCATTTTGGAAGAGAGCCTCCGGTGAAATGGCAAATTTTAACACGCGGCCTATGTTTGCCGAAGATTTAAAACATCGCGACGCGTACGGTGCGCATAGGAGTGACTCATGCATGCAGAACGCACGCAATAAAAGAAAGAAGGGAAACATGGAACGGATTGCAAAGTAATTACACTGTCGTTGCATGTTACGGCAAGAACTATGACCGGTTAACAGGCAATGTTCTGTAATTGCTGGGTGCAAAAATTGAGCAAACTATGATATTCGTATACAGTCAGCCGCAAAAGTCCGCGTACACACCTTAACCCTTTCGATACTAACAGAGGCTATAGACGTCGCGTCGAAATTTCGCAATAGTTAAGAAATACGGTTAAATCTAATAGTATAGTTTGACATTGCTAGGTTTGTGGTTAATCTAATGTTCGTCAAATGTTGGTTGGTTAAAAAACTAACAATTTGCAAGTAAATGTTACATTGTAAACTCGCGGCTGAATTGTCCTGTACAGCTTTAGTTCGCTGACGGCCAATTTTGCAGTAGCGAAAGGGTTAAATGTTAAATATTTACACACGTTATAATGTTATATTTCACGAATTTTTCCTCCACTTTAATTACTGTAAAATATGTCCTAATTTACGGTGTGTAATAGATTTTTTCCGCGATACTTTGTTAGTATATTTTACACCTATAAATTAGCAGAAAATGTTATATAACTATGAGTAATTTCAAGCTTCATTAAAAAGTTTCTTCGATAAAAATACTGGATCGATGGGAAAGTAATAATTGTTGATATTTCTACTGATCTCTTATTAGCGGATTCTAAAGCTATTTACGAATCTATCGAATTTTGAATAATGGAGCGATCGATGTTGTCGAAATGGTCGAGGTTCTTCTATTCGTTTAGATATTCGAAATTCAATGGTGCACGTAGACTTTTGCGACTGACTGTATAATAATATAGGCATGCATGCACGTGAACATCACCTAAGTACACGCACACGTAAATTGGAATGAGCACAGCACTGACAAAGAGTACGAAACCGCAATTTGATAAAAACGCAAATTCTGTAGTAAACATTATCAAACGTTACTCGCTAATAAATCAATTTATGTAACAAGGAACGTTACTCGTTCATAAGCGGATAAGTCTAATAAGGAAATATTGTTCGATATTTTATAATTAGACTACGCATGATTAATGCATATAATTTATGCATAAGAAATGTAAAGTATGCAAAAAAAAGAGCAATGAAATAAACGCAGAGATATGCAAAGTAACGCGCCCGATATACCGTTTAAACAATTAACCATATCTCCATTATTCGATACTGGGAATACGATATTCGAAATTTGGATACACCTCGATACTCTTCAAATGTCAAAAAGTTTCAAGTTTCGAGGATTTGAAACATTGTGCTACTTCTATAATAATTCGAAACTCTCTGAAATTTAGGTAAGTAATAATTTGCATAAATAACGAGAATGTTGTCATGATACGAATTTATTTAAATATTAATCTAATAGAGTTATCTGTTAGGATTTTAATTCTTGACAAAATTGATGCACCTTACAAACAAGAGGAAAGTTGTAAGGATTCAGGGTTTCGAAAATTTCAAGTTTCGAGAGTTTCGAAGGTTTCGAGGGTTTCAAGACCTCCCAAAGTTTCGGATTTGAATTTCGCGAATCTGGAAATTAGGTTTCGTCGCATGTCTATTATATACAGAAATTAGTTCCATGCTTTTTTCTTAAAACTCGATATACAGTCGATCGTAGAGAAAATAATAAAACCGAATTAAAAATAAAATTTTAATAAAATCTTAATTCGAAGTAAAACAAATTTCACGTCTTAAAAAAAAAATACAAGGGTTTCGATCGTTGTAACAGTAGTAATCGATTCGTCATTTATAATTGAACGAACAGTCAAAACATAGTGATGTTTTTTTTTCTACTTCTATTCTAATTTTATAGCACTTTCATTATTCCAAAATACGTCCTAATATATGTAAATATTCGAAACGTAAAATGTGTACGTAGACTTTCGTCGTTCATCGCCGTATCTTAACAAAAAGGCAAGCAAAATTTTAATATTCGAGATGATCTCAATTAGCTTCGATAACCTTTCTCCCATTTATGGAGCAACTGGCCAGTTGTTGCAAGGTTAAGCGAAAAGCATAAAGGGTAATAAAAAGATATCGAGCTGATCTCGTACTTTCGGCCGATAAGTGTGTATTACTATAATTTCACGTGCAGGTTAATCGCGGGTACGATCAGTACGATTCATAGTGGTTCGTTCATAATTTGCCAATGAAACGGAACAGCCAATACTGGGAAACGTAATTTCTCGTGTGTGGTGCCTTCTGGCAAGGAGCTATCAGTAGATTAGCGTTTAATCATTGAATTGAACGGAGCTAAAGTTTTATGCAGCGGAACCTTCATTGCCGGAAACTCCTATTACTCCAACTATACTTCACGATACGAGCATTCTGTTATCCGAACATTCCATTATTCCAGCCGCTCTTTTTCGATCCCCTTTTTTTCTACTTTTCAGGTAGAAACATTCTGTGCACGGTTGATTATGGTACGATAATATAATATTGTGCAACGTATGCGAATAATTTCGTATAAAATTAACTGTGGTGCATTATTTGCGATATAAAAAGGCATAGCATAAACTATAGAGACGCTGATCGTTAATTAACCCTTTCGCTAGGAGAAACGTATAAATGGACCATCATTTGCTAAAAGTCTACGTATACCTTTTCTATAACTTATAATTAGTATTATTTTTATTGCCATTCGTGTACGTTACGCCTTAATTATTCAGAGTATTAAAATATTTATACTCATAGCGTTTCCATATTAATAAAAAGTTCTCTCATTTACGCAATTTAAAATGCTTGCAATTTTTAAATGCCGTAGCGAAAGGGTTAAATGTAAATCTTTTGGAGTCATTAGAGTGCAGTTTAATCGAAGAAAGAAATGGAACAGGTCATAGATTTAAATTTTAACCAATAGTAATCCAATTTTTGTTTTTTTTTTTTTGGTTAAACCTAACATGTATTTTTAACAAAATCAAATATCTGTTCTGTCTTAAGTCTAATCGCTATTGTTGCTTAACGTTTTGTACTCGGTTTAAAATATTGTACTTGCTTTACAATCTCGAGATTTCGATCTTTTGAAACTAGTTGAAAATAATGGATTACTTATTGGTCCACGTAATATTACATAAGTGTATCAAATAACTGTCATATCTATACTCATTTATACGTAAACTATTAACATATGTAATGAAACATATATACAATATACGCAACAAAAACATTTTTATATTGAGAAACAAAGCCTACACCTTTGCGATATTCATTCTGGAAAATAATTTACTCGTCAAAGAGTTAACCGCTACCTCAATAATAACGTTTCCCCGCTGATTTTTTTCCCAAATAAAAACAACTGTTATTTTTGTTCTCCGGTTACAAGTGATCGAACGATGGACCGCAATAGCATAAAAAGCAAAACAAAAACAACGGAACAAACAAACGTAGGATCGCCGGTTCCCAGAGCGACGAGTGAAACACACGCGCGTCTAATACGTTCTCTGATCACGTCTGCGACTTCACGCGAAACGAATTCAAATCGTCGTGCAAATAACACGGGCCAACGCGACGGAGTAACGTTATATCAACAGAAGACCAGGCACGAACTGGACGAGGGCGTTTCTCGCAGACGGCTCATGAAGCGGCCAGAAATTCACGATTACCCCGAAATATCGTTCGCCTGTTTTAATCGCCTTTATCGAAGCCACATTAGCAAGTCAGAAATCTCCGAATCGACGCGTTTCTCCCCGTAACGGGTCGATCGCGCGAGGGTTTTCAGGGTGCATTTAAAATGCTAAACGTGATCTCGCGAATATCAATAGAGCGGGGCCTAGGACTGGTGGAATGCTCGTTACCGGAAACGGGAGACCGTGTAATCACCGGCTCCGAACGATGCACCGGCACGTTTGTTACCAGATAACCGGCAACGTTTTCGTTTACGTTATTCGCGACCTAGTGAAATTTCCGCGGCCGTTACCTAGCGAATTGTTGGATGACCAACACGACCAGTTCACATTGTAAACACCATAGGCTCATCCTAAACCAAATGCATCTGACAAACACCCTAATCTACGTTCCTAGTCATCCTGTACTTCGTACCTTTACTTGTCATCCTGTACTCCGTACCTTTACTTGTCATTCTTTACTCCGTACCTTTCCTTCGTCACTCTCTTCCTCGATCACTGTCTTTACCATTAGTCACCGCCAAAAACAGTACTTAAAAGTCCGCAAAATCATAGAACCGTTATATTTCCGTATTCGCTAGTCGAGTACAGTAACCGTATCGATACAGCCTCTAAAGAGTTATCTTCTACGAGTTGTCAATTCTCTCGGAATCCAACAGAACGATTACAAACGAGCAGGCACACGCACTTCGGGTCAGGGATCAAAGCGAAACTATGGTAAATCGATGGTTCCACGGGGATCAATTTGCGAACTTTGTTTCAGTATGCCGCGTATTTAAATTCGAAAGATGGTGCTGTGGCGGCTCTCCTGCACCCACCACTAGAGGGACATACGAAATAGGCTTTCTCGAAAGTACTCGCTCCAACTACCTCGTCCATATATATACCGCCTTTAACCTTCCTTCTAATATCCCAAGTCTAAGGCAGGGCCTGCTAGGTAGCCTTACTGATGAGTCCACTAGCAGGCCCAGGACGAAACGCCCAACACCCTTCCTTTTCCCTATCCTATCCCCTCTCTACAGCTCCACAGTGCATTATAGGGGCTGACGCTAGGCGAGAGCTCTAGGTGGACTTGTTGTTTATCTAGGTCGCGTGCCTTTGTCATTCACGAGTAACTGGGTTACATTCGGTATAGAAAATGCGGCTGGGTTAGACTGATTATAAGGTGACCACGAATTGCCCGAAGGAAAATAAGGGGAGAATCTAGGTATCGAACTTTCGTATCATCGCCGGACTGCGGATTTTTATGCAAATCGCTGTTTACATCAATGAGAATTCAATGGGAGCGTTCACACGAATGACGATATCTATTCTTCAGCTGTGCGACAGTGACGAGAACAGTTTTGTATTGCACGGATACTATGCATATATTATGTGCGCTGCGTGTTGAGTAATAGAAAAGCCAAGAGTCAACCAGGGCAAAGAGAAAGAAACAATATGCAACGATTTTTATGCGAGCGAATTGGATACAAATTGGAGAACGTGTGAAGATTATTTAAGACTAATTACGTTCCTAAAAATGCCGTTCCTAAAAAAAGGCTAAAAATTGCCAAGAACGAGAAGCAAAGGTAGATTCGCAAAATTAATAAAACTACTTTATTATTTTAGTAACTATAGCGGATTACTAAAAGATAATGAACACGTGCCGTGTTATACTAAAGTTTCCTCAATTATTTCACCGTATTAGGGAGAATTCGTGTTGGAAGATTGTTGTATTATAATAAAGATCTGCACAATTCTTTGATCGTGTCGCAGAAGTACATTGTTATACGAGGATTGATTGTAGAGTTTTGACAAACACGTTTATAACCCTTTCGTTACGGCATTCGAAATTAAAAACATTCTCAACGCACAGATGGAAGTTATTTTGACTATTACCAAAGCAGTAAGATTATAAATATTTCTATATTTCACACGATTAATTATGGTAGAATAAATATGTGGTAAATAATGATAAAAATATCGTTGCGTTACAGAAAACGAGCACGTATATATTTACCAAACGATTGCTCCATTTTTCAGGACGCATATATACGTCTTCAGTAGCGAAAGGGTTAATCAGTTTTATCAGACAAGAACGACAAGCGTGAACACATTCGTTTGAACGTGGTTCGTACGAACACGCGTCCATTGCAATCGCAGCCTTAACACTGAAAGGGTTAATGCATTTTGATCGGACCGAGCATAGTGAATCATAGTCTCGGGTAGACGCGTGGAACGTGTGTTTCAGGGGAACTTCAATTCGCTCGATTAGACCATAACCTTGGCTAGAGGATACTGTGTTACGCGTACGCGCGTTCTCCGGTGTACGTTCGCTAAACATAAACACAACTTCTAGCTTAAAACTCCTCCGTTATCATTCGCTCCGATTTGACGCGGCGATAAACATACACCGAATCGATATTCAACGCGTGTACGACTAGGATGCCATAAGAATCCGCGACGTAAAATTCCCCGACACTGTTTTCATCGACAACTTTTTGTCCGACTCCAAATTTGCCCAACGATTTTGGCCGATAACAGTTTTAACCTCTTAGCTACGACTTATTATGCGTATATTAGCTATGTTATATATTAGGCAAACGTTAAAAGCGAGATCTGTGTTCGATGCTTCTCAATATACATTTCGTAACACCTACGTTACCCCTTTGCACTTGAGAGTTGTCGAAATTGGTTCACTTTGGCGAGGAATTTCCACTCGAATAGAAAGGTTTAAATAAGTGAAGATACTGTCATTTATTGTTCTCTTCGGTTTAGGAATTGAACATTTTTGCGGTGTAAATAGTAATGGCCCCATAGCGGATTTTTCGAATTCGTAAACAACTTTAACCACTTGCTCTACAATTATTTCATTACCCACGTACGATAACATAAGTTGACCGCTGCTTTCAACTACTACTGTATTACTATACTACTGTATTACTATACTAACTACAAATCGTATGGATATTGTAGGCAATTTTTATTTTACAGCCGCCAATCTTGTAACGCAAAGCTAAGATTGAAGTTCGAATTAAGTTTTGCTCTCCGTTTCATCGAATCTGAGCCATGAATCTGATTATTGTAGGCCAAGGTGTTAAATAGTATTGCTTCGAAGTGCTCGAGTGCAAAGGGTGAAAGAGAAAATTATAGTTGAATGAGTTTTAACCTTTTCATGTATTTTCATGTAACAGATTTGAGTAATACGATGCGAATAAATATTTTAATAGCTAATTGCATGAACGAAGCACAGGATAAATTATTCATCCCTCGTTTTAATGTCACGCGTGACATTGCTGGTTTCGAGTAGAATAAGACAACGTTTTTAAAACGATGGAAATTGTAACTAAATACTGCAATAGTCAATTGTTTTCGACATACCAGATTTCTAAACTCCAAATGTATACTAATGAAAAGAAATCTATAAGACGCATTGAACATTCCTGAAACGAGGATTTAAAGTGCGTTACACGTGAAATAAAGTCATTTATTGTTAACAAACACATTGGTAAATTAAACGAGTATTGCAACGAATATCCAATTTAGATGAAAATAATACAATTTCACTTGGACGAAATTGTAAGACATTATCTTTGGTAACTAAAGAAATATACATACGTAATCAAAAGTATCGCTTATTTCCGAATGTTAATAATAACTAGACTCCCCTTTATTTTATACTATTTTAATTTGGCAAACTTTTGTACAATTCTTTTGTATAAGTTTCATATGCATGGAATTTATAACCTTTCCTATAAATGAGTAATCTATTCTGTAGTTAGTGAATGCTAGTAGCACAATTATATGTGATATGTTTCAAAACAGCAAACTACGCATACTCTGACACCACATTCTTCACACTCATTACGTTCTGTTCGTACTCCTTTTAAACCCGTTTTCATGTCATACGCATAATGCACAGGGTTTTAAATAAGAGATAAACAAGCGAACCACGCATAACCCCTTGCCATATTAATTTTTCCTTGCTAAAAAATTTCACTCAGCTTTTGCACTGTGTGGCATTCAAAATATTCAAACATTACATTTAACCTTTTGCACTCCAAACAATTTTTTGCTATTACCTATCCGTAACTCCAATACACTTTTCAGTAAACTTAAATTATCCGTGTATAATTCAAAATCAAACCGTTCTTCACTTTCACTTGCTTCCAAATTTTTTTCAGTACCTTTCTCCGTTTCTTATATTATATAGAAGCCAACGTTATGAAATAAACAAATAAACAAACCAAGAGTTATGAAATAAATAACGAACGTCTTCTAATGAAGAGGAGACAACGGAGTGCAAAGAGCTAACATATCTGTAACAATCCTCAACCTTACACTTCGATAACAGAATTCAAGATAAAATTACAATTCCTGTTACAAATACAGAATGTACTTCTCGCATATAAGCATATAATCTTTATCACGAGTGATCGTGTATGGCAATGGGTTAAAGGTGTGCTCCGTTTAAAAAAGGCGACTTTGGGTAAAGCCGGAATAGCAGTATTCGATAATTAAGAAGTTCATTCCGAGCGCAAGAGATTAAATTGGCGAAACGCATCGCAACACGCGTTTATAATGAGTGGAATCGACTTACCTAAGAGTTAATCGGCCAAGGGGAACGTCCTCGCGGCAATCTCGACGGCTCCGCTTCCGCCGTGGCATCCACACACTTCTGCACACTGGACACACGCGAGCGGAAACGTGGCTGGCGAACGGACACGACACGAACGACCGCACAACGGGGGATCGGGAACTCGATGGTTCGTAAACGCGGACACACACAGCTTAACTCGCGAGGCCAAGTCTCTCGATTGACTTGAAATTCGCGTAACAAGCGTCACTTGACGGATGACAGAAGGTTCACGTTGCAGGGGGTCGAAGAGGGGAAAAAAAAAACAACAACGAACACGAAGAAGAACTCTCGCGCGATACTCTCGATACTCGCACGCCGAGAGACCGGCTTCGACTGTCGAGCGACTCCGAAACGAGGCTTGCTAGCCGCCGCTGCTGTCAACGACACGCGGACTCCGCACCCTCTCGCGTCCCTCCGCGCGGCTCGTCCATCGGACCGCGACTACGCTATCTCTCCCTTTCGACCGGCGTATCCCTACCTCGCGTCTTTTGATGGCCGATGTAACGCGAACCCTCGCGAGTAACACCGAATACAGCGTCGCGCATGCGTCCGTCAATGAATTCGCTCGCGAGCGCGGATTTAAAGCGCTATCCACGCTTCTGATAAGCTCCGTTTATCTTTTGGAAAATGACGATGACGAGATTTGCGGCGATGATGGTAGTCTGGAAACAGATATTGTAATATTTAAAGGTACGATTAAACCCTTGGCCTACGATAACGAGTCACACTCGTTCTATGAATTATGCCACAGATTTAATAAAAACGTCTATCATTCCGAATGAAATTTACTTTGAACTCTAATTTTAGTTTTGTATTGTAAGGTTGCAAGTTATTAAATAAGGATTACCTATGATATTCAAATGATTTCTACGTTACATGATATAAAAATAGTAGTCAACTAACGCTCACCTAACTGACTAATAAAATAATCGTAGGGCAAAGGGTTAAGGGGTTTTTAGGTGGACGGCTTTTGGATTTGGAGTTTTGTACATTAGTTTCAGACGCGGTGGGAAAATTCTCAATTTACTTTGGTCTAATGTCTGAGTCGATGAAATGTACAAGCAAACGCACAATGCGCATAATATATAAAGATGTACGAAATATCCAAAAGAAGGTACTTGTTACAATATTTGAAAGGTGAAATTCATCTTTATTTCAATTTCGCTTCACTAATTTTGTATATGAAACTATGAATTTGTATAAAGACCTGCAATCTAGTAATTACTTACTGTAACTTATAAGTAATCTTTTCATATAATTCGATTTGAATGCTTAATCCGATTGAATATACGGTGACTCGCGAAATTGATCAAATATTTGCATTTATTATACTTCTTATTGAACTAGAATCCAATTGCTAATTATAAAACATCGGACGCATGCTTAATGTTCAATTTAACTTCTTACATTAACCTTGGCCGAGACTTAATTGCGCCAAGAAAATTATTTATAAAATAATCTTATAATAACTTTACCATTTCATCAATTTCGCGAGTCACTGTACGTACTACATTATACATATTCGAAATAAGAATATCGCAAAAAACTCATCACTGTATATATTATATTCCCCACGTTCGAGATAAGAATATTTCTTAATGCAAATCGTACGGAAAATATGCAACAAATTAGCTTATCGAACAATTTTTCCCATTTACGTCGATTTGCAATTTCTAGTAGCAATGTCCTAAACCAGTAATATGAGTCGTGCGTCCATAAAAGATTTATCTTCCCTATCATAAAATAGACATTTCGATTTACAATTTTAAATCCAACAGGATCGCGCGGGACTAATGTGAAACGGTCTTGAAAAACGCAGACGCGAATATACATATTTCAATCCCACCCTCATCTCCTCCATTTTTCTAATCCCCTACTTGAGCAAATCAGATTTAACCATCAAAATCTCGCTGACAGATCCCCTCTAGTGTGCACACGAAATGAGCAGGATTATGTAATGCCTGACCTTGTTTCTTCGGCCAGAAGCTCTTCCCTGCCACCTCGACTGCTATTAATCTTCCCGATAAACCAATTACCGCCGCGAAAACCGGTTGAACTGTAAGCCGCTTAAATATGTACACGTTCATACGTGGCTATCATCCCTCGAAGAGCTTCCGAAATTTTATTAACGCCCTAAAACCTTCCGGGATTGGATTAACCCTCAAGGTATAATACCAAGATGAGGTCAATCAGAAGCGTTCAATTCCTGTTTTCCGGCAGCCAATCAATAAAGTATTGCCGTTGATATTACTGTAGTTATTCGTAGTATTTCTTCAATTTTTTTTCTTTTCATTGTTAAATATTGTAAAATAAAGAGAACGGAAAATCGGAAAGAACAGGGGAAACATTTGAGTAAATATTTGTAGCAAGTATAACTCTGGATTCATAGCGATTTTCGTGTTGAGTTAAATATGAGCATACATATTTGTATACCATTGTATTTGTCTTAGAGCTGTACGAAATTTTAAGAATATCCTTGATATTGTCTTGTATTTCCCCAATGTTTAACGCATCAATATAACATGAAGACAATACAAGAGTTTGCGTTATATGCGACTAACAATAAACCCAACGCTAGATTTTTCGAGATCCACGCAATGTTGTCACAAATATTGTCTTGTCTGGATTCTCGTGCTGCACTAATTTATTTCTTTATTATATATATGTAATATTGGCCGTGATTTTACTTTTATGCAGGACAATGATCCTAAGCATACTACTAAAATATGCTATATACTAATTTTTAATTAGACGAAGCCGAATATCGGAATGTCCGACCACTTAAAGATCACGTGACAATGTACATAGTATTTACGATTATGACTAATAGCTGTCACGATTAGCCTGATTAGAACAATGTAAAACAAGTAAAAGATGTACATATATACAAGCCTTATTAACATTCACTAATGATTTCATAACTTTTTTCAGGTAACTATCTTAATTAAGAAAGTATCCGCATACTTATAGACAGGGATGTGCTACTCGTTTTTGAATCAAACAACCAAATTGTATTCGATTTCATCAAACTATCGAAAACGGAGGGCTCAAGTAGAGGCAGGTACGAGCCTCGAAGTGTTACACTCGCGACTTTCCAATAACTGCACACTCGTAGCACACGACGATGGGAGGAAAAAAGAGGAAAAGCAAAGGAACAAGAAGAAGAAGAAGAAGAAGACGGGTTGTCGAGTGTCCCGAGGCGGTTAGCCAGCCGCGTAACCGTGACGAAAGAAATCGAGCCATTACGAGCGAGTCGTTCCGCAGATTTAAATTCTAATTCGAGGTTGGTAATGGTAGGGCTTGGTTAAGTTCGCCAGGCGAGGCGAACTAATGCCCCCGCCAGCGCCAAGCCCCCGAAGGAATTTGTAAATTCGACGCTGGAACTTTTAATCGTCCATCAGGGAAGAAACGAGGAGCACGAACTTTTCGCATAATAATTCTTTCCTACCTTTCCCGCGGCGCGGGCCCGCTTCCGTTTGTCCCTTGCGCTTATCCCTCGGTTTGCGGCTTCGGCGAAATGAGCAGAAACGTTTTGCGTACGCGAATGAATATTCCTTATAACTTGCTACCCCCTTCGTACAGTATCTTTAACGGATACTTCTCGTTTCCAGTCCTCGGCCAAGCTGTGGCCACATTATTTTCAGATTTTGCAATCTCTGGAGATTGGAAAGAAAGGGATAATACTAGAGAGATTCTTATTTCGCGTGTATTTAAATACACGTGTGCACGTGTATTTCACGTACTGTCCGTCCACGAAAAGAAGGCAGACAAGTATTTACATCCCCACTGTGGATATGGTCTACTGTCTTCCCTATTACCACACGCGGTCTTCGTTATTAAACCACTGTCGATCTTTAACGTCTTCGGTTAATAGTGAACAATGCACGTGCGTTTAAGGAGGTTAGTATATTGTAATCAGAACGGGAATGTAAATACTTGCGTGCCTTCTTGTCGCGGACGAATAGTACACGTTTACCTCGGTACGTGTCATATTAAGTATTTCGCATGTACTTAAATACACGCACACTATTCCACGTGTATTTAATTACACTAAATAAACTTAATAAAATTACACTAAATAAACTTAATAAACTTAAATAAACCACAAACGTAGTTTATTATCGTTTCAAATTCGTTTAATTGGATGCTAGAGCATTCGTATCAATTTAGAGACGGATACTTTCGAAAATAAATTGGAGCATCACTTTTGTCAATAAAATTATATTAATATATGTAGTTAACCCTTCGGAGATGGGATCCGTACACGGTACAGACTTTGGTATCGTACCTTATTACATCCGAATCTATTTTATAGATCCTCATGCAAACGAATTGCGTGTCAGATTTTAGTTTGGAAGAGTTTCAAACTTTACGTTATAAAATGAATACATTAAGATCATAATAACGTATGCAAGTTGGATGCATCGAAGAAGAACGTCGTTCCTGAACGGTTAACGAACAGTCACGTTTAGTGTAGACGAGTAGACAATGAGTAGTGACGTAGTAGTTCATCCAAAATGTCAAATTATAGAGGAATAATGTTTTATTAATCTAGATATTCGAGTCATCGGAAAATTGTCAGAGAATTGAAATTTATTAGAAAATTCCTTCTCCTGTCAAAATTTATAGTATTGATCGATGAATAATATTTACAACCCCTAAAGGGATTCAGCGTGAAGTTTTTATTCGATTCGCGAGATGTATAATTCTTAGGGTTGAATGTTCAAGTACAGTGTAGCGTAATAAATTAATAACTTATGCACGAGTTCTGTACGCAAACTCTTTCGAAAAGCATTAAAAGGTTTTGTGGCTTGGTCCCCAAAGGTCCGAAGCAACTCTCGAAGTTCTGGAGCCATAAATGTATTCCTAAGAGATATGAGGTGAATTTAACTCCACTATAATGCGACTGCGAAAGTACCATTACGTTCTGTTACAATCTGCAACTTCATCGTTTAATGTTTTTCCATTATAAAGCACGCAACGTTTTTCTAACATTCATCTCCTATACTTTGATCCTTTTCACGTACAAGGGAGAATCAAAGATAAGTGTACAACTTACAAACGTGAAGTTATAGTATAATTGTAGTATTGATTACAGTGCAAATGAAATTACAGTACGATTGTAGTATCGTTTATAGCAAATAAATAAATATTGTGTAACAGTAGTACAATTATAGTGTTACTTACAATAAATAAATTATAATTAGACTGCTTTACTATATTAAGTTTATTACTATATTAATTAACTATAATTAGACTATAATTCTTTATGCTCCTCGTGTTTATATTGACACAATTAAAGAAATGGAATCTAAACTGAGGATTATTTTCTTTTAAAGTACAATAATTTCAATATTTTGTATATTTTTACATACCACACTAATCCTGTGTATTTCTACACATTTAAATTTCCCATAGTTGCATAAAAATCTCCAGTCTAAGTATAATATAATTACGGTACAATTTACAGAGAACAAAATTATAGTATCATTTTATTTTTATAATGTATGTAACTACTTTTGGCTCTCATTGTATTTCGCAACACGTGAAAGACAAATTTTCCGTGAACTTTTCAAAAGAAGATTCAACGACACGACGAAAAGAAAGGGGGGAAATACCTCGAGCAATGCAATTTTCACAGTTGGATCGATCACACTAATCAAAATGAAATTATACGTGAACTATCACGTTCTGAAACCTAACGGGCCAGTGGAATGAAGGAGGCAGACGCTGCAGCGAGCAAATAACTACGCAACAATGATATCGACTATCTATCGAAGCGAGATACGCTTGTGGGGATACCTGTAAAATATCTGCACATCTGTACTCGCTTCCAGATACCGTAAATTCACCTGGGAAATCAGCCGTTTCTCGTTGACCACTTGATAAACGTTACCTGGAAACGTCTGCTAGATAATTGTGTTACATCGACTTGCAGAAAAAGGTCTTCGCTATTTGAAACCAAAAGGAAATAGTTGAAATTGCTATTACCTTCATCACTTTGATTGCTCAACTCAATTCATAGTAATTCTTTCCTTCCTTTTTTTACCAACATCCAGGTTATTCAGAAGTATGATTACAATTTTATGCTTCGTTGTTTAGCTTAGATTCTTTTAGAAGAAGCAATAGGTTATTTAATTCGTGTTTTAGAAATTATTTTGTACATTGGCTTCGATACAAAACTGTGTTCGTTGGATTGCACATTTCCTTTGCTTTATAAATAATCTTTCTAAGCCGATTTTTATACATACACTCATTTCTTTTTTTTTTTTACAAAGTACTAGTTCCTAATTTTTGTAGATACTGTAAATGTGTTCAATATACGTCAGTGAGTAATCTGTCTGGTTGTGATTAATTGTGAATTGTGATTAATTGTGAATTTAGTGCAATTCCATGAGTATTTCACTCTCGTTAGCTTTAAATTACGAATACTCTATCGTCCAATTCCAATTGATTCTATGGCTTTAATCTTACGTCATTTTCTTTAAACCATTTCGTTGTTTGAACTGGTCGATGAGCTTCGGCAAAAAATATCACTCTAATACTTGCAGTAACTTGCAAACTAAGAGGACACTAAAAATTGTTCTCCCATGAATGGCGTACCACGCTGATCGAGTACAAGTCCTTCGTGGTTGAAATTTTAGAAGAACCACGCGATTCCTAGTTGCCACGCAAGGCAACGTTATAGCTAGCAAGGCTACTTCAGGGTCCAGTTTTTACGAGAAGGATACATCTTCGCGACTTGTATCGCATCTTCGCGGTGTATTTGACTCGCGAGGTCGTGGGTTCAGTGGCCGGTTGCAGAGTTCTCTTCTTGGACAAGAACTATTTCTCTCAAGATCGAACAGTACACTTTTTACGAGTGGCTTGACTACAAACTCGCAACATATACAACTTGTAATATAGTCGTTCAACGTATTGCTTTCATCTAACATTCGAACTATGTCTTGTTTGACTTGTCGTTGGTCTATGGGACTGTTCGTTTGGCTGGTTGCACATTCTGATCATGAAAACTTGCAACGTTGATTTAGCATACCCGCAGCGTGAGAACCATCTGCTTCCCAAGAATTTTCATTATACTATAATTACTCTTCTACTTTCATTATACAATCTTACTCCTCTAAATGAAATACTTTAAGGGCCGAGTCATACTATTTTCGTAATTTCATTGAAATTTCGAGCCCACTAATTGGAGCACGGAATTAGTCTACGTTATTGGATTCTGTTTGTGTATACAAATTTTCAGAGATAAGATTTTCTTGTCTATGTTGTTTGGTGAAATACCGTTCAACGTTGAGAAAATCATTCGAGGTAAAATGAACCGCTATTGAATTATAATGGATTAATATAAATGTACACATTTATTATTAACCTTTTACACCTTTCGGATGGAACAAAATAACATTCAACGAATCTTTATTTAATTATTAACCGTGTTGCTGTTCTTAAGTCACTTTTGGCCCAATTGTATTTTTTCTATTTTAAAAAATTCTTCAATTTCAAAAGGAACACAAGAAATTGTTAATAGCATGTTTAGTTTGCAACTACGAGTTTATATTGAGGATCTACTTTTCCCAAAATTAACAAGCATTTTAGGCATAATATATAATTTATTCCACGTGAAAATATGTTGTAGATTAATAATGTAGAGATCCTAACTTTTATTTGTACTAAAAAACGTATGACAAATGGCACTTTATTTTAATTTTGCCGCAATAAGCATAAGCTGCGAGCTTAACGTAAATTCAATACACATTTATTTGAAATTGTACGCAATTTTATACATTGATCGATCTGAGCACTTAAAAATTGCTTTGCAGACATGTGGATACACGCAATCCCTACGTTACCGATCTTTGTGATAGATAATTAACCCTTTGCGGACGAGCGTCGACAAATAGTCGCCTAATCATTTTTTGGCTTTCCGAACCCATGTCGACTTTTAAAGCACGGAACTTAATGCAATGAATACTTAACGTAATAATAAACATTTGAAATCGTTGGAAATTAAATGGTTTGGAACTCAAAAGCGTGAAAACTCAAAGTCGTGGAATTCAAAACTAAAGTACTCTCACAAGTGTTATTACTTCTCGTCCGCAAAGGGTTAAAAGAAGAAAGGTTTTCAATATATTTGCCATTGTTCAATCAGGTTTGAGTCTCTTCATTATTAAACCTTTTATACGCTCTCAAATATTAGGCAATCAGCGTAGTGTAAGAATACAAGACAGTATTTTATTTTAGTATTCTAGTAAGTTGCTGAAAATGCAGTATTCCATCCAATTTTGTTATCGCGGATTACGTTAATTTATCCTCATTTAAGATATTAGTTTCTTATAGTTTATTATCGTCAGAGTACGCATAATATAGGCGTAATGTAAGTGTATAATAAGCAACATAAGTGCAATTAAGTAGCGCAAGGAAGATATGTAGTATAACTGGAAGCTATCCTAAGCTGCAAAGCAACAGATTGTAATAAATGATAATAATATTAGGCAATCGTTTACTAAAAATATCCGTATTCGTTTTCAGCGACACAGTATTACTTCCACTATAATTTATACTTGTTCTATTATATTTATATTGTACGAAGTATGCAAATAAGTATAGTTGTGATACTTTTGCAGTAATATAAATAATCCCAATTTGTGTATTGGGAATTTATTTAATTTTAGAGTGCCGTAGCGAAAGGGTTAACTCTTCCATACTCAACGCTGCATTCGCGCAACATTGTATTTATTTTGTTTTGGTAAAAGTGATCGATAAACGTATCTCTTATAAAGTAAAACCAGTTGTAAATTTGAGTATTGAATCTTTTTCAATGAAACAGAAGTATATTCTGCTTATATCAAATTTTCAATTTGGTTTAAAATAGGATTAAATATGTTTTGTGTTTCTAACCAGGCGAAAACGTTTGCTTCTGAAACAGTTCACGTACGAAGCAACGAAAAATTGTATGTGGTCTTTATTCGGCACTTTTATGCACGAAGTAACGCAATAAACGTCGCAAGTCTGCGAGATCGTCTATAAAAGTTACGCAGGTTGCAACGTCTACAGTAATTAAGGGTTAAACAGGTTTCAAGTCGTTGATGCGGATTAGCTTCCTAAGGAACGATATAATTGTTAACGATAAAAGTAAATTGAATTTCATTTACGATTCGTTGGAAGGCACAGCTGAAAAGAAGTTGGTAAGCACGTTATACGGAAAGCCAATACGCACGTCTACAATTAACGCTGATTATTATTCGAGCGTCGCTCTGCTCCATCGAAATTCGTTCTGTGCAGCTTCTTAGCCGATAGATACCGCTTAAAATGCATGGCGTCTCCTGACCGAACGACACTGAAAGTGTTTCGGCAATGTGCATTACCGATACATCGCAAATTTAGTGTTATCGAAAATGCAAATAGAAACTTAATACAACGTTCCTCGTGTAATCAAATAATTCGGCTGCGCGGCTTGCATTCTCTCGGGCAGATTCGTTATAACTTTAAACAGAAGCACGATTTTTTAACGAAAAAAATTGTGCTTGCAGTTGAAACGTTAATAGAACGCAGCTACGAAGTTTTAAATTGATAGGGTTTCGTAATTTCTTTTACCAAATAGTTTCCAAATTGAGGGTTGTTTCGTCCATTAAATACAATAATTTCTATTGTGCTTTGGTTATTTATATTGGTTATAATTTGGTTATTAAACGTTGAATTTTCAAAGATGTAAGACCAAACTTTTGTTATTGAGAAAAACGACCTATAAAATATGTAGATTGTTGGAAGGCTATTCGAATTAGACAATATTAATTATGACAAAATTATTAAGCTTTAAAAAAGGTAGCAGTAATTTTGCTACTAAAATTGGTGCAAAAATTATTACACTTTACTTTTCCATAACTGTAAATCGTAACTGTTATTTTGTTTGCTAGTTCTATTAGCTCAAATCCTAAATTATACATTTGCAAATAAGAAATATTGATAGTTACTTTATTAATTCTCTGCCTGTGCCAATAATCTCATATATCATCGTATTTAAAAATGCTTTATTGAATGCATCGTTCCCTCGATATTTTCATAAGCAAATTATAGCAGTCATCGATTACTGTTATCCAATGTTACAGTTGAATCTTCCAGTTACAATGTGTCTACTATTGTCTACAATATTAAATTACTACGAACCGAAATGAAAACAAAGACTGGTAAAATCGAGATTAATGGGTAGGTGGAGGTTGACTTTTAACCACACGTGCATTCGGCATCGATACTGTTAAAGGCGCTCCTTCCCTTTGAACTTTCTTACCACCACTGCCTCAGTTCTTCATCGCTACGCACGCGGCGAGGATCGTAGAAATTTTGTGTGACAGAACTACGTATAACTGCGACACCGTGCACTCGCGACAGTTTTTGTGCATACATTTTAAACGATGAGGGTTTGCAAAAATAATATCCAGTAAGAGTCTTCGTCGCATTGCGCTTCTTTGTTCAAAACAACGAACACTTCGTGGAATCTAATCGCAACGATTCTTTCGTTCAATTTGAATAAAGTTGATGTTCAATCTCGTATGGCAAATCTGTGCTCGCAAAGGATTTCATAGTGTCTTTCACAATGTTTAATGATATTAATTTTAAAATTGGTGAAAAGTGATCATATACATAGATTTTGATATTCGTGCGTCACGTGTTTCACGTCTTGAAATAAGACCATGAAATTTTTATCAAAGATCTCCTCGATCGAAAGTTTGATCAAGACTTTTTGCGAAATTTGCAGTGTCTTTTACATATCTGTTAATCAAATTTATGTACCCATGTTTTGCTCTTTAACTTTATTCAAATCCACGGATCAGTTGTCTTTTTGCTATCTTTAATGGCTCGAGTTGTATCATCGCGAAATTCTCGAATTTTTTGTAGAACTGTTATGCGCGATAATTAATTAATACACGATTTCAGTTACCGAGATTACCGTTTCGAGCAATTGAAAGATGAGCCAGGAATGTTCATCTGCACTCATTGCAAATACGTAAGCAAACGATATTTTAATATGGAACGTCACAAAGACAGAATCCATCGGCCGCAAATATTACGTAATTGTTGTGGTAAACATTTATTTATTTATTTATTTATTTACTTGAACCGACGAGAAACCCTTTATTACAAATAATGAGCAATTATTTAAGCACTTGTACCGGCGAAAAGCCCTTTATTATAAATAACGTGCAATTAGATCAATATTAAAGATTATACAAACGTATTCCTAATTTATAAAATTAATACACTTTTCGTATAATGTAAAAAGGGTTCAATTACATTTATATTTTGCAACTAAAATTTGCAATTCAATGCGTATACGAAGAGTGACAGAATTTTCATTTCCCAGAGGATCCTTTAAAATTTGTTTAGTTTCATTTCTGCGCTTTAGCTTTATTTTTTACTGTTAAAATGAATGAGGCTTTTCGGTTAATGGAACTACGATAACGCCATATCGTCGAATCTATGCCAATACCATGAATGTATGATTCTACAAATATGCAAACTCACAAACATTGAACCCAATTTTTTTGAAAACTACAATTGTATTTGAAAACAAATGTCGAATTTTGGTCAAGTCTTGGACGAATCTGAAATCATGGTTACATTATGCTGTTATTTGCTGTTTTTACGCGTGTTGCACTTTACAATTAATTCAAAGACAATATAAAGGGAAAGATAATTACATTTGTATAAATAAAATTGATTACTAAAGAAGGATTAATTCTAAGTTCAATTTCACCAGTCATTTATTAATTGAATATTATTTTCAACTTAAAACGTGCATAAATTTAACAATTTGATCATTCACTGGTTGATTTATCCTACAGCAACTTTTAAGGAACGAAAAAAGCCGTAACTTACTGAAGTTCCTATTAAACCCATTAAGCATATAAAAGACACCTATTGAACTTAAACTATTTAACAAAATCCTATAAAGATACCACACGTCGCTAATAATCTAATAGTTACTGCGACATTAAATGCGCAATTAAAAACAAATCTTCTATTTAGATTTCATTACTTGATTGTTATTAATAAAAATATAAACTTGCGTGGAAATCAACAGTTTACTCGAAACAAGTTCACCCGATTTATTAACATTTATTCGCACTCTGTTTAGTAAACGTCACTTTAACTTCAGTTTATTTTTAAACGAAATGATACATAAAAGAAACATAGTGATGAAAATACACGGCGGAAAAATCAAGAAAGCTGATCGTGATAAATACAAAGTCCTCGTCTCTTATTTCCAAGATCGACTCTATTATCTTGCCCGCGCACTAAATAAACCGCACGATCCTCAGCGTCGGAAACAGCGTTCAGACACACGCATTCTTTGTTGTCTGTCAAAGCACCGCCCTACCTTCCATTCAAGCACCCTCCAATAACAATCATGGATCTTATGGTGTCAATTTCCTCGCGTGATTTTACCTCGTGAACCGTGCTGAGCCAATTATCTACTCTCTAAATTATTGCAAAAGCCACTCACGAAAGACACAAAATTAAACAGTCTTTCTTAAATTATATTTAATTAATATTGTATTATAGAACAGTTAGTATATAATTAATATTTACTATTAATAATTAATAGTTATATATAGTAGTTATGCAATAATTAATATATATAATATTTAACCCTTTACGCTACAATAATGAGTCACTCGTTCTATGAATTATGCTGTAGATTTGACAAAAATAGATACTATCGAAGATGAAACTTAATTTGAACTCAAATTTTGGATCTGTATTATAATATTATAGATTATTAAATAAAGATTGCCCATAATATTCAAATCATTTGTACGCACAATGATATGATAGCAGTGATTGGCTAACGCTAGCATATACATACGTAATTAATAAAATAATCGTAGCGCAATGGGTTAAGGTCTATTTTGTTTGTTCACAATTATAAAGCATTTCTAAGGAAAGAGAAATGCAATTAAATTGAGTAGAACCTTAAAGACCGCGGTGGAGTTAACTATTATAAAAGATAATCGCGACTCGATAAAAGTTCTATGTTATTGCAAAAATGCAGCCTAAACGTGCAGCATAAAATCGATAGACCCTTGTTCGTTTCTTGTTCTTGCAGGAATCACGTTTAACACGAAGGGTGATTATTACATTCATTGCGAGGAATGGCATCCTGAGACAAGGCCAAACTCGATCACGTCCAAAACCAAGTACAAAATTGTCAGCGACATGGTACCGATGCATCGTCGAAACGATCCTGACTTTCGAGCGTACGTAAGAAACGTGAACAGCGAAAAAGCGAATAACCCGTACAACATGAGACCGAGATTGAAATCCTTGAACGAAATGATAAAGGAACAGACGAAGACGAAAGTGAGCGTGGAGTATTCGGTACGATGCAACGATTTCAATATCAAAGCTACATCCACGATAAGTTTCCTTGCCGAGCAACAATTTAAATCTTGCTTGGGGCAACTCGTTCCCTTAAACTTGGCCGAGGAAAAGAGCAACGAAACGAAGGAGAAGGAGACTAATCAAACTGTAAAGATCGCCATCTCCTCGGAGCAAAATATCGAAAAGACGGTGTCTGCGAATGCGGAGAAAATTCGAACGAAAGTTTCGGACTCCGGCGTATCTTCGTTTTCGGTAGAATTGCCCGCGAAGAAACTTCTTTTGCACAGATTTCGATCCGACGTGCATCAATATGAAGCACTTTTAAGGGAGAAAAATGATGGCGACTTTAAAACGGAGAATTCTGTGGATGGATCGGGGCAAAGAAATATTCTAAATATACAGCAGAAGAGATTCGAGTATTCGAAATACGATGGATACGTAACGCATCGAGGGGATAAAGAGAATGTATCGAAGTTTATTTCGGAGCAACAGTTAAATGTAGATGTAGGCAGAAAGATCGAGGTGCCGATGGTGACTCAAATGCATCAAAACTTTTTGGGATCTATCGAGTTTAAGAACTATAAAATATTCTAAAGGCAATCATGGAGAATATTAAAAGAAAGAGGTAAATAATTATTGCAGGATTTGTTAACTTCTTCGTGAACTTAATTTTTTATTAAAAATGTTGTATTACAATGAATTTATTACTGGGTTTACAATGGCTGCCAAATTGTGATCAAATTCTGAAGTTTTAAAGTCCCATTGGAAAAAAAAATATAAATTTACATGAAAACCCTGAGTTTACTGATAACACATCAAACTATTTTACTTGTTTGTTTCTTTCTGTTCCAGACGTCCAAAGAATCAAAAATATTTTTATACCAAAGAAAATCGGTCACAACGAATGCTCAAATTTAACCCTGCTGCAGTCTTCGAGATTTTATTGAGTTTAGTTTCATTTTCTATGGAATTTTTTTTTAAGGAAAATAGGAAACGTGTATAGTTCTGAGAAAAAGAATCTTCGGGCTAGAAGATGAACCGTAAATTTGTAAACGTTAAAAACAATTATATTGCATTTGTTTCAAAACTGTGAGGTGTTTCAGAAAATTAAGAGCACGATTGGATTAAGAACGAATATGACACGAAGATTGCAGCGGGGTTAAAACCCCCTTGCCTTAAAATCACGAGTTACACTCGTGACGCAAATTATAGACAAAACGCAACAAATACTTGTCGTATTTATAACAATATTTTTATATAGCTACACGTATAAAAATACTTGATAATATTTTAATATTTGCTTAATAATATTTTATATATTTATAACTTTTGCCATCACGTGCAGTTACTGAAATATTCGTATAGCAAGGGGTTAATGTGATATTATCTAATAAGCGAATCTAACAGTAGATCATATCACAATATAAGTTATTTATTATGATATATAATAAAGTTATAGTTTTATATCTCGCGTCGAAGGCAACAGGGACGTGACCGCGTGTCTTTGTAATAAAATAGAAAGTTGCCAAGTAACGGCGTAGCCTTCGGATCGACTTTATCCAGAGTGATTCAACTTTGTTCCATGGTTGTTATTTTAATAAAGTGCACTTTAAGACTAAAATTATGCAGCGAAATGCTTGTCTTGCATAAACCCACACCTGGTTCTCTCCATCATCCTGGAACATTTTCCCCCTAGGAGTACGTCACTTTCTCAACGCGTCAGCATTTTGTTTAATACCCACCCATTTTAAACTCTTTATAGCTCGCGAGTAAACGAAGTTTCGAAACTACCCCTTTGAACCGCCCGCCTCTTGGAAAAAAACGTTCCATCGTCGAGGTCGTAATGCAGATTCATTTGCATGGTGGATTCCATTTTTGCGGCGTCGCGTCGCTTAGGTATTCCGTTCACGGGATCACCCGCAATTTCTCTCGTCAAGAAACGGCATTGCGTGAGACAAAAAAAATTAAACGCGAAGGTTTCGACATGTTAAGTGGTCGGATATCTGCGAGAAGAATGTTTGTTGGACGATACGTTGCTCGAAATAATTAGGGGATGATATATTGCAGTCGTTGCGTCTGTCAACAAGTGGCTCAAGGTAAATCTCGGACATTTATTAAGTTGTATATAAAATGGCCAATTTTATATAGGGGACTGTAATTTTGGAACTTTTTTGTGTAATTTTGTTGTCCATTTTTACATTATTTTTCGTTTCCTTTTCATAACATCGTACTAATAACATTTTAATCTACCAAGCTTGTAGTATAATTTTATAGTATATTACAAACGCAGCAATGTTATTTTCCAATGTATTATTTTCATTTTTCCATTATTCTAGAAATTTTATTCATTGCAATTAATTCTAAACGTTTCGAAAATTCTTGTTACCATTACTATGAATGCTTCGCATAATTTGTTCGGTCAAATAATATATCATTTTAAATTTACCCCTGAATGTTAATAATTTTAAAATAAAGTTACACAGGTAATTCTGTACAGTGATAATTCGATCGAAAAATATCTCTCGTCAACTGATTACGCGTTGAATCGTGAAATAAACGACGTAGAGGCAGCACATAATCCGTTGTTGGAGCAACTGGGACATGACGTGCTCCAAAATTTTCCGCAACTTCGGAAATACACATTCAGGGGTTTAGAGATAGTTTCATAAACAACACTTTCCAATTCTCTCGGATGCTGATACCCAGGGCGGAACAAGCGTTTCGCGAACGCCCCAGTCAGATTTTCATTAGACTTTCCACGGGAATTTCACGGGATATCGGATTAACCAATTTTAGCTTCGACGAGAATACAGGAGATTTTCATTAGCGGTAGGGACGGAAATATGACAGACTGTGAATTTACTATACATCGTGATGTATCGATCGTATCCATTCCCATCTGTAATTTACAAAACGTTCAAATACTTTTTAATAATCGGGAATAGAATCGCGAAAGAATTCTTGGAATGATACAAATTTGTGTGCATTAAAAGTTGGAATGAAAATGGAATTTTAGGAGAGTTGCCAAATAATTGTTCGTGGAATTTTTTTTACAGAGAAAAATCTTCCATTTGCAATTTTATAGAAATTCTTACTCCGCTGTTTATTAACAATTTTTGAATATATATAAATCTATGTGTTCGTAGAATAGAGATGAAAACATTTTTTAGACAGATGCTAAATAATTTTACCCTGCGTGGAATTTTTGTAAATAATTGTCATCTTCATTCCAGAGTCGGACAAAAAATTAATCAATGATTGACGATTGAATTCCTACTATTTGATAATTAGTTACAGATTTGATGAATTAATTGCGATTGACGACTAAAGTAGCAGTTAAATCGTTAATTTCGATTAACGATTAACGGTAGTAATTCAATCGTGAAAATATAATTGATTGAAGATTAATCAATGATATTCTTTTTGTAATGATATTAAAATCTCATGTGAATGTTCTTCAGAAGTATCTAGCCATCCATATTATGTCACGATTATATTTTATTAATTGACTTTTCGAATCAACGATTGACGATTAATTTTATCAACTGATGCTTAATTTCTTTAATCAACAATTTACGATTATCTTCGTCAATCGATTAATTTAATCGTCGATTTTTTAACTATTAATTTCTTTCAATCATTTTCGCCGATCATTGAATCAAATTAAAAATTGTAATCTATTCATGCCCAACATTGTTCTACCTCTGCTTCATTTTCTTGTTAACAATTTAAAATCATGATAAAAAATTCTATAGGCAACCCAAAGCAATCCACGCTGTGAATACAAATGAAAACCAAATTTTTAGAATAAACGCGCGTCAATTGCCGAATTCATAATCAATACAAATCAATGAATACAAACATTCGCGTTCTGTTTTCTATTAGATAATTGCATAAGTAATGCAAGCAGTTTTCTCTTTTTGAAACGGGTGAAATAAAATTGAAGGCATCTTGCGAGCATCGATTCAATGCGTTCTACATTCAAACAAGTATACTTCCTCCAAGTTTCATTCCGATATCTCAAAAATTGAAGAAACTAGGGCATCTTAAAGTTCTGCTTGGCCACACTGGACTACTTTTACACGTTACTCATTTATATTTTGAATTTGAAGTTCTTTATCAAGTTTCACACTTGCAATAAATTGCTAAGAAAATAATACAGTATGTTTATATTAGAAACAAAGGTATGGAACATACCGCAATCGGATTACAAACGTAACTGTAAATTAAAATCGAATAAGTAACGAAGTATTTATTAATAACAAATTAGTATCCCTTTTTACTGTAACCTAGATTGCAGCCTTTTAACATTGAAAACGGATAAAATAAGTTATTCCGTAGAAAAATAATACAGTAGATCAGAACTTTTGTGTTAATTTTAATTCACAGATAATTACAAAGAAAAAGTATCAATTGATTTATTTATCGAAGACAACGAAACGCGAATAAAGTTCAAGTTTTCATTTATTCCTTCATTCATATTCTTATATTGCTTCGTGCTTCGATCAACATACACATTTATTTCTTGCTTTAAAACAAGAATTGAGATCCTACGAACAAATTTATGTTCGATTGATACGATAATAGATACGAAGATTAATCATCGGTATTTACATTTTCCTCTGCTTTTTCAAATGGTTTTTCCTTTATCCTTCATTTATTTGATTTCCCGACCCATCGTTTAATTTCCATTTTCGTACTTCATCGCGGATTTATTAAAATGCTCGCATCATTTATCGAGCTGGTTAATAAAGAATTCTGTGTATCGCAGAATTTCACCAGGGAATTTCTGTAAAGAAAAAAAAGCTAGTATCGTGCTTCTTTCTTCATTTTACATTCCCATTGTTACGTGAGTGCCATGCGGCTGTCAATGCTTTTATCCCCCCTGCGCTACGATACCGCTCAATGCTATATCTTGACCGCTATAGATAAGAAAAGATGGATATACCTAGACGGTTCTTTCCGTTACGTAAATTCGTAAGGTTTAAGAACAATATGGAATAGAGCGGAGAAAACAAAGAGGCAAGCAGATCGTTACATAAAATGGAATTCGACAAAGGCGCCAGGCAATGTCCAAAATCTAGACACATGGGAATCTGAATGGACTCGCTAATTATTTGGTTGTTGAGTATCTAACGAACCATGACTACTCATTGTCCGGTTCGTTAACACCCTGACCCCACATACACCCTGGTCTCTCTCGCTGGCACACGAATGGAACGAGATAATTACTCGGACCAATTGTAACGTGCATCACATCCTACCTATTCCATATTTCGAAAATAATCGTCCGTTTCGTGATGCGATATAACGCCAAACGTGCGATTAACCCTTTCGCCACGGCGAAATTGGCAGTCAGTGAATGAAAATTCTATAGAGCAATTCAGTTGCACATTTGTGCAATGTAAAATTCACTCGCAAATTATTCATTTTTTCAACCAACTGATGTCTAACGAATGCTAGACTAACAGCAAGCGTAGAATGTCAAACTATACTACTGGATTTATACAGATTTCTATAGTCTATAATCGTCTTAAGTATTAAAAGAATTAAATACCATTCTTCTTGTTATTAGCGCTAGAAACAAATTCAGAACCTTTATCTTTTAAATGAGTGAAATTATAGGATAATTATGCAGATTCATATTTTTATAAACGTGAATAAAGAAGTGTACCCACTGATCCGAACCTATTTGCATGCTATGCGCATTTTATGCCTCTTTTGTACATTTAAGTTTATCGTAAATGCATAAAGATCCGCAGTATACTAGTAGCAAATAAATAAGTACTGTATTATAATAGTATAATTCTAGTGTTACTTGAACAAAATGCATTACGGTGTAATTGCGGTACAATTTGCAAAAAAACTGTTGCGTGACATTCTCTAAAATTTTAATCACGCCGAAAAATTATTCCTGTATCTTTGAAGGATTACAATGGATCGGATTCGCACGCTTCGATAAAAAAAAATAACAGCCAAAGAATAGGCATTTTGCGAACGCGAAACTACAGAAAGAAAGAAAAAAAAAAATGTCTACCAATTCCATTGTATTCTAGGCATTCTTCGAATACGGAGAATGGTATATCGCGGAGTAGAGAAATCTGCCATCTGTCTGTATTAATTCACGGTACATTTAGCCCGCGAAAGCTTCATCATCGTGCGATAAACGCGCGCAAAGTGGAAGCCTTTTGTTCCCGGGTAAAAAAAAAAGACGTTGCAAGGCGGAGTCGCGCGGCGCGGAAATTCAAAAAAATTGTGTTTCAACGTGGAGGATACTCTAATAAATTTAATGAAGCGGACGATCACGGTCGAAAAATGAGATGGTACTTGCGCGAAAGCGCGGCCGTTGCGACTTCATGTGGATATCCGGGGGGATATTACGAGCAAGGGAGCAACGTCGAGGAACCTAAACGAGTCTAAAGTACCCACTTCTCTCCTACTCAAGCTCGTTTCACAACGCGAGCGTAACCGAGTGTTTTCCTCGATGCTTCTTGACCGAGTTTCTGATGGTTTCGTTGTGGACACAGAGGCACGTATACCTACCAGTGAATCCCCCTAAATACGACATGCTTTTACTGACGGAACTATCGTCTGTGAAACTAGTACCGTGGCAACTTTGTATTTCGCTTCCCTACTCGCCATGAAATTTATTTGCCGACTCTTCTGTACGCGAGAAATTCCTTACGCTTGTATAAATAGTTCCAGCATTTTCCATCCACACTTTCTCTTCCCATGTATATTCATCTTACGGTGTTGATAAAAATGTGAAACAGCCAATCGTGATTAGATAAGACAGAGAAAACAACTTTCTACTCGTATTTCGTTCGGTGGAAAATATTGAAAATACGAGTAGCGAAAAGTTGGACGAAACGGGGTACTGGATGTGATAACTTTTGCATTTGCTTAAAAGTTTTTACTGTTTGGTGGAACGGTCTTACTGCCTTTTATTATCTTCGGAATGTTTGCAGTATGTATAAAAGATGTAGATCAAGACATGTATGTGTAATCCAATTATCTGGCATATTTAATTACTCAGCGCTGTCTCAGTCCAGAGTATGTGTGATAATTCTACTGTAACAACTTTCTTGTATTTGTTTCAAAACTAAGAACTGTTTAAAAAAATAAGAACACAATTAAGTGTTCGATGGAAGATGACCCAAAGATCACAGCAGGGTTAATAGATTAAAACTTCTTCTTTCTATTTGGTTATCCCATAAGTAGTCATTCGTTGATTTAACCTGGGCTGCATAATTATTAGTAATTACATTTGTTTCTAATCATCGACTTATTCAACATTATTTTCTACGATTGCTTAACCCCTCAGCGACAGTTTCTAGCTTCTCTTACGTGAATTCAGGAGATTTATGCATTAAAAAGCCATTGCTGGATTGTTAGCGCCCGTCGCTAACACGGTTTATGGCACGGTCACGGCTATTGAGGGACGAGAGAAGCGACTTTCCAAAACTCTTAATTGACTTGTGAATTGTCTCCTCTCGCCGGGAAGTATATTGAACTTTAGGACACATGCAACTAAAAACGAAAAAATCCCAAATCTCTAAAATAGCCCTTCACGCACGTCCGTGCCATAAACTGTGTTAGCGACGGGCGCTAACATGAATCATTTCATTAATTTAATTCAACAGATTTTATTCAACAGATCATCGTTATAATCACGAATGGACAATATTTCTGTCTCAAGGAATTAATCGTTAATTCCCATACAAAGACAAAATGGCGTTCATACAACGTCGTCGCTGAAGGGTTTAAAAGAATTATAAATATATGTATATAATTATTAGAAATATTTTTGTTTATATTCGTAAGAACGTATAATGTACACCCGGTTCCATTTAACCTACGTTCCACAGCCGCTCCTAATTCGATACCGAAAATGAGGGGAAGGTCCAACTAACGCAGTGTTATGCAAAATTGGTTCATTACAAGTGGATGCAGCAGGGTTGAACGACGTATTCATCCCTAACGTAATTGTTACGGGACTCGTACTCCGATCTTTAGTTTAATCGGGTAATGCAGTTTACCGGATACCGAGGCAGCCGATGCACCGTGGAATATTGCTGACAACCACCCAACACGTCCTGGCACGGATGATGTATTATTAATTATGCCAACATGGAGCTATTAGACCAAGACAATAGCCCGTAATCTCCATGTACTGAGGTAATAGCACATTCAGAGACGTACAGGGCGTTCTTCAACGAACAATGATACGTACCACGTGCTATTCAATGAGTTCATTGAACAGTCTTAGCCAAAGAACCTGTGGAATGTCCCCCCCCCCCCCCCTGTTACGTTTGTTATCTCTTTCAACAGCGGTTACACTTGGTGATACAAGTAAAAATTCATCATTCATGAAACGTTTCAAGCTTAATGTGTGTAAATTAGAATCAATTATCTCTGGAATTCAAGCGCGATTCAATATTTGTCTGACACAAACATTCGTAATACAACTACCTACTGGTACGTTTCTTTTTTTGTTTTTTTTAATGATACAACATCGCAAATAATATTTTCTCCTTTTTATTCTGTATTACGAAATAGACTAATAGGGTACCAATTAACGGTTAACAATGCTAGCAAAAGCTGGAATCATTTTTGAAGAGGTTTCTACGTAAAATATCTTACTAATTTTTTGATTAATTCGAAATAATTAATATTGCGGATATTAACCTTTAAAACTATTAATCTTTTAGATTTATTTGCAGATGTGTATTCTTGTGACGATGTATGAAATGGTTTTGAATCGATGCTTCATCGTATATTCATTCTGTGGAAATTATGTTACGTCGTAAATAGTGACGTTCGTTCGAATACATTACTGCGCAACACCGTTCTATCATACTACGCACTACGGTGATCATTGTTCTCTACCTGTCGCTGCTTAACCTCCATTATATTTACCACTCTACCTTTTACATTTTCAAATTGCATTTATTGGAAGTGGAAAAGAGGTGTACGTTTAATATTTCATGGAATTATTATTACCAGTGCTGCGGATTTTTATGCAAATTCGTACCTTTGCAAATAAAGCTGAAGAAATAAAATTTAGATAGAGTGTTGTTTCATCCTCAGAATACAATCATTTTTACTTTATCGTTAAATATTATGTATATTTGTTTATTTGTTGCGTACAATTGTCCATTTGTCAACCTTAAACATCGAAAGCATGACATTTCACATGCACCAATCTAATAGATAGAACTTCCGACTACTATTAAATTATTTTTACGAAATATTATAAGCAGATAGCGGATCATTATGCAATTACGAGAAACTTATAAGTGCGAGAAAATACGAAGTGTTTATGATAGTCAAAAAATCTACAAAATATCCAAAGTAAAATATATGTTACGATATTCAAGGGATGAAATCAGTCAGTATTTAAATTCCATTCCTTTGTATCGGTTTGCAAAAAGTAGAATTCGCATAAGGATCCACAGTCTAATTATAAAAACTTCAATTGGAAATAATTCCCGGTAAAAAAAAACCGGAACTTTATCGAACACTAAATAATTTTTTTTTAATTCAACTTGAATCGTTTCGTTCGAAAGAATTGGACGCATTTGTCGATTTATCGGCAAATTAACAAAGCAGGACGATTTCTGACGGACTCTGAAGTGGCACTTAGGTGCAATTTCCAGACGATCGTTGCAACCGGCTGCTGCAACGCTTTATCTCCGTCTAACGAAGCTGCGGTCCGAGATTGCGGCACGTGGAACATCAGGAACTCGTTAGTGCGTGAAGCATCCAGGTATTCCGGAAACTAACTCCATTTACCAGCGGTACCGCGAACCTCGCTGCAGATCAGAGAGGCCTGACCGAATTAGAACGTTTCGTCCCTTCGAAACGTAATTTACGTTTCACAGGAGAACGCATTGATTTGCGGCCGTTTCATCCGGCCATGTTGAATCAACTTAAAAATAATCGCAACTCGACGTGGCGTACGTTTACCGAACTCTCTCTCTCTACACCCTCGATCGTTTTCTTTTTTGTTTTGTTTTATCATTCGTTTCGAAAGCGTGGATAGACGAGAGGCGCAAAGTTTTCTTTCGAATTAGTTTGCATCGATTTAAATTGCCAATCGTCGACAAGCGTAAAACGCGCAATTCTACGATTGTTCCGTACAGCAGTGCGAGAATGTAAATATTGTCGCTATTTGTACGAAACTTTTGTTTGAAATAAATAAATTGAGTTTAACTGTTTACGAGAATATCGTTGTCCCTTCGTTAGCCAGTTTTTTGGTTTTGATTTTTATTTACTTTTTTTTTTTTTTAAATAAATGTGTACCGTATCCGAGTAGAATAAACAGGTTGAAATGAAACGTAAGCTATTCTCGACCTCGTTTAATCTTCTCCTATATTCAAGTGATCCGATTTTTTTAGTCTAAGTGGTTATTGTATATTATAGTACAGCATTGCGTTATATACTTCGCAAATATCGCGTATTCAATATGAGTATTTTTCAAATAATATAGAAGATTTACTTGTGTTCGATAAAATATTGCATCAACGTATGATGTAATACAATAATTGTATAATTCGTAATGGATGTTTCAATATTTAAATCATTTAACCTTCCATACGAAGTGTCGTGTTTCAAAGTGCAACTTTAAACGCATGTAAACTTTTCAAAATAATATGCAATTTAATTCAAATAATTGCTGCATATTTTCACGTTACTTTTTAAACTATTAATTAGTTTCATTATTTTGGACTTATAAAAATCGCCAATTTTAGACTCTTTTGTTTTACTACTTTATTTATTTATTTATTATTATTATTTAATTTATTGTTATTAGAAAGTATGGCAATTTTTCTAATGAAGTAAAGGCGATGCGTTTACGATTTATCCTCTATCTGTCATATAAACTGAATTGCTAATATACTAATGTATGTAAGAATCATTTCCATATAAGTGACAACTTTTTAAGCGACAGGAATAGGGACATTGGACTTTGTTATACATTTTCTTATCATAAATAAAAGAGATGTTAACTAATGTTGTGCACCAAACCGGAACAATTATTAGGTTAACCCTTTCGCCACGGTTCTGAGAACTAAAACTATAAATAAGAAATAGTTTTCATTGATATGAAAGTGGGATAAATATAAATAGAAATTATGGTCTTATTTTTATTATACGAATGAAAACATATGCAATAATGTACTATTGCAACAGAAAAATAATATTTATACGTAACACATGATTCTGTAATTTTCGAGAGCGTGTATACATACAATATACGGTCTTCGTAGCGAAAGGGTTAAATAACATCTAAAATAATGAAACGAAGTTGCGTTTAAAACGATAAGCTTAAAGCAGCAGTAATTGGGACGTCTACCTTGTGTAATCTGAGAGTTCAGCAGAAATTTGCCAACGTGCAAGAATAGAATTATTATACAGCGAAATGAGTAGATTCTGTTCGGCGACACATTGTTGCGCGGAGGCTAAAAATTATGCGATGGGGTCCGTGTCGGAAGCATACTCAGAGGGGTTGTCAGAGAAAGAGGTGGGTAAAGAGGCGCGGTAATTATTATCATTGGAATTTATGGTGACACTGGGATTACCCTTTCTCCGTGTCCAATGCCGTAGAACTGCAAGAAACTATTATTACCCTCGGCTCGTGTTTCTTGTTTTGCCGTTCCCCTATCCCGAAGGACCTCGTCCTGGGTGAAGTCATAAATCAGCCACCGCCATGGCATACACCCACCCACAATGTTTGAGAAGCATTCTGTTCCGATAAAAGATACGAATCGAACGATACAACGGCACACACATAGGTACTATGTCCGACACGTAAGAAAATCGAAGATAAAAGTAACCGCGATGCCTCCGGATAAGTTTTCGCGTCCGTCGACTGAGGATGAGAAAAATAATCGCTGGGGAAACGCGAGCAACTGTGGATTGTTATACACACTTGTTCGAAAGTATTCGAACACTTGCTTAACGCTAACCGTATCGATTATTTTACACGTATTTGTTCGATAGGATAGATGTTCCAATTACAGTTGGTGTCCCTAAAACCGACACTCGAATGATTTTATTTAATAGCAACCGTAACGTACGAAGAATGGTAAATAAAGACATTTTTATACGAAATTTGTACTTCGGTTTACGTAACAACACATTGACGTTGTATGTATTCGTTTACACTGGATATTGTTCCAGTTTCTCCAAAAGAAGTGACCTGTTTTCGTAACAGTTATTTTGATATTAAATTAAAGGAAACTCGTGAATCACGTTGATATAGAAGTTGCTTGGATCGTTATTCAAATCGTTGCGCAAGTAAAAGAAAATGAATTTATCGAAGCATTTGGAGATCGATCGTTTCAAGAGGAATAAATAATTTCATTTTAATCCGATTAAGATGTATCGTACGAGAAATTCCTACTAACGGTACTTTGACTATCATGTTGGCATTAATAATACGCGATGGAGGCTTTACCTTTAGACTGAAATATCTATTGCGACGGGGCTACGCATTATTATCCAGGGTTAACATCAGCTTTCTGTATAGTACCTGATAAGGGATATTCGAGAGGATTCGTTGAATACAAAGCGAATATATAACGAACATTAAAAGATCAAAGAGATTTTTGCCGTCAGTGGAAAAAGCTGCGCTACCTTTCAGCGAATATTAGGATGAATAAAAGAGACCCCAGTCGTAACATTTAAATGAAACGCGATAACAATTATGGAGTTTAAATGGTAAACGATGCGAGTGCCGAAAGGAGTGAAAATTATTTTTTTTTCAATGAACCCGAATATAGAATGTAAATTTTATACCGAATGAGATAATAAACGATGAAAGCGGCGGAACATTACAATTTTAAGCTGAAGAACCGTGTTTATTACGCGAACAAATTTGTACGTGTAGTTCGAACGTTTATAAATAAAACGACAAAGTTTTATATTAATAAAATTTGATACTAAATATTGTTTAATTGCTTAACCTCAAATCTAAGAAAATCTCTTTACTACTAGAAATAGAAATCCGAGAAATAAAACATCCAAATAAATTTCTAAGTATCGTAATCTCTTCGCTGTAATTGAAATTACAAAGTGTACGAACAGAAGAATGAAAACTGTAACAAGGAAAGAGAAGAAAAGATTAAAAAGGAAGGATAATGTATAGACTAGAAAGATAAATAATGTATAGAATAACACATAGATTTTATAATATAAAGGACCAGGAAGGATAGAAAGAAGACTATAATGGATGATTTACTACCACGTTCCAAGAATTGAAACTGCAACAAAGAATAGAATAGAAAGCAAATAATAAAAAGAAGACTAAAAAGGAAAACCAGGGAAGAAAGAGTAAAATATAGACCAGAATAGTAAGTAATATGTGGAATAGTATAAAGATTTTATACGAATGAAAAAGAAACTATGATACAATTTTTTATCACCTTCTAAGCAAAACAAATTTTCTATTTACGCCAAGAACTCTTTACAGAGTTATTAGCAGTATGCATATTGCTGTACATAGTAACATTATAAATACATAGTTGAAAGAATGATTTATTACTAGACTGCAGATATTTGTGCATCTATAGGAAATTTGAGTGTGCAGAAAAGTAAGAAAAAAAGGTTAAGAAAGAGATTAAATATATATGAAGAGATAAAAGATTAAAAACAGATCGAGATTCGAAAGTATGCAAAATATCCGAAGTATAGTGGATATTAGCGTCGTTAGAATGCGAATCGATCTTTAATTTCGGTTCCACTTCGTTCATTGTAATTATAAAAATCTGAAATTGCATAATTAAGTCCACAGTCTATTGATTACTAATTGGAAATAAAACTATGGTTGCTAGCTAGGAAAATTGTTATGACTAAGTATAGAATTGAAGATATTATTCAAGGTGTACTAAAAGCGAGGCATTGGAAAAGGAAGGGGGCACATACGCCAAAATATCGTTTCGAGAAGATCAATTTCAGTGTCTTCATTAAGGCATTACATAACGACAAGTAATATTACTTTTATATATGTATCTTAAAATACTTGATCTTTATTTCATTAAATAATACCTTAACCCTTTGCCCCACAATAACGAATTATACTCGTGGTAGAAATCATAGTCTGCTTGAGATAAAAACTCATCGTATCTTGCGATAAATTTCAATTTCAATTCTATCTATAATTTCTGTTTGTAAGGCCGAGCATTGTAAGCATAAATTACGTACTACAATATTTTAGTGTTTTGCATTAATTGCACTGTTAAAGCAACAAACAGCTGACATTGCTGTAAGTGTTCTTTGAATAATTCTCATGGCAAGGAGTTGACGAAAACATTGACATTGATTTTCTCGAAATAACATTTTCGCAAATATGCGAAGAGAAGACTATTAAAAAAGGTATTGAAGCTATTTAAAAATACAATTACGATTAGAATCGAAATACTTTTTACGATAATAATGCTAAAGGAGAGACACCCAGTGAGCATCAGAAATTTGCCACGGCATTAAATCAACGTGCTGCTTGAAATTCGATATAGAATGCGAGGTTCGAGAATCGCTCGAGTGTATTCGTTTGCCGCAGTTTCTTTAACGCGGCGGAGCGGAGCAGAAAGCGGAAGAATTATTGCTGTGTGTACAGATACACACCGTAGGGGCCTTCCTAGCCCTTTACGATCCATTCAAACGATAGTAGACGATCGATAGCCGCGCATTATTGTGAAATTTTCTTATTACGTGTAAGACGAGGAGCCTCGTGATTTACCGTCATTGAAAAGAACCGTCGAGAACGAGATCACTAATTAAAGTCGTCTATATTACGAACGTGTATATACGTTGGCCGCCGAGCTAGACCGTGTGTAATTAATTCTCTGCAATATCTGGTTACCGCGCTACACACAGATACAAGTACAGATACCACGCGCAAGAAGGAACACGATGAAGTTACGGACCGTTCGTGCGTAACGAGGTGAATTTACTTTGAAGCTGCTTCTTTCGCGTTTTTTGTTTTGTTTTTTCTTACCTTATACACGACGCACAGTGCGTCGATTAGGGACAAATGTAAAACAAGTCAACTTGCTCGCCGTAAAAATGAACTGCTACGCAGTCTGATAAACTATGACTTCTGTCAGACATCGAACCATCTGGGTACTTCCTATCTAGTATCCTATCATTATCAATGTTTATAAACACTAGCACGAGCAGATGCAACCGGTAATTGAACACGCGATAAGGAAATCGCATTGCGTAGTTGAGCAAACTTTAAATTAAATTTTCCCGAAAACAAAGCCTCGGATGAAAACATTGTATACCACATTTTTTCCATATTTTTTTACGTAGAATTATCCCCTGGCCGGTTGTACTACTATTTTTCACCCATCCTGTATTTTTGTTAGCTTTATATTATAGTTATAGTAGAAGCATTTTGCTACCCGAAAGGCTTTTCTTAAACCGAACTCGGACAGCTAAACTAACAAGGTATATTCAGATTGAATCGTTGGATGTTTAAAGAAACATCGTGGAATGCGATATAAATATAATGCGGCGCGAACCCTTCTGAACAACTCGATAATAGTTCGCATACGATTCGCTTAACCCGAAGACGGTGTCGCGCGAAACGTTGCAATTCGTTTCGCGTAATACGGGTGTTACGCGGTTCGAGCGAAAAAAGGAAATTTCACGCACGGAGCACCGTATGAACACCGGTTTTACGAGTCGCCCGCAAGTGTAAACCGATAATTATAACACGGCCGTATGGCGGACTCGTGCGTGTCGCAATTAAGAGTCGCGACGTTTCAAACCAGCGGCTCAATTTCCCGTTTAAAGTACACGGTCAATTATGTAAACGCTCTCGTTACTTTCCCGACAAAAGTGAACGCCGTGCTGACGTCCGGTATAGGTGTTCTAACGCGGCATTCGAACGAACGACCGTAAACATTCAGAAGTTACGCGACTATTGTTGGGCAAATGTTGGTACCCAATTGTCGACGAAATATTTTTCAAACGCTCGTGTAAAAATTATGACCAATCTTCAAAATTACGTGCAATTTGAAATAATTAAAGATGATCAGAGATGCGGGGGGTCTCGAAAACTTCTAGATAGATACTATCTAATTACCAGAGATAGATACTAGATGGATTTCCTTTTTTTTAACCCCTTGCGGAGGAGAAAACATAAACACTCGGTTGTGAATCTTTATTATGGACAGCATTAAATAACACTTAACGAATTTTCGCTCAATTATTATCAAGAGTGCCTATTAATGCCACTAATTCAAATTTCTTGCTTTGAAAATCGATATTTATCCGGAAAATTGAAAAAGTTTGGGCGACTATTTGTCGACACTCGCCCGCAAAGGGTTAATATTATATTTTTTTGCATATTATATAGATTGGGCGATGCTTTGTATATTTAACTTTCCTGTAAATGCATAAAGATCGGCGATCTAGCGATAACGAATCAATTTGACGTACATCGGTCGAAGGTTAACCCCTTATAAACTATTAATATATATAATAATTTAATAATAATATAATATAATAATATAAAAATAATATAACAATAATATATATAAAATAACGAGTCACACTCGTTCTACGATTCATAGCGCAAATTCGACAAAAATAAATGTTACTCCGTGTAAAATTTAATTTGAACTTTAATCTCAGCCTCGTTTTACAAGCCTCGAAGCTGTAAAATAAAAATTGCCTCGAACATTCCTACGACTTGTACTTCACGCGATACGAGAGCAGTGATTAACTCAGGCTAACATGCGTATGTAATAAAATAATTGTAGGGCAAGGGGGTTAATAAAATTCCACGCATTAAGAAGATTCCAAATTTCCGATGAAGTTTATGTCGAACGTTTAAACGAATTGAAATTCGCGTGTTACGTTAAACGATTCAAATTCTGCAGGTTCATTCAATAGTTCATCAAAACTCTAATTCCCCCGTTGTAAGACGTTCCGGGAAGATTGCAAATGGAGGTACAGATGTGAGGGCGCTAATGAAGATCTTTTGGCCGGTTTCCTGAATTTTGAACAGGTCACAGTTCAAATCCGCTGCATTGGGCATGCAGGTGTGCAATGCAGAGACATTGCATACGTCCTTAACATGGAAAACTGTTCCGAGAACCTGCAGTTCCGACGCGAATCTTCGTGCATTTATAATAGGATAATTATTATTAGAAAGGAAGGAAGTCGAGAAACTTCGCGAAGCAGTTTCTTGTTCCTTACTTGAAACAGAATCAAAAATAAAAGGAAAGAAATGGATAGAAGAGGAAGAAGAGGCGAAAGAGTAGCGGAATATGCAAATTGAACCTCGAAAACTGCGAAGAAGGGGTCACGGTCGTGTCGTAAATTCAATTCGCGTAGTAATTTTTTTGCAACGTCCTTCGGCTCATCGTTGACGTCAATTTTAACGTTGTTAAAGTGCATGCGAGTGTAGCACTTAAAATTTCAAGGACTGAGAATCTCGGCGAATTTAATTCGCTCTCCTGTCTTTAACTCGATCGCCATCGATCTACAATTCATTGCTATCGATAGGGAAAATTTACGAGGACACCCTTTTAAGTTTTCCCATGCAACCCTTGTAACCATTTCAATCCTGACAGGACAATACCGTGCTGTATGTCAGCACTGAAACTTATTGGGACGTATAATCCCATTGTAAAGAACTAATGGAGCTGTATATCCTATTTCAAAAAAAAAATACCATAAATTCTATTTGACCTACTCCACCCATAACTCAATCATTATTGCCTATAATTCACGTCCACTGCAATGGAACAAAAATATCAATAAGTTGGCCAGGACATTTTTTTAACCTATGGAACAAAACGGATTAATTCGTTCCGGAAATTACCAATATTTTGGACGTACTCGCGAAATTAAGTGAATATTTCTACTCGTATTTCTTATTCAACGGTCGTTTAATCGCTTACTATCAATTTTCGGGAATATATTTAATGTAGAAGTTGAGTTTTTCTACTAACTTTGTTCGAAACTTGATTATCATAAGAAAATTATATGCATTACCGTGCGTAAGTATTTGGACACTTGCACGTTGTTGTAAAAATGTGGATTATACTATTAATACAACCCTCTATTATAAGTATGTTTCACTATTTCATCTTGGACGGTCGTATAATGTCTATAAACACCAAAAAATGTCATTTAACATATAAAAAAGCGTTAATTAAAATTGGTGGACAATTGATTTTGTAAAGAGGTTTGAGTTTCTTCGCTATAAGTGGTTCTTATCTGCCTTTTATTATTATTTGGTCCTACGCGTTGAATTATACGTTATTTTATGCTACGTCCTACAAATCATCCGAGGTTGTTATAAAATTTGTTGATTTTATCAAAATAATTCGATCAATATTTAATGATTTTGATTAATTTATTACGAAGTTTTCTCATCTATGACACATCACACGTTATCTATACTTCATCAAAATTTATCAATGTTCATTGTAAGGGAATATTTAGTAATATAATAGTGTTATAAAACTTTGAAAGTCCAAATATTTATGCACGATTGTGTATAAAATAATCATACAACAGTGGTATCATTCGACGAATTTCACGAATCGCTGTAATAATATATTTTCATAAGAATCCTATAATTTTTAACGATAATAATACCACATTTGTACTAAAAACTTCAACGGTTGCATTCGCCCTTTACGTAACGGTCTAGTGTTTAAATCAGATGCCTACAAAAGCAACCTTAAATTCGCGGACCCTATCACGAATCTACGATTTTGCGAATGAGATAGCAAATGCGGCTGATCTATTTTTGGATTCCCCAGTTAGATGTAGAAATCCTATTAAACGTTTACCTTCTACTATCTCTAAGTAGCAAGTTGCATTTCATACGTATTGATTAATCATTTTCTTGTTCTTGTCCTTATGTAATTATTGGACCTCTGATTTAATCGATATTTAATAACGCGAGTGAATTTCTCCGTGACTCTCAATTCTAAATGGAGACTGAAAATGTGTATTACGTTCGAATTTATAAAGCTTCTTCAAGCTTCGTTCATGCTAGCTAATAATCTTGTGTTGACAACCTTCAACACACTTCTAAATTAATTCTGTATACTTCTGTTACTTCTGTATTTACATTCAACGCGTCGCGGAGAAATTCACTCGCGTTATCGAATATTCTTAGATATTAAAAATCGATTTTTCGTCGAAAGGATTGACTTTTGGATCTGTGTTGATTAGAAGACATTTTTATCCCTCTCGTTGAGTACTGTAAGTACTTAAACTCTTGAAACACTTGTTCTAACACTCTGTATATTGCAGTGACTCACGAAATTAACCCTTTCGCTAGCGGCATATTGGAACTAAAAACTAGAAGCGTGGATAATGATAATGTTTATTTGGATATTCTACATAACTAATTGTACCGTGATATTGACGTACGAATGATTTCAGAAATTATACTGTGTTATAGAAAAAGTATACGTATGCTTTTAACAAATGCCAGTCTAATTCTTAAAGACGTATATATACGTCGGTAGTAGCGAAAGGGTTAATCAAATATCAATGTTATTATAAGGCTATTCTTTAGCTTTATTTAGACTACTTTATTTATTATAAGGCTACCATAGTTTTCTTGGTACAATTAAGTCTCGGACTAAGTTTAACGTAACGATTCAATGTTTTGATCAAAGTTTTATATAAGTTTTATAGTAAGCTACTTTATATAGTAGCAATTAGATTTTAATTCAATAAATAATATAACGAACGGAAGCATTTGATCCCTGTACGCTAATGATTGCAAACGAGTTAAAAGCTTAAATGTCCTCGGGCAACTCTTTTTAATTTATACCGCGAAAGAAAAGTACCGCGACAAGAAAGGACGCGCAACTCGTTAACCGCAGGATCCACAAATCACCAAGAAGACCCGCGAATGCAAAAGAATGAACCCTCTTCTTGGTAGCATCTCTTTCGCTGTCTTTTTCGCGCGATACCTACGAAGAATAGTATCAGCGTCGCATGAATGGCGATGCAAAAGGTGGCAGCGATGCGGCAGAATTTAAACACTGCAAGTCACCGCTATTCCTCGCTCACCAGGAGATCCTCAATTGGTCGATACGGGTGCCCTTATTACCCGCGGCCTGTCCTTAATTCACAGTTACGCCACTGCGGCGTGCATCTACCTATCTACCTGCGAGGGAACTGTTTCCGATCCGACGAGGGAGAGAGAGTCCTTCGATTATCCGGGCCAGAGAAGGCGAAAGAGCAAAGGTTGTTCTCCACTGTACGCGGCAGAATATCGCCGGGATATTGGCGAGCCGACGGACGCATGCGTCGCCGCTCTAGGATTCGCTGGAATTTTGGAATCTTGTCAACAAACATCTCACTGCGTCCTTAACCCGTAAGCCGCGCTGGCCCGTGCATCTGCACTTCCACTTTTTCCCCATCGAGACGCGCACAGTGCCGAGATATCCAGCCTGATATCCATTTGGTAGACGGGTTGGAAAATTTATCGCCACTTTCGAACGATATACGAGGAAAGGGATGAACACTGTTTTGAAAGTGTCATCGTATACAGTGAAGCCTCGCTTGATAAGTGGTTATATAAAAGAAGAGGTGTGAACATTTATGTAACAGGTGCAGGGGAAATTTTGTGATTCGTAAAAAGTGTCCTTAGGAATTTTCTTCTTTTTTTTTTTGCAAAAGAGTTGACGGGCGTTGATGAGTTGAGAGGGTAGTTTAAGAGTAAGTAAAAAGTGGTGCAGAATGGAGGAGCAGGAACCTGAAACCGATCCATCGATCGTTGCCACGCTTGCCGAAAGGTAGAAACGAAATATTCGTCATGGGATTAAGCTTTAATCGTTGGCTAATTATGTACAAGGATAGACTATTCATTTATAGGATTGACGTACGTGCCTGGTCAGATTAGGCCTAAAATGTAAAACAATTGTACAAAAGTTTACCGAATCCAATGCGTGAAGTAGTAGAAAATAAAGGGAGAGTTTGCTCATTATTAACAGATTCGGAAAAAAGTGAAACCTACTTCTGATTAGTTACATATACTTTTTTAATTACCAAAGCGAGTGTCTTATAATTTTGTCCAAGTAGAATTCGTTTGATTTCACGTGGACATTTGTTGTAATATTTCTTTAATTTACAAAGGTATCGGTTAACAATAAATAGTTTTGGTTCACATGCTACGCTCTTTAAGAAAATGAAGCCCTGATCTCAGAAATTTTCCAGTTGTATTATAAGTAACGGTAAAATGGTAAAGAGGCCAGGCCCTTAATGATTCTATATAAGAATGAATAGTCTATCCTATGCTTCGTCAATGTTTTAACTTTCCGTGAACCATATGGAGCTAAATTGTCCCCAACTATTTTAAAACTGCAGTAATATTTTCAAAATATACGCAAGTTGTCTAGGTTTTCATGTAGTTCGGATTAACACTAGGTTTACGGACGTTACGTGCATAATTTGACAGGCTTCCGGAAAAATACGTATTACTGCATATAAATATTCGAAATTAGAAGATTCAGGATGAAGAGAATCAAGTAGAATACATATTCATACCATTCTATTAATTAAAGTTAACATAGAGTACTGAAAAATAATATTTATGGTCTCTACAATTTTAGGTATGAAATCTGCAAATGCGTCAACGTGACGAGTTCCGTAAACCCAGTGTTAATAAGGCATTTCAGTTTCGTATCGTAAAATTCAGGGTAAAATTAAGCCTACATGATTCACGGCGCGACTTTTATTCATCTGATTCGCGAAGGTTGTTTAAGTCTTATATATTTCTTCCTTGTATCTATTTCAACGCGATTAGCATTGGCTTTCAACGTATCGATATCGCGCTCGATCATCCTCAGCAGGTCTATTACTGCGGACATCAGATTTCAGGGAGTGTTCATTTAGACTTGCAGGAACCAGCATCTGCGTTGGGTAAGTTACTTTAACGGCACTTGAAACACCTCAAGATGCTAACTTAATCGCAAAAAATGATTCAACCCTTTCTGTTCTTACGATTAAGTAAGACTTTAGATTGACGTAACTTTTTTCAATTGCAATCCTGTTAAGATGTACGCTTATACGTATAAATGAATTTTTTACTAGATTAATCAAATGTTTTCTAATTTAGTTTGGTATACGATAGAACGCAATAAAAGGGTTAAAACATAGTTTTTCCCCAATAGATCAGAAAAGGGTAAAATTGACATTTTTCTCATATGACGATATTGCACTGATTTTTGGAGCACAATTGTAAATAATAACAATAATTGGGACATCTACCCTGCATAAAAAACTAGTACCGTGGTTGAAGGGTTAATAACTGAATAACCAAACGACAATAACTCGTAATAATTAACTTCCTACACAGGTTCTACCAATTTGTACGTTCGCCACACTTAATTGTGCAATCGTGCACCGGTCTACCAGAATCGAAGAAACCTATTCCCAACGAAAGTATCGCGGTACTCTTTTTATCAGATAATTGCGAAGAAGCAGAGAGCAGATCCCCGCTGATAACCTTCGCGATGCCTTCGAATGGATCGTAATTAATCTTGAAAACCGCAGAAGCAGCAGATAAATTTGAAACACAGAACTATAGTTTTAGATTTCACTGGGTCGCGATACGGTGTAGTGCTATCTTTCCTGTTGCCTAGGATATATCGAAACGGAGTTCGATCTGTACAAGCAGGGGGAAAACGAGAAGATATTCGATTGGCTGGTTGTAACGAGGCACGAGCAACTTGATATTTATTCTCGCGATGTTTACCCCTGTTGTCGCTTCGCAATCACAAAAATCTCTCCACTGTTAGAAGAGTCGAACGCGTGCCAAACGTGCCATCGATCGTGTTGCATAACGGGTGACCTAAAGATTTTACTATCGCTGTGTGTACACGTCACCTGACGATGTACCACGTGAATTCTGGTATCGCAGGAACGCTCGTAGAACGCGGATAGAAGGAAGAGTCCTCTCACACGGAGTACATACATTCACAACTGACTTTCTAGTACATGCTACGGAGATCGTTAAACCGTGTTTAATGCGCTGTTGCATAGTGAAATATGAACATGTTTTTTGCACGTATGCTTACCGATCCTGTGTCTTTCTCGTTAATCCTAATTCTTGTTTCTTTACGCCTACCTTGAGCATACTTAAATAGCATTATGTTTAGACGACAGTTAATAGCAAGGTGTATAGCATGACTGAGCAAAGATGAACTTTCTGGAAGCTAAATTTAAACAATGAAACACGGAGAGATTTGTATATATTTATCAGACAATTGTGATGTAAGATTTATTCAATTGCAGCTAATTAATTCTTTGAATTAAGAAGAATGAAAACTGTACCTCCACACAATTTTAAGCTAAACACTTATCAACTTTAAGCAATTTATGTATTGATTCACCATTTCATCGTGTCTTTGAACACTGCGAAGCAGTGTTAGTAGAGATGAATCGAAACCTAATTTTTAGACTCGCGAAACACGAAATCTCAAATATACTTATTTTCTTCTCTTGGATTCAAAAGAGTACCCATCTAGTCAGGAATTAAAATCTTAACAATAATTGTCGTTGGAAAATCAAATTATCTATTTAATTTAATTAATTTACTTATAATCTAAGTCAACGAATAAATGGAAAAACTTCTTGAATTATTACCTATTAATTTTTGTACATTTTATTTCGTTCACGTTTCGCAATGAATCGATGAAAGTGTTTCAATTAAAATGAATCTAAAATATAAACGCAAGATCGATTAGATTATTATCCGAATAAATTCGTATCACGACAATATTCTACTTACTTATGCACATTTTTATTGCAATATTCTAGTTACTGCATTCTGGTTAATACAAAATTTAATCATAGCCGTGTGTAAGCATAAATTGTATCAGATATCTGATATAGCGTAACTTCTTTTGCTATTGTTGTTGTTGTAAGTTTCCCGTTTCGCGCGCAGGGCTTAGGCTTAAATGCAAAGGAGAGGCTCAGGTGTATTTCACGGACAGATCGGCAGGGATCCGACGTAAGTTCTCGGCGTTCGAGAATTATCTTCACGAGGAAACGTATCTGGTGGGTGGTGAGTATAACGACCTGATACAGCGATTGGTACACGAAAAGTTCGATGTCGGGATTAACGGATTCTCGTCACGAGTAGATGGTAAAGAAAAGTCTATGATAACTGGCGGCGTCTACCCGTTCAGTCTAACACTTCCCGAGAACTTGCCGTGCAGCTTCGAGGGCCGATATGGACGAGTACGGTACTCGATTAGGGCATTGTTGGACGTAACGACCATTTATCGGTTTTCCACCAATATTATTCCATTCACGGTGGCTCCCATTCTTGACCTTAATCGAGATCCTCTCGCTCCCGTGAGTAGAAATCTAACAACGATATTGCCTTCGCGATGTGATTTCGTTCCCCGGACGCGAATTCGTTTGCGAATTAACACTAGAACCGTAAATATCGCCATTTATATATATCTCTGCCTTTTGTTCCAACCTATCGCATTTACAAAGGTAGAGAAATTGCATGCCTTTTACAAATGAATCCAAATGTTGGTATCTTGAAAAATAGTTAATAAGCATATATGTACGTATCGTAAATATTGAAACTTAGAACGTAGCATTAACATTAGAACTATAATGCTTACGCTTAGAAGTAACGATTAAGGCGATACTCGAAGAAATACATAATGCAATGGAAATGGATATTTATCCGTTCCTCGTATAGAATAATATGGTAAATTTGCAAAAATGCATTAATGAAAATTTGTACAATTTTGTAAAGGAAAGAAAACTTCCATTGGTGTATTTTTTACCACTTTAGCAGTTCTAGTGTTTGTCTTGTGCTTTTATACTTCCTTTACGTAACGAAGATTAAGTTGAGAATGATGTAGCTTAAACAATATGGACAATTATTTCAGTTGCCTGTACATATCCAACAGTCGAAGGTTTATATGGGTCAAACGGAACACCTGAGCATGTCCATGTCCCTTCCGGTTCATGGTTACGTTCCTGGCCAAGCTATACCGATTAACATAGCCATGAACAACCCCACCTCGGTCGTGGTTAAGAAAATCAGAGTCGTTTTTAAAAAAGTAACCCTATTTCTTTACAATTATTATAATATAGCATGCTAAACATGATATTCCATTTTTTTCTATGGCATGCTGCGCTTCGTTTAGGTGTACCAACAAGTAATTCATTATTTCTATAAGAAGTTCAAAATATAGCTTAAATTTCAAATGTTCTAGCACTTTTGGTAATATTCAATTCTATTGTGTAACTCAGATTAGGTTTTGCAGCATTCTTAATATAAACAAATAGTCTTTCCATTTGGGCCACTTAAAATCCAATAATTAATAGAGAATACATAGTTAAAAGAGAAGGCAACTTTTATCATTGAGGAGCACTAAACAATCTAACGTTTCAATAACGAAATGGGAAGAATTGTTAATCGTTGCCTAGGATATTCTACTATTACCATTGATTGTAACATTTGTAACATTTTATTAACGACTAGAAATCGAATAAATTAGAAGCTTAGAAAAATTACTTGCATAGGTTCATTTCCAACGAAGAAGGACTGCAGAAAAAAAAAGAATTTCTAAAGACTGTTACAGTTTTTTTAAAAAAAAAAAATTATAATTATTAACAAACGTGTATAGTCGGTTTAAGGAATTATTTATTGGTACACCAAATAGTTTCGTATCTTTTGCCGTAGTAAACGTGCACAGTAGTTTTATCCTAGATTATACAGCGTTGCACCAAAATTTTGCGTTCGAGAGCAGCACCTTTTGGCGCAGCGACCTCGGTAAAAGTTTCTGGGTCATGCACGTGATATATTTCTCTTTTTATTGGATCTCTATTCTATTCTTTCATCGATTCCCCCTAAACGGTGCATATTTTCTTAGGTGGTGTCTTATCACTCGACAGAAAAGTCGCGTAAACACAAAGAAATCGTAGTAGAAGTAGCACAGCCCGTTAATAAAGCCTCCGATACGTACGACGTCACGTTCGACGTTCCTGCAGTACCACCCACGGGGATGATCCACTGCAACATCATCGACGTTCTGTACACGCTTAAAGTGAGACTGTCTCAAATTTAGTAGCGCCTCCGTTCCACGATAAAATCAGTATAAGCTGAAATTACAGTCGCTCGGAAACCTAATTTCCATACAAATTTTACTCCTGGTATTTCGTGTCACCAAAGGAAGTACAAAATTACTCCGCATCCTTTTTTTTTCTTGTTTATCATTTCTACACCTTGTTTCTCTAAGACGATAATTACTTCGCGTATTCACCGAGTAATTCGATGGTTGCAAAAGTCTTACGACATCGCGTGTTTAATTCTAAAAAAAAAGTTTAATTCAAACGAGAGAAGGAATAGAAAAATGAGCGAGCAATAAAAATAGTATAACTTATCAGATGAAAAGCGCTAGCAAGTTATAGAACGTAACATATTGATAAGAAATCCAATGAAAGCAACTGAAGTATGATCGAATGTGAACAAGCATAAATTGATGCGTATACAAAAGAATTACATACACGCGTATGTACATATATAGTATTATGTTATAATTAGACTGCGGAAGTTTATGCAGTTACTATATGCTATCGACTTGCCCTCGATTATGTTCCTCTAAGAAAATACACAAAATTTTCTAGAACGCGGCATATTTTCACGCTTTATTATCTTACCATTTTCAATGTATTTCTGGGTCAATTTGTCGCGAACTTTTCCCGCGGCGAGATTTTTCCAACCATCGAAATAAAAAGAAATCTCGTTAAAATTAATCAGATCGTTAAGCATAGTTTCAATACGTCTTCGCCCGATTGTACGAGCACACATGCCAAGTATTTCTTTTTTTTTTCCCCCCCTTTGATTCTTCACGAAAAGGTGGAGGCCTGCGTAGACGTGAGCGAGTGGTACTACAGAATGTTTCAGAAGAACTTAAAGCTACGAACAAATATAGTAGTCGGCACGGTACCACTTCTAAATTACGAGAGCCCGCAAAAAACAGTCGACGTGACGGAAGCTTTTTCATTTCATCCACCGTGTACCAGCGCCATGGAAGAATACGCCAACGACACGTCGCCGTTGAAAAACTCCGAGAGAGAGGAAACTGCGAGGCCAAGTTTGTCTTGTACGTACCGCCGCGTCACACAATATACAACTGCTACATGTTAATTACCGGTATTTGCGGAAACTACCAGTCGACGGTTTACATTATTCCCCTCTGTTCGAGAGTGTAAATATTCCTGGACAGTTAGAAAGCTCCACACCGGAGTAGCTCGCCTCTTTTAATCAAGAGTTTTGCTCCAATTCCAGTTCAAACTATTACAATATAACGCATCCACCGGCGAGAGGACTTTTATACGGAGTTGAATAGAAATTTTTCGCGGTATCATAATTTCATCGGACAAATTATTCGCCGCTTGTTTCGATCGGTTTCTTTCGACACACCGCGGAACATAATTATAGCATCGCTACAGTTTTTGAAAGTTTCACAGGGTTTAACGATCATCTCTAGAATTTGAAACTAAAAGAGTGAAAGACTAAAAAAGGCTAATAAGAAATGATAATAACGAGAAAGAATCGAACGTAACATTTGTTTAAGACAAGATGTAACAATGATATAAGTAATGCACAACATAACTATAATATAACAGGTGCACACACTATGGTACCAATGAAATTATTAATTAATAACGATCATTAATTATAATGAAAAGATTAAAATATCATTTCAGTGAACAGGATGGAAAATGTGAATAATAACTGAAATCTCCTGTCTTCTATATTAATTAAAAAATGCTGCCTACTATTTTTTTCCCAAATTTTTTCGTTGATTTTATTCTTCATTGATTAGCTGCGAAATGCTTGAAAATTGTCGCTTGCATGCATAAATACATCGTACCATAATACCCCGCAAATATTCGATTGCATTTTGATCTGCAGAGCATGTTGGTCATTCGATCAAATCAATGTTAACATTGATCAAATCAATGTTAACTGTTTCAAATCAATGTTAACTGTTTCAAATTACTCCACTGTGATTCGACTTTTATGTATCGAGGCATCATCTTGTAAGCACATCCAAGAAATGCGATTCTTCGAATGAATAAAAGACAGCAACTTGTTTTCCTCCTTTTGTATTAGTTTATCTACTCAAAAATGGTGCTATAGTTATGCTCCGCAGTATATGCGCATTTGAACTTTCTTTAGCAATCCCTTCACACATCACAACTCGACGCATTATCATCTGATAAAACTAACCCACTGCGAGAGATTTGCATTGCAATAAGCTGTATTTATCAAGCATAAGAATTGGCAAAAGTAAATCAGATATTTATTCCGACAGTGCCGCTGTACGAGAAAAGTCAAATATATCGATCCTCGAAACCGGACAGAGACGATCCCACGGGAGACGACGGCGATAGCGACGGAGAAGTAAAACCATATTCGCCTATGTATCGCGTGTACAAATTCGAACCGTCCAACAAGAAGTAACATTAAATCCTACGTTAATTAGTGGACGGCCTTGCTTAAATTATCTCGCATTTAATGATTCGATGTTCGTTAGCGATGTCCGCAACGGATCGAAACTGAAGAAGGAGAAGAAAAACGAATGTAACGCATATAATGAAAGTATGAATCGTTGCTTCCATGAAATTTTCTACGTAACACGCAAACGTACACCGAGAGTTTACGCAAATTTTACGTCCAATTTCGCGCTCTATCGATCGACCAGTTGCCTTCGATACCTGCCTTTGGTTTCTTATTTTCTTACGCGGATAAACGATGGAAAGAGAGAGAGAAAGAGGGGAGAAAAAATGTAAAAGGATCATTAGAACGAAAGAAGCATCGAGTGAGATATTAAAATCCGTTGGGACCAACCTGTGCAGCTAATTAAATCTCGTAATTACGCGAGCAACTTCGCGAGGAAAGTTATTCTATAATAATTGTTCGGATCGTGCAACCTCTGATACCACCGAAACGTAATTTGCGAAACATCTAACAACATGTATTGCTTTAACATTCAATAAAAATGTTCGCCAGTTTCGCTCGTGAAAAATTTCACAACCTTCCTTTCTCCTCTCCTAGTAAACGAATGATTCAGTATTAAACTACATATTTCTGTTTTTATCCGGTTACTGATAATTATCTGCTATCTTATGTTATTATAAGTAGTCTAAATTCTAAACGGTAGGTGAAAATGTTAGGGAATTATGTTCGTGAAGAATGATAGCACTTTTTTTAACCGTTGAGTATTTGATTCATTAATCGCACGATTTTGAGGCAACTTCTCGTAATAAGAAGTGTGAATTAACCGTGAATTGTAATATAAATGGACATAATAATAGAATAATCAATGGAGAAATAGCGAAAGCTGTAAATTGAATACCAATGATAAGAAACTTATTGTTATTATTGTTATATTAAAAATGCAGCGTGCTTTATGATATTTGAAAGGTGAAACCAATCGGTTTTACGTTATTTGCATTTGTAAAAATACGAATTTGCATAAAGATTCGCAGTTCACGCGGGATCTTAATCAAGATGCAAGTTTACTGAACCATCGTCCTAGATAGAAAATCCGCCCTTAAAAATTTTACGAATATTCTTCCAACTTTTAGCTCTCGATAAAAAAAAATCCTTTAAATTTACCATTTTTTTTTCCCCCTCCCTTTGCATTTTCTTCGCTATTAAAATACATGTTTTAAGCAAGAGGGAGGGAAATGTTGTTGGATATCGAAGAATGCGTTTCAACGATCGCGTGCCGATTCACACCGATCATTAAACCGCGCCAACGTGCCGTTTCGTAATCTTCTCAACATATGTACGAGGGAACGATCTCGTTCACGTCGCACGCTTGAATTAATGACGTCGTTAATGTGCGATTCAACAATAACGCGCATCGATCGTCGTGGAAACGCAATTATAGAGAGTGGCGGAGTACAGGTGGCAAGTAATCGGTGCACAAGTCCCGATGAACGAAAAACGCAAAGGAAAGATTGCATCTAACCGCTGCGCCACGAGCATTGCTGCGATCGTAACTCGTCGTATTCAACCGGAATAAATAAAAATTCCACGATCGATACGGCGAACTATAAATTGCGATCGTCCATTTGGTAAATACAGAATGTTACGAGTATCCCGCTACGCATCCCTTTTTCTCCCCATTCTGTATTAACCTCTTTTTGTTCCACGAAATTGAAAAACATTCGTAGCCCGTCTCCATAGCTCGATTAATAATTTATCGTTTTCGTGGTATAAATAGAAGAGATTTCTACATGTGAGGGAATATTGTCCGTCTCAGCACGCTGTTCGCAAAGCGATATTTTTTTTATATTGCAGGACGTTCATTTTATTTGTGAATGGAAAATCTATCGAGTTTCATTAACCCTTTCGCTGCAAAGGACGTATGTACATACATATATGTATGTTCTGAAAAACTGGCCCGTCGTTTGTTAAAACACGACTATACTTTGCTTTATATCGCAATAATATTTAATTTGTTCGTCGTATTATTTTACGATTCAACCAATAACACCGAGTATCTAAATATTTACCCTTACACTATTCCTAAATTAATAAAAATTATCCGCATTTGTGCATTAGAAACACTTTCGAATTTTAAGCTGCCGTAGTGAAAGAGTTAATTAAAGGAGATAAAAGTAATGGAAAGTACAAACACTAAACTTAGAAAAGCCGAAAAAAAGAAATTTATCTAAAACGCGTCAAAAGTGGAAGATTTTCTCGCCTTAAGAGCAGTGAAAACATTGTACGATAATTTGGATAACAATAAAGAAAACGAGAAACCGGTAAAGGAAAAAGAGAATAAAACAAAGGAAAAGTGAAGAGAAAAAAAAGCAACAAACACATAAATACTTAAAATTTAATTACTGACTCTTCCAACGTGGTCACTAATAATCTAGGAGGGTTGACGTGGCCTTAAACGCTAAACTAAAAAGAAGAAACGGCAATAATCCGAGAAAAAAAAGGAAGAACCAAAGGAAAAGCTTCCAAATACCTCATGTGTATTTAGAGAACTTTATTACGGGTTGCGTGAAATCGTGCAAAGTTCGACATTATCAAAATGCGCCGCGTGCAACCCAATATCGTGCAATTGCTTCACACTGGACCGGATTCGACAGGGTGTGTAACCCTATCAGCTTCTTGATTTTGAGGTTGGTAGCAGGTGATGACGGAACTACGAGAGTAGCTTTAACTTTGAGGGCTTTCGATATCGCAATGGTGGGTCTTTGATTACGGACGCCGTCAAGCAAATGCTACCCGTCTTTCTCTGTTCTCCTTCGATGGGGTTGCATCTTCCTCCACCGCGGTGTGTACATCTACTTTGAAAGACCACATCATAGGTGGCCAGGTCTGGAGGTTCAGCTTAATCACGGCCCTGCAGCACGAGGTTATCCTAATTTCGTAGTGATTAAACGTTGCTAGCTTGTAACATCGACCGGGAGACGTGAAATTCACGAAAATTGAACCTTCTTACACACAGTGACTAGCCTTCCCTCTAAATTTTCCTACGTTCTCCAGCTTATCGCGAATACCCATTTTCCTCTGAATAATTCATGGTATCGCGAAAATCAAGAAACGGAGAAACATTGGATTGGTGCGCAACCATCGTTTACGAATAAGAAAGTTTGAAAGAAAATATCCTTTGCTATTCAACTATTAGATCGTCTCATAAATAATGTCGCTAAAGAAATCCAAATATTTCGTGAAAAATCGAGAAAATAATAGAAGGCAATGTTTAATTTAATCGATGATTAAAATTAAATGTAAGTAGTAACAGTTGGTACCCAAAATTAAATCAAGAAACAACATTGTTTATGAGATGACCCAATATTTCATTCAATAAAAATGATTTTTACCATATGATTTTAATCAGAAACTGAGTTTAGGGAGCTTAGAGAACGTTTACTATTTTTTCTAAATTATCTATCGCGTCTCCACTATGAGCAAAGGAACTTTTATAATATTTGCAATTGGTAATAAATACAATCAAAGAAGTCAAGATGCCTAGAATTGTAAAATAAAAACATAAGTAAGATGTACATGAAAAAAAATATAACAAGTGGTTGCAGCAATAAAATTCAATCCAAATTGAATTTATTGAAAGTGAAGAAGAAGTACAAGTATAATATTAAATGAAAAAGTATATTACTACGAATGTCACTTGATTACGAATAGATATCATGCTTAAGAAGACTAATTTAAAATAAATTGCCTGTAATTTAGCGTAAAATTAAATGCGGAAAATTTTGCGTCACAATTATCCAATATAACTATTAAGTAATAATGTACGTTAACCTCGTTTGTTGTAAGCTTATTATACGTTCAACGACACGCGTGCTATAGTTAATTTTCAATCACAAGAGATTATTACAAAGCAACGTGGAAAATCTAATTTACCGTGGCTCACATTGAAAATCGTCTAGTACCTTATTGCTTATAAAATGTATTATAGCACGGTGACCCGCAGTGTATCAATGCTAAATAGCTGTAGTAAATTGCCTATTTCATTCGGAACTCTGTATTCAAGCTAGCGAAGAAACGAAAGCTCGTCGTACAGCGGTGAATCGATCTTTTAGCGAGGTCAGAGCTCGCCTCGATATACCCTTACGTTAAAGTCACGGCGTCAGAGCGTGCACCTAATTAAAAGTTCGTACTACTTCTGTAGAACCCGGTGGCACGGTGTTACCACCATCGACTGTCGCGCAAGAACGAGCTTCCGCCAGGAACTGTCGTTCGCCTTGCATTTGGAATCCCTCCTCCCTTAGTATGTAACTAGAAAAATTCTTCCCAAAATATTCCAATCGCTGAAGTCAAATTGACCAGAAAAAGCTCTCCAACTACACGGTTAACGAAAACTGACAGAGAATCACGGAAACCTTTTATAACTGGCTAACTTTACTTTTGCTACAAATTTGTAGCATCGTTTAATCGAACGAAGTATTTATTAGAAGACTTCACAGTTTTTCGCACTGCAGGATTTCTATTCCGAACGTCTCTCTTAAAATAAGTCACCTAGTTATCTTTTATATTACACGTTTTGTCCTTTGACTGCTAAACGTGTATATACAAGCCTCATAGATTTTGCATAATACAACGTTGACTAATTTCGTAGTTCGTTATTACGTATCAATATTTGGAGATTCATTTTAATAGCTATCTAACATTTTATCATTTTACACTCCATCTTAAGTAACTTAATAACTAAAAAAAGTAACTACTTTGCATACACGTAATCTATGTTTGCATATTTTATTATCGATGTTCCGCATGCGACGGTCATACGAATACCACGTTGCAGTCAAAGGATTAAGTAGGTATATAAATACTCGCAAACGTTGAGAAATCTTGGAAACTGAACGTTCTTTGCGATACACTCACCCTTTGATACCATTTAATTTGTATATCAAATACTTGTTAGATCATCACAACTAAAGGAAGCAATTAGATGGCCCGTTTTGATGTTGAAATACTCCATAAACTTATGAATTATACTATATCGTGGAACGTGAACTCATTACACTGAATTGTTCGCCTCCTTTTTTCTTTTTTTTTATTTCACGTCAGGGTATTCAGAGCGAAATAATACAAAGAACGTAACGAACTAGGGCATAGAACGTGGTGTTCTTTTGAAAAATTGAAAGGTAATACTTTATGAGGTAAGCAGCCAATGCATCCACAGGCTGCTTACTCTTTTCTTCGAGCCTGTAGAGTCTGAAAATCGGGTTTGCAATACAATGAAGGCTTTCAAGGTAGCGTGCAACGTTGGCACTTGCCAACGGAACGATAAAGTTTCCTCTGAATTTCCCGCAGCGCCCCTGGCAGGAGACGAGTTTACGTGGATTTGCTCCAATCAGAGTTTGTTACGTACACACACGGCACATAGTTACCAATGAAAACACCCACGACGATGACATTCTCCGTGGTATAGTTGATATACAATACGTATATATATATACCAACAAGGCTGACTTGCTGTTTCACCCTTCCACCCCATTCTTTAGTAATAAATACCCCTATAATGCACCCATGATCGGCAGTTGTTCGAGACGTGTATTCACGTTCACCTTCCTTTTGTAAACTTTGTCATTAGCATTTTGCGTTCACTTAAATGCCCCAATATTTATAAGATCGCAGTGACGAGCGAAACACTTGAAAGAACATGGCGAACATTTTGCAACGAGATCAGACTTACGCATGGTGTATGTAGAAATTTATCTTTAGACCGCGAATCTTCAAGAATTAGAAAGATGACGATGGAAATGCATCGTGTAAATTATAAACTGCGAGTTAAAAGATTGTGGATCGATTTTTTCGAGTGGAAAAATGTAATATACTATAATTTATTGATTTCCTAGATTGAGTAGCATACCTAATATTGCATAAATTATTCCTGAATTTCGAAAAATTTCATTTCTACCACTTTCATTTATAATGATTTGAGAAATGAAACCAAATCCAGGTAAAATTAAAATAAAACTTAGTGAAATGAAATAAGGTCATTCTAGATACTATTTATCAAAAGAGTTATCTGCGATAATTCGCACACAGCGTATTATTGGTGTTTTGTACCGATTAATTGCTGGTTATCAAAATCAGTATTGACGTCTTACAACACGTGCATTTCTTTGCCATTTAAAGAATAAGAAAGCATTGGAAGAAGAGTACGAATTTAACATAATCCAATGCAATATTTTGGCGACTTCATCATATTCCTTAATAAAAATCCATCGCAGCGAAAGTGTTAAAATTTCACTGCTCAATTTCTCTATTAACCCTTTGCCTTATAACGAGTCACCAGTTCTGTAAATTATATCGTAGATTGAACAAAAATGGATGCTATTGAAAGTCCTAATTTGGACCCTAATTTTAGCTTTGTCTTATAAAATTGGTGATCATTAAATAATTGCCAATAATATTCAACTGATATATAAACGTGACACGTTGTGAAAAGCAGCGATCAGTTAACACTAGCATAAATAATAAAATAATCCTACGGTAAAGAGTTAAAATTTCACACTTGCGGCAGCAGAAAAACTTTCCCATGCTTAACAACCAACAGAGTATAGTTCCATTCCTCATTCCAAGAAACGAACTTCGCAAGCCCTATAAAACCCTTACAATCGAGCGTAACTAAATCTACTGCAAAATTTTCCAACAAATTCTCGGCCAAGCTGAAAGCGTCCAGTAGCCGGTGCTGTCGATTCGGGCGTTCACAATCGTGAAACTTTTCCTGGTCACGGGATTAAATCACGAAACGGTATATGCGTGTAGGGGTCGAGGGGAGGGTGGCCGGAACAGAAAGTTGGAAGACCGAAAAGAAATAGGCGGAAGGGAGTCGGTGTAGGTTCGCGGCGTAATACTAGCTGCGAACGATGCGAAAACTTGTACACCCTCGCCCGGGGGCTTTCCTTTGAATTTCAATGGTCGATCCTCGGAGAATCACAAACGTTTCCGCGAAGACTAAGTACCGCGACCGACGTTTTCATTTTCCCTCGGGAGAGCTGTCCCTGTTCAACGGTGAATTTAAATCCTTCCCCATCTCCGCCGCCCTCTCTCCCGACGCCTTTTTATGCATAATTCTCCAAAGACGCATAAAAACGATACACACCGCAAAAGGAACTGGTAGGAGTTTACGGGCGCGTAATTAAAACGTCTGTAGCCTGGCCTCGCTCGGCAGGAATTATCAAGGTAAATCACTTTTGACCTTATTACTTGAGCATTTTCCGTCCATGAAAAAGGGGGGAAGAGGATTTTATCCTTGCTCACCGCTTATTCAATTCCTCCGGCCCCGGTTCCCATTGGTATGAACTCCTCTTTGATGGAACAGAGATATCGGTCACCCTTTCCTCTTTTTTTTTAAAGTATCCGTACCTTCAGAGTGTTTCTTTAACGAACACTTTAATGGGGTTGGCACTGCAGCTATCTGAAATGCTTGAAAGGTATTTTTCATATTTAGAGTTTGTTTAAGAGGGACGTGTCCTAAGTAGCCAACGCCATTGGCGCATATCTGATTCGAGAATCGGATTAAGTACGAGCTTCGGGTGACTTTCGCACAAAGAGTGAAAGAATTCGTACCATTTCCTGCGTGATATACACGATAGATCGAAATATCTCCTTGCTTCGAGCTAAAATAGAGTATAAAGAGTTAAATGTTCCGCTGCCCGAAGCGAGTACATTAAAATCTCATAAAGCAACATTATCTTCGTAACCCTATATGTACAAATCGACGAAAGTAAAAAGTACGATCATCCTTCTTGTTCTATACAACCGACTATTAGATTCTACGATCCAGGTCGCGAAATCCATGATGTTAAACTCGCTACGTCTCCTTTTTTAACTATTAGGCTGCAGAACTTCGAACTTTATGATTCTAAAGTCCTAAAACTTGTCCTGATTAACCCCTTGTCTTACAATAACGAGTTATGTTCGTGGTACAAATTATGGGCCAATTGCAATCAAACTAGTCTGTACTTTTTAATAAACTTTAATCTTAATACTAACCGTAAGTTCCATTTGTAAGGTTCAGAATTACCAAGTATAAATTACGTGTAATATTTTATTGTTTTACATTCGACACAGTGTTCAAATAATAACAGGTAACGTTCTAATGAATAGTCATCGAAAAATTCATAAGGCAAGAGGCTAACCACTGATTGCGAGCCTAACTACAGAACTTTGAACTCACGCGACCGAAACACAGGACTCAAACGTTTTCTCGGACTCGTAAGCGAAATAAGCTGAATCCGAATATTTTCGGTGAAGACTGTTTACATAGGCGAGGGCAACGAACTGGCTCGCCCACGACAAGACAAAAGTCAGTGTTGTCATAGAAAAACGAGGCTATCAAAACGTAAAAACCGACGGCCAGTCATTGTCGAAGTACTGATTTTTCGTTTTGTTAAACCGTTCCTTCCGGTTTTCCTCCTACGAACTTTTTAAAATTTTGAATTGCAGGTCCCAGATAACGAATCTAAAGTCTAGGATTCGTAATCCTGAAGTTTTGATATCTGATTGCGAGATCCAGAATCTAGAATTTGAGATTCTAAGTTTGAAATTAACCGAATCAGAGTCCAAGCGACACGGGTGCGGTTCCATGAATAGGAACCCATGCAAATCATGTGTGTCCAGATAATTGCAAGAGTTTATTTTACGAATTCGCCATACGAAGTGCATCAATTATACACAATTTGTCAAAAGTTTATTCTAGCGATAGAATTTAAAACTGGTCGTTCTCTATCCCTATACTTTGCCTATATTATCGGTAAAGTATGAAATCGAGTCAATGTATTGATTGCCTAAGCAATTTATACAGTTCGTTGACATTTTTGGCAAACCATAATATATCACGATCGAAGAATATTATTTTATACCAAGTAAAGACTTGGATAATCTACATTTTACCTAGCAAATTTATACATTACCGCAACAGTTTTTGTAAAGCATCCTGATATCAACTGGAAAGAGATTGACACATTAAATCAGGTTAGGGATTAGGTTCATATCTTTTTTCCCCAATCTTAAATCCGTAGAATACCTAAGTACGATGTAGATTAACGTTAAAGTGTTGCATAACTCATCAAATGGGATTAGATTCGGGTTAGATTCAAGATACATGCTTCTACACTTTTCCCATTAACAAATAAGTATAATATATACCTATATACTATTAGATAGTATATATTAACTAATAATATACATATATTGCTAGGTGTATTTAGGTATAATATATAGGTATAATCTATATAGCGTAAGTAGAATATATACCGCCTAGGGGAAACCACAGACGAAGTACAGACTAGACCTATCATTTTATGGGAGTTCGTATCACATGGTTTAAAATACCAATATATCTAAAAAAAATCGTAACATTTTTAAGAATACCTTCTTTTTTATTACTTGAAATGGAACGAAAACACTTTTAAAGTACTTTCATATGCAAAATGTAAGAGCGAACACAAAAGCAATGGATTTTAAGCAATCAAAAAATGAAAAATGAAAAGTACATTGGATAATAGGTGCATTCCGTATCCCATGTATGGCAAACCATAGAAAGCATCTTATTTCACATATCTCCGGATAAATTTGGGAAATGTATGCATTGCCTAGGTAGTGTATGTGATATACTGTATTTCATTCTCTGCCACTAACGCATACAACACACCTAGGATATTGAGTAGCCTTTATTCGCGGAATTGTCGAACGTTATCATCGGCCGCTTCGTTAAAGCCGTCATTGTGCCATGGCTCCCGTAGGTGGCTACATAAATCCGGGACTTATTGAGCCGCGTAGTTAAGTACGGGCGGTTAAAACAATTAGCTGCGCCCGACGCGGCTGCACTAGCCCCGGTGTAAACAGCCCTCAGCAGTAATTCTGTTATCGGCGCTCGGCGAGCATTCATAGGCTTAACGGGGCTTATTTCCCTCTCTCCCTCTCTTCTATGTCCACTTATTCCTCTCTCTCTCTCTCTCTCTCTCTTTCTAACCACACTCATTCTATCCATCTCTGTCTGGCAACGCTGAATTAGTAGCCAGGTTTATCATAGCCGAAGTGCATCAATTTGAATGGCATCGACGATGAAGTCAGCTTTTGGACGCTCGACACTCTCGCGTCATGGATGAGGCGGATTTATAACTACTCCGTTGTCTGCCAAAAATTATGATTGATACCATTGACAATATAGTAGAATATTTCTACGTGCTTCTATCTCTTTACTACCTAACTTCGATTATTAGAAGTAGATTTCTTTGTAGATTTGTGTTTTACAGTCGAATCTCAAGGGAGGAGCTGAGTTATAGAAATGTAGACTTATGGAAAGAAAGTAACAACTCGTTTAGATGATATGGTTCTTAGACCAATTCGGTAATTTTATGGAATTGATAATGATCAAAGGCAGAATTCAAATCGCTTTTACATTTTCAAATTGAGAACGCTTCAAATTCTCGAAGCGCAAAATTGCCAATGCTTTGAATTCGCAGAAATTCCAATTCTCAATGCTTTGAACTTCCATAAGTGTAGAATTCCCAATACTTTTGAATTCTCAATGCTTCGAATTTCCAAACCTTCCAATTCTCAATGCTTTGAACTTCCATAGTGTAGAATTCCCAATACTTTTGAATTCTCAATGCTTTGAATTTCCAAACCTTCCAATTCTCAATGCTTTGAAGTTCCATAGTGTAGAATTCCCAATACTTTTCAATTCTCAATGCTTCGAATTCCCAAACCTTCCAATTCTCAATGCTTTGAACTTCCATAGTGTAGAATTCCCAATACTTTTGAATTCTCAATGCTTCGAATTTCCAAACCTTCCAATTCTCAATGCTTTGAAGTTCCATAGTGTAGAATTCCCAATACTTTTCAATTCTCAATGCTTCGAATTTCCAAACCTTCCAATTCTCAATGCTTTGAACTTCCAAACCTTCCAATTCTCAATGCTTTGAACTTCCATAAGTGTAGAATTCCCAATACTTTTGAATTCTCAATGCTTCGAATTTCCAAACCTTCCGATTCTCAATACTTTGAATTCCCAAAGTCTAAAATGCCGCGTTTCTTCATCGTTAGAATCTTCCTTATTAATTTAAGATCTTGCTAAATTATAAAGGCATACATATGTTCACCCATGCCAGCAAGATTAGATTATGATACATCCCTCTCGAATGTCAGACTTCGCAAAGCGATAATGTCGCTAAGCTATCGAAATCTCCTAACCCAACGTCTCATTTATCTACAATTTACAATCTATAAATTATATACGAATAAACCTTCAACTTGACACTTCAATTTACGTGCCTCTCATATTAAACACTTGCGGTGCGATAATCGCTACGGACATTTGTTCCACGTTATTACTATGAAATTGAAAGCTATCATTCTCGATTCCGTCGATCAAGGAGAGAGAAGAACGATTACGTGCTGCAGTGGACGAAAGACGTTACGCAATTTCACAATTGTCCGTGCGAATGCATCCACACGCGCGCAAACAACTGTACCCTTAATGCTGATTCCTCTGTGCACACGTGTTATCCGGTAGCTAGACAGTTTAGATAACGACGCACAATAGAAACTTGGATAACTCGAGCAATCGGAAGTTGTATAATTCTTTCTCCAATTGTATTTCCTCCGAATGGAAACTATTCTGATATTCTTATTATAGATTGTTGCATGTGAAATAATGATGTTCGCACGTTGGTAAGTTTGGTTCTGTTTTATAAATAATTCGGTGTGCAAATTAATTCAGAGCCTTTATCTTTAAACTCTTGGTACACCTTTATCAATTCGAAATCGTCACCGTTTTATTTCTTAAGTGATGAATTTGGCGCTGAAAGTTTTAAATATTAAAACTGTATTTGATTTTCTGTAAATACATCTTTGATTCCACTATTTCATGTGCAACCACCTAGTAGAATTTTATTACTTGCTGGAAGTAATTCTAAAATGTTACGTACAAAATTCTTTTTATCGTAATTATCCCTTAATCCTTTTATCGAGAATTAAACACGTTTTCGAACCATAGATCCGAATAATTTTCATTAATATAGAAACAGTGTGCATGTAAATACTAGGTCCTCTTTGCGTATAATAAATTATACTTCAATACGTGCAAATTGTAGTAGAAACGGTACTGCTAAAACTTAGTTTCATTAACAACGGGTATTTTTGACCACGTTATTGTAGCGTTCAATTCATGAATGGCAGCATTGCATGAATAATGACCTGATACATTTTTATGATTTCATTGTGAAAGAGTTAAAATATTTAAATATAGTAGGAATTCGGAATTATATTAAGTATCTTTAGAGCGAAGCAACGCTCGGAACTAAAGTAAAGTGATTTGGAATGTCGATACTTGCTAAAAGCTAGCGCAAATTTAGAAAATTCGGGGCGTAGCGGTAACTGAGGGGAATGAGGCACCGCATCCGCAGAAAGAGCTTAAAAATCGCGAAAATTAAAAGTCCACGATAAAAGGTTCGCCTGGCATATTCGAATGTGGAGCAGTAAAACGAAACCCCACCGCCACCGTAAAATATTTTTATCGCTGGTGTCTAGCTGCCTGGCCATTTTCATCAACGCGACACGTTTTCAACAGATACACCCGGAGATTAGAGAAATTCGACTTTTTTTTTTTTATCGCCAAATCTATTGTTAACGTAAAAATATACAATGACTCGTGCCGCGGTTGTAGAATTGATTTTACGACAGCTGCTGCAAAAGCATTTCAAATTCAGTTTTGTCTTTTTTCCCCCGGGTTTAAAAACGGCATGGAACAGACCAGAAACGCAACCGGGTACGAGAGAAGCTTCTTAACGAAGACGTTACCAAGATACACCGAGAAAAGAGAATGGCGATAACAATAGATGAGGACTCATTTCCGCAGCGTTGCCCATTATAATGAGATTATATACACGGTGCCCGATTTTGCTCTCGTATAGTGCGTTGATATATTTTAACGACGCAGAAACATTGCTATATTTCATCAAACCTACTGGTAATTATGAAAGAGATTTAAATAAAAAAATATTATTCCGTACTGTATTATTGGTTAACACTAGAACTACCAAAGTTGTCGAAACGACTCGCTTGTAATTTCTCACAAAAAATTTCATAAATTCACGTGGATACATTTTTCAATATTTTCCCTGATTTTCTGTTAAGAGGATGAATAAGGATTTATCTTCATTGCATTGTATACTTCTTTAGCTTTTATATTAAATGTCATCTTTGTAGATTTTTGACTTAGCGTTGAACCACTTTCATAATCACCAGCAAAAATGCAATGCTATAAGTTTGAATAATTGATAAATAAAATTATCCCACATCTTTTTAAAAAATATTTCCCTGGATTTTAAGTAATGCACGTAAATAAGCTTAAAGTATTATTAAATAAAATTGTCTCTAATTCGATGAAACTTAAAATCATTTAACGCATAAAGACTATCATAAATGAAATTTCACACGATTCTCAAGTATCACAATTTTGTTCCAACATCGTTGAAAAATTTGTGAATTGATAGCACTAATATTTTGGATATTTATGTAAACTATCAACCATTGCAAATAATAATTTAATAATTATCATATAATAATATAAATTTTCTCATTTTATCGTTTAACCTTTCGTATATTTTTCTCTTAATGATAGTTTTTAAGGGTTACATGAATAATAGCATAATATTGAAGGTATGCTTCAAATTACAATTTCCATAATATATCAATAATTATCATATAATTACTATTATCTATCGTTTCACTTGTTACTTTTCTTTACTTCCAAAAGTAGGAGCAAAGTGAATAATGCAGAAGTTGAGACGACGCGATTATGTTTTCATTGGATATGATAGAGTTTGTAGGATTCACTGGCGAGAATGACTGAGTTTTTTTCGAAACTCGGCGAAGCGTACCATTCAATATTCATGCATGGGTAAGAAAACCCCTGACTACGCGATTCCTACGAGCTTTTTCGATCCCATGGGTGCCTCTACCTTTACCACTCTTTCCGTTTCGCGAGTACGAAATACGTTCACGAATCATCGGTTCGATTTTTCACGGAAATATTACCCCGTAACACTGCTTCGTTGCTGTTCCCAAACTTTTCTATTCAATTTTTCAAGATACGTGCTTTTTGCGAAGCCTCAGTGTCCTAAGATATCTCTCGATTCCGAAAATAAAAGAAACGTAGCAAAATATTTGATAAATCATATGAATTCCGTTTTTAATGGATACATTTTAAAATTTATGAATCTTGTGCTATCTTATGGCAAACGTAGAAGAAGAATCCTAATATCCTATTTTTACTTTAAATACTCTTGGAACATTTTTTTTCAAGCCAACACGGAACAAAAAGTGACTCAATTATTTACGATTCTTCGTATAAGTATTAAATGAGTGCAAAAGATGCGCCTTCCTGCATTCTGCACAAATAGTTCCAATTTTTATAAATTAATAAAAACCTATAATAGAATAACTCTATCGTCGTTTTATACTGTTCATTTTTTTCCCTTTACTATATTTGATTCTTCCTATTTTAACATGAAACTTAATAAAAAAAAGAAATTGTTTTGTTTCGTTTTATTTAGCATATAGTAAGCATTATATTTATCGTTAGCAGTGGTAGTCATTTTTGCTAGTGATTACGAATAAATTCTATCTATAATAAGACTACAAAATACCCACAAATGTCCTACTTCAAGAATAAATAAACAAATGGTAATAAATAAGCAAAAGTTAAATAAATATATAAAAAATAATTGCGCAATATTTTTACGTAAAACTAACAAAACTTTTGTACTCGTCCAATAATTCCAGCTATTCAAATTAAATTATACCTATCAACATTGCAAATAAAAGCCACGATAAAGCGTTTATTCTTACAGTTCTAAGAAAAAAAAAAAGGTCACAGGGCGATCCCACAGGTTTAAAAGATTTGTCAAACAGAAATTGGGAGCATGTTCTATTAAGAGGGCTTCCGCGAGACTTCTGCACGTGCTACCGGTGAAAAAAAAAAAGAAAGAAAGAGAGTCGTGCAGACGATGGTTTAAAATTGAACGATTCGCGTAGTCCCCGACGGGAACTCGAGCACGCAGAAGCGGAAGGGTGCAAGAGGTAAGCGCAATTTTAGAATCGTTCGTGCGTTAAAGGATATAGCGACGTACAGAGTAAAGGCACAATACTCGCAGGAATCTAACCGACGATAATACTTAGCTACTCACCCTCTCGCCCCCCTTCATCCCTCGATAGTTCTAGCTTGATTCCTCTGGGTCCCGATATCCGTTGAAATCGGGATTCGTCTCTGGAATAACCAAGAAATTCCGCGTTTGAAGCTTCCACTGCTGCCCATGATACTTCGACATTATTTTAGCCGGCCTGAGATAACTTCATCGGATGTCGATTGCTGGTTAACTTCCTTCTCATAACTCTGAAATGATTCCAATATAAATAGTTAGATACTTCTAATTGTAAGTCAATTTTAATCCTGTTACGGTCTTTAAGTTACTTTTGGTCTAATTGTGTTATTCATTTTTTTTTAAGTAAGAAGGTGGATATAAAGAAATCGATATTGATATGTATAATTTACACGATCAATTTTATAATTAAGATGTGCTTTCTCTAAAATTAGGAAAATTGTAAAGAAACGGAAGAATGATCAAGTCTGAAAATTTAGAAGACCGTTACAGGATTAATTTTAGGACTAGGATTTTTTTATTATTTAAGTAATCCGGATATTTAATTGTTCGGAATAATAATGAAATAATCCAGATAGTTAAAAATATCCAGATAATTAGGATAGTCGGATAGAAAAATATTTGGATAGTTCGAATAATAATAAGAAAAGAAGAAAAATATGCAGAACTATGGCTTTAGTTTAAATCTATTGCGTTATTACACTTTAGAGGGTAATATAAAATAAGAAGTTTAAAGCTATTATAATCCGATATAAATAGCATACCATTATTAAGTTATATAGTTAATGTACTTAATATAACTAATATTATAATTTTATACAACAGATATATAAAAATATTGTAAAAGGTACTACATTTTGTTATGTTTCTTATTATGTTCAAGTAGTTAAGAAAGATTTGCACAGTCATATCTTTGTTTAAAGAAGTAATTATGTAAATCGAACCGATATATGGATATCCGGATTTTTCACGAATAAATTCGGATATTTGAAATCCGGATTACAGATAATCTGTAACGTTATTATCCGGATATTTATCCAGATAGATAGTTAATATATTTGATTGCTAATAAAAAAAAGCTAACAAAGAAGATTGCTGTACTATACACGAGTATTGACAATTTTAGAAGACAAAGAAGATTCTTACAAACATAAAAATATATATAAAATAAAAATTTGTAAAGTATTTGTAAAAATTAAAGAGTTGGATTAAAAACTATAAAAATTACAATAACACATCGTAAAAATAAAACAATTCTCTTAAAAGTTATGATTGTCTAGGTAATAATTATTAAAAATAAATATCAAGAAAAGAAGATTGAAAGTTTGAAATAACTTTCTATGGAGTTGTCAAGGCAGGAAGGTTAGACACATACGAAATAGCGATTCCGGAAGTTGCTGCTTCCTTATCAGAGATATAAATCGTTTGCGTGGTAGGGTTCTCGTCCCGAGCTATTATCTTTTTTTCTTCCTCTCTAACCAACTGTCGATATCTTTAAAACGTTGATGATTATTGGAGCTCTGTAAAATGGCTCCCAATTTTAATTCGTCTACTTGAATCCGTTCGATGGACGTTTAATTAAATCTGCTAGAAAGGAAACCAATAGTGTATACGATACTATCATGTCGTCACCGCTTAACGTGTGTTTGAAAACACACAAAACTTTCAATTACTCTGCTACGTTCGATTTATCGTTTTACTCGTTAACTTTTGTCTTTTTTAATTTTAATTAAGAAATAAACTAGTAATTTTATTTAGGAAGTAAACTAATAGTAAAACTAATAGTAATTCTATTCGAAAGATTGTTACTAGTATTGTGGCTATCCGAATAATCGAATATCCGGATAATGATGTCGCGGATTAATCGTAATCCGAATTTCGGATAATAAAGAATCCGGACCATACGCCCAACCCTAACTGGTACGTTTGAAACTTTAAGCCTGTAGATGCTGGGAATAATGAAGACTATAAAAAAGCAAAAAATACTTGCAAACCACTTAGACCTTTTTCAAAAGACCCTTTACACGTTATTTTATTGTTACACTGGCAAAAATCCTAACAAAACTAATTAAATTCTACCACTTCAAAATGATCGATTCTATTTCCCATATCCTTGTTGCTAGGGTAACGAAAGTAACGAGGAAGACTTTATCTACGCTCTATTATATATATCTTATTTACGTTAAAAAAAGAAGACACGATGTATACCTATTATCGAGAATTATGTTGAAGCGTTTGCGACGGATTTTTCTTGATAATTTTGATTTTAAAATAAAAATAGAATTGCAGCACACCACTGCCCATGTAGAAGCAACTTTCCCGCCCAGGGAGAAGTACGGAAAACACCTGGCGGAGGATCGAGAAACTTGTCGGAGAAACGGCCATTCGATTGGTCGAATTCGAATGACGAAGAAAGCGGTTGTTGCATGGTCAACGTATGTCAACGGCTGCGTGACGCGATACCGCGTTCGTTATCGGAGTGCAACAATTTCCAGGGGACATTAGGGGAAATTCGTGATAGAAATGCGTTACACAGGATGCATCATCGAGTTTCTAACTAAAGTTCGAACGAATTGATATCTGTAACGATACACGTGGTGTAAGAGCGGCGCATAATTGGCGGACAAGTCGTAGTGAACCTGTTGCTTGGCTTTTATACATGACAAAATATCGTAACTTCGTCACAGTGAGTTGTACACCGATTTGAAGATGACTACGCCGTTATCGTTGCTGGCGAGCCACGATGAAGTGGTTCGATGTACGAATGTACTCGTAAATGGATCTTGCGAAGAAGGTTTGAGTTTGTTACATTTATCATCTCTGATGCTTTACCTGAGAATTAATTTACTGGTTCACATACTATGAGAATATACAGAGTTTCGTGTATAACCCACATGCAAATGATTCTACAAGAAAAAATGAATAAAACATGTGCAATGAAGTTTTCTCTTTCGAGGCTTCATTTTTGAGAAAAGCAGGTTTGAAAATTAAGTGAAATATATACACATTTTCACTACTTCTAATTCACTAAATTTGTCATAGTTGGATCACAGATTTTTATGTATTTATTGAAAATTTAAAGGTGCAGAATGCACATTATCTGAAAACTATACAAAACACCTAAAATATGATACCCTGTATGTTCATATGATGCACACACCACTTTGTTTAAATTATATCTCATGTTTGCAGCTCACATTTTTGTTATTTTCAATTGTACTTTCTTTACTTCCTTTATAATACAATAATATTGTACATGTAAATACATACAATAAAGAAAACACAGCTGTTGTTTCACTTCTATTAGATTTAGATAGCTTTAAGTTGATTCAATGTGATATTTAATATATACTTATTGTAATTGTATAATGTAAAACAATTTATAGTTTAGGCTTAAGTTAAACATGTGTATATCTTACTTTTATACAGAATTTTTAAAGTTTGCAATAAACCAAGAGGAAATGAGACAAAAATGGTTGGCATCCGTACAAGAATGTCAACGTCTTCATTCTGCATTGGAAAAAGCTCATCAAGAAGCAGCTGATTTAGACAGAAAGTTAAGTCATGCAAGAAGATTATTAGATGAAGAGAAAAGGAAAAGAAGAACTGTTGAAGAGCAAAGAAATTCATTGGTAGCTATTCATTAGTAGATACAGTTACCCATAAAATTATCAAGCTGTCTAAATAAGCTTGAGGAATTTCATTAATTCATTATTTATTTATATTGCAATGTATATTTTAAAGTAGGGGGACATATGTTTGTTAAAATAGCTTCTTTATAGATGTTAAAAATAAATTTCTAATTATTTTCTTTATTAATGTTCAGGTTCTTTTGTTACATTTTTGGTGTTCAAGATAATCTAAAAGTTATACTTTAAATATATTTAAATGCTCTTTTTTCATCTATTGTAAGATATAATAGAGAAAATGCTAATAATCTTGAAAAAACTAGAAAAAATAATCTCAAAAGAGAATTGTTCTTCCATAATATTCTTCTTCAAGACCATTCAATTTTTATGCCATGAACAGTTTTCATGCAATTAGAAACAACAAAGATATTTAGGGCATATTTAGATATTTAGGATTTAGCTTTGAGCATCCAGTATAATTGTATATAAATTTTAATGAATATGTAATGTGGCCAAATATTTTTGTGGCTCACTACATTCTCCATAATATTAAAGCACTTGGCATTGTACTTTAATAATCGATATATACATAGGAGAGACAAATTGCTATGGCCAGAGATCTGTTATTTAATGATGGTGGGAGAAATTTAAACGATGAAACGCGTGAAAAATTACAATTTTTAAATAATACTACATTAAACGGACGTCATAGTAACATACACATCAAAGATGTGCATCAAAATGACAAGTGAGTTAAAGAAACTACTCGAATTGTATTTAAGGAAAATGTTAATTAATCGCTATTTTAGATTAAATACTATAGCGGAGCTGGACTCCACTGGCTCGATTTTAAGTGACTTAAGTTGCTTTTCAAAGTCAGAAGATGATTTAGATGTTAGTGCAATGATTCAACAAAATCATAAGAAACATGAATGGAAAGAGCACAGACCTAGCGGCGAATATTCCACGAAAAAGCGTCGTAGCGCGGTACAAAAAGTTGCGGAGTTAAACACTTCTGATAGAATAGTAGCAACGACAACGGTAGTGATGCCTAAAGAAGGCAATATCACTGCATCTTCTGTAATTGAAGCGATACCCGCGGATGAGAACAGAGATCCGCAGGGTCCTTTGCATAGCGCTCGCAAAAGACGTAAAAGCGGCGATCGTAGTAAATCGAAATTAACTCCGGTCGATACAAATGAAATGCACATTGATACTGCTGTAAGTCATTTTATTCGACCGAAATTTCTTTCACATTTACACCGTAATTCCAATGCTGAAATTCTATTGCAGCCTTCTGCACCAAAAATGGATATTCTTACCTCAGGATCAGATTCTGAGGGTGTTTTTAAACCTAGTCCAAATATAGGCGGATATACTTTGAACACAAAATCCGCTAGAGGACATAGTTTTATAGCGAAAACAGTAATTAAACCGGAAGTCTGTACTCCCTGTGATAAGAGGTAAAATAGCCACAGGAGAGTTCAATTTTGTTTACATAGATATTAGAGGTGTGCTGAATCGGGACGAGCCGAGAATGGAACTTTTTTCGGGGTCACGACGCGATCTTGAAACTTTCGAGATTCGCGAGAACGTCGGAATTTCCGAACGAAGGTCGATTTATATTGGGTTGTAACATATATTTATTTATGATTTTTGCATCAAGCATTTGCAATTCTTTGGATTCTATATCATATAACATGTTCTTCCCGTTTTTCTATGTCGTTTCTCGAAATATTCTCATGATTTTGGAATACTTTCGGGATCTCTTCCCGATTCGATCCACGTCTTCCCGTTTCGTCCCGAAGATAGCGTTTTGAAAATTTTCAAAATCCCACACACCTCTAATAAATATTATAGACATACGTATAAATAAGTAACATTTCAGGATTCGTTTCGGAAAAGTGGCCCTGAAATGTAAAGACTGTAAAGCTACAGCTCACACAGAATGTAAAGATTTAGTACCATTGCCATGCGTGCCTACTGGAAATACGCCTACGTTACGTGGCACATCAGTAAGTGCTTCAAATTTACAAAAATTTCGATTGTGAATAGAAAATTATCACAAATCATTCTTAGGGAACTATAGCAGATTATACACCCATGATCCCACCAATGGTACCGTCGTTAGTTGTTCATTGTATTAATGAAGTAGAATTAAGAGGGATGAGTGAACAAGGACTGTACAGAGTAAATGGTGGTTTAGCAGAGGTGAAGTGTTTAAAAGAGAAGTTCCTTAAAGGCAAAGGAGCGCCTAATCTATCCGATGTTGATATACCTACCATATGCTCTACCCTTAAAGATTTCCTCAGGTACATAACTTGCAATATTTGAACGCTAGATTACCGCTGACTAAAGTATACTTATTCGTATCAAAATAAATAAAAGTGGTAGACATTTGCAAAACTCATGTGATTGCAGTACAATATTTTGTATATAAAAATCACGGGATGTCGTAAAAAATACACCGTTACAAATTTATATGAGTTCTATGGTAAATTTGTAACCAGTCATTTTGATTGCTTTTTCATTATCTTTAGATCATTACGGGAACCGCTAATTACTGTCGGACTGTGGGCAGACTTTGTTCGTGCCACTACGATTACCGATAAACAAGATGCTGACGCGGCTTTATACCAAGCAATTTCAGAATTACCTCAACCTAACAGAGATACACTTGCCTTCCTAATCTTGCATTTACAAAGAGTGTCAAGTAGTCCCGAGTGTAAGATGCCAATAAGTAATTTAGCTAAAGTTTTTGGACCCACGTTAGTGGGATATAGTTGTCAAAAACCATCGCCTACTTCTCTACTTTCCGAGACGAGTAATCAAGTCGCTGTAAGTATTACAGTGAAAAATCCACAAAAGATCGTTCGGACTTTTCTTCATTTCGTTAAAAAATATTTTGTCCATACAGATAGTGGAAAATTTATTGAAAATTCCTTCGGATTATTGGGCGAATTTCGTGAATCCTGAAAACTTAAATAGTATTGGTACTCGTAAAACTGTAGAGCTGCAGCATACACCTTCTCAGGAATCTTTACTTAAGCGCAGCGTTTCACGTGGCTTCTTTAATACTCCACTTGCTTCTAGGTTTGTATTTTATTGTTACACTTAGCTTAACAGGTTGAACGACGCGTGGTCCATCCAACGTATTAAATGTGTTTCTAAGTAATCATGTTTCGATATTATTTGATTACAGTCGGACGTTTATGAGGAGAAATAAAAAATACTTCGCGACACCTCCTTCTAGAGCAGCCTTTTAAAAATAGGAGGTATGTACTTATAGTATACTTACATAAAGGTACAAATAATTCCTAATAATTATCGACGACTTGAACATAAACGATTAGTATTTTTTTTAAATGTGCAACATGACGTTTCTATTTTCTGTTCAAAACTTCGTAATATTTTGATTAAAATATATTTTTGTGTAATGTACGTACGATACAGAGTAATATTAAGGAAACTATAAATATGATATTAGAAAGTCGTAAAATTAAATTGTTGATAATATATTATGTTAAGTATTCAATAATGGCGATTTTGTACGTGTGAACAAATGTGCTGATAACGTTAGTATCTCAATGTTTCTTTTTAAATTGAGACGAAATGAAATGTTACATATGTAAAATTAAATAAACCCATGATATTTTTGTTAGTAGTAATGTCTTTAAAAAATTGTCTGGTTAAATAAAAACACGAGTTATTTTATTTCAATATAATTTCATTTTTTTGTCTTTTCATAAGTGTATAAATACACGTATTAGTAACAAAAATTATAAATTTATTATTACTAGTTTCGTAAAAACAACAGATGCCTTATGCAAACTAAATAAACTCGAAATATATATTACAAACATTGCTTTTGAGTTCATTTACATCGTCTCTTTTAAGCGTCAGAAAATATCTTTAATTTTGTACATACTTTCGTTATCGTAATAATAATCGTATCACAAGTACATGTTACATTTAAAATGATTTCCTAACCGTTCAAACGAGGTACTCATTTTAATTATGGCGAAACAAAATACCTTAAATATTACAATTATAGTTTAAGCTTATATATAAAAAAGAAAAACAATATTTGTGTTTTACAATATCATTCGATACCTTAGGTTGCCTTCGTACATGATTTTTCTTTTATTTCCCAACAAGATTCCCAGAACTGCTTCACTCTGTTATCTCCGTTCGAACAAAAGTGTCTAAAATCTTGAATAAGCTTTTTCTGAAATAATTCGTCGCCCGCTAATGTCGATGACGATTTCCATTTCCGACTAAGCATATGATTCCACGACCAAAGAAATCCAATCTAAATAAACGAAAATCATTTCCCTAATTATTCTCTTCTCATACAAATTATTATACAACTATTAGATTGTTTGGAAAATTCGTAGGATTTATAAAAGTTTTCGGAAAGGGAGTGAACAAAATCTTCGTCTTACAGGAGTTTTCGAATTAACACGTTCACTGGTTTCATGCATTATATGCGATGCATAATCGGTCCCAAATGGATTTTATTAAAATTTAGGTATTATTAATTGTTACCCTATAATTGACCAAAGTAACTGCAATGAAGAAATTACGCTAAATTAGATATAGCAAATGAAAAGCAGGATTTTTACGCTGAATATTTTGTTGCTTTCCTAAAGGCGTACGAATGGCGACCACGCTAGAATGCGTGTACAGTGAACGTGTTAAATAAGTTCGACTTATCGAAGTTTGACCGTATTTACCCTTTTATCCTTGTTGTAATCGTCTTTGTTTTTCCCGCTAACGTGTCTCGTAATGTAAGCTTCGTGAGGACTGGGTTGATCAGAATGAATGGGATATCCTTTCTGTCCTGTATTCCGTCTCACAATATTAGTAGCAGTTCGGGGACGCGATTTTGTGTTTGTCGTAGATGGAATCAATATAAATGCGTTGCCGGTCATGTGAACATATTGATTACCATTCTCTGTACTTTCTATTAGACATGGAACAAAGCCGAATCTTTGTACAATTGCCTCTTGAAACAGGAAAAGTCTTTGTGCGTAGGTCTCTTCTCGAAATTCTATAATTAATATTTACTGATTAATCTTGTTACAAATAGAGAAAGAAAAAATTTATAATAGTGGTCGACAGACGAGAAATACTTATAAATAGCATACAGTGTTGTAAAGATACTGAAATATACTTATACGTAAAAAGAAAGGAAAAATGTCTTAAATATTCGATGCTGTAAGATTAATTTATACGGATTACGAACCTTCGAAAAGGTGTTGTTTGTTCGCCATAAGACACTCTGTATTTAATGGTATAAAAATAGGTCCTCTCAAAGGGTCGCTTTTCAAAGTGAATGGCAGTGCTAGTAGATCACTGGGAATAGGAACCATTTGAATTCCACACATCTGCGCTTTACGATGCCATACAAATATCTTCGAAAAATCGAAACCCAAACGTAAGAATGATATTTAAAGATAAGACTAGTAAAAAATCATATACTTACAAGATCGGCCACTATACTACCAGACGATGCTACCCATTGCACTACGAGTTCGTAAGAATGATCCACTTTGTATATGGATTGATATCTTAAATGACCCCACTCGATTCTGTCGCTTCTATTATTTATATCTATGTCTAGATGAGTATGCTTGTATGGTGGTACTAAAAAAACATAAACAGCACAAATTGATATTATGCAATTTTTTCTGAAATTTTGACTTTGAACTTCCAAATTTATTTCACAGATTGCTTTTTCCTTTAATTATATCACTATGTTAAGCGAGCGGTATTTAACATTTAGTGAGACAATACAGGATTAATTAAATTTTCAAATAATTATCTCAAGACCTATTAAAACGTATTGTATTGAAATTTGTGCCAAGCCATAATCCAAAGTAGAATTAAAACGAGACGTGAAAGATAGAATATTACCTTGCCATTCTCTTTCATCCGCGGTATCCACTATATCCAAATCATCTTTCAAAAATGGTGGTACATTTGATTCATCCACAATATCACTGCTAGGTATAGTCATTGGAGATGACATTGGGGGAAATGATCCTGGGGAAGTAGGCTCACACCACCCTTTAGGTGCCTTTATTTCAACCTCTACCCATTCATTTTCAAAGCTTTGTAAATCACCCAGCGGTGAGAAATATTCCCCAGCTTAAAGTTAAAATAAAATAATGCAACAACAATAAATTTACGTATGACATACAAAGATAATCGTTCGTACCTCGTTGATTTTCTTTATCTTGTACAATATGGTACAAATAGAATCCTAGAATGAATGGCTTAGAAAAATCACCAGACGCGTGACATATCAACTTGTCTTGTATCATACCCTGGATAAAAGTGTTTCATTAAAATATAATTGATAGTTTCATTGGATAGTAGCCGTTTGAGCCGTCAGCGATCATTTATATGATTCACATGAAGAAAAAAACAACGATACGAACGAGTTGGATATTATTCGAATAATATTCATTCATAATTTATTCAAGGTGTTATTCGAATAAAATATTATTTTAAAAATGTGCCCAACTCTGAGAATAAGAATGAGTATAATCGAGCTCATAGATTTCGACAGAATCCTAACGATTGCGCTTCGTGCGACTCAAACGGTTAAACAATTGTCCTTACGTTCATGATGTTGATAGCACTGTCTACTGTTACTCCTCCTTCTATATGGTCGTTTATCCATTGCACTGCATCTGCACTAACAAATGTTTGACTTGGAAGAGACGGGTGTTGCGTGAGAAATCCTACACCATTTTGGGGATGTTTCATTGCCTCTAGAATTTCATTATTCGTCGCAGTGTTCTTTAACTTCGTTAATTCCATATTTGTACTGCCGATAAAGATCGAATATTAATAATACAAGTATTTATGTAAATAGCTTAACGTAACTGAACGATTAATTTACCTATCATCATTGGCATCAAAATGATCTTGCTGTTGCTCGAGTGCAAGGGGTAGCACAGCTTCGCTAGCAGGTGATATTCGACCTCTATCCATCACTTTGGAACCTGATCTAACAAAGACAGGAAGAACCGATAACATAACGCGTTTATTAACACGGCGATGCATGACAAAAGAAACACAGAGCAATTGTAAAATGAAGCAATATCTAAAATTTGCAATGAGAGAAGCAACAAAATTTGTTCGCATATGCATAATACCATTTGCATTTTTTCAAACAAAAAATACAGAATAGAATATCTTTAACAAATATGTATGTACATAATAAAGTGAACAAAATTAATATCTTATTATTTGAATAGAAAAATTTATAAGCTTCGTAATAGGACCAGAATTTTAACTGGGATTTAATACTTTATCTATCGCTCATGGTTGAGCTTGCTATGCATTCCTGACCGGCTAATTTGGGTGCAAAAACGTCTTAAAACTCAAAAAGTATTGAGCCTTAAGAACTCGAAAATTTGTACTGCATTTCAACAAATTTACTACATTACCCCACTAATTTAGTTTACTATTTATAAAACACGGAGACTAACAACGCGTCATATAATCGCTAATAAATAGTTCCGCCTGTTCCAAATAATTATTAATGATTTTATACTTATAAAAAGAACTTAGGGTCCGTACATTGTACTGATACCGTCTCCGAGGAGTTAATAAGCTCCTGGTCGATGAACGTTGGTATCGCAAAGTCTACTAAAAGGTTTCCAATAGATAAAGTGTTAAATACTGAAGTATCTAAGATGTACATATATATTTTCTCGTTATGGGTAAATATTTAAATGTATAGTTGAATTGAAGAAATTTAAAAAGAGTAAAACCAACCTGTTTGGCACGTGGCGAGGAGTGTCGAGGCACGTGCGGGCAGTCGCAGCGGTATTCACTACATGCCTCTCCTGTACAGAGAACCCCGTCACTCCCTCACTCACTACCAATATTTTCTACTATACAGAACATTCGTACAACTATAATCGTATCATTGAAAATGTACACGTTTAACATACCACTGGCAAACGTTAAAGAGTATAATGGTACGAATGCTCTGTATCTTATCTTTACTAAATGATGAAAAGAAGGATGAAAGCAGCTGAAAAGTATAGAATTGGCAGTATGTACAAAGATCGTTTTCAGACGGTTACAAGTACAGTTGATTTTTTTTATTCTGATCATGTCACACCCTTTCCAGAAATAGAACAGATTAGAGGTACCTTTATGTTCATCACCAAAGTAGAAGCATGTAATATTTTGAAGCAAATTACAAGATATTAATTTAGCGATTCGGTGTTTCTAGACTAACTTCCTTCTTAATACTACGTAATAATAATTGTTGTACAAAAAAACATACACGTAAACAATTCACCAGCTTTTCTCGTAAAACATGCAGATGTGCAGTCTGAAGGAGGAGTTAGGTGCAATATTATTATTATTATTATTAAGATGCATGTTCGTTCAAGAATGTATGCTCACAAAACTAAACTGTTTCTTGTATAATTTCAATCTAAAATCTTACGATTTCAAATGTTACACGTAAGATAAAAGGTTGCACTATATAATTATAGCAATGTGTGTACAGAATAAAAAATCTCTAACTCCTCAACAAAATATTCCTGCAAAAGATTGAAATAATTTGATCTCCAATTTATTGGATAACTTTTCTTTTTCGATTAAAAATATATATTAGGTGTACCAATGAATAATCCACTTTTGTTTAATTTAGCACTTATTGTTAACAAAATTAGATACTTGATCTTAAACACAACTGCTTGTATTTACTATATTTTTCGAACTATAAATTTCTATTCGGCTGAAAGTTTCTTCTTCTGATAAAGTAAATACATCAACCATTTAAAAATAGTGGATTACTTATTAGCACAGCTAATAGTTATTTGCATTTCCTGTAAAAACTTGATGTGTACACGATTAGAAGCAGTTCTGTGTAGTTATTGAACATACAAAGCAAACAAAGCAAGATAAAAAAAACATCAAACATCAAATAGTTGAATGAGCCCTCCATCGCAACGTGAATAAAGGCTGCAAGCTATACCATTACATTTGCCAAAGCAACAATGTCGAAATCAACAATCTAAGCTTGTTCAAACCTTGGTCTCGGTTTCTCTGGTAGACGATTGCTTCCGAGTCGCTCCCTGAAGGGAGAGCTGCCAACTAGACTGGTCTGAAAAGCATGATGAAGAGAGTATGGGTAACTGTAAATGTATGAATAAAGCTCATGGTCATGAAGAAGTATTATTCTCTGGTTTGTTTAACTGTAATGACATCATTTGTTAATATCGTATCTCGAGAGGAGCATTATTACGTCGATGAAGAGAGAGAAAAAAAAAAGAGATAAATAAAAACGGCGGCATTTTGCATTACACGAAAGCTTGCTAAAAATCATGTGCGCATTCAAAGGCAGATATTAAAGCATGGTTGCATTCATTGTGTATATACGTTGTATCAGCTGTCCGAATCGTCTCTAACTAACTTTGCTATCGACTTCTAACATTACTCTAGTGTCGAAGTAAATAGTGTATACAAAGATTAAATAAAGAAATATCAAGATATATCGATATGAAGAGGGTATATTCCTTCGTTTGCCAAAAGGAGGCAAAAGTATTCTGAAATAAGTTGGATAGACATGAGAATGATTACATTGACACATGGATCAGCGTACTGAGGCTACAGGATGCGAGGATATACCTGGTTAGTGAGGACAATCAGGCTCGTGCTGTGCCTGCGTCTGGTCAAGTGAGAGGCAGGATCTCTCTGGGAAACACCACCTAGAGTCGAAGGGTTCTGAAACATATCATGCTAAATACCCCTCTTCTAACATTCGACTCCATCTATTTCTACTAGAGGTCTCGGCCGCAAACGCGTGTATTAAAATACGCGTGTAACGTGTATTAAAGAATTCGAAATCCGTGTAATTTAATTACACGTGTACACGTGCATTTCGATACACGTGTAACAGAGATCTCTAATTTCTACCTACAATCCTACAATTATGTGTACATTTTTCACCTAACTGTGTAATTTCGGCATTGAAAGCCCGCTAGCTATAATCCTGCTTCAAAAATGTTACTTGAAAATTATTAGCTTGTACATTATTATAATTGAACATTGCTGTATTTAGATATGTTATTACCACCATAAGTGATATTATGTCGAGTGCCAAATAAGCGTGTGAGAAAATCGTGCTCTATTTTTTAAACCCTTATGTTGTTATTGCTTGTTGTTACGTTCTACGTATTTAATACACCATTAAAGAATACGTTAAATATTACAATGGCACTGGCATCAAAAATATTGCGAAACCAAAAATTGCGAAATAAAATAAAACTAATAATTATGATTTTTGATACCAAATAAAACAATAAAATTGAAAATTAACGAAGCACTGAAATAATAAATTGCATTACTTAGGCGTTGTACATAAGGCATGCGACATTCAGTTCTAGAGTGCAAAAATACAGCGTAATACAGTACAAAATAAATCGATAAACCAAAATTTAGTTTAATGCCCAAATTTATAAAAAAAAAAGAGAATTGGTAATATCGAAGCACCTTCATCGAATTTCATTCGACATTTTGTATAAACATTTCCAACCTAATTAAAAAGCCTATTATTTTATATTCATTTATCAGTTCTTATAACTTATACTATATTGTAAAATCTTCTGTTAAAAAATTACCCAATTTTTATTCGGATTCGGACGTCGTATTTTATTTGGCCACAGCTCGATGAATCGTAAAAATCCATCCAAGAGAGAAACTTGCTCGGAACTTGTGAGAGGTGTGTATATATCACATCTGGATGAACCATCCACAAATTTTCGCGTAGCCGAATTGTGTAAAGGAAGTAAGAAGACGCGAAACCTCCAATATTTGAGTGTCTACAAATTTTTAATCATTTCAAACGATAAAATATAGAATAAAAAGTACTGTAAAACATCCCGTATCCGCGAAGATTCAGTTCTAAGCCTTTACGAGGATACGCTAAATCGCAAATACGTATAGAGTGTTAACAAACTGGTGGTACAAGCTGAAAAGGAGCGCGAATCTACATAAAAAAATAAGTCGAAAATGTGGAGTGACATTTTTTCGTACCGAGTTTGATTTTCGAATAAATCGATGTTAAGATTGCTATAAAAATATTGCGATTGGAAGTTATTGCTTCCTACGCTTTAAATAGTTATGATCGCAATATAGAGATTCTAATGCCTCTGTAATCATCCGTGTAACTTTAATGCTTCGTTCCATAAGAGGATCGCATTTTACGATTTTGTTCTGTATGCGGTTACGGAAGTTTCGCTGTATTATAATATATTATTAGATAGAAATCTTACCTCTACTAAAGCGAAATCGGTATGGCCTCTAGTACAAATATAATGATCTAAGTAATTCCAATTATAATTTTCAAGTTTCTCTGTTGTAAAAGATACCGAGGATACTTCGTACGTATCGTGATGCGGCGCGTGAAAGCGATAGAGATAATGAATATTGAATGGAGGATAAGGATGCCTAGAAAAATACATCTAATTACTGTCTCCTTGTTCTATAATAAGTTATCATTTCTAGGGATGTGCGGGATCCCGAAAATATCTGTGAATGCCCCCAAAAAGATTCTTACCTCGTCTTGATTTTATATTTTTGGATTCTCCCTCATTTCCAAAAAAAATCATGGAAGTATTCAATAAAACGAATACCGAAATGGTTGTCGGATTCTCGACATTCTTGGAAGCATTAAGAATCTTGACAATGTCGGGAATCGTGGATATTTTCGGAAATCCCGAACATTCGATCCCTCGATCCCGAGAATAATTAAAATTAGTAATTTAATGTCTCACCTCGGCCGATATCTTGTTACTGTTATGCAATTATCGAACAAAGATATTTTGTGAAATATCCTGCCAATACTTAGCAAATACTCCTCTTTAGGCTCTGATTCTGTTTGCCGTCCTCGCATTACAGAGCTTATGGCAGGGACAGCATTGCTACCAGGTGTATTACTTTGATTTTTATTATTTTGTGGCAATATAATTAATTGGAAACCCTTGATTAAGATAAATAATAACATTTAAACATATGTAATAATAGTACGAATAAATATGACAATTGAGGAGATTTTATAGAAAACAATGTAAGTACCAAAGTTGACAAATTTTGTATACAATTTAAGATAAAAATAAATCAAGTTTTGTTAACAATCTAAAGTCAGCAATGTTTTTTTCTTCCTCTTAAAGAATTAGATTTTCGGCACTTGTATTGTTCTTTACAAAAGCTGCTCAATTATAAAAATACGATTAGCATGATACCTGTGCTAATCGTTGCGATACAAGCTCTTTAAACACTTCCACAGTTGTTAAAGGCTTTTTATATATCGCTCGTTGTTGAGCAAAATCAGTATTGACATCGTCCGGTAAAAGATTGTAATCGGACACCACGTAATCATTTTGTAAACTTCTTTTATCGGGGAAATAGTCTGTGGTGATAGGTAAGCATGCTGGAATTGTCAACGATTTCCAATCGACACCTAAAAAATAAGAGGTGAAATCTATGTACATAAGAAATGCAATTTGCATTTCGAGTGACTAGAAATAAAGAGTAGGTAGATGGTCTATTTAATATATAATGTTAATTTTCGTGACTACATAAGTACTAAATCTATGTATTTGTAGCATAATTTTAATACAAAAATACATAGATGTAGTATATGAGGAAGATATTTTTCGTAAAATTATTGTACAATGCAAAGTATATATTTAACTCTATGCACCCCAACCAAAAGATAGTGATTATTATTAGTGTCACAATATATGTTACCGATGTGCGAAATTCAAGATGGATCATGAGTACTAAATACTAAAGCATGCAATGCAAGATGTATTACTCGTAAAATGTGGTTTCATGAATTTTTTTCAATAATTCATTGCCAAGCATACCAAACTGAATCCGTAAAAATGATATTAGATAAAGTGTGCATATACCTATGCATAATATTTTAATGTGCAAAAAGTTAGAAAGAAAAAGAAACTACACTGCTAAGTATTCATATAAAACCAAATGATTATATTATATCAGTAATAAATTCTACCAAATAATATATTCTACTCGTTATTAATAACATTAAGAAAGTGTACAAAGCAAGATGATAGAGTGGAAGGATTACAAAGCAGATGAGAGAATGTTTGAAGAATTTCTAAATCACAAATAGTATAAATCGTATAACAGTGTATAATATGGAGAATCACTAAGAAGACATCAGAATTTTGAACAGTGCAAACATTTTTTTGGTGGAATAAATAAAAATAAAGAACGTAACGAAGTACAAATTTTCATGTAGGTGTATACAAAATGTAATTGTAAACAGTAATAAATATTTGATAGATCATTTTGCTCATAGAAATAATTATTTTTGGAATTAGAATTACTCGTTTGCAACAGAGAACATACATGCATAGAAGAATCGTAAGAAACTAGAGCTATAAAGAATAAAAAATGCTACAAATTGAATGCCCTAATAAATAAATGTGTACCATAACCGAATCAACCCCCAATAACGTATGGCGCTAACCTATGATTGCTGTTTAATGTGATCATCATAGTTGTACATCACACACGCGTCAATGCGTCCAGCGTTGCATCCCAATAAGACGTACCATAGCATGGAAATAAATGTAATAATATTATTCATATAAATGATCGGTGAATCTCAACAAAATAAACATGAATATGTTCAAGAATGAAAATACTTCTTATGCATGATGATTGTATGATTGTGTATCAAACTTTCATTCATTTCTACTTGGAAAACAATATTTTCTCCCGGAATATATATGTATATATATATGTAAATCAACTATTTTCATTCTTTAAGAAATTATATTTTAAAATCTATTTTATTAATCCTTCTTGGTATCAACTATAAATGCGAATCTTTTTTAATATCAATGTATGCAGTATATTAGTTGAATAATTTTTGCAACATTTACACCCACATTTTGCGCTTATGTCTTTATTATTCTCCTACAATTGCCAAGAAGCATTATGTTTCTACCATTAGTGATCCAATATTTTTTGTACCATTAAACAAAAAGAAACGATTGTTTACTTAATGAAAAGTTGTTTCAAAATTCTTTCTTCTAACTGTATATAAATTCGTATCATAATAATTTGTGAATAATAATATGGCTAACATTGTTACTTGGATATGTTATAAAATATTATTTGCCAGTAGTTATACAGTATAAATTACGTCGTAAATTGCTTTAGTTAGAATATATGCAAACCTGTTGTAAGCGCTGGTGTCCATTCCTGTTCACCAGTAGCACCCCATAATAACGTTAAAGCTTTACTCCCCGTAGGAGGCAATGGATGTCCACCTTTATCGCCGCTCGATACCGAAAGATTTAATCTATGGGGTTTAATCCTCGAGTCTATAAAAAAAAAATACAGTTATGAGCGCTATGTTACAATAATACGTAACTCGTGTATTTTTAAGTGACATACTAACGATCTTGAAACTGATTCGAGTTCACGATATCGTTATGATCCATTGGAGATCCACTTATGGTGGAAGTAGCATCGGATTGCGATTCTGAACACATGTGTGTTGGCACAGCTTGATAATGATGTTGCTGTATAAGCACACCTGTTGGTCCTGCGATATTAATTCAATTTAATTAAATACTTATACATTTTTTTTTTTTTTTTGCTTATAGTAATGTTATTTATGCGGAAAAATACAGGATTCACATAATATACAAAAATACATAAAATATACAAAGTAAAGTATAAATTATTATTATTATATATAGGGGGTGGCACTAATTTCTATCTAAACTCTATTCCTCCAGCTATATTTTTAAAAATACGAATTCGCATAAAAATCCGCAAACTGCTAATAATTACCTTTAGGAAAAATATGCGTCCACCTTCGTCTATTACTCGTAAGTTTAATCGTGACATGGGATGGATCGAAAGGATTAATCAATGCTCTACTAGGCCTAATACTCGCAGGTTGAGATATCGTGTTGGTAGGACTCCCAGCGCTACCGACAACTGGCCTAAACGGCGGCGATATCTCTGAATCGGTTAAATCGCTTTTTACCGATATCCTTGATTCTATATAATATACAACTATTAAATATTGTTATCCGATATTTTATTTTTATGTACAATTTATAGAAATAATCTAAATACATGCCATTAACTTCTCCGTTTGATTCACTGCTAGCAACATCATCTGTTCTATAAGGTATCGAAATTGCTGCGCTTCTCGTTGCAGCAGGGGGTGAATGAGATTCAGGTGGTGGATGATGTATATCAGGATCCGACATTTTTCTTTTCAGAAGTTTCAGTATATGCGCATTATTATGCGTCTCCATGCTCGCAACGCTTGTCTTTTTGGTTCTCGTTGTAACTCGTTGCAAACTACTTGTATACAATCTAAAGTTAAAACCTTTGCCTTCTTTAATAAAAATAGTCGGTATTAATCTTACCTTGATGTATGAACCGACGGTAATTGAAAGACTTGTGCATCGTATGCATCATAGTCGAATAAAGTGTTGTGCAAACATTCTCTTGGATCTTCTTGCAGAAGTTTACTTTTACATTGTAATTTTCCATTCTCTGCCGGTTGTTTCAATACTTTTTGCGGAAGTTTTATCCGAGGTATAAACGTTGAATAAGGTATCTTTTTGTTTGTTGAATAAAAACTGAGATTAATCCAATGTGGCATACTGTAGTCATCAGGTGCATTAATGGATGTATCTTTATTATGAAACTAAAATTATATTATAAATAATTAATTTTTACGTGTATTAATACTAATGTTATGACTATCCGGATAATCGAATATTCGGATATCTTGATAATAACGTCACGGATTATTCGTAATCCGAATTTCGGATATCCGAATTTTTTCACTGTATTATAATAGCTTTAATCTTATTATTTTATATTACTGTCTGAAGCGTAATAACGCAACAGATTTAAACTAAAGCCATAGATTCGCGTATTCAGCTTCGTTTCTTATTATTATCCGAACTATCCGAATTAATTCTGATATTTTTAACAATTCGGATTATTTTATTAATACTCCGAGTATTCGTCCAATCCTAATTAATACTAATACAAGCTATTATTTTTAGTACAAATACCTTTAATAGAGGTACTGCGTGTAATGGTTGTTCTCCAACACATACCAAATCACTACCAACTCCATTATCAATGATTCTTTGTTTTGTAACGTTTGTTAACTCTCTGTCAACTTCGAAAACACCTACACCAGGTGTAATTACTACTGATAATTGACCTGTTCTATCGAAACTACGATCCAGGTAATGTTTTTCAAACACTGAAAGTTTAATTGGATTAAGTAGAATACTTTACAATAAATTGTATTGCTACATGTTTGTTTATTACCATTTAAAGACATGTTTAAAACCTCTAAAAAATTGCCTTGTGCAGCTGTTGAGTTCACTGCTTTTGGTATAGCAGCACCTGGCTTTTGATGATACTCTAATACAATTTTTTGATAGTCTGTGAATAATTTACGCAGTTGTACCAGCACATTACTCCAATCTTCGAATCTCTCGTTTTGAACAACGACTCTATAAAAATCTTCATAAAATCTGCCTCTATAGTCGTGTTGTAAGCATTCGCGCATATGATTTGGAAATTCTTCCAAATTGGTGGCATTGTAAAATGTTCTTGAGAACAAAACTATTGTTACTTCATGATTACTGCCATTCTTTTTCCATTTTTGAAATAAATCAGCTAAAAACCCATTAACAGCCTTCTCAAAGTATAAGTCACCATGAATGTCAAAGTCCCACATTTCTGAACTCATTTGAATGAAAAGGTATACCATACTTGTAGAAGAACGAAAAACAACCTGAAAGATATATGTTTAGAAATATGCTTATTATTTTATACCTAATTCTATTTGTTATGTTTCAATATAAACCTTAGTGTCATTAGTTATAACACCACAGGCAACTCTGTCACCTTGAGACCACATTTCATATACTTGGCATCTTATACTTCCTCCACAGAATTCAATCTTTTTGTTCATATATACACAAGTGTTTACCTAATGAAAATTGAAGTAAAAAATATGAAAAATCATTAAAGTACTACTGGGACTCCCTTTACATAGTGAAAGCATGCTGTGTAAACAAAATTAAGCAAATATCAATTGACAAGAACGTATACAACTTGTGTTAAAAAGCACAAATTATATAAACAGTAATTTAAACCATAGAAATGTATTCACTAAAGTATTTTGTTTAATAAATATAGTACATATGTGTATCTACACTACTTTATTAGATAAACATAATATGTATAATGAGTGCAATTAAAGTAAAGTAGTAAAGTGATGTCTAAAAAGTTAATAGATCAAAGCAAAAGTGGAAACACAGAATAATTGTATAACTGTTAGTAAATCATGTTAAAGGAAACTTTAATGTAATGTCTCTTCAAAATAATGTAAAAAAATACTATGTAAAAAGAGTCCCAAGTGTATTTAAATATATATGCCAATGAAACATGAAACTAATGTAAATCAAAAGAAAAAGAAAGAAAAAAGTTTCCATATGTTTTTGTGATATAAATCAATATAATACAGAATAAATGGAATACTGAGTTTTGTTAGTCTTCTGATTTACATCATTTTAATAATTATTGGCATTAATATATCCAAAAATAGATAAGATGTTATACCAAGCTATTTTTTAAACGCCACATTTCACTACGACCCAGATATTGATCTTTAAAGGTAAGCTCAACAGAATCTAAAGCTACATCATCTGGATTAACTACATTCATATAAACATCTCCAAAGGTTCTTAATTGAAACATTGTGGCTACATTATTTTCCACACTAATTGTTTCGCGTCCTTGTAAATCTTCCTTGAAAGATGTAACTTGCAGTAGTAGCCTGCTAAATTCCACCTCTGGCTGATAAATTTCAACAACATCTCCAGTCTTTATACCAGGATGATCTTTTGGATTAATTATCAAATCTTCTTCACTAAAGGTTTTTTGATGGACTATCAACTTATACAGCTTCATTTTTAACCCATTACTCCAGTTGATAATAAATTTAACTGTAATACACGAGTACATGTAAGTCGTATAACATCGTACAGTATATACAATTTTCTGCACGAATATTCTTCGTTGATTACAAACTGTAATTTACATGCATTAGAAATAGAATTGAGACACAATTAACTTACTATCTACGTATGTTTACCCGATATATAAAATATGTCCACAAAGTATTCGGTATAAGTATTGAAAATATTCAAAATATAACATTTGCATAGACTGTCAAGAAGGTATTGTTAAAAAAAAGTGTCAGTAACTTATAACAAATGTACAAGAATTGCTATGCTTTACGCGAATTCCGACACCCTTCCCTCGTCCAACTTTATTCTGTTCTGCTATCATATAAAATTGATTCACATTGTTGTATGCCATTTAAATCTCATAAGATAAGAAACGTTCGCACTGTATACAGGGGGTATGAATAATATGAAATTCAACAACCATATTGTCATTATACTTTATTCTTTAGAATCTTGGTAACACGCATTTGTTTCGTAGAATGTTACTAGCCATTACCTATTCTTATACGATCGATATCGTTTCCTCGATGTATCTATCATATCTCTGTTTGCATACATTATAGTTACAAAAATTATGTAACAAACGAATGAAATTACGTATTTTTTCTTCTTGCATATAAAAATAAAGTCGTAAGAAGAAAAAATCAATTTTAATACGCCGACAATCAAATCGATTGGGCATAACATTGTAGGTGACCAAAGTTGCTACATTTTGATCACTGATAAATAGATTAGCTGAAATATAAACTAAATTCTCTAATAAATTACACACATTAAAATATATTAATGTTATATAAACTTATCCAATCATTATTTGAGCTTTGCTATAAATTTCATACCGCCTTTAGCTTTCGTTTATTTTAATTAAAAATGTATCAACATGTATCATATTTTTCTAATTAAATCAAACTTAAATATTGCGTTATCTTAATAGTATTAAGAAAAGTTAAACATGTATTTCGTGGCTATTATAAAATTATGTTAAAACTTATAGGCAACCAATGAATCAAGCTTAAGATAATTATACTTTATCATTTAAGCAACAATTTCTTAACACAATAGCATGGAGCAACAATTCGAGTGTGATATAATCACTTAAAAAGTAGTTTTAAGTAATTTTCAAACAATTCTAAGAAGTACAACTTATGGTATTAAGTGACCAAGTACCAAAAACATTAAGTTACTATTTATTTATTTATTGTATTAGGCTTACAACCATTACAAACTTATTTTTACATGTAAGTGACATTAGATTATGTAGCTTAAACCTATTTGATACAGACTATGTATTAGGCTTAGTTTAAGTTACTATTTATATTAATATTTGTTTTGATTAATTTCATCCAATAAAATACATTACGTGTGGCGCAAGTTTAATAAGCATAAATGATGCGGCAATTGCAGTAAAATTGTATGTTATGGATAGAAATATTGACAAAATATTGCAGTTTGGGGATATATAGTCTTGATGCGGATGCAAAGGCCATCAAGCAGGGCTGCCATCGGATCGAAAAGTTCCTAAAAATGCGGCGTCTGCTTGAACACTGACAGTGTTTTGTTATCAAGAAACAGTAGTTTAGTCTAATCTATTAGAAGATTTTTAATACTGTATCTGTGAAATGGATCCATTCATCGTATTCCTCGATGTTTTCTCGGTAACGATCTATTTCAGATAAGTTGATACATGTTTCACAAAGTATTAGTCATGCCATAAACGATGTCTAACCTACGTGTAACGTTTCGCACGTAACGTAGCACACTTTAATTGTTGTTTAAAAATTGAAAATATATTCCGATTAAATGATGAGAGATGCGTACCAAGGGCCTGCTACTGTTGCTGATCTGCATAGCAGGGAGCAGCATTATTTTCATTGTTTTCAGCAATCAACGACCTTCCATTCAAACTCTGGTTACAGAGACACACAAGCAATTACGAAACTTCCAGGTAAATACCTTAGAATCACCTCCTTTTGATAAATCTTTATTATCAACGCTAGACAACCAAACCTTTAACAATGACAGATTTCAGATTTCTTGTTTTGGATGCTATCTGGTTTCAAGAAGTATTTTGATCCTTACACTATAAACCAGGGTTAAATTAAGCCCAATATTTTTATTTAAAATAATACATCTTTCGTTTTTCACGTTATATAATTGAATGAATAGTATACTTAAATATACTGTTGCTCAATGTTCCTTTGCATTCTTAATGTAAAATGTTTGAAGAAGCCAGCAAAATTTTTCCAGATTTTTCCAGAGACTTTTACCTACTGAAAAACTCATGGGGTCATATTGTGGTACTAATGGTAACTAAAGATAAATAAAAATATGTTGACAGTGTAAGGGTTAAGAATGAAAGAATAAATGAGAAGTATAAAATATTCCGGTAACTGAAAGTTATTACTGTTAATTAGTCAAATACAAACGAAATTAGGACCAGTAACAAATGAAGCATTCTTTTAAATATCTATCAAATTGATGGATGTAGTAAATGTAGATATACAATGGCTACAAAAAATATATCTTTGCATTTAAGTTCCACTTAGTAAGATTCAGTTGTAGTCACATAAGATACTATTAAACAATAGAACATTACAGTGCAGTACTTACAAAAGACTATAATGTATAAATAAAATATAATAAAGTTCTACAGACTATAAAGTATAAGTAAAGCATAATGAAGTACTAAAAAGATGTAGTAGTGTGCTAATACTTTTTGTAGCCATTATACTTTTAATTCCACTTGTTCTAGTATTAACATCACACTTATTTGTACCAATGAAATAAAAATGATAGACATGTGCAAAGCCCATCAATCTTCACTTATATTTTGTACACAAAATCATGGGGTATTCTAAAAAATGCACTGTTGCAAATTGATGTAATTATTATGGTAAATTTGTAACCAGTCATTTTACTCATTTTGGTTGTTCTAGTGTTAAAATATATATATCAGAACAATTGCTACTAATTTTCCATTATGATTTTTGTTTTAGGAGAACTTAAAAGATGTTGAAGAGAAACGTTTGGTAACAGATTCCAAGTACCTAGTGTTACTTGGTCTTGATGGGCAAACAAGCACAACACCTTTTAGTCTTAAATCTCAAAATGTGACTGTTGTCTCTCTGATCAGGCCTGGAAATGAGCAACACATTTATGGCTTTGTGAGGAATATCAGTCACTTTTTGCCAAATAATAGTATTGCTATTTATAGCGTCGGATTAAACGATGATTCTCTGCAAAATATTAGAACAGTTTGTAATTCCACGAAATGTAATGTGATACATTTCGATATAGATCTATTTCCAGCCCATGTTGAAGATGATAGACTGCATGTGTATAGACCTTTAGTTATTCAGGTAAATCTTTACAAATATCTAAAACAACGCTTCTCAACTTTGTTTTTGGTAAACACCCCATAAACATATGATCAAGTCCTATACACCATCTTGTAATAATAATACTTCATTGGTTTCCTTTTGGTTTCCACTTCATTAGCACTTACAACATAATCTTATTATACCCCTTTATGTATGTACATATCATACTCTATTTCCTTATCCTAAAATTAACAAAACATAGCTTATGATCTGTATAAAATATCACATGTTAAAGAAAAACACAGATTATAACCTATATATAATATCCTATTTCAAACAAACAAGTACATATCATTCCTTACTTATGTTATCGATTATTTCTATCTTATAATTGGTATAATTACCATCTTGTAGGTAATGTCTATATGTACACATGAAAATATTTTTTATTAGAAAGTGTTCTATGTAAAATGTAAAAGAGTTGCTTATTCTTTTCCCTTTCCTCTGCATCAAAAGATGGGTAAATTTATTTTGTAAAGGGAAAGCTATTAGATATTCTTAGTCATTGTGAGCCAGGAGAAATTTGTAATATCTGTTTATCAGTGAGATGAATGGAATTGCTTGAATGGATTAAATAATCCGTGGCGTCATTATCCGGATGTTCGATTATTCCGAATAATCTCGGCATTAATGCGTATACATACACGGAGCGAATTTTTAAACTCGATTGTCTTCAAAATTAAATCGAAAATGAAACAATTTTATTCCCTATATTTTCCTTATTTTTTTTTTATAAGAAATCATTACCCTGCCGTTTGTGCATGTTATTTGGGCGCACCCTGTATAGTAATTTAGTAATTAAAACTAGAAAATGTTACTACGTTATTATGCTTTTATATTACAGACAGCTTTAAACACATTAGGAAATATATTGTACATGGACTCAAATGTACGTTTAAATTCTTCGGATATTTCAAAGTATCTTTTACCAAAATCTGGAATTCTAACTTGGCCTACAAGGCATGCAATTAGTTCTTTAACGCATCCAAAAATGTACGAATATTTTCACGTTTCCGCAGAGAGTTTCTTTTTTCTGCCTTTAATAAGGGCATCACACTTAGTAATTAGGAATGTTAAAGATATTAGAGAGAAAGTAATGTTGCCATGGATTCAATGCGCACTAACGAGAGATTGTATCTCTCCAATTGGTACGTATATATTAAAGCTAGAGATTGCTTCGAAACTTAATTTTTAGATTCGCCAAACTCGAATCCGAAACTTTACGAGCTCTCGAAACCTTCGAAACTCTCAAAACTCGAAATTTTCGGAAACATAGTTTAGCCCCCGTATCTTCTCTCTTTTATTTGGAAGAAAACCAAAGTATTATAATTTATATAAATCGATAAACGGACTGCAAAGTGAAATCGAAATACAAGGTCTACCAGATTATTAGTTAATGACATTCATTCTCGTTATTTATACCTAAGTTTCGAGAGTTTCAAATTATAAAAGTAGTGCAAAGTTTCAAGTTTCGAGAAGTCGAAACTTCTCGAGTTTCGAGGAAATCGAAACTTCTTGACCTTCGGGGAGTTTCGAAGTTTCGAATATCTCATCTCTGTTTAGAACTAATTTTCTTCGCATTTAATGAGAAAACATAGCTAAGAACTCGCTATGTTTATTATTTGTAGGAGCTCAATCGGCTGGTTGCCGATTCAATAAAAAACCACAATACCGGTATTCTGGTTGCCACGCGTATGACGCTTCTGCACTGAATATCGTACTTGGATTGCACTTCAATTTCGACGACACCTATTACGTACACCAAGAACGAGAAACGTACTTCAATAACATACAGCCGGAGGAAATTACGGAGGAGTATCTAATGATCACGCGGCAGAATAACGCGACTGAGCCGAACTTAAGAAACATCATATCAACCGAACGTTAATTTCTCTAGGATCTCGAGTCTCATTTTAAAAAGGAGAATTAAGTGATACGTCGATCAAAGCACAAGTTAATATAAGGATATAATTTAAGGAATAAATAAAGACTTTAGCAAATAAACTATCTGCGTATCATTGCCCTCGATAAATAAATCAATCTGCACGTTTCTCTTTGTAACTATCTCTCAATTAAAATTAACACGAAAACTCTGACCTGCTGCAGTTTTTCGTTTCAATTAGAAACGAACCGCAATTAAGTTCGTATGAACGTAATTCTGTAATAAAAAAAAGATATATTTAAGAAGACGGAATCACGCTTCTGCATCACCTGTTGCAAATAATTAATGATCCACCATTTCCTACATTAATACAGAAGCTTCGAGCTTCAAAGATGAAAACAATACTAATGCTATTACTATAGAATACTAATCAATTAAGCTCCACCAAAATTAAGTTTTCCGTCGTTTAATAATACTCTTAAGTGGCTATAAAAATTCGTTATGGTGGAAATGGTATTCAAGACCTGATTAAAAAATGCCCGATAAAAAATTATGACTTTTTGTAGTCACCGTATATCAAGAAGTGTCGAGCGTAATCTGTTTTTTTTTCGGTCGATCGCCGGAATAATCCGCATCAACCAAGACACCATCGAATCTCAAATATCGTCTCCAGGAGTCGCTTAACGGAGGGTGTTTCCTCCCGATTGAAGGTGGCACCTCCGTCAAGCTGAAAACCCGAACACGGACACCCTTTGCTTAAAATTGATCGGTAAATTTCACGTTACAAGCGCGCACAGTTATAACTCGACACGTCGCTAACACGGGGATTCGTCATTGTTTGTACAAAAACGAAAAGCGCAATATCTCGTTGGAACATGGATGAATATGCGTGCGCGAGTTCCAACGGGACTCATTAAGGACTAATCAAAAGACCGGAAGCCGCCGATATGTGACAAGTTCTCTTGAATCTCGACACACTTTTGTCCGCTTGAACCTTCATCGTGTATTATACCTGACCAGGGTTAAGGACACTTGACGATGCTTGACAGCGACGTTGACAGCTGGTATGACTGGAAGGGAAGAGATGACGTTGATGAGATGCAAACCGGAAACGATGCCGAGACCAGAAACGGTGTACGTCTGATTAGTTCCGATCGTTCGAAGAATTTCATCTCCGATGATAGTCGACGAAGTTCTCGAAGCAACGAACTGATTAGCTATGGTGAACGAGGAATTCCTGCGAGTTCCAGATCCGGCGCGGAAGTTCGATTCATCAATCCGGCGATTTACGCGGAGACGTTAAACGACGAGGATGAGGAACACGAGGTAGAAATTCGAGTGAAGATCGGTACTAAGGATAATGGACAGGGCGTGGCCAATTGCGGCGATTCCGCGCAAATGGGCGACATGATGTCCAAGTTGAGCATTAATAATGGTCTGGGTGGATCGTTTATGGATCACGCTGGCGATCAAGGCTCGGCTCAAGAAACATATCGATGTTATTCGCTAAATTCACCGTCCACATCGTCGTCCTTGCAATCGCCCGGTATTGTTCGTTCCAAATCCGTGACTTCGTGTAAACCTTCGAATCGAGTCGAGAGGCGATGTAGAATCACCGAGAGAGCAGAGAATAACGATGGATTTTGTTCTACTAGGCAAATCGACTCGGAAGTGCAGAGGTATTCTGTACAATCGTAAATATAATAATATAATATTTATATGTAATATATTATAATATATTAATATTATAATATATTAATATTATATTTATTGATGCAATATTATTGCATCAGTTGCAAATTATTACACTTCAATTAATACTAGAACTACGGACGATTGAGATGTATTTATCTGCACCAAGATGATTAGAATGATACGATGTTTGCAAAAGTACATAGTGCAAGGAAAATGAATCTTTATCCATTTTTTTTTCACTTTGTACAGTTTTGATAAGAAGTTACAAATGGGTTCTATCATCCGCACTTAATGATTGTCGTTTGTCATTAAGCCCGGAATGATCCGCGCGTTACGATATTTAATTATCGTGAAACAATCTGAAAGCGTCTTGTGAGCAATAAGTAAGAAAACTCGTGAGTTTTTAATGCATCCGCAGCAAGATTTATCTTTAATTGTTATTCAGGCGTCAACAGTAGGTCGGTACTTTTAATGTAAACTCAAATTAAAGCTGAAAGGAAAAATATTTATTCTTATGGTACGACTACTAGTTGAGCGTCTCTGGATTTATAAAATTGGTTGCGTATTTAGAGCTGATGATGCAAATGCAATTCCTTCCAATTCCTTATTGCTAAAGTTTCCTTTTAGTTCCTTTTATTCGATATTTAATAAAGTTGGCAAAGAAAGAAAAAGAAATGGTTCCTAATCGCTTCATAGGTATACGTTTAACGGACACCAAGTTGTTCAAGTGTCAACCTCATCGATATCCAGCATCAGAATATCGGAGAACAGGTCGAACGAATCGGACTTCGTGAAGAAAATCACGTACAGCGAGTGGATTCGAAGAAAGCAACAAGTGGCGCGACAAAAGAAAGAAGAGGTAGATCTGGTTGAGAGGCAAAAGCGAATGGAAGCGGAAACGCAGGCTCGCGAAAAGGAGGAAAGGGAATTCCGGGAGCGGGAGAACTTCTTGAAGTGGTCCGAGAGGAAGAAAAGGGAGGAAGAGAAGAAGAAAGCCGTGGTAGAGAAAGAACTATCCCTACAGAAGCAATTGAAAGAGGTTGAAGACAAAGCGGCCGTGGTGAAGACACTGTATCTTCGGCAATGGGATCGTAAAAAGAGAGAACAGGAGAAAGGTAAAACAACGACGCTGTGTTTCCATTCGTTGTAAATTTCACCATTGTGTTGGTATAGTCCGTCAGAAGAAGGAAGAAATGAAGCAAAAGCAGATAGAAGAAGAAAGGAAAAAGCGATTCGAAGAGAGTTCAAAGGCTTACGAGAATTGGCGTAAAATGGCGAAGAACAAACCGAGACCTGCTACGCAAGGACTTTTGCGTTAGTTCCTTTTTACAATATATGGGTACATGATACTTAACTCTTTGCGGACGAGTGTCGCAAATAGACGCCCAAGTTTTTGGTTTCTTGGACATAATATCAATTTTTAGAGCAGGAAATTTAACTTAACATCATACAAAGGCGCTGCTGTTAACAATTTGACAAGAATTTATTAAATCCCTTTCTCGAAAGGTTAATAATTCAACGAAAATTAGATTAATATTATATATTGTCCCGTCCATAAAGGCTTAAGTTAAGTAGTCATGTGTATGAGTACTTAACTGTGATGAGCAATGTTCTGCAATGAGCAAAGAATGAAAGCCCAATGTTTTATACGAGCTGTAATGAATGCAATATTAAATACATAAGTATATATTATTTTTGCACTTCAGCTAAAGTAAGTGTAACATTTCAGTGGGCTACAAATAAGTAGCTAAACTACTATATGTGGCCTGCAGTTCATCGCTGTCCTAAAATATTACAGATTTACAATATTTAGAGGTTTGCGAAAACCCCCAAAAAACGAGTCGGGTAAATATTAAAATTTCGAGATTTCCAAAAAAGTCGTGAAATACGTAGAAAATAAAAGATCCGAAACCACGCACGTATTTATTTATTTATTCGTTTATTTAACCTTTTAACACACAAATGCTATTTCTAGCTCCCTCTTTCTAACAATATTATCAATTTCCACGTATTGTTAGCTCATCAAAAAGCTAAGCCAGCATACGTGAATCCTACGCCATGGCAAAGAATAGTCGACGAGCCTGAGGACATCGAAGAATATGCATTAAACACCAGCAGAAGAACGCAAAGTCAGACGAAGATTAGCAGTAAGAGAAGTACTACGTCTTATCAGTGATACGAAAATCGGAGTAATCGGAATTTGGGAAATTCGCGCGGTTCGAAGAACGAATAAGTTCGATACTTTTATGCCTTCAGGCAAGGTAGAATTGCAGAGAAGCAACGAATAATGACGAAACAAAGAGTATTTGTTAAATATCATTGAACTTTGGATTGCAGACACGTGCCGTGGACGATTGTCTTAGAAAGAGCAACTTATCACTCTTGCAGAGTATATTAAACCGAATGATTTTACACGTAGAGACATGTAGTAGATATGCTGATAAATAATTTTATTTCTTAGCAGATATTCTTTAATATACCTTTACAATTAGGGACGAGGCACTCGAAACCCTTCGAAATTGATAAAGTTCCGAGAACTCGAAACTTTGCGCTACTTTTGTAACTCGAAACTCTTGAAACCTAGATAAATAATAATTTATATAAATAGCGAAAATATTGTCACGATTTAAATGTGTTTAATTAATATTTCTATCGAGCTTGCGTTTAAACTTTAGACTCATTTTAATTGGTACGATTATAACTAGACTGCGGATTTGTATGCTATTTCATACTTATCGATAGTATAGTAGAAACTGTAGTACTTTCACACTTTAAATATTTATTTTGACTTTATTATATTTATTATATTTATTTTGAATGTTATATACTTTGCGTATTACGTTCCGCCTGTAATTTTTTACACAATCAAATTTCCTACAAAAGCATAAAAATCCGCGGTGTAATTATAACGTATAAAAATTAATAATTATCTCACGTAACATTTATGCTTATCCGTTTATTTAAATTATAATGTATATTTTTTAAAAAGAATTTGTTACGATTTTCATTTTTAACAAAATAGAGGATTCAGGTTTTCGAAAGTTTCGAAACCTAGGTAAATAAATAAATTCACATCATGATAATGTTCTCGTTATTTATACAAATTATTATTATTATTATTTATGGATGATTTAATAGATACATTAAGAGAATGAAGGAGAGAATTCTCTCCTTGCCTTGAGACTCGAAGGTTTGTAGATAATAATAAAGAAAAAAAAGAAAAGAAAAGATAGAATTCATGAGAATTAAAAGAAACGTATACGGAAAAAATTGGATACTCTTATTATTTGTATGATTAATACTGTACTGTATATTACATATGAGATTCATTACATAATCGTCATTTTTACACGGGGTCAGGAGAGTGCTTTCTATTCGTTCGCGTCAGACATACTTTGAGAAAAAGAGTATCAAAGATCGATCAAAAGTGGTAATCGTACAAAGTGGCACATAATTAAATTCTTTCATTCCCGCTGAATGCTTTACTCTTTCTCAACGTATGTTTTCGTACATACAAATAATGAAATTGTGTAAGTGAACAATTGCACGATTGATTAGCATCGTTCCGACGAGGATCTACTTGGCTAAACTTTCCTCTTCTTCTTGAAGTCTCTCGATGTCCGATTTGTTCATGAAATAATAAGATGGTTGTCGCGATTTCTGAAATTTCAAAGGGGAAACTATTATCATGGCAATTCTTCATTAATTTTCTTTACAAAAATTGAAAAAGGTTTCTTACTAAATCCTTGACTATGCGCTTTGCACCCGATTTTATAAGAATATTGCTTAATTGCTCGACCGATGGTAGCCCCATTGCGTAATGTAAAGCAGTCCTCTCCAACTAACGAATAGAATGTAAATAATTCAGTTTCTTACAAATAAAATTTACCGTCTCCTGCGTATTTTCTGTAATTAATTGAGAATTGGTCATTTATAGCAGTGATGATCGACTCGCGGTCTGCCGTATAGAAGTGATAAGTAGACTGCAGATTTTTATGCATTCGTGGGAAAATTAAATTTGCAACAAAGCCCAAATAGCATTTAATGCGCAAAGATACATAAGATGTATAAAATTCGTTTCGTAAACCTAGTGTTAATATTACGTTCATTGCGACGCAGATAGAATATTAAATTTTCAACATTGGCCGACAAAAGAAGAAAAGTTGTTCATCACTGATTTGTATCGTTAAATTCTTACATTGTCACCGATACGTAATGTTTCCGGGTACGTGCTTGCTATGTAATCGACAATTTCTTCGTTTTCACGAAGCACAGCGATGTGAAGAGCACATCTGCTCATTGAATTCTTTCCCATTGCTAATAGTTTCCCCCCTCCACTGTTTTTGTTCAACAACTCGGTCACTTTTGCCACGTTGCCCATTCTGACTTCGTGATGCACCTCCTCGCGTTGTGTCTACGCGAATAATAATAATAATAATTTGATATTTCTCTAAAAGCATCATATACATATATGCATAAAATTATCCACTGAATTTTACCACGTAATTTGGAATGGATTGCAAAAATTGTACGGTTGCTTCTCGTCCTCGTTCCATAGCGATGTCTACAATGTTCACGCCTTCGTCTTCTACGTCCAAAATGTGATCGTATCCTTCCAATAACAGTTCCACTAATTTCTCAGTTTCACCTGTAGAAATGAATGAAACTTATTGCAAAGACAGCTTTCCTGTACAATTTTCCATAGGTAAAAATTCTTCAACCCATATTATAGAAAAATTCAACAATTTTTATTCAGATTTAGTTATAAAAAAAACGATTAGAAGTGAACTATTTTCTGAAGCTTTAATAATGCAGCTCCTCCTTAATGTTTAGATTATTATCCGAATATTGGGGAACGCTACTTTCGTGTAAAATCAATCTATTATTAAAAAACAAAACTGCAGAAATACAAATTTAAAATCGAATAAAATTATGATAAAATCTACGATTTAACAATGAATGAAATTATAATAAAATCCGCGATTTAACATCGAGTACAATTATAATCAAATCTGCGATATAAAAAAAAAATAGTATAATCGGATTGGAGGGTTGAAAAAGAATTTTATCTCACCCCTTGCTGCTAAAAAAGCCACATATCGATCAATTTCGTCGACATTTTCTCTAATATTCGTGAGTTCAGCCACTTCTCTAGCTGTTCTGTATAACTCGTCTCTGAAGCCAACGTTAACTTGGCTTTCCTGCAGTAAATGATACATGCCATCCTTCGCGTAGGATCGTATCGCTGCGAAGTGAACTAAACTTTGCCCGTGTTCATCCTAAAGCAATACAAATGTCCACTTTTTACATAATTATTATCTCCTTTTCAAAGCTCGCCTTTATTATTAGAGATATCTTTATATCTCATCGATACACGTAAATGTCCCACAAGTAAATTAATAATAATTAGCGTACCCTCTTAGCATTGCTAAAAGCTGATTCTGGCACATCGGAACCGGGACTCTGCGGATAGCCAGCGTCCTCATCTCCATTTTCATTTTCGATATTTTCTATATTTTCTTCGGGCCGATCGGGAATGATCAACACGTTAGGTTCCTGAAACGTTTCCAAATTATTTATATTCTGTGCGGCAGGATTAGGATAAACGTACGTAAGACGGAACAGTACGTAAAATCTAGTAGTTAAATAGGAAATTTTATCGGCAAACGTGTGTACGAGAATGGATCATACTGATAACTAACAATAAGTGTCAATCCAACATCCATAATTGAAAAAGATACGTTTGATAATTTCTGAAAGGCAAGTGAAATAGTTAAATATTTTGGTGAAGGTAAATTAAAGAGCGTTACTTGTATGATTCACTATTAACCATGAATATTCAAAATTAATTTAAATAAAGATTCATCTTTCATAACGAAAATAATGTTTATTGAGTTTCCTTTATAAATTTCTTAAGCGTTCCATATTAGATTAATTGTTTTTCGAACTGTTGAATTTCATGTTTGCTAGTTATTTCAGTATAATTCCAAACCATTTGAATTGTATCACACGTAATTAATTAAATATGATGGCGTTGATTTTATTAAAACATATAGTATAAACTTTATTATAACATAAACTTTATTTTTGGCAAACTTTTAAAATCAGGTGTTCCATATTACCAACGTTCAGTCTATATTTTTAATAGAATTTCAATAAAAATATTTACCTTTTCCTGCCCGCCGTTTTTCGTTGCATTGGCAAAATTGTACAAATAAGTAGCCAAATACGTAACCGGATCATTTGGGCGGTTGTTGGCAACTTCTGTCAAACCTTTGATCAATGGATCGCCGAGGGCTACGTGAACGTTTTAATTTTCAAATTATTCTGTAATGAAATTTTTCCGTTTATTCATCTACGTAACATAAACTTACACGATGCTAAGTAGCGACCCTCCTCTTCTCGAAATATCGGTATATCAACCTTCGTATCGTCTGAAAATCGAATTACATATTTTCATTGTTTTCCTCGTTGAAAATGTGAAATAAAACTGTAAAAACGCATCGCGCTTTTGTATTTATGAAATACAACGATTATTCATATTTTTCTTCACTCGCACTGTTGCTCAAAAGTTTGCACCACTCTTTGCTATTCTAATGAAATATTTAATATTATTCTTAAAAATATTACACATTCACATTATTATTCAACATTATATAAGTACGATTTAAGATTGAAATTGCAATTATGTTACGAATATTGCTTTAGAAAAAACATCTAGTTTACATCATTCGATGTCCGAAACACTTGGACATTTTTTTCATGGACAATTACCAAATGAAATATTTAGATTATTTTCAGAAAATATAAACACGCAAGTTTCAATTTAAATTTCCAATTTTCAACCCTTTACGGATGATTGTTGCCTTTCTTATCTTTTGTTGACACACGTCAATTTTTAAAGTGAAAAACTCAAATTAATATCGTTAATTGACACTGCTGTTAATAATTGGACAAGAATTCGTTAAGTCTCGCCATCAAAGGGTTAATAATTGGGCGAAAATTTGTTAAATATTATTTTGTTTCGTCCGCAAAGAATGAAAAAGTAAAAATTGTTTTCCAAAATTCCTTTTCTAGCGACGATTGAAAGATACAAAATTAATTTCTAAACAAAAATCTGTTACATTATTTTGTAGCGTACGATTTTCGAAAACTTTCAACAGATAATATCTATCATGTAATAGTAGTCACAAGTTGTAAAATAAATGATGCTTTTCAAAATAACATCATGCTTTCAACTTTTGAGTAGCAGTGCACATTAATCGTAGCGCGATGCGTTCGTACCTTATTTCTTATTTTTTTTTTTTCAAAAAAACCAAAGCGTATCTTTCACAAACAAAACGTGCATCATAGTGACCACACAGTGCTTCGCTTTGGAAATTATGTGATGCTCGCATAAACTACGATTAATTTCAAATACAATTTAGGGTAGATGTCCCCATTACTGTCATTGTTCCTGTAATCGTCACTTGAATTATTTTATTTAATAGCGAACGAACGCACGAAGAAACGAGGCTAACAAAATTTCAATACCAAATTTGTACTTCATTTTTACGCGACGACACATGTACATTTCGTATATGTTTATACCTAATATTTAAAAATAATTGTTAGCAGGTAAATGTGTCGTTTGAGCATAAAAACGCGATCAACGTTTTATAAGTAGGAAGTATGGAAAGTTTTATAATGCAGTAGATGCGTTTACGATCTATCTTCTATCCGTCGTACAAACTGAATCGCTAATATATGTAAGGATCATTTCCATTTAAGTGACAACTTTTCAAATGACAGTACGAGGGACATTGGACTTCGTTTGATATTTTCAATGGATTAATAATTAATACATCGTATTTAACGTACAAAAAGATCATCACAAATAAAAGTGATGTCGACTAATGTTGTGCTCCAAAACGGAACGATTTGTAGGTTAAATATACTTCTAAAATAATGAAACGAAGCTTGAAGTGGCAGCAATTGGGACATCCACCCTACTGTGCAGAAGCACATTTACACACAAAGGCGAGATGCAATTAAGAATCACACTGGTAGAAGTGAAGAGGTGAAGGGTTTCGTTTATATATAAAATAATCCACGTACAGTAACCATTCATAAAGATATAGACTTCATAATATATTGAGTACATTAAGTTGGAAAGACATGTGCTACGCCATTTCTGTTTCGTGTGAACATCGAATTCGTGCATGACACATAAAGAAGCTCTTGTTGAATTTCAATTTCGTTTTTTTTTTTTTTTTTATTTTTTTTATTCAATTTTCTTGATGACAATTCTTGTAACCAATTCTTGACCGGTAGCCAATCTTCCATTTGAGATACATATATATATATATATACACATTTCACGTAAGCATGGTGTCGTGCGACAACATGTCAAAGCGTCGTAACAATTGTCCAATTGTGTACCAATAATGTCCATTTTACTAACCTAACGAACAATCCAGCATCCCTCCAAGTATCTCTTTTATTCGTTTAAACGACTCGCCGCACGAGAAATAGATAATAACGTTCACACACATCTTTCCAACGTTCCTCTTTATTTTTTTTTTCTCTCTCTCGAATTACTCTTTAACGGTCTCTCCTATAATCAGTCTATGGGGATTAATTGACAGTGGAATTTTTGCATTGGCTCATGAATTATCACAGAAGGATTCCATTATCTTATAAGCGTATTGTTTCATTATTTAAAAAAACAAACAAAAAAAAAGAACACGAAAGAAACGTAAAAAAAAGTAAGATAAAAGTCTTTCAGAGACAAAAGTCTATCGTCTTTGAAGTACAGGTTTAGGTCTTCTTTTCTCGATTAATTCTGAAAACGTTTAGCACTGTTCCGTTTGCGAAATATTCCCGCGAGCAAGGAAGCAATTTTGTTCGAATTATTTATCGTCAACTCCTTCTCCAACGACAGAATATTTAAAAGGGCTCTGGAGAAATCGTGAAGGGTTTGCAGTTCGGTAACGCTCAGCGATTGTTGGTTGCCGATTTTAACCGTGTCCTGCCTCGCTGTTTCGCGGATACTCAATCCACGAATTACGCACAGATGCTTCAAATGCTCGTATTCCTTCGACAATTCGGGAAATTTGATTATCACGTTCAACCTAAGTGTATTGCCAATGGCGTACGGTCGCGCACTGAGGAAGCCCAGCTTCTTGTCCCTCTTGAACTTCAACTTTTCATCAAGAACAACCATAATCTTCGCTAGTCTCACGTAGGCACGGCCAATAAGGCCAGGTCTACTATCGCCGGTTCGACAAATAATTCTCAGATGATCTTGTACATTTACCCAAGCAGCCAGATCTCCCGCAGACGCGACGTAAACTCCTCTACCGTAAGGCCAGTGCCTTCCGTGAAGACGTCTGTCGTCGTGCATAGCTTCGAAATCCATAATCGGCAGCAGTAAACCGGAAGCCGCCAACTGTGCTCTGATCGGACTCGGTTGATCCAAAATCTCGTTAAGAGTGAAGTAAGTACCGGGCTCGTCTTCGCTGCTACCCTCCGCCATCATTCCTGAAATCCCTTGGCTCATTAATTCAGTGGTAATTATCCTTTCCACTTTCTCCAATTGGTTCACCGTTAGAGTCAAAGGAAGCGTATATTTCTCAAGATTCCTGCAACACTCTATCAGGGCAGCTTGCACGTATTTAGCCGGTGGATCGATATCGTACGCTTCGATCGCCGATACGGTTACTTCGTCCACCGTGTCCGGATTTTCGTCGCCGTCTTCGTCTTCGTTGTAGAAGAATCTTGGCGATGGATGATCGGGCAGATCGCCGCTAGCAGTCACGCAATGAATGTCCCGGATCAAAGGATCGAAGAACTCGGAGAACACTATGTAACTCTCGTAATCCGGAGCTATCACTGGTACAGATTCCTCTTCGTCAACCGTGCTGTACGACGAATAAGCGCTGCTTCGTTTGCTGTTGTAATTGTATTTCTTTAAAGCGGGCCAGATCACGTCAAAGAGATTGTGGTCCATGCGTGTCACACGGTGCTTGATACGATCGAATATGGGCCGTTTCAGGCAACGGCCGATCAGTGTACTGGAGCTCCCAGACGATTTTGGTGTCATACCGTGCTTTGCGCCGATCAGAAGACGGAAACACCTTTCCAGCGTGGCTAAGATCTCCGGCTCGGTTATGTCGCGGCGCGCGGAGAACTTGTCGCCTCCGGGTACTGTTTCCTCGAGCACAGAGGTGAGACGTCCAGAATTGAAGAAGCGGAATCGTGAACAGAGCGGGTCAATCGGGAAATTTGTAATGAGAATTATTGCCAGCGACGGGAATAATAATTTCTGATGATTAATTCGATGATGGTCTATTCGATTGTTAAACACAGCAGAGCCTCACATATCCAAACATTTCTTATTTAACCCTTTCGCCTATGGAAGACTTCCATCGAAGAATATGAAGAAATCGGTAAGACTATCGAATTGCATTGCGATCGATTCATATTCTTCTTATGGTTCTTTCATATCGTTCATTTACTCATTTGGTATCGTTATAAGTTGTTACACTTTGGGAACGTTTGTAAAATTCTACCGCAATGTATACTAATCTTAAGTTTCCATCGCTAAATAATAGTTTTGTAAAGCATTTGGAAACATGGAAGAGTGTTGTATTTTTGTTTGGTCGATTGGCTCTCTGCTTGCAGCTCGAACACATTAATTATTAATATATGAAGAATATAATCTAGATTGCGATTGTTTCGATAGACGATGATAAAAACTAACACGTGTGAAAAAGCAACGTGACGGTTGACAACTCTAAATCCTACGTCTAAAGTGACTGTATTATTGAGAACATAGTTTAGACTGAACTTCTATGCTCGAATAAAGAAAAATGAAAACGTAAAGTAAAGTGAGATGTTCGACGGTGCTCTGTACGATCATTGTACAATTTTAGATGGTGCTGATAAGTGCCTTGTTCGAATGAAATACCTTTGTCACTCAGCATTTCCTCGGCGAGCTTTTCGTTAGCCCCGAAGTCGCGAAGAAGTGATTTATGGGAGAATTCGGATTGATTCTGTTTGTAGTATTCCGCCTTTTGTCCGTACTGCACAAACAGCAAGGTTAAAAATACATCCCTGTAATTCTTTTTACCAATTACTATAAGTTGGCATTAAGTTTCTTCAATTCAGTGGTACAACAAACTTTCAACATTGCAATTGTCAATGAAAATAATATTACAAGCTTTCCTTTTTCGATTAAAGAAATAATATTCGTGGTTTATAAAACATTGACAGAAAAATGTTACGTATACGGTGGCTACTAAAGGTATTCGCACATCCCTGTATATATTGCGATAATCAAGTGTTTTTAACATAATTCTTATGGGATCCTTAAAATCCAAATCAAGAAATAACTTTTGCATTTTGCATATTAAAATACTCCAGAAGTATTTACCATACTTCTTCCTGTAATAAACAGGAAAATATTCTTTCGAAAATTCTAATCTTTCTAGATATCGATATTTCAGGCCGTTTGACTCGAAGTCGCCGAAGATGATAGATCTATTTCGTACATACTTCGTTTGTGATTAGGCTACACTGAAAGTTCTCTCGGTTTTTCGAATAATTTATTGTGATATTGCATATTTTTTACTAAGTTTATAATACGATAATATTGATAATGTTAGTCAATGATAATATTATTAGTGGTACGTAAAATACTTACATTATCTTGAATTAGAGGATTGGCACCCAAATGAAGTAGAAGGTTGTAATAGTGGCCGTTGTCTGCTAGAGTGGCCGCATAGTGTAAGGGTGTTCGGCCATCGAGATCGATCGCATGTGCGGTTTCCGGAAACCTGCCTGCCAGATATCTAAAGGAACCATAAAAGATTAAGCAGGCGAAAGACAGAAATCGATTGAACTTGATTGGAATCTGACAAGGCAACTTATTTTCTCTTCACATTTTGAACTTCCCGTTGCCATTATATCGTCAGCTGTCACGAATTTAGTAATTCTAAGGTAGATGACTCATAGTGACTTTGTTTTTTATTCATCAAGCGATTGACGAATTTTTGTCTTCAAGAAAAAAAATAGTTTCTAGTTAATAAAGTCATTTAATTCGATGTAAAGGCAATTGATTTATAATTGTGCTATATTATATGCTAATTTATACTATTAATTTGTATTGAATATACATATGTAACTTTAAATGGAAGGTGTTTAAAATTTGTGCCAATTTACCTGATAATAGTGGTGTTTCCAAATACAACAGCAACGTGAAGAGGTGTTGCACCATGTGGCGACGATCCATCCCTTGCAACTGCAAATTTACGACGATCTAGAGCACTTTGTAGATCCCTTAGATTGCCTTCTCGAGCTGCCATATGCACCGCATGAATCTTCCCCTAAAATGAGTTACAAATTTTCAAACAACAATACGTACAATTATTTTACATTCCAATTAAATTCAAACTAAGTTTGTTTCTTCTTCATAAATACGTTTTACTTCACAAGATGAGATTTTATTTCTAAAAAGTTCCAGTTACTCGAATTTGCACGAATTTTCACCGACATCTAATAGGACAAAATTATTCCTCACACATTTTACAAACAATTTAATTCTAGTACTTTACGATATTCATACGAAGTCAATTTTACTAAAGTCTGCTAATAATATTCTTCGAAAAACTACCAAGTCACCTAATCGATCTCTAATCAAAATATCTAATAGAAACTTCCCGTTGTCTGCTTCGTAAATTAAATCGATTTGATTCGAAACTATTACCAACAAATATATATATATATAATAAATATATAATAAATATTATCAATAATTATCGATAAATACTTTATACAAGTTAATTATGTCTAATAAAGATTATTTAAATTTGAACGATGAATGAAGTATTAAACTATAGGAAGAATTTAAGTTAAATTGCCTATTAAAAAAGAAAAGAAAATTCAATTAAACTACTGTACGTAGTACCATGTAAGAAGGAACACGATCGATGAAAGCCTGCAGCTCAGAATTGTCCGAATTTCGTCCGACCAATCTTCTTCCTTCTCCGTTTAGCACTAAGGCGGCCAATTGTTCCATGTTGCCGGATTCCAGCAGCTTCTCGATTTCCGGGTCCGCCGTCATGCTGCCGTCGTTCAATTCTGCTTCCGGAAGTTCCTCGTGTTCGCCGACGATCACCTGCTAATCATGCGTTCAGGTGCAAAACCATGCGCAGGGACGGCTTGTGCCGATCGATACGGGGAAATATTAATCATACGTGGCAATCTAGACACCGTAAATCGATCGTGCCTCTTTTACTTTGCGTCCCTGTGTCCTGCGTGTGTCCGCGCGAAACGCGACGTACGATCGAATAAATTGTTTCTCTGCTGGTTCACAGGTGTCTGTAGTGTTATTTTCATCGTGCTAATTGAACGGTAACAGGAAGAGAAACGTGTTTATTTAGACCGCTGATTGATAGGTTGATGCATTGAAATATTAACGCGTTTCGGGGGTAGCTTTTGGGCTGTTAAATAGTTAGAATATTTGATGAAACCTGTGGTGAATTCTTCTGTATGGAAATTATAGTTTTAACCATTTCGTTTTCACGTAGAATTGAGATATAGAATATCGCGAGTTTACTGCAGCAATGTTATATTAATCGTAACAATTATATTTAATATAGCATAATTTAGAGTAATATGATTTTTGGGAAAACTAGATCAAATGTTTAAAGTCATTATAATTTTGTAAATAGTATCATATCGAAGTGCGGAATTTGTGTAATGAGTAGATTGCGAATTTTTATGCAATTGTGAAAAAAGTGTAAAAATGTACAAAGTGCATACAGTATATAAAAATATAGAAAATATTCGAAGAAAAGTGTATGTTATAATATTTGGTGATTATTTATCAATATTAATTTAATTATTCATCGTATATATTCGGTGATTATTCACCTTATTAATTAAAGTGAAACCAATCGGTATTTCCGTTCTCCATTTTTATTTGCATTTCCAAAGCGAGAATTAAAATCAAGAAACAAAAATCCGCAATCTAGTAATGAGATATTGAACTGAGACAAAAGTATTGCAATATCATCATTCGATGCTATGAATTTTTATATAGTATTATTTTTTCGATACCAATCATTGAAAAATAACAAATTACGAGTTTTGTTATTGTTGCAGCAATATTCGCAACGATGAAATAAAATATAATTGTCCTCGTAAGATAATTAAATAAAACTGATTAGGTTGTTTTGGAGGTGAAAGGTTCCAATAAGTATAAGATTTGTCCTGCAACGAAAATTTTTAATCAAATCAAGTTACCTTTACTATATTGTAAATTAATTATCGAATGTTTTATAATTTATCAAATTGCATTGAAAAGTGGCATATATTATAATGCAAACTGATAAGACTAAAATTAATTTACTTCGTACAAAAAAGAATCCATACGTGTTTGCGATAAATTGCTTACGTGTCATGATATACCCAAAAAAATTTCACGAGTAATCATTTTCGGTTGTTCATTTACGAATAAACGAAAGGGTTAAGTAAGAAGAAAAAAAATAATGTATGGAGAAAAATGCTAGTATTATGTCGCGTTAAAAATAAGAATGTTACATTTCTTTAATATTCAGGCGTTTCAAAGAGTGAAACATTTAACACGTTGGAAACTTGGTGTTATAATATTATCTTATTTGTTTATATAGCATTCAACTATAGATCTACGTTATTATACTCTACCACAATTAATTGCTACTAATAATAATTTGCTCTGTACACATAAATCGATACGAAAAAACAAACAAAACGAATAAAAAGATTAGTATACATGCAACGATGTGAATTCTACTTTTTTAAATTAAAATTGACAACAAACAAAAAAGAGACACAAAAAGATACGTCGGCATGCATTAGTCTGGGTCTGTAGTGTGCAGAAGTTACATAATAGAAGTTGTTTGCTCAGTTAATTTATTTATTAGTATATATTTGTGCGTGACAAAGAACATACGATATAATATCTCCATATCGATCGTCTCTTACTCTTCCAGTACACTCATGATACCCTAATAACAACCTGCCTCTTACATCCGCAAGCGTGAGTTGCTCGTTATTTCTACAAGCTAGCCGACTATACACCCAACAGACTAATCGAAACCTAGAATCTACCACATCTAACATTCTACGATTCTTCACCCGTTTCTTCGTACTTCTCCACTTATACCAATACTAACCACTAAGATCACATTGTGACATTACTTAGTATTTTGTACCTTGCTTCTCGCTCAAGTCTCGTCATAAGTTGTCGTAACATTTCTATATAGGTACGTTTGTGCTAGCAAATACCTGAAAATTCGATTCGTTTCGTTTAAGAGTTATCATGACTGGACTGTACCTGGTCTTCGTCGTTTCCCGGATCATCGACACCAGAATCGCCAGTGCTCGGCTCGTTTCTCTCTTCCAGCTCCGCTTTACTTTCCTCCTCTTCCCGTTCAGTCACCTCTTCTTCTTTACCATCCTCCTTTTCTGCTTCTTCCTCAGCGTCCCCTATTTTATTATCGTCCGATTCTTCTGGTTTTTCTTCTTCGTTTTCGTTTTCATCTTCGGGATGGAAATTTTCATTTGCTTCCTCTGCTTTCTCTTCTTCGTTTTCGTTCTCGTTTTCATTTTCGGAAGGCGGATTTTCCTCCGCTTCTTCTGGCTTCTCTTCTTCGTTTTCGTTCTCAGGATGGGAATTTTCATGTGCTTCCTCTGCCTTCTCTTCTTCGTTTGCGTTTTCGTTCTCATTCTCGTTTTCGGGATGCGAGTGCTCATCTGCGTCTTGCATCGCTGGACCTGTTACCACGTCATCATCCGAAGACCTTTCTTCCATATCTTCGGCTTTTGTTTCCTCTGCTAGTTGTGTTTCGTTGTCTTCTGTGGTTTCCGCTTCTTTTGAGTCTTCCGGGTTCTCTGTGCTCTCTGCATTTTCTGCATCTGCTGCATCTTCTGCATTTTCTGCATTTCCTGCATCTTCTGCATCTTCTTCATTTTCTGCATGTTCAGCATTTTCTGTACTTTCTGCTTTTTCTACATCTTCTTCATTTTCTGCATTTTCTGTTTCTTCCGCTTTTTCCTCATCTTCTGCATTTTCTACATTTTCTGTATTTTCTGCATCTTCTGGATTTTCCGTGTGATCTTCGTCACCTGTATTTTCTACAGCTTCGGTACTTTCCGCGTTTTCAACATCTGCAACATTTTCTGTGTCCTCTGTTTTCTCTGGTTCTTCTGGTTCTTCTGGTTTTTCTTCTGATTTTTCTTCCGACTCCTTCTCCTGATCTTCCACGTGTTTCATCTGTTTCCGTGTAAATAAATGGTTAAGAAAACTATTACTATTATTTTAGTAGATAGAAAAATATTACCAAATCGTTTCATAGTCTTTTCGAATAAAACGGATCAGTAGATTGCGGATATTTATGCAAATTGATATTTTCACAGATATTAAATAACGAAATAAATCAATAAGATACGAGCAAAATTTGTTTTATATTGGATACGTTTCATCTATTATATTCATCTTTTGCGTAAAGATCCGCAATTCGTAGATCAAATATAATGTTGTTCAAATTATTGCACTACAAGGATTGAAATGTTTGTCGAAGCAGTACCTGTTCCATAGATCTACTGAAATTTTTCGTTGTGCTTTCGGTACTGCCAAACGCGCTATCGATATCCGCACTATTCACTTTCTTCATCCCTCTCAATATCGGTTCCTCCGCTTCCAAAATTCTCCAATCCCAGTGTCTTGGATACGATGTCCCAGCAACTCGAGGCGCTTCCGGTATCAACGTTAACAGCGACTGGTCTATGTCTGATGGTCGATTTTTATAGAAAGCTGGAGCCTTTTGTCTCTAAAAATGGGAAAATATTCTTTTAACCCTTTCGCTAGGACACTCTAAAATTAAAAGAATTCTCAAAGCATAGGTGGTGATTATATTCGTTATTACAAAAGCAGCACGGCTGTAAATGTTTGCATACTTCACTTAGCATAGTATAAATTGTAATAAAAATAATATTATGTTACAAAGGCCGAATTACGTATATTTTTACCAAACGATTACACGATCTTTCAGGACGTATATGTACGTCCTTGGTAGCGAAAGGGTTAAGCAACCCTATACGCTGTTTCTTAATTATCGCATTTAAATAGTTCAACTGTGAATAGTATTTGTTTCATTTAATAATAGTTGAGTTAATTTCTTTTCAATTTATATAATAGAACTTAATGTTATCAAAAATGCTACTGTAGCAGCCGATCCTTGAAAGTCTCGGCGCGACGTACCTTTGTGTCGGGGGCCGACAGAAACGCGGCACTCTTTCAGCGGTAAAATCAAAGACTACCAAATCACTTAAAATGGAAAGAGTTTTCGTTGGAGTTTCAGTTTACGTTCGATCACCAGAAGAGATCAGTCGCATTATTAAAATAATATCGCCTAATACCACGTCAGTGTGAATTTATTCGGACAAAACCATTCCTAACAACTTCCAACCCTTCCGACCCTTACACTACCAATTTTTCGAACAACACGATAGACGTGTATAATACGTTATTCCAGGGCAAGTGGTTAAATAGGGATTGCGCTAATCAATTGTCTAAAATTACTATAAACAGATTGTAATACGTGAGTCATTTACGTGATCTAATTTGCTTTCATCGGCGCCATGTTCCGCTAATAGATTATACAAAGTTCCATCATCCTTCGCAGCAGCTGCGTAATGCAATGGGGTTTTTCCCTCGCTATCTTGCGCTTCCGCAACGATAGGGTATCTCGCGAGAATTTCCCGTGCTATTTCGGTGTGACCCAAACCAGCTGCCTGTTTAATTATCAAACTTATTATTCCAATAATCTTAATGTTAAAAGAACGAATAATACGATTATTAATAAGAATTCGTACCTTGTGCAAAACATTCAAGCCGTTGCTATCTTTGCCGCTAAGTACAATGGCTGACGTAGATTCAACTTTACTTCTTAGCCCTTCCAAGTTGTTATTTATCGTAGCTGCGTGAAGATCCTTTACGCTACCCTGTAACCAAATTTTGAATGTTATTTAGAAATACAATCGAACCTAGGTAACTCGAACCTCTTCAACACGAAAACCTCTATGAGACGAAATAAAACTTTCTTTAACTCGAATTACTTTGGAGTAAGTTTAACTCGATATAGTACGTCCTGTTTGGACGCGAGAAATTGTATTTGAAATACGACTCGCGTTACGTTTCCGAAACAATCTGAGGAGAAGGCAGAAGCAAAGTTGTTTGGACAGATTTTTAGTCATAGTTAGTGAAAGCTGGTAATCCTCAACCAAATCCAAAGGGCGTGCCAAAGTTTTGATGTATTCAATCATAAATGTGATAATGCTTATTTTAAAAGTAGCTTAAGTTTATCTATGGTCACCAAAAAGTCTTACTTTTTAAGCAATGATAATTAATAAATAAGGTGTTCGGATCAGTGAATCACACACTATTAGAAGCACAAAAATATTATGGATATTATGTTATTCGCCGATGACTTATCAGTTACCAATGTTTTTAAATTAATTCGAAAGCATCTCAATTTAAAAATAAATAGACTTAAGCCACTTTCAAAGTAAACGACTATTATACAGATTGCGTTTTGTTGCCAACGACCATTTAATTAACCCTTTGCACTCTGGAACTCCGCTACAGAGACAATACGAATAATCTTCAGCTCGTAATATGAAGACAAAGACAAATCGTAATAACTTCACTTATTTTTTTAACTAATTGCAAATCGAATCTGTTCAAAAAAGTTTTGTTCGTGTAACTGTAAGAGAAGAATTACTTTGCACTTGAAATAACTTCGAGTGCGAAGGGTTAATCAATCAGATGGCCACTACAATTTAAAAATGTAAATTTTATATTTTACAAAAGTTTGTTATGCTACTGTGCATAATTAAAATGTCAGAACAAACCATTATGAAGGGTATAGCTTCCAAAAATCTTCTTACTCGCGGATTGTTGCTCGTTTCCATACGTAGCTTGTTCCCATGCCCTTCCCATACAACCTGTTGCAGTTTCCCGAGATCTCGATTGTGAATCCATATTCTTATATTCGACGGTTTGATGTCCAAAACTGGAAAAAGACTTTCTCTTATGAATTACATTAGTTAACCGTTTATTGATTACTGGAATGCATACGTTTCACTCGAGTGCTAAAAAATTCATTACAATTTAGCACTCATTACGTGTCCAATAATACAATAGATTGTAACAAAAAATATTCTTAACCCCTTGGCTTATAATTGCGAACAATTTTCCTTTAAAAACATCAATAATTAAGAATATTGTAAAAACATTGCTGTAAGCTCATTATGCCAATGATTTCGACTGATTCGATTGCGAAAGGATAAAGTTATAATCATGGAATTTAAGGGTAGATTATTTAGCTTATCACTGGACTGCGAATTTTTATGCAAATTCATATCTTGAAAATTAAAACTGAAGAAAGGTGAAATAAATTGGGGGTTATTTCACTCTTTAAATATTCTATTTTTTACATCGTATATTCCGTACATTTTTATTATTGTTATTATATATAGGATTATCCAAAATAGACTATAGGAACACCTACCTTCACTTTTTTTCTTTCCCTTTCTGCTTTACCCTTTTTTTAATCTGTTTTTTATTTCTATTATCTTCGTTCGTTCTCGTTTTCAATTTTTATTTTTTTCACCTCTATTTTAATAACAAACATGGCGTTTGACAGATATTCTCATTCAACATCCTAAAGGTACTTTTGTATAACCCTTTATATATATATTTCTATTATTCTGTATATTTTTAATATCATTATTACATATATTTTTATCACTCTGTATATCTTATATTTTTATGTATAGCATTAATTTTGCACCTTTTCGTACATTTAAATTTCCCATAAATGCATACAAATCTACAGTCTACTTATCATAACATTCAAATAACATTTTCTCTTTCGTTCGCTGTTTTTTTTTTTTTTTTATTCGAATTAATGTTTGATCGATAACTCTGTTCAACGTGTCTGCTCACCTTTAAAAATTTCATTAAAGAACGCACGGGAATGGTTGCTATTACACGCGTGAACCTTTCAAGTTGATTAGAATGTTTCGTTTACAAAACGCGAAAGATAAAACGTTTAATTGTACGGAATTCATTACTTGCGATATTATGTAAAATGAGAGTTATAATGACACGTGGCCTTCTTTCTCGGATGTATGACTGCCTCGTTAAGAATTCACAAGCAACAAGATTTGTAACTATACATCGCGTGTCCGAGTAACGTGATAAATATTTTAGACACTCGAGGGAATCCCCTTACCAACAAACATCGATTTTCTCTGCTCACGGTTGCCGTTTTACTTATATAAAAAAAAAAAAAAAAAAAAACAGGGGGAAAAAAACGTACCAATCGGTAAAAAATTGTTTCTGTATTTATTTTTGTAAACGATCATTATCAATTGTTTTTTTTTTTTAATACACCGCGTTAATGGGAACTAATTTGTGTGGCTTGAAAAAAGTCAGCGACTTTAAAGGAAGGAAGTAAATTATATACACGATTTGTGGCATTATCAATGAGTCATCAATTTTTACATAACATTAACGTTAAGATAATGATGTCGGGGAGATTAAACTTAAATTGTGTTCGCGCTCGACGAAATATTACATCGATAATCGCTTACGTGTCTCGTACGTTGTAAACACTTAATCAGACAGTGACTAAGGCAATTAATAATCGAGAATGCGATTCTTTGAAAACCAAAGGCGGAACAATTGAGGATTCATCAAATTTGACTTCAATAACAATTCAATTCTAAACAAAATAGAAATTATAATGAAAAGAGTAACAATTTTCTGGCAAATAGAGGATAAAGCAAAAATTGAATACAATCATTGTAACAATAGAATAATAACATTGAATATTTCCGATTCCTGTTGAATCAACGAATAATGATCAAATTTTTATAAAGATTTGGCTTAAGTATAATAATTAAGAATTAATTAATAAGTTACAAAATCCACAGAAAACGTGTACTGAAAATATATTAGGTACCACTAGGCAAACAATTTCAGAATTCGCATCCACTGCAATGATCCATCGTTACACGATCCAATATTAATATTAACGCTACTTAAAAATTACAAATCTGTTCATTATACGAATTACCTACGTTAATACTTTTGTATTCATCTGATATTCCTTGTTTCTGTCACAATAATATCGACAAGCTATATTTCATCGAATTCGATTTTATTTCAATTATAACGAGGGCGCACGTCGATTCTAATGTTTTATTTCGCCATTGATCGTGGATTGCGTGTAACGGTGGTGGATGAATAAATTTTTGAAAAGGCAGCCGAGTCCACGGACCCCGTCACTTACTGACACGTTTACACCGTGTGTACCGTCTGCTTTCTCGGTAAATAGATCAATCAATGTAGGCGGAAATGTCTGTGCGCATTGTACGCGTTGCACGTTCGATTCACGTAAGTTACCACGTAAAATGCCGCCGGCTTATAATTCATAGGTTAATGCATCGCCGAGGTCTGTCGATTTAATCATAGTTCCAGTGTCGGTCTCAATAATTCAATCGATCGTTGCGATTCTGGCCGGAAGGACATCGTTTAGTCTAAACCTTTAATGTCACCCTATTTTTAATCTCGCGAATTATGAATAATTAAAGTAGCAGACCTTTTTCCAAATGTGCAGAAACATATACGATCTCGTTTCTTTTTTTTTCTTAGAAATCAGTTTACACTGTTAAAGTGGTGATTAAATAATTTATGCAAGTGTCGTTTGCGATCATCTTCTCAGAGATTAGTTTAAACCATTAGAGTATTGATGAAATAAATTGTAATTTTAGTAAACGTTGCGTGAAATTGATCAATAGACTGTAGAACTTTATGCAAATTATATAATTTTCTAAACATAATTACCATGATTGGTAAAAGTTACGTTAAAACATTTCTATGCAATGTAAAATAATTCTCTAGCGTCATATTCCATTTTCAATAAAATTAAAATCGCAGATATGAAAGTTATACAAAATCTGCTAACCTAATAATATTTTCACTGCTGCAAGAGGAACAAAATTAAAATGATCCCAGTACCTTGCGTTAATTTGAACTGCTGCGCTAAGATATGAATTAAAAATGCTCGTTAACTTGATACACAAATCAATCAAAAATAACTTGGCAAATACGAGTAGATGTACAACCTTGCAGAGCACACTGCGAGGTTCGTTCATTTTCCGCCTATGACTATATAGATTCCTTGACTTATACCCTATGGAATCTTCTCGGTAATGACCCGAAAGAATCGATAGAACTTAAATTTGTAACGCACGGAAAATTGCTGCGATCGATTCGGCAACGAATTATATACAATAGAAATTCTAAAAAAAAAAAAAAAACTGTATGTCGCATTGACGTTATAACGATGTAAAGACGTTTCCTCTATCATTCAATGGCAACAGTCGCTTTTGACCCATTTGCAAGCGGTTACGTATTGCTACGTCAATATTAAAGTGCACCATTTCCGACGATGACGTACTAATACGTCAAAAATTGACCTCGTCTCTTTGGCTGCGAATTAAACTGCGGATTTTGATGCATTTATGACAAAAATGCAGGGAGCATATACAAAATATTCAAAGTAAAGCACACGTTACATTTGAAGAGTGTTACAAATGTCTACTGAAGCTCCAGTTCTTTAATTATGTTGATAAAAATACGAATTTGTATAAAAATCTAAATAAACTAATAGCGTACTTTTATTTTAAAAATTGTTTATTTCATTTCACTGTATTTTGTAATTAATATATATCACTAAACAACAAAGCAATGACACGTTCGAGAGAAGTAGACTAATAACCTGAATCTCGACCGAGAAACTTGATTTGTTAAGTTCATTCACTGTTTACAAATTGAGTCAACTCATGCGACATAAGCGCAGTTATGAATTGGTTAAATAATATACCTGGCGTTCTTTATTAACCCTTTCGCTACAGGTACTTTGGAATTGAAAACTAAAAGAGTAGATTGACGGTATCATTTATTAATATAGAAGTAATATAGGCATAAATATTTGGATACTTCACAGAACTAATTGTTTCGTATTTAATTATATTGTGTTGTAGAAAAAAATATACGTGTATGCTTTTAACAAATCTCAGTTCAATTTTTGAAAACGTGTCTATATATACATCCATGGTAGCGAAAGGGTTAAATTAAATCAACCTTCTTCAAGATCTAATCTTGAAGATGAAGGTGTTTTTGAATAAATTAGTTAACCTTCCGAGGGATATGTGTACGTTTTATTTTACCTTAAGTTCGACCTAGTAACTTTAACGCTCAATAGCCACATATGTGTACTTTATTATTTCTCAAACATTTTATAATATGTTTACTACTATTTGCTTCACGCCATTTCTTTTAACACTACGTTTACGGACGTTACGTGCATAATTTGACAGGCTTCCGGAAAAAAAGTATACTGCATATAAATATTCGAACGTAGAAGCGTGTGGATGAAAAGAATCAATTAGGATACATATTCATACCGTTGTATTAATTAAAGTTAACATAAAGTACTGAAAAATAATATTTATGGTCTCTATAATTTTAGGTATGGAAACTGAAATGCGTCGAACTAACGAGTTCTGTAAATGTAGTGTTAATATATATCAAATAAATAAATGGTGAACGTCGAATATAAAATAATTTTATCTGGTCTTCAAAATTTCGTCCGTCAAAAGGTGAACGCTTACGAAGGAAGTAGGAGAAATGGTTGATCGGTATCACTTACATTCCTTGCCAGAGCTGGTCTTCCGACGAGACATGCTCTCCGCTTCCGGTAACTCGATTTCCGAGCTGTGTTCCAGATAGTAAGCCGCTGGATTGCCCTTCTTGTCGCAAATACTCGCGTCACAGTCGTTTTCTATAAGAATCTCCCAAATAGCATCGTAATCCTTGCAAGCGGCGCAGTAATGCAACGGTGTCCTTCCTTCCTAAGAATCAAACGCGCAAACTTTCGATTATAATCCGAAGTATCTGAGTAAAAATGTTAGAAAAATGTTCAATGTATCATTCGCGAGTTTAAAATGAAAACACTTTAAACTATGAATTTGTTCATGAATCGAGCACTTAAATTAAATATTTAAATGTTACTTCTTTATGGAATAATATTATTTTATTTATCAAACGGATTAATGACCAGTTAATTATTATTAATTTAAATAATCGGATTCTCATTTTTAATTGTGTATTTATTTGATAATATTAGTTATTGAAATTTTATCTTTTTTCATTTTTAAGAGAAATACAACAATTCATCAATATTCGGTATTAATGGTGTAATGATAGTGTAATGATAGTATAATTACAGTGTTAACAGTGCAATTATAGTATTATTAAAGGATTGTTTTACTCTAAAAATACAACAATTATACATTGTATATTTTGACAAATTGCGTAAATTCGTTATTTCCTTGTATACTTAAATTTCCCACAAATGCATAAAAACTCCGTAGGCTATTCATCGACGTTAATAATGAAATGACAACCAATTGCATATCTTTTCGTATATTAAGAACCCAATCGACGATTCTTTCAAGTCAAATGTCAACTTTAACGACCTTTTCACATCTATTCAGCCCGACTGACTTCGAAATTACCTTAAACACGTCGAGCAGTCGTGGAAATTGTTTCAGATCAAATCAACTTATCGAACCATTCGCACAAACGACTTCTGGTCTTAAAATAACTCCACCGAGCAGTTGTTAACAGCGATAAAAGAATGCGATAAACATTTAAAAATATATTCGATAGGAACGTCGACGTTAAAACGCGAGGTCGTCGACGGTTAAACGTTGAATATAAGGGTTGAATCAAGATGAAAGGCGGGAAAGGGGGCGAGAAGCTGGCGTTTGCCATATTAGAGGCGCTGCGTGCGCCTGGACACGAAGTCGGATGACTGCAGGGAAGAACAGGTGGTTTACACTTTGTTATTAGCCGCGTCACGCGATGAGGAGAAGACGACCGTCGACGTTGCGAAAAACGGCTTTTCGATTATTCAGCAGTCGGACGTATCGCAAGAAGGGCAAACATTATCGCCGCGACAGGATCGTGACGTTTTGAGCGATCTTGCATAAGCTGCAGACTTAATCTTGCTGGTCAATTCTCTTCATGATCATAATCAATTTGTCATAAATCAAGTATGGTCAACGTACACCACGAGTTATAGCGTGTAGATCAGTGTTTCTCAACCTTTCTCGTGCCACGCCCCACCTAAACCTTTTTAAAATTCTTATGCCACCTATGTTTTAATTTTCGAAAAATTGAATTGTTCACTGAAGAAACTTAAAGGATAAGTTTTAAGAAGGAATCACTAGGAAATTGTTGAGGAAACATAGTAAGTAAATTTTTAAAACATAATGGAGAACTGAAATTCACGTACGATTAATTTTAACGAAAGATTTTTCTATATTATTTTAATTATTACCACGTATTTCGTGGTAGATAAAGAATAAGATAAGATAAAGAAGCTACTAATTGTAAGTAGTGCTTGAAACATGAAAAAGTGGCATAAAGAGCTTCTAAAGAATCGAAGAATGTTGCGCTTGAAAGTTAAAGAAAATGGTAAAATAGAAATTACTTTATCTTTTTGTTGAACAGTGATGGGATAATTTTGCACGAGCCACTCTACGATGTCCTGTTGGTCGTAATACACGGCTTTGTGAAGCAAAGGAGTCCCGGCTGGGTCTTTCGCGATGGCCAATTTCTTTTTAGGCTCATCCAATATCAGTTTTTGCGTTTCCGCCAGCGAACCCCGCGAAACTGCGTCGTGCACGTGGGATATTTTTGTCTGAAACAGAAAACGAATCGAGATACACGATATTCAATGCGAAATTCGGGGAAATTTCATTGGAAAATATTTGATTTGAATAGGAATTATAATTTCTACATTAGAAAAGGTTGTGGAAGGTGGAGGGTAAAGAAGAATATGGTAAATTGGTTAAGAGAGATTATTAAGAAGAGAAAGAAGAGAGAAGAAGAATATAGAGATTTATAGTGATAAAATAAAGACGGGATGAAGATATTAAAACGGTTAGGATTTATGTTTATAAGGATATAGTTAAAGGAAGGGACAGTAAGTTATATTAAAAGTTATATAAATGAAAACGGTATATATGTTTTCTTTTTATAAGGATATATATTATTTAGAGATAGGCACGATAGGGATATTAAAAGTTGTATAATTAAATAGATACGTCATTTTACAAGGATATATGTAAAGATAGAGATAGTAGATGGATTAATAGCGGTATAAAATAAATAGCTATATTAAATATGAAGGATAGTGATATAAAGTAAAATCGTATGTAAAATATAAGATAATAACAGTTTAATGGAGTGGGTACACGAGTAGACGAATGAGTGAGAATTCTTTTGTAAAAACAAGTTTCTTTTTCAAAGCCGAAGAGGCTGAAAAATGTATATATAATATATAAAACAATATATATATATATTTATACTATATTTCGAATTTCTAATTTTATAAAAAAGCTTGCGAATCAATATTGTGTGTTTACACTACAAATAACTACCTGTATTGTAATATTCTTTTCTGTATTGATTTCTTTTTAACAATTTTTAAGGTTTGTCATGATGAATTTTCTGTACCAAATAATTTGGGAGTCCCTTTAGGAAGATTCTGGTCCTGAGATCTGGAGAATGTTCACCTAATAAACGCGCTCCGCGTCCTTCCAGAACGACATGCTCTAGTTTCTCGAGTTCACCTCGTTGCAACCAAGATTTTAAAGTTGTTGGGTTCATCTGCGCCTGAAAATTAAACGCAGGTACTAATAAGTACAGCGTGAATTTTTATGCAAAATCAAAGTTTCACTTGTTCTTTAAAACGAACAAATTTTAATCCGATTTAATCCTTACAAATATCCTATAGTTACAACGTCCTTCTAACACAAATGTAGCATTAAAATGATACGTTAAAAAGCAAAAATTTCTAGTAGAAAAATTATTGTCCGATAACAGATTAAATTAAATTTCGTAAGGAGTAGAAAATTATTATCAAACGTGAAAGAGAAATATTAAAGTCTTTTCACAAGTGGGAAGTTATAGTTTAATGTTTTCTGATATGTGGTCGCGAATCACGGTTCTTCAAACAGTGACTATTGATTCTCCATTAAGCTTATCGAATGCGAACTGTATGTGGTCAAGTTCATATCGACGCGCAGATTATATTTGACATGGTGTGATTCGTCCGTAAAATCCTTGCACGATATTATTAGTGCAAATAAAGAAATTATCAATTATCATTATTTCCAAACGAGGACAATGAAAATTTATGGAGTTCAATTAAATCTAAACAATGGGAAAAATCTAACATCTTTGCTGCGTCTAAAAAAAAAATATATAAATTACCAATGTTTTCACTCGTAAAAGTACCGTAAGTTTTCACAGTTGAACAAACTTTAAAACTGCCTAGCTGGGAATGAAAAACACTAGCGCGTATCACGTTTTCCCATCTAAGCACTGATTCAACGCAACAACAACTCGAAATGATAGACTTCAGATTTCTTGCCTCAAATGCAACCTGTTTGCAAATAATTGTCTGAATAAAAGATCCTTTCATTTTAAGCATTCCTATAACAGTTATTAACAGTTATCTATTAATTAATGACTCAAGTATTAAAGAATTTAAGAAATGATAGCGAAGAAAGTATTTTTTTAAATATCCATCGAATTGACGGATGCAAAAAATCAATGCTGGTTGTACTAACGTTAAGTCGTTTCTAAAAAAAAAGGAAAAAAAAGTAAAATCGTAGGTGGCACGTGAGAGTCAATGATCGAGACTCTATGACGCCACTTTTTTCCTCTTGCAAAAAACGAGCGGTGGATCCCCCGGTTTGTGGATCGCGTGTAGAGCCAAATGTGTTACAACGCAGATAAAGTATGCGATGCTATCGTGGCAAATTGCGCGTGTTTTATTTGCGTCGTGAAATTTACAGGGGGGGGGGGGGGGGGAAAGGGGGTGAACGAATGAAAGGTTTCGGTCATTTCGGCAAATGGAATACGTGTACGTGTTAATGGAACAACGGCTCCGCTTATTTCTACTTCTCAGAAGCATTTGCTTCTTTCCAACTTTGAACAGAAATTCACGTTAGAAATAATTTTCACGATGATTCGAGGTAAAGTTGATTAAAGTCACGATAAAATAAGCTGTCGAGTGATTAATCGCAAATTTGATTACAGTGACTATTTTAAGTTCAAGTGTTCTTAGATTATCTCTGGCTAATTGAGGAGGAGTACTCGTTATTGTAATTATATCGCAGATTGTATGCGTCTTGATGTAACGTGAGAGTAAGGTGGTAAACTAATTTGTTATAATCGGTAATTTTTAATCAATTCGATGACTCCATTCGACAATGTTCAGCTACCTGGACATATTTAAGGATCTTCATACATTTGCTTCTTCGTTTATTTTATCACGAGTGTTCAAAAATAACATTTCATTATCTTATTAAACTAGGTGATGGTTTCGTAATTATCATAAACAATAAATAATTTCTCAATCCTATTGTTTCTTTATCATTCGGTGTCTGCAATTGAATGTCAGTTCCAAGAAAATTGAACGAAATCAATTTAAATATACGAGACGTTGAGAGTAGCAAAGTAAAAACTCAGCAGATACGTGTTTTGAGAGAAACACTTTTCACCAGCATCGTAAATAATCTAACAAATTTGTTTCCTACAAAAGCTTAACATTTACACGGAAAAGAAGAACGAAACCTACAAATCATGCTAACAGGTATAATGCGTTAAGTGCGATAGATCAATTTACCACCGTCGCGTCGAGTAACGAACTTTAGCATGAAATCGACAAAAAAAATCGCTCACTACCTCCGACGCTTTTCATAAAATCGAGAACTGACGACGCTTGTTTCTTACGAGTTAAAGAAAAAATACCACTTATTACGAACGACGAGTTTATGCGTCAAATCGAAAATGAGATTCGACTCCGACGCGAAAGTGTTATTAACGTAAAAACTATTCCAGACACTTATGAAAGCGTTGAGTTTACTTTTACTATCTTCAACGCTTCACATTATAAATGGTTATCCAAAAGCACCTTTAGGATGTTGAATAAGAATATCTGTCAAACTACATATTTGTTAGTAAAATAGAAGTGAAAAAAAAAAAAATTAAAAACGAGAACGAACGAAGATAATAGAAATAAAAAAAAACAGATTAGAAAAGGGTAAAGCAGAAAGGGAAAGGAAAAAAGTGAAGGTACGTGTTCCTATTATCTATTTCGGATAACCCTGTACAAGTGGATAGATTGCAACGCAAGCTTGCGTAAATATAAAATAAAGAAAGGTGCGTGAAAGAGCACGGTGCAAAGCGTGCGTGCATAATGATCTATCGTCGATACTATCTTCGTCGATCGTTCACCGGAATTACCTGATCGATCTCGGGTCACGAGATATTCTTGTCATAGCGAAGTCATGTAATTTGCGGCTCGGCGCAACACAGAAAAACGCGTAGAAATGCCACGAAACGAATGCAAATGACTCGCGACCGACCGGGTGAGTCGGAAAAGAGGACGTGCGAAACGAGGAAGCGTCGCGTGGCGAATGAAGTCGATGCATAGCGTCGCGACGCCACCTGTGAACACCGTTCCAGTCGATTCCACGGTTTATCGTGCTACTTGCAATGCAGAGAAGCGATTCCACAATTCCTAGTTTGCCTATTCCATTCGGTTGGCCGAAAAGTTTCGTCGTTGTAATTTAACCCTTAACTACTACGCCTATTGAAACCTACGTAACCAATATTAATGGTGAGTGATAGAGGTAATGTTTATTGCGATTACTATTGATATAAAGTAGCGAACGAAAAGTCCAAATTAATTGTTCTTGATTTGCACAACGATAACGAAGGGGTTCAAGTTCGAATTCAGTAATTGAACATTATACTATAATTGAAAAGTGTTTAGAGTGGCGAACTCGCGTAAATCATACAGAAAGGAAGATAGAGATGAATAAGTAATTATTAATGGTCTCACAGACAGAGAATTACTATTAAGGGTTAATAGTAAGTTAACTACTGTTAAGGGCTAAACTAAATTATAAAAGCAAAACCTTATTGACACATTCGTCGCGAATTGTGACAAAGGAGGTTTCAAAACAAACGGCATGTATTTTCTCTACCAAATCACTGTTATGCTAAAGTCTCTGTAATATTCTTCTTTTTGTATTTTTAGTATTGTTGAACCTTTCTCCAAATTATTTATAACACTCCTCCTTTCGCTAATGTGCAGAATAAATATTAGTAATGAAACGCGAAACGAATGAAAGCAACTAATGGCGTCACCCGCAGCGAATGTGTTAACCCTTTTAACTACAGGCGTTGTCAATAGGCGACGAAGCGAAACTTTCGTGAAACGCGGGTGTCGTCAATAAGAGATTTTGAGATTTTAAAATCGACTTCTATTGCAACACATCGTCAGTCTAATCGACAGTGAAAGGGTTAAATTTGCAAATAAATATTGAATAGCAACTCTTTTGTATTTGCCACGAAACTGATAAATCGTTTAGAAAAATAAGAATAGAAAGTGGGTTGAAAATGACCCAAAAACCACAATAGGATTAAATCTTTTTCTAGATAAAATGTATTGCGCAATGCAAGTATTCTAAAAAATTGGGAACCGATTGAAAGAGGAATCCTTTGAATTGAAAGAGGAAAAATGAGTTGATGAGTAACATTTATAAATAAGTTACTTCATTTGACTTTTTGTTAGAGATGAATGGTTCAAATATTAGCTATGAGATGATCTAACATTTAACTTCTTCGCTCGGTATTGTAAATTCTGCTTGCAAAATATCTCTTTAGTTAGAGTGATTATTTGCGAAACTTTGTATTGTCGTCGTAATATCTTTCAATTCTGGTAATTTCTCATCGTTAATGTTTTTAAATGTACGCGTTTAAGGAGATAAAAGAGAAACCGCAGTACGCAAGAAAAATATGGCGGAATCTTCTGAGATCCTTGAATGTACTTACATACATACATCGCTTCGATTAACATATTTGCTCGAGACTAGCACACACTTGTCGTGCTCGGTGAATCCCCTCAAATTGAACTACTTACAGCCTTTATATATAGTATTGTGTAGCCTTCGGTGAGTTATAAATTAGATTATAATTTTCATGATCTAGGTTGCAAAAACGATTATACGATATGAAAATTATTCGATACAAATGTAAGGGACACATGATGAGAAAAATTCATTCATCAACGTTTATTATTTGACAGCGATTACCTTGTAAAATATTTTAGAAGATCTGCATGAATTTTATAAACAAATTTCATTAGGTGAGCGCAAAAGTTATGTTGAATTCTGCATTACGTATAAGTAGTGTTTTCCTTGTAAATAAATTCTAATTTTAATCTAATCATAATGGTGTACTCTAATAATAAATAAAACAATGATAAAAATGCCAAAAGTAATCGAATACGTTATAAACATTTTACGCTTATTTTCAATATTTCCAACACGAAAAGAAGAAGGACAGTGCAAAAAGGACAGAGTTCGACTTCGTATTAGATGCTAAATAATTAAACGAGTTGCTTCATATTTAAATATATACATTATATCGGCTTTATAAATATTTAGCGTACACGTTTACCGAATCGTGTCTCTTCTTAATAGGAAGAAACCAGGGAACGAGACACGTATCTTTTATTCAACGTCAGCGTTCCCATTAGCCCTGGAATGGCTTCTGCCTAGCGATTATCGACTTTTACATTCGACGCTCGAGATACTTCGACCGATTGTTTTGTTTCTTCGCTAGCCGTTTACCTCGGTTACTTATTTAGCTTGCAACTCGACCATCGGAATCGATACTCTTTGGAGCAATGACACATTGATCACGACCGTCGCGTGAATCTTCTTCAATCGTGTCATCATTGATCTGATAGTTTGATCCAACAGTGCAATCAACGAGGGATCTGCATGTTAATCGTTCGATAATAAAATTGTTTATAATCCTCGTTTGTAAAAGGTGATCGTTTAACGATTACGCTAAACACTATTACGTTAAAATGATCGTCAAAGCATATTACTGTTACTAATAAGTTTTATTATTATATATGCAATAATATTATGTATTAAAATAAAGTTATAGAATTACTGATTATTATAATAAAAATATACGTGTACGCGAAATAAAGAAATTTTGTCTTTTATGTCGAAGCATTAAAAAGAAAAATATAGTTTGTGTAATGATAGGAAAATTGAATTGAAACGAGTTCAATTAGCTGAGTTTTAATTTAAGGTACAATAATAATAAAAAATGTGATTTTTATTTCATCAGTTACGGAATCTAAAAGTATGATGGAAGAACCAAGCATGGGCATAATTGCAGATACCAATTTTAATAGTAAGGATAAGCAAGGCAATGCCATTTTAGAAATTTGCAAAAGTAACGAGAATAGGTCAGATTTTAATAATTCTAATAGTCAAATGATTCATACGACTTGTTTAAGGAGTGCAGAAAAATACATATAGCATGCACGTGTAGACAACATTGTCGTCATTGTAAGAGACGAAAAGTTGTGGAGCATATGCTTTAACTTAACAAACCATTTGGATATCCTTTAAATTACACCATTTTCATCGTCGATTCTGTAACTAGTGGCCTCCTAACGATCATTCTTCGTTTATATTGCATCGTACTTCGTACAAAGCGGCAGCCGTAACGAGAAAGATTTTCACGATCTAGCACGTACGCAAGCTAAGGTGTCTCTCGGTCGACTGGCATCGCGTACTTTTCCACGTGTCCCAGTCAAACACTGTTTTCATTATTCAAGAAGAGTATAGCACGATATCACTTATGCACCGATGCAGCGAACAAAAGTAATGAAGTTTTGTGGTCAATGCGACCGATCAAACGTAATCAATCGTGAATAAACGTAAACAGGCCATTGAAACACGCTTAACGTTTAATTCGCCTCTTTAACACGTTAACGTACTGTATTCGTTTAAGTAAATTCTTTTGCGAATGAAATATTGACGAAGTATCGAATTAAAAGAGAAGAGAAAGAAATAGAAAAACACCAAAGTAAATTTTAATAATTTCAACGAGGATTTTATTCCTTAATAAAATACACGATAACTGTTTTATTTTTATTTCGAAGGGGATTTCCATGTTAAATTTAATCATGGTTCCAATTTTGCATTTGCTACGATAGACGTTGAATTTAGGATACGACAGAATCAAATGGTCTATGTATTTGTTTTATCAACGATTCGTTTACGCAGCACAACTTCGAAAAAGTGCAAATTACTGTTGCGTAATTTTAAGTAACAACTAGACTGCGAAATTATGCTATTTCATATTTTTAAGGGTACTCCTAAAGAAATGCAACCTTAACACTAAAACCTGGGGCGATTAAAGTATACTTATTTGTATTAAAGAAATTAAGGCAATAAATATTTGAGGAAATATATATTATAATTCAATGAAAATAAATTTTTATTCATCTCCTATATATATATAGAATTACGACAAATTTGAAAAAATGCGTAAAAATCCGCAGTCTACTTAGGATATTCAATTCCTATAGCTTGCCACAATTATTGACTTACTTTATCTCATTTTATCTCATTGAATAAGAAGCATTTTTAAACATTTCTAGAAGTTTCACGTAGGCGTTCCAAAGTTAAACACTTTTGAGCATTTTACACTCGTGGCGGCTCTCCTGCACCTACCACTGGAGGAACATACGAAATAGGACATTCTCGAAAGCACTCGTTACAACTACCTCGTCCATATATATACCGACTTTAACTTTCCTTCCAATATCCCAGTGTCTAAAGCAGAGTTAAGTATTGTTTTAAGCCTTTCTATACTCTTAAAGCTACCACTATAATTATATCTGTATATATATATATATATATATCTATGTAAATAAAACAAACCCCTCCTACCGATAAGTGTAAATAAATATTATTACTGTACATTATTTAGGCTACGCGTACTCTCCCGTAGAGTCATTAGTCTATAAGATTTTCTGTTAATATAGTTTTAGATCCTATTTGTACGTTTAAGGAACCTGTTAATCTGTTATGTATATTTTATGGCTAATAAACGTATGTTACAAAAAAAAAATAAAATGTCTAAAGCAGAGCCTGCTAGGTAGCCTTACTGATGAGTCCACTAGCAGGCCCAGGACGAAACGCAAACACCCTTCCTTTTTCCTATCCTATCCCCTCTCCACAGCTACGCACACTTATTGCTCGGGTCACACGATACTCGGTAAAACTTTCATCAACTAAACGAGCATGTACTTACTTAGACTCAATATCGATGTAACCTAGGCGAATTATGAAGAACGTAAATGCACTTTCCTATAATTGTACCATGTGTAAAACTTTGTAACCTCGTTTTTTCGTATAATTCTTTTACCCCTCCACTTTTGCACGAGCGTTAAGTTGTAACGAAAACAACGACATTTCTTTGTCCAATTCTTCAAGCATTGACAAATCTCGCGTGCTGACTCATCAACAAATATCCATCAGCATGTTTTACGAATTGCCGTAACGCAATCAGTCAGTATATCGACACACTGCACGGATCAACCTTGTGAAGTGGATCAACCTTGTAATTTGTGTCCGACACGATGGAGAAAAGAATATTCATTTTTGTATTCGTGCTGTGCTTTAGTTCATTTCTCTGTGCCAGTGGTAATAATAAAGCAACTCTTGGCTATACTTATGCTTTCATTAGATTTTTCTTTTATTCTATTTTTGATGTCGTTAAATCAGTTTTAGAAAGGAGTCCGAATGGAGCAAATCTTGATTGTAACGGCCGTGTTCATTATAACGTGACTATGACTGCTTATTATCCTAATTTTGATAGCGACGACGAGCATGATTATCTGGACTTTAGACTGAAGAAGCTGAGAACCTTACAGGTCTGACCTTAAATTTATTACCCATGAAAAAAAAGTGGTGGAAAAAAGATGATTGCGTTGATTTTATTCCACTTTACTATACTAAAGAATATTCAGAGAATGGATTGAAATTACTTCTCTTCTAATTCTATAAATTATTATGTCATTATTGTTACAATAATAATAATATGAATTATTGTGTTCTTATAAAGGGCAATCTTTTTCTCTTCATCTTCTTTTACGACAAGAACGATTAACGCTAGATTTACGAAACACGTCGATTCGACGAATTTCAAATTTTATGTTTAAAGTTAAAGAAACTATAAATATTATTTCTTAGCAATTTGCGTTAACTTCGATCGACGCAAGGATGTGAATACGTATCGTAATTTATTCCATCCCTCCCCAATTATTTAACTTCGAGTATTTGTACGTAGTACAGATATTTTTTCAAGAAACCCCTTCGAAAATTATACGATTACAATTCGTAAATATAGTGTCGAAGTGTTTTACCGAGCAAATAATTAATATTCATATTGGTATGAAGAGTAGAAGAATTTCATATTTTGGTTAAGGATTTTCTGGATGGACGCGCGGAATTCGTGACTGTTTCCATGGATCTTGATTCAGGAATCCCGTATGGTACAAAATTCTGTATTCCTGAATTAAATGCAAAATTTCTACGACAAATTCCGCTCCAGGTACAAGAATATTCTCGTCATTGAATAATTATTAACCCTTTTAGTGTTATACGGATACTGAATTAAATACAAGCCTAGAAGTATCAAACTATATTATTAGATTTAACCAGAATTCTTAACCAGTGCGAAATGTAGTATCTTAGTATCGAAAGGATTAATTTTGATATAGAAAGTTCTACTGTGCTTAAAAAATTGTACACTAATTTTATACTAATTCCCAAATTTCGTACAGATCAGTTATCCGTCTATTTATCTTACCAATTAATAATTAAATTAATAACATTAACATTAATATTACCCAACTAATATTAATTTTTATTAACATTACCCAATTAATATTTATCTAATTAATAGCTTAAAGAATAATTCTTTTCGATTCTTTAGGCTAGAGACAGAAGTCATTACGATGACGTTAAAACGAATGTTCCTGACTTCTCTCACGTGGATATTTGCGTCAGAACCGAGGAAGATACTTACGATAACTCTGTGAATGGAATCGTGACACTTTACGCATAATTATTTCTCAGAACAATTCATTATAATCTTCAGGATTGGTAATACAAAATATTGTAAAGAAAACACTTTTTAATTTTATTTAAATAAGTAAAAGTGGCTGCCGATAGAATGCGTGGTACGAAACGTTGGTAAAATTTACAATAGAATTCAATTACTAAACCGTCGACCATTTCGGCCAAGTTTTAAGAAGATTGTAAAGGCTGTCTCCTGGACACTCAGTCTGCGCTGTTTGACGATGACCAAGCAACGTGTAGTTCTCTTGAATCTTTCCTATCGCCACTCCGTAATTAATTAGATCCTCCACCGCTTTTATCGCTGCTGCATTCGGACTGTGACCTGTAGACGTTTAAATAACGCCCTTTTAGTTATTGTCCTCGTTTACACGTTGCGTTGCGCAATGCACGTCGTGCCGCTTGGAATAGCGATAATCTTACCAACGAAATTGCCGATAATGCAAATTCCAATGCTCTTCGAATTATAAGGCACCGAGTGTGCACCGTGTTTGCCCCATCCTCTTCCTTCGTAAATCTTTCCGTCCTCACCGACCAAAAACTGGTAGCCTATGTCCTTCCAACCTTTACCCTTCATGTGGTGATCCTAAACGCAATTATAATATAAATAAAAATATTATTCCAACCTTACGTTTCTGTGTATTTAGAAAGTATTGCGTTAAAAATCGCGATAATTTCATTTGAACGCTACCTTTACTCCAAAAGTGTTAAAAACCGTAAAAATTTGATCGAAGCGTTTTCTACTAAGTCGTTATATAACTATCGTTTTATACAAAGAGCAATTGCAGTCACAAAAACTCGATTCAAACATTTTCTTTATACCAAAGTAACAATTTAATTTGAACGTTTCATCGTGTTCTTGTATTCTTCTAATAAATAATTTAAAAAAGAATGAAACGAGGAATGCATCCCAAATATTCCACTTCTGCGTTTCGATGCACTTCCATTGTATCTTTCCAAGTCAGAGTCTTGATAAACTCTCTGCAAGGAGAGTTATAACGAAAACAATCTCGATAACATTGACCTATTCAGCGCTTGTTACTTTCAAAGAATCTTGAACTTCAATCTCTACTCCGAATTGCTTCTGCTCAAGCTTCACGTTACGCAAATAAAAAAGACTAGTCTACTCGATTAGTTACCTGAAAGGTTCGCACTCTGGCTTGGCAAATCGCTTGAGTCGTGCAAGTATCGCTTGCCGAATGGTGAATTATAACATACGCTGGTGGATCTACTGCCAGATTTCCTACGCGTCCTTTCGGTGCTTTGGCTCCCCATTCTGCTCTCGATATTATATTTGGTCGTACTGAATTATATCAAAACAATAAATGAATTATTATTGTAGTATTATTATATTAAGTTGCATATGAGATGGAAAGAAATTCTCTACTCATTAATCAATTAAAAATATCCCATTTTCATAGTATATAATAGATCTAGTGAAATTTTGAAACTTATACTATTGAATTTAACTAAACCTTAAAACCTATAAGTATGATTTTGACATGACGACTTCTTACCAAACAAGTCATTTTTGTTGTCATTTATCGTATATAGTGTAATGTTATTTCATTAATTAATTTCATTTATAATGTACCGTTTATACTTTCATACTATTTCGTTTATATTTTAATACTATTAATTTTGGAACTCCGTTATAATTTGTACACATGCCGTGTATTACGAAAATGGAATCTAACTATAATCGTATGACTAAAGAGACGTAACAGTGCACTACAATTCTAATAATACAGTATCGAATAAAGTGTGGTCTAGTATAGAATTCTACTTCGCATTCCGAGAAGATTAGGTAATATAAAAGAATTATAATCACGTTCCAAATTTATAGCGACCCAGAAACGACGAATCGATTTTCCTTTCGAAGTAATTCGGTTTATTTGTACGTCGAATTGGGCAACAGAAGGAAACGATTTTATAACGACCGACACATATCTCGTTTATCTCGTTTTATTCAACTATAGGCTACTTTGTGGTACGAGTTCCGATGTGTCAACGAAAATAATGATTTCCTCTGAAAGATCGTATCTTGCATGTACAATTCACGGCCATGATAGATTATCTCGCTGCGGGCGATTCTAATGCATAAATGAACAGTGTCATCGTACTAACATAACTATAATTATCAGGCTTTCGATAAAATAGACTTGATCTAAGAAGTTGCCGATGTACTAGTCACGGAATCGATTATTCCGTGAATCACGCACAAACCTAAGCGTCGCAACGCGTAATTGGACTGCTTCAAGTTGAGAAATAACTAACCGATAGTAACGTAACGATAGATAAACGATTTTGATCACGCGTTCAAACAGAGTACCTTTTCCCAAATATTCCTTTAAAGACTTACGCATAGCTATCGACGATGTAAATACGGAAAGCAAATACAATTGTGCACTGTAACTTTTTAGAGCATATTGGATTTGCACAGACTTAGGGTAATTTTAGCGAGCTTGCATAAAAATCCGTAGTCTAACAATAAAAATTTCCAATTATTTTCTTTTCTCACTCGTGAAATGATTCGAATAAGGAAAACAGAAAAGCTAAGATGCTTTACAGCGATCAAGATCCATGGAAACTAATTTCTTAGCACTTAAATCTTAACACTAGATTTACGGACATCGATTGTATAAATATTAAATAAATATTCGAAATTAGAAGATTGAGGGGAACGGTGATGAAGTAGAACGCGTATACCTATCATTAAATGATTTCAATTTAATATAAATTACTGAAAAATAACACTTATGATCTCTTCGCAACGTTAAGCAGAAAATTTGGAATCCGACAAATTCACGCGTTCCGTAAATCTAACGTTAATCTTCCGAAACGAATAGAGTTTCGTCAAAGAAGATAGATATTGAAACACTTGCACTATTATTCGACACTATGCGACGCATTGCTTTGAAAGAAGGATTTTATTACCAGGCGTCTCGTGTATCACGGCACAAAGCGCTTGGCAGCTGAATATTAAGAGGAACACGACTGCTAATTTCTCCATCTTCGTTGACCGAGATGTACTGACATTGTGTCTCGTAACTTCTACAACTATATACGAATAAGATGAATCTATGCTGCCATGCGTCACAATTTCGCGACCTTTGACCGCCAGAATGAAAGAGGGGATTTTGCATACGAAGTTGAAATAGCTTTGAGATTCGTCTGTATCGGTCACGAAACAAATTAACATTATCCAATTAAAGAGAATCACTTATCGCGGTGTAAACGTTAAGAACTGTGGCGATAGTGTAGTAGTATAAAATCGTAATCAAGCTTGTGCAATCGTTTTTCTCTTAGGGAATCCCACCGAATGTGGAACAGATATCCAGTTTTGTTAGGAAAAACTTAAACGAAACAATTCAATTGATTTCGTGAGAATCATGTTAGTTTATTTCATTTGCCCGTTTTGCCATTGCATTCGCTTATAACGATGAGCGGAGTTATCATTTATTTTCTCGATTAATCGTTCGCGCGATAAACGCAATTTATTTCAGATTTCGGAGAAGTAAGAAAATATGGAAAGCATCGCAGTAAACACAAGTAACGCGAAATTTTGTACAATGTAAATTGTTTATTCCTTGCAGTTAATAAGTAACATAAATTATGCGGTTAAAAAATTATAATGTAAATAAGAAAGTACAACACAAGTAACGGAAAATGTTGTATAATGTAAATTCTTTATTTCCTACGGTTTAAAAGTAACATAAATTATGTAGTTCACGGAATTATACTATATTACAAACGTCGATTTTAATTAGTATACCTCAAAATGATATAGGAACATTGTTTCAAAAATTCTTGAAAGTCTTCCACGTTTGCGGCTATTATGGTAACGATAATAAATATATTTACGTCATATTTGGGGGAAAATTGTTTCAGCATATGTAGATACTTCTTTACGCATAATAAAAATATTTCACAAAACGTCTAGTTTCGCAAAAGATTAAATCTCCTACCAAATATAGCCTCGTTTCAGCCGTTAAACTGGTTTCTCTCCTATTACAATTACAAATACTCTTACTTTGCCTAGAAAGTCTACAGTTTTTAGCATCTTTCGCAGTCTAAATCGACAGATGCGACGTAAAAAAAAATATGTAAATAAAGAAGAAAAAAAAAAAGAAGACTATAACCTATGTTGCAATCGAAATTCGCGTAGCTGCGAAGAAACTTACAATCACGCTTAATAATTTACACACTCGAACGGATTAAAAACTCGCTGATCGAAGAAATGAATCGCAGTCAACTAAGTGTATCAACTTTTACGCTCTCTTATCGTCAATTGCAATTTTCCTCGATAATACAAATACCATATAAAATACAGATTGTCTAAAACGTAGTCAGCACACAAGTATTCATAACCAATTCGCAACCGCGATTATGTCGCGTAAACCGATTAAACTTCTAAACAGTGGATGGACTTAATAAATTAATTTGCTCGATCGAAATACAGGTTATTATTCTGTTTCTCTAGAACGTCTCATTGCTTTGTTGTTCAGTGATACATATTAATTACAAAATACAGTAGAATGAAATAAACAATTTTGAACATAAAAGTACGCTATTAATGCGACGCGGATTTTTATGCAAATTCGTATACTTATCAGCACAATTAAAGAAATGGAGCTTTAGTAGACATTTGTAGCACCCACTAAATTTAATCTACGCCTTACTTTGTATATTTTCTATATTTTTACAAATTATATGCTCCCTGTATTGTTGCCATAAATGCGTAAAAATTCGCAGTCCAAATTCGCAGCCGAAAAGACCAGTTCAACTTTTGACGTACCAGTCGTTAAATGGTCCGCGTTGATTTTGACGTAACAGTACGTTATCGGTTGCGATTGGGTTAATCGTTTGCCATACTCGTTGCTTAATGCAGTTGTACGTTGTCGGTTGAAACTATTTACCCGTTAATTGTTCCAACACACTGTTATCACGTAAAGTGCTTCGTGCCTACTTGCACGTGTTCACGATATTTTTATTCGCAGCGGTAACCGTTTCCGCGGTTGTGGTCGTTGAATTGGAATAGATTGGTACGGGTCTAGGTGTCCATCGTGGGTGTTCTTGAACGTATTTGTAAAATTCTTTGCCTGGGCAAAGAGTATTTCTAGCCTGCCTATGCCCTATAACATGGTAATCATCGCTAATTTTCCCGATACTTACTCCGTAATTGATTAATTCGTTCAGCGCCCTCAGGGCTTCTTCGTTGGGAAGAAAATCTGCGGGCAAAATTATAATACGATGGATTAAAAACATTTACTCCGGATTGGACGATGCGAGAAGTTTTTCTTCTTCGATAGAATTAATTACAAACTTGAATTTACTGTTTTCTTTTTTTTTTTAATTTTAATTCAGCAATTATATACACTTGCCGACAAAATTTAAAAAACAAAGCGGGCGTTAAGGGAATTTTGTATCGCATTTATTATCTTTTGAAATACGTGGATTTAGAATGAAACAATAAGATACCTCATTGTTTACCGTTGCATTTAATGTTATCTTTTCACGCTATCTTTAATTCTAAGCTATATATGTAAAAAAAATAAACATGTACAGAAGCTTATAAGTGAGCTTCTTAATACAAGTTTATACATTCGTTAAGTTTGGAATTTTTAAATATTATTCTTCCTCGATGCATACAGCATATAGTATATATATACATAAATAAGTATATAGTATATATATAAATAAGTATATAGTATATATATATAAATAAGTATATAGTATATATATAAATAAGTATATAGTATATATATATAAATAAGTATATAGTATATATATGTAAATAAGTATATAGTATATATATAAATAAGTATTTAGTATATAGTATATATATATAAATAAAGTATAAAATACGCACCACTAAAGTCACCAATAATACATATCCCAATGCTCTGGGTGTTGTAACCAGGTGCATGTGCCCCAACGAATTCCCATCCGCGCCCTTCGTAAACGTTTCCATCCTCGCCAATCACGAAACTGTAACCAATATCGAACCACCCTCGATCATCAATATGGTAGTTCTGGTAGCTTCTCACAACAGCGGCGCATGTTTCTTGGGTGTAACAGTAACGTGCAATTCCACCGTGATGGATCACCACGTAAGGCGTTGGTGTTACTTCCATGGGGACTCGTTCAACCGGTGGCCTAGCTCGCCATCCCTTTCTACTTACGATATTTGGAATCTCTGTAGAAAATAAATATAGTAACTTGCCTCAACGTTAACCCTTTGCCCTATAATAACGTGTCACACTCGTTACTCGCTATAAGTTATTATACTTAATAAGTATACCATAATAATATTATACCATAATATTATACCATAATAAGTATGGTACATATTCAACTAAAGCACATAATACTGAGTTTCGAATTTAATTCGATATCTAACTTTGGCTTTGCGTTATAAGATTGGAGATTATTCAAGAAATATTGCTTGCAATATTCGAATGATTTGCACTTGACACGATACGAAGTCATTGGATCAGCTAATTCTAGAATACGTAGGTAACAAAATAATCGTAAGGCAATGGGTTAAATGATATTAAATAATATTTGAATTCTTATGGAATGAAATCGGTCATTTGATAAACAACGATTTAATATATTATAACTGTACAAGTTACTCGTAGCCGACGCCTAAAAACAAACTACGAGTTAACTAGGATTCGACAGTGAACGTGTTAAAACGGTCTTGGAAATCTCTAGAAATTACTCGAATCGTCGCGATTAATTTTTGATCATTAGTTTCACGTTTATCTGCGTGTATTAAATTGTACATTGACGGATTATTATAGCGATACGCAAAAGTATTCGGCTTCGAATTCATTTTGGAATAAATATCAATACTAAAAAGAAGTGTTGTGAATTTCTGTTTTCCGTTCGCTACTACCTTTTTCTTTGCGACGACAAATTGAAACCTTGATACGTCTACGATGCATTGTACTTGAAAACTAGATTCTTATACATCATTACGTAAATAGGTTTCAATTAGGTGTTGGTATGAAATAGATATTTGTAGTAGAAATCAAGACCAAATTGTGAATAAAGATTTTTGAATCGTTGTAAAATTAAACGTGAAATTGTATAAGAAATTGCATACGCTGGAAAGAATAATTAATATTGTCGTGAGTCAGTGTATAAGCGCTATAATATTTAGTGCAAGTACAACAATTAATCTTTATCATTATTGAATATTCATGTATATTTGCAGGCTAGTCTATTTATAGTGTAAGGTCGATTTTATGATTTCATTCGCCTTTACATAATAATAGCTCTCTAGTATAGCGAAAGGCAATCTTTGAAAACCTAATAGTTTCTCGTACTTTTTAGACATCTGGAAGAATTTGAACAAAAAAGAAATTGATTCAGGATACCAGATACTTTTTATTCCAGTAAACGTTTACTTATTCTTTTTTTTTCTTCTACATTAAGTTCTTTATTCTTTCCAATGATAATTATTTACGGTTCACTTTATATTTCTAGTGTTCTCCTTTTTCTTTTATTAGAAATTGTTTCGTTAAAGTATCTATCTATTTGTCTTAATTGTTTCTTGCTCTTTTAAGAAGAGACTCAAATGTTAATCGAGTACAAAATCTATGTCAGTTTCCGTGTAATATTTCTGCGCAATTCATTCGCAAATCAACTTTAACACGCAGAAGCTTGCATCTCTCTATACGCGTCTGCAATGATAATAATCTGCATTTTGAAAGATTTATGAAAGATTGGAATACGCAAAAAAAGTACAGAATATACTTGTAATATTCGAAAATCGAAATCAATCTCTATTTAATCGTATCGGTAAAAATAACGATTTGCATAAAAATTCGCAAATCTACTCGAATTCTACGGAACGTTTGCCTTTGATACAATTGCGAAAGCCTTACACTTACCAGTATCGTTTTTGAATTCGTCCCAACTGAACGGCATAGCGGCGCCATTCTCGATGGATACAAAAAGAATTAAACAGTACACCGTAAACAGTGAGAAAATAGACGATTTCATGATGCTGGTGAACGCGTTGGCTCGTGGTTCTATGTATAACTGAATGAGAATCATGAAAGAGCGTCAGCTTTTAAACGAAAAATTGAACGTGACGGGGAAATCCCTCGGAGTCGTACGCTGGGTCTTTTAACCCTCTCCCCCCTCCCTTCGAATCGTGTTGTATCGTGAAAACAAGAATGGGAACCTGACGCGCAAATCACTGGTAGCCGCCAACCGATAATCGCTCCGCTCTTCTGGTTCCACAAATATTAAAGAAGAAAGGAAATCACTTCGTAATCTGCGCGACAGGTTGAAGAAAAAAAAAAAACCGAAAGATAGAACAAAGCGATAGCGCGACAAACGTTACTACGATAAGATACAATTCTCGATAATTGCATGCTTGTTTGCTGAAACGTGCATTCGATAATGACGATATTACACAACTATACGAGAGACTTCAATTCAATTTCATTAGTCGATTCATTTTTTTTTTGCCGTTTGTAAGAGAGTTTAGATTCTTATGAATCGCTATCACGCGATTCGATTGATAGCGATTCCGACGGGAACACGTTAGTCGAATTTGCTTTCGGTGTCGTGAAACGTGACGCGTAAGATAGATTGTTTCGATAATCGAAAGATAATTCTCTTGTAACAGTAGATTACGTAATAATCTTTCTAGGGGTGGGAAATTCGAAACCTCGAAACTCGAAAAGTTTCGAAGTCTTGAAACTCGAAACTTTGTGTTACTTTTATGATTTGAAACTCTCGAAAGTTAGGTAAATGATAATTTGGACGAATAATGATAATATTACCATGATACGAATTTATGTAAGGAATAATTTAACGGTGTTTACGTAGAATCTTTATACTCGCTTTAATTGATACAATTGTATCATCGATAATCAAATATTATACCGTGCAATCGATAACCATAATTCATTGTAGTAGTTTATAACGACAAAAAAATAAAACGAACGCGTAAAAATTAATTTATATCTCGTTAAGTTTTTCCGCTTATCGATTCGTCTAAGCGCAGGTAACGATAACGTTTATTAATATAAAAATGATGTACGTATAAATATTTGAATACTCTACGTAATTAATTAATATACGAATGATTCCAGAACTTATATCGCGTTGTAGCAAAAGATGTTCGTACGCTTTTAACAAATGCCAGTCCAATTCTCGAAGACGCATATAGCAGCGAAAGGGTTAAAGAATAAATTTTCCATATGCAGCATTTTTATTCCGAGATCATATTTTTAAAGATTTCAATCGTGCCCATAATTATGAAAGTGGTGTCTAAGTCATATATTTATTTTTTCGAGATATATAGATCACTTTCATAATTAACGCTAAATGAATTCCGTATAATGTTGAACGAACAAGTACTATCTAACGGTTCATTTTTCAAGATATCGCAAAAATTACGTTGAATTAATTTAGTTTAAAATAATGTGATGGAGAAATAACTGATAAACTCATTTGTTTTTTTTAAATTTCGACTTAGACCACTTTCATAATTATGGGCACAATTTTCCACGCGAGCTAATAATACGAAAGATAATTGGACGGCCTGCTTTATGCGGGACAACCTGCGTAGATTTCGGTGTGCTTCCCCTTTCGGTTAGTTTTCGACGTACAGTTATCTTAAGATATAGTTAATATACAAGATATAGTTAACTGACTATTGTGTGCAAACACTGATACTTGTCATCGGTTATTTCCATAATTGCGTGGGTATTAAAACACACGAATTTAAACGCATTTCATCAATAGCATTGCAATAGCAGTTTACACAATTTCATAGGAATCTCACGCTTGTATAAGATGATGCATCGAAACTATAGACGTGGCCGGTTAACAGTGTGTTGGAATGTTATTACTTTCTTCTTAATATGTGTGTAAAACATGAAATTGATAAGTTTGTTTAAAAATTCGGAAATATTACAAAACAAGTTCCGGGAAAGTTTAAGTAATAATGGAAGGGAATCCTGTAGTTTGTTGACAAAATAATCACGGACACGACACAGAGTAGAGACTAGACTAATCGCCCGTCGAAGGAACTGATTGAAGGCTACCTGATAATTGCAAGACCAATTAATTATGGTATTGAATAAATGAGCACTACAAGGAAAACTATTGCTATTCACTATAAATAAAAAAAACACACGTATCATAGTAAGAGAGACTGAGGCGCGATTATATTTTCTCTCACGTTGCAGTATCATTAATTTGTTGCATAATTTTTGTCGTACTTTTGGGTAAAATTTGGACCACCAGAATTTTTATAAGACGTGAAAGTATAAATACAATGCACAATAATAGGCAAAGAATTCAATATAAGCTATGCCTGAATTAGTTTAACGATTAGTGGGAAATGTTGGAAATATTAGTAAAATATACGACAGAAATTATGCAACGACCTATTATATTAATTGATTTTTTAAACCAATTATAAACGGTGAAACTACTGCAAGTTTAATCATTGATCGGTTGCGTTGCAAATATGTAGTTAAAATGAAATTATGTCATATTACGTTCCACTTTCTCTAAAAGATGGGGACACAATGAACCGTAATCTAAGTATACATCTTATAATTATTTAAGATTAAGATACTCGCGTTCCTCATCGTTTCATACATTGTTTAATAAAGCTAACTCGACTGCAGGCAGAAGCTAATACATAAACAGATTTAAAACAATTAAAATGATTTAATATTATAGTAAAAAAACAAAAAACTGGCAGAAGCGAAAGTTTATAAAGAAAATTGAAAGAATTTTATGTTCATTACGTGTACTTGAAAATAATATTTCGTAATCTTGTTGAAGTAGTCTCTTCATCGATTTTTGAAAGTAAATCTTGGGTTTCACCTTTCTTCGCTATAAATATAATTGTTTATAAAATTTACCGAATGACCAAAGTAGCCAAATCATTTTCTACATTATTCGCTGTATAAAGAAATATGTTGACTTTATCAACTTTGGTAGTTGAATTGAATTCCTAAACTCGCCGCGTTAAATTGTAGAGGACACTTTAACACATGCGATGGTTTATACACGATCGGTATTACAGAAACTTTGTAAGAATCGGGAAAAGTTATTAATTTATACCACAGACGAGCTACAGGATAGACCTATCATCTAATCATAGACGAGGTACAAGATCAAGTATCCCTTACCGAATGCAACATGGATATCCAAATAATTCTAGTTCCTTCATAATGACCTATTCTAATTAACTGAAACGGTTTCATCTGAATCCTATTTTTTATTGCAAAAATATACGTGTCTAAGGAGAAGAATACGTTTGATTATTTTTTAAACTACACTTGATCACCTATTAAAGTAACTCAATCTTTAGATCGCCGCCATTTTGAACCAGTTTAACATTCTTGCATTCGCCTTAGCGTATAAAAAATAAGGAAGCTTTCTCTTTAAAATCCTTTTTGTTTCGTCTAAATCCTACTTTTTATTGGAGAAATATGATTGTCGAAAGAGAAGAGTACGTTTTACTATTTCCTAACGAACCCCAAAACATCTATTAAAAATTTTCAAATTTCAACCCGCCGCCATTTTGAAGCTGACTGAACGTTTTCAAAATCCTTGCACTGGCATAATCGATGAACTTTCCCCTTTAAAACCCTTTTTGGTTCACCTAAATCTGACTTTCGGTTGCCGAGATATTATCGTCTAAAGAGAAGAGTAGTTTCTTACTATTCCCTAACCAACCCCAAAACATCTATTAAAAATTCTCAAACTCTAACACGCCGCCATTTTGAAGCTGGCTGAACGTTTTCAAAATCCTTGCACTAGCATAATCGGTGAACCTTCCCCTTTAAAACCCTTTCTAGTTCACCTAAATCCGATTTTCGGTTGCCGAAATATCATCATCTAAAGAGAAGAGTAGTTTTTTACTATTCCCTAACCAACCCCAAAACATCTATTAAAAATTCTCAAAATCTAACTCGCCGCCATTTTGAAGCTAGCTGAACATTTTCAAAATCCTTGCACTACCATAATCGGTGAACCTTCCCCTTTAAAACCCTTTTTGGTTCACCTAAATCCGACTTTCGGTTGCCAAAATATCATCTTTTAAAGACAAGTTTAACTTTTTCCGCGTTTTTCGGCCTCCGCGAACTGACTTAGCTCAACCACTTCAACATTCGTAGTATTGCGCAGGTCAGTTTTACTATGTTTACTACTATGCGTACGCATTTCCAGGAATTTAAGTAGGTCAAGCGCCATTCATGCCTCCGCGCGCGCTAACCGTAAGGGTAAACTTTAAACGGCCATATCTCGCAAACGAGTTGAGCTATCGACGTGAAACAAAAAGCAAATTAAAGGGCACATTTTTCTCTATCTCCAGAATCATTATTCCTCCATTTGTCATGATTGCAAGCGTAGTTACGGTACGAAAAACGTGGGGGACGCAGACATTTTTTTTGACAAAACTACAAATCCAAAATTCTTAAAACTTGGTGAGACGTTGCATCTGTGTTTGAAGAAAATTTGGGAATTTTTACATGAGGAAATTCGAAGAACGATAGCGTCTGCGTTTCGCTATTGAAAAAAGGACGGTGCGTAAGGATGGTGAAGTTTGGTATTTTTTTGGTGGGAAAGTATAAATCTAAACGTCTCCAAACTTAGCGCATACTTGAATCTATCATTGAAGAGTATTTAAGAATTTTTTCGTAAGGAAATTCGAAGTACAATGGCGTCCGCACAGTGAAATATAAATTATGTGGTTAAAAAACCACGCGACGAAGACGTGGTGAACTATTGGAATTTTCTGAAAGAGAACCACAAATCCAAAATTCTCAAACGTGGGCACATATTTAGATCTACTATCGAGCAGTATTTTCCCCTTTAATTTAAGCCAAGGGGCATTGAAATCGGAGATCTAGGAGCTGAGAAATAAATATTTTTCCTCAGATACCATCTGAATAATCTGTCATGACTCGATATATTTGTTTATAACAAATGAACTGCAAGAGTTAGTTGCAAAAGGCTGCAGGGTAATATTCCTGGTACCTTCTCCTTCAATTTAAGACAATTATTAATTTACGGCATGTACATTCAATTGGCTATACGCCTATAATTTCTAAAACGTACGTTGATGCTTTTATAATGTTATTATAGCGGTATGCTCTTACGAATTTGTTGTAGCGATTAATGCACGAACTTATACTTTTGTTGTAAATAAAAGATACGTTTGCAGAGGTATAGTGTTAGCTGAACGTATTAATTTACCCTTTGCACATTCAGTTATCGATACACGTATAGCTATTAAAATATAATAACATAGATATTATTATTTTCCTTCGATCGAGTGCATATTAAACGCTTCAGCTTATACTGCGCATGTCTGCATTCGCCATTGTTACGCTGCAACATGTTATCCAAATTTTATCTATATAAAATATAGAATACGTTTCATTTGACTTGCTTTTGTGAATTTGTTGCAACCATAACTATAATACGTTACACCGTTCTTATTTTTATAATATTCCGTCTTCATATTTCAACTTTGTATTTCCACGGAGTAGAAGATAAGTAGTACTTACCTATTTCACCGATATTTTGTTGCTCGTCTGTGGTACAAAATATTCACAAGTCCCATAAGATAATATTGCACGATCTGCGCATAATTTTGTCTAAAAATTTATAAATAAGTATTTGAAACGATTATATATAAAGAGTGACGCAACGTAGAACTTTGTTAGTTTTTATTAAATTTTAATCACCAATACATGCTGTTGAGTCATTTTTACATATGCGAAAAGACCGTATTTAATGCAAAGTATAATATTCGTGAATGTAGAAAAGATTTACGAAAAGAAATCGAACCGAATAAATTCCGAATTTCTCCCCACTCTCGAAACTTGTTTGGTACGTGAGCTGAGAGAGGCCGACATCATCAGTTGAGTTCGGAGCGCTGTAAAGGCGAGATGGGCCAAAGATTTAACGCGTGGTACGTAATCTTCGCTTATTCCTTTATTTCGCCGGTATTTTAAGCATCCTTCTCGTATATACTTTGAATAGTATTTCTTCCTTGACGCGTATTTTAATCAACATACGTCCTTTTCCTCTTGCTACGTGAACCTTGAATAGAATTTCTCACTTCACGTTTGCTTTCTTTCGTCTATTTAACACAAAGTTAATTAATAGTTGCGTGGACACCAGTTGCTTCTCTAATACAATTGTTTTAAATTACGCTTTTCTATTTTCTATGTTCCAGATGCCTACGCCTAATCGAGAAACGGTCTGTTTGCTGCAGATTTGGTAATATTACGTAATTCTAACGTTGCTAGACGTAATAATACGTCGTTAATACCATTATTCCAACTTTTCATATTTAATTCGTTTTTCAAAATTTTTCATTCACTTGTACTTCGTTTGCAACTACCGAGGCAAATTAGGAGGGATAGAATCGTTTCTTTGGTTTACCTTTAAAATAAAATTCTCGACAAATCGGTACGTTGTAGTAGAGTCATTAAATCGTGCTAAAACTTATTAAATCGAACGAACCTTGTTTGCAACTATCGATCAAACGTGGGATGGATATACGTATTGTTTCTTTGGTTTACTTTTAAAGTTGACGTCTAGACAAATCGGAAATTTACAGTAGAGTAATCGGATCGCGCTACCACGTGTTAACGTAAACGAAAAATCGAAGCAGTGTTTATATTTTGCTGTATTTCGGTCGCGTCTTACACGTAGTTCCTAGTTTAACCGATGAAATCGACGAAAAAAACTTTGGCTGTCAACGCGTGCTGACCGAACTTGTAAACAAAAAACGCGCCGCGAACTCGGACGCCTCGAGTATGTTTACGTTTCGAACTTGTTCGCGCAGCTGACTTCCGAGAATTCGCGACTCGCGACCGGCACTATTTACTTGAGAATTTCGATAACGAACTTTCACTGTATAACTTCCGCGTCTTTGCTCGTATCTGTTATTATGGTTTTGGTATCCTTGTGTTACATTCTTACGCATAATATAATATTCTCGTATTATACATACATATATAAGAATAAAATATATTATATGTAAGAATATGATACAAGAATATTTCGATAACATTTATAGTATAATTATTGCTTGTTTGCTAGCAGCTTCTACTAATGTCTTCGATATTTTTGTGTTATATTCTTATACTTAATACATTATTCTTGTATTATATATAAGAATATAATATAAAGATATACGGACATGCATATCTTTTGATAACGTACAGATATATCGCATAGAGTTGAGGTATTTTTCGTAACAAATGCTCGATGATAAGAGAGAAATAATAAGAAAATATGGTGTTTTATTTCGTACCTACCCACCCTTTCCTACTAATTAAGTTGTTCTTTCAGAATTGGTGACCGCGCGCAATGCGGTTGTAGAGTCAGTGCTTGTTTCGATATAAAACTAGTTTAATTTTTTAAAGAGCACAGCTGCTCCAAGTAGATATACTTAATCATTTTTCGCGCGAGTAGTAGAGTCAGTGTTTGCTCGTCAAATATTATTCATCCATTTAACGTAGTCTTTTATTTTTCCTTCTTTATTATTTTTTAATATTTATACTCGGAATTAGAGTCAGGCTTCGGCTGTTGGCAGATGATCTGGCTGGGCTTCTGAAGCTCGCACCGTAAGTATCTTCGCATCTTACTTTAATTTATCATACGTCAAACATGTAGTAGAAGCTATTCAAAATTCTTCTTGTTCAAATACGAAGTAGAATCGTTTAAAGATTTCAAGTTTATCAAGCTTTCGAGTTTCTTAATCCGAAGATTCCAGAAAACTTAAAGAATAAATTATAATCTTCTCTGTTTCTTTCCTCTGTTACAGATCTTCCACAGATCTTCTTGTCCTTGGGACCACAGGACATGGCATCGCAGCTTCACGGCTTCGCGACATCATTTTCATAGTTTTATGTCCTCAAGGCTTCACGACTCCACGACTTCACGGTTTCGCTTGACGATGATGTCAACAGGTTTTCATCCGCCTGGCTGCAGCAGATGACAGCGTAGTCGTCTACCGGTGAGTTGCATGCATTTTGAATCCCTCTGGTCACTCACGCATGCCGAGGACGAAAGGTCCGAATCGGCACGAGTGACTGGTTGTATACGTAGATTATGCATAAACGAGTACAGTGACCACGGGTATACGATCGTATACTCGTGTATCATTTTTATTTCTTGTGTGTGTTGTGTATTTATTAGACGAGGCTAGGTCTTCTTGCGCCACGCGAATTTAAATATTTTTATATGCTAATAAAAGAATTCGAGTCAATAGTGTAGAGTCACGTAGTATGAATTTCTTTTTAAATATTGATGCACTTAAAAGTAGAGTCAATAGAAATTCCACAAACTATGTATTAAAGTGGAATGCTTGTATGTTTGAGCACGTTATAATTTGTAGTTTGCAATTATATTTGTAGATGTATTCATTGCACATTAGTAATGAGAAAATGTATCATCATTACTATTTGAATACATGCAGGTATACGCGTAATATTTTATCAGAATTTCTTACTTGAATCGTAATTCGTAAAAGGATTGAGCAATATATTGCTCCACGGTTCATGGTAGCTTCAATTCGATTTAAGATACAGAGACACAGTAGATTTTTCTTTTCTCGTACAAAAACGATGCCAAATAAAGTGCGCAAGAAGACATTTCGCGATGGGTAGATTTCCAAATCGAAGTCGCAAACTTTAACTCAATGTCAATGTTAAAGTTACGACGCTTTGACAAGGGAATCGCCCAAGGGATTGCAAATAAAGTTTCACGTTAGAGTCCCTTGTTCTATTTCATCAACGTATTCTTAACTTCAATTTAGAGTCTCTTATTCATATTTAATATTCTTAACTTTAACATAGAGTCACTTCTTCGCGTTTATTATTCTCAGTCTCCCGTATTTAAATTCGCGTTGCATTAGAGTTTTTTTGCTTTCTCGTTCTGCAAATAACGTAGCTTCTTTTCAATTTAATCAGTAGAGTCTCTTCGCTTTAAACGCATTGAAAAAGTAGAGTCACAGTCCGTTAGCCGATTACGTATGTTAATAAGTTTTTTAGCTAGGATTTTCAGCGTCGGTTCGTGCCGTTTTGCCGGGATCCCGCTCACGTGCTCAGGTGCTACTTGAGCGGGTGAAAAGCACGTGGCACGATCATTTTTTTTTATTATTTTGATATTTGATATTTGTGTGGCGGATGATCGTGGGTAGCGTATCGTGCGCGACGTTGTTTCCACATTGTGTATGTGTGTGATTAGGCTGTGGACTTGCGTCGTTTTTTCTTACGTAATTTTCTTGATTAACTTCTCCCCTCACGTTCGTCTCTAATATATTGGTACCAAATACAGAACGTTTCAAATCTGTCAATTTATACTAAATGATATCAAACACATTTCCGCGTACACGTTGCACGAATGGTACGAAACCATTCGTTACAAATACAGCTAACAAATTTCCTATTAACGAATTGCATATTTGATAAATCAAAGAACGATGTATAGTTTAAACGTTTGCTCTTCACGTACATTTCGTTGCGAGATGCCCCAAGTATATTCGAAATACCGAGTAGAATGCGCTTTAAATCGCGCTATTCGCAATGGTCGCTACCCACGTCAGCCGATTTCAGGATTTTTTTTTTACTTTAGAGTGTGTATGAGTTGTATGTTGAACTCGGGTGTCGGAGGCGTCCCGGGACGTTACTCCCTAGAGTAGGCTTTTGCACCCGGGTGGTATGCGTGTGATCCGCTGGGTGGGGGGTGGGGTGTATGCCTGTGTTTGTGTGCCTGTTTGCCATTTTTTAAATACAGAATTAGGTAGGCAGGTAGCATACTTTCTGGAATGTGTGTTAATTTTAAGTAGGTAGGGCCGGGCAGGTTGACACATGGTCTCGGGTCGCGAGTTTCATATTTAACGGGGGGTGCGCGTGTCAACCTGTTTCAGGGAATCTGATTTGAACATCGACGGCGAGCTGATCTGACCTGGAGAATTCAGGTCATTTCCGGTCTTTGCCAATGTCGATCTTTCGAATCCGGCGATCTTGAATCGTCACGCGGACGCGGTCGCGATCTGCACGAAACGAACGTATATACTCATTGTCAGCTCGAGGTTCGACACGTTTGCACGAACAAGGATGCTGAGAATTCTTAGATTACTGTCTTAGAATTCTTAGAGTCGTTGGTCGTCTGCGTGCTATTTAACTTCTTCGATATGCATTTTTATTCCATTTTTCTGAGTCTCTTTCTGGGTTGCTTTTCGAGAACATCGAGCTTTAATTCACGTCCCTGCGGGCACGGCGCCCGAAGAAAAGAAGAGGCCCGACAAACTGTCACGAAGAGGGCAGCAACGAATGGCTATTCATTTTTTTTCGGTGAAGAAAGAATGGATAGTCATTACTATTACCGTGTCACTGTACTCGTTGTAGAGTCATGCATGCCGTAGTATCTTCAGCTTCCACATTTGGGCACCGCGTTATTTTTTATTAGCGTTGCGACAAATTATATACGGGTTGGATTAGCTTTGCGAGAAGAGAAAATCGTGACTTTTCAATTAGCGTTGCGAGAATATAGTTGCGGGTTGAATTAGCGTTGCGAAGAAAAGATTTCGCGTTTGATTTAGCGTTGCGAATTATGGAGTATCGCGCTTGCATTCCCAACAGTCTTTAGTATCAATTGCTATAGTTGCTTAGAGATTAGTATTCTAGTATATTTGTTAGAGTTGCGACAATAGCGATCGCGTCTTCTTAACTTATGATAGCACTTTCAATCGGAGATGTATTCATTTGCAATTAGTTTTGTAGCGTTGCGTTTTCTAAGAATCGCGATTATTTGCAAGAACTTTTCTTACGCATAAATAGTAACTTACATTCGCGTAATTAAAAAACTAGAGTTCTGATATATTTTCACCGCACGTGTTGTTTAGCTTTTCCCCCTTAGCGTTGCGTTGACAAATGATCGCGTTTTGAACGTAGCGTTGCGATTGTAAGAACAAGCCCAATATTTTCCACCTAAAACTGTGGAACCACAGTTTCTGCTTCTGACGAATCTTCAACGGCTCCTGACGGATCTTCAACGGCAGCTGTGTAAGCTGCACTCCCGCTATTAGTGTTGCGACGTAATAAACAATGGGTGCATTAATTAATATTTATTAGCGTTGCGTTCAACAACGGGAATTTGCCATTTTCTTTTCTTTTCCAATTAAAGGTAACGTAAATAGGTTTATGTTTGCAATATAATGAAGCACCTTTCGCGATTGGTTTCTTGAGATTGCTGTTTGATAAATAAGTTCAGTAAAATAGCGTTGCGTAAAAGAAAAAAATGTTCCACTCACGGGTTGATCGGGTTTACGAGTGGATGATTATGATCGTTCGTTTAGCGCTCTTCGGGGATGCTTACATTTTCTTTTAGCGCTCCTTTGGGGCTGCTTTTCTATTTTCTTTCAGTGCCCTTCGTGGCAACTTTGATTTCATGATGATTGTTTTTTTTTTATTGTCGCTTTATACGTCGAGCATTTGTTATAGGAAAATACTATTGCATAGAATTTGCGTTTGCTATAAACGTGTTCAAAGCAACCTTGATTTGCATTTGGTAAAGAATTTTTTAAAGCAACCTAGATTCGCATATAATTTTCGTTTAATAAAAACGTGTTAAAAGCAGTCTAGATTTCAAAGCGAATTCCATAGAACAGAATACGAGTAACGATTCGCGGAGAAACATTGTAATAATTCAGAATATAAAGTAAAAGGTAAAATATACAGACGATACTTACGAATCGTTGTTTAAAATTTCAATGTTCAGTCAAAGTTCGGTGAATATTTTTAGAGTCCATACGTGTGCTGCGATTGTTCGCTATTGAACCTTCGTTTACCTTCGTTTAAAGTTAACGAACGCATATTTTCCTTGTTTCATAGTAGAGATGGTTGTCACGAATTTTTGGACGTGGCTCGCGGAAATCAACATCGATTCGCGATCGTCGTCTACTTCTAACGGGAGAAATGTTTTGTACTTACAAGTATTCGGCTCGTCGTGTTAGTAGTCAAAGTTACCTACGTTCGTAGCTTTCGGGAACTCGTCATTTGTTTGTAAAAATAACGTAGAATAAATGACAGCAAAATATAACACCTATTCCAATGTTGGGTTCCTTTAATAATTTCGAATACGCGTTTCGTTTGGAGTTGCAACAAATAATCAGATCTTATAGTTAACTATGGAAGAATGTAACATTAATCATTGTAAATCAGAGAAGCATATATCGCTATTATTTCAAATAAGGATTATAATTTGAGTTATACTCGAATACTAAATTTATTAAACGAGAATAACCAATTAGAATTTACTACAATAGTTCGCGAGATATATTTGAATAAAATAATACAAGATAATATTCAATCGCTTAGAAATTAAACGCGGGCCAAAATTGGGACGCAAACCGTAGGTTGAGAAATGCTGGTATATTTTAAGATACATTTACTTTAAGATAAATGTAAACATAATTAAATAAATTAACTTCAAGTTAAACTATGTTTATAGTTAAGTTGCATGCTCCGTAGTTAGTGGAGGTTACTTTTGAATTAACTTAAGTTGCATGATCCGAAATTGAAAATGGTTACTTTTAAGTTAAGCTCAATTGGTGGCTAGATTGCACGTTTTAGGTTTAAAAGCTACAAATATAATTAAAGATCCTTAATTATATTACGTAATTTAACTTGGGCCCAAGTTTAAGTTAAGGTTTAAGGTATATTCAGGTTTAGGGTACATTTTACTTTTAGCTTTAAGTTTGTCGCGGTTTTCCACGATTTCCTTTTGCCGTCCGTTTTGCAAAACTATGGAAACGGCGAACGTTTTGCAAAGGTCCGTCAAAAGGATAATAAAGTGTTTGTTATTAATTTGTTTAAAAGGAGGGCGGATGGGATCGCGGCTAGGGTGGGTCCTCGTTTCGCAGCAACCTCCACGATTGGTGGGACCCGGGCAATCATTATTATTTAGCGTATAATTACTAATCGTATCATGAAATATTATGATACAATTATTAATTATATTGCTGAGAATAGCGAGCGAATTGGCTGCGCATAGGCATCTCGATTTTTGCGTGTATTTAGAAATTTAGAAGCGTTGCAAAAACATGAGCGCGAGAAGACGCGTCGCAAAAATGAATACGCGTAGGATATAATAATATGACACAAGTATTGATCATATTGCAAACAATGCGTACAGGAATAGCGATCTTGGCGTATACTTATTTAGATATAGGGCAAAAGTTTGATAATTTAAAAGCGTGCGAAAGTTTTACATTTGGATTATACGTTTGCGCTTTCGCAAATTCGTTGCAACAATTTACATATTTGTTATAAGTAAGGAATGGATTGAACATTGTAGCTGGAAATCTCATCTTCACTTTGAGCCACGGTTCATCAAAATCGGACGACTAGACGCTGAGATCTAAGCATTTTTACAAGCGGACACACGAGCACGTGACGACCGGGCCACTTACAATGATCGGCTATTTTTCTAATCTCATCAAGGATGGCATCTTGACGCGTCACACATATTTCTTTATAATTTGCAAACCGATGCATATATACGCATGAAACCTTGGATTATTATGCACTGCACTCCGCACTTTCGTTTTTTGTCGGTTTCGTTGCACTCGCGCTGTTAGACCCCGAGATCTAAGCATTCTTCTAATCGCATCGAGATCGAAGAGTTGACGCGGCACACGAAATTTCCTATGTTTTGCGAACCGATGCAAGTATTCAAACGAAACCTTGGATTATTGTCCACTGCACTCCGCACTTTCGTTTTTTGTTGGTTTCGTTCACGTCGTGGCATTAGAAGCTGAGATCTAAGCATTCTTCTAATCCTATCGAGATCGGACACTTGACACGTCACACGAATTTCCTTACATTTCGCGAACCGCTGCAGATATACGAACGAAACCGTGGATTATTATCCACTGCACTCCGCACTTTCGTTTTTTGTTGGTTTCGTTCACGTCGTGGCATTAGAAGCCGAGATCTAAGCATTCTTCTAATCCTATCGAGATCGAACACTTGACGCGTCACACGAATTTCCTTACATTTCGCGAACCGCTGCAGATATACGAACGAAACCTTGGATTATTATCCACTGCACTCCGCACTTTCGTTTTTTGTTGGTTTCGTTCACGTCGCGGCATTAGAAGCTGAGATCTAAGCATTCTTCTAATCCGATCGAGCTCGAACACTTGACACGTCACACGAATTTCCTTACATTTCGCGAACCGCTGCAGATATACGAATGAAACTTTGGATTATTATCCACTGCACTCCGCACTTTCGTGTTTTGTTGGTTTCGTTCACGTCGCGGCATTAGAAGCTGAGATCTAAGCATTCTTCTAATCCTATCGAGCTCGAACACTTGACACGTCACACGAATTTCCTTACATTTCGCGAACCGCTGCAGATATACGAATGAAACTTTGGATTATTATCCACTGCACTCCGCACTTTCGTGTTTTGTTGGTTTCGTTCACGTCGCGGCATTAGAAGCTGAGATCTAAGCATTCTTCTAATCCTATCGAGCTCAAACACTCGACACGTCACACGAATTTCCTTACATTTCGCGAACCGCTGCAGATATACGAACGAAACTTTGGATTATTATCCACTGCACTCCGCACTTTCGTTTTTTGTCGATTTCGTTCACGTCACGGCATTAGAAGCCGAGATCTAAGCATTCTTCTAATCCTATCGAGCTCGAACACTTGACACGTCACACGAATTTCCTTACATTTCGCGAACCGCTGCAGATATAGGAACGAAACTTTGGATTATTATCCACTGCACTCCGCACTTTCGTGTATTGTTGGTTTCGTTCACGTCGCGGCATTAGAAGCTGAGATCTAAGCATTCTTCTAATCCTATCGAGCTCAAACACTTGACACGTCACACGAATTCCCTTACATTTCGCGAACCGCTGCAGATATACGAATGAAACTTTGGATTATTATCCACTGTACTCCGCACTTTCGTGTTTTGTTGGTTTCGTTCACGTCGCGGCATTAGAAGCTGAGATCTAAGCATTCTTCTAATCCTATCGAGCTCGAACACTTGACACGTCACACGAATTTCCTTACATTTCGCGAACCGCTGCAGATATACGAACGAAACTTTGGATTATTATCCACTGCACTCCGCACTTTCGTTTTTTGTTGGTTTCGTTCACGTCGCGGCATTAGAAGCCGAGATCTAAGCATTCTTCTAATCCTATCGAGATCGGACACTTGACACGTCACACGAATTTCCTTACATGTCGCGAACCGCTGCAGATATACGAACGAAACCTTGGATTATTATCCACTGCACTCCGCACTTTCGTGTATTGTTGGTTTCGTTCACGTCGCGGCATTAGAAGCCGAGATCTAAGCATTCTTCTAATCCTATCGAGCTCGAACACTTGACACGTCACACGAATTTCCTTACATTTCGCGAACCGCTGCAGATATACGAACGAAACCTTGGATTATTATCCACTGCATTCCGCACTTTCGTTTTTTGTCGGTTTCGTTCACGTCACGGCATTAGAAGCCGAGATCTAAGCATTCTTCTAATCCTATCGAGATGAAAGTCCTGACGCGTCACACGAATTTCTTTATAATTTGCAAAATCGATGCACGAATCCGAATAAAACCAACTAATTATTAGCCACGGCACGCCGCACTTTCATTTTAGGCAGCTTTTGACGGAAACAGACGATTAGAAGCCGAAATTTAGACATTATTCTAACCTTAGCGAGAATGGCGTCTTGCCACGGCGTAACGCATCGCCTGACTAGTCGTTTCCCGCGTAAAAATGGCGGGAACAGAAAGACCGTTGCAAGTATCGTGCGCGCGAATTTTGAATTTACTTGATAGACTTGTATAAATACGAACGTACTCGACAATAAGAAAGTTATTGTCGTTCATTGAAACAAATATTCTAAAAGAGCTACGTTACCCTTTCATTTGTTCTAAACCTGATCCTGCTACTAACTCGCCCTATACCTCATCCGTACTTCGAAATTATTATCAGGGTTTTTCATGTTTCATCTCTATAATTCGTTTCGTTTCGTTTCGCCTTTTCTGCACTTAGTGTTTGTAAGACGTTTTAGCAATCATAAATGTAATACGTTATATATTCCTTAATTTGCAATGTTTATTCGTCGTATTCTAACCGAATTCCAATTGAATGGCAATTTTTATCATATTTTAACTTTGAATTTCCGCGGAGTAGAAGATAGCTATTTCTCTGATAGAATGGTGATTACATTCATCGCGTATGATGCAGTTGATCGTAGTTGCTGCACTCGCTGCTGTAAATCGTAGGTGGCGTAAAAAGCAGCGAGTTATTTACGAGGTCGGTATTTCAGAACGTGATAGGCAAAGTCTCGTAAGATGAAAAGTCTATTTTATTGCTCGTCTGTAGTCATAGCATTGACTGCTAATGGTTTTATTATGCGACAAGGAATGAAAGCATTTCTGGAATATTTTAACATACAAAATGTAGGAGCAAAATAAAAAATGATGTATTTTAGACAAAAAAGGTAAAAATGGACATGGTAACGGGCCTCTAGAGCTCCAAAAATTCGGGCTACAAAAGTACATTGAATATAAGTAAGAATTAAAGTACAAAAATTAGTTTACTCTTATACATAGTCGATGGTAGTGTTCATGGTTTTCTTTATCATGCGATTTGTATTTTAGATATGCGTTTCGTAGGCTTGTTAATAGATGGCAACAAGAATGCTATCACCGATTTATTGTTAGATCGTGGATTTTTACACATTTATGTAAGATTAAAATGTGCACAAATTTAAAGGATGCAAATAGTGTACAAAAATGTATAAAATATTAAAAATGTAATATTATAATTAGATTGCGGCTTTTTATGCAATTATTACATATTTAATTATGCAAAAAAGTGCAAAAAGCATATGATCCACAAAATTGTGCGAAATTCCCAAAGTATAGTAGAAATTATGATACTTAGAAGATGAAACAACTCCCAAATTAGGTCTTAGTTCTGCAAACTAACTTATAATCATACAAATTTGCATAAAAATCCGCAGTCTAGTCATTACTATGATGCTAATGATCAACTATATGAAACAGCATAATAACTACCTTTTTCAACGCTATACTAGTTGCAAATATTTACGATTACAACATATAAGTCCGACTTACTGTAGATATTTAAAAAAAGGTTCTATACATAACTTTTCTCTCTTTTTATTAACGTACCAATATATCTTTTGTAATTAGAGTATTAGCATTGCAGCGTATTCGAATTTTATTAATCCTTTCACTGTCAATTAAATTGAGAATATGCTGCAATTGCAGACGGTTCCAAGTGATATAAAACGTTTCCATTACAAATAAGGAAAACGTAAACATTATTTTTTAAGATTTAAGGGGATCTTTGAGATCTAAGCAGATCTTGTTGTCCATGCACCATCGTTGGTTTAATAATTTATATTTTTACGAATTTTTGGATTACGTACGGGCTCAACAGTGAAAGGGTTAATATTATCCACGAAATATGTGATATTGGGGGTTAAAATATTTGTGAGCTCGATTTGTTTAGATAGACTGCGACAAGTAATACATTGTGATAGTTGGGTACTTTCCTCTGCAATGTCTGCAGACGATTGATAAAAACATTCCGATAACCGATAAATGATAGGGGATGGCGCCGTTTCAAGGGTTTCTATTGTCAATATACGATGTTACAAATAGTGATTCATTGCGAAGCACGTGTTAGATAAAGCAACAGGTAAATATTGTCTTCCTTCATCGAAGTCAGATAGACATGAGCGAAAATTCTAATTCATTATGACAGTGTAGCTAGACATTTATCGGCAACTGTATAAATTCTAAACTTTGAAACGATAACAAATAAGATTGAATTCCAATGAGTCAAAATTTCTTTAACTTCGAATGAAATTAAGATTAATAGTAATCCAAGCAAAAATCGGACTACCGATTATAACATTTGGTTAAGTAATGTGGATTATGCAAACGATTACGTTAAGTGTATAAATCAATTTGGCATCTTAAATGTTGAATGTAAATGTTAAATATTTAATGTTAAATGAAAGTATAAATGTTAAATCTCAGTGTTAAATGTAAATGTAAATAATGTTAAATTAATATTAAATGATGTAGGAATTTATGAATTATTATAGAATATGAGAGATTTGCAACTACTTGCACTTACCGACAACGGTTAAAAAACAATAAGTATTTACGAATTCTTTATCTTCTGATACACATGGATTAGAATTAAAATAGAATCGCTTATTTAAAATAGAATGTTTGCTGATGTAGGTAGCGTTATCTTCTCATGCTATTGAAAATAGCATGATTGATTGACATTATGCTGTGTATTCCAAACGATAAAGAATATATAGAAATTCGCAAATGATTGCTTTATTTCTTGACTTTTGTCCATGTGTGTAAAATATCATCTCTTATTTACATTTTCACTTTTTTAATATTGTATCGAAGATTAAAGTACAGTGATGTTTAAGTTGCCAAACGCTTGCAGGTTTTGTTCTTAATAAAGAATAATACGACTTTTTCATATATGGCTTTTCGTATCGCAGTTGACTACCTTTTCGCAATTGTCATGTTCATCGAGATAATGAACTGGCCTAGGCAATTCCAAGAAATGTTGAGTCCACATTATCATGTTATTATCTTATATCTTATCGAGGTTGCGATCCTTGAAATCGTTCTGCTCGATACCTATTAAAGCGTTTACTTTTTTAATTAGCATTGCCTTCGATTAATGGTAAATGTAGAATTCGAATACTTTTGTTATTTCAACGTTAATAGGAATGTCTAATTCGGATGCCTGTTGCTCGATTTCAACGAAGAGTAAACCCTTTTCACAGTCAGTCGCAGAATATTTTTAATTTTTAAATACTTAAAAAAATACAAGAGCTTCGATCACTTTGAGAACATTAATTTAGTGATTAATTAGAATCGTGGGCATTATCAAACAATAATGATACTATTTTCCATTTTTTTAAAACACGATTGGATCGAAAATTACTCGAAGACGTATGTAATAGAAAGGAACAACTTTATTAAATGAATCGATCCCTTTTTTAATTATAATGTATCATAGTATGCAAACTTCAATTATGCTCGCACCGTAATTTAATTTTTGTAGACTGTTTCCCTTCTCTATAACGCGATCTAAATATCTATTAAATATACAATGAATAAATGAGATCTAATATTAATTTAAACTTGCATTACACCAAAAATAAATTGAAGTTAGAAAATCGGAATTTATTTTCAATTATTCTTAATCACGTTTCCTAATAATTGACCTTACCTCGTTTAATATACTCATTACTTGTTTAATAATTTCTCTCAGTTAAGTCAACGAATTGTTTGTTCATTTTAATGACTAGTTGTAGTTCAACTTAGCTTAATAATACCCGATTTATGGGAATAAACTTTTTACGTTTAATTTTAAGTAATTCGTCATCGTTATTATCACCGTTTAATGAAATAATCGACCGTGCATCCTTAATTACTATGTATAACGGGGTGTGTAATACAGCGCGGCTCCTTATTGCGAATTAAATGCACGAGTAGCGAGGTCGCGCAAGGCGAGCAACCTCGCTAATACACATGCTTCCTTGTGAAAAGAAGTACAGTCGCCGCGGCAGACAGAAAAAAGGAATAGAAAGGCGCAGCGATGGCTTTGAGACGTATGTTAATTGTAACAAGTTCTTTACAAACGTTACACGATACGTTGTGTACAAATTTGGAAAGTTGCTATACAAAACGGAACAAATTATCAGTTACCGGTTGAAAAACTACTTAACTTTATTAACCCCTTGCTTTATAATCATAAGTACGATTCGTGGTTCAAATTAAGGTGTAGATGCAATCAAGACACGCCGCATTTAATTCCTAATTTTAATTTCACTTCTAATAAATTGTAATCAAGTGTACGTTTTGTTATACATGTCGAGGGTTGGATTCAAGTTTCTGAAGCCCGGGGCTATTAACCTAACTATAATAATAAGTTAAATATCAACTCGTAATAAGTAAAGATTTAATTATTAATAAATGCTTCTTATAAATTTACATAAGAAGATATGCAAAATTTATTTGACGGTAACTTACTCGTACGATTTGAAACTTTAAATGAAACGTTCAATATTAAAGCTCTTTTTTTAAAAAGTATTTTGAATCAATATATTTACAAACTTCTTATCTAGCAATTTGTGAAATCGGGATTCTTCAATTGATCCTCTATGCAAATTCACATTTCTGTAAACGTAAGTAACAAAAAGGGCGGATCATAAATACAGATTGATTTCACCTTATAAATATCATAATATGCACTTTACTTTGACTATTTTCTATACTTTTTACGCATTCTGTGCATTTTTGCACATTTCAATTTTCCATAATTGCATCCTAAGAATCGCAGTTTAGTCATAAGATATAAATTAATCGTGATTATGTTAATACTCTGTATTTAACGAAATATTAAATTAACGTACAGCGAACGCATGTCAGCGATTTAAAAAAAATTGTAAGGCAACGGGTTAAACACAGTTGATCAGAGAAGTATCTGCTCACTTGGAAGCTTCACTTTTGCTCGGTTAAACTATACCTCGCGTGGCACCGGTAAACCGGGGAGCACTTACCAGAGCAACGCTTATAAATACGAATACGCTGGTATTCCGACCAGTAACTCGTATTCACGGGGTATCCTACAAGGATAGAAAGGTGTCTAGTTGCTGCAGACTATTCTCTGCGGTCAAAGTAGCCTGCTCCGTGAATGCCTGATTATACCTACACGTATGACGTGATTAAAAACAACAAATTCCGCTTTCTTGCTTCCACCTTACCGCGCCACATAAAATAGTTACTATTTTTCGGGTACGATTATAATTACAAGGCATATGTACATTGGAAATCTTTCTAGTTCAGGAATGAAATAAATTTTACAGAGATACTTTGCAACTACAGTCCTACTGAGCACATCAAGAACCTGTTCTTCTTTGTTTCGAGTTCGCTTAAACTTAGATCTTTATACTTAAACGATTAAGTTCATCAAGTTATTGGCGTCTACCACTGTAACCTTATTTTACTTAACCCTTTCGCTATCATGGACGTATATACGTATACGCATTCAAGAATTGGTCTGACATTTGTTAAAAGTATACTTATATCTTTCTGGTACACAATATAAATTTTGGCATTATTCATACGTCGATATTTTGTTTTAATATTCGTGGCTAATTTAATATTTGTACGTATATTATTTCTATATTAATAAATGCTACTCTTACTTATGCCTTTAGTCTTCAGTTCAAAGGCGTTGGTAGCGAAAGGGTTAAAGTTGAGTAATTTATCTTGCTGTTATTAATGTATAGTCTATAAGTTATGTTTATAAATTACGTTGTATTAAATTACGCGAAATTATTCATCTTTGTTACGCGTTATACTTCTATCTTTTAAGAAAATAAAATTTTGTACACCGTTAAAATTGTAATGCCAAATGTTGACTAATGTTAACCAAAAATTGCAATAGGAAACTTTCCTGCAATACAATATTTGGCAAATAAATAGAATGGATTGAAAATTGATTTATTTTTGTATTTTTTCGAAATTCGAATCCGATAAATTTCGAGCCCACGAAGTTCTTCGATTAAGCGATCAGATTGCGAGGACTATAAATTAAAAAGTCGTATATTTGTATTATTTCATATCTCGAGAACAATGTAATAGCATAAAATGACTAATAAACCGACAAAAGTAATTATTGCTGTACTAATAACAATGTTTTCGTTTATAGTATGAGAAATCGAAATGCATGCACATGCCATTTGCGAAACGGACGTGATGTTTGTCAAATACAGTTCGCGTAAGCAATTACTTTACGCACGCAAATCAACTCCCAATTCCGGTATTTGAATTGTTTCAACTAAGAGATTACGTTTAAATCGTTTACATTGCGATTGATTATTGAATAAATACAAATATGATTTTAAGGAACTATAATCAATAGATTAATGTCGAATCATATCAGAATTACCAATTTCATTGCAAATGCTTGGCGATATGGTGCACGTGGAAACAAAATTAAGTTTTTCAATGAAGATATGACGTCATTGATAGAAAGAACGTAAGCTCTAAACGACGCAAGTTAAGAGAACGTAAGTCGAAGAATATTTGAACGCTTGTGTATATGTGTACGTATCTACGATCATTTCAATTTTTTTTTTTTAAAAAAGCGAACGCTTAACGATGTCCCATAATAAAATTACCAATTGTGTCTCCTTATATGTTGACGTGGGTGTAAATGTAAATAGCACCCAAATGGGAACTAAAATGCTGTTTAGCCTAGCTTTATAAACCTGCAAATTGTACGAGGCAGTAGTACAAATCAACATATTCGCCCACGTGGTATCATTATTTCTGCAAACGTAGGTGGAAATACAATACGAGGGATCTTTCGAATTACATTTGAATTTCATTTTACACGCTGACAAAAGTACGAATGCGTACGCAAACGTGTTATAAAATATCGCGGACAGTAAGCTTTGTAAGTTACACGCTGTTCACGTCAAATCTATCGATTTCAACGATAAACAATTTTATGATACACCGTGGTCGTAATATATTAACCCTTTGCGGACGAGTGTCGGCAGATAGCCGACGAAACTCTCAATTTTCTGGGTAAATGTCTTGTTTTCAAAAGAAGAAATTTGCGACACTAATAGAAATGACATAATAAATATAAGAAACTAGTGATACTAACAAGCACTTTTCATAATAATTCGGCGAAAATTGGGTAAGTATTATTAAGTTCTGTCTGTGATTATTTTCATAACTGAATGGAAATTTGTTAAGTGTTATTTTTTTCTCGTCCGCAAAGGGTTAAAATACGATGACGTAATAACATCTACGCATGATCACGAAGGTATCCAAATTGAAATGCACACGGATCGTCGTATGATACGGCAAATATTTTGAAGAATGTACGATGATGCGATGAAAAAAAAAATGAAGAAGAAAATCAGATGAAATGAATGAAGGTATGAGATGAAGAGGCACGAGATTACGAGAGGCGAACTTTCTGACTAATGACGTGTATTTCTTCTTAGAAATTCTCCGCGATATACGCGAAGTATATGTCACCTAAGTACTGCGTCATTGGGAAGATGTTATACTACTACAGTGGAAACCAATTATTATAGTCACAGATAATGTTATCAATTGGCTATTGTTATCATAATCAGTCGATCTGAAAACGTTCTACGTAAAATTAGCTATTTTATCCAATTTTGCACATTTCAATTTCCCCATAAATGCTTAAGAATTCGCAGTCTAATTATAATCGTTGATACATATTTTACCTAGCATTTTTCATAGTCTAATGTATTAATTTCTTGTATATTAATGGGTTATTACTCGTAGAAGAATAAATATATAAATAAATAATAAATTCAGTTTAATAATGAACATTTTTTATCCTCTGAGTAATATTATCAACCGAGTATTCTTATAAACAATTGCAACTATCAAAGTGGTTATCACTGTATTATCTTCTCCATTACGAACCAATTCACGTTCCCACCATAAAGTTTCAATCAATCATGAATATTTTACTTGATTTTACTTTAATACTACAATATCGTAAACCCAGTAGTCGCCAGTTAATTAAACCTTTGATTAAGTAGATATAAAAGGCAATGAAGCATTGAAAACTAATAGATTTGAACACCGACAAACATTGCCTTCGATTTGAAGATAATTCGTTAATTTTTCGTAGAGAGAAAAAGAAAAAAATAGTACAAAGATATACATATAAACATCGGAAAGAATTTCGCAACACGTGTATATAGCGAAACGCGATGTTAGACGAAACACAACGATGAATCATTGTCGTCGGCGTCATGTGGACACTTACTAGAAAGGTAATGTTAGCTCGGCAAACTACGGAAACCTTGGAACTAAGAGAGGGATACGTCTTGAACGTTTCACTTCTGAAAACTATGAATTACATCCCTGTGGCTGTTTAACGTACTGCCTTCTTCTCGGAACTACAGAAGCAACTGAAACAGAGATCCGCTTTATCGCGTCTTTCGTTAAAAGTGCAGCCGACTCTTTCTAACCGTAACCCTATTCAATTCTGCGATATTAAAAACGATGACCCTTTTGTTTCAAATAGACCGCAGAAGTTTGCGCAGTTACGACATGCAGCGAATATGCAAACTACGCGCAAGATACATATATGCGAGCCATATGCAAAATAGATTTGGCAAATACGCACTTGCAGAGGGATTAGAAAATTCCTGCAATTGGGTTTAATCAATCAATCAGTCAGTCACGAAAATCTACGTACATATTGTAGATTTTAGATACATACTTTAGGACATGTTTTAGAATATTAAAAATGAGATGAAAATTCACTTTCAAACTTTTTAAGCAGATGATCTTATTCAAAAGTATTAATCTTATATTTTTCCATAGTCACATGTGAAATTGGTGTACATATTTGTTACCAATTGAAATTCATACACCAAAATGATAGAAGTGATAGAAATGTACTGAATGTTGCTCGTTATATGCGTGTAGAAATTACTATTAATTATATCAAATATATGTAATTTTCTTCGTTTATATAATATGATTCCAGCCAATTACGTTCTCCAAATTTTTATATTACAAACGATTAGTCCGTAACAATACTACAAACAAGTATGTTGAGTCTTGCACCTAAAAGGTTGAGAAACGTTAAAATATGCATTTACGTAAACCTCCGCAGTCTAGTTTTGTATTAAGTTACATTTATAAATAATTATAATATACAAATCGTATACATATTTATAATTCACTCGTCGATCATAATTACAAACTAGAATACTTCAATTAGTACAAAAGAGTCCTATCGTTGCGTTGTAACATAGTTAACAGAAAGTAGCTGTATATGTTCCGAACCATTGGAACATATGTTGAAACTGCGATATCGAGTAAACAACAACTTTCCAAAGCATTCAAGAAAGTGCGGAATCGCCAAAAAAGGAATTGCTTTTTAAAGTACAATCGTTGCCAATTGCAACTCTCGGTAACGCGCTACTCATGGCATTATGGAAGTTTCGTGGAAGCGAGCCAAGGAGATGAGAAGAGTGTAAAGAAAAAGAAGTAGAAAAAAAAAAAAGAAACGAATTTGCAAAGGATCGAACTACGAAGAACCTGGAACTTTCTTAGAACTTTGACTTCCTCGAAGAATATCCTTTGAGAGAAACTTGTAGGAAATCGTATAGCTCGGGTCTAGGTCTACAATTTCTTAATTTACAACACGAGTTGCGCGATCAAAGCCGTATTTATTAAATGCTTTCGTAATCAGAGTAAAATAACAAATATATAATTCAAGAGTCCAAATGCGAGGTTCGATTGAAAAATAATAAATAATAAAATACGTCTTTATTCGTCAGCATTTATGTTCTTCTCTTTAAAGTAATCTTCATTGAAGCAAACACATTTATTCGAGTTTTCAAAACGTTTTTGCAATTGCATTTTCTAATACGATCTCTTAGTTCACTTAGTTTTGATTTTTGTTTCGTCTTTGATAACCGCAAAACAATATCCTTTCGTGGTTTGTTTTTTATTCCCGAGAAAAGAAACAAAGCACGAGATTTTATACAGTGATTGTGGTACTATTACAGTGATACTTTTCGACAAAAAATTTTAAACAGGCAACGACGTGTGAACTGTTGCGTATCGTGAAGTAGAACATAGTTTTATTTATTTATTTAGTAACGGACTAACAGCCCAATGTATAATCCATATAATATACAACAGTTAATATAATGTACAACTAAACGTTAGGTTTACAATTATATAGAATAAAGCTGGCGATCTAATTGTAAGTGTTATTGAACAGTTCTGCTTAATTAGCTATCAAATTTAAACTACGCATGTGATATGGTCACATTTTTCAACAGATATAAAGGATAAATGTACCAACGTCACAAAACAACCATTTTTCAATCAGACATTTTTATCGCGAGAAATTAAATAAATTGCGCGAACTTTTTGATCAAACCTCGTATAGTACTTTGATTAATAATAAAATAGAAGCTATTCTTTTTCTACATTCGTGCCACGGGATGGATAAAACCGTATACGTACGGTATATACGACATTGTGTCTCTGATCTAAAAAAGATCATCTGGGACGTGTTTGGAAGGAAGAAAAAAGCCGTAGGATAGCGGAGGTTTCGTTTCTCCGAATCCTCGAGAATAATAAAAAGGAAACACGTGCTCGGCCACGGAAGATCCCTCTCACTTTGCATTTGTGACATCAGCAACTAACGCGTGTATCACCGCCGAACTTGTTTTACCTTCTGCGATCGCAGTGAGTAATGCACGACATCGAGCAGCACCCACGAAAACAGTTATCATTTTCTTTTATATAAAATGTTACAGGGTAAGCGTGGGTAATATACAACACGTCGCGTAGTACGAAACTTTTTACTATCTCAATTTCTCTTTTAATTTCTTCGCTCGGTTCGGTCAGCTTTATTAACCCTTTGCACTCGAGAGGCGACTCTAAGTCCTCAAAATGAATTAATTCTGGAAGCTCGCCCCAGTGGTGATGAATTTTTAAACGATGCTCCCGTTTTTGCTATAATTCGGAGACTAATTATTTCACTAAAAATTCGTAACTAATATTAACCTTTTGCATTCCAAGTCGCCAAAATAAACTAGCTTTGGAAGCTCTCGAGTGCAAAGGGTTAACCCTTGCTCAACGAGTGCCGGATCATTTTGATCCAACTGTTACAATCATCACTTTACTATAACAAATATAAATTTATAATATATAAAAATCATTATTACCGTATAATAATGTTTTACGATTTTTACCAATGTTTTTTCAAGGAAATAACGACGCCAAATTTCACGTTAGAACTTTAAAAATGTATGAGGATACGAAACATTATGATACCTCAAATGATCGCTACTTGAGCATCGGTGAGCCGACGATTAAATGAGATAAATTTGATTACTTTTGGTAAGCTTTAAAAATCAGGTGTTCGATATTACCGATGCAACGTTTACCCTAAACGCATCTTACGAAAGATCAATAACTAGTTTAATTCTACAGTCGGATAACTGATAACGTAGTAGTGTCAAATCAAAGCGGTCGATTCACTTCCTCCGAGTGTGCACACGTGATCTACTTGATTCGTAGCCACGTTCGAACGAGTGGGAAACTGACGACTTCCGTTCGGAGACATCAATGTTTTTATACGCATCGAATGCAAAGTATTCTGCTTAATCGGATGCAGTTGAAGAAAGGAAGCGTATCGTGACGTTCTCCTTCTTTGTCAGTGAAGATTTAACGTTAATAAGTCGAGCAGCGAAGGTTTAACATTAATAAATAGAGCAGCGAAGGTTTAACGTTAATAAATCGAGCAGCAAAGATTTAACATTAATAAATAAAAGCATATATATACAATCATGCCATAAGTTCTGATCCAACTAAATGATTCTGTTATACGAAATCCTGAACTCAGTATTTCGCATGATCGAAAAATGTAGGTGTGTATTAATAGTTTTTGTAGCCATTGAATATAATATTCTACCTATCAGGTCGTTGCATACGAAATGGCCAAAATAATCTACCCATTAATCAATTAAAAAGTGCGTTTCTAATTTCTGTACAATGATTCGAAAACATTGATGAGTATCAGATTCGAGTAAAATATTTAGTTTATTATTGCCACGCGTTTCTTTGAGGTATAAGGTACATTTTCAAGGTTCACATTTTCGGTATAAAATTTGTCGAACTAAGATTGAGTTGTTCATTTACAAATTATATCTGTTTATTATTTATATATACTGTTAATAATAAGAGAACTTCTACTGCATTCTAGCTTAATATTAATCTTAAACAACATTTTATGAGAAACATTCGAATTTCACTTGTACGATAGGTCATTTTATTATTTCCTATTCCCTTTTAAAACGATTAACCATCTATTAATAGTGTTAAATTCCACAAGCTCCAAGCTTTAAATTTGTGCACGGTACGAGTTGATTAATAAATAATCAATGACTGCAAAAATTTCAGCTATCATGAAATCGGTCACTTCATGTGCGACGACCTAATTTAGTAACAATTTTAGGCGGCGAAGGACATTTTGCTATTTATGACATAGGCGTTCCAGTTAGAAAAGTGAAATCTTTGATGTGGTTCTAATTCGATGTGTGCTTTTCGTCATTGACACTGACGCAACGTTACGAAATTGAACGGATACGTCACTGATATGTGCAAAGAGAGGTTTCCCCTCGTGCAAGTGCAGCGGAAATGTACGCGTAACATTTGGTGCAACAAAGGACGACGGATTTCTGGCAGAATGACAAACGTGCAACCGTTAGTGCGTCGCAGTAGTCTATGGACTCGGTTAACGTTTCGTTTCGTTTCTGCGAAACCGTGTGCTTCGAGTTGAACTCGTCAGCGAAATACGCGATGCGTGTATACTATACATTTATATATGCATTTATATGCTTCATAAAATATGAACGTATAACTGCAAGCATGAATTCGAGCAGGCAAAGATCGAAGAAACAACACGTTCATGCAAATATTTATCCGAAGTGACCTTGTTTTCCGTGTCGTTTTTAGTCTTCGATGTCTCAATTATCCTTTTTTTTTTCAATTTCGTATAACTGATTTCGTCGAAAGAGAAAAGTGTACGTTCGATGTTATATATTAATTAACATCAATGAAATTTTATACGAAGGCGAGTTAATAATTATTCATACCAAAGTCATAACTTTTTATTCAAGTTATATTGCGAATTGTGCTTGAACCAGCAGAGTTTCTAACATTTCTTTTGTCATCCGCTTTGCACAGCGATTAAGTAGCAAATGTTTTGCAAGGGTTCATCAAAAGGATAATGTGTTTGCTAAAATAGTTGCTTAACCCTTTCGTTACGGCATCTTAATACTGAAAAGCGTTTCTGATGCAAAGATGGGGGTAATTTTTAGTAATTTAAGAATAGTTTGGGGGCAAATATTTAGATGTTTAGTGTCATTAAGTACAATAATAAAAGTATTGTTGTGGTGTGAAAGAAAGTATAGATGTATTTTACTTAACGATAACTTAATTATTGAGGACGTATATATACGTCGTAGCGAAAGGGTTAGAGGAAGAATGAATGGGTCCTCGTTTCGCAGCAACCTCCACGATTGGTGGGACCCGGGAAATCGTTATTACTTAGCGTATAATTACTAATCGTATCATGAAATATCATGATACAATTATTAATTATATTGCTAAGAATAGCGAGCGAATTGGCTGCGCATAGACATCTCGATTTTTGCGTGTATTTACTATTCGGAATAAGAGTTTAATAATTTAGAAAATTTGCAAGTATTACCTTTGCCAAAAAGCGAGAACGTGGAACTAACATCATTAATATTTTTCAGACGCAAAATGCTGTTCCATAAGTATAAAATCTATGGGAAAATTAAATAAATCTAATATGAAATAAATGAGAACAGTAGAAGAATAAATGAGATTAGAATTACAGTTTAATAGAGTGTCTCGGACATAAAACATTGATATATGACACGTCAAGTCGTATTCCATAAATATTAATCTTATAGTTTCGTAATATATTTGCAGTTAATATTATTATTTATTCGAAATGCGGCGTGCATTCGTTGTATTTGATCCATAACTCGTTTCGCGAGCTACATTCGTCGTTACAAGGCAAGGGGTTAATGAATCAACAAATTCGAACCAAGATTTTCTACCCGGTGCAATTGTGAAGGGAGGGATTTTACGCTAAAAAGTAAATCGAAGATTCACGACAAAATTTGTACTATGTAATACATAGTAAATCGCACTATGTGATTTACTGTAACGTGTAATCGCGATATAATGCGTACTATAACATTTTACTCGATGGAAATGAAATAAAAAAAAAAATGATAATTCCCTTGGCTCGTAATTACACTGGGTAGATACTCGAAAGAGAAATCATTGTTAGCAGATTTTCCTCTGTCGTTAAACGTTAAAATGGCACGAGAGCAGGCAAAACCGGTGACTAATAATACGAGGCACGCGTGTGGCGGATTTTCCAAACTTACTGCGTCCCTTGATTGCCTATTTCAATCCTTGCCGATGCGTTTGGTCGATGCACAAGGCCTTTTGTAGCCCACGTAGCTGTAACTTGAATTTTGGCGGTCTACCAAATTGCGAATCCACTCACGCACCGCCCTGAAATCTCGTCTTCGGAATCTATTTTAATCGGCCTACGGAATTATCGATTAATCATTGCGCTGGATTTGCAACGCATTCGGAAAAGGATCAAATAAAACACAGTCCTTTGCGCGTATCTTTACCGTACAAGATAAACTGTAATAGAAAATCTTTGCGAGTTCGTTATCCACTGAAGATTCTCTGTTTTCCCCGTCTTCTTAACCCTTTCAGTGCTATGGACGCAAATGTATGCGTTAGCGAATATTTCTATTTTATAAACGCGATATGAATAAAAATTATTAACGTTTAAAATGAACACATATTTGGGAGAGGTATAAATATTCTATTTAACGTTGCATGAATAAATAAGTATAATAATAACAACTTCAATCAGTATTGTATGCAAAAGTACTACTTTTAGAGAGTACTTACTTTTAAAAGAGTTTCGCACTCAAAGGGTTAATATGAATTAAAGTCGATCACAGAATTTGTGAAAAATCTTTAATCATTATCATTAGTATCAACCTAATATTATCAAATAATAATAAGAATTGTTAAGTGCATTTATTTTCTTTGTTAATTTTAGTAGATTAGGTTTATATCTTAAGGATTAAGTTCTAGTTTAGTGGATTAGTTTCAGTTTCAAGCATTAAGTTTCAATGTAATTGGTTAATCTTAGCTTTAAGGATTAAGTTGCAGTTTGATGGATTAATTTTAGCTTTGAAGAGTAAGTTTTAGTTTAGCGAATTAGTTTAATGGGTCAGTTTTACTTTTAAAGATTAAGCTTTACTTTTAAAGATTAAGCTTTACTTTCAAGGACTACGGATTTTAAAAGTACGTGAACTATTTTTCGTATATGTAGTTGATACGTTCTCGCGAGAGTGGCTGTATTTTGTTTATTCACGGCTACGTTGAATCATTAGTCCGTCATGGGTGAAACGGCAAGAGAATTGCACCTCCTTCGAAATAACGATCGGATGTTTTCACACTCGCTGATTCCTCTACTTGTGTTGCGCCCGATGCGTGGAGAATTAATAATATCGCAACCGGTTCACGTTATCAAAATACTCAGTCATATTTAACGTGCTCGTTTTATGATTTTCACGGTTAAGTTTTCAGAACGCGATGTATGCATACCGAGACTCAGAAACTCATGATTCTGAGCATTATCTGATTATGAACTCCCCTTCAGCGATACCGTATCTTATAACCAGCGAGTCTATAATCATTTAAAACCTCAATACTAGTTTCTCTATGTCCAGTTTTCCCATTAATTAATGATAGTTTACTTTATTTTTCGAAGGTAGCCGGATCAGTTGAATACCATACAGTAAAACGTGATTAGTTCATTTTTATCCGCTTTTGGAATTTTATTTAATCGTTTACATGAACAGGAATACGTACAGAATGTCGCAAAAGTTATTCTTATACTTCGTTTGTACGTAATTATTAAAAAAGATAAAAGGGCTGTTGATTCCTTTATACAGGGTTTATATGTGATTACACGAATAAAATTACTATTAAAAGCTTGCAAATTGTGGCTTTATTGCTATATACTATCACACGTGTAGCAAAAGTATTAACAAAATACAGATATTGTTATAGCAACCAGCTTTGTATGCTTTAATACGCGTGCGCAATTTCTCGTTAAATCGAGTTTTTGATTTATCGTAGCTATATTTATTGCGAAGAAATAGAAATGACGTCGTCATTTTTTGATAGCATGTCTAGCTTTAATTAAAAGGTAATTCAATGCTTTAATATTTTTCTAAATAGTTAAAATTTACAGACGTACGTAGACTTTTACGATTAACTGTATGATATGAAAGCAACGATCAATTAACTATAGCATTCATAGGTGGTAAAATATTTTCAAGGCACGGGGTTAATAAGAATTTGTAAAGTAAAGTGTCTCGTTTATGCACGTACGTACGTAGCAGAGGGTCGTGACAGCTTGTATAATTTTAGAACAGAAGGACTGTCGTTTTTGTCATTCATGAGCATTTGTACAGGCGGTATTCACAAGTTTCTCGGTAAATCGTAAAGAGAATTTCGTGGAAGAAACCGAAGGAGGTCCACGTATTTAGCCGTGGCCGCAATGAATAACTCCGCCAAAGCCCGGATCTCGTTTGATGAATTAAATCGCCACCACCATTAAGCCCCATTCAGCGAAGTTAGTTAGGCGGTTAGTGAGAAATTTGCGACAGTGGCGTGTCACATGCTTAACTCCAATGCTAATTGTAAACAGCTCTTAATCGACGTCTAGAGCGTGGAATATGTAACGAACGTACGCCATTTATGTTTATACGTCGTTTATTTATTTATTATATTTCATTATTATTTACGGGCGAAAAAGCCCGTTGGTTTCGGCTTGCGTTACGCATTGTTGTTGCAATGAAGAAATTAGCTCAGCTTGTAACAATAGATAATACGAAACTGTAGTGGCATTTCATTACGTTACGATACGTTCGAGACGCAATAACGGCTTGCATTTCCCAAGTGTGGTAAGGCAAACCCATAAACGTAACCAACACAATCAGTTGGAATGGTTCTGGGATACCGACATCTTGTCAGCAATTAGTTGTTATGCGTTCATAGACGCCTGGTCGAGATTTACAGTTAGGATTTGTGTGTACAGTTATACAGCGGCGGCTGCAGTTACACTGATCCACGCACAAGCATTCGGATTACGAGTTACGCGTAATGAAACGATTACTCTTAAACCATAGCCCCATAGCAGATGGAAAATTATCCATCACACGTTAGTAGCATATAATTTTGTAATGGTAATACGCAATGCTACACCATTAAATGCTTCGGTAAAATTACGCGATGCAAAAAAATAATTGGTTAATTTGATTGGTTGATAATTAAAAAATTAATGGAAGACGTTATAAATGATATAGGTTGTCCGGAAATTAATTGCCGTTTTTTACGGCCTCTTCACTTCCTAAATTAATCAGTTTCACGTATACTTAACTTGTGCGCAAGTTTTCGAATCATCTTCTACAAATCATTCGATTTTGTTATTATTAACAGGAGATTAATAGTAGTCTTCGATCTTCTTTTATATTTCGAGACTTTTATTACCATTATAAAATTATTGAAATCAACGTTACACTGCAAGTACTTTCAGTGGTCGTATCGTTACCAAATATATAATCCATATTTGGAGCTGTTTCTACTGCCTCACGTTTCATTTCGAACACATGTAAAGAGAAATATGTATATCAATTTGTTCTATTTTGCTACCATGCGCAATTTTATAAACTAACAGCAAATGAACTACAAAAAGCAAAACCATTGAACGGTAATACAGTATCGACGCTTTAAAATGGCGTGCTACATGATATATACGATATATATTTATATCATTGCTTTCCATAATAGACTGTTATAAAACATTATTATTATATATATAAATACTATTAAAGTATAAAAATTTATAGTATAAAAATACTATAAAATATACAAAAACTAATAATAACGATAATAATATTATTACAATCTTACTTAATATAAATATCTAATAAAAGTTACAACATCTTAAGACAATAATTTCTAGTAACGGTGTATTATGGAAAGCAACGATCTCAAAAGATCTCACGTGGTCTCAATCTTTTGCTAATTAACAAACATAAGTCTGTTAAAAGTGCGTAAAAACCTATGTGTATCGGTACGAAAAATTGCAAGCAGCAGTATTAAAAATTTGATGCAGAATGCATCGGATAGGACTGGCGATGAGAAACGTTTCTACAAGTGTGTAAATGCGGAAAGGTCGAGAAATAATGGACCTAATAAAAGCAGGAAATAAAGCGAATATTCGATTTCAATGTTGGTGTCGCGTCGCCTCAGCGATCGAATCTACTAACACGAGGGCTATTGAAACGAGAATTTCAATTTCAGCTCGGCAACTTTATTTATGGCTGTGCAACCCATTCATCGGCGAAATGTTATCGGCCCCGCGATTACATCTTGACTAACTTATGATTCCACATTTCCACTCGCGATTATATTACTTAATCTTTCCTTAGTTGCTGGGTCACTAGATACCCATTCAGATACGGTTTTGATTTATGAAATATTTCGGCCTTCTACGGGTCAAATAATAACTATATAAATACTTGATATATGCTTGCAATTTTTGTATACAGTGGCTATAAGAAGTTCCACAATATACATATAAAATTCACTGAATAATTAAAATAATGAATTAATAAAATAATTAAAATAATGAATTAATAAAATAATTAGAATAATGAAATAATAAAATCATTCACCGAATAATGCCATCTCACAAATAATGCGAATATCTTTCTCTTTTCGAAAAGACTCAAATAAACTAATTCGTTGGTAAACTTGGTAAAATTGAAACGTTCATAACAAAGATTACGATGTGGGAAAATATTCGTGCAATTTATAGTACAAAATTCAAGTAATTTAAGTTTACTGGAAACATATGTACCTACTACATAGTACATATAATACATATAATAACAGAGTAATCATAAGTTGTGTTACAATAGCTATCATTTATATGTACCACCGTTGTAAGATTAATTTGAGAAAATGTCGCGACGAATTACGTTGGAATTATTACTAATGAAGAAATTCATCATTACCGCCTGTTTGTTCAAAAATATTTTCAGCAAGTCACGTAACTCCGAAACCACTTCGTTTCCCATTTCATCCGGTGGTTATATTTAATAGTTACATTTGCAACATTTTCTTCGGATTAAATACCGTCGCAGAATTTCCGCGAACAACGTAGGAGCAACTCGGTCATTTCGATTAATAGACTCGTGTAGTCACACGAAACAATACAGCCGCCGTGTTGATGCGCTCATCAACGCACTCATTCTTGGAACAATCTTTCGCAGAGTTTCCTGTGTCGTTTTTTTTATAATCGCTGAGAAATTAAACTTACCGTCTTGTTTCGATTAATCTCGCGCGGTTTCCCTATCGTTATTCTGTCGTTAACTCGCAACGCGTATGTACATAAATATTACACATCCGCAATACGCATCCACGGATAATTTATAAGGTCATGCTTTTTTACCATCATTCGTTAGAAATAACCATTTACACCCGAGACTATCTTTACGCGTTACATTTTTTTTCGCACGATTTTCAAGTTACACTGTTTCCATTCGCACGATTTATTCACAGTTACACGAATACGTTTTCACCGCGTGAAAAGGAGACCCAGGTGAATTTTGAAAACTTACCATATCGATATCTGTAGAGAACTTGAACGTTTAATTTATAAGAGTTTAAGAGATACCAAATACGCGACGCAAATTGTAATCACTGTTAGTTTAAATTGTATGTAGTAGCTACGAAAGGTATTGGCACATTGCTGTACTTTTGTATTTAAATGATATTCAATTAGGTTCGTTTATAGAGTAAATTTCCTAACATTTAGCGGAACCTTTATGCGATCACAACTATTAACCCTTTACGTACGAGTGTCTGAAAATAGTTAATGAAAATAGAAAATGGAGTCTAAACATTTTTGTAGTTTCTTGGACGCACGTCGATTTTCAAAGCAACAAGTTTAAATGAATATCTTTAATAAACGCTTCGAAGATTTGAGAATCTAACGGTTTGGAATGCGAAAGCTTGAACATTTCAAAGTTTGGAATTAAAAACCGAAATACTCCCTTAAAAATTATTATTCCTCGTCCACGAAGGGTTAAACGATAGAAGATCTAATAGAATCTAATAGAACATAATTAAGTAGCACCTAAATGCAAAACTTCGATGATGTGTTGATACTTTTTCATAGGCACTGCGGATACGTGAATCATTCTGTATTCGAATAGCAATCGATCATTCATGAAACCGAAGTTCGGTTGATCAACGTTCTATTGTACCTAAACGCAAAACTATTGTGGCGTGCCAATAATTTTTGTAGCCATCGTACCTTCGGAATTCCTTCGAAACGATACATCAAAATTACAATTCCTTTTTTTACACGCGTCCATTACTTAGATCTATCTGTTAAATGAAATGGAAACTGGAAAAATGCCACGGAGCCATTTTCGTAGACAAAGACAAAACAACCTCGTCGCATTCCAGACAAGGTAGTTACTGAACGAGTCTGTACGATATAAATTAAGTAGAACGCATAACTCGCCAGCTACACACAGTATACGTTAACTCGAGGACCCGTTTTCCTTCGGCTTTGACCAATCTAATCGATGGGCCTTTATCCGGTCCAATCGCAATGAAAATAACTTGGCAAGCAAATTCTTCATGCAGTTACCAAACAGAATTCCTATACAACTTTCTATAATAAACGACAAGCTATTTTTTTTTCCATTTATATGTTATTTGTTTCTTTTTGTACTATGGCAGTTTCATATAAAATCAAAAGTAAGAAGTTGAATCAACGTTAATTCGTATGTTGCATTAATTCGAATGAAATTATTACGCTCTAGTAGAAATTAAAGTATCCTATCAATGTTCTTGATCCTTTTGCTTACAACGACCACAAAAAGCAGATATTTGGTACAGTATTGTACCTATTTTGGTATTCAAATGTTAATTAATTGGATCAAATTGTATTAAGGTTTCTGCTAATTAACAGTACGTTTACGTGACTGTACAAATTTCGTATCACGCAAATGGAGCGAAGAGCACTTGGTTCGATAGAACCAAGTATATAGAGCCAATAATATCAAGTCTCATTGAAAAACGTGAGCGTGTATTAATACATTCCTGTGGCCACCTAGTTAGCCCTAAAATTCAACGTACATAAAAAAAGATGGATAGAGGAAGAAAATGTCCGCCTTGGAAGAAAATCGTTGGAATCGAAACGAACGATGTCGTAATCCAAAGGAGGATGCTCTGTCGTGAAAAATGGAGGAAATAGAAAAGAAAAGGGCAACGAAGAAGGGAAGAGATTTAAAAGAGGACCGTGCTGGAGGAGGAGGTAAGAGGAAGAAGAACAGCCACGGAAGGTTCGAGCTAAAGTTGCTACGAGATCGATAAAGCGTCAGACCCGTAATAAGAGCTGGCAGAAAGTTAACTGAACCGTGAAGCCGAGCCTGAAGAGGGCCACGACGCTGAGAGTTCCAGGAACACCGTGTCTTCTCCGAGAAGTCCATACTCGACTTCGTTGTCTTGCCTTTCCTTTCCTTCCTCCCGGAATACATTCGTTCTCTCCTTTTTCTTCTTTCCGATATTCCACTCTTTTCACTTCCCTTCTTTTCCCGTTTGATCTTATTCTGGTTTTCCGAACGGTCTGATAATAATCGAACGGTTGATAATCGTATTGTTCGTTAACGCGCGGAATTAAAATTAATATTAAACAAATATAGTGTGTAATATAGTATATTAGTATACTATACTACATTATAACATAGTTTAGTATAGCATAGAATATAGTATATTTCTTTTTAACAAAAGTTTTTTAACAAAGTTTTAGTTGGTTGGTTAACAAAAATTGTACTTCCTCGAATTGGTAACAATTCTGTTAGGGATGGTGCAACGCTTTGTATAATTCACAAATAGTTTGTACATAATTCAAACGGTCAATTGATAGACGATATTAGTCTGCGGGGAAGCTGCGAATTGTCTGCCCATTTTAAAGTTTAACCCCTTGCAGACGGAACAAAATAAGAGTTGATAATTCTAGCTCAATTATTAACCACTTGTGGACTGAATTTAACGAATTTCTCGTACAACTATTAAAAGCAGCATCTATTAGTGATATTAATTCAAATTTCTTGCTTTAAAAATCGACTTGTGACTGAAAAGTCAAAGAAACTTGTGCAGTCGCTTATGATACTCGTGCGCAAAAAGTTAATCGTAAGAAAAGTTGCAGAGGATAGTACTTAATTATTACAGAAACGAAAGAAACGTATTCCGATAATAAGACTATTAGAAAATTTTGGAAATAGTTTAGGAACAATCTACAGAAACCAGTCTTTATCCATTTGTCATTGCTTTCATAGGTATACGCTCAATTTTGTGAGTAACCGTACAAACTATGTAACGATTATCTGTTACAATGTTCGCAAAATAGTTCCAAAACGCACTGTGCTCCACAAGAAAAAAGTACCATAATATACCAGATTCGATACACCCCTAAGTATAAGCGAACGGGTGACGAGAAATGGTCGCGGTTCAAAAGTGGGTCGAAGGTCCAAACAGAAGTTTCGAAACCGCTACGTTAAGGAAAGCTACGAGCGCGCTAAGTAATAGGATGGAAATTATGGGTTTTCCGTGATCGGGTAGCGATATTAAAACACCGTTCGACGCATCGACGGTACGCGGGGACAGCGTGTCCTTGCGCTCTGTAATTTCTAAATGGCAACCGCGGCGTGTAGAGTCGTAAATGATGATTTCTACAGTAGTCGCAATTAGGTGTGGCCAGGTAGAGTAATGAAACGCGGAGAAATGTCAGGGGCAGGTGGTCTCCCCGTTTCGAAACGATTCGACAACGTTGAATTAATGCCGTGGCTTCGCGCCACGGTAAAAATGATGGTTTTGGTAACGCGGCGATCGCTATCGCGACGATTCCATTGAAGAAATTACACTGTCGAAGCGGGCAACTCGCGTTACTGGAACACGTCGAACACCTCGCGTAATCGTACGAAGTCGTAACACGGCTACATTGTTACATTTTTTCCGCCGCGTATGCAAATTCCGGCGTGCGGCGCGGTGCGCGCGGTAAGCGTGATCTCTTGATTGGATCGCGTCGTTGTCCGATACGAATCCGAGCTCTGATACGCTAGGCTCGAACGGTGAGCGGGAATAACGCGGCATTTTGCGGGATATAACAGCGTCGCGTAACCACGGGAATTATGCAAATTTCGATACAGTTAATCGAAGACGAGACCTACGTCGCTGTTGCGCCTCGGTAATACGCTTCCGCGCTACCACTGGGTGGAGTACGCAACTGATTTCCACGAAACGCAAAAATTTATCTTTATACGGCAGATAAGCATCCGATTTTCTCGAATAACTTTGCATGTAATTCGTGCGGTTGTACGGAGATCGACGATCAATGCTTTGCACGCGAACAAAAATTATCTTATACGCATACATACGTACGTATTACATCAAATTATGCTTCTCTTATGGGTAAACTTGTTAATAGCAAGTATGAAGTATCTAGATTTTCAAAGCGAAACTATTTGATTACGGAAGACGTGATCGTGGTTGAATTAACGGGATACGGTTGAGTTAAGTTGAAAATTGACTCACCTTCTCGTAATCACGAACGAACGATTCCGTCTTAAATAATTATTGGAGAACGTCGCGGAGAAGTTATTATAATTTTCCCTTCAACGTAATTAAAATAGGGTGTCCTTCGACGTAAGCCAATCGTTCAGAGTGTAGCAAAAAGGTTGCCAATCTCTGATATAAAGAATGAAAAGCCGATTTGTAGGCTACTAGTCGATAATGATCGATAAAACGTATTATTCATCAACTCGTGAGAAATAACGCGTTAATATCCTCATCATTTCTATATTCGTTTCTACATTTTTGATCTTTGATCGCTACTACTGAACTTTACCTATCTTGTTGGTACAAAAACAATTGCGGATTTTAAGTATCGATTTTTGCAGTCAAGTTTAACTATTAAACGACTGCTGAATGATCAACACAGAGATCTTCTGCAATAACTCTAAAGTTCTTTTACGCGTGTCCGCTCCAATAATGGTTTTTAAATCGTTATTGCATCACGTGGAAATCGGATAATTTCACGGGTGAAAATAAAGGGTTACCCGCAGCTGGATGATTCATAGATCGAATTTTTGCGAAGGATGAGCAAAGATACAGGCGTGCGAAGATTTCCACGTGACACCGTCCTATCTTGGCATTGGCCAGCAAGGGCTATTTATAACATTCACACAGCGGGGCGGACATTACATAAGGTTACATTATTCATATCGTGACTTTATGCTTCCTTCGTTACACGTGCCCGCATGTTGATATCGGCGAGGTAAACGTGATACACGCGTGTGCGTGCATCGAGAATTGCTTTTGTAAGGAAATGCTCGTTCTATAGATGTTCATGCGGCAAAAATCGTTTGTAATACTTTCAATCCAGATTTACCGATCAATTTTATGACTGCTTCGTTTGTTGCTCGATGACAGCTTTATAATAGGTGAGGATAATAAATGTTCATCAGGCATGGAAAGAAAATTGTACTATTCATTTAAAAATACGATTAAGATACACGCGATACAGATGAACTAATATTTACTACTTGGTACTGGGTAGAATTAAATTTCCTCTGTACTGTACTTATGCTAATGGTATAGCTGCACTGTAGAATTATATTTCTTCTGTATTTCTGTACTAAAAGAAAAGACTTCGTATAGCAGATTTAACGTGGGCTTATTTTTTATGCTCTCCTGCTGGGTCCTTAATATTTGGAACGATGTTTGTTAGTTTTAATCCTTTGACTGCGGCGCGATATTAGAGTGATCGTCGCTGTTACGAAGAATTGGTACAATTAGTAACGCACTCATGGCTTACGTCTACAAAATAGTTAAGGTGAAGTGTAACATAATAAAATGTTACGTTGCTGTTAATATAACCCTTCAAATATTGGTATAAAGAAATTAATTTACGTTGTACTATATAAAATTTATCCTGGACGTATATATACGTCTTTCGCAGTCAAAGGGTTAACCTCTTGTCTCCTAGAGCATTTACTTGTTTCGTTAAGATTTTATCCATTAGATTGGTTTATGGAAATTTACCACCGCAATTGAGAATCTTCGATTTAAAAGGTTCGCAAATATTGAGACGCTTAATATCCATATGCTTCGTAAAGCTGTACTAATTATCATTCAATGACACGCGCGCGACTATATCCTATGATTCTAGACAAAGCATAACGAATTCGTAGAAGAGGCGAAAGGAGTTTCATGTAATTTAACGTCAACCATGATGAATAACTGCGCGAAAGACCGGATCCTGTTTGATGAATTAAGTTGCCGCCGCTATTAAGCTCCATTCAACGAAGTTAGCCACGCTGTTAGTACGAAATCTGCGTCAGTAACGAGTCATGTGACTTGTATGTTAATTACAAACAGTCAACACTATGCGTCAGATATGTGCAATGTATAATTTTATCGTAATATACATCTTATCGTAGTATTGTTGATTATAATACGTATCATCGGCTGAGAACAAAACAATGACAGAGCAATTCTAGAGTAGTTCTCTCTAGACCGTTACCGATACTATCGGTGAAATATTCAAACAATTCAATAGCGAAATATTGAATGGGAAGTATTGAAAGGTATTTTAATTTAGAGGGAATTCGGTATTAACTTTCGATACCGATATTTTTGAAACGATACCGAATCAATATCTGTTTGATACCTCGTAAAGGTATTGATAGCAATTCGATACTTCGTAAAGGTATTTGATACCCGTTTGATACTTTATTAAATTTTCGGTACTTATTTAATATTCTACCAAAAGATTCATAGCTGTATATTATAGTATAATTATTATAAGTAATTATAGTATAATTATAAGTAATTATAGTATAATTATAAGTAATTATAGTATAATACAGCTGTATATACATATAAAACGGTAGAAGAAGTACATAAATGTGCATAGAGGGAAAATTTAGTAAAATTTAATGAAAAGAAAAAACAACAAAATGTCGATACTTTTTTGTCGGTATGAAAAAAGTATTAATACTTCCTTATAGTTATCAAACAGCTATCGTTACCTTCGCGTAGATATAAAACAAGTATCGATTCTTTTCGATACCTATATTTTTGATACTATTCGATACCAGATCGAAGTTTATAGACCGGTATCGATAGTATCGATACGATATCAGTTCTAACATCAGTTATTTTCCCTTAAATAAAATTGATATTAAAATTATTATCCGCTATTACTACTGCAACGAAATTAAACGATTAAATGATTCAAGAACATAAAATTAGAAGTGACGTTATTTGCAGATTTCGAACAAAAGTTTCTTTGGTGCGATGGCAAAACCCGATATTCGTACAGAGTTTTAAAATGCAGAAAATCTCTCGCCTGGATTTACCTTAATCCACGCGTTGTCTCGGTTAACGTTAGAGTTGGAAGATCGTAAATTCTTAAGGCAGTTACTTTGGGAAAAAAACTCGGAATTGTCAATATGGCGAATGGTAGAACGAAAAGACCAAAAATATATACCGATACTGTGGGCAGAGAGAGCCTCTCGTGGTCGTTGCACTTGGATATTTCTCCGGTCGATGAATAATACATTTCGTGACATATTTATAAGCGCGCAGAAAGGTTAACGAGCTCTCACTTCGCCGTACATTAAAAGACCTCCAATTAACTGTAGCCGTTTCGACGTCACGGCCTACCATTCAATTATCTTTGGAAAAGCATCCTTTATCCCCTTATTCTACCGTACGATCGTATTCATTTCCGCTCTACGAAAGTTGATAACAGGTGGTGATGTTCGAAAGTAGTGCGATTGTGATTGAATTATTCCAAGCGAGATTCGTCGAATGACACGTTTTAATTTCTTGAAATTATACTTCAAAGTTTTTGGCTATGGTAACAGCTATCTAAAAAATTAACATGAGATTCAACTTACAGCCATAGGTAGCTCGATCTGTATGTATTTAACCAGTTAGCTGTGTTGACCCCTTTTTAAAATGTGCACACAAATTCGTACACTGCACACAGTTTTTTCATAATAATTTATATTTTTTATTCGTTCGTTTTATTTCGTCTTGGCCTCTAAATATTTTAAACGTTTTGAAATTTACGAATATACGTTAGTTTTCTCTAGAATTACAATTCAAATAGCCAATGGTAACTACTTTTTACGCACGACAAGTATACTCGTCATAATACAAAATATTACCATTTTTCTATGACTCGTCGATCAAGGTTAACTGGTTGAGAAATACGATTACATTCCTAAAAGATACTATAATGTACATTTTAAAATGTAAATTCGTCGTAATTCCCAAAGTACCGTCAAGATTTCATCGACAGTGACCCAATAATAGGCGTAATGTTAACGTAAGCTTGCATACGGAGAAAGAAAACGAAAATCAAGCTGTTCCCAGTACAAACAGCACGTAAAACGTGTGTATATCAGTTGAAAGGTCGTTAGAACGTGTATTTCATGCGTGAAACTGTATTTCCTGCTAACATTTCACTATAGCCAATCCAAACGCTCGCGATAAGGTTACACTCGTGAGATACATGCATGCTTGACGTGACATTAAAATCTCCGTATAGACTAAAAAATACTCTCTCCTGCGCGTATTCTGCGACCATTACAAAATAATTCATTAATCACAGATACTCGGAAGCGACGCGTTATCGTACAGGGAAACGAAATTTAACCCTTCGCGTTTCGAAGCTTTTTTAATCATACGATATATGATAGCAACTCCAATACACTTTTCTGACTTTCATAAGATGTAATCGTATAATAGGATATTTACGAGAGAATAAGATATGCACTTCGACACGACATAATGTCAGAGAAACCTGTCAATGTTCCCACAGTCTACGGTATCGTTACTATCGTCGAATAGAATAGTCGCAACAGGTTGCCACAATGTTAGGTCAGTTAGGCTTACCGTATCGCATCAAACTCGCTTTACCGATGGAATGGTAGCATGAGCCATTACTCCGAAGCGGTAATAAGACAGTATGACAGCAGCTCACGCTATATCCACCTGTTGAGCCCGGACAGTTCCTCTGTACAACTGTTTCTTTGATTTAATCGACCCGTAACCACATCATAAATTATTCACTACCGACACCGTCAACGATATTGCTCGTCATATAATTTCGGATTCCTTCTTACATTTTTAATCCGTAAATTACACGTGAACCGTAAATATGTTTCATTTTAACGTATCGCGGATTTTATACGTCCAGCATTATATATATACGCTTGGACGATTGATACGTGTAATTATAACGACCTCAAAATAAACGTGACCGTTTAATTACTTTAACAAGTAGTTATTCGTGCTACTTATAGCATAAAACGTGTATTTACTTTTTGCAGTGATAAAGTGGAGTATCCTATAACGAATGAATACGTTCTGGAATCTTGTTTGTTACAGCATCCGCTCGTTATAGGATACCAATATATATATATATATATATATATATATATATATATACACAATGACGACCATATATTTAACACTAGATTTACGGACATTAATTGTATAATTTGATAGGCTCTAGAAAAATAGTTATACCGTACAGAAATATTCGAAATTAGAAGCTTGAGAAGAGACAGGTTCAATTATAATACATACTTCTATAATTGCATTAATTAAAGTTAACACGAGCTACTGAAAAACAATGTTTATGATCTCTATAACTTTGAGTATGAAATCTGAAATTCGTCCAATTGACGAGCTCCGTAAATCGAGTGTTAAAAACACTTATATCTAAGAAATCTTAAAAGTAGGCGTGCTTAAATGAAAATTTCTTCCATAGATAGACAGTGTAAACTCTATTTTATATGCTAGCCAACTAATGTCTACTAAAAATTGTATAACACGATACACTAACCGCGACACTTCATAGACCATACCGTAAACGATATGTTACTGAAAAATTATGCATTAAAATTCGATTGAAAACGGTAAAGGATTATCGAATTGTATTGCTGCGAAGTTACTTCATCAAGTTTGGCGTTCAGTGCTAATTGGATATCGTAACCACATTCTAGTGGTTAACGCGGTAATTAAAGCGTCAGAAAGTTGCAGTAAAGAGACACGCGTGTCTTTTGATATATGACGTGCAGCGTGTTAATGGCGTTGGATACGTATTTATATGTCTCAACCCACGTCACGTAACTGATTTCCTATGGAGGCAGTTAATGAGATTACGTAGGAGGAACTTCGTATACATCGGGGAGCTTTGACATTAGAGTTTTGCAACTGAAAATGACATCACTGTACGCTAGCATGCAGAGATTGAAATCACCGATGTTTTTAGTGGTGTGCGATTAACCCGTCGATTTATGCGAAGCTAATTTTCTAAATACGGTAAAATCTTTCCATCCGCGACACTATACGGGGTATCTCACCTAAAATATTTATTTATTTATTTATAAACGGACCAATGCCCTTAATTAATATGCCACTTAATTATCTTGTTTACTCGTGGCGATTCAAATAGCAGTTACTAATTATTAATTTTTTCTCTGCAATCAGCAGGTATGTTTTTAAACATATGTATATACGAATATATTCAGAGGAAATAGCATATACGATATAATATAAACATGAAACATAAAAGCATATGCATTGTGCAAAAAGTGCATAATAAAAGATATATCTTCAGGATACTGTAGGTAATCGTAAAGCAAATTTCTGTCCACCACTATACCTTTACATTTAAGTATCGCTTAATCAGATTTAATTCTGGTAAAATTTGTATTGTTTTATGATACCTTATATAACTATTGTACATTTACGCGTTCAATTAATGAAAAATTTAATATAGTTACATCTACCTGAATGGTACTTAAATATAAATATACTGTGGTGTACGAACACTTTTTGTAGTCACTGCATGCGTTTGCATAAACATCCGTAGTCTAGTCATTATAGTTTTTTCCAAAAATGCATTAATTTTAGCATAGATGAAAATACAATGGTTCAAGAAAGACCCAAAAACCACTTGAAGATTAACCTTTTCAACGCTATGGCCGCATACAAATACGCGTCAATTTTAAATACAATACGTAGAGTTTAAAAATTCAGGTTACTTAAAGTAACGTTAAAAGTTAATACAAGATGTATGTCAAATATGGATATAGAAACGTTGCAACGATTAACAAGTGCGACGATATCGATTATAAAAATCACGTATACGCGTTATCCGTAGAATAAATCCAGAAACGCGCCGGCCTCCCAAAATTACTTAGCACTCAAACGGTTAAGAGTTTTTATCGTGGGTGAATCACCGTTGAGTGACTTCAGTGCTGGTGAAAATTCTACGAAAGAAAGAGGGATTATTAAAAGCGAGCGAGGTTCTCGAGGTATCCTCGTCAGCGGTCATCGTAGGAGCGCAAACAGACGGAGACCCGGGAGGGCCGACAGACTGACGCCAGAAACCTCACGGTGCGAGACGCTCGAGACGCCCGCGTCGCTTAGTCTCTCTAGCCTACCATGTTAAACTTGATTAACGCGCGTCTCTACTCCATAGAATATCCCGACGCAACAGATGCCACTCTCGTATCGGCGAAACGGAAGTAATATACTGCGAACTTGATCGATCTACCTCGAACTAACACTGCCTCTCGTGGAAGTATTTACCCCAGGGATGAGTTCAAGCTTAATTTCTAAATTTGCGGAACCTCGTACAATCGTTGAGATGGTTTCAAACTTAATTTCGTCGATTTCGAATCGTCTCGTTGAAAATTGTCGCGTATTTTTTTGCATTTGTTGCATTTAAAGCACGTCGTTTATCCGAATTACCAATTTTATCGTGTGAGAAAAATTTGTAAGAAATAATCTTCCTGTAATAGTTTAATATACAATGGCGAACGTGTAAATAGGGAAACAGTTGTAAACTCGAATTGTTATAACATTCTAAACTTTGTTTCTCGTTCTTTCCGCAGTGTATCGTTAAAAAGTATCTTCTTCGTGGATTAAAATCTGTAAAGGTGCAATTACGTAATTTTGATATTAGAGTTTTTATTGAATCTGATAAAGTATTGATTGTCCCTATTTATAAGCTTACCACTGAAGCCCCAAATGGAAGTTATATTCTGAAAGTTGCGAATGCACGATGCTTTCTGAAAAGTGCAAATTATTTTCTTCAATGTGAAAATTTATATCACAAATATTTACGTAGCATGAACGCGACGAAATACCGACAATATTTCTTGCTCCGATTGCTTTAATAATAACGTCACCTGCAAATTTCCTTCATTTTCACAAGCACAATAACAAGTGGAATTACAGAACGACTCCACCTTGTCGGATCTGTCACACACGTTTTCTCTGGACTCGACCAGATGATAATAGAATCCGATAACATGATCAATCGAGGACACGGAGGCGAGACTGGTTGGAACGAGGCGAGCAAGGACGTTTCGGCTTCGAATTTCACCGCGACAATTTGAGAAGAAAAAAGGAGGTTGCGAGAGAAGAGGACCATGGTCATCTTGCGTTCACCTCGCGGCACTCATCCGAATCCTAGTCGTCGCCATTTAACCATTTTTAACAGCAAATTTTGCACCATTTCGAATAACAGAAACTCGACTAAAGTTCGCTAAATTGGGCATTAATAAAAATTTACTTCCAATAAGTGTGGTTCGGATAAACGGAGTTTCACTCTACTGAAATTTCAATGCAAAGCTAGGATGTAAATCGCAAAGTATAAGAGAAGCTTGGCAGAAGATCTCGAACGGTTTGAATTTCTGCTTCTTTCCCTAAGTTGCAGGTAAGCGTCAGTAAGATCAGAAACGGGTGGATTCCATGAAGATCGGGGTCGAGGAGGGGCCAAGTTGATTCTTAAATCATCGAACCAGGGTCGAACTCGTCGTTCTCGAGCAATAAGCTGCCTCGAGATTCCAGTCTTTCTTTCCCTTTTTATCTCCTCTTTCATTACTCCATCCCACTCGTTGTCGAGCAGCTGTATATACCGTTGACAGGAGTCAGAAATAGCCCTGAACATCTTCGTCCATCCAGGAGACTCTTCTTCAAAGGAAGGTCGGTCGCGGATAACCAGGGAGGGAAAAAGAAAGGGTTGCCATACTTGTATTGCACGAAATAATTTATACACGTTGGAAATGAGAACGCGGAAAGATTTTCACGTAGACGTTCGCAGATATTGTTTCACGTATACTGAATAATTGAAAAATAAAACGGATTAATTACTGAATAAACACCGCGCTTCTATGTGTCTTTGCTCGTTCATAATACGTATATGCAATATTGGCTCTGCTCCTTTTTCTTCTTTTTCTAATGCTAGAGACGTGCGCATCTATACGATACACACGCATATTTATTACTTTTGGTTGCGTGACTCGTCAGCGTTATTATCGTACGTATCACTAACGATATATAAGGCAGAGGCGAATTTAAGTTTTTGACACCCTAAGTTATCATATTTCTACCGCCCCACAACTAAACGTTCATTTCAGTTTACATTGATTTATCGACTCATTTACGGGTTGAAAACAAGGATACGTTGTAATATGGATACCTTTGTCCTCCAAGGAAGACAAAGGATACAACATCAATCGAATATGGCACAGCATTCTTCCAGCTTTAAATTGACACCTTCCCTGATTGGACGACAGTTGTTTCGCATCGATGACCGAGGTTCCACATCGACGACCAGAAGTATACGAGGACCAACTGATAATCAAGAAGCCCAATATCGGAGCACTTAGCTCTGAAGATGCATGCTGGAACGTTTGCGAAACGTCGACGCAACACTGATAGAAGACGCGATAATCATCCGGAAGCCAAACAGCATATTTCCAACAGGACTAGTCTCAACAGCATCAAAATTAATTGTTCTTGCTTTCCACTTTAATAGTGAAGGGATCCAAATTCGATTCCAGTGGTGGGACATTATACTACTTTTACCTCTAAATTTGTAGAAGTTGATCCCATCAGTAGAATCTTATGTTTAAATAATCGATACAGTACCAAGATAGACGCATTTTCGAGGCACATTAATGCTTTCAAATTCGAGCTATTTAGAGCTGCTTGATGATGAACCTTATTTAAAACCTATGGATATTTTTACCTGCCGAATAAATAAATAAAACAAAGTGACAAGCTCGTGTAGCATGCAGACGGGAAAAATACAGAAGAATAAGTAATTTATTAATGATCCACAGACCGACAATAGTAGTTTAGGGTTTAAATAATTCGCTTAAAAAGAGGAAGTGGACAGAAGAAGTGTTGTAAAAATACTAGAATCGGAAAAGGAGACCTTCTTCGAGAAACTGTTCTAGAAGACACTAGATTGAAACTGTTCTACAAGAGACTAGATTGAAACTGTTCTGGATTGCTCCTGAATTCCTCTTGGACGCGACTTACATCAGAGACCTTGGATGTGCGGACAAAAACTGTACAGACTAAACCCGTGAAACCATGAAATTCTCGGTGATAATTGGAAATGTCGAAAGAGGATTTTCACGCGCGAAGGAATTGTCATCGAAGTCGCGAGCGCGACTTTATCGTGAATTCTCTTGCACAAGAGTTTCGCCCGTAGGGAGGCATGCACGCGTGAGCGTTGCCACGAAGGCGGAGAGGCGTGCCCACGCGTTTCGCTTCGAAAATCCAACTGCACTCGCCAATTATTTATTCGTCCTTATACATGCCAGCACAAGGATCTCCCAAATCCCACGAGACCGTCGATGCACGTGCAATATTGGCAACGTGATGCAAGTGCTCCGTTTCGCGTGTCCCCTATCCATGAGTTCGCCTCGTTTCAACATTCCGCGATATTTTCTACTTGCAAGTAGGGGATGCTAACGATACGTCGACGTTTTAACGCTAACCGTGCCACACCCGGTTAAATGACCGGTTTTAAAATGTTCGATTCAAGCTTTTACATTCATTGTTATTTCTTTCGTTCGTTTAACTCTGTAACAATGTTTATATTAATCAGTTTTCCATGTTTTGTTTTCCCTTTTACTTCGCTCTTTTCGCGAGAAAGATTTATCTTATATATGTATAAGTATATGTAAAATACCGGTACGGTTAGTGTTAAGAATATCGATGTTAAGCGGTCGATAGTATCGAAGCTGTTATTATTTTTTGCACATTTAGGGTATATCTTTTTCTTTCGGGCATACGAAATAATTGCAGTAATAAATTGCTGTTATATTGGGTAATGCAAAAGAAATTGATAAGCTATGATTTACATTCATAGTTAATTTTATTAATGCTAACGTTTAACAGCACGTTATCGTGTACTTATTTTGAAGTGCTAACATTTTACGGTAATATACGTGTAACACGCATAATGAATCCGTGTTAAACCTTGTAAACGATTCAGATTTAATCTTGAACTATGCCATTCATACCTTCTTGTTTCTCTTTCACAGTCCTGTTGAAATTCTAATTTCATACGTTTATACTTTCTCACGTGTTTATCTTCGATTGCCATAGCCTTTAACAAACGAACACTTCCAGGCAGCATGTAATCACCAGTTAATGATCCCATAAGCGTATTCCGCAACGTGAAACGGACAAAAATTCGATAATTCCTTAGGCAATTTATTTGTGCTTTCCAATAATTAAAATATCCACCTAGTAGCTAATGATTTGTAAGTATTTAGCAATTTATTACCAAGCTCCATTTAAAATACGCGAAGAAAATGCCATGAAAATTGCACGACAGCGTTATTTGTCATGCACTTATGCAAGAGGTCGAGTAGTATTTATGTATACGTGAGAATTCGTCTTGGCGCCGTTCGTTTGGCATATGCTCAAAATGCCGGAATCCTGAGAATACGTGTAAAAAAGCGTACCTGTATTTAAAATTCCCCTTATCAATAATTACGACTCTTTACCTGAAGCTAAATTAAAGATATGTACTGATCAACTAACACTAGCCTAGATAGCTGATAAAATAATTGTAGGGCAAGTTGTTACCAAACCTTTTTTATTCGCTTCGGTAGATATCCAGTTCCTTAGTGATTTATACCAAGTTAATATATACGCGGGACTTACTATACTTTAATGTTTTACGCATTATAAATAGGTAGGGCTGCCGTGCCTTAATGATTGTCAAATGACATAGAATTACGTGATACGCGATATCATTGAATATTTCGTACAATTAAATTAAATTAAGCATATATAAGTACTGTTATATGAGACAGGTTACAATAATTTATTCGAAATACGGTAGACTCGACTCGAATTAAATAAATGCTCGACATATTGTTTACGAGGCGGAGTCTTGATGCTTCACGATTGACGACGAAATACATCGAAAGGGTTTGGTATAATTTTAGACACTTTGAGCTAAGCCAAAAATTTAATTAACTCTATGCAGAAAGTATGTATATGTAGATATACGAGGAGCACCCTCGCCAAACTCTATTTTACTTGCAGATTAAATCATGCAGCAACGCACGAGCAAAGCGTTCTTTCACTCGTGTGTATATTAATTTTCAATGAAATAAACATTCCATTGATTAGATACAGTTAGCTAATAGGCTCTTAAATTCGAAGGATGGACAATTCGTAAGCTTGGAATTCTTAACCTCGGAACTTCGAAGGCTTAGGAATTCAAGCTTTCGAAATTCAAAGATTAGAAAATTCCCTAGTTTCAGTGCGACGAATACATTGATACGTATCACTTCCCGAATACCCTGATATGGTATCAAACGCGTATCAAAATAATTTCTACGTGGTATTGGTAAAATATGTTTGATGTCGTGTGATGCAGCATCGATCCAAAACAATTGCATGCTATTCATGAAGACATTAATAAGTCAAAGGAAAGTGTATACCAGTAATGGATCATGTTATTACATGTTTCACGATACAGATATCGTTTGAATCCTATTCGGGTCTATTTATTCAAACCGGTACCAAACATAATACGCGTAATACGTGTCGATTCAATAGTCACGTATTTCAACGCATCACAAATAGTTCGCAAACGTATCGTACACGAGATTGACGCGCGAGTATCACTCCTAAACCTGAACGTATATAAAGTATCGAAGCATGTCTCAGTGTCATCGCTGATCCTACGTGTATCAAGTGCACGCGCCGTAAACGACAGAAGCAACGAATCGTGAGGAGATAATAATTTCATGGAAGCGAACGCGAAATTGTAACGAGCTGGGAGAACTCGACGAAACAGACGAAGGAACTGTAGCACAAGAGCTATGCGACGCGTTTCGTCATCGACGGTCTGGTTGAATCGTTCGGTTGGAGGCCGCGAGTTGAGTAGTTGAATCGAGTTAAGTCGGAGCGGAGCCGGAGGCGAATGCAAGCGCAACGCCACGGAAATAGTATAGACTGTGTGTGGACGGTCGTTCGTCGTGCTATTACGCAAGCGGTCGCTCGGCCTGGGCTCGGTTGTTCAGGTGTAAGCGGGGATTCCTCGTGGCGCCGCTCGTCTGGCGCACTATTCCCTGCCGCACACATCCTCGAATCGGCCATGTTGGTGAACTAGCCGATGACAGACGCGAGATCTGGCACACTCGAGAAACCTCCTACGGCATCCGGGGAATTCGTCGAGCACGGCTTGACCAAGGTAATTGATCGATTTATAATGGACCGGAATTGTATCGGAGAAACGTGGACAGGCGGCGATTATCCGACAGGAAATTAATACGTTTCGACTTGGGCGCTTGTGCGCCGCTCGATTCACTATTGAATCACCCGCTCCGCTTCTAATATCGAATGGCATGTTAGGTGAATGAAAAATTGCGTAGCGTAGATGTCCCAATTACTGTCACTGTCCCCTGTAATCGTCGCTTGAATTGTTTTATTTAATAGCGAACGAATGCACGAAAAATCGAGGCTAAAGGTATGTCAATACTAAATTTGGACTTATCGAAACGATCTTGCGGGAAGCAGCGCAAGTAGCGGGATGTAAATTTTTTAAGACGAAGAAAAAACTAATCTGTCTTGTTATTATTGCGAAATTGTTAGTTACTTTTACTTAAATGTGTGACTAAGAGTAGAATAACTAAACCGTATAATGGAATTTCCTATTTTTTAAATTAATTTGGTGGAGATTCCGCAGAAAAATATAAATTTGCATAAAAATACGCAGACTACTGATTAGAAATATTCATTTCATTGTCACGGATTCACGAATCTGCTCGTTACAATCGGAAGGGTTTAGTACAGAATTTGGTTTTAGTTTTAAGCAAACTTTGATAATTAAAATACTTCATTAGCGTATCGAGCTTAATACGAACAGAAATGACAGGAAATGTAATCGAATGGTGCATATGTAGACGGTTCAAAGTTCTATTAACAGATTATAACCGTATGAAGTGCAAAAGAAACGGTGATGGCATTGCTTTTAGTATGATACCCGGGCAGGAAACTCACAGTACGGTAATGAATTTGGTCTTCCATTAATGTCAATCCTTTATTGACAGCTCCACGTCCATCAGTTTGAAATGGAATACTGATGGTAAGTAATTACATTGATCATTGATGAATCCTTCTTCCTTTCGCAGTAACATTAAGTTCGTTATTTTATCCTTTACATTCCAACGATGAATTTTTAACATCATAAACGACCTATATTCATATTGTGCATTTACTTTCATTTATAGAGCCGGAAATATTTCCGTACACCGTATATATTCAAAGTACCCAACAAAGGAACGGAAAAATATGATAGTATTATCTTTCGCTTCCAAAGAGTCATTAATTTACTTTATATCGCGCATGGGCTACAAAAGTGACATAACTGAAAAAAGTACATTTTCCAGGAGAAGCCAAAAATTGTTAGTGAGCTTATGGACAAATTATTTACTATACTTAAAGTATCAGATAATTTACTCTGAAAGTTATTTTCTACGTTTTTCATTCGTAGTCCTTTAAATTCCTTTTTTTGAGTTACGGTGGCTTTGATGGTTCTTCTCGATCATACAAGACTGACTTATTTCGAGTTATGATGTATTGTTATAAATTAGTAACAACACGGTCTAATTTTGAACTTCAATTCGTACAATTTTTAGGATGCGTAGAGACGTCTATATATTTTATTGTTTTTCAGTAAAAATATCTATTTAATATTCGGTAAATGTTTCTCATAAAAAAATCGCATTTTTTGAGTTGTGACAATTTTGTAGTCCACGTGCGATATATTGTCACCCGTAACACTGAAAATCTATAGTAATAGAGGCAGGGCAGCATTTATAAATACTTTAGGAAGCCCTAGGCGCAACATTATTATGAGGCCTCAGAAGCACAAATCTATTTAAGTTAATCAACTCCATACACGCTTTGTTTAACTTTAATATTTAGAAACAATATTATATGCATCGGACAGTTTTTCTGCATATTTAAATTTTCCATAAACTCGTAAAGTTCCGCAGCATATTAATCATTCATCGAAACATAATTTCAACGTCGAAGACATTGTGTTATTGCTTGTTTCGATCAAGATAACAGTAAATCATTAATTATTCGGTACGTAATAACAGATATATAAATGTATCGTACGTAGAAAATGACGTATCGTAATCGTTTCATGCGTTTCACTCGCGATCTTGTTTATTTTCCTTTTTTTCTGTTTTTTTCTTTTTTTTTTTTATTATTATTTGACGCGTAAAAATCCAGCGTGAAATTTCTATCTCCATCGAGCCATATTTTTCACCGACATTCCCCTAACGTCGAATTTCAAGATAAATGAGAGTCATTCAGTCTGGTCGATGCCTGTGTCGATTGTAACAGCCATGAATAATGAAACGAACCAAAATTGTGCGGTACTTCTATTACAGAGACATAAATAATGTTACGCGAACGCTTGTTGCTATTTTTTACAAGATTTTAACCGAAACGATTGCATAAGTCTATTAAATTAATCACCATCGTCCATCACCTTTACTTTTTTTTTCTTTTAAATCCTATTTATAAAATGTAGTATGCAAATGTGCAATGAATGTAAAAACATCTCATCTGTATTCTTAATTGGTTAAATTTTATAAAACGACGAATGAAATGTTGATATATATTGCGATTCGTATCAAAGGTACACTGAAAGTCGTCCACTTGTGATTATACTTGAGGATTTCTCGAACTAGAAAAGGTATTGTTAATCGTGTTTTAGTATTTCTTATTTGTTGCACGTCAAATTAGTTCGCCAGCATGGAAACATTTTATAAAACACAAAATATTTAACTATTCGACTCGACTTTCAGAAATTCTTGCACATCGCGGAGGAGAAAAACATTTTCTTTTCAATAATGGATGTTCGACTGACGCATAATTGTCGGTATGATCTGTTATATGATTGTCGGTAACATTCATTATTTGATTATCGAGATTTCAGAAAAATTCCATATTACGTGCTGTTCCGTATTACCTACATTTACCTTACGACACTTTTTCAAAATGATACGAGTATAAAATGAATAAAAGTGTAGTAGAAAAGTGATCAGTATCCGTATACGCATTCCAAACGAAATCGTAAGCGATCCTCGATCTCGTGGTTCATCGTATCGACGTTTAATCGCCTCTGAAAACATGTTTTCTGCGTTCCGATTGACATTTTCACGGCGAGATTGCACGACTGGCGCCTCCGCGGTGGTCAATTTAATTTGATGTGACCGAATTTGCATTTCGGTCAAGCGCACAGTTGTCGTGTCGCTGTTTAATCTTCCTGATTGCCGCTCCATAGAAACGCGGCGGTATCTCGGTTGCGAGAGATAATCACCAACGATTTCGACTCTACCGATTATTTTCGCTCGTTTATCGTACGCCGAGCAGCTTTTTCGTCCTCGACGCGAATCTCTACTCGATTAAATTCCACCCATACTCTCTCTCTCTCCCTCTCTCTCTGCTACATGTTATGCAAAAATGGTAAACAACGTTGCATCCAACGCAATTTCATTTGCTGCTGCTACAATTTAGACCGCATGTGCTTGGAAGTATATCAGCGAGTAGAACTAAATAAACGGTAGATTTGACAAAATTCAATTTGGTGCAAAACAAACGAAATATTTATATTTATATATATGTACATATATATATTTACGTTTGTTAAGTTCAGTCGAAATAAGAATCTATAATCAAAGTGCAAAGTTCTCTTTGAGTCAGGTCTTCAATGTAGGTAGCATAAAAAAATACTAAGCAGTTTAATTTAGCAATCGTTGGTTTCTAGAATTTAATTAATGCGATAAACCTATAAATTACCTATAATTTTTCTGTTTCCTTTAACTTTTGTGTAAGCAAATGGGTATCTAGGTCCACATTTTTATAATTTCCTCGAACAATTCTTTACGATTTTGCGATGACGTGTCAACGTCGTTCTAGAAATTACTTTTGTCAATAAACGTAATAATTATTATGTTAAATATAACTTTCGATGGAGAGTTAGAGAATTGCGTGAAAGCTAAGAGATGTTAAATAAATAAAAATTGCTGAACCTGTCTTTCTGTCGCGGACTGTAATTAAACATGCACGTTAGAAGCTTCATTCGTATCTAATTAACCTATACATGTATGATACATTAGATATTCTAACCCTTTGCACTCGAGAGACGATTCTTAAGTCGTCAAAGTGAACTAGTTTAAAAATCTCTGGAGTAATATTGAATTTCTAAATAATGCTCCTATTTTTCCCGTAATTTGGTGACTAATTATTTCAACTAAAAATTAACCCTTTGCACGCGACAGGCAATTCTAAGTGGCCAAAAGGAACTAATTTTGAAAGCTCTCGAATGCAAACTGCTAATTATAATCGATCCATCATTGTTCACTTTGTTTCGATGATTCTCTAGTCTTGGTTTACCAATTAAAATCGAACAGAGAAAAGGTATAAGCCCTTGAGTCGTAAAAAATCTGCAGTATCCCTGAAGATCCTTTCTCCTGCCCTAATCCCTAGGGTAGACGGAAACGCGTAAAATTTTTAGTGGCTGCAGGAAGCAAGGATTCGTGCACGACCTCTCTTTCCTGGCGGCATAATGACGTCGAGTAAAACTCGGCTACTCAGGAAATTATTGGACTCGCTTTCGCGGGAGAACCGGGTTGGATCGATGGAGCGCGATTAAACCCGGGAGCACACGCGTCGCGAAGTAAAACTTATTTTCAAATTACAAATTTTTACGACATCGCCACCTGAAAATGTGGACAAGCAAACGTACGAACGTTTCCTATTCCATGCAACTCTGCGTTATACGTTTACCGTGCTTTTTCTCGGTTTTGCGTTTGAACCAGACGAAAAATTGTTACGATAAAACGGAATACGTGAAACTATTAAGTTGACGGTAGAGATGATATCTATTACACGTGTAATTAAAAGATGTATGTAAACATGTGCTTTGTAACTTTCAATTTGCATAGAGTTATAAAGGGTTGATCAGCATTGAAAGGGCACTTAAAAGATCCTGAAAAATACATAGAAGATTAGTAGATAGAACGATTTGGTTAAGAGGACAAAATAGTAAGAACAATTTCGAAGTTTAGAAAAAGGAATTTTAGTACGCGTAGGGTAAATTTGAGAGTTAAGTATCCTCGAGAGAAAAACATGGTCCTCCTTCGACCTACATACACATGCGCGAGACCAGCAAAAGGCTACTGGTCGGGAATCGCTTCCGGTTGAGTTATCCGGTGCGTACGTGTGTAAGTACGTCGAAGGACCTAATTCCGGCTCTTCCGGCCAAGCTTACCTTCTCGTTGCAGCTTCGAACTCGCCAGGGGAAACCTGCAGAGTTTTTACGAGCGCAGTTTATGGAAGCACACCAGCTGGGTTCGCGATAAACCCGTTGCAACAGCGAAACGCGCGCGCGCGCATACATACGTACACGTGTACGGTGAATTGGAGCCTGCGAGAAAAATGAATGCGGGCACGAATATAAATGTACCTGTTCTTACGGCGAACGATATACGCTATGCATTTCTGTTCGTTTGCGTGTAAATACGTATGTACGTAGGTATGTTTCCTACGTTTCTTTCCGCGCATAAGGTGTCCCGTCTGAAACAGGATGACTAATTGAGGAATTGGAATGGCAAATAGTGTAAACGCTGACACTCGCAGGACATACAAAAATGATACAACTCGGAAGAATAAATTTTTTGGGAAAAGCTAAAAACTGGTGGTGAGCTAATGAACGATTTATTTAGTACGTTGATGCTTATTCACATCTCGATGCTTATTTGCGAACTAGTAGTCGAAAATTCAACGAAGCTCATTTTACAATCATCGTACTCGTCTGATCAAATATATTTTGAATCTACTGCCAACGATAAATCGCCCTAAAAACGATTGAAGAATAAAGTCAATGAAAAATTGTTGAAGAATAAAGAACTTCGAAATAATATCTTGAAAGATTGGAAGAATATTTACACAAATGTATTGAATAACAGGGATAATAGTAATAATATAATAGAGATTATTTTGAAAGTGATCAGATTAAAAATTCATCGACAGATGAATAGTTTGCAAACTGTTTAAAGAAATGTAAAGAACGATATTACTCGTGGGATAATACAAATAACGTATGATACGTCAATGTTTTAATACGACGCAACGTTGAAGTAGTTAATAACGTTGCCCAACACGTGTAGCCAGCTGCAAAAAAAAAGTCAAAAGGCAGAGATTGATTCTTATACTCCTTAAAAGGCGTAGATAATGATTCCAAACTTTCGACCACTACGGGGCAAGAAGTCGTTCCATAATCTCTTACCATTACCTATCACTTTGATTAATGCACAATTCTCGAGCATCTCTATTTATTTTCGCAATATTTTACACGGAAATTCGAACAATTCCTTTACACGCGTATCTCCGTCGGGCGATTAACAAAAGGAGAAAAAAAAAAACCGAAGGGAAGAAGAGCTTTTCTGCGGAAATATTGATTATCTTAATCCACGTAATGCAGCGTTGAAGTCTTCAGAGGACTGGAGATGCAAGTGCATAAAGAACGTGGTGGATGCGACAATGCTCCTTCGCATCAACGTATGTATATAGGTATTCCCTTTGAACGTCTACGCCAGCGGCAAATGAACAGGAATTTTCTAAACGATGCCCGTGTGTCCAACGATGTGCACGCACTTCGACGAACACTGCAAAACCGTGACGAGCGCCCAGCGTTTGAGATGCACCGTCGCCGTTTCACCCCAGCGCAGCACGCACAGCGAAGGGTAATTGCGCGCACCTGTTATGGTGGTTGGAAACGGGAAAAGCGATGAAAGCTGGTGCACTGAACTTCGTGCACCGAGCGTATCACTTGATAGAATCTTCGATGAATCTTTCGCCTTGACTCGGGGGGTGATACGCACTTCATTGTGCATGGAAACTATTAAGAAAGGCTTAACGCGTTCCGCGCAACCACGCGGCAAATTATCCAGGGGACCTTAAATACAGCGGAGCTCCGCTTACGCGAACTCGCCGGGTGACAAGTTGTTCGTATAACCAGGTTGTTAATACGATGGAAGTCCACTGGTTTTTTTCTACTACAGAGGGTGATTAAATTATTACGAACACTTTGATATTATCGCTTGCTACGATGGAGATCGAAATGCACTTAAAATGGGCCCCATTTTAATACAAAAAATATTGCTACGCTTTTAATAAGATAAAATTTGGAGAATTAGAGTAATAAAAATTAGAGAATTATGAAAATTTGTATGAAAAAATTGACGATCTTTAAACAGTGATACTTGTTCTTAAGCGCTACACTTATTAAACATGCTAAACACGCACATATACACACGATTTTTCTCCACGAAGTTATTAGCAGTTGATAAATAGCCAATTTTTCAGTGTTTCGTGATTCTTTAATCGCGCAACTGAGTATACTTTTAAAAATTTGAAATAATTTATAAAATTTATAAGCGTCAAAGTACTTTTCGTGATAAAAGCGAGCTTCACCTTAAACGTAGCTATTCAAATTTAAAAATGGTGAGAATTTCACAGCGTGCATAATAATTTGATCTCCCATTGTACTTGTGATTTTAATTTCCCTCATTAAAGTAAGCCACTTTTGTCCAAGCAATGAACGGTTCGTTCTGTTGCCTCGTTAATCGCCAAGGGATTAACTTAAATCAGTTGCTCCATGCGAAGACCAAAGGGGGGAAAATATGATAAGTTGCATTTTCGATGCACGAAACGTTTATTATTTTTTTTTTTTTTTTTAATGGAGAAGAAGAAAGAGACGAAGGAGACGGAGGATGCTGAGCAGGTTGCCGCCGGGATCACTGCGAGCAGGTGCATCTTTCTCGCAGGACGGACAAAGGATCGAAAATCCTTCGTGGATATTTCCAGAGGAGTAGCTTCGCCACCGAGCACTAAGGCTTCTGGCTAAAACATATTTCTCAAGCGAACGATCTTAATGTAGTCCGAGACCCGAACAAAATTCCAAACAGCCGATATGTGGAATTCGATGCTTCTGAAATTGTCGCCTCGTTAGTGGAAGCGTTTGGTAAAACCATCTTCGTGGGAGACTCTGTCCGATCATCCCGTTATTTTTTGTACTATCAACTTCGTGCGATCCACTAACGTGACCAATCTCTTGGATGCTTTGAATCATTGAACTGAACTTTTTAACGGCACATCTAACTAAAAGAAGTATTCGTACACTATGAAACCTCAACTCCTATTAGAAGTCTCATTTTTGGAGCAAAGGCTAGTTAAAACGTGTTTGTACAATAATAATCTGTGCAATTGAAGCGTTAAAAATAGTAAGGATGAACTTATCATAATCAAAAATATTGTTCAGTGTATTAAATTGATTGAAGCACTTAACGCGCATTTCTGTTAGTCTGGTTTGTGGATTTCGATCTTCTAGCTGGTATAACTATTAAGATTTTATGGAAAGAAATTTGTTAGAATGTTTACGGTGCCGATAAAAGGTTTCTTTTTTAAACATGTGTTCGTCGAGTTCGCTTTAGCTCCCACGTGCAGATGTATTCAAGATATATCAGGGTTTTCATTTATCGTTGCATAGAAAACGATTTAAATGAATATTTGTGTAGTATCCGTATAGTATGATGTATAGTATCAATATTAGATGGATATTTGTATAGTAATAGTATGGATATATATTATATAATAGTATGAATATTTTTTTCAATCACTGTACGTAGAATTCATTGCGTATTAAGAACTAAGAAGATCAATTATCATAGATTGCAAAGAAAATAGAATATCTAAAGATAGATAGACGAAGTCTTCGAAAAAGTTAAGTAAGAAACGATATCGATTACCATTTACACATAAACGGTTATTATTACTGTCGCAACGTTTGCGACGCATCCCTATTAACAAGACAGAATAGTTCCTCGACAAAATTATCATGTCAAAGTTATAATGTACTCTTTATCCAACCCCTTCTCAACCGTTTCTTCCCACTTTCTTATACTTTTCAATATCCTTAACAAAGTTTAAACGCGATAAAATCAAGAGCAACGCGATACCGATCGACGATTTCGATCTCACCTTAATGCATCGGCATTTGCCCAATTAGTTAAATAAGATATTATCTATGCGCCGAAGCAGAAACGTGTACCGGATCGTATCGTTGGCGTACCTTTCGCTCTGTTACGATCTTCATCGGCGCTGCGCGTCTACCCAGTGTGTCTTTAATCAAAAATATCATCGACGGGAGGGTATCATCAGCCGTACGATCGTTATTCTTCTTGCGGCATCGGCGAGGTCGATACTGAAGGAGATTGCCGATGCGGTAAGGCGCGTTGGATAAAGACAGTCGCGCTACCAAACCACTGCGCTGGCCCGAAGATACCCACCTTTCACGGACGACTTCGTCTGGACCTACAATCAGGGCAAGATGGTAGACATCTGCCGGCCATCTGCCAGCAACTTTCCAGAGAACCCTGATGGACAACAGGGCCACCCCTCTGGGGCCTCTCGCCGACAAATGCGCAAGGTGTGGTGCACGAAATCAGAGGCCGAACCTCCTCGGTCCTTTCATTCTCTCTCTCCTTCTTCCCTTCGTCCTGTTCCTCGAATACCGCCGATACCTATCGCGATATTCGAGGCAAGGTGCGATTCGCACGAGCCTCGATTCAGATTTAAAGAGCCATAAAACGCCGCGCGCATACGGCTGATTCATGCGCGTACATGGAAATTCTCGCGTACGCATCGGGTAACGCTCGCAGTTATTTGAGGAACAGGCGTTTTATAATTTACATCGATTTCACAATAAAACACGGCCACGCGGGTTTCTCGTATCACTATTATTAGACTGCGGATGTTTGTGCAGTTATGAGGAATTCCAACGTGCAAAACGGCACGTAATGTATATGATTTAGCGAGATGTACGATATATTTAACGTGAAATGCAAATTATTGTGATTCAACTTTTGTTATTAACGGGAGGGTCCATCAACTTTCGAACTCGTTTCAATAATTATCATCAATGATACTACGAGTGCTCGAATTTTACTTCGAGCCACTGTATACGCATCGATGCGTGCACAAAAATTAAGATTTTGGTATTAGGATTCGCCCAATATAAAAATACTACTTTGCATTGCAAAGTAAGTAGACATCTTGTAATTACGGTAATGAAGTATACTATAACTTTTTGAAATGGGCATACGAAAAGAAATAAAGATTTATCTTCGAATGATCCGCCGCGTGCGTTTGTACTCGAGTGAAACAAAACTCGAGGGAACTTGCGAGTATAAATTTGGACGCACCTTGCAAAACGTGCATACGTTCAATGAAACGCGCCGGTACATTTACTCGTATCATCCGTGAGCATTCATCGTCACATTAAGCCCCATGCGAAAGATTCGCGAACGTTCCACAGAGAGAGAGCTAATTAGGAATTAACTCCACGCGGTTTATGGATCTCCACGAGCCGCTCGTTAAATTAATGTTCTCTGCGTGGACGTCGCGTCGGTTCTCCGTCTCGCTCGATTGCACCTGGTGCACAGATTTCGGCCAAGATTTTACACCTGGTGAAGCACCCCTTTCGGTTTCCACTGGTAAACTCTCGGTGTTGAAATCGACAAAAATATTTGTATTAGATAGCGGGAAAGGCTGGCGCGAATTTATGCTACAAAATTTAGGCGAACTACAAATTCCTTCGAATCGTAACTTTACTTGGGTTGGCCATAATGGTTTGTAGTATTTTAAAGACGAATTTGCATAGAAGCAAAAGCTTAGCGAACAATATACTTTCTACCTTTTCAATCATTCTCTGCTACATTAACCCTTTGCGGACGAGTGTCTGCAAATAATCGCCACATGCCTCGTTTTTGTGGACGCACGTTTACTGTTCAAGCAGAAAGTTTAAATTAATATCGTTGATAAACGCTTCAAAGTTTTGGGCATTCGTTGACCTGGAACTCGTAAGCTTAGAAATTCGTAAGATTTGGAATTCAAAGTCAAAAATACTCTTTTAAGTTTTATTATTCGTCGTCCGCAAAGGGTTAAAATTTCGTTGAAGTATTAATTAATAACAAAAAAAGGGTTCGAAGCGTATTAACTTAATAGAATCTAACCAGTCTCCACGGTAAATCTTCTACACTTTCCCGAATCCATAATGCAAAGGTCGCTTAATGTATTCGTCGTATGAGTGGCTGGCGACATTATGGCGTCCGACACAAATACTACGTCTGACCGACGGAGACAGCCAGACGAGGGACTGTGCAATATTTTTAAACTGGTATTATTACGGCAGAAGCGTGCATTTATTATTACGTTACCGCAAGCCGACTGGCGATAAATGGATATTAGGAAATTATCCGGCTACCTCATTAAAGTGCGCTCTACTTAATTCGCGCACACAACTCTAAATGCAACCGATTTCCCGTGTAATTTTGCGCACCGATGTGCTCGCGTGATTGAATATTCTGGACCACTATTAAACGCGAGCATTCAATATGCTCGTCGTGTTCCAGCTCTTCCCATCTGCATTTGTCCTAAGCTGTTAATCTGTTCGATTGGGCAAACGCCGTTTCGAATAAACAGCCATTAAATTGGAGAAACGTTTGAAACCGTTTGATACATCACATCATTTTCGGGATAGCGCGCAATGTACCTGTACACGTTCGTAGTACTACGTATGGCAGTTAAAGTTTTCGGTCGAACGCGATAATATAAATTTAGCTAAAACGTTAATCGTAAGTCTAATTAAGAAAAATGTTACCCTATATGTTTGATCGAATTTTACGCGAAAAATTAAGTATTAACGTATGAATTTGAAGAGTATAGTCGTTCGATGTCTGTTCGACGAATATTGCACCGAGAAAAACTGTAATTTAGTCTATAGTGTCAATTGGATGAACAGACAGTACCAGTGATTTATTTTTAGACTCACGTCACGCAGAGTTTCGTTATATCAGACTATCACAAACACAGGCAGAGGGTATATTATTAATTTTTGCAAAATTTAAACGCAATCTCAATTGGATTGTTAGTTAAATAAATTCGTATTACCGTAAGACTACTTTTATTTACGCAAAGTAATTACTTGTCTAGGTTTCCAAAGTTTCGAATCATAAAAATATCATAAAGTTTCGAGCTTTCGAATATCTTATCTCTAAAACAAATTAATAACCATAAAATGGTACTAAAATCCAAAGCAAGTGTGTTCCGTTAAATATTTGAATTTTTGGTGCTATACGAATATTTATGTGAGTGATAATACGCTAAATTTCCCAATTTTAATTCTAACTTTTGCGAAAGCTTCTAAAAAATGTAACTTAACTTTCTTCCTCTTTATGGTCTCCATTTAAAGTAAGGTTTCATGTTAAATATGTGGAGTCATTCGCTTGCAGTTCGATAACAGTGATTTTCTCAATAATGTCGTTAATTGAAAAAAAGCATTCGCAAGGGTGGTGCAAGAGGGTAGATGCGAGGTGGGGTTTCAGTGGGTTACGGGGTTGAAAACTTGTGTACGCCGTAAGTGTACAAGGATATATAACAGCTCTCCCGCTATCGCGCGCACATAATACACATATATTTACTTTGGTAGAGGTACACATGACACGAGAAAGTATACGGGAGTAGAGAGATGCAAGAAATAAGCGTAGGTTGGCTTTGGAGTTGCTAGGCGACCGGACTCCGCGCTCTTTCCGTATCAGGATTCAGCCTCGTAATCTACAATTTTTCACCCTATCGGAAAGCTCGCCTTAACGAAATCAAATTTGCAATTTTAAACCTACATTTCTGCTATCAGATTAAGACTTAAACAATAATACGTGGTATATTTTAGTAAAGTATTAGATAATCCCATAGGTGACGTAAATGTTGTAAAAATTGAGAAACATTGGAATGCATACACGAACTATTTGATAAATAGAGGAAAATATATCGATGATTTTCTTTTATAAATAAATTATCTTGTTTTATTCCTTATTTTTGGATAATCTAATAGACAAAGTAATTTTAAATAGACAATTAACCCTTTTGCTACTATGGACATATATATACTTCTTCAAGAATTGGACTGGCATTTGTTGAAAGCATACGTATATTTCATCTACAACACAATATATTTTTTTTAATCATTCGTGCGTCAATATTACGGTAAAATTAGTCACGTAAAGTATCCAAATATTTATACCTATATCATTTTTATACCAATAAACGTTATCATTACCTACGCTTTTAGTTCTCGGTTCCAATGTGCCAATAACGAAAGGGTTGAAGTAAGATATATTGCATAGTACTGCAAATATTAATAACCGCGTAAAAATTCTCAGCCAAAAAACCCAATTCAACTTTTGACGTACCGGTACGTCATCGGTTGCAAGTGGATTAAAATCCACCTAAACGAAAGGATTAAGAACGCAAGAAAAAAAGGGAAAGAACAAAAGTTCTGTTCGAAATAACTCAAGGATCCTAACAGGGTTAAGAATCGGAAAAGGAGATGCTGGGAAAAAAAGTTAAGATTGTTACAAAATTCATTAGCGCGATAGAAGCTGCGCGAGCAAATCCACGATCCCCCTGCGTTCTTCTTATTTCTACATCCCTCTTGACACGATATAGGGTGCATTGTAGTTCTCGTTACGGCCCTGCAGGTATCCCTTAAACAGCCCATTTCAACCCTCTGGAAAATCCATCTCTCTCTCTCTCTCTCTCTCTCTCTCTCACTCTCTCCCTTCGCCTCTCTATTTCCCTCTGTTACTCCTCGTCGATCTCTTGTTCTCCCCTCGGTCCAACCAATCCACGTTGCTGCATCGCACACATAAACTCTGCACCGGATCAATGCACCTCGCGAGCCCACTTCCGTTTCATAGACGAATATACATAAGCACGCGTGTGCGCGTACTGTAATGCACGTATGCGCGCAAAGTGCATATGTGAGCTGTTCCATCGCTCAAGCGTCGCACGGAATAATGATTAACCTGGGATTAACGACACTCTGCCATTGGTTTGCGTCTCCTGCTTCAAAGCAATTAGATACATACGCCGCGTCTGTCGATCTTTCGGCTGATTTTTATTCCGCAAGTTAAAGATCATTCGATTAGTTGATTTGTTTTCGATAGGCGTTCAGTGAAAATTAACGTTTAACTCGATGCCTGGGGATAGGGAAATGTAATTTGGATTGATGGTTTCAAATGGGAAACGATGTATACTATATAGTTCATAAGTATCTGGACACTTAACGCAATTTAATGAAAGGATTTACGTCTTTGGATGTATTGTAAATATCTCCAAATAACGTCGACATTAATCAGCATGCAAATTGACACGTGGACGAAGTATGATGCATTATACATTAACCATTTGCTCTACAATAACGAGTCGCACTCGTGGTGGAAATTATAAATATTGTTTATAGGATCGTACAAAATAGGAACATTAATGGAAATTGTATTTTAAAGTATTAATTCAAGTATATAATGTAAAAGTGTCCAAATACTTATGAACGATAGTGCGAGTACCGAAAAGGTTCAAAATTACTTATACTACTGAATCTGATGTTTATCGATGTTTTCGAACCATCGTACAGAAATTAGAAACGCACTTTTTAAGTAATTAATGAGTAAACCATTTTGAGCTACATAAAATCGGTCATTTCATACGCAACGACATAATAGTTTCGTTTCAGACTTCTTGGATTAAGCATATTATTACATGCAAAGCATACTTGCGTGTTCGAAATAAATCGTAGATTTTATTTCGAGCTATATATCCTAATATATTTCCTTATAAGTTGCTCGAGGCGTTAATAAAAAGAGTTTCTCATTATAGGAAATTTATTTCTTGTCAAGAATTTATATGATGTTCGCAACTTCACTTTTATGGACCGTTAAAATACATGCTTCCCTGCAGTATACCTTCCCGTAGAAAATTATAACCTGCTTGACGGTGTTCATGGAAAAGGAGATGAAATTTTTCAAAACTTGCCGTCGAGCAGTATTTTATAAAATGTAACAGTTTGTTCGAAAAAATACACCGTAAACATCGTAACTTGAAGTTGGTACAAGTATTACGCGCAATCTTTTCCCCTCGTTGATAGCTTGCAGCTCAATATCTCACCCTCCGGTTTTATTTCTCGATGTTAGAAAAATTTAAATCTAAATTTATAGATACGCAATTTCTTATATTAAAATTGAAATCTGTGCTACTAAATTAATATGGACGTATCTTAATTTTAAACGCGAATTACTTTTGACGCGTGCTTATCAAGCGTATTAAATTTCCATTCGTTTATCTTTTACGTTCAACCGCGCAAAGTTTCTGCATCGATTCCGAGTGTCGCATATTTATGCGGCACATTTTCTAGACTATGTTGAAAAAGTAGAGGTGATGCACGATTTGCGGTACGAGTGACTGTACATAAATTGGAAAGTATCTTTCTGCGGCGATACGTGGCATTGCAATGCCAGTGGTTGGCATTAAAAATATTATATTTGAAATGACCTTCGGAAATAACCATTCTAACGGAGGGTCGTGAGTTATAAATGCCATCCCGTGCTCATCCCTATACCCTTTACCCCGAGTTTGTCCTTTTCGTCCTCTGCGCCATATCTCGCGGAATCCCATGGTAGGAGAAGGGAATCCGGAATAGTCGCCGGGAAAACGACCGTCCTGGCTTGACGTGCGCTAGGTTATGACCTGAATAGCAGATTACCCGTTTACGAGGCTACATCCTACCTTTCGCCGTTTTATTGAATTCAGGGAATACTCTCTGTGTGCATCGCGGCTTTCGCGCCACCCCAACGCCAACCCATCTCTCGTACAAAGTTGCGTACGTTGCGTTTGTAGTTTCAATTCAATGAATAATATCACGCGTCCGTGCGGGTTCATAATAGGAAATCGCGAGCAATTCGAAGAAATATGCAGGATGTCTAGGTTGAAACAGATCGACTATTAGGCTGTTCGAAGTAATTATGGCTGAAGAACATTCGTAGGCAATATGTGTACAATTATCATTTTATCGAATACCTTTGCATATGATGTTTGTTTTTAGCAATACAAGCACAATTCTTATGAAGAAATTTTATTCTAGTTTTGTTTTATTTTAATTTTATTTTAGTTTACTTTTACTCGTAGAATTATTCTTATCCTGATTGTACCACGATTATTGGGATACTCCGTGCATTTAAAAGTATGGGTACTTAATCACATGCAAGTTAAATTATCAATTCTACCAGGGAAAAGATGAGCCAAAAGAAATTGTTAGTTGGTAAATTTTCTTCTAGCTAAGTTTTACACGCTTCATATATATTGCAAGCCTACAAACACAATAAGGCTTCCACAACGAAGTTTCTATAACCTAGAATTAAAAGAATCTTTGAATTAACCGTTTCGTTATCACACGGTTGACTATCGAGCGCGCGAAACGAGCCATAAATTTCAAGTCAAACAGGCCGGATAATTTGCCTACAATTAACGCAACGCGAGAAGGTATAATTAGACCGCGACGATTATCCCGAGATATTCGATGCTCGCGAAACGCGCGAAAACTGGACAACGTATTCCTTAAATTCTTATACAGTGGACTCTGGAAATTTCAGTTTCGCGTAATAGTCTCGTAGCTCGAACGAATCAAATCGACCATAAAGTTTGGTTACGCTAGTATTCGTACAACGAATTTTTGCAATAATTCCAGACACGCGGAATGACATTAAGATGCGTACCGTGCACGGACTCCGTCACCGAAGGGTTCAATTTTTCTTCGAATTTCGAGCCATTCGAATTTCAAGGGTCCACCGTATTCCCTCCTACCGTTGACGAGGTCTCCATTTCCGTTGAACGTATTCTCACCAAGCGTTTCACGAATCGGTATTTTCCCTTTTCGAGATTTCCAGCGACCAACGGTCTGATAAAGTCGAGCGTGGAGCGGAGGAGGACGTGCACAAACGATCTCGAAACGAAGGCAGATATTAAAGTTCCCTCTTTCGAGCACTCGTGAATCTTCTAAAAGATGCAGCAAATCCAAAGGAGGAAAAGAGGGGCTTTCGAAGCACGAAGGAAGCTAGAGGGTTTCAAAGACAGAGGGGTGGTTTTTTGGGATACAAGGCTTGGCACCCTTCAAAGGAAGAAGGGAAACTCGACGATTGCTCGGTCCAATTAAGGTGGCGCCTAGCGCTTGGCGATGAGTCGAGTAGTGCGTAGAAATAAAACCAGCAGCGGAAAAAGAGAGCGGACAAAGGAGGAGGAAAGGAAAGAGGGAAAGTGTGCAAGAGGCAAGATCGACTCTCTTTCCTTTTTTTCCCCCTCTCTCTCTCTCTCTTTCTCTCTGTTTCACTCTCTTTCCCTATGCTTCGTCCACTGGTCGAAGCAGCGTTGCCAGGCGACAGGAGCACCGGCGACCCTCGAGGATGTCACGCAGGGTGCACGCAAAGAGAACGAACTTTTGACCTTTTAAGGGTGTCTCCTTGAACCGCAGCTCCACGGCTTCCGCTATGGCGATGCCCGCGTGGACATTCTCGGGGTTAATGTACCCTGTTGAAAGAGCGAAATTTTTAGGGATGCGAATCACAAGTATCTACCATTCGAGCTTGCTGAAATAATTGCACGCCGCGCTGGAATACGTTGCATCGCTTCAGGCGAGTATTACTGAAAAATTGTCGAATTTCAAATTTCCTCGATATCGATCGAACTTGATCAAATCTGTTATAAGAGCTGAATTAACGATAGATTCACGGAACGCATCCATCGATTCCCCTGCTTAATGCTGGAGCGATCATAAGTATCGTTTTCTAGAAATTTATGTTCAATTTAATTCATTTAATTATACGAATACGTATATTACTTCACCTCCCTCCCCCTCAATCTTCTACTAATAATATTATGTTATCTCTATTTATATCATTTATAGTATCTTTCTATTGTCTTATATTATTTCGAATATTTATGTACAGTGTACCTATTTTTCCAGAAGCCTGTCAAATTGTAGAATTAATGACTGTAAATGTAGTGTTAAAATCTTCATCCTTCTACGTTTTGTTCTTTTCGTACGATTCGAGGATTTAAGTTGATAGCTAGAGGGTACAAATCTCCTTTAACCCTTCGAGTTCCAACAATTTTCGAATGGGTGGCGTAGTTACAACTTCGAACAAAATTAAGAAGCTTTGAAATTTAACAATGTCTCGGTAACATTTAAGTAATAGAACGAACTTTTCTATCGGTGTATATTCGTGATTAAAACAAAACTGCCTATAAAAGGAGCTGTATTTTCCAGCATTAAGATTTACGGAAAATATATGAAAACACGGATAATAATGCAATACGAACGACAAACGCGTATTATTCTTAATTCCATGGAAAGAGGGGAATCGTTTCGTGTTCTCGGAGTACTGAGAAACATCGAGTGCATATACTTACGTACGTACACGTGCACGATCGCATGCAGGGAAAACAATGCCGGTAGCAGGGTGGTTTTAGAAATGAGCGATGAAAAAGATGGCTTGAGAGTAAGGTTGACAAAGAATGGAAAGGACAAGAGAGAGAGAAAGAGAGAGAAAGAAAGAGAGAGAGAAGTGCTTACAAAGGAAGAAAGCTCTGGTAGAAGTAAAATGGTAGTAAGAGAGAAAAAGCGAGAAGGGCGAAGGAGTGAGAAAGGGGAGCAAGATTCGGGGAATAAGAAGGGATTCGAGGAAGAGGCAAGAGGGAACAATAGCACCGGATCCCTGGGGCGTATTCCGGTCGCCGAAGTACGCACATGCGAGGGAAAAAGATACAACCGCTCGAAAATGCGTACCCACACGTGATCGGATACACGTGCATACTCACGAGCCATAATACGATAGGAGGGAACGTAAAAGGGTTGCAAAATAGTCACCTATAAAATTTCCAAGCGACGGACTTACGGATTACCTCCGTAAGTATTCGAATACTTAATGCAATTTAATTAAAAAGTTCATGTCTTTGGACGTATTGTAAACGTCTTCGAAGAATATCGAGATTAACCATTTGCTCTACAGTAACGAGTCACTCATTCGTTGTGTGAATTTCGGCGCAGATTCAACAAAAACGCCTATTATTAAGGATGAGATTTAGTTGTTACGTTCACAAATTCGAGTCTATCAACGCGATAAATAATTAACGTGAAACATTCGCCAAATACGAATTTAGAAGCATCGTAGTGAATTAATAAAGATTAAAATATTCGTATTAAATATCACGTGTCCGCGTAATCTCCTATAATTACTTAGCACTTAAAAAGTTAACGAAGATGCAAATTTGGAAAGGGAGCGTTGCTCGTAAAATTCATTTTACTAAACTTGTTACCCATTCTAGTTTACAAAACGCCGTACGTGAGCAACGTTCAGTACCTACGCGCAGTCGTATCCGTTTGATCCTTATCTCTGTCGTTGCTTTTATCCAGCTTCAACCCTTTCGTCCTTCCACCCTTTTTTTCAACCTCTCTTTACGAGGGTGTATTTCCCGTGACGCTGTACACGAGCGCGTGAGCATACCGGGATATAACCTTTATGGAGTCCTCGGAAATTAAACGAACCCCCTGTCCTAGACCAAGCAGTTGCGTTATACTCGTCGCGATTTACGGAGCTGGCAACCTATACTGCTAACTTATACAAAGATTCGAAGTTAGAGGCAACGAATAAAGAGGCTCGGACAGTTAATAGTTTTGTTTCGAAAACGCTTCTTTCTTTTTTTTTTTTTGCTTTTTCTTGGCAACGTTTCCGTAGAAATTCTCGTACAGATTTGGCCAAATATAGGAAATTACCATCCTCTGTTGATGATACTTTTTATTATCCTTATTGTTGAAAACTGATTGACAAATCTAATCGCGTCAACTATCGTAAGCTTAATTAGTGTATATTGAGATTTGCTCAGGGCATAAGTATCTTAATACTTTTTTGTAGAGATGAAAAAGCTGCAGAGGAAATTGCAATCAAAATTATAGAGTTCTGTTTAGAAAAAGGATGCAGCTGTATTCTTTAGATGCATCGATGCATAAAAATGCATGAGATTACATTCAGATTGTGCATCAATTGATACCGTTTAATTTTGATTTATCACATTTCTTTTCTACCTCTGAAGGTTTAAAGATGCTTTTAAAAATAACTAGACACCCTGTATTATGGGAAATTAAAAGTTTATGTATTATTGTGGTTATTACTTGAAAGTTAGACGATTATAAATATAAGTGAATATTTTACGAATGGTAAACAACGAATGATAAACAAACGCAATTGTATTTGGATTGCATTATATGGAAATGAAAAGAAATTAGATCTGAAGTGAACGACTACCCCAGTCAATTATGCAATATCGAATATCGACTATGCGTCAGCCTCCCAACACCGCGATAGAAACCGACGATTGACCCATCGAATAATTGGACCTCATAAATAAAAAGCTAATGGAAATTTTCTGTTTTTTTTTTTGTTTCCATACAATACGCACTCAAACTTTTGCGCGGAATAAATGCACTATAATAGCTTTGATAAATTTGAATTGACAAAGATGGTTAATCACTATAAATCAATTTAGGCAATTTCCGCTTGTTCATTTCAGTTACTAAAAATCAAATGAAACCGTGTCTACGATAATCCAATTTTATTTCTTTTGTTTATAGTAAAAAATGCGCATTTGAAAATGAAAAATTCCATTGCCTATTAATTGCAAAATGACGTTATTAGTCCTACAATATTATTTTAGTTTATCGTGGCATGACGTTTATAATACTAAAGATTTACATTTTTGTACATCTATGGAATGTCACAAAAATGTCTTCAGTTAAAAAACAATCATTTCTGATTACAACTTTAAAATTACGATTCTCATAACTCTTTGAGGTACAGCGGTATAAAAAATGTCTCACCTATTTTTTTATACGCCTAACTTTCATGGTGGGAGATATTTAAAACCTGCTTAGAAATTTTTATGTTACAAAAAAGAGAATCTTGTGCCTCAAAGGGATAATCGAAGATTTATTTCTATTCACAATTTCTTTTTAGTTGCTCATTAAATGCCTCGTAATTAAATATCAAACTTTGCAAACAATTTTGACCAAACTGCTTACCGGAATGCAAGAAGACATATTTATGCGGTAAAATACAGTAAGAAGAATTTCGTGGAATTTAGCAAACCGTTCGTACAAGAACCTCAGAAGTATGGCTGCACTTTAGGCACCCTTCTCTTTTTCCGAATCGTGGATACAAGAAACTGTAACCTGTGAAGGGTTTCGTGACCGAAAGCAAGTTCAGGAAATAGTCCTCCGGGAACTTACACTCGCTGCGCCTTCTACTCGTGAAGAGAGCTGACAATGTTCCAAGAACTTCCAGCTCGCGGCTATTCTTCTTTTCTCTCTCCTCTTATCTATCGCATTTTACTGCTGCCTGTGTGATTTCTCGTGCACTTCACTGACACGCGTTTCCTTTCTGGAAACCATTGGCGAAGCATAGGGTAGACTATCCATTGTTACATGGAATCATTACTATAATAAATTAACGTAGACGAAGACAAGAACGGAATTGTAACTAAATATTGCGCAACGCGGTTGTTTTCGACATACGCGTGATCTCTAAGATGCAAATCTATAATATAATGTATCAGACACCTTGAAAATTTCTACGATCAGGGCTTAATTTTCTATTTATGTTAAAATTACACCGTCGACTATAGTTCGTTGGACACTTAATAAATATAGTTACAACATGTTGCCATTTACATCGAAGAATGCATTAAATTATATTGGTTTTTAAACTGGTACTGAAAAATAGGTATACCGTATCTAAGCATGCGAGATTAGAAGGTGAAGATGGAAGATAGTAAATTAAAATAAGCATTCGTATCGTTACACCTATTAAAGTCAACATAAATGGCTGAAAAATAGTATTTACCATCTCTGTATCGAAAGGCGCCATTAATGTCAGTACTGTTTCGGATAATAAGCGTGCAGATAATTAAACGTTTGAATAACGGGTTGTTAGATTAATCGATGCCCTACTGTACTTTTCTCCATTCTTCCTAAAAAATATCAATCTTGAATTAATTTTATACCATCGTAAAACATGCTCGATACGTTTTAATGTAGCCGAGGCAACCGGCTGGAAGAAGTATCGAAAACAATCATTTCGCAAGAAACACAAGTATACAGCATTAATTTCCATCCGAAGTTTAATGACAACGGGGGGTACAAGAGAGACTACGGGCACGAAACACTGTAACCATCTTCAGAAAATAGAGTAATTTCGAGGAAGGTGGAATATAGCAGGGAAGAGGGCGAAGCAGGGATGGGATGCGAGCCAGGCACAAAGTCGTAAAGTGGCACAATGTAGTATCATAACGTCCAACCCCCTTCGAAACGTTTCACCATTCCTTCGTCAGGTACGAGCTTACGCGGAATAGAGATTGCTTCTCTTAGGGCTGTTCTCTCACCCATTTACACTTCTACGTTTATGCGTCATTTATATCCGCTATTGCTTAACTACCAAAGAACACAATAAGAACATTCGAATTTTCTAACACTTCCAAGTTAGCGAATTTTAGTTTTATATAAATATTCCGATACCCGAGTATGTAGTTATTAAGTACGCGAGTTTTCGAACGGAACAGGGGTTTGTAACAATTCTATGGCGGAAGGTTTAAAATTGAAAATGTAGAAATTTAGAAGATTTTAGAAAGAATTTAGAAGAATAGAATTTTGAAGATCTGCGTTTTCTTAAACAATTTTGAAGCCAGCAACACGATGTCTTACATCCTTCTTTTCGCATCACTTACATTTATTCGTCCAATTTCACGTGGACTACAATACGAGTATATATTAAGTGTTCCAATTAGTTTTGTGGACTCTATGAAGATAAATGTGATAACACCGATTTGTAAACCAGTAAAAGATGATTGATGGTCTTAACGTGACTGCGAATACTTCATATCGAAATGTATTAAATATATTTTACATGCTCACATTCATGTCAACGAAAAGAAATGTACAAAGAACAGCAAACAAAACATATAATAATGTTTGTAAATTACCCATATGATAATGTATTTATTACACATATATAGTACGATATAGTATCTGTCATTTCTATGTTGAAACTTCGTTGGTAGTTATCGATTGTAGTAGCATCAACGAAGCATAAGTCAGACTATTGATTTTCGTATAGAATCATCCGGTGACTACCTAGTCCCCTTACAATTTTAGCGTCACATGCGACGTTACATGTTTAGAGTAGAGTAAAACAAGAACGAAGTAAACTTTCGTACAGTTTCTTTATACAAGTTTGGTTCGCATATAACCAAGCACGAATTTACGATGTTTCTTATAAACGAGTGATCTATCCTACACTTAATCAACGGTAATAGCTAAATGGTGCACGGTAGCGATATTACAGACACAACGAATAAATTAACGATTTGGTAGAACGCAACCGTAAATATCCCAACCTTACGCAACTTATCAAAGTTTCACGCACGAAAGTGGCGCTTTATTTCGAAGCACGTTATTATTCCAGACGGGCTAACAGCGTATTCCACGCAACGCATTCGTATCTTTGAAGTACGATGCTTAAAAGTTGAACCAGCTCTGTACTTGCTTCTTCAAAGAGCGTTCCAAGCACGCCTTCCATATTCTCGAAAATCCTTGGAAAAGAAAAACTCCAAGTTATCGCGATTCACCGATTCCGATCGTCGACTTACGAACTCTCGTTCGCCGTTTTACCGTTTTCTGCGGTGATCGTAGCACGGGTTTCCCGACGAACGCCCGGCGAGGTCCCTCCGTATGAAACGCCCTTTAACTTCTACCGCCTCGGGCGTAAAACTCGAATATCCTTTGCTCGCGATACATTCTAATACCGGGGCAGCGCTATTCTACTTCGGGGAAACTTTATACAGGATCACAGACACGCCGATACCGTGCACATCAAGAGAAGAACGCAGCCGGCTTACGGCCCTCCGACGCGATTGTATTCGTATTGGACGGCGTTCTACCAACTGCCAGCTTTTACGACTTATGTACGTGTTACGTTGCTCGCTTTACGTTTACGTTCTATACGTAACGTTATGCCCTCGTAACTTCGTCCAAGCGTGTCGATTGCACCGTCGAAACTTGCAGCTTCGAGGAATCGACGATATCCAGAGTGGGCACGGGAAAAGGGAGAGGAGGAAGGGACAATGGCCGGAAAAAGAGAGAGGAATTAAGGACGAAATGGGGAAAATGCGCGATATTAAAGGGTAATATGGAAGCAGAGGGATAACAGGGTTATGGAACGAACGAGAGGCATGGGAACCATTGATAAACATGGAAGCGGGGGGAAAGTGGACTCTGATAACGGAGTACAACCCGTGATATCTACGAAGAATGACACGTAGGACGAATAAACCGTGATAATCTCAAGCAATGATTCTCAATTAGGGCGATATCGCTCCCTAAGGGGTGGTACATTTTTATAAACTAATCTAATGAATATACATTTTTAATACTGGAACTACCGACGATAAAGATGTACGTGATTATATCGAAGAATTCAAAGAAGTACAGAATGCAATGCAAATGAATCTTTAATCCATTCTCTTTATATGAAATCATGATAATTTGCAACAATGCATTGCTGTCAATTTAGACAATTTTCATGGGAAATTATAAATAGGTTATCTCGACTTTGGTAGTTCGAGCTTCAACGAAGCTTACGACTCGAGCTTTTTCACGTTGTCCTCTTTTTGTCATTCGGTTGCAAATGCGTTTTGCAATCGTATCTATTGTTCGCCGCTTTAGTAGTTAAAAGCAGCGAAGACAAGCGTACAATACTTCATTTATTTTCAATCGTATTACGAAGATTCGACAGCGAAAACCGTACAATGTGAAAAGACTCAGACTCGATGCAGATGAGCGACTTTTTGCTGTACAATCGTATACACATGCCTTCAATTTTTTTTTTCTTCTTGAAAAGATAAGAAAAATATACGATCGCACTTGCTTAAAGTTTAAAGTTTTACTTTGGTAAACGACGTTTCATGTGCATCAATCTAATAGACGTTTCTCAGCTGTACTTACATTACCACTCATCTGTACGTCAGAATTTTTACGAATCTAATACATACTCCTTTTTCTTTCGAGGTACTGGGGTAAGTATAGTGGGTTTCATCACAGTCGTCTTACCCAGAAGGCACCCTTGCCTTCCCCACTCCATAGCCAGATCCTCAAAAACAGAAACCCTATTCTCTTTAGCAACGCAACGTCGGGCTGCTTGCCATTTAACGCAAGCTACCTCTCTCTAAACTCTGTAACTAACAAAAGACCCAACGTGGTCACAGTCATCGCCTGGTTTCTGATTTTACAAACTGTATCGACCCGTAAGCACTTGATAGCCATACGGCTCTAGGTCGCCATACAATGGGGGATCGATGTCTGGAAGATCTCACGCACCGAGGGCACTTTCTCTGGCCACACGCAGCCTAAGTCCCAAGTCCCAATCGTAAATCCTTCGATAACGGACAATGCGTCGCTAGTAAAATACGTGGACGCTAACTGTATATTTTACTCTTTTTCTAAGTACAAGTATTATACTTTGCCCGACGTTCGGAACCGAATCTGGCCAAAGATGAAGGGAGGTAGATCTTGCAGGAAATCCTGAGTGTCTCCTCTTTCTCATAGAGAGCGAGTGAGATAGAGATACACAGCGGGACACATCGACATTTCACGGTAGATTTAAAAACATAAACATATGTATATCTTACTTGGATAGGGTTGGAGGCTCACTCCAGGAAGCCAGTTAGAAAAACTGGTGGGGATAACAACCGGCCAATATCCAAGGCAAAATCTCAGCCAATATTCGAGGCATACTAAAGTAAATGTTTGATGTCGCATCAATTTCAAGAAGCAAAGAATATCTGCATCGAGTGGAATCGTATTTTACTATTCTACTGAACAATTTTAATTGTACGGTGTGTATGATTTTTGCATTAACAAGTAGATCGTTCTATTTCCTCCTGCAATCTATACCGCGAAGCATCCCCGCACAATGTAGCATGCGGTCTTGAATCAGGGGTAGCAACCCTTGCGGTCGGGGCAAAGCCTGCGCTCTACCACCCAGTTCCCTTGGGATACCTTCGGAAAGTCTGCACTCCTGATAAGTTACCGCCTATTACTTTTCTTCCCTCAAAGACGTCCTCGCGGGAGTTTGCTCCATCTCTTTAAAACGCGTACCGAATTACGGTAGTATGCGGATCGTTGGCTTGCCTTATGGCAACTATCCAGGGAAATCGATTCGCAAACAGTAAAAGGTTGAAAGAGTAGCAAACTCGGGAAAGCGAAACACAGCGGGTACGCGTGGTTTGTTCGATTCTTGTCGAGCATTTGAGGGCGCCCTAATGGAAGTTATGGTATCGAATACGAAAACGACCACCGGGGATTGAAAATTGTTATTATTATTCTTGAAACACGTACGAGGAACCTTTTACCTTTATTTGAAATGATCGGTAGAATGCAGCCATTTTTAATCGATCGTTGCGAGAAATTCTCAGGTGTCCTATAAACGATACACGATTATTATTTTTTGGCTAATCAGGCAAAGATGCGTATCTTCTTTGACAGAAATCGATCAACAGATTATTTTACTTGTGTATGTTTACTTTTACTTTATGGGTACCGCAATATAAAAAAGGTTGAAAATCGCTGTTCCAATGCATCGAAACTTTTAATTAGATTTATTTCGATTACGGTTCCTATAGCGACTCCACTATCCATTGGGTTGATCGGAAATTCTATCATTTCTTTTTGAACCTCCTCTAATTTTACACCCACCGCTTTATACTTTATTCGAAATAAAATTCTTTACACCGTTATCAAAAAATGGTCAATTTAACAAAAACTCTCAAAAATGGAGTCCGTATCTAATCCCAATAAAAAATTACATACAATTGAAACCCGTTAGTACCCTATAACATGTCTAACACAATAGAACCTGATTTTTTAAACAGTTTTCCGCTTTTTTATTGCCAATTAGTGGAACACGTTCCTCATAAGCTGCATTCCATTCGATTTCTACCTTATCAAAGCACGGTGTGCGTTAAGTAAAATTCGGTAAATCGATCGCGCGGTGAGCCGACGAAGAGGGTTCATTCGGGAAGAACCTCTGCGAAGCTTGTTATCCTGTGAAACGGGCGCGCAATTCGGCGTCACGTTGCTCCAGAGTATTCCACCTCCACAGGGGTTCCCGAGGGAACCACGTACCAAGGATTCCTCTGCCTAGGCAGCTCGAATCTTCTCCTGACCGCCTGATACGGTGGTCCCGGATTTTCGGGCAAATCGGCAGTTTTTCTTCAGCTTATGATCTCTGCCTGGCATCCGGCTAAGGACCCCTCTTCGAACGGTCCGTATTCTATACCTTCGAATGCCTGCGTCGACAGCTGCATTCTTTAAGATATGGAAAATTCCCAGGAAGAATAAAATTTCATTGATCGGGATACCCTTTTCAACGGAGGACTCGAAAGGATTAGCCATCGATGATACAGCGCGTTCGCGAATCTATTTCTCCATTTCACGAGTCACGAGATTCTATTCGACTTTCTACCGAATACCTTCAACGTTCTTGTCTTTCGCCTTGTCAATTATGTCTGTCTGTTGCGTCAAAAGCATTTTCATCGGTCTCCGTGCACCTCTTCATAAACAGGAGGGCATGCAGCGAGTGGAGCACCTGTGCTCTGCATTGGTGTTACGCAAACATGGAAACATTTGTACGTACCGCTACTGACTGATAAGAACGCAGGCCCTCGTTTGAAAAGAATTCTGCTTTAATTCATTCGCGACGACTAATTTAACCCATTGGACTACGATAACGAGACACACTCGTTCTATGATTTACAGCGTAGATTCGATAAAAATAAATATCACCGAGGATGAAATTTAATTTGAACTTTAATGTTAGCTTCGTTTTACAATAAAAGTTGCGTTGAATATTCTTACGATTTTTGCACTTCACGCGATATAAAAGCAACGATCAACTTATGTTAGCGTGTGTAGGTAATCAAATAATTGTAGGGCAAGGGGTTAATAACCTAATCAATAAGTGGATGAAGGTACTAAATTCTAACTAAAACAATGAAAAAGTCTAACAATTCTTCAGCACCATGTTTGTTTACAAACGAAGATTTGAAATTTTACAAAATTTGTGACGATGTAATCAGCAACATTTTTCTTTAGTAGATACATAGTTCTGAGGAAAACACGATGGGGTCATTTAAATAGTTAGTTGTATCATATCAACCCCTTGCCGTGTGATTTTTTTACTGACTACAAATAACGTTTCAGTGCTGTGTAAAATGTAAAATATCGTAACGTTATAACTAATTTGTACATAATAGCATGGGAGGGTTGAGTTAACTCCAACGGTTTTAACCCTTTCAATAGTAAATACGACTATAGTAATCCTAGTTAAGAATTCTAGCTAAATCTAATAATACAGTTTGACATTCCCAGGCTTGTAGTCAATTTAGTATTCGTTAAGTATCAACCGACTAAAGACTAACAATTTGCAACTAAATGCTACTATGAACTAACAAAGTCTTTTCGCTACAAACTTCGCGTGCAACATTCACTCACAATCAGAGCAATGGATACAAATGCAACTAAAACTAGTATATAATGCAACCAAACGTACGCGTACTCTACAAACCTTCAAGATCGATTCATGCGAAAATGAAGCATCGTACGAAAAAATACTCTAGTCTAAACTTTCGATTTAGTTTTCATATAGATTCGCCTTGCTTTGACTTGTATCACTAGTTTGGAAACATCCTGTACTTGTAAATGGGAAAAGTTTAAAATCAAATGGACACAATATGGTTTGGCAGAGGATTAATTGTGATAAGGGTATAGGGAGCAACGATGGCTAAAGAATTATGGTATTTGCGTATTAATAAAAGCCATTGCGAGTGTAATAAAATAAATCTGTAACGAACGAATTGCAAAGGTGAGCAAAGCGTGGAGGGAGAGTCGACGCTTTTGCAATGATTAGGGATGCATGAATATAGGGAGATGTGTTATCCTACGGGAAAGTCGTTCGGCGAAAGTGAGTGGAAAAAGACGGAAATCGCAGAGGTTTCCGTAGGAAATTCCTCGCGTAGACTGAAATGGTGAGAGTTCCATTGCCAGGGCCTCAGAAACGATTCATGTATTCCGATCGAACAGTTTCTGTGAACAGATTACTGCCATTCCTGTTATATTGTGGCCGTAATTATTCTACATAGAAAATGCTGAATAATGAATATTGCATATCCCTTAATGTTAGCCAATTTCATTCGCCTACAAATTTGCATTCTAATTTTACTTGCACTTTATTGGTATACTAAACAGTTGCCCACACTTTGATAGAAGCTATGAAATTACGCAATTAATTTTGTCTACTCGTTAGTTGTAATCGATTAAATTAAGTAGGAAGAGATTGACTGCAATCTACGCGCGAAGAATATGAGGAATAATTACAATACAATTATGAAAGCTTTAATATTCGGCGTCGCTGGTAATCAAAATATTTGTGAAAGAGTACAGTTGCAAAATATACTACGAGAACTATTGCAAATATAAATTTAGCATTCACGGAAGTTTATATAAATATTAGAATATTTGAATGTTGCTTTATAAAATTCGAAACTGATGATTTTTCACCAGACCATAAATTAAAAGATAGGCTAACAGATTTTAAAATAGACGACTTTTGTTCATACTTAATAAAACTACAGAATGTTCTCTGCAAATTTACGTAAATATTATTGCAAATCAGTGACCCCGTCGTTTCGACGGCCTTGGTAATAATCCTAGCAAGGTAATAATCCTAGCAAGTAATCTAAGCATTAACTTTTACGGCTAAAGCTACAAAAGTGATAACAGTAAGGGGCAGGAAGTACAATGTGGCGCTGATTTGATTAGGGTGCGCTGATACACGTCATCGGCAGCCTACACAGGCTGCAACAAGATTGCAGTAACATGCAACATGCATTGTGATACCTTGAAACCGATACTTGTATCGCAACATGTTGCAACGTTTGTAGACCAATATCAGCGTATGGGGATCGATTGCAGAAATCAGTATCCCATTCCAATGAAACCTAAATAGGAGGTTTACCAGTGAACCCCAATAATTTGTAACTCGCTTTCCATAAAATTAACCCTTTGCCTTGCAATGACGAGCGTGGCTCGTGAAACAGATTTTGTACCGAATACAACGAATGCATGCTGCATTTCTAATAAACCATAATTTCACTTCTAAATGTATCATGAAACTACAAGATTAATGTTTATGGAATGTAAATTACGTGCAATATATTAACGTTCCGTGTCCGATACGGTGTTAAAGCAGTTAATGTTCAGCAGAAACTTCTCGACTATTGGTACATTAATAGGTGAAGGGGTTAATACGTAAGGAGGTGAAGTAGCCCCCTGATGATTTCGTATAAGAATGCATAGTCCATTCCATGCTTCTACGGACAACTTCAGTCGTCTTTAGCATCGAAAGGGTTAAAAAAAGTTTGATGGTCGATAGTACTGATTTCTGGACCAAACCGAGAGCAGGATCTCATTACGCCGAGAGTATCCTACGGGCAAAGTTCTTCGGGATTTTCAACTTTCCCTAGAACATGGCCTCCTAATAGTGAGGGAAATTCACCGTTCCAGTATTGGGAATTTTCACGTTCGGCAACAACCTTGCTCTCCGTCTTTCCAGGTTGCCCTAGGTCAGGGAAAGCGGAGCGTACGGCTCTTTTCAGCCTACTACCGGCTCTGCTTGCCGATACTTCCACCTTTCAGCCGAACACTGCTGCTTTTCCGCGAGGAAAACCTGCGCCTAGATCCTTCGGGATTACCCGTGTAACAAAACCTCCTGCCTCAACCTGTTATCCTGCCGCTGACGTATTTGAATTTTTTGACAAAACCGCTTTTCTCGCTAAAACGAGCTCGACCTCGTACAGAGGTTGTGTCACTACGTCTATTTCCGTGCATCTTTGCGCCAAATATTAGAGGTTGTTGCATATGAAACGGCCGATCTTGTGTAATTCAAAGTTTTCTAGCCACTATTTAATTAAAAATAATACTAAACGACGCTTACTTTATATACATATATAAAGTTTAGACATTGCCGAATTTAACGGTATTGATAGATAGTCAATAGTATAAAAAGAGAACGACAAATAGTAATGATAAAACGAACCATGAATAGAAGTTATATTCTAATGTTCTTCTTGAAACGTTCTTCTAGGTTAAATTTAAGCTGTTTTATTATTAATATTATTCATGAGAGGAAAGATATAATTTGTAAACGAACAAGTCGATGTTAGTTCGGAGAGTTTTATACCGAAAATATAAACTTTGAAAATGTACCTTATAATCGCTTAGAAGAAGTGATCGACAATGATATGCTTCAATGTGTACAAGATACATATATTTTACAGTTTCTAAATTAATCAGTGATTAAGAAACTTGAAGCTACATACGCAACGATCTATTACATAGATTTCACGTTCTGGAATTCGATCTATGCATAATCTTCAATTGTTTAAACATATGATTTACGTCGGTTTGCCTTACAACCACAGATGTATGATAGAGCGATCAATACGTTCTGTGTATAAACTCACGCGTACGCGTACGTAGGATAGAATCTGTACGTGTGCAAGATTAATGTAGGTTACAACACACGTATGCTTGTTACAACATGAGCTTCTATTCGTCCTGAAATCCTGGTAACGTTGCTACAAAATTTTGAAGTTTATTTTGTAACATTCCCGAGTAAACTTTTGTAAAAACCTTCCACCACAAGTTCAACGATACTTAATAAATATTCGGAGATCGTGGTACTTTAACCATTATTTTTCTGTCAATTTTATAATCCCTTAATTACTTAACGTATTCATTTTTCCACGTTATATTACGGTTCTTATAAATTAATCAAAATAACTAAAAATGTTGAAGTAGTTGAATTTAACACACTTTGTATATTTTAACCCTAGAAAAGTATTCATTAAAGATCTATATTTCACCAAATGCTTCTTATATCTTCAAATCTTTTACTATTTTCACAAAACGGGTATCGAAATTGTTACGAATATGTTTGTTTATGTTGCATGAACGTTATATTAAGAGCTTTTAACGATAGAAACTACAGTGAGACCAAAGTGAGAGCATTTTCGGCTAGTTTAAGGATTTACGAAACCCTGGCGACTCCCGTGACAAGAAAAAAGCAGCGAGTTTTAAAATAGGCCTAGAAAAATATTTTGGTGGCCGGGTTGATGCGGAATAAACGAGCATTAACGTCAGCTTGAAAGCGTGCCAGGTCCTTTCGCTTGATTCCGAAACCGAGGACGTGGCGACGGAATTCCCTGCCACGGACGATCCTTATTTTTGGATCGTGTCATCCTGTCGTGTTCGCGATTATTTGCGGAACCGTTCAGCTGACTTGTTCCCATTCGTCACTCCCTTTGCCATCGAGGAGATCAGGAAATTGTGCTTCTCTCGCCCTTGACAAATGTACCGATAACTTTAAAACCAAGTTCAAAACGATTTCATCGCGTTCACGTTAAGACGATTAACCTGTAATCATAGACGTGCGATCTATGAGACGTTCAAAAGATGCAGAGTTACAAATTTTATAATAATTATATTTTAGTGTATACAAGTATACTAGTATAGTATAGTATATTTTAGTATACAGTATTGTTTTATTATAAAATTATAAGTTTGTTTCTTGTTATTTGAAGCTCTTCAACTTCACAGAATCCACAGTTTTGCTGGAATTTGTATAAGATAAACAATAAAACTCGTGGAAGAATTCTTGCATTGGAACGAATATATTTACAAAATCATATACTCGGTTATTTGCAACGTTCTTTTTGGAATCGTGCAGGTATAAATTTTTCGGACAATTGCAAATAAACTTGGCTTTCAAAAACTGAGGTCGATCCTATTTGTTTTAAATAATCCTATATGAACAGCGTTTTTTTTCTTCGGAAAATTACTAGAAAACATTTATTTAAACGAGGAGACCTCGCAAAGTTTCGTATTGGAGTTTCGCGAGTTTATAAATTAGGTTTCGTCCCATCCTTAGTATAAATATTTCATAATAAAATGTTAATTAACGATAATACGGTGTTCCCATTATGCAATCATGCGTTTTACGTATAACCAACGAAATTCCACTTTGGTAGTGTAAAAATCACGAAACACCTGCTATTCTAAAACGATACAGTTATATCGACAAACCTATTTCAAGCGTTTGTTGTGAAAATTTTGATCCGTCTTATTTTTAGCGAGGGAAATCAAAACGAACTGAGTAGATCATTCAGTGTTTAAGAATAGTTTAGTATTCTAATCGAGCGTAAATTCACGTTAATACACAACGACCGCGATGCCAAGAAACGTTCACGATCCGTGTCCATTCTACTTCGTTCGAGATCTGGCGATTCTACCAGCTACTTTACACAATTAACATATTTTAATCCTAGAACACAAACATTTGTCACTTAAACGATTGGCAAACTTTATAGCAACCATTTTAACGCGATTTATTATATAAATTCTGAATATAAACAGATGTTTAACCGTGGTTTGCTGTAAATATATTTTATTTATAATGTTTCACCGATAAAATTGAAAGCAACATTCGCAACATCGTGACGCAAGGAAACAAAATTTAGAGATTCACGAATTTATTATCGAATAACGTTCGTATTCTAGGATTAAAGAAGCATCAATCCATAAAGTTGAATGAAAGAATGTTGAATCCATAAAATTTGTCATCCGATACGACTATTATACTACGGTGGTCTTATAACGAACGACGTTACGACGAACGAATGCCATAGCGAATCGTTTCGATCATTAAATCAAAATATTACAGCGAACCAATATGCTGCGTAATTATAATATTATATTTATATTATTCAATCCCTATCAGTTTTCAATCGACGTCTCGCCGGACCGGTTGCAAAAATTGAAACAGTTATTGGTAAATGGGGCGAGAGTTCTAGGGGAGAAGTTAGCCGAGGCTAAAAGGGGGAATAAGGGCAAGATAACGAAAGAGGAGACGCGCGTTCCCCGCAATTTTGACGTCAGTCTGGCACCGTGCCATACCCTCACGCGGCATCCCATCGGCGAGAGAGAACGTGGGAGTGGAATTCCCTGATTCTCACGAGCCTTATTTTGGGAACGGCTCGCTCGGCCGCCCGGAAGCGGGACTTACAAATTTGGAGCGGTGGCCCATTTTTTTCCCCGCCGCTTCCCTCGCTCTGCTCTGGCTCAACCGAATTCGCCGGCCAATTCTTGGAACCGGTCTCCGCGCTCCTTCAGAATCACCTTCCCTCGCTTTACCTTGCCTCGCCATCCATTTTCCTCGAACGACTTCTCTTTTAACCCGCTCTTCGCACGCCTATGCGAATTTTTTTTTTCTTTTATTCGCGACACGTTTTTCGTGGAAATCGCGAGAACGAATTTTCGATCCGTAAGGTTTCCCCCTGCCGCGGAAACACGAATGTTTCCCTTTACTGGGACGGCATTTGTTTTTCCAAGATAAGTTACACCGAATACTTCTAAACAATAACGAAGAGGTATTCTCTCGATATTTAGTATATTGTTTCACGCATAAATCGGGGCGTTAGCTAGGAGAACAGCGTGGGTGAGTAAACCCGGTTTCGAGAGAGCAACGGTTGAAGAATTAAAGGAGCAATACTTGTATGTTAATGACCCACGCTTTCTACGATTGATTTTGGTAGGGGAATATATATATTCTAATCTTTAGGTTCAATTATGAAAAAGATACAACGGCAATCAAAATTGAAACTGTGTCTCGCGCCTTTTTCGCGTGCAATCATTCTTTTGTACAGGATCATTTATTTGATCGGCTTTTAATGTTGAATACTACATTCTAGGTACAGTAACAAGGCTATACTAACTTACTGTTAATAAATAATTCGTTAATAATTACTATTAATACGTAATTCCGGAATATTCCATTCCATTGTTTCTAATACAAATATATTGTATTCTCGACTATTCATTACGAGCGTAAAAGTTGACGAAGAACTTCGAATTCGAAATGTGAATAAGTAACACGTAAAGGTGGCCCAGCATGGCGAAGCTACGCCTTAAAATCTTCTACTTTCTTCAATTTTTTTGACATAGTAGAATAAAACCTGGAGGAAATATACTTCGTCGACTGTAGAATGCATCGAATCGATTTTAAGTTAGAAACGCGTATTACGCTGTTTTCACGAAATCGCGTAAAATATGCGTTCGCGTCACTGTTAAATTGTCCACGGTGCTCGAGCATTATTCTAATAAAAGTCATGATGAAAAAAGCCTACGTATCTGGCAAAGCACAGGCGACACCCACGCGACTACATTCTTTTATATCTCCCGCTTCCTTCCTTAGAAAGGACGCAGAGTTCGTAAACGGGCGGCTGTTACGATCGAATAAATGAATAGCTAACGGTTCGATAGCAATCACGTAGCCGTACCGCTTCGACGACACCCACCATTCTCGATCCCAGTGCCCATGCAGCCAGGAAACAGTAGCACGACGACCTTCGTGTGATCTCTCTCTCCAGGAATTAACTACATTCCTAACCGGACTATGTCACTAAACGGACCTATAAGCACCGTGGAATCTTTTCTAGGAATCGACGAATCATAATACAAAGGATGCCTCAATCGTCGCACCAACGGTTGCAAGCAAAAGCGAAGAGAAAGTCGAGGTGTCAAAAGTACTGCACTCGCCTGATACGATGAATTTACGCGATACGTCAAATGCGAAACGGAATAAATCTTGTAGGTAATATTTATCATACTTCCTTACACTCTTTCGGCAGAACTATCTTCTATTATTTGATTTTCTATCATTTTTAATCTTTCGAGAAGTTACAGCTTTAATGCAGTCGTGATATTTAATGTCTAGGTATGTTTTTAAGTATTGATAAATAAGTATTACCGAAACAACGTAATACGAAGGTAAAAACACAATTATGTTATCATTATTAGGTGAATCAATCTCATATTAATATATTGGATATATAATTTAAGTTCGATACATAATAAAATAGGAAAGGCGACGCGAAAATGAATCGATAAGTTTATTATATCAAACGATTAAACTTTCTTTCGAGCAAGAGAATACATACTTAGCACTGTCAAAAATAAATGTTAAATTTGACAGGAAAAGTATATTATTCATCGATACATACTAGTGTTATAAATTAAAATGCCCGAACGGTAGAAATGTTCGAGTCACTGTATTTCAGGATCCACGAAAAAGCGTAAAATCATGTTACAGAGCATAGTCAACGTAATGATTCATTTGCAATGACTCTTTATTCAGGGAGTCTTATTCAAAGTTCTGGAATGGGAACTGTAATAAAGTTAACTCTGGTATGGATCAGAAATTCCGTGTCGCATTCCGCGAGAAACTAATGGTACCGAAAGTTGGAAGCGCGCCACCGATGGTTCACTAATATATTATGCATACCTAAACTTATTTAACATCGCCCCTTTAACTCAGCCGAATTTATTCCTCTCGTCTTCTTGCGTTCATCTCTTTATAGGAAGAAAGGTGAAATTTAACATGAAGTATGTAATCAAATAATAATGTTAAAAGTGTCTAGGAATCGAGGAAAATTTATGTTATGTCAGTCGATACGCTACTCGAGGAAAACTATCTTCCATCGAGTTTCAATTCCCTGGCTTTGATATTAGAGCAATTATTACACTGTGGATTTTTACGCGTTTATTGGAAATTTAAAGGAGCAAAGAAATGCTAATCTTTAAAGTTATACAAAATTATTCAAAGTATAGTGGATTAAATACTAAACTGGTTACACATGTGTATCCCAGTAAACAGTAAAACCCTTTTGATGACTTCTCCAGATTTATAAGTGCGAACACGTTTAGGTGAGCACACAAAACATATTCTCTATTTGTGGAACAATTCCTAGTAGACTGAATCTTCAAGTATCACGAGAAACATTCGACATACTGTAAATATTGACTTTTAATTCACTAAAATTGACGCCCTTAAAATGGTTAAATAACTTAACACGCAAATTATACGTAATTAACTCTTTCGAATATAAAACATGTTCAAGTTAATTTTTTTAAAAGATTCACTAGAGTTACTAGTTCTTAACGCAAATTATGATAAGTAGATACTGATTAACATGATTGATATTTCGGAGACACAAATTGTATAATGTGTAACGTATTCTATGCATATATTCTACATAATTTGCCATATCTCTTGCATATTTATTCTTTTTATTAACCTTTCAAATCTCACGATCAGGTGAGATTTATTCGCTATACGATAAAGCATGTAATATGCACGTTTCAACACATTTTAATTACATAAGAATCCACTGTCAAATGATCACGTATTTAAGTTCTTCCGTCCCATCGCGTTGATTTTATTGAAAAAGATAAATTCTTTAATATTTTGGGCAAGCTTTTAAAATTTTGTACTCCATATTACCACCGTTTACCGTAGCAATTACGGGTGTAATAATCGTGGCCGAAGTCAGGTTACTGGAACAGGTAATCGTACAAGCAGACGGACTATATCTGCTATTGGCAGAACGATTTCCAGTAGCCGAGGAACAGGACTGCTACTCGGGTCTTTCGGAGGAAGTACTTAAAACGTTCGTGCAAACTACGATGAAGTGGTTCGACCAGCGCAGCGCAGCAGAGAGAGAATCGCGGCGAGACCTTCTCTACTCGCAACTCGTAGACACTCCCGGATTCGTCGAGCTCCAAGAACAAATCTCAATGGTGGAAATTACTGCGAAGTCGGCACGAAACCACTGGAATGCCCGATAAAATCCGTATAAGGCTGATCATTGACCGCTCCCCGGCAGAACTTGGATGAAATCGCAATTAACTCTTGTACGGCTGACTTTCCTCGAAAGAGGATTGTAACCGAGAAGCGTATAATGCGCCGCGGAAACCTATATCTAATCGAAAGTAGTTCGAATAGCATGCTTCCTCTTGTTTTATATCCTTTTGATATTAACTTTTTTGTTTGGACAAGGAAGCGTAATAGCAGTAACGAATTTTACCGTGACGAATAATTTTAAAATATTACGAAACTGCATATAAAACTGCTGTTTGGAATGGAGAAGTTTCAAAGGAAACGTATTCTGCTATCTTCAAATTATTTGATTTATTCCAAAGATTTTTAAATCTTCGAATTTCCAAGCCTATGAATTTTCAAGGCTTTCTATGTAGTTTTCAAGTTTGCAAATTTGCAAGCTTTACAAATTTGCAAGCTTTACAAATTCCACACCGGCGAATTTCCAAGTATTCAAATATTCAAATCCGTCAATTTTCAGTTGTCCCAACTCTCGATCGCGCAAATGTCGAAACCCTTGAATTTCCAAAAATTGATACCAAGTAGTTTATCGCTAATCTTTCAGCGAATATTAACCCTTCGAGGACGGATGTCGCAAATATCGATGTTCTTCGGGAAATCGATTCAGAATCGAACATCCCTAGTTTAGAATATGGATAATATTTGATCAAACCTCGCACGTTCGATCGAGTTACTTTCCGCGTATTTTCAATCTACGTATTCTTTGCACAGGGGAGGTCCTACGGGAAACTCGAGGTCCCTGAATGGACACGCCATTCGAGAAGCATTCTTGTCAGCTTTGGAACGTCCCCGGGAACCAGACCAGTTTTTTGATCTTTCGAAAGTATTCCGCGATCCTGTGGGTCCATCGAAGTTCTTCTAAAATCGTTTGATCAATTTTCTAACTCAACCTTAACCACAATACTGCCGATCATTTTTATACGTCGCATCGTTTTACATGTTCCCTTTCCTACGTTGCTACCTCGCGTTGCGAGTATAATCGTTGGCCATAAATTTAATATTAATGTAGATTTCTTCCTGGAAGGGACCGAATCGAGTCTTGATACCAATAATGGACTAAACCGATGAAATTCGTTCGCGTATAAAAAGATTCTCCTCTTCGTTAAATTATGCATGCCCGAGATGACGGGCTCCGTAATTGTATTAAGAGTTGCGCGAGCAAAAAGGCGGGGCAAAGAGCAAGAGTTTGCGAAGCTTGGGGGAAGAGTTAGTTGGGAGAAACGGCGACAAAGCAGCGGCAGTTCACCTCTAAACGACCAAGTCATGCTTTCGTCCCCGACTAAGAACATCGTTTTCGTGGAAGAGCCATCGGGATCGTACGATTTTGCCTCCATGAATTACCGAACGAGATTCCAGAGCAAATCCTGACGCGCGAGGAATATCTTCTTTCTTTCCCAACGAAGATTGTGGAAGGGGGACGATTTTGTCTCGATTCGCCGGTTGGCGATCGCCTTTACACGGATTCCATCGACCAGTCGAGGCATTCCAACAATTTCGTGCCCGAGCCCTCTGTACTTTCCACCGTTGGGATCTGTTCCAACGGCTCCGCGGAATCGGGATATCTACGATTTACGGACGGAGAGCAGAGACCGTAAACGCGACTCTTTGAAGTGGTAACTCTTTTGTCGGTTTGAGCGTCGATTAACTCCTTCGCATCTGTTCCGGCGAAACAGCGTTCAGAGGTTCTCTGCTTTTATCAAAGTTGGGCCATTCGAATTGAACCGATACAGCGTTGCGTAGAAGTATACAAAGTACACTTTAGTCCAAGTGGTTAAAACGTTCGAGTACTTGACATTCAAAAACAAGATTGAAACCCAAAGTTTTTTTCAAACCGCGTCAAGTATTTGATTATCCAAGTAGATGGAGTATTTGAACGAAATTGAACAAGTTCATTTGTTTGCACGTTCGAATAGCTTGATCGCATTTAAGTCGAACCAACAGCTTGTTCACGCAATACGGTTTCTTGACGGGTAGGTAATTTTGCTGAGTAGATAGTACTAATTGATCGCATCCCCTAAATATTATAAGATGCACTTTACTTTCTTAGATTTCATATGCCTTTGTACCTTTTTAAATGTTTAAATAAAGATCCGCAGTCTATTCGTGGTACACATTACAGTACAAATATAATAATAAAGACGCACAATATTTATACTAAAGTTTAATCTTAATTCATAAATAAATAATTCATTCATAAATACAAATAACGTACCTACGATACTTCAGTGTTTCACATTTCGTGCGACACGAAAACGGCGAACAGTTTCTCGTATTAATTCCATCGAGAACAACCAACTGACATATCCACTATACTGTGTATAGCTTCGAAATGGAGCAATTAAACGAAAAGCTCGAATTAAACGTTGCAACGAACGATGCTCGTTGAAGCGGCGGCGAAAGGGTTAATCGATTAACGTTCGACGTAGATGAAAGCAAAATGGTCGAGGCAACGAAGGAAGGTAGCTCGATTCCCCGGATCCACACCTCTCGAGAAAAAACAAGGGACGCCTGGAAAGCGGGAAGGAAAGGGAACGGGTGTGCGTAGCATGAATCGCGCGCGTCTGCCAAGCCGGAGGGAACGACGAGGCAGAAAGCAGGAAAGAGAAAAGGGAGCAAAGAGTGGCGATGGCGGTGCGAGAGGGAAGAGATCTGGTCCATTCAACGGGCAGCAGGTACGATTTCCAATCGACGACCGCTTCCTCGAAACGGGTACCCCTTCTGCGGGATCTTGAACGGCGGCACGGGGAGACCGCATCTCGGAATACTGGTTCTACCCGTGGCTCCATTCAAGTGTTCTTGCATCGCTGGCATTCGGCATCCCTCGATTGCTCGCCAAGAAACTCCTTGATATTCCGCTGTCGTACCGAGCCAGTTTCTTCATGCGCGTTGATAATACTTGGATGAAATAGAATGAGCAATGCCTGGATAGTTTAGGGGAGTACGAGACGGGTTCATCTCGGAGTAGTTCGGTGATTTATCGTGGAAAAGGAATATTAGCTGTACATAGTGGTGGAACTAATTCGGAGACCTACTTATGAATACCAGTATACGTATCCCGAATAGCCTGGATACACGGTATTAAACGCGTATTATAATAATTAGTACGCGGTATTGATAAAATATTTGTTCGATATCGTCTGATGCGGTAGCGATCTAAAATAATTACGTGATATTCAATTTGACAAAGGAAAGTGTACGTCAGTGATGATACTACATGCTTCGCGATACAGATATTGTTCGAATCGTATTCGGGTGTTCGTAATCGTATTCAAATAGGTATCGAATATATTACAAGTGACACGTGTCGATACGATTGTTACGTGTTTCAATACATCTCAAATTGTTTGCAAACGTATCGTACGTAAATATCAATTCTAAACGTAAACGTATCAAACATGTCTAAGCGTCATCGCAATTTTACACGTTTAAATTCCCCCTCCACCAAAAAATGCATAAAAATCCTCGATCCACTTGTAACGTTACAATTCTCAAGTAACCAATCCTTAAAGCAAAAAAAAAAACACTTACAAGTACTTTTCAATCAGAAAATCCGAGTAATAACCAAATTGGTCGAAGGGACAAAGGAATGCGATAAAGCAAAGGGTAGAGAAGAAGAGTCGCAAGAAACGGCGTTTGTTCGTACATGGCTACATAAGAGGCTTCCAAACAAACGACCGCGTCCATTCTCAAAACTTCATTTCCCTTTTACTGGCTCACGGGTCTTTCAAGCGACTCACTTAAAAAAGCTTCATGATCCCATTATCGGACAGACGACGACGTACTACGTACCGTCGGTGGTTCTCGTCGGTGCGGTGGCGCAAAAAAGCAGCCAGCAGACAGACGGAGATCGCCGGATAACAGCGATATCGAATCGAAGAGGAGAGACCGAACGGAAACGAGGGACGGAGCGGATGATCCCGGGCGGCGCGGCCAAGGGAAAAGGAGAATCTCGTGAAAGGTTGGAAGGGAGGAGGGAACAGGCAGTGGTTCAGAGGCTGTGTCAATGTGTCAGAGAGACGGTCTCCGTGCCGGGGTTGCCTTTTATGTCCACGTAATGTGGGACCCGGAGGAACTCCTGAGAGAAAGAAGTGGGGCCCCGGAGCAGGCCCCTTCTCCCATACTTGCCCGGTCTAACCACCTCTGTCACCCGTTCCTTCGAGCGTCGCGTCGGCCACTCCTGGGAACAGCACGAGATTTCGCCTTCGTCCACGTGGTCCCACCTACGGGGCCACGCACTGTAAGGATCGTCCGTTGCTCTCGCTTGTTCGCTGTCTATAAAATGCGGCAAACATTAAGTCGTCTCGCAAAAGTTTCGCTCGTTTTCTCGCTAGACATTAGGTGCGGAAAATTTGATGCACCGTGTAGATAATTGAAGAGTGCGATTTGAATCATTGCGCATTTACCTTCTTCTATCTTTTGGAATGGCTTCGATGCTACTTTTTTGCAGCCACGTAACGTCGTGCCTGACAAAGCCGAAAACGCGGAAAGAAAGTTTGTAGACAACGTACTATATTAGGTGGTATTATACGCTTTCTATATATTTGAACGCATTCAAAATTTGACTAAATGCACAGGAATTTGCAGTCTACTTATTAAGCTTGTATTCGCAGAAACGCGAATAATTTTAGAATTATCAAGAGCCGACGTTAATAGGATTAGGTACATCGATGAATAATCCACTTTCTTGGTTAAACTCAACGTTTGTTTTCGCCAAATTCAAATACCTATTATTGTTGCGTAACACTTTATGCTTGATTTACACTTGCTTTATAATTTACAGCTCGATCTTTTGACAAAACAAATTCATCAACTCATTTGAATATAGTTACTTACTGGTACACCTAATAATAGTGTACAATTGTACAAAGAATCACAGTTCAAGCGAACCCATAACACGCACAGACTTGTACGTTAAGGGGTTAAACTTTCACATTCACTTAGATTTTCAAATTCAATAGAATGTTGCGAGGATTGCAAAGTATACAGCGATTATATCATTTTCCACGTAGATCTGAAATTATTCACGATTCGCAGCAAGAGAATGCGCGTGCCGGACGAATTCGCGGTCTTCGGTAAAAAAAGAAACACAAAAATTTCCAAGAAAAGATCACGAATCCTCGTGAATATAAGAATCGTTGTCCGCATAGTTCGCATAATGAATCCGTCGTATCCGGTTGGTAGTCAGAGACCTCTTGGTTGTTCGTAAAAAAGCCAAGTCGAGGAAGACTCGTTAGAGTTAAGTCATCATCCGTCTCTCGTAATTCAGAACGCGGAGGATGCACGAGTCTATCTTGCTGGCAGCAAGATCTCCTTGATATCTACGCGTTCGTACTGAATAAGGTGAGAGAGGAAAGCGCAACTGGTTTCACTGTGCGCTGTGTCGAACAAGGGCAAAGAATTCACCTCTAAATGATCGAATCCTTTCTTCTCTTTCTTGCCTTCTCGCGCAACTTATTCTGTACCAGGCTTCTTTAAAAATTGCTTCATTTTATCACGAAAGGGGAACAACGATCATTTTAGGAGACCGGCGAGTTTCTAGAATTTATCTTCACGGATCACGCGGATACATATTAATCACTATCATACTACTAAATTCATATTCGGTGGACGTTTTACGTTAATTATTTATATTACGTTGAAAGACTCGAATTCGTAAACTCTTCGTGTTATACTTAAAATTGGCCGCATATGTGCGTTCATAGGGATCAAAGGGTTAAATAAATTTGGTTACCTTATAGAATAGATTACCTTAGATATAATACCGACATGCGACACGAACTTTCCGGACAACCGAATACTATCAACGTTCGTAAATCTAGTGTACATATATATCATGTATACAAGTATAAAAGTTCGTCCGAATCCATTATGCTTTAGAGAAGTATATAGAGAACGCTATAAAGAACGTTCCTTGAATTCGACAAAGGTGAATGTTACCTCTATTGGGCGCTATAGCTGCTAATCGCTAGTTCGAATCGATGAAAAATCGCCAGCACGTTGGCTCACGGCGATACACGGTCGCTAGATCAGGTGAGAACCGGCAACAGAATGAGAAAGGGGAAAAGAAAGAAAAGGAGGAAGAAAGGAAGGCAGGTGAGGCAAGGTGAGAGACGAGGCTGGCCGGTCCGCGAGGTTTAACCACCTAACGAGTAAAAAGCATGAATGGACGCCAGCACGGCGCCGTACATTATCTTGCCTCCTTGTCTCTTTATTATTATTCTCTTGGCCCCTTTTATCATCCCTCCTTTGCCGCGCCGCCGCTCTCCTATCCCTTCTCATTCTGTCTCTCCGAACTCTCCATTCTCTCTTTTCTTTCTCCGTCCCTCCTTAATCACCTTCTCTCTTTTCTTCATTCTCTTCTTCTTTCCCTCTATTTCTTCCTTTCTTCTTTTGCTTTTGAGTTCTCTCTCTCTCTCTCTCTCTCTCTTTCTATTCGAGCCTTTCCTCGGACCTTTGCGAAGAATTTATCTTTGTCTCTTTCGCTTTTTCTCTCTTTCTTTATCTCGCTGGGCTTCTCCCGCTCTGATATCTCGCTTGTTTCGAAGGGAGATCAGGTTCACGGTGCACTGACAAGATCGTGTAACCTGCTCCTACGGGTATGCGGGATTGTATATACCAAGGACCTGTTGATACTCTGTAAGCTTCGGTGTATTGCGCCCCATTGGCCAGAGTTTTTCGTCAGACTTTTAGAAAATCGCGATCCACCTTGCGTAAAATAATTAGTGGGTCGTACGTCGCAGTGGTTGTTCCCTTCTTACCTCGATTTCGGTGTTAAACTTGATTTTTCTCGCTATATTGCGCGAATAGTATGTTAGCCATTTCACAGTTTAATACGAGAGAGACTTGAACAAGCCATTGAACAGAACAATATAAATTTCACATTCCAAATGTATTATACGTATTATACGTAACGTGATTGTTAAAATATGTTACGCGTGGAAACTTCAAATTATCTGGTTCGCTGTTTGACAAACGAAATGCGAGAAATATCGCAATAAAGAACTCAAGTATTTTTAGTACAGTGTTTTCCGTAAGATAAGCTCAGCAGTTAATCAAAATCAGTCGTGATGTTGAGCTACGTTCAACAAACGTGGGCATCGGACTCGTTATTTAAAAATGTGCTGAAAAAATTGCTTTTGCAAATGTATTTTCGAACCGTGTATACGTTGTTACGCAGCAGTTTCATTTGTACAAAGTTGCGAGCACGTTCTTGCGATAGTGACTGTACGGTTGCAATTAATCTTTGATAACAAAAACCGATAAGCTTTATCGATGGATTTTCGATGGTGTCTTTCGGGTCCTCGTCGCCTAGCCGAGGAGGAGTCGAAAAACTAATGAACCGGACGCGATAATTGATATCTCATTCCCTGCTTTCTGTTCTTTATCGCGATACGTGGGTGGAATTGCTTTTCATTCATTCGCTTTTCTCTACCAACGGATATTGTGCAAAATTAATGCATAATGCATACGCGCCGTGATTAATTCCATGTTTATTGGATCGATAAGTTGTCCAACGCCGCGATTACTCGTGATTTACGTCTCTTCGATTTATGCGTATTAGTTTCTTTCTCCGCGCAGCAATAATAGCTTGTATTCTTTGTCAACGAAGCCTTACTTCGGTATTTTTGTGCCGAATCTTATAGGGAAATTATTATCAGATTGGGAAGTTTAAAGTTGCAAACACAGTTCGGGAACAATCATTTACGATTTACGATACGGTGTAGCAATTTGTTTAGAAGATTTAATAATAGAAAGTGTGTATTGTTTGACCGAGTAAAAGCAAAGTTTCGAATGTGTATAGCTGATAAAATAAGTAGAAAGAAAATAAATCCTATATCTTCCAGGTTTCGCCCTTCTATAGTTGCACGTAAAATTTTCGGTTAAAACCAGCGGTTGAAAATGATTACAACATCTTGATTTCGGTTCTTAAAGCAGATTCAATAGCAATACAATAATCACAAGCAAATAATAAAATAATCGTAAGGCAAGGCAGTTAAGCCTTTAAATTTCCAAACTTTCGAATATGCAAACGTTAGGACTTCCAAATTTTAACCCTTTGCACTTCAAATACATTTTTAGTGCCTCAGAAATCTCATATTACAAAAAATACCACATAAATCTTTGTCTTTTTTGTTTCAACGCAAGTTGTCACTTTTCGACAAGGTCTTCTTACATCTTATTTTAAATTCTACCCAATTTTAATTAATATTCTTTCCAATTTCATTAGTACTAGATAGATTAACCCTTTGTCGAGTACAGAGTTTCGTTCTGTAATATAAAAATGTTTACACTGATTGCATGCATCGATATGGAAAATGAAAGAACACAAGAAAGATAACAAGGGAACACTGTACAATTTTTCGTCGTACATGTACGGCCGTACTCGTGAAAGGGTTAAACGTAACCCCATCGAGAAACTTCAGTTTCGCTCGGTGAAGCTGTACACGCGAAGAAAGAAGAAAGAAGGACTGAACTGGTAGGGAAGCGGTAGAAGCCTGTGAACGAACAGAGGAGGCTAAATCACCGGCAACTCGTAAATACATCGGAAATGGCTACGGATACCATGTTAGCCGCCAAAAAGGTTATTTACCCCCTGTGTTCCGGAGGTATCGATTTCGATCATTCGTTACGCGTCCACGTTTCTTTTTTTTTTTCTTCTTTCTTTTCCACCACGGATAATTATAGACATACATGACGAGCTTTTCACGACTAACAAAGAGCTTTCGTTACACGTAACGAATGCTTGAACCGAGAAAATTTGCGAATGTCTCGATTCAACTTGACACTCTACAGTGTTGTTCGAATCAATGTCGACACGAGTTAAATGGAAAATACAATATATTCTGATGGTGACTTTTTAATGAAAAAGATATGATCTTCTTTAACATCGAATACATTTTTAGACTCGTTTCAACACGATTAATCTTTGAGAGGTTTTTAGGAGTTTCTGATTTTTAAACCATAATTGCTTTACTTGTTTGATCGTCCTTTTCTTTTGAGCAGCGATCTAGAAGAAACACTAAATGGACTAAGTAGGGAAAATAAATAAAAGTAGAGCGTTAATACTGAAAAACACAAACGCGAAAATAGTTTGCGTGGTTTGTTTGGAGATTTACGTTGAACATTGGATTCGGTGTTCGAATTGGAAAGAATGAGCTTATGAAACGTGTGTCGATATTTCGGAGTGTTCATATGACTATATTAATACGTGATCATTGCAAATTATTTTGGAGTTCTCTTAAATAATATCGCAAATCTTTCTTGAGTCCGGTAATAGAGGCCACTCAAAGTTCTTTCAAAAATGTATATCAAAGTTCAATGTTAATTTAAGATAGTATCACGATAATGTCTCTTACTTCGTTCCTTTATTTTTATATTGAATAACGTTCACCTGAATATTAATGTAAAATCAAAAGAATGAAAGAACATTCTCTTTAATTTATTTAATGAAAACATTAAATGCCAGGTAATAAGAAAACATCCCCTATACATTCTCTTTTTCTTTTAATCCGTTCCTTTCATCTTTTATCTTTTATCAAATCCGCAGCATTGAGAAACCGTTGAGAATACTTCAACTTCCGATTCGTAGTTTTCAAAAGAAGAGAAATATTGACGATGAAATTTCACGAATATACCCCCGGAACATTCGTTCGATAATATATTATTTCTAAGCGATGAAAGATAAAGGAATATTTCGGAACCATTCCATAAAAGATAAGATCTTTGGAGCCGTGTCCGTACCTTGTATTTCTGGTGTGTATACAACGGAAATTCTTTCGTCTCGTAGCCGGAGGAGATCATCGACAAAGGGATGGCCCGTCTCATCGTAGTCTAGGAAACAGGTAGTTCCCGGAAAAATGTTGAAATTTTTCCGGAATACTTGTCCTCTGTACCGCTGTAAAGCCTCCTTACGGACGTCTTTGTCTCGATCTCGGAGCGTGGCATCTGCGAAGCGAACAAACCCAGGGTTTGCATGCGGAGAAATGGAAAGTTCGTAGCAGGTAACGGAGAGGGCGAAGAAAAGGAGGAGGGTTGGATAGTAAAACAGGGAGGCGAAAGAAGGAGCCGCTGCAGAAGGGATCGACCGAACCCGACCTCCCTTCTGCACCGATCGTATAATTTACTGCTCGGATTTCTGGCCCCGGCCACGGCCATAGCCGCCATTTAAAGGGACGCTGCGATGAAATTCAAAAGGGACTAATTCCACTATAGTCGGTTCAACGAGAATCGGCCGGAAATATAAACAGTTGCATGCGAGCGACGCGTGATCGGAAAAGGGCCGAAACTTAATATTCAGATCCCTACGCGATAAAAAAAGAAGCTACGTACGTTTCTAAACAAGAATTACTCGCTCTCTATATTAATGTAATATTGTTAATATCATTATACAATAATGTAAATAAGAAGGCGAATGAAAGTACAAAGTAAGGTGTGAAAAAAAATCGTCTTATGGGGGCCCTTCTCAAGAATCGTTAAAAAGCGTCACTGAGCATCGACGTTCGGCAGCCACTTGTCTGCGGCCGCAGCGTCGATCACGTGAACTTTCTGTTTATATTTCCTGCCAATTCTCGTTGAACGGAGTATAGGTAATATCATCGACGAAGCATACGATGGACTATTCATTCTTATATAGAATTATCGTTACTATCTTAGCGTCGCATGCGACACTAAGATAGCGTCAATCTACGATATGCGTTAGTAGTTTAAGCTAGACTAAAGCAACAGCGTTTTTAAAACTAGGGGAATTATAAATAAATACTGCGCGAATTTACTGTTTCCGATATACGTGATCTGTAATAACACGCGTAGATGGTGTTTCCTATAAATGGATGGTCTATCCTGTACTTACGAGTAGTCAATGGTAGTATCTACTATAAACGTTCTTCTTACTATGCATACGATGGCTATAAAAGGTATTCTTACAGTAACGTATTTCATTTATAATTTAATGACTACTTAATTAAACCTAACTAAATTAAATCGTTTAATAGTGGCCTAATGTAACTAGAAAAATTAGTTGGAGTAAAATTAGGATGTAAAATAATATCGTTGATTTGGAATGTTGACAATGGTACGTACACTTTACGATTAGTAATTAAGAAATAGAAAAATAATTAGATAACGTTTCGGTTAACGAATTAAACGATCCTATTTATCCTCTTATTTATCTGCCAAATTTTATCTATGCCGTAATATTAATTATAAATAAAAAAAAACAAGCGATTATAAGCGCGAGTACAAAGCAGATCTTATCTTCTCATAGATTGATTGCACGCGCTATCTCACTTATCGTTTCATTTGCAAGTGGTATCACCAAATTAAGATGAGTCATGGAGCTCCTCGTTAAGATTTATTTGCGCCCTGATATCGTGCCACCGAGTTATAGATAAAACCTCTGTTACACGACCGTTGAAAAATTATTTTTAAAAATATTTCTCACGTGTATAATTTACGTTCTCTCGTAAGAAACGATGTTCGTAAATTTGACGTTAAAAAAAAAGATACTAACTACGAACTCACTAAGTTACGACGAATTGTATTGTAAGTATACTAGTATATCGGTGTACCGATAGCTAACGGAAAATTTGTGTTTCACTTTATCGAAACAAACCTGCGTTTATCGATTTACATTTACAGTTCTTGTATAGAGAGCCTTTGAATGATTTAAAGAGTACATGGATCGGCTCCTTGGGTCATCGGTGAGTCCGGGCACCTTGCACAAGGAAACCGTTGCGGATGGTTGAAAATCTCCGAGAAAAAGTCAGGTTTCTTTATTCGACAGCGGTGGGTTTGGTCGTACCAGCTCAGGATAGATCCTTAAGACAAAAGGACCGTAAATTGCCAGGAAAAGCGGGAACGTCGATGCTATCGGGGCGGGTCGGCCTTTGGAGTACGGATCAGCTAGGTCTCTCGGGGATTTTGCGGGTTTTAGGGTGAGAACGAGCCGGGAAGTGGCGAAGGACGGGTCCCAAAATGAAAAACAAAGACGGATAACGAATTTGCACCAATAGAAGAAAGAACAAGAAAGAGAGGATAAGAGAAAGAAAAAAGTTGAGTGTAACGGAGAAGAATCCCTCTGGATATACAGGGTGTTCGAGCAATCGTGATTCGAAAGAAAGATAGCAGATTATTATTCGTGCAAAAGTAAATTGCAAAAAGTTTCAATGAAATTCTTTCGCAAAACGCTCCGTTTACGAGAGAATTGAATTACAGTGTAACGAACAGTGGTTAGAAAAAAGTATTCGCACGCACTACAATTTTTCCTTTAAGCGTTTTTTTTAATCAGCTTCACTGTTTCGCTTCTATGGTTATACTTTTATGGTTGCGTAAGAGAATTATTAGACGATGATAAGCACGAAACACTTGTGGTTAATTAATTAGTACCTGCATGCTGAAACAAATTCAGTAACGTGCAAATACATTTTGTGGCCACTGTACACAGTTACCATAAACAGTGTGGCTTCTTTACTTCCTAAATATTTCTCGTATTTTTAATTAGTCACCACTAGTTTACTTATGCTTAACTTGCATGCAAGTTTTCGAACTATTATATCCGAACCATTTCAATGAGGCTTTCGTTGCCGTTATGAAATTGTCGAAACCAATGTTTCACTGTACTTCCATAATTCATATTTTCAGCAATTTTTGCTGCTTTACGTTCCACTTTGAATACACGCGAAGATAAATGTATCAGTTCGATTCTTTTGCTACTGTGCGCAATTTTACACAGCAAACGTGTACCGAAGGAATTTGCTCATAAGCGAAACTTCACATAGAAAAAATTACATCCTATATTTTTGAGTTACTTTCGTATGAAGAATTACCCTTTCGTTAATTGTAGCACGGTTGCTGGAACACCCTGTATCTGTAGTGGAGAAACTCCTGTGGTAGGGTGAATCGTGGCTTCCGCCAATTTTCCATCGGAAAAGTTCGCTCGTACATCCGAGGTTGAGGGGAAAGTGCTAGCATCCATTGTTCTTCAAGGAGAATCCTTTAATAGCGCGCCTGTTACGCGAATAGTTTTCTTACAAAGCCAGGATTTTAAAGGCTGATAAAGGATCTCGGCTCTTCCGGTCTTGCTTCGTCGAAGATTTCGTTCCACAACCATTTCTAAAGCCAAAAATCCCATGGCAATGAAAATTAAAACGATATGTGCTCTTGACGATAGGAACACTGCTAATCAATTGTTCAATCGTTTCTCATTATCGCTTTTCGTTTATATTCGATATATTTCGTATATATTTTCTCGAACAGTTTTAATTAAATATTAGCATTCTTAATTTGAACGAATACTGTTCGTATTTGAACCACTTAAAATCTAATAATCAATAATTCGCAATATATAGTTAAACGCAAAGATAACTTTTATTATTAGACAACACTGAATAATCTAATATTCGATTATGTTTCAATTAAAAGTTTGATAAATTAAGATTTATCTAAATTAAGATTTATTTAATTAAGATTTGATAATTTGTTAATCGTTACTTTGGATATTCTGCTACTATCATTTACTGTAATGCTTGTAAAACTTTATTAATGGCCGGAAATTAACTTAGATTAAATTAGAAATATAATAGAAATAGAATAATAATATAATTAGAAATATATTAGAGGCCTAGAAGAATTAGTTGCATGGGTTTATTTCGGAGAAAAAAGTGCGCAAACAGTGGAAACTTTTTGGAACCGAAATTACGAAGCTATTAATAGTCGTACACGTATCAAACAATGGATAATACACGCAAAATTATTTACCGTAAAATGTTAATGTGCGCATATCACCTTTCAGTGTTTTCATTCATTTTTATCAGCCACTCAATTGTTGCAAATTGTTACAGGATATATTTAAATATGTATGCCGGTCAATAGTATATTCAAGATAGTTTATCAATACGACAGTGTACGATTAAAAGCACAGTTCGGTAAAATGAAAAGGTTCCTCAGCGAAGAATGTAGCGATAAAAATTCAGTTGTGTTTCCTAAATATTACAGCGCTGTCGTTATCGATTCATAATTACCATTATTTTTGCCCTGACAGCTCTCTCGTTACGCTTTCGACGTGTCTCTCTATTCGTAAGAAATTTCAGTCTGAAAATTGCATTTCAGAAAGTGGAACATCGATGAATAATTGTTGCAGCCGTATTGGGAAATCCATTTTCGTACGATACGTTCGTGTCGCAACTTTTTATACTACTTATCCTACCGTATCAATTTTTTACATTTTTACGCGAATTCGTTTAATTTATCGACAGTGTTAAAAAAGTAGAATACAAATGGATGATTGTTCCATCGTTGAAAATGCGCTAACTTATATTTCACATCGCACGCATTCCGTATCGTTTTGCGCGATTTAAATTCTCCGTAAATGCATAAAAATCCGCGAGTCTACTTATGAATTATTGTGAAACGGGCTATTGAATCGGGAAGCAGCACAGTGGCATGAACTCGTTACTCGTGTCGTGCATATAATAGGTTGCATATTGATGAAATTGCCCCGAAGAGCGGCAAGATCGATCCTCTGACATTCGTTTCGCCGAGGTACCGAGGTTCGTTCGTTCGTTCGTTCGTTCGTTCGTTCGTTCGTTCGTTCGTTCGTTCGTTCGTTCGTTCGTTCGTTCGTTCGTTCGTTCGTTCGTTCGTTCGTTCGTTCGTTCGTTCGTTCGTTCGTTCGTTCGTTCGTTCGTTCGTTCGTTCGTTCGTTCGTTCGTTCGTTCGTTCGTTCGTTCGTTCGTTCGTTCGTTCGTTCGTTCGTTCGTTCGTTCGTTCGTTCGTTCGTTCGTTCGTTCGTTCGTTCGTTCGTTCGTTCGTTCGTTCGTTCGTTCGTTCGTTCGTTCGTTCGTTCGTTCGTTCGTTCGTTCGTTCGTTCGTTCGTTCGTTCGTTCGTTCGTTCGTTCGTTCGTTCGTTCGTTCGTTCGTTCGTTCGTTCGTTCGTTCGTTCGTTCGTTCGTTCGTTCGTTCGTTCGTTCGTTCGTTCGTTCGTTCGTTCGTTCGTTCGTTCGTTCGTTCGTTCGTTCGTTCGTTCGTTCGTTCGTTCGTTCGTTCGTTCGTTCGTTCGTTCGTTCGTTCGTTCGTTCGTTCGTTCGTTCGTTCGTTCGTTCGTTCGTTCGTTCGTTCGTTCGTTCGTTCGTTCGTTCGTTCGTTCGTTCGTTCGTTCGTTCGTTCGTTCGTTCGTTCGTTCGTTCGTTCGTTCGTTCGTTCGTTCGTTCGTTCGTTCGTTCGTTCGTTCGTTCGTTCGTTCGTTCGTTCGTTCGTTCGTTCGTTCGTTCGTTCGTTCGTTCGTTCGTTCGTTCGTTCGTTCGTTCGTTCGTTCGTTCGTTCGTTCGTTCGTTCGTTCGTTCGTTCGTTCGTTCGTTCGTTCGTTCGTTCGTTCGTTCGTTCGTTCGTTCGTTCGTTCGTTCGTTCGTTCGTTCGTTCGTTCGTTCGTTCGTTCGTTCGTTCGTTCGTTCGTTCGTTCGTTCGTTCGTTCGTTCGTTCGTTCGTTCGTTCGTTCGTTCGTTCGTTCGTTCGTTCGTTCGTTCGTTCGTTCGTTCGTTCGTTCGTTCGTTCGTTCGTTCGTTCGTTCGTTCGTTCGTTCGTTCGTTCGTTCGTTCGTTCGTTCGTTCGTTCGTTCGTTCGTTCGTTCGTTCGTTCGTTCGTTCGTTCGTTCGTTCGTTCGTTCGTTCGTTCGTTCGTTCGTTCGTTCGTTCGTTCGTTCGTTCGTTCGTTCGTTCGTTCGTTCGTTCGTTCGTTCGTTCGTTCGTTCGTTCGTTCGTTCGTTCGTTCGTTCGTTCGTTCGTTCGTTCGTTCGTTCGTTCGTTCGTTCGTTCGTTCGTTCGTTCGTTCGTTCGTTCGTTCGTTCGTTCGTTCGTTCGTTCGTTCGTTCGTTCGTTCGTTCGTTCGTTCGTTCGTTCGTTCGTTCGTTCGTTCGTTCGTTCGTTCGTTCGTTCGTTCGTTCGTTCGTTCGTTCGTTCGTTCGTTCGTTCGTTCGTTCGTTCGTTCGTTCGTTCGTTCGTTCGTTCGTTCGTTCGTTCGTTCGTTCGTTCGTTCGTTCGTTCGTTCGTTCGTTCGTTCGTTCGTTCGTTCGTTCGTTCGTTCGTTCGTTCGTTCGTTCGTTCGTTCGTTCGTTCGTTCGTTCGTTCGTTCGTTCGTTCGTTCGTTCGTTCGTTCGTTCGTTCGTTCGTTCGTTCGTTCGTTCGTTCGTTCGGTTCGTTCGTTCGTTCGTTCGTTCGTTCGTTCGTTCGTTCGTTCGTTCGTTCGTTCGTTCGTTCGTTCGTTCGTTCGTTCGTTCGTTCGTTCGTTCGTTCGTTCGTTCGTTCGTTCGTTCGTTCGTTCGTTCGTTCGTTCGTTCGTTCGTTCGTTCGTTCGTTCGTTCGTTCGTTCGTTCGTTCGTTCGTTCGTTCGTTCGTTCGTTCGTTCGTTCGTTCGTTCGTTCGTTCGTTCGTTCGTTCGTTCGTTCGTTCGTTCGTTCGTTCGTTCGTTCGTTCGTTCGTTCGTTCGTTCGTTCGTTCGTTCGTTCGTTCGTTCGTTCGTTCGTTCGTTCGTTCGTTCGTTCGTTCGTTCGTTCGTTCGTTCGTTCGTTCGTTCGTTCGTTCGTTCGTTCGTTCGTTCGTTCGTTCGTTCGTTCGTTCGTTCGTTCGTTCGTTCGTTCGTTCGTTCGTTCGTTCGTTCGTTCGTTCGTTCGTTCGTTCGTTCGTTCGTTCGTTCGTTCGTTCGTTCGTTCGTTCGTTCGTTCGTTCGTTCGTTCGTTCGTTCGTTCGTTCGTTCGTTCGTTCGTTCGTTCGTTCGTTCGTTCGTTCGTTCGTTCGTTCGTTCGTTCGTTCGTTCGTTCGATCAATTTTCATCGTGCATTTCGCCGTTCGAATGATTATCTGAATCGGTTACGATTCCGGTGTCGCCTGTCGCTTGTCTCTTCCCTGTCCAATTATCCTGTTAACGGCGAGTCGAGAGCGGAGTTCAACGGATTCCTCGGAAGAAATGGAGCACCAAGTGCGATGCTAGGACGAAAATAGGATTCGTAGGATGTTGCTTGAATATTTCACCGGCATCCGGGTCTGCAAAATCTCTTGGCGTTATCCGTATCGTGGCATTTCTATAAGGAGAACGCCGAATTCATTGACAGACACGATTCGTGTACAGCGAGTCGCGAAGAAGTATTCGTACCGTTCGCAATTATCGAATTCAGACGACTGATACTGGGTCGTTGCACAAGACGTGGCCTTAAATGATTTTACGTAGCCAAAAATGCTCCGCTCGTCGATCGATCAAAGAGTGCGTTTCCAATTTCTGTACGACGGTTCGTAATTCTTCTTCGAATCAAATTTTATCTAAACGATGCCCAACGGTGTTCCGAATTACCTTACGATGACTAATTTGATATAAATGGATGGGTAATGTACGAACAGTTTACGAACGAATCGAATACACGAAGAAATGTATAAAATAAGCTAATATCCGATATGTTGTCTCGAACGATATCCTCAAATCTGCGAGAACCGTAAAAAGCTTCGCGATATAACTCCTTTGCATATCCTCGGTTTAGGCAATGCAGAGACGCATACACAAAGATTTAACTCGGCGGTAATAAAATACGAAAATCCCTACATTCTGCGAAATCCCTCTTTTTATTCGACCCTCCTTTATCTCATTCTTATCCCTTTGCAAGTGGACGTATCTTCTTCTAGCAGATAAATTTGTAGCTCCGTCTCTGCCAGCAGGCCATGAAACCCCCATTCTCCTCTTACTCCCGATCAAATCACGCTTCCTCGCTCCCTCATTTTTTTTTTTTTCTTTTCTTCCTACCCGCCCCGTTCTTTGCGAACCCTTCTCCTTTTAACTTGCAACACCACACGCTCCGAAGAACTCGGTAACAAGGATAACGACATTTGCACCGTTCAAGCTGAAAGAAGCAGAAACTAAGTTTGCCGTGGCGAACGTATAAGCATTCGTAGCGTACAACGTTAAGTCAAGTGCCTACGCATCGCGCTGGGATAAGTTTGCAAGCGATCTATGGTTTAGCGATGAAAAAATTGTATCGTTACTTACAGCGATGCGGATTTTTATGCATTTGTTGGAAATTTAAAGGCGCAAAAAGTGCAAACGACGTATTGATGTATGAAATCGTTCAAAATACAAAATTATTTATGTACAAAAGAAATACGACTTTCTTTGTCGATTAAATGCTACGTTGTTGCACGCGAAATGGCCGATTTTATGTAGGTTAAAGTTTTGTAGCGATTAATTAATTTAAAGTAACATGGGCTGACATTTACTGTACACGAATATAAAGATTGATGCTTGCTGAATTGAACACTATCGATAGATCGTTGATTCTTTTAAAAAGGAATAGCAAGTAACGAAATAAAATGAACCATGCATACAAATTAAATTCGAAAGCCCTTCTTAAAATGCTGTTTTAAGATTAAAGCTAAGCTACAATGCAGTAAAAATTCCTTTATTATTAATATCATTTATGCATGGACATACATAATTTGTGAATGAACAATTCAACGTTAGTTTGACAAATTTGATACCGAAAATATAAACGTCGAAAATATATCTTATAGTCGCTTAAAATAAACGCGCGACAATGATACACTAAACATTTTAATAAAAAATTACCCCATGTATTTCATACTTTCGTTATAACTTTTTAATAAGGCATCGAACGATCCATAAGTGTATAACACTTTTTACTTATTTATGCTTGTAGAACGTAATGAAATTTTTTGGAGAAAACCCGAGACACTCTGCACGCATGCTGGTATTACGGATGCGACTTTAAAACTCATTAAAGAAAAGTTATTACGATTTATAATCCTCTCGTGACCGTACACAGGATTCCTTTCAATTTCTTTCGCTGCACGCAACGACATCCACGACTTCCCTATCGGAAAGCAGTCATTATTAGGATCCATTTATTATCACCTATACCAGTAATTAGTTATGAAACCGACTGAAACGTACAGTCGAAGATCTACATGTGAATCGAAGCGCGAATCGATACATCCAAGGATATGCTCGTACTTTCTCCTCGCCGATATTGTAAAGCGTTGTAAAGAGCAGAAAATTATTTTCATCGCCTTCAAACTGTTTCGATCCTTCGCGGGCATTTCCACTTCATAAACTGTTCGACGAGTCGGGGGGGGGGGGGGGGGATAAAAACGGTCCATGAGCTGAATTCGATGCCGTGATTATATTTGGGCCAGCGGTTCATTTAAATAATTAATACGTGTCTCGTACGCAATCGTGTTCGCCTTGTTTTTCTTTAAACAAAGTAAGTATCCTGGAATTGATCGAAGCGGTACTCGGTGGAGAGGATCGAATAATCATTAGCCCTTGACTTGGCGTAATTTCAGCGCAGAGTGGATCGACAATTGCTATCGTTAACCTACTTATTTACTGCTCAACCGATTATACCGTGCGCTGAAAATCTGTCGTATAAATTATTATCGTAATGTGGCCCCACGTGAATACATTTTGGATGCTGCTTAAATATCAAACGCGCAATTTACGGACAGAAACTTGCTGCATGCTTCAACGTTTTCCTTTACGCTATTTGCATCGAGTCATGCATTAAACCACGTACATTCATTGGAAAATATTAAGCGTACAAATTAATTCGTTGCTTTAATTCGCGAAAATTTAACACTCGTTTATGAAGGATCTAATAGAGTTTTGGTATTAAAAATAATCCCTGTTACTTTTTATGATTCTGTTCTATTTATTGTGCGATTATTAAATACTTTCTTTGGAAAAAGATTAAGATTTTTAGTCGATAAAGCAGTCGTGTATTTAAAGTTAAAGATACCGAATTAATTTCTATGCCTTTCTTACCCCATATTAATAAACAAGAATAGAATTAAACTTAAGCATTTAGAGTAAATCTTTAATATACTTTCGCGCAATTCATAGAATTGATGAGTTATAATGGTAAACGATGCAATCTTCTAGCTTAACCAAAAACACGAGAAATACTAAGAAAGGAATGTTAATCGTGAATCAGTAATTCAGTAATTTATTTCCTTTTAATTAGTCCAACATTTACAGCACTTATAGTTGCATTCAACGTAGAATTCGTATCCTCTTTTACAGAGGAAACAGGAAACAGGAAACTTTTAATCTTTTTGACACTCTAATTGAAGAAAAATAAATTCCTAACGTAATGGTAATTAATAAACTGAATTTAAAACTTGCTTGCACATGGAATTGAATTAACAATAACGATTTCAAATAAATCTCATAGTTGACGTTCTGAACGTTGACAAGGGAACATTGATCATATTACATTTAATATTGTTCTACCTGTTCTACATCGTGAACGTGCAAAAACACGTTTATCGATTCTTCCACGATTAACCGTACACTTATTGCTCTTTACCTTTTTTCCATTTCCGTAACTGAAACACGTTGGATACGATTGTAAAACATCGTGAAAGGAATTCATTTGCCGGATCGAATAAATGACACGTTTGAGGAAAAGCGTGAAAAGAAATCACGTATCGGGCTAGAACTTAATATCTCCGTATATCACGACGAAATTGGCCATCGGTATGGCCGATCATTAAATCATATCTGACAGCTGCGTAGCGATTTTAATCTGGCTATCGAGATACACTCGAGTTTCCAAGAAAAACAGACCAACAAAAAACAGTGGCGAGCGCCGATTTGCGTCACGCTCGATCGCTAATGACTGTATGACGCCTCTGGGGCCAGGAGTTGCGAGGGAATTGCGTGGCGTACAGGGCACTTGAGTAAGTAAAGAAAGAAATTGAAACGGAGGTGCGGGTAGATAATTTTAGATAACCAGGCGAGAATAAATAGGCGCGAGATACCTTTGGAATTACCGAACTTATCACTTATCAGTACGTGTAACGATTGCAGCATGTGTTTTATTGTTTTCCTCGCAAGATTCACGTTTCTCGAGATTATTCGGGAAGGATAGTGGAAATGATACGATTGCCTCTGAATAGTAGCAAATTTTTATCACCGTTTTATTACATTTTTAACTTTGCCGTCGCTATAGTGGCCAGCATATATGTATATTTCGTTTAAATATCAATTTAAACGTTAATTCTAATCTTGTATCGCTTAAATTCAATAGTTGATAGGATATAACAACAAAGTCTTGAAGAAAAGAAGATATAATTCTGTTACACAAAAATTACGGGGTAAACACGAACACCTAAGCGAAAACTCAAGTGAAACGAAATCTGAGTAAGAAGGAAGCGTATTTGATACTTGCAATTTTAGTTAAACTAATCGTTTATAAATTACGATAATCAACGTCGATAACATTTAAAGATAAAATTCACTTTTAACGAAAGAAAAAAAACAAAAACATTGGCGTTTGCATTTTGCACTATTAAATAAACGAATTCAAGTAAAGATTATAGAGACACTGGCAGTAATCGGGACATCTACCCTAAATGCAATCTAACTGTAAATTACTTGCGAAACGATCGTCGCAATCTGTTAAAATTAATCGAATCTAGGAGAAGTTAATTTACAACACTTCTTGTATCCCCCGTACATGTATATGTTCGTTAGCGTTACGTAACGCAATTTCTTATCGGCATTAGTTTCATTCAAGCACGTTAGTTAGCTTCATTCAGGCACTCGTAACAAAAAAAAAAAAAAAAAAATAAAGAGCTCGAGAAGCAGGTCTCTCGAATTTCAGTCGGACTCGAAGTCGACGCGAAACGTTGAACGCGTTTTGTGCAGAAAAGTGGTCAAAGCAGTTAACTTTCGTGGCATTCGTTCGATAATACAGGCGCGAGCTTCGTGTGCAATACGGCGTATCGTAGCGAAGGTTCTTGCGAATTAAACGTGTGTGTACATACGTTCGTACGCGGCAGATATGTGTTCGTCGCGTGACTCACGGGGAACACATGAACGAGCGAAATATTCGGTACGTAGTAGACGCACACTCGAATTGGAAAGGGAAAAAAATGCGCGAGACGTGATTCACTGGCTGCATAATCAAAAACCGTCGAGACGCCGAGAACGCGGACGGCAAATAAAAGTAAGGTAGGCGGCTATAATTTCGCCGGTGTTCGCATTCAGAAATTCGCGAAGTAACAATTAGAAATCGCTGCGTAGCATTAGTTAACCCTTCGAACGATACGGACGCATATATGCGGCCAATTTTAAACGCAATACACAAAGCTTACAAATTCCGATATTTTAAAACAAAGAATGGTCCCCGTGCACTATGTTCGCAAAATATAAATTTGAAACCTTTGTATTAACTAACCTTTCAGGGACAGTATCTGTACAATGTACGGACTCTAGTTTCATTGTACGATTAGTATAAAACCATTGGCAACTATTTAGAGTGGAAAGAAGTAGTATGAGTAGCAGTGAACTAAATTAGTAGTATACTGGAGCGAATTTCTTGGAATACAGAAATCTTTTCTGCCTGCGCGAGAAGAATGGAAAACGATGGATAAAGATGATGTGTACACGTCATTGGTGAAATTGAATTCAGAAATCCGTTGATCTTGCAACATTATTTAGCACTCAAAGGGTTAAGATTTGTGAAGAAGGAGAAGTCATAGTCTTCGGTTCATATAAGGCTTTAATCGAAACTTGTAACGTGCAAGATGTACGCAGCTTTACGTTTAAAATACAAAGGTGGTCGAGCTTCCATGATCTTTGTTGCAGCTATCGATGAAAGAATATTCGTGAATCGTGATTTGACCGCAGAATAATTCAAGATGAAATCGCTTGCGAGATAACAGTAAACTCGACTGGTAGACTTCAAAGTGTCTGATAACGCAACTTTATAGTAACGAAGAAGAATTATATAACGAAAACTGGATACAATGCTGAAATTGTAAAGAATGAGCTCAAATATACCGGAGTGTTCGGAGGTCTGCATATATGTGATCGTTACCAAATTCGTTCGAATCGTTCACAACTCGTATCACGAATCTTCGTTACGTCCAATAATAGGGGTAGCTCAATGCTCCTACGCAATTTTAAGCCAAAGTTTAAAGTTAATCAACGTTAACACTAGGTTTACAGAACTCGTCACGTTGACGCCGTTCAGATTTCATACCTAAAATTACAGAGACCATAAATATTAGTTTTCAGTACTTTATATTAACTTTAATTAATACAATGGTATGAATGTGTATACTAATCGATTCTCTTCATCCTCACGCTTTTAATTTCGAATATTTACATGCAGTATACGTATTTTTCCTTAAGCCTGTCAAATTATGCACGTAACGTCTGTAAACCTAGTGTTAATATCACGACAATGTTGCTTCGTCTGTTTCTTTTATTTCGAATCCTAATAATGTTCATTCGAAGTTGATGCAAAATAAAACGAGTAAAGCATCGCCTTTACTTATTTATTTGAGAGAAAACCTGAAGTTTTAATAGGCGAACTCGCCCTGCTTAGGCAATGGTATAACTACTAAAAACTACGGTGAGTCAATCGAATAGCTCTGCTAACAAGTCACCGGTTCGCCGTGTCTCCTCGCGTGTAGTCGAAAACGCGTGCTTAAGTTTACAAGACAGGTAAGGAATTCCCTGAAGAGGGACGACCGGCAGGTGTAGAGGTGTACGAGAGGATCCGTTCCACCTGCGGTTTCCACGCTTCAAGGTCCGCCTCTGCAGTAGGATAGGTGGTTGGTCTCGACAGTTCGTTTAGCCAATGTAACAGGTAAACGGTAGCAACCGTAATCGACGCGTTTCGTAGATACTTACGTAACCGTAAGAATGAGAGAAAACTCGACTTACTAGCTTCGGTAGAATAAAACCATCGACGGAGCAGAGGATAAACTATCCATTGTTATATAAAATCATCCCTTACCATTTTAGCGTCTCGCACGCGGCATTATTAGTTTAAACTGCAATAAAGCAACGGCATTTTTAAAACGACGGAGATTATAAATAAATACTGCGATATAACGAATTAATTGAAATAATTCCGATATACGCGATCTATAACAACTAGATCTATAGTAACGCGTATAGAAGTATATCGTTCATATTTATTGGATTACTATCGTTTAATCTTCTATAACCCGAATTTAATTTACGTTTACGATACGAACAAATATGTATGATTAAGCGGAACGTTTCGTTTCAACCTGGAAATGGGGAATTAATGAGTATACTGTATAAGCGACTGGTGTCAATATAACCGAAAAGGAAAAGAATGGGAATCGTACAATGATACGCTAATGAGATGAAATTCAATAACGTTAAATAGATGGACACTTGGGTCAACTTTCGCAACTTTGACGATCTGATTGAATACGATTCTTACAGTAACCGTTTCAAATTGCAAGTGGCATAAAGAAACCTCCGATTTTTTACGCGATCCGAATTTCGGTTTGAAATTTATGATGTTTCCTTTAAATGGATGGTCTATCCTGTACTTAGTAAATGATAAAACGCTGGTCGTGAGTCCAGACACGAACTCGTTCGTCTCGAACTCTTAATAAGAACATTCCGCAGGAACTGGGAATGCCGCGAATGTCTTCATTCCATTTGATTCCGAGCAACTTCTATGCTCATTAGGTCACCAACAGTAGGTCAGAATTTTTCAAGCACGCTCTCTGGGGTGTTCCACAAAGAGAGCTTCGCAAAGAGGGTGCTACGTATTCGGAGCGCGATGTTAAGGACGACAGTACGATTTTAAATCGAAATTTTTACGCCAGACGCGACCGGAATACAATGAATAGAATCTCCTGTCAATCGAACCACACTTTGGAGAGGTGGAACGTTCGCCAGAAATAAGATAAAATATAAAATAATATTGTAAAACTCTGTTAATACCATGCGACGAATTATTTAGATTTTGAAGGTAATGTAATTAGGAGACTGCGAATTTTTATGCGTTTATGGGAAATTGGAGTATACAAAAAATTAGAGAACGTACATATTCAGATAGGCGATACAAATATGTATAAAACCAAATTCTTTTCCTAGCCGTTGAGACACTAAATAAACATACATATATATATAGATAAATAAATCAATGAAGAAAACAAAGAAAGGAGTTGTACACGTTGAAACGAACAAGCAAAAATGAAAGAAACAGGCAAAATTTGTAGAAACGATGCTGCGAAAGTTTGCAAAGCAAAAATACGCGGATAAAACGAAGAGGATTCTAGCGAGAAGGTAAAAATAAGAAAGTGTACGCGTGAAATGGAACAAATACGACGGGACGAAAAAGGACGACGGGGAAAGAGAGTAACGCAAAAAAAGAACTATCAATAAAAAAAGGGAAAAAAAATCCGAGCGAAAAACCAAAACGAAAAAGGGAGATGATAAAGGTGAAAGAGAAAAACAACGAAAGTACTAAAGGAGGAATAAAGAGATAAAGAAGAGAGGGGTGTAAAAAACGAGGCAGGAGATGACGAAGGGAAGCAAAGAGAAGAAAGGACAAAAGAAGGACAGAGAAAGAGAGAGAGAGAGAGAGGGGAGGAGGAAAGCTGACCGCGATAGTACATAGAGGAAGCGGAGAGGAGACGAAGGAAGGCCTCGACCGTTGATTGTCGAGCCGACGTAAACTGAACCGTGGAACGTACAAGTCGGGCAGGCCTGTGTATAGGCGAGTAACCAGCCAGCGAACCAGTCAGGCCAGAAGACGCAAGCCTGTGCTCGATCGAAGTTCCGGAGGAGTCCGACTGTTGTTCGTCCAAGACGCCAGGACATTCCACGAAATGCTCCACCGTTCTCTACTCCTCCCTTCGCTTTTCCCCTCTTTCTCTTTTCCACTCTGCCTCGAGTGTTTCCCCTCTTCCTTGTCCCAAGAGATCCGTAAGGAGTAACCACTGTAGCGATGGAAGCGATCCGCCATTGGAACAGCGTCTCGAATTCGTATACAGAGGCTACAAGTATTCGCATATATTTCCCAATCTTTTTCAACCACTGGATTTTTCATTAACCCTTTCGCTAGCGGCACCTTGATACTAACGCTACGTAAATTCGTTATTTTTAAAAATTCGCCCTTAACGATGTAGGACTATGTTTTCGTAGTATTTTCTGCTCTCCTTAGCTTGGTTATTTCAACATTTTTTAAAACCATCGTAAAGCAGTTAGGACAACTAAATTAGACTGTTTCAAGAGACTAACAACCGTATAGAATATTCTATGTTTACAAGGTGAGGAACAAATACAGTTGCAAATATTTCCGAATATCCTACAAAATGAAAAATCGTTGGAACGTATTAAACAAGGAGGATAGTAGAGATAGATTTCTTTAGTGGGTTCCATATGGATTACAAGAGATTTCCGTTCCCTCTATCCTCCTATTATACAACGTACATATACATTTAAATATGAATATAAACGTAAATGTTAACTTAATTAACTTTATAACTTTATAAGTATCTCCTTAGGACTAGCGTACGTAACATCTTATTGCGAGACTGAATCGTACTGCAGGAGAGTAGTATTGCATTTGCAATTTACACAACAGAAAAGAACCAATATTGTTTGATAGTTTCGAACCGGACTTATCTCTTCTTCGAGAAAAATCGATACGTGCACAGAAATCTCGATTGCAAATTGATCCCATCGCTACACGGAGCGTGCAGGATCTCCCGCGTCATATGGCAGTCACTTACATGCGGATTCTCCGCGTACGCACACCGACACTGTATAATGTACACCCGGCCGCGCCTCTCTTCGTATTCCACTGCTACGAATACACGTATGTGCCGCATATTGCTCTTTCTACAGGAGTGCATGCACCGTTTACATTGGATATTATCAAAGAACACCAAACTACCCCTAAATGTTCTTCGTAAGTCGAAACTTCACTTTTCATTCGTCGCACTTATCCGGAGTGCTTACAGTTTCAAAATAATAAGTCAAATGCCATAACACTTAGTTCTGTATTTATTTGATTATTCGTGATCACTGTTTACAATTCACAGAACCTTTTACGTTAAAATATCGTACCTAATTCAAGGAACAATTAGAAACGATCAGGGAAAGTCTTATATTAACTTATGTATCGCAACATTAATGCCATATCGCAGAGAAACGACAAGATTTTTTGGCCAACCTAATATTTCACAATGTAGACTTGTAAAGGTTAATTCTCTTAAACAAAGTTGTGAATAAGAAGAATAGACAAAGACTCTGAAAACGTTATTAGTCAAATGAATGAACGTTTATTGAACGGTGAATAATTGAGCGCGGAGTGTAATTTGCCCATCGGCAAAGACGAATAATTACTATATTCGCGTACAGAAAAGTAGCAAACGAATCAAGTGTATCGAAGAAGCAGCTGCGATCTATGCAATAAGCATAATACATTCCAACCTAATAATTAATAGACGATCTTCAATAGTGAGCGAATACACCGAATGCTCGTTGCATGTATTAATTATCTTGTTAGATGTTTCAGTAGTCGATTCGCGTGTTGCGTAGCCTGTTGGGGAGATTAAGATTCTGGTAAAATAGTACAAGAAATTGTTCACCGATGATGAAATTAACAGTTACTACGCTATCATTATCGTTGGCTTATCATCTAAGGACAATCAAGCGGGGATATAATTAACGATTGTGCCACGTAGACCATAGACAAACTTCCAGTTACGTATGTTTATTGATCGTATCTGATACATAACGTTACTCGATGTGGCTATTCCGGAGCCAATCAACTACAGGGAATGATTTCAAACAAGCAACAAGTTACTACTTCATTTTATTAATTGATTTCCCAATGGAATTTATTAAGCTACTACATTTCACCGCCCCTTTTGTAACGTCGTATCATCGCCGTCAGCCACGCAAAATCTCCATTCCAATGCCACTTACGAAATATATTTGAATGTTCATCGATGTTACGCGGCAATAAAGTTCGAATGAATTCACAGTACAAAAGTCAAGAAGTCTGAAAAATATTTGGTAACTTTTTTTTACCAGGTATGTCGGTTAAGTAAATTATTGTGGCGAACAGGTAATGCAGTAAAGCAGTAAATGCTACCTTTTTTATACAACACCATAAATAGAAGTGAAGGGAAGTTACAAAATAGTTTATATCGAAAACGGATAAAATCTCCTGCTGTCAATTATTGTGTTTCCAATTAAGATTGAGACAAGAATTATAAATTTCAAGTAGCTAACATACTTTCCACACGCACGTATCATTTTTTAAGGCATTACGAAATTGCATACACGTTATATTTAACTGGCATTTTTACGCTGCGCCAAATAAATAATTTTAAACACACATATCCTTTTAAATAGAAGCTGTAAAATAAATAAATCTAATCGTTATTGTAGAACATAGGTGTAGTAAAAAATGCCCCCATAGTTTATCGAATAAATTGGCTTGAAGTGTAAAACAATCAAAGATAAAGTGAACCTTTAAATATTGTTTTACGATATTACGTTAAGAAACGAATGCATGATGTATTCTGCAAAATCTATTGAGCGTATATATACGCCTTTCGGCTTACAGATTGACTGTATTTCAGCATTCGTTGCAGATGGCTCCTCTTTTGTCTACGCTGCCTCTCCGTAAGGAGATCGAAGGTGCAGAGGAAAAAGTGAAAAAAAGGTCGGCAATATTGAGCGTTATTGGCGTGCTGCCCAAGCACGTTCCGTTATAAACATTGATACGAGAGTAGGCAGGAGGGTGGCAGACAAACAGGAATCCTCCGTGATAATCTGTCTTATCTATTCCGGATCGGTAAAAGCCAAGAGCAGACGTAGTCTTCTGAGGTGTCACCTCAACTATGTTTCCTCGTCCCTCCTCGTTACTTGTACAGGGAGTCGCTGTGCTATCTAGCAGATACATACAACCTTCTTCTCACGCGTCTGCCAGTCCCGGAAGGACGGCCTTCAGGGAATTGACCTCTACGAAGCTGCCGCTTCTTGGGGGAGACGATTGGAAGAAAATACTAATCAAGAAAGTGTACAGGAAATAGAAAGGAGCGGTTGCACGTGGATGTACCTCTTACGGATGCCTTTTATTAGCTGTACGAATTAATTTGGTACGTTTAGTTTTAACCAGAGACTTATAGGGAAATATGAAATACCGGTATTTTTCGAGCATACTTTCATAACTCTTATAGAAACTGAAATACAGTAAAACTTCGATTATCAGAACATCGATTAACGGAACGATCGATTATCCGATCCTTGGTTATCGGTAAATTTTGATTATTCGAAAATTGATCAATCAAACGCTCGATTATCAGAACAATATTGTCGAGCAAGTATTCTTAAAGTAACACTGTTAGTAAAAAAATATGATAATTGAAAATTAATAACATATCACTGAGAGTTCGAAACTGAAAATTAATGGAAGAATATTTTAAACGAAACATGTTGGCAAAAAATAGCGAACGCGTTGTGTATACTTCCCATTCATAGTTGACAAGCGATGACGCCAAAAAAAATCCATTAAACATCGCGTCAGAAAATCCGTGTGACGTAAAAAGTAGTCGCGGTGGAGAATCGGGGTATTTTCTAGATTTTCCATTTAACATGCTGCAGCGGCGCAAGGCCACGGTTAAAAGCCTCATTATCGTCTTCGAATATGAAGCATAGATCAGAGAGAGCGTAGTAGAATGCGTCCCTGAGGATTTTAGCCGAGTATCGCTAACTCTGGCTCTCCGCAGGCTTTCTCATACCGGCCAATGTTAAACTCCATCCACACTCTGTTTCTATGTTTTATTATACAATCCCCGCTTATTCAAGCACGAAAAGACACACATGTATACACGTGTAAACGTGTACGATGCTGCATAGTTTACGTAAACGAAAAAAGTAGTTTGCCGTGCTCGGTGAAATATACAAAGCTGAAGTACACGACTACTTAGAATTATAAATAAAAATACGTTATTATAAATCTCTAACTGAAAAAACTTATTAGAAATTCATATCTGCTATACAAGTAATCAGTAATCAGTAGAAATATTCCACCGTTTCTATATCTTCTATAATTGTAAAGGTAACTATTCCTGCTGAATTTTTTAACTCCATTTCCATTACTCACCTATATGTGCAATTTTGTATAATATACGGTTACTAGTCAAAGTGATTGACATTAAAATAAATAGTAATAGTAATAGAATATAGTATATGTAATAGTATAATAATAATAATTGAAAGAAATGTCGACTAATCGAAAGAAACACGCAGATATCTAACTTAACTTAAAGATAGATATTTTAACTCTGTACTTCGTTTGTTGTGCTACGGTAACAAACTTTAACTTTCACGTTTGTGTTGACGTGACAATATTATAACATCTGCGATTACGGGTTAACTCTTCAGCGACGAAGCAGTTACCTGTTCCACTTACGTGGCTTTAGGAGATTATGCATTTAAAAAAATTGATACATTGTTCCAATAATTTAATTCAATGTACCGTAACTTAAAACATAAAGATAGACATCGCGTCGTTATAATCACGAATGTACCGTTCTTCCATCTTAAATAATTATCGGTTAATTCTCATACAAAGAAATTGGAGTTCATACAGTGTATGGAGGTGGTCGGTGAAGGGTTAACGATAATCGTAAACCATACGCGTTGCGATATTTATGAAAGTTTTCCAACCGAGTATGATTTCCGCTAATGCAGTTCCTGCCAAGACAGCTGTAAATCCGAGGAATCTACTATGGAGTATTAACCTATCGCGGAAAACCCGTTATAACTCACGAGCGGAGCACAGGCGAAAGCGTTTCAAAAGACTGGACGCGTGTGGACGGGGCTTTACGCTCGTCTGAACGTCGAATCCGTTCCCTCCCGTCGTCCCACCAGGATCCCCCACTCTGATGGTTCGCGTCCATCCCTTCAGTGGCTCGGGAGTGCGCGTTCGATACACGGAATCGCCTCGTGGTTCTCGGAAGGCAGTAGACTGTCGTCAGCCACGCCAGACGGCGCACTGCTCGCACGCTCACTGCTCTCTCGTCGGAGATACTCGCCCACTGGCTCACCCACAGCTGCTGTTACCTCGCTCTCGCGACCTCTCTCTCATAACGTCCATCTCACTCTTTCTTCTCGGCTGCTGGCAGCGGCACACTCGGCTTAGCGGGCCGCCAGTTACGCAACAATAACAACGCCGTCAGGAGGTGTAGCATGCGCGTGCTGTGCCACCTATACGCCGACGAACGACCCTGGAACAACGAGCTGCCGATCCGTCGTCGCCGCCGCCGCCGCTTCTGCTGTTACTGCTGCTGCGATCACTTGTTGAAAACCCGGTAGGAGAGCGCGCATCCGTTTCGCAACTACACGCCAGCACGAGTGTCTTCTTTTGGTGGGAAAAAGACTGTGGTGATAGTAGTAGTGGTAGTAGGCAGCGGTGGCGATCAAGCAGGAGCGTGGAAAGTGCGTGTAGTGTCGTTGAAGCACACAGAGGAATTATGTTGCAGGAAGAGTGATGAGTAGTAACGGAGCAGATACGGTGGAAAGCGGTTTGAGTCTGTGCCGAGCGAGTGGCGCGGATCGAACGCTCGATACGGGACACGCGCCTCGAGATCTTACCTTACGGTGGATCGAATCAATTCCTATCCGTCTCAATCGAGGATGAATGAGCGAAAAATTGTAACGTTATAGTAGTGCTCAGCTGTCCGGTTGATGTGACGTGTCGTTGTCCTTGTTCAACGGAGGAAGATTCATCGAAGCCAGGAAACAGATTTCTGCTGCGACTCTCTATCGCTTTCGCGACGGAAGAAGTTTACGTGGGAAGGCAGAAAAAAGAAACACCGATGTACTTTGCGGATACTTGTTGAACCGAGACTGTAACTTTGTTTAGTCGGAAGCACGCGACAAGAAGGCAGAAGAAAGTGTGTACGGTTGAAGAAAAAGCACGAGGTGCATGTCCGAGAGAAGTACGCGAAGTGTTACACGAAATACGTCGCGATTAGGCGCCAATGACGTCAGGCAAGAGTCGTGGAGCCGTGTAAGTCGCAAGGGGAATTCGTTTGTGGAGTTTGCGGTGCGTTTACCGACACAATGCCGTGGATGTGTTGGTGATATTACTGCTGGCGGTAGTAATCGTAGTAGTAACAACAGCAGTATCTGTCAGAGTAGTATTGGTGGTGGTAAGAGTTGTGTAGTGGCTCGGTATCGGTGTTGCCGAACAGAGAGTGGTGGGGTAAAGGAGAACCCGTGTGGAATTGCTGCGTGGTCCGTCGTGGTAGCCAATTATATTTTCTACGTGTGTGCTTCGCGGGCAATGACTAACTGCTCGCCGTTAAGTGTGTTAGTAGGAGATATCGTCGACGGACCCGTTTCTGCGTTGGTGTTGCCGTCTACGTCAGCACCGGTCGGACGGGATTTGCATAGCAAACAGATTGACGCGCTGGTAAGTGGATAACGAGAGAGGAGTCGCGACTCTGTGTCCCACCGCGTACCAAAGAGAAAAGGATAGTGCGTGTATACGTTTCTCTGTGTCGTCGCTTTCGTGCTTCTGTGAGAAAGAAAGAAAGAGCGAGGAGAGCAGAGCCAAGAGACGCAGACGACGGGGCAAGTGTGGAGCTTAAAATAGAAGAGTGACTTCGGCTTAAGTACGCGCCAGGGGGACGGGCAAATAAAGAGTAACCGGAGAGGGTGTCTCCTTTCCGATTTTCTTCCAACGAAATCTTTTACTGTGTGCTTCTTTCTGTGATACGTTTCTATGGTATATCTATCTGGCAGTATCGCGCGCTCCGTAATCGTCTAACGAGGGAAAAAGAAGGCGAGATAGCATGTATGTATGTATAATGGAGTAGTGATACACAAGTGGGGAGAAACAGCGAATGAAAACGAATCTCGAAAGGACGAGGATCGGTTATCGTATCCGGGAATTCCGGTAGTGAGTAGTGTTTCTGTGATAAAACGTAGTGCGAGTCGAAGGGTGGAAGGGAGCCAAGGGTGATTCCCCACCCATCAACCTGACATCATTCGATCTCGACGGAGACAGCGGATCATCGTAACCGAGAAACTGGAGGCGTCTGCATCTCGGTCTCTCCTACGATGGATCGTGACTCGCGTTCGTATTCCTGCGGAGGCTGCGAGAGGACCGAGGGCCGAGCTATGCCGATGGAGTAACAAGTGAGCGGCGAAGCGGCGTTGCCATGACGACAGGTGAACCATGAACTATTCCTCTCTCCTTCTACCGCGATCTCTCTTATTCTTTCTCTTTCTTTCGCTTTCTTTTTCTCGCTTCTTATCCTGTCTTTCCTTTCCATGAATCTTTCCTTTTTCACCTTTTTTTACCTTCTGCCTCTCACCATCTCTCTTTCTCTCTCACACAGGCGTGCGCGCGCGTATGAATCCTTTCCTCTCTTGGAATCTCCTATCCGCACTCTTTCTCTTTCTTCTATCTGCGTCCCTGTCTCTCCGTTCGTGTCCCTCCTCTCTGTTAACCTCCCTTTTACTGTGTCCCTCCTGGAATCTATCCCTCTCTTTTTATCTTTCTTCTCTTCCTATCTTTCTTTCTCTCCTTCTTCGGCCGATTCTCGCAATTGTCCCTCTTCTCCTCTCTGACCCCGTATACTTGAGAGATACGGTGCGACAACACTGTCGTCTATCTTCTTCCTTCCTAGGGTAAACCGCATTTATCTACCTGTCTCCGCTTCGCGGCCTTTCTTCCCCTCCCGTTCCTCTATCCTTCTCTTTGTTCGCGCTCCGTTTCTTTCTTTTTCCTCAACGGTCTTCCCTCGTATGTATTCCCCACTCCTCGCAAGGAGTCGTGTAATCTCTCGTGCTCGCTCGCACTCGCTTACGCTTGGGGAGCGCTCGGTGAACGCCGTTGTAGCATGCCTAACGCGTAGGCCGCACGATATTCCAAGTACGCTTGGCTATTTTCATACTACGCCAGCAAGACACTTAGCGACGCGCCACGCTTCTAGGTGACACGACACCAACGGCTGATCTCCGATCGCTGTATAAAGTTGAAATCGGACAATCAGTCTGACCAACCCGAAATCCCTCCCAATTTTTGTCTAGCTTACCATTTTCTGCGGAACATCGAAATACCATTTTTATCCGGTTTAACAGTAGAACTACAAGGGTAGCTTCTTGTAAAAATTATGTTTATTTACGGTACCGCATTTTGGAAGATTTTTCGTAAATAGTATTATCGTAGATCTATTTTTCAAGTATCTTGCTGTAAATAAGTATAGATGCCGGTAGTACTAGTTGAAATCGTTATTTAGAAAAATGTTAAAGTATGCTATTGCTTCATTTCGATAAAATATAATAGCGTCAATCATATTCCGTATAAACTAATGTGGTTACTAATGACATAGAGTAATAAGTTCTTAAAAACTCATGAAACACGTGGAATTTGGTATAAATAATAAGTAAGAAGAACATGTGGGCAATCTAAATATAAGTTATTACAGTACTGGACGAAATTACAAGTTCACCTCGCCTTTTAGCTCGTTTATTGTCATGGTCAGATTTTTATGTACGACGAAGCAGCTAAAAATGAGGTGAACTTGCAATTTTGTTCGGCACAGTATTTTTAAACGTGTATGCTTATGTTTCAACTGTCAAAATGACATTTAACCAGTACAAACCAACCGTGTTCAGTTTGTAATTATATTTCTTCACGCTTTTAATTAGCTTTTTTAGCATTTTAATTTAAAATATTTCGTAACCGTTGCTATTTTAATATTTTATAATTTTTTATTGGCGTGTTTAGTTACTTATAATATCGGTAATAAATCACCAAAATTCTTATGTTCTCAATGAAACTAGGAATTTATCGCCTTGTTCTTTCGTATCTTGTAATTCTACATTATGTAATGATAGCCGGGGGAGGGGGTTGGTCAGTTATAAATTTGGAGCAGATTCTCCAGAGAGAACAAACTCCACATTTCTCAATGACAATTACACGAGTATAATATGTACATACTTCGTATCAAAGTATTTTGAAAGAAAGTACAGTAGTTTACATTAAAAATCATCTATTCGTCTTGCTTATAAATTTGTCTTCATAAACTGCACGATATATATAAATAAAACTATGATCACGATCAACGTAAGAACATTTTAACTTTATTACATTACGTTACAAGCTTTACATTATTTTTTACATTCGATCTAGTGAAAACATTGATAAAATGTTTTTGCACCGATTGCAAATGTTGCGTATCCATGTGGTAGATATTATAGACAAAATATAAACCGGAAAGTTTGTAGACGATTTTCAGTGTCACTGGAATTTCCTTTTTATTCTCTAAACTCTTATTATTTACAACTGGACTGCGGATCTTTATGCGAATTCAGATCTTTGCAAATAAATTTAAACAAACGAGATCTAAATAGAGTTGTTTTACCCCATAAGTACTATAATTTTGTATTTCACTTCTGATATTTTCTGTATGTTTCAATACCATTTGTATTCTGTATCTTTTTACATATTTAAGTTTCCTATAAATGCATAAAAATCTGCGGTGCATTTATTATATTTATATTATGTACATATATTATTTGCATTTTACGAAAGTATATTACAATTTTTGTAGTTCCCCAATGCGACGGCGACTTCGAAGACCGAAAAGATCGCGTGTTTCAAGAGACAGCTGTATTAAAAAACTGTATAGAAAATTCGTTGAAAAGTTTCTCATAATAAATCCTTCATTTCTAAAACAAGAGGGAAGTTTTCCCTGCACCAGTAGACGTTGACGCAAATACGTGCATATACATGTGTCGTAGATCTAAGAACAAATTCCACCGATATTTATAGGTTCGTCGAGGCAGAAGAAATTTTTCTAACCGGTGAGAGTCGTTTATTTCCCTGTACATATGTATGCATTCTCCCAGGAAAAATATGTCAAAGAATGAAGGAAAGAAAGACAGTGCAACTTCACCAACGATCTTTTTTCCCGATAACTCTTAACGAACGTAACGTTACGGCCACGATGTGGAATCATTCATTAAGTAGGAGGAATGCGTGCGCGTTACGCGCGCGAAATTCCATGAATTCTTTTTTATTGGTCGATCTATTAAAGGAATTCGATTAATTTATCTCGACAATTATCATCCGTTACGCAGAATCGGCCAAGTTCGCGTTAATGATTAGCGATTTCCGTGGAATTTCATTCGTGCGGTCCTCAGCGCGCCGTGTTTTCAGGAAGTTTCGAAAAAGAATTCGAGGAAATCGAGAAGACCAGCTGCGATACGTTGACCCAGATTCAAATTCTATGATTATTTCACGTGTAGTTCGAATCCATCGGTGGTTTCAGAAATCTCGTCTTCAAACCAAGGTTATTTTCAATGAAAACTTGAAAACTGTTTATAAAATAGAAATAATATCGGCGTACAAAGATATAATCAGTGTAAAGATTTTTTAATTTCATTTCGGAGATAAAAATAAAATCGATTGACTCGTTTTCGTAGGGCAAAGGGTTAATTACTCTGCTAACACTTCTCTCCTTCTTTACCAATATTGGCACTTTTAAGGCACTTTCAGCCTTTTGTTTTATTTCCATTCTTCGAATCCATATATAATGAAGTTTGAAGTAATGAGTGAGAACGAGCCTGCATCCGCATCCGTATTCCGTGGGTTAATAGCCGAGGGTCTGTTGTCGTAAATCTGTGGAACTTCGTTACATTTGTTCACAGTGATACCATAAAGCGGTTACGGCCTTGTAATAAGCTTAAAAGGATTGAATGCACTCGCTTTTCTCGTCAAAACTACATTCGATCTTGTAACTTTGGCGGCTTCAACGCACCGGCACAATTCTAACTACGCCTCTATCTTTTAATTCTAAACGATATTACGCGTGTATGTACGTACATATGTGTGTGCAAAAGTCTCTGTGGTCGCTGTGAAACGCAAATGACTAGCTTTATCTGTTGATTTCTGTTCTTATCTTTCGAATTCTCATCTTAACGTGAACGCGAACGTGCCAACTTTGAATGCTCTTGATTGAAGATGATTATCAAAAGCGCCGAACGATGCTGCTTATAATTGAACGATCATAGTTGGTATATGCTTAATATCACTACTTAGTGACTTTCTATTTGTGCTACTGATACCAAGCGATAGGAATTTGCAATGATTCAGTGTATTGTACAGCATACAGTCAGTCACAAAACGCCATAAATATTTACATATTTTAGGACATATAGAATAGTAAAAACGGAGTGAAAATAATATATAATATGTAAAATTACAAGTGAAAAGATTCCCAGAAAACATTTCATAAAAGGAGCACCATTGATTACGTGAATAAAATTGCACCTAATAGTAAACAAAATATAATTTTATTCATGTTAAACGAATCAGAGCATCTAAAAAAGCATAAATACAGTTACAAGTAGTTTTGTATACTTTAATACACGTACGTACATTTTTATGAAGTTCAGTTTTCATTTTACGTACGTTTTGTTGCAAATAACTAATGTTAATTAATAAATAAATTAATGTTCTTGAAATGATCGAAGCTCTTGTAATTTTTTAAATATCTCAGATTTAGCGACTGACCGTATGTTGTGGGAAAATGAGACTTCTATTCGCAATTATAAAGCAGTAATAATATCGCGAAAATATGACTTTGCGAGATAGGTTGAATATCAAAGTATTTCATGAGTAGTGAAAATTAAACGTAAAAGGAAGAAAAAGGAAAGGTGGTTTATTATTCAACTGAATTATAAAATTTCGCCAAAAGTTCAATCTCTGGCTCAAGATCTTTCTGTGCCATTTGGCTAGAAGCGTGTCTATATCGTTTCTTCAATAAAACGTAAATTACCGCAATAAAAAGGAACTACTGCCGCTGCTGTTTATTCGTGCCAAACTACGAATAAAATTGAACAAGGAAAAGAAATTGAGCAAGAGATCGTTGTAGGGAAAAAGCATTTCGAAGCTGCGTTACTAGTTCCCTCGTGTCTCCGTTGACGTCTCGCTTCATAAAGTACAAATAAAAGATTGTTTAAAGGAGAAACCCATTAGCAACAAACTCGATCCGGAATTTTAACGATACTTGTATTTTCTGCATCGGCACACGCCACAAGTGAGTAGATTGTAAATGGCGTGTTAAACAGCGTTCAATGAATTGTTCGAAAGTTGAGCAGACTAAAACTTGAGGATATCGATGTGGGATAAAAGTTAAGAATACTTACAGTATTTGATCACTTATCATATCAAAATTTAATCAATATCTATATGTGAAAAAGTAAATCGAAAATGTTTTACTATTAATGCCCGTAAATGTTCAACTGTATTAATACTGGGATTATACAGAATTCTTTATTAATTTATACTTGTACTTAGAACAGTTAATATGCTGCGAGTAAAAATCTTTAAACAGCAATTTTCTAACGTTTTGTTCTAAAATACTATTGAGTATAGTTTTGTGTAACACAAATTTTCTGTAACAAGCGTTCAAATACCTTTGTGAGTCACCGTGTTTAAAATTTCTACTTAAATTCGTAGTATGGATCGAAGACTATACACTTCATTGATAACGATATATTTCGCGATGTGACATTGTACTTTGTTGCAAGTCGAGATTAGATTAACCGTCGTCGTGGTGCCACTGCGAAACTCATATTTCAGATATCAAAAAATCTTCTCCCCACTCGTATGGAGAACTTAACGTTCCAATTTTTTTTTTTACGCGCAAAAATATCGAAAGGAGAGGATAGCGCTATTAACTATTTCTCTACGAAAGACGAGCATATATGTTCTTAAAAAATTGCTAAAAGCATACTTATGTCGTTTATACAACTCAGCACTATTTTTATTGTCGTTCGTTTGTATGTATTAGAGCATAATTAACTTCACAGATTATAGAAATATTTATACTCATACTGCTTCAATATTTATAAAATCTGCTTTTGTCTTTGTATCGAAAACATTTTCAATAGTAGAGTGCCGTAACGAGAGGGTTAAATTGAAACTATTCACGTTCAATCGAATTTTCTGACGAGCAAAAATAAATGGACAACGAGGTGCTACTTCATTCGTAAAAATAATCTACATTGGAGTGCGTTTAATATAATTTATGGAAATTCTTTTGCTGTTGGAGAGTCTCTATTAATCACTCGAATTCCACTGATTAAGTTATCGCTTAGAAATATGTATTAAAAATGTCTTTTTACTCGATAAGTTACATCAGTATCGCTTTAATTTAGAAGGAAAAGTTTCTTAACATTGATATCAAGTTAATGATGACTAAACAGAAAATTTAATTAAAAAGAGAAGAACGATTAAGTATACTTAAAAAGAAACTTAATTCCTGTGTTAGTTATATATTAATATCTTTAAGAATATGTACTTAAAAAATTATGAATAGTGTGTTAATTTTTATCATAACTATCCATACTTTAGAGTAATAAAAGTCGCGTGAAAATTTATAAAACATAAAATTATATATGAATAGAGTTGGTACTAAAATTATATAAGATGTAATTTTATTTATGCTAAACAAACTATAGAATGTTACAGGATCTAACGCAGTATAAGTACAATTATACGAATAAGATTTGTATATTTTCAGATATGTAAATAAACTTTCGTGAAAACGTATTTTTCGTTGCAAACAGAAAGAAAAAAACATCATTCTCTATTGACAATCTGTCTACTATTTGTAATTGTGAATAAATTACTATTGTTAAAATGATCGAAACACCTGTATTCTTTGAAACATTTGAAATTGAAAAGTATATCTAGATTTTTACGGCTGACTGTGGATACTCTGATTTATGTTTCCAATAAATATTAATAGCGAAAGTGGGATTTTGCCGATTTGAATTAATGAAGAAGAAAAGTCTCCCGCGCAGAGATCGTAACGCATCGGCGTAAATCATTCTAGCCATTAAAAGAAGCAACAGTACAAGATGCTTTTCATTACGATAATAACGAGTAAACTGTCCGTAAACAATGAACGATTCTTGGCTGTGAATGTCCTGCGATATGCTGCGCTTAGGACTCGTGACCTAATCACCCATTCACAAGTAGTATTCCGTCATTACTCTGTGCATTGAATGCTATTAAGCAACAAGAACAGACCAAGAATTCTTTGTGAGATTTATTAATGGATAGCTATAATATAATTTTTAATCGGTGATTTATTAAGTAGCCGTTTCTTTTTCTTTTTCTTTTTTACTACTCTATCGATTATGTTATGAATGTTGCGTATAAAAAATTCAAGTTCTTTAAATGCGGAAAGATAAGCGATGCGAAACATTAATTATGCAAATGAGAACATGATTAGAAAATTAAAAAAGAAGAATGATGTCAAGAATTTTATATTCGATCATACATGTTACATAATAAAAAATATTAAAGACTTTACAAATATTTTGCAATAAAACAGGACGCTAAAATAAGTTCGACTGAAACGAAGAGCGCGGTTTATTTTTAGGCAATGCTTTATCATTGGAGCATCTTCAACAGTTAGCAGTAATCTGCCAGCATGCTTGAGTATCATTTATCCATTGTGGAAATTTCCTGTTAAAACAGCTCTTTGTGAACATCAGTTATGGCATTTACGTTCCCAGAAAAATGCAAAGATTCTCCATAATAATGTACAGTTTGTAGTACTACCATTGACGAAGCATAAGATAGCCTAACCATTGTTATATAGAATCATTAGGGGGCTACTTGGCTCCCTTTCTATTACTATAATAATTTAGAGTAGACGAAGACGACAACGGAATTATAACTAAATATTGTGGTAGGCATTAACATAATATATATAACATTAACAATACATTTTGCAATTACTGTGACATATTGTAATTCGAGTTTGTTTGTTTCTTCAAATCGGATGGTGTTAATTGACGACGCTTATCTATAAAAATTCATCGTATAAAACTAAATTAATTTGACGAGAAAGATATCCCGCATGAGTACGAAATTTAAATATACGTGTGCAGAGCAAATAACGTATGCAATAACATATTGCACGCGTTTTCAAACATAAAAGCATACGCGTTACGTCGAAAGTGCAAAATAAAAGATTCTGTAATCACAAAACATACAAATTTCTATCTCTTCTCCGTAAAAAATATGAATTTGCATAAAAAAATCCAGAGAATCTAATAACTAATAACACTAGCCTCATAAAGTATACAGAAAAAACGTGCTTCAAACAAAACGCAACTTCCGATTCTCTTAGCATTAATCGAAAAAGAGTATTCGTTAACGTTAATGGTTCACGCGAGAACCGCTCGACGAGTATCGTGAAAGTCGGCGCGCATTCCAGGCTAGCCAGCGCTGGTAGAAACCACGGGCAGAGAATGCTCGCAATAATAGGTGTAGCGAGGTGATCGGTGGCTCTTAAAAACAGCGGGGGATTCCGCGGACACACGACCGTGAACGGCCTAGGGCACGTAGACGACGCACGGGGTGCGTGACCTAATCACCCGTTCACCGCTCCATCGGAGCAGCGCAAGTCGAACGACGCGAATCTGCGTTCAGTTTACTGCTTTGCCTCTAGTAGTGGGGAATTAGAGAAGGGGTTCAGAAGGGAAAAGAGGGAAGGAAAGCTAGCGCGAGGTGAAGAGAAGAGGGAGAAGTCGGGGTTTCCTCGTGGCTGGCAAAGCGAACGGAGCCGAACGAAGTCGAGCCTTGTCGACTCACGGAGACACAGCGGGGAACCAACGACCGTCTCCGTGTGCGCTTGGCTACGGGGAAGACGCTCGCGGGGAGGGTGTTGGCGCTTCGTCAGTCTAGAGAGGATGAGAGAGGCGCTTTGTCAGACCGAGGGGCGAGGAAGGACGCTTCGTCAGACGAACCAGCCCAGTCGCACGCGTGACTCACTTGTCTGTCGCGGGAATCTCCCGCTTCTCTGCCGGTGGCAGCACTGTACGTTGCCAACGATACCACGATGGCTCAACGTGCTCCGAATCACCTCGCATACGCAACCGAATTCTTCGACTGCTTTTATTTTTACTCGCAACCTGAACAATTTCACTGTTAATACATGTAGAGGTCTTTGGTTCGCACGTGTAGTACGGACAGATGTACATTGGTACGTCTATATTTTGAGTTTCAGCATGAAGTGAAACATAGAATAGATTATCCCATTCCTGTGGAGAATCATCAGGGGGCTTTATCATTTTAGTATCACATACAACATTACTAGATTACGATCTACTTAGGTTTACCTTTACAGTGGTAATGCTAAGTAATGTAAAAATATACCGCTGTTTACAAATGTTCACACGTTACACGTGTATTTGGAACATCTTTATTATCGAGATTAATCTTTGTTATTAATTCATACATTTACTTTTGCTTAAAAGATTTACAGATAGTACAAGGTAAAAAAATCATATCAGTAGTCGAGCAAGTACTGGAAGAATATGACCTTTTATGGTAGCCTTTTATTTGCGCGCGAAGTTGCGCGAAAGATAATTTTTGGTGTAGATTAAAAATCATACTTTAAAGCTTCGATTTTTTTCCCGAATTGTCGGGGATTTCAAAGTAAATCGAATTAAAATATTTGAGAAAAGTGTATGGTTATCGCTAGACAGTGTGATTCATTCCAAGTCAACGCTTCGCGTCCAGAAATAGGTTTCAGACTGGTGCAGCTTGCACATTTTTGCTCTTTCTGGGCTGCAGTAGAGCAACATTTTCCAACTATTCGAAACTTTTAGGATCCTATAACTGTTCATAGAAACAATAATATCAATAATTGATAATTGCTTAAAATCCAATGAGTTTCAATAGTTACCATATGCAGGCTTCGAACCTTTAAACTTTTACGGCGCTCTTATAATTTTAAAATTTAAAGAACTCAACTTGAAATAAGAGAGAGAACATTTCTAGTAGGCTTAATAATATATCTATTCATGGATTTTGTTAACAAAATGTATAAGCCAACGTTTTTAATTAATCAATCGTCTTATGCTCTTGTAATGCGTACGTATGAAATTTGAAGATGTTTGCGCAATTATATTGACTTCTTTATTCATTTCACGGTGCGAACTAGTTTGAAGTGGCGAATTGCAAATTCTCCACTATTATTTTTGATGATCGCTTGATTGTCATTGAACTGCTCCAACTTTTAACAACGTCGTCCCTGCGTCCCTATTTATCATTCGTGTGTCCCGCTTTTTTAACCTTTAACCCCTTAACGGTTCAACGTCGAGGGTGACGAAGAGATTTTGTTGCGGCTGTAACATTATGTACCAATCAACGCGCAACTTCTATGACAACTTATCGTTAACTTGGGTTAGACGGACATTTTTGTATATTAAAGAAAACGATAAGAGAACTATTCCTAAAAATATACTCGAGATTCTTAAACAGTGCAAGATCCTTTTTACTTTCAACGAAGACGTACTTCCTCTATTTAGGACTTCGATAATAATTTACCTTAAAACTGAACAGTGTTTCTGATGCAAAGATGAGAATAATTTTGATTGATTTCGGAATAGATTTTGCGCAAATATTTAGATGTTTAGTACCTGTCGTTAATTAAAATTCAATATGTACCAATAATAATAAAAATATTGCTGTGATTTCAGAAAAAGTATAGATGTATTTGAACAAATGATAGTTCAATTCTTCGTGGCGTATATATATACGTCGTTCGTAACGAAAGGGTTAATTAATTATATTATAATAATGAGAAAGAATATGTATTACAGTTAACTTTTGGTTTCGGATATCAATAACGTTAATTTCTGCAACTTTTTAGCAGGTTAAATTAATTATAGATGAACAATGTACATAAACACGGAAACTTGTAAAAAAATATCTAACAAAAGATGTTAGAAGGTATTTGAATTTTATTTGATAGCAAATAGTGGTCACACTATTTGTATTTAAAAAATTCTATTAACTGCAAGTTTACGCCATAAATCTTTCTAATTCAAAGGTCTTCTAACCAAACACGCTGACTATAAGTTTGGACGTTAAAGTATTCTTAACATTTCGCTGAATTCGTTAAATTTATATTTTATTAATAAGAAAGTTATCCAAACGATTGGATTCACTTTACGCATAATTTTGCTTTCACTTTAGAATTTAAATAAAATAGTTATACGTAACAGGTGGATGTTGCTTGACGGGTTATAGCAAAGGTGCATGTTACATTAGTGTGACATAACTAAGTATAAGTGTCACCAAACAAGCAATAAACTACAATTATTAGAAATAAAATATTTCTTAACTATCACGTTGACCAAAAAGTAGTGTTGGAATTTTCACTAAGAAGCTGCAGCTACTTTTTTCAGTATAGGATGTAACAACTGAAGCAATAGCTTCTGTTATAAAGTAAAACCTTAACCAAAGTGAAACTTTAGCTTTGCGAAATAAATATTTGAAAGCAATGACGATATTTTGGATCCATCTGTACTCGGCTATGCGACCGCATTTTATAATTGAATGACCGAGCATTCGGCCAATAATGACATGGCCGAGTTCTTGGTTCAATCGAAGCTAAACTTTGATTTGTCACTTACATTATATCACTTACGGCGTATGTGCTTAAGTTCAATTAGTAATCTCCACCTTACAGTCGAGCAGTTGAAATGGCAAACGTTGCAAATGTCAGAAGTGAAAATTTTCAATATGGGTTAAAAACGTAAGAGGAATTAAGAAGAGTTATCAATAGACTGCGGATTTTTATTAGAAATTAAGAATGAAGAAGGAGGACATAAATTAGGGGTTGTCACATCCCTTAAATATTGTAATTTCTATTATACTTTGTATATAGTGTATTGTGTCCATCTTGAACTTTTCTGTACATTTAAATTTCTCGTAAATTCATAAAAATCCCCAGTCTAATTATCAATTATTAAATAGCGATTTAATATTTTATTTCTTGTTCAATTAGTTCCGCACGTATAACAAATATTATTGTACTGTGATCGGAATTGTATCTATTTCTATCGAAAAAGCAATTTTTAATTTTTGTAGTACTTTGAACTAATCAGATATTTTTTTCGTATATTGGTACTTAAACACGAACTTTATATTAATCTCTCAACGCACAAATCTTTAGAAAAGTTTAACAATGATAGACCTTTTTCTGTTCTCCTAAGAACTGTTCCTAGTTCAATTATCGACAAATTAGGCAATATTTGAGATCATTTTTTCAAGCAAAATTAATAATTATATCAATGTATAATATGAATGTACTAAAGTATGTATAAAGTCTTTCTTTTTAAGTCATTCTGTACTCCAATTCTTTGAGCGACAGTATATATCTTTGAATTGTCAGGGAAGGCTTATATGTATCTTTTATTAGATTGAAGGAGTCAATAAAAATACAGCAATATTTATTCATAATTGAAGATAAGCTGCCGACATCATTTAGTAACATGTATTGTGCTGCTAAATTACCCTCTTCATTAATATGGATCTTTTGATAATACAATATACCGTATAATTCATAAAAGCGATATATAAATCTTATCGTATATCTAATGCACGATTCCGGCGTGTAGATAAACGCGATGTGCTGTTCCGTGAAATTGACGAACTTTCTTTACCATTTTACCTCGCAATCAATAGAATTTCAATATAAAGGAGACGTTATTCGTAATTAGAATAATATTTCTCTTTACGATCAGATGATATACAATGTAGAATAATATATTATTTAGTACACTCATACCGTTGCAAGTGAAAAAAGTCACAAGTAAAAAATTAAATCGTTAGACCGTGGATCTTTATGCAAATGCAGTTTTCTAGAAATAAAATGAAAGAACAGGTCTAATTAAGGGGTCGGTTCACCCGCTAAATACTGTAATTTGTATTTTACATTTTAAATTTGTGTCTGAATTGTCTTGTATAACATTTATCATTTTGACGGCTAACTTTGTTGTAGCGAAGGGGTTAAGCAAAATATAATATTATAATAGGTATGTAACGTAACTTCATAATTAAAAATAATATACTAATATTTATTATACTTTATATATTTGTATGGTATGTAGAAAAATATATAACTATTTGCAGCTTTTTACGTTCGCTGTTTATAAATAAAAACCGTTGTGAATATATAAATGTTTATATCGTGGCGAATGTTAATTGTAAAGAAATATATATTGGATTTCATATGTAAAATCTAATCGTGTATTTGGATATACATATATGCGTGTATAAGCGAAACTTTGTAATGAAATTTAATCACTATACAAAACGAGAAACCGGATTAAAGTATGATTCATACACTGTGAGTTGAAAAACAAACCGCGGCATTAACGCAACATTTGGAATTAATTACTTTCACTGTAGATAAAATTACACGTGCGTATTTATTTAATGAACCTTGAACTATGTTTGTATTACATTATATTGCACATCCAAATTAATTCCATGATATCGCTTCTGAATAACTTGGAAATGTTTTCAGCTTCAACCTGGTTTCATTCATGCAAAAAGAAATAATCTTTTGATAATTCACTTTTACAAACGAACATGCAATTGTTATATTTTGTTGCAACTCGTAGATATGCTTGATATAACATATTAGCTAAAACATGTTTATATATTTATTTATATAACTTGAAATATAGCATAGTTTAATATAGAAAACTTTGCAATTTGTTGTAATTTTCATAATCTGAATATGTAACACAATTTAATATATAAAATTTGTATTAGTCTTATCGTGACAGAAATGAAACGCTTGCGTTCGTCGATATAGCTAATTTGAATGTTATCGTAAAATTCTTGGAAGATATTAAGTGTTGTATCTTGTAGATAAAAATATCAGAATGTCAGAAATACTCGGTTTTCCTGAAACACTTAAACGTTTCACAGAACTGCTTGGAATTTAAAATTACGGTTTATTGACACATTTCTAACGTGAGTTGAGACACTTAATTTTTTTCTCCTACTCTCTTATTTTTTTTTTAACTATTACTTTTAATATCTGTTTCATATATGTTAATCTATTGAAACTATTGTAAATAGATTAATAATATAAATTATAGAATATATATTTGACCATTTAGATTGATAAAATTCTGAGCACAAGTTATTATTAAGAGTGCAGCATAATTCATCGTTACTTTTTAAAAAATTTCAAACATAATTTTAAGTTCCAAACCAGTCACCATTATTTTAGAATAAATTATTCTTATTTTTCAAGCGACTGGCGGAATTTTAGCAAATTTTATACCTAATCATCTAAAACATTTTATGAATGAATTATAAAGTCGATTCACAGGTTAGAACATTTTTAAACGTTCGACAAGATATTATTATATTATAATATATTTATTCGTGATGATCTTTAACCCCTTCGTTACGAATCTTAAAATTAAAAGAGTTGTTGATGCATAGCACCGAATAATTTCTATTCACATCAGGAAATAAAATGTATGTAAACATTTAAATACACCGTGTAATTAATACAAACGAATGATACTTGAAATAGTATCGAGCTATAATAGAACGCGTGTACACGCATGTTCTCGATAATTGATCACTTAATTGCTGTGAATAATTGAAAGGAGTATTCAACGCGATACAAACCGCCTTAGCTTCTATTAAAAATATTTTTCGTAACAACGCCTAATTAAAAGCCGTTTATATTATCATACTCCGTACGAATTTATCTTGTAATCGAAGTGTATTAAAGTTGTATGAAGTTTTTAAATTGGCGTTGCGCGGAAAAAAAAAATGTTGTTAACAGAAACTGGAACTCTGTGATGCGTGAATCCTTTTTCAAGCCATTATGCGCATTCTTTAAAGCGAATCGGTTATATGGAATATGAAATATGGAAATTAATCATTTTAATTAATTCACGTAGGTAGCAGTAGAAGGCGATGAAAATAAAAATGAACCTAAAGAACAAAGAGGAACCCTTCATTTCCTGATTTCTGAATAACCCGTTCTAACTTTCTCTCGGTTCCGAAAAAATCTACCCAATTAAAAACTATTTTCGGTTTCGCTCGTTCGCGAAAGGATATCGAGGTGGCTCCGTTTTTTCCAAGAGTTTTTCCGTAATTTTTACGACCAGAGAGGCAGGTTGAAAATTATTCGAAGCGAAATTCGACGGCAATTACGGCGAATTGGTAATTAGGTAATTAGGTAGAAACTGCGAGCGGAAGATCAGATTAAAGTATAGTTTAAAGGCAGTATGTATGTACATATATGCTTCTTTTTCTTTTAATGGTGAATTTAACGTCGCATCAACAACTAGGTTGTTAGCGACAGTATCATTAAATTATACCACTTGATCGGCAATTTTGGTATCTTTAATGAACTCAAGGAGATCAAGAATCTTGTTGCTTTCGATGTTAATTTTAATTGTGCTTCCTGTCTTGTATTTTTGTTATGATAGACATTGAATTTAGGACACGACAGAATCGAATAATCTATTGAGATTGGTATATGACATGATTCACACATCGGGATCGATTTGTTTATTAAATATGTAGGAGTAGGAAAATTTGGTGTGCCCAATTCTAATGCTGATAATGGCAACTTCATCTCTACTGCGTAAGGGACGAGAAATCTTTTGTTCATCGAAGAAATAATCACCGATAATTTTGATTGATGGGCGGAGCAGCATACGTATCTTTTTCTTTTCTTTTGTTTTTAGCATATAGTTTACATAGATATATAGTATGGTATAGTTTATAAGTATAGAGAATAAATATGTAGACAAGAATGGTAGTGAATGGTTAACCACTTACAATGGAATAACACATTACACATTTACATTAATTATATCTACTGAACATTATAAAATCTTGGCAGCTGAAAAGTATGCAGTGAATTATAAGAATTGCCACGAGTACGATTCATGCATTTACTGTACAAAAAAATCGGTCTGAAAATCGTTTAGTTTAGTTTAGCTTAGTTTATTCAATTGTATAGAATTGATACTCTATCATTGTTATTCTATTCAACTGTGTAACTGTTAGTACTGTATAGAATTCAGTATTGTATAGAAATTAAGTCGCTGCAACTTGTTCATCACAGGTACTCGCTAAATAATTGCCAGCGCGAATGGTTAGGGGAGAAAAAAAGTTTTGTAAAGTCCTATTTCGTAGCTGGAAAGCTGAAATTAATAAATATACATACACAGATACGTACAATTAGGGCGAATTGAAGTAAAGTTCGAGGACCGTTGTAGGGGCCTTTAACACACCTAACACGTCCGGCATAAAACGATTAACAAATTACAAGGGCCGGACACAGTGGTAGCCCGTACAATGTACAGTAGCCTGAACGGACTATTCATGGTTGGTAATTGATCGTTTGTCGTGCGAGTTACGCTTCATTTCTTGGACTGTAGCGTTATCTCGGTGGCAGCCTTCGTGTGTCACTGCTATACACTCATTGCCCGATGACGTTTTTCGCTCTCTTATCACTTCCATGCTAATTCTGGCACAGAGTGATTCCACCACGCATGCCGTCGCAATTATTAGACTGGAATAATTGCAAGTTGAATGACTTGGACAATGAACGGCACTATTATTAACGCAACAATCGAACGTTGCTAATTGATCGTGTTTTCATTGTTACGGTTACTATTATTTGTAATATATATATATATATATACCGCGAGAATACACGTTTACAATCTTTGGACGTGTACCGGCGGGAAGTCGTTCTGCTTTTGCAACGATCGCGATCGCTTTGAGACGAACCAGTACACAGTGTGTTAGGGTCTTGCAAACGGAGATTAGGAGATCGCGAATTTTTATGGAAATTCGTACTTTTAATGCTAGGTTCACGGTATCACATTGATTGGATAATACGACAGGTTACTATGAAAAATAGGTATACCGTAGGTATATAAATATTCGAAACTAGAAGCTTTAGGGAGGAGATCAGTTAGAATAAAATAATCAGAACCAATCCGTATGTAGGTACCATAAAAAGGTTGCAAGGCAACAGTCACATGTTTCCCATTTCCAAACATTGTTATTTAAAGTATCGATCAAAATTATTGGATACTGAATTTCCGAGAAATTCCATTCTCTTTTTAAACAGGCAAAAATTGATTTCATGCATTTTTTTGGATAAACCCATAGCTTCTGTATTTTATGGTGCAATTAACCCTTCTTCGGACTTCCGAATTTAGTTTTATCACCATGTTAACAGGTGCAAACCGAACGCCACAGAATTAACCCTTTCGCTACGATATCTTAAAATTGAGAACTCAAAGCGTAAATAAGGATCGCTTTTATTAATACGCGAACGGAATAAATATAAATATTTGGAGGCTGTACATCATTAATTATAGAGTTGCATTGTTGCACGAATCGGCAAAGAACCAGTATTGTACTATAGAGAAGATATACGTATGCTTTTAACAAATGATTGCACAATTTTTGAACGCGTATATATATACACGTCCTTTGTAGCGAAAGGGTTAAAAGTAAACTTTCAAATAATTATACGAACACCCATCGAAATGCGCTGAATTTGAATTTATGTAAGGCCACAGCCTAATTCGAAGAAGGGTTAGTGCATAAACTTGAAGTTTCGAAAAAAGATCCAATGCGCGTCGCCCCTCGTTTCGAAGCCACAGAATTTACCGAAATATTTGCTGCTAGAATTGCTCGGTTCAAAAATTCCAATTTTCAACTACCGTTTCGAGCCTAGGTCCGAACTGGCATTGATTTTATTGATCTAACGATAACCGCAGATGTCTGCCCGATAACGGGTGGTAGGCATGCGCGATGCGACACGGAGAAGCCCGAATACGAAACACAACAAACAAAGCAGGGAGGGGAAAAAAAGCAGGAAATTTTTCAAGAGCTTGCCTCTATCCTCTCCGTATCTCTCCTTTTTTTTTCGTTTTCACGTTTTCTTTTTCCCCCCATTAGTAATGGAACACGAAGGAACACACATAGAAGCGGAAGCGCCCCGTCTTTGCGGAGACTCGTTCCGAAAGTCTGGCGAGTGGAAACGAGGGGCACGAGGTCAGGGAGCGAGCTGTCGAGATAGAGAGCAAACAATAATAACACCAATGCACGAAGAAAATTTCTGCCGGGGCTTGCGCCGCAGCATCGACAAACGCCGCATCAGGGCTTTATTCGGTTCACTGGCCAACTGAGTGTAGTCGCAAAACGACACATTTCACCCCCTGCCCGAGGTTGAACAAGATTAATTCTTCCGTAAATTGATGAACCTGCACTTCCACTATTCACTCTTTTTCGCGTCTCGATGGATAAGGTGTTTAGGGTAGATGTACCACGTGCTGTCACTTGAAGCTTCGCGCGTAGCTTCTATCTATTTTAAAAACGTATTCGACTTAAACATCGTTCCAGTTTGGAGCATAATATTGTTCAACGTCTCTTTTATTTATGATGATAATTTTTTTTTTGGTATGTTAAATACGATGTATTAATTAGTAATTCATTAGAAATATATAACAAAGTCCAATGTTCCTATTACCGTCGCTTAAAAACGTCTCATTTAAATAGAAACGCGTTTTTACATATATTAGCACGTCAGTTTGTGTAACAGATATAAGATATACAGTGAACGTATCGCTTTTACTGAATTATGACACTGTCCCACGCTTTACAATTACATGGGTCACGTTTTAATGTTCAACAGCGCATTTACTTCCTAATATTTCGTTTTAAATATTAAGCGTAAAGGAATATACGATGTCTATGCGTTGTTACGTGAACCGAAGTCGAAATTTTGTCTATTTACGATTCTTCGTACGTTACTTTGCTATTGAATAAAATTATAGTTATTGGGACATATAGTCTAATCAGAGAATCAATGTCAGTTTGAAAACGCGGTTAGCGTAATTTCGCAAGCTACGTGAATAACAGACTCATTGAATACGTAGAAGCCCCTTTGTAAACAGATAGAAAACGGCCTCCGGAATTACGTGGAAACACACGCAGCTCGCATCTTTATTGGATTGCCGAAGAAGAAATCCAGAGAAATGAATGAAACGACAGTGATGCCATCCTTTGCCGATTCATTCTTATAAATTTCCCTCTTCTATGACTGTGCATCCGATATGAACGGACGATTATTACACAGGATGTTTTATGCTCCTCCATTGTAGTCTTTATCGAACCAATTAAGGGCCCTCCCTATTTTAACCCTTTCGCTACGAAGGACGTATATATATATGTGTGCTCGAAAATTGGACCGTCGTTTGTTGAAACACGACTATACTCTCTTTTACATTGCAATAATATTGAAATTGTTATTGGAATTATTTTACGGTTAGATCAATAATATCAAGCATCTAAATAATCACCCTTAAGCTGTTACTAAATTAATAAAAGTTATCTGCATCTGTGCGTCAGAAAGACTTTCGAATTTTAAGCTGCCGCAGTGAAAGAGTTAACGTTTAAATACCGAGATTATTCAAGAGAAAGATGGGAAAACCAGTTATGTTAGAAAAACAAATAAAATAGCGTTTATGGAAGTTATACATATATAATTACCCACCATATTAGTGAATGACAATCAAAATAAAATTCCAATCATTTATAATAGTTATTAGCAACGAAAATAAAATTCCACCCATTTATATTGGTCATCAATAACCAGAAAAAATTCCAATTATTTTAATCATTTATAATAGTTATTCGTAACCAAAATAATTTAATTAGAGATATTAACCCTTATACTATAACTCTTAAAATTCGTCTTATAACAGTTACGATGCGTCTGGTGTATTTGCGCATCTGCAGACAAGTTTAAAATCTCACGGGGTTGCTGACGATCCCAGGTTGTCATATCAGGGTTAACAAATCAAGCTGCAAAGTTTCAAATCGATATATTTAAAGTTAATGAAAATTGTCGACGATCCAACTAAGAAGGATCCTTAACTGCCCCTCTAATTCTTGAAATTCAGTACGCCGTTCGTCTGAAAAAAATCAACATATCAGGCTTACTGTACACCCACGTGTACAGAGCAGAGCTTGCTTCCCTGACTCTAAATAAAGTTCTCCCAGGCATTGTTATAAATAAACCGAAGTTATAAAAAGACAAAGCATATCGAGGGATGTTCTTTTGTTGCTCAAGTTGCTTCGGATTCTTGCAACGGAAATTTCTACCGTGTAACCGCATCAGTTTCGCATGATGCCTTTTACGAAACGGCATAACTGACATTAAGAGGATATAATTTTATTTAGCAAAATAACCTTGACCCCTTACACTTTGTTTCCCCATCGTACTATATTATTACGTAACAGCCAAAGAGACAGATTCGTTTGGATATCGTGCGATGAATGAATCGATACGTATAGTTTTGTTTAATTATATTCGTAACGAAGTACGGTACGTCATTACTGTATATCGCATTATTTGACGCACTAACTGCTTAAGTTGCATTTATTGTTAGGTCGAAGATATAATTAGGGTAGCATTGCAGTGCGTTAAATAAGGAAGTGAGTTTATCGAAGGATTCTTACTTTAGCTAGGTGTACGGACTGAATCTTTCGATTATCCGGATAATTCAGATATTCGAGTATTCGGAGTAGTAATAAAACAATCCGAATAGTTAAAAGTACCCAAATAATTTGAATAGTCAAGTAAAAGTATTCTCTGAAATTCTCGTAGAGCAAAGGATTAATTCGCTGAATTTTCCCGTGTATTTACTTCCGTACTACAACTTTATAAAGAAGAGTTTGTAAACAAACTTCGTATAATATTTGTTCTTTAACCTGTTAACTACGGGTGACGAGTTAACTCGTCCTACGAGTTCCCAATGTTTCAGACGTAATACTCTACTATCTCAGAAAGTCTTCGCTATCCAAGACATCTTTACGTTTGTATCAAAAACATCGTGGTTTACGTTTGCATTCGCAGCAATTAAAATTCCCCAAAACATTAATTTCTTTTCATTCATTCTAATTACTCTGTATGAAGAAGCTTCTCCCCGAAAAATTCCTCAGTTAGCAGGTTAAAATGTTGAACTCGTTGAACTTTAAAAGTGTTGAATGATGCCGAACTTGCGAGCACATTTGTTTGTAATCTGCTAAAAGCGAATAGATTGCGAATACCCTCGGAATTCATTAAAAAAAGAAATTATTGATCGCGTTGATTTGGTTCGCGGAAGGCGAGCAAAAATGCTAGCGATCCCTGCGTGTTTCCATCGCGAGTCGAAAGGAGAGTCGGCCTGTGTGGAACTTTTCTTCGGCGACGTCGTTTTCTGCGGCACTGATCGCCGAAGTGCCCGATAATTTTGGACCATGCTATTTATATGCGACGACGAGGATGCCGTGAAATGAAGAGGGAGAAAGAGAAAGAAGGCGAGATTTAGAGGGACTGGGCAGAAGGCGAGCCAACAGTTTGTCGCCGGAAGCATTTTGCGGAGACTCGTTGCAATACAAACTTCTCTCTTACACGACGCCGATCTATTTTCCATCGAATAATCGCTCCCTTGTTTCGCGCGAAAAGCAAACGAACTTTCATACGCACTTACATCGTTTGTCGACAATTTTATTATTACAAGAAACCTTGCTGTTAGTAGATAGGAGAGTTTTAGCAATTTATGGGCAATTTAAATGAACGAAAGTAATATGCAAAAATATGCAAAGCAAGGGAAAATTATCGTATCCTGAGGGCGAAACATACGACGCCTTCCATATAAAATTTCTTTAATTCCGTTAATAAGAATATAAATTTGTGCAAGATTTGTTCGTTAAACCATTTGTATCGTAGCACTAAATGCGCGACTTTACAAATCGGAGACTTTCGGTTTAACTCGAAACTTTCGTGTAATCAAAACAGAAGATCGTGCTTTACATGACTACAGTAAATATACTTGAAACAGATGTTATACCTTTTATTAATTAGTCTAATGATCTTTAAAATCATCGATATATAGTGGTACATCATAAACAAAAGTTACAAAGACATTTTCACTCTGTTATTCCTACGTAAATCTACCCCCCCTCCCCCCCAAAAAATACGCGCGGATGTTGGAAAAGAATATTTTGATTAATACGCAGACAGTATCCGAATATTTTAATTTACTGTCACGTTGTTTCACGTCGCTGGACTCGACGTCAAAAGTGCTTCAATGTTTTATACGATGAATTATAAGCCCACCGAAACTCGTCGACCGACGTTTGTTTCGAACGGGAACAAAACGAATCGCGACCCAATTTTCGTGTCCCGTAGGGGAAAACAGCACTTCGAAAGCACCACGGCACAGTTCGGTCCGCAAAAATGCGAGTTGCAATATTTGCCAGCGCAAAACGATAAATAGACTAAATCCTTTTTTAACGTTGTAACGTACGGGATGAAAAGATAAACGCATAAACGTCGGCACGTGAAAAGTGACCATCAAAATTGTTTGGCGCCTGTTTTCGAGAAGAGGCCGCCTCTTCGCGGAATTTGTTTGCTTTAAAAATTTGTCGCCTTATCGATGTCTCGTAAAGTTGTTTTCTCCGTCGGGAAGAAATATTTTAGCGCAAATCATTGTTTCCCGAATATCAATGCAACATTGTATCATATTCTTCTTTTTAATTCTCCAGAAATAGAATAGAAATTGTTCTATTCAAAAGTAGAATAGAATTCAAGGAATAGAATAGAATTATATACGAATATAATATAATGGCAGAAGTATAATTTTAATTTGTTTATTTAATATATTAGTTTGTTCGGAAAGTTCGTGGAGATATTTGAGAAACTCTCAAAGGTAACACGTACACATCAACATCTTAGTAAATAATTTTGCGCGTAGAATTCATTGCTTGATAATTTTACGACTATCGGAAAGTTTCATAATCACATTTCGTAAAATGTTTGCCACGCGTTTTTCTACCGAAGTGAACCCATGCAAGTTATTCTTCTAAGCTTCTAATTTATTCCATTCCTGGCCATTAACCATTTAACCGGGGATGACGAGTTAACTCGTCCTACAAATCATCAATCTTTTAGAAGCAATAGTTTATTTTCTCAGAAATTCCTAATTTTCCAAAGCATCGTTGCATTTGCGTAAAAGAATGTACTTATTTGTACTCACGTTCGTAGCAATTGAAATTCCCCAAACTGATATCAATCCCTTTTTATTCATTTTAAAGTTTGTATACGAAGAAGATGCCGAGTAAGAACTTACTCGGTTAACAGGTTCATAAAGTTTAACAAACATCGCAATAAATTATAATAGTAGAATATCCTAGGCAACGATTAACAATTCCTGTTACCTCGTTATTAAAATATTAGGTTGCTTATTGTTCTCCAATGGAAAGTATTGTCTTTGCTTTTAACTATATATCGTGCATTAATTATTGGATTTTAGGTGGCCCAAATATAAACAGTATTTGTTCGGATTAAGAACGCTATTATTTAACTAAAGTTCATAAAAAATAATCCACTTGCAATTACAACGACAGATGTGAATATTATCAAAGACTTTCGAACGAAGAATTTTCCCAACAACAATATTATATATTCGATTGCGAAAAAGATGTTTACACGATAAATATATATGTATAATAGTTTAATTTGTAGGATTACAAAAGTAGTTGAAAGTTTTACTTGTACATAGATGGAATTCCGATAGGGAACAAAAGTAAATGTTTCTTTGCAAATCAATTAGCTTACCGACTGTCGGATTACAATGGCGATTCTTCAACGTTATTCACAGAAAAGTTCACAAAAGCATAGATTTGCAATCCACGCTTTGTGTGGAAATGTACACGGGGAGATTCATGAATTCGCTTTGTTTGCTGGCCGTGCATTTCAAAAAGCATCGATGACAAAAGAAATATATGTACGACGAATCCGCGAAACGATTTCTTCTTTTATATCGCGGTTTGCTGTTTAAAGCTCACCGGCGCGTTCTCATGCGTCGAAACCTTGTCCAATCTTTCAAAGTCCTTCGCGAACACGCGAATATTCTTCCTTCAAATATTCATTCGTATTCCTTCATACCTTTTATTTAACGGATACTAAATTAACCCTTTGCGGACGAAAAGTATATAGACACTTACGGGAGTACTTTAGTTTTTAATTCTACGACTTTGAGTTTTCACGCTTTCGAGTTCCAAACCATTTCATTTCCAACGATTTCAAATGTTTATTATTACGTTAAGTATTCATTGCATTAAGTTTCGTGCTTTAAAAGTCGACATGGGTTCGGAAAGCCAAAAAATGATTAGGCGACTATTTGTCGACGCTCGTCCGTAAAGAGTTAACGCTAGAACTATCGACGATTAAAGTATACTTATTTGTACCAAAGAAATAGACACGCGAGATATTTGCAAAGCGCGTGTGATTCAAGTATGATGAATCTCCATTAATGTGTTTCGTATAGAAAATCAGGGAATACTCTAGAAAATGCACCGTTGCAAATTTATAGAATTTTCATGGCAAATTTGTAACCAGTCATTTTAAACTTAATTAACAAATTAATTACCAGTTCAAGAGTCCAAGAATGTCATACTATACTACGAGATTTAGCCAAATTTCTTATCTAATGCGAAATTTCACCAAACGACTATAATCGCGTTTAGTATGGAAAGGGTTAATAATGTTCCTAAAAAAAAGTAGCGTCATTCCGAGACGAACGAATTTTTATACTCAATCCAATAGATAAACGATTCACGAGGCATAAATAAAAATATTAAAAATGGTTGCAATGTTCTGATTACTTGAAACCGATAGAACTTTTGTAGTTAGAGGAAACGGGGAGAAGTGATGGATCACTCTTTCTCAAGTTAAATTGGAAAGATTGATTAGGTAAACGTCTGATACGAAGCGCAATACACAGAAATGAAATATAACAATAATCGTGAAATAGAACAAACATTTCAAAACTTATGCAAATAATTCGTCCTCTGGTTGCTACTCTAATTTTTTCGTATTACATACGCGTAAACGATTCCAAGTATTCAAAAGTCTTTGAAACAAACTACCTAAACGCAAAATACAAAATACCTAATGTAGAATACGATTTGTAAAATGTATCAGCTGAAACCGTTCTCTATTTACGTTTCCTTAATTCTATTTATAAAAGTATGAATTTGCATGAACTTCCGCAGTCTACTAATCGCCTAGGAAAAGAATTCTCAAATTTCACCTATTTTTAATAGGTGAAGTCAAAGTTGTTTAAAATAGTCTTAATATTTCGAAAGAATATCCAAAGTGAGATAATTGTAACTCCAATCTTAAATCATATTCACTTAATATAATTTTATTAAAGTTCGAATCTTTCTTAATCCAGTAGTGTTAGTTTTTCTTTAAATCTACCAATTCGGAAGGAAACGATGCCGCGTTATTTTGTAGCTTTCAAAAATGCACCAAACTTTTAAACGTGTATAGATTCTCAAATTACATTACATATTCATTGCACAATAGCTTCGTATTACCTTGCGTTGGTTAATAGGCACTTAAACTAACCGCAACCACCGTACGTAACGTAATAGTACGTCATCGAGACGCAAAATATCATCTTATCAATCGAAAACTACGTTACAAATGATTGGGAAAACTGGCGTGAGGTAATACTTTGATAGCTCGCAAGCTGTTGCGTTCGCGTTCAATGCTAAATAGTCCCAACGTAAAACAACTGCGTTCGCTTCCAAGAATGACACCTAGGCTACACAAAGTAATGCCACGCGTAATTTGAAAATGACGTCGCTAGAAACGGTAAAAACATCAGACAAATAATCGATCGGACAAAAGTGCATGCAAAAATCCTGGACAGAGACAGAAAACGACCCGTGCAATCACGTGTGAACCACCAATCATGCGACGGAAAGTTTCGCAATCGTTAGTTCAATTAACGTCTCGGTACACGAACTTCAATTACTAAAACGCGCATGAAATACACTTGATAATAACGCGAAGTGTAATTGACTCGTTAATTTTTATATCCAATGAGTTAACGTGTCATAGAAAAACGCGAATTAAATGGTAATAAAAATGATTAGACCTCAACCGATTGCACGATGTTTTAAACGTAGCAATATTACACTGTTATTTGTTTTCATTGTTAGCAATAGAAATTCGGTTAGCGATCGGGATTGCGATTCATTAGGGGAACAGAAAAATTACTCGGTGTAAACTCATTTCCGAGAAAGATGAAAATTTGTTAAGAAAATGTTTGTGAGGCTACTCGATATCATGTACAACATTATAAATCATGTATAATGCGTTAGCACAGCACTGTATTATTGACAAAGCGTAGAATCCATTGTTATATAGAATCATTAGGATACTGGTCTCTTTACTATTTTGGTGTTACATGCAACATTACTATAATAATTTAAAGTAGACGAAGACAACAATGGAATCTTAACTAAATATTGTAATTTTCGAAATTACAGTATTTAAAAATCTCTAAAATAAGCCGTATATATATAGAGAGAGAGATTTTTAAATACTGTAATTTCTAAAATTACAATATTTAGTTAAGATTCCATTGTTGTCTTCGTCTACTCTAAATTATTATAGTAATGTCGCATGTAACATCAAAATAGTAAAGAGACCAGTATCCTAATGATTCTATATAACAATGGATAGTTCCACGCTTTGTCAATGATACAGCGCTGTGCGAACGATTTTTATAGCCACCGTAATTAAATTAATGATCGAAAAGTTTGTATGAGTAATCGAAGGAAAGATGTCGCGCGTATTTCGCGTATTAATAGCGTGGACGATATTGGCGCTGGTGGTAATTCGGTATGGCAGCTGTTTGACAATTTAAACGGTCCTCGGCTCGCTCTGAATAATTCCCGATCGACTTAATGGCGAAGCGAGAACGCCGTTCAACGAGTTTCATTACTTATAAATGGAAATCCAATCGGAGGAAAGTCTTATTCGCGCATAAGCAGCGACCGAGTGATCTGAACTGTTGAACTCGGCTCCTTCCGCTTTCGTAACGTACTTCTCGCATAAATCCGCAAAGAATGACCTTTCAGGCCTTGAATATTAAGCGATCTGATAATTACGCGTCAAACGTGTTCGCCAATCGGTTTCATTCGACCCATTTAAGCTTCGCTTGCACTACGATTATCATGGAAATTCGTGTTTCGGTTCCTTGTTCGTACTCGTACACCTACGGTGACCAGAGATATCGCAATATGTTTACTTTATTTTCTTGCTAATCGCTTCATAATTATCGTCATATTTTACTTTGCCTTCGCACACATTCAAAACCAAATTCTTCGAGCCATTGAAATTTTATACGAAAACTCCGATCGATCACGTTCAACAAAATTCCTTGTATGTTGTACTTGGCTACTTCGCGTATATCGTTGTACGTATTAATTGAAAAAGTTCGTTAACTTAAAGCGAAGTAAAAATACATTCATTTAGTTCGTATATGCAAGGATGACTGCGAAATAATCGAATGAATATTCTTATCGTGCTTCGAGTCTATGACGTTACACGCTTGTTTGTTTCATCGCTATATTTGCGACATATTTTAATGAGTTACTAAGAAATAGTAAATCATAACTCATTTGTTCGTTCTATTTCTCTAGGCTTGGTTAATCTCGTGCAATTTTTTCATCGCGTCGTTAAGTTCAAGCTTTTTTGCAGAACAGTAACTTCTTTTCAACTCTTCGAGGTATGACGAGTAAAATTTCTTTTTTATATCTATATTTCTTTTAATTTATATAATTATCATTTTGACCATTACCTGTTACAATATACTAATATACTGCTAATATACTATTTCAATTTATACAAATTTGAACGTCATTTAATTATTGTAATTCGTTGGATTAAAATAACAATTAACTTTAATTTTCGTCGTTCGTGAAATGTTTCAAAACATTTGTCTTACGTATTTCGCGGAATTTCCGGATATTTGCCATCGTAAAATGTTGCATACTCCTTATTATCCTATTCATCGCACGTGATTCATTACTTTGTTCTCGGTAGGAGAGATTCTTAGAACAATCTAGTTGATTCGCGTGCAGTATTGGAAAACAGTTGAGATCTGTCTGCATTGTGAATCATGCTCCCTGACCAATAATATTTCTTTCTTCCCCGTATGCGTGGCTTCACGGTTCTATCCGTTGTTCATTTGCCTGCTTCATCGTTCACGTTGCATGGCCAATTTAACCGAGAGTTCTAAACTTGTTTTATTTAGTAACATCCATTGTTGTAACTCAAAGCTTACGATTATAGTTCAAGTACCATACCAACCACTTTTATCTCATCTCTGCGTCACAATTTCTGAAACGAGAGTGACTGGTGTCGCACTGCAAAAGGGGTTAACGCGAAACGCCAAATATCGTTGTACTAACCATTGTCTCGTTTCATTCTTCCAGAGACTCACACTGTGGCAATGACAGACCCACAGTTGGCGAACAATAACAACAACAACAACAACAATAATAACAATACGAGCAACAACAACAACAACGATGGCGAGCCAAAGTACCTGCACAAAAAGTTCAAGAAGATGGCGACGACCGAGGTTTCACCGAAGGTGGAGTCAAAGAAGGACACCGTGGCCAGCAACGGTTCTCCGGAGCCAGCTAAAAAGAAGGACTCGAGCAAGGACACCAGAGAGTCTCCGAAGGATCCGATCAAGGTCGAGGTCTCTCCGGAACCCGGGGATGGAGAACCGACCGAGACCAGGAAAAGCGGCTACGTTTGCCCTTATTGCAGGCTGTCGTGCGCGAAACCGAGCGTCTTGCAAAAACACATCAGAGCTCACACGAACGAGAGGCCGTATCCGTGCGTGCCTTGCGGATTCGCGTTCAAGACCAAATCGAATCTCTACAAGCATTGCAGATCTCGCGCTCACGCCCTGAAGATGGAGGGTGGAGATGCCAGCAAGGTACGTGGTCTATGATTCATTCGGCCTATCTGTGGCTTCTCGATCCAACAAAAATGGAAGTTTCGAGTGCAGGTTTAACAGCATTCGAGTGCTAAGTAATTTTCAGAGATCTGGATTAAGTTTCACTGATGACGTTGTACTTACACGTTACCTTTTTAACACTATTATCGTCATCGTCTTAACCCATTCGATGACGTACTGTTACGTGAAATTGAAATTAATTCATTTTCGCCGATGACGTATTATAATACATTACAAGTGAAACTGGTCGTTTTTGCTAACAATATAGGCGTATAATCGTTCACATTTGGAACGTAATTATTTCAAGCAACATTCTTCTTCTCTATTTACTTTTTACATGCTGATTCTTTTTAAGTGGACTAATTTGTTTTCCGTTTCACGCGATTCGTCGATGATGAGATAAAATATTTCCTTTAACGTTCGAACGTGTTTATTTCATTTTACTGTATTTTGTAATTAATGTAGATATCAACAAGTTACAAAGTAATGAGATACTCGAGGCGAACACAGTGATAGCTTGCGTCTCGACTGGGTGACTTCGTTTGTTAAGTTTATCCACTTAGTAGAATTCAGACAGTTTAATTATTGCAAAGTTTCGGAATTTGTATTGATCATTCGTTGCTTTAAAATATCGGAATTTGTAAAATCGTGAAGTCCGCACGCGTGACACCGAGAGGGTTAATATAGTAGCTAAATACCGATTATGTTAAATGTTATACCGTTTCATCATCTTCGTCTTAAAGTTTCCTTATTTATCCGATGAGAGATTTATTTCTAGTAAGCGATATGAATCATCGTCCAACGTAGCGCGTGTTCATATTTCGAATGTTATACAAATTCCACGTTACAATTATCAGCGCAGTGACACTGTTTTTACGAACTTCTCTTACAAGACTTCGAAAAATTTAGAATCGTTGTATATTTCATTGTGTAATTAATTGAACGTTGCTTTCTAGTGTCTCGGGAAACCTTAGCACTTCTTCTTTAAACAATTTTGGCTACTTTCGTTTAAATAAATTGAAGAAACACCAATACTTATGCGACGACCTATTAGCTTTAAGTAAAGAAATGAATTTCCTATGCAAATTTCCCATGTACAAAGACGTACAACAATTTTGCGCAGGTATCAGAGGATTCGGACATAAGTTTATCCGACAGCGCGAGCAACGGTACCGGTACACCGCCGCCTCCTCCGTCGTCGACGCCCACAACCACCGTGTCTAGCGTGAAAACAATTAAAACCGGGAAAATCTACAAGCCAAAATTCCACACGGCCCTCCAGTGCGTCAGTAACGACATTGAAACGTCTTCCCTTTCCTCTACTTCTTCCACAAACAGTTCTTCCTCCGCAATCGCCGTTGCAACGCCGAAACCGAATCCGGTGCAAGTGCAGGAGCACATCGATAAAATAATCACGGATAATCAGGCGATCGTCGACGCGGTGGATCCACGGCTGCAGAAATTAATTCATAGGCAGCAAAGTCTCGTCGAATCGAAGCATTCGGATCAGCCGTTGAACCTTTCCTCCGCGGAGGAAGTTTCGAGGAAACGATGCTACAGCGAAAGTTTCGTTCAGGAAAACAAAGACTGTCCGAACGGTGGTTCCGAAGGTTCAATAATCAAGGATCTGCTGTTAAAAAATCAAAACAATCAAGAGGGAACAACCGTGGAGAACGAGAGCTACGTTTGCCCTTCTTGCAACATCCCTTACTCGAGTATAGATAATCTGGATGTTCATCGCAGGTACTACTGCAAAGGGAACGCGAGTCCCCGAAGGGACTATCAATTGGATATCGAGAAAAGGGACACCGATTTCGATGCGAAGTCTTCCGATTACTACAACACCTTGCAACCTCTCCCTTCCCCTGGACCACTTTTGGGCAACACGAGGCTGGTCGACGCGTACGCGCCACCTCTGAAAAAGCAACGATCCGAATCGGTGCCAACTACCTTGCGATCTCTCGAGGAGCTAAGCAAATATCCGCGGCCGAATTCGTTGCAGATGTTTGGCGGCGAGGTGAGAATATTGGACAACAGCGGTGAAACGAAGACGATGAGGATCGAGCCACGGCAAACGAACTCGCCGACCAGCGAGCAAATCGTGAACAGCAAATGCGTGACCTCGGAGACCGCTTCGATCGTGGTTAGATCCGGCCTTCATTCTGGTGGCACGATGGTGCATAAACCGCCCGGAACGCCGGCCAGCACGCCGAGTTCCTCCATATCTTTGCCCAACACGCCGAAAATGCTGGCGCCGATCATACCGAACATATCAACTCCGAACATAGCCCCCAGCATGTCGTGCTACAATTACCTGGAGCCCCATTTGAACCCTCTCACCAGTATCACTGCCTACAATCCGCTGACTTTGCCCCAGCCGGAGATCACGAACATCCTCCACGGTGGTAAAGTTATACCCTACGTTCCTGGCATGCCTGGACCGCACACTCTGGCGCCGGCCGTAGACATATCTTCGAGTATAGGGACCGGTGAAGCCGGATACAAGGTGATACCGGGCTTACCAGGCCTGCACATGATCCCTCAACCGTTAGATCTCGCCAGTCCGGTGAAAATACAAACGCCAAATGTACCTGGGATCCCGGGGCCTATGTCCACTGGCCACGTATCGTTGATGGGTCAACCGTTGGATCTCGCCAGCCCGGCGAAAGACTTTAAACTCGGCTTCAAAGCACCTGGGAACGACGTTGGATTGAAAGTCGGATTAACGAGCCCGAAAGTTCCTAGCGTTAAGATCGAGACATCGACGGACAAGTATCGAAGAGTCGCGGCAACAGGGGATATCGCCAAGGCAGAATTGGACCGTCATATCAAGAACAGCATGGCTGTTAAATACAAAAGTATAGAAAGTCCGCGGGAGAGGCGAGAGTTCTACGACAGGAGCCCGAAAGTCGAGAAAGCTTTCAGTTACACGAATGGAATGGATTCGGCCTCCTCGAATTCCTCTAACAAAGGGAGATACACGCCGAAAGAGTCTTCCGAGAGCAGAAAAAGGGCGTGGAGTGTAAGCGAATTGGAGACCGGCAGAAGCTCGATGGTTTCCCTCGCGCACAACCCTGTGCCAAAATACGATTCACCCCCGCCTTTAGAAAACGGCCGTTTAAAGGGGCCAACTAGTAGCAGCGAGAGTAAGGGAAAAATGACCGAATACTACGGCACGTTAAACGGAGCAAAGACCAAACCAGACGCCGTACCGTCGCCGCTGATCTTGCTTAACGTAGAAAGCTCGAAAACAGAAGTGCCAAGCAAAACTTCCGTAGATTTAATCGTGAAAGTAGACAACAAGCCGGAGGCGAAATCGCCGAAAAATGGCGAGGCCGCTAAAGAGGAGACCAATTCGAATAAATTTCTAAGGCCCACTTCGTTGCCGTTGAAGCCAGGCACGTTTACGCCGAAGAAGCATCACGGTATCACTCCCACAGCGAACACGCTTCCATTGATAAGCCCGGAAACACCGCGACCGAAGAAATCCTACGGGCAGCTATACTTGAATGGTCACGCTTATACATATCTAGGCCTGAAATGTTCGACCAGAGTGTTTTACTGTACTCTGAACCGACCGCAGCCGATGTACGTTACACAGCAACACGGCTTGTCAATGTACTCGAATTGGAAGATTTGCAAAGAGGCACCGCCGGACGTCGATATGGCGCATTACGATTCGAGGCACAGACCGCTTAATTATACCACTGCGTGGAAAAAGCAGGAGGACATTTTGACTCATTCTTCGCAGAGACCGACCACGCCGACGAGCTCGGACAGCGGTTTGGATAGCGATATGCAAGAAAAGGCGAAGAGGGTTAAGATATTCGACGGAGGCTTCGAAAGTAACGAGGACTATACGTATGTTAGGGGCAGAGGTGAGGATATGGCGCCTTTTTCTCTGGTAATAATTATTAGACTGCGGATTTATATGCATTTATATGGGGAAACTAAATATGCGAAAAAAATGCAGCGTGTATATAATATATACAAATTCGCCAACAAAACTTGGCAGGTGAAACAACTCTCTATTTATCGTTAGACTCCATTTCTTTTTTCTTCATTGCGTTTGCGAAAATATGAATTTGCATAAAAATCCGAGAAATGCGTAATTACCAATTTTGTTCGAATATCATTTTCGACTTTTAAGGAGGAGATACGTAAATTTAATATTGGCTCAATTTATTTTGAAAAAGTTTGGTACGATCCTTTTTTAACATTCTATACGTTCTAAAAGCCAAACATTTTCTATGCTCATTTTCTGTTCAAACATCATATTTTATTACCACGATCAAAGTATAAGCGATTTCTATTTGCATTCATGGCTTATCGCACAAATTATGCACTTTACAAGTCATTTTTTTCTTTTTTTTTTTTGTAAATAACATCATCGCTTCTCCTGATCGAGAATTCAATTTGTTTCTTTGTTATGTAAGGTCGAGGTCGATACGTTTGCGAGGAATGTGGTATTCGTTGTAAAAAGCCATCCATGTTAAAGAAACATATCAGAACACACACGGACGTAAGGCCGTATACATGCAAACATTGTGCTTTTAGGTAAGTCGATTCAACGAATTTTCCTCGTTTTACTTTGCACTTGTTATCTATGGTAAACTTAACTTAAACAAGTAGCCTTTACTAAGCCCAGCAACTTAAAGAAATTAAATCATCTATATTCTATCGCACGTGACTATTTTTAATAAAAATGTTCCGAATTTATTAATAAAGAACGTTCATTATTTAGTTTTTAGCAAATTATTAGATGTGTAAATTAATTCAGTGCCTCTTTTGATAGACTTTTGTTAGATATACTTGTAAAACGTTCTGCTTGAAAGTACAGCATGGAAAGTAATATATTTGATTTGCTTTCTCTTGCTTCTTATTTTTATTGTATTTCTGCGTATGTATACTCGAACGATTTATTTTGATATATTCAATTGTTATAAAATATTCGCACAATCCTTTACAGTATATCATACTCAAAAACACGATATGCTTTAAATCCTCACTAATATTAATCACTAATATCAATATTATCCAACGTTAACTGATAATAAATAATCTTTCTTACAAAACAACTTATCGTTCTTTTCCTTGTAAAAATCATAAAACAAACCGACGTAAATTCTACTTCAATACGAATACACAAACAATTCCCCACTCGTGGCATTAACAGCAAACATTGTGCTTTATAATCTCATAACTTTCTAATCTTCATCCATTGTTATAGCGTCTTTCTAATTTCCAGACATTCTTTACAGACACCATTGGCATGTACAGATCAAAACTTTTCTACCCTATTCCATATTCGTAGCTTCTTTGATACCGATACACGGATACTCATAGCATCGCTCCGATTAAAATTGATTCCAGCGATGATCTCCTTTTCTTTCTCGTGTCCAGCTTTAAAACCAAAGGCAACCTGACGAAGCACATGAAATCGAAAGCCCACTACAAGAAATGCGTGGAGCTAGGGGTGCTTCCGGTGCCGACGACCGTCTGCGACGAAAATATCGATAAGGAAGCGATCGCGCGTTTAGCAGCAGGTGGCAACACGGAGGAATCCTCCGAGGAAGAGGAGGAAACCGATGGAGAGGACAGCGAAGAGTCCGGAAGCGAGGAGCAAGAAGCTGCGCAGAGTTTGCTAAGCCTCTCCCAGCGTAATACGAACAGATTTCCAGGACTCCTGCCGTCTGGAAGGCCGACGACTTACCCTTACACTTTAACTTTCCCGACAACTTCCACGTCTACGACCGTGTCGACCACTATAAGCAGCACCTCTCTCAGCCAAACTGTCACCACGCAAGAAACTACCATCGTTCGTACCGAGTTGTCCCATCGATACTATTTTCCCTCGGGTCGATCCGTTCCGGAGGAATCGCGAACGACCGTGATTCAATCCTCGAAGAAGGAAAACAGCGACGTGGAGGCGAACGAGGTCGACGGGGACTCGCGAAGCAGTTTGTCGCAACCGATGGATCTCACCACGAAACCAGCTTTACAGCCTCTACCGTCTCCCGTGCTGCAAAGAGCCAGACCAGCAGACATTCTGACGCCCGTCTCCGAGCCGGTGCTGTTGCAAACGATCGTTCAAACCATGGAAAGATTGCCGATACAGGGAAGGGAATGGAAACCGGACGCGGAGGGGCATATGTTGCAGGCGTACCTCACGGAAAGGCACGTTATGGACAGCAAGATTAAGCAACAGTATCGAGTGGGGAACACGAAAATGGAGAAGCAGTCGAAAGAGAGAGACATATATCCGCAGGAACCGTCCCCGAAATCGAGAAGCATCGAGTCAGATATTCCTACGGTGACTTATAGCGACCCGAAGATGCAGATGGCAGTGATGGATTCCAGAATTAAGCACGCGTCGAAGCACAGCACGGAGGATATCAAGATGGAGATCAGGGAGAAGATTTATCAGAATAATATCGTGGTGGAACGGCGATCCTTCGATATCGAATCGATTCACAGAGATAAAGAACAGCTGGGCAATCGAACGATCGAACGGGATAATTTTGAGCGTTGCTTAACCAGTCCCGTGAGTTCTAAAACAACCGCGGAGTGTAATTTGTCTAAAAGTAACAACACAGTGGAAAGATCGAATTATTCCACGGAATCTCCGAATACCAATACACCGCCAATCGTGGATCGTCATTCCCCGAAGTCTTTCAACGTGGAAGGTAACAATCGGTTGTTACCGATACCGCACTCGGTCAACGATATCGATAGGAATTCGATGTACAAGACGAACGAGTACAATTCGATGAAGACGATGAACGAGCTGGAAAGAGTTCGAGAGTGTCACGCGGTTAATCAAGAGATGAGATCGAGCAATCAGCACGAGATGAAGACGGTCGTGTCCACGGATCTTCGAATGCAGAATCAAAGCCCGCGGAGTTTAGACATGAGACCGCCCAGCAGAGAAATTCGAGCGCCGGATTACAGAGGCCAAGATTTGCGTCCTCTGAATCAAGATTACAAACTGTGCAGGCAAGAGTTGAGACCTCCCAGTCGAGAGTTCAAGCTTCCGAATCACGATATACGATTGAGCCAGGAGATGCCGTCGCCGAGTCCCGTGGAAATCAGAGCGGCGAACGTTGATAGCCGACCTCCGAGCAGAGATATGATTCTGCTATCGGAATACAGACACGCGCAGCCCCAAGAGGCGAGGGTTAATTTTGAAATGCTGCCGTTAACGATGCACGAATCGTCTAAAATGCACGAGGTCTCGAGGCCGCAGAACGTGGACATGAGAAACGTGGATCGCGTCGAGATCAAGCACACGGAAATGACGAAGCAGAGCATAGCGGAGAGCATTAAGCACACGGTTGCACGGAAAATGGTAGTCGGGGGACCGGGCTTCAGATCGCCCTCGCCTACCGCGGCGACCAACAAACCGCAAGCCGAGTTCTTGCAACCTTCGAACGGCCCTGCACCGAATTATGTCAGGTGAGCGATGCTTAGTATGGTAATCAACTCATTAGTTTGTCTGGCATTTAGCAGAAATTACTCTAATAAACGTGTACAACTACTCAACTACACGTGTCTACTCGTGTTAATTTCCGACAAGATGTATTAGGCCAGGGAGCATGCTAAAAATTTACAAATCGCGTTTATTAATTTGCGGATGTGCTGAGCAGTTCTTAATACGGGAAAAAATTAAGACAAACTTTAGGGATTATATAAAAGTAATTGGATATTTTGCTATTCTAGTATGTCAGTGAAAATGTAGTATTCTATCGAGTTTAGCTATCGCGTATTACGTTAATTTATCCTCGGTTAATGTATTAATTTCTTATAGTTTATCATCGTCAGAGTACAAATAATATAGATGCAATATAAGTGTATAATAAGCAACATAAGTGCAATTAATTAACGTAGTGAAGATCCTATGCCGCGAAAAACAGAATCTTTCGTACCTCATCTTATAAACTTTGAAGCGCACTGATATAGAAAAACAGGGATCCATTATTCGTTGGTCCTGCGTAATATATCCAAATTAAAGCAATCCAGAGAAAACCAAAGCATTCGGAGGCGGACGTATACAAAAACCTCGTATTATCGGAATCATGATAAAGTTATTAGTAAACACGTATAGAAGCGTACAAAGTAAACGTTGAAGATATTTAGGTGACCCCGTTTGCACGACTCGCTTCGCGTGTATATAACTTGAAGATTATAAATTTCCTTAGAAAAAAATTGTATATCAGTTGCACGAATTCATTTCGATTCCATTCGTGATCCGTTACTCGTAATTGTTCGCTACCCTGAATGGTAAATTAATTTTGGTTGGAAGAACTGAATCTACCGAATGTAGTTACAGTGTGACCGAGGATGGAAGGAGCGTCTGCGGAATTTGTAACAAGGTGTTCAGCAAACCTAGTCAGTTACGGTTGCATATCAACATTCATTACTTCGAGAGACCATATAGATGCGAAAGTTGCGCGGTTTCGTTTCGAACCAAGGGTCATTTGACAAAGCACGAAAGATCTGTTTCTCATCATAATAAGGTAAGCAATCACTTTAGTAGTCTGGAAGTTTACAAAATTGGTTCAATTTAGCGACTCACGGTCGCCTTTCGAGTGCAAAGGGTTAAACCTTAAGCACGTTACGATTATTTTGAAGAGCATCCATAATTCAAGAGAATAATTATTAACGACTATTATTCGGAGAAAACTTAAATGTGTTTTTAATGGATTTTACTTGGTATTTCTTATCGTTCTGTTTTCGACGAATCAAGAATTTTCTTTGTTCTACTTACGTTCTTTTCGTGTCTCATTTTAAGTACATAATTCTATACGGATTTTATAATATTTCCTGTTAAGGCTGTGCTTATTGTATAATAGATTTTTTAAATAATATTTTAACTAACTAAAATGACGAGTAACTAGTGCAATGAAGGCAATATTTAAACGTTCATTTTCACGTAACTATCACCTAGAGACTCCTTTCAAAACTTTGTTTAATTTTCGCTGCAAATCAGAGTAACGCGGATGTTCTCAAACTTTTCCAAAATTCGTTAAATATTTAGATTTAGTATCTTCCGTAGCAGGAGTATTGCACTTTCCAGCTGCTCTATAAAGTTTTTAGATTACGTGAACTCCATCTGATTTCAAGTTTCTATTAGTAAAACATACACGTACGAATAACGGCGTTAGAAGCGGCCTGACTTTGACTAGAGGAAACGACGTGCTTAGAATGAATCTAAGTACTAAACAAATTCACTTTTACTTCCTCTAACAAAATGCTCTTCCTCTAAGCTAGAATAGTCGTTGCTTTTTTATTCGTAACTCTAAACGCCGTTATCAAACAGTTAGGATCATTAAAATTCGCAATCCTCGTAAGCTTTTCATGCAAATTAAGGTGGTTCTCTATTTTAGAGTTCCAAACGATAAATTAACTTCGCGAATGTCTCTTCGGGAAATCGAGAACAAGATTTTCTTCAAACTTCGCGCGATAAAATTTCACGGAACAAATTATGCATGTGTAGCATTATTAAAATACAGAGTGAAGATCGAGTGACTCTTTAAATCTTCGAAATACAGATCTAAACTAAACATTGAGGTTTAATAATCGGATAATTAACTATTTTGTCTCAGGTTAGTATGACTTCTACGTTCGGAGCTGCGACCACTAGCAATCCTAGGCCGTTCAAATGTACTGACTGTAAAATAGCATTCAGAATACACGGCCACCTGGCGAAGCATCTTCGTAGCAAAATGCACATTATGAAATTAGAATGTTTAGGGAAATTGCCATTCGGAACGTACGCTGAGATGGAAAGGTCAGGTGTTAATTTAAATGACATTGACACTACCGACTGTGATAATAGTCTTAATAGTCTTCAGGTAAGCTATCCAAATATTCTCAAAACTTTCATATACACGCATACCTCGATTCACGTATTATTTTATTATTTTTGTTCCACGTATTTTTTTTTTTTTAAAAACATCCCAATAAAAATTCGTACACAAATAATGATAAATTTTATTCGTCGTCGGTGTCTGAATTATAATTTAAAACCATCAGCATTCTCCTCTTAACTGGCACAAAGTCACTATCTTTATCGCTCGAATCGCGCTTCCTGTTTGGAAGTAATGCTTTGGTTTCGTTATTTGAAAGAAAAGCTTAAATTTTAACAAAATGCGTGTATAATAGGTTGATATATTTACGGTCTCTAAAATGGTTATTAACCGATTAAAATTTCCCCTGACAGACGCTGGCCCAAAAGCTTTGCGAGAAAGATCCTAGCAAAATAGGACAGTGGGATTCTGAGCCGATTCCAAGCCAAGTGATCAGCGGTGGTGAAACTTCATCGGACGAGGGTGAGCCTATACCGCAACACGCGATGCATTCATACCCCGTGAAAGTGACCGACGCGGATATGTCTCGACCATATCATGTGCCAATCACGAACGAAGAACCGAAATCTGATGTTCGCCTTGGGAATCCACAATTCGGTCAACAGAGGCGCGAGTACGGTGTGAAAGAGAGGGCGAATCAAGCCGCGGCGTTTTCCGTGGACGACACAAGGCCGGATGAAGTCATACAATCATACAAGTGCCAAGTTTGCACGGTGTCTATGCGTACTATGAACGAGTTACAAGTACATTGTTTTGTTGAACATAATATCGAATCAGATTCTAGTACAAATACCCAGGGGGATAACAGGGGCGTGAACAAGTGTAGAGAGAAAGAGAATACTCAGAAAAGAATTAACGAGGATGCTGTAGCGAAGGAAGATCACGGTAGACAAAAGATCGAAGACACATAGTGCCAAAATAATGCAGCAGCGGACTATAGAGAATTAACAGTGAAGTTGTTTCGATGAATTCGTTGCCGGTAACCGGATGGAAATAGTCGGTAGTAACACAGAAACACCATCACCTTTTTGAAGGAAATTTTTCAACAGACACAGTGTTCTTTATTGTTAGAAGAATTACGCGACAAACCTCTTCTGAGATGCCAAAAAGTGTAAAGATAATTCTATTGAAGGAAGTTCTGCATTATTATAATATACGGAAGAATATTTTTCGAGAAAAATTATCATCGTTATATAATCGAATTCTGGTGTTTATTTATTATTTATTTTACGAGCCAAAGTACATAATAAATGCGTGATCGTGAAATTGATTAAAGGTACGTGAAAAATTAAACTGATTCCAGTAATAAATTCCCAAAATACTGAATACACTTCATACAATAACTTTGTTTCGTTCGATACTTTAGCGAACAAATTTTTTCTAACAACTTACATCATTAGAAGAACGTTTTAAAAATTATTTATCGACTCCTGGAACGATAGTTAAATTAAAGAAAAAGAGAGTACTATTTTTTTTTACTATATACTTTTAATTGTTTATTCAACCTTTAATAGACGATTCTTTTCAAACTCTTACCGTTTATTCAACAATTTGTTTTTTGGATTATTTGATAAGTCGAAATAAACGAAAGAAGTAAAACGAGTAACATTTATCTTATCTCCATTTCCGAAGTGGAATTTCATTTTATATAAATAGCATTGTTCATTAATAAATTTTTATTTTGTTTTCAAACTTTTAAAAACCCGTAATTTTGCAACTGTACATATATAACCGAGTCATCAGTATTTAGCGTAGTTATATATGTACATAATAATAAATATATTGTACAGATTTATAATCGCAGCTGTCGCACAAAATGTGTACCAAACATTCGTTAAAAATATAATGGTTTATCTAAATGTCATTTTTAAAAATAGAAAAATATCATATTAATTTAATATCTATTTTACGATGCTTGTTTTTTACATATAATATTTTATACCAAACTGTACATACGCAAATTTAAAAACTCGATTAAATGTTTTAATTTAAGCTCGTAATATACGGCTTTTATAAACGAGTTAAAAATTCCCAATGGATATTAAATTCAACTAAGATAATTGTGTGCCAAATATTTCATAAATGATAATGTTGTGCTTTTATTATTATTCGATCCATTTCTCCAATTACGTAATAGATAAACCATTAAAAATTTGTTTTAGAATGTTGGTGCATATGTGGAGATGCAATTGCAGAGTAAAGCGGATATTCTAACACATTGATGATACAAAACGGAGATTTCCGTTTTAGTAAACGTTGTTTATATTGTTATAATGTTTAACATAACAGTCTTTTCATTGTTGCTCATATTTTTGGAAAGATGGACTTACATATATATTTGATATTACCATTATCTCTAACATTTATATAACATAAACATTATACATTATGATTATAATTAAAAATCAATCCAAATAGTACAATATATTAAAAGAAACATAAGTAAAATATAATTTCGATTAACCAGTATCACATTTATCCGAGATAATCGTTTAAATCACTTCTTAAGCATCCTTAAGTATCATTGTTATATATAGCAAATTTCCGAAATGCAAAGTAACCAAACGTGTAATCATTCGAAAAAATGTAAAATTAAATTTAAAAATCTTTATTCGATTTCTAATTTGTTAATTGAACTGTATCATCATATAAAACAGAAAACAAACAATGGAAACTAAAATTAAAAATTTATTCAATCGATTTAATTAAATTAAAAGGATTTGCAACATTTATATTTGTTCGTTCAGTTTATATTGTAACTAGTAATATTTCTGATTTATCTTTTAATTTTTAATCAAATACCGCACGTAATATAAACACGAATGTAATATAATTGCACATTATAACCCGAATTTGTACTTTCCCTTGTATACTTTGTGCAGAGTTCTTAATTTGGCGTAATCTGTAATATTTCATCTTTTCCTATGTGCTTAACCCTTTCGCTGCAATGGATTTTAATCAAAGAATAAGTGACCAAAACATCGAATTACGTTACATTAAATTCGTGTTCTTGTTCCGTTTCTTTCCTATTCTTTAGATGGAAAAGAATTGCAGGTGTTTCAAGATGCTAATAGTGTTTTTGATAACCGAAATTAATCGGCAGAAGATGCAAATAATACGTGAATTATATTACACGCGAATTAATAAAAAGTATACGTATATTTTTTTCTATAACGCAATATAATTTCGGGAATCATTCGTACGTTAACATTACGGTACAATTAGTTGCGTAGAGTATCGAAATATTTATACCTATATCATTTTTATATTAATAAACGTTATCATTACCTGTGCTTTTAGTCTTCAGTTGCAATGTGCCGGAAGCGAAAGGATTGATAAAAGTTCACAATTCACTATTGACTATACTAATGAATTCAAATAAATAGGATATCAACATACGTAGCGCTCGCTATTATACTACCATGGCTCATATAACATCACTAAGGGCCCAATCTGAAGAATTTCGATTTATTTCACGAACTAGAAAATCATACCTAGACTGCGGGTTTTTATCAATTTGTGGGAAATTTAAGTGTATAAAGAAATGCAAAATGCACACGGTACGCATTAATACATAAAATATACGAAGTATAGTAGAAATTGCCAATATTTACTATTGCTATTTATGCTGCCCTTTATTTTTTATTTTAAACATACGAAGTTGCATAAAAATCCGCGGTCTAATTACAGCTTTATGATAATTTGGTAAATAAAGAATAACAATATATCGAAGTTAAAATGTAACTTGGAAGTTTTGGTTTTTGAGGCTTGATAAAGTTTCCTTCGAGATGTGTGATGGATCGTAACTCGTAAGAGCATAGTTTTCATCTAGTAAAAAAATATAATATTTATATACAATAGTGTTGTATCAGCATGAGGTGCAATGGACTGGCATGTGATTCTGTATTTAAAGTGCAACTGTTGCGTTCAACGTTGAAGAGTATTCTAATATTAAAAATTAATATTATATCTAATTATTGGTACATGAATCATATATATACATATATTTGTATGATATTAGTATGAGCAATTATGAGAATTATTGTTGACATAAGAGAAGATGTGTTTGTATATATTTATGTATAATATAATGAAAATCCTGTTAGTCTTCATTGTAATTTTAAGGAATTCGTAATTTGGGAACAGAATCGGTTATTCGGATCCATTGTAAATTGTGACGTCAGCGTTTATCATCTTTATGAATGTCGTTTATCCTCTTGTTCTTTTTTGCAATTTGTATTCACACATTTACTTTACAGAACAGAGTTAGGCAAAATGTTTGAATCCTCTCTTAAAGTGTACATTTGAATACAAATTTCTCGTATTCCTAATTATTACTGTTTCCAATTATTTCGAGTAATTTTTCGATCATTGTTCGAAAAGTATATCCCCGATTGTTAACACATACAGACAAACATACAGATTATAAAAATTAATTGGATAATACATAGGAAACAACATATGTTAGTGTTAACAAATATAAAATTTGTTTAACTTAAGATAACATTGTTGTAAATACTAAAATTTACTAATATAACGAGAAAGCTAAAATAAACAATTAAAGATTCTTCGAATCCTACGTAATATTATAAACTTGAAAATTAAAATTCCCTCATTTTATTAACGTAATAAATTCGAATATAAAGAATACAGAAATAGCAATTGGAACTATAATAATGGAATAATTATTCAAACGATAATAGACTCGTATAATTCCTAACTCTGTTTACATTTTTTACATTGGTATTAAACAATATATTTATCAGTACGTTCGATTGAATTGAATGAATTAAACAGGAAAAAAGGAAAGAAAAGAAAAAACAGTAATGATCATTATCAAGCTGGGTAACCGATTTTCTGATTTTGTTTCAAATATTTAAGATGCAACATACCTTCCACAAGCGACAGCTACTCTATCGTATAAATATTTACCTAATTATACAGCGCCCGGTTTTTATTAACATCTCACTCAAGCACGACTCGTCTTTCCTATTTGCATAATCAGACTTCGATTATCACGATTTGTACCTACGTGTGCTTGGGACAGAATAGTAGACGAAATAGAATACGACCGCACAATCATGTACCTTGAGGTCCAGTTGAAGTGATTGTTGCCAAAACAATATCAATCGTAGCATAGTTTGATATAGCATTTGGTGTATATCCATTCTAATGCAGTCCAAACTAAATCATATGTATGAATTTCCAAAGTGTGCACGTGTGTATGTCCACAATGCCAAGCCAACAAGTGTTTATATTTTGGAAGAAATGATAAGATAAACGAAAAGCTAACTTTTACATTGAAAAGTAATATTTGATAAATGATATTATTAGGAGGAAAGATTTCACGGAGAAAAAGAGAAGAAGATGATATTTTGGAATGCAGCTGAAACCAAATTTCATACAATGCGTAGTAATGTTTATCTAATCTCTTGACTATGTCACATGTGATTAACTAAGGTAGTTCTTTCAAAATATTTATTCTCAATATATTTTCGAAACGATTGTTTTTTTGTAAAAGTATCGAGTATTTTAAAAAGCATACATAACAAAACATCATTTACATATCAAACCTATTAATTTAGACATAGGGAATCGTAAATAATCTATACTTTTCGTCATTTATAATACTACAGTAGAATGGAACAATTTGATGTAAGATAAATTCGTATTCTACTGAACGGGGAAAAAAGAACATTACAAATATGTGTTAAGCAACATATTTTCTCTATTGTAATTTGAGAATATTTTTAGATAATTTACACAAATATTTATGTAAATCTATTTTTCGTTAAAACACGAGCAAACAAATTTTTACGAACTTAATATGTATGACATTCAAAAGTTCAGTGATACGTTTAATTAGATACTTATTAAATGAAAAAAAGAAAATTAATGTAAATGTTATTTTAAAATAAATTAGGGTATGAAATATAGCATGCAAACAAGCAGAGAAAGAATTTTAAAGTACTTGGTATATACAATATTCTTTAATATACGCAACGCATTTATCACTTATAGTAATCGACGTGATTAAGATTATTCTGTTAAAAAAATAATCTTTTACAGGAAGTACGTATTTTATTATGATTCAGTATCGAAAAGAAAAATTAAAGTATAGCGCTGACATTTCGTCTTTAACCACTTGCGCTGGCAATTATTTAGCGGGTACCTATGATAAACCCATCTTGGACAATTTGCAGCGATTTAACATTTGAAATTATTTCTATAAAATGTTCAGACCGATTTTTAGAGTTAATGCATAAAACGTACTCGATGACAATTTTCAATTCACCACGTATTTATTAACTTCGCGAAATTTCAGTTAAGTATCCTAATTGTACTTCTTTCTTCTTTTTCTGGGTACACTCTTCCATTTAGTTGCAACTCAGGAAATTTCTCAACTTCAACTCTTTTGGGAGATGTGCAATAACCCAGATTTTACAATAATTTTAATGCAGCTTCAATTTCATGCCAATTATAATCTTTCCTTTTATAATAGCAAATGATTTCGAACTTTATTAAACCGTGCATAAGAAGACGCATTAACGCGATGTAATATTCGTTTAATAACACTATTTTTAAATAAAAGAATGATGTATTATAAGTGATAAAATGCTTTGCTCAATATAATATCATATATAACTCTCCTGTAAGAAGTTGGCTTGGCTCCTTCCAAACTCAGTATTAAAAAAATCGTAAGAACAAGCAGGATTGAAACAATTTACAATTCGCGAATTATTCTTCATTAAATCATGGTTTTGGAGCATAGGAAATCCTTCCAAAAATTGATCACAGTTACTTTCCTTTCGTTTCAGTAACTTTTAATTAAAACACGGTCTGCTATCTTTTTACAAATGATTTCAATTTTTATAATTAGTGTTGGTGGTGACACTTACAAACTGTTGGCAAACTAGTATTTTACGTACACCTAACGAATACACTATAGATCACTAAGATTTTATAAATACTTTTGCGAGCACATAGTCTAAGTTTGTGCTAATGTAAAAATTGTTCGAATCGAGGATGTTTTGTAAAATCATCTTCTTCCACTACGCGATTCGTATTCCCACCTGTTAGATTTCTATATCGCGTTAAGAGCCTCCAGAAAATAACGTGTCTTTAGAATCTCGAGAGTCACAGCTAATATCATCGTTAATACAGACTTCCCATGATAATTGCACACAAGAAGTATACGATAATTGCACAACGTTTATCTTGACTCACGAAGCTCAGCCACCGAATAGTGTAATTTGATCCGGTATTGAATATTCGTGTGAAACAATGCAAATGTAGCACCACAAATTCTTCATTTTTTATTCTTCTTTTCTACAAATTTATTTAACATATTCGTGAGAACTTTCCGATCAAAATAAGATCAAACAAGGTATAATTTAGATTATATTTACTTATGTAATAAATTCGTAACTTACGTATATAATATAAGTAAATATAATGTAAATTATACTGTGTTTGGACTCATTTTAATCGGAAAAACTTCATAATTACGTTGGTGAAAGTTTTATTAACAAAAAATCGAAAATAAACAAAGTTTGCGATTGCATTAACAATGTCTCATTCGTACGAAAGCGATATATTCATTCCATTCGCTCGACTCTTAGTCCCTCTTTATTTTTCACCTGTTGTCCCTTTCTGCGTTCGACGTTTTCGGCAAGACGCAAAGAACGATGTGCACTTATCGTGGGAGGTCTGTAGCCTGAATGAAAGCTAATGGAACAAGTTCAGGCCTCAAGTCTGGTGCAAGTACAGTTAAGGCTCTTGTTAAGTGCCAACATTGCTGTTCCAATCTACATACTTTAAGCGACACGTTTCGTATCATATATCGTATATTATTGCCTTTAGTAATCACACCTGAATAGCCATCGCTAGACTGTGGACGTTTATGCAATTGTGCGAAATATAAATTTGCAAAACGGTACAGAACGCATATAATATAAAATTATGGTAAAAGTAAGGAGCGAAGTATAGCGATTAAAGGATGAAATTGATCCGCGTTTAGATTCCGTTTAAATCTCTTTGCAAATATACGAATTTGTGTGAACATCCACAGACTAGTCATCACTAATAGCTCCTCAATTGGCGAAGCATTTGATCTCACCAACTTACAAATCCCTGTCATTCAGACCTCTAATGTAAAAACATGATAATTTTGTAGTTAAATGGCTACAATAATAAAACATTTCAGGTTTAAAGAATTTGTCAATGACAGTGTTTTAAGTAATCATAAGCTTCTGCTGATGAATATGATAATATAATAGAATCACATTAAGATTACAATGTAATGGGAAAACATCAGCTTTTATGAAGCCATGAGAATGCCAACATTTTGTCAGTGTCACTGTCACTTTATCTTCCTGATTCTGTGACTCTGTTGAACTATTGATAAAAAAAAAAAATGTAATTTATTTATTGTAAATAAAAACGTATATTGCTTAAAATGTTTTATATTACATGATCTGCATTGATACACGATTTGACGAAATTTTTGATGAACAATGAAATGAAAGAATTCATTGAGTTGAAGTTTATCAAGAGCCATAATAAAAATGATTAATATCATTATAATTTTCTAAGATAGTATCGCAAGTATAAAAGTACAATTTTATGGATTTATGTGGGATGGGAATAAATATTTAATTTGCAATAACAGTGTGTATTGTTTTATTAAAAATTACTCTCAACCCTTACATCTCAATGGTATTATTGATAAAATATTACATTAAATTATGTTATTTCAGTCATTTTACACTTTTCATTAGATTTACAATTTATGTTCGTATTACTTAAGATTAATTTATCTTGCATCAAACACAACAACTAAATACTTATTAAGGAAAGTAACTTGTTTATTATTTTTATAGATATTCGATGTTATTATTTAATGTTTATAATAATGCAAATTTTTTTTATTACGAAAGGATACGTCTCTTAGTGCGTTTCTTGTACATAATTCTGTACCCACATTCTCGACAACGAATCGGGTCTCTAGGTTTTATTTCATTGTCATGATGACATTCTATGCAAAATAGATAACAATACTTTTGTAACAGTTATGGTGATATATTAATTTTATATCGTAACAATAGTACGATAGAGAATCGTTTAATACTCGTAAATTATATTTAAAGACAGAAACGTAACGTTTATATATAAATAAACATTAAAATGTTATTACGTTTCACAAATTTGTATTTCGTTTATTAATGGAATTTGCCAAGATCTGATAAATTTCAAATTGTTATTAACTTTATTTGAAATGGTAAAGAAACGACATTTGTACAAAGTTGAAAATCTAAGGCTTGTATTTATTTACGATACACAAAATATAAGGTTAGAAATATTTATGTACACTTTTTGCCATACCTCCGCAAATATACACCATGGCCTGTTTTGGTGTTGATTCTGACTTGCTAGACTCCATTTTAAACTAACTTTCAATTAAAATCGTTTGATACTTCCGAAGTATTTTGCAAAAATATTACTCCAACAACGTGTATACTCGAATTGTATACGACGTCATATCACAATACTTTCCAAGTATTTTCTTGCCTACTGAGCACTGTGTTCTATTTTATCTACAGTCAAGAAACTCTTGTTATTTGTTATACCATATCATGATAAAAATGACTTCCACGAATTATGCCTAACGGAAATGCTAAATACTTCATAACGCAACTTTCTTTTAACTTGCAAAACCTGTAAGAAGCTTCCTGTATCATGATATAAAAACAAAATTAAGAAACTTGCAGTATATCTTATGTTTGTACATTTACTTTGTCTCAAACAATAAGAGTAAAAAACAGTAAGAAGTAAAAATGATCGTTGATAAATAACGTATTATTTTATTTGGAATAATTGTAAGAAAGCGTAAGAAAGTGACAATTATTTATTGTAATAGGAAAGAGCTGAGGTTTTATCTTGGTACATAAAAATAATATTATTTCGGTAATAAATTTACCATGACGAAAATTACAACAAATTAGTATCGATTAATAGTGTCTAGTTTTATAATATTACGACATGTATAATAGTGATATATACAATTTTATAATATTGCAAAGTGAATTTGAGATATTTTTACAAATAAATAATTATTCCGATATAAATAGATAATTGTCACGATTGGGATCAAAAATATTAATAGGGAGTAATTTGGTAAGCAACAATTCACTTAACATTTTCAAGTATTGTGTTTAATGTAATATACGTATACAACGCAAAACGATTTTTTTGTCTGAGAATAATAATTAATAACTAGATTCAAGACATACTTTACTCGGTTGTAAATGTAAGTTTAATTTTTGAGTATATAATATTCAATAAGATATTTTACAAGTAAATATTATCAGGATTGTTAAAATAGGAATAGGTAACAAAAAATGGAAGTATAGAAAAGGAAGTAAAAATTGTTCAGTAAAACTTTAACGAAACCTAAATTAAACTTATAAGTAAATCGATACTTGCAATTTTTTTATTATCTAACTAGGAAAGTAAGATGTTTGTTACTTTTCAAAATATCTGTGAATAATTACAGTTAAAGAAACATTTTCAATAGCTCTAATGTAATTAATTTTGGTACAATTGCATAGAAAGCAGTATAAAATTAAATATACTGCTCCCACATTTTACGCAGCGAATTCAAAAGAAACATATGTTGCTATATACGTTACGTATTATTCAACTCGTATAACGATCTTGTAACATTTTAACGTTTCGTTAAAAAGAGCTTAAATCTCCCTCCCGTCTTATCAGCTTGAAAATTGCTTCGAAACGGAACAAACCAACAGAAGAGATTAAAAAGCCGTACAAAAAATTCTGGCCAAATTTTAACGAGTTTCCGTATGCGCGCTACGAAAGAGAAACTAGAAATCGAGAGGTCTCCCCAGCAACAGAATTGAATAAGTTCGGCAACTACCGTCAGAGGTGCCAGCATCGTCAATGCGGCCCAAAAGTTGCGAACCAATGGTAGCACTTGGCAACGAACGGCGGGATGAGACGTGTGAGCCTATTGGTCAGGCAATCGCCAAGGGAGCTACGGTGGGACAACGGATAAACAGATTTCAAAGTTTCGAAGTGCTCGCTACGCAGGAACACGCAGAGGGAGAGTTGATGCCCATGTGCGCATGTTTCCCGCGAATCTTACTTCGAATCTTTTACGCAACCCAGATTACCATTTCCAGCGGTACAGTTCTGTTGTTTGTCGCGTGATCTCGAACGTTTTACACGCGGTGTCATGTGAAAATAACAGTGACAAGTGACGAATGAAAATATATCGAACGTTGGCATTACGTTCCGCAGTGAAGAGCGGCTTTTGTTTACCGAAGAGGGGAAGGGGTGGCTTCCACGAGGATTCTCGAGCGGATGCTGGCTGCGAGGCAGTTTCCCGCGCGACGCACGTGAGGTCATTGAGTGGGGTAATGAAAGACACAGACGAAACTCGTAACCTAAGATTCCTAGACAGATGTGCGTAGTTCCGTATGTAGAAACGTCAACGAAGTAGTGAAACGTGTGCGAACTCTTTGTGTTTTGATTCGTTTCCTTTCCTGTGACAAATCGTAGGGAGAAAAGTTGAATATGTTCCTGATTCGGAAACGTTTCGTAAACGTGTGCAAGGAGAGGTAGCTCCGATCGGTGGCGTATTATTGACAGATTCTCCTTCAGAAAGACGCGGAGATGGATGAAATGGAAAACATAAATATCAGCGAGACACCGCACGGCACGATAAACGCGAGTAACCGCAGTTCCCATGACAGTGTCGATAGTGGTTACTTGACTCTTACTCCACATTCCGGTGCGTATACACCGATAGTATCGGGATATAGATCTAGAGTATCATGTATCTCGTCAAAGAGGCATCACAGAATTCGATTGGATCCTCTCCAGTCGGAACGGGCTCAGAGGCATCGATCAAAATTGAATCACCTGTTAAACACGTCCGAATCCGATTCTTTAATTACCGAGAATTCCGAGCGGGAAAGTTTGATTAAAAATCCGTCGAGTTTGAACGATGATCACGCGAGTCTCAGCCTTGATCACTCCAATTTGGAGTTACCGAATCACAGTACGGAGTACCGTAAATTCCATGACAGCCTTCAAAGTAGAGCCCATCGGAATTGCAAGACGACAATTCCGATAACTCCGGCTTCGTCGAAATTGCAACTTCTTTCGCCGCCACCGTCTCCGGCGGTGCCTTCGTCTTCGTTCATAGCCTCGGAACCGATCGAGGAAGATGTGGAAATGAAACTAGTCATCGTGCCGCAGAGCACACCCCAGGTTACCTCCTCGCCTAGACGAAAAACACCACCGTCGCCTGCTCCGCGTATCGTAATCTCGCCGACTTGTAGAAAAGCTAGCTCCGAGATTAGTTCGGCGGATAATCATAAATTAAGCAAGCTCTCTATCACGGATCTTGCCGCAATTGCCGAGATCAAGCCAAAGAGGTTGGACTTCAGTCATCGTGCCTTATCTGTTGCTCTACGCCACACTAGAGCTACTCCAGATTATACAGGTAGAGAGACGGCGGATATATTGTCTCTTCTCGGGGATAAAAGCAACCATTGGAGGATAGTTTCGAAAATATTCACCTACCTTAGTCCACAAGATCTTTGTTCAGTCAGTATGGTGTCTAAAACGTGGGGGAGAATCTGTAGCAATGACTCCAGGGCCAATATGAGAAGACTGACCCATGTAATACTCAGACAAAATGCTAAGGAAAATTTAAAGTTAATCAAGAAGTCGAAAATGGAAGGAGATCTTCAGAGCAGTCCTAAGAGCAGATATGCTAGAAAAGGTTGCTTATTAGAAGTGCAGAATCTTCTTCAAGTACCAAGAAATCAAAGGCCACCTAACAGCCCACCTGTTTCACCCAGCAAAGTGAAGTTCCACTCATTTGTCAAGGTAAGTGGTTTCTTATATTTATATTTGTAATCGTGCTTGTAATAAACAATGTTAAACAACTATTAATTATAGAATGGGATAAGGTTGAAATGCAAAGCTTTTTATCTTTCAAAATACTATATGAAATATTAGAATAAATTCTTCAATCAGATATGGTTTGCATTAGATGCTAAAGGGGTTTAAAAGTAAATGGATACAGATATAAAATTGTTTTATTCTTTTGTATATAACTAAATTATTTATTTAAATTTATAATATACAAAAAATTTATACACAGTTATTGCTATCACATTTTCTTCTTTTTTTGGTATAAAAACTTCAATATTTTTCTTTTGTATGAAATTATTATTAAAGAATATTAGGGAATAATTTTACGTGGGTAAACGTAAAATAGATGATTGCATTATATCAACAGTAAGTGGTTCATTGGCCCGATTGTCTTTCTGCAAGAACGTGAGAAAAAGCACGTCGCGAATCCACGCTCCTGCGGTGCGAACGTTGAGCGTATAAACGGTACACAAAGTTTCTTTCTAAGGATCGTATTCGATCCCTGCAAAGAAAGTAATATATATTGTACACCAACAGGAATCATGTTCCTTGCTGTTATCGCACGGCACTGCTAGATACTCCAGCAGTGCATTCAAATTCGCATGCCTAAAATTGCGAATAATAACAGTTTTATATTTGTATGCTTAAGAGCCTCAATTCTCAAAGAAACGCGATTTATTTCCGTTATAATTTGCAATACAGTATTAACGCTTGATCAGTTACTTAAAAAACGAAACCTAGATCTAAGTTTTTATTTTCCTTTAATTTGGAGCGACCTCAATATTTTGTATATCTTACGTAAAACTTTTACCGTACTGTTGCATCATATTGTTCCATAATATCATTTTCTTATTCTCGTATGAAATTAGTTCTAATCGATTGTATAGACAAAGTTACATAAAAATGGACAAATGTTTCTTAATTTATTCATTTGTAGTCACGACGTTAAGGTATTGCAATTATAACTGGAAAACCGAAACGTTTACATTCGAAACTTCTCGCTTTCATCGAATAATAATCATTTACACTGGCTCGCGAAATCGATAACGAGGAGGCTGTAGTTAATGTGGTTAGAAGACATTCGATCTGAAATATCGTCAGGCGTATCTAAACCTATAATTAGGTTGCTTATATTATGTGCTTTTTTTCTCCTGTCGTGTCGTGTTCTATCTGCCTCAAGTTATAGTTTTACGAGCAGAATTTCGAAGAATAATTACGCGGTAGTAATTGCCTCTAATCCGGTAGCCTAGGATTTCTTTTAACAGTCCACTGCTTGTGTATGCGTTTCGTCGGCGTAATTTGCACACGAGCGAATGAACGAACTCGAATTAAGCAACATAATTGTTTCGTTGGTGAGATCATCTGTTTGACGTTGATTTATTGTGATTTCTTCTTTGAAACGCCGCTGCTCGTCAACCATCGTGGTAGATATATACAGCCCTGAAAAATCGCCCTCACGCGCGACGTCTGGCATGCTTTTGAGTGCAGCGAATCTGCATTCTCTAGGGTTAATTTAAGTGTAGCGAATTGGGCGGCTACGAAAGGATCTCTGGAAAAATGGTCGGTAGAAAATCGTATTTTCGTGGTTAAACATACATATCTTTTTGCATTATTATTGGTATATTTCTCGTTAGTAAGCTAATTAGTAGTTGCTTTCCAAATGATGATTGAGAAACATAAGATAATTAAAATGCAGAATGGGATGCTAATAGTTTTGCGTAGGATAATGAGCAAATCAATCAATACTCGAATAAACATTTGAATATTGTTATCTAAAAATATTCATTCCTTAACCTATTTTTTTTTTATATAAATAGATAGATTTCTCACATATGTTACAATTTATTTTACACGACTAAAGTTAGAATAGAGGGTAAAACAGCCCCCAATTTCCAATCCTATTACTTTAGTATTACTCATAAAAACGTGAATTTACATAAAAGTTCGCAGTCTATTTATTACATTTATTTCGAACATAATTGACAAACAGTAACTGTATTTTGCGTCGAGATGAAATCAATCATCTTGAAGTAACAGGTAGAATTTAAATCGCGGAAATACGCACGAGTTACACCCTATTACCGCGTACACGTTCACATATTTTGCAGATTACATAGCCAAGTTTCCTTTTTCGCTCTTTGCTAAATTATCCTCGAAGCGGTTTCATTGCGCCGGGGAAAACAAGCCACACGCGAACTCGTTTCCCTTCCATTCACAGTCGCGCACATTAGTGGTAGATGAAGTTAACGTGGTGCATACGCGTAGCTGGCAGTACACCAACTACCTGCGATTTGCACCTTGAGCTTTCGTCGGTGTGCATTTCTTCTCGCGTGAAATCGCGATAGCGGTAGATTAGGGAGAGTAGGCGGTCGCTTTGTTATCGCGACGCGCGTAACAAAAGCTCTCCGGGCATGGCATGCGGCACTTCAAGGTCTTTTGTTGCACGCACCACGATAACAAAGTATTCACCAGTCCCTTTATCAAGCGAATTAACGTTCCACTCCGCGGATTAATTTGTTGCAATTTCGCGAAGCGATATATTATGGCTTCGCGTTAATCGCGGTAAATTTAAACGGCGCCAAATATCTTTCCTCGCGTTAAGATCGCAATAAGAATTTAAGATGTGTATTAATTTGAATATTATTAAGAGTTCAAATTGAACTTTTCCTTTTTATTATATCGTGAAATATTTTTAAAGGCCACCTGATTGATCATTGCCATACCAGGCGCTGCAGAACGATTTCCACATTTATTTTTCCTTTATTTTCATTCGATCTGGTCCTTATATTTTTCTCGAATCGACATCGAGCATTGAATGCTATCTATAAATTATGGAACTGCTTCCTTTTTGCTGCAAGACTTTAAATTTTAACTTCAGTTTCATTTTATACGACCAAAGATGGAAGAATACACAAGTAGCTATATTTATGAGTTAATCGTAAATTTTAAATCAAATAGTTCGAAAATACAAGGGGTAGAACGGGGAAAATCGATACGAAAAGAAGATACGCTGTTCGAATATCGTTTGATATGCGAGGCAATTGACTGAATGAGATGTTGTAGTATATTAATCCACTCGACTCTAATCGATTTTGCATAATTGACAAGAAACTGGCGCTACCGCGGCTCCCTTCTAAGCGATCTCGATCTCGCCGCGAACCCCGGCATATAAATATAATTCGCGCTTTCTCGAGGGGTAGCTCGTGTTAACATTTTCATGCGAATATACACGGGGCCATTTAATGTTCCCCCAATAAAGTGAGTCGAACAGTTGATATATCACGAGGGAGAGAAGCTCTTTTCCTTCTGCATCAGAGACGCAACGAATCTTCTCCTTTGGAGGGCAAGCCGCCGCTAGCCTTCGGGCAAAAACCGGCCGCAGAGAACAATGCGAATATATTACAGTATTCGATGCTAAAACAAAGAGCCGAGTTGCTCTTTTCTTTGTCTTTTACGAGGGTTACATCGGGATGCGACACACTGAACCACCCGCGGTTAACCGAGATCGTTCCACGAAAATCGTTCCCTAAAAAATTTACCTTTGCTCCCTTAAAAAGTTTCTCTCCAACCGCGCACGCTCGAATGCTTATGCGGAAGGGGGATGCAATTGAAGTTCCGCGTGTTTTGCTGCCCTTGCAAATTGCCCGAGTATCGATTTCGTATATATTTCAACGAAAGTAACACGAAACAATGAAATCCATTGCTTCGATCATTTACTCTTGTTCTCGTCGTTTTTTTTGTACCTGTTTCGTCGTTTTTTGCAATCTCAGGCACCTTGCACAGGATGCCATAGAAATTTCACGTGGCGTCGGTGAGAAACCAAGACGTAAATCCCGTCGCATAGGAGAAGGGTCTAAATATTTTTTCCCCTCTTATTTTCGTAAGGATTCGTATACCTTATAACTGGAACATCGTGAGAGTTTTGCACAGGGTAAACCGATAACCGCAGGAATATGTACTCTCCTTCTGCGACTCCTCCCTTCTTTCTGCCTTTCGATGGGACACAAAAGCTCCATTGTGTCCACTCGCGAAGATACGTTACTTGGTTGCATAGAATGTGCAATTAAATAATTGCTTGCGCGACCCGTTCTGCTGGGTAAGCAATGCAGGCAGCTCGAAATAATGGTTTCCTTAATGTCGCGCGAGGATGTGGAAGACAATTCTACGGAAAAGGAAGGAAGGAAGGAATTGTTCCATAATTAGCAACGGCTATCTAGGGTCGTTGAGTGGCCGTATAGGCTAGCAGTTGGTGCGGGTAGCTTCCTGTCGCAAGGAACTCTCCTTCCAGGTCCTTTTTCCGGTCTGCGCCTGAAAAGTTTATCCGCTGACACGGTTTAGTTCGGCCCTACCGGATTTTGTCCGTCTCTTTTCACCATTAGAGTGGTTCAGTACTGGCCAGCGCTAAATTCAGGAGGTTCTGTAGGAAATAATGTAAGCGTCGAAGTTGCAAAATTCTGTTCTTTCTTCTTAAAATATTCTACGTGTCGATGGGAATACGGTAGTATACAATTTAAGTAACGTATCTCTTTGTAAATAGTTACAAATAATGGTAATAGATAGCAAGAAAAGGTTCTTCGAACCTTTGAGCGGCAGTGTAATAATTAAAATTCTTATTAAATAGATCATTCTTGAATATCTAATATAATTCTATAATATAATATAATTCTAATTCCATAATAAAAAATTTAACTTCAATGTACCTATGAGATGAATGATAAATAAGATAGAAGATTAGTAATAAATAAAAGGAAGATAAACGTGGGAGAAAGTTTGCGTGGAATTTGCAGAAACCGTTGGTAATTTTTCTGAAATCCTCACCGGTTGCCGTGCAACGGTGTAGCGGCATTATCACGTGCACATATTGACCCAGTAGTACAGAGCACCTGGCCAGGTGTATGCTACGTTTCTCGGTGCTTCATGAAGCGTAAAGTGGTCTGGTAACGGTCAGGGAGAGATCTTTTTATACGAGACCGAGTAAAATGGAAATCGTGAATGAGATTCTCTTGCGGGCTCGTTCGTGGTTAAAATGGTTTATACCGAGAAACGCTTAGTATGTTTCCGATCGTAGGACATTGGCATTTACTACGGTAATTAATCAAACTTCTTCGGATAACCGTTTCCTTCCGATTAGAATTGCTCGTGCCATAACCGCGGCGCTAATTAACGCTTATCGCCGACGCGCGGTCTCGCAAATCAGCACAGTCAACCGTTTGATAGTAGTTGTTTTATCGTAATCCGTTCACTTTGCAGAATCTTCTCAGCGTCTCGTTATCGCAATTAGTAGACTACTTACTATTTTATTAAATCGGGTTATTTATTTATTTAGTAGTACACGGGACAAAACCCATTAATATACGTAACTTACAAATTAGTCGTATGTGGACAAAAAGTGAAGTACTTGATCTCTAAAATTCAAATGTATAATAATGTACATAGGTTTTTATACTCGTGGACACACGCGTAAGAAACATTGAAAATTTCTGGGATCAGGTTTTAATATTATACTTATTTATTGAAGAGCGTAGCATGTGAAATAAAACTATTTATCGTTAACCGATAGCTTAGTAAATTAAAGAAATGTTCGCGTATTGGTCGAAATTGAGCACACCTTATCTGCATACAGTCGATGTTAATATAGAGTTTGCGACACTTTCCCATCGTAACCGTCTTAGGTTATCAAATCGCGAATACTCAGTGTAAACTTCCTCCGAGATATCCTGAAGAAGGGATACCTTGCGGATTCCGCGAATCCCTTCTAACCGTTTAACGCTTCTTATCCTTTTTGTAAACGATAGAAGTTTCATTGGGTTGCAGGGACGGTGCGGCGTGTCGGATGGTGCTTACGTCTCGCTTACAAATGTGCATCCTTCTTGAATTTCATGAATGCATAATTATTTCTTTGTATTACCTCTTCGTTACTCGCAACGGACGAGGCACGCGAATTTTTTACGAATTAATTTGTCTGAACTTGGCCCGACGTAATTTACATCCCTGAATTTAATTAAATACGTTTGCCGAAAGTAACTCCTGATTAGGATATATTCTTGCATTCTTCTTAAGCTTTATTTCATCGTATTTTATTTTTATTCGCGATTAGTTCGTTCGTCAGTACATTTTTAAATGACGTTTTATTTCAGCCATTTCAGAATTGCAAAATATTAGGTAATCGCCTTACGTCACAGCAGTAAAAATGCATTGATTCAGATGATCTTTACTTTGTCAAGAAATTTTCGTTTCAAAGCAAGTTATCACTTCTCGACAAGCCCTTCTTTCAGCTACTTTAAATCTACCCAATTTTAATTAATAGAGATAGATTAGTATTCTTGAAACGTGCGAAATTTGTCTACTTCTTTAAACATTTTAAGGTCATCTCTCTGAATACGTGTGTAGACTTTCGCGAACTGTGCATCACATTCATTCTTCGCCATATTAAAGTAGCGCAACACAGACGCCAAAAAAGTTTTTCAGTAAACGCAGAAGGACAGAGAGTTAACAATAAGCGAACACAGGAAGAATCGGAAAACGTCAAATTATCGAGACCGGATTTCGTAAAGTCCTCCAATTAAAAGGCGAATTTAAGAAAAAGAAAAAAAAAGCTATCCATTGAATACGCCGAAGTCTGGCCGGTTCGAATGGTCGAAAGATCGATCGCTATCGGCATTGTGATCTCGGTCTCTGTGTCCTTTGGAGCGGGTTTCTCGGTGTTCGCGCGTGGCGTACACGTACGCAGGATGCGGAGGATTGAGTGCAGGGCTGGCTGTGAGCGTTAAGGGGTGATGCAGGGCTGGCACAGGGCTGCTGGTAATGTTGGTATGCGTGCAACGAGCGGCAGCAGCAACGGCCACAAGCTGCTTGGTCCCACGATTCTCGGAGCGAGAGCCGCGCGCAAAAAGACCAGGAATGCCTCGATACCTCGATAAACGCATTAAATCGCGTGGGGAGCCCATCGACTGCACGCTTGTTTCGAACCTACCCCCTTTGCTCCTTTTCAATACGGATTTCCGTTAAAGGAACTCGCGCCGGCAACCCGTCCCGAAAATTTCAAGAAACGTTCTTCTTACCTTCGGACCCACGTTCTTGCCGTCTTTTTTATCTTTGCAATTTTTAACCCGCGTATTTTTTCCTTGCCATTAAACCGCTATGGTCGAACGTAGTATGCAATAGGAGGCATTTCTTTTTTGTTAACGCAACGCCACGCAGTGCGTCGATTAGGGATAAAAGTAAATAAATCAACTTGCTGGTGGTCAATAATGCAATGCTTAAGACAGTATTACAACTTGTTCACGCGATACAGTTTTTTTTTTACGGATTCAAATTGCCAAGGCTTGAAATTTCCAAAGCGACTAGATTTCAATTCTTTCGATATGCAAAGCTTTGTATTCTCAATGCTTTGAACTTGCACAGCTTAGAATTCCTAGTACTTTGAGTTTCCAAAGCTTGGGATTGCCATTGCTTTAAGTTCTCAATGCTTGGAATTCTCAAAGTTTGCAATCCCCAATGCTTTGAATTTCCAAAGCTTCAAATACCCAATATGTTCCAATTTGAAGCGATTTGACGCTTGAAAGTATTACTATAAAATTGTCACACCGATTTTTAGACTTAATGCATAAAACGTACCGGCAATTTTTAATTCACCGCGTATTTATTAATTCGCGAAATTGCAGAGTTTTAAGTGGCTTCAATCATTACTAATCGACGTGTATAATACGTTATTCCAGCGAAAATTGGTTAAGTGGGACAGGTTGCATATTTTATAGGTTTTATAAATTTTTGCGAATAAAGGATAGGGCCGTTTGTAATTTAACGAGGAAGGCGGTTATCGGTAAATCATTGCCGAAGGCGAAGTAACGTTTTATCAGTTTCACGTCTGCGAGTTGCAATTCGGTGCAATCGGCAATTATAGTGCACCGACCTCTTCTCTTGCGGTTTCGGGTTTCCGAGAACAAATTTCGGGAAAAAAAGAACACGCCTGGCCCTCGATAAATGCAGTAAATTGCATGGGGAGGCACCTGCAGTTGATTGCTTTCGGTTCACTGTCGTAAACTCGTACGGCAGGAAATTTATAAAGATGCTGCGAAAATTTGAAAAAATATTTCACGTTAATTAGTTTCTTGCAAAAAAGGATATGTAATATATTATAAAACGTAAAAAAAAAGAAAAAGAAATAGTAGAAAAGATACGAAAATTAAATAAATAACTATGATACAGTAAACGAAAAAACTCGTACATTTGCAAGCTTTTGATTTCTATTGAAAACATGTTCTTCTAGTTCTTCTTCTCATGCTCTCAGTTCTGTGGAAGATTAAGTGATTCACAGTTGAATATATTTAGATCGAGAGCTAGATTTAGAGCTAAGTTTATTTAAATAAAAAGTGAAAATGACACTGGTTAAAAATATAAATGATCAAAAATAGATATGTTCAATTGGTACTCGTTTGGTTATTATAAAAATGGTTTGCTTATTATAAAAGTAGTAAGGGTGAATTCAACAAACAGGTGTTCCCAAAAAACGCTTCTTACCACCACCATAAACTCCGTGATAAATTTATTTCTATAAAAACTTAATGATTACTTATTTAAGAAGAAGGACGAAATCCACAAAACACATTAACAGAAATGTGTCTTAGGAACCATAAATATTTTATGAATAATTTCTGAATGTGTTGAGTTCACCCTTGCTACTTTCAACGCCTCATATGTAATCGTTTAGTAATACGAGTTTCTGCTCAGTGATGATGCTTGTTTACCGTATAAAGTTATAATTGATGGCGAAATAGTGTGAAAAAGATTTTGGTAACGCAAACAGTAGCGCAATGCAATAGGGCTGTTAGCAAAATGATTAAGCATGGTAGGAGGCGAGGCTTATAAATGTAAAAGCTTGCTGCAATTCTTGCATCGAGGCGACAGATGTCTCGGTGTCTGCAGTGTGGAATCACGTCGAAAAAAATATGACAAGATGCACCTGCCGGTGATAAATCGTAATACCACAGACGTTTAAGTAGCCAACGGCCACTGTAGTCAGCGAAGCTTTACCCTCGTAATAATATAACCATTTGCTCGAACAATTCGAGTTTTTACTTTTATAAATTCGGTTCAACGATACGATAGCGGTACATTAAAACACGATTCGTCATACGACAATTTCTGCGAACCGCTTGCTAACCGTTTTCACTACTGACATGCATTTTTTGGACGCTAGGTTCTGGGACTCCTCGTCAAATCTACCGTTATCAAATATTCATGAATTGAACTAAAATATTCAAAATTAATATCATATATGACTCGATATAGATATATTGATAGGCTGTACAGAATTAATATGAATATAATTGTTATGCGAATCCTTCGTTTCAAAAGTGGTGTAAGTCCATTTTTGGAAAAAATTGAGGAAACGAAAAATGTATATTTTTATATCAGGATTATTTCAGACTCTGTGTCGGTTATACTTTATTATTTATTTACATTATTGTAGCCGGACTACTTGCTTGTATTCAAACTCTTATACTGCAGTAATCAAGCACAGTTCTTAAGGTACTCTGACAGCTAAATCGTTTTCACGGTTTGAAGTGTGTACAGGTATGCGGGCGTATTCACGAAAGAGGCAAGCTTTCATATTTTCTCAATCTGCACGAATATGCAGGTAGCAAAGTATAAACGGTCAGTAAGTGTAGAACTCGTGACCGCTAGAATAATTGAATCAACAGGTGTTAGTTGCTTCGTGTCTTCAAGAAACGGAGGAAACACAGTGCCTTCAAGCAGAACATCGGCTTCGCGTGCTACTATTATATTTCGTAGTACATTTTAATTTTACTGGTAAAATACGCTGACCGCGAAAAGTGAAATATTTGATAAAATATTAAAAATCTTGGCGTAATTTCGCATTGATTATACAGTTTTATTTGGATAAGAGGATTCGTAATCGTGTTTTAGAAGCGTAGCACGAATTTTGGTTTGCTTGAAAGTTTCTCACTTTACTGTCGCTTATAATTACTACGAAAAGCGTTTCAGCTATCTTTTGTACATTTCGACGTAATACATTTGCATATAAATATACGCGAGTCGAGTAATAAAATAGTTTAGAAGTTTCTGCTGTGTAAGCGACTTAAAGATTCTCAAACGAGCGAAGTGTTATATTTTCTACGCTGGTCATGTACATTTTTCAAGTAAGAAACCACGTGTTTCATCCACCATTTTATTTGGAAACTCAGCTCTGACATAGGATAAAAAAAAATTACGATCTTGGTTTTGAAAAATATGGTTTCCGAAGTCGCGTGTTTCTCGAGAAGTGAATTATAGATAGGAGGCATCTTTCAAGGGTGAGGAATATTGCAGAACATCTGGCAGGGTGAAATGTTGACCTGAGTCGGTTAGGGATGGGAAAATGGAGGGTGCGCATCGTTCCGTTTCGAAGAAACAGACGCTCTGCATAGTATCGGAAAACCCAACGCAGTAAATGGCAAATCGAACTGTCGCGAATCCTTTGAGGCCCTGAAACAGGAAGAGCGTCATTATAATATTTAATTTTTATGTTTCCCGTTTGTTATAATATTTGATTGTTACTAGACGACGGATGTTCATGCAAATTAATATCTTCGTAGGAGAAAAGAAAAGTAAAGACCTAAAGACAGATGGTAGTTTTCAAACTCGAATAATTAGGGATTCGAGTCATACTTCGTTCTGTGTTATTAGATATTTGTCAACATAGCGTCATATATATTTGTTTGTAAAAAATAGCGTTTGTCTTCTGCATGTTCAGGCGTAATATAGTTGCATAATTGCATTTAATATTTGTATGATTTGCACTTTGGTCATTCGGTATTTTTAATCACTAGAAATAGCGCAGAGAAATATAGGATACAATAGAAGCAACAGTTTTATATATTATTAAGCTCTGTAATTTTTTTAAGTAGTACTTTTTGTAAAACGTATAATTCCATATCTAAAATCGATAATTTCTACGAATGAAGAACTCGTGTTCAGTACTGTGCCTTTTTTAATTCTTCGAAAGATCTGAATGTTTATTATTTCGAACAATACGAAATTTCAAGCGGAAAGCAATTTCTAATTAAATTCAATTAAAGAACAAAAAGTTGCAATGGTACAGGATGTAGAATTCTGTTTAGTTGTTTATTCACAATTTTTCATTTGGGTTAAAGGCTACAAATGAAAAATCAACATCCTTTTCTCTTGGTCACTGCTTAGTTTGAGAAGTCCTCTGCAACTCAGCGCGGTGAAAACCTAACTGGGCGTATTTACAGGGTCTACGCGGTTGGTGGACCCTTAAAATGGGGAAAAACCCGAAATACAAGATCCTCCAGCAGTGAGAAATTGGTTAGAAGCACCCACTGACCACGCTGCTTAAAATATTTTAAACGCTAGAAATTTGTGGAAAAGCAATACTTTAAAAAGGAGTAAAACCTTAAATTGGTAAAAGAATTATTTAAAATTAATTGTAGTTTCCCGAATTGCAGTGGCTATAAAAAGTATTCGCACATAACGTAAATTTTTCTAATAAGTGAATTGTATTTTAAAAAAATACAGCCCATAAAGTCAATAGAGAAATATTGATTAAATTCCGAAATATATGAATGCGAATTGTTGATAAAATAATAGTACACGCAGTGATACATGTGTATTTTGTGTTCTAAGATGAGAAGTGGAATATTCTTAGATAACGTATTCATTCATATATCATAATGTCATACGTAATAGACGACAATGTACCTTTTAATGTAATATTATGTCATTCGTGTAGAACATGCCAAGCTTTTATACTTATAATTCCAGTCATGTAATATACAGTTCACTTTATACCGTTTAGAAATTCTATCCGATTAGTATGTGTGAAAACATTATTATTCATGTATACATTTCCACCTTCGAGCGTACATCGCTGTGAATATCAGGTATAAGGGAAAATTCGGGAAATTTTTCCGGTCCATTCAAATATATGGAAATTTTTAGTCCCTGACATACAAATTTTTCATTGAGTTTTATAGTGCAACGGAATATGCGGTATCCTTTTTTTTTGTACATCTAGAACGCTCTACAAGTTCTACCAATTTCAAATTATAAAACAAATGTATAAAATAAAAATATCAGAGGACTGTTAACCCACCAAAAAAAAAATCTCCATTTATGTTAATGAATCAATTGAATATGAAAAATTCAAATGTAATTGATAAAATACTTCGCAAAGTATATAGTAACGCCCCTTATATTTTTTTAGTTACAAGACTTTGCTTACTTCTCTATAAGGACATAAACTTTACCATTCTTTAATACTTGTCAATACTTTATAACTTACGTGTTACGCTTACACGCTGTCCAATGCAACAACAATTTCGCTGTTTCTTTCTTATCCGAACACGATTAGCACGTGCCAGTTTCTACATGACGTTTGCCAAGTTCCCATCATAATTTTCGCGGTGTTTCCGTTCTGTAATCGTTTTCGATTACACAATTATCGCTACTGTCCGGTATTAGGCGCTATCCGTTAATAGGCGAACTCTCCCTAATAAAATAAATAATAGGACAAGGGTTAATACGTAAAAGGTTTTATTGGAAACACGTGCGAAAGAAGTAATAAATTTCCACGTGGCGGGGCAAAATAGGCGAACACGTGAGCGCCGCCGCGTTAGCTCTCGATTCGCATCGGTTGCGCCTTTTCCGGTCAACCCCAGGTATTCTCCTCTTCTCGTCGGTCAACCACGACCTTTCTCCTTCCAGTATCACCTGCGTCACCCTCACCTCTTTAATTGAGACTAACGACACAGTTGTTGCCTATCCTTCCGGCTTTTTATTATTCATTCACCACCTTCGGTCTCGTTATATAAACCGCGGTTTCTTCTTTTATTCCTCGAAATGTCTCTGTATGCCACAATGTTGAAGATTAAGAGCTAGTTCATACATTTCTATCGTACAAGTAATAGCTTTAGATTGCTAACGATACCGTTTTGATCCCTGTCGCAAAAAAAAAATAGAAATTCTGTTAATCACTAATATTAGATTGGTGCATACGAAACGTCGTTCTCCAAAGTAAGAATGTTAAGCATGCGTAGATTCTTTAAAATACTACACGTATATTTAGTTAAAATAATTTCCACGCGATTCTATGCACATTTTTACAATAAATAAATTGTATAGGGGAGAAAACCGCATAGGGGAGCAAGTGGTCGATTAGCATCGAAAAACCCGGATCCTTGCAGAAAACTCGACCGGATGTTCCCGGTCTTACTGACAAGTGGTACATATCCGGGAACATTTGGACGGATGGCAACCTTCTGCACATGTCGTGTGACCGTTTTTATATGCGAATTACAAAGGCACAATTCCATTGAGGCAACCTGTAACACGCGGTAATGACGCATGCAACGTGGAGATCTTCAAATACAGCGATATAAAACGACGAACATTATTAGACATTATATTATTAACAAAAACAGTGCAACGAATTCTGACGTTAAACGAATAAGATTTTCATAGTCGGTAGAGGAATGTTACGTCTTCGTTTTCGTTCGCAATATACGTTCGTATATAACTGTAACGACGTTATGCATTAGTTCAAATAGTAAGAGCTCATCTAGAGTTCAACTAAATTGGTTATCGACAAAAATTTCGTCCCAATGAGTGGATTTCAGATAAATGGAGTTACCACTGTGTATATAAATAACCATCTTCCGATTAGTTCGTTTCAATGAAGTTTAAATTTGGACTGAAGATACAGAAAAGTAGGATTCGGAGAAAAAAAAAGAAAAAAAGGAGTAGATCAATTATGCAACCGAGGCAATGGTAAAAGTGAGAAAAGATCTCAACGAGAGTCGCAGGCTGGGCCAAGGGTCGACAACTTCCGGCGGAGATACGAATTGAGTCCCTACTCTAATCTCCGAGGATTTTATCTCGCGTAGTAACAGCCAGAGATCGCGCATGGTTGCTGCTGAAACCCTTTAACCCTTCTGTGAACAGATAGCATTAACTGCAACGTCAGGATAACTCGACGCAAAGTAACGCGCATAAATTTACCGGTTACTTCTGCAAACATCCTTTCGCAAAGACTGCAACCAATATTTATGCTACGTCTCGCTGCAATTTCACTTTCCCTTATTGCCTTTTTCGCATATTTGTCGAATACTATTTAATATGAACACGTTAGCAGCAGATTATATATATATGTATATGTATAAAATGAAGCTATTAAAAACATTCGGTATTTGCTTTTACAGTCGGTGGCAAATGTCTACTTACACTTCTGAATTTCAAATATCTAAAAAGCTACAAGGGTTTCGATAAATTCGAGAACATCAATTTGTTCGTTATTTAATATACTTATTGTTCATTAAACTTTCTGATATGTCTGTGACGTTCTATAATTTGTTTCGCGTAAATCAAATAATATTGAATTAGTTTTAGAAGCAACTTTAGTTTAGAGAGTTTTAGAAGAAAATTTTAGTTTAAAGAAATTCCAGTTAAATGAATGTTTCACAGCAATAATTGGATTTGTAATTTTAATATTTAAAATTGTCGAATGGTTTTTCTTTTTTTAATAAAGTTTAAAGTCGTATCGACATATCAGTGTGTCATTAACGACGTTTGTATATACTTAAGTGGAATTCATATGCGTGGATATATTAAATTTGCCATGGAATCGACACATGAATAATTAAATACTAATTATATTATTTAATCTGCGGTATCTTATTTTCTCTTTTACTTCGTAAACACTTGGAATGATCAGAACGTATGGTAATGTTGGGGTTTTCATTCAAGAAAATAGAAATTTCAATGCAGGACGCGTCGTTCTCTCGGAGAATCTTTCTCATGGGCTTCCGCCGATTATTCTTGACGTGGCAAGCAGAGAATTCAAGAGAGATATTGAGAGTAGTTAAGAGAGGAAGAAGAAGAAGATAGAAAGGGATCGTCACCAAAGATCTTTGTTCTAACATCTGTTTAGAATTTGAACTGCGTGTCTTGCAGCGGTACTTAACGAAAATTCTTTCTTGAATATAAACGAAACGCAATTAAATGCATGATTTATCGTACAGAGAGTAGCTTCTCTTAGATACTTTTGCAATTTTTCAGAGAAGTCATTTACAGTGATTGAAAAAGGTATTCAGTCTTCGCTACCATTGAAAATATCTCTTCCAAAGCTACGCTTAATGAAATATTTATTTATGCTACAATAACCTATGAGAATATAATTGGTTTTTAATTAACCCCTTAATCTACGATTATTTTATTATGCTAGCGTTAGATGATCGCTATTTTTATATCGTGTCACGAACAAATAATTTGAATATCGTAGGCAATTTTTATTTAATAGCCTCCAATTTTTTAATACAATATTGAAATTAAATTTCGTCCTTAATAATAATCGTTTTTGTTCGTAAAACGAATGCAACTCGTTATTGTAGAGCAAAGGGGTTAATAAACTCTTGGTGCTCCGATTTGAAGCTCGCTCTTTCCAAAGTTGATTGTAAATACGTTACAAATATATTTGAAAAGAAAAAGAATAAAGAAAATTTCTGAAAAAAGACTACACGTTCCAGGGTTAAAACATAACCGTGAACTTGGCCCAGCTTCGGCTTTTCCCATGGCTTTCCTTTTTGGGGTCCCTAGCCATTAATTATGCTTGACAGTGGTTCAAGAGAATTCAAGAGAAGAGAAGGAAAATCAATAGGGATTCAAGAATGAAAGAAAGAGAAAAGCTTAGGGCTGCAACGGCAAAGGAAAAAAGGGGCAGGGCGGGGAAAAGATAGGGACGCAGGAATGTACAACAGCTGCCCCTATAGCCATGGGTTTGCTTTTGAAACCACGGCGACGGTGTCTAACGAAAGATAGTAATCCAATATGGTGCTATGGAATGAGAGAGAAAGAGAAATGCAGCTGCACCTTATTTAAATAAATTTTATGTGAATAATTACGTAATTATATTTTTTTTTTCCCTTTTATCTTGCATCTGCCTACTACTTAGGCAATATCACGGCAGATCTGTGTTCACCGTGTACTTTATAATCGTACATTTATAATTAATACGTAAATTGTTCTCTTTTTATTTTCGAATTCAACGATTAAATATTTGTCGAGTTAACCCTTTCAGTGATATGGCCGTGTATATATATATATGGCTGTTTTGGGACATACATAATTAATAATTTGTGTTACTTAAAGTAGTATATAAATAATACGAAATGACAAAGAAATATAAATTCAGAAGTATTGTTAGGAATATTAAAGATGACGATATAAAAAACGTTTATACGTTATTGAATTATAGCAATAAATTCAAGGATGCCAAAGTTGCTCACTATTCAAAGGGTTAATGTATATTAAGCAGTAATTAGTTAGTTGATATCTTTTTTGAATTTACCACATAAAGAATATTAATTACAATTATCGAAAAAGAAATTTTCTTTGAATTTACAAGGGTTACTAAATATAAAGTACAGCTTGCTGAAGTTCAATTTTTCCATGAAGATTAATTCCAAATAATAACTCAAGAATCGCGTATAAAAAACGAATATATTGAAATATATATATATTCAGATTTATTGCAGCCATTACTTTTAGAACAGATAATGCTCTATACCAAATAAAGTAGATAACGGATAAACGTATTTCAAAATAGTTGATGTTTAACGGCAATCTGTTATGCGTGGGGTGTTTATTATTGGTTGTGTCCAATAAAAACAGCCCAACCGAGGATGAAAGTGGTTAGAAAGAAAAGCTGAATAAGATCAGAGAGAGATAGCAAAGAAACAGGGTATGAAAGAGAACGTAAAGAGAGAAACCTCCCCTGCTTAGAATGATAAACCTCGGCGATGGAGCGGCAGCTGTGCACCGAAAGTGTTTTTGTCCACCCTCTGCTCTCTCGTCCGTTCTCTGTTTCACATGTAGCGCCATATGCCCTGTAAATTCGTTTTACATCCGCTCAAATTAAGTAATTATTACAAAGTAGATATTATACACTACTGGATAAAATCATTAGCTGTACCAAGTAATCCATTATTATTAACCCCTTCGTTACCGGCACATTTGAATCGAAAACTAAAAACGTAGGTAATGATAATGTTCATTAATATACAGAACTCTCTTTAGTTATGTTAACTTTACGTAACCAATTGTAACGTTATGTTGACGTACGAATTTATATATTTTTTTTTATTTATTGCACGTATAATCCTTACCTTTCGGCTTACGATGACTTCCGGTTACAACTTTCATCTTAAACTATATAGATCTAACCGTATTAACGTATCACTTTTCGCATCTTAATGGAAACACGAACGTGTATAACAGTTTCAACGAATTGGAAATTATTTTTTTTTTGCAAATTACATGTTTCCACGTTCCGAGAAAACAGCGTGCTTTGAGAGGATTCTCCTTAAACAAATGCAACAATGCAGACTGTCTCTCGCGTTTCGTTTTGCTCGACGCAACACGTGCGCGCGCATACATATCTGCGTGGTAATAGCGGAAATGCCTTGCAAGTGACGAATCAATTTAAGATGAAACTAACACTGCATTATTACACGTACTTATTCTCCAGACGGGGTGGTTGTATTCCCAACAATTAAACGCTATAGTATTCCGCTTCGGTTTCACGCCGCGTATGATTCAAAATTACATTGGTTCACATAAATATTTATCGCTTTCGATGATAACGCGCGCATCGAAGCTTATTTGTTCGACGTGTAGACTCATTTCATTTGAATCGATAGACTGTATTGTGGTTTTTATCTGTGGAAATTGAGAAAAAGAGTTCATTCATGGGGGTACGTTCATCCCTGTGTTATATCTTTAGAATTAACAAATATTAGAAACTGATACGTTGTATGCTCGGTAAATAATCGTAACCGCGTTTGCTGCGGTGTAGCTACAAATACTAAAGGCGATAACTATGACAATATTCGGAGCGTGAGCATGATAACGGGAAACTGTGTCCTCCGGTTACAACAGGATTGTGTGCAGAGATATAATGAGATCGTTAGAAATGGGGAAAGAAATCGGTTGGTCCTTACTTAACCCTTTGACTATTATTCTTTTTTAAATAACCATGTTTTTATACAGAATCTGTCTAGACGACAATGAGTAAATGATTAACTTAAAGTTGGCTTAAAAGATTGGCTCCTGCTCTTTTAAAAGTAGACAGTGAAAGCAGGAATCAAAATTCTCAGTAAGGATCGATGTGGTAAATAACAAGTCGCCGCTACTTCTTAGATTTTATTCCTGTCAGGGGACGAGTATTGTGTGTTGGCCCATCACGTGCGAAATTTCACGTTTCTATTTCAAGAAGGCGACAGGTTCCTGAAAATGCCTATCCGGTCCAGCAGGTAGAAAAAAACTGGCGCTGGTTTAGGTTGCAGGAAGGGATCCGCATGTGGGAATGACTACACATATGCGTCGCTAGCTCTAGGTCGGTCGTTGCTTTAGTTCGATTAATTTTGCTGCTTTCATGACGTCACTAACCATATGATTGCTGAGTCACATGGTCCTAGCTGCCCTTTGCATCCTGGACCAGCCCAGAGCCTTCGATTCGCGCTTCCCTTGTTAACCCTTCCGTCTCCAGCAAGAAGAAGGTGAAAGTTAGATGTTACGTAAACCCTCCAATTTTCTACCAAAAAAGCCTCCACATTTTCGTTCGCTTTTTATAGATTCGTTTACGATAAAATAATTGAAGAACGTTTTGAGTGATAAATAGGATAGATATTCTAATTACTGTCGGTGTTCCTGTAATCGACACTTTAATTGTTTTATTTAATGGCAAAGTAATGTACGAAGAATTTTGATACTAAATTTAGACTTAAGTTTACTTAACAACACATAGACATTTATTTTTGAACATATTTTGGTTGGTTATTACTATATTATTATACTTTATTAATATATTTGTATTTTAAAATATTTTACAAGTAGCATTCTTTTGTAATCCAAGTAAACAAAGTTCTGGTCATAAAGAATTAATAACAAACATTGTAGTAGATGTTCATCATAATTACATACTGATTACCTCTTTTGCTACGCTCGTTACACGCACATACAAATTCCTACTTTGTACGCGTACTTCCGACTATGCTACGAAAGATAATTTAATGTTCCATCATCAGATCGTTATTCATTATTTACCTGCTGATGAGGAACTTGCAAACACCTTAAACTCAGGTAGAACAGAAAATTTACATACATCGTTCAAGCGGCACCATTCTCCTATCAAGATAGAAGTTCTAGAAATTATTCCTCGCAATTAATAATCCCTAGGTAAACCTTTAATTTATGGACTCCTTTTATATTACCGAAGCTATAAAAATCAACTTATGAAACTATCTTCTACATTGTTTTTTAATTCCACATACAGGCTTCTATATACCAGGATGATTCTACCTGAAAGACGAATAAAAAATGTAGAATAACATTTCTTCGTTTGAGACTTCGTTTCCAGGAAAATCAAGTTTCAAAAGTCAATAATACGCACGCATCTGTATGCTTCTAATTATTGACGAATTTCACTCTAGCTCTTCCAATAATTTATATGTAAGTTAATTAAAAGAAATGTAGCTACAATTTGTTCTACTATGCGCCTTCATTTATCGCACAGAGTTACGTTTTAATGTTGAACAGCACCTTTGCCTCCTAACATTTCGTTTTAAATATTAAGTGTAAACGAATATACAATGTCCATATATTGTCACATAAAAATGAAGTCGAAATTTATTAATTTATAATTTAATCTCGACTCTTCGCACATTCGTTCGCTATTAAATAAAATAATCGAAGTATCGGTTATAGGTACGCTGCCAGTAATTGGTACATCTACCCTATACGCTTATTATCTTTCGCGCGTTTCACCTTTTCCACGTCATCCATCGCTTTCCATTCACGTCTTCCGCTTTTCCGATTCCAGACGATTTCCTTTCCACAGCCACTTTTATACTTTCTCGCGTGTGTGTAGTGTGTGTTCCTCTCTGCACCGTCTTTCCTCTTCTCCGGCTATTCTCTTCTCTTCCAAAGAGAGATTCTGTCAGCCGGCTCTTTCTGCGTCCGTTTATGTTCCCATCCTTTTCGGATACTCACACTCCACCTCTGTCTCTCGATTCGGAGTGTTTCGTCCTCCCTCTTTACCTCTTCTCTGTTTCGCCCGGCATGCCTTCCGTCCTCTCCAGACTCGTGTGAGGACGGCGTGCCTCTGGCAAGACGCAAGAGCGAAAGAGAGAACGGTCCTTGTTGCTATGCAGCGGCCGACAGCGAGATCTGCGAGAGGGAAAGAGAGAAGGAAACCGAAACGACCAGGAGGGCGACCGCTATGATTATTATTCGCAGGCCGAATAACCAGTGCGACCCTCCGGGGAAGAAGCCGCGTGCTTCGCCGTGTTCGTTGCTGCTCGGCCGCTTTTTTACTCCCTCTCATTCTCTTCCCAAGCCTTCTCTTCCCTTGCTCCTCTCTCTTTCGAATCTCTCTCTCTCTTTCTCTTTCTCCTATCACTTATCGGTTGCCTGTCTTTTCTGTGTGTGTTGCTTGCTTTCTTATAGGTGTACAAAATTGCGAGTACTGAAATCCCTTTCCGATCGTATCTTGCTTAACACGTTCACCGCCATGGCGATTTTGGTTATTTCAGTAGGAGATATTATAATTATGCACGCGTCACGTTTATTTTATTAATAAATGTAGTTGCTTAACTTTTCCACGATACTTCCGACAGTATATATCGCTGTTGTAAGATTAAAAAAAGCAGTGAAGTTTCTAGAAATGTGATTGTTTATTTGATTCGAATGCCTTGGTTCGCAGCGTCGCCAATCACCGATCACTCATCATGGTAGTCAACGTGTTAACAGTTTATTTGCCACGAATGTGTCGTATTCTTTCGCAATATCCTGTTTTATGTTCTTTTTTAGATGTTGCGAATTATACGCAATTTTGCTTAGGTAACTTCCTGATCTTTTAATACCAAAAGTACTTTTGAAACCGTGTTATATGCTAAATTCATATGTATACTAAGTTACACTGAAATGTAGACTTTTTATGTTTATTATTCCCTTCTTCTCTTGTAGATATCAAAGAACTCATGTCCTTGAATAAAGCAAACCACACTATACTTCCCAATTTACGGTAAACTTCTAATTTTCGTTTAATTATATATTTAATTATCCTCCGCTAGTGTTGACTTGCGAAGCTACTTTGCAAATATCTCAATCGCTACTTTCGAGGCACTTTTTATAAATCAATCGCGAACGCTTGGATTTCTCTCCCTTCCCCAGCTATCTTCTCTCTTTCTTTGGCGATCCTCTCTCATGTTGGACCCGCGGAAAGCGACCTGTTGCCAAGGGAAGGCTTAAAAGTAAACAACGTTACGTCATCAGGGGCCCCTGGTGTCTAGCTTGGTTGGTGTCCTAACTCAAAGCTCGTGTCTGTTCCTTCTATCTCTATCCCCCTATCGCCAAGATCGAAGCTTATTCTTCAGTGACACATATAAGCGCTAAGTCACGCGACCGTCTTACACGGTACAATTCTACTGACCCCTTTATAAGACGAGAAATATCGCACACGATAATTTGCATGCTTCAGAAGCTCTACAATAATATCCCACAATGTTAACGTAACGCGTTATTTTCGATTCGATATTCACTGTAACAAATAAACGTAGAGGGAATTAGTTTTTAATTTATTATACAATTTTTATATCGCACGCGACAATGCACAGTTTCGAAAGAATATATACTTAATTTCGAATCGCAGACAGCGAAGATCTTCGAAAAAATTTGAGGCTACCATAGAAAAAAATTAATGTTCTCGTGATACTTATTCGCAAGAGTGGATAGTCTAATGATACAATTATGTTGCCCCAAGGAAGTATAGAATAAATTAGCAGTTTGTAATTTATTTTAGTTATAGAATTGTTTTCACCTTGTTAGTTTTGGAATTCCGATAGTTTAGACTGATTGTGTAAATAAGATAAATTAAAATTCATCTATTGAAAATATAAACAGAGTTGGTTAGTAATGGGATTAATAGTTTTTAACTCTTTATTTAAAACAACTCCTTGTACATAATGGAAACTAATTAGTAGAGCTTAAAAATTAATTTTATTGTGATGTTATGAAACATCAAGATTTTACAAAATGCATATTGGAATCTTTTATAATAAATAAGGATTTTAGTGTCCTTTCACTATTTTATAATAGACGCTTAAACTAGTATACAAAGCTTGAAAATAATATATTTTAAATAACGTTACTGTAGCGGTAATTTAATTAACAATTTCTAAACGTGTCACATATACAATGAATGGGTGCGACCATTATTTTGGTGATCCTTTTTCAAAATTAGGCGTGGGCGCGTATTTTGGTGCTGACGGAAGCTTCTATAAAAAGGATCGCTTCCAAAAGTGAAAGTTCGTTATGCAAACTTGCATTGTAGAGAAATTGGGAAATCAGGTAGAATTACCTGAAAAACATTTTTGATTTTTCCTAACGTAATGTTATCAACACGCCAAACTTAAGTGTTTCAAATCTTCACAAATAATTGCTGACAAACATTTAATTCGTACAAAATTTACACAATTTTCATTCATACATCCATTTATAAGACAATTCCTACCACCATTATTTATCGTTACATCTTACACTATTACATAAAATTTATATAATATTAAAAGGGTTAATAGCTAAATTAATGTTCTTAAAATGATAGCAATTCTTATACTTTTTAAATATTTTAAATCAAGAGGTGTTTGTGAACTTTTGCGACTGACTGTAATAATATTAACAGAAAGGAATTAACTAAAATTGCCTGCCATATTGGATGGCAATGTTAGCTGTGGGAATTGGAAGGTTAAAGTTCTTACAATTACAAATTGCCTTATCTTGTGTATTTATAACCAAACGTACAAAACACGTTCCACTTGGATTCTGGCTATCCTTGAATGTGCACTTTTTGTATCATTTACACTCGGAAGCTGCTGCCAGGATTTTAGTGGATGACACAGGACGCATGTACCTTGAACTTAACAACATTTCGTGTCTTTTCTAAATACACGCAAAAATTGGGATACTTTCTCAAAGAAACGGCAGAGTAACCAAGCCGGCAAATTTCGAAGTTCGTTACAGGGTTAAAAATAACGCCTCGAAAATTATTTATGTTTCATCTCCATCGAATTTGAGAATCAATTTCAAGTTGTACTAAACTATTATTGAATGCTTAACGTGAGCAAATGCTCTCGTGATTAACTGCATGTAACCGAATCTCTTTAGCGCTAGAACTATCAAGGTCGTCAAAATGACGGGTCATTAATTATCCATACAAGTTATATGAATTTGCAGTTGCAAATCTTTGAAAACATTCCATTCCAAACAAGATATGAATAAAGATTCGTTTCAGTTGTATCATATACTTTTTTCCAATCGTCTGCCATTTTTTGTCTCTTTACTACAAATACGTATATCTTAGTCGACCGAAGTTCCAGTGTTAATAAAATGTTTTCCGAATTTTTCTGAACGACGAAATATACATAAATAGACTGCAGACGTTTATGCGCTTATAATACGCTTAACTTAATACGCAAAATGTATGCAACGTATACGCATTTTGCATGCAAACTTAAAGTTAGAGAATGTCAGTTAAGAGTATGCATATCTGCAGAATATTTATCACTTTATTATATCTTACTTATACCACTCGAGAAAAACCAAAGATGGCGACAAAATTATTCACGGCCATCGACTACTATATTACAGGAGTTATATTTTTAAACAGATTATCTAATGCGATATAAGTTCTGGCGACATGCGTTGAGGATGTTAAAAAGTGGCTAAAAATAACTTAAGGCGACAGTGGGAAACTTAACGGAGACAAACAGCACCCTTTCCATATTATAAAGATGGAATCGAACTTTTTCGAACGCCAAATGTTACCCACTATTCGAGCTGAAAGAGACAACGTGGTAATCAGCCAAATTCTTATGAGACACTCTAGAATCGCTCATTCATATCTGCTGGTCAAAGATCCAGCACCATTATCACGAATGTAACACGCAAATTACAATGGATCATATAATTTTATAGTGCTCAAAGTACAGCACACCTCGAAGAAAATATGCACTGATTCCACTCATGGACAACTTAAAAAAACGAAGAAAGTTATGACTTAATGAAGTTTGTGAAAGAAACCCAATTATTTAACAAAATCCTATTAGTCGTCGCTAATAACCTAATAGTTGAAACGACGTTAAACGCACAATTAAGAAAAAAACATACGCATGAAGTATGCGATATGTATAGAACATGCATTATGCAAAACATATGCAATATGCATTGCATGAAGAATAAAGAATATATGTATTGCTTTATCTGTTTTCTACTAAAATATGTTATTTGCATAAACTTCGTAAAATAGCAAAAAAATATATATATTTATGTATATCGAATGTCTTTATTGAATATACACAGCTGAATGGCTTTATTGAAAGCGCAGAGATACGTGTAATTGAATATGTTTAAAACGTCTGGACGTCTATATGACGGTATTATCCGACTGGTTTTATCAGCAAGGGTATACCCTTTCCCGTAAGAGCGATTAACGTTCCATCGGATCGTCCGTGAGTCTATAAACCGATTTCTCACGGCGCGGCGTTCAACTCTCCGGCTATTCGCGTCTCTCGGATTCCAAACTCCTCCTCTACGCCTTCAGGTCTTGCACGACCTAGACAACACGCGGCGAGTAACTCCGTGTGTAGGATAGAATGTGCTTTGAACGACCTTGACTTCTCCGCTTCGGTAAACTGATGTGCAGTGGATGCACCGTTGCAACGGTGTTGCTGCCCCGTTTTCCGTTACACTTTTTGATTAATTCAATAGCTTAGGGGTATTTAAATCTGTTCTTGTCCGCAACTCGAGCGGAAAGCAGAAACGTGTACTTCGTTTGCATTTTTCGCTTTCCCTTTTATTTCGGTGGAATGCGGTAAACGTCGGGTATATACAGGGTGTTCCCGTAATTGCTGGTACAACCAGGAAGAATGCGTGACTCCGTGTAAAGAAAGAACGACGAAAACGTAGCCAAACATTTTTTCCATACGAGGCTTGGCTTTTGAGGAAATCGACTTCAAATGTGACCATCGTAATCGTCTAACTTAACTCCTCGTGAATTATATTGAATTAACCGTGCATTTTGATGAAACTATAAGTGTCTAACGATTAAAAGATAAAGTATATGTGAACATATTGTTTTATAGTGTACTCTTAATTATTCGGTACAATAAACGAAATCCTGAAAGTAATTTATAGCGAGATTTGTTAAGTCGAGACATATTCAAATGCGCGCATATGCGACGAATATTTAAAGTTGATTCTCTTGAAAACCAAACTTCATATGAAACACAGTGTTCGTCTACGTTTTCGACATATTTCTTTATATAGAGTTACTTTTCTGGTTGTACCACCATTTCATACACTTGTTTCGTTTTATAATTGCAGGTTTCGTGTCGCATGTATTGAGAGATCATTAGCAACTTAGCTTGTTAGCCCCCTAATGATTCTATATAACAATGAATAGTCTATCCTATGCTTCGTCAATGATAGAAAACGTATGCACTGTTAAGAGTTCAATGATATTGATTTTATTATACCACGATACCACGATCGTAGTTAAAAAAGAAGTATTAATTTCCTGCATAGCTATTTTACAAGCATCTTAAAGATTTTCCTTGAACTTGATTACATTCAAGGTTCGCAAGATAATCTTTCCGCGTTCTTCCAGATTACGTAGGTGGCGATCGCTAGTAGGCGTATTCAATTCGATCGTAACAATTTAATCTTCAAATTGCTCCTCCGTTGGCTTATCATTTGCGCATTCGCCGCGAACGATAAGAAGAAAATGAAGCGCGATATCGGCCGATGATATTAACGAACGTGAATGAACTGCGACACAGTGTGTGGGTCGCCCATTAAAGTAGTTAAATTATTCGCTTCACGAATCGAGACCCCATAAAAGTGTTACGGCGCGCATCACTACTGGACAATTATAAGGCGACGGGACACCATTTCGAAGATAATAGCCGTGTACAAGTTCATGCTTGTGTTACACGAATTGTTTCCTCTTGTCCTTACAACGCTACTCGGCCGACTGCTAATGAGTGAGAAACGAAACAAATCGACGCTTTGCTATTGTTGCAAGTGTAATTAGAAAAGCATTTTAGTTAGCGTTCGCTACAATAAATCACCTCCATGTATTCCCCGTGAAGCAGCAAGGTATCAATTTATTGCATTTATTGCGGAAAAGATTAATTTTTATTGCTGGACAATTTTGAAAGCTATATTCACTTCACTGTCTTCGCACAAAATTCAATATATTCATTTTATGCTAATGTGATACGTTTAAGGAATTTCGTCCATTTATTGTTCATTCATATTGCAACGTATATTTTGAAATAGCGGGACTTAAGTTTGTTCAAGTAGCTTTTTCATAGATGTGTGACGGATGCTGTTATTAGTAGACTGCGGATCTTTATGCAATTATGGAAAACTTAAACGTGCATCGTTGTACAGCACGCGTACGATATACGAAAGTATAGAAAATATTCAAAGCAAAGTGGACCTCACAATATTCGCAAGATGAAACAAAGTTGCATCCTTGCTCCATTTTGTACTTATACTTACAAAAATGTGGATTTGCATAAAGATCCGCAGTCTAATAATAACAACATCTGTAACACATCTGTGAAAAAGCTATTTTAACAAACTTACGTGCCGCTATTTTAAAATATACATTGAACTATAAACGAATAAAATTCCTTAAGTGTGTACGATAACTGTAGTCGCCATTTGTGTAACTGTGTTTCACGAGTAACTGTACTAGCCTTCCTCGAAAAGTAATTCTGTATTCCAAGAAGAAGTTACGCTTATTAAGTATTCGAATACTTTCATGTACGCGTGTTTATAAACTCCTGTGGTTTCCGTAGGGCATTCAAATTATGTAATATACGCAATGTTATAAAAACGGAAACGTAAGTAAAACATTCCGATTGTCCGATTAAGACGTTAACGTGTGGTAAAAATAATACCCGCGAGGAAAAGGGAGAACGGTAATGAGATGAGATACGAAGACCTCTTCGTGGTTTTATCGATCAATGAACGTCCTTGCACGGCATGAAGACTCTCAAGGTCGATGGTTGCCTTGATGCGTGTTAGAAATTCTCAAATGGATCTACTTCGTGGAATACTCCATAGAGAATCTTGTATGGGGATTCGTTCATGAACGATGCGGATAGTCTTTTATGGAAATACTTCCTTGTTTCGAAACATTTACGTTTGAATAGGGTAGATATCCTAATTACTATCAGTGTCCCTGTAATCGACACTTTACTTATTTTAGTAGCAAAGTAATGTACGAAGAATCGTAAGTTAACAAATTTTGATACTAAATTTGGTCGTGGGTTTTCGTACCAACACACATACATTGTATATTCGTTTATACTTAATATTTAAAACGAAATATTGGGAGGTAAATGTGCTGTTGAACATTAAAACGTGACCAATGTGATTATAAAATATGAGACGTGTTATAATTCAGTAAACGCGAGACATTTAGTGTACATCTTATATCTGTTACAGAAACTGATTTGCTAATATATGTAAAACGTGTTTCTACTTAAATGGCAACTTTGCAAGTGATTGTAATAGGGACATGGGACTTTGTTGTACATTTTCAGTTAATTAACCCTTCGCACTCCAAACTTTTGTTTAATAATATAACAGCACTCTGACTCGTGTGATACCTTAACGTATCATGTATTTCGAAAAGGAGAAACTCGCCGTTGTCTCCGCAGAAACGAATGTAGAATTAAAGAATCCTAAACCTTAACTTTTGACAAAGTTCACGAGTGTCTCCATAGCTAACGAAGTGCAAAGGGGTTAATAATTAATTCATTCTACTCGACGTACAAGAGAAATGTTCGTAAATAAAACAGATGTTAAATCGTAATAAATTACGCGTGCACAGTTTAATTACAAAGGGTCTCGATCATCGATGCCTTTATTCCATACGCGTGCATCGCCATGCATCTTGATTAAACGAGTTAATAAATCTTCTTGCGCGTACAGTATGCATTATCTTGTTAGTCTAGCGTAATCAATTGGCGAGGAGCCGGGGGGGAGATCTCCGTTGACCGAGTTACCTACGTACGCCAAGAGACCTAGAGACGACGTTCCATTGAGAAAACAAGCGATGAATGAACGACGGAACAAACCGGATGTCGAAGGAGCCGCGCGCGGCTCAGGTAAAAGTTATCGAGCACTGGACGCGATTAAGCTCCGGCCGGTTTTATCTACCACTAGCGCCAGCTCTAACATCGCCGGGTAGTTATGCGGTACAGGTATCGCTGCTATCTACCCGATACCCTCTCAATTACACCTATTAACTGCGGTTCTTGTTTTCTCTTAATGAAGTTGCGAACTCTCCGCTCGCAGGTACTCGCAACACCATTACCCAACGCATTACCCGCTGGTATTCTCGCACGTGACTTAATCCAATTATTTCATTTATCATCTTTGTAATTACTTCACTTCGAGACGCTAACGTGTTCATTTAGACCGGATAAAATGCTACAGGGCAGATGCAACCGGTAAACGAATGGTACTTTAAATGGAAAAACGGGTAAAATAAGTTATCGAAAGAAGCAAATTTGGTGATTTTTATTTGGACCAGTATTCGGGTTTGTGCAACAGATACGAGATGTATAGTAAACGTATCGCCTTTACTGGAATTATCACACGTCCGATACTTTATAATTGTATTGGTCACGTTTTAATGATCGACAGCAAATTACCCCATAATTCGTTTTAGTTGTTAAGTGTAAATAAAATAATTCAAGTGGAGGTTATAGGGACACTGAATGATATTTGGACATCTACCCTAGGCGCCAAACATTTATAGCGAGCAATGTGAAATAAGCGCCAATAGGCGCCAACAGTATTCGAAAGGTTAAGGAATTATCCATTAATTCCCATAAAAAGGAATTTGGATCCATAGAGCGTATAGAGGCCGTCGCTTGAAGGTTATTGTCGTCGAGCCTTGCTCGATGGCTGTAGAATTATTGCCCGAAGTTTCACGCGAAGTGCACAAAAGCGGACATTTTAAGTAATAAAAAGGCACAATAAGTGTTCGGAGCTTATCGGAGGAGACGCAATTAGTGGTAGGTTTGGAGAACGGACCGGATCTTTCACTTCGTTGTAGGTAATGAAAGCGAAGGTGGCCCGATCTGCTAACAGGTACGAGGGCAGAGTTCACGGCTAACGACGATCCGATAATGAGGTAGAGATAAAGTTAAGGTGGGTGTTCCCTCGGTGTCAGGTTCGAAAGGCCATACCTTGTGCTAAAGGTCTAGACTCTGGGGAATTTACTCGTGAAACAAAGGGCGAAAGGGCACGGAACGTTGCTCGGAACACAAGGTAGCACAGGTATGAGCCGTTAACTGAGTAAACCGGCATTTTATCTTCGCCTCTAATTGTCTCTTTCGCCAAACTATATGGAGATATATTAAAGGGGATTTAATTAACAGAATCCAGGGAAATTATTTAACCCATCATCGACGTATCCAACTCCACGTGACATTTTACACGTCCTTATTATAGTAATTTGAGTTCACTTCATCAAATATATTCCAAGGCTCTTCCAAACGAAATCTGAGACAAAATTCGATCGTATACAGATCCATAAAATGGATTCGTATACTAAGTTCGAACTTGAGGAGCGATATCAAAGTTGGTACCGCGTCCCGATGCCGTCCCTCATGGGTTAACTTGATTTGCTGGTAAACATGTTTCCTCGAACATACAATGTTACCGATATTTTGTTACCAAGCTTTTAATCCCTAAAACAACGAAGAAATTCCTTGTCTTTAGCAGGTTTTTGGCAATTTAAAAAAGTCGATACACTCTTCTACTAATTTAATTCATTACCATATACTTTAAAACCTACGGATGTACTTTGTGTTGCCATAATCATGAATGGATGGTTCTTCAGTCTTAAATAATTGCTTCCCATATAAAGAATCAGGCATTCAATAATTTCATAAACTCTGCGTGGAATCTATATCTTTCCTCCCTCCTTACAATAGTTAGTATGTAAATCTGGATAGGTATTAAATTAGTATAGAAAGATAAGAATAAAATAGTCTGCAAGTACTTGTCAGATGTAATTCGAAGGAACGCTTGAACCTGTTACTTTTATCTTTTTTTTGTCCCAACCGAGGAGAGTTCCACGTTAATTTAGATAAAACCTATTGCGGCAGTAAGAAGGGACGAGAGGCAAACGTTGTAAATTCTTCTTCTACGCGGCCCTTTTACTTGTCAGCCTTTCTGTGAGTGCCGTTCGAGGTTTATGGATTAGCAATTTAGCATCGTAAAACGTGGCTCGCGTTCGGCTACGGATTTACTGGTTGTTTCGTACTCCAACAGACGTATTCTCTTGCTAATGCCGCCTTCTATTCGTATTTCTTTCCCATTTGGTCCCCCCGTCAGGTGAGGGACTCCGACCCTAACGCGTACCGAGAATTAGCGAATTGTTTTAGAAACACATTTACCTTACCTTGAACTCCTTGCTGTTTTGTTCGCGAACACGTTCAAGACTTCTTTGCTTTTGCTGTTACCGTTCCTTACGCCAATATTTTCGTCAAATATATGTGCCGGTGATTATGAAGCCGGTGTAAGTCAAGAATTCTAACAAAATTTATCGCTTACTTTATGCTACATTGATTTATGTTACTGAGGATTTAATTCATTACTACCTCAATGTTGTAATAATTATTAACAGGTAATAACGAGTTGAGATAACGGACTCGTTGTCAATTTTATAGGCTACATTAAACGGTGTAGAATAGTCTTCTTAAATCTTTATGTAATTTAAACTAATTGAACAATATAGTATTCGTACTGTTAAAATATTTGTACTCTTTCTAGTAAATTAGTACAGTAATTTATTTTAAACCAACCCTCTTAAAAGTTGAAGAGAAATTTGTATTTGCGAATGTATTTATTGAACGTTCAATCTTTTGTGCTCCAAATTATTATAGCAATGTCGCATGTAACATTAAAACGGTAACGGGGCTAGGTAGCCTTCTAATCATTCTATATAACAATGGATAGTTTATTCTATGCTTCGTCAATGGTAGCGCTTACGTATAGCCACTAAAAGTAGCAATTCTTCTCATGAATGGAATATCTCTACCTTGAATGGACAATGTTAACACGAATGGTAAAAGTGTAAGGGACACGGCTGTCCTAGCCTCAAATTTCGCTAATTGCCATAGAATATTAAGCGGCCGGAAGAGAGATTTTCAACGGACGTGTGAACATTAGACCCGTTCAAGTATAAACGTACTGTTTGCAAACGTTTTCGGAGAAAGAACGTTACACCTCAAATAATAGAACACACGATCGCAACCTAACCCGAGTTTCTAATGTTTGTATTTATATATTCGTGCGTGTCTAATTGCGTGGAGCCGTGAAAACGTTCGAAGGATAGTGTGAAGGCGAAAAGAATCGAGCAAAGGGAAGCGCGAATAAAAGTGTACCTAATTTAAATATTAATGCCCGTGTTAAACCTTTTTTTGCGTGAAAAGTACGCGAAAAAATCATTATCGACGGGCTGTGTCTGCATTTTCGTGTCAGGGTTTCGCGGCGTTCTCTCTCACGTTCCGCAAAAATCCTTGCCGCTCGTGCTTGTCCTTTTCGCTTCAATGCGACGCCCACTCACTTCCGTTCAAAATAAACACGAGTGGAACATTGTGTTTGCATGTAGGTGCGGTTCAATTGAACATTATAGCAAAGTTAAATGATTTTAAGGTAGAGGCACGTAGCAAGTGAATCTCTCATTTACATATAATATCGTGTGTAACGTTATTTGAAGAATTTGCATAATTTGTATGTTTCATTCGCGTCCTGTATTGTTGAATTACCTACATCTGAATCGTTTACTTAACTAATTATAAACATCGAAGCATTATACGTACAGTTTAAAATGGGAAAAATATGTGTGCGTTTCCAATATCGTAAAATAACATCCCGTATTTCAACATAGAAGCAGCTCCTTTGGAGTTGAGTATTAAAGAGTATTGAAACTACTAGAAATTGTTTCCATTAATAAGAATGAACGTGTAATACTGAAATTTGATTAGTGATATTTTTAAACAAAATTCAAATGTTGCCTAATGTTACTATTACCACAAATCAATGAAATGGTAATTCTACCTAAATTGTCTTTGAACGTTTCTCAAATATCTTTGCGAACTTTCCAAACAACCTAATACAATAATTTGTATACACTTTACTTTGAATATTTTGTATATTTCTACATATTACGTGCATTTTATACTATTTTGCACATTTATATTTCCCATCAAAGATTCCCAATCAAGTTACCCGCCTTAATACATCAAAAATACAACAAAGCTGCTGCACAAAGCTGATGCCTTCCATTTCGCTCGCTTTTCGAGCAACACCCGGTTTTCGCATTACCCGATTTCCCGCGATACCATTACACGTCCCGTTTAACCGTGAAACGCGTTACGCTGGAAATTGCCCCGAATTGCCTCCCGCAGAACTGCATTCTTTTCACGAAAAGGGGGAGGAGTTCGTTGACCATAGCAAAACATTCCGTTAGCCAGCACTCCCTAAAGTCTCCGGCGGTCTCTGTTGCCGAAAAGGTACCGAAAAGAAGCGTCGGTCGCGTCGATGGCACCGAGTTGTGTTCTCTTCTCCCCGTCGTGTTGTTAACGAGCAACGAGAAAGCGACGAACGTGCTCGGCCAAGAAGAGAAGAAGAGCGCGCGGCGGCCGTAGAAAAAGCGAGACAGGCAGAAATAAAAGGAGAGGGGAAGATTGATATTACCGAAAGCTAGAACAACGCGGACAGAGGAGAGACCGAAAGAGAGAGAGAGAGAGAGAGGCTGAGACAGGTCCTGTTGCCGGGCCCCTGTTGCTACGCGGGTTACGGTGCATCGTGCTGAATTCGCAACGAGACTTTTTCGTGATTGCGTTGAATAATGTATGTGTAATAGACGCGCGTGGCCATGGCTAGCAATGATTTTGACACTGCCAGACACCTTTCTACCCGGCGAACGGCCTCCGTTTTGCGCAGGACGAACGATGGCCTTGAACGGGTCACACGTCATCCGACAGATATCCTGCATCCTGAACCTTGTGTCGTGCTCCGATCGATCGCTAACTGCGTAGATTCGCCATTCTCCACATCTGCTCCGCTCGCTTACAGCGAACTTTCTTCTTTACATATCTCCAATAATGATTTTCTTCTCTCCATCCATACATTGTACAACGTTTTTGCATTTTGTATCTTACACCGTTTGGCATTGCATTAGCTTGTACCGTTTGGTTATCTAATGTACTCGCTTCTTCTGTTTATCATATTTATAATACTACTTCTTTGCATATTTATATATTTACATATTTACATATTTGTAGCGCTTTCTTTTCCAAGTTCCAGTGGATTTTCTTATAAAATGAGTGAATTTCCATTACCCTTTCTGCGTGATCTTTTCGGTCAATATTATATCGTTAATAATATTAGGTTATGCATCGTGAATAATATTAGAAGTGTCGTTTTTTAAAGTAGAACCTTGTCGTGTTTCGATTAATCGCTAACTGCGTAGATTCGCCATTCCTTCGCTTCTGCTCCGCTCGCTTACAACTTCCAACGATCTTTCCATTCCTCTTTATCTGTGATCTTTTCGAACAATTTTAATATCGTGAATAATATTACATTATATATCATGAATGTCGGTTTTTACAGTAAAGTTTTACATACAAGTATAGTAACGTAGTTAAACACGTGTAGTTTTCGACACAACATACGCGTACTTAATTAATATAATTTCTACAATTTTCAAGTGATTACGTACCTCCAGTTTTATTATTCTACTTTTGTAAAATTCATCAATTTTAGAATCTCCTAATCTTCTGTTTGCTTTATTATCCAATGAGAAATGATCAGTACCGAATTTCACAAATCAGCGTTGAGTTGTTTTAATATTTATATAAGCTGTTCCATATGTCAGGTTTATATTTTCAGTAGTTTTTATGGATATTCTCCAAATTTATACTTTTATCGTTAGGGAAATATTCCGGTTTATTTGTAATGCCAAACACTGACATTTTCCCAATTTTTTTTATAATTATTCTTAATATTCTACAAGCGTATTGAATAAGATTCGTGGTCGCACGATTAGTATGTTCATTATGAAGTCTGTAAGCTGCAAGTATCAACAAATATATACACAAGATATTTGCACGGTTAATAAGTATACTTGTTCCCACGTTTATTAAAGCAGTGGTAAAAATTATCAACCGTGTGCAAATAATTTAAAAAAATAGTGATAATACGTGATACACGTTAATGGTATTCTTCGTGAAACTGTGCGTGAATTTGTAAAAAAATCCTTTTCTTGGCTCGTTGGACAAACTCGGTATTAATTGTATGCCGGAGATAATGATTATGATCATGATGAGCTTGTTGTTGGTTCTTTTTTCGGAAATGACGCGAGAATTGACCGCCGTGACAGTACAAAAAAGAAGGAAAAGGATGCATACGAGTTTCGATGCTGGCAGAATTAGTCGGAATTCTAGGAAGATGATGATGCATATAGAAACATGTTATTTCATCATCAATTTCAATAGTTGCGGCTAATCAATTGATTAGTTCTACTTAAATTTTGAAGGTCTGCATTTTAGTATATCGTAATACGTAATGTATTTTATCTAATATATAGATAAAAGCTGATACATTTTATGACTTCATTTGTATCGGTACCAAAATTTCCAAGTTAATAGTGAGAACGACAATTTTGAATTATATTTGTATCGAATCTTCTGCACTATTTCATTTATATATTATAATTAGATTGCGGATCATTACGCGTTTATAGGAAATTTAAATATATAAAAAGGAATGCCGCCGCTATTGTATTGTGTGTTACCAAGAATATATATTTAGATATCTTCAAAGTTGTTTTATAAAATATCACATCTGTTTACCACAAAGTCAGTTAATTGTTAAGCAATTACGTCACCTTAATAACAACTTTGGAAATGAAAATATCGTATAGAAAGCAGAGAGATTTAGTTGCAAAGGGCAGAAGAAGGAATGTTGTAGCTGTCGTGAATGAACGGAGGATCAGCATGGTCCCAGTTTTCCCGCGCGTTTGCGCGCGCATCTTGAAACCGCTTCAAGGTCAAGCAGATTGTAATGAATGGTAAAGAAATGTCTCATTGGTAGTCTGTCTAAGCCTTTGTGTAACGGAGGTTGTACACACACTGTTAAGATGTATGTGACAAAACTTAATGCCAAATATTTGTATGTATCTCAAGAGAATTAAAAGGAAATCTTCGACTATATATATATAATAACACGCAAACTAAAGAATATCTTTCTCCTCTTTTATATGCTGATTTAATTAACCGCGGAAGGCTTCCAAGCAGAATTGAGTTTCTAAATTAAGGCGATAAAAGCCACCTGGCTAATTGATCCTATCACGAAAGACCAAAACGTGCGCGCGCGCGCGCCCTCGCGCCACCGATATAAATCATTCGAGTGGGAGCTCTAGAAAATTGCTTCGGAATCAAAAACAGAGTAACAGAAAGAAATGGCCATTAAGGTTCAAATTTCGCCCGCGGAACAATTGTGGTTCTGTGTGCGAAAAATTCTTCTTCGTTACGGTCCAGAGGGCACCAAAGAGAAAGAGAGAGACGAAATGAGGAACGCCCCTGAAAAAAGAAAAATGCGAAAGCTTCGGTGGAAAAAGGAAGAAGAAGAAGAGAAAAGGGAAAGAGCGAATCCGAAGACAGACAGAACTTTCGCGCTCTCACGTCCACGTGCTGCTGTTGTTATTGTTGTTGTTGCCATCTTCGTCTCCAGTCTGCTTCCTATCCCTTTCTACGTTCCAGACTTCTCTTTTTCTTTCTCGTAGACGTTTTTCTGTCCTCCTTCTTTAGACGCGTTTCCTTTTCCGTTCTCTTCTGTCCCTGTCCTTCATTCCTATCTCTCCTTTTCAACCCCACCCTCTGCACTGGCGTCACGAAAGGCGCGTTGGCGTCACATGGTGGGGATCCCGATTAACGGACTCTAATTGCATAGCAACAGTGAGGCCGAGATAATGATACATCTGACGTGCGTTGCCGGCGGGCATCTGGCCCACTTCGAAACTGAACGATGCCGGGCCTTTGCATGTACATGCCACAAGGCGCGTGTGTGCGTGCGCAAAGCCCTCTTAGCCCGCACGCAACTCGCGTCTGGAAATTCAAGCCGCCAACTTTTGGCGGGAACCTCCTTCTCTCTCTTTCTCTTGGGAACCCTCTTCACTCGATATTCCGCCAACTATGCCCGCTTCTCGCACTTTTGACTACGTGGGATACGCTGAAGCTCGCTTGCAATTAATTCCTCGCTGTAGTGGTGTGATTTGGTACTCCGATATTGTAAATTATTGATTTTGTTGGCTTATTCGTTAGAAATAGTAAAGACGAATGTTAACGCATTGCTCATAGGTCACGAGATATCTTGTATACAAGTAGATCGCGTATCGTCGACTGGGAGAAGTTAAAAATAATTTCATCTGTTTCTTGAGACACGATTCCACTGACGATGAGTCAACGATGGGGCGACCTGTATGCCACATGTTGCTCAGTGTCCCCCTGTTTTGGACTGAATCTTGGCAGAAGGTGTCACGTCGAAGTGACAAAGATAATTTACAATGTTTCCTTTGCAGTACTTAAACTGGTTACAGATTATTACAGATGCCTACGCGTTGCCTAAATGTTGCCTCGATGGAATTGTGCCATTGCGTTGCCAAAGTAACGAAGCTTTGCTATTACTTATGACTAGACTATGGAAACGCGTTCAATTAACGAGTTCCGTAAATCTAGCGTTAATAATGATAGCGCAAAGAAACGCATCGCCCAAATTTGCGCATTAAAGAGTTAAGCAGATGAAATGGACTTACAATCACCTGTCCGTAAAAAGCTGCCAAATATCCTTTGTATTTTATCACAGTCTCTATTTTGGTTTTCAACTTTTAGTCTTGAGCATAGTTCCTTTTATCAATCCATCTCATTCATCTTTTTGTCTTTCTATGATGCTGGTTCTCTTATGCAAATAGATAGTAGCTTTCAATAGATCAAAGACAGATGGCAATCTAGCTGAAAGGATGCTAGACGAGAAGGGAAATGTCCTTTTTCATAATATATATATAGGTATCTCCGTAAGCGCCTTAGCCGGGCGATTCTTCAAAACTGCTCTATTCTTCGCTTTCAAAGGACGAACATTTTCGGGGGTCTCTTTTGAGCTCCCGCGCGTACAATTTCTTACCTGCACGTACGAAGTCGTGAAGATCGATGTATACCTGTGTGCGGACGATAGCGTGGTGTACCTTGGGCCTTTTTGTCCCGGAACCCGAGACCCGTCCTCATGGTCGGACAAGGCTTCGATTGGCCTGAAAAAAATTCTTCCTTTGCCCGATAGAAATCGTGCATTCGGCGCAGGACCAAAATGGATCGCGTTACCGAATGCGCGCGTCAATCTCTATCTGTGTTCCCAATGATTCGCCCGATGTTTTTCTCAAAGCAATCGCCTTTCGACTGATCGGTTACCGTTTCAAGCGAGAGAAGTTCTAATTTCATGGATAAGGAAATTCTATTATAACGTGAAATCATTCGTGACGTGTATTGACAAGTGTGAAAATTGAGATGTTACTCTATAATTGTTCTAATTTCGATCCACACTGCGTTCGTTCTTTTAATCGCGTTAAAAGCAGTGGCGACGAAATTTCTATGCGCGAACCAAAGTGAGCCAGTTCGGAATGCGTAGCGATTTTAGCCACGTGCGATTGATAAAGCGTTAGTTAATACAATGTTTATTTAATTTTATATAAGTGCTTTTGTGGTCCTCGCATTGTATCATAATGTTTCCATGTGATACAAAGAATATTTAGAAGCTAATAATTGTTACAGAAAGGTGACAAAGAGTATTGAACTTGTATGCTAGATAATTAATACTTGGAAATGATTAGCTAATCGTTACAGAGAAAGAAATAGAAGGCTCTTATATGTATGTGTGCGCGTGAATTGTACGAGAGTGAATGATACAGCTTGTTTGGTTACTAAGCGCGCCTGTTTCGAATGACCCGCTCGTCGCGACCTCGAGTCAATCTCTTAAATTTCGTCTGTCACTTTCGGCGGGAAACCGAATGTATAATTCATTAGAATTGATAGGTAATTCCTATTAATATCTTTTTCATTAAACTAATGGAGTTTTAATTATGCTTTTCCCCTCCTCAACCGCTGATTCAGAAACCGAAGAATCGTTTCTAATCGGTTAAACAGAAATTATATCAAATCTTACGAAGATAGGAAAAATGTATTACAAGTATTTTTAATCCTTTGCACTCGAAAGTGACTTTATCGCACACGCAAAGTGTAATTTATAATAAATGCATTTCAATTTATATCGTAAAAGTTGTTGACAAAGTCGCCAATAATTCGCCAATTATTCAAATAGAGATTCAGATGATAGATATTACAATAAATAGAATATCATTAGCTACTATTTATTTCACAATAAGTAGAATATTAGTGGTTACTATTTAATATGAAAATGAATATCTCTTTTACAAAATAGTAAAGAATTTGATATTGATGCCAATTAAACTTGCAAAAAGTGTCGAAGTTCAGATGTGTTTAGATGTTCCAAGGTTTGCAGATCCTTCAAGAAAATCCACAACGTGTGCCGTATGTAGGATTATGTTTTATATAAAGGCTCGTTAAACGGTCATCACTCGCTGACATTGGGCGTTCCTTTGAACGACCTTGACGTGTTTGGTATCTGGGTGAATCGATTAACTAATTATAAACGATAAAAGTAACGCACCGCGAAGGACGGGGTCAAGGTACCTGTATTGTATGTCTATTGCCGATTATTTTCAAAGGTAATGAGACATAACGAGGCGCCTTTTCTCTGACGTCGAATAACCTAACCGGTAAAGTGTACGTGTCTTCCTTCACGGTACCCCATACTCAACTAGGAACGTGTGCTATATACCACAATTACTGGTGACCTAAAAATCTGGTGACCATCAATATTGAGCATTAAAATACAGCGTACAATGTTATTGTAAAAAGAAAAGTATATATAATATGAGAATTCTTCGGTAAAATAGTGTTTGAAACGAAAAATAAAAGTATAGGAATTATTCAGTATTCACTTATTCTTATTTGATACTTGGTTAACATTATTTAATACGTAGCTGTATTTTTACATGCCATAGTAACTTGAATCTCAAGGGAGGACCTAAAATCTTCCAGTTATTGAGATTTATCAACATTTTCAAGCAAGAGGGAGTATTTGTATTTGTTGTAGTGATTACAAAAGTTCCAAAGATAATCGAAGGTGGCAAATTAAATTTCGTTAGAAGTATCGCGAATATTTGTCCTGTTTTGTCCATAATCTACGACACTTTTCATGTTAAGGGGTTCAAGGAGTTCGAATGATCGAAGTTTATTAACTGGTAAAAAAACAGTTCCTTTCCTACTGATTGTTGTGATTCATAATTAGATAACAATCGAAGGTTTCGGTAACTCTTTTCGTGGGTGAAAAAGGAATATTCCGTTGCTAGCGATGAGAACATCTGGTAGGCGGGACCTATATCTAAAGGGATGGCTAGCTATCGAAGGTGTTTGCAGATTTAATACCTCCTGTCGTGATTAAGAAGGGCACTTTAATTTAACTTTTGAATAATTCCTTTGAAAGCTTCGAACACCCCAATATTAATTACAAAAATCGATTATAGCATATGAAAAATGTTTCTCCCTTAGTTAGGTGTGATTATGATCTCTTCGTCAGAGATTTATCGAAACTCTATACTAATATATCACGCCGATAGTTGCATATGTAATATCGTATGATTTGCGGCAAGATTTTATCTAAAAGTTCAACCGCACCATTCAATAAATGTTACGTATAAATTACGTGCATACGCGTTATAATTTATGTGCACGTGAATACGGATAAAATAAAAATATACATAGATGATACATGCGTCTTTTTTTTTTTTTTAAATTGGTATGACTTCAGTTTTGAAACAAAATTTGAGCTTAGGCTTGCTTCAGTTAGATATGGATGTCTTTTCCTTAAACCTTTAAATATTTCATTGCACGAATAAATGGACTTATACTACTTTAAAAAGAGGCTAATATTATACTTTATACAGTCCAATATTTGAAATATCGCTAAACTTAAACTAGGCAAAGTTTATTCATTTTAGGTATAATAACTTAGAAAAGTTGGACGATAGTTGAAAGCTAAAAGTTAAAAATTAAAAGTTAGGGTGAATCGAATGCCATAGATGTGAAAAATAATATTTAGATAAATAATATGAGAAGGGGTTAATATAAATATGTTTAACTGTAACGTATGAAAATTATGTAAAACCGTTTGCTCCAAAAAACTATTTATAATGAATTCAGTTTCTCTTCTTATATTTGATTCGAAAAAATAAGGTCTACTCTAAGTTCATAGTATGCAAAATTGAAGCAAGGATTAAAGTATGAAACCTGATATTAAGAATTAGTGTCAATAATGTGGTATTAGTATTATTTTTTGTTTGCCAAATTTAAGATTAACGAGCAGTCCGTAATATTTAAATAACAACACGTTGTAACATATTAAAGAAAATTTATATATGCACATGATAATTCTTTTTAAACTATATACAAAACGTTGAATTGTGTTTCTAAGTTATAATACGAATAAAATTTGCAACGTAATTTAAAAATTAACTCATAAATGTTTGCACATTTACGATTATTTACGATTGTATAGTAAGCGTAACATTGAAACTAAAATTTCTAAAAAATGTCAATGACCCTTGAAAACGATCGGAGTGCCTAAAATCATATCTACAGGAAGATGATTAAGTAGCTTGTTCTAACACATTATCTTCCGGTTAGGAGGTAAGATAAATAAAGGACCAATCAATTTAAGCTTACAATTTGCTGACACCGGATGGTGTCAATCTTATAGAAACGTACGAAGTAAAATAAAGATTTAAAGTATCGATTAGTCCACTGGCCGAATTATTGTTGACAGTATAGAGATCACAAGATCCATTTATAGGGATTTATAGGAAAAACTTATTAACCCTTTGAGGCACAAGATTTCTTTTCAATTGAATAAATTATAACATTGCGAGAAGAGAAATGCAAATGGACACATGCAAAGATATTTTCGCATCCCACGAAAAATGTAGTACACGACTTTCAAAACGATATAAATTGAGCCACTATAATGACGTATCGTTCTAAATAATAAAATAGTGGACAGCCACTATAGTAGCTAAAAGGTTAATTAAAATTGGGTAGATTAAAATAGTTAAAAGGGTTAATTAAAATTGGGTAGATTCAAAATAGCTAAAAGGGTTGATTAATACTGAGTAGATTTAAAATAGCTAAAAGGGTTAATTAACATTGGGTAGATTGAAAATAGCTAAAAGGGTTAATCGACTCCCGGTAAACAATTTGTTATGTGGAACAGCCTGTGCAAGTTTCTTAAAAAAATCCAACGGAATCAAGGGCGCAAAGAAAAAGGAAAATTTCGGACAATCGTAAACAGGGAATCTGCCGGGTGTTAGGATTAAGCGAACCGAGATTTAATTTGACAACGGAATCAAGATTCCGAAACTCGATACGGTCCTAGTATGTTTAATGGGGATATTAAATTACCCGTACACCTTAATTCGATGTGATAGGCGAAAAGAGTGAAACAAATGGTCCGTATTTTTTTGAAAGCCTCCGGTTATGCCAATATATGCAGGTAATAGGTTTCTAAATTCATAGAAAAAACCCATTTCATCACCTTTGCGTAGTTCGCGTAGTATTGGTGAATCAGTCGAACCAGTTTATTCAGAAGTAAAAGATTATAAAGGTTTTACACTTCCAAATTCACCTTTTTGCAAATTAAATTGAGCCTTGTGAAAATCAAGTTTTTGTACAAATTTGATTTCTTAAGCTATTGTAATACGAATAGTAGATTCAATGTTAATGTAGTGTTCTTTGCTTTCGTTAAATTAATTTTGGGTTTACATATGTTGAGGAAAAATGGACCAAAAACTAGGACCGGAAGCCACTGATTAAATAACTATACTCCAATTTCGCAGTGGTTTCCATTTGAACGTCTAACCACGATAATTAATAGCGTGGGCGTGCGATAAGTTCGTGCCTTATTCTAAATTGTTCCGCAAGAACCGGAAGCTTTATATCTTACTAAATTTCCGTACGAATTCAAATTAAGCTAACGGCTATTTTACACTTAAGACACGCGGATATTTGCCATTTTTGTTCAATCGAAAATAAACTCTAACGTATGTGCGTTATTACACTTTATTCGCAAGTTACATACTTTTATTTAAATAGTAGTATATACAAATATAATTACACCTATAGATTTAATGATGTGATGTAAAATTGACAGTTAGAAATTGTACACGAAATTGTATATTAAAACATGTGGCTATTTCTAATAATAGTTATATTTGTGTAAATAGGCAAATTTTATTTATTAATCCCTTGTGGATGTCGCAAATAATTACGGCCAATTTTTACGGTCAATTTTTATGGCAACAGATTCAAATTAATATCATTAATAGACACTACTATTAATAATTGAACAACTCATTAGATCCCGTCTTTAAAGGGTTGATAATTGAACGGAAAATTCGTTAAATATCGGAAAGAATTTTAAGAGTCTTATACTATTATAATATTCCTAAGGTTTTGCTAGAATTAAATAAAAAGCTTTCAATAATCGATCAAAAAAGGGAAATTAAATACATTCGAAAACAGCTAAGATTTAAATTATTTCGTTCTCCGTTGCGGGAGTTAGTCTCTGCTTCCTACGATTTTCTTATCGTCTCGCTATCGATTTCTACAAAGATTGCAAAGTCAATTATTAATAGAGATGTCAAGATAAAATCTCAAAGGACTCCTGTAGCGTTAATAGAAGAGAGCGCGTGAAAAATGTAGGAGAGAAAATTAATGTTCTGGATACGCAAACAAGTAGCAGTTTTGATAAACGATGCTATATTCTTATGCTAATCAAATACTGTCGAAATTGTGGTCGAAAAACGTTGAAAAGACTTAATAATAAATGACCAACAACGATGTAATCTTATTTTTAAACGTTTATCAATCGAAATTTAGATTCGCGGCATTTTATTCCTTTCAAATAAATAAGATTTCGAAGAAATGTTATTTTACTTCGATTGTATAAATAGAAATTACACCAGCTGCATGAATATGTATGATTCTTCGAAGAAATCTTCTATAACAATTACTTTACATACTTTTTTATGCTAGTATCGGATAATATTCCATTACGTATATACTTCTATTTTGTTTGAAATGTAATGCATAACGAGGACACTACGAATGCATAATTTATGTCTAATCCATTGCATACGATTTATAAATGAACTTGATAGAAAATTTAAAAAAATATTCATCTTTAAGTTACATTAACCTCGTGTCTTAACAAGGAACGTTCGGCAACTCGAAGATTGAAAAACATCTGAATCGTTGCACAAACGTTGTTGCAAAGGATTGAGTTACTTTTAACTGTCACGTGGCATGAAAACGAAAAATCGACAAAAATAAGCTTCGCCTGAAATTGATCAGCTAAAATGTTAACCTAAAAATAATAATTTTAATTAGACGCGTTATTTCTGTTCTAATTACGTGAAATAGAAACTATGACGCGTGGTGTTAAATTATCGTTGCGTGCGGACGCGATAAGAGGTGCTACATTCCACGTGCGAGGGTAAATATTTACCGATGAAGGTACACGCTTGTAATCAAGTTTAGTAAATTCAAGATCGCGATTCAGAAATAATTATACCTAGTCTGCTACATGCGACGACCGTTAACAATGTGCATGTTCGTCAACTTTTATCAATTGCTAAGATGTTAACTAATGTTGCGCTCGAAACAGGGATTATTAAGTTGAATAGATTCTAAAATAATTAAACAAAGTTGCTCAAAGCGATAAGATAAAAGTGGCAGTAATTCAGACATCTACCCCTACGTTTATTATGCGCTTTTCAATGTCCCATGAATTCATTTCTAGCAGCACAGTGATATAAACGGTAGTAAAAACACGGTTAGCTGTACAATTTGTACAAAGAAATTTTTTTCTTCCGGAAATGTCTCTCTCCTTCCACAGTTATATCTACAATTTTATCCTACGTTCTACTCGTTATCGCTCTTTTCCTCGCAGACTTCTATCCACTTCTCCTCTCTACTTTGTTCGCGTCGCTATCGTTCGAACGCGTGCAGTATATCGTAAGTATAAGGCAACATTCGATACACATCACGTTTCGAACAGGAAACGTACTTAACAGTTGCGACCGTATACAATGATAGGCTTGATCCTCGGGTTCAACATTGTGGCCGGCCACTGAAAAGAATGTTTATCATCGTTCCACGAAGTTTTGGGGCGGTACTGTGTAACATTGTGTGGGTCTGTTTCCACATGCCCTTTTTTCAAACCTATCTACACGGTAGAACGAAATTTTTTCGGCCCGATCGTTACGTGGAACTATTCCGTATGGGAATATTTATCTTTCTTTAGGAAGTTAAGGCCAATATATTAGAATATCTTCTTACAACATTGCATTTCAAACATTCTAACCGTTATACTTCACAGGATAGAGATACGATCGTTCTTCCTTAAATTCTACCGTTTTTTATGTGGAGAAAGATATGAAAGTATTTTTTTTTTCTGTTCGATATATATATATATATATGTATATTTATGAATTTGTAAGAAGTTTAACTTATCTAAAATGTCACTTAATTATCTTTAAGATGATGTTTATGGGTGTAAAAACCATTAGAGATTTCAAGAAACTCGACGAATCGAAAAAAGTAATCGTGAAACAATAAATTTGTATTCTTTTTCTATTTTTGATTCCGTTTGGACTGGATTCACGATAGTTTTTGTAGCATTAAAAATGTAGAAAATAACTGGGTGCATTTGCTACTTGATTTTTTTTTTGTGCGACATCTTGTATAAAGCATGCAAATGTATACAAAAATATACAAAGGATCCAAAGTATAATACACGTTACAATATTCAAGCGGTGAAGCTAAGTTTTATTTAGCGTAACTCACGAAGTTCGTCAAATGGTCGCGAAACTTTTACAAGTTTTAACTGTGGTTTCGTTTAAATAATCAGATATATATTACAATTCAAATTGTGTATCACGAGTCACCATAAGTTCTATTCTTCAATTGTATTTGTAAAAATAGAAATTTGTATAAATATCCGTAACCTCTAATTAATTTGTAACATATATGCTTAAGTTAGTATAGTACTTAACGTGTTAAATAACTTTAGTAACTTATACCAATGAAAACTAATCAGTTAACAATTTTTTCTTTTCACTTAAAACATAGTAAACTTTTAAATACAGTTAGTATTTAGTAGATACTCAAATTTGTTAAGCTTCCGACTCTTTTTCAGTGACTGGAACCTAGGAAATTATATATGAAACTCTTTGAAACTTTAACATTAATAATCGTAATTGCGACTTTAATCTTAGCTGCTTTGTAGACTCTTAATTTACTTCAAATCTCGTTTCTTCGTTACGTATCATTGCTTTCAGGATATTCTTTCTTTAAGCTACTAGTAATTTTTTCCACTATTAAAACCATAAAATTGTACGTGTTGGAATCCTCAGAACTTTCACGTTAATAATTATAATCGTGCGCTTTGTATACTCTTAATTCACTTCAAGTTTCGTTTATTCATTATACCAATGCTCGCAGGATCGTCGTTCTTTTTTTAAACTTCCAGTAATTTTTTCCACTATTATTAACGTTACGTTGAAATCCTCGAAACTTTCACGTTAATAATTTGTATTGTGACCTTAATTTTAGCTGCTTCGTAGATCCTTCATTCCTTTTTTTTTCTACCTGGTATACGCGTCTACATCTCCAGCATAATTTTTTTCTACCAACACACATGTTGAAGTTTCCTCGTGAGAGCCAATGGGTGTAATTAAGGATTTTGGATCTCGTGATCGTTCGCTACGCTGTAGTTTTACGTTGTCGGCAACGGAAGTATATTTCGTTTGGGTTGCAAGAAGTGTGTAGACAGTGTGCGGCCGAGGAAAATTAGGGTCCGTTGCGACATCGGTTTTTGGTAGATGTGTGCCGCTTCACAATGTTGCCCGTACCACAGCTGCTGTATTGTGAGCAAAGGGTTTTAGTCGGAGAACCCTACCGTCCCGTCATTTTCTACATTTCTGAACACGGTTGCCACAGGCGGTTATACGTTTCAACCGACGACCGGTGTATGTTGGAGGAAAATATTACTACGCTTTCAAATTTTAATCTCGTAGCCGATCCTTTCCGTTGAACCCGTGTTTCCTTCGAATAACTTCTACCATATTTTACAATGCTGCTATGAATCAACAATTTTGTTGTGTAACCGCCATTCGACGCAACTTTACGCGTGTTAAATAGACTTTTTCTTGTTCAACTCTTTCAAATACCTCTACATACAATTTCTGTATTTTCAATGAAGTAACGAGGTACGAGTTACAATGCGTTTCTGTGTATCGTACTTAATTATTTGTATACTTAATAATCTTAGAATATCGTTAACACTGAAAGACTACCAACGACTAAAGAATATTTACTTGTATCGTAGAAATAAAAATGATGGATAGACTGCAAATGTATATGCAAATTCATATCTTTCTACTTGTGGGGTTAATATAACCCCCGTTTATACTACGAACTCAATTCAAAAACGTTTACGGTTAAGGGTAATTGATGCTCTCTTAATTTATAATGAAAAAGCATAGGACGTTTAAATCTTTTTTTTTAAAGTTTCACGCTGCTTAGAATCGTTTACAATCGCAGCGCATCACGTCACTTTAATCAGTGCTGAAAGGGTTAAAATGCATAATCGTATAAACTTTTGCAAGAACAAATCGAATTGATTTATCTTAATCCATTAATAGTAGAACCACCAAGATGCTCAATTCGCTTACAAAAATTGGATAAACTTGCATCAAGTGCGTCTTTGAAAATTTTCCCTGATTTTCTGTAAATCTTTCCACTTTCAATTCTGATTATGCCTTTATGGCTGAACTGTATCGTTTAATGTTTAATAACTATTCGATAAACGTAATATACAACTTATTCGAACGTAAACATTAACCGCATTCGTACGATATTGTTGCTATAAAAATCTTGTAGCTATATTCGAAAATCTTCGTACAGATTCGAAGATGAAAACGAATGATAAGAGGGTCGGTGGAAAACGGAGGAAATTCATCGGTATCGGATTCTCTTGTAACGAAATAAGGGGAAGATAACATCACATATGGTGATCCGTGTCCTAACCTGCGAGGCCCACTCCTTTCCCGCCAGAAATTCTGGCGCCAACCTTTTGACGTTACTTTCGGATTCGTCCAGGCCCGGAATCCGCTCGGTTGCTAGGCAGGGAAATTTGAATGGCACACAGCTGTCGAACTTCTTCTACCACTGTGTTCGAAAGCGTGTGCGATTCTTTTTTTTTTTTCTTTTCGTTTCGTTTCGTTGCACCGAAGCGAGAAGGATAAAGGACATTCGCCTGATATCCTTCGGTTTCGTTTCACGCATACATACGATCGCTTAAATTTTCTCACGCATTTTCTGCCGGCGCTAATTAGCAATGCACGACAGATGCTCCGACAGCAGCTTGTTTGTTGTTCGTGACGCTATGTCGAATTGTGGACGCGTACAAATATATATATATATACAATTTCATGCACACGCTTATCATGAGCAGATTTCTTACCAAACGTTATTGCTAGTCTATTAACCCTTTCGTCTACGAATGATAGATATGTGTACGCGCTGAAAACGTGGATAATCGTTTGGTAAAAATACGCCGACGTTTCCTTTTTATTATCACGGTAGAATTTATATTATTATTAGTATACAATAAGTTTTAATTAACAATACCGAATACCTAAATATTTCCACGCATGCGGTTTCTAAATTAATAAAAGCTACTCTGATTGGTGTATCTAAAACGCGTTTCAATCTTAAGGTGCCGCAGCGAAAGGGTTAATACGCTCCATTCAGAACTATTCAGTTTTATCTTCCAACCGTTTTTCTTTCCCATCTGTAACCGTTTTACAGTTATCGCTGCTTCCAGTTACACTTTTTTCTTTTACGTCTACTTTTTATAGTTTGGCTAATCTGATTTATTTATCGTTATTAATTAACAACCTTTTAACGGTCGAATTTTATTTTGAAAATTTGTATCAATTCTCGTGTAAACAAATACGTATAAATAATAATATAATTTGTATAAAAAATTACTTATCCAAGTAGTGCCAAAGTTGCGATGCTTTTCAATCTTCTAACGGTGGAATTTTATTTGAAAAATTTCTCGCCACGTGACGAGTATACTCGTCGAACACCGTTAAAGGGTTAAGAAGCGAGTCTTATAATTTTCTTCGTATTAACCCTTTCGCTGCGGAGGACGTAATATATACGGCTTCGAGAAGTGTACAATCATTCATTAAAATTATACGTATATTTCCTCTATAGTACATTAATGTTTCTTTCCTCGATGATGTAGCAATAATATACCATAAATAATCATATAGACCAGCGTTTCAAGACGAGATGCAATATTAACCCTTTGCCTGTGGCGCGATATTCGCGTGACTGTCGTTGCACACAATATTGGCATAATCGGAAACGCGTGCACAGTTTACGTTTGCAAAGTAATTGTTTACGAATGAATTACCCCGAAGTGTAAGATAATAGAACATTACACCGCGGTTAATATAAAACTCCGAGTATTTCTAAAATTCATAAAGTATAGTATTGCAAGCGAGAAAGATTTCTAGAAGACGCGTTTCGTAAAAGTAGAATCATTGATTTCAATAGCGTAGAAGATGTTATGTTACTTAATGTTAATAAAGTTATGGAAATTTCATGATTTTATCAACATAATTCAATGATTCATATTTAATGATTTTCATTGATTTATTATTACTTTTATTCATTTATTATATTATATTATAGTGTTATATTTATTGCGAACAAAATTCATCGATATCCATTGTCAGTGAATATATATATATATAGCAATATAATAGAGCTATAAAGCTTTTAATCATATCGTGTCCCAATGTCCAAATACTTATGCAGCTTAGGTAGCGTACGAAATCAACTGTTGCAAACGTGTGCTAAAAATTTGGGCATTAAAATTTCGGTTTTCGTATTCGAGTCACAACAGCTACTGAAAACGTATGCAAACGTGCAAGTGAATCCTGTGGTAATCCTCGTGTTAGTGTATGGCTCAGCACTCCTTTCACCTTGCGTTATTGCAATAAGTCATCCTGACGCGGGCAGGTGCAACCTGACGTAACTAATCCGATTAATTACTGACCCGCACCTGAAGGACCAAAAAAAGAGGGCGACACCTTTGTCCCTTCATCTCTAAATTGCTTTACATTTCTTGACAATTAAGTAAACAGAAACACGAGCAAGTCTCTAAGTGTTATCTAAGTGTAGATAAGAGGCGCCATAAATATCATACAAGCGCACTAATGGCGACCCTTTTCACACTTGAAACGGTTAACCGTCTTCAGTTTTTGCTTCCTTCGCGTATTGCTGCCCGTTAATTTCAATGATAATGGGTGAAGATAAAAGTACAGGTAAAGTAGCTGGTAACAACGCGACTGGGTTGGTTGGCGGCTCCTTGCTATTCAAAGCTAGAATGTTATTCAAGATTGTAGATATACAATTCGAATACGAACTGGAAAAAAATTAGTTTTGGGGATTTATTTAAAAAGAAATTGTATCGAAAGTAACTTACATAGTTTTAGTAAATATTTTTAGTTTGATAAATTAGCAGGCTAATTTAAATGATGGTGTAACAAAGTAATTCATTTATTAAAACTAAACTAAATTAAAGCTAAATTAAGCTAAACTAAAACTGAACTTAAAAATGCAAGGAGATATAGACAGAAATTAATAAATGTAATCGTAGATATCGTTATATTCTGATTTAATTCTGCGATCAAAATGTGTTAAAATTATAGACATACAATAAGAAAATTCTTTATATAATGACTCCAGCCGTTTTAGAAAAGAGAATGAACTTTAATCGTGCAAAAAAATCACTCAAGAAAAGCTAAAGCAGTGAAGTTAATGATTACAACTTTTATGGAAACGTCTACTTGAAAAATCAGTGGTAGCAAAATTGAAAGTTTGGAAAAGATTCAGACACTATTGGGAGAATTATAAACGGCTGCAAACATGAATAATATATTTGTAATTGTGTTCCAATATTTTATTGAATCGTTTTTGTAGTAACTTATGTAACACATTCAAATTGCGCGTTTGCATTTCTCTTACGAATCGTTTTATTCGAATTCTGTTCGAATTTACAGAAGCTTGGAGTGGAAATAAACTCGTAGCGCCTCTTTCAAATATATTTTACCGACTGTAGTCGATAAAGAACGTGTCTACTATTATCATCATTATTTGGTAATGCAATTGTTACCATCAGTAAAAAACTTCTTATTTCCAAGAAACTTACCTACGGAAACTATTTCCAATTTATAATTTCAAACGAATCATTTGTAATCTTTTCTTTTTACATATGAACCAATAATAGTTCACAATTTATTTCCGCATTACAAAATAAAGTAATTAAAACTACGATTACAGGGACCCTGCAGTAATTTTAACTCCTATCCTAAGTTTTGAAATGAATTCTAGAAAAAAATGTGTTTCTCTACTTTTCGTGTGCGCGGAGTTAATCAATTTGGCATATGAACGACTTAAATATAACTTAAATGTAATTAGCAAGTTACTACTAACTTATATGCCGTATTAACTTTCGTCAAGCAATTAACTTATTGTCAAGCCGATTACGTGACACTAGCCATAAATCGTAATATATATCTATACATTTTTATTACGATCTTTATTTCAGTATCGCGGCCAGGAAATGTGATGGATTTGCTTTACAATATCCTCTTATCTAACTCATTCGTTCCTCTCGCTTAATCGCTACATTTATGCCATGCATACAATCGACTTAGATGCAATTATAAATGAATAACAATATGATTTATTATTATACATATATAAATCTTTATTTTTCGTCTCCCCAGCCAAGAAATGTGAACTTGGTGTTTACGTTTATTTCCCTATTTCCGCTACTCTTCACACTCATTCCTTTCGTTCACTCATTCATTCTCTTCTTTCATTCAATTATTCTATTTTAATGATTTCTTATTATAAATATAATATATATTTGGTTTCTTATTATTGTTAACAGGCTAGTCGTACGCTTGCACCTTGGGAACATTTGTTACCCTGCCCGAAGTGTTCATTTCCTTGCCACGTGGACGGCGAGAAGAACGTGGGAACGTGTTCGAGACAAGGTTGTTCAATGGAATTTTGCACCTCCTGTTCATCGAGGCCACACACTGGTCCCTGCAAAACACCCCTGCTAGCAACTCCAACAAAGAGGAACAAACGGCTGGTAGTCGGCTCCAGACAGAGCAAACGGAATCTCAGGAGATTATGAACAGATTTTCCTTTAAAGATAACATCGTCCATCTTCGTGAATATTTTATTAGAAATGATTTTCCTTTTTAATTCTATCACTTCTCGAGGTGGATTCAATTTTAATCGTCTAGAATAGTCGAGAACCGTAAGGATTTTTCAGGATCGTTCAATTAAATGTTTTTGGAAGGTCGAATGAATGTTGTTAGTTTAAGTGGTTCTCGAGACCGACACGAACGATTATTTAACATTTTTAGCTACGACGAAACTAGCAGTGAAGCTGGGCAAATTTTACATTGGTACAGCAATTTGTTTTTCGGCGACTTTCATTGCGCCTTCAGCCGTGTTCGCGAATATATAAAATTACAGCTGAATAAATTATAGTATTATGAGAAGAGGAATGTGGCATTGAAATGTATAATGTTTCGACGTCACAAAAAAAAAAGAAGAAAAATATACGCGGCTTTGAAAGCGCGATCAATAAGTGGACCACTAAATAAAATTAAAGCTGAATAAATTAGAACATTACGAGAAAAGGGTGGTTCTAAATCGACGTTTACGAGTCACAAAAAAATATACGCGGCTTTCAAAGCACGATAAATAAGTGAATCGCTATAGTAACATATAGTAGCTAAAAAGTTAATTTGCACATTCAACAGCCTTTAAGCTCTCTCTGTACATATGAAAAAAGGAATTGCAAACGAAGAATATAAAATTTATGAAATTTTTATGAATTCTCGATCGTTATTATGGATCGTAAAACATTAGGTGCGCGCGAAAGTTTTGATGGATTCCATCATAATTGGATCGATTACGTTCCTTTACTAAAAATCATGTATGTAATTATTTCAACAATTCTTGGAAATCATTCACCGCTTATTTTTCCCCAAAAGTACGCAACCAGCTTTTCGCATAAACACCGAAAAGCCATCAAAATATCAGCACGCACCTAATAGATCTATAGATCAACGATCGTTGTTTTAAAGTTCGTGTCAGTTCGAAACCACACGCGGTGTTCGTTTAACAAGACAAGGGAGGAGAGAGGCATCCTTCGAAGGAAGGTTAAACCCAATAAAGTCACATACTTTGCTAAATAGTTCATCGGCATTTACAAGCTTAGAAAGGCCACGCACAAGATACGCCCCATAGATCGTTACCTAATTCCACGCTAACTGGCTCGCAAAGTTTATGAACTTCCCGGTAAAGCATCCGTTAGTTGATAAATCTAAACTCAAATAGTATATCGCCTCCGCCTAGGGGCGGCGATAAATTTCTAATGCGCGGCCGAAATTTACCGTTCGCGCGATTAAGCAGACTTTTACGCGGGGCCCTTAAATTTCGTAATTGAGTCGGTATAGGTTGCTTTCGACGCGTTTTCCCTTGACGTGTGTTGCGTTCGGCGAGCAAAGCGGGGCCGATTAACAATACGCGCAAGAAGCGCACGAGGAGAGAAAAAGAGAAAATACGAGGGAAGGGAAGGGGGGACAGCCAGCCGACTCGTAAAACCTTTAAAGGCATGGCCCGACACTTTGCATCGGCCACTTTTTACTCGGTCCCGAGTCATCGTGCGTCGCGACTTAATGAAACCGGTGGAAGACCGTTGCGAACGAAGTTGCAACCCTTTTCACCAACTGATCTTTTCTCACGCGATCTCTTCAGAGATGATAACTGTCTCGGTTCGCGAGGTCGCAACGCACACATACAGCATTTAATTTCTCAATGAGCAGTACTTCGGTTAATTGGTCTCATGGTTTCTATCCTTGCTGTCGCGCACAAGTTTTCTTCGCTGATACGCCATTAATTTCTGCGAGTTGCAATGAAACGAGGCGAGTTTAAGGGTCGGCGAAATTTTAGCGTTCGTAAAACGGAAATATTTATTCGTTTAACGTTTTCTTTTTTTTTTATTTCGCGCGCTTAACGGATTCAATAGAAATCGAGGTTTTTCAATTTTAATCTACTGACGACTATCTTTCTCTGTTTCTAAACTCAATTGTATATTTCGTGCAAACAATATTAGTATTTATCCTCCTTTACGGAAAGATTTTAATCTTTTAATGAGTAGTTTCGCTAATTTATTAGGCCGACTAATAAGTCTTTTCATATTTTACAGACGTATAGAAACACATATTTGCTACGTATCGTATTCACTCGTGTATCACGATTCAAAAATTTACATTCTAAAAAAACACGAAAAGACTTCTTGGCCAAGCTAATATTTATCTCTAAATGTTCGTCTCCGTTTTATTCCGATATTTATTCAACAGTAACGTTAATGAAACATTTCCATTGTTTGTTCGTTCTAGCGAAGAATCACGTGTACGTTTTATTTATTAAAACTTTGTTGCTAGTCGACAAATCGTTGACCATAGAAAAAAAAAAATGTGCGTACGCATTAATGCTCGCAATTTAATCTCATTTTACCCCATCGGTTCGGTTCAATTGTAATCTGGATGCGTTTCTCTTCTTTTTTTCTCTCTCTTATTGTGCTTCTCTTCGTAAGATGCCACTCTCTTCCCAAAAGGGAACAAAGGAAACGTTTTGTCTCGCGCGTGTGTACGTATTGCTCCTAGTCTCATAAAGATACGAGGATCAAAAAAGAGGATTGCCATGACTCGTAAGAGAGTCGCTCAAAAAGTATTATTGAAGAGTATGTATGCGTAGCTGTAGGAATAGTAAGATAAAAGAGATATATAAGTATATGCGAGGGCAAGAGAAGATGCAGTGCCAGAAATTAGGTAGTAAGCAAAGTATCGGGAGACAGAAAGGAGCGGTAATGACGAAAACTTTCTCGTGGGGGAGAAAAATCTGTATCAGTGGTAAAATTAATCATCTTTCGTGCCTCGATGTCAGACCTGTGCTTCAACCTGAATTCGCATTATTTAAAATATTAACCGGTTGCATAATTTCGTATTCGATCGTATTTTAGGGTAAAATTTGAACCAGCAGAATTTTGGAAAGAAAGGAAGAAGTTTGAAAGACGTATAAAATTAAAAATAAAAAGTAAAATAGCCAATAATGAACACAAAGAATTCGACCAAAGTTCTGGTTGAATTAATTTGGAAACTATTATGAAATGGCGAAAATATTAACCCCTTGACATACAATAACGTGTCACAGTCGTGACACGAATTGTGGTGGAATTCTACTTGCTACAAAGTTAAATTTTAACCGGATCTTTAGTTTTAGTTCGTAAGATTGGGAATCGCTAATTAAAAGTTACATATATCTAACGTTTGAATACTTTGTATAATATTGAATAAAGCTAATGGGTAACTTACGTAGCATTCGTAATCAAATAAATGGTATGACAAGGGGTTAATAAGAAATACGACTGAAATTATGCAATTACTTAATATTGTTTCATAATTATTCGAAAGCCTTTGTCCACCTTTGAAATAACATTATTCGAAATGCTATATCAAATACAGGTTTTGTTATTTTACAATTGTTTGAAATGATTATTCCAAATAATTGTAAAATACTTCAAAATCTTCAAAATATTATGGGTGGCCTAATTTACCAGGTGCGACTCTAGTTTATACTAACACTCTTTTGATTACTATTACTGTTTATTCCATACAATTTCGACGATTGTTTCTTTACAAATTTGAAACAAGGGAATAACGAAATAACCGATTACTTGAAATACCTTTATTTCAAACGAATCGTTATTACTTTTCCATTCAAATAGATGATTTCAAATAGTTGTTCCTTATTTCCATTTCAAAATGAAATTCGCCCAGGTCTGCTCGATATTCGACTTCAACGCTACAATCAACAAGTATTCGCAAAGTATTAAATGAACCGAAAAGTATTATTTTGGTATTACAACTCATGAAATTACATCCGAAAAAGAAGCGACATGGTATTTTCAATGCTACATAGGATTTTTATATAGCTTATCCTCGCGCATGCGTAGATTATGATCCTGTGCTTCAATTATCATTGCGCAGGATCGTATCACGATCTTTAACACGTTAAACACGTCCGTCAATCGTTTAGTGTTCTGTCGATTTCAATACACACACCGTCGCTCATAAATATTTAACCACCCACATTCCTTTATTTTTATCTTACTTAACACCTTGTCCTATTATTTATTTTATCACTCATGTATGCTGGTTAATGCTGATCGCTGATTTCACGTCGCGTCGCGTGCGAATAATTTAAATATATTAGGCAACATTTAACAACTTCGAATATTATAACAAAAAGGCAACATTTGGTTTCAAGTTGAATTTCATCCTGATTATTGTTTGTGGATTCTGTGCTATAATTCACAGCACGAGTTTAACTTATTATTGTAGGACAATGAGTTAAAGATGTAACAAATATGAAAAAAATCACTATATTTCTTCGCTGTGATTATCTCTATACGTGGCGATGAATTTTCACTATTTTTTCGATGAAACATTCTTATATATAATATAATCCTATATTACTGTACTTCAACGCTTAAACGCTTAAATAGCTACGGGTAATTAAACGTACTTACGAGCGACGGTGTTGTAATTATATAAAACATCTCGTCGAGGTAAGGAGCTCGATTTCCTCCAAGCGAATTTCTTTCCGGAAAAAAGTTTTTGTCGATACCATCTCGAAGCCTCGAATCTGATTATCGAGGTTTCAACATTCGAACCGGTACAAAAACAGGAGGATACACTTTTGTGCCATTTGTGTAATTTTACGCCATAAGGATTGCCATAAACGTATTTTGTTTGTTTGTTTTTTTTTTTTTTTTTTTTTTTAATTAATTTTTACGCGAAAGAAAAGGCAGAGGATCGCGTCACGAACAAAGATACTATTGTTGATGCCTCTCTCTACTTTTTCCTATACCCTTCCAACGGGAGCCATACGTTATTTTTTATTACGTTGTTTCTAGTGTTCTAGTACGCTATTTCGATTTTCCTGTACGTTCGTTTTTAAAGCTTGAACGAAACGTCAGAGTTTCCTTTATTTTATTTTATTTCCTTCTTTTTCATATCTTTTTCCCTTTCTCTCTCTCTCTGTCCGTTCGAACGTTATTTTTGTACCGGTATACATATGCTGGATCGCAAAGACTGCATGTAAATAACCAGCGCGAAGTAATATATTTGTATTCGGTTGGAATTCCGTGATCGATATTCATCGTCTCAATTTTAATAGCTCTCTCTCTCTCTCTCTTTCTCTGAAAAAAACGGAAGAAATGTAGTTATTTCTTTCCACCTGATTTTTAACCCTTTCGCTACCATCAACATCTTAGAACCGAAAATTAAACGCGTAGATTAGAGTAGCAATTATTAACACTTTGCACGTGTAAATTCGATCGAAAAGCAATGTTTAAGGTAATTTAATTTCTTCTTCTCGAAATACGTGACATATTAAACTCTATTAAGGTTCAGACAAATGTATTGGATTTAGTGTTATATTCTATTATTAAAAAAGGTTACGAGTGCAAAGGGTTAACCCTTCAGAGACTTTATACGTTCACCTAGTTTTCCTTTATGATTAACGTGAAACGATGAATAATTATTTGGAACAGGCAGAACTATTTATTAACGATTATACGATGCGTTGTTAATTTTTGTATTTTATAAATAGCGAACTAAATTAGTAACGTGATGCAGTAAATTTGTTGGAATTCAGAAATCTCTTCTAATTACAGAAACGGAATAGAAAACCATACTCTGAAGGGTTAATGTAGAAACACAATATAGGTATAAATATTTGGATACTTTACATAATTAATCGTATCGTAATATTGATACGAGAAATTATATCGTGCTTTTAACAAATATCAGGTCAATTCTTCGAGACGTATATATATACGTCCATAGTAGTGAAAGGGTTAATATCTGCGAATCCATGACATACATACATATAGATTGCGATACAATAGGTTTCCATATTTTCTGTTTTATTTATTTTTTACACAATAAGTTAACTCCACCAGAAGAATAAAAAGCAGAAAATATTTTATGAAAGTATCGATATTGGAAAAGATTTTAACGTTTAACCTTTGTGTGATCAACCAAAATATTTGGAATCGTTTCAAGCTTAATAAGTAAATATTTTTAGCATGGATTTTTACTTTACAAGTGAAATTTTCTAGAAAGATATTCAAACAATGAACATCTAGAATGACGTTCATATATTTCTTTGCAAGAATATATAGAATTGTTAACTCGTTAATTGGGTAACTTTTTCGTCAGAATCTTTTTTCACGCGCAGAACTAAAAATTATTAAAGGAAATATGGATTAGGGGAATTTTAATTGCAGTGAACGCAAGCATAAAATAATTAAGGTTTCATAGCAATAGAATGATGCTTCAGAAGTTAATAAATTACTGAGAAACTGAAGTAATATGTCCAGAACGTTGATAATTCATAGGACGAGTTAATTCGCCATTTCCCAGTTAACAAGTTAAAAGAAATTATAAAAAGGTTGTCCACAAAAAAGGTTAATTGCAAAAATTTTCATACATTGCTATGTTTGTACTAATCATTCGAAACTTTTGCCCGAACGAAATTGTATCGATGTATTTATTTGTGGGTGAGTATTTGAATACTGATCACGAAATGCCTATTTTGTAAAAAAGAGAAAATGTTTAAAAGTTTATTATTAATATGTCTCTCTAAGCGTAAATCCAAATATTTTCTACGAAATGTCGTGAAAAGATCTGTGTTTCGTTATTTCCACGCATGTTCCGGTCGTTGTCAATTATTTCGTGCACGTAAATGTTTTCTATTTATTGCGAAATATGGTAAGTTTCGAATCTTGTGCCGTGAATTTAAGAAATTAGTGGTGTGCCAAAATTATAGTCCTTTATTTCGTTATTTAGAATGTATGTGTAGGCGAAATTTTATTACAAATTTTATATGTATTTATATTATTAGATAGATAATTAAAATTTGTCGTCTCTCGTTCTTAGCGTAAACAATTTTTTAGTTATAATAGAATACACATGACTGTCATTCAAAATTAACAAAGGAACTTTAACGTGTCATTATGCTTATGATTTTTAAGGAATTTTTACTTCGTCTTAAATTCAGTCTCAAATTATACTTCGAAAGATTTAAATTTGTATTCTTTATAAACTTAACTATTTCCATTAGAAATGGTTATTTTTATTTTTATGGTTATTAAATCTTACGAAACATTAAAAATATTAACTAATATTCTTATTTATCTTCGAATCTTTACAAGCAAAATTGAGAAGGGACAAAATTCGTTTACGATTATTTTTCTTTTTTTTTACGTAGAAAATTGCTACTTAAACATTTTTAATTCTATTTGGACCGTATTTAAAATACTAGCCAGTGCTTTTAACCATTATTTTAATACCAAGTATTGCAAATACGAAAAGAGATTGTAAATAATTAACTTATCGTAGTTATAATATACACACAGTAGGGAAGTTATTATTATTTTAAATACTTTCATTCAACGATTCACATGGCATAAGATTTCAAGCTGCATAGAATATCGTTTGACTCAGAAGAGTAGAGTAATAAATTGTATCTCGTTAGTACGATTTAGCATGAACACAATATTCCACGTAATTTAACGGTAGTCCTTTTTTTTAGGCGAATTTAAAAACTTTTCGCAGAACAGCGTGGTTGCAACGAGCACACGCGACATTTCTGTGATATGGGACAATATCATTCCAGTGTGTACGTAATATTTTTTTTTTTAATCCTTAGATAATCGTTGATACGCTCAAAGACTTAATCAAAAAGAACGAATGCATTGTACATAATAGTTAGGTTCATTCTAGGTCGAGCGAAAATTCGATTTTACGATTAATTAATTAAGAATTAGCGTTTTTTTTTTTTTGCGTACTGCCGCCTCGGAAACGGTAGAAAAATCATTGGTAGAATGTATAAAAAAAAAAAAGTCCAGTGCCTTTGAGTGCGAGCTAGAAGGATGCCAAAATTTTCGCGAACGAGGCTGCAGCATTATTTTTCCACGTATACATATATTATATCAGAGAATGATCGGAAATTCGTGTCACATAAATTTTCAAATGTGCTCAGAGAAAAACGAAATGTGGCCTCCAATATGCTTTTACTTATTAATCGCTATTCTTTTAAGTTAAGTTTTTACGATTAAGTTAATTGCGAAATGAATAATGTGCCTTATATTAAAACTAGTTTATAGATATTACTTTTTGGAGGATCGATATAATTTCACGCTTTCAATTAAAATATGCAAAGTAAAACTCGCGAAACTCGAGGTTGAAAGGATGTGAATTGCCATCGATTTGCTAAGCAATTATTAAAAGAAAAATACGAATTGCGACGGGAAGAGTTTCGATCTAATCGTCCTTCAAAAAGTCGAACAATTGCTCTCTTATTTACCAATTTTATTACTATACGCACGTGCAACGAAGGTTATATAAAATATTTTGTGTTTATAAACGGGTGTATCTTTAGGTCAGTCCTGTTGAATGTTCAAACGTTACCAGGATCCAAAACATTCAAAGCGCCAGATTTTAATACTATAATCGTTTGTTATTACTACGAGAAATAAAAGAGATTATTTTTTGCAATTCTTTAGACAGCGTAAATCGAGACTAGTAATAAATTGTATCAATCGAAAGAGCTACGAAAATGTGTATTGTTTTTTTGTCTGTATAATAAATTAAAAAGTCGCGATGATAATCACAATTATTGAAGATCTGACAAAATATCTTGTATTCAAAATTAATTAAAAACGCAGAACGTTAGAACAAAGCGTTACAGGTAATTCTATTTTATAGTAATCTGCTCTAAAACAGCGTAGATTTTCTGTACAAATGGAATTTATGATTGCAAGTGTCTTTTATAAAAGGACTCCAATTTTTCGAATTAATCAAAAGGATTCTTAAATAACTCTTTTATTGTTTCTTCAGTGGGTCACACAATTTTCACCCATGATTTTTAATACTCAGGAAATACTACGACAGTAACTACACACGCACATATAGACACATTTTTTTTTTTAGAGTAAGTTACTTTAATGAAAAACGTCGAGAAGGGCGGTACCAAAAAAAGAGCATTATTAATGCGATAAGTTAAGAAGTTTGTATTTTTACAACGAATATTCTGTCTTTAGCAAGTAGTACGTGCTCTTTTTTCTTTCGTAGAATTAGTATATCTCTATGTATAAGTTAATTTGAGAATGCTCAATACTCTCTCCTACTTCACCTTTTGTACTATTATAGTTTTTCTTACTGTTAGCGTGTCAGGGAGCGCTGAGATCTTAGCGTTGGAATAAGTTAAATTATGTTCGGTATTATCGTTCGAATAGAAGATTGTTAGTGTACTCGGTTAGTGCCCTAATGAAATTTTGTAAGCCCTTCCAGGGCAGGTTCCTGTATTTTGTCAATTGAAATATAGTTAATTGATTATTTACTGAACATTTGTGTTTTCATCCCCTTCACTGTTATACATTTTATTTCAGATATAATATTTGGGCGTCGCATAAGTAATGTTGTTTCTCGATCTAATTTTAAGTGCAAGTTATTAATACTTTCGCTTGGTTTTAATTATCGATTCATGGAGCGTTGCTTTCTATAATCTTTCCGATTTATTAGCAAATATTTGGATTTCTTCTTTAAACTATTTTGGATGCACCGATTTAAAGAAATCTAGGAAACTTATTAACATTATTTAACATTACTTATGGGACGATTTAATAGTTTTAAGTACCAAAAATCTATTTTATCTTAAAATATGAAAGTTTAAGACTCAGACGTCGAATTAATTCGAATGAATTCAGGATTTTACTACAAGGAAAGTGGAATTTTAATATAAATATGATGAAATACGAAGCATTGTATTACAAAAAAAAAAAAAAAATAAAATAAATGTAACAATCAACTTCATAGCTTTATTACTCTTCATATTATTACGCTGCCAGTCACTCTGCATTTTCTATTATAGGATACGAATCAAAGTAACACGATAAAGTAAGCCTTAGTTAAAAAAAATCGTTGTATTTATTTACAATATATACAACAATAAATCTTCGACTTATGCCATTGAAAATTTCCACAATAGTCTAAGGATAACCGCAAGCAAAACAGCTAGGATCGCTGCCATCCTATATTTCGATGGTTTCATTTCCATTGGTACTCCCGACACAGATCCCTTTGGTAAACACGGATTTAAAGCTGGAGACGTGCCCTTGGCAATCGGTTCCCCTTTCATAGAATACTTCGTCGTTTCTGTAATCTTCACCTTAATCATCTTCCCTAAATACTCCTCTCTCAAAGGTACTAAAATCTGTTCGTACGATTTATTGTGTCCAACGTAGTGCTTTTTATCGTGCGATACTTCCGTGACCAGCACGTCCTGAACCAATCCTACTTTATCATCGTACGGAGAATAGGACTGAAAGAATTCCGACAACCTCTTCGTCCTCTTTTTCACGTCCTGCGTAGGTACCTTTTGCATTCTCGCAGCCGGTGTACCAGGTCTCGGGAAGAACTGATTAATAAACAAACTCGGGAACTTGTACTTCTCGCAAAGTTTCATCGTCTCTTCGAAATCTTCTTCCGTTTCCGTTGGAAAGCCGCAAATGATATCCGTTGCGATGGTTAATCCAGGAACGCGTTCACGCAGAAAGTTGACAACTTGCTCGAAATCGGTGCAAGTGTACTCTCGTTTCATATCGGCCAGCACCTGGTCGCTTCCGGATTGCACGGGGACGTGAAGAAAGCTATAGACTTTCGGGTGCCTGAGGATTTTGCTCATTTCCTCCAGGTGCTCCAGTATGTACGGCGGATTAGTCATTCCAACGCGAATCATGCAACCATCGGGCACCACTTCGATAAGTTTCCAGAGCAATTCGGGCAAACTCGTGCCAATATCCCTGCCATAAGTTCCCGTGTCCTCGGATGTTAACCATAACTCGCAAACGCCTTCGTCGAACGCTTGCGTCGCGCGCTCCACGATTTCTTCCGGTGGGTAACTTCCTAGTTCACCTCTGGCGTGTTTCGTCTTGCAGTAAGTGCACTGGTTTAGACATCCAGTGTTTATCGCTATGATTTCGATCAGTGGATTACGTCGGACTTTGGGTAAACTTAAAGCGGCTCCGCCGATCTTTTTACCGGCTTCTTTCTTCTGTTGTAGAAATCGAACGGTGTTTCCTTTCAGTGTTTCTTCGACCACTTCTACCACGCGATCGATTTGTTGCACGCCAATCATACTTAAGCCGTATAAGAAAGAGGATTTTGGGGCACCTTGCGGTACGCAGCTGAAAATATGGTTTGTGGTTGTTCTGATGGAGATCTTCTAAATGTTCGCAAAGAAGTTCGCGCTAAGCGTTTCTATTAAAATCTAAATGGTGCGTATGAAATGATATTTTAATCCTTTAGATGCTAAAGGCGACTATAGCCGTCTGTCGAGATTTCGCACTAGTCAAGAAATCTGGCTAAATCTAGCAAATGCCTGATACAAGGTTAATAAGTAAATAGAATAATAAAATGGATAATTAAAAGATTTGCTTGCGTGTTTGGTATTACGATCGAGAGTGCAGATATTCTAGAAGTATATCAGCGACCTTTTCTATGTATATCTACAGCTATAAAACTCCTCGTATCTTTCATTATAGAAGACAGTAAAACTAGAGAAGACTTCGGTTTATTACCTGAGATTTCGTTATCTGAACTATGTACCTTGAATGTTATTTTTACTTAAAATTCATGGAGTCTACGATTTAATTACAGTTACTCGTTATCAAACTTGTATTAAAGTCGATGTATAACATATCATTATTCGATAGTTGAATTTTTACAAAAGATTATGCATCAACAATTATCAAATATTTAATTCTTGCGTGCAACACAAATATAATACGAATACAAGTATTTCAAAGCACACATTTACCGAAATATAGCCGCCTTTTTCTATATGCTTTTGTTTCGTCTTACAAAAGTTAATAAAAATGAGTTTGCCTTAGTAGTTGCCTTAATAGTTCGTTAAATTTAAGTAAAATATAATGTGTAGCAATGCTGAACAATTTAGCGTAGTATAACTGAATAAAATAAAGTAAGTTTAATTTACGAAATAGTGTTTAAATTATGTAAAATTCTGTTTTTCTTTAATATATCGATTTGTATGATACGAATGCTAATATCAGGTGTACCAATGAATATTCCACTTTTGTTGTTAAATTTAATACTTATTTTTAACATAATTGGTGTTGTTCGTTTGATCTTTAATATTTACGTATTATAAAATAAATTTATCGATTTATTTTCGTATCTTGCTAATATATTTTAAATTTGAACTCTATGTTGAACTTATTACAGAAATAGCGAATTACTTGTTGACACATCTAATAATATCATTTCATGTACTATTATAAATAGACTACAAATACTTTATATATTAATAGGATCTATGGGATTTATATTTGTAAACAATACAGAATGTACATAATATGCATTATAATACTTTTAAAGGTAGAATAATTTGAGCATTAAGGAGTTTAATAACCGCTACATCTAACAAGTTTCTGTAAGTCTACGAAGAAAAGGTATAATTATAAAATCCAAGAAGTTTTCATACCCAGCAACCACAACATGTTTCCCAATTTTCTTTCCAGCCTCGATTTCATTTCTAAAATGGTCCTCTGCCGGGCTCTTCACTGTACAAGAATTCAGAAGCCACAAATCAGCTTCGTATTTATTTTCTGTTAATTTGTAACCATAGGCAGCAAGTTGACCTGCCATATATTCACTGTCAGAACTGTTATGCGTACATCCCCAGGTTTTAACATAAATCGTCTGTGTTCCTGGTATAATGCTATCAAAAATTAAAGGCTGCAGTGATTCTTCTGTAACTTGTTTCTTTTTCGAACGAACAGTAATATTCTTTCTTGTACTATATCGTTCCTTGGGAGTAATATCTTGCGACGATATTAAATCTTCTATATCTTCGATAATATCTTGACACGGAGCTAACATGTTTTACAAATGTTAAGTCACATAAGGTGCTTGTAGGTTATTTTCACACTCGTTAGCGTTCACTGTAATCTTTTTTATATTTATATTTCTTGACTTAAATAATGGAATAAATCACATAACGAAACTGCTATTGTAACACAGAATTACTGATTGAAAATACGTTTAATAAGGATTCGCTAGGTTATGGTTTACAATCGCATGTCAACATGTGATGCATACCATGGATCTACTTTAGCGACGTTTAGTTATCGATAGAGCAGAGAAAGAATTAGAGTATCGCACTATGCTGGTCGGAATTGAAACTAAATTTAATTACGAAATTACAAATAATGCGTACACTGGAACATGTATCTTATTTATTTATTTATTTAATTTGAGAAGCGTTCGTGTATCACTCTTATCGCTACGTTACATCTAAATACTTAGAGACTATGTAATAAGTAACAGCAATACGTGTTCGACGTGTTCGACGATTTTTGGGAGAAATTTCAACACGCGTAACGTGTATTAAAGAATTAAAAATCCGCTTATACATTATGAAAAGATTATACTAGGCGTAACGCCTTAACGTAATAATAAACAATGTAATACAATAAAATAAAATATACCTTATATCAGGGCTCACGAGCTTCGTCTCCGTCGCGAGTAGAACGAGCACTATTTTCAAGCAGTCGGTTTTCCCGTCATCGGCGAATTAATCACCACTCCATGTGTTTACCTTCCTTTAAAGTTTGCATCGCGTGGAATTGTACGGCTTAGAAGTCAAACGGATTCGGTGATGACTGCTTTCCAATTCCAAATAAATAGAAGCAACGGCCATGAACGTTTCGCGAGCCGTCAGGTCATCACCTCTACTTTGTATTATTAATTAATTTCACTGAATTATTTTATAGACGATCTTTCTAATTCGAAACTCTGTTGTTTGGATATTCGAAAACGTTCTAATTGAACTAAGTAGAACAATGTAACAATTCGTCACCTCTGCTTTACATTATTGATCTATTTGGCTATATTATTTTATAAATGATCTTCCTAATACAAAACCATATTATTTGGATATTCAAAAGTGTTCTAATTAAATCAAGTAGAAGAGTGTAATACTTTAATCTTTACATGTTTATTTTAACTGTATGCTCCAGAAAATTGATTTGTGTTTCGCAAGTATAAGCTTTATTTGAAGTTTCAAGTGTCAAATAAAAAAAATTCCACTTTTATGGTGTCACGGTATTTGTTACGAATGTGCAGCTACGTTGAACTATTTTTGTTATGTTTCTAAAGCAGTCGTCCCGTGGTCGTTGATCGCGAATAGGCGCATAAACAAATTCTGCTTCGCTAAAAGTGAAAAACATGAGCTGCAAAGTTATGAGTGCAAGAAATATTTGTAAGTTTTATGGGGATAGGGTTGATAGAATTATACGGAGGATAGCGTGGATTATAGATTAGGTGTAGATAGGATGTAGATTCGGATGGCCTCCGTTTATACATAGTTTCTTGCTTTACTTATACATAGTTTCAGTATTTACATAGATTATTCATTTCCCTTTGTTTTTATATACGTATACCAAATGTCAGATGCTATTTTATCAGCCTAATACAGTATGTAGCGTATCTGATTTTCAACTACTTATAAACGTAACTTAAACATGAAATAAAGAGAAGAATAAACGACAAGAAATATACTAAATATCTACTAACTAGGATAGATGTCCCAATTACTATCACTGTCCCTGTAATCGTCGCTTTAATTATTTTATTTAATAACGAATGAATGTACGAAGAATCAAGGGTAAACAAATTTCAATACCAAATTTAGACTTGTACCGTAATAATGTACTGTAAGCAGAAATTATGATAATTTTTCTAATGCAGTAAAAGCGATGCGTTTACAATTTATCTTCTATCTGTTGTACGAACTGAAATCATTTCCATATAAGTGACAACTTTTCAAATAACAGTACGTGGCACATTGAACTTTCTTGTTAATTAATACATCGTATTTAACGTACAAAAAAAGAAATCATCGTAAATAAAAGAGACGTTGATTAATATTGTGGTCCCCAAACCGGAACGAGATTCGTAGGTTAAATAATTTAGCTTGAAGCTTAAAGTGGCAGTAATCGGTACATCTATCCTACGATAGTTAAATTTTCAATACGTCGATGCTTATCGACGAATTACGTTCAAAGTAAACGAAGATCGTAGTTAGAAAGATGCACGTAGGTACTTAGCTCCGTCTATTTTCGTAGCCGAGTTCAAGTCGAATGGGACGAAGGCGAAGAAAGGGCGAAGAAAGTGTTTTGGTAAGTTTCAGGTGGTGAATATAGTATCTTACCCATTGGAGTGGATAGGGCTTGCGCGTTGGCTAGCGTTTTCTGTTTGCCTTGCTCGTCGACGAGGAATACCTAGATCCATCAGTCACGTGGAGAACTTCCGCGGCTTCGGTTCGTCCTTCCCGTTCTCCCTTTTCTTTCGGTTCCACTTCTTTCGCGTTATGTTCAGTGATCGAAAGTGACGTTAGTTGCTGCGAGAACAGAAAGCTGCGACACATAAGAATTCGTACACATTCAACATTCTGGCGAAGGTGAGCGAAGACTTGACATTTTTCAAGTTGTTTCTTCAACAATTCGAGGGCTAAGTAATTTTAGGGGATTGGCGCGTTTTCTAGATTTAGTTTTCAACCACTCGCGCGTGTACATGATATTTAACCCTTTGCGCCCTAAAGCTATTTAAATAATATAATCTAGCGGTAATCGTGGCATATTTTTCTGACTGTTTTGAGAAATTCAAATATTATTCCGTATTTGGGAGAGGGCAAGAGTTGACTTTAACTTGTATTTGTTTCGAAAGAAATGAAGATTGAGTCGGCGGAAATAAATGAAAATCTTAAATATTGAAATAAATTGTAACAGCGCGAATGAAGTGCAAAGGGTTAATATTATGATCTTTATTAACCCTTTGCTCTACAATAACGAGTCACAGCCGTGACAAAAATTATGGTTCGGTTGACGATAAAGATGCATCGTATTCTTCGATAAATTTCAATTTCAATTCTATCTATAATTTCAGTTTGTTAGGCTACGCATTGTAAGCGTAAATTACGTACGATATTTTAGCGTTTTGCATTCGTCGCACTGTTAAAGTAATAAACAGCTGATATTAGGGTAAGTATTCGTATGGTAAGGGGTTTAATCATTACGATGCTTCTAAATTCTCGAATTCTCGAATTCGAAATTCTCCAAAGACTCGAATTTGTAAACTAGACGAATAATAATTAAAATTGGCCGCGTATATGCGTCCGTAGTATTCGAAGGGTTAAATTAAACTCCGATCAAAGGGTTTAGAAGAATTGTCAAGTTTACTCTAAATTTTGAAACAATTACAATCAGTCGCAAAATGCTGCAGAAATGTTCGAAACTCTTGAAACTTAAAGAATAGATAATTGAATGCAAATGTGCCCCTGACAGAATTGAAAATTTCATCTAGCTTTACTTTCCTTCCTTTTTCTTACGTAATTGGGTTCGCTAAGGTTTTGCAAGTTGATTTCGTACAAAATTTTTCCCAAGTTTTTAGTTCCCAACAATATACAGTCTTCTTAAGAAAAGAATAAGCATCGCAGCTTTGGAATTTTTCAAGTTTCAAGAGTATCGAAGTTTTTGCAAAGTTTTCGACTCTAGTTTCGGGGGCTTAAAAATTGGGCTACCATTTCTATTAAAATCTTATATTTAAGCAAAAAGAAATAAAGAGACGGTTTATATTTTTCACGATACTTTGTATTTACCGTTGAAAGATAAAGGATTGATTTTTTTTATTGTATTTAGTCGTTGCACGTGAAATGACCATGTTTGTACACTGGAAAATTCAACATTGCTTTTATGAATTAGAATATTTAATAATTCCGTATTGCGACACGTTCAGTTGCAGTATAACATTGAATGTTTTAAATGCAGTATTTGTTTCCTTTAACATTTTTCGTTAAAACTGTCTAAGCTCATTTAAAAGCAGAAAACGTGCTTCAAGTAAATACGAATAATTTTCGTTTCCAAGTTTAAATTGGGACAGACGCAGTAGAAATAATTAGCTGTACTTGCTAGGCTTTGTACGAAGAGATTATTTAATTAATATTTAAATATTCAATTTTTAAGAAAACAAAAAATCCTAATGACGAAGTATATAATACACGAAGATGTTGAAATTGTAATAAAATCTCAAGTATCGAATATATTTCTTATAATAATGACTAGACTGCGGATGTTTATGCATTTATATATGTTCATGTATATATTTCAAGCTCTAAACAATCATATGCAAATCTCTGTAGTCACTTATGACCAAAGATCAAATCTTAAATAAACAACCGAAAAAAGTATAACATTTAACAATGAAGTAACGATAAAAAGTCTTGCGTGGCAAACATTTAAATAGTTAGTAAAAATAGGCTAAATTCATTTGTAATTTGTTGATAGAAATGCATTGAATCTATTGAAACATATTTTGATTAACCCTTTGTTTCACAATAACGATTCACACTCGTGCTATGAATTATAGTATAGATTCAACAAAAGCATTATACATAGTATTGACGATGTTTAACTCGAACTCTAATTTTGATTTTACGTTACGAGACTGGAAGTTATTAAGCAAATATTGCCTGTAATATTGAAATGGTTTGTGTGTGACATAATATAAAAATAGTGATCAGCTAATGCTAGCTGACACAGGTAATAAAATAATCGTAGAACATGGGCTTAATCAAATTTAATTTTTAGTACGTTATTGTAGTCATACACAATTTTCTACGTTCTATAATTTAACTGCAATTTATGTTCCTTTTCCAAGTAACTACAATTTGTACTACGATTCTCGAAGATTACGCGAACGACGAAAGGGAAGCCTTTGAAAGTAGAGCTTTTACTTAAACATGAAACGAAGAACAACTTAAAATGCGAAACGTATTCGTACGTACATTAACATTCATACACCGTTGTTTATTCTATTATTTATTCATAATTCTTGTCTTTCGGCTTAGGATGAGTTTCCGCCTTTTCGTTCTCCATTCGCCAATACCGTGAAAGTGCGATACAACAAATTAAATTATGGAGATTCACTTCTGAACGTGAAATATTTGAAGTGTTCCCGAGATACTTTGAACATTTCCTTTTTTACCTTTAAAATTTTCTCCTTTCAAAAGTTGTCACTGAAATTTTAGTATAAAATTAAAATAAAAATTCCCACAATTTTACTCTACTCTTATGTTTCTACTTTTAACCTTTTCCACTCGAAAAAGTACTAAATTCAATTTAACTTTTTATTGTAATAGTCTCGCATCGAAAATTTATATAACTACTTGTCGTTGTTTCAACGATTCCACTATAATAAACGAAATACGAGGAGAAACGACGATTGTCGAAGACACAGCACGATAAATAAAATCGTAATTCTGCCGATTGGCTACTGCAATAGCAGCGACGGAAGCGTATTCATGGTTTCGCCATAAGTGGAACAATGCTCTGTTATATTGCTTTATCTATATATTTCTAAGCTACATTATATACGATACGAAACTCTAAATTTTAATTTCAATCCCATTCTTTTTACTTTTATCGCAAAGCTTCATTAAAATTTATTTCCTGTTAGCGGAAAATTGGACCGATATAAAAAGCTGCAAATTTCGTTCGAGTCAATGTTTAAGTTACCTAAATAAAAACAAATGGTCAATTTTTAGTGCAAGGCTTCTTTATCATGTAAATTATTTTATAATACTGTATATCGTTGTTACTTCACGAAGCTATATTTTTAGATGATATTTTGTAATAATAAAGTTCGAATGCTTCCCTATATCGATTATTATTACACTGCGAATTTTTATGGATTTATGCGATATTTAAACACGTGAACTAGTTCAGAATACACATAACACGCAAAGATATACAAAATATTCAAAGTAAAATAGAAGTTACAATATTTACAGGGTGCAGCAATCCCTGTTCAAATCTTATTTGTACAATTTTCTTTACAAAAATGTGAACTTGCACAGAGTTTCGCAATCTACGGATAATAAACAAAATTTTCTTTAAATCTGTCGCATTTTACAGAGGCAACTTCTTACGGTGCAACCTCGTTTCAAAAAATTGGCTTGTTTAACGCCGAAAGCATTCGGCTAGGCGGTTCGCATTAACGGGTTGAATTTATGGCACATTTGAGCGACCATACTTTGAATGCTATACCTTGTTGTTCCTGAAAAACATTCCTATTTCCCTTGGCGTCGAATTTGATATCGGCGGATGGCTTCGCGGAATAATCTCCGGAAATGCTGTACTGACTGCAGGTTTTATTATGCTTATATACCGGGGAATCATGCCGCGATACGAACTACCGTGGAAAAAGAACGTTAACGCTCAGCCACGAGCGACGAGGAAAGAAAGAAACTTTTCCGCGGATACAGAAATTGGAAGGAAATATGAAAAATGGGGAAGCTACCGACGCAAATGACATCGTCGTCATCGCGAGGGCGAATAATTTGATGGGAAAGGAAACGCGTAGCTTAAAATCGTATTACGACGTCTTTTTAACGATTTCCTTTTCACTTCATCAATTACATCTATTCGAAATTACTCCGAGAAAATTGAATTTCAAACGCAATCACGTGCTTTGTAATCTTACCGATAACGCGTTACGAGTTTTAAATATTTAAATAATAATATATATTAAGTTTTCGCTTATTTGGTTTCTGTTCATATAATTTTAGCACATTTTGGATAGCGAAAGTGTGTAAATATTAAAATATTATTATATATATATATATATATATTTGTTTTCTTTTTTATTTGGTCTCTATTCGTACAATTTTAGTACATTTTGCGTAGCGAAAATGTGTAACGAGTTTTAAATATTAAAATAATAATATATATTGGGTTTTCGTTTATTTGGTTTCTGTTCATATAATTTTAGCACATTTTGGATAGCGAAAGTGTGTAAATATTAAAATATTAATATATAAATATATATATTTGGTTTTTTTTTATTTGGTCTCTATTCGTACAATTTTAGTATATTTTGCGTAGCGAAAATGTGTAACGAGTTTTAAATATTAAAATAATAATATATATTGGGTTTTCGTTTATTTGGTTTCTGTTCATATAATTTTAGCACATTTTGGATAATATCTGTAATTACATCTTAATTATTTTTGTATAGTTACAAGGATTTTCCTACCTGGCAACCGTAGTTGTACTTCCAATTAGTAATAAACCTAATCTATGTATCTATAACGTTACTATGCATAGCAATGTGCGTATAACTAATAACCTTGTCAAATATATTACGTCGACGCATAGGAAATTTCGTTTCCATACACCAACCTAATAACATGCGGTAAAACAGAAAAGTAATCCGCATTGTTTCAAATGCAACTTTTAGCATCGCGCAATAGTATTATATAGTTGTATTTTTAATACTTTTATTTAGTTTTCGTGTATCATTGGTGTATTCAATATTAAAGTAGACTATTTAAAGTTATTCTTCTATACGTAACTTCATAGTGATTCTCTGTTTACCACAGTTAATTTACAAAGACTGTATCTACATATTTATGCGTAATGCAGAAACAAACAGAGCTTCTTCGCTCACCTAATTTCTTAATCATTTTACGCTGCGGCTCCCTTTCGACAGTTTTGCTTCTCTATACGCGTTTAATAACTTAAAATCGAGTTCCTCTTACAATAAATTAAGCGTGTATTCAAAACTTCGCGGGCTGGGTTTTCGTTTTTTTCATCCCCCTTTTTCCTTTCTTTCTGTTCGTTAAACTAAACCTATAAAAGTTCGAAGCTCTTTTTTAAACATTTGCGGTTCGCCCAAAGGGTTAATAGACTATCAGCTAAAAACTACCGATGCAAATAATTGCCTCTAAAATATAGTAGTCCTTCGATTATTATCCAATCATCCGATCGTAAAGCGAATGACTCCGTTGGCTGCAACAGTGATACAACTTAACCATTTGCGGACGAGAAGTAATAACACTTGTGAGAGTACATTAGTTTTGAATTCCACGACTTTGAGTTTTCACGCTTTTCAGTTCGAAACCATTTAATTTCCAACGATTTCAAATGTTTATTATTACGTTAAGTATTCATTGCATTAAGTTCCGTGCTTTAAAAGTCGGCATGGGTTCGGAAAGCCAAAATATGATTGGGCGACTATTTGTCGACGCTCGTCCGCAAAGGGTTAAAAAGACAAATTGCATCTTTGAACTGTTTGCCAACTCGCTTTACGGTATAGGTCACGGCTTGGGACGAGTATCAAGCATACACGCGTACGCGTGTGACTAATGCGTACGTGTTTCAATCCGTCGAATAACAATGTTCGCTTTCCGCTTTTCATATTCTTCTATAGCAAATAAACGATCGTTTGCGTTTTGTTTTCGGCGCGCAATGGTTTACAATTTAAACAGGTTTCCGTCTATTTGTTTACGTAATAAGCATTTAACGGCTCGCTTTTATGCCTCCTAGAATTACCGAATCGAATTACCTTTTGCTTCGATAAATTCCAACGCGTTTCCACAATTTATGCACTTCGGCTGCCGCGTGTATTTGACGAGCGAACATACCATTTCGGCGGTATTGTTTGCGACTATTGTCCACGGTTAAAAGAATAAGAATACTAAATTTATATTGGCTAGCATTAACGGTAAGTTTCTTTTTTGTCCATTATTTTGTGTCGCATCAACCTCTTGGGTTATTAGCGACAACAGAGGGGGGAGATTTATAGGTCGTTGTAGAGCATGGATTGCTTTAGATACTGTAGGAGTCTTGAAACTGTTCCACTGTCCTTTAGGTTGTCTTTTAGAGTAGGCTTGATGTTGAGTTGGTTTCTTAACGGAAGGAATATTTCACATTGCAGTACGAGGTGATATACTGTTAGGGTCGTCTTGCATCGTTCGCAGAGTGGTTGGTCTTCTTTGTTGAGGATGTATTTATGGGTTATTTTCATATGTCCAATTATGATTCTTGACAGTGTAACTTGGTCACGTCTTTTTAGGGTCGATGGTAACAGGTTCTTGTAAAAATCGCTTTTCATCGTTAGTATTCGTGGTTTCACTGTGGTTTTCCATTCGTCGTTCCAATGGTCTTTAATTTTACGTTTTAGGTGGGCAAGTAAAGAGTCAACGGTAAGTTTATTCGAATCAATGTGCATGAAACAGAGGAGTAATAGCGATAATTGATCGACTTCAAACGACGCGTTTCGATGGAAGTTCGATTAACTTTGAGTACACGGAGAGGGTGTTTCGAGAACACGATTTTGATATAATAATTTTAATAGCTACTGGTATGCTTATCTAATAGGAGTATGTACAACGGTGAGCATAAGCGAATAAAATTATGGTAAACGTTGGCAACGTGTAAAATAGCGTGTGCAATGCGTATAATATACGAAGTATCAAAAGCGTAGCGCATTTTATAACTTTTACAGGTGACAAGTAATCGGTATTTAATTTCTACTTCTTTATTTGCGTTTCTAAAATGTGAGCCGTTTGTTTTGAAAGTGGCTCAAGTCCGTTTGTGGCCACCTAAAAAACGTGCTACTTTTTAAGTAACGATAGAGAATTACACGCTTTTAGAAACGCAAAAATATTACAACTATCATGTTATTAATGATAACTTGTCAGTTGTCAATATTTTTATATTAATTCAGACGCGTGCTTTTAATGCTAGGTTTACGGAACTCGTCACGTTGACGCATTTCAGATTTCATACCTAAAATTATGGAGACCGTAAATATTAGTTTTCAGTGCTTTATGTTAACTTTAATTAATACGATGGTATGAATATGTATTCTACTTGATTCTCTTCATCCCGAATCTTCTACGTTCGAATATTTATATGCGGTATACGTATTTTTCCGGAAGCCTGTCAAATTATACGCGTAACGTCCGGAAATCTAGTGTTAAATATCTGAATTTAAAAATAAATGGACTTAAGCCATTTTTAAAATAAACGGCTCGTATGAATTTGCATAAAGATCCGCGGTTTATTAATCGGGGAACGTCGGTAATATGGAACACCTAATTTTAAAATCTTGCCAGAAATACTGAAATTTGTCTTCTGTAACCAGGCGAATAAAAGTCGCGTCGTGAACCACGTAAAACTAAAAGAACTAAAAGGTTTATTGCGAAACGCGATTATTTGTTTAAACAGAAAATAGAAGTAAACAAATATCTTTTAGATACTCAATAGTTTTTCGATGCAGTTTGCCTCCACTAAAATATTTAACTACTCGATTTGCCTTTTAGAAATTTTTGCACACCGCAAAAGAATATCGTAACCAAATAATAAATCAAAAACAAAATTCATTGAGTTTTCTTTACAAATCTCTTAATTGTTCCATATTAGATCCTCCTTTTTTTCGAACTGCATTATTTATACAAGTATAAATACTTTTACTATAATTTCAAATCGTTCGAATTATTTCACACTTAATTAATTAAATATGATTACGTATTACTTTCTTTGTCCCATCACTTTAATCTTATTAAACAGGACAAATTCTTCATCTTTTGGCAAGGTTTTGAAGCCAACTTTTAAACGTTCCATATTACCAACGTTTACTTAACTTTTGTCGCATTTTCATTTTTCGCCAAAAACTCTTCGCATTTCCACGCGAAGAGCAAGCACTCGTAACGTCGCGTCGTTGGAAAATAAAGCTGTACTTTTGGTTAACATTGCGAAGAGCGAAGTGTATAGAAATAGAATGGTTGTTCATTTCCTCTGAAATGCGTACGGGCATTCCTGTTTTATTGTTTTGAACTTCCACTGCTGTTAAACAATAGTCCCTCTTTATCGTCCTAACGTAAATCAATATTCGATACCTGACTAACGCACATGACAAGCACGAAGGTGAAGTCGCGATTTATGGTGTACACGATACTGCAATGTACATTTCCGATAAACTTGAAACAGTTCCATTATATTTCTCGAAGTTTTCGTTCCCTTTTTTTTCCAATGAACCGCAATGCGCCTTAAACTTGTCCCTCTAGAAAGAGAAACGGAAAAAGGAAAGCATAATAACTATTAACCATTCGAGTGCTGAGCAATTTTAGCAATTCGGGGCATTACTGAATTTATTTTACGAGTAACGTGTATCTATATATATAATTTTATTAATCATTACAATGTTTCTAAATTTCTCCTCCTCAAATATTTGGTATTAATTCCTCGTCGTTTAAAGTGATTCGATTTTTTTGAATTCTACGTTTCGTATTCAAAATCAGCTGCGTATACGAGTCCATAACACTGAGAGAGTTAAATTTATTATCTTGAAAATACGCGTTTCGTACATAATTCATCTTTACTGTAAAAATTAGTTTCGAGTAATTTATACAAACATTTAAAATTGAATCGAAATTCATGATAAAATCCAGCACTATTTTTATTTTAATTATATTGGATTTATATATCTGTATGTTTACACGTATAATATTTACTCCGTCAATTGTTTCAAATGTAAAGCTAAAATTTTATATAGCGACAGTTTTCGACGAACGCGTGAAATACTTGCATAAATAAATGAAACGTTGCGTCGTGTTTCTTACGTTATATCATACGTTGCGATTCATTGTACATTAATAGTATTTATAAACTAATGTTGTGGATGTATATTGATTATTTGTACAACTTCGGCCCACGCACTATTTATAATTAAAAGTAACTAACAATGTGAGTAAAGGAACGAATTCTTTATATTCTTTATTTTACATTTGAGAATCTATCTTATTATTAACAATCATTGTGTTTTATTGCGTTTTTACGCGAAGTCGATTGTCGCGTCGTTTTCAATTGGACTTTTATTCTTCCATTTGTTCTTCCGTAGCAATTATCTTGCACGATAAAATATTTCGCGTAACGCAAAGCGAAACCATAGTAAAGTATTAACGTTAAGCGAAACGCATTACCCGAGAGTGAAACGTTAAAAAAACGGTTGAAACGATCTTTTACATCGTGTAATTATTAACGTACTCCCATTGCAGGTGCGATTTGATATTTACTTTTTCGTTTCGTCGTAAAGTGTTGCCATAGTTTTACGAAATCTCACGAATCCTCTAACGTTATTTTAATAGGATCAAATGCAATCGTAAAAATTGTTTAACACTAGATTTATCATTACTACTATTTAACGATAAGACGTTTAATGTATTTGAATCGAATTAATTAATATTCAAATTGCGAAAATAAATACAGCGATGCGCAAATACTTTTTTATAGCCGCTGTGTGTAGCAAAAATAATGTAATAATGTAGTAATGTAATGCTAATGCACAACGAATCATCAAATTGTTGCCACAAATGATGTAAAACATCAAATCAGTGATACGAATAGTAAAAAGGTAATAAAATAAGTTTTTGGACTTTTTATTAAGAAAAAAGAAGACGAAATGTGGACTTTATACGTTAAACATTCAATTTGTCGAAGATATAAAACTAAACTTTTGTTATCGATAAAGTTGACCTAGAAAATAGTTTAATGGAAGGATATCCAAATATCGAGGATGGTTTCAGAAAAATAATAGAATCGATGCCAAAAGGAGTTGAATTAATAATTAGATAGGAGGAATACCAGAGAAAATATTAATTAGGTCAAAAGTATTAAGCTTTAGAAAACGTGCCAATAAAATCGATGCAAAAAATTATCGCACTTTGCTCTTTCACGACTGTAAATCAACAATTTCGTTGCCCCGTTTAATTGTTTTATTAGCCCAAAGCTTGAATTATACGTTTGCAAATAAGAAATATAGGAAGTAGCTTTCATACTTTAGCTAAATCTTTGCTTGCGTCAGTAATTTTGTGAACCACCATAGTTTTAATATCAGTCTTATTAATCAGACTACTACAATGCTGTGATTTTATCAATGCTTCAATCTGTATAATATAATAATATAATAATATATTTTAGCTGTATAATACGTTGTATAATATTAAATAAAATGACGACGGAAATTTTTGTTTATTAAATTTGTATCACTATTTAACATCTAAAAGCTTTAATATTTATTCCGTGTTTTAGCTTAGCTTCCTGATTACTTTTAAATAATTAACATATTCTCGTTTTCTTATTCATCTACGTTTAATTTAAAAATGTCCTCTCTTATAAAAGTGGTGATGAGTTTTTTTAAAATAGCTATAAAATATGAATACTGCTTTTTTATTCTTTTTAGCTCCGCTATTAACATCTTTTTATCAGTAATACGTAACCTTGAAATATTTTTAAAACATTTTAATGCCCGTATATTTAAGTGCAATAGCGAATTGCATATTTTCAAAGTATAATATATAATATATACAATTTATGGCGGACACGCGATAATTAAATAATTTAGAAGCAGAAATAAACAAGTGTCCAGTTTCTAATTAAAGACACGCGAATGCAAGCTAATGAAAATTGTTTTGATTAGATAAAATGGTTGAAAAGCGGGGAATATTTTGCTCGAAACTTTTCTACTCGCAACAGCAATCTCACGTGCACCCCAACATAATGGATAGTTAAAAATTGTGTACAAACAAAACGTTCTTAGAAACTTGTTAACCAACACATGTTCTCGAAAAATTAATTAAAGTTCTAAGATATAAAGTTTTTCGCGGTACCGAAAAGAAAAAGACTACGTACAATGAAAACTTCTGATACCTTGAAACCTATTCTTATATTATTATATTGTAAATTTTGTCTCCTTTTCAAGAACTATAATAGATAATCAATTTGATTAAAATAGTAAATAAATTCTATTATAATTCTTTGAAAATATATTCAGCAAATGACTGGAATTTATATTTAAGAATTAGGGCGTGTACTATATTAATTAGTAAGCTTCGTCTACGTTCTAATAACAAAGTAAATTTATAATATGTATGCTAATAGACCGTAGCTGCAACAAACTCTCATTGTTCTCTTCGCAGCATCCTTCGTTTCACGCAAAACATTTAAGGTTCCTCTCATAAATATGCAGCTGCTTTCTTTTATTATAAATATTCCACTTGTATATTAAACTTGCGTTAAGTAACTACACGATTTAAAGTGGTGTAGATAATTTGCAGAAAAAAAATAGCTAGTTTTGTAAAACCGTATTTTCTCTGAAGAATAATAAGTACAGCATTTTGCTGTTAGACTCTGTAATTCAATTTTGGCTATTCGGCTATTTAATTGTTTTAAACTCTGTTAAGATATACGACAACAATTCTTCGTTGCATCGCAGTTTATATCAACGATACTTTTATTTTTATTATAAGAGTTGGCTCTGGAGAAAAGTGGTTAAAGGTTCATGATTCAATCAAAGGGTTAAAGGAAACATTATTTCCTTCGAAATGACATCACGTTTTCAAGCTATTAAACGACAGTGTATTTATTGCATGCAACTTACTTTTTCGTGCGCAAAGTGCGATATACAGTGTATGAAAAGTATCGTCGACGAACATTATCTGGCACGTTATACTTATTCATCATTCTCTTGCCATCTTCTCTTGTTACGTTATCAATAATGGTTTCCCTAGTTAGCGTTCCCTACTTTCCACAGTGCATCGCGTGCATCCGGTTAATCGAAATATTCGTTATAAAAATTTACCTATAATCGATTGGCAAGGGTTATACTGCTAATGTGCTTTCGGGATATCTTTATCTTGAAATTTTCCGTCGAAAGCTAAAGAGAAATAGAAGCATGTTACAACATTGTGGAGTTTTTTTCTTAGAGTAAAATGCGATATATTATGATTGCAACTGAAGTGCAATATATATAATTTGCTTAAATTATACTGTTATATTTAACTACTTAACTGACAAAGAAAGTAACATTTTGTATATAGATAATGTTGTATTTTGTACAATTTTATACATCATATGTCTTCTGCACTTTTTGCACGTTATAAATTTGTAATAAATGCATAAGAATCCGCAGTCTAATTATAATATTACTTTGAGTAACAATAGACATTTTTTCCATTGCCTTGTGGCCTTAGAAGATTACTAGAAGTATTATAATAATGCTCGTTGTTTTTATTATATTTGTACATTATCTCTATAATATTCATACGATTTTAAATTAATTAATATGCGGCGCGATATTAAAGTAATCCTCGCAAATACGAAAAATTGATGTAACTCGAAATGCACGCATAGTTTACATCAACAATATTTAACAAAGTTCAAGTGAAACGTAAAATGATAAAACGTTACACTGCTGTTAAAATAAATCTTCAGCTATTGTTATTATACGTAAAGGTAAATCAGGAAATTAATTTATGTTATAAATGTATTATTACGCAATAATTCATGCAACAATACATAATTAATTTATGCATTATATGAAATCTGCTGGACGTGTATATACATACGTATTTCACAGTGAAAGGGTTAAAAATCTTCTAAACGACTGAAAACATTCTAAAATGTTTTAAATCCTAATCTGTGCGTTGAAAAATTTTGTCGTTACACTCTTCGATAAGTGAAAATGAAGAAGTTTGACATTTTTATGAAAATATTTCCACATGCGTTGTGATGAATGAAGCGATGAAGGGTAGATTTCGAAGAAAAAGAAATCTATACACGGTAAAATAGGGGAAGATCGATGAAAGGGGTGCAAGCTCTCAATCTCGCTTGTCAGAAACACACGAATTTAGGCCTATTAATCTACGTCCCTACTATTGTAAGTCGTACATATGATGTAAAATATGCAAGCAGTTACGAAGTTAGAAAACAAATAAGTTTCAATTTCTTTAGAATATGTCGCTTTATTAAGCGTACGAAATACTACTACTAGTCCAACGTTTTAAATTAATTTTGATAGCTAGAAACTTGCAATAGAGTTATGGACTGCACCGAAAATATTTTAACTAATTTAAATTTTCTATAACTTCTTTATTTCTTTGCTTCTTCGTTCTATTTCTTTTTAGGCGTCGAGATAACATTTCGAAGGTTAAGTATGAAGATATTTACCACTGGACAATGAATAGAAATCATAGAATTTTGTTTACAAAATTGGCCACCGATTATTTCGTTACAAAGAGAAATAAGGGTATTTTCGCAAAATTAATGATTGAACGTTTCCAACGATAGAATATTATACTTATTTATTTACAATATCTTTTTTTTATACCTATTTGAGCTACCATAATCAGGAGGCTCAATTATGGCAGAAACGAATATTTAACGTATACGACGGAGCGTTAAAATTGTAAATTGTAAAATGATATTGCGAAATTTTCCAATTTCTCATACACGTAAACTCGTGTGTGCACGTTCGTGACAAAGTATTCCTTTGGTTCTTACGTTACCCGCAAAATTCAATACTTATTGATCGCTAACAGATTAGTATACATACCTGCATATACTCGTTATCGATCCCATCATAATTATTATATCGATACACCAAGCTCGTATACCTCTTTGTTATTTTATTCACGTCCATATATACATATAAATTCGGTTAATAATACATTCCTCGTTTGCTTATTAAACACGACGGGACGTGATTTAACGTTTTCTTCGACGTTGCAAAGAGAAAAGGCATCGTGTATAATCGCGACGCACCCTGTATTTTATGAAATTTTTCGCATCATTTGAATGCGGGCGGAGGAATTTGCAGGTGTTGAATACGAATGCGATATTTGAGAAATAAGAATCTGGGAAATAAGAGAAGGCGTCGTCAGTAGTCGCGTTGCGAATACGCGTATATTTGTATTCCTATGGAGAAGGGTGCTTTAAAATTGGACAGGTCCCCGAGAGATTGAATTTTTCCGAAAAATAGTGAACTTAGAAGGTTTCTCAAATTTATAGGGTAGATGTCCCAGTTACTATCAGTGTCCCTGTAATCGTCGCATTAATTGTTTTATTTAACAGCAAAGTAATGTATGAAAAATCGAGGATTGTTGGATATCGCTTTTAGATAGTAAACAATTTTATGTATCACGTCTAGTTATTAGATAAGTTGTCTCCAAATTCTGTCTCATCCTCTGTACACAATTAATTATTGAATCTGTTACTCATTACCCCTGAATCACACCTGACTCTTAGTCCTAGAATTTTTACCATTCCTTCTCCTTATCCCCACCATCTTCAAAACGAATCTTTAAAAGGAACAATAACTCGTTTTTGACGAGCATTATTATATCAGAAATAGTACAGCGTCGAAGTTTCGCGACGAGTTTAGAATCCAAGTGCCTGGTGTAAGATTTCTCAATAAACAGTAAATTAGGAATCCAACAGGCTAACAAAATTTCAATACTTTGGATTTGATTTTTTATGTAATAACACAGATGGACGTTGCATGTGCGTTTATATTTAATGTTTAAAAATAAATATTAAGAGGTGAATTGTGTCGCTTGAGCATAAAAACGCGATCAATGTACTGCGAGTAGAAAGTATGGCAATTTTTACGATGCAGTAAAAGCGATGCGTTTACGGATTTATTTTCTATCCGTCGTGGAAACTGACGTTCTAATGTATGTTAGGATCATTTCCATTTCAGTGACAACTTTTCGAATGACAGTACGAGGGACATTGCACTTTGTTGTATATTTTCAACGAATTAGTAATTAATACGTCGTATTTAACATACGAAAAAAATCATCGTAAACAAGAGAGATGTTAATTAATGTTGTGCACCAAATCAGAACGATTCGTAGGTTAAATAACTTCTAAAATAATTCGACGAAGTTGCGGGATATTTACGGAAATATTATTCCAAATTATCGTCTTGTTTTGGCATAATATTTTCCGTAGAATCACAAAGTGCGGAAGTGTTTCCTTTTCACATTTTACCGTCATCCATTTGATAAGCTTCCGTTGTTGACGCGTCCTCTCCTCTCAATATCCTAATTCACTTTTTGTGCTGCAAATATTTGCAACACTCTTTCCCAAAGTTTTTGGATCCAGTTTTACGATACGATACTTAGAAAGAAGTGTGTAACGAAGATAGACAAACTAGTTTAAAAACACTGCGCTACACTTTACACTGTCTCTTTTTAATAATTTAAGTGCAGGCAAGTTACCAACCTTAACAAAAAGTTCTCAGTTAAACGCGAAAACGCGGAACTTTGTAAGAATATTAAATTTTTCGAGATGCGAAAACAGATAAAAGAACGTATAAAGAATAGAAAATAAATTGATATGAAATAAATATGGAGACAACTTAAAGTTTTCAATTATATTCTATAATACTCGTTTTATGTTCACAATAAATCCTTTTAACAAATACTGTTCGAATTATACGATTTGTTTCATAAATTAAAAAGTTATAAATTATTTACAAGTTACAGTTGTTATTAAAGCATTGCAAAATGTACATTTCCATTAATACGTCGACCATTATTGTATAAACAATAATGTAACGTTTCGTATCTACAGTGAGCAAACAATTGTAATTTGTACGTGGAAAATTCGGCTTTTAATTACCAAGTTGATGGAATACAACGTTCTCGAAAAAGTTACCGAGTGCAGAGGGTTAAAACTATGCTTTTACAGCTCGTTGCAAACGTATGATGCGTTCTGATACTTCGTCAAAACTCTGACAGGCCACGAACCGTCTACATTTCCTTGTATCACGGTGTTACTTATGGAACGTCGTGAAACATGAAAGAAAACGCATTGCGTGACAAGATTGCGTTACGATCTTCCGTTAGAAGCACGTACGAAACACGACATGCTAAATCACGCATTACATACGAAACTTCTGGATCTTTAACTTCAACCCTTAAATAATATACAACCAAATATAGTTCAAGAAAATGCGTGCAAAATCTGCGGGTTTAATTAAAGAATCAAATTATTGTTTCGAGTTTTATGTAAAGAATATTTAAATACTATTAATTAGACTGCGGATTTCTATGCAATTTATGGGGAATTTATTAGGTTGCCGCGTATGAAATGACCGATTTTACGTAGCCAAAATCGTTGCAATCATTAATGAATTAAAAGTAACATTAAATTACATTTACTGTGCACGAATATAAAAATTAGACCGAAACAAATTTTTAAAGATTTACAGAGCTATGTTTCGCATAAATCCGCAAAAGTAAATGTTCATCAATTATCACTGAGGCAATAATGAAAATTATAATTAATATCTTCGTCGAAAGATAATGTTACGAGTAAAGTCTAATTGCATTAATTAATTTATCATTTTAATTCAGTATAATATCACGTTCGACGTTACAAACAATTTCTAAACGTGATACGATAATATACAATACGGATAATAATATTCTTGCAATACAAATGAATCCTGATTGTTTTCATTCTTCTTCGCTAATTGATTTCTCATAACAGTATATCCACGTTTCCATCGAATTTGCTTACAATTCACCTTTCGTTGCACAACACATCATTGACAGAACCTGCGACGAATCCTTTCAAAATTGTGAATAGTCTAAATTTTGCGAAGATAAAGAAGACTGCAGGATAATATATTATCCTTTGTTAGCAGACAATGTCAATAAAGTAAATTGAAAGACACAATTGCCTTAACACATTGTAATCTTTTTTACTTTGCGACGTTTCAAAAGAGTTATTATACTTCTCGTTTCAGCCGTCCTTTGTAACGAACTAATTAACTAACTAACTTTGCAATCTAACCCAATTTTAATCGCAGTACGTTAATTGCATGAAAGAAACGTTATAAATATGAGCCGCGCAGAAACTAAACTGAATTTAATTAAATTCAATTATTTTCCAATATTGTTCTGGTTCATATAATTATTTGTTAAAAGTTTGTTTATTAACCCATTGCTTTATAACAACGAGTTACACTTGTAATTTAACCTATGAGCTGATTCAAATAAGAACACGCTGTATTTTTAATAAACTTTCATTCACTATATCTTAATTTGCAAAATTGTGAGATTGAAGATCAGTATAAAGTACAAATTACGTATAATAGTTTAGTGTTTTGCATTCGACACGGTGTTGTAGTAGCAAAACGTCAACATTTCAGTAAATAACATAATAATGTTATGTATAATATTATGTTTTATATATATATAATATTTCTAATAACATAATAATTTCCAATACATTTATTGTCCAACAAAACAATGTTAAAAGAATTATTCTTATTTCTCTATTTTTTTTTCACACCTGTGTAACCTTTTTGCATGCGCCAATAATTTTGTGATTCGCTGTACGTGTAAAATAAATACACCAGTAATAAATCACGTTTCTATAGTATTCACGATTTAGATTACTTTTAATGTATTTGCAATGCGTTTATTGTTGCGTCGCACTTCCTGTAATACGTTCCAGGCTTTTCTTGGAATGTATGGCTCCCTGCCAAATCCTTCTGTCGAATTTATCCCATCAATTTTCTATGGGATTTACGTTCTGTGATTGAACGTGACGCATGTACGCAACTATGTATACAATAGAAATAATTGCGCAACGCATTTATAACTCGATCGAAATCCTCGAATTGCGTCAATTCTTGTTTCAAATGTTTAAACAATCACCGTTGATCTCTAATCGTAAGCAATTATTTATGTTTCGTCTCGCAAAAATTGATTTTACAACTTCTTCGTAATTGAAATATATATTAAACGGATAAAATTGAATTCATGGCTTGAGAATTTTAACACGTGTTACGATTATTCTTTTCAGTTATTATTGATTACTTTGAATTAATTAACCTACGATTATTCCTTTGAATTATTTCAATTTAAAGGAAGTAAAACATTTGGGTTTCGAATTAAGTTCATATATTGAATTTATTGAACAGAGCAGGTTGTAAATTAGGTGAAAATGAACATTGTAACGTGATAAAAAATATGTATATATATATATAAAAGTTATACTTCTTTTTTCGATGTAACCGGAAGTCTTTCAACACCGAGAGTTATGAAATAAAGATCGAATAAAATAAATGAATAAATATCGGCTATATTTTTGTCACTGCGTGCAAATACTAGTCATGCGTAAATAATCAATAATAGAATGACACGGTAGTGAAATTGCATACGAATTCAGTCGTATGCAAATTACTTCCACCTCTTCTCTTCTCGGTACACAGTTGCCCTGCAATCGTACCACGAATTACAAGGTGAAACCGTAAAAACGTGCTTCTGGTATAAAAAGTGCAAATGTTAAAGGTTTACAAAATATTGGGAATTTTAGATAAAGATACTTGATTTATGAAATAAAATAATTATAATTTATGGACATATAGTGGTGGTTTTAAAATAAGTATTAGATTGTCCGAAAAATTCGTAACGATATCAGATTGTGAAATTCAGAAGTAACAAGTGTAGTAGTAACAAATTTACTTTAACATTATAGAGACAATTTAATAGTTCCTTTAAATATATTCCGTATTATCGATAATAAATAGTATATTTAACAGATGTGTATTGTGATCGTAAATAATAAAATTGTATCATTCTCTTTTGAATATTGTTTACCAGTTACTTAACACCGATTGTAATTGTCTCTTCGTAACAATGGAATAAACGTCAGTTTTTCTTATTTTGATTAATGGCTGATTAAGCGAATTACGTTGGACTTTATACTAAGAGTCGCGTCACGTTTCACCGATAATTTCCAAAGATTTCGATGAAACGTGGCTGATTAAGTACTCTTTGTGAAGGGAGGTTTACCGTGAAGAAAGAAAGGGCGACTTACCGCAGCTTTGTTGCTTCCCAATAAATCAAAATTCTCACCTATTCATATTTTGCCTTTTGATGGGTAGCTTGAGCAAACAAATTTACGGCAACTTAAAATTGATGACTATATCGTATGAAAAATGACCAAAAAAGGGTAACAATTTTTAATATACGTACATCGTAAACAAATATGTTGTAGAACTTTTACAAACATATTTACACAGATCAATCTATTTATTTCATTGTATTTCTTTTGTGTATTTTAACTGTTTTATTTATTTTATTTATCTGTTATTAATGGTTATAATAATAATTTAATATTAATTGTTACAAAAATAAAGCTTTTGCACTATAAGAACGTATAAAATAGCGTGCAAGTTGAAAACGAAGAAGATCTTATAAATTAAACTAAAATAAAATGAAATACATCGGTTAGAGAATGTTAATCTATTTTCCAAGATCGTAGAAACTATTAACATTGATTATAACGCGGTTCACACAATTTTGATTTATCATTCGAGAACACAAAATTCGTCGATTTCCGCTACTTTTCCACCGATAGTTTACGAGACATTAGGTTAAATATATACTCGTATGTCATACCCTTGATTTTGAAGGTTGCTTTCATCCCTCCGGTATCGATCATGGTAGTTACAAAAATATACGTGTCAAATATTTTGACGAGAACTATTTTCCAACAAAGTTGCGTCAAACCCAGCGATTGCATCTTCGATGTGCTACGTTGTTAGGAAGATATAAGCTAAATATAAATGAAGAGTTTGAAATCTGTGAATAATTCCTTCGCTACACTTTTGGACACCTCGTTTTAGCAAGGGTGTAAATTAATTTGACGATTTTTTTAACCTATTTGAATCATTAACGTACATATACATACATATATATGTGTAACTTTTCTGGTCATACGGAAATATTCCTTTGCAAGTTGCTATTCTAAAATCTTCCTTTTCTATTCTTATTTAAGCAATTCAAATTCTTCTTATGCACCGCTAAACAAACAGTAAAGGATTGTTACGTATGACTTCTGGGATCAAATTAATTCACTCATTTAACATTTAAATATTCCTTTGGAAATTGCTGCTCTAAAATCTTCTTTTTCTATTCTCATTTAAGCGATACCAATTCTACTAGCGTACTATTAAACAGATAGTATAACGTTGATTCGTATGATTACTGGATCAAATTAATATTTCTAATTAATTATATTTATACTTATAATTAAATTACACATGCACTTAATATTTTAAATATTCCTTTGCAAATTGCTGTTCTAAAAATCTTCTATTTCTATTCTTCTTCAAATTCTATTATACTTAAGTACTATTAAACAGACAGTAGAGAGTGTTTCTTTCTTTTCTATGATTTCTATGATTCTGGATGTCGAATGAGACAGAATGGCACCCTTTCACGAGCAATACGTTGTCTCATTCGCGACTTAGCACATACCATTCGCCTTTTTATGTCCGCTGACAATGTCTTGCGGAATCTATTCGTGCTCCTTTTAGCATGCAGCAAATGTTCATTCGTCGACTACAATTCGGTATTTACAGTTTGATTGAAAACCATTTGTCAAGCTTAGACGTTTTTCCAATCCCACATTTGTGTGTGTGTGTGTGTGTTGGGATAATTTGTACCAACGCACACATATCGCGCAAATACAAAAGGTACTTTTAAATTTTCCACTTAACGAATGCTTTCAAGGTAAGACGAGTACAATACGATATTTTATTGCTCTCTTGCTTTTGTTGCAGCATCGAATAACGGGCTGATATTTCTTTTTTTTTTCTCTTTGAGCGAAAAATAAATTACGAGCAGAACGTGAATAAATGGATAATATTAGATAGCGAATGAAGCTCCTGTGGCTTTTTCCGTCAGAGATAAATGCGAATCGAATTTCTTGTAGCATTTCGCAAATGTAATATATTAGGCTGCCGCGTATGAAACTGTCAATAATGAATGGCACAATTCCTTCGTTTACGCTGGGAATGCAAAACAAATAGGTTGAAGAAAACACGGTGTGCAGTTGGGTATCCTATAATGAACGTTGCAACGAACGAATACTATAGCTACGATGATCATTCGTCCTTTATTTCAGAGGGCAGTCCTTCTTTTTTTTGTTTTTAAAGTAACCGTCCTTTGGATTTATTTGTTCCTTCGAAACTCAGTTTCGTTCTTCTTTTTAAGTACGTTTCTTATTTTGTTCTATTTCACACTCAAGTTAAGACAGGAGTTGAAGTGTTAAAGTTAACGTATTGTTTACAAAATAATTATTAGGTGAAAATTCAAATATATTAACAAAGTGTATTAGGCAATCGTTAGATTTTAGATTAATAGAAAGATTTTTCGTTTAATATGAGTGTACTAAAATATTAATTGGTTTATGTGCTGATGATATTAATTGCAATTTTTATGATACCCAAAGAAAAGGGAAAACAATGTTTTCCATAAAATTTAAAGCACGTGTGAGAATAAGTTAATTGACATTAACCGTGTTGCTTATATATGCAACAATTTGATTTTAGCTGTCGTGAAATGTCGCCTAATTGATAATATAAACGTTTGAAGGGTTGGAAATTCGAGGGATTAAAAATCTGATAAGTTGGAAATTTCAGGCTTCCAAATGAAAAAAATTGAAAACTTTCAATCTTCGAAATATGGAAGCTTGAAAATTCGAAGATTCGGGAATCGTTTTAATTGAAACGGCAATTTTATACGTGCTACGATATCGTTAGAATTTCTGTTCGTTTAGTTGATAATACTCTGTTCCGTACGAACGTATTAAATTTCACATGAAAATTTAACCCGTATTTATTTACAGGAGAAATATATATATATATGTTTTTTTTTTTATAGGATAACGCACGGTTTCATATTGCTCACGTATCTCGTCAAATAATAAAAAGGCATCAGATGGGAAATTTTACTACGTTCATTTTATAGTCTAGACCTTACATTTTTATATCTACCGTCAGCTTCGTTTATGTCAAATATTTTTTTTTTTTTTTTTTTTGGAAACGAGCACTTCAAAAATGGTGATAAGATTAAAAAGTCTTGCCTTATGGTTCTTTCATTGCTTTCCAATATATCGTTAACTATTCAATGCTTTAATTCCTTAACAACAGCATTCGTATAAAAATGCCATACAATCTAAAAATTTGTTAAGTTTAACCCTTCGTCTCAATAATGAGTCACAGAGTTCCAGGCAAAAATTGTATCTCTTACTTTACCCGAAATTCTTGCAAACAGGCTTAAAAATTTCCATCAAATAAAATTGGTACGTTAAATATGGACTGTAATAAGTATCTCAGAATTTTCCCGGATTTCTTTAAAGTCAACAACGGTAAAAAATTGGTGCCGAAACTGTTTTAGGGTTGGCGTTAGTAAAAAAACCATGTATGCAGACTTTTGTGACCGATTATAAGTACGCATCAATTGTCAGTAGCTCTAATATTAAATAAATACTTGGTTAAGAAGATTTAAGCTACGATTTCGAACCAAATACAAAATTGTTTATCTTTATAGCTGTGCGAACTACTTAAAGTGGAGATCGCATTGAAAGTAAACTGCTACAAGTTTATCGACAGAGAATTTCCGTTATGTTTGCAAACACTGATGAATCAATGACCTCGGCGGAAAATAGGCGAATCAAGAATAATCGATGCCCTCTATTATGCGCAGCGTACTTGTCGAATGAAGTGATATAAATGATTCCTTAATATTGAACGAGTGCCAGAACCTCGTTTATTCCTTCCAAACGATTCTTCGTCGAGGAATTGTCTTACAAAAGCAGTGACTCTTGTGTTTAGTAGAATTAAGTAAAAATAAGTAGCACACTATAGAATATTATTGTGCACGAACGATTCCTATTAATTGCAGCGAAATACTTTTTTTATTAGGTATTAATTCGTCACTTGCATCGTAGCGATAAATACGCGATCATCTTTATAACTCAAAGACTTTTGGTTTTACTTGGAAATTACGCGTAGTAATCGAAATACGGTAAATAAATTTGGATCAGTACGAGTATCTTTAAAACGATCGATACACGGTGATACATTACAAACATCAGTAATATCAATATCATTTATCGTACGCTTGCCGATGCAAATGGGTTAATTCGTCACTTGCATCTATTAGGAATCGCACCTTACTCTCGCAGAAGAAGCATTGTACACTATTTGGCGAAGAAAACTGTATTAATCGCGTATTTATTAATATTAATAGCAATTGTCTAAGTCTAATATTAGTAACAATTTGTTTCAAGTACTTCACCTTTTGTCCACCTACGATTAATTTCTAAATTATGCATATTAAAGGGTTTTGTTGAGTGTACTATTAAATTAATAAATAAACGGTCAGCTGATCCGAGAAATATTGATTGATTTATCAAATTTATCTGACAGTTTGAATAAAGCTCTGCATTTCCTTTGAGCTATTCGATTGTGAAGCAAAAAAGGACCGATCCTTTCATTAATACTTCATTATTTTTATTTAGGAACGATAGTTTAATAAGTTCACCAATAATCTTTGGTGAGCTTGGAAAAAGATTACCAACGCTATTGATACAAAAATAATATTACTTAGTCTGGCTCAATTACATAAAATTCTTTAGTATATTATTGATGATGATACGTATTAAAACACGTGACACTTTGATGGCATTTAGAATTATAATTATACAATTTCTTTTCCTAACTCGAACCTAATTCGACAACATGATAGCAATATTTATATTGACCAGCCAATGTAGTAATCTACGATAAACTACGTTAAGTTTATTACACTGTGACGGCTCTCCTGCACCCACCACTAGAGGGACATATGAAATAGGACTTTCTCGAAAGTACTCGCTGCAACTACCTCGTCCATATATATACCGCCTTTAACCTTCCTTCCAATATCCCAAGTCTAAGGCAGGGCCTGCTAGGTAGCCTTACTGATCAGTCCACTAGCAGGCCCAGGACGAAACGCCAACACCCTTCCTTTTCCTATTCTACCCCCTCTCTATAGCACCACAACACTAAACAATTTCGTTTGTCGTTAAATAATACCCGTATTAATCACTTAGTCCATAACATTTACACATTGCTGTTCGATTAAACGGTTTACGAATAAATTACGTTCTTAAAGCATTTGCAGAATGCTACGTCGGCTTACCATTGGCTGTAGTTATTTGATTGCCAAACTTTCAACCTTTCTGCGTTGCCGTTGCCAAACTTTTTATTTGCTATGAAACGTTCAAACACGATTCAGTTCCAGCATGCGGACGTTAATGCAGATGCAACGTCATATTATCAATCAAGAGTAGCTTTACAACGATTAGTATTAAGGGAAAGTACAGTATTTATTAATAATAAACGTTCGAACATTTATTTGGCGCGTGTAAATTTGCTACACCTTTAACAATGATGAATTGTGGCAACGCTAATGAAAATAATTAGAGTGCGGAGTAGAGACACTCGAAACCTCGAAACCTCTCGAAGCTTAAAAGGTTTCAAGTTTCAAGAACAAAGGACTTTGTTGCTACTTTTATAACTCGAAACTCTCGAAGCTTAAGTGAACAATAATTCATGTGAAATTTATATATATAGAATATAATATAAGATAGAAATATAAAATATATAAAATTTATTCAACTAACAATCGAACAGAGTTTGTGTTTAGATTTTAGACACGCTTTAATGCGATAGAATTTCATCAATTCATTGGCACTAAATTTTGAACGAATTCAATAAGTGGAGTTTAATCACTTTCGACAATAAACGGTTCAGTTGAGCGTCTATGATGCAAATGGGTTAATAGGCGTGCTACCTTTGTTATTTAGATTTACAGGCTGCATAATTCAAAGCATGTCTAACATGCAAATTATCATAAGCTTCTCTTCTCTCTCTAGTCTCTCCATTGTGCTGTCAAAAATTCCTGCCATGCGCTCGTGTCAAAGATAAAGGGTATGCTTCTGTTAACACTTCGAATGCCAAACGTATTTCGAGTGTGTTTCATAAGATTTCTCAAGCAGCTGATCGCAACTGATTATTACCGAATTATGGAAAATAAAAGAATTCGATGTATTGCAAATATTCTGTAAAGTAAACGTTGGTAATATGTTTGGAATATTTGATTCTAAAATCTTGAGAGAAATTCAGGAATTTATCCTTTTTAATAAAGTCAAGGCGTTGAGACAAAGAAACTTATATACACTTATCGACAAAAATTAAGAAACATGGCACGTATTTGCGAATCTTTACGTCGTCGCTATCTTTTGAGATAAATAGATTTGATATAAAAGTAGAACTTATTGTTTATCGACGTATGTAATAATATATTTTTACGCTTTCGTAAATTCGAAACTGCGAATCTTGGAAGCGAAAGGACACAGAAAAATCCGTAAGTGACTACTTTGTTCCTTAACTTTTGTCAGTAAGTGTATATAATTGTATTCGTGTGAATTTATGCAATTTTATCGAGACACTACGAATCAGTCGTTTTGTCCACTTTGGGAGTTTTTAGTGTTAACCACTTTTATAAATAGAAATTTCATATATTCTCGTTCAATTATTAACAACGACATCTATTAATGATATTAGATGCAGTTTATTAGTTTAAACGCGAACGTATATCCAGAATAATGGAAATGTTAATGTGGCTATTTATTGACATTGTCTGCAGAGGGTTAAAAAGTTTGCGTTTACACGACTTTAAACGTGTCACCAAATAAAAAGTTCCTTACGATTAGGTTAAACTTAATTAGTACGTTATTAAGGCGGTAGATTATTAATTTTGTTGCGCAAATATAGAGGCAATGAATTTCCTCCGGTTGATTCGATAATGCGTGTCGCCGAGAAGCTTTCCAGTTTTTAAATTGATTTATTAAACAAGCAATGCAATTATCGATCGATGCCACCGATAATTAATTGCATTTTAAATTAAACATGCCGTAAGCTTGAGTGCGTCTAAACATAGAATTAAAATTGAAATGCTTGCGATCGCAGCTGATTTCATTTGCTTAAATTACAACCAATAAAATTATACAACATCGTAGCTTTTCGTCAAACATTACAGTTCGTATACTTATTTATTCCATTCAAGAAGTAAAACAATTTTACAAGTTGAGACGTGTATTAGAGATTATATACATATATTTATAAGTTGATGAGTGCACGAATCAATTGCTAGGAATTAAATACGTGTAATTATAAAAATAAGAATAATACAAGATCTAACTAGGTAAGTATAAATATAAGGAAATATAATACAAAAAAAAAGAAATATATGAGAAATAGTATAATATAATATGTATAAGAATATCGTCACGAGATATTCTCATTAAATTTGTTTGCAACAATTGTTGTTAAGAGAAGAAGAATGCTTACCGAAAGAATAGAATACCTCAAGTGAATGAACAAAACCAAAGTGGTTTCTCTCGTGTTGAAGTTGGAGTAGTCACGCGACTTCCTTCCAATTCGTTACGCGCACTTGAATCGCAGCTTTTCGAACTCGGCAAGCACGATTTTATGAAGCAACTTCTCTTATACGGAAAGTTCTACTTAAGCTGCTTCGCGTTTTCTTTAACGCGCTCGCGCTTATAATTGCAGAGTGTAATTGTTAAACGACGCGAACGCCGAAAAGCTGAGAAACTGTTACTTTGAATGCAAAATGTCTGCTGTTTATTCAGTTCAATTGAAAGACGAGCTTTTTGTGTTGAGTTATAAGTAGACCGAGACATAAACAGATGTTTATGTAAACGCGTATCTTTTATAGAGAACAGGTATAGCAGGAGATATGTTTTACAATTATAAAATTATAAAACTGTATTCTTTTATTTTGCACTGTTTGCGTAATGCATATACTTTATATAATATATAACTTTATTTTTGGCAAACAAATTATAGGATGTTAACGAATGCATCGAAAGAGCTGCTAATATTTCAACGCTTTGCGTTTAACGCAATATTAACCCTTTTAAGATACGCGTTACTTGTTATGAATGTTTCTACTTTATAAACAAGACAGGAATAAAAGTCATCAATGTTTGAAATAAACACATGTTTAGGAGAAGTATAAATATTCTATTTAAAGCTGCGTAAATAAATAAGTATAATACTCCAATAATTCCAATCAATACCCAAAATGTTAAACCAGTAAATAGTTAACTAAATATAATAGTAATTATAACTAGCAATTTATGCAAAAGCACTACTTTTGAATCAGATGAGCTTTGCATGCAAAGGATTAAACCAGTAAATAGCAAGTTTCAACAAATTACCAAAGTAAAACAAGAGGTTAATATTGTACTATACCTCATTAATAGAACAATTCTAAATGTTTAGAATTTTAGTTAATAATTATTTTAATTAAACTGAATTTACCGTGCTTGCAAAATATTCGAATAAATTTGACGACTCGCTCTTTGGTTAGCTTCCTATTTTATAAAATATCGAAAGAATACATTAATTGGTTTATTGTTTCTTTTTTTGTTATATGCAACTGAAAGCCAGGCAATTTAGTGTTTCCTTTAGTGGAAGTATTTTTATCTGCACTAGTGTACAGAACGGCGCCGAATTCCAATCGATGAACCACCGACTGTTCTAAAATAATAAATACCGCGTTCTATTGTTTACACGGCATGATTCGATATGATTCCACGTGATTGCACATCACTTCAACCTTTACGATGGTTCATGCAAGAAATTGATGATCTTGCTACTTGAAGGGACTCCGACCGTTAATCGAAACACCAATGAACTTTGCAATATTTTCATCAATTCCACTTCACGGTGCGACGTATTGATTCGTTATATTTAACGTTTTCAAACGAGAAATAGAAGCGCACTTTGTTGCGAGTTACTTTGTTGCATCTGAACGTTAAAAATGCAACGCAATCATTTCGCTGAAATGGGGGAGAGTTGAAGTAGAACTAACGGTAAGCAGAAAGTAGAATTCTGATTTAAAGGAATAGCACATACGTAAACATGTGTTGCAGCCTTTAAACCATATAATAGAATAAGTTAGTATAGACATTTTGTATACGTTTACGTATTACGTGGCTGCTTCTTTACCTTTTCACACATTCAAACTTCCCATAAATGCATAAATATCCGCAGCATATTTATTATCAGGTGTACGAATTAATTCGGTGCTTTTTTTATTATAAAATTTAGTATACATTTATAGAAAATCAAATCAAATTTTGGTGCTCGAAGTAATCTTCATTATTCAACCTCTATCATACACGATTTATCAATTGTTTTCTTTGATAAACAAGATGATGGCTTTAAATTTGTAAAATGCAGTCAAATATAATAAGAATTTTGTACGTTAACGCATTAATTTACCGGTTAGAAACGAAGACGCTTAAACGACTTGTCAATTTAAGCTTACCATCAATCGCTCTTGATTACGAGAAGGCGAAATAATTTTTATATCCTATATTATATCATATTAAATTGAACTGCTAAACCAATTTCACAACCTTTCGGAACGTGCAAATCTCCTCGAATCGCGCAAATAAAAATCGTCGAGGGGTTAAAGTCAATTCAATACGTATTTATTTTCAATTATACATACATACGTACATCGTTTTGAAGATTGATTGACGCGGCCATTTAAAACGTTTCGCGGTCACGCGAGTGACCGCGAAATCCACTTCGTCGGTTTCCGATCTATAATATTCGAATGATTTGTACGTGACACGATGCGAAATCAGTGATCGGAATCAGCTAGCATACGTAGGCAATAAAATAATCGCAAGAGAAGCTATTTAATTGTTTACTTTAGAAACGATCTGCTTGTAATAAGTTTAACATCCCCAAGATTATACTGTTTCCGTAGTTGTTATCTCAGTGCTCTACTGTAATTCTGAAATTCCCCGCTATACACGATTATTGTAGCACAAGTTGCTACGAACGGAACGGCTCGTAGCTTCGAGAGTTGTACAACAAGCTTTGAACGCTTGACAAACAGCTGCGAATATGAGCGATATTCTGAGATCGCGTCGTAAACATGTTTTGAACAGGTCTACGAGTACGATGTTCATTGTATTCTCAGTTATGTTTCGGCTACGTTCTTCTCGAAACACGCGGCGTGTTCTCTGTTCCGAGTAAGCGAACTTCTGCGGTTTATTTTCCAGCTTCTCCCTTGCCTTTTGATTTCTTGAAATTCTATATGATATACTGCTACCCTTGGCAAAAAGTTTTCGGTCAAACGTAAGAACGTAAGCACCTAAGAACACTAAAGTTTTCGAGGTACCAAATGCTGCTTCATAAATAAAAAAAACATATGGGGATATTACTTAAATACTTGTACAATGCTCTGTACGAATGTAAGTTGTTACACTAGCGTTATTCAAATGACCAAACCAAATCAGAGATGTAAAATAATTTGTGAATCTGAGGCTGGATAAATCTTCGTGATTATTTTGATTTTGGGTAGGGTATAAAATAAAGGAAACGTGGATAATTAATCTTTTATTGTAAAATTAGTTAGGCATTCAATTCTGGCGTCATTAATATAGTATTTAAGCGTTAAATTTGCGAAAATGAACAGATTCCATACGATACATAAAAATATATAAAATGTTTAAGGTAAAGTACAAATTATTCAAGCATTTAGAGGATCAAGCAAATCTCTATTTAAAATCCACTCTTTCGGTTTTACTATTTTTATTTATTTATTGTAACTACGTTTATAGAATTTTCTATTCGAATTTGTAAGCCAACGAATTTTAATCCGCGATATTCTTATCGAATTCACGAAAGCAATAGTAAACCTTTTTCGCGTTATTTTTCAACACAATCCTTTCGACTTTCGACATATTTGATCCATCAATATTCAAGTTTTATCACGCCTCGAGATCAAGATGTGTTTGGTTGAGAGATAAACCAAGTATGCATCGCTTCCTTCAGTTCCTTATCGGTGGAAAATCTTCAGCCTTTCAAGCTTGGCTTGAGTGAACTCACGAAAAATTGCGTTTCCAAGTATTGGAACATTTTTCTCTACATCAGATTTCCGCTCCTTCAGATTATCGCTTGTTTGGTTCAACCGAAACAGCCTTGAAATGCTAAACATTTTCCACCTGATGATAGTTTTTCATCTAAGAATATTTGATTCACAGGGCACAGCAAATCTTCTGTACGTCGAAAGTCAAATGAACCACGTTCAAAATGATGTTAATTTATTACTTTTGTTTTTATGCTGGTTAATCTAACGTTGCCTCTTAAATTCATTTTCGGAACATGTAAATGTTAGCAGCGATTAAATTTAAAATTCTAGCGTTATATATGAGGCGTCCCAATTTTTTCTAGCATAACATTACCAGCGTATTCTACAACTAAAATTAAGAAGAAAACGTTGTGGCGGCTGTCCTGCACCTACCACTAGAGGGACATACAAAAATAGGACTTTCTCGAAAGTACTCGCTCCAACTACCTCGTCCATATATATACCGCCTTTAACCTTCCTTCCAATATCCCAACGTCTAAGGCAGGGCCTGCTAGGTAGCCTTACTGATGAGTCCACTAGCAGGCCCAGGACGAAACGCAACACCCTTCCTTTTCCTATTCTCTATCCCCTCTCTACAGCGCCACAACGTTATATTAGCTGATTGAATTTAATTTAAGAAAATCATTGGCGAGGCTAGTTCGATTATAATTGCAAACCCATTTTAAAAAATATAAACACAGTAACTAGATAACTTCATCATTTACTGATTCTGTAAAATTAGCTTTTGCATCTAGAAAAACTCGAAAAAAAATTCTCAGATACATTATATTCCAGCGCCTAAAGTATTTCAACTTTTTCAGTAGCTGTTTTTGTATTTTTATTATTTAAAAATTCTACTCTATCGTAACGTAATACATTTTTTAGCCTCTTGTATAATTTAATTAAAATATAGAGCATAAAGTTTGAATCCATACTGGTGTCCGAATATTTTTTTGACCCACTGTAAATCTTCAACAGTGTATATAGAATTTACATTAATGATCGAGATTTCTCTGTTAGCAAACGAATGACGTTGAAAGATGTTAGTTATAGTGATGAAGGGTTATTTCCCAAGGCAAACTTTGGTAAGATTGTTAGCTGACATCGTGTATTACTTCAGTTGATAGTTTCTGTCATCCTGAGAGGATTAAACAGTGCACAAACTTCTGAAGTGGCATGTGCTGCTTGATACACATCGTACGGATAAGAACATAGAAAATTTCGCGATAAAGTTCTACTCAAATATTTCGAATTCAACCTGTACGTTATAATTGAACTTACAAAGCATTTTAATCCTGCTTCGGCTCATAAAACTTTGCATACTGGAAGCTTATTAGTAGACTTTCTAATGCCAACATTTATCGACCAGACAACGATGAAAAGTAATTAGTTTTTATATATGTAATTTTAATCCTTTCGTTGCTACAGACATTCTTAAAATTCGTGCGTAGTGCGTAATTCATAATTTTTGCTAATTAAAAACACTACTGGCATCTTGAAACACTTGAAATTCTTCGTTATCTAAAGAATAGGAAAGAATTGGAAAAACAGCATGGAATTAAATTTAATTAAAACAGACAACAATTCAGTATTTTGTCGACTTCTGCGCGTTGATTAAAATCCACCTAAACGAAAGGATAAAAAACGTAAGAAGAAAGAGAAACGATAAAAGTTCGATCCAAAACGACTCAAGGATTGTAACAGGATAAAGGGTAAAGAATTTGAAACATGTATTCAAATATTTCGTGCGTTTGGCATTGAACACCAAGTTAAACAAACGCTATAGGATTTTAAGTGAGCTTCTATGTGCAGGCTACGATTCGTTCACAGAAGTTTCCGTGCTATCGATTCTGTTCTGTGGGGCGATAGCTACTTCTTGTTGCTGACAGCGGAGATCTATCGATAAAGCAGGCTCGTTGACATTTTGTAGCTACTTTCTATATCGAGCACCCTTCCAAAGGCGAGAAAGGCGGACAATCAGTTTGAAAGTTACACTCGTATTTCGAAAAACGATTGAATTGTCTGTAGTATTGGGTTAGATTCGAAAAATTCGTAACGCCTTTGATAATATTTCTGTTACGTAATCGGTGAATTTGGAAGGGGATTATTTTTAACGAATTTTAGTTAAATAATAACGTTCTTAATCCGAGCAAATCACTGTTCCTATTTGGAGCACTGGAAGACCAATGATTAATAGGCAATGAATAGTTAAATGCGAGGGCAATTTTTTCCACTGGATAGCAGAAATTAAACTTCATGATTCGTTGTTCGACACTTTTATTTGTTAACTTTATTCACAGTGATAGATTAGAAATATGAATCTGCGATACAGATCGAAATATCATCTACCAGCGTTAATTTGAAAGTAGCAACCCGTGGAAATTAAATCGCGAATAATTTGAAAATTTGAACATCGTCGAAAAAGGGTAATGGAATTGTTTTTATAGAGATCGATTGCGAGGTAAAGCGCTGAAAGAGTCGCAAATTGGATTATATTCATAACGCTTTCAGTGCAAGTGACAAGCATATAAAAAAAAACAAGAGCAGAACTTTATTACTCGATACAAGAAACGATCAAAAAATATTAGAACCTTAATACTATAATATTGAAGATGGTTGAATACTTTTCTGCTGTTCTGAGAAAAGGCGAAAATTGACAAGAATTGTTTTTGTCAAAAAACACCGTTTAATTATTTAAAGAAATTTAAAGTTGCTTTTGTTGAAAACCCTTTAATGATTTAAAGTTGTTTCCTGTCGAAAATGCTTTCATAATTTAAAGTAGTTAAAAATTCCTTGTATGCGCGATAATTTGTATTGTTATGTTATCTTAATAGTGTAAATTTCAGGTATATGTAACTATAATCGATTTACAATAACAAGTGTTAATTGTTCCAATAAAGAATGACTTTATTTAATTGAACGAATCATTTTCTATTAATATTTCGAGTTAGTAACGTAGATCGGCCGCTTATTCTTTATAATAGAAGCAAAATAAATCTTAAACAAGTGTTTTCCAAGACTTTTGCGCAGCACTGTACATACGCATACACGCAACGAATCGTGCAAAGAATTCTTGCCGTTCAGAAAAAAACGTACGAATGTAGGGCAGTCTTTGAAAGTCTTTCTTTTTTACTCGAGGAACTTTGCCAAAGGTTAATTCCACTACCAACAAATGTGGCGGAAGGGATAAGCCGTAGTTTGCAAGAAACGAAACAATTCAAGCTAAAGATAAGTAATTTATATTTTTCTTGCAACCTCTGCTAATACAATGGCTTACTATGACTTAAGCAATGCGTATTACGTTCGCTTCGATTGAAATCGAAGAGTTCTCTCGAAGCGAAGATTATTTCAAGAAATTCTTAACATTAGAACTGCCAATGCAGTTGAAATATAATTGTTTACGAATTTAGTAGAAAAATTACAGAAACTTACAATTGTGACTTTGTTAGATTATTTCAAGTTTTTCATTCTCTATGGGAAAAATGTTAAACTTGTAAAAACCATCTGCAAGACAGTCACGGCGAATAAATTATCCGTAAAATCCCATATAGCATATAGAATATTCTAATTTGACTCGAAAGGTGGAAAACATAATGGGGTTGAAATATTTAAAAATATTGTGAGAATGAGAAGTTGGCAGGCAGGATATTTTAGTTGAGAAGAGCAGTAAAGTTCTAATAAAACGCTAATTATCGTGGATGCTGTCTTCAGATTACATCAGTGTACGGTTCTTAATAATTGGAGTACTTTTAATGAAGTTACGAAGTTCAGCGAAACGCAATTAGGCATGAAATGGCTGCATTTACCAGTAATTGAATTTCAAGAGTATTTTTCGAATGCTTCGACGGTTATTAAAGTTCGAAGTTCTTTAAAAACAGATCTTCCCAGTGCGTTTATTATTCACTTAAAGCATTGACCAAAGGTTTTGGTAAACACTGTGTAAGACGAATGACGTTACTCTAAACTTTTCGAGGCATAGGATTTTAAAACAGAAAAAGACAGAAATGTTATTTAAAACAATAGGTTGAAGAAATTTTATTTAAAACGATGAGTCCTATTAATGCACGAAATACAATTCTACGAAATGATAGCAGCTGAAATCAATACAGGCAAATAGGAAGCTTAACATTAAGTATTATCCATTTTTTGCATACCTTCAAACTAGACTTTTCAAATAACTAAAACCACCAACGTAAAAATCTACACGAAAGAAATAAGAATTTGCCGAATTAGATATAATCTATAGATCGGATCGGTGTTTGAGAAATGTGATTTGCAGCGATTATATTAACACTTATATTAATAATACATAAGCGTTTATATGATTCAATGACCTAGAAAATATTGTTATACCTATATTTACCTATATATACCTATTTCTATATTACAACTGTACGAATACTTTTGTCCCCCATCGTATATAATACAGATCAATTTACGAGATGATCTATTTAAGTGAAATCTGTCCACCTGCGCATTGTTAAACAATTTAGAGGCGCATAATATTTGGTTAACAAAGTCAGTTCGTGGAATGATAAGTCAATATAGGCACCCAAATGAATTACTAAAGCAATTAATTAAATGTTGCAGCATGGTGGCGTTCAAATTGTCGGAGAAAACCACAGGGATTGGTTACGATAGGGTATGGCGGAATTAAAGTTACGCGAGTCCACCGGTGAGTGTTCCGTCGCGTCGTAAATCAATGCAGCCCCGTAGGTGGAATCCCCTTTTTGCGGTTTCGTAAAATCGCATGTGACTTCCTCCCCTTTTTTGCATTCGCTGTCAAACGCAAACGTGGTCTTACGTAACGGCAGGCCATAAAACGTTAATTCCGTTACCGAACGTTGAAACCGTGATATGCAGTCAGTCAGAAAAGTCTACACGCATACGCGTATTCTACGTTTCGATTAGTTGCGCATTTTATGACTCATTTTGCACGAACAGAAACGGAGTGAGAATCAACCATTCGCGATCGAAACTATTTGGAATAATGTGACGTAACGGCAACTTCAATACACTTTTCCGATTTTTGCGACGCGTATTTTGAAAAGGGGAACGTTGCTTCGATTTCGGAAGAAATGAAAATTCAATTGGTTAACGTAGAATTAAGGAAACTTAAACTTTAACTTTTGACGCAAATTACGAATTTTTTCGATTGTGGTGCCAAACTTGTGCAATGGGTTAATTAAATAAGGAAGCGTCATTGATAATAAGAATAAAATTGCTCTTGAGGAAATGTTATTTGTGTTAAAGGTGTTATTTGTGTTAAATAATTTAACACCATTTGAAATCAATGTTTAATAAATTGCTACGATACACTGTGTAAATCCAAGTTTCAATATGTTACGGATAGGAATATGTATGTTTGCGCAACAAAAACGAGTAGAGCACACGTTTGCACCTTTTCTTTGCCAAAAGGCCCTATCGAAAGAGATAAATATTTCCGCAGAACGTTTTATCGATTTCTTTTTTGTTGAGAATCTTCTCACACTGTGGGATGTCTTGCGTAAGGTACGTACACTTCGGAAACAGCTGTTCCTGACGTATTTGTCCAATCAAAGGATTAGATGTTGTACGCAATACAAATTCTACGTATACAGTTAATTTATCGGCACGTTGAATTGAAAAATAATTCTTCCGATGGAGTCCTTAGATTTAATCATTTTAATTGCTTCAAATCACGTGAAAACTTACAATTTTGGTACAGACTTTGGATACCAATATGAACTGAATATTAACTGCTTAAAAAAAGTGCGATTTTTTACTTACGACTGAAAAATAATGGAACACTATAACGCGGTAAAAATATTAGGAATCGAAGTTCAAAATTAGCCAAGAGTATTCATAGTTCAAAATAATTTTGTCTCGTACGATCGAGAAAAATATCGAAACAGTTATACTTCGAAGAAATGGGATTTGAAGGGCTGAGAATGAAAAAAGTAGAGAATAACTTTTCTATGATTAAAATTGTAAACACCTGTAAATAAAAGATATCACCGTAATCATCGAAAACATGCGCATGTAACCATAAAGCAAACATATCTTAAAATCAGCAGTCTATCAATTACTATTAACAGTATTGCGCGCGTGAACTTTATTTAGACAGTTTATACCGGTAGTTAAATCGAGAGATAAAATGTCATATGTTATCTATGCTATGTGCACATCGATTGGCAAACGAAATCACGCGAAAATTCAACATATGGCTGACCGTACGGTCCTCTGAGTCCGACGTGCGAAGCAAATACGTGCGTTTTGGAATTAATACCTGTTCTATTTGCGGCGAATAGAAATAATGGACGAGTGGAAGCATTGTTCTGTATCAGTGAACGGTATCGCATGTAACTGTTACTGAACAAATCCGATGTCACGAGCAAGGTAACGTTACGACAAGAAAACCCGATGTTACGCAATCGAGAATGAAACGCAACGATTAATCTGCAATTTTCAACTTAGTATGCTGGTATTTTCAGAGCAGCTTTCAAACCTTCCGTTGGACGCATTTTACGTAAGACACATTTTTGCTTGCTATCCTGAAGCAATCGATAAGAATTGAATAAGAATTGAATAAAAAGAATCGAAAGAAAACGATAAAGTGATGAAGTTTCACGAGAATTTCGTCGTTCCTATCATTATCGAGTTAATTATTTAGAAATAAAAATGGAGTTATTTGAGTGTAACGTAGACAGCGGCATTTGCAACCATAAATGTATTGTTGAATGCAGAAGAGACCTGAGTGACGAAATTGAATTTCGAGAAAAGTTTACAGTTAAATATTTCTTATACTCTAGAGTAAAGTTACTCTAAAACTCTCTTCGATATTTAAACTTTCGATATTTCTGCTTTCCATCTTGATTAACGTAACGCGAACTACGTAATAAATGAGTTAGTAACTCGAATTTCAATTATGGCCAGCTAAAACCCATATAGTAAAAGATTTTTCGTGTTTCGATCGAACGAATTTGTCAAGTCAAGAATGAAACTTTTACATACACTTGAAAATATAAAATCTGGCGAAGGAAACGAATAAAAGAATGATTTGAATGAGTCGATTAAAACGGTTGTTATTTCGTATGCGAATTTATGGGGATGCTTTAAATATAGTAGTTTCAGAATGGATAGAATTATAACTGTGCACGTCAGTGAGGGAGATACGAACGTAAAATCGAGTAGTTTTTCGAGATATATATCAGACGGATATCGTTCGAGCTTGTCCAAACAAAAAAATATACCCAGACGCATGTCTCGTTTTTTTCGTAATTTATTCTTATAGCTGCTATGCAGCTCGTTTCATGGTGGACGTATAAAAACTCACCAGCCAACTCAGACAATAATGTAATAATAATATTATTTATCAACGGGGTCAGTACTCTTTCATACACGTAATACAATTGCAAATCAAAAATCTACATTGTAAACTACATGGTATTAAATTAACCCATTGCCCTACGAATTTTTCTATAGCTGCACGTGTTAACAAAAGCTATTACAAACTTCAATTCTACGCTAGATAAAAAATATATACAGCATATATTTTTATATCAACTCTATGCCAAATATTAAAATATTATACAGTGTATTCGTATTTGCTATAGCGATTATAAAAATTCCAAAGCGAATTAAAAGGGGGTGAATTAAATTTTGTTATAAATATTGCAAATATTTGCTCTGGTTTGTCTATAATCTGAGTCACGAGATTGATTCGTGGTTTTATAACAAAGTTTCATACGGTTCTGTATACATTTTATTGTATTTCTATTCTCTCCTGTACACTAATGTTAAATGTACCTCGTTAAATGAATAAATAGATAAATATCTTGAATCTGAATTTTGTAGCTTTTTCCGTCACCCAATAAATTGATAATCGTCGCAACTTCTGCACACGCAAAGCAATTTTCATCTTCTAAATTATTATTACCTGTAAATATATTATTTCTCTGCTGTACAATTTTATGAATCAGAGAAGTTTGAAGGTTTATTGGTAAATTCGTCAAGCTTCGTGAGCCATTTGTTCTTATTTTAGACGAAATCATCGGAGCAATTTATTTGGAGATGTGAAATGAACTTGTAGCAGCGAGAGATTACGGAGACAGAGAAATACGAAGATGGAACGAACGTTTAAGTGGACTGAACTGAAGCAATGCGATCGCGTCTCATGCATTCTCCACTTCTCGTATTCCTCGCTTGGTTAATCCTTTGATTACTATGGATGGCTATAGCCACAGTCAGTCTCATAAGAACATACCAGCGATAACTTCGCGAAAATGAATCCATTACGTGAAGAGCTACACGAAGATGAAAAGTATACCTAAAAAGTTGAAAGAAACAACCGATGACGTATTAGTACGTCAAAAGTTGAACTGAGCTAATTTGGCTGCGAATTAGACCGCGAATTTTGATGCATTTATGGCATATAACTTTCAACGTTAGGTAAATGATCAGCTATTTTTTTTTTATATTTATCAAAGGTTTTACTTTTTACAAGTTACTTTTCATAGATATATTTATTTATTATTAACGGCAGGGGGGGGGGGGGGTAAACCCTTTAGAGTGCAAAGAAAAATACGGATTAATGGTAAGAGTTTAAGAAAAAGTAATGATTGAGATTTAAAGCTAGCGGGAGTGGAAAAGAAGTCGATGGATTCACATGTTAACATTTTTTAAAATCGAGTTAAGACCATCGTTGGTATCGTATAGCGTAGATATGATGGGTGAAACTAATTCTTGTGATACTAATTATAACGTTTGGTAAAATTAATACACTTTCATCGTTAAGCAAATGATCAGCTAATTTTTGTATATATTCGTCAAGGGTTTTCCATTTTACAAGTTACTTTTCATAGATATCATGGGCGAAACTGATTATAATTTTTGGTAAAATTAATTCACTTTCATCGTTAAGTAAATGATCAACTCACTTTTTATATATTTATTCAAGGGTTTTCCATTTTACAAGTTATTTTTCATAGATATCATGGGCGAAACTGGTTATAATTTTTGGTAAAATTAATTCACTTTCATCGTTAAGTAAATGATCAACTCACTTTTTATATATTTATTCAAGGGTTTTCCATTTTACAAGTTATTTTTCATAGATATCATGGGCGAAACTGATTATAATTTTTGGTAAAATTAATTCACTTTCATCGTTAAGCAAATGATCAGCTGATTTTTTTATATAAAATATAGTCTTCTCTTTTGCTGGATTAATTAGGGTAACAGTATACCACTGCGTTAGGTTTGGAGTATCGTGTAACACACTAATACAGTTGCCGTGGTAAATTATCAGGGAATGCGTTAAATTTTAATGCCAACAGGTAATGAGGGAAACGCGCCTTATGTTTAGCATGAATATCTCACGCTAATGAAATAGTAATCGAATTCACTAAACAAACACTGTGCAAAATTAGGACCTCAATCTTCTGAGACATGGATCAATAAATAATAACGTATGCTATTTTTAATTTTAATTCGTGTATCTCGGAAGGCAAAGAATAACCAAAAATTAACTTTCGTGAATATATTTATATGGTAACTCTACGGTATTAAAAGTAACAGAGATACAAAAATGAATTAAATAAACGATTATTTGGGAAGCTTTTTATTTTTCTTCGCTATTAACTTTTTGATTAAACTTGCTGAGTTTAATTAAATTCGAAATGAAATAGAACTTTAAAAAATTGGAAAAACAGAGATATCTTTCGGTGAAATGTTCAGCGAAATGATTAAAAAGGTACGATACAATATTCCATGATACAAACAAAAAAAAAACAGCGCGTTAAATCATAAATTGTTAAATGACCCGTGATTTCATTGAAATTTAAGAGATTAATATTCACTCAATTTATATATATATATCCGATTCGACCAATATCATTTTACAATTCAACTGGCCGAAATTTATGATTGGGTTTCACGAATCCATATAATCCATTATTCATCACAACTCTTTCGCGTATTATTAAAATCATGGAATACATGGAATATAACAAAGAAATGAGTCTTATGAGTTTTTTAAAGGAAAGACAATAATCATTTAAAAAGCGAAACAAGAAGAAATAATTAACCTATAGTTAGCCGAATTAATTAACAAATGGTAATTTGTATATGAGAGGAATGTAATCAGATTTAAGTTATAGTTAATTAAAAAAGTAGTCAGCCACGGTATTCGATGATGTTTAGTTAAAATTGCATTATATTAACGAAAAAGAAATAAACGATTTGCGATCTATTTTTAGCATCGATGAATCTATGAAATATTAATGGAAATACTTTATTGTGTAAAGGCTAATATTAATTGTTATTTAATAGAAGTGTGAAATATTACTTTTGAACATAAATGGGCGATGGTTAAACGTTTCCAATTAAGTAAAACGATCGAATACATTGGTGATTAATTGTACGCATTAAAAGATTCAAATAAGAACCGTAAGTAGCTTCTTTGAAAACGATATTGAATCTGGGAATGCTCTAAAATTAACGCACCATCTGCTTCTTAGCGAAGTGATATAAAGTTCAAGTGGATTGAAAATAACACTCGGCGTTAAAGTTTTAATAAACTTCTTAAGGGGCGATTCAGATTCAGACAAATGTTAAATAATCTCTCAAACTTTTACAAAGGGATACTTCAGCCTGTAACGAAATACATTTATACTGAAATTTGTTATTTACCGTTTCGAAAGCGTGTTGGGAAATTTTATAAGTCATCCTTATGTATAAAATATTAAATATATGAATAAGAAATATATACAGTGGCTAGAAAAACTTTTTATATACTACTGTATTTATTTTGTTATTCGGGTATTATTTAACCAGATGCAATTCAATTAAATTTGTTATCATTTAATAATAGACTTATGTGATTATAAAAATTGATCGTAGGAAGATTAAAATATAGAATCCGATTAGAAAGTGTATAATTGAGAAATTTAGTTGTGTATAAATACTTTTTATAACCACTGTAATTGATAAAAGATATTTGTTCATGTATTCATCATGAAAGTATCAAAGCTGATGCTATTAGTATAGTAAATACCTATATTAGACGTACTAATTTACGAGTAACGCGAATATTCTGAAAAATCCAGAATAAAATACCAAAATTTACCAAAAAGGTGATCAAAAAATTTATATTTTAGTATGAACAATAATATTAATCTAACTTAATATAATATCGATTATTATATCATGTTTTATTAATTGAGTTTAACGTAAAGTGATGAGTACCAGATTTCTGAAGTTAAATGGGAAGACAATATTTCGTCGAGTATTTTAGCTATCTTTTATCGCTCTTGAAAAATCCCCAAGGCAACGTGCAAGACACTTTGCGGACGTATCAACTTTTAAACCTCAATTTTCTTTTATTGCGTTGTAAAATCGGACCTAGTTCAATCGAACACTTCTCGACATATAGTTGCCAATTTTAACGATGGTCTTTTCTAATAGACCTTCTTAATTCGATGCATGATCGTATTTTGTTTAAATGCCCCGATCAATTTTGTACGAAGCAAGTATAAATGCAAAGTGAAGCAGATAGATTCAAATAATACGTTAATAATAATAACAGTATAAGTAACATATTATATAGGGAATTATATAAACTCATTCAGCTTTTACATATATGTTTATAACTATGATCACGTTGGTTTATTATTTATATCAGATATTCAATTTACTTAAATTCGTCTAATGTAAGATATTAATAACAAAGCAAGACAGATAATAAAGGTTAAAGTTACTTTAACTTTGAGTTTAGAATTAGCATTGTAAGAATTTTAATTCATACTAAATAAAATTTTGTAATCAATTTTAAAAATATACGATTCGTTATGTATTCAATTTCAGTTGAATAAATTTAGGCACATTTAAATTTCTAAATGTTGTATTATTATAGTTATATATATTAAAGTTTTCAAACTTTATTAATGAGAATTGTAATCATTATTAAATTTAGTTTCCTAGGATTGCGTTTCATTAGCTGCGTTTTATATTCAAGACCCCAAAGACTGTCTACGAAACAATTTCGTCGGGATTCTGTTGCGCTTGCCATTCGCAATTTTCATTCCTCTGTTGACCTGATAACGTTAAGTGCGATAACAGGCGCTGAGTGAGATTGCACAAAGGTAAGAAGGTATTCGCATGGAAATTTATGCTGGTGAGACGATCCTCTTGGAAATTGTTCGATGACACTTTCATGTCTAACGTTTTAAAGAATAAAACGTTTCTATTCTCCCCGAATTCTTTCAAATTTTCTTCACTGTTACACGCGTGTAAATAAACAGCGTAGGGCAGATGTTTTAATTACTGTCAGCGTCCCTGTAATCGTCACTTGAATTATTTTATTTAATAGCGAACGAATGTATAAAGAATTGAGACTAAAAAAATTTCGATACCAAATTTGGATTTGCTATTTAAATTCGCGTGAATATAAACAATATTGCTTCTTGATCTGATGCTTGCAATTAGTTGTTGTTTAACGTTTAAGAAAATTAAATATCACAAACGTACGTTGGAAAAATTGGTGAAACGTTATTGGCAATATTAAAATTCATAGAGCTGATTAAATTCGTTTAATAAAATATGTTTTTTTGAAAACGTACGTAACGAATTTACTGCAATGTAAAACGTAATAATATTTTTACAGATTTATTTTACGTAACGATTCTGCGTAGTATTTAATAATAACTTGAAATATGAAAGAATAGATTTATAGAATAGAATAGATTATATATATAAATAGATTTATTTAACTTGAAATATAAAATTTGAAGCGAGACATATAACAAATGTAAAAATAAAATTGCAATTGCAATTCATTGGATTAAACCCTTTACTAAACAATAGCGTGAGTCTATTTTTATGGAATAGAAGAATAGACGCAAAAACATAACAATTTAACTACTACTAGTATATACAACAGCGAAACATACCCAATATTTCAATTTCAACTAAAAGAATCGTTTGATCAATTACACTTTAGTATACGACAACTAACGTAAATCACACGAAAAAATCCTTACTTAAACAATGTTAGAATTACTGAAACTTTTTAATGATCGAAAATTAGAGCAGATCGCCTAAAAGCACGCGAAACAATGTAACCTTAATAAGCACCATAATATCGCAATCATCTTTTGTCGATGAAACAATGCGTGTCGCGACGACATGTCACTGCAATAACGAGGGGAAATTTAAAACCGTTTTAAAAATAATAGAACGTCCCGGTTTTACCCAGCTACTCTGCGGGTCTTTATGCAAATTCATAATTTTACAAACGCACCTAAAGAAATAGAGCATAGGCAGAAATTCTTTTTATCCCATAAGTATTTTAAAATTCATTTCACTTTGTCCTTTGTATACTTTTACCTGTTACGTGGATTTCGTTCTTATTTTATTTATCGAAATTTCTCATGAATGCGTAAAAATCAGCAAACTAGTAGTAATGTCGATTTTGTAACAATGAAAGAAAAAATATATCGACTTATTATAGTGTCATTTTATTCAATTTATTCTACGATATTCACTGTACAAGTCAACGTTTTGGGAGTATTTTGATATCACTTTTACAAAATCGTTTTATATGAAAATATTACATCTTTCACTTGAACAAAAACTTGAATAATTAAAGGGATTATAGTAAACCCGATTCTTGTCCAAATATTGCAACATCTTCGAGCCGTGTTTAATCCATTTAGTAAAATAAATAATAATTAATAAGACGTTGCATAAATTAGTTAAACTAGAAAAGTGTTCAATAAACTTAAGCCACATATTTAACGATACCATAAATGTTCGAATTATTGGTTTTCATTCGAACACAACCCGTTTAATTTTCGTTTAATCTCGTTGTACTACGATCCTGTTTACATGCCGTTATCTAACTGTTATTTACGTTAATAGCTTTTACGTAACGAACCGTCGATTATTCTTGGGACTTCCGAAGTTCTATTTACAGTATTCGTATGTATTCCCATGCGTGTGTAACCTTTATTGGATTTAAAATTTCGATAGAAGTACTAATTGATTAATCGAATCCTCCATTAACTTCGATCGATTGTTTATTAAAGCAATTGCGATGTTGAGTTTATTCAATCAGAGAAATTAATCATAATACTGCACGTAAAGATGTTGCACGATCATGTTTGTCTATTCTGGATTGTTTGTTTATTCGAGCCGCTTAAAATTCGAGTGAATATATTCTAATATATTGTATGTTGTATAATATATTGTAAATATATTCTGATATATTGTATGTTGCATAATATATTATAAATATATTCTAATATATTGTATAATATATTGTAAATATATTCTAATATATCGTATATTGTATAATATATTGTAAATATATTCTAATATATCGTAGATTGTATAATATATTGTAAATATATTCTAACATATCGTATATTGTATAACATATTGTAAATATATTCTAATATAACGTGCCAATAAATAACTCGCTACTTTTGCAATAATTTTATTAGATTAAACAAAACTTGCGACTTCTAACAACTTCGCTGTTTCATTTAATAAAAACGTGCTACCTTTCTTTGTACGTTCTCGTAAGGGTAGCAGTGTAATACTCCGCTATATAAAAAGTTACGGTGAACCACAAGAACTATAAAATAAGTTTCATTGCTACATTTCACAATTACCAAGAGAAGTATAAAACTTAACATAAGCCACTTTGCATAAATGCGCGTTACATTTGTATTTTAAATCCAACATTCGATTTCGTCGAAATAAATATTACAATTAATAATATTTTAATTCCTTCATTAATCGATTACCATTAATTTAACCATTAAAATTTAATAATTGAAAGGTGAACAATGTACACCTGATCGTTTTCGTTCGAAACCTTTAATTACACGACTTTTCCACGTTGAATATTTGAAATAAACTTTAACTCGGTTAATTTTTTTTCGCCAAAAAATTAGTTGCCCAACAATAGTGGAAAGTATGTTGGAATGGCGCAGAAAAAGGAATTTTCTCGCAGCATGGGAAGTTCTGTTGCAGTACATTGAACAAGCATTACACCGAGTTTCTCAACACATAAGTATTGCAGCGAAATTTCAGCGTTCTCCTTGAACTTTACAAACCATTGTTTTAGAAAACAATCGAACTACATTTAAATATGCATAGCTTCCGTAAATCAAAGTTTCTTTATCAGCATTGTGTCTTTTTGGAGAGCCGATTGCACAGTGATATAAAAGTCCATGATATCTACATTATCGCTCATAATTTGCGTGCGGATCTTTACGCATTCGTGGAATATTTGAATATGCGAGCAATTGGAAAAAGCGCATAATATGCATAAGTATACAAGAGATCCAAAGTAAAGTACACATCATTTTGTTCGAAGGGTGAAACAACCCCTTATTTAGATTCCGTTTCTTTAATTTCATTCATAAAAATATAAATTTGCTTGCTCATAATTCTATGCTTGTAAAGCAAATCGACGTAAGTCACGTACTTTCACTTTCGAGATATTGCAGCTTAAAGTTTTAAATAGAATTTCCGAATATCGAAGTTTGGTTAGCTTGCATTTATATTTTGATCACAAGATATTTATTTTCTTGTATATTTCCTGATAATTAAATTTATATTTATATTGTATATTTCCTGATAATTAATATTTCCTGTTAAATTAATAACATACTTTAATTTGAAGAAACAGTGATTCGTGTCGTTTTGCCTTACAACCACAGAATTATTCGAATAACTCCGTAAACCTATGAACGTTGTTTTCTTATTTAACATGCATGTATATGTGTGTTTATTTAATATGTAAATTGTAATGAGAAACTATGCAGAAGTAAAAGTAATTTAACACCGCAATTTTATCTAAATTTATTTTTCCACGTTATAGCCATACACTTTGCGTTATACTATAACAAATAAAGTAACCAGTTAATTGCTTTCGTTTCGTTCGCTGTTTTTAATAATTAATTGCTTTTTTTATCGATGTTTTCAAGTTTACCCGCTTTTCGCGAGTCGAACGATAGAAACCGTTACTTAATTCATTAAGAAGAGAAAGAAAGAATTTAATTTCAATAATTAGCTTTGACTTGAAAGCCGATAGCGAGATAATTACAGTATCAAGGTCCCCGACAAATGGATTGGTTTTCCCGTACGAATCTTCTTTTACTGTACCACTTCTCGGAGGAGATATCGAAGTAATGATTAGTATCCTACAGCAGTGAACTCCGTGGAGAATAAGTTCGTTAAGATATTTTAAAGAGATTTCTTTAACACTTTGACTGCCACTTCAATCCTCTGTGTATTCTAAACCAAAACAGTCAATATGTATCCACTCCATATTTCTTTGGATTTTCTCCTAACTTTGAGAAAATTCACTTTCTTATGGCACCACCATTGTTATAATACTTTTACGAATATCAGTGAAAGATTCAATTCTAATATCTCCTCCAATTTGACTGTTTCGTATACTTTTATACATTACGAACATTCCGTATTTTTTTACTCGTTTAATTTTCTGATAGATGCATAAAAATCTGCAGTCTATGCTTTATAAACTATTACCCTAATAACAATATTTATTCTTGTTTTATAAACACTCGTGGTAAATATTGTGCTCCAAACGCAATAAAAATTCACCGTATTTGCAATAAACTTGAATTTGAACTGCGACAATAATTTTAGTTCATAAGACTAGTGATTATCAAGTACATGTCACGTGTAACAGTTTATTGTTTAGCATACAATAGAATGTTGCAATAATAAGTAGCTAACGTTACAAAGTATGATCTTTAAAAATATTCGTAAGTCAAGGGGTTAATTAATTTGACTAAAATAGCAAAGTTACAGCTGTCAAAAGAAACGAGTAAAAAGAAAGAAAGAACTTTGGTACCATGTGCGATCGGTAACTTTATACACACGTCTATTCGGTAATTCGTATTCTCCAAGTTTACGAGTAAGATATTCGGGGAAAATATAAAAATCCAAGTGACACGTTGACGTAACCTACTGCCACAAAAACTGCGGATCCTACGTTTGCCTGACACAGTTTCAAAATTAAAAGCACCCACCATTGTGCATAGATCTTAGTCGTTACTTTTACACGGGAGTATAAATTCCTAGCATTGTCCTAGCATTTTAACTATCCTACGAGACAGGAAGCTGAAACATATTTTTGGTCTCAGCGTATTTGACGGAATTTCTCAACGAGACCACAAAAATTCTTGTCGACTATAGCGATGTAAAACATCAAAGTCTTTAAACGTTAGATAATTTAAATGAATGGTAATAAAAAATAATAAAATTACTTTACTATCTCCAGGTCTTTTATAAGTTCCTCGATCTTAAGATTTATATAATTAGACAGATATAACAAAAATGAAATCTAAAACTTTCCTAAGAAGTAGATAATGCTGGCAAAATCGAATAGCGAACATTCCTCGCGCATAACAAAGAACACAGTTTAAAATACTTAAGATTTCATTATTTCGTAGTCCCTAAAACCCGTAATACAACAACTATAAGCCAATGGAGGTTAACGTGCGTAGACTTTTGCGAGTGATCGTACTCTTCGCGTGTCTTTAAGTATAATCCAACGATCCGTCATTTTACGAGTATTTAAAGACGTAACGTAATTTGCTAGATTGGCTGCGCAACGTTCGAAGGAAGAAAAAAAAAAACGATGTCAGGGTGTAAAGAGAGCTTTCTCATTGCGGGGAAGAATAAAGTGGTATGTTGGAGAGATGGAAGAGGCTCAGGATGTCTTGATGTAATTATTTTCGTTTCATCCTTCTCTCCCGCACAAATTCCTCCCCTCCTTATCCAATGTCTATGGGAGCTTTTAGTGGCTAGCTGGTCTTCATCCTGGAAATACGAGACTTTGAGATTCACTAGACGTTTCCCGTTTCTCACGGTTAAGTGGACTGTCCCTCGCCTCTTATCGAAACAAAGAAATGCAATCTGTGTCGCGACGAAAAAAACCAGAAAAATCGATGACGCGCGTCGTTTCTTGCGAACGTAGATTTGTAATTGTTTCGGTCGGCACGTTTAACCCTTTGCGGACGAATGTCTGCAAATAACAGCCAAATAATTTTTCGAGTTTTGCGGACACACGTCTACTGTTAAAGCAAGAAATTTAAATTAATATCGTTGATAAACTCTTGAAAGTTTTGGAAATTTGACGGCCTGGAAATCGAAAGATTGCAAATTTAGAGGCTTGGAATTCAAAACCAAAATACTCTTTTAAGCGATATTATTCATCGTCCGCGAAGGGTTAAATAAATTTTCCGATAAACGGAAATATAAAGTGTTCTCGTTCCGTTCGGTACAATCTTACTGAATTATTCGTAATTCGAATGCAACTATTCGCAGCAAAAGTAATCGTTTACAACGTAAACGATGCTCCGTGGAGAATAGATTGGAAATATTTTTAATACCATTACGTGCGTTGGTTTTATAAAATTTCCATATTATTCAACTATGTCTACGGATTAATACGGTTGAGGGGTTTATAACGAAAGCGACCCTTATCAAAGTTAACCAGCTTGATTACGAGTTCCGCAACTGTATAATTTAATTATATTCCGTTCACCGAAACGAGTCGCCAGGCATCAACAAATTAACAATGCTGTATTCTTCAATTATTCTACACAGCATTTTATTTTGCCATGTTTTTCGATTGGTATTAATCGTACGAAAAATTTGGTCGTATTTATATAATTAGTACTATATTATAGAATTATTGTTTACAAATGTGGGTGTGAATAATAACAGTAAAGAAATTAATAGAAAAATGCTGATCTGACTGACAACGAGAGGGGGAAAAAAAACTAACAAAAACTGGGACGTTTTACAAAATGACACGAAGCACAGTATATTACATCCCTGAGTTTGGTAATTGACCATCGAGGGTTTATTTCCTTCGGCCAATAGCTGTGGCAATTGCCTTTCCAGCGAATCGTAACACGTGTATATTTTGTTTACATCTGCTGACTCGACTCTGTAAACGGACTATAGTTACACTTTCTCTGCAATACGTACACCTACTGACAAAAGTTAAGAAACAAAGTAGTCACTTACGAATTTTTGTGTATCCCATTTTTAAAAGAATTTTTGTGTATCCCACTTTTAAAAGAATTATTGCGTACCCTTTCGCTTCTAAGATTCACAGCTTAGAATTTACAATAGTATAAAAATATAGTATTACATACATCGATGAACAATAAGTTCTTCTACTTTTATTTCAAATCCGTGTACATCTCAAAAGATAGCGACGACGTAAAGCTTCGCAAATAACTTAACTTTTGTCAATAATCGTAGTTATCATAGAATATCTTACAATAAACGAATTCTATAATTCACTGTTTTTCTCGTTAAATCAGAGCCTTACAATGTTACAGCGACTACGTTATATAAATTTAGTATTTTATTCGTGTACGATGCGTAAAATTTAGAGCTAATAAATATGCTGCGTGTCTTTATGCATAAATACGCAAAAATACAAAACGGTGCAAAGTATTTAAAGTATAGTACAAATTGAAATATTTCGAGGACGAAGCAAATCTTTCTTTACGATCCTTTAGTAGTTTAGTTTGCTATTGCAATTTGAGCATGGAATCGATTGAATTCAACGATATTTTGTAACAGATGAACGAATATTTTTATTAAGATACGTACGAAACGTTGTTCTCTTTTGTTCTCTTTAAAATTGGAATACAATTCAAGCGTGCGATGAAAAAACGGGAGCTTTAACGAGTCACTGTTAATTTCGCTTCTTCTGTAAAGATACAAACGCGAAAATGTTACAAGGAATATTAGATAGGACGAACGTAAAAACGAATTATGGGCGTCGTACCGATTTTCTTTGCTAGTCGAATGAAAAACGCCGCGAGAATATTATATCAATCGTGACCAGCTGCTGTTCTTGAATAATGTATGAAAACTATGATATCTTACCGAACATTTTGGTGGCAGCAAACTCCCATTCTATTCGATATTATTCTTCTTTGATGTGTGCTAGGGGTGGGACTAAAATATGTTCGATACTTTGGATACGTTTACGTTTAGAATCAATATTTGCGCATCAATCTCACGTACGATACGTTTGCAAACGATTTGAGATGCGCTGAAACATTTTACGTGTACGAATTGGCATTGAATAATCGAATTTAATTTATTTAGTCTACGAACTACTGTTATAAAATTTCGTTTGCAAACTGTAATAATTATTATATCGATAAGAGAGCGATCATTCGTTTATAGTAGCTTTATTTTTATCGTTTCAGGGCATCGTAGACGTTTTTTGATTGTCAGAGTGGAGGGAAGAAATCGATCCAGAAGACATCATGTCACGGTATCGCCGAACAAACATCAAGACGTCAATCACAGTGGTAGGTGCATTAACAGCTGCTCACATAGGGGATGGTTTATCATTCGTCGCTTAAAATAAAGTCTCAGAAACTTGCGTCGCGTTTTAATCAATCTATCATATTAACCCCTTGCCCTACGATTATTTTATTACTTACGTATACTGGCGTTAACTATAATATTCATTTTAACGAACTCATTAACTATCGAACTTAATTATTATTTCCATACAACGATACGTAAACATTATTTGAATATCGTGGGCAATTTTCGTTTAATAACATCCAACATTATAAATTTCTATAGGAGTTTGTTTATAATTTGCAGTAGAATACAAACTTCTTAAGCTTAAGAAAAATTATTTAGGCCCTGAATAGGACTTTAGGTAGTATCTTTAGGATTAAAACGAAACAGAAAACGAAGTTCGTATCTTGAATAGTTTCGGAGATAAAAATACGTTTACGAATGTACTTTTCGCGAAACGCGCTGAAAATTGCAAACTTCAATAGCCTGCAATTTGTAAACAATTTCATTATCGGCGAAATGATCGATTTGGCGTGGCATGATCCATATATATATTTATCATTTTACACGTGAACTAAACCTAAACATTACGCCAAAGCTTAGCAGCAACGGTTACGCGAACATCGCTGTCAAAGGGTTAACAAGTCGGTTAACGTATTATAAACACGGGAATTAAAAAGCCATTCTTTAATTAATCAAACGAGACAGCGGTCGGATAATTCTGTTCAATGCCTCGATTAATTTCGATTACGTTAATTTCGTTTACAATTATAATATCCTACGTGATTTTATCTGTTTAGGACACGTGACGAAAATCGAGCTGGAGTTGGAGGAAGCTCCGGACGATATGATCCTCGTCGGATCGATGCCATCCGAATTGGACGCGGCGAACGAAATCAATTCGACCTATCCGGATGGTGAGTTTGAGAATCTTGCAAATCCCAAGAGACGATAGCCCTCGGTAGCTCGTAATCGGAATTTACGCGTGACCGGCGATTTTATTCTTTTCCCTTATCACGTATAGGGGATTATCGGAAAGACAGAAAGGATCGGCTAAACCTTTAAACTTCAACCGCTGTGTAATCGACTTTTTCGTTCTTCATTGAACTACTACGTTTAATTAAGCGAATGTGTTTCAATTTGCATTGGCGCGCGCAACCTGAAACATATTGTACAGAAATTCCTAACGACGGCTTAATTACAAATTGAAACGTGGCTTCGACAACGTGCCACACATATTAAAAGTTACCGGATACGAATGCCGTTAGATTTCTTCTTTTTTTTTTTCTTGCTAGAATATTCGAGGTATTTCGTAGAATTGTCGTGATTTATTAGGAATGTTAACGCATTGACTCGTCACGCGATTTGAAAATATTTTTAGGAAAGTGAGAAGATGATTGAGTTAGGTTTGGGTTAGGTTAGATGTAAGATGTAGTATAAAATGTGTAAGATATTATTTCAAGTGTATGTTAAAGTATTTCTGCGATATTAACTATTTGCAGTTTCATTCGTTTCGCAATGATTTGAATAAAATAAGGAGAAATATTACTTGTGGAAGATTTATTGTATTTTTACAAATACAGCCAAACTAAATAATCGCCATACATGAAAAAAAACAAACATTATATACTTTGTTGTTATATATTCTTATATTCTTTAAACTTTAGTGCCAAAGCACTCGATTGATGCTTAACTTTTTATACGTACAATAATTTTCCTTATCAATTGGGTTTAATTCCGCGAAATGAGAAGAATGTTTTCGATCATGAAATAATAAACGATTTATAAAAATAATAACGATTACTCTAAGGACATATTGTTCTCCGTATTTCATATATCGTTAAATAAAATCCACGTCTGTAATGATAAATTCTCCAGCGTTTATTTGAATTTAAATTTAAAGACGAATTTTAAACAAAGAGCGTATATTTACTTTATCAATTCCCTTAATTTTTCTATTGCGCATTTAATTGATTTCTATAACTGGTGGCTCTTATTATACCAAATATATGTTTAACCATGTTTAGCATTTTCCATGCTAACAAATTAGCATTTGAAGCATATTTAAAACTAAATCCATCAAAGCTATCGTATATCGTCCGTTAGTGATTTCTCACACAAATTTTACAATGCACCTTTCCAAGTTTTCCACGATTTTATGCGAATAGAATTGAATTCTTTTTATAGAAATAATCCACTTCAATTCTCGGTGACTTTAACGCGAAGAATTGTACGTATAAATTGAAACGGAATGCGAGCATACAGGTATAAGCGCGCAGTGCGCCGCGGCATCCGCAAAGGAGAATCAGATCACACGGGTCAGACGCTACACGCGGCCGAAACTCGTTTACGTAGTTAAGTAGTATGCAAACTAAGCTTTCATTCCAAAGAGGAGAAGCCTAATGTGATAACCCAGAAATTCCCATTGCGTCGCTCACTTCGTTCATTAACGTCCCGATTATAAAAGTGTTCGAAGCTGTTCGGCGAGACTTTCTTTTACGCGACGTTAACGATGTTCGTATAAAAGATCATGCGGTGAATTCCGAATAATAAAGGAAGTGGACCAACTATGAGCTACCAATTTTATTTTTTGCATTTATTGTTTTGCCTATTGATGATACCTAATCTATATTTATATAATCTATAACTTTTGTATAACTTTCTGACGTAGAATTGAAATGTGTCGAAGAAAGGTAATGTTTGTTACAAGTTAGTAGTTTAAAGTGACAGCGAAAATTTTCATTTTTGAAAGTGTCGTCCAAATATGAGCCACTCGTTAAATTAAAGACGAGAAAACAACGCTTGCAAAAATTGGTTTGTAGTATGAAAAATGGAATATTTGAAGTTGTTGAAAACAACGGTAATTGTAGCAATTACTAAATTGCAAATTTAAGATTGTTTTTATACAAATTTGGTTACATTTCTGCGTATTACATTATAATACTCTGTTTTCTATTATTCCTTCGTTGTTTCCTTACATTCTTTTTACCATACTATCAAAATTTTTCATATTTTTATTAAAAATAATAGTGTTCTTATAGAATTAATATTGTGTTTTCTACTTCGAAAACAGATGCCGAAAATTTAGTATCCGAGTAAGTGCGACGAAAAGTTTTAATGTTACCCGTATTTGATTTCGTCCGTTTTGCATCAGGTTGAAATTAAAGCTCAGATTACTTCTAGAAGTAATATCTGTGGGCCACTTCAATCGAGAACGTAATCGAGACTGTAGAATCAAAAACGCTTTTATACGGTGCAATTATGATTGTTCGAATAAGTTTGTTCTACACCAGCGTTTCTCAACCAAGAATTCGCGTACCACTGGCGGTAATAAACCCTTTCGAAACGATGCAAATTTTCCTGTTTCTTTCGCTGCACTCAATTATATTTAATGTACGAAACTTTACCATCGTCTTAATATTATTTGACGTCGCGAAGAGTAGCGTGTTTCAACGTGGATAATAATTCTCAAAAGTTTCAATAATTTTCTAAAGATTTAAAGTCTTAAACTTTAAGTTCTTAAAACCTTTGCATTTTGCGGCGACTATGAGTAACGCGAAGCAATAGCTCGAATAGAAAGGCGTTAATTAAATTTGGAACGATAAAATCGTAGATTGATTAATTTAATTAGTTAGTAGCAAATAGAAGTCAGATTATTATCTCGGCGAAGACGGTGCACGTGTAACCGGTAGGATATTTGTAATTCAAAACGGGGGTGGCAGTCATTTCTACGTTAGGATTACGAAAAAGAGATTTACATGTTATATAGGGGTACCTCAACCGTGGTTAGCCTTGACAAAGATTCATGTAAAGTAGGACGATTAATATAACATGTTTTATGAATATAAATGTTGTAGTAAAGGAATACGAATTTTTGTGCTACTTTGATACTTGAGAGAAAATGCATATTTCAACAGATAAAACTCAACGACTATTGTAAAATTACCTAGTTTACTTCTCATTTCATATTATATCCTTTAAATTTAAATATATGTGCAAAAGTCCATCTTTCAATTTGTTACATTTTAATATATTAAATTACAAACCGTTAAATTAATATGTTAATTACTTATGCTAGATAAAATTTCCAACAGCTTTTTAACTGGAAAGTTAAACCTTCGAATTAACAATAAGAAAACGTCAGAGAAATATAAAAATAAATGTAGTTGTATATAACTCTAGATTATCGCATCGATTATACATAATTATTCTTAATTATAGCATTTTCGTGGTCCAACTGTGAACAATATTTATTTCAATTAATAATATTATCGCTCAACTGAGTCTAACTAAAATAATTCCTTTCCAATTCCACCAGCTACGCAACAAAACTTAACATTACCAAAAATGTTATATACCTTCCGAACAACCCAACACATTTTTCTCAAACGTCGTCGACGCGATAATACGTAGAGAAGAATACGAAATGTTCATAATAATTTGTTGCGTTTCATCAACGTTCCGATGGAACCTGTTTTAACAACGCGAACAGCCGCGCATTGCAAACGAAAGATTGATGGTTCACGCGGCTCGTTAATAGTTCATTGGAATGTTTACGAGTGCTTAAATGATACGCGAAACACTTTCAACCTACATATCTTTAAGGTGGCACAGATCGCAATGAAAGCATCATACCGCTTCGCGGTTTATATCTTGCATTTAAGGCGAGTCTTCAAGAATATAAGCACTCGTTTAACCCAAATCTCCCGCCATCAGCCTATCCATAAAATGCCTTCCCTAATGACCGCCGCGTTTTATTTGACGATTCGTGCAACGATTTATGTCTTTTCACTCGCCACTTTAAATAGGCAGTAATTACTTATTCAAACGAAATCTAGAATATTATCTATTAGGTCGTTGCTTTCCACTGTTCTTAGAAATGTTAATCACTTGCGTTTCGATTATTTTATTAATTACGTATGCTAATGTTAGTTATGCTCCTCTTCTTATTACGTTACGTATAAGTTATTGAAATATTATTGGCACGTTTTATTTAGTAACCACAAATATTATAACGCAAAGCTGAAATTATCGTTCGAATTAAATTTTCTCGTACGCTGTAACTATTTTTGTCGAATCTACACAACGATTCGTAGAACGAGTGTGACTCGTGTTATCGTAGTACGCGGGATTAATGCATCGTGGTATATTTACAATGTTATAAAGTACACAAAGTTGTGAGAATTATGTCAGTATGGGAAGAAATGGAACGACTATGCGGCAAATGCAAAACACGATTGGAAAAATGGACTAATGATTTAGACGAGAAATTATACGCAACAAATTTTATTTTATTTTATTCATAAACGGGAAAAAATTCATTAGTTAACGATAGGTAGTTATAATATTCTTGAAATTGATCTGCGAAATACATTTACAGAAGGGTTAAACAGGTCAATTATTTGACAGTAATTATTTGCAAAATTGGGTTCAAAATAAAATATAATAAAATATGTTCGGGTTAAAAGACTGCACGAGAAACATTCGGAGGACCTTATTCCTCGACAATATACGTTTTAACCCTTTGCGGACGAGAAGTAATGAAACTTGTGGAAGTACTTGAGTTTTGAATTTTACGACTTTGAGTTTTCGGACTTTTCAGTTCCAAACCATTTAATTTCCAACGATTTCAAGTATTTATTATAGATTTTAAGTATTCATTACATTATGTTTTGTGCTTTAAAAGACGACATGGGTTCGGAAAGCCAAAAAATGATTAGGCGACTATTTGTCGACACTCGTCCGCAAAGGGTTAATTACTGTATAGGTGTTTAATAGTGAGAAAGCATTTACGTGTTATTGACTGAAATCGATACAACGATTCACCGAATTGTAAAGTATCATAGAGATAAAAAATATTAGATTGTTTGGAAAATTCGTAATAATATTAAATTCTACATTATAATATTATAATGTTGTATAATATTAAATTCTCTCGATAATAATACTCTTAATACGAACAAATATTGTTCAGTTACGCCTTAGTTAGTTGCTTAAATGCAACGATTAAAAAGCAACGCCTAAATAGATTAAAAGGAAGGGCAACGATTTTTTTACTAGACTTTATTAGACGAATTTTTATTAACGATAATTGTTCAAGGTTGCCTGGAAAATTCTATTATTATCACTGACGCAATTTTAATATTTTTATCGGTGAACAGTATTAAGTATTTTTCCAAGGAAAAGTAGAAGACTGAAAAATTTGAAATTTTAATACGAACTTCAAGCACATGTTTACTATATCTCAGCATTCGTTTTCTTTCGAGAATATGACCCGAGGATCGTAAAAGATGCCAAACAGGACGAAATCTTTGATCGCGGAGAACATTTTGGTTTAATAAGAATATCGTTCAGCCTTGTATTAGCATAATGTGTTATACAATGCGAAGTTCCAAATGGCAGCCATTAAAAGATACCAATAATACGTAGCAAAAATGTGGACGATGTTTATTGATTAAAAGAAAAGTCTTTCATATTTCCAATTAACTCTAAAGCAACTAAAAATTGAGAATACGCGTGATAAGTTGTTAAAGTGTCAAGTTAATATCTCACTTATTAAATCGTTGCGTATAAATTGGCCGATTTTATGTAGCCTAAAATGTTCTACTCATTAAGTATTAATTAATTAAAAGGTGCGTTTCTAATTTCTGTACAATAGTTCACACGGTGCAATGTATAATCAAGATTCTACTGTATTACGATGTTCGATTATCCGGATAGTCTCAATATTAGTCCGAACAGAGATGTTGGCATTTATAATACTCGTTATTTATTTGTATATCAGCGTATTGGAAAAATGAGGTGAAGTGACGTCGAATAATATTGTAACAGGCATTCCGGGACCAGGTGCAGTTATCGTCAGAGCCGAAGAGGCTTTGATAGTTATTTTGGTCCTCCTCCTTTGGGCTGCGGCAATCGCATTATTCTTCAATCGATGGGGGAAGATCAGAATGTTGGAGCCATATCAACCAAAGTTTCAGCAACAGCACAGACAAAGTTGTACAACGATCGAGCAAAATGCGCTTCAGGTAATAGATATTCTACTTTTATCGTTTTGAAAAACACGTATGTGTATGTTTAATTATCAAGCAGTTAAAAGAGTAGAAATTAAAACTGCAAGATATATTTTATATAAATATCTACTTTTATCGTTTTGAAGAACATGTATGTGTATGTATAATTATCAAGCAGTTGAAAGAGTAGAAATTAAAACTGCAAGATATATTTTATAGCAATATTCCACTTTTATCGTTTTGAAAAACACGTATGTATAATTATCAAGCAGTTGAGACAGTAGAAATTAAAATGCAAGATATATATAATATAAATATCCCACTTTTATCGTTTTGAAAAGCATGTATGTTTAATTATCAAGCAGTTGAAAGAGTAGAAATTAAAACTGCAACATATATTTTATATAAATATTCCACTTTTATCGTTTTGAAAAACACGTATGTTTAATTATCAAGCAGTTGAGACAGTAGAAATTAAAACTGCAAGATATATTTGATATAAATATTCCATTTTTATCGTTTTGAAAAACATATATGTGTATGTTTAATTATCAAGCAGTTAAAAGAGTAGAAATTAAAACTGCAAGATATATTTTATATAAATATTCCACTTTTATCGTTTTGAAAAACATGTATGTGTAATTATCAAGCAGTTGAAATAGTAGAAATTCAAACTGCAAGATATATTTTATATAAATATTCCACTTTTATCGTTTTGAAAAACACGTATGTATAATTATCAAATAGTTAAAACTGCGAAATATATTTTATAAATTCGAGAATGTTTTGTCAATATAGTATTACAACGTACTTCAAAATATTCATTAAAATGATACAAATTATTTGAAAACTATTTGGTGTGCAAATTAATTCGATGCTTCTTTACAACATTCAAGACGTATTTATGGAACATCAAATACAATTTTGGTGATTAAAATGGCTTCCATTATTCGATCTTCATCGCACGCGGGTTACAAGTTCCATTCGAACAAAAAAGATAATGGTTTTAAATTAATAAAATCATCGAAACTTTCAACGTGATGTCGCCGAATTGAAATGTGAAAAATGTGAGCAAGCTAAAGTGTAAATATTTATTTCTCTATATTCGAATCAAATAATCGGCAAAATTAATTATCCGTCTCTTCATTTCATTTTCATCGTATCAATTCGACACACGAAGGGCACATTTCTTAGAATTCATTACTATAATGGAGAACTTTGGTCTATTTTTGGTTTGCCTTTCTCTGTTCTCAAATCAGACGAAAAATCGTCTAATCGACCGGAATTCGCTGCGTTAAGGTTGTCCTAAAACTTCTCTTCTGAGTGCTCGACTTTGTTAAGTAAAATGGTGTTAGCAAGCTTCGAGAAAATAGCTTCTAATGAAATGAACGTATTAGTAGCAGAATGGCTCTACATACTTTAATAAATTGAATTCTTCGCAAAGTTTCGTGCACGCCAACAACAATTTACAATAATTAAACGAAATAAGTAAAGAAATTTTTCATTTGTCACGTTAGAATATCTGTTACAAATATCATATAACTAACTGAGAACCTAGAACCATAAAGTAACTTTAACTATAATTAAATCTTGATAATCTCTACTAACGTTTATATTTTCTTTTCATTATTTATTTTTACAGTCTACGTAATTTACCGTAGATTTTAGTTACGTAGCAAAACCAAAAACTGTCCAAAGGCAAAAGGCAAAGATTAAGCGAATGAATAAGTGAACAAATCCATCGTCTTTTTGCACGACTTATTTTTATTGTTAAGATCCGAATGGATACAGGCGACGAGAGCCAAACTTAATCCAATATTAAGTGGAAAGTTGAAGGAAAAGGAAATCGACTCATTCGGTTTTACGTCACACGGAAGACAGCAGCTTCTAGGTTCAATCGGTAAGAGGAGAAATTATATAGGGGGTCAGTTGCTTGTGACCCCTACAATCTCCAATCAGGATTTCGTGGCAAGCTAGAAACCTTTTCCAATATGAGGCCAGATAGAAGAGTCGTGGGTTGCTTCTGGAATTGGCGGCTCCAAGAGCCCGGATACCACTGTTTTCATCGACTAGACACGTCGAAATAGCGGAAACGTACGATCATACAATCGGATTTTCTTCCTTTGACACGTATCTTCCTTTTTCTCTAGCTATTCTACGCGATACAGCATCGTATTGATCGATTTTTTTTTGCTCTTTTCAATCGAGCTGCCATCGACGTGACCGTGAAATTCTATTTAATTCCGTTTCATTTATTTCGAACGCTAACCGTAATCCACGTTCGCGCGACGAGTCCCAGATACCAGTGCAAACTATTGTCGATGCTCGTGTAACAATGAACACTAGAACTATCAACGTTTATTTGTTTAGTAGTGTACGGAACGAAACAGTTTAATATTATTTTATTAGTATAAAATTCCTATGAAACATCCAATTTTATTAGTATAAAATTCCTACGCAACATCCAATTTTATTAGCAAAACATTCCTACGCAACGTGGATCATTTTATCTTCTAAAATTCCTTGCTTCAAAGGGTTAATAACTAAACGAACGCATTTAATATAATCTAAGCTATTGCATTATTTTGGACGTTTGAAGTTTGGAAACGTATGTAGACTTCTGCGATCGACTGTATGGGCGTGTAGATTTACCCCAAACATTGAGCTTCCAGATTGAATATGCGGTATTCAAGCAACCCAGATTTTCAACGAGTGACAAATGAAGCTTGTTTTACACAACGATGTTTGCGGGTACACGAAAGGGGATGAAACCTGCACGTGCCTAATAAATCTGAAATATCGGTGAAGTTCTAGGGTAAATGATCCAACTACTGCCACCTGAATGATCAACTATTACTTCATTGCATTATTTTTAGTATTTATTTATCAAAGTCAGTACCTTCATTCTCTAATACGAAGTTCTAGGGTAAATAACCAAACTACTACCACAAGGAATGATCAACTATGACTTCATTGCATTATTTTTATTATTTATTTATCAAAATCAGTAGCTTCATTTCCTAATACGAAGCTGCTTATGTTTGGTAGAACGAATTTCGCCGACACGTCCACCGAAATTTGACACATAGGTATTTACAGAATCGTCTGCTGACTAGCGATTTCTCTATCCCCACTACTGGGGTTGTGGTGGGGAACGAATTCTGAAAATCGGGTGAAACGTCACGTCAAAAGTAAGTTGCTCTGAATCACCAACCGGTTTTCGTCTCGAAATCTCCATAAGAATTTTCGCAATAGCACGAAAGGCTCCTGTTTCCCCCACCACGCTTCCATGCTTCGACGGATGACGTAGCCCTCACCAATACCCAAATATTTAGCGACCGCCAAGTCCGCGTTTCATCGCTAGACTACGGATCCTTTAACTTATAGATAAGCTTATAAACTTATGTGCAAAACCGAAAACCCTAAAATTCCGAAGCTTAAGAATTTAAAGCTGCTAAATTCCAACCCTTAAAAATTCACAGCTTCTAAACATCGATCTATAATAATTGAATGTGTCGAAATTCGTAATTTTGAAAATGAAAAACCTTGCAAATCCTATAAATTCTAAAATTCCAAAGCTTAACAATTTAAAGCTCCTAAATTCCAACCCTTAAAAATTCACAGCTTCTAAACTTCGATCTATAATAATTCGATGCGTCGAAATTCCTAATCTTGAAAATGAGAAACCTTGCAAATCCTATAAATTCTGAAATTCCAAAATTTAATAATTTAAAGTTCCCAAATAAGAAACCGTAAAAATTTGAAATTTAAAACGTGTGTACGTAAACTTTCGTCGCTGATTAAATATAAAATCTGAGCTCAGTCAAATTGCATTTTATAGCCAAATTCTTTAAGTTAAACAGTCCAAGAGAAAATAGTATAAGTGGTGCAAAAGATTGTGGAGCGCATCGAGTTGCAAAGGACTCCCTAGAGTTTGTCACATAAAAATATGAGTTGATGGCAGTGCGGCATGGCAACCGTGGCAACGATGAAAACGTGAAAAATATTTGGGATCAGCAGTTGAAGACAGGACATACACGGTATACACTAGCTACAAGCACGAAATGCGATAAAATATCGCAGGAAACGTGTGGCGAATATACGAGAAGGAGTAAAATTGTGCACATGCGCAAATATAGGGAAAACACAAAGAAATGCGATAATGAAACGACTGAAAAATTGCACTAGACTTCTTCTGAATAAACTTGTTTATGCTGGATATACTAGTTAACTGATACCTGCAAAGTTCCCTTTTTATTAAGTATTAGCGTTGCTTGTCGACTACTTACACAGTTATTATTAACATATTTGTCTATTACTAATAATTTATTGGCGATTGGAACGAACACTACTGTATTATTATATTATTTCGTCTATGGTTTTGAATCCATGAAATTCTATCGATTAAAATGAATCTAAAGTTTAAATATAAACTCTATTAGATTATTGGTTAAATAAATTCGTATCGTGGCCATATTCTCCTTATTTATATGAATTATATTTATCAGCCATATTTATTCTTAGGAAAAATTGTAAATTCCAAAGTAATCATTAAACTGAGGATTTCTATGCATTTATAGGAAATTTAAGTTTGCCAAAAACTTGCAGAATGCTCATAGTATGCAAAAATATATGAAATATCTAAAATAAATCATGCGTAAATCATAAATACAAAATAATCGTAAATGGTTACATTTACAGGGTGAAACAAATCTGTATTGAAGTATAGTTTATTTAATTACGCTCGTAAGAATACGAATTTGCATGAAATCAGCTGTCTAGTGATCGTACTAAACAGATTCCATTGTGTTAGCGAATTGATGCAATCGATCATTGTCTCTATCTATAACGTTTAGTATCGGTCGAGCAATAATAGTTGGTATCAACTTAAACGTTATCAGTGTTATGAATGGCAATAATGATTAATGCAAGTTTCAGATAACAATTGACTATCTGATTATCTCCCGGTGCTGTTGATTTGTGCGCAGGTTCGGCTTACGATAGTACATTGTAATCTTGACATGCGTGACCGCCAAAATGAGGAAACGCACTATACACGCTTCCTATAGTTACGTTCAAATTTCAGTGGACAATGCAATTTCCAATAGCCACCGCCTTTTCTATTTCGATGATAAAAGAATAAAAATATTAACCGCGATATCGATATCCCCTTTTTAAATAACGAAGCGAGATATTTAAAATAAAATGAAATCGACATTTAATTAGGTGTTTAATTTTTAATTTCAATTGGTGTACGTAAATAATTAACGAGATGAATTCTTTGATGCGCTATTTACATAACTATTAATGTATCGTACGTCAAACTAATTTAATTGTAATACAAATAAAAGTAATCGAAGGAAGGAATAAAATAGGGAAAGATGACTTTAAATAAGTAAGTAATTATTATTATTGGGAAAAGAATACGTACAAGTGTTAAATCAAGAGTTGAGTACAATATTTAAAGCTAAATGTTGAAACGTGAGGAAAGGAACTGGTATAAATTATTATTTTATAGAAGTGTTTTCATAAGTTTATGATAGGAATTTTCCTGTGATAAATTTCAACCTTCCCGTTTTTTGGCCAAGTGGATGAACCTGTAATTGAAAACTTCTGTAGCCGTTACGTCGATACCAGACCATCATTAATCAATTTTTAAAGCCGATAACCAGTAGCAACATTTTTCACAAACTGTGAAACGGTTTTCATATTACCTTCTCAATGAACAAACTACAAACTTTGCAATTAATAAAAGATAACGAATAAACGTGTCGCTGTTAAATAATGAAAGTATATTTTCTCTCGAAACTATTTTTTCACTAAAATAGTTAATAAATGGTAATAAATCAATGTCAAACGAATGGTTAAAATAATTAATAATCACTTTAGGGATTAGTCTAGTCACGAGTTGAAGTTTGACAAAGGAGAAACGTATTATAGCCGTAAACATATCTTTTGGGAATTGTCATGAATTAAACGTGCAGTGCCATTTGCATACTAACCGAAGTTTAGCAACGTAATTTATGTCACCGTGACACCTTTTGTATGAAAATCTCTCTGCTCTAATATATGCCCATAAATATGGAAGCAAAAGAGTAACATGTTAATGGTTGCAAATGAGTATTAATTTCTCTACTTCGTCAGACAATACTTTGACTTATCGTTGCATTATTATCTCTATCCTTCTCGATACTATTGTGCGCACCCAATTGTAGCGAATTTTGAACATTAATTTTTGCAATTCAAATGCATCGATGCCAGTTGGAACATAAATAGTATGATATTGACCCTTTCGCTACGATTATTCGGAGGTGAAAAGTAAAACCATAGATAGGGAATAATTTTTATTAATATAAATATTTAGGTGATTTATATCATTGATTATGGTTTCATATTATCGTACGGATAATAACAAAAATAATGCTACGCTACAGAAAAACAGTACGAATACTTTTAACAAATAATTGTCCTATTTTTCTCTTCCAGAAAAGTTGTTTTCCAAAGAGATGGCAGTGAGTAACGATCCGAAGCTGTTAAATCAGAATTTTGTCGAGATTTTCACGAGTACCCCGCGCTAGATATCATTTAGAAGAGTAACGCCTTTTATTGTCGCCCGTCCGAATGCTTTTCCTTGATGGGACCACTCAATCTTTGCAGCTTTATATTTCCCCGCTTTGGGTTTCTTTCGTATAACTCTTCGAAGAATAAAACCTGATCCTATCATGTGCAGCTGCGAACTATATAAACGAACTTCGATACCTCTTGCAGCATTTCACAATTAATCGATCTTAATCCTGCCATCGAGATATTATTAGCGATCGTTGATTGTAATCGTGTTTAATTAATCGTAATCTAGTAACGAGATATTGTTATCGATTATCGTACACCCGACAAACAGAATTGTAGCTTCAACTTGCATTAGAATATAGTGGAAATTAGTTTGACCTAATTACGTACGGCTGAAGTTTGACGAAAGCAGCGACCAAGCAAACGATTATTGCGCACTCTAAATATTATTTCGAAACGAACTTTGTGATCGCCCCACTTTTGCATTTTAATGGGTCCAGATTAACCCGAAATTACGGTAGTTGGAATAGAAGTTTCCCACAACTGAACTTGAATTTGGATAAGAATGGTTACACCGAACCAACTGCTTCTTGCTCTAATTCTCTATGAAATATGATGACGCGCATAAGTTTATGCTAATTTTACGAACCAGAGCTATAATAGAAATAAACGATAGAAATTGGATGCACCAATAAATGAACACTTAAGGAAATCATTGTCCCTTTAAAACGATTTTTTCCTATTCAATGTCCTTATGTTACAAAACTATTCCTATACATCTATATTTTATAATTTTATAAATCTAATATCAATATTTATAAATCTACCCTTTCCTATAAATTCAAATCGAAGCGATTTAACACCTTTAAAACTTAACTAGCGTAAAGCTTTTCACAAAAGTCGTTGCAGACTCCGAATAAAACAGAAGTAAGAAATTAATGCGGATAAAAATTTAAACGTTTGTTCGTTTCACTGTAATGTAAGCTATTTTATTTATTTTTACGTTTAACGTCGATTCACTCGTGTGTGTTCATTTACTGCATGCACATGCAACCTATTCGCTACTTAAATGCTTCCTCGAAATATATAGCTTTGCTTCTGTGTACGTGCTGAATATGTAATACAGGAATGAAGCCGATCTTAACGGGCCGTCGGTGTACATAGTGGAAAACGTGGTTTGGCACAATTTTCTGGTAAACGTTGAACTAGCTTTCGTTGAACATCAGATTAGAATGAAATAAAACACGCATTATAAGGAGCTACTAAACGAAACGAAAGATCAGCGAGAATTTAATAAGAAAAGGATGCTGTCAAAAGAAAATAGTAGTTTAATATTTTGCAATTTGGTACGAAAAGTTAGAATATTTCAGTTGCACGTGTTTTGTTGCGATAATATGGAAAAGATGTTGAAAGTTTTTGTAATAAAAATCATCTGTGAATGTAAGTACGAATTTTCCAAGCAACATAATAATATATTAATGTCGCTTCTTGATTAAACTTTAACTGCAAATTATTAATATTCACTATGCTCATTTTTTAATCGTCTTTTCGTTGAACAATGCTTTATGTGATTTCTCCAATTTGTCAGACAATTTTTAGATCTCTTTTTCAAACAATTTTGAATACGCTTGTTTAGAAAAAATTAAGAAACAATATTGCTTATGGGATGACCTAATAAATTCCCTGATAAATAAAATAAACCTACGTTTATTTTATTAGTATAAAATTCCTATGACACATCCAATTTTATTAGTATAAAATTCCTACGCAACATCCAATTTTATTAGCAAAACATTCCTGTGCAACGTGGATCATTTTATCTTCTAAAATTCCTTGCTTCAAAGGGTTAATAACTAAACGAACGCATTTAATATAATCTAAAATATTGCATTATTTTGGACGTTTGAAGTTTGGAAACGTACGTAGACTTCTGCGATCGACTGTATGGACATGTAGATTTACCGCAAACATTGAGCTTCCGGATTGAATATGCGGTATTCAAGCAACCCAGATTTTCAACGAGTGACAAATGAAGCTTGTTTTACACAACGATGTTTGCGGGTACACGAAAGGGGATGAAACCTGCACGTGCCTAATAAATCTGAAATATCGGTGAAGTTCTAGGGTAAATGATCCAACTACTGCCACCTGAATGGTCAACTATTACTTCATTGCATTATTTTTAGTATTTATTTATCAAAATCAGTAGCTTCATTTCCTAATACGAAGTTCTAGGGTAAATGACCAAACTACTACACTTGAATGATCAACTACGACTTCATTGCATTATTTTTATTATTTATTTATCAAAGTCAGTACCTTCATTTCCTAATACGAAGTTCTAGGGTAAATGACCAAACTACTACCACTTGAATGATCAACTATGACTTCATTGCATTATTTTTATTATTTATTTATCAAAATCAGTAGCTTCATTTCCTAATAACGAAGTTCTAGGGTAAATGACCAAACTACTACCACTTGAATGATCAACTATGACTTCATTGCATTATTTTTATTATTTATTTATCAAAATCAGTAGCTTCATTTCCTAATAACGAAGTTCTAGGGTAAATGACCAAACTACTACCACTTGAATGATCAACTATGACTTCATTGCATTATTTTTATTATTTATTTATCAAAATCAGTAGCTTCATTTCCTAATAACGAAGTTCTAGGGTAAATGACCAAACTACAGTCACCTGAATGATTAACTATGACTTCATTGCATTATTTTTATTATTTATTTATCAAAATCAGTAGCTTCATTTCCTAATACGAAGTTCTAGGGTAAATGACCAAATTACTGTCACTTGAATGATCGACTACGACTTCATTGCATTATTTTTATTATTCATTTATCAAAATCAGTAGCTTCATTTCCTAATACGAAGCTGCTTATGTTTGGTAGAACGAATTTCGCGGACACGTCCACCGAAATTTGACACATAGGTATTTACAGAATCGTCTGGTGACTAGCGATTTCTCTATCCCCTCTACTGGGGTTGTGGTGGGGAACGAATTCTGAAAATCAGGTGAAACGTCACGTCAAAAGTAAGTTGCTCTGAATCACCAACCGGTTTTCGTCCAAAGCTTCCAAGCTTCGACGGATGACGTAGCCCTCACCAATACCCAAATATTTAGCGACCGCCAAGTCCGCGTTTCATCCCTAGACTACGGATCCTTTAACTTATAGATAAGCTTATAAACTTATGTGCAAAACCGAAAACCCTAAAATTCCGAAGCTTAAGAATTTAAAGCTCCTAAATTCCAACCCTTAAAAATTCACAGCTTCTAAATTTCGATCTATAATAATTCGATGCGTCGAAATTCCTAATCTTGAAAATGAGAAACCTTGCAAATCCTATAAATTCTGAAATTCCAAAGTTTAATAATTTAAAGTTCCCAAATAAGAAACCGTAAAAATTTGAAATTTAAGACGTGTGTACGTAAACTTTCGTCGCTGATTAAATATAAAATCTGAGCTCAGTCAAATTGCATTTTATAGCCAAATTCTTTAAGTTAAACAGTCCAAGAGAAAATAGTATAAGTGGTGCAAAAGATTGTGGAGCGCATCGAGTTGCAAAGGACTCCCTAGAGTTTGTCACATAAAAATATGAGTTGATGGCAGTGCGGCATGGCAACCGTGGCAACGATGAAAACGTGAAAAATATTTGGGATCAGCAGTTGAAGACAGGACATACACGGTATACACTAGCTACAAGCACGAAATGCGATAAAATATCGCAGGAAATGTGTGGCGAATATACGAGAAGAAGGAGTAAAATTGTGCACATGCGCAAATATAGGGAAAGCACAAAGAAATGCGATAATGAAACGACTGAAAAATTGCACTAGACTTCTTCTGAATAAACTTGTTCATGCTGGATATACTAGTAAACTGATACCTGCAAAGTTCCCTTTTTATTAAGTATTAGCGTTGCTTGTCGACTACTTACACAGTTATTATTAACATATTTGTCTATTACTAATAATTTATTGGCGATTGGAACGAACACTACTGTATTGTTATATTATTTCGTCTATGGTTTCGAATCCATGAAATTCTATCGATTAAAATGAATCTAAAGTTTAAATATAAACTCTGTTAAATTATTGGTTAAATAAATTCGTATCGTGGCCATATTCTCCTTATTTATATGAATTATCTATACGAAATGTACAATTATTTACATTAAGCTTTCCAGAGTTTCAAATCAGTAAAAGTAGCACAAAGTTTCATGTTTCGAGGATTTTCAACTTTTTCAGTTTCGGGGTTTCAAATATATCCATCTGTAAGAAAAAGAACTAACGTGTCAATCATAGATTTAATAATAATTGCGAACAGAAAGAAAACCTGGCCGAAATTTGTTCTTCATCATTGTAATACGATTGTACATGCGTAGTATATTTCTTATTTATATATACGCACATATTGCAAGTTTTATGACAATATTTTGCCTGGGGCGCATTTATATACGATACTTATTTTATGATAGATACCCAACTTTGAGTGTACTTATATTTAAGATTTATCCATAATTTATGACACGTAACTTGTAACAACTATAGAAAAACTATAGAATTACATATCCCACTTTGCCAATCTACATTTACCCGATTTCGTTCAACTTTCCTTCATTTGAGCTACGGATCGGAGAAAGATAAAATTACGGCGGCGATCGAATATTTTTACGATCGAACGTATCACATTTCGAGTAACCAGTTTCTGCAGCAGTGACTTTTGGCAGACACTGTGAGCAGAGCTTCGCGTTCTTTCGAATGTGTACATAATGAAATGTAAATTATTGAAACCTAGTTTGAACATAGAAGGTTCGCTTGAATACGACCGAGGAAATTTCCAGATTATACGCCCTATTCGTGTTCCGTGAAGCTTGCACGGTACATTACTCGTAGGAGCAAGTGCCATCCGATGAGTTATGTAGCATACATCCTCGTTTCAGTTGAATGGTACGTCCAAATGATACCGTAGTGGGTATTCAAGATTTATCAGTAGTTTTTCTCCAACTTTTTGTTCCGTCAATCTCCTTCCAGTTCAGATACCGTTGATTTGTATCGGAAATATCTGTACACTGCACTTCCCTGCTATATCTTCAAATTTAACAAAGCACCGTGATTTTGAATATTTCACGCGGAATACGTACGTACATTTTTTCAGACAGACATTTGTAGCTCTTTTACAGACTACGTTTTACAGACAAGAGAAACTTTAATAACTTAGGAATCGATTAAGCAGTACGCATAAGATTTTCAACGGAAAATTGTTACACTATCATCGACAAAGATTACTTCGTAAATGCATATTTAGTACGTTTCTCTTGAGCGTGGAAAAATGAAAGCGCTATTCTAATCCTCTTCGTTTATCATTCGAACGTGGAAATGATATAAATGCACTTTGCACATGGTCTTGCCGATTAGATCTTTAATAATCTTTGCCGATATTAATAATAATTTCATATCGACCACCTAATTAGTTCCTCTATTTATATTCCTAATGAAACTAACACTCTGTATATCTTATTTGCTAGTACTGCTACTATTATTTATTATTTATTACTATTACTTACTTATATTACGCCTATATTATTTGTACTCTAACGACAATAAACTACGAGAAACTAATATCTTAACTGATGATAAATCAACGCAATCCGCCATAACAAAAAAAAAAAACAAATTCGATAAAAACGCCGCACTTCAGTGCCGCCAGTATTGAGAGCTTCAAATTAAACCCGCAATTCGTTTTCTTTTCCAACCGCTGATTTATCGAAACTCCGTTCCCTAAACGAGTTACCATGCCGCATGATACAAAGCACGCGCGGCCATTTATCCGTTCGAAAACAGCGCCGGTTAATTCGATTATCCAACGAAATTGATTTATAAATCATCGGTGTTCGTTTGTTCACAGAACCGTGGCACGTTCTCGAAATGCAATATACTGTGCGGCGACTATCCAACGGGGCACGAATTAAACTACGGCCCGGCACAGATGAGGCCAAGGCAGAACAGCGTGTTCATCGGTTCCAGCGCGTCCCTTCTACCCGGTGGCCGCGGTACACCGCGCCGTACCAAAAGCGCGTTCGACCTTCAATTCCTCGTGTTATCCGAGAACAACGCGATCGACGCTTCCGGCGACAAGGAGACGTTGAAAAGCTTCAAACAGGCCAGCGAGTCAACGAAGCTTTTGCAACGCGAGCGTAGGACCAGCGCCTGCAAGCAGGCCAGAGTCGAAAGTAAACCTTTTCGAGACAGAGGGATGAGCATCTGCCAATTCGACGGTTCGCCAAAATTATGGCAACGAGATCGCGGCATGAGCATCTGGCAGTTCGACAGGATGGATGTTATCGCCCGGCCGTTGCAGAGAGATCGCGGTGGAAGCATTTGCCAATTCGACAGGATGGACGTGTTAGCCAGGCCGTTGCAAAGAGATCGAATTGGCAGCACGTATCATTTCGATAGGACGGAGGTTTTGGCCAGGCCTAATTTCGCGACGGGGAAATCTCTGTTGAGAGAGAGGCGGGTTAGCATGTGCAACTTTTTGGAGAAAGACGAGGAAGCGGCGAGGGGTAATCAATTCGAGCGGAGGTTAAGCAGCAGCACAGAGAGGATCGAGAAAACGGAGACCGTTTCGATGGATGAAACGGAGGACGATACGGGGAATGAAATATTCGCGAAATGCACGCGGAGGGAAACGAAGTATACTTGTTATCGGCAGGATCAACCGTGCTGTAGCAAAACTACCGATGTTGCGTTTGGATACAAGGCCACTTGCGTGTAGCGAGAGATAAGATTGAAGGATTTGACAAGGGGGATCAATCGCCATAGTTGCCAGCAAGACGGTTTTGTTTAGCTCTTTGGGGACCAATCTTGCATTCCTGCAACGTTTCATTTGCAATCTGTTTAAACGGGCTAAAATTGTATTAGGTTTGATGGAAATTTCGCAGCGATATTTTGGAATAATTCTATGTTATTGTGCGAGCAATTTTCAGAAATGGGATCAAGTATATAGTGAGTATATTCGAACCTCTGTGAGATGGATTCGAACCCTTGACGAAAAGAATAGTAGTATTTCAAATATAGTCGAATTTTCGCGAAATAAATCCAAACCCCTTATTATTTAGGAAGGTTACTATTTAGGAACGTTATTGTTTAGAAAAGTTATTATTTAGGAAGGTTTAACAAAGGAAGAACTATTATATAGTTTCATAATTGCAAGGAAACTTTAAACATTTTTAACAACGAATTCTTTCAAGCAATTTTTTCCAGCCACTACAGTTTATTCAACTTCTGGTGATTGATACGATTTTACAAGCGTTGCATTAAATTGTAGATTCATAGATAGATAGAATGGGTTTGTTTGTTTTCCATATAAGAATACAAAAGTATTACATTATAATAAAATTGCATTGGATATAATAAATTTTGCTGCCTCTTTACGAAAATTAAGTTGCTAATTAACGTAGCATTTTCTTTTAAGCAAATCTAGACGTTATTTATTAATTATTGCATTTAGGTGGACCAAATGTGAACAGTATTTGTTTAAATTAATAATATTATCGTTTAATAGAGGCTTCATAAAATAATTCCGTTCAAATTTCAACCAACTACGCAACAGAATTTAATATTAAGAAAAATCCTACGAACTTTCTGAACAACCGAATGAAATTTCAGTGGAAGAAGAAATAACAATGGACAAATTGCCACGCATTGTCTTTGATAATTAGAATGTTAGAACGCGGAATTAAACGATGTGAATTGACTGAAAAATTGCAAGTGAAACGTTGCGTTAAATAATGGTGGCTCTTAAAGGGTTAAACTAAACACGATCGATATTTTTAATCTCTTATCTTATAATCACGAGACGTACTCGTGATGCGTTTTCTAGAAACAAGGAGGTAATTCTACTTTTTAAATATTTTCTATTGGCAATTATAATATTCAATCTTATTTATCGGATACATAAGTAAAATTATAGGTTATATATTGTAACGAAGAATATTAGATGACTATAAATTTATATCAAGTTTAAAAGAAAGGTTTAATTTATAAATGACATCTTTTTCTTTTATTTTTCATTTACCCAGATCGTTGGAAAATGGAGCTACTGATTTTTTACAGCTATAATTCCTCCAATTTTAAATATTATAAATTTAACAAAGCGTAGTTTTCACGAGATCTCCCATAAAAGTATCGCAAAGAGATATTGTACGTGAAATACGAAAACGATTTTGGATAAGAAAAGCACAAATAAAATCTTCCTTACATAACCAGCAAATTTTTAGAAGAGATAGTAAATACGAACAAAAATTAGGCCCACTGGTGAAATTTTTATTTTACTACTAAACGTAAGTGGGTAAAAAAAAAGAGAGAAGTATTATTAAGCTAGTTTATGTGGAACAAAAACTTAGATAAGAAATCGAAATAATATTTTCCTATAGACTTATTCCAAATCGAGTCAGACACTTTCGAATTTATATAGCAAATATACGGCTGATCAAAAAATAACTTCTGATCTTTCGGTAAGAAATAGTAATGAATATTTTAAGCAAAATACAATGGTTAAAAAGCAAAGATTAAACTGACTTTGTTTGATACAATTTTTAGCCTATCTTTCACTCAATGTGCTGTTTTATATTCTTCTTATACTATTATATGTACATTATTTATTACACGTATTTAAATATTCTTACATGTATTTAAATATTATTTTATACGTATTTAATAATGTATATAAGCATTATTTTTTTAAAATGTTCAGTCATAAAGTTAACGATGCATACGTTTGGCTACTAATGGTTAATAATTTAAGGGATATATGACAAAGTTTCTGAGTGCATTATCTACCATAACGACCACACGTTCTATTATAACCCTTAAGTGATGTAAAACATGCGGTTTCTATGCGGTGTCACCATTTTGCATGTACGTAGGTTAAACTTCGAGAAAGAAGCAAATTTCATACACGTACAAAATATCGATTCGAAAGCGTCTGATCCAATAACGAATATATAAAATATATTTTGGCAATATTACACTTAACTCTTTCGGCCACGATACTCCAAATAAAAGAACCATTTCGGTAAACTCGCGAGTAAACTGCAAATATTTATGTAATTCACAATTTTTACCAACGTATAACCGAATAAATGAAACTGAAACGGGAGAGTTGTTTTTCTCTCTAATATTTATTCCGAATATTATTTATTCCCCGCGCATCTAAATTTCCAATGAACGCATAAAAATCCGCAGTCTGCTCGAAACGAAAAGTGCTTCAAACTGAACCACGTCTCTTATAAAATTAGCTCACAATGAAATTCAACGTCATGTACCGTAACGAATAATAAAATTGTATTAAACTAGAGATTCAAAATTGACGTTCTCTTCGTGTTGGAAATATAAATGTGCGCAAGTACCGAAAGGGTTAAAAGAAGAAGGTCAGTTGTAACGTGTCGTAATGTAAGAAGATAGTAGGCGGAGTTTATAAAGAAAAATTGTAAACTATTTTTTCAGGAATCGCAATTTTTAGATGACGTTAGGAGGAAGGTACATATATATGAGCCACGAATGAAACAAATACCCAATTCAATTAAAAATATTTCAGAAAATAAAAACGTTTATCGTTCCAATTCTATTGTTCTACTGTCTTTCTTTTTTTTGATAGCAACTATTGTTACCACTTTGGTTACAGTGCATCCGTGTTTATGACGATCGTTCCTGGCAGGAATACATTAAACGTCGTGTACAGGAAAGCCATTGAAATTTGCATGTCCAGTGTGTTTTATGCTCCGTAAGAAAATACGTTCGTCTACATCGGAAAGTGTACTAACCCTTTTAAATGCAAAATGCTGTCAGACAGACAATACCGTGTTACAATTCGTATCATTCGTACGTTTTATTGCTGTTTGTTTATCTTGATTTCATATTAACCCTCGGCACTTGGGAGATTTTAAAACCAATTCAGTTTTGGCGACTCACAGTGCAAAGGATTAATATTAATTATGTATTTTTAGTGAAATAATTAGTCTACGAATTGCAGCAAAAATAGGAGCATCGTTTAAATAAATTCGATATCATTCGAGAGATTTGAAAATTAATTCATTTTTGGGATTTAGACTGCAATGGGTTAATATTAGTTATGATTTTTTAGTGAAACAATTAGTCTACGAATTGCAACAAAAATAGGAGCATCGTTTAAATAAATTCGATATCATTCGAGAAATTTTAAAACCAATTCAGTTTTGGCGACTCAGAGTGCAAAAGGTTAATATTAGTTATGATTTTTTAGTGAAATAATTAGTCTACGAATTGCAACAAAAATAGGAGCATCGTTTAAATAAATTCGATATCATTCGAGAGATTTTAAAATTAATTCATCTTTGGGACTTAGACCGCAATGGGTTAATATTAATTATGCATTTTTAGCGAAATAATTAGTTTCCCAATTACCTAAGAGTTTTAAGAGATTTATAAAATATATCATTTTAATCTAAGCTTTCAGAGTTATTTGAAAAATAGTCTATTTTTAAACAATACAATTATCTCATAGAATATTTCACACGAGAAATGAATTAATGTATTTCCAACTAATGATTTGTTTCATGTTTCAAGTGATGCACTATTTGTTATTTGATATCGTAATTTGTTATTTGTTATTTGTATTTTGTCGACCAAAATATGCTTCAAAAATCAATTTGTCACTGCTACAATCACAAGCGTGTAAAGGAAGGTATTTCAAAGGGACAATTTACATATCATTAACTGACCTATTATTAATTATTAGACTGTGGATTTTTACGCAAATTGACCATTTTAGAAACGCGTTTAAAACTGTAGAACTTAACGGAGATTCGTTTTGTCTTCTAACTATTATTACGTTTACCGTACTTTCGATATTTTATATGGGTATTCTATAATTTTTCGTGCATTGAAAATTCTTGTAAACGCATAAAAATCAGCAGTCTAGTAATTATTAATACATTGAATGTCGAAGTGGTTCCGGTATGATACATTGTAATTACATATGTGTCACGTGCAAATCACGTGCATTTTGCTAAGAAACGTAATTGTTTAAATTTACTAAGACATTTCCGGTACTATTCAGTGCTATTATGCGAATTATTAACATTATTAAACGTAATTGAAAATTTTACTAATATGATCGTTTATTTGATTCGAATACTTCAATTAAATCCACTGTCACCAAATCATCGTTGCTAATTACGGTATTCAACGTGTTAATAATAGACTTATTCGTACAATTTAATTTCACTATTCGATTCAAATACAAATCACTCGTACCGAACGATTAGTTTTAATTTAGAATTAATTTCTCACACGCGTATGCGTTTTTGTATACATTAAACAAACGGATCGAAATAAATTTCTTTACCATACGTTCATTTGTTTTCTTATTTCAATTCGCTTGCTTCGCGTATCGTTTTCGTTTTTCCTCATAAACACTAAAAATGGGAAGAAAGTGGATGATATTACACATACACTGATATTCAGTGGAGAAATGCTCGAAGCATAGTTGGCTAGTTTATTCTTAGGACAATTGGTATTCGAGTGCAACGTCCTCCGAGGAAACTATTGACCTATAATTATAGTCTTGTAGAAGTTATACTATTAAGTACAAACTTTCTCCATAACTGATATTTTAAAACGTTAAATATATTAGTGTTAAACTTTAGAACGGTGGCTTTTAAACGACGAATAGTTCCGCGAACTATTTTTCAAATAAAATAGGGAATAGTTTTATAATGTTACTACATTCTACGATAACTGTTTCAAATTTTATAAAATTTATTCCTTTGTTAATTAACGTTTTCGTTTTTTTACTCTTATGTAATCTGTACTCTATCATTTTTAATAAAACGTATATTCAAGCTTATTTTTGTTGTTAATTTGATCACCTTTAGCGACGTTTGATCGAATACTTTTTTAGGTAGTAAAAGTCTTGCGTTGCATATTATTATTTTCACCGATCCGCACTTTAAACTTCCTTCAAGCCTATATTGCTTTTCTTAGCCGATCTTTTTTTACATACTATGATTCATTCATACTATCACGCTCGACGCAACTTGCAACCGTGAGAAAGCATTTCTTAATCGTCGAGACAGAATTGTTTGAACACGCGGCGTTTTTTTATTAACAGACGTTGCTATCGTTGAAAAACATTCTTTAATCCCATGATTTATAACGACGAGTGTAAATTGTGAAACAGATCATGGTGTAAATATTTTTTGTTAGCTTAATTTAGTTTATTTGATTTAGGGGATACACCCATTAAAAAAACATATTCACTTCAATTGAGGTCAGAGATTATTTAACATACGATACTACAAAATAGCAAACAATCAATTAAACTGATCGAGAATCTTGATTCTTGGCTCTTAAAAATAAAACTTAGCAACACTAAAAAAGTCAAGATTAAAGTGCAGCCTGTTTTGCGAAAATACATATTCTATTTACCGAAAAGATTTTAAATAGTCTAATATGATTGCAATCTACGTTCCTTTTCGTAATAGAAAAAAACCAGCATTTAGCAAACAGATTCTAAAATTATATTTAACTAAATAAATGCTTTACTCATCAAATTGCTTCTTGTGGAAAAGTATTTTTCATTTACATGCAGACAAGTAATACACAGTAAATTAAAATTAATCCACCAAGGATCAACGTTATGTTAATGCAACATTTTATTTGTACCTTTTTCATACTTCATCAACTTGTCCAACTTACGTAGGCGAAGAAATGTATACAGAAAAGAATTATTATACGAATCTCGACAACATCTTTTCGCAAACACATTAATAAAGAATGGCATTGTTACGTCGAGGCACGTTTTGCTTCTTAATGGGTTGAAACGGGGACAATTTTTTCTTTTCTTTTTTTTTGCGATAAAGATGGGCGACCACGGAATTGTCGGCAGTTCTAGAGTTAAACGTGAAGAGATGGCTAACAACGATTACTTCCTCCTGGTAATCGATTCCGCAGCCACGATTGACAATCTGGAAATTAATACACCACTGCAGCCAAGGCAAATAAAGAACACGGCATTTATCGGTTGCCGATGACCTCTTTAACCTTTTCAAGACGGGACGCGATAACGCTTAGCATTTTTCGTTCGATTATTAACGATACCAATTTAACTTTATTAACGATACCGATTTAAATTTCGTGCTTTAAAAATTGTCGTATGTTTAAAACAACAAAAATGTTGATGGACAATACATCAACAATATTTGTCGACACCCACAAATAAATGGTTAAGGGATCTTTTTAGATAACGCTAATTTTAGTTACTTTGGATGAAACTTTTATAAAAAAAATATTCATACACCGTGAATTCTTGACTTTTATTGGAAATATCTTTTTCAAAGCAACGTTAAGTAGAACCCTATTTAGGGTTTAATAATTCGTAAGGATCCAGTTTTCAATTCAAATATATCTAATTTTCCAAATTCCACAGAGAAGAATATTTCCAATAGAAATCGAAAGCTTGCAACGTATGACTACTTACGGGATCCCTTGTCTCGTTAAATAAATAAATAAACTCGTTGTCAACGAGTGATCATCATACGAGTGAATGATTGAACGATTATTTCGAACATCAAAAAAAAATACGAAAGAATAGTTGTGTTTTTATAATCATTTACGTTACTGGAAAAGTGAAAGCCCTTCCATAATGGAACACGCCCCATTGATTGCAATGAACTAAACTAAACGCTCGAGTGTTTGACGAGAAATTTGACGCGAACCATTCGATCCCGTAATCGTATTATTTATTATTTACGGATGTATACTTTTATTCAAGAATAATATCTTTAACCTCTGCAATGGTTAAGCTTAACATTGTGTCAAGGTGCTCACCGTACCCTTGCACCATATTATCCCAATGATCTTTAAAAGGAGGACACTTTGCCAGTATAGTGACAGCAACATTCGACCTTCATAAATCATAATTATTTTACCGTCAAAACGAGACTTCTGAATCATTTCTTCCGATGGCCCTTCTGTCGCGGCTAATAAAGCTACGCGTGTTGCGATAAGTGTATCATGTGTATGGATCATTGCATAAAAGAACACAAGGTAGATACGGTTAATAACAAAAGTATTCGAATACCTTGTATACTTTAATAATTAATTTATTAAATATTAATTTTCTCATCGAGATTCGAGTTATCGAGTTTCTACTATGCACCTAGTTTTTAATTTGTCAAAACACTGTTAATCTTATTGTTGGTACAAAAATGATCGTCTGCTTTGAATTACGCAAGAAGTATGTGCAAATATTTAATTATCATTCGCTATCCATTCAGCTAATGATTCCGAAAAGAAAAGAAGAGTAATGAATATAAAAAAACTGAATTCATGTTATGAATTCATAATTACAACATTATTATACATAATTACATACATTCAATAACAGTTCAGAATTGAAAATTAAAGTTACTTTTCCATCCTGTATTTACGTACTCATTCTTTCCATTCGTGTATGTTTTCACTCTAATTTTTAATACATTATTACGTATCGCACAACAAGTACTATTTCTCATATCCATACAATCCATCAATTTCTATGTTAACACATAGATTTTTCATTACGTTTAAAATTTCAAGGGAATTATTGTTGCATATCAAAGAATTTCCTAATTAAAATTACATCAATTCATCTGTAAAATATCTGATCTACGTTAATGGACAGTGAACACGCTATTAATCAGCTAGTCTTACAATAACTTTATTATTCAACTTTATCTACTTCATCTGAACACGTTAATAGACTTTTTTTTATTAACAATGAACCGGTAGCCTATAAATCAGCTATTCACACTCCACATCGATAATTGCTAAACTTTTTGATCTCGCGATTCGCCTTTGAAAGCGGTAATTCTTCATGACCTACTCGCTTATACTTTGATGAATATTTGAAAAGCAAGGTGTACTGCGTCGGACAATTTTCAAGAGGTGAAACTCTTCTAATGGACGTATTAATTACTTTCACGTTTTAATATTTCACGCGACCTACCTAAAATCATCTCCCGACCCACAGTCTAAGAATCGTTCTTCTATATTATTAATGACAATTCAACCAGAGAATAAAATTATTAAACGCATTCTCGCGATAGATTCTAAATACACGGAAACGTAATTAAAATCCGTACAACGGCGTGTAACGAATAAACGTTGATTATCAGATTACGATGGTCAACGGATAATCATTGAGTTATTAAATGTGATTAATGACGCGTCAGTGGAAGACATCTGTTCCCGAGGACGGTACACTGGAATTATGCGATACATTAATTACAACGTGTCACTGTCTGCTCTTTAACCGTATCTCTATAATTCTGCAAATAATTATTCGCGTTTAAAGCCGAAGGACTTGTTGTTAAATTGTCCTATTATTTTAAAAGTGTTATCCACTTTGAAGTTACAAAAGGCAACAGAGTTAAAAGCTCATGGGTTTCTAGTGGTACATTTCGAAACGACTAATTTGAAATATAAAAGCAGATCGCTCGCGTTATTTAGAAGTAACGTTATTTGGTACCCGATAACACCTGTGTTCGCTTAAATTGCTTTCACAGAGCTTTCAAGCTCAATCATTACAAATGCATTCGATCGCGTTACACTGGTACGGATTGCAATCGGGCTCAGGCGGTAATGGTAGCTGCATTATACGGTTACACCAATCGGGAACTAATAAACGTGTACATCGCGTAGAAACAAGAACATCGTAGCTTTCATACTTTAAAGAACAGGCAAGATCGTGGAAAATGCTTTTATTTTCATCCCGCGTACGCGAAAGCTTTGAAATTGTACGTTACTTCCAATTTTGTAACGTTAAGCCGGCGCACCACGTCGGATAACCAAACGAATTTTAAGAAATCGTACAAAATTTCAAGCGTTGCCCACGATTATAATTGGACTACGGACTTTTATGCAAATTCATGTTTTTATAGGTTATTATAATGTTTGGAGATTGAGGATTGCATCGCCCTTTAAGCATCATTATTTTTACTGTATTTTGGATATTTTACATTGTTAATAGGCTATAGTAATTTTCTGCGCGCGCGAAATTTATTTTAACGTTTTCGGATAAACATAAGATTCTGTATTCCAAAACTTTGTTTCACACAGTGGAGAATTCTATAATCAATACATTTCTTAATTAATAATATAGTATAGTAGAGTTATAGAATAGTATAATATATATTATAGTATAGTATAGTATAATATATATTATAGTATAGTATAGTATAATATATATTATAGTATAGTATAGTATAATATATAATATTAATTATAGTATTATATATAATATATAATACTATAATTAATTAATTTGTGAATACATTCCAAAACCACTATATCCCAATTCCATAGCAAAATTACCACCCAAAATTTAAATGTGCAAAAAAGGAACAGACTGCATGTAACATATAAAAATATAAATCACGTTTAAAGTAAAGTACAAATCATTGTATTTTACGAGTGGAACAACCATCTATTTAAATTCCATTTCTTCAATTTTACTTACAAAGGTAATTTGCATAAAAATCCTCAATCTAGTTATGAACTTTTCGATTGTTCGAATACTACGTATACTATTCAAGCATAGTAATACCACGTATTTTAGTAGTATTACGTAGTAATACCAGCTTATATACTATGTTGTTTTATGCGAATTTAATTTACGCATCTCCCCTACCGTGAAATAAAAAATACAGAATTTGTTCGCAACAATAAGATGTAAAGCCGTAGATACAAAGTTCGCATTAAACAAACCGTATCCTTTATTCGCGGTTGCGCCGACGTGAGAGTCTAGGTTAATACGAGATAGAGGGATTTAAGGTAGAATAGTTTCTATTACAATACGTATTATCGCTTTGATCTCGTTCTTTCGTTTGTCCGACGGAAATTCCTATACTAGCGGCAAGCGTTTCCTCTGCACCAATGGAACAAAGTATTTTCGCACGGTCATTGAAACGCTATCCATTATAAAATTCCCAAGTTTAATAACTATCGTACGTCATAGCTTAATCATCCGTCAAACTTGCAACTTTTTCTCTGAATAAAAATTACGTACGAGTTCACTATAAAATATTGTATTCTTGCAAAGAAATAAAATAAAGATCTTGATTTTTTTCCAAGTGAAACGTTTCAACGTCAACAAGTCAATCGAGAAAATTGCATACAATTTTACGTTGCATTTATATAAAATTGGTATTATAGAATTGTTTGAATTTTCACGAGAATATTTGAGTTGACTATTCTATCTTCTGCCTGTTACACGCGGTACACGCATTCGTATTTAACTAACTATCGGTCTTTGCCTCTTTAAGAAGCTTACACTCTGATTTAATTACATTCGACCATCTTAAGCTGTTTTCTACCACGCTAATTGCATTTACTCGTAGCCCTTCATTGATTGCACGCCTTTCAAATGCTTCTATTGAATAATTTACCAAGAAGAATCTGTTTAGTCAATTGTACATTTCTTAGTCGAAAGGCAACTTGATCAAGTTCGCTTATTATCGTCACAAATCGCTACAATTATGCGATGAAATTAAATTAACGAATAGGCCAATGTGATACATATATATATATATATTGTGCTTCTATTTTTTTAATACGTGTGTATGCATATGTATATATATTTTTCTAGCTATTTTTCAATGGCAACATAGAAGTACGCTCAATTTTGTTGAGCAACTGTATATCCGTCCGGACTGCCCTCGTATATTACAGTTACCACGTGACAGATTTCCAGAGTGACCCAGCATCAAACGAAAATGAGCATCCGACGCTGGAAAGCAGCGGTTTTTTGCGGGAACAGCTTAGCATTAGAAATGTTTCTCCTATGTCGTCCGGGCCATTTATCAGGACCTTGTCCTTGGACCTTAACGCGAATTCGTAGCACCGCTGATATATTTCTTACGCATCGTTGGCGTGGCTGATTGAGAGTGATGGATGACGCTCGAGACGCATACACGTGGTTGGATGGATCAGAGGGCATTACATTTTATCGACTTCGACAAAGGGATGATCACTGCGGCGGAAAAACTCCCCTATCGATTCGAACTCGGCTAGTTTTTACAACTAGAGTTTCTGCCACTTCACTATGCTCCAGTTAAAGAAGCAGCTACTAACTTCTTAGTAAATTAGGAGCAAATTACACTCATAAAAATAACAGTATAACATTTAAACACTCTTATCGATTCGAGATTAGCTAGTTTTTTGAATTGGAGTTTTTGCCACTTCACTATACTTTAGTTAAAAAAGCAGCTACTAAGTTCTTAGTAAATTAGGAGCAAATTACGCTTATAAAGATAACAATATAACATTTAAACACTCCTATCGATTCGAGACTAGCTAGTTTTTTGAATTAGAGTTTCTGCCACTTAACTGTGCTTCAGTTAAAGAAGCAGCTACTAACTTCTTAGTAAATTAGGAGCAAATTACACTCATAAAAATAACAGTATAACATTTAAACACTCTTATCGATTCGAGATTAGCTAGTTTTTTGAATTGGAGTTTTTGCCACTTGACTATACTTTAGTTAAAAAAGCAGCTACTAAGTTCTTAGTAAATTCGGAGCAAATTACGCTTATAAAGATAACAATATAACATTTAAACACTCCTATCGATTCGAGACTAGCTAGTTTTTTGAATTAGAGTTTCTGCCACTTAACTGTGCTTCAGTTAAAGAAGCAGCTACTAACTTCTTAGTAAATTAGGAGCAAATTACACTCATAAAAATAACAGTATAACATTTAAACACTCTTATCGATTCGAGATTAGCTAGTTTTTTGAATTGGAGTTTTTGCCACTTGACTATACTTTAGTTAAAAAAGCAGCTACTAAGTTCTTAGTAAATTAGGAGCAAATTACGCTTATAAAGATAACAATATAACATTTAAACACTCCTATCGATTCGAGACTAGCTAGTTTTTTGAATTAGAGTTTCTGCCACTTAACTGTGCTTCAGTTAAAGAAGCAGCTACTAACTTCTTAGTAAATTAGGAGCAAATTACACTCATAAAAATAACAGTATAACATTTAAACACTCTTATCGATTCGAGCTCAGCTAGTTTTTTTAATTGGAGTTTCTGCCACTTGACTGTGCTTCAGTTAAAGAAGCAGCTACTAACTTCTTAGTAAATTGTTAGCAAAAAGCTCTTATAAAGATAGCTCTTATAAATATAACATTTGCGCAGTTTCATGACCTGCTAATTTCAGATTGAAGTTCAATATACAATTTGAGATTTAGTTTCCATATAAATTCTAAACTTAACGTTTCTAAACTTAACCTAAGGCATAGACAAAGATTCGAGTAATGAAAAGCCATAGTGGCGAAGAAATATTTCCTTGCGCTATATTTATTATCGCTCTAGCCGTTTTATAAATCGCAGTTTACAGGTCATTAACTACAATGTCCCGACCAAGGTCTAATGTACATCGTGGTGCGCTGAAATGTTTAAAGGAAACGCTAGCAATTTGAGAGCAATTACACCGTGGCACGAGAAAAACTACAGGAAAATCGTTTTCTACGTTGCGTCGGTCGTCGGCTGTTTTTTATTTCCTTCAAACATTTGTTGCACCGGTGCCGATATTTATGACCGCCATAGCAAGCATTTGCAGCTTTCCTCGCCCATAATAAAGTGTTTATCAATAAATAAAATACCCTTAATAATTCCTATAATTTCCCAATTTTCCCAAAGCATCGTTTAATTCATTTTGATGCAATAACAATATTCGTACTAATTTTAATAGTCACTTCCACGAACTTACTCTATACATTTTTTAACTACTGTTTAATGATACAATATTAAATGAATGCAAAAGTTTCACTGGATTTATAATACACAGTGTAACCAATATTTTGCAGAATTTAGCGAATTAACGTAAATCTTAAGCTTATCCACTTCTAAACAATACAGTTTATGCATCGGATGGAAGAAGAACAAATACGTCAAAGTATCATTCGAAGGAAATCAATATGAGTTTCCATTAAAGCATTATTTAACGAAAAGTAATATTACCGTCTCTTAAAAATTGCAGTCTTTATTATTGTACGTGTAATGGCTTGTAGAAAGCCTCAATGAAAACTTTCAAATTGATTTTCCATTGTCCTATGTACCTTTTTCCACGCCAACGCCACAATTGAATTAGCCTTGTTTTATTTTCATTGGGAAAGTACTCGCGATACCGCCAGCTACTATTGTTAACAATTGCGCTATTTTAGCAACGTCAATATTGAAAAGGGGAAGTGAAGCTGTACTTGCGGTCAGGAAACGGCGACGAGAATTAATCCGTGGTTCGCCTTCCGGAACTTCTACGATTTCAGATGATTGTACAGTCGACCTGTCCGTATAAACTTTACACACTTGTGGCTCAAGGTTTAATTGTGCGTTCCCAATCTTTGCACATACAGCACCGTGCAAAAGCCCCACATCACGTATGCCATTGTTATCTTGCTTATATTGTACTGTACAAATTACCGCTGTTTAAAAACGTTCGAATCAAACTTTGGAGAAAATCACAATATATATAATATACATAATATATAAAAATCATAAACAGATACCGAATATAACTACAGTGCATAAAGTTATCTCGCAAAGATAAAGCGAGGCAACTTTATAATGAAAAACGTGAGAACGTCTTATAACTTCGAAGTTGAACGACTTTTGTATCCACGTTAATTAGGATTGTTTCGATCGTCTTCGCGAGTGCCAACGTTGACTCGAATTCTTTTAGACACCGCAGATTAACACGTTCACTGCCAACCACGAGATAACTCGTAATTTTGGTTATAGCCTAGGGCGCAAACTACGAGTTATCTCGTAGTTTGTTTACTCGTCATATTTGTGCAGCTACAATGAAATTCGTAGCATATCAGTGTAAATATGAATAAATAGCCCCAGGAAGGAGTACAAAAAATCAAGGTTGGTTTACACGAACAGAAAATTGATTAATAAATGAACAGAAGATATAATCGTGCAAAGTTTATTCAACATCAAAAGCAAAAGAATATTTTTATTGTTCGCGATCATTTTTAAAACACTTACTATAATTGGAGTTTTTAATAATATAATATGATTAAATTGAATCCTGCAAAGTGCTGTAGTTAATAGTTAATAGCGTTAATCGTAAGATTCAAAAATTCGTGGCGTTGATTTGGCAGTCGCAGTGTTAAATATATTTGTGAAAGAACGGAAGGTGTATTTTTTCATAAGCGACGTGAGATTTTTGCACAGCACTGTAATAGCATCTAACAGCTAGCATTGACACGGTATTGAATTTCGCGGTTACGAGAGAATGGGGTCGAAGCGCGGATAAACAAACGTATTTCCTTTACCTGCAATCTTATTCTTAACGATCCCTTTTGTGGATCACTGCTCTGTGCAAAAGGTGCACAGCTACGGAAGCGATAAATGGGATAAACAAATAATCGATTACATCGTTATGCAATCGCAGCAGGTGGGATAAACGAGAATTATTCAATCCGGATGCACTTTCACCGTCTGCATTACGTAATAGCCGTAGACGACGACGTTCTAGGTCATTTTCTACAGGGAAAAAAAAAAGGTCGCTTATGCAGCCGACCACGAACACGAGGTAGTCTTAATGTAATCGGTCAAGTTGAGTCGTCAGCCTTGTTGCCTCGTTATCGAATAACGGGTCAAGGTTATTAACATGAGACGGATAAACCCGGCGTTTATTCGTTTATTTTTTATGATAACGAATAAAATGATTCTTCGTTCAAGTGACTCGTAGCTTTCATTGCGATCGGATGAGTTTAATCCTTTGCGGACGAGAAGTAATGACACTTGCGAGAGTACTTAAGTTTTGAATTCCACGACTTTGAGTTCGAAACCATTTAATTTCCAACGATTTCAAATGTTTATTATTACATTAAGTATTCATTGCATTAAGTTCTGCGCTTTAAAAGTCGACATGGGTTCGGAAAGCCAAAAAATGATTAGGCGACTATTTGTCGACGCTCGTCCGCAAAGGGTTAATCCCTTGTCATACTAATCCATTCGCTTGTTAACAAATTTCTCTTAGCTATTCGATGCTTTTGCAACGTATGACGTCCAAAATGTTATACTTAATTGTTGCTTAACAGACCTCGATCTTATAGCTTGTAATACGGTACGAAATAGAGTTGCGGATTTGTTACAAATACGGGGTGTGTTTCTAGTATTTAACCGTAATCTTTATCGCGAGTCACAATCGTTATTGTTAGAGAAGGGGTTGAAACATTGGTATTCAAAAGTGAACTGTTCGCGAGTATTAGTTTAATAATTACATTTATCTAACAAAGTATTGGATACCGGAAGAAGTCCAAACAGACAAATTAGAAAATTAAGTGGCGGAAACAATTTAAACACGTACTTGAAATGCAAAATTCGAGTAGCTTATGCTTTCACGAAATACAATTTTATTTAATAAAGTTGTCACCAATGGCGAAATCAAACAAATTCAGCAACTTGTCAAGTTTTAACGCACGTCAAGATCCGTGTGTATCACAGCAGTAATCGATGCTATTAATTTTAACACGCAGGTTTTTTTGTTAATACTGATAATAACTACTTAATTCTAGTTGATTCTCGTTGCTTCTTCGATAAACACCGGTTTCAAGATGCAAGACTTATCATCAATCTTCCGTATTTGCATTTGGTTACAGTGATACGGAATGTTCCAGTTTGATGTACGTTAAGAAAGGTCAATAAACGAGCTACGCGAAGAAGTTACTTTGTGGTTGAAATGTTGTTAATTACACGCCGTTAATAAGACGATATTTATGAGGACTCTTAAATCGTAATCCGTGTGTGCCACGAGCCATATTCAGTACGGCTGCACGAAACAGCATCGTAAGGCTTTGTGCCCGCTGCAATTGCGCCGGATTCAGAATCTCTCAAAAGCAGCAGCAGCAGCACGCTAACCGCTGATTGCGTGAAACGCGAGAAGGATAATTGCCTTTGTTACCCGTGAGACAATAGAACAATTTGTCCTGGCCACGAGAGATTTGCCAAAATGTTTCAATTATGAGTACGAGAACGAAAGTGTTCTTTTACTTCCACTGTAGAAAAGCTTGTATGTACGTTATTGCTTGCCATTAACCAATTGCACCACGACAACGAGTCACACTCGTTCTATCAATTGTCGCGTACATTTGACAAAGACGGATACCAATGTGACGGTGAAATTTAATCTGAACGCTAATTCTAGCTTTGTATTATAATATTGGGAGTTATTCAATAAAAGCTTTCTACGATATTCGAACAATTTGTGCTCAACATAATGCGAAAGCGGTGCGTAGATAACGCTAGCATAAGTGAGTAATGAAATAATAGTAGCGCAACTCGTCGCATGCGGTTTCGAAGACATTGACAACAATATGAAAAGTGATATTTTTTTTTCCACCCCTAGAATCGCTTCTTTACAAAAATAAAAAATGGATCCATTAATACGATCACTTAAGCAATATCTGTGTAAAGTTTCGGATTTTTTTGTTTTTAATTTTCGAGTTGCCGAACATTCCTTGCTAATTTTATCATATTTACGAGTGTGCCAATTTAAATATGTATTATCAACATATGCCTGCTATACGTCAGACTTTTGTAGGTATTTTCCATTGGCGTTTGCCTTTGCGATGATATCATATTACAAGTAGGCAAAACTTAACATTTTATTTACAAGCATAGTTGGATTTTGTTGTACCTTCTGATACATTTGTGACGTTCTATATTTTCTTAGCATAAATAAAGTAACATCTTCTACACTTTTCTTTTTTTTTTTTCAAAGTATTTTTATTCATGTATCAAGCAATGATTCTCCATTGCAATTTTTTTATATCTTAAGAATGTTCCCGTTATTTTTATTCTTCTAAAATATGTCTTAAAATGTGCAGGTATATATTTGAAATTTAACGTGCACATTTCAACTTTCGTGACTGCACGTTCTTTTCGTTATGATTGACAACGTTATCAATCAAATAACAATAAATCTTAAGTGGCTTGAACTTCGAATTAGTCATTCGTATCAGCTTTGCAAATTTTATCGTCGCGCGTTAACTCGTTATCTAATGATTGAATACACGTGTTGATTCCAATCTGTTTAGGGTACAACGATGATGCATCGTAATCATGATACGTAAGTACTAACGAATTGCAAAAGTATTCACACTTTTCAGCTACTAAATTCACAAGATTAGTATAAATAAATTAAACAGGGAAAATTATACATTGTACGTAAGTTCTAAATATTTACTTTCCACGGAAAAGTATTGCAATTATTTGCGCATAAATGCACAACCATTCTAATCGTACCTTTCCAGTTTATCATTTGTTTAGTCGTGAAATATTTTCACCATTAAATGTCCCCACTTTTATATAACTAAACGCTAAGTTAAACTTTCTCCCTCTGTTTAAAAGAGCTAAATATATGTAACACAGATACCGTATTTTATCGCTGCATTTTTGGTTAATTCCACACTTTACTTTCATTATTACTGTACCAACATGATTCGTAGAAAAAGTATATTGCAATTTTATGCAATCATCAATGCATGCAAGGAAGAACTGACCTTAAACAAATGAATACATAATTCTATTCAGATAACAGAATATTCGAATAGTAGAACGTTCAAATATTATGGTATTCAAATAGTGGTTTTCTAATATGGGAATTGGAGATATTTTATATCTCCAAAGAATTGAAGATATTTTATACCAAAGTCTGGTACACAATATTTTAATAATCCTGTTTGGATAACACGATATTCGAATAGTAGAACGTTCAAATATTATGGTATTCAAATAATGGTGTTCGAATATGGGAATTGGAGATATTTTATATCTCCAAAGAATTGGAGATATTTTATATCACCAAAGAATTGGTGATATTTTATACCAAAGCCTGGCACACAATATTTTAATAATCCTGTTTGGATAACACGATATTCGAATAGTAGAACGTTCAAATATTATGGTATTCAAATTATAGTGTTCGAATATGAGAAGCTGTACCGTATATATTTTATATCAAAGCCTTATACGCAATATTTTGATCGAACTAAACCCGATCAATTGACACTGATCAGAGTTCGATCATCGACCTGATGATATTTGCGTTTGCGGCGCTGACATGTTACTTTAAACGTTGTATGTAAACTAGACAAAGTCGTGTCGATATTCCCTCAAAATTTCGTTGCGATATACCGTCCAATTAAGTTTGCAACAGTATTTATCGTTGACCCATGAAACACGTTAACTTCCTGACGTAATTTATTCAGTGCCTTACTCTGTCTTACGAGTCGGGATGGCAACGATGCAACGATGTTTTCTTTCGACATACAATTTCCGTATCAATGTCCAGAGCAATAATCAATAATATAAAAACAGAGCAAAGTGATTAACCCCACTGATAAATTTAACCCTTTGCAGTACTTCGACTCTGCTACGGCGACACGTGTGAAATCTAAGGTTTTCACTTATTTTCACCAATTTAATTCCAACTTATTTTCACCAATTTAATTCCAACTTATTTCAAAGCGAAGCAAATTAAGGGCAACTTTAAGCATTCACGAAATACACGATAGTTTAAAAATTCTCACAGAAAAATGTGTCCGAGTTATCGGTTATCGTAGCTGTTGAAAAAGTTTTACAGCGCAAAGGGTTTTATACGTAAAATCCTCACATATTCAAATTTCAAGTTAATCGACTGAATAGATTCGAATATCTACCGTACGCCAGGCCAAAGAGCATGGTTTCGATAAAAATGCTGCTAAAGTTTCACTTTCAGACACTTTCTGAGCTGTAACTTTGTCGCGTATTGGAATTTTCCAAAATCTTTCCAAGACAATATTCTAGGCACGCGAAACTTTAATAAAAGGTACGAAAAGAATATTTTTAAAAAAAGAAAAACTGATACCTCACTTATTGTACATTAAAGAAACTTTATCAATTTCTCTACCTTTCGTTTCGCGAAGTTAATCAACATGACGAACGAGCGTCTGAACGTTTAACAGGAGAAGCAAAGGGTTTATACGCATTGTCGCGAAACGATCCCTTTGAATTCGCAATTCCGCAATCCGGTTGATGTTCGGACGTTTCCTGTCGAAGGTGAACCGGTTAGGGACATCGCTTAGGCTGTACTATCTGGCCTATCCACAATGAACGTCGAGAAAGGGACTTAATCGAAGTGAGCGGCTTATAAGAGCGCGTACGGTCGAATGTTTCATTCAGTTCAGCCACTGTGATCCAAGGCATACGAGCGCCGGGTGCTTATCTGACCTGCCAGTTGCTTATCGTTTCCCGTTTGTCCCAAACGCTGTCTAAAATCGCGTTCTAACAGTCCCCCATTTCGCTGGCTTTATGCTTCGATTCATGCGCGCGGTGGAACTTCTGCATTAAACTATACTACCGCTAAACTGTAAACTGCGCAAACAGTACTTCGAAGATAACAATACATTTTATTCCGTCTGCGGTGAAAAATTTGCTTTAATCTCTTCTCATAATAATAACGAAAAGTTCGGTGGAATATTATCGCGTTTATCGAGTAATAAATCGCGAGTGAATCTAGTGTGAACAAATTGGTGTGAAAACGTGGTTAAGTTAAATGATTTCGAAGAATGGAAATATGCGAGTGTTAAAGCATCTTTAAGTAATAAAATATATATATATATAAAAGTATATAAATATATAAAAGTATAAAGATCTTTTAAGAGTTTCTACCGCGGTCTAAGTAAAAGCAAAATCGGGATTTCTCAAAGGAGAACACAGAATAGTATTCTTATGTTAGGAGGAATAGTGGCCGGTTTTTATTCTTGTGTTTGTGAAGTGCGAATTCGAGTTAAGAGACAACTTTCTCTCTGAGACGCGCAGCGCGTCGAATATATATGGGCGTTTGAGGCAAACTGAATAAGTTACTTATAAACTACTCAATTCTCCACTTAGAACATCGTAATATTTCCTTAAAAAGAAATAAAAGGATGCGTTGATGCAAAAACATACACGATTTACTATCTTAACGCTAACCGTACCGTCACGTTGTGTATGCAAAGTGAATAAATCTTTCTGAGCGAAGAAAGAAGCAAACAGAAAAGTAAGATGCGAACAAACTGGTTAATCGGAGGATACAACAATTTTCATAAAGTTAAATGGATGAAAGAAGTAACAATGAACGTAGAATCATAAATCGAATATCTAAAAAATATCGAATATTAAATACTATTATATTATTGAATATTAAATAAGAATATATTTTATAGACTTTATAATTTTTATATTTTATATTTATAGATTTTACGGCGCGGTTAACGTTAAAATGATTAATGCAAACAAATATACGATTCACCGTTTCGAATATAATAAAGGTCTACATTATATGATGCAAGAAAAATGTACAATTTCATTGAAGAAATTCAAGTTTAATCGTATAAAGTGAAATGTTGAAGGAAGTGAGCTTTAGTACCGTGCGTTTTCAATGTTAACGGCTTTTTTGCTATCTTTTTTTCAAGTATTCCTGTACCAAATAAACACTCTAAATTACATTCACGCTACGAATCGTACAATGTTGACCTTATGATTCTTTTCCATTAAACTACGCACTGTTCAACGCGCCGTAGAATATAGGTATCCCTCGTATAACGCGTGCGTTAGGTTCCTGAATAATGTGGCGTTATAAAAATAGTATTACGCGAGGCGCAGATTACGTATAAACATCGGATTTGTTTTCTGAAAACGACTGCTTTAACTTACAGCATTTTTTTTCTCGGGCCAACACAGATATTTTTGCAATATCACGCGAATTGCAACGTAATACGATTAACTAACAATAAGTACAGGATAAATCATTCATCTACAAAAATATAAACTATAGAAGCTTTTTCGCATTGTTCGGTTTTTCGTTATCCGGTGCAAAATAAATAAAATGTGGTATTCCTGCTTTCAACTAAAAAAAAAGGATGGACAAAGTTTTCAGACGTCGAAAATTGGATAACGTTAAAAGAATAACTGTTATATCAATCAACTGAAACTTTCCAGTAACTGGAAAGTTAATAAAGCAATGGGTTAAATAAATACCGCGTTGTACAAGGGTTACTTATATTTCATTTCGCGCCACTAGACATTTGAAATAAACTTGTGAAAAGCAATTGTTTACTCGTGTCAAAGTATAGCAAAATTGTCGGGCTCAACTCTTTTATATCAAGGTGCTACGTAATTTTCCTGCATTCACGTACGTAAATATTGTATAATTAAAATATAATTCGTAACAAAAATGCAATCATTCAATGTACCACTTTATAATATGGTTATAGATTGAAAAGCATTTATTTCTCAAATTGTAAGAGAATATCTTATGAGAGGAGAGCATTTCGATAAAAGAATGCCGGTTGAAAGCGATCTTTTAAATTTTATCAGTGTAACAAGTTGAACACGCGTCTGGTAACTATTCAGTGAACCATTAAATTAATCATTCGAATCTTATATAACGGATTATAGTCATCTAAAGTATTATTTCAAACTTGTAACTTATTTAATTCCTCTACGTCAAAGTTATGGAAAAAGTTAACTAAAAATGCAATCGGAATTAATCGAGTGCAAAAGTTCAAACGAAACAAGTAGAAACAATCTGATTACAGTAATTGACGTAGGTTATTAACAGTCGAAAACTTAAACAGTTGAGCAATGCCTCGATATCATCGAGACATTGAAAACTTGTAGAATTCGCAACTCACAATAACAACGAATTAAATACTTCTTCGACTCTCGAAGAAATCTTATCTCCGAAATTCAGCAAGTTGTCGAAAGAAAAAAAGAGAGGAGAGTAGAGATTAGTATGAAACGTAGAATTGAGCAACAGTAGGAAACGTAGTAGATCAAAGGCCACTCAACGTGTTTTAATAGAAGGAAGGCTGAATAAAGCGACTCATGCGTGAAGTCGTGAGACAACGTGACTTTCATTCACAACAGCTGAAGCTACATAACTCTATAGTTAACTACACGCACAAGTATCGCAATTACAACTGCAAACAGTGATAAGAATAAAACGGTGCATTATTCGCACTCCATTAAAAAATATAAAAATTCTTAAAAAGGCTTCTTTCAACTCTTCTTTGGACATTCAAATTTAATCCCCTTCAAACTTATCACCGTGTCGATAAATATAAATTAAATATCGTAGCAGCGTTCAAGGTTTGGCGAGACTATAGAAAGTTAAATAGATTTTCGAATCAGTGAAACGTGTTGAATTTCAATACGAATTTCTGTGGCCTCTTAATCGGAAAAAGGGTTAAACACGCAAGTGTTAATTAACCCTTAAATGCTATCGTTAATATCGTTAAAGAAAGAAACTGCAATGGAAAGTTTTAATTGTTATTCAATGTTAGATGAAAAGGGTTTATAATTATACAATAGTAAACTAGTTTACGTAAAATAGTTTGCATTACAAAAATACTTTGCATCACAAAAACATCAACATTTTTAGCTACGTTTATATTATCGCGTTTGGCCGAAAACTTTTTGTCAGGGAATAGTATTTATCGGCCACCAATAAACATTATTCGAAACTATTATTTTTAAATTACTATTTGAAACAACTTTCACCTAGGTTTGTTCGAAGGTATCGTTTTTCTTTCTCGAAGTAATCGTAAGGAAAATATACTGGATCCGATGCAAGGCTAGTAGAAAAACCACTTAAATACTATCGGATGGAAAATATCGAAAATATCAGCGCCAATGTTAACCCATACAAGCAAACAATTATTGCTTTTCCGATTTCTTCGAGGCTATAAAGTTTCGCACCTCTGATGAGAAGGAAACAAATGCTATTTTCTTGGATTAGGGGGGAAAGATTCTCATCGAGAAAAATCTCTGCAGTTTAAAGCGCCGTTAGTCGTTGATTGCGCCTCGCTTGGAATCCGTTGCTTCGCCACCTGATGGTCTTTCAGACATTGAAACCGGAAGCCTTGATCCTACACCATTAGAGACAGTTGGCCTATCCCGGAAATTTAACGTATAAAAACGCGAGACGAAGAAACGAAAGGAGGAACCGAAGACTCGAACCGACAAGTTCCTCAAGTTTCGAATGCAAATATGAGTGATCGGAACGATAATCATTAGCGTTCTGTATACATTTGCATGGTGAATGAGTCAGCAGTAAGCGAACTAAGCAAAAATAAAAATGGAGAACGTTTGCTACGAACAATTAAAGTAGAACGCGTTAAAATACAAGCGAAATATATGTTACACATTCGCGTCAGTGTTTATCAAGATTTTATAGTGTTCAAAGATATGACGAATTATGTAGCCGGTATATAATTCTTATCGAACAAATATTTCATACGAAATGAAATGAACTAAGGAATACTAGAATGTGAACGGAACACGAAAATTAACGAAACATAATTTTGTACACTATTTGTAACTCGCGTAATTAAAAAAAACGATTAATGAAAGTTATTAAGTATTTGCATTCAACGTTCTGAAGTCTGATCAAATTTAATTCAAGATGGCACCACCAGAAGGGTAAGTTAACAAATATTTTATTATTCCATATGAATTGCAATTATTGTTAATTTGTATACTCTAATAAGATTAACTCTAATTGAAGTTGGACACAACCTTAATATTTGTAATTTAACACCTTCGTCTTTTAAAAATACCATTTCGAATAAGAATTTAATAAGAATCATATTAATCATAAGTATAGAAAGTAATTCTGTGTCCCTTTAACAGAATTTAATTTAATTTCATTGATAAAAATTCAGGCACAACTGTAATAACTACATTAATTTACATTGTTCTAATATTGATTAAATGCAACTTGGAATAAAATGGGGATTCTGTATCGACAAAGTCATCAAGACTTTAAAGATAATGGTTCTAAGTTACAAATTATATTAAGTATAATTTATATATATATTAAATATTAAAATACAATCTAAATGATAAAATCAGTTAATCCAAAGTATATTATATAAACTGTTATGAAATTTATCAAACAAATTTCTATTCAGGACTACTACTTTTATTATCACAAGTTCAATTTGATTTCGAAGTACTTTTACTACACTTATTTGACTTTATTCTTTGGTATAAAATTCAGCACGAACTTACGAGTCTCGTGATCTATTAGCATCATCTATCCATCCTATAATAATCTATCCCTATCGTTCTCAACACAAATTTCGCTTGCATGAACTCTACTTCCTGTTTCAATGCTCGTATCTCTGCTCTAAACAACATACTTCCCTTTGCATTAGGTTGCTACTAAGAGTTCCGTCCGCTCAATTACATCCGAGGAAAATTTCATTTCTGAAAATTCCTACTACAAACATCCGCGAAACTTCGGTTGACCCAAAATTAATATCGGAATTCTTTTTGCGTGAAACAAAGTAGTCATTTTTTGATTCAAATGTAAGAGAAACTAATCTTGGTCAGTAATAAATTTACGAAGTCTCCAAGTTTTCTTTCATCGTGTCGCAATATTGCAAATTTTACTTTTCACTTTATCCCCGAAAACTTTGCCAATTAAATACGTTTATTCGCATTGAAAATTAATGTTCATTCGTTCTTTCCTATTTTCGACTACTACGTACAGTTACTCGCAATTAATAGTCGAACACCATACTATCTATTCGTACTTAACGTTTCGTATACGAAAGAATGATTAAACTGCTGATCTTTATACATTTATGGGCAATTTAAATGTGCAAAGAAACTAAGGGATGGATTTATTTTATAGACAAATTCGTGGTAAATTCCAAATCAGTATAAAGATGAATCTTGTAGTGTTAAAAACAGTTAAAAACAATTTAATGTATCACGAAAAGGGAAAAGAAAAAAAAGCTTCGAGTGCAAAGGGTTAATAATTATTTTCGCTATAGCAATGGTATACGTTTTTTTTTTTTTTTTTTTAAACGTTCTCGTTTCAGCGAGGAACGCCATTCGATGCTTGGCTACGATCCAGTGGAATATACAAAGGTGACAGATACGGAAAATGTCTGCGACGATATCGAGAATAATAATACTCACGACAAAGATAATACTTACGATGATAAATCGGATGCACTGCATTATTCGTCGAATTGCAAAGGCGTATTTGCGCAGGTGAAGTTGAAACAATTACATTATTAGTTCGCGCCGTGTAATTAATAATGCGATAACCATCGAAAACATTCGCGTGAAATTCAAATGTTACGATAACGTGTTGCAGTGTTTAGTATCCGGCGCGATTTTATTGCTGGCAGCTGGTGGAGGGATGCCAATTGGTTTCAGTGCCATTTTGTTGCCGCAATTGGCCGAAGAAAATGGTACAATGCACGCTGATCGGGAACTTGGATCTTGGATAGGTACGTAAACCTTCCAAAATCACCATTTACCGTTCAACGCTGCGTTTACGATTTAACCTCCTCTATTAAAACTGTAGCGGCTACGAAAAGCATTTGTACACGATTACATTTTCTCGATTAAGCACCTTTTAATCAGATTCTACATTTTAATCTGTCTATAACAAATTTTTATAGTCGCGTAAAGGCGCTATTAATTCGAATACTTCTAATTAATTTTATACCACAAAAACGTATTTCTATCTTTTGTTATTTAAATTGCATTACAATAACAATTTTGGTGAATTCATTTTATTTTAAGATTAATTTGAAAGAAAAAACAATGATAAATTAGCGAGATAGAAATGATTATGATAAATAGTGGAGTTAAACGTGATTATGATGAATAAGGAAATTTGATTTAAGATAGATGTCCCAATTAATACCTAATCACAATTTCATTCGATTATTTTCGAAGTTATTTAATCTAATAATCGTTCCAGTTTACAGCGCAACATTAGTTAACGTCTTCTTTAATAAAATCTCTGCTTTTTTACGCGCGTCGAGTTTCAGTTTAAAATTTATGATGTTCCCTATAAATGGATGGTTTATCTTGCACTTACAAGTCAACGGTGTTACGAATTTTCTGTATATGAGTTTCTGGATGAATGGCGTTTAAAATTGCACGAGAAAGTTCAAGAGCCAGGCTTACAAGTTCAAGGGTACTTTACAATCAGTACTATACACATTGCTGATGAAACCGACTGGCTATTCGCGGTGCTTGGCGTGTTGTGACTGACCTACATATACATGTATTGTCTGATTGGATAATTTTTATCAATGACAGTCAAGGCCAAGAGTAACCACCAAGGATTTTACCTTGTTATCAGATATGTTTTTTTAACTGCCGGAACATCCTTGCGGAACAATCGAGTAGCATTGCCGCGGTTTAAACCCCATGGGAACGATAACATTTTTACTCTCGCAAAAAGATCGCAATTGCGTTGGAAAAATTTAAAGTTTAAAACTTTAAATTTTAAACTTTAAATTAAAACTTTCGTTTATTTTATTGGTTATTAAAGTTATTATTAAAATCTAGAGTCCAAAACGATTCTTTTCATTTATTTTATTATTTATTATTATCGGAATTTAGAATCTAAAACGATTCCTTTTAATTTTATTTTATTATTTAGTATTTTATTATATATTTATATATAATATAAATTTTATATTTAGCCTTTTAACGGCGAAGTTTTGTTAAATATATAAGCGTAAAGAAGTAATATAATTTGTACGAAAAGTTGCTTTTCTAAGCAGAGCTAAAGTTGTGAAACTTTTAACCATTTAATAGTGGAATTTTATTTTGATTATTTCTATCTACGTGACGAGTATACTATCAATATTCTTCATTTCCTTTCTTTGTTTAATTCCTTTACTTTTGTGGAATTTAACATTAAGTTTCGAATAAATAGAAGTTTAAAAAATACCTATAAAAGAAGCTGTCTGCTTAATTTTTAGAAAGATTAGGATCCATACTTTTTGTCACTTTAATAAATAAACCTGAAGTAAAGTTTCGTTATATTATCTTAGAACAATAAGTTATCCGTAATTATTCATTAATTACCTAATTGCAAGCGAGAAAATTACTTATTCTATATAACTTATAATGTGAAAAATTCGAGTATCGGTAGAAATTTCAAAAAAGTTTGTTTATAACTTATGTTTCAGCTTCGGTTCACAGTTTAGCAACACCTGTTGGATCTTTAATCTCTGGCCCGCTGTTAGATATGATTGGCAGACGTGGTTCTTTACAATTTTCAGCGGTACCACTTTGCGTTGGTTGGTTCTTTATGGGTTTCGCTACGAACATCCCTTGCCTTTTAATAGGAAGAGTTATACTTGGTTTCGCGGTTGGTCTAATGGCGGTACCAGCTCAGGTATGCATTAATACACTGTACTTTTAGATCTCCATTTACTTCGATTAATATAACATAGTATTTTTAGAATATAACATAGCTACTTTGCTATTTTTCAAACGACGAATTTGCTTCGTAAATGTGGAAATACTGAAAACTTTTATCAACAATATTTAAAAGTTGCAGCTAATAAATTGAACCATTCTAATTAGTTTCAATATCGTATAAATACTGTATAAATCGTATAATATCGTATAAATACTCGAATAATATATTAGGCGTAGGAATTAATTCATAGCCTTTATCTTTAAACTCTCGGCACGTTTATTAATCCGAAATAGCTACTTTGCTATTTCTTCATACGCATAGAAATGCTGAAAAATTTGAATATTAAAATTGTATTCGATTTTCTGTGAAATAAATATTAAATCTTATGAAATCCAGAAAGGCTTAAAATTAATTTGTACGCTTAAGAGAAACGGCTATTGTTTTTTTTTTTTTTGCATATATCTGACATAATTTAACGCAGAGATACAATGTTATAGTGTTAGTTACAGCATGTGCTACAAGTATCAGTAGAATTTGCGACTCGTCGCTAACGGCAGGCGTCACGACAGGCAGTGTAACACAATTTGTCATACTTGCATCGTCAGAATTACCTATATAAGCAGAATTTACGACCCTACAAAATGTTCTTCGGAGACCTGTGCCATTACACATCGGGATAACACATGGCGCTAACATGTTTATGCTTCTGCATTCGCATATTTTTATCCCCCACTCGATGAAGTTTAAACCATTTCCTTTTACGACATCGAATAAATTCAATTTCAAAATATACAGCGATAGTTTATTGCTACGAAAACTTTACAAAAAATATTGCTTTAACCCTTTAACTTTAAAAAAAATATTAACCCTGGTGCACTGTTACGAGTTAATTACGCCACAGAAATGAAAACTGGACGTTGAATAATTTCTTTTTAAAATATACAACGCGTGTAATGTTCACGAATTTTTTCCAGGATTATCAGGATATATTTTATCAGGATTATTAAATATGTTCCATACGTAAAAGCATATATTATGCTATTAAGTTGCAATGATAAATGTTTGATATTATAGTATTGATCCTAATGGAAAAGTGTTTCGATATAACAATTTTTCGAAAAATGCATAAGGGTTAAGATGCAGTTTTTGCACTCCGATTTATACTTCAACTTCTGTGTAAAATATATTCGTAATTTAATTCCAACTCTAAGCTTGAATCACACTTATATTACGATAATTTTAATATATTATTATCTTATTATACTTAAAATTTAATTATTCAAATTATTGCTTAATGGCGCATTTTTCGTGTTCTACTTTATCCTGCATTCTCGCTGTATTGTTACTCAAGAACAATCCGATTAGTTCAAGAAGAAAACGTTTACTTCTATCTAATATTCCGACGCGTTTACATTTTAAACAAAACACAGCTGAGTAAAAAAAAAGCATCAATGCTTCGTTCAAAAAACTCCCAAAGTGGGAGTTCGTATTTGATTCCAATACAAAATTATAAACAATTGAAATCTGTCAATGTACTCTGGACCACTCTGTACATTTAATAGAAGATACCAAAGCGTAAATAAAATATACGGTCAATATATGGTAAAATATATGGCCAATTATATTTCTCTACGTTCGTTATAGTACATTCGTTCGTTGTACTATTTTGATTTAATACCAAAAACTAATTCCTGTTGCGTTTAATGTATCCTACGTCCCTATGTACACGCAATAGCTACGTAACTTTTTCAATTAAAAAAAAAGTATAAATGTTAATATGTCGCGTTGGACGTTAAAATGTGAATCGATCGTTTTAACAGGTTTTGCTAGGCGAAATGGCGGATCCGGGACTTCGCGGATTCCTAACGGGAGGAATACTCGCGTTTTATTGTCTGGGAATCGTTATAACGTACGCCTTGGGGGCTTCTTTTACTTGGGATACCGTCGCTTTCTGCGGAACCGTACTCCCTGTGTTAGCACTGATTGCGCTAATCCTGATACCGGAAAGTCCTGCCTGGCTCGTAAGACGAAAGAAACCCGATAAGGCGAAGAAAGCTTTGCTATGGTTGAGAGGAAATAACACGGAACAGGTACAACGTTTTTAACAATCGCCTCTTCTATCGAGAGATATATAAATTCATTCTATATACAAATACTTTTCGATAAGTTGAAGACAGTTATCGATGAATATGCAGATAACGTCAAGATTAATACGTTTGCATCATTAGCGCGTATATTCGCGATCTTTATCGTCAGTCACTTCAAATGATATCGAATTATACGCAACAATTAATCTAAATTGCTTTCGATGTATGGTACAATTTCTTTTGCTTTTCTTTTGTTTTCAATGAACTCTTACGGTTACTTCAATCTTGATGGATAATTAATATGATTGAAAAAGTTTGCTACATTAAAACGTGACTATTCATTCTTGAGGGTTTCTTTTAAGGAATCCATTTTTCTTTTTATTACAAAGCATTGGATTTTTTATCACGATGAGCTTGATGCGTAATGTGCATAATATAAACTTCTTTATTTGTTTTTACCCTTCAGATATCATAAAATTATTCATTTTATAACATCCTTTTAAACAACTACAAGTATTCAGATTTAATAAAAAAAAGGGCTTGATAATAAGGGTATGTAGACCGGAACTCGGGGAGGCGAGGAAGATACAATTCAATTCGTTTAACGTTACTTTATTCTTTCGACGAGCGATAGACGCAGACAGACCTTTCGTTGACCGGCGTACCATTTTATATTTTTCAATATTCGAATGGTGGGGAAGAGTCCCGATGGAGAGAGCTAAGGGGTATGTTGCCCCTTAGAATTTCCCACTTCCCCGTCAACGGTCATTCCGTCTTTCCCATTACCTACCCGGAACTCGGCAGCCAGCAATAAAAACCAAGGATCGCCTCGACTTTGAAATCACATGCGAAAATAACGAAATTACAACTATCCCAAATTTTGGGTTCACGTGCTGACCAGCTGCAAAATTAACAAGTACTGGTTCCTTGGGCTTTATTGTTGCTACGGCAGGCTCTTACCCTCTAACACTCGCTACGCGACCATATAATTAAGCCTACGAGTCTACAGATACATTTTTCATTATTTCGTATGATGCAAATGTATGTATCTGTTATTTGCAATCCTTTATCATTTCAACTTTTTATGTTTATTGCCGACATTTTGGAACGTGCTTAGAATTGTTATCAGATAAATTCAAGTCTGTTAAGAATAAATTGCAACGAAAACTACTAGCGACTTTATTTTTACGCGTCGATATTACAATGAATAAATCGTCGAAAAATGTTTCATTCTGCAGGTCAATGCCGAAATGGCAGTGTTAGAAACGCGAATGAAGACAGACTTAGCGCGAACATCCGAGAATATGTCTTGGCTCGAAAGCATTTCCTCCGCAATTTCTACAATTCTCGAACCAAGTGTCTTCAAACCATTGACGATCATCAACGTCTTCAATATTCTTCAATTAATAAGCGGGACATATGTTATCGTGTTCTACGCAGTAGATCTCGTCGAAAGTATCGGTAAGAATAGCCATTTTCCGATTTTACGTCTTTGGGATCCCACACACCCCAAATTATAAAAATTATAATATATATTGAGTTGAGTAAAAAGTAATCTCGTATTTTTAGGTCAAATTAAACAATGGAATATTTTCGTATTAAACGAGAATTTTATTAAACAATGTATGCACTGTTTTATTCAATACCTTTTCGCCAATTTCAGGCAATTTCAAATTTCCATGCTCAAATTATCTTCCAGTTTTCTGAGACAATAAACCCGGGAAATACGTAATTACTTTTTACCCAACCCAATATATAATTCTTTAATCTTTAGATTTTATCTTTCACACGCAGGTGGTAACACCATAAACAACTATTTGGCAGCTCTAATTACGGCAATTATTAGACTTCTATTTAGCTCTGTGGCGAGTCTTTTGTTATTAAAAATGGGTAGAAGAAGTCTAGGAATGACTTCGGCTATCGGAACAGCAACTAGCTCGCTAATCATTGCAGGATATATGTTAGCTAAAGATAAAGCTTCTATTAATGTAAGTATCCACGTCATTTTTATTATAAAATATTCGCAGTATTATACCGCGAATAAAATAAAAATTAAGAAGCATCCTTAATTTACTTAACCCTTAACTACTATTTTCGTATTGCGAGTCCGCTGATAATTACTTATTCATATCTATTTTCCTTTCTGCACGATTTACAAGCTTATCACTCTCGATACTTTTCAATTATAATGCAATGTTTAATTGAACATTAATTCGAATTTTTAGTAATTACTGAAATCGAAGTTGGACCCCTTAATTATTAATACCAAAGCAAAGAAGACCTATTAATTTTGATCTTTCATTCGCCACTTTAATGCTAATGATAACACAATAAACATTAGTGGTCTAACAGATCGCTAACAATGATTAAGTAAATTTTAAATAAGTGTAGTAGTTAAGGGTTAAGATAAAATTGAACATTAATTCAAATTTTTAGTAATTACTGAAATCGAAGTTGAACTCCTCAATTATTAATACAAAAGCAAAGAATACCTATTAATTTTGATTCTTTATTCGCCACTTTAATGTCAATGATAACTCAATAAACATTAGTGGTCTCACGGATCGCTAACAATGATTAAGTAAATTTTAAATAAGTGTAGTAGTTAAGGGTTAAGATAAAATTGAACATTGATACAAATTTTTAGTAATTACTGAAATCGAAGTTGGACCCTTTAATTATTAATACAAAAGCAAAGAAGACCTATTAATTTTGATCTTTTATTCGCCACTTTTATGTCAATGATAACACGATAAACATTAGTGGTCTAACAGATCGCTAACAATGATTAAGTAAATTTTAAATAAGTGTAGTAGTTAAGGGTTAAGATAAAATTGAACATTAATTCAAATTTTTAGTAATTACTGAAATCGAAGTTGGACCCTTTAATTATTAATACAAAAGCAAAGAATACCTATTAATTTTGATTCTTTATTCGCCACTTTTATGTTAATGATAACACAATAAACATTAGTGGTCTCACGGATCGCTAATAATGATTAAGTAAATTTTAATAAATGTAGTAGTTAAGGGTTAAGGAAAAATTGAACATTAATTCAAATTTTTAGTAATTACTGAAATCGAAGTTGGACCCCTTAATTATTAATACAAAAGCAAAGAATACCTATTAATTTTGATTCTTTATTCGCCACTTTTATGTTAATGATAACACGATAAACATTAGTGGTCTCACGGATCGCTAACAATGATTAAGTAAATTTTAATAAGTGCAGTAGTTAAAGGTTAAGGAAATCAAGTCATGAAATATTAATCCTAATGCTTTTTACTCTTCCGAATTTTCACTCAAACTTTGGCAACGCTTCTTCTTTCGTTTTACAAAAGTATTCATTCTATCATTTTTTTAGTTTACGAATATTTCATTTAATACATAAGATGTCGCGTAAAAAAACGTAAGTATATTTAAGACTAATTTTTCACGCTACGTTTGTGTTTTAGATTTACATTGTTGGCTTTTTCTTATTGTTGTACGTGGCGGCTAATACCATAGGCTTAATGTCACTTCCAGGTTTAATGGTTGCCGAATTATTGCCGCAAAGGGCTCGAGGAATCGGCGGCGGTTGCAACTTCTTCGTTTTCAATTTACTCATTTTCATAGTTACCAAAGTTTTCCCCATGGTACGTCCGCGTAATTAATTATTTTCGCGACTAGAGATTTCATTTTTACCGTACAGATCGCGTAAAATCTACGGCGTTTTTTGTTTTTTAATAATCACAGGTGAACGATGCAGTGGGCATCGTTGGAATTTTCACAATTTTCGGAAGCTTCGCCCTTTTGGAAGCTATATTTATTTACGTCGCGTTACCGGAAACGAGAAATTGTACGCTTCAAGAAATCGAAGATTACTTTCAGGTACGAACTCCATATATTTGTGTATATTATAATCATTGGACCGTAACTTAAAATCAGTTTCAGAAAAAAAACACACGCAATTAATTTTCGATTATTCCCGAATGAAGAATTACTCGAATCAAAGTAGTTTCAATTTTAAGAAACCTATTATTGTTTACAATTATTTTTAATTTAACCATTTCGGACACGATATTGCAAATATGAAAAAAAAACACACGCAATTAATTTTCGATTATTCCCAAATGAAGAATTACTCGAATCAAAGTAGTTTCAATTTTAAGAAACCTATTATTGTTTACAATTATTTTTAATTTGACCATTTCGGACACGATATTGCAAATATGAAAAAAAAAACACACGCAATTAATTTTCGATTATTCCCAAATGAAGAATTACTCGAATCAAAGTAGTTTCAATTTTAAGAAACCTATTATTGTTCACAATTATTTTTAATTTGACCATTTCGGACACGATATTGCAAATATGAAAAAAAAACACACGCAATTAATTTTCGATTATTCCCAAATGAAGAATTACTCGAATCCAAGTAGTTTTAATTTTAAGAAACCTATTATTGTTCACAATTATTTTTAATTTAACCATTTCGGACACGATATTGCAAATATGCAACGCTGTATTTTGTTTCTACGAAACTAAACGATAAATGCTTCTTTTTTTTTTTATTCAGCAAAGTTGGTTGATAAGTAAGTTTATTTTTCATTGCAGCAAGATAACTTGCTTTGGATCACTCGTTCGAGGGAAAGGAGAAAGAACAGGTCGTACAATGCGCCTGAAGCTTGATATCCAAAAATACACAAATTGTAAAAATTCGTGTACATAATTGTGATGAAACGTGCAATTTTGTAACGTTTACTTCTATTGTATTATTTAAATATACAGAGCGTAACTCGTGGTACAACTGATATCACCACGATTCTATATCAAAAATAGATAACATCGTAGAATAGAATTTTCTCGTTTGAATCTTCATTTTCGGGAAAATGAGATTTGCAAATTTCTCAACACTGTCTTTAAAAAATTCTATTCCACATTGTTGATGTATTTTTCCATTAAGAATCACCGTGTTGCCAATTGTACCACTGGTTAGTGATGAATAATGTGTTCTGATTTTATTATATAAAAGTATGTTGTAAATTTACATTTACACGAAATGTAGTGTTCATTATTATATAAACTAGATCCGTTACTTTAGACGAGATATAGGATATAGGATAGACTTATCATCTATTAGGAAATTGCGTCTCATATTCTGAAATACCGATTGTATAAAAACAATTGTAGGTTCTGAAGACGATTTAGCGCGAAAAATTTAGAAGCTACTCGAATTTAGAAGCACTCGACTCAATAATCTTGCCTACGATATAAGCAGCTTTAATATCGCGGTTATTTCAATTAAATACAAAATGTGCATCTTTATTGAACGAAAAGGAACCGTGTAAAACAGACGAAGAAAGAGAAAAAAGAAACTGGAATATGTAGCAAAATTGTATAACTTGTTACGTATTATAATAAAATTCTCGATAATATAATTGATTATTAACTTATCCTACATTTCATCCATATTTCCGAACCAATCCCAAACGCGGCGTAAATCAGTATTTTAATACGATTCATTCGAAATTCTCTAAATTATCAACACAGTAACAGTGTTGTCGAGCAAATAGGGAAGAAAAATAAATAATAATAATAAGATGAATAACAATAACCGATGGTGAAATCGTGAAACAACTTGAACAACATTTCAATGAAACCAAAGGAGAATTACAGAAGACGAAGGAGAGAGAAGTGAATCCATAAATAATTCGAAGCTTTCCCCAAAGCATTTCGAGGCGTTCGTTGCTTTCCAACGAAATAAAAATGTTACAAAGAATCAATCAATCGGCAGTTAAAAAATATTGGGAAGCAAGATAGGAGATCGACGAAGATTGCTAAATTGTTCAAAAGCTTTTGTATCTTTCTAATATCAATTATATACCATTTCTATTATATATTTATGTAACAAATATGTTTCAAAATAAACGAAACATTCGAGCAGTCATTTTATTCATGAGATTGACGACAGTTCGTCAAAAACTAGCTGCTAATTCACGTTCAAAACGGTAATTGTAGATGTTAACACTAGAACTACGACTTGTTAACAATTTCTCATAAAAATCGTATAAACTTACAGCGATGCATTATTGCAAAGCCACGATTTTTTTATTGGAGATGTGTAGACATTTATTTTCATTGCATTGCGTTATATACTCCTTCAAATATCAATTGCTTTAATTTCCATTGATAAAAAAATAAATACGTCTTAATTATCTGTAGTTTCGGTGTTAAATATTGTAAACCGAATTCCCTAAAATAGAACGAACGCGCAAAAACTCACGCACGCGAATCGAGACTGTGTAAACCTGTCCAGTTTTAGCTACTTATACCCGGCGTACACAACAGAAATTGCGCTATCTATCATAACTAACCCGCGTGTATTTGAGAAACGGCAAAAAAAGTAGGTGCACCAACACTTTCCACGGTTCGCACACAAACGACAGGGCGTAGAAAAAAGCGACGCTGGAGAGAACGACCCGAGACGTCTCCGACAACTGAGCTTGGCAAACAACTTACTCATTTCTAAAATACGTAGCAATTTGCTGAAATTAGCTGACTAATGGATTCTGACCATTCCGTATATTGAAACATATCGTAATACCGTAATACGGTGGACCTTTGAAATTGGAATTATTCGAAGTTTCCAAATTCGCACGAAAACACATAATTCGAACGGAAACATATTAAATCATTCGACAGACGATCGTATTCTGTTTACTTCACTTCGCGCGATTGCATAATTAATTCTCTCGTGACTCCAACGTATTAAACGAATAAAAATGTAGTCGCAAGATTATTGGCGCGCGTTAAATATTATCAGTTATATGGAAAGTGAAAAGGTGATAAAATAAGCGGTTCAACTTTTCTTTACCAGACGAAAAATGATTAAGATTTCGTTATATAATCTGATAGAATTTGATGCTTGGTCCTAGTTATATTATATTTATTGCGCTGATATAATTCGAACTACTAAAGATAAATAAGTTAACTTGAAATGAATTAACTGAAAGAGTAGAATAATAAAAAGTTACATTCCTGTTAAAGTAAACCTCCAAATATTGCTATACAATGATAAATATTTCAAAATATATATTTTTAACCAGGTAAGATAAATATATTATGCAAAATCTACTAATCGTACGTGTACGTCTTTCGTAAATATTTCTATACATTTAGAGCATATATACAATAAATATATATACGTCTTTTGCAGTCAAAGGGTTAAATGTTTTTGGCCTATACCGTAAACTTGCAGCTTTTTAAAGTAACATCTTTTTTCAGCGTCAATAATACTACTTTTAAAATAAAGAGAAAACGTAGCATAGAAAGATCTATCCTACTGTAATAAACGAAATATATTTAAAAAGAATGCTTCCACCCACGAGTGTAATTCATGCTGGAAGTCGCAACGCTCGTTTAATGAATTCTGGGAAGCACAATCGATCACCGGTGCCAATTCGGATCTTTCGTTCTACAGAATGATTGAGTGGCCAGGGGGACCAAAAAGCTAAGCGACTCACCAATTGATGCGAAGTCGTCATGGATGCTGTTCTAGCCCAGGGGAAGTTATCAGCGGAAACTGCTGTAGCCCGGAGGAAGTCACCGGGGAGACCATTATCGGGACTATACCAGTGGTCTTTTGCAGCTATGAAAAATCTGTAAAATAGAAGATCGTATTTACTTCTTATTACTGGTACGTATTAATTTATACATTATTATATTTATTTATATAATTTACGAGTGAATCCCCCCATTAGTAACGACGAACTTAAGGATTTAAAATGCGAAGAAATAATTTGATCGGTGCATATGAATCGTCGTTTTTTCGTTGTAAATTCTACGCGATATTTTATGTCCCGTTAAAAATTGAATCATTCGATTTTTATTAATTTAACTTATATAATTTGGAATGACGAGTTACTCTCGTGATATAATGAATTATAAGATAATTATAACAAAGTTACACTGTATTTTTTAACGAACTTCAACTCATTTCATTTGAATTTGCAAGGGTGTAAGATTGAGGGCTACTAAATACAAGTTATTTATAATTGTTTAGTGTTTTTGCATTCAACAAGGTGTTGAAGTAGAAAATACTAGAAAATAATCTTCGAACAATTCGTAACGCGAGGAATTAAATTGCTCGGTTTTTCGAGTTACCGGATTTCGAAAACCGTAGAAGGTATAATTATTAAAAAATTAGAATGAAATACAAAGTTGCTTACATTGTTGGCATTTAGAGGCCAGCCAAATCCTTGTCGAACGGGCATACCGAAACGAATATTAAAATAGTAATAATAAAAAAAAGGAAAACGAGGAAAGGTACGCGACGAGAAAAGTTCTAACTTTGCAGAGCAAAATTATTTAACAGACTTTTATCGGAGCAAACACTGACTCTATTTTTCGCGTGTTTATACTATAATGAAATCTATTTAGAGCCACTGTGCTCTTTAATATTTTAAATACTTTTTCGCACAATCACTGATTCTATCGATCGCATTGCACGCGATCACCAGAATTTTCTGAAAGAAACGTTTTATTAATAGAATGATGATGAATACTAAAACAAAAATACAATACAATCTTTTTTTAAGCAGTTTGTATCATAGCACCAAATATACGCGATCAATTTTGCAAATCGGAGACTTTCGGTTTTTATTGTATTTGTAAATTACGCGTAATAATCGAAACAAAATATTAAAGTGTTATACATTGTATGTACAGCGAGTAAACTTAAATACAGATATTATACCTTTTACTAATTAGGAATTTATTAAAAATTGTAGAGAATTATTTAGAAATTTCGTATGAAATGTAATATGAAAGTACTGCAAATATAGTAAAAAGCTATTTGCAAAAACTATGATGTTTGTTGTCGAAATTGTGTACACACGTTGGTTCTATGTGAAAACAATATCGCGTGTTATAGATTCTCGGAACAGTTTGCGAAAAAAAGTACGGAATGTAAACATGCTTGAGCGGCATGACTGCGAGTTCGATGTTTTGTTTTCGTCAACTTTTCCCGCATCGTGATAATAGCAAAAGTGTTTGGAATAAATTCGTTATACTACGAAGCAAATGGCGAGTAAAATATAAAAGCTGTAACCGATTTTTTATCACATTTAATACACCGTAATATAATCTAATAACTCTGCTATAAATTGTTTAACTTGTCGGTAAATATACTTTCAAAACAAAGGAAATAAATGATTTATTCGATCTAAAAATGATTTACTAATAAATGATCGAATCTATTGTTTCTAACTTATTGGCATTTGTGAAATATTACGAATATATTATGAATTATAAAAATTCAATTATATATCAAATATTATCTACCGAACGTTGAATCAAAAGTTTATTAATACACATATATTTTGTTATATAGTCTGTTAACTGTTGCAAAATATTGAATATTACCATATTTATAGCAGTCATTATAGATCCTTATTTCATATCTGTATACTCTCTGTGTCTTATTGCTTAATTAATCAGGTATCTAAAACGAATAAAAAATTTTAGTTTAACCCTCTAAGTTCTGACGATACTTTTTACGATACGATTACTTTACTAATACCATTTAAATTACAAAATGTCGTGGACTAAATACGGTAAACGAAATTTCTATGAGAACACTATTATTTGTAGTAAAAAGATCAAGAATTTCTATCATATAATGGAAGGAATACTAGGAAATAATTAAGAAATAATAGAAAACAGAAAATTAATACATATAATTGAAAATAATTGTTCTATTTAAGGAACAGCCATGGTGTTTAATCAACCATTAAGTAACCTCGTATTAAATAGCGATGAAGATAATGAAATAAGAAAAGGAAAGTACAAAATAGAAAACTACTGAATTGGCAATCGGGATATCGTGAAAATCGTTAATGAAGCACGAGTTAATGAAAAATACGTTATCAATAAACCAAGAATGAGTATAGTTTATCTTATGTAATAGAGTGATGGGATAGAATTAGTTACTATTAGGTTTTAGTAAGTAGTAAACAATGTAAACATCTAAAGAAACGGAGACCATTTATAATCCTTTGGGAAAGCAATGAATGAATATCTATCCATCTATCTATCTAGAACAAGAATGACGCGAGAATCGTGATGGAATAATACAGAATAAGTGTGAAGGATACGCGATGTAAATAAACACGTGCTCTTCTAACGACGCCCGAGGGAAAAATGTCTTCTTTCGTAGCTTGTCGTCACCGAATTCCGGAAGTGGGGCACTTCGACACTACGTAACTCAAACCGCGAAACTCGTTGAAAATTCGGGTTTTAAAACTCTTACCTTTGATCAATGGAATATTTACAGTGAAAACCTAAAAGAAAAATGATTTACCGCAAATATTTGCAGAAGATTTAACCGATATTCGGTTATCCAGATTTTTTGAGAAGAAATTCTAACATTCAAAATCCGGATTACGAATGGTACGTGACGTCATTGTCCGAGTATCCGGCTAATCCCAACCTTAATTTAAGTTTACCCGGTTTGATTCAGCTTTCAAATGAAATCGATTGAAGGTGAATTATCCAAGTAAGAAATTCATATCAAGTAAGAAACATAGCACTCAGGTCTATGTAATTTTGCAATAAATAGTTGAAGACAAATAAAAACAGAGATATGTATTAAATTAAGAAATGTACGGATATGTCTCAATAACAAGAACAAATTCGAACAAGTATGGTCCATAAAATGCTTATACTTTTATTCCATCATTTACACAACGCAAATAAATAAAATTTAGTTAATAGTGTAGGAATTATATGGGAAAATTTTATTAACGTACAGAACGTTATACTTTTATTTATTTATTTGTCTTACTAAACTCACTTTGACAAGCTTTACAGTGACTGTAAACAATTTCTTTTAAAGGAACACGTATTTCGTGGTTAACGGTAATTCAGGATTAAACTTTGTCACTGACCTTATTATTGCGTATATGACATTCATACAACAACATCTATATTTTTCACTTTGTGCTTCTGAATTGGCAGGCATCAAGTTCCATTCCTTTTGTACTTCTAATTACGAAACTTGATCTAATTCAATGAATCATTAAACAAGGTGCAAAATTTAAGACAGGGAATTGAAATAAAATAAATAAATACTGTTATATACTCATATATTCCGAAATTTCGTTTTCTTAAATAAATTAATAAATTGTTTTTTTTTATTACGTTGTGTTTAATTATTGAATAATTAAAACAATGTCTAAATAATACCTGATACATTAAAATGGATATTAATTCTTAGATGACAGATTTTTCTTTTTTAACAGAGACTCTATACGTTTTTTTACATCTGTAACTATGTTTGTAGTCCATTTCTTGTATTCCATATGCTATAGTGCTAGTAATACCTTTCACTTCTATTTTTATTAACACAATTTTAATGGTTATGAAAGTACAGCTTCGATTTATTTTGCGGTGAATATAACAATTGGGGACCCGTGTTAATAAAAAGAACTGATTAGAATGTCTTAAGCTTGAGGATTACGGAATTTATCCCCCGCGTATTTGGCAGCCGCACCCAATTCTTCTTCGATACGAAGAATTTGATTGTACTTTGCCAGACGTTCCGAACGGCAAGGCGCACCGGTTTTAATTTGGCCAGTCGATAGACCGACGACCAAATCAGCGATGAAGGTATCTTCCGTTTCTCCGGAACGGTGAGACACCATTGTACCCCATCCGGCGCTCTTAGCGAGTTTGTGAGCGTTAATCGACTCCGTTACTGTACCAATTTGGTTCACCTTTAACAGTAAACAGTTGCAGGCCTTCTTCTCAATAGCTGTCTTAATCCTGAAATTGTTTCAAAATAGAATCATTCAATTAATTGTAGGCTTCTATAAATCGCCAATTTAACACTAGGACAACCCGTGATTAAAGTATACTTATTTGTACCGAATAAAAATGGTAGACATTTGCAATTTAATCCAAGTACAATAAAAATACATTTATTTTTTTTTTCGAAAAATCACGGGCCGTTTTAAAAAATGCATCGCTGCAAATTTATATACGTTTTATTATGGTAATTTTGTAACCTGCTTTGATAGTCCTAGGATTAATAAATAGTTAATAATAATCCGAGTAAAAAATAGAAATTTACCTTTCGGGATTTGTGACGGTAAGATCGTCACCCACGATTTGGATGGGAGTGGAGGATGTCATAGAAGTCCATGATTCCCAGTCGTCCTGGTCGAACGGATCTTCAATTGATACAATTGGGAATTCCTTAACGAAGTCCAAGTACAAATTCTTCAAAGCTTGTGGTTCCAAATATGTGCTCGGGTCGGACTTTTCGTTCTTGAAGTCTAAGTCGTATTTTCCGTTTTTGTGGAATTCGGACGCGGCGACGTCCATACCAATCTTGATCTTTCCTTCATAACCAGCAACCTAAATTGTGCAACAATAAACATGATTTTTACTTTCACGATAAGTATTAATAATAATAATAATAAAGTATTACTTGGATATATTAGTTAGCATAAAAATGTTTGTTTTTTTAGAACATAAAATACGTACTTTGATAGCATCAATGATTAAGTTCAGAGCTTCTTTGTTCTCCAAAATGTTTGGAGCAAAGCCACCCTCATCACCAACAGCAGTAGCATCAAGGCCAAACTTCTTCTTGATACCAGCCTTCAGATGATGGTACACTTCTGTACCCATTTTCATGGCTTCTGTGAAATTGGCAGCACCAGTAGGCAGAATCATGAATTCTTGCATAGCCAATTTGTTTCCAGCATGGGATCCACCATTAATGACATTGAATGCTGGAACTGGCAAAATAATGTTGGCATTTCCTGCCAATTCTGCAATATATCTGTAATCGCAAAATAATTTACGGAATTATTCACTGATGTTCAAATGCAGAAAAGTATAATATTACACTGCAATTTATGTTCTGTATTAATTTCAAGTAGGCAGAATTAAACAACTGAAAGCCATACTTACTTGTACAAAGGCACTCCCTTTTTAGCAGCTCCTGCTTTGCAAATTGCCAAGGAAACACCAAGAAGTGCATTTGCACCAAGTTTTGACTTGTTTGGTGTACCATCAAGTTTCAACAGAAGGTTGTCAATGTCAGTTTGTTGGGTGACCTCCAAATTAGACTAAAATAACATAAATTTTAATATCAATTACACAAATATTGACAACTGATGAATGAAAGAATTAAACAGCAATAGAGAGCTCTTAAGAAAAGGTGAATAAATACCTTTAATAATTCAGGTGTGATCACATTGTTGATGTTTTCAACAGCTTTGAAGACAGATTTTCCATGGTATTTAGACTTATCATTGTCTCTGAGTTCCAAAGCTTCATGGACACCAGTTGAAGCACCGGATGGCACTTCAGCTCTAAAGAGCCCATTGTCTGTCACAAGATCAACCTACAAACATTATGAAAAAGTATTTCATCTTCAATTCTGATTAAACTTGAATGTGTTACAATACGAAACTCTTATACGATTAAAAACTAAAAGGTTATACTTGGATTTTATTGGTATAAATTACATAATGCACAGTTACAGAAATAGCATAATTTATCATACACTTAAAGTAATGTTAAACTAAAGCTTTATTTCAGAATATTCTTTACAATTTTACCTCTACAGTGGGATTACCACGAGAGTCAAAGATCTGGCGTGCCTTGATGCTTTTGATTGGCATTTTATCACTGTAACTAGAAGTGCTGTACTTGGTGATTATAGATCTAAAACAAAATACATGGAGATAACACAATGCTGATACAAAGTGTCAAAGAATAATTGCATATAATTTAATACAGACAGGTAATGAGCTACAACCTCTAAATTACATATTAGTATCTAATTGTTCTAAAAATACATTATCCTCGAATAATTCGCGTATCGAGTAGTCTACAAATTTAAGCGTTTTAAATATTTGTCGGAAAAATGCGTACGAAATTAAAATACCGGTACGATTGCTTGACCTTGTCAAGGTCACTGGAAAACCCTACAGGAATTCAAATAAAATTAATAATCTCTTGATTGCAGGCATGTGAAACGTTTCAAAATTGATTGTAATATACTCGAACCATCGCGTATAATGACCTTACGGTAAAATTTCGGCACTTAATGCACGCGGCCCGTATTAAAAGCATTTTCTCATAGATCTGAGGAACAAAAGACGGCGAAAAACATGGAGATGAGATCTTGATATTCTCTGCGATACTGCGAAATTCCAGCCGATACACTTTCTTACATGCCGAGCAAAATTTGGAAGAAATTTGCTCACCTAGCTGAACGCGTGACAATCCTCTTGGAGTGTTCGAAGTAGAATGATATTCCGTCCTACAGTTGACCTCAAGTTACGGATCCGGCTCCTTCTATCGATTCGGATCTCGTCACGTACGAATCTAATCGCGGAAGTGCAGAAACTAAAATTTCTCAATCGGACTATTGATAATAAGATGATATGTATACGAGACCAGATACAAGAATTTTAAACTCCCAACTGTGTATATCTTTAAATTTTCATACGATTAAATAATGAAAATTACGTAACCGGTGATGTATCGCCGGTTGCATGTAAATTTTATTGCGAATTGCTATCACTGTATTGTATTACTCGTGTTCCATACCGTAAGCATTGACTAAGAACAGGATAGACCATCTATTCTTGTAGAGAATCATTAGGGGAATACCCGACCTCCTTACCATTTTAGTGTTACACACGCTACATTACTATAATAATTTAGAATAAATGAAGACAAGAACGGAATTATAATGCAACATTGTGATTTGTAGCTGTAACATGTGAAATAAAACTATTTATTGTTAACCGATATCTTTATAAATTAAACAAATATCCACGTGGAATCAGACGAATACACGTTTTCTTGGGCGAAATTAAAAGACGTTATCTTTGGTAATTAAAGAAATATATATGTAACCAATCACAAGTATGGGTTACTTATTTTCGAATGTTAATAATGAGTAGACTTGCCCCTTTATTTTATAGTACTTCACGTATTGGATTTGGTAAACTTCCGTACAATTTTTGTATATTTGGTCCTATAATCTGGCCAGACACGCAATTTATGATGTTTCCTAGTCAATGCCGTAATACAGCGTTTCTCAACCTTTTTGTCGCGTGATCCAATATATTTGCTTGCAATGGAAATAAACCTTTATTCATCTCCTTTATAGAAAATCAAGGCAAATTTGCATAAATGGATCAATATAGGTTTACACGAATTTCATGAAAAATTGTAATCATATCGTTTTAACTACTTTGATAGTCCTAATGCTGACTATGTCCCCGAAATTGTATAATTAGCGATTAAACTTTCGTTAAATAGAAAATACAATGAATGAAATTATTCGATCAATTATGTGGATATATATCTGTATATATGTGTAATATAATACTATGTATTATAAACAAGTACTTTTTGAAATAAAAATCTACTTCGAAAGTCTCGCGTCGACAGGAACACGTTTCTCTTTTTTACCATCAATCAATTTCTTTTTATTTCTAGTATATCTGTCTATTAATATTAAAATAACCAATAGATTATTTATATAAAAATAGTTTTCAACGAAATTGGAATTTATAGCGGTTGTGAGTTAAACCAATTTCGAAAGTGCGCCATTATGCGAGACTTGCTTCAACAGAAATCCGCAGTTCGCGTGCAGTTCTTCGTAAACAGTGGTCGGAGGCACATCGTTTGAAAGACGCTCCGCGTAATTTAGGTATAATTAACAACATTTAGCATTTACTCTTGCTAAAACCATACAGAAATCGTAGATAATTAGGTTAGAGACATTTCTATGTGAAAATATATTATAAACAGGGGCTTTATTGTAATAAAAATATAACGCAAAAGTTTCGCGCCTACAGATCCGCGTTTCTCTTCTTTAGGTCCAATCAATTTAAATTTATTTCCATTATATCTGACGATTAATACTAAAAATCTTTAAATATAATCGGTCCAATATTTTAGACATAATCGCTAGTTGTTAAATTACATTAATATTGACTCTAAAATACGTATTTTAGAAGTAAAAAGCTTCCTACGCGGTCTTGTCTTTAGGATTAGGATTAAAAATGTATCCATGCGACCACCATTTTTATTTCAATCATCCAATCAGCTTTCAATATCGTTCCTGCGTTTTACCGGGGCCTAATGTTAAATTTAAATTAAATCAATCAAATTTTGAACTTTAACACGTAGAATTATTTCATGTTAGTAAATTGTAATAATGTGATTTGTTCTATTCTATTTATATATTACGTACGCAAGTTTTTCAAGCAGTGTTTAGTTCAAAGTTTAGCTTAGTTTATTCAACGGGTTGGCGACCTTTAGGTAAAAGTGTTGTGAAGTGTTTTTGGACGAAGAGGAAAACGTAAAATCGGTCATTCGATAATAATACGGTATTAAGGATAACGATAACAACACGGACGAGTTTTTGAAGCATTTCTTATAGCGGTATGTTTGCATTTAATTTAGTTAAAGTACTTAATAGTTTCGACGATTTTAGTTACGATATCATTCACAATAGTCATTACTCGAGTCGTTGTTAATAAATATAAATATTATTTTTATTCGAATAATTTTTTTCGTATAATTTCTTATTCATAGCACTTTAATTTTTTTTTTATCAAAGTTGCTTACATCTTCCAAAAACGAATTCGTATATTAAATGATCTTTCGATTCGATACAATAACGAGACATTATTTTTGTTGAAAGTTTATTCAAAAATATGAAATATATTTATTTATTATGATACAATTTGTACATGTATAACAGTATATCACTAAAGGCTAAGTCGGTTTCTCCAATTACAGTTTCACAAATAAATTTTCGATTGAAAAGCTTTGTAACTTGAAATGCTGAAAAAAACTATGCTGATAACATTAAAAAAAAAAAAAAACAAACATATTTTACAAAACCCATTATAAATAAGCATAGTGAACTTAATAAATGTGGACTAATTATATAAATTATAATTATATATACTTAATACAAATTTTTACATTCGATATTAAATTATTTTTATAACCAAGGTATTACTAGGTTCATAGAAAGTTGTAATAATTATATTCACAAGTAGTATTTTATCAGTTTTCGAACTGCTTCATTTTTTAATGACAAGAAACATTTTTTGCTAACGAATTTTTCTCGTGAATAAAATACGGTTTTAGATCGTTTATCAGTTAAAGTAGTTCTTGTAGAGATCAAAGTGTTTCGCAGAAGGCACCCTATATATGCATTATAAATGTAAGAAAAGCGCTAATATTACGAAATGAAGGCAATGATCGCTCTCGAACCTCCTACATATCATACATTATGTCACATTTATAAAAGGGCGATACATTAACATCATTAAAGGTTGTTGCATTTTTAGAACTATCTAACCCTATATCTACATGTACCATTAAATTATCTCGGTTTTTCGGCTGCCTAGACTCTTCTTAATCAATGCCCAATCTTCGAGAATATCCGCATCGTTAAGCATGTAAACGATGTAAGGGCCGGCAACGGAAACGGCTCTTCTTCTTTCCGTGTGATTTCTACGTCTTCTACCGTTCGAATTCAACCATAAATCCGCGTGAATATCAACGTTATTTCTATCCTCTTCTAGTCTACGAATTTTCTCTTGCAAATCGTTATGAATACAATCCCAGATTAATTCCTTTTCGCTTTCGAAGTTTTGAAATGCAGCTTGCTCCTCTGCTAAGTATTTATTTTGTATATTTTGTAATCTATATTGCTTTAGTATTCCAGCTACTTCTGTCTTCGTTTTCATGTTTTCTTTCAATCTCTCCAGCGGTACTAAATACTCTTCTGACTTCCCAACTCGAACTTCTCCTAATTTTGTGTCTACTTGGGTGATTCTTTCGCGATAGAGCCTGAAGTTTCATTTCAAAATTACATGTTAAAGTTGCAGTAGTAAAGGTTTTTAGTAATCATATTTAACTCCAGAATACAAACATTACTCCATAACAAATTTATAAGCCTTTAATATAATTAAATTTTGTTTTGTTGCATCATAATAATGCACTTTACTCTTAAAACTTTAGCTATAATTTATTATAAAGTCAATATTATTACAAAGTCAACATTATTACAAAGTCAATATTATTACAAAGTCTGTTATTACAATATTGTTATTTATTACAATAGTATTATTTATTACAACCATAATATATTCATTAGATTTTCATACACAATTATCATAAAACTTAGCAGCTGTAAAATCGACAAATGTTTGTTATTCTAGAGTTACAAATGTTGTGTAACATTTAAAGCTTACTTACTGCTCTTTGAGAAGAGTAAATTGTCTTTCTAAGTCTACTAAGTTTTCCATGCATTCATTACGCCGTCTTTCACATTCATCTTCATCCATTTCTGAGGAATCATCACTGTCACTGTGTTCTGCACTACTGTCACAGGATGCAGAGCTTTGATTACTTTCATTACTGTCATGAGACATTTCTTCTCCTTCAGCCTCGGATTCATCTTTCACGCTTGGCATCTGTCTAGACATTAAGCTCACTTACAGGATTAAATGGCAAAAAGTTGATTATGTGTTAAACACATACACAAATTTTCGAGGAAAATTTAGCTTAGGTAAAAATACTTCTCTAAGAATTTTTTTTAGGTACAAATACTTCTAAGAATTTTTCCCTACGTAAATTTGTGTTATGACAACATAACCTTAAAGATGTTGTTTACAATATCGTAATAGTTCTTATTTTGATTATAATGGAAGTAAATTGACAACTACAAAATAATATTAGTATAATTCAATCAATGTTAAGATTGAAAAATGTGTTTTGTAAATAATACACCGTATTATCGTACTTGAAAATTCGGGAAAAGTCTATCGAGTTCGTAGATTAACTAAACTACCTCAAACCTTCGATAGATATTTATATTATATTAAAGTATATACCTACTGTGTAAGAACTATCTAATTTTCTTTTTAAAATGATGTCACAAAATATTGAATGTGGCTAAGAGAAAACAGTACTTGTCACTCTTGTTCAAGCAGGCGGAATCAACCATTTGTATCTGATCACCTAACATGCGGGATTCTTGCTAACCATGCGCACTGAAGTTGTTGAAAGATTTTTTTCGCACATTCCTGAATGCGTATATTATATCTTAGAATAAAAAATACAATAAATTACTTAAAGCAGATCGATATGTATCATAAAATGTAAGATATCATAATCTAGTCGCGTCTGTAATGGTTTAGCTGTCGATGAGACGAAGAACTTTAAAACAAAAGAAAAATTGAAGATTTTGTAAACTAGTTCAAGATTCATTATTATCATTAGATTGTAGATTTTTATGCAAATTCATGCTCTTAGAAGCAGGATCGATGTGTAATTATAGGCAAATTGTTCACCGCATAAGATCGGCTAATTAAAAGGTAGCATTTTATAACAAAAAGTAAAGAATCAACTATTCAATCACAACTTATTAATCTTAAGTTTTGCAAATTAATGTTCAACTATTTCTCTATTCATATAATCTTCTTCAAATCCCAGATTCAATAGTTTCCTCGAAACGCAAAAGGATTCAAGTTTCGAGAACTCAAAACTTTGCATTACTTTTATAATTCCAAACTTTCGAAGTGTAAGTAATTAATAACTTGTACAGATGACAAGAATAGTATCATGATATGAATTTATTTAATTAACAATCCAATTGAGTTTACGTTTAGACTTTAGATTCACTTTAATGGATGCAAGTTTTCCTATTCATTGAAGTCGTTTATACCGAGGAAAAATAAAACATAAAGATTTTGATAGTTATTTCACGAAGTTTAAATTATATCTACATTTAAGTTTCATTTCATTTTATTCAATAAATGGTTTGACTTTTTAAAAGCTATTTGTTTACATTTTAATTCTTGACCAGAAACCCATCGTTAGGAACAAAATGAAAAGAATAAGCATTCAAAGTTTCGAGAGATTCAAGAGTTTTGAGCTCCGAGAGATTCGAGAGTTTTGAGTTTCGAGTGATTGAAGAGTTTTGAGTTTCGGGAGATTCGAGAGTTTCGAGACTTCGCAAAGTTTCAAATTCGAGTTTCGCGAATCTTTATTGAATTCTACATAAAAAGGGGTAATTTGTTCATTTCGCCGATAAGCTTGGAGAACAATACTGTAATTGAAGCGTTCAATGTTGAATTTGAAGAATTTGCACCGACTTCTGAAAGAAGTAAACAATAGTACCTCTAATTTTCGGTCGAATGTCAGAGCCACAAAACAACAAAAAAAAATCATGTACACTTGAAGCCGGGGTTTTTAATGGTGACGGAAACGCTTTGAAGATCTTACCTTGTTAGTGTTGCACATACTTGACCCAGAAACGGATGTGCAGTGGCAAAATCAGATTACAAATCGTGGAATTGATACGAAAGAAAGGGGAGCGAACAAAAAAGGGGGAACGAACGAAAGTATTTATAACTTTTGTGTACATATATATATATTATATATGTATATATATATTTTTTGTTTCTTTTAATATATAATATTCCATCGGATACAATAATACATTTGGACCTGCATAGAACAAACAGACAGATAATGCAACATTCGCATAACTGTAAAGTATACTAGGAATTAATGTATACGGTATACATATATTTCTCGTGTGCTTTTTTTTTTTTCTTGTGTTCCGTGAAAACTTTCGATTACATAGGTCTCTTTCTGCGCGAAAGAAAGGTACAGCTCGTTTTGTGCATTTTGTTCTCCCATTGTTTTTTTTTTAAGTTTTTTTTTTATGAAATTCCCTCCTTCCAGTTTTTTTTTTTTTTTTTTTTTTTTCTTTATACGGTAAGATTTATTGCACACGAGACGGTTACGGTAAGAATTCTTTTACTCCATTAAGATTTGTACACGTTGAAATTAAACGATCGACGAAGGGAACCAATATAATAAGGAATTTGTGACAATTGAATTTTGCAATGTCGTTGGAAGAATTAAACGTGAATTGAAAATGATGTAGGCACTTGATCTTTTTACATATAATTTCACTTTCGATACGATATGAAGCCGTATTTAACGTATAAAAGTTCTACGGGTGATCTTTACGAGGGATCTGTTTCTCTCGGAAGAAAAGACGTGTTTTGGAGCTCAGGCGAGGTACAAAATTGACTTATAAATTCAGAGATATACTTGTGAATACCAATACGTATCGATCAATTCTCGAATACCATGATATAGTATGAAACGCGTACGAAAATAATTTGCACGACGGTATTGGTCAAATTTGTTTGATGATTCCTTACGCAGTATCGATCCAAAACAATTACATTGGTATTCGTGGCAAAAAGTTTTCGGTCAAACACGATGATATGGAGACGACTAAAAACACTGAAGTTGTTTAGGTGCGAAATGTATATTTGCTCAACGAATAAGAAGCATATGGGGAAATAAAATAAATCTAATATAAAATAAGTGGAAGGAAAAAGAGAATAAAAGTATTCATTTATTATCGAAAAGAAAATAGCTGTAAAAAAGTATTCGGTTGGCATAAATCCCAGAAAAGGTATTCTATAACATAAATCTACAAAGAGATAAACGATATTTTATTTAATATTTATAGTACCTAATATTTTGGTGAATCGTGTTATTGGTATTACGAAATTTCTGCAATCTACAGATGGAATTTCTTTCCACGATAATTTTATTACCTTCCGAAGCTCGTTTTTACTTCTAGCCACTTTCTCATTAACCCTTTCGCTACGGAAGGCGTATATATACATACGCTTGTAAAGATTGGACAATTATTCGCTAAAAGCATCGATATACTTTCTTTATAGCGTGCTATTATTTCTGTTTTCATTGGTACAAAGATATTACACCATAATCGATAACATAAAGCATCTAAATATTTATATTTGTCCAAGTTTCATATCGATAAAAATTATTTCTTATCTGTAGTTTCAGTTTTCGCTACCAAGAAACCGTAGCGAAAGGGTTAACTAATTCCTGCTTCGAGTTGCCTGCAAATTCTTCACTAGGCTTCATATTTATACAATAACATTGTGCACTATAGAACACCTAACGTTTTCGGCTAATTTTATATTAGCGCGATTTTATATCGACCGAAAACATTTTGCTAAGGGTAATAGAAGTGTTTAGATTCCTTTTGAGGCAATAAAAAGGAAGATATTCTTCTTAGAATTTTGAGTTTCGTGGATTATTTAGATTTCAGACAGCGCGACACGAAGTTTCATAAGATAATAGATCTATTTTGCACCACGTCTGAGCTGGGAGGGAAATTTTCAGTTATCATAAGTCGAGCAAATAGTTCCTTACCATACGCATCTAATGTGCCGTGCGCAGTTTCACGTTGCAGCGAATTTTTCTTTCATTTTGTTTTCCTAGAAAAATTTCGAAAAATCCGCTGCCATTCTGTGTAACAACAATTTCATACAGATTTTCTTAATACTCATTTCATGCAACATTTACCGTGGCGCCATCGTGGTTCGTTACAACGCGTTTCTCTTAACCATTACGTTTAAAGTGAAACAAACTATAAAGTTCGATAGTAAATGCAAGAGTAATATACATCGTTTTATTATACACTTCTGTTTCCTTTTAAGATCAGGTACAAAATTAAACGATAACTTGGAATCGGTTTATTTTACACTGTTAATATCTATAGTATGATTTTAATCGCTTATAATTAGACTAAGGATTTTTATACGTTTATAGGAAATGCGCATAATATTCAAAATTATATAAAATATCCAATGTAAAACATATATTATCATACTTTGAGGATTTCTATTGCTTTTCCATTCCGTCAGTTGTGTTTTTGAACATTTTAATGTGCATAAAAATCCGTAGTCTATTTATAAATAATGAATTAATGAGTAGAGCAGTGTTGTTTTCAAAGTGTGCGTTGCATTTGCTAACGATGCAACATTCTTTTTAATACAAATGATATATTTCCTTTCATTTTACTATCTAACTTAATCGATAACATAAGTACACAATTTTTATGTATTTCGCTAAGAATCTAGTTTGGGAATCACTAGAATATGGAGACGCATATTTTAACCCTTCGTTGGATTCTTACACAACTTCAATCTAAAGATGTTTTAACGTACAGTGGGTTACAAAATTATTGGCACAGGCATTTTATAGAAATACTAGAAATAAAGAAAAAAATGAAGCAACTTCTTATATATATTTTATTTACAAACTTATAGTACAGGATTTGAGCTAATAAAACTGTTAAACAGAACAACAAAATTATGATTTACAATGTACGGTAATGAAGGAACAAATTGTAATCATTTTTTGCATCGATTTTAGTCACGAAATTATTAGCACATTTTAAGTCCTATTAGATTCAATTTAAAGTTGAACGATTTTGGCATAATTCATATTTTTTGGGGTATATTTTTTATCTAATTACTAACTCAAGTCTCTTTGGCAACGATTCTATTATTTTTCTTAAATAATCTCCAATACTTCGATCATTATATTACAGTATCATATAATCTATTTTTATCAGTAACAAAATGTTTGATTATATTTTCAGGAATTGTACGTTTAACATGAAGTCTCAATATTTCTTCGAATAAAAAGTATACATACAAAATTATGTCTTATTATCTTTTTATTTTATGTATCGCTCATATTTTTCCGTGTATGCTAATAATTTTGTTAAATGTAAATCATTTGAATGATTATAGAATCTTCTATTATTTAATTAAAATTTTAATCTTTCAAAGAACATGTAATCTGTTATTTCGTTAATGCTTTAATTTCGTAAAGCAAATCAGTTTGCGCTTGCCAATTGATTAACAGTGTAACTTAAAAACTTAACAGAAATGGAAATCCGTGGAAGGGTTAAAACAAATCTTATTAATTAACTAAATTCTTTTTACAACACGACGAAAGTCAAGAAGATCCATCGAACCGCGAAGGCGCCGTATTTTTTTACCTAGCTTGTTGATCGATCTTATTTTTGGTTAATAAGAATGTACTCGCATCGCACACGATCGCGTTACTCGTCGTCAGAAACTTCGCAAACTCTAGATCCAGGTCGAAACTTTTATCGATATACGAAATGTTCATATTAAAAATAGGAAAACTTCTCACTGGATTACAACAATTTTCAACAGTGACTTCTTTTCATTCGACGCGCCGCACGATGCCAATTACATATCGATACACTTGTGTAAGTTACATGTTACATACGAATGCAAATGCTTCGAAGTTTTGAAGTCGAGCGATCGTGTACCACGTGAGGAGCCGCGTTACATATTCATTTTTTCTTCCCTATTATTGAACACGTATTTTCTCTCTGAGGCAAAGTATACTTGTCATTTTCTTTTCTTTTTCTCTCTCTCTCTCGTCCATCGAGGAACAATTTTAAAACACCTTGTGCACCACGTTACGAGGACATACGTCAATATATCAATGTATTAATGTATCAGTATATCAATATGTCAATGTATTAATATATCAATGTATCAATATATCAATATATCAATATATCAGTATATCAATATATCAGTATATCAATATATCAATATAACAATATATTAATGTATCAATATACCAGTATATCATTATATCAATATATCAATATATGAATGTATCAATATATGAATGTATCAATATATTAATGTATCAATATATCGATGTATCAATATATTAATATATCAATATATGAATATATTAATATATCAATATATCAATGTATTAATATATCAGTATATCACTATATCAATATGTTAATATATCAGTATATTAATGAATTAATATATCAGTATATGAGTATGTTAATATATCAGTATATTAATGAATTAATATATCAGTATATGAGTATATTAATATATCAATATATCAGTATATCAGTGGTACATTATTGGCGGCATTACGTGGTCATTTTTAATGCGTGAAGTAGGCCTGTTTGACTTATCTGTACGTACTATTGCTAATGTATTTTCGCGATACACAGTTATTTCAGCGACGTTTGTCATGCAGAGTGTCGATTGCGATTTGAAAACGAAAACGTGAGAACGATGCTTATCCATCGATTATTCCATACGTACACGCTATTAGATAGGAAGTGAACGCGCACTTTCGAGATATCGACATGTACCGAATTCGCGTGTACTGTAATCATTCGTAGACGAAACGTGTAATACTTTTAACGTACGGTCATTCGATAGCCTCGACAACGAGCGACGCGGATAAATTGACCTCAGAGAGAAATTAGAGATAGATATATACGGCGAGGAAGATACAGAAATAAAGGGATTCCTTGTTTTAGGAATCGCCTAGGAAATTGACATTGCGCAAAGGGATACACCCTAATTGTTTGCATATTCTTCTTTCTTAATCGCGAGTAAAAATCTATATAATTGTGTCTTTTGACGGTCAAAGCTTTGTCCGCGTATTCGTATAATTTTCTGTTTGATTGTATCGCTATAAAAATTTTCTCTCCACGGTGATAATTCGACGACTATGATGGCAAAGTATCTTTTATCATTCGCAAGGAAAATGATGCGTCGTGTATAATGGCCGTGATATATTTTCAGCCAATGTGTAATTTTACCATACGATTAATCCTTTGTTGCATGCATTTTTATGACCAGTTACGAAAATATATATACGGCTGTCGCTCTATTCAAGTGTTAATATGGTAATGAAATAAGTAACCAAATATTGAGAATGTTATTTATTGAATTTTACGACTGTTCCCAAATGGGAACATCTTATGGCGAAACCATTAACAGGAAAATTCCCATTTTTTGATAAAACATGTAGAGTAACATAACAGAGTATCTATAATTAGAGATTATTTCGTAATTAAATTTAAGTCTAAAATAAAAGGAAATTTAGTTATCAGTTGTGAATTTCTATAATTTGTCGCAAATTGTAGTAGTGGCATAAGGAAGATAGATACGATATTCAACAGTTTCCTTTATAAATGAATACAAATAGCACAGCATCGCAAGTAAAGTAATCAAAGATTCATCAGAAATATGTAATTGTTCGTATCTACGAATATCTAATTTATTCTAAATTATCTAATTTATGTTGCGTTTCATTTGAGATTGATTATTTATATTATAACCATTTTAAGTTACTTCATCTGTTTCATCAAATTTTGTAAATTGTTTATGCTAGCGTTTCAGAGATTACGTGCACTCTGCACTTTTCGGCTTCTCTAAGTATTCATATAAATGCATAAAAATCCGCAGTCTACTTCTAACGTTTATATCCCAAATTCTCAAATATTAGAAAGTAAATGTAATTACGAAACCCATTTCAATTTAAGACGGTCCACATTTCATTCGTTTATTTATTTTACGTATATTCGTTTCACGAATTTATTTATTTTATTTATCCACGTGCATATGTATATATAATGAAAGATTTTCTTCATCAAAGACGGATCGCGATAAATTATTTTCACCCAAAAAAAGGGGGTTGCAAATGAAAGATTTTAATACTCTTTGCTATACTCGATTCCAAAATGTTGGTCCATCTCTAGCAGTGAATCGAAGTGAAAGTTGCATATATAAAACGCATCCTCGTAACAATCAGCTCAATCGAGTTTCTTTTCCCGTGTTTATCGAAGCCAGGATCGAGTTTCGCGAATGCCTATCATTGGGTTTCCAATTGTGCCCACTTATTACCAATCTTTTTTCGCACACGTGCTATTGCAATCTTGTCACGCTTATAAGCGGCCTAATGGATTCTGTACTTTCAGAGAATACAGGTTATCGATTTCTTTGTTACCCGCTGCAGCACTTTCCAATATTGCTCCCTTGTAACGAGGCGACTTTGAAACGCTCTGTGACACACGAATTAACGGCAGCTGCATGGACGTGGCAGATATAGTAAAACACGAATCGCAATTTCCATGCGAAAGAAAAAAAAAAAAAAATATGTGTCCACCATCTATGCCAAGTGTGGTGCTACGTTCCACCGCGAATACCGAAGCTTTTTTTTCATCTTCTAATGCTTTGTGTTTGCGCGCGTGCAGGCATGTACGTCCCGTTTCCCGTATTCGTTTATTTTCATTTTGCAAAACGACAACGAAGAACTCGAAGTGAGTGCAGTTCGCAGCTTTCAGAAAAGTTATATTTTCCATTTGCGTGTCGTTATTGGATATTAACACTAGGTTTACGGAACTCGTAACTCATTTCAGATTTCATACCTAAAATTATAGAGACCATAGATATTATTTTTCAGTACTTTATGTTAACTTTACGTAATACAATGGTATGAATATGTATTCTAATGGGATTCTCTTCATCCTCACTAAAAGTTTCTAATTTCGAATATTTATATATTTTTCCGGAAGTCTGTTAAATTATGCGCGTAACGTTCGTAAACATAGTGTTAAATACTTCTATAAGTAAAGCGTATTGGAAAATATTCTTGTTTTGTACCAGATTTCTTTTCCACAGATTTATTTTATTATTAATGCAAGAAGTATAAAATTTTGTTATCCTTTTAAGTTATCGTAGTCTTAGTTACTCGTAACGATAACAGTAAATCAAGCTTTGTTAATTATCTAAAACCAACACGGTTTTTTCTTCCCTTTAAAATATTGGATTTTTGACATTTATAGCGTTTTCTATAAAGCGTGCTCAATTTTAATGTTTTCGATAGAGAGCTTTAATTACGAGGATTAGAACGGTGTCTTGATTTATGTAATTCAAGGCGCTGATAAATAAAAGCAATAGTCAACTTTCACTGGTTCAAGGTGACCATTATTCTGATATCAATTATCGAGCGTCTATTGAGCGGCAGAAGTGCATGTGAAATCGGTTCACATGTATTCGAGTTTTCTGCATGCGAGCGGAGTAGAGTGGCGCATTCAACGCGAGCGCGTTGCATAACGATTTTTCCTCGCAAACAAGATCACTTCTAAACCATACGACTACGAAACATTGCAAAATTCTTGTAAACATTTTTATGTACATTGATTTTAGTATACGTTACAGTACGATAATAAATATAGTAACGAGAAATTAAGGGAAAGTTGAATAAAATAATAACGGAGAATTTTTACAAAAGACACTTCGTCTCTCTTATGCCAATACCTTAAATTTATGCTTCGATAAATTACGAAAATTCACAGTTGAATATAAAATATGATTAAAGGATTCCGATGATCAAAATTTTGCGAATTTTCTGGCAAATATTTTACTTCAATTCGTACCAGAGGTGGGTAAAATTTTATTCGAAACTCGGATGACGAATAAAGCTATATAATTATACTTCACTCGCCATTTTAGAATAAATAAATTTGCATTTTATTTGCTGATAACAAATTAAATAAATAGAGTATCTTATAATATAACTCAAACATTTTCTGCAGCCTTCAAATAAAATACTGTTTCAAAGAATTTTTCCGCCAAATAAAATATTTTATTTTTAAAAGTCTATCAAGTGTTAAAGAAATATTTTACACAGCTCTGATTATTAATTTAAACCTACGTTACCATAAATTTCAATCGAACAAAAGATGCGAAATAAAATTGCATACATTCTATGTTCGATTACGATATTACGTTGCAATTTGAATAAGCGATGGCCTCTGCCAATGCGTTGGTAACATAAGCTAGTAAATGTAAATAATTGTTGGCAGTAGTCGGAAATAATCCATAATAGGTGTGTATATGTGTGTATGTAGCATATTTACATCGTTCAAATTCCATAATCGATAGCGCCAGTGAAGCGAAAGTCAAGCGTAACGCTATTTTTGTCAACTTGCTCCCTTTTACCATACGACGAACGACACTTTACCCCGACGTTTTTAAAGTGTATGAATTACCACGCGAAGAAACCGTAAGGATCGTGTGCTGTTCGAGCGATTGAAATAATTACACAAAAGAAGTTTCATCCGTGAACCGGAAGTTGATAAATGTTAGACGGGAACGGCGCGATAGGTAGGTGGGTAACTTGTTTTTCTTTGGCCGTCAAGAGAAAATCTACCGGTTCGTTTCGTCGTTTATTACAACCACAAAACGACGCGATGTGTGTGCACGCGCGCGCGCGCGCGCGATACAATAACCATAGCTATTTCTCACGAATTACCTTTCCCATGACCGAGACCCGCTCGAAGGAAAGAGATCTTCAAACCTAACCAACCATGGGGCGCATCGTTTGCAACCCCTGTAAAAAAAGAACGTTACTTCGACACGTTTAAACGACGTCACGCAATTTTTTTTATACCTAGCCTCGTAAGTTTCCGTCGAACTTTCGTTCGATCGCAACGATCAACGCGATTGCGGAGACCGTACGGTAGCGGTGATAACATTTTGGAATAAACAAACGATCGCGTGATCGAGTGTTCCGTTCGTTCCATCGTATCGATCGTTTCCCATTCCGAGAACTTTTCTTCTTTTCCGTCCCGCGAAGGACAAAGCGATCAGCTGGAAACCTTTTTTTTTTCTTTTTTCTTTTTGGTCCCTTACGACCGAGACGACTAGGATTTAGCAGTGGTGCTCTGTGCTTTGTCGTTCTGAGCCCTGTCGAAACCGTCGATTAACGTTTCTATGATGAACTTGATCGTCACTTTGTAGATGCTCTCCACGTTCTCCGAGTACCGGTCTTGTAATGTTCGTTCCACCGCTTCTAAGAACGGTTGCTCGATTTTCTGCAAATAAACGTTGTTCGAATAACATTAGTAATTAGGGATTGATATATTAGTATATTAGTGGCGAGGGGTTAACCCTTTAGAGACTAGCTTCTTTCTACGATTAGTATAGGGTTATCCAAAATAGACTATAGGAATATTTACCTTCTATTTTTTTCTTTCCCTTTCTACTTTACCCTTTTATGCTTTTCTAATCTGTTTTTTTATTTCTATTATCTTCGTTCGTTCTCGTTCTCAATTTTTATTTTTCTCACCTCTATTTCACTAACAAACATGGCGTTTGACAGAGATTTGAAGATCATTCAACATCCTAAACGTACTTTTGGATAATCCTTTATAAAACGATTGATGTTTATTTCAATCGGAGAGAACTATTTATTGGCGATTATGGAACGCGTAGTTAACCGCCATATTTTATAAACAGTGAACTAAAGTAGTAGCATAGTGGGGTAAATTTGTTCAAATACAAAAATCCTTTCTGTTATCGATTAAAATTGTAAGAATAGAAAACCGCAGTGTCTCTAAAGGGTTAAGGTAATAATTAGCGATAGGAAAGATATGAAGCACACGAGGAAAAAGAAAGAACTGGTAAAGGATAACAATAAAAACATACGAAAGATGAAAGTGAAAAAGTAGATTAAAATTGAGTACAAATTAAATAGTTAATAGGTTTTAGAATACACGGTATAGATATAAAGTTACCAATTTGAAAGTCTTATAGCTGAATGGATAAATTAAATTAAGTAAGATTAGAAGTGTCAAGTATTTGTTTCTATTTCTTCTTATACGCGGAAACAGTTGAACGTAAAATAGTCGGCCTTGTTCGATTGCCAAATGAAATTAGTATATCGGTTTTCCACGAATTTGAAACCCGGTTAGACGGGAACACGTGATTGGTACACTGTTCGTGAATAGTTCGCGAATAATAATTTATCAACCATCGTACTCTGCTATCGAACTGCTGAATTCAGTAATTAGCTTTCCAAAGTTAATGTATTCTTCCTACGCGTGCTTCTCTAAATTAATAGCGACGGTTGAATTGAAATTCTACATCATTTATCTTTCTACGAATTTACCGGTTAATATTTATATTACCTAACGTTTCCTACTATTTTTATGCCCACGTACGATTCTTTTAACGCGGCATTGATGCTATGAAATTTCCGCAATCCGTAGTTGGAATTTCTTTTCGCGATAATTTTCCTATTCCTCGAAGCACATTTTCGTTACCCAATTTTGGTCCGTGTAGTTTACAAACTATTTATCAGGTTTTATATTTGTACAACGGCACTTTGCACTATAAAAAGCTACGCGGTTTAACTAATTTTTTATTACAACGTTTGGCGAATAATTTCTTGACAAGGGTTGTATTATTATGCAAATGAGTTTGAAGAAATCTTGTTACCCAAAAATACTGCGGATTGAAGCCTGGAATCTTCGTGTGCGAGGCTCCGACTTGGTGAAGGCAGGTTAAGAAGACATCCATGTCGTCGAGGCCTTTAATACCTTCGTCTAGGGCAGCCATCACCTTTTCCGCGTGCTTCCCCAATTCCGCCATGTCGAATTGTTCTTTCGATTTCAAGTCCAAAAATCGCGAGAACATCTGTATCAGTTCCTCGTTTTGTTCGAACAACCTGTACAAAATACATGAGAACAAATACATCGAATTAAATACAGGCGATGTTAAATAAATCGCATAAAAATTCGTAGCGCAGAGGAAGTGGTCCAAATATGGTTTAATTAAAGTGTAGGACTTATTAACACTTTGTCTATTAATTAATGTTTTGAAAAGCCTATATATAATTAAATGGCACAGTTATTTATACTGAATTCGTTAAGTTAATTTCTTTCAGTAGATGGACTTAACAAGTAAAGTTATAAGAATTAAGATATTAGATTGATATTTTTCTATTGTAATAATATTACTAAAATTAGGAACAAAGGAACGAAATAGATAACATTATCACATTATCTATATTGTCTTAAATTAACATTAGACTTTGATATACGTTTTTAAGGGAACTTTGTGTGTCTTCTATTTTTAGACGAGAAAATTATTGCTTCAAATATTTCGAAATAATTTTCAATGGTCACATATACCATTCATTGCAATTTGAATATTAAATCTACTTGGGACCACTTTTATTACTCTTCAGGACTGTACTATTTATTACTCCTGTTATTACACACATTTGGATCACTTCCAGTATTTATTACTATTACTATTACACGCGTAACAGGTTTACATGAATCCTATCAGGACGATCGTTAAATTATTTTACAACAAGTGTAATTATTAATATTTTGCATAAAAGTATTCGCGAAGGTTCGCCATTATTCGTGGCATTATCGATTAATCTCATCGTTTATTCTTCGAAAACGTGATAAGGTTCCTTTCTGCGTATTTGAATTGAAACGCATGGAAAGTTTTTGCAAATGACAAGGAAAGGTACTTTGGTTTTTCAATATTTGCCGTCATAAATCTTGAACTTGGCCTTCAGGGGATCGAAGCTTTTACGATACATTCTGTTACTCTCTTGGAAACTTTCCCAAACTTGCTTCGCAACAATCGCGACACCGATGCTCGGAAATACGGAAATTTCGTTTCGAAATTTCTTTCCTGTACTCCGTGTCTTCCAGCGATTCGATCTCGAATCTGACTATAAAAGCAGAAAATTGAAATTGGCCTGGTTCGAAGCGTCGAAGTTTATTTTGGCATTAATCCAATTTCATCGAAAATCGGCGAAGGAAACCGTTTGTACATTCGGTTTATTTTTGCGATTGCTATTTGCTTTTACGATTCTGTTATTTTATGTACGGTGGCTCGCGAAAGTGCTCGAACGCTGTATTGTCAAGAAATTCTCCTAAACTTTAATTGGAATTTATTTTAATTTTTATTTCATGTTTGCGCGTATGTGAATCATGCTGCATTGCACGTGAAACAATTTCCTGTCCATAAGAAACGTTCTTGAGATGATTTTATTGGGACGATTAATTCTCGAACAAGAATAATGGAAGCATTCGAATTGCACATTAAGTATATGTTCATAGTATTATTAACATATTTTGTAATACATCATTATGTACTACGAAGTGTTTGTAGTATATTATAATACATTATTGTATAATATTCATAATATCATAATATATTCCGTATAATATTCATAATATCTTAATATATTATGTATAATATTCATAATATCATGATATATTAGATATAATATTCATAATAGCATAATATATTATGTATAATATTCATAATATCATAATATATTACGTATAATATTCATAATATCATAATATATTATGTATAATATTCATAATATCATAATATATTAGATATAATATTCATAATATCATAATATATTCCGTATAATATTCATAATATCTTAATATATTATGTATAATATTCATAATATCATGATATATTAGATATAATATTCATAATAGCATAATATATTATGTATAATATTCATAATATCATAATATATTACGTATAATATTCATAATATCTTAATATATTATGTATAATATTCATAATATCATGATATATTAGATATAATATTCATAATAGCATAATATATTATGTATAATATTCATAATATCATAATATATTACGTATAATATTCATAATATCATAATATATTATGTATAATATTCATAATATCATAATATATTAGATATAATATTCATAATATCATAATATATTCCGTATAATATTCATAATATCTTAATATATTATGTATAATATTCATAATATCATGATATATTAGATATAATATTTATAATAGCATAATATATTATGTATAATATTCATAATATCATAATATATTACGTATAATATTCATAATATCATAATATATTAGATATAATATTCATAATATCATAATATATTACGTATAATATTCATAATATCATAATATATTACGTAAAATATTCATAATATCATAATATATTACGTATAATATTCATAATATCATAATATATTATGTATAATAATCATAATATCATAATATATTATGTATAATATTCATAATATCATAATATATTAGATATAATATTCATAATATCATAATATATTACGTATAATATTCATAATATCATAATATATTACGTAAAATATTCATAATATCATAATATATTACGTATAATATTCATAATATCATAATATATTATGTATAATAATCATAATATCATAATATATTAGATATAATATTCATAATATCATAATATATTACGTATAATATTCATAATAGCATAATATATTATGTATAATATTCATAATATCATAATATATTACGTATAATATTCATAATATCATAATATATTATGTTTAATGTATTAACAATAATACTAAATATAATTATTATATAATACAAAATGCAGAAGCAAATAATGCAATACAGAAACGCTCCGACTTCCCAAAATTAATTAGCACTCAAAGGGTTAATGTTGCACTTAACACCATATATAAACTTTTCTTTCTGTGTTTCTAATTACTTTCATAATATGAAAGTATCACAATTATATTCTAGTAGTGGGTTGCTTTAAAGTAGAGCTTACTATATTTACAAATTGATAGATTTTAAGCGCGTATTATTAAGAGATGGTTAGTTTTTCATTGAAAGTCTCTGATTACGTTAATAAAATTTTGTTTTTATCAATTAATATAATTTCAATTCTATCCTTGACTTAATAGAGTTTAGATAGTCTACGGAAGAATCTTTGGGCTTTGAGAAATTAATCTCCTCTGTAATATTAGAAAATTATGTATAAAAAATGGATTAGGTGTTCGACTTTGATGCTTTAGCTTTAAGTATATCTAATCAATCATTATGCAGCCCAAACTTGTCTTGGCAAGATGTGCTTTTCCTTCTTAAGTTCTTAAGAGGCACAGCGACGAGATGAGGGCCGACATGACGGAGAAACCAAATTGGCTTTAGTCCTTGAGCGGCTAAAATCTTTAGTCTGAACTTTAAGAGCTAGGCTAAGTCTATTAAGACCTTGAGCAAGAAACTTAAAGATTCATTTGCGGTAAATAGTAATGCGAATGTAATGTTGCAACTATTTCTACCATATTAATCAAAGCCCTGAAATTATTGTTCAATTTATATCTACTAAGATTGGATAAATATTAGGTTAGCCAAAAAGTATTTCAGTATTTCACAAACAGATAGAAGTAAAACTTTAATAAACAATTTATTGTCTATTTATTTTGGCACTTTTTTGCCACATTTTAAAATGTCTTCGTCTCGTATTTAAAATGTTTTTCACTCTCTTTGGTGAAGAATTAGTTTAAATAACTTTTCCAAGTCGTAGAGTTTTGAATTTTCTTCTATAAAAATTTTATATAGGGTTCTGATGTAGAGAAAATCTTTTAATATTAATATATTCTATTCTTCATGCTATTGCTTTTGGCTCACACTGCATTTTTAGTTTTGCAGTGGTAATTCAACGCAAGGTCTTGAAAACATGCTTCATTTTCTTCCATTTCAAGCCTATGTTAACCAGAATAAATAATACCAATCTGTACTATTTTATTTATTTATTTAGACTATTTGTTAGAGTACAGTTTGCACCACAATTGTAACTCGTTATTAGAAGGCAACGGTTTAATTTGTACATTTAATATTTATTATTTATACATAGATATATATTTGCTATATTGCATATCATAGAATTAGATTATTATACATTACATATTATTTTCCATTACGTATTTACGTAATATAGAAATAGATTATTATAGAAGGAATAGAATCATTAGTAAAGGACTTAGATGATGAGACCCTTGAGGTACGAATAGCTCTTGAGAGGTCTAATTATTGACTTTGATGTTCCTTAATCGATCCACCAAATTATTATACGTGTACTATGCACACATACGTGTACCTCAGCAGAATTCCCGAAGGTTCAGCAATTCGTAATTTAAATATAGCTTTGATCATTTTAATGATGTTGGCAAATGCTAAATTAAAAAGTTGCAGAGCTAAATTAATACAGATATTAAGCGTACAAATTAATTTTCAGCCTTCATGATTTAAAGTAGCATTCGAAATATTTTTTCTGCAAATTTAATCCAGTTTTACTTTAAAACCATATTAACTCCTTGGCTTACGAATTTTTCAAAGCGTATCCACCGAAATATTGACTATTTGTTACTATAACATTACATCGAATGCAAAACACTGAAATATTATACGCAATTATTACCTAGTAATCCTCAATCTCGCGATCTTACGAATTGAAATAAAATAAATTCAAATTTATTACGAAATGCAGCATGTTTTAATTTCACGTGGTCCATATGCTAAACCACGAGTGTAGCTCGGTGTTATAAGCCAAAGGGTTCAAATCATATTGCAGACTACTTTTTTTTTTACTGTCCAATAACAATTTTTTCCTATTATCGTAATAAACTGACTTTTGCTTTTATTCAAAAGGAATCTAAAAATTTAAAATTCAAATCGTATTGAAATGAAAAGAATGAAAAACTCTGTCGAAGGAATTTCCTTTCAATCTAATTTCAATCATCTTCGTTACAAATCCACCTATACCAAAGAAATCTAAAAATTAAAAATTTAAATCACATCGAAATGAGAAGAAAAAAATTCTTCCGAAGTAAGAAAATTTCTTTCGATTAAAGCTTTTTCACGGCGAATCGATTTTCACTATTTGCGCGTAGGGAATCCACCTATCTACTTTAATGAACTTTTTCTAATTCCAAATCAAATGTACGCGATTTCTTCCGCTCGTTTCGTCGTGCGCGATTTCTTTAACGTTTTATAGTCGCGAACACGCGAGCTTAGCGTTTCGATAAGGCGTGAGATTTTTCGGAAAGGGTCGGATTCGTTTCGTGAATTCCTTCTTTTCTTTTTTTGGCAGCTCGACGTAGAAAGTAGAGCATGCACTGCTCTTAAAGAGAATGGAACGTATCCAACAACCGGGGTTATAATAAGCGCGAAAAAAGGGCAGTGTTCGTTTGTATCGCTGCGGGAACGTTGTATAAAAGAAATCCTACGACTTTCTTTAATCCTTTCGCTACTAAAGACACATAAATACGAGCTGTAAAATTGGGCAATCGTTTGGTAAAAATATACACGTATTCGTTTTCCGTAACAAGCATACTATTTTTTTACTACAATTTATACTTAGTCCACCATAATTAACAATCTAAAATATGCAAATATTTATAGATCTCGTTTCTTTAATTTTATTCGCAAAAATCGGACGTTGCGTAACGTGTTCGAAAACGTGCGTTTCTTTAATTAAAAGTTGTTTTTGATACGAAATAATTACCAGAAATATTAAGCTGCACTTTAATGGCTTCGAAAACTTTACATATACGTAAGTATACTTTTCGAACACGTTCTTTTTTTTATTAATGTGTGGCTATTTAAAACATTAATTTGACAGTAAATTTGGACTCGATTTTTATGTAACAACAGATGCACTGAATTATGCATTGATGTAAATGATAAACGGTATGTTTCTAATTTGTTAAGAATTCTTATAGTTGTACTTATAATTATAATTAGTTCCCAATTGTACTTATAATTATAAGTTTTGATATTGATATTGATATTGATATTAATAACCGAAGTTCGATAATAATAGACGGATTATTTATAGCCACGTTTATATATAGAATGTTTTCGGTCCGATTGATTGTGATAACAATAGCCGCGTGATAACGTTATCCGTGATTATAGTATCCGGATTCCGCTAATATACATACACGTTGCAATATATTGATCGGCTCTGATACAAGGAATTATTTTTAAATAGCTATTATTACTCGAGTCTAAGATTAACTAGCATCAGTGATATGTGTCTTCTCTTTTTTTTTTTTTTTTTTTTTTTCGTGATTGAGAATCTCTTGCCGTCGGGAAAAAGTGAATAAAAAATTTCTTCATCGGCAATCAATAACGCGATGCTAAACTGGTGAAAATATTTTTAGTTTGTCTGATATAGGCGACGTTTAAATGAAAACAGTGCGATTTAAATTGTCCATCGGATGTATCACTTATATTTTCTTAAATCGTGTACACGTTGTGCAATGATATTTTTATGTTTGCACGAAATATGTATACTGCAACAGTGTGACCCACGTTGATAATAAACCATTTAATTATCGTCTATAGTAGGTTATTTGTTTCAAAAATTTGTAAAGTACCAAAAAAGAAATTGGGGAACAAAATAGCATTAACAGCATTCGATAATAGTTAAAATTTTGTTCATCCTTTGCGATATTATGGTTACCATGGCATTATATTGTATACAAATGTATAAATATACAAGTATAGAAATGTACAAGTGTACAAATATACAAGTGTATAAATATACAAGTATACAAATATGCAAGTGTATAAATATACAAGTATAGAAATATACACGTATACAGATATTCAAGTATAGAAATATACAAGTATAGAAATATACAATTATACAAATATGCAAGTGTATAAATATACAAGTATAGAAATATACAAATATACAAATATTCAAGTATAGAAATATGCAAGTGTATAAATATACAAGTATACAAATATGCAAGTGTATAAATATACAAGTATACAAATATGCAAGTGAGTAAATATACAAGTATACAAATATGCAAGTATAGAAATATACACGTATACAAATATGCAAGTGTATAAATATACAAGTATAGAAATATTCAAGTATAGAAATATACAAGTATAGAAATATACAAGTATAGAAATATACCAGTATACAAATGTGCAAGTGTATAAATGTACAAATATAGAAATATACAAGTATACAAATATACAAGTATACAAATATGCAAGTATAGAAATATACACGTATACAAATATGCAAGTGTATAAATATACAAGTATAGAAATATTCAAGTATAGAAATATACAAGTATAGAAATATACAAGTATAGAAATATACCAGTATACAAATGTGCAAGTGTATAAATGTACAAATATAGAAATATACAAGTATACAAATATACAAGTATAGAAATGTACAAGTATACAAATATGCAAGTACATAAATATATTTATCACTAGAGAAAGTTGAACTCATTCACGTGCACGCGATGCAATCGGTTAAAACACGTTTCACTAATGCCGTGTTATTCTACTCGAGAGTTGCCTGACCCGCGCTGCCTCATTCTACTTACTATGCCTGGCACGCGCCGTTTTACGCTGCTTACAACTTATTCGATCAACGCTGCCGCTGCATTTCATTCTAAACGTCCGACCAGCACCGTCGTATTCTACTTTAAGTCTCCCAAAAGAAACGCGCGACGATGAATCTGATATTCATCAATGTTTTCGAGCAGAACATTCTACAGGAATTAGAAACGCACTTTTTAACACTTTGCCATACGATAACGAGTTACACTCGTGGTATGAGTTATAAACATGATTCTACTCGTAAGAAGATTGAATTTTCACTCGATTTTTTCTTCCCTTTCATACAAAATTCAAAATAGTTAGACAAAAGTTGCACATAATATTTGAATGTTTTTACATACGATGCAGCGTGAGGGTGACAAGTAGGTTACGATAACATACGTTGGTAACAAAAAGAATTGTATGCTTTATTACGTATGGGTTAATTACGTAACGAGTGGGTAATATAAAATCGACTATTTCGTATGCGATAAATAATATCTCTGTGAAATATGCAAACTCGTTATTCGTTAACTCGTTATTTCTGAGCCATCCTGTATACTCAGCCCTCGGCGCAATATTTCGCAGTAATCTCATGAATTATTACAGCTGTCACATTCATTAAGCGTCATCGTTACTCTTGCATACCTGGCACGTTGTATTTACCTGTTATCAATGATTGTCAGGCAAGTGCTTACAGTGGTCAGACATACTTTAAATGGGACAGGACTCGTACTACTGGTCAACTCTTTGACGACGGCCACTAGCAAGCAAAAACACAACCTAAAATTGAATTCTGTAATAACTAGGGTAGATATTACCGCCTCCCTATAATTGTCACTTTAATCATTTTATTCGATTGCGAACGAATGCACGAAGAATCGAGGCTAACAGAATTTCAATAGAAAATTTGGAATTCAGTTTTTGGTTACGACACACGGACATTGCATATGTGTTTATATTTAGTATTTAAAAATAAATGTTAGAATAATACTGTTGAATATTTACAGGCAGTGTAAATTATTCGAGCAGAGTTAAATGAAAACGCTATTTATTGAAAACACAAAGTTAGAGAAACGATACACGATTCGAGAGCTAGGTAGTGCAGCTACTCTCTTCGCTCTTCCGCAGGCAACTACTACACGGGTCCGACTTCAACGCTTATTTGGCTACAGAATTTTCCGGGAAAAAAACAGGGGTCCTAAACCACTTGCACGGCAATGCAGTGCCGATGGGTGGGGGCAACGCAGGCCCCGACTTTTCAATTGTCAGGCAACACCAAGTAAGCGTCGTGGCACTGTCTTACCAGATGTGGCGCAGACCTTCGTAAAAGCGAAAGCTAAGGTTTAAGCTAGCAAACAGCCTACCTGGGTTTAAAATATTGTGTCCGGAAACAGGGACACACTTCAACAAATACTTTCGCGTAATAATACTTTCGAATAATTACTTTCGCGTACTTTAATACATAAACACTTTAATACTTTAATACATAAACACTTTAATACTTTAATACATATAAAAGATTTTCGTAAAATCCTGTTTTTACTTCTTGTATATTTATTTTACGAACAAGTGGAAAGAACGTAATCATCTTTTTACAATTTATCAAACTTTAAATAAGCAAGTAATCGATGCTTTCAAATTCGTCGAAGCACTATTGTGTTTTTTTGTTATTTTTTGTCTTATTTGAAATTTAGACATTTGCGATTGATTGCAATTGGCGTGAAACGAATTACCTTCGTAAAATAACTTGCCAGAATCAGTTTTATGCGTTTGTTATGGGGAATAAAATCGGTCACGTAAACGGTTCGAATCAAATGATTGTAATAGTAATGTAAACAAATTCGCAGCCGGTTTAAATTGATTTAATACATCATTCGATGTTTAATTTGCATTCGTTGCTGGCAAATATTATTGCGGAACAACGGGAAGAGGTGAATTCGTGATAACTCCGCGGCTTTGCGAGCGGCTATAAATGTAACCATAATTCAGGTGCTCACACGGTGGTTTTTGGGCCGATAAACGATGGAATGAAGGATCAATAAAATGGACATTCATACGGCGAATGCTTATAATCCTCGTCCCTGTTCATTTGCAGTAGAACCACGTGTGTAGAGACCTACTAACATGCGTTAGGCTAATGCGAAATATTTTATGCGATACGCAGATCTTAAGTAGAGTGCATTTTTTTTCCCATATACAAGTATTAAATTAATACCGAGATGTTATTAAAACGATAACATTTGTAACAGTAAAGATAAGAGTATTTATGATCTTTTATTATGCAGAGCGAGCTAATAATAATTATTATTATTATTGTAAGAGCTGTTATTTGAAATACAGCGGCTTAAAGTAGAACTCGGATATTTAGATTTTCATGATTTAAGAAGCGATTCATAAGCGTTTGAATTTCCAAGATTTTTGATTTCCAAGCGTTCGAATTTCCTAGCTTTTGGACTTTTATACTTTTCTCTATTAATATTTCGTGTAGAAAATCGAGCAACGTTCTTAAAAATGTGCCGCTGCGAATTTATATAATTTTTACGTTAAATTAATCAACCTGTTATTTTGACAGCCCAATTTTTTACCGGAAGTGAAATTTAATTAAAGCAGAAAGAATCTAACGATATTTAAATGAATTAATAACGATTAATTTCACAGTCGCTCGTATTAATACAATTAATATTATCTTTATAGCAATGACTGCTATTAATTTAGCGTAAAAGTCAGGAAATGTTTAAGCAGCGAATTTTTCTTTGCTGCGAGATAAAGTGTGGCTTTTAAGCTGTTTAATGTTTCGCATTCGTGGAATTCTGCTGCTGCCTGTGAGGCATGAGATTTAGATTCCAGTAAGTAGCTGTGTCGCCCTAATGCCATGCTCTGTTATTTCATGTAAATTACCAGCTTGACATAATAGTTACGTCAGCATCTTGTCGCGAACCTGATAAATGTGAGCAAGTTTTCTCATTCAAAAGGTTAGCAGTTTACGTAAACACCAGTAACATTATTAAATACAGCATTAACATTAACGCCTACGCGTTCACAGTGTTTTCAAAGTCGAAATTTTGTATAAATTATAATTAATATTCGAGCAATATTAAGAATAATATTATCAATATAATTTTATATAATATTATACAATATTAATTGTATATAATATTATTAATAATGTTATGAATATAATTACATATAATATCGTTAATAACATTATTAAAACGATAACAGTTGTAACAGCAAAGATAAGAGTATTTATGATCTTTTATTATGCAGAGTGAGCTACTAATAATTATTATTATTATTATTGTAAGAGCTGTTATTTGAAATACAGTGGCTTAAAGTAAAACTCGGATATTTAGATTTTCATGATTTAACAAGCGAATATATTAGGATAATATTAAGAATAAGTTTTTCGAATAATTAATCGCAAGATCTTCGAACAAAAATTGCGAGTAAAATGCAATTGTTCGAGAGTAGCGAATAAGTTTCAGTCGGAATAAAAGGAACACCTACAATTACGATGAATAAATCGTGAAATGTATAAATGTTCGCAACGCGGAATCACTTTTTTAACTAGAATTAGCTATTATATTCATGCGTTACCTAAAATATTAAAATGAAAACGCTGCAGACGTTTTCGGTATACCTCTGCATGATTTCAACTACCAAATTCTTAACATTCCGTAATTTATCTTTATTATTTTTCCTACCATAATTGTAAAACCTGACCAAACTATGAATTCGAAAACTGTATCGTCATATTAATTAATTCTTATCCATTAAGTAGAGACTTCACCCGTTTATGGAACAAGATTAAAACTAAATTAAAACTCTATTGAAAGGAACATTTGAGCATTGAAAAGAACATTTGAACATTGAAAAGAACACAAGCACAAAAGTTGACAATGTAGAATCATTCTAAAATATTATAGTTGACACAACGAGTGTTCCTATGTAACGCCGTTTGACTTGCGTTCGACGCCGCTACTAGATTCTCGTTACATCGACGGTGTCCTCGTTTCACGGATTGGCGAAGTCCAAAACATGCGTGAAAGAGGATTATACGTAAACGATAGGAGGAAGAAAAAAAGAAACTTGCTACGAGGCAACGGGATGCAAGTGTCCAATATAGCGAGCATAACACGCGCGTACGCCACGTTTATTGATTCCGGAGGCTTTCGTTGGACTAAAACGCCTCTGATCCACTCTCATCTCGAACGACGATGTCAGCTATAGCCAGATTAAGCTTGATTAAGTTGCCTTAAAGCGGTTGTCCAAGCAGCCTGCCTATATTTGAATACATTATTGTTCGGGGCTTTCGGCGTTAGGGTAGATGTCCCAATTACTGCCACTTTAAGGTTCGCCCCTAAAATTATGTAACTGTTTTAGAACGTGTTTAACTTTAAAATAGTTCCAGTTTTGGAACGATTAACGTATAATATAATAATTTCGATATCCGTGTTGCACTCGTTGAGGGATAGTTGATCTTGTACCTCGTCTGTCTTGTAAACATCTCCTATAACAAAATTTCTCAGCTTCTAGACGTTTGATTTGGATCATCCACTACTCAAATTAATATGAAAAGTTCAAAGAATAGTATTTTAATGCCCTTCCAAGTATAGTTTTTGAGTAGCTGCGAAAAATAGGAAATATTTGTTTGTAACGAATTAACCGTAATGTTTATTGGCAAATTGTTAAATGGATAATATTTCTGAGGCATTTCCCTTTAATTTAAGTTAAGGGGAATTGAAATTGGACATCTGAGAGCTGAGAAATTAACATTTTTCTTCGGATACTAACTGAGTAATCTACCATGGCGCGATGTATTTGTTTATAACAAATGAACTGCAAGGGTTAGCTGCAAAAGGTTATAAGGCAATATTTTTGGGATATTTCACTTTAATTTAAGCCAAGGAGAATTGAAATCGAACGTCTAGGAGTTGAGAAATTAATATTTCTCTTCGGATACTGTCTATAATTTTGATGTTTTCGTAACAATTTGATCATCTACTGTAAACCTAAAGTTCTCCGTATTCAAAGGATTAACAATGATTAACAAGATTAATGTTGAGTTTTGCCACGCGTAAGGGAAGTGATTTATAAAGAGGAAGGCAGCGATTAAATGTCCTGAAGGTTTCGATAAAATCAGGGACTCAAGTTTCACGATATACCGTTGTCAATAAAACTGTCAAAATTGTTCTAAAAAAAAAAAGGATGACCCGTGCAACTGGAATAATTGGCAATTTTCGAAACAAGACGAACAAAAAGCGATCGCGTCGCTTGACATTTTTTCGAGAAGGTTTTTGCAGTGACACCTGGACACACTGAAACGGTTAATTCATTTTACGTAGTCGACCAGTTTGGCCTTTGAGTGAACAATATCTCAAAGAAGATTAATAACAAGCATTCGCAAAGCTATAGGAAGCATAATAACTCGTATACTTTCTTATTTATCGGGTTGTGCACGCGACGAATGAATCTTCATCTGTTCAAGTTCTACATTCAATAATGATTCAGAAACTCGAACAATAAACGCGAATAAAAACTGTCTTATAGTAAATAACGAGCAAAAGTTCTCCAAACGAATAACTGGGTTTTAAGAAATAATTCGAATAATAAGTAATCGGTTAACAATTAATTGTATTTTTATTAATTCGTCCTTATTCGAATAGAATTTTCACCGAATAATTTATCGCCATACAATCGTTTAAATAGTAGATTCTAAATAGGTGTTTTTACTATAGATATTATTATTATTAAGTAGTTTTAGGTATTTGATTATGTAAAGTCAGTATCGAGGGAGTTATTCTAATCGAAAATATCTTCGTTAGCTGTTGACTCGTCAATATTCTATTTCCGCGTTAATGTAGCTGTATTGGTTACCATTATGCGTCTGCATATTGTCGATATGATGACGGTACGTGATTGATTATGGTATTAGGTTAATACAACGTTCGCTTATACATGCCCTTCGCGTTCTATGTTATAGCATATTGTATATCCCGTATTCTATATATTACGGTGTACACCGTAGTTACCTGCAGTGTTTCCATTCCAACAGCAGCCCGAAAATCATATTACGTACAGTTATTCACAAAATTCAACGTACACCTTCGAATTCAAATGAAAATAATGACGAATAAGTTTTGATTTAGTTGCCATTCGCAAAGAAAACTAATTAAGTTATTCAACGAACGATGAATGAATTGAAATTATTCGTCACTTCTTTATTCGTTACTTACAATTAGAAAGAAAGTTCAACGTCGAATTGACGTCTGTTTATATTCCATATTCCAGAAAAATGTACACCTTTAAATAGTACAGGCGAATAATAAGTGACGAATAAAAATTCTCACAATATACGTGTATAATAACATAAACTCCATAAGAAACTGATCTGATGAGCTCCGCTCTCAAATAAGAAGTACATGAATATGTTTTCTTCTCTTTCAAAATGTCCTCAGTCAAATTTCGTAACGCATTTCACTTTTTCACCTGGTGACCCCCCAACCCTAAAACATATTCGTGATTAATTTCATCCATTGTTCTCACTCAAGAGTCAAATCGATACTGAGCGCTCAGCTTCGGATTAACCTTATATAGATAAGAAATAATGACATCATCCCAGCAGCACAGAAGAAAAATGTCCTCAGTCAAATTTCGTAACGCATTTCACTTTTTCACCTGGCTACCCCCCATCCCTAAAACATATTCATGTTAAAACAATTGCGTTACGAATCAGGTCAACTTTACGTCAGTCATGGAGAATACGGTTCGCGCGATGGAACAGGAAATGATCAGTACGCTAGGAGTTGATATTGTCCGAAGATAGAATGCGAAAAGCTCCGTGTGCGCAACTTCGAATGCTGCGGGCGATAATCGGACGAAGATATCTAAAAATGTACCGTTCTACAATTCAACAATGCTGCAATGCAGACTGTATTCGTCTCTGGTGCCTCGACGAAAATCGTATCAACTTTGTTAACAGATTTTTCAATCGTCTTGCGCGTGAATTTCATTTCGCGTACCTTTACATCGCGTTAACATTTCTCGCCGAAATATTTCCGATACTATTTAATCAAGTTGAAAACGATGCGAGAGGAATTTTGGAAAATTGTGTTAAAAAAAAAAAGAAAAGGATTTTAATATAAACGATGCACGGTTTTAATCGCGAAACGGAAATAAGAGGCTATCAAAAAAAAAAATTATTTCGAATCTACGTGCAACGATTGAAAGAAGTATTTTTTAATGGTACGAATTCTTAACTTCTATTAGGGAGATCGTTTCCAGAGCAACGCCTGATTAAAATCTGCTTCTACAGCGATAATCTACCGGAATCTAGATTTTAATAAAAGTATTAGGTCGGTGGATATGAAATTTTTCGAAGGAACAACGTTAAGCGTAAGTAGATTCTTCAAAATATTGCCACGATTTTATACAATTTCTTTCAACGATTAATTAGTCTCATATATTGCATACACAATTATAAAAATCATCAACTTCAGGATTCTTTTATCTTTCTCGTAATTTATTCAGATCCTTTATTTATATTATACTATTTGTGTAATCTCCAAATCCCAGTTTCAAATACATCAGAGGATCTAACAAAGTATAAATATAAATTATCGTATAAATTTGTACCAATGAAATTCGTTTAACGTCGTATGGCCATTAAAATAATGTAACAAACTCGTAGATATAATTGAAAACTGTTTTAACGCTGTTAAATGAATGTTCGCGAAATTGACGACAATTTTCCACGAATTATAAGAAGAAACTTTCATTAATGGCGGCGGAGGAAAATTGAGATCGTAATTGAAGCAAGCATTTTTCTGGGTAAACGAAATCAACTCCGACTGCAATTCCACTTCCACCGTCATTTTATGGAGCCGCTTCATTTCCCGTCTAGGTGTCATCTACCTCCGAAACGAAATTAATTTAAACGTCATGGATTCTCGATGCGTTTCTATTTCCCCCTCCTCGCCTTCGTGTCTTTCTTGTATTCGTGCCGCCGTTTAATAGGACGGGTCAATTTTCTCTTTAAGGAAATGTAGTAGTCTCGTTGGCATTTATCGAAACTACGCGTCGATTAAATGTTTTACCATGCTTGCCTTCATCTTACATCTATTCGTTCTATGCAATTAAATGCTTTAGCTCAAGTCGCGCGTAAGTAAAGAATATTTACAGTGGAATCCGGTTACCGTAATCACGCTTAGTGTTATTATTATTTGTTTTTTGTTACGGGACGAGAAGAAATAACACTTTGTAGGAAGATAATGGCCAAAGGATGCGGATGGGCGTGTAGGATTCGGAGATGATCGTGGGTTTTACACAAGCCAGATCTACACAGTTTCTAAATAAAAGAATTATATCTATTTAACGATATTCGTCTGGTTTACAGCTGTCCTGCTTCTATCTTACATCTGTCTTACCACTAACTTATTTTTCGCGTATCCGGCCTTTTAAAGCGTCCTTCGCAAGGCGGACGTTCTTCCTCTCCACCAATCAGTGGATTTTTTTAACCCGCCTACGGCCTCGAACTACGGTGGGGCACCCTCCTCTAGGAGCCGTTCCCCCGTAATTTTCCGTAGGTGCCAGGATCTATGAGGTGGCCAAAATTTCCTTCCTCAAGTCGCTAAGGATTCGACCCCCTCATAAACCTGGTCACCGTTCCGGTCGGCTCGAACGTTATCCATGCCGGCTGTTATAAACCCCCGTAATGTTTATCTCCCTTTCCTGATTTTAGCCTACACTTAACAACATTGCGGACAGAATTAACGAGTCTTCGTTGAATTATCGTTGAAAGTGGCTATTAACGACACTAGTTCAAATTTGTTGCTTTGAAAAATCGACATTCGTCCGTGAAAACGAAAAAGTTTCGGCGACTATTTAGCGACGCTCGTCCGCAAAGGATTAACCCTTTGCGGACGAGAAGTAATGACAACTCGTGCGAGTACTTTAGTTTTGAATTCCACGAGTTTGAGTTTTCGCGCTTATGAGTTCGAAACCATTTAATTTCCAACGATTTCAAATGTTTATTATTACGTTAAGTATTCATTGCATTAAGTTTTGTGCTTTAAAAGTCGACATGGGTTCGAAAAGCCAAAAAATGATCGACTATTTGTCGACGCTCGTCCGCAAAGGGTTAATCCTTTATTTCGTATCTCTCGGTTTTGAAAGACTTCCGGTTACAACGAATCTTTATTCTAACTTGTCACGCAACTTAACTATGCAACACGACTTAACCCTTTGACCTACAATGACGAGTCACACTCGTTCCGTGAATTATGGTTTAGATTCGACAGAAAACAGATATTACCGAGAGTGGAATTTAATTGGAATTCAAATTTTAGCTTGGTCTTGTAAGGTTGGAAGTTCTTAAGTGAAAATTGCTAACAATATTCGAATAATTTGTAAGTTAAATGATATAAAAACAGTAACTAGCTAATATTAGCATACGTAGGTAATAAAATAATCGTAGTGCAAGGGATTAAATAACCTAAATTTGTACTTTATAATAATTTCCATCACCACTTAACCATAAACATAAACGTGACGTTAAATTATGAAATATGAAACTTATACACGGTACAAAGTAGCATATTATCACACTATATAAACTATATCAAATACAAAAAATAATATATATATATATATACATAAGTATAACACTAATAATTAATTTAGAACTCGAATAAAAAACCAAGAGACTTTTAGCAATTTTTTCACGAATAACCGTATCCGAAATATAACATTACGAAAGTTGTAGGACGTTCGGCGAGCGTTTGAATTTTCAAACGACGTTAACGTTTTCGAAATGACGGCAATATTCAGAAGTCCGTAAAACGTGAGATACGAAGCTATCAGATTTTCAACGTCGCGACGCGACGTGTCAGGTATAAATATTGCTGCGCGTTCACCAACACACACACACACACACACACGCAGTCAAATATAAAAGAACGAACTGTGAGAAGGGCCATCGTACGAACGAATAAAAAATGTACAAAAATAAAGCGAGATGGGAAAATGCAAATAACGTATAAACACGCACAGAGCGAGGGTCGAGTAAAAGGATTATAAAAAGAAAAAAAATGAGTTAAAAATGGAAGGAAGAAAGCTCATTAACAATGAATTGTGCAAAGAACAATGGAAAGGCTCGGGATAAAAGGTGAAAGAAAAGGACGAAACGAAATTAAAAAACAAGGAGTCGGTTGAAAGGTAGGCGAAAAATAGAGCAGGTGAAAGGAGGAAAATGAAGAAACGGTATAGGGACTCGTTTTCACGTCGATTCGTCTAGAAACAACCATGGGCGCACTATTTCTGCGCTTGGTCACATGAATAGTCTGAAAATGCCAATACGAGGAAGTCCATTGTTCGTTAACAGCTGGATAAAGGCGTAAAAACGACCGTCCTCGTGCGTTTCACGTCGAAACTCTGCGAGACTCGAACGTTCGTTAACACCGAAGAATAAAAAAAAAAAATGGTGGCTGTATCCAGGGAATCGAACGATTTATCGATATTTCGGGAATATCGATGCTTTCTTTCGGTAAATTGATAGCTTCACCATCTGTGTTTGGTAATCGATACCAGCGGAAACATCGATGTTAGCTGATAGTGTAGAAACCAAATAATAAGGGTAGTCGAAGTAGAATGGAAAATTTAACTTCGCGGTGTAATTATAAAGAATTAGGAGACAGTAATAGCGTGCAACTTTGTTAGACCTTTTAACTGGATCTTAAATTATAATAATCTAGGATATTATATTAAACGTAAATTATTTACGATGGAAATATAAATAAATGCTTTAAATATTACTTTCATTGAGTAGCATAATAAAATATACGTTATGGATACGAGATATTTGAATGCAAATGAAATTGAATTACAATAGATTCGTTCGATATCATTCGATTCACAAATCATAGACAAATTCATCATCGTCCTTTTCTACATTCGTATAGGTTTATTATAACTTGTCATCGAGACTTGTCCACCAATGATTAAAAATACTGCTTATACACTAAAGAATCTTTTCCCCCCGTTTACCTATTAAATAAATAAATTGTGGAGCTGTGGAGAGGGGATAGAATAGGAAAAGGAAGGGTGTGTTGCGTTTCGTCCTGGGCCTGCTAGTGGACTCATCAGTAAGGCTACCTAGCAGGCCCTGCCTTAGACGTTGGGATATTGGAAGGAAGGTTAAAGGCGGTATATATATGGACGAGGTAGTTGGAGCGAGTACTTTCGAGAAAGCCTATTACGTATGTCCCTCTAGTGGTGGGTGCAGGAGAGCCGCCACAAAATAAACAAGAGAAATGTTAAAATTAATCCCTAGAATTAAATTCTTCCCAAAATCGTTAAAAATCGCCTATTTCAAACGTTAACCCTTTGCCTTACGAATTTCTCAACAGTTATTCACTGGAATGCTGACTATTTCCAAGTATAACAACGCGTCCAATGCGAATCGCTAAAATATTGTACGCGTAATTTATTCTTGGTAATCTTTAATCTGACAATCTTCTAAATTCGAATGGAATGAGTTAAAGTTTATTAAAAAATACAGGTTGTTTTTATTGCAAACAGCCCATATAGTTTACGAGTGTAACTCGTTGTTATAAAGCAAGTGGTTAACAAAAAAAAAATATGAAATATCGATGTTCTGTTATCGATGTATCGACTAACAGCGATGATAGTTCGACGATGTTCTCGCATCGATATATCGACGTTTTCCCGCTTTTTTTTGTCGTCCACAGCTACTGTATGGTTTATTCGTTATTAATCGCTCGCTGTTTCGCGTTCGAAACCATCGTAAGACTATAATCGATACATCGATAACACGAGGGTGGAAAATTCCGCTGTGACTGAAGAATTTAATTACCCGTCCCGATAACAAGTTATGATTCCTGAGCACTAGTTGCGAAACGTTCCCTTTATGTTCTGCATAACATCCCCGTTCAAATATTCGTTAATTAGGTAAGATGCTAATTTATCCGCTTCGGCTAGAGTTCCTAATTAGACCAGTAGATACTTTTGTATTCAAATTTTCTAGCTACCTCGAAGTTAACACAGTTGAACATCGATAACTCGAACCTATTTAAATCGAAAAGCTCTGTATGTAATATGAACATTTTTGTTCATTAGACAAAGTATTATTATAAGATGTCGTTTTTTTTAAAATACAGCAGCTTTAAATGGAAGATTTTTCGAAACAATTTATTTATACTTAATTCAAGTAACTTTTAGATGATTCTATATACTTTGCGCGATAATTACGTAGTGTACATAATTACCTAATTTTGGAATTGTTTGATCTACTTCTTGATTTACTATCCAACAAAAAAGTATCAGTCTTGAATTTTATATATCAACGTTCGGCTATTCTAAATACCATATTTATAAGTTCGATAGATTTTGATAATATACATTTCGCAAGCTTAAACTTCCATAAGAAATTAAACAAATATTTCGACTATCCGTGACGTGAAATAATAAGAATTTCGTGGATACTTTTATTAGAATTATTCTGAATATGTTACGCGGAAAGTAGGTTACAAAAAATGTTCTTTCTGCTTCGTTTAATTTATTACAATTGCACCTATTACTCAAAATTAAAAGAATCATTGCATAAAATGAAATTGTTATACTGTGCTATGCATGAATACTGTTACACAAAGAGGATATAATAATATAAAATAATAATAAATAACAAAATAATAATAGTATAAAATAATGCTGTTACATAAACATCACAATCTGTTATATAGAGACCTAATATTATTTAAAACGCGTCCCTATTGTTAATCGGTGCACGACTGCGATTGATTCTCTCGACAAACGTGTAATTGAATTTCTAGGTCTCGACGAATGATTTTTATCGACCCGCGCAGCTATACTTTGAATTTCTTTTTCTTTTTTTTTGCCTCCACTCGATTATTATCGGTTCAGGGAGGGTCGAATCTCGCCACTTTCTCCACGGTCCACGATAAATTATTTCAGGGTAGCCCCTTTGTAGGCATATCCCGTGCGCTCTAGTTACGCCGGGAGTGCATCAATATCATGAATCTCATAATTCAGTAACAAGTGGATAGATAAAGATAGAAAATAAAGGGAGAACGAGGGGTCAATGCATGTAAGCTGAAAAGGGTAGCAAGCGAACGACGAGTGACAAATAACGCGATCACTTGTTATCGAACACTGATAAGTGCACTGCGGATCTTCACGCGAATTCATCATTTTTCTCAACTATATTATTAAGAGGGTATTTTTGTTCAAATACTTTTATCGATTAACCAGTTTCTCACATTTTACCTTTCTTCTTTTCTTTTCTGTTTTTACTCGGCGAATATATATATATATATATGTAAAATGTCGGTACGATTAGAGTTGAAACGTTCTTAACAATAATGTTTATGATACGAAGCGTAGACACGTTTGTCGCGTTGCCGAAACGAAAGGGTTAATGCTTAACCCTTTAGTAGCCGCGCGATTAATCTTGATAAAGTTGCTCAGTTTAACCTTCCTCTGATTTAGCTTCTGGATTCGGCTACCGGTGAAATACATCAGGGTTGATATTATCGCGATGTTTCGAGAACTTAATTCGAAGATTTTTCTCAATTCAACACCTTGGCTTACGAATTTTGCAAAGATTATCCACTAAAACGTTGACTATTTGTTACTATAACATTATATCGAATGTAAAACACTAAAATATTGTGGAGCTGTAGAGAGGGGATAGAATAGGAAAAGGAAGGGTGTTGCGTTTCGTCCTGGGCCTGCTAGTGGACTCATCTGTAAGGCTACCTAGCAGGCCCTGCCTTAGACTTGGGATATTCGAAGGAAGGTTAAAGGCGGTATATATATGGACGAGGTAGTTGGAGCGAGTACTTTCGAGAAAGTCCTATTTCGTATGTCCCTCTAGTGGTGGGTGCAGGAGAGCCGCCACAATATTATACATTATTTTTACCTAGTAATCCTCAATCTCACAATCTTCTAAATTGAAATAAAATGAATTCAAATTGATTACAAAATACAGCATATTTTTATTGCACGTGGTTCATAAATTAAACCACGAGTGTGGCTAGTTGTTTTAAGCCAAAGGGTTAAAGGAACGCGAAGTTGTGGCGAAATAAAGTGCTGCTGAATTTAATACAAAAATCCCGTGTTTATAATATCTTAACTTATCATTAGTCCGTATTATCGCTGGATAAAGAAATCATTCTGTGGCGGCTCTCCTGCATCCACCACTAGAGGGACATACGAAATAGGATTTCTCGAAAGTACTCGCTCCAACTACCTCGTCCATATATATACCGCCTTTAACCTTCCTTCGAATATCCCAAGTCTAAGGCAGGGCCTGCTAGGTAGCCTTACTGATGAGTCCACTAGCAGGCCCAGGACGAAACGCAACACCCTTCCTTTTCCTATCCTATCCCCTTTCTACAGCTCCACAATTCCTTCGCGTTTCTTTCATTCCGATTCACAAAATCAAGAGAGTAATAAAATAATTGTATGGCAAGGGTTTAAGTAGCGTAAGGAAGATAGAGTGTAATTGGAAGCCGTTCTAATTGTAAGTCGCATGGCAAAGGCTTATAATAAATAAAGTAATGAATAATAAGAGATACTACTAAAAGACTGCAGTGGAAATTCGTGCAAAAATGGAATTAAATACGTTAGGATCGGGTTCAGCGGTGCATACGAGTTTCATCCTAGGCAGCAAATTGGTTAAGGGTGGAGAACGTGTAACACCCTAGTACAGGTAAAATCTAATATCGGGCGACGTGTTATAATGGAGATTTCGGGTCTAACCCTTACCTAGATTATCGATTTTACTCTTATAAACGATATACGGAGTCGCGTCGTCCGCCTGTGCAAAATTATTTCAAACCGCGTCTCTATAAAGTCGTTTGGAAAATTCGCAAACTTTCAACTTTGCGAATTTCTAGGCTCTAAAATTTTCAAGCCATCATATTTCAAACGTTGCGAATTTTTAAGCTTTACGATTTGCGAACATTTGAATTTCAAAGTCTGCGAATTTTTCACTGTAAGATTTCCGAATTCTCGTATTTTTAAACTTTTAAATTTCCGAGTCTTCAAACGTCAAAATTCGGATGTTTTCAAATCTTCGAATTTCTAAGGCTGCGAATTAAGTTAAAGAATTAATTGAAACATCAAATTTAATGTTAAATTTAGCATTTAAATCGCCCTCGAATTTTCAAGTTATTTCATTTCCAAGGCTTCAAATTCGCAAAGTTTCAAACTTTCCAATCTTCGAGTTTCCAAGCCTTTGAATCTGCAAAGCTACAAACTTTCCAATCTTTGAATTTGTAAACGTTAAAACTGTTTATTCTCAGACTTTTAATCCAACTAATTACTACTTAATTTACGTGTCAATTTTGCAACCAGAATACAACTCACTTATTGTTTACAACACTTTAATTATTGCGTCTGCACCATAAATAAAAGAACCTTTATTCTATTCACAATTAACAATTCTACACGCGTCACTTTAACGTTTGCCTTCAATTACACGAAGAGAAATATAATTAATTTAAATGATCCATTGTTTATATTGCGCTATGAATCGTAAAATTCACTCGCATATTTAATATCGAAATTCTCACCCGTATTTTTATTTATTTACTTAACTTAATCCGTACCTTTTTCGAATAGCTTCCGGTTTACATATTTAGTAAAATAAAATAAAATTAACATTAACATTAACATTAACATTAACATTAACATTAACATTAACATTAACATTAACATTAACATTAACATTAACATTAACATTAACATTAACATTAACATTAACATTAACATTAACATTAACGTTAACGTAAAGTTAACACGACGTACGTAATAAAAAGAGAAACTAGTATCAGGAAAGTTATATAAAATAAAACATGAATCACCTTGTGCAAAACAAGATACGCTGCGCAGTATTTAATTAAATATTTATATACGAGTTATATGTATGTATGTATGTATGTATATATACTCTGTGACATTTCCACGAAAATCCTTCTCTCTCTCTCTACGATTTTCCAGCCAATCCCTCGGACAATCTTCGAGTCTTTGAACGACCGTTCTTCCTATACGGAACTTACGTAAATACGCCAATTACGTTCGATTATTATACGCCAATATCTAGAAACCTATTGTTCTTGCACGAACAGAGGGAAGTCGACGAGGATAAAGAGGAAACGGCGTGCGTTTGACAGAGAAAAAAATTGGGGATAGAATCTAGTATCTGTCGACGAATAAAAAAAAAAAAAAGAAAACCAAGGCGGACAAGAGATTTGTCCGATTTAATTATAATCGAAAACTTCGTTCCGTGACATTTACCGATAATTTTATTAACCACTGAATGTCACTCTTGGCAAAAAGCTTTTCGTCAAACGCGATAATATAAAGTTAGGTTTGAGTTGGTTTTATAGACAATTTATTGTATTATTTAATATTACTGTATATATTTATTATATTTAGTTATTTTGTAGAAATATTAAAGTTAGGTTTGGGTTGGTTTTATACACAATTTATTGTATTATTTAATATTACTGTATATATTTATTATATTTAGTTATTTTGTAGAAATATTAAAGTTAGGTTTGGGTTGGTTTTGTACACAATTTATTGTATTAGTCGATATTATTATATATATTTATTATATTTAGTTATTTTGTAGAAATATTAAAGTTAGGTTTGAGTTGGTTTTGTAGACAATTTATCGTATTAGTTAATATTAATATATATATTTATTATATTTAGTTATTTTGTAGAAATATTGAAGTTAGGTTTGAGTTGGTTTTATACACAATTTATAGTATTACTTAATATTATTATACACATTTATTATATTTAGTTATTTTATAGACAATTTGTAGGCAAGACGAAGGAAAATTAGTTGATAAAATTGTGCCCATAAGGGAAAATCAGCTTTGAAAAGTAATAAAATTATTGTGCAAAGAAATTGCATTTACACGATACGGAAATCTTATAATATCAATGCTACAACACATCAAAGTAATCGTATGCGGACGTAGAAATATTAAAAAATATTAGGTAATATGAATACTAAGTAAAGTATCGTTTATCTCTTTCTTGTACTAAAAAAAAAAAAAGTATAAAGATATAAACATTTTTTCCAGACTAAATTAACTTTTAAATTAAATCTTTTCTCAAAGAATATCGAAGTGGTTTTATTAATTTTTGTTTGCTTTAAATTTATGCAGCAATGAATTTACCATGACTCAAAGATAGGATGATTAAATTACTTTTGTTTTGTCACTGTAATTTCGCGTGTAGCGTTAAAGTTGCTTCCATTTTACTTCAGAGGAAGTGTGTTTGCATGGACTGCGGACAAACAATTATAAAAGCGTACAATTTTTAGTTACTCGTGAGAGAACCGTGAAAGAGACCGTTTCGAGACAATTGCAGCAATTTGAGAAACAAAATTTTGCAGTTCTCTTTCCTCCTTTTATCGTCTCGCAATTTCTCACTTTTACTGTTACGCGTACGCGTTTATTTCTTTTATTACCGCAGCGTATATCTTTTCGCACGAAATACTTTCCTTCTTTTATTTCTTCTTCTCTACCCCTGTAATTTCTCTAGCCACGATGTATTATACTGCAACTCTGTTTCATATTTATAACTCGACAAAAAAATTTACATTTATTTCTGATTACAGCCAAGATAAGATTTCTTCGCGAAACTTCAGTTCTACGGGATAAAAGTATCCGAGAAAAAATTAATTATTCCCTATTGGTAAACTAATGTATAATTTGAAGACGGTAAGTTTTCGAAAAAATTATACTCGTGATACCTTTGGTTAGTTTCGTACTTATAACACGCGTGACGTGAAATAACAAAGGCAAGAATTTAATAACAAATTTGCCTTCCTTTCATTAAAAAAAGGTATACGATTATTAGACTGTGGATTTGTATGCAAATTCGTATATTTATAAGTAAAATTGAAGGCCCGAGACTTAAATAGGCAATTGTTTCATCCCCTAAATAATCTTTACTGTACTTTAAATGTTTTATATACTGTTGCGTATTATTTTTGCATTCGAATTTCCTACGAATGCGTCAAAATCCGCAGTATAATCATTATATTCTCTTGCTAGTTAGAAATCACTCAGAAATTTTTATTTGCGTTACAAATATAAAGCAGAGTGCATTTTTAAGCCTACGAAGTGACGTGACTTCCTCGAAGCTCGTAAAATTTGGAAGCATTTTTAAGTGCAATTTAATCGTATTTTAATTTTGCTAATCTGAAATTTTCCCACGATATATTTGCAACGAACAAGTTTAGTCTAAATTTCCGAATTATTAAATGGTTATAAAGAAGGTATTAAATTTTAATTTTACGTCCTCCTTAAAATTGGAAATACTTTACAAAATGAATTGTGCAGCGTTTATTAACTACTGCAGTCAACAAATATTCCACGAACGCAAAAATTAATGAGATACGAATGGTAGGCGATGCAGCATGGATAATCGGATAATTACGCAAATGGACGAATCATTTGAACGAATAAATCAACTCAACAGTCGTGATTCCGTTCTTTTAATTAAAATAACAGCTTCAATATTTGGTAACGTGGTTTGGACAGCGATCGTCGTATGAATACGCGTTAAACGACCATTCAATTCTATATACTTCTGGGTAATTAAAGTTCTTATGTATTTCGATTTTATTCCGAAGTGAAACTATTCGGAAACGATTGAAATCTTGCTTCGAAATGATCTAATTTTAACTTACTATTCGTATCACGTCGCGATAACATTTCACTTTCAAAATTGCATCTGTGGATAGCAATAATATAATAATATATAAACAGTCATAAAAATCGTTTTTGTACATTTCCATCTCCTCCTCTAGTGTCAATTTCTAATCCGTATCATTTTACAAACTACGCCCTTAAACTATTATATCTTATCCTATTTTCTGTCACAACGATAAATTTGAATACCTCCCCTGTTTTCACGTTACTTTATCTTATCTAAATTACAGTTATATTTCTATCGTTCCACTATCGGGAAAGTTTTGTTCGCGCGACTGATAATACGAATGAAAAAAGGCTTCGAACGAAATGGGTTAATATATTTCGCTTAGCGTTGCGTTTCATTTCGAACGATTAATAATAGAAACGCTTTGACAGGTGGAACGATACTAAACACGGGAAACGTAGGAGAGAAGTGGTCGATGATTCGCTAATAAATTATAGGGGCGCTCGCAAAGCGTATCGAAGAGGCGAGCCCACGAAAGGCAGACATTCCATTGGACGAGGGACAATCGTTTGAATCGCGTCAAAGTCACCGAACCGTAACGTGGATTGCCGTGGAAGTAAGTACCCGATCGAAATTCAGCTCCGCTAAAGGGGCAAATCAGGTCTCGTATCGGTTCGATCGCATTAAAGGCGGTCGTTAGGTTTCGTCTTGTGAAATTAGAACCTCGCCGATGTAAACACTAAGCGACGGAATATAACGCGAATGGATTCCGTTCGATTTCCCTTTTCATCGCAGCTCGATGCAAAGGAATCGTTTAGTCTACTAACATTATCTTTTAACGCGCGCGATTTAACCATTTCGCTGCTTGCAAACGAAAATTGGAACCACGGATAAGAAATGTTGTAATAATTTTAGCGATAATTAATTTTTCATAGATTTTATTCGATAGAATTTAATCTTTATATGAAATATTTTAATAGTTTTAATGATGATTCATTTTTATTAGTATGAAACTCGAACAAATTATAAATTTATAGATGCTTTATGTTATCGATTATGATGTAACAGTATTGTACGAATGAAAACAGAAATAATACCACGCTATAAAGAAACGATAAGGATGCTCTTACAATTAGTGAGCAATTGTCTAATTTCCCAGCGAAAGGGTTAATATTCAACGCTTTCGAAGGTAATTGAAAGGTTAGGTTGTTGCATAATAAATATCGTTTCTCGATCAATTTTATTTAAATTATTAGGTATAATTATTTCGTCAAAATAATATAACAATAATGCACTGCAAGTAGCACTGCAAAATTTTGTTTCCTTTGAATCGTTTTATATTCAATTATGTATTAATTTAATATATTATATTAAAGTATGTGTTAATTCAATATATTATATTAATTTATGTATTAATTCAATATATTATATTAAATTATGCATTAATTTAGTACATTACATTAAATTATGTATTAATTCAATATATTATATTAAATTATGCATTAATTTAGTATATTACATTAAATTATGTATTAATTTAATATATTTTATATTAAATTATGTATTAATTTAATATATTTTATATTAAATTAAGTATTAATGCTTTTGAAACATTCGTAAGGCAAGGTATTAAGAATATTCGATGCGTTGCTACGTAAATCTCATATCGGATCCAAGATCCCCACGGAAACCGTGATTTTTCTTTACGGAACAGCTTTATCCACTTTATTTAAGACAAACAAAAGGAACTAAACAGAGTCGTAAACAATTCGAGCGGCGGAAGATAAAGCGAAAGATATTGAAACGACGACAGGAAAGAGGGACGAGAAACAAGGATCTGTAAATATTCTCTCATTCGATGCTGCCTGTGTTTGACGTTGATGGTGTCCTTGAGGAGTCTAAAAGCTCGTCTAATCGCGTAATGACGCGTGACGTAGGCTAGCGCAATACGTTCTGCGCCCCGAAAATACTATACACAGTATTCCCTCTGGCTGTGCTTCGGCAAGGGAATTACCTCGAATATGATTCCGCATTTCTTATTCCCACGAATCGAGAAGTGATTTCACGCGGGCGAGATTGGCAAGGAATTGCCGGAAAAATTGCCGAGACCGACTAACGACGCTGAATAATCGAATAAGTTTAGCGGTGGCTCACGTGACTGAGAATGATTCTCGCAAAAGAGGGAAACGGAGATATTGCGACGTTTTACCAGATTGAAAAGTGGAATAAATGAAACGTTTTCCGTGAATAATTCAGGCATTATTACGGTTGTTAATTTTAATATTTCGATACGATTCTCTAGAGTTCCTTTATTATTTAACCTGTTAACTGCAGATGACGAGTTAATTCGTCTTGTGGCTTATTACTGTATTGGACGTAAAACTTTACTTCCTCAGAAATTCATTATTTTCTTAAACACGTTTACATTCGTATCAGGAACGCGTTACTTTACATTTATATTCGCGGCAGCTAAAAATTACTCTAAACAATATTAACTCCTTTTTATTCATTTCACTGTGTCACGTAATTTCTGTGCAAACTGTAAATGAAGCATTGTCGTATTTAAATCACATTGCGCACTTTTATTTCTTTGATTTGTAAACGAATATACTTTAATCGTCGGTGGTTCTAGCGTTAATAATAATCGAATAATATTGTCAATAATATTAATTACGTACGCAAGCCTAAAGAGTGTTATCAATTTTATATGATTCGTTTCTTTTTTTCAACGAAATTCTTATCACGCGATCGATTAAACGAGCAACGAGTTAAATTAAATTTCCGATCGAACTTACGATTAGATTAATACAATTCACTTCCTCGGATCTCAAACACCGAACAAGTTAACGATAATAGCAATAATCATTCCACCAATGCTATCTTATTGTCCTTTACATGCAGTCCGCCGAGCAAACGTTAATTCGTTCGCAACGAACCACTACTTTTCCTTTAATGATATTGTGTATCAGCATGGATATCGTAATTGGATTGTCGTATCGTAATTCTTGGATGCCGCGGTTACCGCGGTAGATATAATACTTTGTCGAGTACCTCTGTCGGAAAATCCACGTAATCGAGGATTATCTCGTTAAGGGTTGTACAGCGACTCGCGAAAGTGGAGGAACTGATAGAAGTGGAAGGGTTAAAGGGTGAAACGCAATTCTTGTCAAGAGCAAAATTGTACGGGGTGAAATCGAGACATGATTTCGGACGAAATGTGCATGCTATTTCTTAGTACAGTATAATAAATATTTATCATATATAATATTATAATAGTATAATATTTATAGCATAATAAATGTTATAAAAGAGTTAACTATTCGGTAATCATGGAGTGATGAAGATACAGATGTTGCAAATAGAGAAATTGGTTAAAGGAACTGAGGGTTTTTATGCATTTATAATTATATTGTATAATAATGTATGTGTTATATTATATACAACGTAAAATTGTACAAAATAGTCAAATCATAGTGGAAATTATGATACTTGGATAGTAAAGCAGTTTCTTTACTACCGATTCAAGACATATTTCTTTAAATTTATTTATAAACATATGCCTTTGCATAATAATCTTCTGTTTAATAATTATTATTCCAGCGTACATTTATGTACATTTTTATAGTCGCGTAGCTTTCACAATTTTGGGAATTATGAACAAATAATTTAGAACTCATCCTATACGTTTGAAGCTAAAATATTTTCCTACTGTGTTCTAAGTTTTTTTTAATACAGTAACGAAGTCTATCAGTTTATGATAAATCCGCCAAAATTTACGTACTCGCCAATATTAATATTTCAAAATACTCCCAATATATTAATAACAAATTTGCCAATAATGTTGCAATAATAAACTATTAACCCTTTGCGGACGAGTGTCGGCAGATAGCCGCCGAAACTCTCAATTTTCTGGGTAAATGTCGATTTTCAAAAGAAGAAATTTGTGACACTAATAGAAATGACATAATAAATATAAGAAACTAGTGATACTAATAAGCACTTTTGATAATAATTCGGCGAAAATTGGTTAAGTATTATTAAGTTCTGTCTGTGATTAATTCATAACTGAATGGAAATTTGTTAAGTGTTATTTTTTTTTCGTCCGCAAAGGGTTAAACCTCCGTTTTTCAAAGCAATGTTACGGATTTCAAAACAAGTCCCCAATTCATAGATGCAGCCATAAATGTATGAACGATATTCGGAACGAAATCTGAATCACATTAATAATTAAACCTTCGAATGTAGTTTGATTATCGTAATGGTGTAACCTTTATTTTACCGCGCTACTTCCCTTACTTAGATGACGTTATCAATCTTAGCTGAAAATGCCACGCTAATGACTGTTGCAGCACACGAACGGGATCCCAATTTATCTATGACACCATTAAATTTCGCGGTGCTTTTTCATATAACGCGCGTCGCCGTCTTTCAGTTGATGAGATCCGGCCATTTCTTATTCATTCTTTCATTAAACGAGTTACCGAAACGGTTTCAGCGAGTCATTATCCACAAGATTAATCTAATGTTTGTCCCTGGACCTTTTCTTCTTTTTAATGTATTATTCGTGCACAGTTCTTCAATTTTTCCTATATTCACTCTGTTTTAAGGTTAAATGTAATTAATACACCGGGGATGTTTATGCAAACGTACATTTCTATAGGAAATGAATAAAGTTATGATGTCTGGATAGAAATTTTGTTTCTTTATCGGAGGATGCTAAAAATATAATTCTTATTTCGCATATTGCTTACGTTTTGCATATCTATAAGATTTTTATTTCTGCGTATTTCGTGTATATCGACCGGTTCATTAATTCCAGATGAAATGTTAGAAATATTGCATTCGTAATTCTGTCGTATTAATTAAAGTTGCCTTTGTTATTGACAATAAACGAAAAGGTTATAGAAAAGGGTTGTCCTTTAGAAAAGTCTTTGGATTCGAAGTATTATCTAGACTTACAACTTGTTAGTAGCATCTTTAGTGGTAACACTACTGAAGTTCTAATAGTAAGCGAAGTAGAAGCACAATATTCGAAAAAGTATAGATACGTTCTTATCATATTCCGTGATATTGAAACATCATTTGTGGTCCACAAATTAATTTGTCCGGTAAAAGACAGTAATTGATTACTGATAATATCGATAAAATTATTGTAACATCTTATGATGTAAATTGCGATAAGTAATAGACAAAAATAATAAAACTCTTTTTGTATCCGATACCATTTATTGTTTTGTACCTTTTGTTAGCAGATATTCTGCTCGCATAACAGCGTGTCGTTTCTGTATTTTATATACAGTGGCTTACACGGAAAATCGTCCACCACTTTTACCTTCCCAATTTTTATCATAAAATATGGTATATATAAATGTAACATTCGCATTCAATCTAAAAACATCCATGTTCTTATTTGCATACCAAATTAATGTTACAAATTTAAAATATGTATGTAGATTTCTGTGACTGACTTTACGTTTAATTGGTGTTTTATAATAATAAAGTCAATAATAAAGTGTTTCTACGTAAATTCATATCGATATTCCATTGCATATAAGCAAATGAATAAGCGAAGATAATGAACGATTTTTCTTCTGACAATGAGCCATTGCACGAATAAAATATTTACGTTCCCTTAAAATTGAATAGCTGCGTAAAATTGTACCCGTGTTACATAAAAATGACCAACTCTTTAACTCGATAAGAAGTTACTTGCATCGCAATGGTGTTCGTAATATGAAGTTTAACAGTACGTAACGATATTCAGAAAATTCTCGCAGACTTAATTCCTCGCATTTGGAATGCTATCAACGCTGCCATGCACGCGTTTATTCCGCTAATTTGAATTGCTAGTTGCGATCAACACGAATATTTTTGCATCTCCCCAATTATACCATTGCATGCTCATTGCCTCCTACACTTTTGCGGGTGCAACGAGTATTTCTATTCGTGAAAAGTTCAGTTACTCTGCCAATTATTAGTCCATACTTTCGAAGGTAAATAGGAATATATTTGTTTATTCGAAAAGTTCCTACACCATTTGCCACAGTGTTGACGTTAAATTCATTTGTGTATCGTTGGGTTGGAGGAAAATTATATATGTACACTTACTGACAAAAGTTAAGAAACAAAGTAATCCCCGTTCCATATTTTTGTGCACTCTTTATTTTCCGATGTACACATATATTAGATTAGAATTGTGGAGCTGTAGAGAGGGGATAGAATAGGAAAAAGGAAGGGTGTTGCGTTTCGTCCTGGGACCCTTGCGTTTCTACGGACGTGACCCTTGAAAGTGGTGAATACGCACCCTTCCATCGCTGGTATAGGCTAACGCCTCGGAACAGCAAAGCTTGGGGCCTTGTGCCGCCTAGAAGCTTATGAAGACAATAATTCTGGGCCTGCTAGTGGACTCATCAGTAAGGATACCTAGCAGGCCCTGCCTTAGACTTGGGATATTGGAAGGAAGGTTAAAGGCGGTATATATATGGACGAGGTAGTTGGAGCGAGTACTTTCGAGAAAGCCTATTTCGTATGTCCGTCTAGTGGTGGGTGCAGGAGAGCCGCCACAAGAATTAAAAATAGGATAACTTATTGTTCATTAGCATATGTAATGTTACCTTTTTATTCTAATCTATTTATCTCAGAAGATGAATAATATACAAAACGTTGCAAATGATTACTTTGTTTCTTAACTTTTGTCTGTAAGAGTATATATTTTTTGAATTAATAATAATCATTCTATGTAAGAGTGGATAGTATTATCCTATGCATATCTTGTTCACGCATATTAACAAATATACCTTGAAATTGAATATATTAATGAAATATATTTAATTTCAAAGCGCCGCAGCGAAATGGTTGACAACGTTATCGATGCTACGAACCTTATGAGCATGAAGACACCAGTGGGCTCCAGTTCTCTGGAGATAGCTTTCCAGCTGGCCATAACCGTAAATTTCTGTTTCGCTGTCAACGGAAGCCGCGGATCCGTGGTAGCTTGTGTCTGTGTCTTCGGCGTGGCCAATTTGCTAAGTTCGCAACCCATGTCGAGGCAGTACGTTTCTTTCTATTTCGCGGGAACAGTGAAACCACCGAAACACACTACGTAACAGCTCTTCTTCTTTACCTTTGAACGATCGCCACGGTTTCCGTTGTCGAAAACCTCTCTTTGCGAACGGAATTAAAGCTTCGTTGATCTACGACTCTATATCCAATCCACGCGAACCAATCGAGTCGAGTAGAGTAAAAAAACAAAAGAAAAAACGAAGGAGCAACTTTTAATCAACCAGCGACCGATTCTTCGAATCACACTCGCCGGTAGAAACGGTTCTTCGAACGGTTCAACGTTTCACTGAATTATGCATTGGGTGCGCGACGTCGGAAAGTCGTTTGAAAAGAAAATTGAAGATTCTTCGAGTTAATCACCGATTAATCGCGTTCACGGCTACCACTTTACGAATAGTTTACCATTGGTGGGAGGTTTTCAACAAAGCGTTCGATCACCGGCATCCCATTTCAGGCTATCGTCGTCGAAGCTTGCACATTTAGGCGAAAAGTTCGAATCCATTTATCCTTTGGTCTCCGCAGTTTCTCGATAATTCTGCCCCGCTTAAAGTTCGGTTAAAGTCCCGATTCCGTTCATAGCGAATCGATGTCCGAGCTAGAGGCGAACGCCTTCGTTTTCTTTATTTCCCCGTTGCGCTGCTTTATCTACTCTCCGAACCTTGGGACGAGTTGAAATAACAAGGAACCTCGATTGATTTTCTGAATTCATGAAGTTCTTTGTTTGGCGAGTCCTGTTGGAATCCTTTAGTCTTCATCGAGGGCGCAGATTCCAAAGAAATTCTCTACTGCAAACACCGCGATAGAACGTTGGTTAGAATGAACAACAAAAGTTCTGTAACAACGATTCTTCGAGTGAATGAAAAAAAAAAAAAGGACGATGGACGTCGTTAAAGGTGAGTCGAGTTGTTTGAAGAATTTTGGTTTGTTAGCGAAGAGTGCTAAGGAAAAAGAAAAGAAGGGAAATAGTTGAAGAGCTATTATTTGTTATCATCGAATCAGAATTGATCATACTTATAGCGAACGATAGAAGAATTTTTGTCCTCCCGATTCTTCAATTCGAACGCGTACTATTTTTTTAACCTTTAAGACACGCGTAATATTACAAGACTTGGAAAATTCAATTTGCAAGATTTCGTTCGCGTTAACAATCTAATCTAACGTTAAGAAATTTGGTATGAAGACACTTGGAATCGCGGTTCCTGCAAGACTAGTCAAACTTGCGTTATTGCTTTGTTATTTATACTAGCGATTTATCATTTTCGGTAATTTATCTATTGGATTTTTAGATCTGGATGCAAGGAAGGATTAACATTTTAAGTATATTGTCTAGCAACCATTTTTCAGCCAATTTTTTATTGCCTTCACAGATGTGAGCTCAACTTTTCTTCGAATAAAGTTAAAGATTTTATTGGAAAAATATTTCAAATGGACAACGCGAAAATAACTGAGAGAATATTAACATTTTTGAGGTACGAAATGGTGCTTTAATAAAAATGCAGTAAAATAATATTTAATATAAATTTTCTCATATTTTACTAGTGAATTCAGTACGAAACATTTATTTTCCAAATGCAATGGAAAACATATGTATCTTAACATTGCCTTGTTTTATTTTAACAAATTTTGGCGTACCTTTGCCGTACTTTAAGGATTAATTGTGACTTTTAGAGTCAGTCTCGCAGTCGTACTATAACAGTTAAAAGCTAAAAGTAGCCGTAACATACAATTTTATGTTCCGAATGTTCCTCTAAAGCTACAACGACTTCTGCTAGTTTATTTTGCTCATTGAACTTTACGCGTACGGAGTAAAGTTGAGCGTGAACAACGTACCGGTATATTTTATGGGACACTTTACAAACACGTATGGCAACCCCTTAAGGACGCCATCCGAATTAACTAGGTTTTAATGTAACGCACAATTTCCTTTACTTCTAATTAATTCGAACTTGCTTTACCAATTTAGTTCACTTGTAAACTTGAAGTTCGTTTCTTGAACTTGCAATTGTTACTCGGACTTTCATCCATTGCGTGTTTTAACTTTCTTTAATAAGGATTTGTAATTATTACAAATATATACAAATTGTGTAGAGCATTTTAACGTTTCGAAGAAATACGAGAACTTTGATGAATGTTGATGATAATTCGTGTAAATACAGTAGTCTAAAAATTGCAAGGCAAGGGGTTAAATTTTGGATAAAGATCCGCCGTCTAATGACAACGATAGCATAAAGTAAATTGATAACGTTAATCGTGATCACGATAACCGGATTCCAGTTTGCTCGAATGAACACGTCGAGCGTTGTAACGTGAAAATCTAAAGCAGTAGAATGTACGGCCGCGGAAGAATAGTAATCCCGTTTCCAACTTCGCAACTTTGTATCGTCTTGTTCCATAATTTAAATGCAAGGTTTTCCAAGGAGATTCGTCGTCGTAGTTGAACCGAGGGGAAATAATTGAAAAGAAAAACCGAGAAGAATGAATAAGTAGTTCGAGCGAAACTTTTTCTTCTCCCCCCGATGGAAAAAAATTGCAAAACTTCTGTCTGGGGTGGAACCGGTAACGAAGGCGAAAATTCCAAGAAAAACAAACTTTTCACTTATAATTAAAATTTTAAAACAGACTTTTTCTTTCGTTTCTTTCTTTCCTTTTTTTTCTGGCACAAGGGAAGAGAAATTTGAATATAATAAACGGTCAAATTCAGGGTTTTACCGGTTGAAAAAGATTCCGAAATCGAACGTAAAGAGAAGCAAATGATTCGATGCATCGATCACGGAATTCTTTTCCTCGTTGTGTTCGAACGTTTCCGGAATTCGGAAGGGGGACAAGATAAAATCCCGCGGATCTACGGTGAAATAATGGCAACGTTATACCGTAACTTTCACATCGAAAGACAAACGCGAAATTCCTCGCGCCTTTTCTTTAGCATTTGCCCGAAAAGAAGGGAAAACAGAGATACACACGTAAAAATAAATACGGGAAAGGAAATGAAAAACGCGATGCATTTGAAATAATACGACGAAGAATCTAAAATCGCGTAACGCGCAATAGGAAACATCGTTGCGCGAATATCAATCACTTTTTATTTTCACGATAATAAAATGTGCATTCTCTTTAGTTCTTCCATTGCCATCCATATTTCGTTGCACTTTTCATTTACGTTTAACATTTCTACGCGATCGATATGGTCTCAATACGGTATACGTCAAATAAATTCGTACGCCGTTTTTTTTTTTTTTTTTAAGATCAGAGAGTCGCATTTTTGAATGATACAAATCCATACTTTGAAGTCTAGAGTTCCGTACGTACGTAATATTCTACATACGGGCGAAACTTCGTCGCTAATGACCCAGAAGCGATAGTCACTAATGACGCGATGCAAAGACCACATATGAAAAGAAGAGAGATGTAAAAGCAGGAAAACGCTGAACCAACCCTTTGCTTTATAATCGCGAGTCGTACGCGTGATGAAATAACGTAAAGATGTGTATATGTTTATAGTGAGACACTGTTCGTAACGAACGTTCCATTTTAACTTTAATCGTTGTTTCAGTGTCATGAAATGACCCACAAATTTATCGAATAATTCAGCAACAATGTTTTCCATCTCAAAGTTACAAAAATTGAACATATTAATACTTTCTTCTAGGCTTCTGTTTTCCAAAATAAAATGTATTTTACAATTGTAAGGAGATGAAAGTTTCGGCAAAGTCTTGCGTATAAAACAATTTACGTCACGTGAACGAAAGATGAAAATATGCTAACGAAATTGTGGGTTACTGTTGGGGATTGTTAAGAATATAAATATTGTAATTAGATTGTGGATTTTAATGCACTTATGGGAAATTTAAATGTGCAAAAATGCACAAATTGTTCCTGAAAATTCATAGGGTTTTTTACATTCGCTTCTGTTGTGTAATTGGTGACCTGGAAGGGGAATATTTTTAATGAACTTTGTTAAATAGTAGCATTCTTAATCTGAGCAACTACTGTTCCTATTTGGGTCACTTAAAGTCCGATTATAATTAAGCAACAATACATACTTAAAAGTGAAGGCATCTCTTTTTCCATTGAATAACGCTAAGCAACATAATGTTTCGATAATGAGTTAACACGAATTGTTAATCGTTGCCTAGGATATTTTATTCGTATCATTTCTCTTAATGTTTGTAGAACTTTATATAATGATCAAGGAACAATACATAGTTAAAAGCAAAGGCAATTTTTGCATTCAACAACATTAAACAACCTAATGTTTCAATAATGAGTCAACGAAACAATTGTTAATCGTTTCCTGTTATAGTCTAATATTTTCACTTATCGTAATGTTCGTAAATCTTTATTAGCGACCAGAAATTAAATAAATTGGAAGCCTGGACGAAATACTTGCATAGAAGAAACTCTGCAAACAGTGCAAACCTTTTGGAAAAATGGGATAATGAAACTTTCCGACAGTCATACAATTATGAAACAATAAATACAACAACAATAAGTAAATATTACAGCAATAAGCAGCAGAATTATTTACCGAAATGTTAATATGCACGTTATCACCTTTGACTGCTTCTAAAAGAAACAACGAACTTTCCAAACAACCTAACAAAAGGGTACCTAACATTTAAAGTGAAGTCCAACCTACTGTATTTTAAGTTTCTATTTAATTCCAAGTTACCTTAGTTAGTTTAAAAGTGAGACAATCCCCTATTTAAATTCCATTTCTCCGCTTTCGTTAACAAAACTATATGCACCTGCACAAAAATCCTTATTCCAATTACAATATCCCGATCTTTCTCAATTGTCATTCATAAATCAATGAAACACTGCTACCTTCAATCACCGGACAAAATCCCATAGCAAGTCGACAACTGGATTAAAAATTAGACCCGCAGGAAATTAAAAAGCGACTCCGCGACCATCGAAGCGAACAATTAAAGGAACAATTCGCAGGGGGGGGGGGGGAGGAAAGCAACGATGTCCATAGTCCAATTTCCTTCTCAATCAAAGAATCCTTAAAATGACCGTAGAGTAGTAGAATCACCTGATTCTTTCTCTCTCCCCCATGAAACGCGGTTTTAACCCTGAAATCGCGTGTTCGGATTGTCAAGCGAATCGATTCGCACGATTTACAAAGCCGCGAAGCCACGCTTCCTCGTTTAGGTCCTCTTGGTCAGCGGAGCGCTGGTGCACCCTGTTCCCTTCTCCATCGTCCCTATTCAACCAGGAGAGAGAGAGAGAGACGGGAGTATATCGTTAGCGCGCGCGTATCCTCAGCTTATCATTTCGCGAGCCAGAAACGCGTTCTTCTTCCACTTGCGCGTGGCTTCGCCAGCAGCAGATTCATCCGCGATTGATCGAGCACAATTGTTTTTCGGGATCTGTACGTCGCACGGTTTATTCACACGATTGCCGTTTTCTATCTTTAGAATGTCTCCCGGGGCTCCGGATGGCTCGCGGGGATGATTTTCCGCGACCGTGTTGCCTTCAGCCCAGACGAGCCGAGACTGAGCCAGCAGTAACAAGTGCTCAGGTCGAGCACGCACATGCGCAGCCACCGTCACCCCCTTGTCTTTTCGGCCTCCCCTTTCCGAATCCCCCTCTTCTCGTTCCACTCCTAGCAGCGTTAACCTTCCTCGATACAACCTGCGACCAATTAATCGAGCACTTTGCATTTTTCTTCCGCCTCCCTGGCCCCCAAGTTTTTCTTCGTACCTACTGTTTCCGCCGATAGAAGGGTAAACAGGGATGTAAGTCTTTTCGGGGGTTGGCTTGTAGAAGCCGCGGTGGAAGTTTATGGTGGGTGGAACATGGATACGAAAGGGTGATTCGAATGCTGTTTGTTTCGTGCATGGGGTTATTTAGTTGGATCAACGTTTGACAACCTTTTTTTGTGCCATGTCCCATTTAAGACTTTTCACACTTCTTATGCCCCTTATGTAACGTATACATACGTTTTAACCCTTTGCGGACGAGAATAACACTTATGGGAGTACTTTCGTTTTGAATTCTACGTCTTTGAATTTTCAGGCTTTCGAGTTCCAAACCATATAATCACTAACGATTTCAAATGTTTATTATCGTGTTAAGTATTCATTACGTTAAGTTTTTTGCTTCAAAAGTCGACATAAGCTCAGAAAGCCAAAAAATGATTAGGCGACTATTTGTCGACACTCGTCCGCAAAGGGTTAATTTTCAAAAATTGAATCGTTCACCGAAGACACTTAAATGATAGGTTTTAAGATGAAAACATTAGGAAATTGTTCAAGAAACATAGTAAGTAAATATTGAAAATATATCATGGAAAACTGAGATTCAAGTACAAAGAATTTTAACGAAAAATTTTTTTATATTATTGTAATTATTACTGCGTATTTCGTTTTTAAATTTAGGGAGATCCTTGCGCTTGATGCTTGCTGCAAAGAGATTTTACGCTGGGTTCCAATTTAGTTAGCTTCAGTCTCAAGTCTTCCCGTTGTGTTATATTCAACTGATTTCTTTTGACTCTGGACGAGTCTGTTTTCGAACAGACTATTGAATGTATTGGTATTAGATAATTGAAAATTGGTATTAAATGTATAAATTTAGAAAAAACTATTAGTAATTCTAATAGATTTAATTGATTCTCACAATTGAATGTATTGGTATTAGATAATTGAAAATTGGTATTAAATGTATAAATTTAGAAAAAACTATTAGTAATTCTAATAGATTTAATTGATTCTCACAATTGAATGTATTAGTATTAGATCATTGAAAATTGGTATTAAATGTATAAATTTAGAAAAAACCATTAGTAATTCTAGTAGATTTGATTGATTCTCTCACAATTGAATGTATTGGTATTAGATAATTGAAAATTGGTATTAAATGTATAAATTTAGTATAGTAAAAAAATATATACTAAATAAAATAAAATGATATTATTATAGATCTAAAAAATTTGCCCCCCTCCCCCTTAATAATCAACGTGCCTCCCCTGTGGGCCCCACGTTGGGAAACACTGGATTAGATCATTGACTAATTTGCAGGATAGGAATTAAACGAAGTAACGTGTAGGGTAAATTGTACCACGTACTGCCACTTCAAGGTTCGCGCGTAACTTTATTTAATCCCTTGCAATACGATTATTTTATTACCCACGTATGCTAGTATTAGCTGGTTAAAACATTCGAAAGCTGGGAATGCGAGAAATTCAAAGGTTCGCAATGCCAGAAGGCAGAAAATTTCACAGCTTGAAAATTTAGCGGTCTGAAATATCGGAAGCTCGGAAATTCAAAGCTTTTGAAAATTCCACAGCTGTAAATTCGAGGATTTCGATATCCAAAGGATTGGAAATCCGGACGGGAATTTGGAGAGTTTAAAAATCGGAGGATTTGAAAAAATTTGACTCTGTGAAAGTCGAAATTAATGCCTAATATTGAAATCAAGTATTAGAAGTTAAGCTTCTTATATTAATATTTAACGGTCCACTAGTCTCGGTTGTTGAAACGCAAACCAGTTTGTCATTCGTACCGAAACGAGTACATAAACCTTTTTCATGTGTCTGGCGGAATGTGCGAAAAGTTATCGGACTGTTTCACGAGCTTTTAGAAGCCGCGCACCGAGCGTTGCAATAATTAATTGAACCTTTTGACGCAGTTTTCGGTTTACGAATCTGTTTAACAGCACACAGCAACGACATTCTGCAAGTGTTTTACCGCATGGCTAACGCATGATAACGATTACTACCGCTACAGTAGAGTTTAAATGGAAAATTTTGTCGTACGTAATGTTGCTTGCAACCATTCCCTTTTACGATTATCATTTTTTCGAATGCTAGTATCGCATCTTCCATATTTTTCTTCTTTTTTTTAAGAGAGAGTGAAACTGTAAATTGACACGAAATCCTTTCCTTATTAGGAAAGTAATAAGGGATAATAAATTGGTAGAAAATGGGTTTTGATCGAAACAACTTTATCAGCATTTCTTTAACCCTTTCGCTGCGAAGTTTAATAAAGGAATACAGCGAAGTGTTTAAAATATTGTTATTCATTTTAAAAATCATTATTAATTTTCTTGTTAGAAAAGTAGTAAAGGATAATAAATAGGTAGATAATGGATTTTGATCGAAATAACTTTATCAACACTTATTTAACCCTTTCGCTGCAAAGTTTAATAAAGGAATACAGCGAAGTGTCTAAAATATTGTTATTATTTTTAAAAATCATGATTAATTTTCTTGTTAGAGAAGTAGTAAAGAATAATAAATATGTAGATAATGGATTTTGATCGAAATAACTTTATCAGCACTTATTTAACCCTTTCGTTGCAAAGTTTAACGAAGGAATACAGCGAAGTGTCTAAAATATTGTTATTTTTTTTAAGAATCATTATTAATTTCTTGTTAGAGAAGTAGTAAAGAATAATAAATATGTAGATAATGGATTTTGATCGAAAAAAACTTTATCAGCATTTATTCAACCCTTTCGTTGCAAAGTTTAATTAAGGAATCACGTTATATTAAATTTATGTTCTTCTTTTCATTCTTTCTTATTCTTTGTATGGCAAAGAATTTAAGGTGTTTCATGACGTTAATAGTGCTTTTGATAACCGAAATTAATCAGCAGAAGATGCTAATAACACGCTGCACGTAAATTTCTATAGGCGCTGATAAAAGTGAAAGGGTTAACGTGAAAAGCGTTTCTTGTTGGAACGAAATCGGTGCAGGGTAAAATCTGGTAGAAGACAGTTTATAAAAGAAGGATAATTGACTACATCAAGAAAATTGCATCCTAAAATTAATTTAATACAATTTTCTTTATGTTAAACAAAAGTTCTTTTACCATTCTTATTTGGTTGCACTTTGTTGATATAAAATTTTGCACGAATTTATACGAAGACTTAACATGAAGTAACATGGAATTAAATTATCGCGTTGTTCGGAAAATTCACAGTGTACTTAATAAATGCTTGCATCGTTGTAAATGCTGTTATATATCTGATGAAATTCAACGGCAATTATTGTTCAGAAATATTATTTAAATTACGAAATTGTGCTATCAGATGGACTACTTAAATGCAATTATAGAGCAACATATAGAGCAGCGTTTCTCAACCTTTTAGTCGCGTGACATAATACATTTATTTTGAATGGTGTCGCGGCCGAAATATTTATAATGAAAAGATTTTAAAAAGTGAAGGGAATTATATTAGGTGTACCAATGAATAATTCACTTTTCCCTACTTTTCTATCTTTGTTAATGAAGTATTCATTGATTTTTCACGGTTAAACTCGGTCTTTCTTACATTTTGAATGAAGCTACAAGTTGTCGCGAATAAACGAGAAACGAGGTGACATTATATTCCAAGTATAAACTACAGTTTTTACCTTTTTTCTATTAAAAGAGTTTTGGATTATTCATTGATACGTCTGATATATATTTAACAGTAATCTGTACACGTGAAAAATAACATTTGGGACATTTCTATTCGAAGCTGTTCAGACAAATTTCAATTTGTACCAAAGACTCCAATTTCACGGTTAACTATAGAAAAATCTAAGACTAATAATTTTAAGTAAGACAAACTGTTTCAATATCGTAATAAATAGTTAAACAATTCGTGTTATATTTATTAGAAACTATTGCATAAGCTATGAAGAAGATAAAAAAAGATACGGGAATCCCTACTGTATTTCATTTTATAAGATTACTTTTCATTCATTTAACTAGCATAGTTCTTTACGTGTATACGAAAACATAAATAATACAAAAGTGCACGCGGGAAACGAACGAGAATTTTGCATAATGCAGCGATACGAAGCCAAGTGTATAATGCGACAAAGCAATACAAACAAACAGGGAAAAAAGAAAATGTTATGCAAAAGAAAAAAACCATATTTAAATCATAGTATCCTAGGTAGCCTTTAACCCTTTGATTTCCAATTTGTTAGCTACTATACTTACACTACAGTTCTCAATATTATATAGTTCTTATACTACAGTTCTCAATATTATATAGTTCTTACACTACAGTTTCTCAATTTGTATTTAATTATTCTTAATCTTCCGAAGGAAAACTTTAACTTGATTAAAAATAACGCTTTATTGCAAACAGAACGTATCTTTAATAAATCTATCTTTAATTCGTGCCACGAGTCTAAGTAGTCATTGTAACTCAATGAGTTAACATTCTATTATAATATAAATTTGTAATAAGTAATAAAAAATGTCAATCTTTAATTGTAAAATTTTTAATCGAAATTTGTTAATTTACAGGTTCTGTTTATCGGATCTAATGGAGCATATCCGTACACTGGAATTCTCAAGAGATTCGTATGTCTGGATTGTCTTGACGGTGCGTTAAAATTCATTATTATACGCAGCACGACGCGGGTAAAACAATTTTAATTATTTCTCAATAAATCATCGCGCGTATCGACGCAGCTAACGCGACAAGGTTGAAGTTTAATCGAACCGAACGCCTGTCTTTATTACGAACGGAAATATCGATCAATTTCCCTAATATCCCGTGCAATTCCGTTTTCGTATGAATCGCAAAAATCCAAAGGCAGAAATCGTTTCTGAGAAATCGTTAATTCGCTTTCTCCTTGTTAACTTCTTAATGTTCCGCCGCGATACGCGAGTTCGCTTCCCCTTAGTGGTCATTAACGCACGCGTATATTATACACGCGCGTGTGTTGCGCGATTTTATATGCACACGCGTGAAAATGAACCTTGAACGATCATGTACAGGGTGAACCAATGGAAATTATCCAGCTTGAATTTTATTTTCCAGAACCAAGGAAATGAGAATAACGTTTATCGGACGCAAGCTATTTAGTAGCTTTTATAAAAAGGGAAATCATTGCGATTATAAAACGTGTGCATCGAAGACGTTTCGTTGGAAATTTGTCTGTAACTTTAATACTTCCGCATATGTATATTCAAAATACTACTTATTTTTCATTGGCTCCATTTTTCTCTCTCATTTTATTCTGCAGGAATATTATCAGAATATCACACAGATAATAGTGTAAGAAAAAATTCTGTGCTCTTACTTTTACAATATGAAACGAAAGAAAATTCTTTCTCTCACCTAATATATGTAAAATTAAATATAATTAATATAATTAATAGTAACTAATTCGTCGAATTAAATTGGAATAATTCTATGCACGATGATTCTACGCAGTGGAATTTGTTTATTTTTCAGAGAGCTCTAAGAACTGTTTAAAAAAAATCAAATTGCAATAACATTTAATTTATTGAGTATTTCGTTAATACTTGTAGCCATATACATAAATCATTTTACATTCGAATAATCGATTATTCGCCTAACCAAATATTCAAATAATCGGCTATATTCCACTATAATTGAAAATACTCAAATCGTACATAACGCACTTAAATCGTACGAAAATTGTACCACAAGTACCGCAAACGTTTAATCCCCAAATTAAATTCGAACACTCGACGTTAGATCCCTTTATTCTAAGCCGTTGCACATAATTTCTCCATATTTGTATTCCATGTTTTCCCCATTTCGTCAACGCCACTTCACACGTACAAATTGCTGCTAAATGAGCAGGCGGTGAATGTCAAGGGCTGCCTACTAACTTTTCCTCGGATTACGATTCTTCCTCGCTCGTTCGTGAGAATTATTCTACTAAATAGGCCATCTCTTTTCAAAGTGGTCGAGCTTATTCGATCGGAAGATCATTCTATGAGTGGATCGTGATTCGAAATTACGAAACAATTGAATTACATTCGAAAGAGAAATGTAGATCAATGCAAGTGTTACAATTGCTGCTCTCTTACACTCGATTATTCGTGCTGAAGCTACATATATATATAGATATTTCGAAGAACACTTTGTTTACGCAACTATCCTAGGAACCATAATATTTACATTCGACTCTGATGCTATCATACATTCGTACAGTCACACGTACTCGTTAACCATTCATACTTTTCCACATCTTAACTCTTTGACTGCTGAGTACTCAAAGTTCAAACGCTTGCTGTGGACGGAATACTTTTTTTTACTTCGCGTTCTTTATTCAGCTTCCATAGTTAGCACGTATAATTAGTATATTAAGTATATTAATCTCTATTTTTTTTCGTTTGCTGGTTTATCTTACCCGTGTGCCTTTTCCTTTTGCTTCTGAAACAAAGGGTTTATCACGTTGAGATGTGGAATAAAATAAATAGATAAAGATAAGAAATTGTACACTGTGCAATTAAACTACTATTTACTTCTATTAATTAACGCTAGGTTTACGGAGAATAATAAGATTAATAAAGATTAATAATAAGAATAATAAAATTGCAGAGACCGTAAATATTATTTTTCCGTACTTTATGTTAACTTTAATTAATACAATGGTATTAATTAATATAATGTAGTATTAATATAATGGTATATATATAATGAATATGTATTCCACGGGATTCTCTTCATCCTCACGCTTCTACGTTCGACTATTTATTATACATATATGCGGTATACGTATTTTTCCGGAAGCCTGTCAAATTATGCGCGTAACGTTCGTAAACCTAGTGTTAATATACTACTAGAATTTATTAAATTACTATTTTCCTTTTCGTGTCCGTTTCGAACATTAATAACTTCAATTTTTGTCTCCGAAACGCGTATACGCGTCCGTAGCAGTCGAAGGATGAATATTCTATCTTTATTGAAAACAAATCCACGAATTCGTGTGTTCTTAAGATCGAACGAGAAGGTGTCCTTAGCGTCATCGTTTTCCCCACCCGTTTTACTTTCGAAGACGCGTATTTGTACGGGGGGGAAAAAGTGTCTTCCTGTTCCCATGCTCGTCACGCACGAACTTTGAGGGTTTGGATAAATCGGCGGTTTGTATGCACGCCAACCCAAATATCCGGAGTTTCCTATTTTTCAAACGTTGCGTTGAATTATGGACATCGATGGGAAAAGACTCGTGCTTCCGGAAGGATCGATGAAATTTTCGTCTTTGGGGATAAGCTCGATTGGCTTGGTGATCCCCCAATTTTATCGGATCGCATCCAAAAGTTTCCATGACAAATGAAACAAGTTTATATAGATTTCGCTTTCATTTCGCTTCCGGGCGATATCGTATCCCCGTATTTTAGCCGGTAAAAGTATTTTGCGTAAGGAGTACGCATTTTTCGATCGTAATTTCACTCGTAAATCTTGTAAACAGGAAGAGGCGTGTAGAAGTCGCCCTTGAAGTAACTGTTCGATTTATCGTGACGCTTATTTCCTTGAATCGGGAGAAAGATATCGCGAAAGTACTATAATATTGTAAGCATGCACTTTCTTCGTTATTCCGTATAAATATCGCGTCTTCGTTTACCGTAGAAATTTTCTAAGACGAGTATTTTTATCCACCGTACTGTTATGCTGCATCACTCTCCACACTGACTCAATTATGACTTTGCCCTCTTGGTCATAGTGTGAGTCAGATGTTTTGGCCGCTGCAGGCCCTATGACAGCGTGGGCCCGCTTGGCCAGTGACAAAACGATAGAACTAGGACTATTTAAGGGACAATCCGGCAAAACTCGGGTGGACTTCGATATTCGCGACAGTAGTGTTTAGACGTGCGTCGATGTGCAGTTTCTTGTGAACATTCTGTTGGTGATCTATTCAATAAAAACTTCTGATTATCAAGAAGAAGAAGGATCATTTCTCGAGGGAACTCCATCCTTTCCTTTTTCACGGCATAACAATACGGTACTATTAAAATATATTTATTTTTGCAGCAAAGAAATAAAAATGCCAGATGATTGAAAAAAATACGCAATGAAATTGAAACGAATATTTATTCATATTTTGCACGGAAAGCCACGAAATGTTGTGAAAAATGCGCTGCTGCAAATTTATTCCGTAGCTCGTGTGTATTGAAAGTCTTAGCGAATTATCGGTAAACGAAAAACTCGATAAGTTTACGATCCCTAATAGCGTTGCATGAGAATCGTGCTACGTAAACAAAATCGTCGCAATATTTGTAGTGCGTTATAGTGATTCGCGTTATATGTAGAGACTCTCGTTGTACAAGATTTTATTATACATCCAGCTTCTTTACAATATTTTTGCTACAGTGAAATTATTAGGAGTACCGATCAACAATTCGCATTTTCCCGATTTCTCATCTTCATTATTACGAGTATCGACGTTAAATTCGATCAGCTTACTTTCCAAGCGAAGCCATATTTCAAGTATTAGATTTCCTTATTATTAATTAGAAAATAGAAAATAATTCCTATAGTATTCATTTCTTGCAATTCCATTATACTTTAATTTAATACAAACCTTTCGTCCTTTAGTCCTTTCGTACGTAATGCAAAATAGTATTCCCAAGTTTTACGTTTCGCTATAGTAAAGAAATATCGCAATCTTTTCCCCGAAAAAGAAAAGAAAAAAAAAGAAAACGAGAAATTTCTAAACTTCTTTCCCTTGAAATAAATCCTTAATCGCTCGACTGTATCCCAGTCCCATCGCTAGCGTTCTAAACCATCTCTCGTTTATAAACTGTTGTGAACCCCGTTTTTATACGCAGTCCGTAATTATTATCGGTGGATGATCGCTGCAGGCATTCCGAAGTAGCGCGGAACCGGCAACAGTTAACGCGGTAACACCGAGTAAATCCGACAGGTGTGTTTACGTTCGTTAAGGACGCGAGGACGAGGGTTCCCAGAAAATGGCCGGAAGATCCTCAGCTCGCGAGCAACCTACCAATCAGCTGGCTTTGTGTTAATTCAACCGAAAGCCGCGCGCGGTGAGGTGTGTTCCGTTCTTGCCGGTGCCGTGTTTCTCACAGTCAGTTCGTAACGACGCGTGCCCTCGACGCGACGTGCCTCTCGATTCTCTCTCCGTTCGATAAATCGATCGTTACCTAGATCGATCCCGCGTCGCGTCGCGTCGCGTCGCTTCGACGCTCTACCGAGGAACAAACGAAAGTGCGCGAAACGACGAAATACAGCGCGCCTCGTTTCCTGTTATCGTTCGCATCCACGGAACGTAGACGTTTTAGTCTTTCGCTCGGTTCGATCGAATTGCTGCTCCCTCTTCTCTGATACTACGTTGATTAATCGAACCGGAGCGGGGGAACGATTAATTGGAAAGGATTATTCCGCGGCGGAATAAAATCTGCGGTGGATCGTTAGACGGTGAACTCTCGGGAGTCTTTGGGAACGATTCGTTAAGATGAAACGATTTCAGAAAGTGATTGTCCGTGTTCGATAAAGTTGGTCGGATTTGTCAAGGGGAGATGTAATAGGGTTTGTTAAATTGCCGATCGAGCAGCGAGAAAGATCGTGGGAGATTCGCGAATCTCGCGATTATACGTAATACGGTGGCAAGAATTTGGGGTAGTTTCGTATCGGAAAGCATTTAGCATTTAAATATTCGATTTTCATTCGCGATGCATTGGTAAAGCGAACGTAGCACGCGTGAATAAAGTTAACGTGATTGATTCTTTAACCACTGGTTTGTTTTCAAAAGTTTTGCCTCTAATCGCGAAAAATGATAAAGATAATTGTACAGTGGCTACGAAGAGTATCGATACTAGCTGTATTTTTGTGTTTAAGTACTACTTAATTAGATTCAACTATATTAACCCCTTGCCTTTATGAATTTATGAAGATTATTTACTAGAATGGTGGTTGTTTTTTATTATAACACCGTGTCGAATCCAAAACATTGAAATTTAATTTAAACCAAACCCAAATAAAAGAAATACAAGACGTACGGAACTATTTAACGCAACCAAAACTTAATTTGTACTTAGGAGTTCTGAATCTTACAATCTTACAAATTGAAACGAAGTTAATTGAAGTTTGTTAAAAAATGCAGCTTGTTTCTATCGTAATTAACCCATGAGTAACACCACGAATGTAATTCATTGTTATAAAGTAAGGGGTTAAGTTTCCTATCATTTAATAGTTGTGCTTACGTAGTCGTATCACTGAACGATACAAAATTGAATATAATTGAACCTAACTTGAGCTGCGTTAAAACTTAAAAATAAAGTGGCGTGGAAATACTTTATGTAGCCACTGTATTTATATTTAAGGTATAAATAATGTTATATAGAAGTCAAGTAAATGCTTGTTTTAAATGAAACACGTTGTATAAGTTATTAGATTTTTCTTATTACATATATAATAACATTTATTTTAATATATATACAATTATTTTAAGGGAATAACATTTGTACTCGCAATTGAACTAATCAATAGATATCCATATCATTAAATACAAATCCTATTTTATAAATTATTATGAAGCATTCGATTTTAGATTCGTATTAGATTTCTATCAATTAATTAATTATTTCTGTTTCTGCCTTTTTGCTTCCACAACATTTCCTATTTCCTTTTTCGTTATTACAATAATTATACAACGATAATTTCACGTTCACATTTGTTAACGGTGTTTCATAATTAAATTACAATATCGCGGATTGGTTTCGTTTTCAAGGATCGTCGGTTAAGCCGTTGTTTCGAATTAAATTGGAAAAGTGGTGGGTAAAAGTTTCCATTGAATAGTGCAATACAGTGAAGTTATGAATGTTAACGAGCACGAGAAATACGAAGGATATCGGTGACGTGAACTTAGATGAGAACAACGATCCCATTGCTGGCCAGGTAAGCAGCAACAAAAGCACCTTGGAAACCTTTTCTTTTACTCAAAGCAATTCCTACCACCTTTTCATTCCCATGTGATCTAAGCGTGCGCTTAGTCAATCTTAGACAAGCTTCGAGAATTTGTAACCCTTTAAAGTGTCGACCAAAGGTATTATTATATTTACTATATTATTATAGGGTATAAAATGACTAGAATCTCTCTTATTAGATTCCATATTTCGATTACAAAGCGATAAATTTGTATACTTGCATAAGAGTATTTAATTTAGTATCTAATTTATATTTATATATATAATAAAGTATCTATTTAATAATAGGAGATTTAATATATTTGCATCTAATCGCTTAATACTTAAACAGATTAATAAATACAGGGACGTGCAAATACTTTTTTTGTAGTCACTGTATTTTTATTCGCGAAGTATTAAGTGGAATATTTATATTTTTCCCAAACGTGCTTTTATTTTAAATATTGATATTCTTTGTTCACGTGGCATTTATGAAAGAGAAACATTTGCTAACGCACATACGAGTTTAGAGCACTTAAAGTGTTAACAAAAATAAATCAATTAAATTCTATTATTACTAGTATTATATTACGACGTATTAACACATATATGAGTTTATAGCAATCAAAGGATTGAAAGATAAATCAATTAAATTCGATTATTATTAGTGTTATTTGTAAAAGTAAAGAAATAATAAAGTTTCACGTGGAATTTGATCAATCTTGAAATGGAAAAACGTAATTATATGAAATTCCACGATTCCTAATATTTTTAACGTTTCGATTGCATTATCAATATTACTTCTACGAATGAAAAGTTTGCCAAGCATCACGCGAAAGGACATTTTCCGTTCGCATAACTAAAGCATATCGGAATGTTTGAAAATATGCTGGCTGGATCTCGAAGGAAATAGCAATGGAATATCAAGATTCAAACTGTCGCGTGATTTGTGTTCGCCAGCATCTGCAAAACACTTCGAAAAAAGTTCGATGGTTGTTCGCCGTAAATTTACATTTTCATAATGTAAACATGACTGTCTCGTGCTGGATACATTCACGCGATCAATAGTCTTTTAGTAACCAGCTGGGAAATGGAAAACTCGAACTTGGTGAAACATTGGAAAATGAAAAATGTACTAACCGATTGATATACAAATTTCAACGCGCAATTTTAATATACTTTATTTCGCACACGCAATGTAACACACTTTGCATTACTTTTCATTGAGCATGTTTACATGATTATGTACTATTAATTATTATTTCCTTACCCGTTATTATATTACTTGGTGTACCAATGAATATTTCATGTTTCTTATTCAAATCAGCATCTATTTTGAATGAAATCAGATACTTATTGTATTTCATACGTAATTTGTTGTGATTCTTTAATGCTTGGTATCTTTCGAAAGAATTACAGGTGTCTACTTGAGTTTTTGATAAAATGAATTTGTTATCTTACTTAAAAATAGTGGTTTACTTATTGGTACACATAATATATTAAAAATTTCCTTAAATTATCAATTTCCTTCAATTTGAATGTGAAATATTTAATATACAGTCGGGCACAAAAGTCTACGCAAATATTCTAAATTTTGAATGTTTACATACCTTATAGAACAGTATTTATACTTTATAAAACAAAAGTTAGGAAGAACATAAAAGCACAATAACAATGTGTTTTCATTATTTATGTTTCTGTTATGGATTAGAACACGACTTACAGTAATGATTTCACGTATAACTCTTTCTTATTAGTTTATATTAATTATATTATACTTTGTTATAGTATATCAGTCATAGTTATAGTTATTAACTTTGTTATGTTTCTTTAATTCATTTAATGATTTCCTCCTAAGCTAGAAGCTAAACAAATAACTGTCAATGTTAAAATAAACCAATTAGTCACGACTAATTTATGAATCTTTACGTAAATTCACAATTTTTGTAACCCTTTGCGGACGAGTGTCTGCAAATAATTGCCACTTCCCTCGTTTTTGTGGACGCGCACGTTTACTGTTAAATTAGAAAGTTGAAATTAATATCGTTGATAAACGCTTCAATGTTTTGGGTATTTGTTGACCTGGAATTCGTAAGCTTAGAAATTCGTAAGGTTTGGAATTCATAGTCAAAATACTCTTTTAAGTTTTATTATTCGTCGTCCGCAAAGGGTTAAATATAAATAAAGATACCATAAATACATAAATACAAATTGGTTTCATCGCACGCTTCACTTTACTTTGAATATTCTTTGTACTTTCCTATGTTGCACGCGTTTCGTACGTTTATGCAAATCTATGTTTTCCTCAATCGCGTAAAGATCCGCAGTCTAATCGTAATACTACGGTGCTTTAATCTAAATTAAAAGGCAGCGAAGCAACCGACAATTAAACGAACTTGTAGATACGAAATGTTCGTAACCTCCGGTGCGAAGCTGCGTTGTAATACTGTATCCCTTGATTGCTCCAGCGAATACTTAATAACTTCGTGCAATCCCATCAACTTAAACTCTATGCAACGTAAACTGATCAAGTTTCCTTAGGCTAGTCAATTGACTAATTACACACTTCACAGATACAGAAGTATTTAATAACAGTTTCGTCTACGGTCTATGTGTTTAATAAAAAAAATTACGAGTCACTTTAATTGCTTCGCGAGTGTAATTGCTTACGAAACGATAAGTGATAAACTTTTTTTTTAGTATACGTTACTGTTACGTGTAATGGTAAGTGAAGGTAACGTTGTAAAATAAAATTGATTAGAGAAACAGTAATTGTTTAAGAAGATATTGTATCATTATCGTATCGTTATTAGATTGCGGGTGTTTATGCATTTGTGGGAAATTTAAAATACGTAAAAAGGTACAGAATGTATGTAATATGCAAAAATATGCAAAATATTTCAAATGAATAATGTGGTTCGTGCATGTGAAATGTTTATCTAAAGTTTATGATTACGGGACGAATACAGCTTCTCTTAGTTTTGTAAAATGGTTAATTGTAATAGATCACATTATTTTCTGTAATTTGACTACTCGTTTGTTACATTGAAATTATGAAAACTTCAATGTTTCACTCATTTTTGGTTATAACAATACGATACGCCTGTTGGCAACAAAATCCTATATTTCTAAATCTATACATTTACGATTGAAACCATAAAACCATTCGCATGCACCTAATAATTTATTAGACTAGTATATACTTCAAAAATTAGAAATCTAATAATTGTTGAAGTACTTCGTAAATAACTTTAATGCGGATAATGTCGTTCATCAGTCTTAACATGTCTGGCTATAATTGGTAACTAAATTAACATATTATAAAATGATCGAAGCTTTTGTATATTTTTAAACATTTCAAATTTAGAAGTGCGTGTGTTCTTCTGCGACTGACTGTATATTATTATCGTAAAGAAATGTATAGAAATATATAGAAATATATAGAAATATATTAGAAATATGATATATAGAAGATAATAAAGAATATATAGAAAATAATATATATAGAAGATAATAAAGAATATATAGAAAATAATATATATAGAAATATATAGAAATATATTAGAAATAAGATATATAGAAGATAATAAAGAATATATAGAAAATAATATATATAGAAGATAATAACGAATATATAGAAAATAATATATATAGAAATATATAGAAATATACAGACTTTATTTTCAGCCTCCTCGGCCAAGAAACGTGACTTGGTTTTACAATAAAAATATACGATAACTCATCCATTCATACTTTTCCTCCCTTAATCAATCTCGCTATAGATTAACTTAACTTTATTGCACATTCAAGTGCGAGATCGCAAATTATTTAGCGTACTTTTCTTCTATTTTTCTAAAAGTGTATTATTCTACTGTAGTCCTATTCTTAGACCCTGTAGTCCTAACTTTATATTTCTACTTTGCTTTCTGTTATTTACCTCCACTTATCTTGCCTATTCCTAACTTCGTAAAGAAATATATAAATAATAAAATATAAATTGTTATAAATAGCAGCTTTCGAAATAGCACAACGCATTAAAAATGATCGCGAAATTTGTCTACGATAATTCACTCGCGTTATCAATTTATTTATTGCATCAGCGGGTGAATTAACATACGCGAAACGAAATATCGGTACATGTCACATGCTATATTGAACGTGAATTTACTTGGAAAGTGTATCAGCCGGATCAATATGACTTATCGGAGTAATAGTTATGCCAATATAATTTCACCTGGCAAATATAGGCGCACCGCAATTACTATTCAATCTAGAAATTTCGTACGTGTAACCAATCCGACTATTACGCGGACAACTGAATCGAATACGCGTTTCGATATTCCCGAATTGCAAGATGAAATTGCAGTATTACTGCTTATCCAATGAACCGATGCGTTTTATAATAAGTTTCAATCAGAAACTATTATTCTCGAAATTATTATTCTTGTGGCGGCTCTTCTGCATCCACCACTAGAGGGACATACGAAATAGGACTTTCTCGAAAGTACTCGCTCCATCTACCTCGTCCGTATATATACCGCCTTTAACCTTCCTTTCAATATCCCAACGTCAAAGACAGGGCTTGCTAGTTAGCCTTACTGATGAGTCCACTAGCAGACAGGCCCAGGACGAAACGTTAACACCCTTCCTTTTCCCCATTCTATGCCCCCTTCACAGATCCACATATCGTTGGCAATTTTTACTTAACTTTCCTTCTAGATTCCCAACGTCTAAGACATGGCTTGCTAATTAGCCTTACTGATGAGTCCACTAGCAGGCCCAGGACGAAATGCAACACCCTTCCTTTTTCCTATCCTATCCCCTCTCTACAGCTCCACATATCGTTGGCAATTTTTATTTAACCTTCCTTCCAATATCCCAACGTCTAAGACAGGGCCTGCTAGGTAGCCGCACTGATGAGTCCACTAGCAGGCCCAGGACGAAACGCAACACACCCTTCCTTTTCCTATTCTATCCCCTCTCTACAGCTCCACATTCTATTATATTACGAACTATTAACGCTAGAACTACCGACGATTAAAGTATTATATTGTGGGGTGTGTGCGTGAGCGGAGTGGTCGCATGAGTGGGACGAGTGAACAGTGAGAATGACGAGTGACAGTGACTGTTTAGGCTAAGGTTCGTGTGTCGCAACGAAAAGTATCGAGACGGGAGTAGAGCGGGGTACGGGGTGCACGTGAGAGGGTGGCCATAGGCAAATAGGTTTTTCCAGCCGCAGGGCAGAGAGTTGTAGCGAGTCTTAGTGAGAGGTTGACGAACGGAGAGTATAGTGAGAGATATTGTGAGCAGCGACGTAAATAAAACCATTTAGTTTATTCTAACCCAATTATTTCCTACAATATAGTTTTATGAAAGAAATAGACACGCGAAATATGTGCAAAGCTCATAAGAAAGAAGTACAATAAATCTTTATTAACACTAGGTTTACGAAACCCGACACGTTGACGCGTTCGCAGATTTCATACGTAAAATTATAGAGACCATAAATATTATTTTTCATTACTTTATGCTAACTTTAATTAATACAATGGTATGAATACGTATTCTACGTTATTCTCTTCATCATCACGCTTCTACGTTCGAATATTTATTACATATGCAGTATACGTATTTTTCCGGAAGAATTTTTCTGTCAAACTCTGACGTTCGAATATTTATTATATATATGCAGTAGACGTATTTTTACGGAAGAATTTCTCCGTCAAATTATTCACGTAATGTCCGTAAACCTATTGTTCATATTTTTGTATAGAAAATCGCGGAATATTTTAGAAGATGCACCGTTGCAAAGTTTATAAGTATATCATTTTTATGGCGAATTTCGAACCACTCATTTCGACCGGTTCGATTAGCGAAACAATGGAATACAAAGGTGCAAATTCCACGCGGAGCTTTTTAAAATACAGTTTCGAATGCTGAGTGCAACGGGACACCCTGTACGTTAAAATGATATGCAAAGGAAGTCACGTAAGGAGTTCGGTATCTTTATTCAACACGTTTTCTCACTCATGCACAATCTTCAATAATCACCTTTTTTTCTTTCCTTCTTTTTCCCCATTGCATTAAGGTAGCGCGAAAGTTCTCATTATCGCATCGAGTATTCCGATTGAAATAGCGCACAAATGCACACAATCCACGAGTGAACGTATAATCTATTAATTAATATATTCCGGCCTATCAGCTTTCCAATTGTTTTCTACTTCGCGTGACAAATTATGGTTGGCTGTTGTCGATCGTAGGGAAACGTATTCGATTGCACACGGAGCTCGGTGAAATACGATTTTAATCAGCGAATAGTTTGTAATGATTTTCTTTTAGATCATATGTTAATTATACTTTTGAAAATGAAATATTTCATTCGTTGGAGAAATTCTTTATAATAATATTCGAAATACTGTTTCATTCGAATTGTGAAGAATTTACTATTTAAAATAGTATTTGAAATATATTTCTTGTAAATTTTTCACCATTCTGTAATAAAAAATAAAAATAATTTGGTATTTTTGGTTCCTTTTTTCTTTGTTGTATTAAGTAATAAACTTGGTGCAAAAGTAACGAAATTTAAGTATATGGCTTTATTCAAAGTACTACATCTGATAATTTAATAGAAATATTAAAGTTCATCATGTGTAAATAATAAATATGTAATACGTTATATATTAATTCTTGTCTTTCGTATAATATAAACTTATATATTATATATTATATTCTATATAATATCAATAATATTAATTCTTGCCTTTAATATTCGGTGCTTTCGTCCGCAAAAAGTGTTGAATTATTTTTTGCAGTAGTCCAGATTTAACGAGAAAAATCGTTTATTATAGAATTCGTTCGTTGCATCTGTATTTTGTATCTGAAAATCCGCGATTCTCTAAAAAGCACTTCGCGATCCTCCAGTTGAAAAAAGCAGAATTTCGTATAAATTACGCTGCAATATTTATACCGAACATTTGCGCGTTGTCAAACGCCAAGAAATATTTTAAATGAAAACTTCTGCTTGTTTCACGTCAAATACAAACAGTGGCAAGCACCGCGTTTAACGAATGAATTCAATCCTTTCAATCGCAAAAGTTGGAAACGGGCAAAGCAATCAGATATGCAAATTACATTTTGCAAACATCCAGTCATGTTAAGAGATTGAAAAATGGTATTCTTGATATACAATCAATAAAATTAAATACATTATTATTATTTCAGGGACGATGGGGATATTAAAAGTTGTACAATTAAATAGGTATATGGGTTTATAAGTACGTAATGGTATAAAATAAATAAGTATAGCGAATACAAGGAATAATGATAATAAAAAAAAAAAAAAATGTGTATATGTAAAATATGAGATAATAGCAGAGATAGTAGATATATTAATAATGGTATAAAATAAATAGGTTTATTAAATACGAGGGATAATGAAATACAGCAAAAATGTATGTAAAGTATAAGATAATAGTCATTTAATGGAATGAGTGCACGAGTGGATGAATCAGTGAGAATTCTATTATTGTAAAACCAAGTTCTTTTTTCAAAGCTCGAGAAGCTGAGAAATAAACTGATATATACATAATATATACATAATAACGTACATGATAATAATAATATACAATATATACATTAATGTACATAATAATAATAATATACAATATATACATTACTGTACATAATAATAATAATATACAATATGTACATTAATGTGCAATATACAATAATAATATACAATATATACAATAATGTACAACATACAATATATACATTACTGTACATGATAATAATAATATACAATATATACATTAATGTGCAATATACAATAATAATATACAATATATACAATAATGTACAACATACAATATATACATTAATGTACATAATAATAATATACAATATATACATTACTGTACATAATAATAATAATATACAATATATACATTAAGGTACAATATACAATAATAATATACAATATACACAATAATGTACAACATACAATAATAATATACATAATAAATTTATTAAAATGAAAGTACACGACGTGCAAATAATAACTGACTGCTATATATGTTTAATACTTAACTTTTGCGTAAATTGCACAGCAGTATCTCGATATTGTTCAACGTGTATCGTTGCCTGCAGTATTTCAATATTTCCGTCGCATATTTGCGCGTTTGTTATCGAACATGAAGAATTTTTTTTTTTAAATTAAAAACTCTGATTGTTCCTTGTTCAATATGACCACTGACGAGTATACCAGCAGTGGTTTAAAATAATATAACGAGTAAACAGAAGTTTTTCAATCACGAGGCCAATGTCAGGTTGGAAAAAGTTTCATTGCATACGTGCATACATATATAAAAAGATAGCTGTTAAAGGCAAAAATAAAAGTAATCAATTTTTCACCGATATCAAAATTGTAAACCGAGATGAAATTGATCTCAGCATTTTTAATCCAAAACTATACACTTTGTTTTCCATTTCATATAAATGAACAGAGTAATATACTCAAATAGATTGTTGATTAATTTTTTCTTTTCAACTTTAATTCAGAATATGCGAAGATTTGCTTATTTACCGTATCATTGATTTGTCTACACTTTTACTGTTACACACCTTCAAATTTCACACGGGGCAATTGTTAATTTCATTTTCCATTTATCCGGAATAAACGTTTAAGTTAATAAGTATACAATCCCGCGCTATCACTAACGATGCATTCATGATTAATGGATTAAGGATAATTACTCTCAAGGATAGGCGGCTACAATTGTTTTAATTACTTCCTGTAATTGATTTAATTCCGTTATGAATGTGTTTTTCATTCAATTAGCTTAAGATAATTAGGTGTACGATCGGTAGTTTATTTTCTTTGTTGAAAAAGCGGGAAAGAAAAATCATTGAACTCTATTCAGACCAATAAGCTTTGGTAGCTTTAACAATTTAATATAATAACAAAGTAGCCAGTAGATTTCATCTGAATCTTTTAATCCGATTAAAAATGATACGTTGAGTAATTTTAAACAGTCATTTATTTTGATCCGTAAATTGGAAAGGAGAAATAGAGAATTATAGAGCTAACATTTGGTACACTTAATATTTTATTTAATATTATATCCAATCACTTATTACAGAAATAGTCAATTATAAACTTAATATTTGGTACACCTAATATTTTATTTCATATTATTTCCAATCACTTATTACAGAAATAGTCAATTATAAACTTAATATTTGGTACACCTAATATTATATTTAATATTATATCCAATCACTTCATTCAGAAATAGTGAATTATAGAGCTAAAATTTGGTACACCTAATATTATATTTAATATTATATCGAATCACTTATTACAGAAATAGTGACTTATAAACTTAATATTTGGTACACCTAATATTATATCTAATATTATATCCAATCACTTATTACAGAAACAGTGAATTATAGAGCTAAACTTTGGTACACCTAATATTATATTTAATATTATATCAAATCACTTATTACAGAAATAGTGAATTATAGAGCTAAACTTTGGTACACCTAATATTATATTTAATATTATATCAAATCACTTATTACAGAAATAGTGAATTATAGAGCTAAACTTTGGTACACCTAATATTATATTTAATATTATATCGAATCACTTATTACAGAAATAGTGACTTATAAACTTAATATTTGGTACACCTAATATTATATTTAATATTATTTCCAATCACTTCTTTCAGAAATAGTGAATTATAGAGCTAACATTTGGTACAGCTAATATTATATCTAATATTATATCCAATCATTTATTACAGAAATAGTGACTTATAAATTTAATATTTGGTACACCTAATATTATATCTAATATTATATCCAATCACTTATTACAGAAATAGTGAATTATACACGTAATATTATATCTGTGAAATAAATTCGTCGAAATTTCGTACGTATCTTTTGACAAAAAACCTCTGGCGTTGAGATTGAAGTATCGGAATATATAAAAGGGTAACAGCGAAGAAATCGTGTGGCGCAGAAACGCAATGGATTCGGAGTTGAAAATTGGTCAAAAGGCAGGAAGAGGGAGGAGTCATACGGCGCAACATCGAATTATGTACACGGCAAATTCAAAGGAATCATGCGGCTCTCGAAAACCACTTTGTATCGGGGAATAAAACGAGAAACGTAGAAAAGAGAGTGGGGCTAGGGTAAGGATCCTTACAGCGGCGAGCAACGCAGAAAAAGAAATGTATAGCGTGTCTCGCGCGCCCGCGAACATAATTAAAGAACATCCCGCTGAGAAGCAACGATCAAACGAAGAACAAAAGATCGGAGCAAAACGAACGCAGATGAAATAACGAGATCGACGAAATTGAAAGCTCCCGATAGAAACAAAGATAACGAACGACGCGGGATTGCCTGCAAAACGATCTAAACGAGATTTCGCTGGGATCGAAGTGTGCGGAGGGGGGGAAAAAAAAAGAAGGGAAAACTGATAGATCTTGAAATTAAATTAAAGCTGAAAAAGGCACGCGTTGAACGAGTATTTGATTCTCGCTTCGCAAATTTTATAATGCGATGGTTTTACACGTATTATTAACTTCTTGTTAATTATTAAATATTGGGACGTTGACTGTTTTCTATTTTAACACTGTGTCGAATGCAAAACGCTAAAATATTCTACGTAATTTGTGCTTGGTAGTCTTAATCAGAGTTTGGAAAAACTGTGTTTTTATTGCGGTTAGACTATAGTTTGCCAGATGAGTGTAACTCGTTGTTTTAAGGCAAGAGGTTAACAATCCCTCGTATGTTAAAATAGTTTATTAATTGATGCTAAGCGATAAACGTCACCAATTTACACTTGATAATATTTAGACAATACTCGTAACATATTGTAATCTAAATTGTCTATCTATGCCTGCGTAATCTAACATAAATTAAATTTCATTACTATTATGTTTACATAAGAAAGTTACGTGAATATACTTCGAGTATATTTGACATATTCCTGTGTATGTAGAGGTACTATTCTTACATATTTGACATACAATACTCGCATATTTTAACGTATTTTATTGAGATAAACATCCGCAGTCTACTTACAACGAATTTTAAATAATCGAAATTTAATCGTGTTTATCGGTCAATAATTATGAAAGTAATTATGTAAGTTCATTTACGATACATAAAGAATATATAAAAGTCATTGATGTAATTAACTTATATGTTTCTAAATTCATAGAAACATTGCCAAACTTATAATTAGTACACTTTACTGATATTTTTGAATCGACTGAAATGCAAACCTTTAAATATCTCTTGGACTTTACCACAATATATATATGCATATAACAATAGTGTAACAATACTATAAATGTATATACACATAACAATACACCACAACGTAACGATACTTTTCGTAGTGAAATTGAATTTTATCCCAAGTGTATTTTTGTTCGAACATCAAAAAAGTGTTAATTTCGAAGTACTAATAATAATTCGATTAACGATTGTACGCGTAGCATCGTGTATTCAACGATTAGCAGCGAATGTAATAAGAAATACTGTTTCAAATGTTACTTGCTAGCGTGGCGAGAGCAGAATAGTACTTCCGTATATAGTTACGGTGAAAGAAAAAAATTGTCAGACGGTAGGAATCGTCCGCTTCCTTATCGTAGATCGTATCGCACATCCTCGATTGACGACTGTGGAATGCCTCGGGGATTCTTCTAAGAATTTTCAATCCAAGCGAAATTATGATTCCAGGCACAGACGCGTCCTCGAGAGGTCGAAACTCGATGGACGAGTTGCCACTAACCGAAACGAGAATCGCTGAATCTAGCATTCTCTAATTCTAGTTATTCGTAACTTTTGTAGATCATACGATAATCGAATGGATAGGTTCACTTTCGGCTAAATTAAAATGTCAAAAACTATACTTACAATTAAATCTGCGATCAGATAGCAAAATCAGATTTTATTGGAAAATATTAGGAATGAAATGCTACGTCGAAACACGTTCGTCTTAATGAGTTCGAATCTTGAAATCATTAATGACTTTAATAAGACCCCCTATTGTATATTAGTTATGGTAGCCGGATGTAATTAATCAGAACGTGGTTGGTCCGAAAAATGCTATTCAGCAAGACGAATGCTTCCCTTAAACGTGCCATTATTTCGATACGTCGGATGTCTTATATTTGATAAATTATCGGCAAATATATATTTGATTTATAATATTTCTCTGAACGAAAGAAGTATTTGATGCTGCTTGTGGTACATTTAAATTTGTACAACGAAGAAACAAATACAAAGTGTTCGAAGGAAAATAGCTTGGCTTTCATTTATTAGGCGAGTGCAGAAATGTTGTTGACTTTTGTACAAATAATTTCATCTAACTTGATTTTTATTGGAAAATATATTCAAGCAACTTTCAATATTAATTAAACAACTTTTGTAATTATTCAAATGTCATAAGTCCGTTGAAAAGATAAAATACGTCGTGTACAAAATCGTAGCAATTTTTAAATATATTAGTTACAATTCCTTTAAGAATTAAAAGATAACGTAGAAATGTAAAGACTAAAGCATCTAGCTTGATTTTTATTGGAAAATATACTCAAGTCACTTTCAAGATTAATTAAACAACTTTTGTAATTATTCAAATGTTATAAGGCTGCTGAAAAGATCAAATTCTTTGTGTACAGAATCTTAGCAATTTTTAAATATATTAATTACAATTTCTTTAAGAATGAAAAGATAACGTAGAAATGTAAAGACTAAAAAATATCTACAATAGCTTGATTTCCGCGGAAAATGGACTCGCAATTAAGCCACATTCAAAATAAATGGCTCGTACGGTACAATTGGCGAAAAGTAATGACGCGACCAATAATTCGAGCTCGAAACCCGATTTTTCGCGGAATTGCATAGGAGGCGTTCGACCGGTGCCACGAAATCGCGTTAAAAAGAAGTAGCCTGATATTATACCGATGGTTTCCGAATGACCGCGAATAGAGGAAGGTTTTAAAATGCTAATTATCTACGTCTGAGATGTCTGCACGTCAATTACCGGATTTTAAATCCATGTCTGCGCAGCGGCGCTGTTTAAGTTGACGGCCGCGCAGAGTTACCAGTTCGATCGAAATTATCGAGGCGTAGGATTTTTTTGCCGCCAACAAGGACCCGTGATCGGTTTCGCTCTGAAACCGATGGCGAATATCCTGTCAGGAGCAACACGGGTTCAGCCAATTCGACCGATTATCGAACATGTAACCGTTTCACAGCCCGCATGCCACGACGTTCGAACCTTTTCTATTTCCATAGGGTATTCCGATCGGATAGAGATCGATTCTTTCGTCCCTAGCCGAGGAAAATTTAGATAAAAGCATTTCCAATTTCCCCTTTAAATGGAGATGCTTCGGATAAAATGATACTTTAACGCTGGCTTTACGGAACGCGTCGATTTGACGATATTCGAATTTTAATTTAATTTATAACCCATTAGTTTACGTTAGAGTACACGAGTATATGTGCGGCCTTTGCAATGAATTACGAATTTGATTTAGGCATACGACAATAGAAACACCGAAAAGATCAATTTATCGAAAAGACTTTATTTAAGACTTTAAGACTTTACAACGCGTAGATGATTAAGTATGGGAATTTATTTATATCGTATAATAATTACTCGTTAATTATATTTTGAATTTCATTCATCGTTTACGTACAAAAGCTTCAATTAATGTTCTATTAGGTGAACAATGGCACTTGCGAAGCTTCATATTCTTTTTCAAAGTATGTTATAAGAAGATATATAAGTTTCTTACTGCATCCTTGAAACCATATCGTATATGTTTGAACTACTTTACTTTGTTCCTAAAAGTATGAAAGATGCTGCAGATAGGTAATAGTATTACGCGTCCTCCACTAAATTAAAAAAGCTTCCAGACGATATTCCAAAAATTACGGTCGAAGTAAAAGACAGATTTTGCTATTTAAATCTACTTTTTCTGTATTTTGAACCTCATAAGGTTGCTCTAAAATTGTATTAAATTCATCTCTTTTTTTCACGAGAGTTTAAATCATTAACCCTAAATTTTGCAAATCAATGTTCAGCTATTCCATTATTTATATAATCTTTAAATCGCAGTTTTATTAATTTCCATAGTATATTTGCTATATTTGGATTTCCATAAAGACGCGCCCAAATATTTCGATTACTCATAACGTTAAAAACTGAAGTTTTCACAATTTAATTATACGTACATATTTATGTTACAGCTAATTTCTTCTTCTCTAACGTGGTTCATTACAACTAATCATTTAATAACATCGAAAGAACAATATTCATTCATTAATCTCAAACTACGGAAATGCATTTCGTATGCACCAACCTAATAAATCTTCATTCACTCTATTTCCAGAAGATCCCAAAAAATCTCAAAAATACACTACTGTAAAATACACGCTTTTTTGTAAAACATTACGTATGGTTCATTACGCGAAATATGCAAATATTTACTGTCTAAAACGTACCGCTTTAGTAACAATAAAAATAATCAGCATCCGTGGGTCAAGGATCTTTTTTAGAGCTCAATTTTAGAGCACCGTTGCGAAAGGGTTGAATACGAATCAATTACAGTATCGCGGCGTTTTGCATTTCGCACAGTGTTAAAGTTAAACCACCCGAGTACTTGCAGCCAGTAGAAAAAAATTACAAGGCAAGGGTAAGGGTGTTAAAAGAATAAAAGATTTCTCTTCTTTGAATTTGCAAAGCCATATTCGTACGGTGAATTCTCCAAAGACATCCGCAGGGTAGAAAATGGCAGGCTGAAGAGCTAAGTATCGACCATGACGTAAAGATTAGACTCTTTTCCTGGACCCCTTCGGGACGGGCGTATTTAGCAATAAAACCGTAGATTACAGGAGCAACCTAGACATATAATTAGAGCGAGGTATCTCGTGAGAAAATGCCCGACCGCTTAATAGCTTCGGGTCACGGAACCTGAGGGAACTTCTGCCGATTTCGTATTGGTAGCCTTATTTACTCGCGAGAGACCATTCGATCGTCGAAACGATTCATAAGACCCGCGAACGTGTTCCATTCATTGAAAATATCCATCCCTCCGCGAGTGATATTTTCGATAAAGTAAGGTAGACGTGCCAATTACTGTTGCTTATAATCCATTCTTCTTTATATTGCCACCGAAGAATGAAATCGTATCGAAAGTGACCGATGATTAAAATTAATAATCTAAGATTTTGTAAGATCGTCGAAAACTTTGTTGTGGAATAATACGCACGGTAATTTCTACTCGAAATTTCTTCTTGTAACTGTGTTCCTTCAAAATTCACAACACGTTCTGGCGAATTCTAAGTAAGGAATTTATAGACGACAGGAAGCAAGATTAGTTAATGAAAATGTCTCGAAAAGTGAAAATCAACGCGGAGAAGTATTGTAGTTAAAATTGTTGCAAAAAGAAATTCCATTTACTGGTTGTGAAAATCTTGTAGCATCAATGCTAGAATATATCAAAGCAATTATATATGGATGTAGAAATATTTGAAAATATTAGGTAATATAAATATTAGGCAAAGTATCGTCTTATTGTTAAGTAGACTTATTTTCCTCGCTGTTTTCTTTTCGATGGTAAACGATTATTTTTCATCCCTTCTTTTTTTCCGTTCATTTACCATTGTATCTATTTAATCCTCTCGTGCGTTTCTTTCATTCGTGGTGCAGCATTTTGCACCTAAAAAATTCTATGCGTTCTTATAGAAGCTAGTATCAATTACAAATATGCTACAATCTCGATTATACGATAACATCTATTTATTATCGAGAATTTAATACTCAGTTTTTTAATATTTCAGATGATGCAGACCAAGAACGTCAATCAAACCGCGTACAAGTGTGAAGTAAGTATTATAATCATACTTCGATATATAATGTAAAATTGACGGATAGGACTCTCGAAATTTTTCGCTACTTCTGTGATTCGAAGCTCGCGAAATTTATTATTGTAGGGATTTTCAACAACAAGGATTAACCACAGTTATTCTGAAGGAATATTTAATATGGAAAAGTAAAAAGAAATAAAATACAGTTTTTTCTCGCAGATTTCTCGCACGGTTCTCTTCGGTCGTCTTCACTCTCTCAATATTCTTACGCAACTCAACTCATTTTCCTTCCATCCTCGCGACACTCTTGCTTTCTTAAAACTCACTCATACACAATCACATTCAATCACCGATTCGTACCCACATGCATTCTTATTTCAGAGAACTGTCAGACGGTCCAAACACTCTTTATTCACACCTCACACGATCCGACTATCACATAACCCAAACACTCCTCATTGATATTTCACTCGATCCGATTTTCATACTGCCCAAACACCCTTATCTCACACCCCACATTATTAAGTAAAAGATGTGCAAATTTACGTATTCATAGTTTTGCCATGAGCGTTACGATATAACGTTTAACGCGAAACCGAAATTCTACTTTATATACAAGATTATTTCGCCCATGGAATTTACTTTGCGGAATATTTTCCACCCTTATATTCGTATTATAGAAAGATTGGTATTACGCTTGCAAAAGCGATTTTACCGTTTTATAATCTTCGATAAATATTTTCACGAAGGTGCTCCTTTAAGTTTGACTAAGCCAAGTCGTTTGTGTGTGTTACAGAAACGCCGGCTTGACTGCCCGACTGGAAGTAAGTATGCTTTTACCTTGCAAACTAACCCTTTCCTCGTACGGAGACGAGACGAAAATTTCGTTTCGACGCTCGCTTTGAACGTCTTGGCGTTTATTTGCAAAAATATATTGCACCTTGGTCGCTGCGTTGCCATATGCGTTCATACGTAATAACCAACTTCCTCGTAATTTGGCAAAATAACGTGCGTGCATTTTTTTATTCGCGTATCATCGAACATCTGTAAATTAGCAACTTTAAGGCGAGGATAATTTTATAGCAGTAAAACGTTCATTTCGTTTGCTTTTCGGGCTTTGAAAAGAGGGATTGTACGTTAATTTTGCAGAATATTTTGAATTTTTATTTGGCAAATGGTTGCCGAATATTTATGGTAAATTTAGATACCGAAAAAGGTGGTAAATATAGAAATATTTCAAATCGACGAAGTATAATACGCGTCATTATATTTGGAGGGTGAAATAACCCTTCGTTTAGTCTCATTCGTTTAGTTCGATTTACAACGATAGGAATTTGTATTAGTAATAGTAATTTCAATATAATTGTGCGTCACATAAAAGCATATATCGCTATAATTTAATAATTACCTCGATTTGATACATCTTACTGAAAATTTAATGAAATATTCCATTTTTGAAACAATTTTAAGTATCGTCGGTAAATTAGGAATTTCGTAAAGAGAAGTTACAGTGAACAAAATTAAACGAGACTACTGTAAATAGCAATATTAAGTAATTCGCGTCAAGCGTAATAAATTGACACTTCAATTCTCACACGGTCCGAAATACCGACAAACCCCCAAAATAAATCAGACTTTTCAAAAGAAAATCTATTATTTTATTATCCGCCAAAGAATGCGAACACTTCTAAAGTATATTAACGCGCAAAATGTAAAATCAACCGCGAAAGTTATACACTTTAGACAATCGAAAAATGTTTAAATAACAACAGAATAAGGGAGTCTCGAAACCCCGAAAATGAACACGTTGCACGACAAAAGAAAATACATTGTACGAGTTTAGTTTACACTTGCAGTTAGTCGATGGTGTTACGATTACGCGTTGTTATGCAATATGAGTTACCCGCGGTTGTTCCATCAACGATCGAGAAGATCGCGCGTTGAAGATCGATAAAGCAGAGACCGAAGAAAGCAACGTGCATGGCACTCGGTAAAGATCGTCGAACCCTACTACAGAGGCGCCTCGACCTTCTAAACCGAGCCCGAAAGGATCAAGAAATCCTCTTGTTCGCCATAAAGCTTGCTGGCAGCGCACAGGTGGGGCGAGCCAGGCAAGGAGAAGAGAGAGGAGATCGTGATTCCCGGTACCCACCTGGCGTCTCACCTGAGGCTTCACGCCAAGTGCTACGTCGCTGCTCGAACGAGCTGCCTCCTATGGGATCGCACGCGTCGAAGAAAGTCGTGAAAACCGTCAACCACGAGGTTCCTTCTTTTTTTTTTGTCCCCCATCGTAAACGGTGAAGCGCGCGAAACGTGACCGAAATCTCGTCGGAGAATGATCGCCATCGGCTCGAATTAGATGGGCGAGATTCGTGTAACAGGTGAACGAAGCACAGGTGAAAAGAGATCCATTTTCGCCGACTTCCCGTGGATGGATCACGCACGCGTCAAGAAGAGGATCGATTTCTCGGAAATCATCGATCGGCAGGTAGATTTCGATCCTAACCGCTGGTGGAGCGCGATTCATGCGATCTTAATTCCGCGAGAAACGGGTCGGCCGTTGAATAAATTTGACCAGAGTTCCTTGGATCGCCGCGATATCCACTGTTGCTTTCTTCGAAGCGAATGCTTCTCGGACGTGGGGAACGTGCAATTTTAAAAGGTGCCTTCGAGTACACACGCGCTCTACGATACGCAGAGTGAAAGGTAACGTTCGACCTTTGGAAAGACCAGCGATTCTTTTTGCTTTTTTCGTAATCAGTAGTCGAATACGGTCGAAGAAGGGATTTTCAGCTGCTTTATCTCGTTCTCTTTCGACGCTTAACGAGAGAGATAGAATTGTAAATGGTAACCGATAAAGAAAACGTTTCGAGTTTTAATGTACGTCGTTTGGAAATAAGAACTTAAATCGTTGTCGACAGCGAATCAAATTTGTCGAGCACCAAAGTCTTCTGCAACTGAAATCTTCTCCGGATATCGAGCGAGAAATAGAAACGAAAGCAATAACTGACAAAGTTTGCCATTTGGAAGTGAAACAGGGATACGAAGTTAAATTGCTGTTGATAGTAAATGAAATTTGTTGATTTCCAAAGTTTCTTGCAACTAAAATCTTCCGCAGATATTGAACAAGAAATAGAGTCGAAAGCAGTAACTGATAAAGAAAGGATTTTGAGAAGCTACAGTTTTAAAGATTGTCACTTGGAAGTGCAACACAAATACGAACTCAAATCGCTGCTGATAGTAAATGAAATTTGTTGATTTCCAAAGTTTCTTGCAACTAAAACCTTCTCCGGATGTCGAACGAGAAATAGACTTGAAAATAATAACTGACGAAGGAAGAACGTTTGAGATACTGCAGTTTTAAAGTTTGTCGCTTGGAAGTGCAGCAGAAATACGAATTTAAATCGCATTGATGGCGAATCAAATTTGTTGATTTCCAAAGATATTTACGACTGAAATCTTCTCGCAGCATCGAATGAGAAATGGACTCGAAAATGGTAACGGATGAAGAAAAAATCTACAAAAAGTAGAATGTAAGAATTGGTCTGTTGGAACTTTTAAAAGAAATATGAACTGAAATCCTCGTTAATGGAGAATCAATTTATCAGCTCTCCATTGAATCGAAATCTCTTTTAGACGATCAATAAGAAAACTAAACTTTGAGAGTTTAAGAGTTTCTCATTTTGAAGTTTCAGCAAAGTACGAACTTCAATCGTTGCTAATAAAAGAAACTATACTAGTGTACGAAAGAATACAGGAAAAATTAGTAGAAGCATTAAAAAGGATGTCTGAATCGCTATCGGAATCGAAGTTAGCTAACGAAGAACGAATTAAAATATTTTCAAGCAGCGATATTATGTCAAATCCCAATATATACTATCTATCAAAGTATACCTAAAAGTTATTCCTAAAGCCGAATTCTAATTATGAAATCCGATACAAATCGATAACTACTTACATCGTAATCATCATGAATTTCACGGCCATTATACTTCTTCTACAATTATTCTACGGAATACCAGTAAACAATCCGGAAGAAGTATTTAAAAGTTGACAAAATCGAAAGACGATACCGATATCGAATATTTTCCAACACCAATACATTCCAATCTACGTCTTAGATTCGCGTAACCGTGCACCGAATACACTTCCGAAATCTCGTTTAAGATCTATTAAAGCAAATCTATTAAGGAACCGTAAAGAAGCCGGGCGGCGTTGAAAGAGGAGAAAGTTTGGAAGAAGCTTCTGAAAAAGAGTGCGGGTAAAACGGGGCGATAATCGTAAACGCGTGAAAAGAGTGCAAGAGACTCTGTCGGGGAATCGGATGTAGAAGGTCGGAAAGGAGTGGATACGTATGGAATGCAGGATCCTCGTCGCTAGTGGCGGGAAGCGTGGAAATAAAAGTTGCCGCCGCTCGTTAGGGCGCTGGAACTGCGTGCGTGTGCCTAAAGGGAATTTTCCCCTTCGGAATCTCGATTTTTGCGTGTGAAGTGCGGCCACCGACGCTACCAGGAGGGGGACACGTGCTCCAACTGCTGCTGGAAAATATCTTCTGCTACGCGATTCTTAGCGCGACCACCGTGGGATACCTGAGAGGTAAAACGCTGTCTTTTAAAAATCGCAAGTGTCTCAGCGTAATTGTCGTCGAATTATTATCGCCGCTGTAAAATTCTTCGAATCGAAAAAGTCGACGTGAATTTCACGCGTAATTCTATACGAATCGTCGTCCCTAGAGCGCGTAAGAAATTAAAAGAAAAGTTGTTAACGCTGGGAAAATTAGAGTGGAAGCTGTTCAGCGAAATATTATTCGATCATAGACTACGGATATCTTTATTCGAACTGACGGCTGCGCGCATAGCCGGACAAATATTTGATTTAAATATTTAATGTAGAATTTGTACGCATTCGAAGTCACGTCTAGACGAATACGTTTCCCTCTTTTATAAGGGACGTTCTCAGACGTGTAACGAACAAAAAGTGCCATAAACACGTCGACAAGTTGTTAAGGGAAACCACAAATTTCTCCGTGTGCGAAAAATATTCCACATTATTCGCCGAGCACGTCCGCAATCTCGTATTTACAACTCGCTACAAACATTCCATGGTAATACGCTGGCACAAATTCCAGACAACGTTGATTTGATTCAGTAATACGTTTATAGACCCTGTTTGGTAACCGTATCGAAATTACAAGAACTTGCCAAACGAGAAATCTTATTCTCCCCGCGATTTCTGAAGAATAAATCTGCCTTTGTTTCTTTCTTTTTTCGCTTCTTTGTTAATCACGTTAACGTTAGCAATTAACCTGCCGCGTAAAACGCGACGAAACGATGGTAATTAATTGATATAATTATGATAAAGAATAAAAAAATAAGGAGGAGTAACTTCACCGAAAGTTGTAAAAGTGTTGCTTTTAAATCAGTTTACACTGATTTGAATACAAAATTTGCAATGCAAAGGACGCGGATTCTATCATTAGAGGCAACATGCACGTAATTTGCGCGAAATTTTTCGCCAGATCTACCGTGGATATTAATTGGATAATACTAAAGTCGGTACACCGTAGTAATTTCGCTTGCGCCACGGTTAATATTATTATTAGAACAGGTTTACGGTATTATAAAGATGCAATTGGTATAATTAGCAGAGTCGTCAGGTTTAAAAGAATCGATGAAATCGTTTAGAGTCTAATAATATCTGGACGAGCACTAATCACGAACGTGCTAACGAACTCCTAGTTTGTACGTGCTGCATTACGGCTCGTCAAGATGCTTTTATTAAGAAATTGTTAGGTTTATTCAAAATAGTGCACACTTCTACACGCAACGCAATACAATATAATTTCTTTGTATCGAATATTCTATTGATTAGCAGAATTATACTATACTTTTTGTGTGTAAAGGACAGTCAAAAACATTGCTATAGTTCGATAATTTTAGCCGAACAATAAAACCTCGTAAAATTTAAATGAATACTTTGTGTTTCAACTTATACAGAGAAATTAAAACTTTGCGTTTCCCTCTGTCTTAAATATTTATTTAATTGGCTGTAACTTCGTTAAAAAGCTTTGGAGCTTTTGTACTGAGATTTGGCTTGTTTTAATGAGAAATTATCATACTTTTCGATAATATAAATCAAACGTAAATAGAAATATATATATAAAAAAGTAAATAAGTCAAACGTTAGGAAACGTTTATAATTTAACTACTTCCTCTTTAAGGAAGGATTTCATCCCTCGAACCCCAACCAAAATAAAATCGGCGTGGAAGATCAAAAAGTAGAAGGTTTAAGCTTCAATTTCCTCTTCGTTGCAATAATTTTTTGCAAATATTAACAAAGTTATGGAATTTTTAGTTTTACTGAAATTTACTCGATAGCACTGGAATAATTTTAATTCGATAGCCGAACACTGTACTTACATATTCTTCAATTAGGTGTTTCCTAATCGGTTTCAGTATTCTAAACGCACCGCATAAAAAATTTGTACGATCGTATATAAGTTTACTATCAAACGACGGGGTATTAAATTTAATTGGGTTTAATTAATTCCGATCTAAATGATAAAATAAACGCACTGTTTTATAAGTGTTTTTCATATCCACTCACTTCTGTACGCGTATGTACGATAATTAATTTAGTTATGATTTCCCTGCGCTTTTTATCAAATCCCCTCGCGACCAGTTAAATGATCAATTAAGAAAATCAAACGTATCGAATCTGTAACTTTGGGGGAAAAAATTTTACTCGCAATTAAACGTTGATTTCAGTTCCACAGACAACTCAATTATTTCTAGTATCCAAACTAATTAAGACACTCGGTGCAAATGATGTCGGGTGTATTTCGATATTAAAGATACGGCGACGTCTCTTTTATCGCGCTTTTTCATTCGAAGTGGAAGCAATTTCATCGAAATATCTTCCTTTCCGTTACAAGCGACGCGATATTGAGGTCACTTTCATGTTTTTAAATGGATTCACACCTTTTCAAATTAATACGGTCGTTACTTCTTTTTTTTTTTTTCTTACAGCTGGTAAAATGTAGCGAAGGATAATGATATTAGAATTTCACGGATATATTAAAGGTGTTAATTGAGTTATCCGCCTTTAGATTTAACGACTTTGCCCAAATTTCCGATTGCTACTTTTTTTGCTACGCAATAAAGTCTCTGACGGATGATAAAAAATCGGTTAGCAGTCTAAAGTTGTAGAAAATAATGGAGACAGAGATTATTGGAAAATAATGAAGTAACATAGCGTTGAAATCCGTTTAATCTTGCAATTTTACTATTTGTGTTAATCGGTGGCACGTATTTGTAAAGATTACTTAACTATATTCACTATATTTATTACGGAAAATTCCTCACGCATCTATTGGATTTCGTACAAAATTCACCGTTTAAAATACTTGAAATTCTTATGAATTTCATTAGTCACGTTCTCGTTACATTTAGCTTGCAATCGCTGATTCGAAAATAAGAAAAATAAGATCAGTAAAAAAGTGTTTGCCGAGTTTTTGCAATAGAATAAAGCACCTCTACGTATAGCGGAAATTATTTGTAACCGAAGCCAATAATTTCTGTTAATCCTTACTTTCTGAATACGCACTATGCGAGGATACGAGAACAAAAGAATGAATTTATTAATGAAATACGTAGCAGAACAATGCAGAGTTGTCTTATGAAAAACGCATGAACTTGCGATACAATCCGATACAATTCACGAATATTGCTGTTCGATCGAAAATATCGAATAACATTTATGTTCTACGGTTCAAAAAAATAAAAACTAGAAAAAGGTAAAAGTCGTACACATTTTATGTTAATAAGTTACCACTTTAATATGTAATAATCTGTTTAAGATCATTTTCTTTTTCCTCATGAGCGGAATAGAATTCCAATTTTGTAGAAGATCGAGATTTAAATTTAATATTGTATCTAGAGACGAAGTATCGATACGTTGAACGAACAAGTGATAAATGTCTTCCTTAAAGCTTTGTAAGGTTTCAAATTAAAAATGTAATCAAGGGTGAAATCAATCCTTCTGCGTACGTATAGTTCCGAGCAACGCGTTATTGTGAAACGTTTTCAAATTATTCATTGTCAAGCTATAATAGATGTGTGTAACAAATCTCTGTTCTTCACTTATTGTTCTCGAAGCTGTACCTTGCTCCATATGGCCTACGCGTAAACTTCTTATCGAAACGTTTTAATTTCGCATCGGTAATGTGGAAAAATGTAACATCAGGTCGTGCAATAAATTTCATTCCAATAGGTTAATACTAAATTCACACAATATTTAGACAACTCTAATATTTAGCAATTATTTAGCAATCTTATCATTTTTTATCAATTATTTATCAATCTTAATGATGCTTCAATTATGACTACTAAACTAACCGTGAGAATATAAACGTAGCTACTTGAAAACTCCAACAAGATCAACCACGTTGTTTTTAATCTAGAAACTGTTTAATTCTTGTACTCAATTAGAGGAGAATTAGTCAAATTCAAATATCCGATCTCAAGTATTTATATTTATATTCGATTGAATGAAATTAATCAAATTCAAATTCCTAATCCGAAACCTACTTGTTTTCAATCGAGAGAGATTAATCAAATTGAAATTTCTGATCTCAAACTTATTTGTATTCAATTAAGAAAGATTAATCAAATTCAAATTTCTGATAAGAAAGATTGATGAAATTTAAATTTCTGATCTCGAACCTATTTGTATTCAATTGAAAGAAATTAATCAAATTCATATTTCTTATCTCGAGCCTATTTGTATTCGGTTGAAAGAAATTAATCAAATTCAACTTTCGGTTCCCGAATCTATTAATATTCAATTAAGAGGAATTAATCAAATTAAAAGTCTCAAAATATCCGTTTACTGTTTTCACGGTGAAATCGATGTTGATTTCGAGTTCCTGTTCCACGCAAACTTTACACTTTACACTAATTAATGCCTTACGAATTCCTTACGGGTGTCGCAGTTGAAAACACTGGCGAAATTGCGCACACGGTACCTTATTACGAAAACCACGGATACCTCGTTTGCCAGAACCAAGACAATTGAATCAGAGGGTGGAAATATAGTCTTAAACAGCGCTATCTTGGCTTCGAAGATGAAACTGTATACGATCGTAGATACCCCAGTTTGATGAATAGCTATAGTAATCCAGAAACTATGCCAGAACACCAATTGTCCGACACGTGGGCAGAAATTCTTTCAACGCGAATAATGCATCATTTATAATTGTATCGGGTTGTTCGAAAAGTTCGTAGCATCTTTCGTGCTATTCAATTTTCCTTTGTAATCAATTGCATCGAAAGGAGATTCTATTTTCCAAATTTTTGTTGGTAATAGTAATAGTAATAGTAAATTTATTTCTTACTGACAATCAGTACACAGTTTAAGAACTTTAGCTTAACAAAATTCTTTATCATCACACTCAAAATTGCACGTAACTTTATGGCGTATTTAGTGTGTACATATTTATATAGTCTTTCCCAAGTTTTGTTAATCATAGTAATAGTAATAGTAAATTTATTTCTTACTGACAATCAATACAGTTTAAGAACTTTAGCTTAACAAAATTCTTTATCATCACACTAAAAATTGCACGTAGCATTATCGTATTTAATGTGTACATGTTTATATAGTCTTTCCCAAATCTTGGTTAATCATAGTAATAGTAATAGTAAATTTATTTCTTACTGACAATGAGTACAGTTTAAAAACTTTAGCGTAACAAAATTCTTTATCACCATACTCAAAATTGCACGTAACTTTCTCGCGTATTTAATGCGTACATATTTATAGAGTCTTTCCTAAATTTTGGTTAATCATAGTAATAGTAATAGTAAATTTATTTCTTACTGACAATCAGTACAGTTTAAGAACTTTAGCTTAACAAAATTCTTTATCATCACACTAAAAATTGCACGTAGCATTATCGTATTTAATGTGTACATGTTTATATAGTCTTTCCCAAATTTTTGTTATTTAATATTGTTCTTAATTTGAACAGATATTGTTCATCAATATGCTAAACACTTGTAAAATTGTACAGAAAAAATCGAGCTGTACGAGAACTAATTTATAACATAGCAACTTTTTTTATCAGCCAATGCTAGACCTCAAATTTCAATAATTTAACTAATAATATAAACCAAGAATTGTTACACGTTGCATGGAATATTCTATTATTTTCAATTATTCTAACGTTTGCAAAACTTTATTAACGACTGAAAAATTGACTGAACTAAAAGTTCATTAATACTCTTGGGAAAGAGTATTACGAAATTTCCTGGTAGTGGTAGAATTAGCAGAAACCAAATGCTGCAGACAAAATTATCGAATAAGTTGGTAATTGTAAGTACGTAAAACTATCTTTGAGAGTTTCTCGAACATCTCCACGAATTTTCCGAACAACTTAATACAATATAATATAAAAATATAACGAAGTGAATGAGCAAAAGTAACGAAATAAAATGTAAGGCAACAATTCATCTTCCTTCTCTTATTTCACGAGAATCTCATAAATTCTGTCCTTCCTATGTGCCGTATAATTTAGCTGTATATTGTACTAGGGAGGAAATAAGGTACTTTGTAGCTTTCTGGCAAACTTACTCACGTACGTATCCTTAGAAGGTGCATATTTATTGCCACAGTTTTATTACTGCATTTTTGAACCCTTAATGCACTACCAACCATCGATAATATCTTCATAAATGAAGGAAGTACCGTTGAATATAATTCACGTGCTTACACCGCTTTATAGCTTATTTTATTTTCCCTTATAAATAGACTGCGGATGTTACGTTCGGGTTCCATTTACAATATTCCTTAAGATATAACTTGTATCGTTTGAAGGAACGTAAAATAAGCTTCTTACACGGAATCATTTTACGTTGAAACTTGACGCTCCCCTTTTTTTAGCACGGTAGAATTTGGTTACTATAATCATAGGTAATGTTATCTATAAGTATTTATAATTTATAAATAATGTACGTATAGGTATCTATAATGTATGAATAATGTACGTATAGGTATCTATAATGTATGTATAATGTACGTATAGGTATCTATAATGTATAAATAATGTACGTATAGGTATCTATAATGTATGAATAATGTACATATAGGTATCTATAATGTATAAATAATGTACGTATAAGTATCTATATCTCTGGTTATCTATAATATTAAATATAAGTAATTAATGTTATCAGTTGGCTATTGTTATCATAATCAATCGGTGCCAAAATATTCTATATAAAATTGATTAAAAATAATCCGCCTATTATAATCGAACTTCGATTATTACTATATACTTTTCTTTCCTTTTTAAATATATACGTTAACCACTGGTAAAAAGAATTTGAAACGTTCCTCGGGAAGAAGTAACAAGTGTGTATATTCCAGCTGCTGAATTTCCATCGCGGCCTGGCGTTTAGTTATTTTCGTGCAACGGAGAGAGCATGTCGTTACTGGCATTAGCTGCGAGGGCCGTAATTAATTAGGAGGCCGGTCGAAGCGTGCGGCCACTCGAATAATACTGTTACCGTCGAAACATCGTGTAATTACCAGCAGTATTTTCGCCGAAGAACGGCGCCGGAAACTCGCGTCATTGCGATATTTTTGAAATCGACGTACGCGCGTGCATACGTAAGTAGCGTGGCGTTGCAACAGCGTTGAACATTTCATCGCCCATCGGTATTAACCCTTTGCGGACGACAAATAGTAAAACTTAAAAACAGTATTTTGACTTTGAATTCCAAGCCTTTAAATTTCTAAGCTTTCGAATTCCAGGTCAACAAATTCTTATAACTTTGAAGCGTTCATCAACGATATTAATTGAAATTTTCTGCTTTAACAGTGAACAGTGCGTCCACAAAACCAGAAAAGTGGCGATTATTTGCCGACACTCGTCCGCAAAGGGTTAAATTACTTTCGTCGTTTCGGCGTTATTTCGCATAAATCGCGCAACGTTGTTCCACGTTATTCGACGATCTTGCGACGACTCTGCCAACTTATCCGGCTCCATTAGAATGTAACGCGTGTAATTAATGTTTAAATTGCGCCACGTTGTTACAATTTCAATTTGTACAGGTAGCGTTGCCTTTGAAGATGGCGAAGCTATTCATCGACAAATGAATTCCGTTTCGTCGCTTGATTTCCTGATGAACGTGGCTCAACCCTTTCGCTATGGAGAATTTTAACCCTTTACGGACGACGAATAATGCACCTTAAAAGAGTATTTTGACTTTGAATTCCAAGCCGTTCAATTTCTAACCTTTCGAAATCCGGGTCAACGAATTCCCAAAACTTTGAAGCGTTTATCAACGATATAAATTTAAATGTTCTGCTGTAACAGTGAACGTGCGTCCACAAAACCAAAAAAAGCGGCGATTATTTGCAGACATTCGTCCGCAAAGTGTTAATGAAACGATACGAAGGGGTTTGCAAAATATTGAATTGCATTGTATTTGCGTTGAATTCCAATCGAGGAATCACTTGCAGTAAGAAGGATTTAACTCCACTTTTGACAGTTTTATTTTAAACTACGATTAAGTTTATATCAGTATATAAATTAATTATATTTGTTTATATCTCCTTAGCCCGATGTTAAAAGTTCAGTTTAGAGATTCGTATGATAAATTGGCAATGCAAATTGCTACTCTCACGGTTCTTGGGTCTTTTTTGACCAATCGTAGGCCAACATTATAAAATGACGAAACGTAATTATATTTAAGCTCTACAAGGTAGATGCGAATATAATATCGTGAAAAAATATATTCATACTGTAAGATACGTAGTGTACTTTAAGCAATATAGAGAAAATGAATTTTTACTGTTGATGTACACATTCTAATTCCACGCAGAACCTAGTTTCATTCCGTAGATATCACTGCATCTATTAGGTGCATAAATTAATTCCGAGCATTCAGCATTTCATAAGATTTAATCTTCGTCCATAGAAAATCGAATACAGCACATTCTTGCGGCTTCGATAATTTCGCTGCAAAAAATTCGTCCGAACGATGAAGAATGAAAATCTTTTTAGGAAATTCGAAATCTTTCGCCCGCGTCAATTAAACCCAGCCTTAATGCAAGTTAAATCAATAATCGTATACCGCAATATGACTATCTTTTCTAGCCGATTTCGCACGACCTTTGTTAGCTAATTTGCTGATTAACGCGGCCATTACGTCGACTGAAAATAACTTCAACGAGCGAATATAAAACGTTATGAATTGTTTCGCACGGAGTTAGAAGGTGGCTGAGTTCAAACGTATATGGATAGCTTTGGACGTTATTTTTCTCGCAGTTCGACCGATTTCACACGGCATAATACGTAATGGAATTAGCGTACATTTACCTCGCCTCAATTAAGAAAGCGGATCGCCAGACGTAATCCTTATTCTTAGATTCGCATTAACCTCCTAACTATCAAACGCAATTCCATGTTCGCGTTGCTTTTGTGAGAATCGTCCGAGACAATAACAGCGGTAAGCTATGAAAAAACATGAAGCTATACACGTGATTATATCTACGTAACTACCATTCGTGGTCGTACATTTTGATTTCGACATCTTTTGATTCAATCTGCTAACCCTTCGTGTATAAATTCACGTGTATCATATCGATGCATACGAAAAAACACGAAGCTACACAATGCAATTATACTTGGCTACTATTCGTCGTTATTCATTTTCATTTCGACATCTTTTGATTCAACTTGTTAACCCTTCATATATGAATTTGCGTGATACGAAAAGTCATGTTTTAATTAGTTTAAATATTATACTAATATAAACTTAACACAAATCGAAGCAGTCAACGTGACTGGTTACAAATTTGCCATAAAAATTCTATAAACTTGCAACGATATATTTCCTAGAATATTCCGTGATTTTCTATACGCAAAATATTAATGGAGATTCAATCACGCGCGTCTATTTCGTTCGTACAAATAAGTATACTTTAATCGTCTGTAATTCTAGTATTAACGCATTACGATCCGGGCTGTTTGCGCGAAAACTTTTGCGCGTAGCCAACGAAGTGAAAGCAATGAATAATGACCATAAGGGAAGCTACCGATGTACTGACATAAAACTCCAATAATTACACGAACGAATAAAAGAGTAGATACCACGCGTAGTTAAACGAAAACAATAAGAAAAGGTATTTCCTTCTCATCGAATGGAAAAGCAAAAAGGAGCATATTTTTATATCTCCGGACGGTAATATTTTTATCCATTGCTACGTTAGTTTTCCGATAAAGCAAAACTCTATGAGCCGAAAAACATCTAAAGACGGTTAAGCTTGCACGCTATTTAATGGGATACGCTAATATTCCCCGACGTTAAACCGAACACGTTCTTCCTGCAAATAGCCTACAGCACCCTCAATTATCCATCGGGTATACACGCTTATTCATATGTACACACTCTGTGTGAAGTGTACTCGAGACGAGCGTATATACGCACGACACTCCGCGCGTATTAGGAATCAATTGCTACTAACAATCGCGTACATTTTGTAGACGAGCGTGCAGGCTGTACTAGAGTCGGCTTCGCGCGGTTACAATCATCGTACGATCATCTGGCAATCATTTCGAATGTACAATGATTCGGCCCGAAGGGAACGACGCTCGACAGGCTCGCGATTTATCCGTTTCCTGGCGAATCTAGCGGGACATCGAGTGCGCTGCTTCATCCGCTGTATACACGCGTACATACACGTGGCTTCATTTTATCTGGTAGCCCGATAGATAGGCGATGGCGTGTAGTACAGTTAGAGAGAGCACACGGTGTACGGGAAGTCGACTCGCGAAACAGCAGATGTTCGTACCGTTGAAAATCCGCGTGCTCGTATATAAGTTAGCCGCGCGCAAAAGCGGAGCTTCCACCGTTCGCGGATGTCTAAGTTGATATAGGAAACGATGGCGGATACGAGTTCTCGTTATTCTTGGACAACGCTTGCGAATCGTTTTATCATTGGCGAAGCGTGGAATAGGCTGTACATTATTGTACGAAATCATCGGGGGCCAGCTTATCGAAATGAAACGACAGCGTTCTTGAAACGGAATTGGAAATAAATACTGGGCAAATTCATTGTTTCCGATATAATCGAGATCTATTTGTAAGAACGCGTATAGAAGTAATATCTTCGCATGTATTATATTGGACTTTTTATCGTTTAATCTTCTGTAACCCGACATTCATTCACTTTTATCATTCGAACAAACGTACGATTATATTTAATACGCGGACGGAGGGTTAACTTTCGCAATTTTGATGATCGAATTGAATGTAATTGTTGAATAGCAAGTGGCGTAAAAAGCTTCTGCTTTTCTTACACGCGCCGAATTTCTATTTGAAATTTATGACGTTTCCTATAAATGGATAGTCTTACCTTGTACTTAGTCAATACATAAATACAAAAAGTATTCGAACGCTTCGTTTAGTTTAGTTTATTTAATTCACGGTATATACACGTTAGAATACGTATTCGCTTTATTCAAAGTTAGAGATAGGAAGGAGATTACTTAACAAACGATTTATTATAATCAAACTTAAAGGTTAGAAGAATTTACTTAATAAGAGTATTTGTAAAATCAAAATTATTGACGACACTGACAGTTGCAATCTGTTAGACAGGATGCAAATCTATGCATCGCCAAAAAAAAACGCGTGTTTTACACGTCTAACATTGCATCTAAGTACGGCGGTATAAATTCAATTCACCGGATCTCAAACATAGCTAACCAGTTCCCCGATCGCATTTTTTGCGTGTAATCTTAATCAATTTAAAAGTAGCTTAAGTAGCACGATCGCTCGAAAAAGAAGCTATTTAGCTCCTTAATTACTCGTATCTCGTTTATTCTGCTGCCTGTTTCTTTTTCAGTGTAAACTAGGTCTTGGGTACGTAATCGAGTAACATTGAAATTAATGGTTTAACTTACGTTTCGGTGTAGAACTTTTCTAATGGCAACGATAGGGGGTTGAAATTTGTTAGAGAAGATTTTATTTCAGAGACTTGTCTACTTGTTACCAGTTTAATTTCACTTAGCGACATTTTTACCATTCCTATCTCGTTACAATTATCTTTGTTCTATGGATCTTTATGCAAATTCGTACATAAGTCTCTAGAAACGCAATTAAAGAACTGAAAGCTTAATACTTACGTACCAACTGGTTTCACCCTTTAAACGTTTTAACGTGCGTTTTACCTTTGATATTTTGTATATTCTTTGTATACTTATTTTAACGTCACGATGCGACACGTTCAATAAAATACGAATTTGTATAAATATCCGCAGTCCAGTTGATTTTCTATTTACAATTGACACGAGTAACCAATGTTTAGTTGTACGCGGTAAGCGTGTTATTATTAACTAGTTTCGAGATCGTCTCCTCGCACTATTAGATTTTCCAAAAAATATCTAGTATAAACAGCACAATCTAGTTTAAAACCCATCGGCGTAAAATTTATCGAACGATCTAACCCAAATTATTCCGTTTTCCACTTTTTGGCTCCATCCTCCGCGGCGAACTTTACTTTTGCCCGTTCGAGCTGCACGAGTTTCGAGTCCTCGATTGAAGCTAGAAAATCGTTCGAACACGATGGATTCCTCCGGGCAATCCGGTGGAGATCAGAGAGCGCTCGCTCGATGGAACGAACTACGAAACGAGATGCGGAGATAGGATGAGGAAACTCGATCGTTTATTATAGCGCAGAAATGGTGATTTTCGCGATTAGAAGGGAAAAATGGATCCCCTTGCATGCCAGCTGACGAGAAAACGATGAACAAGTATCGAGAAATGGGAGCTTGTAAAACGAGTACGGGCAGGCGTTTTGCTTTTTGCCCGATGCTAATATTAAAGCGATCGGAAAGCTTGGCTTGTCTCTCATGCCCGCAACTTATGCTCGCAATAAAATATACATATATCCTCTAGTGTGTCACTCGTTTAATCGATATTATCGTATCACATTTGGCGAATGTTTCCGCCCTTTTACTAATTCATCGACGCTCCTTTCGAATGTTCCTACAAATTCTATTAAACGGTCTTTATTTCTGCGTTGCTCTATTTTCTTATTAGATCGCTGATCTTTAGGCATTTATGGGAAATTTTAAATTTCCAATAAGCTACGCGATGCGAATAGTATGGGAAAATATTCGAGATACAGTGACTCGCAAAATTAATTAAAGGATCTTTATTTAGTTATTAGATCGCTGATTTTTAGGCATTTAAGGGAATTTTAAATTTGCAATAAACTACGTGATGCAAATAGTAAGCAGAAATTAATTGAAATGCAGTGACTCACGAAATTGATCAAATGCTTGAGTTTATTATATTATCTATTTGATAAAAATTCAATCATCAACTGGGAAACTTTACAGACATACTTGAAGTGCTATTTGAATTTTTATATTTACTCTTATTACGTGACGCTTGTTTTTAAACAAGAGAATTTTAAATCATCTCGTAATAATGGTTCCCATTTGATTAACACTAGGTTTACGGAACTCGTCACGTTGACGCATTTCAGATTTCATACCTAAAATTATAGAGACCATAAATATTATTTTTCCATAGTTTATGTTAACTTTAATTAATACAATCGTATGAATATGTATTCTACGCGATTCTCTTCATCCTGAATCTTCTAATTTCGAATATTTATATGCAGTATACGTATTTTTCCGGAAACCTGTCGAATTATGCACGTAATGTCCGTAAACCTAGTGTTAATTTCGTGAAACACTGTATATAAAATACTTATTTGTCGGTATCTATGGTTCCATGTATGTGGTTCTATAATTCATGGTAATTTCATATACATATTCATACAATAATTATGGCAATCTGTGAGCATAATAGTTATGACAGAATGATTAATAATATTCCCCAAATGTTATTTGGACTTCGCGTATATACGATGAAATGCGATTAGTAAAAATCCTCAGCTACACGTATTTTCCGTTACTTTATGAAACATTAAATCTAACGTAAAACAATAAAAAAAGTGGGTGCAATCATCGTTACGTTCCACAGTTACGTCTTAGCAAAAACCATACAATTTTCGTTATTAGAATAATTTCAGCGCAAAATTTAACTCAAAAACTTCCGTTTGTTATCGCTTCGGGTAATTTGCCGAAGTGTACTGAAAGTCTGTTAACTTTTCACGCTACTCGATTATTATTATTACTATAATAACGTAGTACAATAATTTAGTATAAAGCAAAGCCACGTCAATTTCATGGCACTTGATTACCTTGTTAAAGTATAATCGATAAAATATACAACATAAATTCTATTCCAAATCGTGTATGCAGCTTGTAACTAGCAAAATGGCAACGGAAAAAACGCGGCAAATTAATGCGAGAGAAAAAAAGAGGCACGGCGAAAAGAAAGCAGAAACAAGTAAAGTAAGTCGAGGAAGGAGAGAAATTTTAAAATGGCCGAGAAATCAATATACCCGTATACGCAATTTACGTAAAACACATAAGTGGACGTAATAACAAGAAGAGAAAGATAAAAAGAAAGCCAAGAAAGCAAGATTTGCTAATCATTTTCTGCTATACTTTATGCAATGTTTGCGATTTCTAGACGCGATATAAAACATAGAAACGACGAAGAAACGCGTGAAATATCTACGATAACGCGTGAGCAGAACCCAGGCTAGCGACACGATACAAAGTAAATTGACTATTACAGTAGCGAAGTGTGATTCGATGGATCGTTAGTTAGTTTAGCTAATATTCAACGTTACATCGCGAACGATGTTTATCACGCGTACCAAGCGATAACGTGCTAAGCTTTTTTTTTTCTCTCAAATAAACCTTCCTCTAACCAGTTCCTTCACGCATCTGGTTTATTAATTTATTTTCGCGTTACTTTTGCTACGCACTTTCACGGACATGTATGCGAATTCTCCGCTTGTTCAAAGTTGTATTTAGATATTTTTTTTCTTTCGGTTATTAAACCGATCACGAGGATATTTGTTTAAGCCTTGATACTCGTTTAACCCTTTCGCTACGGTAGCTTAAAAATTCGAAGCTGTTTCTAATGCACAGATGAGGAGAATTTTTATTAATTCAGAAACGACGTGAGTGTAGATATTTGGATACTTTGGATTATTGATTGATTTCCAAAATCATACGAATAATAATTGAAATATTATTGCGATGTAAAGCAATGTATAAGGTAGTGTACCACGTACTGCCACTTTAAGGTTCGCGCGCAACTTTGTTTAATTATTTTAGAACGTACTTAACCTAAAACTCGCTTCCAAAGTGGAGCATAACATTGTTCCAACATCTCGTTTATTTATAAACATTTTCTTACACGTTGAATAGAATGAATTAATTACCGATTCATTGAAAATGTACAAACAAAGTTCAGTGTCCCTATTACCGTCACTTGAAAAGTTCTCATTTAAGTAGAAACACGTTTTTACATATATTAGCACGTCAGTTTGCGTGACAGATGTAATATGTATAGTAAACGTATCGTTTTTACCGAATTATGGCACGTGCCATACTTTACAATTACATTGGTCACGTTTTAATGTTCACCAGCACATTTACTTGCCAATATTTATGTTCAAATGTTAAGTGTTAAGGAATATACAATGCCTATGTGCTACTACGTAAATCGAAGTCCAAATTTAGTATAAAAATTTATTTACTCGCGATTCTTCATACATTACCTTGCTATTGAATCAAATAATTCAAGTGTCGATTATAGGGACACTGACAGTAATTCGTATATCTACCCTAATCCTATTTCAATAAACGATTGCTTAATTTTTGAACAACGTATATATACGCCCTTAGCAACGAATGGGTTAACAAATGCCGGTCCAACTCACAAAGACGTATGTACACACTTATTGACAAAAGTTAAGAAACATGATAAGTATTTGCGAAGCTTTATATCGTCGTTATCTTTTGAGATACACGGATTTGAATTAAAAGTAGACGAACTTATTACTTACCGACGTACGTAATTACTATGTTTTTATGCTACTGTACATTCTAAGCTATAGGGTTATCCAAAATAGCCTATAGGAACACCTACCTTCACTCTTTTTCTTCCCCTTTCTGCTTTACCCTTTTCTAATCTGTTTTATTTATTTCTATTATCTTCGTTCTATTCGTTCTCGTTTCAATTTTTATTTTTCTTCACCTCTATTTCACTAACAAACACGGCGTTTGACAGATATTCTCATTCAACATCCTAAAGATACTCTTGGATAACCCTTTACGAATCATAGAAGCGAAAGGATACACAAGAATTCGCAAGTGACTACTTTGTTTCTCAACTTTTGTCGATAAGTGTACGTCCACGGTAGCGAAATGATTAATAAGTGAACTGCCCCTATCTCTTAAATAGAAGCTTACGAAACACTCGATAAAGCTTTCAACTCCATCGACTGAAACCAAAACGCGAATGTACGTATCGATGCCACGGGGATTTCCCCCCGTAAACACCCATAATCGTACGTTCAAGGGTCGATAAAATGTATATCGAGAACGGAAGCATCCTAAGCGCGATTCGAATGATTTACCGATCCTCTCTGGTCGGTGGCCCCGCAAAGCGACGCTGCGAGCAAGAGAAGAAGATGGGGGGAGGGTCGATTCGATCGAGCGGAATAAAAATTTGCCACGGCAATTTCATCGCGGCGGGTTCCGTCGTAATTTTATGCTCGCTCGGAGGATTTTCATTCTCACGGTGCCGCGCTCGCGCCGGCAGGGTAAGAGAACGAGGGACACGGCCTCGATAGAGCAGAATGAAAACCCCCGGTAAAACTAGTTGGCTGGCAAAAACTAGACGCTATTCAAAGGCTGTTTGCTGGAAGGTGGACGGGGATGCGTCGGGAAGGCCGGTGGACGTGGTCTGCGCGGCAGGAAAACAGGAGCAACGTGAGAAGGAAGTGCAAGGAAGCGCCCTCTCTTCTCCTCCGCGAAACCGAACGGCTAACTGAAAAAAAGGAAGGAAAAAAGAACGAGACTGGAACGAAACCGGGGTACGGAGAAGACGATTTCGTTAGCGGGATGCGTGTCGATGTTTAAGTGAATTTTTACTACGGCCCTGCTCCTCCTTCGAATTATCCAGCTTTCGTTTGAAAAATATGTAACGGGCGATAGTATCACGGCTACCATGCGCAACATATCGTAACTAGTGTTCCGCGAACGAGCCCGTTTAACCCTTTGCGGACGAGTGTCGACAAATAGTCGCTTAATCATTTTTTTGGCTTTTTGAACCCATGTCGACTTTTCAAGCAGAAAACTTAACGTAATGAATACTTAACACGATAATAAACATTTGAAATCGTTAGTAATTATATGGTTTGGAACTCGAAAGCCTGAAAATTCAAAGACGTAGAATTCAAAACTAAAGTACTTTCATAGGTGTCTCTACGTCTCGTCCGCAAAGGGTTAACACTATTCATACCACGCCCGGTCAAATGACCGGTTTTAAAATATTTGGTTCAAGATTCCTACATTCATTGTTATCCCTTTCGTCTATTTAACTTTATGACGATTCTTTTATCGTTTGCTTAATCAGTTTCACACATTTTGTTTTCCTTTTTCCTTTTCTTTTTTTTTAATTAGAATGATCGTATAAAATGCCGGTACGAAGAGTGTTAAGGACGTGTTTACCACGCTGGCTTATGAAGATACTGTTTTTTCTTTTTTTTGTAGGAATATATATTAATAATTTTGAAGAAGTTTTCGTGGGCGATGCGGATGAATGATTATTGCGTGGAAAAGCTAATGAGCGAATGATGGCATTGGATTATACGCAAGAATAGGAATAATTGTGTTAATTATGGAATATTGGCGATGGTGAGATGTAATTTTCGATGCTGAATACGAATCATCATTTTCAGTGTTTTTATATTAATCGGTGGTGGTCGAGTTTCGTTCTATTGAATGTTGTTACAAAGAATAATCCATTTTTGTTTTTACGATGATTTCGTTAGGGGGATGCATCGCTGTTTAAGTGAATTTTTACTACGACTCTGCTTTTCCTTCGAATTACGCAGTTCGCGTTTATTTTGAAAATATGTAACGGGTGATAGTATCACGGCTACCATGAGCAGAATATCATACTAATGTTTCGCGAATGAGCCCGTTTAAGAACGTGTTTATCACGCTGGCTTATGAAGATACTTTTTTTGTAAGAATTTTAATGATTTTGTACAAGTTTCCGTTAGCAGATGTATAAATGTTTATTGCGTGGAAAAGCTAATAAGCGGAGGATAATTTTATTGACAAAAATAGGAATTTCTGTGTTAATTATGGAATATTGGCGACGGTGAGATCTAATTTTTGATGCTGAATACGAATACCAATCAGTGTTGGGCAATTTTCATTCTATTAGGCGTAGTAAAGAATAATCCACCTTTTTTGCACGATGATTTTGTTAGTGCGATGTATCGCTACTTAAGTGAAGATTGTATAAAGTATAAACGCGGTTATTATATCAATTTATTGATATATTTATTAATAAATTTTGTAACTTTAATATACATACGCGGACTTTCGTGAGATTGTATCTACCATGTATATTTTGTTGCAAAAGACGCGTCATTATTTTTTGACAATTTGTCCGATATTAAATGATAAATAGATTATGCTACTTATGCTCAACGTTGTTACTTCGAAGAGCAATGTGCAAATATTCATATGCACCAACCTAATTTGTTCCTACTTTTGTTGATCCTTTAAAACACCTGCAAAATTCTCTATTTTATTCGACACAGATGAAGTAACAAATCTATTTACAGATTTTAACAAAAGTTATCGATGGTTAAGAAATAATATCGAGCATGTTTAAAATTAAAGCAGAGGTATTAAACTGATACGAAGCAACCTTCGTGTGATCAAGGCTAGTGAGTACAAGTATTCATTGTCCGACATTTAGTAGCTACCAAAATGTATATTACGTTTTGCTTTATTTATAAGAGGTGCCTGAAACACCACCTCGTGTAGTTACGTATAATTTTAAATATCGCTGCTCGCATGAGAATGAGAAATTGCCCTTGGACGTAATTGTATCGTACGCGTACTAAATATGCGTTCTAAATATAGTGGAAAATAATAGTAACAGACCCCTTGCATTTTCATAGTTTTAATAACCATCGCCTCTCGTGAAATATTTAGTCTCCGTGATCACTGCAATTTAACGTAATCCATTTAAATTTTCTCGGCGTACTCGAATCACGGTTAAACTAAACTGTAAAACTATAAAGTAACTTTGAAACGATAACGATATTTATATGTATGACACTTTCTTCGTAATTATTGGGTTGACATACATACATACGTAAAACTTCTGTTTCAAGTGGAGAAGCTGCAAGAAAATATACATACCATGTTTCTTCGCTGTTTTACATCGTCAAAATAATGTTTATCAACTTGTTTGCGTGCGCTTTGATGAAGTAAACAATCGTTTATTCTTTTTTTCAAATTATTTGTTTCTTTCTAGTTTATTTATTTAGTAACGAGTCAACAGCCCAATGTATAAACTGTATGATATACAATAGTTAGGATTATAATTATATGGAATAAAATTATTTGTTGTCTCTCCAGTATAATCATCAAGTTCTTATGCACCAAATACTTTGATGTAAAAGTATTTTTCGTACAATTTATTACAAGGTATTATAAATAGACCACGGATGTCTATGCAAATTGTATTACGAAGCGATCTCTTTATCTTTTCAAAACAAAAGCGAAGATAGTGCTTTTGTAAAAGTAGTGTTTGTAAAAGCAAACATTAAACTGTGTACAAATGTCATAATTGTTTGTAATGAATTGACGTTACTAATGCAAATTTTGTATCCCCTGTACATTATCAGCCATATTATTTATTCTTATAAATAATTACAAGTCCCAAAGTTATTGTAATAATATATGATCGATGTAATAGGTTACATTGTAGTATACTACTATACACAGATCTTTTAACTACTGCAATATTTCGATAGATATCTATGGTCACTTGCATGCAAGGAACGCTTCACACTTGACGACTACAGTAATCCGTAGTATCGAAAGAGTTAAACGAGAACTTAACCCTTTACGAACGAGCGTCGACAAATAGTCGCCGAAACTTTTTCGATTCTATGGATAAATGTCGGTTTTCAAGGCAGCAAATTTGGATTAGTGACACTAATATGCACTTTCGATAATAATTCAGCGAAAATTCGTTTAGCGTTATTAAATATGTCCGTGATAGATTTATAATTGAGTGGAGATTTGTTGCGTATTATTTTTTCTCGTCCGCAAAGGGTTAAACAAGCGTGTAGCTTTTCAAATTCGGCGTGTTTTGTTACAAAATCTTCATCAGGGGAACAAATATAAATGCAACCGTAACCCAGATCGACTTGGAAATATTCCAACGGGAATATAATACAATTTTTAGCGTCAATATGAGAACCGTGTAGCAGCTTATCTGGCTACTGACACAAAACTTAAATATCGTTAATATAAATAATGATTTTTTTTAAAGTAGACGGCGTAGACGTCATTTCACGATGACGGCTAAAGATTTCCGCGAATGGTTTTTCCGTTCGTAAAGAAGATATCTTCTTAAAGTTTTATTAAAAAAAAGAAAAAGAAGAACGAAGTGGTTCCAGCGTTTCTTATCTCCCAAGGAGAATTTGTATCTCACAGCTTGATGTAAAAATATTCCTCCCAGGGTATCATCGATCCGAATGTACTTCAACTTACTCCTTTGATCGTTTCAACTCTCGGTGAATAATTTCAACGCGTCGTCGTTAATTTGTTTACAAAATAAAGACGTAACGCAAGATAATCATTTGTATATCTTTAACGGCGTGATATATTACCGTATAAATGGTACAATTTGTCGTATTTCCGTTTCGGCGAAATAAAGTAGCGAGCGTATAAAATTAATAGCGATCGATGTTCTCGCGTGTACGCGTATAAATTCGTGGTTAATTTGAGAATGTTTCGGCATAATTAATTGATTTGTCAGAGATAAAGTCACGGTTCCACCTCGCTGTAACTCGAATACGTTCGTGTTGTTTCGTACATCTCGCATCGGACTTCGGACATGCGCTATTTAACCGGTTTTCCAAGTACAAAACAACAAAATAGCGTTGAATTTTGCAGGAAAGAGTTTCGATAAGACCTTGCGAGACGTTTTCTTTTCCTTTTCTTCGGTTAGCCCCGGTTATTCCGTACCTTTTCTTCTTTTTTTTCTCGCTTACGCTTCGCCTTAAGAAATCATACGCATCGGTAAAAACTCTTTATTACGTTTATTTCTCGCAAATCTGTAACAAACCTGTCAACGCTTCAATCCCTCGCCTTATATTATTGAGTCACACTCGCGGTATAATGATCCGAATACCATAAATGCACGCGGTGTTTGTAATGAAGTTTAATTTCACTTCTTCGATTCTCCATGCAACTTCGAACATCGATATAGCGGTTGAGAATCGTTTTATACTAGCGTACTAAAAATCTATTAATAGTTGGTGCATACGAAACGTTTTTCCAAGTAACAACATTAAGCATAAGTAATTCGAACGATTCAAATAGCCGAAAAGGAGCACGTTTATATTTTAAAATGTTCGCGTAAAATAATAATACGATATCCAAAAAATTCCAGAACAAATTTGTTCGCAAAAAAATGGTAAAATGTTACGTGACTTTCGTTCGTTCCGTAAAATTCGTACGAGTAATATTGACATCCGCGCGTTTGCTATTTGAAATCAGTCGAATAGTTTATTTACAGTAGACGTTTCATGTGAAACAAGATTTGAACGAGCGACGATTACTACAGTGTCCAAATTCATCGATGTTTACTCGCATCTCGATCCTTGTTCACAACTTTTTGGCCACGATTCAATAAAATTCGTTTCGCAAGCTCTGTAACTAATTTGATCCAGTTTTGGACGTCATTCAGATAACATTTTATTCGAATAAGTATGATCAGTAGCGAATGGATAAATTGCTAGTCGATTATTTATTATTTGAATTAGTTGTTGTCCCAATTATTCACTATTCGTTTGGAGAAATTTTATTCATTATTTTTTATCATCTAAGTTTCTGTATATTCACTTAATATGAAAATATGAAATGAATATAATATAATATAATACAATTACAACATAATATATGTGGAGAGGGGATAGAATAGGAAAAGGAAGGGTGTTGCGTTTCGTCCTGGGCCTGCTAGTGGACTCATCAGTAAGGCTACCTAGCAGGCCCTGTCTTAGACTTGGGATATTAGAAGGAAGGTTAAAGGCGGTATATGTATGGACGAGGTAGTTGGAGCGAGTACTTTCGAGAAAGCCTATTTCGTATGTCCCTCTAGTGGTGGGTGCAGGAGAGCCGCCACATATAATATAATATAATATAAATATAATATAATGTAATATAATATAATACAAATATAATATAATGTAATATAATATAAATATAATATAATGTAATATAATATAATATAAATATAATATAATGTAATATAATATAAATATAATATAATATAATATAATATAATGTAATACAATATAAATATAATATAACGTAATATAATATAAATATAATATAATATAAATTTAATATGAAACAACGAAGTTATTATAAGTATGATATGTGCAGCGTTGAACAATTTTCATTCCGAGCAACGAATCAGAAAACAACGAGTAGCTTCGATTTATTAATTATTCATAACTAACGAGTGGCTTATTTACGAATGAAAAGGAAATCAAACTTACACGTCATTTCTTTTATTCGTCGTTTAAAATGGAAGTTGATCAACACTGATCCGATGAAACGCCGCGCGACCTTCTATTTTCTCTATTAAAACAATCACGAATGGGGATGCCGTTTTGTATCGAAAGAGGCGACAAAGCGAAACTCGCTGAACGAGTTAAACGCCATTCCAGAAACTGAGATCGGACAATCTTTTTGAAGAACGGAAAAAGCGGTTGCATAAATGTATTATAATTAATGGGGATCACTTTGAAGGCGGCTAAAGAGAAACTGATGGGCAGATGAATAATTTACGTTTCATTTCACTTGTCGTGCAACTTTTTACCGTACGATTATTTCTAAGCGTTGAAAAACTTTCGGTGTTACATTCACTACTTACGAGTAATTAGATATCACCTATTCGTTATTTTATCTCATTTTAATTACGTTTTAAAAAGAGCTAAGTTTACAAATGAACGATAATAATGGCAGAATCGATTTTTAAATAATTCCTGAGTACCAATTTTTTTTATCGAATATTTTACATTTTCATAGCTAATTCTTCACAGCTATAATTGAAGCTGCTACCTGAAACGCGTTTCTTAAACGAAATCCGAGCCGCTACGTTAAAATTCATCGACTCTTGATCGATAAATATTTGAAAAAAATATTGTTGAGGACGGAACATTGATATATCGCGACGCGAATTTATGGGACGACTTTGTACTATCGCTGTGAATTAACCCTTTCGTTACGAAGGATGAATTTACATGGCGAGACATCTAACTTGACCACCTCAAATTACTAATAAATTACGTGCTCCGTGAAAAGTTGTTTATAACAAAATCAGATAGTTCGAAATGGACTGCACAGTGTAGCTATCAATTTCATGCTACTTTGCTCTTTTATCAAGATGTTACAAATTTTCACGTGAATCCGGTTTGTAATTTAAAATGATCGATTTATATGGTTCAGCCTATCCGCGCCACCAAATGACAATTATTTTCTCGCACGTACTCCAAATCTATTACAGCAAGTGTATAAATCATTTTAGTATCCTTTACGACAAAGACAACTAGAATTTTCATATTTCAAATAACCACTATCATTTTGAATTATTTTTCTCTATTTGTCGGACAACCGATAAATTGTATTTTTTCACCCCTTGTCCTACAAACTTTTGATTATTATACTTATGTAAACTATCGTTAACGGATTGCAGTTCTCACGTTTGTTCAAGATACTATATTATTCTGCGTAATAGAATAGAATATAAAATACACGATATTCTGCGTAAGTTTAAGTCGAATACTTAACGTTTTAACATCGTTTCGGGTATAAAACATTAATTATATGTATTACAGTGTAATTTGTATTCCATAAATATTAATCTTCCAGTTTCATAATACATTTAGAGTTAAAATTATAATTTATTAGAAATAAGGTTGGCGTATTTAGACCATGGCACTCGTCGTAATGCAAGGGATTAGGTATAGAAGCTGAAATCCGTCAAATTGACGGATTTAATATAGCGTTAAGATAAATCTAGTGTTAAGAAACGTATACAAAAATTTTAATATTCATTTAGGAAATTTAATATTCGTTTCGTTCCTTTATTTTTCATTCTAATAACGTCAACACGAAACGAATGCAAAATAGAAGGAATAAAAAACATCCTTTTTCTTTTCATTTATTTAAAGAATACCATAAGTTTCCAGCAATGGAGGAATCCCCCCTATACTATTTCCATATCGGTAATAATTGTCCTCATCTGTGCACGGCAAACAATTTTACCATCAACGAGCCGCGGCGAAAGGGTTAAACTCGCTGTAAATTATTCGCGAGTCTAATTAAAAAATGAAATTTTTAACGAACCTTTTTAAAAATAGCTAAATTTATAACTTTCCTAGATAATAACTCGCCGCGTTCACATCCCTGTTTACGGATGACGCAACGAATGGTGCGAAATTTACAAAACCAGAGAGGCGGAATATGAAAGTGTGAAGTGAACAGGAATTTCATAGGTGGTTGGCGAAGCTCGTTTGGCAATACGCATGGACATGTGGAAAAGCAATAATACTCGACGCGTGTACCGTTGTACGCAACGTATATTTAATAATGACAGAAGAATTTTTATGATATTTAACTGCACCAGCGTTAATTTAATATTCACAGATTCCTAGCATTCGATTAGCACAGTTAACGCGTGAAAAAAGCCTGCAATATGAGTAATATTCTGAAATGAGTGAGATTAAAGTCGAAATCGCAAGAAATTGCGACGCAATCTGCGCGTTTCAGTGAAAGCTTTCATTATTTACTATTTAAGTGCGAAATTAATATTATTACTTAATTATACGCGTGTTAACTTCGTGTATTTTTTGCATTTTCACGCGCGACATTTAAACGCTGTTAAATTTATCGCTTCGTCAATTATTTTGTACTTTTTCGCCACTATTTTTTTATAAATCTTTAATTTCACGAGCCTTTGAAATCTGGAAAAATATACTCATGCATAAAGATTCGATATAATCACTATAATCAATACTTTACCATTCTTATTCATTTTTTCTACAATTGTTCTAATACTTTTCATTCCTGATTTTCCAATTCTTTTAATCGAATTATTTTATTCTTACCTATTATTTCTCTTACGAAATACCATATGTTTTTTTAATAGAAAGAATTATAATTTTCTTTCCTTTTTTATTAACCATTATAACGAGTCTTTTATAAGTCTATGGGGAGAAAATCGTCGAAAGCATTTGACAATATAAATGGTTTACTAAAGTTTTCTTCCAACCTTTCTGTAAAATACAAAAAGACTTTTTGGCCAAGCCAATAGATTTTAATCGCGTTATTTTATATTTATTTTATACACGCAATCATTTGCGTTCTTAAAATGCTAACACTTTACCCGTAAATCGTCTTCTATTGTAATACAAACGATAATCACTGGGACATTAATTAGCCAAGGAGAAAATAATCGTGCCTTCGATTATCGCATAACGAAAAGAAGCACGCTGACATTAACGTTTAATCATTGCTAACACGTTACACGTACGGCAAGGCAATAAAATTTCACCAAAAGAATTCTTGCATTTCCATTTTACGCGCCCCCCCCCCCCCCTATTTTGAAGGCGAACATAAGATCCGCTTCGTTGCCAGTTGCATCCGACTTGCCCGCAAGAAATTTGCCAACCATTCTGTGCAAACATTAACGAATTCGTGCTTTGCGTCTTAAGTAATTAACAGCCACGCGCATTATCACATTCTGCGTACTTTTTCGATACATTCGTTGTTCTTCCTTACGGCGAATTTCGCGAAAAGTTGCGAAATCGTGAGCGGAAAGTATTTAACACTTGCACCTTTCTATCATTTGATTGCTGCTACGATGTTTAAAATTGAATTGTGTAATTTATCGTTCTATTTGTACGATTGTTTCTTTTTGAGAATTACAATTTCATATTAACTGCATTTTCTTTTCGTGGCTACAAAAAGTATTTGCATAAAAATGGTTGCATTTTTTAAACAAGCATTTTTTAATCAGATACCACATTTTATTTCCACGATATCAAAGTTTTGTGGTCGCATAAAAGTGCTGTTAAATTATAGGAAGCTTAACATAATTGAGACTAATTAATGATAACTACAATTTCATATTAATTGCATTTTCTTTTCGTGGCTACAAAAAGTATTTGCATAAAAATGGTTGCATTTTTTAAACAAGCATTTTTTAATCAGATACCACATTTTATTTCCACGATATCAAAGTTTTGTGGTCGCATAAAAGTGCTGTTAAATTATAGGAAGCTTAACATAATTGCGCCTAATTAATTAGTACCGAAATATCGAAATAAAAAAAAGGTATATTCAGATCTAATCGTTGGATATTAAAAAAAAAAACACAGTGAAATACAATATAAATATAATGCATCACGAACTTTCCAATCAACCCACTAGTTTACACTTTACATCATAAAACGCAATACAACGTTCGATACTTTTAACGTAACATAACGTATCATAATTTTTATTCTTTTCCTCAGAATCAAAGGATTACAATGTAGCTCCGTTTCGTTACATCTTACCACTTTACAATCTTACAAATAATACTAAATAAACTCAAAAACTGAAAAAGGAAGAAAAGAACAAATAACAAAAAGGAAAACAGAATTCGTTCGATACTTTTAATTTAAACGCAAACAGAAATCACTGGAATCTCAATCGAAAAAAAAAGCACCGACACTTTAAACCGAACAATTGTCGTCGTACAAAGAGAATCAATCAAACGAATGAAAGGCTGATATACATAAAAGGAATAACACGGATAAATAAAGAAGGAGAATCGTTGTTTGAAAAGGCAGTGGACGTGGACGGATGTTTTAAAAGGCACAGGTGTTCTCTCTTCCTACTATTCTATTTTTTTCCTTTCTCTCCTCCTTCGTTCGCTTTTCTCGTTGTCGTTGCGCGCTTGTAGAAGGTTCGTCGTTTCGTGGTTATACACCCCAACTCACCTGTAACGCTGGCGAATATGGGGAAGCACGCATGGTTGAGCTACTTAAGTGGCCTCCTCGCGCTCGAGTCTAGGTCTTTGGTTGTTTCCGACTCGCCTGCCACAGTCCTCCTAGAACTCCTCTCTTCCACCGCCAACCTGCTTCTTCTTCCTCAACGTATTTTCTCACGAACAGTTCGCGTACTACGCGTGCACACGTCATCCAGTGTCAACGGCACCCTCTTTTCCCCAATGGACGGGCCTCTGATTTCCTTCGACGTAGCAGGAAGAACATGCATTCGAATTTAGACCTTACAACATGGGGAGAGACTAAGCATACGGTGTTCTTCGCCTTTTTCCTGGAAATTTCCATGTACCTTTCGTACGATGTACACGCTACCGTTCATAAGTATTTAGAGACACTTTTGTACACGATTAGAAATACATGTACGGAGCTGTGGAGAGGGGATAGGATAGGAAAAGGAAGAGTGTTGCGTTTCGTTCTGGGCCTGCTAGTGGACTCATCAGTAAGACTACTTCCTAGCAGGTCTTGCCTTAAACGTTGGGATATTGAAAGATTTTTTCTTTTTTTTCTTCTCTGTTGGTTACTTTGGATGATGGTTTCGTGGTACCTAGAGATTTTTCCCTTATGATTCACTGTCTTGTTTGTTTTATGCTTGTGATGTATTTGATTAGTTAATCACTTTGTATTTATTCACGGGGAATACTTTCAAAAACACGTTTTCTTGATTACTGGCTTTGTTATTGTGTTGATGTTATCATCCTTTTTTTTTAATATATGTTTATTTTAGTGTGTCAACAATTACAAGATTTTCTGAGTTATACAAAAACATATAAAAATATAACGATACGTTTGTAGTTCATCTTAGCCTTATATCTAAATGTACAATTTTATAGACTAGGTGTTTTGGGTTTTGATTTACATTTTGTACATTTTTGGTTTTCTTTGGTTGTGTTGCGATTACGCTATTTTTCGCGCCTAAGTGGTATTCTTATCAGGCTATGGGGGTAGGCGCAGACATTGCGTGCTTATATATGTATTATGCAAAGAATGCAAAGTAAGCGATATATTTTTACGTGCCCCTGAGATGTGAGAATAGAATCTTGATTTATCTTATGTTTACATTTATGCGAATCAAATTTTCAAGTGCTCGTAAACTTTTCGAAGACAAGCGGCGAATTAATTCTAAACATCAATAATTTGATTCGCAAGAAAAGTCTAAAGATTGTAGGATCGAATCGAAGGACTTAATTGAAACATTTCTCGGTTGATTCATAAATGCTCAATCGTATCTACTGCGAATGTTAAATTAAATTGTGTACGTAGAATTGGTCACGTAAACACGAGCGCGATAAAAAGGTAAATAAACCGTTTATCGTATTGCATTCCGTTGTACAAAACTGTAATTTTCATGCAATTTTGTCCTTCCATCGTGCAATTTTCATACCAATCGCCGCCGATTGAATGTAAAATCTTTTTTTTTTGCGCGCGCGCGAAATGTATTAAGGTAATAGGTTTCGAAACAGTTTTATCTTTGTGTAACGGTGACTTCGCGAACCGTTCCTTTAACTTTTTCACCTTAATATTATAGTAGCAGCTAGCGACATTTGAAGAATGTGTTTCAGCCATTCTTTTAAGTCATTCACAACAACGAATATGAATAGCTGTGCCTTTATGCGAAATGCTTTTGCAAGAAATATCGCATTTATGAAGGTATTTTCTGCATTTCATAAAGTATTCCCCAAGAATATTTATCTGATATTTAGGTTGAGAAAAAAATGTGTGCGCGCGTGTTTTATCCTTGCAAAACCGTCGCGAATAAAATTGCTGTGATATTTATCGTGGTTTCAAGTCCATTCGTTTTTACTTCATCGTATCCTGTTAAATCGTTTTTGCGTAAACTGAATTATTCAATCAACCACGCTATTTCTAATAATATTATTAATCGTGGATATTCGAGATATTAATCATAACAGAATAATAATAATTAATAACAATTAACACACGTTAAATCCTTGCCCCACGATTATTTTCTTAGCCACATAAGCTAGCGTTTAGTCGACTACTATTTTTATATCGCGTCACGTACAAATCGTTCGAATACTTTACGCAATTTTTGTTCAAAAAATTGACAAACTGACGTCGAAATAACGACCGACAGGCAATGCTAAGGGGGAAGTCGGTTTTACAGTGGCCATCTGACCGCATCGAGGTTAGTAGAAGCGTATGCTGAAATTCGTGCAACGACAAGGAAGGAATGTGCAACGTTTCTTGCATAAGTCGACCGAGTGGCCGATTAGGTGACCGGGTTGCGATATTCATTCTCGTTTTGTCCACGAAAAGGAGAACACCAACGGTGGCATACAAAAAATGCGTTAGAACATGTGGAGAGTCGAACATCACGAATCTTGTTAAGTTAACACTAGGAGTAGCAAAACCACTTGTTTCCATTTCTCGTAAAAATTGAAGGGTTCGTAACGAAAATAACCTTTGTCAATTTTTCTCTTTTTCCAGACGAATGATACTAAACGTTAGAGAATGTTACTAAACATTAACTTTCCTTGGTAAATATCGATACTTTTAAAAAGAAACCTTCGTTACGTAGCACCGTGGTTGTAGATACTATTTCTAATTACACTGCAGCATTAATTGTATTCAATTATGAATAATTGAACGATGTTGCGTGCTTCGCGACTATGATTGACAATTTTGACAAGGGTTATTTTCGATACGAACTCTACGATTATTTAAACTCACCGTGATGCATTTTTGCAAGCTTGTGGAGATTTTGTACATTGGGGATTCATTTCCATTTCGTTACATACGTTTACACAGCCAAACTGTTTGTTTAAAGTTTAAGCATATTATACTCCATTTGATTCAACGTTAATAAAATACATATGAGAACAGTAATCGCGTGCATCGCTGAAAAAAATTCCTCTTAAATAACTGTAACTAAAAAAATATTGTATTACATCATTTACCTTTCACCCGTACATCATTCTTTATCCGAAATCAAACAGCAGATAAGATTGTTCCATATGCATGACTCATCCTTCGTATAATACTCAATTTGCCAATAACTTTCCATTCATTTTACAAATGCGGACTTAATAGTCTGTAATATTTATGATACTTATAAAACTGTGGAGCTGTAGAGAGGGGATAGAATAGGAAAAGGAAGGATGTTGCGTTTCGTCCTGCGCCTGCTAGTGGACTCATCAGTAAGGCTACCTAGCAGGCACTTTTTTTTTTTTTTTTTAACGAGCGTTTATTGTGCCAATAATAATAACAAAGTATATACAAGGATGGTACAATAAACTAAAAAACGCACAAATAGTTATCATAATTACACGGAGTACTTAGGTCTAGAGATTAATGGCTCTGATATTGAGCACTCGCCATCTATCATTTGCAGGCTATTTAGTATTGCACTTATTGCTACGAAACTAATGATACTAGAGAACTTAAGAATTAAAACTTAAACAATATAGGAACTAAACTTATTTGTAAAATATTCCTAGCAGGCCCTGCCTTAGACGTTGGGATATTGGAAGGAAGGTTAAAGGCGGTATATATATGGACGAGGTAGTTGGAGCGAGTACTTTCGAGAAAGCCTATTTCGTATGTCCCTCTAGTGGTGGGTGCAGGAGAGCCGCCACAAAACAGTTATTGTATTTAAAAGTAGCATCGAATTCCACGAGATATCCGATATCTTAAATACTTTACCATTTACTGATTCAAGAATTGAATTAAAAGACACGTGATATCTGGTTAATGCACATGAAATCGCCGTTTCAAATGACGATGAACGCAGCAGATTCGTTTTTAATTGCGGCATCTATTTAAATTAATTTCCACTAATTTCTATATCGTTCGAATTTAGTCACGCGTTCCCCAACAACCAATTAAATCATTATACTTTAATATTCAATCGTGTTCGTTGGAAGTTAGTTTACCTGAATGGAACAACATTCTTGCAACGCCTGTTGATGCTTCTTCTATTTTTAAATTGCTTGTATCGCTGTATACTTGAATTGGAAATATGTAGGAAATAAATGCAACGAATAAAGAAAACGCGGAAAAATCATAATATTTTCATTCCCGTATTTATCGCGCAATAACACATAAAATACATTACGTATTACAGTGGAAAACATTTCACGTTCATTTAATACAATATCATATTAGTTTTGAGGAATTTTGTATGCTTTTGATAGCGTTGCTGTTTCGGCTATCTGGTCTTTTAATCGCGCTATTAAAATTGAAAATAATATCACACAATATCCTCAAATTATGAATACTATAATAATGTGGTTACTTTGCTTGTTTTACTGAAGAATAATTTAAGCGTTAAGGAATTAAAAAAAGAAAAAAAAAACGTATGAATTAAAAAATAAGGTTTGAAAAATGTTGCGTTGGAGGAGAAATCTTAGAAATGACTTTTGCGATTATTTTAAGAAAATGATTAACGATTATGGACTAATATATCGCAATTGTAACGTAATGAAAGCATTGCAGTTGCGTAAAACTCAAGTTTCGTATATTATAATAATACCCAACGTCTAGTAAACTGATCAGAGTTAATCATTCGATTATTGTCATACGGTTTGCCATTATACGCTATTAAAGTTACGGTACCGTTTGGTATTTGTTCAGCGAAACCGTAGTTAACAAGTTTTTCCGCGTCGAATAATATTCCTCGTACGCGTATAATGAATGCTTTAAAATTATAATCCACCTTTAACAGTGTGCGTAAACATTTTCTAAACGCATACACGCGATTCAAGCGTGGCGCGCGCGCAACGGTTCACCAAAGCGTACAGCAGCTTTTAGAATTAAAATGGTAACCTACGATACGATTAATGAAGTTATAATGATCTCCTACTATAAAACTCGTAATACCGCTCGTTAGATCATATAGAAATGATTCACTTCCTATTCTTATTAGCGAACGGTGTTACCTGCACGTTAGAGTGGAACGCAAAAATCGAAATTCTATACAGTCGTTTTCTAATAATGACAAGAAACTATCATCAATCCTTTAGATTAAGCTTGCGAAAGCTAGTTTCTCGCCAAACAACTTGAAAGGTGCTGCAAGATGCCTTAAACTTTTCGTTCTATTCTTTCTTTTTTTTTTTAACTTCTTTATAATCTTTGGATCGCATGGTTTATAAAACATTTCGTTTTACATTTAGTGGACAAATATTTGTTAACACGTTCGAATGCAAAAATTTAATCATCTTGAAATAAAATACAGTGGCTGTACGTAATATTCGTACACATCTACATTTTTCAATTAAAAGTTCTTTAATCAGTTTCTGTATTTTAATCTTGTTATGAGGAATTTTTGTAGTCGCATAGAACTGTTGTTAAATGGTAAGAAGCTTAATTTAGTTAAAGTTATTTAATTAGTATTTAAATGACGAAATAAATACAATGGTGTATGTATACTTTTTGTAGCCATTCTTAATACGACTTAAACCACTTTTACAATAATTGGCACGAATAATCGTCTCTGTTTCCTTTTATAATGGAATTGGAAAAGGTTTCGTCGTATTTGAAGACGCATAGATGCGAAATTTGATTAAACAATGTATTATTATTATTAACGGGCAAAAGCCCAATAAGTATAAGAGAAAAATAATATACATTAACGTTGTCACAAAGTCAAATACGTAGAACATGTATACTAAAGGATTCTTATACCTTATACGTCGATTTACAATCAAATTAAATTAAGTAAATTAAGCAAATTAAGTAAATTAAGTAAATTATCGACTTTCGTCACATTGTTCAATCCTTTGACAGTTTTCCATTTCTTATTTAACGGAAAAAACTGCTTCGTGGACGAAAACTTTCATTCGCGACTGTACGTATGGAATTATTGAATAATGGAAGGAAATTGGAATGTATGGAACTTTATTGGTATGCGCGTATTTCTTATTGCCCGAAGAAATCGAAAGGTATCTCGTTGTCTTTTCGATTTCTCGCAAGTATTCTTCAGGATGCAACTTCCGGCGCGCGTTATTTAAATCTGAGGTCGATGCAACCGTGCATACGACCACTTGCTGACGACAAACGCTCATTTGCATATTGACGATGAGCACTGTGACCAGTGTTTGTGATGCTTCTTCGAAGCTTTCAACGTACCTTCACAAATACCTAGATAAATATACAAACACACACACACATATATAAATATATAAATAAATACTTGTAATATTAATTGCAACTCGCTATACAAACAATTTATCGTAATTCCGCCATCGTAGTTATTTCGTTCGGTTATAAGGCAGCAGTTAATGATAACTTTTAACGAGCTCTATTTTAATAAAATTAATTTTCCACCGATTGCGCGTCGCATACGATGGAACATGGAACAGTTGAACGTGTTAATATTACGTTTATTCGTATAATTAATGATGCTCCTATTATGAAACGTTTTTTTAGGAATCCCATACGTTTGTAATTTTACGTTTCGTGAATTATTACCCTATTTTCATTGCTCTAAATTAGATCCCAAAATATGTTTAAAATGTGTATATATAAACTTTCGTAACTAAGTTTTATTTCAATTCATAGAAGTTTTCTTAACAAAGCGGAAGACAGTATCCATTTTTATCGAATTTACACCACAATTCGTAGAACCAGTGTAACTCGTTAACATAATAGTGCAAAGGATTAAGAAGGAGAAAATTTGTCGTTAATTTAGTTGGCTTCGATCGAAAGCAAAATCAAATTAATACAAATAAACGTACGAAACTTCAGCTTGAACTTTTGACGAAATTAAAACGTGTCCCCGTAGCAATACCGATTTGTATTTCATACATGAAATCTTTGAACATTCTCAAAAACGCATCGCTGCAAGCTTGCATAATTTTCCTGGCAAATTTCCAAGCGATCATTTCCCCTACTTTCGTAGTTTTAGCGTTAATTATCTTTCTTATATCGGTATGATAAAGTATATATATATATGTATCCGAAAGAGTTAAAGAGGCGCTGTTGAATATGTTTATCGAAAGACTAGTAAAGAGTAATTCTTTCTCGAGCACGCCTCATAGAAAGATTCTTCTTAGGCGATGGACGTCGCAGACGCGGAGGAACGCGGCATTGGAAGCCGATGAGGGTCTTCGATAACGTCTAGTAACGCTCGACGATGTTAGGGCGGATTCACACTACGCGCGTACACCGTCACGAAAGGTCAAGCGTTTTCGAGAAATATATTTTTACGTGACAATCGTCACGACTAATCGGCAATTCTTGCTGCGTCCATGTAGATGCTTGTTACAATGACAACGGTGACACGACAATGAAGCTACGTGTAAATGTGAAACGACCTTTATTGGCTTCTAGGGAAGCGTCAAATGCCATTTCGATACGACATGCTCGTTCTTTCCCACGTGAAACCATCGCGTTTGCCCGTGACGACAGAATAGAAATATGCGATCGTCGAAAATCAAGCATAAGTAGAATCAGGTGAGAAGAAGTATTTTTGTTCGATGGAAATTTAGAGTTACGTTAAATTTCATTTAATCACATGCCCAGAAATCATTCTGTTGCTCGTGTCGAGGAAATAGAAATATGGGATCGATGAAAATTAGGCATAAGTAGAATTAGGAAGGAAGAAATATTTTTATTCGTGTAATATACGATTATTTGTAATTGAACTGTATTTTCTTATTGTTAAGTTAAATTTCGTTTAATCACAGTACTGGAAACTATTTCGTCGCACAGTGGTAAAAATCCTGGTTTCAAATAGACCGTAATAATTTTCTCGACGCATTTTGAAAATTTAGACAGATTCCTTTATAAACGATTACAGACAAGGACCATTTAAAACTCGCGGTTCAAAGTAGTTTCTTTATTAACTATTAACTCCTCTACGTTAACACTTAACGAATATTAATACGACCATAGTGAAATAGCAAGGATCCAATCATTTTAAACTATAAAATATAATAAGTAAATGTTCAACGATAAAACGTCGTGCATCGATTTAAATAAATTCTGCGCAAATGGAATTGAAATAATGGAATTCGTGGTATTTATAGTGCAAGTGTTATTAGGATTTTTAGCATTAAATCGATGACAATTAAAATCTGAACATTTCGAATCGCGCGTTTTGCGCGTGGATATCGAGGACAGGGAATATTCATGCAAGTAATCGGACGGCTGAAAAGAAAACTATTAGTTTTATGGTGCTCTTCTTAGTAATAGTAAGTACTTGCGGATCCAGTTCCAGCGGTGGTATTAGTGCAAAAGGGAAAGAAAATAATGCAACCAGTTTCAGTAGGCGATACCACTTCGTTCGATAATCGATCTTTAACTAATAAGCTACATCTTAATGGGTTTTTTTTTTTATAAATTTTTAAGAATGCACATTCCACGCCGTCGAATTAAACCGCGTAACGTAAACAAAATTAAATCGCGTAATTATAGAAATAGAACTCGTCGCGGAATAGAAACCGCACCGCGTCGTGCGCGTATGAAAAATAATTTATCATTTCCAGGACACAATAACAGGTTTTAATTAGAAATGATTTATGTATCTGCCAACGAATAGTAATTATAATTTGAAAACGGTTGACACATTTCAATTCCAATTTGTCGGCAACTTTTTATTCGATGATACAGGGTGTTCTATTTTAAACTTGGAAATGATCTTTTATACTGTTTTACTAAAGGGCGTCGGCCCGTTGAGTAAACTAAACTAAATTAAACTAAAAATACTAGCTATTTAATATAGGTAATAAATGTTAAATTAATCAATAGGTAAATTAATTACATATGAACTAAGAATTCTTTCCACTTTCGTATTTATTGCTGACCATAATCACTAATTCTATGATTAAACTTATTGTTTTTGCGTCTAGATAAATTGTAAATAAATGTATGATTAAACTTATTGTTTTCTATACTTTACATTGCTTCGGATAAATTATAGATTATTAAATTCATTCGCTATTAATTCAGCTAACCACGCGCTGCAGTAGAAGGCGATTTTAAGTAGTATAACCCTATAATTTTTAAATCCATCAGCTACTCGGCATCGTGACGAATTCAACGTACTCGGAAACAAACATTTTTGTTATCCAATGGAAGGCTTTGACAATACGAAGTTTCAGACGAAAAATATTGTTGTATAAATATGGATAATATGCAATATTTCTGCAACGTTAGAACAAAATCGATTAACGCTGGCTCGAAACTCGTATAATTGATTACATATGAACTTAAAGGTATCTTTCAGTTTTTCACTATCCTTTTACTTAACTGCGAAGTAGCAATGATAGTATACGTACTACGGAAGCTATTAATTCACATTATAGAAGATTATAATAATGATATATAATAGAAGATTATGCACGGAAAAAGAGTACAAACACGCTTGTATTTAATATTTTTCCACAGTACAGGAATAATAGTATCTCTGAATACGGAAGTTCTTTGCACTTGATCATTTACAAAATTAGCATCTATGTTGTTAAATATATAATATTGGCGTATTAAATTCAAACATTTTTCTATACCACTGCCAACAGAAACGTGAGTGTATTATATTCTCGCGATTAAAAGTGTAAATCATGATTCCAGCGATGATACGAAAGCAACGATATCTCTTTAGATCTTTAAAAAAAAAAAACAGGTTGCAAGAGTATTTATAGTTTCCTTATTTATAACGGACACTTACGCGATCTCCAAACTTCTTTTTTCTAAGTCTTATCTTTTTATCCTAGCGCCGTTTGACTTTCCTAGGCTAGTAGTTAATTTCGTATCCGTTAAACATCAATTTGTTATAAAACTAAACATTTGCAAGTTGATGTTACACTGTAAATTCGTGACTGAATTATCATACGCAGTTTTAACACGTTAATAGCCAACTTCATTACAACGAAAGGGTTAATTTGTAATAAAAATGTTTAATTGATGAGCAGCACAGCTTTTGTTTTTTTATAATATTGTCTAGTTAATTATGTCGTTCAAAGTTTAATCAACTATACTTACTTAATTCTAATCGAAAACGGAAAACTGGGTCAAGTGACGAAATATTCATTTTGTATAAACGAAACACAAAGTTGTACTTCGATTTAAAAAATCTACATATTTCCAAGGATCGAAACAAGTTGCTAAGCATACCCAGGAATAGTTTGAAAATATAACAATGAATCTTTTTTTCTAATATCTCTTCTCCATCTATGCTTTTCATTTTACCTTTAACCGACAGTTCTGTTCTCTTTAGACTTTCTATTAGAATTCAATAAACGTTGCAATAGCAATAAATTATATTTACATTACCAGTCCAAATCACAAGGACGTATAAATACGCTTATTAACAAATGTTAAGAAACGTGGTAAGTATTTGCGAAGCTTTACGTCGTCGTTATCTTTTGAGACACATGGATTTAAATTAAAAGTAGAAGAACTTATCGTTTATCGATGCATGCAATACCATATTTTTACGCTACTGCAAATTCTAAGCTGTGAATCTTAGAAGCGAAAAGATACACAAAAATTAGCAAGTGACTATTTTGTTTCTTTAACTTTTGTCAATAAGTGTATTGTTAATCTTAGTTACCGTCTCATATAGATATTTATATTAAATTTAAGAAAAATGAACCTAGATCACTTCACCACGCAATCCTACGATTATTTTAAACAATTATGGAGATCCGGTCGCGGATAATCACCATCGTAATACCATAAAAAAAGAACAAACTCAACTCATGGGTGACCAACGCGACAGTCAACGTATCGATAACAATTTTGTCCGACCATTAATAACTCTATCGAAGGATGAATAAAAAAAAAAAGAATAGAAACAGTCGATTACTTTCACCAACAACTAAGACGTTGCATATTTAACATCTGTCTAATAGCTGTTGAAAGGCAAGGTAGCATAATACGGTGGCACATCTGGCGTGCAAATCGTGTAAAGGCGAATTACCGCAGCTCCGGTAGAAATTTACACGGAATGCTTCTGGGATCCGTGTTACGCGGCTGCACAATTATATTCTATTTTACATATTACCGATGTTTCTCTCTAACGTAAGAGACCACACACAGTTCGTCGGTTCCCGTTTCTAGTTGGCGAACAAGTTCCAAAGGAACGGCGAAGAAACGCGAACACGGGGTGAAATAGCGATGGGACTAAGGCATGTTCGATACTTTTCATACGTTTACGTTTAGAATCGATATTCGAGTATCGATCTCACGTTCGATACGTTTGCAAACGATTTCATATGCATCGAAACACGTTACTACTGTATCGATATAAATACGTATGAATTGTATTTCGTTTGATACATTTTTGAATATAATTAAACATATAGCAACATTAAACATATAGTGAAACATGTAATAACATAAACCATTGATGATCAACCTTTTATCCTCTATTGTCGATTATATCATTGCTATCATACTTTTATTATTCACTCTGAAATTCGCCGATCGTTTCGTAAATTAATTCATAGATTCATGTATGTTGACATGAATTAGAAGATTATTTTCTTTCGGCTATTGAAATTAATTAAACAATTGCAGCACCGATTGTACACTTTCCCGTGCCTTATTCATATCTCCATGAATATCGTGTAATTGTTTTTCGATCGCGACTGCATGAGACGTGATCGAACATATTTTACCAAATACCAGGTACAAATTATTTTCAAACACCGTATTAAACTTAAAATTTTCATTACCGTACAAAGTCTCTGACTTTGTCACAGCACTAGGTAGAAAACAGTGTTTCGCCTGTTGCAAGCTAGCCGCGACTGTACGATTTTCAATTCGTTATTCAGACTTCCAAGAAGTAATTGGGACGATTTCACGCACGACGAATGTCGCGTTGCAACGTGACTGTGCTTCGCGTAAACGTAATTCCATCATCGAACGTGGAATCGATTCGCCGTACAGTCGCGATGCACGCGCGTACGCGAGAACTACTCGAGCATGATGTTTGATCCACTTTAGAAATCTTTTAAGAAGCAGATAACGCAGTCGTAAAACGTGAAACGTATTAAGGGGAACGCAGGATTGTTTAGCTATATAAATAATATTAGAATCGAAGTTGCGAGCGGATGTGCGCGTTCGATTCGTGATTGAAATCACGCGATGGATATTTGTTGTTCCTTTTTTTAAGTTAGTCATCGTTGCCATCGGGTCCAAATTACCCTTAACTTATCCCCGTGATAAGATTTCTTCGACTGTTTTTTGTTTGCGTTACCCGTCGCGAGATGAGACAGAAAATTATCCGGCTTTTGCATACCGGGTGTCTTAGAAACTATCTAGTATTTTCTTACCGTCTATTATCCGGTATATAAACTTTCCAGTATTAGAATACTAGTGGAAAATTAGTAGCTTCGCGTCGGGTGACGTATTTTTACGTCGAGTGCCGTTTGTCATCCATGACTTTTGTTTGTATACATATCAAGTTTGTTACGAAAGTTAGAGCATCGTATTATATTCCCGACATTTTAATTCCTTCGGAAGCCGCTTCGATGGACTTTTGCAACAAAGTGAAAACTGATGCAAACTGTTAATTAGCACCGAAAAGCTTCTGTACACTTGTACAGCTTACTAATAAGGGACGTAAACTGAAACGCACCGAATGCGCTAAGTGACTTTAACGTTTCGTGACTGTGTAACAGAAGTTCAGAGATTGTTTAGACACGCATCGTCCTGCAACGAAACTGTGAATATAAAATACCAATTGTTTGCACAGTTGGATCGAAGGAAAGATCTCGCAAATTTAGCATTAACCTGTGGCTATATAATAATAAACTACACCCATGATTAATATTATAATTGAAATAAAAAAGGGGACACACTGTGTCTGTGATAAAAGTTTAGTTTCAATATGCTGTATATTCGATATTCATATATTAGTTTCGATATATAGTTCGGTATGTTATATAAGATAGAGGATCATCGAGATCATATTAATTCTTATATTTCACTGTCGTATATTCGATACAGTATTACAGTAATATCTAGCTAATATTACAAGATTGTAGTCACTGAAAAATTCGTAGGGCAATGGGTTAACCCTTTTTTTTCAGGTGCTCACGAAATTAGCACATTTACATGTTTTGACGATTAAGTTCGATTATTGAAAACGCTATTACAGTTCGTTCAAATGATACAGTTTTTCGATCGATTTGGTAATTTTGCCGAATCAATAATACGCGTCGCATCATGCGAATCTTGGAATTGCCAACGCTTGAAATGTTCAAAACGCCGAATTTCCAATGCTTTTGAGTTTCCAAAGCTTCCAATTCTCGATGCTTCGAATTCTCATATAATTTGGAATTTTTTAATAATTTTTTAATAAATCCCAAATACTTTAAATTTCCTATAGTTCGCTATAATAATATTATCCAATGCTAGGAAGTAATAATGAAAAATGTTAGGAATAATAAAGTTAGGTCTGCTTGATTAACGGAATAAGTGACGCAAAAGAAAGAAGATACAATGAGTACAAATACATTTTATAGCCATTGTATCTTTCTTGTCAACAGAAGTTGTATTTTATAGAAGTACTTATAAATAATGCATTCTACTGTAATACACGAACAGAAATTATATTTGAATATTCAGCAATGGAATAAATGTACACGGAGATTATATGATGAATTCCAATTTGTATTCATTAAAATATTATGTATTCATTATCTATTATTAAACAGTATTTATGAACCTGAATAAAAATACATGTCATATAAACACTGATAATCAGTAGTCGTTTGCATAATGCTTTTAAATTATGCATTTATGAATATAAATCTACACTACGTAACAATTTTTGCATACTTAATTGATACGCATTTATTTATCTGCTCGTGAAAATACAACACCTGTTTGTTTACGTTGTTAACGAATTGAAACAAAATCCAATGGATTCACGAGTCTCTATATTTTTCGATACATTTTAAGTAATTTAATGGTCATTGTTTTGATCTACTGCGGTTACCATTTAACTATGCATTGTCCATTAATTACTGCATTTTAAGTGGCCCAAATAGGAACAGTATTTATTCGAATTAAGAATGCCACCATTTAATTAAAGCTCGCAAAAAATAATCCCCTTTCAGTTCACCAATTACACAACAGAAGCAAATATTAGTCTATCCTGTATTAAGTCAATGATTTTAGTAAGGGGACCAAATAGTTTATTCTATATCAACGCATAAACATTCTATATTCGTTTGCACTTAATATTTCAAACGAAATATTAAGAGGTAAACGTGCTGTTGAACATTAAAACGTGACGAATATAATTATAATGTATGGATCGTGTTATAATTCACTAAACTTAAATCTTATACCCGTTACACAAACTGAATTGTTAATATATGTAAAAACGTGTTTCCATTTAAATGAGAACTTTTCAAGTGACAATAATAAGGACATTGAACTTTGCTGTACAGTTTCAATTACGTGGTAATGAATTTATTATATCGAACATACATATAAAAAGAAAATGTTCATAAGTAAAAGAGCGGTTGAAGAATATTATGATCCAAACAGGAACGATCTTTATGTTAACGACGTTTTAAAATAGTTAACGAAAGTTACTTAAAGCGCGAACCTTGAAGTGGCAGCACGTGGTACATTTACCCTAGACCCCATTCTATGCTTCCTCGATGCTTCTACTGTTCGTCCACGAAAAGAAGGCAGACGAGTCTTTGCATTCTCACTGTACATATGATCCACTGTTTTCCCTACCACCGCACGCCGTCTTCTTTATTAAACCACCGTCAATTTTTAACGTCTTCGGTTAACAGTGAAGAATGCATGCGCGTGTATGGAGGCTAGCAGATCGTAATTATAACGGGAATCTAAATACTTGCGTGTTAATAATAATATATTACTTCTATGTTAACGAATGCTACTCTTACCTACACGTTTATTCTTCGGTTCAAAGGTGTTGACAGCGAACGGGTTAAAAGTTGAGTAATTTATCTTCTTGTTATTAGCGTACAGTCTATACGCTATGTTTATAAATCACGTTACATTAAATTACGCGTAATTATTCATCTTTATTACGCGTTATACTTCTATCCTTTAAAGAAATAAAATTGATACACCCGCCAAATTTATAATACCAAAATGTTAACTGATGTTAAAGAAAAATTGCAATAGCGATACGATATTTTTGGTAAATGAATGATATAGATTGAAAGTTTATTTATTTTTCTATTTTCTCGAGATTCGAATGCGAAACATTTCGAGCCCTGGAAGAAGTTCTTCGATTAAGCGATCGGATTGCGAAGCCTATGAATTAAAAGGTCGTATATTTGTATATATACAGGCGCGTATATACGCGAAGAGCGTAAAGCGCGTCGCCAGAAATCTAATAAATGAAAGTGTACGCGGCGAACGAACGAATGAACGAACGAAGGAACGAACGAACGGAGGAGTGTCGCGACAATCGCCAAGAACTATCGAAGATCGAGGAGATCCGAGGCAGCCAGTGGCAGTACCAACGAGAGGCAGCTTGATATTCGTCCGACGCGCGCCACGGAGCCCGTCTGCGTATGGACGCGGAATAAATTATCCCTCAGCCCGTCCTTCTTCGTTCCTCCTTTCGAATCCCGCTCTCCTTTTCTCTTTTCCCCTCGTTCCCTCTTTCAGCTATCTTCCACTATCTCCGTTCCTCTCGTTTCACCGGCATGCACGCCTCTTTCTCCTACGATCTTTCTCCCACCGGCGGCGTCTATAATGATTTCTCATTCGTAGTGTGGTGGGACGATACCGGAAGTGAAGTCAGAACGGCGGAACCAGACGTTCACTCAATGGAAAGTTTGAGTTCTTTCAGTGCGTCTAAGAAGGGCCGAGCGTGGATCGGAGTTCCGCTCGCGTGGAAAATCCGTTTCTTTCGACCGGCACGCAGCATTCCCGCTCGCGACTCGCGCGTGCACGGAAGAAACTCGAAGAACCGGAGAAACTCGGCTCGCTCGACCTCGCGATCGTTTCTTTCTTCGCGTATCCACGGCGTTTCTTCGCTTGCTCGCGCGACGCTTGCGAAAAAATCCTATTGCGAGACGCGTAAAATTGTTACGGGTACGAAGAGGAGGAAGAGGAGGGAAGGAACCGTGCGCCTGTTTCTTCTTCTGTGCGCTGATCTTGCGTCACGTGTCACGAAGACACGTTTGTTTGGATTTCGAGGATACGATAGGGATCAATGCGACTTGGACGAAGAAGCAACGAAGAAAAGGAATCGAGTTCGATTTGGATTCGGATAATCATCAACGTTTGCGCGAACTCTTGCCAACGAAGAAAGAAGTAGCGAATCTTCGTTACGTGTTTTTATTTTATCGACGTGAATTTTATCTACTTCGAAGAAGCACAGAAGGAATGGAATCGTTTACGATATCTGCAGAGAAAGATTGAACGATAGTGTACGTTTGTAAAGCAAGGTTGCAATGTATTCTTGCGTCGTTGTTTGAATTTCGAACGAAGAATCGATCGGTATCGTGTTCGAAGAAACATCGAATATCGAATTCGAATTAAATTCCGTAGCTGATGGACGTCTACAGGAGTTCTTGCAAACGAAGGAACAAGTTGCGAATCTTCGTTACGCGTTTTTGTTTAGAATACGTAGGAAGAATGTATCGATGTCGTCGTGATTTCTTTAAAGAAGCATCGAAGAAATGGAATCGAATCGAGTTTCGTTGACGACGTCTGCAAAGTTCTCGCAAAGGAAGAAAGATTAATCGACAGCGGACGTTCGTAAAACAAAGTTGCAATTTATTGACGCGTCGCCGTTTGAATTTGGTACGAGGAATCGATCGGGTATAGACTTCGAAGAAACGTGTTCGAATTAAATTCCGCGGTTGACGACTGCTGCTTGCGGAGTTCTCGAAAGGAAAATAATATGAAACTACGGCGAATGTCGGGAAGATAAAATAGCAAACGTTTGACGTTTGCTTGGATTTCGTGCGAACAATTGATCGGAATCAACGCTACTCGTCTAAAGGAACAGCAGTGGATAGAAATTGAATTTGTACGAAGTTTTCTTAACGACGTTCCGCGAAGTTTCTACGGAGCGAGAAAAATGTAATGGCAGCGAATGTTTGAAAGAGGAAATGACAAACTTTTGACGTTCCACGGAATAATCGATCGATATCAACGGGCGACCTTTGAAAAGAAACTTCGACGAAGGAAAGTAGATTGAGTTCTGTTGATGACGAACGTCCACCGCGAAGTTTTTGCGAAGCGAGAAAGAGACGATGACGCATGTTTGGAAAGAAGATTGAAGTTTCGCTCGAGGCAAAAAGTAGCACGTACACATGGAGAAGATGAAAGGAAGGACCGGAACGATAGATTTCTGGTTGATTTTATTACGACGACTTCTTTGGCGTAGTTTCAAGAAAGAAACGAGAAAACGTTGCAGGAGATTTCCATCTGGAAAGTTGCGATAATTGAACGACGAAGCGCAGGGAAACAAAACGCGTTACAATTCGTCTTTAACGTTGATTCATATCCGAAAACTTTCGCGCGTAAGAAGCGTGAAATTTTTACGTTTCGAGGATCTGAATACAATTAGTGACAAGAGGAACCTTTTACGATGGTAAAACTGCATCGTAGAATTAAAACTGCGATGCGAAATCTCGACGCTGAGTTGCGATGTTTAGATTTTCGTGTCAAGAATGAAAGCAGGCGACGAGTTTAATTATATTGTCGCGCATTGATCAAAGATAATGACGGTAAATAATGTAATTAGACGGTGGACGATGCTGCGAAACATTGTATCGAAAGTTATCATTTCTCAACGGTTAATTCGACAAGAGTGCAATTATACGCGTGGACGATTTGTAATAATGTTTGTGGAGGAAATCTGCCGGATAATTATAAACGACAAGTAAACGAGGGGTTCAATTACGCGGAGGAAGGGATTAAAAAGCGGCAGGATGAAATCTTGTTTCGCCGGCTAGTTCCACGGTTGGACGGTTGATTTTCAGCATTTTCAGCGAAACAAGGTAGAAGGTACTTTCACTTCGGTTGTCGCGCGTGTTTCTCGATTAAAACGCTTCGGACAAATAGGGAAAATCGTTCGCCGAGCGGAACCGTGAATACAGGTGATAACAGGTTACTGGTTGTGTAGAACGGATCGGTGAGGTGTTCTGTAAAAGGTGAAAGAGATGGTTTCGGTGTGTTCGTGATAGTATTCTTCAGAGATGGTCAGCCAACACGCGATGGCCACCACGGTTCGCAAAGTTAAGCAGGAGAATCGTCTCAGGCGTCAGAATCAAAACCAAGGTATTGAAAAAAAAAAGCGACAAATATTTCTTTTATCAACCCTTTGCGCTGGAACTTTTTCCCGGCTGAAACTTGCAGCAGCTTGAACTTCTTTTTTACTTTGTCTGGCTACGCGATATGTGATTTATTCGAAGGGAAAATTTAAAAAGCAAGATACTTTTTTTTACATACTAATGCGAACATTTTGTAGAGAGTACAACGCCAAGCTTTGCCAGTTCTTGTGAGGAGTACTTCGAGTGCAAAGGATTAACCCTTTAACTTAATATATGTATACGTTATAATATAGGAAAGGATTAATTTTTTGTTAAACATTTCCTTCATGCCTCACTGGCATAGGCCTCACTTTTTAAGAAGTCCTAAAGAGAAAAGATCGGGGATTGCCAGTTCTGATCTGAGCGGCCAATCAATGTAAATTTCCCACGTCATTTTTTTTACGCGCAATGTTAGCAAACACTGATTTCTACGATAAAATCACGTTCTTGAATTGTGTAACGCTCCATGGTAAATCTCCCACGTGTCTATTTCATAGCCGTAAAAAGAAAGAAAAAAAAAACAAATGACTGCGATGCGTCACATCAAGATAGCAGCCAATGAAACTATGGAAAAGATTTTTTAGACACCTCGTAGTGCGACAGTGTATGTAAATGAAAATATCGAAAGACGAATACATAGGTTGGTAAATAGATGAATATCACTCGAAGTATTTCTACCGTAACTTAAGTTAAAGTGTAAAAAGGAGATCGAGTTGTATTAAAGTGAGACGAATTATTATAATATGGCGATTTAATATCATGAATTCGTGTTCGTGTATTAAAGTAATTATAATATATGATTTTAAAAGTAATTTCGATATTATTTCGATTGTACGATTGAAATTACTTTAATATCGTTTTTAAATCAATTATTAACAGATTAAATATATACACAATTGCAGCATTGTGCGATATATTGTTTCTATCCATAAATAATTCACTATTTCGTTAAATTCAGCATCTATTTTTGACGAAACTAATTACCCACCCTGTCTTAAATATAATTGTTATTGTTCTGCAACGTTTTCCTGCTCCTAGCGAAGTTTAATGTTCCAATAAAATAAATTTATTAACTCATCGAAAAATACTAGGTTATTTATCGACATACCTAACGTATCTAATAAAAATATAATTACCGGGTTTGCTTTAGGTGGGACACATCCTGTACGTTAACTTTTCTCATGAATTGAAACAAAGCACCATATATTACTTCGGAAAACGGAAAGAAGCAAAAAGGAAACAAATATTTAAACTAATTGAATGCATTATTTATGATTACACGTTGAATTATACCTTTGTTTTAGAGATAATATAAGAAACGCGCACCATACCTGTATATTCACTTAATATCTTTTACGTAATAATTCTGTTTAACGCAATTGTTCCAAGTTAAATAGTAATACTACTATAATAGTAATACCTTGCAGTAATTTACTTACAGTAGTATTATTTGATTAGTAGATTTTCAGGTGTTAAATGATTAGTAATATTAAAAGATACTAGTAAAAGATATTCATACGTTAATATAGAACAGTTTCCATTCAACATTTGTTTTCTATGAATACTACATGTGATATAATTAATGTTTTCCTCGCATATTATTATACTAGCTTTGGAAATTAACCTTTTACGAGTCAAATGTAAATTTATAAGTGGAACAGTAAAAAATATTGGCAACAATGGACCAAACAATATGATTTCGAAGTATGTTACACAGATCTGTAATATTAATTTATTTATGCTAATGAAATGCCACTACTCGTGACTTTGGAATATGTTGCACAGAACTATAATATTCATTTATTTGTGCAACTAAAGCGTTGCTATCTAATAATGAGAATGAGAAATAGTTTCAACTTGTATTTGAAACTTCCCTCTAAGCTTCGCCAAATTTTAATTCGTGTGATATATTTTTACTAAATAATTCATTAGACGCCGTAAAAAATATCACGACCATGAAATATGAATCCTTTGAAACGAAGGCGTTGAGAAAGATTAATCTTTCGTAACCGTAATATGCACAACATAATAAGAATGCGGAAGTAGCAAATAATGGTTTAAAAATCATTTGCACTCATTCATATCTTTCGATATAATGGAATATTAATTGATATTAAATAAATCGATTCAAAATTAATTCAAATTTAAAAGATTAATAATGCATTTGATTTTTATTCGATGGAATACAAATCAAAAGTATTAATAATTTAATAATTTGCATAGTAACCTTAAATGTTCGAGGATTAAATTTATATTATTACGGTAATATTGTCATTTAAATTGAATTTGAGGGTAAATTAAATACCAATTAATAATAAATAAAATGTAAGATGTAATAGAATACGGTTAAGTTAATATGGTTAGGTTTTTTATCAACTTTGAAATATTGTTTCTACGCTGTGACTTCTGGTGTAACAAGGTAGCCAGGAAGCGCAATCAAATTTGAATTAATAAATGTAAATTGATTCAGTTACGGTAACGCCAATTAATTCGCCAGAAGAGAAGACATCCAATCTAGACTAATTCTTTATGGTGGATACGTCGAAGTTCGTTCCAACTAAATGTTACTTTACGCGCAGCTAAACATCGACTTAATTACGATTAACTGTACACGATTAAGCTCGCTTGACGATCGCATTTCGAGAGAATAAATCCTCTACATTTGAAACGAATATTGGAACTAGTTTCCTAACCCTTTGCACTGCAGAATTTCTTTAATAATTGTAATAATCGGCACGTAAACAAATATTGAGAAATTCAAGAAAGTATAGGAAATGAATCTGATAAAAATCAGCGCAAATAATTTTATTATTTGAATATACATATACATATATATTATTATATAATTTAAGACCACTATTCTCATAAAATCGAAACCTACGAACATTACACTTTATAATGTTCATTCATTCTTACAACAATTTCTACCGATCCAAATTTTCTCTTTTCCTGTGCTCCTCGCTGTATTCGGTGTTACGAATTCATCGATAGTTCAGCGAACTGTTTGCAGCGAATAATTATGAACAAAAATACAAAAAAAGATGCGCGTGTTACAGATGAAGAGGGACTTTACAAGCCTGTACCACCACCGAAACCGGTGCCGAACAATCAGAAGAACCAGAACGGCCAACAGGAGAGCAGGGTGCAGGCGGTAGCTGAGCAATCGTCGCGGACGACTTCCGGTACAGAGAGAAGCGCCACATTAGACGATAGCCAGCTTCGAAGTTCCGGGCAAAATCTTGCACCGGAATACAGGATGCCACCGCTCTACGGGGACGAACAGAGCTCGAGTCAGACTCAACAAGCAGCTAACTTGCAGACTCACAGTAGCAAATTTCCGGTAAGTTTTGTTTAACATTCAATCATCGCGTGGAAAAATAGCACATGGATCAAAATTTCAATTTGGAGAAGATTTTAAATGTTTCCGTTACCACATTATTTAATGAATAGTGGTACAATAATAAACAGCGAGTTTTTTAAGATATTGCAATGTTACTTTTCGTTAAATAGCGCATTAATGAAAAGTAATAGAATAATAAGGAACGAGTATTTTAAGATATAGTAATATTAATTTTGGAACACCTATTTATTAACGTGTCACAAATTATTAACTATTAATTAACGTATAAAAACAATTATTAACGTGTCATAAAATTCGGGACAAATAAATTACAATTGAAGAGTTCATACAGGAATTAGCCCTTATAAAAATTAGCAGTCATGGTGATGAGGAACGCATCGTAATTACATTGAATACGAGGGTTGTTTGAAAAGTTTGCAGTTTCACCCACAGCTGGTGATTTTCTCCAACGTTTGTTTAAACATTTTACACATATGTTTAACGTTGACTCATCAAAGTTGGGAATATTAATTTCTATGATGTTTCGTATTCAACTTGAAAAGAAATGAAAGTAATGTGAAGCAATTAGAATTTTATTCGCTTATTTTCTGATATATCCGATTAGGATATAAACTTTATATCATAAATAGTACAATTAAACTTATCGAACCTTGTTTTTTCACTGGCAAACTGAATACTAAAAATTGATCCTTTCCATAAAGCTGTTTCATGATATCAGTTTATCCTATTATCATTTTTCAAATACAACTTGTGCGCCCTTATTTTTCAATTGTTGTTTCTCGTAAAATTTTCGAACATAAATACTACGTTCGCTGTTTTCGAACTTCGTCAGTTTACGCAGCGTAAAACATTGCGCTTGCAATATCCAGCTTCGTACTTTTGGTGGTATCTGTTACACGTATCTTCGGCAATAGAAACGGAACGCTATAAACAAAAGAAACGCGTAACGCCGTGGATGGTTATTTAAAGTTCTAATCTTTTCGGTCTACTTGTGCTTACAAAGCACATCCGAGCGTATCGAAGAACAGGTAGATATGTATCCACTACCAGCTTTATTACTTTCCTATAGTAAAACAATTCTCACACGAACAAAAGAGATGCGCTTTGGAAATACAGAAGTAATCTCGATGTACAGTTTCCATCGTCGAACACTATTTTGGACGTAATTTGAAATATAATATAATGTTTCCGATATAAATAGGTTAATAATTCTGTATAGGAAACGACGAGCTAAATCGATTGGTGTAATAAAAAGCATGTAATTCTGTTTAAAAAGAAAAAGCAAATTTGGCTTTTATATATCTTCTGTACACGCGCTTACAAAGATACTGATAAGATCGTGTAATGACTACTGCAAAATCATTCTAGTTTCGTCCGAAATATTTTTCGATATGATCAACAGTTCTGAAAATATTTCAACTTCCAGATTTAGCTCCCGATAAAATGATCCCTTCTTTTTTAAATATTCTCGCGGAACAAAATATCGCGAAAGATATTAAAAACAACACATTCGTAGCTTTCACTACCCATACGTGTATTTGAAATGTTAAACAAACGCGAGGAAGGAAAAGACTAGGAACCGAAACGAAAATTATTCCACGTAATTAATCAATCTTGCATTTTCTTAGGATAACAAGGAAATAGTACTGTTACATATATTTTTTTGCTAAAAAAAGCGCTCCGTAAATTACGCTTGCCTATCGTTAGCTCGTAGAAATGCTTCGAATCAGCTCACGTGGAATCTGAAATAGGGAAGAAGCGTCAGAAGTAGAAGAAAATAATTCCTCTTAATTTACTCGTAATTAGCCGTGTTAAACATCGATCATAGTAGATAGGTATCGTTGAAGGAGGAGGGGAAAAAAGGGAGAGAAAAAAGGGAAAGAGTGGGATAAGGATAACAGGAACGCAAAAAGAATAATGTACAATACCGTTCAAAAATTTCTAGCATAGCGTGATTTAAAAAACAAAAGAAAAACGGAAAATTTTCTCTTCAAACCGCGTGAATTTCTACGATCTTTAAATTCATTTATAAATCTTACTCTATATCGAAGATAATAGACTTTTGTTTATTATCTTGGATGCTTCAATTCTTACTGAAAATAATTGCGATTCATTTTCTAGTGGATAGAAAGTTTTTCGTAGATATTTTTACTCTTTCTAAATCAAAAGTATGAGGATAGTTACTTATATTTATCAGTCTGTAATTTAATTACGGAGTTAATTAAACGATACAGTTCTTTGTTATAGCTACAACTATGCGTATTCGAACATTATAACTCCGTAAAATTAGTTGTTAATAGTCAATATAGAATAGTATAACAATATTAACATTCGTAGCTACCAAGATTTATTTTTTATGACAAGTGGCCAACAATTTTACAAGAATATATGTATTCTATAAATCATGACTTGGATTCAACGAAAAACAAATATTACTGATGGTCGAATCTAAGTTGAACTAAAAATTTATCGGTGCTTTATAAAATTGGGTGTTATTCGATAAAAATAACCGCGAATACTTCGATGATTTGTACGTACGCGAAACGATATAAAAGCAGCAATCAGCCAACATTAAAACAACCTACAGACACTGATACATGTATCAATAACTTCAACACTAGAACTACCAGCAATTAATATCTATTTCTTCGTATTAAGATAATCAAAGTGACAAGTATTTGCAAAAATACGCACAGCATGACAAAATTAATCTTCATCTACGTCGTTTACACATAATTGCTTATAATCTTAACAAATTCCCTGCTGTTAATTTATGCCACTTTTACAAGAAATCACAACCGGGTCATTTTGGGCAATCTTGTTAGTTTTAATGTTAACCGATTTGTAAAAATGCTAAAGTTGTAGCATACTGTATAGTATAGTATACTGTACATCATAGTATAATGTACTTAATTAATAATTACAGGGCAACGGGTTAAACAATACTAGATCCGAAAAAATGCAACGCGATCGAAACTTTTGAAAGACAATGTAGTGGACGGGTTTTACGCGATGCAACCGCGTCGTCACGGCCAGTGGCGGTGTTGTTAATTAACGATGCACCGTGTGCATTAATTCCGCGTGCGCGAAAAGCGTGCACGTATGGTTCGCGTGGTAGTAGTTCCGTGCCATATACGAGGTGGAAACTTTTGTTATAGACGAGGTGCATAGGCGTGCCGGTGAATTTTTACCACCACCGATAACGCGACGGGTTCCGAGGTGTAACGGGCTGAATATGGCGATTCCAGTCGCGGACTTTGATGCACCTTCGCGCGTACACGGCGACTGGAATTGGCTGCGGAGTCGATTGAAAAAAAAAGGAAAAGAAAAGAAAAGAAAAGAAAGAAAAAAAAACGCCACAGTTAGAAGTCAAGGCGTAACGCTTTATTCGGTATGGTCTCTCCGCCGCGACTTTCTAGTCTTCGTCTTCTTTTTAGCCTTCTCGTATGCTCGCCGAGTAAGTCGGCAAACGATTCCTCTTAATTGCGATTTTCTCTCCCACCGATCCAAGGCCGGATGTCGTTTGGAATTTCGTACGAATCTCGAGACGCTCGGGAATCGCGAGAAACGTTGCTCCGGGTGAAATTCCGCGTTTCGACATTCGCGTAACCGGCACTGTAGAATATGAAACTCGCTTCCGTTCGTGGTCGAATAAAGTAGATACGTTTGCGGGAAGTTGCGAAACTTTAGAACTATTTACAATGAATTTTTCTTTACAATCGAATCGCGCACAGAGAAATAGGAGAAATGTTTTAGGTCGCGGAATAGCGAACAATTTATAAGTAAACTTATAACGATTATTCCGAGGATTATTCTATCGTTGAATCAAAGTTTCACCTGTAATAATTCTACTGCGTTTATACGAGTTCGAATTTTAAAGACGAATGTACGTACATATATTACTTCATTAATTCCTCCACTTTTTCTTTTGTGAAGTTGATCAATTTGGCAAACGAGCAGCTCAGATATGTTTCGTTACTTTGCGAATCTATGATATTAATATTAAAATAGAGCCTCGATTACTCGAATTCTCTGTTATCCAAATGAAAGAAATATAATATATATAAAATATAGTAATGCATAAATTTTATATGTACACAGTTTCACCGAATTTACTCGTCTAGTTTTGTTCTATAACAAGTCGCGTTGCAACGTAATATCTTCGTAACGGTAATTATGAGAACGAAATACAAAATAATTAAAATATTTCGGAAGGAAGAAAATCGAGACCCATTAACGAGACAACACAGTATTATACTCGAGATGATATAACACGTAAAAAACTGTTAAAATTATTACGTCGTTCAGCGCCTAAAGAGTTTCAAAATATATAAATCCTTAATCGAATCTGAAGACTCGTCTTGTATAGGAAAAGTACATTAATATCGGTAAGTACAATGAATTCGAATACTTTTGTGCGACAGTGTACGTTACAAATTGCATCGCAGCGATCGCAGTAACGATTCACTGCTGTATCGTTAATAAAATTAAAGAAACTCGTTGTAAACTATGTCGTCTTTCAAGCAAGTTATACTAGTGGATACAGGGACGGTGTAATTAGGAATCTAATTTAACAAGTATTCGGTTCTTATTGTGCTGTACGAAGAATCGGTAACTCGTTCTCTCGTCGTTACCGTTGATGGACAAAGAACCACGCGATGTAAAGATTGTGATGAAAGAATTGCATTCTGCAAAACAATTGTTCAGAAATATCAAGTAGTTCTAATTGATGTGATACATTGTAATGTTTCGACGAAACGTTTGTTATTTATTAGGCACAGCACAATGCCTCACATTCAATTCGTATACAAGTTTATGCTTCCTTCGATCATAATAACTTCCCTGTTGTAGGTTTAATTATACGGTAATTAAGTATTATTAACTTTCTCTTGCAAAATGAATACGACAAACTTTGCATTTGAAACGGCTTGTATAGAGCGTCGAGTTTCTGCGAAAGAAATGCACGTCGCTGTTTAGAAGTGTGACTTTTTAAGTGTGACTAGAGTTTATAGCTTTTATAATTCTATTAAACGGTAAAACGTCGAGTACTCGAATTAATTGGCGGATAAATCTGTCCCAAATTTTACAGCATTCGTCGTTCAGGTTCAAAGTATAGTGAAAGCTCTTCTACTTCTGATCAAAATTATTTACCCTTCCCACTATTAAATAGTGACACTTTATTTGTACAAATAAATTCATATTACAGATTTGCGTAACACACTTCGAAGTCATGTTGGTTGGTTCATTGTTGCCAACGTTCTTCCGTGTTAAACTTATAAATTTAAATTCGCAACGTAAAAGGTTTAGTTCCAGAGCTGACATGATAATAGTCGAGAAAAACGTTAATTGTGTTACACATGATATCCGTAGAAGAAAGATTACGAATGTAGATCCTTCAACTCTTACTGTACAGACATAAAAATATGAATACGTTAATGATATTATTATATATCGTATCATGGAATCATATCAGTATTATTATGGTTTCAATGCCAATTAGTAAACAATAAAAAAGCAGGTGTTGCATATAATGTCAATTAACTTGTTGTCACACGTGCTTCGAATTTTATTGGAAACATTATTTATTTATCATTATTTATATATTATAGTATTATCCTTCTAATACCACCAAAATTACAATTAGTATATTATCAGCTACATAACGCAGCTAGTTCTTTTTAGTAAAGTCATTATTGTCCGACACGCTCTTTTAAAATATCTAAATTAATCCGATAATTCGACATTTCCGTATTCAAACGTATCGTTTCGATCGTTACGCGTTTATCGGCGGAATTTTGCGAATAAATGTTGGCTGAAATGGTCGGCAAGAGAATGGTATTAAATTCCATGGCGTAACACAAGCAAAACGCGTGAATTTAATATCCTCCTTGATGTTCCGCGTTGATTGTGTAGAAGTATATCAAAGAGGCGCTCTTAAGAGCGCTTTGACATTCTCCTTTCAAGAGGAATGAAAGCATTTTATTCCCCTCCCCCCCCCCCTTTTGGCCGCCTTCCACCCCTTGAATGCTCCATTTCTCCTCTGATATCAACTTCAATCTCGGGTTCTTTTTCTCTGAGGATAAGCAACGGCTTTGCCGGCTGCTGGATCCTTGTACAAGACGGGCCGCGCGGACGCGTGTGAGAAAATGTAGAAGTTTTCTTTACAAATTGACCGAACATGGGAACACGTATGGGATGACTCGTTCAAAAATACGAATACACTCTACCGAGAGTCCTTTTTTTTTTCGCCGCGGTAATGGAAATCAGATCGGCGCGCTCGTTAATTTGACGCTTCCGTTACGTTCAGAGATTAGATGTGTCTAGCGGTGATTCGACTTCATCTGCCCCGATGAATTTGCACTTCGAGTAATTACAAGATTATTATAGATTCCTGCTTTCGCGGTGGCTTCATTGAAAGTACGGGCAGCGATGTGCACGGCGAGAGATCGTTTTTAGCTCGTTACCGTGCGCCCGTGCTTTTATTATTGTTATTAGGTAACATAGAAAGAGGGAGAATAAGTACTCTTACGTTGAATTACGTTTGTGAAAATTCATCTGATCCCGAGTTCTAATTAGAGAGAAATGTAAATTGAAACCTTGGAAAAACGTTTCATATATATGTATCAACCTTAATATATTATTAGAGTTTTTGGAAAAATGTTGCGTTGGAATATCAACACGTTGTATTTCCTGATTCTGGTTAACGCTGTCCAGTTCATTAGCATAGAAGTAATAACGTATGACAGTTTCATAGTACTACGAGCCAAGTATCTCGTATTACAACCAACCCGCTATTTTACTTTCTGTTCGAAACCACAATATGCTTAAAGTTTTCTTTGATTATAGTTATCTTAAAATTTTAAATATTTTAATAGGAATTATTACTATTAATAGGATGAACAATAACCGTAATATCTTACACGAAGTGAGACGTATTCTATCGCGTAAAACATAGTAATTATTGCAATAGAATAACTTACTAGCATAACTTCGAATAACTAGAATACATAACTTAATAGAATAACTTTATTTCTTTAGAGATTTCAATTTAATTCAATTAAATCTCTGATTTAAAGAAAATATTATATTTATAGTTTTTGCATATAAGGTTAACCAATGCATTAGTGCATTAATGCAAACTATATTTTTCCTTTAATTAAATTTCATTTACTTCGATGTTGCAATTATTCTGTATATAAAAAGTTATTATTAGAGATATTATTAGGAAAAGTACAGGAAAAGTAGAGGAAAAATACACAAAGTATTTATACTAATTGCAAGATGAAAATTATAATATTTAATAAGAGAATTAAATATCTATTAAGATTCCGTTTCCTTATTCGTGCTTGCAAAAATATGAATTTCCATAAACATTTCGCAGTCTTGTTATTATTTTATACTTGAAAAGAACTTAGATATTAAGTATACTAATATTTTATACCTTCTCAGTGAAAATTGCTTAGAAGATAGGTTCCTCTATTCTGTTTAAAATATACCCAAAAAATGTAACACTTTGTAATCATTATTATACGTGTCACACAAATATAAAGTTGTTAAACTGTTCAATAATGATTTTCGTGTAATCAATTTTAATTAGCTCGTTTAAGTTATCGGTTTGAAACAAATTGCGAATACAGCACTAATACAAGATCATTAATCACAAACTTGTTCGGGGTATCTGCTTACATACTGCATTTGCATACTTGCAGTAATAATTTACTTTTTTAATTCAAATTACGCGTATGAAATATGTCCGGAAGAATTTATTTTCCAATTTACACTTTTCCAATGTTCGATTATAAAAATAGATCAAGCAGCATCTTGTAATAAAAATGCAAATTGGTTCCTTTTTGCACTAGTTGCATTTAACTTTTCCAGTGCTTAAATATATAAAACATACGAAATGTACAATATAGAAAAGATACGATAAATAAAATAAACAAAAATACATAAAACGTACAAAATAAAGTACACGTTATTATATTTTGGGGGTGAAATTAATTTCTATTTAAAATCAATTCTCCAGGTCGCATTATTCAAACTATGAATTTGCATAAAAATCCGCAGTCTACTGATTAGGAATTAGGAATTAATAAGTATCGATAGAAATCAATTTCTACAAACGGTTTCTACAAAAACAATATAACCGAATGTAATAAAATAAACACGAATGAATTTTCCTTTCAATCCAATATAAACGTAGAAATATTGTACTAATTAATAAAAATGGCAATATTGATATTAGAAAACATATGTAAGTACATACATACAACCATAATATAAATAGAGGAATGAGCAGATGTTGCAAAATTATTTAGTACTCAAAGGGTTAAGTCCCTTTATATTTATTTATGAATATTTATTTTACGAATTGTCACGACATTTTTATTGCTCCAAAATATATCCTAAAGTCTGCAAATATTTAATAAATAAATATTTAACAAATGATAGACTTTCGTGACTGACTTTAAATTTCATTTTAGTTTATAGAAGTTTTCTCGGCAAAATGGAGGGAAAAGAACAAAATTTTCGTGTTATAAAACTTTCGGTTAAAGAGATTCGAGTTATGGAAGTTCGACTGTATATTAAAATTTGTCTGGAAACTTTTGACAGCCACTGTGTAAATATTGTTGCCGCGTTGAAGAAGGCTTGTGGCTATCTCCGTTAAATTATGACGCGAAATTATCTTAACGAGTTAAAATAAATTAAAACGAGTCGAAATTAGAAATTAAAATGTATTTCGATGTCAAACTGTCATGGAGCTAAATCTTATTAGCCTTGATATCTCTGTTTCTTAAGTGTCTGCCTTTCATTTCTATTTCTTCATTCTGCTCCCGCTTTTACTTCATTTGCATTCATTAATCAACTAATGTACAAGTAATTATAAGTAAATAACTTTGTTGATTTTATTTCGAAGTCTCCCCACAGACCTACACTTCTTACCTTAATTGTAATTAGCATCTGCTCATTGCAATTAGCTCGCTGGACTATAAAAGTTTACGCAAATTCATCGAACTTTTACAGCGAAATGTAAATAAATGGACACGTGTAAAGAATTTACTACAGAAATTTCCCAATTGACAATTACCTAGATCTATCATAAATATACTTTAACACTAAAACCAACAACTAAGTTATACTTATTTATACCACAGAAATTAAAACGATAGATGAAAAATACAATGGAATAGAGACAAATCTTTATTCATTCAGTTTACAAAACAAATCACAGTAAATTTGCAATAGTGCATCGGTATAAATCTGCACAATATTTATGAAAATATTTTCCCCATTTACCTTTTTTATATCTAATTGTAATTTACTATAACTCACTACTGTACTTTCTATTGTAATTTACTATAACTCGTTACTGTACTTTCTATTGCAATTTACTGTCTTCCGTATAAAACAAAGGGAATACGGATAAAACGTATTCCTAATGAAACGTCGAAAGAACTCGCGTAAAATGAATCACGAAGAAATTCAGAGTCATTGTAGTGCGGCTTAAATGGCTTGCTGTAAATTTCCTGTGTCGTCGTATTGTATACTTCTGCTATATTGCGAGTATAACGTAACACGTTGTATCTTGGATAACATCTCTGCTAATCCATCATAATCAACTCAAGCACAGGGTGTTTGTCTCCTTAATTCGAAACAGAGAATGGCTAACACGACGGCGATCGAATACAATGATTAAGTTCACGTAATTTCTAACCAGCCTTAGATTTTCTACGCATTAACGTTAAAAAGTTTAGATTCATTTATTACCAGTGAGAAAAGAAATTGAAGCAAGAGCTACTTGTAAAGAAACGCATAATGCAAGTTAATAAAGGCAAGTTAATAAATGCTAAATGCTCTTAACCCTAACGTTATAATTCTATTCGGGCCCCACATAAACGTTCACCAAATTATGAATAAATAAATAAATAAATTTCAAGTATAACAATAATTCTAGTCCACGAGAAGTTGAAGATTATCAACTATAAATTGCGTACAATGATTCAGTGTGTTTCGTACGCGATACGATATTATAATAACGAATAGGTAACGCTGAAAGGTATGAAATTTGAAGAATTCGTAAGGTAAAGGGTTAAGTAAACGTTTAACCATATTTTTTCCGCGCCGTGCAAAGGCTAGACGCGTAAGTACAGTTCCGAGAAGCATTAAGAAGGCGCTACATGTATGTTCCACATTCTAGCTTACGCATTACGCAGAAGATAGTGTTGGGTGAAATCTTTGGTAACAGTTCGTTGTACGTTGGTTACGTTCTTGGGAAAATTCTCAGAGGATTCTCCGGCGAGACAAAGGGGGCATCATACCTGCGTACCGTTTGCCGGAAGTTTGGAAGGGGGTTGCGATAGCTGTTCAGATACATCACTTTTCCTCGTGGATCAACCTCCGAGGCGAGAACAAATCGGAACAATTGTGACCATAATTGCGAAGGTGGTCTAAGTCAAACTTTGAAAAAAAAAAAAACAAATGAGTTTATCAGTTATTTCACAACGCAGTATTTGAAACTAAATTAATTCAATGTCATTTTTACGGTATTGTAAAAAATGAACCGTTAATGGTTGTTGTTTCAACGTTACACGGAATTCATTTAGCGTTAATTATGAAAGTGGTCTACCTGTATCTTGAAACAAGAAATATATCGCTTAGACCACTTTCATAATTATGCGCACAATTGTCGATGACGACATCTTCTGTTTCTATGCATCAACAGTGACTATTCATTTCAGTGAATATTCATTTACAGGGAACATAATAAATTTTGAACTTAAAACACCGATCGTGTAAAACAGCAAAGGCTTTGAATTGGTTATTTTAAGAATTAGATTGAACCTGTATAATGCTATGCGACTTAAACAATTACATATCCATGTGTTTAAACTTGTTGAATTTTATCTGATTGGCATATCACCTTATTGTTCCATTTTCTTTTTCTTTATCGTTATCTTGACGTCAGTCACTTATACAGTACATAGTAATTCGTGATTTCCAGATCGAAATGAAACGTTTCACTTGATTATAAATTTATTCATCGTGGAAGTAAATAAAATTCGGATTATAGAAGGATAACTTATGGAATTCCAATAGATACTAGGATATACTTCTATGCATATTATTATAGATCAATTATGTCGAAAATAATCGCATATCACAAGAATTATATTCGATCCGACCATAAAAATTAATATAATTAACCTTCTATTCGTGTATTTAACTTTGTTGAATTTTATCGCAAAACTGTGTAAGAAACAAATTTATTTAGCTGTTTTAATTTTGGTTGAACCAATCAATTATAAGCTACAGTAATCCGAGTTAAATTAATCATTTAGAAGATACAATAATCTTGGTTAAACTAATCATTTAGAAGCTACAATAATCTTAGTTAAATTAATCATTTAAAAGATACAATAATCTTGGTTAAATTAATCGTTTAGAAGCTACAATAATCTTAGTTAAATTAATCATTTACAAGCTACAATAATCTTAATTAAACTAACCATTTATAAGCTACAATAATCTTAGTTAAACTAACCACTTATAAGCTACAATAATCTTAGTTAAATTAATCATTTATAAGCTACAACAATCTTAGTTAAATTAACCATTTATAAGCTACAATAATCTTAGTTAAATAAATCATTTATAAGCTACAACAATCTTAGTTAAACTAACCATTTACAAGCTACAATAATCTTAGTTAAATTAATCATTTATAAGCTACAATAATCTTAGTTAAGTTAACCATTTGTAAGCTACAATAATTTTCATAAAACCTAATCATTTGTAAGCTACAATAATTAACGTTGACAATATTTAAAGATAAAATTCACTTTGAACAAAAAACTAAAACACTTGGTGTTCGTAATTAACGCTCTGTGAATGGTTAATGAATGGGATGAATCTCGAACAGGTTGTTAATCAATATCGAATCAATTGCTACAGAAAGCTAAAGTATTCATTAATACAGCTGATGTATGAATTTTCATATAGATGGAAGACTATACGCGATACATGGAATAACACTAACATAAATGTTCTCAATGTTCATCCGTTAAAGCAGGAAGTCTCCTGCGGAGCAAAAAGACTTCATTATACCGTGTAACACATTTTCCTTATTCGTAACAGTATATACATATATATATAAAGCAGTAGAATTCTGAATAGTTTAAAAAATTATTATATTCCTGAACCATTAACTTAACCCTTTGCCCTATGATTATTTTATTACCTATTAAAGTTAGCATTAGTTAATTACTATTTTTATAATGCGTCGCGAACCAATCGTTTTAACATTGCAAGCAACTTTTATTTAATAACCTTCAAACTTACGATGCAAAGCTAAAATTCCACTTCAAATTAAATTGCATCCTCGATAATAGTCGTTTTCGTTAGATCTTTTTCATAATTTATAAAACGAGTGTGACTCGTTATTGTAGAGCAAAGGGTTGAATATTGAATAATGCAAATCCATTGTTTGCATTAACATCTGTACATATACAAACATAATTTTATACATCGTAATTTTTAATTTAATAACGTTTAATTTTTCTATACAAAAATTGACGACCATTGTTTGAACATTGATAAGTATAATTACTGAGTTTTAAATTGATTGTTTATTAGCTTTCGTGAAAATAATTCCCAAACTTCTCGTTTCACGATTATTACTTTACGACCTGATATTGAAACAGAATTTCGATGCTTGAGATAAAATTAAAGATGACAAATCGAGTTGTTTAGGATTCGAATTAATCTTTCCTTCGTCATTAATAACTTGTATATTTCAAGTAAATAAATTATATTCATCTATAAAATGGAAAAGTGGTTGAAACCAAAAGGGTCACTCTTCTATTCCATTTCAAAGTTTAATGGATTTTAGTAGCACGCCCAGGAAATAATATTTTAATACAGAAGTTCAATTTGCATATTTTCTGAATATTGTTAAGATTTCTCTTCGCCTTTTTCTCATATTTGTCACGTAGAATGGAGCTACGTAATTAGACGCTTTAAAAGCATGTAATTACGATATATCTTAATGGGATACGGAAGACATGCGAGTCATCGTGTCACTTTGTCTTATCAAAAATGTCATTTTGAATATTTATGATTATAATGTATATTTGTACAATACTCGCTTATGAAAGCAAGAGTGGGGCAAAAGTGAGACCTAAGAATATAATTTTATAACGCTGATATGGTCAAATATAATATAAATATAATATATACAATGTATAATGTAAAAGCTGACATTAATCAAATAAAAAAGAAATTATAATTTTTAACTATAAATTATACTGTATATATATATAGTATATATATAGTATATATAGTATATATATTTAATTAGTGTATTTTCATGGCAAAATCCAGCTAGCATCCAGTTTTTTAATTTTATTAGCAAAAATATAAATTTGCACAAAGATATGAAGCAGTGTGCTAATGACTTGTGTAGCAGTGCAACTATAATTTTAGTATTATAATTCAAAGACGACACTATTTCCGATCATTCTAACGATATAATTGATGCAATATTCTGGAGAGGTGTGACGAAACATTTTAGAAGCTGTCTATGTAGATCCTAGCATTTCACCTAAGTTTAATAAGACTCGTAACTAGTTTGAAGTTTCTAATTTCTGCTAGTTCAAACTAATTATAAAGGATACAGAGAATTTAATTACAAAGGATTCTATGGTTATATTGATTCGAAGTGGTTAATTACATACATGTGTAACGATTAAATCGGTACTTTTACGTTACACCGAATAGCATCGTATGGTTTATTTTATATAATACAGTGATAGGATAAATTAAGTTGCTATTAAGTATCAGTTAAGTTGTCGAAATGTAAATATGCAAAGAAATGGAATCCACTCACAAGCAGTCACTTGGGAAAGCAATAATCGAAGAGGAAATTGTATTAGATACTTGATTACTGGAAATAAAAGTAGGGCAAAGATAATTAAGATTATTAAAATTAATAAAGTTTGAGTTTCTCGGAAAGTTTTACGAGCTTTCCAATGATGCAAATTAATAGAAATTATGTTTAAGTTTTTCGAAATTTAACTTCGTCAAAGAGACACTGTTGACCTAATATTTTTAGACGTGTGATAAAGGGAATATCTGTATTCTTTCTAGGAGAATTGTAGCTTTCGCGGAATATTTTTATAGTCAATTCGGTGTTTATTAATTAAAGTTTCCGTCAAGCTCGTAACGATGATTTATGGTTGTTAATATGCAGACTATAAACCGTTATACGACTATAATTCGCATAAAACGTCGATAATGAAGTTTCGTAGTAGTAAAAGTCGGTGAAAGTTTTCGAATTACGAATTTCATAATTCGCAGATTTATGTACGTCGGTAGAAATTTACTTCCTAGTCTGCAGCTGATGATACTGTATTTATGCGTACGAAAGTATTACTGAATTGCGTGTTAATTACAACGGAAGATTATTCGCACTTTGATCTCCCTTTCACGAACAGATTATAGAACCAATGAAAATCGTCGCTACGAATATTCCATAGAATCATACAAATTAGACAGAATTTATGAATGGACGAACGAAAATTACCACCATAAATATTTCTACAAGTATAAAATTATCAAAACTGTCGAATGGATGTTGCGAAGCAACCTTTGCAAATAGAAAAATAAATTATTAGCACTGTGCAATAGTCTTTTATAATAAATATCTTTTACTTAAAATTTTCCTTTAATTGTAATATTTTCGGACACATTCAAACCGGAAATTTATATTCACCTGTAAATGGCTCGACAAATAAATTAAATATTAAATACGTCCACCTAAATTGACGAAGATAAGCCTAAGAAGATAAAAGATGAGCTTAAGGCTCATCTTTATTAAGCTTGAATTGGTACATAATTTTTAACACAAGTGGTGTGGATTAATTGTTGTAAATACAATGCACTGAATTAACTGCTCTTTACATTTCTTACGCTCCAGATTTAGACTCTTACAATGTGTTCCTGTTAAAAAAAAAAAGAAACTATGACGCACTACATAATTATGTAAAAACATTGTCGTTTGCTTTCCAACGATCTACCTTAGAATTCGTCCACACGATACAGTTCTTTTATTTCCTTACCAATCCAGTAATTTTACGGTATCGATAATAACCGAAAGCAACATTCGCACAGTTTGCGCGCATTTTTGTCAACGTACGAATCGACCGATTCGCTACAAGCTGCGATTAAAACGAAAAGAAAAAGCTAATAATTAGCCGCTTCGATTCGAGTGAAACGATCGACGATTAGGCTTGCGTTGATTTTCCGCTCGCGGTAGCCCTGATTCTATCACGGTCGCTTTCTTCTCGGCCGCGATGCCATCTCAAGGCAAGTTTAGTTCAGTGACACCTCTTTTTAGACGCATTATTATATGCACGCAAAGAGCATGCGAGCCGGCGCGCTCGTTCGCTTCGCCAGAGCCGTGCTCGTGAACATCCAGATCCTGTTCTCGATGTTGCTTGGAAAAATCCGATGGATATCGTCGAAGCGAGACCGACGGCTGACGTTTACGATGAGAAATCCTAGCGCGCTCGGAATCGTCGCCTTTAAACGCGCGTCAACCAACGTTCGTTCCGTTTCGACACTTTGTCATCGGATATCCGTATTCATGGTAATGTAATCGCGGCGTAATTCGTGCGCCTGTCAAACCTATACGATCGTTTATCTTGGCTTGCCGATGCAATTCGGTGTTACGCCCGTGATACATACGCAGAAATTCTGCTGTCAATTTTGACGCGAGATATTCGACGTTCCTCCGACGGAAAGATTTTAACCCTTTGCGGACGAGAAAAAATAACACTTAACAAATTTTCACACAATTATGAATCTATTACGAATTGAATTTCATAACGCTTAACGATTTTTCGCTCGGTTATTATCAAAAGTGCCTATTAGCGTCATTAATTCAAATTTCTTGCTTCGAAAATCGACATTTATCCTGAAACTTTGGGCGACTATTTGCCGACACTCGTCCGCAAAGGGTTAAAGTATTGGCGTATTAAGGAACACCGGAACGAGACTTTTCCTTGGTTCGTAATGCAAAAAATTCGCATACAAATTGTTATTAGTATATAGGGACCGAAAAACTCTTCGGTATATGAATAAATTAATACGATGATCTTTTAGGAAGCTAAGAGTTGTTCCACGTTTCGTTTAAAGGTAGAAACAGATCTGAAGAAATCTAGAATGGTGGTTTTGTTGACGTTAACCCTTTCGTTATCGGCGCATAGGAACTGAAATCTAAACGCGTAGTTAATGATAATGTTTATTATTATAAAAATGATATCTGGACAAATGTTTTAATACCATAATTTAATTGTACCGTAATATTGACGTACGAACGATTGCAGAAATTGTATTGCGTTGTAGGTAAAATGTACGTATGTTTTTAACAAACATCAGTCGAATTCTTGGTGACGTATATATATACGTCCATAGCAGCGACAGGTTTAACCCTTTGCGGACTAGTGTCGACAAATAGTCGCCTAATAATTTTTTGGCTTTCCGAACCCATGTCGTCTTTTAAAGCGCAAAACTTAACGTAATGAATACTTACAATCTCTAATGAATACTTGAAATCGTTGGAAATTACATGGTTTGGAACTCGAAAGCTTGAAAACTCAAAGTCGTAGAATTCAAAACTTAAGTATGTACTTCCACAAGTTTCATTACTTCTCGTCCGCAAAGGGTTAATAGTAATTCTATTTATACGCTAGACTAATAACGTTTGTACCATTTGTACCCTTTGCACTCGAGAGCTTTCGAAATTAGTTGATTTCGGTGAGTTAGAGTTGCCTGTCGCGTGCAAAGGGTTAACAATTTTATATTAGTTCAAATAAATTTGTAGTGAAATAATTAGTCTCTGAATTACAACTGAAATAGAAGGATCATTTCAGAAATTCAATATAAATTAAATTCATTGAATGTAAAGTTCAAAACCAACTCGTTTCGAGGACTTAGAGTCGCCACTCGAGTGCAAAGGGTTAATGAAGAATCATTTTGTTTACAGATAGAGCGCGAGGTTGTCCTGTCGTCGGGAGATAAGAATTCCAAGATTCCTATTCTTCACGAGTACAAACAAAGGGCTGCCGGAAGAGTCGCCATTGCACCGGATGCACCGATCAAACAGCAAGCTTGGGTTCAAGAGGTGAGCTAAATCTCTTATTAATCTTCATAATCTCCCGCACTCGCTACGAACAATAAAACTTCTTATCTAGTTAACCGTTAAGTCGAACAGCATTGTACCATTTTCATGATACAATGCCGTTTAAATATTCAATACTACGCGTTACTTTAATTCGTAGATTGCGATTGGTAAACAATGTTGTTACGGGCAGACTAATTAGTCAGCAACGATTCTTACAAGATAAGAAGAAAAAAATAGTTCCCTTATTTAATTCAATGTAACGAAGCTATGCTGCGCTAATGCAATTTTGTTTTACTAATTTATTAAGACAAATTGTATTTGTCGCGTATATAAGGCTTCATTTCTCGCGTATAAAAATTACTTTCGAATAATTAGGATTTTATAAAACAGAAGCTGTCGATGCACAAATCTTTAGGCTGATATTTACAGCCATTGCGATTAAAATAAATACGTTTACCTTATTTTATTAGGAGCGTTTCTTATCCGAGAGAGATCTAAACTCGAGATTTACACTATATAGCGGCTATAAAAAGTATTCGCGCGTATTTCAATTTTTAACGAGTCGCTCTTTGATTAGGTTCTACATTTTATGTGCAACATTTAGAATACTATTCGAATACTTAGATCATTTACGATATTATTGAAATATTTGCAACATTTAGAATACTATTCGAATACTTAGATCATTTACGATGTTATTTAAATATTTACAATGTTTAGAAGATTATTCGAATACCTATAATATTTGCAATAGTATTTAAATATGTACAGGGTTTACAATATTAAAATAATAATATTCGCTAGAGGATTGATGTTGATTCGAATCAGATGATAATTTCGAACTTCTAACTGGAAGTGTGTACGCATATACATACGCGAAGACTACTCACATACTTACGTGTTTTTTGATTTATGTTGCTCTGGAACTAATTATACGTAGTACATAAGTCCAGGATATGGCTGCAATTATTTTTCCAATTTTTTACTCAAGTATGACTGATACGTGCTCGTATTCTCTACTAATAAAACACTTTTGCTTAATGACCTAATATAGTGCAATGCGCTTATTATGATCACTTTAGGATTGCAGTTTTTGATAAAAATAACCGACTAATAATGCTACACAGAGAGTAAACAATTTTCTCTATTTAACTCCATTCATTACAAATAATCGTGACATTTGTACGCAGCTTTTTTTTCGATATATACTATCTTTGTTACTTACAAATAGATTTGCTGGTTGCATAGTTCAACATGCAAATTGTCATAAATCTACCGCATAACATTTAACTATCTCGAAGTATTTAATTACCTGCTTTGATTCGAAAATAACAAAGTATACATTCGATCCAATAATATATACCGTTGTATTCCGCTGAGGTTGTTGGTTTATTACATGTAATAAGTACAACGTCGAGCGAAATAAAGACGAAGTTCACTGTATAGCAGAGTGTATCCGCGTTTTACAAGCGTAGTTGCGCGTCCTAAGACGATTCGGACTGTTCTGTCGTGTCATATGAAAACTGTGTTTTTGGAGACTCGGAAAATAGAGTGGTAGGGATTCGCTTGGGTTCGATGGTCGGTAAGAGTTGAGGTAGCAGCATCGAGGTTCGGAGATGACTAACCAAGATGAAATCATCATCTATCGAAAGATTTTGGAATGTTTGCTGCTGGAGTTTGGTTTATCGTGTTCGAATAAGGATGAGAAGGTCGCGTTGTCTTAACTAAATATAATATAGTACTAATGATTCACGTTGGCATGCAACAATAGATTTTAACATACAATATTAAAATACTACCTAAGATTTCAAGGGATTTAAGATTAAGATACGATAAGATTTTGCACATCGCGTGCATCCTCTATTTCTTTTTCCATGATTAAATTCCTCACGGATAAATGTACAAAAATCTGCGCTCCAGTCGTAAGTTCCGCGTAAAAACGAAAGGCACACCACCGGCTAACTGAAACGCGTATTTATCTCTGTTGATTTACGCGACTCGCAAAGTGACCGTGCGAAATGGTAAGTTAGCGAAGTTGATGGAAAGCTATTCGTCTTCGAATCGCGGTTATTACGAAATCTTTCATTGACTAGAGATTGGCTCACGCGAGTGCAACTCGCGCGGTGGCCGTGCACCTACGTGAATTGCTGGTGGCGCGAGTAGGTGACGGGTAATGCACGTGCCACGAGATACTGTTCCACAATCGTAGGTTATAGACGGATGTGAGCGCCAAAGGGCGTGCAAAGAACGTGGAAAATAATCTTAGATCTACGTTCGGAGCATTTTCTTTGTCCGCCGCGACTCCCATACGCTGGTGTCTCGATTGTTTTGTTTTTTCGTTGCCTTTGCCGACAAAAACATTGTCGTGGAACCGGCGTTAAAACTTAATGACTCGACTGATTGCATCGCACGTTTATCGTGTCCTGTTAACCTAATATTCGACAGAACGTTTTAAAGTATTCGACGTTTCGCATGCTTTTTATCCTTTACAATTCTACGCGTATGTATTATATACAGTCGCATGCTTAAGAATTCAACTACTCCTTTGGAATTTTAGGATCATTTCATGGCACTAATTTATTTGCAGTTATTTATTAACAGTTAAAATTATTACTATTATTATTAACGATGTTAGTTCCAATTGGTTGTAGAAAACAGTGAAAAGTGAAAATTTAACGTCACGAATAAATTGTTAATAAATTGATTAAATTTTGTTGCTGTAACTATTTTTCTATTTTTGTTCGACCATCTAAAGCGTCTGTAAGATTTTCCAAATTTATTTGACGTCGATAAGAATGGTACGAAGTAGTCAAAAAAAGTTTAAAATGAAAGGTAAAGAACGTGAAATTTAGTACCCAAGAAAGTGATTGCTCTATTATTAAAAAATTCTTTTATCCGAAGACTCGCGATTAATTCGGATACGAGAGTAATATTCTGGTAATTCGGTTACTGTACTCGTAAACCGAGGAAGACCGGTGATTGTTTGGACGCGACGAAACGTCGGACACGTTTATGATTCCCAGCGTAATGCTGCGGGTGATGAAATTGTTTATCTCGCGTGTATTCTCGCATCGAATCAGTTAATATCGCGTACGATGTTTTGTTTTCATAAATCACAAGCCCGACAAGTTGAATGAAACGCATAATTCTTATCCGTTTTAGCGTTACGCAACGCGAAAAGGTGTCGCTACGTTTGACAGTAATTCGCAATTAATATAACATGAATGCAAATTACTCTAATCATGTAATTAGGCGCAAACAAAGCGTAATAATGGCGTAGAAACTATTTTAACGTGGCTCCAATTTAAAACAATGTATTCAACGATATTGTTCGCGTGAAATTCCATACGTCACCGATACATTTTATAATAGTATTGCGTGAAGTGTAGAAAAGTGGTGTAAAACATCTCTGTTCGCGTGCAGCACTGAAAACAGTACGCGTGCGGATTGCTCGCTACAACACCGGGCTATTGTTTTTGATCATGTAGGCGTTCCGTAAATCTATTACCAGTTTCTCTTCATTTGTTCAGTGGCGCACATAAATCGTTTCTCTGGCTGTACTAGCAGACAGGGAATTTGTATAGACAAATATTTCGAGATGTTTGAAAGCTACAGATATGTTTGTTCAATATCTCCGACTAATATATTTCGCGAATATATCGTGGAATTAATTAAAAAAGGGATTTACAATATTATTTTAGTAGAATATATGAAAACTTTCTAAAATTTATACTCTTAATTAATACTGGCAAAATGTCCATAGAAAATTAGTGTAATTTTAATGTCCATTAGACGAAATAAATCCACCATTGCATCACGCATTTTATATTCTTGTATTATATCAATATATAAACGTATGAATATCATCAATATATCGTTATATCGATATACGTATAATTTTATACGCGTTAGGTAATTTAATATTCGTTTAAATAATTGTTGGCCTTTACATTGTCTTCTTTAATATATTCCCTGTTACTTAATATATTTGCTGTAAACAGAAGTATTTAGTTTATAATAAAAAGGACTGCTTTTGTAAATTTAACTTCGCTTATCACTTTATCAAATACCGTAATAAATATATTTCACTTGAAGTTATTAATTGCAGCCCTAAATTGAGGATGCAGCGAAGGTCACAATTAATTATGATATTTCTGTCCAATTACCGATGTTGTACTTTTAATCATTCATCATCGCAATTTCTCGTTAACAAATAAGTAATATTCTCACTGCAATTCACTGTGCGAATTTTCGTATTTTCCTTTAAATTGACGCGTTATCGCGACGCGGATCTGTTGACTTTATCAAATAGCTACTAATTAGAAAGCGTTCATTTATTAAAATTCGAAACACGCATTAAATGTGCGCATAATTTCTATAATTATCGGATAATAATACCTTACATTGTAATTCGAGTGCTCGATTTTGATAAGTAACGATTTTTTAAGGTAATAAGTATGAATTATTTTTTCGTATGAATATTCATACGCATATTGGAGAATTTAACGATTCTTCGTAACAAGTATGAAGAAACTAGTATAGCGATGAATTATTGAAACAGCTCGGCTGTATTTGTGTGCACGAGTAATTAATTAAGGACAATTTTATCGTTAAGGATTAATTGCGAGGAAATATACCATAAAAGTACACGCAAAAACCAGATCGATCTATTCAAATGCAATAATCATTTTGTACGTTTTATTTTGCTTAACTTTTGATGACGTACCTTGGCAAAATATAAATTACAAATTTAAAGTGGCGAAAATACAAGTAACAAAAGTTAATATAAATCTGCTGTGAAGAAAGGAAAAAGAATTTAATATATGTAATATTTTAACCTGTACAAATATGTAACAAATGAGAACAAATAAGGATATATAGGAAGATATAAGAACATAGTAGAACATATAAGAATTATAAAAGCATATAAGAACATATACGAACTTTTAAGGACATATGAAAACATATGAGAACATATGAGAACATATAAGAGCATATAACAAAATATAGGAACATATAAGAACATATGAAAACATATGAGAACATATGAGAACATATAAGAGCATATAACAAAATATAGGAACATATAAGAACATATAAGAACATATGAAAACATATGAGAACATATGAGAGCATATAAGAACATATGAAAACATATGAAAACATATGAGAACATACAAGAACATATAAGAACACATAAGAATATATAGGAACATATAAGAACATATAAGAACATATGAGAACATATGAAAACATATGAAAACATATGAAAACATATGAGAACATATGAGAACATATAAGAACATATAAGAACATATAGGAACGTATGAGAACATATAAGAACATATAAGAACATATAAGAACACATAAGAACACATAAGAACATATAAGAATATATAGGAACATAGAAGAACTTATAAGAACATATGAAAACATATGAAAACATATAAGTACATATAGGAACATATGAGAACATATAAGAACATATGAGAATACAGCAGTAGAAATTTAGCCTCGTTACTTTCTTGCTGCACCGTGTATTTGATCAGCTGCGTGAAACACTGTCTTTCTGCAGTTTCTTGGAAACTATAACTACTTTCTTAGTAAATGTTTAAACTATACCATAGGTATTTTTTTTTTGTATACCTGAAAGATAAAAGTTGTACAGCAAGGCATGAGAATATTTTTGCTTTCGAATGTACAAGAAAGTAATACAAACTTGTGATAAAGTTGTGTTGCTCGTTGTATCACCGTGAGTGCCAATGGATAGGATTCACTTCGCCATATAAGACGACTGGCTTTTATTACCCTCTCGATAAAATGGAACCTATTTTGCATAATACGTATCATCGTGCAGAGTGCGGCATGATAGTTTACCAAACCAAAGCTGCAGGCTATGAAACGTGTCCCACATGTGCTGTGGAGCATAATCATGGCGCTCTTGAAAATTCAAGTAATCCACTAACTTCCTCTTTACGTACAAATCTGATTTTTTTTTTTAATCGACAGTTGTAAATTAAATTGATTGCATAGGACACACTGTGCTATTTAGATAATAGAAATATAGTATTTATAAGAGTTTATAAGATTCTTCGTCTTGTCCTTATTAAACGTTTCTATTTAAATTACAGTATTTCTATTTAATGTAGAATATTTCTATTTGATGTACAGCATTTCTATTTGATGTAAAATATTTCTATTTAATATGCAACAATTCTATTTAATGTACAACATTTCTATTTAATATGCAACAATTCTATTTAATGTACAACATTTCTATTTAATATGCAACATTTCTATTTAATGTACAACATTTCTATTTAATGTACAACATTTCTATTTAACGTACAATATTTCAATATAATATACAACATTTCTAGTTAATGTAGGATATTTTTATTTAACTTACAGTAGATTTCTGCATCCCTATTTATTTTAGAAACAAATCAGAATTTTGTAAAATTCTGACAACTCGTGCAAATCTATTTTTATAGATTCCTTATATTCTCCATTATTTTATAGGATTTTGTGAAATAAATTGGGAAGAATTATCACGTATTAGATTTAGAATTAAATTATTATACACAGATTCGTATTTAGAATGGTTTGTTATGAATTTCACGGTAAGCTTTTCTAAAAACAATTTCTGTCTTTTCTTTACATATTAAAATGAGTAACTGTACGCAATTTTATCTTTTCTCGCCATACTAAATACGAAATCCTAATTACAGTGGATTAATGCATTTGCTTTATTTTCTACTATTTTCATTTAACACAGGCTTGGTTCATTCATTTAACTGTGGTGCACAGAAATTGCAAGAGATACTACACGGTTACCTTAATTAAAACGGATTAAAAATTTATCCACGTAACCGGCAAACGCGACCATAAATGGATACACGTGAAAGTGGCCACTAATCAGAAGATTAAGAAATTGGGCCCACGCGAGAAATGCGAGTAATTTCGTTGTCTTACATCGAATATAAACCGATGTTAACGTTGATAGTTACATTGAGTGATCAGTAGGTGAAACGTTGATTAAGGAAACTGATAAATTCCCAGTAGATATCTTTTCTCTCGATCATCGAATTCCACATGCGAACCGATGGATCTCTATTACTAACTTAGTAACTCATTGATAAAATCACAAGATATTAAATAATCAGATATTTCTCGAAGCCACGTTTTATAGAAATCGGTGAAAATTTCAATTAAGGGAAACTTCGTCTCTTTTAACTCGTGCCGTGTTCCAAACTTTTGTGCAGCAGCGTAATACAGAAAATTGACGTATAAAACTTCTATTAACAAGGGAATCAACCATTAACAAGCAAATGATCTTATTACGTTAAATGAATCACCACCGAACCTGTCCGCTAAAAAATTCCATTTTCTTCCTGAACGTTACGCGTAAATTCTATTAAATAAAGAAAAACAAGAATTGTTGTACCTGAGTGGTTAAACTATAACCGGTATTTATTTAACGATAAACAATAGTAAACTAGAACAATAACTTCCTCTCAATTCTACTAATTGCTGGTATTTCAAATATGCTTTACTTCCCCTACAATAATCATATAATAATCGTCTAATAATTGTGCAATAATCGTACAACAATCGTATAATAATCGTACACAATGGTAAATATAATACGTAAAACAATACTTTCTCACACGAAGCATAAAGATTCACAAACAGTCTGGTAAACGAATACTTTTATTTCATTTACATTATTTATTTATTTTTAACTGGTATTTATATATATATATACAATCAATACTATAGAATTGTTACAAAAATAACAGCTTTAATCTCTTGTCCTACAATTATTCAATTAACTATTTAGGCTAGCTTTAGTAGATCACTCATTTTATATCGTGTCGCGTACAAATCATTCGAATATTATAACAAATTTTGACTCGATAACCTCGTATTATAATACCCAGCTAAAATCAGAGTTCAAATTAAATGTTATTCTTGATGGTAGGCGTTTTTGTTGGATCTGTGGCATAATTCATAAAACGAGTGTGACTCATTATAGGGAAACGAGTTAATAAATAAAATAGCGTGTAACATTAACGTAGTTGCACGAATAAATTACCGAAGAACGATTCGTTAACATTTCAACTTTGTCTTCTCGCCGGTTGCGCGAAATTCATACGTTAGATTCAGCGGCGTGTAATCCTCAATCCTCGCACAGTAGCTGCGCAGGAACCATAAGTCAGAAAATCTTTTTTCGTATGCGCAAAGCGTGTCACAGAGCCCTACGGGCACAACTTCGCTTCGTTCTATCTGCCGTCTTTCTCTCTCTCTTCCATCTCTATCTCTCTATCTTTTTGCCTGACAGTGTCAGTTGTTATTCCAACCGCATCCCTTCCTAAGAACCGGAGGATTCAGTCCGACAACTTTGAAATTCCCTCTGCGGTTTAAACGGACACGCTGCCATTAGCCGTCCGCTGTCCTCTTCGACAGAGAATTGTTTTCGGTGGATTCCGGCAAATTGAGCCGAGGAAATTTCTCCCCGTACGCGTCTCTCGCTGTGAGAAATGCGCTCCCCCTTCCAGAGGAATATTCGAGAAGCGAAATAGACTCGAGTAGCTTTCAATTATGCCCGTGAAACTGAAGCGAAGTTTAGCTGCCACCGAATGGATTAATAGACACGTTTAAATGGAAACAAAAGACGGCGAGCTTCGAGCGTCTTATTCAGTTACCGTTCCGTTTTACTCGCATCAATGTTAACACTAGGTTTACGGAGAACTCGTCACGTTGACGCATTCGCAGATTTCACGCTTGAAATTATAGAGACCATAAATATTATTTTTCACTACTTTATGTTAACTTTAATAACTTGATTCTCTTCATCCTCAACCTACTAATTTCGAATGTTTATATGCAGTATACGTATTTTTTCGGAAGCCTGGCAAATTATGCACGTAACGCCTGTAAAATTAATGTTAACAGCAGTATTGCTTTATTACGTGCCGCTTAAAAATACTCGTTGGTTAGGAGACTTAAAAACGTTGTCGTAAACATTGGTTTCACGGTAGTTAAGAAATGGAATGTTGAAAGAAAGACACGACCGAGTAGCGCCACTTTAAATCTTGGCATCGTCTGCTGTTTAATCTCAAACAATCTTATCCCATTTTCTACGTAGCACCGTTAGACTAATTGTAAGCACAGAATAGATCGCTGATTTATAGGAGACATCGTAAATTTCAAACTAAAATTCCAATCGTGTAAAAAAGCAGAGGCTTCGAATTGTTTTAAGAATTATATTCCACCAGGCCATGAACGTTACGAAAATGAACTTTTTATAACACTATACAACTTAAAAATAACATATCCATGTATTTAAATTTGTTGAACTTTATCTCGTTAGCATATCACAGTGCTATTCTATTTTCTTTTTCTTTATCGTTACATTCGCTTATTATTGTTTGCAATATTTGTAAAGAAAAGGTTCTGCCTCGTTTGGTGCAAGTTAATGTGAATCAGATAAAAATAAGGAGCGTTTTCAAATGTTAGAAATGTTGCATTCGTAATCGTATCGTATTAATTAAAATTGCCATTCTTATCGACAATAAATATAAAGATTGTAGATACATGTTATCCTCCGGAAAAAAATCCTCGATTCGAAGTACAATCTAAGACTTACAATTAGTAACATCTTAAGCGTCGAAGCTACTGAAGCTGTAATTGAAGTAGAAGCAGAATATTGGAAAAAGTATAAATATGCTCTCATCACGCTCTATAATGTTAAAGGAACATTCGTGGCCTGCGAATTAATTTCGTCCGATAAGAAGCACCAATTGACTGTCGACGATATGAAGAAAATTATTTTAACATATTGTTATGCAAATTACAATAAGTAACAAGTAAAAATAATAAATCGATTTGCATACGCATTTTTCATACCTTCGAATATATTTCGCTTGAATTTTGCATACATTTTGCATGTTTTAGCATACAAATTTTACATGGACATTTGCAGTGTAATAACGCGTCTTACTCACGCGTAGAATATAGTTATTAAGAAAGATCGACGCAACATTGTTACACGGTTAATTAAATGCTCCTCGTGAAATGGTGCTACTAACGAACATAAAAATGAGCGAAAAATGAAAGGACTTTCCTTTTATTACCGTGAAAAGCAACAAACTCGGTTAACTACTGTAAGTGTCAGCTCTATTATAAAAAAAAGAAAAGGAAAAAACGTGTAATTTCACGTGTGCTCTCACGATGTTAAAACATTTCTGAAGTTCCTAGGCTCTTAAGCTGGCCGATTTAATAACGAATCCCACACTTTCCCTCGCACCGTGTTACATAAAATGTCTCCAAGCCGGTTAATTGCTTGTCTGTGACCTGTCGCGAAACTTTTAGATGTATTCAACCCGGCGCACGAGAAATAACTTTTCTCTAACGCTAATTGCGCGCAACTCGTGGCCTGACAGCCGTACACGCTTACCAATAAATTGATGCTCTCTGTTTCCGAATAATTTCATTTGCTGGCTTGTTAGCATTCGCCTCGATTCGCTGAGCAAACGTTACTTAATTAAGTTAAGCTTGTTTGTTCGTGGATACTTTAATGGAATGATGTACAGGGTTATCCAAAAGTACCTTTAGGATGTTGAACGAGAATATCTGTCAACCCGCCATGTTTGTTAGTAAAATAAAGGCGAAAAAAATAAAAATTGAAACGAGAACGAACGAAGATAATAGAAATAAAAAAAACAGATTAGAAAAGGGTAAAGTAGAAAGGGAAAAAAAGAAAGTGAAGGTAAGTGTTCCTATAGTCTATTTTGCATAATAATGTGGCGTTTCTAACGACAGCTGGAAATTTCTTTTGGAATTTTTATATGTATATACTAAAATCGTAGTGCAGTGGAATATCCTATAACGCATGACGCGAGCAAAGCGGTATCTTCTTATAAAGTTTCTTAAGTAGTTTAGTGTTTAAAATTACTATTTTACATATCGTTCGTTGTATCATAAGAATATACTTAGCTTTGCATAAATTCGACCGGCAAAATAAGATCGTATCTGTAAGGTAGATAGGATGATTTCCGAGTGGTTAAATCAGAAGACTAAACAGGGCGTTTTAGAACTCGATTTACTCTATTAACTGTTCGCTGCGATAGCTCGTACAAGAGTGGGTCTTCTTTGGACCATTCGTCAGTTCCGAGCACGCCTTCGCCAGCATGGGTTGTCTATAATTTATGGTACTCTTAGCCTGAAGAAACTTCCCTTAAGAGGGGGAAGCTCATTGACAAAATACACGTGGTCTGCTACAGCCGCTTGCTTACTTAGATTTTCTAACATCTCGAAACAGGATAAAGAAAATTAACATTGTATTAACACAATTGTAATAGTTATTAAGGGATTCGTATTAAAAATCTTCAGCACGTTTACATTCACGAATCGTTTGGAAAATAATAAAGTATGGAACGTGTGATAATTCAGTAAGGCGCGACGTTTGCTATATATCTTATATCTGTCACACAAACTGACGTGTTAATATTATGTTAAACGTGTTTCTATTTAAATGAGAATTTTTTAAGTGACAATACGAGGGACATTGGACTTTGTCGTATATTTTCAATGAATTCAGCAGTTAGCAATTCATTCATTATTTGTAGCATATAAAAATATGTTCATAGATAAAAGAGCGGTTGAACAATGTCATGCTCCAACCTGAATACGTTCTAAAATAATTAAATAAAGTTACTCGCGAACCTTAAAGTGGCAGTACGCGGTGCATCTATCCTATGTAGAATTAAAAACGAGAAATAACGATTATAATTAACGCGGTACGATTAGCGTTGAACTATCGAATACTTTATCGCTGCTCGAAGCGTACATTTCAATTAGGAAAATGGATACGTACGGTGGAGTTCCAGAAACGCGAAGGCTTCGTAGATTAGATTATCATCGATAAGAGAGAACACGTTCAAAGGGCGGTATAAACAATTTTTCAGGGTAGTCAGATGCAAGAAGTGAGACAAGAGGGTCAAGCTAGGAGTTATCAAGCAGCGGAATCTTACGCGTAAATATCTCCTTCGTAAGCACACCGGTACGGTGAATCCTGAGAATTGATTTTGCCCGATAAAATCGCAATTTCTCCGAAGGTCGACGTCGGCTACAACGGCGCCAAGGACGACGAAGATCGATGAGGAGAAGAGCAAGTCCATCTCGAGGACTTATCACACGATTAAGGACATGATATCGAGCCGTTTCGGCCAGAGTCGGAAGGACGCTGAACCGGAACCGGAAGCTAGCTTGAACAACGTCACGGAAGAATTGAGGAAATCCAGCAGGAGTATCGATGAGGAGGAGGCCAAAAAGAAGGAAGGAATTTATGGGAAACCAAGGGCACAGGATCCTCCGGTTAACATGCAGCAGTATCCGAAAAATGCTTGCGGTAATTTCTTTCTTTTTCTTTTTATAAACTAATATACGTCACGCTTAATTTGACTTCTTTAACCCTTAACCCGTTCGCGACCGTGGTTACGTCTCAATTTGTAAACAGTGGATAAACTTAACGAGTTGGTGTCCCTTGTCTTACAATGTTTGGATTACGTTACTTACGTTGAGTTATCATTAACAGATCACAGTTTTCATACATATCTGTTGAAAATGTTAAAATATTCTATAGAATTTGTATATTTATATTTATATATTTGTATATATTTTAATGATTCTTAATCCAATGAAGTGAGACTAAAGTTAACATAAAAATAACAGAAGTTATGTTTGATAAATCTGTCTATAATTCGTGCCACGAGTGTGTCTCGTCATTGTGAGCCAAGGGGTTGACTCTTAACCCATTAGCAACCGTGGTTATGTCTCAATTTGTAAACAGTGGATGAAATTACCAAATTAAGTTGCTCGCTTGAGATTCAGGTTATTAGTTTACTTCTCTCGAATGTCTCATTGCTTTGTTTACTGATATGTATTAATTACACGATACAGTAAAATGAAATAAACAATTTTAAACGTAAAAGTACATTATTAGTACAATGCGCAGTTTTATGCAAATTCGAATTTTTATCGACACAAATAAACTAATGGAGCTTCGGTAGAAATTTTGTAACACCCTCTAAATGTAACAACGCGTGCTTTACTTTGAATATTTGATATATTTCTGTATTCAAGATAGTGAAGATATTTAATTTTGTTTAAAATAAATGCTGAACCTATTGATGCTCGTAACGTATAAAACAATGTCGATGTTAATGATTTAGCTACTATTTCGTCACTGTTCATTCGAATTTCAATCGACACGGAGAGAAACAATCGCACCTTTAACAAAGATGGTAAAATTTTTCGAAGTAAAGGAATCCAACAATTTTCTAAGTAATTGGAAAAATCATAAAAATCAATATTTAATAAATCTTGATAACGCGATTAAAAGCAAACGTAAGTGTTAATATGTTAATCTCGTTAACAATGCTTTCGTTATAAAACGTCTTCTAAATATCTTCCTAGTTTATTTTATATTTTACGAATCTTCCCACTATTTTCGTTCACCGAAATACGCAAATATTCAAAATGTATAACCTGTCGTGCGTAAACCTTCGTAACCGACTATCCAGCACTTTATTCGCGTAATTTAGCATGTGCTATAATTAGACGCTAATAACGAATATCGCAAAGATTCAAGCGGAAGATTTAACTGCTCTTAAATGAGCATTATCGTTCTGACGACGAGTGGAGCTGGTTAATTAGTCGAAAAGGTATTGCAAAACGTAAAATGACGAAATTATGTTGGCACAACATAAATTACATTCGCGTCGAATGTTTCGTTTCAACATCTTTACTTCCTAGACAATTAGCGTTTCCTTTGCGTACACGTTACAGTTTATTGCCATTCATGGGAGCTGTTATTCTTGCTCGCTTCGCCGACCGTATCGGACAATGAACTTTCGCTAATGCATATGTTTTTAACTACTTCTAAACAATACTCCGTAACGCACACCTTTTAATTAATTGATTAACATTATTTTTAACGGTAACGATATCAATTAACTGGAATTGTTTTCGTCTTAACAAATTGAATTTCATGACGATGGAATGGTTCTTGTCAAGACCATTTAATCACTCGTCTACGCTTCTAAATTTCCGTAAATCTGACAAAACAATGTTCAACTGTTCCTGTGTTTATATACTCTTCTTCAAATCCCAGTTTCACAAGTTTTATGCTACATTTGCTATGATTTCCATTATCAAGAGTTGCTTAAATATTCCTATTATTCGTGACGTCAAAAAACCGAAACGTTTACAATTTCATTATAACGCACACATATTTATATTACAATTAATTCCTTCTTTTATTAACGCGGTTTACTACACGTGACGATTTTGCAACTATTCGAGTCATTGGAAAAACTACGAATCGCGTGTATATTTTCTCGTTTTCAAAAACATGATTCAACGTAAAATTCTACTATTTCTAGTTGCTTCCGTATAATTGCGTTTGACCGAAAACATTTTCCCAAGAGCGGTATTAATTTTGCAAGCATTTAGTGATAGAAAGGTTAGAGTGTCTATTATAGTTCTGAGTAACAGAGATTTCTGTAACGTTTAGGTCAGTACGGGCATTCGTATAGTTACCTGAGCAATCAGCAGAACGTACCGCTTCCCGGGCAACTTCAGCCAACGTCGTCACAGATTCAACCTAATTTACCAGGTCAAAGTGCTCAGCTTCACGTGACGCATCACACTCCGCCTGGTGGAGTTCAAACGGTCCATCAAACTCAAGTTCCTGGTTTCGGCCAATCGGCGACAGGTGGCCAACAGGTGCAAAATGTTGCGAGGGAATACGTTGTTCAGGGACCATCTGGATTGCCGAGTCAGCAATTGCATCAAGGACTTCATCAGAATCCTCAGAACCAGGTAATCTTTGATTTCCTTCAACGCGACACGAATCGCCTTTCAACTGCTAGCCTTTCCCATTAATTTCAAACCACTTTAAATCAGCCTGGAACCGACCAGCTCCTTTTGACGAGTATGAACGTACACTCGTAGCACACTTGAGGCAACTTATTAGGATGAAAATTACTTTAATAGGCGGCGCGCAGTGGTGAAAATGCTGATTCTAGCCGGAGAAAATTATTATTATAGAATAAGCGCGTGGCTCTATGCGACTTAATCATTACAATTTCGTTGTCCAAATATAATTTGTTTGAATAACAGAGACGATTAGAGTTGAATATTGTAACGTAAAAGCTATTTCTTTTACTTAAATTTCTTTATTCGTTGGCTCGATGGGATAGGAATGAAAAGTATATATTCAGAGGATTAACCGTGATTCTGAACATTGTAGAAGATTCATTTGCAAAGTTAAATAATAATAATAACATAAACTGATCTGATGAACTCTGCTCTCAAATAAGAAGTACATGAATATGTTTTCTTCTCTTTCAAAATGTCCTCAGTCAAATTTCGTAACGCATTTCACTTTTTCACCCGGCGACCCCCCATCCCTAAAACATATTCATGTTAAAAGTTTGCAAGTGATAACAAGGTACGCGAAAAGTTGTAGCTTTAAGCAAATCCATAAAAATCCGACGTACTTGCTATGCAAAGAATTTATCGTAATTTTGTTATCGTAGCTACTTTCTTTAATCACAGGATAGCAGTCGATAATAACTTTTAACGAGCTCTACTCGAATTACGATTGATTTAGTACGGATGTGCTTCGATTAAATTCATCTAGTCACCGATTGCACATCGCATACGATATAATGGTTTAAATCAATAGTTAAGACAAAATTGCACAAATTAAAGTTGATAGCGAGCTTCGAATAAAGCTGTCTTTTACCTTAAAATTCAACTTCTATAACTTTCAACCCTAATCTCAGTTGATTTATCCTTAAATCTTTACGTAAAGTCGCAAGTTGTTCGACAATTTCCTAAATATTTAGTCGCTACGCTACTAAACTTTTCTTTTTTATTTCCTTTATTATATTTATTATATTTATTATAATTACTTCGAAATCTATCTCACGCTTCATGAATGTCTTCGTTGACCAATTAAACCGATCAAGTTATTTCCTTAGCCGCGTTATTGATCGTACGTTTCGAATATTCAAATGAACGTATTTCCTCGTAACCATGTTCTTCCATCATTTATGTTTCGCCGGATTCGCAGAGGCACTTTTAGCCTCGACTTATTGCGTCGCTTCTGTTTTGCTTGGACGGGGGGATCTTCCGGCGCGGCGCGGCGCGGAAATTCAGTTTCCAAGCGACAGGGAATGATTGAAATGTTTCCGATACGCGTCGAGTGAAATTCGTTGACGGCTGTTTCCGGCGTAAGCATCGGGAATGGTTATTTTTACGCAAAAGGGTATGGTAACCTTTTTCCTCATATAAATTCAGAAGGTGCGATAACGCGACACATACATCCTATTCAAATAGCCGGTGCACGTGATACGTGTTCCATATTTATGCCACATAAAAGCCGACCACACGCAACGCGATGCAACGTGCGTACAACCGTCGAAAATTTATCGGCATCCCGATGCAACACGTCGTTTTATGAAAGAACTTCGTCAAGCCACTCACAGTGCGTCGTTTAATGGAGAAAAATCTAGAAGTCAGCGTTTTTGTTTTTTACTACGATGCGTAACACGAACGTAATTCGGCGTCTTTGTTTGCGTTGGAACACTCGAAGGAAACGATTCAAAGCATTGAACACTGAAAAAGTGACTACTAGGGTAGATGTCCCAATTATTGCCACTGTCCCTATAATTATTTCCTGTCACTTTGATTATTTTATTTAACAGCGAACGAATGTACGAAGAACCGTGACTAAACAGATTTTAATATTTAATTTGGACTTCACTTTTATGTAACTACACAGATGGACGTTGCGTGTGTGTTTATATTTAATATTTAAAAATTAGTATTAGGAGGTGAATTTGTCGTTTGAACATATAAAGGCGACTGATGTACTGTGTGCAGAAAGTATGGTCATTTTTACGACGCAGTAAAGGCGATGCGTTTACGATATGTTTTCTATGCGTCGTCGTACAAACTGATGTGCTAATATACGTAAGCATCATTTCCATTTAAATGACAACTTTTCGAATGACAGTACGAGGGGCATTGGACTTTATATGTTTTCAATGAATTAGTAATTAGTACATTATATTTCATATACAAAAGAATCATCATAGATGAAAGGGATGTTAATCAATGTTGTGCTCCAAACAGAAACCATTCGTAGCTTAAATAACTTCTAAAATAATTAAATGAAGTTGCTTAAAGTAGCAGTAATCGCGACATGTACCCTATAGTTAATTTCTTTGAATATTTAAATATTTTATTCGATAAAAAATGAAGGTCACTTTATTTAACATCTTCAATGAAATCGTATCTTATATCTTCTTGCATCCTTTTGTTCTTCTCAACGATAAAACTACCAAGGAAGTCGAAACGATTGGTTACAAAATTTGCCATAAAAATTGTATCAATTTTCAACGGTGTATTTTTCCGAATATTCGATGCTCTTCAGTGCAAAACGCGAATGAAAGTGTTGCTGTACTTCAATCGCACGAGCTTTGCAGATTTCCAACCATTTTTATTTCTTCGCTGCAAATAATTATACTTTGGTCGTCGGTAGTTCTAGCATTAAGAAAGTATTACGAGCCTAGAGTCGAAAATGGAGTAACTTAGGAGTTACGAATTTTGTCCCAAACGCTCATATATACATCGACGCATTTGTGCGACGCCTCGGTTAAATTCTGGTCATTTTTCTTCAACGATGCATCGTACTGGACACGGCATAACGGGTTATTAAAGACAATTAATTAAGGAAATTGCAAAAAAAAAAAAAAGATCGCGGTGGTTCTCTGCGAGTGGCGTTTCTAATTAATACGCAAAGATAATTAATGGGCATGCAAATTGCTGCTACAAGCAGCGGGTGGTAAAAAATGGGAACATGCTTGCTTCTTGTTGCTTCCGTGCTCGCGAGAACTGACAACTAAATTATACTAATACAGGTGGTAGTGAGTTAGTGATACCTTGTCATCTGTGGATGCATTTCATGCATTATACAGGGTGAGTCACCTAACTTGACCGTCTTAAATTATTCATAAACTCTTACAATACTTTCGCATGTGAAAGATTACTCTTCAGAAGTTGTATGGTCTACCATTCATAAGTATTGAGTTGTTCGGAAAATTCGTAATCCATTTAATAATATTCGTTCCTGTTGTGTAATTGTATTTTAATTTATGTACGCTGATTTTCGTGCAATCGTGTCTTTAGTTTATTTATATATATATATATATATATATATATATATATATATAAATAATTATTCCTAAAATAAGTATAATTAGTAGTTCAAAAATAAGCTAAAAATGTTATCTTCTGAAAACAAATGGTTAAAACATCGCCACCTTTTTAACAATCTATGCAATCTTAATTAGTGAATAAATTGGCATTCGTAAAATGGAACGTATCCAAACTGGATTCGTAAAACGCTGTTATCAGCTGTTGCAAAACTTCCTGTATTGTTACTTATTTTGAAAATCCTGTTATCGTGTACTGTCAAAGTTTTTCTGATATGGTTATTGCTTCCTGCACTTCTCGACGCTGTTAAATATTTCAACACGCCTCTCCATCGATGTAATCGTTGTTATAAATTTTCTACTACATCGTCTACGCTTTAACGTCGCCCCGTAATAGTCATAACTATAGCAGAATTTATAACGATGTTGCTATAATGAATACCTGTTTAAGTAAAAATTATGAATTCGTATCATAAAATTAATAATTTACATTACTATATATATTACATAATTTATATTTAGCCAATACATGAATATAGTTAAATTTCTAATTTTCTGTTTAATATTGCTTCTATATTAAGTGTACGTGCGTATTAAAAGAGATTTGTCCAATGCTACGCAATCACAATTGATTACAGAAATATCAGAACTTTTTATAAACGCAATAAGACAGATAAAAGTACCTACTATTTAATCATACAAATCATTAAATGACTCAGCTTATGTTTTTATCGTTGAACAATTCTACATATTTATTTATTTACTAATAAATAGGTATGAAATCCTTTAGCTCACAAAATAAGCATATAAAAAGGGATGGAATAATATGAACACATTTTAGCCATTTTTATTTCCATTCATCTATTAGTTCTATTCTAAAAACTGTTTAACAACCCGAAACAGATATCACGACTATTTTCAATCCCTAATTTAACCCGTAAATCTACAATATTTTCCAATGTTTCTAAAAGAGTGAATCACACTTAAAAGCCGATATGTTTTCAATCTTACTCCGCCGATTAACACGAATTACTTTCGCAATCAGGGCCAAAGCGCGCAGATGCAGAAACCGCACGGACTCACGATGCAACAACACCAAGTAGGCAACGCGATGCAACCGTCGAATCAAAACTTCCAAAGTCCGCAACAGCTGTTGCATCAGAACCAGAATCACCATCAGAGTCCGAGGTTCGCCCAGCAACACGCACAGAATATGCATCAACGGCAGCTGATCCAACAAATGCATCAACAACAACTAGCCGGGCAACAACAAAACAGTCAAACAGGCGTGAGAAACGTGCAGCAAGGTTATTTCTCGAACAACGTGTCTTATCAGCAATACCAGCAAGCTCGCCAGGCCATGTCAAGGTCTCAAATCGATCTGCCGAGCACATCCAGACAGACCCAAGAGCTAAGGCTTTCCGGGCAGGAAGTGTACTATCATTACGCTCAGGGTCGGCCGAGGTACGGCGTGCCGCAAGTCTACATGAAAACGGAAAGCAACCAAGAAGTGGAATTTCAACGAAGAAATTCGACCAAAGGCATCGAGAAAGCCGCGTCACAGCCGCAATTATGTTACGAGGACGAAAGGGTTAACGAACAGTCGAGGAATCCGGTGGATCCCATGAAAACTCTCACGGTGGACCCATTGGACAAAGAAAGGTACGAATCGGGATATGGGACTAAAAGATCTGTTCGATACTTTAACCCTTTGCGGACGAGAAAATATAAACACTCGATTATGAATCTTTATTACAGACAGCATTAAATAACACTTAACGTATTTTCGCTCGATTATTATCAAGAGTGCCTATTAATGCCACTAATTCAAGTTTCTTGCTTTGAAAATCGACATTTATCCGGATGATTGAACAAATTTTGGCGGCTATTTGTCGACACTCGTCCGCAAAGGGTTAAAATTTTTTATATTCTTATTCTTGTACTTTAGAAATTTTGTTTAGACTTTTTTATGTTTAGAATTGGTAATTTTGCGCTGCTACGTAGCACGACGTACATCGTGCAATAAGATACGAGATATGAATTCGAACATTGCTTTTTACGGCTTTTAGAATATCGTGGAAAATTGTTAAGGATTTCTTCTTCGTTTTATATTTTGCATACGCTTGTTTAAAGGAATCTAAGAAATGATTATTACTCACGAGATGAAGTAATAGTAGGAAAAGAAGCGAGAGATACAATTCTACGGATTTAGTTTAAATTTGTTGCGTTGTTGCAATATAGGGTAGATGTCTCAATTACTATCCAACTTATTACTATCCTCAATTACTGTCTCCATAATCGTCACTTGAATTCGTTTATTTAATAGCGAACGAATGTACGAAGAATCGAGGTTAACAAAATTTCAATACCAAATTTGGACTTCGTTTTTATGTAACAACACAGATGGACATTGCGCGTGTGTTTATATTTAATACGTAAAAATTAATATTAGGAGGTGAATGTATCGTTTGAGCATAAAAACATGACTGATTTACTGCAAGTAGAAAGTATGGAAATTTGTATAATGCAGTAAACGTGATTATTTTACTATTTATTTTCTATTTGTTATACAAACTGACGTGCTAATATATGTAAGGATTATTTCCATTAAGTGACAACTTTTCAAATAACGGTACGAGGGACATTGCACTTTGTCATATATTTTCAACGAATTAGTAACTAATATTGGGTTGTAACATAAATTCGATCCGTTTTTTTGTTTATTTTGGTGTATTTTCTTAAATTGCAAAAATTCTACAAGAAATTAATTCTTTAGCTACCAGAAAAGTAGAAGAAAATTGGTAAACAAAATGACTTGTGCACAATTGACTAAACTTATTTCTGAATTCGCAACTAAATGATCTTAAAACGTCCAATCAAACGGGATGAATATATGTTACAACCTAATGCATCGTATTTAACGTACAGAAAGAAATCACCACGAATAAAAGAGACGTTAACTAACGATGAACTCGAAACCGGAACGATTCGTAGATGAAATAACGTCTGAAATAATTCCACGAAGTTGCTCGAATCTGCAGTAATTGTTACGTCTATCCCACGTCTCTGAATTTGTCGCGCCACTAGGTACGAAATCACAGTGGAAGATCGTGGAATCGGTGAATTCGGGCGGACGGATTCCCAAAGGAAAGACGAGTATCGACCGGAAACTAGCTTCGGTATTCGCAGAGACGACGCTGTTAGGTGTTCGAAAAGGGACCAAGAGCAGATGGTGATCGCTGGGCAAGAGAACCAAGAATCCGAAGGTACCTCGGTGCAGAAGAGGATCGAGGAGTTGCAGAAACGCGCGGAGGAGAATCATTATAACCCTAAAGTATCGAAGGATGGCATGGAAGCGGATGCCGCGAGGAATACTTCCGGTACGAAGATTGGAAACGGCGATGGCGCGAAGAGGGCGGAGAACCAATATACAAAGGACTCCGTAGTGAAATCGGAGGCGAGGAAAGACGAACTGGAACACGGCATCGGTCGATTGAAGATCCAGAATCAAGGATCTGGATCGGATTACGACAAAGCCGGACAGAGTTCCTCGAATGTTGATTCGGGAAGGGGGTCCGCTGTTTATTCCAGCGGAAGGAGACCACCGCCGGAAGATCAAACTCATCCTCCAGGTTTGTTATTTCAACTTTCCTCGCGCTGTTTGTTTCCTTGAATTTTCCATGAATATTTCATCGCTCTCGCTAACCCTAAATTTCTTCCCGCTTTTTGCGTACACGGATTTCTGCATACGTTCACAAGTATTTCTTTTTTTCCATACGAAATAGTAGCGAAACATAGAAATCGAAAAGATCGCGTTTTGTTTATATTACGATTGCGCGAATCGTGATTGCGTTAAGGTTTCTCTTTTTTGACGTTGATACGAAGAAGGGCGATTTGAATGGCAATATTCTGATAAAAAATAGCGAAGATGTATCGCGATTATAATATGAAAAGCTGTCGATTAAAAATTGGTACGATTTGAAATCTATAATTCTTCGGAGTTAAATAAGATAATTGCTTGGACGTCGTTTAATTGCAATTGATAATTGCTGCACACATAGATAGACAATTAAATGAATAGAATTTGAATAGTTTCTTTAAATTCTTCTTTTTTGTAAGAATTTATAGTTTACGACGAGCCATCGTAACTTTATATTATTATATATAGTATATATCACTAATAGTAACTATATATCGTTAATTATGATCCTAATTTTATTATACAAACGAAAACGGATACAGTAATCTACTATAGACAAATACGTATGCTCTTAACAAATAATTGTGGAATTTTTAGGGTGTACATATGCATACGTCCTTCGTAGCGAAAGGGTTAATAAGTAAATGTTGATGAACTAGAAATAAAGCTATTAATACTATTAGACAACACTTATATTTCAACCCTCGTTTTATCGGAATGCAAAGTATTTTTCCAGTGATCATCTTGAATCCAATCAGGTTTTGGAAAATGATTGATATGCGTTCAAACAATTAATTCACAGTAGGAAAGATCAGATAAATTCTTATCACATTGACATTTCAACAAATGAATACACATAATTCGAATCATAATTAATTTCATGTCGTCAAGTTAGGTAAATTATTCAGCATTATTTCCTAGAGACATTTAAAGACCTAAATCTATGATTAGTGGTTGAAAGGAGTTATTTTACTAGTTCATCTTGCACGTTAAACGTCTTTGAAAAGTATATTTGATTAGTAGAAATGTTTTACTATAAGTGTTTTGCAAATTTTGTTTATGAATCATAAGGGAAACAATACATACCTACGTAGGTAACATAATACCTCTGACGCAACCTCAATGCTCATTTAACTAATTCCTACGCATAAACAAGATTAATCATACATTGTCTTGCGTGAAGCATAGCGTGTTGCTTAATCGATGTTCGGCCTAATTGATGACAATGTTTGTAACCATTTTGAATTAGCACTTGAACTCATCGCGGAACGTATAAAATATTAATCGTTCAAATTAATTATCTTCATTTCTTATTCTTATTTTCTTATGCACATTAATTAATATCACGAAGCTTCATAAAAATCGAAACGTGTTTTTACAATACAATTCTATTTAACTAAGCAATTGCCGTTTACTTTTATGCTTCTGCTCTAATTAGTTGATATCACGAAGCTTCATGGAAACGTAAACATTTTTTTGAAATATAAATCATTGTATTTAACAAAGTAATTACGCTTCTGTTCCAACACCTCGTACGTTTATATTATAAAAATGAATTAAATGCTGTTTTAATCTTACTATCCTTTTCGAAGCCTTTCTTTGCACAAAATTTTGTCATAAACAAAAGTAGGTAATAGTCAGAAAGAAATAAGTGTGGATTATAATCAGAATCACCTGGCGTTGTTATTATTCGACGAGTTAAAAGGGCAACGTGAGAACATGCATTATTCCATAATGGTTGGGCTTTCGTAAGTTTAGAGAACAAACTATTGCAGGAATGGCAACTAAGTGGTGCACGTGCCACGCTTGGCATGCGAGAGATTTTCCACTACATCCTAAATTTATGTCGAGTAAATATTATTACATATTGTCTCGGATATTATTATATGTACTATTACACGCGATATTATTATATGTACTTATCTAAACCTTGTATATACGGTTCCTCGCAAAATTTATCGTACACCTACAAAGGCAATGAAAATATATACCTACACTTACTGACAAACGTTAAGAAACAAAGTAGGCACTTCCATATTATTGTGTACTCTTTATTTTCTGAGGTATATAGATTAGAATTAAAAATAGGATAACTTATTGTTTATTGGCATGTGTAATGTTACCTTTTTACGTTATTTTCTATTCTAAGCTATTTATTTCAAAAGATGAAGGATATATAGAAATTTGCAAATGGTTACTTTGTTTCTTAACTTTTGTCAGTAATTGTACGTATATCCATCGAACAATCCTTAAGAGATTTATGAATCTTACGTGCGTTATATATTTTAGGAAGAAATTATTAAAATTACATCCAACGATTTTTAAAGCTGCTGTAATATTTTCAATATGTTTCAAGCAGTCTCAATTTTCATTTCATTGGGATACTACTTTAATGCTGCCACTAATATTAATAGTATTACTATAATAGTGCTATTAATACTAATAGTACTACTCTAATAGTGCTATCAAGACTAATGTTACTACTTTAATGCTGCCACTAATACCAATAGTATTATTTTAATTGTGTTATTAATAGTAATACTACTACTCTAATAGTGCTACCAAAACTAATAATACTGCACAAATATTACCACTAATACTAATAGTATTACTGTAATGGTGATATTAATAATAATGGTACTACTCTAATAATGCTACGAAGACTAATAGTACTGCTCTAATACTACCACTAATAAGACTAATAGTACTGCTCTACTACTACCACTAATACTAATAGTATTACTGTAATGGTGATATTAATAATAATAGTACTACTCTTATAATGCTACGAAGACTAATACTACTGCTCTAATACTACCACTAATAAGACTAATAGTACTGCTCTACTACTACCACTAATACTAATAGTATTACTGTAATGGTGATATTAATAATAATAGTACTACTCTAATAGTGCTACCAAGACTAATAGTACTGCACAAATATTACCACTAATACTAATAGTATTACTGTAATGGTGATATTAATAATAATAGTACTATTCTAATAGTGCTACGAAGATTAATAATACTGCTCTAATATTACCACTAATACTAATAGTATTACTGTAATGGTGATATTAATAATAATAGTACTACTCTAATAGTGCTACGAAGATTAATAATACTGCTCTAATATTACCACTAATACTAATAGTATTACTGTAATGGTGATATTAATAATAATAGTACTACTCTAATAATGCTACGAGGACTAATAGTACTGCACAAATATTACCACTAATACTAATATTATTACTGTAATGGTGATATTAATAATAATAGTACTACTCTAATAATGCTACGAAGACTAATAATACTGCTCTAATATTACCACTAATACTAATAGTATTACTGTAATGGTGATATTAATACTAACAGTACTGCTCTAATAGTGCTACCAAGACTAATAGTACTACTTTAATACTGTCAATAATATCAATAGTATTACTTTAATAGTGCGCGATAGTTAAGAAGACGGGAAGTATAAATAAATCATTACTTTCTATCGGGCAGTGCAAGACTCGGAATGGGTGGACATCGTGGAATCGGAGCTGAGGAGTATTTTAGAACCAAGAGATGTCCCAGCGATGGCGCATTCCACTCTATCTGAAAGTGTATCATCGGTAACGCCTCCCCTGCCTCCGCTTTCGCCCCACGAAAGTCCCAGAACACCGAGGAATCGATACTCGGCGAGGTAACGTTACTTCAAACAGATCTCTTCGTCGTCGTAACCGATGTCACTTCCGGTCACTGCCCCAGGCTACTTCCGATTATTTCTACCCCTCCGCGTAGATCGAAACACCGATATCGGTGTGCTGAAGCGACCAACCGATCAAACTGTTCAGTGTAGACAGGCCTGTACCTTTTTTTTCTTTTTTCTTTTTCTTTTTTGTAAGGACAGGCAACATATCGAGAGAGGATGGAAGCTCCAGTCAATTTAGTTTCCGTCCTTCGTCTCCTTCTTTCTTTTGTTTTTTTTTGCCACTCATTTTTGTCAAGTTGCGAGAAGCTTTATCGCGGACGATAAATAATGTATCGACGGGAGGAACGATAATAATAATTCAGAAGGGGTTGGGACATGTTTGAAATAGAAATTGCCGTGTCCTTTCATTGTTTGCGGTTTAATAAACTCAACAGGGAGATAAAATGGCTGGCGAATATGCTGGGGGTAGAAAAGAATAATCAGAAAAATATAGAGGAAAAATGTACTAGTAGCGGAATATTATTTTAGTAAATTGGAGAATTGGCGTGGAAGATTATTCGTTGACTCGGAATGTTTATGCGAGTTTAGGTTTTTTTTTTTATTAACGTAACCAGAAAATGGAACTCAACACTGGAATTACCAACAAGTAAAGTATAGTTATTTGTACCGAAGAAATAAAAATAGATACTTGCGAATCCCATGTGATTGAAGTACAATAAATCTACATTTATGTTTTGTACAGAAAACCACGGTGTATCCTAAAAAATACACCATTACAAATTTATATCATTTTTGTTATTTTTACTGCGTTTGTAGTTTTAACGTTGGACAGAAATTTATTTCACCATTAAAATATTATTCTGTATGCTTTACTTTAGATACTTTGTGTAACTTTTTATTCTGTGCTGTCCTAGATATTTAAATTTGCCATACATTGCATAAACTTCTACTATCTAACTATTAAGAATAATATAATATACAATTATATATAAATAGACGATACGAACACGATAAGAATAATACAATATACAATTGGTAATAAATATAGGAAAAGGAAGATGCTATAAAATAGTTATGGAAAAGGAATTTGAATATTTAGTAATATTCATAGATTAATAAAAAGTAGTTAATCACACAATTTGAACAGTAATTTAAAAAATATGATTATACACACAGCGATCGTTTGGTCTCTTACATTAAAATCTGTAGAAATTTCACACTGTAATTATTGCTACGATAACTAACTATGTAATACCTAACCCATAGTTTTCTTATTTGCAATGACCATGGATTTTAGTCGCAATGGAATATTATTTTTTATTAAGTTACATTTAGAGTAGACGTATTTTTGTGGTGTATTTAGAAATTATAGTTAACCAATTGCACGCTTACACGATGACTATTTAAATCCAATTTTGTCGTAAATCAACCCTTGTACAGAAATTAATCTTCCTCTATTTTCGTCTTACTTTTGCATGCGAAATCGTCTACTTTCCACCTGTACCGTGTTTTCGAAAATACTCCGTGCATCCATTCTACTAATTAAAGGAATTGAAATCTTTAGTGTTGCTAATTAAAAGGGAACTAGGGTAGATGTGCCAATCACTGCCACTTTAAGGTTCGCGCGTAACTTTATTCAATTATTTTAGAACGTCGTTGACATAAAAATCGTTCCAGTTTGAAGCATAATATTCTTCAACCGCTCTTTTATTTATGAACATTTTTGTTTACGTGTTCAATATAATAAATTCGTTACTACGTAATTGAAAGTGTACAACAAAGTCCAATGTCCTTTATACTGGTACTTGAAAAATTTTCATTTAAATAGAAACACGTTTTACGTATATTAACACGTCAGTTTGTGTAACGGATATAAGATATATAGTAAACGTTGCGCCTTACTGAATTATGACACGTTCCATACTTTATAATTATATTGGTCACGTTTTAACGTTCAACAGCACGTTTACCTTCCAACATTTATTTATAAATATTAAGTGTAATCGAATATAAGATGTATACGTGTCGTTACGTAAACCGAAGTCCAAATTTGGTATGAAAATTTGTTTACTTACGATTCTTTGTACATTACTTTGCTATTAAATAAAACGAGTTCGAGTGGTGGTTATAGGAACAGTGACAGTAATTTGGTCATTTACCCTAGTCCATTAATCACTTGCCCTACGATTATTTTGTTACCTTTATTCTAACGTTAATTGATCACTATTTTTATACGATATCACGAGCAAATGATTCGAACATCGTAAGAAATTTTATTTAGTAATCTCGAATCTTGTAACACGAAGCTAAAATTAGAATTCAAATTGTAGCGGTTAAGGAAATAAATATTTCGGAAGGTTTAAGAACCTTGAGGCGCCAGTATTGTTCAAGCGTTTTGGGGTAGGCCTGCTTGGGTGGCTTTCTGATCCGCCATTGTAATGTCAGTAGTCTTGAAAAAGTTCACTTTGCGCACGTACTGTTAAACACTCACTATCCCGGATTACACGATCACGTCGGGGTCACCAATTTGGGATAATGTGAGGTATAATAATTGATATTAAAATTTAACAGATAACAACTATATATTTATATGAAATAATAACGATAACTAATAACATATAACAACCACTGCTAACTTAACTCTAACGCAAAAGAAAATCAGACTAAATGAACGGGGTGTATCTTGTTTGGCTGCTAACTAAGAACTGACTGTTTTTACCAACTTTCTCTGACCGTGGGGAAAAAGTCACGTGTCAAAGAAAGCCACCCAAGCAGGCCTACCCCAAAACGCTTGAACAATACTGGCGCCTCAAGGTCCTTAAACCTTCCGAAATATTTATTTCCTTAGCCGCTACGAAATTAAATTTCATCTTTAATAATTCGCGATTTCGTTGAATTTACGAACGAATACATAGGACGAGTGTGACTCGTTGTTGTAGGGCAACGGGTTAAAGCTACAATTCAAAGACAGTTAACTATCTTCTCGTGGCTTTCTCGGCAACCTTAACAGTTGCATGTTTGTGGGCCTTTTAGCTTACCGTACGGATCGAAACCTAATTACAGCGATTACAGCAAGGCCATGGAGAAGAGAGGATTCTCTGGTAGTTCGAAGCATCGTGGCGCCTCGACTTCCAAGAAAGAAGCCGCGAAGAAGTTCTCCCATCGTAAGTGGTCACTTTTAATTCCTTTTTCATACGTCGATCGTTACTCCTCGTCTCCTCGACCCTGTACGCAGCTATTTTTTCTTTTATTCAGTTTTCGGCGTCGAAGCAGCCGATTTAACGTCGACCACCACTGGACTCGATTTGGACTCGATGTTGGACAGAAGCGATTCCGATTTAAGCACGAACGACGCGAGAACGATCAGAAAGCAACTGGAGGGCCTGGAAAATATGTACAGCGAGGTGAGACGCGTAATAATCGATATTCTATGCACGGTTATCCATGGATTTAGATACAATGTTGATAAAACTCAGTCGAAATCTAATTATTATCGTAACTAGATTACGGATATAGTTGCAGGATAAAAATGATTAAATGAATACGAAAAGAAGAAACGATTAGAGAAGAGGAATAAACGACAAAGTGATGAAATTTGAAAAAGGAACAACGTAATTCTAGAATTCATTTACCCAATGTTTCAAGCAAAAATATTTTATAAATATACCTGCGCAATATTTTATTCACCTTTGTGCGCAAAATATAGTTAGGTGCAATTGTTTCCTGACTTTAAATTATTCATAACGCATCCCTTTTTAACTAATACACGAAACGAATATTAATAACAAACCACGAAATGAATGAAGCTGCTAAATAGCGTTAACGCAACGAATGTGTTCAAATATCTTTTATAATCAACGTAGATCGTCCGACGAACAACGCGAAATGAATTCCCTGTTAAATAGCATATTTTTAAAACTATTTCTACTCTGTTAATGAAACACCGCGCATAATAATGTTCGAAAGTAGTAGTCCTAAAATAATTGGATCGACGTACTCGAATTAAGGGATGTATAACCGGTAATTCGAGTGATAAATCGTACGGATAAATTAGACGCAACGTCGAGTCGCGAGGAACTGTAATGAAGACGGATTATTGATGATCACAGGTATTGAAATTGCTCGGCGGAAGTGTAAAGAAAAGGCGAAAGGCCAGAGGTCTTACCAGTTACGGTTCCGTCTCGTCGTTGCCGACATCATCCGTCTCCTCCAGACCTGTCACAAGGCATCATGACAAACGTAGATCCCACGCGATCGACGATAGAATGAAGAAAGCCAAAGACATCAAGGTCAGTTGCACCACAATTATTGTTATATTGTGTTAAACCAAACCTTTGATATTTGCCTTTATCTGTTATAAATTATGCATTTATACTATTAGCTAAAAATCCCCCCCCCCCCCCAAAAAAATACTATCGTATTCGTTGAAGTTTTCACTATAAAATAAGCTTTTCTTTACTTTGATACCACTATCTAATAACGTATAACATAATAATTTGCATATCCATGTTGCATTCGTTGAGGGATAGTTGATCCTGTACCTCGTCTGTGTTGGAACATCTCCTATATCAAAATTTCTCGGCATTTAGCGGGTCGATTTCGATGCTCCTTGGTTCAAATTAAAGGGGAAAGTCGGGAGAATATTATCTTACAGTCTTTTGCAACTAGCCCTAGTAGTTCATTTGTTATAAACAAATATATCGCGTTATGGTGGATTACTCAGACAGTATCCGAAGGAAACTATTAATTTCTCAGCTCTTAGACGTCCGATTTCAATACCCCTTGCCTTAAATTAAAGGGGAAAATACTGCTCAATAGTAGATCTAATTATGTGCCCACGTTTGAGAATTTTGGATTTCTGATTCTCTTTCGAAAAATTCCAATACTTCACCACGTCTTCGTCGCGTGGTTTTTTAATCACATAATTCATATCTGACTGTGCGAACGCCATTGTACTTCGAATTTCCTTACGAAAAAATTCTCAAATACTCTTCAATGACAGATTCAACCATACGCCAAGTTTGGAGACGTTTCGATTCATACTTTCCCTCCAAAAAATTCCCAAACTTCACCATTCTTACGCACCGTCCTTTTTTCAATAGCGAAACGCAGACGCCATTGTTCTTCGAATTTCCTCGCGCAAAAATTCCCAAATTTTCTTCAACCACAGATCCAACATCTCACCAAGTTTCAAGAATTTTGGATTCGTAGTTTTCCAAAAAAAAATGTCTGCGTCCTCCTCGTTCTTCGTTCCATAACTACGCTTGCGATCGTGGAAAATGGAGAATGGATGATTCTGAAGATAGAGAAAAATATGCCCTTTAATTTGCTTTTTGTTTCACGTCGATATCTCAACGCGTTCTTGAGATGTGACTATTTAAAATTTACCCTTACGTTTGGCGCGCGCGGAGCCATGAATGACGCTTGACCTACTTAAATTCCTGGAAATGCGTACACTTCGTAGTAAACATAGTAAAACTGACCTGCGCAATACTACGAATGTAGAAGTGGTTGAGTTCGCGGAGGCCGCGAAACGCAGAAAAAATTAAGAAAAAATTAAACTTGTCTTTAAACGTTGATATCTTGGCAACCGGAAGTCGGATTTAGGTGAAACAAAAAGCATTTTAAAGGGGAAGGTTCACCGATCATGACGATGCAGGGATTTTGAAAACGTTCGATTCGTTTCAAAATGGCGGCGAGTTGAATTTGGGGACGTTTTAATATAGGTGTTTTGGTGTGGTTTGGGGAATAGTAAAAAAACTACTCTTCTGTTCAGGCGATGATATCTCGGCAACCAAAAGTCGGATTCAGGTGAACCAACAAGCATTTTAAAGGGGAAGGTTCACCGATTATGACGATGCAAGGATTTTGAAAACGTTCAGTCAGCTTCAAAATGGCGCCAAGTTAGAGTTTGAGAATTTTTAATAGATGTTTTGGGGTTGGTTAGGGAGTAGTAAAAAACTACTTTTCTCTTTAGACGATGATATCTCGGCAACCGAAAGTCGAATTTAGGTGAACCAACCAGGGTTTTAAAGGGGGAGGTTCACCGATTATGTCAGTTGAAGGATTTTGAGAACGTTCAGTCAGCTTCAAAATGGCCGCGAGTTAAAGTTTGCGAATTTTTAATAGATGTTTTGGGGGTTGGTTAGGAAATAGTAAAACGTATTCTTCTCTTTCGACAATCATATTTTTCCAATAAAAAATAGGATTTAGATGAAACAAAAAGGATTTTAAAGAGAAAGCTTCCCTATTTTTTATACGCCAAGTAGAATGCAAGAATTTTAAACTGTTTCAAAATGGCGGCGACAAATTCGTGCATATCTGTACCACAAAATTTCAGCGAACTAAAATTCTTTCGAATGTAATTTTATTTAACAACGTAAAAGATGTACATGGTCTTTGAATGACACCATTGTTGCAGTAGTCTTGCCAAATGCTATAATAATTCGATTCAACGTCTTGATGTGTACAGTTTACCAATTAACTATTTCCCACATGTTTTTAAACACCCTGTGCAATAAACATTTTGTAATACTTACGTTCTCCATTTCCCTGTACAAAATTAATCGATTGAATATTTTGTTTATCTTCGTAGAGCATCAACAAACGTTTCCAACGACTAGAGTCTCACGTAGTTACGCTTGCCAGATCAGTGGCGCACTTGAGTTCGGAGATGAGGACGCAGCATTTAATGATACAGGTGAGAGAACCTCGTTAACGTTTGAAAATTAATGTTTAGCTTATATATCAGACCTTAACCCTTCAGCCATGATCTCCATAATCCTACATATTTCTTACAATATTAAAAGTTCAATTAAATATTTAAAAACACTTGTACCAAAACTTGTTTGATTATTGCAATTAAATACCAAATTAATTTCGAATGAATTTAGTATATTCATTCATTCTTCTAAATGATAAAATGAAGTTAAATTAACCGGACTACAATTTTTATTGAGTTGGCCAAAAGGTTTCCTTTCGTATTCGTTAAGGAGAGATGATAAAAAGTCTTACGGTGTGCAATCAATGACACATTTTATTAAACAATACGGTTCATTGTCCCACTTTATTAAAAATAATATTCTTTCGCCAAACAGTTTCGTTACCCAGCTCTTGAAAAGTGTCTAATTTTTTTCAGCGAAAAACTTATCTAGGTGAGTTCTACAAGCCTCCAGATTTTAGAATTTCTTTCCGTTAAGAGAAAATTTTGTACGGACATAAAGAGGTGAAAATTATCCAATATTAGCGTGTTCTATGATACGCAGCACCATCACAGTGCACTGTACATATTCTTTGTACCGATCTGCACGTATTTCGATTCTTTCGACAGTAATATTGCATAACGCATCGAAAATCCGTCTTATCCTCTTCCATTTCAACGCTGTACCGAATACGATATCATCGTTTTCATTCTCAAACCTCGCTTTCAGTTTTTATCTCCCTTTCTAAAATCATTGGCATATTTATTCGCTTATCGCAATACGAAATACTTTTTGGCCGACTCAATATTCAGCTAATGAATTCTGCGTTCACTCGAAGCAATGAATTTGTAGTAGCATTAAACTGCAACGGTTATTATTTTTATTAATAAATTCCTTTTATTTTATATTAATAAAATTAAGGTGTCTTTGAATGTATTTTACCAATATTTTGTAATATTTGTAATATTAATCAGCTAACATCTACAAATCTACTAGTTAAGGAGACAATTTTTCGATCGTTGTTAATTGGAACATTTTTATTTCAATATACGCTTATAGAAGAAAATTATCACTCGGAAAAATTAGTAGGACAAATGGTTAATTTGTACGTTTATTTATTATCCAATTTGCAGAAAAGAACTTTGCTCCTTTCGTTAAACCATTTATATTATATAAACTACTTTATAAATCACTTTTTTAAAATTTAAATTTCATCAACTCTAGTCCAAGTTACAATAGAAATACTTCTGGGTTTTTTTTCTTATTACGTATAATTCATCTTAATTTTGCGTAATTTTACACGTACGTTATATAATATGGAATTTCTAGTGCCACATTCAACAGCTTTTCCAAGTATTTCTCCGATTAAATTGCGAAAGGATCAACCGAAAGCTGCAAATATTTAAGAAAATATAGGATAGGGAAGGAAAATATGAACGACAAATAAAAGTAAGCTGTAGCGTATACAGTGAAATTCCGATAATCCAGCATCCAATAATCCGGCACGCCCGATAATAATCCGCCACGCATAGCTCTGGTCATGATCGTGCCTTACGTATGTCGTTCAGAAGCTCGTATCACGAATCATATTTTGCGTTTCAACAAAATTTCCTCCTTCCAAACCCGCTTTAAAATTTCAGGTCTTCGCACATCTTTATTAATTACTTACAAATTAGACACAGAGATATTTATTTTCGACGTGTTTCCTTCAACTTATCAAATTCCTAATGAATATTATTGACATTAGAGTTGCTAATGATTGAAATACTATAAAAGGAAACTGCGAAAAAAAAGATTAACGCTAGAACTACCAAAAAATAGTCGAAACGACTCATTAGTTGTTCTTTATAAACTTACGCGAACATATATTTGCAAATCTGCTACAAGAACGAATGAATCTTCATTTCCATAGCATTATATATTTCTTCGGATATTTTTAATTGCAAATTCTTCAGTACAGTTTAGTATACAATAATCGTTGATAGTTTCAGTGTTAACTCATTGCTCTACGATTACTTTATTACCTACGTATGCTAACGTTAGCTACGCACTGCTTTCATATCATGTTCCATACAAACTCCTTAATTTTCATTTCGCAACTCTCGACATTATAATGCAAATCTAAAATCAGAGTTCAAATTAAACTTCGCTGTTAACAGCATCTATTTTCATGGAACGTGCGCCATAATTCACAGAACGATTTTGACTCGTTATCGTAGTGCCAATGGGTATAATAAGATACCAAAGACGCCAAAGATAATAAGATAGTATGCTAAGTAAGTTAGTTCTAATCTAAATCAATGTTCTTTACCTCAACTCGAAATTTATCCATCTTCGTTAACGTGCGTACGCGTAATTTTTATGGAGTAAGAAGGGTAAAATTCGATGGTGCGACACGATGGAATCGTAGAGAGCAAGAAAGAGTAGAAATAGGCGGAAAAGCGGGTCGGAATCTGTGAAATTCACTACTACCAGGTATTCGCAGGAAATGGAGAACATAAGGGGCGAGATTGCTGCACTCAGGACGCAAACGAGCATGGCAATGGTGAGGTCGCAGTCCCAGCCACTGATCAAGGATTCCGAACTTCCAGCCCTCTCCAATCCTTCGAGGGTGAAAAAGCTCACCAAGTTCTTCGGCACGGAACCACCGCTCATCCGACTATTCCTCAGGGAACTTGGGTATGAGGTACGTAATTCCAATTAGGATAAATGTACCACGTACCGCCACTTTAACGTTCTGCGCTTTAAGTAACTTTATTTAACTATTCTAGAACGTCGTATTAACGCAGAGATCGTTCCAGTTTCGAGCATACGATTGTTCAACCTCTCTTTTATCTATGAACATTCTTTTTTTTATACGTTCAATGTGATAAATTCATTAGTACGTAATTGAAAATGTACAACAAAGTCCAATGTTCTTCGCACTGTCACTCGAATACTTTTCGTTTAAATAGAAACACGGTTTTTATTAATAGAATGATCAACGTTATCGTACCAATAAATTTAACTTTAAGGAATAAATTTCCTAGAACGATTTATTTTAGAATATCTGTTCTAGCAACTATTTTATTAATTTTGAAAAAACTAATTATAAGCGAAAATGTTCGAACGCACATTTTGCAGAAATACGCGAACGCGTTCGAGAAGGAAAAAGTTGGAATGGTGGAGCTGCCTTATCTAAGCGAGGAAAGGTTGCAAAAAATGGGAGTTCCCTTGGGACCAAGGCTAAGGATTCTACAAGAAGCAAGGATATCCGTGTGCAAGGATCCAATTTACGTTGTGTGAGTCCCGTGCAACGCGTTGTTCCATTGGAAAAGCCGAGGGAAAGTACAAGCAGGTACATCGAAGCCTGTAAAAAAAGAGCAATAAAACATAAAAGGATAAAGTTTCTTAGAGGAATCGTTCCGCGTTATCCATTGTTCGAAGACATTTAAAAATGGCTTTCGTACCGTGAAGTGTAAAGCTTTTAATTCACTTTAAACCATTTATTCTTTTCCTCGGTGAAAAACCTGTACGCCGTTATATACAGTACTTAGCGTTCGAGATAAATGATTACATTGTGAAGGTGTAAAAAGAAACAAGATTAATTGCGTTCGATGCAATTCAAACGAATATTATTATAATTTAAGTATTTCTTGTTTAATATTGTTGGAAAGAATTGTTCGTCAGATTTACGGTTTTCATTGTAGAGTAATCGTTAAGTAAGGAAGAAGTAGTTAAGTAATAATGGTTATTTAAGATTCGGAAAATCCTGTTACTTATGGACTATGTTTAATTTCACTTCTATAATTTATTATAAATTATTATATAGTAAAGTCGAGCATCGATTTACGGTGATTAAAAGAAGGATTTGAATTCAGCGAAGCTTTCATCTCTGTTGACGATATTTTTTTTCGTGCTATGCCAAATTAAAATCATGATACAAATTGGATATATAGTACAATAAAATGTCGATTGTTATCCGAATTAAGAGAGAGAGACAATTTTTTTCGGATAATCGATGTGAAAGGACCAAATTTGCTAATGGATTACGAAATAACCGGAAGTAAAACAATTTTCAAATATGGATGCTCGTTACGTGGAAGAATTATTACGTTCACTCCTGCTGAAAAATCTTGGGACTGCAATTATATTCTACAACTGGAAACGCGTACGTGACGATTAGAATTTATTATTACATTAGTAATAATTTCACCAGAAGGTAAATATGTGCAAAATAGTTCCAAGTTTATAATTTATACCAAATTAAGTATCATTAAAAATAGTAGCTGATATAACGAGACTTTTTTGCAGGGATTATCCTAACAAAAGAAATATATAATCAAAAATAAATTAATCGTGCTTAGACATTGCCAAATTTTGGACCTTTATTAAAAAAATAGATTACGAATCCCAAAGTATAAACATAATTGCACAGTTTAAATACATTATTAATTCTTTGTTTGGATAGTCGATCGTTTATTCGGATAATCGATGTCTTACTATACTTTGATTGAAAGCTCGATTTAATCAAATTTAACGATTTAACTGGAATAAAATTAATAACTATATTTGCATTAGATCTTTTGTAATTATTATTATATATATTTATATATATTATATATATATATTATATATATTATTATATTATATGTAATTATTATGTATAATTATTATATATAATAATTATTATATTATTAAATGAACTTTAATTAGGCAATGATTTAAAGAAAATATTTTCAACAGAAATAGGAACCTTGTAGCATACGAATACTTTTTTTAATCACTGTGCATGTAATACTTACACATATACAAATGATAACTGCCTCATTCATTACTTTAATTTTAAACCTCCGTAGCGTTTGCGAGGGGAATACTAAGAACCATTACAGCTACGAGTAGTAGCACAAACGACGCATCAATTAATGTAATAATTAATCAAAATGTAAATATCTATTCACGGTATTATCGTCGATTCTAAGAATTACACAACTATTTATACAAAGAAACTTTTTTACTCAACGTTAGAAACAATTTTGACTATTAAAACGCGTCGATTGTGCCGGTGATTATGCAAATGATCCGAGTAAAAAATTAAATCAAATCGAATTCAGCACCTGTTTCCTGTTACATCGATTTGTATCACGAAACAAGTGATAAATCTAATTACTTTTACATTTTTTACTTAGATTACTTTCACGATCGCTGGCATAATTAAATGAACGACCAATTATACAAAATAGACTGCGGACTTTTACATGTAAATCCATATTTTTGTTTAAATGTAATTGAGAAAATAGGACTTAAAAGGAGATTTGTTTCGCTCTTTGAATATCACAATATTTACAAATATTATTTTGGGTGCTTCGCGAATTTTTATATATTACGTAAAACTTCCACCGACTTTAAAATATAAATTTCCCATAAATACAAACGTATAAAAATCCGCAGTCTAATATCATTTTAGCCTAGTTTCTTAATTTGTACATTTACGATTACTCAATCACTTAGAATATTTTTTTGTTGTATATTAATACAGAGACTGTTTCTCTGCGATCGATCGGTTCGAGTCGATGGAATAAATCGACTCGATCATCGTGATCAAGAATAAGCTCAAGCAGTTAACGTAAACGTGCATTGAGAACGCGAAGCAAAAGTGGATTTGCCAAAGAGACGTGCAAACGTCGTCGACGAAGTGGCGTGTTTCGAGATTGTCATTCGAGGAAGCGAGTGAAATTTTCTTTCCAACTTTCTCACCGTTTTCAGATAAAACGATTCGACGATCATTCGAACGAGTTTTCATCTCGCATCTTTAATGTCGCATTATTAACAACCACGATGAACGGTTTTTTTTTTCTCTTCTATTTATGAACTTTCAATTCATTTTCAATTAGCTCTAAAGTGCCAATCAGCAAATTTGACGAAGAGTGAAAATATTATAGCATGCATATGCGAATATTATAAAATGTTATTGGACGATGAACAGAGCGAAATTATCGTAAGGAGTTTATGTTTGTTATAAAACATTATTGAGCCTTTGAAGAAGAAAAAAGATTTCGGCGTGTTTGCTTGACTTTCGATGTCACTTAGATTTTCATTTACAGTTGCATTCATTTGGGATTTAGTAAGGAGATTCGTAACTTTGTTCAAATTTAGGGCAGTTTAAAGCAATGCGTTTAATAATCATTTGGCAGTTAATCACGCGCAATTTAACGATTATTGTTCTTCGATATTACAGGGTCTGTTAAAATTATGTTAACATTTGTATGGAATAAATATTTGATTTTTATTTTCTTGCATCTTCTATACCAGCGTTTCTCAATCTTCTTATCGCGTGACCCAACATATGCGAATGGGGATAATCAATTCTTTATTAAATTCAATAAAAACACCATTCGAATGTTTACAGTTTTCGAATCTGTGCAATCTGTCCAAAGCTGAAAAGAGACCAGAGGTAAATAAAAAACGTACTACAAATATCTAATTTTTCTTACCGACTTTGTATTCTATAGTCAAAGTAAAATTTCCGTCGTGTCAGCGTTACATTTTTTTTCGTATTCTAGGAAAAATAAGGTAAGATTCTAATGACTTCATACTGTCCGGATACCATTTCTACTTTAGCCCTCTATTTTATTTTCCTGGTTTCTTGCTTGCCATAATGGAACGCCTCGACAGGAAAAAGGTAAAGAATAAATCTTGATGAAATAAGAGGGGTTGTAATGCAGACCTTCGTGGGCCATATTGCCACCTTTTTCTTTAAAAATAACCTAAGTATTGCAGTGGCGAGTGACGCTTCTAAATAATGAAATGAAACATTTTCAACCTCAACTTTATCACCACTTGGGCCTTTTTAACACTAGATGAACTTAGCTCGTCAATTTGACGAATCTCAGGTTTCATATTTGAAGTTACAGCGACCATAAATATTATTTTTCAACGATTTATGTTGACTTTAATCGATGCAATCATATCAATACGTATCTTAATTTACCTACTTCTTTTCTTACATTATAATTTCGAATATTTAGATATCAATGCACGTAAACCTAATGTTAACAAACGTTTTAAATTTGTCAGTTAATGCGTGCAAAAAATTAATCAATCGTATCTTGAAATATTTGTTAGAGGAATGAGAATAAAATAGCATTTTTTCTGAATGCAATATTTGTTATTTCGTTGTTTAAAGTTTTACCGTGTTAAAGTTTCCTCCAAGCATTTATAAATTTTGTTTCGTTTGCAAAGATTCGTTACAGAAATTAAGTCACTATTATTGTTTAAATGCAAAAAGAGGCACATTTTTATTAACTATTGTAATTTTGCTCCTATAAATTTTCTATTAACTTCTATAATTACACAAGTTGCAATTTGCACCGTAAAAACTTCAGCGTTTTCATTATTACTTCGTATCGCGATTAAAGTGAACGATTTAGGTCACATTTGTCCCTCGACAATTAACCGAACTTTCGATTGATTTTGGAGTGCAATGTTTTATGAAATTTTATAAACCGGCTCTCGTGCCACCGTGAAATCGGAAAAGAATAAAGCAAAGTTGAAGCGATTCAACGTTTGAATCGTTTGCCTCTGGCAATGGAAAAACGCCAACATGAATGCGACTGTGTCCCACTTCAAATATCGATTTGCCGAACATAAAACCGCGTTTGCCGAAAAACCGCTCTCTTGTTTACACGCCTTTGTCGACCTCGCGAAAGACGCAGTTTTCTGTCCACCTGTGAATAGTCTTTTCTTTCATGCGCCTGAAATTTCATACGAACTTATACTCTATACAATATGCGGCTTTTAACCATCGAACAATGAATCATCAGTGAAATTTCATCCTAAACGAATTTCGATTTAATTAAGGAATCTTCTTTGTTGACAAAAAAAGGAGAAGAGAATCGTAACCATTAAATTTTGATTTTAGAAATGTGTTAAATTTACCCTAAACGAATTTGGATTTAATTGAGAAATCTTCTTCGTTGAAACAATTGTGAATCGGTAATATTAACCATTTACTATTAACGCTGTAAAACTTGGTTAATATACAAGTATAAGCTTGCAGTAATTCTAACACGTTTTTATGGCTTTTGTTAGAATTTAAAGTATCACGTACTTTTATCTTTAATTTGCTTTGTTTCGAACGAAATGAGAATTGAACTAATAAAGATAAATAAAAAATTCTTAAGTCTTGGATTTTAAGGAAATTTATGCATGACTCTATAGCAACGCCAAAGAAATGCAAAGGGTTAATTTCTGTATAACTACAAACGCAATAATGTATACTTTAATTATGTATCAGAAAAGAAATAATTGTTTTACGTTACTTTAATTTCCTTCTCAAGTTACCGCGGAACATTCCCTTACCCTTTGTTAGCTTTTGCTATCAATTTCGATAATAATCTTGACGTTCGAATTACCTAATTGAAATTTCAGCCACGATTGTAGATGCGATATAATATTTATTATTAAACACAATTATGCGTATCGTATTACGTATCATGATATTTACTTTGCGTTGTTAAACTGGCTTGACTAATTACGTTGCCCATAAAATGCCATTTAATTATGCAAACATTTGAAATTTGTAAACCTCAACTGTTTGAAATTTCAATCGAAAGATATTAAGTAGCACTTCAATATGCTAATAAAACTATAAATCTCTATGACATTTCATATTTTTATAAATATAATTAAGGGGTTGGAACATAAAAATAGAAACTCGATTCACCATCTAAATTTATATAACATTATATAAATACATTATATAATATTATGAAGAGTATCTCACATTAAATATTTGGTATATTTTTACATATTAAAAGCACTGTACGTATTTTTACATATTTAATTCCCCACTAAACGCGTAAAGATTTGCGGTCTAATTATTCTTAATTATATCCGATAAACATCGTAATTGAACTAGCTCAAAATCACAATTAAACACGCTAGTAATCTATATCACTGGAAGTGGATAGAAATATTTTTGCAAGTTCGAGAATATTGTAGTCCTCGGAACAAGTATATATAAATGTTTACTGTTTTCATAACTCAGGTGCATCGCGAGGGAAAACAGGAAAGAAAAACAGTTTCGATTACGGTCGTATGACCGCAGAACGTAATGTTGATACCAAAGAATCGATACCTGCTCCTCTGTAATGACGACAATCGCTGCGAACAACGACAATCACTGCCAATGATCACGATTAGTATAGAGAAACGACGCGCCGCTTCGGTTCTCAATTGATATCGCTTCTTTTTATCGAGTTCACGTGAAACGTGATCTACCGTTAACTGTAAATTCCCCCTGTAATTAACCCCTTGCCCTACTATTATTTAATTATCTACTTAATCTAGCATTAGCTGATCACTGCTTTCACATCACGTCACGTTCGAATCATTTGACTATTATAGGAAATTTTCTATTCTTATAAAAATTATTCTTATAACACAATTTCCTTATATTACCGTTTTATATTCTTGTAAAGCAATGCTAAAATAGGAGTTCGAATTAAATTTCACACTAAATAATATCAATTCTTGTTGAATCTACAGTTATTGTATAATTTAAAGTTATTGCAGGGCAAGGGGTTAATTTAATTCGTTTACTGTAACATCGTTGTCGATAAGTATTTGTTATCAAACATCGTTGTACGTTGCACTATTTTTTAACCCTTTCGCTAGCGGAATATTGCAACTGAAAGCTAAAAGCGTGGGTAATGATAACGTTTGTTAATATAAAAATACGCATAACCATTTGTACCGTAACATTCACGTACGAACGATTCCAAAAATGTATATCGTGTTATAGAAAAAATATACGTATGCTAGTTCAATTCTTAAAGATGTATATATACTCGTAGTAGCGAAAGGGTTAATAGTTATTTATGTATCCGTAGCAAATATCTTCTAACGTCGTTGAATTACGTCTTCTAGTTGGCGGCCAATCGACACTGCTTGGATTTTTGGTTTCACTATTGTCCACAACTTGAATTCTGTACAGTTAATCGTTTGTAGGAACGTTTCGATAACGACACGATTAATAATAATATTATTATCGATATTTGTATCATTATGATTATTATATTACGTTGTTAAATCTTGTATTTAATAAATTAGTCGAGAGAACCATAGGCTGGTTTATGTTTAATTGGTCCCATTTTCACGCTTTACGCGAACTGCTTCTCTAAATTATATTTATTTGTTTATTTATTGTTGTTACTTGTGAATAAAATATTATTACACATAAAGAAAAAAATGGAAGAAGAATGAAAAAGAAGTAATATAGAAAATAGGCAAAGAAGAATACACGAGAATTTATACAAGTTTAATTTAAAATAATGCATTTATATATTTTGGCTTTGAATAGTTAACTGATACGTGTGAAAAAAATCATTGTAACTATTAAATTAGTGTAACTATTCGCACGAATGCATATTCTGTTTATAGGATTCGTTGCAATTGAATTCTATTTAATAAATTATCTTTTAATTTAATAAAAACGATTATAGAACATAATGAACAGTTTTATTGTTTCGTTGCTAAAACTGTTACTACGAAAAAATTGGTAAAAAACAGAAGAAACTACAGGGTTGGAAATACGTTTTCGTTATCCTTTTTTTTTCCTTTTAATTTTTTTTCCAGGGTTATACGTTTTCCTAAAATATGTTTTCTCCTCTTTAACTATATTTTCCATTAAATTCTTCTATTATCCTATCTAAACAATACTACGGAAGGAATATCCGTTACTTGAAATGTAATTGTTTTATCATCTTTCAATTCAAAGTATTCCCACTCGTAAAATCACCGAACACATAAAAATACTTGCAAAGCTGTTCGATAAAATAATAATCGTGTGCGCATATCGTGTTTCAGTGTTCTTCAAGTATGGCTACGAATTTTCCGAACAAACTAATGGCAGCAGAACCTGTGGCGTCTACGAAAACGTTTTCTAAACTATACGCCGACTAGTTCCTTGTGAATCAACCAGGTCTTTCAATTGAATAATCGTGTATTAACTGTTATAACTCACGGTGTACAGACCAGCGGAGTGATCCGCTATTATGGACCCAGATCACGGATTACCTCTGATCGACGCGACGCTGTGAACGATAATTATTCCGTTTCTGATCATCCACGACGTTGCCTCGCTTTTAATTGTACAGCATTGCTCCTTCGAATTAAACGGTCTTGTTTCGTTCGACTATAGCGAACGTTTCGTTGATCGTTTAATTCGATGCTTCCTAAACACTTCGTTATCGTTGTTTAAACTATAATTACGCGAATAGGAGAATTACTTACTATTTGATACGCATTATGATAGACTAGAGGCGAATCGATTAAAACAGCACGAACTTTCTTTGGTAAATACATTTGAAAGGAATATCGTGAAAGTTATATATGAAATTCTACCTTTTAGTGAAATCATTGACGAAGCATAGGATATAGTAGATTAACAATTTTTATATAGAATCGTTAAAGGATTATCTGACCCCTTTAAAATGTTACTGTTACACGTGACATTACTATAATAATTTAGAGTAGACGAAGGCGATAATTAACGCTTTTAAAATAATGGGAATTATAACTAAATATTGTGATGATCAGTTGTTTTCGACATACCTGATGTTTAACCCTTTGCGGACGAGAAAAAATAATACTTAACAAATTTCCACTCAATTATGAATTCACTACGGATAGAATTTAATAACACTTCACGAATTTTCGCTCAATTATTATCGAAAGTGCGTATACTAATTCAAATTTCTTGCTTTGAAAATCGACATTTATCCAGAAAATCGAAATGGTTTCGGCGACTATTTGCCGACACTCGTCCGCAAAGGGTTAAAATTCAAATCTATAATAGTGTACATAGGTATATACTTGTGGATGAAATTATAAGACACTATCTTTGGTAATTAAAAAAGTATATATGGTTAGTGAGAAGCAGGTATAACATTTTCCCGAATGTTAATAGTTAGTAGACCATTCTCCTATTTTTTACTACTTCACGCATCGGATTTGTTAAACATTTGCGGAATTATTTTATATAAATTCGCTCTTGATTTGACTAGGCACGCGCGTTACTACGTTTCCTATAAGTGGTTAGTCTATCCCGTAGTTTGCGAATGGCGAAACACGGATGCGATCGAATAGATTTGTTAAACCGTTAAAGTTAAAGTTATGAAAGGGCAATAGGCCATGAATCGCGCATTGAGAAGCACTGGCCCGATTCCATGTAAACTGTTACAAGGTTGCACGTCATATTTTTGGTACGAGGAAATTAAAATTACGAAATTAGGTGAAACTCTATTCGAAGTTAAGTATATAACGCGAAGCCTCACCTTCGCCAGAAGTTCTCAAACATTAATGGGTATAGTTGGGTATAGCTTTATGGTATTTGCGTCACTGTAGGCATATATTTACATGGAAGTTTATTACATACCGATGTAATATACGAAACTTTCCCCAATGAATCTATAACATTTTACACGCTTGTTATGTTTTTAGTATTTTAACGTAGCAGTATTAAGTTGACACGCATGAAATGCAGGGCTAGGGAACATTTGCAATAGTTTCTGATAAAATACTTTTAAACCTTGAAATCGTTTATGAACAATGCAGTAATAATATTATCTGCATTCGGTATTATTTAACGTGGTATTAATAAATAGATACCAAATCTTGTTTACAAACGCATTTATCGTTTAATCGCACATCAACATTCAAAATGTAATTTATCATACGAATTCATAATCTTTACTTTCAGTCTTTTCGTATTTCTACTCTTCAATTATCGCGCAATGTTTGTCGACTGGGGGTATTATCAATCATTCACCCCAGACAATCAGTTGAATCGCATTCTAAACATCTTCAGCTACCTTCCAACTGCAATATTTCATTTTTATATCTCCTTAATCAAATTATGTGCAAAAATTCAATAGCCATTGATTGCGAAATTGACCGTTTCAATTGCCACCTCCACGAAGTCCCCTAACGCAGAGGGAGAAAATCAGAACTAGGGATGGGACTAAGCCATGTTTGACACTTTCGATACGTTTATATTTAGCATTGATATCTCATTGATACGTCCATGCGTTGTTACGTAAGAATCAAATCCAAATTTAGTATTAACATTTGTTTAATCCCGATTCTTCGTACAACATTTCGTTATTAAATAAAATAAATCAAGTGACAACTGTAGGGACATTTACCATGTGTTTGATGTCGTCTCATGCGGTATCGATCCAAAACAATTACATGGTATTCATGAAATTATGAATGAAACAAAGAAAAGTGTATACCAGTGATGATGTATCAGTGCTGCAATTGTTCGACTAATTTCAATAACCAAAATAAAATACTTTTTTAATTAACATCAACCCACACGAAGCTATGAATTAATTTTCGAAAAGATCCGCGAATTTCAGTACAAATAATAAGTACAATAGAAATGATATAATCGACAATAGAGGATAAGAAGATTGATCATCGTTAGCTTATACTATTACACGTTTCACGATACAGATTTTGTTCGAATCGTATTCGAGTCTTCCTAATTATATTCGAACAGGAATCGAACGTAACATAATTGATAATTATATCAACGCATCCCAAATACTTTGCAAACGTATCGTAAACATAAGTTTGACACGCAACTATGTCAATGTTTAAACGTAAACGTGCGAAAAGTATCAAACGCGCGTTAGTCCCATCGCTAATGATCGCGCATATCTGAAATTTCGGCAGAATCGTCGGCGAGACTGTCTTCCGGCATGGTCGGGCCACTTTTATCAGGAAATGCACAATTTAACAATTGTGTCCAATTATTTTTCCACAGGCCTCTCGGTCTTTGATTGGCTATCTGAGGTCGTGCTTGCCGGTGGCCCTTTGCCGGCCTCTATTCTCCGATCCGCGTAGTGACCGCACTCGAACGATCGTCGAACTCTTATTTCTGGCGCTGATGATTCAAATGTGCCTCGTATCGTATGCAAGCGCGATCCATGCATATGTATATCGCGCGCGCAAACGTAACAGATGCTCCTCGTACAACGTGTAACCTTCGCGGCTAATCCCTGACGTTCAGCAGCATTCTAAAACGCAGCGCAATTGACTCGATAATTGAGTGGAAGTTGGAAAGGGGTCAAGCACCACGAATACGGAAAGTTGTAATTTTAGAGCCGAGCACCTTGCTGCCTTCGCCTAATTTTTACCCCTTTATAACGCTTTATTAATAGACCAGGCATTTTTCTGCACTCTTTTCGGAGAAGTTAAGTGTATGCAAAAAAAAAAGAACGCGAGTGACATGCAAGAAATAAAGTGTATGGCGTAATAAAGCGCGATACGGATAATTGGAGGAAATTTGGGAAATCAGATTGTTTATGATTCACGTTTACGCGAAATCAAGCTCCGTTCAAATTAATGGAAACTTATTATACGAAGTAATAGCAACTAAATTGTACTAAATTGTTCGAATATTTTTCCAGGTGCATCGGACCCTGATTTATGTTTATATATATGTGTTTATGATATTAAGGTTGTTAGAAATAAGGTTTAGGAAATAAGGAGTTTTGCTTGGTTGAAGGAAAAACGATTACAATTGAAGAATTTGATAAGTCATGTTTTCGTAAGTTTAGAGGTGAGCAATTTTAATATTCAAAACGTATTAAATCACTCTTATATTTGTTAAATTGTTTCCATATTCCGTTTTCCAGTTTTTCCAGTTAATTCCAGTTAATAAATTACTATTGTTGAAACGATTGAAATTCCTGTACTCTTTTAAATACTCGAAGTTTAGAGATGTATATAAACTTCTGCGAACTGTGTACGGCAATTTCATTGTTCTTTTGGATCGAATCGTAAGTAATATCATTTTTCACGTAAATCTTAATGAAGATTAAATCTTAATGAAGTATTGGCATACTTTGGAAAAGGGGGAAGTTGTCTTAGTTTGCATTGTTTTGAAAGAAATCAGACGTGCATCCTAATAGTATAATATAATATATTATATTTATACTCATTTAATATTTCCGGTTTATTCGTCTTCAGCGAAACTCGAAATCTTAATTGGGACTTGAGCTCTTCCTTCCGCTAAAGCAATAATACAAGCTTCTACTCGCATTGCATCTGAATATATCGGGATAACGATGGACCTTAATATTCATAAAAGTTTGGGGTTTCGTAGCGCTTTCGAAGCACGCGAAAGATTGGAGAAAGCTCTCAAGAAAGATTGCATTTCGTGTAATGCAACGAGCTCGCTGATTATACCGAAAAAAATATCTTTCCTTTGATTGCACGAATTAGACGATACAAGAAAGAATCTTCCAAATTACAACTATTTTAATACCGTTGAAAAATATAAAAATTTAATATTTCTAATCGACTCAACTGTTCAGTTATACTTTTTCCTCAAACAAATACAGAAACTTCTCGCTTCTGTTTTCTCACATTTAAAATTCCCATGAATTCGTAAAGATCCACAAATCGTTTTGCGTTACAACCACAGAATTATGCGAGCTCCAATATACGTTAAAATTACAAAATTTGTAAGAGGACACGATTACACTACGGACCACGACGAGCGTCATTTTTTACTAAAATCGTTAAAGATCTACATTGTCGGAGAAACAGCATCATTAGAGCTGTAATACTTCTTATGTGACCGTTATTCATGTCCTAAAATAGAATTTTCCCCGCCATTATTATCCATCTACTAAAATCTCTACTTTTTATCGCGAATTATTCCGTATGAAATATCGTAGAAATAAAACGCGAATCGCGTACCATACTCTGCTTTTTATCTCGACCGATTCGTTTTAATTAAACGCCCACTAATATACTTACAAATTACATATCTCATAAGTGTTACAGCATAATTTATTACAACGAAAAAAGAAGAATCGTGTTTTAATGTAGCAAACTTTTCGAAGCATATTAATTTACCAAATTGTATTTAATAATTTTGTAATCCATATAAATGTAAATAGTAACTGTGGTCGCTATTCACCTATAAAAATTGGAGCAACATTAGAATAATTAAAAAAAAGAGAAATAAAATGTACAGTGACTCACGAAAGCATTCATACCCTAAATTATTTATTTCTAGTAGATACTTATAGTTCTTCTCATAGATCTGTAATGATTCTATCGATTACGTGTACTAGAATTATACTATCTATAAGATCCATAAATAAGAACTTCATTATTATTAAATTTTGGAACTTTATTTAGCCATAAAACTGTATAACTATATAACTGTGAAACTGTTTGCACAGTTCTCTATTCAACGCAAACTATGTACCACGTAGCTCTGCTTTTCGTCTCGTCCAATTCGTTTTAATTAAACGCCCACAAAATATACATCTATAATTTATAATATTCCAACGAATTATCGGAAAGAGGAGGTCAGTATAAACATGCGGTGAACAAATGCACGTAATCGGCTTCCGGCAGCTGTTGTGGACAATTAGCGGATCGCGATAGCCGGTGAATCTGAATGGTACAACAGGCGTAACGCGATAACAACGCGGAGTTAGTTCCTCGAAAAAGACAAACCAGGCGCGTACAGCTTCCTCGCTGAGGCTAAGATACAATTTCAATTGACCTATGGCCCCACTCTAGAACCTCCCCTCGATCCTCTGTCATACGCGTTCTGTGTTCACGAGACCCGTACGCCGTCTTTTCTTCACTTCGCAACGGCCGTCCACCGAGGATGAATCGAATCCGTGCGTTGCTGTTAGCCTTCTTATTCCTGGCCTTGCCCGTGGTCTACGCGGAACTCGTGCCGTGGCGACAGTGTTCTTATCCTGATCGTGAGTATCGATCGCTTCTTTTCATTAATTAAATCGCGATTAATAATGTCGTCACCCCGTGGCGTCGATTAAACAGTCGTCGAATAAACAGAGAATTCGGAAACTCTGCAAGCAAGTGGTACAAGTGTATTTATTTGATTTCTTTTTTTTTTGCTAAGAAGAAGATAGATACAATAGGGAACTTAAGAATTGCGTTAGATTGATTTACAGTGAGAGTCAAGAGTAAGTATGCATCCAATGGAAATGGAATTGAGTGAAATTATTGATGGTAATTGGAAAGTGGTTATAATATTGCTTACTACAAATCAGTATGTATTGTGGAATAATAATATAATTGTAGGATTACTTGTAGAAGATGTAGTGTAATTGGGGTACAATTTAGAGTAAATATATTGTACCATAATTTTACTGTTGCAAATTGGACATTTAAGTGTTGACTCTTACTGTATTTTGAGTATTTTGTATATTTTTGCATTCCATGTACTTTACAATCAGAATCAGAAGTGAGTATTCACACCTAGTAAAAATGAAATTATAATATTGATTAGGGTACAAATGAAATCGCAGTATAATTATGGTATTATTTATAGCAAAATAAATAAATAAATAAAACAAAGCAAATAAATAAATATTACGTAATAGTAGTACAGTTATAGTATTAGGCACGACAAAGAAATTGTAATACAGTTATCGTATAATTTACAGTGAACAAATTGTAACATAATTTAATTTTGATAAAGTATATACTCGCTTTCGATTCTCAACGCACGTATATGAAATATCGTTTCTACAACGCTTTAGATTAACGAGTAGGTACCGTTCTTTTAGCTTCATCTAATCACGTTAACGACGAAGAACTTTACTGCAATTTACGTATATGCAAATTGTGAAAACTTTGATTCCTGATGCCACGATTAATCGGAATATTTTCGTAATTCCTTATAGAAGTTTAAACTTGTAAAATAGACAATAAAAGCCATTGAAAATGTAGATATTAAAATGATTTGACGTTGATTTGTATAATTAAAGGCTTGCAATATTTCATTGAACAGTAAATTAAGGGGTAGATTAAAAAAGCATATTAATGTCCTTCAAGAATAGAATAAAGTTCTATTTATTTTTATATTTATTACCAGTCGTTAATATCAATTCTAATATAAAGATCTGTGCTTTTTTTTACAGCCGATGCCCCGACGAATTGTACTATTCATGAAGTTTACATAGATCCCTGTAAAGAAGCTGCCGAAGGCAAGCCATGTAAAATAAGGAGGGGTGTAACCGGGAATATGACGTTCCATTATACACCTGGTAATTGTTAACAAAAGTAGAAGAGCCATGTTTTAATATAGTAAACCTTTTGAAGCATATCAATTTACTAAATCGTATTTAATAATTTTGTAATCTATATAAATGTAAATATTAACGATTTCGTTGATCGAAAGCTTTCCATTCAATTGAAAGAACAGCTTCTAAGCTTCTAATTTTCAACCATATCATTTATTATGGTATCATTTGAAGCGAATCGTTGAATGGCGTGGATTTTTAATTTTGATTCTCTTTGGTTGATTAATTTGGTTTACAATTGTTTCTATATCACGAAATAATTCTCTAAAATTTAATATATTACTTTTCAGCATTTTCGTCGGACAAAATGCAAGGCAGAATTTTTTGGGCTAGCCAAGTAATGGATATTCCATTTTTGGGAATGGATCCTAACGCCTGCTTAGCAACTTCTTGCCCAATAGAATCAGGACAAAAGAACATGTATCACGTAGAAGTACCAATTTTGAAAAAGTATCCCGTTGTAAGTGCATAGCGTTAAAATTCGTATGTATATAACTATTTTCAATCCTAGATTACTATACTTAAATCAATGTTACTTTGTCAATGGAATTTTAGACGAAAGTTTAATGATCTAGAGATGATAAATTGTTTGGAGAAAAAAAACTAACGCAACTTACGTAATATAATTATAATTGTTTATTCCCGATTTCTGAATTATTTCAGAATATTTCATCGACTATTGATGAAATTCATTTATATAAATTCATAGACTAATTTGGATGATTCTGAAGTATATTTTCGATATGAAAGAGTAATGATCGAATGAATAAACAAAGTAATATTTCGTTAATTTTTCAATGTAGTATAATTAAGTATTATTCTTGTTGCAGCGAACGTACGATCTGAAATGGAAAATCTGGAACGAACAGGAACAAGAATGTTGTTTTATGTTTCAGATTAAGATAACAAAATGATATTGACTGTATGCGATTCATCGTCTCATCACGCTCAATCAATTGAAATTTGCGATTCGATAATTTAATCAAATAAACGGACCATTATTATTAAAGGAGTTACGTTGTTTCTTCCCATCAAATTCTTATATTGCTTGCAATTAAATAAGAGTAGATATTGATGATTAACTCGCAGATTTTATGCAAACTCATATTCTTTTTAGATAACTTTGAAGGAGTGGAAGCTAAATTAGTGATTGCTTCACTAAGTATCGTACTTTCTACTAAACTTTGGATGTTTTGTATAATTTTGCAGATTATATGCATTCTGTACTTTCTTGCACCTTTAAATTTCCCATAAGTGCATAAAAATTCGCAGCGTATTGATTATTATTCATTGATTGATTAATACAATATTTCCAAATTCATATTTGTTCTATACTTTGTACAAATTACATATTATTTTACATATAACCATATTCTTATTTAATATAATATAATTTTCATATAATACTACATATTTATCAATTATCTATATATAATATATAAATGAAATGTTTAAAAATCAATATTTTTAAGGAATTTAGTTTCAATTCATCTCCAGCTTTAAACGATAGCTATAATTGATTGTTTTTTTTTCACTGAGCTATTTAACACTAAGTTTACGGACGTTAATTGTTTAATTCGACTGGCTTTCGCAAAAAATACGTATACTGCATATAAATATTACATATTCATACCATTATATTAATTAAAGTTAACATAAAGTACTGAAAAATAATATCTATGGTCTCTATAATTTTACGTATGAAATCTGAAATGCGTCAACGCGACGAGTTCCGTAAACCTAGTGTTAAATACAATTTGTTAACTTTTTTTGTGCAGAGCTCTTCTGATTTAACGGTAATACTTTTACATAAAGCGCCAATTAAAATTGCTATTATATTCACTTATTTACGCAACATTAAATAAGATATTTAAACTACTCCCAAACTTGTGTTTATTTCAAGCGTTGATAATTTCTATTCATGTTTAGTTTGTCAGATAAAAACATTGGCTAATACATTTGTGCGTCTATATAACATTTAATGGATTAGAAAAGAATGTTTTAGGAGCAAAAAAAGAAATCGCTGCGGATAGGATTCGAACCTATGCGGGAAAAACCCATTGGATTTCGAGTCCAACTCCTTAACCACTCGGACACCGCAGCTTATGCAATGCTTTTTCCAAACTTTCAGTCTTAAGTATATTCTGGATATTTAAATAGAATTTGAATAAATGTAATTAAGGATATATCTATTTTCAGTACAAAATAATACGTAAAATACAATACAAGCTACGGATAAATGTCCAAAACAATTTGGAGTAAGGTAAAGTACATTTTCAAAACCTTCGTACAAACTCAAAAATTCAAGCATTTATCGTATTGGACAAAATGCAATTTAAACAAATACATTATGGCTCTAATAATACTTGCATTGTTAATATTTAATGATCCAAATTACGTTTGTGTAAGTTTCTGCTAATCGTTAAATACTTCGAAAGTTTCGAAAGAATTCTATTCTTTAACAATAACTTATGTCATGTTAACGCGCTAAATTTGTATTAATATAAAGGAAATTATTTAAAATAATTTTGATAATTTATCAGAATAGTAACCAGTATGATAACTCTTTTAGAAATTACGTTAGCTACCATCTAACGGAGATCAGTTTAAGTGTAATAAGCACTTTAAGCTGAGTTGATAATGAAATTTCCTTTCCATGATAAAACTGATTAATGCTGATTAACAATCTAGTGTTAATCAATACATATGAAAACTAATGTTTTATTTATTATTCATATACAATTTAAATCACATATATTAAAACGTAATACAAAGTCATATCTTTAGATTATAAATATACGATAACGTAGTAATGTACCATAAATTTATTATATATATAATAATAATAATGTGTGTAAATTTTGTTTTAACGTGTTATGTAAAATATATACAAAAATGCATATATAATTCAAGATCTACATACATTTATAAGTACATACGTAAGATCGATTATATATAAACATTTATGATACAAGGTAAAACCAAACGTGAACTAAACTTCTAATAAAAAGTTGTACTAATAGTATAATCAACATTTTTACAATAATGTGCAAGTGTCCAAATACTGATGCACGATAACGTATCTATTTCTATTGATTAAAACGATACGAAATTTCTTAGTTATCTAATTCTAAAAACCCAATTGTAAGCTCCACTTATATGCACAATAATATTGTATAATGGTTTAAGATGAAAGCAAACGTGAACCAAACTTATGATACAGAGTTATACTAATAACATAATCCATAATATCCATAATAGAGTGTTGTACTAATAATAAAATAGACATTTTCACAATAATGTGCAAGTGTCCAAATACTGATGCACGATAACGTATCTATTTCTATTGATTAAAACGGTACGAACTTTCTTAGCTATCCGATAACAAAAACCTAATTGTACGGTTTATCTATTTTATAATGGAGAGTTGTATTAATGATATAATTCAAATTTTTACAATAATGTGTAAATGTCCAAATACTGATGTACAATAATGTATCTATTTCTATTGATTAAAACGGTTCGAACTTTCTTAGTTATCCGATTAACAAAAACCTTATTGTACGGTTTATCTATTTTGTAATAGAGAGTTGTATTAAAGGTATAATTCACATTTTTACAATAATGTGCAAATGTCCAAATACTGATGTACAATAATGTATCTATTTCTATTGATTAAAACGGTTCGAATTTTCCTAGTTATCGGATTACAAAATCCTAACTGCGAGCTCTATTTTATAATAGAGAGTTGCCTTAATAGCATAATCCACATTTTTACAATAATGTGTAAATGTCCAAATACTGATGTACAATAATGTATTTATTTCTATTGACTAAAACGGTACGAACTTTCTTAGTTATCCGATTAACAAAAACCTAATTGTAAGCTCTATTTATACGCAACAATAATAAATGCTTGACCACTTGCGCGCTGAATTATGATTTCAGTGACGGTGGAACAATAAATAATATAGGTTTACTTTCCGAACGTTTCAGACGCTGGACGAATACGAAAGAACAGTCGACAAGAATGCGATGGATCTGATAATTCGTGCGATGAGAGTCGTGCGTAGATTCGCACGACAAGAATTCATAATTAATTGAAACCTATGCTGCGCATGTATTTCATTTTAACTGACCACTTACATAAAGTTCACCTTGCAAACTTGCGATGCGATTGAAAGGCTCGCAATTGCTTCGAAATAGACAAAGATCGCAATACTTTTATTTAGACTACATTCTACAGGTAACAATTTATAATTAAACTTCTAAATGTATGTTGCTTTTATTTATTTATTTATTTATTTATCTATTTAGTAGTATACGGGGCGAAACCCTTTAACGTTTACTTAATACTAAAATTATCAAGGTTGTAAAAATTACCCATCTGTATTTTTTCATAAAAACTGTACAAACTTATAACAGTGCAGTTTTGAAGATTTTTGGAGATTTTCTGTAAATAGTGCGAAAGAAGATTTACATATTTCCCTTATATTATATGTATTTTTCAACAATTCCACGTTTTAATCATCTTACTATATAGAAATATATTTTATTTGCTGGTAATTCTAGCGTTAAATTTGCATTTGGGAAAAGAAGTTCTGATAAAAATGATTTTCTAAAAATATTTGGAACTAAATTATAATTACTCTAACCTTTCATTATGGTAATAATTATTCGAAACTGTATATACAAGATTACTAAAACTTTATCGATCTATTGCACAGAATGGTTTGCATTACTTTATTAAAAAAATGTGCGTTAATTCCATCGTCAAAAGTTCACGTGTAATTGCATACTAATTACAAACGATTGGCGTCTACTTCCCTTACGAATATGTACAAAAAAATTGCTATTAACTCCTTAAGCGATTTACTTAATTTTAAAAGTGTCGACCTACGTGCTTATTTTTAAGAGTTGACTTTTCCACATCATTGTCGAAACGATTAATATAAATCTTTAAATGAAAAATATTGCCTCCTGCAATTATAAATCGCGAAACTTTTCTAAACGAAAAGGGGAACGAGTGGGTCGAATATAATTTTGTCGAAGGCTTTGGAATCATCGTAAGTTCAATAACCTCGACGGTACGTCTATTTCACACGTTCTCCACATTTTCGGTCAAAGTTATTACCTCATCGTGACCGATTGTTCTCCGTACCTAAAATAAACACTCGTCATCGGAATATCGAATAATATTTCACGCACCGTGCGATCTCGATCGTTTCAACAGTCGATGAAGCAGACGAATGGTGAAAGAGGCGGGTAGAATTCCACGGAATAGACGAGAAATCCTCCGTGGAAGTGGGCGGATTTGGTGGATCCTCGAGGCAGATAAATCTCATCGGAACGATAAGCACGGTGTACGCGTGAAGTACTTTCGGAATGCGAAATCGTCCGCCGGAAGATTTGAATAAGAATTGCGAAAACTAAACTGGCCACGCACAATGGCCAGCGTATCTCGTAGAACGGATACTATACACTTTTACCCGACTGCACGAAAGAAAGTCTCGATACAAGAAAGGAAGTGGAAGCGTTCGGCTTGTCTGTTACACGCACACACACGTAACCCACATTCGATACGATTCGACAATTCTGCATGATCCAATTCTATTCCTCCCACGTAGCGCGGATCTATTTCAGGCAATCTATACGCATAACTATGTATCTCTGTTATTGTATCTGGCCATTGATGGTGAAACTGGACAGTGTTGCAAGGCAGTTCGAGTTTTCCCAACAGGTAGCCAATACGCTATCGAACGACAGTTTCGAATACCGCATTCTTCGTTACATTTTATGGCATAATCACCGCAAGCCGTATTATCGTATAAACATTTGGAATTATACGCGTTGCGGACCAGACGGTGAAATAGTTGAAGACACCACGGGTTATTGTGTTTGGATTTAACCCTTTGCGGACGGGGCAAAATAATGTTTAACGAATTTTCGTTCGATTATTTCAACATTTTGAAGACGTTATTAAACGAACACTTGTCCAATTATTAACAGCAACGTATAGTGATCACCTTAAGCTGAATTTCTTGTTTTAAAAATTGATATACGTCCAAAAACACCGAAGAACTTGGGCGATTATTTCCGACACTCGTCCGCAAAGGGTTAAGTGATAGACATGGAGTAGAACATTGGTGATTCTCTTGTTAAGGACTGTTCATACACCACATTTTGATTATAATCCACTATGGTGGATTGATCGCAAATAAACTTAGTCGCTGAAAAAGAAAAAAAAAGATACTTATTAGGTATTAGGTATAATACGTATAATACGTATTATACTTAGTAAATACGTATTATACTTACTAATAAGTAAAAATACTTATTAGGTATTAGGTGTAATACGTATTAGGTTGGGGGATACGAAAATTCTTGAGTTCTTTTTCAAAGTTTAACATTAGGGGATGAAAACAATCCTTTTAATATCGTAATACGATTAAATATAATCGTTAATTATTATCGATTATTATAAAATGAAGAAGGAATTTGCTGTAACTTAGATACATGTTGTTTTTGATTGAATTTATGAAAATTTTAGTGGTTCATATCATGGATAATTGGAATATTTCTGAAATTCTTTATGGAAGTGTAAGTTTGGCAAGTATACTATAAAACTATTGAAACTAATAGTTAGTGAAATGATAAAATCGTTGCAAATACTTACGGAATTCATATTTTATTGGCAAGGGTTTATAAAAGTAAATATGTAAGATTTAACGCGAAATTTTAGTAGTTTCTTTTATAGTTACACTTCTTTCTTCTTCTATTCTTTTATAGTTATACTTCTTTCTTCTTCTATTCTTTTATAGTTATATAGATTTGGAAATTGATTAATTCCACTAATATTAGGATCTACAGATACAACATTTTCAAGTATAAATAATATTAAGTATTGATTATTATCATATTCACTTTTTCTCTTACTTTTAAGCAATTTATTTAGTCTAACTCCTGCAACAGAATGAACTTCTTATTCTCCTATATTTCCATGTATATATTTCACTCGTCTTCGTCATTAGATTTTATAATGATTTCGTTGCATTTAACAGGAACTTCATTTACTATATCAGCAATATATTTTATATCGTAAGAGTTTCCAACTTGATGTTACAGATTAAACATTAATAACAGCAAAGGATTGGAAGATAATTACGCGTAAAGTGCATAAAATTATGCGGTCTTAAGAGCTTCGAGTAATTTAATAAAAGGTGGAAAAGGTTCTGGTAAACGTGAAAATATCAACTTTTACTTTTTAAATGAAATTACATACTTGGTATTATAGAGAGTGTTAGGATGAGATGATTGGTACATTACCAGCAACCACTTTCGATTTATTACCTTTTCCAAGAAACACGTTTCTGTTTTCGAAGAAGATTGTGCTGCCATTAGCGAGTGAAACTTCCACTTTTAAATCGGAGAATCAATAATTTCTGAGAATTCGCTGAAAGCAGGATTTAAAGTATCCATACGGGTTTTATATCGAAAACTTCATTATACTCTGCAACCGTGCTACCTTTCATTAATATCAGAACTTTTGTGTTCGATACATTTCACTGGAAATGGTGATTGAAATTAGAGTAACTGTGTATACGAAAGGTGAATCGTATAAAGATGACCGATGGGTCTCGAGTAAACAATTATAGCCCTTAGAATTCTTTCGGAAGTCATAGAAGGGACAGACGATCGTTTGGTTTCAGCAACTTTCTATAGAACCCCGTACAAGGTTCAATATAGTTTATTATCCTTATCGATTACCCACCATAAAATTACTCACCATTTGCTGTCCCTTTAAATCTCTTTAGGATACTCATTATTCATTTTCTACTTTAGAACGAAACGAAGGTAGCTCCAATAGTGAAATCATATCTGTCGGAACAATAAGAAAAGGATAGCTTTGGTATTCAGCGTAGAAGGCTATTAACATTAATATTAGCCTACCATAAATTTATATAACGTTTGAAACCGTACGAGGATTTTAATTACCGTTCGTCGGTTTATTCAAGTTTCTCGAAAATGGCACTGCTTCTTTATTGCTGCATATCTTTCGATTGCTAAATAATAATCCAGTGGTTTGTCACAATTTTACTATTTTCATTGTTTACGCGCGTATTATGACTGTATTATACGTAACGTGTATTTAGTAATACGAAATTGATATAAATTTAATAGTATTAAAATTTAAGATCTGCGGATCTTTATTCGCTTATGGCGAATTTAAGTTTGCGAAAAGAACGGATTCCGTATGGCCGATTACGATAACAATAGCCGACTGATAACATTGTCCGCGATTATAATAACCGGATTCCACCGTATTATCAAATACCACTCCCGGGCAGTTAATTTTTGAGTAGGTGCAAAAATTCCTCGCGCTGCTGGTTTTTCAAGAAGCTTTAATAGCAGGCTCCCCCGGGTATTGTACAATGTACATAATGGCACAGTAGTTACGGCGTACGCTGTAATGTATACACAATGGTGAAAACTGCAGAAGGCTCTATTTTCTTTCGCTGTAAGTGTCGACCTGGCTGCATAATGCATTACGACGCGCTGTCTTCTCGGTATTACATAATACTATAAGTTGCGAAGCATCTGTAAATTATCATTAGGTAATTCACCACTGAATCGGTGTATAATGATGGTATTCTTCATCCACAAATTACAGCATGGAAAATAATAATTCATCCTAATGATTGAATCCAAGATCAAGGAAAATTATTATCTAACTCGCGTATTAAGGTTGCGACAGGAAAAAAATATAAAGTAATATTTATTAAAGAGTAAAAGTTATCGATAAAGTAGGCTGGTATTTATGTTACGTTGTTAGCAAATGATCCGATTAAAGATGTTATCCACTGTGTATTAATTTTTGATCATACATGACGCAAGCAAACAATGATAGAATATCTTGTAAGCAAACGTTTTTGTTTAACGACTTCTAATCGTATAAAATATGTCCACATGCGAGTATTTACTCTATCGGATACTAAAGTCTGATTAAATTAATGTAATTGATATTACAAATATTTATTATGAAGGATTTGAAAGAAATTTTTAATTCAATAATGGCGATCTTGTACTAAACTTATTCCACTGAAGAATGTTTATCAGCTCTTTAATATCAAAGCTTATTTGAATGATAATGATACGCGTAAATAATCTAAAAAGTTGAGATATTTTTATAGCCTTCTTTACATCGAGTATCACGTATTTTTTAAAATCAATTTTATAGAGTAAACAGAAATATCCGTATAAAGAATAGAATATTTTAATATATATAGATATTATTAAACGTGTGTGATTGCAACAAATTAACGTGGATGAACTATTAATTCAGAGTATTAATTTAGAGACTAATTTGATAGTTTCAACATTAAGTAAATTATTATTCCATGTATCGATAAAACACCGATTTGTTTCTTATCAAAATGCAGAGAATTAAATATGTTATCACGCATTATTAATCGTATCTTTAATCCAACAACTGTTTCACCATTACGCGAATGTATTCCGATGAATTTAGATAGTTTCTACATTAAATAAATTATTATTCCACGCGTCGATAAAATACCGATTCGTTTCTTATCGAAACGCAGAGAATTAAATATTTCACCGTACATTATTAATCGTATCTTTCTTCCAACAACTGTTCCACTGTTACGCGAATGTATCTTGATGAATTTGATAATTTCAACGTTAAGTCAATTATTATTCCACGCATCGATAAAATGCCGATTCGCTTCGAAGTAAAAGACCAAATTTATGGCTGCGAATTGTGAAATGTTTAATCTTAAGCCGCGTTGCTTTGAACTCATTTTGTTGCAGAAATGGAAAACGAATGGTATCTTAATGACATACGGTTGAACATTAATAAGAAACATCGGTTATGTATTGCCATACCGAACAAGCGAATAAATTGCGAGAAATTCGCACTTTTATTCGTTCATTTTTACTTGTTCCGGTGTTGCTTAGAAAGAGCGAACGAAGAAACCGGTTTTCTTCTTGAAATTTCTCCTGCCCGCTTCAATTGAACGGAAGAACGTTATTATTGTTATGCCACTACATTGACCACTCGGCTAAAAAAGGAACGAATATGATCAACCGCCCGTTTCCGTGCTCAAACGATTCAACTCTTTGCTTTTATCGCTGCTTTTCTACCATTACGAACACTTCTGTCCGCTATCGGCAAAAACCGCACCGAATCACTGAAATCTATTAGTTTTTCACTAGCAACCGGCACTATTATAGTTACCGAACTTCATTGCATAGCGATTTATCATTCCATTATCCGCGGCTAGTCATAAAAGTAAAATTTTCAATTACTCCTAATGTAACTGTTATTTTCTCCTCACTTTCAACGCTTCTGTTTCAAGAAAACAGTTGCAAATCCGTGACTGAAACTTTTATCGCATGTATTTATGAATAAACGGAATACTTTTTACTGTTTTGGAAATGGGGAAAAATTCTAGATAATAATAAAATACTAAAATTCTAGTAATGATCGTTTCGCTTTGAAAAAGTTAATGTTGCGGCAAGGAAATTTATTCGCTCATATTTAAAATGAGTATAAGATAAATAATATAAACTTTTATAATTCAAATAAATGTTATTTCAAAAGTTTTATTAATGAAATACAAAATAGCAGTTAAAAATTGGGCTTTTATAACGGAATTAAAGTATTCTTTATCTGATCCGTTTCTATTAAAGCTGTAATTTAAATGATATTATATTTTAAGTCTTACGTTTCTTAATCTTCGACATTCACTATATTGTTGACTCGCATAACACGTGAATTTCGAACGCAAATTACTGAAATCACTATTCTACTTTATGATCTTCTTTTCCAGAAATATAAACTTATAATAAATACAATTTAATTACGCTATAATGCATTTTATGTAAGTGATACTATAATCGTATCATTATTACACGATATCTATTTATTCGCTATAAATAATATTACAAACGAACTCTAGTTATCCTATAATTGAACTGAATTTCATATTCGCGAGGTGTACACTTACTTTTTACCCTTATTGCAACGCAACGTAACTTCTTCGCTGTGTTTTAATTTATTCGCTATACGTTTCTATCGCGTTCGCGTTACCCGCTATTTCTGTTTCATTAAATAAACGCTTAGGAAAGCAGATGCAGCGAAAGCGAGTCATTTCTTTCATATAGTGCAGCTGAAGAACACCTGTTGCCCCAAGTTCACCGCTGTATTTAATCCATCGGTTCTTAACGAAAAGGTTTACTCTAGAGCAGTGGTTCTTAACCTTTTCGAAGCCACGGAACACTTTTATTAAAAGAAAATTTTAGAACAGTAGAAACCACAGAAAAGTTCATAAATTTGATAATAAAATTAAACATCTACAACGTAGACCAATAACGAGTTGTACATGGTTAGATTATTTCCGTGGAACTTGCAATTTGTAACCTTTTAATGGTTCCTGGATCATATTCGATCCAAACGTGCTTTTAAGTTTCTAAAGATTTTTCTAGCTTCCAGAAGAACGTAAAGGGATTATAATTAATATGTACAATTTTAAATTCCGATATCTATGTTGAATCTTCCTTTTCTCAAAATTATAGAACGTTTCCGAAGAAAACAGGATGCGATTGAATGAATAAATTCATGAAGACAGTTGCATTTCTTTACGTGCTTTTATAACATCGTGTAACTATTTTTAATTACTAGTTTAGTTATATATCGCTATAGAATTATATTCCACTACTATATTAGTATACTGACGTCGAGTAATTCGTTTATAACATTATTAATTCCCCTCTGTCGCGTTAAAGTGACAATTCTAAACAAACGTTTAGTTCTAGACAAACGTAATTTTTCTTTTCATAAACTAATAAAACTTTTCAATTATAGTGGACACACGCAAACAATCTTTTACAATTAGCGTAGGAAAAATTACTTCGAAATAGTCTTTATTATCTTTTGTAGAACTCTGGTCTATTTGTTCATCCATTTTCGAATTAGAAACGCGCAAATTAAGTTATACACCTGCCACTTCGAATTCATTCACACGTTGGATTACAATTTTCAACTTCATGGTTCTTTCATTCATTGCATTCCTTCGTACGTACTCGCACGCGTTCATTAGCACAGTTATATTATTCCGGTAACATACTTTTACTTCTCGATCACCTATTTCCTTAAAATGTTCCACTCTCGATTCGCCGGTATTTCGTATCGCGATACTTATTCGATATCAATTTTCCGAGATCGGATTAAATTACTTCCATGTCTCCAAAATTTGATATACAATTTCCATTCACCTGATCGCATCTTAATACGTTAAACAACGCCATTGTTAATCGATCCATAGGGTCTACTATAAAAATAATTGACGTCTACTTGCTCAATTTTACGCGTACGCGTACATTTTACTTTTCATTTGCTCTTTTTGCTATTCAACGCATTAAATATTTAATGAATCATGTGTGTACAAACATCGTTCGTGCGTATCGTAATAATAAGTTTACTCCGAACACGCAATTCTCTCTAAAAAAAAAAAAGAAGAAACGCAAAAACCACTTTTGATACGGAAAATATTGTGGTTACAAGGAATGTTGGCACACAGCCATATTTCTCAATCGAACGTTTTTTTCTTTTTGATCGGGTTCTACTTTTCACTTTTATAGCGCCAGCCTTTTATACCGTTAAACGATAGAAAACTTGATACAGCGAATCTAACGAAGCTTTAAATAAATGTCAACATAGATTCGGACGTGTTTTTGGAATCGTTTTGCTACGGCTAATATTAACTCTTTCAGGTGCGGAAGCCAAGATTTTTAGTACTATTAGCGCTATTAGTAATTTAGTATTATAGTAGTATTTAGTACTGTCATTGTAAACAAATAATTGTGTCATTCGTTTGTATTGTACTGCGTGTCTTACATTTTTAATACCAGAGTTACCAAATTGGTCAAAATCGTACATCCGTAATTTTGTATAAAAAGATTGTATAATAACGTAGCTTCGTAATATTTTATAATTTCCCGTTCCACATCTGGGATTTTTAGCACTGACTACGAACAGGATAGACCACTCATTTGTATACATCATAAATTTCAAACTGAAATTCCACGCGTGTAAGAAAGCAGATGCTTTTTTTTTACGTCTCTTACAATTTAGGATGGTTATTTTAAGAAGTATATCATAGAATATTTTTGTGTAGTCTATCATAGAATAACCTTTATTAACTTATTAATTTTTATGAATAAATTGTACGTTTCAGATGCGCAATGCGAAAGAGCAAGAATCAAGGAATCGAATAATACAAGTCTGCAATATTTAGGGAAAAAAGCCTTAAAGAACGAAGACGAAGGATAGAAATAGTTTTCTATCCAAATATGGGGATTAGTGAAATATATAAAGGAACGTATGAAACTAAGGAAGAATAATAGGAAATCTATAAACATATTAATATAAATAATAATATATGGCAGAATAAGGACAAAAAAGGTAAAAAATGTAACTATACACATGTCGTTTATATATTATAAAAAGATTATACTAGAAGTAACGTCTTAATATAATAATGAATACAAATTTAACCCGTTAACTGGCCAATTTCTTAGTCAGAATCTTTTTCGCGCGTGGAATCAGAAACTGATAAAAATGACTTAATATCGGTTAAAGGAATTTTAACTATTGCTAACGTAACTACAAAATAAAGTGCTTCTAACGCTGTTTCAGGAAATAAGGAATGTTTAAAAAAGCTACAGTATTACATCTAAACCATTGGTAGTCCGTACGACGAGTTAACTCGTCGTTCCCGGTTAAAGTGTTCAATAATTTTTAATAACGATAATAATTTAACCCCTTGCCGTGTAATAACGAGTTACACTCCGTAACAGTTATTACGAAATACTTACCGTATCTTTTAACAAACTTTAACTTTAATTCCAATTGCAATTTCCATTTATAATAACCAACGCTATTAAATAAACGCCACGTGCGATAGTTTAGCTGCTTGCACTCGACGCGTCGTTAGAATAGAAAACAATCAAACGTCCTAATGGAATTTTGAGTCAGTGAAATTGGAGTCTTCGAGAAATTTGTACGGCAGCAAATTTTCTTTTAAATTTCTTCCGAGGACCGAACCATAGTTCGTGAAATTCTAGTCTACGCTTCGTTTATGTTCGCAATGATCTTCCTAGATCACCTCGCGTTGCCTCTTAACATGTGATGCCTCTAAATATTTACGCATCTCCGATTGAAAGTTGCCCAGGCGTTAATCGATAGGGTTCCCTCTTGGAAAGCTACGTTACTGTCGGCGTCTCACACCTGTTGCCCTGAATAGAACACGCGGGTGATACGTCACTGGCCGTAAACTGTTGGCACGGCTCACCTGTTGGCCTCACCAGTGCTTGGCTGGGTTGTTCAGCGTGCGGTTCCTTTCGCCCGGCGCTGCTTCGTGGTCATTCCTCGTTATCGTGTCTCCGGTGCGTTTCCGCGGCTTGTGACTCCTCTCTCTCTCTCGAGAGAGAGACCAAACCTATTGCTACAACTTTACTCGAGTGCGTTACAGTGAATCGAGACCCGTGCAAACGAGGGGTTGAAGCTTCGTAGACGACGCCCACCGAAAATCGCGCGGACGACGTCTCCGGAAGGGCGAAAAGTGAAAAGGGAGGAAACAGGACTTTCTCGAACTCGGTGCCGGATTGTATGCAAATACTCGGTGAAAATATCCTCGAGTATCTTGCCTCTGCGTTTCAACCCACCAAGAGAGACTCCGCTCCGACTATCGTGTCGTTATTTACGCTGCTGACTAACGTTCCCGTGGAAGAGGTCCGCTCCGGTCGATCGTGCATACCGCACGATCATTTCGCGCACAGGTACTGCTGACCATCGTTCTCTTTTATTTCAATGTCCTTCGGGTTTCTTTTTTTTTCTCCTCTTTGCTCGTGGCTAGTTGCTAGCCGATGTTACGCTTCATTCGAATAACAACGCGCGTGCATCGTGCAAATACGTGGTACGAAAAATAGGAGCACAATAGGGGTAAATAAAGTTTTAACCGGGGATGACGGGATAACTAGTCTTACGGGTTGTAAATGTTTTCGACGTTATATTTTACTTTCTCGGAAATCACTTATTATCCGAAGCATCTTTGCATTCGTATCAGAGGCGTGTTATTTCACATTTGTATTCGAAACTGTTAAAAATCGTCTAAACAGTACTAATTCCATTTCATTCATTCTTATTTCTTCGCGCGAAGAAGATTCTGATTTAATAGTTACACTTGGTGGGTTCATTCTTTGTCGTACGAAAATTTCGCGAATACTATGCATTGTGACGTTGGGTATTTTATACTTCAACGCTGCGTTGAATGGAAATTTCATGGAAACTAAAATTTTATACGTAATTTGTTCTTGGTAGCCTTCAATCTTACGAAATCGAATTAGAGTTATAATTTAGATTAGAATTTGGAAAGTGTGCATTGTGTTTTTGTTGCAATTAGGCTACAGTTCGCGTTACGAGTGTAACTCGTTGTTAATGGGTTATCCAAAAGTACCTTTAGTATGTTGAATGAGAATATCTGTCAAACGCCACGTTTGTTAGTTAAATAGAGGTGAAAAAGATAAAAATTGGAAACGAGAACGAACGAAGATAATAGAAATAAAAAGACAGATTAGAAAAGGGTAAAGCAGAAAGGGAAAGGAAAGAAGTGAAGGTAGGTGTTCCTATAGTCTATTTTGGATAACCCTGTACAAGGAAAAGGGTTAACTTTTTGAGGTTGAAGCAAGTATGGGAAATGTCCCACCTTTTTTCTTATATTTGCAACTTGCATGGCCACCACTTACGAATTGTGAAATTACCGAAAAAAGATCTTGTGACTGAAAGGGTTAAGGAAATCATCGTATATTAACCCTTTGCACTCGAAAGACGACTTTAAGTCATCAAAATTATTCTCCGTTTTCACGTTTTACACAACTATTGTAAAATAATTTCATCTTCCATTGCTATTTCTAAATTTCGTCTCTTTCACCGTTCGCATTCAGCAATTTTATATGAAATTGGGTACTATTTTGTCCAATAGGTAAATAAATAAATAAAATGAACCAATTTGAATAACTAATGAGTGCAAACGCGATTTAGAATATAGAGATGCATCCAATTAAAATGTTTCACTTAATAAACGTATCTCAAAGTACATTTATATATGTATTTAACTGGTATCAAATTAACACACTTATTGAATGTGTTTTAGAAGAATTTAAAGATAACACAGATGCACTGTGTAAACTCCTTTAATAGAAGTATACTGATTTAGGAAAAATTTGCTATTTAATTACCTAGCTTTTACAAAGTTCCATTTTATCCACCTTCACCCTACAATAGAAACTACAAATTTATTGCAAACTTAAGTAGCATTTTAATCTTATGAAACCTTCGTTCGGGTTGATATTGCGAATTTGGTTCCGGAGTAAACGATTAATTGGTTTTATGCCGGCTTAGGGATAAAAGTGACGGGTCCAAAGTAATTGTGAACGAGAATGGATAAGAGTTATCGGAGTTTTCGGCGATAACTCGGCATTGATATCGATACCAAGTGCGAAAGTTTGCGCGTTACTCTCCGACCTTGAGGTAGGCTTCGATCAAACTGGAAATTGAAATTGGCCTTCGCGGGAAGTTGCTTGTTTGGTTAAACGTCGATCCATAATGTTACGTCTTGCACCATTGTTCGTGTTTTTACAAATAGAAGCAAAATGCGAGTAACGTGTTCGTGTTTTTACAAATAGAGGCAAAATACGAGTAACGTGTTCGTGTTTTTACAAATAGAGGCAAAATACGAGTAACGTGTACGCGTACAATTTAATACGCGTTATTATTACTGTATTTGTGTTTATCACAAATATAGCGGTCACGAAATGTATTTGTATATAGCTACACTTCACAAGCTGATGTATTTTAATCGGGTTCTAGATTTTATTTACATGACACGAAATTTTTATAGTTGTATACGAGTATTGTCTAAATCATAGGAAACTTAGTATAAGATAGACAGATATATTTATTGTTAAAAGAGAATTACAATCAGCACCACTTCCATACATATATACATATAAACTATACTTTATGCTTAACTTATTATACTTGCTTACTTACATTATTACTCACTAATTGTAAGATATGAAAACTTTCTACTTTTATATACTATAACGTAAATATAAACATAACATAACTTCGATTGTAATTTAAAGTAAACCCTTACATCAATTTCTTAATTACTATTCACCAATCACACACTTTGGTAATTTCTTTGGCTTAGGAAGATTAATACAATTGGGTCTAATTAATTAGTATCTGAATATCAAAATAAATTCGTCGGTGTACAAATACTTTCTGTAGTCAATTGTAGTCCGCTGCTAATTGAATTGATTATCGAATTTGAGAGTATCAAGATTGGGTAAATTATTATCAAAATATTATGTGTTACAGGGTGTAACGAAAAAGTTAGGCAAAATTTTGCGTCTAAATTGTACGTGTTGAAACGCGAAATAAAGTTTATAGAGATATATAAATACTCGATGAAATTAAACATATTTAGAAATAAGTTTCCACTGGGAGTGGAAAGATATTCCATTGAATTTTCGCAAACACAATCCTTAAACGATTAACGCGAATAACTGAAATTGTTGCACCTTGCATTTAAATTTAGATAACATGCATAATCTATCGTTCGTTCCACATTCTTCTATTATTTTTAAGCAGCTTGCAAAATAGTGGCAATTTAAATGCCATATAAGAAAAATAATTTGCGTCATTATAAATAAATTACCTGTTGCATAATTAACTGTCAACGGGGAAAAGTAGTTATAACTGGACTCTGGAGAACTTGTTGCCGATGTTAGGAAAAAATAATAGCAAGGAAAGGTGTAACAAAATAATTTAATCCTTAATAAAAAAAAAACAGTTGAAAGATTTATTGCAATTACCAAGTTATAGATCCAGTGGCTTTTTTTAAATAATTGAATAATTATTTTACCGGGAAATAAATCATTTTCACATACCTTCGAAATTGATTTGCAAGAACTTGAAGTATAAAACTCTTATAGTTTTTCTTGTTTAGTAGGAAGTTAAATAGAGTAATTGCCGTTAAATATAGTAAGAAACAAGCATGATTTTACGTCAACTTTGAGAAATAAATGGAAACGGTTATTAGAGAAATATTCTAACCACGTAATTGAGGGGTTTATATAAATAACTCTTGTCATAGCTTAAAACCTTACCCATGATGTTCGTAATTTCACGATTTAATTGGATACAGTTCTTTTATCGTACAAATTGCACATTATATTCAGCAGTTGTGAAATTTGTCGAATAAGTAGTCAAAAAGTTGAAATCTATTGAAGGAGAATTAAAGATTCAGAGCTTTTATATTTAGCTTCTTTGTTAAAAGAATTCGGATCTACAAATGCAAATTAAAAATGTTACGTTATCGTTTTTGCTATTTTGGAAACAGATAAATTTGGCAAGGGTTGTTTCTGTTATGAATTCTTCAGTTGTAACTATTAGTAAATTAATAAAAGATAATAAACTCCAATCGAAATCCTTTGTATTTAATTTGTTTGCAAAATAATTGAGATCTATTAAATGAGAATTAAAGATGCTAGATTAGTTTGTTGCTAGTTTGAAGAGAAATAAAATTCGCAGAGGTTGTTTCTATTATAAATTCTTTAGTTGCAACTATTAGTAAATTACAAAAAAAAAGAAACAATGTAACTCAATTACAACCTTTTATATCTAATTCGTTTGCAGTCAAATTAATGTATCAAATATTAGGTGTATCAATAAATAATGCACTGTTTTGTAAACGATTTATCAAATTTCTTCGATGAAAGACGCACCTATAATTTCCTCGAAAAATAATATCAAGAATTACAGTATAACAACAAATATAAATGTATGTTTATACATCAACGATAATAAATTAATAAAATAGAATAAGTAGAATATAAATACATATAAATAGAATAAGATTTTGAGCAAAATACATGCTGATTTAAATAAAACAGGCGAGTCGTTCATTGGTACATCTAATATTTATTTCCGTCGTCTCGTGAATTTTTCTGCGTTGAATTATTTTCATTTTTCTATTAGATGAACGACCACTGGTTAGCGTTGAACAAGTACAAGAATTAGTTCTGAAGTACAGTTGGGAGATATTAGAAAACGTCAAACGATAAGATGCTATCGCAGATATTACATCAAACGACGCAATTCTATATTTACTTCATAAGTGCCTTTCATTTTCATTGTTATGATTCCCCTAGAATACTTCCGAAGGTGTTAATGTTCACATCGAATGAGTCACAAAATTATTCACGCAGCCCAGAATACGACAAAAGTGTACGAAATTTTTACCATCTTAATATTAAAGTGTTCTTTATTATCTCAATAAAAGTTCAACATCTTTTCTTTCAGAAATGCATAGCTTATGTTTTGAGTTAACAAAATTATAAGAAAAATGTGTAAAGTAGCAGCACGCATTACGAAGAAAATTATACAACGAGGTACTCTATAAATTAGCTTATCTTATTTATTTATTTAATTTATTTTATATTATATACTATTAATAAATTAAATTTATTAGTATATAATATAAAATTAATTCGTTCTAAAAGTTCTTCACACGATTTTCTAAATTGTTCCACAATAATGCAACAATTCACACCTCGTGTCGTTACTTGATTAATAATTTTCACCAAAAGAAAAAGAAAGAAACACTGCAATGATACTGCAATCACTATATTTATCATTATAATATTATTTTATGCTACATTTCATGCTTAATGTACATACATACGTTAAGATTTCCTATTTGCCTGTACTGATTTCGGCTACTTTTTGCATCCGTTGTATTTTGTGCAACAATGGAATTCATTCTAGTACATTAAATAAATAAATGTTATATGGATTATTTATTGCGTTGCGAAATGGCGCTTTTGTTCGTACGCTACCCGTTGTAATTACACGTGAAACACGATAACGCGACATCGATATCTGCATAAAAGGACACTGACGCGATTGATTTTTGTTTTTTCGAGTGCTTGCTGCAATAGGATACGGTTGACAGAAAGCATAACGTGTTGCGCGATTTCCTCGCACGCCCCGCGCGCGTATTTACCTGTGCGAAATTCATTTCGTCACTGAGACCTGGGTGAAAGCAATTCCCACAGCTCTAAAAGGATTACCATATTCAACATTTCCCCTAAAAGCCGTTCCCAACCGGCGTGAAAATAATATTTTAACCGAATATTAAACGCTTTGCCTACTCGCTTGCGTAAACCTGCGCAACGTAGTTTCGTTCGTCGAACAAAAGTATAAGTTACAAATATGGTCGAATTTTTCTTCGATTCGAGAACCATCGTAACACTAAACGTTGAAGCGGAAACGTGCAATGCAAACTCCGAGTTAAAGCAAGAAAATCGTCGCGAAAGTGGAAGTACGACGCGTTAAGTTTATCAAGGGTGAGAGTAAGTACCAAAGGCGAACCGTAATGGAAGATACGCTCGCGAGATGAAGACACGGAATTTTTCTATCCGAACCGTTACGTTCCGCTTTTTTTTTTTCTTCTTTTCGCGCTACCAACACCACCGATGAGAGTTCCACTCTTCACGTGTCACGACTCGATGTAGTTAAACAATGGGGAGAGAAATTACGGCGGTGAATGTCGTGAGAAACTCGGCACGCCGTTGGCTCATTGTCAGAAGCAGGCCTCGTAATTGGCAAAGCGGTACGCTTCAAATCTCTGCTCGCTTTATTTTCCACTAAATGTTCGCGCAAAAGCCTTGTGCCACATGTCGATCCAATGCTAACGTTGCGAAACTGCGGAACTTTTGTTTTTTGAAGAAAGAAGAGAACCACCTTGGCGATATAGTAAAATGTGCATCAAGCGTCGAGAAGAAAAAGGAAGACAAGAAATTGGCGTGTTTTGGATGTTTTCGGGGTTTCTTTAAATCGAGATGAACTTTCGCGATTTAAACGATTAAGAGTAACAATTTGCTCTTGTTTCTTTTTACATCATTTTTAATATACAGTTTTGTACGTAACTCTTACAATAGTATATGTATTTATATATGTAACTTAATATTATTTAATATATAGTATATAACACTTGATATAAACGATTAAGAATAATAATTTCCTCTTGTTTTTATTAAAGTGTTAACAAATATATCATTTTCAATATACAGTTTTATATATAACACTTAATATTATTTAATATATAGTATATAACACTTGATATAAACGATGAAGAATAATAATTTCCTCTTGTTTTTATTAAGGTGTTAGCAAATATATAATTTTTAATATACAGCTTTATATATACTTACTGACAAAAGTTAAGAAACAAAGTAGTCACTTACGACTTTTTGCGTATCCTTCCGCTTCTAAGATTCGCAGCTTAGAATCTACAATAGCTATAAAAATATAGTATTACATACATCAATGAACAATAAGTTCTTCTACTTTTATTTCAAATCCGTGTATCTCAAAAGCTTCGCAAACACGTACCATGTTTTTTAACTTTTGTTAATATGTGTATATATACATATATGTAACTTAATATATATAACACTGAATATTATTTAATGTATAATATATATAGCACTGAATATTATTTAATATATAATATATAACACTTTAATAATAAATCTGAGTGACATTTTTTATTTGCCTATTCAATGTTTGCGATCAACAAATGCGAGCAACGAATTCTGTCTTTACAATATTCAAGCATTTGCAAGTAGCGACGTCTTAAATCGATTAAAGTGCGAAGAATATTGTTAGCGACGTTGTAATTGATACATCCTTTGCATCCGTTGTAGCACAATCATATGTAAGTATACAGTTATTTGTATGCTATTTGTATTACTTATTGATGCAACGTCACTAGCCATACGTGCCACGATATTACGTTAGCACTTGGCTAATTAGCATTAGCAAGTGATTTTGCGTAACTGTTTGGAATCTGAAACCAATAAGCTTTAGTCTGGCTGAAGAGAATCGAAGTTGACGCACGATTGCTACTGCTCCTTTGTATTGTCTCGGAATAGCGGCAAAATAATCGAACAAGCAGCGTAAAAGTTGGAGAATTACAAAAATTACGACATACCATCGTAAAATGTAAATAATATACGCGCGCCGCGGATTTTTATGCACTCGTGGGAAACTTAAGCGTTGAAAAATGTACACGGTACGTGGAATATGTAAAAATGTGTCGAGATATCTAAAATCGGATAGAAATTAGAATATTTAAATGGTGAAACAAACGTTTACATTTGCATAAAGGACCACAGTCTAGTAATTATGTATACAATAGAAATTGTTGTAGGTGTGAACTGTAACGCGATATTCTTAGGTAAATTTTTAATACATAAAATTTGTAGTTTCATTATTTCAATATAAATAAGCGAGTGAAACAAGATAGAAGGGCAAAAAGAGAAGCATTTAACAAACGAGACAGAACTCTACTTCTGGAACAAATATTCGGAGCAGTTACGAGGAAATGTGCGAATGTTTATAACGTAATTACAATGCTGATATTGACCTGATATCTTTAGTGAGCACAACACAAGACGCGGTGTGTTTTCATAACGTGGAATAGTGTTTGCTTGTTTGCGATAAGTGTCAAGGTTGCAGGAATAGCGAAGCCAAAAGCACAATAATTTAATACGTTCACTTCTAATCGATTTCTCATCGTTTCGTACCTCAAATAATTCTATAGGAATAATAATTGAAGAATAGTGCGATAAGATAATTAAAAATATTTCATTATCCATAAATTGAAAGAAAAGGATTGCAAATCGAAAACGTTCAATATTTATTTCGTTATATGAAATACATATGTTCCGTCTCTAGTTTCATTCAGCAAAATAGAAATTAAAATGTTGAGATCTAAAACCGTGTATCGAATTTACAGAAGTAAGTTTGTGGTATAATTTATTTACCGTAAATTGTAGCACAATTATATTCTACTATAATTATATTATCATTAAACAGTATTTATACAGTTATTGATAAAAGTTAAGAAACATGGTACGTATTTATATATTCGCTATATTTTGAGATATGTACATGGACTCGAAATAAAAGTAAAAGAACTTATTGTTCATTGATGTATATAATACTATATTTTTATAGCTATTGTAGATTCTAAGCTGCGAATCTTAGAAGCGGAAGGATACGCAAAAAGTCGTAAGTGACTACTTTGTTTCTTAACTTTTGACAGTAAGTATATATATAAAGCTGTATATTTGTAGTATGTATATAATACTACAATACATTTTTATGCTATTGCAAATTCCAAGCTGTGAATCTTAGAAGCAAAAGCATTCGAAAATTCGTAAATGACTACTTTGTTTCTCAACTTTCGTCAATAAGTGTATATTTGCTATAGATAATATTATAATCACACTCTAAGTATTCTATTATTTCATTCAATTTCATTTTTGCGAGATATGCGCATAGTTTTGACTCTCATTCAGTTCACTATAACACTAATCCGAGTTACACGCGTAAATTCATGCCGATTGGAATCTTAATCTTGTAAAGCGAACGTGTTCAGCCATTTAGATGGTTGAAATCGCGTGAAAAATTGTTGTAACCCTGGTGGTGATGTGATATAAAAAGAAATACAAGGAAGAAACACGCCGACGGGAAGTTCATTGTTGAGAACCTTCACGGTTTAATCGTGCCAATACGCAATAGGAAGGAATTGCAAATGAAGTTTTCAAAGACTGACTGTGTGCCTGATTCTTCCACTTAACGATGACACATATACGAATTCGTACGAACCTTAAGTGGGCTTCAACGCGAATCATTGTCAAAGTTTGGTTAACTTCTTTCTCGGTGAAAAGAATTCAGACCTAAGTGATATTATTATTCAGGTCATTTCTATTTGCCATTTTCTTGTAGCGCATATGAAAATGATTGAAATTAGTGCGTTGTAGCGTTTTTAAATTATTTGATACGCGAATTGAAATTGGTAATGAAAGGGAATCTAACATTTTAGGGGTTTATATTCTCATCGAAAGTGAAAATCTGGTTGAGAGTGAATAAAATATGAAGAATGCTTAACCCTTTCAGTGATATTGTAAAATGGGCTGAATAGAGAACACTTCTGTATAATTAATATACAAACATTGATATTATTCTAAAGGTTTCAGGATCCGAAGTATAATATACATTTTTAGATTTTTAACAGTCTGCTTTCTTAACAATCTACGATTACATATCTTCTGATATAAAATCTAATCATTTTAAATCAAATAAAATGTCTATTCACCTGCGGTGACTGAAATAAAGGTATTCGTACACTGCTGAATTTTTCACACTTATTCGAAATATCTTCTTTGAAGCAATACCAAATTAAAATCAATAAAACAATATTAAGCAAAGATAAACTAACTCTCAATCCAAACATATCCCAGTACGAATCGCCTAATTTTCAAATTCCATAGAAAAAGATGTGCCTTTGGTTTAAATTAGAAGTCTGCAGTGTACGAATACTTTTTTTTCACCCACTGTATGTGCCTTTCTTTAGGAAGTTCCACAATTATCAATCACTTTTGCTACAAATGGATTGACACGGAAATTGAATCAATTTCCAATGAAATTGAAATGGATTTTTAAGCGAACACCGTGTATATGTATAACACAATATCGGTAGTTTAATGGTTGACCGCGAGCAGAGACTAACGAGCGCTTCTCCGTGTTTTTATCTCAACTTACTGCGAAATTCCGTCTCGACGTACAACACCGTTCACCTTTCATCGGGAATCGTTCGAAGCGAGCTCCACGCTTACGATTAGCTTAGAATGGAAACGGAACATGCTAATTTTCGTGGTCTCGTTAGCAATTTGTTTGAAGAGAAAATGAACGGTCGATGATTGAACGATAGACGAAGACAGACCTTTTTTTTTTTATTTAAATATTCATTTATCCTTCGCGATGGAATCGAACGAGAGGCGATCGATATTCCGTTGAGAAATGAATGGCGAAGCATTAGATCTTGTTAGAAAATAATTATTGCGGACAGCGGGTAACTCGGACATCACCTAAATCTAATCTTCCTCGTGGTTAAGAATTAGCAAATTGATGAGTTGTATTTATCCAGTTGCGATAGAAATTAATATCTTATAATATTAATATAATGAATTAATTGCCAATTAATTGACAATAATGTATACCGTCACTTGAAAATGTGTTACTTAAATAGAAACAATTTCTACGTATATTAACAACTCAGTTTGTGTAACAGATATAAGATCTATGTTTACCGAATTATAACACGTCCCATACTTTATAATTACATTCATCACGTTCTAATATTCAACAACACATTTGCCTCCCGATGTTTCTTTTGCATACAATGTCTGTGCGATGTTTACATAAACCCACGTCCAAATTTAGCATCGAAATTTCTTTAAATAACCTATTATTCGTACATTACTTTGCTATTGAACGAAACAATTAAAGTGCGCGTTAGAAGGACGTTGACAGTAATCGGTGCGTCTACTCCAACTTATTAAATATGACTAACTAAATTTCTGATAAATCTCGGATTACGTGGCTAGAAAGTGAATAACTTTCGACAACGGAGTTGCCGCATTAATTCCGTCGTCGACACGTGAATGCACGGCTCGCATAGCGTCGCAGTTTACTGACCTTGGTGGTGTGCACTACTCGTCGCACGCTTCTCGATAAGCGAATCGGTGAATCGATAGGCCTAGAAGAAGGCATCGATAAACGCATCGCTCGAAAATAGAGAAGAAATCGTTCCGTCAAAACCGCGAGCGAAATAGTTACGAATCGAAGCATGTGGAAACGGTTTGTCCATTAATTCCCAGCGCTGAACATGCAAATGCATAGTTCGCATCGCGTTGCAGTTGACTGACCTCAAAGTCCAGTGTATGCATGTAGCAATGGCTGTAGGCAAGGCAGGTATCTGCTGACTATAAAATTTCTCTTCCACGCGGAATTTCAACTATTCCGAAAGCCGAAGGTAATCGAATCCTATTTATTTCCAGCGCGATTTACGTTGTGCTTAATTAACGTTAACCTTGATTGGAACAGAGCTATTAGCGATTTAGATCGTGCGAAGAAATTGCGGAGAAAACTTGGAGAACTGTGGCGATCTTTAGCGTGATTAAGTGTTAGATTAATTGAGAGCGGAATATAAAAGGGTGATAATTAGTGTTTAGTGTGCCAGCGAGCAATGCGCTGTTTTTAAATAGGTCGGTGAATTTGTCTCGTTAATGGCGTGTGCTTTCTATCGAACAGGAATTTTAGGTTGCCTCAACAATGCGGTAAATAACAGCAATTATATTTAAGATCAAGTATACAATTTTGTTGAACATAAATTTTGAATGGATCGTTCATTGGTATACGTAATAAGTTTGTATAGAGAACATCTTATTGTTAGTCTTCTAAGGTAACAATTATGTTATAGGAAACAAATTGCGTGCCTGATCAGAGTTAGACCAAATTCATATAAAAAGATTGTGCCAAGGTTTACCAAATTGAATAATTAAAGTGATACCTTTGATTCGTTACGTACAATATACTTTTTAATTACCAAAGATAACGTCTTACAATTTTGTCCGATTGAAATTGTATTATTTTGATTTAAATTTGATATTTGTTCTGATATCTGTTCAATTTACGAAGATATTAGTTAATAATAAATAGCTTTATTCCACGTATATACAAATTATTATAAATCTGGACGTTGGATAACAATTATGTAAAAAATAATTGATCATCGTAATATTTAGTTACAATTCGCATTACTTTTAAAACGGTATTATTTTACTTTACTCTGGACTAGCAATGTCGTATGTGGCACTAAAATAAAATGGTAATAAATTTCATATTAATATATAGGGTTTAATCCTCGTGCACTGTTCACAAAAGTATTACGTTAATACCATTGGGATCAACGCTAAAATATCGAACAATTGTATCATATCTTAATGTAGTACAATACGTGTTTTTACTCATAAAACATACTCCTCGTACGATTCATGATTTCTATAAGCGTCGCGCATTATCGAACGAAATGATTTAACGTCCATGTTTCGGTTCGCACGAGGATATAATAAATGAAATTACAATTACGAAGCAACTTTTCACAGCCGCTGTAACATAATTAATTACGAAACTTTTAGATACACTTTGCACAGCAATTAAATATCTGAAGCAAGATAGATATATTATTATGCCGCGCTGCTGTTTCGCAGTACGCGTTTTCCGTCATTAACGGAAAGACAAACGACTTGCTTCACTTCGTTCCGTGTTATTCATTGCGTTGCGTGGAAGACGCGTTTCTTGCTCGCGCACGGCACCTCGTTCAAGCTTAATGTAGGATGATGGTATTATGCAAATTTCGTTACTGCATCCTCCGTGCTAATGACACACTAGCAAAGGACACGGAGTCAACGTTGAATAAAGTTTATGCATGCACAGTCGTCATAGGCTTTCGGCTTCTAATCACGCGCCAACGTCACGCGTTTCCCCTCTACGCATGCTGAATCCTAGACACGCGTGATAACGGTCTATTACACATACCAATTCGATTTTCGCATTTATCCGGTCAATTCCATCTGTGGGATGCAACGAAGAATGGGTTAGGGTAAAGCAACCTAACTTTCGTACCATTTTAATTATCGACGTCGATTTAAAGATGAAGATTATTGAATTAACCCATTGCCTTGTAATTAATTATGGCATGGATTCGCTTAAATATAATATAGGATTATCCGAAATAAACTATAGGAACACCTACCTTCATTTTGTTTCTTTCCCTTTCTGCTTTACCCTTTTCTAATCTGTTTTTTTATTTGTGTTATCTTCGTTCGTTCTCGTTTTCAATTTTTATTTTCTTCACCCCTATTTTACTAACAAACATTGCGTTTGACAGATACTCTCGTTAAATATCCTAAAGGTAATTTTGGATAACCCTTTATAATATAATAAAATTAGAAACATGAGTGTTAATTATGATTAACTAATTCTATTCGTGAAAACCGATTAATCTGAAATTTCACAATTAGTTTTCACCGTTTAATGAATTCTGAAATTTTACTAGCTGCATTGCAAATAAAATTCCACATACTCGACCATGATGCTGTTAAGTGTTTTTTTCTTTTTCGTTTTACAGTTGGCACGCAATTATGGGATAAATTACAGGTTCGTTAGACATAGTTTGCAAAACCCTGTTTATATCCTTCAACGCTCATAGCACGCGGTATTTTAAATGTACGCTTTATCTTTATCACGTTTGTACACACGAACCGGTCCTTTTTTTGCTGCAATGCTAAAAGGGAGCGTACACATCAAGATATGTACCAGGGCAGTCTGATTATTATACGGCAGGTTACTACAATAAATTGTACTTTTATGCGTACATATATCGCGTAGTTAAACTTGGGCCGTTCGTTGTGTCTTTAATTAAATCTTCCTCCGAATTGCAACATGTTAACAATAAAAACAGTCGGGATAGCAATTATATAACCTGAAGATATTATCACTGCGATAGCACCTAATCATTTAGTGCTGTTAAATTGATGCATATGAAATGTCGTTTTTCCGTAGCTTCACATTAACGACTGACAATGAATATTATTCTTCGGATTTTGTAGAATGGTTAATTGTACTGAACCACATTAAAGTAGAAGAAAGTAGCTGTAATAGAGAGTCGTGTGTGTTATAATGAAATTGTGGAAACTTCAGTGTTTGACGTCATGAATAAGTGGAATATTTGAGCAATTTTTATTGGAAGTCCAAATTTAACAAATATGTATATTGTTTGTTCGTATTACTTGTGTCATGTCTTATGAATTAATTAAATATATCTAACACGTAGACAGTAAATGCGATCGTTACTAGTTTAAATAAAAGCCTGGTATCACAACTATTTTTATTAATAAACACTCGTTTAATAGTTAAAAATAGTATTTGGATAATATATTGTCTAATATAGATGATATAATATCTAAATTTTATTATCTAAGTTAATACTTATTGATTACTAGTAAGCCTAGTATCGTAACTATTTAAATTACGATTATCTAATAAACACGTGTTTCACGATTTCATAAAAGACGTCCAAAGATGAATTAAGAATTCGTAAGAAAAGCAGGAGTAATTTGCACTCCTTATAAATTAAACATTCACGCGTAAATATGATCTCTAATCTTCGTGTATTCGTTGCTTGTTAAGTTAATAAAATTATTGTACAATTTAGTATTTATCAAGGGATTATAAACTTTCTACGCAATTCTTTTTATTAACCTAAAATGTATTCATCGGTTTTAATCTTAATACTCTATTAACTACGAATAATATGCAATTAAGTACATATTAGAGATAAGTGAAAATGCGGTTCTTGTAAGAAGTCTCGACGCAGTGATAAAAGCTGTAATTCATCGATGCAATTGCAACTTCTGCTGAACAGTAAATTGCTCTTCAATCGGTTTAATTACAAATCGGTATCGATGAAATTAAAGGGTCCGCGATGCCATAAATAATTGAACTGTACGTAAAAAAAAGGGGATAATCATTTATAGACGTTGAAAAGTATCACTCATATATCATGAGCCTAGCTATACATTCCTATAATTATACGCATAATTTAAATTGATATCCGTGGTACATATATCACTCACCGTAACAAGAATGTTATCGTTATAATAGCACGTTCAATCAATAAATAACAATTGCAACCATTTATGAAATATTAATTAGATTAACCTTTCGTAATTTCTCCAACTTCAGGCAAGATCATTTCTCGATCGTGAAGATTACTACGAAACGTATGCTTAATACAAATATTTCGTGTAATTATTGAGTTATTTATTAAAGGCGATAATTGTTAACTATTATCAATGACGTTTATATTTTAACCACTTCATATACGATTATTTTATTATCCATTTATGCTATCGTTAGTTGATTACCATTTTTATACGACGTTACGAACAAATGTTTTGAATTTTTATTTAGCAACCTTGAATCTTACAGGTGAATGTAAGTTTCATTCTTAATAAAAGACTTGGGATCAGTTTTTACACCAACTAAATATCTGTTATCTGTGCTATTGATTCATCACTCACTGTCATAATATAATTTGCATATTGTATTATCATTCTATACAGTGTAATATAAATATAATATATAAAAACATATATATATTTCATATAATATATATAAATATAATATATAAAAGTATATATATATATATTTCATATAATATATATAAGTACAATATATAAAAGTATATATATATATATATATTTCATATAATACATATAAGTACAATATTATCATTCTGTACACTAATAATAGTTTATCTCCTAACTTATAACATATATACAAAAGTATAATATTATTATCCTGTACACTAATAATAATTTATCCCCTAATTTATAATATATATATATATATTGTATAATATATAAAGGGTATTAAATATAGAAGTATAATATTATCATCCTGTACTCTAATAATAATTTCGTCAACTTAGAATACATATAAAAGTATATATATTTTGTATAATATATAAAAGTACAATACTATTATCCTTTACACTGATAATAGTTTATCCCCTAACTTATAATATATATTTATATATAAAAGTATATATATTTTGTATAATATATAAAAGTACAATACTATTATCCTTTACACTGATAATAGTTTATCCCCTAACTTATAATATATATTGTCTATAGAAATATATTTATTTTGTATAATATATAAAAGTACAATACTATTATCCTTTACACTGATAATAGTTTATCCCCTAACTTATAATATATATTTATATATAAAAGTATATATATTTTGTATAATATATAAAAGTACAATACTATTATCCTTTACACTGATAATAATTTATCCCGTAACTAAATAAATAAATAAATTACAAGAGAAATATTAAACTTCACATAACACTAATATGTAGATAGAATAATAATTGCCAATTCTTCTTTCTCAGTAGAGTTGCTTACTTTACTTCACAGCACGGTTGACTAACAATTACCCTTGTCTATAAATAAGTGCAACTTCATCAGCCTTGTTGACCATACAAGTACGTAAGGTCGCTGTCTTGTAAAGGTCGATGCTACTGGTTCATTCTTGCGCACAATTACACACGAGTTCTGTCACGAAACCATGGCGCACTCGCCGAGGGTTACTTAAGAAAATGAGATGCGCGTGCTACGAGGAAAATTGGATAAAATTATTTCACAATAGACAGCAAATCATCCCAAGATTTACTTTTACTTCAATTTTGTAAATAATCGAGACACGAGACGAATATACGTTACAACTCAATACGCAAAATTTCTTTCGATACAAAGCTTCAAAATTAAAGTGAATCTGTTGCAATAATTTCTCAATTGTTCAATATACAAGAGACTGCAAAATTAATGTACATTTAGAGTTAAAAAGTCCATTTTAAATTATAATCTTTACACGATACAATTTTGCGCGTAAAGAAATTTTCGTAGTCCCCATAAGTGGTGCATTATTTTGCTATTGAATAAAATAATTCGAGTGACGACAGTAGTTGGAATATATACCGTGCGTAGCAAGCAGGCATAAAACTTTCGAATTACAGCGTGACACGAAATGCTCGAATTCCACGGTGATTCCAGTGACCGGTAAAGGCAATGAAGAAATTTAGTGCCGGTTCTACATAATTAGCTGACACGGCTGAATTAATGGCCGAGACGTGACGATATCAAACGGTTTAATCGAACAATACAATAGGGGGAAGACTGCTAAAAGATGTTTCACGCGAATCCTATCTTACGTTCAAGATCAAGAGTAGGTTGGATATAAAGTTGTTCCCGCAAGCAACAAATAACTTCTCATGCATTCGATTACAATTGCAATCGTGACTTTTACGGCTTCTCTTAAGTATAATATGGCGATAAGGTTTAATTAGAAGTGATATCGCTCGTATAATTTGTATATAAACAATTTATAATATAAAAGTAGCGAGTAGTTCTTATATTAATTAGAAACTTGCGATACGCAAATCGAATCAATGATAACGTATTTATTTATTATTTAGTTCGAGATTAGATTCAACCCTTTTGCACCAAGATTCAACGAAGAATTGAAATTCTCAGTGGAACGTAAAAGTTGTTAAAATTTCTTGCAGGAAAAAATTTGTTTGCCTTGTTTTTGCAATCTGCTGCAATGAATTTTAATTGTGAAATAATTGTTGGAACATTTTTGCTTTGTTACATATTTGTATTAAAAAACTTAGAATTTATATATTCATGGTGTTAGAATAATTCGAGTACCTAATTAAAAAGGGTTATATTTTCAGTAACTATTAGTAGAATTACGTCAAGTGTTTCTCCTTTATTGAAGAATTCTGTATCCAAAAGTTACACTAATCCAAGTCCATTTCTTTCGTTGTTATGTCGTTAATTTTAAGCAATACACTTTTAACATGAATATGTTTTAGGGATGGGGGGTCGCCAGGTGAAAAAGTGAAATGCGTTACTAAATTTGACTGAGGACATTTTTCTTCTGTGCTGCTGGGATGATGTCATTATTTCTTATCTATATAAGGTTAATCCGACGCTGAGCGCTCAGTATCGATTTGACTCTTGAGTGAGAACAATGGATGAAATTAATCATGAATATGTTTTAGGGATGGGGGGTCGCCAGGTGAAAAAATGTATCAAAGTTGAATAAAGATCTTTTTGAAAGAGAAGAAAACATATTCATGTACTTCTTATTTGAGAGCAGAGCTCATCAGATCAGTTTTTTTATATAAAGTATTACTTGCACAAATTAATTCTGTACTTATCAACTAGCAGATCGTCTTTTATTCGCGAAAAGAAAAATTTTCAATTCACAGAAGTCATCTAAAATAGTGGAAACTATTTTAAGTATTAAAATTACATTTGGTTACTTACGAATAATTATTAAATTTAATGAAACATAGTAGATATCATATGTATAAACATCACACCTACTTATATATATAATATATAGTTGCACCATAGTTACACCGTCATTATAAAATCTATATAAAGCGCTATAATAATTACACCTAATATTTGAAATCAAGTTACAAACCTTTCGACGTTTTTCAGTTAAAATCTTAGCTAAAAGTTTTCACGCAAACCTCATCGAATCTTATTGCAGAAAATAGAATTTCCTTCGTAAAAGTGTGTTGGAAAAGTTCCGTTTTAAGAGAAGGATTTCCTTTATGTCCGAATAGCAGGGGAAGAATTTGAAAGTGGATACGGAAAATATTCGACAACTGCAGGCGATTTAGGGGGGGGGAACCATTTAATATCGAAGTTATATCACTCTTGGATATCTTAACGTACGTGTACAACCTGCCCAAAGTTCAATAGAACCAGTTCTCTGCGTATTTTCTTCTATAAAGGTTTATTTGCAACATTTGCTACTTCTTGCGTCTCATTTCAAACCGCCTTCAAGGTCTTTTTGCAAAACGCGTGCAGTATAATATGTATCAACATGTTGCATACTAGGCTCTGGATATTTTCTTCTGGAAAAGTTTATTTGCAACGTTTGTCACCATTTTATGCTTCGTTTCAAACCGCCTTCGAGGTCTTTTTGCAAAATACGCGCGGTAAAATATTTGCATTAAAATATTGCATACTAGGCTCAAACGTTTATGTGATGTTTTATATTTATAAAATCGAAGAAACTGTGCATATAACTGGAAATATACTATTAACTCTCTTTATTGTAACAAGTTCTTATAACTTAGCGTGGAAAATATTTTTATCGTGCTAATTAAATTCCAATTGAATTTCAAATGCTTCGATGGAATCGTTTCGATGATTACGATCTTTTTAGTATCTTTTCTGGGGATCAGATTATTGCATTTTCAGTAGTCGAAGATAAACTTGAAATAAAGATATTTATCAAAATTCGAGAGATATTCATAGAAAATTTTATTAGCAGGCTACGAATTTTTGTGTATTTATGAAAAATTAAAATATCCAAAAGAAAATAGGTATAAAATACACGCAATAGAACATTGTATTTTCCACGATAAAAAGGAAGTGAAAAATAAATTTGAAATAAAGGTATTTACCAAAATTCAAGAAATAGTTGTAGAAAATTGTAGTAGCAGTTTACGAATTTTTGCGTATTTATGAAAAATTAAAATATCCAAAAGAAAATAGGTACAAAATACGCATCAGAAAAAGTTGCATTTTCCACGATAGAAAAGAATAAGGAAATCATTAATAAGTATGAATCTGATATCGATAAACTTCGAGATTAGATCGGATTAATCTAAGTTGCATTGCTTCGCATGAGAAAACATAATTGAAAATTCGAACAACTCTTCTCTTTTCGGAATAATCTCGTTTTAAGCAAACGAATGAGGTAGGAATAGAAACGATGCACATCTTCGCGTATAACATTCTAACGCAATTGCGTGTAGGCTTACATAAGGTGTTCCAGATTAATTAAGATGCTTCATTAGGTCTAATGAATATACAAGCCTCGTATTGCCGCAGCGAGAAACTTCTTCGTACGATTTGATCACGGAAACATATTGCACGAGTGAGATTTACCAGAAAACTGAGTCACTATTATTATTATTATTATTATTTATTTGTTAACGGGCCTAAAAACTGTAGCCATTTCGTAGGAAGCCAGTTTGTGTTTTTTTCCTAGTGTATTTTGCGCATTTCACTCTTCAAATAACAATAATTATTACACTGAGCATTTTTTATAGAAATATTACCGTGCACATGTTATCTTCGAGTGTTTTTAAAATATCTGTTAAAATTCTAAGGAGTAATTGTAGTCCAGTTGTTATAGATTTGATTTTTCATTATTATTATTATTGTTATTTATTTATTAATGGACCTATTGCCTTCTACGCGCATCAACAATAGTAGCACAGTGATACTAAAACAATACAACGAAAAGCAAAGAAATACATTAACGAATTCCTATTTTATAAATTGAAATTGAAACTAGAAGAATGAAATTATTTCCTTGCAATTCCATCGGATTCTTAGCATCGTCGAACTGGATTACAAAGTTTAGACGACGAAAGAGGATTTTCCGAGACGTAGATTTGCACGTTATAAGACTCGATTCAATTACTCCACAATGCTCATTCAGTGCGTACCGTGGTGGAAATTAAAATAATGAACGAACAGGCAACAGACTTTTCCCACTCTCATCAACGGACGCGATCTACTTTCAGTGGATTCAGCCGGTTCACGTCTGACTGTTAAGCGCCCGTTATACTACTGAGCGCATCTGCTCGCTACGCGCTGGCGAAACAGATATATTTTTATGAATTAAATGAGAAATCGCAACTTTGAACAGGGATTGAAACTGTTCAAATGTTTATAAATAGAGACTTAAAGGCAGTTTCTACTGATTTCTTATCGCAGTTACTATTAGTTGCAGAAGTCTACACGTACATATCTAAATTTCAAGTATTTAAACGAATACGAGCGTTTGGATCATTTGGAAAAATAATAGTTTGATTATTAATTAGAATTGCATACGTTACGCATAAATAGTGATGTTGTTTCCATTTTTTTTCCAGAAGAATACGTACGTACGTAACCTGAAAAATTGATTTCATGAAAGACTGTGGGCAAACAATAATGTATACAAATATTTATAATTATCAATCAATTATTTAAATTAAAATTGTAATTATCAATCAACTCTACGAAACTTAATCATTTTCTTCTGCAATTAATTTTGCATTGCGTTTGTAGAGGAAAGTCTTTCTTTCGTAATAAATCTCTAGAAATCGACGAACAATTTTTTGTTTCCGTTTTATCGGAATTTAAATGGGACCGATACCAGCGTGGTTTCTTTTAATGATACGTTTCAAGAGTTCAATTAATCGCGTGTTATTGTGCAGTTGACATTGAAAAAGCAACGACTTGTTTCACTATCGCTGTGCAATTGATAATCACCGAGTACACTGCGAATTATTACTCGCTAAGAAACTATTACTCGTTAAGAAGCAGCGATTAAAATTGGCCCCACGTAAATATGCTTCAAATATGTAATTGCTTTCGCTGCGAATTTTGTTCGAGACTGGCGAAGTTCACTCGAACGAAGCAGTTTCTATGAATGCGAAACAGAGGCCATTCACAGTGTCATGGCATCAATTTGCGTGCATGCAAATCCAGTTTATCATTAACATAATCTGATGTCTGCTGAGAGATTGTCGTTCCTGTCTGGCTTACGTAAGGAAGAAAGCAAGTAGAGAAGTATGCATTGTAGAGCGATTGAGAAACGGGAATAAATGATCTTAAGGGAAGGGCAGTTTCATACCGTCGATGCATCGAAAACTTTGACAAGTATAGCACAGTAAAACCTTGATTATCCTAACAAACAAATTTTAGCTTCAAATAGTTAATATCGAAGATCTTTTATTAATATTTAACTTTAACTTTAACTTTATTTTACTTTAACTGTAAGACAAAAATATATGATGCATCAAATATACATATAACTCTGAATAGATGTTGAAATAAAGCAATTGGATGGAAGACAAAATTCTGCCTTGCTATTATAAACATTTATTATTCAAAAGTCAACGTGTTCTCTGGTTCACTGATTAGTTTCAAGAAAGATGTAGCTTGTCTAAGTTTATACTTAAGCAACTTATTTACATCAAGTAAATTATATTATCAACAGATTGTGGATTTTTATGCTATTATGGGAAGCTTAAATTTGCAACTTGCAAAATGTTCGCAGCATTAAAAAATGATAGATGGGATGTTATAATATTTTACGAATGAAACAGATCTCTATTCAAGTTTCACTTCTTTCATTTCGTTAACCAAAATATTGATTTGCCTAAAAATTTGCAGTATAATTATTATATCATACTGTATCGATAATAATTTGTCTTTCGTCATGTTTGCTTTATGTTTTATTATTTCAAACTGTTTCACTATTGCTGTTATACTCTCTAGATTAGTCTGGACAAATAAATAAATAACAGTAAATTCTGCAATGAGAAAATAAATCGGTAATAAATGTGTATTCGTATGTTGTAATAGAAACAAATAGCTGCTAGTAGTTTTTGCCTGTGCTCTTCGCTTGCTAGAACGACGGTGAAAATGATGTTACAAGTAGAAAGCAAATGCGTACGCACGTGGATCTAATAAACTCTTTACGGTTGCTGACGGCTGAATTATAGAAGTTAATTGTATGTGTAAAAAGTACAACGGTTCAAGTAAGTTATTAAAGATACAGATCTAAATATTGTTTACGGCTGTGTGTGTGTGTTTGTACGCGATTAATCTTGAAAGTTAATTGTATATAACTAACAAGTTATCGGGGATAAAAGAAATTTATAAAGTACAGCTTTTTCACTACAAATTCCAACCCTTTGCGAATCAAATTCACTCGCTTGTAAATCAACTTATTCTAAACCAATTTCTTCCTTAAGCGTTAATGGTAAAATTACAGTCGAATAGAAATGTACTGTTAAACAATTGGAAGCGTGTTTGTAATACAGAGATGCACGTGAAAGTATCTTATTAATATGATACATTATAATCGTAGATAAAACTATAGTTTACAACTTACAATTTAAAGTATGATTATATCTTCTCTTTAAGATATTAAAAAGTATAAAATTATACCCAATTAACACAGGTGTATTTAAACGTTGTAAATCACTCGAAGTGCATAGTTTTATAATATTCATACGTTTTGTATTCTTTTATGTATATATTGTACATAGGTATGCAAATACTTTAATGCTAGATTTCATTTTATTTCTGCGATTGCAGTTTAATGTTAACACACGTCTTTTTAACGACTAGTGGAAAATTTCGCGGAAGCATTATTTCAACTCGAGAAAAAAACATAATCATTCTCGGGACGACGTCAGACATTAATTATTGCAACATACTGCATGCATTCGAAAGATTTTTCCTGCGGCTTGTTGAGAATAATGCTGCAGCATTGGAAATAAAATGTTATCAAGTGTAATACAATATCCAAGTTTAATTGTTGCAAATAATAGGCTACGAAAAATATACCTTACTAAACTATTTTAATAGTTCTTCTATCTGTTGTTTGTAATTCGACACGCGTTAAGTTATTAACGCAAACATAACATCGTAGGACGTTTATTATGTTAATAATTGGCAAGAAATTTTTGCGCGCATTTGTTGCAATAAACAACATGTAATTGTTAAGAGTTCCAATTATTAAAAGCTTTTAAGTAACTTCTTATATGCGCATAATTCATCTTGAAGAATACATTGTTATTATGTCTAATTGCGATTACTATAAAATTGATGACATTCTCCTCGGAATTCTAAACGGAAAGTATTTCCATTCATCGTGTTATCGCATACTTCGATACTAGCTTCACAGCAACAAACATTTTTAAGTAATGACGTAATCTCCATTAATTTCTATTACTTTCCTCCAAGGTTCTACGAAGTTTTCTATTCTGTCCTTCGAGTTACAAATGGAAACTTTTTCATTTGAATGGAAAATAGATTTAAACGAAGTCGTTGATCTTTTCATATATTTAAAATTTCTTCAGGATCGATACGAGATCCTGAAAATATTCCAAATTCCGAAAGAGATTCGATCTCCCGATAATATTAAAAATAATCATCATCTCGTCTCTGTTTCATATTTTCAGATTCTTACAAATATTTGAAACCTATGACAATATTAAACGAAACGAATATTGAAACGGCATTCGAAACATCGAAACTTTCAAGTTTCGGACATTTTCGAGATCCCAAAAACATAAAAATTCTGAATAAAAGAAAAAGTATTCGCCCAGGAAAAAGGTTTAAACTGACAACGAGTGACTCGTCTATGAAACGCAACGCGAAGCAAATTTCTGATTAGGTTACGCTTCATTATTTCTTTCTAAAGATAGAAAGTTGCATGGATATCCGCCTGTCTAGTTGCAACGCGGATTTAATGCAAGCATAATGAAACTTTTGACGAACATTCCTCGGTCAGAGATACGTGGAACGGAACACCAGGGAATCTTAACGCTGACTTGATATCGAGGTTGCTTACAAACAGCGAACCAATTATCCGCGTCGCCTTTAATACATATAAGGCACGAATGCGGAGAGAAAGAGAGAGAGACATGTGTGTATCAGCTCGCAAGTATCGTAAAATAAGCTTCGTGGGGGCCAGCCTTATGCACCAATAAGGCAGCATTCTGGCCAGGTCAATGCTTACTGGTTTTGTGTTTCAGCTCGTTCCCGCGTCTCTCGCTCTTTCAGCGATCTCCGCTTCGGGCGAAACGTTCATATACATTAATAGAGTAGATGTACCATGTACTGCCACTTGTAAGGTTCGCGCGTGACTTTATTTAACTATTCTAGAACTCGTTTAACGTACAGATCGTTCCAGTTTGGAGCATACGATTGTTCAACGTCGAGTTCATTTATGTACATTCTTTTTTACACGTTCAATATGACAAATTCATTGGTACGTAATTGAAAATGTACGACAAAGTCCAATATCCTTCGTACTGTCGCTTGATAACTTTTCATTTAAATAGAAACACGTTTTACATATGTTAACGCGTCTGTTTGTGTAACAGATGTAAGATGTATAGTAAAAGTCTCGCCTTACTGAATTACGACACGTTCCATACTTTGTAATTATATTGGTCACGTTTTAATGTTCAACAGCACATTTACCTCTTAATATTTCTTTATAAATGTTCAGTGTAAACGAGTATGCAATGTCGTTACGTAAACCGAAGTACAAGTATAGTTAATGAAAATTTGTTTACTCACGATTCTTTGTACATTACTCTGCTATTAAATGAACGAATTCTAGTGGCAGTTATAGGAACAGTGACAGTGCGTGGATCATTTACCCTAGAAGGACTCTCTCAAGTGTGCAGGCCTTTTTTCGAGCATTGGTTAGCTCCATTATTAACGCTAAAACTACCAACGGTTTGCATCGAAGTGATAAAAATAATAGACACTTTAAAGGAATATATGTCACATGTGAAGTATACTTTTCTTCGTGTTTCGTACAGAAAATGAATGGAATATCCTTCGAAATGCACTACTGCAAGTTTAAACGATTGTTATGGTAAATTATAATACGGTATATTAAAATATTTCGGCTTTGGTAGTTTTAGTATTAATGCACAGGCGAAGATTATTTTTATCGTTACGTAAAAGCAGTACGATTATAAATATTTGCTATATTTCGGATAATTAATTATGGTGGACTAACAATATAAATAGTATTGCGTTAAAGAAAACGTATACGTATATCGTCTAATTTTTCACACGTCTTTAGTAGCGAAATGGTTAACAAATATATGAATTTGCATAAAGATTAGTAGTCTACTCGCTTCTATTTATATTAGAAACACATTGAGTACTTTGTCAGAGCCATTTATTAAGTTTCCATTTATAGGAAACATGAAAAATTTCAAATTGAAATTCGGATCCATATTAATGAAGAATGCCCTCACCTGTGCATCAAAAATGCATTTAATTTTTAACTACTATTGCGAAAGGGTTAAGGATGGGAGAGGTGGAGTAAAACAAGTTCTTTTTCAATACTTTTTAATCGTTTCTACCCAATTTTTAGAAATTACTACCTACAATTCGCACTCAGTATTTCATTGTAACGTTTATACAAAATCATTACAAACAAAATGTAACCAGTTTGCGGTTATTATCTTCGATTCTTCGGGTTCACTAATTGAATGATCGGAAAACGTACGAGCAAACGTTTATACTGCATAACGAATCGATGCAGGGAATGAGTGAAAGTAATGCAGTGGTAATAAAGAAGTTATAAATTGCGTTATCCGATCGCGTAATCCTGAGATTACGGATAAATCTACTTACTTGCTGGCTCGAGCAAAATAAGAAGTATTTCACTTTGCTGTTAGATAAGAGATACATTAATCACGATGTGTTCGTAGTGTTATCAACGGAGAAACGACGAGTTTGTTGCAACTCGATTCACTGGTAAGCCTTTAATAGACTTTCTTCTTCTTCTTCTTCTTCTTACAATTAGTAGAGAGGGTACGGAAACGCGAAAGGTGCAATGCGTCCTAGTTTCTACAGCAATTTTGCCTGTACTAGCAATCGCGTAGCGCTATTCGTTTTCATCGATCAAGGTCGCGTTTATATCCTTCCTATTGGTGTACATTAAACGACTAACCTTGGGGAAATAAGAAAACTCGAATGATCACGTTACAAAGAAAGGATTTCGACGTTGAATCGAGCCATTCACAAGCCAAATTGACTAACTTCACTTATTGAATTTCTCTTGAAATTCTAGTGCCAAAGCTCAACCTTTTATATTCATGTTTCAAGCGTTAAATGTTTGTAACATTGAAATTTGGAAAACCTGATTGAGCCGAGACGTATTATATAAATCGAGAAAATTATATGCATTTAATATAAATTTTAAATTTAATAGAAATTTAATAGCAATTTCTACATATGAACATATATTCAATATATTTCTATTTTACGAAAATATGAAAGTGTATGAAATAAATTGTATTATGTATTATTATATGTTTTATACATATATATATATATTATTATGTATTATTATATGTTACATGAAAATATGAAAATATATGAAATAAATTGTATTACGTATTATTATATGTATTATACATATATATTATTATGCATTCTTATGTATTATATGAAAACATATTCAATATACATTCAATATACTTCTATTTAAAGCTGTACGAATTTCAACGTACAACAGATACGTACTCCAACTTCACTCAAATTTCATTTCAACTACGAAAAAAGTATAAGACTAATAATTTTAACTAAGAGAAGCTGCTTAAAAATTGCAAGAGTTACTGAAATAGTTCAAGTTACGTTTGAATACTAAATTTATCGAAACAGTTATTTGATTAGAACTTACTAAAATAGTTATTGAATTACAATACACAATTGGAGTTTGCTATAATATTTATCGGATTAGAATACATAATTAGAATTTACTAAAATATTTATTGAATTAGAATACACGATTAGAGTTTACTAAAATAGTTATTGGATTATAATACATAATTAGAACTTACTGAAATAGTTGTTGAATTAGAATACATAATTAGAATTTACTAAAATATTTATTGAATTAGAATACACGATTAGAGTTTACTAAAATAGTTATTGGATTATAATACATAATTAGAACTTACTGAAATAGTTGTTGAATTAGAATACATAATTAGAATTTACTAAAATAGTTGCTGAATTATATTCGAATAAAATAATACAAGGCCAGATTCAATGGTAGCTTGAAGTAGCTATTATTTCACAGTCCGTTAAATATTTAACGCTGAAATTAAAATAGGTTGAGAAACGCTGCTCTATCGTACTGAAATACGTAGATAGTTAATATTCTCAGGTGTTTAATATTTGCACTGTACGCAAGCGATCTGTAATATCGATGTTTCGAAATATTCCACGTCCACTTTCGCGTACACGCGGATTTTTTTTACTAAAAGAGGAAGCATTTGATACTAGCTTAGAGCTTCGATCGTTGTTAGTCAAGTTGCACGTGAAATTACTGTGTTTCGAAGCATCTGTCTTTGATTGATTGATCTGTGTAATCCGTGTCCCATAAATTGTAGCAATTAATACAATATTGCAGTACTAATACGCTATATTCGGTATATTAATTGCCGTGCATAAAATATCAACGCTGATATCGATTAGATATTATCGTTGACAAGTTTTCAACAAGAGTGTAACGAATATTTGCCAGGAAAATGGAGAAATTATCCAATTACACGTTAACATCGATGAAGGAGATTTTCCAAAATTTCGGATCATCCACTTTCAATTCAGAGCCCGACTTGACTTCGCTGATTCGGAAACATTCAGAAGAAGAATTGTCGCCATCGAAAGAGAAGAAATCGGAAGAATTGTCGTCGCGGTCGAAAGATTTATTTGCAAGTAACAAGAAGAAGAAACAAAGTTTAGAAGAGTCGAATAACAATTTGAAATCTGCCGACGAGGAGCAAGAAGAGAAACGAGGCGCGAAAAAACGAAGCGTGTCCACGATGATACGACGTAAATTCGAATCGTTAAAAAGTGAGAACGCATCGTTGAAGAAGCAATTGAATCGATTAACCGAATACGTTAAGTGCAGTTCGTTGAATCGTGCGAAAAGTTCGCCTAACTTTCGCGAACTCGGCGAATTGTTGAACGATTTCCACGGCGAGAACGACGATTTCGAAGCGTGGAAAGAGAACGCCGAATACTTGCGAGCCGCATTTCGATTGGACGACAACGCGATGAAAGCTTTGTTAAAGTTGCGAGTTAAGGGAAAAGCGCGACAGTGGTTCGATTCGACGTCCGCGCATCTACGATTAAACGTTTCCGAGTTATTTCAACGAATGGGTCGCGCGTTTAATCAACGTCCGAGCAAATTGAAGCCTGGACAGGATTTCGAGAAGAGAATATGGCGAGTCGACGAAAGTTTCGCGGAATATTTCCACGCGAAAATCACGTTGGCGAACAAAGTGACGATTTTTGAGGATCAGTTGATCGATCATTTGATCGAGGGAATACCCGACGCTGAAATTCGCGAGCAAGCTCGTACGCGAGGTTTCAAAACGCGGCAGGATTTGTTGAGAAGCTTTTCTTGTTTATCTCTTGCGTCGTGTTCGACTACAAATGGATTAAGAGTAATAGACGATAGCATGAATAATGTGGAATTGGTAAAAGATGAATCGGTATCGCGTCGCGATCTTTGTTTCCACGATTATGGTAAAGTAGGCAACGTATCTCGAGAGGGGAAAGAAATAAATGATTTAGGAGAAGGAAAGTTAGGGTTTTTGTAGAAATGAATACGAAGACGTTCGAAACTAATGGATAAGTGGAAAAGTTGCGATGGATTTGCAGTGTAATTCAATACTTTATCGAACTTAATGCATATATATATATAACTTTATATTATTTATATTATAATATATACTTTATATTATTTATATTATAATATATACTTTATATTATTTATATTATATTATATATATAGTATTATATATTATTATATATACGTATACATATTATGTACATATATCAGATTGGTGCATATGAAATATCATATTTTGATAGCAAAAAACAAATAAAGAACCTGAATTCTTTAAAACACAACGCAAACACGTTTGGTGCAAATAATTTTACATAATTCTGTACCCTTTTTCTTTTTTGTAACGATTAACTAGTTTCATAACTACTGCGATGATAATAAAGTATAATATTCAGAATAAAAATGATAATAATTGTGTTTTTAATACGTATAAAAACGTCTATCGAATATGGTGGACGTATTATCGTGTCCCTTGTAACAAAGTTGCGAATTAATACGATTCTGTTACTATCGTATAATGGACATTACCAAATTAGATAATTAGGATAATTTGACGAAACAGGATTACAACATTTGCATGTGTCTTTGCTTCTGTTTATTTTTTTTTCGGTAGAATTGTCTTACAGTCTTCAATTAGACTACAATTAAGTAGTCTTCAATTGTTTCCAATATATTTGTATTGCATATAGAAGATATTTTTCCACTAGTATCAATAAAATAACAGCATATGCAAAAACTGTAGAATTCAATGCTATGTTTCGATCAACTTATCTCTACCTACTTATAGCGTTGATTATATTTTAGATTAGAGTAAATGAAGTTATCGTATTTAGTGGAGTATTTTATGGTAAGTGTTCGAATAATTTCGTGAACAGGTTCCATTTCTCCGTGCGATAAGAAAATGAATGAACGAAGTAACAGCATACCTAATTCGAAACTTGCTTTATTGTTTCAGGGACGGAGTCTAAAACGAAGGAGCAATATCAGCATGAAAAGAAAAGTCCGGGCACGACAATGCACGTAAACGGGCATACGACACACGACGGGAAGCAAGAAATGAGTAAGTTCTGCTTTTTTTCCCCCCATTAAATTTCCCCCATTAAATTATTTTCTTTCTAAATCGCAAATATCGAAGGAAAAAACTAATGGAAAAGACACAGTATAAAATTGTTAAATTTAACGGATGGAAAGTGTGTAAAAGTAACAATTGGTTTAGTTCATCTTTCTCGAAATCAATTGTTCGAATAAGTATAGTATATTCCGTAAATAATTATAAAGCAGCTTTTTCTTTTATTAGTTTATTGCGCAGGCTTCGATTCGTGCATCTCTAGAAGCACTTTAAATGACGGAAAATGTGAAGAAGTAAAAATTGGTTTAGTTAATCTTTCGCAAAATTAATTGATTGAATAGATATAGGAGATTTTATAAATATTCGTAAAGTAGATTTTGTTTCTTTCATTGGTTGATTGTACGTGTTTCGATTTATGGATTCCTGTTATTCTCCATTACGAGTCGTTTTCGAATCTTCGACGAGTATCGCATTATAGTTGCATTTATGCGTGATTAGCAAAACTTACATCATCTACGAAAAAAGATATATTATCGTGTCCATTTAGGTATGTCTGTTGCTAACGTAGACTCCGCAGACGTAAAGTCAATATACAAAAGTGTGTGCATGCAATTAGGAAAACAGTGCGTACGTATAAAAGTGTAGAGTCTTTAAATAAGAGGCAGAATTTTATAAACTTTCTGTGAAATATTCGAGAAAGTGGGATAACAAAATCTAAAGCGAATGAATCGATTCTTAAAACTTATATTTATACTCTTTACGATCTACGTATCATATATCATAACATCTATATATCTATATCAAGAAATTTTTGTGTTATCACGATTGTAACGCAATTATATATTGCATTTCCTAAAATTATATATTATATTTGTATTAATTAATACTTACATTTAGATCTGAAGATTCCATATGTGTCACAGTACGTTTATCAACGAAAGTGATTTAGTTTTGCAACTATTTTACATTACTTTACAGTAAACTCGTAAACGAAACTTCTCTGAAAGTTCATTATTATGAATCTTTGCAATATTTTCGTAGGTACATTTCTATTTCGAAGTACATCGTACCTGTGTAAAATTCCATAAATTTCTGATCGAAATAGTTATAAGTCTAACCTGATTCTACAGTCACTCAACTTGGTACGGTTCTTTGAACAGAGAGTAAATTACAGTTATGGTAATTTATTGTGGGTCAACATGCGTGTTGAACCGGTAACTAGAACACATACGATGAGCGAACATTGTTTATGATTTCCAAGTTTCTAGACGCCGTTCGAATGGTCTGCACGATTCTGATAAACTTTCTATTTTTAATTCGGCGAACCTTTACTTTGAATCAACTACTGAAGTTTTGCTGGAAATAATTCTCACTGTTTCACCGATAACGAATTAAATTAATATCAACCCTTTGCGAAGTTGCGTCGATTTTGAACGCAACAAGATTTGGATTTGCGTTAATAATTCGGCGAAAATTGATTAACAATTATTAATAGACTGTGGATCTTTATGCAAATTCAAATCTTCACGAATAAAATAGTAAGAGATGAGATCTAAATAGGAGTTTGTTTTGCAACCTAAATAATTATAATCTGTATTTTACTTTCAACGTTTTATAGACTTTTCGATATCGTTTGCCTTCCTATATCTTTTTACACGTTTATATTTCCTGTAAATGCATATTTTCCTTCTTCTTTCACTTACGCAAGATTTATTGTTTAGATAGAGGAAGTGGTCCAAATATAGGCTAGCGTAAAATAAACGTTCAAATAAAAATACTAACCTACATTCACACCGCTTATTCTACATACAAAATGCCGGTGCAATTAGTGTTAAAAATCAAAGTGATCATCAAAGTGGTTCCCTTAAGTAATGATACGTCAATGCAAATGTTTTTCTTACACTTGAAACAATGCTGGCAATTTTCATTCTCGATCAAAATCTCCTGAATGCTTTTACTTGCACAGCTTTTTGCATTCCAAATTCAACCCTTCGCAAATGAAATTCTGAACCTGTTACGATTTCCCTCCGTTTCATGGGAAACAAAAGGAAGTCACACGGGCTAAGTTATGAGAAAGAAGGGGACCATTGCAATTTTCTTTCCTATTAAATATTCGTTGAAGGATAACGCAGCGTGATACGTATCTTTCACTTTTATTTTCATGGCACGCTTACTAGACACGCTATTGCCGTCCGGTAATTGCTTTGTATCAACTAAACCGGTTAAAATGTACCTTACCTAAGTATTTTAATAAGGTTTCCAGTAAATGACTGCCAGCAATGTTAAGAGGATCATCTTTAATTAACATCGGACAGCTTGATCCTGGATTATACAAAATTGAATTCGCTCTATGAGAAACAACGCGTAAAATCTTTGCTTGGAGATAATTTGGAGGGTGAAGAAATTAGAAATGCATCGCAATTCGTTAACCCCTTGCCGTAAGATAACGAGTTGCATTTGTGACGTGAATTATGCATTCAACGTTCGATTCAATGATAAGAGATTCCGTTTATAAGAAAGTTGAATTTTAACACGGGTTTCAGTTTCAGTTTATAAAATCGGAGATCGTTAAATGAAAATTACATATAATAGTGGAGAGGGTAACCATTTTTATTTCTTAATCTAGAAAGTTTCAGAATAGTTGCAAACGAGAAAGTCAGACGAATAAGTTTAGGAAATTTCATGTGAAATGTGACGATTATTATAGAATACCTTGTGCTGTGCTTTATACTAAAACTAGTCTATTAAATATAGAAACAGCTACGAAAAACAATGGCGGTCATCGAAGGCCATTGTAATATTCTTAACTCTTTGCGGACGGACAATTTTTCTTGGTATTTTGGATACATGCCAACTTTTAAAGCAAGAAACTCAAATTAATATCGTCAATAGTTGCTGCAAATAATTGGACAAAAATTCTTTAAATTCTCTCCTCAAAGGGTTTATAATTGAACGAGAATTCGTTGAACACTGTTTCGTTCCGTCTTAATTAATTAAACACTTAATCCTTAACTTTCAACCATTATTAAAAGTATCGATACTTTGTATAGATCAAAACTATGATATTTCGTATTTCAACCATATCTCGTTTTTCTATCTTCTTTATTTATTAAAATCACTCTCGTGACTTTAAACGCCTCACGGTGTCTCTAATAACTTCCATGTAGACTCGACGGTAAACATTCGGTTAGAAGAGGACGTTCCCCGTATCTTGATCAAGCAAACACGTCAAATAATGGCAAAGATATTAACGGTAGCCTCATTAACCCACATGCAACGAAATAACAGATCGACGCGCGGAACGGCGGAGGAAAAAGCTAAGAACGGCAAAGATATTCCGCGTCCTCGATGCGAAATGACACTCGTAACTTTAGAATTCATAGCTTCAGCGGCTATACAGGTCGTAAATTTGGATCGGTAAATTTCGCGATTCCTGTACGAATGGCGCCAGAAGAATGGCACGAATGTGCGTCGTAAATGCGGAAAATAGACATTGTATGGTGGCCGGTGTCACTTGTTATATAAGCCATTCAAGGTAGCACGATGACGTTATGCGAAGGTGCGCCATGCTCATCCTGTTCTTTCATTAATATCGATTTGCCTCTCCTCTCCTTTCCTCCTCGGTCGTCCGGCACAGGTAACGGTCCTCGTTGGAATTTCGCGAAACTTTAACGCTAACCGAACACCTAAAATCCAGTTGGAGCATTTGACATTCCCGCATTCCATCGAGCTCTGATAATGTTACTGAAAAGATCCTGATTATGCACAGTCGCTCGCATTAGTATTCGTCCGCTTACTGCCTTTCGCGTAGTATACAGTCCGTCATGAAAATCTACGTATGCATTTTAACCCTTTCACTAGTACAGAATTTTGTTTTTATATATATTTAATACTATAGTCATTATATGAGCAGTATAGCTGTATAAACGGTGTTCTTATAACTACTAACTACCATTGCAAAACAGAAGATTTCTTCGGTTCGCGATGCATCATCCTACATTTAGTACTTTAATAATACTACTTATGGATATTTGTTAACGTATTTATGTAAACCAAAGGGTTTACATCACCCTTGAATAAATAAATAAATAGTCGTAGAAAACAGAGGAGGTTCCATTCGTTACTAAAAAACATATATAAATTCATTTTTCTCACACCTATGTTTATGTATATATTACGTCTCGCAGTTTATATCGTATATTAAATGTACAACCATACTTTCTAAGCGCGCTATCATTTTGTCCGTGTTCATTCATTTCGTTCACGTTTCTTTTGAATCAAATTGACCGTAAGTTATTCTAACACAGGTTTACGTATCTATACGATATACTATTTATGATCTACGTATCATATATCATATGATCTACATATCTATGTCAAAAATATGTTATGCTAACACGATTATAACTAGAGAAATTAAAGTTAGCACGCGTGTTTTATCTTCTTTTCTGGGAGTGTAGTTAAGTGGTACTAGTGTCTGAAAATTTGATGTGAATAATGAAGGGTTAATTGAAAGATGTATTTAAATAGCAAAATCGGTTATTTAATATAGCAGTACACAAAGCAATAGGTATTTTAGCATAAGAACATAGTTTAGGACACGTATTTTAGTATAAAATAGTTAGAAAATAATAACGCTAATAGAAAAAGAAACGTAGCATCATTTATCGTCGCTGTTATTAATACACGATGATAATAGAAGCCAAGGACGTTATGTATCTGTGTAACCTTTTGTCAGCTATTAATAATTCGATGTGTGTATAATTAGCCAGCATCCGCACCGAATATTTCACACTTACGTAACAAAAAGCGATTTCATTTTAACTATCGCTGATCATTATTCACGGTTAAATATCCTGCCATTGTCTTACTAAGATAATAAACAAAGCATAATAGAGATTGTAATTTTCCTTAACAATTGTTACATCTAGAGCTTGAAAAGTTTTACCATTAATCGAATCGTCTATTACATATTTTTAATAATAAAAATGCAGTAACAATAGTGATAAGTTAAATATTGACACATTAAAAGGAAATGAAATTTGGGTTGTTTAAAGTCACAAGCAGATCAATGATCTTATAGTAAATGAAAACGATACTCGTAGCAGTAACGTTTAATAATCATTTGGAGTAAAATGTATATTGTATGTATAGTAAAACTTTGTAAGAAGAATTGAGTATTATTAATGATATATTATTGCCCTAATTTAAATTTCAAATACTTTATTTACTTTACTTTATAATTCCACGTATTTATGGATGTAGGTGAAAAGTCCATTTGAAAATGAATAGAGCATAAGAATGAGGTATTTTAAAAGGGTCTACGAGTAATAAAAATGACTTGGCATTCATGGGTGGCCATCTTTTCTGCTTAACATGAATGCTTTTAATTATTGCCGTGAAATCATCCAAAGAATGAAGTCTATTCGGTACGTTCTTGAATGTGTGGTCGACAAACGAGTGAAAATTAGAATGCATTGTTGAAACGTGAATAAATTTCATTTCAAAAATATGTCAGAAATGCGTTACGAATTTCGATGAATCAATTATGAAAAGTGCAAATATTAATATACTTTATTAAATAGGCACTACGAAAATATTTTAGTACGTAAAATATCATCTAATGATAATAATAATGATCTTGATTCAATGGTAGCATAATGTTCTCTTTTACAATACAGTGTTTTAACAATAGAAATAAAGAAATAAAATGTGCGATCTTTATAATAGATTACGAATAACAATAAGTAACCACAAAAATTATAACAGTTTATTTTTCACTATTTATTACTAGTTTACATTGGAATACGTACCGTTCGGTCTTTACAATAAATCACGAATTACAGTAATTATAAAAATTATACTAGTTTACATTTCATTATCCATCATTACTTTACATTAGGATATATAACGTGCGGTCTTTACGATAAACTACGAATTATAGTAACCATAAGTCACGCAGTAATCGCCTATAAAAGTCACAAAGACAATTAAAGGTGGTAAATGAAACTTTACCCTAAATATCGCGAACACATTTATTCTATTTGGTCCACGATCTGCGTCACGAGTTCGACTCGTTATTTTAAGCCGAGGGGTTAACAATCGCTGCACATTCGTTCGATTAATTTTCAATACCCTATTTTCGGTAAGCGATCAGAGCCCATGCCAACTAGGTTCGTAAGAATCCGCGATTCGGTACGTGCAACGATCTCTCTGTATAAGTAACTTGGCGAGATTTACAATTCCGCTCGGCTTGGCCTTATTTTGCGAACAGTTTCATTCGCTGGAATCGTGCCGGAGGATGACATAACCGGAGTAATTTTAATGGAACAACTGCCGCGATATATAGGACGACAAGATGATTTCGAAGAATCGTTAGGGTGCGCCCGATATCCAGGATGCAATTCGTTCATCAGGGACGATCCTAAAGGGTAAATCGAACGTGTCTAATCTCATCTCCGGAAATGAGTACGGTCGTTTAGCTAGCAGTTATGGCGTAGGTGTCTCGCGCTCAAGAGATATTAGGTTGTTGCATATGAAATGGCCGATTTTATGCTACCCAAAGTATAATAACCACCGGTTAATTAAAAGCAATACCTATATACTAGGATAGACACCACTGATTCATTGGAAACGTCGTAAATTTTATACTGAAATACTGATCGTGTATAAAAAAGAAATCGAAGACTATTTAAACTCCTTACGATTGAAAGTAATGATTTTAACCCTTTGCGGACGAGTGTCTGCAAATAATCGCCACTTTTCTGGTTTTGTGGACGCACTGTTCATTGTTAAAGCAGACAATTTCAATTAATATCGTTGATAAACGCTTCAAAGTTTCAAGAATTTGTTGACCCGGAATTGGAAAGCTTAGAAATTTAAAGGCTTGGAATTCAAAGTCAAAATACTCTTTTAAGTTTTACTATTCGTCGTCCGCAAAGGGTTAAGAATTAGATTCAATGCAACTATTAAGGTTGATCAAGTTGATCTATAATGCCATGCCACTTAGAAGTTATATACCTATGTATAATACCCTCGTGACGTCGAAATCATCTGGTTCGAATAAATAGAAACGATCACATTAATCCGAAAACGCAATTGCGTTGTCTTTTACAAATTAATATTGTTCTCAGTTAGATACGTATATAGCTACGAAAAAATATATATATCTTAAATTTTGTATCAGGTTTTGTCACTTGACAACAGAATTTTTCCTATTTACATGTTCCCCGATGTATCCGCAAAATTAGCATTCACGAAAACAAGGTTGAAGAGTTTATTTATAAGTATTCGATTTGCTGACCTGGCCGAAACTTTTTTTACCAAAACGTACGGAGTATTTCGAGCTACCCTGTATAAATAATTCACTTGTGCTCCGTCACGTCTTATCCGAGGCTCGTTAAATATTTAACGCGTTTGCCGTGGTCACGTATATCTCCTCGCAATTTTTGTATCAGCTATCATTTTCTGCGACGACAAATATAATTCGCATTTGCGTTTCTGCGAATTTTCTAACCGACCATAAAAATTAAAATTCTATCAACGGAAGATACGAGGTTATCACAATAAGTTTATTTTGTCGTATCGAAATTAGTTCGAGCGATTTTTCTACTTCTAATTATTTTCTTACGGCAAATTAGTAGTGAATATAAAGTAGTTACATTTATTTCAGCCAGTGAAAGTAGTAAATTATTACGTGCAAAATGTCGAAAGTTCATTGTTGCCAAATCCAAAATATTTTTAAAGTTTCTTAAATAATATTTCGATTAAAATCCTCCGTAGCGTTTTGCTATTTAAAGGATAGAAAAGAATCAGAAGAAGAATATAAACATACCGCAATCAAAATTCAATGTTTTTACAGCTTCTGCATATTATTTATTAAAGGATTAATCGAAATTATAATATATTTCGTAGCGTAAACGGTTAAATAGGTGTCGATAATTAAAAGGACGCGATTAGGGTAATTTACCCCGCCTCGTTTTCATTATTACCCCTCGAATGGAATTTTACCATTTCGCCACGCAAACACCGTGCAAGCGTAACAGCAAAAACACATAAAATATCCGCTGGTACGCGGGGTATCAAAGCTTATCGTGACCCCAGTCAATGGCTCGCGTAACGTAACCGAGTCATCTGGATCATCTGGAGTATCTAGAACGTATTGATCGCGCCTAAGCAGCTGTACCTCGAGCTCTGACAGTAACGTTGGGGCGGCCGCACGGAAAACACACGTGTCGTACGCTGCTCGCGACAGAAACGTCGGCATCGGTGCCGTTGTTGGCGACGGGAAAACTCGAGGGAAAGTGCAAAGCCCCTTAGGCTCGAACCGATCGAAGCGATCGAGCCTCGTGCTCCCTCGCGAAACTCTCGCCAATTGCCGCGGGTTCATTGAATTACAATTTTTTTTTTTTCTCCCCCTTTTCACCCTCGTCGCTGTACACACTATACGCGTATGCACTGTGCGTTGGCAGCGTGAGATCGCGAGAATCGCGGTTGCACACCGTAGTTTTCGATCGTGGCTTTTGTTTTGACATTCCGGTTTCGCGTGCGACACGCGTTAAAGTGAATATTTCGCAGCCGCGATTCCAGTGAAAGATATCGTTGTCGAAGAGGATCAGTGACGTGCATCGACGAGGTGGATTTTTTCAAGTCTAATTTGATAATAGCGGTCAATTTCGAGAGGATTTTTAGGTGCTCGCGTGCGGAAAATGTGCGTGAAGTTGAGTTCAGTGGAAATTTGGAAATTTGGAAATTTGTTGTAATTACACCGTGAATATTTATCCAAATTTCTAGTTTTATTAACAGTGGAATTACCAAAGCGGTCAGAATGATATTTCATGTTTATTAACAGTGGAGTTACCGAAACGGTCAGAATGATATTTCATGTTCATTAACGGTGGAATTAGTAAAGAGATCAGAATGATTTTTCGCGTTTATTAATAGTAGAATTGCCAAAGGGGTCAGAATGATTTTTCATGTTTATTAATAGTAGAATTACCAAAGGGGTCACAATGATATTTCATGTTTATTAATAGTAGAATTACCAAAGGGGTCAGCATGATTTTTCATGTTTATTAATAGTAGAATTATCAAAGTGGTTAGAATGATTTGTTTGGAATTTCTTACAAAAATTGTACAAATTTACTGCAATGCGTTTTTGCAATTTGTAATGATTTCGTATAAAGGGGATGACTTATATCGCCATAATCGTAATAATCTGAAGGGGAAGATTCGTTTCCATTGATTTCTATGCTTCTTCAAATATTTATTGCTTTAGATTCTTGGATATAATTAAACCTTGTGCACTGTTATGGTTCAATTTGACACGAAATGAGAAAAGGATGTTAAATAATTCTTTTCTAAAAATACGATGCATGGAAAAATTTGTGGAACTTTTAAGGAGTATTTCAGCGAAAATGAATAAATTTAATATATAAAAACACATGTTTTTCCATTAAATCATTATGAAGAATACGTGTTATTTTAATCCTTTGCCTTAAAACTACAAATCACACTCGTGACGCAGATTATAGACAAAAGAGTAGAATACTTTCGATATCAGTAATAAAATTTAATTTACCACCTTGAATTTCCTTTGGAATTTTTATAATTGCTATACGAAATGCAAACAATGTATAATATTGTAATATTTCGTATCCGGTATATTAGTAATATTTACTATTATTATTAGTAATATTATATATTTACTATTATTATTAGTAATATTATATATTTACTATTATTATTAGTAATATTATATATTTACTATTATTATCAGTAATATTATACATTTACTAGTATTATTAGTAATACTATATATTTACTAGTATTATCAGTAATATTATACATTTACCAGTATTATTAGTAATATTTCATATCTAACAAGTGTAACTACTGAAAAATTCGTATGGCAAGAGGTTAATATTGATCCAGGCGCTTTTAACATAATACTTATTCGAACAGTGCATAAGGGTTAAGTACATCTTAACCTTCGGTAGTTCAAGTGTTAGCGAAATTAAAGGAATCTAAATAGCAATCTAAATTGTTTCATCCCCTAAATAAAACAGTACAAATTTTATTTTGATATACTTTTTATATTCTTCATGTTTCGCATTCTTCTCTAACATTTTACATATAGATATGCAAAGATACATAAAAATTCATAGACTGGTAATGGTGTTAGTATTTCGACACATAGTTAACGAAAACACCTACGTACGTAGTTTACTTTGCGGGTTTCGAGGGTTGATCGGTTGAATTTTAAGCACTCCTTTGTGCTTCGGTGGCTGTGCAAATTTTGGAAGCGTTTTGGTAGCACTTTCCTAGCGTTACCGCAAATAGTGACTTTGGTAATTTTGTTTACTATCCTTTTTAGCGATAAAGGTTTCAAACGAATCGAGTAAGTTAAATATAATAATTAGAGTTGCGAAGATACAGTATAAAATATTCGTTCTTAATAAAAGCGTACGGAGAATAATACTTTATATGAAAGAGGAATTATGCCGGTGAAAAAATACTACAGTAACTTTTAAATTCGTATTAAATATTCTTTTCGACAGCAGCATTAATTAAAATAGGACTTATTGTAACTACAGAGATTAAACGTGCGAACAATTCTATTTATTTCAATAATACAAATTTATTTCAAGTCGATCCGAATATTATATTCGTAAGTTAAGGTTTTAAAAGTTTGATGGAACCTGTGCTGTGAAGTGGATTGAAACATTTTGCTGGAAAGGCGTACATTATAATTCAGTCGTGGCTGTTATCTTTTGAAAACCGGTGGGGGAAACACCAAATGCTACTCCGTATCTTTGAAAGATACATAGACTTATATAATGCTGATATACCGCTTGTAATTTGCCTGACATATTGTGGAATGTACTGTAGGTTACATTTCGTGTCGAGAAATATTAATCAGCTATAAGAAAGAAACCATATGTTAGCTGATTGCAAAGTGGTATCATTGGTGAACAATCTAAATTGGGGTTGTAGTTGAATGAACGACTAAATTGATATTTATCATCGATTGTAACGCTTTGAAAAATGTCATTAACATATGATTATATTGTTTCTCAGTGTATTCGACATCATCGAAAAGATTTGGTTAATTTGTGCTGCAAAAAATGTTAAATGTAAGATTATAAAGTATTTGACATATTTTCTTTTACTATATTTAACAATAATCCGTACAATATATTAACAATAATCTGTTAAATTGCTAATTATTGGTAAAATTGTGTTGGTATTTGCTTTACAGTAATTTCGTATATACTTCATATAATAGTATTCATGATTTCTGTAACTAAAATGTAAAATCTGTTAAATCGATGGATTCTATAAACTTAGTGTTAAGAAAAATGTCTCCGAATTAAAAGTGGTAAAAGCGTATCAGAAATAATGGAATTCGTTTTTCTAGGAACAATATTACGCGATAATCATATGCGTATGTCATGATGCATGATTTAGAAAGGTTGCCGGTTTTACTATAAAACTATAAATCATCGAAACAATATGGGAAATCGCGCAGCACGATAAACCGTAAATCATTATACTCTCCATATGTATAAGCAGATTTCTCAACGGCGTATAATTCAAAATAATTATAACCATATATCATGCAAAGCTCCCATGAATGTTACTTGCAAATTGATCGCAACTTTCGTCAACTTATATGTAACAATTTCGTATCATTTTCATACGCTATATTATAATTATTATCGATACAATTTGGTTAATATCTATTAATTATATAATCCATAATATCTATGCGAATATATAGAATTATTACAATTGCTATTGTTTATACAATTTAATTAATATCATACTTTTAGTCAACATATCTGAATTAAATTATAACTTATATCGAATTATTCACAACTTCGTTGATTTAATTTAGATAATAAATTCTTGTTTTTAGTAAAAGAATTATTCTTAACGCAGTAATTTTATTGGATAAGAATTCGAATCTAATTGCATAGCTATGTGATCAATTAACTTTAACATATAATTTATTCACTCCTTTTTATCGTAAAGAAACTCATGGTAATAACAATTAAATTTGGAATAATCATAGTACCAAAAGAATGACAAATCAAACTAGAACAAAATTGAATTAAATATTATTCGAATCTACGTTTATTTCTTCTACAGTATTGTATAATTATTATTTACAATTCTGTTATGAAATTTAAATTTAAAGCACAGCTTGAGCCACGTTCAACTCTTAACCTTTTTCTTTTTACCAGTAAAAGCGAGAGATACATCTTCAACGATTTCAAGCATCAGTAGCTTCCAGGGCAATTAATAATTTCTTATATTCAGTAGCCTGTTCATTCTTCGAAGACTGACGTTAATATTGCGATCGCTAATTGGTTCCCTTGCACTATTTATAACCGCTGAATTTTTCCTTTCTTTCTTAAGTAAATCTCGGCACCGTTGCGAAGCTATTCTTACAAAAACCGAACACCAAACGACATTAGAAGGACTGATTACATTACTGTTTTCCTAATTTATAGTTTTCTTAATTCATAGCTCACGACAATTTTGATTTCCTCTGTATCATTGTAGCTTGTATAGAGTAAAATCTATAGTATGAAAAATGTTCCAAAATGTAGTGCAAAAAAAGTCCCATGCAAAGTTGCATTTGAAAAATGAAAACGTGCTGAAACTTTAGGAGTCTGATTTCGACCCATTAAAAAGATTTTCTGGCGACAAAAAATATTGTTCATTACGCTCTACACGTGTGCGAATTTTCATTCGAATCAGACCTTCCATGTTTCATAAATTTCATTGTAAGTGATTTTCGTATTTCTACAAATTTATCCCATGTTTATAAAATATGGAGACGAGCTGCGCGTCTCATAATCGCTGATAAATAGTTTTCACCGTCAAATGTCCAGTTTTAGGATATTTGATTAAAGATTCTACGTTCATCGCTTAAGTTAAATAATTTTATGACAATTCTTGTATCGCACGACTAATCAGTTTATTATATTTTCTACTTCTTTTTCCACCGCGAAAGCCTCGTCGAATAGTTTATACGTAAAGCGTCGATACGGTTAGCGTTAAATAAATATTAATATTTTTATACTAATCGCGAAAAGAAACTACGATCCCAGAAGGATTAACAAGTGTAACTTTGCACGTGATGCTTTACGTTTCGGATACGTTGTGCCGTTGCACCGAAAGGAACGACGACTGGATGAATTAATCTCGTATATCTCTTAACGAGCCTAAGTGATCTATGGAGATGAAAAAAGAAGGCTGTGAAAGAAACACTGGCCTAGTGTTTCGACCATGAAACCACTCATCGCGAGTCGTGTGGCGTGCCTCGTAGGAATTGTTTATCGCGATTTGTAACGGCTGCGTGCGCGTTTCACTTTCAATGAATTCGCCTTTCGTCTTTCGCCTGACAAGTCTCGCGGCGGCTGTTTCCAGAAACGATGTCAACCGTATCCTCTTTCTTTCGACTCACACGATCCGTTGTGCGTCGCGTTTTGTCAAGGGAAATCCTCCCTCCCGATTCACTGGCGCTCAACATTCCCCGCGTTAATTGCACTCCGCTAATTGGCTAGAATTGATCGACGTTACCCGCGATTTTTTGCCCCGCGGACAATTATTTGACTCGTCGCGTCGTCGTAGATAATTTCGACGATCGTGTTTCACGGTTCGTTGATTATAGTCATCGATTCGTTTTCGTGGCACCGCAAAGGAGTAATTGGAATCGGTGCGTGTAATTGTTTTTTTTTTGTTTGTTTTTGGCGATCGTGCGTCGCATTCGAATTGGGTACAATTTTTCTTGTTCAGTAGATCGATGTACCTGAAACACCACTTGTTCAATTTAAGTCGTATTAACCCTTTGCGGACGAGTGTCTGCAAATAGCCGCCTAATCATTTTTTGGGTTTTGCGGACGCAAGTCTATTGTTAAAGCAAGAAATTTAAATTAATATCGTTAATAAATGCTTCAAAGTTTTGGAAATTTGACGGTCTGGAATTCGAAAGCTTGGAAATTTAGAGGCTTGGAATTCAAAACCAAAGTACTCTTTTAAGTGATATTATTCATCGTCCGCAAAGGGTTAATAATCATGTTATCGATACGTATATTATAAAAGTATAAAAGTGTTGCATCATTATAATACGTCGAAATACGATATTATTATGATATTAATACAATATTATATAGTATAATATCAAAGTTACACGGACGTTTGGAATGCTTGTAGAATGGAATACATTTTTAATAGATTTGTAACATATTCAATTTATAATAGAATAAGTATTTAATAGATCTATAATAGTTGTTTCAAAAAGTTTTCATTAACCACTACAAATAATCAAAATATTTGCATTCTTTTTTTATACAAATTTAAGTTTGAAAGAAGTGCCGCCAAACGATTCTTTAAAATCGTGTACGCAACTATTTTTACGATAATTTTTGAAATCAACAAATATGCATTACGCTTTGTAAAAATACTAAATAAGGTTTTTAAAGTGGTGTCGTAAAACAAGCGAAATAAATGTGGTCTTATTGAAACGTTATATCGAAGCTAAATTGAATTTTGGTTTCCATAAGTAATCAAGTTCTTTCCTCGTAATATACCAGCTCAAAAGTTCGAAGTTACTTACTCGTTACGTGAGAAATTTCGTGGTTGTGTTACAGTAGTTCATTAATTTTAAGCACCCATTCATCCAATCATTGTACTATTTAACGATATTCCGACGGTTTCATTAAACTTGCATTATGTGAAATCGGCTTTTTTTATACCGCTTTGCAAATAAACCAGTGGATGTAAACATTGCAATTACTGTCATTACTTTAACTCTTTGTTATCTTAAAATGAATGGAGCAACTTGGTGTTATAATTATGGGAAATAGGTTAATAAATAGGTATTAAATAATTTGATGCTATGGAACAACTTAACGTGCGCCTAATCATAGTAAACGAGTAGATCATGAAGTCTGTGAGATGGTTCTCTCGCTTCCCTTAAGTATTGTTTGGAAAGTATAGGTGTGCGAATGAATAAACCATTTTTTTTTTTTTCTTTATTTTGGCCAAATTTTGCTTCCATTGTATTTTTCATCGAATGGAATATTTTTCTGATTACGAATCTACTTCTTGTTCTTATTCAGCAATTCGTTACATTTGTTTTACAACTTAAAACACGATCTTTTAATCAAATAAAATTGGATTGGATTACTTATTGATACGGCTAATGATGTCTATTTTTTAATAATATTCTTCGGAAGATAGTTTTTATGTTTTACACTAGGTATACGTACAGATATTTACTAGTATAGATTTTGTAGATAAAATTCTTATAGAAAAACCTTTATCGTTGGTGATAATCCTGTGAAGTGTTTTATAACGTAGTAAACAAAAATAAATAGACATTGTTTCTACGCTAACGATATTTTAATTAAATATACGCGAATTATTACACGTGTATGTGTATCATATCGAAATAGAATGCTACGCCAAAGTTTGCACAAGCACAAATATTATTAGCGAAAATTGTATGGACCGTTTATTTGTTAATTATTCGATAGTGGTGTAATTCCATTTTCGCTTGTCTTGAGTTATTAATAAACCGTGTGACATATTAAAAATGTTCAATTTTTCAATTAGAGGATAGATAATAGAGTCATCATCCGAATGTCATCGTTAATATACACATTCCAAGTTTCAAAATAATTACGCGTAAACCATTAATTGGTTGCTCGCGAACGGAAATCAAATTAATTCGACCTTAAATCAACGAAACAGAAGAAAGAAGAAAAAACAAGAAAAATCGTGCGAGCAAAGAAAAAAAGAGTGATTAAACTGTATCTGAAAAAAAAACAGTGATAAATTTATCGAGAAAAAGGAGATGAAATCGTGAACAAAATTTAAAATCGTAAACAAAAAGGAACGAATAATAATCGGTGGTACAGTGGATTGCTGAAATGTTTAGTTAACGTCTCGTGGAAATAATCGAGCTCGTTAATTAATGATTCGTTCGATGAAACGCTCACGTGGCTGGTTCGTGTTTCGAAAGAAAAGTCACTCGGTCGCAGAGACATGGTGCGAGTACATTGGCTCTGTTTGCGCTTGTTAATCAGCTGAATTGAATAACGTATTAATACGTTGGGGTCATCGTGAAGGGTTAATCGCAATGTCCACGCCGGATACGATGGACACTATCGATGAAGCGGAGCAGGCGTGGCGTGAGTATTAGCAGAATTTAGAGCACCTTCTTCTTTTTCGTTCTCGTTTTTCATATATTATCATTAAAATATAGACGCTAATGGTTCCGTGCGACACGGGTATATTCGTTGCTACTGTGTTACGTAAATACTTTCAGGCTACCATTGCAATATTCATATCTTTAAGGCAGATAATTGTTATATAAGTAAGATGGTAAATTTACGTTTTTACGTTTACACGTACATATGCTGTACGTATATTGTTCTAAATTTAGCTGTTGCCAAGTAGATAATTTAGCTACTTCAAAATGTTGTAATTCGTTGTATTATTTATTGTTTAGTGATAGTCACGGAAAGTCGTGATATTGTGGAATATTTGCAAATTATTATCTTTTATATCAGGATTCAATGGTTCATTTTCTATTCAAGTTGCGAGTATTTTACTTAATACAATTTCTTCTTTTATTTGTTGCATTTATTTATCGATAAGTACATTATTCAGATACTGTAAACTATTATATTTTTCTGTAATACTTATAGTTTAATCACGGTCACAGAAATTAGTATAAAGTTTCTTATTCGTTGCACTTATTTCTTGCTAAGTAGATAATTTAGCCACTGCTAAATGTTACAATTTTTGCAATATTTATAATTTAATAATAGTCAGAGTAAGTTATAATACTGTTAATATTTTTTCTCACTTAAAATTTCTTTTATTACGTGTTGCATTTGAACAATAAGCTGTCAATAAATAGTAAAATTCACTCTCTTTCACCTAAGCGTAATTTAATATAATATAAGCTACGAATAATGCAACCAATAATTGTATATTACACGCAAACATTTATATGCAAAAGATACTAAAAAAGAGACAGCGAAATGTATTACTTTTAATTGATAACATATTTTCATTGCAACCTATAGAAACGTATACAAATATCAACGCATTACGTTACGCTGTTTCTATCGTTTATTAAATTCTACTTAACCGCACTTAACATCTTTTATTATCCAATGTTTTCGATTACTATAACTAATCGGTAGAAGTCATTAATAACGCGCTACGTGTGAATAGGCATCTATAGTAATGAAAGAGTTAAATATAGTGGATCACTTATTGCTACGCCTAATGTATTACACAAAATGAATGAGGAAAAAAATAAAAAGTTATTTTAAGTGTTTAATTATAAGGCGAGACATAAATAGTCTCTGCGTGCTGTTCGAGTTTATGAATGGCTCTTGTTGCAGCATATTTTCTTGCCAAGACACAGACGAACTTTGCATACAGCGCAAGGCTATGAAGTGCAAACTTCATTTCTTTTTGGTACTGAAGGAGACATATCGTCTACGTGTAGAACGTTCTGGTTGATGTCTCGAATTTCTCCTTCGTGTTTCAAGCGAAGCAACAAAAAATCTCAGCCGTAGACTTTGTTTATTATTAATCCTTTCATTTGTGTTCCTCTTTACATATGTAAATTTTCCACAAATATTAAAAAGTCCGCTATTTTATAACTATAAATTTAATTAACCGTAAGTTTTATAACTACAAATACTTACGAGTATTTTAAACCTAAGTTATCGAAGTTCAAGGATTTTTTAAGTTATTTAAATTGGAATAAGGAGTAGCGTAACTTTGATTCGTTCCAGTGAAATTTGAATATTCTACGGTTACTTTTTCGAACACCAAATAATTTCGTATCTATTCGTTTATCTTTCCCCTTTACACGCGTATTTCTCATTGTATACTTTCTCCTTTCTCTGCGACTTAAAACACGACTACAGAAAATAGCTCGTGGGACAAGGAAAAAGTTTTTACGGGTTTGTACGATCCATCGGGAACACGATTCGTGTATATCAGCGTGCATTGTAAGCCATAAACGTCATTCTTAAGCGCATGTCATGCACGAAGCTGCTTAAAGATTACTTAGTAATGCTGCCTTCTGATTTGTATACCAAAGACTTCGAGTAACGATATTTCATTCTTCGAGCCAGCACATGTGTGTACAGTATTCAATCATCGTTACGATGAACAAATTCTTGTTGATCAATACCGGTTTATTGCCCGTAAATAAAAGAATAAAACGCACAAAGGTCCTCAGTCTAGTTATCAATACTCTATAAATTGTCCAGATATCACAAATAAATTTAAACTCAACGTTTCATCCCGTAACTTACTTTATTTCGAATGGTGTACTTTGTATAGTATTATATTACGGTTACTGTATATAGTACTTATATTACGGTTACTTTATACTATATATTTTATATTACCACACATAACTTATGGTTACTTTAATCCTTGCAACAGAATATTTATTCGTTCCAACATCGATCATCTCTCGTCTAATCTATTTAATCTGTTCATCTGCTCTCTTAAAATATCATTACGCATGTATCGTTACAAATCAGCCTCTAAATACTTCATTTTCCCCACTTTTCCTCTTGCAACTACTCCTTCGCCAATCCGACGAATGCCCATAAATAAATATTCGATAAAATTCGTAATTCGGTGACTGCCACGGGATACGAGAATAGCTTCGAGGCTCGAGAAGAGGATTCTCGAGATTTATAGAATATCCTTCGAGAATGTTTACCACCCGAAGGAATTCCATAAAGTTTCCAAAGCGATACGATATGTTCGAGCGATGAACGAGAATTCCCTTTTACAGACGAGATGTTGGAGTGCGAGACCGGATCCCTGTTAGGCCGAGTCGCGGACCTCGAGAGGCAATCCTTGGCGCAGAGGGACGAGATAGTTTGTCTTCGCGCTACTCTGGCGGACGCGCTAAGGCGAATCGCCCAGCTGGAAGGACGCGAGAAAAGGGAGGACGAGAGGAACGAGAGGAGGAACGAGAGAATGGTGTCCTCGCCCTTAAGGAACGGACACGTACCGCTTAGAAGTGAGTACACGCGAGAATCTTCGTCCTTATGCGAATACCTTCGTCGTGAATCATTTTACGTACGCCGGAATCCGGTTATTATAATCACTGGTGGTAACGTTATCAATCGACTATTGTTATTATATAGTCAGGCAGTTCCGAAACACTCGATGTAAAATTTGACGAACGATAATCTCCATTACTATAATGAAACTTTGGTTCGTGATAATTTATATTCGGTGGCACGCGATGAGAATTTTTAACGTATTCGTAGTATAGATGAACTTTATCTTTGAAAAGTATACATTGTACGTGAATTTTTACATTGATGATCGTTTTTCTCTACGTTGGAAAACATTTGTAAAGGAAACGATTGTAAATTGAATAGAACCTCGAACACCGTAACAGGGTTAAGTGAAAGGATTCATAGGTGATAAAAGAGAGGTAACGAACGCCCGAAGGCTGTGCAACGGAATATTTATTAAACGTTAAACACAACGTAGAATTGCTGCTTAATACGGAAACGATGAAAGTACCAATGAAAGTTTCTGCCGTGAGAGGTTGCAGCGTTTTATGGACAGGAGACGAAGAAAGTTGAAACATGCCGGTCATTTGACTGGAATTAAATTGCCGTTATAAATAAGAAAGTAATAAAGATAAACACATTGAATGCAACTAGTTAGTGCAATCTAAAATGTACTGAAACGTGTTCAGGAATGCGTTTAGTTGCAAATAGCACGCAACATACGTTCCTTAAGATTTTCCGCGAATTTAGATATTTATTGAGTTGTTCGAATAGTTCGTAGTGTTTTTCATAGTATTAAATTACATCGTGTAATTGATATAATAACAAATTCTTGTCGAATAATAATATTTTGAATTTTGACAAATATTAGGATATATGTATCGTACGATGTTGAAAATTGGACAATTATTGTTTAAGATTACACATATTGTTTCTCTATAATGTAGCATTGTTTCCGTTTTCATTCGTACAATAATATTAAAACACGATCAATGATATAAAGCATTTAAATATTTATATTCATCCGATTTTCACGTTAATACAAATTATTCCGTATATATGGTTTTCGTCTTCACTTTCAAATAGTCGTAGTGAAAGGGTTAAAGAGCAACGTCTAATTAAAAGGAAAAGAAACAATTGTTTATTAAACAAAGCCGAATACTTTTCGTTTCGATAAGAAGCCAACAAAAATTGTTCGATGTTACCTAAAAAATCCTATTAATGACATTGACTTTAATTCCTGTAGTAAAATACTGTAGCATGTTGAAATAATTACTTGCATGAATTCACTTCGGAGAAAGATACAGATATCTTGAAAAAGGGGATTAAGATACTTTCTGATAGTTAACCCGTTCGAATCGTAGCGCTAAATACGCTTCCAACTTTATAAATTCGAGACTTTCGGTTTTACTTTGTTAGATACGACGTGTAATAGTCAAAGCAAAAACAATGTTACACATGTTTACGGTAAATAAACTTGGAGTAGATGTTATACCGTTTACTGGTTAACACGATAATCTTTAAAATTATCGATTTACAGCGGTGCATCAGAAATATCAGCGATTATCGATATCAGTTATCGTACATCGTTGTATCGTTGCAACATGCAAATGGGTTAAACGTTATAAGTGTGATTGTAATTCGATATGTTCGCAGACATTTCATGTTTTACAACTCAATAAAATTCCATTCGCTTTGTCTTCCGTATGTTTATAAATGGCATATACTTCTTCGTGACCCAGTTTATCGTTAGAAACGAAACCGAGGCGTGGCAAATTGTGCACGGTTGAAGACGTCTATCACTCGGAATGATTAGCTTTTGATTTCTTCTTACCCGTGCGTGCAACACGGTCGAATCGACCAATTATTGCTTTGCAATGCAAACAGAGAAACGTGGAAAACGTGTTGAATATGAATGCACAAGAATCTTTACAAGATAAAACATTTGTAAATAGGATTCCCGTGTTTTTGAATCGTGAAGAATAGAAAAACTTGTGGAAAGCAGATTACTTATTAATTATACACGTAAGAATATATTTAAATTACGTTTAGCTCTCCTGTTCTCTTTGGATGTATATAAAATGTGTGATTGTTATAAATATATATATAATAATAATGAGACTACTTAATTGCTAAAAAAAGAGAGTACAGAATTATGCGAACTAAATATATACGTAGCGTTTGAAAGAATTCACTTCCTTTGCTTGTTTTTCACTTCGAAAAAAGAAGCAACGTTTCATATGCGCCAACCTAATACTTATATGTTTGTTATCCGTTTAAACTGTCGACAGAAAATTAAATCTAAAGTTAATAGAAAGACTGAAAGTACTTTTTAAACAGTAAATAATTGCATCTTTCTCACGGTATTAAAATTTAAGTGTTATAATCAATAAATAAAATGTTTAGAAATTTGGTAACATCAATTTTTACAATCAGTTGATCAAATTATAGTCGAATTAACCAGATTCCAATTTTTAAGACGTAATTGATTACTTTTAGTTTTCATTGTTCTATAGAACGATCGTTACTCATTATCAACCCCTTGGCTTACAAATATTTCCAAGATTATTTACCACAGAACGTCGATTATTTTCCACTGCAACATCGAGTCGAATGCGAAAACATTTAAATGTTATACTTATTTCCTATTTAGTAATTGTGGAGCTGTAGAGAGAGGGTAGGATAGGAAAAAGGAAAGGGTGTTTTGCGTTTCGTCCTGGGCCTGCTAGTGGACTCATCAGTGCGGCTACCTAGCAGGCCCTGCCTTAGACTTGGTATATTGGAAGGAAGGTTAAAGGCGGTATATATATGGACGAGGTAGTTGGAGCGAGTACTTTCGAGAAAGCCTATTTCGTATGTCCCTCTAGTGGTGGGTGCAGGAGAGCCGCCACACAATCCTCAATCTCACAGTCTTACAAATTGAAACGAAGTCGATTAAAGTTTACTCAAAAATACAGCGCGTCTTTCACAGGTGCCACGAATGTAACTCGTTGTCATAATAATTGAATTCCGCTTGAATATTAACGGAATGTATCGCATCGGTGTTAGAATTATCGATCTTGGCCGGTTTCGGGCGCAGCAATTAGTTTGTCGAAATGAACCGCAGAGAGAGAGAGAGAGAGAGCAGAAGGCAAGGGATATAAATTTTCGAGACACGAAGGATCGTGTTGCGCCACGGAATTTCAAAGTTTTCGAAGGCAATCGTTACGAAAGCCGTCGGGGCACGTCGCGATTCGCGGGTACGAGGAAGCCTCACGAGGTTCAGCCCATTTGAAGCAAAGTTCATCGGGTGTACCTGTTAGCACGCGACTGTTTAGGGTCACGTCCCGTTTCCTTCGCGTTTCATCCGGCAATTGATGCACTTCCACGTATTAAATTACCCTTTCTCATCCAAACAAATCATTTTTCCTTCCCTTACTCTTCAAACTTAACAGTTAAAGGGTATAAACATTAAGAAAATCAGAAGAAGCTAAACGGTTTCGAATATATCATTTTAGTTTCCTATTAAGAGCGTGCAATTCCTTATCCGAGTTGTACAGTTGCTTTATAACTGACTTGTAACAAATTTTAAACCGCACATATTAGGATTAAAGTATTTGAAGCTTAGCAACAAATAGAAGATTACTTAGATTGTCTGATACTTAAATTGTCTTTATACAGTCGAACCTTGATAGCACCTCGAACATTTTGTAAAATACCGTTTACTTAAGTTACCATTCAGCTTCTAAATGCTTTGTATTACTCGTGGAGTTTACTTCGCGTGGATTATTAACCCTTTGCGGACAGGAAGTAATGACACTCGTGAGAGTACTTTAGTTTTGAATTCCACGACTTTGAGTTTTCACGCTTATGAGTTCCGAACCATTTAATTTTCAACGATTTCAAATGTTTACTATTACGTTAAGTATTCATTGCATTAAGTTTCGTGCTTTAAAAGTCGACATGGGTTCGGAAAGCCAAAAAATGATGAGGCGACTATTACTATTTAAAGGGTTAATAGTAATGTTACGTTGTTGATTTCGCGTGTTCGCAGATAATCAAAATTCAGTGCCCCAGAAAGACATACGTTTGCGTCAAACTGGTACCTCTTGTCTGAGGAATTCTTCTTCCTCGGGATCTTCTCAGGATGTTCGAGACACGATTTCCAGTCCGAGGAGACCGGTCAGTTATACACATTCGTCACAACTTCCACAGAGGTATTGTTTACTCTTACAATTGCGAATATATTTTTCCTATACAAAGAGAGTCAATAAGAACTGCTAAATAAAGTAACTCGCCTCGGGAAAAAGAAGCTCCGCGATATGTTAAAAAAGTTCAAGACTTAACTAATTCAAAATGTATTCATCCAACGAGCCCGATTATATTAAGTATAACGCAGCTCTTTGTTTTAAAGTTTTTCGTGGGTTCATTGTTTCTTTGCTAAATCGAGCTGCGACAATAATAAATAATTATTTCAGGTAGTTATTTCGGTTAGTGGTTCTTATTGACTCATCCTGTATAGCGACTTACGAAATTAATCAAATATTCCCCATTTATTGTATCTCGTATTTAATCAAAATGCAATTTGTAACTAAAAAACTTTTCACGCATACTTAACCCGTTGTCCTAGAATTATTTTATATCGTATACATAGTTGATCAGCGATTTCATATCACGCGAAGGATAAATCATTTCGATATTATCAGCAATATTTGGTCAATGATCTCCAATTTTATCGAGTTCAATCCAGTTAAATTTAATCCTTATCATCGCGTGTTTTATTCGAACATACACCATAACTCGTGGCACGAATGTGACACGTTATCGTAGGACAAAAAATTAATATACAATTCGAATTCTCATATTAATCTTGTTCGAAACTTAATTATCCTCTAAGACAACTATTCGTAAAATAATCTTACAACAATGTTACAGTTCGATTAATAGCGTGAGCTACTTTATATTTTTCATACGACGGGCTATTATTAATACGTAAAAATGCGTCAGCGTCTGTAGGCTGCTTAACGTCTAACACAAATCCGTAAAGGTCTGCAGCGGATTGAGCAAATTGAATTTAACTTTCAGAAGGTCAGTTCATTACCAATCAACGGGTTCGTTACACTCGGACAGCCCCAGTAGTAGTAGTGTTTCCCCGGTGCCATCGCCAAGTCCCAGAGCCACACCGCTACCAGTAGCCAGGTACATATTGCCTAATTCAATTAATTCACTTCCTATTCGATGTTTCGTGTTTCCTATCTGAAATAAAATTACCGGTAGCTTTGTTATTTACTACATAGAAAATGGGTAACTCGTACGTAGTACAGGTGGACCTCCTACAACGCGGTAAATATTAGAACGTGACCAATATAATTATAAAGTATGGAACGCGTGATAATTCGGTAAAGGCGATAAATTTACTATATATCTTATATAGGGTTATTCAAAATAGACTATAGGAACACTTACCTTCACTTCTTTTCGTTCCCTTTTCTAATCTGTTTTCTTTTATTTCTATTATCTTCGTTCTATTCGTTCTCGTTTCAATTTTTATTTTTTTCCATCTGTATTTTATTAACAAACGTGGCGTTTGACAGGTATTCTCATTCAATATCTTAAAGGTACTTTTGGATAACCTTTATATTATAGAATTGTGGCATTGTAGGAAACGTTCCACATTTCTTAAACCGCGTTGTAGGAAACTTTCCACATTTCTTAAACCGCGTTGTAAAAGTACCGCGTTGTAGGAAACGTTCCATATTTCTTAAACCGCGTTGTAGGAAACTTTCCACATTTCTTAAACCGCGTTGTAAAAGTACCGCGTTGTAGGAAACGTTCTATATTTCTTAAACCGCGTTGTAGGAAACGTTCCACATTTCTTAAACCGCGTTGTAGGAAACTTTCCACATTTCTTAAACCGCGTTGTAAAAGTACCGCGTTGTAGGAAACGTTCCACATTTCTTAAACCGCGTTGTAAAAGTACCGCGTTGTAAAAGTACCGCATTATTCCAACCGCGTTGTAAGAGGTTCACATGTATAACGATAATTGTGCGCATAAAACGCGAAACGCTTGAAATACTTGGGGAAACGTTAATCGAAAGGTGTACTCGTTCGAAATGATTAAGAATCGAAATATTCCCTATGTGTGCATGCTGTGCTAACGTATGCTATTGTGACTCGTATATTTTTCTCGCCTGCGCTCTAGTAATCGTAAACGTTGGAAATGAATTTTTTTCATTAACATTAGCAACTAGGATTGGGAAATTATTTTAGTCTAAATACTTGGTAGTATTTAGTTGTAGCGGAAATAATAAGAGTGAAGCGTTTTTGTTATTATATCTCAATTGCATCGTGTGGTTTGGTAATTTTATAATGCATGGATATTAAATAAGGTGCATTAAAGGTGACGAAAGTGAATTTATATTGTCTCTAATTTTATCTTTTTCTCCACTAAAACTTTCTACGTATTACTAACCTGTGGTTGTAATAAGTATTCGTTAACCAATTTTGTAATTTGGCTGTTGAATAACTGGAAAGCTTCTATCGACTTTACAAAGTATTTTAGTTGAAAATGAATAAAAAGTTCATATCCTAGGATAATTAATTGAATAATTGTGCTATGAGTATTTGAATAATTATGTTAAACAAGAGGATGGGCATTGCGCTTGAAATACAACGCCAATCTTTTTAAATAATCCACTCGCTGCTAACGTATAATTAAACTAACGAAACGTAGTTTCGAGATACTAACTTAAACGAACGGAAGGAAGATTAAAATTCATACATATTCATAATTCAAAGATCATAACGATAAACTTAATTAGAAGCTACGTCGATTCGACGTCGCGTCGCTTAACCCTTTGAGTGCTTAGCGAATGTTTCTATTTTACAAACGCGACACGAATAAAGATTACCGATATTTAACGTAAACAAATGTTTGAGAAAATTACAAATATTCCATTTAATATATAATAGTAACTCGAATCGACACATCACGTGTATCATAGTATTACAATGTAGTATATTATAGTACACAAGTATTACATTTTCCCATTTTAAATTAAAAGTATTGCAAAGGGTTAAAACGAAGAGTGGTCACCACTTTAAATCGCCAGTTTTATTCCACGTAATTGTAATCCTAACGTTTAATTGTACATTGCGTTAAATGTTATGTGTTGTATGGTTCACCACACGTTGTTCTGTTACTAAATAAATAAATAAATAAATCGAATGCCGGCGACGAAGCGACAGTTCCATAACACAGGTAAACGAGCTTTCTCGTCACGGAGTAATCCTGTTATTCGATAGATCACCGACAACGAGATCAAACGGGCCACCTCAAAGCAGCTTAAGAAGGGCGAAACGGTGGTCGTCCACAGGGGACTTTACTCATTCCCCGCAAAACCAGGGAAGCAATTCGCAACTTGTCAGTAGCAGGTAAGCGGAGAATCGATATTATTTAAACCGAGTGAGTGCACATTTGCCTGCTTTCCGTGATTTTCCTCTTATTTACGCACCGACTCGAGTACAACCTTCCTCTCAGCGCACTTTTTTCGCTTCTTTGAACGTTTTGCGTTACATGACGGTCGAACGTACTCTTTTTTCCCCTCCCCTTCGACGAAAGTAAACGCGTTCGCGTAAAGGGCAAACGCTATTGTGGTTTCCTTAAGTAATCCAGGTCGCTATTAGAGTGGAATTTTAGGCCTGAAAGCGATTTAGCAGTCGCGGCGAACTATTGTTAAAATCAATTCTTAAACGGTTGAGAGTAACAAGTATATATTTTTGCACGTATTTTTGTTTTCTCATACAAATGGCTTACTGTTTTTTTTTCTTTTTATTATTTAGTATATGATTGTGGTACGTACAAAGGATCATATCGTTATTAATAAAATAGCGGTACGTTTATCAAGTTATCCTGTTTCGTTCAAATTTTGTTACATTATAACAGTGTTTAATTATGAAAAGTGGGTATTTTTGGTATCGAATTATACTATCATTGGCAAAAAGTTTTCGGTCAAACGCGATAATATAAACGTAGGTAAAAACGATAATGTTTTCGCGATGCAAAGTACTATTGCATAATTATGAAAGGTAAGTTAAGTTGCACGGTTAGTTAATGAAAATGTCACCAAAAGTAAAAATCAACTTGGAGAAATAGTAAAATTGTTGTGAGTATTGTCACTGGACAGTAAATTACAAGGAAGATGAAAGAATCTTGAACGCGGTGATTCCTATAATTATTTGTTGGTAAGAATAATGTGTAAAATCTCGTGGAAACTTATTTTAATCAAACATACAGTAATATTATTGTATTATTAATATATGATGTACAGTAATATTATTGTATTATTAATATATGATGTACAGTAATATTATTACATTATTAATATATGATGTACAGTAATATTATTGCATTATTAATATATGATGTACATTAATATTATTACATTATTAATATATAATATACAGTAATGTTATTATATTATTAATATACTATAATATACATTAATATTATTATATTATTAATATATAATATACAGTAATATTATTATATTATTAATATACTATAATATACAGTAATATTACTATATTATCAATACATAATATACAGTAATATTTTGAAGAACCCACTCATGCTTAACGTTGTTATTTCGAAACACGAAATTTCGTATTCACCAACCAAATAGATATGGATACAAGTTACATTGTTACTTCCGTAATCAGTGACAATAATCACTCAACTATCTACTCAATTAATTAGTAAGGAAAAGGTTAAAACGTATATAATAATCCATTTTAACAACCAAACGATACCAAGAAGGCGAAAAATAGATTTGCGAAGTTCTTCCCATTTGGTGTTGGATTATTTCGACTTTAAAGTTACTTTCGAAGCAAGTCTTGCAACTTCACAAGTCCAAACTCAAAGGTAAGAGCGTCACCTGATCAACGGAGAGGGTCGAGCAGAGCAACGAACTATCGATTATGTCTCGCGACGCGAATTCGCTTCACAGCTCATTAATCGTCAAAAGCGGGCAACACTGTGCCTCCCGGTTGCTTTCCATTCGCTCGAGCTCCCCTTTCGTGGCAACTGAATCGAAAGAACGCCACCGGAAGTGCATAATTTTCCCAGCTTCGCGGGGGAGAACCTCGCGGTATGGAAAAGAAAAAAGCACGTTCGTTCCGTCATGCTTCTTTTTTTTTTATTATTACTCTTTGTGTTCTCCTTTTTTTTTTCTTCCTCTCACTCTAGCCGTTTTGCACCGCATGGTTTTCGTTTGCATTCTCGTTCGTTATAGATTGTCAGCCTCCACCAAGTCTCTGTTCAACCTCTTCAAGCCCCCGGCGCTGAACAACGTGAAACACGGGTAAATAAATTAATATCTTTCTCCTGTTCTACGATTTTTCACCCCCTTCAAGGCTTATACGAATGAACGCCACCGCGTGCATCGGATGAAATCTGCACATGCGCACGCGGCTTTACGATGCACCTTTCGTTAAACACTTTCAGGTGAGTGGTGAGGGACACGAAGGGATCTTATAATCGTATAACAAACTACGATACAAGTTATGCTGCGATTTATTTACGAACAATTTGCCGACAAATATAATTTGGCATTTTACAAGTATATTTAACGATAGCTACTATTATTGCAATTGTTTCGTTATCTCCTAAGATTTAAAAATTAAAAGACTTTTAAGATTTTTTTGTTGTTCAAGAGTTATCGATAACGTTAAAGGATACTGATTAATTTGGAAGTGAGATTAGGTATTGGGGATCATATTAAGCTGCAACAATGGTACACTTTAGACGCGTTATTAAATTAGTGCCACGTAACGTTTCATAAATACTTTCATCAATGCGTGTATTCATTTGTACGCGACAGATTTTAATTTTCACAGAAATATCTTGGCCGCGTTCTTACTAAATTCTAATTGAATTCAATTATTTTGCCTTACACTCACTGACTTACACTGATAAAATACGTAATACGTAACGATGTAAAACTCGACAGACACTCGTACGAAAATTCAATGTCAACGCGAAAGCCTAACCCCTTGGCTTACAATAATAACGAGTCACACTCGTGGCACGAATTATAATTACTTTTATTAAACGCAAGTTCTGTTTGCTACACAGTGTTACTTTTAATCCAGTTTTAGTTTCACTTCGAAAAACCGAGGATCGCTTAAATGCAAATCGCGTAGAATATTTGAATATTTCGAATAAATATGGAAACTGTGATCCGTTGATGATAACTTACGCAAAATACGATAGTATAAACATTGTAAAGCAAGGGGTTAATCGTTGCCACGAGTAGCACCGAGAACTGCAAAAAGATCGATGGAAGAATAAAGGAAACGCGTTGAACGAGAAGTTACCGTGTTTTCTAGCGAGTCGAAAGCCGCACGATAGCTACTATCGTCATTGCATAGCATGCTGTTAATTACTATAATAAAAGTTACCTTCGGCATTCGGCCTCGCACGTGGTCTAGCTAGGACGAGCCGAGACTCCTAGCGGAGATGATGAACTCACCTCCGCGCGAAGTGGAATCAAGAAAGGCGTGCATGCATTATGCATTCACGCGAGTACCGTGAAAGATCTATTTTAATTTTAAATAGCCAACGCTTATTTGGAGCATATTAACAAGGGTACGGCTTTCTTTTTCGTTCGCGAAAGGAAAACATCAACTGCAACGCGGTTCAACGATGCTTTTCCATCTCTCTTTAATCAACCCCCGACTGTCTACTTAATTTTAAACTTTTTCACTTGCTGTTAAGCGTACCAATGAGTAATCTACTTTTTCTTTTTTTTCTTTTATTAAGTCTGTCGTATATATGGAACAAAATTAAGCATTGATCATGTGTTAAATATAATTGATAGACTGCAGATGTTTATACAAATTTACATTTTTATTAATTAAATTAAAAGGAAGGAAAGTAAATGCAGAATTCTTTTGGTTGTTCCTTTAAGATTCTTTGTACAGTGGTTAGAAAAAATATTGGTACACTATTGTATCTTTACGTTTGAGTGATGCTTAATCAGATTTAATTGTGGTCAATTTTCTATTGTTTATTAATAACTTATACGATTACATTTACGTTCAATGGTATATAATTTGGTATAGTTAAATGTAACTATGTGGTACTCGAATCCAATGATGCAGTGATGTACGAATACTTTTTGTAGAAACTGTATGTAAACAATTTCAACTACAAAAAGAACCATATCAATTTTGCCGCTAATCTTCCTTACACTAAATAGGTACGTAACAATAATGTATCCCTGCCTCAATGAAAAATATTCATTAATATTACAGCTACCTTTTCTCTTTGAACTTCCTATTAGTAGATCACACGTTTTATTGAAGCACACACGCTTACTTTACTCTATGCAAAACGATGTGCTTTGAACATACTACGAATCGCACATTATAGCATGCCTTACATTTCTTATTATTTATTTACAATATCACGGTTATCTTTGTACACGTCGTGGAAGAATCTCGTATAAAGTATCAAGAGTTTTTTTTGCAAAATTTAATAGGTAATAAACATATGCTTGGGAATTGTGAATAGTTACTAATTTCCTTTTAATAATAGAAAGGAAAAGATAAATTATATTGATTTCTTGCTAGCCTGGCAACATATTCGAAATCATTGTTTACGATTGGAATAAAACATTGAAAAGTTGAATAATTGGCGAAAGTTCTATTTCATGTTCATTAATTTTTTGACTATACACGAGTCTCGTCGACGGCGATAACAATGAGTTTTATTTGTTTGTTGTTAATGAGAACGCTTTTAATGGAACTGGTTCAGTCAGATAAAAACTGGTACTTATGGAGTGTCTAATCATGGCGGTAACTAATCTCACATAAAGTATGTAAATTATAGTTAATATATTCTAGAATACACCTTTCTTTATTTATCGAATATAACAGAACCACTATCTAATACATGGTAGATACATCATATGGAATATTTAGACTTTCCTTTCTCTAATAGCAAATAATTAGGTTTCTTTCAAGAAACAGTTACATTCTTCTCAATTAAAACTTAATTAACAGTGCTTTAAATATCGTCTAAATTTGACGAGCAAGAGGCTATCGAATTGCAAATCTTCAAGTGTTGAAGCCTGTAAATTTCCAAGCTTTCAAATTTCGAAGCCTTTGAATTCCCAGGCTTTCGAATTCTAAGCTTTTAACTTTTCAAGCTTTCGAGTTGCAAGCCTTTAAGTTTTCAATCTCTCGAATTCCAAGCCTTCAAGTTTAAAATCCTTTAAATCCCCAAGCTTTCGAATTCCTAGACTTTGAATTTGCGAGCTTCTAAATTTCCAAGCTTTCGGATTCCAAGCCTTTGAATTTTTAACCTTTCGAATTCCAAGCCTTCAAATTTCCAACCTGTGGAATTCTACGCCTTTCAATTTCCAACCTTTCAAATTCCAAGCCTTCAAACTTCAAAGCCTTTCACTTTCCAAGCTTTCGAATTTCAAAGCCTTTGAATTTGCAAGCTTTCGAATTCCAAGCCTTTAAATTTGCAAGCTTTCGATTTCCAAGCCTCTGAATTTCCAAGTCTTTGAATTCCAAGCTTTCAAATTTCAAAGCCTTTCAATTTCCAAGCTTTCAAATTCCAAACTTTCAAATTTCAAAGCCTTCGCATTTGCAAGCTTTCGAATTTCAAAGCCTTTCAATTTGCAACCTTTCGAATTATATGCCTTTAAATTTGCAAGCTTGCGATTTCCAAGCCTCTGAATTTCCAAGCCTCTGAATTTCCAAGCCTTTGAATTCCAAGCCTTTGAATTCCAAGCCTTCAAATTTCAAAGCCATTAAATTTCCAAGCTTTCAAATTCCAAGCCTTCAAACTTCAAAGCCATTAAATTTCCAAGCCTTTCAATTTCCAAGCTTTCAAATTTCAAAGCCTTCGAATTTCCAAGCCTTCGAATTTCAATCCTTTAAACTTCCACCCGTTCGAATTCCAAGCCTTTAACTTCCCAAGCTTAAAATAAACAAAATTCGCGAACGTCACGTGTCGAGAACGTCACTCGAAGCTCAGGGATTAACCAAGTGCAGCGAATTAAAATCCTCGACCAGAAAAGGAAAGGGAGTCGGAAAAGGGCAAGATATTCGCGGGAAGGTCACCGATCGTTTTATTCGCAACATTTCTTGCCGCCTTATTCACGGTTTAAAGGTCGACGCGAAGAATGCAATCATAAATTCCGTGTTAAACGAAGACATGATCGCAAACCGGTATTCAGCATGCAACCGCATAGAATCACGCGAATCCACGCGTTAAAATCGCCGCACGAAACGAGGGTTCTGGCTACGACACGTGTAAAAAGACCAAGACATTGACACCCTGAATAGATTCGAACACGATAATACCGGAATATTTCGTTTAAAGCGTCGCTTCGAGGCAACAGGTACGAAAGTCACGTGGATAACGGCTCGTTTAACCCTTTGGCTTCTAACAACGAGTCGCACTCGTGGCTTAGCCTAATCATGGCCTAATCGCAATAAAGACACGCTGTATTTTTCAACAAACTTTAATCCGTTTCATTTCAATTCGTAAGACTATGAAATCGAGATACCTAACTCCGAAAAGTACGAAAATCCTTAACAGGATTCGCATGGAATAAATTATAATTAACGTTACAATTTCCAATACCATCAAAATGACCGGCTACAAATTTACCATAAAACTGATATCAATTTGCAACGATGTATTGTATTTCTTTCAGATATTCCGTACGAAACGTAAACGAAGATTGTGTGGGCTTCGCATATTTGCATTGCATTTTTATTTCTCTGGTAGAAGCAAGTAGATTTTAGTCTCGGTAGTTCTAGTGTTAACGAAAAAGCGTCGACGCGTGTGGCATCGGTGCCACTGCTGGCAAACAAGGCTTGAACAGTACTGGTTCAGCTTACAGCGAAGTCGTACCACCGCGTTCCCGAAGAAAGTGAATCGCGATTGCAGCCGTTATACAACCGTGAATTCCTCGTTTCCTGGTACACGCCGTTGCCAGCGGAATCTTAGACGGTTGGGCAAAAAATTTTGCGAAGGTGGAAAGTTCCTCTTCACGGTTTCGTGATTCATTTTCTGCCCGTCTGTTCTTGGCTTGCTATTTAAATTATGCTCCGGTACTTTTACCACCTGCCGTAAACACTTCTGCTTAGCGCGTAAAAAAACGTTGCCTATTGTTAGGTTGCATAATTATGCTGCCATTGTTTACGAGATCGTAATTCGGCTACGAAATTATTTCATAAATGAAACAGGAGTTTAGTGATAAAGAATTGAAGGATAATAAAGATTTCCATGCAACATTCGTACTTTTAATATTAGAAATCGGAGGAAGAGGAGATAAATTTTGCAAACCTGCATCGCGCATTGTATGGCTACTACACATGCCTAAATCGTTTAGTAATTAACGGAAATCGTTTCTTTGAGGTAATTGATCCTTTTTTAATAACTCTCTATCTTCATTTAAAAAGTCTGCAATTACCGCGGTGCGTAACTCCTTCTCATAGTATATTAACTATATTAATTTCTACTTTTTCTTGTTACCTTACTCGTGTACCTTTTGTTATCGTAACAAAGGGTTTATCCCGTTGAAACGTGAAATAAATGGAGTGTTGTTTCACTCTCTATATATTGTAATTTCTACTATACTTAACACTAACGAAATCTACTATTCTTCGCCAAAGAAATAAAAATGACAGACGATTGGGAAAAAGAAACATGCGATGCAACTGAAACGAATCTATATTCATAATATTTGCGGAAAATTACAAAATGTTTTGAATAATGCGCCGCTGTATGTTTGTACAATTTTAATAGTAAATCATCGACCGGTTATTTTGACTGCCTCGACGCACGATTGAGATATGAACCGTTTACTATGCTTCGTTTTACGCGTCCACCGATTATGCCAGCGGCTCACGGTCGCCATTAACGCAGAAACGCTCCGCGGTGGCATAATTCCGCGGCAACCGAAATGCTTCGCCATCCGCTTTAACTGAATGGCCAGTTTCGGGTTGTTTTTTTAAAACCAGTCGTAAATTTCGTCTCGAATGTCAGACAGTCAGTCCTTGATCGTAATCCAGTGCCGCGAGAGGCGAGCAAAAAGGACGGCAATAGCGTGACGTAACTCGGTAACTCGCGAAACTATGCCTGCTCGAGTAATAAAAGCGGACGCGCGCCCGCGTGAGTCATTCTTCGGTGGTTTCGGTTCGTGTACATCGTCACGGAAAATTCTGCGATTTCAGTCGGTTTGTTGTCGAGATCCGAGGTAGGTGTAACGCATCATCGTAACACGCGAAAGTAAAATCGATCGACAACTGCGTTTCGTTTATCCCTTTTCTCCTCTTTTTCTATTTTTTTTTTAGAAATCGTGTAACATCGTCCTTGATCGGTTTATATCGAAACGATAAGTAGTGTGAGACCTGTTTGCTCGCGCGTTAGTCAGACGAGATCAAAGCGATCGTCGCGCTGCGAAAGTTGATAAGTAACGGATTATAGGTGGGAAAAATCGTTTTCAATTGCGAAGTGTCAAGCGAGGGAAATGTGAGATATAACATTATTTGGTTGCAACGAGTAAATTGTTTTCGTTTTGGCGTTCGCGTGGTGGAGAAAGTGATAATATGGAATTTATAATGCGCATCGCTTAAAAGTTTTTGGAACATCGCTATTTTTCCTTCGTATCTGATAATAATTGGGTTTCGTTGAAATATACGAAAGACAGCTGTTCATCCGGACCTTTGTTCATAATTTGACTGAAAAATATGTGCAATTCGAAACGTATAAACTAAAGTAGGCTTTATTAATGGTAGATTCATGGATACTGATTGAATAGAAGAGAAGAGATGATGAATTGAATTGAAGAGAAGAAAGGATGATGAGTAGATATAACATTCTTTGTTCGTGATGAACAATCGGTTTTGTTTTGATGTTTATATGGCAGAGAAGGTGACAATATGAAACTTATAATGTACATCTCCACTTAGAAGTATTGGGACCATTACTATTTTAGCTTCAAATCTGCTAATAATCAGGTTTCCATTGAAATATACGAAAGAAAGTTATTCATCTAATTTTCTATTCTACGAATTTTCATCCCACCGTTTATACTCCAAAATACGTCCTAAATTAAAATTTGCAAGCATCTAACATATAGTTCCAATAACAACTTCTTTTAATCAGAAAATTAAAAGGAGATTATTCAATTGAAATCGAATTATTTCACAAGATACACATACCTAATAGAATCAACTAGTGTTCGACTGAACGTGAACCGGTATTTCCATTCCCTCTTCGATATAAATTCCCAAACTATGTCCTAAAATAATATGCGAGCATCTAACATTTAGTTCCAATAGCAACGTCTATTAATTAGAGAATTAAAAGGAGATTATTCAATTGAAATCGAATTATTTCACAAGATACATATACCCAATAGAATCAACCAGTGTTCGACTGAACGTGAACCGGTATTTCCATTCCCTCTTCGATATAAATTCCCAAACTATGTCCTAAAATAATATGCGAGCATCTAACATTTAGTTCCAATAGCAACGTCTATTAATTACAAAATTAAAAGGAGATTATTGAATTGAAATCAAATTATTTCAAAAAGTATACCCAATAGAATCAACCAGTGTTCGACTGAACGTGAACCGGTATTTCCATTCCCACTCCGATATAAATTCCCAAGCCTCGAACCATCCACCACGCGTAATCCTTCCACTTCAGCTCGACGCGTTGTATCTCGTATACATCCGATATATCATCCGTGGCTCCTCGAAATAAAGGGGAACATCCGTTTCTTGGAATGGATGAAAAGGCATTATCTATGAATTCGCAGTACCAGAGACATGCAGTACAACGAGGAGGAGAGCACCGTCCGCATGTACCTGCGAGGACGACCCGTTGTCCTCTACGTTCCGACACCTTTGATGGAGTCGTACGACCTTCACAAAGTCAGCACACCGCCCCAGAGCAAACTGAAACTCGACTGGGTGTACGGTTACCGAGGCAGGGACTGTCGAAGCAATCTGCATCTATTGCCGACCGGGGAAATCGTTTATTTCGTCGCGGCCGTGGTGGTCTTGTACAACATGGAGGAGCACAGCCAGAGGCATTACTTGGGTCATACGGACGATATCAAATGGTTGGTTAATTGAATTCATGCAGATCTACCCCGTCGATCTTAACGATCGTGCGGAACTAATAGCAGGCGTACTGCTCCGCGGCTCGCGCGCTTTCTTTTCCACCTATCTCCACGCGCTACGATGGAATGTTAATTAATTGGATTTTATCGGGAATAGGATCGTTTATTCGCGGCTGTAAGGTTTAGGATCATCGGCTTGTTACGTAAAGATTAGGAAGATTTGTACGTTACGTTAGATTAGCGAGAATCGAGAAAGGTGTTCCTTTAACGGTTTTGGGTAAACGTCATAATAATTGTCGTTTACGGTTTGTAAATGAAGATCTGTGAAATTTGGTACTTAACGAGGATTGTGTTAATATAAACGTATCTAGTTGTGTTCGATACGCGTTTGGTTAAAGCTTCTTTAGTATCGTCGAGAACTACGGACTTAAATAAGTGTGTATTAGTTTTTTTAAACATCTTTTCGACCTGTATACTAGTTTTTACAAAAGGGTTAATTTTTATAAAGATGAGCGCGTTCGTGATCTTTCTTTTACAGACTGTAAATTATTTTATTTCGACGCGCGTTAGGAAGTAACGTGTTTCGTTTTGCTTACGAACAGTAGCATGTTCCATTATACCACGAAAAGAATCACGTTTAGAAATCATTTCCATTCGGGCGACAACTTTTCAAGTGACAGTAGAAAGACATTGGACTTTGTTGTACATTACTTCATAACATTCGATTCATCGTATTGAAGATACGAGAAGAACGTTTACAAATAAAGGAGATTATAAGCAATGTTATGTTCCAATCAGAAACGATTTTTAGATTAAATAACTTCGAAAATAATGACACGAAATTACGCGATAATAACAATTGGAACATCAACCTTATATTGCTCGCTTAAGTTAATTTGTTACAAACTCGTCCAAATTCGTAGCGAGAAAGAAAGTATTGAACCAAACGATGTATCTATTTTGGCGGTACTGTTGCTTTACGTGTTTCAATTACGCGACGGGCTACATGAATGGGATCACCTAAATATGTACATCCGGTATTTTATTGGTACATAGAAAAAGTTTTAGAGCACAGTAAACTGCTCGAGAGATATCTTGATAAAGTAAAATATGGCGCCTCAAAAAAGATAGTTACGTGTGCAGACTAAATTTATCCAATATTAGGGGACAGTATTCCATGCTTCGAAAGATTTTCATTGTACTATTTTTAACATACATTTCAGCATAGCGATTCACCCAAACAAACTAGTAGTCGCCACTGGTCAAGTATGTGGAACTGACAGACGAGATGCTATGGTAAGAATTCTATAATGTAATATTCTTCCTCTTCATAATAACCGAATATTCTTATTCTTTTCCTTTCGTATTAGATTTATTTAGTTTCCCCGTATGCTTCATATTTGAGCCGTTCAGAAGCCAAACTGATTAACTACTCAAAATGATTTAAACTCATTTTTGTGAAGCTTAATGTCAATTACGTACACGAGCAATCGAATTTAGATGCTTAAGAAAAGTGTTCTTATGCAGTTGCAAAATTCACAGTTAGTTGCACCTCGAAAATATTAAATTGTATATACATAAAATATTCTTAGTTAGTTGTACCTCGAAAATATTAAATATATCACACATTAAATTACGTATAAATAAAATATTCTTACATAGTTGTACCTCGAAAATATTAAATACATCACACATTAAATTACGTATAAATAAAATATTCTTAGTTAGTTGCACCTCGAAAATATTGAATATATTAATATGTACATGAAACGTTTTTAGTTAATTCCACGTTGTCGCGTTTGATAAAATTCTATTCGTCAAGATTTGTACACACCTAATGTTAATAGTTTACCCAGCAATAAATATCTACAACGCGTAAACGTTTCTTTTACTCAGCCACACATAAGGATATGGAATTCCGTGAGTTTATCCACCCTGTGTGTAATTGGTAACGGTGAATTTGACGGCTCGATTTGCTGTCTCTCGTTCTCGAAAGCGGACGGTGGAAATTACTTGTGCGCGATCGACGAGACTTCTGATCACAACATCTCGATCTGGGACTGGCAGAAAGGAGAGCGAGGTACCAAGGTGACCGAAACAAAGGTATGCCCTAATTAACGTTATTTACTCGCGGTGAAACCTTGATTATCCAAACCAAAACGTGACATCACTGTTCGGATGATCAATGATTTTCAGAATAAGAAGTTAATTTATTGCGAAATATGCGTGTTTGATAAATGTATAATATAAGTGTTATTCACATTATACGATATAAATGTTATTGACATATACTATACTATACTAATACTAATAATACTAATGATACTTTTGAACAATACTTTAACCCTTTGCACTCCGTTGACGCTTTTACGTCGACATACATAATTCTCTTCGTAACTCAAGATTTAAGGTTTTTATTTATTTCTACTAATTCAATTTCTATTTCTTCCAAAGCAAAGCAAATTAAAGACCATTCTTCATATTTCCGAAGTACAGAATAACACTTTAAATTCTCACAAGCGTCGGAAAATAGTATTCGAATTACCGGTAGATCATATTATTAAAATTGTTTCGGAGTGCAAAGGGTTAATAAGTGAAAAGTTCATAGAGTTTAATAATACAGTTCTAAACGTATTTGAAAGTTTAATGTATTCAATGTTCAGTGTTCAAAATATTGTTACGGCTTATCGTGAATTAAATTATGAGTAAAACTTAATATAAAGTAGTATTCTACGTGTAATATAGTAATGAAATATTTGAATAATTGAAAAGTTCACAGAGTGTAATAATACAATTGTAAACATGTTTAAAAGTTTCATATTTCCAATGGACAATGTTCGAAATTTTCATACGGTTTATTATAAATTAAATTATGCGTAAAACTTAATATAGAGCAGTATTCCATATACAGTATAACGATTAAATATTTGAATAATCGGAAAGTTCGCAGAGTTTAACAATACAATACGGTTACGTATAATAACAATAATACAGTTTGAAAGTAGTACAGTGACTCGTGCAAATGATCGAGCGATTCATATATCCCGGAGAATTAGAAAATACAAGATAGAAATCAAATTTTTTTACAACGAATAACCTTATTCAATAACGCGCGTAGCGTATTGCTAATTCATAGTTGAGTACAGTGAGTAATAGCTGAGATCTAGTTTCGCCATCTAATCAGTTGCGTGAGTCACTGGCTAGGAAAAAATAGAACAATTTATGACTTAACCGAATCCTCTGTATCGTTCAAAATCAAGTTCTTAACTTTTACACGAACTGTACCCACGACTAAAAAAAAAATCAGAATTTTCAGAGAAATACTTTTGCATTTATTACCCGAATTTATCTATTGATTTTGTAAAATAGTTAATTGATAGAAATCACATTGAGGAAGAAGAAATTCTCTGTGATACAGATACGCGTGTATTTGATTAATATTACGAAATCTTCAGTGTTTGATATTATTAAAAGATGAAATATTTCTGCAATTCTTTACGGAAGTATAAATGTAGCAAATATATAACATAAAGCTGGTGAAATTTGGATTTGGAGAAGATTGTATAAATAGTAGAATAGTTGAACATTAATTTGCCAAATTTAAAACTACTAATGTTTTACTGGATAGTAAATTACGAGGAAGATCAGAGAATGTTGAACGTGGTGATCTTTGTAATTATTTAACAATGAAACTAACTAATTGTTAGAGAGAAATGTAGATATATCTCACTATCTTATGTCTATATGTTACACATTTTGTCTCTATTTACGTTCTTCTAATTGTAAGCTGTACTTGTAAATACTCTTTTAAATTGTATACTAAAGGGCGTTCAATTGTTAACTAAACTAAACTGAATTGAACTAAACTAAACTAAACTGAACTAAACTAAACTAAAATGAACTGAACTAAAGTAAAGTAAAGTAAACTAAACTGAAATGAACTGAACTAAAGTAAAATAAAGTAAAGTAAACTAAACTAAACTAAACTAAAATGAACTGAACTATAGTAAAGTAAAGTAAACTAAACTAAACTAAAATGAACTGAACAAAAGTAAAGTAAAGTAAACTAAACTAAACTAAAATGAACGTAACTAAAGTAAAATAAAGTCAACTAAACTAAACTAAACTAAAATGAACTGAACTAAAGTAAAGTAAAGTAAACTAAACTAAAATGAACTGAACTAAAGTAAAGTAAACTAAACTAAACTAAACTAAACTAAACTAAAATGAACTAAAATGAATTGAACTAAAGTAAAGTAAAGTAAACTAAACTAAACTAAACTAAACTAAACTAAACTAAACTTAACTAAACTAAACTTAAGTAAACTAAACTAAACTAAACTAAACCTAACTAAACTAAACTAAAATGAACTGAACTAAAGTAAAGTAAACGAAAACTAAAATGAACTGAACTAAAGTAAACTAAACTAAAATGAACTGAACTAAACTAAACTAAACTAAAATGAACTGAACTAAAGTAAAGTAAACGAAAACTAAAATGAACTGAACTAAAGTAAACTAAACTAAAATGAACTGAACTAAACTAAACTAAACTAAAATGAACTGAACTAAAGTAAAGTAAACTAAACTAAAATGAACTGAACTAAAGTAAAGTAAACTAAACTGAAATGAACTGAACTAAACTAAACTAAACTAAAATGAACTGAACTAAAGTAAAGTAAAGTAAACTAAACTAAAATGAACTGAACTAAAGTAAAGTAAAGTAAACTAAACTAAAATGAACTGAACTAAAGTAAAGTAAACTAAACTAAAATGAACTGAACTAAACTAAACTAAACTAAACTAAAATGAACTGAACTAAAGTAAAGTAAACTAAACTGAACGTGTATATCGAAGCCAATCCCATTTGCAACCGAACGGATCGGAGCAATAAAAGAATTTCGTCGACGAAGATATGCAGTTTGCGGAGTGATCGGAGTGCGCGAAACCGGAACCGGGCCATTTAATGAATGACGATTGTCAATTGCAGTGCTCCGTCGACACGGTGGTATGCGCTGAGTGGCATCCGCTGGAACGGAACCAGATCGTGTCCTGCGGCAAGGGACACGTGTCCTTTTGGTCCCTCGATAACGGTGGCATGCTGTACAAACGTATGGGCATCTTTGAGAGCAGAGAAAAGCCTAGATACGTTACATGCGTGGCTTTCAATCAAAACGGTGACGTTCTTACCGGTGACAGCAACGGTCACATCATCGTTTGGGGTAGAGGTGAGAGAAATTGATTTATTCCATTCAATTTTATTAAGTTTGGGCATTTAGGTACGAACCAGAAGTTTGTACTATTTTTATAATCATATAGTTTATATTAGCGAATATTCGAGTATTCGGGGCTTTATTATTATTATGCACGGGTTTTATTATTATGAATTCTTTGGTATATACATAAATTAATACGATGATGATGATAAGTTAATACAGAGTCGTTAAAAGCTAAGAGTTGTTGGATGCTTCGTATAAAAGTAGAAATAGAATTAAAGAAATGTAAAACTGTTGCGTGGTTGTTGATATTGATAATAAATATATTTATACAGTTATGTTGACCATACCATAAGAGCGATATGTTGCTCTTCGCGTAGAAATAATCGGTGTCTCAACGAATGCATTGAGGTAAAATTTACGAAGAAGTTCGAGACAAAAAATAGTTCCGTTTAAAACTTTTGTACGCAAATAATAGGTCGATCATAAGTCTACCGTCTTCCAAGATGCAATTCTACGGCTTTAGTTCAAATCTATCGCGTTATTATTGTATAATATACTTGTGACGTAAAGAAATATTTCTTTAAACGCGGGGAAAATTAAAAATAGTTACGTGGAAAAGAATTTAAGCGATTATAGCGATGATGTTTTTGATGTTTTCGTACAGGAACGAATACCATCTCTAAAATAGCGAGGAACATTCACGAGGGATCCATATTTTCGATTTGCGTACTTAAAGATGGTTTTATTGTCACCGGCGGTGGCAAAGACGGCAAAATATTATATTTCGACGAATCTTTAAATTTGACTGGCGAAGAAGCACAAGTAAGCTTTAGAAAATACAACCATTTACTTGTATCGTTAAAATTACTTTTATATAAGTCAATAATCGTATCATTAAAATTACTTTCATATGAGTCTATCTGTATCATTCAAATTACTCGTATATAAGTCACCTCGTATCGTTAAAATTATTTTTATATAAATCAATGTGTATCGTGAAAATTATTTTCATATTTTAAAAAATCAATTCGTATCGTTAAAATTGTTTTTACATAAGTCAATGTATATTACGAACATTCATTGTAAAATAACATAGCATAGAAATGTGTATTACTTCTATCATAAATACGTATACAAAGTTCTTCGTTTAATTATGCTACATTATTTCCTCATCATAGATCGACTTATTCTTTATCAGATACATTGCAAATTGATCATTTGAAATTATAATTATTCCTCGTGTAATGTAACACTCTTTCTCTATTTCTTTGTATACTTATTAATTGACTATAATATTTTATAGACTTATGGAATACTGGTTTCTCCATTTTCGCGTTAATGATTGAAATATATTTAATTTATCAGATCGAGGATCATTTCGGAGGGATTCGAACGCTTGCAGAAGGCAGAGGTTCGCAGCTGTTGATCGGTACAACGAGGAACTGCATTTTAGTCGGCGATGTGGGAATGGGATTCAATCCAGCGATGTTGGGACACGCAGAAGAAGTTTGGGGACTCGCTTCTCATCCAACGTTGCCACAATTTGCAACCGCAGGCCATGACAGGTTGTTGCAAATGTGGGATAGCCTTAGTCACACCGTTGTCTGGAGCAAAGACATCGGGGTAGGTGTAAATTCATTAATAATCGAGTACTAAGCAATAAGTGAGCATTATTCGGTATATTTATTACGAAAAGATGACAATTTTTCATCTAAATGTAAGTATACTCATTACGGAGAAAGGAAAATTCGTTTCTGCTAGTTGAAATACAATTTGAGTAAAAGAATCGATATATTCGTAATTTTAACACGTTTTAGAATAATTACGAGCCAAATTTGTAAATTTGTTTATGAACTAATCAAGTTTTCAAATACGTGGATAATATTAACGAATCTTTGAACGGAAGAAGAACTGGAAAAGTTTGTCAATTTCTTATCATCTATTTCAATTTTAGAGATAGTATACTTACTCTGTCTTTGTCGATTTAACACTAGGTTTAGGGAACTCGTCACGTTGACGTATTTCAGATTTCATACCTAAAATTGTAGAGACCATAAACATTATTTTTCAGTACTTTATATTAACTTTAATTAATACGATGGTGTGAATATGTATTCTACGTGATTCTCTTCATCATCAACCTTCTATATTCGAATATTTATATGTAGTATACGTATTTTTCCGGAAGCATATCAAATTATGCGCTTAATGTCCATAAACCTAGTGTTAAAAATGATTAAGCACACAAGTGCGCAAGTTCAAAATGAAATAAAACCCTTAAAAGGTTAAAATCTTAAATTTGAACTCCGTTACTTTATTCAAAGTTAACAGCTTTACTATTCGCAATGCTAATTATTAACTTAACGTTAAAAGTATTTATAGTATTGCAGTGACATATCGGAAACTTTTCCATACGCCAGAAGTCGACGTGAAACTTATTCAAGATTTGTAGAACGCCGTGATATTTTATTATCAGGCCGCGTAAACGCAAGAATCTTCCCATGTTACACTAATACGCGTTCGTGAATGTTCGCAAATAAACAATATCTCGGTACCACGTTAAGTTAATTGAGTTACAATTATTATAGAGACGGAAATAAATTAATCGCGGTTCACTCCGCGCGTTGCTCGAGCCGTGAGAAAGGACGATCTCGCTATAAGTATAATTTCATTGCAATTAAACAGGATTTCCATTCATTTAGGAACAAGCGCAAAGCATCGGGTTCTCACCGGACGGTAATGTAATGGTGGTTGGATGCACTTCCGGAAAATGGTTGGCAATCGACAGCGAAACTCGCGAATTATACACTCATCATACCGATGGATCGGAACCTATTCAGGTAAAGTCTCGATTTCACTCTAAATTCAATTTAATTAACCCTTTCGTTGCGACGCGCGCCCAAAAACTGAGCAATCGTTAAACATACTGTAAATATACGCGATCGTTTTCTGCAACGCAATATTTATACTTGTATCTGTCGTAATTAATTATACGAAGTACGCTATAATAATATTTCCAGGCGTACCGTTTTTATAGTAACGTAATTGTTTCCTATCTGTGCAATCGAAGTTTCCTTTAATTTTGGAATGCAGCATAATTTTTATCGTACCTCTGCGACGTTTCAAATTCTATACTTCGTCTATATTTATTAATATATTTCATATTTCAAGTTCTTCATAAATATGGCACAAATTATAAATACGTAAAAATGTTACCGTAAGTCACTGTATATTTTGTGTACCTGTAAATTCATCGCATTAAACTTATCAAGAAAATATTCTTACTATACTCATTTGTAATGTTCAATATTTTAACCCTTTGCGGACGAGTGTCTGCAAAAATAATCTCCACTTTCCTGGTTTTTGTGGACGCACGTTTACCGTTAAAGCAGAAATTAATATCGTTGATGAACGCTTCAAAGATTTGGGAATTCGTTGACCTGGAATTCGAAAGCTTAGAAATTTCAAGGCTTGGAATTCAAAGTCGAAATACTCTTTTAAGTTTTATTATTCGTCGTCCGCAAAGGGTTAAAGAAATTTAAAAAGGCATGGAATTATTATACACACTTAATATGTCACGAAATGATCAGTTTTTCTTTCGCAACAATTATAGTAAACTACGATAGCAGATTATTCTTTTCGCGATTAAGTCTTCGTGATTACGTTCAATTAGAAATCGCGATAAACTTGTCGTTAACGAGCAGTGAAATTGAGATTGGTTTTGTAATTCACTTTCAGGTGGTTCGATTTTCACCGGACGGTACGCTGCTAGCTTTAGGTTCCAGGGATAACTACATTTATATTTATCAAGTAAACGAGGACGCAACCAAATATAGTCGAGTTGGGCGATGTATGGTAAGATTATCTTCTTTGTCGTACATCTTTATTCTTCGCGAAAGAAACGTGTCTCTTTTATTTAACGAGATGTATTTGAACAGCGACAGCTATTACTTTGAAATTACTTTTGAAATACTTTGAAATTACGCGTTTGGAAAGAAGCTGATCGATTACTTGAGATTTCCAATACTATAAACGTCACACATAAATAATCGAATATACAATGTTGCTTATATTTAGAATTTTCATGAAACGCTGTACAAACTGCTTTTGTGTATTTCGCGTACGATGTGTTTTAGTCATACTATCATTTGTACATAAAACGGTGTTCGTATCTTTTGATGTTCGATCGATCGATGTTTTCATCGGTTACATAAATTCATTGTTTTCGTTTAGTAGCATGTTGTAATACGAACGAATACGGTAAAAGGTGAAAATGATCCGTTTTACATTAACAAATTTGCTAGCGATAGAAATTTGGTATTAATTATATTTTTTCGGTAAAAGTAAATAGATAATTCTATGGGTCATTTTCAATTTATTAACTGTACATAGTAGGACCACGTGCATTGCAAATATTCCATTATTCATAACTCATTTTCCTACGCTATTTTAAAAAATATCCCAGATGTTCTTGGTTACTGAAAAAAATAATAAATCAGGTGTTGGTATAATTTCTTATAAAACAAATATATTCCATTCATTGTTACATTAAATTGCAACATCTGTTTTCGTTAACGTAACGAATGATCTATATTAATGAAATAATTAATATTTAAATGAAAATTAGTACGAAAAAGCAGTGGACAAAAATTGTACAGAAGTTTCAATGTAAAAGTCACAAGTAGAAAATTGTATCGTTTAAAATGTGAACTATGAAATAACTGAACTACAGTAATTTAATATTATAGAATAATGACAATTTACTAAACAAATTATTCGGTCTTTATGGCGTATTATTTTAAACATTAAATTCGCTACTTCGCAGATCAAATTCGTTAACTAAAATAATTTAATATTATAGAATAATAGCAGTATATTAAACCAATTGTCCTGTTTTTATGGTGTATTATTTTAAACATTGAATTCGCTACTTCGCAGATCAAATTCGTTAACTAAAATAATTTGATATTATAGAATAATAGCAGCATATTAAACCAATTGTCCTTTCTTTATGGTGTATTATTTTAAACATTGAATTCGCTACTTTGCAGATCAAATCCGTTAACTAAAATAATTTAATATTATAGAATAATAGCAGCATATTAAACCAATTGTCCTTTCTTTATGGTGTATTATTTTAAACATTGAATTCGCTACTTTGCAGATCAAATCCGTTAACTAAAATAATTTAATATTATAGAATAATAGCAGTATATTAAACCAATTGTCCTGTTTCTATGGTGTATTATTTTAAACACTAAATTCGCTATTTTGCAGATCAAATCCGTTAACTAAAATAATTTAATATTATAGAATAATGGCAACATATTAAATCAATTATTTTGCGGTCTTTGTAGCGCATTATTTTAAACGTGAAATTGACTACTTTGCCAAATGAAACATAAATTTACCATATAAAATTATTCAATACATTATTCATATTTTATTCATATTTTATACTAATAAATAATTATATTTAATAAATTAAATCCACGTTAAAATGTTCGAATCTTGTTCTATTTATACCGTTAACAGAATGATAGCAGTAATGAAAATTATTATAGAATTCCCAATGTAATTTAATTATAACCTACCTAGAGTAATTTTCATTATCTTTCAAATGTGTTACATACATGTTTTCTTCATTTCTAGCCAAAGCGGATGCGCAGACGTGGAGTAAGACATGTCTTTATTTGCTCAAGAATGCAAAAGAGACATTATGTTATAAATTACTTGCGTAAAAATTCCATAAAAGCAATCGAATTAGATTCGAAGCACATCAGAACGAATTATATACGTAAAATATGACTTTACCTACTATTCTAATGTAATTCTTTGCGTTTATTAACTCGCACGATAATTTTTATACTAGATTTTCGTGAAGTTTCCATAAACGATAAATTTACTCAATCAACGACTTCAACGATCAACTCGAGTATCAAACGAGTAGTTCGTTGTTGTAAGCCAAAGGTTTAAAACAAAATTCACTGTAATAGTATAATGATTTGCACGTGGCACGAAAAATATATATAAAAATAGTGATCAACTAACGCTAGCATAAATAGCTAATGAAATAATTGTAAGGCAAGGGTTTAATAGAAAATATCCAAAAATCTTCAACAATGTTGTGTTGCAAGTTTATATAATTTTCATAAGAAATTACAAATCGGTTATTCTAACCACTTTGGTGATTCTAGTGTTAAACAGTCTTCGTAGTGAGAAATCCGGTGCGTGCGACTAACCCAACGTTGAAATTGCTCGCTACTCGCTTATGCGAGCGTTGAAATCTCCAATGAAATTCGCGCTGCGCGACTCGCTAGCGCTACTCGCTTATTCCAGCGTTGAGGTCTTCGAGTATTCGCGTAACTCGCGCTGCGAGCACTAAAACTTGTCCAAACGGTTGGCCGAAAAATCGTCGCTTTCTTCTTGTTTGCAATGTGATATTATTATGGTAAAAAAAGTATTAAAAGATGCGTTGGAAAATTTGTAAGTAAACGAAGATAATTAATTATTATGCGAAAAGAAAACGGCGTTCAAATGTCATTTAATTACGAATGGACAAGTTTTGAGAAATACTCGCATTATTTACTTCGCTATTTATTTATTTTTTTTACTATTTTTTTACTATTTATTTCGCTTACTTTTCCGATAAGTGAAAATTCAAATTTTTGGAAATTTCGAGGCTTTGAAATTTCCAGAATTGTTAAAATGCTTACGTTCTTTAAAGGGTTAAGCTTTCGATAAGCAGTAAAGATTTTAATTTAATAGTTGGTGTATTTTGTTTCATAATTTATGCATATTTACAGTTTTGAATAATGGCGAAATTTAATAATAATAATTGTTAGTAATAGTAGAAATCAAAATTAGGTTAAGAAGCGCAAAGAATTACGTATTTTGAAAGATTTTTATTCATACCTGTATATCGTTTGCCTTATGCTAACACTATACGTTAATTGTGCGATTCGATAAATTGTGGTAATTTCAATCGAATACGAAATCTAATCCGTAGTCTGCGGATTTTTATGCATTTATAGGAAGTTTTATCCACGCAAAAAGACATGAAATGCACGCAATACGCCGAAATATATCAAATATACGTAATACAAAATATATAAAATGTATATAAGTATAGTAGAAATGATAATATTTATAAAAAAATTATTATATAAAATCAATTCCCTATTTAAAAATATGAATATGCATACAAATTCACAGTCTAGTAACCAGATAATTCTTATACAATTATTATACGAAGAAATTATTCAATAATAATCGTAAATAATGAATATGAGTAATAATTATTCTATATAATTTTATCTTCTTGAATATAATCATACAAATATATTAATAATTTTTACATAAAGTTGGGAACGAAATAAAGCTATACAAAATTTGCACATTTATGGTTTCAGTATAAGGGAAGCATATGCATTAATTTCAACTACTTCGCAACTCGATTCTACGTATATTGTATAATCGAATTCGTATGCGATTGCAATTGTGAACAATTGTCAAAGTTAAGCGTTACACGAACAATATAATGTCTCTAAAACTGACGCAGTGTTGCCATAGCTATTTATAGTTACATCGGCGATGTTTCGGCTTCAAAAATTGCTTACTTCAAGCACGCACGGTAGTCATTGTTTTTGCACAAAACGTTGCCACACCTTTCATAGTAATGGCTTCGAACACGGTCACTCCTAGCCGCTTCGAAGGAAATCGTTCGCGCGATTTTTATTTACGTTTGCGATGGAGAAGCATATTTATAGACAAACAAATGACAAGTTTCACTCGATTCAAATGCTCGAAATCTATTTCAGGGGCATTCCAGTTTCATAACTCATTTGGACTGGTCCATGGACGGACAATATTTACGTAGCAACAGCGGAGACTACGAATTGCTGTACTGTAAGTAAATTCAAGCACTTGTACAGTGCAGTGATGACTTGTTGGCGAGCGTAGTGCAAGCTGAACGGCACAGGGGCAAGGGGAGCTGGTCGCTCGTTCCGTCCATTAGCCAGTAGAAAATCTTTCTTCCGAATTCTTGGATGCTACATGCATAGTAGTAGGTCCTTCATATTCGCTAAGGATTCGCGAGAGCGGGCCCTGCCAGGTATCTTCTTGAACATTTCCCCACATCCTCGCGAGAAAAAGACTGATCTGATGAGCTCTGCTCTCAAATAAGAAGTACATGAATATGTTTTCTTCTCTTTCAAAAAGATCTTTATTCAACTTTGATACATTTTTTCACCTGGCGACCCCCCATCCCTAAAACATATTCGTGATTAATTTCATCCATTGTTCTCACTCAAGAGTCAAATCGATACTGAGCGCTCAGCGTCGGATTAACCTTATATAGATAAGAAATAATGACATCATCCCAGCAGCACAGAAGAAAAATGTCCTCAGTCAAATTTCGTAACGCATTTCACTTTTTCATCTGGCGACCCCCCATCCCTAAAACATATTCATGTTAAAATTAGGTTTACACCAATGTGATTCAGTTGTAGTTCTACGTCGTCCTATCTCACTCTACCTCAACGTGTTTTGTTTCGCGTCCTTTGTCACGCAGTAGACTTGTAATCGTGACCGATTCAGCCAATGAATATAATACGTGTGACTGAAGGTGTCGCTAATATGCGACAGACAATCGGCTTGCCTCGCCAACAAGTCACCACTGTACGTTTCTTCGATTCGCCAAATAAGAAATTTAAATGATCGCCGAAATAATATTCAATTTTTATCGCGTATCAATTCTGTGGTCGGATGAATCCGTATTTTTTTTTGCACGAGATTTATAAATCTTTATAAACTTATGAATCGCGTAAGAATTATGATACGCATAGATTTTTGTTTATTCGTATAATAGTAGCAGCATATGAATCGTATCAAAATATATAAAATTAAAACCTCTTTGTAAAAGCAACCGTTATGCTTTATTTAGTTATTTCTTATAAAAGTTAGCATTAAGTTATTTCTTATAAAAAGAAATGTATCAATAGATAAACGCGTATATTTTACAAATTATTCATTTCTCAATCGACAAGTGTCAGCTGAACTTCGTTCTAATTGATTAATAATTTACAAAGTAACTCGTCGTGTTCCTAAACCAGTAAAATTGTCAATTTTGGTCCACTGCAGACGAAAGATTAAAACGAAGTCATCTACTAGGCTACGAATCTTTATGCAAATTCAAATATTTACAAGCGCCTAATTGTTACAATAATTAAAATAGAAATATATTCTACCTTCTAAACATTACAACTCGCATTGGATTTTGGAATATTCTACTTGCATAATTTTAGGTGTTACATGCATTCTATGTGTTTTTGCTCGTAAATGAGTAAAGATTCGCAGTCTACTCGTCGTTGTTTGCCATGCGACGTCACTAATCGCTACAATCACTGTTGCAGCGTATCGCGATAACGAATTTGGATAATATTTCGATGAATTTCGCAGGGAACGCCGGCGTCTGCCGCCAAATCCCGCAACCATCGATGATGAGGGACATGGAATGGGCAAGTCACAGTTGCGTGATATCGTTCGAAACGATTGGAGTTTGGCCCGAAGGTGCGGATGGCACAGACGTGAACAATTGTACCCGTAGCAGCGACTCCAAGTTACTCGCAACCGGGGACGACTTCGGAAAGGTCAAACTATTTTCCTATCCTGCTTGCCAGCCGAAGGTAACAATCGAAACTTTTAATTCCAATTATCAATCGTATTGTTAAAGTATGCAACTTATGCTGCAACTTCTTACTGTACTTATCACTAAAACTTATAAGAACTTACATTATTTGTCGTGCACAGAGAACTGCATACGTATAGTTTTTTTTTTTTTTTTTACTTAAATTTCATATAATATTCAAGAATTAAATGAACCACCGAGTCGAATACAAAAGGAGTTATAAATCTTTAAATTGGAAATGTAACTGTTTGGTAAACCTTCCGCATAACAAAGATAATTGTTCTAATAACAGTAAAGACGAGTTTGCTTAGGAACAAAGTTAACAATGTAGCAAATGAAGTACTCGAGTGGAGCGAAAGGAACAACAGTACTGAAGAGAAAGAAAGATTAGAACAGAAGTTAAATTGATTCTGATTCTACCTTAATATATGCTTAAACTTTAATATTATATTTTTCGTAGCATAAAATTCATTAGATATTGAATTACAACACATTAATATTCCAGTAAATCTACTTCAAAGTTGCTAGAATTCTCCACGACAAGAAAGCTTCCGAGTGCAACGAGTCGAGGATAGCAAAGTAGAAATAAATAAATGTATCTGTTCGCAGTCGTTGTGCCACGCTTACGGTGGCCACTCGAGCCACGTTACGAACGTGTCGTTCCTCCAAGACGACACGCGATTAATATCCACCGGCGGAAGCGACACGAGCGTTCTTCAATGGATCGTGAATTACTAATTCATTCGCGTCGAATGCGTCGTTCGCGGTCGAGTGGCTGGAGAAACGGACAAAAGTAATCGAGAAACGATGCATGTTCGAAGGTCGAGAAGGTGACGTCAGTTCATCGGCGATGAAGAAACGAAGTGGCATTTTATGCTTCGGTGCGCGATGACTGTATAACGAGGTGAAACAAGGTATAACGAAAACGTTGTCGTGATGAATTTTACCTCGAATGAGAATGGCCATTTTTCGTTCGGTAAATTACTCTCGAAATTTACGGCGACGAATGTGGAAGGCATCAGGAGAGTATAACGTTATTAGTTGTATCAAATTTTCGTTGCCTTTCTTTCTAAAAGTGTCCTTTGCAAAATTTGCTCGTTAAAAACGAACTTTCGACTAACGTTGATTCCGACATTAACGCCGAATTCAGTTCTTAATCGCAATTTCCGATAAACGATCGCAGAGAAAGTATAACGAACGCGTGCTGTTACGATAGCGAACACTGGTTCGACGTGGGAAAGAAAATGTCAGCTGAAAACTATCAGCGACGAGGAATACTTGGTACAGTTAAGGAATCAGTAGCTAATTATACCGTTTAAGTGTCCTTTGCGAATAAGGGGCTACATCACCCAGACAGCTTATAAAAAATAGGCCAATTTTAAGTTTCTTTCCTCGGATAAGTACCATGCGTCGCTGGAAAGTAGTCTCATGGATGGAATGTAAATTAGATTGATTACAAATTCGTTCGATTCCTTTTTCGACGCAGTTACAATGTGAGAGCTTTTAATTAGTAGCAGAGAATAGTTTATTAAACTTAAGACTACGGGAAATACATGGAAATGACAAAGATTGACGATAATACAGAAGTGCAAACAGCTCTTATTAAAATATTGTACAAAGTTTATAAAGATTAATCGTTTAGGAGATCAAGGTGCATAATTTGGTTTTGTTCAGTTATGAATGGAAACGACAAACATTGATAATGTAAAAATGCAAACAGATCCCATTGAAACGTTGTAGAAAGCTTGCAAAGACTACAGGAAATAGAAAGAAAGAAGAGAAGAAAAGATAATAGTAAAATAGACACTTTGGATAAACGAAATTAACTTTCGTCTCGTTTTGTTCTTTGGTTCTCGATACTTATACAATCGCATCTATCTTAGACCATTTCTGGATCATTCTCTTTCACAATTTCTTAACTTTCTGAAGAATTGTACTAACTTAATTTCCATCGTATAAAAATAGACCATTTGCATTATTGGTAAAAAAAGGTACGATGAGAAAAAGCGAAGAAAACAAATAGGCACGCATTTTTCTTGCGCTATTGTCGTTCAAAGAAATTTCTTGCGAGCACAGTAACACGTAGAATAGCGAAATGTTTTCAGCTAACGTAAAGCAACACCTTACCTTTATTTTCGTGCAAGATTCGTTACTTTAACTCAAAAAATGAAGGAGTTATATAACGATGTGTTTGATAAAACCTTGTCAGATGACAGCCAGCAAATACTAGCAGAAACTGTTCATTCGATCGACTCGAAATTTGTACGCATTATTTATTACAATGGTATCTAAAATGTAGCGTAAGATTTTTCATTTCATTTCGAAAGCAAGGGAATGGTAGCCTTTTTTAAGAAAACGAAAACTGTTTCTATTGTGAGGAAATTCAACTTTAAGTGCTTGGAACAATTTCCTGAGTTAACGTATCAAGAAAATCGTACGCTGTATTGTAGATAATCCTATAACTCCTCGAACATTCAAATTTCAAGTCAATCGAACGAATAGCAAATAAAAAACATGGTTTCAAGTAAAATTCGATTAAAGTTTCACGTTTCCATTCGGCGCGATATAATGCGCGAGTTTAAACATTGCTGCAACTTTGCCGCGTGTTGGAATTTTCAAAAATCCTTTCAGGACAATATTCCGGACACGCGAAACTCGAATAAAATGTTTTTGTCTGAGTGGTGTACTCCCGTGAATGACTGAAAGTCGTAACATTAACTTCTTAGCTATGACCGTGATTCGTGTTCTACTGAAATAATGATTAACGTTACGATTAATCAACAAGAGAACGACGCGTGAAACCTGATTAAACGCTTGTCCAACGTTGCGAACAGAGAGTAGAACTTCGGCGGTTTTTAGTAATGCAGCGTAACGAAGTGTCTTTTTGCATATTCACGTGTATTCACGACTATTTTTCGAAACGTCAAATATCGGCAACTTTATAAATTTCCGTCGGGTGTTTCTTCGTCTAAACGTTTAGCGATACCTAACGAAACGCACCATTCTATTTTCCACGTAATACAAGCCGCACAGATCTAGCAATGTATGCAGCAACAGTGTGTTTTCGAAATAATATAAATAGGGATGAGTAGACTACGGATATTTAGGCAAATTCTTCTTTTTATCTCTATTAACCCTTTCGCTACGACCGACGTATATATGCGTCTTCGAAAACTGGACCATCGTTCGTTGAAACACACATTTAACCCGTCGGCTTGCGAATTTTTCAACGATTATTCACTGAACTTTTGACTACTTTTTATTGTAACACTTTATCGAATGCAAAGCGCTGAAATATTGTACGTAATTCGTACCTATAAGTGATCCTCGATCTCACAATTCTACAAATTGAAATAAAACGCGTTAAAATTTATTAAAAAATACAGCATGTTTTTTTATTGTAATTGGTTCGTAGATTAAACCACGAGCATAGCTCGTCGTTGTACGTCAAATGGTTAATATATTAACATAACATTAAAAATTGTTATTCGAATTATTTGACAATTCAATTGATAATACTGTAAGGATAGGGGCCGGGATTACTTAGGCAATTTCGGAAGAAATACGTGCTGTATTTCGCGCTTCGCCGTCACCACTCTTCTCCGTACAAACAGGGAATCTTCCCTCGCTCCGTTTCCCCGTCCTTAAAACAGGGTGTCCGTCCCCTCTCTTCCTCCGAAAAACCCCGCGCGGTCCCAAGCTTGGGACTGGCTTGCGTCACCCTTGCCAGGGGGTGGAAGTGGCCAGGTCTCGCACGGCGCCGGCGACAGCCCTCGCTCTGTCATGCGGACTACGAATGTTGGGACTCTTCTCCTTGATTTATGGCAGGGTTGCCGAAGGCGGCCCTGGCCAACATCATCGCTACTCTTCGACAACCCATTATCCCAGCATTCGTGCCTCTAGCTCTTACAATACCAAGTATCATCTAAATGTTTGCCCTTATACTTTTCCTAAATTAATGAAAATTATCTTCATCTGTGCATTGGAAACACTCTCGAATTTTAAGCAGCCGCAGTGAAAGGGTTAACGGAATTCAAGAAATGGAATCCAATTAAAGGATTCTAGATCAGGAATCGGCAAATTTTGTTGACCCGGGTTAAAAATAAAATAGTGAAATATTGGCGGGTTAATTTAATTGATTAAAAACTCGATAAGGACGCAAAAGAATTATTATTCATTAAGGCGTCGATTCTTTTGTTGCATATGTAAGGTATTTAACCATCGATTCACTTATACTTAAGTACGATTCACTAATACTATAAGTATACTATTTGAGCTACCGTAAAGTTTCTATTCCGCATACATTTTCAAAGTTCCAATGTGAAATTTGTCGTCGTTAGTTCCTTGAAAAAACAGTGGGTAAAAATCGTAAAATATTATTACACGGTAATAATGACTTTTTGTATAAATTTCTATTTATTACAGTAAAGTGATCATTGTAAAAGTTGGGTCATAATAACTCGGCATTCGTTCGGCAAGAATTAAATCAGTCTCTATTTAAATTCTCATAACTATATTCATTATATCCAAAATGGTGAACCGTCCTTAAGTGAATTTCTTTAACGAAGTGAAATTTAAAATTTCTATACTATTACGCGCTATTTTAAGATATTTGATTTAAGATTCTACATTCATTGTTATCTCTTTAAGTTCATTTAACTCGATGACAATACTTTGTTGTCCGATTAACCAGTTTCTCATACTTTTGTTTCCCTTTTTGCTTGTCTTTTTCACTCAAGATGATCTACTGAATAATATACGTGTGAAATTTTTGTACGATTAGTGTTAAAAAAATTTTGGCGAGCCGTAGTTTGCCGATTCCTGTTCTAGAAGTTTAAAAATGCGTTATATTAGGTGCAAAGAAAATGCGCATAGTAATTTATTAATTGTAAGTACTTATTCTATTTATAGTAATTCTTTCGCTGTTGATTAACCCTCGTGTGATCAATTAAAATATTCGTAATTATTTCAGACTCGTTTTATTTTCGTTCTCTTATTGTTTTCTTTATCGCATTAATCGTTTTCGGTATAGATTTTTACCTTTTCGAGTGCGAATCGACGTGACAATGATCAAGTAATGGAAATCTACAAAATTATTTTAATTATGTCGATTCATCTTGAATAAAAGTATTGAAAATATTTTCAAATAGTATCACAACCAATTTACGTATTTTCAAACATTTTCAAACAATTCTACGCATTCAATTATAATATATATCTTGAATTTTGTATCGTAAACATCGAAAGAAAAGCTTGCATAAAATTTACAATTATTCGTTATTGAATTTCAATTAAAATCATTGTAAAATTGAATTTTACTGATAACGTTTCCTTGAAATATTACACATAACAAGCATAAAAGAGTCTTCAAAAGAATTACATAAAGGTGCTAATTGTATACTAAATATATATAGTGTTACTATATAAATTGTGTCAAAATTATAATTAAGATAAAATATCGGGAATAGGGAATGTCTTTGAATATTCTAGAATAAAGATTTCATATTAAAATGTTTGTTTGACGTATAAGAAAAGAAAGATGAAATTAATGTCCTTGAAACTGTGAAAGTGATTTTCTTTGCACTTAATCTCACCGAATAATTCGTTCGTTATCCAGCAATTTGTTTGTCGACCAAATCGATCCAGATTTTCATTTTGGATACCGAAATGTAAGCTTTGTACTGTGAAATGCCGTCCAATAGGTATTACGTAACGAAACACGAAAATCGACGGGTATGCTTGTAAAATCGAGTCGATCGACTCTATTCAATTATTAAGCGAAACTTGATCGTTCGCATGCCCAACTTATTGCACTGTATCAAGATCAGGCTTCGTTTGATAGTTTAACACGTTGACGTCGACGTTTCACACCGCAAACGACTATTAAATCAATTTAGTAAATAGAAAGAATTGCCATAGAGTTGGAAATTAATTTACATTGGATTATCAAATTAATTTACTAAATAGAAACAATTACCATAGAGTTGGATACTAATTTACGTTGGGTTATCAAATTAATTTACTAAATAGAAACAATTACTATACAGTTGGATATTAATTTACTTTGGGTTATGAAATTAATTTACTAAATAGGAAAAGTTACCATAGAGTGGGAAATTAATTTACTTTGAGTTGTTAAATTAATTTACTAAATAGAAAAAATTGCAACAGAGTTGGCAATTAATTTACTTTGAGTTGTTAAATTAATTTACTAAATAGAAACGATCACCATAGAGTTGGAAATTAATTTACTTTGGATTATCAAATTAATTTATTAAATAGAAACAATTACCATAGAGTTGGATATTAATTTACTTTGGGTTATCAAATTAATTTGCTAAATAGAAACAATTACCATAGAGTTGTCAATTAATTTACTTTGAGTTGTTAAATTAATTTACTAAATAGAAACGATCACCATAGAGTTGGATATTAATTTACTTTGGGTTATGAAATTCATTTACTAAATAGAAACAATTACCATAGAGTTGGATATTAATTTACTTTGGGTTATTACATTAATTTACTAAATAGGAAAAGTTACCATAGAGTTGGAAATTAATTTACTTTGAGTTGTTAAATTAATTTACTAAATAGAAAAAATTGCAACAGAGTTGGCAATTAATTTACTTTGAGTTGTTAAATTAATTTACTAAATAGAAACGATCACCATAGAGTTGAAAATTAATTTACTTTGGGTTATCGAATTAATTTACTGAATAGTAAAAATGTCCACAGATTTGGAAATTAATTTACTTTGGGTTATTGCATTAATTTAGTGAATAGAGAAAATTGGCATTGGAGTTGAGAATTAATTTACTTATCGATAATTTCGAAAATATAAAATAAGCGCATTTATTGAAATAAGGTGGGATTTATTTCGTTTCAATTCGATAATCGATTATCCTTAAAGGCAAAGCAAATTATACGTTAACCCGTTTGACGAGTACAAAATTTTATTTTGCGATACAAAGATGTTAATGTTGATTGCATGCATTCACGTTGAAGATGGAGAAATAATAAAGATAGTAACGGAACAATAAAGTAAAATTCGTATCCATGAAATAGAACACAGAAATAATAGTTCCGATTAACTAGTATAAATCGTACTCGTCAAAGGGTTAATGACTCAGCCAGATGACGAAATACGAAAGGCGTCAACGTGTTAAGGAAAACCCTAGCGATAACATTCTAAATGGTAATCGTGTGTAACACAGATTAATTCCTGCAATTTGTTTCCGAAAGTACATATATATAACATAAATGTGTCTTCATGTATTTATTACGTGGAACTTATCGATATTTAATCAACGCCTTAACAACCGTTCTTCGTTTATAGTCCCTTACATTTTCTTTTTAACGTTTAAGTAAAATCTTTTTTAGGATAAGCAACAAAAATGTGTAAATTTAATTTAGTCTAAACGTTAACGATACCTAACGACTTAAGTTTACGAAGTTTAACGCATAATATAATGTACAGTTCGACCAGTTTAGGTTTCGCTAATGGCGCATCAGCGAGTAACGCCGAGGATTTCGTTTTGTTGTAGCAATAGGTGGCACGAATTTGCAAAATTACGAACACAGATGTGACGTTAGAGTCAGTAGGTAGAATCGGTATCGAAACACTGCTTTTTATACATCACAGGATCGTTTAAATGTATAAAAATGTGTATTAATAAACAGGTGCAAAAATCGTATATCTCCTCTACGTTTAAGCGTTTCGTAAATCGGTTTTTCACTTTAAACCGGCACGATTTCAAACCTCGATCAAACCAATTTCGGTTGCAGGTCTCATTTTTTATCGTAACCGTTGTTGTAGAGTACACGAACGAAATTTTCGTTGACAATGAACCGAAAAATGATCAAGTTTCAACGTTGCATTGGTATGGTCTCACCGATACGATAAACGCATTATACAATATAAATCTGGTGGAACTGTAAGTAAAAGAAACATTAAAAACTGTCCGATTTTTTGTATAGTACTTCTTTTGTTTCATAAGTTGAAATATAAGTTATGATTATTTATGAAAATCGTCTCATTATCCTCTATCGTTTTACAGAATCAAATTATCTATCACGTGTCATTTAAAAAATTGGAAAGTTCATGGAGAATTTTATAGTGAAAGGAGTAGTCGCGTAAGCATAATAAGAGACTAACAAGGGACGTCATTTATATACGTCTGATTTGGATCATCCATGACTCAAATTAAAGGGAAATGTCCAAGGAATACTCTCCATTACTTTTAATGCCTTCCCAAGTATAGTTTTTGAGTAGCCGCAAAAATAGGAAATATTTGTTTATAACAAATTAATCGCAATGTTTATCGGCAAATTGATAACAGGATAATATTCCTGGGACATTCCCCTTTAATTCAAGCCAAGGAGTATTGAAATCGGACATCTAGGTGCTGAGAAATTAATATGTTTCTTCGGATACTGTGCGAGTAGATACCATGGCGCGATATATTTGTTTATAACAAATGAGGTGTATGTGTAAGTTGCAAAATATTGTAGGATAATATTCTGTGGACCTTTACCTTTAATTTAAGCCAAGAAGTATCGAAGTTGGTGTACTAGAAGCCGAGAAATTTTCTTATAGGTGTTCGAACATAGACGAGGTACAAGATCAACTATCCCTCACCGAATGCAACATGGATATTCAAATAATCCTATAGTTTCTTAGTAATAACCTATCCTAATTAATTGAAACGGTTTCATCTAAATCCTACTTTTTATTGCAAAAATATACGTGTCTAAGGAGAAGACGACGTTTGATTATTTTTTAAACTACACTTGAACACGTATTAAAGTAACTCAATTTTTAGATCGCCGCCATTTTGAAACAGTTTAAAATTCTTGCATTCGCCTTAGCGTATAAAAAATAGGGAAGCTTTCTCTTTAAAATCCTTTTGATTTCATCTGAATCCTATTTTTTATTGTAAAAATATGATTGTTGAAAGAGAAGAGTACGTTTTGCTATTTCCTAACCAACCCCAAAATATGTATTAAAACTTCTCAAACTCTAACTCGCTGCCATTTTGAAGCTGACTGAACATTTTCAAAATCCTTGCATTGTCATAATCATTGAACCATCCTCTTTAAAACCCTTTTTGGTTCACCTAAATCCGATTTTCGGTTGTCGAGCTATCATCGTCTAAAGAGAAGAGTAGTTTTTTACTACTCCCTAATCAACCCCAAAACATCTGTTAAAAATTCTCAAACTCTAACTTGGCGCCATTTTGAAGCTGAGTGAACATTCTCAAAATCCTTGCACTGTCATAATCCGTGAACCTTCCCCTTTAAAACCCTTTTTGGTTCATCTAAATTCGACTTTCGGTTGCCGAGATATCATCGTCTGAAGAGAAGAGTTGTTTTTTACTATTCCCCAAACCACACCAAAACACTTATATTAAAAATTCCCAAAATTCAACTGGCCGCCATTTTGAAACGGATCGAACGTTTTCAAAATCCCTGCATCGCCATGATCGATGAACCTTCCCCTTTAAAGTGCTTTTTGTTTCATCTAAATCCGACTTCCGGTTGCCGAGATATCATCGTTTAAAGACAAGTTTAATTTTTTTTCGCGTTTCTCGGCCTCCGCGAACTGACTTACCTCAGTTTCCTTAAAATTCGTAGTATTGCGCAGGTCAGTTTTACTATGTTTACTAGGAAGTGTACGCATTTCCAGGAATTTAAGTAGGTCAAGCGTCATTCATGGCACCGCGCGCGCCAAACGTAAGGGTAAATTTTAAATAGTCATATCTCGAGAACGCGTTGAGATATCGACGTGAAACAAAAAGCAAATTAAAGTGCACATTTTTCTCTATCTTCAGAATTATCCGTTCTCCATTTTCCACGATCGCAAGCGTAGTTACGGAACGAAGAACGTGGGGGACGCAGACATTTTTTTTTAGAAAACTACGAATCCAAAATTCTTGAAACTTGGTGAGATGTTGGATCTGTGGTTGAAGAAAATTTGGGAATTTTTGCGCAAGGAAATTCGAAGAACAATGGCGTCTGCGTTTCGCTATTGGAAAAAGGACGGTGCGTAAGGATGGTGAAGTTTGGGAATTTTTTGGAGGGAAAGTATGAATGGAAACGTCTCCAAACTTGGCGCATAGTTGAACCTGTCATTGAAGAGTATTTGAGAATTTTTTCGTAAGGAAATTCGAAGTACAATGGTGTCCGCACAGTCAGATATGAATTATGTGGTTAAAAAACTACGCGACGAAGACGTGGTGAAGTATTGGAATTTTCTGAAAGGGAACCACTAATCCAAAATTCTCAAACGTGGCCACATATTTAGATCTACTATTGAGCAGTATTTTCCCCTTTAATTTAAAAAGTACTCAATCGTTCCTCAAACAAATATAAAATATTATACGTAAATTTCAATTAAGACCGGTGATTTACACTTAAGTGATGTCTCCCGTAAATAAAATTGAATTTACGTTGAGTTACGAAAATGAGAAACGTACGAGTTGAATAGTCAAATTTATACATTAGTTTGTTACTACGTTACGTTAAAAGAAGCGTTGCAGAGTGTATTAAAATGAAAAGTAGCGAAAGTATGATTTAACCAATAGTTAAATAATAATATTTAAAGAATTTATTATTAAATACGTATAAACGTTTAATATACAATGATACATTAAACGTATTTGAAATTCAAATAGTAGCTGAATTGGCAAAAAGAACGCGAAAAACGAAACGTGACAAAAAAGATCAAGGTTGCGTGGGGATGAAAGCGTATCCCATGGCACGTAATATGTTTTCTATCTCGACAGCTTCGTGATCGAAGAGACGCTTCAAACGGGCTCTTCTCGCAATAATTAATGCACGACCTCCGTGCACTATACTGGTCTTTGCAATTTCCTCTTTTAATTGCTGCTGTTCCTTACCCTTGTCCTCTTTACAAAACTTTGAATCACCAAGATCCGTTGCTTTTTGACTGAAAAGAAGAAACCTTGATTGAAATCGTTTTACTAAACCGTGGAACATCTTGGAGGTATCGTTCTTTTTAATCGATTTTACGGAAAGTTAAACATCGATCAAAGGGGTTGATCCTTTACACTCCTAATTTATTTCTTGAATAGTTTTCTTTGAAATGTATCACGCGTTTCATTTGAAATGTACCTACTTCTAAAAATACCTTTTTTTCAACGTGTTTTATGCGTTTTATTCGAAACGTACATAAAACCAAAAATACTTTCCTCGAAGTATTTTATACGATTTATTTAAAATGTACCCTGCTTCTAAAAATAGTCGATTGACAAGCAATTTCAACCCATTTCAAACAATTATTTCTCATTAATTACGTTAAAATTAATGTTGCAAGTTTGTTAAACTTTGCCATCTTTTTATACTATGAAATATAATACAAATATTCAACATAACAATGAAAGATAAAGTTATAATTATGTAGAGCTTGGAATAAAATTAACTATTATGGTAATAGTTAAATAACTAATAAAATTCTATATAACCTACATTTACAAAGCACTGATAAATAATTATAATTTCAACCATAGTAATACTAGCGTATATATAAGATATTTAAAGAATTACCTTTCGATTGACAAATTAGCTTTTTCTACCACATTTTTATTCCGCTGGCAAACCGAAAACATTTTTGAAAGCTTCGATAAGTGACATTGATTTATTAAAGAACTGAATACATGCAATATTTGATAGAGATTGGATTTCATACGAAATGTATCTACCGCATGTTTCTCAACTTATTTCACGATGCATCGGTATTAATTATATTTTCATCGTGTTACGAATTACGATTCCGAAGGCGATCTCGTGAGTCACACTGAGTCACGCTGAAATTATGCACATTTCAGGCACTTTGCATCGGTTAGAATACGTAATAAACAATCTTCGAGTAAACGAATAACGAACTTATTTACAATAGACATAGTTATATTCATATTATTTATTTATCACGCGTAATTCCTTAGCTTTCGGCTTAGGATGACTTCCGGTTACATCTTTTATCTTAAACCCTTGCCTTACAATTCGTTAACTACTACAATTACGTGTAAGTTATCATTAACGAATCACAGTCCTCATATTTATTAAATATATTAATTTATTCTGCATAATTTCTGTGTTTAGTTATTCTCAATCTTCTAAAGGGAGGCTAAAGCTAGAATAAAAATAACGCTGCATTGCAAACAGAACTTACGTTTAATGAATTTACGTGTAATTCGTGCCACGAGTGTGACTCGTCATTGTAAGACAAGGGGTTAAACTCCACTTACTGACAAATGTTGAGAAACAAAGTAATCCGTTCAATATTTTCCTGTACTCTTTATTTTCCCGAGGTATATAGATTAGAATTAAAAATAGGATATTGTTTATTACCATACTTATTGTTTATCACCATACGTAACGTTACCTTTTTATGTTCGTTTTTTATTCTAAACTATTTATCGCAAAAGACGAAGAATATAGAATGTTGCAAATGATTACATTGTTTCTTAACTTTCGTCAACAAGTGTATTCTAGATCGAACTTAAATCACAGCGAACAAATCATATTAACTCGTCACTTTTCTAAAACGTGACTTAAACGCAAAACTTAATACAAAGTATGTTTATAAAATATAACTAATGTAAAGCAATCGTCATAGTTTTAAAGCCGTATAAATATGCAAACGTCTGCTTTTAATGGTTTAAAAAAAAGGCATGCACGTATTTAGAAATTACGTCGCCGTTTCGCATAAACGATAACGTGTTCGGCAAGCGTTTAAATGATTGACGATCAACCGTAGGTCGAGGGTAGAAATCGATCGAGGTTGTTGACCCTTTCTATAAGTTACGCCGGCGTGTACAGCAGCGTAGACTGTACGATTAAATATTTTATTCCCAACGAAGTCGTCTGGAACATGGATGTGTGCTGACCGATCGATGTCACCGCGAAATGTCGACGTCGACCTCTTCAACGCATCGCGTCTGCAAACACTGTAATTTCTGCTTTGCTGTTTGCAGCGAAACATGAATCGTTCGCGTTGGACAAATGCAAACTTTCGTTCCCTCCGCCATTAGTAAGATCTAATTGTATCGCGAATCATTCGAAACTCTTCCAATATTCTTTCGAACATTATTATACATTTTTCGATAGCTTTAATATTCAAGGAAACTGGTGAAATTTTTAATACTTGGTAACATTAAGGTACTAATATCGAAGACGTTATTTTTTGTATGTATTCAAACATGCGCTGTCATGTACATTTTTGTCTGATACGAAATTTAATTATATATATAATAGTATAATATTAATATTAAATATAATGTAATAGATAATACAAATTATGCTCGTTAATAAAGTGTTACTCGTATTATTGTTATTAGTGATTTGCTTCCGTCATTAGGAAGATCTAATTGTATCGCAAATCATTCGAAACTCTTTCAATACTCTTTCGAACATTAGTAGAAATTTTTAGATAACTTTAATATTTAAGGAAACCATCGAGATTTTTAATATTTGGTAAAATTAGGATATTGGTGATTCGTGGAAAATTGTGAAGCTTATTATAAAATTACGGTCAAGATTTTAGCTACTTAAATTTTCAAATTGGATTCAGTATATTTATACTAATAAAATTTATTCAGGAAGAATTATTCCGACTTTATTGGCGGAAAAGAATGTAATGCGACTTTTCTATTTTATTTTACGCTTTAGAATCTAATCTTGTGATACAATTTGATTTTATTAAAGTAATCCAATGTGTTCTCCATTTAATTCTTTAATTCTTACGATATATAATAATTTAATATTCTTCTGTTAAGGCTGTAGCTGAAGATATGTCATAACTTATATTTAAAATGCAATCAATGAAAGCAGAAATCGGTAGTATCATTTTCTAAACTATTGTATATTTCGATGTAAACCGAAATAGGAATATTAATTTGTATTAAGCCGCGGATGCCCTTTGAAATATTAACTTTAATGTAAATGGTGTTGTGGAAATGTAACCTGCCTTCTATCGGAACTCGTAAAAGTTTCTACATCAATTTAATTGGCAAACTGCGCAGTTCCGGAACTCCATAATCTCTGAATCTAACAAGTGTCAAAGTTTCTCAAGTGTTATTGCACCGTTTGTAGAGCGAACGTACAGAATCACCAATTACGGATAAACTTCTGTCGCGAATACTTAGAAAAAAAATGCTTACGGGAAAGCGATTTCGCGATAGCTGTACGATAAACCAAATTGTTCAACAAAATTCACTATCGATTCTACATTTTTATTAAATATACTGTTGATTTTACTTTGAATTGTGTTTGGGTATTTTGATCGTTCTTAGACTAGCAGGCATAGGCATACCTGGAGCTGGGTGTTCGAGAGACAGCATGCTTTCTGACCTTTGCACATTTGGTGCGAAGGCTGAATTTCTACATTAGTACACGTGCATTTTTGGTTCTTGCTTTCCCTCCCTGACCGTCGTTTTATGGCATGGGCCATTCTTGTACACGAGCCGCACGTTCATGCAGGCGATTTTCGTCACTTCACTGCGTTTCCTCAGCAAGGAAACATCAACCAGCTTGTATTTAGTTTTACTCTTATTAAACGTTTATTTTATTTCATTTCAATAAAAACTATATTTGGAAGCTAATCCCAACATATACGATACTAGAAATTAATATTAAAATGTTAGACTAATGTAAGAAGCTGCTAATATTGAATAATTATACATAAAGATCGTTCCAGTTTGGTGCGTAATATTGTTCAACCGCTCCTTTATTTACGAACATTTTTCTTATATGTTCGATATAATAAATTCATTACTACGTAATTTAAAATGTACAACAAAGTCCACGGTCCTTTTTACCGTCACTTGAAAGCTTTTCATTTAAATAGAAACACGTTTTACGTATATTAACACGTCAGTATGTCTAACATATAAAGGGTTATTCAAAAGTACCTTTAGGATGTTGATTGAGAATATCTATCAAACGCCATGTTTGTTAATAAAATAGAAATGAAAAAAATAAAAATTGAAAACAAGAACGAACGAAGATAATAGAAATAAAAGAAACAGATTAGAAAAGGGTAAAGCAGAAAGGGAAAGAAAAAAAGTGAATATAGGTGTTCCTATAGTCTATTTTGGATAACCCTATATAAGATATATAGTAAATTTATCGCCTTTACCGAATTATCACGCGTTCCATACTTTATAATTATATTGGTCACGTTCTAATGTTCAACATCACGTTTACCTCGTAATATTTGTTTATAAATATTAAACGTAAACGAATATACAATGTTTACGCGTTGTTACGTAAACCGAAGTCCAAATATAATATTAAAATTTCTTTACTTACGATTCTTTGTACATTGTTCACTTTGCTGTTAAATGAACGAATTCAAGTGGCAGTTATGGGAACAGTGATAGTACGTGGGTCATTTACCCTAGGTTTCACGAAAATCGATCTTCGACGCCGTGAAACCTAATTTCCCCGATGTTTAACGCTCGCGGGTAGAGCAACGCGAGGTTCCAAACAACGATCTTTAATTTACCCACGCCGTTATGCAATTATGCAACTATTGCGTCAACGGCGCGCTGTTCCCATGCATTCGTTCGCCACGTTTCAGCGAGCAATTACCAAGCGATATTATTCCGCTGGTGATATAATTAAAAGCTGCTGCCAGTACGTTTCAAGATAACGAGGATGCAACCTTAATTGCTCTCGCGATTCCCTCGCGATTTAATTCTCTGTTTATCAAACGGAACAACATTTTAATCGCAAGAATCGTCGAGATTGGACGAGATATCGATTGTTACTTTGTTGTTAAACGATTTTAATTTGTATTTTTATTTTGATTTTTAATTGTTAAACGACGTTAACGCGAACGGTGTTTTTTCTTTCTTTCTTTCTTTTGTACGCTGTTCGGTAAATTTGATCGTCAATTATATCTATTACCAAAATTAATTCGGGACCAGAAGCATTGATTATGATATCGCAGTACCAGAAACCATACTTCGGTGTAAACTTTTCAATCGGGGAGGAAGTTTTTAATTGCTAATGGATATTTCGTGTACACCTCCTCAACTGGTAATGAAAACTCGGCTGAACCTTTTTTCGTGACTGAAACTCTGAAAACTTGGAAGTGACTGGTTTGCTGCAAGCTAAAAAATTCCATTAACTCGATATTTCATTTTTGGAATTTTCTATTTCTCGCAGTTGACGATACGGAATTTCGCGAATATTACGTATACGTGAAAAATTAATTTTCTCCAAAGTGTCAAATTTTCCCATTTGTTTTTGTCGAACGTTATAATTGAACGTCAAAAGAAAATTGCGTTTAGTTTGGTTTTTTTCTTTTCACTATTGAGCGAACGCATTTTAAACATATTTTTTTAAGACATTTGCAATGATTCGTGCTAAAAACGTTGCTTTCGTCTGTTCATCTGTTTCTGTAAATGACGAATTCTCTATTCTCATGTTTATAGAAATAATGAATATGTCAATGAATGAATATGTGAGTACAAATATGTTTGCATCAAATACGTTAGCTGTTAATATTGATACATCGTGACCATTGCTACGAAATATCGCTCAAAAACATGAAGTTTTATAGAGTAATAACGGAAGACACTGTTGTAAAGGAATACGCGTCACTTCGCGCCTAATCGATCATTTTTTGACATCGATGTCAAAGCTTTCCTTCCAAATAAAGTGTGATTAAGTGCACGTGAAATTGGAATAGTTCCGAGTCGTCATTTCGATGGTTTTGAATTTGTTTAAAGAATACGAATCATTGAATTCTTGCCTATTCTAATTAATCATACTTAATTTGACACAATTTTCGAAGTTTCGACTAAAAATTCGTCTTCTAAAGTACCAAAGTCTGCCACGAGTAGATCTACTTAAACTAGCATAAATCCACAAGACCCTTAAAAAGAATTTTTAACAAAAAATTTCCGTCGAAACGGAGGAGAAATATTTCCAATTAATACGTCGCGCTAAATCGTGGCGTAAATTAAAATTCCGGCACCAGGCATATTAAAATGATTCGGAATGGAACATTTTAATTGGCGTACGTATCTTTTGTGGCAAGCAAAGGCCATTTTAACCATGAATATCGTGCGATTTTATTTCTGTAGCAGAATGAAAAACCAGATGATACGCCCACCGTCATAAATTATGGAGTTTATGCGAGGAAAGATCACGCCAGGAGTCGGATTTCGGTGTAAGGGCTGCGACGCCACTTTTCAACCAGCGTTTGTCGTGCTACCGATCAGAATCGATCGAAAACCGATCGCGCTAATCGTATGGGAAAATTACGAAAGGAAATGCAGAGGAACGGTTGCATTTTTCACCGAATTATATTCTTCAAACAAGTAACTTTTACTCTGTAAGAAAGTAAATATGCATTAGGTCGGAGCATATGAAATATAAAGTCTTTGCAAAGTTTGAGAGATCAGTAGACGAACGCTATTATTTTAGTTTTGCAAAATCCGCGATTGTAGCGAACCACATAGATGAAAAAGAAATTAGGCGTAATATAAATTAGCTGTTTCGATTACTCACGCAAATTCATTTAATTATTTTAAATGTTATTTAACCTAACAATGGAGCACAACGTTAGTTAACATCTCTGTCATTTATAATGTTGTTTTTTCTATGTTAACACTAGGTTTACGGACATTACGTGCATAATTCGACAGGCTTTCGGAAAAATACGTATACTGCATATAAATATTCGAACGTAGAAAATTCAGGATGAAGAGAATCAAGTAGAATACATATTCGTACCATTGTATTACGTGAAGTTAACGTAAAGTACTGAAAAGTAATATTTATGGTCTCTATAATTTTACGGTATGAAATCTGAAATACGTCAACGTGACGAGTCCCGTAAACCTAGTATTAAATACGACGTATTAATTACCAATTCATTGAAAAATCAATACAAATTCGTTGGACGAGTGATCTATCCTGTACTTATTATTAATCGATGGTTCTAACGTCCTCGACTATCTGTTCACGATCATTTCTCTTTTTTAGTTCAGTGTTTAAGGTCACATCAGCCCTCCTAGCTTATCAGTAACCACGTTGAAGGTGTCAATTAAGTTTTAGGTACGCGTTTTCGATCGAACGTTAAAGTTCCGTATCCATTAGAAAGGCTAACACTCTTTTACACTCTTGTAAGTTTTCGTTTCACAAGATCTCGTTTCACGCAAGATTTATAGCATTTCCGGGCAACTTGATAAACCGCGTTTTAACCTTTTCTCCCTGTATTTAGCACAGTTGCTGGAAATGTGCTTAACAGAGTTTCGAACCCTGCGAAAGTTCGCAGACACCGCGTTCGCGACATTCTTTCGTCCGCGATCTTACATCCATTAACCTTATCGTGGACGAACTTGTGGACCGCCCGAGTTTAACCTTGTAATTCCATAATCCTATCGAGTGTAACTCGATTGGAAGCGGCGGTGCCCTCGGGTCCGGAATTAATCCAGACGGTGGCGTTGCGATTCTAAAGGCGACCCATTCAGCGTCCGAAACGGCAAAGTTGAAGTTTTTACCATTCCACCACGTCGCGTCGTTCAACGCTCGAGACAAAGTCCTCGTCGCTAGCTCGCTCTCGTGTCAAGGAAATCCGCTTGCTTTTCAACCTTCTCTCTAATCCTACCGCCAAGCGTCGTTCCTTCATCGCTGACACCTTGATCTCGTTCGTCCTGATCGTTAAGTCCGCCAAGTGGCAAATAGCTTATTCGGGATAAATGGTAAATCGTTGCGAGGACAACAGGAAAGTTGCTTATAAAGAGACGAACTGAAAACGTGCGAAAGCCGGGGGAGAAGAATTTCATAAGCAAGCATTGGAAACAGTTATAATATCCGTTTTTGGGTGGTGAAAAAATATTGCAAGTATTATAGATATGAGCCGGTTTTTTTTTCTGAAAGTGGTGTAAGTCCACTTTTGGAAAAAGAATGAGTTAATGGTAATTTTAGTAAGATACAGATATCCTCTTTTTATTCCCTTAAATATCTCGATGTATGAAAACAATGGAGTTATACTACTTTCAAAAATAATGGCTCATATATTGGTTCTGGCACATTTTTGTGTATAACTGTTACCTTTTCGTTTTGTATCGATTATGATTCTTTTCTGTACAGTATCAACAAATCCTCGCAAGGATTATTAATTTTGTACGATGTATTAACATTAACCCCTTGGCTTACGGATTTTCAACGATTATCCACTGAAATGTTGACTATTTGTTACTATAACACTGCATCGAATACAAAACACTAAAATATTGTACGCGATTGTTACTTAGTAATCTTACATCTCGCGATCTTACAAATTGTAATATAAATAGATTCAAATTTATTGCAAAATACAGCATGTTTTTATCGTACGTAGTCTGTAAGCTAAACGACAAGTATAGCTCGTTGTTACAAGCCAAAGGGTTAAACTACAAAAGTGATGAGTTAAACTGACAGCAAAAGCTGTAACAGCTTTCCTTCATCCCAGTGTTATGGAAACGAAAAGCACATTCTTTATTTCAAACAACAACCCTCTCTTTTCAAGTAACCGTATTTTCGATTTATTTAGTTCTTCGAAACTCACAGCTTTGTCCTTTTCTTCGAGTAATTGTCCGATTTCTTCCTATTTTAAATTTAGTTCGCATTTTACAAGGAGTTAAATATTTCCTGCCGGATAAATAGTTATCTATAAAACAATCGTCAGGTGAAAATTCAGATATCAGGCAATCGTTGAACAAATACGAGTCCACTAGAAAAAATAGTTGCTTCGATTACTGATAATACTAATTGCAATTTTGGTGACACGTATATGATATTCATGGAGAAAGTAGAAAAATTGCATGCACCTTGCGTATCGTCTATCAATAAACATTCGTCTACGTCACGTCGCGTCGGTGCACGTCAAAGTCGATGCATGAATCATACAAAATTCGACGTGCAAGCGTGTATTCCGTATTATCAGGAAAACACTTATCTACCGCAAGCATTGATAATTTCGCGAGGGGCGTGTGTGGTTGATTACGTTTACAGGGCTCTCGAACTGACTGGTCCGATTTGCTTCGAGATAAATTATGGAACATTCCGAGGTTGTATCTACATTATTCCGTAAACAATTCAGTTCACCGTACCGTGAATAATGCGTGCATCTCTGTCCATAAATAATTGGTCACTCGTTAACCAACGCTTTTCATTCGAACGTTTATTAAATTTAATTTTGTAAATAATTAATATTTCATTGATTCTACTCTGGTACAATAGAACAAATAGGAAACTTGAAGTAGCTATAAAAACAGGTAATCTAGCAGTGTAACTAAATGTTTCAAAATAATAAACGTTTCGTGTCGATGTAAAGAAAGTAATGTAATGTCTAAGAATTTTATCGCCATTTAACTCGATCCGTGCATAACTTTGCCAATAAAAATTTATGTGGTAGCCGTTTAAACAAAAAATTGAACTTATGAAAAATTGAACACATCGCCGAAGTTCTTTTCATTACGTTAAAACTATAGATTGCGTTTGCTGATAAGTTGCCCCACTTCTTTATAAGTTTTCTGAAAGCTGAATGAATCATCCGAGAAGATGAAGTGATCGAGAAGAACTTCCATTAGTTACAAGGATGAATTTCCGGTTTTAGAGTTTTCTCCTTTTTTCGTTTTTTTTTTTTTATTATCCGTCAGCTCTTTTTTTATTGATCTACAAATACAGAAGAAAATAGACGAAATTTATGCGATGTCAGTTTCCAGTTTAGTTCTCGGTTAGTATTTCGATGCGTTATTTATTACTAGAATATCGATAAGATTTATCTACGTAAATCACGCAACATCCATCGCAAAATAATTATGCATTTATTACTTGTACTATATAAATTTAAACAGTAATAATAAAATGATAATTCATGCTTAAAAAGAAGAAGTGAAGCGATTTAAACTCTACGATATATAAAAAATTAATGTAATAACATTTATCATTTATATTATGTAAGATTAAACAGTAATATTCAAGTGGCAATTCGTGCTTTAAAAAAAGCATAAAACAATTTAAATTCTATTCAATACACGAAATCATACATTTATTACTTATATCGTATAAAATTAAACACTAATATTAAAGTGGCTATTCATGCTTCAAGAAAGAAGTATAATAATTTAAATTCTACAGTATGTATGTGCGCGTATGAAAAATCATAATTTCTCACTTACACTGTATAAAATTAAAACTAGAAATAATAGAATCACAATTGATGCTCAAAAAAAAAGAAGCGAAACAATTGAAACTCTAAAATGTATGAAAATAATTTGTTTCACGTGCTAACGTAATAGTCTTTTTCGCGTATTTCCTAGAAACGCGATAATTATTAGTGCATCAAAGACATTATCGATGAGTGATAACAAGAAGTTAATTAACTGTGCGCGTTAATTGCTGAAAGACTAAGAGATTATCGCGAACAAACTTTATTCCTAGCATATTAACTTTGAACGGCGTAATACTATGAACACTATAACTCCAGTTTGATACTGAAACTTTTAACGAAGCTAATGCATATGAACGTTCGCGTGTAGTAGCGTTCACTAATTTTCTCTCTATCCGATTACAATTATCGAACCGGACCAATATTATATCAACTTATTGCAATTTTACATGCGAGTATACATTTCTATGTTCATTAAACTTCAATAAGCTGCATTACTATTATTGGTTCGTGAATTTATCCTCATTATTATCAATAAATAAACAGGGCAAATGTCTATTAATGTTGACATAACATACAATTTATTTACAATAGAAATTTTTCGTGTTTTTCCACTATGAGGAATCGAAATATTATATTAGCTTATTGCAATTTTACATGCAAGTATAAATTTCTATGTTCATTAAACTTCAATAAGCTGCATTACTATTATTATTGGTTCGTGAATTTATCCTCATTATTATTAATAAATAAACAGGGCAAATGTCTATTAATGTTGACATAACATACAATGTATTTACAATAGAAATTTTTCGTGTTTTTCTACTATGAGGCATCGAAATATTATATTAGCTTATTGCAATTTTACATGCAAGTATAAATTTCTATGTTCATTAAACTTCAATAAGTTGCGTTACTATTATTATTGGTTCGTGAATTTATCCTCATTATTATTAATAAATAAACAGGGCAAATGTCTATTAATGTTGACATAACATACAATTTATTTATAATAGACATTTTTCGTGTCTTTCTTTCATGAAGCATTGAAATATTATATCAACTTATTGCAATTTTACATGCAAGTATACATTTCTATGTTCATTAAACTTCAATAAGCTACATTACTATTATTGGTTCGTGAATTTATCCTCATTATTATTAATAAACAAACAGGGCAAATGTCTATTAATGTTGACATAACATACAATGTATTTACAATAGAAATTTTTCGTGTTTTTCTTCTATGAAGCACTGAAATATTATATCAGCTTATTACAATTTTACATGCAAGTATAAATTTCTATGTTCATTAAACTTCAATAAGCTACATTACTATTATTGGTTTCGTGAATTTATCCTCATTATTATTAATAAATAAACAGGGCAAATGTCTATTAATGTTGACATAACATACAATTTATTTACAATAGAAATTTTTCGTGTTTTTCTTCTATGAAGCACTGAAATATTATATCAGCTTATTACAATTTTACATGCAAGTATAAATTTCTATGTTCATTAAACTTCAATAAGCTGCATTACTATTATTATTGGTTCGTGAATTTATCCTCATTATTATTAATAAATAAACAGGGCAAATGTCTATTAATGCTGACGTAACATTATTTGAAGCTACGTTTCCCATGTTCATCCGAAGGCTTTGAAACAACGTACAACTATGTTTCGCATTAGCAACGTGAAAAAAGTCTTTCCATTTTCCATTCATTTCATTCATAATGGAATGCCGCTGCTGAAAGTGGCAATTGAATAACTTAAAACGCTTAAAGCTGGATAAAGTGATTGAAAAATTAATGCTCGAAGCGGCATAGTCTGGAAACGAGTTGCATACACAAATACGAGGAAGATAACGCGTCTCTGTGTGTTTGGAACGAAAATCTCATGGGATCGCAGACGTATTCGTCCGAAGCAGAACCCCGTCGAAGTTCAAGCGAAATCGACCGAGTATATAACTCGTTTTCCAACGACTGGCAATGTTTCCGGCTCTGGAAAATTGGATTTGCAACATTTATCCAGACATTGTTTCGCACAAAGGCATTCTATCCAGAACGTATAAAATTATAATGTACTTTATGTAATTGTCCCATAATTATCGCGTACGCGTAATCCTCGAGCACTTCGAATTATTACTATCGATTTTACAATACATTTCGAATATTGCGGCTTGTGCAAATTCGATCGAATGTTGCGTGCAAATTGAAATACTAATAATACTAGGGGAAGTGCTCTAAATATAAGCTACAATATTATATTTAGTACACACTTCCATTTTAGCGTTTATTGCCTGACTTATTGAAGACACTTCAACTTTTACGCTTTTAATATGTCAACATTCTGACGTAGAATTAAATATATTGAACGCGAAAGCGTAACGTTTGTTACAAATTACAAATTTGAAATAAAATTGAAACGCTTTATTCGTTTAAAAAATTGCAAAGGCAATCGTATATTGTAAATTTAAGTAAATACAATTATTTGTACACTAAACAAACATTGAAAATATTGAATGTAACTGTTAAAAGTTTCGCCCTATGAAATTACCAACAACTACGTATTAATTTGCAAAGGACGTAACTTACTTTTATTTAAAACTCTGTAGAAATAATAGCAGCATCGTTGTATTATTAAAAAATTGAAACCGTGCTCGAAAAATTGTTGCAAACGCAATCGTCATTAATAAATATGGACCTATATTTCTACACAAGAATATTCGAAACATTTGACTGGTAGCGTATGAAGTTAATGTAGCGTGAATAAGTATGTAAAAGGAAAGCGCAAGATGAATTAACGAACATTCGTTTCTCGATTAAAAACGGAATGACAGAGGCGTACATTAAATTCAAGGATACCACGGGCATAAAGTTTCCTTTGTTAGCAGTAAGAAAGGGTGTCAGAGTTTGATAAAAAAAAAGGAAACGTACGATACAGTAGATTGCAGGTATAAAAAGAATAAAAAGATAAGAGAGCGGATAAAGATTTATAAGATTGAGTTTCGAACGTCCTTGCTGAGATCCTTCGCAGCGTTTAGAAACGATTCCCGTTGATTTACGATGATTTTCCATTAATTACAATAATACCTAGATGTTGACAAAGCGCGTTGAAATGATTTAATGGCCGCGAATGATATTATTTCGCGTAAGATAATATTTCGCTTCATTCCGCTACGTTGTGATATGAAAATAAAAATATCTTTCGAAACGCGAAGATACATAGTATATTGAGAAATGTAGAAAATATAGGAGGCAAATGTTCCTGGTAATAATTCATGAAATATTTCCAATTCTAACGTAGGCGTATCACAATAATACCATTCGATGTTTCACAAATATTTACCGTAGCGTTAATTCACTGTTCGCCGAATTTCGAGGAAAGAGCGACAGCAATTTATCATTGTCTTACAAGACTACTTGTCGGCAAGTTTCAAGGTTTATGAGTCATTTGCTCGAATGTGACTTACAATAATTGTAAGGTTTACGTAATTCAATAGGATATCGCAACGAAACACCTAAACAAAATATTTAACTTCTATATTAAATAAATAAATAGCAAAGAAACTTTTTCCACGCCTGTCGCAACGTTCATGTAGAAAAAAAAAAAGGGAACACCGAGTCGAGGTTAGAATCGACATTTCATGTTTATTAACGCCAATATGACACCGTGAAAGCGTGAAATCTGCAACAGATTGCGGATTACAGTGTGGCAATAAAGTAAAGTTACATAAACGTACGCAAAGTTGTACGTAGACATTTGCAACGACGATTACTACATTTTTTAATGTCGTAGAAAAACAGCAATTTTCAGCTTCTTTTTAAAATGTATTTCGAAGACGAAGATTTCGCGTGGAATTTTTGTTAATGCAAAAATAACGCATGATTCATATTATGGCGATGGTATATGGGAACGATAAATTTCTGATACGAATATAATGATTGATTCTCGTTTTTATCGAATACTCGTTTGTTTCGTGGTGCAATACTTTTGGATTTCGTTTCACAAGTAAATTATGACTTATTTCTTGTCACAGGGTCATTAATTATTAGCCTGATGTATAAACATGTGCAAAAAATTTCGTTTCCCGAAGGCTACGTTCATTTTTAGAAACAAATAACAAAATTCTTCTCTGGACTTATTTAAGAACTTCTCTGTTTTAATTTTATTAAGAATTTTATTAAGAAGTTCTCTGTTTTATATATTTGGTACGTCGAATCTGTCTAATATAATATAATAATTAGTTTGCAACAAATTAAACTCTTCTCAACGATTTAATTCGTAGCGATGAATCTTGTATCGATTAAAATGACGACGCGTTGCAATCGAAAATGATTTTAAGTAGCACAGGATTTACAAATTCTACGCGTTTTTATCGTAAACAGAGAAACCTGGCAACTACTATTTTACTTGCACTTAATTCGTGTGCAAGTTCTCGAACCATTTTCGACAAATCTTTTGATCGTTACCATTACGAAGTTATTAAAATCAACGTTGCACCGTAGTTTCAATGACCGTATCTTTACTAAATGCCTAATTGAAATTTCGAGTCTTTGCTGTCTTACTTCCCTTTTTGAACACGCGTAAAGAAACACGAATCAATTCGTTTCTTTTGCTACCGTCTGCAGTTTTATACAGTAAAATAATTGACTAATTCATAGAGTATACAAAGTTAATAATTTACTAATTCATAGAGTATACAAAGTTAATAATTTACTAATGTATAGAGTAAACAAGCGAAGTGCAATAAATACTTCAAAACTTTCACGTTAAAATAACAATACATTAAAGCTTACGCGTTACAATTAGAATCCGTTAAAATTCGAATACTTTAAAACTGTTTACGTGTTCAAAAAGTGATTGAAAATTTAACAAAACTCGTACTCCGTTAAATAGCTAAATCACAATGAAACAAATAAGCTTTTATCAATTGGTATCGGTGAATTCTAGCATTTACGGACTTTTACCACTTCACAATGGTAAATCATAGAATTGACCGGCGAAAACCTAGATGTTTACCAATTTTCGGTGTTCCACGGAAACACAAACGTGTCACGCTTTGTTCCGGCAACTTTACGAATTCGTTGCACTGTTACGAGTCGCGCGAAACGGAAAAGGGAAAACGGCCATTCTCATTTTCATTCGTTTAATTGTGTCGTTGAAGCTGCATGCATACGGTGGACGTTTATGCGAGTAATTCTCGTTTGCGGGATGAATAAAATGCGCCGATGCATCGGTGTACAGAGCATCGCGTAGAACACGAAACAAGGTGTATACACGGCGCGTAAAGGCAACGTTCCTTTTGTTTGCATCGCATAGAATTTACGCGGCCGTGTTATGCTCGCGGAGAACAGCGCACATTATAAGTTATAATGCACCCCACCGCATCTCGTTTTAGAAAACTCTTATTCACACGCGCAGCGCGGCAGCCTCTTTTTTCTTTTCTTTTTTTTTTTTTTCTTCGGCTCGCGTAACGCTCGCCTCTGCGACGCTTTCAATTTGTAAAACTTTCAACCACTTTACGGGGGAATCGAGAGGAAATTGTTTTTCAAGTTTCATAATGGGAACCGTGCCTTTTGTAATCGTTATCACGGCGCGTTAGCGTAATATGGAATAATAATAAGGAAACGAAAAGAATTCGAAGCGCAACCTTTGTGGTACGTACTTCCGTTCGATTGTACTTTTATAAAGGCTTTCGGTTACGAATTACGCGAATCCGTAGAATTCGTGTTTTTTCTTTTTTTTTTTTTTACTTTGTAGTATAATTGGGAGGACTATGAAAAGAAGGAAGCACGCAGCCGCGTTTATTTTAATAGCTTTAATTGTAGAGAAATAATGCATTGTGAGCGAACAATCGAAATGGGGGGGAAAAAAAGGCGGAAAGTGGCAAAGTTCAAGCTTCGAGGAAAACAATTTTTTGCTCGTCAAAATGTCATTTATGAAGGGAATATAACAGAACTCGTTTGCTATTTATATCACACTATTCTATATTACTTAACTATATCTTTCGTTTAATATTATAAAGCTCTATTAATTAATAGCAAAATGATTTTTATATTTTAAGAAAGACTGTAACTCCATTATGTAATTAACAAAAGAAAAAGAAAAGTCTGAATGTACCAATACAGATTTAAAGCTGCATTAATATTTTTGGTTATGGGTGACCATCAAAGTTTTACGTATAATTTTTTAGAGCTTGGTATTTAGATATTTGGTATTTTTTTAGAGCTTCAAAGAATGAATAAGATTCATTATATCTTCGTTTCAGCTTATTACACCACTTGTATCACTTTTCATTTTCTATTCTTCCTCTGTTACGGTGTAAAAGTGCAAAATGTGCACAATATACAAAAGTATACGCAGCATAGTAAAAATTACAATATTTAGAGGATAAAACAACCGTCAATTTATGTACCCCTTCTCTATTTTTAATTTCTACAATATTATTTTCTACTAATAATTTCTACGTAATTTGATTACAATAATATAAACATCTTGGTGTATTATCTTTCATCGTTGACTACGAACAAATTAAATTAATATGCGCGATTAATACACGTGTAATTTTTACACGATTATATCTTTTCAATCCATTTAAATCTGGTTTACTTGACATTGCCAAAAGTATATCAAATATTTTGTATTACTTATCCATTTTCTGTACTTCATTTTAGTTTATTATTTTACAGAGTTCGAGTGCAATTGACATCCGTTATTTTTTAATGCCCCGCGTGACACGAGTTAAAACCTCTCGCGTGTTATACGGTTTATTGGCAACAGGTCGGATAAACTTAAAACGTTATCCTTTAATATGAAGTTAAGCGAGGAAAAGGAACCGTATTAATAACGACGTTATTATAGTTTCCTCGTAATCGCGGCAGCTTTAAAATAAATAGGGACGCGATGGACCGAGAAGAATTGGAAGGAAACGTATTCTAGCGTGGCAGAGTTAAATTAACCCTTTCGCTGTGCATAATTTAAGTTTGTAAACGAAGCAACGCGGCGCGGTTGCCATTATTATTTTAAGTTTTTGTTGCCATCGACGATTTCTACGGACGCAAATAGACACGAGTGGCCCCTTATCCGAGCGATTGCTGCGATTCCACGCGAATAACATCGCGTTTTGCGAACTTTCGTTCGTACGATTTTCCGCTACGGAAGAGCAGAGCCGAGGCATGAAATATGCAACGACCACGTTTCTTCTTCACGAGAATGTACCTTCGATCCGCGAGTTACGTTCGCGCGTGTATGATAATGCCGCTTGTTGCGCAATGTAACAGTGTTGCAAAACCTGGTCGAAGCACGAATAACTGAGAAATTTCCATCCCTATGCAAACTGCTCCCGAAATCTTTATACAGAAATGGAAAAGGCGAGATTTATCCGGCCGAAGTCGTAAAAGTATTACGCGAAATGTTTTCCGAGAAGATCGAATTTCAACGATAGTTTACGTAATTAATTGACCGTGATCCTTTTGGGCGAGTTGACGTTTTTTTTAAGGCAAAGTAAGGGAATGGAATTTAAATATAAGCGAGTGATTTCGTCCCTTAAATATGGCAAGTAGATAGATCATTTTTATGCGGCTAAAATGTTTTGCAATATTTAATTAATATGTAAGAAGTACGTATAATTATGTATAGAAGTAATGTATATTTATATGTATGATTTATTAGTCATGTCATTACTGTACGAATATATACACGTTAAATATGATATGTGTATTAATGTGCATAAAACTTATTACTATACTTATATTTATAAACGCTTTGTCAGATCTTTTGAGGCAACTGGAATATCCTTTAATTTGCTTAACGTACATAATTAAGCAGCGGATTTATGTGCGGCTAAACGTGTTAAAATATTAAATTAATATGTAAGAAACATGTCAAATTGCGTAGAATATATGCATATTATATTTATATCTACGAAATATCAATCGTATCGTCGTATACTTGTAATTTGGGTTACAATGAATAACAGTAGTTTATTTAGGTTTCGCGAAGCGAGTGAATTCATTAAAAAGAATAAAATAATACGGCATTACAGTAATACCTGTCCTAGTCGCTAATAATCATGCAGTTGATGCAACGTCGACTCTTAAAAAAAGAAAGATTTCTATAAAATTGTTGAAAACGAGGCAAATTAACGTGGCTGCACTCGTATCGCAATTTTTCAGTCGTTTGGAGCAAATAAAAGCATGCAAATAATTTTTGTCCGTAGTAAGTTAGCTAAATTTGAAGACACGAAACGATTCAAAAGAAAAGGAATTATTATAACTACGGAATAATCTATTTAAAAAGGGACTTAATGATATACCTATCGAAGAAGTTATTTCAAATACATTAATTTGATTAATAAGCTATTGATAACCGATTCGAAATATAGTTCACGTAAAACATAGATTCGAAATTGTATACGTTCCTCGTAACAAGAGAGTTATTAAACGATAAAAGCTTACATTCGCTGTACAATGTATTGCATTGATGCATAAATAAGGTTGCAAAATTAAGAACAAATTCGAAGACGTATTTTGCAGTATCCTCATCATATACAAACCTTTTCATTTTCGACAGCGAACTTTTTTCGACTAATAACAAGTACCAAAAACTCTCTAACACCTTTAAAGTGGATATATAAAACTAAAGCCTTCTCGATTGTTAAAAAATACCGCACCATTATCGTGTTACGTTCTACTATTCAATTCCACGACGGCGATTCGTAATAATACCTAAAATAAATTCTAATAGAAGCATACGAATTTATGCATCTTGTACATCGTACTATGCAGCAAAATAAATCTCAACAGAGATTAACATGAAAATATACAGTGGATATTTAATCCATCTCATTTGTATTTTCGCGTACCAAAGAGTTTCAACCCTCGTTTGCGACTAAATAAATATTCAAAAGTAAGCGTTTCTCGATTGTTAAAAAAGTAGCATAGTAGCATAGGAAAAAGGGAAAAAAAAGAAACGAAACCGGGTGGAGCAGAACAGGCGAATAACGGACTGCTTATCGCGATAGAATGAAATGTAAGCGAAGAACAGCGCGAGGCTTTACGCGGTAAACATCTAGGAGAGTCCTCGAGCTTGTAGCGAAAGGATTTTAAGTTAATCAACGCTCGTTATTACCGTAATTCGTTCACTGCTACGGAAACACAATTTTCGGGCTCACGCTTCGTAACGAGGTATGTTCTCTGTACGTACAGCGTATTATACTATACCGTACGTGTATGCGTATAGTGAACCGTGGCGTTGGGCATTTTCCTGTTTTATTAGAAACGCCAGCGTGTAACGTCGGAAAAGAGCATATCCTCCTCCGCTATTTCGCACTCGCACTTATCTTCACCTCCATCTGCATTAACAATCCGCTTCGTTCAATTAAGTAATTAATTGATTTCATTTAGAAGAGGAAGGTACTATCTAAGACGGACTGTTTAATTATTTTTTACCACCTCTGACTAACGAATTGGTACCGTTCAAAATTCTTCTTTATATGGTTCATGATTCTCTTCATCGTATAGCGTGAAAACGATACATTTTTGGCTATTCGACGATGACGTACACGTGTTTAATAATTACTGGGAAAAAATGGTTTAGGGAAGAATACGTGTATTGGATTAGGTTTGCAAAATTCGTAACGAATTTGATAATGTTCAATTCTGTTGTGTAATCGGTGAACCGAAAGTAGGTTGCTTTTTTTATGAGTCGTAGTTGAATAATAACATTGTTAATCTGAACAAATATTGGTCTTATTCGAGCCACGTAAAATCAAGTAATTAATAGACAATACATAGTTGAACGCGAAGACAATGTTTTTCATTGGACAACGTTGAACAACCAGTGCAGAATCTTTAGAAAACTAGGAAACCAGAAAATCGAAAGACTGGGAGACTAGAAAATATTGTCAATGGTTTTTATTCAATTAACTTTCTCGTAAAAGGCTATTGTAATAGGTGGAAATGCATAAAAATATTTGCACGGTGATCGTAAAATACGATGACAACGTATTCATACCGAACTTTTAATTAAAAACAAACGTATACATTTCTCGTTGCAACATTTCAAGCTTTCAGTTTACGAAGACAAATAAAGGAATATTTTTTCTCGCGAAAATTAAAGTAAAATATGGTAATGAGCTGCTCTCCTATTTATCTTTCGTTATATTTTTGTTCATTTCGTCGCATAAATTGTATAAAAATATGGAACGACGACGTGGGATGAACATTTTGTTCGTTACGAGAGAAATTGCGAAACTTTTAATACATTTTTTTCAATAGAGGAGCTGCGGCAAGTTTTTAATAAACATTTTAAACAACGTATTATGGTGGCTCCGGTTAACGTGAAGTTAATGTAAATTTTCCTGTAATAGAAAGAGACTAAAGTGACTTACCAATTACATAAATCGAAGACACTTTAACCATTGTAATTATCGGAACGATTTCCCATTTCCGGCTATTTGGAACGATAATTTTAAAAATTGCCTCCTCGACCGGCGTAATGTTTAAACGCTTTGGTTTGTAGTAGCTAGTTCGGTTTCTAATCGTTCTAGGAGTCGTGACTCGGAAGAAAAATTAAAATAATCGTTAAAGAAAAATAGTCGCGTCAATGCATTAACTACAGACTGTGAATGAAGAAATATTCATGCTCTACGAACCCTTAACTATTATTAGGAATATCTTTTTTCGGAATAACGACTTGTTGGAATCTCGTTTATAATATTATTAACTATAACAGTCTAGAGTTATTAAGATTTTACTTCTCACTTGTATGGAAAAAGATTTGGCTAATCAAACTTAGAGATCTGAATACTAGTATAATATACAATAATATTGTAACCTGAATACCAATGTGGAAATATTTGATTATATATAAAATAAGGGTTAACAGTCTAGCATTTTTTAAACAAAATTTATTAAGACTTATTTTAAATGTAGAGTTTTGAAGATTTTGTATTTAATTAATTGATATAAGCGTTGATAGAATTGAAAATAAATTACAGTTCTTGTTAGAGAAACATTTTGCAACATTATTTCAATATTTCTACGTCCACGTCTGATTTCTTTGTTGCATTGTAGCACTGATTAAACGAGATTTCCACAATATGCAGATGGAATTTCTTTCCACGATAATTTTATCATTACTTTTCGAAGCTGATTTTCACTTCGAGGCACGTTTTCGTTATCTAATTTTGCTTCGCATAATCTAGAAATGTTACATTGGGTTGTACGGTTATACAGCAGCAATTTGAACTGTTATACAAAAATCTGATGGTATTTATGTGAATTTATGTTATCGCGTTCGATCGAAAACTTTTGAAAATGAATTGAGAAACGTTAAATATTTTTAAGTGCAATTTCTGTGGTTACCGTTGCAGTAACTTTGAAACCATGTAACTTTTTATCCAGTGGAACGTTTTAATCTACCTTTGTTCGTACGAAATTGGAACAAGTGTAGCCAGCAAAAGCTCCCAATTTGTTTTACAAATTCGCCGAATTACTATTCCTTTACAAACTGCTAGGCGGAATCACTTTCTCACCGAAGCAAAGAGGATTGCATTTAATTAAACAGTGTCTCACTGATTTGGTTAAACTCGATTTACCTAAAAGTCAATAACACATTTATCTCAACTATCTCAGATAGGAAGAGTAAATTGCTGTAAACAAAGTTTAGTAAAAAGATTTTTATACCACCATTTATGAAACGCTACTAGTACCAAATTCTTATTTTACAAATTACCATTTAAAACGAGTTACTCAACTACGTTCTATTGTTGTAAACAATCTTTTGTCATTTTGTAATGTACGCACGATGAAGAAAGTTTTGTGGATCAGCGGATTTATTTGCGGTGAATAAAATAAAAATGAAATTAAGTCGACGCATACGAAGTGTCGATTCTTCAAAGTAAAAACTACGTAAATTAATCGAATTCTTTGAAACGAAACGCACATATTTGGTTTAAATATTTTTACATAATACTGTAGAATTTTTTTGTAGCAATTAACTGGTTTCATTATTATATACTTATAGAAATCAACAATTTCGGGATTGTTTAATCTTCTATTGAAAAATGATTAGTCTTAAATTTTGCATATAAATATTCGACTAATTCTCCATTTATATAATCTTCGAATCCCAGTTTCAGAAGTTTTCGTGATATACTTGCTAAATTTCGATTTCCAGAAAGAATTGCTTAAATATTCCAATTATTCGTGATATCAGAAACTGAAATTTCCACAATTTTATCATATTACCTATATCTAGCAAGTTTTATCAATAATTCAACAAATTTAATACCAGTTTATGTAAATGGTTACTGAATCTTTTTATATATTTACCGCCAAAATTACCTGCTTCAGATTTCACTGTTGGAATTCATACAGTCATCTCTTATAATTTCGTTCGCGATGAACCAGGAAGCGTTTCATTTCAAAATATACAAATTATTATTATTATTATTATGTATCGCTATCTTTTGTAAACCTTTATTACTTTCAAATACTTTACCATAAATTACTGTCAACTGCACGCCCTTATTAATGTAACGTGCTATATTTCTCACGGTAGCTAATTAATAAGCCGCGGCTAAATTAAATAAATAAATTCAAAGAAAACATAATAATTAATTACAAGACTTGGCTTCCGGGATGGAGCAGCGTTGGTACTCAGTTTATTGCCGACGTTTCGTAAACATTGCAGTTTACTTCATCAGGGCAAGAGACAACCTGATACTAATAATAATTATAATAATAATAATAATAATTAATAATAGAAGAAACTTGGTAAAACATTCGAGCTCTCTTTTATTGGAAAGTTTATCGTCGGTGTTAGCAACGCCCACAAACAAACGCTCCCCAATTTCCTCGATCCTCGATCCTACGTTGAAAATACTTGCCGCAGCGCGTCGGAAAAAAAAAAAGAAAAAAAAGAAACTTTCGAACGTTTCGAGTTGTAATTTGCCCGCAATGTTGCCGTGTCGCCGTTGTTCGCCGTTTTTACAGCATTGTTTACGTTGTAATCCGTGGCAGCGTTTCGCGGAGGTGACTCGTTTCGAAAATCTGCACGTCAATCTACGCGAAACGCGCTTGTCGATAACCGTTTCGACACATGTTCTACCTTCTATGCGTCAAACATACGTTGGCGTTTTCCAGCATTCCGGGAAATCGAAATATTTTCTGTCGCGCGATTAATTAAGAAACAACATCTGCTATAATTTCGATACGAGTATCTTAAAATTTACACGTTTAATTGGAGAGACAAAGAGAGGAAAAGATAGTTTAACCCCTTGCGTAAGGAATTTTTAAGACAGGTATTTTATCGCGTTAAAAATAAATGCTGAATTTGATCAAAGAAGTGCACTTAATATTTATACTAAAGGAATTACAGTGGTACACCTAATACTTATACTAAAGAAATTACAGTGGTACACCTAATACTTATACTAAAGCGTCAGTTGTTTGTTATTACAATATTCTAGCGCGTATAAAACATTGAACTGTTATATATATATAATAATAAAGGATATATGTGCTCATAATTATGAAAGTGGTTTCTAAGTCATATATTTCTCGTTTCGAGATATTTAAAGGGTTACATTTGACCACTAAACGAATCCCATATAACGTTGAACGAACAAGCACCATCGAACGGTGTTCATTTTTGTCGATATCGTAAAAGTTACATTGAATTAATTTAGTTTAAAAGTAACGTGACGTGAAATAACTGATAAACAGTGTAATTCTTTTAAATTTTGACTTAAGACCACTTTCATAATTACAGGCACGTATATAATAAAAAGAAGCTGGTAAAAAATAATAGTTGATCAAGTAACTTTCGAATGATCCTCCGTAAAAATGGATAATCCGTCCTGCGTTTCGTCGATTTCCTAATTGTAACTTAATAAACGATCGTCGGTGAAGTATTTAAGATAAGTTTAGTTTCCGCGTATACCTCGTCTAACATCGCTATCACGAACTCGCGATCGGCAAAAGGCCTCTGGTCAGCTTCGGAGCGCATGTGCGGACGCATACCTACGAAGGAATCCCTGGCACTGATTGGTTGATTGCGAGACACTCCAAAACTCCAAGCGTAACGTGCACGACTAGCGTAGTCAGTCTCGCGCCGAACGCCGTGCCGTGCGCAATGCTCGAATCGTCAAGTGTTCACGGAACGCGCGCGTCCAATTGCAAGTGAATTCGAAAAGTTGTACGGGTACCGTCGCGTTCACCTGACAGCCCAGTGACGTTTATTGCACCGCAGAGACCGAAGCAACGTGTCATTAATTCGTTTGCATCCGACGTCGCAGAGGTACCGAAGGTTTGCATTAACTGTCTTAATTGACGTTTACGAAGTTGCGAAAAGTCATCGTGCAATTTCAAACTTCGTGCTAACGAAACGCCGCGAACGATGTTTTCTTTTCATTTTCCTCCTTTCGTTCGACCAACCGCGTGTTGATGTTTCCATTCTCACCTGGCACAATGTTTATCGCTTTGGATTTCGCTTACGCTGTCACTCGAATTGTTTAACGATCGGAAATTTTGATTCGGTTCGAACGAAAATTTGAGAAGGTTACAGGTATTATTCGCTCGCTCCGAAGGTTCGTAGAAATAGTTTAGAAACAGTCAAACGTGATACCTTAGATTATTTATTACACACTTAACGTTACTCGAATACTTAACATTTTGGTAAATTAATTTTACGTGTAATATTTGCGGTTTGACAATCGTGCGTATATCGGAAAGTTTCTTAACCCCGTGCCTTACGACTTTTTAAGTAGATTCATACATGCGGTAGCAAGGCTTATACTACTTCAACACTGTGTCAGACACGAAGTATTAAAATATTATACGGTATTCGTATCTGCTGTAGTAATTATACAAATTTCGAAGAGAATTAAAGGGGATAAATTAGAGTTTGTTATAAATATTGCGAGTATTTGTTGTAGTTTTTCTATAGTAGTTTTATGGCAACGGGTTAATCCTTGCTCTGAAATGAAATCATGCAAGTAATTCTTGTAGGTTTTGAATTTAGACAATTTCTGGCCATTAATAAAGTTTTGCAAACATTACAGTAAATGATAGTAGTAGAATATTCTAGGCAACGATTAACTATTCTTATTACATATATATATATATTAAATTATACAAAACTTGTTTGTATCAGCATGTTTGTATTTTTATTTGTATTAGATTTGTGGAGTTCTATAATTTCATTAGTACAAATATTAAATATTTTTACTATATATTTATATAATATATATTAGATATTTTTTTACATAATATTTATTATTAAATGTTTAGTATAAGTATTAGGTGTACCACTGTAATTTCTTTAGTATAAGTATTAAGTGTACCACTGTAATTTCTTTAGTATAAATATTAGGTGTACTTCTTTGATCAAATTCAGCATTTATTTTTAACATGATAAAACACCTGTCTTAAAAATTCCTACTAAAATGCAGACTTCATTATTCGATAAAATAAATTCGTTAACCTATTATCATATCTGGGTAACATATTTTCAATGTAAACTATATTTCTGGAAAAAAAAAATAGTACATTACTTACATACGTGGAAGTATTTTTATTCGTGCAAGCAATGATTCTCCTTTTATAAAACTTCTCTTAGAAACATTTCTCATTTGCAGTATTACATTTTATATTTCACAAATTTTCACGTCATTTTTGCTTCTTTAAAATATGTCCCAAAGTATCTAAATGTCTAAGTATCTAGATTGTCAATGTAGACTTTTACGATTGACTGTACTTTAGCAATTTCGTAAATTTTAACGAATTCTTTGAATCCTCTTTTACCAAAAAAGAAGAAAAAAAAAAAACAGAGTACAGTCATTATTTAAGATCGTTAGCCGGTATTTTAGGTGCAACGAGGAGGCAAAATGAGACTTCTTCCTTCTATAGGGACTTGTTAGTATGAAATTCAACGCTTGGCTACTCAGACGAGTACGATTGACAATCAGCCGTGCAATTCTGTTCAATTCACTTGACGATTGCGACAAACTTCTACAATAATTAAGCTGCTTGTCCGCCGCTGTGCTTTGACCGTTCCATCGCTCCCTCTACGCCATATAATAATAATTATAATGACGTCCGCAGTAATTTAGCCGAATAAACACCAACGCTAATGAAAGAAGCGTTTACGGTCGGTCACGATACGATAATCTGCATACACATTCGAAATTTTAGATACTTAGATCGTGCAAGTTCAACCAAGTTTGTAAAGCAAAGCAAGCGAATGGAATTTAAATACAGATCGATTTCATCCCTTAAATATCGCGAGTAGCGATATTTAATTACACGTTTTTCATTATTTTTCGTACAGCTAAAATATTGCGTTAAAATATTTAATTAATATGTTAGGAATATGTCGAATTATGTAGAATGTATGCACACAATGCGTAAATAATTATATTTGTGTCTACGAAATATCGATCATGTAATTATGTACTTTTGCTTGTAATTTGCGTTACAATGAATAACAGTAATTTATTTCATAATACTTAACGATAGGACAGTTGATTTTAAAATCTTGCCAAAAATTGGGGAATTTATCATTTTGAATAAAATCAAGGTGTTAGGACGAAGAAATTAATACGTAATCGTAATTAATTAGTTAAGCGTGAAACAATTCAAATGATCTCTTAAACGGAAAATTTGTCGGGTGCTCGATAAATGAGAGGAACATTAACACTAAACGCATCGGTATTTTTCATTTGCCTATTCAATAAATCTTCCTAATTGAAAAAGAAAGCAAAAATAGGTTTGCTATAGTTAACGTTAAAATTGCGTTCGATTTTTCACGAAAGAATAATAGCAAAGGCACCGAGTTAATCTATAAATGAAATATAAAATATTTATGTAGAAATCTCTATTATTATTCGCGTATACGGATTTACGCGGTCTTCATTTCAAGACTTCATTAACGCTAGAACTAACGACGATTAAAGTATGCTCGTTTAAACGAAAGAAAATAAAAATAGTAGACGTTTGCAAATCGCGTGTGATTGAAATACAACAAAGCTTCGTTTACATTTCGCACGGAAAATCGTGGAATATTCCAAAAGATGCACTGCTGGCAAATTTATATAATTTTCATTGGTAGTTCCAGTGTTAATGGACGCGTGATTAATCGTAACGCGATAGCTAATGGGAACAAAAAATCCAGCGAAACATTGGTGCATCCTGTGGAGGTGCTTTTAGATTTATCTGATGTATCGCGAAGGAATATTTTCAAGCTGATAAACAACCTTGACCAATCGATCTGCTCGTGAATACGTAACAAGTGGCTTCGGTTAATTACCGAGCGGTATTCAATATTTCTGGGAAACTGAATATTTTGTTAAGTGGCGTTGCTTGTAGTCACTTAGCCAATGGAGGGATTTCTATTTGTAACCAGTTGCATTAGTATCGAATATCGTTTATCAGCTGCTGTATTTACGACAACGGATAATTATTATACTCGTTGATATTTATCGGTCAGTATTTGATTAAGTTTGTATTAGAAAGCTGTTAAAGAACGATGAAAAGTTAGGTCTGTATATGACTGACTCGTATCACTTATCGATATAATATATGTAGTATCGGCTATTATTCTGTTTCGTATCTTTCATCAAATATTTCGTATATTTTTATACACTTTTCAATAATATATGTAGACGTATAATTTTCTTCTTTATGATTTATCCAACGAAAAGAATTTAAAGCGTTGAAGAGTCGAAGTTCAAGTATTTATAATCTTTGCAATTGTTGCTGATCGATTAGATATACTGTAAATATTAAACTCATAGCGAAATGTTTCACCAAAAATAGTATTTAAAATATTATTGACAAATCGGTTTACTTTATTCGTAAACGTTTGCAGTCGTTAATATCGTTTATTACCAAGAAACGTATTATGTTACAAACATTAAGTTACAAGTTCACACGTGAATTTAGACTTCTATTATTTAGTTATGGTTGTACTAAGGTGATTGGAAGAAGGAAACGATCGATTAGATATATAAATAGTCGTTTTTGTGATTCGTTTAGTTAATGGCTGCTGTTAATCGCGTATCGTAGCACGTAAATTCAACAACTTTAGACTCAACCATTTAAGGACCGTATCTGTGTTAACACTATTTCAATTCTTCATCAGATTTCTATTACTCCGTGTTTACACGGTTCCATTTATCCAAAACTGAGAGTATACTCGTACAATACAATAAATGATACATAAAAACTAATTCCACGCGTAAAAGTATGCAACAAATTTTATAAGAAGATATTTGCAATTGAGACCTTGCAATAAACATTGAATATTTCACGATTTTCTATCTTATTATGTTTCGTGCGATAAAATTCCAAAACTTTTGATCAATTTTTGTAAAATAATTCGGTCCTTAAAAGGTTGATAAATTAATCGCATTTCTAAACTGCTTTTATTCATCGATAAAAGAATGTATTAGTTTCTAATGTGTATTTAATCGCCTTAGCAATATGGCAACTAAGTTATTATCATTAACGATATCTAATCACCAATTCTACCGCGTCGTATCATCCTTCGAGCATCTCTTACTCGCGTAACTCGATTATATCGCGAAAATTAACCCTCTCTCGCGATGAACCGGATACTGCAGTCGACCTCGGGTACCACGTTGCAAATCGGCTTGCTATAGGGGTGTATTCCGTCTTTAACCCTTTGCCAATCTCAAATATGTACCTTCCGTGACGAAGATTAGGCGAACTGTATAGTTTCTCATTTCCGATACGCGTAACGTTAATATTCCCTTATTATCAGGGACTTACCCCTTTAACCCTTTGACTACGAAAAGCGTATATACATATATACGCCCCGTAGATTTTATATAATACAACGTAGATTAATTTCGTAACTTATCGTTACATAACAATATTTTAATACGCGTCTAACATTTTATTACTTTAAACTTCAAATTAACATATTCACAAGTAACTCGTTCGCATATTTAAACTATGCGCGCGTTTTTTTATTACCAATGCTCCGCGTGCGTTGGTCGTGCGAATATCGCGCCGGTTCAATAAAAACAGAGTCCACTTGCAACGAAGTTCAATTCAAACTCGATTTTTGGTTACGGCTCGTAAGATTGAGAGTCATTCGTTAAAAATTTACCGTGTAACGTTTGAACACTTTGCGTGTAATCAGTCGAAAGAAAAAAAAAAAAGACAGTATCGCCTGAAATCACCGAAACACTATCCACGACCGAAGACAACGTTTTCGGATGCAAACGAATCAATCGAACGGAATCGTACTTCTGCGCGATTCAGATTCGGAGAGAACGTTAAGGAAGAGAGGACGCGTAAGTGTCGAGAGAACGCGTCGTCATGGGTACGGTGTGTTGTGGCCTGCCGGCGTAGTGCGAACCCCGTAATCGAAGGGAAGAGACACACAAAGTGACAGAGACAGTTGGATAGGAAAAGAAAGACGAAAGAGTGAAAGGAACGAACGGGGTTTGGGGGGGAGGGGCGAAAAAAGAAGGAAGATATAGAACGTGTAGACAAGCGTGACCGGCAAGACTTCGAAAGGCTACTCTCTCGTGGCTAACGCGTTCAAGAGAAGGCGAAGAGAGAGAGAGTGTTGGCCAAAGAAAGAAGGAGAATAATGCGGACTCGTTGCTTCAACCTTGATCAACAGGACGTTCGGATCTACTCGTAGTAAGTAAAAATGAATTTCATGAATTTTACTTACAATTAGCATTCGTATCAACTATTGCCAGCGGATAGATTAAAGACACTGGTTTAAACGAAACTATTGAAGACCAGTCGTTGAAATTTGCTACTCCCAAATTATATCGCGTATCCCCGGACAGAATTTCATTTTAATCGGCGACTCGAACTACTTGGAACTTTGTCCGTACATCGCTAGCGAGTTCGAATCTAAGTGGATAGTTTCGGAAGTTTTCGCGAGTGCCTTTAGAAAAGGGAAGCGATATCTTTAAATGGTCCCGGAGGAGGATAGGTTCGAGATCTTTGGAAGTACTTTAAGAAAATTCGATGTAATTTCAGAACATTTAAGTCGTAACTGATAAAGCGAGGGTTGTTAGATTCTAGCTATTTTTTTTTCTTTTTTTTTTAATACCTTCTTAGTAGTTTGGGAAGTGAATTTGTTGGCACTGACGAAGCATAGGATAGATTATTCATTCTTATATAGAATTACTAGTTTACTAGTAATGTTTCTAATGACGTTACTAGTTTAATGTTTAAACTGGAATAAAACAGCAGCGTTTTTAACTAACTTCATACTGAATTGCTATGGTTTGACTTTAATTTGCCAAACGCATGAGAATACGAACATATTATCTGTATACACAGCAAACAGAAGTAGTCTTAATCCTTCGCCTATTATTAAGAGTGAAATTCAATTTTAATTCTAATTTTCATTTTGCGTTATAAGATCGAAGGCTGTTAAACAAAAATCGCTTACAATATTCAAATGATTTATTCGTGACGCGACATGAAAATAGTGGTCAACTAACGCTAGCCTAAGTAGATACTAAAATAATTGTAGGACAAAGGGTTAATATCATGATTATAAAGCAGCACCCCAAAAAGTCACGATTCAAAAATAATACAGCTTTAGTAGTAAGCGTATTTTCCACCCGATAACGAAAACTGATCCAATTGAGAATTGCGCAGCGACTTCAGCTACGAGAGGTTGGTAAAGTGTTAACATTAGAAACAAATCAAAAGCTCCGCGCTCTGCTTTGCCTTTTTGATAGATAGTTGCAGTCGAAGTACGTTGGAGCCGAAGATACACGATAGTTTACCTTAGCATTTTCTCTGCAGTGCACACATTTGCCCGTGTATCGCAAACGCAATGCTTTAAACGTGACATCTGGTCAAATACATATTTCAACGCGTTCGATCGTGTTTTAATTCGCGAAACAGATGGCGGCTTTTAATAGTTCGATCCACTCGATATATTTATCCGATGATAATAAATCCTCCGCGGCATTCGAAATCAGATCATTCCGTTATTAATTATCCGCCGCTGGATGCAATATTAATTCATGGATAACTTTGATCTTTCCTTTTTCAATCGTTACGCAGAATGCTAGATGTTATCAGCCTAGTTTTTAGTTCAACTTTTAACAATAACTGTTTCAACGTTTCGCTCACGTGTCACGATTTAACTCGAATTTACTCTTACGTTAATTCGCGCAGCTTTTTAGTCCGAACGTTTTAAAATACAGTCCGTCGCAGACATGTTTACATACATGTTTCGAATTTGTAACGTTAATACATTTCGGGGAGTATTTTCGGGTAATTATATAGGGCGACGATTCGTGAAATATATAATTGCGAACGAATAAGATTCCTAGAAGACATTTCGCAAAGTGTGCATCAGAGATGTAAAACAATCGATAATCGTTTCTACCAACGACAGTTTCCGATAGTTTGATCAAAACTATCGATAACCGTCAATAGTTTCAAATATATTTTAAGCAGCGGCGAAAAATGTAGCTCGGGAATGGAACAAAGTGAAATCAAAGTGAATTTCCTAAAATAACAAATTATCATATTATCTCTGTTTCTCTTTTGCCTGTGGCAATAATTTTGTAACTAAATTTAGGAAGAGTTCGTATAAGGATGATTAACCTTTCAAGAACTGCGCAATTTTCTACTTCCTCGCTTTTTTCTATTTCAACAAATTTACCCCGTTATGCTTCAGTTTATTATTTCTAAAATACCATGCGTCTCTTAATCGTCGCTAAATATTTCCCTCCGTTTTGAAATAAATATTAATCGCTTCGCGCTAATCGTAAGAAGAAAATAAGGATAGAGTCCCCGAAGGGTTTAACTTCGATGGTCTCATTGTACGCGTTTTAGCGATCCCTGAACAGGTATATAAAAAGTCGTCGAACGCCAGTTCTGGTGCAATAAAGATACTGACGAGGGTTCGTTGCTCGAAAAAGTTCAAAATAAGAGGTGGAAACTGCGAGGGCAATTGACCGCAAAGTTAACCGCGAGTATATCCGTCGAAGAAAGAGAACTGGGCGGCCATAAGTGGTCCCGACGTATTCAAGGATGTTTCCAGCAGGGTTCTAGTCGGTCAATAGAAAGTACAATACAGGCCACGACAAGTTCTATAAACCGTTACAGCACGGCTCGCTCATTCGAGCACCTACTTGCGTAGCTTTTTTTTCCGCATCAGCATCTCTGTGGATAAAGCTTCAATCAAGATAGGCGAATAATATTATTTATTTACGTTGGGTAAACTCATCGGAGTGCAAAGAAAAATTACGATTAACAGTGACGATTAAGGATCAGACTTGAAATCAAGTATAATGGCGAGCAAGTCAAGAGTAATAATTAGGATTTAATTGTAAGTGTCCGAGTTTTGCTTTGAACTTCTGTACCAATAGTACCAAATATATTAATAATATAAACGTGTAATATAGGAAATATTCTGATATTTAAATTTCTTTTTTCGAAAATATAATACAATGTAGAAAATAACTAGGAACCTGTGTTAAATGAAATACCCTGTATAAAATATTGTTTGCGGAATTTTGGAAATACCGTTAGAAAGAAATACATGACGCTGCAATGCAAAATTTATCGTGTACAAAATGAAACATGATTGATTTAGTTGACAAGATACCGAAGGGAAGTTATTTCACTATATTTATATAGAAGAAATGAAAGTGGAAATATGATTTTCAAGCTAGTTGCAGAATGATTACATTCCGGCGCTTAATTCATTTATCTTCATTAAGTAGCGCGCGAGTGAAAAGGCTATTCGTTTTTTTTTCTTTTTTTTTTTTTTTTTTACTCCGCGTAAATTCATATACAGTTAAGGAAACCTTTTGAAACGTCGAAATGGTAGACGAATAATTTTTCTAAATTACCGGAAAAGGTCGTTTGCGAGATTACTCAGTTAATGCATCTTATATTCTAAAGTTATAAGTAATTTACATAAAATTGTTTTCAACATACCGAATGTAATTTCTGTAATTTAATACTTCCTCGTGGCGATTGTATGTAAATCGTTGCAAAATTAAACCTATAAGTTATTACGATGGAACACGAAAAGGGGGTAAAATAAAATGAAGGAAGAAAATTCATTGTGTAACAAGAAAATCCAATATAATACGAAAAAGGGAAAAGTTAGGTCAAGAAATTATAGAATCAGAAAATTAAGGTGATTTGGAATATTGCTCAATATATCATTTTTCCGTTACAATGATATTGGATTACAATACGCGATCGATTTACAATTGTTAAAAATTGACTGTCTAATATAGTATCAAAGTTACACTCGCTAAAGTCTATTAATAAATTCGAAGCCTAACTTTAACTTTTCAGCACGTTTGTACAGTGCAGGTCGGAAGCAAGCATTAAATATTAAATCTCACGAAATCTCGAAGGTACAAAATTAATTTGCACACCTAATATTACATTGTATTTAAACATCGATAAATAAGAAGTAATTTAAGTTTTCCTAAATAAAGCAATCGTATTTAGAAGTTCGTAAATACGAAATAATGTCAGTAATTTCGCAAATAAACCAATAGTGAAATAATTTCAAAGTTATAGTCTGATTTAACTAATTTTTTACTTCTACCATGCTTTACAAATTCGATATTGTTAAGATAACGCGATTCGTATATTTTCTCAGTGTGTTTTAATTGAATTAAGTACGACGTTGCGAAATAGCGTGCAATTTTCACGTTTGAAGGACCCGCGAAAAAGCCACCGTAAATATAAAAGGCCAAAGAAATTCGCTCATTGAAATACCGTATGAAGAGAGTCGTCAAATTAGCGTAATTGGATTAGTCGTAGTTCATGCTTTGAATGGCGTGTTAGGAAAACGTGAAAAATGAGGCTTTATCAAAGTAGCAATTTTCTTTGATGAAACTCGACTTTAGCGTGTACTCGGGCAAAAGAAAATGCGGAAAATCTTTCATAAAGCTTAAAAAGCGTACTTGCAAAGGAAGAAGTTTCGATTTTAAAATAACGCGCTGAAAACATCTCGGCTATTTAATTAACTAACGTATAAAATGTACGAAATTATATTAACGTATTGCTACGAAAAATGAACATAGAATAGAATATTGAATAAATAGAATAGTAGAAGGCTAAATGTTGAATAACATTTTTCAATTGATTTACTTCGATGTAGCGTAGATGCAACAATGCACGAATACTTAACCATAAGTTTACAAACATCGATTGTATAATTTGCTGTAAATTAATTTTAGTGACATTTGAACTTTTACAATTCTTACATTTTTAATATTCCTAAACATATTTAAAGATGTATTTATTTAACCCTTTGCACTCGGAATCTTTCGAAGCTAATTCATTCTACTGATTCAAGGTCGATTCTGTAATAGAAAGGATTAAATTAAATTGATGTGTTATCGTTTAAAATTGCAGATTAATTATATTTAATATCACACAGATATTGTATATTTCACTGTAATTTGCAAGTGTGATAATTACCTCTGATTTAAATTGGAAAAGAAATCGTGTAACTTAACGATTAAACGATAAGCTTCACTATTTTTTTTTTAATTTATTTGCTTGTATAGAAGTTAGCATCGTATCTGTCCCGTCGCTGTAATTATCCCTATAGATTTTTCTATTCAAGGGTAATGTGATTAGAGATCGACAGTTTCACTGAGCTTTTTTAAATTTAAAGAGACAAAAACTTCCGCGAATCCTTAGGATACAGCTGAAATCTTAGAGCGGCAAATCTAATTACAATATTGTTAATCTGAAGGTGAATTAGCTTAATTAAGTCAACGCTACTTTATATTATAGCGGGCTACAAGTTACTCAAATTATCCAGGTGACATTTCATTCGAATAATTATGCTACCTAAATAGAAAATTTAATTAATCGCTGGGAAACTTATTTATGTACCAACAGTTATCAATTATTGAACCGAGTAAAGGATTTCCACTAATTTGTGTAAAAATTCAAAGAATATAATCGATAAAATTATTGTACAATTTTGCTCCTAAGTTAAGTTTGTAAAACAAACTTCTTAAGATAAAATAGTCAAATTGAATACTAAATTAGTTGCATACGTGTTGAAGAAGTAAACGTGGAAACGTTAAATATGTGATTAGATGATGTAATTATATGCAGGAAATGAATTAGAATTTAAAAGACGATGATAAGTTTTCCACGCTTTATGTAAAATAGATAAAATCATTTATGCGTATTTCTATTTGTTCTATTTCTTATGATAATTTTATACTCTTTGCCATTACTATTTGTGTGTATTAATTATACAAATTAATGCAATTCCTGCGACTCATTGCGAACGAGAAATTTAATATCATTGATGTACAATGTCGTTAATAATTGCACAGGAATTCGTTATGTTTTGCCTTCAAATGGTAAATAAATGAAGGGAAACCAATTAAATATTATATCCTTCCGTCTGTAAAGAGTTAAATTCGATCAGATTTAATTATAAGCTTCTTTCCAGAACAATTTGGAAAAATCCATCCAAATAGCCAATCTTATTTTAAACATTAGGATAATATTTAATTCTTTACGAATGTCTGTCGATTTTTATTAAAAAAAAGGAGTCAAAGGAATTAAATTGCACACATATAGGTACTAAATTTTTTGCAACGTGAATCATAACGCCAACAAAAGATTTCGAAACTCGAAATTTATTTGACGCGTCAATATATATATATATATATATATATATATATATATATATATATATTTATAAAGGACGCCGTACATTTTGCTTCTGACGTGCGAATTAATCGCCGTTGGGAATAATAAATTAAATCCGCGCTCCAGTTTCCAACACTGCGAAGTGTCGATAAATCAACATTTCTCTGCAATTGAAGAAACGTGATGAATAGCGGAACTCGGGGGAAGATAATTCTATTCTACGAAAAGAAATCACAAAGGCAACGGAGCACCGAAGAAACGAATGAAAGGAAACGACAATACTAAAGAAATGACAAATCTTTCATAGAAATCCGCAGATATCCTGCTTCTACATCACGAAGGATGAGAAATACTTTTTGCCGTAAGTTTATGAGACTGTAACAAATAATAGTAAAAAAATGCTAACCAATTGTGAAACAGCAAAGGCAACTTCAGCATTTCTATCATTTTTACCATTGCAAGGGTTAGTAGTTAACTTAAATTAATTGAAAGCGTTAACCGTATTCACTTCCAAGACTGAATTTCTCATCCTAAATGAAAAGGCTGAATTATAATCTTCATATGTCTATAATTTCTACAAGTTTCTATAAGTTAATTATAAGTTTCTACAATTTCTAGAAGTTAATCTATATGTTTCATTACACTTTAAAATGAGTTCGATAAGAATAACAAATTCAAGCAACGATTACATATTAAAGAACTCGATGAATAAGAATAGCAATTTTACAAGAAAGTCGCAACTATCGAATCGCGATCTTATCTAAAAGAATCATCGACTTTAACGACTTTTACGTGGACACTTAATTCCCATTTATTGGATCCCGATCTAACAGCGATTCCTCTTTCATTTTTCATCGATTCGCGATAGCCGCGCGTTTTTCTCGTTACCCTGGCGAGAATACAAAGTGAGCGTCGCTAACGCGATCTTATCGTTAGAAATCGTGATTCCAGGCATCCTGGTGTATTCGCACCGCTTCCAGCCGAAGATGTTTACATAAAATCTAGTTAGCATCCAGTGAAAACGTGGAATGTATTATCGAACAATCGCGGCCATTTCGGTTAAATCGGTCGTGTTCGTAGTCGGATTGCATGCGAGCGATTGGACACGGATTCGCGAGCGTGTAAATGACGTTAGAAAGTTGCGAAAGAAACAGCTGACTCATCCGAGGAGTGCTTTTTCTCATCGTTGCGGAACGATTCCCCGTGGCCTCTTCGCTATATATGCAACAGCGAGAGAATATAGGGGAAGTTCAACTAGTTATGCGTTTGGTAAATTATGCAGATTCACAAGGGGACACTAACACGTGTAAATCGATCATTTAACGAAGACTGTGTAATGTTACGGGGTTTCAAAAATAATTATTCGTATAGATATATTATAATACGATGTTTTTATATACTAATATATAATTGTGATTATAATATTATATTCTTCACTGGATTGGCTGACTGAAATAGCATTTTATTGTGATTCACGTTGGTGCCACGCATCGTTTATTTTTAATTAATATTAATTTGATCCGTTGGTATCGCCTCGTATCATTGAAATCCTCTTTTATCGTTATCAGTTGTATTTATCGTCGATACGAAAGCATCAACTGTTAAATGCATCAAACTCTCGATATTGTTTCGACAAATATATTGCAAAGACGCGGTGTACATTTATTCGGTTCAGTTGTGTCCGTTATATAAAATAGAAATTGCTGCTATGTATTTTAATACATGTTTCGTACTCGCTACGAATTATTTCTTTGTCTAGTAATATTTAGGCTTGGTTCTAAAGTATGTTAGTTAGTAATATTTATACGTTTACTTAGAATTAGTTGTGAAATATTTTATCTAGCAATATTTATACGTTTACTTACACTTAGTTCTGAAATATTTTATCTAGCAATATTTGTACTTTTACTTAGAATTAGTTTTGAAATATTTTATCTAGCAATATTTATACGTTTACTTAAAATTAGTTCTGAAATATTTTATCTAGCAATATTTATACGTTTACTTACACTTAGTTCTGAAATATTTTATCTAGTAATATTTATACGTTTACTTACACTTAGTTCTGAAATATTTTATCTAGTAATATTTATACGTTTACTTACACTTAGTTTTGAAATATTTTATCTAGTAATATTTGTACTTTTACTTAAAATTAGTTCTGAAATATTTTATCTGGCAATATTTATACGTTTACTTAAAATTAGTTCTGAAATATTTTATCTAGTAATATTTGTACTTTTACTTAAAATTAGTTCTAAAATATTTTATCCAGCAATATTTATACGTTCACTTACACTTTTAGTTCTGAAATATTGTATCTAGTGATTTTATTTCGAATGGAACTTTTCATTTAGCTATATATTTGAAGTATCCATACTTATACTTGCTTACCTGTTAGCAACCATTTGCGATAACACTAACAAACAAGAGAAATAATATTCGATAAGTTTTATCCGATTATGAGTCATGTAAACGTAGCAGCATGTAAATTGCTCGGAAAGAGGAAGAAATGATTCGACGAGTTTTCTAGATAAAAACACTTTTATCAAACTAATTGATCAAAGGAAAACTTTTACGAGCTTTCGATATTACGAAACTTATTCGTAAGACGTGCTGTAATAAAAAAAAGCCTTTGACAAATATAGTATCTGCAACGTTTATGAAATATCGAACAATTTATCGACATTTCCCTTAAGTAACTAGTAATGTTAGGAAAGCAACGTAATTACGTCAGAACATTAAGATACGATCAAATTGCGATACTTTTAAAGGAATTTCATTACTTCGTTTGCACTTTTATCTGTGTGCAATCGCCAGTGTTATCGAATAAACAATTGCGCGGTGTAGAATTTTCCTCCGTTCTTTTATCGAGTAACCAGTTAATTGCTAGACGTAAAAATTGCTATCTATACAGATAATATATTCGGTGTGCCAATGAATAATCCACTTCTATTGTTAAATTCACCGTTTACTATTAACGCAATACCTACTGACTAATATAGTAAACTATATTATACTACATACTAACCTATTAAAAATATGAATACCTTAAAAATTCCTACTGAAATGGAGGCTTGATTATTCGATGAAATAAATTCATTAACCTATTCTTATATCTGGGTAGCATATTTTTAATTTCAACTATATTTATTAAAAGAAGTAGTGGATTACTTACTGGTACACTTAATAATTTTAAATTTGCATTATAGTATCGTATTTGTATATAGTTCAGGGTAAAAAGAAGAGAGTTTCGTTTTTCACGTGAAAATTTAAAATAATATAAGGTTAGAGTTTCCAGAAATTTTACTATCAAATTTCACGAAAATGCATTAACCCTTTGCCGTATAAATTTTTCACCGTGTATTCGTTGGAACATTAGACCAAAGCTCGCACTGCGAGCATAACTCATCATTATACTGCAAGTAGTTAAAAATTGCCAGCATATTAATTGGATAAAGCATTACTTAACGTAGAATTGTTTCAATGAGTTATTATAACAAATTTAATGTTAAAGAATTATACTATTATTAAACTGCAGAGTTTTATGCATTTATGAGAAACTAAAATTCGCAAAAGGGTGAAAAATATACGTGTATCGTGCAGAAATTTACCGAAGAACAAAGGTAAAGTGCGTTTCACTATATTTGGAAAACAGAACAACACTTCAACACGTTCGTCTTTGCATCGCGAAGATTCAGCGCAGCACAAGTTTCCCTTCGCAAATATGCAGAATAAATACTGCAGATTTGTATTCGAATACGATTCAAATCTAATAAATATGTGAACATGATACAATTTAATAAATATAATATAACAATATTTTAATATAATGTAAGACATTATATTATATCATATTATATTATAATGTACAATATTACAACAAACAATATAATAAAATAGCTTTGCAATGTGTTACACGTGCAAAATGTGTACAAAATCTAGTTCTCCAACGTGTCACAAATAAATATATTAATTGCATCCCTTTAATTCCGTTAATAAAAGCATAAATTCGTATAAAAATCCGCAGTCTACCTAATAAAATATTTTTACAATGTGTTACACACGCAAAGTGTACAAAATCTAATTTTCCAACGTGTCACAAATAAATATATTAATTGCATCCCTTTAATTCTATTAATAAAAGCATAAATTCGTATAAACATCCTCAGTCTACTTAATAAAATATTTTTACAATGTGTTACACGTGCAAAATGTGTACAAAATCTAGTTCTCCAACGTGTCACAAATAAATATATTAATTGCATCCCTTTAATTCTATTAATAAAAGCATAAATTCGCATAAACATCCTCAGTCTACTTAATAAAATATTTTTACAATGCGTTACACACGCAAAGTGTACAAAATCTATTTCCAACGTCTTACAAATAAATATATTAATTGCATCCCTTTAATTCCGTTAATAAAAGCATAAATTCGTATAAAAATCCGCAGTCTACCTAATAAAATATTTTTACAATGTGTTACACGTGCAAATTGTACAAAATCTAATTTTTCAACGTGTCACAAATAAATATATTAATTTCATCCCTTTAATTCCGTTAATAAAAGCATAAATTCGCATAAAAATCCTCAGTCTACTGATACCAATTTTATACTCAGCATTCTAATTGTTAACCGAATCTCGAAATTCCGTAAGCTGCTTAATAAATATCTTCGAGCATCTCGCGTTAATTGAAAACGATATTATTTATCGCCCTGAAACTGGTTGCCCGAGGGTATGTTCATTCGGGGGCCATAGAAAATACGAGATTTAAGTCGACGATCTATACACCGCCGTATTAATTCTTCTCGTGTGCGTCGGATGCTGGCTCGTCGTATTCGTTGACCGGACCGAAAAGTTACGGTATCCGGCTATGTGTGAGTGCCTGTACGTAAGAAAGAAAGTTAAATTTATGCAGTTACACACGCGGAGTCCCGTTTTAATCTCTGCTGATAAATATCTTTAGCCAACAATCCGGTGAACGCGAGATTTGGACCGGTGAACAAGCGTATAACTTTTTTTTCTTCCTTCTTCGTTTCCTTCCTCGATCCTTTGCAATATTTCGCGCGAACACGCGTACGGATACCGGTATGGAAATATGCGAGACGGTATCTGTTTATCGGAAACACGTGGAAATGGAAAATGCTCGGTTCGAATATTGAATTCCTATAAGTCGCAGCTTTTCCGTGGAACTTTTATTTATTCGTTATTCGGCGATCGTTAATTCCGCTTTCGTGTATTCGCCGCCATTGTTTCGTTTCTGGGATTATTTATACGAATATATATATATATATTGCTTTATTGTTCACGTTTGTATGGAGAAAGCGAATAAATGGAAGAAATGCGTATTTAATACGGAAAATTATTTACGCGTTAAAGTACCATTGCTTTGTTTCTGTTGTTATTCATATTAATATAAATTACGATATTCTTGCTTTTTTTGGGAGAAAGTAATGAAATGAAGGAAACGCGTGTTTAATTTTGAAAATTGTTTATGGATTAAGGTATCGTTCTTTCATTTTAGGGATTATTTTATACGAATGTACATTATTATATTCTTGATCTTTTTGGGGAGAAAGCGGATAAGCAAAATTATTTTCGGAATAAAGTACCATTCTTTCATTTCATTTTCTATTATTGCTGTTTGAGGAGAAGGCAAACAAATGGAAGAACTGAGTGTTCAGTTTTGAACATTATTTACGGAATAAAGTATCCACCATTTATTCGTTTTACATGTTATTTATATGAATACAAATTATTGTAGTCTTGCTTTTCGGGGAGAATGCGAATAAACGAAGAAATGCGTGTTTAGTTTTGAAAACTATTTATTGGAATAAAGTACTGTTTATTCGGTTTTAGGTGGTATTCGTATGAACATCCAGGGGCAACAAAAAGTATTCGCACACGCTTCAACATTTTAACGAGGTAATTTTCTCAATAGATTCCATTCCATTCCATTCATATTTTAATTGCAACGCGATGCGTTTGTATAGTTGCATTAGAGTACCGTTCTATAATTTGGAAGTTTACTATATTTGCAACTGATCAATTAATACCTGAATGCGAAGATAAATATAGTGCTGTGTGAACACTTTTTGCAGCCACCGTAAATTATTCCATTCCTGTTTTTTGGGAAGAAAGCGAATAAACGAAGGAATGCGCATTTAGTTTGGAAATTTACATACGAAATTAATAAAAGGGAACTAAAGTAGATATAAGTCGGAGAAGAATACAAATTATTTATTACAGGAAACTAGAATATCTTTGAGTAAGAAATGTATATTATTTAGTACAAAGCTACTGAAGGATAATCATTAAGTCGCTTGTTCTAAACGTAATACGAATACCGATTTAATAATAAAATAAAATAATCGATAATAAAGTAAGATATAAGCAGTGTGCAAAATGAAGAAGGATATTTTTGAAATCTTCTAACGATGGAAATATATTTTCGTCGAAGTAATTTCTGTCAATTGTAATTTTTAACTAATACACGATGGAAAATTAAAGGTTCTTACTTAGGGTTGGTTTGAGAAAATTGTGCAGATGTAGTAGATGGTGGCGCGTCAGCTCGAAGCAATGTACGGAATGCACTCTTTGTCGTCCTTCGCGATCCTTTTTTCCATTCCCGCTATTACATCTTAGCCGTAGAATTATTTTATAAAGATAGAGGAGAAGATGAGTCACACACAATCCTGCTGGAAAAAAAATGAAAAAGAATAAGAGACTCAGGTAACCAGGAATCGCAATTAAATTCTTGTAAATTGTGGTAAATTTCAATTAATAAGTGTACAAATTACCTTTAAACCTTGGGGATTTCGTAAGATTCGATACTTATTCACGGAAAATAAAATACAGTTGTAATATTCAACGTTTTCACTTGAACAATAGTAAAGTAACGATATGGAATTGACAAAGATACCAAGAGTCCAAAGATAACTTTGATCCAAAGATGATTGACTTTGAATTAATTTGTACATTTAATATTTTACGGACAATTGTAAGGAATTATAATTAACTCATTAAGAACTATATTTAGAAGAAATAAATCAAAAGAAAAGAAAGGAGAGGGAGTTTTTCTCTTTGTATTAACTGGGTTTCCTATAGCAGCCTCTTCAACGCCATAATTTAACTTCTCAGTATTATAACAACAAATGAAAAAAATTCCTGGATTATTATTCGACAGTTTCAAATGAAACACAACAAGTTACTAATGATAAATTAGTCTACGCAACTCAAGGAATAAATCAAAAGAAAAAAAGAGGGATTTTTTGTTTTTGTATTAACTGGGTTTCCTCTCAAACGCCATAATTTAACTTCTCAGTATTATAACAACAAATGAAAAAAATTCCTGGATTATTATTCGACAGTTTCAAATGAAACACAACAAGTTACTAATGATAAATTAGTCTACGCAACTTAAGGGATAAATCAAAAGGAAAAAGGAGGGATTTTTTCTCTTTGTATTAATTTGGTATCCTATAGCAGCCTCTCCAACGCCATAATTTAACTTTCCAATATTATAACAACAAATTAAAAAAATTCCTGGATTATTATTCGACAGTTTCAAATGAAACACAACAAGTTACTAATGATAAATTAGTCTACGCAACTTAAGGAATAAATCAAAAGAAAAAAAGAGGGATTTTTTGTTTTTGTATTAACTGAGTTTCCTCTCAAACGCCATAATTTAACTTCTCAGTATTATAACAACAAATGAAAAAAATTCCTGGATTATTATTCGACAGTTTCAAATGAAACACAACAAGTTACTAATGATAAATTAGTCTACGCAACTTAAGAAATAAATCAAAAGAAAGGAGAGGGATTTTTTCTCTTTGTATTAACTGGGTTTTTAGTGGCAGCCTCTCCCATGTCGTAATTCAACTTCCCGGGGCGTAGCAACAAATTAGAAAAATTATTGTCCGCCTCGTAGTACGTGTTCTTTCTTTCTCCCTTCTTTTTCTCGACCTATTCGATGCTGCTCCCTTCCCTTTCATTCTTTTTCCTCGCCGGTGCCTGCGGCTGGTGCGTGTTTCCGTCGTATTTTCTCTGGCATACCTCTGCGTACACACGCTCCCACGTCACGCGTGACACTCTCAATGACCCACGCAATACAGACAGTCCCGTGGCATTATAATTTTTCGTTTCTCATCCCGTAAGTCATTCAATTCCATCTCTTTCTCCGTCTAGCTTTCGTTAAATCGTAACGATCATCGACAGCTACGATTGCACGCAAACGAAACGCGTTAAGTTTAATAAGACAGAATTGAAATAATTGCGATCCAGTGCATATTATCTTTTTTACTATTATTACCATGCGAGATTTGTGAGATTTATAAATAACTCATTTAGATTAACTCATTACTCTAAATAGAGCATTTCGAAGGTTAATTTAACGATTAATTATACCTATGCAAACAGCATTGCGTTTGTTAATCAGAATGGGAAGAAAATAAACGAAATGTACTTTGGGAAACTTTTTACATTCAGCGAAAACGAATACTTCTACTTGTTAGCTGAAAAGCACAAACGAATCGCAACATATTTCTGTTTTTATTCTGGTTTATAATCGTTCCATTCGTTACAATCCGTCTCTTTAGTAAAAATTGTAATTTTTGCGTAAAAGGCAGACACCTTTCCCATCGTCGATTAAAAAGTCACGAAATCGCAGCCAAAGTGATCAAAGTATTTAAACGATATAAGAATTATCACGAAGTTAAACGAACAATGTTGAGTCTTAAATCAAATATTTTAAGACCGGTTGTGGTACAGTCAGCGTTAACCTCTTGCCTTACAAATTCTTCGAAGACTATTCACCGAAACGTTCACTGTTTCTTTACTTTCAACGCTGCCTCGAATACAATACGCTAAAGTATTGTACGTAATTTTTATTTAGTACTCAATCTTACAAACCGAAACGACAGCTAGAATTGAAGGTAAAATTTGTCAAGAAGTGCAGCGTATTTTTATTACAATGAAATCAATGTTTGCATCGCGATTGTAAGTCATCGTTGCACGTTGCAAGGCAAGGGGTTAATCGTAGAGCAATTTCACGTCTGTGCATAAAATTTCTCCCTCGACCGAAGCCACGAGTCATCAAACGCGCGTATTGTTCGACTCGAACTCAATTTCGGATCAATCAAAGTTGCCAAACGCGTGACATTTGTATAAGGCTATCGAAAATAGACTATAGGAACACCTACCTTCACTTTTTCCCTTTCCCTTTCCGCTTTACCCTTTTCTAATCTGTTTTTTTATTTCTATTATCTTCGTTCGTTCTCGTTTTCAATTATTTTCATTTTCTTCGCCTCTATTTTATTAACAAACATGGCGTTTGACAGATATTCTCATTCAACATCGTAAAGGTACTTCTGGATAACCCTTTACTTGGCGACAAGCGTAGAATGCGTTTTGCCGCGAGTCAAATCGATTTAATCGCTCGCGGTATAGGAAAGTTTGACAAAGCCGACGCGGGCCAGGAACTAAGTACTTGCTAACAATCCGTCGGCGTTAGCACAGCCATTTCTCGTTCGCAGTACAATCCGTGCGTTCGCGATTGCATATTATTATTCTGCAACGTGCTTTAACTTTCATATTCCGTTACCTAACATTCGAATCGTAAGATTTCAATTCTTCCCCGGTGTGTTTTTAATTCTCCGATCTTGATACGCGTCGTCTAGAAATCTTCTATTAACCCGTTAAATGGGGATGACTACTTAACTCGTCTTATGGGTTGTCAACGTTTCGAACGTAGCATTTCAATCTCACGAAAATTCCTTATTTCCTAAAGCTTCCTATAAAATTTATATTATTACATATATACTTACGTTTATATTATTATATTTTTATATTATTATATTATTTATATTATTATATATTATATTATTTATATTATTTATATTATTATATATTATATTATTTATATTATTATATATTATATTATTTATATTATTATATATTATATTATTTATATTATTATATATTATATTATTTATATTATTATATATTGTATTATTTATATTTACGTTTATATTCGCAACTAGTAAAATTACTCCGAACAATACGAATTCCTTTGTAAAAATGACGTAGATTGAGTATAGAAAATAAGTATAAAGACGTATAGATATATAATTAATATACGTATACAGGCAATAGTATGTATGACGTTAAGAAAGACAGAATTTATTTTTGTAAGACAACGGAACCATTGTAATCCTAGTTGGAATCCAATAAAGGTACGTACAGTGTGAATCAGTCAACTGTTTCGCCTAAACTTGTTTATAAACGATTCATCGTATCAAAGTCTTTTGCTATCGCGAGGAAAATACAGTTCAATAATTATCTTCTCGTTATTTCGCAAAATTCCATGCAACGAATAATTTGCAAGTTTCTTGCAATAATTTGCAATAATTTCACCTTAATTTTGCAAGGTGAAACAGTTAAACGACTCGCCATAGGGTGATACATAGTATCTGATACTCGTCATATATTATTTATATGATACATCATATATAGTATATGATACGTCATACATAGTATATGATACATCATACTTAGTATATGATAATATATATATAGAAATATATTAATTTTTATTTCTGCGTATAAAGAAGATTCCGATTGAAAAATTCCCCGGTTAACGGGTCAAGTTTTGTCAGTTGAATTCTCGAACACGTAAGTACGTGTATGTTAATGGTGGCGAAAGGGTTAACCCTTTGCGGACGAGTGGCTACAAATAGCCGCATGATCATTTTTTTTTAGGTTCAGTGGACTCACGTTGATGTTGAAGCAGAAAATTTAACTTAATATCGTTAATAAACGTTTCACAGTTTTGGGAATGGAACGGTCTGGAATTGAAAAGCTTGGAAAGTTTAAAGGCTTGGAATTGAAAATCAAAATACTCTCTTAAGTGTTACTATTCATCGTCCGCAAAGGGTTAAAAGTGACACGGCTGAATCGTCGGCTTCTTTTTTCCCCCTTTAGCCTGTCTGTCATTTCAATAAATAGCAGCATCTTAGCGGACAAAGGGCAACGAGTAGCTGCAACTTGTGTAACAGCATTAAATGTCAGGTCAAGAGACTGGCACTGTTGGCTGGATTACGGTTTCAATCCTTCTACGTATACTTTATTTCACCGCAAACGCTTCGGCACACCTAGATCTTTTGCCATTCTCTGCCCGGAGTGCCGTTGCACCAACAACTACGTACTGTCTCTAATTTAATTGAACGTTGTAAATTTAGACCGGCGCTGCGAGCCGCTTCTCGTTCTACTGTTGTTTGTAAGTAGTTCCAAAGTTACAAGTTCACGAAGAAATTTGCTGATTCGTTGCGCGTTGGAAATTGTTTCAATATACAACAGCAGATTTTGTAACGGTCTAACAGAAATGTTGGAAAATATTCTAATAGAATATTTCCTATTCAAGATTTTCTATTATATTCAAGTAATTATATTAATTATATTTAAATAAATATATATATATCCTTATTTTCTGTTCTATAAAAGAATATTGAAGACTATTCTGTAATATTCATTTTTGTTTCAATTGTGCGTAATGGAAAAGTAATAATTCCATAATAAAACGAAGCTTTTTATAATTCTATATTTTTAAGCATACCAGCGAGATGAAACGGAAATATTAATGTTAAATTTGACGTTAAAGTAAAAGTTATTACCTCAGTTGATATCTAAGATAATTTCTAAAACATTGACCCGCAAAATTATCCGTTTAGATCGCACATTCACTTGTAAATATCCCGGTATTGGCATAAATCTACAATTTACTAAACGCGAAGTTACTCAGCGTAACTGCAGGTACATTATTGTAACATATACAATATATACTGTAAATTCGACCGAACATAAATTAGGAGGATAGTTTGCTCACAATAGTGGTAGGATATATCTACGATGGAAGGTGAATCGATGCTCTTCATTATAATGTATAATTGCCGCCGAGATGTACAGATATTTCAAATTATGCAAAATTCACCATCCAAAATATATGCAGTATTATGCAATGATAAAGCTAGGAGCTTGTGTATTGTTTCTAATTACACGCAGCCTTTTATCTCGTACATCAAACACTGTGCACGTGTAAACATATGTACATGTACATATATATATATTGAGAAAATGAAATTCCACAATTCTCCAGCTACATTTATGGATACGAGTCTCTGTACATGTATATTATATCAATATCATATTTCGAAATGTATAACCGTTGCCTATCGCAATACCATTGGGCTTCAAATTGAAATTAAATTGTTTTACGATCTCTATTTCGGTATCCTATAGTGACTGCTAAATTTAATGGCAATTTTCTGTAAAATATGATAACGATATTTTGTAGGAAAATAGATGTAATATGTAATAGATGTAGAATGTAACAAAGATATAAATTTGAATGGAAATAGATATAGAATGTAACAAAGATATAAATTTGAATGGAAATAGATATAGAATGTAACAAAGATATTAATTTGAATGGAAATAGATATAGAATGTAACAAAGATATAAATTTGAATGGAAATAGATATAGAATGTAACAAAGATATTAATTTGAATGGAAATAGATATAGAATGTAACAAAGATATAAATTTGTATGAAAATAGATGGAATATGTAATAGATGTAGTATGTAATAAAGAAAATGTAGTAAAGATATAAATTTGTATGAAAATTGATGGAATATGTAATAAATGTAGTATGTAATAAAGAAAATGTAGTAAAGATATAAATTTGTATGAAAATAGATGGAATATGTAATAAATGTAGTATGTAATAAAGAAAATGTAGTAAAGATATAAATTTGTATGAAAATAGATGGAATATATAATAGATGTAGTATGTAATAAAGAAAATGTAGTAAAGATATAAATTTGTATGGAAATTAATGTAATATAAAATAAAGATATAAATTTATAAGAAAATAGATGTAATATGTAACAGAAATATAAATTTATAAGAAAATAGAGGTAATAAGTAATAAAGATATAAATTTGTACGAAAATAAATTTAGGGAAAACTTGTACAAAATGGGATACTTTATTTAAATACTTTTGCACGTGCTTTTGCTCTTTTATTCAAATATCTTACTGCCTTTTTATTATTTAGGATACGATTGCGTTATGTATAAAAGATCACATCGTTATTAATAAAATATCAGCACCTGTAAAAGTTATAAAATAACGAAGACTTAAATAACTTTTATCAAACTACTTCGTTTTATCCAAGTTCTTCCTACACAATGATTACATTATAATAATGTGGATAATGAAAAGTGGGAGTTCTTAGTATCGAATTATATTACAGAAAACGGTGAACTGAATCGACTGGTGTAATAAAAGACTTACAATTGAGTTATGTAAGAAGAGTTTGTAAAGAATAACTCTCTTCCAATCTTATCTTCATTATATTCATTATCTTCGTTATTTCGTTTCTCTTCGTTTTTAATTTAACATTATAATAAGCGCTACGAATTTTCCAAGCAACTTAACAACTGTTCAAAGTAAATGTATCATAAAATTCCGCGTCGAAATTATCTTTGATTATCCGGTATAAATAAACGTCGAATTTTATGGAAGAGCAACTCTGGATCAACTTGTGGACTCAGCGATTAAATTACTTATAATTCGCTAAAGGAAACAGATATCGAGGTATACAATTTTACACAAAGATGAATCATTTCCTAAATACGTATTGTATCAGTATAAAAATGGTATTCCAATCAACTTGGGCGTTCGTCGTTACTTGCACAAGCTGTAATTATTTTAAATTATCCGATTCCTTTACTGTAGAAATTCAATTTTCGTTGACAATATCCTGTCACTTCCGGTTAATCTTTTCACCGTTTACGCGATCTTAGCGATCTCTGTAAAACCATACGCTTAAGTACAGCGTACCGCGGAGGATAATAATGAAGTCGATGATAAACTTCCTTAATATTCATTCGACTTCCTACTTTTATACTGGATCAATGAACAGGAAATTGTCTGTACGCCCCGAGAAGCAGCAATCCATGGTGCAGAATAATTTCTTTTCATACGCCATTTAGTTTTTAGACGAAACATTAAAGTGGAATATTTTCTTCGTTTTGTTTGATCATTTTCCGTTGCACCGATAGTTTCGCCATTAGCGTCGCCGCTAGATTATGGTGTTTTATATTTCATGGTACACGTTCATCTGCTTTAAGTAGATTATTGTAGTCTTCGTCCGATCCGTTTCTATTAACCCTTCACCACTTTCGCTCGTTTAGTTTACGAATAATCGAGACTCTTCGAGAATTAAATGAAACAGCGAGTTGAATAATAATCTTCATAGATTTTAGAAGGGATTCAAAATTTACAGCTTCCTTAAATACATAACAAACAAGATAACCCTTTTAATATAAATGAAGACGAGTTTGCTTTCAAATAAAGTTACGTAGAATCGCACAAAATTGGTTTAACTCGGTTTCCTAAAATATAAAAGTATCATGCACAAATACACACGGTTAAAAAGTCGAAGAAGAATTCGAATCGATTTTAATATGCATTCGTATTATTGTTCCTGTTAAGGGTTATGCTTTGATGGAAGCAGGTTCTTCTTCCTTTTGTTTAAATAAAAAGACACGGGTTTAAGAAAAAGGTAACTGATATATATATTTGATTGTATGTGGAAAATGTAATATACCAGGACTTTCTATGTCCTGTCCACACCGACTCTTTACGTCGAACTGTCGAGAAAACGACAGCCTTCGACACTTACAGTTTTACAAACAATGGTCAACCTTTTCAGGTACGCTTGACCTTCGACAAGACGAGACGCTGCGACTCCGAAGTCTTGGGGTTTTTTTCCGATTACTTTATTACGCCTGTAAAAGCGACACTCTAATATTTTTGAATATGCAGTTTTTCTAAAGAAGAGCTGTTTTACTTCAACAGTTCCAATAGAAGCCAACATAAATCGCTAAAAAATAATACTTGCGATTTGCGTAAATTGAAGAGTGAAACTCGAGATACGTGAAATCGACGAGCTCGATAAATCCAGTGTTAACCCTTTACCGTACAATAACGAGTTACACTAGTAATAGAAATTACTCTTTGGTTGCGCGAAAGATACATTGTATTTCTTAATAAATTTCAGCTCCAATTCTATCCGCAATTTCAATTTCCAATTGTTGAGTATCGTAAGCATAAATTGCGTACTTACAATATTTTAGAGTTTTGCATTCCTCGTACTGTTAAAGTAATGAGTAGCTAACGAATCTGTGAATATTGTTTGAAAAAATTCGTATGGCAATGGGTTAAATTGGAGGGCCAAAAAAAAATGGCAAGGGGTTAAAAGTGAAGGTATGACCGTAGTCTCAATGGAGAGTAACGGATTCGCGAAATTTCACGATTACGAACGTTTCAGGGCGGTCTCGAAGGGATTGCGCTCGGTTTACATTTACCATTGCACGGTTGCCAGTTGTAATAGCGGTGAACAAACATTTGCAAACCGGCGCGCCCAGCCCTGACATTTTCCATCCAACGTTCGCCGTGTAATCCTCGTGCGTGTATCCTTTATTGTTTCTCAGCATCCGAGGCTTCGTTGCTTAACGTTTTCGTGCATTAAATGTTATACGCGAGGCATTACCATTGTAATACGCGGTTGCACAACGCGCGGATAGATTAATGTTAATAGATCTTCCGTAATGTTGCCAAACGAATGTGTATCGCTGGTATTTGCATTTATTGTTCGTCTAAATTTAACAATTTCAGTCGTGCTCTTTCCGTTGCACCCGGTGAAAGGTACGAATTAAACTCGAATTGCGAGATCCATTAAAGATATTGGAGTTTCTCTATGTAGTCGGAGTAAGCTTCTTTTACGCGCAAATTGCACGAATAAATATTACGTACTATCTTTCGATAGTTTTCAAACCCGCGGAGGTAAGAAAATGATTTGTCGAATATATTCGACGTTCCGAATCGGAACGTTCACTTTTCTACTCGATGTCTGCTACTTTCGTTCGAATTGAAATATATTATAGTTTGTGCGAAACTATGGTTCAAGTAGTCGTTTCGTTTGATTCGAAATTAATTAAAAAATACACATCCTCGAAGTTGGCGATTTTTGCTCATTTTTACGAAACTTACCTTGGCAAAGGAATTTTTACCTTCGAAACAATGAATGATACGAACTAACAGAGAAGAGAATTGACTGGAGTCTTGGAGATTCGAGTGATTGAGAATTGTAAAGTCTTGGAAATTCGAACGCTTGGAAATTCAAACGCTTGTCGATCGCTTCTTAGAGCATGAAAATATATGTACCTAAATGTGCGAGTTTTACTTCGAGCCACTGTATAGACGCGTACACGTAAACTACTTCGCATATTAAATGCAATCAGCGAAGCGATTTCTCCCTCGAAGCAGATTTGTTTTCGAGAAGCAAACAGCGGTTTCTCGATAATCGCGCGAGGCCTCCGACTCATCGGGTGCCTTAAGGTTTGCTAGATTTAACAGCGAGCGAGGTGCAAACGTCACGACGGCCACGATGATAAGATAAGACCAATTGTGTCGTAAAACAGTTCAACCGGCACACTACCGGTGATTCAATTTTTCATCGACGCGAATTTCGCCCCGGCGGCGGCGATAAACGTGCCCGAGCAAAGAATTAAATTTCACAGCAGCGATCAAACTGTTCTTCTTCTCTTCGAACGATCAAATCGTCGACCCACTTTCACGTTTCTTATTTTGTCATTTCTTTTTTTCCTTTTTTTTTGCTCGCCGAAAACGTTGCGTTGCATCGAACGAGATGAGTGAAAACGCCATTTTATTTAACTGTTGTAGAAATTATTTAACTTAAACGTCGTACCAAGTTGGAGCACAATATTCTTCTATTTATGAACATTTATTATATACGTTGAATATAACGGATTAATTAGCACGTAATTGAAAATGTACGACAAAGTCCAATGTCCGTATTGCTATCACTCGAAACGTTGTCATTTGAATAGAAACACGTTTTTACATATATTAGCACGTCAGGTTGCGTAACAGATGTAAGATTTAAAGTTTACCGAATTATAACGCGTCCCATACTTTATCATTTACATTGGTCACGTTTTAACGTTCAACAGCACATTTGCCACCTAATATTTCTTTTTAAATATTAATTGCAAACCAATACACGATGACTATGTTCTGTTACGTAAACCCGCGTTCAAATTTAGTATAAAAATTTGTTTATTTACATTAATTTTCGTACGTTACCTTGCTGTTAAGTAAAATAATTAAAGTGTCAATTATAGACACACTGACAGTTATTTGAACGTCTACCCTTAGAAGAATAGTTTGACTGAATTAGTATCGTAGACGCGAACTTCTCAATCAAGTTTCAACGATGTATGTCGAAACATGCAGAGCAACTGGTTTCTCGACGTTAATGCAACAGAAGTCACACTTTCTTCATCTTGTAAATAGCCGTTTTTTCTGATTTAATAATTGACGGGCACGGTGAGAAACGGCCACACGGCCACGTGCACATCAGTTTCAATTTCTTTGCTTCATTAGTTTGTGCAATACAAACTTTCGAACCGTTCGGAAATCCAAAAGTTCGGAAATTCAACTAATATAAAATATAAAAGCTTGGAAAGTTAAACGCGTGGAAATTCGAAAGCTTGAAAATTCAACCGCATATCAATCGCCTCTTATAACCACGAAAAATGTAGGGTATCCAAGTTTGACATTAAACCACCGTGTAAACAGCTTTAAATTATGGGTCACGTTGCGTTTTATCAAAGATGAAACATCAGAATTTTCTTCTACCCAAATAAATGGGTCAATAGTTTCGGATAAGCCGAAAGATTCCAACGATCGTGTCTCGCTATCGTCGACGCGTGATTCAATCTGTATCATTCAGTAGAATCGAAGCGTGAAGACTTGAGAGTCGAGACCCGAGAAACGATTTAAAAGGCCGTGTATTCACGCTTGGCAAATGGTGATGGAATGTTTTCGAATTGCGCGCCTCTAATGCAGAGAGAATTGCCGGACGTGGTTGACGCGCGCGATTGAAAATAGACGCTTCCGGTTTCACGTGGACACGTGCACAAGGCACGTAATGTGTGCCACGGAACTTGACCGAACAAAGCACAAAGCGAGAGTTCAATTGGAGAGCCTTTTACGTTCTACGCGCGATTCGCAGGGGCGAGTATAAGCGAGCCGATTACAAATTCCGACTTCAACGCCTCCGCTGCTATTGTTAATAAGTGGCGTTCATTTCCTCTATTACGATTGGAAAGCGAAACGAAGTGATCCTGGAATTATCGCCGCTTAGAGATCCGCGCGTTTAGGCGATTACCTTTCTTTTCTGCGACTCTGCAGAAGACGTTGCTCGAACAACGCTTTTGTTTCGGTTATTAGTTAACCCATTGCCTTGCAATGACGATGTGCGTGACTCGTGATAAAGATTATGGTTAAATACGAGAAATACACTGCATATTCGTAACAAATCGTAATTTTTATCTTGAACTGTATTATTAAGCTGTAAGATTGGGGATTATTGAATAACAGTTAGGTGCAATATTGGAATATTTTGGATGCCATACAGTGCACAAGCAGCGAATAGCTAGGTGACATTTTTTAACAAGTGTTAAATTAGTAGAAAACAAAATTAGGCAAGGGGTTAAATCATCGATTAACCAGGAATGATCCCCAACCAGGAAATACAAAAACGTTCGAAACTTTGGGGATACGTAAGGCACGCGTAATCGTGTATGAAGCAATTTCTTTTCTTGAGTTAATTCAATTTAAGCGGTGGAAATTAACCCCCAAATATTCGACTGTTTTTTTACTTTATTGGTATAATTTGCAAACTGTACAAAATAGGAAAAAAGTCTTCGAACAAAACTTCTTACTTCTTTCGTCCAAATCTATAAAGGAAAGGAAAATATCGATTATTTGTTTATCATTTTTTCCAATTGTTTAAGCAATTAACGAATCATATACCACATGATAGATTTTTATAACATAGTTTATATATATAATAATTGAAGGTAGGAATACGAAATAGGGTAGAAATATGAGGTACTATGCTTTCGATCTATACAGAGTATTGGCATTTTCAATAACGATTGAAAAATATGAATTAAGAAGATTATAATAGCCTTTCGTAACAGCTATTGTTTTCCATTGGTGTTCCTTTGTTTAATGGAAAGTTTTAGTTTGGACCGCAGCACAAAGTTTTCGCGTGTTCGCATCGAAGTGAAATTTATTTCAATTTATAAAGTGATCGAAGTTCGTCATTGTTACAGATTGCACACTGCTCATTTTTGTTTCAAATACAATTTACTCGGGTTTTGTCGCGAACTAATAATATTTCAAGTACTACTGAACCAAAACAAGGATTTATTTTAAAATATTGTAAAAGTTACACAGCGTGAGTAAAATGTTTTATTTAGAGAAAACATTTTACTTTTCACGTTTATTTATCGCCATAAGATACGTGTCTTTTATGGCGACAAGTATTCTAAACACCTTTGTAATTTATGGTAAACAACTGTGAAGCATTTTCTGCAAGTTTCCTTTTTTTTACGCTTTAGTCGATACTTTATGAGTCGCGACATAAATTTTGTTCTTCTTTCCACCCCTTTTTTTTCCAAGAAGCAATTTCTATCAGGCGTCGAATTACCCACTTTTCTTCTTGCTTCGTTCGTTTCTCAATATCCGCTGCTTTAAATAGAATACAGTTTATCGACCACCGTTGACAAATAAATTTCTAGCAAAGTGGAATACAAATGTTTATCCGAACGATAGAATTATTTAGAGAATTAATAGACGTCACTAAATCCATATGAAATTGAAATTGACATGCAATCGGATTGAATTTGCATATGAAATCAATGTATAAGTAGTCTAAAATTTAGAAATCATTGCAACGAAGACGCATTAATATAGATTTATATTATAATCTTATTTAAAGCAATGCATCTAAATATTTTTTATGCTTAATACATTTTGATAATCATTTTACGGTTAATACAAAAACAAAGTTATTTCTGTGATAGTATAAATAAAACAATTCCTGAACCGTTTCACTGTTCCTATTTCAGATTAATAGATCATGAAATTGGTTATACGAATACTAATTAGTGTTGTCGTGATTAAGGCTAATTATAAGACAATGACAACGAATCTTGCATCAAGGGGTTAAATCGTGACCAAACCGTTTCGCTTTAAATGCAATACAAGTTACTATTTTCAATGATAAGGCAACTATATTTATACTTTTATTCTAACCCAATTAATAGATTACTTAATAGATTTTAATTAACCGAATTGTTCAAAGTCTGAACAATTTTTTCCTATTTCAATATTTAAATGCAAGCTATTGCTTTCAAGAATACGATAACTGTATTTATACTTTTATTGTAAACCAATTAATAGATTTTAATTAACCGAGTTTTCTAAAATTAAACCAAGTTTAATTTTATCGTTAACCGAGTTTAAATTCTATACAAAATTTTTAAATGCAAGCTATTACTTTCAAGGATAGAATCATGATCCCAACCAGCCTATTTATCGTATTTAAATGGCGTTATAAAATACTTGCGGTGCATGGATTTAAGATATAGTTACACTTCGCAATAAAATACGAGATCTAAGGTTCAGCCTGTCTTTCGATCCGCTCGTCATCAGGATTCATTTTCCAGAGTCAAGCGGATCACTCGTATTATGGCAGATTTTAATCGCGACAATATCGCGAACGGGATATCGAATTGCCAATCGCGATTCTGTTTCTTCTGGCCGCAATTAAACCGGATAATAGCAATAATAAGGACAATAATAACAATTATCGCGATGTAATCGTTACGGTACTGCGAGCATTCGCACGCGGATAACTCATGTTTATATCAGTTTTTTTTTCCTTTCTTCTTCGAGTTTCGCGTAATCTACTGTCTTTCGTGACGTTTTATTATCGCGAAGTTTCGATGTTCTTAAACGCGTGTTTTATTAGAATAATTTTAACACAATTCTCAAACGTTTACGAGATATAGGAGGTTGTGGCAGCTCTCCTGCACCCACCACTAGAGGGACATACGAAATAGGCTTTCTCGAAAGTACTCGCTCCAACTACCTCGTCCATATATATACCGCCTTTAACCTTCCTTCCAATATCCCAAGTCTCGCGCTCTCTTAACGCAGCCATCTCCAAGCATGAAACACAAAATCCCTGTCCCTCTACATCTCGAACCCCCCGTTCTTCCTTCTAGGTCTTGCATGACCTCAACACCACCCTCATCCCTCTCGAGGATGGGGGGCACTGCTTTTGATGACTCTTTTGTCCTATACTTTCCCATCTTGCACTTGCAAATGCATCCTTTTTAGGGGGTTTTTTTGAAAATTTTTCCCCTCACCATTTTTCACATAACTATTTGTAACTTCATTTCGGTAACACCAGTTTCAATACATCATGCACCACCGGTAAGGGGGCCCGCTATCTTGCCCCCAGGAACGGTTTACCCCACTCACATGACAAAAAAAAAAAAAAAAAGAAAAAAAAACCTTCCAATATCCCAAGTCTAAGGCAGGGCCTGCTAGGTAGCCTTACTGATGAGTCCACTAGCAGGCCCAGGATGAAACGCAACACCCTTCCTTTTCCTATTCTATCCCCTCTCTACAGCTCCACAAGGTAATCGATTTGGTTGTTGCAAAGTTTATGTAACAATTAGTAGACTAAGCATCTTTATACAACTTTATACTATTATTAAGAAATGAAACCGAAATGGAGGATTGTTTTATCCTGAAAATCAAACAATTTGTATTTTACTTGGAATATTTTAAAACATATTTTGCATAATACTCGAATTTTGTGCCTTTCGCAGATTTAAATCTTGTATAAACGCAGAAAAAATCCGCAGGGTGGTAATTAGTAATTTCCAAACAAAAACAAAAGAAATTATACAGAAATCGATGATGACTTATTAAAAAAACGTTCCAATATTTATTCTCACACAGTTGAATTTCGTTTTCGTCTACTGAATCGGAATCTTTTCTAACTATAATTCTGCAATTTAAAGCAAATAATTATAATAACCACTAAGTAAAAGAAGAAGAAAATTAATTAATCGCTTCAAAACGTTCCAGATGTTACACGCGCGAATTTTTCAATCCATTATGCGTCCCTTCAAATATTTTCCACCACCATTTCTCCCGGCTATAATATTAACTATTGTCTTGGATCGAAATAATATTGCGTCGCGTCGTTTGAAGTTTTGGAAGTTTGCGAGTTTTCGGCTTGGAAAGTGCGAATATTAATGAAGCAACTTAGTTGCTGGCTTGTTCATCGATAAATTAACTAGATACCGGATCATCTATCGCATTTGACGAGAGCTGAGGCCTGCAGTCTACAATATAATAGATGGATGAAGTTTACCTTAAATGGATTACATTTTTTCCCACGATTTTGTGCGCGTATTTGTTCGAAAGATTAATTATATTAGGATTATAAATTAATTCGCTGCCTCTATATTTACCCCTTTTTAACAACTATCTTTTTTATCGTCTACTAAAATTCAGCAGTCAGTCAAAAAGTGGTCTAAGATCGTGAAAAAAATAATAGAGAAATTATTTCGAGATTAAAAAAAAGCGCAATGAGTCTCGTATTTCTATTTGTCCGCGAATAAAATAAAATATTGTTTACCAAGACGCTGAATTAATTTACATTCCTAATATATAAAATATATAAAATATGAAAGATGAATCGATTATTAAACTGCAATAATATCAAATATTACGCGCGATAAGAACGTAGAACTGTTTAAGCATGTATTTCTAAAAAAAAAAAAAGTTACGTAAACTGGAATTATCGTAAAGATTTCTTTTTCAATCGTTCAAGTTAAATTCGCGGTATTTTTGGGATTATTGCAAACGCAGACAACAATCGGATGATCTATGCTAATTAAGGCGCCTTGTGTAACTGCGTCTATATTTACGAAACCATTTGCAATCGTTCAATATATTCAGTAGCTTCTCACGTTTTACGCGCACAATGCGATGTAAATCACTGTTCGACGTTAATAAAAATACCTGATTTTAATCGCTTGTCACGCGGAAACGCCGTTCTGCATTGCTAATGCATTACCAACGCCTAAACCGCGTACGAATAAAACAACGCAGAAGAATATCGTGAGGTACGCGACGATACGGAATAATTGAAATCGAATTCGTGCATAAAAAAGAAAGATTGTGTAGACCGGAACTCGGGGAGTCGAGGAAGATACGATTAATTCGTTTAACGTTACTTTTCTTTCGACGAACGATAGACGCAGACAGACCTTTCGTTGCCTGGCGTACCATTTTATATTTTTCAATATTCGAATAGTGGGGAAGAGTCCCGATGGAGAGAGCTAAGGGGTATGTTACCCCTTAGAATTTCCTACTTCCCCGTCAACGGTCACTCGGTCTTTCCCGTTACCTACCCGGAACTCGGCAGCCAGCAATAAAAAACCAAGGATCGCCTCGACTTTGAAATCACACGCGGGAATAGCGAAATTACAACTATCCCAAATCTTGGGTTCACGTGCTGACCAGCTGAAAAATTAACAAGTACTGGTTCCTTCGGCTTTATTGTTGCTACGGCAGGCTCTCACCTTCTAACACTCGCTACGCGACCATATAATTAAGCCTACGGGTCTACAGTTGGAAAAAAAAAAAGTTTCGGTCGAACTCGATCGTTATCGGATAAATGGAATTGAAAACTGGCTTTAAGTTAGCAGGCATTCGCCGCATTGTCTACATAATGGATGGGGGCTGCTTCACATAATACATGATTCATGCTTCTGAATCTCCGTCGGTAGCTGTACAAAGAAGATGAATCAGTTACGTTATAATAATATTTAAATACTTTCAATAAAGTTTCATAAATGTGCTTGCAGTCGTTCGTTACGCAACTATAGCCCATAGGATTTGCAAGCTTAATATGGGACTTCGATAACAGTTCTACGCTTTTGTGAAACCGAGAAGTTCTTATTTTTCTAAGATGAATCTACAGAAAATCACTTTTAACCCTTTGACTGCTTTGTATGCTTATTACATAAATAAATCATATATAATAGTATATATATTGTACAAATGATTAGCGTTAATTGCACGTTAGATATTATCGATGACTTTAGTGTTTTCTTTTCTTTTGATAACAATTAATTTGAAGATAATCGTAACTAAGAATTCTGCTATTAATAAATGAAATATTTTATTTATTCATTAGTCACAAATTAAAACTGAAACGTGATCGTTGCGCATATCGAACGCATAATTTTTTAATATGCAGTCGAATGGTTAATATGCGTGACTTCATATTTGCATGTTACGTTACTATGTATTTACACGTTCTATGCTATACTAACATTCTTTTTCCTTGGAATTGCAGAACTTCTCTGAAAAGAAGAATGTGTTTGGATCGATAGAATCACGAAGAACCGTGGCAGGGTCAACGTATAATGTATACAAGGTAAAACACGATTGTATTCTATAAAATATTGCGGCGATATAATGTTACAAAACATTGGAAGTACGAAAACGTGTTGTTATTTGGAAGAATTCAAACATTTTAAAGGGCAAACGTTTCAACATAATTTACTTCTTCGCATGCAAAGACACGAAGAGTATTTCAAGGTAGTCAAGTGGCTTTTAAATAGAATTGCGCGCTTTTCAATGCGTGCAATGTTGCAAAAACACAGCAGGGTACGTAACGAAATTTTTCAAAATTAAATTAACTCAAGCTTCGACAATTTCAGGACGTCCTTTATTTGCTATTAACCCTTTGCACACCGTTCGCTCAATTATGCCACCAAATTTTAATTTCCTCAAAGTATTCATACTCATTTTCTTTTCTTTTCTTTGGGAGCAAAGAGAAAAGTTGGAGACAAATCTTTATCTTCTCAAAATAAAGTCTTTCAAATCGTGTGTTGAAATTAGTGGTAGATAAGACTATTAACTCCTTGCCCTACAATAATTGTCACACTCGTTCTGTGAATTATATTACAGAACCATAGATTAACAACAAAAATACGTCTACTATCGAGAATGACATTTAATTTGAACGTTAATTTTAGTTAATTTGTATTATAGTACGGGGTTGTTGAATCGTTAAATTTCCTATAACATTCGAATGATTTGTACGTGGCACGATATAAAAATAGTGATCAACTGATGCTAGCCTAAATGGCTAATAAAATAATTGTAGGTCAAGGGGTTAAAGTCGTTTTACATGTAACTTCATTCTTCGCCGAGAAATAGCCACACTATTTTGCCACCGAACAAAATTAGAAAATCATTTAGAATCATAGTAGTGATTTGATTCGCCGTGAACGATAACGTGCACTGATTACAAATACAATAATTTTTGCCATCAAGAATACGAGCCATGTTTCAAATCTACAAATGAACTTTTATTATTACAATATATTGTAATATATGCAAGCCTTTATTATTGCATCATTTATTGCTACGAATGTTATTCCATTCGCGTCTATTGCATTTTCTAATTCCTTACCGCTATTCCATTAATTCGTCGTTTAACGTTGGTTACAAAACTTTCGTCCACTCTACCGAATTTTCCAAAAAGTAGTCGCTCTATTCGAACGTTCGAATATCCGCGAAATTCATTAGAGGCAACTCTATTGTTTCCCCGTAACGAGCAACATGCAATCCTGCCAAAATCTCCGCTACGACAAAAGAACCACCCCGATAACCCGAAGCATCGGCGAACTGTTCAACGTCCACATATATAAGCCCACCCTCTCGAAGCGTAATCACAGTTACGCAGCGGTGTATCGGATCGATTATGATTTGCGTGTAATTAGCGCGTTCCGCTAATTATCGCGCAGTCGAAAACAGTTCGGAGCAGTTTCTTGCTGCAGTTTAGCGAAGCGTAATGCCCGTGTATCGAGGCTGCCTGTAATTAGCAGGATTTATCAGCCGTGACAAATCTACGGGACGATTGCGCGTCACGATTAATCAGAAGGTCTCTCTCTCTCTCTCTTCGGTGCGATGGTAACCGTGGAAATATTCGTGGAACGATTTCCACGGGCTCGCGCCTCGTTACCCGGGCTTGTTCTCAGACAACAATAACCACGCAACCGGTCGTATGAATAATTCCCGCCGCGCGAGCGCCGCCATTTTGCAATTGCCGCAACGCGACATAAACCGTGTTTCTTTCTTTTCCGTGGCATACACACACACACGCGAATAAAATACGATGCCTCGAGTCGAGGAAAGAAGCGAAAGTGACGGAATTATGAATCATCCGGGGAATTCTCGATAACGCGGCCGTGAATAAGACGCGAACGGAAGTGTCGGAGTCGCTCGGTTTCTGGTTGCGTTGCCCTTCGAAGTCGAGTACCTGAAATGTTGACGGCCATCGGGATTTTTTTGATACGATTAGCGTGGACGTTGTAACACGCGCCAATTTAATGGAGAAAATGTATATATCGCTGTTTTGCGCGTTCTATGGAATATAACACATTTTTAACCCTTTGGATTTTAACGACGTATTTATGACGAGACGCGTACATTTCGTCGTGTGGAGCTGTAGAGAGGGGGTAGAATAGGAAAAGGAAGGGTGTTGCGTTTCGTGCTGGGCCTGCTAGTGGACTCATCAGTAAGGCTACCTAGCAGGCCCTGCCTTAGACTTGGGATATTGGACGGAAGGTTAAAGACGGTATGTATATGGACGAGGTAGTTGGAGCGAGTACTTTCGAGAAAGCCTATTTCATATGTCCCTCTAGTGGTGGGTGCAGGAGAGCCGCCACACGTCGGAAGTTAAGGTTTAACCCTTTGCAGACGAGTGTCGACAAATAGTCGCCTAATCATTTTTTGGCTTCCTGAACCTATGTTGACTTTTAAAGCAGAAAACTGAACGTAATGAATACTTAACGCAATAATAAACATTTGAAATCGTTAGGAATTATATGGTTTGGAACTCGAAAGCCTGAAAATTCAAACACGTAGAATTCAAAACTAAAGTACTCCCATAGGTGTTATTACTTCTCGTCCGCAAAGGGTTAAGTTTCTTCAATTCTACTTTCACCAATTCAATTTTTACTTCTTTAAAATCAGGACGAATTTCTCCTTTTCCAGATATATAAAATATTAAATTCTTGCAACAGTCGGAGAAGTGTACTTATTTATATCATATTGTGGAGTTGTAGAGAGGGGATAGAATAGGAAAAGGAAGGGTGTTGCGTTTCGTCCTGGGCCTGCTAGTGGACTGATCAGTAAGGCTACCTAGCAGGCCCTGCCTTAGACTTGGGATATTGGAAGGAAGGTTAAAGGCGGTATATATATGGACGAGGTAGTTGGAGCGAGTACGAGAAAGCCTATTTCGTATGTCCCTCTAGTGGTGGGTGCAGGAGAGCCGCCACAATATCATTGAAAAAGGGTTTGAAGCGCGAAGGGTCAAAAAATAGAAAATGGTTGTGCATACAAATATTTCCTACAAATTGATGATTTATCGTCTACAAAGCTAATACGCCTGAACCGTAAAAATGTCGAATATTCGAAAAGGGATCCAAGCGTAAGAAGCGTGCTTGAAAATGAACTTTCGCCTTCTTGCACGATGAAACAACGTAACGGTATGCGATGGAAAGATTCTTAACGTATTTTCCATCGTCGAGAGCGAACGGGCGAAACGAGACGTCGTCGTTCGACGACAAACAAACTAAAACAGCGTAATGGAGCGTCATTGTTGAAAAAAGGCGCGACAAGGCCGTGGCTCGTCATTGGATAATTGGACGGTGGTAGTTGCACCCGTTGCTGATATTCGTATTCATAGCCACGCATGCTTCTCTGATGCAACGCTCTTCATGGAATAATGGCTCGGAACGATTTCGAACTCGAGTCACCGGGCGTAACGGTGACAACAACGCGTCCCCTCTAAATAGAGGGACAATTCGAAGATGAGTCCGAGGTTTGTTTCGTGGCTACGGCGAACGGGGATAGCGCGCAATACTCGCGATACTATCGGTGTTACTCTATTAGACCGATGAGAAATTGATAAAAGTCGCGATTCACGCGATATACAAGCCATTAACCCGTTGCTTTACAACGACGAGTGTAGCACGTGAAACGGATTATAGCTTAAATGCAACAAATGCACGTCGAATTTTCAATAAATTATAATTTCAACTCCATGTATATTATGACGCTATAAGAGTAACGTTTATGAAATACAAATTAATTACGAGTAATACGTCAATGTTTTATATCCGATATGGCATCGAAGCTGTAAATGTCGAACTTGAAACTTCTCAGCGGTTGAAAAATTAATAGGCCAAGGGGTTAAATAGAGAGCAAAATGACGTTTGGTTTAATTAAACGACCCGTGTCTCTTTCGACGTTTTTTTTGCTAATCGTACGAGGATTAGTCGACAATTATTTGCAACGTGTTTATAAAATTAACATCTCGTTGGTGGTAACGAAAGGGTTAATAAACGTGTACGTGTTCACATATACAACATATGTGTATGTATTTATACATATACGTTTACATAGTTACAAATACGTATATATACTTATACATATATGTATATATAAACATATTGTATATATGAACATATACATATAAACATATACATATAAACATATACAACATATAAAGATGTACATATAAACATATACAACATATAAAGATGTACATATAAACATATACAACATATAAAGATGTACATATAAACATATACAACATATAAAGATGTACATATAAACATATACATATGCATATAAATATATATATATATATAAACATATACATATGCATATAAACATATATAGATAAACATATACGTATGCATATAAACATATATATACAAACATCTACATATGCATATAAACATATATATACAAACATATGCATATGCATACAAACGTATACAATAAACATAAACATAAACATTCGTAATCGACTAATACATACCATGCAAATGTGCAAATGTGTCTCGAACATAAACTACTAATGAAACAAATATTTCCCCTTTCTCCGACTCAATTTTCACGAAACGTCGAACGCTGTTCGTTCGATTTTCCTCGGCCCTTTGGTTTCCAATCTTACGAACGATTTCAAAGGCCAGTTTCCTCCGGCACTAATTGCAATTAAAGGCATCGACCGAAGCGGCAAGAGCTCGATAAGTTTACCGATGAAACGGTTCGTCGAGCTGATTTCACGAAGGGAACCCGTTGACGTTCGAACTCTTTTCCTTCTTCCTTGAAAATTGGCCGGGAAAGTCTTTCGGAGAAGTGTCTCGGGAAGGATGCTTATTAAATTATTAGGTACACTTTTATGCGAGCTCTGCAACCACGGTCTCTTCAAACAACGTTCGCGTTAATCTTATTTAAAGGAATGGGAGTAACTCGTAAGCTTGCAATTTTTGTTTTGCAATTTCTCGTGAAAGAAAGGTGATTCATCGTTTCGTAACAATATTTGGAGGTTCAAATTCGACAGCAACGTAACATTTTATCATTTTATACTTCAGACTAATTTACTCACCAATAACTATACCGTTTGCACGCGTAAACTACGCGAGCATTTTTCGTTAGCGTATTATACAAATATCGCGTCGCAGTCAAAGATTTAACCCTTTGCGGACGAGAAAAAATAATACGTAACAAATTTCCACTCAATTACAAATCCATCACGGACATATTTAATAACGCTAAACGAATTCTTGCTGAATTATTATCGAAAGTGCATATTAGTGTCACTGATCCAAATTTGCTGCTTTGAAAACCGACATTTATCCATAGTATCGAAAAAGTTTCGGCGGCTATTTGTCGACGCTCGTCCGCAAAGGGTTAATAGAATTAAAGGAACGGCATCTAAATGAGTTCGTTTATCGTGCAAATGTAATAACGTGTACTTTGTACGTTTATTATTGTTATTGAATAGAGCAATTGTTGAGAGTATTCTTCGTCGCTGTGGATAGCTGTTCGAGATCACAGAGAAACGATCGAGAATATAGCGAGCGGTTTTCCACGGTTACAGAACGTGTTTCTGGTGAAAAGAGCGGACATAATAGAAAATCGATAGGTTCTCCTTTGGTCGAACGATCGCTACGTTTTGAGCCACTTTTTGAACTACTTCCGTGAAATGGCGTTGATTACGCTCGAAAAGAGATTTGTCGACCACTTTCTTTCCGCGTTATAGATAGAAATAGAGAAATGCAATACACTATTCGCACAATGTAACGTTTCATTTATTATAAGTGTAAAATAGTTGCTTTAAGTTGCGCCTTTATTGGCATTCATCTTCTTGAATATTAAATATTACCCCTATAAAAATATTTTGCAAAATTTTTGTATGCTTTTCCTAAACTTTCAAAAAATAACGAGGTGTATTTCTTTAAGCGGTTCGTAAAAAAACCAGTCATTAACTTTTACGCTCAGCTGACATATATATCACTACTTATTATGAAAATATGAAAGTAGAAGCATAATGCTGTAGATAAGTGCAAAAGCTTTAATTGCTTTTCAATAGTTTGTGCAGTAAACCACGTGTCGACTTTCGAAGTAAAAATTATCAGTTTTTTTATGGAAGAGAAATTCGGCTGCATTTATAATAGTTCGCAAAAGTTATCGAAAAAAATAGCAATTATCCGATTTATTAAATAAACGATTGTTGGCAACGAAACACACAATCCTCTCGTTTATCATCGAATGAGAATTTATTAATCGAAATGTCAAAGATAACAAATATCTTAAGACTTTCGGATTAGTCTGTACGTCGAGAGCGAAAGGTAATTAGAGCCAATAAAAAGTGAAGTCGATATTTCTTTAACGATACGTTTGTTGTGACATAAAAATTCTATATATTTTTAGTTGGACATCAGTGAAAACTGGAATGTGAGAATGGAAGAATGTAATGGAATAAATTGCTGTTACAGTTTTGAATCATTTATACAATGTAGGTATGTTAGTGGTTATCCATTAATTAGAAATAAATGAATGTACATAAATTAGATATGATAATTACACATACTCCTAACACACATTCATACACTAATGATCTAATGGTATTTTATCTAATCTATCTTACAGTAGTTACAACTTCCAGTCCTGCAGAATTTTCATTCTCGATAGATCGAACGAATTTCATTGCAAATATTCATCGTGAACTATTAATTATTGCGCTATTCATTCAGAATATTTATAAATACGTACGATACTTGGCACAAATACATGCGAATGCATAAAACTATAATATTTTATTTTGTCTTGCGGTGAAAGTATTTATTTCTTCGCGCAGTCAGACAAAATTTCTTAAACTTTAAATTTCAATTATTCGCATATTTTAGGACATATTTTTTGGAATAGGAAAAGTGGTACGAAAATCGATAGAATATAAAGTTACAAACAAAAAAGATTCTTATTGATAGACGAGATTTCGTAAAATATCAATGAACTTCATTGTTTACGTAAATAAAGGATAAATAAAATTGAACCGAGAAACTTAAAGAATGTTACTTTGATTATGCTAAATTTATAGCGTATCAGAGTCATATTAGAAAGAGAAATAATTTATATACATATTTATAACAATAAGTTTCGTCCACTTTAATTCAGGTACGTAAATTTTCGTGAAGCATATTTTTTTAAAAAACAAAATCATCTTTGTAGAATACGACATTGTGAGATACATTTGATACTAATCTTCGCAGAATTTTAACAGAATTTGAATCAATACAAAGTTATAAAATCACCAAGAAAATTGATCTATCGAAGAACATCAAGGTACGTAATATTAACTCGTAACTAATTTTAACTTACAACTTATCTTCTAATTATAACTACTGCTAACTAATTATAACTTGGTTATAGTTAAGGTAGTTATTATAGTCGCGTTTTGATGTTCGAAGGGTTTTAATCGACTTTAAATTAACATCGTATCCGTTAATATTCTTCGATCAATCTTTTGGCAAGTCTTAAGATTTTGCGTTACCTTGAACTTTTGCTATTTTCTTGTTTTCGGGCAAGTGATAAATTTCTCGATGCTTTGAAAATGATTAGATTCTTCCGTGCTTCCAAGAAGCGATAGATTGTCTCGTACTTCGGACAAGTGGTTCATACTTCATCCATGCAAGGGCCAATATACTTCCGCTTTCGGTATCATTATATTTTGCAAGGACCGTATAAATTTGGTGTAGCGACGTGAGTTGCATTATCTTGAAATTTTATTGCTTCGCAAGAAACTCGAATCTTGCTACTATCTTAATGGCCACGTGTCAACTTTGCTGCCCATCTTATTATTTTACTTTTATTGTTATTATTAGATCGCGAATTTTTACGTAATCATGTGAAATTTAAAGTTGGTAAAATTAAATTAACATGGGAAATTTAAAGTTAGAAATTAATTGATCGAATTAATTTAATCATGACGAATCTATCCGAAATAATCTCTATGGGAATTTTAAACGTGTTCGTTTGTTAAATGTGTACATATATTTTTTCCAATAACGAAATACAATTTCTATTATCATTCTCATACGCTGATTAAAGTGTAACAATACAAAGTATGTGAATATTTGGGCTCATACTAGTCTTATAATAATAATAAGAAACTAACATCATTTATGCATTACGAATCTTTCAATTTCAATGTTCTGTAGAAAAAGGGTTAATATCCAGAATTGATAAGTAATTCATATATATCAGATATCTTAAATCTTTTCGAATAATTCTTAACGAACAATTTTTGTGCTACGATTTGCCTATTATTAACTCTACAATGAATACTAAATTATGATTGATTTCTTACCACTCAAACTGGACACATATATGTTCCATTAGATACGAAAGTTAAATAAAGTTAAATAAATCTAATTTATCAGTTACCCAATATTTATCCAGGCTAATAGCTTAGTAACGTATTAAAATTTTCATTGCCACTTTTAATTGACGAAAACTTTACGTAAGGTTCCTTTAAAATTGTATAATATATTACATAATAAATCTTTGAAAAAGTAAATCGATATACAGTGCGACGTATAATCGCTTTTCTATCGCGATGACGCGATTAATTACATCACAACGAATCCATGTAACAACATTAATCGACCACTCCTGCCTGTCTCCTAGTTCAGCTTTTATTTCCACGCATTGCCAAGTTTGCTCTTATAGCAACAAGGACGATCGATTACACGTGACTCGAGCGACAATCGATTAAATCTGTCGGCTAATCGTGCACAATCGCAATCGTACACGAGCAAGCCAATTTTTTTTATGACTTCGTCAGGGTTTTTCACTATTTTTCAACCCCTCTATTATAACCATAAAACTATAAGTATACAGTGAAATCTGGTTACTATAATCACGTATAATGTTATCAATCGACTTTATTGTTTTCATAATCAATCGATATCAAAAATCTAAATAAAATTAGTTAATAATGGATATGTGAACAAATTTCCGAAAGGCGAGTCGAATAGTTAAATATTTCAATGGGATACGTAAAAGATACTTGTTTATTTCTATATTTCATTGAAACAAATTTTCATTTCTCATGATATAAACGTATAGTTCCTTTAGTTTTCTTTATAAATATTTTAGGAGTTTCATATTAGATACCACTTTTCCAAGCTACTTCTGTTACTTATTTAAAATAACATCGAATCATTCGAATTGCTTCACACCGAACAATTTAAATACGATTATCTATTACTTACTTCACTCAGTCGCAGATTAACCCCTTGCTCAACTATTATTTTATTACCTACTTAGGCTACCATTAGTTGACTACTATTTTTGCATCGCGTCGCGTACAAATCGTTTTCAACATTGTACACAACATTTCTTTAATAACATCCAATCTTATAATACAAAATTAATATTAGTTATCAAACGAAATTTTATCCTTATCAACAGGCATTTTTCTTGAACCTGCGTCATAATTCATAGAACGAGTGTAACTTATTATTGTAGGGCAAATGGTTTAACAAAAGACAACGTTCTCTATTTCTGGCATACTTTTAAAGTCAGCCGCGTTCCATTACGAAAAATGCTACGAATCTTTCCCAAATATTTAATATCGTATCATTCCGATGGAAATAAGGATATCCTTAGAAGTAAAGGGGATCGCTGGCGAGACAGAATTCGAAGCAAGCACGAGCTCGAAAGGGGTTAAGGCTCGCTCTCCGAGACGCGATCCAATTACAACGCGGAACAATGGGCCGAGAAATTGGTCTGAAATTTTGATATGCTCCCGTACCCTTTTCGTCCGGTGAGGCGGACCGGAAAAATCGACAAAGGCACCCCTTTTAAAAATTGCACGTGCCCCCGGAACTGCGTTCTTCGGCACAATACGTTTATTGTGAAGGGTGATCCACGAAGAAACCGTACAACGGTAAAGTTCAGAGAAACCATTGCTACTACGTACAGTTGCTCGCAAAATTCAGCGTACACCTATATGCACGTGTGTTGCCAATGAAAAATAGCCGAAAGGAAAATATACAGCTCACGAAACTAAATGTAAATCTCACGAAACTGTATTTTTGTTACGAACAGATGAATATTTATTTCAACTATTTTTCAATAGTCATAGTTAATGATGATTTATATGAAACTTACCCTCGTTAAAATGTTTAACTATTTGACTAGTCTTTCAGAAATTTTTGCGCATCGCGGAAGAGAAAAACACTTGCTTTTCAATGATAGACGTTTCGATTAATGATTAATTGTTAATGTGATCCATTATCGTGTATAAGGAACTGATGCACATGATTGTCGTTAATATTCATTGTTTAGTTATCGAGATTTTACAATGTTCCATATCACCTAGATTTACCTTATATAATATGTACGAATTTCTTGCAAAAGACAGCTTTTCGAACATCTTGTTGTTACGAAACGTTTTATAGCCTAAACGGATAATTAAACGCAACCCTACCGCGTCATTACTTGATTATGATTCATCCAATATTGTATTCTCATTTCCCATTCCACGCGTCGTTATTTTCTCAGCGAAAGGAAATCCTGCTACGTGCAAAGTCTAATTTGAAATTCCTTCTGCTTATCGTTAGAAGTTCCATGTTTATGACTTCATAAAGACTACGGATAACACGTATCCTGCACGGTGTACTTCTTATTACATTTTTACGGGCGCAATTAAGGAAATTGGACTTTAATGGAGACGTGTCTCATCTTCTAAACGTTACAACGTCCACTTTACTTTAGACGTTTTAAGCGTGCCCGCGTTTTACGCGTATCCTGTACTTTTTTTCTGCAAGTTTCAACCTGCTATGAATTCATAAAAAGTTGCACTCTAATTACTATATTTAGCAAACTATGCTAATGCAATCTCTTCGGTAGCGTACGATACGAAAAATAGAGAAGTATTAATAGAAGAAAAGTTTTGTCAAGATATGATTAAAATATTTTCTTTCGCTTCAGTTTTTAGACTTCTACTTTTTTTACGTAGACGATAGTGTTTCTAAAAATATACATTAATATTTATGGCTATGTGAAAATACAATCTTACCTTTGCGATTGAAGTGGCGGTAAAAATGTGCAAAGTAAGAGAAAATTCAGTAAGAAAAAGACTGAAAGATTCTTCATTACGAAATGCATACCTTGAAGCAGCTTTGTATAGTAAATTTTCTTCATATCGATCCTGTTAAGCGAATAACGAGATTATTATGTCAGCAACAGGATTACCATTGAACTCGATGACTCGAATTACACAACACTTAATAATGCAAATCTCTGTCTTAAAAACGACGTTTTATATGCATCGACCTAATAGCATATCAAAGAGTTGAAAGCATTTAAAACGTGTTTACTTACTTTTCATCATTTACATACGCAATAAGTATTATTTGCTGAAATAACTTGTAGAAACCGATTTTATAGAAAAGAAGTAAAGTGTTTATCAATATTCTGTTGAAAGTGCAAAAGTAGTAAGGATTAAAAAATCGAATTAATTTTGTAGTATTTTTTGCGCAATTGCAAATGTAGAAAATAATTATAATAAGCATAATATACGCTGTATATTCTAATAAACATTTAATCATTGGGAAGCAATTTCGGATAATTAATATTGGATATTTATTTCGTTTCTTGGCTACATTAATTATTAGCAATTGGCACAATAATACTTTCCAATTGATCGATCAATTAATTAATAACGTTCACTGGATTAATACGTATTTCGTGCAAGACCATTTAATTAAATTTCCGTGACGAAATTTCATTCCGGATTCCCTCGAATTTATTGCAATTAACGTTAAACAGATATTTAATTGGGACAAGAAAAGTATATTCAAATTCTCACTGGAATTTAACTACTTGTTAAATTCAATATGCGAGATCTTCTAACAAAAAGATTTTAATTAATCAAGTAAAACGACATTACCAGTATTTAGTCTCTCTCTGAGATTCTTTACTAAAATTTTTGGAAATTTTTCATTTCTTCCCTTCCACGGAAATCTTAAATAAAAACCGAAAGATAATAAATGTATGTATAAACGTATTAATATAAATACTATTATATAGTAGACCAAAGACAAAAAAGGTGTCAAATTTACAATGTACAAAATCTAACTATACACGCATTATAAAAAAATTGTTCTCGGAGTAATAATGCCTCAACGTAATAATAACATTAGACAAGAAATTAGTCTATAAGATCCGTAGAAATCTTTAGTAAAAGGCGAAAGATGATAAACGATACGATGCGATATATAATAAATACCATGCAACGCAATAGCGTAGGGAAATTATCATTTTTATTTCTAATTTCGTTCTTCGGTCGGTATCGGGATTCGAAAATGCCCGCGGGCGTCTAAAAGACGCTCGGGAAAGTTAGTGGAGCATGTAGCCGCATCCCGTATCCGGCGAAACACCATGCAACGAACAACTGCGGCTTCTGGCCTGCCGCCAACAACAATGGAACACCATTGCTGGAACAGGTGGTCACGAGCCGTTGATCTTCGAACCGACGCCTTTAGCTATGGGGATAATGCAGCCTAAGGTGGCCCGGAATTTACGACGCGGAATCTTTTTTTTTCTTTATCGCCCCGTTCGAGAGCTCGTGCATCTCCGCGGGGAAGCTACAATGTGGAAGAAAAATGGGTAAAGCAGCTTATACAGCGTAGAGTGCGCGGATACGACGAGAGGTAATATTGTCGAGGAGGATAGAAGGGAAATTTTCTTCTTTAGAATGTTTTTTCTCCTACCATAAAACTGACGCTAACGCAGCCCGGTTTTTTTTTCACTCGGGCACTTTTTAATCAGTTTCACCGGAATTGCTTCTCTATGGTGTTGGACGTTTTTCTTTTTTTTTTTTATAGTCGCGTGAGAGAATTGTTAGAGAGTAATGAGGTAGATTGTATATACTTGCGATTAAGTAATCGATATCTATGCCTGTTCTAATAAATACAGTGATATGCATAGATTTTTATATGCATATTATAGGCATAGATAGATTATTTTAGCTATCGTAGCTTGGTGAATTAGATTTTAAACGTGGAAGAAAATTTTGGACAAATTGTATGAATCAATATGATATACGTATAATCAATAATGATCGCGCGTACATTTTATGCTGAATTGCAGCAAATTATATAAGCACTAGATTAATTATAAGGAAGTATGTTACTAAATCACTGCTTAATATATCTGGCGTTTTTAATTCGGATCGAAAATTTGTTTACTATTTCAACGCGTCAATTATTCAAACATTCTCGAAACAACTTTTCTTCAAATGATTCTTCTTCAATTATCGATATACAATATATCCTCTTACCAATTTTCATTCGATTCATCGAAACAACCCCAACTGAACGTTGGAGCGTTATAAAAATTCATTTACTGATAAAAACAGCGAGAAAGATAATATATTCTCCTAACAGCGTTTCCTCGATTAACCCTTTGGGGACAGGCGTAAAACGTACATTTAAATTCAACGTAATGCCGCGTTAAATACCAGCGAAAACGATAATAAAATAGTCGTATCTCTGAATAGAAATTCCGCAGGCGAAAACGGAGAAAAGCTGGGCGCGAAATTCGAAGCACTCGAGACCTAAATCGTTCGTGAACTCGTCGCAAGGACGAATTCGTGAGCGAATCGCGAATTATTTACGATCGTTCGCCCTCTGCTCGACAACGCCGAGAGACCGGGCGAAAGTGTGCTGGCGGAATGCAGGAAAATTTACACGCGCCGTAGTTGCGCCAGCTCGCTCCTCGACATGCAACAATGGGCCTTTAATTATCCGCGATTCGCCTGTGCCTCTATTAGCATGCAAATTACGGAAGTCGGGTAACGCGATTCCACACTGCGGCTCGTGGAAGCGAGAGGAAGAGGAAAAACTATGGGGAGAATTGCCGGTCGAAGAGAGGAAGTAAGATATAAACGAAGAAAGAGGAGAAGAGGAAGAAGAAAGGGAAGCGGAGTGGAATAACGAGAAAGATTCGAAGCGAGTTAGGAGAGGGAAGAGGAAAAATGAGGCGGGAATAGGAAACGGCGAAAGTGACGGAGAAAGAATGGAAGTGAAATTTAGGAGACTAAAATGTGGCGCGCGGAGTGAAAAGAAAATGGTCCGGCAAGTTTGGGGATGGAAAAATGGGAGAGGGAAAAGGTTGTGGCGGCTCTCCTGCACCCACCACTAGAGGGACATACGAAATAGGACTTTCTCGAAAGTACTCGCTCCAACTACCTCGTCCATATATTATATACCGCCTTTAACCTTCCTTCCAATATCCCAACGTCTAAGGCAGGGCCTGCTAGGTAGTCGCACTAATGAGTCCACTAGCAGGCCCAGGACGAAACGCAACACCCTTCCTTGTTTCCTATCCTATCCCCTCTCTACAGCTCCACAAGGTAAAGTGTTTTTCGTCGTGGATGAAAATGGATGAGAAAAGTTACGAGATTGGAACAATTCGACGAATGGATAATTCGACGAGGAGGAAGGATTAAATAAGAGGAACAGACGAAATCGGAATGATGAGAAAGTGTAAAGAGTATTTCTGCGATTTAATAGCAAAATAATCGAACAGATTTAAACATTCTTTGTCCAAATTGTCACGTTAAAAGTTAAGAATTCGGTCTTTCGTGATATAGAGTGAGAATTAACCCTTTTGGCTTACGACAACGAGTTACAGTCGTGATTTAGTCCGTGGACCAATTACAATAAAAGCATGCTGTATTTTCTAATCAATTGTAGACTCGTAGGCTTAATCATATGGTCGCGTAGCGAGTGTTAGAGGGTAAGAGCCTGCCGTAGCAACAATAAAGCCCATGGAAGCAGTACTTGTTAATTTTGCAGCTGGTCAGCACGTGAACCCAAGATTTGGGATAGTTGTAATTTCGTTATTTTCGCATGTGATTTCAAAGTCGAGGCGATCCTTGGTTTTTATTGCTGGCTGCCGAGTTCCGGGTAGGTAACGGGAAAGACCGAGTGACCGTTGACGGGGAAGTAGGAAATTCTAAGGGGCAACATACCCCTTAGCTCTCTCCATCGGGACTCTTCCCCACCATTCGAATATTGAAAAATATAAAATGGTACGCCAGGCAACGAAAGGTCTGTCTGCGTCTATCGCTCGTCGAAAGAATAAAATAACGTTAAACGAATTGAATTGTATCTTCCTCGCCTCCCCGAGTTCCGGTCTACACAATTTTAATTCACATCATTTCGATTTGTAGGATTGAGAGATCGAAGATCGGTAGGTACGAATTACGTATAATACTTCAGTGCTTTGCATTCGATATAGTGTTACAATAAAAAGTAGTCAAAATTCAAGTGAATACGCTTCGAAAAATTCGTAAGCCAATGGGATAATCAAAGATCTGAAGACACAGATTGAAATATATAAAAAGAAAAGAAATGGCATTCATGGAAATAAAAATACATTTTGTGGGAATAAATGGAATATGTTTAATGAAACTGAATTTGTGATTTAAAAATATGAAGAAGACTTAAGACTGCAGAAGAGTTTTTGGAAAAATAAAAGAAGATCGCGAAGATTTAATAGACGATGAAAAATAGTTAATAGTTTTTAACTACGACGTGGGAGCAGAAGCGTTGCGAATATTAATATCAAAAAGATGAAAGAGAATAATATTAGGAGGAAAGGTAAAAGATATAGTTGCATGGCTTTGAATTATGCTTGTAACGAAAACTTAAAAATTTGAATAATTGAAAGGACAAAGGAGGAGAAGCGTGCCTCGCTGAGAGAAGAAGATTTAAAAAAAGATGTGAAAATTGCTTACAAAAGGTAAAATCTGAAGAATATGCAAGCGTGGAGGAGGTTGAAGCGGCAGGCGCGAATGAATAATGAAACACCATGAATATTTAAAAATAGCGAAGGAAAAAGTAAACGTGGGGAAGAAAATGCAAGTTTACTAGAATCACGTTACGGAAAGCTAACAAATATGATGCTGACAAGAAGAATAATGAATACAAAATCCGAACTAAAGCAAAAATATTCTAAAAAAATAAAGCTTCATGAAGATATATAAAAAAAGGAAATAAATAGACAAAAGTATATCAACGAGAATTGTACCAAGAATTCTATTCGTAAATTATGTTTTCCAATTCGAGGATCATACTTTACAAAAACAATAAAACTTCTGGCCAACCGAGTATTAATAAAATTGTATTTAAACAAAAATTATTGTATTTAAACGAAATACTTGCCGTTGAATTATTAATGTAACAGTGCAGGTAAACCAGAAAGAAAGTGCCGCCACGAGAAACGAAAGAAAAAATAGATGCGAGAGAGTGTAAAAATAATAACACGGAGGAAGGAAAACATCAGTAATACGAGCGCAGCGAAGAACAAAGGGAAAGTTGAATTAAACGAGAATAATGAAGGGAAAAAAGTATAAAATAAATAGAACGAGGAGGAGAAAAATGAAGGTGGAAGAAGCTGGAAAAGGAAATTCGTAAACAGAACGGAAAGAACGGAGAAACTCGAGCCGAAGCGTAGGGATATTGTTGTAGGTAGCGATGGAACAAATTTAGGGACATACTTTTATTAATCCTTTGCGGACGAGCGTCTGCAAATAGCCGACTAATCAATTATTGGTTTTCCGGACGCGCGTCCATTTTTACAGCAAAAAATTTACATCGGTATCGTTAAGAAACGCATCGAAAGATTTTCAAATTTGGCGGCTTGGAATTTGAAAGCTTGGAAATTTAGAGGCTTGCAATTTGAAAGCTTGGAAATTTAAAGGCTTGCAATTTGAAAGCTTGGAAATTTAAAGGCTTGCAATTTGAAAGCTTGGAAATTTAAAGGCTTGCAATTTGAAAGCTTGGAAATTTAAAGGCTTGCAATTTGAAAGCTTGGAAATTTAAAGGCTTGCAATTTGAAAGCTTGGAAATTTAAAGGCTTGCAATTTGAAAGCTTGGAAATTTAAAGGCTTGCAATTTGAAAGCTTGGAAATTTAAAGGCTTGCAATTTGAAAGCTTGGAAATTTAAAGGCTTGCAATTTGAAAGCTTGGAAATTTAAAGGCTTGCAATTTGAAAGCTTGGAAATTTAAAGGCTTGCAATTTGAAAGCTTGGAAATTTAAAGGCTTGCAATTTGAAAGCTTGGAAATTTAAAGGCTTGCAATTTGAAAGCTTGGAAATTTAAAGGCTTGCAATTTGAAAGCTTGGAAATTTAAAGGCTTGCAATTTGAAAGCTTGGAAATTTAAAGGCTTGCAATTTGAAAGCTTGGAAATTTAAAGGCTTGCAATTTGAAAGCTTGGAAATTTAAAGGCTTGCAATTTGAAAGCTTGGAAATTTAAAGGCTTGCAATTTGAAAGCTTGGAAATTTAAAGGTTTGCAATTTGAAAGCTTGGAAATTTAAAGGCTTGCAATTTGAAAGCTTGGAAATTTAAAGACTTGCAATTTGAAAGCTTGGAAATTTAAAGTCTTGCAATTTGAAAGCTTGGAAATTTAAAGGCTTGCAATTTGAAAGCTTGGAAATTTAAAGGCTTGCAATTAAATAGCAAAATACTCCCTTAAGTGTTACTATTCCTTGCCCGCAAAGGGTTAATTCCTAGACACCCTGATATCAAACGCGTGTCAAAATAATTTGCACGTGGTATTGGTAAAAGGACGTCTCGTGCAGTCGCGATTAAAAACAATTACATGGTACTCATCGATAAGACAAAGGAAAGTGTACATCAGTGGATGATCAATCTGCATAATTATATTTAACCAATTTTAATAGCCAAAATAAAATACTTTTCTAATTAACATCAACACACGAATCTATGAATTAATTTTCCAAAAGATAGGCGAACTTCGGTATAAATAATAAGTACGATAAAAATGATATATATATAATAGACAGTAGAGGATAAAAGATTGATAACCATTGGGTTACATTATTACACGTTTCACGATACGGATTTTGTTTCGAATCGTATTCGGGTCTTCGTAATTGTATTCGATACGATTGACACGTATCGATACGATTAACGATAAAAATGCGACGGGAATAGGAAAATGGGGAAAGTGGCGGAGAAAGAATGGAAGTGAAATTCGGTAGACTAAAATGTGGCGCTCGGAGTGAAAAGAAAATGGTCCGGCAACTTTGGGGATGGAAAAATGGGAGAGGGAAAAAGTAAAGTGTTTCGTCGTGGATGAAAATGGATGAGAAAAGTTCCGAGATTGGAACAATTCGACGAATGGATAATTCGACGTGGAGGAAGGATTAAAGAAGAGGAACAGACGAAATCGGAATGATGAGAATTTAAAGTGAGAAACGTATACGTACGATAAACGTACGAAAAGTATCGAACGTGTCTTATTCCCATCGCTGGTTATAGGCGTGTAAAAGTTACACGAAAGAGGAGGGAGATAAGATGTTCCGCGTTTCGACGAGAAACGATGGATCGACGCGTCGTGCATATCGACACGCCATCTCGGCTATGAATGCAGCTTTTCCTGGTGCATCGTGGATGCGATTCAGAGAGAGTGCCACATTTCTCTAGCCTCGTGGTACCGTTGCAAAATGTGATCGTTCCGAGGTATTCCGTGTCTCGCCGATACTCGTGAATGGGAGAAACACGCCGCGTTGAAATTCTTTAACAGATTTTGTACAAGATTTTTTGTAAACAATTGCCGAGAGAACGTTTAACCCTTTTGCACTCTTTCGACTTCGAAACGATATCATTTGAAATTGTTTACGAACTCGAGAAGCTATGGAGTTATTCGATATACATAATTTTATGCTTTTAGTATATAAATAGTTTATATAGATGTATAGTATTGTACAGTTTATAAGGATAGAGAAGATAGATGTGTGAATAAGGATGGTAATGAATGGTTAAGGAGGATGTTTGTAAACAAAGTCCTATTTCATAACTTGAACGCTGAAATTAATAAATATACGTGCATACCATTATATAGCCATTACCATTCGCACGCAAGAATTTTTCATCCCTAACGCAAAGTAGCAGAGTAAAATAATTACTTCTTTTTTATCGTGATATAGAATGTGGCAATCAACAAAGAAGCGAATGAAAGTTATCAAAAACGTATGAAAAAGTTGATGATGGAATTTTATGTAAATAAGCATCGAATTAATTTGCATAGCTGATATATTTAATAAACGGAAATTCAATTACCTCAACGTCTATACGAAAAGAATCTACATAAAATTGCTTATCTTTCCTACAGGGAAGTGTAGGATTAATTCATTATTTATTAAAATTGAATGAAAATACGTTGAGTTATAAGATTATTATCAGTGTTAAATCTGTTGTACCGGTGGAGAGAGTGCTGTACATTCAAAGGAGATCAAAGTAAACCGGTTTATTAGAACGAGAAACTTTCTGCGGAAAAGTTTACGTATCAAAAAAGGCATCGCAACAGTCATTAATCCACTGTTCGTGCAGCGATCACGCGAGCTGGTAATTTTGTTCCGACTTTATAACAATGTTTTTACACGTTTTTACCGTGAATCGACCATTTTCCGTCCGTCTGTTTCGAGGCGTTCGCGTTAAATTGATGCAATAAAATAAAAACAGAATCAAACTGTTGTCACAGACGAACGAACGCCACGCGTCGTTTTTTCCATTAAAATAACAAAAATGAAAATACATGTTTTCGCTTGAAGTGGTCGGACGTAAAATTCCATTATTTTATGACGTGAAAACGTTGTTGAATGCCGATATGATGATGCAACAGCTTGTTATATATGTATACGCGTAAAAATAAATTTATCAGTGCCAAGTGGAAAATGCTTATTGAAAATAAATAAAGGCCAGGGTTTTAACCCCTTGGCTTACAAATTTTTCGAAGATTATTCGGTAGAATGTTGGTTATTTTCTACTGCAACATCGAGTCGAATGGAAACACCTAAATGTTATACTTAATTTGAACTCAGCAGTGCTCAATTTTACAGTCTTACAAGTTGAAATTAAGTGGATTAAAGTTTATGAAAAGATGCAGCGTATTTTAATCGTAACTTGCGCACAGATTACACCACGAGTGTAACTCGTTATTATAAGGCAAGGGGTTAAAACGAATTAAATAGCGTTTACGTTTCATTGAGAATTTCTTCCTGTAGAGAATGAATCATAATTGGTGACCACCTTTATTTCAGCTACGTCACCGTGCCATCTGCTGTTTAATTATCTTATGCTCTAAATATCTTATGCTTCAGAATCGTACCGTGTTCAAATATTCTTCAAATACTGTTGAAATATTCACCTTAATTAATCCATGCTTTAACGTTAAAATATCAATTTTAATTCAGCTTCGAATCAATATTAAAATACTAATTCTAATCGAGCCACGCTTTAACGATAAAATATCAATTTTAATTCAGCCACGCATCGATATTAAAATACTAATTCTAATCGAGCCACGTTTAAACGTTAAAATATCAATTTTAATTCAGCTTCGAATCGATATTAAAATACTAATTCTAATCGATCCACGTTTAAACGTTAAAGTACTAATTTTAATTCAACTACGCATCGATATTAAAATGCTAATTCTAATCGAGCCACGTTTAAGCGTTAAAATATCAATTTTAATTCAGCTTCGAATCGATATTAAAATACTAATTCTAATCGATCCACGTTTAAACATTAAAGTACTAATTTTAATTCAGCTACGCATCGATATTAAAATGCTAATTCTAATTGAGCCACGCTTGAACGATAAAATATTAATTTTAATTCAGCTTCGAATCGATATTAAAATACTAATTCTAATCGATCCATGTTTAAGCATTAAAATATTAATTTTAATTCATCTACGCACCAATATTAAAATGCTAATTCTAATCGAGCCACGCTTTAACGATGAAATATTAATTTTAATTCAGCTTCGAATCGATATTAAAATACTAATTCTAATCGATCCATGTTTAAACATTAAAGTACTAACTTTAATTCAGTCACGCATCGATGTTAAAATTATTATCGAATACAGCATATGCAAATAATTTACCGTATTAAACTGTATAATAAGTCTTGTACAAATCGTTGTATAATTACTGTGCAAACTATTGTACGTTCCTTGCATTCGTTCCGAACAATGAACGTCGTTATTTACAAAACACGAGAGCTGCAATTTGCCCGCGCGATGAATTCTCGCGGAAGAATGATTAGAAAACGGAGACACAAGTAGTATATACATATATATATATTTAACAGCAATATTATCTCGTATCGCAAGAACGAGAAAAGCGTATAATTAAGCAGCGTTAAAAGAGAATAAGGTGTCATCGTGGAGACACGTGTCTTGAAATCGCATTGTAGACACATGATTCGTTCTTTCCAAGATCGCTACGTGTGCGTGATAATTATACCGCAGTTATTCTTTGCGGCAGCTTTCAATTATTGTTCGCGCTTTCCTCGCGTTAAAACTACTCAGTTAAAATCGTTACAGTTTTAGTACTGCAACGTATAATAGTACTATAAGTATTTAGTATTAAAAAAGTATTCAGTAGTAACGTTTATTTATGATTCGTTTATTTCATCCTTTATTTCGTACCTTTCGATTTTCAAAGACTTCCGCGGTTACATCGAATCTTTATCCTAACCGTGCAACATTATTTAGGTAACCTGAATTTGTACTTTATAATAATTTCTGTCGCAACCTAACGAAGATATCCATATTATTTTAAGATAAAACAAGTAAAATATATATTATTTTATTTGGAAGGTGAAGCAACTCTTTATTCGGATTCCATTACGTTAATTTCGTTAATGAAATTAGGAATTTGCATAAAAATCCACTAGTCTACTTGTAATACATGTTACATACTACTGGTATATACTTCATACGTATCTTTCTAAAATCTTGTTAATTTCATGCTTCGAAATTTATAAATATGCATCGATCACTAGTTCTTGGCCAAATGCAAATTTTCTAAATAATCTGCTTGTAATAATTAGTATTACAATATGTATACTACGTTAGGATTAAACAGTAGATTATTATGCAAATTCAGATTTTTATTAACAAGATTAAAAGAGTGGGGCTTAAATGGAAAGTTGTTTCACCCTTAAAATGCGATCATTTTTACTTTACCTTAAATATTGTGTATATTTTTGCATATTCCACGTATTTTGTACCTTTTTGCATATTTAAATTTCCCATAAATGCATAAACATCTACAATTTAGTTACCATGCATTATCTTTCAAACAATTTGTTAATAATTGTTTAAATTAGGCTGCAAACTGTTTCGTTTTACGTAAAATTGTCGATACCACGTTTACTTAAGTAAAAACGTACAACTTTCGTTATTAAAGTGAATCTATCCAAGCTTTGATTACCTTTCGAAGCAAATTTTTGTTCACATGAACATTTTGTTCGAATAAAATCCATAACTCAAAGAAACACGCTCGCTAAATAACCCAAAATAAAGAAGAGCTTTCTCTTTATAAATATAAAAATATCACTCGCATTTATCAACTGAAATTGTAACGCTGCGGATGTGCTTCGCTGGATATAAAAATGATACATCAGAAACAAAAAATAACCGCTATTTGTCTGAAAAATATCGTTCATATTTCGTATAGCGTTGCTTCTCTTTATCCTCTATCCACAATACGTGAAAAATGGAACGACATCTTACGCGACGAATTGAATTTTTCCCATAAACGGAACAGAATTCTATCGATGCTTGCACTGTAACCGAAATATCAGGAGATTTAAAAGTTCGACAGTTCGGGCTAACAAATTAACAAACTGCGCGTTGAATAGGTTTTCCAATGCAAAATAAACGGCGTGAATTCAATTCTGACACGAATATAGCGTGAAATTATAGAGGACTACGTTGAATAGACTGAAATAGGCATTTGTGAGTGGATCGTGATTAACCCAATACCTTTTTAATTGTTTCATCTGCTGAATCCTTATTTCAAGGGTTTTCGAGTTGAGGAGGTTCGACTTATCGAGCTTCGACTGTATTATTAATCGCAAACAAAATGAAAAAGTTATAGAGAGGCAGATTACTAATTAGAAGAGAATTCAATGATAGCTTGAGATTTTGAATTCTCATTTTAAGGGTTTTCGACTTATCGATCTTCGACTGTATTATTAATCGCAAACAAAATGAAAAAGTTATAGAGACGCAGATTACTAATTAGAAAAGAATTCAATGATAGCTTGAGATTTTGAATTCTCATTTTAAGGGTTTTCGACTTATCGATCTTCGACTGTATTATTAATGGCAAACAAAATGAAAAAGTTATAGAGAGGCAGATTACTAATTAGAAGAGAATTCAATGATAGCTTGAGATTTTGAATTCTCATTTTAAGGGTTTTCGACTTATCGATCTTCGACTGTATTATTAATGGCAAGCAAAATGAAAAAGTTATAGAGAGGCAGATTACTAATTAGAAGAGAATTCAATGAAAGCTTGAGATTTTGAATTCTCATTTTAAGGGTTTTCGACTTATCGAGCTTCGACTGTATTATTAATGGCAAGCAAAATGAAAAAGTTATAGAGAGGCAGATTACTAATTAGAAGAGAATTCAATGATAGCTTGAGATTTTGAATTCTCATTTTAAGGGTTTTCGACTTATCGATCTTCGACTGTATTATTAATCGCAAACAAAATGAAAAAGTTATAGAGAAGCAGATTACTAATTAGAAAAGAATTCAATGATAGCTTGACATTTTGTATCTTAAGGATATACTAGTAAGTTATAAATAGGTGGGTATAAATTTATTTATGCTCACTGGAACATTAAATATTTAGCAACAAGTAATAAACGAATAGAAATAATAAACGAAATAGATAAATAATAAGAATATAATAATAGGATAATGAATAAGAAACAGTAAATGAAATGAGTATGTCCTGCACAACATGTTTCATGTCTTGTTTTATGCAAGTTTTATTTCAATCGTGTTTTATGCTAATTTTATTTTACCGAATACTTCGTGTCTGTAACCATGGAAAACCAAAAGCTATCTATTCAATTAAACAAATAAACGATAGTTTGACACGCGAAATGATTTTACAAGTACTCGCACTATGGCTAGAAAAAAATATACTCTATATTGAAAAGCGTCGAAACAAAGCACGAATCAAACTCATTAAAAACCAAAAGCTGTCGATTCAATTAAACAAATAAACGATAATTTGACACGTGAAACGATTTTATAAGTACTCGGTTTATAGCTAGAAAAAAAGATACTCTGTATTGAAAAGGGTTGAAACGAAGTACGAATCAAAATCATTCAAAACCAAAAGCTATCGATTCAATTAAACAAATAAACGATAGTTTGACACGTGAAACGATTTTATAAGTACTCGGTTTATAGCTAGAAAAAAAGATACTCTATATTGAAAAGCGTTGAAACAAAGCACGAATCAAAATCATTAAAAACTAAAAGCTGTCGATTCAATTAAACAAATAAACGATAGTTTGACACGTGAAACGATTTTATAAGTACTCGGTTTATAGCTAGAAAAAAAGATACTCTGTATTGAAAATGGTTGAAACGAAGCACGAATCAAAGCCATCCGAAATCTACGAATTCGATTGAATAAATAAACGATAGCTCGACGTGCGAAATGATTTTATAAGTACTAGCTCTCTACAGCTAGAAAAAAAAAGATAGTCTGTATTGAAAAGCGTCGAAACAAAGCACTTGAATAATGGGATGGCCGTTTTTTTCTGGAGTCGTTGCGAAATAAATGGCACTGTGGCCCAATTCAGAGAGACGAGGGAAGCATGTTCGGAGCGCAATGGGTTTTTCTATCGTCATCGTGAGAAGAGCAGTCCAATCAACATGGGACAAAGAGCGTGAAAGTGAAAGGGCGGAGGCGGAAAATGCAGCTTTTAATGCGCTCTTCTATAAGTCGAGAGTTTCTCACAAGCGCCGTACTCAATTGAACTGTTATCTGATACAGTGATTGCCGTTGTTGCGCAACCGTTGCTCGTGAAACGTGCAGACTTTACGAGAAAAGGAAAAGTAAGCGATTAGGCGGTTCATTGAGGTAACAGAAGGAAAAGATAAACGGAATAATTAAAGGAGATAACATGGAATACTTTACGAGCGCAAATAAATTCAGTGTATTCATTTGCAACGCACTCGTCGTTTCAGCGATTTATACCTGCTGTATTTTTTCAAAATTAACTATAATAAAAAAATGTATCCTTTTAGCACTATGTTGATATGGTAACTTTGGTAATGTATCCAATTTCTTTCGAAGCAATTGAACGAAATTTATGAAGCATTACACGTAATTAGTTTACCTTTTCAAATGCTTAGACAGAGCATTTGTCCATCGCAAGTATCCAAAAGTTCATTGCAAGTGTCCTCTGATTTTACGTTAAAATCTATTTACTGTTTCTTATTTCATTTACATTCGTTGCAATTTATTCAGCTGCTTATGTTTTAGTTTAATATGAAACATTTTTAAGGAGCAACTTGGAAAAATAGTATTTCTATTAATTTATGTAATTTATGTGTTTGTTTGTTAAGGCAAAATCAACGCGTGCGATAATAGTGGATATATTTTTGACAGGAATAATTAGCACGTCAATATGACCGGAAACAAATATAATAAAAATTTCGTAGCTTCGCGACTCGCTCGCGTAATATAGAGACGAGAGGAAAAGCAGAAAATAACGAATATCAATTAAAAGAAAACATCGTTAGAGGTAAAAGCGGAAGGCATATTGGATTGGTGAATATTTGTCGACGCAAAACGCGAAAAGCTTTTCAATTTGCCTGATGCAGTGCAATGCGTAACGAAGAAAGATGTTATTAATTAAGCGGCGCGTATTTCTCCTTTCATTTCTTTTTTTTTTTTCAATGAAATATTTTCATCGCGCAATTGTTAAGCTCCTTTCGATTCGTGCGATGAATCGGTTATCGTGCGATCAAAGTAAAAGTTGCACATAGAGTTACGTAATTATGAAAATGTTCAAGCAATTAGTCCAAGTTAAGTTAACCGTGAATTGTAATTTTGGTTGAAAGAATGTTGAATACTTCAATATTTTCGCAAATTAACGATAGTATAAAGAATTTACGTAAAACATTGATGTACAATTGGCGATGGTTATAAAAATCGTACCACTTTAAAAACATCGACATTCTTGGTTTGATTCATGAGAAATAAACATTGTAATTGTTTGATACATGTTAAAAAAAGTGGAACTTATTAGAACGAATCAACAAATGTACGTTTATTAAATCTGTAAATGGCATTTTCTAAGCAGTGATGCAATAATTTCGTTGGCCATTAGTGTACATGTAAGCATAAATGTCAAAATAAATGCAACAGTGTGTAAATATTTCTAGTAGTCATCTAGTATTTATTCGTATACTATATACATCCAATAAATAAATATATGATTTATTAATAGCACCTACTTGTACAATAATTTGATTCTGCATTTATTTCAAAAGTCAAAAGTCAAGTCGTGGTAAATTATCATTATACCATGATATGAAACATTTAGGTGTTACAAATAGATTGCTGTTATTCGCACATTTATTCTGAAATTTATATACGCGAAACAAAAGTATAAATAATATTAAAAAATATTCATAGCGAACTACGTGTTATAATATATTCAAATGGTGAAACAAATCTCTATTCAAGTTCCATTTTATTAATCAAAATGTCTTATAAGCAGATTGCTATTATTCACACGTTTATGTGCGCAAAAAAATATACGGAATGCAGATGATATTAAAAATATCCGAAAGTAAACTGCGTGTTACAATATTCGAAGGATAAAACTAATGCCTATTTAAGTCGTTTCGTTAACTACGTTCGTGAATATATAGATTCGCATAAACATCCGCAGTCTGGTTATAAATCGCGCGAGCCATTCTTCCGTTGCGCGTCGATGTTAAGTGAAATGAGCATAAAATGATAAACAAATTTAGCTTCTATACTATTCGGACACGGGTGTAATCAACCAATTTAACCGTGGATCGTATAGCTCATCCCGGGGTCACAAATTATGAAATATACGCCTCGTAACGTAATGAAGAAATGTGTCCAAATGAAAAGTGATCTTGTTTGTCAAATCATGAAGGCAAATAAAATTCTCCGTACGGAGAGAACGTTCGAGCAAAATGAGAGCTTGTTCCCGGGCTCCTCTAACTTGTATTAATTTAATTGACAAGTCTTGAGGTCGACCTCCTTTCAACGACCATCTAAATGATTCCTACGAACCACATTGAGGATGTTTGTGTCTTACGACTTGCGTGTGCAAGAGTAATTTTAGTCCACGTCGCACGTTAACTTTAATTTCCCACAAAATTCGTTCAGATTGTGAAAGTAGACAGTGACTCAAAGTAAAACTATGGACACTTGCAATGCTGTTCATAATTAGTATTTGAACGACTTTAGAAGTTGATGGACGCTTCTTTTAATACAGATGCTTGAAATTGAAATGTTTGAGAGTTTAAAGGTTTGGGAATTAAATTGCTTGGGAATCCAAAAATATGGAAATCCAAATGCCTAGGATTCCAAAGCTTAGTAATCTAAACACTTAGGATTCCAAAAGCATAGTAATCGATACGCTTAGGATTCCAAAGCTTAATAAACCCAAGGATTTGGATTACTAAGCTTTGGAATCCTAAGCGTTTGGATTACTAAGCTTTGGAATCCTAAATACATTAATTTACTAAGCTTTAGCATTACAAGCGTTTGGATTACTATGCTTTGGAATCCTAAGCGTTTGGATTACTAAACTTTTGGAATCCTAAGTGTTTGGATTACTAAGCTTCGGAATCACAAGTGTTTGGATTACTAAGTTTTGAAATCCCAAGCGTTTGGATTACTAAGTTTTGGACTCCCAAGGATATGGATTACTAGGCTTTGGAATCCTAAGCCTTTGAATTACTAAGCTTTGGAATCCAAAGGGTTTGGATTACTAAATTTTGGAATCTTAAGTGCTTAGATTACTAAGCTTTGGAATTCCAAGCGTTTGGATTACTAAGCTTTGGAATCCTAAGCGTATGGATTACTAACAATAAGCTTTGGAATTCCAAGCGTTTGGATTACTAAGCTTTGGAATTCCAAGCGTTTGGATTACTAAGCTTTGGATTTCTAAGCGTTTGGATTACTAAGCTTTGGAATCCTAAGCGTATGGATTACTAACAATAAGCTTTGGAATTCCAAGCGTTTGGATTACTAAGCTTTAGAATTCCAAGCGTTTGGATTACTAAGCTTTGGAATTCTAAGCGTTTGGGTTACTATGCTTATGGAATCCTAAGGGTTTGGATTACTAAGCTTTGGAATCCCACGCGTTTGGATTACTAAGCTTTGGAATCACAAGGGTTTGGTTTACTAAACTTTTGGAATCCTCAGCGTTTGGATTACTAAGCTTTGGAATCCCACGCGTTTGGATTACTAAGCTTTGGAATCACAAGGGTTTGGTTTACTAAACTTTTGGAATCCTCAGCGTTTGGATTACTAAGCTTCGGAATCCTAAGCGTTTGGGTTAGTAAACTTTGGAATTCCAAGCGTTTGGATTACTAAACTTTTGGAATCTTAAACGTTTGGATTACTAAGCTTTGGAATCTTAAGTGCTTAGATTACTAAGCTTTGGAATCCTACGCGTTTGGATTACTATGTTTTGGAATCCTAATCGTTTAGATTACCAAGCTTTGGAATCCTATGGGTTTGGATTACTAAGCTTTTGGAATCCCACGCGTTTGGGTTACTAAACTTTTGGAATCCTAAGGGTTTGGATTACTAAGCTTTTGGAATGCCACGTGTTTGGGTTACTAAACTTTTGGAATCCTAAGTGTTTGGATTACTAAACTTTTGGAATCCTAAGCGTTTGGATTACTAAGCTTTAGAATTCCAAGCGTTTGGATTACTAAGCTTTGGAATTCTAAGCGTTTGGATTACAAAGCTTTGAAATCCTAAGGGTTTGGATTATTAAGCTTTGGAATCCCACGCGTTTGGATTACTAAGCTTTGGAATCACAAGGGTTTGGATTACTAAACTTTTGGAATCCTAAGCGTTTGGATTACTAAGCTTCGGAATCCTAAGCGTTTGGGTTAGTAAACTTTGGAATTCCAAGCGTTTGGATTACTAAACTTTTGGAATCTTAAACGTTTGGATTACTAAGCTTTGGAATCTTAAGTGCTTAGATTACTAAGCTTTGGAATCCTACGCGTTTGGATTACTATGTTTTGGAATCCTAATCGTTTAGATTACCAAGCTTTGGAATCCTAAGGGTTTGGATTACTAAGCTTTTGGAATCCCACGCGTTTGGGTTACTAAACTTTTGGAATCCTAAGGGTTTGGATTACTAAGCTTTTGGAATCCCACGTGTTTGGGTTACTAAACTTTTGGAATCCTAAGCGTTTGGATTACTAAACTTTTGGAATCCTACGCGTTTAGATTACTAAGCTTTAGAATTCCAAGCGTTTGGATTACTAAGCTTTGGAATTCTAAGCGTTTGGATTACTAAGCTTTGGAATCCCACGCATTTGGATTACTAAGCTTTTGGAATCCTACGCGTTTGGATTACTAAGCTTTGGAATCTTAAGCATTTGGATTACTACATTTTGGAATCCCAAGGGTTTGGATTACTAAATTTTGGAATCCCAAGCGTTTGGATTACTAGACTTTTGGAATCCTAAGCATTTGGATTACTAAACTTTGGAATCCTAAGCGTTTGGGTTACTATGCTTCGGAATCGAACGGTTAAAGAACGCTACGAACTTTCTTTCGAACCCAACGCTACACAAACTTCTCGGTAAACGATGTCACGGTCTGCGACCTTAAGCAGTTGACCGCCATGGCATATCATTACCTTCCAGACCATTCCTTTTTCTCTCCCTCGTACCCACACCGCTTTTTATCGTTCGCAGCTAGCGGCGTGACTTGGGTTCGCGAATTCTTAATTAGCCACGATCCGCTGTCGCGTGTGGGTGGACAGATGCGGGTCGACGAGGGCAGAGAAACTGAAATGCGCTCGTGTATGCACGATTCCATTCATATAGGTGGGAATCGAGATTACAAGCGAGGCTCGGTTAATTAGAGCACGTTTTACGAACAGTGAACGCATCGAGCGAATGCACGCGTATTATGCATCGTACCGTTTGCCTCGTTTACACCCGATGACACCATGCTAAATGGAATGTGAATCATTTTACGTTCCTTCGTTCAGTACTTTGCCGCTGTTCTTCGATGGTATTTCGATTTTCTTTCGTCTTGATTCGACGCTTTAACGTTGCACGTTGTCAGTAGCAAGCTGAACAATTTTCTTAAGTTCTCGAAGTTTGTTAAATTCTTTTCCGCTTTTAGTCCAACATTTGCGTTTGTAATTGTACCGCGATCCAAATGTTTTCAACGTAAGAATTTGGAATACTTAGTTGACTGGTGTCGCATTATACGAATGAAGAAAATTGTATACAATGATAGACTGCAGACTTTTATGCATTTATGGGAAAAATAAATATGCAACAGTGTGCATATTAAACCCACCGTGCGAAAGATACACAAAGTGCACGAATTGCAGAACATGTTTTAACGTTAACAAGATAAAACTACCCTCAATTTAGCTTCCATTATTTGTAAAGAAACGAACGCGGGTAAAAATTCGCAGCCCATTTATTTGTATTTATTACAGTAATTCTTGAAGTTGTTAGAGTAGCTGAGAAAGTAATAATAATTATTAAACTTTACTATAATTACTGGCATTCATTTATACTATTCCTACCGTAATCGATGCACGGAGTGTAGTTTATTGCTACGATGCAACTAGTTAACTATAAACACTGTAACAAAAGAAAATATGGGGGAAGTTCGAGGCAACCAAATAAATAGAGAAAAAAAAAATCGTGACTCATCGTGTCAGTATTCTTCATAATTGTTCCAAACTCGATTTAAATTCGTCTGATTCATTTCAAAGCCTTGCCCTGTGACATTTTGCCTCGCCTTGGAATATAAACGAGGCAATGGAGCAACGTGAAAATTCGCGGCGTTCGAATGTGGAGCAATAAACAAAATTCTCTGCTTACGCGGCCTGTTAACCGTGGAAAATGATGTCAAGTAAAGCTCGTCGTTTCTCTGTAAGTTTCGTTTCTCGTTAGCCGGCTCCTTCTAACGTTTTACCTCGAAACATCTAATGTTACGCTTTGGAACAATGCAAAGAGGAGCACAAAGGCTCAGAGATCCTCTTAAATGACGTGCTGCCCTTCTTTTTTTTAACACTGTTCCTCTTAAGAGTAGCTTTCAACTAACAGCTTACGAGTGTGGCGGCTCTCCTGCACCCACCACTAGAGGGACATACGAAATAGGCTTTCTCGAAAGTACTCGCTCCAACTACCTCGTCCATATATATACCGCCTTTAACCTTCCTTCCAATATCCCAAGTCTAAGGCAGGGCCTGCTAGGTAGCCGCACTGATGAGTCCACTAGCAGGCCCAGGACGAAACGCAACACCCTCCCTTTTTCCTATTCTATCCCCTCTCTACAGCTCCACACGAGAAATATAATATTATGCAAAATATATTTGAACAGAATTGTTTTATAATCGCCTGAATATCTAAACGGTACAGAATTTCCATTACTTTATATTTAGTATCTATTCTATTCACGACTTCATTGTCGCTTATTTCTTTCTACTATTATTCTCACTGTTACCATTTTTATCGCCACTATTTTCATTCCTTATTTCACAAGTTAGAAACCTTCGATAATGGAAAACGCGTTGAAAGTTCGTAATTCATATAGAATTGTTAGAAATTGGGAAATTAGAATTGAAGAAAAATGAAGAAAATGGGAAAACTTAATAGGACGTTGAAACGAGAGGGAAAATTATACGAATGAATTGTAAGAAATAATTAAAAGAAGTTGATGGACTAAGTGAATTGAAACGGATTCTCCAAGTTGCCTTTAATGGAAAAACTTGAAATTTATTCAAAGGTATGCTAAACAAGGGAAACTTGATGCATATGCTTAATAGCGAGAGATGGATGCATGTAAAGCATACTTAAATGCTATGCAAAGCAACGTTACAGACTGCCAAATGCGTACGAAATTTCTAGCTATATTTTACGCCACTTAACATGCATTTTATACAGCTGAAATAGAATAGATAAAACGAATGCTTTCGTTAACACTAGAACTACCGATGCAGTCAAAATAACTGGTAACAAGTTTACCATAATACGTATGCATATAAATTTGCCATGATGCGATTCTTATTATATCACGTGCTCTTCCATACGAAGTATAAACAAAGATTTATTATGCTTCAATCACATGGGCTTTGCAAATGTCTACCATTCTTATTTCTTTGGTATAAATAAATAAACTTTAGTCGTCGGTAGTTCAAGTGTTAATTTACCATCCCTATACCGTTAAACAATACTAAATGTATACTAGTGCATGCTAAAACACTACAATACTACTAAACAATACAAAATATCGCGGATGAAACTAAACAAATTTTCGAGTTATGCTACTTTCACGATTCGAAGCTAAATAAACATAGGTAATTAATCATTTGTATAAATAACGAGATAGAAACATATTTATGTTTTCTTTCGACCACTACAATCTCTCAAACACTAACTTTGGAATAATATTGCATAATTTTATATTTTATTTTAATGTTCCAGTTTGAATTTCTATTTATGAAATCTATTTGCAAAGTCCTTCGGTATAATATTTACTGTATTTTTTGTTGTTATTTTATTTGAATATCTTTGACGTTTTGTTATTTAATGGTGAGTTTAACGTTAACAGTCAAGTTATTAGCGACGGTATTATTAAATTATACTATGTGATCGACATTTTCTCAGTTTCTTTAATGAACTCAAGGAAATTATGAATCTTGTCGTTTCGTTTTAACGTACTATTATGTACTATTACTATCAATGTACACAAAGGGCAATAGACGCGTTAATAAATAATAATAATAATAATAATAATAATATACTGAAATCCACCGATTTTAATTCAATCTCTCACCGATGAAAATTCCCAATCGCAGGTCTTCGTTCGAAATTTACCTTTATCAATCACTATGCGCCGCAATAGAAAGTCAAAGGCCGCGTGGAAACTCATTACACGATCGCCAGAAGCTTCTGTAAAACGTTCCAGCTTGTTCTCTAACTTTTGCCTGCAGATTAAAACCTCGGAGGTGAATCATGTCGTGAACCAGGTCACATACATCCGTGTTCGTTCCCTTTTTTTTCCGCGCGACGTTTCATTTCTGTTCCGCCTTCAAAGGGACAATAAAATCCCGAAGACGCGTCGTCCACTGGACCAGAAATCTGCATCCAAATCCATTCTTTTCCCCCAAATTCTTCATCCTAAACAGTATATAAAATTTTACAATTATTAGGGAAAACAAAATGACAACAATCGATAAGTTTCGATAATCGCAAATTCAATCTTCGTTTCTTCTTCGTTGTTCCTCGATACAAAATCCGTTTCCCGTACTCTTTTACATTAACACGTTTTACAATTTTACTACAGTTTTAACGTGAAATAGGAAAGTTTATTTAGTTATTTAGTTATTTAGTTATTTAGTTATTTAGTTATTTAGTTATTTAGTTATTTAGTTATTTAGTTATTTAGTTATTTAGTTATTTAGTTATTTAGTTATTTAGTTATTTAGTTATTTAGTTATTTAGTTATTTAGTTATTTAGTTATTTAGTTATTTAGTTATTTAGTTATTTAGTTATTTAGTTATTTAGTTATTTTGTTACTTTGTTATTTTGTTATTTTGTTATTTTGTTATTTTGTTATTTTGTTATTTTGTTATTTTGTTATTTTGTTATTTAGTTATTTAGTTATTTATTTGTTCAGATTTGACGAACAAATTTTTGCGTGGAATAAAATTAACTGTGAAAACAGTTACGTTTTTAGATGGCAACAATTTACAATGATTAAGTTTCCTCGATAAAAATGTATTCTTTTATTAATATTCCAAGTCTTCTAATCCAACATAAATTAATCCGTTTTGCCGATTATGTACATCTGTTAACTATATTTGTGAACTTTATTATTAACTCTTTTTCTCGGAATAATAATGTATTTAACCCCTTTCACTATGATTATTTTATTACCCACGTACGTTAGTATTAGCTGATCATTGCTCTTATATCGCTCAACGTACAAGTTATATAAATATTGTTGGCAATTTTTATTTAATAATTTCCAATCTCATAAGACAAAGCCAAAATTCCGATTTCAATTAAATTCCACTCTTAGTAATATCTGTTTTTGTCGAATCTAAGCCGCAATTCAAAGCAAAGGGTTAACCCTGAACTTTATCGGTTTTTTTTATGTTAAACAATCTGTGCTCGCTCACTGTATGCTCTTCGTGTCACCTTTCTCTATAAGAAATGGGTTTTTGCCCGTAGAAATGAATAAAGTAAAAAATAGAAATATTTAGTCCGACTACTTTAACCCTTTAACCCTTTGCGGGCGAGTGACGCAAAGAACTGCACAAGTTTCCTTGACCTCTTGGACGGGAGTCGAGTTTTGAAGCAAGAAATTTGAATCGATACCATTAACCCTTTGCACTCGAGAACAATTTTAATAATATAATCTACTGGTAACTTGAATACTATTTTTTTGGCGCTTTTGAGAATTTGAAGTGTTATTCTGTGCTTCAGAAATAGGAAGGGTGGCCTTTAATTTGCTTTGCTTTCGATGAAATAGAAATTGAATTAGTAGAAATAAATAAAAACCTTAAATCTTGAATTACGAAGAAAATTACGTATGTCGCCGTAAAGGCGCCAACGGAGTGCAAAGGGTTAATAGACGTTGCTGTTAATAGTTATGCAAGTATTCGTTAAGTATCGCCCACAAAATGTTAACAATTAGGCTAAAACTATCGAATAATATTTTGTTACGTCCGCAAAGGGTTAACTATACGGGTAACGATCTCCGAGGAGTTTTATCGTTGCTCGAACTACCCCCAATCGTAACGTCGTTTCACGTATTAGTATTAGTGGTAGTTTCAGTTCGTATTTTTACCCCGCTGTAAAATTACAACACTTGGATCAGTCCGTGAGATACAAAAGCTACGTACATGGGCAGCGACTGCCATTTCAACGTCAAATTACTGGCGATCCACGGGAAGCCCTTTGAAAACGTTGGAATTTTCACGAACCAGAGTTGGATGCTATGTAAAACGCGAGATAAAAGTTCTGGTCGAATTTTACCTCCCGACATTGCGCTTCGCTGCGCGATGTTCTCTCCTTTTTTTTTTGCGGCGATTTTCGCGGAAACCGGACCGAAAATTTGCATCGCTTCTGGTTTCTGCTCCACTGGATTTTATTTCGAATCGCTTTTTTTCGACAACGGTGGAAGGGGGGAGCAACTTTTCGCTATGCAATTCACGGCTGTTAACGCATTTGTAAATTACGTATAGATTACGGATATTTATTTATTTATGGACAATTTCAATCTGTTATACGGCGCGGAATTTGTATTGCGCGCAGAAATGTGCAACGTATTCGGAGTGAGTTTTTCATCTTTTTTTTTTGGAATATTTGGAAAATGAAACCTGTTTCTGTTTTCATTCCATTTCTATAGGTGCGTTTATTAATGTACGAGTTTACGTAAATATTTGTAATCTGAGACGAGACGTTTTCTATTGTTCTTCGTATTTAATCACTAATAATGTAGTAGTAGGCTTTGTAACAAAGCAACGAAGAGTTTACGTAGTAATAAACGATAGTGAAAGAATTTATTATCATTTTCCTGCGATTATATCGTATGCATTTTTATTCAAGATTAAACGTATTTTATCTAATATCGTCGGATTGGTTCAGTTTTGCCGAAAACCGCAGAGTTATTCGTACGAGAAACCGCAAAGCATTCATCTTCGTTATATCGATTGAATTTCTACCGACGAAACGATGTCACGGGTTTTTAAGGAAAAGTAAAAATAAAAGAAAAAGTAACCAGCAATTTTTCTGACATATTTTAAACGATTATTCAATAAGTTCGGACAAGATGAATTTTCTCCTATTTTCACAACCTTTAATAATGTCTTTAATAATGTCTAAAAGTCTGAAATCCAAGCCTTTAATAATGTCTAAAAGTCTGAAATCCAAGCCTTTAATAATATCTAAACGTCTGAAATCCAAGCCTTTAATAATATTAAGATTATTCTTTCGTTCCACAATTTTCATATAACTGCATTACGACACACAAGCGACGAAATTCTTCTATTTAATTAAATCTTCCCTTTTCTTATACTGCAACGTATCTAAAAGAAAATCAAACCAATTAACTCCACATAACACAAAAATAAGAAACATAGAAATTCGTGAAAAATAGAATTCGTCAATTCGATTCTTCAACTCTTCGATTAATTAAAATAAGTAATTAAAACACGTACTGTAATTACGTACAGTAATTAACCTTTTGCACTCCGTTGGCGCCTTTACGGCGACATACGTAATTTTCTTCGTAATTTAAGATTTGAGGCTTTTATTTATTTCTACTAATTCAATTTCTATTTCTTCGAAAGCAAAGCAAATTAAAGGCCACCCTTCCTATTTCTGAAGCACAGAATAACACTTCAAATTCTCAAAAGCGCCAAAAAAATAGTATTCAAGTTACCAGTAGATTATATTATTAAAATTGTTCTCGAGTGCAAAGGGTTAAAAGTATTTCGTACAATAATTTGTAATTTTCCCTGCTACAATCTTTACTTCGTCGCCAAGCTACTAAAACACTTGTCTTACAAAATAACTTGGCATTAATTATCTTAAAATGTATCGTATGAAAGAATCTATTTGAATACGAGTATTACGAATACTGATTAGCCAATACGATGGCTAACAGTTTAAACGAATAACGAAAGAATGAGGAAGAGACTATTGCGAGCAAATGTAAACGAATGTGTAATTTTTGTTGCAGATTTAGCGAGGAGATCTAACGAACGGTGAGATGACTCGAAGAAGAAGAGTGCCTCTCGTGTTAAGAGTGTGCATAGGTAAGCATACGTTACGAACCCGTAGCTATCGATTGATTTGCATAATCCACTAACCGGTAAATACATAATGCGCATCCGTAGAACAGTTTGAAGGCCAAGGTGAATGTTAGCTTCAATGTTGAAACGTGCTACACTGTTCTTTCCTCTTTTACTGGTCCCAAGGTAACCTTAATCGGCCAATTTGCATGCATATATATTATAGTAAATTATTTCTTTCCATTTTTTTCAGCGCGCGCGACGCGCGAAGGAAAGATTAATAAACGTCGACAAGATTTTCAAAATGAAACTATACGTCGATTTTTAAATACAGCGAATGGTTAATATACACTTGTTGACGTAAGTTATGGAACGAAGCAATTGTCTTCAAATTTGTGAATATTCTTCGTCTTCCGAGACACACGGATTAGAATTGAAAACTAGATAACGTATTGTTTATTAGCATATATAGATTGTTATCTTTTTACGTTATTCTCCATTCTAAGCTGTGTATTACAGAAGATAAGGAATACAAAGAAATTCATAAACGGTTACTTTGTTTCTTAACTTTTGTAAGTTCGTAAGTTTATCTAGATATTAATTTAGAGTGGCTACTTTATTGGTAGGAACAGAAATATAAGTATCTTTCAGGCTAGGTGTTTAGAACTATCGTTATTGATATTTTATTCCAACTTTTGTCTAACGATGTACAAAATGATTTAAAACAATCGTTGCTATTTTTACAAATTGTTCGTTGCTGCATTGTTAAGAATATTTTTCCTGCTTTGTGATTTTGAGCCCGATTATTACGGAATATTATTCGAAATAAAAAACGTTAAGAATCAATTAACCGCTTTGGTAGTAAAATTTTAAATATTTTAATTAGTGAAGTTAATCACTTCGATCTATGAACAGTTTATACGTGTCTGCAACGCGATTCATCTCTGATCTCGAACAATACTACGAAAAATGCGAAAATCAGTAAAATACGTAAAGAGTAATGAATCGATTCGCTGCTTGAAAGTTTCATAATTAACGAGCAAGTAGCTGTTCACCGTCTAATTACTCAATTACCTCCGTGTCTTTATTACGTAAACAATCGAGGGTTTGCATGTGTGCACCGATTGTATTCCGTTTATGCATGAAACTTCGACGTTACTTCACCGTAATCGAATGGAAACGGTTCCGGTATGCAAATTAGAGAGACCGCGTATTATTAACGAAGCGTACGTCGAAAATGATTCGAGAACCGCTTTAACTCGAGCATCGAAACAAGCGTACTTACTTACATACGTGTTCCGTATCCAGGAAAGAATTCCGCTTTCTAATTCTTTAATCGATTCGATTCTCGGTTTGCATTCTTCGGCGAAGTCAGTAGTTCGGAACGGATCATCCTGTAATAATACGGATTCGGTTAGAAAGGCCATCTTTAAAAGGAAACTTTCCATTTCGATTCGCGCACAATGAACGGACTGTGGATACTTTCGATCTCGGTGTCACTATTTTTCACGTTCATCGGTCGCGTAAGAGTAAATCACGCGACTCGCAAAAGACACGTATTTCGTTAACCCTTTCGCTGCGGTATTTTCAAATGAAAAGCGTTTTAAATACACACGGAAGAAGACGATTGTTGTTAATATAGAAACCGTATAAGTCTAAATATTTACACGTTCTGTAATTATTAATTATAGTGCGATATACACAAATACTAACAAAAGTAATACTATTGTATAGAAGAAATATTCATACCATTTTAGTAAATGATTTCCCAATTTTTTAGAGCGAATTTTAGTAGTGAAAGGGTTAACCCTTTACTGTTTATATTTTTCTTCGATTAATCCTTTAAGATTTGAAGCTCTTATGTGCATGAAATATCTTTACGTATTTTATCGAAGTTATAGATCATTTATTTATCCGCGCAACATTAAATAAAATATTATTATTATTAGTTCATTCAACGAGTTTTAATGTGACAATATAAAGGAGTATTTTTAAGTACAACATTCGAGGAGAAGTACGCAAACAAAAGCAAAGTGTAAAAGCATAGAGACATAAGAATAACGGGGGAAAGAAAATAAAATAAAAATGAAATAAAATGAAATTGGTTTAGTAGTAGTGAATTTCATAAACATTAGCATTACGTAGTAGCGAAATATTATTAATCTTTCCAAAATACGCGTTCGCTTCATCGTCAGACATTAACAGTGTTTATTTGTATCGCGCTACTAAGATAAAAACAATTGCTAAACGCATATGTGCATTTGTAGCCCTCAAAGTGTTAATTAACAAAAGTTGATCAAATTTCGTATCACAATTTCCACGCCCAAATTATTACTTCCTCCCTACGTTTCAATGGTTCGTACAATTTATGCATACACGTGCATAGGTAGCTGATTCGTTGTGTAAAGCTACGTTCGCAAAATTGCAAAAGTGAAACCGGAATAAAAATGTGCAACAGTACCAGGAAAGAAGCACGAAAGTGATCTAATTGCGAAAGTAAAGCGAGGCAGAAATTCGGCAGAAACTCTGTAGGAAAGTTGGATCGCTGCGTCGAACGCAACGGTAAATTCGTATTGTCAAGGCAAGTGTTACGGTTAAGTTTTGCAGTCCAACACGCCATGGCGATCCTAACAGTACTCGGTGGCTGGCCACCGTGCTTCGTGCAGCAGTTCGTGGATCGCCAACCTTTTTGCCATGCAACAGGATGCACTCGAGCCCGGTGATGCGACAAATTCGGAAGACATACTTACGAATGACGATAAATCGATTCCCGAGTACCCCGGCACGATACCAAACGCGTATCAAAATAATTTGCAAACGTGTTATTGGTAAAATAACGTTCGATGTCTAACGCAGTACGGATCCAAAATAATCGTACACGGTACTCGTGGAGACACCAATAAAGCAAAGGAAAGCTTATACTAGCGATGATCGATCCACGTAATTCTTTAACTAATTCCAATAAACGAAATTAAACAATTTTGTAATTCGCGTCGACACACGAATCTATGAATTAATCTGCTAAAAGATTGCGAATTTCAGCGTGAATAAGAAGTATAATAGAAATGATATGATCGACAGTAGAGGATAAAAGGTTGATCACTAGTTTATATTGTTGCACGTTTCACGATACAGATTTTGTTTGATACTTATATTATATTAGAAATCTAATATTAGAATTGTAGGAAGATAATGGCCAAAGGATGCGGATGGGCGTGTAGGATTCGGAGATGATCGTGGGGTTTACACAAGCCAGATCTACACAGTCTTCTAAATAAAAGAATTATATCTGTTTAACGCTATTCGTCTGGTTTACAGCTGTCCTGCTTCTATCTTACATCTGTCTTACCACTAACTTATTTTTCGCGTATCCGGCTTTTTAAAGCGTCCTTCGCAAGGCGGACGTTCTTCCTCCCCACCAATCAGTGGATTTTTTAACCCGCCTACGGCCTCGAACTATGGTGGGGCACCCTCCCCTAGGAGCCGTTCCCCCGTAATTTTCCGTAGGTGCCAGGATCTATGAGGTGGCCAAAATTTCCTTCCTCAAGTCGCTAAGGATTCGACCCCCTCATAAATCTGGTCACCGTTCCGGTCGGCTCGACCGTTACCCATGGCTGTTATAAACCCCCGTAATGTTTATCTTCTTTTCCTGATTTTAGCCTACAGAATCTATCTTATATTAGAATAGGTATGAAACATAGTGCAAAGTATCGATACGATTAACGATACAAATCGTTTGCAAGCGTATCGTACGTTGAGATCGATACGCGAATATCGATTCTAAACGTAAACGTATAGAAAAGCATCAAACATGCCTTAGTCGCATCGCTAACTCGGCCACTCTAACTCGTCAGTCGAACGGAAACAGGCATCGTGTAGTTACGCGTGCGTGAAAGTTATGACGAAATTCTTATTCCACGTGATTTATTCGCGCCTCATCGTAAACGTACTCTCGAAGAGTTTCGTAGAAAGCGCGAGATTGGAAAGAAACAAAAAAAAAAAAAAATCGTCCAGGTTAATTGAAAGCTGTTTATTGCGGGAAGAGTTTGATCGAATACCGGGCAACATCCGATTTAAATTGCAGTCATAATCGTACGGTCAATCTCGCAGCGGCGTAGCTGTGAAATTTTGCTAACACCGACATGTAGTAGAACGGAAAGATTCTCGATAATGTAAAAGTAGGTATTTGGTTGCCGCGAAAATTCCCTGAGGTTTTGGTAATTCAAACTTTCGGTAATATTCACTTCCGTTGCGCGACTGGTAAACTAACAGAAGATTATTTTACATGAATTTTAGTTAAATACTAGTATTCTTAGTTCGAATAAATCCTCTTCCTATTTGGACCACTTAAAATGCAATAATTAATGAAGAATACATAGTTAAAAGCAGAGGCAACTTTTTTTTTATTGAACAACGCTAAACAACCTAACGTTTCAATAATGAAGTAACAAATGAAGTTTCAAAAATAAGTAACAAGAATTGTTAATCGTTGCCTAGAATATTCTACCACAAATTTCTTTCGATCAATTCGTATTTTTTCCTCCCACTTGAGTTCAATCACCTTCGCAACTATCGCGTCGGATCTCGTTGTTTTAGGGTACCTTGAAATTTCTCAGATTCGCATCTCGTCGCGCAACGAATTCATTTTTAGCGAAGGTGTCGCTACAGCGGTTACGCTGCTATAAGACTTGACGCGCATATTCACGTAACCCGTCCGCATCGGTAAAGATCAGGTGCGCATACTTAAATCTTCTGCATGATCTCGAGGTCTACTAAACATTCAGTGGCACGCAAACATGCATGCACACGCCGTTGCATACGCATTTTTTTTCCCCCCATTCGTCCTCCGTGCAGAATGCTCGTCGAACTATATCATAGAGGCTCATGAATCGGTTCTCGCGGTAACTTGGCTGAGTAATTCCCGGCCAACCGGTTTTTAGATCCATTAAAAGCTTCGTCTACGCTCTGGTCATTTTTCTTTCATCCCACTGTGAGAACCAGTCACCGTTGTCGATATCCAGTGCCCACGTTGCGGTTCGCACGTGTTCGTGGCTGATATGCCGATTACGGTGACGGGGCCACAGACGAGCTACAGGATAGACCGAATCATCTTATTGGACTTCGTGTCACATTCTCTGAAATACCGATAACCCACAAATTCAGAATTTTCCGAAGAATATCTTTCGTTTCATTATCCGACAAAGAATGCGAACACTTCTAAAGTATTTTAACATACGAAATGTAAGAGCAAACGCAAAAGTTATACATTTTAGACAATCGAAAAGGTAAAAATGAAAACGGATTTGGGGCTCATGAGCCTCGAATTTGGGTGACAAAAAAAAGCATTGGATAAGTGGTCTATCTTGTCATTAGTCAATGACGGGACGCTGATTAGAATATAGGAATTCGGGATTCAGTGGAATTCTCAATGGAATCGCAAACGGCGACATTGAATGCAATCGATTTCTTCTCGATGAATCATCTTGGACCATCGAAATTGCTGTTTACTGGATATTTAAGTATACTTAAGGTATATACGCAAAGTACCGATTCGAGCAACATTGGTAACATCGAAGGAAGAGTTAAAACATAAGATTAATTAAAGAATGGAATCGTATTCCACTAAATTATTTAGGAAAAATTATATGCTTGATCGACTGCGACATGTAAAAGCTATCCAACGAAAACACCTTGCCCTACGATTGTTCTATTATTTCCTTAAACTAGCGTTAGTTGACTACTATTATTATATCGTGTCACGAACAAACCGTTTGAATATTGTAGGCAATTTTAATAATCACCAATCTTGTAATACATAGTTAAAAGTAGAGTTCAAATTAAATTTCATCCGTGATAGTTGACGTTTTTGTCGAGTTTCAATCATAATTTATAGAACGAGTGCGACTCGTTATTGTAGGACAATGAGGTTAATTATTAATTATGTTAGTAATTTTCGCGTTCAATTATTATAGTTCGTCAAATGTCCGAATATTTTTTCGACGATAAATATCGACATAGTTCATTGTTCGTTATTAAAAGAAGCGTGTGCAATGAATAAATAAAATTCACGTTTGTATAAACAATAATAAGTGTTGCATTATATAGTAGAAAAAATGAATTCAATAATACCGTTATAAACAATGAAAATCAGCAACGATTTCTTGTATAGTATGGCGTCTGAATATTAATAAGATCACAATCCAATATTAATTCGTACGGTTCTTATTTTAATTAAAAAGCTTCATTTTAAACCAAGCTGAAAATTTCTTAATCCTCTTCTTTCGAGAACATTTATTACGTAACGATACGTTTTGTAATAAAATTTCGATTATATTCGATGGCTTTAAATGCAAAATACAATCTTTTTATTTCATGCCATATTGATTCGGTATTGTTCCTCGACATTTGATCGACCTAATCGATTAATACGCTTAAACGTGGCTTTAGAAAGGGAAATGAAACATAATAGTGGCAATTTGCGTCGCCCAGATGTCTCGTCGCATTAAACTTCACATAGCAACCAGACGATGTAATGAAACGTAGGAGAATTGAAGCGAGAATGGAAAATTTGTCCACATCTGTCATACTGCGTACAGTTTCTAATCATTTAAATCAATATGACTAAGAAAAAAAGAAGTATTCGTAGACTGTGAATTCTTGACCTTCATTGGAAACATCTTTTTCAAAGCAACATTAAATCGAAACCTATTTATTATAAGGATCTAGCTTTCAATCCAAACATATCCAAGTATGAGTCATTTAGTATTCCAAATTCCATAGAGGAAAAACGTTTTCGATAGAAATCAAATGCTCGCAGCGTATGAATACTTTTATCGGTTATTGTACTTCGATTAATGTTAAGCATGTGAATTATTGAATATCAATAAATGCGTTTAGCGGTGAAAAACAAAATTGCTCATGCACTGGTTTGATAAAAATTTAAGCGTTTAATATCGGCTTCGCTCAAGCGACGCGTTTCGCGGAAAAATATCTCCTGACATTGCTAATCGGTGATTAGTAATCGCTTCAACGTTCCGTGAAAGTGTATAAAAAGATACATTAATCGTTGTTCCTTCATTCCATCCAGTTCGTTATTATTTTATTATAATTCCTGTTTATCCGGCTAATCCGGCTTCAGTAACCCATAAATGTTGAATGCAATTATACAGGTACACCACTGCGCAAAAGTTTATTGCATCTTTGGTTATTCACACGAAATGATTTCGATTATTGTCGTTCACAAGTATGCAATTGCTTTATTAATAAGAATTTTTTGCTTTGGAAATCACAATAGAATCTAAAGAAAAATGCATACGATGAAAAACAATTCCTAATCGCGACGTTCGTTTTATTTTAGGTATATTTAGGTACATTCACCATTTCATTAGCAAAAATTTGTTTGGAAGACTGTTCCTTATCCGAGGCCCGTAAATTCCTCAGAACTGTCTTTAGCGGCTCGTGTTCGTCTACGAGTTTCACTTCGCTGCTCTAAACTGTTATTTGCAACGAAGCATCGATTTGTTCGAGGGAAACTTTATTCGTTTCGACGAGTCAGGCTATGCTTGAAACTTTTGAACGTCAGTGTACGCGTGTACTGATGTGCGGTTGATACGTTGCCGGTTCGATTTACGCGGCGCAAGTTTTTCTAAACGCGAAAAACAAAGTGTCATCGACACGATGACAGTGAAATATTCTGGTTTACACGAGAGTCTGCCATTTTCCCGATAAATCTAGTAACGGATCGTCGAATCCGCTGCAATTTTTCTACGCAGTCGTGTTCGCTTTCGTTGCGATTACGCGGAACGTGTTAAGGGACGCATAATTTAAAATAATAAATAATTTAAAATTCTGAAAGATACAGACTATTCGTCCACGACGAAGAGGCACGCAAGTATAAATACTTACCCGTTCTAATTACGATCTACTAGCTTCTCTATGCGCGCATGCATCGTTCACTGTTAACCTAGGACGTTAAAGATCGACAGTGGTTCAACCCTTTGCCACATGATTTCTTCAAAGAAACATACACAGGAACGTTTGCTATTTGTTACATTAATAGTGCGACGAATGCAGAATGCTAAAACCTTGTACGTAATTAACGCTTGCAATATTTAACCTCATCGATTGAAATAACAGATAGAATTAGAATTGAAATTTATTAAAAAATACATTATAATATTTGTCTCGCAAACAAAGCATAATTTCTCCAACGAGTGTAACTCGTTATTGTAGGGTAAATGGTTAATAACGAAGACGGGGTGCGGTGATAGGGAATACGGTAGACCATGTCCACGGCGAGGATGTAAAGAAAGATAAATCGTTTGCCTTCTTTTCGCGGACGAACAGTGAACGCCTTCCAATGGAAATATCACCTTAACCGTGCATTATTATTTTGATTTCAGGCGTCGTCGTGCTACTCTTCAGCACCGTTACCGCGGACACGACCAAATCACCACCGGATTCCGAAAAATTCACCACCGACGCTTCGTCAGAATCCTTCGTATTCGAGAACAACAAAACGAACGCGAACGAAAAGATATCTTCCAATAACGACGAATCGCGATTCGTTTTAACCGAAAAAACGGACGAACCCGTGACTTCGGTACAGGATTCGATTAAGAAAGGCGACGCGGAAACGGTGCACGACGAGTTTATCGAAGATGCCAAAGCAGAGGACGAGGAGATAGTGTCAATGCCGACGGACGAGGATTCCGAGCGGGATGGAATCAGGTCGCGCGAGCAAGTCGACAGGTTATCGACCGCGGATTCGGCCAACGGAGGCTCTAAGCTCGAGGAGATCATCTACGGGACTTCCGGCAAGAGTTCCAGCACGAAAACGCTCTCCGAGGACTTTTACAGGCACTCGAGGAACAACGGTTTGACCAGCGTAACCGCGAAACCTTCGTTCGAAGACTCGAAAGCGGATGAGAAGAAGAACAAAACCATCCAACGACCGAACGACGCGCCAAGATCGGAGTTATCGAATAAAACCGCGAAATTCGTGAGCTACGACTCGGAGGCGAAACAAGAAAGCGGAATAAACAACGGTACGAACTTCGAGGCGGAAAAATCCTCGAAAGAATCGGTCACGAGTTTACAATTGGAAACAGCGGACGTTACAAACGATTCAGCTGCGGGAAAGGTTCGTTTCCCGGGGGAGTTTCAAGAGAGGAGGAAGAAATCGGAGAACCTCGGATCCGCGAAGAATTCCGAAGTGCCAGATTTGAAAGAGGCGGACAACGACGGATCTATTTCGTTGATCAACGACACGAACGTGAATTACAGTCACCGGCATAAAGCCACCACCGAGAAGGACGCGGAAGCAAACCGATCTAACAACACCGACAACGCCACGAACTTTATTTCCGAGGAGACTAAAACGAGTCACGAGTCGGATAATCCGAAAGAGGAAGTCGAGGTCGTGGGGAACGCGACCGATTCGGTGATCCAGCGACTAGTGGAATCCGAGAATGCAACGCCGAAGGACAGCGATCTGGCGAACGAGCTGAGTCAGAGATCGAATCGCGACGAGGATTCTTCTGACAATTCCACAAAGGTCACCGAGAGTCGTGTAATCGAGAAACAAGAGCAGACAAGCGAAAAGGATCAGCAGAAACTGTCGCAGGTGACGACTGAACGTGCGAATTACGAATCTTCCACTCCCCAGGGAGCTTCTAGTCCTGTTCCACGGGGAAGAACGATAGCTTTCTCGGAGATAAACGAATTCCCAAGCTTGGAAGCGAAACCCACGCTCGCCTCGAAGCTCGACGTTTCGTTCTCCAAAAGGAATCTCACCGATAAACCGAATCCTTACGCTAAATCGTCGATCAAAGAGCAGCTTAACAACAGTAACCAAGTGGACATAACCACCGAAGAGGTATCCGCTTTGGAGAACACGATCGGGAAAGGGCAATCCGAGGAGAAGTTTATAGTAACGGAAGCGACGGACGTTTTGGAGAACAGTATCCAACAGTTCAAGCCGTCTTACTACGAGAAAGCCAACGAGTCATCGACGATGTCGAGTATAGAGGTTCGTTCGTCGCTTCCGATGACCACTATGTCTTTGGTGAGATCGCAGGAAGTTATTCCAACGAATCGGACCGTTATGGAGGGGTTAACGGAACCGAAAGGGATCCCGGAGCCGGAGAAAAAGTCGACGAGCATCGGAAATGACGTTCCTCGTTGGAGCGAGAGTCGCGAGGCGATTACTGGGAACTTCGACGTGACCGGGAATGGAATAACGGAAGTCAGCCTGAAGCCGGAGAACGGCGATAAACGGACCAACGAAGCTTCTTTCCAGGAGATTACAGCACCAACCACGCCGATTCCTTTAACAACCGACTTCGCGGAACCGCAAACGGACATAGGAACGCTTTCGAACGTCGACGTTCAGACAAATGCAGCCGGTTCTTTGCTGTTACGTTCGACCCTTAACGCCAGCGAGATTTCCACCCAGTACCCGTTGATCAAAGGGAATTTCTCCGACAGGGAAAAGTCCACCATTCCTACGACTATCGCTTTGGATACGACTACCTTGTTACCCACCACCACCATCGAAGAAAGTTCTATCGGAAACGTCACGGAACCTCCAATCGCGCCCGATGCAAACGGAACGAACGAAATCCCGAGTGCCGTAAGCGGTACTTTCGCTTCGGAGGAAAATTTACCGATAACCACAACTATCCAATACGAATTCGTCGGCTTGACCGAATCCACCACGATTCTAAGTAGAAACGTTACCGGGGAGGAACGCGCCGAGGGTCGAGAATTGCCGTACGAAAGTTCCGTTGTCCCCACTGTGCACGATTTAACAGTCAGGAATGCTTCGAACGAGGCTACCACGATAATTAACTTAACAGAAGTCGTTACTACTTCGGATAATTCTTCCGTAGTTAGCGAAGTAGAAGCTACGAACGTTTCTATCACCGAACAAACTATTGTTCCTACGTCCGTACCGGGTCCTACGACGCAATTCAAGATCGAGTTCACGACTCCGTCGAGCGCGATCGACGAAGAGAGCTCGGCGAAAGTGGAGGAGGCGCAGAAAACGATCGACGTTACGGATTCGTGGAGCACCACTAGCGAGGCTGCGATGACCACGGTTAAAACGGAGCAGACGATTTCTAGAGATTCGAAGGATTTCACGGGGAACGTTACGGAGAGCCCTGTGGAATTCGCGTCGATACCGAGCGTTAACGCGACAGATGCCACGCGAGTGGCTACTTCGATCCCCTTTGTTCCGAGCAGTCTGCGCCCGAGGATTCCGGTTTCGAGTAGCACGAGCACTCCAACTGCTTCCGACATACCGTCAGAGAAGACATATGACACGAACCTGTCACCGACCAACGAGGAGATTACTGCGCTGGTTCGCATCGACATGGAAGGAAGCTGGTACGACATATGCCCCAAGATGGACAAATTGAAGACGACTTTGGCCGAGATTTTGTCCTCCGGCATGGACAAGTGAGTATCGAAACATTGTTTAACGCGAAATTTATTTTATTTCATTTACGCGTCGAGTGCGGCTCGACAATCACGTTTCTTACACCAACTCCGAAGTCGTGATAGACTCGACGTTACGCAACGCAGTTTTCGAAAATAATTTAATACGTTTCAATCTTACGTCTAATTTAAAATTATTCCATTTTTAATTTGCGGTAATTTGAAACGTCTACATTTTTAGATCGGAATTGTTGGTAGGTAACAAAGGTTAATAGTCACGGTAGAACCTTGATTACGCGAGTCGAAGCATGACACGATTGTCTGGATAATGTCAATGTTTTTCTCTGATAATAATCGAGTACGCGTTTTTGCGTGTAAGAAGCGTTCATTTCGTCTATGAAATAGGTATGTTATAAAAATGTATAGTACAAGTGTTATATGATTGACATTATACGAATACGAGAACTTTCGAACGATTTAGCGATCTTCTTCGGCCTCTAATGTTGCCGCCTAATCTTTCTTATTCTGTCACTCATTCTTTGGAACATTTTTATTTAATCGCTCGCATTTTCTAGCTAGACTATTTTCCCTAGTTGCTCGACGATATTCTTATGATAATCGAGTGTTTGGTTAATCAATTTCGGTTAATCGATGCTCTGATAATCGAGGTTCTGCTGTATTTATTTATTTACAATTGAATCGCTCATTTGTCAACTCGATTAACTGCACAGAATAAAAAATAGATAAATTGGTGAAGCAAATATACGACTATTAATTCTTTTAATATTCCTTTTAAAATTTAAATATAAATCAACACTGTAGAATAATGTATTACTAAAAACGTAGCTTTTATATAGTGGCATATAAAATGCATAAAGCACTGAGTCATTGGAATAATTGTTCTTACTTTTATAAATTGTTTATTATTCCATGAGCAAAGACATTTTTCTCGTTTCCTAGTTTTAAGCCCAATTTATTAAGCTTTATTTTAAATGTAAACGGTTGAGCAGCAATCAAATGCTTTCGCACTAACATCTTAAAAAATTCGAAAAGTGGACAACTTTACAATTTTATAACTATAAACAACCAGAATATGTTACGTAACTGTACGTCATTCGAAGCTTCATTAAAAACTTATGTACGTTACCTAACTGGTTTGCTAAATTAGGCTGAATTGTAATTAGACTTATTGTTCGCTGGCAATTTGCAGTCTGTTTCTAATTACGAAGAATGTAAATGCGACAAGTGATGCAAGTGTAATGAGACAAATGAAACGAAAAAGTGGCGAAGAAGATGAAGCTAATGAAGGAAAGATAAAATTCGATATACATATTTAGTAAACAAAGCTTCATCGACATTCTTAATCTCTTTTGTTAGTATGACTTGAAACGATAAAAGAAGAAGTATTATAAAATGATATAAAGTAGTGCGGTATATGTAAACGATATCTAACGTTTGTCATTAATGAAAATCACGAATACCATTAAAACTTACTGCATTTAACACGAAGTTAAAGTAACGAAAGATTCTGTATCAAATATTTAAAGAAGTGTACGAATTTTAAACATTTTATAAGCATCCGATTCTGTTTTAATATCACAGTAATTGTCTTCCTTTTCTTTACAAACAAATATACAAATCACCTCACAACACCTTTTTTTAAATATTCGGGAACATTCGCCAGTGATTCGATCTGATCTTTAATTTCAACCAAAATGTAAGCAAGTAAAAGATGTTAAGCTTCTTCTGTGGTTGCGAAATTTAGCGTAGATTAAAATAGCACAATCCGTGAAATAATTTTACGTACGATAGTCAGCGGCACCAAGGGTCTCGACAATCTCGAATTGTCGCTTTGAGGTTAATACACGTGTAGTTACAATTTCCTCTCGACGTCGCTGGAATATGTTTAGCAGTCAGTGAACATGTCACGTCTCTCATTGCAGGCCCATAACCGATAAGCACATTAAATTCCATCAAGATCCATGTCAGAAATCCCCGAGTTCGACTCCGTCGCCGTCGGACGTACCAATGATGTCGATATTGGTTTACGTTGTCAATGATAACGGCAAGTTCGACCGCAACATGACAAATATCTTGCCCAGCTTGTACGCGAAATCTCAAGATCGCGTTACGTTCCCAGTTAAAGTAAGTCGCAGTTCAAGATCAAGTAAGAACAAAATTACCGAGTTCTTGAATTTCGTTCTGATCGTTTCTTTTACACTTACGTTTATTTTCCATCTATCTCCCACATTTCTTTAGCTTTAGTTTCTCTACGAACGAGAATTTACAGTTAATTCTTAGAAGTTATAATTTAAGTAAATTTATCGGATATTAAATTGGTCTATAAAAGATTGTAATTATTTCGACTACATTAGTAGCTTTTAATTTGGTACAAAATTTGTTGCATTCGACTAAACACCCACTCAATTTTCTTACTCTTTTTCATTGATTTTAAAATGATTAATATGACAGTATAATATTCAAAATACTAGAAAAGAATTAAATATAATAATAGTAAAACTAAATTCGTACGTGTTACAAACTACCAAAACTTTGCATTTGTTTTTATTGTTTTTTTTTTAGAGAAGTCATATCGTTTATTACTTTTTATTTCAACGCTAAATTCCTACGCATACTTTGATTTTTTAATGAAATTAATTTGCACCTCGTAGAAACATAGAAATCAGCACATATCGATTATGATAGTAAACGAAATTTGTTCATTGTTTCGTAGCAGTTGTAGAAAACTTAATCAATGTACGCAGTGCAATATAGTTAACGTATTCCGCCGACTGACCCACTCTTTTCAGATACACAGATTTCTTCTTCAGGAAACGATTTCGGATTCCGGAAACGCGATAGCGGTCGTCGTGGTCTCCGCGGTTGCCTTCATTTGTCTGGTTCTACTGGCTGGTCTTCTGGTAAGAATTCACTTTTCAATCATCTATTTTCACTTCGTCGGTAATCGATAAAATTGAAATGCTTTTCATAGTTTCCTTAAACATTCCTCAATATTAAATTCTACAATGAAATTAGTTCTTTTCTAATTTTTATTCTTCGCATACGTTTAACGATAACTTTTAACCACTTGCCCTACGATTATTTTACTTTTACCGCTGCTTTTATATCGTTTCACGTGCAATTCATCGAAATATTCGCGATCATTTTTACTTAATAATTACCAATCTTATAAAACAATGCTAAAGTTGGAGTTCAACATCAATAAATAGGTAATATTTGTATTTGTTTAATCCAAGTCGTAATTTATAGAACGAGTGTGACTCGTTATTATAGGGCAAAGGGTTAAGAAACAAATCAATCACTCGGAAATTATTATTAATAGTCAAATCGTAGGAACGTAAACTGCGAGTGAAAATCAGACAACGATGTTACAGAAAGTTTCGTTACAAAGTTATAAGCAAACATTTTCCGTACTTGCATATCACTAAACTCGTGAATCTTTAATTATTGAAATAATTCAGCTCGTATTAATTCGATTTATATTCAAGCATTTCAGTTAATGTTATTCGTACCGTAGATTGCATCTTGTAATTAAGATTTACAAAATTGCGTACGTTTGAATATTTTCATAACTCTCCGTGCATACTCGAACGTGATTCGCGTTCAAACATTTTACAATCTAATCTCACAGAACACGTTCACTTTTTCTTTTCTTTTTTTTTTTTATATAATAATTTCACTTGTTTCAAGTTGCTTCTTTCATTTCGCTTGTTAATCACTCTCGTTACGTAATACGATCAACCGTCATTTTTTGGACGGATGAATATACGCTGTTCTAAACGCCGAGAACCGATTTTTACGTTTACTTCGAGGTGATTCAAAAATTAACTCCCGACGATCGAAATTAATAAGCGAACTTCCAAAAATTACTCTGTATCTTCCTTTAAGTTTACATTTACCAATCGCGGAACCCAACGTACTTGTTATTACTTAATTGAGGTATACTTGTTCGTATACCTTAAATTTTTTAAAAAACTGTGATCTTCAAATTTAGAGTAACGTAACTTAACCAACAACTACAATACAAGTTTTATACGATCATTATGGATAATAGTACGGCAGAAATAAACCTCGAACGAGGTTTCAAATGCTCGATAACAATAATAATAATAAAAAGAAAGAAATCACTTTCATCGGTGCTTGTTAATAATTTAATAGCCGCGAACTACGTTACGATTCTTTGCACGCTTATCGGCCAGCACAATAAAAAGATAATTATCCAAGATAGAGACTAATGAAATGAGATTCAGTTGCGCAGGTCCGCAAAAATCTATGCCCTCTGAAAGTCGACATCGTGCTTACGTTAAGCTCATTTCGCATGGTGTTACGTATTCATCCGTCCACACTTGTGACTTACTCTCAGTGTACGTAACAACCATTCATATATACATGTACGTGTGTGTGCCTGTTGTCCGTTGTACGCGTGCTCCCTGTATTTTCACCCTAAATCCATCCAAATCCGCAGTCCGATTCGCAGCCAAAAAGCCCGGTTCAATTGTTGACGTCGGAAATAGCTCGCGTTGATTTTGACGTACCGATACGTCGTCGATTGAAACGTAAAATGCGTGCGTAAACTTTCGAGACCGACTGCACGCGAAAGTATATTTCGTTCGTGTAGTTTCTGCCTCGAAAAGCATTGCAAATTAAAATGATCGAAATACTTGCTCTCTGGCTGTGAGTGTGAAATCGTTCGAAAGCCTTGGAAAGATCATTCGTGGTTTTGATGCACTTCGACGCTTGTCCCCAACAAAAGACACGTTTCTCGTCCTTGAATAGACTATTAGATCGAGCAACGATCACCATCGTTTCATTGGCTTCCGCCTCGTGTATTCTACGCACGTGTATCACGATGTTGAAATCACTCGTCGAAACGTGTTTCGTCGACAGAAGAAACATATGTAGCTCGTTAAACGATGTTTTGGAACATCGTTTCTCCACGAAACTGTTAACGAATAATTGTACTTGAAAGCAATTGTCGTAACAATTCTTTTTTTTTTTTTTTGTATTCAAGTTATCTAGAATGTATCGGTCTCAGCAATGTTCTTAACCCTTTGAAGCACAGTGGCACATCTTCTTTTTATATACAACTTGCACGGTGGAATCCTTTTAAAGCCACTTGCAAATATGATAATTACAAATGAAATGTCTTGTGCCTCGAACGGTTAACGAATTAACCCCTTGTCCTAAGATAAAGAGTCGAATAATTATGGCACAGATTGCGCAAAAATGCGTAGCACTGAGAGATCAAAATTGAACTTGAAACCAAGACTTGAAACTCGGCTTTCCGTTACAATGTTGAATGTTGTTAAACAAATATCGCCTGTACAGTGTTCAAATTATTCGTACGTCACGTGACACGAAATCTGTGATCAACATTAGCATACATAAGCAATGAAATAAATAGTAAGACAAGGGGTTAAATTATACTTCACCAAACTATCGTTTGCGTGCGTTTCGCGTTATGAAATCGTGCTCGTCGAAACACTTGTAACAACTTTTGTAGCGATTGGCAAAGTTTGTATTCTTCGTAGAGTTTACAGTTTAACACCATTCTATTATTACACATGCGTATATTATATCGTGTATTATGCATTATTTATAGTTTATAATGAGGAAGAGGCAAACGAGGTTCAACTATGGCGAACGATGTCGTCCAGTGTCTTTAGACGCTTACAGCCTTGACAGTGTTTCTGCTTACAACAGTGTTAGACGAAAAGGTGTGGCCAGGTCTTCAAAAAGAAGCTACGGAAATCCTACGTTCGAAGATTCGGTATGTTTCACTGATCCTTTTTTTCTCTCCAATTCATATCGCACGATTTATTTGGCTAAGTAAAATAACGTTTCTCTTCACTTTTTTAATTATTTATGCGTTATCACGATTATTTTGTGAATAATTTTGTTCACGTTACCATGATTTTGGTATTATTCTTTCATCCTCTATTACACAAAAGAAGAAGTAAAAAGAAGCATTGGTACAGTGCTTCGTATTGTATATACAACGCGGTAAAAACAAACTGGTTTGTTTTCTTACAACTGAACTTTCTATTAGGTAAATCAACCAGAACGAAGACAGAGTTATGTTCGTGTCGTAACTCGAAATGTGGAACAGGAAGAGATTCAGAATGTTTCACTCACGCAAACTTTTTATACTTTCTTAACATTGGAAAAGAGTCGCTTAACTGTTTATCCTTCGAACGTGTAAAATATAAAGTCTCTTCGTGGCATGAAATTCATCGAATATCGATGTACGAAACTTCTTACGATTTCTTTCAATTAATGAGAAATATTATTAGAAATTGCGTTAGTTTTTCAGTTGTAATGACGTTTGTTAGATGATAATTATACAATGACGTGTAAGCGTAGTTGAAATAATTGACACTTCGAACGATTGGCAAAAATATATGACAAGTAGTTACTTATTTCTACGTTAGTGTAATAATCTTCTTTCTCGATTCTTCTTACATCTCATATTTATATCTTCGTGTATTTTATTTTATTCTTTCAAACACTTGTTCAAATCGATCTGTTTCGTATTGTGAAACAAGTGACATTTGTCTTAACACGTTACAGACGGGAAACGAGAATTCTCGTTTTATTGAAATATACGTTGCCGATGGGAAACGAGTATTCTCGTTTCACGACAAGTGTGTGTTTTTCTAGTAATTTCTCACCCGTTTGTATAGGAAAGTTTTAATAATAATGCCCCGTCGTTAATGTGTTAAATTAACAATCTTATAATAGAACACGAATCTAATAATAGAGAATTTTATAATAGAACACGAATCTAATAATAGAGAATTTTATAATAGAACACGAATCTAATAATAGAGAATTTTATAATAGAACACGAATCTAATAATAGAGAATTTTATAATAGAACACGAATCTAATAATAGAGAATTTTATAATAGAACACGAATCTAATAATAGAGAATTTTATAATAGAACACGAATCTAAAATTACAGAAGAATGGCATTTAAATTTTGTCTACAAAGAACACGTAAAATAATGTCTGTTTCGTTTTACTCGCGGATTAACCCTTTGCGGACGAGGAATGATAACACTTAAGAAAGTATTTTGGCCTTCAGTTCCAAACCTTCGAATTCCTAGCTATCAAATTCAAAGCCATCAGATTCCCAAAACTTCGAAGCGTTCGTTAACAATATTAATTGAAATATTTTGCTTTAAAAATGGATTTGCGCGTAGAAAATCGAGAAACGATTAGGCAGCTATTTGCAGACACTCGTCCGCAAAGGGTTAATATTATTTATACATTATCGTCCCATACACATGAAAACATGTTACGTTTTACTAAATGTATCCTAGCAAAATATATTCTTCTGTTCGTAGCTTACATTTAACACGTACTTATAAATATAAATTAACCATTCAGGTAACTTATACAAAATTGTCTATCAGTAGTATTTTTACCATAACGTGTGAAATAATTTGTACAACTAAACTTAGCATTAATTTAGCCGTCGTTGTTAGAAAGTTACACACTTGTAAAAGAAATATTTGCACCTTACGCTTGGAAATAGTCTCTCATTCTCGCGCATTATTTGTATCCGATGTTTAGTCGGATGTACAGAGTACAACTCAAAAGAAGGCTCAAGAAAATAAATCGAAAACGTAGAACAGCGTTGTTTCATACGAGGCTTGGTTTAAAATGTAACTTTTATAATATAACTGGTTCAACTCCCCTCAACTTTTATCGACGAAATTACATTAAATTAACTATATATCTTCATGAAACTATAAATTACAATTATGTGGGACAATCGAAAGATCAAATTCGTTTAGGATTTGGTAAATTAAAACGTGCAGAAATTGAAACGTGAATTAAAAGAATCGTGTACATGGAAAAATGGACGTCTCCAACAATCTACAAAGTAATAACATTTATTTTATATGAACAATCTTGTTTCGTTGCGTATAATTAATTATCCAGTACGATACACGCAAACCTGGCAAGTCGAGGCAGTAATTTACAACGAGATTTGTTAAATCGAGACATAATTAAGTGCACACATATATATACGCTGAATATTTAAAGTCGATTTGATTAAAAATTAAATTTCGTATGAAGAAACGTTACGATTATTAATTATATGAGTAACCTTCTTTCTGGTTGTACCATCAATTACCAAATATCTTGTATTACAGTCGAACGTATAGCTTTCATGTAGATAAAAAGCTGTTACAAATAATGCTAAAACTTCGTATAGGGTTATCCAAAAATAGACTATATTCACTATTTTTTCTTTCCCAATTCTGCTTAACCCTTTTCTAATCCGATCTTTTATTTCTATTATCTTCGTTCGTTCTCGTTTCAATTTTTATCTTTTTCGCCTCTATTTTACTAACAAACATGACGTATGACAAATATTCTCATCAACATCCTAAAAGTACTTTTGGATAACCCTTTAAATGTAAAAGCCACTTCTAAAACTCGATATTTTTACGCGGTATCGTATCGGGGACAGAATAATGACAAAAACAACTCGCAATAACTTCGCTTCTATTCTTCTAACCGTTTGCACTCGAAAGTAAATTTCTCGATTGCCAAAACGAAGCAGCTTTATAAACTCGTCGAGTGCAAAAGGTTAATGCTGTTGAAACGACGCGACGGTTAAATCGTGTTCCTACGTAACGCGTTCTGATTTCAGAGCGCCATACCATCTCACCCGTTGAATTTCGTCGGGCTTTCATCTTTCTGCAACGACGTTAACGCAATCAACGAGGAATTCTCCGGTATTCCGCAAGTTTCAGCGAAGATAGACGAGTTGCCCACGGGGGCGGAAGTGAAGAATAGATACGCGAACGTGATACCGCTTCCGGAGACCAGAGTGCCCCTTCAAAAAATCAACAACGATCCTCTTACCGAGTACATCAACGCCAGTTACGTTAGGGTAAGTGATGTCACGCGCGTGATTCTTTCGAGCTTTCACACAAGAGAAATGCTTCTTAACCCCTTGCCCTACGATTATTTTACTACCCACACGTGCCAACGTAAGTTGATCGCCGTTTCTATATCGTGCGAAAGATAAATCGTACGTATAGTCAAGGCAATTTTTATTTTACAGCCTCCGAGCTTGCGAAACAAAGCTGAGATTAAAGTTTGAATTCAAAGTTTCCATTGGAAATATTTATTTTTGTCGAATCAGTGCTATAAATCGTGAAACGAGCGTGAATTGTTATTGTAGGCTGATTTAGTAGATTAATTTGACGAGAGAAAACGTTGATGATATTTGGATTCTTTTTTTCCCAATGAAATTAACGTCGATCTGTATAAATTTGGCCACTTTTACATTTTAACACTTCGACGAATGCAGAATTTGGTTCAGAGATATGAAAATATATTTGCTTACACGTATCGATATGGAAGATGAAGAAGCAATAAAGATAATAATGGAGCATTGCAAAAAGCTATTGTAAAATCAAACGGAGCACGAAACATAGCTCCAGTTATGTAATAATTTATGTTAAAGGCTTTTTTGGTTGAAGTTCTAGGAATTCCATAAATTATACTTTAATACTTTATGATTACATTTTCGAGACTCTAACTGGAAGAAAGTGTGATGCATTATAAAACTAGAAAAATTCCTTAATCACAGAGTTCCATAATATAAACTACAATATTCTCGAGTGATTTGAAAATATTGGTTTAATAAATTGTAACAAATAAACCTTTAATAGAAACAAATTCGATCACACTAAAATTGACTCGAATACTTAAAAATTTAAGGTTTCACGTATAATTAATCTTCCTTTGAAAAACATGAATTAGACGTTTAATAATGTAGCATTAGATAGCTACAATAATAAGAAAATAAATTCTTATTATACTTCGTGTGGTGATTGAATTGCACCATGATTGCATTGACTAGAAAACATAAAATATTAAACTTCCACTTATAATTAGTCTTCCTTTGAAAAACATGAAATTGACGTTTAATAATGTAGCATTAGATAGCTACAATAATAAGAAAATAAATTCTTGTTATACTTCGTGTGGTGATCGAATTGCACCATGATTGCATTGACTAGAAAATATAAAATATTAAACTTCCACTTATAATTAATCTTCCTTTGAAAAACATGAATTTGACGTTTAATAATATAGCATTAGATAACTGTAATAATAAGAAAATAAATTCTTGTAATACTTCGTGTGGTGATCGAATTAAATCATGATTAGATTGACTCGAATACTTCAAAAATTAAGGTTTGACGTATAATTAATCTTCCTTTGAAAAACATCAATTTGACGTTTAATAATATAGCATTAGATAGCTACAATAATAAGAAAATAAATTCTTGTTATACTTCGTGTGGTGATCGAATTGCACCATGATTGCATTGACTAGAAAATATAAAATATTAAACTTCCACTTATAATTAATCTTCCTTTGAAAAACATGAATTTGACGTTTAATAATGTAGCATTAGATAACTGTAATAATAAGAAAATAAATTCTTGTAATACTTCGTGTGGTGATCGAATTAAATCATGATTAGATTGACTCGAATACTTCAAAAATTAATGTTTGACGTATAATTAATCTTCCTTTGAAAAACATGAATTTGACGTTTAATAATATAGCATTAGATAGCTACAATAATAAGAAAATAAATTCTTGTAATACTTCGTGTGGTGATCGAATTAAATCATGATTAGATTGACTCGAATACTTAAAAAATTAATGTTTGACGTATAATTAATCTTCCTTTGAAAAACATGAATTTGACGTTTAATAATATAGCATTAGATAACTGTAATAATAAGAAAATAAATTCTTGTTATACTTCGTATGGTGTTCGAATTGGATCATGATTGCATTGACTAGAAAATATAAAAAATTGAACTTCCACTTATAATTAATCTTCCACTGAAAAGCATCAATTTGATATTTGACAATATAGCATTAGATAACTACAATAATAAGAAAAAAATGAATTGTTGTAATAATTCGTGTGATGATCGAATTGCATCATGATTGGATTGATTAGAAAACTTAAGAAATTAAACATCCACGTATAATTAATCTTCCACTGAAAAGCATCAATTTGATATTTGACAATGCAGCATTAGATAACCATAATAATAAGAAAAAAATGAATTGTTGTAATAATTCGTGTGATGATCGAATTGCATCATGATTGGATTGATTAGAAAACTTAAGAAATTAAACATCCACGTATAATTAATCTTCCACTGAAAAGCATCAATTTGATATTTGACAATGCATCATTAGATAACCAACGATAATACGAAGAAAATGAATTGTTGTAATAATTGGTGTGACTATCAATCACCGGTTTCGCTCTCACAGGTCATTATTTAAATTTTCTAATAGCTCGATTGAAGACAGGTGTTAACGTCCGCCCTGCTTCCGCGTATTGCCGTGCTTCGAGCTTATGCAACAGTCATTCGTATTCTTCGTAATGCATTATGCAACATCCTTTTCTCACGTAGACAAAACGCTGCGTTAACCCTTACTCACGTGCGCTTTGATCGCTCTCAGATACGTACGTCGCATCGAGGCGTTTTTTATCGAGTGCATTCCTTTTTCTTTTTCTTTTCTTTTCTACATCGCACAATGGATTTGCGTAAATTCATCGTCGACCGGAAAAGATGAATGAAAAGGGGACGAAGTGTTTTAGTTAATTAAGGCTTGTAAAAAGCCGTGTAATAGATGTGGGTAAAACGAGTTTGAGAAATGTAAGAAAAACGTACGAGATAAAATTCGAACAATCGGTTTCTTAACACTTTCGCTGGTGCAATTTAAAATTAACCCTTTGCTCTGCGATTAACTTTAGTATCCATTTATGCTAAACAAATCGTTTGAATATTGTACGCAATATTTATTCGGTAACCATCGATGTAATTTATAATTTATAGTTATTGTTATGATTTATAATTATACCGTGGATTATTATACATTTATGGGCAATTTAAATATGTAAAAAGGTACAGAATTGCAAATGATATTGGGAAATATGCAAAATAGTGAAAGTAAAATACAAATTATATTTTATATATTATTTAGAGGGTGAAACGAGCCCTTATTTAAATCTCGTGTCTTTAGTTTCATTCGTAAACAACCGGAATTTGCATAAAGATCCGCAGTTTACTTGTAATACAAAGCTAAAATAAGCAAATTAAACATTTATTTATTTAATAAGTTCTGTAGAAGAATTTACAAGAATCATTAGCAATTACGATAAATCTCTAAAGAATAAAAGAAAGTTGTTACTAGTAAATACAGAAATGTCGTTTAATTTTAACTAAAAAACATTTCAGATGTAAACTTAAGTTTGTATGGAATAAAAGGATTAATTGTACGGAAACTATATTAGTAGCTTATTATTATAGTTACAACTATGTATGAATATAGTTAGTAGCAACTTTATCTTATTACTCGGGTAATAGGAAACTTCCTATGAATTTAATCCCTTAGACCTGTTGTACCGGAAAATCGAGATTATCTCATTTCAAGATTATAGCAATTTAAGTCGATATAATATAACATAAAGAATAACATTTATGGTTGTTAATATTTGTCACACTTTTAATGTCACAAATAAATAGAACGTGACGTTATGAACTCGTAAAATAAAGCCTTTCTCATAGGTGAAAAATTAGGCGTGCACTTTTCTCATTGAATATAAATTTGTTTCCAATAATATCTTCATGGTTATTCGTAAATAAAAGTGTCCAGAGTTGAATAAATTTTGTATTATTATTTTAATCATTATTATTCTTCTTCTACTTCGTCTCCTTCTTCTTCTTATTATTATTTATTGGATGATAATATTTATCGTAGAAAATCTATTGCATATAATGATTAATATATGGTATATATTAATTGTATATAATATATAGAATAATACACTTAAAATAGGACAATTATTAATATCTTATGTATTCATGAATTAAGCTTTCGTAGCTTTATTTTCCATACACAGGAATAATCATAGTAAACGTACAAATAACAAATTACGATATCAAATAACAAATAATTCATTATTTAAAATATCGAACGAATCACGAATTAGAAATACAATAATTCATTTTCCATGTTAAATATATTACGAAATAATTGTGTTACTTTCAAAATAGATTGTTTTCCAACTAACTCTGAAAACTTATGTTAAAATGTACTTTGTAAATTTCTCAAAACAAGCAGATTTGATTCGATCAAATAACAATGCAGACTTAATTCAGATTTTACAGCAGCGTTTAATTTCCACCCATCTAATTTCTATTTAAAAGCAACTAAATATCTAATAATCATGCTATTATCGTACCGAACAACGCCATTAGAGAAGCGTTTACGATCCTTTAAGGAATAACAAGCTCTCCGTTAGAATCGCTTTAACCAACGGACGTAGATTGTCCAGCATTTTCAATGTTTCCACTTTGTGCGTGTATGTGTGTGTGTGTTGCAATTACACAGCATGTTGCCATTAATGCGCATCGAACGTACACCGAGGGCAACGTTCTCGTACTTGCAATTAACAGAGAATACTCCTTGCGGCTCAATAATATCGATCAATATCCTCGTCCGAGGACAATGCAATTATTGTGCCTATTAATTGATTCCGATTGCAATCGATTCTCCTCGAAATACGCAAACTCTGCCCTACGAAACTAATTTCGAATTAACCGGCATTACTACTTCTCTAATTAATCCCCCAATCCATAATTATCGGTTGGTACAATTGCGCGAGTTTCTCCTGAGACAAACAACGCGTGCGGTGGCAATCGATTTATCGATCAGATTCGTTTTTATATTATTAATAGACTGCCGATGTTTATGCGAATGCACAGCTTTGTTCGAAATTGATAACGTTACGAGGTCTGCACAGAAATTTGCGGAAGATCGCGGATAGGAAACGAAAATAGTTATATAACGTTACGTAAAATGACGTTGATTAATAGAATCAAATAGACAAAAGAAATGTAAAGAACGAAAAGTATTTGTAATTACAGCAAGCGCAATTTACAATGCTTTACAAGCTTATAATTATAATTAATTTTGGAACTATTTTTAAAGAAATATGGTTGCAATTTTTGATACATTATTTTCATAAATTGGGTACGTTTTCTAATTATGCATAATCTTTACCATATCATCAATGCAATGTATTACATTTGGAAGTGTTTGTAAATTTATCTATTTCACTTTATCATTAACTATTTCTATTTATCATTAAAAATTGATCGAACACGCGTAGAAATTTGATATCTCGATGTTTCCATTGTTTCACGACGAATCTAACAATTGTGTACTTTTGTACAATCCATTGTTAAATGTAACGATAATTTTCAGGGACCAAAGAACGCCACGCGATATTACATCGCTTGCCAAGCACCGATGGAATCGACCGTCACCGACTTCTGGAGGATGATCTGGGAACAGCAGTGTAAAGTGATCATCATGTTAACCGATCTCGTTGAAAATGGGGTGGAAAAATGTACCGAGTACGTACCGCCCTCAGAAATTACCGACTGTCACCGACTATACGGTGACTATCAAGTTACTCTGAAGAAGAGAGAAACCAAAGAGAAATATGCCATTTCCACGCTCCATTTGAAGGCAAGTGCTACAATTATTTTTCGCTATTTATGGTAACCGTATTACCTAGAAATATTTGTTAATTGCAACATTTAATTATTCGACGATTAATTAAGTTTAAAAAAAGCCCACGCAATCAATGTTCTTTCAACCTAAACATTGCTAACTACTTTCTTTTCAAATCTAAATGAAGCTTTGAAATTTATTATCATTCCAGCGATATTATCACTCACTGATATTATCATCACTTTTAGTTACAACTTATTACTATCATTTTCCTTTCTTGCTTAACTCTATATCAACGTGTGAATTATAATATTGATATCGGCATTGTGCCAGCAAAATAAGCGAGTGTATTTGTTTGCACCAAAGGAACAATAATAGTAGACAATCTCAAAACCCATCCGATTGAATCACAATAAATCTTCGATTAAAGTTTGCACGGAAGAGCGATATGAATCTCACTATTCTAACAAATGCATCGTGGTAAATATACAGTGTTGCCTTGGATATTGGTCGAGGTTCAGGACCAAATCTGGCCAAATTTGAAGGGAGGTAGATCATTCGGGAAATCCTGTCTTGTTCATAGACAGCGAGTGAGATAGAGATACACAAAGCAGTCGTCGAACAATTCACGGTAGGTGTAAAAACATATGTACTTGGCCACCGGGACAGTTCCGAAGCCAGTTCCAAGAACTGGTGGGGATAACGAATATCCAATAGCCAATATCCAAGGCAAAACCTCGACCAATATCCAAAGCAAAACCCCGACCAATATCCAAGGCAAAACACCGGCCAATATCCAAGGCAAAACCCCGGTCAATATCCAAGACAGTACTGTATAATTGTTACGGTAAACTTGTAACCGGTCACTTTGGCTACCTTAATAGTTCTACTGTTAACGCTAAGAAACCTAATTTTTACAGAATTTGGAGAGCAACACGTTCCGCGAAGTGTACCATATGTGGTATTTGTGGCCCGTGGACGGAGCACAGTCGGATGGCGCGGGTTTAATAGCCGTGCTGCTGGAGGCAAGAGCTCTCCAAAGGGGTGGTCCCGGACCGATTGTGGTCCACTGTAGTCCCGGCACTGGTCGCACAGGAACCCTAATAGCTCTTGACCTAGGACTCAGACAATACGAGATCACGAGGACCGTGGACGTGCCAAGAGTCGTTTACACTATCAGACGAGATCGTGCCGGGGCCGTCCAGACGAAAGAACAATACGCTTTCATCTACAAGGTTATTTGCTTTTTCAACTTCCTGCCATTTCGTTTCTTCGCAGCTTCGTTTCGTTGTTAAAGGGGAGCCCCGCTATTGCTTCATTGTTTTTGATTGGTTGATACTGCTTCGTGGAATCAGAGCCACAAGTGTGACGCAATTTTAAGTAATTCGGTTTAAACCCCTTGCGATGCAACGACGAGTTACACTAGTCGTTGCAAATTATGGTCTAATCGTCGTAGAAACACACGTTGTAGCTTTTGGTAAACTTTAGTTTCAATTGTTACTGAAACGTCGAATGTTTTTATGATTGAAGACTATCAAGTAACAGTGTTTTGCATTCGACACGGTGTTAAAGTTGAAAATGGTAAACGTATTAGTGAAAAGTCTTGAAAAAATCTGTGTATGCTAACGCGAATAGAAAAGAGTTACGTATTTCAACGAAGTCGTGTATTTTATTTATTTACGTATTTATAAACGGGTTAAACCGTTTGGTAAACAAAGTGCAAATTATACTGAACTGTATAAGGAGGTTATAGCATTATGCACAGCATTGCTAAGCAATTTTATTGAATTACTTCTAAAAGTAACAGAGGAAGTGAAAAAGTTGGTTCATTGAATTGTTTGTTGACAAACTATATTTCTCTTGGAATCAAAATTGCTACAATCTTCAAATGACTTAATTTAAATTTGTACAAGAGGATCGTTTAAATTTGATTTCCATTCATTGTTCGCCACTTTTTCACTATCTTTTAAAACTATTCACAGTTTACTAATCGTGTTAACACTCAGGAAGATTCGCGCTTTATATTCGTCTAAAATAAATGCCTTTTAGTATTAATTAATGGCACATTAAAAACAGTGAAAGTAGTGGACAAAAGTAGTTACAAGATTGTAATAAAAAGTACTTCATTAACCCTTTCGCTATTAAATTAAAAGCATTCTCGATTCTCGAACGAGGTTCATTTTCATTAATTTAAGAACATTACGAGTACAAATATTCGCACGCGCTGTTTAACCGATTAAAGTATAGTATATACGAATGAAAATACAAATAATACAGGAATTTTACGTATACTTTTAGCAAACTATTGCCTAATTTCTGCGGATGTAATTTAATTAGAAAATAAGTAACTTCGAACTACGTAAAATCGACCATTTGTTGCTTTTCTTTTCTCTACACTTTTCGAATGAAAATCGAATGAAAAATAATCGAAAGACCGTAGCAAGGATTAAATTAAGTTGTGCGAAATGCTAAATAAATTGTTGAATTTCTCTTTTCCAGGCGTTAAATTTATACGCGACCAGACTTGCCGGTGGTGGATTGGAATCGACGTGAACTGGAGATCGCAAATAAGCCACTGTTCAGAAGCGAATCTAAGTCGTGGCAGAGAACTGCCGTATCTTTGAACGATAAACATCACCGTAGAAGATTAGAAACGATAAGACGAGGTGCCAGTGTTACCTGGATAAAGGGTTAATTAAAAGAGATAACTAGATGAATGATTTGTGATACGTGGACCATAGCGACGATCGTATTTCGCTTTAGATTTTTGCTTAGTCCTCTCGATTTTCAACGATTTCGCGAAGATAACCCACTTATCATCTATTTGTCTGCTCTTTTCCATCAACGCCCCAGCGTTTATTAACAACATCCCCCTCCCCCCTTCGAACGAGGTAATTTTTATCGAATTTTCTATCTAAACGATCGCAATTTTTAAACCTAATTTAGGCGATTAAATCGGAATGAATACGCGTGATACTTATTCTGGATTTAAACGATGTTTAGGAAATATTTGTAAAGAATTACACGTTGCTTTTAATTGCAGAATATTTGCACTTTATACGCGTGCAATTTATAGCGAGAAATTTTTGAAAGTAGAAGGAATTGAACTCCTTCGGAAGTAAAGTAAAAAAGATTTCGAATTAAATCTTGCTAAAATGCAGTCAACCATTAAAAGTTTACATACACCTTTGAATTTTCAATATTTAAGAGGATACAAAAGTTTCGATCATTTTAACAGTAGCGATTTATTTGTTAATTGAGATTAGACAGATTGTTAAAAACTAGTAGTGTTTTCCCTATTTGTTCGCAAGAAAATATATATAAACCAAAAGTACGGTTTTATAAAAGTCTATAAGTGTATTAAAATATACGAAACTTATTGTTACAAATATATTTATACATTGTTAAACATTCTGACGCATCTGTGACTTTCTATAATTCTTTTAACATAAATAAAATTGCATCGTACATAATTTTAGGAATTATTATTGTCAATATGTATTTGAAACATCTTCCAGGAATTTTTCTCGCTTATGATTTTATCAATTTTCACGGCCCATTTTTATCATGCCAAAATACGTCCTAAAATATTGAAATATTCGAGATTTTAAATGCGTAGGTATGTAAACTTTTGCTACTGACTTGTAGTACGTAGAATTTCCTTCGATTCGTTAAAATTGAAGGACAAATGCTAAATTAGGATCAGGATTTTAAATACAAAATTCCATTTAAAACTATTTTAAACACAAGATGTTATATTTGAAATTATTTTAAACGGAAAAGTTTATATTTAAAATCCTACTTTAAGTGAAAAAAAGAAAAGAAAGAAAAGGACAAATAAGATGGTAAGGTATTAAAGTAAAAAAAAAGAATGATCGAGAGGAGGAAATTAATTTGTGATATCCGGACCATCCGCCAACGATATTGAACTTTGTATTTCTTAGGCCTATTCGATTTCGTAAAGCTCTTTTTACCGTAGGTTTCGTCTCCTTTTGTCAATATTTTAATATATATATAAATACATATATATATATATAAATATTATATACACCTATTTATAAATAAAAATGATAATTAGGTATAGTTGAATATTTAATCATCGACTAAGCATAGGATAGACTATTTATTCTCCTATAGAATCATATAGATTAAATATATATATATCAATATATTAGATTAAATCAATTTTGATTCAGACTAGAATAAGACAGTAGCACATTTAAAACAATAGGAATTGTAACTAAACGTTGCGATAATCAATCGTTTTCGACATACAACGTAATTTATCTAATCAGCAGAACCAAAACAAAACATAAATTAGGCCACCATTTATAAATTTTTTTAGCTTTTACTACTTTTAAAAACCACTATCGTTCACTTGTTCATATTTTTATAGCGCACCTCAATGCTATTTATAATTTACTAATTTTCCAACACCTCTTATCAAAAGTTTTTATTCTTTTTCTTTTTATTGAGATTTTTCACATATTCAGCATTTTTCCACGTATCATTTTGATAATATAAAGTTAATTTTATTCCGTAGTTTCGCGCTCGAACGTCAATGCTAGTGAGACAACAAATAATTTTGACATTTTGATAATAAATGTAATACAAATTTGAAGAAGGTTAAATACGATAAAATTCGACAAATTCAAATACATGGATACTTGACTATTAATTCACGCGCGTTACAGAGAGATAACTTTGTCAATTTCGACGAATACGTTGAATGTAATTCCTAAAATCATTGCTGTAAATTAAAAGAGGCATAAGAAAGACGCGGCAACCATCCGGAAGCCAAACGACCAAGTTCCTACGGAACAAGTCTAACTTGTAATACCATGGACCGCGAAAGTCTAAAATCCAAGATTAAACGCCTACAGGCATAAGAAATGTTTGCTCTTTTACACTACTGAAATTTCAGTTCGAAATTTACGATGTTTCCTATAAATAGTTCTATATAGTTTCTTATAAATAGTCTGTCCTGCACTTAGTCAATGATTTAACGTTTATATATCGCGCATTCGTTCACATAGTCGTTACTCCAAAATATGGATGTCGTAAAAAAAGAGTAAAAGAAAAAGAAAAAAAATACTATGCAACAGGTATTGCACTACTAAACCCAAATGCTTGGAAAGCAAAAGAAGAGAAAGGAAACTTTTCGTTCTATATTATTGTACGTGTATATTTAGTGTCGTTTTTTTTTTTTTTAAATATGTAAAAAGGAATGAATTATATATGTATACAATGTATGTGTTAATTATTCTTTAGTATTACAATGTATCGTTTACGATGTTTAGAATTTGTAAAGATCCAGAGAGATTGCAGGATCGATTTCTTCTTCTTCTTCTTCTTCTTCTTTTTTTTCTGTCTTTCCGTTAACTGAACGACCTATAGATAGAAATATTATACTATATTATTGTTGTTGTTGTTATATTGTTGTTGTTGTCATTGTACAGATATTTTGATTCGTAGCAGGTCGCTCTCTATAATTGTACATATAGAAACCAGCCGGAAGATGAGATAGTTTAATATTTCTGCAATTTCGTTCGAGTTTCGTTGGGTTCCATTTTTGCGAAACTGTCGTCGATTCTCGACTAAAACTGCAATGGATGTGTTCAGAATTATTAAGGGATTTTTCTAGTTTCACGTATGCGAAAAAATCAGACACTAATACATTAAACGTATTAAATATTTGGACATTTTGTTCGACGAAACCAAAATACTTATCGATTCGAAACAATTATTAATATTGTACACGATATACATAAATTCGTACGTATAATATAGTTCATACGGAATAACCTGATAGGTTTACCACGAAGTTTTGACGGTCTTTTTATAATGCAGCATTTAGTGCTACGATGTGCAAGTTAATATGCCAATAATTACGCAAACACGAGTGAAATTTTGAAAGTAGACATTTCAATATACGATTCGAAGAACGATCAATTAAATTAAAGGTTGATTCAATGCTGCAAAGGTTAATTCGATGCTGTGTTTAACGTAGCATCGAATTAAAAGAAAACAAAATGCATTTTGGACGCAGTAAATATATGGTGTACCATTAAATAGCAATACATATATTGCTACTGTAATTATCGCTAAAAATACAGAAGAAATCGAAAGAGAATAACGCGAATACTGATAAATTTCTTTCTTTTAAGTATACATAATAAAATTATTTAATCGAGGGAAAATTGAAACATCTGAAAGCTGATAAAACTCGCTTCGATGAGAAGAAAAGTTGTCAATTCTTTTTTCGATCGTTAAACTAGAAAAACCGCTTAAAGTTTGGAGCGTGTTTTGAAGAACGCGTTGTGAATTATCCCATAAATTTTGTCGGCTTCGTTAAACCCCGTGAATTCTCGAATCTGTGAATCGTCAAGCATTCGCCGTAACGTTCGAAAACAATCAGATTACACGACGAACGTAAACGATCCTTTTCATGATTCATGAAACCGTCGCTACGATGGCTATTTTCGATCGTCGAGATTTCTTCGAATGCGGGTTAAAAATTCCCTAGTCGAAGATTAATTTGCATACGAAATACAGCGAATTTTCTATCCGGTATTCTTTCTTTAATATGCATGTAAAAGTTACGCGTGTACGATTTACTACGGCTGTAATTGAAGTTAAATATTCCGTCTTCTATTTTGATATATTATTTCTGGAAAAAAATAAGGGAAAATAATTCTAATTGTAATCTTGTATTTTGCGACGATAATTGTCGAAAGAATATTTTGTAAATACGCTGAAAAATTAATTTTCACCGACAAGGGAACGATGAATTAACCCCATTCGCATTCGTAACGCTGAACACGCGACCAACTTTGTAAATCGGCGACTTTTCGTTCGCTTGGAAATCGCGCGTAATAATCAAAATGAATGATACGTACGTATAGTAAATAAACTATACTTGACGCGACTCATAAGTTTGGGAATTAACGCTCCGTATCGTGGAAAAGGAATGGTGGACGGTTTATTGAAATTGTAATATCGATACGCTTTAACGAGCACGCGAACGTCGAACACGTACACATTTATCGCAGAATTACATGAACGACAATGACAATTTACACCTGTAAGAGCACAGAAACATTCTTGTCAATACGTTAAGTGTACAACTTGTTAATTCGGTGCCATTCTTCGACAAATTCAATATATACATATATTTGCAAACAGTCAAACTGCACTTTAACTCTTTCAAACGCGAGGTTTAAAAGAATTTCAGGTTTCACGTTTCAAGTTACAGAAATCATGAATATCATTATTAAGCGATTCACGGTGACTCTGATTAATATAAGGACACGAATAATTATCTTAATTCAGTATCTGTATCTTAGGAAACCCATGAATCTGTAAATTTAATGTTAACAATGTGTCTGTGTAGAGATATAAATTATATAAATTCAAATCTGGCGGAGCATAAACTAATAGTTCTAAAACGATGATTTTGTTTAGATGAATTTTTCATCGTTACATTATACAGCGATTAATAAGAGTAGCATTGTTATTTAGACTGCGGATTTCTATGCATTTATGGGATATTTATGTGTTAAAAATTATGGTGCAAAATGCACGTGATATGCAAAAATATATGAAATATAGTAGAAGTATGCGATATACAAAATACAGTAGAAATATACAGTATAGTAAAAATTACAATATTTAGGGAATGAAACGATCATTTATTTGTGCCTCCCCCCTTAATTTCAAGTCTTAAAAATTTCAATTCACGTAAAAATCCTCAGTCTATTGTAATATTAACCCTTTGCGGTCGAAAATATTCAAGCTATTAGTTTTGGAAGTTCAATATTCATGATTATGTTGCAAAACCAAAGAAGAAAGTTTCCTCTAATTATTAACCTTATCGTTCATTAATGAAATTGATTAAAATTTCCAGTTCAAATATTGCTACGCGTTAAAGATACCAGAAATTGTGTTGCTAATTTGTCGACATTCGTCTGCAAAGGGTTAAAGAACACGTATATATGCGTTATGCATAAAATAAGTCGGGAAACATTTCGATTTTCCAAAAAAAAAAAAAAACTGTTCACGATTTAAGGGATCAATATTCGGAATAATTTTATTTATATTCGGTGAATCTTTTCATCGACTGAAAAAGAAGAAACAATAATTCGATAAATGATAGCGATAATTTGTTGACTATAGCTGATAAATTTGTTCCTTGATGAAAAATGGCGATTTGCAGTGGATACTATAATTGTCGAGATTTCAAAGATAAAGGCACCGTATTACGTTGTATTCAATTTGTACACTAAATATATAGCAACATTTCACACGTCAGCATGAAACATTTGCCATAGAATAAAGGATTATAGAGAAACCTTTTACAGATCTAGAGATTATAAATTCATTCTATACGAAGAAGAAATTAGGAGTATAAGCGTAATGATCTCATTTTGCTGAAGCTTGGAATGAAATCGGTTGGATCGAAAATTCTTCGAGACGAACGGAGAACAATATTCTCTAACGCCAATGTTGTTAATTGATTAACCATGGAACGCAATTGTTATTCAATATTCTTCCTAAACGTTGCACTTGTAAAATTTGCTATTCTTTTCGGATTTCGTTTGCGATGCAATATTCTAATCTTGCTTGATTTTACCATTAAAATTTGTGTACAAAAAAATATCGAATCACTCTTAATGTTTACCTAAATTGAATCGTTTACCTCAAACGAATATAACGTTGCTAAAAGTCAACGTTTTATTATTGAAAATACACTTTCGCCAAGTTGAAACGAGCAAATTTATTTCAAATTTCGAGGATTCCGATTAAGAAATTGTTTAGTTGGCAGGTTAAATTTTAAATAATATTCGTGTTCCATCGTTAATAAGAATACGATCTTACTTGATTACTACCGAGAATATCGCTACTTCTCATGCGTGAGATTTGTATAATCAAGATAAACAAATATATCGAGAGTTGGAAAAATGTGCGTCCCTGTTTTAAAAAAATAAATAGTATTATAATAATAATAATAATAATAATATAATCGATATATAAAATAGGATTCTCGTCTTACTTAACGGTATTATAATCGCTAATCGATAAATTCGCAGCCATTGTGAACGTATAGAAGAATCTGTGTGTGATATCGCTCTATATAACGTCGAATGTGAAAGCTGATTAGAAATGTTTAAACATTCAATTTCGAAGAGATTATGGTATTCAATTTTACTCGAACCAGTGTTAACGCGCCAAATAAATATTATTTAACTATATTAATCATTAGAGATGCAGGTTTCGCGTTCGGTTGTTCTTTAAATATTGTTTAATTCTTTCTTTAATTCTCGAAACCATTTTCGACGAATGCAGACAATTCTGTGACCCATTAAACATGACGATATCTATATTAAAGATCTTAACAAAATTACTCAACATCTAATGGATTAATTTGACATTTCAGTACAATTGTAACAGCATTCCCTCTTAATTTTTAAGATCAAAGAAGAAACTATTATTTCGCAGAGTTTATTGAACACCGTAAGATTAAAAGCTTTGATGATTTGCGAAACGTAATAGAGTACGATTAAAATTTCACCCATAACAGCTTTTAAGGATTATTTTGATCATAACTCTGTGCAAATTATATCGTAACATCGTTGAAACGTTCAAAAGTTAATAATATTAATATTTGAGATAGTGATATAATTTACCAGTCACTGTAAACAATAATTTTCTTATCTTCAGCTAAGAGCGAGTAACAATAACAACTTTCAATTCCGTTTATCTTTCTTATCAATCTCTCATTGAAATCTCTCGAGGGTTGAACTTCTTTTTATTTTTATAGAAGCTTTTAAGCATTAAAATACCTTTTTTATGGAAACCTTTAAGAGTTGACGTAACTTTCTTTATGGTCATATCTTTTACATTCTTTGGTATTATACAGTACATCAATTCAATTTTCTTTTTCTTTGAACCTTGTAGTGGAAAATATTATATTATCATTATAATATTATATCATATTATAGTATCATATTATTATAATATTATATAATATTAGTTCAAAAATAATCCACGTTCTAAACCAAATTATCCAAATTACGGATACTTATTTATTATCAAAGAAATTGTACAATTAACGAGAAATGTTTACGAAATTACATGGTAAAATTGGATTTTCGTAAATAGAAAGTGAGGAAAATTTACAGAACAACCTGATAACAAGAAACCGACGTACCAAAAAGGAAATTAAATGTTCAATTATATATAAATGTTTAATGCCGATACTATAAGGAGGAATATGTATGTTTAGAAGAAGACATTGTTAGAAAGAAAAGGTCCTTGCGTAACGAATCCTTCGAGAATGACGAATGAACGTGTGGTAACGGTTGTCACGAAGCCGAGAAGAAACGAATGTGCCGGTGTGTATGCCTATCGATGTACGATGTAAAATTATACGTGTAATTATGTCATAGAGATTGAAAACTGACGAACAAAGCCACGATGAAACGGTGTTCACAGTCGCATGGTTATCGCGACAGCTATGTCACGTGCACCTGCATAGCTGGACCAACAAAATAAATGTAATTGTTCGATACGCGTTCCATTCTTTTATTTCCTCTCAGTTTCCTTTGTTACTTTAACCCTTTCGTTACGGTGAAGTTGTTCGTTTCACTTACTAAGATTGTAAAGAAAAGTTCAGCCTAGAGTTCATAATGTAACGTCTACTTGCAAATCGTTAATTTTGCAACAAATTTATATTTGACGAATATTAATGAATTAACTACAAGTCTAGGAACGTGAAATTATGCTACTAGAATTAGCCAGAATTCTTTGTTACCGCAACATTGCAACGAACGACTATATAGTTGTCTTCGGTAAAGTTTTCGCGTTGCAACTTTTGCCCATCTTGCAGTATACACCCTTCGAGTTTACTATGCGAAGGATTTCTAGGAAGGTCCAAGTATTATGTGAGTATTAAGGGTCGCTGACTATGAGACGTTCAAATTTATGGTACATCAATCGGTTTCGAGAACGAGGGAGGTTTTATATTTGTGTGGTCAGCAAAAATGTGATTATGACAGAGTTCGTGGTTTCGTTGCTCCCTAAATCAAATATTTCTCTCGACTACTAGATCAGTTACAAAAGGCTACAAAAGCTTAGTAATGCAAAAGCATGGAAATTAAAATGATTAGAAATATAAAAGCTTGGAAGCTTAAACGCTTCCGAATTCAAAAGCTTGGGGATCAAAAGGTTCGAGAATTCGAAACGCATGGGAATCTAAAAGCTTGAAAATTCGAATGCTTAGGATTCTAAAATCTTGTGAATTCGTATGCTTGAGAATTCGTATGCTTGAAAATTCGAATGCTTAAAATTCTAAAGTCTTGAGAATTCGAACGCTTGAGAATTCGTATGCTTGAAAATTCGAATGCTTGAGAATTCGTATGCTTGAAAATTCGAATGCTTGAAAATTCAAATGCTTCAGAATTCGTATGCTTGAAAATTCGAATGCTTGAGAATTCGTATGCTTGAAAATTCGAATGATTAAGAATTCGTATCCTTGAAAATTCGAATGCTTGAGAAATCGTATGCTTGAGAATTCGAATGCTTGAAAATTCGAATGCTTGAGAATTCGTATGCTTGAAAATTCGAATGCTTGAGAATTCGAATGCTTGAAAATTCGAATGCTTGAGAATTCGTATGCTTGAAAATTCGAATGCTTGAGAATTCGTATGCTTGAGAATTCGAATGCTTGAGAATTCGTATGCTTGAAAATTCGAATGCTTGAAAATTCAAATGCTTCAGAATTCGTATGCTTGAAAATTCGAATGCTTGAGAATTCGTATGCTTGAAAATTCGAATGATTAAGAATTCGTATCCTTGAAAATTCGAATGCTTGAGAAATCGTATGCTTGAGAATTCGAATGCTTGAAAATTCGAATGCTTGAGAATTCGTATGCTTGAAAATTCGAATGCTTGAGAATTCGTATGCTTGAGAATTCGAATGCTTGAGAATTCGTATGCTTGTAAATTCGAATGCTTAAAATTCTAAAGTCTTGAGAATTCGAATGCTTGAGAATTCGTATGCTTGAAGATTCGAATGCTTGAAAATTCGAATGCTTGAGAATTCGAATGCTTGAAAATTCAAATGCTTCAGAATTCGTATACTTGAAAATTCGAACGTTTATCAATCGTTTCTTAAAGCGTAACAATGTAAGCATCTAAGTTTTACTTTGAACCACTGTATCATAAATCGACTAGAAATTAAGCAACCTTCAAATACGTGACACTCGAACAGTTAAAATAGTTACAAGAAATCAATGCAGCTCCTGTTTACAGTTTCGAATATTGGTAAAAGATACGTAAAACGAGAAACGTTCACATAATAGTGAGCAACTATAAATTAAAAAATAAACTATACGAAATTTGTAAGAAACCCTCAACAGAGTTAATACGAAATAAATTGTAATTAAAAAAGGGGAAAGCAATGCAATATCATCGTAACAAAATTCGACGTTAATTAAGTGCTATCGAAATCAAGAAAAGTCTTGGCCCTTCAAATAGAAGTACTGTTTACAGCACGTTAAAAGCTTCGCTTTTTTAACGCGTTATTTTTAACCAAGACAGACTTTGCCCCAAATCGCGACGTTTATCGAACATGGAAAAAGTGTCTGCCGCGCCAGGATCAACGATAATCCAAAAAAAAATATTTGTATACCATTTTTCACGATCGAATTTTATTCTTGTTAATTCGATATTAAGGTTTTATCTGGAACGAAACGGACTCGTTCATTGGAAGAAATCATCGTCACGTTAAATACGAAACTAAAGTAAAATAATCTTACGGATAAGAAAGAATTACGTCAGGCATTCAGTGTTGTAAATTTAATGTTCAAATATTGTCGCGAGGCATTCGTAAAAGTTTGAGTTACTACTTAATGGTAAATGTGTTTTAAGTTCACGTTCATTCATAGAATATTAATCGTTGTCTACGAATGATATTTGCAAACACGTTTACCACTTTCCCGATTACAAAAGTGACACTGTTGTAAAAATGCATTAACACTTAAATTGTCCAATTAATGCTAATTAAGTATAACATTTGTATAAACACTATTGATTAAGTTTAACATTTGTACGATTACTAATTAAATTGAATATGATTTGTATGATTACTAATTGAACGTAATATTTATATACAATACACGTTCGAAACTCTATTTATGTTAAAGCAACGAATAGTTTAACTCTCAAATTTCTACGGTTAAAATTGTATATTAATAGGTTCCCATTTCTAATTATATATTATTCATTTATTATAAACCTTTGCTTTGCAGCTTAAGATGGCTTCCAGTTACACTAAATCTTTCTTATGCTATTTAATTGCACTTATGCTGATTATTACACGCTTATTTTACACCTATATAATTTGTACTTCGACGATGATAAACTATGAGAAGCTGATATCTTTACTGAGAATAAATTAACGCCATTTCTAATTATTGTAAGCAAATGTTTATCCAGCAGTTTAATGTAAAAATAGCTTGATTATTTTAAATTTTAAAGAAACAATTAAAACAAATTCCAAATATATATATATATTAGATACTGGAAAATGTCTGGATTCGTAAGTACATATTAAACTTGATCCCATCGTTAAAATTTTGTTTAAAATTTGCCTTACGTTATTTTGCCTCACACCTACGGATACAACGTGAAAGAAAGCAGAAATTTCGAGTTGACCAGGAATATTTCATGTCAATTGTCGTAGAAATTCTAGCCACCGATATTTCTCATACGATACAGGGTAACAGTACTATCGTTTATGTAAACTACACGCTACGCGTTATGTAGTTTAAAGAAGGCCAGAGCAAGATATTTTTGTTACCGTAGCATTTATCAATCGTTGCTATTGAATCGCCAAAGTATCCACAATACAACGGTAAACGTAATTTTAGACTTCCCTTTTTGCTGTTAAATCTCTTTCGTTTTACGTGTTAACGAAATTTCTGTCAAACTTAGAGAAAACTCGAAAGAGAAAGCACAATTCGCTACCACGTGAAAATGTTGCCAAAATATTTCAGTGATCAGATGGTGAAACGTGATACTCGCACTTTTCACAGTTTTATCATGCAATCGTTGTAAAATTGGTCCAACTGTGAACAATCCCAATATGTTTAAAAATAAACCTTCTTATCGACGGTTGCGTAAAATAGTTGTTAGCTCAACTTGAGCATCTCGTTGACGTGTTGCTTTTTCTTAAGTAACTTTGGTAGCATTCAATAAAGAGCACGTGTTTCAATTTTTGCAAAACAATACAATGCTTATATTGTTGCAAACGCTGCGAACTTTTCGAACAATCTAATCAAATTTGACTATCGATGAACGTTGAATTTCACCGTCACTGAAATTTTACTATCAAAAACGAGTGTTGCGGAATTTACAAAAGTATAAAGGAACTCGTTAAACGATAAATAATCGGTACTATACTCTAGTTACTTAATATATTCCGGAGTTGATAACCGAGACACGTAGGTACAATTATTTATTCGTAAATTTTGGAATGAATCCAGGAAGATCTGTAATCGAAACACTCATCCCGAGTTATCCTTAGGTTACATTATTTACCCAAAGGCGTGTGTTGCAGTGGCAGGTTATTATAAGCATCGATTGCGAAATTGGATTCTTTCACAGTCACTTGCTATTAGTTGTACTTCGACGAAAGAAATCAATTTCTTCCTTCGCGTTAATCGTAGCCTGCAATTATGTAACGTTCAATCGGAGAACTTCATTCAATGTTAAAGCTACGTTTACGTTTGTAGTTTTGCGTTAATTATAAACGGTACCGCTGCAAGTATAAAGAAGAGAAAGAGTTGTCAGAAGATAACGAAGCATTTAAAAATACACAAAGGATATTTGCTTAACTTGTTACAGATTCGTTTCCCGATTGTAATATTATACAACTTTTAATTACAATTTCGAACGTAAACAAAAATTGATTGAACATTTTCTATTTATAGCAATGCTATTCTATTATACATTATTATATTGTTTTTCTATTATGTAAAATTATTTGAATCGCTAAGAAGAAATTTCATTACAGTTTCTTGCAACTTTCAGCTTCATTTGCAATGTGTGCTTTAAATCTCTGCTGTTATCGCGCATATAAAAGAGTATGGGAATATTGTAGTGGTGTGAATTGTATCTGAAGAAATTTTAATGCATCGTTGTGTACCAACATACGTATTAGGTTTTGCAATCTAATTTTCTATGTTTGTTTACTGACGACACCACGATGGATCAATACTTGGATACTCTTGAAAATGCTTCTGACTTTCGTGCAAGAACTATTCGTGAAAATTCACTATTCTTTCGTACAGTGAGTCGCGAACTTATTGACACAGAGGTAAAAAATGTTGTTTTATTGAAAAGTTCAGAATGAAAGAGTGCTATTACGTTACTGTGTTATATTACAAACTATTACAAATGTTTTATCAGTCACAAAATTATTAACGCAGAGGCAAATATATAGAAATATTAGATTATTCATTGTTATTTTATCGAAATGTTTCAAGTGAAAAAGCATTATTATATCACTGTGCTATAAATGCACAGATATACTATATATCTTTGATTTCTTTATAATTCGTGAATAACGAATAACTTATGTATTTTGTTTACGAAAGACAACTAAACGAAAGTTATTCGTCGTTTCGTAATCGTTATTTAGAATAAAAATTGGCCAACATTGAAAACGGATAATTATTTAAGAAGAATTGATTATGTAGAATATTCTGCAAATAATATCTCACCATTTTCTTTATATTGGGTTTATTCATTTTTGTTGAACGGGTGTCCGTAAATCTTATCGAATATGGCAAGAATTATACAGACGTAGTACACAAATACGTCAACAGGCTTATCTATACAATTTCTTTTATTGGCGAAGATATAAAGAAGTTCCCTGATACGTTTAATGATAGCTTAGTATACATTTCTGCTTATCGTACGAAACACGCAGTTGAATGCTTTCGAGAAATCAAATTCTGGTGTTTCGGGCAAATCGACCAAAAAAAAAGTTCAGTTTAATTATGCTTATCATACGTAAACATAAATATGCCGGTAGTCTTCCTTTTTTTGTTTCACACGAATCATTAGTTTTATTATTACGGATAATTTGGCGATAATTGTAACGATAATCGTTTAAGCGATGTCTGGTGAACCTTTCGAGCTGCACGACCAGAATATGCATATATACACTGGCGATTAAACATTTTTGAATAACTTCGTGAATGATAATCAAGTGGTATACCTCAATAATTTCCTCATTAATGCAAGATATAAGATAACGCGATCTCTTTTAATTTCGCAAACCGGGCAATCTTCCGAAGCAATGTTTATCAACATTTTTTCCGCGTAGCTCAACATATTTGTTCGCAATTGTATCGCGATCCGAATGTTTACAATGTAAAAATTGTTTAGAATTTCCAATGGGTAGATCGACAGTCTTGAAATGTTCGAACACTTTGTATTATCTTCGAATATTTAAAACTTAAACTAGTTCCGTGTAAACAAGTGAAAACAACGGAATAATTCATTCACAATCTCGAATAGGTAGCATAACATTCCCGAAGTGGTCGAGAGCTTCTTGTGTCTTTTTAAATATTTAAAATTAATAAATTAATATTTAAATATTTAAAATAGAACCTAATCACATTTTTAGAATCGTTAACAGGTAGATTAACATTCTCGAAGTGGTCGAACTTTACGTATCTCTTTATATATTTCAAATTTAAATTATTCATAGACTTTTGCAACTGACTCTGTATAAACTGCGAACAAAATAATACAAGTTAGTTACATAATTCAACGACAGCTTCGAGCAACTATCATTTCGCAACCCGTCGAAAATTTACCTTACGTTGAAACTTAACTTACGATCCGTAGGTTGAGAAACGCTGTTCTAAAATATTGCACGTCTGCGTTCTCCCTTTCTTTTATTTCTACGTCTCTTAAAATCGCAGCGCAGCGATGCCAAATTTTTGTCCGATATCGCGTACGAAAAGTTACCATCGATCAGCCGATAATTCTCATCGTAACGTGTAAACTTGGTCTTTCATCTTTTTGATCATTTTTCCTCCGCCATCTTCCTCGTTTATCCTCTACCAATGTGCATATCCTCTTGCATGACCCACCGATTTATCGTTCCCATTGTTTTTATTCCGTCGCTCGCTGCGATTAGCTTTCTGTGTTTACCTATTTACCTATATGCAGCATTTGGTCGTTTATCGGATAGATAGTCGAGAGAGCATCGAAGTTTGTACCGTAACGAAGGCTCTCTTATCCAGGTGGTCTAGATGATCGTTTGCTGGATTGCACTGGCTCGAACTGGATTGGGGCTGTTGGATCTTGAGAAGTCCGGGTAGCTTTACTCGTACGTACAAGGAAACATACCCGCAAATTGATCAGCGCATATTTGCGAAATAATTGTTTACGTTGAAACTCGTTACTCCGGCGTGCGATTCTTGAGAATCCTTTGCATTTCGGTAAACTGTCGCCATTTTTTCATCTTTTTTTTTCTTAATACTTCTAACGCATTGTGCTTCGCAACTTCGGATATATGTACGTATACGTATGGCTCCGCTTATGTAAATTCCTTTGACGTTCATCGTGTGGTCAAGATTTAGTAGGTGGAGAGTAACTAGATTTATGTTGTGCAACGCGAAGTTTCCTTTCGAAAGTTCAGCACACAGCGAGTTAATATTTATAATATAATAGAATTATGATTTTGGTGTTATAGATACGAGAAAAGTATATTTAAACGGTATCAAAGATTAGGTTTATGTAAAGTTTCCATTCGAAAATTGAACACACTGGAATTTAATGTTTATAATAGGATTATAATAATTATTTTGCTATTAATGTAATGATACGAGAAATATACTATATTGGAATGGTATCAAAAGCTAGGAACGAAATAATCGTTTGCAAATTCTGTCATATTCCTTATCTTTTACTATAAAAGGATTAGAATTAAAAATAGAGTACTTTTCTGATTATCGATATTCAGTCACTTCTAAATCTGAAATATTTACAGAATTACAACAGCTTCGATTGCTTAAAGAACGCTAATTTATTTATTATCAAAAAATGGCGATTCTTTTGCTAATTGCTTGCAACGAAACGTACGTAAAATGCAAATTCGACTTCACAAGAATTCACGTACGCGTGTATTAAAGAATAAAAACGTAATTGTGTTGCTAAAATAATTGATATTATTGCAACTGGAATGGATAGAGCTGTAAGTAGTAAATGAACACGAGTAAAAGAACAGCAGGGTCAAAGATCTGCTTAAGAATTTGCTTGAGGCAAAATACTGGCGAAACGATAACTTGACAGATAAAATGGCGAGCTGTGTAATTGAAGAACACAATTGACCCTACGCGACACAACGCAATCGATTTAACAAACAGTTCGTTAAATATATGAGATGATGGCACGCTTTTAGACACCTTACAACGCGTTTGGATTAAACCCAATTTGCAACTGGCAGAAACCCACCCGATCTAGAATTCATTCACTCTTCGTCTACAACTGGCGCCTCGTAATTAAATACTATTTAGCTGCTTCATGCCCGCCATTAAACCGTAAATTCTTCCTTTCATTTGAATTCGTAACATTTCATACGGTGAAACCTTTTGCGAATTATCGCGACGTCTGACTTAAACGAAATTCAATAACTGATCCGAGTTCTTTATCTTTCAAAGTATTCATTTCTTCCCTCGACAAGGAAAATCGTTTCTATAAAATGTGTTTACGATACGTGGAGGAATATACTAATTTTGTTATTATGAAACATCGTATCGAATTATGTTATAATAATATGACTATAAAAATTACATCAAATTAGATTATAATAATATTACCGTAAAGTATAACTTAAATTAAATTGGCGCATATGAAAAGTTGTTTTTCCATAGTTTGAAATTATCGAATGGATACTATTATTACTATATATTACTATATACTATTAATCATTGCACTGAACCATATTAAAGAAGACTAAATTAGCCGTGATATAAATATGTGTGCACTATAATAAAATTGTAAAGACTTCAGTGTTTAACGTTACGAATAATCGGAATATTGAAACAATTCCTTATTTATTATAAATGCATCTTAAAACCCATTGAAACTTCCCAGTTCGAGGACGATTATATAAACAGGAGAATAATTGAAGATTAGTGAATGGTTAAAAATGAGTTTTCTAACTTTTTCCAGCTTATTCCTGTTACCGTGTAATGCAACGAACTTCTAGCAGCGATGAAGTAATTTCTTCGAGCGGATCGAGCTAGTATACGTTACATATATATATATATATATATATATGTATACTCATGAGGAACGCAGCGTGTCCATCTTTTATGAAGGGACAACCTAACCCGCTATACCGAATTCCTGCTGCTTTATTTAGAATCCCCTCGAAAACGCATAAAACGCGTATAACGCGTGGCCATGTGTGTACGTAGAAACTTTAACCGCGTAACCGAGCATAAAGCAGAAGAGGCTTAAACATTTATCTGCACTTCCTGTCCCCGTTGCAAACTCTCGTAAAGTGCATCCCTTAGAACGGAAGCTGAAGTTTTAAGACGAATGTTCACCAGCACCGGGGAACGCTTACAGTTTACTCGAAAACGAAATGGAAACACAAAAGGATCACATCGCACGGATAAAGTAAAATTAACGACAAGTAGATTGCGGCTGTTTATGCGTTTGAAATGTAACGAAATATGCTAACGACATGCAAAACGTGAAGATATATTAGAAGATACGCTGCTAGTATAATCATAGTAAACTAGCACGTAATACTAAGTACAAAATAGTTGAATTTTATTTTACTCTTCAACGAAAGCTTCTTCTACGTTAAATTTGTCAATATTCAAATTAGAACTTTTAATTATGCGAATCTATAAAAGGTCTACTTAATACATTCTCTTTCCTCTTTTGTTTCTTCAACGTGAATAAAATATACCGCATTCAAGTTTGCATATCACTTACGCAAGTTAACGTATTAATTATCAGATACATATGAAATTTCATTTAAGGAAACTTATAATGAAATATCCTAAGTTTATTACTCATTCACCCATAAATCGTCTTTTCAAAACGAAAAATTCCCTCAACTCTAAAAGGCCAGTCTTAAATAATTCAAATCCAAAGAACTACTGAACGTAAAGCTCGCGGAACGGAAGCAAATATCTGCCTTAGTGTACCGGCGCCAGAGTGGCAAATTTTTGGCACAGTGACCTCCGTGCAGCATCGTGAATCATTCACCAGCTTGATAGTTGACAAACATCGAATTCCATGGTTTCGCTATTCCCGGCGCGGCTATTTTAATAACCACCAGCAATTATACAGCATTGCAAAGGAACTGTAGCATTGAAAATGGTATATAATAATAATACACATAAGTTGCACACGTTTCTAAAGGTTGAAAAAGCTGCAAACAAAACGTTGCGTTAACGCAACGTTGATCCTTAACCCTTTGCTTTATAATAATGAGTATGGCTATTGAACGCAACGTTGATCCTTAACCCTTTGCTTTATAATAATGAGTATGGCTATTGAACGCAACGTTGATACTTAACCCTTTGCTTTATAATAATGAGTATGGCTATTGAACGCAACGTTGATACTTAACCCTTTGCTTTATAATAATGAGTATGGCTATTGAAACGTATTACGAATGAAATATAACAGTACGTCTAATAAATTATTGATTCCAATTTTAATCGTATTAGTAACCATTTCACTATTTCTGACATAACTATTTTAACAAGTACTTTCAAAATAATCAAAAAGTGGAGTCGATCATTTTGGCGTACGAATTTTTCAGTAGCTGCACTTGTTAGCAAAAGCTGTCACTTTAATTTTACTATTACTTTACTTCAACTATTACTTAAAGCTTCAAAGCAGTACCAGATACAAAGTATTAAAATATTATACGATATTTTTGCATTTCATAAAAATTCCAATGGAAATTCAACGTGTTAAACTAAATTTTATTATTGATATTGCAGATACTTGTTCTGCTTCGTCCATAATCCGCGTTACAAGTATTACTAGTGGTTTTAAAGCAACGGGTTAATCACTTTGGTTTATAAAAGTCTCAATTGCTGATTTATACAATGTACAAATTTCATCCAACGTCGTTTATCCACGTTTCCGTAATGAATCGTATTCTTGTCGTTTGCGTTACAATTCGCTGGACACCCCGCGCATACTTTTATACTATTTTAATGAGAACTCATCGCGGATCCTCCGCAGGTCAATTTCGTACTACTGGCAACGCGTCAAACTTCCGCATATCCGGCCTTCGCCGGTACCCAGCTTTAGCATGTGCTCGCATTTTTCGCATATTACGATTCGCATTAATCGAATCACATATGTATTTCTGGCTCTTGGAAATATTAGGCGGGTTATAGATGTTTCCCGGAAATTTAATCTTGATTAAATCGCGTCATCGTGGTGGTGCCTGTAACATCCAGATTAGTCGATGACACGCGACTGATTCGTACGATGGCATTAATAATTGACTTGGTTATTTCTGGTACGGCTATTATGTTAGTTTCGTAACACTATGCATGCGATGATTTGAGTATTTTTAAACGCATCCCGTTGCCCTCCGTTCATTTCTTCGTTTGTTCTAATATTATTAACATGACATGTATTTAGAAAATAAAATCGATAGTTCAGTTTCGATAGATTAGTTTAGAAGATAGTTTAAGGATATAGTTCGTATAATGATAGAGATGAGAAATTGACTATAGTGTACGAGACTGTATGACAAAATGTGCAGAACCGATTTTTCATTGTATAGCTTGCAATAGCTGGAATTAATAAAGAAACATTGATGTATTGATATAATTATATATTGGTATATAGATATATTTGGATATTGATATATTGAAATATTCATATTTTGATATATTAATATATTGATGTATTGATATATTAATATATTGATATATTGATAATTTGATACATTAATAGATTGATATATTGATAATTTGATACATTAATAGATTGATATATTGATATATTGATAATTTAATACATTGATAGATTGTTATATTGAAATATTGATATATTAATGTATTGATATAGTGATGTATTGATGTATTGATATATTGATGTATTAATGTATTGATATAGTGATGTATTGATGTATTGATATATTGATATATCGATATATTGATGTGTTAATATCAATACGTATATATACACCTTTTTCATTTATTTATTAATTGTTTCAGTTACTGGATCATTTAACCATTTAATCCGTACGTCGTACGGGCAAAACGAAATGTGGGTAAAATGTTTAATGCGCGCGTTGTACGAGTTGAAAACGAAATAAGAAAATAAACGAAATATCCGAGGAAACCCAAAGAAATTTTCACGTCGTTTATGGTAAATAGGTAAAAGCGATTTCCTTCGTTAAAAAAAGTGGGAGCTTTCTTGTACCACTTTTTGTGATTCTAATAAACACCTGAAGAGTTAATAAAAGATGTGACATGTTCTGGTATAGCGATATGTTTATAGTTTCGCAGCAAAATTGAATATCGCTCAGAGGCAACTGCAAGCTTCGCGAAACGGCAGAAATAACATTTTACACGTTTGGAAGGCAACCGTAAAATGCAATGCAGATTCCGAGTATCTGGAAAAATATACGCTCCATTTGTTTCTGCTTCAATTTACGATGTACGCGCGAAAAAATTTAGCAACAACATCAAGGTCGATAAAAATGAGTATTTTTGAAATATTACTGGCAACGGAACAATAGTAAAGAGTGCTATGATATTTATAACAATCCTCGCATTCCTTCGATTCTACTGCCTCTAATCAACTGTAATAGAATCTGTAATACAGTAAATTGTTTTTTCGCTTTTAAATCGAACGCGTGAACGCTAATTAACCGCTCACTATTGTACGTCTTACGCAAAAAGGAAAAAAAAACACACACGTGAAGCAACGTACCACTGTATCTAAAAATTATATAACATATTTCAGAGTAGATTGAAGCGTTCTGAAACGTCAGCGTTTTTATTGTAAGATCAAGAACCGATGGAAAAAGGCAACTTCTAATGATCGTATCCTTCGTCGTCGCGTGTTCTTTGAAGCATCTTTAAATCAACAAAGTTGACGTGTTTGTACGCGGAGAGAATCTTCAGAAAAACGAAAAAATAATGCCCCGATTTTATATACCACGCTGCTTTTGATCTTTTCAAATTAGCCGGTTTATTATCTTGACCATGGCTACTTTTGCTCGAGTATCAGAAAAATGCTACTTTCGTGTCGAAGCACCGGATCAACGTAAAAAGAAGGTGACAATTATGTATAGTAATGATTTCTGGCGTTGCCGTTACACCGCAAACTTTACGATATATATTTGCAAGTAAAAGGAAAGAAGCATAATGCACATTATTCGCAAAAATAGATATTTAAAGTAAAATATTTACGCATTATAATATTTAACGGATGAAGTGAAACCCTGCGTAAATTGTATTCATTTTATTCGGCAATAAAACATAATTATTAGGTGTACGAATTAATCCGATGTTCCTAAAATAAATTATAAAGTCATTTTCTTCCACTGAAAGAGTTAGATGATTATCCAATGAAAAAACTACCAGAAGATTATTTTGAATACTACAATTATGATTGATCTTCTCTAAATAAATATTGAATTTTGCGATGAAAGTCTCAATCGCGTTACAATCGTCTTGTCGTCGATCTTATTAAATAGCTCAATACGCTAAAACGATTTCATATTACGCGAACGGTATGACGAAGATTTACCAAACACTATTAAAGTTGTTAACATAACGTAATAATCGCCGCATTATCCGTCGCTCGTTTAAATTTCTGCACGCAACGACGATATTAAATAATCACGTTAAATTGCAATCCCGCTGATTAATTATATATAATTACAACGACGAACGTGTTTAATGAGCAAGATCGCAAGCGACTGGGGACAAGATACGGAAGATTCGTATCGCGCGTGAAAAACGACGAGAACACGAAAAACCGCGAAGCGAGAAAAATATGTGTACAAAAGTTATCGTTTCGCGATGATCGTGGGCAATATTTTTGACATTCAAACGATAATGAACTAGTCGGTATCAGTTTTAACCGGTAAAATAATCGACCGTGACGTACCGCCGTTTCTCATTGTCCAGTAATACATTTGTGGCGATCCAATGGAGCCGAGCAATTGGTTTTTAATTGGTGACGTCGCCGTTGTCTCGACAATTGAACTCATGAAGTTTGAAATGAGCGTGTTCCATTAAGGGAGTACGATAATTTATGGGTTACAATTTGCCACCGTTTCAGCTGACAGTGCGCGATTAGTTAGTGGTTTAACACCGAACCGTTGCGTTGCAGGGAATTTGTTAAACGGTGTGTAAACAGGTGGTGGATAAAGCCCGCGGATTCGTTTCGCGGCTAATTTTCAAGGCAAACACTTTTGGTAAGGATACATAATACACGTTACACGCTTATACATTGCACGTATTAATGAATTTTAATTTTAATTCTAATTGTAACTTCGGCTTTCAAGATAAATATTATTTCAATGTTTCACATTTTACACGGTGTTAAATAGTATATAGTTAACGTTGCAGTGAATAGTCTTTGAAAAGTTCGTAAAGCAGAGGATTAATAATAATATAGTTATTTATGGGTGATTAATTTCCCGGCTAATTTTCAAGGCAAACACTTTTAGTAAGGATACATAATACACGTTACTCGCTTACACATTGCACGTACTAATTATTTTAATTTTAATTCTAATTGTAACTTCGGCTTTCGAGATAAATATTATTTCAATGTTTCACATTTTACACGGTCTTAAATAGTAAATAGTTAACGTTGCAGTGAATAGTCTTTGAAAAGTTCGTAAAGCAGAGCATTAATAATAATATAGCTATTATAGATGATTAATTTCGCGGCTAATTTTCGAAGGCAAACACTTTTAGTAAGGATAAACATTAAATGTTACTTACTTATTATAATTGATTATAATTCGATTAATAATATAGTTATTATGGATGATTCATTTCGCGGTTAATTTTGCAGCAAAACACATTTGGCATTTAAAACAGTGAACGAAATTTTCCTATTAATCATTACTAGACCCAAAAAAATACTTGATAGTTCTTACTTAGTACACAACTATCATCGCAACATCTGATACAGATATAGATAAGAAAACCTTGAAGCTTTCCATATTATCTCTAATACTAATACTACCTAAAATAGACAACATATCAGATTGTTCGAAAACTTCATAGTGCTTTTGATAATATTTATTTCTGCTATGTAATTGACGAATGGGAAAGATATTATCTTTAATGAACTCCAGTTAAATAATAACATTCTTAATCCTGTAAACAAATTCTGTTCCTATTTGTACCACTTGAAAACCCAATAATTAATAGTCAATACATAGTTAAAGGCAAAAGCAACTTTTCTCAATTCACAACACTGAACAATCTAATATTTTAATAACGATATATTTTGTCTAGGTGGTTCCTTTTTATGCACGAAAAAAATAGACTGACGTTAATACTTATAGTCCCTATTTTCTTTTAACTTTTTCCGTATGTCTTGCGTCTGAAAATCTTGCCATTGTATAAATAAAATATTTAATGTAAAACTGTAACTTTACATATAAACGTATCTACGGACCAAAGAATCGAACGAGGACGTGCACACGCGTCGTTCGTAACGAAAGGGTTAACATTAATTATAGTCCTCTTGAAGAAATGAAGAAGCGCAGGGATCATAAACGTCTTGTTAACAATTTAAATGGTGAAGTCACAGCTGGTGCCTTGCGAAGGATTCGCTAATCGAAAAAAATTACTGTGCGCGCATGTGCCTCTTTGTACAGAAATCGGTTCGTTCCGGAAATATTCAGTTATTTTCTTTTTACTCAAGACGCGATGCATTTAGTTTTCGCTCGTGTCTTCAATCATGTTAGCCGCGCGTATACCGCGCACTTGAAAGCAAATCGGTCGAGCTCGTCTGCATCGACGCTGAAAGGATTTTATTTGATCTCGGCGAATTCTTTATGCAACGATGCCGCGAGATTTTCTGGGTAAAGAGGAACGCGGAGGGGCGAAAAGTGCCAAAAATATGCCAATTAGCGATACGTTTCCTTCACACGCGTGGCTTTAATCGATTTCTTTTCGAAGCAGTGGAGATCGTAAGAAGGAAAATGGATTGATGTAAATGCAATAATATTGAAATCTGTATACTTGGTCATTTGAATAATGGAAATTAATATTCAAGATATCGTGTGACATAACATATTATATATTATAAAGCTCTACAACTTAAATTGTTATAGAAGTTTGGAAGTTTATGTAATCCACTAATTTCAATAACTGAAATTATTATGTAGAGTTGAATAATTAAACCATTCGTATATTAGACGTTTACGTGTTTAAAAAATCTGTATATTTACTAACTTGGGTAAGAGAGATTAGTATACTAGATTGAATAATTTTATGATCCATGTATGTGGATATTTATAAAACTTAATCGTTTAAATTGCCGTAGAAAGTTGGATGACTTCGTGATCTACAAATTTCAGTAACTTAAATTATTATACAGAGTCGAGAAATTAGTCATTCGTACATTTAAACATTTACAAGCTTCAACAATTTCAATTATCACGCAAACTTCAATAACAATGTTTCAATGCAAATGTTTTAGTTTTTAGAGCATAATTTATTATTAGACCGCAGATTTTGATGCATTTATGAGAAATTTGGACGTGCAAAAAGACACGTAATACATATAGCATGCAAAAACATACAAAATATTCCAATCAAAGTAGCAAATTATTTTATTTCCCGCGTAAAACAATCCCACATTAAGTTTCAATTTCCACAAAGAAATTCTTCTCAAAGTCTACAATCTACTTATTATTCTGATTATTATCAAAGATACTTAATTTTCACCTTGATTAAATAACACGATATCAACTCGTAATACGAATATTTTCAATTTAACTTTAATGTAAATTATACGTAAAAAGATTAAAATTTCATTTTCAATTTCGCAAATTAAGCTTGGCACTCGTTTACGAGTGCAATACTATCAGCACAGATTTGCAGTGGACAATCGATAAACAATTAATCCATCTCAACACGACTGTTTATACAATATTGCAGTATTTACTCGTTAAACAGTCGATATTTATTCGATAACGTCTAGTCTAAATTGTTAATTAATGAATTCGGATATGCTGTTGAAATATTTGCACGCGGTCAAAACAATATTAGTTTGCGAATATGAAATGTTTTCTCCTCAGGCATTATTTTATAACTCTCATGAACGCAACGTGTAACAAAATACTTGCACGACTCAAAGGTAAAATTTCTCGTTGCGAATAATATTAATAGGCACATTCTTTATCTCTTTGAAAAGAAAACCACGCTTTTAAAATTCATTTTTACGCGTTGCTGCTTCGTAACTTAGATAAGCGTACCTTGAATATTGAAATGCAATGATTATCTATAATTGCAATTGCAAAACTGCACCTAATACTTCGCAATAGTCATGTATTTGAAATTCAAAGTACTTACGAATCGATAATAATATTTATTCGAACGAATAAAACTTTTTATAGAATAATCTCCGCAACAATTTTCACTTTGGATACAAATGAGTAAATTAAATAAGTATTTACAAACTATTTACCTGTGCTTCACAAGACATAAGTTTATGAAATATACTAATATTATACGTACAATGCTACCTTTTTAGTTAACCCTTTCGCTGCTATGAACGTATATAAACGTCTCTTACAATTGGGCTAGCATTTGTTAAAAGCATACACGTATACTTTTTCTATAACGCAATATTATTTCTAAAATCATTCGTACGTCGATGTTACGGTACAATTAGTCGCATAGATTATCCAAATATTTATATATCATTTTTATATTAATGAACGTTATCATTACCTACGATTTTACTATTTAGTTTCAATGTACCGTTAACGAAAGGGTTAAAAAATTACTTAGCGCTGAAAGCGTCGAAGAAGTCTTTTGAAACCTTAAAAAAAAGAAAAACGAGTTTCAAGAGTGTTCATGTTTTCCTCGTTTGCAATGCAAAGGCGTAGAATCTGTAAACTTTCTTCCTATCGCCAGAAGCTTTATACTACTTGGAAGAATGTGCAGTTTGTAGCGTATGATTGTTTTAATGAACCGTGAAAGCGTTAGAGTAACGTGTTTACGTATCGAGTTATAATCGTTCTTAGCGATGAAGCAGAACTGCTCAACATTTGTTAGTGTTCTATATCCTTGATCCTTGTTTAATTTTTTGAGGTTACTGGTATTATATTTGCGTATCATCGAACCTTTAACAGAGCTACGAAGAAATCACGCGCAACGATGACTAAGAAACCGAACGATTAACCAGAAATGTTTAATTGATACCCGGAAAAGTGGGTTATTGTTAAGTTGTTCGAGAAATTTGCGCAACACTCGTTTCCCATGTTTATCCCATAACATTTACCTATCACTTTAATATGAATCATGTAGCAGCTTCTACGTACCGATTACAACGATATAGTATCAGTTAATCGGTGAACGATTAACGAAAGCATCGGTAATTACAACCAAAATTGATTTGATTCACAATTATGATAAAATAGTACTCAAATAGTACTCGTCAATCTGATTCATTTTTGTGTCCATTCAATACGTGTATCGTCTTAAATTCGACGCGTAACCACATGCTAAAATTATACTTCGAAAATGGCTTATAAATCTCTTTAATAGAGAATAATCATACAATTATCTATAGCGTCAAATTTAAGCAACGATATTAAATATTAATTGGTACAAACTTGACACGGATAAAATATTTTTCGCGACTCGTATTGCGACCATTAAAAGCTTTCTTTGGTACCAATTTTTGCAACATTGTTAATAGCTAACGATAGGGTAATTGTTACGCGTCGATGGAATTACGTAAGTAAAGATTCAAAGAAGTTGGCAATAAAAATACAGAGGTAAGCACTTCCAGAGGAAAACTGGAGCATCCTCCAATAATTCTCGGAAAGTGCCTCTTTCTTCGCGTCTGCCGCTTTCTGTCCGTTACCGAAATATTTTTCAGCGTAACTAAACACAGTCCACTGACCTTCTCCGTCACATAAATACGTATTCTTCAATTACCTGTATTCGACGATCACATTCATCGATAATCTCGTTGCAATATTAAAATGTGAAGAAGAAATACCGATCATTTGTATTCGCTATTATTGGACATAATCGCGAACAGAAATCTGTAATAAATCTGAAACATTACGTAAAGGCAACGTTGTGCGTAGATTTTTTCCGTTCAATATTAAAAGTTGACGAATTTCGCGAAACACCGATGCTTTGGATTTCATGCGCCGACGCTTTCACCGAACGCTTAACGTATATTTGAAACGTGAGTCAGGGGATGATCCAGCGCGCATTTCGAGCGGCATTGCGAAAAACGACATTCATCAAATTCTCATTCCAATACGAACTCAATACCAAGAATCGATTACTAATGTTTACCACGAGTCAAAACTGTGTTCCATACGTCAGTTTTTCTTTTCTCAATATTAGGCCGTGTCGAGTTTTTAACCCTTCGATTGGAGCGATAAATTCGCGTGACTATCAGCTAACGAAGCTTTGGTATATTTAAAAATTGACACGCGTGCAAAATAGCTACTTTGAATAATTTAATTCGAAGTGTACGATATGCGATAAAATATTACACTGCAATGAAACGTTAAACTAAACCTTCAAATTTAGTTGTGTCAAGATAAACAGGCTACGGACTTTTATACGAGCTCAAATTTTTATAGATACAATTAACGAAGCGGAAGGAAAATTAACCCCTTGACGTATTCGTTGTTCAGACATTTTTTCAAGATTTAATTTAAACCACAACGGTTAAAAGCATAATTCTGTATAACACCAATCGATTATCCGAACACGAGGGAAAAATACCGAGAAGCAAAATATTTCATCCTTCCTCGTACCCTTCAATCTCACCCTTACGAAATCCTCTTCACGCAACCCTACTGTCTGTCACCTAAATTCCAAAACAGCTCGAAGATTCAGTGGTAGAAGCATCTTCACCCTCATCCCCCAATCCTGTCCACTTCGCTCTTTCCACTTAGGGTCTATTTATACCGATGGGTCGAGCACGGGCCGAGCTAGTACTTTGCCGAAAAGAAATGAAATATGCGTTGCTTCTCAAAAGAAGCGAAAAATGAAACGAACAATATTTACAAATATTAGCAGCTATGAAAGCAAAAGTTTACGAAGCACAAATTAACACTTGTGAGCAGTTAGCAAAGAGTATTAATGACGAGTTTGATGATCGCGATCAGATAAAAATGAAGAAGAAATTAATAATGCGATAGAGTTCATTCTCTGTTAAATATCAATCCTTTAGTCGTAATAACGGGCGTCATTTTTGAAGTGTTATTACATATTAAAAAGGTCCACTGTTATTTTGCTTACCTCCGTTGGATTTAATTCTGCTAGTAAACGCACAGATCTTCAGTGAGATTATGTGAGTTTCTGTTATACTGATAATATACGTTTATACGCTGCGTCGACGAAACCCCAGTCAATTATCATTTTGTATTATTAGTTGTAACTCTTTAATAAAACATTTAAGAGCACGTATGTTCGTATAACATTTTTTCCTTACTTTGATTGTAGAATACACTGGCAATGTTATGCCGGAAAAATTGGGACACCATGTATATAAACGATACGTATACTTTAGCATACAAAGACTCGTTGACAACGACGTTCAGATTTGCAATGGGCGAGGCTCGTTAGCGGTATGACAGTAGTACGACTCTGCGTTCTTCTCCACTGTGCTTCAGTTCGATCTGAAGTAGAATATGACTGTCTTACCCAGACACCCTCGCTCGAGTAATCGAAGGAGTGCAACATAGAATTATAACGACCCGCTTATTTGAGAATCCTCATGGCTTCTTTCGATCACGATAAGCATTACGATTTTGTGATGTAGGCATATTGAGTGTGATTTAATTTTTATTCAAGTGTGATTTTAATTGAATTCGAAGAGCGAGAGCACCAGAGCTACTTTCGCTCTTCGAATTAAATGATTCAAAGTCTTACTGGTTTGGCTACGTTGTCTTATATTCTTATATATTCCCTTTGTGCTACTATTTCATTGATTCGATGATTATTATTATTATTAATAACAATTGTTTTACCACTCGCTTCTTTTTAATCCCTTTCCAATATAACGACGAGCTACATTCGTAACGAATATTGTAACTAAAATAAAATGAATACATATCTATAATAAAGATTAGTTTCAATTACGATCTCTGTTTCGATATGCAAGATAGGGAATTCGCGAGTCCAAATTAATTCCAATAAAAGCGCAACGATCTCGAATTTTTTAATAAATCGCACGGTGCGTCAAATTTTCTGCGCTTAATATTTAGCAAGAAAACGAAGGGAACTTTTGGGAAAACCTAATAGCTTCTGTCGAACGTGGCGGGCATTGACAGCCGACGGCTGATTTATTATTCATATGTTTTAGGCTGTCTGCGAAGGAATCGCCGAGATCCGTTGTTTTGGTCGCCTTAGTTACAAACCGCGAGTCGCGTAAACCATACGACGTTGCCGTCGCGCTCGCAGTCCTTTAAACGTTTTTCGTCTCCGTATTAATTAATATATCTCTCGCTGCACACCTGTACACGTTTGAGTTGCCTGCGTTTACGTGCGTTGCGTTCAACGTAAACCAAATTCTTAGAACAGTTCGAAAACCATCGCTCTCCTTAACACGTGTCCCCAAGCCGAGTCTCATCCTTCGTAGCAACCTTTATACGTCATCCTAATCTCACCCTTTTCGTGTTCCAAGAAATCCTTCGAATTCGCAACTACGGATAATTCATATGTAGGCGATCCTTGGAACGATCGCCGCAGTTAGGCGACGGGCCGTGCGTAGTATTCCATCTTCTCATGTTTCGAAGATAAAATACTAGGGTAGATGCGCCAACAACTGCCCCTATAATTAACACTTTAATTATTTCATTTAATAGCGAACGAACGTAGGAAGAACGGAGACAATATCCGTCGTACAAACTGACGTGCTAACGTATGTAAGGATCATTTCCATTTAAGAGATAACTATTCGAATGACAGTACCAGAGACATTGGACTTTGTTATTTATATTTTCAACAAATTAGTAATTAATACGTCTTTATTTAACTCAAGCAAATAGTCATAAATAAAAGAGATGTCAGGTAATATTGTGCAACCAAACAGGACAGATTCGTACGTTAAATAGCTTGTAAAATAATTAAATAAAGTTGCGCGATAATTTTAAGGTGGCAGTACGTGGTACATCTACCCTAGTTCGTTTTTAATTAGCAACGCTAAATATTTGAATTCCTTCAATTAGTAGAATGAATGCACGGAGTATTTTCGAAAACACGGTACAGTCGAAAAGTAGGCGAGACGATCGTCTACTATATATCTACCCTACGTATTGGGGACGAGATGTTCGGTCGAAGGGTGTGCCGAACCTTCCCAACCGAGAGAAAAGAAAAGAAGAAAAGAATACACTCAGTCGGATAAAGATCGTTGCGAAGGAAAGACTTCTGCAGGATTCGTCGCTTTTATTTCCTCGCCTCGTGTCCACCACGGATACAAGATCGATTCCGCGGGTCTTTGACTCGCGCCTATAACTCTCCCGCGTGGTTTCGCGCGGTTTGCTCGCTCGCGGGGAGACCCGGAGAAGAGGCGCGTGCGGATGACGCGTGGAATAAGGTTGGGTGGTGGGTGCCGAGGCGCGCGGGCGCGCATTCCGCCGCGTGTGTATTTAAGTGGGTGTGCACGCGTGTGTTTGAGAGTTTTATGGGGAAAGGGAAGCTCGACGCATGCTTCCTTCCTTAATGTCGGCCGGTTCGAGGGATTCGAGTGTTGCTTTGCACGGTGTTCAGTGGCTCGCGTTGGATCTCCGCTGATCGTTCTCTCGTCGGCTCGTGGATCGCGCGCGATCCGTGAATCACGGGTGGATCGCGTTCCCCAGGTCTTACGTTTTCTCACTGCCAACCTCACTCGACATCCCGTGAGTGTGATACCGTTTCTTTTACGCAGTGTGCTGCATTTTTAATCGCGAACCTTCAGTAGACTTTAATAGAGCCTTCTTCTATTTCGCACTTCTCGCTCTTTTCATTTTTGTTCGGGATTTTTGACTCCACGATCGATGGAAAAGTTGCGGGACGTATATTACGCGAATGTTGAAGATTAGAACACGTAAGATGATAAAATAGACTACCCAAAGGAGATCAACGTGCACCGTTAAATATTATTGTTATTAACCATTTGCACGGCAAGCTTTTTTCACAGTCTGATCTATCGTCAATTTCAACACGCGTTTGTGTAAGTTTATCGTGAAAAGGGGAACATTTGGTTTGAATTTTGCCTGTTTCGAATGGTGAAAATGAACGTGGAACAGTCGAGGAAATTAGAATTCGTTGTCACAGCGGAGCCAACGGAGTGCAAAGGGTTAATCGTTGATTAAGCATTTGCCTATAACGATTTGACAAGTGTTGCTTGGCTAGAATTGTACATGGATGAGCTACCATAACAATAGTGATCGCTCCGTTCCATTGAGGACTTAATAGTCAACCCTTAATCTAATTGGTAACACTATTCACTCATTTAGTATAAAAGAACGCACCTTAAGATTAATGGTAACATAATAAAAAAAGTTTTTGATACGATCCGTCAAATATAAAACACCATAGTCGCGTCATCCATCACCTAACCGTTGACGCGACGAAAAACCTTAAAATAAAAACGGAAACAAAAGTTGTGGGAATATTTTGTGTCCTGTGCTTTTACACGATTAATAATTTTGATTGTAAAATGATAATAAGTTAGAATGCAATTTTCTGAAATAAAATTGGTGGGAAATTGAACGGACGATGTTTTGTCGCAGGATTTTGTGAAGTATAGTGAAAATTTGATACTCGTGGGATTTTTATTTTGAAGATTATACTTGGTGCTTTTGCGGTTCTTTAAATTTGTAGATCGACTCGTCAGGTTATCGGAAAATTGTGATGGAGCGCAGTGAAAATTTCTTCTTCGATCGCATCCTCGGTGATCTTGTACATTTTTTCATTTGTTATATAATTCTTATCCAGAAACAAACATTTTTGTGGCACACTTCTAATAAAAGTTAATAATAATCTATTTTTAATTATAATTCTTAACTTCGTCATTGATCTAGTGAAGTTTAATTGCTAAAAATATTATTTCTTATACACTGCATGATGTAATGTTCGAATTGATAACTTCTATCTTGAAAATTTATATAAAAGCAAAGAGTGATTCTGTTATTTTTCGTGTTTTCAATATTCTTTGATTATCATTTATATGCATGTCGTTTCAATATTCTTTTATTATTATTTATATGTATATATTTTCTTAATTTTATATATATATATATATGTATATGTTTATTTATTTGCATGCATTACGTATTAATAATTGCTTCGAATACAAAAGATATTAATTCAGTTTTAGTAATTTCTCATTCCCTCGTGTTACCATCGAATAACAATTATTCGACCATACATAAATTGATTTCGGATTACTTTGACAGTGAACGCTTGCCTTTTATATATTCTTTACGTAAAATCAAGGCAAATTTGCGATGCTAATTTGAACCATTTACTCCATTTACTTTCCCATAACTGCACACCGTTACAAGGTGAATAAGCCCCAAACGAAAATTCTACTTTTCTTCGTGCAGCTCAATTTGAACCTCCTAATTTACATAATAATCCCTCGTACAAAAAGTGTCCATAAATACACTGTCTCTGAGACACAAATCTTTTACTTCCCTTCTATTTTAAAGATTAAAGGTAAATGATTTTAAAACCATGCTTTACTTTATTTAAAGCTACAAAGGGAATAAATAATTACTATTTCTATCATAATAAAAAAGATAGACAATTAATACAACGATCACTTAATTGTTTTTATGTATAATGAATCGTGTAAAGTATATTATCACTTGCTTTATGTTAACGTTATAAACGTGCAATTTAACAAATTGTGGAAATTCACAATCGACTTATAATAAATATTATAATCGATTACTATTTCTATCACAATGCAAAGAATAGCCAATTAACACAACGATTACTTAATTATTTAATGTATAGTCAATTGTCATTCTACGAATAAGAAAACGAAGAATCGTTTATCGTTTACTATTAGAATTATGATCCAAGAAATTCATTGAAAGCTATTTAGAGTGAGGTTCGATCACTTTCCTCCACCTACGCAACACATCTGACCATGCAGAAGAAACAAACCTCGCAAAATTGTGGCTCGAAGCGAAAATAGAATGATTTTCCAAAGAAAAATAAGTCTAAATCGCGGTATTCATTTCTTACCGTATGACGTTTCGTATACGAAAGTAGAACTTTCAAGTCGTGTTGCAAGGGTGCACACTTAACCAAAGACTTCGTCTTTAACTGATCCAAACTATTATAACGTGACGTAATAAAACATTGTTTAACATAAACCGTAGACTTTGCTGCTAAATGCAGAATTACACTGTCGAATAAGAAATCCGTGAACTTCGCGTTTCCACGATATCTCGAGATGAATTCGATTGTTTAGTATAACATTCGTGCTATCCTAATTTTCTATACCTTTCGCTTTCTTTCACCTTTTATGATTTTTCTATTTTAAAGTCCTATTCGTATTTATTATCCGCATTGCGATAAAATAATTTGCCAATTATTGAAAGTTTCATAAGTTAAGGTTTAATCATTTGTTATATATTTATATTTGCTATATATTTGCTACATGGTTATATATTATGTAAGAGAAAAGAACGGTGAATATCCTTTTTTTATTCTACAGCGTTTAACTTGAACAGATACTTTAAATAACATAAATCAATCATTTTTCTTTTAACGTCGAATTGGTGTATTAATTTCACGTTAAATTCATCGAAGAGAACAGTTTATTGAAATTTATCGAAGCTTGATTCTTTATCGATAGTCTAATAAGATTAGATATTATCAATTTCTTTAGTATACGTAGATTTCATTAATTTTGTCACAATTTTTGTTTTCTGCCTTTACCCTATTTTTTTATTATTACGCTACTCAACCCATGAAAGGATTATTATTACATTTATTATAATTACTATTATTATTATTATAGTTACTATGTTATTAGCGGTAACATTATAGAAGTACTTACATGTGTAATATCCTTATTCTAGATCACAAGTCTGAATCATAATTTTATTACAATAGAAGATTAATTAATACCAACAGAATAATTTGGAATCATAGTTAAGTAGTCTGTGCGGTTATGAATACAGTTCGTGATTTTTAAGGGATTGGTCGTTGAATACATTTTATGCCGAGAAAAATTGGCCAGCCTTTGCGTCACTAGGATTTCCAGCACACTTTCAATAGCTTACCTCATCACAGTTCTATCCCACCATGCTGATCGATACTCCTTCTAACTTCCTTATTTTTATTTGACTTGATGCTTGATACTCCGAGAGCAGGGAAAACTGGCATTCGTATTCATAGGGAAAAGGGCACTATATTAGAATCACGTCACACAATTCATAAACTTCTGTTTCTCGTTAAGAATGTACATATTTACTACTTCCAAAGAAGAAAACGGATCGAAATTAATAAATATGTGTAATATAAATTCCGTACACATCGAATGTTATTGCAATTAATTGGCAAAGATAATTCTGTTAACGTAAACAATTTATCGGTGCGAATTTATATTAAACTTCTTTCAAAAGTAGTCTCATAATTACTAAAATGTACGGAAAGAAACAATTTAGGCGAATTAAAATATAGGAATTAAATTCCATATAAGTATATACGAACTGATAAAGTGATTCAACCATGATTAATATCGTTTATGATACAAATCATTCTTTCGAATGCTAAATTAGTATAAGGATAATAATGTATAGATGAAATAGAACCTGAAACAATTTGGATTATTCAAAGTATCCCCAAAATTATATAGTAATATTTATTGGTATTGGTATGGAAGAGGAAACTATTTTAGAATAAATATCCAGAGTTGTTAAATACTCGTTTCCGAGATCTTGACAGAGGTAATAATCATCAGCAATTTGCAAGACAAAACGATCTGATAGAGTGCGATTTGCTAAAAAAAAACGAGACCTTGCATAACGTCTGCGATATTATTTTCACTTGTGATCGATAATATCGAGGATTACCCGCTGCAAATTACATCTGCAGACTTTTGTATGTCTCTTCTATTGTTCGCCGGTTAATTCGAATTGGTCATGCCAAACGCGCGCCAAACTGTCTTTAGAATCCTTTGTATTGGAAAAATCGATAGCCTTACTGGTCTCATATGATAGGAAGATTATCGATTGATATTTAAAATTGATAATCGTTAGTCAAATTTTATACGCACAATTATATTCATTTAAAAGCACTCTAATATTTTTCGTTTGGTTTAGGTTTGCTTATACTTTCCAAAAAATTCTCCCAGAAAAGATTTCCAATAAAAAATATATGCTAATTCAGTAGATTTAATAGATTTAATTGATTCTCTCGCGGTTGAATATATTGGTATTGATATATTGAATATTATTACTAAATGTATAAATTCATACATAGTATATAAAAGTATACTAATTAAAATATGAAATTATGAATTTAGTAATATATAGATTTCCAAAAAGAAATATATGCTAATTTAGTAGATTTAATTGATTCTCTCACGGTTGAATATATTGGTATTGATATATTGAATATTATTACTAAATGTATAAATTCATACATAGTATATAAAAGTATACTAATTAAAATATGAAATTATGAATTTAGTAATATTATATAGATTTCCAAAAAGAAATATATGCTAATTTAGTAGATTTAATTGATTCTCTCACGGTTGAATATATTGGTATTGATATATTGAATATTATTACTAAATGTATAAATTCATACATAGTATATAAAAGTATACTAATTAAAATATGAAATTATGAATTTAGTAATATTATATAGATTTCCAAAAAGAAATATATGCTAATTTAGTAGATTTAATTGATTCTCTCACGGTTGAATATATTGGTATTGATATATTGAATATTATTACTATATGCATAAATTTATATTTCTGCTTATACAAGAATCGTACGTATCTCCATAAGAATGTTAATTATACTGAATGCGTGCAGAAATTTTTATGATTGCACTATTATACTCGAAATAGTATAAAGTCTGTTGAATGCGCAAATTAACTTTCTAGTTAATTACCCAATACGATAAAATGCTGCATTTTATATTGCACTTGTGAATCGTATCAACTTTGATAAAATCAATTGATCCAGATTCATTCATAAACACGGAACGCAATGAAATTATATAAAAGCAAACAAAAGTAATACAATACAAAGTGACGTTGGTCGAAAAAACGTTTTATCTCTCGCATTGCGGCAAAGATTTTCGTGTTCCCTTTCACAACAACAAAGTGATGTAATGTGTGATCGTCTTGTGGTAGATTTCAAATAGAATGCTCTTATCTCGAGTGAAATGCGTGATAATTAACCGAAACAAGGTTGGAGAATCCTACATCTGGATTAATTAGATCGGTTTACCTATGATTTATTTATCAGCGCACACTTAACACCTGTGTAACCATTTGGTCTCATCGTAAGTTTTACCATTTAGCTTCGACGAATTTCATTCCAGTAACGCAATGACCTTGAACCATATTTCCCTGTTATGATCAAGGTAAAAAAGCAATACTCAGATAGGAAGCGAAGATAGACTCGATTGATAGATTTGATTCACATGGGTGTAAAATTATATCTATATAATAAAGGGTTATCCAAGATATACTACAGGAACACCTACATTCACTTTTTTTCTTTCACTTTCTGCTTTCCCCGTTTTCTAATCTGTTTTTTACTTTTTGTATTATCTTCGTTCGTTCTCGTTTCAATTTTTATTTCTTTTCGCCTCTATTTTACTAACAAACATGACGTTTGACAGATATTCTCATTCAACATCCTAGAGGTACTTTTGGATAACCCTATATATATATATTTCTGTATCTATATATCTATTAATATATAATACAATAATCTATCTAATATAATATAATATATATTATAGATTGGTGGTTGATAAATTATGGAAATAAATTCATAACGAAAATAATTCGGTCACGAAGGGGTTAAACGTGTTTAGCTTCCCGTGTTGTTGCATATATGCAGATTTCACGTTCACGTTCAAGGGCATCTTGTCAAAATTGTAGATATCAAACTGAAAGCCGGCGGCAAAAATGTTTCGAAAATTTATTTGCTTTGGCGTTGCACTGAAACGCATCATATACGCTCCGGAGCGGATGTGCAACACGATGGTGTTGCGTCCAAAACGAATCGCCATGCACACGGTCTATCGCATAAGAGAATTCCCCTGAGATATTTGCCAAAATTTATTCCTCACAACGTTTCACACGAATCAAATTTCATCGTTTTCCTTAAGATGATTTCACGACTTTAAATTTCAATTTTAGGCGAAGTTTCGTTCGTTAAAGTACCTTAGCTTCTTCTTAATAACAATTTTACATGTGCTCGATATTAGTATTAGCAGTTTTTGTAATGTTTCTTATTTAATAGTCCTCCAACTATTTTTTAATGACTTCTAAGTGTGTATGGGACTCTTAACGATTCATTCCTTCATTTTTTGTCCAATTCATCCTATAACAGTCGTTGTCTTGTAGACGAATAATTAATTACAGTTTTAAAGCAAGAGATTTTCTACTTTTTAATAGAATTATTGCGTTTGTTACTATGGGAAGTGTATTGATTTTATTTTTACAAAAAGTAACATTGCAAACTACTCCAAAATAAAATAATATTATGTTAATTCGAAGACATTATGTTTGGAAAAAGTTTAGTAGTAACTTTCGTTTAATTCACTTCACCAGAGAGAGCAACGTTAATGTAAATTATTATGGCAACGTTCGGTGACTCACGGAATATATACACTGCAACAATTCGTTCTACAAACACAGTGATAGTTGCGGAAGGAAACGAAAATGAAAAAGACGAAGCGGTACATAAAGAAGCGCGTAAAAAGTAACGATAATGCGCTGCTTAATTATTCGTCGATAGCATTTGCATTTCAAGCACGCGCAAATTACTGTACATTATTTGCAGTAGTTAAACTAATTACAAGCATTTTCTAAAGTTCGATTTTTCGAAAAAACAAAATGTTGATTCATTCAACGACAAAAACACACTTCGAACAGTCACTTTTATCCAAGTGCTTCAATTCATCTATATATCTATTTATTTATTTTTCTTTCTTGTTCTATATTAAATTGATAGTACTCTTTGATATTATATAATTGTTTTAGGGAAACGCAAACGAATTTATCACTCAAAATACTCTTTCACATCGATAATGTTCAAATGGATCCTCGACGTTTTTATTTGGAAAGAGTTGCAATTTAAATCGGCGTTTTTTTTTCTCCCCTCAAACGAAATTATGTTTTCGACCAAAACTATATCAAGAAGAACCATCATCTATAATAAACAGACTGTGGATTTTTATAAAAATTAACATTTGAGCCGTTTACTTTGAAAGTGGCTTAAGTCCATTTATCTTTAAGTTTAGATATTTAAGGACTTGTGTCTGAATTAATTTAACAATATTGGTAACCGATAAATTATCAGTGATCGCATGATAGTATAATATTTTTGCGTTTCTAATATTTGTGTTTCTATTATTGTGTTTTTAATATTTGTGTTTCTATTATTGTGTTTCTAATATTTGTGTTTCTATTATTGTGTTTCTAATTTTTTGGGTGTAATCGATTAATCCAATCACTTTATTTATTAATTATCATTACTTAAAAAGTAAGACGTTCCTTGGTAGCCATAAATGGGCTTAAAAATAACCAAACGAATAAAACTAAAATAATGAAAACTACTTCAAAAATAAACGGTTCAAATAAGCGTGAAGAAATATGTGTAAAATATAAATTAGTGGTTGCTTCACCCTCCAAGTATTATAATTTCCATTGTACTTTGGATATTTTGTATAATTGTATAGATCGTATATATTCTGCGCTTATTTGCGTTTTTAAATCTCCGCTAAAAGCATCAAAATCCGCAGTCCAATCAAAGGTTATTATTCCTCTCTTTTCCCCGAAAATTTCAAAAATATCGATCGAAAAGAAACAAACTCGACTCGAGATACACAACTTCCACCTTGAGAATTTATTCACCCTTTACGTTGAACGTAAAATATCCGACCAACGATATCTCGCATGCCTCGGAATTCAATCATTCCCCATAAAAGCAAGAGTGGAAGATGTTTACTGGCATTTATTGACGCTGACGAAGTTTCCGCGACAAGTTCCCGCAAACATAGCGTCAAGATTCACGCTAGGGCTGTGAATGAAACTAGAGTTTGGCCAGCTGTCAAGCATTACGAGTTCCGGGATCACGGCCAAGTAGTTTCGGCAGAATTTCACGCGACGTAACGTCACATAGCAATGGGAAACGAAGAAATTGTCCACGAGCTCGACTTTCCACGCGAAGTCGACGAAATCTTCTTTTCGTGAAACCGAGCAAATTCAACTTCTTTCGGAGGATAAAGATTTTCGCGTGAAATGCCAATTTTTGAAATTTGTGAAATGTTACTTTCGGTAACAAATGTTTCCAAATTATATTTATAGCGCACGATGCTGCGCAAAAGTTTAATACACTTTTCACCGTTTGGATAAAATACTGAAAATTACAGATAAATCGAAATCTTATTCGTGAGAAATATTATATTAGTAAGAAATAGCAAGTATTTGTTCAATTCATGGCGATCAATTAAAATAGTATGATTTTGTGCCGTGTATAAAGAAACCTAAAGTGAATTTTTCATAAGATGCTTGCAATCTAAAATCTAAAATCATTTATTGTAAATAATTTCCAGAATCGTTCTGATATTACTAATGCGAAAAAATAGTTAAGTATCTGATTTTATTTCGATATATCGCCTTTCGCGTTTGGATTTATAACCATAATAAGAACATAAAACTATTCTCCTTATAGAAATATTTATATTCGTTTAAATGATGAGAATAATTTAGTAATTTTTTACACGAATTAATTTGCACACCTAATGAAATACCTAAACATTTTATTTATCTATTGATATATCTAATGTCTATTAATAGTGAAATTAGTCACATCAGGATCATTTTAAGTTGCGGAATTTAAGCGCACTCTGTCGATGCACATTCATTAGAGATCTAATAAAAGATCCGTCACTTTGCCTGGAAAAATGCCAGAAAATTGCAACTGTTGAAGGTATGTCCCGCTAAGATGACGGAAATATAATTACCCGTGAAATGTGTGGAATATTTGGCAAACAGTCGTGAGAAATCTCTAGTATAATGTACGATGACAACAAATTTATTAATCTACTCGGAAACAGGAAACTAGTAAAGACGAAATGCTTTTGCAATGAGATGTCGTGCGATACAAACACTTAACGATTCATCTTAAACCAAATCAAATTTATATTTCCACGTAGCAAAATTACGTTCACTTTGCAACTTTCGCGATTTGGTATTTAAATGTGGCAATAATTAAAATTCGAGTAAACGAAGATTTGTAATCACGTTCTATCGAACGATTTATTAGGTTGCTCAAAAAATTCGTAGAGATATTTTAGAAACATTTGAAAGTGGTACGCGTGCAGTAACGTTTTAGATTAATTAATCGAAAAACAGGAAATGTAATCCTAGGAAAATAGTCACGAAGAATGAAACGAGATCTTTATCTCGCAACAACTACTCACGAAGTGTGAATTGTAGCATGAATATTCCGTGGAACATTTTCTCGTTAACATTTAGCACTTATGGCACTTTTTCTGATGAAAATCCTTGCAACATCGAACTTCCTACTTGACACCTACTAAAGTCACGTAAAGATTCGCAAAGCTCTAATTTTACAAATTTCTGTACAGTGTGCATAACAAATTCTCTATTAAATTTTATAGTTATACAGTAGCACTTTGCATAAAAAAACCAAAGTTAGTATTAAAATTTGCCAGTGGTAGTATTAAAAGTTTCTATTAGATAAATCAGCTTCTACGAATTAAAATGAAGATACACCGCACCTTTAATAAAGTTTAGTTTCAGTATGGAAATGTAGATAATTGTTAAGTCCAAATTAATTCTAATAATTCAATGCCCTTGCATTTAACAAGGAAATAAAATAATAACAAGCTAATGTTACAAGATATAGTCTTTGAAAAATTCGTAGAGCAAATGGTTAATGGAATATATTAAATAAAAGTGTTTCCTTTTTATTTGCACAGATTGAACGAGACGCAGTTGACCCGTACTTAAAGCTATGGATGATGACATAATTAATGGAGGCCAAAATAACAAAAGATCACCAATGACTTTAAACGTGAGTGGATTATGGGACGTCGTTCCACGATTGGATCATTACAGGTACTTTATAAAATTATTATACAAATTGTGAATATTCAATTTATTATTATTATTATTACTTTGGTTAAGAACCTTTGCTCTAAGCGCTTGAATAATTTCATGGTCCATTTATGCATGAATTTCACTCTAACGCAACACTACATTTAGTAATACAATTTTATTTACAGTAACGTGAAAAATGATTACTTCTATTCATTTTCATATCATCACATAACTTTATTTTATTTATATTTACGCGGTGCTCCTATTTACTCGATTCCCTAAGCACGTACTTGTTTTGCTTATTGTTTAACCATTCGAGCGCTAGGAATTTGAAATATTAACACGTAGAGTTTACAAATTCGAGTCTTGCAACGCAATAAATGATCGATGTGAAACGTTCAACGAGTATAAATTTAGAAACATCGTAGTAATTAAAAAGGTCACAATATTCGTAGTAAATATCGCGTATTCGCGTGTACCGTGAAAATAAATCTAAAAACGCGACCAAGCCACGAAAATGATCTCAACGTTTAAAGGTTTAATCCAGCGCCGGCTTTACCATATTATCTGGGCGAATTTCGAGCTTCTAAAAATAAAACTTTGAGCAAAGTAAGCGTCTAATCTTAAGGGCTATATATACAGACAAATAAAGGGTACTTTGCTTCGGTTAGCGTTATACCTACGGATAAATAAATTTTCTTGACAAGCACTGTCAGAACACGAAGCTGCTCTTTGAAGGGAAGTATAAATATCAGAAGCTTATGCACGTATAGTATACTTGTACACGTGATATAAGCGATTGGAAATGATTTCTGTTTAAAATAGTCTATGATCAGGCGGAAAAAAAGGCTTCGTCTCTTTCAACTTTCGAGAAACGTTATTCGAATAATAGTACGTTTGATTAAACGTTAAATTCCTATTTACAAATGTTTTTAACATTAATTTGCAAAATATCTAAAATTAAGGAGCAACGAACATTATTACTTCATTCGTCGAAGGAACGCGTTGAAAATTAGATCAATGATTTGATTGTAATTATCGATTTGGTAATAAAAACTGTTTTGCGTGTTTTCCAATCGTATTTTATAAATATTTTCCAATCGAGTTCGCAGATTTTGGCTTTATTCCGTTATACATTAAAGAAATGAATGGCTTTCCGATATTTTAGCAAAGAATGCAACCGTTAATTTCGCAATATCGGTCAGTAAAACGTATCTCCTCTCTAATTATTCACTCGCTGCAACAGTATTTAAAATCCAGTTACCTCCGAACGAGGAAATAGTCGGCCTTTTAGTCGCAAAAACAAAACGACTTAATTATCGCTTAGCAGTTAAAGTGTTTCTTCTGTAAATAACAAAAACTATCGAATACAGTGGAATCTGCTTATTTTAATCACTTTGGGACTTGGAATTTCTGATAAGAAAACCTGCTAATATCTAATTTTCATAATTGAACCCATTTTATTACGAGTGGTCGACTACACCACGGATTTTTATGGGGTTTCATTTACTACGAATTTGCTAAGAATTGCTACTATACTTTTATGCGCAATTATTCACGTGTTATGTATAATTGCAACTCAAATCGTTCGCAACAATTAAATTGATATATATGAAATAATAAAATAATGAAATTACCTAGAATTGTAAATAATAAATTTCTTTCTTATTGGCACATCAAAGTAGCCACGTTAATATCGACATGAAAAGGATTTTACGTACACGATTCGCGTCCATTTTAATCAATTAGCCTCGTCAATCGACGCAATATACATTTCACAAAGAACAAAAGCTTGCCACTCAAACGTATGTATATGACGCTTCGTTGATATAGGAAAATTTGCTCATTATATTAACAGTTTAAGGATATCGTTTCGCCGAAATTGTCACGAAAAATGATCTCGCCGACATTAATGGTCATTCCCGTGTCTCATTCGTCAGTTTATATTAATTTAATTAGCCGTATACTCGCTCACTAATACTATTACCGAAAGTCACAGGAACGTTTCTTGTTTGTAGATTGAGTCGTCGTGCTAAGAGGCCATCGTTGAGCACCCTACACGAAGGAAATCTTATAAAGGTAAGATTGCCACACCCTGTGGACATTCGTCGTACCACCATCCTATTCTAATATCGTAGAATGCATCGAAAAAGCATCATGTAATTGCTAAATGCTAGGGCTCGGTACCTTAAAAATAATTTTTCATTCGCCGAATTGCTCGGCAAATATGCAAATCTCATCGATCGTGCATTTTTATTAGCTTCATGCATATCAAACGATGCTTTTTCGAGTAACAACGTTGAGCATAAGTAGATTCTTCAATATATTACGCATGTATATTCAATTAAAGTAATTTTTATATAATTTTATAATTTGTATTAGCTTGATGCATATTAAACGATGTTTCTTCAAGTAACAACGTTGAGCATAAGTAGATTCTTCAATATATTATGCATGTATATTTGATTAAAGTAATTTCTATATAATTTTATAATTTGTATTAGCTTGATGCATATTAAACGATGTTTCTTCTAGTAACAACGTTAAACATAAGTAGATGCTTCAAAAATTGCACATGTATATTCGATTAAAGTAATTTCTATATAATTTTATAATTTGTATTGGGTTGATGCATATTAAACGATGTTTCTTTAAGTAACAACGTTGAGCACAAGTAGATGCTTCAAAAATTGCACATGTATATTCGATTAAAGTAGTTTTTATATAATTTTATAATTTGTATTGGGTTGATACATATTAAACGATGTTTCTTCAAGTAACAACGTTGAGCATAAGTAGATTCTTCAATATATTGCGCATGTATATTCGATTAAAGTAATGTCTATATAATTTTATAATTTGTATTGGGTTGATGCATATTAAACGATGTTTCTTCAAGTAACAACGTTGAGCACAAGTAGATGCTTCAAAAATTGCACATGTATATTCGATTAAAGTAGTTTTTATATAATTTTATAATTTGTATTGGGTTAATGCATATAAAACGATGTTTCTTCAAGTAACAACGTTAAGCATAAGTAGATTCTTCAATATATTACGCATGTATATTCAATTAAAGTAATTTTTATATAATTTTATAATTTGTATTAGCTTGATGCATATTAAACGATGTTTCTTTAAGTAACAACGTTGAGCACAAGTAGATGCTTCAAAAATTGCACATGTATATTCGATTAAAGTAGTTTTTATATAATTTTATAATTTGTATTGGGTTAATGCATATTAAACGATGTTTCTTCGAGTAACAACGTTGAGCATAAGTAGATTCTTCAATATATTGCGCATGTATATTCGATTAAAGTAATTTCTATATAATTTTATAATTTGTATTGGGTTGATGCATATTAAACGATGTTTCTTCGAGTAACAACGTTGAGTATAAGTAGATGCTTCAATATATTACGCATGTATATTTGATTAAAGTAATTTTTATATAATTTTATAATTTGTATTAGCTTGATGCATATTAAACGATGTTTCTTCAAGTAACAACGTTGAACATAAGTAGATGCTTCAAAAATTGCGCATGTATATTTGATTAAAGTAATTTCTATATAACTTTATAATTTGTATTGGGTTAATACATATTAAACGATGTTTCTTCAAGTAACAACGTTGAGCATAAGTAGATTCTTCAAAATATTGCAGACGTATATTTGATTAAAGCAATTTATACATTATTTTCTTATATCCTAATTTAACCCCTTTGTCTACAATAACGAGTTACACTCGTGCTATGAATTCGTGCACACGTTCAACAAAAGTGAATACTATTGAGGGTAAAATTCAATTTGAACTTTAATCTGAGCTTTACTTTTACAAGTTTGCGGGTTGTAAAATAAAAATTGTCCGTATAATTTATACTTGTTACGATATGGAAGCAATGATCAACTAACACTAGCTAGTAGACGCTATTATATATAAGTATAGCTAGTATACGCTAGTATACTATTACCTACTAGGCGTAGGTAATAAAATAATTGTATGGCAAGTGGTTAAGAAGGAAGAAAATGATTAATTTTACGATATGCTCCAAGTAACACTACAATATACGTATTTACAATCAAATGAGTTCTAAATTTTGTTAGTGATTTCCTACTTTTTACATTGCAGAATAAAAGTTGTCAATAGATTGTGCATGTTTACGCAAATTCATATTCTTAGAAACGTGTTCGAAACAGTGAAACCTAAACAGAGATCAGCTACACTATTTAACTATTATAATACTTCAACCAATTTTGGATAGTTTTTATAATTTTATACATTATTAGATTGTTCGGAAAATTCGTAACGATAATTGAGGAAAACTTGAAAATGCAATGTACGTGCAATTATTATTTTGTCGAATAACTTGCTGATTATTTCTCCTGATTTCGGTGTTAACAAAATTTTCGAACAGTCGTTTAACTGTACTGAAAAGCCTTGACATACACCGAGTCACAAAATGATTAGTAGAGGCAAAGATTTGCCAGAAATGTGAAAGATAAGAAGATAATGAAGTGGCTTCCTATATTTCTTATTTGCACACGCATAATTCGTGCTTCGAGCTAATAAAACTATTAAACGTAGCAGGAAAATGATGATTTACAACGATAAACGAACAAAGTATAATGAAGTATTCGATCCACTTCGTGACTCACTGTATATTAACAAAAACTAGACTGCAGATGTAAGCGAAGCAAATTAAAACCGGCTAATGACAACGCAAACAGCTATTAAGATTAATACTTGTTTTTACGTAACGCGAAACGATTGAATCGATTCCATGAAATTTTACGATACGAGAAAATATCAGGAAATTTTCTTTCCTCCCTTCCCGCAAAATCTTATACCTTTGTCATTCGCTTTTGATAATACTTATTTTCCGAATGAAACCAGCACTTTTTACCGCTTTGAGGCCGACCATTTCAAGTCTTGTATGATATCATTTATATATTTCACATCTGAACGTTGATTTTTGACACTTTATCGATAAATTGCTGCCTATCTTCGTTTATCATTCGTTTTAGAAAATACTACAGTGGGTTATACTTTCTATGTTGCTATTTTTCTCGTTAAATAAAAATTGGCTACAATATTCATATGACTTGTACTTGATATAGAAACAATAATCAGCTAATGCTTTGCATATGCAGGTAATAAAATGATCGTAGGGCAAAACAGATATGAATAAATAATTACTATCGGTACTATATATATATTAGATATATGTTATATATATAATAATAATAATAATATATGTGTTATCGGTAAACAAGTAATTATGTCTCACTGAAACGGTTAAGGGTTAAGTAATACAGTAATTTACCAAATATTCGAATCTTTAAACTAACGTGGCGGTATTTAAACGGATGAAATAAATGCTGCAGCATGTGTGCATTAGATGTGATAAGATAATGAAGTCGTAAAGTTCGTAGCGTCGTCGTAGAGTAAAATGAGACCCCGAGGAGCTCTCACCCTTAGCAAGGACGATCGAACTCATAACGAGAACCGTGAGGGAGACAGTATATTAAGTTTGCACAGCAGTAAATACCAGCTGCGAGGGAAATTGGAAATGGTATCAATTTCGAAATCCCTGCAGCTCTCCAAGGTCATTGCAAAAGGTTCATAAAAGGCAAAAGAATTTGTCGAGTTACTAATTTAAATTCTCTGCAAAAGGATCATGATTTTGATTACGTTATAGAACAAATGATTACGTTATTATATTAAAAATAATTTATTTCACGAGTCAGAGAAATCTCTATTGTTTCCAATAACTTTTGTCCGCCATTCTAGTAGCAATCGCATAAAAGAAAAATCGACACTACTTGCGCATACCTTTATTTAAAATGTTATTAATTTGGCATGAAGAAAAGTTACACAAGTGGACGCAAAATTTTTGCACGCCGTTGTTATATTCGTGCAGTGTTAGATTTCGTCTTGTCCCAAAAACGCACCTTTATACGAATGTATATTTCATTGTATATTTTCGACTTGCTTTCACGCAAGAACGTGCTTCCCTCCCATTCTCGCCAAGATCTCGAAAACATCCTGTATAATCGATAACAAAGAACGCAACAAAAGTTACGGAGAAATAATTTGATTAATGGATGCATCGTATAGTTTATTTTACATAATAGTGTTACAGGGTAGATTAACCCTTTCGCTACGGCAAAATGTCAAAAGTTTACAGTGCACCGTTCACTTGCAACCTGTTAATTGTTTAACCGATTAATACTTGCCAAATCAACTACAAGCCTAAGTCAACGTCAATCTGTATTATTAGATTTAGTCAGAATTCTTAACCGGTGCGATATTTCGACAGTACCGAAAGGGTTAAGTTACTATCAGGAATTAATTAACCCCTTGCCCTACGATTATTTTATTATCTACTTGTACAAACGCTAGCTGATCGCTGCTTCCTTATCGTGTTACGCACAAATCACTTAAATATTATAGGTAATGTTAATTCGGTAATCGTCAACCTTACAACGCAAAACCAAAATTAGGGTTCGAATTAGATTTCATCCCCAATACAATGCGTTTTTGTTAAATCTATGCCGCAATTCATAGCACGGGTGCGACTCGTTATTGTAGGCAAAGGGGTTAAGCAGTCAAAAATGTAAATACGTAAAGAGACGCGATCCGCTCGTGGCCCATTGGAAAAGCAATAAAATATCTGTCGATTTAACGGTGAAATTTCAGGACCCGAATATAGAAGCCGGTCAAGTTGGAACGACGCAGCAAGGACACACTGGGATAAAGCTAGGATGGATCCAAGGTGTTCTAATACCATGTCTGCTGAATATATGGGGTGTAATGCTTTTCCTGCGATTGTCGTGGGTAGTGGCACAAGCCGGCATATTGCAGAGCCTCATCATTATTGGAATATCGGCGGCTGTCTGCGTCATCACGACACTTAGCCTCAGCGCAATTAGTACTAATGGGGAAGTAAAGGGAGGTGTGTTACTACGGGATCCCCCGTTTTATTCCCCCTTTCTCTTTTCTTCCTTTTCGAAGGAGTGGCCCAGCTTTGTTCGCTTCGCTATCGTTGCTCGCCTCCACTCGATCGAACGTTAAGAATCGTCTTTCCACAAACGGGAACGCGTCGTCTTCGCGAACAATTCTTCCCGTCACCATTCTCACGACTCTTTTACATTCGTGTTTGCGCGAAAATTGAAAAGTGGGAAGAATGAGATTTTTTGATTTCATCTCTTTTAGAAGCTATAACAAAGATTTGTATTTCTTTTGCTATTCGATATCGCGCGCGTAGCTTTGCAGTTAATATGGTACTCTTTCTTATGCTGAAACTATGAATGTGCATTTCGATGAGCGAGCCGTTTATTTTGAAAATGGTTTAAGTTCATTTATGACCACTAAAAATGAATGGTTTCACTGCACTCTTAACGGATTTTTCTCTTTTTTTCTTTATTTAATGTCGCGTTAAATTCACTGACGTATAAATTGAAATTTCTATAGGTGGTATATACTTTATCATATCGCGAACTCTTGGAGCGGAATTCGGAGCCTCCGTTGGAATCGTTTTCGCATTCGCCAATGCTGTCTCCGCATCTATGAACACTATTGGATTTTGTGACTCCCTGAATGATTTGCTACGTGAATACGATTTAAAGATCATCGACAACGGTGTGAACGATGTTCGAATCGTCGGCACATTGGCGTTGATCGTTATGATCTTGATCTGCGCAATTGGAATGGAATGGGAATCCAAGGTACTTATTTTATAACTATTGTACATCTTTCGTTGCAACGGAAAGATTGATTAACCCCTTGCACTCGATTTAAAATTTCTCTTCGAACCCTTCGAGGGCTTCGCTAAAGAGACAATGGAAATAATTTTCACTTCATAACGTTAAGGACAGAAAAGAAATCGTAATAACTTTGCTTATTCTTTTAACGAATCGCAAATTAAATCTGTTCAGGATGGTTTCGTTTATGTAACTGTAAAAAGTATAACTTACATTTTCACTTGAAATCGCTTCGAGTACAAAGGGTTAATATAATTGTACCTATAAAAATATTGCTTAAAATTTGGAACGATATAGAAGCTAGAAACTTTTGCATAAAATGTACAAGGAAATTTTAAATTAATGGCAAATATTTCAATGTTCTTTTTTCAGGTGTTATTGTTTAATATATCGATTTGTTTTCAGGCTCAAAATTTCCTCATAGCAATCATTGTTGCTGCCATTTTCGATTTTGTAATTGGTACCATTATGGGACCAAGAGATATAACTCAAGAGGCAAAAGGATTTCGTGGACTTTCTGGTAAGTCAAACTTAAGTATTTCGTAAACTATAAATTTATTGAAACAGTTTGCGTTACGCTTTAAAAGCACGACTGTTAACTAGATTACGAGTGTCTTCCCCAAGTTTATACTTGTATCTATATACAACTAGAGTAATGCAACCTAAATAAAGATTTGTTTTATACTATTTTTAAAACCAAATGCTATAATGCCTACCTTCTTTACTTTAAATATTCTATATAACATAATTTTGCATATTACGCATGCTTATATGCACTTTTTATGCACAAACAAATTTCTCACAGATGTATACATAAAATATTCACTTTATATACCAAATAATTACTTTACATTTCCAAATATTTTGTCTAAAAAAAAAAACAAACAACCATGGTTCAAATTCCTAGCCGACGTATTCATGGACAACATGTGGCCAAATTTTCGCTTCTCGGAGAACAGCAATCAAACGTTCTTCTCCGTGTTCGCGATTTTCTTCCCATCCGTAACCGGAATTCAAGCGGGCGCCAACATTTCCGGTGATCTAAAAGATCCAGCGAGCAGCATACCGAGCGGAACCCTTCTCGCATTGCTGATCTCTATGTTCAGTTACGTCACTTTCGTTCTCTTCGCCGGTGGTGCCGCATTAAGGGATGCCAGTGGCCTTGTCGCTGGAAATAACACCATCGTGAACTGCATTCCGAACGTCAACTGCACTTACGGATTACACAACAGTTACTCGGTACAGTACAATACGATTAATTATCGCGAAGCTATAAATTCATCGCAACGAATGTATTAACCTGGTAACCGGACGGTTTCCTAATTGAAATCTTTTTTAACGCGTGTCAGGGACTAATAAAAGTGAACTACGAATATTATATTATTATCAAACACCAGATCGAAAGAATGCGGCATAAATTTCTCTATTTTAGTAGTTCTTCGGTGTAATAGTACTTTGCGCTACAAGAACCTTAGATTATTTTATATAATCGCATTTTAGATAATTTTATATTATTGCCAGGGGTAGTAGATAGCCAAACGTGTTTTCTCTCTTCAATCCAATTTGGGGAGTTATTAGATGTCCGGCTCTCTTATAGACACTTCATTTAGTTCCTCTCGGAGACCTTTTCGATCTATATGTACGAATTTTTATGCCGCCTAAATAAATATCCAAATCTGTTAATTCCGATCCATTAGATTTTCTTTTCCCAAATTCGCCGTGTAATTTGATAAAAGAGTTGCTATACATTTTGTACTGTTACAAACCGTACTGTTAACATGTTTTCTGATTCATTTTCTCCGCACTGTATCATCCATTACGCAACATTTTAATTCGGCATTACGTAGAAAAAGTGAAGTACTTTTATCAACCAATATACTGTGCGATTCTTAATTATACTTTCTTGAAAATTCTACGCGATTAAATTTGCGGTAACGTTAAATTTCTTGAATTCAAGGTGATGCAACTTATGTCGGTTTGGGGTCCGTTCATCTACGCTGGCTGTTTTGCCGCAACCCTCTCCACAGCTTTGACAAATTTATTATCGGTGCCCCGATTAATACAGGCGCTGGGACAAGACAGAATTTATCCCGGCTTGATTTATTTCAGCAAAGGTTACGGAAAACACGGCGAACCTTATCGTGGCTACGTGCTCACGTTCTTCGTTGCGGCATTGTTCCTTTTAATAGGTACGAATAAAGTTCAACTTTAATTGTTAGGGATAAAACAGGGACACATATTAAATTGATTATATCAAATATGTTTTATAATATGTACGTACGTACGTATGTATTTATTAATTATTTTTTAGGCTTGTGGTCTGTCTATTTGCAATCTTTGGTTATAGTTTGCACGTTTTTAATTTAATGTACACGTTGTTTACTTTTTCTAATGATATTTACATTTCACTTGTATTATTGATTATGAAACAAATAAATATAATATTAATGATTAAGATAATTCTACTAGGTGTGGTAGCAGTAATAATAGAAATAACGTTAAGAAGAACATATATATACACGAGATACTGTGAAAATACATTTTCTTTTTGCATAACTTATCTATGACTAAGCTTATTTTGAAAGTATCTTTTATAATATATTATATTGAATATGTATCAATGATTTATCATTTTATCTTAAAACTTTAACACTATTTGAAGTTCTCAGAAAGCGAAGTTTTTCACAAACTTCTCGATTTTATCATCTGAGCGAGGAGATTAATGTTTGAGATATCAACAAGCATAAAATTGATTGCAAAAGTGTACATACACCTTTAAATTTCAAATACTTTAAAAAGACGCGAGAGTTTCGATCGTTTTAAGACCATCAATTCAATTATTAATTACACGTGTGCAAATTGTCGAGGAAGGGTAGGAACGAACGCGTTTCATAGTAAATTTTCTGTTTTCAGCTAACTTAAACGCGGTGGCGCCATTAATTTCAAACTTCTATCTGGCGTCTTACGCATTAATTAATTTCTGCACCTTCCACGCAGCTCTTATTCGACCACTTGGGTGGCGACCTACTTTTAGAGTAAGTAAAACACTATTAATATCCGTAAGTACGCTACTAAATTATATTTATACTTATATCAGATATATATCTAATTTTATTACAATATTTTATTAAATATTTATTACAGCAGTACGCTATTAATATCCGTAAATATATTGTTAATAAAAATTTAATTCACCTATTGTACGCATCGAGAACATTTTTCATTTAAAGGGATCGTAACAGAACTGTTAATAATGTTAATAATGCTTGAATATATGTAAAACATTATTGAATGGTCATAGGAAAATATTGGCAAGTTCTTTTTTTTACAGTATTACAACACCTGGCTCTCTTTATTCGGTTTTATCACCTGCGTGTCGATAATGTTCCTCATTGACTGGGTGACATCTCTCGTTACATTTGTCATTATCTTCGCATTGTACTTGATAGTGGTTTATCGGAAACCAGACGTAAATTGGGGAAGCAGTACGCAAGCACAAACTTACAAGACTGCACTTTCTATCGTTTACAGGTGAGCATGATACAGTGATACATACATAAATGTATGTATATTCTTTAACCCTTCTGTTTCTCTCACACGAGCAGAAAAAATGATTGTATTTCAACAAATCTACCCCATTGTACTATTAATTTAGTTCACTATTTATAAGATATGGAGACTAACCACGCGTCTCATAATCCTCAATATTTTTTATTCCAGTAATTATCAGCTTAATCTTGTATAACTATCCACCTTTAGTATCTTATTATGGTTGACGGATGATTAGCTTCGAAATTGTAGAAGTCTAACGATGAAAAAGTATCGAACTTAGAAGCGTGGGATAAAATTAGTGCTAAATATTGTAAACAAAAAAAAATGACAAAAAGGATTATACTCCTCGAAACGAGGTTTCATCGTCTTTGACGATCATTAACCCTTTCGCTACGGCAGTTCAAAATTAAAAGCATTCTCAGCGCATAGGTGGGAGTACGTTTTAATAATATGGAAAAAATATGAGTACAAATACTTACATACTTTGTATAATTAACTGTGATAGAATACGTATCATTCGTGACAGAAATAATACTATATCACGAAGAATTAATACGTACAATTTTTGCAAATGATTCTTCAATTTTTGAGGGCGTATATATACACGCCCTTCGTAGCGAAAGGGTTAAAAGTTTTCGGTGTTCGCGTCCAAGTTTACGAACTCCACGTCGTTCAATTCAATTTCTCATTGACTCAGCTTTTTAATTTTAAATCGTTCGCGTGATTTCTACGTTTGTAACAACGTTACATCCTGCAGATTGAATTCCATCGACGAGCATGTGAAGAATTATGCTCCGCAAATTTTGGCACTAAGCGGAGCTCCTGGCGCTAGGCCAGCGTTGCTACATCTGGCAAATCTCATCACGAAAAACCACTCGCTGTTGATTTGCGGTGAAATATATCCAGTACGTGCATTAATAAACAAATTTACCGTTCTACTCTCTTTTGAACTTTCATACAATTCTATGTCTTCAACTATTCTTCGCATTTCGCACGATTACTTCATTTATTACGATCTATTCGATGCATCCGACTCTCAGTAATCTTCATATTCAATACTGATATCGTTGTTAATAGAATACAATATTACCAAATTGATATTGAATATTTTGTTCATTTCTGTGCATCGAAATTTTCTACAAGTTCATAAAAATCCGCAATCTATTCGTTAACTAAATTTCTTTCGTACGTACGAGATGAAAATCGCAACCATCCTTATTACAAATACATATTTTAGTCTGCGATTCAATTTTCCTTTTTACGCTTTAAATCTAACACTAATCATACCAAATATTACTAAAATATTTGATTTAAGATTCTGCGTACATCTCTTTCGTTCATTTCACATTTCAATTAACGAGTTTCTTACATTTTCTTCTTCTTTTCGCTTCTTTCTTCACTCACGACGATCTATCGAATAAATCCACGTAAAATACCAGTGCGGGTTAACGCTAATATAATAATTTCGATTCCCTAGACTCGTTTATCTTATCGTTTGCGATCGGTGCGACTAAGGAACGGTTACGCATGGCTGCATCAACAACGTATCAAATCGTTTTACCACGTCGTGGAAGATTTAAGCTTCGAACGAGGCGCGTCGGCCTTGATGCAAGCAACAGGTGTCGGAAAGTTGGCACCAAACGTAGTTTTAATGGGCTATAAAACGCACTGGTCGACATGCAACCACAAGGATCTTCAAGAATATTTCAATGTCCTTCAGTGAGTTGATCAAACCTCTCAAGCCATCTGCATCATAGACGCTCGACTGATATTATTTTGGCCGATTTTCAGCAACGTGTTTGACCAAAAATTAGCAGTCGCGATGTTGCGAATTGCCGAAGGATTAGACTGTTCCGAAGTGGCGACCGCGAATGGCGATGACGAGCACGGTGTTCTAGCTCAAAGTAGCTACGATCTAACTGGAAACACATTGATGCACGTGGATAGCAATTTGTCGATGTCCAGCCAGATTCCAAGAGTGCAAAGCGTGCCAACGATGGGTATTTATCATTCATATCACGATTCGTAGTTTATTATCCGCTGCCTAAACAAAAATTTAGCACGACAAACATTCTAATAACTCAGGTGTTAAATATCGGGTTCGCTGGTAACTTTTTTCCACGGTTCGAACATTCGAAACTTCGAAACTCAAAAAGGTTTATTGCAATGCGACGCTTAAATATTTTTCTGGCAAATTGCAAAAGTCTCGATAACTTGAATGCTGTAAAGGATAGGAATTTACAAAAGCTACAGTACTTAAAATAATTTAACGTAATATACGTTGCAGGTACTCAATTCGTACCTGTAGATGCTCCACAAATGATCAAGGATTCGCCTACTCACGAAAGTGCTCGAGATCATTTGAAACAGAAGCGAAAACACGCGATAGACAAATTAATGTAAGTGTTACACTGTATCACAATTATTACTCCTCTCTTTAAAATTCATTTTCAATATTCTCTTTTTAAACGCCCTGTACTATTGTTACGTATAGCTCTTCTTTCGTGTCTTTGGACATTTCTAAAATGTTCACAAAATACGAGAAAAGTATCTACAAAAATGCCAAAACAAATTTGCTTCGGGAGAATCTTTTATAATTGACATATTTTAGTCTTCGTGAAATAAACATTTGTAAACCGGAACTCGGTGAGGCGAGGAAGATTCAATTCAATTCGTTTAACGTTACTTTATTCTTTCGACGAGCGATAGACGCAGACAGACCTTTCGTTGACCGGCGTACCATTTTATATTTTCTATTTTCGAATGGTGGGGAAGAGTCCCGATGGAGAGAGCTAAGGGGTATGTTACCCCTTAGAATTTCCTACTTCCCCGTCAACGGTCACTCGGTCTTTCCCGTTACCTACACGGAACTCGGCAGCCAGCAATAAAAACCAAGGATCGCCTCGACTTTGAAATCACATGCGAAAATAACGAAATTACAACTATCCCAAATCTTGGGTTCACGTGCTTACCAGCTGTAAAATTAACAAGTACTGGTTCCTTGGGCTTTATTGTTGCTACGGCAGGCTCTCACCCTCTTACATTCGCTACGCGACCATATAATTAAGCCTACGGGTCTACACATTTCTATTATTCGCGAATTTGTATCTTGCGTGTTACAAAATCCCCAAACGCATTTATACGTCTATGATCCACGGCTTAGCTTTCGTTAAACGTATGTGTGTATGCGTCCATAGCAGCGAAAAGGGTTAATAAAATCCTGCTGCCACGAAATGCGATATACTTGAACTTTTCAGGGAGAAACGACACGCAATGGCGACTGTGCCTGAACGTTTGGCGATCTTCCAAAGGAAACATAAGAATGGTACAATCGATGTGTGGTGGTTGTACGACGATGGAGGTAATTCATAAAACAATGGCGCGTGCCTGCAAGCAATTGGGATATTTATCAGTTAACACGTGATTATTTTAAATAATCCACACGCTTATCGATTCAACATTCCTCTTATGCAACTCGTTACTAAATTTGATTGATTTTATTGCGTCAACGTTTGCATATCAATGATTCGATCAATGGATTGTACAATCAAGATAAACATCTTTCACACGTTTTAATTTCATTGATTTTCAAGTAGCTACGATATGAAAGATTAAATAGAGTATTTAGAAAATTAAAATTTCGCTAATTTTTGTATAACAGCGATACACAAAATATGGTGAAAATATTGGTTGAAATGAAATGAAATGAATTCAAGTTAAATATTTCGGAGTACAATGATGCGTACATACGTCATGTATATTAGAAAGTTTTTACCGATTATCCCAATTGCTTGCAACGTGATCAGGCAAGAATGTACTCATTTGTAAGTGGCAGAAATTCTTATTCGATAGGGTTGACGATTCTTCTACCGTACATTATCAGTACACGCACGAATTGGGAGCATTGCAAGATGAGGATTTTCGCATTGGCGAATCACAAACAAGACATCACGGCTCAAGAGAAAGAGTAAGTGGAAACTTATGAAAAATTAATCAACCCTTTCGCTACGAAATATACTTGTTCAAAAATTCGGCAGCCATTTGTTAAGAGCATTGTTTCTTCAAAGTACATTAGTGTATCTACTTTCATTTGTACGATAAAATTAGGATCATAATTAACAATATAAGGCATCCAAATATTTATACTTATCCCATTCTTGTATTAATAAGAGCTGTTCTTTGTCTATGTTTTCAGTTTTAAGTTTCTATGAGCAGCAGCGAAAGGGTTAATAAGTGAAACTTAATCTTAAATTCTTGTCTTTACGATTGCATTCCTTTTAAGTATATATTTTATCAAAAATGATTTTTGACGAGGAGATTTTACGTATCTATAATTGAACATCGATCAAATTTAAAAATTCAACAGTTATTTAATAAGTATAACTTAATCTTAAACCCTTGTGTCTTTACGACTCAATTCCTTTTATCAGAAATGATTTTTTACGCGTAGATTTGACGTATTTTTAATTAAATATCGATAAAAGTTAAGAATAGATTCGACAGATATTTCAATGAAATTAACACAGAAATTCCATTCCCAGATAATTCCGAAGGCAAACAATTTTATCATTGATCATTGTTTTCATTCAATTTTCAGGATGGCTGAAATAATGGCCAAGTTTAGGATCAGATATACAAGCTTGAAAATGGTAGACGACATAAGCGTTCAACCAAAACAAGAAACGCTGGATTTCTTTGATAAGCTCATATCTGATTTCCGAAAGAACGATCCCGCTGATACGGGTACAATTATACTCTTTTCCGTATTAACCCTTTGGGGACTAGTGTCGACAAATAGTCGCCTAATCATTTTTTGGCTTTCTGAACCCATGTCGTCTTTTAAAGCACAAAACATAATGTAATGAATACTTAAAATCTATAATAAATACTTGAAATCGTTGGAAATTAAATGGTTTGGAACTCAAAAGTCTGAAAACTCAAAGTCGCAGAATTCAAAACTTAAGTACTTCCACAAGTTTCATTACTTCTCGTCCGCAAAGGGTTAAACCGTGAAATCTTAATAAATATTTCATCAGCTATTTGCAGGTAAATCGTTTCAAACGCGGTTTAACTTTATATTGCAGAGTGCTGCGTGACAGATTTCGAACTTCAATCTTTGAAAGACAAGACGTACAGGCAACTCAGACTGCGAGAATTATTGTTAGAAAATTCCAGTCAATCTACGCTGGTTGTAATGTACGTATAAACATAAACAAGGATCATTTCTTCACTTCACATTATGATCGTATCTTTTGAAGCACGTGATTTGCTTCTATCGATACAGTTTTAAAAAATGTTTCGTACATTACTCATATATCTATCGTCACACGAAGGATATGCATAGGCGAATCTGAAATTTCATTCGAATCACATCGCAAATGAAATATTATAAAATGTTTTCTTTCCTTTCGCAGCAACTCATTTTGAACAATAAAATACTAGTCTAGGACTAATCTTAAATCACTAACATGAAGAATTCATTACTTCAGAATTATCAATAACATTAAAAATTATTTGAAAACTAATTGTTCAAATATCCACTTTTTATACAATGTTGAACGTATCTTGAAATGTTTAATAAACTGGAGGTTCGTTTAAAAAAGAAAATACAATTTAAAGGACAATTCACATATTCTCTGCTTTAAAATAAGTATTACATTTAATATTTGAATTCCGTTCAAATAATGTTATTCGAATGAAATTACAATATTCACTTCATAGAGACGAGAACATTTTGTTACGTTTCTCGTAACTTTGGTTACTTTCTTACTTCGAATATGTTTCGTCGATACTTTCACTTCGAAGATTATTCGAATTATTTATTCGAGATGTTATTCGAATAAAATATACTCAACTTTGCCTGCGAACCCTACGAATATTACCATTAACAAATTGATGATATATTGATATATTGGTACAATTATACATTTTTACATTTATACATTTCTATGTATATTTCTACATTTATACATTTATACATTTCTATGTATATTTCTACATTTCTACATTTATACATTTCTATGTATATTTCTACATTTATACATTTATACATTTCTATGTATATTTCTACATTTCTACATTTATACATTTCTATGTATATTTCTACATTTCTACATTTCTACATTTCTATGTATATTTCTACATTTCTACATTTATACGTTTCTATGTATATTTCTACATTTATACACTTATACGTTTATACATTTATAACATACCAATATATAAATATATCATGCAGTTATCTAGTTATGTAGCTTTCGAGCTGTTTCACGCGAGAAGTAGCTATATTTTTCAAGAAACCATCATATTCGTGAACTTGGTGTATTTATAAGTGAACTTTGTTCAAATTACAGGTCATTACCGATGCCAAGAAAAGGCGCCTTATCGGCCCCGCTTTACATGGCGTGGCTGGAAGCTTTAACCAAAGACATGCCACCGACACTTTTGATACGCGGAAATCATACTTCGGTGTTGACATTTTACTCGTAGTTCACCGACACTACACTACGAATAACGAATAATAATATAATTTTAACGATTAGATGAATTTACGTTGAATCGAGCATCGAGATGGCGAATCTTCCGATGCGGACAGACAGTATTCGGTATATTCATGCCAAAAATTATGTAGATACTATACGACTATGATCTGTTTTCGTTTTTATACAGTATTCATCAACGTCAAGCCCAGTGGTATTTACTGACGAGATTATTTTAGCGTAGAAATGAAAGACAACAATATATAGATACTCGAACGAACGATGATATCGTTGTTTCGGTACTTATTACGAGTAGGACTATTAGGAATATGCTAATACGAAGAAACGTTACGATACAAAAGCATTCTATAAATCAGTGATGTCAATTACACGCGCACATTGCGTAGAGTTTATGGGCGTTTTCGCGACAAAATTTCTAACTTTTAACCCGTTAAGGAAATATTAGATTGGCCAAAAATTCTTATCGTTTTTTTATTTGGTGACTCGTTATTATATATATTATTTATATATATATATATATATATATATATATATATATATATATAAACTTGACACTACTGCTTTAAATGCATAATGTATTGTACTCTCAAGCAAGATATTTTATTTAGTTAGCGACAAATTTTTCTATCACGCGTCAATATTAAACGCAAACTTTGCAAAATACATTATCGACAAAATGATGCGCAACAGCGTGCGTAGAATTTAATTTTTACTTAAACACGATAGACTTTTAAAGCACGCGTTCAACTTAATGACATTTATAATCGAATAACTTAATCGTACGCTATACTTAATTAATGTTAAAGATTTTGTAATTGAACTAAATGTATAGTATTAAATTTAGGTAACGAGAAGAAATATTTCTTATCGGTAGTTTAAATCAGTAATGTTTTCTATCGTTCCACGTACTTAAAAATGAAATTCAACTCGCTGAAATAAATCGATTTTCGATTTATACGATACGTTACATTAATAACGAAGTACTTAATTGCGTAGCAGCAAAGATATTACTGATGCTTCGATAAGAAATATTCTTTTTATTATTTTAAAATACATTTTAGCCACAATGTAAAACTGTATTTATACAGTTTAGCCGGTAAACTCTTTTCAGTTAAGATTTTTCCCCGATCTAGAAGTTAATTACATTATTTTACCTCGATACGCGAATAATTTCTATTAGTAAAATAATGTAAATAATCTTCGTAGGCGAAAAGATATTATATGCCGATCTTTATTTTGCAAACAAACTTTTGCGTATAAAAATGTAAACTCATCATGGACAAAACATTATTACAAATGCGTCATTTGTAAATACGAAGATAATTAAAAAGATAAGAAGTTAGTAAAATTAAGTATATGAATGCTTATGAAATGTTTTATTTATTTTGTAATGCATTTAATGACATTAAAAATCTATCATTAATTATAACAAGTTTATCGTGATTGTTAAATTCCTGAATTTATCACTCGTACTGTAATATTATCGTTTATCATTCTTTAACTTAACAATCTTGATTACGTTAACAATCAGTTAAATTTTGCGTTCCTAGTAAAAAAAAAATTCAGAAATTATAAATTGCAATTCAGGAATCAGTGCTTCGTGTTCGACTTCTCCCATTGAACGAAGACGTTCTACAAACAATATCAATATAAGTATCGAATTATTATTAATTCCTCCGTACAATGCATCCATAAAAAAGTATATAAAACCTTTTGAACAAAAACTGATAGCGTATAAAATTCGTATTAAAAACAATTTAACACCAATAGTCACTTATGCTGAATGGCTCACTTGTTGCAATGCGTTTCGAATATTTTCGCGAAAACCGGCTGTATTTGTTCCAGTATATCGCAGGTAAGCATTCCCCTTTGCTTCAATTTATACGCAGCTGCGTTGCATTCTCTCACTAATCTAGATGCAGCATAGCTTGCGGCTATAGGAGGAGACAAAGCACTTTCGCTGCTACCTGCGCAAATAGCCCACCACCAAAATACAGCCAAAGATCCGGATAACAAATCTCCTTGGCCACCGCATCTCCTTCCAGAACCAGCCAATCCACACGATACAGCTTCTGTACCTTTATGCCCATCCGCTATCATATCCTTCGCTCCCTTATGCAAAATCACCACATTCTTACCAAGAGCATCTGCCAAATGTTTAACATCGTTAGCTTTAACCATTGGCGTGGGAGGGATACTTTTATCCAGTACTCCTTTCACCAGACGGCTAAATTCCATTGCATTTGGAGTGAGTATAACTCCAGGATACTCTTTTATTATATCAGGCTTTTGGCTAACTAAAAACAGCCCATCCGCGTCTATTACCAATGGCTTTTTCATTTCTCGACAAACCGATATCAATTCGACTATAGTTTTGAATATCTTGTCATCCCTGCCAAGGCCCGGTCCAATTATGATCACATGCAAGCGATCCAACCATGGTCTTATTTGCTTTATGGCATCGTATTGATCTAGAACCGGATGGATTATTGGTTCTGGGCTGTACGATTTCAGAGGAGTGCTTGCATCTTTCACACAAAATACGTGCACCAGGTCGCAGCCAGTACGCAGTGCACTTATGGCTGCGTAGTAAGGTGCACCGGTGTACTCTATGCTACCACCGAATATGCCAATTCGACCATCTTGCCCTTTGTATTTGGTGTTGTTCAGATTTGGAATTATTCTCCTTATTCCTTTTAACATACGCTCGTCGACTGATATTGTTGCAGACATGGTGGAAAATAGGAGACGCTTGATTGATGAATTCCTATGGGCAGACTGTAAAATACCAAAAGCCATTCTACAACTTAACGAGTTTCGCTTAATTAGCATTATTGTTCTCTTACAGGTAATTGTGTAATGGCTGATGTTAACGAATAATGCTTGTAGTGCATATGATTTATTTCTTATTACAAAATTGTTATATCAGCATATCATATATAGTACAGTACTAATATGGAAGGAAACATATAACGAAATACAATATTACCTGGTATAGTTTTAATACCTAACAACTTTTCCTTTGTTCAAATTGAGCAGAAATCGAACAAAAGCACTAAAATACCCGATATAATATAGAAGTTGATAACCTATAACGTATTTCACATATACGAGATTAATTCAGTGTTTTATGATTCTATGTGTATAATATGGCTATGGTAATTTTTTTAGACACTTTGTGCACAAGTTTTGTTACGAGGGAAGACACAATAAAAGCGAAAATAAATACGGAAAATTTTCCTGCGAAATAATACGAACGTACGGACAAGTGTACAATTGAAAACGATTAAAAACAATTGTAGCTTCGATATGAGCGAGTAATAACTTTACGGTGAATTATAAAAATTGTTCATATGTTCACTTGATAATAAAAAATTGCCGAATCACGTCAAATACAATATTCAGCAGCACCAGTAGAGTATCTAGAATAATTATCTTATACGAGTATATATTTAGTAAAACTTGCAATCGTTTATCTTTATTTAAATGTATACAGAATTCGTATTTTTAAATTCCGTGACTCTTTGTTTTATAATTATATTTGTATAAATATACGTTGCATGATTTATTAATTTATCAACGCAATCATTTATTTATAAAATACCAGCGAAACACATTAGTCGATAATTTGTAATTCATACATAATAAATATTCCTTAAGATACTAAATTCTACAGCTTAAAAGTTTATCATTCTTCACGTTTCGAAAGTTTAGTTACATTCCCTATGCAAAAGTTGGAAATAACAAATATAACCTCCACATTTATAGTAGATTAATTACATAACTAAATTACTTATCGTTAGATGAAGTGACTAGCATAAAAGTGGATAAATAAGAAGCATAAAAGTATAAGGGATAAATAGTTTAAGTTAACAAACAGTTAATAGGAAAATCTACTATTCAAATTGTATTTAGAAAAGAAACACACTTTGTTATAGAATAATGAAGCACTTGAATAAAAGAACGATATAGTTGCTAGGCAACAAATTCTATCCCCTCTAATAATATATTTACTTAATACAAATAATATTAGGGAACTTCTAGGAAATTAAGGAAACCTGAAAATTACTACGAAATTACTGAAACCTTTAAGAATTATTGTCTACTTCAAAACTTTGGACAATAAAGAATTCATATATTCAATTTAGTTTTAACAAATGTCTGTTCAAATTTGGTAGATTAAATTATTTGTCAATCGTTGCTTTGACTAATTGTAGGCAATTGAATTGCAGGCAAACATAAAAAATTATTAATGACTGTTATTGTTTACGTGGATATCTTGGCGTGTAGTCGTGAGACTTATTGTAATCTGTTAGATTTTCAGTTCTTTACACATACGATTCCATTTCTGCTGCAACATCATTGCTATTACCATTATATCCTTTATTATCCATTATTACTATAATTATCCATTATTATTATTATTATTATCCATTCTTACATACAATCATCCTTAATATTGTAACGTCACACGCGACATTAATTATTTAGACTAGAATAAAACAACAGTGCTTTTAAAACGATGGGAATTAATAAAAGAATAAATATACTTCGATTATCAATTGTTTTCTACAATGGTTGATCTCTGGAATCTATAATAACGTGTATATATGTATTAAAATCCTATTATTTATCCCTCTATAACCCGAATATTATTTATTTCTACAAAGAAAAAATATTATCGATACATGAGTCAAAATTATCATATCAATGTGAAAATCAGGGATTAATAATTAGCATACAAGCGCCAGGCTTCGATACAACGATAAAGAAAAACGGAATAAGATAAATGCAATTGAGAATATGCAAATATAATTCTTAAAATCACCGTTCTAAATCTTAAACAGTCTCTGCTGTTTTACACGATTGGTATTTCAATTTGAAACTTATAGTGTTTACTATAAATCAGTTGTCTATCATTTACTTGGTTAACGTTATAATATTACAATGACTTATACATTTCACGAATTATGCGATATGTACATTATGTAAGATAAAGTGAAATCTAATGTATTGTCCAAATGAAGAAACAAAAATTAAACGCATTTCGAATTCTTTTATCTTCTTATATAACACTTTTATCTGAATTTTGATCGCAAAGAAATTTGTCTGTTATTCAGGTGCAAAGATTACGTAACACGATTGAAATTCGATGTTCAGTATCGCATTTATCAAGATCATTATATATCGCGCGGAAAGACAGATAATTTAAACTGAACAGATCAAAATTAATACGAAGCGAAACTAATAAGTTACATATTTTAATTTGTATAACAACTGTTAACGCAAATATTGGCCACGCGATGAAAAATTACAATTCAAATACACGTATTAATACCGTAGCAATTTAGATAGGTAAAAATTTTGTACGTGTATTAATCATGAAAATTACGTAGCTAGAGTCGCATAATGCAAGACTATAAAGAAAGGCAAACTGTTTTCACTACCTCTAATTCTTTTAGCAATAAATCATTTCAAGATTACAATAATACTAATCGCTTAATTTGCTTTAATATCGATGTTAACGACACGTGATTGATGTATGGAAAAGTCCAAAAGTACTCACATAATTATTACTATGCTTGTAGAACAGTACGAAACGTAGATACGATAAGGAGAAGATGTAAAGATGATATGAATAAGCCTAAACAAATGTTAGGAAACTCTTTGCAACCTTCTACCTATTTTTAGACGATTTAGATTCAAATACAGGTGTTAGTAACATGAAATAAATTGTACATCGTGTAAATATGTTATTAAGCCTTTGCACTATTATTTATTTATTTGTCCATCGAAGGGGGCAAATATACTCAATTTTGCGTAAAATTAATAAACGCGAACAGTAAAAGTAAAGAGACGAAAATTTACGACTGGCAATAGAAGATAAAATTATTTTAAAATCGGTGTGTAAAACATGGAGACAGAGAAGAATTTTGGCGAACTGAGAGTCAAAGGGTTAAATATTCATAGTTGAATAAACACAGTTGTTTAGAAATACAAGGTGATTTGGTTTTCTTTTTTTTTCGCCAAACTTAACAGCAAATAAGAAATATAGACCTTCGAATGTTTCACTTAAAAGTTGTAACAAAATTATAGAGTTACAACGAATCTGTTCTTCGTTCGATATAAATAGCGCGATTCGATGCTTATGGTTTCTTAAGATGACTAATATAATTATTGAAATTAAGTCGAATTCTTTATCTTCGATAAAGCTGAAGTGGTAAGCAAAACTTGTGTAAACAAATTAGCCCAATTAGTAGCCCATATTTGAACCACTTCCTCTAACTATTTCAACATCAAAATTGGCACAAACTTATAGGTTCACCTGGTATCTTTCATTCATTCGAGGGATATCTTTAAACAAGATCAAAAGTCAATGAATACGATTACATCGTAACGTTAGTCCTCAGGCAAAAGTCTATTCTATAAGTGGTAGAATTAATCGATAGCCAAATCAATAAAAATAATGTAAATTATATAATTCTTCGCGATCTATAATCTCTTTATCTTATCCCATTTTCATTGCCCAAGTTGATAGACGAATGTATCGAGTTTTATCGAACGACAAATTTATTATCAACGGGGAACAATTCAACGAGTCGTATGCTAGATATTACAAAATGATAGTATTATTCTTGGTATACGTATAATTTGATGTAGCCACTTAGACCACAACAGTTCGTTTAAGATCGTCTCAGGATTTACATTGTTCTATAACACAGAACGTCAACACAGTGTCCAAGAAGAGTATTTAATCATTTCATTAACGCAAAGTATTGCTTTCTTCTAAATTCTACTGTTAAATGCAAGAAGGACCCAAGTGACTTAATTGAATTTCGAATAAAAAGTGTTTCCGAATATTTCACACAGTTTAAATATTTCGTACACGTGGTGAAGTTGTTTTAAAACTCGTTGGAATATTTTGTAAAAATTCAGTATATCCGCTTTATATGAATCTTCATTAGTATAGTAGCATAATTCGGTATTTCTGCTTTGCATCTTCATTCGTATAGCAAAAATGAAATAATAAACGAGTTGGAAACTTGAATTTCAATTGTGGTCAGCTCAAGCCCTTCTTACATGAAATATAAAGATATAGGAACTTGTTTCATTTTCTATAATATTTATACAATAGTTAAAGATGTATACGATATTGAAAAAAATATAATTCCGCTTTAAATCGTTTCGCATCTTCGACGATATTTATTATTTTCTAATCTATTGATGTATATAAAGGGTTCTTTAGCTAATATTATAGTTATTAGTGAATTTTATAATATTACTCGATATTATAATAGTCTAGTCAATAAATTAAAATTAATTTGCATCTATTAACTCAGAGCGGTAGAATTAAAAATAAAATCGAACCTAAATGGAACTGAAATTGGAAATCGGAAAGGAGGATTAAAATCTGACGCTTATTCGAAGCAACGAATTATTTCCAACATTTGTACACAAATATTTTCTGCAACTTCTGTACGTCTACTTACAAAGTATAATTTACCATGACGAATCGGTTAAATATCCTCTGTTTAAACTAACGAAGTATTCTGCATTATTTTACAATTGTTGTCGTACAATAGTTCACTTGCAATACTGATTTCAATAAATATAATAGAGAGTAACAATATTTCGTTTGTTTAATAAATTTTTCGGTACTTCATCCGCAGACTTTGCCAAGGACTTTGAATAAAATGGGTTACGTTGAAATCGTTTGCGGAATAACCGTGGTTCTTCTCGCCTTTTACTATTACATGGTGAAACCTTTCGAATGTTGGAAGAAACGCGGGATACCTGGACCTAGGCCAACGTTATTTTTCGGCAATTTCGGTCCTGTGATACTCGGAAAGATTTCAATCGGTGACCAAATGGCAAAGATGTACTGGCAGTTCAAACATTTACCCGTATTTGGAATATTTATACGAACGCAACAAGTGTTGGCTGTAAATGATGCTGATTTAATTAAGACGATACTTATCAAAGACTTTTCGAAATTCTCGAATCGTGGAATCGCTTTGAACGAAGTGGTAAGCACTTAATATGTGTATATTAGGATGCTGACATTTTTTTTTCCATATAATTTTAATCGCTTCGCGATCGATATATAATTATTCTCTGAGAATTCTTCTTTTCATAATTTAACCCTTTCGCTGTGGCACTTTAATATTGAAAACGTTTCAACGTAAAGACGTGGGATGGTTTCAATTATTACAAACGCAGTAAGAGTATAAATATTTGCATATTTCGCATAATTATTTATGGTAGTGCAAGTGTAAATTATAACAGACAAATAGGTATATTTTTTAGCAAACTCGTGACTAATTTTTGAAGACGTATATATACGTCCATGATAGCGAAAAGTTTAACAGCGATAAGTGTTGTTATGGCAAGAAGAATATATCAAATGTTTATTCTAGATACTTAAAGCTACTGTGAAATTCAATTTTTCGTTGTTGTTGAACACGTTAAATCGAACACTTTTGATAGAGCACTTAACAGATTAAGATTACAGTGTAATCTTTTTGTTAACTACATATTTAAGGATAGATAAAGTAAGGTTATCAGATATTTTTGATTAGTTCGCAACAGATTTTCCACTGGATTTTTATATTAAATTCTGTACTCTTAACGTTATTATCTTCCTACATCAAATTAGTGGCGCGAATACTCTTACAAACATACTTATTATACGAGTTAGGAGGAATAATAATTGGAATTTAAACTATTCGAAGTATATTTAAAATATTTAAATTATATTCAAAGTACTTGAAGTATATTTAAAGTACTTAAAATATATTTAAAGTATTTGTAGTATATTTCAAGTACTTAAAGTACATTAATTTGTACTCAAAGTATATTAAAAACAAGTAATGGTAAACTTTTGGCCGATTTGAAATGCGTGGATTTGATTGTGAAGATTTTAAACAGATGCTACTTATATCGATGCCTGATACTCCACGTAGATAAACAAGTTAATTAAAAAGCTATAAGCGATCACTTTGCAGCCAGACAATAATGAATAAGAAGTCGCGTGATTCTGATTAAACATAATCTTACCTCTACTTAAAATCGATGAATTCGTGTTCTAAACAAAGCTACAAGTTGACCTCGACAAAAGCAGTAGAATAATAATTTGATTGTAAACTATATTTCTTACTTATTAAATGAATAATTGACTTCTACGTATTGGTACACCTAATACCAGTTATATAACACTTATATTACATATTTATATAACGCATATAATTCAGAATAACGAACTTCTTGCTCTGAAAAGCACGTAACCGATTATCGGAAAACAAATTGATTAACAGTCATGTAATATTTCGGTTCGAAAAATTAACGTTCCACTGTAATGGCGTATCATTAGTGGCCAAGTCTTTGTTTTAAATCATTTTTCCAGAGAAAATAATACGATATTTCCGTAAAAAAAAAAAAATAAAAAAACATATTTTCAATACAGGCCGAACCACTTTCGCAACATCTCTTCGCATTGGAACCAAAAAGATGGCGGCCACTGAGGACAAGAATGTCGCCAATATTCACGTCCGGAAAGCTAAGGGACATGCTCACTCTGATCCTAGAGTGTTCGGATACACTGGAGAAACACATAGGCACTTTAGTAGAGAAAGGGGAGCCGATAGAAATGCGCGAAATCTCCGCCAAGTATACAACCGACGTAATCGGTAGCTGTGGCTTTGGAATCAATATGAACGCCATTACGAGCAAACAATCTAGATTCCGCGAAATAGGAAGAGACTTCTTTGGCCCTAGCTTGCTACAGACTATGAAAGTTTGGATCAGAGAGGGTGTTCCTAATCTGTATACTCTTTTGGGTTATATACTTCCGCGCGATGAAACCACCAAGTTCTTTACGAAAGTTGTCATGGATATGATAAACTATCGAAGGGAGAACAACGTCGTTAGGCCGGACTTCATTAACACGCTTATGGATCTTCAGGATCATCCTGAGAAGATGAACATAGGTATTGTTAGAAAACAACGGTAGTACATATTTATTTCAACCTCTTTGAGCTTGAAATCGACTTTGGTTTTTATAGTCTTTTGGTATCCTTCTTGGTACATTGCACGTTCTTTTTGTGTGCCTAACTTACAATTTATTTGTATAATACGTTTTATACCATTCTTTACCTTATCCTACATTTATCTTTACTACTATAAATATATTACATTGATAGTAATAATATAAATATATTACATTGATAGTAATAATATAAATATATTATATTTAAAGTAATAATATGAATATATTATATTTATCGTAATAATATGAATATATTATATTTATCGTAATAATATGAATATATTATATTTATCGTAATAATATGAATATATTATATTTATCGTAATAATATAAATATATTACATTTATCGAAATAATATGAATATGTTATATTTATCATAACTACAAATTAAGCTATATTTCTCCTAAACTTAACATCCAAATCTACTTGTTTTGCTAGGCTTTCGCTTTGTATATTTCGTTCGTTGTTCTCTTCTTTCCAGAATTCCATATATCCATTATTCCAGCTTTCAATGTTTATTTAATTTATTAGCGATTAAAATATAAAATAGATATTATTGTACATTTTACAGAATTAACGGATTCGTTGCTCGTCGCGCAAGCGTTCGTTTTCTTCGTGGCGGGCTTCGAAACTTCTGGCTCGACGATCACTCATGCCCTGTACGAGTTGGCTCAGAATCAAGATATACAGGATAAATTGCGAGCAGAGATTAGGGAGCACCACGAGCTAAGCAAAGGACAATGGGAATACGAGAATATAAAGAATATGCCGTACTTAGATCTCGTGTTTAAAGGTTTGTACTATTACATATATTAGCCGAATATACGAATAATATTAACACGCTTGCAGTCCCATAATTCGGATTAATTATTAACCCTTTGCAGACGATTGTTGCAGCACTTTTTGGTTTTCTATTTAAAGCAAACGATGTCAATTAATATTTCCCGTGAAAGCTTCAAAGTTTTAGAAATTTGATAGGTTGAAATTCGAAGGCTTGGAATTGAAATGCGAAATGCTTCTTTGAACGTTCCTATTCCTCGTCCTCAAAGGGTTAATATTCAAATGAAATATCTAACGTCGAGTACGAACCTTATTAGGCTATTGCATACGTAAATATTGCCTTGCTTTAAGATTATATTATTTAACTCGATCGTAACGAGTGTTGCGTACACGTGTACTGACAAAAAGTAAGAAACGAAGTAATCGTCTGCAAATGTTTGTACATTTTTTCTCTTCTGAGATATACGGATTAGAATTAAAAATAGGATAATTTATTGATGTATGTAATGTGTTATCTTCTCGTGCTATTTTTAATTCCGAGCAATGCATCCCAGAAGATAAAGAATATACAGAAATGTACAAAAATCGATGTGTATGAAACGCTTTACAAACAAGTGCTATTTTTTATCAATCAGTGATTGAAAAACTATGAGCTACATATAGAAAAAGATCCTATAAACAGGTAACTGATATGACCTTGTACCAAAGTTACTGCATATTACGCGTTAAAATAATCTTTTCCGCATATAAGACGCGTGCAATATAAATATTAACTTAGTGTCATCATGCGACGAGATAATTTTGCAATTACAATGAAATCTGCTTATTACGATCATTTTGCGATTTGCAATTTTTGATAAGAATAACCTGATGCTGTCGTTACACAAGCGATATAAAATGTCCATTATTCAAGACAATTTGTTGCTAAGAATTATGACATTTGTACACAGTTCAATGGGTATACTTTGTTCTTGTTTCGTTGATCTTCATACGTGCCAATCGCGTATTACGTTCCTGCAATTGAACCTCTGTTTAACATATCTTTGGATACGATTAATAGTTTCGAACGATATTCCAAAGGATCGATTTAAACTATTTATTTTGTACAATTATTCGTAAGTTTGCTTTTGAAAGTTAAGTTCACTGAATTGTTTAGCAAACGATAGCTATTGTATTATTATTATATATTATCTTATCTTATATTATCTCTAACATATATTCATACATTATATTTATATTGTGTTATGTTATATTATTTATTGTTTGCTTTGAATGTTAGGTTTACTGAATTGTTTAGCAAACGATAGTTATTATACCATTATTATGTATTATGTTACGTTATGCTATTGTACAACACACGATAGTTATACGAAGATTACTTAATTTTGATTATTATTTAATTTCAAATGTGGCGAACGAAATTTGTATTGTACGTTTGGTTTTCTTGTAGAAACTTTACGAAAGTATCCGCCGCTAACAATTATAATGAGGAAAAACGAAGAAGAGTACACTTTCGAGGATATAAACGTTACGGTACCGAAAAGGACGAGAATCTTTATTCCAGTGTACGCGATTCATCGCGATCCTGAAATCTATCCGAATCCTGAAGTATTCGATATTAATCGATTCAAAGAAGAAGAAGTAGCGAAAAGACATCCCATGCACTATTTGCCTTTCGGCGATGGTCCAAGGAATTGCATTGGTACGTACTAAAACTATTAATTTTTAACTACTATCTTCTAATCTACTTTTCACTAATTTTCCAATTGAAGAGACAAATGAATCGCAACAATTCATCGAGATCAAACTTTATTAAATCTAATTATAGATATCTATAAGAAAATATTTAATTAAATAGTTAATTAGATATATCTTATATCTAATTGAAGAGATAAATGAATTGCAACGATTCATCAACGTCAGATTTTACTATGCACGATTTTATGCTACAAAAGTTATGTGATAATTTTACTGGTTTAGTTTATTGTTCCATTCGTACACTTGTTTCGATTTTCGGATACAACGTACCATTATTTATATCGAATATCGCTTCTTGACGGTTTAAACAGGTCGTTATCTTATACTTGAAGTATCACCTTAACGCTTAAACCTAACTTATGGCCTCTAACAAAATCTCCTCGAAAAGAAAAGAAAAAATAACAAACTTTAAGTTTTCGTATAGATCACAGCTTACACGTATCTGCATCTTATTTTTATCTTCTTAACTTTTAATAGCATTACTTTCCTAACTGTTATTTATACTTATACTGACTTCTTTCGCACGCTTCTTTTATAACCGGATATAAAAGTCACGTATTTATTACATTGTTCAACGAACGGAGAATTATTTAAGTTCGCAAATAAACTCGAAGCCTAGGTAAACAATAATTTAAACAGGATCTTCGTTTTCTAAGAAATGTTAATAGAAACATACAGAGTATGCAAAAATGTGCAAGATATTAAAATGCTAGGTATAGAAATCGAAATATATAAACGGTGAAACAATCTTTTATTTCAGTTTCGCTTCTTCCTTGTTGTTAATAAAAAATATGAATTTGCAAGTTCACTTCGAATTACGCGGTACATCGAATGACAATTGTAATCTCGATATTGTTTTCTTCACAGGTGCACGTTTTGCCATCTTCCAAACCAAAATTGCGCTAATCAAAATACTCCGTAATTATAAGGTCGACGTTTGCGAGCAAACGCAGATTCCATACATCAACGAAACACGCGCGCTTCCGCTCACTCCTAAACACGGAATCGTCCTCAAAGTAACGAAAGTAGATAGCTAGTCTAATATTTCGCCGTTTCAAGTACAATGGAACCTCGATTATCCGAGCATCGTTTAACCCCTTGCCTTTCGATTATTTTATTTACGTACACCAACGTTAGGTGATCACTGCCTTCTTATCGTGTCACGTAAGTACGTAACATTTAAATATCGTGGATCAGTGTTTCCCAACGTAGAACCCACGCTCCACAGGGGGGCACGTTAATTGTTAAGGGGGGCAATTCGAAAATGGACTCGTCCAGAGTTTAACCCTTTGCGGACGACGAATACTGAAACTTGAAAAGAGTATTTTGATTTTCAATTCCAAGCCGTTAAATTTCTAAGCTCTCGAAATCCGGGTCAACGAATTCCCAAAACTTCGAAGCGTTTATCAACGATATCAATTTAAACTTTCTGCTTTAACAGTGAACGTGCGTCCAGAAAACGAAAAGAAGCTGCGATTATTTGCAGACACTCGTCCGCAAAGGGTTAAGTTAACCGTACGGCGACTCTCAGTCGCTACTCGAGCTGGATAAACGTTAGATTATAGATACGAGACCTGTGTTTCCTCGACAACTTTCTAATGATTTCTTTCTAAAATCTATCCCTTAAGTTTGTTCAGTGAACAATTCAATTTTTGAAAAGTATAAGTTATGTACATGTTACATAGGGGACATAAGAATTTTAGAAAGGTGTTGGATCCCGGGTAATGAAATCGGGTACAACTATTAGCCGCGAAGAAGTTTATTCGAGATTCTACAATGGTTTCGTTGATGTTGGACAGAGTGTCGTCGAGACTGTTTGTCGCTTGAACGTCGTTGCTAACTAGACTGATTTTATGGGCTGCTCGGGAGATATATATAAGGTTGGAGTATTTGTAAGGGAGCCGGAGAAGGGATAGCGTGGAAATAGGTAAGAGTCCATGGGTCTAAGAATGACGCGTAGGATGACTAAAGGTCGTAGGATGATGCATAGGATGACTGACGGTATTTGTGAAGGGTCATTGCGCTAAGTGATATCCGGTTATCAACGGTACATATTTTCTTAATAAGATAATCGGGTGAGTATCCAACAAAAGCTTAGGCGAGGCATGGCACAAAAAAGGTTGGGAAACACTGATGTAGGTAATATTCATTCGACGACCTCCAATCTTACAACACGAAATGAAAATGAAATTTCATCCTCGATGCTGAACGTTTCTGTTGAATCTTTGCCATAATTCATAGCGCGAGCGTGACTCGTTATCGTAGGTCAAGGGGTTATTATCCAAGCTACCTTAAAATATGCGACAAAGTCTCGGTTATTCGAATCTTGGATACCCGGTTTAAAACAGTAGCACTACTATGCACCCGTTCGTACGAAACTTCTGTTCGATCCTCTGAGAGCGGTCAACTATTTCCGAGCGTTAATCACGTTTACCGTTAATAAATTTCCGATTGGTTAACGTTCAGCTGCCTATCAGATGCGAGGAAAGTGTTTCTTCCATTGCCGGAGAAGGGGAACAGGGTTGAGAGCTCGAGGCGACGCGCGATAAAGTAACAAATTCACAACTTGCAACGAGTTCAAATTCAAACACGATAGTGGAAACACCGCTGTTTTTCATCGGCCGCGGAATCGTAGGCACAATCCAGTAACTAGCGAACTCTACGGTGTAAAGTCTACAACAATCGAAGGATAGATCGCGAAGTAACGATACACGCGTAGGTAAATGATTAATTATCACTCAACAACGTTTTAACACTTCTAGTCGTTTAACTCTTTGCAATTCGAAATGCACGATGCTCCCAGCAAAGCACTTTTACTATTCTCGTCGTAGGCCAGTAATATTAATACCTTTTTTTCTTTTGTATGCAAACTGGAAAACTAAAAGGATACGTAACTTTATTTTTACGCGTTAATTGCTAGGTTTATTGATAAGTGATCCATTATTTTGAAACGGGTGATGGATTTATTTTATCGAAAGAATAAGCTTCCGACTGTAATAGACATTTATAGCTTGCTCGAAAAATGTAGTAAATAACATGGAATTGCGTTTAACATCGAGTGAGCATCTAATTTTGTTACAAATAAATAATTGAACAAAACAAGTGGATTATTCATTGGCACGCCTAATATAATACGTACGCATATACTTGAATACGATTATATATTAGTTTCTTTGTGTCTCGACGCCTTGACTTTACTCAAAAGGATAAATTCTCCAATTTTCGGCAAGATTTTCAGTTCACGTGTTCCATATTACCAACGTTTACCTTATAACGAACAAACGTAATAAAAGTTGACCTCGACGAGGAATTGAGAGAAGCGGGAACAAGAAGGAAAGAAGGTCGTACACGTGATCTGTATGCAGCAACTCTTGTTTCTGCAGTTGCAATCCTTTCATGGTCAGTGTCGCGTTGATTAAACCGGCTGCTCGTTTGCACAAACTAAAAGTTAACGTTTGATTCAATTGCACGGCAAGTTGTTCTTTTTTCCATTTATTTTACACACCACCGTTCATTGATCAGATTTCTTCAGAGTTAAGTCAATGGTTTTTAATTTCTGAATTCTACAAATTCAGAATTATCCCGCGAAATCGCGAAAAGTTCAGTGAAAAGAAAAAATGTAAGCAGTTTATTATTGGTCTAGTAGTTACTTTGAAACTCGAGTGTGAATCTAAATAAAGATGTGTATTCATGGGATCGTTATCTACCGATTCTAGCGCGTCCGATTAAAAGCCGTGTCGTTTGATGGAATTTTTATGGACTTAGTGATTCTAACGTTTCGCAAAATGTTCTTATAATCAAAAGTGTTGCGTGACTTCGACACAGTTAAGAACCACTGTGTTATTTTGAAAATTATAAAGATACGAAGAGCTTGCAAAAAGTATTATAAATTGAAAATGTTTTAGGGTGTCCAAGAAATTCTTTTCGTTTAACTTGCTAGATATTCTGTGCGCAGAAAATTTCATAAACGATACGAATTGTTAGAATATGTTTTTAACTGCTTCCTCCACTTTTGCGACAGCTTCGTGTTAAGCTATTTTACTTAACAATGCCGAGCACTTAAATTACGAACAGAATTTTCGGGACAATCTAATAATAAGTAAGAATAAAAAAATGACAAATGATGGCCGAAAAAAATCCGTTCGAAATTTCGAAACAATTATTAATTTATTGATGTATTCGCAAACGATACTGAACCGAGAAATCTCCGCTTTCGTAGAACGTTAGGTACGAAAACAATGACATTACAGATTATTCTAAGATCAATAGTAGCAGCGAACTGTTATCAGGTGGGAGATGTATTGTAGAATGCAATGACTGCGCATCTTTGCTAAGTATCGTTACTATTAGATTAGGGAGCAAACTGAACAGTGCTATTATTTAAAACCGAACGTCGATAGCGAGAACAAAATAGCGGTAGCTGCAAAACAGTATTTGCGCATCACTGTATTTATTTTCGAATGTAAGTATCAATTAATTGCACCTAAATGCATTAAATAGTTTTGCAATTGATAGGATATAATTATTAGACTACGGATTTTTATACACGTACATATTTTGCATATTACACATACTTTCATGTGGCATCGAGAAATGTTGCTTGCAATATTTTCAATACTTTAAAAAATACCGATAAAATACCGGTGATATATCATTATCATTCTAGTATCAATAAAAGGACCAAGTAAAATCGTGTTACGATAGTAGTAGATATTTGGTTGTTCGGTACGAAAGAGACTCGAGCAATACGTTGAATATGGCGCTATAAATTTCAGATCTTAAGTTGTATTATACGTAACATAATTATTAAGATGCGTTACGTATGAATAAGCATTTTTATATAGTATTTCTTTATAGTATACATTATATATATATATATATATATATATATATATGTATTTATTAATACATATTATTAATATTTATAAATATTGTATATAGTATTTTATATACCGTATTTATATACGTAAGAATACGTAGTTTTTTGTATTCTAAATTGCACCTTTTATCGAAGGTTAACAGCTAAAGCTATTAATCGTGAGTAGACTGCAGATTTTTGTGCAGATTCATGTTCTTGCATGCGAGATTAAACAATTCATCATTCTCCGAATGTTACGATATAAGATGCACTTTATTTGCGGAACATTTTATATAATTTTGCGTATTACGCGCATTTTTCAACTTTTCGCCGATTCAAGTTACCCATAAATGCATAAAAATCCGCGCTTTAATTACGAATTATCGATATTTCAGAGAGCCTGATCAACTGGCGCGACGCGCGACAAAATGTTCAGCATTTTGCAAGTCTTGTGTGGAATAGCGGTGGTGTTGCTGGCGTTCTACTATCATATAAAGTCTAAGAACAATTTCTGGAAGATCCGTGGAGTACCGGGACCGGAACCTGAGTTTGGTTTCGGAAATGTTAGGGGTATGACGTTTTTGGAAGAGCCACTTCCGCTATTCTTGTCGCGGATATACAACGATTACAAGCACGAGCCTATGGTTGGAATATTCGTAAGACGCATCCCTGTTCTATTCGTCCAGCACGCTGAGCTCATCAAAACAGTCCTAATCAAAGATTTCTCCAAGTTTTCCAATCGAGGATTTCAAAGCATTAATTCGGTAAGCGCGTGAGTTCCTAATTTTTACGATCTATGAAAATTCTTCGCCGAGGAAGACGAAAAACTTTTTAAAGAAGAAACAGAGACATTGTAAAACGTAGCAAAATAATTGTCGAAACAAAGTTGACGATACATTGTCTATTAAAGTATCGTTTCTATCTGTTCATATTGATATTTCGGCCAACCGGATATTAATACGTAAGATTCGCCATGAAACAATGTCTATAAATAGGAACGATTTAATTTTTTAACGAACGCAGGCGGAGCCACTTCTTCACCATCTCTTCAACATAGAAGGCAAAAGATGGCGACCTCTGAGGACTCATCTTTCTCCGGTATTCACGTCTGGTAAACTTAAAGGGATGTTCTCCATGATTCTCGAGTCTTCCAATCAACTCGAAAACCATTTGGACACGCTTGTAAAGAACGGTGAACCTTTCGAGGCGAGGGAAGTTGCCGCAAGATTCACCACCGACGTGATCGGCAGCTGCGCCTTTGGAATCGAGATGAATTCGTTGTCGCAAGAGGAAAGCGCGTTCCGTAAACTTGGCAGGGACATCTTTGCGCCTACCGTACAGAATGTATTGAGACAGAGAGCAAGGGAATTCATACCGTTGCTGTACGTTATGCTGGCTACCATATTGCCAAGATCTAAGGTGACTAGAATGATCACGAAACTGACCACGGAGACGATACAGTATCGAGAGAAGAACAATATCGTTAGGCCTGATTTCATGAACGTACTTTTGGAACTGAAGAAACATCCTGAACGGGTTCCCGATATCGGTTAGTACGTCAAAACTTATATAATGTACGGTCAGCCACGAATGTCTAAATATCAAACACTTGCATACATACGTAGTTTTAGGATATATTTTAAACGAGCAAAAGTGACGAGCGAAAATTTCATCAAGTATATAATTGCCAATGAGAAATATTTCTAGGAAATGTAGATGACGTTATTTTATTTGTACCAAACAAATTATAGAACATCATTAATGTATAGGAACGTATGTGTATAACAAAATACAAATACGCTTATGATAATATGGTTTCTTTACTTTAATATGCGTACGTAGATTTTCGTGAAATCACGTTGTCAGTTTGTGTATATTTTTGTTATAAAAAATAGAGAAAAAGATGTCCACCTTTTAACGATGCATCTAGCTTCGATGATTAAATAGATTAATATTCGTGAAACGACAAACTTCTGACTTTTCGTGGATATTTAAAATTTAGAAGTGTACGTAGATTTTAACAGCAGACCGTATTAATTTGGGGCATACGAAATGTTTCTCGAACTTTGATAACAACGGATGGACATTATTCTTTTAACTTTGTAAAATCAGTAGTTATAACGACGCACATCGAAGAAGAAGAACGTGGCTGTAAACGTAGGATTCCGTATATAATAACAAAATTCTGATTTAATAATTTAATAAAATTCTGAAAATTTAAATAATTCCTTATGCAAATCTAAATTTGTTTTAAAACGCTAGGAAAGCTATTCAAACCGGAATTTGAAGAAGATTATATAGATACAAGAACTATTCGCGTATTCTGTCCAAACTGATAGTGATTCTATCTCAATGTCTAATATAACAACTCTTCTTATTTTTATAGAAGTAACGGACGATTTGTTAGCTGCCCAAGCATTTATCTTCTTCGCGGCTGGCTTCGAGACATCTTCGACAACGATCAGCAATGCACTTTACGAGCTAGCTTTCAATCAAGACATCCAGGATAAGTTGCGAGAAGAAATCAAAGAGTTCGAAGCTAAGGATGCTAAAATCGGCGGTGGATGGCAGTACGAAACAATAAAACAAATGAAATACTTGGAGAAAGTATTTCAAGGTATGTATCGTAATATTTTCATTTCGAACCGATTAAACGGGGAAGTAATTATGTTAAATACTTAATCCTTTGCACTAGAACAACGAGTAACCATCGTTTTACGAATTACGATGTGTAGATTCGAGAAAAATTTGTAAATCTATTTTTATCCACCGATTTGGTTACATTTCTCCATATTCTATTCTAACAAATTATAAATTTGCATAGATATACGCAGTTTCTTACCGATCTTTATCTAATTACGTTTCAATAACCTTGCATTTTTATTCTATTTATAGAAACGTTAAGGAAGTATGCACCTTTGCCAATGTTGAACAGAGAGGCAGTGGAAGATTACACGTTCGAAGGTACCAAAATTACAATTCCCAAAGGTACAAGAATATGGATACCCGTCTTTCCAATTCAAAGGGATCCAGCGATTTATCCAGACCCAGAAAAGTTTGATCCAGAAAGATTCTCCGAGGAAATGATCAAAGAAAGACATCCTATGCATTCTTTACCTTTCGGACACGGGCCAAGAAATTGCATCGGTACGCATGTAACAAAAATTGTCATTATAAAAATACAAAACAATACGAAACATATTCATCGTTCTGTATCGCTTTTCAATTTTCCTCAAACGTCATCAAGAACTTTCCGAACAATCAAATATATTGTAATATGCAAAGATAACGCATTACCTTTATACACGTATAGTATATTTTCATTAAATTTATTAACTCGCACGAAAAATCATAAACCGACGATTTCGAAATATTTGTACAGTTGTGTCTCATGCAACTTTAAATAATGTGTTTCAGGTGCACGTTTCGCGGTTTATCAAACGAAAATTGGATTAATCAAAATCCTGCGCAACTACAAAGTCGACGTTTACGAGAAGACGCTAAATCCATATGAATATAAACCGTTTACGTTTATATTGACGCCAAAAACTGGTCTATACCTGAAAATAACTAAGATAGAAAACTAACACTGTGTTATTTAATTTAATAAAATCGACGAATTTCATATGGACATTTATGTGTCGCGCTATTATCTTCGTATCCATCATTGTTACGCTCAACGGCTTATCCAAATTTCACCTCTACGCATCATTCATTCTATTTTACCTTTATCACAACCGCGTGCTCTTGAGAATTTCTTGCGATAATAAGTATAATACTTCATACATTTCTTACTTTTTACAATACTTATTATTCGTACTCTAATTCCTTTCTTTTTAAATTTAATCTGCCGAGCGTTCGAGAATCACTCATATCGTTACATTGCTACTCTAACTTATTATTATCTTCATTTTTATTTTATTTGAGGAGCTTTCGAGAATCACTCATGTCGCTACGTTACACCTAAATACTTAGAGATCATGCAATAAGTAACAACAATACACATTTACAAATAAATACAAATGTACAAAAATACGTAACATTTGTTCTAATCTTTTTTTTTGCTTCCTTTTTCTTTAAAATTCGAGGTTGATTACCTTAGTAAAAGCTGTCGTACTTCTCGATATCTTCTCTTTAACCCTAAAACTACTAAATCGGTCAAAATGACCGGTTGCTAATTTACCGTAAATATATAAATTTGCGACGGCGTATTTTTGAGAATATCCCGTGATTTTCAGTACGAGATATAAATGAAGATTCACCTCGCTTGTAACATACATTTTTTACATAAATATACGATACAAATAAGTATACGTTAATCGTTGGTAATTTTAGCGTTAAGCGAATCGATCGAACTTATAGCGTTCTTCCCTACTTCCTCTGGTTCCTTGCTTATTCATCTTTCTAGATTTCCTCTCTTTCTGTTTGAATTTCCGCGGAATAAAAGATACCTATTCCACCGCCAGAATGACCATTTTTACCGTCTCGGTTGTTTATCATCCAATCGATCAAAATCGCTGCGATCACCGCGTTAATTCGTAACATGCGTAAAAAGCAGCTTTCTTAATTTTTAATTTATTATACGTTAAGGGTGTGTGGGCTACAAATTTTCCCCCATATCACCGTGTGCAACATTACAAAAGATTCATCGTACATTACTTTGCTGTTGAATAAACGAATTCGAGTACCGGTTATAAGGACACTGACAATTATTGGGACATCTATCTTAGAGCACTATTACAATTCTCATTTTTACCTTCTCGATTGTACAAAATGTGTAACTTTTCTGTTTGCTCGTACATTTTGTAAAGTTGCATTATTTACTGCTATGCACAATGTGGACTTAGTTGATTTTCATCGCTTTCCTTCAATCCAATTAACGCGAATAAACGAAATAAACAAATATACGATATACCACGTATTCGCCGAAACATTAAGAGAAACAGTGATGACGAGAAGATAGCAATAAATATTAAGATATTGCGTGTCGTCGCTGCATATCACGCGACACGGTGGACCAGACGTTCTACGAAACACGGGCGTATCACGTGCCGCTCAACGAGTCAATGTTACATAATTTAAGCTGGAATTGCACTTATTTTAACCCTTTGTCTTATAACAACCGGTTATACACGTGCCGCAAACTATAGGTTCTAACTGCTATAAAAATAGATCGTATTGTTTCCTAACTTCAATTTTAATTGCGATTATACTACCAAGTATAAATTACGAAGAATAATTTTAGTTATAAAACAATAGCGTTTCGAGTGTTTCGTGCGAAACACGAGAGACGATTTTATTGAACCTGTTACAGGAGAATCCTCTCCCCTTAATTACGAATACACGTTTTATTTCCTTGCAGCTCGGCTCTAGCTCGGTCCATCGGTATTAATGGATCCTTGATTGTACCATAAATTGAATTTGACCTAGCAATTGTTGGCTGTACCGTGTAAAACCTTTTACCGGCGAATTACAATGCCACTGTCTCTATCATTAGATTAAATACGAGTCGAAATGAGATTTAAAATTTAAGTACGATTTATTTTGACGTATCGTATGAAACATTGCAATAAAAATCTGGCGATAAATAGCACTTTAATCAGTGGGACACGTGTGAGGAATTTTTTTCAATTTTTTGCCTTGCAGAAACGAATTATAAGAAAGTCCGAGTACTGATTCTTTATTGAAGTTATCAAGTGATTATGTTTGTATATTTCATTTAGTCGATTTCACAGTTGTAATTGTGGATAATTAAGTAAGTAGTACGTTGATGAATAATTTGTGTCGTACAATGCGCTTTAAATGCGTTTCCGACATTCAACTTCAACAGCTTAATTCAGATTCGTTAATCTTTGATCATTAAATATATAAAAAATGAGGTGCTCAGTGGGAAACAGGCACGTGTCACAGTTTCGTAATTTTAGAGGAAAGCATGTTGCTGGAAATTTCATTTTCATAGGATTTTCATAGAATTTCAGAATTACAAAATTCTGGATAAATCTAATATCTATCTAAATTCATTTTAAACGATATATAAAATAGATAACGAGTAACGACTGCTATTAAATTAATATATACATATACATATTATGTAAAATTCATTTCACTATTATTACATTATCACGCAATGAATGTTCGGCCACAAGAATTCTAAGAGAAACAGCAAAACTACTTTGAAATACCAAAACTAGCTTAAACGAAAATATGACAAGAATATAATCAATTACTTAGAACAAACAAACCTGTTAAAAAGGCTACAATTTATCTGTTTGCAAAGGTGAATTACTTATCACCCGTGACAATCCACTTTAGTCATAAGCACATCATGTATTCAAATAAAATACAATTATCGTAAAGCAATGTATCGCATGCTAATGCGTAACACGCGTAATCGCTAATAACTTATGAAAGTTGTCGCGTCATTAAATAAATAAACGAAGACTAATTAAGTACAACTACATCTCTAAAAAGATTATCATTTATTTAACACAAGCATACGCAATTTATTGAGTAACGCTATTTTAATTAGTATGTAAGAAATATTTATATTCGAAAATATCTCTTGATACCCTGTACTGTTTAATAACACGAAAAGTACAAATTGGTAATTAACTAAAAAAAAGAATGCCACCGTTATCTGTAATAGCCAGCGAAAGTAGCAGTTTTATCGATTAATACGGTTTACTTACTACGACAAGAGGGAAAAGATAAATACAATTAGCGTCAGAAATGTTTTGGAAGAGATATTCTAATATGAGTTTTTGTAAATTTGTTTCAGTTTTTGTTGCAATAAAAGTATTACTCTTTCTGCAGTTAAATCGATAAACTTAATTTGTACGTACTTCAACGACGTTCTAAAATTTGTTGGAAGAAAAAAAAGTTAAACGTGCTTGCACTGTGTACTTTAAAATATCATCGCTTTTGAAAAGAAAAGATGTCTTCTCACGGTGTTGATAGTGCCGACCACTATTTTACTCCGAGATGAAAACACGTGAAAGATTCTTGATTACTATGAGTTTGGCTATACGGTAGATGCCCCAATTACTGTCACTTCAATTATTTTATTTAACAGCGAAATAATGTACGAAGAATCGAGATCAAACAAAATTACTCCGAAATGAAGAGATGTAAAAGATTCTTGATTACTATGAGTTTGGCTATAGGGTAGATGCCCCAATTACTGTCACTTCAATTATTTTATTTAACAGCGAAATAACGTACGAAGAATCGAGACCAAACAAAATATCGATGCTAAAGTTGGACTCTATTTTTACGCAACAACACATGGACATGGGAAATTTGTTTATAATTAACATTTAAAAATGATATTTGTTCATTGAACACGCGGCCAATATAAGTAGAAACTATGAGAAGATTTATGTAACGCAATAAAAGCGATACGTTTACTATTACACAAACTGATTCAAACAAATATTTATGTTTCATAGTAAACATAAAGTCCTTTTACTTTCCTTTACAAACTTTCCAGATGTTCCATTCTTCAAACTACCGAATTTCACGTCCCTTAGTTTTCTAATCTAGATTCTAATCTAATCTAATCTAAAATATAATCTATCTCACTATCGCATCGAATCATTTGAATTTTGCTTCACGCTTAACAATTTCAATATGTAATATATTATATATTAGTCCCTTGGTTCAGTCGTGGTAGTTTTATTGCAAAATATAACTTTCTCTATTTTCGTCGAGCTTTCAAAATCACAGGTAATTTTGCGTAATTTTGCAAGTGAACCTCGATACAGTAAAACATATCGGTGATGCGTCAATTACACGAACTTCTGATCGCGGCAACAGAACCGAACTTACATAAGTACAGACTTCACTAACAGTATCAGTTGACATCCAGCCACGGTAGACGCCAAATCAAACCATTCTACTCCACTCTAACGCTACTCGAGACATTCTAGCATCTTCGTACGAGAATTTTCCATTAGAGTAAGTGCACGCAAATTGTACACCGCGGTATTTTCATTGACGCTTACAATTAGAACATTTTCTTATGCAAAGAAATTTCGTTTAATTTTGGTACTTACACTAGTTTGCACAAGAATGCTTCGATTCGTTTATTATACTTCGTTTCATTTATTTATTTTGTATACGGGACGAATCCCTTTCGTGAAGAAAATAAAAATTACTGATGCTTAACTTAACGATAAAACTTTCCGGAAAACTTTACGTCACTTTCGGGAAATTTAGCATACATTATTGGAGAGATTTAATATGCCTTGAAACTGAGCCCTTAAAAGTAGCTAATTTACTGACATAAGAATCTACACGAGTAAAGTAAAAATTAGCAGTGTTAGATAGTCTATAAATCGTAATTTGAAAATTTGTTAAATTGTAATTTTGTAGTCCTGTTTCATAATTTTGTTAGCTCAGACACAAGACTATACTTTTTTTTTTAGGTAAAAAGTAGTGAAAGTGATTTTATTACGTTTCTCTTTTTCATTTCTGTTAAATCTGTGCTTATCTCGATTAAGGCTATTGAATGAAACTCCAAACTTTTTAAAATCAAAGTTATTTAGTAAACTTTTAACTTTGAAACTATTGCTTTTCTGTTTTAAGTTAACTTTTTATATCAACGCTTCAATTCTGTAATATAAAAATTCAATTTCAACAATTTTGTATTCGATTGATAAATGTTCCGAGGGAACGCGTATCTTTTTTCCCAGATATTTTCCTCGAAAGTTATAATATAAAAGTTAATACTATTTTATCCCTTCCTTAGCATTATTCAAGGAATTGAAATCAGGAGAAATATAAATGAGTACATTTATTTGAAACAACTTTCGTTCTTTTTCAAAGCAAAACTTTCCTCGTAAAACTACGAATTTACATAAAAAAATCCGCAATCTAATCATTATCCCTACTCGAAAATTCTATCAAGTTGATCATAATCTCTGAGCTTGTTATCTACTCGCAAATCAATCTATGCATTATCTTCGCAGTTCATTTAATGCGCGCAACAGAATTGATTCATTGTCAATTGAGTGACCATAAAACTACGACGTAATTTATATATCTAATCGTAGACTTACTAACTCCACTAATGTAGATTCACCTTTCTTCCGTCAGAAAATCTCACTTCGAAATATTAACACTAGGTTTACGGAACGTGTCACGTTGACGCATGTCAGATTTCATACCTTAAATTATAGAGACCATAAATATTATTTTTCAGTACATTATGTTAGATTTAATTAATGCAATAATACGAATATGTATTCTAATTGATTCTCTTCATCCTCATGGTTCTACGTTCGAATATTTATATGCCTTATACGTATTTGTCCGGAAGCCTGTCGAATTACACACGTAACGTCCGTAAACCTAGTATTAAAAGTGATAACAGTTAAACGACTGAGTTGTTAAACGTGACAAATATGTTTCAAAAATGTATTAACTTAATAAGCTTGACCTTCTAAATTAGAAATGTAAAGCTACTAATTTAATGTTATCCATAAAATGTAATACACAAATATACGATACTCGCAATCGACGCGAAAACACCACGTACATGTTTCTGCTTACCGTTAGTCGAATGTGAAAAATAATGTAATCTTTTTACGATAACGAAACGAAAATTACTGTACGGAAAGTAACTCGCCAATTATACCGCAAACATTATCGCAACCGTTTTGAAATTAGATCAACGTTAAAGGTTAAACTCGCCAAGGATAACATAAACAATTTTACTAAACTTTTAAAGAAAAGTAGCCGATTCAAAGAAACGAACAGGACTGCGAATATTTATGCAAATGCATATTTTTATTGAAGAAAAGGTAAAGAAACTTGAGTAGAAATTTGTGTTTTATCATTAGAGGATTCCAAAGATATCGTTTCTTTGCATATTGCATATATTGCAAACTTTTTGCATACTTTACATATTTTTCGTATATTTTGCATATAATTCTACGTTAAGAAAATCCACGGTTTGATCGTTTATCAGAACTTATTCTTATTTTAAAATTCTATATGCATCGATTATATTAAAGGACCAGACGAAATTGATGCAAGATATTGGAAAAAGTACGTATATTTACCAATTACGTGTTGGGATGTTGAAAGAACATTTTCAACGTACAAATGAATCTTCAACGAGAAAGAACATCGTTGAAGATATGCACAAAATTATAGTAACATAATGTAACGCAAATTGCAACAAACGATAAATGCAAATATGTATGTATTGTAAAAATACTTTTACACTGATTATAAACAGATTTCATTCACATCTAGTGCACTTTATACAGATAGATGAATAAGGAACAATAAGAAACGACTTTTAGTTTAGTCGCTGCAAATTTCTAAATAAAAGTGTACCAATATTTTTCCAACATCTGCTTCGTTTAGAAATTGATAATGTAACTAAAAAGAGGGTCCATATGTTCAAACGGTAAGTTAGGTAAATCGCGGCATATGTTTTAGTTGTTGCTCTTCCAGTATATATCTTACTTTATCTCATATCTTATCGGAGTGTATATCAATGCTTGAACTGGTAGAAAATAATTCATAGCGAATTTTGTTGTCAACACCGAGTATCAACACCGTATGCTAATATCCTTTTAAAATTAAAATAATACATTTTAACCCTTCCGCTGCGAATAGCATATATATGCGTCCCCAAAAGGATTAGTTACTCACTTCAAAGTTTATACTAAATATTATAGTTGATATTATCTATCTTTATATTTTATATTATAGTTATATTGCATGGGAATTAAAGAATAGTTAAATTTAAGGTATAGATAAGCCTAAGGTTAAGATAGTTAAGATAATTGTATAAATACAAAAGGTATAAAGATGCTTGTACAAAGATTGTGAGGAGTCCCCCCCAATAAGCCGGAAGGCAATGAGGGGTAATGAATAAATAAAAATAATAATAATAAATAATAATATACGTCCTCAAAAATTCGACGTGTATTTATTGATAATATCAATATTGTTTCTTTATACCGCAGCATTATTTTTATTTCTGCTCGTGCAATAATATTAAACCGTAATCGATGATATGAAGCATCTAAACGTTTATATTTATAGTAATCAAAATTGATTTCTAAACTAATCGAAACTATAACGAAAGGGTTAATAGTCGAGTAGGCCCTTCTTTCATAAATCGAGGAAAAGGGAATAATTTTATAATATGTGCTCTAAGGATACGCTTTATTTTATAAAGTCTTATTACACTATATTTATAAACATCAATACGTATCAATCTATGATTACCCTAGATACGATATCAAACGAGTATCAAAATAATTTGTAAGTGGTATTGATAAAATATGCTTGATATCGTCTTGAGCAAATCCGATCCAAACAAATTATTCACGGAGATATGTTTACGACAAAGGAAAGTGTGTATCAGTGATAACGAATCTGCGGCACGTGACTCGAATATGACTTGCAGTAATTGTTTAATCAGTTTCAGTAGTCGAAATAAAAGAATCTTCTAATTCACGTCGACGCATGAATCTATGTGTTAATTTTCGAAAAGATTGGCGAGTTTCAGTGTAAATAATAAGTATAATAGAAATGATATAATCGATAGCAGAGGATTAAAGATTGATCATCACTGGCTTATATTGTTACATGTTTCACGATACAGATTTTCTTTGAATCGTATTACGATCTTTGTAATTATATATATATATATATAATTAATTATATATAATTAATAATAATTTAATAATTATATATATATATATATAAATAGTTATCAAGCATAATACACGATCGACGTACCGATACAATGACCACGTGTTTCAATACATCTTAAATCGTTTGCAAATACATCGTACGTGAGATTGATACGCAAGTATTAATTCTAAAGATAAACGTATCAATAGTGTCAAACGTATCTCAGTCCCATCACTAATCGGGCCATTTAAAACAGTAAAGAATTAATGCAAAATGTTCGTCAAGTATGAATTTAGAAGCATTGCAATGAATAATAAATACGACAGCGTTGATGTTAAAGATCATGTCGATGGTTTAATGCACACGTGTTTTTAGCCATTTCGAGGAAAATATGTTTAAAGTATTTTTTTAGTGGTACTTTATAATTGAACAAACATTTCTCTTGTTATACGATGTTATACTTGTGAAACAAATATTAACGAATGTATTTAACTAATAACGTAAGCTTCATTCTATGTATAATTATTATAATAATTCGATAAATATACATAGAAAATGAACACCCGTAAAATAAATAAGGATTCTCCAAACGTGCTCAGCAATCAAAGAGTTGATCGATGAAATATTGAGCTACAATTTTAAGTGAACATTTTCAGATATATGATCATTCATTTAAGTATACATATCGCCCGCAAAATAAATGAAAAAATTCGTCGATTATCGAAAACTGCTTAGCAATCAAAGGGTTGATCGATGGAATATCGAGTTACAATTTTAAGGGGACATTTTTCGATGCATGACAATTCATTCGAGTATTTACAGTAGCCAAAAAGTGATTAATAATTATTGAAATGTTCTTTAGGGAGCCTGATGTAACATGGTCTATTTTCAAATTTTTTGCGTCATCGGCGTAGTGATCTGCGCTATCTACTATTATTGCACGTCGACCTTCAACTACTGGAAAAATCGTGGCATCCCTGGGCCAAAGCCTACGGTGTTCGTTGGCAATTTCCTCGACTTTGCCCTTCAAAGAATTTCATTAACGGACCAAGTGGGAAAACTGTACCAGGAATATAAAGATGAGCCAATCTTTGGAATATACGAAGGAACAACGCCTATTCTTGTCGTCAACGATCTAGATCTCGTCAAAGATGTTCTGATCAAAGATTTTTCGATATTCGTGGAACGAGGATTTCGCATGTTTCCAAAGGTATTCGTGAATTACTTACGACTCACAGATTACAGAATATCGTTTCGCAACATTTAACAAGTTTTTATCATATATATATATATATATATATATATTGACTGACGTTAAATCTGAATATTTTAAATAGACAAGCTTAGCTATTCCATATTATGGCAATGTAAATTATTACTGTAAATTTGATTCGCTAGGTTGAACCATTGAGCGAGCATCTTTTCGCATTAGACGCCGAAAGATGGCGACCGTTGAGAGCGAAACTCTCGCCAGTATTCACGTCTGGAAAATTGAAAGAGATGTTTTCACTCGTGATAGACTGTTCGAAAAATCTGGAGAAATACATGGACGCGTTAGTAGCCAAAGGAGAGCCCGTGGAATGTCGCGACTTGGCCGCAAAATATACGACCGATGTAATCGGTAACTGTGCCTTTGGAATCGACATGACCGCTCTCACCGACGAGAACAGTCAATTTCGTGAAATGGGCAAGAGAATGTTCATGCCTAGCCTGAAGATGACAGTGAAAAATATGTGCCGACAATTTACGCCCACCCTCTACGAAATATTGGGCCACAAACTGCAACCGGACGGCGTGGACGATTTCTTGATGAACGTGGTCAGAGACACGATCAAGTACAGAGAGGAGCACAATATTATTAGGCCCGATTTCATTAACACGCTGATCGATCTGAAAAATAATCCGGAAAAATTGGAGCACATCGGTGAGTACGCAACCTGGCGCAATAAGTGAATCGGCAGTTTTCAAACAAGATTTATGCTCAATTTAAGAACGCTATCTATTTCGACGGATATCGAATGTATATAGGCATCTATTTCGATGGATATCGAGTGTATAGATATCTATTTTAATGGATATCGAGTGGATCGATACGTAGTCCAATGGATATCGAATATATCGATATCTATTTGGATCGATATCAAATGTATAGATATCCATTTCGATAGATATCGAATGTATCGATATATATTTGGATCGACGTCGAATGTATCGATATCTATTTTGATACATATCGAGACTTAATTTCTAGATGCGCAAAATTCGAATCCGAAATTTTGCGAGGCCTCAAAACCCCTGAAACTTTCGAAACTCGACATTTTCGAACCCCTGAATCCTTATCTTCTTCGCTTTGTTTACAATGAAGATTTCTTTCGTCGAAAATTAATATCCTAATAAAGCTCTTCTATACAACCAAAGTGCACGTCTTATCTAATTAAATGAAACTTAAATTTAGTTACAATTTAAGTAAATCACTAAGCGGAAAAACTTCGTGATGTATTTTATTTTTTTTTGCTGTTAACAAATTTAAAGGAAAGAATAGCGTTTATGTCATAATTTTCGATTCTAATCCTGTATTACCGGACAAAAAATTATATTTCGACAAATTGTAATTATTAAGTCGCAAAGAGCCGCAGTTATTCTATAATAATTTCGTGCAGCTAGAATCACCACTTTTACCACTGTGCAACGACACTTAGCTTGATCTTTCTACGATCAAGAATAATATTGAACAATAACGATTATTCATGATTCGTTGCTAAATATTCTTCTACTTACAGAGCTAACAAATACATTGCTTACTGCACAAGCATTCGTCTTCTTCGCGGGTGGCTTTGAAACATCTTCACTGGCGATATCTCACACACTTTACGAGTTAGCGCAGCATCAAGACGTGCAAGACAAATTGCGCAAAGAAATCAGAGAAGCATACGAGAAAAATGATGGAATTATAACGTACCAAGTAATCAAAGAGATGCCATATTTAGACAAAATTTTAAAAGGTATATAACAACAAACTTTGTCAAGTAAAACGTCTTACGGTCCCTTGAATAGAAATAGCTGATAATTTGCAACGAAATGTAACAGGTTTCGCGATTGCCTATGAATAACAAAACGAATGCTTCGCCAAAAGATACAAATCAAACGGATGAAATACATTTTAGTTAATCGTCTATTTTGCTTTGGATAGAAACGTTAAGGTTGTACCCAGTATTGGCGATGTTGTCACGAGAAGCAATGCAGGATTACACGTTCAAAGGCACTAATGTTACAATAGAGAAAGGAACGAAAGTATGGATAATGGCATATGGAATACACAGAGATCCAAGTATATTCCCTAATCCCGACGCTTACGATCCCGAGAGATTTAACGAGGATGCCGTGGCTGCTAGACACCCTATGACTAACTTAATTTTCGGCGACGGACCAAGAAACTGCATTGGTAAGCTAGCAAAACATAAAAAATATCAAACGTGATATCTCATTATGTCATCTTTCGATTAGATCAAAGCTTCAGATACTTTTCCTTGTACATTAGTACTGAGAGATCGAAATATAAAAATTGATTAGCTTTCCTATGACATTATGCTGCTTTATCATCCTATTTATTTATTTACCATCCTAAACAAACCGATATTCCAAATTACACTAGATTTCCTTTTCACAATTTTGCTGCCAGGACAAGTAATCTTTCCAACCGATATTAATTCGTACACAAGGAATGAATAATGTAATGTTTCATTGTCACTTTTAGGTTCCCGTTTTGCACAAATACAGAGCAAGCTTGGTATTATAACAATTATTCGTAATCACAAGGTTGACGTTTGCGAGAAAACTCGGATTCCGTTTGTAGCTGATCCGACAGCATTCTCAATGACGCTGAAAGGTGGAGTACATTTGAAAGTAACCAAGATGCCAAATTAATGTAAATAAATATTAGGTTGACCGAAAAATCTTATCGTTTTTCTACGATTCGGCGCTTGAATTGCGATAAGTACGTAAATGTGTAAATAATTTTTAGAACTTGAATAGAATCTGTTAGCAGACACTTCGATCCACCGTTTTACGAGGTTTCGCTTCTATACCTCTTTAAAATACGACGAAACTTCTTGGCCAACCCAATACTTGTTACATTCGATTGTATATATGTACAAGAAATTGATGTAAACTATTTTTCAACTAACGGGTTATTCCGTTTGAACAAAGAAATAAATGAATAGATTTGTATTCTGTGTCCTTTTGCTCGTCTGAATTTTCCACAAGTGCATCGAAATCCGTCTACTTCACTCCTCAATTATTTCTATCAATCGAATACAGCGTTAATAATGATTCCTTGTAATTACAAAGTCGATATCTGTGAAAATACTCAAATCACATACGAGTATAATCCATTTTTGTTTATACTGTGTCCGAAGAATGAAAACTTATTAAATTGACCAAGGACTAAAATTAATAATCTACGATTTTACAGGTTACACTTGTTCCGTTGGAACTTGGTCGTTTGCCTTCCGGATGGTTGCCGCGTCTTTCTTCAGCGTTGCGCCGACGTTTCGCAAACGTTGCAGTTTGCATCCTCAGGGCTAGGTGCTCCGATACCAAGCCAAACGACCAAGTTCCAACGGAACAAGTCCAACCTGTAATACCATGGACCGCGAAAGTCTAAAATCCAAAATCTACGATTTTATAAAATCATCGAAACTTTGTAGTAGAATACACGCATAGTAATTTCTACTCGAAATTTCTTCTTATAATTGTGTTTCTCCAAAATTTACAACACGTTCTGGCCAATTCGTTTGATCATTCAACGTTTGTAAATGAGAATTCTTCGTACTGAATGATGATATAGGGTAAATACACCGCGTACTGCCACTTTAAGGTTCGCGCGTTTTTAGAAATATTTTAGAACGTCGTTAACGTAAAGATCGTTCCAGTTTGGAGCATAACATTATTCAACAGCTCCTTTATTTATGAACATTTTTGTTTATATGTTCAATACAATAAATTCATTGCTACGTAATTGAAAATGTACGACAATGTCCAATGTCCCTCGTGCTGTCGCTCGAAAACTTTTCATTTAAATAAAAACACGTTTTACACATATTAACAGGTCAGTTTGCGTAACAGATATAAGATATATAGTAAACACCGCGCCTTACTGAATTACGACACGTTCCGTACTTTATAATTATATTGGTCACGTTTTAATGTTCAACGGCACGTTTACCTCCGAATATTTATTTATAAATATTAAATGTAAACGAAAGTACAATGTCTATGTTTTGCTACGTAAATCGAAGGCGAAATTTAGTATGAAAATTTTGTTTACTTACGATTCTTTGTACGTTACTTTGCTATTAAATAACGCGAATTAAAGTGGCAATTATAGGAACAGTGACAGTACTTAAGTGGGTCATTTACCCTACTACGCAGCAAAATTACAGTGTACGGTACAAGACAGGAGATTTGTTAATATTGTTAAAAAATTAAACTTCTGTTCGGATATCCGTATTATCGCTAAAAGCCCACGCGAGAATTCAATAATCATAAATAATGAGAAACATATTAATCTCGCAGCAAGATGCTACGTCACGTTGATTCTTTGAATACGATAATTAGTATATAGCAGAGTGATTAAGCAATTCGCAAATAATAATCTTGCCTTTGTTTCTTTCCGTCGTACAACATTTCTAACAAGATCTAACGAACTTACTTTTAATATCTAATGTATGCAGACACTAGCAGAATAACATGCAGATACTATTATTAAATAAAAAAAAAAAAGAAAAATAAATTATATTATCTAACGAGCGACTGAAAAGTCAATATTTCTTGACTCATCTATTTTCATGATTTATCTGATATTAAGACCAGTGGCGCAGTATTTAAGTGTTAAGATACGACGGTGTAAAATTAGTGACTCGTCGTATTTCGAAATAACAGCATCGACTATTTCCTATTCGAAACGTGCTGATATTGTTTCTAATCTATGATCGTCGAATGAAGTTCAATTGAGGTGCGTTAAGGTGAATTAAGTATAAGTGTGTTTAATTGAATTAGTTTCTTTTCGACGATTCATTAATTATCGCGAATTCTTCTACGCTTCAAAACTACAATTTAAATATCTCTGGTTCCAATTGAACTTATAATTCGTTAAGCGACTCGGTGAATTATTGCTTAACAGTAATTATAAATTAGTACGAATCATAAAGTTTTCGATATTACGACTAGCAGTCTAAAATTTGGCCAGGATTATTTTTCTTATGAACCATTCAATTATTACACAGAAAAATACCAGTGCTGTTTTTAATTAGGCAGAATGCTGTATTAAATATACGTAGTTAGGTTCTCTGTCAATCTATTATTATATCTATATTATCTATTATATCTTTCTATCTTATGCGAATACTAATGGTCAACAGAATAATTCTAAAACTGTCGCGAAATTACCAAAGTTTGCTCTATATTATTATCGATTATTATTAACTATAGTTTCTTGGCGAGTTATGCATTGGGAAGATTGGGAAATTCATAGTGACTTCGATAATATTCATTTCTGTTCTCTAATTAGTAAAATGGAAGAGGATTATTTTACACAAACTTTAGCTAAACAACAGCATTATTAATTTAAACAAACACTGATCCTTTTCGAGCTACATAAAATCCAATACCTAATGGACAATAATATGACTGATAATAATAGTTAAAATCAAAGGCAACATTTTACAGTCGATCTACACTGCTTCTAATATAGGTACACAAACAAACGAGAACCATTTCTGACGTCACACTATAATCATATCTTTCTAAGCACGCGATTTGCTTTTATCAATACGAAAAATGCAAATGCGAACGCGAGAATATTTTTCATTACTTTATCTTAATACGATTAAATCGTCTACGCTGTCACTAATCACATTTTCATCGTACATGTTTCATATCGAAGAAAATTTTCTTAACAAAATTCAAACAGAAAGATATTAGCGTTACAGGTTTTGTAAATGCGCGCGAATGGCGAGAGCGAATGGGATGACGAATGAGCGATGAGTGCTAGAGGATGTAAGAGAATGAGAGAGGGAGAGAGAGAGGGGAAAAGAGAATAAAAATGCGTGAGCCGCCGGAAAACGGGGAATATGTAGAAGAGTACGAGCGAGAGAGATATTTAACTGTACAAGTAGCTGCGGTCCGTTCGGAACAGCCTGTATTCAGTCGTATTGTACCACGTTTAAATATATCGTTCTTTTCTTATCTAACGTTAGATTGCTCGGAAAGTTTGTTGTACCTTTGATAATATTCCCTTCCGTTGTGTAATTGGTGAACTGGTAGGAGCTTCATTATGAATTTTATTTCTCGTGAATGAATAGCACGCGTTCCTTACGAATTTATCGTGCATAAATATCCGAAGTTTGACGATCGCAATGTAATCTTGTAGAATTATTGCGCGAATAGTGGTTACTAAAAATCGATTTCTCTTATTTTTTTCCGTAGTCATGCTCGTTCATAGCGTTCCACACACGTAAACGATTTAATTACATCCTATTCCTTCTTAACAATGAAACCTACGTGCGTAGATGTCCTTCCCGTATTTAGAAGCTGAAGCAAGTGAAGAAACCTTCGAAGTTTGAAAATCGACGGATGGATATTATTCTTTTAACTTTGTAAAAGTGATACGAGATAAAAGACATTCGATTTATGGCCACAAGGCAAGTTGATGAACAGTTTAAATTAGCAATTCGTTGTTTTAAGTCTTATCGCTGTAGTCGATAAATTATCCAAACATTAAACCGAAAGAGAAAAACGATACAAAAACTATCGCGGTTAATGAGCCTTTTGCTTTACGATTAAGAGATCGAATAATCGAGAGACTACTGTATATACAAAGATATCAATTTTCCGATTACGATTAAACGATAGTTCATTAACCCCTTCGCTACTAAATACGTACATAAGTATACGTCCTTAAAAAGTAGGCAATCGTTTGGTAAAATATTTCTTTTTTATATTCGGTAAAATACACGTATTCGTTTCCCGTAACGCGATACTATTTTTATTATAAATTCATACCTATTCTAGTATAATCAATTATACGAGATATGCAAATATTTATAGACGTACTGTTTTTTTTGTAATAATAAAAATAATCACCATCCGTGTTTAATTTAGTTGTTTTAGTACCGTAGAGAAGGGATTAATCGATTAATCGTTCAATCATTGAAATTCTGTATCTAGGAAAACTGATGCGACATGGATTACTTCCGAATTTTATGCGCCATCGCTGTGTTATTCCTCTCGGCCTACTACTATTATACTTCGCGTTACAACCAATGGAAGGATCGTAGAATATCTGGACCAAAACCTAAACCTATTATCGGCAATTTCATAAATATACTTCTGAAGAAACTATCGATAAGTGATCAGTTGAAACTGTGGTACGATGAGTACAAACACGAGCCAGTCATCGTAGTATTCCAAGGAGCATCGCCTATTCTTATTGTTAACGACTTGGACTTGATCAAAGACGTAATCATCAAAGACTTCTCCTCATTCACAAACCGAGGATTCCCGTTATTCCCAAAGGTATTTGTACATTACTATTCGTTGACCTCTTTCGATGTTTACGACGAGTATACTCGTCGTGATAAAGATGACAATTTTTCGTTTAAACGCGAGTATACTCGTCGCGGAGAGAAACAAATTCGGTTTTGTTATTTAAAGTGCAATTTACATAGAACAAGAGACATTTTAGAATAATAATGAACTGAATGATAAAATAAATACATTTCTAATTCCAAATATTCTTTCGTTTACCAACTATTCAAGTTTCGAATTTTGTAAATGATATTAACGAATCTTTTGAACGATAGAAGTGCAGAAAAATTTGTCACGTGTTCTAAGTTTTTTCAGCGAAACTTTATCAGTATGTTCTATGAGTATAAATAAGCAAAAAATGCTATACAAACATACATAGGTCGTTCAACGCTATGTTGGACAGCATTCGGATAAAGCTTTATTTCAATAAGAATGACGAATAAATAATTAACTGTTAATCGATGATCTATCATTCGAATTACAGTGACCAATATAGCTTCGTGAAAATGAATCTACTGTGTAAAAAAACAATATACATTTTGGAAATATTTTATATATATACACACATATATATATATATAAAAAGCTACGACGCACTAATTTAATAATGAGTCTATAGCGAAACATTGTCGAATACAGTTTAATATAAATTCCAATTCTTAATCTCAACCGAACGTAATCAATATCATTTAACGTTGTTAATACACAAGTATTACACGTATTACTTATTAATACAATGTGACTTGCATTGTACTTATGTATAACTATTGTGCAATGTATTTATCACTCGGTAATACTTATGAATGCAATGTATTACGTGCTTGTATATTAACGGGTTATTATCCGTACGTGAACAAACAAACATCAGACACTCACAAAAGCTTTACTCGTAGATAGAACCACTGGGGGAGCATCTTTTCATGTTAGAGGCGGAAAGATGGCGACCATTAAGAGCGAAACTCTCGCCAATATTCACATCCGGTAAATTGAAAGAGATGTTCCCCCTTCTGGTAGAGTGCTCGGGCAATTTGGAGAAATATTTGAGCAAATTGGAGGAAGCTGGTGGACCGGTTGACTGCCGTGAATTGGCCGCGAAATTCACCACAGATGTAATCGGTAGCTGTGCTTTCGGGATCAATATGAACGCTCTTTCGAACGAGGACAGTGAATTTCGTCGGATGGGCAGGAAATTATTCACGCCCTCTTTAAAGGCCCACCTTAGAAATTCTTGTAGACAATTTTCACCGTTCTTGTACAACATATTCGGCGGCATGTTACAAGACCACGAGGTTAACGAGTTCTTTGTAAACGTGATCAACGACAGCATCAAATATAGAAAGGAAAATAACGTAATCAGGCCGGATTTCGTTCAGTTGCTGATGGAACTGCAACAAAACCCACAAAAAATAGATAACATTGGTGAGTATTATAGACGTAGTAGCTAAATTTCCGCGAATAAACTATTCGGGCCCTAGGAATCGTTTCGATGTGCGTTACGAAAATTAAACAAATTTGGGATCCATATTTTTGCAATGCAAACCTAAGGAACTTATTTTAACGTGCCGTTTTTTTTCGTGGCAAAAGCGAAACATGCTTGAATACAAAATCGAATAAATGTTATTAAAAGAAGGAAAAGAAAGAGAAGTTAAAGTAAAGTTTTCCATTGGAAAAGTAGATATTATTGATTTATTAATTATTCACTGGTATTTATTGGCTAACAATGTTCATTAATTGGCGAGATCGATATTTTTCCTTTCTAATATTTAATTACTTATACTTCTCGTTTCTTTTAAGATTTTTGTACGTCTTATCTAAAAGTTCAGACATTGAACGATTAGAATAGTCATTAATGCCACGAATCCATGAAATTCCACTTAAAATGTCAACGATTTCCTCGACTGTTTATTCATTGATGCCTATCATTGATTACCAATTTTAACGCGATAATATTACGATTTACAGAGCTGACAAACACGCTGCTCGCGGCGCAAGCTTTTGTATTCTTCGTTGCCGGATTCGAAACATCTTCGACGACGGTAGCCCATGCTCTTTACGAATTAGCGCAGCAGCAAGACGTGCAAGACAAATTGCGGCAAGAAATCAGAGACAGCTACGCCGAACACCACGGAGTTTTAACGTACGAGCAAATCAAACAGATGAAATATTTGGACAAGGTATTCAAAGGTACGTAACGGGAAATTTTCGAATAAAATTGCTCCGTTTTACAGTCTTGAACGTTGATTGAAGATATGCAAAACGAGACACGTTCGCGTAACGATAAGCCACTGTATATGAAATGTAAAACACCTAAGCAAGGTTAACTCCTTGCACTACAATAACGAGTCACACTCGTTCTATGAATTGTGGGGTAGATTCAGCAAAAATGGACACCGCTGACGAGAAAATTTAATTTGAACGATAACTTCAGCTTTGTGTTATAATATTGGGGGTTCCTAAATGAAACGTGCCCATAATGTTCGAATAACTTGTACGTAACGTAATAAGAAAGCAGTACGTAGCTAACACTAGCACACGTAAGTAATAAAATAATCGTAGCGCAAGGGGTTAACGTGAACCGAGTTATGATTAAAGAAGAAAATAGATAACAGTACAGCTACAGTACAACCTCGTTCATCTGAACATGGTGGAGGACAAAACGGTTCGAATAACCGAGCAATTTCGATAATAGAGCTTAACTAACACCTCTACCACCTCTTCTCGTTAACTCGAATTAATAGTCCATTACATATTTCGTTTCCGTGCAATTGCTTTTTTCTTCTGTTTTTTATTTTTTTTACTTGAAGCATTCTGTCGAATAACAACGCCAGACTAGTTTCGCGTACATTGTTCCTTATATTACGAATATGTGTATTTCTAAATAACTTCCAAGTATCGTTCCAATTTTCGTTAATAGAATTAGTGACAAAAAATGATAAAGTTAATGATGAAAGTATAGGAATAAAATTAAAGAATTAATGATGAAACCTGATAAAGTTAATGATAAAAATATAGAAACGAAAATGAAGGATTAGTGATGAAGATATAGAAATAAAAATAAAGTATTGACGATGAAAAATGATAAAGTTAATGATAAAAATATAGAAACGAAAATGAAGTATTAGTGATGAAGATATATAAATAAAAATAAAGAATTGACGATGAAAAATGATAAAGTTAATGGTAAAAATATAGAAATGGAAATGAAGTATTAGTGATGAAGATATAGAAATAAAAATAAAGAATTGACGATGAAAAATGATAAAGTTAATGATAAAAATATAGAAATGAAAATGAAGTATTAGTGATGAAGATATAGAAATAAAAATAAAGTATTGACGATGAAAAATGATAAAGTTAATGATAAAAATATAGAAATGAAAATGAAGTATTAGTGATGAAGATATAGAAATAAAAATAAAGAATTGACGATGAAAAATGATAAAGTTAATGATAAAAATATAGAAATGGAAATGAAGTATTAGTGATGAAGATATAGAAATAAAAATAAAGAATTGACGATGAAAAATGATAAAGTTAATGATAAAAATATAGAAATGAAAATGAAGTATTAGTGATGAAGATATAGAAATAAAAATAAAGTATTGACGATGAAAAATGATAAAGTTAATGGTAAAAATATAGAAATGAAAATGAAGAATTAACGATCAAAAAAAATAATAAATTATTTGCTTTTCTCGTAGAAACGCTAAGAAAGTATCCAGTACTGTCGATGTTGCCGAGGCAATCGATGTCGAGTTACACGTTTAACGGCACCAAAATTACTATACCTAAAAGGACGAACATATGGGTGCCAGTGTACTCGATCCAAAGGGATCCAAATTATTATCCGAACCCTGATGTTTTCGATCCCGAGAGGTTCAACGACGACGCTGTCGCTGCTAGACACCCTATGGCTTATCTACCTTTCGGCGATGGACCAAGAAATTGCATCGGTACGTTGCAAAATTAACCGAAATATCAAATCGTTGCATACGAAATTAATCTACTTATTAATCGATTAAAAAGTGCTTCTCTAATTTTTCTACAACGATTCGAAAACATCGATGAGTATCAGATTTAAGTAAAGTTTATAATTTATCATTACCACGCGTTTCTCTCGGGCAATTATACAATTTTATAAACACTATATGTACACCGTTTTATTTTAACTGGTCGAGTAACGTAACTTCGTCTAATGTTGCATCGATTACGTGAATTGTTGTATAGCAGGTATAAAAGATGTGTAATTTTTAATTGTTACGTTTAGGTGCGCGTTTCGCAAATTACCAGAGCAAGGTTGCTCTTATAACAATACTTCGCAAGTACAAGATGGAAGTTTGCGAGAAGACTGTGATTCCGTATAAAAGTGATCCTGTGAGTTTCCTATTATCGCTAAAGGGAGGAGTTCATTTGCGAATAGCGAAGGTGTAAAGTTTACACGATTATTTCCATTATTACGTACAATTAATTAATTACGTGCATTATATTGCAATATTGAAATATATTATATTATAATAATATAATATTATATATAAAAATAAATTGTATTAGATTATATTATAATATTATAGTATTATATATAAAAATAAATTGTAATAGATTATATTATAATATTATAGTATTATATATAAAAATTAATTGTAATAGATTATATTATAATATAATATCATTAAATATTATAATGATGCGTATTATAGTATTCACTTTGGAAGAAGATAAATTCGTCGATAATAGATAAAAGATAACAGAAATAGGTCAATGTACGATGAAAAAGTAGAAAAGTAATACTAGCTATCATTATTGGGCGGCAATAATAAATACTATTAGATTATATGCTTTTATACTGTATTTGTACTGTGTTCTATTCATAAACATTTAAGTGACGAATATATATCCATGTATAACATACATCCACGTATGTTTATATATAGGGGAATTAAGGCCAAAGTGAAACATTTAAGATATAACAGCACACAAAGACCACGAAGATAACAGAAGCAAGTCTATTTTTTTTACCATACTGTATTATATACATTAGTTCTCGAAAATTTACAATACAAAAGCTTTGCCGCTTCTGCAACCTCATAAAATTATTTATTTATGAAAGCTTTTACAATTTTGTTCACTTTGACCCGTTAGCAGGGTAAAAAAAATTGATACAAGGATAAAGTAAAAAGTAAATTGCGAAATAAGAATATTAGAAAAAATTTGTAAAAGCATTTTTACTCAATACAAGCTTATGAAAGATTTCTTATCACTTGTAAGCGGGAAAATTGTATCTACACGTATCTACATACTATTTGAATATAACTGAACTTGAAGAAAAGTTGGAATACGTTGTAAACGTCGAAAAGGAAACAATTGTTTGTATTCTGTTGAAAATTGTATTCGAGCTAAAAGTACTGGAAATAAAAGTTACATACTGAATCGAACATAAATGAATTTTTCGTCCATTGCAAATCCATTACAGGGATATATTTCAATCTGTTCCTTTCACTTTGCTCCAGATTCATCGAAAAAAAAAAAACTATACTATAAATCTGACGTAGAATTTGTAACTTATTATTTTTCTATTTTGTTTTATTATCGTATTTTTCGTATGGTTGCAATATGCATATTGCAATCTTCGTTGCAAAGTACTTAACACATTTCTCACCGACAGCCAATTAACAGGCTTTTTTTTATCGATAACCTATGAATCGGCTTTTCACTGTCTACATCAATAGTTTCCACATTTTTTAAGCCCACGATTCAATTTGAAAAGCGATAATTTTTCACGACCTGCTCGCTTATACTTTGATGCAAATTTTAAATGGAAAATGTGCTGCGGCCAATCATTTTGTAGCTGGTGAAAATCTTTTAATATATTAATTACTCATTAATTACTTACTAGATATATTAATTACTCTCATATTTTGGATAGGTGTACGTTCATTTATGTTCACTGGCACCTTAAACGTTTAACAGTAAGTAGTAAAGTTTTGATTTCACAAGATGATTCACGCTATGTTCCTTTTTATATTAGTTTCTTCTTTCTTATTGTATTCTATGTAAATTTTATTTCACCGAATATTTCATGTTCGAATGTAAACCGGAAGCCATCCGAAGCCTAATGCTACGGATTAAGTTAAACAAATAAATAAAATTACTCTGATATTTTAATATTTGACCAATAGTTTAAGTATCGTTGTTCTATATTGTTAATAATAATTCACCCAAACAATTGAAACAAAATGGTGTTTTAAATACTTATTTTACTTCACGTATTTCTATACGATAATCGAAGCCAGCTGATATATACCGATTAGATTTTAAATTTGATTCTACTGATATTTTATTTGAACTTGTCTAATTCCTAACAGATATGTAATATGTTACAATACCAAATCGTTGCATCATTCGAGATATTAAAAGAGCAAAATGACGCCTTAGAAAATCACAATTATGTTTGCGACAACGTGGAAATCATTTCCAACAATTGTTCAATTAAAAAATACATATATATATATATATATATTAATATATTATTATTATTATTATTATTATTTTATTTATCCACGGGATAAAAAGCCCATTAGTAAAGAAAGTGATGCAATTCTAGAATATTAAATGCAATGAAGTATGAGACTGAATGAGCAATTACAAGCAGATATAGATAAATATATATATATATATATATATATATAAATAATCTATATAATATATAAATATATATATAAAAATACTTTATTTGCGTGATTCGACACACTAATAAATATTACGTGTATAAACTACCATGCAATCGACATTAAACCCAAAGAAAAAAAAACAAAAATGTTTGCCAATATAAATAGAAATAATCTACAACGAAATTTGCTGACAATGAGTTCAGATTTAATCGAATGCACACGTATTTGATGCAGATTTCGAGTCATTCTTCTCGGAAATAAAGTCCCGTATGAAAAAGTTCATTTTCCTATTTTTGATTTTGTTATTTATCTAGTAACATCAACAACTTCCCGTTTTTATCACCTGTATTTTCTTCGGTTTGAAATTGATATCTTTTCCGATAGAAAGAGATAAACTATTTCATTGGTAGTAAAAGCTACATAATCCTAATGGATAGAATGATACATCACTTTTATTATTGACGCAACTATTATATACTATTACTATACTATACTATTATAAATATTTCTATAATCGACCTTCTGCTGGAAATAAAATTGTTTTCGAAAAGAACCTGTTCAAAAAGTTCCTAATGTTAAAATTGGTTGAATAGTTTATTAACAGCAATAGTCTATTAGAACAGCAGATGTGTTAACGTGAAAGAAGATTTTTGCAACGTTCAAATTCATCGATGTCTACTCGATACTTGCTTGCAAGCTTTTTGCCAAAAATTCAACGAAATTCATCCTGCAAACAATGTATACGTCTAATTAAGCATCTTGCAACTTCTGCCAATTATTTTTCATCGAAACGATCTCCACTGGGACGTCGTCTTGAATCGAATGAAACGATAAGACATAAGCATCGAATTAAGCTTTCATCCCAGAAATGTTTCCTTTTATACCGACTTCGACACATTGTTATAAAAATATTAATAACACAACGAAATATTAAAGACACCGATGGTAATTGGGAACTAAATCTACTCTAAGCGGGAATTCGGCAAGTCTACTTCATATCATCGATGCTGTCTATTGCATAACTGTTTCTCAGAAGATAAAGACAAACAAATAATTAACCACGACTGCAAGTCATCTTTAATGACGTTTCTCAGCTCACCGCGTGTATAAAGCTAAGAATTCTAAAAAGATATACGCAGTCGTCCCTGGGATCTTGTACATATAGGTACAAATCAGTTACGTCGTATGAAATAGAGCTGCGTAAAATCGTTACGTAATCCCTGTGTACAGTGAAAACACATACTCGTATACTTATGGTAAAATTTTATTCGATTCAGAATGCGTTACGTTCATTTAAATTAAATAAATAATAAATAATTGGCCAAACGAATAAGTTTAACCATCACTTAAATGTTAAAGTGAATTCAACGATGGCTTTGAACAACTTCTCAGGTGACGTTCATGGAATAGTTTGCGAAATTTCGAATGACCGAAAACAATGATAAACTACTTCGAAATCATATGCGGTGTAACCGCGTTGCTTCTCGCCGTTTATTACTATGCAACTTCGAACTTTGATTTCTGGAAAATTCGTGGAGTAGCTGGCCCACGACCGATACCATTCTTTGGAACCGCTAAGGATTTTATGCTTGTGAAAGTATCACTGGCCGATCATTTTAGAGACATATACAACAAATATAAGAACGAACCAATAGTAGGTTTGTTTATGGGAAAAACACCTACGGTTCTTTTAAATGATCCGGAATTGATCAAAGATGTCCTCATCAGAGATTTCACCAAATTTGCCAATAGAGGAACCAGAATTTACGAAAAGGTAAGAGAATCGTTTCGTTTACATTATTGTAGAGCAAACGTTCGTAGTATGGAACACGTGATTTTAAAACATTGCCAAAAATAGAAGAATTTGTCATTTTGAATGGAATCAACGCGATGGTGGCGACAGATAAGCTAATACACAGTGTTAGTAAGTGTGATAATAAAGGTAATTAAGTGTGATACAATTCAAATGATTTGGAATTATACTGAAATAATTAACGAACGTAAAATTTAACGTTTCGAAGGACGCTAATTGAACGTGAAACACATCTAAGAAATTTGTAAAGAAAAATCACGAAACCTTACTTTAATTACGAGAGATGACTAATTATGTAAATTATTTTCAAACGATCATAGTTAACTCCTTGTCCTTCGATTATTTTACCTACTCAGGCACTGCATTAGTTGATCACTATTTTCGTATCGTTTGAATATTGTTTAATAATCTCTAATCATATAATACAAAAATAAAATTAGAGTTCAAATTAAATTTCGTCCTTAGTAATGATGTGAATTTTTGTTGAATCTGTGCCGTAATTCATAGGACGAGTATAACTCGTTAACGTAGGGCAAATGGTTAACCATTTCCCTACAAATATTTGTAGCCGTACTGCTTTTGTAATAATAAAAATAATCCCCATCCGTGCATTGAGAATGTTTGTAATTTTACAGTACCGCAGCGAAAGGGTTAACGATGAAATCATACGAAAGTAATACTCTGTAAAATATTCAACAATTTCACTCGCCTTTCGGACATTTGTTTAAAAATTGAACATTTTTATTAAACATTCGCAGACAGATCCGCTATCGCCGCATCTCTTCAACTTGGAATCAGAGAGATGGCGACCGTTAAGATCGAAGCTCTCCCCGATATTTACATCCGGTAAATTGAAAGAAATGTTCCACCTTATAGTAGAATGCGCCCAACACTTGAAACAATACTTGGACAAACGAATAGAGAACGGAGAGCCTATCGAGTGTCGCGAATTAACGGCAAAATATACCACCGACGTTATCGGATCATGCGCTTTCGGAATCGATATGAGTGCACTTGCCGATGAGGACAGTGAATTTAGACGAGTGGGCAGAAAAGTATTCGCCGGAAGTTTCGAGAACGTTATACGAACGAAGATGAGGCAATTCATGCCGATGGTGTACACTTTACTCGGCTATGTGTGGCCCGACCGAACGTTGGCCCCGTTCTTTAAGAAAATTGTCACGGATACTATAAAGTATAGGAAAGAGAACAATGTCGTGAGGCCTGATTTCATTCATATGCTGATGGAACTTCAGAAACATCCGGATAAGTTGGATAACCTTGGTGAGTTCAGTAAAATTTCTACAGTAAAATTTCTTCGTTATATGAACATCCTTTATGTGAACTTTCCATTATACGTACGCTCTGCTATTTGAACGGTATTCCTACTATCGTACTGCATATGAACATTGCTAATTACTTGACTTTGTGGAACGAAATTTATCACAATGACTCAGCTTGAAAGTAACAAACTCGAAAATGGAAAATTTGCAAACAAACTTGGCATAAAAATATGGTGTTGTAAAATCAGTGATCTTCATTATAAAAATTCGGAAACGTGATGTGAAAGAAATGCAAATGCAAATAACAAATGGTTCGAGGTTTAACGAAAGGAACGCAATACATCGGACTTGTTTCTATCGCAGAAATTACGTGATTTGACTGCTAACAAAATTTGGCATCTATGAATCTGATTTCTTCGACTTTGTTAAAAAAAAGACGCAAGATTGAAAAATATTGTTCCTTTCCGATTTTATGTAATTCGCATTCATTCTATTCTGTCTCAATTATTATTGCATCAAATCGAACGCTAAACGCTTGTTTATTATAAATATAGTTCCTCGCGTTAACGATTTAGAATTGGCCCAAGCGGAGTACAATTTAAATTGTTCGCGATCGATGCGTTTTCAGAATTCACGGATGCGCTGCTCACGGCGCAAGTTTTCGTGTTCTTCGCAGCGGGTTTCGAAACATCGTCCACGACCATGAGCAACGCCCTTTACGAACTGGCTCGAAATCAAGACATTCAAGACAAACTTCGCGAGGAGATCAAAAAGCATTGCGGTAAAAACAGTGCAGAGTTGAAATACGAAGAAATCAAGAGAATGGAATACTTAGATAAAGTATTTAAAGGTACGCGTGTACCCATAATGTTGATCGACGTTGACGAAGTTGACTAGCTTGATTTCTGATTTAACAGCAATAGCATCAAAAAATCTTTCTTACCTGTAATATTATATTTTACAAATTTTCGTGCCACTTTTATTATTCCAAAATATGTAAATATTTGAACTTTAAAACAAGCTTGCGGACTTTCGTGACTGACTACTTATACTGGCACGCTTACAGCTTTAACCCTTTCGCTACTACACCTTAAAAATTGCGAATCCAAAGCATAAAAATGAATCCCTTTAATTAATACGAGAATAGTATAAACACGAGCATTTGCTTGTTCTGTGCAATTAATTATGGTGTATTATTGTCGCACGAATCGACAAAGAAACAGTACTGCACTATAAAGAAAATATATGAATGCTTTTAGCGAATAATTGTGTAATTTTTCAAGCCGCGTATATACGTGCTTCGTAGCGAAAGGGTTAATCAAGCATAGAAATAGTAGTTCGTGGTTCACATTTTATAATACAATTTGATCAACGTGAATTGTTTGTTTTTGCAGAAACTCTAAGGATGTATCCACCAGGAGCAGTTCTATTAAGAAAATCAATATCGCCGTACACTTTCAATAGCATAAAGGTTTCTATACCGAAGAACACACCGTTATTTGTTCCGGTATATGGAATCCATAGAGATCCGGATATATACCCCAACCCTGATTGTTTCGATCCTGAACGTTTTAACGAAGATGAAGTTGCAGCTCGTCACCCTATGAACTATTTACCTTTTGGCGATGGGCCAAGAAACTGCATCGGTAAGTTCAATTATTTGATTAGTCTTACTTTTCCAGAGACACCTCGCGACTCTAATCTTACATGATTGACTTAAGCATCGGTTAGAGTATGAAAACAGAGAAGTAAACACGTGTACCGAAATCATTGTAAAGTTTCTATTTCTATTTATTTTTTATTATAGATAACATTTTAATTTAAAGTCGCTAATATATATATATATATATATATATATAAAATTCCGCTGCTATTTGTTAATCGTTAACAAAGCCGAATCCCGAACTTCGTGCGGTCTTGAAATCAGAGATCCAAAATAACAATTATTTGAAACATTTTGCGTTGAGAAAGATCTAAGTTAAGTGATAATTAATTTTGATCTGTTTCGAAAGTGATCATCATTAACTCTTTGCACTCGAACAATTTATTAAAAGAATAATAATAAGTGAAGTTATTGCGATTTGTGTTTGACGACTGAAAATTATTTGCATTTTATCTACATCTCTGTAGAGGATTTCTCGAATTTGAAGAGACAAATTGAAACAAAGGGTTAAATATTATGTTTAACAAATTTGAAATCAAGGGTTAAATTCTGAAGAAACTTTCCAAGAATCGAGACCATTGAAAAATATCGATTTGTAACTGTTCCGATTGCGTATAACAATTCGACGTGATTAAAATAATGATTTGGTTACCTGTAACCATTATCAATGAGCGAAATTTATGTTTGGTTATAGGTAATTATTATCAGTGACCGGAATTTTATTTCTTATATCAATTTTTGTTACGATTCGTTAATATTTTTCAGTCGCATTTAAAATTGTCATCTTACTTAATTAATTCACGGCGTTGCCTTATTTCCAGGTGCACGTTTCGCAGTTTATCAAACGAAAATTGGACTAATTACGATTCTTCGTAACTACAAAGTTGATATTTGCGAAAAGACGATGACTTCGTACGAATTAGACCCACGTGCCTTTATACTGACTCCCAAAGAAGGGATATATTTAAAATTAACAAAATCATCACGTTAATGCAAACATACGCGTATTATCGTCGCTTTAAAGAAAGGCAATTTTTAAATTTATTCTTAGCGGGTCAGAAAATGAAAATCAACTCACGCTACAAGTGCACAAGATAGCTTCTAGTCAAGAATGTATAAACATCGACAGCTAATAAGGATAGTTTTTATTAATTTAGGAATGGCATTCGAATATTTAGCTATTTCGCAACGTTAATTGTAGTGTAATGTAAACTAACAATAACAGAAGCGTTATTGTGATTTAAACAAGGAGCGTGGATGAATTTTTAACGTACGATTGGCCAAGTTTTCAGAACGCATATATACGTCCTTGGTAGCGAAATGGCGAACGAACGCCAATTGTAATTATCTCTTCCATATTAGCGTATTTAAGGATATTTTTGTACTGCTATTGTAAATGATTAAAAATCCTTAATATATTTTTAATAAAATGACAGAATAATTTCCGAATGGATGAATGCATATTCGATCATGCATTTAACAAATGGAATAATTTAAAATGACAATTCATGCACATTGTCCCACACAATATACCACTGATAAGATAATGATTCTACATACAAAAATAAGCCAACAATATTACATAAAATTGTTTTGTCCAAAGCTTAATTTTCGAGAAAATTGAATTTAAAGATTATATAATATGATCTACACGTTCGCTGAACTGATTCACTGGACCTATACCGATATTCGTATTCGATAATATTAAAGATGTTTCTCTGACAATGAGAAGAGTTACGCTGGCCAGTTATGCGACGGAGTTGTACTCTAGGTACAAAAATCAACCTACTTTTGTGTTGCGTCGTAGCAACACTCACCGCAATTTTTCGCGAAATTTCACGGGATTGTGAATCCCGTTTACGCGGATCGCAACGATGATTCAAACGCCGACTGTATCGAATCTTATCGTTAATCGATCCCAGTCTGCTTAGGGTGGCTGAATGAATTGACATTCGCGCAACTTAACAGTCGTATATATTAATCGATACATACTTAACTACGAAGCTAGTGGTTGAGTTTTCTAAGCATGTGTCGCGTGTTAATATTTGAAGACGACTGTGTGTTGTTCGAGGACTAGGGGACGACTCGTGGATGACTGACTATCGCGACCTATGCTGCCGATCGCGAAGTCACCGAGTTTCTAACTTGCTCGCTGATTGGTTTCTGCGTGTATTCTAGGATGGGAAATTCACGGGCGAGGTACAAGTCGGCGTATGGATTAAATAATATAATTATTGAATAACAAAAACTAAATGGTACACTATTATAAAAGAGATCGTGATATCGCTACTACACTAAATTGAAGTATCCACGCTATTTTCTACGCTACACTCTACGACCTGCCTTCTCGGCGTCTCACGATGCTCTCTCTATCTCCGAGCCCTTCTCCTTCGGTATGGCAATCCTTAAAACTAAACTTAAACCTAGGGAGGGTAAGGGAAAACTGTCCTGCACGGTCACATCGGGACGCGTCTGCACAGCGTCGGCTCAACGGGTCCTGTCATAAATTGTAACGAACGAAAGCTTAAACTAAAACTACGTCCTTTCGTCCGTTCTCACTCCTACAGTATTTTTTACAGTTACCAATCAGCGAGACTAATCGGAGCCCCGACACAACTTTTCGCGCCCTTAACGCGCTCGCTATGGAAAAGAGTGTCGCGGTTCTTGTGGGGGGTGACGACATTCGACAACGTTGTGGAAATTCCTGCAGTTGGTTCACCGTTCGGTATCTTTATCATTACTAACACACGTCGAACTACCCTTCAGAATTTCCCGGTTTATGGTACCGGTCACGGTTATTGAGAAGCGAAATAAGCGACCGTCTAATACTCGTCGAGACTGAGTTATAAATTGCCTTCTTTCGCCAGGACATAAAGTAATTCTAAAACGATGCTAATTGTAAACTAAAATTCCTTAATCTGAAAAATAACCATCTGTTCACGTCCGCGTCATAAACCGTGTTGGCGACGATCGTCAACAGTTTGGATTTCTTTTTTATGAGACGAAACACTTACGCTCGTTGCGCGCGACTTAGATCTCGTTGAAGCTATTCCAATTAAGGATTTCTTTACGTTTGACGATCGAGGAACCGACGTCCTTGAACAGGTATGTTTACGCAATGTCTTGTTTATGCGAATAGCATGAATGGGCAATTGAATAAGTTATGGAAATTCATAATTGCATGCAAAATTATGGAAAACATGTTTTGCTTCGTAATGCTCTACAGTTATCGGTTCTAAATTCAGGCTTGAATTTAATTATAAAACGGCATCTTTTTTCCTGTTCCATTACCTAATATTTGTTTTAGCCACATTTCTACATAACCCTTCGAGTGCTATAGACGCATATATACGAATTAACGAATTTTCGTATATTACAATCGCGGCGTGAATAAAAATAGTGAAGGTTTGAAAGAAATATTTGTTTGGGAGAAGTATAAATGTTCCGTTTAATGCTGCGCGAATAAATAAATATAACAGTAACTTTAATCAAAGCTTTATCCAAAAATACTGCTAACTCTGGCAAAAAGTTTTCGATTAATCGCGTCAACGTAGAACTCACTAAGAAAGCTAACATTTTTGAAGTGCAAAATACTGTTCCACAAATACAAGATTTATGGAGAAATTAAATAAATCTAACGTGAAATAAATGAGGAAAGGAAAGGAATAAAAATATTTGTCTATTATTCAATAGAAGACGGCGAGACAAAAATAAATCTACAAAAGAATAAACGATATTCTGCTTAATATTTTCTAATAATTCCACGTTCACGAATGATTACTTTGATGTACTGTAACAGGCGGGAGTAACTATGACTCTCTTAAGTGGCGATCGTTTGAGATGTCGGGCCGGCTTGCCGGTACTAGTATCCGAGATCAGCCCTTATGTAGATCTAGTTAGCAAGTGGACACCTCTTCGTTGGTTCCCGCCACAAGTACCTTCTTCGGAAGAGAAACTAAGATCCACCGCTGCGGCTGCTAAGACAGCATTGCCACGAGTCGGCGTCGTTGACCAAATGGCTCTTATGTGGCAAACCCCATTGAGGCATCGCGGGACAGTGCGCATTAGCGTACTGGTGCTCAAAATGGACGGCCCAGCGGCGAAAGCTTCTGACGCCAAACTCGTACGTGGCGACACGTATGCCCGCTAGAGACTGAGTCTTGTACTGGCAACCTTACCTCCACGTGGTCCCCGCTGGGCAACGGTGCACATGTGTAACTGGCTTGCTGGTTACACAGGTGTAGCGGCTAAAAGGTTCGCTTCCCGAAAGGGACAGTTTACCCTTCTGATGATCCTTCAGCGGTGAAGGAGGGGTTTTCCCAAGCCCGCCGTCCATAACATCTACGGACGTGACCCTTGAAAGTGGTGATACGCACCCTTCCATCGCTGGTATAGGCTAAAGCCTCGGAACAGCAAAGCTTTGGGGCCTTGTGCCGCCATTAGAAGCTTACGAAGACAATAATTCTGTACTGTAACATTGATACAACGAGATCTCCACGATACGTACATGGAATTTCTTTTCACGATACGTTTATTAATTCTCGAAGCTGTTTTTAACTTTTGGACACATTTCTATTAACTAATTTTACTCCGTCGTGTCTATATATATTCTATTAGATTTTATAATTATACAGCATAGCAGCTTGCACCACAAAAACTTTACCTTTTTTAGCTACGTCTATATTATCGCGTTTGACCGAAAATTATTTGCCATGGATATATTAAAGCTCGGGCAGAATTAAGTGCACGCTTTTCAAATCGTTTTTCTCGAAAACGAAGCTTCATATTGTGAACATTTTATGGTATACTTTTATTACACTCGCCGATAATAATATATTCGTTACGTACAAACGGAGAGGAATTATAAGAACAAATTTCCTGGAATCATAATTAATAGCTTTCAAGTTGCAACAGTCAAGCTATGTAAATATATTTCGACTTTGAATATTTGCAATAATTTATCAGTGAAAAAGACAATTGGGTGTATGCTAACTTCTACGTAATCGAAATTGCAAATTTATACCTTCTACCAGTGAAAAGTTACTAGTCACTTTAACGAATTAGATATCCACACTATACATAAAGGTAAAAAGAACGCTGAGCATAATCAATTACTATAAAAGTACACTAGCATAAATGTCATAATTAGTGGAACAGTTTTAAAAACGCAGTGCTAAGCGGTAAGTAGAATAAGCAGTGTAAAGTCTTAATTATAGACATTTATGTTCTACTTTTATTCCATTTTATTTGCCTTCAATCGAGTGAGTAAAACTAGCTCACAGTTTCATAGTTAAATTAGGAACGTTTCACTTATTCGACACAAAATGGGTAACTAATAATAACGGTGAATTAAAATTCTATTGCCTACATTAACGCTAAGTTTACGGACGTTACGTGTATGATTCGACAGGCTTCCGGGAAAATACGTATACCGTATATAGATCTTCGAACGTGGAAGCGTGAGGATGAACAGAATCACGTAGAATACATATTCGTACCATTGTATTAATTAAACTTAAAACATAAAGTATCGAAAAATAATATTTATGGTGTCTATAATTTTAGGTACGAAATCTGAAACGCGTTCCGTAAACCTAGCGTTAATACCCCCCGAGTATTTTGTAATTTTTATGAACTCGTAAAAGCGTTACTATTTTTCTTTTTTAAACGTTTCAAAGCAATATCACTCCGTATTCGCCCGGGTATAATTATTATCTTCGTTGTTTAATGCATTCTCAGAAACGTAGGATCAACTTTTAACTCGACTATCTGCTACGCATAAAAAGCAACGATGAGCGTGACGATTCTGTGCGTGGCCGCATTGCTTATCGTTGTCTGGTATTACGTCTTCGAGTATAATTTTTGGAGAAGCCGTGGCGTACCTGGTCCACGGCCAATCCCATTTTTTGGAAACAGTTTACGCTTGACGCTTGGAATAACTAACATGGTCAACTATGTCGATGATATTTACAAGAAATATGAAAAGGAACCATTCGTTGGATTGTACATGAGGTCGCCCCATCTTATTGTAAAGGATCCAGACCTCATTAAAGATATTCTCATTAAGGATTTCCATTACTTCATGGATCGAGGTATAGGTTCCTTTGAAAAGGTACGAAAGATTCAAATTCGTTAAAAGGTATAGCGAAAGTAAACGAAGCACTCTTTCTTTAAAATGCATATCAAAGGCTCGAAGGTTCGGGGATTTGAAAGCTTACAATTGCAAGAGCCGCGAAAAATTGAACACGTGAAAATATTGTGACGCGTGCAAATATTTCGATGGATTCGATCGTGTAAATAAATGATTGGATCGTTATGGTAAACATCGTTAATCCGGAACACTTGATTTTAAAGTTCTGCCAAAAATAGGGGAACGAAAGGAATTTTGCATTTCGAATTTCTTCAACAAAAGTTTTCAAATGACGGTACGAAGAATCGTGGACTTTGTTGTACATTTTCAATTACGTAGCTATGAATTCATTCTATTGAACGTATTGAAAAAAAATGTTCATAAACAAAAGAGCGGTTGAACAATCGTATGCTTCACACTGAAACGATCTTTACGTTAACGACGTTCTAAAATAGTTAAATAAAGTTACGCGCGAAGCTTAAAGTGGCAGTACGTGGTAAATACGTCTACCCTATGTTGTTTCTTCGAAACAGAAAACGTGGTTCATATTCCGACCTTCTTCCCTAATAAAATAATACTTAATACTCTTAACATTTCAGCGACGGTATTCCAATATATCGTGCCTATTATCTAAAATGTTCGCAGACGGAACCGTTATCGGTGAACCTTGTAAATCTGGAGCCGAATAGGTGGCAACCGCTGAGGAAAAGACTTAGCCCGCAATTCACAACCGCGAGATTAAAAGACATGTTTACCCTTCTGCTAGCTTGCGCCGGACACCTTGAAAAGTATTTAGAAAATTTAGTTAAGGACGATGGGATAATAGATGTTGGAGAATTGTGCGCGAAATACGCGACCGACTGCATTACTTCTTGTGGATTTGGAATCGAAGGGAATTCATTGTCGGGCAAAGATGCAGAGTTTCGTCAGAAAGGGAAAGAAATGTTCACGCCAAATTGGCTAAACTCCTTCCGATTAAAAATGAGATTGTACGCGCCAAGCCTGTACCAGTACGTCGGTTACATTCTATCAGAGAAAATATTTACTCCGTTTTTTACCCATCTGGTAAAGGAAACTATGAAATATAGAGAAGAGAATAACGTATTGAGACCCGACTTCATCAATACGCTTATTGAACTTAAAAAGCATCCGGAATATCTGCCTAATATCAGTAAGTTGGTTACAGTCACTCGAAAAAGCCTAAATTAAATTCGATTAAGCGATACTTACGTCGAATGTAACGATACAAAGGTGTACGAATACTTTTGAATCTCTAACTGATTCCTCGTTTAACGCGGTTCGTTACGATTAATCATCTTATCAAAATTAAAACGATAGTATTCATTCGTTAATCTCAATATGCAAGCGTAACATGGAATACAAGTATAAAAGCTACGATGATAATTTGAAAAGAACGTAGTAGCATCCAGTTCAGTTTTAGTTCCATAATGCGGCCTCACGTTTTAGAACTTACGGATTCTTTTATCGCTGCACAAGCGTTCATCTTTTTCGAAGCTGGTTACGAAACGACCTCGTCCACGATGTCAAACGCCCTTTACGAATTAGCGCGAAATCAACACGTTCAAGACAAGCTGCGTAAAGAGATCAAGGAACAATATGCCAAACTTGGTGGGCGCATACAATTCGATGACCTGAAGACGCTACCGTATTTGGACAAAGTATTCAAAGGTACCCGCTTACGAATTTCAGAGTTCAACTAATCATTTGTTCAGTTTCGTTTTTCTGAGCTAAAAGCAAGGTAGCAAATCGAACGATTGACAATTTGCAGAAACGTTAAGGATGTATCCACCAACGATGACACTACAAAGAAAGACAACTGCTGATTACACCTTTAAAGATTACAATTTTACGATACCGAAAGGTACAATGATATATATTCCACAATATTCGCTACAAAGGGATCCTATTGTTTATCCCAATCCTGACACTTTCGATCCCAAACGTTTTAACGAAGATGAAGTTGCTGCTCGTCACCCAATGTATTATCTGCCTTTCGGTTTTGGCCCAAGAAACTGTATTGGTACGTATTTTTAATTACAATAGAATCCGGTTACTACAATCGCGGATAACGTTGTTAATCGGTTATTATCATCATAAACGACGGATCTCAAACCACTCCATATGAAATTAGTTAAAAACAAACCGGTTATTGTAATCAAACTTCGGTTGTCGTTATCAATTACGATAATTACACTTTTTGGAACAAACGGTAAGAAATCTTAGCATTTAGAACTTTCGGACTAACAGTTGGTGGACCTTCCCTTCAAAACTTACTTTCAACTAAAGCATAGCCTTTATTTTACCATATTTTACTTGCTATACGTGTATAATACTCTGCGTAAATTTCCAGTAACAAATCATCTTTTTTTTTTGTTTTCAGGTATGCGTGTTGCGTATACCGAATGGAAAATTGGCATAATAACGATTTTGCGTAAATATAAAGTGGAAGTTTGCGAGAAAACTGTCCCACACAGATATGATCCAAATATTCTACTACTAGCACCAACGGATGGAATACATTTGAAACTAACAAGAGTAGAAAATTAATATGATTTCGTTACTTGCTAAAATAATAGAAAGAAAGAAAATGAAGCAAAGCAAATGTATTAATGATATGAATAAAAGAAACTGCAGAAAAGTATTCACTTCGGTATTTATAATAGCTTCCTATACTAGTCGCAAGTAAGTCTGATAAATAGATTTCCATTTTGAATGTGCAAAACGGATGGCGACTCAAACCCAGCGACATAAAAAGATACGATTTCGTGAGAAGAAAGTAGTCAATTTTCTTTAAAAATCATATTTTGCGATGTGCTAATGATGATTGCTCTTTTTGTTCTTTTATCGTTCCATTTAAAAAAAAATACGACCACCTTTTGATCGCGAAAAATATAATTTTGGAAAAAGTAGATTGTTTAGTGTTGTCTAATAAAAAAAATAAAAAAACGGCGTTGCTTTCAACTGTATATTGGCCGATAAATTTTGGATTTTAAGTGGTCCAAATAGGAACAGTATTTGTTCCGATTAAGAACGCTGTTGTTTAGTAAAAGCTTATAAAAAAATAATCCCCTCCCAGTTCCACCAATCGCACAGGAGATGTAAATATCAAAAGCGCTGCGAATTTTCGAACAAGCCATTATATTTTTGCACGTCACGCGTATTCTGCACTTTTTTCGCGCATTCAAATTTCTGATAAATGCACCAAAATTCGCGATCCTTCCAGTCATTAGAATATCTGTGTTAGAAGTGATTTCTCTATCTGTCTATGTCAAATGGGTCAGTAGATAATGCACTTATCGCATGTTCGAGTATTTAAGAAGCCGCAAAGTAATTATTCAATTGGTCCAATCGATGAAACAATCATCGCGAAGATTGAAACTCTGATAACATACCACCTATCGCCGATGAAATTTCTAGTAAAAAAAAACGATATTATGAAAACGAAATTATTTGTTAATCGTTACTTGATTTTGACCAAAATAACTAGATTCTTAATACGTTTCATTTCTCTTTATATTGTTACTATTCCTTAATAATAATAATAATGCACGGTGACTTCCCATGCTTTGACTGCGGCCACACTTTTTGCTATATTTCTTAAATCCGGTTCACTGTTATAGTTTCTGTTTGTTGTTAGCTCTACTATCAACGAAACGCAGAAAAACGTTCAGTATTGAAACAACTTTCATGCATGAAACTATTTGTTTGCATTTAATTTTGAACCGTGAAACATACGTATACACATTACTATAATAAAATATTCACATATCAACGTAATAACAATGATTATTTTTCAATTACTGATTGAAATAAATTTCGCTCATGTCTGATTTGTATCGGTTTAATTTTCATTCCGGATATAAGTGATCCGTGCTTACTCTGTCGTGTACACATAATAAATGAATAAATCACTGGAGAAACACGAATAAGTGAGTGAATGCGATCCTCGTCAAACTTTTGATACCTTGCAAAAATGATCGTTAACCTGAACGCGAACACGAACACGATTAATTCTGTGCATTGAGCATCGTTAAACGAATTCCATTCGACAAAAGCAGAACAATTTCAAGAATCCGTAGCATCAGGCTGAAAATAGCAATAAAAACATTCCAAAACGTATGCAAACACAAGTATCTTCAAGATATTTACAACGCGTAGCCACGATAACTCTACAAATAATTCCACGATAAGTTCAACAGTTTCTCTAAAAGAATACGACGTAACGTTATTCGAGATAAACTCATTTCACAGTAAACTATAAACCAAGCATCGAATCGTTGGTCGGTTTAAAAATTACCAAATATGGCTGATTATTTTCAAATATTGAGTGCAATTGTTGCAGTGTGCCTTCTTTTATATTACCATTTCACGTCGTCGTTTAATTTTTGGAAAGATCGTCTAGTGCCTGGACCTAAACCGACATTAGGATTCGGTAATATTAAAGATGTTCTTCTGAGAAGAGTTGCGCTGGGCAGTTACGTGACGGAGGCATACTTCGAGTACAAAAGTGAACCTATGTTTGGAATTTTTATGAGACGAACACCTACGCTCGTTGTGCGCGACTTAGATCTCATTAAAGATATTCTAATTAAGGACTTCACCACGTTTGACGATCGAGGAACTGGCGTTCTCGAACGGGTACGTTTACGCAATGTTGTGCATATGCCGATAACACAAATGGCCGATTGAATAAGTTATGGAAATTCACTATCGAATGCAAAATTCTTGAAAATATTTTCACGTGTCTGTAATGCTCCACAGATATCGGTTCTACGTTTAAACTTAAATGTAATCATAGAACGATATTTTATTGCTTTCCCTTGCTTCGTCACCTAATATTCTACTTTTCATGTTTTAGCCACATTTCTATTTAACCCTTTGAATGCTATGGAAATATATGCATACGCGATAACGAATGTTTCTATATTATAAACGCGACGCGAATAAAAATGGTCAATGTTTGAAATGAACACATGTTTGGGAGAAGTATAAATGTTCTGTTTAATGCTGAGCGAATAAATAAATATAACAGTAACTTTAATCAATGCTTTATATCAAAATACTGCTACCTCTAGCAAAAAGTTCTCGATTAATCGCGTCAACGTAGAACTGACTAAGAACGCTAATATTTTTGAGGTGCAAAATACCGTTCCACAAATGTAAAACCTATGGGGAAATTAAATAAATCTGATACGAAACAAAACGAGGAAAGGAAAGAAATAAAAATATTCGTCTATTATGAAAAAGAATGCAGCGAGGGAAATAAATATACAAAAAGATACACGATACTCTATTTAATGTCTATATTACTTAATATTTCCTAATAGTTCACGGTACACGCACGATTGTTTTGCCGTACTATAGCACCGATATACTTTCAAATTTCCGCGACACGTAATTGAAATTTCTTTCCACGATCATTTTATTTAACCTGTTAACCGCGGAATGTTTCAATCAGAATCTTCTCTATACGTGTAAAATAAAACGGAATAAACAGGAATTAATATCGTTTAGATTAACTATAATTACTCTGAATAAGAAACGCAAAGTAACGTGTTCTTGATGCCAATATAAAGATGCTTTAGAAAGTACATAATGAATTTCTGTGAAAGTAAAATGGTATATCCAAAACATTAACAACTCGAGGCGAGTTAACTGGTAATCCGCGGTTAACAGGTTAACCGTCCCCATCAAGCGACAACGTTTGATCATTTGAACTGTTTTTAACCTCAGGTTGAACCCTTGTCTCAAAATATTTTCAACTTCGAGTCAGCGAGATGGCGTCCACTACGAGTAAGACTCTCGCCTGTATTCACATCCGGCAAGCTGAAAGAAATGTTCCCACTGATATTGGAATGCGGTGACCATTTGGAACAATGTTTAGAGGAAGTGGTGGAAAAGGGCGAACCGATAGATTGTCGCGACATAGCAGCGAGATTCACCACCGACGTGATCGGAAGCTGTGCCTTCGGGATCAACATGAACGCACTCTCGGACGAACGTAGCGAATTTCGAAGGATAGGGAAAAAGATCTTCGATCACGACGCGTTAACTGCACTGCGATTCATGTTACGGCAAACTATGCCGAAACTGTGGAATTTGCTCGGATACGTGTTACCGTATTCGGAGACGACGAAATTTGTGACGAAAGCCATCTCGGAAACGATCAAGTATAGAGAGGAGAATAACGTTTTGAGGCCAGATTTTATAAGCACGCTGATCGAATTGAAAAAGCATCCGGATAAATTGGAGAATATCGGTGAGTCAATGCTAAAACCGTTGGCTTACGAATTTTTCGAAGATCATTCACTGAAACGTTGACTATCTTTTACCGCAATACTATATCGAATGCAAGACACGAAGATGTTATACGTAATTCGTACCTAGTAATCATCAGTCTCACAATCTTAGAACTTGGAATAGACTGAATTCAAATTTAGTAAAGAATACGGCTTGTTTTTATTGTAATTAGACTAAGCCACGAGTGTAGCTCGTTGTTATAAGCCAAAGGGTTAAAGACACGTTTAAAAATGACGAAGCTTTTGAACTTCTAAGCGTCGGAATTTACAAGCTTTTCAAATTTCAATTTCGAACTTCTAAGCGTGTGAATTTCCAAGCTATTCAAATTTCAATTTCGAACTTCTAAGCGTGTGAATTTCCAAGCTTTTTAAATTTCAATTTCGAACTTCTAAGAGTGTGAATTTCCAAGCTTTTCAAATTTCAATTTCGAACTTCTAAGAGTGTGAATTTCCAAGCTTTTCAAATTTCAATTTCGAACTTCTAAGAGTGTGAATTTCCAAGCTTTTCAAATTTCAATTTCGAACTTCTAAGCGTGTGAATTTCCAAGCTATTCAAATTTCAATTTCGAACTTCTAAGCGTGTGAATTTCCAAGCTTTTTAAATTTCAATTTCGAACTTCTAAGCGTGTGAATTTCCAAGCTTTTCAATTTTCAATTTCGAACTTCTAAGCGTGTGAATTTCCAAGCTTTTCAAATTTCAATTTCGAACTTCTAAGCGTCTGAATTTCCAAACTATTCAAATTTCAATTTCGAACTTCTAAGCGTGTGAATTTCCAAGCTATTCAAATTTCAATTTCGAACTTCTAAGCGTGTGAATTTCCAAGATTTCAATTTTCAATTTCGAACTTCTAAGCGTGTGAATTTCCAAGCTTTTCAAATTTCAATTTCGAACTTCAAAGCGTTGAAAGTCGATTTTCTCGAAAACAAAGCCTAGTACGGAAAAGTATTACTATGCGTTTCCATTACTATTTTATCGCATAGAACCTACTATAGATAAATTTACAAAATAGCATATTATTACGTAAAATTGATTTCAATAATTTCCCTTTTCTTGTGCCGTTTTATATATTTTGTCGAATGAAAATTTTGTACGTAATTTGACGGTTGAAGTTTTACATTTCATTTAAAAGAATCGTTTATTCGTCTAAATAAATGCAATCTGAATCTCATGTAACGCGATTTACGTAACATATTATTCCGAAACCTAACTCTCGCGTAATATGAAGATTGCCAATGAATCTCAATCGAGTTCTGTGCAATATTACAGAATTAACCGACACTATGCTCGCTGCGCAAGCTTTCATTTTCTTCGCGGCTGGATTCGAAACGTCTTCCACGACAATTGGACATGCTCTGTACGAAATGGCCTTGAACACTGACATGCAGGACAAACTTCGACTAGAATTGAAAGAGTTCAATGCCAAAAATAAAGGAAATCTGAGGTTCGAAGACATCAAGGAAATGAAATACTTGGACAAAGTGTTCAAAGGTATTCTTATCGTTAAAAATTAATTTTAACGAATTAAAAATTAATGTACGATAAAATGCAAGTATTCTATAAACTCTACCACTCAAATAAGCAAAAAACAAATAACACGTTGGGTGCAAAAACAACTTAATTCGATTTAGGTTTGGTAGCAAAGAAGAAACAAATAAAATACTTATTCGTAGATTCTATACTACGTAACGATAACGCAAAACAAACCAACTTTTCTAATATAATTAAGTATTCCAATCATTTGACAATAAATTACCAAACTAAAATACAGTCACTTGAAGTAATAGTCGTTGAACATCGGAAAATGCACAAACAGATTTAAGTTGTCTCAACGATTACCAGATATTTAAAAAAAAAAAAATAGTACTTTTAATCTTTTCCATTTTCATTCTTCAATGACGATTGTTCTTTTTAATAGAAACGCTTAGGAAGTATCCACCAGGGATGTTTTTGAGCAGGCAGTGCAACGTTAATTACACTTTCAATGGTACAAAAGTATCGATTCCTAAGGGGAGTAAAATACTTATTCCCTTGTACGCGATACAACACGATCCGGCCATCTATCCGAATCCAGAAACGTTCGATCCTGAAAGATTTAACGAGGACGCAGCGGCTGCGAGACACCCTATGGCTTATCTACCTTTCGGCGATGGACCAAGGAACTGTATCGGTAATTTGATAAACGATAATAAAATAATTAGTAGTAATACGCCAAATGAATAGACGTAAATATAGATTTAACTTCTTGGCTTACGAGTGTCGGCAGATAGCCGCCTAAACTCTCAATTTTCTGGGTAAATGTCGATTTTCAAAACGAGAAATTTGTGACCACTAATATAAAGACACTAACAGAAATGACATAATAAATATAAGAAACTAGTGATACTAATAAGCACTTTTGATAATAATTGGGCGAAAATTGGTTAACTATTATTAAGTTCTGTCTGTGATTAATTCATAACTGAATGGAAATTTGTTAAGTGTTAGTTTTTTCTCGTCCGCAAAGGGTTAAACCCTTGGCTTACGATGACGAGTCACACTCGTGGCACGAATTACACATAAATTCATTGAACGTAAGTTCCGTTTGCAATACAGCGTTATTTTTATTCTACCTTTAGTTTCCCTTTCGAAGATTGAGAATAATTAAACGCAAATTATGCGAAATATATTAATATTTTTAATAAATATGAGGACTGCGATCTGTTGACGATAAACTACGTAACTATAGTAGTCAAGAAATTGTAAGTGACGGGTTGAGTGTAAATATCTAATTGAGAAGAGGCAACAGAGGAAAGTGTGAATAGGCTATGATTTTGTAAGAATGAATGCAACTTGCAACTGGAAGTCATCCAAAGACGAAAGACACGGATTATAATAAATGCGATACAAATAATTAGTAGCAATTCTTTACTACGTTTATATTATTTATTTATTTGTTGTATTAGGTTTACGCCCATTACAAACTTCTTCTTACACGAGTAAGTGGTATTAGATTTTGTAGCTAAAACCTATTTGATACAGACTATGCATTAGGCTGTGTACATCTTTAAATTACTTACTTTACTGTAATATTAATTATCAGAGCAGACTTTCTTAATCCTATCCTGTACCTTAATTAACCGTAAGACTCTTCGGTATTGCCATGTTGCTTCGCAGCTCCAAACATTTTTTAGGGAAAAGATTTGTGAAATTACTCAGAGTCACACGTAACATTATACAATAGTTTGTTATTCTGTATCGTGCCTAAATATTCCCCAAATATCGCTACGAACTTTTCGAACAACTTCATATGCATATATGATTCTATTACAAAAAATAAAATAAAATAAATGAAAAGCAAATTTCACGTATCAAATTATATCTCAACATTTATTTAACCATTTTTTCTTTTTATGCAGCAAGTAATTTCCGAGTAATTTAAAACCGTCGAGTTAAGCGACTTCTATTTATATATGATCTCATTATTTTATTGTTACGCCAATAATGTTTTTCATTGCTGTTACAGGTGCGCGTTTTGCAATTTACCAAACCAAAGTAGGACTGATCAAGATGTTAACGAATTTTAAGGTAGACGTATGCGAAAAGACTATGATTCCTTACGTGAGTAACCCAAAAGCCGTCATATATTGTCCTAAGGACGGAATTTACTTGAAAATAAGTAAAGTAGAAAATTAATTGGATATGCAAGGTATTCTAGAATAATATGCTAAACGCGTGTGTAATATTGTATAACTACCTAACACAATTAAACAATAAGCAACACTAATAAATATTAATTCATTTCTTCCATTATTTATTAATACGCAACGATAACGACGGAAATGTATCTTGCCCAGCTGCCATCGACGATCCATCAGGAACAGGAACTGTGATTTTACCGTCTCATTGGAAAACACTGAGCTTTTTGTCGTAATCATAACGCTAATTGCACAACGCGATCATTTATCAACGCAACTCTAAGGGGGGGAAAAAAAACTAAACACGCGCGATGGAAATAATAATTATACCTGCGTAATTACGTTAATACTAAGCTACTATTTTTGCGTAAGAAAAGGTTCTAAAAATAAACGCGATGCTTAGAAAACGCAACGCTACAAGATTACTTGTAAATGGATACGTCTAAAATTCAAAGTGCTATTGTAAATGAAGAAAACACGATCGCTATCTTCGCAACGCTAACACGAATGTATTGCAATATTAACCACAAAGTAGCTATAACAATTGATACCGAAAAATACTTGGAACACAATCGCGATGAACTTCGTAATTCGCAACGCTAAATAAAACGCGACAATCTTTCCATCGCAACGCTAATTCAACCCGCGCATAATTTCACGCAACGCTAATTAAAAAGCTACGCGGTGCCCAGACGTGGAAGCTGAAAACACTACGGCGTGCAAATCTAAAAACGAGTACAGTGACAAAGACAAACAAGAGTAATGACTATCCATTCTTTCTTAAGTGCAAACGAAAAAATGAACAGCCATTCGTTGCTGCCCCTCTTCGCGACAGTTTTGTCGGGCCTCTTCTTTTCTCTTCGGGCGCAATGCCCCTTGGAACTTAAATCTAACCCCGAGGTTCTCTAATCGCGACCCAGAAAGAGACTCGCAAAAGTGGAATGAAAAAAGCATATCGAAGCAGCTGAATAGCACACGAAGACGATCAACGATTCTAAGAATTCTAAGGAGCGATTCCAAGAGTTCCGAAAATTCGTTGCTCGTGCGACGTGCAGAACCTCGAGTTCGTTCGTTTCGAAAGGGATACGCGACCGCGTCCGCGTGGCGATTTCACATCGCCGGATTCGAAAGATCGACGTTGGCGAAGACCAGAAGTGACCGGCATTCTCCCGGTTCAGATCAGCTTCGCCGTCGATGTTCAAATCAGATTCCCTGAAACAGGTTGACACGCGCAACCCCCATTAAATATGAAACTCGCGGCTACCCCGAGAGACCATGCGTCAACCTGTCCGGCCCTACCTACTTAAAATTAACACACATTCCAGAAAGTATGCTACCTACCTACCGAACGCTAAGGTAAATGTCCCAATTACTACCACTTTAAGCTAATCGCGCAACAATGTTTTGTGTAACAGATATAAGATGTATATAGTAAACATATCGCCATTATCGCATTACAAGAATTGCCATACTTTCTACTTAAGTTAGTCGCGTTTCTATGTTCAAACAATACGATCGCGTCCTAATATTTGATTTAAATATTAAATGTAAACAAATATTCAACGTTCGTTTGTTGTTAAGCAAAAACGAAGTCGAAAATTTAGCATCGAAATATTGTTAATCACGATTCTTCGTACAAATTAGCTTGCTATTAAATAAACGAATTCAAGTGACAATTTTAGGAACACTGGCGGTACGTGGGACATTTACCCTGTATTTAAAAGAATGGCAAACAGGCAAGCGAACACAGGCATACATAGCAATTCCCACCCAGCGGATCGTCAAGCATACCACCCGGCTGCAAAAGCCTACGACTAGAGAGTAACGTCCCGGGACGCCTCCGACACCCGAGTTTATTAATCATACACACACTCTAAACAAATGCTAAACAAATTTGCGAATAGCAAATGCTGAAATCGTCCGATGTGGGTAGCGACCATTGCGTATTATGCGATTCAAAGCGGATTCAGCCTCGATACGTTCAAATATACTTCGAGTATTTATCGAATATGTTATTCAACAAGGAAATTGTAAAATAGTATATACATATTTCAAGTATTTATCGAATATGTAATTCAACAACAGAATTGTAAAATAGTATATACGTATTTCTGGGCATTTATCGAATATGTAATTCAACGACAGAATTGTGAAATATTTCCGACATTTATCAAGCATGCAATGCGATAGAAAAATTGTAAAATATATTTATGGCATTTATCCGGATATTCAATAGCAAAATTCAAAAGCATTTGAGCTGTATTTGTAATGAAAAGTTTATTGCTAATATTGCACGTATACGTGGCATTATATTTGCCACCTTTCGATTTATAATTTTGGAATCATTTGGTTTATAATTAGCATTGGATTTTGCTACCATTATAGCAGAGGATAAAGTAATAATTAAATGAGAAGTTAATTAGTAGAAAACGACGCACGTCATCCACAGCCTAACCATACACACACACGCACACACGCATAATGTGGAAACGACGTCGCGCACGATACGCTACCCACACGCAGCCGCCACACAAATATCAAATATCGAAATATAAAAAAGAAAAGCATCGTGCCACATGCCTTTCACCCGCTCAAGTAGCACCTGGGCACGTGAGCGAGATCCTGGCAAAACGGCACGCGGAGACGCTGAAAATCCTACCTAGAAAAAGTTATCAGCACACTTAATCGACTAACCGACTGTGACTCTACGTTTTGTTTCATTTGAAAGCAAAGAGACTCTACCAATTTAATTGTAAAATAGCTACGTTATCGCGAAATAAACAAGCAAAGAAGCTCTAACGCAAAATGAGTTTAAATACGCGAGACTAAGAGTAATAAACGTGAACAAGTGACTCGAATTTCAAGCCAAGAATAATAAAATGGAAGTAGTGATTCTAATTTAAAATTCAGAACAATAAAATGGAACAAATGGTTCCAATTCAACATTGAGAACAATAGAATAGAACAAGTGATTCTGAAACGTTATACTACTTGCAATACCTTGGGCGATCCTTTATCAAAGCGTCGTATCTCTAACATCGATATTGCGTTAATGTTTGCGACTTTGATTTAGAAATCGACCCATCGCGAAATGTCCCCTTGCGCATTTTATTCAGCATCGTTTTCGCACGAGAAAAAAGAAACGTAAGTGCTACATGTCTCTGTACCTTTAATTAAATTGAAGCTACTACGAATCGTGAAAGATTAAGCTACTTAATTCTTTCAATACGCATAACTAGAGGAATGGATTTTCATAAAATATTATATGTACATGTGTGTGTATATATACATGTAGCAATGATAATATTCTTGTTAAACGCGTGCAATAAATACAGTTATAGTTACCAAAGAAACAACGAAGTCTGATAGTGTCCAACTTCACACTTTTCATTTGCATTCTACAATATATATTTCTTATTCAATCTTTCGTTCTCGTTCGTTCAATCTCCACGCGCAACATCTGTTGACTTTACTTCTAGCTGCACAATTATTTAACAAGATATTCGTATTAATCGACACTACGAGTGACTCAAACTATTCATTAATATATTCCAACAGTTAAAATCGCGATGCGCAAGAAGACCTAGCCTAGTCTGATAAATAAAGTACACGCAAGAAATGAAAATGCACACGGGTATAGTGAATACCCGCGTGGTCACTGTACTCGTTTATGCAAAATCTACGTATACAACCAGTTACCCGTGCCGATTCGGACCTTTCGTCCTCGGCATGCGTGAGCGACCAGAGGGATTCAAAATGCATGCAACTCACCGGTAGACGACTACGCTGTCATCTGCTGCAGCCAGGCGGATGACAACCTGCTGATCATCGTCATCGAGCGAAGCCGTGAAGTCGTGAAGCCGTGAAGCCTTGAAGTGAACGCTATGAAAAATGATGTCGCGAAGTGGTGAAGCTGCGATGCCATGTCCCGTGGTCCCAAGGACAAGAAGATCTGTGGAAGATCTGTAACAGAGAAAAGAAACAGAGAAGATTATAATTTACTCACGAAGTTTTCTCTAATTTTCGGGTTAATAAACTTGAAATCTTTAAATGATTCTACTTCGTATTCGAACAAACGGAATTTTGAATAACGTTTACTGCATGTTTGAACTATGAGAAGTTAAAGTAAGACGCGAAAGATATTTACATTGCGAGCTTCAGGAGCCCAGGCGTAGATCATCTGCCAACAGCCGAAGCGTGATTCTAATCCCGAGTACGAATATTAAAAAATGAAATAAAAAAGGAAAAATAAAGGACTACGTTATCGTACGAATAATATTTAACGAGCAAACACTGACTCCAGTACCGCGAGAAATTATTAAGCGTAATTAAATCTACTTAGAGCAGCTGTGCTCTTTCAAAGATCAAACTAATTTTGTATCGGAACAACCACTGACTCTACGACCGCATTGCGCGCGGTCACAAATTTCTGAAAGAAAATATTAGTGGGAGGGGATGAATAGGTACGAAATAAAATAACATATTCTCTTATTATTCTTCTCTTCTTATCGAGCAATACTCGAGGTTGTATTATACGTGCGTGTTACCAAAATATACGCATTTCCACATATTCTTATATATAATATATTCTATTCTTATACTCGTATAATGTAAGAATATTATATTACGTATAGGAATATGAGAATACTATAGACGTAACTGAAGCTACGAGCAAAAGAGCAAAGGATATACACTACGAATGTCCGTCAAGGAAATTCCAAAGTATGTACGTTCGCCCAACGAAAACATAAACACGGTCGCGAGTCACAAATTCTCGGAAGCCAGCTACGGAAATTAACAATCGAGATGTAAACATACTCGAGCGGTACGACGAACTCGCGCCAACGTTTTTTGCTTACTAGTTCGACCGCCACGCGTTACTAACCAAAGTTTTTCTCGTCTATTTTATCGGTTTAGCTAGGAAACGATACGCGACCGAAATACAGCGAAATACGAAGGCTGCTCCGATTTTTCGCTCGATTTAATACGTCTGGAACAGGATGCAATGATTCTACTGCAAATTACAAATTGTTCGAGAATTCTACTTTAAAAGTAAATCAAAGGAACGATTCTATCCCTCCCAGTTTATCTCTTTAATTGCAAACAAAGTACGAGTAGATTGTGAATTTTGAAAGACCAATTAGATGTCGAATATTACCCACTAATATACGCCGTAACGCGATCCAATGACTCTACTGCAAATTACAAATTGTTCGAGAATACTACTTTAAAAGTAAACCAATGAAACGATTCTATTCCTTCGAATTTATCTCGGTAGTTGCAAACAAGGTACGAATGGATTATAAATTTTGAAAGACGAGTTAGACGAATGTTACCCACTAACGATTCTAACAAAGACGTAATATTACGTCTACCAACGTTAGAATCAATTAATCATACCAAATTCATCGAGGCCATTTGCCGGTCATCTTGGCTCCTTTTGTTTCGTCTCTCGACTAGTCGAAGGCATCTGGAACACAAAATAGAAATCGTAATTTAAAGGAAATGTATAAAAAAAGAAGCAGTTAATGTCCAATCAACAATTAACACTAGGTTTACGAACATTGTATAATTCGACAGGTTTCCAGAAAAATATGTATGCCGCATCTAAATACTCGAAATTAGAAGATCAAGGGAGGGGGTATTAATTACAATACGTACTCGTATCATTGCGTTAATTAAAGTCAACATAAATCACTGAAAAATCATATTTTCCACCTCTCTATTTCGGCGTGAAGTTTAAATTGACGCGTTTCAGAAAACCTAGCGTTAATTAACCTCGAGTTAAGTAAACGAAGATAATCAAACAAGAAACGAGAAGTACGACTTTGAATGCCATTGAGTTAGCAATCGCGAAAATGCATACGTCGAGTGAAACACGCGTTTAGTAAGAAATGTTATCGACAGGATAAAGGCAAGCCTTGAATCGTGGTGAAGTACACGAATAAACGAAAATTACGTACACGCAACGGATTGTTGAAACATCCCCCCTTTACGATGTTCCAAAGTCGACTGAAGACGATGATTTCTTTCGGCAGCTGAAAAGTGGGGAGAGGTCGGCCATCGTCGGCAGAGACCGCGAAATCACTCGAAAATTTGTAATTTACTCGGAGCGATTTTCAAATCCTTTTTATATTCACGAGTATTGCATTTGACAGTAATCTCGGCCTTCTAGCGTATGTCAAAACGAATAGATAGCACAATGACTTGCATTAACGCTTAAAGCTGAATAACTTTCAATAACAAAGTTCTAGATTGTTACTCTGCGTATATTTCCACATATATTCGTGAATTTCAGTGTATGTACATATAATTGCTTTAAATATTCATATATAAATTTTTAGACATAATTATGCGTATATCACGGAGCTACCATCTTATGGGATTTCTGAATATTTTGCGTCGGATTCGTGATGTCACACGGTTTCAAAAAGACCAAGCGTGTTTCAAGGGAATTATCTTCCTTTTTATTACCCGGAAATTGAATGTAAACGCTTCTGAAGTATTTTAATATGCACAATGCAAAAGTTTATAGATTTTCCGCGATCGAAAAGGTGAAAATGGGAATGGTAATGGAATCTCGAGGCCCCAAAACCGTGTGACAGAAAAATACGTTGGATGATAGGTTTATTCTGTACCTCGTCCGTGATAGTTATTAACAATGCTCTGAAGTGCAAATGATTAATATAATCTCATCACTGTTTCAATCACTTGTCTCTTGGTTAATTCTTGTTTACCCAAATAAAAATATGACCGGTTAAAAAGGGACAGGATAACCGGATGTCCACTGTATACCGCGCAAATAAATTTTTATTCTTTACCTCGTCTCTAAGTAAACTATAATTATGTGGTAACTATTTTCATCGACTTTCATCGAAGCATACGTTGGACTATTCTATCCATTCTTATATAGAATCGTCTTTATATTACCATTTTAATGTAACACGCGACATTACTAGTTTATACTAGAATAAGACAACAGCGTTTCTAAAAATTGTGTGGAAATTCTAATTAAATATCGCGCGACGCACGTGTTCTCGATATATTATACATACGTGATCTACGAAATCCAGATCTATAATAATGCGCATAGAAGCGTGTCTTCGTATGTATTGGAATTCTATCATTTAATTCTCTATAATTTCAATTTACTTCCACGCAGAAGAATTCAATCTTGCTTTCGCGGTAAACAAAGTTGTAATTGAATCAAACTATTAATTTCGATCTAGAATATCAGCAAGTAATACGTATTGTCCAAGTGATCGGCGTTCATATATCTTCAATTAACTTTATCAACATTGACGGTCGGATTGAATAGTCATTCGAAACTTTTACCGTTTCACACGATTGGAATCTTCAGTTTGAAATTGACGATGTTTCCTATGAATGGGTGGTTGGTACCCTGTGCATAATCAATGCTATTTTAGTGCATTTGATAGAAGCTACTAGAGGCGACACCTAGAGAAAGGGTAACTCAACACTGTTTCATTGATCAAATCTCCCAGTTAAACCAAACCCTCCCGTGATAAAGCTTCGCCTGGACGCGCTCGATGAAATTATACAATGCATAGTGATATTTGAATAGATAAAAAAAAGGATCAAACAAAACAATTCGCGTATTGGTTATCAGTGTTGTTGCTTTAGTGCAATCGAAGTTCATTTTATTCGTGCAACTCACAGTGACCTGTGAATTTCGTTGTATGCATAAATACTGCACTTGTTTGCGAATATGCTAACAGTAGTTCATTGGAAACTGAGCTGCACAGCAGTGTTATTACTCCGTATCGAAATACCCGTAAGCATTTCGCGTCCAATCGCGTATTTTATACGAAATAATTATTTCTAGTACATGCGACTCGGTGTAATTAGGGATTCCGTCGATTGCTTGTACTCCGAATTATTCCATTAGTCAGCCTTGGGGTGCAATTTCAAGTAACGATAACATAGTATGTGTCATCCTTGCCATTACACGTGATGTAACCGCGGTCTATCGATAAGTTATCGTTTAGTGTTTTTACGCGACGCTTGAATTTCCTGCTTCCGTTTAAGTAACCTAAATAGCTTCCGGGGTATCGACTATCAAACATATCTTGGTTAAATCTTCTCAATCTATGCCAACATTCCTGGAATTCCCACGTGCTCTTTTACACGAAACAATTAAGCATTGCTACACGAGTTACCGCGTTTCAACTGATCGGAAGCATGATTAATACTCGAGAAATGAAAGAGATATTCACGTATCTAATATCGTGACATTAATTCGATACGATATATCATTGATGTAATATGGAGATCTTAATACGATTACACTTGCGATGATTTTTTAATCTCCGATTTTTAATTACTCGTGTATCGTATCGCGGTATGTAATAAAAATTCGAACAATCTTGCGAATGTTAGAGATAAAGTGATACACACTTAGAATATCCAACTGTTACGGAGCATACGTTGCTCTTGCTTTTTCCGCGTCTTCGCTTCCCTTCCAACATCTGTCCGCTCTCGATCTCTGTAACTACTTACGTCCGGTCGTTGAACTGCGCAAAGTGATAGTTGCAGGCCAAAAGCTCCGTTACTTTTAACAGAGTAAATTCGTGTCTTGTTTAACCCTTTAGCTGCAAAATGTGTATACATATATACAGCTAAAGGGTTAAAATAAATCTCTAAACATCGTTATAGAATAGATGTCCCAATTACTGTCAGCGTCCCTATAATCGTCGCTTGAATTCGTTTACGTCGATGCCTTGCGTACGTTACAATTTATAATAAGCATTACCAATGCGTATCGAAGTGAAATAACGAATGCAGTCATTTATGTTCGTTGTACGGCACAATGTCACGCAACGTACCCACAGTTAGCCGACGATTAACCTTAAGATATTGTATAAATAATGTTTCCAATCGCTACAGAAACGCCGATAATAAGAACACTAATATATTGCAGAACACTTCATTACCTCGTTTATTCGACGGATTACGAACATTAAGAAATGGCGGGCTACGTAGAAATTTTCTGCGGAATCGCCGCACTGTTTCTGGCGCTTTACTACTACCTTACTTCGACCTTCGACACTTGGAAGGTTCGCGGAGTACCTGGACCACGTCCTATGCCACTGTTCGGCAACTTCATAGATGTAACGATGCTAAGAAAGGCAGTAGGCGTGTTTCTGATAGAGACATGCTCGAAATACAAAAATGAACCATTTATCGGAATATTTGCAAGAAGAACACCTATGCTCATCGTTAGAGATACGCAGCACATAAGAGACATTTTGGTCAAAGACTTCACGTGTTTTAGTGACCGAGGATTCGCCCTTAACGAAAGGGTGAGTAAGAGATCGGTAAATCCTGAATTTGCAGCGGAAATTATCGAAATTAAACATTACGTCGCCGTTGCATAAGAAATGGCCGATTTTACGTAGCCTAATGTTCTTCGACTACTGATTAACACGTTGACGGCCAAGCGAATTTTGCATGCCTAGATAATTAGATAATTATGCTTGTATCACGTTTATTTTATTATGGTAATATGGTAATTTAATTTAAATTAGTAATAGTTATTACAGTAATATAGTAATATAGTAAAATAGTAATTTAACTTTTCTACGATACTTTCGATACAATATATTGCTGCTGCAACGTCCAAATCGGTGAAATATCTAGAAACGTGATTGTTTATTTGATTCGAATACTTAGTTAATCACAGAGTCGCCGGTCAACGGTGTTAATTAAACTAAGCACTTTTGACTTTTGTGAAATATCTCGTACGCATTGAACGATATCAAATTCGAGTGAAATCTGTTTAGTTCGTTATTGTCACAATCGCTTCTTTTACGCGCTTATATTTTCAGTAGAAAATTTGTGACAAATTGCCTTCACGATACATAACACGTAACTGAATTTTAAATTTGCAGAGGTGTTCCATCAAATTACCTCGAGAAGTTTCTCCGCTCATTGATTCGTTTCGATTATAAAACTAAATTTATGTTTCGTTTACTTGGATTCGACAAATAATTTCACTTTCCAACAGAGATCTATTAGAATCTTAACTCTCCTCTCTCGGAGTTGCGAAAATGTGGAATTTTCAGGGTTAAGATGGTTTCGAAAGCCTGGCAAAGTTTCGGATTCGAATCTCGAGAATATATAAGAGTGAATTTCGTGACCGTTTCATTGTTTCGCGACCCATCTGTAACTTTTACCGATCCCATTACCTGCTTTCCGCGACGTGTATATCGAGATATCAACGCTATATTAATACCAATAAATTCGCGTGTAAAACTAATCACAGGCGGAACCGCTATCTCCGAATGTCTTCTTCCTGGAGGCAGAGAGATGGCGACCAGTGAGAACATTTATCACGCCGATATTTACGCCTAGGAAACTGAGAGACATGTTTCCATTGATAATGGAATGCGCTAATAAGTTAGAACAGAGTCTGGAGAAACTAGCAGCGGAAGGGGGGTCTGTCGATATCCGCGAATTAACGTCAAAATACACGATAGATGTGATCGGGAGCGTCGGGTTCGGACTTAACATAAACTCGCTGTCCGGCGAGAACAAAGAATTTCACCGAATTGGCAAACAAGTGTTCGCGCCTGGCGTTAAACAAGCTATAAGATTTCGGCTGAGAGAAGACTTTCCGCGGCTCTACAATCTACTCTCGTTCGTGCTACCACGAACGGAATATACAACGTACCTTACAAAACTCATTATAGACACACTGAAGTACAGAGAGAAGCACTATGTTGACAGACCCGACTTCATCAATATGCTGTTGGAACTTAAGAAAAATCCAGAAAAATTGGAAGGTATCAGTGAGTATCTGAAATCTTACTTATTGTGTTTTTAAGAATACTTTTAGCACTATCGTCGAGTAATGTCACCTGAACCGTGTCTGAAGGTTCGATTAAATACACGGTGGCTACAAAAAATATTTGTTTGGATATATATGTACGTAAGTACTAATTAATCAAAAGCGCAAACATGTCGAGCTTCTTATCGTCCAACAATCCTTTTACGCGACTATGGAAATCTCACATTACGAAAGTGCAACGGTGAATAATCGGATTAAAAAGCACATGAAACGAACAAATGTGGTATCTACGGATACTTTTTGTAACCACTGTGCAACTTAAAATATGTAGCGTACAAAGAAACGAATTTGATGAGAACGATTTCAATATGAAATGAGGAACACATTTTTACATCGTTCCTCCATTAATACGATGTATTACTTTTTTCGTCATACTTTGCAGAGTTAACAGATAAGTTTTTTGCCGCGCAAGCGTTCATTTTCTTCGCCGCTGGATTCGAAACATCGTCCTCGGCTATAAGCCATGCTCTTTACGAGTTAGCTTTGAATCCGGAGGTACAGGACAAATTGCGGAAAGAAATCAGGGAGCATTTTGCGAAGACTAATGGCGAACTGACATACGAGCAAGTGAACACTTTGACATACTTGAATCTTGTATTTCTAGGTACGTATACCGAATGATAAAAGAAAAAAAAGCTGGAACATTTTCGGAATGTAGATTTTACGTATCGAGACGAATAATGTACCTTACCGAGTAAGGCTGTTTAACGGAACGTTATCGAGACATTATAAATATGGTTATAACAATCTCGAACGGTTAAGCAAACAAATATGGTAGATGTGGCACGTACTGCCACTTTAAGGTTCGCGCGTAACTTTATTTAACTATTTTAGAACGTTGTTAACGTAAAGATCGTTCCAGTTTGGAGCATACGATTGTTCAACCGCTCTTTTACTTGCGCACATTTTCTTTTATACGTTCAATATAATAAATTCATTATTGACGATGTACGACTAAGTCCACGGTCCTTCGTACTGTCACTTGAAAACTTGTCGTTTAAATAGAAACACGTTTTTACACATATTAACGCGTCGTTTTCCGTAACAGATATAAGATATATAGTAAACGTGGCGCCTTACCGAATTATCACACGTTCCATACTTTATAATTATATTGGTCACGTTTTAATGTTCAACGGCACGTTTACCTCCTAATATTTATTTATAAACATTAAGCGTACACGAATATACGATGTCCGTGTATTGTTACGCGAACCGAAGTTCAAATTTAGTATGAAAATTTGTTTACTTACGATTCTTTATACATTATTTACTTTGCTATTAAATAAACGAATTCGAATGGCAGTTATAGGAACAGTGACAGTACTTAAGTGGGTCATTCACCCTAATGTTCCTTTTGTAGAAACATTGAGAAAGTATCCAGCCGCCCAACTGTTAACAAGAAAATCAACAACGCCTTACACTTTTGAGGGTACGAAAGTTACTATACCGGCGAATTTACACGTGTGGGTACCGGTATACGCGTTTCACTACGATCCTACCATTTATCCCAACCCCAACGCTTTCATCCCTGAAAGGTTTACTCCGGATAAGATTGCACAACGAGATCCTATGCACTATTTACCTTTTGGACAGGGACCAAGGAATTGCCTCGGTATGTAAATTGCACACGAATATAAAATATCTATTCGAACGGAAAAGTATTGGAGAAATATTTAACCCTTTGCACTGGGCACAGCTTTTTCGAGAATGGTAAATTCTACCAACGCGTGGTAATTAACACGTTGACTTTTATTCGTTTCGATAAGATACATTACGATCGTGCACGTATTACATTCATTTCGTCATGAAACGTAGTTGTTTAACTATTCTACGATACTTCCGCGAAACGCAGTGAAATTTCTAGAAACGCGATTGTTCATTTGATTGGATGTGAAAATTATAATCAAATGCTTGCTACGGATACGAAACGTTACGTTATTGTTTTATACATCGACGTATCAATGTAGACGTACCGTATTTTGCAACGTTTTAATGAAAGTTTGCACAAATAGGGGAAGGTTGATCGAAACCATAACTCAATATTACAAGCTTGTAACGTTTTTTAATTTATGAAACAACGTGTATAATTTAAATTGTGATAATTAACCGTTTAGCTACTATACGCCACTATAGCGGCTTTCCTCCGGTTAATCTTTTAAAACGATACGCCATTATAGTGGCTCAGTTTATATCGTTTCCAAAGCCGTGTACCTTTTTCTGTGGTATACGAAAATATCTTTTTATTGTTCCCATTTGCATTTCTCTACTCGCAACGTTACAGTTTATTCAGTTGCACGTTTCATATTAACGCGAGCACGAGCAAAGGTATAATAGAAATTATGAAACACCGATTGCGATGGTAACGTCTTTACAGCTTCGTGATTAATTTCGCCGTAGCTTAAAAAGTTGAAAGCATTTCGTGTGCGCGTGAAACAAGTAAAATATAATCGAAAAGTTGAAGCGCGACATCTACCCTATACGTCGCTACGAATCCCATATTTCGATTTCCTTTGTCTCAACGTTTTAATGGAAAACTTCGAAGAAACATGCATGATCAGAAAAAAAACCGCTCGTCTGAGCAAATAGCGTCTAATCGCTAATAAACTGAATAACGTCCCCTAAGAGGCGATATTCCAGTGCAAAGGGTTCATTTTCAAATGATCATTTTTTAACGATGTTCTTGATATCAATTTCAGGCGAACGATTCGCAAATTACGAATCCAAACTTGGCCTCATAAAGATACTTTGCAACTATAAAGTGGACGTGTGCGAGAAAACTGTAATACCGTATGTAATAGACCCGGCTAGTTTCACACTAATGCCGAAAGGAGGAACATATCTGAAGTTATCGAAAGCAGATAATTAACGTAAAGTTTTATAGCTCTGAAGATATTAATAGAAGGCGAAACACCGTGGCCTTGCTATTTTTCTTATCTGAATACAAGTTTCTACTCTATACGCGTGTTACGAACGAAGGGACTAAACTAGGTCACTATTTATTACGTCGTTGCAATAATTTCTGTTATATTTTTCGGTAAAATGTAAACCAGCGGAATTTTGCAAAGACACGTGAAATTATCCAAACACAATACCCAATAATAAACGAAGAATTCAACGCAGAGAAGTTCCGTTTGAATTAGTTCAGCGACTGTTACGAAAATGTTGAAAATTATGTAACGACCTAATATAATAGCCGATCATTATAGACGTCTGAAACAGTCATTCGATCTGAGAGATATTTATTAATTAACCTAAACCGAACATAACCAGCCAATGTAATAAAATACGATAAACTACGTTGAATTTATTAACACTGACCGATTTCGTTTGTCATTATTCATAATGGCTGGGCATTAATCGCCAATTCTCTAACATATACATTATTCCCCGCTTAATAGACGTAGATTCGGCATCGCGATGCGTCTGTTATCGAGGAAAAGATAGATGCTTTGAGAACAGCCGACTGTTATCTCTTTTCAATTCGTTCACTTCTTGAGCGTATGGAAAATGATAAGATAAACAGAACGAAAAACCGGCAAGTTTCTTGACTACTACCCGCGTGATTTAAATTCATTCGAATGCAGTGAACTCCATGGCTATTCAAAATATATATACTATTCGAATAATCGATAATAAGATATCGTCGAACATGAGTAAGAGACATAATGCGGATGCTCGCTTCATGGAAACAGTTCTAGGAATCATTTTCTATCAAGCGAGGCAAAAGTGTGAATACTATCCACCATATTTTGTACTGTTAAAGTTAACTATACATTGTTTCCAATATATTTTACGATATACGTACATATATTTTTTTATCAAACTGAAGGAAATCTGGGTAAGAGAACATTGAACTGTTAATTGTAAATATAACGAATTATACCTCCTATAATCCAGCATTCCATTATTTATCTCACAGACAAACTCATACATAACTTACGAAATAATTCATAGTTAAAAAATAAGTTCTACATAAATATTTTATTTAAATAGATCACTTATAGTGACGACAGCACAGGGTTTCGAATCTAGGTTGTAAGCAACTAAATTTTTATAACAAATACAAAATGCTAGAAGTATATGAAAAAATATATGTATCGAAGGAAAAAGATATAACAAGTGTTCATTGGTAATGCTACATTTATGCGATTGTACGTAATATCGCAGACAGCAGAGACACTACTAAATAGTTTTAATATACTATGTATACATTATTTCATACTATTGAAATAGCGTGACTGGTTAAAATATATACTTTAAAATTAACCAAATAATAAAGTTATATTTTGTAATTTTTCTCCGAATATATCGCTTCGCGAACCATTCCTGTATATTTTAAATATAGTATCTCACGTAATTATTAAACAAATATTTTAATGCAAATTCGAAATAAAACTTTTTGTACAATTAACAATCTTTTGTTCGATACTATACGTAGTATATTGTTAATTTTCACAAGTGAAGCTGATTGTCAATATATTTTTGCCACTAATTGTACTGCTCATTTTTTGTAAATTATCAATCACGTCAATTTGTTACTATAACATCGTAAAAATATAGATGTCTTTCATTGATTTATGAAAGACATAATCTTTTAGATTTGTATACAACTATCCTCCCTAATTAAATTAATACTTATGAGCCTATTCTTATTTTATTCTACTGTTCTGCTTTATTATTTGCTAATAATTTGTATTTTGCAAGAATTAAATAAGAAACGAAGAACAGAGTTTATTATGCACTGTTATGAGAACCCAAAACCTAAATAATTTTATCCATGAGAACCTGTTAAATAATTTTAAAAGTTTTCTAAACTTTATGGCCCAATTTCTTTCAAATTACTGAAACAATTTCAATTGAATTTTAAATGCGTACTCTATTAACAATGGGAAACAATTTGAATACGCGTTCTTTTTTTTATAAACCTATTAGAAAAAAATTTAACATGATGAGTAAAGAATTATTCAAATACTAGACATTCTTTTTTAAATGATCTTTCTATCGACATAATAATTTCTTTTCTATCAACATAAGCAGTATTCTTCGAATTCCTTTGGTCGATGTATTGAGCAACTTCTTAGGTATCGCTATAACAAGTTTGACGAAATTGACTATTTTTAGATTCTAATCAACTGAGCCAAAATGCGCAAGAAGCACAAAGTTGCGGAAGAAACGGTGCTTTGAAAAACGGCGGTATCTCGATTGTTGATCGATTCCTCGTCTACTAAAATATTAAATTAAGTAGCATTCGAGTGTCGTAACACGCAAGAAAACCAGAATAAATCTCGCCGTGAAAGTTTGTAAACTTTCTTCCGTTGCAAGTTTCCGCGAGGTGATCGAATTCGTTCCGTAAGTTTCTGTTTCGTCGAGAAACATTATCTTTCGTACCGTAGACTTTTATGTACTCTATGTGTGCTATAATAGATTCATAACTTACGATAAAGCTTCACTTATTCGAAGCTTCTGATGAATAAGCATATGTTGCAGGAACGCGTGTATTGGCAGTATCGCGTTCTTCTAACGAACTCATTGCCGCAGTTAACTTCTCGGTTGTAGAAAATAGGGACGCTGAATAGCCAAATGGCCATGAGGTTAGGTTCTATGAATTTATACCATCCAGTTCTGCGTCGGAAGAAGGTGCGAGGTGATTATAACGACCTCACCGTGGGAACATTAATTTGAAAAAGCGATATAAAGGATGGAGATCATCGACTGACGAGTCATTTGATGTAGGTAACGTATACCTACATCGTACCAGTAGATGCGATCACTTTTTCCTTTCGCTGCATAAATTTGGCAAAAAATTCACTAATAAAACCGCGATAAACATGGAGCACGAAAGCAAAAGTATCAACGATTCTCCGCAACGTCAACCGAAACGCAGCGACGCCATATCGAAGGAGGAATTAGCGTACTGGATGACACGACTTCCGGAAAATTTAAAAAGCCTTCCCATAATACATTTGGCCATACCCGGTAATTTTCAAAACATTCTTACGTCATATGGAATACACGTTTATATAGTCCGAATTTATATATTATAAAATTCATTAGCTTGATTAAATTCAAATGAATTATTAGTATAGTAAAATATAGTAATTTAAAATCTCGTTCAATTTACTATATATCATATGTATATACTATGTAAATAAATTTGAACCGTACAATTATAGATAAGACCTCTTAATTTTGATTAGCTTTATTAAATTCAAAGGAATCAATTGAAATTGATACATCGCGTACACTATAATAAAATAGTGTAATTTAAAATCTCGTTCAATTTACGATATTACGTGTATAATTAAAATTTGCAAGCAGTATTATCGATCGTATTATGTAAACAAATTCGAAGAGCAAGATTGTAGATAATATTCCCAAAGTTAAATGACCCGATGTTACATGATATTATATTGACCTCAAAACATTAAATTTATCGCGAGTAATATGAATTGATAACTCTTAATAGGTTCTCATGATACGATGACTTATACTATAAATCGGCACAGTGATGTGGGGCCCGATGAGCCGAGATACATAAGGGCACTCGGCCGTTATTGCTCGTTCGTCTCAAGACCCATTATTTTTAATTGGTCCATTACACAAGCCGAAAACATCACGGATCAGCTAAATGGTGGAATTCGATATCTAGATTTGCGCGTTGCAACCAAGCCAATGGATGGATATATTTATTTCGTTCACGGCTTGTACGGATCAAAAATATATCAACCGCTACAAGAAATAGCCGAGTGGCTGTCCAACCACGATAACGAAATCGTGATAATAGATTTTCAACATTTCCATTCGTTCTCGGAGATGAACCATCGCCATCTGATCGAAACGATCTTCCGAATATTTCAGACTAAACTCTGCCCGATTGCTTCCACGTTCGATCACGTAACGTTGAATTGGCTTAACGCGCAAAAGTATCAAGTCATCGTTATTTACAGAAGCGCGTACGCGCAAAATTATTCGAATTTATGGCCCAGCGGTTTATGGCGTACTGCGTGGCCTAACACTGTACGCGTGAATGATCTTATCAATTTTCTGGACATCGAATTGAAGACACGGCCACGGGAAATCGGTTTCGTGTCGCAATGTATATTAACTCCGGATATTCCGTACGTTCTAACACATCTGTGCGGTACGTTGCAGAGAGATTTAGTACCATCATGTCAGAAAGCGATCCTTTCTTGGATCAACCTAAAACGACCTGGCCATGGTGGTTTGAATATCGTGATAGCTGATTTTATAGCTGATAATAATTATTTATTTTGTAAAACAGTGATCGAAAGTAATAGAAAGTTCTCCAGCTCGCAGTATTCTATGTGAAATATTTCGTACGTGAATCCACGCGTGTATTGTACACAAGTCGGATATGAAATATTTGTGCAAGAAGGTTGTGATAAATTAATTTCGAAATATTCGTTGACTATGTATTTCCAATGGAAAAGTGCATTATATGTTTTACTTCCAAAGAAGTATTTATTTGTATTTATAATAAATAGTATAATAAATTTGTGTTCATGTTACTTCATTAAAAATCTAGATATATTTTATTTTTTACTCTGCACCTATATATGTATATATATATTTCCTAAAATTCGATAACAATAACCGTAATATTATTTGCTGCAGTGTTGTACATTGTTTACTCATGGTTCTTAAAGTATATAAATATAATATTAAAATGTTTAAGAAAATAACAATGATTTAGGTGAAAATTATTCATCAGGAAATGACGTTTAATTAATTTAGAAGTTTAAAACAAAGCTTTACATTTATGTGTTCGTTTCGTGCACATCGAAATAATATTAAACACTGTATTTGAAGCTTAATTTACAAATAAATATAATTCTCGTAATAATATTTTGTTCTGGCTTTCTATAGTTTGTAACATTCTTACTCCGTTTTTCATTTGTATTTTATTTCATTTGGTTCGCATTATTTTAATTGTTATACATATTACGAAAAATTAAAGAACAAAAAGACGTGCTTGAAGAAGTAAAATATAGTTTGTACTGAAAAAAAATATAAGTTAAAAATTCCTTAATACTTGCAATTAATCGTATAAATGTTTAATTAAAAGGTTGCAACGTGAAAGGATGGATTTCAAGAAAAATCGTGTAATAAATAATATTAATATTATTTCGAAATAACAATTATATATATATATATATTGTCTCCGTGACGTATCGCTATAAGTTTATGAAATCGAAAAAAAATCTCTTGCAATATATTATATTAAGTTTACAACTTATTCGACGAGTTATAGTATAATTCTGTCACAAAATAAATATATAACATCAATGATATATTTTCAACAGAAAAAAACAAGGAGGTATATATATATATTACAAATTAAAAGTAAAAAATATAAAAGTAACTCGTTTCACAGAAGCGGATTTTAAGTATACAATAATACTTACCTATACTTTTTTTTTTCTCTGTGACAATTAAAATAGATGTTCATAATGAAAATTTGGTTGTTTATACGGAAATACATGTAAAGATGGTTGAACTGTACTTTTACTGTATAAGTTAAACTGAATGTGGGCAGTTTGATTGAGCAACTTATGGCTCCTCAGAAGTTTCAATAAGTTCTCTATGATTAGTTTTGTTTGGTCACAATGCTTTCACCTTAAGTTGCTTCATTCTAGGTGCTCGTTTTTTAGCGAGTCTTCGTTGTTCTTTTTCTTCCCACTTTCTCTGTTTATCGGGATCTTCTTCTTGCAATATGCGCTCTTTTTCAGCTCTACGACGTTCTTCTCTTCGTTGCGCCGCCGCTTCGGCTCTAGCCGCGTGAGTCGTTTTCAAGAACGCTTCCTCTACTCTTAATCTATTTTTATCCGCCTTAGTTTTACCCTAAATAAAATAGAGAAATCTTTAATAGCGAATAATGTCGCCCATTAAAGTAATAACATAATTTTAGAAAAAGTATAGAGACCTCTTTGGATAATTTGAAACGGCGTAATTTATCTAATAGGTAGAAAGTTAATTGTAGAAGAAGCTTTAATTTTTCTTGGCCTTCCGCGTTAGTAGTACGTCCTTTAATACTTATATTTAAGCCAACAAGTAAAACTCTTTTTACTTCTGGCATTGTCAATTGAGTTGTATCTCTGAAAGGAACAGTCAGGAATACAATTTTACAGTGGAGAAATGATGATAAACAATATTTGGAGGACTCAGAAGTCAATCAGTTTAAGTCGCGAATTATGCGAACGGAAATAATCGATTATTTAAAAAATAGGTTATAACAAGAATATTGTTTATTATCATTCGAAATATGATTTTTAGTTGAAAAATATGTACGTTTGTAACATGAATGTTACAATCTATACATGTGATTTAAAATGCTTGTCCATTGAAGAATATTGCAAACAATTCTGTGGTCAATATAAAAACCATTGTCTTTTAATGAGTATTTAACTTAATGGTCAAATTGTTATGTCACATGAATGTTTTGGTGCTGAAGATGTATTTACACAAAGTAACTCATTTTTTATAAAATACAGACTGATTAGCTTCTGAGCTATGTATCTCCAATTATTGTTTAACAATAATATTCATTGCTTACTCTTGTTGCTTTGGACCACTAAATTGGTCACTAATGTGTATATAATCTATATATGGTGCAAACTTCGAAAATGCTTGTAAAACTCTTGTATCTAAAATAGCTGATGCTGCCTCAGCAATTTCAGACATCACATAAAAACCAGCTGGAAGACCAAACTTTTCTCCTGGTCTCTTCTCAGGGCAATAGACACTGATATCAGCGATATCGCGTACTAAATGCATTGCAGTTCTTTTTGTAGCCACTGCTAGTACAAAATTATCTGTCTCATCTTTAGCTAATTCTACACGTATATGGGCCTGATCATTTTGGGGCCTCACTAGCTGTGCTAATACTGCCACTAAATCTTGCCTTTTAATTAATTTCAATTCAATTAACATGGAATCACATCCAACTCTCCCTGAACAATATATGCTATAATGAGATTGGCTTTCTTTCACCAAGCCATTTTCAGATATCTCTTCATTCAATTTTCCAGTGTCTCCAACAAGGGAAAAATTATCCAGTAAAAGCTGCTTATGCTCCATGAGCCACATTTCTGCTATACGGGCATTTTTAGAACGACCAGCTACATAATTTATGAAGTATACTAATAGTCCAATGATCATTAGTATCTCTAAATAAAAGCTGTCCCATCTTGCACGCAAGTGAAGAGGTATTTTTGTAATTGTTAATGTGGATGGTTCATCACTTTTTGGACCAGTGTTTCCTCCAGCTGCATCCAATCCTTCGAATTCTTCTTCATCTTGAAAATGATCGAATTCACTGTCACCATCGACTATTAGAACATCTTCCTCTTCGAAATCTTGGTTACTATTGGATTCTTTAATATGTTCTGTACTGTGGTCATTGATTGTTTGAGTTGGGCTTTCTTCCTCGAAATCCTCGAATTCGGCGAATTCGTTATCTTCGGGAAGTTCTTCGTGAAAATGTGCTGTGACCCATATATTCGTTGCAACCAAGATAATGTGAACTACAACTAACCACAACTTCATTTTGTCTGGAACAAAAAGAGCAACCAGAAATTAGTAGACTATAATTATAGATTTACGCGTGTAAATCTATAATTATCTTGGTTGAAATAAGTAGCTTGAAATCGCGTAAAATAGTTATGAAAATAATTTTCTCAGGCTAGAACACGAAGTGCTTGAAAAAGTTTCTATTGTAACGCAATTTTCTATACAAAGTTGCAAGTTTTATCGATTTAATACAGCACACTAACTTTGCTATAAATTTATATAAAACAAGTCCGAGTTTTAGACATTGATTTCAGTTATAAATTAAATGCAGCGATCTTTGTAATAAACAATACTGTTACAGCACCCTTTCGATGAGGTGACTTGCACGCCACGAAACAAGCAACATAGCATAACGTCATTTCCTTGATTAAAAATTTGTTATACATAAGAATAATGATATTTTTATTACGTTTGATCAATCTCTTTGCTATATTTATTTTATACTGAAAAAATACCAACTATTTCTTATATATAATGTAATAGTTTTCGAATAAAATCGTGAACGATACATAATTTCATTTGCAATGTTCTTTAAGTAAAAACAAAATTATATAAAAATAACTATAGCCTTAGTACTATTATTCTTGCTTGGAGGAATACCATAATGTGTTAAGAAACAATTACAATGTAAATAAAAAAACTATGTTTATTTTAACATTCGCATTTTGATGCGTTTAAAAGCGCTGTTGTCTTATTCTAGTCTGAATTGATAATATCGCATGTGACACTAAAATGGTAAGGGGACCAAGTAGCCCCCTAATAATTCCATATAGGAATAAATAATCTATCCTATATTTCGTCGATGAAGACAGATTTATTCTGTACCGCGTCTGTAAGTAAACTATAATTACGTGGTAGCTACTTTAATGCATTACTTATGGTGTTGTCTCATTCTGGTCTAAACTAATAATATTGCGTGTGATACAAAAATGGTAAGGGGGTCAGGTAGCCCCCTAATGATTCTATATAACAATGGATAGTCTATCCTATGCTTCGTCAACGATATATCAAAGTTGGTAAAGTAGATTCTCAACAACAAACTTTCGCAAGGCAACATCTATACGACTACCTCGAGGAATATACTCAATGGTCAAACAAGAGATCGATTCAGTAAGTCCGTGGAAACGAATGAGGGTACTTCATTGCGCACGCTTGATTACAATGGCATTTTGCTGTCAAAATATAATGCAGTTGTTTCTGCATTCCGTCGCAATGTGTTGTGTATCGTCTTAGTGATCGCGAGAGTTTCGAGCCGCGATTAAAGCGGGAACTCGCGGCAACCACCGAATCGAAACAAATCGAATAAACGGAAATAAAAGCAACGCGCGTTGACAGTGTAAATCCTAGAAAGCAAACACAATGGATCAATACTTTGCGCAGACGAGTAATATGCGGATACGTCGAAAAATCATCGTTCCTTTATAGTAACATTCCAGCTACCGTAGCTGCTTCCTATATTCGAGAGTTCAAAAAGGTATGTGAAAAAAAAAATAATGTCTGCGTTAGAGCGTATCTCGTGATGTTTGGTTAAGGTATACGTGTCAAGCTTTCGTTTCTTTTTTTTTTTATTGCTTTAAAAGTGACAGAGCACGTAGTCGAAGAGTACTCAAATTTAAGTACTACGAAGGTTTTTCGTTAAAATTGTGATCGCATTTATGTGAAATCTATTCCTTAGATTTCTTTGAATAATTGAAAATTAAGAAATCAATACGCTACGCTAGAAGTTTCATTCCTATTGATAAAGTAAAAAAGAGGGCTTTATTTATTCGGGAATTAATTGTGTTTCGATTAATCTTCTTCTAGCGAATCCTACACATAAGTACATCCTACACGCTAGGAATCATTTAAGTACAAACAGTTACGTCAACCGGTGTCTCGTTCGTTACTTCTCCATTACAAAGTTTTAAAAAGTATCATCGTAATATCGAACAAAATGTTTGCCGTATTTGTTCGATAGAAACTGTTATTTATTCATAGATACGAGAATTACTTTTGTCTTTATTACTTTATCCAAACCAGCAATTAACACTTGAACTACCGACAATTTAAAGGAACCTAATAGACAACGCAATGTAAATAAATTTTTATTCATTCTTTAGATAGAAAATCGTAGAAATTTTGCAAGAATGGGTCCATGCAAATTTATACAATTTTTATCAACATTTACGAATGGGCCTTATTTTGATTACTTTGCTAGTTGTAGTGTTAAGTTTAGGAATCGATTATTTCGCATTTTTGCGATTTAGGATTACAACCTCTGGCAAAAAGTTTTTGGTCATGCAGGATAACACGAAGCTAATTAACCCCTTGCCGTACGATTTTTTTAAAGATCACTATTGTGTGTAAATCACTGAATTGTTATACGTAACTTATACTCGATAATCATCAACCTTATGAACTAATATTATTGTTGCAGTTAAAATTAAATGTTTATTGCGAATACGATGCATTTTTATTGGGTTTAGACGAGTGTGACTCGTCATTATGTATAAGGCAAGGGGTTGAAAACGCCAAGGTTTCGAAGTACACAATTCTACTGTACGGTAAAGAAGTGTATGAAATCATGTAACAGTTATATTAATTAAATATAGATGTGTAATATTTCGAAGAGTCTACTTACGCCTAATATTTTTACTTCGCAAAATGATATTTTATATGCACTAACCTAATCCATTACTTAATATTCTGAAATATTTTTATGTCCACATGTAGTGGGTTTTCCCGTATAAGTAAAATAAATAATTGCTTTAACGCATTCTTGCATTAATACTACAAGACTTCCGCGATCTATTGCAAGAATCTTTTCCCTCGAATATTTCATTACATCTCAAAGCTTCCTTTTCATTTTTACCCTCCTTTTCATTAATTAATCCTACTCTATCTTATCTCTAAGTTCTCCATTAGCATCCATCTTTACACACCAGCACTTTGCATCTCAAAACCCTTACTATTTTTCAGCTGCGTTCATATTATTATTATGCGTTTGATCGAAAACTTTTCGCCAGCGGTGTGTAGTATTGATTTAACCAAGTAGCGTGTGTGTTCGAGCGTGTAGAGTCTCTCGACTGACTCGCATTTTCTCGTTGAACAGGCGAAGGAAGAAGAAGCCGTCGACATGGAAAAATCGGACAACCAGCTGAAAGCCTGGAAAAAGAAGGGTATGAAGTCTAGTGGCTCGGCGGACGTGGTGACCCAGTGCGTCCAGGTAGTAGTACGATGTAGACCGATGGACGAGAAGGAAGGAGCGCGTGGGTACACACGCGTGGTCGACGTGTTCCCGTCAAGGGGAGTAGTGGAAATTCGTCATCCACGAGATGACCCGTCTAGCGACAATGTGAAAGTCTTCACATTCGACGCGGTCTACGACTGGAATTCCAGCCAACAAGACCTCTACGAGGAAACTGTCAGACCGTTGGTTTCCTCCGTTCTCGACGGTTTTAACGGCACGATTTTCGCTTACGGACAAACGGGAACCGGAAAAACGTACACCATGGAGGGTCTGAAGAACGAGCATCAAAGACGCGGAGTGATTCCTCGCTCGTTCGAGCATATCTTTAATCACATCGGCAGATCCGAAAATATGCAGTACTTAGTGCGAGCTAGTTACCTTGAAATATACCAGGAAGAGATTCGCGACCTCCTGCAACCCGATCAGAGCCTACGATTTGAATTAAAAGAGAAACCGGATACCGGTGTGTTCGTCAAGGATTTGTCTTCGACGGTGTGCAAAAGTGCCGCGGAGATACAGCAGCTGATGAACACGGGTAATCAGAATAGGACCATAGGGGCGACGAATATGAACGAGCATAGCTCCAGGTCGCACGCGATATTTTTGATCACCATTGAAATGGGATCGATCGGTGATAGCGGCGGAATTAGGGTGGGCCGTTTGAATCTGGTGGATCTCGCGGGCAGTGAAAGACAGAGCAAAACTGGAGCCTCCGGCGAGAGGCTTAAAGAAGCTAGCAAGATTAATCTAAGTTTATCCGCGCTGGGTAACGTAATTTCAGCGTTGGTAGATGGGAAAACGACGCACGTGCCGTATAGGGATTCTAAGTTAACGCGACTACTGCAGGACTCTTTGGGTGGGAATTCGAAAACCATTATGATAGCGAACATCGGTCCGGCGAGTTACAATTACGACGAAACGCTGACGACTTTAAGATACGCGAACAGGGCGAAGAATATTAAGAATAAGCCGAGAATAAACGAAGATCCGAAGGACGCGTTGCTGAGGCAGTATCAGGAAGAGATTGGTCGATTGAAGGAGAAGTTGGCGCAGAAGGGCACGGTGCCTAAGAAGAAGAAGAAATCGAAAAGAAAGAAAGAGGACGAAGCCGTGGAGTCAGAGTCCGAAACCGAAGACAGTCGAGGCGAAGATAATAAAATAGAGAGCGATAAAAAGCTAATCGCGGAACAGCTGAAGGCCGAGAAGCAAGAAACGGAGACTCTGATAATGAGAATAAAGGACTTGGAAAGCAAAATGCTTTGCGGTGGTAAGAACATCATCGATCATACTAACGAACAGCAGAGGGCATTGGAGCAGAAATCAGCTGAAATTGCCGAACGAAAAAAGCGAGAGGTGGAAATGCAGCAAAAATTAGAAGACGAAGAACTGACGATGTTAGGCGTGAAGGAAACGTATACGAATCTTCAGCAAGAAGTGGACGTGAAATCGAGGAAGCTCAGGAAATGTTTCAACAAGCTTCAAGTTCTCAAACAGGAACTCGAAGATGTTACTAACGATTTCAATAGAGACCGAAGAGATTTAGAACAAACTCAACACGAACTGATGAAAGAGTTAAAGCTAAAGTATTTGATAATAGAGAATTTTATTCCCGAAGAAGAGAAGAACAAAATATTGTCGAGACTTCATTTGGACGAGGAAGAAGATTGTTGGGTGGTAAAGGACCCGGAACCATCCAGTATAGATCTGATAAAGAGACCTACATCGATTCCTGGTGCCCGTAGGCCGGTTTCGGAATACGCACGGATCGCTTTGGCTATGGGAAGGGGTTGTCGTTATGCGGGCGAAAATATACTGAATTTAGATTTAGATATGCCGGCTAGAACAACTTTAGACTATCAGGGACCCGCCATCGCGCCTACAATTCAAGCTGTACTCGAGGAAGCGCTTAGAGACGAGGGGGATATCGACGTGGACGCGTCCAGTGCGAAATTAAGATCGAAACCGCGTTTACAATCAGCCCCGAAGATACGGCCTAAAAGTGTGGCGAAGATGCAGCAGATCCCAGCACCCGTTTATCCAAAGACAAGGGGTCTCGTACCGAAATAGGAAATTTTTAATATGTTCCAGTTAAAAATCTGTAAAGAAACCGTGTAAATATTGTACGAACCGTGTCCGTGAGCTTTGTTCGATTAATTTATAATATGTAATTATACGATTCGTTGTGATACGCTACATGGTACTGTGTGTATCGATAAGCGCGAAATCTTTATAATTCTCTAGTCAATGTGCATCGTGCAGCCACATGGTATTAATATGTCGATTAATTTCATTATCGTATTAATAAAATATGAAAAAATAAACGTCCTGTCGAAATCAAGATTCCTAAATTCGAAGACTGGAATATTTCAGCGTATTTTTTTTTTTTTGCGCAACGCCTCGCGTTTTCTTCTGTTCTCCTGTTTATATTAGTATAGAATGGAAATCACCAGACAAGTGTTTAACACTTGGGGGTTCGTTTATGTCGTCTTTTTTCGTTCTTTATACAGTTAAACTTATGGATAACTTTTATTATATCGTCAAGTATTAAGGAAAACATGTTCCTGTTGGTATGTTTGTAGTTTTTAACATGAAAAAACCTTACACGCTTAAAAGTATTTACAAACGAAGGTTATATTATATTTACTCGTTTACTCTAATTGCTGCTCTTTTACAATATTTTTTTCTTTTTTTATTGAAAAATTACACATAATTGTTCTTGCTATTATATATATATATAATATATATATATATATATTTCTTTAAACGTTAAAAGTGCTTGTAAAAATAACATCGTTACTTTCAACTCCTTTGACATTATATCACACGTATCTGAAACTGCTAAATTATGAGACGGATGAACGTATCCAATATATTAATAGAACTGAACTAAAATCAACATTACGAAACTGTATAATTATTGAAAGTAAAAATCGTTTCTTTTTCCGTTGCAAGTTCTTCTTGTGTTTTCCTTTACTTACTTTCCGTGTCCCGTTGATATCGATCGTTTTTTAAACACTCCATTGTCAGAAAATCCACATTCACTCCACACGCTTATGCGTTGCTACACTTAAAAAAAAAGAACCACATTCATTTTGTATGGATTTGAATTTCACCGACGACGACGACGGTGCGAGACACGCGCGATTACAAACGTATAAAAAGCAATGCGGAAATGAAACTTTTACATACGAAGAAAAAACGCGACGAATGTGTATCGGGAAGTCCTGTGTCAATGAAATAAGCGTATTTTCAATTTTTTTTCTTTTCTTTTTTTTATCTTGTCGTATAGAAATGATCAAGATTTTGTGCAAACGCAGTAGTGGAAAAGGTCATTACTATCTAATAGATATAACGGATGTTAAAACGTATTTACACTCTTAATGGACTTAAAGTAGAAACCCCGATAAAAATCCTGGTCATTTCTACATCGTAATTAAGATCCTTGAACTAGTAACATCGAAACATTCCCACTAGACACTGGAAAACAGTGTCCAAGGTAAAGAAAAACTAGTCCCATAACAACTGCGAATAGTGTTTCACAATTACATACATGTCCCATATATTCTTAGGAGTGATTTGTTAAATCGAACGTGGCTTTAGTAGAAACGCTGTTGCTGTACATAACTTCCATATTGTTGCTGTGACTGTTGCGGATAATTCGAAGGATGTCCCGCCGGTGGTCCAGCGTAAGCAGACGCGTCGTAATTTTGTTGAGCCGGATATTGATTCGTTGCCATGGACGGTCCACTGTATTGGCCCTGATTCCCCAACCCCCCGTAACCTTGGTAATTATACCCATTGTCCATGTAACCCTGATTACCACCGTAAACCTGCTGCGGATAACTTTGGAATTGTTGATTCGACATGTTTGGATAACTTAAAGGAGGTGCTTGAGGACGAGGACAAGGTTGCTGGTTACTCTGCACGTATCCCTGATTATAAAAGCTCTGCATCGGAGGTGCAGCCGTATTGGACATGGGATCCATCGGTTTCTCTATATTTTGTTCGCTACTTTCGGTTGCATGCGTTTGATGCGATTTTGGCACGTATTTGCTCGGTAGATCTCCCATTATGTTCGCGATCAATCGTTTGGTCTCGTTCAAAATCGCATTCGGATCGTTAGTTTTGGACAACTCTTTAGATCTCACCGGAGAACGCGACTTCGAACGCGAACGTGATCGCGTCCAGGAACTCGGTGAATTGGAGATCGATTTGGAGAACGATCGCGATTTCTTCTTCGCCTTCTCGTTCTCGCTAACGTTCTTATCCGCTGCTTTGTATATATCTTCGAACGAATAATCGTCGTCGTCGTCCGACAGATCTAACTTTGTCTTTTGTTTGTCCTCCGTATCATTCTTGCACGGCGGTTCGTCCTCGTCGTCGTTAGCAAACATATCTACTTTAGGTTTCCATTTATCTTCTTGTTCCACGGGATTTTGATTCGCTTTGCGCACCGAAAACGGCGAGATACTTCTGCTCGATTTAACAGGCGCCTCCACTTTTTCCGGCGTCGGTGACTTTATTTTCGGTGCTGCCGGTGCTATCGACGGCATGCCCAAATTTACAAACGCTCTCAATTTTTCTACTCGCACCGGATCGGTTACTTCTAGTTTCTTCAAGAAATTAATCAGTCCGTGTTGCTCGTGAGAGTTCAAGTCTTTGAAATTTTGCAAAAGGGACTTCAAGTCTGTGTCTGATAAACTCTCCATTCGAGAAGTTTGACGCTCAACAGTGTCCACGATTGCTGTTGAGGTGGTAGGTAACGATGCAATTTGAGGGGCGGAATTATTGCTCGCGCTTAACCCTTTAACAAAATCAGCGGTAGTTACCGGTTTATCGGAATTCTTCGATGCTTCTGCCATACCAACAACGGCGTTAATGAGAGTTTCTAGTTCTTCTTGCGATACGTTCGATCTACCTTGCGCCACGAGTGCAGCAGCTATTTGTTGAGCTATAGCTACCTTGTCTACAGTGCCAACACCAGGTACGCTAACGGGTTCGGATTTAATCGCAGGCGTGGCTATTTCGATCGGTCTTGGATAAACCGTTCTAAGCATATAAGAAGCCGATCTGGCAGCTTCTAATTCTCGTTTCTTCTTCTTCTCCTCCTCTATCTTCTTTTTATTCTCCGTCGCTTTGTGCAGCAATTGAGCAATATTCTGTATCGCGGTTTTAGTCGGAGATATAGCCATTTTCTCTATCATCCCCGCGAACAACTGACCTTTCAGTTTCTCCTTAACAGTTTCGAACAACACGCTCACTTCTTCGTCGTACAATAGCTCCTCGGCAGAATTAGGTTTCGCCTTTTCCGCTGCTAACGCTTTCGAAAGAAGAGACACTATCTTCGGTCCAAGGGAACCTAGTTGACCCTCCAATGCCGTGAGCAATCGTAACAAACCAACGACTTCCAAATCCTCGGTCATTACTTCGTCCGGTATAGGACTCGGCGATTTATCCTTAACCGGATACGGTGTCGCGTAATGTATCGACCTCGTGCGAGGCGGAAGACCTCGAGTAGGATAATAACTACTTCTGTACAAACTTCCCCTCCCACGCATGTACGAAGAGTACGCGTACTCGCGTTCTCTCGATTCATGCCGATCGTAGTAATCCGATTTAACCGTTTTCGTACCGACGTACTCCACGTCGTCATCGCTGTCCCCGCGATGACGACTTCTTTTAGGCGACCTATCGCGCCTAGTCGGTGGAATCCATTTTTCAGGGGGCTTATCTTCCGGCAACTCTAATCGCTTTCTGATCTCCTCTTTCCGCTGTGACAGCTGTTCATTATGAATCTCGCGCATTCGCTTGTTCCAGAACTCGATCCATTCCGGCTTGAAGTCATGCTTGCTCGGATCTTTACCTTCGCCTTGTAATTCCTTATACCGTCTGTTCCAGAACTTTTTCCATTCGTCCGGATAAGACGGATGCTTTTCTGGGTTCTTCTCGTGGAACTTCAACGCGCGGTCAAGCGTTTCTTCGGCGCGTCTGATTTGTTCCCGATATTTGTCCCACTTATCTCGCTCCCTAAGCGGTTCGGGAGAACGCGAACGCGAACGAGTACGAGAACGCGTACGATCTCGGGAGTATCGCGATTTGCTGCGATATTTACCACTTTTGTCCATCGAACTGGCCTTACGACGATGGGGCGATCGCGATCTAGAACGCGACGGCGAGGGACTACTAGATATACTCGAAAGAGACGAGAGAGACTTCGTCTCGTCGGAGGGACGTTTCGGGGACTTTTTCACGGTCTCTTCGTCCTTGTCTTGGGGCTTACGAATGTTTAGCTTGTCTCTCGTCACAATGCGGATCTTGAATCCCCTAAAAAACAAGAAAAGAAACGTACAAAATAAAAGCGATAAAATGGTAAGTCAACGTTTTATCTTAAGCGATTTATTAACCGAGAAAGAGATAGAATTATACTGGGTGGGGCAATAGCTTTGATCGCCTTGAGTATCTCGAATACAACGCGATCAAAGTAATTGCCGCACCTTTTATTATTCGTATTTATTTTTACAGTTATTATAGTATTTTTCAAATTTGTTTGCAGATAAAAAAAATAGATAAGAGCGACGAAAGCATTAAAGAAACCTGTGTTAATAAAGAAAGGTAAGTATTAACTTACGATTTCGTAGTATCTGATTTCGAGTCTGTTTTCTTCGGCGATGATTTTTCACTTTTCTTGTCTTCACCTTTATGCTTATCGTCTTGTTTCTCGTTGGCGGGTTGAGAATCTTGATACAAGATTATTGAATGTTTCACTAACTTTAGTAAACACAAAAACGCTATACGTAAAAGAATATAAATTATCGTATACTCACCTTTCTTCGAATCACTATTACCAGTCATTTCTGCCATCTTCTCTTCGAAGTTCGTTACCCATCGCACATCGTAACATTCCATAAATGTTAACTCTGGCGTTTCCCTGCACGTAGGAAGCAGCCATTTGATTTTAAGGGAAAGCAAAATTAAATTACGAGAGTATTTAATCGCGCACTTCGTTTCGTAAATGAAACGGCGCCCGTCAACTTTCGTAAAACCACGCGAGCTGAAGAGCATTTTGTACGACGCGTCCAATTGTGTAAAAAAAGGTCGAAAGCATGAGTAGAAAAGAGGAAACTAACTTACCTAAAATGGAAATCCTGATAGACCCTCTTGATGTGTTGTATTCTATTCTTTTCAAAGTGACTCTTTTCAACCATCTGCGGCTGCAATCTTCCAAATCGTTCTTCGATCTTCTTAGCCACTAACACAGATATTTCATTAGCTCCACGCTTATAATTAGAGGTACGCGGTAGTTCCAGGATTGCTCGCGATATGGTTGGAAAATGTCTATTTAGGTAAGTGATTCTGTGATTATAACTGGTAATATGAGCCATGACCGTACGAGGGTCGCCTCGTTTATCGCACAAAACGCATGTGTAACTTGGTTCACAAGCATCATTATCAACCAGTTCAATCAGATACTCGAGACCGACGAGCGGGGAACTTCTATGTCGGTCCAAACTCATTTGAATCTGAGTTGTTCTAGTTATTTGATCTTCCATTCCAGGTGGTACAGGTTCCCCAGGTGCCACGCCATCGCCGATGGCGGTCGACTGAACAGGTGGAGCTGACTTCGTACTTTCCGAACGTTTCGACCATAATAAAACTGGATACGGCCATTCGTTTAATTTCATTTTGTGACGATTACACATATTATGATTTAGTAACTTATGAGCTCCGAACAGAGCGATATTACATATATGACACCATATATCACCATCTTCTGTCTCAGAATACACGGGTCTCAGGGTACCATCTTCAGCAGTCACACTGCTCCTCATTAAACGTTTTCGATCATATTCTTCCTGTGGAATACAAAAATATCTTACAAAATAGTCGCGTAACCGTCATTTCGAGTACTTCAGAATGATGTTTTGTTTCGTAAATTTAACTCGTAAATAGTGTGTATATGACAATTATGGATTAAAAAAGAGACAGCTATAAGAAATGTACAATTTTATACAGAGTGATAATTGTCTTGAATTGTTGTAGTGAAATCAATAATTATGGAGGCTTTATTGTCTTTGTCAGTGGTGGCTATACAGTTGGACTCCCGTATCCGCGAGGAATCGATTCGAAAATCTTTCGCGGATAGTTGAAACATTAGTTATTGAATTTTAAGTGACCCAAATAATATAATATATTTCGATATAATACGAAAATAAAATTTTAACGTAATGAAACAATTAATTACAGATCCCTGAAACATCTTTACATAAATACATCGATTAAAAAACGGAACTCGGCGATGTAAATTGGCTGGAGAAAAATTGCAAATCAAATGAAAACACATTTGTCCTTAATGAGTTAATGGCTGGAATTACTGCATGTACCATGTGACCTCTGTTTTGTTTACCTCCACTGACAAATCTGCTTGGAAGAAGTATAAATATGATGAGTGTATGTATTGTGATATATTTAAAATTCTAATTGTGAATCCATTATTAAACATCAATTACAAGTAACAATATGTGTCATTACATGCAATTTCTATAATACATTACCTTCTCCTTATCCGCTTCTGTTAAATGAGAGGGATTTCTACCCTCTATGTCAAGATCATCAAAGTTTTGCATGACTGATCCCACTTCTATGAAAAATGTTCACTGTGTCTTCTCTGAAAACACAAAACTGCTATGATGCTTGAGAATGATAAAAATAGTTGCATTAGGGTTGGCAGTGAACTGTACAAATTAATGCAAATTATACAAAATTGGTAACACAATGTATGGAGGTAATTTCACAGAAAAGTAATCCTTGATCTATAAATCAGAAATATATATATTTATCATGTATCAAGGAAAATGAAGCCAATCTTTACAAGTAATATGTAGCTACTATTTACTGTAATATCCATAGAAATATAAAATAATAGAGATAGAATTTGAAAATAATATCAGCCAACCCTGCAGCAGCAATATTTAATCATTTACAATCAATCCATTTGATAAAGTTGATCGTACTAAGACTACAAATTTTAAAGAACTATACTTACCCATTTAATGTGTTGTACATACTATTATATTTAAACAATTTATAAGCACATATAACATTATTTAAATGTGAAGTTTCCATTGATGTATTTTCATTTTATATTAAACTAAGATCTAGGCACAGAATTTCTCTTCAAAAGCATAACAGCTTAATACTTATGCTATGCATTATAAAATATTGCTGAACAGACAGCAGTATTATCAGCAATACACATTACAACACAACTAAATTTTTAAATATGCCCTTGTAACAATTTATATAAAATAAATTTTTATGTATGTACTTACATATATTAGGATAATAACTCTAAAAGGTAATTAGCCTTTTAAACAGATCGATATTAAAGCAGATTCATTCTTTAATATTTCCATTATTGCTATTATTATTACTATTTGTAGTTTTACTGGAGTACAGAGATCAACTCCAGTTACTTACCGACATAATAGGAAACCTCATATTTCCAATAATGTTTCCAGGACACACAATTACCACAAAACATTGAATAAAGTGCACCATTATAAAAACACTAATATATATATAGATATATATAAATTACGCAAAGTTAAGACTTGGAATAACTTTGCAACTTGTAATAAAAAATAGGGAAACATATAGTCAGTCATACAGGTTGAAATAAAATCATGTTATATATAGAATGGACACAGCCTAACATGATGCTGTGAGTATCCAATTGTAATAGGAGAATGAACGAGACTTATATAAACAACGTGTGTCCTTTTTATTAAGCGGTGCTTGCTTAAATAAATTATTGCTGGCTAATAACATATAATAAGAGTAACAAAATCATTACGGAACAACCTGTAACAATGCGCGCAACCAAAAGGTTATCCCCGACCGATTGATACGATCTAGAAAAAATTGAACAACACAAATCGTACATTAAGTTTCACCCGTCGCGACGCTAGCCTTTGGTAACCAAGCGATCATAGCCAAATGGCGATCCCTTGATTTTTAATTAATCCTTTCCTTTCCTTTCCTACTAATACATTTTATTTGTTTTCGGCGACTCTTGGCTTAAATAGTAAACCTTCTATATACTAGCGAAATAAAATGGAGAAGGTTCGACTTACCAAACTACCACCGCGCGATGCTCGTATTCAGTAATTCCAGCCCGTGCAGGATTTCCGATTCTTTAATTTTGTTTTCGATAAAACCTCTCGGTGGCCATGTCGAAAAAGAAATATTCGACGAGCACAAATCTGCGCATGACTGGCCTGCATACAGAGGTCGTGTTCGGTGATTAATTGGAGGTAGAAATCATCGTTACCTACAGGAATTCTTTTCCTGCTTTAACGACGCTCGATAAATTGTACAAAAATTGATCACAGACGAGATACACGATACACCTATCATCTCATGGGACTCCGTGTCACATGCTCTGAAAAATCGACCTTGACAAAAATCGGAGTGTTTCATACGCTCTCTGTAGTACTCATAGTTATTATAATTCTTGCTTTCGCCTTAACGTATAAAAAATAGGAAAGCTTTCTCTTTAAAATCCTCTTGTTTCATCTAAATTCTATTTCTTAGAAAATGTTAGAAAATGTAGACGTAGAAGCGCGAGAAAATACCGCGAGGCTATTTTACAGTAAAATGGTTTTGACTTTTATTTTTCTCCGCTAACAACTTCAAAGTACGGATAAGGTATAGAAGGAGTTAGTAACCGAATTAGGTTTAGAATAAATGAGACAGTAACGCAGCTTTTTCAAAATATTTCGTTCCATGGACGACACTAATCTTGTCATCGTCCAGTACAATCACGTTCCTAGTCAACCGTAAAACTAAACTGCGCGCGCACAAAACTGCACGAGTCTGCGCATTAGCAATTTTTACGCGGGAAACGACTAACCGTTACACCGTTAAATCTAACCTAAGAATAGGAACGGAAATTTGCTCGACTACTAAGAGCTTGTTCGCGCCGGTCTAAGATGAAAGTACGGGCTACACTAGTTAATTATCAGCCTAAATGAAAGCGCGGAGTGCCGCGTTCAACAATCAGTTAGATTTAATCGGAAACGTGCATCGGTTCGTATAATATGAAGAAATTCGCGTGTGACGCGTCAGGCCGCCAATCTCAATAGAATTAGAAATATGCTTAGATCTAGGTTTCTAATTGTTTCTAAGCGACCATATCGATACAAATGAAAGTGCTCAGTACCGCGGTTCAGAATTAGTTGGTTTTATCCCGGCCGATTAAATAGTTTGTTAATAGTTAAACATTTTGTGTTCGGTGGCAGGTTGCCGCGCGAGTGAGGATTAGATAGAACGTTAGATCTTTGCTTCTAAGCATTTCTAATCATCGTGTCCGGGCACAAAAGAAAGTGCTCAGTGCCGCGGTTCAGAATTAGTTGGTTTTATCCCGGCCGATTAAATAGTTTGTTAATAGTTAAACAATTTGTGTTCGGTGGCAGGTTGCCGCGCGAGTGAGGATTAGATAGAACGTTAGATCTTTGCTTCTAAGCATTTCTAATCATCGTGTCCGGGCACAAAAGAAAGTGCTCAGTGCCGCGGTTCAGAATTAGTTGGTTTTATCCCGGCCGATTAAATAGTTTGTTAATAGTTAAACATTTTGTGTTCGGTGGCAGGTTGCCGCGCGAGTGAGGATTAGATAGAACGTTAGATCTTTGCTTCTAAGCATTTCTAATCATCGTGTCCGGGCACAAAAGAAAGTGCTCAGTGCCGTGGTTCAGAATTAGTTGGTTTTATCCCGGCCGATTAAATAGTTTGTTAATAGTTAAACAATTTGTGTTCGGTGGCAGGTTGCCGCGCGAGTGAGGATTAGATAGAACGTTAGATCTTTGCTTCTAAGCATTTCTAATCATCGTGTCCGGGCACAAAAGAAAGTGCTCAGTGCCGCGGTTCAGAATTAGTTGGTTTTATCCCGGCCGATTAAATAGTTTGTTAATAGTTAAACATTTTGTGTTCGGTGGCAGGTTGCCGCGCGAGTGAGGATTAGATAGAACGTTAGATCTTTGCTTCTAAGCATTTCTAATCATCGTGTCCGGGCACAAAAGAAAGTGCTCAGTGCCGTGGTTCAGAATTAGTTGGTTTTATCCCGGCCGATTAAATAGTTTGTTAATAGTTAAACATTTTGTGTTCGGTGGCAGGTTGCCGCGCGAGTGAGGATTAGATAGAACGTTAGATCTTTGCTTCTAAGCATTTCTAATCATCGTGTCCGGGCACAAAAGAAAGTGCTCAGTGCCGCGGTTCAGAATTAGTTGGTTTTATCCCGGCCGATTAAATAGTTTGTTAATAGTTAAACATTTTGTGTTCGGTGGCAGGTTGCCGCGCGAGTGAGGATTAGATAGAACGTTAGATCTTTGCTTCTAAGCATTTCTAATCATCGTGTCCGGGCACAAAAGAAAGTGCTCAGTGCCGCGGTTCAGAATTAGTTGGTTTTATCCCGGCCGATTAAATAGTTTGTTAATAGTTAAACAATTTGTGTTCGGTGGCAGGTTGCCGCGCGAGTGAGGATTAGATAGAACGTTAGATCTTTGCTTCTAAGCATTTCTAATCATCGTGTCCGGGCACAAAAGAAAGTGCTCAGTGCCGCGGTTCAGAATTAGTTGGTTTTATCCCGGCCGATTAAATAGTTTGTTAATAGTTAAACAATTTGTGTTCGGTGGCAAGTTGCCGCGCGAGTGAGGATTAGATAGAGCATTAGATCTATGCTTCTAAGCATTTCTAATCATCGAGTCCGGGCAGAAAAGAAAGCGCTCAGTGCCGCGGTTCAAAATTAGTTGGTTTTATCCCGATCGATTGAGTGGTTTGTTAATAGTTAAACAAATTGTGTTCGGTGACAGGTTTCCATGCGAGTGAGGATTAGATAGAGCGTTAGATATTTGCTTCTAAGCATTTCTAATCATCGAGTCCGGGCAGAAAAGAAAGTGCCCAGTGCCGCGGTTCAGAATTAGTTGTTTTTATCCCGATCGATTGAGTGGTTTGTTAATAGTTAGACAAATTGTGTTCAATGACAGGTTGACGCGCGAGTGAGGATTAGATAGAACGTTAGATCTTTGCTTCTAAGCATTTCTAATCATCGAGTCCGGGCAGAAAAGAAAGCGCTTAGTGCCGCGGTTCAGAATTAGTTAGTTTTATCCCGATCGATTGAGTGGTTTGTTAATAGTTAAACATTTTGTGTTACTCGTAACTTAACCCTTTCAGTGCAAGTTAAAAAAATGCTTAGATCTCTGCTTCTAAGTGTTTCTAACGAACTCTCTTTCTTTTTTCTGTCATGGATCTTCCACAGATTTGCTTGCCGTTGGAACCACAGGGTGTCAATCACCAGGTTTTCATCCGCCTGGCTGCAGCAGATGACAGCGTAGTCGTTTAATGGTGTGTAGCATGCATTTTGATTATTTTCCTGTACAATTGACTGGCGGCATTTTCTCGCGCTTTTACGTCTGAATTTTCTAACGCATTAAAAAATTACATTTCGATGCCTGGACACGTAATGGCACGTAAATGTGCAAAGCGTAAATTAATACGTTCGGCTAACGCTATGCCTCTGTAAATGTATCTTTTCGTTACAACAAATGTATAAAATTCATCGTTACAACAACTTCTCGGGAGCATATCGCTATATAAGTATTATAAAATAGTCAACGTACATTTCAATACGTGCACGGGTATTGCCACGAAAATGTACGTACCGTAAATTAATCATTTCACCGGTATAATGTATCTCTATATCAAAAACCAAAGCAAATGTGTCTTTTATTTATGCGAAATGTTTAACGTATTGTATTTATTGTTACAATAAATTCCTCAGAGCGCAAACGTATAATAAAGATATAAAAATTAATAAATCTTATCATATTGTACTAGAAAACTAGTGAAAAATTGAGAATAGTCTCTTCTCACGCGTGATCCGAAGAAGGGGTGTCACGTAACATCGCCTTGCCTATATAAGCAGCGGAAGAGCTCCGCGCGCTCTTATTGTTGCAGGTGCTTCCGATGGAATCGGATCGGATCTGTATATCACAGATTCATTTTTTAGTTAGATGATGACCAGAGATGACCACTGGGGCTAGCCCACCACCCACCATCTTTGACTGTGTTAATATTTTGCAAGCTGTGCATTTCTACTTTAATATTGTATTAATATCGATTAGAGAACTGAGTATCATATGATTTAGACTGTTACGAATATGATCTACGTTGAAGCTTTGTCAATTTCGTTTTCGTGTGACTCAGTTTGTCGTACGTGTAAAGTATCACGCGTAATATTTCTACATGTTTTTAACATATTTTGTGGAAAGAGATGTTTATTGTACGTGCATCTTACGACGTGGCAATACGTAGTAGCTATACTTGTAGGCAAGTACGCGTCCCGAAAGCGTGCTAAGCGTCTGTAGAACCTACGTGTTTTCGTTTTTACTGCTTTTTTATACGTTTCTTTTTGCTTCGATCGTATTTACGAATGATATTATTTAAAAAGTGTCTGAAGAAAAATATTACTTTCTCAGCTTCTAGACATCCGATTCCGATGCCCCTTGGTTTAAATTAAAGGGGAAAATACTGCTCAATAGCAGATATAAATATGTGTCCACGTTTGAGATTTTTGGATTTGTGGTTCTCTTTCAAAAAATTCCAATATTTGACCACGTCTTCGTCGCGTGTTTTTTTAACCACATACATCATATCTGACTGTGTGCAAATATATTACGATGCTAATCTCAATCAAACTGTGGAACGCGATACTAAGAAATGCTAAGAATACGCGCAACATTTCATACGTCGCAACGCTAAATCAATCGCGATAATCGTATCTTCGCAACGCTAATGCAAACCCGTGACTTTTTCATTCGCAACTCTAATATCACCTCGCGCATTCTTTGATCCGCAACGCTGTGTCAACCCGTGCGTACGTTCTCGCAACGCTACGTAAAAAAGTACGCGGAGCCCAGATGTGGAAGCTGAAAACACTACGCATGCAAATCTAATAACGAGTACAGTGACAATGTAACAAGAGTAATGACCATCCATTCTTTTGTAAACCGAAAAAATGAACAGCCATTCGTTGCTGCCCTCTTCGTGACAGTTTGTCGGGCCTCTTCTTTTCTTCGAGCGCCATGCCCGCAGGAACATGAATTTAAGCTTCTCGAGAAGCAACCCAGAAAGAGACTCAGAAAAATGGAATAAAAATGCATAACGAAGAAGTTAAATAGCACGCAGACGACCAACGACTCTAAGAATTCTAAGAAACTAATCTAGGAATTCTAAGCATCCTTGTTCGTGCAAACGTGTCGAACCTCAGCTGAGTATATGCGTTCGTTTCGTGCAGATCGCGACCGCGTCCGCGTGACGATTCAAGATCGCCGAATTCGAAAGATCGACATTGGCAGAGACCGGAAATGACCTGCATTCTTCAGGTCAGATCAGCTCGCCGTCGATGTTCAAATCAGATTCCCTGCACACTGCAATTTTCGCAGTAGTACCTGTCGCCGTCGACTCGCCGATGACGGTGACAAAAGTATCGTCCTATCGTGTTTAGGCGGTGGTTATCTCATTTTTATAATATCTCGTCTTCGTCGTTTAACTTTACAGACAACGACATAAAGGCGCGTGAAAATAAGTAAGGAGTACCGCGTAGGAATCAATGATAGAAGTGCAATACATATGAAGATATGCTTGTTTGCACGTTACTTTAAATCTAGCTATTATATATCGCGGCGCGTATATCGGAGACAGTTATTTATCGTATTGTTTATTCAGAAATTCTATCGTTTTAGAAACGCTGCTGTTTTCGTTTAGCAATGGGGGCCTGGTAGCACCCTATTGATTTCGTATAAGAATGTATGAGGATAGTCTATTCTATGTTTTGTCAGTGTCACTACATTACATCTCAATACATGAACACTATGTTGCAAATAACAGCACGACATATTTACAATAAATACAAATGTACGACAATATCCAATATGTGTAGCACGCTCTTTACTAACGCAGTCGCAAGACTGTAACGTGGCGGTACCACACTCGCAAGTCATAGCGACTGAAACGGAAAGAAACGTATAAAAGAGCAGTGACATAAAAATCACGTTGCTTCTACAAACACTTAGGAATGTTTCGGGAACGCGTAGGCGTATTCGCCTACAGATATAGCTGCTGTGTATTGCCACGTCGTAAGATGCACGTACAATAAACATCTCTTTCCGCAAAATATGTTAAAAACATGTAGAAATATTACGCGTGATATTTTACACGTACGACAAACTGAGTCACACGAGCACGAAACTAACAAAGCTTCAACGTAGACCAAATTCGTAACAGTCTAAATCATACGATACACAGTTCTCTAATCGATATTAATACAATATTAAAGTAGAAATGCACAGCCTGCAAAACATTAACACAGTCAAAGATACGTGTAACATGCATTTGGAAATCGAAGTCGATCACTCTTGGAAACTGGTAGCTGTAAGATGTAATCTAAGATCGAAGCATGTAAACGAAAGTCTAAGATAAAATATAAACTAAAATATAAAGGTTACACGTTAATGCGTAGTTCTTAGCTTGGTATCGTTTTCGAAATACGTTTCGTTCTTTGGAAAACGATACCAATTACCAGGTCTCACCACGAGGAGGTGACTACGCGCCGAGACCCACCGAAAGCCATTCTACGCCCTTAAAGTTTCTCGAAGAAACTTTAAGAGAACATAGAATGGATTTCGGTTCACAAAACTGTACAACGATGCTTAACCCTACTGTTGTATTCTGTTTCTAAGATACGCTTTTCTAACTTGGAGCCGACGTACGAATGATAAGAGACTCTACTGACACTTTGTTACAAAGTTAGTGTCTTGCAAAAAGGAATATAACGCGCGAAACTAAGCTCTACTTTACTGTACGCAACGCTAAGCAAATAGATATAATCGCGAGCAAAGCAAACACGCACTCCCATGCGCAACAAAACCCTATACTCGCGCGCTCTATCATACGACTCGCACTCACCCGAATCGAAAGCGAAATTCGAACGCGACTTACACGAGTCTAAGGAATCGCTTTCGAGACCGAGATGAAGTTGCGCTGCTCCGCGGAGGAAATAGCGGCCTAATAGTCGGATCGCAAGAAACTAAACTTTGAGGGCAGTAGCGGACCACTGATGCCGTCTGAACGAAGACGTATCCCCTGCGACAAACAGAAGGCCATACTGCGTACCCGCGGTAAAGATGCTTACGATCCAGCCTACAGGGCCTTACACCCCTATCGGGCACTTTCGATAGGGGCTGCAAGTCCTCGCATTGCAAACGCCGCTCCAACTCGACTCGAAAGCGATCTCAAAGACTCGAGGCGCGAACGAACGTTGATCGCGATTCGGAATGAGATTGAAATTGTATGGCAGAACGACTTACCAAGCATAGAGTTCGATCGTGCATGACTACCCTCGAACAGCGCGCCTGTTTGAGAGCGAGTGCGTGGAGAATGGATATCGTGTACTGTAAAGAAAAGTTAAGGCTTTTTGGCTCCAAGTTAGGTAGCCGTCGTAGAACAAAATACATGCACAGTAATCGAGGTACACGTTACTTTGACTAGATGTAAGTATCGATACGCTTTTCCAACTTACAGCCATATTACGAACAGCAAATATAAAAATCGCGAGCAAAGTAAAAATAATTCACTATCTCTCGAAAGAACCAACGAGCTTCGCGACGCTCTCCCATGCGCAACAAAACTCTACACTCGCGCGCTCTATCACGCGATTCGCACTCACGTCGAATCGTAAGCGAAATTCGAACGCGACTTATACGAGTCAAAGAAAACGCTTTCGAGATCGAGGTGAAGTTGCGATGCTTTGCGGAGGATCTAGCACAGGCTAATAGTCGGATCGCAAGTGCCCCAAACCCTAATGGCAGGAATAAAGTACAGAGCCAGCATTACCTAGAAACTACTGCAGCTGCAACATAGGGTTACCAAACCCTTACGTTCCAGCCTACAGGCCCTGACCCCCTATCGAGTACCTGCGACAGGGGTTGCATAATCCTCGCATCGCAAACGCCACCGCACCTCGACTCGAAAGAGATTTCAACGACTTCGAGGCGCGATCAAACGTCGATTACGATTCGGAATGAGATTGAAATCGTATGACAGAACGACTTACCAAGCATAGAATTCGATTGTGCATGACTACCCTCGAACAGCGCGCTTGTTGAGAGCGAGTGCGGGCAAGGATCTCGAATGGATCGAGCGATTGCAAATTGATAAACGCGAGTAATAATGGGATGATGGATATTATGTACTGCAAAAGGGAAGTTGAGGCTTTTTGGCTGCAAGTTGGACAGCGATCGTTGAACAAAATTTACATTGACTAGATATAAGTAGCTTATATGTACTTAAAATTAGACGCACGCCTCCCACGATGAATCTTCTTTCGATGACTTCCCGTTAAAGATTATTCTTAAAGTATTTCTTAAAGGTACTGAATATTTGCGCGAAAAATAATCTGTTTCTCGAAGAAACTTTAACAGTACGTAGAATGAATTTCGGTTCACAAAACTGTACAACGATGCTTAACCCTACCGATGTATTCTGTTTCTAAGACACGCTTCTCCAACTTAGAGCCATATTACGAAAAGCAAGAGACTCTACTGACACTTTGTTAAAACGTTCGTGTCTTGCAAAGAGGAATTTAATACGGTAAACTAAACTCTACTTTGTACGCAACGCTAATTCTTTTAACATTCGCCCGGAAGTGGGCGATGAAAAGCAAATATAAAAATCGCGAGCAAAGCAAACACAATTTACTATCTCTCGAAAGAACCAACGAGTCACGGAACGCACTTGCATGCGCAACAAAACTCTATACTCGTGCGCTCTATCATGCGACTCGCACTCACCCGAATCGAAAGCGAAATTCGAACGCGACTTACACGAGTCAAAGAAATCGCTTTCGAGACCGAGGTGAAGTTGCGTTGCTTTACAGAGGATCCAGCACAGCCTAATAGTCGGATCGCAAGAATCCCTCTACATCGAGGGCAGTACATAATGACCACTGATGCCGTCTAACAGAAAGTTAACATTACGTTAACCCCAGCAGCAAACAGAAGGCCGCACTGCGTACCCGAGACAGAGATGCGTACGATCCAGCCTACAGGGCCTTGCACCCCTATCGAATTGCTTCGATAGGGGCTGCAGATCCTCGCATCGCAAACACCGCTGCACCTCGACTCGAAAGCGATTTCAACGATTCGATGCGCGAACGAACGTCGATTGCGATTAGGAATGAGATTGAGATCGTATGACAGAACGACTTACCAAGCATACAGTTCGATTGTCCATGACTACCCTCGAACAGCGCGGCTGTTTGAGAGCGAGTGCGTGGCGAGAATCTCGAAGGGATCGAGTGATTGCAAATTGATTAACGCGAGCAAGAATGGGATGAAAGATATTATGTACTTTGAAAGAGAAGTTAAGAGAAGTTAAGGCTTTTTGGCTCTAAGTTGTCGAGCGATCCTAGAACAAAATGCATGCACAGTAATCGAGGTACAAAATACTCTGACTAAATGTACGTAGCTTATTCTAACTTAGAATTAGACGCACGCATCCCACGATGAATCTTCTTTCGCTGATTTCTTGTTAAAATTCTTCTTCAAATTCTTGAATCTTCGTGACGAAGTTAATCTGTTAAAGTGATATTAGTAGGCCACGAAATAAATTAATAAAAGACAAACGTAATTAATAGAATAGAATGTAGGTACAAGAAACGAGAAATAAAGTAAAATGTTAGCAGAATAAAATGTAAGCAGAGTAACATTTAAACAGAATGAAATATATAAATTATCAGAAGACAAACGTAATTAATAAAACAGAATGTTGATACAACGAAACAGAAACAAAATAAAATGATAGCAGAATAAAATATGAGAAGAATAACATAAATAAAATGAAACATAAATAGAATAACGTAATAAAAGTTAGTGGTAGCACTTGCAATACAATCATACATGCACAAATATATGTGTATCAAACATAGTGGGTTAAATTTAATATTGAATCTAAGAGAAATTAGTATTAGGTGGGTGGTGGGTGGTGGGTGGTGGGTGGAGGGTGGTGGGTGGAGGGTGGTGGGTGATGGGTGGTGGGTGATGGGTGATGGGTTAGCCCCAGTGGTCATCTCTGGTCATCATCTAGCTAAAAAGTGAATCTATGATATACAGATTCGATCCGATCCCTTCGGGAGCACCTGCAACAATAAGAGTGCGCGTCGCCCTTCCGCTGCTTATATAGGCGAGGAGATGTCACGTGACTCCCCTTCTTCGGATCACGCGTTAGAAGAGACCTTTCTCAATTTTTCACTAGTTTTCTAGTACAATATGATAAGATTTATTAATTTTTATATCTTTATTATACGTTTGCGCTCTGAGGAATTTATTGTAACAATAAATACAATACGTTAAACATTTCGTTACGTAACAGCGTGATATTAAAATAATTTAAAGAGTATACGAGATACACCATGAGATTGATTTGTTAATGCTTTTTAATTCGCCGATATTGTAAATGGTCGAACGTATATATAAAACTGTATATCCAACCATATTTAAATTGTTACGGATATTATAGTTTTAATTCTTATCACTTGCAGCGCTGCACATTTATTTCATGCTTAACCGTTAACGTTGGACGTGACACGAAAATGGTAATGGGGCTCATGAGCCCCAAAACCGTGTGACAAACAAAAGCATTGGATGAGTGGTCTATTCTGTTTTTAGTCAATGATGATAGGTCTATCCTGTACCTCGTCTGTGGTAAAACACGCAAGCGAAAAAGAGATTGCGGCGCGCTATCGATTTCGTTGCAACGTTTAGCTTCGATTCGAACCACTATCGATGTTGCGATGCTATTCCACGCTGAATCGGTAACATCGGAAACATTCTTGCGTTGCTACCTTGAAACGATAACGACGCGTAGTAGGTGCGAGTAGAGGCGGATGTCGCCACAGCAGTTGTGCAGTTGCAGCATGAAACGCGATTCACAATGGAAAGTGCTTCTCGATTTCTGCACCTGTAAACATTGATGTTGATATCGTCTCATCTCGATCTAAGTGTGCCGTTTAGATTCGATGGCATAACGTAACGTATCTTGACATTTGACACGCGATCCGCGACACGCTAATTATCGTTGGCAATATTTGCAGCTTACAGAGGCTGAGCGAGGAATCCTATTCGACGAATGCTACGAATGTTGACGTGGATTTTTAAAGAGCAACCGAAAGTGGAAGGTGGTCGCATCATTATGCGTTGCAGTTGCACGTCCGCTTAGAACATGAAAACCGTAGAGGGGAAGGTAGTCGCTTTAGGTTCCCAAGGTAAACCTCAAATTCTTCTTACACCGTTCTGCACAGGAACGTTACGCGTGCATCGAATTTCGCCAAACCTTACCTTTATTCTCGTTTAGAACGTTACTTAATTTATTTTATTGCCAACACGTTTGCAGGTGTCGGAAAGACAAGTATGATCGTGAGTTACGTCGGCAAGGCGCTCAGCGATCAGGTCAATCCTACGATCGGCGCGTCGTTTTTTACTTGCAAGATGAACGTGGAAAATGCAAGAATAATGCTACAGGTATGATCGCGTTTTCACCTTTCGGCGCTTACTTCCGTCTGCGGTCTTATTCTTTGGACCAATGGCTTTTAAAACTCTTAAAAGCCACAGAGAAGACAGAGTAGGATATGATATATAGCATAGGTTGGTTTGTTGCACGGGGCTCAGGTTTGGGACACAGCAGGACAGGAAAGGTTCAGATCGATGGCGCCGATGTATTACCGGAACGCGAACGCGGCTATGCTGGTGTTCGATTTGACTCAGTACAGTACGTTCGCGGCGATGAAACGGTGGGTGACGGAGCTGCGAAGAAACGTGGAAGAAGCTATGGTGCTGGCGGTAGTAGGGAACAAGTCGGATCTGAGAAAAGATCGACAGGTGGATAGCGAAGAAGGGCAAGGTTACGCGACGAAAATCGGTGCGAGCTACCACGAAACGTCGGTTGTTCAAGGAGAAGGAATCGAGAAGGTGTTCCTGGCTATCGGCACCGGCCTTCTGAGACTCTCTTCGACGGATCGCGATTGCACGTCGATCAGGGTATACGAGACAAACTCGACCAACTCGAATTGGAGTAACGCGGACGTGTCGCTTACACCATCCCACGAGGAAGCTCATCAAAACCTGAGCATCGCTCACGGAATACAGGAAAGGCCGCACGCTTGCTGCTAGCGCCTTCTTTTTCCCTTTCTTCCATCGCCGCGCACGCTCTCCACCTTCCTCTTTATATAGTATATAGTATATAGTATGTTATACGCGTGCAACGGTGCCACAAAGTGTGCAAGGATGAATGCGCGTGCGAATGAACTCTCATTTTCCATTCAAGCAAACGTCATCTGTAAAATCTTCTCATGCATGCGTGTACCGTGTTAATGTGTATGTCTCATCATCGTGGCACTTTTATGTATTTCATATTTTTCGTACATTTTTAATAAAATTTATACGGCAAATTGTGGTGTTTAAGGTTGAGTTGCGTATGGCGTTCAAGTTTATCCTTACTATTATCATTATTATTCCGAGTTCATAAGCATAAGCGCAGAAGGATGATGGCAAGCTGAGTCATTCCTCTCTTTGGGCAGGAGCCGCGAACCGTGCCGCGAACCGTGACGCGTCCCAGCTTTGTTTCGCTTTAACTTGTCTTACTTCCGTTACGTAATTCGTTCTTTAGCATGCCTTCGTTTAAGCCTCTAATAGTTCGTAGTAAGGATGAATCACTGGATTCGTTTAGGGATGTCGCAAAGCTAGCTGATGGTATACGGTGATTGGGAAGGCGCGACGCGACGCGCGATCTTGCATTGGGGTGAAAATTGAAAGGTAGATCAGATAGAGGGAAGATAGGTAGAATGGACGGGCAAACGATCCCCCGCGCATTGCTCGAACGTCGTACGATTTTGTGTTGCGAATTGCACAGATTGCGTTGGCAGATAAATTGAATCGATTACGTAAACCACGCATCCTCGATTTCGTTTCAAGTATGCAGCGCGTATAGCGCGTAGCGTGTAACGTGTAGAAGCAGAGGGAACGCAAGGTTGCGTTGCGCGAGTAAGCTAATTAAGCGTATTCATTCTACGCGAGCAAGTCGCGTGAATAAGTACGGGTGCGGGAAGAAAGGAGCGTGCTGTTTGAGCATGCTGATGTGCGAGTAAGAAAACAATGTATCGCGAATGCACACGAGGAGAAGTATCGTGCAACGGAAAGAGGACGCTTCTAACGTAACGTTGCCTTTGCTGAACTCTCTTACTCTCTTTACCATTCCTATAAGAGAGCACTGCTCTTGCTCCCTATTCTCAGTCAACTTTCGATCGTTGAATATCGCAACGTTCAACACCTCACTGCAAAACTATTTCGTTCTCGTTAAACGTGCACAGTACCTACACCTGCGTATACACATACAAATACATTTACATAGATCGTGGAAAGATCGCAGAAGGATCGCGACTAATCGGTAGCGAGTTGGTTTCGATTGGCCCGATTCACCGGTCAGTGATACGGAAAATGTTTAGGCCGCGTTGCTCCCTCTTTCTCTTGGTGTTTCAAATTTTCCCTATCCTTCAACATTGCTCGCGAATCTTTTGTCTGACGTTCGATAATCGGTTAACAGTTGCCGCGAATGGTAATTCACAGCTGATAGAATAGAAAAGATGTCTTTCGATGGTACGGCAAAGCTAGATTCAACGATAAAGGTAGATTTTTCGCTTAGATTGTTATAGAAGGGTATCGATCGGCTGGAAGCTGGCCGACGAAGACGTTGCGGTGCAAACCGACGTCACGAGTTTCACCGAGTGCCAACAAACGTGTTTCAAATATAAGAATGGCTGCGAGACATTTTCATTTGGGTAGGGAAGGTTCAAGGAATGTTGGTAGCGATTGCACGCGAGTACCGAAACGAAACACCGTCTTCTTTCTATCTATCTATCGACCGATCGATCGTTTTTTTAGCGTCGGTGCAAAGGGTAACAGTAGCTGTTTGATCAGCGCACGACCACCCATCTTCGAAAATTTCCAACCCCATCCGGAGTACGATGTTTACGCGAGAAAGCGAGAAAATTCGCTATGGTGCGACTTTAACCGTCTCGATGGAACTTTTACTCGCAGAGATGGCAATTCGTCGGCGAAAGTAAGAAAAGGGAATAAAAAGGGAACCGCTAGAAATAGCGGCAGCCCTTTCGCGAAATTGCTGCCAGAATCGCTCGCCTTTTCGAGGTACCACTCCGGATCTTTTCTGTATTTTTATACGTACTTTTTATCCTGCCTGGCTTACAATTAGATTACGCTCAACGACAGAATATATGTATCTATCTTTCAAGAAATAAAAATGGCTTGGCAAATTATGGACGGATCGGTATTTACGATTTATTTATCGATCACGGTAAATATTCCCTTTTCGAGGACAACGATCGCAAACCGATGGACACCGTTGCAAATAAAGGTGAAAGAAAATCGGCAAACCCCTTCGGTAAGTTACTAAAACTCGTAGAAATCGACACAGCTACACTATTGCACCGTCAACGTAGATCGATATCAATCTCCGTTTAATTTGCCTACGCGTACAACTTGGCGCGATAATACCCTCGTACTGCATTATCTCTTGATCGTGTACCGTGTATCGCGTGTATACATAAGTAGGTACATATATATGTACGATATACACATATGTACATGTATGCTGGAACGCGTCGAATTCGTTCATTGTCATGTGCATGGCGGGTTTTATGCGTTAGAAAATGAATGGCATTGACACGAATCGGCCAACAACGCGCGCGCTTTATACTTTGTACGTGTACTTTCTTTAATACGAATGCGAATACGAATATACGAGTACGCAGCTGGTACGTAAATGTTCGGAAACGCATGCGTATCTAAATATCTTGTTACTTCTTTCTATTTCTATACGAATCCCTACGAATATGTAGGTCTTCGCGAAGCAAACGTAAGCTCGTAAGCAGACAATTTCCATTTTACAATATTTCCTTAGAATCTATTGTCTATCCAAGACGACATATCGAATAATTTTGTTGCATCTTATCGTAATTGCAAATGCCGAGCTAGCTGAAATAATTGCATTTCGAGTCCTTGATGATCTCGAAGGACACGAATAATGAAGCTTGTTCAGTTTTAAAATGACATCATTCCGATGAACGAATAATCGAGATCTGTACGATAGTGAAGCGGAATGGGAATAAGATTCTTCGTTTGGCAAACAAAAGGGATAGGAGAAAGACGGGGAAACAGAAGAGGGGGATTAGCAATTCGCGATTAAACTTATAGTTTCGTCGTACCACCCATGTATGGTAGCGTGTACGATTGTAAAATAAACGAGCACCTGTAAAAATAGATAGTTACGGTTTACGATTTACAGTTTACATTGGATCGATTGTAATGGAAAAAGTACTTACAATTAGTTAGATAGTTAGGATTACGTAGGTAGATGGGTAGAAGGCTCGGCGATCTGGCGACTCGCGACGTCCCTCCTCCGACGCGCCAATATTTCCTCCCACTATTTCCACGGAAACGCTCACTTTTCTATAAAACCATGCAGGACTGCAATTTCACTATTACAATACTTTTTACATCTTTTGCCGTTTTCGTCGCACAGACTTGCAGACGTTGGCCATCCCATGAGCCGCGTAGTGTTTCATCTTTACGTATAAGAGGATAGGCGAGCATGTTAATGACACGATACGCAATAGATACGGTAATCGAAGTAATCGAAGAAATCAAGGGTTCCGCGTAAAGGAATTTAAAGGTCTAGCTCGAAGGAATTATGCGCAACAATTTTGTGCTTGTCATGGAAAATCGTGGTGGCAAGAAAAACGAAAAACTCGGTTCCTCGAGATAGAAAAAGGATAAGGGAGTAGCTGTTCGATTGGCCGTATTCGCGTGATCACGATTCATCGATCGTTTATCGTTTACCGTTTATCGTTCATCGGAAAAAGAATGTTTGCAAAATCGTCGTTTTGGAAGTTTATTTTCACGCTACTTTTGCTTCGCGCGATTCGCAGTTCAACGATTTCGGAGGGAAGCGATACCGATGATTTTCCACGTAAGTTTTCGGTAGAAGAACGGACGACCGCATACGTATGTAGTACCTATGTAGATTACGTTTGACTTTCTCGAATTTTATATCTCTATTGCTGCACTCTATCTCTATTAACATTTAACATTTACCATGTACGTAATGTATGATTTACATAAATATGTTTCAAAAATTTAGTTGTTATTTGTCACCGAAAGCTGCATCCGGGCAAGAAAATGACGGGGCTGTTCATTGAACGCGTGGTAAATTGCGAAAACCTGCAAGATTGTTGTCGGGCATGTGATTATGAAAAGACTTTCGCGTGTAAAGGTTTTAATCTCAGGTATGCGAAGAAGATGTGCGTGCGCGCGTGTCTGTGTTTCCTGCAGCTTGCTTCACTTACCTATATTCAACATTTTCTACAATATTTATCATTCCTAATCTTTCTTATCTAACACCTTTGAATTATTCGCCACGTACTCGCCAACTGATTGTACATTTTAATGTCACCTATTCGTAATTCATTCGAAGACGGAGGGCAGACGATTCGAAGTGCACGTGCGAGCTCTCGTCGACGCCGTACTTTCGCATGGACGTCCACGAAGATTTCTTGATCGATCCCCGCTACGATTATTACGAGAAGAACGACGCGTGTCCGCCAGTTAGAACGATACCGCATTCGCCCGCCTCTATTCAAAATAACGATAGATTAGCAGCAGTTCCTCTAAACGCATGGCTGCACCGTGAAAACGCGAATCAACAGTTTTTTCGCGATTCATCGATATCGACGGATCATCGAGATCGCTCGATCATCGGGATCTCCGGACAAGCTTACTCGACCGATAGCGAATCTACTCGCTATCCGAATGGGCCTGCACCAAATTGGTTTGGCGAGCAGCCTCATCGCCAGCAGTCTTACGGTAAATGCTAAACGTCTGCCATTATATCGCTGGCCGTCTAACTCTCTGTTGCTCGCAGATATTGCCAACGATAAGAAGCTGCTTTTCTAGGTTTCGCGTCTCCATCGAACGGCTTCAACTGGAATCGCGCGTGGAAAGGCTCGCAGTCTCGCCACTCCGATGCGGTTCACGACAATACCGTTCCGAACTCTGCTATCAATTACGACGAGGGATATTTGGCCGTAAAGTCGTCGAATTTCAAGTTCTCGAAGCCAGACACAGGATCGGGGCTAGCAGAAGTTCCCAATCAAGACCAACACTTTTATGGGAAATTCGACAATTACGGTAGCGCGTTCGGCTACGGCAACGCGTATACGAGCGCGGCAAAAGTGCCGGGTTACGAGCAGCACGAAGTGTTGCGAGGAATAGAGAAATGTTCGGTAAAAGCGGTCTCGGGATCGAAATTGAGTCGGGCCGTGGTGCGAAAAATTTGCTTGGCGCACAGCTTTCAACGATGCGAGCATCTATGTATCCACGAAAGCAGCTTCTCCTGCAAAAGCTTCGCTTACAGGCAAGTATCCTTTCTTAATCTATATAGCGATACAGCGATATAACGAGTTTCCTTATTCTTCCGTTACTCCCGCGCAGAAACGTCCTGCTAACTACAAATCCTACCGACAACTGTTTGCTCGCCGATCGTCCTTACGAGGATTTACACTTTTACACGGATCTCGAACCAAATCGAGATTACGACATCTACGTGCTAACGTCGGACGCTAAAATTTGCTACTCGAAAACGTCGAAAACGCGATACCCCTCGGAAGAATGCTTTACGAGGATCAGAAGCGGATTTACCATGCCGGTGGACGTTACAAAAAGATCGATGTCGGTTTACGACTTGGGAGAATGTCAGTTTGCGTGTACCGCGTCGCAAGAATTTGTTTGCAGAAGTTTAGTGTTCAAATATGCGATGGATCATGGATGGGGCGAGACCGGCGAACGCCTACCGTTCAATTGTTTTTTGACCGATTGGCCCTCCGGTGAGATAAATCCGATCGATATGCCAGACATGGACGGTGCCGAATTGTACGAAAGAAATACCTTCCCCTACGGCTGCGAGACGTTCCCTTTATCCGTCACGATTCCGAGTGCGATCGTTTCGAATGACAAGGGATTCCCTGGGCCTAGCGCGACCAACGTCGACGAACTTTGCTACTCGGAATATCACAGGCCGTGCAAATTGATGCCTCACGCGATAGTGTCTTCGATGCGAGCCGCCACGAAGTCCGATTGCCGTCGGAAATGTTCCTCCATGAGGAACACCGCTGCTTTACCTTGCATGGCTTTTAATTACGCGTGAGTACATTCTTCTTTCCCTCTAGATGTACGCGTTCTTTACACATTATTATTACTATTATTATTATTATTATGATAGCTAGCAATTCGATTCGTAGCGTTAACATCGGCGATCCAGAGGACAACTGCTTCTTGAGCGACATACCGATACGAGACCTAAGACCGAATCTCGACTACGTTCACGACAACGACGACAACGACAACGATCGCGCGTTATACACGTGGAAAGATTTCGATCCGTATTGCAGGCTAACGAGTAGCTCTTTCGATACAGGAACGGTAAACACGACAGCAACGGACGACAAAATTCACGGCGGGGCTGGGCCAGCTTTTCATTCCTCCGTTGACACTCGCAATCGGAACGAGTGGGATAATAAATTTAGATCCGAAACGCACGAGTACGACTATAGACACCAGTCGATTAACGGCGATGGAAAACCTGCCTGGAATTCCGCCGCCTTTCAATACGGTCATCCGATCCTTGATTGTAAGTAACAAAGTAACGAAAGCTAGTTTACGCGAGATCGCGTATTTTGTAACTGAACCGCGTTGTATCGTATCAGCGAGCCAGCTTCCTTCTTCTCCTTCTCAACGTTACACGGTAAACGGTTATCCGTGTAAAAACGGGACTGCGTGTCAACGAAATCAGATCGGCGGATTTTGGTCTTGCGAAATCGAAAACGAACGCGGGAGCTGGGACTACTGTTGCGAGCCTAGTCATCGGTGTGGATTTTCGCAGGGATATCATTATCCTTGGTACAATTTACTCTCCTTCGATCGCAAACCTAACCCACTAACTTTCACCTGTTCCTGCTGATTCGCGGATGTTGCAGGTGCTACGTGGGCTCGAACCAAGACCAATGGAGACCTTGCAGCGAAACCTATTATCCGTATTACTTTGCTGGCGATCATTCCACCGATCGTCAAAAATCGTTGTACGCTGCCCGCCATTGGCCGGTTATTTACTTTCACGAAACATTACCTTACAATTGCTCTGTCGATCACCATTCTATCAATAAACACTCGTAAAATCTATCTTCGCATGTAAAACAACTCCCTTAGCAGAACAACTCGAATCATTTATTCTCTCCGTCGTGTTTACCGGCAACGTGTATCTTTACTTTCACACGCGTACCGTTACCGGGTTTCCCTCTATATAGATGGCAACAACAAGGATAAGAATAAAGCGTCTCTTCTACCAACCAGAGAAACTATCCTGCTGCGCATCTCAATTGTCAACATTCTACTTTTTTCTGCAACTTTTTTTCCTTGCACCGCTCGTAAATGCATACATTGTACTTACATGTTTGTCGCGCGACTACTCGAGGAACAAGTAAAGTAGCATACAGTTGCAGTGGAACGGTTCTATCCGCATGATTTTTCATAGTTCGATAAGTTGAACACGATCGAACGCGATGCGTTGGCCACAAAGCGTGCTCCGTACACGTGCGTGCGTAAGCGTAAATGTAAACGTAAATGTAAAGCTGGCTTGCTAGGCCGGCCGCTGTGGCACTTTGTGGTAGCTATGATGCCACTGGCTACAGTAGCAGTAGCAAATATAGTAGACTACTGCTCTACTAGAGACCCGTGCAAGCGTGCAATATGTGTATCGTGTAGTGACTAGCGACGTGTCCTCACCCCGAACGGTTTCCTCTACCCATTACTAGCCGCTGCAAGCTGCAACGCTGCAACTGGCTGCCAGAGCTACTTGCTACTTACACGCACGTAGCGCGTATATGGACAGTTGCAGAGGTCGCCAGTGTCGCCCTGAACATGTTTTTTTTTTATTGCTATCGCTCTGCTGGTTGCTTGTCCCGTGACCGTGGCGTAGTTGTTGCCGTAATCGGTTGCATTATTTATTAATTCGATCGACGAAGCAAGATCGAAATCGGGAGAAGCGTTTTAGCAGAGAGCATTAGCTAGCCGAGTTAGAGTTAGAACGGCGAGACCGGCGTCGCCGTCGTCGTCGTCGTCGCCGTCGCCATTGCCATCGCCATCGCCATCCATCCATTCATCGCATCGTTCTCTGTCTAGTTCTCGTCTGCGTTCTCTGTTTTTCAGACAGTCGGTAATTGGCAGCAGCAGACCAGTAAACAGACAGGATTGTAGGAACAGGCCGCTATCGAATTGGCCGATCGTATCGATAGGAAAAACAACTCAATTTTTGCAACGTTAAGTGTGGCGAGCGTGTTAGTAGCGTAGCTTGCGAAATCCGACGACAAACAGGCGAAAGCGATCGCGTATACGCACAGCGACGTTCCATTCGATTAAATGTATGCTACTCTCCTCGGGAATTTTCTTACGCAGTTGAAACCTTCTATTTACCGCAAAGATGCCAAAAACGCGGCTACTAACGCGTTCGGTGATGAACAGCCGACCGCCTCACGTGACTTTAAATTTGGAGTGCGCGGAGGAACCGCTCAGCGAAGCTCAGCTGATGCTGCGATTAGAGCTGAAGGAAAATTATGACAGAGTGGGTTTTACTTGCTTTTACAAAATTCCGCTTGAAAAAAGCTTGGAAAAAATTTCGTTTCGAAAAAATGCGACAGATCTTGCTCTAACTCTAGCCCTTTTCAGGTTGCTGCCACTTTGGAGGAATTGGTGAAAGATCATGGAGGGAAATTGATTTGCCAAGCAGGCAATGTCAATGGCTATCAATACGCATTGTAGGTATCATTTTCTACATAGATATCTTTTTGCACATGTTGCTCTTTTAGCAAACTCAGTATTCTTATCTTCTTGTATACCAGGCCTTCGAATCCTGCTCAAACAGTGGTTAAAAGTAATCCTCAACCCTTAGTGAGCGTAGTAAGTATCCCAGGATTTCTCATGGTCTTCTAAATGCTACATGCTTGAATGTTGTTTCTCAAACCATGCTTGTAGAATCAAAATAAGAGTCAACCTATTAAATTGAACGTACTGAACAATGGGAATGGAAATCAGGGTAACATACAGTTGGTGGTGGATTCAAGAATGGGAGTAATTCTTGGATCCATGGCTCAGGCTCAAGGTAAACGATCGTTCGCGAAAGAACGTCCGCGCGTGCCCAACCGGTCGATACGATAATCGGGAACAAATTCCAGGGGCTACCATGACGAATGTTTCGACCACGTCGGTGTCCACGTCGGCGCTCACGCCAGGATCCACGTCCACGTCGACGGCCACGGCTATATCGACCGTCGCGCATACTCCGGTAGAAAATGTACGAAACTACGTTATCGTTTCGTTCGACTAACGGCAACCATCGAATATCGTATTAAGGAAATATCGTTCTCTTTACTTTTGTTGTTTTCAGTATAAGTACACCCGTTCCGGACGCAGAACAAAGGTGCTTCAGCTGCAGCAGCCGGATATCATTGAGGAAGTAGGTTGCGCGTAAATATCGTTTCGCTTAAGCTTTCTCCTTCTTTGCCGCGTTAAAATGATACGATTCGATTCTGATTATTAGCCTGCCCTGGTCTCTCGCGGAAGGCAAAAGTTGGGATGCTCGACGCACGTTGTGACGCCAAGTAAGTTGCAACGGATCGCGTTCGGTGAGACGCGCAAGCAACCGTACAAGCATCGAAACGAAACCGAATGTTTTAGCTACGACCAGCCCGCAGGGCGTAACTAATCTGAGAATAAAGACGGTTAGCAAGCAGCCGATCGCCCCAGCGGTGGTGTCGTCGACGTCGGCATCTGCTTCGGCTTCGGCCTCGGCCTCGGCCTCTGTGTCGGGGTCAATGTCGATGTCGGCGTCGGCGTCGCCAGCTGCGAGTACGACCACGGGAATGGTAACGCCAACGTTATCGGTCACGGCAACCGCAATCTCCTCCAGGTTGCCTCTTGTAAAGCCGACCGAACATACGAGTATCGGTGGTATATCGGTGGGGAATAAAAACTCAGGTTAGAAGAAGCATTTGTTCTGTCCTCGATTCGGGATCAATTGTTTAACTCCGGTGACGTTTCGATTCACGATTCAGCATGCGACCAGATCGACGAGTCGAAGAAGAATCTTCCGGACGGACGGGAGGTAACTTTCAACAAAATAAACGGAGGAAGAACGTTCCCTTCGTTGGTGGTGGTAGCTAGACCGAATCTTCGTATAAAGGATATCCCGGCGCAAGTAGCTCAGAAAGAAAGATCCGAGTTGGGTAAGCATCGAGATGGTTGCGATCTCTCCTGTTTCCTCTTTCCATGCATCGTTCGTGTACACGTGTTTCAGACATGAAAGTGAAGAGCGTGCTCATGTTTTCCGCTACGAAATTTGCCGAATGGTTGATACAGCAGGGCTTGGTAAAGTCGGAGCAGTATTGCGCGCAACACAGCAACAATTACCAAAAGGCGAAATTAAAGTTGGGCATGTACAGCGATCAAGGTACATTCCCGTATTCGGGAGGATACGTTTGGATTTCGAGCTGCTGCCCGGATCGGTTCGTTTCCGTGTTTTCCGGCTCGATTTTCCAGGGTGCTCCGTACACGCCTACCGTCCTTCTCAAGCTGATCTATCATTGGGCTTGCCAGACGAACGTTCAAAACGTTGTGTCCTGGGTGAAGGTGTCCAATGCGTACGTGAAGAATTTTTACACCCACTTGCGCAGCGTTTGCACCGCGGCTCTTTGGGACAAAACTCGCAAGATGGGAGGGAAAAATTCGGTGATACAAGTGGGTGTAATTAGTTTAGGCACCACGTCGCAGGACGGAAACTTGCGGCAAGTGAAGGTGGAAGTGCTGGGCGTGTTGGACCACGCGACGCTCGACTTGAGGCTGAGAGCCTGCGATCCGCTTCAAGACGGCGACAGATCGTACAAACGACGATTCAACAATATTCTCCATCCGCTGCAAGATTGGGTGCACACCGAGTCGAAAATCATGACCGACTTCACCGTTGACAAGAGCACACTTGAGGACTTGGGTTTCAGACACGTCACCCAGTCCGCCTTCTCCGATCAAGGGCCGCGAAATTTCCTCAGCAACTATCACATCATGGAGTATCTGAGGAAAATCGTGCCAAGAATGTTTCAAAACACGCTTAGCTTGCTAAGCAGGCAAATGATACAGCAATTTTTGGACGAATTGGTGTGGAGAGAGATGTACGGCACCACTTCTGCTAGAGCGTTCGACAACATCATCGGACACATCGCCGAGCAAACTAGAATCGATTCGGACGAAAATCTGTTGGATCGCCTGACAAAGGTAGCTGGCAATCCCTTTCACAATTGGTGTTACTCGAGTAGCACGCCGCCGCCGTTGACGCCGCTCATGACCATAAACAAAGAAGAGATTCATTCCGGTTGCGATGTATTCGTTTCGGCAAGCAGCAACGCGAAAGAGCATCAGGAGACGTTGAGTTTCGTTCAAGTAACGAAACCTGGCCCGAAAAGAGGACGAAAGAGAAATCCAGTGAGCACGCTCAGCCCGGAGCGCGACCTCAAGAAAGCCATGCTCGATGCTTCGAAAGATAGCGGCAAAGAAAAGGAGAGAGAGAACGGCAATGATCAGATAGAGTTGCAGGAACTCTACTACGGCACGATGGAAGGCGAGAGGAGCCTGGTGTCGAAGGAGCACAAGTGCTCGTTGTATTTCAAGTGCTTCCTTTGCGCGGCGATCATGCGTTCGAATACGGACGTGATGGAGCACACGATCGGCCACGTACCACCGCAAGTACCTGGCCAGTCCAATTCCCCGGTTTGCCGTTACTGCTGCACAGCCTTCTCCTCTCAACATCAGATGGTCACCCACGTGACGGAAACGCACAGCACCTTCGGACACTCGGACAGCGACATGGTGGTTTGCGCGATTTGCGAGCAGAAATTCGGCAACAGCGGCCTTCTGGTCAACCACCTGTCCTCGGTTCATTGCCCTTCCGAGATGCCCTATCGATGCGAAAGCTGCGGCTATCGTACTTCCAGTCACAAGGATGCCATCGATCACTATTATCGCGTGCACGAGAAGGGCGGAGGATTGCAGTGCCCTCACTGCTTGAAAGTGATAGATTTCGTGAGAGAAGGCAACCCCGTGGCCGCCAACGTTCACGCTTTCCTCTTGCACATGCAGAGGCACGTTATCCGAATGGAGGAGCAAGGTCGAGGGAACAAGTGCAACAGATGTTGTCTCTGGTTCAATCAAAAAAGTTCGTTGAACAGCCATCAGAGGGAATTGCACGATTCGGTGTCCGGTACAAAGGTGAACGCGTACCGGTACGGTGGCAGCGGAATCATGGTTCCGAAGCTACGACCTCAAAACAGGCGGTTCGAGATCGACAGCCCCGGCTCGGATTTATCGCGCGACCAAAGGGCCAAGAGATGGATCGGTGGCTCCATCACCATCAACCTTCCATTCGAAAATCTCTCTTGCAAAGAATGCGAAGAGGATATAGACGAGCAAGACCATTACCCGGCTGAACACAGATGTCAACTGTGTCGCTACGCCACTTGCTGCTGGCGCGCCTACAAAGAACATCAGCAACAAATTCATAACGAACGTCCGATGACTAGCTTGGTAGTTCCTTCGCCGCTCATCAATATTCCGTTGGACAGAAAAATGCAATGCTCCTGCGGCTACGCGACAACCGACGGCAATCAATTAGCCGACCACTTGATTAAATGTAAAAAAGTGTCTGCTTATCCAGTGGAGGACGCGGCACCGTCTGGCATGTTAGACAGCTTGGGTCTAGTTCCAAAAAACAATTCCGACGATTTACACCTAGATATTGACGTGGCAAGGACTAACTTACGTTAAAGTAGCCCAACCCCACCGTATCTCCGATCGTACGTCGCCTAATCCACTATCGCCTGTCCAGAGTATTATTACACCGATACGAAATGGCAACTTTGTTACAACGATACACGACTCTAGATGCATGCGTCGTGTATCGCGTATCGCCAATCTTCAAAAATTCCTTTTATCTCACCCGCTCCGTTCACCACCCTTTCAAATTACCGCAGTGAAAAAAAATGTCTACGCGAATCGTTTTACCGATACTGGCTTCGGTAGGTCGCGTACATGGTTGGCTTATACCTTTATAAAATACGTAATAGCAAGCATGGATGGATGGCCGGTTGCCGCATGAGAGAATTCTTCCGCCGCTTTGAAACGTATGTAAGGAATATATACAAAGTTTTTCATACACGCAAACGGATATCGTTTCTTCGCTCCTTCCGATGTAGGACCTAGCAAGTACAAAGTTCGTTTATTTCCTCAAATTTTATTTAGCAAGTGTGTGTTTGTGTTGTTCCAATAATAAATGTAGGATACATGTATTTTACGTGGGTTCAACTGTACGAATATATAATATTATACTAATCGTAAGTGACATAATTGAACATACAGAGTTACGTTTCCATTTGGAGGAATTAAAACAAATTTGCTTGAATATATATAATAATTCATCGTTCTTGTACTTATCTACACTTCTAGCAACCTATTAACACATTTTTCTTTTTCTTCCTTTTTTTCATTTTTTTTGCAATATTTTAATTTTTTTATGATTTTACAGTCATTAACATCGTCCGTTATCGAGTCAACACTAAAGAACGTATTTATTAGCAGAAACTCTACAATGTTAATTGATCGGGGTTACCAAAGATAATAACTATATTCCTTACTATTAACACCATAATCATTACGATTATTGCTTACGTCTAAACCTAGTAAAGAAAAATTAATCCAAATACGATTACAACGACCGCTGTCAGGATATAATTTATTGCTCAAATATTTACGCAAATATCGATGTCGCGGCAAGGAGTTTTGCTTCTCCGAAACGATAGCATGTTTATTTGTTGGAAAAGTGCTGGGTGTTAACGGTACTCTGGTATCTCGTCAGAGGTACATGCACGTACTCGCTCGATGCAATTTGCAGCTTCGTAATTTCATTTGGCTTTTGCTAGTCGCGGTGTTCTTCTGGAACCAATGGAACGCTGACTGCGCGTCGTCGTACGTATTCGGTACGTGTACGTGTACGTATACGTATATGTAATAATACTACTTACAAGCGATTAAAAAAGTATATGATCATATAAAAAACGCGATGAAACCCTATTTGCCACAATTAACATTGAGATTTATCGATAATAAATTTCTTGCAGAATTCGACGTTTCGTAGCTTTGCGTAAAGTTGAAGCCTCGACGCCGTCAAATTTTTTTACGTGGGAAGCTTCGTCAGCAGTTTTAATATACTCTTCAAAGTTATTAACACCATATTCAAGAGAATGAATCGATATTAACCCCCGACAGGCTGTTACGTTCGCGATCTACGTATACTCTACTATTAAGTTTCAGGTTGCTCGTTTCGTTTGCTTGCATCTCCCATCTCTTATATACACATACATATATATAGATATATATAGATATATACATACATACATACATACATATCATATCACATATATATATATGTATATATATAAATTTATCTCCCTTAAATTTAACGCCAAGGTTTACGGTATCGAAAACGTTACTTTTTCCCATAATTCGCATCCACTACCGCTGCGACGACTTCTTTTGCCATAGCACGCGGTGAAATCGAAATTGGAATTGAAGTTTTGCGATGTTCTTGTAACGAAAAGAAAGCGAAAATAGGAAAAAGAAAAGATTAACTGGATTTTCGCACGGCGACGGGTAGCGTCGATGGCAGCGGTTAAACGATATGCACCATTTTTTGTTCGATTCTCGTTCCTGTAAGTAAAAGTGGAAGAAAAGAAAAGAAAAGAAAAAACAAAGGAAGGAGAAACAGAAGGGAGAGAAAAAGAAAAGGGAAGGGAAAATAAGTTGAATTTGAAAGTGGAGAGTTGGAAAAGCGACGATGGCGATGGAGAAGGAGAAGGAGGGAAGCGATCGTAGGGAGAAAGAAAGAAGAAAAAAAAGAAATACCTGTGCGTTAAATTTGAAAGAGAAGCGGAGCTTCTGGTGGACTACTCGATGGCATAGAGCATGTAGAGATTGCCGGCGTCACTGCCTGGCGGTACCAAGGAGTGAGTCGGCGGCAGAACACTGAAGCCCAAAAACATGAAGGTACGAACCAGCATTGCTAAACCATAACAACAAAGCGTTTTAGACGAGAAATGTTTGCCGTCGTAATCGTTTTCATTGGAATGAACGAACGGTTGGCGACAAGTACCTCGGTCCGCTCTATCTTTACGCAGGCATACGATGATATTCGTACATCGTAAGGTTTCTTCGGCGTACTCCAGAAGAGAAACGAAACCCTCTTTAGAACCTTCCGGTAAAAGGCAGCTCGGCACGCGAATATAAAGGCAACGGCGCCACACTACCGTTTCCCATTCGACGGACGTGCTTTCCGTCAAATGCAGAGTAAAGGTCAACCGCAACGATTCGCTATTTCGCACAGCCTTCAACAATTCATCCTCCTGCAAATAGATAGTAGATAGCGGTTACGTTTATTATTCGCGTTACGTTTGTAAATTTTACGGGCGACGAATGGTGGAAGATATTGGTGCAGCGGGAGAATACGTACTTGTACAATGTGGGAGCTCACAGAGAGCTGACTCTGCTTGATCCCCACGCCGCGGCTCTCTGTGTTGACTGTAGATACAGACAATGCGGCATGGGGCACATCAGGACCACCACAGAGGCCCTACACCCAGCGTTATACAGTAATGCTGCTGAAGCCTAGACCCTTCTTCTAAACTTTCCTCCATGCACTTGCTCGACATTTCACTGCAATTCCATACATTTTCATTCGCCGGCATCTTTCTAGCCCACCCACTAATAATTCGATATCTCTTTATCTCGAATCTTTCCACAATTCAATTTACTCCACTTCTCCTAACTCTACCTATTCTACGCGCAAACATTCAACTGGACGCCTCCCTCCTTTACTCGCCCGCTCGCTTTTGCTTTTACCCAAAATAATGTAATAATCGTCGAGCAAAGTTAATTTTACGTTAGCGCGCGATGCACTCGTCGTTTCGATACGCGGATCGAGTTTTATATGCCCCGATTATAATGCCAGTGATTACTCCGTTCTAAATTTTATCTCCGCTTCACACCCAAGATAAGATAGCATCGCGACTTTCTTTCTTTTCTTTTCCCTTTGTTTCTTTTGCTAACGCAACACGTATTACCTCGAGAAAAATACGTGCCAACTTAATATGCGACTACAATGAGAATTATGTAAGAAATACCTACGATTTGTCTAGAAGTTTTACATACATATACATACGTCTACCGTCTACTGTATGATTGCACCATTATTTCCGTCTTTGTCGTAGCAATTTGTAGCAAGCGTTCGCGATATCAGCCGCTATCGAGTTCTACCGCGATACCGATATCTCCTTTATCCTTCCGCGTTTTATTTTTTTCTCGAACAAAATGGAACGGTAATCGAATTTGCCCATTCATTAGATTTCTACCTTTTACACCGTTATGATACGCTACACGCAAGTGCACGTGTGTGTACGTGTCGTGCACGTATGGCGAACGCGTATACGTATACATGTGTTACGTGCTAGGTATGCGCGCTGATGTGCACGTATAGAGGAGGAGGAAACACAACACAACTAACGCGTACGAACGATACATCTCCACATGCATGCATACGATAGATTTACGTCACGCGACAGAAATTTATGATTCACGTGGCAGTAAACATATAACGAGTAACGAGAATAATGGCATTCCGAATATTTGTCAAACGTGTCGAAATTCCACGCGATCCTATTATGCTTTTTTACGTTTAACTGCGTGTTTTTCAACGACCTTCGTCAAATGCGTTTTATTGTATTTCCGTGAATTTGCCCGCATCGTCTTTAGCTGCTATCGACGTGGACAAAAATATCGCGTCAATTACGAATAAAGCGATCGTAAATTTGGCAAAGACTTTTCGTTGTGCGAAGACGAGATATAGGATTAAAAACCATTGCTGTGTACCGTTGCTCGTACACTCGCTAGACGTTAAACGTTAAACGTTTGCGCTTGTGAAACGTTGATCAAAGAAAGAAAATAATGATTGGAAAAAATGGTTACGGGAAAACGGGGAAACGGGATAACAGGGAAAGGCATACGCTGGAGAGACGTAAGAAGGAAAACAGGAACAGGAAAACCGATAAATAGAATACAAGATGGCGGTGATGTACCGAAGAAAGAAACGGTGTATCAGTCGCACGGTACTTACCAATTGCTGGATATTAAACTTGGCATTATTATGCCCTTTTTACTACTTTCGCAATTACTTAACGATAGATTGGAATTAATACTCATACTTCTTTCTTCGTAAAATTTTGACGGCCGTAATTGTACTTGTTCACAATGAAATGTACGCTAAACTAGCGCGTGCCGTAGGATAAGACGTATCGTAGAATCACCAACACGCAAGGTAGTCGTGCTACTCAGCCGAGTGAAATCGCACTGGAGCGCTCCTCGTTAAACGTTCAACCTAAACCTTCCCTCCGTCCCTCCACTTCCGACTCTCGATTCCATTCGATTCGATATACATATATCGATTCCCTTCCAATCGACTCTACCTTTTATCTCGCAACCATGCTGTTCGAGTAGCGGTCGATTTGAAATCGTTGCGCGTACTTTTGTACTGCTTTCGCGTTGCTACGTTCGCAGGTGCGCGTTTAGAAAAGAATGAAAGATGAGCGATAAAATTATCTCCCCTTTAATGTTCTTTACAGTCGAATATCGAAATGAATATAGATTTCTAGAACTGTCGTTTCTTCGCTCGATTATCGCTATTAAATATATCGCTGTTGTGCATTTTTTTTCGATGCAGCTGACCGCATCGGTCGTTAACGAGTTCGCAAAGAAAGATAAGGAAGAGGGGAAAATGGCAACGTGGTGATAAACCTTATCGAAGGTAAATATATTTCGTGGAATTTTAGGGCATTTTGAATGGGTTCCTCCTTTTTTTCTACAAATTATTTCACGACCCGCATCAAGGCACGACACGCTTGCTCACATTTCAACGGAGACATTAAAACGAACAGAGGTAAATGTATTTCGAGTAAATGAAAATAATTAAATGCTCGTACAAACTTTATGACAGATATAAATCTTTGCGATTAATAACCAGTTGCGTCTAATGAAATAGAAAGTTATCCGCACATTACTTGACGAACAAAATCCTCGTAATTGATGTTACCCTGGGAATCTTCGTGGCCGGCCAATAAAGTTTCCACCTCTTCGTCGCTGAGCTTCTCGCCTGCAGAACACAATCGAACGAACGATCAATCGTTTCGAATAGTTTTCGTTTCCGGCGGTGGAAAAAACCCTGCTACAATACCCACCCAACGTCGTTAAAAGATGTCTCAATTCGGCGGACGAGATGAAACCGTTTCCGTCTTTGTCGAAGTGACGCAACCCTTCTATGAAATCGTCCGCGGTATCGGACGTGCGCGATTTGCTTATAGCTTGATAGATCGGCAGAAATACTTCGAAGCTTATACGCTCGTCGGGTTTGTGTTGATGAGTAAACTTTTTCACGTCCGATTCGGTTGGATTTTGCCCGAGAGCGCGCAGTGCGTCACCGATTTGAGCCACGTGGATTTTTCCATCCCCTCGACTGTCGAACAGCTGAAATGCCTCCTGAAACTCTACACCCATGGAAAATGTGTGCTGTAGCCGTGCTACGAAATTCCCGAATATTCCACTAGAATTGTCTGCTTTTCGCGGCGATCCCAAAGCTAGCGGAAAATTCGCGCAAAACGAGTATCTCGAAAAAATAGCCAAATTTTCTACCGCGCGAAATGGAAAACGCGTACGGCAAGAAATTGGGCAGTTTTTAATGCAAATGTTCCTAATTTTCAATTAAATGTATGAAATGCAAAGATTCGACGATATTTTATATGAAAGATAGAAAAACCTAGCAGAAGTGTTACTGATTACTAGCTAGAAGCACAGCAGGCAACATACCGAATAATGGTATATTTTGTCAAAAGAATATGCTTGCAGCTGTACTTACACATAAGATGAATAGTAAGGTAACATGCTAAATGCCTAGGATATGTAGCTGGACAGTGGACAAAGCCTGAGAAGCACAGGATCCTTACTATACACGTAAGCAACATGCAACAGCACGTTACAATACTCTGCAGTATAAAAGTTCACTTTTGTCTACAGAATACAATTGAATTTGTACACTTGTACATTTTATGCATTTAATTGCAAGTTTAAGAATCTCTAAGGTAAACAATTTCCAATTTCTTATTCTATGTACTTTCCATTTCATGTGCCATTTTAATGATTTTCCCATGGTATATGCGATAAATAATGGTGGATTTTACATATGTTTGGGAGCTCAAAAATCATGTGTTTGCGATAGTTTAGGTTGCGGCGTGGTAGAAGATTTGATCACTTTTTTTACCCTCCATGGAAGATGTCATTCTGTTAGTTAATTCTCGATAGCTGCAGCCGTACATCGTCGACTTAAACCGTGTAGCGAAATTAAAGGAAAATAGATAAGTTGATCAGCGACTCGTCACTTTTCGCGTGAAATTTTCGCGGCATAAAATACGACTACTATTTTGCGGCGGAATGTATACGTGTTGCGACAGAGGTATAGGAACGAAGCTACGTTAGTACGTTAGTACGTTACTACGTTCGGAATGGATTGAAAAGCGAATATAAAGGTAGGAGCGCGGTTATGATGCAACGCATCGCGTTCCGTCTTCGTTTCTTCTTTTCTGCTACTATTTCCTTCAACTACCTAACCATAAAAGGTAATCGCTGACACGTAATTCGATGTCACCAGGGTGGGTCTAATAAGGTAAAGGATATTCTTGACCTAAATTGAACATCGAGAACAAACTGTCCTCAAACCACCTCTCTTTCGCCTTCCTTTATTCCGCGTCAAAATAAAAAATTTCACTTCTAGTTTACTAACCTGCCAACTGATCCTCCGAATAAGAAGCCTGAAACCACGTACAAATTCTTTTATCTCCGCTTCTACTTGCGTACGCTTTTACTAGCAAAATATTAGGAACAACGGCAATTAAGCTATACAAAAATACCAACCATTTCGGTCACTTATCTCCTTACCACGTATTCTTTTATTGTGAACCTACTTATTCGCTGACTGTGTGTACAATATTATATGTACACGCATGCACGCATACACGCGTTATTCACTCTATACTCTATAGTATACTACACACTGTACCCTGTGCACTGCGCTCACTGTTGCTTGCACAGTGGACATCGAGCGACTCGAGCCCCCCGCCCTGCACCGCCTAAACTTGTACAGTGTAGTATATATCGGATCCAACCGCATACTTGCTATACGTCCATCCTTTTCCAACGCGGCAGTCAGCCGAGTTCGAAGAACTGGCACGTATAAGTAGTCATCCGTTTCTTACAATTACAAGTCAACCGAAGCAGCTCAAATTTATCGAAATTCCATGCAAAGATAAAGAGAAAGGAAACAGAAATTCGAGGCAGTTGATAGGGACAAAAAGGAATGTTGTCGGTGATGCAGATATCTTTTGCATCGCAAATATTCAGTCGCAGTTCTGTTGCACTTACAATTAGCGTAGCTTATCGTTAATTTTGAGTAATTATATTCTGTATATTGGCAACACGTAGCGTTCATACGACGCTTGTTCAATTTTCTTGCGACTTTAAGCCCAAATGAGGAGCTAATGCAACCTACGATCATTTTCCTACATCTCGCCTGCATTTCTTAGCTGATACACGAAAATCAAGCTTCTAAGCTGCTACATTCTTGTCTTAAAGTTAACAACTTTTCAGTCACGAGAAATACGAATATTTCGGCTTCTAGACGCTTTTTATAAATGTTTCTAGACTTCAGTTAAATCGCAGAGTGGTAAGATGAATCACAGGTCGACTCTATATCGATGACCTGGTTCGATTAGTCAATAATTTGTACATACACATGTTGCTCGAAAGTACAGGCAACAGACATAGACTAGAAGTACTTACTTATAGAATAGACATATCATCTTACGGAACCCATCATTGACGATGAGACCCACATTCTGAAATACCGACCTCGAAAAAATCTCAAAGCTTTTTACGCCACCTACGATTTACAACAGCGAGTGCAGCAACTGCGGTCGCGTGAATCGTACAAGACGAGAAAAATCGCCATTCTATCGGTGAAACAGGTATCTTCTATTCCGTGGAAATTCAAAAGTAAAATATGAAGACGAACTATTATATTGTAAAAATAAGAACGGTATAACGTATTATAGTTATGGGTGCAACAACAAATTTTCAAGAGTTTATACTCGCAGTAAACGTGAAATGAAATGTATTATAGAGATGAAATTTCGATAACGTGATGCAGCGTAACAATGGCGGATGCGAAGACGCAAGGCAAGGCAAGGCGTATAATTATACGCGTATTGCCACGTAAATGTACACACAGTATATGAATAATTTCAGCAGAATTTCAGCAGTATCGTTTTCCAAAAAATGAAACGTCTATTGAAAACAATACCAAGCTGAGAACTACGCATTAACGTGTAATACTTATATCTTAGTTTAGATTTTACCATAGATTTTCGTTTACTCGCTTCGATCTTAGATTACATTTTACAGCTACCAGTTTCCAAGAGTGATCGACTTCAATTTCCAAATGCAAGTTACGCGTATCTTTGGTCGCGTTAATATATTGCACGCTGCGCGTTTCTACTTTAATATTGTATTAATATAAATTAGTAAACTATAATTTAGTATTGTATAAACTGTTATGAATACGATCTACGTTGAAGCTTTACTAGTTTCGTGCAGGTGTGACTTAGTTTGGAGTACGTGTAAAGATTGCTAAGCGTTTGTACAACCCACGTATTTTTTCTTTTACTGTCTACGTAAGTCCCATTGTTTCGAATATACTTGTAAAAATAGAAGATCGCATAAAAATCCACAGTCTACTAATTACAGTTCTAACGTTCAAACGTAGAAAATAGGAAACTTGTAAGTATTTCCAATAGATGATTAATTCCATCGGCAATAGAAACAAATTATCCTTACAATTAGCCTTTTAAAAGTAATATACATAAAAACGACACGACCGCATTAAGCACTAAATAGTGTTAAACGATCAATACGCAAATAGCATTAGATATCATTAAATATAGTATATCATTAAATAGCATTAAATATGATACAATACGTATAAGATTTAAAATATAGTAATCTATCGATGGTCTTCGTTTCGCGTCGAACGAATATTCGCACGGAATCATTTGTTAATTAATCTTCGAGCACGAATATTCTTTTGATCGAAATATCGATGCAAATATGTATCTCGAAGTTTGAACGAACTGCGCGACACGCGCCGCGCAATCGTAGAGCGTTCCCCCACTCTTGGAGCTCGGCGAGCGCGGCGCGTCAGTTGACCTACGAATTTCGTACGAGAAGGACGGATTTATTTATTATACATAATCGTACGGTGCGTATCCCCTCTTCCTCTATTTCCTACGTACCATTTCCTTCCCTTCTGATTCTAGTAGCATTGTTTAATCAACGTCGTCTCATTTACTGCTAATTCGTAACAACAAATAACAAACGATTATTAACTTAACAAGTCCCAACGGTTGGATACCTTGTTCTTTTCTTTGTTCTCAATTAACTTCGTTCCCTTCCTTGAATTACTACTGCCTTTTATTTTAACCGATCTATTTTAAATGTGCATCCTTCTTTTTGTTATAGATACCTGGCTGGTAATCTGAGAGGCTAAAGAGGTGGATGGTAACGCTTACGTTGCGCTAACACGTGGTAACATACACATGGGTTCAATTTTATTAATTTCTTTTTTTGTTTGTTCATACGTTCTGCTATTTCGAGTCACTTATATTTCGTGACCAACGTGAACGAAGGGAGGGCGGAATTTAGTACCGTTCGTGTTTTTTTATTCGTTTTTATCGTGGACGTGTTGAAAAATTGTTAACAATACTAGAGTTCCTACACGTAGAGTCTTATTTCATTGTATTTCGGTCGGGAGTTCTAATAAGTAGAGTAATTGGCTTTTAGAATATCAAGTAATTAATGACGTTCGACTCATTTTGATCATAGTACTGTTAAAAGATCGCAAATGATAGTAGCGTCAATAGTTAGAGTCGTGTCTTACTGTATTTCGCTCGCGAGTTCCATTAGGTAATCTAACTGGCTTTTAGAACTCGGAATCCCTCGTGTTTTTCGACTTAGTTTGATCATAGAATTGTTAAAACATCGTAACGGGTAATAGAATCACGTCGATTGGAGTCGTATTTAATTGTATTTCATCGCGAGTTTCATTAAGTAGTCTAATCGACTTCTAGAATATAAAATTATTCGTGTCGTTCGACTCTTGTTGGTCGTAGAATTGTTAATAGAAGGCAAATAATATTAGAGTGAATTCTGTTAGAGCCGTACTTTATTGTATTTCGCCCGCGAGTCTCGCCGTGTAGTGTATCATTGGTTTCTAAACGCCTTTCCTATTTCCACGAATCTGCTCGAGTTGTAAACACGCAAAAACTGTCGCCGGAAACGCGTCACGCATTTCACGCCCACTCCGGTATTTTCATTTCGGACTTTTATTTACGCGAACATTTGCGAGAATTTGATGGGTGGGGGAGGCACGCGGTTTACGTTTAGGAAGCGCGAGTTGAACGACCTTTACGATTCCAATTCGCGAACATTCGTAGCGTATATTTACAATACACGCGTCGTGCATACAAATCATAGAAATAGAATTCTAGAATTTCATTTCATATTGACATATTAACATCGTTTAATCAAGTCAGAGCAACGGTATTCGCAAACAGACTCTCGACAAGAATAAGAATAAAAATACATATTTTGTGTTGCGTATTTTCTTACCCTTCCCCCTTGCTACTAAATAAGCATTTCTTTCAGCACGTTGTGATCGCGCGCAATGCGATCGTAGAATCAGTGCTTGCATTACGAACGACGTTTGATTTGCTTAAGAGCACAGTTGCTCTAATTAGATTGACGTATAAAAATTACTCGCGAAAGTAGAGTCAGTGTTTGCTCGGCGAATATATTTACGCGGTTGCCTAGTCTTTTATTTTTCGTTTTTTTCATTTAAATAGTAGTATTCGGTATTAGAGTCACTCTTCGGCTGTTGGCAGACGACCTCGCTGGGCTTCTAAAGTCCACCATGTAAGTATCTTTGCAATTAACGTTCATTTTCAAGAATTAAAAAATATAGAAGCTATTAACAATTCGTAGAGTTCCACGTTGCTATTTCATTTTTGTCGAACTAAGAAGTAGAGCCATTTAAAAGTATAGAATTTGTTAAACTTGCATTTCTTTAATCTAAAGATTGCTAAATAATCGATGAGCAATGTTTGCAAGAATAAATTATAATCGTCTCCGTTTCTGTTCTCTGTTGCAGGTCTTCCACAGATCTTCTTGTCCTTTGGACCACAGGACATGGCATCGCAGCTTCACGACTTCGCGACATCATTTTTCATGCCGTTCACTTCAAGGCTTCGCGACTCCACGACTTCACGGCTTCGCTGGATGACGATGACAGCAGGTTTTCATCCGCCTGGCTGCAGCAGATGACAGCGTAGTCGTCTAATGGTAAGTCGCATGCACTTTGAATTCCTCCGGTCACTCACTCATGCCGAGGACGAAAGGTCCAAATCGGCACGGGTGACCGGTTGTATACGTAGATTTTGCAAAAACGAACACAGTGACCACGAGTATACATTGTACCCGTGATCATTTCCATTTCTCGTGTGTATGGTATTTATTAGATCAGGCTAGGTCTTCTTGTGCCGCGCGATTTTAAACGTTGCAAAATAATGAGTAGACCGTGGAGTCACGTAATACGAACATCGTTAGAAATATTTGTGCGCGTCGATGTAGAGTCAGTCGAAGTTTCTATGAGAACAAATGTAATATGATATTTGTTGTTCGCGTTTCGCGTGCAGAATGAAAATTTGCAATTTTTAACTTGCGATTTGTAGCGATGAAGTCGGACACCATCCGACTTCGTTTCTTTCTTTGATAATTATATTTACTGCGCAATCTTAATGAGAAAGTACACTCGTATTGCTACACGTATATATACAGATATATACGTAATATTTTTATCACCAGAGTCATAGGTGTCGAAAGAAATAAGCAAACGCACGTTTCCGACTTTCACAGGAGATTCAATTCACTTTACAATATGTACAGAGATACAGAACGTTTCCTTTTTCTCGTATAAAACGAATGCTTAATAAAATGCACGAGAAGACATTTCGCGATGGGTAGATTTCCGATTCGAAGTTGCAAACTTTAACGCGTGTTTTAACGTTTGAGAAAATGCGCTTCGATGAGGGGGTCGCCCAAGGTTTTGCACGTAGTATTTCAATCTAGAGTCACTTGTTTCATTTTGATTTTGTTATTCTTGACTTCGATTTAGATTCACTTGTTCAATTTCATTACACTTAACTTTAGTTTAGAGTCACTTGTTCAATTTCATTATACTTAACTTTAGTTTAGAGTCACTTGTTCACTTTTATTATTCTTAGAGTCATTTTAAATTCATTTTGTCGCAGAGTTTTCTTGCTTCTCTGTTTTATAGATATCGTGGCTTCTTTCGAATTAAAGTAGTCGAGTCTGTTTGCTTGAAAGTAAAAGAAAAATTGGAGTCACAGTCCGTTAGTCGATTACGTATGCTAATAACCTTTTCTAGATAGGATTTTCAGCGTCGGTTCGTGCCGTTTTGCCGGGATCCCGCTCACGTGCCCAGGTGCTACTTGAGCGGGTGAAAAGCACGTGGCACGATCATTTTTTTTTCATTTTTCATATTTGTCGACCGCGTGTGGGTAGCGTATCGTTCGCGACGTCATTTCCACAGTGTGTGTGTGTGTGTGTGTGTGTGCGTTAGGTTGTGGAAATTCGTCGTTTTATCATAATCTTAATTAACTTCTCCCCTCGCTTTATTCGCTCGTACGCATGTCCCATAAATGTAACGTTTCAAAAAGAATCATGTAAACTCGCTACGCGCGCGTCATTACGAGTTATCGAATTGCATATATGATAAATGCCAGAAATATTCACAGTTTACGCGTTTGCCATTCACGTACGTTTCGTCGATAAACGCCAAAAATATATATTCCATACGTTTGCTATACATTTACGTTTCGTTGCTAAATGCTCGAAGTATTATTTCCAATACCGAGCCGCGCGCTCTTTAAATCCCATGCAATGAATAATACGCAAAGATCGCTACCCACGTCAGTCGATTTCGGTGAGTTTAGAGTGTGTATGAGTTGTGTATTAAACTCGGGTGTCGGAGGCGTCCCGGGACGTTACTCCCTAGTTTAGGCTTTTGCACCCGAGTGGTATGCTTGTTGATCCGCTGGGTGGGGGGATGGGGTGTATGCGTGTTTTCGTATGACTGTTTGAAATTTTTTAAATATAGCGTTAGGTAGGTAGGTAGCATACTTTCTGGAATGTGTGTTAATTTTAAGTAGGTAGGGCCGGGCAGGTTGACGCATGGTCTCGGGTCGCGATTTCATATTTAACCCTTTGCGGATGAGTGTCGGCAAATAGCCGCCGAAACCATTTCGATTTTCTGGATAAATGTCGATTTTCAAAGCAAGAAATTTGAATTAGTATAAGCACTTTCGATAATAATTCAGCGAAAATTTGTTAAGTGTTATTAAATTCTATCCGTAGTGAATTCATAATTGAGTGGAAATTTGTTAAGTGTTATTTTTTCTCGTCCGCAAAGGGTTAACGGGGGGTGCGCGCGTCAACCTGTTTCAGGAAATCTGATTTGAACATCGACGGCGAGGCTAATCTGACCAGGGGAATGCCGGTCATTTTCAGTCTCTGCCAAAGTCGATCTTTCGAATCCGGCGATCTGAAATCGCCACGCGGACGCGGCCGCGTATTCATTTCGAAACGAACGACTCGAGGTTCGGCCCGTCTGCACGATCGAGGATTCCTGCAATCCTTGGTCGTCGATGCGCCTGCAGTCTTCCGCGTTACACGTTTTTCTTTCACCTTTATACGTTACCCTTTTGTTCCGCGAGTACAGAGAACCTCGAGCTTAGATTTAAGTATCATCGAGGGGCCGTGCGCCCGAAGAGAAAAGAAGAGGCCCGACAAACTGTCACGAAGAGGGCAGCAACCAATGGCTGTTCATTTTTTCGCTTTAGAAAGAATGGACGGTCATTACTCTGATATTGTATCGTCACTGTGTTCGTTCGTAGTCTTGCATGCGTAGAACGTTCATCCGTGGGCATCTCGCGATTGTTTAATTAGCATTGCGAAAAATGAACGACGGGTTGATGTAGCGTTGCGGAGAATAGAAGTCGCGAGCTTGATTTTAGAGTTGCGAATAAAAACGTTCACGGGTTTGCGTTAGCGTTGCGAAGAAACGATTCGCGCGTTTGATTTAGCGTTGCGACGTAAGAAATATCGCGTTGCTTTTAGCATTCTTTAGTATCCATCGCTATAGTTTTTTTTTTTCAGATTAATATTGCACGATATTTGTTAGCGTTGCGTTACGAGTGAGCGCGTGTTCTTGATTCGTAATAGCATTCTCATTTACAAGTATATTAATATCCAGTTAGCTTTGCAGCGTTGCTTCTTCTAAGCACCGCGTATATAGAGTAGCTTTTCTCGCATAAAAATAGTAGCTTCCTTGAATCGGTTAATAGTTAGAGTTGCGACATTCTTCCATCGCGATGATTTAGTCGTTTAGTTAGCGTTGCGTTAACAAATGATCGCGTCTGTTAAAGTAGCGTTGCGCGTGCGAAAAAAAAAAGCCCACGGATCTTCCACTGAGAAAGTGGAAATCAGTTCCTGTGTTCCTGATTCTTCGACGGCAGCCGCTCCGTAATTAGCGTTGCGCGTTGAAAAATACGTGGTGCATTAGTCAATATTTATTAGCGTTGCGTTACAGGTCGACTAAAGTGTCTCGGAGACATTCGCGCGTTTGCCATTTTCTTTTCTATTTCGATTCAAGTTAAATCGAGTAAAGTAGTATTTTTCAGTACAAGAAAGCACCTCTCGCGATTGATTTGTTGCATGTTCCATTTGACAAAATAAATTTGGTAACGTAGCGTTGCGAAAAAGAAAGAAAGTTCCACTCGCGGGTTGATCGGGTTTAAAACGAGTGGACGATTCGTATCGATTTTGTCGGGTAGCCTTTCCGGCTGCTCTGAATTTTCTTTTAGCGCTCTTCGGGGCTGCTTTTCTATCGTATCGTTTTTAGCGCTTCTTTGGGGCTGCTTTTTTATCATACTGTTTTTAGCGCTCCTTCGGAACTGCTTTTGTTTCGTATCATCGATATATATATATATATTATTTATCGTTGTGTTAGGGTCGAGTATCTGTTGCAAATACCGTTGAAAATTTATTCATTTTCACATTATTGTTTAAAAGAAGTAGTTCGATATATGCTTGTGCACGTATTTAAAGAGTAACGTTAGAGTAAATCACGGGAAATGTTAGAGTAGGTGTTATATTTGACGATAAAAATGGAAACGTGGAGTATAACGAATAATAAAATCAGGGTAGAGTAATTAATGTAAGTGAGATGGCGAGAACAATGTAGGAAATAATATTAGAGCCCGTAGCTGTGCGTGTTCGCCCGTGGAATTATTCTAATTTGTCTTTGCGATCGTATTTTCTTTTTGTTTCATACACATAGTAGAATTAATCTCTCGTAGAATTCTCGAAATTGTTTCGCGTAAATCATAGTTCATTCGCGATCGTCGATCATTTTGCCCGCGACAAGTTTTTGCGTTTGTACATGTTCGAGTACTTTCTTTAATCGCGCACTCGGTTTTCATTCATTGCAATAAATTTGAGTTACGTGCACGAATGTGGGACTCTATCGGATTCGAATCTTTTTGGATACGCGATTGTTTAACGGAATAATTAAAGTAAACCATATAATATTGTAACGTGCCTCTATTCGTTTCGGTATCGAGATAAACGTTTCATAAGCAAGTGAATAAATAAAATAATGAGCAAGCATCGTTAATTAAAAGGATCCACTAATTGTAAGATGGTATCAATGGTAAAAAGTATAAGTAGTATACGATTTAATTTACACTATACAAAATAAGTTTAGCTTAAGTATAGTTCAAATGGTATATGTATAAGTTGGTATATTTAAAATACATAGTATAGTTATAAAATAGTACATAAATATAGTTAATATTAAGTTACAAGTTAACAACCTTCCCTTTCCCTTATTTGAAGATAAAATAGTAGCTTGGGCTAAAGTCTAAGCTAAAATTAGGCTTCCCTTTACTTGTAGCTTTAAGTCTCGCGATTTTCAAAACATTCCTTTTGCCTTGCGCTTTGCCCAGCGGTCGAGCAGCGAACGCTTTGCAAATGCTCGACAAAAGGATAAAGTATTTGTTATAAATTTGTTTAAAGGGAGGGTGGATGGGCTTCTCTTCCTTGACATTTTCTTCTACACAGGTATTGTATTCAGATTCTGCCTTGCTACGAGCTGATGGGCCATTTATATGGAAAAGAAGATCAGAAAAAATTTATTAGTATCACTGCGATATGAAGTAATAGAGATATTAATGATAAAAAAAGGAAAAACTAATTTGTATCTACCATAAATATTACATTTGTATCAGCTATCAAGTATCGTGATCGTGTATCGAATACAATCAAAGTAAACTTATCGCCAACTGTTGTACGCTTCAATCTGATACCGCCTCTCCTCGTAATCGTCCATGCACGTTCACCGCAACCGATGAAACATCTAGGTATCGTTTGCTGACGTTTTAATTAATTAAAAGCGGAGACTTGGATTATATCGGTCCCACCGATCTTGAGGATTGCTACGAAACGGGCACCCTCCCTATCCACGATTCTATCCACCCTCCTTTTAAGCAACTTTTTAACAAATATGTTATCCTTTTAACAAACCCATTCTATATTTCTTTTGCGGTTTCATGGCTAAATATTGTTTCATTTTTAACTGCTACTAATGTTAAAATCGTCGTCCGTGTTAAGTCGGTAACGTCGAGGATGATGCGAGAATGATAACATGGCACGCAAGCCTTTGAATCCCTGGATAACAAGATGTTTTAGGTGATAAGTCTAGCTTGTAACTCGTTCTGTCTGCACCTCGTCGGTAATAAAGCTTTATTATCGGGTGCTGTTATTGTAGATTGTAGCTTTAATTCCTACCGCTGGCAAGGTTGCATTTCTATTTTATGCTTAGCCGTTAACGTTGGGCGTGACACGGAAATGGTAACCCAAATTCGGCAGCACAGACGAGGTTTTGTACAGAGTTTCACGCTTGTACGGGCGTAGTCGATTGTCGCAGCCATACTTAATTATCGAATCGGCAATCGATCTGGTCTCTACAATTTCGAGTTGGTTGCCCCAGCAATTACCAGCGTCTCATCGGATCGCGAACTCTTTATTTTGCACGTGCAAAGAACGAGCGACGAGGTAGCTCATTCGATTTTCATTGAAGGTGAAATGCAAAATTGAGAAAATTAAAGGGCGAAATTAAATCTTTAAATCGGCGCGGGCATTTTAGAAAGTCGACGCGTCCGGTATTTGAAATGCGGATACCGATGTCGGGGCGCATATTTCCATAAGACGATAAGTATATACCTGTTGCATAGCCGCTTGGTTTTCAAAGTAACGGTCAGTCGGTATTGTATTGAGTATTGATAACAGCCATGCTTTCCAAGCCAAGTATCAACCGCGGAGCCCTTTATTTTCGATATCGGGTAATCGGAAAGTTTGTAGCAGATGCGGTAATTAGAATAGCACGACGAACTAATCGATTTCGCTAATGCGTTTGGGAGTTTGGTTTATTATAGAGGCGTAGTTAATTGCATTCGGATCTTTTTCAAGCATCGTTCGCAGCTAGATTTGATCGTTAGCAGATCGAAACGGCGTAAATCCGTTAGAATTGACCGAATAAAATTAAGTAGAGAAAAATGGTAGCATCGTTTAGAAGTGGCAACGAATCGTCGTATCTGACGTATCGCGTGCAATAAATGTCTGTGTTAATAATATTTAGTGGCTAGTTTAACGGCGTGCGCAGGTGCGGAGACGTCGCGTTGTGTACTCGCGAATCGTTTCGTGTACCTTGGGGATTTTACAACAAAATGTCAAAGATGTTTCGTTCGATGGAGTTTGACTGCAGCGGCGCGGAATACGTATTGGAAATACATTTTAAAATGATATTGCTAGGCGAGCACTCATAACACGCGTGGCACGCATGGCACGTGTGCTACGCGAGCTAGGGCTATCTAATTCGTTGGCCACGTCTTTGCTTCCGTCTTCCGTAGATCTACTCGAAACTGGTCTAAACGGATCGCGAAGAATTGCCGGTTCGCGGCTAAGCGTCGAGACGTAAAACTAGCAGATCGATGGGTGCAAAATGTAACGCGTTGAATGGCTAGGGAAGGACAGAGGAGGGATTGGTTGTCGTCGAAAGGTTTAGCGGCGCGCGATACGCGCAACGATAAACCGTGTGTGGATCCGCGACAGTTAATCGTATGAAAATTCAAATATGTAATGATCCTTTGCCGGTTCTAAGGAGTAGACGTAATGTGCGTGTATTTACTTTAGTACCCACCTGTTGCCCGTAACCCAGTTTCTTACATATACCAACCGGAAAGTTTTTCAACTTTCCGCGGATACCTAAAATTCCCCACCTTCGCGCTACGTTTGCGAAAGAATATCCGAATAGAACGGCGAAAAAGCGCACCGCGCATTCGCCAACGCGTGAACAATTACACGATTCGTTAACCTGCGCATTTGTTATTCCCGTACCCTTTGCCTACCCTCTGCTCGAACGGAATAGCTTCGCGTTGCTTGCTCTACATCCGATTCTCTACTTCGTTCGAGATTAAGTCTTTCGACGAGCACTCTGTTCGTTTTCGTACTCGTTGCATATATCGGCACGTACTTTGTTGGAAGTTGCTTCGAAATTCCGCTAGCTGCTCCGTTTAACGAAGCCACGTAGTCGAGCTGGGCGTCTACGCAAGTAAATAGCTAATTTGAGGATCATATAAATGGAGGCGCGAGCAGATAGACGAATAGACGAACAGATGAACGGATGGATTGATAGGAGTAGTAGTAGGAATAGGAATAGGAATAGGTATGGGTAGAGGTAGGTAGGTAGGTAGATAGTGGATAAAAGAGGAAGAAAGGGGGACATGGCGCGACGCGTCATTGCACGTGCACGTGCATTGATACCGATATTTATGCCCGCCAGTTAATCATGTCAAAGTCGTTTGATTTGTCGTTGGCTTTTATGGAGGGGAATTAAAACGTTCATTTCGCCACAGACACTCGGCAACAGTGTGCTCGTCCTGCTAGCGTTGCTGGTGCTGGTGCTGCTGTTGCCGCGATTGCTCTATGAATTATTTTCTGGACAACCCTTGCCCGATGTAACAAAAGGGGAGGGAGTGCTTTTTGGAAAATTACAGTATCTCGTTTACGTCGAAAATTCGTACCTGTGACGCGTCCGTAGTGTTTCACATGAATCGCTAAAGCATAAACGTGCCGAAGTGCCATCCGAAATGAAATTTCAATGGGGACTCATTCGAGGACGCGAAACTGCAACGTATCGCGTACTTTTCGATTGAACCGTGGCAATTCGCCCGGTCGTTTCATCTTTTCTCGTATCGTCTACGCTTATTCTAAAATGTAAAATGGACGATAGGCGGCGATATACGTAGGTAATCGATGGAAAAAGCGTGGCAGCGGTAAAAAGATGCGTGTCGATAGTAAAGAAGAGGGGAACGGTAGTAGGGGATGTGGATGTGAATGCGGACTCGTACGTGCACATGTACGTGTACTTGTATCTGCGTGGACAAAGTTAGTAGGTGGGTGGCGAGAGGGTGGTCCCTTGGTATCGACAGCCGTCCGTCAATGTGGTCGGTGGCACGCGAAGGCGAAGTCGAACGAAGCGGAGAAAAAGCGAGCAGGAGTGTGTGAGAGAGAGAGAGCTTCGGTCTCTTTTCCTACCTTGAGGATTGGTCTACCGAGAATTCCGGGCATAGAGGACAAGTGCGAAGCACGAGCGAGAGGGAGAAAGGGTGAAAGGGTGGAAGCAGAGGAAAGGAAAAGGGGGTAGTAGAAAGATGGAAGGTGGAAGGTGGAAGGTGGAAGGTGGAAAAGAGGAGGCAGTAGCAGTCGGCATCAGCTAGGACCGCGCGCGCTTCTATCACGTTGGGCGAACGGGCGGACAGCTCCGAGGCGATTTGTCTTTCATTTCGGGCTAATTTATTGCGCCCAAGCAGCTCCTCCTTTCTTCTTCTCTCTCTCTCTATTTCTCTCTCTCTCCTTCCTTCTTCCTTTCGCGCGGCGTTTCTTACTTGCTTGCATTCCCAGTCCCGCCAACCCCCCTCGGTCTCTCTTTCTTTCTCTTCTATTCTTTCCGGCCGTGTCTTCTCTCGTCTTTGCAGCGCTATTCTCGACTCCGCACCATTCAACCACGCCCCACCCAACTAATGTCCCACATAAAACTTGGTATCAGCGATCCTCAAACGGGGATTTACAATCCCTTCAAGCGCCGCTGTCACGATAAATCCTCTAGGGCGACGTCGATATATCTCGCGCGCGAATACTTCTGTCCCTAATGGATACCTCTCGGTACATACAATGCACGTCGAAGCTGAAACCAGTCTGGATCTTTCCTACGTCCGTTCTACTCCATTTGTCCTACCTCTTCTCTTCTTCTGCTCGTTCCGTGTTTCGTTCGCCTGTATCTGTAACCGGCTGTATCTTAGCCATCTTAGCTTTTCCCGAACTTGCACCTTTTACCTTATACGTACCAGATGCTCTCGTCTCTCTTTCTCTTTCTCTCTCTCTCTCTCTCTCTCTCTCCCTCTCTCCCTCTCACAGTTTTCTTTCTGTTCTTCTATCGAGTTTTTCTATCGAGCCAGAGAATAAGAAACCGTGGAAAAGATGCGCAGGGAAACGCATTATCCAGGTTATAACGCTATCCTATTAGGGTAGTTGTCGCCGACAGTTAATAAGAGTAAAAGCGCGCGTTCGCGCAATTAAGAGCGGCAATAAGCGCCTTAAGGCAAATAAGATGTTTCCTAATGGAAGCAACTACCAGCATCCAGCCAATTATCTAGGCACGCATTAAAACAGACGTAAAGGTTCGCTGATACGGCATGCTTTGATACTCGTTTCGGATATACTCTCCCGATTGTGTCCCATCTCCATAAGGGATCCACCTGTAATGCCTTGCCGCGGTAAACGCAAATAGTAAATATTCATTACGCTCTCGTTACTTCTTTCTCAATTTTCGTCTACTCTTGTCTGGCTACGGGGAGAAAGATGTGGTCGCGGTACGAAGAGGCGGCGGAAAATTTGCGCGAAACGCGTGGCGAAAGGTAGAAACGTAGGAAAGGAGGTGTTGCGGCATGGGACGATTGCTTTAGCTTCGGCATCAAATGGGAGAGCAATGGGTGGTGCGGACGCAAATGGACGGATAGATGCGAAGACGAGGGAGAGGAGGAGGGGAGAGAGCGAGAGGAAAGGCGGAAAGCTCGGCGGCTTCTAGTCGGAGGCTTTCGGCGTAAGTCCTCGTTATGATTCAACGCGACTTAAGCCGGTCTTCCCAGCTCCCTGGTCTTTCTCTCCGCACCGCTAATTCTTCCAACAACTTCCTCGCCTTCCTCGTCTTCCTGACATCCAACTAGAATTTTCAAAGCATCGCGTCGCGTCGCATCCCATCGCACGGCGAGAGCTTTTAGATCGATTCGAATGGATTATGGTGTACCGGGTGTATTCCTGCAACGCGACCCGTTAATCGCAACGATTATTAACTTGCTCGTAATTGCACCTGATCGTGAACGCGATGTAACGCACGAGATAGAGATAGGGATAGAGATAGAATATGCGTGGCTGGATGACGCAGAGCGCCGCGCGGCTAGCGAAGGGCGGAGGGCGAACGGCGAATGGAGAATGGCGAAGGGAAATGGGTAGCGAGGTGGTTACCGTTACAGGACACGTACAATTTCACAGTTACGAGTGGAAGGGAAAGGGTGGATAGAAGAAAAGCGAGATGAAAGAGAACGCTTCGTTGCGTCGTTCGATGGAAGCAACGTTTGCGGCGGAGCCGCGACCTCGTTCCGCTGTTTCTCCAAAGTTTGGAAGACTCGAAGCTACTCGCGCGTGTCGAAAAGTGTACGCGACCCGTTGGTTGGCCGAAAGATTGGCGCATCTTTCGTTGGTTCAGGGTACGCGAAAGGTGCTACAACAATGGCACATACGCATCGGAGTAAAAGCGCATCTAATGTACGCGCAACGAAACGAACGATAGTTAGGGGCGCGATTGTATTGGTGGGTAGAGTTGTAGCGGTTGTAGGATGCGAGCTGGACATTGCGGCTGGGGAAGGGGACAGAAGGGGGAGAAGGGGAGTTAGCGTTGTTTTACCGTAAGGGGTTAATTGCATTGCCAATAACAGATAATGCAACAATCAATGATTTAAGGGTGGTGGGGTTGGGAACGGGTGGGACTGGAGAACGGAAAGGGGAACAGGGATGGAGATCGGGACGTGGTCGAGAATGGGAATGAGGATGATGATGGGGTTGGGGATGAGGATGGGAATCTGGGAACAGGTAGAGGTCGCAAAGCGTGGAAGAGCTGCTCGTGGAACAGAGATAACGATGCACTGGTAAACGAGAGAAGGGATGGCTGGGTCAGCGGTGCGAACAGGAAGCAACTAGGAAGCGGAGCCCTGTAAGAGCGGAAGAGCGCGTATGTTTCTACTTTCCGATCGGTTAGCGGTTAGTTAGGCATATACATATGTGTACACGCGCGTACTTGCGTGATATCGTGGACGAGCGCGACCGCGTGACGCGGCGCGTCTTTTGCAGCGCGTTTCCTCTGTGCGGTGGCGTGTATAGATCTCGCCTAGAGAAGGAAGGGAAAGGAAAGGAAAGGTATGCGAGAGAGAAAGAGAGGGAGAGAGAGAGAGAGTAGGGCTCGATTTGGATTACTCGTGGTAGGTTGTTAGTTTGGCAATGGTCGCGCAACGGTTCTCACGGAGAAACTTTTCGTAAGCTGTTGGCGGGTGAATCGAGGGGAAGGAAAGAGTAATGTCTGTCAGGAAATTAATATAGGCAAGATTTGTTGTTATTGCGGGACGCATAGAGGTGGGAAGGGAGAGGAACGGAGAAGAGATTGGCGCAGAATGGTGGTGCGCGGAGGCTTTCTCAGGGTAGAGAGCAAACCCATTACTTACTATAACTGCCGTTGGCGGGGTAGGAGGCTGACCGAGGTAGGAGTTGCTGTCAGGCATCCATCATCGCGACTAATGGCTCCACTCTCCTGCCAATAACATCCGGGTGCGCACCACCGGCCGGAAACCTCTACGGTTTAGTCGCTTTGCTCGATCTTACGTCCGACTGCTCTTCACCCGAGCAGTCCTTTAGTCCTTCGGCCCTCCAGCCCTCCAGCCCTCCAGTTCTCCAGCCTTCTCCACCACCGATCCCCAATTTCCTTTCCAACTTTCAACGCACCTTCTACTTCTGCTTCCATTTCTTTCGAACACCTCGCAGTCTCGACGTGTGGGGGTTGTATTCTCGGCTGTACGCGTGATCGGCGTGGCGTGGAAGCGCAGGTTGCCGCACGCTGCGCTGTGCAACGGCAACGGCAGAATAGTTACCGCTGAGCGATTCGATAGCTGGATAATGACGAGTAATGACACACCGCGGCGCGGCGCGGTGGCAATCGAACCTCCGACTCGCTCGCTTTGTTCCGTTTTATGCTCGCTGCTCTCGCAATTCGCATCTCGCATCTCACAGCGAGTTACGTTTGCGCTATTCGCGGTGTTTGCTTGCCCCTCGCACCCTTTACACCCGTTTGCGCCCCTTGGCACCCGTTTGCGCCCTTCGCGTTCTCTCTCTGGCTTTCCTTTACTCTTGCACGCGCGTGTACGCACCAGCGGCAGCGTTCTCTCGCTCCCTGCCTCCCACTTTGCTCTTAGCTTCCTCGTCGGACGTTGCTAATACCCGTATGGGTGTCCTCTTCGCATGATTCTCCATCGCGCACAGGCTTGCGGATGTGGATAGTCGAGATTGCGTCATGCATATGCAGCTGCATTTGGCATCGGAGTATGCCAGTCCAATCACCGCCGTGAAACTTGATTGTCGCCGATTATCCACCGCCGATCAACCTAATAAAACGCGAATATTTTCCAACATTACCGCCGCGCGCTACCCCTTTTCGCTTGCCCGATTCCAATCTCGCGCCTCGTGAAAAACGATGCGCTTCTCTATATTCGTCACTCGCCCCCGCGTTGTCCCCGTATTGCCCTCGTTTCGCCGCTCTTTCGAGTCTCACTCTGACTTCTTTCCGATCACCGATCAGCTGCCCTCGCTTCGACTCAAACGCTGCTACGGCTCAAACCCTGGCTACCGCTCTGCCGATCGATCGAATAGCTTAGGAAGTTAATTGGATATCGAAGGGCCGCAGGATATTCGTCGCGTCTAGCTGAATCAGGCTTCTTGACAGCAAACTTGTTTAAGCGAAGAAGGGTCGGTCGGTTTATTTTATATACGCTGACCGGCTGACTGGCTGCCTGGCCAGCACCTATTACCTATCTTGCCAATATTTATGCACACGCTGGATAAGAGCCGCGCACGTAGCCATCGGACGAACTTGCTGCGACCACGTAGTACACGACGTTGGCTAGGATAGCTAGAAATGGCAGCGGTACGACGTATCGGCAGGCTAGCGAGACCTTCCAGTCGACCAACGAACCAGTTAGCCGTGCAAATACAAATACGAAGTAGAGAGCAGTCGGACGAAAAGAGGATCGTAGACGTTTTCTCGACGTGTTTGCTCAGCAAATTTTTTAGCAACGCGATCCAGTTTTGCGTCGCAGAGGCTGCTCGCTAGTCGAATGCTGCTAATCCGAGAGGTGGCAAGGATAAAATGGGTACCGGGCTACGCGCGAAAGTCACGAATCTTTCTCGACGATGCCAATCACGGTACGGACTATAATAGAGACGCAGATACGCAGCGGGGCGGGGCGAGGCGCGGCGCGAAGATTCAGCAGTTGTTATCGGTTTGCGAACGGAAGAGAGCAATACCTGTTGCATACGTCAGTGATTCTTTTTGCCAAACGAACGATCCTTTCGGGAAAAGAGATACCCACGTATCTCGGCTGTGCTACTCTACGGAGTTACTCTCGGTTAAACGATAGACGGATACGAATCGAGGTACGCGGAGCTAGCAGTGGTTGCGATCTGTGTAGCGAATTACCTTATTAGGAACGCGCCGCGCGCTTTGACGCCGTGGTTCGCGGGTATGGCAGAATGCGGGAGACAGGGAATACCGCGACGAGTTTGCCGTTTATTTAGGGAAGGAACGATTGGACGGTGGAGTATTATAAAATTGGCAAAGTAAGGTGGACGAAGGTGGGAGCAATGGTGGGCGGCGTCGAAGCAGCGGTTATCTCGGCAATTAATATGATTGAGGAGACATCTCTCACGTCTCCGTAATATCCAGCAATGGCCCAAGTTCTGATTGCTTTCCCCGTTCCACCCACGCCTCGCTTCGCTATCTCGAATACCATAACCCTAGCGCGCTTCCTCGCTCCTTCCACGATGTTCCGAGTTAACGAAACTGAGTTACGATACCCAACGCGCCAACTACTACACCACCCACCACTTCCCCTTTACCCTCCGACGCATTTTAACCCACATTTCCACGCGTTTGCGGATTCCATTGTATTGGAAACACTGTGACGAATAGACTTTGCGCTTCCTTTGCGTCGCAACGTGGAATCGTGGAATCGTAGAACTAAGTTACGAAGGACGGAGCAGAGTCGGGAAGAGAGGGCAAAGGATTCTTTTTCCACCCTTCGAATCGTCAAATGCTAGTACAGGACTGTCCGCTTGATAGAAATCGAATATCTGTCTACCGGTTCGCTGGAGGTTGCGGGTGCGACGCGAGCAGCGCAGCTGCTCGGTCGGTTGATTAATCTTAACGAAAAGGAAAGAAAGTCAAAGACGCGACGAAGCTTTGTGCAGCTGTATCGAAGGAACCGAAGCAACGAAGACCGTTAGATTCCTTCCACTCTTTTCTTTCGTAGCTGAAATTGCAGATTTTGCCGCGGGTATGCAAGGCGGAAGAAAAAGGGGCGCGAGATATACGTATATGCCTGGTACGCTGCCTCTTAACAATAAGAGGCTTTCTTCCGCGCGACAATAAGTATTCGATCGCGTTGCTTTTTTTTTTCTACCTCTCTTGGCGCTTTTGCTTGGCTCTCGCGTGCCCTTTTCGTCTCCAGTTTACAGTCCGCAGCGAGCACAGTCTACCGTCTACCGTCTATCTGCGTTACGGGAAATATACTTGGTCTAAATTAGAGCGCGAAGGGAAAGGTAAAAGAGAGAAAGATTGACAAACGAAATGGTCGCGAACGGGTCGCGTGCAACGATAGCGAAGCTCGCTAGTCGGCTGTATAAAACGATAAATAGTCGTGTCACGTGCGCGATAAAGAAAAAAAGAGAGAGGTAGCAACTTTGCGTTGGCGAGAAAACGAGAGAATGAGAGAATGAAACACATGTCCGTGTCACCATCGTCTCTCTCGCCTGAATCCAGGAATTTATGCCGGACAGTGAATCATGTCAAAATTTGATTTGTCGATAACTTTTATAGCGGCAAGTTATTGCGCGCGGGTTAGGTACAAATTCAGCGCGGTGTACGTGCATCCACACACGTTGGAAACGTTTCAACTTTGTTGCTTTCGTTGCGTTCCAAGAAGTTTCCTTTCACCCAACGCGTTTTCCCTTTTCTTTGCCAAAAGAAAGCCCCTCTTCTCTCGCCTGCTACTTTTCACCCGCGAGTCGTTCGTATTCTCGCAACATCGATCTCTCGGTCGATCGCTTCCTTTTCGCCGCCCATGGTGCGATGCTGCGGTCCATTTTTTCGTATCGCGTAGTCGTTCGTTTTTGTTTGCCGCGTCGCGTCGGTAGTCGACGTTGGACTTAAAGAGGAGCGAGTACATGCCTCGCGAGTCGCCACGCTGTCATAGAGAAAAAATGTCCTTTAGTGGACTTAGAATTAGCCGTGCAAGTGAATTTCGATCGCGCAAAAGCGAATGTTTACCTAGAAAGTAGTGACGGATTTTGAAAACGTTACCGCGGCTGCAGTCAGGCGGTACCGACGGGAGATACGCATATATCAAGCGGGCACAACGAATATATCATTCATAATTTGTTCGGAACGGTTGATTTGTAGCCCGCGACGTGTGGCGTCGAGCTGTCCCCCTGCACACGTGCAATCCCTCTCTCACTCTCTCTCTATCTGCCTATCTATCTATTTATCCGACTATCTGTCTATCTTTATCTTCGTCGTACGCGTACACATACAATTTCTCTTTATCGCTCTACATTCTCTTTCTCTCCTCTACCTTGAATCTCTCAGTTTTGACAACTTTCTCTGTCTCTGACGCTTCCATTGCTGCTGAACTTCCTCCCCCTTCCCCTAACCTTTTGATATATCCGCATCGGGCCACGTCACGCGGCATTCTATCCCCCGTGAGTGTAGATTGAAATTAATACCCAATAATGCTTGTAAATCATTAGGGAAATGCACGAGCCGTGTTAAAACCGCACCTCCATCCACCCATCACGGGGGCTGTTCCGTGTTTGTTGCGGCGTTGCTTTTGTTGATCGAGGGAGAGAGAGAGGAAAAGAGAGAGAGAGAGAGCGTGTGCGTGACAACGAGAGCGCATCTTCGTTTAAGCGAACAGTGGGTGACGGCGAGAAACGAAAAAGTTCGATGAAAGTTAGATCGCAAACGATCCAAGTGGGTGCGCAGCGATTATTATAATTGCAGGCCGGGAATAGCTAAGAGACGTTGCTCGGAGGAATTCGTTCGCGATTCGTCGCTTTGCAAAGCAACCGAAGCAAGTCTCGGCTTTTGGGGTGGCCATCGATTATCAGGCGAAGGTATTTTTCGGTTTCTCCGTGCTCGTGGCTGTTGGAATTCTCGATTCAGCAGCGTTAGCTTTTTACACGGCTGTCAAAAATCAACGGTGCCGGTGACGGTGGTATTTTGGAGCGAAACACGAGCAGCACGGTAGAAAACGATCTGAACAGCGGTGTTTTCTTGCGGATTCGAATGCAAAGACTAAAAGTTGGACGAGGAGTCGCGCGTAGGTGCAACAGGTGGCCCATAAAGCGTGGACGTCCGTTTATCAAGAACGAACGAGTGCATTCGCATTGACTGATGGATGTTCAGGTTCATTGTAACGCTGTGACACGCGGCTCGTACGCATCGACCTTAAATACGGATCGCAATGGATATCGACTCGTTTGAATTTCTCTGGTCGTCCGGTCGACAAATTGCTTCCGCAACCGTGTTGGTACGTTGGTTGGTCGGTTCGCGTAAAGAAACGAGACGCATTTTTTTGAAAGCCCTGCAGACCGATCGAGTCCGTTGCTCGATTGGCTGGTTGCGGCCGTTTCGACGCGTTCGATCCGCGTGAAAAAGATGCGACTCGTGCACGCGTCCAGCTGACCATACGTATTTACGTGTATCGTATCGCGGATAGAAGCCCGATAAGCGATCAGCGATACGCGATACACGCGTACGCAGGTGGCGGCTACAGACATCCGGAACGCGACACGGACGGATCGGTAGACGAAACTCGGTGGTCGCGGGCGGATCTTAAATTACGAATTTGTAAGTTAGATGTTCCAATTAGCGGATTTACGGAGAAAGTGGGCCCATCGAGGCTTTGCATCATAGTTGCGCGTTTGGCTCGTCCCACGGCGATAGTAAAAACTTTTATGCTCCTTATAATTATGGGTAATTCAGGGTAATTAACGAGGCTGCTCGGAGTCACGGTGGCAATTTTCTGAGTAATATTTCTGCAGCGATAATATCGCGTTTTCCTACGGCGCTGCACCGGTTCCCCGGCAAAAGAAGCAGCTTGTTGTTCGGCCACTCGTAATTGCACCTACACACCCCGTCTACCCAGCCAGCCTTCCCTTTTTCCTCTGATCTTTCGCCAGCTTGCGATTCGCCGAGCTTTCGCCTTTCGACGGTGCATTAGCGCGAAATTGTTTCGAACGGTTGAAAGTTTGCTAGTTCGCGAGCTCTCGGAAATGTCCGGTTTCGGTATTCGGCGAGCAGCCGTGACGCTGGCAGCGCGTAGGTACGCGACTATCCGAAATATTCAAAGAAATTCTCTCTCGGCTTCCGGGCAGGACTCCTATTCCGAATGGGAGAGTTGCGGCGGGCAGATTTGCGAGAGATTCCGGGAAACTCCGTGCACCGTGGACGCACGAACGGCAATCTGCAGGGATCTTCTCCTCGAATTTATTTTATAGTTTCTGCTGGAAATGACGTTCCGTAACGAGACATAAATTCGAAAAGCCGTGGTAAACAGGGTCGTATGTAAGACGAGCGCACCGGTTCTTGCCGGTTCTTCCGCAGTTTCGCGGTCTATTCCAGTTTACAACCCCGACGACAAATGGGGAATACGAACAAGCATAATGTCGCAAGTCCGCGCGATTCCTTTTCAATCCATTCCATTACGTTTCATCGAGGTGTAAGACGTTGAAAAGTTTCCTTCGAAACTTGCCCGGATCGTTTGTATCGTGGTTGGTTAGTTTAGCGGACTCTCGCAATTGCAACGAAGCCTCTGCCATTCCACGCGCGCCGCATCTTTCCTTTCCTCTATACTCCTCTCCTCTCCTCTCCTTTCCTCTCCTTTCGTCAGCTTCGCGTCCGTATTCGTACGCGGGCGAATAAATACAGAGGCTAAACGGACACGGAACCGCACACAGGCGAACCGACACACAGCGGAGAGTTTACGTAGGAATGGAGCAATGGTTGAGAGTGGAGTATAGGGAGTAGAGTAGAGTGGAGTAGAGTTTGGCGGTGCGATGGTGTGGCGGTGTGGCGATGTGGCGGTATGGTGGTAGGATGGTACGTACGGTGGTACGTAGGGTGGTGTGGAAGCGTGGGGTTACGGGGTTGTGGAACTGTGGGGGTGGCTGCTGGCGCTGGCGGTGGTGGCGGTGGTGGCGGTGCTGCTCTGTATAAGCCAGTGCGCGTCAATAACCGTCCATCAGATGTAATAGCTCCCCGAGACACATCGGTTGCATTTAAATGGCTGCTTAGCCGACTCTGTCTCGACGCCGACGTGGATCTATGGAATTCCATCAAGCTCTACGGGATCCCTTATCGTCCTAACCGGGTCGCCGCGTCTCGGTCCAACCGATCCCAGACCCACGTTATTTTCTCTAACCGTGCGCGCCCCTCTCTCCCTGTCGCGGTTACTTTCTTCCCTTTCTCCTCGGGGACCGGCTACCTTCCGCTAGTCTGTGTAGTGCTCTGTACTCCGTACTCTATATTCTACGATCATCGCCCCCCGCGTCAAATTTCTTTCTTCTCCATTCAAAACGGCTCGCCGTTAGCTTGGAAAGTACGAAGGAAATCGCGAAGCGAAACGTAGAAGGAGCCAGGGTAACGAGCAACGACACGCTCGAATCCGCTGACTCGGAGCTTTCTCGATTGCCTCCATCCGCGAACCTACGTGCTCGTCACAACAGTTCATTCCGGCTTTTTGCAGCTCCGATCCACCCACCTTTGCTTCCATTCTTGTTCCATGGCCACGGATCGTCTCTCTCGTCTTTTTGCCGTTCGCTTCTCCACGTTTCCGCGTTGTCCAGCTGGATACGTGCTCCTCTCGAACGCTTCGCCTGCTACCTGCTAGGAGAAGAGAGAGAGAGAGAGAGTGGGAAGGGAAGGGCAGGGTGGACATTGGAGAGACGGTAAGGCGGCTGGCGTGTTGGAAAACGAAGGATTTCTCGGCGATTATGGGTGTAGGATGGGTGCTCCTTGCGTTACCTATTCCCTCTTTCGTCTCTCGCTTCACGCTTCTCGCTTCTCGCTTCTCAGCTGTGGATCGGTGGTTGGGTGGCGTTCTCTGTCTCTCTGTCCGTGGGTGGGTTGCTCTCAGGCGGTGACTTAATCCCTCGCGGGCGTCGAGGCTGCAGGGGTTAGGTGTGTTCGTTTTGCCCGCGGCATTGCTGTAGACTGTAGAGTAGACAGAGCTGGAGCTGGGGTTGGGGCTGGGGCTAGGGTTGGGGGTGGCGGTGGCGGTGGCGGTGGCGTTGGCGAAGGCGGGGTGTGAGAGGGCAGCTACAGGCAAAAGGATCTGCATGGCGGCTCTACCGCGTCGCAAATCACTTAAACTGCGGCTGGTGGAGCTACGCGAGGGCAAGCTCGACTCCGGGGAAGGAGAGGGGTGGATAGTCGAGGGTGCAGAGGATGGAGAAGGCGTACGAGGAACAGGGGCAGGAGGAGCTAGAGGTAGAGGTGGAGGGTGATTATAAGACCGCTCGGGGTTGCTGGCTAGCGAGGTAGTACCATCCGTTATGACTATAAATCTAAGATAACAATAACGTCCCCCTCGCCCCTCGGCTTCGTTCGCCTCTCCCTCTGCTTCTGCTTCTCCTTGTCCTCCTTCTCTTTCTCCTTCTCTTTCTCTTTCTCTATCTCTTTCTCTTTCTCTTTCTCTTTCTCGCTCTCCGCTTCTCTGCACCGTTCCCATTCTCTCTCCTTTCCACCTCGTCTCTCCTTTCCACCTCGTCTCTCCTTTCCACCTCGTCTCTCCTTCCGTCCGTCGCGTCGCGTCGTTGCGACTCTTCGTCTGTTGGCCGCTCGCTCACCCTATCTAACCGACGTTGTAAACCCTCCGCTTCGCGGCGACCGTTTGTCCGGCCAGCATTAGCGGCTGCTCGCGAACTGCTTGTTCCACACACGGTCGTTCCACGCACGTGTTCCTTCGCTGCCGTTTTGCGTCGGATGCGCGTCATCCTATATCGATGGCCCGTTAACGCAAACGACCCGATGCTCGATACGCGTCTTCGCGTATGGCGCGCGGCTAGATACGAGGCTGGAGAAAAGCGGCGGAAATGTTTTCGTTGCCGCGTTCGACGCGAAGCTGATCGAAATTGATTCACAGCGGACGCTGCGGACTGTGGACTGTGGATTGTGGATTGTGGACGCGCGCCTGGGCAGCGCACCTGTGAATTTATCGATATTAGCTGGAACGTAGTCGATACAGCTGGCGCTAACCAAATGGAACCGAATTTAGACGCGTATTTTGCGCGACGCGCGCGAGAGGTGAACGGAGAAGAGAGCGGAAAGAAGGTTGGCGGTGTTCACCGTTCGAAGGGACGCGATCTAGGTTGGTTGGTTTGTTGCGTACATTAGATACGGGTTGGGCGAAGCGATCGTTTGGCGCGCGTCGTTCTGCCATTAGCAGCGGTGCTAGTAGGCGCAATGAGATAGCTGTTGGGCTTTAACGTTTGTAGCCGGTACGCTTTTAATTGGGCTTAATGCCGTAAACAGCGTGCGCGTTAATGAAAAGTACCTCGACGCGGCATTACTATTCGGTACATTAAGTCGCAAAATGAAATTCACAATCGATGACCACGCTGGACCGTCGGCGAAAGAGTAATAATGCATCGCGATAAATATGTATACGAGTTTATCGTAATAATGAGTTCACCGATTCGCGGCAGAGAGGGTGGGTGGGAGGGAGGATGATGCGAGAGGCCGCGGTGGCTTGTCTCCGTAGCGATACTAGGGGATCAACAGGGGTGGAGGACGACGGGAAGGTGGGAAGGTGGGCAACGAGCGAGGGAGACAGAGGAGAACGAGGAGGTGGCCGCGAGTACGGCCGTAGCGACAGCAACGGAAGGGGAGGCTAAAGTTGGTTATTTTATTGGAAATTTTGGCGAGTCCGCGCTCGAATTTGTGAATCGCGACTGTTCGATTGCTTTCAAAGGTAAATTAATATCGCGCCATGAACACGTGCCCATCCGATGCACTGATGAGCTTAATGAGAACGGAAGTAAAGAGCCGTGGATAAATGTTACTTTGATCAGCAACTAATTGGACTCCCGGGCAAAACACTAATTGTCGACGAGCTCAAAAGCCAGGGACGAACGTAATTCGTCGAATTGATTTTGCTACAAGATATATCGGATAATATCATAGGATGTTTGGCAAATCTTGGGGTCACGGTGTCGTTGTCGCTGTAGCCGCAGAGTTTGCGCGACGGACGAGCGGATGGAGCGGTCGAGCGGACACGCGGAAGCCGCAGACGACGCTACTCCGTACGCGTCCGTCCACTAGCAATAAGCGAAATCGAGGAATGAAGAGCCGTTTTGCTACATCTGCCGCTCCCTCGTTCATCATGACCGCAACCCACCTACCTAATACACGTATAATTACTCCTTCCTAAGATTTATTTTAACTAGCTCCCCTACTTTCCTTCCCCTAACGAGCGTCACTCCGATTTGCCTCGAGTCGCTTCCTCTTCTTCTCTCGCTACGTGTCGTCGAGCAGACGAGAAGCAGTCGGAATTCGTCGAACGCTCGAGCGAACGCGAAAGAAAAGCTGAAAAGTCGGCGGATAAAGCTTGAGAGGAAGGGAGAGAATTAGAAGGAGAAGGAGAAGGAGATCGTTCGTTAGAATGGTTGATGGTCGGTGCGGCGTAGGTAACCCGCTCGCTCCATTAACTCGTTCATAGGCGATCTAACGTCGTGGCGTTGTCTCACACCCCATAAGCCGGCAGTAAATCAGCTCTAGCGGCCGCCTTACCGCCTTCCTCCGCCGTGCTTTGTCGTTTGGGCTTCTCCAGGTTAGAAACGATGGCGGCAAACCCGAAACTCAAGCCAAACGTAGGAACGAGTAAGTAGATAGGCTAGGGGGGGGGGGGGGCGAAGTAGGATAGCAGAGCGACGATGCCGACAGTGGCGGTGTAAGATCGCTCGCGAATCCATAATCGCTGTAAACCCAAGGACTTAGGTGGTTGAAACCGCGGATCGCAAGCTCGCGCACCTTCTCGCACGATCTCGCGCGTTCTCGCACACGTGCACAAAGACGCGCCGGGTTACTTGGTTCGGTGCTGGCTGGCAATCTGTATTAGCTTTCTCGCGTAGTCGAGAGTCGAGAGGCGAGAATGTACGAGAGAGGGGAATCGGTGGTCGCCTCTAGCCTAAATCTATATTTCTACCTCCCATAACGCGTATCTGTTCATCTGCTACCACCGAGTTAACGCTGGCAGAAGCGTTTCGCGCAACCTTCCCACCCCCTACGTTTACCCCTTTCACCTTCGCTTCCCTTCGCCTCTCTTCTAGCCTCGTCTCTCGCATCTCGCATCTCGCATCTCGCATCTCCCATCTCCCAGCTTCCATCTCCTATCTCGCATCTTGCTCTCGCTCGACCTCCGACGTTTCGAACTCGCTTCCCGCCGACGACAAATCCTCGCGCGGTGTTCCTACGGACCAACGCGGCGCGACGGCACGAGCACATTTTCCTGAAATACGACGTCCCCGGGAGCATAAACGCCGTTACTATTCCCACAAGTTGTAACTGGTGTTAATTATTGACTTGATACGCGTACATGTGTCGGTGTGTTTACGCACGCGGATACGGGGATGTGCGCGTTTGCACGGTTACACGCACGGAACAAGGGGAGAGCTTGGCAATAGGAAGGAAGATACAGAAGGTGTTTCTGTGCGCGTGTAGCACGAAACAACAGGGGCGGCAAGCAGAGAGGGAGAACGGAAAGCGGCAGATGAGCTTGTAGCGGAGGGTGGCTTTCGCGTTCGCATTCTCGTTCCCGTTCCCGTTCCCGTTCCCGTTCCCGTTTCCGTTCTCGGCCGCGCGATATATCCTACCTTTTCGATATTAGACTATCCTTCCTTTTCCCTGCCGGTGTAACGGATCACGCGCAAGCGATTAAACGTCGGTGCTTTTGTTTGCCGCATCGCGATGCGATATAGCAAGCGAAGACGGAAAGATTTGCCGTTGCTGGAGGAGAATTTGCTGTCCGACAGTATAGGAAGGGGAGGCGCAAATGGCAGCAGCCAATATGCCGAAAAGAGAGATTTCTGGTAGACGCGGAAAGGCTGCTGATCCAGCGGCAGAGGGGGGAGGGGGGTGATCGCGAAAAGCAACTCGTCCGTCGTTTCGATTTGTTTTCCGAAGGGAAAGTTCTAAGCAGGCGTACCTTGTATACGGAACAGCCTCGGTTACGCGTTTCGTGCAATCGTAGGAAGCATCCGACTAAATTGAAAGTTCCGTCTGAGAGGGAAATACATTTGTAAATGAAACAGTCATGAACGTATGCCCTGGCAGCCTGCGGCTATTCAATCTAACCGGGGTACAAAGCTAATAGAAATTCTACGTCTCTCGCATAAAGGAAACCGTGAAATAAAATTGAATGTGCATCCCCTTGCACGGATTACCAATAAGTTGAACCGATGGTCCGATGGGTTGGATGTTGCTCCAAGATCCTGCTGGCATACGCGAAATCAACTTCCGATTCTCGGCTTTTTTCGTCGTCGTTGTCGTCGTCGTTTTCGTTCCCGTCGTCGTCGTCGTCGTCGTCGTCGTTGCCCTTTTTTATCCAAAATCCAAAGCTCAAAATCGCCTCTCGCGCACGGAACAAGGAGCCTACAAACATAACCGACGACGATTCGTTTGAATAAAAAGATAATTTTGCCGAGATAATTCATCGTTGAGACGTTACCCGCAGCCGGTTCGTTTTGCCAATTCAGGACCGAAAAGTCGAGGCGTGCGAGGCAAAGCGTAGGAAAATACAAAAGGAATGAGTGACACAGGAGGAAGAACAGAGAGAGAGAGAGAGAGAGAGAGAGAGACAGAGCGAGAGAGCGGTTGGGAAGGGCGAAGAAGCGAGGGACGGGAGGCGAAAAGAGCGAGGAGAGTAACGTTTTCCTGGCCGTGACACTGCAACGACGACGCTTGGTTTCTGAGCTTCTTAGCCTCGCTGTCGGTGACATATTTCTTGATTTTCAGAACAACGTGGCCATAAAGCAACGAAGCCGTGTAAAAGTGCGTGGTGAGGAAAGTATATTTACCTGGAGCGCGGTAAATAGCGAAAAGTACAGGAGCGAGCAATCGGCTAATTCGAAATGCGCGTCGCGTACAGGTGGGTTTCCGCGTGCTCTTCTTCTTTCTCGAGATGGTTCAGGCGGAGCGAAAAATGCTCGCAAACGCGTCACCTGCTTTTGCACTCTCTACGCCGCAACGATCGCTCCTCGTTCCATCGATTGAACCTAATCATTCGAACGATTCGAAGCTTACGTACGCGGCGTTTTGCCTCGGCTGCGACAAGAGCGAGAACAACGGGAAGAGCGATGCCGTATAAATGACGGAGAAGGCGAGAAGCGGAGAAGGCAGGTGGAGAGAAGCGAAAAAGAAAGAAGAAGAAGAAGAGAGAGGCGATGGGAAGATATCGGCAGAAGAGAAAAGCGAGAAAGGAAGAACGACAGACGTTTATTCCTGGCCAGACCGCGGACGATTCCAGCAACAAGAGGGTTCTGCTGGCGAAGGGATGAATCGCTGGGAGATGATTATTTCGTGGCTCACCGGGATTGAATCCGCGTTGAAGGGTGCTCGACGTGGCGCGGTCAGGCCAGTCTTGCGAGAACGGCAGACCGTCGATTCGGTCTTTCATCGAACGCCACCTTCCAATATCGTCTCCAACGCTATTCCGATCAACAACGTTACCGTCGCTGCCATTCCCACTCTCTTCGCCACTCTCTTCGCCACTCGTGTAATCCCAATCAGCCTTGCCTATCCCCCTCCCTCTCCCTCTCCCTTTTCCATCTCGATATCGTTCGTCTCGTCGTCCATATCATTGACAAATTTTCCGCAACGTCGATCGCGGTGTATTCTCGAAACGAAACGAAACGAAAGTGGGCGGCGCAGCGAAAGAAAGCGCGGAGAAAGAGAGAAAGGGAAAGGAAGTTGGAGGAGCTGGCCGAGGCTGAGGCTAGAGGCGGCGACGTTGCCGGAGTGGCGGAGAATTTAATCGTAATGAGAAATCGTGTTTCCAGTCGCTGGCACGAAGCAGTCTGTAAGATCGAGAGACACGGTGCGATTCTATTTAGCGGTGCGTCGTTTGACGGGGTTTATTGGGGGTGCAACAGGTCGGGTTAGAGTAGAGTGTGTTCTCTCACCACCATCATTAGTCAACGTCACCACCCGAGTCTCTCTCTTCCTCCCTCTTCGCTGCCCTCTCTTTACCTCTCCCCCTGCCTCTTTCGTCACTCTCTCACTCTCCCTCTTTCTCTCTCTTTTCCTCTTTCTCCCGCTGCTTCGCGATCGCGCTCCCGCAACCAACTCCAGCTCGCGCTTGTTACCTATCTTGCCGTTGGTCCATTCGTACGTTTGTCTACTTGACTGGCCGGCCGAGCGTTTAGCTACATTTTCCCGTATCCGTTCGCAACGAAACGTCACGGCATCGCGTCGCGCCGCGCGTCCATCATCGAATCGTTGAACGAGCATACCGCGCGCTAACGGAGAACGAATTAACGAAAGTAGGTGGGCGCTGGCGAGAGTTGGCGGAACGGCGCGCGTACGGTTGCACGCGCGGCGGCGGAGGTGGAGGATAAGGAGGAGGAGGAGGAGGAGGAGAAGAGGAGCGAAATGTCTGGCGATAGCGGGAGGATTGCTAAACTGTACTAGAAGCAGAGTCGCGCTTGAATAGCTGTAACAAAACGAAGCAGCCGGCCTCTCCTTCGCGTCGGATCGCGTAATCCCGGCAGGATCATCCCATTGTTGTTAGCCCGCGTGTGGATAGGAGCTTTGTAGTTTCACGAGCAGAAGCCACGTTGCTGCACCTTTTCCCTACCTTCTATTTCCTGTTTCTCCGCTTCCAGCGGAGGGGCCGTCTCTCTGTCTCAGCAAGTATAAGCTCTTTCCAACAAATCCACCACCTCGTTTAGCGCCGCACCGGGGATTAGCGGAAAAGCCTTCTTCTTGCGTCGCGTGTAACGCGCCTGACCGCGCTTACACGGCCTGTAACCTGCAACTCGCAGCCTGCAGCCTGCAACGGCACGATGCGATGCGATGCGATGCGCGCATTCAACGATAAGTTTGCTCGCGCGCTGACAAAAGCATCCGAGTACCCAGTCGGACGCAACGACTCGGAGCAAAGTCCGAGCTATTCCTTTGCCTTCTAAGCTAACGTCTAGCGGAGGAGCGGAGGAGCGGAGAAGCGGAGAAGAGGAGAGGCGGAGTAGTAACGCGTTTGAACTGGCCACGGGCACGGATCGAGGCAGCTTCGGCCCGTGGGAAGGTTGAAAGCCGCTGTCAACATCTCTCAGTGGGCAGCGCTGTCTAGTCTGTAAACCTTGTTATCAACCACCGGCCATTAGGGGTCCAAGGCGACAAAATGCCGAGCAAAGTGCCATCTTTCCCAAACAATTACGGTTCACGTTGTCGATGATGCTACCGCGCGCGCGTACCTTCCTTATCCGCTTGCTCGAATTATCAACGCGCGGCGATTAACGACTTAAATCGTGCGTGTCACGGTAACGCTTCCTCCTTCCTCCTTTCACCTTCCTTCTTCCTCTTTCCGCCCGGGGAGAGGATTAAAACGCGTTTAAAAGAATGCGTCGTTAAAAGCGCGAACGAACCGCGTAATGATTTAATGGGTGGTAGGCGGCAGGGGTGCTTCGCGGAGAAAGACGGAGCAACGGCTTTGGGAAAAGGAAGCCCTTTCGCGAGATACCGGCGGACGTAATTTCGTAGACGCATCCCTCTTTCCATCGAATCCAAGTATCCGTTTAGATAGGCTAAAAGAAAGAAAGAAAGAAAGAAGATAGAGACTCTCTTGGTGGGGATGTCGAGCCGGGAGGGCGACAGTGACGAGCGGCTGTTGTTTTCGCATTAAAAAATTGGGAAAGTGGAAGTACAAATCATCGAACGAGTACCGGTTATTTGGAAATGTTGGACCAACCAAAAGAGAAGGGTATAAACGGGTGGCTGGCGGCATCGAGGGAGGGAGCGGGAACGGAGGGAACAGCATTTGCCGTAACAAAATGCGAAGCGCTGCACGCGTTAATTCCCGTCCATAAAAGCCATCGACAAATCAAACCTTCGACGTGATTCACTGCTGGCATAAATACAACTAGATCAGCGTGTGTACGAGAAACGTGGTATGAGCGATGGGTCGACAGCCGTTTACCTCTTCCCCCACTCTTTCTCCGCTTCCTCATACTCCGTTTCTGCCACCGCTGCTGCTACCACCACCATCGTTGCCGCTCTCGCTACCGCCACCGCCGCCGCCGCCGCCGCCGCCGCCAGCAGCACCGCCGCATTCCGCCACCGCCACCCCATCGCCGCCGCCGCCACCGCCATCGCCATCGCCAATCGCCACTGCCGCTCTGCTCCGCTCTGTACCCGCTGCTAGCCCTCCGCCCGCTGCCCGGCCGCTCTCACCTTTTCTCTCATTCTCGCCCGCTCTTGCCGATCGCTGTCCCTTTTTTCCCAAGCGTACGCGGCCAACGCTCGTGCTACCAACCGCGAACGTGTTACGGCCGCCGCCAAACCGTTATGTCCCACTTTTGTATTTTCCTAGCCTTGTTACCGATTCCATCCAACGACGAACCGTTTTTCGTCCGCCAATATTTTCCCTCCGATGCGATGAATTCAATCGGAAGCAGCTCTGCTCTCTCTTCTCCTCTTCTAATCTACTCCCGCTGACAACGACTCTTCATTTTCCAAACTTTTATCTCGGTTCGCTCTTGCCTCGCACCTTCCGATATTCCGATCGCTGCAACGGAAACATCGCGTATCCTCCACCAGGAGAAGACCTCGCGCTTATCGCCGAGACGGAGGATGGCCGAGCTCGCGTCTATGCAAGTACACTAGAGCACCGGAAAAGTGGAGGAACGAGACGCGAATGTTGGTGGAAAGGATCGGAGGATCGACGTTGCGGTGCTTAGGATACGCCGATATTCGGCGTGAACGAATTCGGCGACTGTGCGTTTCACTTGCATTGCACGAGCGGAGGGCGAACGAGGGCGGGTTTGCGGAGGGAAATAAAGTAATCGATGTCGCGTCAATTTCGATCGAACCGCGCTACCGTTTCACCAGCCGCCGTCCGACAGGCGACACCCGACGTCCGATGTTGCACGTCCTATGTCCGATGTCCGATGCCCGATGCCCGATGCTCGATACCGGACACCGGCCAACCATCTACTCGCCACTCGCCGCTCGCCACTGGTAGCCGCTATTTCGAAACCGTGCACAGGTCACCACCTCCGCCCCCACCTTTCGCGAATAGTTGGCTGGTATAATATGCGGTGTTCACGATGATTTATAGACGCGTGATATTTCGATACAATGGCAGGAGCGATGTCGGGCGTTGGGTGTTGGTGGCGGAGACAGTCGGGAAAAGGTAGGCATGGGGTAGCGATAGAGTGGCGGTGGAAAGGTGGTAGGGTGGAAGAGAGCGGAAAGAGAAAGGGTGGTTCGAAGCTGAGAAGTTAGCATTGTACGCGGAGTCGGTGGAACGAATGTCCGCGTTTCTTGCGGCGGCGAAAGCGTCGACTCTATCACTGTGCTCCATACACAGCTCACGGCTCCGCCGCTTCGAATCGTCGGGGAAACGGCGGAGGGAGCGGAACCGGTAAAAGAGGGAGTCTGTTCACTTATCTCGCAGCCCGTAAATAATAAAAATATAGACATTACGCGACCGTATATCAAGCAAGCGTGTTCGGTTCGTTTTACGTTTAAGATAAATTCACCTACCGCGACGTCGTTCTCTCGAAGCTTGCCCGGGGCCCGCAGCCCGCAGTCCGGAGCTCGGTGCCGCCGCGGGGTCGGGGGTAGCGAATTAGAGGAGAAAGCGAATGGAAAAACGAGCAACCGCGTCCCTTGCCGTACTTCCCTTCCGAATTGCCGCGGCAAGACAGTCGTCGCGATCCGCTAAACAGCGCGACCAGCTGCGCGTTAGGCCGACAGTTTGACGAGACGAGGATTGCCGCGGAGCGAGCGAGCCGAGAACGGTGCAGCGTTAAAAGACGAGGACGAGGACGAGGACGCGGACGCGGACGCGGTCGCGGCAAAGGCATCGGCACTCCACAGCCGCTTTATAAACTATTCCTGTTGTCTCCTTGGGTATTATTCCGAGTGCTGATTTATAGACGCCATTAATTAACGGGAGCGCCTTTATTCGGACGAAAGGGATGGACCTATTGCTCACCGGTTAGACGCCGATTCAGTGCCATTGTTCTTGCGTCGTTTGCACACGTACGTACGCACACGGACACACGCTCGGAAGCGAAGCGTACGAATACGACGATAATTTTTCGCCGGTGAAATAAAGTCGGGAAAAGCGCGAGCGCTGGAGAAAAGGCCAGCTGAAGAGGGCAAAAGAAAGAAAGGGGGAGAATAGAGAAAGTCCGAAGTGGGCGTGCTCGCAAACACCGTGAGAAATATTTTTCCACTCGCGAAACAACATCGCCTTGTCCTCTTTTGTCCCTCCGCAGCCGCGATCGAGCCTCTGCCTTCTTTTCGCCTCTGCCCCTTTCTCTCCTTTTGTCCTGCCCGTCGCTGACCGTTTCAAGCGCGCGGAGAGCCGGTGAGCCGGAGGGAGCGAAATAGGGACGACGAACGTAAAGAATTCCCGTTGGAAAGTCGCGCGGCGGAAGGAGGGGAACGGCGCGGAAGCGGGGCTTGCTTCCGTTTAACGCCTCGACGATGTCGAGTAGCGCCTCGTGACTCGTGACTCGTCCATCATTTTTCTGTCAACGATAACAGCGGTACTACGTATCAGCCGGCATAATGATAGCTCGGTGAAATTTTCCGCGCATTATTCGAGACGTAACACGTGCTCGTTGTAGCGCGTAATTCGTCCGGATCGGTGGTTGACAGGTGACAGGTGTGACGCGGGTCAGTGCGTGACATCTGTCAACTGTGAATGTTTCAAGCGACGACGCGACGATGACGTCCGTGCGGTGCTGAACGCAGGCTGACGTTGTTATCGCGTCCGCGCTGCTATCGCTCGCGAGCCAGCTAACCACCTCGGAGCCGCGCCCTTCGGCCTACCCCAAATAACCGTTCGAAGAAGCCAACGATCGAGCGACCGCGGTGTTGTCCACCTCCGATTTGCCCGCTCGCAAAGTACCACTGTACCTCGCGAATCCTTCGAACGCGGAGACCGGTGCACGCGTAGGAACGCTTCGACGCGGATAGAGCCGTGCATAGAGAAACGGAAAACAGAGAAGGAGGAGGGCAGGGGCCGAGGGGGGAAGGAACGAGAGAGTCGTTATTTGTCACGGTAAGCGGCCTTTCTCGCAGTATTATTTCCCGCAAAGTGTTATTAACTGCTCTCATATTTCGCCTTTTTCTACCGCTCGCTTGTTTCTCTTTTTTCCCTTTCGTCCTGTCGCTACTCCCTTTTTGTTTTTAATCGTTAATAGCACCCGTTCATTTCGGCGCTTAACCACGGCTGTCACGCCTAGTTATTTAGTTGAAATATCAGTGGTAGAAACATTACGGTTTTCAACGGCGACGAAAAGCGGCTGGACGAGCACGGCAAAGCGCACCGTAAAATGCCTACGGGATGGCTCTATTCTATTCTACTCTACTTTATACTGTACTATGGCCACCACTCGCTCTTCGCTCTTCTCCTGCACTCGTCCGTCTCTTTGCCGTCTCTTTGTTCGTCGTCATCCTTTCTTCTTCTTCTTCTTCTTCCTCCTCTTCTTCTTCGCATACAGAGGGAGGAAGCGAGGGAAAAGTTGGTAAGCTGATAAAGCGGAAAGAGAGGTGGTTTCTGGCTGCGGATAGTCGCAAATCACTTTAACTGCGCGTGGAACAGTTTGGGGCCGCTAATGGCGTCAAGTGTCCCGGATAGCGTGGCTTTAGGTTCGGGACGACGGTTTCTAGCGAGATGGTGGAAGGATAGCAGGATGCCTCGAAGGTTAGCCGTAATTCGTGCGAGAATCGTGGAAGTGCGGTATATCGAGGAAGCGATGCGATACGACGCGGTACGCACGATAGCGAGCGCAAGGATCAGCAAGTAGCACGTCTATAGTTGCCACTTACGCAACGCTCCGCGTGCTAGCTCGTGGGCATTTGCAGGAATAAAAAGGGAGGCGGCCATAAAAACGTTCCGTGACCGTTTGTGTAGCGGCGTAGGCGGGGAAGGGGTGGCAAACGTAGCGGACTGAAATCGACATGACCGGTCGGCACAAAATTTATTTATTATTTTTGTCGTGCAATTTTGTATCGTGCCCAACTGCGGTGAAATTAAATTATTATTTTGCCGGTATAAATCATCGGTTCGTTGAGTAGGAGGGGTGAAAGCGGGGGAGAGGGCCAGAAGGGAGGGAGGGGGATGGTTTCGATGGAAGTGAGTGAGTGAGAGGAGAAAGGATGAGTGAGTGAGCCTGCGATAGAGAAACAGGAGAGAGAGCGAGAGAGAGAGAGAGTGAGAGGGAGGAGGAGGAGAGAGAGAGAGAGAACATCCGTTCGCTTTAAATCCCCGCAAATGAATATTTATATTTTCCATTGAATTACTCTTTCGGGGCGGCATAATACGCGTGAAATTGAAATATATTCGATAAATTATTTTATCGAGTAGCGGCACGACTAATCGGTGTTGTATACCGCGGGTAATTTTGGTATTGTCGGTAAAAATCAAACTCCGCAGAGATCGAATCGCGGTTAAGTGAAGTTTTGTAGATGGCAGCGAGATATTTGGGATTTACGGTCGCGGGTTTACGCCTGGGAACGTACATATGTAAGTGGGAGAGCGAACGAAGGATAGCGCTTTAGGAGCGCGAGCGTAACGACGAATCGAGTGGAAAAGCCGACGACACGCGATTAGGTGCGCGTTGAGCTTGGCGAAGGTGGAAAGCGTTGAAAGTTGAAAGGCGAAGAATTCGGCGCAGAGCGCGTAAATCGGTGGGAGGATTTTGTTTTTGCGACAGCGGTTAGCGTGCAGCGAATCGCATTGGCTGCGTGGAAACAATCGCAATGCGGTTCGATCGACGTTTATACGTGCGAGAATGATTGCAGTTCGTAACTCCGTGTAAAAGCCCATTTCGCGATTTCGTAATTCGAAATAATTATTGGTGCGCATTGCGACGGCCATTATCGCGGACAAACAGTTTTATATCGTAAACAGACGCCATTAACAAAGAAGAATTGTTCGGTGGTTTCGATGTGCTCAGCAACAAAAGCACGGTCAGATTACACGTACCACCGATGTAACTGTCGTAATAACGAACTGCGTGGATTAATTTCGCAACAAGCATTGCGGTTCGGAAAATCCACAGTTTAATCTGTAGTCACCGTTACCGCGGTGAGACACGCGGCCTCGCTGCGATTCGTTCGCAACCCGCCCCTGTTCCGTGCTCCGTCGTTCGTCGTTCGTCGTTCACCGTTCACCGTTCACCGTTCACGACTCGTCGCTCACCGATCCATCCACTCCTTCTCCGCTTCTGCCGTCTGGTTCTCGAAACCCGTTTCCCGACGTGCGTGTCCCGCGGTTCGAGTTAGAGCGCGATCCGTAGAACGACAACGGGCGTACAAAAATGATCGCCAGGTGCAATTAGGTTATAGGAACGTATGCTTAGGCAACGTTTGCACGAGGGAGAAGCTGCGAATCGCAGGGAGGAAGCGAGAAAGAGGGATGAGAATGGGAAGGGTAGCGAGAGAGCGGAGTGGGGTGAGTTAAGCGTTTAATAAGCTTAATCACGCGACAGATCTGTGAGATACAACTTGCTTCGCCTCGCTAGCGAAGCTGCAGCTAACCGGCAACCCTTCCTGGCTGTCCCCCTTTTGTCGCCCCCCGCCCCGCCCTTTGTCCCCGTTCATCCCCCTTCTCTCGATGTTTCTCTTCTATGCATGCCACCCTCGCCGCGACTCACCTCCACGCTGCTACTCACCTCCTCGCTGCTGTACCATCTGCTGTTACTATTTTACCGGCGGTTCTACGAATGTACGAGTCTCGCAGCACTCGCCACCCGTTCCACCGCACGATTCGCCACCCTTTCACCACCCCTATTCGCCCCTGTCCGCCCCTGTCCACCCCAGTTACACCCCCGCGCGCTCCTCCACACCCCTGTACACCCCTATGCGCCCCTAGCCAGCAGGTCCACTCGGTTCAGCCGGTTCAGTTCGGTCCTATTAACGGAAAACTGTTTATTGCCAGCGAATAACGGATCCACGGGGATTACGCGTGGATCGCTACTTTTTATCAAGCTCCACGATCTCTCGCGACGATCCCGGTTCGTTTAAATTTCGAAGCAGCTGGAAATTTCTTTTTCCAAGTTGGCCGCCCCCTCGAAAATCGGTGATCTCGGCAACGCTCGGTGTTTTACACCTGCGACCGGTTCGAACACGTCCATTCGAAGGAACGATTCGTCGCGTCGCGTCCCTTAGATCGAGAACCAGGAGCTCGGAGATCTCTGGCACGGATAATGGAAATTGGACGCGTCATTATTGGGTGATGCTGCGATTCTCCGATTCTAACGAATAGTTTGCCAACATTGATCATTGGCGACGCGAACGTTGCCGGCGGTTCCCTTTAACGTCGTTACGCTGAACAATAGAATAGAATCGGCCAGGATTCCAGGCGAAATTGCACGGAAAAGCAACGGGGCCTGGTTGAATGGGGATCGGGTTAGGGAATCGACGCGTCTCGCGGAGCCGAGGATTATCCGAGGAACGCGATCGCAACGGCAGGATATCGTGCTCGCTCCAACGCGGACCGATCTCCTTTAACAATACCGACGAATGTACGTATCCGCGCAGAGTTAATTGCCGGCTACACTTTTCTCGCGTCTCCTCTCGTAGTCTCGAGAGAGAGAGACCGAAGGTGGGCGGCGTTAAAGCAAAGGCGGACGTTTCAAAGGTTTTCCAAAGCTTTCGCTTTAGCCGCGATGGTGCGGTACGCGCGATTAGATTGTCAACCGTGAGATAATTGAGGAAGACCGTCCGGCGAAAATCCCCTTCTCTCGGTTTTCCCTCGGTCCAGCCGGTCTCGCCTGGCCCTCTTCTCCGGATATGCATATTTAACGATATTTAACCAAGGCCGCAGGCACGAAAGACGCCCTTCTTCTCCGCCTGTCGTTCCCAAGAGACCTGTCGCTTATCCGGAACGCGGCCAACTTTCTCGCTTCCCACCGCTTACCGCTTCCGTTCCCTTATTTTGCCCGCGAACCGAACCGAACCCCTGCCGAACATCCGAAACGATTTCGACCACCGCGAATCGAGCCCGCCTAATTTATCTGGAAAAGGTACGCGCCAGCGCACGTGCCCGTCAACGACCAGGATAGCCGACGAAGCGGGGAACAAGACCGCGAGTGAAGGGTCGCGTCGCGGAGAAACGCGAATCGGTGCGGGGTGGTAGAGGGTGGTTGGAGGGGCAGACGAACTGCGGCGGGTGGCGATGGACCGATGGATCGGTAGATAGAACGCGGATGCTCGCATAAGTGCGGTGGCCAGGCATGGAAGGTGGCGAGGCGAGGCGAGGCGAGGCGCGGCGTGGCACGGCGTGGCGAGGCGAGGCGAGGGTGGCGGTGGGTCGCGTGCATAACGGGCGAGCAGCATTGATACGGCCGGATCACAGCTACCGGACCAATGTATTTTACTGCCTCGAGGCTTAGCGCTATCGAAGCACGCAGTCACCCGCCATCACTCCGCGCACGAGTATGTAGTGACGGTAATAGTCACTATATCATTGGCTCTTGGTAATACCCTGGCTGCTGGCGGTGCTGCTGATGCTTCCCTTCGTCCTCCCCCCCCTCCTGCCACCCCCAACCGTTCCACCCCTACCACTTTTCGTTCCCCTTCGATCGGCACCTCCTCACCCTTCTCCTCTGCTGCCGCGTAATGTTCGAAATGAAAATGAATGTATTTCGGATAGCGATAAATACCGCAGCGATTCGGCTGCGTCGCGCGCGACCCTGCCCCCCAGCTGACGATACCTCAAACGGAAACCTCTACATATTCCCCGATCTTTTCCCACCTCCTTCCTTCGCGTCTCTCGCTTACGCCCTACGCCAATATCATCCGCGGACACATTGGCTTAATTTCTACTACTAATAGGGAAAAGGCGAGTCGACGAGCAGCAGCGGCGAAACGGCCGACGAAAAAGGAACGGGCGGGAGGTACAAAAGGGGGATGACGGCTATCAGGGATGGGTCGCGATGCGGACGTGGACGTGGATGTGGATGTGGATGTGGATGGGAATGTGGACGTGGATGCCGCTGTCGATCCAACGAGTTTCACTGCCGACCTCGTCTCGGTCGCGGCTTTGGATTCTGGATAGGGGAGATTGATCCGAGGTAGCATTACTTCTGGTTAGCCTCCGAGCGACGCGCTGTTAGTCTTCATTCCTCTCTGGCCCTCTCTTTCGCCGTCTAGCACGCTTTCCGGTAACCAGCCGCAAACTCCGGCTGCTCACTTGATTGCGTCTAGTTAGAGGCACGCCAGGGCCATCGGTCGTCTGCCGCGCTCCTGCTACCACTGTTATTTGTCTTTCCATTTTAAGAGTCTGGAAAGGTGCGAGCGACGATCGCGAACGAGGGATCGGCGCGTCTCTGCTCGGACACGGTCCTAGGATGGGCTCGCTCGCGGTGACGGATAGGAAGGGTAAGAGGACGAAAGCACAGAGCGTGTCGGGTGAGGAGAAGCGGGTGACGAGCGAAGGAAAGTTGGAAGAGAAGGGGGAGTTTCTTGGCTTGGGAAAGTGAGTACGGTTATACGGTATAAACGCCGGCTTGAATGTACATACGTATACGTCTGGTGCGGGTGTACGGCACGTGAAATCCGATCGTAATTTTAGCCGCACCGCGCCTGCCGTACCTGCTAATCCATTCATACGCTCTCCGAGTCCTCTCCTCTCTTTCCCTCTGCCATTCTCATTCTCATTCTCGCATTCGCTATCTAGCGCTGCTGCCTCTACTCTTTCCCTCGCCATTGGTGCGGCGATGTACACACCAGGTCGGATATATCGGCCGGTATTTCAGCCGCCATGCGGAGGTAATGGATTCAGAAACGCGGCGGACACCGCGCGCCCCGTGTTAATAACAATCCATACTTATTGCCCGCATATTTTACCGATCCCCCCGCACCCTGCCGCTTGCTACCGACTATATTACAACATATGGAGAGCATAAACTTTTATGGCTACCCTTCTACCACCGCCCTTCCTCCTCCAACAGCGCCTCCTCTTCTCCACCTCCTCCTCCTCCTCCTCCTCCACCTCTTGCTTCTCCACCGACCACCTTTCGCGCTACCCATCTAACGACTGCCTGCCTGTTTCTATCCCCCTCCCCACCCACACCCTACTCACACCCTCTCTCGAAACCATCACCCCTCGACTAACTCTCCCTTTCTCGTTCGCTTTTACCGCGTCTCTCCCTTTCACTCGGTCTCTCTCTTTCTCTCTTAGACGGCTCCGCCAAATTTTTCTCCCTATTTCTATTCTATACGCTATCTACTTTTGCTAATTGTCAAAGATGAAGCGGGAGGGGGTAGTTACACAGATATATATATATATATATATATATATATATATATATATATGGATAGAGAGGTAGTCGAGTATAAACGGCAACGACGTAGCCGCGCGTTAGACGAATATTTCTCGCAACTGCTGGCACCTCGGGGGACGGATGCAGCTGCGGAAGTTACGCTTATTGCTCGGGTGCGTTGAAAGGACGGATCGCGGGAGTGGGTCTCGGTCCGAGGCATCGTTGGCGCGTGGCGACAGCAGAAAAGCGGGGCCTCGCGGACCGCGCGCGGTTTCGGTGTCGCAGTGTACGTACGCGTATGCATGAGCGTTTGAAAGAGCGCGGTGGGAAGCCGAAACCGAAGCCGAAACTGAAGCCGAAGGCGCGACGCGACGCGGCGCGGCGCATCGTTCTATTCTCTGCGAACGCAGCAATAACTCTGCGATAATTCTATCGACGTTTGCCATCGTTCTGGACAGCCTTTTGAATATCGCGTCGCACCAACAACTTGCACGCTGGCTACCGCGATGCAGATCAACGCAATTGCTCGCATATTATAATTTATATGTGTGCCCCTGTGCAAGGACTATTTGGATGTGAACAATCGGCACGCCGACAATACGAGACCTTAAATCATAATTTGGTTAATGTGGAATGTAATGTCGATGTTGGCGGAAGCGTCTCTGCGAGGCGTGGGTCGGGGCAGACAATGCCGAAGCGAGAACGAGAGGACAGGATCATTTGCTCGCTCGTTCGCTCGTTCGCTCGTTCGCTCGTTCGCTCTTTCGTTCGTTGGTTCGTTCGTTGGACGGCAGTTAGTCGACGACTACTCGGCTAGCTGGCACGTTTGCGCGCGACCACGTGTGCGCCTCTCTACTCTATTCTCCTCTACTCAACACTACTCTGCTCTACTCTACTCTACTCTACTTTACTCTACGCTACTCTGCTCTATGCGAGGTATTATAAATCGCGGCCCAATGAGTGGCTTCCATTCGTTATCACGATCGTTGGTACGCCGTGTCGCATCGGTTACCTAGTCGCACCTCCTTTTTGCCTAGATATATCCAGCTTTAGTTTCGGATCGGATCGTAGGTCACGTTGATAGGCAATTGAAATAGGAAGGAAGCGCAGCGCGTCGCGACGCGAAACGGAACGTGTAAGATACGAGGCACAAGGGGAGCTGCGTGAAGTAGTGGCAGCGCGTATATGGTCGGACGCAGAGTCGAGCGACTGGAGAGAAAGTGACCGTGGCCCCCGCAAGTAGATCGGTTTCGCGTTTGTCGGCCGCGGCGTATGGCACGCGTGCACCGCGTCCGGCGTACGTACTCACAATTAGTTGCGTTTGATATCGAGGGTTTCGATATCGGGGACGATACCCTTGCCGTTTCACGCGGAGACGACACGGGAACGGTAATACGGATCGCGTTCCACCAGCGTTGGACGCTGTCGTAGACGAGCTCGAGCGTATAGCTACGGATAATAATTGGGAGTTAGAAACTTGCCAGGATCGGCGTTTCGCGGGCTAGACGGGGGAAAGGAGGGGTTCGCGAGAGTGCATTAATCGACGAGAGACCAACGACCAGCGCAAGGGTCTATCTCTTCCTTTCGGAGCGAGAGTGCGATTGCTTTCACCGCGTGCCGTCTGTTTTACGGGAACAGAGGATGGAACGGTCGCGCGTGTTTCCATGTTCCGTGTTGGAGCGCGGTTCGTTTACGTTTTCGAGCGCCAGGGTATTGGCGAGGTGGAAAGCTGACGCATGGCGAATTCCCTAACGGCTCGTTTCGCTTTGTTCGCGGGAAGGCGTGTGTAGCGACGCAAATAGGAAATCGACGCATAGACTGGGAGTCTATCGAGTGGCGTAATTACACGCGGAACGCGTGCTTGCCTGTGCGAAGAGGCTACGGGAAAGAAGCGGCTGGGAAATGAGCGACGATGATAACGAGGAAACTTTACCTTTTTTCCACGTCGGCGATTGGAAAAAGCAAGGGGGGAAATTAGATACGAGAGAGACTTGTAAACGCGCGGAGAATGGCCGGGCTAACGACTTGGCGAAGCGCACCACCGTCTTACCCTTGCCTGGTTAGCATTAAAGCTCTCGCTGGCCACCTTTGCTCGTGTACTACGGATCTTTTGAAATCGCGGAACGACCTCGCGCCATGCGGCGCATACAGTTTCATCTTGCCAGATTACGCGAACGCCGTTGAAAGCGAAGCAACGAAGAAACGAAGCTCGTTAACGACGAGAGGATCGGGATCGGGATCGGGATCGGGATCGGACTCGGGATTGGGATTCGGATGAAGGAGGGAGAGGGAAAGCGAGGCGAACGGATAGAGTTGGGTGGGAAAAGGAAAAAGGGGAAAGGGAAGAAGGAAGAACGGTCCGCGAGTCTCGGGTGCGGCGGCGGTTATTCCGGTTTTTTGATATCGGCTGGTTTTCGCGGTGGTAGCAGTATCGAGCTAACAATTAATTATTGGCGGCGCTTCAGAGGGCTGCCGGCAGCCGTAGTTAAACATTACGCGTTCCATATCTTACTGTGCTATCTAATCCCCACGGGGGCTCGAGCGCTACTGCAGTAATCTCGTTTAATTGCCGGCTGTAGACGCGAGAGTCCCGTTCAATTAGTTTTTCAAATAAACATTAGTTTCCTTAACACGCGGCGCCATAACGTGGCGGAGGATGAGGACGAGGACGAGTAAGAGTAGGAGTAGGAGTAGTAGTAGTAGCAGGAGGAGGAGGAGGTGGAGGAGGAGGTGGAGGACGAGGACGAGGACGAGGACGAGGACGAGGACGAGGACGAGAACGAGGGCGAGGATGAGGATGCGGAGGGACTAGAAGCAGCCGATAGCGGAAACAAGATAGGAACGGTCAAATGGTCGGAGAAAGAGAGACGGTTTACAAAAGGGACGGGCAACGAAAAGAGAGGGAAGCGGGAGACGGGCAGGGTGTGTACCGGTGGTAGTGGTGTCAGGGAACAGAGCGAGAAAGTAAGAGAGGTAAATCGAAGGTGGGAAAAGAGAAGGAGAAAGAGAATGAGGCAGAGGTGGAGGATGGGAAAGGAGAATAGGTGGTGCAGTCGGAAGGCAGGTCGGTAGAGGTGACGGGTCTGTGGAGCAGAAGGGTGACGGTGGAGGAAGCGGTGGCGGCGGTGGCGGAGGTGGAGGCGGTGGAGGTTGGTAGAGAGATGGTTAGAGGGAGGAGAAACACCGGTGGAAGAGAAGGGTGGTGTCGCGGCCGCGGGGTAAGTAATTAACGACACATTTATACTATATCGCCGAGGGGTGCGGCGCGGCGCGGCGCGGCGCGGCACAGCGCGGCGTAGCGCGGCGTAACGCGGCGCGCCGCGAAACGGTAAAGAGACACGAACGTGCTGGTGCGAGCAGGCGAAGCGAGAACTGGAACCGAAGCAAACCCGGAATATCTGGCTGGTAGAAACGGCTCCGCTAATGGGAAGCTATGCGTTCGTCGATAGATAGGTAGCTAACGTAGACCGGCTTGGTTCGGTCGATCGGTCGACGCGACGCGACGCGACAACGATCCTTTCACCGGGATACTAGTCCCTTCAAGCGATCGATCGCTGCATCGACTTCTCGTCGAATCGTCGTCTCATCTTTGCCGGTCGGTGTCGTCTCGGCGGTAACGACAGAAATGGGATAGGAACCGGGGGGTGGGAAAGGGAACGGGGGTTGACGAACGGAACAAACGCAAGGGGATCGGCGCGACTTTTGCCTTTCCGCGAAACGCTCTGGTTGCTCGCACGGCTGGTTATGGTGATGCGGATTATTCACTAATATGATTTACGACGTATTACCCCGACGTGCTAGCGCGCGCGACTCACAATGCGCACATAATGTGAGGCATAATTTATTAATTTTACTAATGGCTCCTGCCCATTATTATTGATTTCGGACCGCGCCTCGTTCGGACGGGCGCTGATTTATCCCGGTCGTTATCGGCCCCATGTTAAATCGTCCGCGAACCAGGAGCCGCGAGAATACAATTCGACGACTCGTGTACTTTTCCTTTCCCATTGCGCGCCTGTTCCACCGTCATACCTATCCACTATCCGCTATCCGCTATCCGCTGTCCGCTATCCACGCGGACGGATATCGCTCGAGTACCCCGCCTCGTCTCCGTTTCTTCCTAAGCGCATTCGTACTTGTTCGTAGGTTCGACTACCCTTGAAGGGCGAGTCCTCGCGATTTCTTTCTTCTTTCCGCAAATGGTTCGTGACAAATTTGCCCGGCCCTGGGCGAAAGAAAGCAACGGTGAGAGGACAGCGAACGGTGAAAAACACGGGAGCGAAGTGCATCGATAACGATCCGGGCACCGTGTTGCCCGAACGACCGTGCTGACACGATATTAAAACATTAAAGTAACGTACGATCGTGCAAGGATGAAAGCAATCGGTCGACGCGATCCCTTCGTCGCAATTCTAACCTGCCGCTACTTTATTCGAACGCGATCCTTTGCCACGATTGTTACACGCGGATCATCGCGTCACGTGGGATAGAAACGCGAAGAAGCAGCGAAAGGCCGAGAGAGACGGATCTCGGCGATGTTCGACATCGCTGCCGCTGTCTGGGAGCAGCAACGTTGAAACAAGCTGCGGACACGGCAGCTTGCATCGCGTGGATCTCGCCGAACAGAAACAAAACGAAAGGGGGTAGAAGTTCCGTGTCTGAACGGAGAGAGAGAGAGAAAGAGAGAGAGAGAGAGAGATATGGCTGGAAGGGAGACAGAAGCGTGGATATCGGTTGGCGGCGTATCGTCCTCCCTCGTCTGTCGCACTCGAGCATGTGTCCGACGCCAATCTTCCCCTTCGGAAACGTTATTGGCTGCTAGTCCGCTCCTTTTTCCGCGTCTTTTCTTTCTTTCCTGCGGAGATTTTCGCGAAACGACGGGGACGAGAAAACGTTTGGCTTTTCGTGGTCGGTGACGCGTTTTAAGTTCGAAGAAGGAAGCGCTGTCGCGAATAGCGCATCGTTGCGGAGCTGTGGTGAAAGGGAGCTCGCGTTGGCGTTTCGCAGGTTCGGAGCGAACCGTTGGAAAGCAAGCAGGAGGCGACGCAGGGGGATAGAAGGTTGCGTGAATCAGATATACGGTAACGAGGGAATTATATTACTCTTAGCCAATGAACCTTTGATGATTCCGTTTGAAGTGGGCGTTTCGAGGTAGCCGGAGTAGAGCAGCGAGAGTAGAGGCAGAGGCAGAAGCAGAACTAGAAGCAGAAGCAGAAGCAGAAGCAGAAGCCGATGGTGTAGGGTGTACGGTGTACGGTGTGCGGTGCTCTGTACGCGTTAGGGGCACTGTCACCCTCGACTTGGCCGGGAGAGAGAAGGGTGAGCTCTCACAGAGAGATTACACGAACCTCTCGAGTACCGAGCTCCAGCTAACGTTAACCGCAAGCCGGACGGCCATTATTAGCAGGTACCTTGTGCACGGACCTTCGGTAAGCCGTACGTCGTTGAATAATTAGAATGCCGCACGACTACTGCCAACCACCGTATCTAAACACGTACGTAACGCGCAACCTTCCCCTGCGATCCACCCTGCTACTAAATTCAAACACCATCTGCCGCGCGCGTATCGACCAACCTTGCAACCAACGTCTTCTTCTTTCGCCTTGCACGCGCACCTATCGTCCGCCTCGGTGCCTATCGGATCGCCTCGATGCTTTCCACGATAGTCGCTCGATACCGGAGATTCGCGTCGAAGCCGCAACCGCGAAGAGACGCGACGAATGGGCTGTGCGCGCAAATCGAATTCCATCGTCGAGAGATCTTTGTTTCGCTGCCGCGCCGCGATCCTCTTTCTACCACTTTAGCCCGATGCTCGCGTATCACGCGTTACGTACCGCGTGTGTTACGTGCGCGTGGAAATGGAAACGTAACGATCGGCCGGGCACGCTGAACGACGCGGCGGTTCTCTTTGATGCCGCGACGCGACAAAAAATAGCCGCTTCTTGCGCGGATTTGCTCTCCATGACCGATCCCCTGGCGGAATAAATTCCATTAGACTGGCAGGGAGTGCGGCGGCGGGAGCGGGAGCGTGTGCGAGTAGCAAGTTTGACGATTAATTATCGCAAAGCGACGCGTGTTTGATGTCGAAGGAAACGTTAGCGCGGGCCGATTGATCGGTTAATTTAAAGGGACGGTAAGAAGGTGGGGACGCGGTGGTAGTACGAGTTGCGAAGGCGGGAAGGCGGGAGGGCCGGGGAACGACAGCCCGCGGGGCCCTCGGTTCGAGGGTAAAACGAGAATGGATGCTAGCAGCGCGGAGGGTTGCTAGCGGGCAACGGTATGCTAGCAGGCAAAGCAGAGTAGTGGCTCTGTTTCGTGCCGTTCTCTTCTCTGCTCCCTTTCGTTCGCCTCGGCGGACTCCGACAGCTCTTTCATCTACGGATGATTACCTACTATGCTGCGTCGCTCTAAACAGACCCGCGCTTCCTTTCCGTTTCCGATCCTGCCTCCGCCCCGCCGCCCCTCTCCAAGCCTTCTCCTCTTCGTCGCCCCTTCCCTCCCCGTTCTCCGATTCTACTCTCAACCCCATCCTCGATTCTCAAGCCGAACCTTAAAATTAGCTAGAGAAATGGAAAACGATTAACACCTCCGTAGCGCAAGGGACGGGCATCGAATCGGAGACCGAGCGCACCACCGCTGCAATCTAAAATACGTTTACGCGTTCGCACAAAGCGCCGCTCTCGCTTCGCCTCCTTTCCAGTCAGCTACCCTTCCGTCGAATTTCGATTCTTTCCCCGAGTGAAATAGTTGGCAGCGTCGGCAAGGTTGGATATTCGTTGCAACCGGCACAACGGCAACCTCTAGCCGTTCTTAATGTTTACGTCACGACGTTTCTCGTTTCTCGTTTCTCGCTTCTCGCTTCTCGCTTCTCGTTTCTTGTTTCGCGACCTAGTCACAATTATGCACCGGCAGAAATAACATTTACTTAGCAGAGTCGCGCTCGAGTATTGTGGACCTGACACATATCACTTGGTCGCGTGACTTGCCCCGTTCTTGGTTACGTCGTCCCACGACGGCAGCTTAAACTCGACTCGAACTTTCCGTCGCGCAGCAGACGGCTGCAACGTGTTGCGCGACGTATCGAGCTTCGGAGCGAGAAACCGTCGCGGTGCGTCGGGAAAGAAGCGTCCGGCGAGGCCGTGGAGGCGCGACCGAGATCGTTAAACCACGGATTTCGCCTGCTACGTAAAGTGATCGGTTGGATCGGCAACTCGCGAGCCTTCCAAGTCGACGCAGACGAGACGTGAGAAGAAAGGGGTGCAAGATGGGAGAGGGAAGCGGAATATTCGGTTGGGGTGGAGAAGGTGGCAGGGCGAGGGGAGGCGAGCAGGAGATCTCGCGAATCCCACGGACGACGCAAGTTTCCTTCTCAAATTAACCAGCTCGGGAGACGCTACGTAAACCGAGATTATTATAATCTCTCGGAGACTCGACTGCGGTAACATTAAACGAAGAGACGTGCTCTTTGTTTCGTAGCGTACATACAGATGTAGGCTGGGGCTCGGTTTGGTACGCGGGCCAAAAAGCGAGGACAAGGAAAGGCTCGGTCGGAGAGACGGAGACGGAAGCGGAGCACGAGTTTACCCACCGCTTTCCGATGCGTCTTCCCATTAACGAAGCCTGCGCGTGGATTAACTCGAAACGTTGCTACGTTCGCGTAAAGAAGGAAAGGACGGATCGGATCCTGGCTTGGCAAGAGCTGCCGCGACGCGTTTGCGATCGTTTGCTCGTAGCAGGGTACTCGTGCGACGAAATCCTGCGTCGTTTACGATTAGATGGAAAGCAGGTTGACCGTAACCGGTAAAGCGGTGCGAAGGGGACAGGTGGTTGGCGGGAGGGTGACGCGGCGCGTCGGGTCGATCGGAAGCCGGAAACGGGAGATTGCAAAAGGACGACTGGTACGTTTGTTTCCGTAAAATGGCCAGGCCGCGAGCACCTTTACGCCTTGCCCCGTCTCGCTTAATCCCGGGCTATTTATTCGCATAATAATAATAGTAACGCCGTTGGAACGTTTTCGAGAATTATTGCTGTCCTTGCCACGGACGATAAACGAGTCCGGAGGATTAGCTAAACAGTGGCTCAAAAATGTTATTATATATGTAGCTGCATGAATATTCATCGAGTCGCGTGAGCGCTTTTAAAAGCTCTCGGCCGCTGCTCCTTCTGCTATTCCGTGACCGCGTTCAATCGCTGATCCTACACCTATCCTATGCTATGCCAGGCATCGCGCGCGGCCCTCCGATTCCTCTTCCGATTCTAAACAACTCGCCCTGTCGCCTTCTCTATCGATCCACCGTAACCACGCAGATTCTTCACGCAGATACGCACTTTCTTGACTCTCGGCGCGCAGAGACGGGGAAATTGGCGAACGCCGGCTTGCCCGCTATAAAACATCGCCGCGATAATTGGCGGAGCGGATTCGGAAACGCGGCCGTGCCGGGAAGAATGGCCAATAAGGCAGAGCACGTAGAAGGCGTGTCCAATGTTCTCCGGATACGTGCTTGCGGATTGATACTTTACCACGATCGCGTAATCCGGCGTTCACGTACGTATACGTGTATAGGCGAGGAGGAGCAGATGGAGAATCGGCACGCGCTAACGGTAACGAACAGCCTTCGCTCGCTTCTCCGGGAAACGTTTGGCGTTACGCGAAAAGCGTTGGCAATCGACGGAGCGGTTTTCGGCGGCGGTAAAATATCGATTAATTAAAAGGCACGCTCGTTAAGCGGTATTACACGCGCGATTGATATTTTTGCCGAAACGTTTGGTAATCGGGTTAACGCGGCTGCGGAATTAAATTTGCTTCTCGCTGGACGCGTCGATGCGCTGGTTTCTCGCGAGCGGCGAACGGTGGAGCCGGTTGGGCCGCGGCGCGGCGGTGGGAATTTCGGCGACTCTAGGCCAATTAACGCGCGCGTCTATGGTTGGCCGCGAAGCGTCGCGCAGCGGACGCGAAGCGGCGGTCCCGCGGCTCGCCGAGGAGCGCGAAGAAGAAGGCTGCTGGCGGACGCGAGCCGAGGCGCGAAGCAGCAAAGGCGGTCCAAGCAGTTCGATAACGCGATAAGGCGAGGTTAAACCCATGTTTGGCGGGCAGGTTATAGGTTAAACGGTGAGCTAGGGGGTGCAACAGGTCGCGTGAACTTGGGTGAATTTTCTGTTCCAGGGCGCGCTGTCTGGCCCTCCTGCATTCCCCTCCCCCTCTTGCCCCCCTTGTTCGCTCCCCTCTTCTCCAGCGGCATCGTCACAGCCACCCCTAACGTGCTTCTTCTCTTTCTCTCCAGCTGCTCTCGCACCCGCGTTCCTCGCTGCATCCTCCACCCTACGCCCTTTCTCTCCTCCTGTCCGTCTCTCTATTTCTCTGCTCCACTATTCCTCTCTTCCTCTCCACCGCCGTTCTTGCTCCGCGCCTGGCCGCTACGCCGTCATTAGTCAACGTCGAGTCGAGTCGAGTCGCGTCGTCGCCTGTACCACGTGGAGTCCCGCGGAACGCACCATCTGCTTCGTAGCTCCTGTATCCGTAGCCACAAATCCAACATACAGATTTGCCAACTGAAAGTCATGGTCGTGCCGTTTTTCCCGCGGCCTTTGTTGCCGGTGTCGCGCGGTGTCACGGAGGAAGAGGCGAGATCGGCAGCGAGAGTAAGGCGGAGGGGAAAAATGGGCAGGGAGGATAGAGGGTGGAAAGGATTGGCGAGGAAACGCGGAATTTAACCAAGCATTGCTCGCTCGAAGAACAAAGCTTGATTTATTGTAATGAGTTTGCAGGAGTTAAGAGGTACGTCTCCCCCGGTCGTTCGTCGTTCCCTGGCCGCTTAGCTCGATATTGAGACTGGTGCGGTTTGATGGGGATCCTCGGATCAACCCCCGTCATAAACCCTTCTTAGCACCGGCCACCCTGCCGGCTCCCTCTGAAATATGCATGAACCTTCTGCATACTGATTGCGTTATTTGTATCACCTAGCAGAAGACACCGGGACAGGCTGCTGGTATTTCCGACGGATACTTAAATTCGAATCCTGCGTTGCATCGCGTTTCGTTTAACTCGCCTCATTTCGCGTGCCACCTACCCCGGTTACCTGCGGCAAAAGCCTTCGATGTCGCAGCTTCTTTCTTTGCTTCTCTCCCTCCTTCCCTCCTTCCTTCCTTCCTTCCTTCCTTCCTTCCTTCCGTCCTTCGTTGCTTCTTTGTTAGTTGGCGAACGAGCGAACAAAGTTCGTTTTCAGGCTGGATTTTCTACCGAAAACGTTCGATTCATTGAGAACTGACGGGGGAGCCATAATTCCCGTCTCGGTTTGACGTTAATGCTTCCCCTACTTCGTAGCCGGCAGATAGGCGAGGGGGTTAAGCTCGCCGCGACATATTTATGGAGAGGACGAGATGTTATCGGGCACGAGGACCCTGGGTTTGTCCGATCGCGCTGCGAAATCCGCCCTTCCTACAATCTACTTCGCAATTATCGCGCGCCACGTTAATATTTGCCCCGCACCCGTTCCCTTCGCCCTACTACCTTCGCGTTCGTGATTCTCCTTTTCGAGGAGAAACGCCGCGCGTTTCCACCTTTACGCTTACGCGTACGTTTACTTTTAGTTGGAGTTTCGTTTGTCCTAAAGAAGGGGGTAAGAAAAGCAGGAGGATATCGGGAGGGCGCGCGAACGCGAAGAGGATGAGAAAGAGGAAGAGGAATAAGAGAAGGCGAAATGGAAGGAAGGGGGAAAGGAAAAGGAAAAGGACGAGGTTTGGGTGTAGCGGGTGAAGGTGCGTGTAAATTAAAGGCGTCATAGATTTTCGCGGTAGCCCGCAGGATCAGGGCCTTAGATTTGCGTCCGGCAGATTACCCCGGGGGTGAAATGGGACAATGGGCGTTAGTCTGGGCCGACGGCGTATAAATAAGGATCCCCAGGAAGCTCGTGGGGGTAAGGGGACAGCAGGCAGAGGAGATCCTCGCTCGGTAGCGACGTGGTAGCCGAGTAGAAAGCCCGGCTAGTGCTGAGACCGGTCGGCCGTCCATCTTGGCCGTCGCCGTGGCGGTCCTTATCTGCACTCACAGCTCCGCTGCTAGACGTCCGGTGATCTAGGGCACTTCTCTACCTCTCTCCGCTTCTCTTGCTCGCGCAACACACCCTCTGCGCGCACACATACACACACGCACACTACTAGTGCGCACATCTTTTCGCCGTCTCTATCTCTCTGCCGTCCTCTCGAAGAAGAGCGGAATTACCGCGGAGCGTCACCTAGCAATTCCGTAAGGTTCGCAGGTACCTTTCCTTCCCCGCGAGTATACGAAAAGTTGAGGCTTTTACGTTTTTACGCGAGTCGATAGAAGCGAAAGAGCGGAAGTAGAGGGCCGAGGATGGGGCTGGCAGGGTTGATACACGAGCAGGCGACAAAGTACCTTTCGAGCGGGACCGTAACCAAGTCCCGTCACACCGTTGTTTGTGCATATCGAATGAACGACACTCGCCAGGATCTCGGTCGGTTCTCGTGAAATCTTAATCGCGGTAGCACGTACTTATCGCGCGTCGCCGACACGTAGACGCGTTCTATATCGTTCGCCGGCTCTGGCTGCTCCGTAGTTTCTCGTTCGGAGAGGAGCAGAGCATTAAATATTGGAAGTATCCCGTTGGAATTATACAAGAGAAGATTCGCGCGTGGACCCTGTGAAACCGAGGCGCGTGCACCGTGCGCCGTGCACCGTGCATCGTACAGACAAGCTAAAGAGATAGAAACGGTAGATGGGGGCGGCAGGGAGCGGTTTAGAAGGGGAATAGGGGAACGACGAGGGTCTTAGGAAAAGCGGCACGAGGCAGCTCTCGGAGGTTACGAGTAGTCGGATAGCGAAGAAGCTTGAGAGAGAAGCTGCCGCGATGTTCGCTAGATGGGCGATACCGCTTGCCGGCTGCCGTTCGCTTCCGTTACGTACCGAACCTCACCCTGCCACCTACGAATACAGCAGACAATTGAACTTGCCCCGTTTATTGCTTCTAATTAAACGACCCAGATATTTCTAGGACGTTTCATTAGCGTACAACCGAACTGCAGTCGCACGATTCGGCTAACGCGTTTCCACAACCGTCCCGCTTTCGGCGCCAACGAAATATCGCGCGGGCCCATTTTTTCCGATCCTTCGCCTTTCGTCCGTCGTCCCTCGTTTCGAGGCAACCTCGCGATTCAGAAGTCGAAAGGCGAAACTTCCCAGCCAGCTGTCGTTGCTAGCCTTCTAATCTCGGAGCGGTCGTCTCTTAAACGAGCCTTGTCCGCGAATACTCCGGTGATTAATTATCGTTGCACCTCGGTGTTACGATCTCTGCACTAGCCTCTTAATGGAAATAACTAAGTATTGTTTGGGTGCATGCCTTCCGTACGGAAACGATCCATCATGGTCCGGATAATTAGCGCAACCGTGGTTGCGCGTGTAATCATCACTCGGAATGATAATGACGATAAGGGCTCTCCTCGTCTCTCTCTCTTTCTTTGTCTCTCTTACTCTCTCTTTTCCCTGACGTCTCTACCGCGAGATTGCGTAGCTTCTTTTCGTTCGCTCGACTCAATTTTTACTGCTCGGGAATCCGTTGCCCTAAAATCAACGAGTATGGCAGCGGTTGGCGGAAACTTTCGAAAAATCAATCCCAGCCAAGGTTCGCGTAACGTCGGTGTCGGTGCAATTCATTTGCATGGGAATTGCACGCGACGGAGACGGCTGCAGCCCGGTATCGATTTTAAGTGGACCCGCTGTCCCGTCAGCTTGCTGTCTCGTCTTCCCTTGGACAGAAGCTACTCGAAGTCGCGCAAGCGCCGCTACGAAAACTTCTCTCGTCGCCAATCCACCGAAGACGAAAAGTCCGAAGGGGAGTGGAAAAAAATCAGACAGTCGCTCGCTCCGTCGCTGTCAATTTCCAAGCGAACCGATTCCGATCGCGGCTAGACCTAGGTTAGGGGATCGTCGAGAAGCCGAAGGCGCGATCCGCGAGCAGCCAGCCTAAGACGGTTTAGGGAAAGGCTTTAGAACGTTGCGACGATTCGGTGGAATAGCGAGCCGAGGTAGAGGAAGGGGACGCAGGGCTGCAGGGGAAGAGGGGACGAAGGTGGTAAGGTAGGTTAGGCGTGGGTTGGATATCCCCCGTGGCCAGTACGTAAGGACAATAAGCCAAAAAGTTGGTAAGGCAAGCATGGCGGAGCCGTTAGCCGTTATGAAGCTCAAGGGTGAAGTCAAGATTGTAATTAGCTGGCGCTAAGTTTCGAGGTTTCCCTTGTATTTGCATGCGATCTCCGTGCTAGCCGCCGCGCCGCTACTCCAGTACAGGTACAATTCTATCCTCGGAGCATCGCCGAGCTGGTCGCGCGGTCGATGGTTGTTCGCGGTGCGTATTGCGTGCTGCGTTGCCGAACCGTTTTTCCCGCACGCTCCACGGCCCGACGGCGTTCTAGAAAATGGTAAGCGGAATCGGAAGATTCGCCAGGAGGATTTTGGATTAGAGGGTAAGCGTCGGTAGAAGGAGGAAACGCGAATGTATACGCGTGCACGCGACACGATTTCGCGATAGAAGGCACGAACAAGGGGAAGCTCCTCGAAACACGTACGGCAATTACAACGACCATTCTAGAAAATAGAGGGTTTCCATCCCACGATTGTTATCTACACGTGTTGTTTATTGATTGTTTCGTTGTCTGCAGGGAACTGAGAACCGGGAACCGGGAACGTACGCGGCGTCGGACCGAAAGCACGGCTGCTGGTAATTGCCGGCTGCAAGTCGAAATCTAACGTAAATAACGATACGCTTCGCCATTGATCCCGAAGAAGCGCTGCTCGAAGGAAACGAGAATACCGAATGATTTCGAGACGCGGCTGCTAGATACGGAAAGAAAGGAGAACGGAATCGGTTCGGTCGAAAGTTTCGTATCCAATTTTCTTTGCGTGATCTCGCGATGAACGGCAGGAATCGCACCAGTCCTCCGAGAGGGAGGGAGAGAGAGCTAGAATACCGACGCGTCTGCCAATTCCTCGGAGAAATCGAGCAACCGTATCGTTGCGTATCGACAAATTCGTTTCGCATAGCACCGCGCGCCCTCCGCTCGCATCTATGCCGCGTCCCGTCGCGTATCCTAGACAGCGGCTAAAAAATATCTTCCCGCGTAGCAGGAGAAGGAACTCGTGGAACGGCAATTGGCCGGAAAGATAGCGGAAAGGATCGCTAGACAGTACGAGAGATTTGGCGGATCGCGGCGGGAAGGCACGGCGAAGGTACGGCTAAGGTATCGCGAAGGTAGAGAGAAGAGAAGGGGCGAGCGCGTATCGGGATGGTTAGAGAGGCGCGGTAGGGTACACTCCGTTAACGCGGTGCCATTTTCGATAAGAGAGGTTGCGAGGACGACGCTGATCGCGCGCGACGCGTAGGCAAGCTGCTCGTAAAGTGTTTAGCCAAGGGGAAGGCAGGTGGAGAGGAGGACTCGCCGGAATGGGGTAGATGAGTTAAACTACACGAGGTCTGACGGTAGTAATTGAGTGCCGCTCTGTCTAGTTAGCAGCTCGCGCCACCAGCTGACTGCCGTCACTTTATCGGTTAAACGACAGCGATGCGTGACAAATCCATCTTGCCTTAACCGCGGCGACGCCTAGACGGGCTACGTTCATTATCGACGTACCGCTCCGCTCGCTTCGGTTGACGTTCGTCAAGCCTGCGGACGTCGACAGCGACGCGCGCGATCCAGAGCAAAACCCTAACACCGTGATCGCGGCATCCCTCGATCCATTCCGTTGCCACCTTCCAATTATAGCGCTTCGTATTATTAACTATCGGTCGAAGCGTTCCTCTTCTTTCGATAAGGCAACGAAAAAATGGGGAGGAGCAAGAACAAGAGCAGGACAGGAGCAGGAGCAGGAGTCAGAGGGGTGGTGATAAAAGGACAGATAGGAGAAGCGGGGGAGGAAGAGGACGTCGCGTCGCGTCGCGTCTAGCTGGCGTTTATCTGTCCACCGGCTTGCCGGAGGAATCGTTCTTGCGATTAAGCAGCAACAAAGATTTACGTGGCACGCTACCGGGGAAAGATAGCAAGCTCCGCAATGAAGATTCGAGCTCGTTTCACCGTGCAGTTTTTCGAATCGAGGGTCAGGGAAGGAGCGAGATCGGAATCGGAGGTTCGCGACCGAGTTAGCACCGGATACGGACGGGGCGGCCAAACGAACGGCAGTCAGCCAAGATCCGGCGAGTTTGGCTCTCGAGTGAATAATTAAATTACGCGAGCGAGAGAAAGCTGGGAAATCGGAAAGCGGAGGAGAGGAAAGAGAAAGGGGGAAAGGGAGAGAGCGGGAGAGCGGTGAAGGGTGAGAGGGTGGCAGGGCGGAAGATAGAAGGGAGGAGAAGGCTCAAAGTTGAAATTTCACGCGCCATTGTTCGATTCCGGCAAAGGAATAGGAGTTAGAAGCATTTAGGGAGCGGGAAGCAAGCACAGGGAGGTGAATTACGGTGGAAGATACGCGGAGACGCGGCGAAGCGGCGAAGAAGCGAAGAAGCGAAGAGGAGCGGGGCGACGCCGCGCAGGAGGGCGAAGTAAAGCAGAGACGAGGCTTTTGCGAGCCAAGGGGTTGCCGCCACCGACTGTGAGACTTTAATTCCGAGTTACATCGGCCGGCTAACGGGGCAACGATTCTTCGCCGTAAACGGCTTCGATTTCGACTCCGCCGCGTTGCCAACCGAGATTAATCGTCCCTCTCTCGCCATACGCGCCTCCGGCTCCTCCTCTGTTTTCCCCCGAGATGATCCTTCGACGGCCGAGCGACCGTGTACTTTTCCATCGGATCGAGGAAAGAGTCGGGAGACTGCGAAGCGAGTCGAAGCTAGAGGATTTAAGCATCGTTTGCGACGTTGACGAAGAAAATGAAGGTGGATCGGATGGAGGAAGGGTGAGGGCTCGACGGAGGGATCGAGAGCGCGGCGGAAGCAGCGAGCGAAGAAGAAGGAAGAGGCGAGAAAGGGAGAGAAGAGAAAAGGCGCGAAGGGTAGAGGAGAGGAGCCCGCATTCTCGGAGATTATCGTGCTCGCCATCAGCGTATCACAGCGTCACAGGACAAGATTTATATGTAGAGTTTATTGTCGCTGAGTCCGCCCTACTGCGTTTTATGGATGTTTTTCGAAGGAGCGCTGCCGGCCGCGTGATCTATCGCAGCTCCCTCACCCTTGCAGCGGGCTTCCACTCTTTCCTCTCGTTCTTTCGTCGGCTGCCTCTCTCTTTCTCTCCTTGCCTCTTTCCCTCTTTCACCAGCTCTCTCTCACTCTCTCTCTCTCTCTCTCTCTGGATCTCTCTACTTTGCTCCGATTCGGTAGACGGGGACGGCGGGCCAAGCGAGTCGGAGGGATTCCTAATGAACGCCACGACGGAGTCTCTCTTTTCTTCTGTATCCCGTTCTCGCTTTTCCCTTCCAATCTTTCTCCGCTGACTCGTTCCGTAGCCAGCGGTGTGTCGCTCGCTCCACGCATTAACGCGAGATTTATACCGTCGACTCCTTGGACGATATCGCATTTACATTTTTGTCGCATCGCTATAAACCACCTACACGTAGGTACCCACCGACCTGCCGTCCTACAGACGTACAATTCACCAACCCCTCCTGCCCTTTATCGCGGCTCGCGTTTTAATCGTTCCACCGTTTCGCCCGCTTAATTTCCCTTTCCGCACAGCTCCTGCTCGCAGCCTTTTCTCGCTCGCTCGCGCTCCAACTCTATTCTTGCCGCGTGATCGCGCGCATCGCGAAAGCCGAAAAAATCGATGCTACTCCGCGTATCAGTTGCGCGGACTCGTCGCGATACCTATCGCTCTCGATTCCAGCCGCATAAACGCGGCAAGTGCTGGCCAGGAACGGGGAACGGGCAACAGAGTGCGAGAGAGAGAGATGCACGGCGGCAGTATGTTACACGTGTTACCGGCCGGCACGTACGGGTTACGTCCGGCAGTCAATCGCTCTAATACTCGCACTTGCCGTGCCACGTTGCGTTGCGTACCGGTCACTGAGCGCAACCCTCTTCCCCTACATCACCGTCTCTCTCTCTTCCTCTTCTATTCCCTGTCTACCGCCTTCCCCGATTTTCGACCCCTCGTCGATTGCTTCCCGTACGATCTCCGGGATCGTTCGCGAAGGACTCGAAGCGCTCGAGTTGCCGGAACGATGCCTATCTCGGCGAACGCTTGCGAGTCGGAGCATCGCGAAATCTAGGTTGACCGGTAAAGCGGAGAGGTTGCCTGTAGTCTCGCACGCGCTTTCCACAGACGTACATCACCAGAGTCCGGCGCGCTCCGCCCTGAGTTATGCTCGACAATTATACCTATCCAGCTACACGGTGGGCGTTATTATCATATTATAGCCCTTGCTCGCGTCTACGAACGTCCGCGAGACACGCGGACACGCGAATCCAACTCCGGACGACGTTGCGAGGCGCGGAGCGCGACGCTTGCCTTCTCCCTGTTTGCGGCGCGTCGCGTCGCGTCGCGTGTCGTCGCGATCCGATCGATTCCGATTAGCGAGGTTCGACCGATTCACGTTGATTTGGTGGTCGAGGAGGCGCGGGGAGGCGGCGCGATCGGGCGAAAGAAGTCCGAGGGGTCAAGGGGGAAGGGTTGGCGGTGTAACGCATCGATCGGATAGTCTGGAAGAAACTGAGCGAAACGGAAATTGAAAGGCAAAGGCAGTTGGCGACTGGACGGGCATCGATCGGCTGCAGCCCCCCTCGACGGGTGACCGGGCCTCGAGCCAAAGCTCGTGCACCGTGCGCTCTGTGGGACGGCTGTGAAAAATCCCTGAATTATGATAATGGCGCCGACATAATGCGATCCAATGAGGCAATCAAGGGGTGGCAGTGGCGTCGGTGTCGGTGTCGGTGTCGGTGTTGGTGTCGGTGTCGGCGTCGGCGTCGGCGGTAGCAATGGTGTGGCAGCGGCGAGAACGCCGGGGAACGTTGGGTGACGGTATCGATGGCCGATGTCGACATCTATGTCGACGCGCACGTGGACGTCGATGTCCGCGTTGGCGTTGGCGTTGGCGTTGGCGTTGGCGTCCTCGTCCGCGTACGCGTCGGGATTGGTAGCGCGGGCTGGTGGCGATGCCGATACCGGCGTTGCGGGGTGACGCGAGTTACGCATCCCGGGATCGTATTAACGTTGCTGGCCACCGAGCCGAGCCGAGCCGAACGAGCTCGGCGATCTATGTGTCGGCAACGATACAATGCGTGTAGCAGCTATAATTGCCGTTGGTGGGTAGCAGTTGCTCTAGGAGGAGCCGTTTCCATCAATCAGCACCGCTAAACAGTCACTCGCGAATCACACGCGATCCTACCGTTCGATACTAATTGCTCGAACGCGATTTTATATACGTTCCCAACCGTGTCTCCGCGCTCGCTCCAATTCCACCCCAACCCTCCCTTCCTCGCCCTCGCCCGCGCTCTCGCGTCACCCAAACCCCTAAACCATCCGAACGAGAAACGTTCCGCGTATGTCCGCGCGTTCTTTCGTCCAGAGTCAATCGCGTGGAAGGAAAGAAATGCCATGAGAGAGGAGGAGCGATGCTCGAGGGCCGGTGAAAGTTGACCGGCGGAGAGAGGACGCAGAGAGACGAGAGGTTTGCGTACGCACACGCGTGCGTGCGACGCAACACCTACGGTGACGCTCGTTGATGGAACGGGACGCCATGCGGTAGTTATGGGACCACGAGGATGTTAATGACCATAAACAAGCAATCACGGTAATCCGCCATGAGTCACTCGGACTGTCCGGCTGACTACGTTGAGATACGACGTGCCATATGCCCGGTGAAACGGGCTGCAGTTGAATATGCACCACAGCCATCGGACCTACCACCCCGAATCTCTGATATTCCCGCATAAACCGACGCGCCTCCAAATTACCAATTTTCCCGCGCCCCGTTACTTATCGCCGCTCGATCGCTTCAGTCCCTGGCCGATCTTCTCGCGGTTCCGAGCTAAAAGTTCAAACGTGCCAAGCGTGAGCGAAGGCTGTCGATTCGGTGGAGCGCAGGTACGCGAACAAAGAGGGTAGGAGCGAGCGAGCGAGCAAGCGAGCAAGCAAGCAAGCAAGCAAGCAAGCAAGCAAGCAAGCCAGCCAGCCAGCAAGCAGGCGGGCAAGCAAGCAAGCAAGCAAGGAAGACCGCGAAAAGTTGGCGATGACGGCGGATGTTATTGGCAGGGAGGCCATTCGTCGCGATGATGGATGCTTGACAGGCGCTCGCTCGCTTGCTCGCCAGGCAGTTATAATAAGTAATGGGCTCACTTCCGCTGCCGTCGCTGCCTGAATGCCCGGCTGCCTTGCCCGGTTATGCCTCCGATGCGATGCCCTGTGAAACCTTCGTGCCTTCGCGCCGCGCCTCGTCGCGCCTCTCTTGCTCTTTCTTCGCGAACCGCTCGCTCCTCCTTCGTTTTGCCCCTTCGCCCGTCTATCGTTCTCTCTTTCGCCTTTTCATTCCCCGGGGCTGAGTGAGGAGTCCAGGCCACTCGTCTTCCTACTCTTTCCATCCGACCTCCGCCGCCTCCTCCTCGTAATAACTACAAATCTGTCACGCATTAATTCTCCGTCCGGCATAAATTCGAGCACGGTACAAGCGGAGAAGGAAAAAGTTATCGCGAGAGGGGTTGGGACGGGTATCCCGACTCGCCCCGTTTCGCCTTCACCCCTGCCTTTCTCTCCAGCGCCAGCAATTCGACTCGCTACCCTTTCTTTCTGCCAGCCAAGGTGAAACCGAACCAGAACCGCCACCGGCTCGCAATTCCCCCCCCCCCCCTTTCTTTCTCTCCGTTCGCATCGAATCGACGCGGGAGGTTTATCCGCGAGAGGTGACGTTGACGGAAGCGAGCCTAAGGTAATCAAAACGGACGGCGAGGTTGAACGACGAAACCTCCGTCACCGACGAAAAGGGAAACGAGGAGACGGGAGAGCGATATAGCGTTGGCAAAGAGCGCAGCAGGCGAGGGTAGGCAGCGAGCGGGAAGGAGAGTGGTACATCGAGGAGCGTGACAAATAACTCTCCTTCAACGGGGGTCTGCGTCATTTAATTTTCCTTAGCCCCAGAGTCGGAATCGATGATCTCCTCTCTCGACTACCTTACCGAAGACGAATGAGATGACTTAGACGGCGTTTCACCACCTTCCCGGAAGGATGGAGGGCGCGCTGGTAGATCGATCGCTCGGATACCACGTATTCGCGGAAAATTAACCTTCGGCCTTCGACGCGATCCATCGTTAGCGAGTTAGCGCGGTAACGCTCGGCGGTGGATAGGCGCGTAACGAGTAACGAGTGACGAGTTGCGACAGTCGCGTCGCGTTCGAGAGGTTGCGAAGAGGAGAGGAAAGAGGAGAGGCCGCGAATCGTAGAAAGAGGAGTCGAATTTCGGGGTGGTTGCGGGTGAATACGCAGAAGCATCGGTAGCGTTCGGACGATTCTCTCGACATTTACAGCCTTCAATTTGCCCTTCCGAGAAGGCGGCGATGGTGGGCGAGTCAGGAATGTTAATTAAAGCCGTTCGCTCCACGATCTCGCGCTTCGACTAATTAGTCGCGCACAATGGCACGGTGAACGGCGGCGATAGAAGAGCGGCCGTGTAAACGAGTAGAAGCGAGCGACGAGGAAGGGAAGAAGGTAGCCGGTCACGGAATAGCGCGGTAAGTGGCGGCGAGGGGCGTCCAAGGGGATAGAGGCCGAGAAGCGGGCGACCGGGAACGAGCAATGGGAAACCGGCGAGCGGAACGAGAAAGAAAGGGGCGAGAAGAAGGAAAGAGAGGCTGTCGGAGGGGGCGAGAGGACTGCCGGTGGCAGCCGGAGATCACTTCACTCCGATCCAATGTCCAGGATCTCTCGTTCAAAGGAGCTCGGCGAACGTCAAACCAGCCCGCTCTCGCATTCACCGTCGTTCCGTTCCGAAAGAAGAATGCCAATTTGCCGAAAGCCCTCTTCGCGGTGGCCAACGTCGCGTCGCGTCGCGTCGCGTCGCGTCACCGACTCGCGTCCCACTGGAAATTCTGAACCGACCGGCTGGAATTCCACCGGCCATCCTCCGCAACCCATCCACGCTTCCGACGCGTTCCACTCGCTTTCCGACGCGTTCGTTAAGAACCTTCTCTCCTCCGCCGCACCTGCCGATCTTTCTTCCATCCCTCGATTCTCCGAGTCTCTCCAAATTTCCATCCGTCGACCTTCGGTGCCGCGGTCGAGACTCGCGTCGCCCGAAAATCCGCCGGAAGCGGGGCTCGTAGGAAAATTCTTGTAGCGTCGCGACGCTTAAAGAGGACGGGGGAATAAGGAAAGAGGAAGAAGCAGCGCGGCGGGGGACCTCATCTAAAGTTACGAATCGCAATTCTTCCATGGCCGTGGTTCCGATTCTGTAAAGTTATGTTATGGCGCAAAGTAAGCGGGATTTATCAAGAAAGTTGGTATAACTTTGCTACGACTATTGATGCAATGAAACGATTGGCTCCGCCTCATTTACCACCCCCAACCCAAGCGCGCTCTCCTTTCTCCGCGAATTCTCTTCGGCTCGGGCAAAGGTAATCCTTGTTGTCGTTACCCCTTTGCCTTCGAGACTCGAACGCCCTAGCAGTTTCGTTGATTCGTCGATTCGTCGCCGGCTTTGGCCTCGGCTTAAACGACCCGATATCGAGTCACCGAGATTGTTTCCGCGTCTATCGTCGTGGTACACGTCGCTCCGCGTTTCTGCGCGTTTCTTCGCGTTTCTGCGCGTTTCTTCGCGTTTCTCCACGGCTGTATTTCCGGCGTTTCTCGATCGAAGAGGTGGAACGGCGGCGAAGGTTGAAAGGAAGGCAGGGAACGCGCAGGCTTGCCTGCTTATCAGGGGCGAAACGGACACGGACACGGGCCAGAGGAGCGAGGCAGCGGAGAGCAGCAGAGATATCGTAGGTTTATCTGAAAATATTATGACGGTATCGTCCCTGTTCTCGGTGCAAGGTGGTCGCCGGTTTTGATACGTCCCCAGCGTAGCGTAGACTCGTGCTCGCTCGTATAGCCAAAGATATATGAACGGGATTGCAATCATGTCCGTGTTACCCGGGAGTGTCCTGTTGGGATAATATAAATATCGTACACTCGCCGTCGCCGCCGCCGTCGCCGCTGCGCTGCTAGACGTTCACCCGAGAGCTAGCATCGAGGGATGAGCGGAATCGTTGAAACCAGGCGAATGGACGGACGTATACGCGCATAGACGAATAAAGGAAAGGGTGGAAGGAAACGGCGGAAAAACCGCGACAGTTACGATTCCTCGACGCATCGACCGATATCCTTGATGATCGGCCGCGATATTTAGCAAGAACGCGTGAAAGGTTCGGGGCAGAAGCAAAATCGAAATGAGGGAAAAGAAGAAGCGGTTTCGCAGGAATAAGGATGGAAAGCGGATGAAGAAGGAAGGAGGCTAGAGTGGACGAGAAGAGGGTGAGGGAGAGAAAAGTAGAGTGGCTGGTATCTGGCGTAGATGGTGCGCGCGGCAAGGAACGGGGGAACCGTACTGGTCAGATAAGATTGCGAAACCAGTGTTCCGGTCCCTAGTGTCCTTTAGCTCCTGGCTTCAGCGAGGAAGATAGCGTTGGCCGACTCCGGAAACGGATTCGGATTCGGATTCGGAATCAGACTGGAACTCGGGTTCGGGTTCACGGATCCGGGGAGAGCGGAGTTACGTTGCGGCCCTGCTCGTTTCTCCTGATTTTTAGTCAACGATCGCGCGAGGTTCGTCTCTTAGGTTTCAGCGTGTACGCTGTACGTCGAGGCTGCCGACGAAACACGCCCGTGTGTGTGTGTGTGTGTGGGTCAAAAGAAATAAAAGAATCGCCGAGGAAGGGGTAAGACGCAGCGAGCGCGAGTAAGCCAGCTAAGCAAGCTCCGTGATGTACTGGCAGGAAAAACTTTCCTAATACCGTCGCCCGTGCGGGATTACGCCAGAGATTGAAACGTATATATGTATTTACGAACGTAACCATGCCTCCCGAGAGTACCGCCGCCTCCCTACGATCCGCTTCTTCTCTCTCCCGTCCCCTTCCCCGTCCCTCGCGCTTTTTTGCTTCCCTTTTCCGCCCTCTCTTCCGCTTCGGCGTTGTTCTGTTCGCAACCTACCGCACCTCCTTCTCTTCGCATCGCGACGCGTATCCGGCAGACTGCCCTGGAATTCGTCGCAGAAATCGGGCCGCGAGTCGCAGCTTTTCTTCCCTCCGAAGCATCCCTCGAGGCGGTTGAGGTGACGTTTGCGCGTCCTCCGCTCCTCGCACCCCTCTACGGCTGCCCACCTACTCGCCGCTCAGACCGCGCTACAAGGGGCCAGTATTTATGCGCATTGTTGACTGGCACGTGGATTTATGCGCGTCCGTTATATTATGCGTGCTGTCGTCCGCCGTGTAAAGCCGGGATGCCTGGTACCGTCGCGTCGCGTCGCGTCGCCTCTGGCGTGCACGCAACTAGCGTCTCGACGTTCGTCGATCGTTAGACGCGACGAATTCGATCTCGGATCGCCGGGGAGAAAGCTGGCTATTCGGCTGGATGGGTGGCAGCCGAAACGTCCAGGAGACGGCGGTTGTTTGCGCGTGTTTCTTAGAACATAGCCCGGTACAAAGGTATTATCTAGCTGATGTGACCCCCGGCAGCGCGAGCATTGTGTCGGCGCTTTCGACCACCGGCATCACTGCAAACGCCGTCTTAGCTCTACTCTCCGTTCGAGCCGCTGCACAGCCGAATGGACCGCGCGTGGACGAGACAGCGGGCAAATCTTCTTGCCGCTTCGCTTCGGGCTACTCCGCAACCTGCTGTCACTTCCGAATGTCCATCTCGCGTTCGAGGTATCGCAAGCGGTCACCAGCAGAAACGGGGTGAGGGTTAAAAGTTGCGGGATGGGCAAAAAGAAGAAGAAGAAGAAGAAAAAGAAGGGGAGGAAAAGCGATAGGCCAAAGAGGGTTGCAGGCAGAGATGTGGGAAGGTTGGAGTTGCGAAGCCGTGTGGCCGAGGGGCGAGGGGCGGCGTTAGCATGGCATCGGAGGGATTTTAGTGTCTCGGGGAGTAATAACGTCTCGGGGTGTAGATTATACGGTGTCCGGCCAGGAACGGGCGAGTGCCCGAGTGCCCAGTTGGGTCCTCCGATGATGCAAGGTCCCCCGGTGCCACCCCCGTCCGGACATATATTAGCATTCTAACCAACCATTATTATATGCCTGGTGAGCCGCGTTGGGCCGAGAGTACCACCAACGCCCATGTTGCGTACTTGGACCAAGTTTACCAACAATTCACCGGGGCTCGCGCTCTATAATGGCCCCACGGCTGCTTAATTTATCGCGGTCGTAATTAATAGCTTTGTAATTTTCATACAGGCGTACACGGGCCGCGTCGCGGAATTTATGGATACGTTTTCGCTCGCGATTATCGATTCCGTGCGGTGCTCGACGATGGTCGCGCCGCGCGCTAATCTCCGATGTATTCTTCCGTAACGCCGCGCGGCGATATTTCTGCCCATCGCTTCTCCCCTCCTCTTCTCCTCTTCTCGGTGTTTCCGCTTCCGCTGCGGCTCGTCCATCTACGTCTCTTCCTTCGCCGTTCTCTTCCCCTCGGACCGTCGATCCTTGTCGCGGGTAAACGTTCGCGCGTCACCGTTCTCCGCGCCAGCCGCGATATCAATTATTAAATATCCCTTTCGTCTTGTAAGTAGTTCCTTCTTTACGACGCTTAAATATAAAATAAGTAGACGGGTGCACGCGGTAAGGTGCTCGCCGCGATACCTAGCTGACTTGTGGCTCCATTAGCGCCCCCGGCCGCTAACGTATAGCATAATAAGAGTTTATGTGTCAGCTTGATGCGCCAGAAGTCTACCAGACAAACTCGCCGCGCTCGCCATAGAAACCGTTATATTTTCATTAGAGCAGCCGGCTGGTAACGAACGAACGAACGAACGGTGGCTTCGATCACCTCGAAAAAGTAGCCCGCCACTGGCGGTCGAACGGCAAAAGCGACGCGCACCCACGAGCTTCTTCGGAGGCTCGAACGTTTGCCGCGTTTCGCGTAGCCGTGCGAGGGGGTTGGCAACGGACGGGCAAGGAAAAGGGACACGGGACACCGGTGAGAGAGAGAGAGGGAGAGAGAAAGGACGGGCCACTTGTCTATACGCAGTCGAGCGGGAGAAGCATTATGCAATCTTGGGGTAAACTTGGCACTTAAAGGGGACGGAGGAGTTAATGCAAGGTTGTCAGGCAGGGCAAAGTGTGTGGCGAGGCGCGGCGAGTAGCGGCGAGTAGAAAGACGATGGCAGGACACGATGGGTGGTGGACTACGGTTCGAACTCGGTTGCTCGGGTGTCGGATGCCGGGTGCGGGGGCTGCGAGGGGTGCGGGCAGTGCGGGGAAGAGGGCGAAGGGCGTGGGTGGGTGGCTAGTTGGGGCTTGTAAACGTCCGGATGGGCAGCGGATGGTGCAAGAGCGAGTTCGCGATCCCTGCATTTCCCTCCTCGTTCGACTGGCTTGGCTTCGGAGGTACGCGAACACGTTCCGATAGCCCCTTCGCTATAGACACCATAGTTGCGGCCGGTTGGCCGTCACCTCTGCGTCGACGCTCCCTTGTCTCTTCGACTGATTCAATTTGCCTGCCGCGTGGCTGTTTAATTACTGGCCGGAGAGTGGACCGTGGTCGCGAGCAGGAGGACTCGTCGGTGGGAAGAAGACGCGCGCGTTCGCGCGCAAAACAGTATTGCGCGGCGTGGAAGAGGAAGAGGAAGAGGAAGAGGAAGAGGAAGAGCAAGAGCAAGAGGAAGAGGAATAGCGTTGGTGCGAGAAGGGAAGACGGAGAAGCGGAATATCCGTTGGAAACCGACACACCATCGCATCGGCATGCTCGTTTACCGTTGTGTAGGTGGTGGCGGCGGCGGTTCCGCTGCCACTAAGACACTAACGGAATAACGGCGCTCGCCGGTGGAGATTGTTGTTGATGCTAAAGTAACGGGCAGCCCTGAGGGGTTGCCGCGGGGTTGCCGTGCCGCAACGGAGCGCACGGGGGAAACAGCCGGATACACGAGCAGCAAGCTGACCAGTGGGGGATCCACAAGAGGCTGGGTCAACCCTGCGACGTGTCTTGCAAACCGAACCGCTCTTCTCCGCCCTCCTTTCCGCTCTTCTCACTCTTCCACTACTCTTGCCGCCCTTCTTCCAGCACCTCGGCTACCGCCGTCAACCCCGTTGCCCTCCACTTTGCATTCGTATTCCTACTCGTACTCGCATTCGCATTCCCATTCGCATTCGCATTCGCATTCGCATTCGCATTCGAATTCGCATCCACGTTCGCCTTCCTCGTGTTCCGCGAGTCGACGATGTCCATCGGCTTTACGCTCGGTTTAGAATACGATTTTACTGCTATCGGATAAGAAGCGGTCGTGGATTCGTTGGAACGTCGTGACCGCTTCGCTGTACCAGTAGATCCAGCCGACAGGTCAGACGCGTCTTTTACGCTTACGAACGATCGACTGGCTAACCATTCCCCTTCGCCACAGCGTTTCCTCGTTCGAGTGTTTCACTTCACGGGAAATTCACGGGAAATTCAGGAGAAATTCACGGGTAACAACGGGGAAGGGTCAAAGGGATGACTCGCGATGAATTGGTAAAGCGATTGGAAGGACTGGATCGGTGACGCGTTTAAGGGCAGAAGGAAGAGGCGACGGTTCGCGTGTGTGCCCACACGTAGGGACGTATCGTAAGTACGCGTACGCAGATTTATAAGGTAGCGAAGGTACGTGTATAGCTATAGCCGTAGCCGTAGTCGTAGTCGTAGCTGTAGCTGTAGCCGTAGCCGTAGCCGTAGCCGTAGCCGTAGCCGTAGCCGTAGCCGTAGCCGTAGCCGCTGGTGATGACGAAGGCGCAGCAGTAGTAGTGGTTGTTTGCAAGGGGGAGCTGCTTGGTTCGCCGCTCGACACTCGACGCTCGGCAATAAAGTGTGCCTCGACGAGCAAGCTCACGTGTTCGCGTTTAGCATTTATCGAAACTCCGTGCGCGAGATCGTAACTCGAAAGTGCAGGCCTGCCTGCGTGTCATGCAGATAGGTTTAAAAGCAGAACGTGCCGCATTTACAAATGCCCGTTTCGCTTTCTTCCTCTTTACCCCTTTCGTTCGCATTCTTCTCCTCGTTGCTCCTCTGACACGCGATATCCTCCACTGTACACCGGCTTTCCTGTAGCTGTTCCCCTTCTTCCTGTTAACCTGCTAGCCTGCTAGCCCTAACCCTAAACCCCTCGCGCTGCTTTTCCTCGCCCGAATCGCTGCTTCTCGCCGAGACAGCGTTGTCCGCCGATTCGGATTCCCCACCAGCGATCGCTCGCGCGAATTGCAGAAGTCGAGCGAGACTCGTGGCGCGCACTCGTTGAACGTTGAACGACTTCGCTGCTGGCTCGAAGGAAATATAAATCTTAGCGGTGTGACGGTTTTCGAGGGAGGAAACGACAAACGGACTGCGGAGCGGTGCGCGAAGCGTGGCTACGATACAAACGAGATCCACTCGGCGACAGCGGGCGGTAAATAATCCAAGGGACGGAGGGAACGAGAGAAAGCGAAAGAAAATCGGAGCGTTTTGTCGTGTAGTTTTGTCGTATCTCTTCCCCTTTGCCGCGTTTCTCCGCCGTCGCACGGATAATTTCGTCGTAGAGATAGACGCGGCTAAATTCCAATGCATCGCGCCGCGAAGATTGGGACAAGAATTGGAGCGGGTGTTCGGTCGCAGCCGTTTCAGTTGCCGCGATGCGATGGAGCGCGGAGCGGATGGAAAAGGACGAAGAAGAAAGAAGGGGAAGAAAGGCAGAAGAAAGACCGCAAGCGCGGTCTCTCGTCTACGTCAGCCAGAGTTCTGGCTGCCTTAATGGAGACACGTTCACGCGAGCTGCCTCTTACGGCGGCAAAGCCGATTTATCTGCGCCCACGATCCCTTCTCCCTCCACCCTTCACGGTTCTCACTCCACGCTTCTCGCTTCTCGCTTCTCGGTTCACGGTTCTCGGCTGTTGCCTCTCGGTTCTCCGCATGCCGTTCGCCGCTCGCCGCTCGCTTCTCGCTGCTCTCCCTTCGGCGTCTTTCTTGCTTCGCTCTCCGCGCGTTTCTTCGTTCCTTCTCGCTCGAACGCGTTCCGGCGGCCCTCCAGCCCGTTTACAAAGAGGATCGTGTCTTACACGGGGATATTTCACTTTCCCGTGTTCTCGCGGTAGAGAAGTCGAAGAGTCGCCGCGCCGTGCCGCGCGAGGACGCGCGCTCCCCGAGCAACGGAGGGTTGACGACAAACGAATGCACGACCAGCCGCGGCAAGCGATAAGTTGCCGCGAAATATCTTTGAAACTCTGCGGCCTTTCTCTTTTTGGACGCGACCCTTTCCTCAAATCCGAAGCTACGCGCACGTACACGGGAGCGGTGAGGCGTGGGGGTGGCTGGCGGGAAGAAAGAACAAAGACGCGGTCTAGTCGCGAGGTTCGCGGGAGCCGCGAGGGGCGGAAGAAGCGGAAAGAGGAAAAGGGCGGCGCAGGGGATGGCGGAGAAAGAAGGAGGGAGAGACGAATGCGGTAAACCGTAGAACCGGAACGGCGGAGTTTGCCCAGGAGGCAATGAAGCACGTCAAGGGGATGATGGACGTCTCCGCATAAACCTGACGAGTGACTCGTGGCGCCTTCAGGAACGACTCTGAGGAGCCCCCTACATCACTTTTATTACGGCCGTCCTCATTTTCATATCTCATAAAACCTCCGGGGCTCTACTCTTCTCGTCCGCGGACGAGCTTGATATACGTATAATCCACGATCCGACTCGCGTGGCGAAATTATCAGCCTCCCTCCTTGTTCCGCTGTTCCTCGTTCCCTTGTCCCCTTGCTCCGTTGTTCCCGTGCTCCTAGCGACGAGCGACGAGCGACGCGACCATCTCGCTACCACGGAAACTCTTTCTCTCGGCCGGTCGATGATCGGACCGTTGGACCGTCGAAGCCGCGGAGGCCGGGTCGCGAGCTTCCGTTGCCGGTTTCGTCGGAAACTTTAGCCATCTAGCAAACGCGTCCATCCGTCTTTTCCACGCTGCTCGTCGGGCGACCCGGCACGGCAAGGGGTTTCTCTCAGTCACCAGAACCGGCAACAGGACTGTGTCGTGAGCGCCGGTACGCTGCCGGCGACAGTGAATGACTGCTCTGCACGTGACACGAGACTGACAGGTTTATGCCAACGCGCGTGTGGGAACATAAAAGGGAACACGTAGCTAGCTGCATGCCTGGCTGGCTGGCTGGCTGGCTGCTTGCTTGCTTGCTTGCTTGCTTGCTTGCTTGCTGGCTTGCTTGCTTGCCCGCCTGCCGCCTGCCGCCTGCCCGTGATGTACGTCTGTTTGTGTAAGTGACACGAACCGAATGAGTGACGTGTCTCTCTCTCCGGCAAGACCCCTTCGTTCGCTTTCCGTCACCCTTCAACCCCCCGATCGTCATCGTCCTCTCCGTTTCGTCCAACTCCGTCTCGAAAATCGCCGCAACCGCTACCCGCGCTCCGTTGCTCGTTTTTCGGCAAAACCACCGAACGCCAGTTTCTCGCGCCTTCGATCCCTCGTCGTAGCCCGAGAGTGATAAATTTGCGCGAAACTACAAGGGACGGACGGACGAGCAAAGACAGAAGGGGCAAGATAGAGGGAGAGAGAGAGAGAGAGAGAGAGAGAGAGAGAGAGTGAGGAAGCGGGATATTTCAAGGGTCTGAAATTTACGCAACAGCAACCAGCGACCTTTCCTTTACTTCCATCTAATTCAAAACTATAAATCGAGGGCGTCTGTTGTATGTATGATGGCGGGCTGGCGCGAACCTGCGAGCGCTCGTAGAACGAACGAGTGGCAAGAGGAAAGAGAAGGCGAAGAGATTCGTGGAAAGATGGAACGAGAAGGCAGGCGAAAAAGAGAGATCCCGAAAGGACGGGCGAGGGAGGAAGAGAGCGAGTGAGAATGGAGCAAAGAAGGGTGGGTGGAGGGATACTGCAGAGGCAGAGGCAGAGGCAGAGGCAGAGGCAGAGTAACGTAACAGATGCTGCACAATAAACACCTCCCGTCACTTCGCTCCATAAATCGCGCGGCGGGCTCCTAGAAGAAACATTCAACCTCCATCTACTTCTCATCCTCTTTCCGAACTCCGCCGCGTTACCAGCGCTCCTCGTTGAACGTGCCAACGCGTCGCGGAGCCGTTTCGTCGCGGATCACGCGAGACTACTCCGTTGATCTCGTTCGCGATCGAGCGACGATCATCGCGCGACCATCGAGTCGCAGGCACGCGAGTGTACATACGCAATGGTATTTCGGTGGATAGATATTACGGGAAGGGCTGCGCTGGCCGTGTTTCTAGCACGCGTCCGATCGGTGGAAGGAGGTGGGCGCGAAATCGGTACGCGAGAAGAAGGCATCACAGACGACGAAGGGCCGAAGCGAGCGTGGTCCGAGGTCCGAGATCCAAGGGGGCGGCTCGCACGGGGTGGGGTAGGGTGGTGCGATGGTCGAGGGCACGAGAAGTGGAAGGAGGTGGATAGGAGACGGAGGTTAGGGGCAACCGTGGCCGCGCGCGGCCGTATTGATCTTATCCCCCGACATGAGAAATGCCCGCCGGTTTAATAAACTCCCGGGACTTATGAAGCACGTCAGGGTGATTCACGGCCGCCTCATTGAGTCGTATTTATACAACCGCGACTGATAGATTTATGGAGGACAGCGCAGCGTGGTCCCTCCTGCCCCCTGCTCCCTACTCCCTGCCCCCTTGCTTGTCTCCTGCCTCCTGCCTCCTGCCTCATGCCTCATGCCTCCTGCCTCCTGCCATCCGGCTCCGCTACCCACTCGCAACCACCCTTCTCTGCCCCTCTGTGTAACAGTTCGTCCATCGCCACCATCGCTTCCTCCCAACTCCTCCGCCACCCACTGCTGCGACTATCGCTCGGCTTCCTCTTCGTTTCTTTTTCCGCTTCGCCGATGCCCTATTCCGCGGTTGTCGTTCGCGAGCTAGCTGTCGATAGACGGGCAAGCGCGACGCGCAACTCGCGACTCGCGACTCGCGAATCGCGAAGCGAGAGAGCGTACGCGAGAAAGAAAGACGGGCGCAGAAGAAGCGGATGGAGCGGACGGAGCGGATGGAGCGGAACGAGCGGAAGGAGCAGGAGGAGAGAAGAGAAGAGAAGAGAATCGAAGGGAAGGAGACAGAGAAGGGGGCGGGTGGTCGTTGGACGAGCATGGTGGACCATCCATGGATGTCAGGAGGGGTCCATGGCGTCACACACGCACCTCGACTCGCCATCGGCCGAGAGCAAGCAGCCTTATAAAGTAGCCGGGCTACGATTTAATCCGAAATTTATTTCCTCCATTAGTAAGAGCTTGTCTCGGAGCCTCGAGCGTGAGCGAGAGGCTGACGAGGACAACGCAGCCTTTCCATCTCTCCGCCGTTCTTTTCGTTTCTTACCTGACTTTCCTCTTCCTCCTTTCCGGACTCGCTCCCGCTGTCCGTCTCCTTTTCTCTCGCTCGCCTCTCCCATCTCGCGGGACCATCGGAATGCTCGTCGCTGCATCGGTGCATCGGTGCATCGGTGCAGTGCATCGGCGCATCGGCGCATTTTAAGTACACCACTACATTATGACTCCTATATCGCCATCTTTATTATATCTCCGATTCACCGATGTCCGCGCGGTCGCGTTTGACGTCCTACCCTTTTTCTCTCGCACCTTCCCTCCTTTTCCCCGCGTTTGCCCAATTCCCATTATCTTTGTCCTCGTCTCTGTCGTCGACGCGCTTGCTCTCGACTGGATCGCGCTGCCCGTAAACTACCCGAGCACCGTCCCCCGCCCACCGACGAGTCCCGCGATCTGTCACGGTGGTCTCGCCACTCGACCGCTTCGCAGGATCTTTCCATAGATCGTAGAGAGGACCAACGGCCTTCCTCTTCTACGCACGCCTGCAAGCTGCAATCCAATCCGACAAATTCCCTCTCGTCTCGATACTCCGGCATCGGCAGCTGGATCGACGCGGCCAGTAGAAGGGTTACGCGAGAACGCGTGCAAGAGTAGGGAGCTGACGTCTCAGTCAGCGGCAAAAGGAATCGGTGGACGCGTGTGCGTTGGTGGACGCGTTAAATCTCTTGCTCCGTATTCGCAGCCCTCGCTCTTTCGCGAGCTTCTCCTACCGTTTGATGCCGAATCCTCGAATCATCGTCCATACGAGCTATCAATCCACGCGACGGAGGAAGGTGTAGGGCGATACGGGGGATAGCTACAGCGAACCCTTTTTCGCGAAGAATTCGCGAAACGCACGCGCACCTTGCCGATACAGCTGCGCGTCTCATTCGAGATCGTTCTAGGTAAAAGTTTCGCCTTTTCTTTCGACCGTGCTTCAACGCAGCCCCAACTCCGTCTCCTGGAAAATGAATTCTTTTGCGAGTTCGCACCGCTCGTGCTTGGGTTCGCGGATATCGTATACCGCGCGCCAGCGGCAAATACCATTTCCAATCTCGAACGACTGCGAAGGACTCTTAAAGTTGATTCTCGAACCAACAGATGGCGCGGACGGCCTCAAGGTGACCCATCGAGAAGTATCGAAAACGAAATTTAAACTCTTGCGAGGTAGCGGTGCGCTTGAATACATTCTACCGGACTCGATCGCCTTTCGCTTTATCGCGGTCCGTCGTTTTCGATCGTTGGACGAAAACTTGGAGCGGTGCTCGCGCCGCGAACCACGGTTAAAAGTTCCGGCCGCGATGTCCGCAGCATTCCTCGCATCTCGACGTCCGCGATCGTCGTGAGATCGCCTCGCAATTGTTTGCAATTTTCCGCGATTTTTGAGCTCGTCTTGTATCGGAACGCGCGCGCTAGCCGGCCTTTCGGTGCCCTGGAGTACGAGTAAACGAGGAAACGAAACGAGGGAACGAGGAAACGAGAAAACGAGGAAAAGGGCAAAGCGATCCGCTGGAAACGAACCTCCCTCGTGTAAGGCTTATGGGACCCCGAGGACCGGGTTGGCAGGGCTGGAGAGCGGCAACTGCTAGCGTAGCGGAGCTGGGACGGTGCTCGTCTACGCGACTCTGCGACTACGGCTGAACGCGATCTATGGCCGCGTGTACGGCCACGCATGCAACTACGTACAGCAGACGTCGGAATTGTGCGCGCGCGATGGTCACTTGCCATAAATCAGATTCCCGTGAGATAGCCGGCTAGCTGCTTCACTCGGTTGAGTTTTATCGGCCGTGCCGGCGCCGCGTGCTAATTAAACTGACGTGAAATAATCACGGCCGTTTCACGATTGATCGTTGATCGAGGCCGTCCAAGTACCGGCGTACATATTCTTTCCCTGGCTCGCCAGCTGCCAACTCCCGACTCGCGGGACGCAAACCCCGTTTCTCCCTTTCCGTCGTCGGGGTCGCCTTCCGCGAGAGCAACGGTGGAGGCTAGGATGCCGTGAGGGATTCGGAAAAAGCGCGGAGACGCGGAGCGGCGTGTATCGAGGTGGGTGGAGGGCGGAGGGCAGGTAGCGGTAGGAAAAGCGCGAACGACGACGGAGCGGAGATTTATGCGCGTCTTGGCCGCGCGGATACACGCGAACGCGAGAACCTTACACGAGCGGACGTAATTACGGACTGGACAAGATGGATGTGTAGCGAGCAGAGTAGAGCAGAGCAGAACAGAGCAGAATAGAGCAGAGTAGACGGCGAATCGCGGGATCCGTCGCGCGTCCGTTGGATTGTTGCTCGGTTGCTCGGGTCGCGGCTGTTGGTCCACCCACGACACCGGGCTCTTCTCGCTTCTCGTGTTCCATCGTGTGCAGGTCCGCGCGGATTCTCGGTTAACGAGTATGGAGAGAAGCGAGCGGCCGGTCGGCCGAGCCGTAGGTCGCGGCCAGGTTTCTGCGTTGCCTTCCCCGTCGCTGCTGCCTCGCTGGAATTTTGTCCTCCGCGTTCGTTTCGCGTAGATCGAAGAGAAGAAAAAGGGCGCGCGTGGTTCGCGTTTGTCGCGAAAGCAAACGCCGACTAGTTTTTTCCCCATTGCGTTGCAAAATAGTTTACGCGCCAGTCGTCGAGCAGAAAGACTAAACAGGTTTTCGAGGACGCCGGTAGCAATAAAGACCGATACCAAAGTAGCGTCTAACTCTGTCGAGATATATCCGAGGCGGACGCGGGTTATCTGGCTGCGATGGCTGAATCTCGTATCTAAACGGCGCGCAAACATCCCTCGACTCTAAAATATGAAGCGTCTTCGCGATCCTTAGCTCGCGATCAAGGCCGTCCCGTGTCTCCTCGCGGTTCATCGTACGCCGCGCCGAGCCGCGCCGCGCCGCGCCGCTCCGCCCCGCGTTTAACGCTCAAACACCACCGCTTATCGAATTCGCCTCCTCCGGCAGCCTCGCAATTTACCCGCCTCGCGATTCCACGCTGCCCGGCAATTGGCCGAATTGTACGCGCGAACCGTCACCGCCGCGCCGGTTTACGCCGCTCAACGGTACAGGCGAGGAAAGATGCTGCGCGATAATTAATGGCGGAGCAGGTTCGTCGCAAATCATGCGGCCCGTCCAATAACTCACCGAGCCGACGCGCGTTTAAATAGAGTCCGATAGAACGAGAGACCGTTCTCGTCGCGGAAACCTCTTTCCCCTGCCTCGCGCATTTATCTACCTAACGGTGCTTCGCCGAACCTTTTTTTCGAATTCGACGGCAGGGGTGAAAACCGCTGCTCGCCGTCGGCGTCGGCGTCGGTGTCGGCGTTTCGGCGATTTCCAGCAGCCAGAAGATGGCGGAAAGGAAGCGGCTGGGAAGGCGAAAACGCGAAATCCGGAGGCCCGATCCTGGCGAGTATCGTGCACGACGAGCCGTGCCCGCCTCATCCTCCTCATCCTCCGCTATCGAAAAGCTAGTATTTATAGCTCCATTAAGGCCGGGACTAAATCATCGGTGCAGCCACAACTTTGTTGTATCCAGGCCGGCACTGCCCATCCAATACCTTGCCAGCCGCGTGGACCTCTTGTCTAATATTTCGTTGCTATGGCGTGGTCTAGTACGCGCCCGCGCGCGCCTGTGTATTTCAAGTACCGATATCGAGAGCTCGCAGGATGAAACGTTTATCGGCCGAAGCAGAAACGGCCGAACAGAGGAAGGGAAGAAAGAAGCCGGGGAAACGTCGTCGTTCGATCGAAACGAGTCCTTTTCTCGTGCCTGCTTTCCCTCGCCGAAACTTCCGTCCACCTTTCTCCCACCTCCGAGCAGCATTTCCTTCTGGCAATTTGGCAAATTCTGCAAACTGCTCCCACCAACGCCGAATCCTTCCGTCTTGCGCGAGTATTTTGCGTCGCGGCAGGCGACGATGGCAGAGGATACTCAAACGGACGGACGATTGACCGGAGATGGGTGAAGTTGGAACGATTCCTAGTAGGATGAAAGGCTTCTAGATTTTGCGTGGCGTTGACGCAAGGCTGCTACGCCTATGCGATCGAAGAAGAGTCGGTCGATCGGGGAATCGGCGGATCGGCGGATCGGCGGATCGGCGGATCGGTGGATCGGTGGATCGGTCTATCGGTGAATGCTGGCTGCGGCTAGCGGCGGCGTGTACCGCGCTCAGGCCGGCCGCTATCCAACAGCGGCCCTTGTAACATAAAATGCTGATTTTATTTAAACGCCAGCTCCCCTTTCCTCTTCGTTCTCGTCCAGTTTCGTAGCCACCGGTGTATTTATCGCGGGGCATTCCGGCCGGACGTAAGTATGTCGGTCCCTGGTACGCCCGTTAATAATGTCCTTAATCCTCGAGCTCGGGCTCCAGCCCGAACTCTGCGGCGATCCTCCCACCCTTGCCGAGCTTTTTTGCATATATCGCGGCCAAACGTACACCCAGCACCGACCGAATTCTCGTTTTTCGAGAAGCTTTTTCGACGCGACGCGACCTCTACTTTACGACCGTTTCGATCGCCCCGGCGTCGCGAGCCCCGTCGCGTCCCTGCTGCTTCCCCGTTCTCCACCCTGCCGTTCCGAAGCGAAACGCTTCCAAACGGAAACCATCGAACCGCATCCGGATTGCCATCTACGGTCCGTGCGCTCGCTCGCGTTCGCTTCGCGCGCGCAAACCAAACGCGGAAAAGCAGCCGCTCGAGCGATCCTCTCCGCGTCTATCGACAGCGGTGATCGAGAGTCGGAAAGCGTCGATGGCTGGCTGGCAAACGCGACTTCGAGGCGAGCCGCGGCGAGCGAGAGGTGGCACGAAAAGAGAGAGAGAGAGAGAGAGAGCGAGGGGGAGGGAGAGCGCAAGGAAGAAGGTATACAAATTAATTAAAAGGCTGTGCAAAACGAACCGGACCGTCTAATTACCAGCGCGGGCGAGTAGCCTCGTTTGGTGCAACTACGAAACTTGGGCAGACCGAGCGTAGGGGGTGAGGCGGTGATGGCGTTGGCTTCCGCGGAACCGAGAAACGCTCGAGTCTCGGGTAACGGTAAGAAGGAGGTTGCGGAGAAGAGAATTTCAGGCCACATCGAGACAACCAGGGCTAAACAGCCATCTAAATGCATCCGAGGTGGCGCTCGCTGCCATTACGGCTGATGGACGCTTATTGACGCGCGCCCTGCCAGCAACCGAGCTCGAGCCTCCGGCAAGCCCTCTTGGATCCCTCCATCTACCATATCTCCCTCTCTCTCTCTCTCTCTCTCTCTCTCCCCTCTCTCGCTCTCTCTTTCTCTCTCTCTCTCTCCGAAATGCTACCTTACCTTCCCAGTATACGTAGCAGCAGAAGCAAGCAGCAGAAGCACCAGCACCACTGCAAACCCCGTTTTACACCCTTGCCCTACGCAACGCACGAGAACGCCACGGGGGAAGCATCTTCGTCGGTGGCAGGTAACGTCGGGAAAACGTCGCAAGGCTTTAAAACGTATCCAACGTTGCTCTCTGCAACCTCGTCACGAATCTGCTCGCTATCGACGAGCAGTCGCTTCGACGAATTCTGACGCGGATGCCCGGCATTGCCTGGGTCTGCCGATGATACCGCTAACCTCCGCAGGGTGCACCGATTTCTGCCGAATCCTCGCCCTTTCGTCGTCGCGACGCAAAGCGACGCCAAGCCAAGAGACCGGATTATCGCGTTATTTATGCTGCAATAATAACGAGTTAGCGCGGAGCGCGGGATGTGCTTTACGTCTTGGCGAGCCATTAGGGTTAATATAGCGGCGGGCTGCGCGTCCGCGACCCCCTCGGCAACCCTTCTCGACGGTCCCCCTGCTCCCGCTCGAACGCGACCGGCCGAATAGTCCTAGCGAAATTCCACCGAACGAACGAAAGCGATTAAAAGCGATAGATCGGCTGACCAAGATGCACCGCCCTGGGCGTAAAGAACCCGAAGAGGAACCTGCTGAGTTCGCCGAGCGGAAGATCAGCTCGGTTGGTCATCGGGGAAGACACGGAGAACCGGCGGCGTCGCTTGATTGGCTCGCATCGATCCGCCGTGCTGGGAGCAATAGATCAACGGAGACACTGACGCCATGCTGGTCTCCGCTCTCTCCTCTCTCCTATCCTTTCCATTCCTTTCCTTTCCTTTCCTCACCTCTCCTTTCTCTCTTACTCCTACTCATCCTTGCCCCGTTCCTTTTCTCCGCTTTGTCTCCGATCAGAGCGGTCGCCCTCGCGAGCAAAAACGCCAGCAGTCCTGCACCCAAAGGGCGCAGGGAAACGCAACCGCTTCAAAACGGTGTTAGACGTCGAGAGGCGGAGTCGGCACCGGTAGTCGCGCACCGGCCGAGCTGCCAACAACCCGACGAAAGCGAGAAAAGCTAGGGAAGTTGGCAGAGCAAGAAAAGCGAGAAAAGCTAGAAAAGCGAAGAAAGCAAACGAAGCGAAGAAAAAAGGGGGGAAAGGTGGCGGGGGTGGAGTCCGGGATCGGGGGAGGGGGAGAAAGAAAGCAAATGGCTGGGGTGAAGAGAAGCCGGGATCGGTAGCAAGGGTAAAAGGGGAAAGGGGAGGAAAGGGAGGTAATGGGGGGTTATGGGGGAACGAGAGAAGGCAGCTCGCTCGCTCGCGGCCTTCGCGGCGCGCTGTTGTTCGATTCGGGCCGCACGGTTGCGGAGAATACGAACGGCCGAATTATGAAAATGGTCCCGTGTGACGCGGCAACCACCCTCCCCGGGAGAGATAGCTTGCAGCAATAAACATACCACCCTCGCACAGCCCTGTGACTCGCCTTCGATCCTCCGACGACTCGACTCGCTTGCAAAGTAGAGACGCGGAGTTTCACCGATTCCGCGCGATATTCCGATGCTGCGGGAATTCGCGACACGAACCGACCGTTTGCTCAGCTTTCTTGGTCGTCTCCTCGGACGGGCGAACGCGGTCCGAGGTTCGGCGCGGGTTATCGGGCAGAAATCGCGCGACATCCGCGACGATCGCGAAACCCGGTCATCGACGACTGCCGCTGCAACGACTCGCGACCTCCTGCCCTAAAAGCTGCTCGATCCGATATCCCGCTCGTAAATTTCCATTTAGACCTTCGCTGTTGGCGACTCGCCGTCAAGGGTCTCGACCGACTCCGCGAACTCGCGAGCTCGCGAGTGCAGCCATCGACGGGCGACGATCGACGGATCTACTTAGCATCGACGCGACCGCGACCGAGTCGCGCTCGCGCTTCTCCTCTTCCTCGCTCTCTTTCTCCTCTGCCCCTCGTTAATCTTTTCCAGCTGACCTTGATAGACAGACTTCATACGCTAATTGGCAATTTTTTTGCTTTTTTTATTTTCGGGCGACGATGCGGCTCTGGCCAGCGGTTCAACAGGTGTCGTGGCGGTGGTGGGTCACGGGAAACTTTTATTTGAGCGCGCGAGCGAGCGAGCGAGCGAGGGAACCCGTGAGAGAAATAGGGAGATGGAGAGAGAGAGAGAGAGAGAGAGAGACGGCGAGGGCGAGAAAGGGGTTGGAGAAGGAGGGTGAAAGAGGAACTAGAAAGGAGGGCGAGGGAGAGGGAGGGGCGGAGGGAGAGGGTGTACGCCGAGTTGAGCGAGCGAACGAACGAGCGAGCGGGAGTCTATTAGTTCAGGCCGGAAAAACGCGACCCCACCGGATCCCTCTCTCTGCGTTGACTCGACCCCGTTGTTTGGTATCGCTGATTTTTTTTCTTTCTTTCCCCTCTTTTTTCCATTGAAACGCGTCGACCACCGTAATCGCTCTGTCGAAGCAATCCCTCACTCGGTCCGATCTCACGACAGAAGGTCCGATAATCCTGCGCGTTGTCCGCGCGGACGAGTTTTTCCAACTTTTCCACCGTTCCTCTACCGTTACCGCCGCCCTCCGAACGCTCGCCCCGTTAATATTTTCCCTCTTTTATCGAATCCATCCGCGACGCATGCACGATTGATCTTGTTACCGCCGATCCACCGTGTCTCTTTATCCGCGTCCCTCTCCCTCTCTGCTTCACCCTTCGCTCGAGAGCGCGCTTCTCGCTCCGCACTCGAAAATAATAATTTGCGACGACACCGAAACGGGGCTGAGCTCGAGCGAGCGAGGATCGTGACCGTTGAACGGCTCATTGTCATCGAAGGCATTCGAGACCGTCCGTGCACGATCATTCTCGTCGATCGATCCGTTTGTCGCGGCGCGGCGCGGCGCGGCGGCAATGCTCCAGCACGAGCCGGCTATTCGAAACGAGCGTATCCGTTTTCTTTTATTTCTGCTGCTCGTTTCCAGTCTCTTTATCGTCTCCCCTCCTCCCTCTTTTCCTGCTCTTTCTCGTTTTCTTTTCCATTCCCTTGCTACGCTCCGATCTCAACTCGACTCGTCTCGTCTCGTCTCGTCCCGTCCCATCCGGACTTGGATCTCTTCCGCCAAAAGTCGGCGAGTCACGCTCGTGTCGTGGACTGTCGCGCGGATCGTCGAGGAAAGGGGTCGATCGCAGAGGAAAGGAGAGCGCGGAATTGGCCGATCGTCGGGGAAATGCGGGGAATTGGAAAATTCGGAACTGGCGTTAAAGAGGAGGAGGAAGACGAGAATGGAGAATGGCGCGAAGCGCGGCGCGGCGTGGCGAGGTCCGGCAAGATGACGGGACGCATTCGGGCCCGTATTGTTGCTCCGTCTCTGTCCGTGGTTGGCGGCGCGAGCTAGACAGATACCTCGAATATCGTATAATACTTTTGTATAGGCTGGCTAGGGTAACGCGGCCATAACAGGCCGATGGAAACGAGCCGAGCGGAGATAATAGCAAAGAGATAAGAGCGTCGGCTCGTTACATTCGGCGTGCCAGCTATGCGACGACCTCGTTGCCATTCTGGCTGAGTGCGGTGCGCGCGCGTTTCGATCCTCTTCGCTGCGAGAGGCGAGAGCGCGTCACGAGCGCGGAGAACGCGGATCGAAAAGTCGGCGAACGGCTGGAAGGATGGAAGGAGAGAAGAAAGGACGGAAGGAAGGAAGGAAGGTGGAAAGGTTTTGGAGCGAGGACGGTATCGCGCGATCTCGTGATCGGCGCGGCGCTGTCGCTTTCCAGTTGCAGTGCCGGAAGCCAGCCAGTTGCGTATAAAATGCACGCGAACCTGCACGGGGGTGAGATTTAAAAAATGATTTTGTCGAACGATATTGCGGCCGTGCTGGATGCGCAAACATAATATATACACAAATTACAATTCAGCGCTTAAATCCCGTTTAGTCTATCTTTATGCGTCTATGTCGAATCAATATTACGAATACATATTTACGAGCAAATTCACCTCGAAACCACCACGAAGCCGCGGCCTCGTATACATTTGCCATCGCGCGCTTTCCCGCCGCATCCGAGCTTTTGATTTTCGTTCTTTGTTCATTTATTTGTTTTTCCCTTTTTACCGAAAAATCTGTCGATTTACGAGGGGCATCGTTTCCATCGCATCGACATTACCGCGCGTATCTGGTTACGCGCTTTCATTCGTTTATTTATCGCACGGAAATTTCGCTGATTAGTATCGTGCGGACTGCACTAATGCGTTGTCTCGTAATTCATCGATTTTAACGGGGCTGACCACGCCGCTCCATTGAATCCGCTCACTCGCTGCCACGATGACATTCGCGTCGCCTGACGAACTCGCAAAATATTACCAACAATCCCGCCACTTTTTCCCCGCTTTTCCACCAAACCTGTTCACCTCTTCGCAAAGCATCCTTCTCCTCCTCCTCCTCCTCCTCCTCCTCCTCCTCCTCCTCCTCCTCCTCCTCCTTTCGCTCGATCGCTCCTACGCGTACCTTCCTTTTCTTCGTCTCGCTTTCGCCAACGCTTCTATCGCTTCCCATTTACACGCGCGCGCTTCGCCTGCAAAGCGACACGATTCCTCGAAACTCAGCGCTCCGTCGAGATAAGGCGGCTGGTCGGAATACCCTCGGCTGCAATGGAAATGGACAAAGTTTCAGCGCAGCCCTTTACCTAGCATCATCCCCGTTCCAGCTTCGCTACATTCGACTCGACTCGACTCGGCTCGACTCGACTCGATTTGCCCACTTGCCAACCCTCTCGGCAAACCTCTCGCCGACCCGTTCCGTCTCTCGCGCGTTTGCTCGAGCAAACGGTTATCGAAACGTGTCACGCGAAGCCGCGCGTCACGAAAACGAAAAACAGAAGGAAGCCCGTTTGAAGTGGTGGCGTGGAGCAACGGCGCAAAGAGCCGTGACGGAACGAAACGAAACGAAACGAAACGAAACGAAGGGAAGCTTCTCTCTAGCGAGGAATGTAGCCGAGAGCTAGTCGGACGTACGGCGGTTTTAAGCGAGCGGTAAACCCGCAGTCTGGCAGCCGGCCTCGAGTCGAGAGATTGGATCCCGGAAATGAGACAAACCTATGGAACTCGAAACCTCTGGCTAAAACGGCACAGCGGGTCTCAGCACAGAGGCGAGCGGTGCTTACCTCGATAGCCGTCGTTATCCAACGATGAATCTACTCTACGATCTTCTCCCCCTCGACCATCTCTCTCTCTCGTTCGCTATGCTAAGCTCGACTCGCTCGCGTCGCACCTCCGTGCTAACTGCGTCGCGTTCACGAGTCTCCAAGTTTATCGGGCAAATTATGGGATCGGAGTGGAAGATGCAGCGTCACGCCGCGGACGGAAGGAGCATTGTTGCGCGGTGTCGCGAATCGAGGAACGGACAAAAGTTGGTTGCGCGGATGGAAGGATGAGTCTCGGCGGATCGGCGAAACGAAATGAAACGAAACGAAACGAAACGAAAGGAGGAGGAAAGGGTGGATGTCGGCGAGCAGGGCAGAGCAGGGCAGGCGTTTAACGTAGTTTCGGTGGTTCGAGCGGGAAATCCATCAGGCGGCTGCCTCGGCATCGCATCCCCCACGGGGCGGATAAATACTTATTTAACGCGCTTATGCATGCAGCCGCGGTAGCGATACGACCCGTAAATCTGTCCGAGGAAGCACAATGCTGCTAATTATATACATTCCCGTGACGCGCGAGAGGGAGGCCGAGGGGAGAGTCGGTGAGAGGTCGAAAAGGAGAAAGACGGAGAAAGACGTGGAAAGAGAGAGAAAGGGTAGAAAGAGGGAGAAAGAGAAGGCGACCTCTGGTACCCTAGGAAGAGCCGTGCTCCGAAACCCTAGCCCCGCGCCTCTTCCCCAAACCGTGCCGTCGGCTCAAAAGACTCGCAGATTTATTGCCAAAGAGAGGAGGGAAAATGTCGACCTAAGCTCATACGTACAGGCTTGGCAGTTTGTATGCCCGCGCACTCTCCGTCCAGAGAGACTACGAATCTAGCGAGAGAGACGGCCAGATGCGAGATACAGCGCGGAGCGAGCGCGCGAGGATATCGGAAGGGGTGGCTGCTAGAATGAGCGCTGTCGGAGGGTGAAGAAGGCGAGGGGAGCGGTTACCGCTGGAGAGGGGTTGCAGGAACTGGCAGTAGAGGAAAGAGAACGAAGCTATAAATTCCATCCCTCCGCGTCTCCGCTCGTCCTGCTATATCGCTGATTTATAAATATGACTGTAGCGAAGTATAATAATACGTACGTATCCACCGAGCCGCGTCGCTCTCTTCTCTCCTCTTCCCGCCCTTCTCTAACCTTCCCTTCCCTTCCCTTCCCTAGCCTTCGTCTCTTTCGTTCTCCGCAACGAGGTCCGCCTTTCGATCACCGATCCGCGCGTACCTCTTCTCCGAGGAGCAAAGAGAGCTTCGACTTTCGGTTCGCTGGCAGACTTTACCGTTTTCAGCTGGACCGTGGGCGAGGTTACGCGAAGGAGGATCGACCGATCCATCGACCGACCAACCGACCGACCGACCAAACCACCCGACGAACCATCGATCCGGCCTTTGCCTTACCTCGACGCTTCGTTACGCCGTCTTGCTTGCCTGCCCGTGGCGTAATTGAAAATTGATTTACGCGGTGCAGAGTGTCAGTCGGCCGGCTAAAGACGAGTGCAGGAGGCTGGCTTTCGCAAGGGTGGCTGGCATCGTGGACGGAAAAGTGGACACGGAGGATGCTCGGGTGGCGGATCCCGAGCGAGGGAGCGAGGGAGCGAGGAGCAGGCTAGAAGAGACACCGACGCGACGGTGGTAGTTGAACGCGGAAGAGCAAGAGACGGAGGCGGAGACGAAGACGGAGAAGGAAGAGGCAGCGCGGAGAAGTACAAAAAGCAGACTCGAACGTGGCCGCGTCCCCTCGCGCGGTATAACGTCAGTGGCAGAATATAATCAGGATTTGTAGCGAGGCGAGGTACGGAGACGCGCGGCAATGCTAGTGTGTACGGCGCGAAGAGCGTCCGGGCCAGACCGGGCCGAGCTGCAGAGAAGGACGAGAGCTGCGATACGAGGTTGGAGTGGGCTTCGAGGGGCACGAAGCGGCGGCGCGGGTGAGACGCGCGGCCGTTATTAAGGCGCGACAAGAACTCTGCCGTGATGAGCGAGCCGCCGTGCCAGAAGATACCGGCAGTGATTTATGCGACAGGGACATCCAGCGAGCGCATCGAGCGAACCGACCGCACCGTCGCGTCGCCTCGCCTTGCCTCGCCTTGCCTCGAATCGCCTCGCCTCGCCTCGCCCGGCCTCGCATCGCATCGCATCGCATCGCATCGCATCGCATCGCATCGCATCGCCACCATCCCCGATCGGCTGCACCCTTTCGTTCGCGATCGCGATCGCGGACTGAAGCTCTCCTCCTTTTTCTACCGAAACGCGAAAGAAAATCGCCAACGCGGGACAGATGCTGTACTTTTCGTTCCCCTCCTATCTACCTATCTCGTCTGCCTGCCGTCACCGATAAGTCAAACTTATCCTCGGCGGAGAAAAATGCCAGAGACGAAAATGTTTCCCGGAGCAGAGAAAGGCAGGCTTTCTACGGCGTGATTTGTGGCGCGCGCTCGCTCGCTCAACTCACCGCGGCAATGAGTCGGTCAGTCGTAAATATCCTGGCAGACTCTTAGACGGCGCGGCGCGGCAGACGGATGGACGAGTGCGGCGAATCCGGCAAATGCACCCGACGCCCGAACCTTTGCCTTCTCCCTCGATGCCGTCCGCCGCAAATCCCTTTCCTTTCGCTTCGCGTCCACGTCCTCCACACGTCCACGTCCACGGAAAAGCTGTCCACCGTATACGCTCTCCGACTCGAGGGGGATCTCTTTCGATAATTGAAAGCTACGCGCTCGAGCGACATCGAACGAGCAGTCGCTTCCGGTAAACGCTACCGGGCAACTTTCGCAGAGGTTTCGGGGCTCGCTTGCCGCGAAACCGCGAATTAGTCGGATAGACGAGCACGGTAAGCCAGCGGCGCTCAGAGGCGCTCAGAGGCGCGACACGAGCGAGCAGTTCGGTAACGAACCGTACAGGAAAGAGTCCACGGTTGCCTCCCTTCCGAATTGCCGATCAACCTCGCGATCCTCTGCCAACCCACCCACTTGGACGCCGAAGCACCACGGTTCGACTCCACCCCCCTTTAAATCACTCATTCTTTAATAATGGACAGATCCCATTATAATACCAGAGATTTATACACGTGGCCCCCTTTTCTTTTTAGCGATAAATTTCATCGTGTTCTCCCTTTTTTTTAAGCGTCGATTAGCAAACTTTCGGACGATGTCGAAGAGACGTTCACGCAAAGCTCTGCCGATCCGCGTCGCGTCGCGTCGCGTCGGGGGCAACGCGATGAGAGGACGGAGAAGCAGCTCTGCGGAGAGCAGCGCGGATCGTAGATCGTGGATCGTGGATCGTGGACGTCGCGTGTGCGCGATCGCCCCCAACCGGACCTATAAATATCGTCGAAACGCGTCAAATAAATCCGAAGCTTTCCCATGTTGCGCTACAAAAAGGGAACCAGCTGAGCGATGGCGCGAACCTCGTCGCAAGGGTGACCCCTATTTCGTGCCGAATTAAAGCGCGACACCATTAATTTGCATACCACGAACACGAACGCAATCGCGAGGCAACGTCAGCCTCGGCATCCGGCTAGAATCCTACGGAAAGCTCGCCTCACCTCTCGCCGCGCTTTTCGATCTCGCGTTCGTTTCGGCTGTCATCCGAGACAAAGATCGGCTGGGGCATCGAGCGCTGGGTGTTGCCGCGAGTACCCTTAAGATAGACAGAGACCAACGAATAGGAGAGCGCAAACGGACGCCCGTTTGGATGCGTTGGTACGCGTAGGTAAAGGAGGCGTGCTAGGGTGGGGGAGAGAGATCGGGAGGAGAGGTAACGAGCCGCTCGATGCGCGCCATAAATTAGCAATTATTTAATTTTCGTAGGGCTCCGGGTCCTTAGACGGCTCTAAATCAGTCTCCGTTGCAAAAAGCATAGATAACTATGACGCATGGCTCCCGGGAAGAGACAGGGGTGCGCTCACCGGATTGTGGCGGTGGTGACTTGGTTCGGACGAGCAGAGACGCGGCGAAGGGGCCAAGGGAGAAGATACACGGTGGGGTTGCAACGGCATGGCGAGGAGAGGAGGCAAGGGGACGGAGATGGGCAAGAGAGAAGAAGAGAAAGAGAGAAAGAGAGAGAGAGTGACGGAGCAGGACAAGTATCGCGGAGCGAGGAGAAAAGTGGCGAAAAGAGGGATGAAAGGAAGCGCGAGCCGTATCGCGGTGGTAGTAACGGCGAAGGCGGCGACGGAGACGGTGGCAGAGGCAGCGGTAGCAGAAACGGAATCAGAAGCAGAAGCAGAAGCAACGAGAGTGCTTCTGTTTCTCGCAAGGATCGGCATAGCTGGTTCGCCAGTGTCACCGGTCTAGCGGGTTGGTCGTCCTGATAGCCGGATAGCCGGATAGCTGGATAGCCGGATAGCCGGATAGCCGGATGGCTAGATGGCTGGCCGGTCGTACGATAACCGGTGGTGGGTGCTCGGTGCCACCGCGTTGCTCCTGCTTCGTCATGGCGCATGTAAATGCTCGCGAGAGACCGAGACCGTCCGCGTGGATATACGTCCGAGGGAAGAAGAGGGACGGGAGCGCGAGGGAGCGAGAGGGGCAGAGAGAGAGAGAGACAGAGAGAGAAGAAAGGAAGGAGAGAAGGAGCACGCGGAGCTGGGCACAATGGCAACTAGTTTTAATTACAAAGTAAGGTGAAGCGATCAATCATAATGATGTACGTGAGGCAGGCGCGGCCTCTGGGGTGCCGAGGGTGGGAAGCAGCGTCGAGGAGAAGAGAAGGACGCGGAAGAAGAGAAGAGAAGAGAGGAGAAGAGAAGAGAAACGAAGAGAAGGGCAGAGGAAAGGGAAAGGGATTGGAAAAGGGAAAGGGAAAGGGAAAGGAAAAGGATGAGAAACGAGGAGGCGGGGGAGGACGGGCTAGCTGGCGGTGACGCGGTGGGACGAAGGGGGCCTTCTCGTACACTTTGCGTATAATTTACTGGCACTGGATATACCTGAAGTTATGCTATACCGAAGCTGCCGTTGCGTCTCTTCGTTTCGCTGCCCGTTCCACTCGCTTCTTCCAACGCCGGTTTCGCCACCGCGGCGCGGCGCGACGCGACGCGACGCGAGCGATAGAGCAAAGGGTTCTTGCGCGCACTAGTTCCCACTCCGTTTTTCTCTCTTTGCTTCTTTCTGCTTGTCCTCGCTCGCCTACGCCACCGTCGCCACCACCGCCACCCCACCTTTCTTTACCCCTTTCGTTTCCACCCTTTCTTCATTTTCATCCGCGCACCCCCGAGCCCCGTTCCGCCTTCCCAACCTCTCCCTTTCCCTCCTCCTTTCTTTGTCTCTCGCCTCTTTCTCCCTCTTTCGAACTCCGTTCCTCCCTGTCTATGACTTTGCGCTACGTCTGGCAGACTGGCCGCCATAACTCTCGGTCGCTCCCTCCGAAATATCTGATGCGCCACGCGATATTTACGATCGGCAGTCGCTCGGCGAACCCTGCCGCTGAAAGCCTGGCGGCGGTGCTTCGCCCCTTTCCGTTCCACCGATTCGCGTCTTGCGTTTCGTTCCTGCGAGCCCTCGGATTCTCGGATTCTCGAATTCTCCAGCCGATCGGGAAACGGCGGCCGATCTTCCGGGGGAAAAAGGAAACTTGTTTCGAAGCACCGCGATGAGCGACGATGGGAATCCAGCTTGACTTCTCGCGTGGCTCGCCGCAGCAACTCCATCCGGCACGCTCTCCACCTGCCTCTCTTCAACTTTCTCGCACTCCACGCGTCTTCGTTTGCCTTGGTTCGCTTAGCGCGCTTCCGTGGCTTTTCCTTCCCACCTTCGACTCCACCGCCAAAGCGATGCTCCTGCTAGGCGTTGTCTGTTCGATCCGGTGGTTTTCGAAAGAGGTGGCTGGGAAGGAGGAGGGAGCGTGGATCTGGCAAGCAGGGTCGTCTACGAGCTCTACGAGACGAATCATTAATGTAAATCACCGCGGTACACCGGTGCGTGGCTAACGATCTCGCGATGCGAGCCTTCTGACCGTGGCAGAAGCCAAGAAGCCAACCGACCCGACGCGACGCGACGAACGACCGTCCATCGCACATAACGACGTTTCGGCTGGTCGTATTAGAGTCTCGGATAATCTTCGAGCCGTGCGCGGTAGGGTGATTAGGCGCAAAAGATGCTTGGTCGCGGGGCACGCATTCCACGTGCGCTTACCCTTCGGCAAATGACCTCCCGCGACGTTGATCGCGTCGCGGCGCAAACCAACTCGAAAGGGGTGGAGAAGAAACGTAGTCCGGCGAAGGGGCGAGCGCGCGGCGTTCGAAGAAGCGCAACGAGAGGAGCGATAATCCGGATCGGCTAGGTGGAAACTGGAGAAAGAAAGGAAGAAAGATAAAAAGAAAGGGGGCGAAAAGCGATGGGAGCGGAAGGAAAACGACGCGACGGGGCGATTTCAGTGGCGCGTATGCGCGTCGAACGGCAGGAAGACGTCGGACGTCGCGGTCGGTGCTTATCGCACCTGTAGATGCGAGCAATTTCGCGCGACTAATTAGTCTCTCGTTAGCGAACTCGGCCGTTCCGCGACCAGCAACGTAAAAAGGAGATAATTTTGCAATACAAATTCGCGACTTATCGGCCTGGTCGCTTCGTCGCGCCCCACCGATCCAACTCTCTCCTATCTCTCTCTCTCTCTCTCTTCCTCTCGCCCCTCTTGCCTTTCCACCGCTGCGAGTTCGCGAAGCGATTAATTAAATTCTCGGGTAATCAAATATGTCACTCAGCCGTCCAGTTTTAATTAAAGTTCGGACATTATCTATTTGCTTTATCATCATTGGCTCGACTAGCACTGGCTCGACCGGCCGAGGACGAACGAAAAGCGGACCAGCGACGAATCGAAAGCGTCGATCGCGTTCTTGAGCCGCGATCCCGAGTCGCTGAAGAGCCGTGGCTTGGAACGGTGATCGCGGTTACGTCGCGTCGATTCGCGCCGCGCCACGAGGCGGGTGGCGTGCTACGGTGGCGCGCAAATTCCGAATTACCGCCGCGGTAATTCTTCCACGGCACGGGAACGAGACGTCGCGTATCGAGACAGTCGTCGGTCGAAGCGACTCGCGACTTCTCCCTTTCTCCTCTTTTTGCTCTCTCGCCTCGATTAGAGTTTGCAACGTTCGTTTGGAGCCGCAGCCGCAGCCGTTGCCGCCTTCGACTTCGACTGTGTCTCCGTCTCCGTCTCTGTCTTCGTTGTCTCGGTCGTTCCAGCCCCCCCCGTCCCCGTCGCCCTTGTCGTTGTCGTCGTTGTCGTTGCCGTTGCCCGTAGCCGTGTCTGCGTTCGTCGGTAAGACGGTTTTACGTCTTATGAGTTCCCAACTGCGGCACCTCTTCTATTCCTCGCAATGATTTCCTCGCAATCACCCTCATCCTCCCGGGTGCCAGAGCCCTCGACGGGGCGGTAATATCGGAGAATGGCGCGACGAAACTACGAGAGGCGGAGAAGCCGACCGACACTTTTGTCAATACACCGGGAACGAAGGAGAAAGACAACCGTCGAAAGGGTCGCTCTCTCTCCTTCTCTCTCTCTCTCTCTCTCTTTCTCGCTCGGCTTTGCCGCAATAAAGACCACTCGTGTCATTTCGCAATGACGAAACTTTACCCCGAATTCTCTCTTGCGTTCCTCCGTTCCTTCCGTCACACCAGCCCGACTCTTTCTTCTCCGAGCTGCTGCCGTATCGCCCCTTTCCTTTCTTCGCCGCTTCCACGTCCAAGTGGCAGCCGAGTTTGTTAGCCCGAGAGCAGCTCGGTACCGTTACCGCCTCGCATCCCTCTTCTCGCCATTCTTTCTCTCCGATTCTCCACTCTCCGATTCTCGATTCTCGCGTCTCGATTCGATCGTTGCAAGAGAGTGGATTTCGTAGAAAGGCTTTTTCGCGCATAAAGGAGCGGCATTGGAGGAGGCGAAGGAACAGGGGGATGGAGAGAAACGAGGAGGAGGGTGGGAGGAGGATGGAGGATGGAGGAATGGAGGGAAGGACACGGGCGCATTTGATATGGAGCGGAGATAGCTGGTAAGGTACGTCGGGCGCGGACTCGCTGTCATGCGGCTACACAGCAGCCTGCGAACCGTCCGCGTGTATATGGTTCGAGGCCGACCGCGGCCCGTTCCTCGACCAGGTAGGAGCGCGCGTGCTCCGAGCATGCAGGTAGATGCACGTAGACGTGCGCGTGTAAGCCCGGAGGTTTTACGATTCGACGGTTTCGTTCCTCGAATCTGGTACTCGTCGGTTTTGGTGCCGTTGCCGGTGTCGGTGCCGGTGCCGGTGCCGTTCGAGAAGCCTCGGTATTCGCGACCATCGTCTAATCCTGAGAATCCGAGCGAAGCGTATTATTTATACGGGCGTAGTGGTAGCGGATGGTTGGCCGGAAGGGTGGGACGGGTGACGGTGACCGGTGCTGGTGCTGGTGCTGATGCTGGTGCTGGGCCGGTGCTGGTGCCGGTGGTGGCTGTGCCGTTGCTGCACCCAGCTCTCCGCTCTCCACTCTCCACTCTCCACTCTCCGCTCTAGGCCTCCGGCCCCGGTTCTCGGCTCCCGGTCACGACTCGCGGGCTCCCGTATTTGAATACAATGCATTATATTGTCCGCGTCATATCATATATCTCCCGGCTAAATAAACACCGTCTCAATATTTAGGCCCGCGAACCGCCCCATCCGGGGAGCTGCCGCACGTACGTGTACGTACGAGTACACCTCTGCCTCCACCTTCGACTAAAGAGGGTTCAGGGTCGCGGGCCGGAGAACCGAAGAGCCGGAATGGCAGCGCGTCCTGCGTCGAAGCCTCGAGTCGAGGAGTCGAGGACTGGATCTCGCGGGCTATTTGCTCGCCGGACTTTCCAACGCAAACGTTGCGAGATCTGCTTTCCGGCAAAATACGCCACAAGATATCAGCTTCGGGATCCGTATGGACGCGCGTTCTGCCATCTCGCGGCCGTGTTCGCGGTAATCCGATACGTCAGGCCGACGTCAATTGACATTTAACGTGCAGCCGTGCACTTGCCGTTATATGGATCTGTTGGCGCAGTGTATCGCCCCGGGTTTATGATCTCATCGGCCGATTGATTTATGTCGGCAATTATAGCGTAGCTAGGAGTGACGCACGGCTCCGTGTCCCGAATGAGTTATGGGTGTTAATCTCGGGAAAACCAATGAAGGGCGGCCCTCCGACCGACGCCACCGTCCACCGTTCGCCGTTCGCCATTCGCCGTTCACCTCTCTTCTCTGCTTTTCGCCGTCGCGCGATTTCGCCTTCCTTCCTTCCCGCTCTCTCTTGTTCCACGTTTCTCGTTCCATGTTTCTCGTTTCTCGTTTCCCGCGCCCGTCCATCCACCGAATCGTCGCATCCTCAGTCCACGCACGAAGGATCCCACCGTCTTCCTAATCCGCCGACACCCGATCGCGCGCGCCCGTTTCTCCGTTTGGCTGCTCGCCAATCCGCCACCTCGCCGAACGTCCGAAATATTAATGATCTTGAAACCCCGCTAGCTCGAAACGACACCGATCGGAGGTCGCCAAGTCCTCCGCGCCGCGACCGACCTCCGGCCATCAGCTTCTGGCCGGAACAGGGGACAGGATCTCTCGAGAAAATCTAACGTTCGCGTGCTTGCCGCTTGCCACTTGCCACTTGCTACTCCAGCCGGCAAAAAAGCCCACCGATGCATCCTGAGAAGTTATCGCTCTGTCCCGCGTGAAACGTAATTAGACGACGCTCGACCGATGCGGCGGCACGCCGTGGCTCTCAACCGTGGCTACCATTTACCCCTTTGCACCGGCCTCGGCTCTCCGCTAGCGACTCCGAGGCGAAACCGCTAAATCACGATGCGTGTTTCTCACCGCGCGAAGCCGTGGTTGCGCTCTCGCGATATCTCTATGGCTAAGTTGAACGCGTTCGAGGGCGAGGAGCAGGCCGAAAGAGGAATAGCGAGACGGCACGGGGGACCGGAGAGCGGCAGAGACGAGCCGAGAGACGAGAAGAGAAGGCGAGAGGGGTATTTACATTGCTAATGTATCGCCGGCCTAACTTCTAATTAAACAAATTCGCACAACTCAGCGCACCGCGCGGTTGCCCCGTGGAATTGCTCCGAGGAAAGAAACGAGGGGAGAGTGAGAGAGAGAGAGATAGAGAGAGACTGAAGGAGCTGGGGAGAAACAGAGGTCCTGGGTATAGTTGGCCGCGGCGACGGGGAAACGGGAGACCAAGGGGAAACTCCCTCCTTGTTGGAGGGGTCGCTCGTTAGCGCTCTTAACGCGACTTACCGCCTGGAGCGCGAGCCTCCAGTCTCTCCCCGATTCATCGAGAACAGCGAATGAATATTTATAAGAAACTGCAAAATAGTAGTCCAATCTTTTCTCTTTTTACTTTCACCTCTCCTTTCCACGGTGCCGCTTCTCTCGGCGCGCGTTCTCCCGAGTCCGCCGTTTCGCGATCGCGATACGCGAGCTCCTTTGAGTTTGGGATTTGGCTTTGAGTCCGATACGAAAAGAGGTAGTCCGAGGAAGAAGCACGTATACGCGACGTCGCGTAACGGGCAGACGTTTACCGTCTCCTTCCGACTCGAGGTCCGACGATGGAACGTTGCCCGCGCCGCTGGATCCACTGGCGTTTTCCGTAATTGATTTAATCGGGGCGGATTAATATCTATCGCGTAGGTCGCGTGAAGCAAACGACGTGCCCACGCAGCACGACGCGTATACGCGGAAACGAGTTATCGAGCTGCGAGGCGGCTAAATCGCGAGCCAGCGGACGTTGGATAGCGTGGACGCGATCGCGTGCGATTCCGTATCGAGAGAGAGCTTTCGCGGAAGACGGAAAGACGAAACGAGGCGACGCGACACGTGCTACATTGGACAGGCGAAGGTCGGGGCGCCGAAAGCGCATACGCCGTCTAGAACGGTTTGCTGGCCGTTTCCCGCGGCCTCCGCTGCACCTACATATCTGTGCTCACTTCCGGCGTCTCGGTCGCCTCGATTACGGTGCAATAAAACACCGCGCCGACGCGACACCTGCGTGCCCGACAGAGGCCTCGCTCTTCTCTTCTCGATAACGAAGAGTTGAGCAGGCGGATGTACAGGGTGTGCGTGAAATTCGCGCGCGCGTGTTCCCGCGGTTTCGCCTCGAAGAGGTTTGTTCGGTGGCGAGTTTGCCTCGCAGCTGCTCGCGGAGGAAACGAGCCGGCGACGTGTCGAGAAGATTAACCGCGAGGCAAAGGCTACACCAGCGACCGTGAACAGAGCGTAGGCGTGTCTGGTGCTTCCGCGAGCTGCGCTTTGTCGCGAGCTGCAGCCCGAGCTGCATCGCGTGCCCTTGAGAGCGGTGAACGGTGTCGCGGCACCTTTGGACGAGACCGAGCGATCGACCGGCTCCCGCTCCGATACCTTCGCGTAAGGATACGTCGATTCGGTAAACACCGTTCCAGCACCCACTCGACGACGCACTCGTGTGCGCGCTACCAGCCAAACGTCTTCGGTTGATCGGACGCCGCTCAGCCGGCGAATCGCTGGATCGCTGGATCGCTGGATCACCGGGTCGCCGGATCGCGGTGCTTGCCGTGCGTGAGCTCCGCTCGAATCGTACTTGCCCTTGACGAGCGACTGTACATTCTGCGACCGTGTAGGTGCACAGGCAGCGAACGAGCGAACGAGCGAACGAGCGGCACTTTGTGGGGTCGTAAAACAGCGGCAGCCTTGTAAATCTGTGCCCGAGTGTGCCAGCCCTGACAGATTCTGGTCCCACCTCTTCTCTTCTCCTCTCCTCTCCTCTCCGTTCTTCTCTTCTTCAAGCGATCCTGCATTCGTCTCACGGTAACGCCCGCAACCGCGTATCCACGCTCAACGCTTCTATTACTTACCTGCCACTCCGGCCAGTCTCGGGTCTCGAACGCGCGTCTATCCGCTCCGACGGAAACGCATCCGGAGAGGGGTTTGTTCGAATGCAAGTATCGCGTTGGTAAACGTCCACCACTGATTGCCATTCGTTGGTCCTTCTCCTGGCAATCTTTTCCGCTTCGCGATACTTTCCCGTCCCAATTCGGTATACGGTTTCCGCTTAATACGCGATTGCAACGTTTGGAAGAAGCTGTCGGTAAACTCAGGCTACGTATAATAATCGTCGATTAATATATTTGTCTGTATGCGCAGGGCCCTTGGACTTCACCCGCGTCTAGGAGTGCAAGAGGTACGAGACACCGGGCGAGAGATCAACTTTTCGGCTGCCTCTTCGACAAGCCGCGCGCTTCGCCGCCCGACCAGAGAGATTAAAGCAAGGATCGATTAGCCATACTTTCCGCGCTTGCCGTTGAATCGTTGCCGCGACGATGGACAGCGGCTAACAATCCAAAGCCGAGAGAAGGGAGACAAAGGAAGAGGAAAGAACTCGAAGAACACCGTTACCGGCCACACAGATCCTACGAATTCTACAAGCTTCAAAAGCATGGCGAATCGCGGAGCACCACCATTGTTAAGCGAGAAACATCGTACCGCGTTGTATATTATCATAAATCGTAGTGTTGTATTAAACGCCCCAGCCATTAGTATGTAAGAACATGTCAACATTCTATGTACCATAAAAGCTTAAATAAATGCTCGTTTAAACGTACCTATTGTTCAAACGATTATTGACCTGTCCAACAATCCTATTACGCCCAATCCGAATCCTTTACAGAGAAGTACCGCGGAGGAACTTTATTAAAAAAGTTCCGAAGCGAGAAACGCTAAAAAACACTCCTGAACACGATTAAATTAGCTTTAAGTTTCGCCTAATACAAAGACGTCGAATCGAGCAAAATTTGATCGCGAAGGCTTAAAGTCTCGACGGTTCTTGGAAAATAACGTCACTTCCCAGAAACGCCAAATTTCCAAAAAATGACGTCATCTTGCCATGTTAGCAGAATACCTCTTCGCACATCATATTCGCCTAATACAAAATCGTCAAATCGGCCGAACGTTTACTCGAAAACCCCAGAAACACGGCAGTTCTTGGAAAATGACGTCACTTCTTGGACGCGTCAAAATTCTTGGAAATGACGTCACCTTGCCATGTCGCAGGATACCTCCTTGCTTATCATATTCGCCTAATACAAAGTCGCCAAATTGGCCGATCGTTTACTTGAATATCCGAGAAACTCGGCAGTTCTTGGAAAATGACGTCACTTCTTGGACGCGCTAAAATTCTTGGAAATGACGTCACCTTGCCATGTCGCAGGATACCTCCTTGCTTATCATATTCGCCTAATACAAAGTCGCCAAATCGGCCGATCGTTTACTTGAATATCCGAGAAACTCGGCAGTTCTTCGAAAATGACGTCACTTCTTGGACGCGCTAAAATTCTTGGAAATGACGTCACCTTGCCATGTCGCAGGATACCTCCTTGCTTATCATATTCGCCTAATACAAAGTCGCCAAATCGGCCGATCGTTTGTAGGAAAGGTGAAGAAATTCGTCAATTCTTGGAATTTGACGTCACTTCTCGGAATCGCCAAAATTCTTGGAAACGACGTCATCTTGCCATGTCGCAGGATACCTCCTTGCAACTCATATTCGCCTAATACAATGTTACTAAATTTTTCGAAAATTTTTGGAACCATTGTATCAGGAGAATATAAGTCACCAGGAGGTCGCTAACAGTTTTGGGAATTTCAGCGATTCTTGGAAATGACGTCATTTTCCAGGAATTGCCGAGTTTCCGAGGTTTCTGAACAAACGATCGGTCAATTTGACGATTTTGTATTAGGCGAATATGAGGTGTAAGGAGGTATCCTGCGACTTGGCAAGATGACGTCATTTCAAGGAATTTTAGCTTTTCCTAGAAGTGACGTCAAATTCCAGGAATTGCCGAGTTTCTCTGGTTTTCGAGAAAACGTTCGGCTAATTTGACGAGTTTGTATTAGGCGAATATGAGTTGTAAGGAGGTATCCTGCGACTTGGCAAGATGACGTCATTTCAAGGAATTTTGGCTTTTCCTAGAAGTGACGTCAAATTCCAGGAATTGCCGAGTTTCTCAGGTTTCTGAACAAACGATCGGCCGATTTGACGACTTTGTATTAGGCGAATATGATGTGCGAGGAGGTATCCTGTGACATGGCAAGATGACGTCATTTCCAAGAATTTTGGCGCGTCCTAGATGTGACGTCATTTTCCAGGAACTACTGAGTTGTTTGGGTTCCCCGATAAAATTTCGGCCGATTGGACGATTTTGTATTAGGCGAATATGAGTTGCAAGGAGGTATTCTGCGACTTGGCAAGATGACGTCATTTCAAAGAATTTTGGCTTTTCCTAGAAGTGACGTCAAATTCCAGGAATTGCCGAGTTTCTCTGGTGTTCGAGTAAACGTTCGGCTAATTTGACGATTTTGTATTAGGCGAATATGAGTTGTAAGGAGGTATCCTGCGACTTGGCAAGATGACGTCATTTCAAGGAATTTTGGCTTTTCCTAGAAGTGACGTCAAATTCCAGGAATTGCTGAGTTTCTCAGGTTTTCGCGTAAACGATCGGCCAATTTGACGATTTTGTATTAGGCGAATATGAGGTGTAAAGAGGTATCCTTCGACTTGGCAAGATGACGTCATTTCAAAGAATTTTGACTTTTCCTAGAAGTGACGTCAAATTCCAGGAATTGCCGAGTTTCTCAGGTTTCTGAACAAACGATCGTTGATTTGACGACTTTGTATTAGGCGAATATGATGAGCAAGGAGGTATACCTCGACTTGGCAAGATGACGTCATTTCGAAGAATTTTGGCGATTTTAGGAGACTTGCGTCAACATTCGGAAACTCTTACAAGCTCAAACTTATAACTAATTTAATCGTGTTTAGGGCTGCTTTTTAGAGTTTCTCGCTTCGGAACTTTTTTATTAACGTTCCTCAGCGATACTTCTCTGTAAAGGATTTGGACTGGTCGTACTAGGATTGTTGGACGGGTCAGTAATCGTACGTACAATTGATTATCTTTTACCGTTTATTTATTTAAGCTTCGTGGTACACGGAGTGGTTACAGTTTAGCTTAAAGCTAATTACTTATAATTAGATACAATATACATATGTAATCGATAGAAGGAGTTTTCTAAGGTTTACGACGGCTTTGCAAGCCGATTCTTTCACGCTGCCCTTGCAAACCCGAGCGCGATACGTGTTGCGACTTAAACTCGTAGCTAGAATAATTTACGCGTCTTCGGGTTCTCTTCTCTCCTCTTTGCACCTTCTCTTCCGCTTCGGACTCTGCTAGCTATCGCTGCTCGCTTCTTCGCTGGAACGTCGTATAGTCCGCCACAAGGGAATATCGATAATTAATTCTTGATTCGATTCTTCGTTGAATCGCGATGCGGACCGATTGTCCGACCAGCAGTCGAAAAATTGATCTCTCGCCGACCGTGATGCCTGTTGCTCTACTGCACGTCGCCGAGATCCAAGGAACCTGCGCGCACGGTTAACTACGACATATTAATACGTAATTACAATAGGCGATTAAGGTTAGTCGACGTATGGAAGGCTACAAAAGTTTCTTGTGAAACGTATCAAGGTGTACTGGGGAGGAAAGGTATCGCGATACGCCGTTAGCTGTTGGTTGGCCGGCATAAAACAGACGGAAAGAAAGGGGAATAGGTTTGGTAAATATTTCGGGTGGACGTAGGCTATTGGACGCGTCGCTTCTCCGCCGATAGGCGATTGCTCTTCGTACGCTGGGGAGGGTTGTAGGATACGGTGAAATTTGCTAATCTGCAATGCAAATATCTGGCAAGATTTCTGAGCGGACGCGGGCAGGCAGCATTTTTATTATTCGAGAGCGGGCTTAAGCCTGTTGTTCACGATGTACGGGTCTCGTGTAAAGTGAAGAACAAATGTAACGAGGCAGTCGCGTCTTACTCGGATAGTAGCTTAGCTGATCAGCCGCGCCGGTACCCTTCCCCTTAAGCGCGACTTCTTTTTTTGCGCGGTGGTACTCTTAGTATGCGCGCGCGACCGTCGTAAAGTAGATGTACAGATCGCGCGTATCTTACGAAACTAAATTGGAACGAGACGGAGTCCGAGTGGGGAGGCGATTCGAAAAAGCGAAACGCTGCAGATAGGATAGGATAGGATAGGTTAGATGGGAAGGGAAGGGAAGAGGGCGAGCGTGCAACGCGGAAAGGAAGATGCAGAGAAAGAAGGACGCTCGAGGATAGCGCGAAGTGCGAACACCCAGCGCAGCGCAGCGCACCGCATCGCACCACGTCGCACCGGTCAGCCGCGATGCATCCAGCTGCCTCTCCCACGCGTTCTCCGCCAACTGACATCTTCATCATCCACCGGTGCGAGTCTCGCCTTCCCCGGCGATTCAACCTCCCGCAAACCAACCACCGACACTTTTTTCCTTCTACTCCCACTTTTCCCAGCTCGTCTTTTCTTCTTTTCCGCGTTTGTCCGTCGCGCTCTCAACCTCGTGCGTGTGTGTGTGTGTGTGTGTGTGTGTGCGAGAAAGAGAGACGATTAAGCTTTCGATAGAATCGGCCAAGGCAAACGCTAATGGGAAGGGAAGAGAAAGAAAGGAAGGAAAAGGGTCTCTTGCGCGAAAACAGCTAGCAGCTTGGTTATCGGTTGACCAGCACCCCTACAAATCTCCGGCTATCGGGCCGCTCGATCTGTGCACCACTTTTTGGTGGCCTCCTCTAACGTACGTCTTTGCTCCCGTTTCCCGGCGTGGCGACTGCGAGCACGTTCACGGGTGTCGAGGAAAAATCCGAGAAGGGAAACAGGAGTATTCCTCGTTTGTTCCGTCGGAGAGGCGGAAGGTGTTCGCTTTGCATCGCCGCGTGGTGAATTCACGCGAACGTTAGAAAGGGTGGTGGAAGCGGGAGGCGGAGAAGCGAGACAACGGATAACGGATAACGGATAGGGGGTGAGAGAGCGTTGCGAGGACGAGTGGGTGGGAAAAGGTGTGAGAAGAGGAAGAGAGACAAGGGCTCGTTTCTTTAAAGCGAGGGTTACTTTAAGGACCGCTCGAGAATCGAGAATCGGTAGTCTCTCCGCCGATGTTTTATTTTATCCTCTCCGCTCCATAAGATCGCATTCTTTACGACCCATTAGACGAATTCATTACCAGCCCCGGGCTATAGGTAGGTGAGGTCCATAAGCCCCCCCACCTTTCTCCTTTTCTTTTCCTTTCCTCTCTTCGATCTCATCCCCCTGCTTCTTGTATCTCGCTTCTGCCGCCGCTTCTCCCCTTTTCTCGCGATCTCTCGGTGCTCTCGCGCGTTCAGTCTTGGACGTTAGCCTTTCACCCTTGTCGCGAGTCGTTCGACGATTCGACGATTCTGCTGGGGGGGAAGGAGAAAAGAGATGGGACGCGCGAAGCGGTGCTCACGAGGCCGAGAACTTTAGTATCCGAAAGCGGAGAAACGAAGTAGGAATGGTGTTGGGTAGAATGGGCGAAGGGAGGTTGGAACGGCCTTGATCGAGATGGTATCTGGCGAAAGGTCCTCTGGCTGATAAGCGATTTCTATGTTAGTAACGCAGTTGCACGTTTATCTAGTTTATCCATCGGCCCTGCCTATTCTTCGACGATATTATACGAGAGAGTCGGTGTCTCCGATACCGGCACGTACGTACTCGGTTACTTACGTACGCTCGAGTCGATATCGCGTCCCATCGAATTAGCAACGCTCCTCCTTCCCTTCTCGGCCAAGCGAGATCCTGCGAGCTTTCGAAGCGGGGTGGAAAGCGGGCCATCCTTGCCCAAGAAAACACATCTAGGCTGTTTACTTTATAACATATATATTTATTTGAGCTTTAATTGCATTTTAAAATACAACCGAAATAATTAAATAATGACAAATCTGGTAAAATGGTTTCAAGAGTCGCGTATACATGATGCATATCTTTGTGGTTGCGCATTTGTAAGTAGGTAGGTACTTTTCGAGCGTATTTTTCGCACGGTTGGCTATTTTACGTTTCGTTTCTCGTATCCGTGAGTGTGCACGCGTCGTGCGGTGCGTCGCGTCGCGTCGCGTCGCGCCGCGTTCGCTTGCGCGCGTATGCCGCGTATCGCATCCACGTAGACCTCGTTTCTCCTATCTCCGCCACATTCTCAGCAGTCGTATATAATTACAATAATAATATTAATATTATCGTTATATCGATAAATACTTTTAAAGTCCGCGATGGAAGAATTAGAGTTTACAAGAAATACGTATACAAGTGTGTTCCGCTCCAAAACTGCGCTTGCTCGTCCTCGAACGCGCGCAATCATCGCCCCTTCGGCTCACTCTCACTCTTTCTTTCTCTCTCTTGCTCTCTCTTTCTTTCTCTCTCTCTCTCTCTCTCTCTCTCTCTCGCTTCTTTCTTCCCCCGTGTCGCAGATCCCATTCGCGTTCTCGTACCGTCGCATCGGCCACACTCTCGCGCGCGATCCTGCTCGTCCGGCTCTCGCTCCGCCATGCCGGCAGCGCCGCCTTTGCCCGCTTCGGCTCGTGCCGCTTCACGCTCGCTTTCCTCTCGCTCTTCTTCTGCTCCTCGTTCGGATACACGCAAGCAAACAAACAAGCAAACAAGCACCCAGCCACGCGTGCACGCAGTCTCCGATACGCGGGCAGAAGACGCGTCGCTGCTACGGTCGGCGCATTCCCGTAACTTTCCACTGCGCTTTCCCCCTTTCCCTTTTCCTCTCTTCCTCATATCCTCGCTCTTCGTAATTGCATAGAGAATAATCGCAATCGTAATCAATATACACGGTATTCGCGATAATCCGAGCGATAGTAGTGACAATATTTTACACTTAAAACGTCGCGTTGGCTCGCACGGCGCAATAAATATTATTTGAACAAAGAAAATTTACAATGGTCTACTCGTGCGCTACGAGCGAAGGAAAACGATAATGTTGGAGCACGCCGCGTCGCGCGCGCTCGACTCGCCGCGCACGCGTTTCGAGTATTCGAGTATTCGAGTATTACTGCGAGCCTCGCTATTGCACCGTATCTCGTTGCTTTTCGATGCACCTCGTCTCTATGCCTTGTCGTCTCGTCGGCTCCCTCGAGCCGCTTCTCTTTTCGCTTCCCTTTGCAGTCGCATCGTTCCGTTTCGTCCCGAGCGAACTCGACCCGTCTCGAACCGTCGCGAACCGTCTCGAACGATCTCACCGGTTTCGCAGCTCTAAGTATTAACAAAGAGATTCCTATACAAGGGCGGACCCTAGCCTAGCCTATGCGCTAATCAACTACGCTCTTACGTTCTAGAGGTATACATGCCGATCTGACCTTACGACAGCTGTCACACTTGCATCTTCCCGTTTTCCCGTCTCTCCCTTTCCCTTTCCCCTTTCGCGCCGTCAAACTTTCCCCTTTTTCCGTCTTCCTTGTCGCAAAGTTTACTCGCTACCCTCGCTCCCTCCATTCCCCTTTGCCCACACTCGCGCCCACACGCACCCGTCGCAAGCTCGCACGCACGCACGCACACACGCACTCGCTCTCGCACTCGCACGCGTCTCCTCTCTCTCTCTGAACGCCAGTCGTAAATGTCCTTAAGTATTTATAAAATCACAAAGTTGGCCGCTCGCCGAGCCCCTTGACTCAGCGGTGCCGCGAGATATGGTGGCATCACAATTTAATCAACGCACGTTCGATATCCACCTCCGTGCTCATTCTCCGTTGCGCGACTCGATTATCCGGCAACGAATTTGTTCGAGTAGTGGCTCGTTTGATTCGGATGCTCGACAGGTGGGAGGCAAAGGGAAGAATAGAAGAGAAGAGAAGAGAAGAGAAGAAAAGAGAGGTGAAGAGGAGGAAAGAGGAAAAGGGCCGGATAACGGAATCGCGAAGGAGTGGGCGAACGGGTGGAGGCGTAGGTCCGAAGGAGGTGAAAAGATGTCCAATCGCGTCGCTAGTTACAGTCGTTAACAGTATAGATACACTTATGTACAGGTGGCACCGCTATTTACGGGGCTCGGACTATACGTACTTGCTGGACAACTGCTTGGCCAGCTCCGTATACTTGAGAAACTTGGAGTGCGGACTCTCCTCGAGGGGAGAGGCCGCTGACTGAGATGGGCTGCCGTTCGCCTGCAGAAGCGGCGGCGACTTGTTGCGCTGGGAAGTCGGGGGCGAGGAAGAACTGTGACCGGTGGGTGGGGGGCCGGAGGTGGAAGTTTGGGAGACCGCGGCTGCGGCGGCCGCAGCGGCAGCCGCCGCCGCTGCCGCCGCCGCCGCCGAACGGCCGATCGTCAACGGATCCGGGATCACGCCGTCCTTTACGAAATGCATTTTCGAGAGGTGATGCCTGTAGGCGCCCTTCGAGATGAACGGCGTATCGCAGAAGGCGCACTTCATGATGGAGTCGGCGGTAACGACGGCGTCGTTGCAGGCCCAGCTGAACGCCAGAATCGCTCCCGGAGCCGTCCCGGAACCCGGCCCGCCGCCGCCGACGCCGCTCCCGGCGGCCGACGCCAGGCCGGACGCGGTCCCGGGACCGCCACCGGATCGGCCCGCGCTGCCGCTCCCTCCTCCTCGCGTCTCGGTCTTGTCGCAGAGCTTTTGCAGCGCGGCCAACGGATGGCTGCTGGTCTTGCGTCCCTGAGAGTCGACCGCGCTGCTCGAGGCCCCTCCGCTGCCGCCGCCGCCACCGCCGCCTCCGCCGCCTCCGGACAAGCTGTCGAACATCGAGGACAGCGCTCCAAGGCTGCTGGACCCTTTCGTGTCGGGAGTGCCCCGCGGCGTTACCGAGCGATCGCTGCTCGTCGGACTGCTGGTGCTGTTTCTGCACGGACTTCGCGGCAGCTGCTCCCCTTGCCCGCTCGATCGCGGAGTCGGTGGATTCATCCGAGGCGACAGCACCTCTCGCCCCTCCTCCGACCCTTCGTGCAAGCTGCTCCGCCGGTGGTTGAACGATCCCTGCTCCTCCTCCTCCCTGCAGTCCTCCACGATCTCCTTCTTCACGAACACCTCCCGACTCGACTGCGACTGCGATTGCGAATGCGACTGCGTTTGTTCCTCCTCGTTGGCCACACGATCTTCCGATTCATCGTCTCGCGGCTCCTTCTTCACCACCACGCTTCCCGCCGCGGCCGACGTCGCGGCGGCCCCGCCAGCCGACGCGGTCGTCGGCGACTCCTCGTCCCCGGACTCCTCGGCGGCCGGGTGGTGGCGACTCGCGGGCAACGCTTGCGGGCCGATCTGCTTGTCAGGCGTGACTCGATGGTGATGGGAATGCCTGGTGTCCGAGTGACCCACCGAGGAGAGGTCGACGCGCCTCTCCGGCGTCATCGCGTCCGTTCTACCGGCGCTACCGCGCTCCGACACCGAGCTCGACTCGCTTCCGCTGCGCTCCCTCCGCGCGGCCGTACTCGTCGCGTAATGCTGCTGCTGGTGTTGCTGCTGATACGAGCGCAGCAGGTTCATCGTCTGCGGGTCGACCAGAGGTTTCGTGTAGTCGACGCTCTCGTCGATGCCGAGCCGCTTCAAGATGCTGGTGCCCATCGGAGCGCCGGGTTGAGCGTGGTGCAGGCCGGGAGTGCCGTGCCTCACGCGAGAATCGAAGCTCTTCTCGATCAGCTTCTCGATGGCGTTCAAGACGGACGGGGAGGAGCTGCCGGTGGTCTCGCCGGCGTTAGGCGTCGGCGTGTCCTTTCCCGGGGTGGTCGCGTCGCTGGCCGACGAGGGCGAGCGATGGTGCCTCGAAGAAACCGACGAGCCGTCCTCGGTGACGCTCTTGCGGCCGCTCTCGGTGGGTGGTAAGGTCGCCGGCAGATGGTTCGACATCAACGCGTTCTTGAGGAAGTTGCGCTGATTCGCGCCCACGGTTCCCGCCCCGATGCACTGGCGGATGTGATCCACGAAGATGGTCGTCTCGATCTTCTCCCCGCACTTCTCGCACGTTATCCGACCGGCGTGCTTGCCGAGGCTGTGGCTCAGCCCGGTGGCGGCGTCGCCGTTCTTGAACTCGTTCTGCGCTCTCTCCAACTCGAGCAGCTTCCTCACCGGCAGCGACTTTTTACGCTTCTCCCGAGTTTGCCGGCGCCGGCCACCGCTTTCGGTGATCGAGCGCATGATGTGCTCCTTGTAGTGGGAATTCTTCACCATGTGATTGCTCAGCTCCTTGAGCGAGCTGAACGCTTGATCGCATACTTTGCAGGTGAGCACGGCGCTGACGTGGCTGCTGGTGGCACCGGAGCCGGGACCAGCGGTGTTTCCAGCGTGCGGCCCGGACCCGCCGCCGGAGGCCACCGTCGCACCGGCGCCCCCGCCGCCGCCGCTTCCGGCCCCTCCGCCGCCGCTCCCGCTCCCCGTCCCGCTGCCCCCCTTGCTCTCGTCCGACGACTTCCACGAGATGATCTGCTCCTGCGAGATGATGTTGGTGTAGTGTTGCGTCTGCTGCATGTGCGAAGTCATTTCGGCGAGGGAGCGGAAGCTTTGGCCGCACCACATGCACTTAAGGATTTGCCGGGTCTGCTCGGCTCCCTTTCCCAGCCAAACGTCCTGTCCGCGGACCAGCTTCCTCGGCAACGGCATCGTCTCCTTGATCAGCAGGTTCAACTCGGATGGACTTTGCTTGCTGCTCGGCGTAGCGGAGCCGCCGCCGATGGCAGCGGAGCCGGCGCTGTTGTTGGACGCGGCGGTTTGCGGCTGGTGCTGCTGGTGCTGCTGCTGCTGCTGCGACGTCGGAATGCTGGGCACGCTCGACTGCTGGTTGTGAGGGTGGAGCGCGGAGCCGGCGCCGGGCACGGGCATGTTCACGCCGCAGTGTTTCGCCTCCTTCATGTGCGTGGTCATGGCGGCTAAGGTGGGGAAGCTTTGCTTGCACCAGACGCACTTAAGCACGTCTTTGGCCTGATCGGCGCCCTTGTTCAGCCAGTGGGATTGCCAGGCGCTGTGGCGACTTCCGGAGGTGGACCCGGCGGTGGGGTTGCCGGCGACCGCTGCTGCCGCGGCGGCTGCTGCGGCTGCCGCGGCTCCGCCGCCTCCGCTACCCGCGCCAGCCGAGCTCGATCTGAACAGATCCTCTCCGCCCAGCTTGCTCAACTCGCTCATCTTCTCCAGGGCTTTGGTCGCCTCGCTCGGCTGGTAGGACTTGTCCAGGGCGGAAGGGGGCTTCATCTTGCCGTTCCAGAGCTGCTGATGGTGCTCGACCACCCCGGCGGTGCTCTTGGGCGAGAGTTGCTGCTGACTAGTAGCCGCTGCGGCGACCGCAGCCGCGAAGTAGGGAAAGTGCGAGGCGACCACGGGCGAAGTCCACGGCGAGACGACCGGCGGCCTGCCGAATCCGGCAGCCGTGACGGCTTGCGCGGCCTCCTGGTGGGCAGCCGCGGCCGCGGCAGCCGCAGCCGCCGCCGTGCTCGCCGACAGCCTGGAGGATTTGCGAACCGGCGTCGGCGGCGAGTCTTCCGGCCCGGGCCGCTTTCTACTCGGCACCGACAGATCCAGCGGCCCGTTGTTCGTTTCCGTCGACGACGAAGGCGTTGGTGGCTTGCTCAGGTTCAAGATCTGCTCGTCCTCGTCCTCCTCGGTCGACGAGGCTTTCCTGGTGCTGAAGTCGAGCACCGCGGGCAACGGGGTGGCCGAGGGCGACACCTCGCCGACGCTGCTCGGCGAAACTAGAAGGCCCGGGGTGGCAGCCGGGGGCGAGCACGAGGAAGAGACCAACGGCGACACGGAGCCGCGGGAGAGTGGCGAGTGGCCGAGCAGCAGTCTCTGGTGGGTTTGTTGCAGATACGCCGCCATCATTGCCGCGGAATGAGGCGGCAGCAGGGGATGGCTGCCGAGCGGAAGAGGCACGATGCCGCTCGGGCTGACCGGGCTCGCGGTGCTCCTCGTCGCTGGCGGCGGAGGACTTCCGGTCGCCGGACCGAACGATTCCCGAGAGTCTCTCGACGGACACCGTGGACTCATTGGCTCTCTGAAAGCAGAACGAAGAGAAGAGAAGCGTTACGCGGGATCGTGCAAGGCCGCGGTACGATCGAGGGTCGCGGTTCGCGCGGCGAGAAATCGCGGGAGATTGATACCTGTCGAAGCTCGGTAGCGCCGCGTCGAACGTCGGCGGGACGAACGCGTGGATCGGGCCGCGTCTTCTCCCTCGGGAGAGACGCGAGGTGGCCGGGTGGACCGAAAAGGCGCGGCGCGCGAACGCGAGCGCGATTCAAAGGTGCTGGAAGACGATGAGCGACGAGCGGCCGAGAGAGGCTGCAGGCTTGTCGACGGCTCGCTCGTAACTGACTGCTTCTAACCGAATGCCGAATGCGTGCCGCGAGACGAAAGGGGAGTAGCGCCGGCACGCATGCAGGGGAAGTTTTCGGAGGGTGGCGGGGCGTGGGGTGCGGAGGCGCCACTGCCGCGGCCCGCCGCCGCCGCCGCCGCGGCCGTGGCCGGCACACGCATCCACCACCGCCCCCGTGGTAGCCGGTGATGCGGCAAAGCGGTACCGGAGCGGTGGTGGAGCGGCATCCTCCTCGACGTCTCGCGTCGCGTCGCGTCGCGTCGCGTTGGTGGGATCTTCGGTGCAGCTTCGCGCCTGCCACGTGCCTATCTCTATTAGCGGTGTGACGTCGCACGGTAGTCTCCGATATCGGTCTGCCACCGGCTTATTTAGCCCTCCTTCGTTCTCTATCCCCCTCCGAATTCCCTTCGCGGAGACGGCACGCAGCGTTTGCATCGTCGGTCTCCCTTCCGTGCGCGATGCGAATCCGCGACGATTCGTTGCGCTCAAACAACGAGAATATCTGGCTCACGCGTGTGTGCTCGCGCGGGGCGACCGACGTCGGCGACTTGAAAGCGAACGGCAGCCGCGCCTCTGTTGATTTAGGCGGTTTACGATGAAGCACCGGTAAAGCGACGAGTAGCGAGTAGCGAGTAATGAGTAACGAGTAACGAGTTACGAGTTGCGGGGAGAGAATTCGCTGGTCGACCTTTACCTGTCCGGAGGCCCTGTGTCCCTCAAAATCGTAGGATTCAGTCTCGCGGTTGCGGAAGGCGGTGGCGTTGGCGGGGATGCGTCCTCGTCGTCCTCTTCGTCGGTCGCGTCTCCATCCTCTTCTTCTTTGGCTGCCCTCGTGCAACCCCTCTCGCTAGGGCTAATAGGGCCGTCATCCTCCGCGCAGTCGCCCTCCTCCCCCCGGAGGTCCGCGCCGGGCCCTGAGCCTTCGACTCCGTCCTCCCCTGTAACCGAAAATCGTACACCATCGTTTGAGTGAGGTGCTACGCCGACAGCCCGACGATTTCGCGCGAAAGCTGGCGAAGGAAAATCGGCGGGAGAGGAGGAGAATTTGGAAACGAGAAAGTCGAGCGCCGAGAAACGACGGCGGAAAGAGGCTCTCAGAGGAAGATGCTCGCAGCGATACAATGGCGCTATCGGTTCATTTATCTGGCGTTCGCGGGTACGACAACGAGAACGGGAACGAGAACGAGAACGACAACAAGAATGTCGACGTCGGGAACGTCGACGCGAGGCTGCATCGAACGCGTCGAACAACCTACAGACTTCCGGCGCTCGCATTATGAGCGTTAATCAAATCACCGCGATCGAAGGTGGAAATGGAAAGATGGAAGGAAGGGCTGGCTGCGGGGGCGATGGGCGATAGCCGATTTCCACGGAGGGGTGCGGATCGGCGAAGGGACGCGAACAGGTTCGCCATCTTGTTCCGGTGACGCGTCCTCGTTCGAGATGGCGCGAGACGAGAAGCATCGGGATCCGGGCATCTCCGGAGGCAGAAGAGAGCGAAAGAAAGAAGGCAGGCGGAAAGAAGGCAGCACACCTCCCTTCCGAGAGGGTGGGGACAACCAGGACGAAGAGCACCGTCCTACTTTGCCGACTGGCCAACCAAACGGTCGTTTGTTCGCCGATGGGCCACGGAAGAAGGAGGGAAAGGAGATCGCGCATCGATCCGAGGAGGCATCGGCAACTAATTACGCAGATTTATGTCCCCATTGTCCATTGTCTCTCTCGCCCGGAGCGGCCCTCGGAAGCCCTGCGGGACCGTGAACGCATCGATGGAAGAGGCTGCTACCCGGCGACCCGCAGCGCCAGCACCAGCACCAGCACCAGCACCAGCACCAGCAACCGGCAACCGGCAACGGGAGGTGCTCGAAGAAAGGAGAACGACCAACGACCGCGAAAGACGACCGCGTGGACGACGGGAACGAGGAAGACGACAACGAGGGCCGAGGTAAAAGGAACGGCACGAGACGCGGCTGGAACCGGGCCGCTACCGAGAAGGGATACGCGGTAACTCCGAGACCAGGGCGGACCGCGGGACCACCGGTGCTCTCCGGAGCTCCGCCCGCTTCCACTATCCTCTCGCTCTCTTTTCCACGTCGCCTTTCCTTTCCTTCACCCACGAAACGGATGCGCCTCGTTCGCGCCACGTTTCTCCGTTTTTTCTCTCCGCTATTTCGATCCCCGATCGCTCGCCCTCCCGTCCGCTGTCCATCGTCCGCTCTCGTCCGCGGCCCGTCCAGGATGCGCGGCCCCGCGAACAGAGACGCCCGATGCAAATGCTCGCGCCAGCCGAGATACCGCGGATCCCCACTGGCAGCCTGTTAACGAGCAACCTAGCACGGGGTTGCGTAGTCGACCACGGCAAAGATACCGGGGGACAGAGGAATAAGGAGCGTGGCGTACCGAGCTTAAAAGCGGCCGAGCTCTGACACCGGTCCGAGATGCTACCGCGCGATACGCTGCCCGCTCTGCTCTACTCTGCTCTGCTCTGCTCTGCTCTGCTCTGCTTTGCTCTGCTCGGCAAACACTGAGACCACGGGATATATCACTGGCCGCTAGCCGAGCCACAACTCTCCCAAAACCAACGACACGTACTTCTATCGGGCACCTTATTTTCGCTTCGCCTTTGTTCCTTCGCCCCCGCCCTCTGCTCTCCGCGAGGCGCGGACGCGCGAGCCTTCGGGCATCCGGCTATTCTCAACCCGCGATCGCGCTCTGGGACGCGAATCGCGGCAAGGCAATCGCACGGTAAATCGCGGTCTTCTCCAAATGTGTGCACTCGCGGCACGTGAAATCGGCTAGGTTTGCCAGCAATTAGGCCGGTCGTTAAAGCTTCTGGCGGGTTCGGGTAATTTACAACGATCCGCTAAGCGCGCGCGTTTGCTAGGTAAATCGAGATAAATTTTCCTTTGCGCGAACCTGCTCCGCCAGTTATCTCCGCGGCTGGATCTCTCGACGTTGATCCAGCGGCTTAGTTTGGCGAACGATTCGCGGGGCGCGGAACCATCCAAAGAGCACCGCGATCGTTGGACGCGGCGTCGAAGCAAATTCGGAGACGAAGATCGAGAGGAGCGGGTTCACCAGCTGAGGAGGAAGAGGGGAGCTGCGGCGGAGCGAGGTAGCGGAAATAAAAGGTCGCGTAATAACGAGCAGCTAGAACGGCGGCGATGGAAGAGCAGCGGAGCAAGGAGGCTGCCGGGCGAGAGAAGAGGAAGGCGGCCGCGGGGCGGGAGGCTGGGGGGAACAAAAGGAGCATCGGAGGAGGACAAGGCAGGACAGGACAGGAGAGGAGATGAATTCCTGATGCGAGAGAAGCGTCGGGAGGCTGGCGAGGAGAGTGACAGGAGGCAGACGAAGAGACGATCGGATGGACAGGCAGGCAGGCAGACAGACGGACGGACGGACGGACGAACGGACGCGAGGGAGGGCGGGAGGGCGGACCGAAGGGCGAAGAGAGACGAAGAGCAAAGGGAAGCTTCGCAGCATTGTGATTCTCTCGCGGCCTGCCAGAGAGTGACTGACGGGTGAATCCATTCTCCTTCCTCCGTCCTTCTTTCGGCCTCTCTCGCTTTCTCCCTTGCCCTCTTTCTCTCTTACGTTCGCTCCTTCCTCTGCGAGTAACCGGCTCTCGAATCTCACCCGGTTCGGCTTCGCCGCGCGTTCCAGCAGCCGCGTCGCCTCGTTTCGCGGCTCGCAACCGATTTCCACGAGTTTTTGTTCTCCAGCTCCGTTTCCCGCTCCGGTGCTGGTCGCGCGGCGCCTAGCCGGCAGGCTCGCGCGGCCCCTAATGTATTCCGCCGGCCACCGGTCTCCCTCGATTCGATCGAGCGACGCGCTCGGCGTTGACGCAAATGTTTACGATTCGATTCTCCGGCTTGCGCTCCGCCGGCCGATCGCTTTGTCTTCCAGGACGGAACACGTCGGGTGGTCGGATTCGTGAGTCACTTAACCGTCCGAACGAGACGACAGGGCCGAACCGAAGACGGAGCACCAACCTACCGTAGTCTACCTGACTGATTGACCGATGAGCCGACTGTTATCCTAAGTCAACACTCACTCCATCAGCCTGTCGAATCGCTTCCTCCCATCGCCGACCGCGCCACGTTCCCTCGTCGTTTCCCTGCTCCATCGGCCTTCGTCGCCTTCTCTCCGAGTCTCGAGCCTCGACTCTCGCGGATCCACCGGAGTGGCGCATAAAAAATGCGTCGACCGTTGTCCCCCGTTGGGCTAGCCGCGGCTACCGATTGAGACGTTCGATCGGCCGGCGGACGAATCGAGAAACAATCGACGCGAAATCCACTGCAAAGGCTTTTGACGGATGGTCGAGCGCCTCGTTCGCGCTCGCTCGATCGACGAGAGCCGCGGAAGCTTGGAATCCGCATCGGCCGATTGCTTTCGCCACGGCAACCCCGTCTTTTGTTGCGGTAACGCGCGCCGGTATTTCTCCGGTGGATCCGCCTGCCTTCGCGTTTGCCCGCTCTCTTCTCGGAGCGTGGAATCGGGAGGAGACCCCGGGGATTTGCCGGAAATGGTGGTTCCGCCGCGAAGCAAAGTCTCGCGCGATTCAATCGGAGGTGGTTGGAAATTCGAGCGAAGGACGCGATGCGGCACGGTCGATCGCAGAAGGAGGAGGTGGCGTTGGATCGCGGAGGTGTCGCAAAAAGCGCGTTAACGACGCGGTGGCTCGCTGCGGCGCCTCCGGCACACCGGTGGTGTTTCGCGATATCGTTCTCGATAGGAGTTAGAAGCACGGGAAAGCGATGGAGTAAATTGCGTCGCGCGTACTTGACCGAACGGTATTAATGATCGGGCACGCACGGTCGCGCCGTAGGTGCGTCCGCTGATGCAGGTAGGACGACTGGATGATGGATGATGGATGATGGGGTATGCGTCCGGTAAGACCGACCGCTCGTCCGTTCTTTCCTTCGTTCTCGTTCATCCGTCCGCCCGTCCGTCCGTCCGCTGGTTGGTTGGTCCGATCGCGCAACAGGCGACAGTGATGATCGATGCGTGGCTGCCGTAGCTGCTGCCGCGGCAGCCGCGGCTGCCGTTGCTCCCGCTTAAAAAGCTAAAATCCGCAAACCCGTTTCGCAGTTGCTTCGTCGCGCTCCACCTCCCTCGCTTTGCTGCGTCCCGTTTCCCGTTTCCAGTTTCTAGTTTCCCGTTTCGCTAGCCGCCGCACGGCCTTTTCCATTCCCGGAGAACTTTAGCTTCGACGCGAGTCGATCGCGGCAGCAGCCGAAGAGCCGATCCGTTTGAAGGGGTTCGCGCGAGAGGAAGCGGCGGCACCGCTCGCGGTTAGAAGAAGCTGCTCGGAGCGGAGACGGTTCGCCGGCCGCTGGTGCGGCGAGCGGATGGCGACGGAAGCGGCGAGAGGAGGACGCCGGTGAAGGGTCGAGAAGCCGCGGGGCGACGGCCTGGCGAGGTGGAACAGGAGAGATGACAGGAGGACGCCTTCATCGCGATATCCGTCACTCTTCTCCCAGCCCCTTCCACCCTCGCCGTGCTCGTTCTTCGACCGTAACCTCCGAATCTCCTCATCCTCCGCGTCTCTTTCTTCCACTCGCCGTCACGCCGCCTTTCGAAATGTCACTCCTGTTACTGGCTGCTGGTGCAGAGGCCGTGACAACAATAATTGTCAGCGAAGTAACGTCTCACGAGTCGGCTACGAGCAAGAGACGAGGCGGCAGGAGAGAGTTAAAAAGTCGGTGGATGGGCTGGGACGGGGCGGGAGCGGGTGCTCGGGCGACGGGAAGCAGCGGGGTAGAGAAAGAGAGCGCGCGAAAGGATCGCACAGGGTTGATGGAGGCGGGCGTACGCGAGAAAGAGCGACGGCTTCGCTCTATTTATAGAACCGGCAACAAACACGGAGCAGCTGGTGTCGATCCGTCCGGTTATCGTTTCGTTTACACAGCTTCTGTGTGTCGTGAGTCGCGAGTCGTGGGCATCGCGCGAAGTGGTCGCGCGAGCAACGAGACCCGATCGCCTCTTGAACGTTTCCGCGGTGCTTTCCCCAACAGTCATCCTTCCTCGGCCTCTTCCTCTCCATCGATTCGCGCGAATTCGAAGATTCCGAGAGAGCGCGGCTCGAGGAGTAGCAGTGCTCGTAGCGAGGTGCGAGTTCCGCGTCGAGTCCAACGACCCCTTTTGATCGCGTCCGCTGCAAAGCCGATGCGCCTCGTGACAGCCGTCAAAAAATAAGACGCGTGACCGAAGTGTGTCTTAATCCCGAAGAAGAGTGGATGTGTCCCGCGAAACGACCGACTGGCCGGTCTTTCGCCGCGAGCGGCGCGTCCCGAAATAGGCTGCCGCCTCGTACGAACCAACGAACGGCCGCCTCACCGATCCGTCCTAATAAATATTGTGTCAACGTAAATAAGTGCGATGCCTCGTGGTGCGCGCGAACGTTCGGGAGAAGACGGTGCACGGACAGAGAGCGATCCGTCCTCCGGATGATGGACGGTTGATGTACGGAAGGACAGGTGCGCTTTCCGTCCCCCGTCTCTCCTCCCTTTCCTTTCCTTTCCTTCCCTTCCCTTCCCTTCTCTACCCTTCTCTTCCCTTCCGTTCCGCTCCGCTCCGCTCCTACACGCGCTCATCGTTCGCCTCCGAAATCGTCGCGACTAAAGAATTTCCTAACTCCTTCCCCCCTGCGACGAGACCTTGCTCGCTGTCGCGACAACGTCTCACTCGAAACGCTATCGACGACAACGAACCTTCCGCGTTTCGCGACAATATCGAGGCCGCGAAACGCGAGTGGCGATGCCGCATCGTGGACGGCAACGGTCTATAAATAATCTCGGCGTACCGCGGTGCGGAACGCGCGGTTCGCCGGCAACGCAACATCGACGGCTTTACGGCCGATCGACCGGCGGAATAATTTCGATCTTTCGGGTGGCGAGTGCGCGCGTTTAGGAAGGACGAGTATTCGAATATCGATCGGCTGGACGGTTGTCGTTGTCAGTAGGCGGAGCGGCAAGTTAGTCGGTTGACCGGCGAGGTAGCGAGGTAGCTAGCTAGCTAGCTAGCCAGCCAGCAAGCAAGCCAGTCGGCGAGCCAGCCAGCCAGCCAGCCAGCCAAGCAGTCAGTCAGTCGTCGAGTCGGTTCGAGTAGTCGTGGTTGTCGGTATCGAAGGAAAGTCTAGAAACGGTTTGAGTGCAGTCGCGAGGGGGCCGGTACCGAGGTCGGAGCAGATTTATGCGACACACATGCGGCAAGCCGTATAACTCACTCGCACGCCCATAATATCTTCCCCCGGTCCCTTCCGCCGTCGCTTCGCCTCGCTTCTTAGCCCCCCAAAGGCATCGAGATGAGAGACAGATACACCAATAACGCCGAACCAGGCCGACGCAACGATATTTATTACGAATTGCTCGGGATTATGTTATGTCAGTGGCTCTCATTGCCGGGCGAAGCAGCCGCGTCGGAAACGACCACCTCTGCCTTTCAACCCGACTCTCTTCCCCCGCGTCGCGACCAGAGTCCGCGACAAAATCGGCGGCTCGGAAAACGGCGCGACGAAAGGGGTGACCGGAGAGAAGACGGGGACGGGGACGGGGACGGAGACGGAGACGGAGACGGACTCGCGGACGAGAGAAAGGATGGGAATAAGACGGGGTTAGCGGTGGCCGCAGCGAGGCTAGTTAGTCGGAGATCGTAGCACCTTTGTTTGCACGCCCCACCTTCGGCTTCGACGCGACAGCACACACGCGCGAACGTGTACGTGCACGCACACCATCGCCGCGGCGGTAGCCGTGGCATTATATCGTGAGCACAGAAGTAATTTATAGTTGCAATAATTTATTGGGTACCATGGGGTTTATACTTGCCTGACGTGTAGCCATCCGTCACCGTCAGTGACGTCACCTCCCTCCACATAATGACTACCTACGCCCCCCCTGCCCCCCCTTCGTCCCTCCCTGCCGCCGACTCCTCCCGTCCGCTCCAGTCGTCGTACCCCCTTCCGCCTCGCTCGCCGTACGCCGTACGCCGTGCTCCGTACGCCGTACACCCTTCCGTCTAACTACTAACCCCACTCTTGCTCGCTGCTCGCACGATTTCTCCGGTCGCCACTCGAATTTCCCCAGTCTCTGCCATCCGTCATTTTTTTTTCTCTTTCTCTCGCCGTCGCGCAACCGTACCTACGCGGCGCGGCGGCTGGCAGAAAAACGATCGGATGGCTGTTCGCGACCGCGGCGAGATGACGCGAATCGAGAAGTACCGCGACCGGTCGCGAGGCGAGCGGACGGAGGAGAGCGCAGAGCGGAGAACGGAGAACGGAGAACGGAGAACGGAAAGCGGAGAGGCCGAGGTAGCGGAACAGTGGGAGCAGTGGCCCGTGGTAGCGTGCTAGTCACCAGAGGCGAGGCGCCTCTTGATGGCTGCCAGAGACGACGAGTCGGTCCACAACTAGATATGCTCGTCACGTTTCTAGTTCGCCTCCCGCGAGAGAGTCGAGCAAGGAGAAGCCGGCGAAGGAGGAGGAGGAAGAGGAAGTGGAGGAGGAGGAGAAGCAGAAGGAGAAAGAGGAGGCGGAAGAGGCGAAGGTGTCGCGGAGAGGGTGATATCGCGCCCGGTGTCGGTGCTGCTGTCGCTGTCGGAGGAAGCCCACGTTGCGAGTGGAAATGACGTTGACGGGCGTTTGTCACTGTCCTCGGCAAATAATATTCAACACCGCCCGCTGTATACCGTATGCCGTATACCGTATACCCTATACCCTATTACTCTATACTCTATACTCTATACCCTACATCGTACACGGTATACCGTATACCCATCCTATTACCACCTCTGCCAGCCTCTCTCCGCGTTCACGGCTACCAGCCGCTCTGGAAAAGAGGCTAGCCAGCGAAGGGGAGGCCGCGCGCGAACGTAATTGCTCGTGTACCGAGTACGAAAGAAGAAAACGCTGCTAGGGGAAGGAGGGCAGGACAGGACAGGGCAAGGCGCGTGCTTTCTTTCACTTCCAAGGCAGCGGATAATTAGGGGAAGTTATCGGAGACGGCGGCAGGGAGGGGTGGAAGGTAGGTAGAGGAAAAGAGGGTGACGGCATCGACTGAATCGGGGGAGGTTCGCCGGGTTAGAAGGTGGAAAGGCTGGAGGGTCTTGGCGACAGCCGTCAATCGATTGTCAACCGGGTCAGGCGACCAACCTAACCTATACCCTCCTATCTTCCTCCTTGTCCTGTTACTCGCGCGCGTATCCGTTTCTACTGTACAGTACCGAGAGCCTCCGTCTTCTTCTTTCAGCCCCCGATCCTCGCCCCTTTCCTCCCTCGCGCCGCAATGTTTTCTTTCTTCTTCTCGTCGCGAGCGCGGTGCCAGCGTTTCTCCCGCGAGCAAGCCGAGACGGTGGCAAAGGGAACAGAAGGACGGAGGATTAACGGGTAGCGGCAGCGGCGGTTGATTTCGTTCGTGGACGATAATGGAAGCGCTGCTGCGGTAGACCGAGTCTTACGGTCGTGCGAATGCCTCCTTTCGTGCACCAGACTCGCCTCGATTCACGAGTCCCGAGTCCCAAGTCCCGAGTCCCGAGTCCCGAGTCTCGAGTAGAGCAATAAACTCGTTCGCTGCTCGCGAGGAGGTCGAAAATTAGGGTTACTCGTAATTGCGGACGATCGAGCAAAATTCGGAGGTTAATTCGACGGTGCACACCCACCATGGCTCGCGTATAAACGACTCCGTGGAAGCAGCGATCCTCTGACAATTTGTTCGGCTTACCGCACCACCGATCTCCCGGCTGGTTCGCGGAATTTTGTCTGAGATCGTAAACCGAGGGCTGTGATTAAGAGTCGGTTGATCGGCTGCCGGTTAACGGGTTACGTGTTGCGGGTTACGGGTTACGATGTTCCTTCGGAGCGCCTCGCGGTATCGTACGAATATCCGGAAACAAGTTGCAATCGTACGGATAAGCGTCGCGCTGAAAGTTCGGCAAAGGGTAGAGAGGCTCGTCGAGGGGGAACTTAATCGAGCGTCGAGAGCCGCGCGGCGTTCAATTTGCCTCGATTAACGTTTGCCGGGTGACGGCGAGTAAACGAGCGAACCAGCGAACGAGCGAACGAGCGAACGAGTCAGGGAGCTTCGGTCGAGCGCGCCACCGAACGCGGAGCAATCGACGAACAGAAGTAGAGGGAACAAGAGAGAAGGGGAGAGAGAGAGAGAGAGAGAGAGAGAACGAAGACAAAAGAGACAACACGTTTCGCATCCCCCTTAAGAAAGCGCGCAGCGAAGAAATCGAACGCGAAACGTTGGTTCGCCGAGCGACGGACGCGCGTCGCGTAGTGGATTTTTGGAATAGAGAATTTTTGCAGGCTGCTTACGAGGTCTCTCGGTAATCGGAGCAGACGAGAGGAAAATCGTGAACGTACTCGTGGACGTTGGCAGCTAGCTTATTTCGCGGGCTAAAGGAGAGTAGGCAGCCGTCTAGCAGCCGCCGGTCTGCACCCTCCCCACCGTCGATATCAAGACAGCCGTCCGACAGATCAATGCCGTGAGCAGCGACGACGCCCCGGCCGTCCACCGTCGTCCGAAGAGACGAGGAGCGACGAACGACGAACGACGAACCATGGTCGACGGACGTGTTTCGGTTGACGGACACGCGGCTGGCCGACTCTGGCCGTGCAACTGCACTTGCCACCGTTGCAACGGCGTTCCGGCGTTGCAACGCGTGGCCGATGCATAGCGAAGACAACGCTTAAGATAGGTCGCGCGCGGATAGATTGACCGACGTATCGCGACCACGGCATTCGGAGCAGGTCGAAGAAAAAACGGACAAAGACGGAGGGGCGAAGAAACGCAACCACGCCCGAGGTGTAGCGGTAGGGTACGCGGGGGAAGAAAGCGAAAACGGATTTCGCGGTGGAGCGAAAGAGCGGAGAGGCAGAGATGGGTCGCGGGACGAGCAGTCGGTCCGAGACCCTTCCACGAGATTTCCGAATATCGTCCAGGAGAGAGCGGTTTATTGGTTTTGTCTCCGGTGGATCTCCGGTGAATCCTCGAATCTCACGGTGGCGAAGGCGGTGGCGGAGGCAGAGGCGGAGGCGGAGGAGGGTAACGGGATGCCGGAGCATCCTATCCGTGTAGGGTGCCGGGCACGATTAAAGGGGGTGACGATCCGTGACGTCGAGTTATTTCGGAACGGACTGGGACGGTGTGTCCTCGTGGTGAAACGAGAGAGAATTCGTAGCAAATGTATGTAGCCACGACCTCCTTTCTTTGCCAGCACGACCAAGAGAACGCGAAACGCGCATTCCTCGCGTGTCCCGCACTGTCCATTCCGTCGACAGACCCGAGAGTACACTGGACCGTGATGAAACTAACCTCGACCAACTGCCGTCAACCTTCTTTTCCACTTTCCTCCATTCCCTTCCCTCCCTACCTTCCTTCCTTCCTTCCTTCCTTCCTTCCTTCCTTCCTTCCTTCCTTCCTTCCTTCCTTCCGTCCTAATCTTTCACTAACTTCCCTTCCACCCTGGAATCTCTTCTCGTTAGTCTAGCTGCGATAGCACGAGCAATATCGAATCGAGTCGCCTTGCAATCGCGCGAGGACGGAGTAAACTGTGGTTCGACGATGTCGTCGCGTAAGCGATCCACCTTGGCGTCGTCCATCGAGATACGTCGAAAGTTGGACTCGACTGTCCGAAGAAAGCTGAAGCTTTCGACGTATCGGGACGGTACACAGCCGCGCCAAAAGACCGTGGGGTGTGGTACGCGAGGGGTGAACGCGAGTTTGCAGCATCGAAAGAGAGAAACCTTCGATCCTCTTCCTTCCTACCTACCGTCCTTCCTTCCTTCCTTCCTTGCTTCCTCCCGCTCTCCCTCACGGTTCCGCTGCCTTTTCTCGCGTTCCGTTTCCTCTCTCTCTCGATCTCGTTTTTCGTAGGAACGAACGCGTGCGTGCGAGCGAACAAGTGCATTCGACGGAAGAACAGAGAGGAAAGCGCGGGAGAAAGCGAAACGGCGAAAAGGGACGCGAGAGAGAGAGAGAGAGAGACAAAGAGAGAGAGAGAGAGAGAGAAAAGGGGAGAGGGCGCAAAGAGAGAACAAGGGGATCTAAAGAGGGTGCGAGGGAGAGGGTAGCTGTTTCATCTGTCACCTGCAGACGCCGCCTTCCTTTCCGTCATCGTCCCTCTCAGCCGAGCGGCAACCACCCCCTGCGACCCCCTTTAATAATAACAACAATAGAGCCGGACTAGCGGCGGTCGGTGGACGCGGTGGCATGTGGACTGAGATGCGGGGCGAGGGGGTTTGGCGTAGGGGGTAGGTGGTTGGTAGGTGGTAGGTGGTAGGGGGCTAGATGGCAGGAGAGGGTTGCACGGGGAAGCAGCGGCGCGTCGCGTCGCGTCGCGTCGCTTCGGTGGAACGGTACGGTGGTACGGGTCACAAGACGGCCGTGTCACGTCCGCTTCCAGCCTCGACCCTTCTCCTCGACAGGTCCACCCCGCGCGTCAACTTCACCCAGGGATGTAGTGGACCACCTTGAGTTTAGCCAGCGTCCGTACGTTCGATACCGTAGCGCGCGCAACCACGCGAACACCTTGCTCGTCCGGCTGCCGTTTCCACGTTTCCCCGGTTCGACTCGTCCACCGTTTCCTAGCACGCGTTCTCCTCACGGCTCGAGGCATACGGATTACAGGTTACGCGTTACGCGTTACGCGCCAGCAAATTATTTCTCCGACCGCCGATGCCCGATCCATCCCTGACTACTCCACTGTCCACGCAACCCTTCCCTCTCTTCGCAACCTCTTTTCATCTCTCTTCCAACTCTACCCCTTTCACTCGCCCTCCTTTCAGCGTCGTCCGTTCGTTCATCGCTCGTCGCCCGTCGCCCGTCGCTCGTCTCTCTCGCAACCCTTATTACGCGTCGCTGCTCGACTTCATCAGGGAAATGTCGCGGCGAGGGCTCGCGCGCCAACATTAACTCACGCGCACACCGGACCTTGGCCACGTTCGTACACGCCACGCGGCTATGCTAATGTCTAAAAACGTCGCCGTGTGCGGGAATGCATCTGCGGTATTTCGCGATAATGGCCTCCACTGTGGTAGTGGGGATGAAACTCGGTCCGGTTCGTACAACGTAATACACCGCAAAAATATAATACCGTGCCTCCTTTTTTGCCTTTCGGTTTGCACGCGTTTCTTTCTCGTCGGTCGCCCCGCCCCTTGTCTCCGTCGGATATCCACGAGCGCGAGTACGAGTACGAGTGCGAGTGCGAGTGCGAGTGCGAGTGCGAGTACGAGTGCGAGTACGTGTACGAGCGCGGAACGGAATGAAACGCGTTCGCGTACGCGACGAACGAATCGAAAGTTTCAAGAGCGAAGAGAGCGACGAGAATGGTTGGCAAAGGAGAAACGGTGGCTGGCAAACGAGAGGGCGAAAGAGGGAACGAAAGAGAACGCGGGGAGGACAGGGGTGGGGAAAATTCAGATCGCGGACAATGAAATAACTCTTTTCGGAATATACTTTTTGTCGGGGACTCGGTGATTTCGCGCTGATTCGTGACCCACGGACGCGTCCAGAGCATTAATCGTTCGTAATTTCATTCGATTTAATTACCTGGCCGGCGCGCTCGAATCGAACGAGGCATTAAACCGTCCAAACCGAGTCGAATGTTTGCATTTTAATACGCGCCGCTGATGTTCTCCGTTCGCGTACACTTTTACGTTGCCTAATGATAGACGCGTAACGAGCGCGACGCTGCATCAATTAACGCCCGATAATTAGCAGTCGGGAAACGCTGTACGCGGTTCCCAGTTCGCAGTTCACAGTTCGCGCCACCCGCCTCCTCCTGTCCTCCCTCGTATTTTTCCTGTTTCCTCGCCCTCTTTCGCCTCTCTCCTGTCGCCGTGCAGAGCCGCGTTACACCGGCTCCCGCGCGTTTCCCTTACACCCCCGACCAGCGGCAGCCGATCCGCCGTAAACGAGCCAACGACGCGACCGAAAGTGGCCAAGTCGCGTCCAAGCCGGTTCAACGTTCCACGGCCTACCGTCGTTTCGGCCGATCGATAAGTTCGTATAAAACTGAAATAATTCGGTAAACGTATAGGCGCGTGCGTTTAACGTCATCCTGCCGCGCTGCTTCGCACCGCGTCGCACCGCGCCGTGCCGCGCCTCGCGCATCCCTTTTCGCCTCCTCTCTCGCTCCCTCTCGTTTATTTTTGTTCCGCTTTTTTTTTTCCCCGTTCAAAAGGTAATCCAATCGAGAACGATGATTGAATTATTAATTGAATGACGCGCGTGGTCGAGGTCGCGTGCGCGTTTTCGCGTGCACGCTCCCTCGCGTTGCGATCGACCGAGCGCTCGCTGCCAATTATTCGGCGACCAGTGGCTTTTAACGCGCGTCGAAACACGGTTTGAGAAACGTTGGCCGACGACGCGATCATCGATCGACGGCCTGTCGCGTCCAGCTGTCCGGTTGGCAGTTCGCGGCGAAATTAAGGAGATCCGGTCTGGAAAGCAAAAGAAGCTTTGGAAAGCGGCGAAGAGGCGGGTGGAAAGGCGAGAGAGCAGAAAAAGTAAGAGTCGACCGCGGAAAGAGGTATACGGCCGCGAAAGGAGCTTTGTCTCGATCGTCGCCGGCCTTGAATAATCTCGTCCTCGGAAATTTGATCGACACCGGTCAAACGGGTCGACCGGACTTCAAATACGCAGGTACGAGGTTCTTGGCTCTCGCCTCTTCTCTTCCCTCCTCTTCTCCTCTCTTCTCTTCTCTTCGCTTCTCTTCTCTTCACGCTTCGTTGTTCCCCTTCTCCGTTCCGCACCTGGACGTCCATCTCTGTCCGTATACGCGGACGTCTTCGGATCCGACTCCTTCCGTCTCTCGATCCGTTGGACGAGCGTTCCAGTTGGAGAGGAGCACGTCGGTGGAAGTCGCGCGAAGACGAGCATCCCGGAGAAGTAGAAGCTCTCTCCCTCGGGCTCTCTCTTCTCCTCGCCTCGCCTCGCCTCGTCTCGCCTCGCCTCGCCGCGCCTCGCCTCGCCGCGGAAGAGGCGAAGAGGCAAAGAGGCACACAGCCGGAATAACTCGGAAAGTGTCGGAACGATAATCTGACGGCAGCAACGTGACGGACGGAACCTACCGTCCACTTCGCGTCCACTTGCCTCTCTTTCCCTCTCTTTTTGCTCCCCTTTCTACTCAGTCCATCACTCGGCTCCTTTCCTCGCGCTGCAGCGTTTCTGCTGCCTCTGACAGCTTCGCCGAGATCCGAGCAAGCGTTAAACGTCCATCATTCCGGCGTGGCAGGATCGACGCGTAACTATGTTGTCGAAGCGCGAATCGAGGCGGCGCGTCGCGGACTTTGTTCTCGGGAAAGCCGGCTGTCTAACGTTCGAAGAGCGCGCGATTTTTGCCGGATCGAGAGGCGAAGGAAACACGGAAAGGGACGGGACGGGAGTTGAGCGGAACGGAGAGGTGGGGAGCCGTGTCGAGCGCGAACGGAGAAATCCAAGCGGGGTCCGGTGGTCTCGTTTCCGAATATTAATTCCAGTCCCGTCATCTCGAGTCATCTCGAGTCATCGTCCAAGTGTGCGGGACGAGACGAAAGCCAGGTGCATCGAGACGGATCGAGGTCGTCGCGACGGGGATATTAATTGCGATGCGTCGCGTACGAGAGAGGCGAAAGCGAGGTCTCTTCGATGGCTTCTTCTTATTCCTGCGACGTCGCGGTGATTGATTCCGACAAGTATAACCGGACGGCGTGTAATCGGAATAATTGACGTCGATGGGAGCGCGTTCAACGGAAACGATCGTACCGATTCCTCCGCATTCGAATCGTCCCTCTCCTCTGAATTCCACTCCTCTCCGCTCCTCTCCACTGGCAACAAACGCGACCGTAGATCGAGCACCGTAACAGCGAAGCCGGAAAAGTAGAGGCCCCGGCAAAACCAGCTGGATGCTTTCTGACGCGAACCTCGAAAAGCCTATTGTGCGTCGGTTTGAAAGGCTCGAAAGGCTGGGATCGTTGGTCGCGGATAAGATCTAGCGAGATCGAGCGTCCACCGCGAACGCGACCACTACTACTACTACGGTTGTGCAGTTGTGCCGTTCGGCCGTTCTGCCGTTGTGCAGTTGCGGGGGAATTAAAAATGAGGAAGGCTACCGCCGCCCGCTGGCAGGTGCCGGTGGACCGTATTATTCGGCGTCGCCTTATCGTTCGCCCTCGCATAAATCCAAACGAAAGAACACGCGACTTCGCGGCGGCACGCCGAGAATCGCGATCCAGGAATCGCGCTCGTGTTCCCCGGCCTGCCCCGTTGTCCTCGCTCGTCCGCTGGCGAATTCTTCTTCCGTCAGCCGGCGATTCTTCCCGTCCATTCGACCAACCGTCTATTCGTCGATCCGTGCGAGAATCGCGAAACCCGTCTACCGGCTGTCGCGATACAGGGACCTCCTCCTGCGCTACGCCACGGAAATAGACGCGACGCGCGGCAATAAATATCCCCGTATTATAATTAAGCCGCATCCGCGAGTGTGGAGTAGGCGTTACGTATGCGAGACACGTAGATGGATGGACGACCGTACGCTCGATCGCGGAGCGCGCCAGCTCGTCCAACGACGAGAGCACCGGTGCTAGGCTGTTTCGCTGGAAAAGCTCGAAGAGTAGCAGCGGCGGAAAGGCTGACGAGACGAGAAGACGGAGAGACGCGACGAAGACGAAAAGTCGGAGAGTCGGAGAATCCGTGCGGCAACAATGCCGCGCTTAGCAACCGTAACCAGTGGTAGTTATCGGCAGTGGACAGTTATATCGACGCGGTTGGCTGCGAGCGTACTCGCGGATCGCGGTTCGAGGATCGAGGATCGAGGACGGAGGATCGAGGCTCGCGGACGGCGTTTCAGCGGCGGCGGCGGCGGCAGCGCGGCGCGGCAATCGCGGCATAAGCGAGTTACGAGTTACGAGAGTGGAATAAGCGCGGCCTTGTCAGCCCGTCCGGCACGTCCGTCCGCTGCTCCTTGAGTGGCAGCGATTCATTCCGCTCTCCTTACGCCTTGCTCTCTCGCGTAGCCGCTCGCTCCTCTACAGCGCGTTCTCTCGCTTCCCGCACTCCAGCTCCGGCCGCACCAACACATCCGAGATCCGATGCGCCAACGCGCGTTAACGCGTCTGCTACTTGCTTGCCGTACTTCGCCACGCCAACCGTTTACTCTCTTTCAACTTTGCATCGCGCTACCCTCCGCTCCGCTCTTTCCTTCATTTCCTTCGCCAACTTTCCCTTCCCGCTCCCGCCCTGTAACTTTCGTCCGACCAGCCACGGGAAATGTACTCCTTTCGAAGGTTTTTTTAAATCGCCGCGGAACCCGTTTTCCATTCCGATCAGTTTTCATGCCGAATGTTTCGCCGATACGTAATTGAAAGGGAAGAAAAAAATTGATTCCTGTGTCTCGGCATAAATTGCCGATTAATCAACGTCGTTTAGTGGCGTATGCAAACGCTGCGACTAGAAACCGAGATTATTAATCGATCGGTTAACGGGAGATCTCGATCGCGATACGCGCGAGAGATGGTCGCGGCAAGGTACAAGGCCACCCAGTTCCTCCGACGCGTGGCCTACGTACTCGTCGTCGTTGTTGTCGGTCGTCGCAGGTAGTCGCGTGGTCGTGGTCGTGGTCGTGGTCGTCGCTAGAAGCCCGGAAGGATGAAATCAGCTGCGGTCTACGATGTCAGCCTTCGCGACTCCCCGTAGTCGTCGCTCGTGCTCTCGTAGTTTCCCCCGACGCGAGGCGACGCGACGCGACGCGACGCGACGAGACGCGTCCCTCTCGGAGCGCGCAGTTTGGCCAGCAGCCGCAGCCGCAGCCGACTAATATCTCGTTCTTTTGTTGCGTTTCGCGACAATTCGCCTGCCTACGCTCGCAACGAATTTCAGGCTGATTATTCGGGGCGGTGGAGTGACGTCGGTTCGCTGGATTAAAATGCTGCTAGTAGGACTACCCGCGGAAATGCGAACCGAGACACTGCTGCGAGAGGGGGGACACGGCCCGTGTTACCCTCGGGGAGCATACTTGCGTCTTCCTTCCTTCCTTCGTCCCTTCCTTTCTTCCTTCCCGCTTCCACGTTTGCCGCGAATCTGCCACAGTTCGCGCAGCTTCTCGAGCGCGTCGAAATCGAAAAGATTCGCATCGATCGAGGGACGAATGGGACGAGTAGAAGAATCGCGAGAGGTCGGACAGAGAGACACGAATCTCTCGAGCGAGAAACGAAAGTTAAATTAACGGGTGGTCGGAGGTAGCGAAGGTAGCGGCGGTGGCGGCGACGCTGCAGGGTATCCCACGAAAGCGAAGATACTTTCGGAAGCCGAAGGACGACGAAAGCTCGTGAAAGACGAAGAAGGGCCGAGAGTCGGTCGTTAGCGCGTTTTACGGCAGCATTAAGCTTCTCTTAAACGACGCACGCAAAGTGCTCCTTTCCACACCCCCTGACTACCTCTTTTCATTCTGCCGCCGCGCCGCCTGTCCTTTCGTCTCCATCTACCTCGTCGATGGCCTAACCGTTCCGATTTACCGCCACCCACCTTCGACCGCTGCGCCAGCAACACCGGCTACACCGTCCTCTACGCCGACTACAGGTTACAGGCTACAGGCTACAGGCTACAGCTTACAGCCTACAGCCAGCCAAGCGCCGTTTGCTATCCCACGAAATTGTCCTGCTCGACGTTCCGCTCGATTTTCTCGTATTTCCATTGCTGCTCCGTCGACAGCTCGAGCTTCGAGACTCGAGTCCGCAGCCCGGAGACGCGTTTGGTTTATAAAACGGTGCTCGTAAAGCGCGAAATCGTAAAGGGAATCGCTGGAGAACGAGGCTCCGATGGGATGGAATGGGGCGACGGAGGCGAAGGGCCGGGAGAGCGGAGAAAGATCGAAGGAAGCAGGAATGGCGAGAACAAAGTACGGGATCGAACGTATCCGCGACAGAGATCAGGACGCGAACCGGTGGGCGTGTATAGATATAACGCGCGCAGGTAGACAGGTAGGTACGCGTGCGGGCGAAGAAGAGAACGGGGCCGGGAGCCGGAGCGGGTGCGGGTGCGGGTGCGGGTGCAGGAATGGGAATGGAAAGGGAGTAGAGGAGCAACGAGTGGACCGAGTGGGCAAAGGGGGAACGGAGAACGCGGAGGGCACATAAGTCCGTGGCTGACATCGGCGCAACCCTCGCGTCGGACTCGAGTATCGACAGATATTTAAATGAATATTCCTCCGCTGTTAGGGATCCGCTCTTTGAAATCAAAGCAGAAGGTACAACGGTTCATTTAGACGTCCGCCGATATCCCGCGCCAGCCGGACCGTGGATACAGGATTTCGCTTGTCACGTCATTCGAGGGTTATCGTCGAGACCGCCGCGATTCCCTGCTAGAGGCTATTGGAGAGAGGAGTCGCGTGTCCCGCCACGACCCCGTTTGTCCGCCACACGCACGCGGACTTGTACTTTATCCGCGTCGGTTATGCGCTTTTCAGCGAAGCGGTCGCTCGATATCTCCACCCTGTCTCGAGTCTCCAGTCTCCAGCCTCTCCAGCGTCGTCCAAGGCTTCCGCCGAGGTCCGATCCCTAGCCAAATCCTTCCTAACCGCGTCCAACGCAAAATCTCCACAATCGACTCTCGCTCGCGCGAACGAAACGCGCGCAAACGTGCCGCTTGCGTTTGGTCGCGGCGTCGCGCTCCATCGGATATCGCGATCTTATCGCGTCGAACGGACAACGATTTCCCAGCGAAACTTTTCAGTGGATATCCGCGAGGCGTCATCGAGGAGTCATAAATTAAAGCCGCGATTAGGGAACACGCGGGCAAAGTAAACGAATCGTTGGTTCGTGCTCACCGGGTCGATCCTCGCAGCGACGAGCACCGACGAGCACCAGCGACACGGGGATTCCTTCGTACTCGCAACGCTCTCGCGCGAGCAGCCGGCGATAAATCTCTCCGAGCATTTCTAATTTCTCCACCGAAATACACGCACGGACGTAGAACGCACACGCGCCGCGGCACGGCGAGCCGCTCGACTGTTTCCAAACTTCCGAGCCGCGACATTGGGAAATATTGCTTCGGCGGCGCACCGATGATGCTCTGTTTCGGTCGCGCGCGCGAGATTTGACTTCTACTCCGAGCCAAAGCAACGGTCGAAACCGCTAGCGAAAGCTACGCAAAAGGGGGCGCGAGCCGATCAAACCTGCGTCCCGCCTACTAATAATAAGTTTGTTAAACTAGTGGAGGGCAGATGGGTAAGCGGAGAAGGCATGCAAGCAAATAGACACTCGTTAACGCGTTTAGGTGGATGATAAGCTAATTGCGAGCGAACGGCGGTAGGGCGAAGGGAGCACGCGCGTGGGAAAACGAAGAAACGAGCGAGTGGAACGAAACTCGTACCTGTCTACTATGGAAATGAAAAATGCGAATGCGAATGCGTGTGCGCGTGTGCGTGCGTGCGTGCGTGCGTGCTCGTGCGTACTGATGCGTTGCGTGGGTTGAGATATTTACCGGTAAGATTATCGCCGCGTTGTTGCGGCCACCGAAAGGAAGGCCTCGGCTGCTGCTTGCTGCGCATGACTCCCGTCCGGTGCGGCGGCTGCGGGCCGCTCGCTTTTCAAACGATCGGAGACCACTACTTACCTGAAAGAGAAAAAGTCAGAATGGTCACAAAAATGTTGCCGTGCTCCTGATCCGGGACCGATCGGCCGCGAAAGATCGGCCGAGCGCGCCTAACATTTCGACTCGGCTAGCCGAGAGCTGGCAAAAAAAGCTTCCTCTCTGCCCTGCTTTCCGCGACGTTTTTCCGAACGCTGCCAAGCTCCGGGCAGCTCCGGTAGCTCTGACAGCGCGTCCCCCCCGCACCCACGACCGATTCCCCCCTGCGTAGCGCCGCGGCCCCTCTTCTCTTATCCACCCGTTACCAACCATCCTAACCGGCCGTATATCTTTCCACCGTACGCCCTCCAAAGCGGCCGCCTTTGTTTCAGATATTTATGAGGCGTTTTAATTCGCGCGCCGCGTCACCCGGCGTCGCTCGGCCTCGGCGAGCGTCGGTCTGCGTCGCTGCTGTTCGGCTCGGCTCTGCTTCGCGACCGAACGCCTAGCGCGGCAGGGGGATGGTCGCGTTAAACCGCTACCATCGGGGGATGAGAAGGCATAATAGGCATAAGGGTGCTCCGATAAAGCGGCAACCCTGCTCTCTCTCTTCCCTTCCCCTTCGCCCCTTTCGCCGTTTCGCCCGTTAGCCCCTATCGCCCCACGCGACCCTACACTGCCACCCTCTTTCCAGACGCAGGCCATAAGCGCGTACAAACTCTCGCTCGTATATCTCGGTTGAATGGTTTGCGCGTCGCGCCACGGCTTCTCGCTGTATCGCTCCGCTACCTCCTTCTCTCTCCTCCTTTATCATCGCGCTCTCTCGAGCTCTGGTTTTCTAGCCGCTGCGAGCGACCGATGAGCTCCTTAAACCGCGTCCCCCCGCGGATATCTATTCCTTGTTGTTCCGCGCGAAACATCGCTTTTACGTTTCTCTTTCTCGTGTCGCGGACCCGCAGCTACACTCCGCTTTGCTCCTCTTTCCAGCAGAGTTTAACGGCAACGGTACGTCACCCTGTCAGCCCCTTTTTCCTCCCCTCTGCTCTTGCCTGTCCCTTGGCCCGCGCTTTCCCTCTCTTTCGCTTTCCCGCGGCCGTTTCTCTCGTTCGTAACAGGCGTCTCCGATGCTCTTTCGTTCCAGCAACCTGCCTCTCTCCCGCCCTTCGCGGCCAACGCAAGTTTGACTTCGTCTCCGTCCCTCTCGGCGTTCGTTTCCCTTGCATCTGCGCGCCGTCCTTGTCGCGCCTTTCTTAACAGCCTTCGCTCTCTAAAAGCACGAGCGTGATCTATGGCAGGACGTTGCGTCACTCGGGGAACAGATGCAGGGCTCGTATATTACTCGAGCATATCTACCGGGAAAACGGAGAGCGGAGAGCGGAGAGAGTAGAGAGGAGAGAGGAGAGTGGGTAGAGGAGGGAGGAGAAAGGCGGTGGAAGCGAGGTGGCAGAGGAAACGGCAATGGTCGCGTTCCGAAGAGCAACGAATTGCGTGCCGACTCAATTGATCGCGGCCCTTGTACGACATTTTTCGCTGCTACATAAAAATGCGGAGAAGCGAGCGAGCGAGCGAGCGGCGGGAATGGAGCGCGGTTGGCAAAAGCACGGCGAACCGTGGAAGGATCGCGCTGGTGAAAACGCTAGCCAGCTGTCTACGCGGAACAGACAGCACGGAGAAAGCGGAGGCCGAGAAGGGAGAGCAGGGAGAGAAGGGAGTTAGGAGGGAGGCTCGAAAACGCGCGTCGGCAGGGTAGACACTTGGAGAATCCCATAAATCAGGTCAGGGTTGACGACGGGGGTGGCTGCGCGCTAGTAGTTAGAGAGGGAGGCCAAGGGAGCGGAGCGGAGCTAAGGGGGCTAGCTACCGCTCGGAGGGTGCCGTTAGGTAAAGGTCGACGCACAACAAACCCACGCCACGCCACGCCACGCCACGTCGAGAAACCAGAAACGAGGCGCGCATGCTCGTAAAACCTTTGGCGCCAATTCCATTCCACGAGATGGATCGCCGCTCTAACGTAACAACCAACTCCTCTACCTTCGCCTCCTTTTATCCCTCGCTCCTATCTGCGTACCACTTACCACCGCTCTTCCACCTTTCCACTTCGCGAGAAACCCGTCCCCTTCGTCCCGCCGTCGCGTCAATTTGGCCTTTGACGAAATCCAACTCGAAAAATCGATACTCGCGAAACTGGCGAAAGGGTGGAAAGAGTGGGAGAAGAAGAAAGAAGGGACGCGACGTTGAAGAAGCTTCGGAGGGACCCCAGATGGAATCGGTGCAGTTCGGAATATTGGAAAACGTCGAAACGTGCGAGAAATCGAAGAGAATCGAAGAGGAGGAGGAGGAGGAGGAGGAGGGACGAGGAAGCAGCAGAGTGCGAGCGGGCCACTATTTATGACGCGTACGTGAATTCTTGGAACAGCGGGGATACGGCGTGTTCGTGTCACGGCGCGGCGTCGCCGAAGAAAAAGGACGAGCGAGGTTCACCGGGGGACTCGCCGAGAGGGTGGGTTACTGCGAGAGCTGTATCCAAGTGTCCTTGTATCGGTGTATCGGGACCGCCGTGAGTCGGTGTATCGGAAAAAAGCGGAGGCGAGAAGACGCGCGTGGCAAAGCCAACCAGCTCCTGGACTCGTCGATGAATTTCGGTTCCAACAGAGATATTCCACGCGTCCTTCGCCGGGCGTCTCATCTCCCGTAGATGTCGAACATCTTGGATCTCGCGGAGATCAAAGCTCCGAAGCGGAGGGGAAAAAAGCGAGGCTTCGATTGATTCATTGGACGCGCGTGCCTGGTTTCGAATCACCAGAATAGAATCAGGAGCTTTTGGAATGCCAGCCTCACGGCTAATCCATCGCGCGTCTTTATTGCTCTGCGACATTTATAAAACGCCGGAGAGGCGAGGGCTCCCTGCGATCGAGCTCATTCGTCACCGATTATAAATCGTCCAGTCCCCCCTTTTTGTCGCGCCTCGTCGCTCTCCTGCTCCTTCCCATTGTCCCTCCTTCTTTCTCTCCTCCCTTTCTCCATTCGCTCCGCTCCCTAATTTCTCTAACCGTATTTCCGGAAATACGCGGACGCGGACGGGGCGTCGAGCTATCGACGGAATTCGCCGCAGCGACTCGTAAACTATGTTTCGTTTTTCTTCGATAGCGCTTCGAGTCTTTTCCAAGCCGAAGCGTTCCGCCGAAGGGAGAAAAGCCAGACGTCGTCGCAAGGAAAGAGGACAGGCGTTCGGGGCGGGCGCGGGTAGCCGAAGAGCAAGGCAACTAAACGCAAAAGGTTGATATGCTGCCCCCTCGCCCCTCAATTTCCCGACCAGCGTGTAACGAAGATAAGGCTCGCTCGTTGCGTGGAAACGTCCCCGAGCGACCATCGTGAACGTCCCGAGACTTACCGATGCCTCGACTGCAGCCTCCTCCTCTATTCTTCCTAACGACCACCGGTCTCGTTCTCCGGAGCATCGTCGACTCTGGCGTAATATCGCGGCTGCTCTTCTTGCCGCCGTTAAGCCGAGTTTAGTTCGTCCATAGACGAACGGAACGGAACAGAACAGAACGGAACGAAACGGAACGGAACGGAACGGAACGGAGAGAACGCGAAGGCAACGCGTTCGCCGAATCTTTCCTCTCCTTCTTTTCCCTTAACCCCTAGCTGCTCACCAACCGAAACAGAAGAGTGGATAGCGTTCGCCGAGGAAAATAGAAACATCGCTCCACAGAAGCGCGGCTGGAAGCGCGTTTAATACTCGTCTCGATGGCCCGGTGTTTCTGGTAATTGGCAAGTTAAACAGCTCCCTCCGACGTCCACCGCTCTCCCTCTGTCTTTGTTTTTGCCCTTTCCGCGGTGAACGCCCTGCTCGAGAACCGTTTCGGTGTCGTGGAATTTTCTTGCACTCGAAGCGCTGCAATCCCACCGCGGGGGATGAAACGCTTTAATTAAGTTAGTCGAACGACCGAGGGACTGCGGAGAGTCTCTCCGCTCGAAAGAGAGTACGCCACGCATGGGAATGGCCGCGGAAGAGTTCGAATAAAATATCCTCGCCCCGTTCAGTTTCGTATCACCGATTGGCTTCGCCGTGCGCGCGCGTCCCATTACGCGAGCCGATCTCGATGGAAGCATCGCTTTCGAGGCGAGTGGAAGATGGAAGGAAAGCCGGTTAGAAGGAGTCCAAAGAAGAGACGGAGCGGTTTGAAGGAGGTTGCGGGAAGAAAGAGAGGAAAGGAAACGAAGGGGAGCGCGCGAGTGGTGGCAAGAAGGGGCAAGGTAAGTAGGTATAAAGGAGCGTGACTGGACGTGAGTTCAATACGCGGCCCTCGAGCACAGCTGTCACTGACATCGCCGCAATTCGAAACTGACCACGACAGCTAACCTCCGCACCGGCGGACCACAACGGCGGAAACTTATACCAGCCTTCCGATTGATACGTCCCGGCCACTCACCATACGCCGAAGGGGACGGATTAGTTGGCGGATGGCAGCAGTCTCCTACTCTCTGCTTCTCCGCTATTCTATACCTCCTTCTCGGGCAACGTCGAACCGCGCGCGTCTACGTTTCTCTCGCCCGAGTCGAGTCGAGTCGACTGCGACGTTTCGCGAGATCTTTGTTCGCTTCGAAGAATTAGGAGGCGCAGCGTGGACGCCCCTAGAGAATAGACGGGCCGGTCTCTTAATAGGTGAACGGCAAATAAGAGGATTCGGAAATAGCGGAGTCATTGTGGGAGCGCGCAAGCGAGAGGGCTTGGGCCGCGGTAGGCGGTAGGTAGTCCTTTCTCGATTCATCGAGGAACGCGAAAGGCAGCCAGCTAATAAGGAGCGCTACGATAATAGCGAGCGGGGAAAAAAGCCACGGCGGAAAGAGTGGACGAGAATGAGAAAGAGAATGGAGCGCGCGGACGAGGGCGAGCGAAGAAGAGAAGCAAGTCGGAGGTACTTGGGACGTTACCGTAGCCGTAGCCGTAGCCGTAGCCGTAGCCGTAGCCGTAGCCGTAGCCGTAGTCGGTCGATCCTTCGTGAGAAGGGCGAAGAGGTGATTGATGGAACGTCAGTCATGGTGCAGCCATCAATCTCCCGTACCTATACCTTTATTATTTATTATCCTTGCCGCTACGGATACTTCGCTTCAGGTACACGCCGTATCTCTCTCTCTCCCTCTCTCTTCTTTCCATTCGTTCCTCGCGTTCCTCGTCCGCTGTCCGCTCGCAGCTCGCCGCTCGCCGCTACGCTCGATGCATCGGCGAAGCCCAAAGGCCGCCCGGTGACGAAGCAACCTTCTTCCAGTTACGAACCGACTGCGCTCCTGCCTACGCTTCCCTTTGCCAAACTCTTCTTCTTGCCCGATATTTCTAGGCAACCGTCTCGGTCTCTTCTCGCCGTATCGTATCGCTTCGCGACGTCGTTTCAGCCCGCAAATCCGCACGAGTGCGCGACAAAAGTTGTTCCTTTGGTCGCGCGGCATTCCCGTATAGACGAGCCCCGGACGAATCTCGCTATCCGCTCGCCCCTGCTGTGTCACGAAACAAATGCGCTTTCAGCCAATCATCGTGGTGCCGTCCGTGAGGACGACGATCACGATGACGATCACGATGACGCGGTGGAAGATGACTCTTCGCAGCTGTCAATCCGGCGGGGCTACGGCACGTCCAAAGCTCGAAACTCGGTTTCCAGCCGATCGAGACCGCTGCCTCCAGTCGATCCGACGAACCCTTCTCTTGTCTCGCGTCCAACGGAAAACGCCTTCACGCTCCATCCTATTTCGCGACATTCGCGATTTTTCCGTTCACCGTTCTCCGCTGCGATCGAACCGCGATCGAACGCGTCGAAGAGGCCGAAAGGCGCTCGAGGTAGCGATTGCCAGAAGAGAGGAGCGAAAAAAAAAAGCGTCCGACGAGAAGGCGAAGAGGAAAGGAGAGGCGCAAAGGGAAGGTAGGAGCGCATCGAGCAACAGGGGCGGAAAAGTTGACGGCTTAGACGTTTTAAATTTCTCGAGGCATTCGAGAAGACATCGAGCAACTCGATCTTTCGAGCCGGACGCCGGAGATACCTGCACCTGAGCCTCTTAGACGTTTTTTGCCGTTTTTCTTTTTTCCTTTTCGACCGCTAAACAGGTTGGCTACCCGCGTCGATGGCAGCAAAGGAAGCGCATCCGACGAGACGAAATTTTGCGACCTCGATCGCGAAGCAGCGCGCGGTCTCGCGGTATCGGGAACGTCGTTCGCGCCGCTTCCAGTGACGAACGCGAATTTTTCGCAGACGCGGTTGGCCGCGGATGCGTCGAGGAAACAGAGAGAGGGAGAGAGAGAGAGAGAAACGGAGTAATGAATTTTTCAGGAGATTCTCATGGAAATAAATCGTATGCCAGGTTGCGCGTCGTTAATCGTTAACGCGGTGTAATACGCGAATGGACTATCGATAATTAACCGGCGACCGAGAGCGGCAGGTGTGTTGGCGTTACTCATTAATATTTTAATTATTCAAAATCCGCAGGAGCGTGCAGAGTTAACGATCGCGCGCGGACGGATTAGGATTTACATGATTTGAGGCAGGTCAAGACCGGGTACGCAAACTCGCGTAGTAGGTATGCGTGGAAGTGGGAAGCGGGAAGTGGGAAGCGGGAAGAGGGAAGAGGGAAGAGGGAAGAGGGAAGTGGGCGAGCAGGCACAGGCCTCTGCTTCATTCATAGTTAAGCGGCGCCTGTTTATGAACGGGCATACCTATTATGTAATGCATCGTCGGCAACAACGAGTCTTTTTATATCCGCCACGTGGCCGAACGCTGGATTACGCGTTCCTGCTGCTTGTCCAACCTCTCGCGAGCTACGCCTCCGGCTAATCGACGCTCTATCCACCGGTTCGCGTTCGCGTTCGCGCCTTCCTGTGCCTCGCACCTGCATACCGAATACCGTATGCCGAATGCCGAATAAATACCCAATAACATCCCCGTCTTCGTCAACGTGCGTCATCCTCGCCGCTCCGCGCCGCGCCGTCCGGCTTTCAACCTCCGCGACCCAATTATTGTCATTTTCTCCTCCTTCGAGCGGAACAAACGATATCCTTCGATCATAATTATCGATAGCCTTTCGATCGCGACGTTCGAATTTACAAGGTCCTTGAAACGTAACCGATCGCCGATGCGTGGAAGCGGGTTAATTGGAATCGTAGCCGCGCGATCGACGCGGATCGATCACGTTGATACCAGTCGCAGAGCCATCGTCTCCGTTTCCCACTCTCTTTCTCTCTTTCTCTCGTCCTCTGTTTCTCTCTTCGTCTCTGGACGGCGATCGATAAAATTGTGACGAATGGCATTTCGTGACGAGGCTATATAAGACCGTCCACGAAATTTCTCGCCAAGCGACGAGCAACGAGTTACGAGCAACGAGCGGCGAACGGCCAGGCCTGGAAGAATCGGGGTTACACGGTCGACGAGTCGATGTCACGGAACCGTGAATCGGTCGCCGATGAGGCGATTCGCGCGCTGCGATCCAGGGATTCTCGGTGGACGCGCGTGCCGGTGAGAACGGGGCCTCGGACAAATTCGCCGCCGCAGAACCAGTGGCTTAGAAACGTGTTCGCTGATCGACATCATCCGGCATTAGTATCCCGCAACGCTAACGACCGTACGAGCGTGTTTCTCGCGATACGACGGTCCACGAGCAGCCGACGCGACGCGACGCGACGTCCGGCCGCCAGCCCGCCAGCCTGCCAGCCCGCCTATCGATCAACCTTGTCAAAAATAATCGATCGACTTGACGAGTCTAAACCAAATCCCTCGTGTCGACGAACCAGACCGGACGTTAATGCGAACATCCAGCCGAGCCGATCGGTCACGAATTTTCGTTCCACCGTCGCTGCAACGCGGACCGTGCAAACTCTGCGAAACGAGCACGGCTTTCGCGGCGAATCCGTCGAAAGGTCGATCGGTCGCGAACACCGTTTAAGTACGCCCCGTACATCTTTGCCGCGCTTCTCGCTTTCGTCAGGGTTGCCAGCGATGGCGACGTAGACGTAGACGTAGACGTAGACGTGGACGAAGACGAAGACGAAGGACAGCGACGACGAGTTCTCGCAAAGGATCAGTGTCCTCGGATGGCGCGACCACAACCGCCCCTTCCACTTTCTTCCCACGCGAGGAAGCGCGACGGCAAAGCCGAGCGGTGATTCACCGGTTTACACGCGACTTCGATACCGTTACACGCGTGTAGGCACACAAGGTACGCGCGTGCAACTACACCGGAGAGCCTCGGTGCCGCCTTACCGACAATAGACCGCGTTACGACGCGGCCGCTGTCGTTGCGAGATCCTAGCTCCTCCTCGGAATGCAGTTGGTCGTGCGGCAACCTAGCCGAGCCGAGCCGAGCCGAGACGAGAGAGAGAGAGGCTCGAGAACGGACAAGAGAGAGGAGAGTGATCTACGCGCAAGTGGGTGCCACTCTCGGCACGTATGCACGCTGCTGACGTAACATGCACAATTATTATTCACTGTTATCACCCGGCACCGTGTTTCACCTATAACGCGCGCACGCTCCACCTCGCTGCGCGTCGCGTCGCGTCGCGTCCCGTTCCGGCCCATCCTATCCTTCGACGCGGATGCAGGACTTGCACCGGGCGACGAAAGTTGCGGGTTCGCCGAACGGCGAAGGAGATTAAAGGCGGGTCGCGTAACGAGTGGCGGTGAGTCGCGGAACAAAGTATGCGCGAAGACGAAGGGTGATTTACGGGTGAGGGATCGCGGGGACTACGCGCGCATCGCCAACTCGATTCTTTGCCCTCGCGTAGCAGAATACTTCTGTCCTACGAAATCCGAGGAGCGGAGAGCGGATAGCGGAGAACGAAGAGTGGAGAGCGGAGAGTGAGAGCAACGACGCGAGTAATCTAGCGGGTGATTCACGGAGGAATTTTTCTCCGCACAAAGGCGAGAGAAAATTTATCGTCTATCGCGAATACATAAAGTACGTCGTTCGCGTTTCCGGACTTCTTCGAGCACTAACTGCGAGATATCATCTATTCGGGTGTGCACCGTCTACGGTCTACGTGCTCCGCGATGGATGCAGCCGATCGAACGGGCGGGCCGCGAAAAACTCGCTGAATTTTTCGAGCTGGCGACATTACGGGGAACGGTCCACCAGATGGGAGGGAGAAAAACAAAAGCCCCGAGCAGACTGTATATTTAGATGGTCGCGCAAGGAGAGTAAGTTACGAGTCGTCCGCGACGTCAACTTGCCAGCTTCTTTGATCGATGCGGCGCCCGAATCGCTGCCGCATTCCCACGCGAAAAATGCCAGAAAAGCTTCGCGAGAACTGCGAGTACGCTGCACGCTGCACGCTTTGCGCTTTACGCATTACGCATTACGCGTTCTTGGACGCGCGCGCCAACCGTTGCCGCGAGAGAAAATAGGACAGCTCCCTTTGATAAACCGGCGAACGGGTGGATGGCTGGGGGATGCGGTGGACGCGGTAAAGAGACAAACTGGCGTCCGCGTTAAATAGACGATTTATGAAGTGGACGCTTACACCGGAAACGATACGGTAGCGTGGAACGGCGAGAGAGCCGGCTTTTCGATTGTTCGTCGATGCGCTGCTTTTCAGTCGACCTATCTTCGCGGTCAAACTCGTTATCGATAATTAAAAATTGTCAAACGCACTTTGGTCGAATCGACGCGTCACAACCCGTGCGGAATCCGGTTGGAAGTAGCCCGAGGGTCATCGCGAGTAAACCAAGGGAAAAGGGAGAGGGGCAGAGGGGCGGAGAGAGCAAGTCGGTTATACATGGCTGCACGATCATTAGCCACTGTATTATTATTCTCTGGATATTAATTGATTTCGAAAATACAATTTTCTGTGCGACCGATCAAAACCGTGTACACCTCCCTCTGCTCTCCTCTCCTCTCCTCTCCACTCTGCCCCTCTTCCGCTCTTCCCCTGGTCGCCTGCTGCTGGCTCGTCTCTTTAGTCCCCTTTGCCGCGGATCTCGCTTCGATTGGCTATTCGCGTGCTCGTCCAGCCAGCAACGTTCCGTTTTCCCCCTTGCCTTTGACCTTTTTTCGCCCAATTGCAAGAATCGGCGTGCTCGCGGTTAGAAAACGCCGGCCGACTCGCTGGCCGTTGGCCGCTGCCGCGGAAGAAGAGCCGGTGCAAGCGGCCGCAGTCGGCTCGACGACTCGGCGAGCAGGCTGACACCGGGATCCGGACTGGTTTAAATCGACCCGCGTTCCTTGGCCTGGCTGCTGGTGGACGCGCACGTGGTGGACGGCAGAAGCAGAAACGTCGAAACGAAAGGTACGCATCGATCGTAATTCGAAGTGCAACGATAACCTTTCGTGGTCATTCGTTGCGCGGTGCGATTACACACACGCGCAATCGATGCGTAAAAATGGAAATCGAGCGAAATGGATTTGTTGGAACGAAAATGCGAGCGAGCAATCACGCAGCGAAAGGAGAAACAGAGACGGACGGACGGACGGGTTGGCAGATAGATGGACCAAGAGCGAGAGGGCGAGCGCAGCCGGGCTGGAAAAGGGAAAGAGACCGGGAATGGGAACGGGAACGGGAACGGGAACGGGAATGGGAACGGGAACGAGGACGGGAACGGGAACAACCGAACCGCCGCAGGTCGCGGCAAATTAGCGCCATCACGGCTGGCTAATATTTTTTTGCGTTCACCAAGGGTGACGCTTTTTTCCCTTTTTTTTTCTATTTTTTCCTTTTTTTTGAATTTGTTTCTTGCATGACGTATGTATCGCGATAAAACCGATAGTACGTTCATCGAGTGGCATGATTTTGATCAAAGAGTTTTTTTATCGTGAAATTTGGCGAATAAATATTCGAAAGGGATCGTTCGTCGGCACCGTTCCCCGATATTTTTGCGTCAAGACGTCCACTTGCCGTTCACTCGTTGGGGATCGCGCGATCGACTCCGTAGAAAGACGAAGGCAGGGTAGAAGGGTAGAAGTAGAAGCTAGAAGGTGGAAGGGAGATCGAGAACGCTAATATGCTGGCAGGCTTGCGATCGTTCATTGAAACGTTATGTACTGGTACGGAAGCGGTATCCTTTGACAGTTTACAGCCACCGGTAGCGTTCGTTTACCTCGGTAATAATCTCGTCTTTCTTCCCAAGATCCTTCGTATCTTTCGACGGATGGACGTTCGCCGTTTACGAGATCTTTACGATCGGGCGAGATTTAAATGTGCGCGTAAAGCTCGCTCTCGCAGCGCCGCCCCTTCGAACGTCGCCGAGCAGGTACGAGCCCGTAAACAAACCCTCGGAATCGTTCCTTCCACGTCCAGTCGGGGCGATCGAATTTTTCTTGCCCGCACCTTCCAGCGCCGAGCTATCGGTATGCGAATAGAGATAGACAGACGAATAGAAGCGAACGAAAAGTCGATCCGATTAATCGAAACGCGGTCCGCGCCGATAGCCGGCTTCCCGGGTACGAAACATTCGCACGTACGACTGGGTGCTTTTCTATTCTCATCGAGGACAAAGCCGAAGTAGAAGCAAAGGCAGCCGTGTACTTGGCATGATTTCGAGTTTACTCCTAACGAGGATACAAGGAAGGGAAAAAGGGAGGAAGAAAAGCCGAGGGGGAGGATGTGTGCGACGCTCGGTGGCAGGGTGAAAGAGAGACCGAGAGGCGAAGAGACGGAGAGACCGAGAGACTGGCAAGTTGAAAGAGAGCCCCCGAAGGCCCGAATATCGATCTCATACATAATTAAATACCGACCCGGCGGAGCATCACAAAGAGAGCTTACTTCGGCTTTGATCTGCTGACAGACGGGGCCCGTCATCGCAGACTTCAATAGGCGCTACTGAATCGCGGGGGTGTGCTATTGACGCGGCACAGCTCCAACTCGAGCTCGCGTTCGCGTTCGCGTTTGCGTTCGCGATCGCACTCGCACTCGCACTCGTACTCGCGTTCCCGCGGCTCACTTCGGACAACCGCTCCTCTACCGCCTAGCTACCTCTCCGCGCATTTCGCGTATTCTTCCACCTTCCTACGCTCTCCCTTATTCCTAGACGTTCGTTCAACCGGCTCGGAGGCCGAGCGAACGTTGCGCCGATTCAAGGCCAGCCGATGCTCGATTTTTTTCGCGCTCGCGCTCCGGCCTATCCGGCCTAGGAAATGGGAAAGCTACTACTCTTCCAAACGTATCGTCGTTTGCGGCGTTTAGACGCACGGCTACGCGGAGTCTAGGGCGATGCACGAGTTTTTCCGAACTCGATGACGTCAATAGAGCTAAGCGCGCGTCAGACGTAGGAAGGTATCGGTGGGTCCATAACTGGCATCCGGTAAAAAATGCAAAAAGCTGTCTCGATCGCGAAGGCGACGAGGCAATAAAAATCTCGCGGTATCGAGTGGTGGAACGCGGGATGAAATAAACACCGTATACCCTTGCTCCTTTCTTTCTCACCGATTCACACGTCCACTGTCGCGGTACGTGTGTCGAAAGCGTCTCACGGTGACAGGACGGATTTAATCGCGTTCAATGACGTCACTGCTGCTGCCCGGTTTTAAGTCGATGAATTTTAACCGTCTGGATCGATCGAGAATACGTAAATACGTATTTAGGACCAATCGATTCCAGTTTAGTTGCAATCCGTGCACACATTTCAGTCCTTCTATCGTCCGATGGAATAAGAAACGGAGCTAACTCGAGTCCGTCTCTGTCCCCTCGGTTTCTTTATACCGCGATCGATTATCTAATTAGCGGCTAGCTGTCGCGCGGAACCAGGGTTCGGCTTTGCGAACGATCGCGTCGGATCGAACGGCCTACGCGTAGATCCGGCCGGTAGAAATGCCAAGCGCGCTTCGCCTAAGTGGAGGATTACCGCCAGCCGTCCGCCCATATTCCTAGACGATCGCAACGAGGAGAGCTATATGCGTCGACAGTTATCTTCGTCGCAAATCACAGTGCGTGCCACGTGGCAACGCGTCCAGCACCTCGGCAAGCAACCGTGCCACGTTTGTCGCGATGCGACGTAACCATCGCGCCAACTGTGAACTGCGAACTGCGAACTGCGAACGCCGCGACCCGGTCTCTTTCTACTTGTCTGACTAGCGACGCACTGACCCACGTCTCCGCGTCTCAATCTACTTCTCCGCTACTTCCATCCCACACGGGACTCGGGACAGTCGAGACGCGGCTGTCAAACTCGTCGAATACGCACTCGCGATACGGATACGGGATACGTGCAAAAATGACGACCGTTGGCGGGTACGCAGCGTACCGTGTATCGTTTACAGCGGAGCACAAGGTACGACCGCGTTTGTGTACAAGCAACTTTGTTTCTCCTTTCACGCGTATACCCGTATGCACCGGAGAAAGGGAAGAGAAGGCGGGGACGGTTAAAGAGAGAAAAGGGGCAAACGATAAGAGGAGTAAAAATGCAAAGGGAACGCGGGGACGAAAATAGTAAAGTGAAACTCATCGGCGCGAGACTGGTCTCTTTCGACAGCTAGCGCGAGATCGGTTCTCGCCGTGCGGCGAGCCGCTAGGAAACTCGTCTCTTGGAGACGAACATAGAAAACGGAGCAAGATCGTGGGACTTGGACGAAGAGTTGGTTGCCGTTACTCGGCAAACTCGCTGGACTAGAAGCAACGCGAGGCATCGGCTGTGTTTATCGAGTCGGAGGATTGCGCGCGTTTATGGGGAACGTCGCATCGGAAAGAAGAGTCTCGGTTGTTTGGGTTATCGGTGGCCACGCGACCGCGACCTGCGACACCAGGGGGTTGCAGTTACTTAAAACGGAAACTCGTTAAGCCGGGAAACGACAAGACGCGCTGGTGGATGGCGAGAAAACGGACTCACCGTGAAGTAGTGGTTCCAGCGCGCAGGAAACGTCAGTCCCGATGAATCCTCGGCTCCGTGGCTACGTCAGGAGCGATTATCCTCGTGACGAGTACGGGAAAAGCAACGCGGCGCTTGGACGACGAGCATCGGGACTCGCGTGTCCTCCGTGACTCCCTCGACACCATATCACCGCGTCATCCTCACCGATCTTCCACCAACGCAAAGACAATAAAACGCACCACTCACTCAACTGACTCGGCGTTCGTCGAGCCGTACGTCGAGAGCCGTACGTTGTCCGTCACTTCGACCCGAGAACGTTTCTCTTTCGAATGGGGCTCGCGCGCGTTTCACCGGCCGTAACTTTTCATCGCGGCGGACGACTCGGTCGCGTAACGATTAATCGGGATTCGCGGGATCGCGACACTATCGAGAGGCGAGCACTGAGAAACGGACGAGTCACGAATTCGCGGTAACGTGCATGACTCGCCGACTGAACGGAGCGAAAGTAAAGACCCTCCCACGACGACAGCACGTGGCGCACTGACGGCTCCGCGGTCATCTTCCCCACCTCTGCCCCCTCCACCTCACCGCCGCCGCCAACGATGCACCCCCTACCTTCCCCTCCAACCAGAGGCAACCCCTACCTCGCTTTCCCCTACGCCATCCCCTTGCCCCTGGCCGCCGTTCACCCCCGCTCGAGCTCTCTTCTCACCATAGCTCTTCCATGCTACTCTCCTCCGCATCCCTGCTCCGTCTCTCTCTCACTCTTTCTCCCTTTCTCGCTCGCCGTGTTCTCGTCCCATTCCGAGCCCCGCACCAAACCGACTATCGCTCCCCGTCTGCCCTCTCGCCGTCCCTTTGCCAGGCTCCCCTCCACCCGCGGCCCTGACCTATCCCCACCTCTGTCACGCATCGGTCCGACGTATTTCTCTCCCCACTAGCGCCCCATTCCACCCACGCCCCCATCCCACTCTTGTCCGTTTCACAGAGGAAACTCTCTTCCTTGGTCTCGCGCGACTTCTTCACCGTGTCTTTCGGCCCTTCCTTTTCATCCCCCTTTCCATTTCTTCCGCTTCTCCTTCTCCTTCTCTACTCCTTTCTTTCCGCGCTCCTTTTCATCCCCTCGGTGTCTCACCCTCCTCGGGCAGCGAAAGCTACCCTTCGTCTTTTCTGCTCGGTTCTTCGGCCGAGCATAATTCTTTGTCTCTGTACCGGTTCGTTCGCCTTCCGCTCCATCTGACCGTTCCTCGAATCTCCGTTCGGTTCGCGGCGTCTCCGTTCAAGTTCGAGAGTTCCGGTAGCCGGCAATTTTCTCGCTAGTTTAGCGCGCGCGAGACGCGTAAAATCTCCGATAATTTCTCCGGCCGTTCTTTCCCTCGGCCTGGATGCGTCCCACGGCGAGTGCGCGTGTCTGCGGTCGCGTGTTTCTTCGTAGGTGCTCGTCTATCAACGAGAAGAGCAACGTGGATACTGTGAATAACGAAGGACTAACGAGGTGGTGAGCGAGAGAGAGAGAGAGAGAGAGAGAGAGAGAGAGAGGGAGAGAGAGAGAGAGAGAGGAGTCGCGTCGAGAAACTTTCCAGTCGACGGCGCCGCGCCGCGACTCGTTGACGAAGAGAACAGCTATTTCTAGGTGCGAATCTTCGACATCGAAAGAGTCACCGTGACGCGGCCGCGCGGTCCATATTACGTAATCCCTCGTGACGATCTCGTTAAAGTTGCTTTCCTTAAGAGTACAATTTATAAACGGTAATACGATTTGCTTAATAATGATTTATTACGCGCTTACGATACGGTTTGTAGCCGTAAATATTTCGGCGATGACATTTATTGCTTCGGTGTAACGGGAGTCCGCGCGCACCCTTTCGTCTGAGAGGTTTGCTAGGCAGCAAAGTTCCTCCGGAGCTAAGCTCACGAGCGGTGGATTAAACTTGCACCGGATACGGTTCGAAGGGTGAGCCTAAACGCACCGCACGCCTACCCGCCTGCCCGCGCTCGGCAAACCGCGCCGCGGATCTCTCGTCCGCTCTGCTTGCCACCCAGTTTACCCCTTTCCGAGCAGGAACGAGACCTTAAACGACCGTGGCAAAGCGCGGCGAGTCGCGAAGCACCGAATCGGAGGCGCGTTCCGCTGGCCCTTGTTAACGCAGGAATGTAAATCAACTCGTAATAGCGTGGCAGCCGGGGATTAAGCGGCGCGCGAAGAGCAGTGGTGGTACGGCGAGAAGGTACGAAGCGCCGGCGAGACAAGACCGGCGACAACGACACCGACAACGACTACGATGACGCGCAGGGCGACGACGACGACGACGACGACAACGACGACAACGACAACGACGGCGACAACGTTGGCGACGGCAGAAGCTGTGGGACAGGGACACGGGCAGGGACAGGGACAGGGATGAGAGTCGATGGGTGGTGGGAAGAACGGCAGCACCCTCTCCTCGAGCCCCGAAGCATTAGGAGTTCGGTAATAAATCTCGTTGAAAAAACACACGCGCGCACGTACAGGCACGTATACGAGAGCACGCGCTGGTGCGCGTATGCACGTATTCCGAAGCAGGGCTCTCAGACTGCTCCACTCTCTTCCTTGCGTCTATCTCGTTCGGCTCGTACATCTGTGCTCCGCGGATGCAACGAGCGCGAGAAAGAGAAAAGCCGCTAAAGTGTAAGGAGGGGGTCATACCCCTCCAAGCTTTAGATCTTTCCCCGTCTCTCCGTCGCGGAGCACCGCGTCCGACGGCAACGAGGTCGACATGATCTATGCACGCCGTGCAGAGGCGAGTGTCACCGTTTGCTTGATGCATCGGTCCTCACCTGAGCCCTCCCCTCGACGACTTTTCTTGGCCGTGCCCATCACCCCCTCTGCCGCCACAGCTTCGCGGATCGGTCGTTTCGAGTCTTCTTCGATCCTCGATCGCTGCTTTTCTCTTTGCGTCGTCTCTGGTCCGCGCTCGCTTTGCGGGTACGCGGAAATCGAGGGAAAACGAGCTGGACGAAGAAAAAGGCAGGGCGAAAATTCGTAGAGCGAAGGGAAGAAAGCTGGGGAGAGGATAGAAAAGGAAGGAAGGGAAGGAGGGAGGGAGGGTGGGAGGGGCCAAGTTGGAGAAGAAGGCCAGACGCGAATAGTACGACGACGATGGTTACATTCTACGGATCAGAGAGCTCGATAGCGTGCCGAAGTCGAAGCGAACGGCAATAAATCCATTTTTCGTGAAGGGTCGGTCGAGGGGCGAGAGCGAGCCAGGGTCTGATTAGCAGCCTGACTCGCCGTACAGGATGACAGCCGGTGAGTTATAATATTGCCCATCCATCTATTTATCTACTCCATCGCCTCTCTTCTCCCCAATGCTACGTTCCTGGCATCCCTCTGCTCCCTCGTTCCCGTTGGCTCTCTCACACGCTCCTTCGTTTATAGCCGCGCGAACGCGACTTCGTTCCGTTCGCCAAATACTCGGAACGTCCCACGAGATCGACCCAAATCGATAGGCCGCAGTCGCCGGTCAGCAGAGTTTAGGGAAATCGGAAATCGCGAGGTAGCGACGTAGCGAGTGGCCAGGCAAAGAATTAAGCTGCACGGATATCGCGCGGAGGGTGGCGACCGGTCGCAAATCTTCTCGGGGATGCGAGCGGCGGGACACCTCTCTATACATTTTGAACTGGAAAGACGCGACGTCCCGAACTTTCGACGGGAACCAGTTCATATATCTGAAGTATGGCTGCCATAAATAAGCGACCTGTCCGTTTGCTCTGTTCACCCAACCTCTTGCAAATCTTTCCTCTCCTCTCTTCTCCTACCCCGCTGCCTCTGTCCTCCTTTCTCTTTCTTACCCCCCGAATTTCTTCGGATCGTAATATCGAGGTCGTGCGTGGCAAGCTAGTCGCCGAAGAAACTATCCGGACGAGAAAACACGAGCAAGGGTGCAACGCTGCTGCTCTTCCCCTTCCTTTCGCATCGGCTAGTCCAACTTGCCAACCGCTCGTTCCGCGCTTCGTTCCCTTTTACCCCTGCTGCTCTACCCCCTTCCTCGAATCTTCTCGCGCAGAAATGCGCGCTGTCCGGTTTAGGTAAATCATCGACGCGACGAACCCTCCGTCGCGTTAAAGTCCGACCGCGATGAAGCGACGCGTTGCAGAGGAAAAGAAGAAGACGAAACTGCGATCGCGGTGCGGTCGCGTTTCTGCAGCCAGATATCGGGCGAGCGAGCGAGCGAGCAAGAGAGCGAATGGAGCGGAGCGGGAGTGATTTATGCTAAGTCGCTGATGCTGGTGAAGCGGGGGCCCGCGTGTACGTTCTCGGGCAGCCATCTTGGGGTCCCTTCGTTTCTTCGAGGACTCGGATCGATTGACAGACCTGTGCCCGATCGCCGCTTAACCGACTCTCCTTTCTTTCGCCGCGCTACCATCCTTTCCCACTCTTTTCTTTTTCTTTTCCTTTTCCTTCTCTACGCGCCTAGGCTTTGCTGCATTTTTCTTTGCTCCAGCGCGCCGATTTCTATTCGAAACGGCGAGGTAGCTTTGCGATCGGACAACCGCGGCGCGAGTTGCGGAGCGGTGACGAGAAAAGATGCGCGAAAATTGCGCGAGTGTAGGAGAGGTAAGGGAACTGAACGCGAGGTTGAGTCGAGATGAGATGCGCGGGCGAGGCGGCGGCCAGGGAAGGAGAAGAAATCGTCAAGCGAGTAGAAGGTGAGCGCGACTCGGTTTGCGGGCAGGCGAAAAGTCTCGCGTGTCTCCGACATTCCTTTGGTCTCGTCTAACCGTGAAAACCGCGCCACCGTCCGTTCTGATTTCTATCCGTCAGCGTTGGTCAGATTTACGACGTCGCAGAGGGGCCCGTGTGGCCCTGTCGGAGGGCCCGGGGGTCCTCGTGCAACAATGAAACCACGCCATTTGTCACAGAGGCGCTTCCTCTGCTTCTAATAAACGTTCGTCCTACCGTCGTGGTATAGTCGTGCTGCAACGTGCAGCACGGATCGACCTTTGCTTTTGCTCCAAGGATCGTGATCTCTCCAGCAACCACATTCTCCCTCTTTCTCTCTTTCTCTCTTTCTCTCGTCTCTCATCTCTCATCTCTCTCCTCTCCCCACCCCTTTCACTCTTTCTCTTTCACTTTGGTAGCCTGCCTTTTTGTCGCTCTTCCCTCCTTTTCGCGTTTCCTTTCTCTTTCCACCTTCTTTCTTTCCCGTTCGTCTCGCCGCGCCTTCCATTGCTCCCTCTCGCTTCCTTTCGTACTTCCACAGCCTGTTCTGTTCTGGTCCGCTCGCGGTTCCGAAAGAGAGACCGAAACGCGAGACAGGGTAAAGAGACAACGAGCACGATGGGATGCATCGTGGCCACGTTCGTACTTTCACATGCCGGCACAATGCACCGGACCATCGAGAGGAATTGTCATACAAATTGTCGCTTATTCAACGACGATACCGAAGCGAGGATGTACGGCCTACGAGCCGGTAGCTCCAAAGCAACCTCGTGCCGCCTTTTTCCGCAAGCCTGCCGTTCCAAACCAGTCCGAGTCACGTTCCTTCATCTAGACTGATCGGACCGCTGCTGGAGCGCAGCGAAATTTGGCCTATTTGCGAGGGCGAGGGCGAGAGCGAGAGCAGGGAAACGCGAAAACGTACGGGTGCGCAAGCTTGCTAGAGTTGCGCTCGCAAAGGATGGAAGACACGACCGGTAGCTCGCCTGCCGTTGCCGTTGCTGGCTGCCGTTTCGTAAGCGGAGGTCATCCATAGAGTTCCCAGCCGCCAGATTCTTTTTTCCCCCAAACGTCACCGTCGATATTTATGGCGAGCCATAGAACCGAGGGGTTCGACTACTCTCTGGGTCTCGCTACAGGGCAACAGCCGAACCAGGGCCCCGACGTAATTCTGTCAGCGTCACGCTCTCGGGCCAGATCGACCTCGAAACAACCAGCGAAGAAGCAAGAGAAGGAACGAGTAGCCGAGCGAGGGCGGGGGCAAGGGCGAGGGTAAGAGACGAGGGGAAAAAAAAAGAGTCAATGGAATGCTTGCAACGGTAATGTCTCCGTGGTAGCGAACGAGAATTCACCTCTCGCTAAGACATCGCATATGCGTACGCCGACCCTTCCGCTCCACGGCGAAGGTAATCGTATCGGCCAAGTTGCTAACTCGCGCCGATATTCTTTCTTCCGCTTGGGTTTGTTTTTTCGAGGAAACCGTGTCCGAGAAGGCGCAGGGCAGCCCTTTCGCCTGCGCCGAGGCAAAGTTGGCTCGCCGTTCGGCGAACGGTGCGTGCGAAAAAGTTATCGACGCGTTAAGCATCGAGCACGGCGAGGAAGGATGGCTAAACAATACGCAGCCGCGCCTTCTGCGAGGAGATAAAATCGCGATCGAAGAAGATTGCGGTCGCCTCCTCGCAGGATCCCGTAGAGCGTTTTCGTATCGAATCGATTTCACGGAACGTCCGCGCCTCCGGTTCGGCTGCTTATGCGATATTATATAAAGGAAATCATGTGAGAAGGGACGCACGAATGGACGGATGGACGGATGGACGGGTGGACGGATGGACGGATGGACGGGTGGACGGACGAACAGACGGATAGACCGAGAGACGGATGGATGGACAGGACAGGCGAAGGTGCGTACGGAGCGATCAGGTTTGAGCAGCTGTCTGCAACCACGTCACTCAAGTTCAGTGTGTCGGGTTCGCGGTGGAATGAATGCCTTTCATTATGAGTCTTATCTCCTGCCCGATCTCTCAACCCTTTCTGCCTCGTCCTGCACTCCTTTCTTCGTTTCCCCTCTTCTTCTCGGCCTCGCTTCGCTCTCGGTAGATTCGATAGAGCGGGACTCGCGTTCCCGGAGGATACGACGAAGAAGCGGAAAGATCGTAGCAGAGGGAAAGAAAAGGAAAACGTTATCGTGGACCGAAGCACAGCCCTCTTTATACCTGAGTACCGCGAGATTTATCGTGGGTAAACCTGCCGACTTTTTCTTTCCCCTCTCTCTCTCTCTCTCTCTCTCTCTCTCTCTCTCTCTCTCTCCCTCTCTCTCTCAAACACCCTCTCCTCTTTTTTTCTTTTCTCTCTTTTCTCTTTTCTTTTTTCTCAACGGGGCATCGGCAGCGACGCATCGACCGGTCTCCAGGGTCGAGCGCAACGATAATTAGAAGGACTTGGCGTCTCGACCGCTTAGACGCGTGATTCGATCGATCCACCGCTATCCAGGGAATACCAACCAACGATGACGGAAGTTGACCAACTCGTCCACCTAGCCAACGCTAGCTCACACCTAACAACTGCCGATGCGGCGTAGTCACTTTCGTCGCACGTTTCCCAAGGAAATGTCCGTAGCCGCGACGCGCGTTCGCCGACAAATTCTCGAGGAGCTGGCGCTTTCGGAAATTCTTTGTGGCACGGTCGGCTGAATCGCGGAGATACAGCCCGCGCTCGACTCGCGGAACGCGGCCGTCTCGATCCGCACGTCGAGGGCGCGGCGCGGCGCGGCGCGGCGAGGAGCGGCCGGCAATCGGTGTCTCGCTGTAAGATTGATGGTTCGTCCAACGAAAGGGTAACTCTCGGTATGCGTGGCCGTTGATATTGGCGCGCGGAGAGGCACGAGCCGGTACGCTGGCGGGGAAGGCTAATCGCGTTTAAGCGAGGCCAGTTGCGGTCCACGTTCGGCAAGCGGGTTGCGCGAAATTTCCGCGGCAACTTGTCGCAAGATTCGGCCGTTGGACGACGAAAAACGAAGGGGTTGGCGCGAAGGGAAAATCGGATGGCGGAGGTTGCGGGATCGGGCGAGCGATCGCCTAGCGCCTAACGCTGCTATCGCGGACGAGCACCGGTTCATCTTGCGGAGACAGCGCGAATCTCGTGGTCCCCTTTGGAACGTGTAAACGCCGCGATAGGTACGGCGGGGCGCGGCGCGGAGCGGCGCGGCAACGCGCACGCGGTGACAAGCCGGACAGTTTGACACTCGACTTCCTAACGATCGGTGCGGCCTGTCGGAGAAAAAGGAAGCTTTGAATGCCGATTCTGCGGGCCGCGTGATCGACGCGTCGTCTCCCTGTCAGGACCGTCTCTTTCCCTCTTTCCATATCCTAGATTTTCTTCTACCAGCCGTGGCTTTGTATGCCGACCCATTCGAGTTTAACGTTTATTGTTTGCGCGCGCCCGTCTTTGTCCTCCTCGTCATTCATCGGGCACGCTCGCGGTGCTTCGCGTCGCACCGTTAACGCGCCTTGTTTTATCAACGAAATTCACGCGACGCGACGCGCAGAGACGCGACGAGACGCGTCCAGCAGTGGAGCAGCCTTCCGAAAACCCCGTCGCCCTTCCTAGTCCCTTTTGCGAGCCACTCCGATCATCGATCGCGAAACGTGTCAAACCTCCAACGGGAGATCCCCGAACGGATACGTCTCGCCGCGACGATGACGCTAGTAGCCGTTCGCGGACTCCGACCAAGTCACGAGCAATTGGTTTCGTCGTCTTCCTCGCGACTCCGTCACTTCGAGCAATTGACTTTGATCCGTTCGTGCGCGCGTAACATTGAACGCAATTACGGTCAATTTACGATGCCTCTCGGTTTCTCTCGCTTCCCTCCCGTTAGAGTAACCGGCCGAAGGTGGAACGCGACCATCGTTCCGAAATCTTGCCCCTTTGACGATCGAGAACGCGTCGGCAAGAGCATCGGTGATCGAGATTCGCGAGGGAGAGCGGCTGCATTGAGATATCTTGCGAAACGCCACGGGGGTCCGAAGGGAGTTGGCCGACCTCCTCCAGAGGTGGCGAATTCAAACTACTTGGCGCTCACGCAACGACCGCCGTTTACCTTTTCGTGATAGCTCCCCGTTAAACTTGGCCACGTCGAGTGGACCGCGACTCGTCGTATAATATTACATCCTAGGTGGATTAGGCAAGGAGTAACGGCTCGTTGAAACGCGACAGCGAACAGATGCGTGCCGGTGGATCGTGACGAGCGTGCAAGAGTATATAGCCGCACGCGCAACGCGATCATCTGCCATCGGTGCACCTCCCGGTCGTTAAAATCGAGTAGCTTTCCCCGGCCTCGGTTGCGTCCTGTTTGGAGGGAATCGATGCCGCGAGAGCCACGCAGCGTAATCGCGGGAAGAAACGGACGAAACGGCGAGCCGTGTAAGGGCGGGAGGGGTAGATAGGAAGAAGACGGTTTTACGTTCGTTGGGGGCGTCGGTATACGGTATACGGTATACGGTATACGGTATAAGGTATATACGGTACAGGGTATACGGTGCTGGGTGTAGGGTAGAAAAGGTAGTCGGTAGTCGGCAGTCGGGTAGTTGGCAGTCGGCAGGGTGGTCGGAAGGGGTGGTTCCTACCGAAGGAAAATTTCGACTATAAATAGCAGTGTATTCTAAACGAGGTACAGAGAGCGCATTGGATCTAAATTATGAATTTCATCAGCGGCAGTCTGCCGTTTCATTCCGCGTTTTAGCCTCCCACTCGGGCTGCCCCAACCCTACCGAAACGCTCTTCTCACCCCTTCGTTTCCCGCGTTCCCTTTTCACCGTCCTCCTTCCGCCTATCCCTCGCTTCTTTCGTGTCTCTTCTTGGTCGTCCGCGTTCGCTTTAGCCTTCGCGAGGTTTCCACGGATAGCCGCGTCCCTCGACGCCCTCCGCCACCCCCCAGCGACCCCTTTTACCGCTACCGCCAGAGATGAAAAGTTCTGGCGAAGACATAAAAATGCGCCGCTGCATTTCCCTTTTAAAATAACGCTCTTTGCTCCTTTTTCAGTTTATTATTATCAAGTTGTGCAGGCTGCTCGTTCGCCGTGCCCTTTCTCCGTCTTGCTCGCGCCTCCTTCGCCCGAGTTTCCTCCAGCCCGGACACCGAACCTCGGCCCCGATCATATCTTTCCCTCTAACGCGGCAAACTCGCGCCTTTTCACCCCCCTCTCTCTCTCTCTCTCTCTCTCTACAGTCTCTCTTCATCGCAACTCTATTCCCAACTCCGCGTTTCAGAACTTGCCGTTATGAGAACGAACGTCCGATGTTTACCGGAGTATACGCGCGATCGCGACCGCGACCGCGAGGTGTACGCGGCGGCCAAGATCGGCTAGACATCGACGCGAGATCGACAGATGCGAGGCGTCTGGGCATAGTGGAACGGGTTAGCCAGGCAAAGGAGAAGAGGAAGGAGACAAAGGACGAATTTGGTTTCGTCAGCGAGGCGACCTTGAATAGAATGACGAGCTCGTGACGCGAGAAAGCGTCCGGTTCGGAGCAGAAGCGAAGCTCCGCGCGGCTATCCTATTTATAGGCGGCCTGGCAAAAACACGAACGATGACGGCGGGGCGCGAAGTGCCTTCTCTGAACCTCAACGGAGCGACTGGAGAATCGAGTCGGAGGAGGAACGAACGCGATGGAACGAGACGCGAGAGAAGAGCCGGGCGAAGAGGAACAAGGCGCTGGCAGCGGGAAGCAAGATGACGCGAGAAGCGCGAACCGAGAAGGCGAGTGGCACAAGACGGACGGGTTAGGACGAGACGAGACGAGACGAGACGAGCCGAGAGAAGCGTGAAGAGAAGAGAAGAGAAGAGAGCTGGATCGGGAGCAACGTATGCGAAAGGAGGAGAGAACCGTCGATCAAACGTCGCGAACGTCCGAAGCGTCTGTCTGGAACGAAGACGTCTCCATCAGCCGTCAGATCGAGCCACACGTTTCTCGCTCCCCTCGTTTTTATTACCGCTTCAGGGCCGAACCTACTCGGAGCCGCTTGGTCGGCCAACGAGATTTAACGGCGAACGATGGGACAACGGGAACGGGAACGACCGCGAATCGAAGATCGATCTTCCCCGTGGATAATCTTGGACGGACGATAATTCGGTGGAAAGTCGGAGGCGGGAAGGAAAGCGGAGTTGATCCGGCGGAGCGGGTGGGAACGGTCGGAGAGGTAGTTGGCGAGCAAGCGAACCGATAAAACGAGCAGATAGGTGGCTGATACGGGATACAGGATACGGTGCGCGGGATACGGGATACGGGATACGAGAGCGACGCGACGCGATGCGACGCGCTCCGTCCCAAAGTGTTGCGGCTAGTTGCGACGCGGTTCAACGTATGATTATCCGTTCCCCTGGGGACCGAGTCGGCGGAAGAGAAACTACGTAGAGATGATGCTGCGCGAAGGGGAGCAGAGGAGGAGGCGGAGGAGGAGGTGGAGCAGGAGGCAGTGGAAGAGCAGGAGGTGTAGGATGCAGGGACGGTTATTAGTTGCCACGCCGTTGTCGTTTTATCTTCGTGCCCAATTAGCAAATATCATTCCGTAATGCAACGTGACGGGGCCTCCTCTGAAAAGAGTGCAGCTGCATCGGCATTAAAAAAAGGGTAGAAGAAAGCGACGCTCGAGGGTTGCGGGTAGACAGCGGGGCAAAGAGAGCGTAAAAGAGGAAACGACAAAGATAGCGGCCTCGGCTTTTTTATTGACATTTTAAAAGGTGCCCGAATAATACCGGCCGACGTACGTAATAATTATTGCCTTGCTCGCGCTACCGATCGGTAATACGCGCAACTCGTCTCGCCACCAACGCGCCTCGCCTCGCCGGAAAACCCCATCGACCCGCGATTTTAACCCATCCGCCGACTCGCATCGCATCGCCTCTCCTCTTCCCCCTTCGCTCCGCCTCGCCCCAATTGTAAATCGCGTAAGTAACGGCCGATTAATTACCAACGCCAACACAGACGCGGCGAAACGCGGCGACTTGTCCAAGATTCGGTCGTTAGGCGAGTCCCTCGAACGTCCCACGCGCGCTCGCGGTTAGAGCGACTCGCGTCACCCGTCAATTTATTCGTTTCTCCTCGCCTCGAACGCCCGCGGAATCTCTCCGAATCCCACGCGAGCGCGTCGTCTACGAAATTCGAGGGGAACTCGCGAAGCAGAGACGAGGCGTTATCGTGGAGAAGAAGGGGAGCAAAGCCGAAGAAGAAAGAGGGAAAAGCGAAGGAAAGCGGACGCTGGATCGAGGGGCTACTAGACGCGAGATAGATCGACGACGGGAACGACGAGCGAGAGAAGGAAGGCGAGCAAACGCGAAGGCGAGCAAAGGCGAAGGCGAAGGCGAAGGCGAAGGCGAAAGACGAAGGCGAAGGCGAAGGCGAAAGACGAAGGCGAAGGAGAGGCGAGGACGGAGCCGAAGAAACGACTGGTTGGCAGTGCACGGTGGTCAGTCAGGTCGATGTCAGGCCGCTAATTGGCAGCCGTGTCGCATAAAGGTAGCTCGAAGCCGGTTTGTGTAGCTGGCTGCTCGTCGCGTAATTCGTAAGCGGTTCTTGCCCCTTCTTTCGTCGACGCTCCCACCCATCCTATCCTCCCTTCGTCCATCTTTCTCTCTTCCTTCGTTTCCCGGCTCGCCGAGCTACTCGTTGTCCACCCAAATATCCCTCTCGACCTCTCGCCCTCTCGTCCTCTCGCACTTTCGTTACACGCCGCTGCCTGCACCCCGCGACGCACCCCATCGTCCCGTTCCTCCTGCGAACACCTTTCGGCTCTGCTTCCCTTTATGCGTTTACGCGTCGCGCGTGGGCGAGTTAAACGGAATGGACAGGCTGACAGAAAGAGCATCGAAACGAACCACCGAGAGAGGAACGGAGACAGCCGAAATAGAGAAACTGAGAGAGGAAGAGAGAGGCGGCGAATCGACGGAGAAACGATTCCTCTGTTGCATACCTAAGAACTCGACCACGGTTAGTTCTGCTTCGACACCCCAACTATCCCGGTGGTCTTGGCGCGTATTTTCCCGCAGGTTGCTCCAGAAGCGTGGAAGCGCGAGAGCGTGAAAGCGCGCGAGAGAGCGATCGAATGGAAAAGAAGGGGGTGCGCGCAACCCTTTGACGAAAGCGGAGCGGTCGCGGTGGTGATCGTCGACGGTGGCGAGAGAGAAGATGAGCGGCGGAGAATAGCAGGGGGAAATTGGGAGTAGGAGGTGGAGGCGGCGGCTGTTATCTGCACCGCGGCTGACACCTGACGGATAGCCTGGCGTCGGCAACGCGGGATATTAATTTGGTAATTTATGAGGCCCGATTAGGCAGCGCTATCTGTCGAGCTAATGCGCGAACCGTTGGCAGGTCATCGCCAAAGGGCCTGTGTTACGAGCCGCTAGAGGCCCTTCCACCACAGCCAAACATTCAAGGGACGTTCGGCGACTTCCGTCCGTCCGTCCGCAATATTTCGAATCGCCGCGACATCGCCACGTCGGGCTGCCCACCCTTCGGCAATTTTTCAGTCCCAACGAAGGAGGCGCGCACGGAAAACGCGCCGCTGCTTCCGGAAGGTATAGAGCAGCGCGAAGAGATCTGGTCGCGACCCCGATCGAGGCAGCGGAGCCGCGTTGCTTTCTGACGCGTGATAGATGGACGCACAATGGAAGAACACGCGTGCCTGCGTGCGCGTTAGCGGCTCGGAGCTCGGAGCTCGGATCTCGGAACGTGTGGGTATGAACGTAGGTGGATGAGGATGAATGGCTCTCGTCAAACGGAAGGGACCGCCCGTCGTTTCGCACCGTAATACGCGACCGCGTAAGAAGCACAGTAGGTCGGCTTATCGATGACCGGACAGCTACTTACGCGGCGCAGAACAAGCCACTTACCGGGTTCAAAGTCTCGCGAGTTGTTTGTCACTCGACCCTTGACAAGCCGGTCGCGGCAACCGCTTCCACCTTGCGCACCGTCGCAAATTTCCCGCGAGCGATAGATAGCGAGGATCGATCGACGCGCGCGGCCACCGGTAGGAACCACGCGTAAACCTTGCGCACCGAGGAACGTCGACGCGTGCCGTAAACTCGCCGAAGGACGAGATTTCCTCGCGCCGGGCGCGAGCTTGCATTATCAAGCAGAAAACCGACATCGTCCTCCTAAGGACTATAGTTATCCTCGACAAATTACGTGCTCGCTCCGACTCGGCGTTGCCCCGTCGTTCGCGCGTCATCTTGGCAATTTATCGATAGCCGCGAGCCAACCGAGAGAGATCAAAGAACGCACGGCAAGAACGAGTCGCGCGTCCGACCGGCGAATTTCCGCAACGTCGTCGAAAAGTTCTCGCCGGGGCGAGGGAAAAAAGGCGGCAAAAGTTAGCCCGTTCGCGGCGAAGGTCGCGGGGGTGGCGGAAATTAGCGCTGGCGCGTGAACGATGCGATATTGGATTCGGTGGTGCGGGTCCTTTAAACCGATCGCAGCCGATGACGCTCGGGAAAGCAGAAAGCGTCGCATCGAATGGGAAAGACAATAATCGAGTGTAAACAACGGAAAAAAAAAAAGCAGAGAGAGGGAAAAAAGAGGAAAAAATGGGAAAAACAAAAAGGGAGCGAGGGGAGGGGAAGGGGGAGGAAAGGGAAAAAAGGGAAAAAAAGGAAAAACAGAAAAAGAGGGAAAAGGAAAAAAAAGAAAAATACTTTCAGCGGAGTGGTAGCGCGAACAATGGTAGCCACAAATCAACGGGATTATGCCACTATTTCACGCATGGCTATGGCCGGCTCGCATGATAAATCAAGCTGTCGTTGGGCCACAATAAACAATAACATTTGGACGGCCGGCTGGCGGGACGGCTGGTACGACTCTTCTTCACTTAACTCGGTCATTCGCTCGCTCCAGCGCACGCTCCGATCGCACGTGTTATTTCCTCGGCCTCGACGCTCCCGAACGCACACCGGTTCTCGATAATAAATCGCTTCGGGAGGACATCGACGAGCGCGTGGGCATCTCGCCGGGGCCTGTCGTTCAACTTCTCGCTGCTTTTTTCCCTTTCGCGATAACCACGCTATTAAATCTGTCCCGATAAAGAGATCCTCGACCGTCCAATTTCACCCATTGCCGATTTCTCGAGTGGCCCGCGAAAAGCTTAGCCGAACGAACAAGCTCCCCTCGCTCCCCCGTCCGTACCGCGTACAAGGTGGCCGCCGCGCCGTATTATTTTCCACGGATCGATGCGAAACGCCGAGCCGAAGAATTCGTTCGTCCAAGTATATCGAGCCCGCGAACCGGTCGTGTACGGCGATCGACCGAGTGGTAGACCGTACCGGCCCGACTAATTATAGCCTCCTATTTATTTTATTTACGCGTATGCGCGCGGGCGCACTGCTGCTCTCGACACGCACACCGAGAACGGTGTAGTCATAAATCAAAATTCCATTTCAACGTTCTAACGAAGGATCAAATAAAACACTTTAATTGACGTTTTTACGGCGGCCGGCAGCCCAAGTCGAACTGCTGCCTACCCGCTCGACGGCTGACCCCGCTCTGGCTCATTCCCCTTCGAGTACGCGTGCAAGAACGTGCCCAAGCCGAAACCGAAACCGAAACCGAAGCCTAAGCCGAAGCCGCGTCAAGCGGAGTCGGAGCGATTTCCTCCCCAACCTGCTCCTTTTCTCTTCTCCTCTTCGATTTCCCAACCCCCTTCGATAAGTTAACCCGGCTACCGCGCGAGAGAGAATTCCTTTGCTTATGCCAAATTCGACGGCGAACACGGAGAAACGAAAGCTTCGCTTCGATGGTGGAGAAAAACGAAGAAGCACAGCGAACAGAAGAGTGGAGAGGAGAGGAGAGGAGAAGCGAAGAGGCAAGTGGAGGTAAAAGTAGGAGTGGGAGGAAGGTCTGGGATGGGTGATTATAGCGTCGCGGTTATTGTTAAGGGTGCGTCTAGCCGCGTTACTTCCCGCTCACAGTGATTATCAGTAATTTCACGGTTTTCGGAAGAACCAGCGTAAATATAGAGAATGGCCTCTGGCCACTTTAATATCGCTCCCCGCCGATCAATAATAATAACGGAATACGCGGTTCTTGTCCCGGCCTCGATATACCCGATGTATTATAGTAATTTCGTAGCACGATTTCTGCTCCTTCTCCCGCACGCTTTGGACCGTTGCCCGTTTCCAACGCCACGAAAAATACGGTCAATTTTCGAGGAATCGGGAAATCGCAGGAACTCGCTGCGAAACTTTTATTTATCGCCGCTTGCCATTTAATTTCTCTCGATTCACCGGTCGCACGGTCGCACGGTTGCATAGCTGTCGCTGGGACGCGACTCGAGGCGCGAAGGAGCAGCGAGAGGCGAAAGGGTTGTCGTCGAAGGGAGATCGCGTGGCAGAATTCGGACGATTCGGCGGCGCCAAAGAGACGCGGCGCGGCGGATTCGCAGCGAGAACGTCGAACGAACGAGCGAAACGATTCGCGGGGCAAACTCGAGACAAGCGACGAAAGGGCAGAGAGCGGAACGAAGAAGACCTCTTCTCTTCGATGCCGAGATAATCATACTCCACCTTCCACCCCTTTAAATATAAACACACACCCTCGTTGATGCGCGCCTCTCGTGCCTCTCGATCCTCTCCTTGCCTCTTGCCGTGCCTTTGCCAGTGCCTGTGCCTGCGCTTGTGCCTGTGCCTCTTCCCTTCTGCTACTTTTTTCTCTCTCTTCCGTACCCTGTTTGATGCTCGATTCTAGTTGTTTTGCGGTTTACGACGGTTCGCGTTACAACTGATTATTAGCCGCCCTTCCCCCTACCTTTCCCCCTTTCTTCCGTCTTTCTCTCTCCGTTCTCTCTCCCCTCTACCGTTCAGCCTGTCGCTCCTTCTCTTTCTCCATTATTATACGCGGCCATATACGGCCATTATGCCCAGGCCCCGATATACAACACAATCCGCCGTAATGCCGGCCATAAAATTAAATTAGGGTTATAACACGATTTTTCACAAAGGTTCTGTGGGCCGCGCCGAGCCGCGCCACGTTTTCAACCGTTGTTCTCTTCTTGAACGTCTTCTCGTGGCTCTTCGGCAACTACCTGCCTCCCGATCCAACGTACCTGCCGATATAACCCGATCGTTCGTTCGATCGCGTCCCTCCTGCTCTCGAAATCCTCCGCAACGCTAACCCAACGGTCGATCACTCCGATCCTTCCACTCAACTTCTTCCTATCCGCAATTCACGTGCCAAGTCCACCGTTTCTCAACTTTTCATCGTGCAAACGTTTATACGCCTTCCAAAACATGCTGCTCCTCTTATCGCTTACCGTCGCTACCCTCGTAATTACGTCGCGACCCTTCCCTCCCGATACGTTCCGATACACCGCAACTATCGACCATCTATTTAAGTTCGCGGATAATATTTCCCAGACTGTCCGAATGGTTAGAAACGTTTATCTTCTACCGATGCCCATTACGGATTCATAAGATGCAACGGTTTGAGATCGCGGGTCAACGCTGATCGTCGGTGCATCGGCGCATCGGCGAATCTGTATACGAAACGTCGTGTATTAAGGTCAATCGGTGGGAATATCCAGCGCGGTGTAAATCGGGTCGGAGAAGAGTCGAAAAACGACGCGTCCCAGTCCGACGTTTGTCAAAACTTTGCACGTCCGACGAATGTGTTGGCGGTGCGCGCGTGACTCGCCACAAGGGGATGAAACGCGAGCGTGCGTTACGCCACCCTGGACGCTCGTTTCGCGACGACAGATGACAGAAGAGAGAGGAGAGGCGAGAGGCGGGAGGCGAGTGACCAGCGACTCGATGTACGACTGAACGAAACTAATTAATAACTCGAGCATCGTTGTATGGGGATGATAGAATCGTTTCCAAGAACATTCGTGTTGTCTACCCTTATGAAGAATTCAACGAACTCGTGGATAGACGAGCGACCCTGGAGCCTCGGATAGAGAGATAGATAGATGAAGAGGGAGAGATAATAGAGCTGTGGGGGAAGCGAGAGGCAAAGAAGGACGAAGGGGCGTCGAAGAGGGAAACGGAGAGCGAGAGAGAGAAGCAAAGTTTCGGGAAGGAGAAGCCCGCGAAGAGAATTCGAGAGGCCACAAATCACAGAAGGCTGGTGTGAGGCGTTGGAAGTAGGGTTCGTCGGAAGGTGGAAGAGGGCCGGAGAGGTCGGAGGCAGCGATAACAGGGGGGTGGTAGGGTGGACGGTTGGACGGGTGGTCGGGTGGCCGGGTGACGGGGCAGGGTGGCGTAACCGGGTTGGGAACGGGGGCGAAGTAAGAGGTGGAGGCAGAAGCAGAGTCAGAGGCAGAGGCAGAGGCATAGGTAGAGGCAGAGGCAGAGGCAGAGGCAGAGGCAGAGGCAGCGGCAGCGGCAGAGGCAGAGGCAGAGGCAGAGGCAGAGCAAGAGGAGGAGTGGCAGGCTGCAGACGCGGGGCGCGACATGCTTTATGACGTCTGTTCATCACATCGCCCCAGTCTCATAAATTAGAAATCACCCCTTAGATAGCTGGCACCCATCTACGATGGCGTCAGTGCCGTATCGTGGGAGGCAGGGATCGCCTCCGACTCGTCCGATCCGCAAGAAGGCGGGGGAGCGAGACGGAAAGCGCGAGGAAGGGAGAGCGGACAGAGGGGCAGCACGGACGACGGCAATAATTTTCACCGTATGTCACGCCGGTGGAAGAAAAAAACTGGCCATGGCTCCGGAGGATCGTACAAACCGTTCCCGTTGACCCTACCGTTCGTTCTACGCTCTACGCTCTACACTCTACGCTCTAGACGCGCCCAGATAACTGGCTTCGACGCGTGAACACTGACAAGATCCCTTCCTATTTCCGATCTACCTACTACCCTCTGACCGCCAACCATCGTTCCCCTTAAATCGCTAGAAAATCAACGCCACAGCGAGAAACGACCGGTAAACTCTGCCAAAGGAGAAACTTTAGTCCATTACAGTGACGACGAATCTCATAGTCGCGACGCGACGCGACGCGTCACGCTACTCACACCCGACGTTCGCTACTCGTTACATCGATCGCTCGCTCGCCTTCGCGACAATCGACGTCGATTAAAATCGATGCGTAGCCAGCCGACTGATTGGCCTTCTCCGCCAACGTCCCTAACGTCGTCGCGCGTCTTTCTTCCACGCGTACGCGCTCCTCTTCTCTCGCGGAGCTCTTTGCAAGCGCTACTTTCTCCTGTTCTTCGTTCACCCTGCCGCGCTTTACATCCCCCTTTTCTTTCCAAAGAGAAGGACGACAAATGCGACGAACTGTCACCGTGCCAAACATCTTCCGCTCCTCCCTCTACGTATCCCTTCTCTCTCTCTCTCTCTCTCCGTCTCTTTCTCCTTCCTTTCTCTCCTTTTTTTCTTCTCCTCTCTTCTCTTCTCTTTCCTCTTCGGCCTCGTTTGGCTCCCATTTTCACCTGGCTATCCGCCTGCTGGCCCCTTAACAGTTGATCGCGAGTCACTGGGCCGTCAAACTTTGGAGGAACGCGCGGCAAGTTTGAGGAGTCGTCACTTTAAAGGTGAGCGATCGACGTCTCGAAGGATGAAGGCGAACGAGGTCGGAACAAAGTGCGACTCGCGGAGCAGCGCAAAGTATGAATTTGTTTCGAGAATGTCGGCATCGGGAGAATTTAGCCAAACGATGCAGACACGAATGGCATTTTGAGGCGAAGTTGGGTGAAAGCACGGTGAAAACAAATCGGAATCTTTACGGTGCTTGCGAGCAGACGGATTCGTTGTCGAGGAAACTTTAATTGGTTCTCGAATCCAAACGATTAATTAATCTTCGATTGACTCTCGACTACTAATGATTCATTACGGAAGATCCTCGGCTGCGCGGCAGAGAGGTACTCGAGGAGAAGGAAAGAGGTAAAGGCAGACGGGTAATCGTCGCGACTTTTAGTCTTTGCGAGGTTCCAGCGAAACCGACTCGATAGGGAAAGCTCGGGGAAGTAAGAGGGATCAATTATTTTTTAAGCTATTTGTCAGGGTCTGTGGCTGGGCGGTGAAACGGTGGCGTTGACGACTACGAGGGTGTTGGTTGGCGAAACGAACGAAACGACGAAGCGTCCAGCGTAGGATGCAGACTCCGGTAGACGGATGACAGGGCAATGGTCCTTGTCGCGATACTCGGTCGGTTCGTTCGATGCGGGAGAATACTGGCGAAAAGTGTGGCTCCGAGATACGGTGTCGCGAAGGGGTAGGATGTGGTGCAGCAGTGGGTAGTAGTAGCCGAGCAGCGGTGGTGGCAGGAGGATGAGGACGAGGACGAGGACGAGGACGAGGACGAGATGGAGAAAGGGGTGGAGAAGGTAGAGAAGAGTTGGCATCGGTGGTAGTAGCGAGAAGCAGCGGTGGTAGTGGTTGACGAAGAGGACGGTGGCGTTCACCACTACGTAGGAGGGTAGCGTTTATGTGAACGATACAGAGGGGTGAGCGAGTTTGGAGTGCGGATTCGACGGTGAGGCGAGGCTGTCCATCTCGCGGCACGTCGCGGTAGAATGGAGTCGTGGAGTAGGTCGAGGGGTGGGTGGACGGTCGAAGGTGGAGGAGGCGAGGAGGAGGAGGTGGTAAAATGAGGGTGGTTGGAGGTGGGTGTTTGAATGGGGAGGGTGGTAGCTGTCGCTCGCCCGGGCAGCAGACGTCTTCTGACCCGGCCGGTGGCTCAACTCGACTCAACTAGACTCTGCTTGCTGGCAGGAGGCAGCAGCCGGAGAAGGAGGAGGAGGAGGAGGAGGAGGAGGAGGTGGAGGAGGTGGCGCAGGGTGCGGGGGTCAGGGGAAAAGGAAGGTTCGCGGAGGAGACGCGAGCAGGGATAGAGAGTAGGGTGGGTAGGTGATGGCGATGGTGAGGGGCGCGGATGGTAGGTGCATTGCTTTTCACAGGAGAAGGTGGAGGAAGTTGGGGTCGTAAGGGTGGCAAGCGTATCGATCCGGACGGAGCTTGGCTGACGGCTGACGAGGCCGTCACGCGAGACGAGTCGAGTCGAGACGAGACGAGACGGGACGAGACGAGACGAGACGAGACCAGACGAGACGATACGGCTGGACCGACAGACCGTACGGACAGTCGGATGGACCGACCAACGGACGGATCGACGAACGGACGGACAGACGAACGAACGGAGAAGACCCCACTCCGATCTTCCCTTCTACCCCGGAGACTCGTGGAGAGTCGCGATGTTGGGGTGGATGAAGCGGCTAGCAGTAGTAGTAGACTTGCCTGACTGAGAGAGAGAGAGAGAGAAAGAGAGAAAGCGAGGGATGAAAAGGGAAAGAGGGAGAGAGAGAGAGAACATGTAGGAAGATCGCAACGACCAGAGGACGAAGGACCGAGGACCGAGGGGCCACGAGGGAAACTCGAGAGATACTGCTTACTTCCCCTTCGGGGCCTTCTCGTTGCGAAACAGTACCTAGATTGTACGTGCATGGCCGAATAGCTTGGCCACTGTACCGCGATACCGTACTTCCCTTCCTACCATCGTACTTTTCCCGCGTCCGTACGTTCCTACACTTGCAAACCCTGCCGTCTATACAGCTACGTCGTTTCGTCCCTCGAACACGACCGTGCATGCGTGTGCGTTTACGAGTTTTGGCTCGGTCTTCCGCGATCGCTATTTTCCAGCGGGATCTTTCCACTCTTCCAATCTTCCCTCCCAGAAGTCTGAACAAATTCTTGTCTCGCGAGCGGAACTCTCGATACTTGGATCAACTTTTACGACAACGATCGTTCTTCTTAATGAGGGACGCGTTCTCTTCCGCTTCGATCTACCAAGCGCCGCCGTTTCCAGCAAAAGAATTAAAAGAAAATCGACGACTGCACGGACGAATCCCGACCCCGAGGCACGCGTTAGCTCGCTCGCAAAAGGAGCCGGTGTTCGTAGAAAGGAAAGCGGAATAAGTGGAAGGTAGAAGTTTAGTTGGCGGCAGCCAACGACGAACAACGATGTTCTCGACCCCCACTTTGGCGAGGCACAGTTCCGTCCTTTGCCACCCCACTTGCATCGTCGAGAGGCCGTCTTTCTCTCGGCACCCTCCAGCGAGCCCACTTTCGCCCCTTTACCTACTCACCCCAATCTCAATGAGCGTCTCCGCGACTCTCGTTTCGCGCGTTACGACCGACTCGACGCGGCGATTTAGTTATCTGTGCGAAGAGCGAGCACAGTACGGATACCCCGAGGGAGCTGGCAAAGGGAAAGAAAAGTTGGGGGTGGCAGCGGGGCCTGTGCGTGCAGGGAATGGGAGAAGCGAGAGGTCAAACGCAATGCCGCTCGCTCTCTGCCTCCGCCAGCGCCGTCGTTTTCGCCTTCGCCTTCGCCGTCGCCGTCGCCCTCGCTCTCGCCTTCGCCTTCGCCCTCGCCTGGTGGTTCGCGAGCGTAGCCGCAAAGCGAGCGTTGTCGCAAAGGCAAAAGACTCTCGTCTCTCGACTCTCGACTCTCGACTCTCGCCGTGTGCAAAGGCCAAACACCGAAAGTCACTTAAGCGTGCCGGCACGTTCGACGCCAACCGCTGCAGCGGTAGTTCGTTTTCGAGTGGCACGCCGTGTCGTCGCTGCGAGGACACACGCCGTTGCGTTCGCCTTGCCCGATCAACGCCCAAGTCGAAAGAGAATTGGAAAAGGAATTCGTAAGAATGCTCCCCTCGCCGGCAGTGTCTGATAGCCTAGCGGCAACCACTCTCCGATCTTCCCTATCTTTTTCTAGCACCTCGAAACGCAAAGAACGCAGCGCGTTATTTCCTTCGATTCGATGGTGTGGCGCGGCGTGGCGCGGCGTCGCATCGCGCCGTCCGCCGAACCGAAGCTCGCACGTTTCTTTATAAGAATAGCTGTACGAGCGCTGCGAATTTATTCGCAAGTATAGACCGACGATATATAACTCACTCGGGTGTTTGTCAGGCAAACGCGAAGGTGAGGAGGGGAGAGCAGCGGAGAGGAGAGGAGAGGAGAGGAGAGGAGAGGAGCAACAAATCCCCTGGTAAACATAAAACAACGGTACTGCATCGGGACGGTACGGATACGCTTTGATGTGCTTCCACCACCCGCGAGCGTCTCTAGCAGCTCCTTTATGGCAGCCATCGGGCATCTGTCGTACCGCCGTCTTTTTCTCCGGCTAATTTATTAGCACCGCTTAGAGAATGGCGCGGAGAGAGATCCGGCAGCAGGCGCTAGTCCCGAGTCCCGAGCAGCGACGAGTCGCCGCGTCTCTCGGTATAAATCGGGAGACGGATCAGTCGGATACAGCGACGCTGGTTTTACGAGCATCGAAAATAGGGTGAGAGGACGCGAGACCGAGCCTCGCTGCCGCTCGCGCTTAACGCGATGAAAACTCTCTTCGCGTTAAATGATTCATTCCGAATGAGAATATCGACGACAGTGTGCCCGTCGTCGACTCCGATCTCGCCTCCAGCGAACGCGATTCGAGCCATCGTCTTGTCCTCGCGTCGCGCCTTTTTCCTTCTTTCCAAACATTCCGAGTACCCAATTTTTTGCCCCTCCATGGAAATTGCCGAGGCCCCGAGCAAAGGCTGCTTTTCGTTCGAAAGCAAACTCGAAAGTTTCACGGGATATATCGGCACGGTTGGCGCTTTGCAGCGAGCTGATTTGAGGACCGCGCCCCTGGAACCGCGTGAATGGCCGCGTGGAAACATCGAGACGGTTAAATAACCGCGGGCACCGTCGATGAGCTGACGGCGAACGATAAGAATTGGAAAATATCTATTCCCACGAGACGTATTATGGGGCAGAAGTTGTCATTCGTCATGCTTACCGTTCGCATACGAGCAAACGCAAATGTTATTCGAGAAATATGGTTGCGGCCGAAGATTAAAGCAAAAGGAAAACGGTCAAGTTCCTCCGCGCACTCTCATTTATCTCGAGATATACCGCTTTTGGCATATTTGCTCGTCGATGCGATATCGCGAGTAAATCATGATCACCGGAAATAATGGAAGCCGATTAGAAAGCTGGCTCGATGTACGCGTGACGCGACGCGGAAACCTCGAGCTCGAATCTTTCACGCATGGCTAATTCGTTACGCGTCGAAAAGGATTTTACATTTGTCATCGATGTATCAGCGAATCGTGCGACCTAATCGTTGTTTTCGACCGCGGGCTTTTCCATCGTTCGGAGCGGGGCGCGTCTCGTTCGTTTGCTCGATGCGTTGCAAAGCGAAGCTCGTCCGACGACAAGCTGTCGGAAAATTGTGCACGTGTAGCGGTACAAGTTATGCGGGTTGCCGGTTTCCGCGTGGTGCTGAAGCGAGCGAGCGAGCAAGCAAAGGGCACACCGCTTTTTCCACGGGGTTGAAGGATTTATGGCAGCGGAGGAGCCGAGGCTTCGAGGCCGAAAAATGCGTCGGCATTGTTTGAGGTGAAAGTTTTGCGCAATGGGCGTCGTTCGCCACGGGTCACCGAGGGTTTTTACTACGATCGCCAGTGAAATTTCTCCCTGCGCGAGAGGGAGCAGGTATCCGGATGAGCACGCTTCTCTGCTGTCCTGTAAGCGTCCTTTCCAGCAGCGCGTCACAGTCGCAGTCACAGTCACAGTCACAGATCGTCGTAAATTTTTTGGGCCACATTTGGCAGGCCTCGCGGCAGGTATGCGCACCAGAAAAACGTGTTCCTCGTTTCGTTTCTTCAAGGTTTCCGCCTTTAAAAAATACGGGTCTCGAAGGCTAGACTTTGGCTGCCATCGATTCGCTTAATTCCGGATTGGCGATTGTCGCCCGAAAGCGAAAACGAAAGCGAAAGCGAAGGAGAAGGCGAAGGCGAGGGCGAAGGCGAAGGCGAAGGCGAAAGCGGCGAGAAAAATCTTTTGCGACTTTTTGCTGGGCGACAGGCGACCGTTCTAAATATACTCGAAGCGGTAGAATTTTGGCGTTGGATACGCGAGGTCCGTCTGTCGTCGAATCGATCATTTTCATCCGGTTATCCCGGTTGCAGCGAATCTCGCGACGAGTCTCGTGGCGTTTCGGATGAAACCATATAGTACCGTGCTGGCTTTATAATTCCGGACCGCCGAAAATATCTGGTAGCGAAGACGGACGACGGCCGTTTGGATGCGCGTGCGCCGACTTAAAGCACTCTTCCTGCTTTATGAATGGAGCCGTGGATCACGAGTCGTGGATCGTGGAGAAACGCACGGAACGGCAGCCAACTCGATCGTGTCCTCCGAAGCTATTCGAGCGACGCTTTATAATTAGCGCGCCGCTATCGAGCCTCTCGCCGTTCGATTCACTTCGACGCTATTCCTCGTCGGCCAAATGTATCAGAAAAGTTCTCGGGCTGAATGGAGGAGCCGAGCTGCGATAGAGAAGCCAGCCAGCCAGCTTGCCGGAGAGTCGCCTCCGGTTTAAACGCGTGCTCGCCTCTTTCTTACCGCTTCGCACGCTGTAACGCGACTCGCCCCCTTCGATCGAAAAAGCCGCGAGCTCGAATTACCCACGAGTTTGCTTTTTCGGACATTAAGAGGAGAAGATGCCTTTAAACTGCACCTGTTGCGCCAGCTACGAATTTTCTGATAAATAGCCAACGCGTTAGACTAACGCGATCTTGAATCACCCATCGTTCCTGCAGTCGAAAAGAGCCGCGATAAATAATGCCAGCTTCCTACAGCCGATTACTCGAAACTTTAAACCAACCCTTCCACCCGTTTACGTTTAACCTTCCACTGAAACTTGCGGCCCGGCAAAAAGCGAGGAGCCTGTCGCGGATTCGCCTACACGCGTCCGATCGTTTTCGCCGTCTCGCGCGCCGCTGCAACCATCGCGACTTGGATCATTCGTCGACATTTTCGCGAGCATTTTTCAACGCGACAAGAGCCAACGTCTAGCGGCAATCTTTTCACGGTAATATACTGCTAATTAACTTCCTCGGAGTAGCAATCGCGGCACGATTGCAAACTCGATAGACGAGAGATCGATTCGTGCAGATCGGCGTGTTTCTCGGCTCCTTTCACCGGGACATCGTAAATTAAACGGAGAAATTAGCCCGAGCCACGCTACGCGATCCGTGAAACGTATTTTGTCGTTCCTTAACCCATTCGCGGCTACTTTCGCTGACGGCTTCATCGTACCGTGGTCCGCGTCATATTTGCCGCGAGCTGCTATTCGTAACCGATTCCAGTAACGCACACCGAACTATGTACTTCTGTTGACCGAGCCGCCCGCGATAAACCACGCGATCCGATCCATCTTCCAAGCTGATTCCAAACTGATTCGAGACCGTGACTAAATGAAATTCAACGACGGCTCCCGATACGTAATCGTTGACAAACGTTGACGTGCGTTTGACGTAAAAAGGATGCGCGACGCGAAACGGAGCGAAGCGGAGAGGAGCGGAGGAACGCAAAAAGCTGATCGAAAGCTGAATTCGCTGGGAAGCTCTGGCACCGCGGAAGCTGGCGAAAAACTGTGGCGTTTACGGCGCCGAAACTCCGTAGACTGCCGTGGATTTATGTACGCGGCGGGTATCCGCGCGCGCGCACAACGAGATTTATCGGCGCTTGGCCGAGTTTCGGTAGGGCAAGTTGAGTGAATTGTAAATGTTTCCGGCAGAACTTCACCAAGATGGCGTCCTCCACCAGGGGCGAGTTTGTTTACGCCTCATGGCTCCCCACGTGGGAAAAGCAGCATGGCGCGCATCGAGCGTTCAAACGCACGAATCCTATACCCGTTTCACCGCTCTTTTTCTACCAACGCCTACCAAATTTCATCCACTTCCCCAATTTTGTATCCGTTCTTTCTCTCTTTCCACCGCATCGCCTGACCATTTTGCCTTGCTTTTCGAACGAAAAGCTGCCTAAACCAGTTACCTATCCCTTACGGCTTGAACAGCTCCGATGCTAGTCGACGAGTTTTTTGTTTGAACGATAAAGCAACCAGAAAAATCGATTGTCATACCAGAGGGACGCCAGACGAAGAATTTGCATAGCAGATTTTTACAGGTTTCCTTGCTTTCCATCGAATAATTTATATCGCTCGCGTACAAGCTCGTACGTTTAAAGCTCCTCGTACAGCGGAGATTACGAAGGACGGGTTAAAGTTATAATTTCAACGAACGGCATTCTACGAGTGAACGTGAAATTTTCTTCGCACTTTATAGGAGTCGGTTTAGATTAACCGATGCGTAAAGACGTTTAACGTACGCGTCGCGGATAACTTGTGGCGGGTAAAATAATTTCGCCGTGTCGCAGGTTGCGGGAATAAATAATATGGTAATCGATTGTGGAATCGAAGGAAACGAGGGACGTCTAGAATCGATGAAATTTATCTCTTCATTAGCGGGTTATCTCTTCTATGCTCGCAAAAAATGTTGTTTTATCGAGGAGACGAATACGCGTATTCTCGGGAAATTGCCGGGTAAAAGGACGCACGGTAGGTGCTATCGGGCAACGCGCTACACGTGGTCTCGCGTACTAGACGAGAAAATAACAACGAAGGAATGTCGACCTCGCATGCCAGCCAACTTTCAATGTTAACTCTTACGAACAATGCGCTCTTTCCCTGTCCCCTGGCCGATGTTCTCGTGGAATCACCGAGAACTCGATTGCCGCGTACTATTTTTTGCCTGCTCGTTGACCGGCTAGCTTTCGTCGAAAATTCCTTTCTCCGCCACGCGGGCGGCAGTCGACAGCGGCGTAAAAGTTCAAGTGCAAGTCTACTCACATTTCATACGTTGCGGGGCGTGCTGTTTCCTTCGGGGCATCTGCGTCCTTCGGGGATGCTCGATTATCTCTGTGGCCTCCAGGTCTTCGCTCGTTAAACGCAGACGATCGGATCCGAAACATGTGACGGTCGTGTGTCGAATCCTCGGTCGAAGATCCGCCGCAGATCTTCCGCGGGAAACTGTTCAAAGTTTCCCTTCTCCGTGCACTAGAGTCACCCCCACACGCGCGTGTCCGACGAGCACTACCTCATCGCGATTTCCATCGATCCTTTTGTCGTGGCGATCGATTTTTCAACGATCGGTCTCATCCTGTCCTTGGCTTTCTCTCGTTTCCGCGAGCAACTTCGCAGCTACATCGGAGCCCGTGCACTGGCACGCACGAGCATCCACTTATACGCTATCGTGTACCAGCGGAATATTTTCCAGTTTCCAGACCCAACCACGGTCTTCGATTTCGCAGAGTACCGCGCACTGATTGCACTTGAACCGGCAAAAAATCCTGCAGTTTCCTCATCCATGCACGACTAGTTGGAAGCTCACTCCAAACGATCTCGCGATCACCGATGATATCGCGCGGATCACTGTCGCATCGCAACAAATATATGTACCAGCCACGGCTACGGACCTTGAGACCGCGTCACTGTTTTGAACCGCAGGACAACAGGCTTTGCTCGGACCAAGGTTACAACGTTGGACAAGTCGCACCTACGAAGGATCCAAAACAACGATCAGGACTCGGCGTCTAGCGAAAAAAGCGCGTCGCGACTCGTTCGTTCCTCCGTGCGTACATCGAGCAAAAACCGACGCGACACGAGCCTCGACTTGGACACTTTTTTCTCCACGCTACGTACCGGCGTCACTAGGACTGGCGTATGCACTTTCCGCGTCGCGTTTTAACGAAAAGCGGCACGACGACGACCGCGACTGCGACTATCGCGTCGACGATGCGGTCGAGCGCGAGGCAATTCTCGAGACGGAGGAACGAATCGTTGGGCCAAATCGCGATCCTCTGCTGGAGGATGTAGAACTCCGATGATCGCGCGATAAGTTGTCCACGGGACGTGTGTTTCGCGACGACGCCTTGCATCCACTCGGGACGCGCGCACGACACTCCACCGTACGTAGTTACGTTCGTACGTACGGAGCTAGCGAAAGCTCGCCCGAAACAGGAAAATGGAAGAGAGCAAGAGAAAGAGAGGGAGAACCGATACGCGATCGTGTTTATGTGCGTGCTCGTACGTGTGTACCTTGGAGACCAATTGAAAACACAAGGGTGAAACAGAGGAATAGAAGGAGAAATAGAGAGAGGGTGTGAGGAGAAATAGAGATAGAGATAGAAAGAGAGAGAGAGAGAGAGAGATAGGGAGAGAGAAAGAGAGAGAGAGAGAAAGAGAGATGGAATAAACGAACGGATAGATGTCGATGAAGAGAGGAGCAGAGGATCAGAGGAAGAGAGAAAAAGAAGAAAAAGGGGGAGAAGGAGAAAGATAAAGATAAAGATAAAGAGAAAGAGAGAAGGGGAGAAGAACGTGAGCAAGGTAAAGAGAAAAGAAGCGGAGGTGGAGGAGGAGGTGGAGGTGGAAGTGGTGGCTACCGTCGTTCGTGGATCGCGAAATCGAGCGGGCGGCGGTCCAGCGCTGACTGACTACGGACTGGCGTCGCGGCGGCAGCCCGCGTGGTGGGGGGCCCAGGAGTAGTAGTCCTCTTTCCCTCTCGACTCCGCCGCTCGTTCTCGTTTCCTCGCTTGCCAGCTCTTCCTTGCTATGCTTTGCTTCTTGCCCACTCTGCTCCAACTTCTCTTTTCACCTCTTCCACTGCATATTCGTACTTGCCTTCGCGTCCGCGTTCGCGTTTGAGTTCGCGTTCGCGTTCACGTCCACCTTACCGACCGATGCGATTCGCGAAACCCGAGCGATTATCCGAAACCGAAACCGAGGACTGGTCAGGCGTTAATGGCGGAAAAAAGGGAGCGCGTAAACGGAGAACGGGAGGTTAGGATGAAAAAAGGGGAAGAGTTGCAGCGTACGGACGCGTACCGAGCGGATGGACGAAATCGGAAAGACGATTGTTGGAGACGGTCGGTTTTGTTCGAGTACTTGTCGGTTCGACACCGCGGAGATAACGGCAAGGGGGCTGGTAGAAAGGTTAGCGGCGGCGCAATGACAACCGCTCCACGTCGCCGGATGCACTATCTGCTGCAACGTGATTGCACTCTGGTACCCACGCGCTTTCCTTTATTTCCATTTGCACAGCGAGCTCGCGCAAAAAAGGAGCAAACGAATCGCGAATAACGAGACCGAAAAGATGCGACGAAAGTTCGTCGATGGGCCCGAGGGACTGACGTTGCACTCGCGCGCGTAAGAGATGGTCGAGAAAGGAGGCGGGGTCCCTAACCACCTCGGCCCCGCTCTAAACTACGAGAGGGGAGAACCACTCTGCACCAGCGATACTCCTTTTCACCGACAGAGGCGCTGCACCACGTCCGCGCTACTACGGCCTCACGGATCCGCACCTACGAGTTTCTCAACAATTTCACCCCTTTTAGACTACAGCCTTTGCTGCCAGGTTTGGTAAGTCCATCACGCCAATTCTCTTCTATCGAAAAGCATCCACCGCTATTCCAAGCTGGTCTGCTTCATGCGATTTCCTCGATATTCGAGTATTTTACAAGCTAACCTCAAAATTTTAACGAAGAAACCGCAATCCTTTTGAAAGTGCGTATTTCGATATAGGATTTCGAAGCATTCGCGGGACTCTCCTAACCTTAGAGTTATCGTCTCGATACGGGACGAATCGTGAAAGGAAACGTAAAAAGGTATCGTAGCTGCTATCAGAAACAGTAGACGAGCGAAATTGAGAAGCATAATAGAAGTCGCTATTCGGATTTAGTTCAATTTTAAACGATACCGCGGGACAGCGGAATCGAAAATCGCAACGGCGACGCGACGTGCATCGGATGCAGCGATACGTTTCTCGATGTTTAAGGACCGTTGGGATTTTGCTAAGCGAAATAAAGATCGCTGGCGACAGGAAGCGGAAAAGTTGCAACGATCGCATCGCAGAGTGCAAAACGCGCGTCTGTTTTCGCGAATTCTTGCTCTAGCATCGGGATGGCCCTCTTCCTACTCAGGGATCGCGAAAATATATGGGTTTTCCGAAAACGGAAGAGAAGGGACGGTCGTTTTCGGAGTTCGGAGGTGAGCGTATCGCGCGTACGATCTTGGCTGTTTTTCGTCGAATTTCGATGTTTCCCGGAAGGTTTGGATCCGTCATCGAGGCAAGAAGGAAGGTTAGCCCAGGCAGAGAGTGTTTTACGATAATTCGGGGCGAAGATTCGAGTTGGAAAAGAATCAGAAGGAGGTCGAAGGATACGAGTTGGTCAGAGTGTAGATAGTTGGTGAGCGGAGATCGTTTTGGCGGGCACCGGTGGCGGCGCTGCCAAGGTTGGCGGAGCCGAGGGGAAAAGAGCATTGGCGTACCAACTACCAGGTTGTGCCCGCCTACCAGGCGGAGCCCGCATGATCTATAGCGTCATAGAACACCCCTGCCGTTGTGGTAGGAACTGGATGGCGACGCCCACGGTGTGGAACGTGCGCGCTGCCCCCGCCGCCTCCGCTGCCGCCGTTGCCGCCGCCACCACCGACGCCACTGCCGCCACCGCCGCCGACGTCGCCGCCACCACCACCGCCGCCACCGGCATGTTTATGCTCCTGCCGCTGTGTCTCTATCTAGTCGCGGCCCTGCCGCTGCGCTCTTCCTCTTCTGCCGTTCCTGCTACCGATGCTGCTGTCGCTGCTGCCGTTCCCGCCACCGCTTCTGCTACCATTGTCGGTCGTCGTTGCCATTCCCGTCATCGTCGTCGTCTCCCTCGTCGTCGTCGTCGTCGTCGTCGTCGTCGTCCTCGTCCTCGGCCTCGTCCTCTTTGCCATCGCGGTCACCGTACCCGCCTCGCTTCTACATCCTGCTTATCCGGATCCTTCCACCTTGCGTTCCTTGCCGCTAAACATTCCTGCCGATTAAAACTCCACCGACACCCGATTTACCGCCGCGTCTCCCTTTGTCCTCTGTCGCATCCCGTACGAAAGTCTTTTCTTTCTTCCGCATCTGCGAGTTTCCCGCCAACAGCGATGCTCACGGTGCGAGAACGATTTCTCGTTTCTCTTATTTCGTTTGATTTCGTTTGCCGCTTAATTCGTGTACGGGCAACAAATTCCGATGTTAGGCGTTCGACGTCGAACGGGCGAGGTGTAAAAAAAGAAATTGATCTTTCCTTGTCGAAGAAGACGGTGAAATTCTGATGCCGCGAGTCATCGCGTTCAGGTTTACGGTACGAGTATTTGTCGACGAGACGTCGATTTCTTAGGCGAGGAGAATTGGTCGAGGGAGCCGGAGGTATTCCTGGCAATTGTCACGCTCGAGTTTTACGCCAATGGTGTTAGGGATTCGGAGCGGCGGCGACTGTCATAAAGAGTATTTTATTTCGACGATCGTGGTGCCGTTTTTGTTCTGGGGTTGCGAAGCGATCGCGTCGTTTCTACGCGCGTCAGACCAATTCAACGCCGCCAACATTCGCGGCCCGACGTTTACGAGATCGTTTATTAGGTGACGTTTCCATCGAGTGGTTTTGTCGGAAGCTGAATCCTTTTCTTCGCTCTAGCATTCGCGTTATAGAACAGTCGAACTTATCGCGACACGCACGCGCAAAACTTTCGCACCATTTGCGAACCGTCCTTAAAATTAATGCGCCCGATTGCGGTGAAATTTTTGCCAAACGTGTAAGGCGATAAGAAGATAAATTACGCTAATTCGACAGGCCGATGTTGGGATATATAATTTTAAACGACTCGATTAATTTGACGTTGGTCGTTCGTTGTTTTAACGGTAAACCGAATAAAAAGTTACGTGGAAATTTTCGTTGGGCGAAAGAAGGGAGATGGCGAACGCGAAAGATTGAAAAACGATGTTTTGCGCGCGTTGTACGCGTCAGCTGCGTTTGTGTCTCTCGGTGACTGCAGGGGTTCCATTTACGAGCGTTGCCGTCGTCGCTGGACGAGACCGAAGGCACTAAACTTGCGAATATTTCGAAAGACGTCCCGTTATGCAACGACAATGTGGGTCACCGTACAAGTCCACCGTATACGTTTGCTCCGTTTGTACAGTCGGTTCCCCGCGGGACCCGAAATAAGTGCACCTCGTAAAATAAACTACTGTATACATCGCTTTGCCTAACTATCTGCTACGCTGGTACCGACCATCTTACGACCTTCCGTCACATCCGGGAGCGTACTCGCGTATTTGTCAAGCGTTACGCTTCCCGCGTATCCATCGCAGACCAACCGTGCTGCACCGACGATTAAGCCTACGATTGCAGGGGATGCTAGTTCCTACCAGCTACATCCCGACGAATACGTTCACGCTTGTCGCTCTTGTCCGATAAAACGAATCAAACATTCGTTGGAACGTGGCGTCGTACGAACGCGCAATCCTTGTAACCGTAGCCCAGGCCAGCGACTCGCTATCGTCGCGTCGCGTAAAGACGCACGATTTCAATTAGGAAATCGTGGAGCGAGAGAAAGAAATCGCAGCAGAAATCATTCCTCCCGTGTCTCTTCCTTTCGTTCTACGATTGTCCACCGAAGTCGTGCGATTTCACGTGCCACGCGACAGTGGCGTGTTCATCACTCTAACACGTTGAAGCGAAATTAATTTTCTGCCAAAAGAAGTACGTAGCTTGGAAAGTAGCTCGAGTTGCAAAAGTTAGGTGTTTGGTTGGTTGTTTTGCCGCGCGGATGCCGTTAGAAAGATTCGACGAGCAGCTCCTCGAATTGAGGAAGGACGGAAGGAAGGGGAACAGGGGCCGAACGGTATCCCGTAGCGTTTGGGCATCACCTCGACGCGTTCGTTTTTTAATCCGATTAGTCGCGAAATCAAAGATGGAAGGTCCTTTTCGGGTTCTCGGAAAGCTCTGATTGCGGGCGGAGGTCAACGAGGGGGCACCCGCGGACGAGACCTGGCCAAAAAGCGAGTAACCTTCTCGGTTTCGAAAATAACTCGAGCAATAGCCGATTAGAATTCGCTGCCAGACGAAAAGTCCGCTGACCAGCCTCGACTCGTTCGAAAATAATATCTTTGGCGTTTCAACGTGGAGAAATCGCAGACGCACCCCCACGGTTAATCGAATTGCGAACGTATGCCGCGCTCTTGGATCTGTTTTTTTTCATGCCGATCAAAGTCCGCGATTCGCGATAGTTTTCGATGCATTATTTCGAGCGAGGGATATATCGGCTGGTATCGTCAGCCGAAACATCAACGTCTCGTGAAATCGAGCACGGGCGAGAGACGCGTACGATCGTACTTTAACGTTCTTTCCTCGTAGTGCTCGCATATTTTCGCGCTCGTTGAAACTTTACGACCTCGATAAACTTCGCGCGTTTCTAACGTAACGAAATCGGCTTCGGCTCGATTCGTGAATTATCGGATATCGAAAACGTTTGGAGTTGCCGACGAATACACGCTTCTTACCGTCGAATCTCGAGGAGCTGTTATTTGCGAGGAACGCAGGAATCGCGGAAAATTTTTGCGAAGAAAAAACGTGCGCGCGCGTTAAGCCACGGACACGGTATCGTCGCGTCGCGTAAAACGTATGATTTCAGGTGACAGTCGCGGAGCGTTAGAAAGGGACGGCAAAAATAATTCGCGTCGCTATCTCTCTCTCTCTCTCTCTCTCTCTCTCTTTCGCTCTACGATTGTCATCTGAAATCCTGTGATTTCACGCGACGCGACAGCAGCGTGTCCGTGTCTCTTTGAACGCGTTGACGCTTTACGCGATGCGCTTTCGCGATGACGAATACACGTGGAATGGTGCACGATTTCCGGCGAGGCAATCTTCGTTTTATTAGACTACGTTACGCGAAATACACGCTACGGAGACGCATCTCTGCAAGCGTTTCCCTGACCGTTGCCTCGAGTTTAGTCCATCGATGAAACGTGCGTTACAATTGGGAAGTTGCAGGAGAGAAATGTTAGACGAATTGCGACCGTGACGAACCGATGCGGGCCTAACGAAGGAAAAACTCGCCGGGACAGCTGCCGACAGACGGAAAGAACCTCGAGCAACGTATCGCAAAGATACAGATAGGGTAACGCGCTGGTGTGCGACGGCATTTTTGCACTCTCGCCGAACGTTTCGGCAGCGCGTGGGAAGAGCAAGCACCTGGAGAACGTAACCATTCGAGGAAGCGCGGAAAGTCGGACTGCAAAGATGACGAAGAGCCGGGAAGATTGGAATTGGAAGAAAGGTGGATAAAGTTTGGATGGGTGGGAAACGTTGAAGAGGTGAAGAGGTGAAGAGGTGATGCGGTGGAGCGGTGCGAAGGAGAAGGACAGATTTCTCGGCGGGCTTGACAGTGGAGAGCCAGAGACGTTGAAAAGGCGCGCGCGAGAGAGGAAAGCGGTCGGTGGAGGTTTGCCGTGCAATTGGGCAAGTCTGGAAAACGAAATCTCCTTTGTAGTTGAAATAGGCGCGATTCTCTGGGTGACGCTGGAAGAGAGCGGGTCATGGGTGGAGGGTTGGCGCGAGCGTGTATAGCAGTGGTAGCATTCGCAGAAGGTTCGGTATAGGGAGTGTGGCGCGTGGTCGTAAGGGGTCGCGAGGGACGAAGGGGTGAAGGGGCGGGGAGGGTTGGTTGACGAAGAGGGTGGAGTGGTATGGGGTGGTTGTCGACGATAGGGCGAAGAAAGAGGTGGAGGAGCGCAGAGAGAAGCCGAGGTCCGTCGGTATCGATCGGGCGTCTGCGGTAGATTGACACGTGTCATGGCCGCCTCTCGGTGTTCGAGAGAACGAGTGAGCGGGAGGAGGAGGGAAGCGCGGTGGAAGAGAAAGGTGGCGGTAAAGAGGAAGAGAGCAGCTAGGGTGGCGAAGAGAGAGAGCAAGAGAAAGAGAAAGAGAAAGAGATGGAGAAACGAAGAAGGGCTGGCGAGAGGAGGAAGGTGGCGAGGCAACGAGGCAGCGAGGCAGCGAAGCAGTCGAGGGGATAGCGGCGTCGAAGGTGGAAGAGGAGGAAGAGACCGGGGGTGGTTGGCGCGGGGGGGAGGCGAGGGAAAAGGACATTAAGGTGCGTAATAGCCAGCGGGGCGAGCGCGCACCGCCGCGGCATCGATTAGACAGAGGCTCCCTCGTCCCATTGCTAGGATGCAGCCCTCCCCTTCACCTCTTCCTCTTCCTCTTCCTCGTCCTCGTCGACCCACCGACATACTCACCCTCCGCGCTATATCCACCCGTTCGCCACCCGCAACCCATACTCTCCACCGAGAGGTCCCCACGACCACCCACCCATCCACCCGTCCACCCATCCACCCGCCTCCGCCTACTCCGTCGAACTGGAGAGCCCCCGAGTACGTGCTCTACATACACACTCGTGCGCTTATGTCAGTTCCTGTCCTGCCGTTGCCGTTGCCGTTGCCTCTGCCTCTGCCTCTGCCTCTGCTTCTGCTTCTGCCTCTGCCTCTGCTTCTGCCTCTGCTTCTGCCTCTGCCTCTGCCTCTGCCTCTGCCTCTGCCTCTGCCTCTGTCTCTGCCTCTGCCTCCGTTGCTACCGTTGTTACTACTACCGCTGTACTCCACCGCTGAGAAAGAGAGCGACAGACGCGCGGGCAAAGAAAGAACGGCAAGGGTAGAGACAGAGACGCGGTCACACGAATATGTCGACGGAGAAGGTGGGACAGGGAAAGGGAAAGGGAAACGGAACCGGTGAAGGAGAAGGAGAAGATAGGATAGCGAAGGATAATAAGAGGGAACGAGAGACGCGGATGTAAAGGGTGAGAAGGGAGGAAGCAGAGGCTACGCTAGAGGGTAGGTGAAGCCACCTAGCTATCCTATGGCACCTATACACGCGCTACCGGGGACACCAACGTCTAACGTCGTTATAAACATTAACGGAGCGGCTCAATATTCCCCGGACCTTGCATCCCCTGCGTCTACCTCCGGTCCATCTCCCTTCTAGACCAACCTCCACCTCTTTGCGCTCTACCTATCTCCGACGTTTGTCCATGGCTATCTCGCCTTCCTACGCTTTTCGGACCTTTCGATTCGCAAAGATCCACCGAGACTCGCCGTCCCATTCCAACCCTGTCACCCTTCCTTCCGCTGCTCCCTCCTGCTTACTCCTTGCTCCTCTTTCCTCCCACTGTTTTTGCTTTCTTTCAATTACGCGCATTTTAAACGTTATCCATTTCTTGTCCATCGCGCCGCGTTAAATTCGCGAGAACAGCTTGCTCGGAAACCTCGGCAAGGCGTTCGAAGCTTGCACTCGGATTCGGTTTTGTTTCGAAAAAATGGACTGGAGTGGAAGCGCGAAACGGGAAGGGTGGTCGTTGGATCGAATTCATAGACGTTAATTGCGGTGGATACGGAGGGGACGTCCGAGACCCTCGACCATTTCGATCGGATTAGCGACAGCGATCGGAACCGTGGTAAACGGGGTAGCACGGACTCGGATTCGTTTGCCGAGACGAGTTGGAATCGGCGATACAATGACGAGGAGTAGCGTGTAGCGAGAGGAGAGATATACATACATAAGGGTTTTGGTTCGTCGGAGGTCCGGGAGGGTTTCGCGTTGCTCGCGGCATGGCACGTGTAATTTAGCCTCGCGTGGCATCGCAACTGAGGGAATTCGTCTAGTTCGTGCGTTCAACAAGTATCCGTCCCTCCTCTTCCTTCGGTGGCTCTGCTTCCTCCCCGTGGCTGCAGTTAGATCGCAAAGCGGCCTCGCGTACTTTGGCCGAACGGCCGGCTATTTTTCGCCTGCGAGAATCGAACGGAAAGGCAGCTACTAGCGTTTCCTTGGTAGCAGGTGCGCTGTACTTTTTCCGCTGCCACGGGATGGGTAATAAGGGATTAGTCATCGGTGATCGTCGATCAACGTTAACGCGGCCATCCGATGGTTGGAAGTCTCCGCGCGATATGTCAAAGTTGGATATTATATTGACGTATCGACGTCTCGATGCTGTCCACGACCGCTAGCCAATTAACGGGCTTTCTTGTTTTTCCGGCAAACACTCGTAAATCTCGACGGATCTGTCCACTCGATTTAGTCCTGCTCTCCCGTTTCCTAGCTCGTTCGTATCTTTATCCGTGTCGTACACGCGTTCCCTACCGTCCTCTCCAATTAATATCCTTCTTCCACGGATGCTTGCTGCTCCGCAAATATTTAATATCCTAATATCCGGCGATCCGCCTAAGCTCGATCGGGACTCGCTGATTTTCTAAGGTTCACGTTTGCTTGTTTCTCTTGTTCCTCCGGTGGCGAACGATCGCGTGACGCGTTCACGGGGAGTAGGTAGGAAGAAGAGAGGAGCGTAAGAAGAAAATGCGATTGGTCTAGCAATAAGATTTGAGGAGAATCGGGAATAGGAGTGTTAGGGACGTTAGAGGGATTAGGGTGGTTCGTATGCGCGGCTAAGCAATCGATCAACCGATGCGGTGGTGAGGTGTGCGGCTGGTTTGTTGGTTGCGCGAACAGGAAAAGAGGGAAAAAAAGAAGGGCGAGCGCGAAAGCGCTAGGTTTCCCCTATAATTCGAGAGTTTCGCTATCTTGTTGCAAATCGAATTTTAGTCACGTCAAAAGTAAACGATCCGGCTAGATCCGCGCGTTAAGCGATCGGGTCGCGAGGAGCGTGTTTCGAGCCGGATGGAAATCTCATTTGGTAGTTTTCTCCGTTTAATAAGACGAGAGGGAATAGGGAGAGAAGGAGAAGGAGAAGAAAAGGAAAAGGAGAGGAGAGAGACAGGGTGTAGGGAGACGGAGCCACGAGGTCGCTGCCGGTTCGCAGACTTCGGAAAGGGGAAACGGAAAGGGCGCAACAAGGCCGGGGGTAGAGGTAGCGGAGGGTGTTGGGGAGGGAAGAGGAGGAGGAAGAGGAAGAGGATGAGGCGAAGGTGGGTGGTTGGGAGGTGGCGAAGGGGTGGCGGTGGATGGTTGGAAGTAAGCAGGGGTGGGTAACGGGCTGGGGAGGACGGCAGAGGGCGGCAGAGGGCGGCGGAGGGTCGGCCAGGACTGGGAGGCGAAGTGTCGTCGTCCGAATAACGGCCAAGCGGCATCGACCGATCTTCCTACCCCTAGCTCGTACGAAGCGTCAACTTGTTTCCCTTCTGTTCCGCGAATATCGGACCTTCAATTTGCCCGCTGCGGTTCGCTTGCGCGATGCACTGCTCTTTACGCGTAATCCATACACGGTCCGTCAGTTGTCCCATCGATATTATCCTCTCCGTTCACCTTCCCGTTCCTATTCTCGCTCCTCCTCCTCTTCCTCTTCCTCTTCCCGTTTCGCTTCTCGTTCGTCTTACTTTTTGCGAAAGTTTCTTCGCGGCTAGCTCGACTTTCTCTCCGGCCCGAGAGAAGTTTCGCGACCAGTCGGGACGAGCAAAAAGGTTTGCTCGACGCGTCGAACGCTGTCCGTAATTTTGCCGTTTACTCGATTGCCGGTTGAACGAGCGGTGCTCGAGGGGATCAACGTGCAGGGAAAGACGCGTGGACATGCGAATGCTTGCAGGATAGGCTGGAAAGGAGATGGAGAGCTACGAGGAGGACGACGACACTCACTTCTGTATCAAGTGTCATCTGACGATACACGGGTTGGATGCGTACGTGCGACATCGCCAATCGGGATGTCGGCCACCGGACGACAAGAACGTTGCCGTTCGGGTCTCACCCACCACGCCGACCACGGTCTCCTACCCCGAAATCCTCAACGCGGACGCGTTCTTTAGCTCGTTGGAGCTGCAGAGCAGCTCCAAGTCGAATTCTCGAAGGGGAGCCGCTTCTTTGCTGGAGGAGAGCAGGAAGTTTAAAAAAGAGGATAAGAGGAAAAGGAGTCAGAAAGCGCAGGTGGAGGCGGAAGAGGCGACGGCGAAGGAGAAGCTTCACAGTATGCTGCCCGGTGTTTCGGAACTGGACGATCCGACCGAGCATCTCTGCATGCCATCCCTCGTTGGCTTTCCCGATATCGTTTCTTCGGCGGCCGGCAAGCCTACGGTTACGGCCAGTCGCAGCAAATTAAGCCACGCGATGAGCCACGTCGCCGCGAGCATCGAGACCGGGCCGTTCTCCGGCAAGCACGAGCCGGAAAACTCTTTGGAAAGCCTCATGACGTCTCACGTGGAATCGAAACAGACGGAGAGAAAAAGGCAGGAGGAGTCGCAGCGGATGGAGCAAGTTCATCAAACGTGGCTGGAGGACACGATACTGGCCGAGCTGGTGGTGAACAACGAGACGAAAGATTTAGCCAGATACGAGTTCGAATACCAGCAGGACGAGGATTCCGAGGACGATATATTGGAGGAGGATTTGGGGGAGGACGACTCTTACTCGGAATCGGACGACGGGGACGGGGACGGGGACGGGGACCAGGACGGGGACGGGGAGGATCGGGAAGGTCCACCGTGCGGTCACACCGGTGGCAAATGGAAGCCAGAATTGGACGATCTCCCCCAAAATATGTCTCAACTTCAGGACGACGACGCGGAGGCCGAAGACGAACATCAAGAGCATCCGCCGCCGACTTATACCGGTGGCAAATGGCGACCGTCCGATCCCTCGCAGGTACATACGCGTGAAAATCGTTTCGCCGATGTCGCGCACGTTTCGCGAAACCGAAAGTTTTCCGCTCCCGTTTCTGTTTCTGTTTCTGCTCCTGTATCGGCTCTGCCGGCGTTTGGCAGAAGCTGGAGGAGTACGAGGCTAAGAGCAACGTCGGACAGCCACCGCCGGGACACACGCGAGGGAAATGGGTGCCGGGCGCGCAAACGGATATCGAATCGGGATATTGGTGCAGTCCTTGTGGCAGGAAACTTGCCTCTCGATTGGTCTACAACAGGCATCTTCTCTCTGATTTGCACGCTAAAAGGAGCATCCAAGAAATCGACGGGGCTATTTGCCTGCCACGCACCGCCAAGCTGCACGCTGCCAAAAAGACGTCGTCTCGCAATCAAGTAAAGATCGCGATCCTTGTCACCTTTCTTCTTTTTTCTTTTCTTTTCTTCCTTTCCCTCCCTTCGGTTGCCGTTCGTTCGTACAGGAAGCTGATTGCGTAACGTTTGACCGACAGAGAACGAAGGAAGAGGAGGAAACGAAGGAAGTTGAGAAAAGTTTGCGTAAACGAGAGAAGGAAATACTTTGCTGCGAGATGTGCCATGCCCGAGTAAGGAAGGCACAAATGGGCAAGCATTTGCTCTCTCATTATCACTGTCGCGTCGCGGGTGTAAATCCTCGTGGGCCACGAGCGCGTCGCTTTCTACTGGAAAATATGGCGAATGTGGTTCGGCAGTGCCCTTTTCAGTGTTTCTCTTGTCGCTTTTATTGCAACACCGAGGAAACGTTTATGCAGCATTGGCGATCCGATCTCCACGCGAAAACTCTCCAGCAGGTATTCGAATTTTTCCGCCTTTCCGATTTACAGCTTCGCGTTCGCGTTCTCCTCGTTGCTTGATCTCGATCTATGAGCGTAGATCGGCGGCAGCTACAAGTGCACCCCTTGCGAGTTTTGGTGCGAGGACAACGAAAGCATGGAATCGCATTTGTCGAGTTCGGGTCATCGAGACGTGGTTTCGATGGTGAACGGTTCGGTGCCGATCATGGTCGGTCGCCAGCGAGCGCTGCCCTGCGCTAGCTGCGCCCGCCGATTTCGATACAACTTGGAGCTTCGATTGCACGCCAAGGAAACTGGACACAAGGAGAGTTTCACCGCGACGGACGAGTATCAGCAGCGGATCAAGTGCAACCTGTGCCCGCAAGTAGTGAGATCGTTGGTAGCGCTTCAGCGTCACCAGCTGTCTTCTCACGCGGCAAAAATAAAGAAGAGCGGCACGGAGGATTCGTCTCGTCCCACTCCCTACTTCTGTTCCTTTTGCTCGATGAACTTCGCCACCGCTCAGGAAGCCGTTTTGCATCGGAGGACGTCCACTCACAAGGAAATCGTGAAGGCTCGGAAAAGCAATCAAGACTCGTTGCTAACGACGCTTCGGGAGTGCCCTCATTGCGAGGAGAGGCAGGCGAATTTGTCGGAGCACAAGAAGCATCTTCTGGACGATCATCCGGATCTTTGTCACAGGTAAGCAAGTAAGCGAGCAAGCGAGGGCAAAGGGCGAAGGTCGGATCGCGTTCAAGAGTAATCGATGGTTTTTCCGCGCAGATGTCCCAATTGCGGTACACTTTTTGCCCTTTCGCAAGACGTGACGAGACACACGAGGGAGAACAAGTGTCGCGAGGATAATAAATTAGAGGAAAGGAGAACGGCAAGCGTCGAAGACAGATGGAAATGCAGCAGCTGTAGTTTCTCAACGAATTTCCAAGCGGAATTTATCTTTCACGAAGCCCTTCACGCCGGGGTGGTGGGAAACGATAGCGATAACGACGACAACGACAACGACGCCGACAACCAGAACCGCATCGACAACGAGAATCATAACGACGAGGCGCGTCAGAACTGCAAAACGTTGCCGAGGTACCGCTGCCCCGTTTGCAAGAAGACGTTCACGAAAGTGTCGTTGCGGAATCACATCAGAAGCCACACCGGAGAGCGGCCGTTTCCGTGCGCGAGATGCCTGTTTTCCTTCTCGAGGAGGTCCGATCTGAACGCCCATGAGAAAGAGTGCACGGGATCCGCGTCGTCGGAGCGATCCGAGGAATCTGGACGGAAACGCAGCTTCGTCTGTTCCGAGTGCAGCAGCGCTTTCTACACAAAGTGAGTACGCCATTTCCTGCTATCCCTTGCTATTTATTCGAAGCCGCGCCACGCTTCGAAGAAGCTGTCTCTGTTCTCCGGCAAAATTATCGGCCGATTAATAATTTTAAACGATCGTTTGAAAATGGCGCGTAAAAGTAATTGCTCGGGCACGTTGCTCGTGTAGGAAAGCTCTCGATAGTTCGCATGACGTATAGCGAACGTTGTATCGTGACAACAATGGGTTTAACGTAGAAAACTAGCTGCATTATCCGGCTAACAAAAGGATCGCATTTATCACAGAATTTCCAGTTAGGTACAATTATATTGCATCTATCGTAGATCGGTAGGTCTTCGAACGAACCGTGACCGCGTTCCACGCCAACTAGAGATCTTTTCGTACCTTCCACCTACCTTTCACCGGGCTATTTATCTTTCCTCCGCTTACCTTTGCCAGTGCGTTAACATCGATGCGCCGGTAATATCGTAAATATTCTCCGCTACGCCCCGAAACTGGCCATCGTTGCATCGAAAGTAGCTTGCATCGAAATACGGAAGGCTGTTCTCCCTGATATCTACCTATCGTACATCTCGTATCGCTTGCCACGACCGGTAAGCCTTCCGACTCCTTCTCGTCCCCCTTCTAACCGCTCTTCGCTTTCGCGATAAAAAGCCGCGCCAACCGAAACCGCGAAACTATAAAACAGGGGACCGTGTCGGTGCACCAGTTCGAAGAAAGCGTCCGGATGAAACGGAAAACTGCCTTCTTCTCTTCTCGTCTCTTCTCTTCTCTTCCCTTCTCTTCTCTTCTCTCGCGGAGCGAGAGAGCGAAAAGGAAGCGGACTCGGCCGCAGCCGGCTCCTATTAACATCTCGTAGCGGCTTGTAAGCCCACGGGTCATTCTAGTATTTAATGGGCTTGCATTACGGTCCGACCAAGTGTGCGTACCTACGTTCAGCGGTACCAACCTTCCGCCCCTCCCGCGCAACAAGAAACTTGCACGCGTTAATGCTTCGCCGCGCCAGCGAAATTGCTAGCTCGGATTAACGCCTGCCGGGTTCTATTAAAAATGCGATCGAATAGCGGTAATGGGAACGAGCGCACCGAAAGGACAACCGGAGACGTTTCTCCGGCGCGTCGACCCAGCTGCGTTCAACCATTAAACCATTGGCCGAGCGCAGAGCGATCGCTATAAAGCAAATGTTAACACCTAGGCTCGCTCGTTCTCCCGGCTCGATTTCCGCGTCCCTTTTTCGCTCCCTCCTCGACCGTTCCTTCCGCTCGATACTCGTGCTACCCGTCTCGTACACGCGTTACCTTCTGTAACTTAACCGACTGTTCGAGCCGAATGGCCAGAAGTCTTCGCGTCTCCGCCCGAAACGGCGAAACGACGAAACGACGGGACGACCAAACGACAAGGGTTTCGCTTAATGTCGCGATTCCGGCCGTTTCCAGGGATTAGGCTCCGCTATCGTTCTCTCCGCTGTCCCTCGGGATCTTTTCTGCAGTCCAAGGGATACAGGCTTTCGCGACGCAGACCCGATCGAGCTTTCGCGGCTCGACTCGCAGTCGGAGGTCGCCGTGTTTCTTCCGAAGATTAACCGACTGGCCCTGTTCCCTCGTAAATTCGACTGCTCTATCCGGAAAGTTTCCACGGGCGAGTCTGCTGGATGGCAGTTGGCTCGATTTGCTCTGGCGACGACGCGAAGCCGGCGTACCTGGAACTGCGCGTCATCTTTCGACCGCAGGTAGTTGAAACTTCCGGCGGGCCAGCTTGATTAGCACTTTCTCCGGCTTCATTTTCCCCCGAAACGGAGGGCAGAGGCAGGCGACAGCGTCCGCGTCGCTGGTGCGTCAGTTGTCGACAACGTCGAATCGAAGCTCTACTCCGTTTCACCGAGCAACCGGGGACAATCCAGCGAGAAGCGTTCCGCAAACTTTCGTAGCTTCCCCGAGAGCAACAAACTGTTACCATCGATTATACCGTGTTAGCCGTAGCAGATACTCGTGCGTACGTTTCGTTCGGTCTCAATTTCTACGCTCGCTCGTTGGTTTGCTCGCGAGATCGGGGCGTGTTTCGTTACGGGCAGCAGAGAAAATTGCGAAAGATCGACCGAGAACGTGACACCGGTAAGGAACGAGATGAAAGAGAGAAGGAAAAGATTGAAAAAATGGAAGAGCAGGAGCTGGAGCGACCGCTAAAAGAAGAAAGGGAATTGGAAAGAGCGGAAGGGCGAAGAGAAGGTAGATAGGCAGGAAGGAAGGAAGGAAGGAAGGAAAGGAGGAAGGAAGGAAGGAAGGAAGGAAGGAAGGAAGAAGAGAAAAGAGATAATTACGAGAAGACGGGCAGCTCCCGCGCATTCGATCGGCTAACCAATTCTCAGAATAAGCGGGCAATTCTCGATCTCGATGTATGCGCATATTCAAGATTGTATGTTACATACGCGAGCTACTGACCGTACGTTTGGTTCGTTCCACCCTCGGGCCCTCCGGCTCTACTACGGCTCTCCGGCTGTGCGGCTCTCCGCCTCTCGCACCGCGCGGCCTCTTCTTCTGCTGGTGCTCCGGTCAGTCCTTTCCAGCGTTCTACCCACCGGCAACCCTCTCGTTTCTGCCTGACGATGTGTACGCCAGTTCCCCACAGGTATTTACATATATGGACCGCGGCGTGGCGCGCGTATCTTTTATCTTTCGTAGCAGTAATGGCGCGTCCACCTCCTTCGTAGCCGGTCAGGTAAACGCCGTAAAGATAGGCATACTGGGTGAGATTGGCGTAACCTCGCCGCCCGTTGACGTTCCGCCGGATCACGCTCTCGATACTAGCAGCAGCGTTTGTCCGCGGTCCGCGCTCCCTGGGCTCCCTCGGTGCCATCCCGTTCCACCCCGTTCCATCCCGTTTTCGCCAGCCACCTCTGCTGCCGCCGACATACGAGCGCAACTTTTTCCACGCGGCGACGACTGTCCGTCGCCGTACCGTCCCTAGCGGCCGTAGCGGTCGCGCAGCAGAAGCAAGCGAATTACCGGATTCGAGATAACGACGAAAGCGTCTCTTGAGAAGGACTGGCGCGCGGTTAATTCGAACGCGAGGCATGTTCGGATTGAAGCGGTACATAAATCTCCGATCATCGTAAATTTCGAGGCTAGGCCTGGCATTGTTTGGACGGTGCGCGCTAGTGTATCGTTTTCTCTCACCTCGATCGTCGCTGCTAATGAGGCACGGTGTCGTCTTTAGGGATCACCCCGTAGGCACCCTTAAACATCCGGCCGGCGAATCCCGCGGGGGATTGTTTCGTGCTGCCGAGAGCAAACCCGCCGGGCCGCGAGAGAAAAGAAAGAGGAGGAAAGATTCTGCATGCCCCCCCGAGGAACAATGCCACGCTGTTGCACCGCATTCGTCCCATTGAAATGTATTAGTGAGGTGTCTCTGCCGTGCGCGCATTGTGTCGCAAGAACGCGCCTCTACACGAACGCCGGTGCACGTACGTAGGTACGTAGCTGCCACGGGGGGGTTGGGAGGGGGTTTTCTTCGTTCCGCGTGTACGTGTGTGGTGCGGTGGCAATGGTGGTCGGTAGCGACGGTACGCGGTGTCCTATGGTTCGCAATGGTTTGGTATGGTTTGGTACGATGGCACGCGGTAAGCACGGCCCCCGTATGCAGACAGTTTAGCGGTGACCGCCCCGCGAGTCCAGTTGTCGCGTGAAATATTGCGATTCATAAAATAAAACAGGCCTGCGGTCGAGGACGCGTAGGATATAGCCACCGTCCGCTAACCATGCACCTAACCCGCCCCTCCATCTCTCTTCCCACCAACCCTTTGCAAGCTCTTTTCGAAAGGGCGCATTCCCCGCGTCCATCCGCTTCCATTCGCTTCCATCCACCGTTCTTTCCTTTCCATCCTTCTGCTGGCTGGCTCATTGGCGAGTAGTCACGCTTTCGCCTTCTCCGCCGCGTCCGTCCATCCGCTGGATAATTCGCCGGTCCTTCTTTCGTTGTCTTTCGCGGCGGACGATAGCCGTATCCTGCGGAGGACTGCAGCGCGGTGAAACCGCAAGTATCGCAGGGGGTGAAATTTTTGTGTGTCGCGCGACGGCGACAGCGAAGGAGGAGGAGGAGGAGGAGCAGGATGAGGTGGACACGGTTGGCTATGGTGGATAAGTCGGGGGCGGTGTGGCGTGCGGTGAACGCGAATACTCGGTGAAAGCCGTTGTGCAGCGGGCGTTCCGGTAATGCGGTAACGAGAGGGAAGAAGGCAAATCCAGGAAGGAAATAAAAAATATGGGCCGCTCGAGTAGTAGCGAGCGGCGAGTTGTTTTATTTAATTAAAAATTTTTCCACGGCCCGAGAGTGGCGTTTCGCGAGCGGAAGGGTAACGAATGGCCGAGAGCGCGGTATCCGCGCAGAAATTCGGCTCGCAATCTACGGCAAGGTTATCCCCGATAACGAAGAACTCGCGATCTTCCCCTAACGAATGATCGTCTCCGGTGAACGAGAAGGCAGAAACGTCGACGTACGTTACGGTTAAGACGCTGCTCCGTTCCGGAGATTCCTCCTTTTCCACCGACGAAATTAGCGGAGGACATGTTTATTGTAAATGAATCCTACTCGGAGAGCGGCTGGTGGAAGACTGGTACGCGTTGCAGGGGTGGCGAATCGGAGAGACGAAGACGGAGGTCGACGGTAAAGAGAGAGGAGGACGCGGAGAGGGTAGTTTGGAGGGCGCGCGCGCTCGCTGCTCCGATTTATGCGCCCGTTACCGAGCCCTCTGGCGCAATTAAGCTCGCGTTATAATATTGTTGTTTATTCTGAGCCTCGGCTGCGAAGCGTTAACCACCCCTTCGCCCCCTGCCCGCGTTCGCTCCACTGGCAACAACCAACCCTACGATCCCCTAATCTCCCTGACGCGGCAGCTAGACGCTCTCGCTCTCTCTATCCCATTTCCTTTCCCTTCCATTCCCTTCCATTCCCTTCCCCTCCCTTCCCTTCGCCGTCCTCTCCTCTTTCCTCCTCACACCCCTCTTGCTCTTTTACTCTTCTCTTTTACTCTCGCCGACTTACAGCATCAGCGGCAAATGCGGGACTAACAAACCGCTCCCTGGCGGTCCACGGAAACGAAATTCCGTTTTGTTTGTCCCTGCAGGGCCGCCTTTGATTGGGATTCGCCAGTTAATTTGAACTTATTTTGACGCGCGGTCACGTACGCGCTAATGAAGCTGGCTTTTTGGGGTCGAGAGGCTGACGTTCGCTGGTTCGATCGTTTGTTCCGATTTGCGTTTCCATTCGCGCCAAATCCAAACGATGCCCGCCGCCGATCGAGTCCGCTTTGACCGGCCTTTCCTCGCCAAGATTTATCGTTGCAAGGGTTAAGAGGATCCACGCTGCGGGATCGATCGATTTAACTCGACCCCTCGAATCGCGTCAAATCTCCCCCCGTCCCTCTCGAGACGCAGCGAGACAGACTCGAATCGCACGCTCGTAGATTTATCCCCTTGTTTACATAAATTTGAGAAATCTATAATTAAAGCCGCGATTCGTCTTGCGAGCTTTTATCTCGACCGGAATCGAGCACGTTATACCGTTTAAATAACGCGTGTATCAGTTCTTAAACCGGTTTTCGACCCGATCTCTGTAACACCGACGAAACGAGCACGGACGGAATTCGTTCCAGCCGAAAACGACGTTAACTCGACGACAAGTGGAAACGTCGGTGGTCCCGGATGCCTGTGTGCGCGCGCTCTTCGTTTACGCGTACACGCGCTCTAGCTCGTGCTCGTGTTCGTGTTCGTGTTTGCGCTCGTGTTCGCCCGGCAAAAAGCTGTTTACGGGAATCGGATCGAGCGGGAGGAATTTCGATCAAAGTATCGAGTGGAAAGAAGGCGCGTTTGAATGCGGAGTTTCGGTTGGATGGGTTTTCGTTTGGCGACCGTAACTGGCACGGGCAGCAACGTGCGGCATGCGGCACGAAGCATGCGATAGGGACGGGCCGCGTTGCGTCGCGAGCGCGACTGGGAACGCGAACGCGAACGCGAAAAAGCCGTAGCTCGGCGAGCGGATCTCGATGGAATCTAACGAGCGAGGAAGAAGATCTCTCGATGACTTTACATCGGGGGGCTACAGTTCGCCATGATCAAGATCGAGCTGGGAGAAAGAGAGGGACACAGAAGAAAAGAGAGGCACGGTTGGAAGGAGAAGAGCCGGAGAAAGAGCGAGACGGATGCAGGTGCAAGCTGCACCGGTACGGGACAGACGTACGGACTACGGACGTACGAACGGACGAAGGTGGGATTGAGTTATGACAGCGTTTGCTCCAGGGGGGCCGGCTCTGGACCCGACGAAGCGGATATTCTTCTTATTCTTTATTTCTTCGTCTGCGGCCCCGCCGTAGAAACCGTCGGCCATGCATCACCTTCGGTTCACTTTGGTCCTGCCTCCTCTTCGGCATCGTTCCACGGCCACACCACCATCACGGCCCATCACGATCCCACCTTAGCCATCGTCCGCTGCAAACGTTGATTCCACCCACCGCGGCAGCCTGCACTCCAGCCTACGGCTCTCCCAGTATTTACCTTTTAACCGTCTTCCTTCCATCTCTATCCTCGCTTTCGCCTTTAAACGAAACCCAGTGTCGCTTTTCGGTGTAAAATCGGCAAGCGAGAACGACGGCGAGGGCGAGAGCGAGAGCGAGAACGAGAACGGGAACGAGAACGAGAGAAAGGAAGAGGAAGAGGAAGAGAAAAAGAAGAAGAGGGTCGGTGGGAAGAGAAAAATGAGTAAATTACGGACTGGCTGGATGGTTGTTTGGAGACGGAGGCTAGCGTGGAAGATAGGTCGGTGACAGGGTCGAAGAAAGAGCGAAGCAAAGTCGCGCGTAAATCATTCGTGGTAATAAAGATCCACTTGTCGTGGCTCGATATTTATGAATCGCCCTCGGTTCTCCTCCGCGGCAGAAGAGAATCGGCTTTTAGCTCTCGTGGCTAGTCGGAATGAACGATCGTCCGATTTCGAGATAATCGAAGAGGTCAGGGGCGGAGGGGACTAGGCCGCGAAGGACTCGGCTCGGCTCGGCTCGGCTTGGCTTGGCGCGGCTTGGCGCGGCGGCAGGCAGGAAAGTTGTCCGAGAGGAAGGCGTAGAAGGCGTAGAAGGCGAGGAAGGCGAGAAAGGAGAGAAAGGCAAGAGAAGACGAGCCGAGAAAGTGGAGGAAGGGGAATATCAGGGTGGAGGAAGGAAGAGAAGGAGAAGCAGAAGAAGTCCGAGTCGACGTTCGTTGTAGAGGCCGCAGACCGACAGACCGAGCGAAGGACCGCGAGGCCATAAATACCTCAGCGCGTTCAGCCAATTAAAACAAATCATTTTAATGCGCAACCTTTTTAATTAATGCCCGTGCTCGCTCGCTCTCATCCGCTTCCCTCCTCTCGGATAGTACACGATCGCCTCACCGGCTCCGCCGCGCCATTCCCATCCCAGAACCATCCAACCTATATTAACCCGTACGTCGCTATATCCTGTCGGACTTTTCTTTACCTTTGCCAACGAACGCGGATCATCTCGCGATTCTGTGACCGACTATCCCGGCCGGCTGCCTCGTCGTCATCCTTTCCTTCCACCCTTTTAATTAGAAAAATTTTAGCCTCCGGATTGCCAGCTTCTCCGCTCTGTATCCTATCGACTTGCCGATCAGCCATCATCGTCCAGATTTATGTTTATCGATCGGTCGCGAAACACCAACCCGATATCGGCAACCGCCAACCACTCCTCTCCTCTCGTCTCGACTCGTCTCGTCTCGTCTCGTCTCTTCTCTTCTCTTCATCTTTCCCCTCTGCCCTGCTGCTCGCCGATGCTCTCCTCCTCTTTTTTGTCCGCGCGTTCCTTTGCTTTCGCGAGCTCTCGTCGCGACGTATCGCGGCCGTTATTGACGAATATAACGACGATCGTCCCGCCGCGGATTAGACTTTTAAATGACCCGTAGCCGGACCGGCGCATATTTCACGAGATGACGGTGGACGTCGCGCTAAATCATCCGGAGTGACCGCATCCGCTTACCCAATCGGACCGAGACTCTTCTTAACGGCCTCTTGTCACGCCTGCGACATTCCACCGAAACACACGCCGAGAACGCGTCTTCCCTCTCGCTCTTTCCCTCCTCCTTCCCTCCTCCTTTCTCACCCTTTACTCTTACCCTTCGCCCTCTCCCTCTCCCTCTCCCTCTCTCTTTCGTCAATGTCGCTGCTGCTAGACGCGCTTTTGTCGGCCACCATATTAATATTGTTCTATCGGAATTCCAGTCCCCCGGAATGGGCCGACAACACGAGATTTCCCAATGCTATAATTCACCGGGACGACGCGTTCCTCCTCGCCCTCGCCCCCGCCCTCGTCGTCTCCACCGCGGCGTCGTTCCGATAAATTTTTAGGCAAATTACCGTTCGATTCCTCCGCGAAGCCTTGCCGGCGAATTAACGCGCGCGAAGCGACCGCAGACTTTGGATTCCAGCGACTTTCTTCGCGAATCGTGAGAGTCTAGACGTCCAAAGGTCTAGAACGTAGTGGCGGCTCCTCTTCGCGATGTTTGGCGCGTGAGAAAGCAGAGGTGCATATAATACGACCTATTAATGTGTTTTTTTATCGAGACACGATTCGAGCGGAAAAGTGTTGTCGCGGAGCATCTCGGGCGCTGTAATTCAAAGCACGTACGCTCGGTTGCGATGCTCCTCGGTGGCGTTTATCGGAGCAGGGTTCATCGCGGCTTGTTCGTTGAATTCGCGGAATGTCCGATACGGGGGAAAGGATGCCGGTGGAATCGGTGTCGTGGTTGACCGGTAGCGCGTTTCGAGGCTGCTAGCGCGCTAGAAGAGTGGCAAGAAGCGAAGGCGAGCACTGGCGACGAGTGGGTGGCCGGTGCGGAGGCAGCGGGTGACACAGCCGCGTAGTCGCCGCGACTATCGGAGTGCAGGTGTAAGAGAAGGTACGTCCTAAGCTGGTGCGAGGGCGTGTATATGCTGACATTGTAAAAGTTGCCGTTACACTTGCGTAGCCAATTGGGTAGGCCGGGACTCCCCCTAGGACGGCCCAGATCTCGTAGCCTCTTCTGCTTCTACTCCTCTTCCTCTCCGTCCCTTTCTTTCCCTTCCCTTCTCTTCCCTTCTCTTCTCCTCTCTTCTATACCCTTCCCTTCGCTTCGCATCTCTCGACCCTTTTTCTTCGCTTTTCTTCTTCGATTGGCTGTCCTTCGCCCTCGTTGGAGCCGCGCTTGGTCCGGTCGGTTGCGCGCCCGTGCCCGAGCCCGAGCCCGATGCCGAGCCCGAGCCCGAGCCCGAGCCCGAGCCCGTGCCCGTGCCCGCGTGCCCGTCGACTCCGTTGTCGGTATCGTCCAGCTGCCATCTCGAAAAATCCGTGTCCTTCGTAGCGCTACCGCGGTAGGTTTCCCGCACGGTCACCACGCTCGCTCGCAAAGATCTCGAGACAGCAGCGGGAGATACGTACGCGAAGATCGTGGCTACCACGTTCGGAAATTTGCTGCCGATTTCGATAACATCGACGAGCTTTCGCTTAGTTTTCTATATAACTGGAAGAATGTAGCTATTAGCCGTGCCCCTTCGATCTCGGATGCCGCTCGTCTCTCGTCGCTTTTCGACACGCGCGTTGCGAAAGCAGCAGCATCAGCAGCAGTAGGAGGAAAGAGGAAAAGTAGAGTAGGAAGGAAGGCGAGATGGTCGAGAGTTGCTCGACTAGCCGGGAGTAAGTTCAGTAACCGTATAGATCGTCACCTCTTGACAGAAACTATTTAAAGTGCAGCTCTTGTGTACGTTCGCCGGCAGGTTGATATAGGATGCAACAGCTGCGATCGGATCGTACGGCGTGCGAACAGCCGATGGTCACACGCGTACCATGCATTCGCCAACCCATTGTGCTGTCTTATTACGCGTTGAATTTAACGAAAACGCGTCCCTTTAAGTCGCAAAATCATTATTCTCCACGCGTCGCGTCGGCCAATCGCCACTACTGGTATTCGAAAAATTATACGAATCTCTGGTGAAATACTTTCGGGATGCGCCGCCCGATAGAAACACAGTCCGCTTTCTTTCTTTCTTTCTTTCTTTCCTTCTTTCCTTCTTTCCTTCTTTCTTTCATTCTTTCTTTCTTGCTTCCTTTCTTTGCAGGCACGCTCTGCGCCAGCACATGTTACGGCACGCCGGGAAAAAGTACAAGTGCGGACTTCCGGGCTGTCCAACGGTCCTAAGAACAGCCTCCGAATTGAGATCGCACAGAAGCTTGGTGCACGACAACTCGCCGTCCAGCAGGCGATTCATGTGTTCGTACTGTTCTTACGCGACCAAAACCAACACCCAGCTCAATAGGTGCGTAAACCTTTCTCTAACGCGTCCTCTCTCCACGTCCGCTTATTTTCCGCGCTCGCCCATCCTATTACCCGCGTCGTTCGCGGCATCTGCTCACGATCAGAAGGACGTCCGATCGACCTCCGCTCCTTCTGCCAGCCATTATTATCGACGGTAATTTTAATTGAGATTCCCGGGGGGAATGGCAGAAACCTACGCCCCGTTCGTCGTCTTCGTGGATCGCGGATCTCGTATGTGCGACTCGTGATCGATGTCTTCGAGGAAGTACAGAATTAATTGCGATGGGCGGACTTACTTCGAGGTGGAAGACGCGCGGAATCGGTGGGCGGGCGGAATTCTTCCATCGCTACACGCAAACGATATTCGCTATCCGCGAAACCATTCGCCTTATCCGTTTGGCGAGTCTCGTCTCCGCGTCGCGATTAAAATTCAGCAAAAACCCGCCGCGGCGTATCGTGGCAACGTGGCGCGAGGAGCCGAAAGCTGGTAGAACGCGCCAATTTTTTCTTTTCCCTCGCGTTTAGCAGGCTACACGTATTCCTTTGCATTTCACGCGCCTGATTTTTAAATCGGGGATCGCGCTCGAGATCGTCTTATCGGCCAATCTATTGGCTTTTAATTGTCCGCGGGGACAGGTGGTTGAACGGTAGCGCTGGAAAATATGCGATGAGCGTTTGTCGTAGATTGCGCGCGAAAACGAGCGATTCGATTTAAATGAAGCCTTATTAAGGACATTGTATCGCGGAAGGCCGCTAATAAATTCCATCTCGTTTGATTCGCTTTTCTTTTTGGCTGCTTTTCATTTTTTTGCTCTCGTCGTTAACGAACGAGCGAGCGAGCAAAAGGGCGAAGGACAGAGAGAGGGATACGAAAGCTACGAGAAAAGAGACAAACAGCGGGGGCGATGAGCGGAGGGTTGGAGGGTGGGAGGTAGAGTGCGAAAGCGCGAAGGGAGAAAGGGAGAAAGAAGCACGAAAGCGGAAGTTGCGTGCAGCAGTCGGCCAAGTGCGGGCAACCCGTTATGATCGTCCGCATGGCGATGGTCGGCGCGATATTTCATCGCGAATTGAGTACTTACTACGTGAGTCGAACTCAACGCAGCCACAGAGTGTCACGAGCTCTCCGAGCTCTCTTTCTCTTCCACCTCCGCGTCCTCTGCGCTCTTCCTCCCTTTAAATCCCCATCTCTAGCTGCAGCCTCTTCTCTCCCTTTCTCTCTATCCGTCTCTCTCTCCGTTTGCCTCTCTCTGCCCCGCTCTGCCCCTCTTTCGTTCTCTTTTTCATCGTTGTTCTGTACGATTCGCGGTCCCTCTCCCGCCCGCCGCGTATCTCTTTCCGCCTCTTTCGGTTTCGCTCTGTGCGGCGGAGTAAATCACAGAGGATTTTAATTAAACGTGTCACGCATTTCGAACCTGATATACACGTAGCCATGGCCAATGGCTCCCTCGTAATATCGCGCACGCATATCGCATCGTTCATAATCACCGGCCCCCGCTGCACCGATGAACTTGCCGGCCAATGGCCAGTGTATCGCACCTTTCGAGACGCGGCTCGCGCCCTCCGCTTGCTTTTCTCATCCCTTTGAACAACGCGAGAACCACGTGTTTGTTGCAGGCATCTGCGTCTGCGTCACGAAGCGGGAAGGAGCGCTACGAAATCGGAATTGCACGCGTGTCCTCACAGTGGATGCGCTTTTAAAACGAAGCTGGCTTCTCATTTGCAGCGGCACGTGCGCCTGCACACCGGCACCAAGCCTTACAAATGTCGTCATTGTAGTTACGCGAGCAACAACCTGGTAAGTGGAGAATCGCGAGTCGAGAGTCGAGAGCGGAGGGTGGTAAAGGCTGCTAAGGGCGCGGGATAAAAGTGCGGTTGGTTGGCATCTAGGAACTAGTAAATAGAAAGGGCAAATCAACGACCGCGAACGCGGATGAATCGAAGGGAGGATGGGCGGATGGGAGGACGAGGAGCGAGACAGAGAGAGAGAGAGAAAGAGAGAGAGTGACGCAGTAGGGAGCGGAGGTTGACTCGCAGTTCAATTTTTGTAGCCGCGGTGACTGTGGGGCGTAAATTAAGCAAAGTACACCTTAACGTTTGGACCATGCCGCCGCCTCTGCCGCCACCGAGGCGCGATAAGATAACGAGTTAATTGTGCTCACTGGATGCCCACACACGCACGGCCCAGTCATACCGAGCGGCCGGTATGCTAATGCCCTTTGAAGCTTTAGTTAGGATGCGACTCGCATACGAGGGCTCCGTGTCTCTTTGATAGCGACATAAACTCATTCCAGTGGCTCTCAGCCTGGGATAACTGGAGCCGTGGTAATCTCGCGGTACGGAGAATTGCCGCGGGTAGGTCTTGCATCGGTAATGATACAACGGTAGGCACTTCTCGGCTCTGCCGCCAACCGCCAACCGCCAACCGCCACCGAGCCAATCGCCGATACATACCATACCGTAGCATCGCGCATCGGCCTACGAAAAACCAGCCACCTTCCGCCCTCCTTTTGATCCTTTTCCTCGGTCGCGGCTCCGGCCGCGATCGGCCTACCGATCAGCCGAGATAACGATTACGATCGGCCGTTCGGCCAACGATTATATTCGTCCTCGATCCCGCCTCGGATCCCACCTCCTCGCTCTCGGCTACCTGCGAACGTCTTTCTCTTCGCTCAGCCGTCAAAAAGAGGCGAAAAATCTGACGCGAAGATAGGAAACGCGTGCGGCGAAGAATCGGTTCGCTCCGAAGGCAATATCGAGTTCGACGATGGCCGTTTACTCGCTAAGACTTTAATAAGGAAGAAGCGCGCGAGCCGATTTAACGACGAAATTCCCTTCCACCTAGCGAGCCGGCTTGCCTTGCGTCAACGAGATTACACGCGCCACCTTTCTTCCTTCCTACCTCCATCCGCTTCATGATTTACCTCCGATGCTTACACGCTCCTTTCTTTTCCCCGCCCGACCCTCCCTTCGCGCCACTAGCTTTTCTCTCCGTTTCTCCGTTTTTCCGCGTCCCCCTTTCTCTCCTGTCTTCTCATCCCGTCTTCCGCTGTCTTCTCCCGTTGGCAGGCCAGGCCTGCGTTGGGAAAACTCACGCTTCGCTTGCCCTGACTCTGACTCTGACTCTGACTCTGACTCTGGCGATGGCACGCCGCTAATTCTCCCAGGCAAGGCTAGGTACTTTCGGATCTGCTTCGTCTTTCCACGCGTCTTTCCCCTTGGCTGGCGGTGCTTTTTATCCAGCTCGCGTTCGATTCTTCTCCCGTCTCCCGACCCGACCCGGCAGGGTGGTCTTCGTCCCGCGTAAACTACTGCCCTCCGCAAATAATAAAGATTTAGTAATTTGCCGCCGTCTATCGTGCTGCTCCGCTAGGCGAGTCGATCGAACCGATACGATCGATTTATTCGTACGTCGAATGAAAATTTAGCTGGAAACGGGATAAGCGTTTAGCAGAATTTATTCGTTACGGTGTAAAAAATGGAAAGGCGCGCGATATAATCTTGATCTGGGTTAAAGATGCGGCCGGTTTGCGCTTGTAATTTTACAATCCTCTTCGGGCAGCCAGGCAGGAGAATATCGGACTTATTGCGGCATTCGATAATTTTCATGCGAGTATTATGTAGAGGTAGGTTACAAGAACATTTACGTTGGAGTTACGGCACGGTAGTCTACCGGTGGAAAGAAATTAATATTACCGGAGAGCTGACCGCCTGGAATCTCAACAGAAATAAAGGAGAAGCAAGATAAAGCGGCGCGATTTGAAATCTTAGAACGAAAGCTCGTAAAACGGAATATCGTAGGGAGCTCCGAACGCAACGGAAAACGATGCCCAAAGAGATGAGACGCGATCGGATTAAGCAAGGGTGGGATTCGGGATTCGCGATTCGCGTGACGGCGAACAGTTTTCGCGGCCGGTGCGGGGCGATTCGCGCAAAGGTGGACGACCGCCCATGACGGTGTGAACGGGTCTTTATCTGAGACCGTCACGGAGCGCTGGCCGTGCAGAAAGATTTACTTATGGGAAATTAAATTTGATGTTGCCGTTGCCATCAACGGCTCGTATAAGCCCGCCTGGTAGGAAGATGTTTACGACTACGGCCAGCTACTTAGCCCGAGAGGGTAAAGCGCCTTTAAATGCTCCATGGCATAGCCAATGAACGCGTCCGGTTTGCGGCAGACCGATTCTGGTCGCAGGTATTCACCGTCCACCGATACCGAGCTAAGCCTGTTCCGACCCGCGACCGTCCCGAGACCCGAGTCCCGAGCCCCCAACACCCAACACCCAGCACCCAACGCCCAACGCCCAACGCCCAACGCCGAGCCTTCCACATCCGGAGAGCACCGTTCCCTCTTCGCCGCCGTGCTCCCTTTACGCGTTCCTCCGCATCCCCGCGACCGTTCAACCGCATCCGCCTATTCCTTCGCTCTCTTGTTCCAGGAGAATCTCAGGAAACACGTGATCTCGACTAACCTGCATCCGGGCAAGACCATCTACGAGTGCGACGTTTGCCAGGGAGACAACCCGGAACCGTTTCAGACCAACTTCGCCAAAGAGCTTCGCGCCCATCTCCTCGAGGTGCACAGCGACGCGTTCCCAACCCCGAGCTACGCCAACGACTACGTCCTCGGTATTTTCGAGGTTCAAGGAAGCTAGGCTTTCGTCGGCCAGCCCAGTTAACCGGCTCGATTCTTCTCCGCGAAACGGTGTCCCGTAATTTCGACGAACGGCGCTCCATACCGGTTGGGGGACTGAAATTTACGAAGCGTGTACGTCTTAAAATTGTTAAAAGGTGACCTGGAATGGTTCGCTCGGAGGATCGCAGTCGCGTCTTTTCTCCGAATACGTACGTCCTTTGGATCGACGCGACGCGATGGGATGGGATGGGACGGGATGGGATGGGGTGGGATGGAACGGGACGGGACGGGACGGTCGCTCGCGAGAGCGTTCTTGAGTTATCTCGGATGCATCGAGCCACGGACATAGCGCACGGATGCGCGTTACTCGTGGACGTGGCGTCGCGTCGGTGGCATCGCTGTTGCCTCTCGTTGTTCGTGATCGTGCGAACCGGTAGGCCTGTACTACGCCAGGAAATAGTTAACGTGATGTACGGTCACGCGGCACGGTACGTACCTTAGACTTTAGATACGCGTATACGATCGAATCTTTATGTCCCCCGTTGGACGCGACCAGATATTACGAGAATCCTTCCAGTCCACCTGTCGCGGATTCCGAGGCTGCGCTTACACGCAAACCATTTACCTACGCTACGCGCTCACCGGAAACGTCGATCCTTCGGTCTTTTACACCTTTACCCCCTAACCAATGCGCTGTACTTTCTCTTCGTTTATCGGAATAAAGGCGCCCACGGGCAACCGCTGGGGAACCACCACTCCACGAAAAGCGAGTAGGTTGATTTCTCGCGCGTCGTTTCCCGTTGCTGTACGCTGTACGCTGGACGCTGGACGCTGGACGCGATATCGGAAACGCGCACCAGGGAGAAGAAGGTAGGTAAAAGAGTCCGTGAAAGCAGCGAGGGTTGGAGGAGCGGAGGGGGAGGGAGAGAGAGAGAGAGAGAGAGAAACGAAACGGTCGTTGAAAAATTCATCGTGGCTGAAAGCCAGCGGCGGACCACCTCGTGGATCGTCTTACAAGACGCGTTTCCGTCTTCGAGGGTCCTGATTGTGAGAAATGCATCGTGCTGTCGCGCGAGATAGGTGTCGTAAAGTATGCGGCCCTTGAGTTCTCTCGGGCAAAAAGGACGAGAGCGAGCAGGAAAGACGGAGAGAGGAGAGAGCACGGGCGTCGTGAGCGCGAAGGATAATTTATTGACTAATTAACGAGGATGTCCTTCATTACGGGTCGAGCAGCAGTCGTGGTCGCTTGCTCTCGCTCGGAACCGGCATTATTTGGCGCCCGAATATTTACGACCGCGTCCTCCTTCTGCCCGTGGACCGGGTCCTCCGCCCCGATACCGATGCCGATGCCGATGCCGATGCCGATGCTGATGCCGCGGCTGATGCTGCTCCTGCTCCTACTCTTGCTCCCGCTCTTGCTCTTGCTCTTGCTCTTGGCTCCTGCTCTTGCCCCTGTCCCTGTGCTCGAGAAACAAACCACCAGCAGCCAGGGAAGGGAGCACAAGGAGAAGAGGAAAGAGCGCGCGGACCCATAACGACGTGTCCCGATCTTACGGCGATTCGGGGACTTGGAATTTCCTTGCCGAGGGGGATCCTACGGCCTACTCTGACACGACCACGAAACTCGCGGGCGTTACTCCTCGGACAAAGGATCGCGCTTAAATCTTGCGAAACTCGTGCCGCTTCTCTCGCCGCGTCCAACCCCATCCACGCGGACCACGAGCTACCGCGAGACCGTCACCCCTTTTCCCTCCCTCCTTCCAAACTCGAAGCCCCCTTTATTCCCAATAAACCTATCGAACGCGCAATAAGGCTGCCGCACTTTTTCGACGGCGGGAGAAAGCGGAATGTACGGCTGCGCGGTCCTGCTTCGAGAGCATCTTTATCGCGAGTTTATCAAGGGGAACAAGGAAACCGATACGTGGAAAGAAAAAGTAACGCGAAATTAGTGCGAACTGCAAAGTGCTAAGAAGTCGCGACAGGATGGTTAGGTACACCGCTTAATGAAGATATAACGAGGCTGGCGCCCCGTGGGGTTGGCACGACGACGTCGGCACCGAGACGCCCCCCACCTTCATTCCTCAACGCGTCCCGGTGGTTTCTGTAGCAGCAGAGCAGGCAGCAGAGCGAGCAGCAGCAGCAGCAGCCCTTCTCGCAGCGAGTTTGCGGGCCTCGGGTTACGCCAGAACACTCGTCCTCTTTACGATCGTAGCCGGCCAACGTGGCTCGCGAAATTCCGCGGACTTTATTTCCCTAATTACACTCGGCAACTTATGTCACTGGAAACGAGATTGCCCCCTCGCGATCCCGCCTCGCCGCATCTTTCGTTTGAGCGGTTAATAAGGTTGAGCGGTTAACGCGTTACGAACGGTCCCCGTGTTTGCCGTCGATCGTTCAATTCGGAACGCAGCCAGCCAGCCTCCCCGATGCAAAGGGGAGAAGGTTTTGTCGGTGTAGAGCGACCGTGTCACCGGCTACGACGTCTTATCTTATCCAGAAAAAGCGCTATAAATTACGCTGTTCGAGTTCAATTTCGTAGGCAGTTCGGTTAATCGCGAAGTGATTGATCGCAGCAAGGTTTATCCAGATGAATCCACGCAATACTTTCTACCGTGACAACGGAGCTCTCGCATACGGCACTCGCCGGTCGGCTTCTTCGGCCTCGCTTTGCTTCTCTCCTCCTCTCGTCCCTTCCCTTCTCACGGGAAGCCTTTTTTTGGTTTGCGGGGAACGAGCCGGGAGAGGACCCTTACCCGTTACGACATTCGGTGTCCCAAAGTTCGCGAGAATCGCTGGCATTCCATCCCGCGAAACGGCAAGCGGTGAACTGAGAGCGGAGAACGGAGAACGGCGAACGGCGGACAGGCAGAGCAAAGGATCGAGGCGGAATGGGCCGAGGGCGGACGATATATTTTCCCTGGATGGCTCGGATACGGGCTCGCGTGTCTACACGCGTGAGCTCGATGCCACGTCGCGAGGAGACAGCGGGTGTCGGTCCGTACACGCACAAGCGCCGAAACGCCATCTTAATTATCGAGTGCGATTATTTACGTCGTGTCACCCCGTAGCACCGAGAGTCCGCGTCCTGAACGGAGTCGTCGTCGTCGTAGTCGTCGTCCCTCGGCCGAACGAACCAAAGGGCTTTGCCTCTCAACACCCACGCCTCGTTCGACGACCGCTGCTCACCTCGCGCGTCGTCGGCCGCCGATTCCTCTGGTTTAGCCGTAAAATTTCGAAGCGATCGCCAAGAGCGAGGATCGCGGCAATTAATACGGCGGAACGGGTATCGCGTGGAAGGGCCGCGTGGCCTGCGAGAAGGACGCTGCCGGAGACAGAGAGATAGCGTGTAGGGAAGACGACGGAAGATAGGAGGAGGCGAGTTGCCAGGACTGGAAAAGGGGACCCACGGGGATTGATGGCCACCACCTTTAATGCCGTTTGTATGTAGCGGCGCGCGTAAGCGCCTCGCCTTACAGTAATTAGCTCAACAAACGCGCCACCCTGTCCCATCAATTGCTACCCTACGCTTTCGGTTCTCTTTCTCCCTCCCTCCCGCCCCCTCTCGCTCTCTCCTCCTTTCTCAAACCTCTGCTCCTCTCCCTCGCACTCCCTAGAGCTCGCTTATACGCACGCAACTTCTGTATCTCTGCCCTCCCCCCGCGCCTTCGCCCCTTTGCGGCAGAGTATTTGCCTCCTCGTCGGTACACCGGTCTTGTCCGCCCGCCCTCTCGCTCTTTCTCCACCTCGACACTCTCACGTATCTTGAATTAAACATTCGATGCCTCCTGTCTTGGCGGCGTGCGCGCACCTCTTGCGTCGGGAATGCAAATGCAGAAACGTGGCTGGCTCGCGTGTGCGTAGCTACACGTACGCGGGAGCACACGAGCGGCCGATCCGACGCGACCGGCGCGTCCTGCGCAAGGAAGGGGTGTTATCCTCCAGCGACGAATTAAAGGATACACCGAAACCCGATTGAAAAACCACGATGCGCGCATTCGTGCGTGTATAGCAAGTTCGCGGCTCCTCGTCCCACGAACCTTCGTTCGTTCGTCCGCTCGTTTCGGAGGCGCAGCCGTATCTGGTCGATTTAAGACCACGTGCTCGCGGCCACGACACCGCGGCGACGACTAACGACGACGAAGGCTTTCATCGACGAGGTTGCCGTTGGTCGTGCGATGAAATCAGCCGCGTGTAACGTGGCCGGTAATCGTAGATTCGGGCAAGAGCGAGAAAAGCTGGTCGGCGCGGCGCGGCGCGACGCGGTTGGAACCGGTTGGTCGGTTGGTACGGTCTCGCCACCGTTTAATAATCATTCTGACGGTAACACGCGACGCAATTATTGCAGGCGGGAGGATGGTGCAGAGGTGGCGAGCATGCCGGCACGTATGTCCTGGGACGCGACGGGACGCGACGGGACGCGACGCAATGCGAGGCTGCATCGACACCACCTACGCCCTACGCGAACCCTCCCCCAGAGGAACAGGGAGCCATATTGCGCGGTCTTGATATTTACGATTGAAACAAATCAAACGTTATCAAGCATTCCGGGACTGCGATAAAGAACACAGAGGGGACGCGGAGGCATTTGCCGCTCCCAAGGGGGATGTCATCGGAAAATCTTCCTCCCGGCATTCCCAGTTAACGCGCCGTCATATTTGCTCTATATCGTATCGATCTCGCCCGTTCTCGCCGATTACATCTTTCACCGTGCACCTACTCACCCCGTCGATACTCCTCCTACCCCGTCACCCCGCTCAACCATTGGCATTCTTTTAAATGAAAAACGCACACCGGACGGACTGCAGCTCTCGCTCCAGTTTATCCTCTATCTTTTCGCCTTTATCCGCGAGGAGATCGCTATCGAGTTCGTCCGCTAGTCGCGTTCGTGAGATCCACGGGGGAAAGATTCGAGGCAGCGGATAGAGGGATAAGGTAAGACACGCAGGACGCGAGTCGCGAGTCGATGCGAATCGAAGCGAAGCGAAGCGAAGCGAAGGAATCCCCGAAAGCCTGGCCTGTTCTCCGATCCTTATAAATCCATCTTTCCTTTAGGCCGAATGCCCTCCGGCCAACGTGGTGCGCCTTCTTCGAGTCGAAGGGGAAGGAAAAGAGGAAGGATTTAGGGGCGGGGAGAGAAAGGGGAGAAGAGGGCTTGGCAGGGAAAGGATGGGCAGAGAGAGAGAGAGAGAGAGAGAGAGAGAGAGAGAGAGAGAGAGAGAAAGAGCGAGTATGGCAGGGGGAGGGAAGGGAAGGAAGGATGTGGCGTTCGGGCCCGTGGTGATTTAAGGGCGTCGCTTTACGTGTATCACACCGCGGCTCGTCCGTTACGAGAGACCACGAAGAAGACGAAGGTTCGGTGTTGTCTCTGGGACGGTTCATTCGTATCTATCTGTGAACGTTCGTTTGTCTTGGTGAAGTAGCGCGAGACCATAGGTACATTCCGACAGATATAGCCTGGCTACACCACAGACCGCTGAAACACTGGGCCCAAACGATCCAGTTGAGTTGATTTGTGACTACCAGAGAATCGCGGTCGGATGCTTTATGAACCGATCAGGCTGCTTCGAGCGACCACCATATGGGCCCATAAACGTCACGGCTTTCGGTTAAGAGAAGCGCCAGCCGAACAACGCTCAACGCTCCGCGTCTTTCGTATTCCATCCCGATCATTTCGATTTTATCTCGCGCTTTTGCCCGCGCCCCGTCAACCAGATTTCCGAACAACGTTCCTGCGTGTTTCGCCGGTAGATTCGACGTTTTATTAAACTCCCTCGTCCGCTACGTTCCACGTAACGTTCGCCTCAAATTTACGGCGAGAATAAGTGGAATATCTCGCAGTCGAATTAGGGCCAATTTAGCATCCTCCTCTTGGTAAATCTTTGCCACGAAGTCGATAATCTTCGCTCGAGACAATTCCACGGTTCCTAACGGGGAACCTTCCGCGACAGTCTCTCTCTGTTCGATAATATATGCGCCAAAGATTCAGCAGACGATTCGTAGTGCGATACCAGAAGCCGAAGGGGCTGACTGTTCGAGAGCGGTTAAGTTAGGTTAGTCCAGCTCGTCGGTAGAACGCGGATTTCTACGTAAACTCGCTCGGCAGATACGATCTGCGGGACCCCGGTGCGTCCGATCCTCGTGAACTTCGATGCTCGACCACCACCTTATACGTGTGCTCCACGTGTGCACGGTGCACCGTGCACAGCCACGGTAACCTATCGGTTTAGGTCGCTCTCGGGACTTTGCGCCGCGTCCCTATTTCTATCGCTATCCCTATCCCTTTCCCTATCGATAGCAACGCCCCAACCAGCTTCGCTGTTCCGGATTATCCTCCTTTATTACGCGCGGATGACGTATTCCTCGTTAAGAAGAAGGTTGCAGAAGGGTGCACGCAGAGAACACGAACGGAGAAAGAGAGACGCGAAGGCGGGCACGAGTGTGCGTCGCTGGAGACAGCACGGTCACGATCTGTACGGCCTCCGCCCGTTGTCCGGCATCCAGCAGCAACGAGGTAGTATCTTATTATCCTATCCCGGGAGCCACGGTGACAACCCTTATAAGGGCTGTCCGTGCTCCTTTTACCGTACACGCGTGAGTTCCAGCCAGGTAGCAGCACGGCCGACGACAAGCAGAGTACTACGAATCGCGCTGCGCTCTTACTACGAGAGCTCGCGGAAAAATCTCTATCCCCATTAACATCCGCCCTTTCCGCTGCTTACCATGCTTACCATGCTTACCATGCTTACCGTGCTTACCGTGCTCCCCATGCTCCTCGTGCTCCCCGTGCTCCCCGTGCTCCCCGTGCTCCCAGTACGATCCGGTAACGAGCTGCTACGCGATCCACCGTGCACGAGCTTCCGATACGATCGATTTATCGAACGCAACCGCTTCGCTTTCATCGGAGCGCGACAACGCGTGTTCGTTGTTCCCGAAATCCGTTAGGTTGCCGCGTAAGCGCGAAATTCCTTTGCCTCGTAAATCCTGCGGAACGACTGCCGCTCTTTCCAGTTTCTTCCTCCGACGAGGTGCTTCGGCTTTGCAAGTTTTCGCATAAAAGACGAACGTCGATTCGCCGTGCGTCTTCAGAGTGACCTTGAACCTGCTGCCGCCGACTCAGGTCGACGTATATGCGAGCCGGTGTTTCTACTTTCTTGGGTGTTAATCACAGCCAAGGTCACCCGGGCTTCACTCGTACAGGTGAAAGAAGCTTGGGAGAACGGAAAGGTAAAGAGAGAGAGAGAGAGAGAGCGAGAGGAGTAGTGAGAGGGAGAGAGAGACGGCGAAAAGAAGGGAGAAAAGGGGACAACAGAGGGGAAGGATGGAGCAAGAATATACACCGAGTTCCTCACGGACACGCTCTTACGACGAACGGTCGATCCGTTACGTCGAACACTCTAAAGACCCACTTTAATCATGATCGCTGGAAAGATCGGTGCGATCGTGATCCATCGATCGCCCGGTCGGGACGTGTTTACGTGCTCGTTGGCGTCGTTACCTTATGCTAATCGATGCCTACACCTGTCGAGCGACGTGCTCCGACGTTTAAACGACTCCCCCGTCTGAATTATTCGCGGCCAAAACTGCCATCGCCGTCTTCCTTTTTCTACTCGGCGCCTCCTTCGCCCTTCCCTTTCTTTCTCTCTATCTTCTTCCCGCTAGCCTCCGCTCTTTCCTTCGCTCCTCTCCTCTCCTCTCCTTTCCTCTTCTCTTCACCTCTCCACGCTGAATCTCCTCCGCTAAACGACGATCGACGTTCCATCGTATAAAATACGATGACAAATCAAATAAAATTCCGCGGAACCGCGCCGCTCGAAAGCGAGAGTATCCGAAATGGAATGTTCTCCGATGGTTCTCGCTCGGTCAAAGAGCGTGCCGCGACGCTAACGTTAACGTTATAAATAGCTCGTTACGATATAAAGCGGAGGAACAGCGTAAAGTTGAGCGGAATGGTTAAAAATCGACGAGAATCGTGGAAGCGTCGGAGGAGACGCGTCGCAGGCAAACGAGCAGATGGAACGAGAACGAGAATGGGGACGCTGCACGGGGCAGGGGAGCGAAGGTTGCAGCGAGACGATCTAATTTACGAAAGCGAACGCGGCGCGCGTGTTTGGAGAACGGCTCGGAGGCTAGCTTATCGGCTCGTTAGTTTTCGGTAGCCACAGCGGCATTTAAACGAACCTTCCCATGGTAGCCGCGAGAGAGGCAACAGCGAGGAGAGAGAGAGAGCGGAGAACGGCGAACGGAGAACGGCGAACGGCGAACGGAGAACACGGAGGTGCCCGTTGGCTCGGTAATGATCCTTTCGTGGGTCATCAACGTTACGCCGCGCCGGTGGACATGCATGTGCGGAGGCGAGTCGTACGGCGCGGCGTGGCGCGGCGCGGCGTGCAGGGATGCCAAGGAAGAGGGGTGGAACGGTGGCCGGTGCATTATATGCAGAACAGGGTGCACCATAGTGCGCCCGAGTCCGGCCAAGTGGCGAAGGGCGAGAAGGGCGAGAAGGGAAAGCAAAGAAGAAGATGGGGGCCGTAGATAGGAGAGGGGCGAAGGGGGAGAGACAGTGTGGCATTGCTGACCGCGGAGGAAAGAGAACGAGAACGGCTTTGCGAAGACAAGAAGGTAGAGACGGAGATCGGGACGGAGCCGGAGACGAAGATGGAGACGGAAGAAGCGGAGGAGGAAGAGAAGCGCAGAAGAAGCGAAGAAGAGAAGGAGAGAAAGACGGAGGTAGCCACTGGGCAGTCTCCTCGCGCGAGGATTTATATCACGGTGCCTCTACTCGCACACAGACACACCTGACTTATGCAAAACGAGAAGCCCACGTCCCCTTGCACCCAAATAAATGTCACCGGGAAACAAAAACGTTTCTCCTCCTGTCTTTTCTGGCCATAGGCCCGCGCGAGTTCGCGCAGACCCGTACCATTCGGGCAACCGTTCGAGTCCTGCATCGCGTACGACCCTTCGTGCCTGCATTCGTACCCCGTTCTACGCGCAGGCCTCTTCTACTCGCACCAAAAAGGACCAACCATATTTCAGTGACGTCACTGGTACAAAAGCACGCGTGTGGAGGCGGCGAGCCGCGCGACTCGCAATCTGCAACGAGCGCCCCAGAACTCGCCGGATTTACTCGCGCGCGGTGACAAAGCACCTGCTCTCCGTCCCTTCCACCTTCGTCCGCGTCCCTTCGCTCCTTCTCGTCTCTCCTCTCCTCTCCGCTCCTCTCTTCTCATCGACCGTGATCGCTGCTCCTCTTCTTTTGTACTCTTCCTCTCGTCTTCCCATCCTCTCCCTATCTTCCCTCTATCTCGCATCTGTTATCTCTTCCTGCACTTCTGCTCCATCTTGTTCTCCACCGACGTCCGCGAAAGCCATCCTTCGCATCGAACTTTCGGAGCGTCTTTCGCCACTGACTTTTCGGAATATTCCTGAAGCGGTAACGCGAAGGTGTTGACGAGCCCTTGAAGTAGAGGATCAAGGAGGAAAAAGTTGCCGAGGAGGAAACGGAAGTCGGTACCAATGTACCTTTGGCGCCATCTTTCCGAAAGCTTGCCAACTGACGCATCTGTGGCGTACTCGCCTGATGTCCGGCCCTCCTTCACCGTGGGTAACTCCCACGTCAGATTGCCTTCCGTTGCTCTTATTTTCCACTGCCTTTACCTGATTCTGACGGGCGATCGAACAGCCGCGTAAATATTGAGTATTTCTACGAAACGGCTGCCAAATCCAGCCGCATCTTTCCGCTTATCGACAGATCCGAGTAATACCTTTGCCGAAACGTCTCTCCTCCCGCTCCGCTCCGCTATCGGATAAGGAACGCGACTTTATGTTTTAACGCCTCGAAAGGATATGAAAGGATATCTGTTCGAATCGTTCTGCTAGGATAAGCCTCGATCTCGCGTTCGACCGCGCAATCGACGTTGAAAATGACGAGAATGGCGGTGAATTCAGATGGAGAACGCTTGACGCGCGATCGTGAAAAAAAATGTGATTCGGAGGCGCGGGAAGAAACGATCGGATGGATGGACGAACGAGTGGTACGAATGGTTCTAACGCGAGCGACGCGGAGCATCGCAAGGACTCACGCGGTGTTTGGTCCAAGCCGGTGCATCCTCTGATGAAGATAACGCCAGCCTCCTTTGAATTACGAGCCGGGCCCGGCAATAATAAATTCCAGCAAACATTCATTTTCGTACACGCAACTTTATGTCGTCCTTAGCTGGACTAAGCGCTCTCCAGCGATGTCATTTAGCATCCCGGTGATGGTCCTAATAGCCGGGTCCTCCCGGTTCAATGGACGGTCTTTTAGGATTTACAGTGCACCACCGACCGCCGGTACATCTCGTCGATGATACTTTGTTTGCCTTCGCTGTCATACGCTGCATTCTCCCGCTGCTTAAAAACCACCTACCAAACGTTGTCGCGCGGCCGCGCCAATATCTTAACAGCGGCAGGTGTTTACGCGTTAAAGTTGTTAGACGCGGACGGGATAATGTTAGACGCGGGAGGGGCGTGGGATGCAAGGATCTGTTTCCGAACGGTCGCCGCGCGTGGGTCTATTTGATCGGCTTATCGGGGTTTCGCGTGAGCAGATCGTCGGGGTGGCGTTAAACGGTCACGGTTCGATTCGGAGACGGACACTGGGAGGCGAGCCGATTCGGCTTTCGTTCCTCCAGAAGTACGTTACACGGGGGTCATGAGAGTTAGCCGAGGTCACGAAATGCTGGTTCTTAAGATCGTTAAGATCGAATTCTCTGGCCGGTAGTCGTGCAACCGCGGCAAAAAGCAGCAGAGAAATGTTTTCGCACTAATTGGAGAGCAGTTATCGCGAGCAGAGCACGGAATCGTTTCCACGGAATCGTGGATCTAGCAACAGCCGTTTAGTAAGCTAGCCGAGCGCAATGAAAAGCGCAACGACGCCTCCCAGAGATAATGCCGATAAAGGCGACCGCGCGGGGTTGGCGAGGGAGAAAGAAAGCCAGTCCCGATTTTAATTGAGCCCCCAAGAATTAAAAGAGAGATCTCGAGGATGCCGAAGGAGGAGAGCGCCAGCGGCAATCGTGGAAGAAGGCGGGAGGAAAGGAGGAAAGGAGGATAGGAGGATAGGAGGAATGGAGGAAAGGATGAAAGGAGAAAAGGACGAAAGGAAAGAAGGAGTGTAGGGCCAGAAAGCGTCGGGAACACCCGTGGCTACGGCCAATCGCCTCCGCGGATGGAGGCCTGGCACGATGGACGGACCAGAATTATGGGCTCCTCGCACGAGAATCGCGCGCAACCACTCGCGAGACGCTTCAGCTTTTGCGCCAAGTCGATTTACGTTCTTCGCCGGATACTTCCGCCAAGATTGATCGATAAACGTCTTTCTCCTTCCCCTTTCCCTCTTTACGCGCCACCACCGATACCGCGTATCGTTGCAAATGGTGTGTTCGTTTCTCTGATCTTCGTCCTTCGTGGATCGCGTTATCGTTAACGTCAACGTTAACGCGGGGAACGCGGGCGCGGTAAAAAACGAGTACGTAGAGAGGTAGCGAAAAATCTGGGCTTTGCCGAAAATTAAAAGGAGCTTTGCGGCGGCGCACGGCGGACGTTTAAAGTTTAAAAGGCGCGTTGTGTCGGTGGGAAGAAAATGGAAAGTCACCGAGAAAGAGAGCAAAGCGATAAAAGAGGTCGCGAGGCAGGGCAATCCCGTCGAAACAAACGTTTTAATCCAGAAAACACGAGGGACTGTGAAATGGAAGCAGTGTGGCGCGCGCGTGAATATCCTGGGGTAGGTACGCGTGGGTGTTGGCGACGACGTATAATTTAAGGCTGCGAACGCAACGATTCAATTTCACAAGACCACGAAGTACGGCGCGGCGTATAAGCAAAACCAAGGTCCAGCGAGGAGGAAATAATCTCTTGATTTGTGCCGCGAATAAAATCACTCGATTCATTTTCGTCCGTGCTGGCCTTCGCTTCGTGCACGCTGGGAAAACGGTCGGAACTCTGACGTTGCGCCGCGTTTCGTATTCGCAATATTGTCAAAAATATTCGCATTCGCTTGCCGCCTACAGCTGCCTTAAATTCGTATCGGATTCGCTGTCGTATCGCGCGTATTAACACGTAAGTATACGCGTATGCGTGGCTTGTTTCGCTGCAATTCAACCGACCTATCGGAACATTCAAACGAACCCTTTCTCTCTTCTCGCCTAGGCCCTTTGCGCGTCGTTCGTTTCCACTGTCCTTTCCACGCGGATCGCTACGGGAAAAAGGATAGCGAGCGGGGAACGGCGAGCAGGCGTATTCGGTGGCGAAGGGCACGAGCGCGATCTCGAGGAGGCATAAGCAGGACGAAAGCTGGACGATGGACGAAAATAATTCGATTGGCAGCGGATTCGATTTAACGTGAGAACCGGACCAGTTGCAAGCAAGGTGAGGCCGAGGTATCCGGGGCCGAAGGATCATGTCATACATAGGTGCAAGTGTGTGTACGGCGTATATAGACAGATACAGGATATAGGTGTATACATACGTATACACAACGAGGCGCTCCACCTCGTCGGGGCTCATATAATTGCTGGCATCCATAACGCTGATGTATTTATGGCATTAACTCGCCTCTTTCTCGTACGCTGCCGCCCCCGACCCACCCCGCCGTGGCCATGCCCGTACCCGTCATGCAACCACAAGTAGAAATAATTGGTTGAAAACAGCGCGCTCTCAGGCGGCAATATATCCAGCTTACTCCCCGCTGTCGCATCGCTTAGATCACTTCCCCGCCACCAAAACTCGCTGCCAGCCCGCCTCCTTCGTTCTCCACCTTCTTCCACCGATTCTCTCTTCTTCCCCCTTCTCAGATTCTTCTTCTGCTTTGCTTCTTCGACGCCTGCCCTTCCCTTCCCTTCTCTTCCCTTCCCTTCCCATCTCTTGCTTACCCTACCCTTACCCTCTCTGCCCTTCCAGTCTCTTCACCTCTCTGCCCTTCCTCCATCGGCTGCTTTTCTTCTTCGTCATCCTCGTCGTCTCCTTCTTCGTTTCTTAGTTTCTTCGTTTCTTCTTCTCCTTCTTCTTCCTCTTCTTCGTCCAGCAACCCCTTCTTCGTCGTCTGCCTGCTCCTCCTTTGCTTTTATCCCGCTTTACCTCACCCCGCTCATTTGAATAGCTCTTATTTATGAAAATTGAATTGAATGCTTCTCATTTATGAAGGTAATTGGTACCTGTCACGAGTCCTGCCGTACGATATCCTACTTTATACGCGGATAAGCGGCGATAATTATTCTTGCAATTGAATTTATTTCTATAAGTCTCGTTTTCTTTCCTATGCGGTCACCGGCGCGGCGTTCCTGCGTGCCGATCGTTCAAACCCCGTCGCGAAACGTCGCGCTGCGTCGCGTCGCGTGCTTGAACGCCACCGCTCCGCGCCGCTCCGCTCCGCGCCGCGAGAATCGCGCCCAACGAGGGTGCGCATCTTTTTGCCGGCCGCCTCTTCACGCTCGCCGCTTCCGTTCGCCTTTGCCTTCACCTCCGACGAGAAATAACCTCTTTGACGGTGCTACCTTTCCTTGCGCCAATTCGAGAACGCGGCCTAGCAGCGCGAGTAAACCAGAACATTGGAACTAATACTAATCTCTGATAAATTATTGCCGAGTAACCAGTATTTACCGTACCGGCACTCGTAGCCGAATAATCAATGGTGCGTAATCAATTTCTAATACTATCCCGATAATTTATCGTTAGCTCCAGCAAAGTTCGGCTAACGTTGCATCGATAACGCGGCCACCTCTCCTACGTATCCTCGCCATAATGTAGCATCCGACCGACCGACCGACCGACCGACCGACCGACCAACCAGTTCTTATTTCCCTTGCATCTTCGCCACTCCAGTTGCCCCTTTCCCTTTCCTCCTTATCGCCGCAACGACTAATTTCGTTTGTCCTTTTATCGTACGCTATGCGAATGCTAACGCCACGACAGTCCGACACAGAGACAATAAGAAACTCTTCCTCTCGAGTTGTGCCGTGCAGCACTCGATCCTATCGTTTCTCGCTCTCTCGCGGCCCGATCGAGAATGCGGTTGTTAGGGCAAACAGGCCCAACACTCGCGCCCACTCCTTCCAATCGAATTCTTCATCTGCGTACGTTTGTAATTTTAATACCGCTGCCACGGACTCCGCGTATCGGTAAAGCCGAACAACTTCGCGGTAAGACGAGGAACGAAACGACGAGGTATTCGTCGAATGGCCAGAAGCGCTGCTCGATCGCTGTCGCGTAACGCGAAAATTATCGTTGCCCGATTGCCGCGTAATGCGTCTCGACAATTTCGCCGACATCAAGACGTTCCACTTTATCGCCTTGCATTATTAAAGTTGCTCGGTAGCAGAAACGCCAACGATTATTCCATGTTTCGTCGTAAACCTACCATCAGGCGTAATCGGCGTTACCCGAAAACCACCTACTTTCTTGCGTAAAGAGTAAGGTAAGGGAAAGGGAAGCTGCTAGCTATACTTGAATAGAAGAAGGAAGCAGGGCGAGGAGATTAGCGGCGCTTTCTCACGCGGATCGGAGATTTGTCGCGAATTGGAAGCAAGATGCGGTTGCAGAAACCGCAAGAAGAGCCGGCGCAAAAGGAGCGGAAGCAGGAAAAAAAGGAGGGAGCAATGATATGGAAAACGAAGCGGGCAAGTTTTGGCAGGTTTGGTCGGTGGTCCGGAGGATGGAGAATCGGACGATTGGAGGATCGGAGGATTGGAGAATTGGAGAATTGGGCGGTAGAGAAGAAGAAGAGTGCAGGGAGTTGAAGTTGGACGTGGCGATAGGGCGTCAAAGAGGATCGAATGGCAGTAGGAGCGCTCGTCCTGGCGTCATCGGGACTCCTCCGTCATTAAGCACACCGGTCGGTCGGTGTCTAATTAAGCGGGACGTTAAGTGGGGGCGTTCGATAAAGCCAGGCCGTCCGATAAATTCGATTCGCCGGACAGCCGGTTAATACCCGGTGTATACGGGGGATACCGGGGGCCAAGATAAACCGCGCGTTTTTCAGGAAGGTCTCGTTTCGCGAACAGAGGCGGAGGATGACGGACCGAGGTAAACGGAGTTCTTTTGCCGAGGGGAGGCGGGAGGGAGGGCGGTGTGGATCGTCCTTTGCTGGTCTTCTCCTCCCCCTGGTTCGGCTCGTCTCCTCGAGAGACGTTGGTCGGTATAGGAGAGCGAAGGAGCGGAGATATGCAAACGTCTTGCCGCGAGACGGTTGAACATAACTCAGACACACGTACGCCAGCGAGCCACGCACACAGCCTCCTACCACTGAGGACACTATAAACCTCGATACCGGGCGAATAAAATCCCGGATTTACAGTCCTGATACCGAGCGAGACGGTCCTGTCCTGTCCCGGTGCTGTCCTGTTTGTCGCTGTCGCACGGTGTGGGTTGGCTCATCAGTGATGGCCACGTCCCGCAGTATCTTTTCCCTCGGCATCGAGTAGACCGGCCAATCTTGGACTCGTACACGCGCGTGCATTCGACTTACGCACACATTCGCCCACTCCGACAGAGTCACACGTACCTTCCTACGGAAATCGACGTACGTCCAGACGTTCTCCAATCGTGCTAGTAACCGCACACTTGCGTTTCCTCGGCCAGCCCGTGTGCCGTGTGCCGTGTCCCGTGTCCCGTCGTCCCGTCGTCCCGTCGTTCCGTCGTCCCGTCGTCCCGTCGTCCCGTCGTCCCGTCGCCTGTCTCCCGTCTCCCGTGTGCCCTGTGCGTACTCTGCCGCTCGCGTCGCACCATCACGTGTGCCGTGGTGTGCGTACCTTTCGCGATACTTAGAGAAACCGCTCCCTCTTATCACCCCTCCCGCGCGCCCCAGCAAAACCTTGTTCGATACCATTTGAGGACCTCCAATAACCTATCCGAGCCATTCCGATAGGAGCTGTCAGCCCGCACCCACACGCTGTGCGCGCGAGGAGCCGCTCAGCGCAGACCGGATAAGCCTGAGCGCAGGTGTGCCGCACAAAATCGTCTGATCGACGTGCCGAGTGCGCTGATCTCGATGACCTTCGCCAAGGGTTTCGATTCGACGACGCCGCGGTACACGAGGCACGCCCCGGATACCATCTCCGAGAGCTGCCCCGGTACCACGGTACCATCCTACCCTCCTATCTCCTTCCATCCTTCTTCCACTCTTCCTCTACCATCCTCCATTATCCTTATCCATTTTTTAACCGCACCTAACAATGTTCGTTCGCAGCTACTCCATTGGCAGCATCCGAGATGAAATTACGCAAGCATCCCGATACGCGAAATATGTATTTGTTCGCGCCCTGGGAGTTGCGCCAGAGTCCCTTTCGTTGCCGCGAGTGATGAATCGGGTATCGTTCGTCCTGCTAGTCGTTGTCGTTGCCGTCGTCGTCGTTGTCCTTGTCCTTGTCGTTGTCTTCCTCGACGTTGCTACCCTCGCTCGACATTAGCCACGAGACTACTCCATCAACCGTGCCACGCGATACGACTGTGTCTGCGAAACTTCTCTGCTTGACTCGTTTCCTTCCCTTGGGAGGAGAATGGTCATTCCCACCTTTTCGCGGCTCAGACTTTCCGGAAAATTGCCAAAACTTCCGCGTGCTTGATCATTCACGACAGTGGAGTAAAGTTTGGCTGCCGTGAGTCGCGATATCTCGACGCGATTCGTAAGGAAGAATGTCGATGATCGAAGAAGAAGAGGAAGAAGAAGAAGAAGAAGAAGAAGAAGAATAGAAAGGTGGAAGAGGAGGAGGAGGAGGAGGAGGGAATGGAAAGGACGATTTCCATATGCTCCTATTAACTCTCTGGCCTGGCAGAATGGAACGGTAAATGAGGTACGGTGACTATCGTTGGCTGGGTCGCGTAAACGCGAAGCATCGCAGAATACACGGGCATTAAGCGGAGGAGAGTAGCGCAGATTCTGAGAATGCATATAATTAAGCACGTTGCATCTCGAGAATCTTGTGTACGTGCGTGCGTCCAACTTTGTGTAGCGACTCGTTCGAGAGGCAACGTGTGCTCGTGTGTACCTTATATAGATACGCATAAATATATGCCTAGCCATCGCTGGTCCCTCCACCCCTGCGAACCTCTCAGCCCCCGAGTTTCTCATCCCCTCTGTCTCTGTCTCCGTCTCTGTCTCACTCTCTCTCTCCGTCTCTCTTCCTCTCTCTCTCTCGCAACCCTGCCCGACTCTTCCCCCTTTTCTTGCCCCGCGTTCAACGGTGATCTATGTATCAGCCTGTGCTCGCCGAACCGGGCAACGTGTGTCCGTCCCCCTCGTGTGCTTACTTTATTATCGGGGCTCAAATGAGAATTTATGCAGACATAAACGCTCGTGTCAGCAGCATGCCGTGTAGGTGGGGAGACACACCGTTGAACGGGCATCTGTCACCCTCTATGCTCTCTACCTGGTCTGCCTTCAAGACGGTACCTTGCTTCTTTCGAGGACCCTGCGAAATTTAAAGAATCGACCGGCCAAACGAGCGGAACGAAACCTCGACCCTCTTACACCCAACTATATACTTCCCTCCCTCCCTTCATCGTTTGTCGACGAATCGATCCATCGATCCATCGATCCATCGATCGGTCGATCGCGAGCGAGCGATTTCTGCGTGCACTTTTTGTCGAAGCATGCGAAATCTTCGGCTTTGCTGATCCGGCTAAGGAGGGCAGTATCCTGGATATAGCGAAGCGTGGGATACGCGATCCCCCCTTAGGCTCGTAAATAAATGAAACCTACGAGAATACGACGTAGCCGAGTCTTATGTAAATAAATAAATGTTTCGCGAAAAAAAGTGTGTATTCTCTTGCGAGATGAATCATCGTAAAAGTGTCCGCCTGTTCGATATATTTTAGTCGAGGTCTTTCGTGCGGCGAAAATAATGATTCCTTTCGATTCGAACGCGCTTTTACCTCCTTCTCCTTTACCAAGTGGTTTAATAAGCGTACGATCGAGAAATATTAACGATCGTGCAAGTTACGCCGTCCTTTTACCAATACGGAATACAGCCAACGAATCCGAGACGTACCTCTACTCGGCATCTTGCGAATTCTAGTCATTCGGCTAACATTCCACGCGGTATCTCGAATGCTTCTCGGTAAAACACGAGTTAGCGCGTACGAGAAATCGATCAAGATTTCGCGCGCGCCAACTCAACCCGGCAACTGTTTCGTTTGTCCCTCGAATTATGCGAAACGCGGTTGGTGCTCGTTATTAATTAAAAGAGCGAGCATAAATTTGTTTTGGGGAAGCTTTGCGCTTCGATATTTCAATATCGACGCGATGATGTATTTCGAAACGCGTTTTCCTTTTTTCCGATTATCCGTTCAATATCAGCGTTGACATAAAATGTATCATCACTGTACGGAACGGAAGGAACGGTACCGCCATCACGCATCCGAAAATTAATCGGCGTGGGCGCAGCCGATAACGAATGGTGTTCCCGCCAAACGGCCAGTATATTTTACTTTGGACTCCAGTGTCTGTTATTTTGTGCGCATTCTAGCTGTCCAGTTGCACGATTTACTCCCGAACTCGATCAGAAATTCTCGACTACCGTGGATGGACAAATACCCACGAATCCATTAAAAAATTGCCATGTCCCGGGGAATTGTCTTTTAATTGAAATTGATCTCCTCCACTGCACGATATTATCCTTCAGTCTTCCTACGTGAGATATTGGCACATTATGGGATATTGCTAGTTTCGCCATACCATCTGGCATATTTTCCTTCCGCGCGCCGCTAGATCGATTTACGTATTTTTTTTTTTGTCACCAAGTGTACACCGGATGTTCCCGTCTATCCGTAAATTTCCTCCCGTCTACTCGATATCGCGCAAATTTCAAATCGTTTCGCCTCGATTCTAAAATAACTCGCGCACTTGCATTTTCTTTCCGTTAGCTTTGCAACTTGAGCGTAACACCGCGCCAATTTAAGGTGCAATGAGTGTGCGACGAGTGCGCAACGAGCACACTTGCGCTCCGTAGTAATGCGTCGATTAAAAAAGTAGGGAATTAAGTTGGTTGAAGAATTCTCGGAAAGAGAAAGAGTGAGAGAGAGAAAGAGAGAGGAAAAGGACGAGAAAGAGAAGGAGTGCGCGCGGGGGAGTTTGAGTTAGATAGGATCGAGTATTTACAAGGGGTAAAAATCGATAGATATTCTCCTACGGAGGTCGAGTTTAATCGAGGTTCCAAAGTAAACGTTGAGCACCGCTGCAACCTCGAATCAGTGCAGACTACAGGTGGCGGTAGAATCGAAAGTTCCGCGTCGTTTTCCGCCATCTTTAGTTGACGGATTCGAGGCAAGAAAGGCCAAGAGGTCCGTGCGGAGAAGAGATAGGTGGATTGAGCGTCGGGGGCATAAGAGAATTTGGTGGATCGAGCGTAGGGTAGTGAGTCATTCGTGTCTTGGTTCGAGCACGATTCACAAAATCGCCTTCGGTCGATCCTCGCGATACGGTAAGCGCTGTATAATTTCACCATTCGCCATTACATCGACCGATAGGGAAAAAAATTGTCATTTCCGTGACGGCGGTGTTTACGCTGGGTGTGTCAAAGTGTTCCTCCTCTCTCTCCTTTTCTCGTTCCCTTTCTCTCTTCCATTAGTGCATCGTAGTGAGCTCTCTTGTTGCCCCTTCCTTCCGTTTTCGCTTCTCTGCCACTGTCCGCTCTCCGCTCTCCGCTCTCCGCCGTTCGTGGATCCTCGGAAAATGGTGATGCATTGCATTCTCAGAGCCTTTGTTGTGCCGCACGCCCACGCGCGTCCCTCTACCTTTGCAAATCGGGCATCGTTCGAGCCTCGTGTGCACCTCTAGATGCCATTTCCTGCCGTATTCGATCCAAACGACGCGTCCCCCGCTCGTGTTCACACGTAAAAGTGGAAGCTGCGACCAACGCTTAGAGCAATCTTTCGATCGTGCCCACATTCCGTGCAGTTGCATCCTCCTTCCATTCTTCGCGATACAGTGCACTGACCCTACGCGCGTCGTCGCGTCTTCCAAACTTCCGACAAGACCGATAAACTTTCTGCCGTGTCGCGAGAACCAACCAATTTTTTTTCTTCTTAGTTGTGCGTCAGCCGCCAGAGGTGTAGTCTTGCTCGTTCTCTTCTCGCGCTACGTTCAACGCGTTCGAAGCAACCCGATAACACGTTTTTTTTCCGTGCTCAAATAATTCCTTCTAGCACTGTTCTTTGCCCTTCTCGTCTCGATATTTTTGCGCGAGTGGCGGCCTTATCGTAACTACGAGGCGCTTTGCAACTTTTTCAGCACAGTTTCCTTTTGACCGTAGGTGTGGATAGACTCTCCCGTAGGAGCCATGAGTTACCAAATGTCTTCAAATCAGTCCAGACCAAGTGAGTATTCTTTGCATACAGCCATTGGAGCAGAGGTATCAACACGTATTATTCTGGCTATTTCATTTCTGCAGTGTCTCATGGAAATTATCAAGGTTTGGGTGATCTACCCATGGGTTCTGCCAAGGAGCAGACTCTCATGTGGCAGCAAAATTCTTACATGGGTGACTCAGGAATTCATTCCGGTGCTGTCACCCAAGCGCCATCACTGTCAGGCAAGGAAGATGACGAAATGGAAGGGGATCAGCTGATGTTTGATTTGGATCAGGGATTTGCTCAGGGTTTTACTCAAGATCAAGTAGATGAAATGAATCAGCAGCTGAACCACACCAGATCTCAGAGGGTTCGTGCAGCCATGTTTCCAGAAACATTAGAGGAAGGTATAGAGATTCCCTCTACTCAATACGATCCAGCACAGCCAACTGCTGTGCAGAGATTGGCAGAGCCCAGCCAAATGTTAAAGCATGCAGTTGTCAATTTGATAAACTATCAAGACGACGCGGACCTCGCGACGCGCGCGATACCAGAATTAATAAAATTGTTAAACGACGAGGATCAGGTAGTCGTGTCGAAAGCGGCGATGGTAGTTCACCAGCTTTCCAAAAAGGAAGCGTCTCGTCACGCTATTATGAACAGCTCCCAGATGGTGGCTGCTTTGGTTCGCGCGATCTCCAACAGCGACGATCTCGAGTCGACGAAAGCGGCGGTCGGCACGTTACACAATTTGTCGCACCACAGACAAGGTCTGTTGGCTATCTTCAAAAGCGGCGGCATACCCGCCCTCGTGAAACTTTTGAGTTCTCCCATGGAGTCCGTTCTTTTTTACGCGATCACAACCCTGCATAATTTGCTGCTGCATCAGGACGGCTCTAAAATGGCCGTGCGTCTTGCCGGGGGTTTGCAAAAGATGGTTGCTCTGCTCCAACGAGACAACGTGAAATTTTTAGCCATAGTAACGGATTGCTTGCAAATTCTTGCATACGGCAATCAGGAGAGCAAGCTGATCATATTGGCTTCTCAAGGACCAATAGAACTAGTACGAATCATGCGCTCGTACGATTACGAGAAGCTCCTATGGACAACCTCGAGGGCGTTGAAAGTATTATCCGTTTGCCTTAGCAATAAGCCGGTGATAGTCGAAGCTGGGGGCATGCAAGCACTCGCGATGCATCTTGGTAATCCAAGCCAGAGACTCGTCCAGAATTGTTTGTGGACGTTACGGAATTTATCGGACGCTGGCACCAAAGTCGATGGACTGGAGGGCTTGCTGCAGAGTCTCGTCCAAGTTCTTGGCTCGAACGACGTAAACGTGGTCACATGTGCCGCTGGCATTTTATCGAACTTGACTTGCAACAATCAACGGAACAAAGTAACGGTATGCCAAGTGGGAGGTGTGGACGCTCTCGTGCGTACGATCATTTACGCGGACAGTCGGGAAGAGATCAGCGAGCCGGCGGTATGCGCGCTTCGCCACTTAACATCCCGCCACGTGGAGGCAGAAATGGCACAGAACTCTGTCCGTTTGAATTACGGAATCCAGGTCATAGTAAAACTGTTGCACCCGCCTTCGCGTTGGCCGCTGGTTAAAGCTGTAATAGGTTTAATTCGCAACCTGGCGCTTTGTACCGCGAATCACGGGCCGCTTCGCGATCACGGCGCGATTCATCATCTGGTGAGGCTCCTGATGCGCGCTTTCCCCGAAACGCAACGGGTGAGCATCATTTTCACCGCAATCTGGTACGCTGCGCCGTGAGGCGAACCGGAACGCCGATTATAAAAAAGATCGATTCTTCTTTAGCAGCAACGATCATCCGTGGCAAGCACCGGAAGTCAGCAGACGTCGGGTGCGTACACGGATGGTGGCGTTCGAATGGAGGAGATAGTGGAGGGTACCGTGGGAGCGCTCCATATTCTCGCGAGAGAATCCCACAATAGGGTGATCATCAGATCTCAGAACGTGATTCCGATTTTCGTGCAGGTTCGTAGACCCCCGTAAATACGCGCTCTCCGCGGAAGTCGCTACACCTTCTCTGGCTCCCTATTAATCGTTTGTTCTGCGCTCTCTTCTTCCTCTGTTCTCAGTTGTTGTTTAACGAGATCGAGAATATTCAACGCGTGGCGGCTGGAGTTCTCTGCGAGCTTGCCGCGGACAAAGAAGGTGCTGAAAAGATCGAACAGGAAGGTGCTACTGCTCCTCTGACGGAGTTGCTTCACTCGAGGAACGAAGGCGTCGCGACTTACGCGGCGGCCGTCCTCTTTCGCATGAGCGAAGACAAGCCACAGGAATACAAGAAGCGGCTCTCCATGGAACTCACCAACTCTTTGCTGCGCGAGGATACAAATCTTTGGAACAACGCTGACTTCGGGATGGGTCCAGATTTACAGGTACCGTGACTGTGATTCATCCTATCGATGCATGCTTCGCTTATGCCGTGGCTAAATTTATTTATTTATCAACACCTTGTAACATACCGCTAATTTGTTTTTGTTTTATTCTGGCGGCATGTCCTGCTGCGATAAAATTCACTTTACTTTACACGCTACGTATCGTGCTAGCTTTCGAATAGATTCCAGGTATCAGATGCGTAAGCCGATTCCTCGAAACGATTCGTCATCGGTTCGTAAGTTGATTCGACCACGCGTAAGCTTTCTCTCTTTCGCGTTCCATTACATCGTTGTATCGTCAGCGCGTTATATCGTTACATCGTTACATCGTGTTAAGTAAATTAAGCCACGAAGACACAACAGCGATAGAGTATCTTTATCTGAATAGTAACAGGTACTTGCATACGTAATCTTCCCCTCCATGTAAGTTTAGATATGTATAAGCTAGATAGTTTGCAGAGATGAATGTCGTTATCCATTATTCCAGTTCGCACAACTTAACTGCGATACGAAAAGTTGATCGTTCGAGAAAAACAAAAGCGTAACTTTAAACCCGTGAGACATAGCAAATAATTGACGACAAACTTTCAGATATTACCGATACACGAGTATTTTAGCAGGTTTTGTGTATGTGTTCATCGTACTCATCATTTAATAAAAAAGAAAAACGGTGCTTTAGCCATTCGCATCATTTCGTGTTCGCTGATTAATTCGGTACGCCCGAGTTGAATTCGTTATTCGTTATTCGTGAGCTCAAAGGCCCCAGGGTCGTGCCTAATGGAGCAATGGAATCTGTAATAAATGTACAGCGGTGACTTTATTATGATCCTTAGTTTGCTACGTTACGTTCTGCATGAGAATGCGTTTCATCACCATTCGTGTTTCATCCCCCCCCCCTTACTATAGATCGAGTAACAAAATCATTTGCGATTATCTTCGAGCGCTATAAACCCGATGACACGTCGACTCGTATACCGCGTACTTACTCGCATACACGTGTATCGTAACGAGATTAAACGATTTTCTTTCCCACGCGACTTATCGGTGATACTGCGACCGAGTATCTTGACGTATACGTCACGCTGGCTGTTAAAGACACGCCTACAAAAGAAGCGACGTTTTGTGTTGATCTGAGCTACCTAATCTCCTCAGGACATGCTTGGCCCTGATCAAGGCTATGACGGTATGTATGGACAAGGACCCCCTAGCGTTCACAGCAGCCACGGAGGTCGAGGGTATCAACCGCAAGGTAAGTAACGAGTTTCATCCTTTTATCCGATTATTGCTTTCGGACGATCGATACGCTCGATCGAACGTAGATGGATTTACAAATACGAATCTTTTCCGCGATATTAACCCTTCAGGAGCGACGCTACTTTTCGATGCATCCGACTCTATACGACATTACATACGTTACTATGATCTCGATCCATTAATTTCTTAACGTAAATTTTAAAACTCTTTTCAACTAAAATCTGACACAAAATTCAGCTGCGTAAGAATCCATGAAACGAATTCGTACAACTTAGAACCCGGGGAACGATACACCAAGGTCCGTGTCGTATACGGATCACATCTCCGAAGGGTTAACAGGGCAATTTTAAAAACTGTTGCAAAGAATATCACCACTGTCGAGACTTTTCTTTGAATGAAACGCGTTTCGCGCGTCGAAAATCGGTTGGTACGTTAACGCGGATTCGCGTCTCTTTAAGAAATGAAAGATCATTCAGTAGCTGTTTTAATTCTAAAAGCTACGGACGATAAGAAGGAAGCAATGCATTTAATTGTATGTTGTTTTAACAGCAGCTTAACCCACGGACTTATATTAAAATACAGGCTATCAACAGTATCTCGCAGTAACATAGGTGACACTCAGCTCTTACGTACTATTCTGTGTCTTGTCGTTAATCGCTAAATATCTCCTTACACGCTTTTCATACTTTACACGTTCATTTTTACTACATCCTAGCCACGATACACGTTCTATCAAATTTGGTGAACATTACACGTAATGCACGTTTTGTGAATGCTTTCCCCCTTTCCGATACACGACAGATTTAGACCGCCTCTCATTTTGCCTTTTATTTATCTACTTACAAACTGTTATGCATGACATAGTTGTATTTTATCATCTTTCCTCTAATTGAACGTTCTTTTTGGTGGAAAGAAGCATAGATAAGTACTCGTAAGTAATTAGATAAGATACGTTTGTCGATATGTGTTATCGCAGAAAAAATCAATGTATTGCGAAGAAAGTTTGTTCTCAAGTATCAGTATTCGAATGCGCGTTTCGAGCTTTAATTTCCTGTTTGCCTATTCCAATTAGAATTTAATCGAATGCTTTTCGCGGCTATCGCGCTACACTCGTGTCTCTTTTTCCCCCGTGTTTAACTACTTTTTGCGCGTTACTTCGAAGAAACGTGGAGATCGCGTAAGCGAAAGAAACGAGTCGGTAACGATTTTCGTTTGATCGTTTCCGCGATAAGAGTGACCGAGTAAAAATTTTAGTAGCTTGCGACGATGAGCGAGAAAATGTTTCGCGAATCGTTCGCAAAGTTGTGCTCTACTGGGTTGAGAAAACGTTAGCAGAAAGTTTGGCAAAATGTAGTTGTCGTGGATGATGATAGGAGGAGGTGGTTGGAGTGGAGCCCGTGGGCTTATGGCAAATTTTGTACGAAACAGGTTATGACCAGATACCAGTAGATTCGATGCAAGGGTTGGAAATAGGTGGAGGGTCGACATATGGCGCGATGGACACTATGGACGTAGCGCACGAGGGTGACCTGAGTTTCGATCATTTAGAGGAGCTTCCCGCACCGCCGCAAGATAACAACCAGGTTGCAGCCTGGTACGACACCGATCTCTGAAACTGTGCCAGCATCGTATCTCGCCAGAGAAACGGACTCGTGAGGCTCTTAAGTAATTTCAATACAGACTAGTATCGTCGTTTTACTCTCACCCTGTATCGATCGAGATCGAAAGAATTTTGACGAAGACCCGGAACGAAACGAAAGGCTCCTAGAGAAACGAGACGAAACTAAACTAAACTCAACTCAACTTAACTGAACTGAACTGAACTGAACTGAACTGAACTGAACTGAACAAAACTGAACAAAACTGAACTGAACGAAACGAAACGGTACGAGAAACGGTATACAAGCACGCATCACACGGGCATCACACGCGAACGAGAGAATTCGGGCCAACTAACAAGCTTGTTTTCACGCGAAGGAGACAGGGTACGAAATCGTGTTACGCGATATCATTGCAGTATCGGAAATGACTGCATTGATTCCTACAAGTATGATGAACTCGGTTACGCTATATATAAATATATATATATAATATATAATAAATATATATATATATATATATATATATAAATATATATAACATAACAATGTCGTACCTTAGATATTTATAATAAAGAAGATATAGAGAAACTTTGAAGTGTTATCGCAACCCGAGGTCATCGTTGCCGGTAGTCGAAACCCGTTACGCGTCGTCGAGGATATATGTCGAAAGCTCTGTAGCTTCGACCGATCGCGCGATGACTGCCGCGAATTACAAGAAAACGGCATCCATTTTATACCTTCCCTTTTTTTTACGTATCTTCGAAATTGTTAACTCGTCGGGAGAATGATACGCGCGACGTTTAATATTATAGTTCTAAGAATCAGGGTGAGAAGAAGCGTTTGAACGCGCGACACACGCGCGTCCCACCTATTATAATTACCTATTCGAAGTAACCGTCAGTATTTTATTTAACGCGCATCGTTCGTATCGCACTTACATATATACAAGCATTTTCTACTCAGTCGTTACGCGAGTCATCTTTTATCCGTGCATCTTTGGACAGCGTTTTCTCAACGACGATGTTCGTTTACCGTTCTTCTTCTTTTTAATTATTCTTTTAGGGACCATTCTCTTTCACGCGTCAAACGTGTCGTCGTTCGATTTATTTGCGTTTACCACACCCCAGCTGAAAGTAAGCGACGAACGATGAACGTCGCGACCACAAGTATTTTATACGTGCTCGTTGTATTTCGCCATTGTACTTTTATACATCCGTATTTATGGTAAATTCTTCAACGCCCTTCGTAAACATGTTTTTCCACCGACATGGAACGCAACGCGTGACTCGCAACTCGCAACTCGCAACGAGCTACTCGTTCGTTACTTTCTTCACTCGTATTGGCGAACCGGCGAATCTTTTATTGGGTTTATTCTCGTTGCCGCACAAGTGACGAAGCAGAATTTATTTTTCTGCGTACAATGTATTTTTCCACGAGAAACGGACCGAGAATGTGTACGCCTGCCCGACCGACCGACCGACCGACTAGTATAGGAAAGCACCTGGCGAATTTCGCAGATTTCGCTAATTTCGCGAACCGTATCTTCCGTACGATTCGGAAAGCGAGAGCGTCGTTCAGATGCCTAACGGACAAACGGCGCCAATCTTGCAACCTTACGTTAGACGCTTAGCTGACAACGTTCGATCGCATCTCCTCCTCTGCCCTTGCAAGCGCGTCTACATTCGAACGCTAACGCGTACGCGTGGAGGAATCGAGACTTCGAAACGATAAAAACGTAGATACTTTTGTCAGAATTCTTGCGGCCGAACCGACATCGACCTTTTTTTCTGAAAGGAAGAGGAACCATTAACGCGCATCAGCAATAACGTTTCGCTCGTCGCGTGAACGCGTGAACACGTGAACGCGGTAACGCGGTGACGCAGCGCGATCATTACCGATATTATCCTACAGGTATTCGCGCCTGGTTGGACGATCAGTCGAACGACCGTTAGCGTTTGTTCGACACTGCCCGACACTGTCGATTGCCTGAGTAACCATTATATCATAGATTTCCTCTGAAACCTGTGAAACTATTGAATTGCAGAGAGCGATTACCTATTTATACCGCTAACCCCGAAACGATAGTATCATTCTCGAGTATCAGTGAATTACAATCAAGTATAAATATAAATATCAATGAACTTTCGCATTACGTATTTTACAGGGTAGTTATACTTAATTTTTATTATTATCATTAACGTAGCTACGCAATCGTGGCGGTACTTTGCTTCGTTCGATGCTCTGTACGCGCCTCTGATCGCTGTCGATGTATTAGACGTAAGAGAGAGACACGTAATTCGTACACACCATGTATATGTATCGTTTAATTGTCCATACGAATAAACTGAACGATTAAGTACTCGAACTGTATCACACCTTCCATTCTCACCTCTCTTTTCCTTTCGACTTTCGGCGCGATCGCGCAAAACGCGGCCTTCTTAGGATATATGCCAATTTAACGCGTTCCATCGTTAAAATGCACGCCTGCATTCATACCGGTCTACTCGCGTCCAACACCTTAATAGATCATCGGATTAACCAGTAACGAGTAAATAGGCGAATATGCTTCGCTGGCTTTCTCGCTAATCGGTTACGGTGAAGAATAATATGTGGAGCAGAGATTTACGCGGCGCAACGAGAATCGATGCTGCTTTACCGAGTTGATGGGAAACGCGTAGTAAGTAAAGCGGGGTTTATCCGTATCGCGTAGAACAAAGGGGAATTTGCGAAACGAAGACGGCCGGCGGTGGGTACGTTGCACCGTTAACGAAGAAAGCTTCATTGAATAGAATTATAAAGAATTAGTGGAGGAGCAGGTAAACGGTATAGCCGGGGCGATGTTGGGACGGAGAAGGGCGCGTGTACGTTCGCCAGGTCATTAATCGGCAGTAGACCGTCGAGCGGAGCACACTCGTGCGTGCACCTCGCTCCCCGAAGGTTCGGCTATCGCGTTAACAGTTATTTCTTTCTGTGACACGAAGAAAGAGGATCGCCTTGAGGAACGCTCGGCTGCTTCGTAGAGTGTGAAAGGCCAACTTAACGTTCCCGGCACTCGAACAGGGAAACGCTTCCGGTGCGATCGCCGCAGCTGTCATCGAGCAGCAGCAGCAGACTTTTTTTCGGTGAAACGATACCCCATGATGCTGCACAAATCGTAGCACGTAGCTCGCGCGTGTCGATCAAATTGAATTGCGAGGCCGTCACAGATTAAGCGAGAATGGATCGTGCAGTGATTTAAATCGATACGAGGATTACGCGATCGGTCACCTGAATTTGGCGCGCGCAAGAGAAAAAGGTAAGTACAGGATTAAAGCTCGCTCTTTTTCGTATAATTTATCTTTCGTTTGCCTTTCTTCCTTTTGTATTTTTATTTTACGGTTTCTATTTGGCAATACTTTAAAACAATTTTACGCGGCGTGTTTCGCATTCGGTTCCCGAGTGATCCGTATTCAATTTCTTCAATTTTTTTCATTCAATGCAACGTACGGTATTATTCGCGGCGCGTTGTATAATCGCACGCACTTGCTCGCAATCGAACTCGATACCGTTTGAAAGCGTACTGTTAATTTTTCTCCACGGTCTACCCTTGAAATTCGATAGTCCGGCCGTATGTTAAGAATGGTATAAAGTGGAATTAAGTTCATTGATAGTCGCGTGACCGGGAGAAAAAGAAAGGTAGTAGCAAAGTTATTCGACAGGAATCTAGAATTAGACTAGTTACCCTTGAAAAGATAACCCGAACCAGTGGTTTCGACTGCAGTCAAATTCCTTGGAAACTGGTTAAAGCTGAATATAGTCTTTGCTCGTTGGATATCCTTTTTACAACCTTTCACATTCGAACGTGACACGGAATTCAGCGTAGCCTACCGTCGTCTCATTTGAATCTGGGATATTCCACGTGCTGTCCGTGCACGATTGGATCCTATCTGCCGCGGCGAATCGACGCTCGACCGCGGAAACCCGTACATACTAGCATACTAGCTTACTAGCTCACTGGCTTACTAGCATACTGGCAACGATTTCACGCGAGATCAGAGGCAGCTCGGCTGCCCTGCTTTCGTGTGCATAGATGCAGATGCAATAGTTGGAACAGCGTCGCGGCGCGCGGCGTCGTGTTGCGTCGCGGAGAACCGGTAATGACGTGAAAGTGCATCCAGCGGCGAAGGAGCGATCTAGCTAGCGAGTCTCCGTTCCCCTGGCAGTCTGACTAGGTCCCGAACAATCTCCTTGCCGTGCAGTCGGCTCCGACTACTAGCTTCGAGAAATTGTTTCTCCACGGTTCTCCACGTTCGGACTGTTTACCTAATCCAACGCCGTAACTTGTCGCTTGTTTTTACCAGCTTCCGTTCGAGAAATCGAGTCTAAAGTTCTTGTGGCAGCCGCGACCGTTCTCGTGCACCTGTCGCTCGTAGATCGTTGCTTCGGGTCGGGTCGAATTGTCAGCCGCGCGTCCGAATCGTTCGCGGAAGGATTTCATTTTTACGCGAAAGATCGTTAGAGGAAAGTGGAAGAGGGTGAATTTATTCAGCGAGGACCGGTTACGCGTTTCAAAAGGAAGGTTACGTTTCGTTGTTAGGCGGCTGAAGGAAACCGATAGTGGCACGGTAAACGCAGCAGTGTCAAGTGCTCCGTTTGAATCAGGTTTCGGAATATCGCGTTACTCGGCGTCACGCGTGCACTGATTTTTCTCCGCTGTTGGCAGAGCAACGGTTGTCGCGAAATCGTAAACGAGATAGGAGCGGAGTAAATGGCGCGCCGAGGTGAGCGAAGGGTGCGCGGCCCGTTACGCTGTAATTGCTGTTTCTTTTTGCACAGGTATCGAGGACTGAATGATATTAAGTTGGCGCGGAAGAGGGGAAAGAGTGGAAGCCGAAGTACATGGAAGTAATCTTATCGGGCAAAGGTTTTTGCTTCGCGAACAGAGGAAGGAAGATTATCGGAGGTATTTGGTGCAGCGTATAGAAACTAAAAGCGTAAATCGATATCGTGACGGTGAAGAAAGACTAACGAGCGAAACGAAATTCAGTTTCACGATGACGTTGGTGCGCCTTCGCGCGGCAAATATACCGAGGGAACGTTGATGGAGCAGAAGGGAATCGTTTCAACGGCTGCAAGATGACCGTCGCGATGGAGCACAAGCGTAAGAGCTCGTGGGATTCGAAGGTGAGACGAATGTGGCGCACTTTCCCCCTGTACGCGCTTTCCTCGTTACCTTCTCGCTCGAGTTCGCGCGGTTAATTAAACTAGTTGGGCCCCGTGTGAAATCGCGCGCAAAACAAAACGGAAAATCGATGAGAAACGATGAACTTACAATTACTAGACAGAGACACCTGTCCATTGTTCCGAACGAAAGTGTGACGACGCGCAGCGCGACGTTTCTCGGCTGGAAACTTTCGGAATACCATTGACACGTTTCGAGATAAAAGGCTGGCAAACCGATTCGCAAAGAGATCGCGAGCTGATGCTGCGTGAATTAGTTTTGCGGTTGCGTTGCGCGCGGTCATTAACTAAATTACTAGCGCGCGTTGCCGCAAGCCGATAAGTTGCGCAAACCGTCGAATCACCTTTGAGATGGAACGGCGCGGCGCTAAATGTACCGAAACAAGCGTTCAACTTTTATCGATCGGATTGGCGGTGATAGACCGCGTGCGACACGTTTCGCACTTTATACTTCGCACTCGGCACTCGGCGCTCGGCACTTCGCAGACGCCGCGACCTTATTCTCCATTGACCCCGAATGATGCGGTGCGCGATGCCAAATACCTACGCACTCGCCGGAGAACTAGGTTGACTGGAATAAAGAACGATGCGTTAGCTGGGTTGGGCCGTCATCTGCTCTCTTCTCGATATACCGTTACTTCGCTAGTAGCGGCCAATCACGCGATTGGTATTCACATCGAATTATGCGAATGACATTTATCGCGTGCTTCGCGATTGTTCCGAATCACGCGAAATCGAACGGAGTCGAATCTCGGTTGCTCGTGGTTGCTGTTCGTCGCAGGAATTGCAGCGGAGCGCGTGGAAAGAGAAGGGCGCGTTTTGCAAGGCGCCGAACGTTCCTCTTGCAGGAGAAAACGTAACGCGTGTCGTTTAGGCCGCGAGATAAGGGTCGGCGAAACGATAACGCGCGAGTATTGCTACCGTTCCGCTATGGTTTAAAGTGCACGCACGTGCTCCGTATACCGACGCACCGCTAACCGCGTGTACGTTCGAGCAACCGGAGAACTTGTTCCTAGATCCTTGCTCTTTTGGAAAGGTAGTCCGACGTTTGGAGTAACGGTAATAACGGTCAAGAAAGTCTCGAGGAACCGGGCGAGCCAATGAAACTTGGTAGATTCTTTCCCTGGGTCGATGACACCGTTTCTTTCCACGACAGACGGACGTTCGATCGACGGTTGCTCTTCGCTCGAAATTCGAGAAATTCGAATACTACCGAGTGCGTATAGCGAGGAGGTATTCGGTAGAGAGGAGAAGCCGCGGCGGAATCGTTTGGCGCCATCCGGGCTGTTCACGCACCAGCAAAAGTCTCCGCAAACCGATCCATTTCACCAGCTATTCTTACGGATAGACGCATACCGTTTGACTCTATTCTAGCGGAACCTGAATGATCCAACTTTCACGAAAGCACCGCCAATGGAAATCGCTTTTCTAACGTGCGCTGTCAGCTCTTGATTTTTCTCGGCCCCGAAGTCATCGACCGTGTCCATTAACGGAAGCGTTCTCGAGCCCCGACTAGTCCAAACGCATCTCGATCTCTTCTACCGATCTGTACTCGTTTCGTCGCTCACCGGCATTCAAACGCGTCTACTTTCCAGGCTGCCGCGCGCGCGTTTCGCGTGTCCGTTCTCGATGGCCAAAAGCGTCCCATTAACCGAATCGCGAAAACCTCAAACGTCCAGCGTACTTTTGTAAGGTGTTCCGAGATGTACTCGTCCCCTCGCCCCGAATCGTGGCTCGTGGCTCGTCTTTCGTCAGAAGTTGCCGTTCCTCTTGCAAGAAAAGATCGAGTCTCTTGACCTTTTCGCGGCGATGCATCGCCGAGGAAAGAACTACTTTTACCGATCAACAGTAAACGCGTCCGTTAGAGACGTTTCGTTGCAACGGTATCGTTTTATAGCCGCGGCGTATCACTGGCCATCGATCGCAGTCAATTAGAGGAGCGTTTTCTATGAAAATTCTATTCGGAGGCTATTATCGAACTAGGTTGGAGGAATACAAAGGTTTCGTGCTTAAACTTTCATCCGTCTTTCGCAATATCTGCGGGCCATTGTTCGCCAAAGACACCCCTTCTGTCTCTCCATCGCTCTACCTTGCTTACGTAACGCTCCAACAAAATCCCGATTTACTTTTAGTTTCGATCGCCGCCAGATATGCCGGACTTATTCACTTTTACTGGTCGTTCCAACCTGTGACTCGCAATTTCCTCCGAAGCGGTATCGCCGTTAAATTCTTCGAGTAGGCTCGGATAAGCCAAGAGAGAGGGAGGGAGGAAGGTTTTTACGTAATCGGACGTTGACGCGCGTGAAAAGGAAAAGGGGAACGAAAAGTTTTGCGATCCGAGCGAAGAGTTCGGCGACTTTTGAAGTTTCGGAGTCGAAGGAGTTTCGGACGGTGCAGCGATGCTCGAGTCGCGCCGAAAGGCGCATCGAAAGTTGGCATCGGTATGAAAAGGTGCGATTCACCGGCCGGTGAGGGGAACGCTGCCACGGAGCGTGTGCCGAGCGTAACATTTGAACGAGGGCGTAGGCCTCTTTGTGCCGCATCGTGCATTCACGCGAGTACACGCGAGTACGCGAGAACGGTGCCCGCGTCTGTCTCTGTGTCCGCGTTTACGTTTGTGTCGGTGACGAATGTGCACGCGCATCGGTGGCGAGACGATTACACGGACGCTTACACACTTAGACGCGCGTCACAGAAGATAAGCTCATTGCACCCGACGTTGAAATGCTGCCGTTTAACCGGCATTCGTACGCGGGCCCCACCGGTGCACCGTTGCCGTGCCTCCCGTCTCGTGTATCCTGTACTCCGAACCGAATGCACTCGCGAAATTGCACGCAACTCGAGCAAGCCCAATCAACCGTTTGCCGTTTCCTTACGCAACGCGTTATTTCGAGAATTACCTATGGCGTAGCTTGCGCGTCTGATCGCGAAACTTTTGCATACGCTTGAACTATAAACGGGTCGCTTAGTCGGATAATTTGCTCCGCCGCGAATCGATGCAACGGGGATACGTAGGGCGAGAAACGTTTCGGTATTTCACGCGAATTAAGCGTCGTTGGCCTGGATTTCTCGCCTTTTTCCTTCGCTCGGGCAAAGGATATGCTGCAAACCGCAACACGTTTACGCGGATGAACGCAACTAAACGATTCGAAGCTAACTTTCAAAGGGGGAGTCGATTAAGGATTAAAGCGACGATCGATGTGTGCGCGTAACGCGGGGCTGTATTAGGTTTGGTGGTAATGTTTGTCTTTTGCTTTCGTTCGCGAGGCGGAAGTCGGGGATCACTAATGGTAGTCGTGCCACGGCGAGAAACCTCGGCGATGCCTGCCTGCTCTTTCGTGGTTAAGCAAATCTAGGGGCAAATGAAAGGAGGGGCACAAAGGATTCCCAACGTTTCTCCGGGCGAGAGAATCGCTACCGAGAAATACACATCTGCTACGTTGATCCACCTTTCCTTCCCAACTTTCTTCTCCTTCTTCTACTTCTTTCGATGAAAGCTGCACGTACAGAGACACGAGACGATCTTTTTGCAGATATCGGTAAGCACGGTGAGCACGAGAAGATTCAGCCGAGCCGGGACTCCGAGCTCGATCCTGTCGTCGGACAGCGACATTCGATTTACGAGGAAACTCGGTGGACAATATCGCTGTGGATGCTGCGTGTTGGCCGCGTTTTTGCTCTTTCTTCTTTTCTCCGGAGTCTCCATATATCTTGGGTGTAAGTATGACGCGTAAGTTGAGCGTAGCGCGAAGCAGAGCGTTCCAGCCGTCGCCTCCCGTCGCCCGGTGCAATTAACAATTCTTCGTTGCCGTTGGCCGAGCGGGAAGATCGCTCGGCCGAGGAGCGTTTAACGCGCTAAATCTTGCTCCTTCCATTCGTACGCTTTCTTCGCGAGCTCAAGCCCGACGCGGTCGATGCGATAAACGAAATTACTACACGGTTAACCGACGATCGACGGCCCGGTAGGCATGAAATTGCTTCGAAATACAGCAGGGTCATTTTGCCAGGCGAACGAGTTCTTCACGGTGCGGTGGTCGAGCCGGCGGCTCGCAAGATCGACGTCTTCCTTTGTTCGCAACGATGCGCTTTCCTTATGAATGCGTGTACTTCACCTTGACATTGCGTTCGACGGTACGAGAGGCGGCATGCGCGAGGGGAGAAGCTCCGTTTAATTGATGCAAATGCGCGGCTGATATTCGTACGCGGCGCCCGGCTAACGGTGAATGCCGAGGCAAAGGGAAGGGTCGAATATGGAGCGGGTCGATTTAAAGGTCCGCGTAAAGGGAGCGAAACGAGAGCAGGCCGGGACGGGGACGGGACACGACGAGGGGAAGAGCAGATTACTCGTCGAGAAGCGGTTTAAACGCGGCGCGGTCTGGCTAAAAAAAATCTTTGCCGAAATCTCGATGCGCTTGTTCTTTGTTGCGCGAGGAAAAAGGAAGAAAGAAGAGGACGATGCGGCCAGAGCCCATTGAGGTCTTTGAGCACGCAAACATAACGGTCCGACCGAGTTACCGAGAAAACGCGCTTACGTAGCCGCGATCGGGTCCGACGCTTTACTCTTTGCGGACGATTCAAACGCGTGGCGATAAAGTTACAAGGATTCTTAGGCAAGAACCGTTTCGCGAGGAAAGAAAGCGAAGACTCGCGCAGCGACCTGCCAGATGGAAGATGGAAGATGGAAGGTGGAAGACGGCAGATGGCAGAGCGCGGCCTGTAATTCATGGTTTGCGAGCAAAGAGAGGCAAAGGTCGAAGAAGATGCAGGATCGCGCGTTCGGGTCCAGCGAGGAGGCCTTGAAAGTAGCAAAGCTAACGGTCTGACCGAGTTGTCGAGCCATCCTACCTGTCACCCCTCCAACCGACCTTAACGTCGACCTTAAAGGGGGGATCCGTGTCCTTGGATCATATCGATGCCTCACCACGCTAACCGAATTCCCCTTTCGAAAGTATTCCGCGTTCCAGGAATCGCGAAATCACGCGTACGCAGCCTATCCGGCGAGCGTTCGCCGCGTTTTTGTCAGCTCGAATCTAGCTGCGCGTAGTGGCTAAGGGAAACCGGTGCGACGTTCGAAAGCTGCTCACGAGTAAAAACGAGTCGCCGGTTGGCGCGTCGCTCGCGCGATAGATCCGCAAGCCGCAGAAGATCGCGCGCGCAGCCCGCAAGAAATCGTATCGCGGCCCGAAAAAATAATCTCTGCGCTGCGGTGTAAAAATAATCGACCAAAGGCACGGTGAAAGGTGAGCCCGCAGCCGTGCCGAAGTTGCCGTTGCCGTTGCTGCGGCCGTGGCTGCTCGATTGCCCTCGATTCCCTCGTTTGTGTTTTCGTTTGCTGGTTCATCGGCCAGATATTAACCGCGAGGGAAAATTTGTAGCAGCTTCGATGCGAAACAACGGGCACCGCTTCGAGCGCGCCTATTATCGCGCTCTTTCAAACGAACCGTTGTTTCGAGACAGAGTATTAGAAAGTAGCGCTCAACGGTGCGAACGATATCCCTGCAATGGTCATAGGATGGAAATCGATTCGATTATTCCGCAGTGAAATCTCGTTGTCCCTTTCTCGAGTGGCGGAACTGCTGCTAATTACGGTAAGTAGCCGTGCCGGGTAACGATCGAACGCCTGTCGACGAGCGAAATAGAAATAGCCCCGGATTTTTTAGCCGACGATAAAGCGTAACGCGATGCTAATTAATGATCGCGGTTAAGGCAGTCGCCGGAAAAGCGATACTCGATAGCGTTTAATCGGTGTGCTTGCAGACACGTTCCTAACGTCGGACCCTCCAGGCGATCAGATCTTTCTGGCGACATTCCGAGTGATCGAGGGAGATTCGTTCGCCGCGGAGTTGGCAGATCCCTCTACCGAAGCCTTTCGAATACGATCCCGAGAGTATCGCGATCGACTGAATCTTATCTTCCGTCGCAGCTGGCTCAAAGTCTCCTTTCTCGCCGTGGAAATACTGGCGTTGGACGGGTAAGCGATTGAAAATGAGCAAGCGCGGAGAACAGAGGGGAAATTTTGCCGGAGGAATGTTCGCGGGAGCTACAGTGGAAAGCCGAGCTATCTCTTCTGAAATTATCCCGAATGCCGCGAGCGAGAGAAACCCCTTTTAGCGTTCCAGCTATCTTTAAGCGGCTTTCGCGTGATTTCGCGTCACGCGCGGCTTGCTCCTGTAACCGCGACGATGCACGGCTCGCTAACCATTTGCCACAAATGACCTGTGCAGATCCGAGAACGGAGATCTGGTTGTTCACTTCGACGTTCGATTCGATCCGCGGTATCAGACGATCGCCACTGGCGACGTTGTGGAAATTCTCGCGCGAGAGATCGATCGGGAAACGTCCAACTACCTGTCGAATCTCACGATCGACTCGCAAAGTCTGGAAGTTCAGGAGAGCTCGACAGCTCTGAACGCTCAAGTTGGCCAGCAAACGACCGTTTCGATACCGCCGCCGACGACCACGCCGCCTCCTCCCAGAAGATGCAGCAACTTGGACTTGCCATACTGCAAGCACCTTCCGTACAACGTCACATCTTATCCGAACGCGTTGGGACATCGGTCTTTGGTCGACGTGGAAGAGGACGTGATCGCTTTCCGGTGCGTATCGTGCCGACCTCGCAAACTTTCTCGAGCACGCGGCAAAGTACGGAGGGCCGCGCGAATCCGTGTCATCTCGCTTCGGCGGTGCTTCACGCTTCGGCGTTTCTTCGCGCTTTACAGGGAGCTGGTCGACGCGGAATGCTACCGATTGGCGTACGACTTTGTGTGCCAAGTGTTGCAACCGGCCTGCGTATCCGGTCAACCTGAAGACCTGCTGCAGCTGCCGTGCAGAAGCTTCTGCAGAGAGTTCTGGAACGGATGCGGCAGCCGACTTCCGGACAGAATCAAGCGGCTGCTGGACTGCTCCAATTTCCCGGAATACGCGGACCAAGGCGGCTGCAGAGCAAAGCCAGGTGAACGAACGCAACCTTTCGCTCGGCGAGCGAATAACGCGGAAGTGCTATACGAGAGTATTTGCTCGCGCCAACCCTTACAATTACCGTGGAAACGTTATCGTAGGATGCGTGCAAGCGCTTCAAGCGAAAGCATTGTCGCCGAGAATTTGCGACGGCGTGATCGACTGCCCTGACCTTTCGGACGAGAAAAATTGCGCTTACTGTCGCGACGGCTACATGCACTGCGGCGTAGGTAGAACGTGCATTCCGCGCGGCAAGAGATGCGATGGAAAGGTGGACTGCGGCAACGGCAGCGACGAAAAGGATTGCCGTACGTATATACGCATACGACTCCGCGCGCGGCCAACTATCTTCCGCTAACAGAGGAAGATCCGCGTTTTTCTCGCTTCTTTCACGTCCTCCGTTCCTCAGTGTCCCTGGCTCCGAGCATTCGCTCCGTGAAATCTCAGCCCACCGACACGCCTTTCGCCGCCAAGTACAACAGCGAAGGCTTCGTCGTGTTCAACGAGAAGGGCAGCATCGGAAAGCTCTGCACCGCCAACTTGAACGCCACGCTGCCGGGCACGGAAATGGAGACCGTTCTCCAGACTGCAGCCAGCTCCTTGTGCAGTCTCCTAACTTACACGTGGGTAGTCTCTAGTCGCGAGTATCCTCGCTGCGAGCTTTGCTTTAACAGCTTCGCTTTGTACCTCGCAGAGGGGTAAAATCCGTGGAAGTTCGGATCGACGACGAGGAGGACGTTCAGTACGTGCACATGGAGGATCCGTCGGCCACCGAGATCACGTTCGTAAGGGCGCCCTGTCCAAGCAAGGAAGTTATGTACGTCCGATGCTCGGAACTCGGTACGAGGAACATCGCAACAGCTTTCGTCTCCCGCGAGTTCACGCCACTTATCGAGATGTAATTTACGTTTAGAGTGCGGCGTGCAATCTTTGCGAGCGAAAAGCGGCAGCCGGGGTCTGAGTAAAATGGCCGAGCCTGGAGACTGGCCCTGGCACGTGGCTCTGTTCAAAGAAGAGGTGCACGTGTGCGATGCCACGCTCGTGGCGGAAAGTTGGCTCATTTCGACGGCGTCCTGCTTCCAAGGGTGAGCGACGACGGTGTTCCCGCGTTATCGTAAATTCAGCGTTTTTCAGTAGTATTACTGGCGTATTAAAAATTTGTTTGCTCGGGCAACGAATCGATCGCAGTCAACCAAAGGCGGAGTGGTCCGCGAGAATGGGCACGGTTCGCCTGTCGAGCACGTCGCCGTGGCAGCAGGAGCGTAGAATCGTGGGCATGATCAAGTCGCCGGTGGAAGGAAGCACGACCGTGCTTCTCAAGCTCGACCGTCCCGTGACCACGTTTTCCGATTTCGTGAGACCCGTTTGCCTGCCCTCGAATCAGGATCCAGCGATGAACGCGACCCACTGCAACACCCTCGGATGGGCCAGAAATCGTGAGTATCGATCCGCGCGTTGCGCGCACGCTTTACGGTTCGCTCTGAGCGCAACTCGGTGCCCCAAGGTTGCGCGACTTCGTTCCTTCGCTGCGTTATATAAAGATGCGTAATTACGCGTGTCGTTTAAGCTTAAGCGCGCGTTCCTCCGTTCCTGTCCGCTTCGGCCTTAAAGGGGGATGCTGGAGCGGGACGAGTTGCGCAACGTATCGGTGGCAACTTTCTCGACCTTAAATCGAGACGAGTATCCTTCGAGGTGCCGCGAGCGAGCGAGAGCCGCGTTCGGCACCGATTCGCTGTTTACCCATACGCATTCTTTCCCTGCGTCCGTATTTTTCTGCGCGACCGTTGCGCAACCATAGGCATCGGTGGATAAATGCCGCGATAGCAGTTTTCATAAGTGCACGGTTGGACGAACGAATGCTTGCATAAGCAACTCGTCGCGAGCTCCGAGAGCTGTGACGCGCGTTAAGAAATGTTTGCAAATCGACCAACGCACTTTCGAGATGCGCTTCTCTTGACTCTGAAAAGAACGATCTTGTTTGGATAGGTGATTTGCTGCAAAGGGTGCAGCTTAGGCACAGCGCGATGGAACGCTGCGAGAACATTAGCATCGCATCGGTGAACAGCGTGTGCACGGAACCGGCCTACTCCACCGACGACTGCAACGTAAGTGAATTACGCCGCGCAACGCTCGCTCGTCTTTCCACCGATCCGGCCGTTCAGAGCCAAACTATTGAACCGCTATTTGCTTGCAACAGGAGGAAGAAGTTGCCGGAAGTCCGATGCTGTGCCTGGACGCGGACGGTCGTAGGTGGGCGCTAACGGGAGTCGGTAGCTGGCGAATAGCTTGCTCCAAGGCTGGCACCGAGAGGCCTCGTTTGTACGATAAAGTTTCCTCCAATATCGCATGGATCGAATCCACGATCGAATAGCTTTTACCTGAAGTTTATTCAGTAAGCCGTGAAGGGCTGACAAGGACTGATATCGATACAGCGTGCCGCGTACACCGTTGCACTTTGCCGGTGTCGCGCCGCTTTCGAAATTCGTTTACTTCTTATCGGACTGTGACTTACGCGAAATCGTAGATCTACGCGCCACGTGGTTTGCGTAATCGCGGCGCGCATTTCTCTCCCGCGGATCTATGCCACTCGATTGTAAAGCTCCGCGGAATATTTGTTACGATAGACGCGCACGCGTTGCGGCGCATATTTTGTAAAAAAAAAAAAGCTGTTTTATTAAAGTATAAGCGCTGATGGAAAACGGCGTGGAGAATTCTTTCGCGTAACGTGACAGGCGTATTTTTCTAGTCGATCGCGTTCATCGATCACGATTTCTTATATAAGCGCGGATAGCTTACATCAAGTTCAGATTCGTCGTGGTAACGGTGAAGGCAGAAACGCGTAGCTGGCATTGCATGTACACCATCCGTGCCGTTGCGAAGGAAGTTGTGCGCAGAGTCGGTAGGGACGGGTGGGAGGAGGTTCCGAGCTGGGTTACTTAATAAATGCTCACGAGACGAGTCGCAGTCGTTGGTAGATCGCAAACGCTGCTGCTACGATCCGTCTACGTGCATCCCATTTTAACCGGCTCGCTGCATCCGTCGACATGGTAAGAGAAGCCTAGCATCTTTATTACCGGAACCGCTATCCAAAGCTGATTCCCGGCGCCCGTAAATTGCGTAACGTAACCGCACGGGTAGAGCTGTCCTTAAAATCTGATCGGGTGTCGCGCTTCGAGCGAGCTCGTGCCGTGCGCTATTCTACTGCTCCGTTGGTTGTCATTAAAAATACCTGGCAAGCCGAGTATCTGGAATAGTAGCGAGGCAAGCGATCACCGGCGCGGCGGCGCGCCTGTTGTCGCCGATATTTGTACACTGGCTGTACGGAAGATCACGGCAGGCAACGTTCGCTCGCGAAATAAACGTGCACCTGTTTCTCTTTTTGCTCCGACTCGTTGAACGATTTCATCGTTGATCAGCCGAGGCTGCTTCGGCTGACGCGTTCAACTCGATTTGTTGTTAAGTCGATACCGTTACGAGAATCGTCGTCTGCCGAGGGGTGGAATGGAAAATTAGAGGTGTCGGATTTGGCGAGGATCGAAGAAGAGGTGGATGAGCCGGTGGAGCTGTTCAGGATGTGGCACGAAGAGGCGCGAAGATACAACCCGAGGGCGCCGGATGCCGTTTGCTTGGCTACTACGTCAAAGTCGGTACCGATTATCGATCCACCTTTCCAATTCCAATTCCAATCCCAATGCTTTCCGCGCGCACCTATCCATCGTACGACTTCGTTTCAGGGACTGCAAAGTCTCCGCCAGACACGTCGTTCTTCGAGAATTCGATAACGACGGTTTCGTGATGGTAACCGACAAGCGTAGCAAGAAGATCGACAACCTGGTAAGTTTCCGCGAGAATTTCCTCCCGTTCGAGCTTCCAAGCTTCTCCATCACCGTTCGGTTTCGATAATTCCAGGAAAGCGTGCCGTACGCTGCCATGTGCTTTCTCTGGTTCTACGTGAACGAACAGAAGCAGGAGATCACGAGACAGGTGCGTAACAGAATCGATGATGACGCGAATAAGAACGTGTAAACGTCGCTTAGCAAAATCTGTACCCTTCGTTGAAAAATTCCTTACTAGAGAGTAATTAATTTCTCGGCTTCTAGTCGGCCGATTTTGGTCCCCGTTAGCTGAAATTAAAGGGGTAGGTCCCAGGAATATCATATTACAGTCTTTTACACCTAGCCCTTGCTCTGCATTCGTTATAAGCAAAGGTTTTTTTTATTAGCTACCGAGTTATTAAAGAATAACGGGGATCAACGTTTATAAAATCCGAACCGGAAGTCCTGTAGGGATAAAACCACGTGCATCTTACATCTGGAAGTGGCCCCTTTATTTTGAGCCGCGGTTGATAAAGTGTTTAGACTGCGGTATTTCTCTCGAGTCTGCTGGTGTGCGAATCGCGCTGCATACGAAAGGTTTCCTTATATACTGTCGAGCGCGGACCATTATGAGGGACCTGGTCGTTCCATGCCAGTGTATGTCCGCGTGCGAAAATTCTAGTTAGATCTCGACTTCTAGAATTCCGATTTTGATCAACCGCGGTTCAAAATAGACGGGAGACTTCCAGCTGTCAGATGCATACGGTTTTATCCTTATAGGACTTCCGGTTCGGATCTCATAAACGTTGAACCCCGTTATTCTTTAAAATAACTCGGTAACTACAAACGAGATATCGCTTCAAAACGAAAAGGACCTTCCCTCTGAGCTTTTACGCTTTCAATTTGAGCGTATAATCGTTGTGGCGGAGTGGCTGATTGCAGGTGAGGATAGAAGGTGAGATGAAGAGGTTGGAAAGAGAGCGTTTCCAGCATCTGTACGACAGAGAGCCGCTCTATTGCAAAATACGGTCTCACCTGTGCGATCAAGGTCGCCAAGTGGATTGGAATGAACTGAAGCGGCGTCACGATGAAATATTAGAGTCGGTTCTCAAAAAGGAGAACGATCTGCCGATGCCCGATCACTTGTAGGTGTCGCAATTATTAATGGATGATATATAAGCGAGAGTGCAAGGGCGCAGGGGCCTGGTAATAAATCTTCTACACTCGAACGATATTTCAGCGTTGGCTACAAACTCTACCCGACCATGATGGAATTCTACTTCGCCAGGGATCATCTTATAAGCGATCGTTTGCACTACCAGAAAGATACGTCTACGGACTCTTGGCAGTGCCGTCGAATAGCGGCATAGGACGTGGCCCTCCGCGGCAACAATTTTCTTATACTCTTTTTGTAATAAAACTTGAAAGCTCATCACACGTTTCGACTATATTTTCCCTGAACCCACGTGAAACGGTACACGTGCTATCTGCCGCGCGTTCCTGCGCTGCCTTATCCTGTAATATTTTAACGAGTTGCCCTTGCGCTGTTTCTTCGTTAACTCTTTAATTCGAGTCAAGGTTCGTCGATAAAAGATACCTGGAAGCTGAAATATTCGCATCACTCGGGCGTATCTAGCGGCCACCCATATCGGAATAACCTGGGGATACTCGAATACTTATCGTGCAACCTCAACGTAAACTTATTGTTGCCCATTGGGTAAATTGTATCACGTGCTGTCATTTTAAGTTTCGCGCGTGACTTTGTTCAACTGATTCAGAAAACGTCGTTAACATAAAGATCGTCCCAGTTTCTAGTCACAATATTGTTCAACCGCTCTCTTATTTATGAACATACTTTTTTATACGTTGAATATAATAAATTCATTACTGCGTAATTGAAACGGTACAACCAAAGTCCACCGTCCTTCGTGCAGTCGCTTAAAAAACTTTACATTTAAATAGAAATACGTTTTACGTATATTAACACGCCAGTTTGCGTAACAGATACAAGATACACTGGCTAGTGGACGTCAATTAAAAAGCGAAACGTTTGCTTCGATACCAAAATGAAAAAGGGAAAAGTGGAGACGTACGATTTATGCGCGCCCATTGATGAACGATCGCGTATTAAAAATATTCAAGGTTCTCTTCGGAAACTCGAAACCGAAACAGTTTATATTTCACTGGAATTTATTCTACTCTATTGTTGCAAAGGAAAATCGAGCACGCGGAAAAGGAAAACGATAACTTTGGCTATTAACGCGACGAGCCGAATTGAAAACGCAAAACACATTCCTGAATTAGAAGTAGACGGTAGTCCCGAATGAACTTTGATTTCCGCGAGGCAAGTTCCGAAAATTTGCTGTACGTATCTCTACCGTCGAGCAAGCAAAGAATACGATCGCGAACTTCAAAGACGAGTAATTTCAATAGCGCACAGTCGTGAACTCTCAAGATACTTTTAAGATTCTCGTCCAAGTTTTAAACAAATCAATACTTTACTCCCTTTCCACCGATTCGAATTGTTATTCAAATTCATTCAATCCTGCATTCAACTATATTTTTAAAAATCCGGTTTACTTTAAACACGTTTATATTAAACGGGATATATCCTTAAGTAGCAAAGATACATATGCTTCTTAGCAGTATTTTTCTATAACGAATGCTCGATAAACATCAAAACAATAAAAAAAAAAAGAAAATATATAAATGCGACAAAAGAGCAGCCCAAAGGAGCGCTAAATGTAAATGAGTCGAGCAGTCCAAAAGAGAGCTAAATGAAAATGAGTGGAGCAGCCAAAAAAGGGCTGCTACCCAACAAATATAATCATACACTCTTTGTAAACCCGATCAACCCGTGAGTGGAGCGTTCATTTTTCTTCGCAACGCTAATTTATCGACTTTACTTCTCGAATAGAGAAACGTTTGCAAATCTATCGCGTATGGTGCTTCGCTATACTAGAAATGCTACGTTACTCGACTTAACTTCCATTGCAAAAGAGAATGAAATAGCAAACTCGCGAAAGTGCCCACTCCAGGACACTTTATTTCACCTGAAACGCAACGCTAGTAAATACAAATCAATGCACCCATTGCTTTTCGGAACGCAACGCTACGCGCGGAAGTGCAGCCTCTACTCGTAGCTGCCGTTGAAGTATCAGGAACACAGCGACACGGCAACTGACCTTCCACTATCTCAGTGGAAGATCCGTGGGCATTTTATTATACTCGCAACGCTACTCTAATGAACGCGATCATTCGATGGCGCAACGCTAATTGGGGAAGTTGAACATTCGCGATGGGGCAATGTCGCAACGCTAGCTTTGTTCATTCAACTGATGCTACTATCTCTATGCGAGAGAAGCTACTTTAAGCGAGCGCGACACTTGGCAAACGCAGCTCTACAATAAAGTCTACCTACAAATGAATATACTTGTAATCAGAAATAATAATGGTCTAAGCTGTGAAAACGCGCGACGTATTATCGCAACGCTACGAGCAAATGTGACGCAATATTTTACTGGCAAACTGTGGGGGTTAATAATAAAATAGATGATATCAAAAGCAAACGCGATACATTGTCGATTCGCAACGCTAAATCAAACGCGACAGCGTTTTGTTCGCAACTCTAAGGTGTAAAGCAACTCGCGATGTCCCTTCCTCGGAACGCTACGTCAACCCGTAGTTACGTTCTCGCAACTCTAATTAAAAAAACCGCGAGGTGCCCAATGTGGAAGCTGAAAATACTACGCATGCAAAGCTAATAACGAGCACAGTGACGCGATAATAACAGCAATGACAATGTAATGATCATCCATTCTTTCGTAAACCGAAAAAATGAACAGCCATTCGTTGCTGCCCTCTTCGTGACAGTTTGTCGGGCCTCTTCTTTTCTTCGGGCGCCATGCCCGCAGAGACATGAAGTTAAGCTCGAGGTTCTCGAAAAGCAACCCAGAAAGAGACTCAGAAAAATGGAATAAAAATGCATATCGAAGAAGTTAAATAGCACGCAGACGACCAACGATTCTAAGAATTCTAAGAAACTAATCTAAGAATTCTCAGCATCCCTGTTCGTGCAAACGTGTCGAACCTCGAGCTGAGTATATACGTTCGTTTCGTGCAGATCGCGACCGCGTCCGCGTGACGATTCAAGATCGCCGGATTCGAAAGATCGACATTGGCAAAGACCGGAAATGACCTGCATTCTCCAGGTCAGATCAGCTCGCCGTCGATGTTCAAATCAGATTCCCTGAAACAGGTTGACACGCGCACCCCCCATTAAATATGAAACTCGCGACCCGAGACCATATGTCAACCTGCCCGGCCCTACCTACTTAAAATTAACACACATTCCAGAAAGTATGCTACCTACCTACCTAATGCTATATTTAAAAAATGGCAAACAGGCACACAAACACACATTCCACCCCACCCCCCACCCAGCGGATCACACGCATACCACCCGGGTGCAAAAGCCTAAACTAGGGAGTAACGTCCCGGGACGCCTCCGACACCCGAGTTCAACATACATCTCATACACACTCTAAAGTAAACAAAAATCCTGAAATCGCCTGACGTGGGTAGCGACCATTGCGTATTATATCATTTCAAGCGTATGCAGCTCGTTATTTGAAATTATACTTCGAGCATTTATTAATGAAATGTAATTCAACGGCAAACGTATAGAATATGTATTTCTGACATTTATCAACGAAATGTACGTGAATGGCAAACGTTTAAACCGTGCATATTTCTGGCATTTATCAAATATGCAGTTGAATATTTGAGACATTTGAAAGCAATTCGACAGCAACGTGTCTGCTGTATTCGTAACTTTGCTAGCATTGTATTAGAGGAAATATTGAGAGGAGAAGTTAATTAGGATTAGGAAAAAGAACGACGCACGTCCACAGCCTAACACACACACAATGTGGAAACGACGTCGTGCACGATACGCTACCCACGACCAGCCGCCACACAAATATCAAACATCAAATAGCAAAATATAAAAAAAAAATGATCGTGCCACGTGCTTTTCACCCGCTCAAGTAGCACCTGAGCACGTGAGCGGGATCCCGGCAAAACGGCACGAACCGACGCTGAAAATCCTATCTAAAAAATGTTATTAGCGTACGTAATCGACTAAGTGGACTGTTACTCTACCTTTTCTTTGATTTCAAAGCAAAGAGATTCTACTAATTTAATTGCAAAGAAGCTACGTTATTCGCGAAACACGGAAACAAGAAAACTCTAGTGCAACGTGAATTTAAATACGCGAGACTGAGAATAATAAACGCGAACAAGTGATTCTAATTTAAAGTTAAGAATTGTAATCGTAAACAGGGGACTCTAAATTGAAGTTAAGAATTGCAATCGTAAACAGGGGACTCTAAATCGAAGTTAAGAATAGTATGATAAAATGAAACGTGAGACTCGAAATTGAAATACCTTGGGCGACTCTTATCAAAACGTCGTAACTCTAACATCGACATTCGGTTAAAGTTTGCGACTTTGATTTAGAAATCTACCCATCGCGAAATGTTTTCTTGCGCATTTTACTTGGCATCGTTTTTGTACGAGAAAAGAGAAAACTATCGTCTCTGTATCGTAAATTACCGTGAAGCTACTGTGAAAGTTGAAAGACTACGTTACTCGATTCTTTGAATGAATTCTCGTAAAATATTCGTTACAAAAATATTACGTATATATTTGTACGTAAACGTAATACTAATAAACCTTCTCATTAGGATTGCGCAGGAAATATAATGATTAAAGAAAGGAACAAAGTCGAATGATGTCCGACTTCTCAATTACAAATTACAAATGTTCATTTTCATTCTACTTTCATTCCGCGGCATATGCTATATTTGTTCTCATAGCTATTTAACTTCTATGAATATTTACGTGGAACGTCGCGTGACTCTACCTTTATAGCAAACTTTTGCAAAAATGTTTCAAACGATATACGAATCGACTCGAATTTGTCATTAATAAATCCTAACATTTGAAATCGCGCGGCGCAAGAAAACCTAGCCTAGTCTAAGAAATGAAATACACACACACACACACACAAGAAATGGAAATGCACACGGGTATAGTGAAATACCCGTGTGGTCACTGCACTCGTTTATGCAAAATCTACGTATACAACCAGTCACCCGTGCCGATTCGGACCTTTCGTCCTCGACATGCGTGAGCGACCGGAGGGACTGAAAATGCATGCCACTCACCGTTAGACGACTACGCTGTCATCTGCTGCAGCCAGGCGGATGAAAACCTGCTGCCATCGTCATCGAGCGAAGTCGTGATGTCGTGGAGTCGCGAAGCCTTGAAGTGAACGGCATGAAAAATGATGTCGCGAAGTCGTGAAGCTGCGATGCCATGTCCCACGATCCAAAGGACAAGAAGATCTGTGGAAGACCTGCAACAAAGAAAAGAAAGCGAGAACATTATAATTCATTCTTAATGTTGTTGCATATCGATTCGCTACGTTTAAGATTAAGGAACTCGAAACCTTTAACGAACTCTAAATTTTCAAGTGATTCTATTTCTTATTTGAAAGGAAGGAATAACGAATTGGAGCTCTAGAAACTTTGAATGTCTTCTATATTTTTTAATCGTGCAAAATTAAAGTAAGATGCATAGATACTTACATTGCGAGCTTCGGAGGCCCAGCGAGATCATCTGCCAACAGCCGAAGAGTGAGAATCTAATACCGGCGATAAATATTTAAATTTTAAATTAAAAAAAAATAAAGAAAAGACTACGCGGCTATGTAAATTGTATTCGGCGAGCAAACACTGACTCTACCACCGCGAGTCTTCAACACCTGCGGCTTATGGGCAATAGCCTCGGTTCCGCAAAGCCAGCCTCTAGGCTCAGTCGGCTGATAGTTACAATCATTCTACCACCGCGAGTAATCGTTATAATTTAATTTAATTAGAGCAGCTGTGCTCTTAAAGGAATCAAATATATTTTCGGTACAAGCACTGACTCTACAACCGCATTGCGCGCGGTCACAAATTCTGAAAGAAAAGCTTACACGTTATTAGCAATTGGGGATGGGTAGGTAAGAAATAAAACACACAATATTCTCTCTGTAATCTTTCTTTTCTTATCGAGCATTCGTTACGAGAAATCCCATGACTTTATCTTGTACGTATATATTGTAAAAGAATACGTATTGCGATGTATAATATAAGAATAATATAGACGCAATGGAAAGTACGCAGAAAACGCGAAGATTGCTGATCGAAATTCCCAAGTACGTTCAGCCAGTAGAAAAAGTAAACTCGAACGCGACTCGCGAATTCCGGGAACTGCCCGTTGGAAGAAAAACTCAAAACATAAACATACTCGGTGCTAGCTCGCGATCTCGCGCTGTGTTTTTGTTTACAAGTTCGACCGCGCGGTACTAGCAGCGAAGGTTTGTCAAGGTAATTGGTTAAGTTAGATGGAAAAATCACGCCCGAAATAAAGCAAAATATAAAGACCGTTCCGATTTTTCGTTCGATTTGTTACACCGTAATACGCGATCCCACGAGTACTTGTAAATTATTAATTTCTTGAGAATTCGAAAGTAAGAAACGAGCGACTCTATCTCCCCCAATTTATCTTGGTATTCGTAAAAGAAGAAAAAAAAATACAAAGTATGGAAAAGATCTGATATCGAATATTACCGATCAATGATCAAACCAAAGCGTGCAATTATACCGTATTATACCATATCCTACAGCGAATTAGTATTAATTAACAGACTCCGTGATCAAGCTTAGATATCTGAAACAAATTAAAAATCACAACACTTAAACAAAATATATGGCAAGAGACCCAACTGCTTAAACAACAAAACCCGGCATGTAATATAAAATTTCGTAAGAAAAAAATAATGCAAAAGATCGCCATGTTCAATGACATGCTAGTTAACTTATCGTTGATTAAACGAAGGAAATCGAACAAAAAGTCTAATATACAGTCGCGAAGGCAATTGAATGAGTAGTCATAATGTCAAAGTTAAAGGTAATAAAGCACGTGGTAATGAAAAGAAGCACGAATCGCGATGAAAGAAACGGTTAAGAGATATATGTATGCGAAGGATACGTACGTAGGGGACGAACACGTTTACTTCTGACGACTCTTATCGAGGAATGAATCCCCGCGATCCCCCACCATTCAAATTTACACCGATGAGGTCAGAGCGGGGAATCGCTCGGAGCAAACTGGATTTACCCCGAACGACGCGCGATGCTCGAGCGTGGAATCATTCACAAAATCCGAGAGTGGGGATAACGTGGCCTTTCGCGCAACTCGGGATTCATTGAAATTCGGGCTCGCCCGCGCAGCTTCCAAATTCTTTCGTTTTTCGAATGAAATACTCGCGACGCGGCGGAAAATGAAAAAGAGAACAAGGCCGCGAATATTCGCAGGGCATTTAAATATGCATTGCTCCATTGATTTTGCGAATGAAATCGCGTGAACGAGATATGTAAACGCGATACGCGCGTACGCGCGAAGAATATATCGCTCGCGTGCATTTCTAATCGTCAGAAAAATTCGTTTAATTTGTCAATGAACGATCGAAGACTTTCAAGGTTTAACTTGATTAAGAAATGCACCGGCAATCTTGAAAGATAAACGACTTCTCGTTCATAGACGCGTCCTCGCGAGCGTTCAGCGTTCATCGCGAATTTCAGTATGCCTTTCCTTTCTTCTTTCGATAAACGATAACGTCGCGAATGACTATTGAAATGGCGGAGCAGAAGTAAGCGTGGAGCGTTGAGTCTATCCGATAGCTCGACTGCGATAGAAGCGCTTATCTAAAGGAAGTTGAAAGCGATAGCTCGATGGAAGCGAGAGCGAAAGGAAGAAAGCGCGTTGGCGCTCGGATTTCAAGTTCAAATTCGAATTCTGGAGGCAGTATAAGATGGCGGTGTTCTGGTAGTCGATGAAGAGCATGGATTGGCTGCGTGGCGTGCGCAGAGGACTGTACGCAGAAGCGCGGAAAGTAGAAGCGAATGCCTATTGACTGGAACAGTGTTTTATGGCGCTGCGAGCAGGCCTAAACGAGGACGTGAAACCTCGTGAGAGTTGCTCCGAAGCCAATGCTAGACCGTTGAAGTATAAAGCGTTTCCTCGACCACCGGTGAGAGCAGTACCCATCGGGTCGAGAGCATGCTCGGAGTTTAATCCGCGAACCGTTAACAGAATGCACGAGCGTGCGGCCATTCTTAATCCCGCATCTAAAACCGTCTACCTTTACCTCGAGGATGGCTCTGTCTTCCATGGAAGACATTTCGGAGCGGAGAAACCGGTCGACGGTGAAATAGGTGAGTCTGCGACCAGCAACGAGCACGTGTTCGTCCATTGCATCGCAGGTAGCTGCGCGCACGTGTGCACAGTACATAGTTTCGCACGCAGCTTCTACACGAAATCTTCTCTCGCCGTATTTTTCATTTTCCTGCTTCGCATCGCGAGCAAGATTTTCGTTTCCTTCGGTCGATTTGCGCGGCCGGATACCCGGCTTCGAATACAAGACGAGACAGGAAACGAGAATCGCGAGCGCGTAATCGACGAGCCACGTGGGACTGTTGCACGTCCATCGTCGATCGGCGTTCCGCATCTACGTATTTCTCATCCGCTCCGAGATTCTTGCACGAATCCGTTTCGTACAGAAAATTTCCTTGGCTATCGAATACAGTGACAGCTTCGTTTGCCTCTGCCGTTATCTGTGTACCGGCGGCCAGCACTCGAGTCCCACGACATCGTATCCACGTATATAACGTGTAAATGCATATACATGTATGTATGTATATGCGCGCGGTTTGTTTTCCAAATACATTGCTGGATAATTTGAAGGGAAATCTGCTGGCTACCGACAAATTCGTTTCTTACTTCACGACCAATTTGAATGGAAAATAGAGTCGATTAGGTTTAAACGGCGAAGCCGCTCGGCCATTTAAATATCGAAAGTTACGGCTGGAGTTGAGACGATGATCGTACACGTAACAACGTAACGCGTACGCGCCGCCCCGCATGCACTGATGGATTTTTTACAGTCTTCCAGACCGGTATGGTGGGTTACCCGGAGTCGCTTACAGATCCTTCCTACCACGCGCAAATTCTAGTGCTCACGTATCCACTGATCGGCAATTATGGCGTATTCGGCAACGAGGTGGACAAACATTCTATCCCCCAGTAAGCTTTTCGAAACGAATACGTAAACTAGTGAACGTCTAGTAGAACGATTCCAGCGTGAATTTTCAGCCGATCGTAACATTATCTCATCCATAAGATTAATCGTATAAATATTTGCCCGTCGATAAGATCTACGGTTCGGTTGGAACACTCTACGCGAAGAATTGCAGCGAATAGTTGAACACTGGCCGCGCGATCGTAACGAAGGTCTTGCTATTTGCAGCTGGTTCGAATCTCGCCGAATTTGGGCTTCCGCCCTTGTGGTCGGAGAAATATGCGAAACTCCGAGCCACTGGCGGCAAACTAGAACGCTGTCCGAGTGGATGAAGGAACAAAATATTCCCGGCATATACGAGATCGATACCAGGGCTCTGACGAAACGTATTCGCGAAAAGGGCACTATATTGGGTAGAATCGCATTCGATCCGCCAACCGCGGGTTCCGTCCCCTCTTCGATTGCCCGCATAGAGGATCCGAACAAGAGAAACCTTGTCGCGGAAGTTGTTCAGGTGACTGGCTATGCGATTTTTAAATGCCCTGCCGTACGTTGCCGTTCCGTAACGCTGTTAACGTTGACGTTTCAGCCTGCACCAAAGACGTACAATTCCGATGGCTATCCACGCATATGCGTGGTAGACTGCGGTCTAAAGTACAACCAATTGAGGTGCCTGTGTAGTCGAGGAGCCCGCGTAGACGTGGTGCCTTGGAATTACGGTTTAAACGAAGCCGATTACGACGGCTTGTTTCTCAGCAATGGACCGGGCGATCCGAGCAAGTGCCACGCAACGATCAAGAATATTCGATCGATCCTCGAATCGCGGACGAGCAAACCGATTTTCGGTATATGCCTGGGCCATCAATTGCTCTGTTCCGCCGCTGGTTGCGTTACGTACAAAATGAAGTAGGTATCTTTATTTCTAGGCACGCGCGCAGCCTTTCAAAATTCAAACATTTACGTTGATTCGCGTGCAGCTACGGAAATCGTGGCCACAATCAACCGGTCACGCATCACGGCACGGGTCGTTGCTACATGACTTCGCAAAATCATGGGTTCGCGGTAGACGCGAGCCAATTGCCAGCCGATTGGGAGCCGCTATTCACCAATACCAACGACAACAGCAACGAAGGCGTCGTCCACTCGGCTCTCCCTTACTTTTCGGTTCAATTTCATCCAGAGCACAATGCCGGTCCCGAAGACTTGGAATGCCTTTTCGACGTGTTCTTGGAAACCGTGGTGGAGAATGCGCGCGGAAAGCAGGGACCTTCTATCAAGGAAAGGTTGAACAAGAGACTGAGCTTCCCCGTGGAGGAGCGCAGTTTGCCCGCGCGACCGAAGAAGGTGTTGATTTTGGGGTCGGGCGGCCTCAGTATCGGCCAAGCCGGCGAATTCGATTACTCCGGATCGCAAGCGATCAAGGCACTGCAAGAAGAATGCATACAGACGCTTCTGATCAATCCGAATATCGCCACCGTGCAAACCTCCAAAGGCATGGCGGACAAAGTTTACTTTCTACCGATTATACCGGAATACGTGGAGCAGGTAGCAAACGATTTGGATCTCCGTGTCAGGCTTTAAAGAGGCAAAGGCGAGCGCTCACCCTTCGCTTTCGCTTAACTTTCGTTTCAGGTAATCCAATCGGAACGGCCGGACGGCGTGCTGTTAACGTTCGGTGGACAGACTGCCCTCAACTGTGGCGTCGAGCTGCAAAAGAACGGGGTGTTTGAAAAGTACAATGTGAGAATTCTAGGAACGCCTATACAGTCGGTTATAGAAACGGAGGATAGGAAGATGTTCGCGGAGCGGATCGCGGAAATCGATGAGAAAGTGGCGCCGAGTACCGCGGTGTACTCTATCCTAGAGGTAGGAGATCGAATCGATATTTCCTGACAATTTGAAAATCACGCGAGCACCTTTGCCCTGTTAGGCGCTAGACGCGGCGGAAAAGTTGGGCTATCCGGTGATGGCCAGGGCGGCATTTTCCCTCGGAGGGTTGGGTTCCGGGTTCGCAAATACCAAGGAAGAGCTGAGATGCCTGGCGCAGCAAGCGTTCGCACACTCTAATCAGTTGATCATCGACAAGTCGTTGAAAGGTTGGAAGGAGGTGGAGTACGAGGTTGTTCGGGACGCGTACGACAATTGTATAACGGTGTGCAACATGGAGAACGTGGATCCTCTTGGGATTCACACGGGAGAATCGATCGTGGTCGCTCCGAGTCAAACATTGTCCAACAAGGAGTACAATATGCTGCGAACGACAGCGATCAACGTTATCAGACACTTTGGCATCGTCGGCGAATGCAACATCCAGTATGCCTTGAACCCGAACACCAAAGAATACTACATAATCGAAGTGAACGCACGATTATCCCGCAGCTCGGCTCTGGCGAGCAAAGCGACTGGTTACCCTTTGGCTTACGTAGCCGCCAAGTTGGCTCTTGGCATTCGCTTGCCGGATATCAACAACTCCGTCACGGGCAAAACTACCGCCTGCTTCGAGCCTAGCCTCGACTACTGCGTCGTTAAAATCCCGAGATGGGACCTGAGCAAGTTCCACCGAGTCAGCACAAAGATCGGCAGCTCGATGAAGAGCGTGGGAGAAGCGATGGCGATCGGTCGCAAGTTCGAGGAAGCTTTTCAGAAGGCTTTGAGGATGGTAGACGAGAACATCAACGGTTTCGATCCGTACGTGAAAGCTCCGAACGACGAAGAGCTGGAGAAGCCGACGGACAAAAGGATGTTCGTCCTCGCAGCCTCCATAAAGGCCGGATACACGATCGATCGGCTGTACGAGCTTACGAAAATAGACAGATGGTTTCTGCACAAGATGAAGAACATCATCGACTACTATCTAGTACTGGAGAACACCGATCACACGAAATTGTCGCACGACGTTTTGCTGCGGGCAAAGCAAATTGGATTTTCCGACAAGCAGATTGCAGCGGTGGTTAAAAGTTCGGAATTGGCGGTGAGAATACAAAGACAGGAGAGCAACATACGGCCGATGGTGAAGCAGATAGACACGGTGGCCGCCGAATGGCCGGCAACCACGAATTACCTTTACCTGACGTACAACGGCACCGAGCACGACGTCGAGTTCCCAGGCGGATACACCATGGTGATCGGTAAGTAACGAACGCGAATGCCGACGAGGAATCGTCCAATATTTCAGACGCAACGTTCTCCTAGGCTCCGGTGTATATCGAATCGGCAGTTCGGTGGAGTTCGACTGGTGCGCCGTGAGTTGCCTGCGGGAGTTGCGAAATTTGGGAAGAAAAACGATCATGGTCAACTACAATCCGGAAACTGTCAGCACCGACTACGACATGAGCGATCGATTGTACTTCGAAGAGATATCGTTCGAAGTCGTAATGGACATTTACGATCACGAGTGCCCGGAGGGAATAATTTTATCGATGGGAGGACAGTTGCCGAACAACATCGCTATGGATCTTCACAGGCAGCAAGCCAGAATACTGGGCACCTCGCCCGAATCCGTGGACGGTGCCGAAAATCGTTTCAAATTCTCTCGCATGCTGGACGGCATTGGGATCTCTCAACCCAGGTAAACGAACCCGACACGCGCAACTCGAGTCTATTTCCGGTGCAAGAAAACCGACGCGAATTTAACCGAACGGTCGTCTAGGTGGAAGGAGTTGACCAACTTGAAGTCGGCGATCGAATTTTGCGACGAAGTCGGCTATCCCTGTTTGGTGCGACCTTCTTACGTGTTAAGCGGCGCCGCGATGAACGTGGCCCACTCGAATCACGATCTCGAATCGTACTTGAAAAGCGCCAGCGAAGTGAACAAAGAGCATCCGGTGGTCATATCCAAGTTCATCCTCGAGGCGAAGGAGATAGACGTGGATGCGGTTGCCTACGACGGAATTATTCTCTGCATGGCAGTCTCGGAGCACGTGGAGAACGCGGGGGTTCATTCGGGGGACGCTACCCTTGTCACTCCGCCGCAGGACATCAACGCGGAGACCTTGGCGAAGATAAAAACGATGTCGAAGGCGATTGCCGCGTCCCTCGGCGTCACCGGTCCCTTTAACATGCAGCTGATCGCAAAGGTAACTCAACGGCTCAACCGCCGCGCCAGCCTACGAGATAGACGGCGATAACGAGTTTTCTTAACAGGACAACGAGTTGAAAGTGATCGAGTGCAACGTGAGGGTATCCAGATCCTTCCCCTTCGTGTCCAAGACCTTGGATCACGATTTTGTAGCGATGGCCACGCGATTGATCGTTGGAGAGGCCGTAGATCCCGTCGATGTTCTCGCCGGATGCGGCAAAGTCGGAGTTAAAGTTCCACAGTTTTCCTTCTCGCGTCTTGCCGGTGAGCGCATACTCGCCTTTAAAACGTGCAACGCTCGACGAGGCGGGCAACGAAAATGACGCGATCGATTCGATTCGATAGGTGCGGACGTAATGTTGGGCGTAGAGATGGTGTCGACGGGAGAAGTGGCTTGCTTCGGGGATAATCGGTACGAGGCATACTTGAAGGGAATGATGAGCACCGGCTTTCATATACCGCAGAAAGGCATCTTGCTTTCGATAGGCAGCTTCAAGGTAGCTTTTTTGCGGCTTAAAAGTTTCCGTGTCTCGCGGATCGATGTTCTCTAGCGTTGACGACTCGCCTGGACGCGATTTCAATTGCAGCACAAGATGGAATTGTTACCGTCGATTCGCAGCCTTCACAAGATGGGCTACAAATTGTACGCTAGCATGGGAACCGCGGACTTTTACACGGAACACGGGGTGGAGGTAAGTGAAAAGACCATTTTTCACGAGTCCAGTTCTCTCCTACGAACTTAAACGATATATTACAATATTTATATACAAGTTACGAGCAAACGTTTGCCCGTCGGTTTGCTCGTGCAACTGAAATTCGCAACCTTAAACTTAACTACTTTTTAAACAGCTTCAGCTTTTTGTCCTGCTATCATTAATTTTGCTAAAAATCTCTCTCTCTCTCTCTCTCCCTCTCTCTCAATCTCTCCCGAATATAAATAATATTGAGCAACTATAAATAATAGATTATTGCTAAAGCTTTCGAAATTTATTGGGTAACAAAGAGTAAGCAGAGGACAGTGAAATTAAATAGCGGAACTTATGGATGAATAAATCGATCGGGTGTTTTGTTGTCACGCTTTTCGATTTTAAATGTACGTAGATTCGTCTGTGGCGGGCTTCGGCGTATCGAGAAATGTTATCGTTTCTTCATCTTTGTCGTCGCGCGATTCCGGAGGCTGGCTTTCGCTCGTCGAGCTTCGACTCGCGGTCAAAGTGGACGTTACCTTGCTGCTCGGAAGATGGACCGTTTGTTCGTCCGGTTCTTCGTAATGCGCCTCGTGAACGACTGCCTTGGTAATATTTTTAGTAAGGTCGACGGTCTGATTGGAGAGATCTTGGGGCTGCTGCGCGTTTTTCACCGTCGGAGGAGGAACTTTGTGGGGCGGTTCATGGGCGAAACGATCGTTCAAGGGAGCCACGAATATGGGATGTTCCAAGTTTCTCTTAGGGGTCTCCGGTGGTTTGTCCGGCGATTTCAAAGGTATCGCGGTCTTCCTTAGGACTTTGATCTTGTCGCGATAAGCTCGAGCATCGTCCTTGAAAATTGGGTACTCGAACAGAAGGATGGCCAATCGGTCGGCATGGTCCAGATATACAGTTTTCTGCTGGTGAGCTTTATATTGATTGCAGCGTTCGGCTATCTTGATGAAATGGCGTATGAAGAAGTCTAGAAGGGCGCACAGCCTTGGTTCATTCAAATCGGCGCATCGTGTCTGAAAACATACCGACAAATAGTACGCGTCTCTTTCTAATTTTTGTATCATAGACCGCGTCTTTTATCTTCTATAATCGTCATAGATTATGAGTAATCCGTACGCTAGATAAGATTACAGTTGACCATAGTAATGAAGATTAATTTCCTTTCGCTAGTTTTTATCGCTCGAAAAGCAAAAGGCATTTATACGGTTAAGAGTGTTTCCGATTGCAGGAACAAAATGCTAGTAAGTAGTAACAAACGGAGCGCAAGCTCGCGTGTGTAAGAAGAGCGCGTGTCGTCGGATGACCAACGTTCAAACCGATAAGGATCTTATCGCGAAGCGAATCTTACCGAGATTTCGATGATGGAATCCGTAGCCTTTCGAGGACTGATCAACGTCTTATTGGTAACAGGCAGGGAGTGTTTGCTTCGTTGGTTCTTCACGGTGTCCCAAAATCCAGTCGTATCGTACTTCTCGTCTTGCGGAGCGCGCTCGTTATGCGGTCGAGGTATCGGCCTCGGGATATTCTGTCCCAGCGTCGGATTAATCAACATGAGCGTGTCGGCGGTTAATATTTTCAGCAGCAACTCAAAATCTAATCTTGGGAAAAAGTTGTCGCTGTATCGAATGTTTTCCATCGCGTGAAACACGTACATCACCGGATTCTCGATGATACGCTTCAGCTGCTTTTGCGTGTGCAGCAAATGCTCGGATGGCACTCTTTGAAAGAGATTCCTGCCCTTGATAAAGTAATCTTTGAACGTAGGCTCGTTTCGGCTAATGTTGTAGTACAAAGAGTTGAGTAGCTTGAGCAAGCACTCCCCTATGGCGTTGTCCGGCCACTTGGACGGCCTGTCGTCATCCTCGATCATCCAGAATAATTTGTGCCTGATGTGAGAAGCGGTCAAGCTGAACATCGTGTCGAAAATAGGTCTCATGAAAGTCTTGTGGAGCATCAGCGCGATCAGATACACTTGTACTTGAGCCTGCGTCATGCAGGTTTCGAGATATCTTTCGGCCGCGGGAAACGTGAGCTGCCATTCGAGATCCTCCATAAGATTGCTGCGCCCGCCCTTCGGCACGAAGCCCTCCGGCACCACGTAGCAACCAAAGTCTTTGATCTTCTCGACGTCCATGTATCTGGGCCAGGTGCTTCGCGGCCTGTCCAACCATTCTTGAGCCGAGTTTGGCCACTCCAACCAAACCGCAGGCATGATTTCGTACTGCTCCACTCGACTGTGCTTGAACGCCTTGGAGACCATAATTTTGTCGCAGTAGAGCACGCAACCCTCTCGTTTCGCATCCTCCACGGATTCCTTGTCGAAGCCCAACGCGTTCGCCAACCCGTTCGTGAACATAAGTTTAAAGTGTTTCATAAACTCGGTGCTGCTCACGTAGACCAAGTTGTAGTTGTGCCGCCTCAAAGCCAGCTTGATTCTACGTTGCTTGCTGTTCAACATATGCAACCTGTCTTCCCTCGGATCGTAAACCTTGCCGTCGGCCGTGTACGTGACCATCTTGAAGCAACGAGTCGGAAACATTCCGTTCGTTATCCACGAATCGTCTAACTTTTCGTACATCGAGTGTTCGGAGACTCGGGAATTTTGACTGGCGTTGTAGCAGCTGCTGTCGCTGTCTATCGCGTAATTTTCCGAACGGTACCCGGAGCTGTTGCTGCTCGTGTGATCTTGATTGGTCGATCCTTGGACCTTTGACCGCGGCACTTGCTTCTCCCATCGTCGATTCTCTTGCTCGTATAACTCTTCCTTGGACCTGGCCTTTTTGTACAATCGCGTTCGCTCTTCGGACGAGGAGCCGTTATCGTAATCCGATTCGGCTTTAACGCTGCGATTAGACCGCGACAAGGTTCCCCGATGCTCCGACGCGCGTTCATCGTCGTACAAGTTGGGCAACGATCTGGTCTGCTGGAATTTGGCATTTTTCACCGCTGGTTGCTTGGATCTGATGCGGCTGGTCGATGAAACGGACAAGTCTGATCCGGGTTTCGGTCCGTAAACGCTATCGGCGTCGCTGTACAGATCGTCGTCTGCCTCCGCTATAGACGACAAGTCCAGCTCATCCTCCTTCGTGATCTCCTTCAACGCTTGAAACTGGTCGGAAAGTTGCAGCTGCACGTATCCTGCAGTCGCAAGGCACGCGAGCGTCGCGTCGTTAAAAACGATATGGACGTGGTAAAATATTGGCGGGGATGGTAAACGCTTACCTGGATGCGGCGTGGGCTTCAGCAGGATATTGTAGGTGAAAGACTCGTTCACGTTGCTGTAGACGGACGAGTAAGGCTCCTGCATGATGTCGACGTTGTCGTGAACCGTGTAAATTCGAACCGGCTGCAAAGGTTCGATGGTTGGTCGGAAAGTTTGTCGCGTACAAGTGAATCCAACGTATCGAGCGATGTGCTCTTGAAGAACGTCCGGCAGCAAGACGTGCTTCTGCGGCGGCAAATTCTTGTTGAGTTCGGATTCGCGCGCCGAAACCAGGGTCTCCTTCACCAGCTTGATTTCTCTGAAAAACGATCACGCCGAAGTATGTTTCGCTGCTCGATTACGATAAAACGTTTTATCGCGCGCACGGCTCAATGTTATCGCCTAAAGTATCGTAACGTTAATCACCGATCGTCCAATATAATTATTCGACCACTTAATTAAAACGGATGCATCGATGCAGATCATACTTAAAATAGATCGAGCACGCGGCATTCCGGAAAACTTATCGCGCGAGCAATCTTAAAAGCGATATCTTACTCTTCGTAATTGCCGAAGAACTGGACGCACATCATGAGATTGTTCAGGATGAACATCTCGGGATTGCTCTCGATGGTCCTCTTCAATAAAAACAATTGCGGATCGTCGTATTCCTCACCGCGCGTACTCGGTGTCGAGCCGTTCTCGTATTGGCCGTTGCGGCCCCTTTTCCTGTCCTTTTTCCATTGCGACCCTGGCTTCACCTTTGAATGCGATTTTCCCATTTCGTTTTCGCTCGAAGGAAACCACGTTTTAACCACTTATTCGCAACTACAAACTATCTCCTTCCGTCTCTTGACCGGGCGACGAAAAGCTATTCGTTGTTCTTTACACTTTAACGAAGAATTAACGTCCGCGTTCATGACGCATATAAACGCGAGGGAACACGTATTCGCACATCGATGAGACAATAATCCTATCGGGGAGAACCTGCCGATAAATACCTTCTACCGTTATCGAGCACTAGCCAACAGAATGCTTTAATCGGTACTCGCTATCGCCTATCTACAAATAAGATGGGCATGAACAATTTTCGAGCTAGTATCGCCACTTTATCCTCCTATTATATATTTCCACAACGATTCTACAATAGAATAACATCTGACCTATCCACGCGTATCCTACCTCGGATCGAATTATTTTCATTGCCGTTTGATTTTTTTACGGACAGACGCGGTCCGGATTTGGACCCGGGTTTGGCACGGGTATCGTTTCGAAATGCACGGGTCCGTAGCGAGAAAGAGATCCGACGAAGCGCGCAGAGTGCGAGCACCATTAATATTCGCGGCAACTTCTCGCCGTTATTTTTGCATTTATTACAATTTTTAGCGGTCGATTCTCGCATCGATGTCATAGATAAAAAGATAATAAAATAGAATGTCGATCTTTATCTAATCTCGGTGCGAGACAATGACGATCGATTCAGATGAAGCGAATTCCTATGAACGCACCAAAAATATTTTTATATTTTAAGCAGCGGATACGTACTTACTTCTCGATACGTACCTACTTCTATCGTCAAGTACAAATTTCGAAATCTAAAACAACATCGGCTTATCGAAGTCGATAGTGGTCTAATGATTTAGTTAAATTCACCGTGCATTCAAAGTTGCTTATCAGCTAGATATGATATAGTAGCCTCAATGACTAGCTGTGATATAAAAAACGATAAGTGATTGGAAGGACGCGTGGAACGAAACGTTTCGACGAAAATAATATTCGGTGAACGAATGTTTTATATGCAGGTGGAACCGGTGCAATGGACTTTCGAGAACATTAGCGTGAACGAAGATGCCAGTCCGAGCGAACTTCGACACTTGGCCGATTTCCTCTCCAAGAAACAATTCGACCTTGTAATTAATTTGCCGATGAGGAACGGCGGTGCGCGCCGGGTTTCCAATTTTATGACCCACGGCTATCGCACCAGAAGACTCGCCGTCGATTATTCCGTTCCTCTCATCACAGACGTAAAATGCGCCAAACTGCTGGTTCAGGTAAATATCGCGCGTCACATTTTAAACGACAAAGGTATTCGTGTCGGTATCCCCGGCTACGAAAGCTACGTATTTCTACGTACTTACATTTTTCAAGCAGCCGCTTCTTAATCAGGCTTACTTATTTATTTGGCGGCTGAGTTGCACCCTTCGAGATGCAACTGTTGAACGAAGCAACGTTTAAAAGTGTGAAACAATGAAAAGAAGTCGACTAGCCGATAAGGGTATTATATTTAACTCGTATTCGAATATCAAATTCAACGCGACGGGGTAAAAATATGTTTTGTAGCCACTGTATGTAAACGCGTTCCTTGTATCGCTATGCGTTCTCAAAGAATTCTTCGGCTAGTCTCAATGCTCGTCGGAACGTCCGAAGCGATTTGCGGGAATCTCAAAGGGTAGCTATTTATGCTGAGTGTTTTCAACGATATCTGCGTTGGAGCATTTTTATCTGTAGCCGGATAGAAAGAAGCAAACGAACGCGTCTCGCGTGGAAGATATGAATTATCGAAAATGAACGTGACAACGAAGCGGGCTTTCTATTGTGCAGGCTATGAGAATGTTAGGCGGACGCGCCCCTCGCATGAAAACTCACGCGGATTGCACATCGTCGCGAACGATGATCAAGCTTCCTGGTTTAATCGACGTTCACGTGCACACGCGTGATCCTGGCGCGGTTTACAAAGAGGATTTCGCTTCGTGCACCGCTGCTGCTCTTGCCGGAGGTATCACGATGATCTTCGCGATGCCCAACACGAACCCTGCCGTCGTCGATCATCAATCTTTCGCCCTCGCCAAGGAAGTAAGACGATCGGTTCAGCTCTCTCGCGTTGCAAAGGCTCGCGAAATCCGAGAGGCTCGAACCGAGTATGAACATTCTTTATGTTGCAGCGCGCTCTTCCAAACGCGAGATGCGACTACGCGATTTTCGTCGGCGCCTCTTCGGACAATTACAACATAACCGGCGAATTAGCTCCGCTGGCGGCAGGCCTTAAGATGTATCTTAACGAGACATTTACGACGCTTCGATTGACCGACTTGACCGTGTGGATCAAGGTACGTCAATGGACTTTCAATTAAGCGAGTCGATTGCGTCACGGCGATTTTATTCGCCGAATGACGTTGCTTCTGTATGATTCATCAATCAACCAGCGGCATCGCTGTTTCAGCATTTCCAAAGCTGGCCGAAGAAATATCCGCTCTGCGTTCACGCGGAGGGCCAAACGACGGCCGCGAGCCTTTTGTTGGCCGGCTTGCATAATCGGCCCATTCACGTCTGCCATGTAGCCCGCAAAGAAGAGATTCAGATTATCCGCGCCGCCAAGGAAAAAGTAGGCGATTCGTTGCCAGACGTTTGTCGAACGATCCGTTTATATCTCGTCTCTCTACGGCTCTACGAATTTTCTATGTATTCTTTGACCAGGGAATGGCTGTTACTTGCGAGGTGTGTCCCCATCACCTGTTCCTCTGCGAGGAAGATCTGGAGCGCATAGGATACGGCCGGGGCCAAGTGAGGCCGGTATTGGGAACCAGGGAAGACCAGCAAGCTCTTTGGGAAAATTTGGACGTGATCGATTGCTTTGCAACGGATCACGGTTAGTTCTACTTGATCTTTTCCTCTGGCAACGACGTTGCCCTGACCAAGTTTAAGATAAGCATCGTTGAACGTTTGATTGGACGTTTAGCGCCGCACACCGTGCAAGAGAAATCGAGCGAGAAACCTCCACCGGGATTCCCTGGACTCGAGACGATGCTTCCGCTTCTGTTAACGGCGGTTCACGAGGGAAAGTTAACCATAGAGGTAGGTGCGCTCGAAGTATGCGCCGCGGTTGAAGATTTTCATCGAGATATCGCATTATCGCGTCAAGCTGTTTTTTTTCTTCTTCGAACGCTCCGCGGCGAGATAACCCGTGGTCGTATCTCTTCCGACCAAATTCTATACCTCCAGCAAACGTAGGGAAAAATGCGCCTTTGCAGGATATCGTAGACAAGCTGTACAGGAACCCGAAAAGGATCTTTAACGTGCCGGATCAGCCAAACACGTACATCGAGGTGGATCTGGACGACGAGTGGGTGATCCCGGAGGCGATGCCTTTCAGCAAGTCCAAGTGGACTCCGTTCGCCGGGATGAAGGTTCGCGGCTCGGTGCACAGGGTGGTTCTTAGGGGAGAAGTGGCCTACGTGGAAGGACAGGTTTTGGTAAATCCCGGCTTTGGCCAAGATATCAGAGAAGTTCAGGTAAAGACGAAACTCCAAACGCTTGCGACTGCTCCGGTCCTCGACGTGTCCAGCCGTCCAGGCTCCGCTTTGGACAGCCTCTTGTCGCCGAATTACGAAAAATACACCAACTACGGCGAACGGATAGCGGACATGTCGGAAGAAGAGCAGAACGGTAAGTTAAGGCGACACGCGTGCTTCTCCTCTTTCTGCGGTAGCTTTCCTATCTCTCGAGAGCGGTTTGTTTGCGCTTGCAGAACCGTACGCGCATCTGCTGCAAACGGTGTCGCACAAGTCGAACGTTCACTTTGCCTTGGAAGTGGATTCCCGCGAGCACTCGAGACTTCTAACCACCCAGCAGCGCACCATTTCGCCCCTTCCGATTAGTAACGCGACCAAGCACAAGAGCGACAGCAATCCTAATCTCCTTCTGACTCCTGCACCGCCGGTTCCCACGGTTCACACCAGCCACAATCTAGCCGGCCACAACGTTCTAACGGTCGACATCTTCAACAAAGAGTTGCTGAAAGACTTGTTCAACGTAGCGGAAATTCTCCGCAATGCCGTTAGAAAAGAACGACCATTGGATAATGTTCTGCGGGTAAGATGAACCGCGCCAGCTAATTATCACCGCGAGAAGCTCTACTTTTCGTATCGTTTCTGAACAGGGAAAAGTGATGGCGTCGATCTTCTACGAGGTGAGCACGAGAACTTCTTGCAGCTTCGCGGCTGCGCTGGAGAGACTCGGGGGTCGGGTGATCCACATGGACGGTACCACGTCCTCGGTGAAGAAGGGAGAAACTTTGGAAGGTTTGTAGCCGTGTGGGACGAAGAACGATCGACGCATCGTTCAACGCGTAAACGTTTTACAGATTCGGTAACAGTGATGGCAGGCTACGCGGATGTGGTGGTGCTTCGTCATCCGGAACCTGGCGCCGTGTCGGTGAGCATCAACCTTCGTTTTCCCCAATTAAGTTGAGTCGAGTTAAGTTACGTTATCGTTGCGAATGTTTTGCGCGCAGAGGGCTGCGCAGCACTGCAAGAAACCCTTGCTAAACGCCGGCGACGGGGTTGGAGAGCATCCGACGCAAGCGCTTCTGGACATCTTCACGATACGAGATGAGATCGGGACGGTGAACGGGCTGACGATCACCATGGTTGGAGACTTGAAGCACGGTAGAACGGTCCATTCCCTCGCAAGGTCAGGGCTCGTTCGGCTACGAGTTTTACGAACCTACGACCCCGACCAGTCTATCTCTATTCGACTGGCGTCGCGAGCCGCTACAGCTTCCAAACGTTCGCTTGCTATTTGCAGATTGTTGACTCTGTACAATGTGGAACTTCGATACGTGTGCCCGCCTGGCCTTGGTATGCCTGATCACGTAACGAAGTACGTGTCTGAACGCGGAATACCGCAAGAAAAGTTTGCCACCCTCGAGGACGCGCTTCCCGACACGGACGTGCTTTACATGACCCGCATTCAGAAGGAGCGTTTCGTCACCCAAGAAGAATATCGCCAGGTAACCGACGATAACTAACATTTCTCACCGGACTCGAAACGGTCACCTAAATCCTTTTATTAATATACGAAAGATCGACGGACGGTACGCGAGGCCTTGTCCGTCGCGAGATACGCGTTGTTTGTTATTCGGAAAAAGATACGGATAATGAAGCCATCGCTAGCTTAACCTTTTTGCGTAAACAGATAGCAATTTTTGCAGCCTCGACTGCAAACGTATCGCGCGATGCGTTTCGTGGAAGTTTAGGTAGGCGGAAATAGGTCTCCGAATGTCACGTGAATCAACACCGCGCACCGAATGCCGGCTTGTTTGTAGGTTTGCGGACACTTCGTAATTACGCCGCAATTGATGTCCCGGGCGAAGAGGAAGATGGTGGTGATGCATCCTTTGCCACGAGTGTTCGAGATCAGTCCGGAGTTCGACACGGATCCGCGTGCCGCTTACTTTAGGCAAGCTGAAAACGGAGTGTACGTTCGAATGGCGCTGTTGGCAATGGTCCTTGGACGCGCGTGAGCCCGCCAGTCGTGCAACGATACAGCCGACAGGCCTCGCTTACGGGTGAAGATCATCTCGATTTCGGAAGCACCGTACCAACACCGATCTACCAGATAACCCGACACGTTCCTAATTGCATTTTCACTTACAATTAGACTGTGATTCGCGTGTAGCGTTTTTGCGTCGACCAAAAGACCAGTCGAAGGAGCAACGAAGCTTCTCCTTCGCTGACAAATACAAATGCAAATATAAATACAGATACGAAGTTTAAACATACGCGATATATTTTCTATTGACTCGCGAATCAATGGTTCGTCGTCGTACATATTCCACGCGAAAGAGCGGATGTTTTTTTTATTATTACACGACTACCGTGCGCATAATTTGATATCAGTGATTTTTGATAAACATTTATCCCTGCTCGACATGTGTATTTAGAAGCACGCGGAAGATTTATGCGCGCGTGTCATGCGATCCGTTTGTTAACGCGCGGCGCGTCGCATCGCGCCACGCAGTTGAGCGCGAATAAACCAAGATGCACGCTTGCAAGATAATACAATCTTTTATTTTTGACAATACCATTTATATACAGCTTTCTTCCCTATGTACACGTAATATACGTATAAATAGATACTCGTCCGGAAGTAATATACAATATTCGTTGAGCGTCGATGCGCTCGCGTATCGTGCATTCGCGATAAGTCAGGTTAACGTCAGCCGTTCTATCGAACTCTGTAATCGCTGGACGATTCGTTAATCAGTGACGATAAAGTTATTGTTCCGTTAGAGCATCGATATTTTTTTATTGTTTACGAATCATTACAAGGCCGAAGGAATGACTAGACGTTAAAAAAATACACGTGACGTTACGCGAACGGGCGCATTCGCGTTCGATTCGATCGATTTCGCGAGGAAACGCGCGTTTACCTTCGCGCGGATTCGCACGCGCCCGCGTTTAATCTTGCGCGATTTTTCGCGTTCCGCGATTCGAAAGTAGCGTATCGTTAAATAATAGTAATCGAAGGAAGGAGGAACGCGCCACGATTCGAGCTCGCGTTCGTATTTGGATACAAGATCAGCGCCGGGGCTTTTGCGCCTCTTAAAGCTAACGCGCATTTACTTTGGACCGAAACTTCTCCGCTCTCGATGAAACATTGAAATGCTGCCACGAAGTGCGACCGACGCGATCGATGCGATCGAAGGGGGGTTTTTAGTGGCGCGTAGATAAATAGGGGTATACGTAAATCACAGTTGCGCCGATAACGTTCAGGCTGCCGAAGAATTTCATCGCGAGAGATGCTTACGATACATCGTTCGGGAAATTTGCTCGCGTCACTCTCGAAACGCGACAGTCCGCCACCGAATCGAGGCCACTGGTTCTCCTCGTAATTGCTATCGTTTAAGTTTCAAGTTGAAACTTGAAAACAGCAACCGCGCTGTCGCGGTTCAGCTGTTATTCCGCCACCCTTCTCAGGTTTGCCACAGCTTTAGCGATACCCGACGAGCTACTTTTCCGAAGATCGACCAAGAGATTCGACGTGGATTGCCAGCGGCGTTGGGGCTGCGACTCGCGTCGAAAGTGGACGCGGGACGCATCGTGAGACACGTGAAATGTCAAACGATGACGTCCCGCGTACGGAAGCTAGCATCGCTGGCTCCGTTTGGGCACATGTCCGACGCCAAAGACTTGGCGTCTTCCTTTTGACTCCTCCTCGTCCGAGACAGGGGCGGCATCTTCAATTTCATCTTCTTCTTCTTTAGAATATTCTTGTTCCTGCAACGAGACGAAACGGCGAGTCGCCGGTTACTCTAGTTGCAAGGGAGGGAATTTATTCGAAGGAAACGGCGTTCCTCGTTTTCACGTACTGGTGTTTGCAATCGATAAAGATCCCCATTGAAAATAGTATCACTATGGCCACGATGATACCGATCACGACTACCACCAGCGTCACTATCGCGTCCTCTTCTTCGGGAGTAAGCGGCTCCTCTGTCGTTGACCACGACACTTCGCCTGGAGCAGAGAACGTTTTCGCGCGTTAGCGAAAATTAAAATTTCAGGCGATGGAAACGCGTGCAAAGATAAAGGAATTCCATTTCGCGTTACGCTTACATTGTAATAATTGCACGGGTTACGTAAATATTCTGGTCAACGACCGCGCGGTATCGCGGGCAACGATTCTTGCGATACACGCGTACGGGAAAAGTATCGCTGGCGCGTTTATACATTCCGCTCGATACGAGATGCGCTTTTGGGCGTATGAAAGGCGAAAGGCGAAAGGAGGATGAAAGGTTTAATGGTTCGGCGTGATTGACGTCATCGCGCGTCTTCCGTTGTTCGTAGGAACCTACGGATGACGTCCTTTCGAGCACGTACGCCATCCTGCTCGCTGATGACACATGCAGCGTGAAATCGGATCGGAAAACGGTGGGCTACCGACTATTTGCTTAACCCATCGCATCCGAACACAGTTCAGCTTGGAAATTCCACGCCGGCAGGTTTCAATTTCATGAATTCTATCCTACTCGCGTATCAATGTCCTGCGGCATTTACGTGCCTCTCGTAGGAAGTTTTTAAAGGAATTCTACGCGAAAGGGATTCTTCAGTCGTCGAAAAAAGAATTGAAAAAGATAGAAATATCTTTCGCAGTAGAAGCAAATAAAATTTGACTCGCAGATGGTTGAAAGTTAATCGCGAAGATGCCGATCGAACAGGAAAGCTCTACGCGTATCGGAATCTTTCAAAAGTACACCCGCTCTGCGAAGAGCGAGTTGTGCATTCGTACTTGCTCGTGAAAGTTACTCGGAGGAAGGATCGCTCGGTATTTTCCGAAACTCGTTAACGGTACACGCTTGCAGAACTATGGTGCTAATTTAGCGTAATATCGAGGTGGCTCGAAGCACGTCGAACTGGACAGGAAAGAAAGCACGGTCTGATGAAATACGAAGGTTCGTTTGCGCGTCCGTAAATTTGCCGCATCGCGAAATCGCGAGGAAATATTCGCTTCCTGCCGCGGGTAGTATTCCTACAGTAGCGTCTCGTTCGTGACGCGATATCGTTTACTCGTAATTGTATGCAATAAAGGAAAAAAAAACAGCGTCGTAAGGTTCCTCTGGCTCCGATACCGGTATCGCGTAGCTTGTCCGAACGCGTTGTACATTTCTTGCCAACATGTGCAGCCTTTCGACGCTCGGCAAAGCAAAAATACGGCCATCGGCTAACGAGATAGCTGCTCTAATTGTAAGACGCTGTTAACAGTATTTTCTCGCCGGCAGGATTTTTCATTTTAGAAGCACGCGAAAGGGAGATACGCTTCGGACGACGATTCTCCCAGCGTTTCACGCCCCGCAATTAACGCGAGAGGCGTGTATATTAAACGCATTGATATCAGCTTGGCGGATAAGCGGGAAAAGTTACGCGTCGTAAAAAATCGCGATGATCTATAACGCTACGTGCTCGTTTGCGCAACCTCGAGGAAAAAGTATCGCCGTTGCATATTTTTCGCAGAAATGTTTTTGTACTCTACGCTATATTTTTCTATGCCGAACGAATCGGACGCGATTGCGCGATTATTTCCCGTTTAATTGCAAGCGGTAGCGTAGAACGAAGAATTGCCGCGTCGCGTAGTCCGCGTAACTGTTATATAGGTACTAGATTCGCGCGCTCGCGACAGGTTACTGGGGAATTTCAGATTTTATCGGCACCTGTACGTACCAGCTTCCCATCTTTCCTGCCATACCGCGATCTCCGACTGGTACGCGACACATCTATTTCTTTATCATAAACAAATATTCCCCTTTTCGCTTTCCGCTACCGACAGCCTGATTTACCTCTGCGCTCCGCTATGCCGATGCATGCAAATTTCCTACGATTTCACCTTTCGAAATTGTCCGCGTATTTCGAAAAATAGAGCCTGACTCGATTTATATCGAGGTGAAATCGAATAGCTACACTTGTACTCGGAGAAAGTATCGGGACAGCTCAGCTCGATCGTTTGTTTCGCAGCTACGAAACACGGTAGCGGCCAATTTCATAACACTCTTTCCGCGACAAAAACCGGAACAATTTTTTTTCTTTTATAGATCTGTAGACGTACGTAGGTGAGTAAGCTTGGATCCCCGTCCTGCTACGACAGGAAAGAATGTATACGCTGTGCGGTGTACAGGCAACGAGAGAAGAGGGAAGTTCGCGATTTGCCACCTGTTGATCGTTTCGCAGGATCTCGATCGAATCGTTGAAAATTCAAAGGTATCGCAGCAAACCGAGTGCTTTAGAAGCGAAATTTCGCCGCCACGAAAATGCCTGGCACGTTGAGAGATAAGACGGTCGTCGAATGGCATAAAGTAGCAGTAAAATGGATGGAAAGCTATGGAAAGCTAGAGAAATGTGGCAAAGTATGCGAGTACCTTTGATCGATGAGGCGAGTCCGAGGGTATCGTTGATGCTCCTGGCGTGCACCCCCATATCAGCGATCGAGTCGTTTCCTCTGCTAGTCGAGCTTGTTCGCGGGATGCGTTCGAGATTGTCCGCGAATCGACCGGTTCGAAATCCCGTAGTAAACTGTCGGCCACATGCCCCGAGCCGTGTGATATGCTCGGCTTCGGCTCGGTGAGGCCTCTGCGAGAGGAACGGAAAGCCCAGGCGAGGAACAAAGACGGAAGGCAAAGGCCGAAGAAGAAGAAAGAGAGACTAGCTACGCTTCACGGATTGCGGGAAGAGAAGAGGGCGACGGGGTAGAGAGGAAAGAGAAACCTCACGGCTCACGGCTCACGGCTCGCGGCTCACGGCTCACGGCTCACGCTTACGGTCTCCATCGCATCGGAGTCGGACTCGGCAGTCGGAGCCCATCAGGACCGACGTGTAACTTCCATTCACTGTCCCCGGGATCCGCGTATAACCTGGTACCTATTCAAACGATCTACACACTTTTGTACAGTCCTCTTCAAAACTATTCACCGCCATCGATCCCGAGCCCAATAAACTCGCCACTCCACCCGGAATAGATTCCCCTTTCGATAAAGGAAGACACGTTCCAGCGATTTCTTTCATTTTCGCGGCAATTCGAGCAATTGATCGGGCATTTCTAAGGAACGAAATTCCTGCCACGAGTCGCGGAACACCTGGTGCATGGCCGCTGAAAAATTTTGGCCGCCATCCAGTGTTCGCGCATCAATAGAACGCGCGCTGGAAAAAGATTGCAGAAAGCAAGTATTTCGGGGATCGAGACTCGCAGATTGCACATCCGGCGCTTGCTACGAGAGACGAGGAATGTTTAGCGGGATTTAAACGAGTGCAGAGTTCGATGCATATATATTTTGAAACTTCTCTAATAGTTATACAATTTTGGAATGCTACAGGAATTTAACGCGCTTACAAGTAACTTCGCACCGAGTTGTTCGCGGCACGGATGCTGCTCTCATTGTCAGGGTTTAAAGATACCTCCGAGCGATTCGTGTAAAGCATGAAGCGAATCGTGTTGCTCACCCTAGTTGATTCGATCGCAAATCGTCGCGCAATTTCTTCATAAATTTCACTCCGGCTCCGGTTCATCTTCCGGTCCTATAATGGACGTAAGAGAAGTACGCGTCTGCTCCGTGTAGCACTCCGACGAAGCCGCTCATAATCTGCAAAAGCGAAGCAACGTTTCAGAACGGGGGAATCGCGATCCGCGTCTACGAACGACGAGTCCATACGTAAGCAGCCGTCATCGCGGGATAGACGTCGAATCCTGGCCTGATATAGTATTCCGGAAGAAGGAATATCTTTGTGGAGAACGCCAAATAACCAGCCGAACTCAAGTACAGAAACGAAGCTAGAGCGTTGAACATGATTTCCTGAAACGGGACGCAAGAATGCAATTATCGGCGGCTCGCCTAATCGAACGAGACAAACTACTATGGACGCAACTCGAACGTACAAACAGGGAAGATCTAATCGATCTGTACGATTTTTCGGACACCACGTAGCAGGCGAGCAACAACGCGGACGTTAAGAAGCAAGCGGAAGACGTGGTCAGAGATCCCTCGAACGCTGAGCCGATGGTTGTGCTGTATCTCAAGCCGTAATTGACTAGCAAACTTTGGATCAAGCCACTGATGATCTAAAAGGAGGCGCGTCTGGCCGATTACGATTACGACTATACCGATAGGCGTTGGGCGCCTTTCGCTTTTCGTCGAGCTTACCGTTTCGGCCAGCTTTAACACGCCCGGCATGCTTTTGAGGAATTCCACGTGTACGCACGTGCAACATCTGCAGAAGCAACACTCGATACCTCCCGCGGCATGGGTGCCCGCGGAAGACATCCTAATCACCGGCCCCGCTCCGTTCTTCCTCATACTACCGTTCGACTATCGATCCGTTTGTCGATCAAATGCAACAATCTCGACGTTCGTTTGTAGTTTGTAGCTTGCAGCTTGCGGTTTACGGCTCGCAGACGCTCAGGAGGTATTCGTTGCTAAACGAACATAGGATGGCAAGATTGACAGGCTCGTTAAACCGTCTCGTGTACACCCAGACTCTTGATTCGATCACCCTAATTGGTTAAACGACGATTAATTCGCATGGTTGCGAAGCGTAGGATGAATCGACTCGATGATCCGTGGCACGCACGAAACCGAGATTGTCGCGTTCGATGAAACAGCCAGCAAACAGCTCGACGAGCAGCGAAAGAAAGGGAACCGCGTTTGCCAGCACTTTCCAACAAACTGAGGGTGTTTTCCCAGTCGGTGCAGAACATTGAAATGTCGTTGCACCCCCTGCGTCGCGCTCCACGCCCGGAATACCCGCGTCTATTTTTGGCGCGTGCCCCGACGGATCGTGCATCGGAGCAGCTGCACTGTACGCACGGGAAATGTAAAAAAAAAGCCTACAATTTCATACGTGTCCGTTGCGGAGAACAGGAGAAAACGGAAGCAGCGTTTTGGATTCGGCGCGGACGCGAACGCGTGCGCGTGCGCGTGCGCTTGGCGATTGAGTTGTCGTTGAATTGGCAGACGCAAATGAGAGGATCCGCCGATTCGTCGTTCGTTCGCGTATACGCGGTCTCATGCATTATGCAGTCGGCTACATTATGCATCGCACCGCAGTATCCTGTTCCCTCTGTTTGTACACCTTTATCAAAACTCCTCTCGCATACGCCGCTACGTGCGGAACCGTGTCCTGTCAATGGCCTGGCGAAACTGTCATTTTCGCCGTCGTTACGCTCGAATTTTCTGACTCGCGATTGCGTGGACGATATGCCGCGCGGCACGGCGGCCTACTCGAAACAAGAGGACACAGGGCTTTCTCTGGTAAACTAAATACGTGCTCCACGTATTTAGTATATAGCATCGCCTAACTGGTGCAGGTCAGAATTTCCTTTCGAGCATTGGACTTTTTCAGCGTCTTTATTACACCGTTATCTTGTAAAACATACATAGTAGATATAAGTACAATAAATATGTCTGTAGTCTTTATAAATACACGTTGTAAGTGACTGTAGGAACCGTACAAAATATAAAATGCTTAACAATTCCGGCTTATCGTTACGATCTTCAGCAACGCGCGTGTAAGGGTAAATCGTTGCACGTTTCTCTCGCGAGTATCCACAGCTAACGATTCTATCGTATTAGCCTGCAAGTTCCCACGGCTTTGCAAATACTCGGTTTAAAAAAATAGAACAACTTCACCGAAATACAATATATCTTTCTTCGAACGGAGGAAGATCGGTGCCCGTGATTGGTCTTCGATGCGGTTCTCTTACCGTAAAATCGTGTATCTTGAAAACGAATAAGCAAGCGGCCACCGAATTTCCGTAGACGTTTTAAACGTGCGGGAACTTTTAGGACGATCTGGTAACGTGTTTCGAAACGCAACGTATCAGCTGCTGCGTAAAGTTACATGTAACGCGTATAAAATACGATAAAAATATTCTCTATAAAATTGCAAAGTTGCGTAGAAAAGGGCGTTGATCGGTTAAGGCTGCGATTGTCCTGTAATTTTATAGGTTTTCGGAATACGCGTGACGCGTGTCGTACGTATGGTTTAGAAACGACTCGGCGTACGATAATATGAAATATGCTTAGGTAGGTAAAAGCTAATCCCCTCAAAATCCTTTGTACAAGCGAAGAGCGATGACCGTACAAAGAAAGTACAGCACAGAGTTTATCAGGCCGCAGATCTAAAAGAACAGAATACAGTGGACGTGAAATTGCGGGGCAGGCGACAAAATGGTGCTTGCTCTCTTCCAACTTACCGCTGCAGCCATCAAAAGATCGTTTCGGCGAGAACTCCTATTATCAGCGACGTTCACTAGCAAATTTATCGATGCAGCTAGGTACAACGCAAACGCTATACTGTGGTAGAGAAGTTCCTGAAAAGAGATACAACTTCAGCATCCGCGCGATCCATCGCTTTGTTCGCCGTAAACGTGGCAGACTTACGTAAATGGTCTTTGGAATGATCGAGGACGTCGAAACGGAAGCCAAATAGCTTACGAACAAGATGAAGGTACCGATTAGAAATGTCGTTGCCATTAAAAGGAAAAATTGTTTGGCCACGTCGCCGTAGTATTTCTGGTCATCATCTGCGACTATTCCCACGCATATCGTGCCCAGGGCCTAAAATATAAGCGCAAATAGATGTTAAGAAAATAGAGGGAACTTATCGCATTTTCTGAAAGGAAGCGGAACTCTGATAACGATAATGGACCATCGTTGCCGTACATTGGCAATGAGAATTTTCCTGCAAAAATTTGAATGAAAGAGGAAGATAAATTTGTGGGACGCGTAACAAGTGGCTTACCACTTGCAGCAATTTGAAGAAGCCGCTCCACGTTTTCAGGTAACCCGTATTGATGAAAACTGCGGTGGAGCTGCTGGTCACCGTTTGCGTCCTAATGGTTATCGAGTGCGACATCGTCACTCCCTTCGTTGCCGATTCTACGATTTTAAAGCAGCACAATACAGCCTGGTCGGATGTATAAAAAAAGCAGCTACAAAGTAGCGACTACTGATTTGCGGACACGGGACGGGGGACGAGAGACGAGAGAAGAAACGAGAGTCTGGCGAAAACGAAGAGGGCCAAGGCCGAAATTTTGAGGCGCGGCCTACATTTCACCGACAGCCGCCTCCCTTTCGCGAAACACCAACAACAACGAACGCAGAGTCTCGCGTTTCTTTTGACCCAAACAAACGTGCATCTCTTTTTCCAATTTTCTCGCGTTACGCGAAAGTCGTTCAACCTTTCTTCGAGAAGCGAATAAAAATAAAACGCGCGATCGCCCACTTAAGGGAAAGTTACGCGTCCTATCGGTTTCGGTTTCGTTTTCCTCTTCCTTTTCATGTCGCACCCCTAAGCTTTGCCGGCGATCAATAGCACTTTCCCCTTCGATACTCCACGTGACACAGAGGCAAACGTTTATCCTAACGAATCGAGTTGCATTTGTTTGGACGAGACGATCGACGATAACGTTCCACGATAACGGGGATTAGCTTAAATATGTGTAGTTGTATCGCAGTCTGCGGGCTCGTTTCCTTAATTTAAATCACGGATGTGCTCGAATTAGCGCGGCCACGAATAAACACCCGCGAACTGCTGTCACCGGCTATTTTTAAACTGCAAATGAAAGCTCGTCCACCAAAGAAGCAGACGGATAAGGATATCGGATCATTTTTTCAATCGGGTTCGAGTGATTATCCGCGAGATGCTCGCCTTCCTGGTACCACTTATAGAACAATTAGCAGTGGAAATAAACCAAATTCGATCACTGTCCGGCGCGACGAGTGCAGTGCGTTGACATTTATCGTCTACATATATCACGCGTGTTAAGAATTTCGTGCAAACAAAGTTGAGATATAAATAATATCAGACGTAAGACTGACCGTTTATCGAGTCCAATTTATCTCATCGCGGCTAGATTTCATCGAATCGACCGCGTCGCGTCTTGAAAGCATACGTTTCGTCGGTTTACGACTTACGATTTACGATTCGCATTTCACGATTCACGATTCACGATTGTCAAATGTAGAGGATACATACGGAAGATTGAAGCTGACCTTAAATAGGTAGGTGGTAGCACCTCGAGCGTCTGCGATTGACTGAAAGCGAGGTGCACGCCTGCGTTTTTCAGCGCGCTACCAAGAGTGACGTCATTGGTGATATCATACATTCGATTCGCGTTTGCGGCAGATGAATGTGTGTACAGTGTACATACGCGAGACCACGACGACGGGATATTTTTTAACCGCAGGTTACATCGATAAGGATACCACAAATTCCGCGTATAATACGATCCAATTATTATTCGATGCTTTGCATGATTCATCGAATACCAGTAATATCACGTACGAATCTCTTGCGATCGCGTACCTGATTTTTCGTACAGAAACACGCGTCGTCCCGCATCTGACTGCGAAAAGGAATGTTACGCGGGCCCGGTTAAATGGTGTCCGCGAACTTGGACGATCGCGGTAAAGGATGGAAGACGGATGGATTGCGAAGGCAACGTCGAAGACGAACATATATTTCAATGGTAATGTGTACAGAAAAAGTACAATGTATTGAGAAACATTGATTCGCGAGTTACCGTTAGATCGATGAACGCGAATTACACAAGTGTCCTTTATGAGTGAAAGAAAATAAAAAAAGAAAGGGAAGAAAGAACAATGTACTGCATTCAGTTTGTGCAAATATATTACCTATATAAAATAGATATGTATATGTAGATGTATGTGTATATATATATAAATATATATATATACATATATATATCTAATGCGTGTATACGTATAAATATAAAGTCGCGGTAGTGCGAAGAAGGTACGGTTAGAAAAAGTAGGCTGGACGGGAAAGCGCCACTCGTACACGCCTTGATGCTCGAAAGGTTGATCAGCTGCATAGAAATTCGGAACATTGACGTTCGGTATAGATTTCATTGACCCCCACACGATACGGTTCGCTTTCGAAAGCTAGCATTTTTCTTTGCCCGGTAAGAAACGTCGAAGAGAGTCCTGGAAATTCGTCGAGACGAAAACTTCGCGGTTAGTTTAGAGTCACTATTCGTTCGGCACAGCAGCGATAGAAACAGCAGCAGCAGCAGCAGCAGCATCCCGTCCTAAGCCAGCGTCAAGCTGTACTTTCGTTTGTTTGGTGGCTGTTCGGAATTCGGAGCGAGCGTGATCCTCCGAAGAAAACCGTAATCGCAAACTTCCGCTGGTTGTCAATCGCGCGATTAGATAGCGCGACGAAAGGGCGATCGAATCGCGCGATCGGTCGATCGATCGACTGATCTTTAAGGCACGTAGATTACAGAGTCTCTGATTAAGCTACGGGACACGATCGGGCAAGGGCCTCGTTCGACTAGCTTCGATCCATTCGTCTTTGCGCGACCTCGCGTTGTTGCGCTGTTGCGTTGGCCGTAGAACGAGTAGGAATCGCGAAAGCCCGAGTGCGGTAGCCTTATCGTAGGTGCTCTTCAGGTACCTAGCGTCTCTTCCGGTACCTTTGCTCTTCACTGCGCGTTGCTGCTTCTCCATTCCACGTACAGGAAATAAGCTCCAGCTGCGTACGCCAGCGTGTTGAAGATTCCAAATACCTGCGCAAACGAACAACCAATTCTAACGGTTACTTTGCCTTTGCCTTTGCCTTTGCCTTTTCCGACCAATCGTTCGATTTCCGATCGACTGGATGCCCTCCTCGTTAACAGATAAAAGCATTCAACGGAATTGTTCAATTGCTTTTGTTAGTTCCTACATTCCTCTTACTTAGCGCGCAATTAAGTAAAATTGAACGGGACTCGTTTGTTCTTACCCCTGCGGCGATATTTCTCGAAGTGGATCGATCCTGCAGCGCGCTCCACACCGACATCTGCGCTATGAACGCGATCATGTAAAGTATCGCGAATATCGTTGTGTTCAAAAGTTCCTGCAATTGAGAATGAAAATTCGTAAATGTCGCGCGATCTAGAAGCTGCGTCTAACGCGAGCTATCTCTCCTTACCGTCATGATCCAGTTGATGGGCACCTTGAGCGCCTCCCGAATCGAAAGCACGTAGATGAAACACCATAAAAGTGTGGCGATGAAAGCTGTTACGGCGACGAATAGAAACCAGTGCGACGCTCCTACGATCGCCGGGGATGCGCACGACATGCATATTATCCCGATACCCTGAAACACAACCAATCCTTTAGAAGTAACTCGATTATATCTCAAGAACATTTTCGTTTACATCGCAGCCTTTTGCGTACAAATAGAAAGAAAGTGCAGACGATTCACGGTGGCGAACTCTTTGCCAACGTTTCGTTAGCTGTGCGTCGTATATCGGCGAATCTCCGCGCGCAATCGTCAACCGATTTTGCAAACTCCACCGATTCCACGAATTTCGAAGCTTCTGCTTTCGGTCGAAAAAGTTGGGGAAACTCCACGGACAGGGTGTTGGAAAAATATGCAGCCCTATGTGCAATTTTGTTTCGAGCTTTCTCTAATTTCGCGTCCCTTTCGGCGTTGAGGGCAACAAGGGGAAGCCTCTTCGCTTCCAACTCGGAGGGAACTAAATTCTTTTTATTCAGCAGAACTTGTTCCATTCTGTCGAATTCTTTCGACTTCCAGGCAACGTGTTTGGGAAGGGGAGCGGTGCGCGACCTTTTCTCCTCTTTCAATCTCAGCCGCGCTTCTTGCTGCTGCCTGAGCCTTGTCCGTGCTTCTTCCGCTTCTCTTTTGCGTTCTTCGTCACGCCTAGCCGATCTTTTCGCTATCGCGGCCGGATCGTTAGCCAGAAAATCGTTCTGCCAACTGGTGAAAACTTTTTTACGTCGCACTTCCCTCCACGCGTATTCCTCGAACCAATCCATCCTCTTCGTTCTATCGCCGCTGCGAAACATCTCGGGTTCTTTGAACGCGCGAAACAGCCCTCCGCGATCGCCAACTCCGATCGCTTTCCATCTATCTTCCCCGAATGCCCGAGACTCTAGCAGGATCAGACGTGTAATAGGTTTCGACGACACGACTTGCGAAAATATTGGCTGCTTCGACTCGTTCTTTATGTCCCACGTTTCAACGCTGCCATCTTGGCAGCCGAGCAGAAATACGCCGGGTTCATTGGCCCAGCAACAAGTCGTGTACCAGCTGGACGTTCTCCTCCAAAACAGAGGAGAAACCATGTAATCGTCGTTCCATATAGCGAACACTTGTCCACCGATCGTTAGAAGAATCTCCCGAAGATGCGGCGAGCGTGCAATCTCTGTAACGGGACCGTCGTGCACGTAGCAGCGGTTCAAAATATCGCACTCGATCTCCGCCGATTTTTCCTCCGCTTGCTCCTTCCACGTGCACCTTATCAAACCCTCCGCGCAGCCTATCCACAAGCTTTTCGCGTACTCCTTCGCTTTCACGGATGGAAGGCGCAAACATAGGGGACTAAAGTGCGGAGTTTTCAAGCGAAACATCGGCTGAAATGGTTCATCGAAGTGGAGGGTGGGAGCTCTGAAATCAGCGGGAAGATTCCACACGGCCACCGTGCCATCCTCGGAAGTGGTTACGAACTGAACGCAAGAGGGAACGGACGATCTTGTCAACTTTCCATTTGGCTCTATTCCGTAGCTGGCGGGTATCCACCGAATCATTCGAACAGGTAGCCGATGAGAGGAGCGCTTGTCCGAAACAATGATTGGCCGAACCACTGGCAACTTGTTTTCCACCGGCGTTCCAACTTTTATATTATCGTCGCCGCGACCGTTGCTCAGATAAGCTCCGATGTTCCAAATAATTACTTGGCCGGAGGAGCAACCTGCTATCAGCAGATCGTCGATCCACGGACAGAAGCTGACGGAATAAACTTCTCTGTGGTGCTGAAGAGCTAGCTGTGGATTTAGCGGCTCGTTCAATCTCCAAAGAAGCGCCCTGGCTTCGAACTCGCCCTCGTTTGCAGCTTCGCGCTTCGAAGCACCGTTCGTCAGCACGCTGACGTACGAAATCGCTAAGTACTCCGTCAATTTTGCGTGCAAAGAAACGTCTGAAACAGCTTTATTGGCCGTGAGATTTAAATTGATAAGCGACACCTGCTCGCGAAACGTAGGCGCCTTCGGAAACGTTTCGACTCGATCCCGTTGTCGAGATAAATTCTCGATGTCGTCTACGTGCAAATTAACCTCCGCGTTATATTTAATTGCATCGATCATATGTTGCGAACGAGCCTCTAAAAACAATTCCAAAGGTGTCTTTTCTTTCGACTGTTGCTCGTTTTCCTTGCTCCGATCGGTATCTTTACCTTGGGACCGTTCGTCGTCGGCTCGTTTCGATTCTTCCTTCAACTTTTCCTCCGATTCTTCCGAGCCTTCCTCTTCGTCGGAAGCTTCGTTCAGAACGTCTTTGTACGCGTACTGCGTCCAGGCGTTTCTCGGATAGCTGGGCGACGTTTGAACAAATGTTTCTCGAAGCGGCAGATGAGTTTGAACGGATTTGCAGATGCACCTTCTATCGACGTTTTCGAATTTCTCGTCTGCGTTTAGGAGTTGCGCGTAGCTGTCTCTGAAAGCACTGGCATCTCTGTCGGCCAACGTTCGAGGAGAGCCCAGCGCTTTGCCAGGCAGCACGATTTCTATCTCGAAAAATTCCCGCGAGTTCCTCACGAACGTTTCCTCTACTTCCGAATCGCTGCCCAACGAGTGCCACGCCTTCGGACTTTTTATCACTTTGCCGATAACTTTGTACAGGATGGAATTGGTTACGTTCTTGTTCCGCTGTCAGATGGCACGTTTCGCATCCTCCGTGAGGCAAATCACGAATTCGTCGCCGGTTAATTGAGCGGAGGAATAGCCTAAGAGGAATGTGTTGGATTGGTAAGCTTCGATCTTTTCTCGAAACGCCGCCAGAGGCGAATCCGGTGCGTTGGCGAGGTTCGCTACAACATCTCGGTGCACAAACGCCCATGGATATTCCAAGAACACGTGTTCGCCGACCAAACAACCCAATTCTCGCTGCGTCTCGCGATCGAGCTTCACGCGTTCCACCGTCTCGATATTTTCGTCGACCAACGTCCAGCCGAGCGGACGCTTAACCCGTTTTCTCGGCATCCCGACTCCCTTTCGCGCGGATTCGTACAATATCACGGCCGCCTACAGGCTTCCAGCATCGATCAAACTTTCCTACATCCTAGAAACCGGACTAACGCCGGTGACCAAGCGATTCTTTTCAACAACTCCATTACTCGTTGCTTGTTTTTCGCCCGACAACGCCGCGTTTGAAGTAGCGCGCGTATCGAGCCCCGATTGGAATTTAAATATGAATGCAATATGCATATAATATGCATAAGAGACCGGAATGCATGGAAGGGTGAACGGGCGCGAAAGTGCGAAGGATTGGAACGCCGCAACTGTGTACCGAAGGAAGAATTTCACTTTCACCGTTTGAAAACGTCGTCGACCGCGATAAACGTTCCACCGAGAATTCCTAATATCGATAGCCTATGCAACGACCGAAAGTTATTAATATTAACGACTCGGGCGTTCCGATCGCCGTTAGCTACGACGTGCGGCAAAGTTTTATTTGTCAGCGTCGTTTGTTCGCCGCTCGCACCGCTCGAGAACGAAGAAACGAAATAATGGCGGCTCCTAAAATAACTTTATAGAGGATAAATAGCCGCTGGGAAATATAGGTCGGGGTTCTACATTATTCATGGGGAGAGTGATCTGCGAGCCGCGTTAGTATGCCACTTTTAATATGCATACATACGTAACGCACGTTAATGATCGTCGTAGCCGTAACGTTGAGTTGCGTTGCATTGCGTTGCGTTGCGTTGGTAGTGGAGCGCATCTCAATCCCATTCGCTTAAACAACCAGATACGAAACTGATGAGCAGCGAACCGGAACATAACATCGGTCCATCGATGCCGCATGCTTTTGCCACGATCTTTCGGCTCGAATAACTTTCGCATTGACGACGCAACGAACTATTAAGTCTATCAATGATCCGACTACCAAATCGACTGAATCAAACAAGGGGAACAAGGTGGCGAGGAACTTGAGAGAACCGTCGAGAAAACGACGTGCTTCTAAAATTACCGCCAGTTATTCTAGATTCATGTCGTTCTCTGTAGAGCGATCGTTTAACGGCCAATGGAATGTCGCGCGTAGGCTTATCGTCGACTATCGACAAGGGTCAATTGAATTCGTCGAATGAAAGAGACGGCTAGAACAGAAACGGGAAACGTAAATAAATTGCGGCGATACTCGGAGAACGTGAAGTTGGACGGATGTTTGGATGCAGCGGGAACAGAAGCGTTTCAGTGCGTGTGTAACGCGATCATGGCCGTCGCGTCGGTGCCCACGGAAAACCGCTTAGTTGTTAGTTGAAGTGGAGAGAATTACTCGAATACGCGAAGACAGTGCAGATAAGACATAACTTGCCGGAGAAACCTTACGACCCACATAAGCTATTCGCCACTCGTACGCGGTTACTAAGTGGCTACCAGTTGCAGCCTATACTAATCACGCGCAAAACTGCGATCGCTTCAAATTTAACTTTCGTCGAGTCTAGCACTGCAGTTTAATATTTTCAAGTAGAGCCAAACAGTTGCGCTCCAAGTGTACGATTCTTCGGAGCTGTTTACGAATTTTATCGATCACGATGGCGTGGCGCATTTGTATTAATAATTGCAGCGCGTTGACTCACGGTCTAAACTAATCGTAGCGTTCGAGGAGTCGTTCTCAAAACTTATACGATAAGCTTGTGGCGGGAAGATGACGTAAGTATGTTCCTTAAAACAGCGATGACTACTAAAGTCGCCCCTCGCTTTATCTCGTCTTTCCAGAAATAATGCTTTTACAATCCGCCTCGGTTTATCTTCCAGCTTAATTTCTCTGGTCGTTTGGGCTCGTATGCTTCGAGAAACCGAATAACTTTGGGTTTCATTATTGCATGGGCAGCAGCGTAAACCGCGAACCACGGAAAAAAAGCAACATCGATCGGCTCGCATAAATTGAATCGTTCCGTGCTCGTTCCACTCGCTTAGATTGCAGAACTACGAGTAGTACACGTATACGTATGGATCAGGATTTGCGCTACTCCGCAGCGCGGCGTGTTGTAATTTTTCTTTTCCAGAGGCTCGCGTTTCCTCGCGAGAAAAACCTCCTTTTCTTTTTTTATCTACGGATCAATTTGTGCAATATTGTGATTTGCCAAACGATTACACGGTTGCAGTGAGCCAACGAACGCTATCGGGCTGGCATAATCGTATGAAATACAGGACGATTATAGAAACAGCTGCGTAATTAGCAATGTAAATCGCGTTGAATAAGGTTGCGGATTTATCGTCGAAGTGGATACGTTGAAACACGAACACGCAACGTTCAGCGTATTACCTGCTCCAATACGAGCATCGACAGCTATTCATAAAGAATGACGTAGAACTCGTGCTGTACCATCGAATACTAAATATTTCTCGCATACGCGTAACATTAGCCATTCATAAACTGTGTACTCGTTTTGTTGCCCCGCGTAGCTTGCACCTCTCTGCTATTTTACGTCGCTCTCCGGAGGAAAACAAAAACTACGGATGACTAATAACGCGAGGTGCTCGTTGCTTTCCAAATAGACCGTTTACACGAGCATCCGCCCACGAGCTACGACGCAAGAATAATATTCCCAAGAGACCAGAAGCTGCAACGCCATTGCGAAGATCCAAAAGATGTGGCGCAAGATTGATAATAATCGATAATCGATGACGGATCGAACGCGCAACAATTGTATCAAACGTAACAAACACGTTGGCAATGTAATCTAATCGATCGACTGTATTTTCTCGAACATAGGAAAATAATCTGCCGACTTGAATGTACGTACGTCTGACAATGCGCGTTACGAGGCGCGCCTTGTCCTTGCGTGTAAGCTACTTGCGTGCGATTACCGAGCTGTATAACTCGTTGCAGCAGCCGATATGCTCCGCGAACAGCCCACACACCATACAAACTTATGGCTCCACGCTGCTTCCACCGTCTTAATAATCGATTCCGCCCAACTTCTGCCACTCTTCGTCTTGTTTACCGTAACTAGCTCGAATGCTTACCCTTCGAGTAATTCATCCGACCAATGAAACCTTCCTCGTTTCGAGACGTCGACAGGCAACCGACATTTCCTATATCTTCCAACAATATATTTGAAACGCCGTGGCCAGCGCAACGACGCGACGCGACTACGAAAAATAGAGCAAGAAACGCTTATCTTCGCGAGACTAGCAACGGTATCGGTGATAGTTCGTTCTAAATAGCGAGAGTTACGGCTTTAAACAGCGTGGCCTTTTCACGCGTTCTTTTTTTCTCACGCTTCAAGGCGATTGCCGTCCGCGCGCGTATTACCCTGACCGAAATTGACCCTTCAAACGAGCCGATCCGTTTCCGCTGGTGTTTGTTGCAGCAAGCATTGTGCGATATCAGCAGCGAGGAGACATCTTTATCGCGTTGTTTTCACGCCTCAACGTGGAGAAAAGCCGTGAAACGGAATCGATAGACCGATTGTCGCTCGTCTATTGACGCTTAACCAAACGACCGACCATGAATTTGTATCGCATAAAAAGAATAGAAACTCGTTAGAGACGGTTGGAAAGGTGACCATCCTCGGGCGTGGAAAATGCTGCATCCGTTCTGCCGATCGAGCAAAGTATACGTAACGCGAGATTCAACTCTTACGCGATGTACGTGAGTTTGCGAGAATAAATATGACGCGCTTGAATGACGCTAATCGTGTCAACTGAATAATAGTGTGCGTGTTACGCTAGGATGGATCGTCGTATCATTTCTCCCTTCGTTTTGCCTACAGCGCGCAATTTCGCACCACGACTCCTCGTTAAGCGTTATTGAAATTCGAGGTGCGCGCACGATTCGATTTGCATTGCGGTTGCCGTGATTCGAGCAAACCGAGAGAAAGATAAGGCCGATAAGAGAAACGTTTTCTCGAGTATTTGTAGCGCGATGGAGGGACCGGCGATTAGACGCTGCAAACGAAGGAGGAAGAGGCACGCAGGTTGGAAGAAGCGGGCCGAGGATTCGAACGGCACACGTGGATTTTTATTAGCGGTAGATTGGTCGGTGGAGGAACGAAAATTATGAGGAAAAAGTCAAGGACAGCTTGAATTCTTAATGAATCGTTTCGATACCGTTGGCGCGGCCTCGACGCTACGCGACGTATGGCAGTAGGATGGAACTCCGAGTATGTGGGACGCCACGTATGGTCCCGGTCATCGGGATGAACATGTATGGTCATCGAACGTGTGTCTAGTTCGTAGGGACGTGTGTTCGAGCGCATCGAAACTTCGAAACTATGTCACCGGCCGGGAAACGTTCCAAGTCTTTTGGTCGATCACGCACCATCGTCATCTTTACTAAAAACCGGTTCTCCTTCTCTATATTCCCAACATCATTGACATTTGTAAATCCGGCGTACGGCGTTACACGCATCTCTGATCGTTTGCACGGTTTCCCGAAACTCGCGATTAGCGATTCCAAGCTAACAGCGGGGCGGACGGTGTACGTTCGGAACCTGTTAACCGGCAACCATCGTACCGCGTTAATTATAAAGGATCCGAGATGGCTTTCGCGTTTTGCGTAGCGCGTAAATGCGAGATTAATAATACGGTCTCTGGAACGACGGATGCGATTCGAGGACGGCAAAAGTCCCGTAAAATAATAGCATGATGTATTTGATTTCTAGCTGATGGTAATTCAATCGGACTGTTGCAAACTCACCGTCAACATTTGTCACGCATATACATACTTTTCTGCTTCTGCACGCTAAAAGACGCGGCTATACGAAGGCCGGATCGTTCTCGGCGATCTCGTCGAAATCTCGTTGCAAATTTGATTGTTTGCGCACAAGGAGGCAAAAAATGCGCTGATATTCACGATGCGTAAGTAAATCTGATTCTCCTATCTAGCGAGCGAGTTTCAGATTGCGACTGATGGTTAAAGAAGGCGCGCGAAAGGTTCAAGTGTGCGGTGCTCCACGCATACAAAGATCGATGCATAGGCATGTCTATTTGCATCGAACGAAAGCAATGCGCTCTTTATTTACAAGCGAATATAAGCGGGCAAACGTGGACGGGCGTGTCTCTGGCTGCACGTGCGTGAACCAAATAAGAGAGAAACGATGCTTACCGATGCTGTTCGCTTAACGGTATCTTCGATTTCGACGGGGTATTGCAGGAAGCGGACGAAGCGGAGGAAGCGGAGGAAGCGCAACATCGTATTCGCGTTACACGGCTCGCTGTTAACGCTCGACATTGCCATTTCTTAAACAGAAGCTACCCTTTCGGTTCCACGAGGATAGTTTGTTAATCGTTCTGCCAGAAGACTACCGTTACGCGGTTGTGCCGTTGCAGGTTCAACGTTACGGTGCAAGCTGTACTATTCCGACTCCGAGCTACGCGTGTGCTGTATTTTCTTCGGAAAGTATCGCGTACCGAGACTCTTTGCCGGACAGTCGCGAATCTTGCCTATCGGTCGATCGGTTATGCAACGCTCCAAAACATGCGCGTCTAAAATAACAATGCCGCGCAAAAGATACGAGTATCGTAGGCGCCAAAAACGATGATGAATGTCTGCCAAAGTCCGATGGGATTAATCGCGTCGCAAAAAATAAAGCCTAGCTTAAGAGGATGACGATTTTCCTGCTTCGATGCATCGCGTATACCTACATACGTGTTGCGCACTTACAGCCTTGAAGCATGGAAAAAACACCCACGTGTGAAATTTACTTGCACACCAGAGTCTATTTCTGTCCACATAAATGTACTTTGGGATCAATTACGTAACGCTACGCAATCTCTACCAGCACTTTCTTTGAAAAATAAGCCAATCTCCTCGGCGAATCGAAGTAAGTCTCATTCGGAATTCTGCGATACATCGTTCGCGTGTTAATGTTAAGCATAAGCGTAATCGGTGGACGATCGCTCGCCATGCTCCGACAATTGCGTCGCCGCGCGACACAGTCCTATTTAATTTGGTTGTTTGATCAACCGAATGGCGCGTATCGCGAGCGGAAAAAGCTCGAGGAGCAACCATCGACGCATTATACTTACCAACTGCACGAGCTTAATCATGCCGGGTATCGTTCTGAAGTAGGGCACGTTCAGAGCGATGTTTGCTAGAGGGTTCGCTTGAACCGGTTCCGACTTTACGGTAGGCACCTGTCGAGGATTGTTGCTGGCGTTGTTGCTGGAACTGTCCATCGTCACCACGGTCTCCGACATCATGTTACGTTTTCCTCGCGACAAGTGTACCACAGAATAATTCAACGTATATTGGCGAGTGAAAGGCACCGGTATAAAATATAAAACACTGTTGGAAAACTAAAGAAACCAGTGGCACGACTGGCAAGCCCGAAACACCTGTTCGCTCACCACGGCCCGCACGGAGGCCTCACCACTCAATACTACCTACGTATTACTCCACGACCCGCTATTCCCCTACCGCATTCTATTTCCCCCCTCCTTTATCCCATTCCTTCTTTGACTTGACTTGTCACCGAACTTAACTTAAACCCAGTCGCCACGTTTGATGTAGTTTCTGCCTCTTCCGCTTCCTCTTCGCCTGCTCCGAATCGCAAACGTGCTCCAATCAATTTTCCGCCCCATTTGCCCGCATATCGTTCGCCTCGTTTATTATATTTTGCCAAGCGAACAAATTCTATTCCCTTCGTTTTATGTTTCGCGTAGCTTACAATTCGATGCAAGTCGTGCAAATTTATAGAACGCAAAATACGAAGATCTAACGGAATCGCGTGGTCGTGGAGTACGTTGTCGCATCGCCATTTAAAAAATTTGTACGTCGATTGTTTTGCAGAAAAATGTTTCGATCTAACGAAGTATGCGTTGAGAATGTATCAGCCGATACTCTCAATTTATTCGTGCAAATATGAACGCTTTGTCGAACCGCTCCCTTCCGAAACATAACGTGGCATCTGTATCGATTTTTGAATGAAATTTGAGTTACGGTTTGCAGGCAAAGCTTTAAACGAAAGCGGTTTCCCGCGGTTACAAAAGAAAAGAGGAGATCATTGGTAAGTAAAACGAGGCGGGGAACGCGTTGCAGCACGTGACGGTAGCATCGATCCAATGGTTAGTCAGCGGCGCCACGTTATATTTGATAACTCGGGCCAATTGCGAAACCATTCCAACGGAATTCACGTTAACAGTAGCCAGTGGTAGGGCTGTTTTGTTCGTCATTTGTGACTTATCAATGGTCCTCGAAGTATGTCTGGTGACGTCTCAAGCGTGTGACTTCGTTTTTTTTCAATAACGCAGTGCAACTTCAAATAAACGATTTGCATACGCGTTGCGATACCGGCGCCGCATTTTATCGCCCATCTTTTAAAAGTATAATACTTCACCTTATTTGTAGGTACAAATTGGTGTCGAGGAATTTCTGGAGCAACGTATTCATCGCATCGGTATGCAGCTGATTCTTCGTTGCATTACAATACTGCAGACATTATCACTGAACATTTCCTGTATCTCACGCTTTATATACCTGCTCCTATTTTGTTTGTAACATTTCTGTTCCACGTTACAATAAATAATTTGATATCCCTGTTTGTTGGCTTATTTCACAACCAAACGATACTACACAGCTACAAAAGTGTGCTTTGCTCCATACACACACCTTACATCTAGGTGCATTTCTTTCCAGACAAATCTGTACAAAATGTCTCTGTATCCAACTTTGGAAGACATGAAGGTGGATCATATGATGAAGGTAAGATAGAATGTAATCTTTAGCTATAGCACCATAGGTATCAATTGCATATTACATGTGTGCAAGTATATTTATACTTATAGGCTCAACTGCAGGCAGAGTCTAGATATGATGTTCCACCCATACAGCAGCACCAACATAATCCATCTGCACCTGCTTACAATTCTCTTTCTAGTACACTGTATCCCTCCTTAGGAGAATACATGGGCTTGGAACTTACAGAAGAAACAATAGCTGAAAATATGCCTGAGTATTCCCTTGTGAACCGTACTGTAAGTACTATGATTGTGATATGCAAATTGTAGCATCAAGGAAAGATTAAGAAAACTACATTTTAGATGACTGTAAGCGTGGCTGCACCCTCAGGACCATTGAACGGTATGATTGCACCCTTATCTGGACAATCTTTAGGTTTGCAGAGAGCCCAAGTTACAAATGGCATAAGAGAGGTAAGCATTTATATATAGGTTAATAAAATATTTCGTAAATTATCACAATAGTATAAAACCACTGTTTATTGTTGCAGTTGATACTGTGCAAAGATAAGGATGGGAAAATTGGTTTGAGGGTGCACGCGGTGAACAATGGCATCTTTGTGTGCCTAGTAAGTCAAAATTCGCCGGCTGCACTCGCGGGATTGCGATTCGGAGATCAAATTTTAAGCATCAACGACGTTTCTGTTGCCGGTTATACGATGGAACAAGTTCACAAAATATTGCGAAATGCCGATGTTAACGGGATTAGAGTAGCCGTCAGAGACAGGTTAACGATTAAACGACAATTAACATTCCGACGGCAACGCCTTTCGGACTTCACTTTCGCCGCCGCCGACGGACCTCGTTCTAACCGAAAAACGTTCGCTTCTTTAGCATTTGACACTTTCACCGATTTAAGAAATGGTTGAAATATTGAATTTCGTTACATTAAAGTCATATTAGTCTTCGGATTCTTTCCTGTTTCTTAGACGGCAAAGAATCTCGGACGTTTCAAGAGGCCAATAATGTTTTCGATAACCGAAATTACGTATCCTATAGGCGCTGATAGTAACGGAAGGATTAATATCGCGCAACATTACGTGTATATGTTTATTTGGCTTTTTTCATTCTACTATTTACCACTATAATCTTCATCGTGACTTGTAGCAACGAACAAAAACACACACTGCGATGTGAGGTTACACCGGGGTCCGAGTAGGCCCAGCGCTGTCGCTTGCGTAATTGTCCGACGGCCGTCGTTCCTATAATCGTCCGACGGCCGTCGTTCGCGTAATCGTCCGATGGCCGTCGCTCGTTTGATTACGATTCGGAAATTATCTTTCCGATACGCTTGCAATTTGGATATATTTTTTTTTATAAAAGTCTTGTGAATTGCAGACCTTTCGAACGCACAATAACGATGCACAAAGATAGTATGGGATACATTGGATTCCAGTTCAAGAACGGAAAGATAATCGCATTAGTTAAAGATTCGTCGGCTGCCAGAAATGGACTTCTAACCGATCATCAGATATTGGAAGTTAATGGAAAGGTTTGTTATCGTTCATAAGCATTATACGATTATCGTATTCGATACGATCGATAAGTATCACGTTCCGCGAATTGTTTAGAATGTTGTAGGATTAAAGGATAAAGAAATCACGGCAGAAATCGAGAGCGGCGGAAATGTAATTACCGTGACGATTCTTCCATCCTATATCTACGATCATATGATTAAAAAGTATGTTTTCCTTGATATTTGCTATTCCCCCGAATTTTATCGGATCGCGATTCTTTAATTAAAACTTTCTTTGCAGAATGAATAACAGTTTGCTGAAATCTTTGATGGACCATTCCATTCCAGATGTTTAAACCAAATTGAAGTTTTTATTTTGGAACCGATTTTATGTTTTAATATCTCGAAGATGTAGATACGATTTTCCATATTTTATTATCAGAATATCTCCCATACATAAATCAGGTACGGTACCGCATTTACACTCTCAGTATTGATAAAAAGTTTATGACATCGACAGATGTGTCACTTTCTTTCAACTAAAAAGTCTGCAAATTTATTTATAGAGATGCATTCGTATCGATTTTTATATGTGCCCAATACCTAATAGATACATAATTCTTATCAACTGTATGATTTGCAATATAGCTCCTATTTATTATTACGCAAATAGATCTAGGATACCTTTGTTGTTTATTTAGAAAATATTATATCACTGTTATCCTTTTATCAAACTTGTTCAGAAGTATTTATAGTCTTTCGAAGTTAGATCAAAGTGTTTTAAATAGTTACGCTTTCGCGTCTTCATTGCATACGCGTATACAATGAAGATGCAAAAGCGTAATAGCCTTTATATACGCATATCTTCAGAAGTTGCAGAATGCGAACACACTCTCACCCATTTACTAACAAACTTCTACCGTTTTTTTTTTTACAACAATACGATACTCGGTTGTATTTCATTTTTTACGTAATTAATATCGTGGGTAAAGATAAGAAGGCTTCGTACAGTTTCTATTGTCAATGTGCCAATTTTGTACAATATCGGTTATGTAGATACGTAGTATATGTATTATATAAGGTTTTAAAATAAAATTTGTTTGTCCTGCAATTTAAAGTTGCAAATTGAATACCTGTGTTCTATCGCTCGATAATATTCCTATCCACGTACTATGTTCCGACGGAAAGCTTCGATTACCTTTCCGACGGATAGTCGCGGTTCATCTTCCGTCGGAAGATTACGGTTACTATTCAACTGCCACTTGCTATCCAATATACGATAAAATTCTTGTCGCCTGTCGCGCACGCGCGTTTCATCTGTTTTAAACATGGCAGATTTTTTTTATTTGTCGTTTCTGCACCTGCCACAGTCCGTAGCATAGAAAGTATCGAAGTGAAGTGTTGATACGATGAACGCACAACTTAATTGTCGGGTTAAAGTTTCGTTACGTAGTAGATTGTGTGCAGCGGGGCAAATTAGCATTTTTGTAAGCCTAGGTACCGTGAAGTACCACTAGGTAGTGAGTGATATAAATGCGCTCGGCTATCAGCGTTATTTTGTCGAGTCCGGTACCCGACAACAAGATGTCTCATCCCGATTACGAGCAAACTGCTCACGATCATGCGGCATTGCTTCTGCTTCTAAGACCGATCGGCACGCAAATCAAGCCAAAGACTGTTACCAGGTTATGTGAGCGTATAATCAAGGCAGGCAGCAGGTTTAGCGTGGCCGATTCTACCGGTGGAACACGCGAAATTCTCGCCAGATTCGTCAGAGAACATCCCGTTGAGAATAACGATTGGGGAGATTTTCAAACCCACAGAAGATTACTGGGATTAATTACCTTTGGCAAGTATGACAATCAAGCAGAGCTGAACGAGCTGTGCAGGGTTCACGAGACCCTGAAAGTAAAATATACCGCGACGTTATACGATTCGCGTGCTATTCTCTTTGGACCAGCTGAATCCAACAATGCCCATGAACCTCCAGTGTCATTTAGCACACCCTCAAATTTTAAAACTACAGCTGTGTTCTATGCTGATGAGACATGCCCAGACTTGGAAGTTCATGCCACTGAGTGCCTCAACTCTTTGTTCTGGATTTTGGAATCCAAAAGATTGGAGAGGTCTAGGGAAAAAATAGATAGGGTCTCCCTTTTATTGGCACCATTTGAGAAAAAAGATTTCATAGGATTAGACCTGGAATCCAGGAACAATAGAAAGAGATGCGTAGGTAGAATGACAAAGCATTTGGGTGACTTGTGTCTCCAAGCTGGTCTTCCTGGAGATGCCCTGAGCAACTACAATTCTGCTGCAAGCGTATTGCAAGCAGTGAACGATTGGCTGTGGCTAGGGGCAGCATTCGAAGGTCTGTGTGCCGCTTCTGCTTTAGTGCTGTATCCAAATATGTGTAGAAATCTTCCATTGCAAAGAAACTCTTCCCTGCAAGAAGGAAGTCCAGGTAAGCAGAGGTACGTATGCGATGGAAAACGGAAAGGAGGAAGAACGTGGGTTAAGTTCGGGTTAATGTATTCGGGAGGGTAATAACGGATTATATTTAGAAGGGGTTCTCAAGCCGTGGCTACTTTGCCATCGCCACCGGCCATAGAGGTGGTGAAAACTAATATGCCGCACATTTTACTTCCGGAGGAAATATCGAAAAAATATCGCGAGGCGATAGTTCATTATAGCAAATATCAGTACGCGGGAATAATCGAGACGGAAGCCAGCTTTAAAGCTACGAGAATTTCGATAGAGCAAAATTGTACCTTGCAAGCTGCCTCGTACTTAAATAACGTTATACTTATAAATTTGCCGCTAAGCGAGCAGGAAAAAGTACGTAGTACGATTAAGAGCGTTGCTACCTTATCTTGACGTTCGAACGGTACCGCGTAACTGTGTACGTAACATTTTAGATCGATCGGTTTACGACACTATCGGACTTATATACGAGCTTTGGTTTCGTAAGAAAAGCATCTTTTTGTTTACGATTAGCTGCCACGAGGCACGTATCTCAAAATAATCCTAATCCAGATTGGCAACAGTGTTACAATCTAATGCTACAAGCTGCGTCTGGGTTTAAATTGTCGTTAGATCCCGTGGACATGTCTCCCGGTAATTTGTCTCTTACGGAATAATACTTTTGCGTGGAATTTTCGCGCTAAAATGTTAAGGGAAGCTTTATTTGCGCAGAGTGTCACAGGGGTTGGCCGGTTATTCAAATTCAGGTGATAAACGAGCTCGTTACCGCGGCTAATCGTATGGGCAATCCTGCGTTAGCTACGAGGCACATGACGTTTTTGCTACAAACGATGTACAATTATTTAACTCCCAACGAACGCAAAGATACAGCTTTGCAGCTTCAAAGCGTGTCTCAGCAGTGCGAAGGCGCGCCCGTACCTCTCGTAAGTTTCGCAAAAATCTTCCGACATCGTTCTCAGACGCGAGGAAAACAATTCTTTCCGATAGGTTTTAGACTCCGGCACAGTCATACCACCGGCAAACTTAACAAATATTCCGAAAACTAAGTCGTTCGTTTTGAAAAATATGCAACCGCACCTCCAGCCGCAAAAGATCGAAAGAGTGAAGGAAGACCACGGTCCGTTTTTATTCACGCCGATTAATTTTGGATCGCTGGAGAGGAAGAATATATCTAAAAGTAAAGTTGGTAGGTTCGCGACTCGGTTAGATCTTACCTACGCAAGCAGATCGATGACATTTGTAAGATCTATATACAAACGATTGCAGATTATTTGTGGGTGGAGGGTGATATTTGCGAGGTGTCGATGCAACTGATTAATCCCTTACCGTTTGAGCTTCACGTTTCCAACATGAGACTTCTGACGAATGGCATAGTATTCGAGTCGATTCCCGAAAGTATTACGCTTCCCGCTGAGTCGGGGCCAATCGCGGTAACGCTGGCGGGTAGGCCTAAAGAAATCGGAGATCTAGAAATCCTTGGCTTTAGTACGCACACGTTAGGGGTGAAATCAAACTGTAGACTAAGATACATGGAGGGCATGGTCCACTCTCAGTATACCGTGGAAGTGGTTCCAGCTTTACCCAGAATAGAGGTGGCCACGAGTTTACCTCAAACCGCGAGCTTTAGCTCCGGAGACAATATAGTGACTAGCGCAAGTATATCGCTGTACGGCGGAGAAAGGTACATTCCGATGCAAATTATAACAGCTACGATCCGTTTGTCAGTGGAACTCAATAGCCGCTTTTATATTGTAGCGCCGAATGTACCGTAACAATTACAAATAGCGGCCAAGTTCCTATCGAAACGATCGAACTATCGGTGCAGTCGACGTTAGACGCATTAACCGAAAGCAAAATATTTAAGTGGAGCGACGAGAGTTTAATGGCGCAATTACCATTGCAGCCAGGGGCTAGCACCAGTCTTACTTTATATTTGTACGCGGCAACAGAATTTATAGCACCTACCTCTCGAAATGGTAACAATTATTAACCACAGCGTGAATGTTGTCAATCGAAATCGTAGCTTAATCGACGGTTACGTTTCTGCAATATCTTTTAGATATTAGCAGCAGCACGTACGTCAGCCAGCCGAGCAGTTTGATGTCTCATTCGGGACACAGTTCTTTACCGTCTAGATTAAGCTCCCCGTCGCATACAAAGAGGCAATCCGAGTTAACTTCCTCCTTCAGATCTGGTATGAGCTCTCATTCCGGACACTCTTCCTTGGCGAGTTCGCGTTTATCCAAACTCGCCGTTCCGTTGCACACTTCGAACCTCGTCGAGGGTCAATTAAAGATAAAGTATTCGGGTGGCGCGGGTCTAACCGCAGGCTACTGTCGCATTTCGTCGGTTTTCGTAACTATCGAAATGTTACCCAGCGTGCAAATTACAAATTGGGACGTGCTTCCGGCGGAAACGTAAGTGATAACAAAAGAATGAGAAAAAGGAACGCGGGTCGTAGTTCAGTTCAATATGTATTTTCAGAGCATCGCAATTTTATCTGGTACTCGACTTAACAAACATGACTAACCACGAAATGGAATTGCATTACACGCAAACTAAATGCATATACATGGAGGGCAAAGAGCCTTGTAGAATCCCTGTGCCGGTTGATCGGTGTCCGCTTAATAAATTGTCCATGGTAACGAAATATCTTACGCATTCTCTAGTAAAGAAACATAAACACCTTCGTTCGTATTTTAACGGTAGTTAAACGGGGCCGGGGATATCGGAGAACTTCAGAAAGTTTGTTCCGAACACATTGCCTCGTTAGTCGATTTGCGTTGGCAATTGCTGGGCACGGATTCGATCGGGAAAGCCACGCTCTCCGGCATCACTCTCACCCAAGATATGCTAGATCTCGTTAGAATGAGCCCCTTGCAGTGGGGTACGTTACAGCGATCGCTATTTTCTTCGTTAAAACTGCGTTTCAAGTTTAAATAAATAAAGTTAACAGCTGGTGCGCATTCTTTGCAGAAATTAAGGTAAACGATACAATTGTGAAGGCGCAAGACGAATTAACGTGTAGCTTAGGTGAATGCGTGAGCGTCGGAATAGGAATATGCAATGCGTTGGAGCATCCGTTGAGCGATCTCACGTTGTCGATTAACTTTTACCAAGATCACCATAACGGTGTAAATAATTATCAACTAGAAACGAGACTGTCCATCGCTGGCGCTAACAAAGTCATGCTTCCAGCAGTGAGTTCCTTTCGCCAGTAGCGAAAAATCGGTAAACGCTTCGCGTTGCTGCAATAACCGCTTGCTTTTAGTTGCAGGAATACGGAAGGGTTTATCACGAATGTCGCGTAGTATTTTTTACAGCAGGACAGTACAAAATAGATATACAATGCAGCAGCAAAGAGTCTGCTCCGAATACGCCGGTAATTTGTTCGGAGCTGATAAACGCTGGGCACACGTGGCGTTATATACCACCGATAGAGATCACTGTTGACGATTATTGACGTGCTATTAGCGAATTATTAAGTGCGCGACTTTGTAACATTTGTAAAAAAGGGAAGGAAAATAAATGCATCTATGCTTTGTTACGACAGTTGCATGCGGCGAAACTTACAAAACTTTTACTTTTTTTAATAAACTGCTAAAAGAAAATTTGCCTACTGTTCTTGATCCTCTCGATAACTTTTCCCCTCGCTTTCTTAAGGTTCTATCAGCGCGATCGATGGATCGATAAGCTACAGCATTCGCGGTGCAGCGAGATCGTTAAATCTTTCGAGCGCAAAGATTGCACGTTTCAACGAATCGATAAGAAGTTAAACAAATAAAGAGTTCGAAGCTGTGATTCATTCCCCGATGAAAAACACAAAATACTACACGCGGCTCGAAGCGCCGCCGGTATCGATCGTTAGTTTAATTTAGGATCTCGCTGCCGCGCCAACATCGGACCACGCGCATCGCTAATATTCGTATTGCAAAAATAATATTTATCTCTTTTGTTTTTTCCCTAAAGGTATTAGCTCCATCTCCTGCACATTTCTCCTAAATTTCTTATAAAAGGTAAGAACGTCCGCGTGAGCCCAAACTTGTTGGCTATCGAAGTCTAAAACTCTCAAGGAATGCAAACTTTGCGCTCTTGAAAGCGCCACGTACGATTGGCCAGCGTCAAACACTCTCGCGAGGCACATTTCCACGCAATCGAGAGTTAAACCTTGACTTTTGTGAATGGAAAATGCCCACGCCAATTTTAGCGGGACTTGTTTCCGGTGAACCAACGATCCTACGCTCGTCTTTAGGCTCCACTTTTCCAGCCTCGCGTGATACTGAATCCCCGATTTGAATTGAACTACCGGTACGTTGTCGTCAAATTTAACAACTACACCCCTTGCCCCGTTTACCAGACCGTTGGAAACATTTATGTTCTTCATCAGCATTACCTGAGCGCCTATTTTAAGTACTAGCTTACCAGGAATTGGTAATTGCTGGTTCAACGTTGCGCTCATGAGCGGATCGGAATCTTGGGCTAGGAAAATTTTTGATTCAGTCTTTAGCTCGTTTAATTGAAACTCGTTGATCTCCTCGGCTTGGTTTACGTGGGAGCAAAGTCTCGTCGCTAAAATACCATCGTTTTCTATTTTCTGTTTAGCCGTAGCTTTCAGACTTGCGACAATTTCGTCCGTTACTCTACCTATCCTAATGCTGTTTAAAATTTTTACGAAGTGTGAATCCTTCTGTCGATGAACAGTTCGCAGTTCGAAATTAAAATGGACACAGGTGTCCCAGGCGTTGCTTTGAAAGCAGAACTTTGCCTTCTTGTCTCTCGAGGAGACCGGCGGTAATTGGAAAAAGTCTCCGCACAATATCAATTGCATACCCCCGAACGGTCTTTCGTTTCTTCGAATATGCCTGGCAACCTCCTCCACCTTGTCGAAGTAGTCCGCGTCTATCATGGAAATCTCGTCTATCACCAAGTGTTTCGTTTTCCTCCAGATAGAGGCGGTGTTGCGCGTAGCCATTTCACAACACTTCTGCAAATTCGCGGTTCCTAATCCGATCCCCGCGAACTGATGCAAAGTTATTCCGCCGATGTGACACGCCGCTACTCCGGTACTCGCGGTGGCCATCGTTACGTTCGGAGGAAGGGCCGCTATTATTCTTCTGAGCAGGAACGATTTGCCGGTACCCGCGCTGCCGGTGAAAAACACATTTTTACCGCTAACCACCGCGTCCAGGATTCTGCTCTGCTCCTCTGTCATTTCTCCCGCCGGATTTTCGTACAGCTTCTTCACCGTGGGCGCCTTCGATATATTTTCGTCGGTCCTCCGCCTCTTCTTCGCAGCGCCGGGCGACGGCGTGGTAATCGTTGCACGCGACACGCTGATAGCCTTCTCTTTAGCTTTGTTTATCTCGATACTCGTCGCAGGACTTATTTCCTGCGCGCCGCCGAACGCTTTGTTCGAAAGCAGCTTCTCCTTCAACGGATTCTTCGCCGCTTTCTCCGACTGGTTTGACATCTTCACGTACATCATCTTCAAAAAGTTGATAAGCTGTGCCGGCGGCGCGTTTGACAGGAACAGCGTGCATCTTTCGTCTTTAAATTTAATCGAAGCCTTCCCTTCGGCCATGAATTTGTTAAAAACGCATATAGATTTCAACGATAGCGTAGTCAACATGTTGGCTTTTTCCGCGCGCACCTCCACCATCATTTCACTAAAATTGTTACGGATCAAGCGTACCGAAGCCGTTCGCTCGTTAACCTTCCTCACGATCATGCCTTGGGAGTTCATCCACTCGATCGTGGTGGAGCACGTCACTAAACAGTTGTCTTGAGACATCTTCGTTTACGGTTAATAGTAGGCACTGGCGTTGCAAAATTGGTCCACGCATCAAACGAAAGAAACGATACAATTTTCGCGGAAAGGTACGCTACGCCAGCTGATCTAGTTTACCGGACGCCATCGCTCACTGATTCCAAGCAACGTTCCGGCTTCGGGTACTAGGGACATTTTTCGGCGTCCAGAAGGAATCCTGCGCCGCAAACGATTGGTCGTCGCCCCGTAGCCTCTATCTTTGAAAGTCCGACAGACCGAGCGTCGCTGCAACTCGCACAGGGGGTAGACGGCTAATAAATTTACGAGATACTAACGATTAATCGGTAGTTAACCGGTATTTTGAGTTTTGTTTTGTTTTGTTTTTTTTTCATGGACAGATGTTGATAAATTACATGATATTATTATCCGCACCACGTATACAAAATGGTGTTAGCTCGATACCTATGTATACTTATAGTGGAGATATATAAATAGATGTACGTACAATATACATATACATATATTGTCTGACATTTAACATGGAAAAATCAGAGCGTGGGTCATCTACTTTGAAGGCTTACTCGTTGAAAAAATACTGCATTCTGTGATATGAAACTCCACTGGAACAAGACGCGATTTATTTCCTTTTTATCGACATTATATTATAATACCGCCTTTCGAAGTATTAATCATTTTTCCATTCGTCCGTCTGGTTTGGCGAACGCGTAGCCGTAGCCGCCAGCCATAGCCGTGGGCAACGTTGAAGGGAAGCATAAGCCAGAAGATAGCATGGTGAATGTTTTCCGAAAACGCGTTCGGGTGCAGAAAAATATGAGTTGCGTATATTTGCGTAAAGTACAGGCACTCGAATCAGCTACATTGTTGTTCGTTTTCTTTGGATTTTGGGAACCGACCCACCTCTTCGAGCTTATACTCTTGAATCCCGTTTCACGAGGCATGATACTCTAATCGTAAGGAGAAGTATTTGGCAACGGACATACTTTAATGACACAGCTATAATTGACTATCAGATTGCGTTATGCATACCTACAACGTAAGACAATAGTGACGCGGAAATGTTAGTTACTCGAAACGGCCGCTGCTCTGCTTTCACTTTCCGCTTTTGCCGTTAAATTGCAAAAGTTCCCTGCTCGTTAACTTAAATTATAGGTCGTATGAATTTCTTCTCAAAGTCGTCGCGGCTGTGGAAAATTTGAAGGCGGTACCCTATTACGCGTAGCTCGTACGACTAATCGATTAACTATAGTCGCTAGTTACGGCAAAATGGTCAAGATTGTGGGAGCGATTACGCGTGGAACGTAAAAAAGGGTCGTCGATAACGCTGTACATTGTATATACATACATATTGATGTATCGGCAAATTAACGAATACTATTAACGCGAAGCTAAGGGACCCTAGGAGAGAAATGACATCACGAAACATTTATCTTAAAGTTTGTACACCGAGATGTAAAATCGACTAGGGCTACAAATGGAAAACATTGATTTTTTTTTCGGGTGCTTGCGGCCTCTAGCTGAATATTCCTAATTGTAAGTAGCTTCGCTAAACCGATTATCGAATAAAACGCACGATACTTGAACGCGCCTACGCGTATTGCACGTGCCCTTCGAAACAAACGTCGTCTCCGTATCTACATGTATATAGCGAATCCTTTTACGCGCCAAAATAACTACTGGAGAAAGAAATCTTCCAATTCGGATGTTAACCGCGAAACGAATGAAAAATCATGACAAAACGATGGTTCGATATTCAGCCTGTGAGGTTCCACGTTCACCTTTGCTACTGTATGGATGGATTACATGTATTGGGCCTTTGTGGGCATAAAAACTCTACGTGAACAAGAGATCTCCCATCGTACTTTACCATTTCTTCCACTTACCATATATCTATGCAACCTATAATACGCTACCGTTACAAATACAGTCATAGGGGAGACTTTTCACATCGCCGATTCGTATTTTTCTCGCGTCGACCATTCGCTATAATATTTTCGAACACAATTTGTCTTTTACACGATTGTACATTTCGCGCGGTAGATGCGAAGTTGAAATAAAAATCGTTACAAGTTACGTTAGTTCTTCGGTGATATCGTTCGTGGATTTGATGGAATTTTATTCTAGCTGGCGCGCGATCGTCGAAGAAACTCCATCGAGAGTGGTCTCTTTATAAAAATCTAATTTCCACAGACGAATCGGAACGTCCTCTAATTATTCGCACTGGCCACAATCACGCACCGATCTTCGTTAACACTCGGAATGTTTTAAACGTCAAACGTTACTCGAAGCTTATGCGTGTTACTTCTATTCTTTTCCTACGCATACCGAATTCACAGTCGATGGCAGTTAAGCGCGGATCATGCGAGTCTTTTCGTGCTACTTACACGTTTTTTGATCCTCGAGTCGAGGGATCGAAGTAATCCAAGACTTCGCATCGCCCTTCTATCTATGGTAGTATGAAAAATGTTCTCCTTTACGGTAAACCTAAAATCTAACGTGTTGATCTTACGCGTAATTGTTGTAACATTTTACGAGACTTATGTGTACCATTTAAAATTGGCAGGACGCGTTCGTAGATAAAGGATCGCGCACTCGCTCGGTTCGCTTCACACGCGCTTCGCCGCGAACCTTTTCTCTACGTTACTTCTTACTTGGTAAATTAAACCGTAGAACAATTCGCTTAAATTAACCGGTTCAATATGAACTCTCGATTCGTACATTCTCATTTACGGATCTACTGTAAATATAAACGTTTCATATACAATTACATTCACGGTAAAATGTACGTAGGAAAGTGGACGAGAAACCGAGCAGAACGATCAAATTAACTTTGTATTCGAATCTGTACGGTTATTCTGTATACAGATAAGCATGCACTTGGTACATTTATCTGACAACGAGATAGTAGAGCCGATATATACACCGGTTTGCTCGGTAAACGATACGATCTCGCGATGCGTTCGAACGAAAAGCGAAAAGTGTCTTTCTCGTAGTTTATGGATTAAATCCAACGCTGTAAGCTCGGGTACTTCGCTGCCCTAATCACATTTCATATTGCACTAGAAATCGTGTAATACCTATATATTTTCCTGCATCACCGCCCAAACGAACAGAGGATTCTTCGTAAGAACAGGTGATTAAAAACCAGAGACTCGATAGCGGTTCGGCGTAAAGGTAAAGGTAAAGGTAAATGTAAGGATAGCGAAAACTGATGCTCAGTCTTTAACGAGAATTAAACGCGACTACCTAGGAGGATGTAACGCTTTGAAATTGGCACTCGGAAATTGCATTTGTCGACCATTTGTCCCGCAAACTGAAAAGTAATCCATTTCGCGCAGCTACTCGGGTAGAAGTAAAAGAAAGCTCGTACCTTTAAAAGATGTGTGGGGCTAATTGCAATTTCCACAAAGAAACGGGCCTAGCGAACACCGTAACTTGCCCCTTCTCTTTCCCTCCGACTAAAAACACGTAAAGCGGCGCTGGTCCGTAGGATGGCGTCTCGGATTCGTTGATGTCGACCGCGGCAACCTTTGCCCGCTGCCTCTCGGCCCGAGACGCGCTCACCGCTCTTCTCGAGGGAGAGCCTAGCGGCAAACTTTTCGGCGGGGCTCTCGGCACCCTCTTGATTTCCTGAAGCTCCAGCAACTCCGCGAACGTCTGCGAGGCGGATCTTCCCGGCTCGTCCTCTAAAACGCTGTCCGGTGGGCTGTTCAACAGCTTCGCGTACTTTCCGTCCTGAGATTGCTGCTGGTAATGGTGGCCCTTGCTTTCGTCCAGCCCAAGGTAGTTCGGATTGCAAAAGCCGAATTGGCCTTCGCGTATCGTCGACGGCGTCACCATCGGACGATACTGTTTGCTCTTGCGTCCCGACGGCCAGTCGTCGTCGGCGAGAGGGTCGCCGGGGCTTCTGGCCTCTATGCTCGCGTAGTCCGACGTGGATTCTTCGCCCTCTTCCAAATCGGCGAATCGAACCGACGCGGACGTAGGAATCTTGGACGTGGTTGGGGTCTTGGGTGTTTGAAGCGCGGCCTCGTAAAGGTGCGAGGTGTAGCTCTCGCCCCGCGTTGGCTGGCACGCTTGATGCACCGCCGCGAAATCTCTGCAACCGTAGCAGCAGGATCCGTGCTTACACCCTTCGCGTGTCTCGCGCTATAATTAGAGTTGCTGACTCGAGGCTACCTACCGTCTCTCCTCTTGAACTTCTATCAGCCTGGAGGTGGGAGGTTCTTGTCGTTCTTCGTTGTCGCTATTTTCGTCCGGATCGACGAAAACAAGCCTGGCCGCTTCCACAGGTGTTAGCACCGGAGTAGGCAAGGTGAGCGCACGGAAATTCGGCACCGAGATAGGATCTCTGGTCATGCCGGAGCCACTGGTTGCGTTGCTCGAAGTGTTCGCCTCGACGTTCTTCGACGCCGCTTCCGGCGGCTTCTGCCTTCGACGGGCCAGGGTATTGGCGCTTCGAGACTTAACCATGCCCGTGGATGGCTCCACGACTTCCGCGTCCACTTGCTGAAACGGATAATAGGTGTTCGCCTGCGGGCAGGCTCATTTGTCACATAGGTTCTTTGTGCAGTTGCAAAGCTTCACGCGTGTGCATACGAGGTAAACAAAAGCGGACAACCGAAAACGTTACTGCTGTTAAGAGGATTTAAAAGGAGGCGCGCACCTCTTGAGGACTTTCCTCGTTGTCGTCTTGACCGCTTAAAACGGAGTAGCTGCACTTCGTCGGATGACTTAACCGCGATAAATTGATTTGAGATAGTTTAGAAATTTCCTTGAGAAAGCTCGGCCTAGCCGGGGCTTCGTTGGGGGATATCCTGTTGTTGCAAAGCCTGGCCCTTTGATTCCTTGCCTTCGGTTTAGGATTGTCGATCGTGGTCCCTCGAATTAGCAATTCGGAAACAGCAAGGGCAACGCTCTCCGCTCTCGGCTGCGGCTTCGGACCGGTCACCGATAATTTCTCCCACGTTTCCGTACCTTTCGACAAGTTTCATCGCGTATCGTCTAGGGTCGCGCGGTATAGCTGTGCCAATATTTACGCGTGCTTACCGAAATGAAACCTCCAAAGTTCGTTGGTAGCCAAGCCACCGCTTTCTCCGCCAAATATCAACATGCAGCTGGGTAGCCTGCAGGCCGCGTGGCCGTGAAGAGGTCCCGGGCCTGGTTTGTTTTTCAGCAGACACCACGACGCCGAGTTCACGTCCCATCGCCAGCAGTCGCTTCTCTCCTGCAGATCGGTCATACCGCCGTAAACGTACATCGCGTCGCCGTGCAAAACGGCCGAGTGCTTGTGCCTCGCCGCTGGTCCGCATTCGCTGGAGGAAAGAAGGTGCCACGATTCCGTTTCTAAACACGCGTTAACCGTTTGTGAGCGACAACTTGGCGAGCGAACGTTTTAAACCTGCGGACGAGGTGTCGTGCAACATTACCGAAGTGAAACGCCCACAGCTCTGGAGAGCTTCCACGCAGATCTTGGTAGCCGCCGTAAATCAGCATCTGGCCGCGATGAACCAAAGCGGTGTGACCTCTTCGGCCTCTGGGTACTGCGCAACCCCGTTGCGCTCTTACCTTCCTCCACACGTTCGTCTAAAAGCAGGCGAACCTTCGGTTAACGAAGACGAAAATCAGAGTACATTCAGTGCTCGTTAATCTTGCCAGGAAGACAACAATGGGCATGAAAATTCTCTAATCTCGGCCAGGCTAGGAGTTTCTGAATACCGAATATGACTGGGGTTGGCGCGGGTAACAAAAGCCGCGGAAGAGTTCCAATTTGTCACTCCCCCATTCTGCCCTCTGAATAGACTCAAGTTTGATACTCGAGCTCGCGGAAATCGTCCCAGCGAGCTGGCTCTTCGAAGAGCGGCGCGTTGCTTTTCAAATTGCTCCCGAAACGATCGGGAAAACAGCGCGGGGTGAAACGGCAGCGTAAAGTATCGCTGGCTCGTTAGATGCGTTCGTCTATTTTTAATCGTTTACCTTGAAAAGATGCTTGTGAAAAGATGTGGGACACGGGTAACGCGCGATTTGTTTTCGAAGGATAGCGGTGCCCTTCCATCCGTTCTATATTTAATGAAAACAAAACCGATACAATGATGCGGTTTTTGAGCGCATAGTTTTTTTAATCGTACAACGCTGTGAAACAGAAGGGACTTTTGACGCGCGGTGGGTATCACGGGTCCTTCGGCAGAGTAGGCGGACGCGTAACCGACAAGTAGGAAAAGAAAATGCGCCGGCTTAGCCAGGGATCTGCGATCGTGGAAAAGAGAGAATATGGAAGAGGAGGTATATAAGCTATATAGCAGGGGTGCTGAAAGTAATTACGTAACTCGAAGTACGTGCCTAAAGTTGATAGGTCTGTACAGCCACTTGCGTCTACCCCGTATTACCGCACGAGGGGGTCGCGAAAGGGTGGAATACTAGCTAAATTCGCCATCGACGTTAAAACGCTGTAAAATTAGTGAGAAAACAGTTACCGTGAGCGATACGAGCGCTTTTAAAACTTCAAAGAGGTCCGCGATGCGCGGCAGCGGTTTGCATCTTCCGATTAAATCGAGCGACTGTTGCGAATGTAACGAATGCACGAGCGAGCGCAGCGGGCAAAATATTCCACGCGACGGAGAATATCTTTTCCGAGTTCGATTTGCCGCACGCGAGAGCGAATTTTAACGAAGCGCAGAGGGAAGACGGGAGAGTGGAAAGAGAGCGGACCGCGAAGCAACCCCTCCGGCTTAACCAATCGGGTTTGCCCGCCGCGTTCCTAACGCGGATTTCAATAATACATTGCAAGAGACAAGCCACGGGGAATATCCCTGGCCTCTCGCACTCTCGCGCTCTCGTATGGTCCAATGAATTCAAACAAACGAACCAAAGGCAACCATGGCAACGTAGCGAAGGAAAAACTTAGGCGCCTGCGGGAGAGCGAAAAACAGCCGTCCACCGATCGCCAAACAACGCGAAGAACGCGTCGACGTTTCAAATTTGCTCTCATTTGCTGGCCTGCATCGCTCGCGCACGGAGGAATTGTTGACGCAAAGCTGATGCTGCGTTTTCCGCGAACCCCAGCTTTATCAATTTTTAATGGTACATAGGTCGAGGGCGGAGGAGCCCTCGGGACGGGAAACGCCATTCAATTTCGAGGGTGGGAAATGGAAGGAAGGACTGTTGACAGCAGCTGTTGCCAAAAATTACTCTCAAGATTGCTTTCAAAGGATCCGCGAGCGCTGCTGAATATCGAGTGCGGTTGCATGGACCCGCTTATTCTCCTTTCGTGGCGAACAAATGTACGACGCGTGCGATGCATCGATCCGCGGTACACCGCGGTTTCGATAGTTAACGAAGACGCGTTGCTCTGGACAGTGACAAGAGACGCGGGCCGTGCAGACGGCGAAATTCGCGATCGCCGAGACGAGACAGCGCCAGAGGCAGAGCAACGAAATCCATCGAAGAATACGTGTCGGACGAGAGGTTGGCGAAGCAGTTGACTTGCACGATTTAGGGGACAATGTCTTCGCGAGAAGTGGTTCGATCTGTTTTGCGTCGCCCCTGGTGTTTCTTGATAACGATCCGGTACTGGTGGGTGTCGCATCTTGCAAAGGAAACTCTTAACGATGTTAGGGGAAGCGGCGAGGGAGCGCGCAGGGGTTACCGATGAAGAAGAAGAAGAGAGAAACGAAAGAATCGCACCCTCGGGAAACCGCTAAATCAATAGGAACGTCATCGGGTACAAGCAGTTTTACACGAGAACATCTACTCCCTCTCGAGTGGGGAAGGGCTGCAGCTACGCTGTAGCGGTGGCAGGCAACGAAGGACAACCGGGAGAGAACAACCCCGAACAATCGTATCCCTGTTTGCGTCGAGTGACGAGGACTTCTTAGGGAAGATAATAACCGTGGCACCAAACGGGCAAACGAGACGCGTGCTCCTCTATTTGCTTACCCGTCTTCCCGAAACCGTATGTCTGCGCTCCGCACGAATCCCGCTAACGAAGCTAAACGAAAAGCATCGGAGCAAGATATTGTCAATCAAGGTCGGCCATGGTCCTTCGTCTGGTTTACCGAAGCGAGGGTGTGGATAGTGGAAAGTGGAAAGTGGAAAGTGGAAACCCTCGGCGCGACGGTAGAAACGCGGTAGGGCCAAATGGCCCGAGGCTACCCGTGCCCCGGTCAAATCGAATCGCTTCAATTTGAATGAAACTAAATCATGCTAACGAATTTAACTGCTGCAAATAGCAAACAGGCGCGGTCAGTTTACGGCAGTTTCATATAAATATACGGCCAATTAAGATAGACGGCGAAGCGCGAGGGTAGGGTTTAGTTTGGGTTGCGTGCAGCGGCTAAAAGAGCCGCAATCCGGTTCGCCTTGGGTGGCGCGTTACCTTGACATTGTAAATCCAGAGCGGCGTTTCCGTGCCCCCGGAAAAGCCGAGCTCTCCCCCGAAAACGTAAAGGCAATCCTTGTAAGCTACCGCGCTGTGTTCCTGAAGTGCTGGCGGTCTTTCTCCCCCAGGATGCAATTCCTCCCATTTGCTCTCGGCTGCAAAGAAAATAAAGAAAGGGTTCACGCGTCGGCTCGTTATTCCAAGCGTTTTCATATTCCAGACTCTCTTTGCATCGGGCTGGATAAACAAGATTTACGCGGCCTCGCTTTTCTGCGCTGCAACCGAGGGGATGACGAATCCGCGGTTAAAAAAAAAAAAAAAACCCGACGCAAGGAGAAACAAAGAGGCTCGTCTTATCGGTGTCGCGTGTCGCGTGTATGCGACCAGACGACACGCTTAATTTACTGCCGCGCAACGTTTCTTTTTTTTTTTTCTTTTAATGTATGCCGTTGTGTCGCGCTTTAATTGCCTGTCCCCGTTGAAACCTGCAATACGCGTGCATATAGTTGCTCCACTTTTCGCAAACGTAAAGAATGTCGCAGCGCTTAACGTCGTGAACGCTGGCATATTTTCGACGGATACTTTGGGGAAGGCGCGCGTGTTCGGCGGGAAGGTGTCTCATCGATGGGGACGGTGCGAGAAATGAAAAAGGCAGACACGCGAAAGGGAATCGCGATCTCAGGGGCACCGAGAAATCTCTCTCGCCGCGTTAAATCACGCGCCCTCCCGCCCCGGCAATCTGCTTCCCTGAAATAAATCCTCCGAGCTGTTGGGGCTTCTATCGTAAGGAACGGAGGGAGAGTGCAAACGCGAGAATGGGTTCGAGGGATTAAATCTAAGCAGTGCCAAGGACGCGGATAAAAACGAGACTGTTGGGAAGATAATAGGTTCGCGCCTCGTGTACCGTGTTAAAGCAAAAAGCATGCTGGCAACGCGGAGCCGTGTGTTGCCATCGGAAATCGATTCGCGATTTTTATACAAGGACGCGAGGGAGGGATGGGGTAAATCTGACTTCGTTTAGCCTTAAGGTGGCGGGTTGAAGGGAGCGTTAAAACTTGTCTCGTCGTTGCACGGGTTTAACAAGACGGACGTTCTTTACCCTTCGGAAGTTTCACCAAAAGAGAGGAGGGACGCTCCCCTAATCTGGCGGGAAAAATAAAGGCAAAGGAAATCAGCGGGGCATGAAGTTACCGTGCATTGTTCGAATGAAAGGAGGGCGAGGTTTTCTTGATCGATAGGAAAGGAAAAGTTTCTCTTTCGGTGCTTTGCTCGGACGAGAGCCGAAAGAATGCAAACGATCCAAGCTGCAAGCTCCGAGTGGAACGTGCTCGAAAACAAAGCCTACGAAATTTACGTAAGCGGCATAATGCGCTGGCTGAAGTAGTCGCAGCTCTCGTAGACCGCCACTACAGATGCCCGACATTGATTACGAACACGTGTCGTATCTAGCTGGCTACCAGCTACCAACCAATGCACCCTTTTGTCTAGAAGTGCTGCTCGTAAAGCAAAGTTGCCGTGCCTTTGACGAACGAGAGATCGGCGCCAGGCAAGAACAAAAACCGATCCCTTTCGAACTTCTGCGACCCGCGACTCGCGACCCGCGACAAACGAGATAAATATCGGCCGAGTTTAGACGTCTCTATTTGTTGCGTCCCTGTCGCAAACGACAAAGAGGAGAAGGAAAACTTCTAATCGCGCGATAGAATCCCGTTCAACGAATAGACTCGAAGCGACGAGAACCCCTCGAAGAGCCGACCGGTTGAAAGAGAGGGTGAAACAAAACGTTCAAAGATGAAGCACTCTTGTGGTTGTTGGAGTTATCGCAATATTTTTGCAAGATCGAGTATCGAGAATGCTATGCCTTTAAAAGAGGCTGGGGTTCCCGGATAGTATTTGCCCCCAGGAGACAAACCGCCGGATCCACCCCTTCGGATGCTGCTTTAATATTCACCCGAACTCGTAGTCGAACAATCCCCCTCTGATTAATAGGGACTCTCACGGCGCGGCGCGGCGGTACGATCGACCGTCGCGTCGTGTCGCGTCGCATCGCGAATTCTAATACGCTACGAACTCGCGTCATATTTCGCGCAAAACGTTCAATTATCCGGCCAAGCAACGAATCCTCCGCTTGGCCGACCTATCGATCGGCGGGCTTGCAATTTAAACGTTTTCTAAACGAACGTAACGGGGGCTGCAACGAATTTAAAATCCGCTCGCGCGAATACTCTGGCCGATTCCGATATTGGTCACGCGAGTCTGCAGGGAATACGTTTATAAAGCGGTGCCAGTCAGCCGGATCGAAACTTGGCTGGGCCGAAAGTGGTCAGCTATTTAAACCGAATAATCCACCCGGGCTGGATCTCTTTGGTTGTTTTTTCTGACGTAACGTTACGGCTGGAAAATCCGCAGCTCGGAGTAAATAACCGTGCGCTTAGAAAGCCGTTCGCGAATAAGGATGGAACGAAACGGTTGATAGGTCTGACTGGTGCGCGCATAAGCCACTGTTTACAGGCAGAGGGTGCAATTAATTCGCGTATGTCTGATCTCCGTGGAAACAGCCGTAATTGTGGAGTATCGCCAGCGGATTTAGTTGATATACGTGGGCTTTAATAATGGCGTATTATCGATCAGGCTGAACCCCGTTTAAATTCCGTCGCGCACCCTCGTTCGCCGAGCGAGATGATAGGGTATAGGGTGCGTTGGTCAGAGATGTTGTTCGCCTACCGTATTCATGCCACTCAGACATCGCGTATTAATACCCCTTGCGTTTCCAACGATTCCTCTCCTCCTCCAATTTCACTTTCCGTAATCCTGCTGCCTATGAACCACTGCCGCCGCCGCCGCCGCCGCGCCAACAAATTAACGCTACTTTACGATTATCGCTTTACCAAGACTGTAGCGCCAGAGGTCTTTGAGGGGAAGATTGCCGTTTCGTCCTCCGAGGAGGTACACGTGGCCGGCGAGCAAAGTAGCACTGTGCTTGCTTCTGGAAGGTGGCGCGGGCCCATTCTCAGTGCCAGCCGCGGTAACCGAGCTCCACATTTTCTTCCTGCAACAGAGAGGCTCCGATTAGCTGTGGACAGGGAAACGATTTAACGAGTTAACGATTTAACGTTTCGTTCGAGGTAATCGTTGATAGAAGATCGAATAGATTCGCGCACTCGAAATCCGTGCGCCTGTAGCGCAACCATATATATAATTTGAACATTACTGGCGGGACGGTTGATTAAATTGATTTCCCTCTTAGTCGTCGAACGCGCGCGTTTAAAGCAGGAAGAAAAATGGATTGGCTGAAAGGAGGGCGGTGCCCCGGCGGCCGACGTCGGCAAGATAAAACGTGGAAGGGAATCAAATTGTTACGTAATCTAGCGTCTACGAGGAGAGAGCGGGCACGAGATTCTTAAATACCTTCTACGTTGCCTGGAAACTTATCAGCGGCCGCCCACGTTGACGCACTTGAAATTCAATCACCGAAGCTTCGAAATCGAGTTTCGGGTAAACGAATGCACCCTCGCGCACCCCAAACACGCGTACGCAAATACGGCTGCGAGGCAATACGTTCGCCGGCAGACGCGCCGCGTCGCTACAAATGGGATTCCCCATGGTATTCGTTTTGTACGGCCCCGTCAAAGAAACGCGCCGAAGGGAAATTTGCGGGAGCGCGCGAGAAAACAGCGTACGCCCGCGTTCGCTGCGGTGCGCTAAGAAAAAGCTTGACATCGCGCAACGATCCGTGGACGCGCGATCGGAGATCTACGGCGATTCGGAATCGGACGCAAATATTTCCCTGGCCGTTGAAAATGAATAGAGAGGGAAGAATCAAACAGCAGCGGCAAACAAATCAATTCGATGTCAACATCTCGGCCTCGTTAGAGAAATTAGGGGAAGAGGCTCGGCTGTTGTAGTGGGCGGTCTAATTCAAATGTATGGAAATGCCGCGAGTCCCCTGCGAAGCTCAGCCCAAATGCATAAAAAGTTGGCAACTGTTTTGTATTTGTTGCTTCGCCCTAACTGGTCGTCGCGCGCTTTATCGAATCGATGCCAGAGGCGTGTGAACCGGAAACAGAGAAGCTAGAAGAGAACGCAGTGAACGGCCCGTTAGCTTTAGCCGCTTTCGGCGCTCATCGTTCCGGAAATATTCAAAGGCCGAGACTTTTTAATCTCTTACGTTGCATTGGCGCTACGTTTGCATGCGCCGCATCCCGGCAAGAGTGACAACAACCGGTGTAATTTTCATCCTGGATACCCAGCTCTTCAAACGTTTGTAGCAATCTCTTGGCGCGTCGCGTAGTTGCAAAACCGTTCACAAGGGGAACGGATGCCTGGCTATTTTCTCGCCGGCTCAAACGTGCGTTTCTCTTTTCCCGTTTTCCGTTTCCCGTTTTCCCTTTCCCGTTTCCCGTGCAGCCAGCTAATTTCCAAAGCAAGACGAGCTTCGAAGGAAGATCAGCATCGTCAAGAATATAGGTACTCTGTTGATCGCAAAGCGGTTCGATAAAACCGCACGAGTGTTACTCGCCAGCCCGAGAAGAGACATCGAATTCGATGACGTTTGCCCGATCATACTTTCCAAAGCACTCTCTTTCCTCAAGTATTGTTTCGCCGCGGCAATATCCCTCGGACTGCTCTCGAGCGTTCCACGGGGAGGAGGGCTATCGACCGGTGGCAGGAATTTCATTTCTCCTGAAAGTTCGATGGGTCGTGGACGCGAACAGCCGCGCAAAGATTCGACTAGATTTTGATCCTGCGAGACTCCCTCGGTGGGGAAAGCGAAGCGGAGGGAGAAATTGTAGAGGAGGGTGAACGGAAAGCTTTCTCTGTGCTTAAACGGAGTAGTGGCGAGGGGATGCGTTGCAGTTGCCGTTGCCGTTGCCGCTTCTGAAACCGGTTTCTCAAAAGGGAGCGCAGTCAGACAATTTCCTCTATCGCGTCGACACTCGCGCTTCTCTTGATTTCTGTATTACCCGACTCGATGTTCCTTTCGCGGCTGCCTTGTCGTTTGTCCGAGGACCTCCCTCGTCCCTCTCCTTGCTAGTTGCCGTTCCACGCGTTTACACCGCATTGATCCTTTCGTTACCGAGTGGTTCGCGTTGCAGCGGAAACTTCACGCGAGATTCTTTCACGCGAGAATGCGCCGTGCAATTTCCTAGTAGAAGGCAGGCCGGGTGTCGTTATTCGCGCGACTTTTTCAACGTGATCTTTGAAATGGACGTAATGCACGGGGGAGAATCGAGCGTAAAGATTTGATGGAACACGGGCATGGGCACGGGTTTTCTGAACCGCGTCAACGAATCCCGTCTACCGTACACCGACAGCAGGGAAAACACGACGAGCGATATAATATACCGTGCACGGATTTTAAAGAGCAGGCACGCGCTCCCCTCGTTTCAACGCGCGCGGAAAAGCTAGGATTAAAGAGAGCTGGCTGGAATTTTGCAGCGATTTCGTCCTATCGATTCTGTACTTTTATTTTTAACGCGAAAAATGTTTCGAGAGTCTCTCCCCCTGCTTCTCTCTGCCGAGCTTCGTTAAGACGACAAACGCAGAGATCGCGTTTCTTTTTTTCTACGCATTCCGTGCCGCGCGAAACGAGGCTAGAAATATTCTGTAAATTCCGCGAGCTTCTTGCCATCAACGATAGCATCTTCTGCGCGACGTTCCGAAGATCGTTAACGCATTCTCACGTCGGAGAATCAAGGCTGGCTCTCATTACGGTGGATGCGCGTGCAAACAACCACTTTTCACTCTACGCCTTTCCCGTGTAATCTTTTTCCTTTCTCCCTTTCCCCCTTTTTCCCTTTCCCTCGTCATTCTTTCGCATTTTCCTTGTTTCCGTTCAACGAACGTCAACTAAAAGTCAGCCGGCGAGCGGAACGTTGCACGGCCCAAAGGAAGCGGAAAATATTCTCTCCCGTATCTCGTGAACCTTCCGACCCCCTGTTGATTCGTCCAACCGAACCAAACCATCGCCCATTAAAGCGATACTTAATCTTCAATCTCGCCCCAACCGCGTCGAATCTTTTTCGCTTCTTCGAAGCGTGTGGCATTGTTAGGGGAAGTAGCTGTCGTTGATCGTCAGCGTCGCGTTACGATGCAAAACCTCCCTGTGTCCCTAACAGTTGACGGCTGTTTTGAACGACATCCACTAGAAACCCTCCAGCGTGTCACTAGTGTCACTCGCGGTGGGATCCGTGCAACCATGCTACATTCCCGCATACCACCGTTTCGCGTAAGCGTAAATCGCATAAGCGAGGCCTACAAAAGATCGCTCGCCCACCAGTCCGACACGTTCTCCGCCGGACCGAACGCCCAGTTTCTTTCCCGATTCGTTCGTTCCTCTCTTATATCTCCGACCGGCTTCTAGCGAACCGCTGAACGATTTCTTTGCCACGATTTCGATTGCCGATTTAGCATTGCCTTTTAGGCTGCGCGCGACGCGTTCCTGCGTGTAACGCGCAATGAAACCTTATGTAAAATCACAGATATGCGGCGCGATGTGAAGCGATAATCCGTGTTTCTTGATACTGGCGGTATCGGTGCCCCTGAGTAGAGCATTAGGCCCAGGTGGGTTTCTATAAATGAAATTAATGCGGCAACAACGAAGCGTGCAGAGAAGATTGGTGTCGGCTTGCTCGCGGGACAGCGATCGGTGACCAGGTCGAACGCAAATTGCTTCGAACGCTGCCGCGCGTTTTCCGGCGTAAAGACATTCGCGTGAAACAAATATGTTTGTACCGGGTGAACGAACTCTCGTTAGCGGAAAAACGTCGCGGACGAAAATATACGAAAGAAACTAGATCGTTTTGCAACCCTGTTCGAATTGGGTCGCGGCTCTATGTATAATAAATCGAGCGCAGAAGTATGGGTTTTTCGTTATGAGATTAGCGGTAAAATATTTAATTCCTAGCTGATTCTCTTTTAACGCGGTACGGTTTCTCGTCCACGAAGAACGTAGGACAGCAGGGCTGGCTATTATAACGCGAAGAACATTGATTTTCCGAGAGGTTAAGGACACCGTAAACTGCATCCACCACGTGACTTCTACCTAACCGATCTGACAATGTATAAATATCTACCATTTCATTCGTCGTCTTCGTCGTCGTCGTCGTCCATTCAAGCTGTATATTTAAACGCGTTTCCCTTTCGAGGGCGATTCATTTTTCATGCTTCAGCGGAAAGGAAGAGCCGTAAGATAGTGGCGCGTGCGAAATTATGAGCTCGAGGGGTACGCTAATGGTAAGTTTTCGGCAGCCTCGACCCACGGTAAATCTCGAAGGACCCAGCCGAAAAGCATTAGAAGAAGAGCGAGGACAGGGGCGTAATTATAGGGGTAGCGGTAACGCGAGATGCCCGAGGGTAACGCAATTTAACAAGCTTACCTCTCTACTCGGTAAACCCTCTATCCCGTTAGCTTTGGCCAGTGCAACTTGTGACCCACATGCAACCGACGATTAAACGCGACTAAGCTTGCCTTTACGCTGCTAAGATCGTCGCTGGATGTTCGCCGCCGATTAACCCCCGATTCCACGTACACGCATCCTCTGGCTGCTGGATCTTTCGACCTTCCGTTCTGCCAGGTGACGCGCGTTCACCCTCGACCAGCCAGCTAGAAGATCTCTGCCCCGGTTCCAGCGATCTCTCGAACGTGTCGCAAAGCGAATCTTCAACCTGTTGTTCCCGACGAGAATCTGGCACGCTGAACAGATCCAGTCAATTGTCCGCGGTACTCGAGCTCGCGTACAGCGCACCGTTCGCGAAAGCTACGCTCATCTTTAAACCGCTTCACCGCTTCACCGCGACACGTCGACTATATGCACCACGCGATGTCTCGCAGAGCGCATCGCAAAACTCGACCACAAGTTCTTCGCTCGTATCCGATGGTCGGTGTGTCACTTGAACCGTTTCGAACTATTAGCGAGTTGCACGAATCTTTTGTCTTGCCGCATCGTCGAGTCGTTGACAACCTTTGACTCGGCTTCGACGAACGTCCTCCTCATTTAGAGACACTGCAATGACGAAATAGTTGGGGATGCACCGCGCAACTACTCGGCCCTCGAACCGCGGGGCGACCGATGACGTTTCGACGGAGCGACGACTCGCCGGGCGAGCTGTGCCACGTTTCCTTGTTGCCATGTATCGAAAGAAAAGGAAGAGCAAGATGTGTCACGAGGACGGCACTCTGCGTGCTCGACGTTTCTTCCGTACTGCGTCCGGGTCGAGCACCTACCTCGTCGAGTCGTCATCGAGGACTCGACGCAGGCGCCCCAACCAAACCCACCCCCTGTTTCCCGCAAACTCCAATACCACCATCCCCTCTGAGTTGGCCAGGGGGTGAACATCCGACTGCCGAACGCTCTACTCTACTCTGCTCTACTCTACTCTACTCTACTCTGCTGTACTCTACTCTACTCTACTCTACTCTACAGTGACAACGATACCACAAGCATAGCCGCCGTCGGAGGAACAATCGTACGCGATTAGCAAGCTTTGTCAAATGTTCGACAAAGAAAGTCTCCTCGTGGCCGGTGCGCGTTGCAACGAGGGAACAGCCGATGAAATTTCATTCGCGGTGTTCAGCCTTCCCTATGCAACGTCGCGCGATGAATTCGCAGGCGCTGGAATGGAAAGTAGGGTTGCATCTGGATCGCGGTAGGCTTAAGTGCGGCGATACATGCACGTGTGTAGTACGCGGAACACGGTGGAAACGGCTGGAAGGGACTGGAAGCTAGTCGATGAAAGGGCTGCGCGACGGGAAGACGGCGTGCATGGCGGATGGTGCATGGCATGTTCCGCGCCGCACTGCCACGGAGTGGTGTCTGAGTAAATTTCTATGACAGCGTAACATCGGTTAAGTTGCACATGCGCCAGCGTCGGTCCCCATGGAAACGGGATGCGAGCCACCGCGTGTGAATGCGTATTGATTACTCCACTCTTGCTCCATTCCGCGATCTCTTGCTCCTCGTCGTATCTTCTCCTGCCTCCCCTCACGCCCTGCTTCGCCTTCTCTTCTTTTTCTCTGCCCTCTCTTCTCTCGTTCCCTTCGTTCGTCCCGCCAATCGTCCCGTTCCATCCGCGACCTTTCCCCCTTTTTTTCTTCAAATTAGCTCCGTAATGTCTCTGCCCGCACTCCAGCCCCTTTGCATAGACCACGGATCTCTTTCCCCGAGCTCACCCGCCTTCTCGGCGTGTACGACAATTTCTATCTTTCAAATGCACCGCGGTTCCGCCGATTCGTAAATGAATCGCGATCGAGCTAACGAGATTTCATTCGCGAGGACCACGGTCTTCGATCGGCTGACGATTTTAATTAAGCGCAGCTTCGAAGCGGCTCGATTTCTTTCGCTTCAACCTTGCGAATAGTTCACGCACGATGGACAGAAAAATTTGGTAGCGTGTCGCAACCAGATCCGACACGCGATTACTAATTTCGATAGCCACCGGCACTATAAATATCCAGCCGGAACAAATTGTTCTATTGTGCTTTGTAACACTACTCTACACCGGAAGGACCAAATCTAGGAATTTTTCACAAAAGGTTGCTTGCAAAATACAGGCAATGATGGAAAAAATTGTACGACTTCCAGCAGAAGTTGGGAGAACCCTGAACAGGTTTCTATAATGGTACTGTAAAACGTTTCGAAGAAGAGGAACAGCCTTAGAGGGTGTCGTTTCTCGTCTTCCTTTTTCGTAACGATGATGATTTTTTAATCATCGGTTTCCACAAAAACACGAACGTTCGCCTGAAGCTACGGCAACAGGGGAGCGTTAATTAAATTCTTAGTTACGGTAAGAATCCTGTTGGCTCACTCGTGACGCTTTTATTTTCACCGGCATGCTCCTGCGCATCTTTCGGTCATGCTTCGCGATTTACAGGGCCGCACCTGAATCCAAAGTCTCTCTTCCCCGATAAAATATTCGGCGCTCCCGCGTTAGAGCGATCGCGATCCGCGGACGCGATTAACGTCTATCGAAGTAAAACGCTCGATGGACAAGCGCTCGACGCATCGTTCGTTGAGCAACTTTTGGGAGCGAAGTAACAATGGAAAGAAAGCTGGTAGCAGTCCTGAAGGGCAAACGCGCGACAATATTCCATGCGTGACTGCTATATAAAAAGGTGAAACTACTGGGAAGAGCCACTTTTGTTTCTGTCGTCTTCGGTGTAAAGCGTATCTAAAATCTTTGCCTCTTCCAAGCGTACCGCCGACTAATTAGATTTTTACTGCGATGTCGCGCCGCTCTATCTGCGCCTTGCTAACGGTTGGCGTTCTCTGTTGCGCGCTCGCGAACAGCAATGAATTCGTAGCAACTTCCGAACTCGTTAAGAAGCAGCCTCCCGAAGACAAACTATTGGCCAGTATCGTGCGAGCTAGGAATTCTTCCAGGGCGCCGTATCCAAAGGAAAACGTCGGCGCAGGGACAGAAGAATACGACAAGGGTTTCGATAAGCGGCCGAGAACCGAGAACAGAGATAAGTCGAGTGTTGTAAAAAAATGTTCGCGCGCCACGTAACGTTTGCAATCACGATAAATTGAAACGTGCAAGTTCCAGCTGTTGCGGACCCAGATACGGCTCAACGTCGTCCACGCGGCGACCCGACTCTTACTACAACAGAATTGCCGGAGACAGCGGCCGCTATCCGACTAAATTCGGCGAACGTTTGCCCGCGGATAGGTAATCCTTTAATGTAAGATACGTCGCGATTAATCGACGAAAGCGGAAGCTTTATACGAAAGAGATGGCACGCAGATACGGATGGCAAACCCAGGGGCAACCGGCAGGTTTCAACGGAAGCGCCGGAAGACCCGCGGGCGGAACTTACGCTGCTCCTGTATTATACGAAGGAAGTCAAGCAGGAGATAGGTAGCCCCGCTATCCCACAGTTCCAATCTGGCGTTTCAATTTTGCTAACCCGATTCTGTACGAACTTCAGATTCGGTTCCCGGCCGAGTTACGGCGGTGAAAGTTCGCGCAAACCCCCTGGCTACGGTTCGGGGCTGTTCGGAGGATACGGTTACGGTTACGGTAACAGTAACGGTAACGGTAACGATGGCTACGGAGGGTACGGCTTTGGCCGACCACCTGGCTACGGAGGGTCGACAGGCGGCGGTGGTTACGGAATTTCGGGCACTCTGGCTAATGGAGATGAATTCGGACCTGCGGAGCCAAGTTATCCCGATGGAAATGCTCCCACGCATCCGAATATTCAAGCGCAAAAGGCAGCGATTAATTCACCGCAACGTTTTTAGTCGATTCATCGTATATATTTTTTTACTTTATCGCTGATTTCTGTGATTTTAATTAGGCGGTGGCATTGAAGGCATTGGCCGGCGTTGCCTTAATTGGAGCAGCCGCGGCGTTGGCAACGAATCCCGTTCTTCTTCCGCTCGGTGTCGTGTCGGGAAGAAGAAAGCGATCGAATTTGTCCGTCAGAGGCAAAGACGCGTACATGGATTACATTTTGGCGGTGTTGAAAAGAGACGCGACGAAGGTAACGCTGTGGCATTTAAACGGAGCAAGTGTTCCCACTCGGCATTCCGGCCGAGGTTCCGCTTTAATTTACGGCGTATCGTTGAACAGAATTACAGCGACGAGGACGGGAACAAAATGACTCTATCCCCGGCGTGTATCGCTAGACTCGCGTGTGAAATTCAGAAAAATTACTGGCTCCATCCGAGGAGGAATCCGTATCTTTCCAAACGGAAGCCAGAGTTGGAACGTCGTCTCGACGATTTGTATGTATCTTCCTTAACGTCGCGGCGACTTCCAAAAGGGTTTAACAAAATCTTACGCGCTCTGATCTCGTTGCAGGATTCTGAGCAACGTACCCAGGGAGGATGCAGCAAGTACGCGCGTTAAAAAATTGTTAAAAGCGGCGACGTTCGTTGCTTCGACTGGAGGGAACTGCAACACCTTTACGTGTACGTTTGTGAAAACCAAAGAAGCCAAGAATCCATCGATTTTGAAACTTTGAAACTCGATATAGACCCGCCCAAGTAAAAGAAAATAGAAACGTACGTTCGGTACGATGTTGTATCAATCGTTCTGCTCATTTTTGTCGCGAAACAGAGAACATCTAAACGTAAGATTGAGATCGATGATAAATAAATGGATTAGAAGAATGGCGAATTTGATGAACTATGTGTTTAAGGAAACGAAACCAAAAAAAAAGAAAAAACCTTACCCCTTACCCCCTCAGAGGCCGAGAGGCTACCGATGAATGAAACGTCGGACGCGCAGCAATATAGAACCGGGTGCGCCAATGGCGCGCTCTGCAGACGATCGTTGAAACGCGAGTCTAGTGAATGCAACGTCCTTCGGCTGCATAGCATTCACTACGCGTATCCCTCCTCCTTTTAGCGTACGCAACGAGTGGTGGGGCAACGTTCTCGTAGTGGGTCAACGTAGTATTTACGACGCGCTTCCACGAAACCATCGCGCTCAATGAATTACTAGCGCGCGCGCATAATCCTTCGGAACATTTTAACAGATCGAGCGATTTTTTTCGTTCGAGTTGCGACGCACGAATCTCGTCGGAACCTATAAATACGCGTTTGAAAAGTATTTAGACTGTGATATTTTGCTAGGGAAATTTGTTACGAAACGAAAAGGAGCGTTTCTATGTAGCCACGTAAAACCGGTCGTGAGCTGAACGAAACGGAGCAGCGATATTTTGCTCCTCTACGAACGTGTTAGTTTATGTAATAAACGATACACACGTGACTTTGAGATCGAAAAAGATAAGTGTAAGCTGACGTGTCCCTAATGAGGAACAACGTGGTGTTTGCAAGACGTTGCAAAATTTCCTACATGATTCCTAGCTGAGCGAATGTCAGCGAAACGATTTAAAATGCTACTCGACGGCGGATGCTCGTAACGTAAACACAAAGTATTTATTTTTTATCAGAATCTTATCTGTCGGTGTCTCGTAGAATCGTAGTATCTTTTCGTATGCGCGATATGAAAGTTATGTCGACGATTACCACGTCAACGGTGATACTTCTGTTGCGACATAAATAATTCATTTTGTGATCGCGTAAGTGGTTCTTCCGTTTAGGAATATTCGCGTTCCGTCTGATCGATGGATTTACGTTGAAGCACAATCGGAATAATATATCGAGAATCACGGAGGAATGCGCGAGATGATTAATAATAACGACGTTGTGAAAAGGAAGCGTTGAAAGTTTCGGAGTTAAGGCCGAGAACGAGGGAGAGAAATTGGTGTTGAGGTGCAAGCTCGATCGAGAAGGTGCGCGAGATTCCGCTTGATTTCCTTCGTCGTTCTTCATGGGTCCTAGAAGGAAAATGAGCAAGGAAAAGGACAGCGTGGAGGATGGATTCCACGAGTTCAATCACATGCACGAGCGCTCCGATTTACGAGGGGACGAGAAAAACATAGCTATTCTTTTATTTTTATATGTGTTGCAAGGAATACCGTTGGGTCTGTGCGGCTCTATTCCTATGTTACTTCAGAACAGAAACGTTTCGTATCGTCAACAGGTAATTCGCGAGGCTCATGTTACGATTCGCGATCACGATTTCGGTTTTCTCTACCGATCGGCTCGAATAATCTTACGCGAATGTTGCTTTTGCCACCAGGCTGAATTTAGCTTCGTGCAATGGCCCTTTTCCTTGAAACTCTTTTGGGCGCCGATAGTGGACTCGGTGTTTTCCCAGAGATTCGGAAGAAGGAAAACGTGGTTGATTCCTACTCAGTATTTGATGGGTTTTTTTATGCTGCTGCTGTCGAATCACGTGAATCGGTGGTTAGGTGACGATAGCACCAAGCCGAACATCGAAATGTTGACCGGGATATTTTTCGTTTTAAACGTTTTGGCCGCTACTCAAGATATCGTGGTAGACGGCTGGGCGCTTACCATGTTAAAAAGGTACGCGCTTCGATAGCGATACCCCCGTATCCGTTCGCTCGGCTATCGCGGCCTACCGCTATCCGAAAGAAGAAAAAAGAAAAAACGAAAACAAATGCAGCGAAATATTCGAAAGTTGCCGCCGTCCGATTTTCGCGGCCTCTTGCGTAATTTCGTAATCTCGTAATCTCCGATGGATGCGGGGGTCCCGCGTCGTACCAGCTAATCTAATCTCGATAAAATTCTGCATATTTTCTTCGCGTTTTTTAGATGCAACGTCGGATACGCGTCGACTTGCAACAGCGTGGGACAGACCGCCGGCTATTTCATCGGCTACGTCCTTTTTATGGCACTAGAATCTCCTGAATTTTGTAACAGTTATTTAAGGTACACTCCTTCCAACGAAGGCATGCTGGCTCTGCCCGGTAAGCTCGACCGGCTCTGGAATATTCATCGTCAAATGGATGATTTACAATTGAAAATTTCCTCTTAGATTTTCTGTACTTCTGGGGCTGGATGTTTATAATCGTCACCACCTTAGTCGCACTGTTTAAACACGAAGACGTAGAGAAAATGCACAAAGACGGGGAGCTTAACACGGATATCAAACACGCCTACAGATTGCTCTGGAATATCGTCAGATTGCCAGCGATAAAGATCATCATCGTATTTTTGCTAACTGCTAAGGTCAGGAGACGCGCGACGGCGTAGAACGCGTGCACGCGCTTTCTTACGCGCGTAAAAATAATTCAGCGTTTTCGCGATCCGTAGATAGGGTTTTCCGCCAGCGACGCGGTAACCGGTTTGAAGCTAGTAGAGGCTGGCATCCCAAAGGAACAGTTTGTCCTTATGGCAGTGCCTATGATACCGCTGCAAATCTTCTTGCCATTAGCGATCTCGAGATATACTGCGGGTCCGAGGCCTATGGACATATACGTAAAGGCTATGCCTTATAGGTGATTAAAGAGAAATACGTAACGTCTTGCAGCCAGAAGGCCGTTTAATTGACGCTTGCGATCGATCCTTTAGATTAGCTTTCGGACTGGTGGCAGCATTTTTGGTATGGGTGACGCCTCACGTGGTAACGGGAGGGCACGTTCCAGCCTACTACTTCGTAGTTTTAATAACCCTATATTTGATACATCAGGTAAGGTGTAGGAAGGAAAATGGGAGGGGGGGATCGCGACAAGCGAAATTTAAACGCGCCTATGTTCGCGCTTCCCAGGTTTTCGCGAGCAGCATGTTCGTGGCGGCGATGGCGTTCTCCGCTAAAATCAGCGATCCGGCGGTCGGCGGCACTTACATGACGCTGCTCAACACGCTCAGCAATCTCGGAAGTATCTGGCCAGCAACGACGGCTCTTTGGTTCGTTGATCCGTTAACGTTTCGCCAGTGCAGCAGCGATCCCTCCAACGACTGCAGCACGGTAGTGAAAAGGGAGGTTCGTGTCGATCCTTACCTTGCCCCGATCGTTCGATCGCGATCGAGGAGCGAGCTGGAAAGTATAGGAGTGTTGCGCTTTCAGATCTGCACGAACACGCACAACGGGGTTTGCAATATGCAGCTGGACGGCTACTACATCGAGAGCGTGTTGTGTTTGGTGATAGGATTCGCTTGGCTGAGGTGGGGAAGGCAAACGATCGACACGCTGCAGACCAGACCGCTGTCTGCTTGGAAAATCATGCTCTCCAAGCAGAACAGATAACAGTATTGCATGGAAGTTGCAACTCGTTGATACGGTGTCTGTAATTTACTAACGAATGGTACAAATTAAATATGCGTAAACTGATCGCGCGTCGGCTGTGTGACCGGGTAAATTTCCCGCACATCTATAACCAAGTGTTCCAATTTTGTTAACGCAACGCAACAGCAACGTTTTTCGTTTGGCTACTTTTTCCCCAACACGATAAATTGCAGGTGTGCGACGCGATGTTTCATAGAAATTTGGTATAAAGGTTCGTACGATATTCTTTCACATATCAGCACAATGACGGTGTTGGACAAGTACTGCGTTCGTTGTGAGATTATTCGAACGGTACGCGCATACATTCCCTCTTTCGTTTACTTTTACTCTTTTATTCCATCGACACGCGAAATACCGAAGCAGACCGTTTTTTTTTTCTGTTCATATTCCGTATCCGATGCTTTAATTCAAGTTTAAAGTATTCGAGGATAAAATATTGCGACCGTCCGCAGTGCTTGTAAGTCGGTATGTACGAGTACGTGATGTTAATAAAAGTTTTCCATACGAACTATTTTATTTTGCACTTTTTCTATTTGCCGAACTCGCGACGCGAGTTTCGCCGTGTCTCGTGCGACTAGGAATAACCGTAACCAGAAAAAGAAGCTTCCCGCTTGCCTTTTATTTTATTTACTATGTTATCGTGAAAGGAGCAGAAAAAAGAATGGAAAGACATTCATGGTGTATACGCATTTAAGTACTATCTATCGTTCGCGCGTAAATACGCTTCAGAAGCGGAAATGTTTTACGGGGACAGGGTTTCGTCGGCAAAGAGTGGTCCGTTAGATGATTTATCCGCAGCATCCGGGTCGCGTATCGGTTCGACGCGTCTCCTTGGAGTTCGTTGCCCTTCTTTTCGGATGCTTGGAGTCCGGATGAGTGGAGTCGTGATCCGCAATCGATGCACGAGGTGGATCCACGCTCGAGGATGGCGTGGACGTCTGAAGAGCGCGTCGCACTTCCTGTGATTTATATTCGCGCATTACTCTTTAATCGCCCCGCTGAAAACGCGGCTATCGTTGCAATCGTTTGCAAGAGGGATGCAAATATTTACCGTGATAGTGGATTCGCTGTCCAGATGAGATTCGCCGAGCGGCAACAAATGTCGAACCAGGGGAGGCTCGATGGCTCGCGCGCAAACGAACGCGAACATCGCCGAGATTAGAATCAACTTGACCAGCATGTTGCGCGCTTTTACCTTTAAGAGTTCCCTCGCAGTTCCTTCTAAAACTCTCGAGCAAGGAAGGTTTCGCCCTTTTATACTTCCGCGGTGGCTCGTAAATCTTTGTCACGCGGCATTATTAATGGTCGTTGCGCGCACCTTTAATCTACTATCGATACGTCAAATTTGAAGTGTTTTGACCGCGCGTCGTTCCTGGGCAGCGCCGTTAAAACGCGTACGAAACGATAACTTATCGTTCGCGTACTTTGACAGGATGGCAGCGTGCAACGTGGAACGTTAATCGTTGCTGCAAGTATCGTAACTTTCGATGACAAATATTTTTTATTGCAAGACGTACAATATAGAACAGTGGGAATAATTTTGGTATGATTTTGATGAACGAGCGCGTGCACTCGGTAACGGTGGTCGAGTATCGTACATCGTTGCGGCTAAACCATACTTTAATCGTACGTACAGTTTTCGCTTATCACCGTTCATTTTGTACGCGTTGCGATTGCGCGCAGAAAACATTTAAACTTCGTCTCGAAGGAACTTCGCGTTACGCTAAGCGTAACGTATTACTTTATAATCTACAATAATCCTTCTTTCTTTCTTTTCTTCCTTTTCCTTTTATTTTTTGTTGTTTTGTTTGTCCTTTGTTTGCCACGTCTCCGGGTTTGCAGTTGCCCAGGAAGTTGGCCAGCCAACCGTACCGCGACTTCAGCTTCCCGTTGCCATCCCTCAGCTCTAGAAGCTGCAAGAGTGGCGACTCGGGCTTGTCGGCGCCCTCGCTTGCATATAGATCCTGCAAAGAGACGCGACATTTGTAAACTGGAGTTGCACGATTGGTCTTCTCGCGAAGTTACTTTAGATTCCGAGGGCACGACGCTGTTGGAGGTGGTTTTAGTATCTACGCCCTCGGTGTTGGCAGCAGGCCACGCCAGGCTGCTCGGGACGGCAGCGTTCGAAAGAGGCGGGCTATCCTTCTCGAGGCGATATCTCAGGGCATCTCGATTTTATTGAAACAAATTTCTGTTCGAACGATTCGCTACCGAGCGATCCAAAGTCGTTGCTCGCGCATGGAACGCGCAGCTCGCTTCTGAAGCTTTGCGAGCGGATGCGTATTCGTTGCTGGAACGTGGAGCGAGTTAAACGTGAAATCGTTCGATCGGCCTGATGACGAACCCTCGAGCGCAGACGTTTGTCTGGCAAACGCACTCTCGTGTCAGTCCATCGATTACGGATTACAGAAGCAGCTTCCCTACTTACGGAAACCCGTGGATCGGTGAACCGATGAATTGAGACGGAGAAGATCGCAGAGGACTGTGAAATGGCGCCTCCAGTAGCACGCAGGCTCGAATGTTCGATCGATTTAGCTGTGATAGAACTATATTTATATCGCTCAACCACAGCAGCATGAATGAACGTTCGGTTAATCGAGATTGCCGCGATATTAAATGCGCTTGAAGGAAACGTGTCCCACCTCTGTGGCGTTCGTCTTCGTCTAAGCTTTGTGAAACAACATGGATATACAAATAATTCTATAGTTTCTTCATAATAATCTATCCTAATTAATTGGATCGGTTTCATCTAAATCCGATTTTTTATTGCAAAAGTATACATGTCTAAGGAGAAGACGACGTTTGATTATTTTTTAAACTACACTTGAACACCTATTAAAGTAACTCGATCTTTAGATCGCCGCCATTTTGAAACAGTTTCGAATTCTTGCATTCGCCTTAGCGTATAAAAAATAGGGAAGCTTTCCCTTTAAAATCCTTTTTGTTTCATCCAAATCCTAGTTTTTATTGGAAAAGTATGATTGTTGAAAGAGAAGAGTACGTTTTACTATTTCCTAAGCAACCCCCAAACATCTATTAAAACGTCTCAAACTTTGACTCGCCGCCATTTTGAAGCTGCGTGAACGTTTTCAAAATCCTTGCGGTGTCATAATCGGTGAACCTTCTCCTGTAAAACCCTTTTTGGTTCACCTAAATCCGACTTTCGGTTGCCGAGATATCATCGTCTGAAGAGAAGAGTAGTTTTTTACTATTCCCCAAATCACCCCAAAACACCTATATTAAAACGTCCCAAAATTCAACTCCCCGCCATTTTGAAACGAATAGAACATTTTAAAAATCCCTGCCATATCGTGATCGGTGAACCTTCCGCTTTAAAATGCTTTTTGTTTCACCTAAGTCCGACTTTCGGTTGCCGAGATATCATCGTTTAAAGACAAGTATAATTTTTTTTTAATTTTTCTGCGTTTCTCGGCCTCCGCGAACTGACCTACCTCAACATTCGTAGTATTGCGCAGGTCAGTTTTACTATGTTTACTATGTCATTCGTAAGTCCGTGCGCGCCAACCGTAAGGGTTAACATTAAACGGGCCTATCTCGCGAACGAGTTGAGATATCGGCGTGAAACAAAAAGCAAATTAAAGGGCACATTTTTCTCTATCTTCAGAATCATCCGTTCTCCATTTTTCACGATTGCAAGCGTAGCTACGGAACGAAGAACGCGGGGGCGCAGGAATTTTTTTTGAGGAAACTACGAGTCCAAAATTCTTGAAACTTGGTAAGAGATTGGACCCGTGGTTGAAGAAACGTTGGAAATTTTTGCACGGGGAAATACGAAGAACAGCAACTATTATGTGTATATATGCGTAGACTATTATAAGTAATTAGCTTTAAGCTAAACTGTAACCACCTGTATACCACGAGGTTTAAATAAATACACGTTTAAACATAATTAATTGTTCGTACACTTACTGACCTGCTCAGCGATCCTAGAAAGACCTATCCTAATCCTTTAAACAGAAGTATCGTGGTGGAACTTTAATCAAAAAGTTCCGAAGCGAGAATCTCTAAAAAATAGCCCTGAACCACATTAAATTAGTTGTAAGTTCGAAGGATGAAACGTATGGTTTCAGAGAATAGACGAGTTAGCCAGAAACATTGCCGAAGTCCCCAAAATCTAAGCAATTCTTGGAATTTGACGTCACTTCTAAGAATCGGCGAAATTCTTGGAAATGACGTCACCTTGCCATGTTCGCAGAATACCTCCTTGCTCATTATATTCGCCTAATACAAAGTTGCCAAATCGGCCGAACGTTTACTCGAAAACCAAAGAAACTCGAGGATTCATGGAAAATGACGTCACTTCTCGGAATCGCCGAAATTCTTGGAAATGACGTCATCTTGCCATGTTCGCAGATACCTCCTTGCAACTCATATTCGCCTGATACAAAGTCTCGAAATCGAACGAACGTTTGCTCGAAAACCCAAGGAACTCGGCTGTTCCAGGAATTTGACGTCATTTCCAAGAATCGCCGAAATTCTTGGAAATGACGTCACAGCTCAAAACTGTCGGCGACCTCCTCGCAACTTATATTCTCCTGATACCAAGGTGCGAATATTTTTCGGAAAATTTAGTAACATTGTATTAGGCGAACATGAGTTGCAAGGAGGTATCCTGCGAACATGGCAAAGTGACGTCATTTCCAAGAATTTCAACGATTCTTGGAAGTGACGTCAAATTCCAGGAACAGCCGCGTTTCTCACGTTTTCGAGTCAACGATCGGCCGATTTGGCGATTTTGTATTAGGCGAACATGAGTTGCAAGGAGGTATCCTGCGAACATAGCATGATGACGTCATTTCCAAGAATTTCAGCGATTCTTGGAAGTGACGTCAAATTCCAGGAAGAGCCGCGTTTCTCAGGGTTTCGAGTAAACGTTCGGCCAATTTGGCGATTTTGTATTAGGCGAATATGAGTTGCAAGGAGGTATCCTGCGAACCTGGCAAGGTGACGTCATTTTTTGGAATTTTGGCGCTTCTGGGAAGTGACGTCAAATTCCAAGAACTGCTGATCGTTTTCGGACTTCAGCGATCTTTTCGACTAGTTTCCATCAGCTTTGAGAAAAACTTAGACGATCAAACTTGTAACTAATTTAATCGTGTTTGGGACTATTTTTTAGAGTTTCTCGCTTTGGAACTTTTTTAATAAAGTTCCTCCGCGATACTTCTCTGTAAAGGATTCGGACTGGTCGTACTAGTATAGTTGGACAGGTCAGCAAATGTATAAACGATGTATTATCTTTAACTAGTTATTTATTTACATTTTTTACAAATCCAATTATAATACATCTTCCAACCGAAGCTTACATAACTAATAACATCTGTTAAACTATTCGTCGTTCTTTTTCTTCTTTGTCGCCTCCTCCTGTACCCAACTGCTCCAGCGACTCCTTACAAGTTTCCTCGATCGTTCAGGACCAAAGAACGTCGTTGATTAATTCCTGCTTTTGTTTCTCGCTAAATTGCGAAGCTCTGCGTTTACCCAAGAAGCAGGAGAAAGATTGATCTCTCGCCTGTAGCCTCCAAGGAACCTGTATAGACAAGTTAAAATATATTAGGAAGTAATCGCTATACGTAGTCGAAGCTGTTTACAATTGTCAAAAAGTGTCATGGAATTGGTCGTGCGTTGTCTTCTAAAAAAGTTCTTACAGAATTTATAATTACCTGCTGGTCTGCACGAACACGTTAAATTCACACAGGGGGGGATTCACAAAGTATAAGAATTAAAAACGGAGCGCGAAATATCCTCCTCCTTCTATGGTCGCGGACTAATCTATATTTATAGGGGTGCGAATCGCGACGTCGCAAACACGGTGCGCAATACCGAAAGTCGAGAAAATTAATCAATTACTCGTTCCACGAGATTAATTTATGAACTTTTAGAGTTGCGTCGTAAAAGTTAAACCTTCTGGAACTTTATCGAGTAATTTTTAACTACAATTGCACATCGGACAATTAGTTACGGATAATTGTTTCGCAAAATGTCTGCCCCCGCATCGTCGACCCTTCTCTTCATCCGAGCGATGCTTTTGACATACAAAACAGCGGAAAGGCCAGTTAGATGCCAAGTTGTGCTGGCATTTAGTACACTTGTCTCTCAAATTGTCAAATTTGTCTTCGCCAAGGATTATACGAACCAAAGGAGGCAATTTTCGCGATAGTTTGGCGAGCAAACGCGTTTGCGTGGCTGACGGAATCGTTGCGATCCCGTATGCCTGCTGTAAATAATTCTTTCAGCTGCAGCTAGTGCGATTCGAACGAATCGTTGGGCTAATATTATTCGAGTTTTCTTTTATAAGATGTACGAATATGGGAAGTCAACGTTATTCGTTTCTGGTTACCGAACAACATGATTTCCGAGGACGACGTCGCTCGGAGTTCGAAGTTCGAAGTAGCAATGGCGCCGGGCGAATGCAGCACCATCTAAGTTGTTGCAGTATGTACATTGCCGTTCGATATTGGAATATTTAGTCGCATTTCGTTAAATGTGAAATAAGTTCTCGAAGGATATTTGTGCAAGGTAGATCGGCTTCGTGAAATCATCCGGAGATATCGGCCAACCAGTGAAACAGTGTCTGCGCTTGCAAAATATATACTTCACCGTTGCATGATAGATTTGTGGGTTATAAAGGCTTTCTAACCTCTTTCTTTGCGTTCAAACGAAAACAATAACGGCGTATTCCCGTAAAGCTTCCCCGTATCCCTTAATCGATGCCGCGTAAACGTTAACCGACATCGTTTCGCATTTCGCGTACTCCATTTACCATCGCGATCGGCAAAATCCGAATATGATGGATTCTGTAGTTTGCTCTTCGTCGTACCGTTTGTATCTTGCTCCAAACGTTTGTTAACATTATACTTTTCCGTTAGTAACTCCTGCGAACAATAAAGCGTAACCCATCCCTTCACCTCTGCAAAATTGCATGCTATGATTGCTGTGAAAAGTAGGGCAGCTAGTAGGGATTCATGGACAGCTGACCATTAGCTTTTGGAATAGAAAGATAGTTAGGGTAGCCGTGCGATAGTTAACGTGCGCGCAATTTTAGCAGATAACGAACAGAGGATGAGTTATCACCGTGGAGGGGGTAACAAGCCAAAAGGCTTTGGGTTCCCCGGCTTCCAAATGACCGGGTCAAAGAGAAGCGGCTCTAACATACCGCCTCCTCCCCCAAACTCCACTCTAAGTAAACAGGGCTATCACACTATGAATTCTATTACCGAAAATGCTCTGTCCGCGTGCTGGGGAATGCCAAAGAAGCGTAGCAAAACCGAAGAAGAGTGAGTATAAGGCTTGAGAACGTAGAAGAGCATGTAAAGAAGGAATTCGAACGGGCCAGCTAACGCGCGACAAAAAAATTAGATACTTCGAGGACGACGACGATCCGCCGCCATTTTCGTTGGAATATATCCCGGCGCCCGGATCCCCCACCTACGAGTGGATGAAAACGTCGACGCAGAAAGACAATAGCGATAGCGAGGAGGATCCCTTGGACGCGTTTATGGCCGGCATCGACGCGGAAGTTAAAAGAAACAATTACGAAGCTCAGCTGGCGGAGGACGAGCGGAAAGAGGAGAAGTCGAAGGGGTTCAGGGCGGACATCGAGGGCGAAGACGACGAAGAGAGCTACTACAGGTAAGTGGCGTTGAATTTGTTCGCCGCGGCGATGAGAGAGTTGCGAGCGAAGAGGGCGGAGGAAACTATTGGGGCTGTTGCTGTAACAAAGGTATATGGAGGAAAATCCGACCGCGGGTTTGCAACAAGAGGAATCGGACCAAGAAATCGAGTACGACGAGGACGGGAATCCGATCGCGCCTCCGAAAAAGAAAGAAATCGATCCCCTTCCCCCCGTCGATCACACCGAGATCCAATACGAACCGTTCGAGAAAAACTTTTATAACGTTCACGACGAAATCGCTAGCTTAAGTAAACAGCAGATCGAAGATCTGCGAAAGACTTTGGGGATAAAGGTGTCGGGTCCCTCCCCCCCGAATCCGGTAACCAGTTTCGGTCATTTCGGTTTCGACGATGCGCTGATAAAAGCTATTAGAAAGAACGAATACACTCAACCTACCCCTATCCAAGCTCAAGCCGTGCCTGCCGCCCTGAGCGGCAGGGACATCATAGGTATAGCAAAGACCGGTAGCGGTAAAACCGCCGCCTTCATTTGGCCGATGTTGGTTCACATTATGGATCAAAGGGAATTAAAGGCCGGCGACGGACCTATCGGCTTGATTCTTGCACCTACGAGAGAGTTGTCTCAGCAGGTACTTAACTAGTTAACTTAGTCCAAGGTATACACTACCGCTCGTAATTATTCCGACACCTTCGGAAAGAGGGCCGTGTTTCGATCGAGAACGATCGATGGGAATTTAGGTAGCTTTACGGGTGAACTGGATGGACGCGATAGGCGAAGCGCGAAAGGCCGAGCGTTCGAATGATTAGGATCGGTATTGTATATATAGGGGTAGCCGTAGGCGTAAAAGGCGGAAATTCATTGGGTTCGTCGTATTCGTAGATTTACCAAGAAGCTCGAAAATTTGGCAAAGTATATAACATACAAGTGTGCTGCTGCTACGGGGGTGGCAGCAAATGGGAACAGAGTAAAGCATTGGAAGGGGGTGCGGAAATAGTAGTGGCGACGCCTGGTAGAATGATAGATTTAGTTAAAATGAAGGCTACGAATTTGACCAGAGTAACGTTTCTAGTATTGGACGAAGCCGATAGGATGTTCGATATGGGTTTCGGTAAGCATACCGCGTTGCTGTGCAAGCTAACGACGATAATATTGAACCAGGCAGAGATTTTCTTGGCGGATTGCGCGGGATCGTTGGGAAACTTCACCACCCGTCGACAACAGTTTCGTTGTACTTGTTACCGCTCTATTTGATTGCAGAGCCGCAAGTGCGTTCTATATGTAACCACGTAAGGCCGGACAGGCAAACGTTGCTGTTCAGCGCAACTTTTAAAAAGAGGGTAGAGAAACTTGCCAGGGACGTCCTAACGGATCCGGTTAGGATAGTCCAAGGGGACGTCGGTGAAGCGAACGCCGACGTCACTCAGCACGTTATAGTGTTCAATAGCAATCCAACCGGCAAGTGGAGTTGGTTGCTGCAAAACCTGGTCGAGTTCTTGAGCGCCGGAAGTCTGCTGATTTTCGTAACCAAAAAGGTCAGCAATCGTAGCCGCGCGCTATCGAATTCGCCGAACGAGAAGTTCCTCCGACCGCGTCTTTGAACCGTCTTTTTACCGTAGCTGAACGCGGAAGAACTCGCGAACAATCTGAAATTAAAAGAATTCGACGTGCTGTTGTTGCACGGCGACATGGATCAGATCGAAAGGAACAAAGTGATAACGGCTTTTAAAAAGAAGGAAGTCAGTACTTTGGTGGCTACCGACGTTGCTGGTACGTGCCCCGTTGCCTTCGAAATGGTCCTTACGTTACGCGTCCGACAGGTGTCTAAAGCTCCCTTTAATTGCCCGCAGCCCGAGGTTTAGACATTCCACATATCAAAACGGTTGTTAATTACGATATCGCGCGAGATATCGACACCCACACGCACAGGATAGGTAGAACGGGTCGAGCGGGTGAGAAGGGTACGGCGTATACCCTGGTGACGGAAAAGGACAAAGAATTCGCTGGCCACCTAGTCCGAAATTTGGAGGGCGCGAATCAGGAGGTACCAAAGAGTCTGATGGACCTGGCGATGCAGAGCGCTTGGTTCCGCAAGTCCAGGTTCAAAGGCGGAAAGGGGAAAAGCTTGAACGTGGGAGGGGCTGGACTTGGGTTCAGGGGAAGACCGGAAGCTTCGTCGACTTCGGTATTTGTTTGAACTTTTCTAGAACGCTTTTGCAGGCCTCGATGGGGGGTTTCAAACATGTTGCGACACTGTTTAGAGTGGCGGAACCTCGTCGCAGGGATCCAAGGACATAAGCGAGGTGGTTAAAAAGTTAGAGAGGCATGGGCCGGGCAGCGATCGGCTGTCGGCCATGAAAGCTGCGTTCCGCAGTCAGTACAATTCTCAGGTGAGTTTTCGTTCTGCCGGGGAAGCGTACGGGGGTTGAAAAAACGGGCCGGGGTTTGTTTTCAGTTCAGGGCATCGTCGGATCACACGTGGGAGCAAACTATCACGCGGCCTTCGGTGATAATGCCACCCCCGCCGCCCGTGCCCCCCAAACCAAATACGGAGCAGTCGAAAAGTCAGGACAACCAAGCCCCGAACGCGGCAGGAGAGAGGAAGAGAGTGAGGAAGAGTCGATGGGAGTAAGCGCGCCACCGAAAACCTACGATTATTTCGTGTATACCAATATTATTATCGCTGATAATATGCGAACCAGCGACGATGCCGCATTGTTTTATATTATAATAAAATTTAATTTTAACAACCTGCGCTTTCAACTGAAATTCCCTCCCCTTTCCTTCCCTTCCCTTCCCGATCTTTCACCCGAAATCATCCGCCATCGCTCGCCGCTTAAAGGGTAGAGTCTTTATTGAGATATCTTCGATACAAACGTGAAAGAATCGTTTAACATCTAAACGTAATACACCGCTAGACCGGCTTCGATAAAACGCTAAATGCTACGATATAATCGAGTTACAATTTTCGGCGTTCCAATTAAATCGCGACTGCTGATAGTCGACGGGGGTTCGATAGGTAGAGGAGAATTAGTAGAGGCAAAGTTGTATCGTAAAAAGATAATCTCGCGAGTGAGCAATGTTTTGGAACGCAAAAGTATCGCGTCCTTTGTACGAGTTAAAAGCGACTCGTGAGTTAAGCTCATCTTTCTGCTACTCCATTCTTGTTTAATTAGAATTGAAAATCAACACCACCGATGCTTCCTTTCTCGCTGCTCGATCGTCGTCACCATTTTTTGGCTGAAATTAGCTGCTTCGTTTTCTCGGTACCCACGTGTCCATCGATACTGCGCACTTCGAAAAAAAAGTAGTTCTCGAAGATCGCTGAATATGGAGATTAAGTCAAGGACAAGCGTATGACGATCAATCACGTCGAATCGCCTTGTTTGATCGCGCGACGGCCAAGTGGGATGTTAATGACAGGTTACCGTTTGTCGTTCCACAATTTGATGACACACGCTTGCGGATTATTCGTCGGACGCGTCGCTTCGGTCGAATCCAAGATCGAAGATCGAGGATCGCCGCGTGGATTCCGTTCTCCCGATAGCCCGCAAAGTTTCCCCGAGTTTCGCAAACGTTCGTCCTGTTCCCGGTCGGTCAACGAGTCGACGAAAAGAAAGATTTGGTTGTCGACGCTTCCGGCCCGAGTGAACGCAATTGGGGAAGGCCGAGTTCTAGATTCAGTCTTCGTGGACGGGAAGTCTATTTTTTACGGGTTGATGTATTGAGGCATGGCAGGGCTGCTTTTCCTTCTAATCTTCTCGTTCTGCTGCAATCCGTTTAGCTGGCCGACAGGCTTCTTGTTCGCGTCGCTGTTCTTGCTAAACTTCTCCATAGCTCGGCTGTAAGATCCTGTGCAAACTCTGCCCCAAAGTCTTTTGTCCTCCGGGTATTGTTTGCCCTTTCCCTCGCTCGACGTTCTCTGAACTTCGTTTCTTCTTCGAACCTTGCTGGGGTCTTCCTTCTCCAGCGACGCGCTTGACCCCCCGGCGCTGCTTTGCGCCTCCTCCCAGCACGCGTTTGCTTCCGAGTGCACGCTCGACGGCGTCGGACAGCTACTCTCGCTGGACAAAGAGGAGGATCTCGCGAACGACGGTGGCACGACCAATTTCGATTTCGAGTCTTCCTCCTTCAGGTTTAAACTCGAGGGTGGCTCGCTTCGAGCTCGACCGTTCGATCGGCTTTCCCCTTCGCTTTTCTCCTGACCGTCGTACGGCAAGTTGTCGTTCAAGATTATTTTCGTAATCGACGTCCTTTTCCTCAAATTTTCCAGGTTCTCCTTCGGGGTGCTCTGAAAGCTGTCCACCCTTTGCAAAATATCCTTTAGGTTTACGTTCGCGCACTCGGTATTGTACGTCGGTTTCGGTCGTTCCGTCTTTTGTACTTTTGAACTCGGTTTGCCGTTCGCCATCACGGAAGCTGTCTTTTTAGTCGAGTCCTGAGAGCTCTCCTTCATATGGCACGTGACTTCGGGATAAATGTAGTTTGGCAGTCTTTCTTTTTGGCGAGCAGAAGTCGCGATCGTCGAACGATTCGCGTTGGATACGGTCTTTTGAGGTCTGTCGTTGGTCGTCTCCATCGCGTTCAGCTTGGCTTCCTTCACGCATCGTTTGTATTTCTCGTCTATCGTCGTGTCGACGTTGTCTTGAACCGTAACTTCCGCGAAGATGGAATCCCTGCTGATTTGGATGGGCGGCAAGCTAGACCACCGGCCGACAAACGGCTCCATTTGCTCCTTTTCTTCTCTCGCGTCTTCGTTGTCGGATTTCTTCTCGTCGATCGTCGGATCGAGAGAAACGTCGTTGTCGTTGTCGTTGTTGTCCTCGTCTTCGTCTTCGTTGCCGGAGTCCACCAAGTTTTTCAGGATCCCCTCATCCTTCTCGTTCTTCTTTCTAAGCTCCTCCCAATTCTTCCGCGGCTTGTAACTGGTTTTCCGTCTGACGATCTTGGTTTCGCTGATGTTGATGTCCGGTATGAAAAGCCTGAGTGCCTTCGTCCCGGTGGGGAAAGTGACTTCGTTCACTCTCTTCTCGGTCATTATCGCTTCCAAGCTTGTCCTCGAGGCGACCTCCTGGTGTTTGTTGAACGCGGACACAAGCTGCGCGACGGTGTACTTTGGCTCCTCGTTTTCGGACTCGGTCGATCGGTCCTCTTTGTCGTCCGAGGTTGCAGAATTATTCGAATGACTGGAAGCGTCGGAATGCTGTCGCTGGCAGGGTCGCTTGCCGGCCACGAGACTCGAGTCCGCTTCGCGATTTACCGGCGTTTCGTCCGAATCTTCCGTCAAAGTGTCCGACTCGATCGACTTCAGGGAATCTAAATTCTCCTCCGACTCGAAAGCTCGTCCCCCGCTCGATCCTTCTCGATCACTCGTCGCTTTTTCTTCCACCTGTAGACAGGCAAGTTCGCTGGCAACGTCGGCCTCCGTCGCGATCGCTCGCGAACCGTCTTCGTTCCGCGCGTGGACCTCTCTTTCCGCTTCGACGAAGCTTGGAATGTCGTCGCAGGACAGGCGATCCGCGATGCCGCGCGTGGTCGCGTCCGACGCGTTGGACGCGTCTATTTCAGCGCCTAGCCGCTTGAAAATTGGTAGCATGTCCTCGGTTTTGGCTCGCTGATAGCTCTTCCTTCTTCGTCTGAGACACTCGAGGCTTCTGTATATGTCTAAAACCCCTTGGGACTTGGACAGCGACCTCAGCCCGTACAGCTTCTCGCGCGACTTGCTAATTACGGGGTTTATTATCATTCGCGGTTGCAGCGAACTCGAGGTTGCCGACGAATTTCCATTGAGCAAACACGCCTGAGATTGGATTCGATTTAAGCTTCGTATTCTAGACAGGAGACCTCGGCTGAGGCCGTGCGTTAGGTTCGCCTGCGATCTACTTTGCGCCCGGCTGAGCAAGCCTTGGGTTTGCTCTTTGTTGAGCAGGCAGCTTTGGCTGACGCAGCTCAAGTTGGTCCTGGAGGAGTTCAAGCTGGTTCGAGAGTCGGCTGGACTGGGGAAATCTTCGCTACCCTCGAGACTAGAGCGGCTTCCGGTGAGCCGGTGACTCAGGCACATCTCGCTTTGACTCAGCAAACAGTCCTGCAAGCTTTGATCGCACGGATTCGACTCTTGAACGTCGCTCGAGAGATTCGCTTGGCTGCTCGCCTGGCTCAAAAGCGCCGCCCTTCTTAGATTCTCCCGGCTGACGACTCGTTCCAGGAGAACTTCTCTAGATTTCGACAGGTATCTTCTGAGGTGAGGCGATGCTTGCGTAGGCGCGCCACGTAGCCAATCGTGACGCAGGCATTGTTTCGCGGTCATTCGTGCGCTGAAACACACGCGGTCTCGTGCAATACTCGTCCCCGAGTTAGCAATACAGGCCCAATCGTGTTCGCAGCCGCTTTTATAGCTCACCTTGGGTCCAGCACCAAAAGCTTCGCGACGAAATCCTTCGCCTGCGCCGAAATGTCTCCGAACAGCTCCTCGGGGAAGTCCACTTCGCCGAGGGATATGTTCTGAAACGTTTCTTGATCGGTTTCACCGCCGAAAGGGGAGAATCCGGTTAAAAGAACGTACGTGGTTACGCCCAGAGACCTGCAACATTTACAGGAACCTTTCACGCGTCGAGGACGAGGTTCCAAAGGCGAATCTATTCTCTCGCATTTACGTACCACATGTCAGCGGCCAGCGTGATCGGCTCGTAGTGTAGGATTTCGGGAGCTGAAATTACGCAAAATCGTGCAACGTTACGCGGATGTTGTTCGGTTGAACGGCCTCGTTTAAATTCGTGATATCATCTAACGACGTCACTTTTATTCGCAAACGAAAATTGATCGCCCCGTGGGCGTGGATGGCCGAAGGAAGCTGGTCTAAGCTAGGCGAGTAGCTCCAAGCGACGGCTACGTTTACCGCGCGCAGATTTCATTAAACGGGGCAGGTAAAAATGTTATTACGGTTGTTAGGGTTACCGTTTGAGCAGGCGGAGAGTCGGTAAAAATTGGCGTGGAGATTTAATTGGACGAGGTCTCCGGTGGATAAAGCACGGAGATAGGATCGCGATGACTGTCCTCGTTCATTCGAAGAAACGTCGAGCTCGATTAAGATATTCAACGATACGGGCTGGCTCTATTATTCGACGAATCGATACGATCAGCGGGACGAATGGCGCGCATCAATTATATCGTTAACTATGCGGCCTACGACCGAGGGCTTCTCGTTGAATAAATTTTGTAGGCTATTCTGCCGTTACGCGGCTCGACATTGTATTCGAGAGAAACGCAGCGGCTCGACGAGAACGAAGAGAGCGGGCAACGTTATTGGCTGAATTAAAAATGCATCCGCATTTTAATAGCTGGCAATGATCCGCGACAAAGCGCGATTTAAATGCGGCCGACTGTAAATTGCACAAGCAATTAAAATTTGTGACGATGATCTCGCGGAGCGCAGCCATCCGTAAGAGTTTCTATAAAAGCTCGCGTCGCTTTGGGACGCGACGCGACGCAACGCGGCCGTCCATTCGAACAGGATTCCGATAACTGTTCTTTCTTGGTCTCGCGCAAAAACGTCAATGCCGATTATATCGATGCTCGAAACCGTGAGATTGAAAGCGCCGACTGCACGTATCCGTCGCGTTGCCGCGCGTTCCGCATTCGTCATAGCCGGCATAAGGCCGAACGCGGTAGTCTCGGTGAACGCGATCGCGCGATCGGCCTAACGTGTCAATTAATGTCGTCCGTGTACGCGATCTCGTCCCGTGCAGGGCTGGCCGATTAGCCAGGCGAGATATCGATTGGTGGCGATTAATCGGCAGGCCAGAGCAAAGTGCCGACACACCTGTTCACGCGTTACGTTCACCGGCCGCGCGGTGAATTCGCTGCGCAAAGTAATGCGCGCGATACATCATCCGGGTAGCAATAATAACGCGGCCATTTATATTTTCCAGGAGGCCGAAAATTGGAAGGAAGGTTGGCCGCGGCCGCTTTCGAGCGAAACCAGCTGGCTTGTCAGCGCCGGTTAGCGTTCCGCTCGCTCCTTTCTTATCGGCGTACCGAGATCGGCATCGGTAGATCGCGCGCGATAAACCTGCGAGATGAAGCGGTCCAACGAAAAACTGCTACTCGCTTGCTGCTTACCCACGTAATCCGGGGTGCCGAGAATCTCCCGAACCTCCGTCCCCTCCAAGATCACCCTCGATATCTCGAAGTCGCACAGCTTCACCTCGCACTCCGGGAAGCTGCCCATCATCACCAAATTCTGCGGCTAAAACATAAAGCGTTCGCGATCAGTGGCTCGAATTCGCCCGCTTGTCTCTCCGTATCAATTAGTCGCGCTTAATTGAGTCGTTAATCCAGTCTGACCAGCAGGCCTCGCTTTTCCCCCTTTAATTGAATTTTGATCGTAAATAACGCGGTAAACGATACGCACACGATCGCCCGGTGCGCCTTTAACTCTGGCAATGAACGAAAAATGAGCTCGTTAATATTTTTTATGTTCTTGCCTCGCGCTCCACGGAATTCAATTATAAACGAGTTTCGGCATTGTTCAGTTGATTTTCTTCGCGACGCGATGGCCGACCCGCGGCTCGTTCGCGAGACGTCTGACGTCATTTGGATCGAGAAATTTGCATAGGTTGATACTCGTTGCGACTAGAGGTGTACTTTCACTGGCAAAGACACGCGGGGCGAGTTTGCGACACCTGCTAAACGCCGATCCCGCCGCTAGATCGATTCGCGATTCCGATGCGTCACGCGTCACGCGTCACGGCTACCCGATGCAACAGAACCAATTCCGATCTATGCGTCGTATTCTCGTTCGAGATCTTCCGTCACGCGTTTCGCCGATTCTCCGTGATCTACGCGTTCGATAAAAAGTCTCGAGGGACTTCGATCCATGCAAATGAGGCTGCTTCGAACAACGCTGCCAACTAATGGCGAGTTAATCGCGCAATCGGACGCGGCTGTTTTGCGCATCGCGTCGTTTCGTCGCTTCGAAGACTTTTGCTCAGCTGGACGTCTCGTATCGGTGCAGACGCACAATGTTAAAGCGCGGTATTCGGGAAACGCGGAGCGCGCCGTTAAACGACTGCTCCGGCATTGCTCCCGCGTTGCAGCCATTCATTTTTTGTCGGCCCGTTTTATTCCATTTGCAAAGCGCGACGGCGGTTGCGCGTGAATTACGAGTATCGGAAAGAAAGAGGAGAGAAGCGGCGCGGGAAAAAGGCACGCGCGAGTACGTGCAGCGCGGCTCGCGATTCGCGCTTCATCGAGAAGAACATCGCGATCATTTACATAAACACGGCAGATGCTGTTACGATAAATTCGAGCGCGCACGGGGAATAGAATGGAATATTAAGTTTGCCGGCGAACAAGCGCGATCGAGGTTGCGATGTTTGCTGCGTAGCTGTTGCCTCGTTGCCTGGTTGCCTGGTTGCCCGCAACGCGGACGCGATTTTTTTCAAGCCAGAGGACGCTCGCGCGTTTTATTTGCCCGACGAGAGTCGCATAAGAATGCAACCTATATTCGATCGAGCGTCGTCTCGCGAAGCCTAGATTTCCCAACGGCCGGTTCTCCGCGTTTCCTTATACACGTCACCCGTTGCGATTTCCCAGCCTAACAAGTACACGCCGCGCCGCACCGCGCCGCGCTGGATCGCCATCGTTACGCTAGACCCACGCCTCTTCGTCGTTTCGCTCTCGAATCTCCTCTTAGCCAGTCGTTTACCAAATGTGCGTTACGCAACCGATCCATCGATTGCTCGATTCACCGTGGCACGGTCTTCCTGGCTTTGGCGTGCAGGTCCTTGGAGATGCGATCGCGTGGGCGAATCTGAATATGCAAACCTTCTCTCGGTAGTCCCGGCACGCGGCTGATAAATAATGACAAAAGATGTAAAAATAATCCTGGGGCCTCGCGAGACGCGCAGTTCCGCCACGGAAGCATCCGCGTTGCCGCTCGCGCCTCGAGATTCAAGGGAAATCGGCCGACGCGAGTCGGACGCGTCGCGCAAGCCAAATCATCCCGTCCCGTCTCGTCTCGTCTCGTCTCGTTTCGTCTCGTCGCGTCCCCCAACGCCTCGCTCTCCCGTTGATCCACCTTTTTATTACTTCGGCCGGCCGATCGAAGAAGACGCGATTCGGATGGATGTTGCCGAATCCCACGAACAATTTCGACGTGGGCCGAAGCAACGTGGACCGCGTCCGAGATCTCCGTGCTCCTCGAGGTGTTTGCCCGGATAAAAAATGTATTTACACGGCAGCGTGTCGCGCGAACGATTTGGCGAACACGCTAATTTGGTTGCGCGTTTCGCGACAGCCGGTGCTGGTGTTAATTAAGTTAGAACTGGAATGGCGCGGCCTTATTAACCGTGCAGGATTGCCCTTTTAAGCGCGGTGGAAAGGAGCCGAGGCGTTTGATTAAATTTCCTCTCCTCCTCTGTTCTGGTAAATGTCGCGAGGCACTCGGAGGTGCTCCAGTTACGGCGAACAGGTTAGCTGCGCGTATCTACGGACACGCGAACGCAGCTAGTGATTCATCGAGCGCAAGCTAGCGAGCTAACCAGAATGCAAGTATTCCTCCGCGATAGAAACGTGGGAGCTCGAGCGCGGTTCGCTTCTTCCTGTGGTTTCTCTCGAAAATCCAGCCATCCGCTCTGGCTTTCTCGAGCCGGAGGCAGGCCGCTTTCCGAGCAGCCGAGACCGCTTCGGAGGGAGCCTCGTCGAGACGCTCGGAAGACGCAGCTGTCCTCTAACTTTGCGCCACCATTCTTTCCTTTCTCTTTCGCGGGAATTTTGCGAGTTATCAGTAGGTGCTCCAGTTATGGCGGCCAGACATAGGTATCGAGCGTTCAACGAGATAGGAACCAGGTGTGATTCACCGACGAAGCCAGGGCGTGGTCGCTCCACCGCGAAGAGCGTGGGGTCTCACCGCGTTCTGTTTTTCCTCCGCGAGTCTATCCCAGCCACGGCGATTATGATTTTTCCCAAACACGACGACGCGCGTCGATGGAAAATTTCGTCCTCGGGTACGCGCAGGCATTCGAAGCGAAAAGATTTCGAAGGCGAGATCCGAGAGGAAGAAGGGAGGATCGGAGTGGATCGATTTGCGCGAGACAGCGTATCGGGTACGGTGCAGTCTGCGCCGAGAGACAATGTAATTGGATGGATTCGGCGGTGGATATAGAGAGGTGCAGCTGGCTGGCATACACGCAGCGTACGGAGTACAGAATACAGAGTACGGAATACAGAGTACGGAATACGGAATACGGAATACGGAGTACAGAGTACAGAGTGGCCAGCATGGCAGGGCATCGGTCGCCCCGCACCTCGCGTCCTCTCCCTTTCATACGCGCCCCACTATATCCAAATACGGTGGTCGAGTGTTTATGGAGCGCGGGAATAATGTGAGTATCGTACGCGGCGCACGCAACAATCGTCCGCTTTCGCGAACTGTGAATCGCGGATCACGGATCAAGGATCGAGAATCGTGGATGGTGAATCGAGGATCGACAAGCTTGAGAATTTCCACTGGTCAAGGTTGACGGTTGCCGCGCCCGGCGTTCCGTCCATACCGATATCTAAGCTCGCCGACGCGACGCGACTGGTTCAATTTCTCGCGGAGAAGAGAAAGACTCGCTCGGTCGATTAAAGTTGGCACGCGCACGAAATTGTTTCCGGTTGTACGCGAAGCGAAACGATGCGATGCGATGCGATGTGATGCGATGCGATGGAGCGAGCACCTTGGCGGAGGATGTTGTTCCGTGGTAAAGGCTCGTCGACCTTTGGCGAATTTCTCGCGAGGATAACGAGAAGGAATCCTTTTATCCGTGGCGACCCCGTCGCGGATCGAGTCGTACTTTATTGCGAGTCGCGGTTCCCTCTCTTCCCGGCGATCGTACATGGCTCGCGCGCGAGCATCGTTTCTGGCTTTGTTCGAAAACGAAAGTTGTCGCGCGGAGGGTGTCGTAAAAGCGAGCGAGCAGCTTGTATCGGAACGCGAGGCAACGAGCTTCGCGAATCCCGCGTGGAACTCTTAATTACGGGGACGCGATACTTTACGAGCGTTGTAGGCGCGCGTAAAAATCGCCAAAGCGAAGTTCCCGAGACGGCAAGACCGGTCGTTCGTGCCCGTTAAGAAAGACGGTCGCCTCGACGGTGGTTCCAGCGACAAGCTGAAAATACACGACACGGGCTTTATTCGACGACACGCGGCGCGCACTCGCCGACCACGTACCACGTACCACGTCCGAAACCTTCTTTTTTCTGTAGCGCACCGCGCCGGCTAAAATGCGTTTACGTTTCCGCAATTGCTGAAATAAAAGACGGCCGTGTATCGGGAGGACGCAATAAATTGGCGGGGAACGAGGTGGAGGAACAGGGCCGCGGCGCGCATCGGGCTTTCGTTCCCGGTCGTGTTCGAGTTCCAGCGGCTTTTTTTTCGTCGCGTCTCGCTTGGCCTGGCCGTTCGCCAGGAGGTTCCGAACCAGCACCGCCGTGTATCTCCCCTTTCTTTGTCCGGCAAACGCATAAAAGGCAATTCCAATTTGTTTGCCGGCCATTTGCCGCGGAATCGCCTTGCCCGATCGTAACGCAATTAAGCGGCACCTCTTCTCGTAGCCGCACACCTTGGCAGCGCGTCGCCAAACTTCCCTTTTTCGTTTCGCTTCGTTTCGTTTCGTTTCGTCTCGTCTAACGTTTCCATCTCCCCGACTGGATCGCGGTCGAATTGTTTCGCGATGCTTCAACCTGGACTTTGAGAAGCTGCAGGCGGCGCGGCACGGCGTTGCGTTAGGTTTAGCGCGCGCGAGAGAAGGAAACGGTCGAAACTATCCGGTGACGCGACGTCGGGCAAAGTCGGTTCCGGGATCCGGATATACGAGAAGCATGACAAGTTCGCTTCGACCTTTTATGGGTCGATCTTACCTTGATGTCCAAATGGGCGATATTTCTCTCGTGGAGGTAGGCAAGTCCTTCTACTAGCTGCCTCACAAAGTGCACCACGTCACCTTCGAGGGGCACCAAATCGCCGTCGATGAGCGTCTGCAGATCGCCTCCAGGGGCGCTGAAAAGTTTCAAGTTGGATGGGTGTCGGATGCCGCGACCTAAAGCCGCCACAGCCGCCGATACTCACTATTCCATAACCAGAATAATTTCCTTCGGGGTCTCGTAGACGTCGTGCAGTCGAACGACGCGGGGCGATTGCGAGCACAGAGACAGCAACGCGATCTCGTGCCTCAGCTCGGCGCTGCAGTCCGCGTTGAAGCGATTTCTCGACGAGTACTTGGCAGCGTAGAGGATGCCGGTGGATCGAGATCGGCACCGATACACTTTCGCCCATTGTCCGCTGTGGAACGACGCGCAATCGGTTAGCGTGGTCTTTATCGCCGGCGATCAAGCGGGGACGAAGCTGAGGATGCCGGGCGAAGCGCGCGGCACTCGTAAGATTCATCGGCCGCGTAAGAGACGAAAGCAGCTACGAAATTTGGTCGGCCGTCAGCCGGATTTTTACGATCGTCGCGTCGCGGTGAATTCCGAGCGTCTCTGGTGTGCGTGGACAAGGTCGACGCCGCGGCGCCTCGCAAGGCTGCGCCCGCACCGCGCGTTCCCGACGCGAAGCTGCGAATCCGCCGCTTTTACGCGCGTTTGTCTCTGCTGCGTTGCGCGCGCGATAAACTTTATTGCGCAAACGTCCCACGCGCGCGACCGCTTCGGAGCTCTCCCGGTGACCGCGTTCTCGAGCCGTCCGGGGAACCTCCGACCGTTCGCCGTGACACGACGCGGCCGATTTTCATCCGGCATCCAGGAAGCGTTCGCGGGTCGTAAATTTGCAGGGGAAAGTAGACGCCCTTGCTGGGCTATCTTCGAATCCTCGAATCCACGAATCCACGAATCCACGAATCCTCGAATCCTCGTTCCCCTGGCATCGCAATTTCACCGACGTCCTTTAATCGGACCAGATAAGCGCGACAGTCGTAACGAGCATCTGATAGTGGGTGCAATTAACTTTAATCGTTTGCGCGTTGAACGGACTGGCCTACACCGGACTGGCGAGCCTCGATTTTCCAAGCCCCTCACCCTCGCAGCCGTGGCGCGCGCAATTTTTGCGCGCCGTTTGCCGTGGATTCAAGGCCCGTTTCTAAAAGTAATTACCAGGTGTGCGCTGCTGCTCGAGCCGCGCTTGCTCGCGATACCGAATCGCACGCATGCTCACTGAATCACCGACGTACACACGGATCGGGCAGATCGCGCTATATACGGTAGAAGCCGCGCGCGTTCGTCCGACAATCGGGACGATCAAAGCGTCTCCGATGATTAAAGATCGAAGCCTCGCCAGCGCTAGGAAAACCTCGTCCAATCTCCACCTCGTCTTCGTCTTCGTCTCCGTTTTCGTCTTCGTCTTCGTCTTCGTCTTCGTCTTCGTCTTCGTCTTCGTCCGCCGAACAATTTAAGAAAATTTATCGCCGCCGTTGCTGGCCACTTTGATTTTATACCCTTGTTTGCATCGCCAGCCCCGCGCCGAGCAATTAACCGTCGACGCGAGCTTGTCGATCACCGTATTAACGTTTGTCGTTTCGCGTGTCGACCGAGCCGTTGCTTTTGCTCCTTTTTGCGCCAAACATCCGCTTGCCTTTCGCGTCTCGACGGTTTCGGCCAGAGAACGTGCTCGCTAACGAGCCGCTCGAAAAAAGCCCCCCTCGAAAGTTGCAAATTCGAAGCGAAATCGAAGTCGGGAAACGCGATACCGGGAATAAGGCGAATAAATTTGCGGATGCAACGAGTCCTACGCGGTATCGCGAAACGACTTTGCAGTTTGCAGTTTGCAGTTTGCAGTTTACAGTTCGCAGCAGCTCGCGAGCAAATCCGCTTCATTAAGGATGCAAAGTCACGGGAGGGAATTGCAGTGGATATCGAGCAGCCGCTGGATTATCGATGCACGCTGACAGTAGGTTACGCCGCCCGTTTAGACTTCCATTAACATATCCAATAAATATGAAACGAAGTAAAGTTCACCGGCTGCTGTTCCCTCGATTCCCGATACGTCCCTCGCGTCTTCCCAACCAAATCTACCGTCGTTTCGAATTAACGATCGGTAGGCGTCGATCGCGCTGGAAAGTTACGAGCCGAACGATCGCTGCTAAAGGCCGACGCAATCGCTGTCCGACACGGTTTGCTTTTTACCACGGGGACATCTGGAGCGAACCGCTCCGCCAACGGAATTAACATATTATCGCTTTCGGTTAGCCGTGCTCCGCGTCAAGCCTCTTCCACGTCGCTATTCCCCTCGTCCCCCTTCCATGCTTCTTCGGTGTCACCGGCAAATCGCGATCTCTTAAATTATTAGCGGGAAATCGCACGCCGCCGATATATCATCTTTCTCGTCGATTAACTGCCGCGATTCGACCACGCGAAATACTCCTCGCGGAAAGCGATAAGACGAATGAAGCGTCGCGATCCGTTACGGCGAGGCGTTGATTTGGTTCGAGTGCGGGGGTTTAAAAGAAGTGGCGTGAACGTAAAGCGTCTTACTTTGCGAATGGCTTCGGGTCGATCTCGTAGTGCTCGGTGATGGGTCCCGTCTTCACCACCCTGGCGAGCTGAGCCTCCTGAACGAGAACCAACCCCTCCTTCACGTGTTTCTCGCTCCACTGCACTCTGCACCTTCCTCTGCATCGGTCCTCGTTCCCGGCCCTGTCGCCTCCGCGTTTCGCTTTCGCGTTCGCGCACTTTCCGGACGAGGCTTGCAAGTTTCGACGCTGAGGCCGCGGCGATGTTTTCCTCGCGGACGACATCGTCGGTGACTGATGGTTCGGTTGGTAGATCATGTCAGCCGAGCTGCTCTTCGTTCGGTCGGGAACTCGTTCAGCGAGCACGGTCGAGCATAACGATGGTACTCGCCCGATGCTTTGGCGGACCGCGGAGCGAGACCGAGTGCCAGGGCATCGAGCGCTGGAACAGACCAGATTCGTTACGGACAAAGCGATCCGAAGAGGAGAGGAGCTCTATCCTTGCCACCAATCCGACGTACCTGCGCTCGATTTCCCGACCAGCAAGGGCGGCTTCCGAACGCGTCGATCGAATCTTTCGGTACTTTCGGTTTCGCTGGACTCGAGGCAGCGACTCGACTCGAACGAGAACTCGCGAAGGTACGCGCGATGCACCGAAAGAAGGGCGTCAAAAGTTCAGCTGGCAGGCAGAAGCATCGCCGGCGGAGAGAGGTGAGTTGGTTTGGCTGGTCTGGACGCAAGATATCGGCGGCGATGTTAGCATCTCGAGCTGGAGCTCGAGGCGAGCGACGGAGATCGCCGTTGCTACGAGAGATCGCGAGCTCGACGGTCGAACGCCGCGGCTGAAACTGGCCACGAGTTGCCGAGAGACCACAAGCTTCGGCTTCGTTTCAGCTCGCTCCTCTTTTCTTTCTTGCCGCGGAGTCGCTGGACCATAGACTACCGTTCCTCTCGTTCCCTCTTTCTTTCGAACCGTCCTCCTTGGTCGCTCGTCTCCACCCTCCCGCCCCTTCGGCCTCTCCAGCCGCCGAACTCCGTCTCGTGGACTTCTCTCTTGTCCCACTCCTTCTTCCTCCGGTGGACACGAACGCGGTTGTCGTTGCTGCTGCCGCCGCTGCCCGCTGCCCGCTTCCCTCTGCCCGTTTCCCTCTGCCCGCTGCTCGCTGCCCGCTGCTGCTTTTAGCGCTGTTTACGCCGTCACGCTGCTGGTGTACCCCGTCTCTGACGTAGGTGGTGTCCAGCCGAGGCGCACCGTCGAGCACCGTCGTAGATGCCCGCCAGCCAGCGCATTATGCATGTGCATAAGTTGCGCTTTCAGGGAAGGAGAAAAAATCTCGCGGATCCGAGCCGCTTCCTTCCTAGGTGGCTCGGCGCTGTTCTCGCTTCGCCAGACGAGATCCCGTCCTGGACCAACGATGCTCGCCTTCTGCTCGTCCTTTCCGCCGTTCCTTCCTTCTCTTTCTTTCTCCGCTTCGCCGGCAATCTATCATTCCCGACTGTTCCGAACGATGGCTGGGAAACAAAGCGGCCGATAATTTGTTTCGCTTTCGACGAAACACCTGTGCAGCGGCTGATCGAAACGCGCTGCTCTCGCGGGTCGTTGAGACCTCTTGCCGAGCGATGGACGTGTGGCAGCTTATTCGAGGGCTCGAGTCGCGGCAGTGAAAACAGATATAAAGCTCGATTGTAAGCGCGTTAATATGTTAATGAACGCGTGGGGGTCTTACCTTCGAGATTTCCATGTCCGATTGTATCGCTTCTTGGAAACGAGACGAGGTGTCGATCTCGATTCCAGCCGAGTATCGCGCCGCGCGAGCTCCGTCATATTTCCCAGAGCGTTCCGCATTGTCTCGGGCTCTGCGTTTTTTTTCTATCAATTTTGCTGGAATCCTGCGAGCGCTCTCAACAGGATTTCCTCGTCGAGACTTCTCTCTAACGTACATGGAAGATAAAGATTCCGCGTTTGCTTGTCGGCGCTGTTATGGATCGGCGACCGCAAAAAGAACAAGGATGCTCGATCCCGCGTCCAAAGGATACTCAAAGGTCTTTCCTGATCGAGTCTTCTCTAAGGAGAAATCGATTAGCGAGCCGCGAGAAACCAGCGACGCGACGCCCCAGCTCGTTTCCGGGGCTGGGAAAACAATCGACGAGCAAATATTTGTCGCCTTGCTCTTTGTTCGCGTCCGGTCGATTTCCCGTTGACGTTTCGATCAGCTGATCGGCCGGCGAGATACGCGCGAATCGCGTATACGTGGAAGCTGGTTTCCCCCGAGTATTGGCCGCGGAGAGGAAAACGTGCGAGCGTCCACGAGAGCGCGAGACCGCGAGAACGGTGACAAGCAATTAGTACCGACAATTAGCAGCGTCGTGTTCGGTCGCGATCGTGCCAAGGATACGTGCTCGCTTATATCCGCCGCTCGTCTACTTTCAATGACGAATTCGCAAGCACTTTTTTGCGGCTCCCCGTGACGTTCACCTTCGACGCGAGAAAGAAAATGTTCTCTCGCGCTTCTCGTTAGCTCGGCCGACAATCATCCGACGAGATCCTAGCGAAACCAAGAGAAATTGTAGCCGTTGTCAATCACGCTAACGAGAGAACGAGATAACGAGATTTCCTCGTCGACGTTTCCTTCCGCGCCGCGGCTCGACCACCGAGATCGAGCGTTTCGCGGAACAGGCAAACGTTCGCGTCGATAGCCGACTATAATGTTACTCGCCGACCATTCGCTGGCTGTCTGCGGGTATTAAAGTCGCGGCGCGGCAGAGAGATTTCGGTTCGCGAGAATCCTATTTCGTATCGCGGAGGATCGACGTACGTCACTGTCGCCTTGCCGGAGAATGGAAGGCCTGTCAGCGGCGTAATAATGCCGTTAGCGCTGGAGAATCGCCGCGCTGCGTTGGCAAGGATTCGCCGGCGGCGTTATTCTTTCGAGAGGGAACCGTGTTCAGCGCAGTTCGATCGACGATCTCGCGGAAAACTTCCATTTAGGGGATAAACTAGGAACGGGGAGCGCGAACCCGAGGTCTCTTCTCTCGGGACAAACGATATCGCTTATCCCCGGACCGGTGAACGCCGCATCGGCCTGCCTAATGATTTCTCTTTATAGCTTTACCGGCAGCTGCAATAAATTCAAGCGACGCGTCATTGTTGGCTCTCCGATGGCTCGTTACTCGCGGCAACGTCCTCGATTCGATGCGTCGGTCGCGTTTCGCGGCAAACGAATCGTAACGTCTCACTTTTATCGCGGAAAAATGAAAGGCAGCGTTCGGGTCGCCTTCTGGGCAACGTTTCATCGAATTTACGTCTCCTCTGCAGCGATTGAAATTGAAACGCGAGGGGTGCCTCGATCTCTATCTCGATCTCGATATCGAATGCGACGCTGCGGTGGTCCTTAATCGACGCGCGACGCGGCTGAATAGAAGGATCGCGTCGGATCGGAGCGGCGCGACGCGCAGATCCAGAAGAGGGACTGAAACTCGTTAAATCCGCGAGGCAGCCAGCCGCTATTTACACAACGAAGGAGACATGCGCCGGTATCCGCGGAGAATGCAAATTATCGACTACCATAAAGGACGGTATGATGCGTGCACTGGTTGCTCGTAATGCGCGACGTGCGCAGCATGCACGTGCAACTTCTCTACGATTTACGATCCAAGAATTAGACACAATAGGAACGAGCGACTCGTGCCTAGTAACCGAGTTACGGCCATACTTGGGGGCCGATTAACGTCCGCTGCCTCTGGACATTGCCAGAATTTGCAAGTTCCCCCGTTCCCAACGATACGCCGCGTCTATTCGGTCTCGTCCTATCGTTGAACCGTTTCCCCTCCCCGAAGCCTCCTCGTTAGAGGTTATCGTGGCAAGGCGATCCTGCATCGGGAACCCATCCATCGTCCGCGCTCGTCGCGTCTCTGTCGCTCGATCCTCCCTCGATATGCGTGGAAACCTTCGCGGTACCATGAGACTAAGGAACTCTTGCAGCGGCATTTTTCCGCTTTACGAGGCATCCGACCTTCCATTTGCTTTTTAACGGGCGTTCGAGTGGTTTCCGCTAATGGAAAGACGCCTGGGGCTGGCGTCTCGTGGCGCTTAGGACGCGCTAAATCAACGCCCGGCAAACGTTCGCGGCACCCGTCGAGGTCGAGCGAGCCAACGAGTTCGCGCTTTCCAACGATGATTTGTTAATTAGCGTGCAGGCCAACCCTCGTACCGTCGAGCAGTCGAGCTGCGGGCGAAAAAAGAAAAGCGACGGCGCGGCAAGAGTAAACGGTTGCCGACAAAAGCGCTGCGTTCCCGCTAATTATAGGCCTCTGAAATTCCATCTTTGTCCGCGCTACTTTTGCCAATTTATACGTGCCGATTGTTCGCCTCGGTTACCCTTGACCGCCCAGACGTCTCTGCGCGTTGAGCAACCTCCCGGATCGCTGTTGTGTACCCGTTGCTCTTTCGCCGACGAAAAGCCCCGAAGAACGCGCGCCTATATACCGTAATCGCCGCGTCGCGCTCCGACTTTCTAAAAAAATCAATCATGCTGTCTGCGCGGACCCGGATGTCTCGATCGAACTTTAGTCGGCGCCCGTTTTCGAGATTCTTGAACGTGCAACGGGTGAAGCGTGGGCGCCCTTTCAAGGCGAAATTAACGCGAGCGCGACGCGCTTTCGATCGCGCACGTTGTCAAGCCGCCAGCCACGGTTTCTCCTTCTGTTTCGACTTTCGTGTTTCGAGTCTCGAGTCTCGAGTCTCGAATCTCGAGCTTCGAGTTTGGAGAGGACCGCGCGGAATCGCCGATCACCGATCCACGGCAATGGGCGCGCGACGGGGTGGGTGGTTGAAATTTCGATTACGCAAGGAACTCGGTTGCTGGTTACGCAACGAGTGGAATGCCGGCACGTAGCCGTGGTATCGACCGATCGAATGGTAGCGTAGGTCCGTTGCCGTTTAAGCGACCACCTAAAAACCGCACAAACGTTCAATTATCTGTTATCGGGATAGAATGGGATTAGCAGCGGCTTTTGTCCAGGCAGGAAATCTTGTCGGTGAATCACCGTGTCACCTGGCTGCTATTAATGCCCGCCTATTTATAGGATTAAAAGAAAACCGACGTTCTTGGTTAAGTTGGCTCTCCGTATGGAAAAACGCGGTCTCGGCGAGTCCGCTTTGGCGATCATTTTCCGCGAACCAAACGTCCGCGCTGTTGCTGTTATACGTAAGTATGTAAGCGCACGTATATCTACGTGTAAATGTACGTGTACGGTGAGTCAGACGAGCAGAGCTTCGAATGATTTGCGGCATTTATTTCGCACGTTATTAAAATTAATACAATGACAGAAGTATTTACAGAAGGTCTCCTTATAACGTCTACATGCGCGATTCTTCTCATTGCAATTAACCTCGATATTAATAACATTACAGCGATAACGTAGTAATAATAATAATAAGAATAGCAATACGAATAATAATAATTACGAATGATAGGTGATTAGATGGGAGAGGGGGGCGTGGCCGAGCGATAAAAGTGGAAACGGTGTGTTCTCCTGCGAGGGCCGATACGCCAACTAAACGGCACGAGAATAAAACGCGATACGCGAGCAATTAAATACGAGACCGAACGGAAAGTAGACGGAAAGTAGACGGAAATAAATAAGCAGGACGAAATTGGCCCGGAGAAACGACGAACCGACTCGCTCGGACGCACGCCCTTCTCTGCCGCGGTAGCAAAACTATATTACAGGTCTCTATGATTTCTTTGATTCTCGGAGGCAATCGTGAATTCGCGCAACACACTCGTTCTCACGTTCTCTCGTTCGCTCGTTCTTCACACTTCACACCCTGCGACGGGATATCGGTCGCCTCGGCTCCCGAGTCCCGTGTTCCCATCTTCGTGTCGTCGTGCGTCTGCGCGTTTCGCGCGTCTACGCGTCTCCGTGTGCGTCTGGAAATTTCCGCGGACGAACGCTCTCGGTAATGTTTGCGGTGGTGTTAGAAATTTCGATAACGATTCCTCGATCCACGAGGCTCGGTTCCACAAAACGGCGACGCAAAGTTATCCGACCGATCGCGATTTTCCAAACGCGTTTCCGCGTCTCACTCTTCCGTTCCCTCCGGTCTCCGTTCGGGCATCTCGCGTTGCTGCTTTCGCATCGTCGACGCGCGACTCGTCGTTTCGATCGTGCGCTCGTTCCTCCTCCTCGAATCTTCTCGTCTCGTTTCTTCATCCGCGTAATTTTTTTTTAATAAAGGCACGATTCGTCGGATGTTGCCGCGGTACGGCGGCAAAGAAAATCAACGAGTTCGAACAAGAGGACGAGCGAATATATGACTAGCATTTACGGACCGCACCCTTCCGTCACGGAAGTTTACGCTGCACGAGATTTTCAGCGTTCGCCCTTACACATTGTCTACGTAAAAGTCTATATTTGCGTATTTGATTTTCGCGAACGGCGAGGAGTCGAATTGATCGCGATTTTATTTTGTTCGATTCCTCGTGAACGAAACTCGTCCCTGAATATGCGTTTCAGCGGCTAAGGCATCGATTTATCGTTAGTGCTACTAACGGCAGGTGCAACCCTGACTCGTCGGGATCCGATAGATCTCGACTGGACGATCTTGGTGGGAAGAACAGGAAACAGGAAAGAGGGAAGAGGGAAGGGGGAAGAGGAGCAGGGAAAGAGAAAAGTTACGGGAAAAAAACAGAGGCTGTTTCGGTGGTGTGGCGCGATCCTGAGCGCGTCGAGAGGATCGAATCTCCCTCGAGAGACGCTATCGATCCAACGAGAAGAATTGGAGACGCCTAAAGCTAGTCTAGGCTCTCAATTTCGATCGATTAACGGCGCGATTGGTAAAATCGTCCGTACGACTAAGGCACTGTTCGAATGGTAGAAGTTTCTTTGCTCGTTCACCGCACCAGACTCTTCTTGGAAGCATCGATTCGTTCTCTCGCCACGCTCCTCCGTCGTGCACGCGATGATTTTTGCCGCGACGCAACGACGCGTGTTTCCGCGACGAGATACTCTGCTGCGAACGGCACAAACAAAAGTGCCCACTGCTACGAGAGCGTTCTTGCTCGCGCCAGCGATCGTCGCGCGCACGCATAAATATTAATACGCCGGATTCTGCCCCGCATCGTATACGTGTATATTTACGCGCGGGCAAATACGCTTACGATTCGCGTACGCTATCGAACTTGGCCGACCGACGCACGACTACGCGACACGCATACGCGCGTCTCTTAAACGCTTAACGGTAAAGGCACCCAGGTTATCGGATTTAGATTTCAGCGAGATCCATGGAGCGGACGTGCGGGTAATTCGAGTTCCCAGTATCGTCACGATCCAGGCCCGATCGATAATATTATGGCTAGGTTGCGCTCAGCGTCGAGTTGCTCGCCCAGCGATTTTCCGATTCTCGCCTCCCTTCCCCGCTACTTTAAAATTCCAAATGCCGCCTGACATATGGCTGACATTTGCCAGTTACGTAATACGCGCGACTCGCGAGGTTCGGCCCCTCGTGCAACGCCGCGGAGAAGCAAACGAGAAACGAGGCGATCTTCTACGGTGCGCCGACTTTCGTTTCGCGAGCAGCGGGCAGCTAGACGCCGAGAGCGCGCTCTTCTTTCTTCGCAACTCGAAAGGACGCGGCTGGTCAGTCTATCGGTAATGGCAGACAACGAGCTGTCGGACGACACGCCTCCCTTTCTCGCGCTCCATCCTTCCAATCCTTGCACCGCCACCTTTCATCCAATCGTTTCTATTTACAGCCTACGAATTTCCCTTCTACTCTGGCGTTCCGCGCGATAAAACCCTCGAAACTCGACGCGCGAGCAGCATCTTCGCTCTCGTAGAATCTCGGTCGTCCGAAACTATTTACAACGCGCGCCGCGACGGATCGGTACCCGCGAGTTCCCCCCTTCCCTCGATATTTACAGCCATCGCTCCGTAGCTCTGAAAGCCCGATCGCTCGATCGGATACCGAATCCTCGTAACGCTTCCCGGTACCCAACTACGTACTGTACACCGTAAAGTAATATGTACAACAACGGATGCCGCGACTCTGCGACTCTGCGACTCTGCGACTTTGCGACTTTGCGAAGCGATCGCGGATCCGGACTTTGAAGCTGCTCGAGAAAGCCGTTCGCTGACGCGAGATGCGGCTGCGTCTACGATGCTCCGTGCACCTGAAACCGTCGAATCCGCGCTTGCACCGACTCGCACTGTACTTCGCTGTATCTGGTGTACCTGCCAGCTCTCACAGGCTCGCGGATCACCACCAAGTTTCCGCCCCTCTCGCGAAGCGCTTCCAGGCCGGTCTTCCCGTGGACCGTCGGTGGAGTGGAGGCTTTGCCGAACTTGGCGCTCGACGTTTCCGAAGAGAAACGGCTCAGAGCCTTGCTTACCACCCCGTTGCACTCCCTCGGCCATACCCTCGTCTGGTGTCTCTGTTCCCATCTGTCGGAAGATTCCGAGCTGGAAATTGGAAAGCTGGCTCTACCTTGGCTCTTCCCGTACATGATAAAATCCAGCGAATCGTCCGAGTAGATGCTGCTTCGGTCGCTGGAGCTGTCGGTGGATATTTCGGAGACGGAGTCGCTGCCGCTGTCGCTGCAGTGCTGCTCCTCGCCGAGGATAAACACCGGCGTGCACTTGAACACCTCTCCGGCTGGCATCGTGTGCGTGGCCGTCGCCCGCCTCTGCGTGCTGCTGTTCACGTTCGAGGAAACCGTCGTACCCGTCGACGAGACTGGCTCGATTATTACTATTTCCGTGGCGGAAAATTTCTGCGCCAGCGAATCCATGTTCTTCTTGAAGGTGTCCCTGCGGTCCGAGCTCAGCCCGAATCTGGCAGGCTTCGGCGACAGCTTCGACTTGGAGTAGAGGTTCTCGGTGTGCGAGGAGACCGCTCTGTTCGCAGTCGGCTTCGCTTCCAATCCCTGACATACGCCGGACGATCTCTGCTTCTCCGAGTCGCTCTTCGCAGCGCTGCAAGACATCATCGTCTGTTGCTCGGAATTCGCGCTCGATTTCGAGCACTTGGTTTCCGGCAGCGCGGTATCTTGAACGGAGGACTGGTCCAACGACGGGCAGGCGGGCGGAGACAGCGGCGGCTGAGGTTTGTCGAACGTGCAGAACCACGGGTGTTGCAGGCATTCCGTGACGGTCAGGCGTTCACTGGAAAACGAACAAGGTTTCGATTAAGCTCGACGTTGCTGTACGTTTTCCGATCGCGCAGATACGCCGCGCCGCGTCCGCGTGCGAATCCGTCTTGCTCCGCGCGACGCGTCCCGTCTGGTCGTGACTTCCCGATCGGTCGATGCCGCGACTTCCGGCAGGAGCCGCGGGACATCTTGTCTCCGGTAACGCAGGCTAGCCGGTTGCGCAACTCGCGAACGTGGAAAACGCGCGAGCAAGAAAGAAGGCAAGAAAGGAAGAAAGAAAGAAAGAAAGCGGAGTAGCGGACGCGGCGGGTCGAGGAGGAGAAAGGGGAGCGAAAACGACGCGTGTTCTTGCAGCGATAAAGCACACGCTGGCAAGGAGATAAGCGCGTTTGGAGTTAGACGGGCGAGGATATTCCGGATGGGAACTTCCTCCCAGCTGTCCAACTGGTCGACGATAAGGAAATCTACGAGTTTTTTAGCGGAACTCGTTCAATGAGCCAACGTCCTTCTTCCCGCTTCGAAGAAAGTCACCGCCGGTGGAATGTCGATCGGTTCGCTTCCACGTACCTGCGACCGATTCAGGAAGCCGAACGATCGGGTTTCGAAAGCTCGCGTCTCCGAGAAGGATCGCGCAGCGAACGAAACTGCGTCGCGTCGCGTCGCGTCGCGTCGCGTCCCATCGCGATTGCCCGATGGAGGAGCGACGCGGCCGACGGCCAAGTATTATCGGAGAGCCGGCTACCGAGAATTCCGGCACTGGTGAAACGAATGCCTTCGAAGAAGCGTGGTCGCGCAACCTACCGAGAACGTTTACCGCTTACCGCTTACCGTTTTACCTCGAAGCGAAAGAAGATAGGCCGCGCAGAGGCAGCGCGTGGATCTCGAGAACATTGTTAGTTAGGTCGCGTACGTTGGCATTATTTAGCTTCTAGGAACGAAAGCAATCGCGTTACACGGTAGACGAGACGTTAGATCGCGACATTCCGATGCCGACGCGCTCCAACCGAGCCGACCGTTACGCTTTTCATCGGGCAATAGCCCAAAGAATTCCAACGGTCACCGCCAATACGTTTCTCGTCACCCTCGTTACTCACTTTGGATCCTTGACCATCAGCTTGCGCATGAGATCGCGCGCCTCCTCGGACACATCTTCGAACAGCTCCTTGGGGAAATCTAGATGACACCGGCTGATGTTGCAGAACGTGTCCTGCTTCGTGTTGCCCCCGAACGGGGAGCATCCCGTTAGCAGCACGTACAGCAGAACTCCGATGGACCACATGTCGGTTGCCAGGCTGATTGGGTCGTAGTTCAACACCTCCGGGGCTGGAACAGCCACGAAACACGACTCGAGGTTAGAGCCGAGGCGGCAAAGCGAGACGCGAGACGCGGGACTCGCGTAACGAAGAACGGCTCGTGGGAACGGTGGTAACGTTTGCGTTGCCTAACAAACAGCTTCGTTCGCCTCGCCTCGTCTCGTCTCGTCTCGTCTCGTCTCGGCCACGGCTACTCCGTGCGACCGTTAGACCCGAGTCAAAAGTAATCGCACCGGTAATCGCGGCCCTCGTAAACGCGTTCTCCCGCTCCACCGAGCCGTCCCAACCCGTCGGCATCCAGCCACGTGCGGCTTTCCTGCCGCTACTCCACAAGTGGCTTGTTCTGTTCAATTATGCAACCGCCCTGTTTCTCTAATGGAATTACGCGCTACAAAACGACCCGCAAACTTGATCCACCGTGCGAATGGCTGGTCACTGGCCACTGTGGCCACTGTGGCCACGGCCATCCAACGTCACCGGAACGAGTCCCTCTTTTTTCCTAACCCCGTCTCACTCACCGACATAATCGGGCGTGCCCAGAATCTCCCGGATGTCCGCGCCATGGCTGATGTACCGCGAGATACCAAAGTCGCAAAGCTTCACGTCGCAGTCCGGGAACTCGCCGGTCAGGACCAAATTTTGGGGCTGAAACAGACGAATCGACGGGAGTTAAAAGATGCTACACCTTTGAAGGCTATTAGGGGGAGGTTGCGACGGTGGGAAGGTTCGACTTGAGTGGGATTGCGCGGAGGAAAGGAAGATTCCTCGAGACACGGCCGGTGGTCTCGCGACCAGCGATTTCCAGAATTCCCTTTCTCCACCGCCAGCAGCGGAGACAAAAGGGCTCGTTATTTTCTTTCGTCGTTCCGTGTAATTGCTTGCAGCTCGCGAGAGCTCGAAAGGAAGACGAAACGATCATATTTTATCCCGACCTTTGCGATCTTTGCCTCGATTTCGCCGGCTGCCAAAGGCCAACGTTGTTTCGTATCTCATCCACGACGGTTGCGGCGAGAATAAATTATTTGGGGCGATGTTGCGATGGCAATTATCACGTGGCTAGCAGGGTTCGATGGGAAGGGCAGCGAGGAAAAACGTGTTCTCGGGAAGGGAAGAAAGCGGTAGGGCGCAGCACGGTGGCAGGGTGGCACTGGCGACCGTATGGAGCACCGCGCATCGGGGCAGTTTTTTTCCACCGACCGTAGCAGGGTTTCAGCGATCATTACACGCCTCGTGCTTACGCGATACCACTTAATTAAACCTAGCTAATAAACGACGATTCTCCGATGCGTTGGTCGCGTAATCGGGCCAATTAATCGTTCCGCGAGCCCGTGTACTAGCACGTCTTTTTTCCTTTTCTCGTCGACGTTTTCCTCCAGCCCTCGCAGGATCGCGAGTACGCATTTCGGAGCAGAGGAGCACGGAACTGCGGCAGATCGCCGCGCGGTGTTTCCACGTTCTATTAATTTAGCGACACGCTATTGTCCCACACGTGTTAGGACAATCAGCCGCTTGCAAAGCGCGCGGAGAATGGATTGGAAACATCTGCTCGAGAGTTGGGGTGGAACAACGCTGGCCGAACGCGGTAGGTAGCTGCGAGCTGCAAGGTGCGCTTTTCTAGGGAGGTTGCGTTGCAAGGGTGCAATTAGTGGGTAACGATTGTCGAGCGTTCCAGCGGGTACGCGCAGTGCCACTTAATTAAAATAAAGCACGACTCGAGCTGGTTCGCCAGGTAATCGATGCGCGTAATCGCGACACTCGAGTTCGCGTGGCCGTTTAACAAGCTGCCGGCTAGCGACGCCGCGGCCGCGTCGAAGGTCCGACGATCGCTTCTGAAAACACACGCGTCGCTCTAGCTAGGAGGTGGTAAACCGGTCGGGTAGCGTTGACAATAGGCCAGCAACGAACTTTCGATGCTGCTCTCTCCCTTTTTGCCTGGCCCGCGTCCGCTTCGGTCTCTCTCTCTCTCGGCTGCTTCTCCTTCTCCTTCGCCGCGCGCCGAGGCAGAGCATTGTTCGATTGTTTCGAAAGGAAAGAGTTCTCGGGAAGAGGAGGAAAAAAAGGATCGAGAAAGGAGCAGGAATCGGTCGGCTAGGCCGCGTCGCGACCTTTCTTCGCGGCGATCGTTTGCATTCGCGTCGCGGGGCTTCGGCTAACCGTTCGAACGGGACACCCACGCCGCCCATTCGTTCGTGCGTTTATCGCCCACGGTTTCGATCTCGCGAGAAAACCACGCTGCGGGAATTCGTTCACCGTTTTATCGACTCCGCTTCGCCGAAAGAGTTTCTCAGAGCCGCGTGACTCGACGCTTTCAACGTAAACATCGCGCGCCGCTGCAGCGATAGCAAATTGACACCTGCGGAGAAACTAAGCAGCAAGCCGCGTAGCGTGACGCGAGCGTTTAAAGAAAAGCCTTTCCTCTCCGCTCCACTGCTTTGCCGCGTTATCTTTGCCAGTCGCAGCCTCTTTCGTGATCGAAAGCAAACGAAAGGGGTTGATTTTCCTTGGAAATAGTATTCATCGAGAAGGTAATAGAGTGGAAAGCGACTGGATGGCGTGCGCGCTCGTTCCGCGCGAGGATACGCTTTGTACGTTACGTTTCGTTATACCGAGTTACGAGTGGAACGTGACCGGACTGCGTCGTCGCAAGATGCTCCACGTCCGGCGAGTAACGCTTCTCATTCAAAACTGCTCCCGTGAAGTCGAGCTCGTGGAATGTTTTGTTCGCGTGGCCCCCTATTCCTGCCGCGATTCCCGCCCCAAGCTACTCCTTCTCGACTCGATCCCGTCCAACGAGTCCTATCGATACCAACTCCAGCCTTGTCCTCTTTCCTTCTGCGCTTTCAATTTTCTGAATCGTCGAACGTGCAAGCGCTCTCGAAGCGAAGCTCGCCGCCGCGCCGCCTGCTCGGAATCGTCCGAGTTCCGGAAGTCGTTCAATAAGGAACAAAGACATTTCCATAATCAGCCATTACGAGGTTCCTGCGTCGGTGGAGTTTCGCGAACGTTCTTCGGAGCTCGTCGCGAAACGCGAGGCGCGAAACGCGAAGCATGTGGTCGATTGTCGGGAATATTATTGGCACGCGAACGATTTCCTTCGACGGAGATGCGAATGCGGCGAGGCAGACTCGGCGACGCTCTCGTGCAGCGCATCGATCGAGCGTGGCTAGGAAAGTGTAACAGGTGAGCCAGTTGCCGGAGAACGGTCTGTCGGATGTCGTCGTTTAACGTAACGCAGAGCGATAGCAAAAAGCCGCAGGAAGGACGCGAGCCATTAAGCCAGGGTTATCCACCTTTTGGAGAGAGAAAAACGTGGCCCGAGGCGCGTCTCACGATGCCGCGCGTCCGACGACGGCTCGTCTTCCAGGTCGGCGATCGAATTTTCTGGAATCGAAGGCTGCCGGCTGGACGGTTGGAATGCGAGGCACGCGCAAATGTGCTCGCTAACGCGCGCGGCTGCAAGGCAGAACAGTTTTTAGCCAACGGACAACGAATTTATGAGGATCCGTCTCTGGCGTTCATTGAAACTTCCGGCGGTTGAGAAAAGGGGGAAGCGACCCTACGCCGCGCGGCCAGACGCGAGAGCTGGTGAACCAACCGGTGCGCCTGTGTGCGCGTAATGCGCGTGGTATGCGTGCTCGTGAAGCAGCCCGCCGACATGAATGTAACGCGGTTCAGGTTCGGGGGAACGAGTTGCGAGAAAGAGCCGCTCCGACTGGCCACTGGCCAGTGAACGAGCTCGCTTCGCGCGATACGAAAGCGTGCCTCGATCAATTTATCACCGCCGATTGACCGGCGCAGCGGCGCAGCGGCGCAGCGACTGCAGAGAGCCGGCCGCTCCGCGGAATCGTTTCCGCGTAAACGCGATTGTTTGCTCTTCGTTGCGGCCACGAGTCGGAGCGCAAATTTAATCGGTGCTTTATGGTTGAAAGGATTGCGGTTGCCGGGTAGAGGTGGAGAGAAAGATGGAGAGATGGAAAGATAGAAAGAGAGAAAAGAGAAGGGGATCGAGCAGTCGCTTTTCCCTCGGCGCGGCGTAGCAAGTATCGATTGCATTTTTCCTTGGCCCGTATCGCTGCACGGCTGCACGGCTGTACGGTTCCGCGGCTCCACGACTCCGCGACTCCACGGGGCGGAGCTCGGTATCCCATTAAGAGGCCGATGAATCGATTTCATCGAACGTTCCGCGCTGCCTAATGAACGAACCGCTCCACGCTCGATGCTCGACGCTTGACGAGCATCGATCGAGGAACGCGCCGCCCGAGCGAGCGAGCCACTGACCACGGCAGAAATGGAATTCTCGGTACAAGCCTGCTCCTCCAACTCCGACTCCGACTCCGACTCCAGCTCCAACTATCAAGGCTAGCCGAGAGTTCATTGATGAATCTCTCCCTTTCTCTCCGGAGGTCGATCGCCTCGCTTCCCTAGAAAATCCGCTGAAAAACCGGCGCTCGGTTCGCGAGAAAGCCAAGAATAACGGCCACTCGGCTACGCTACGACATTGCATTGGCTGGCTGTGCACCGAGTCAGCCGCGCACCAATTTCAAACAACGCGATTATCGGAGCAAACGCAAACGCAAACAGAAAAGTAGACGGTCTTTGGCGCCAGTTTAGATATCGCGTTTATTATTGCATGCCTGCCGATCGTTCAACCGGTCGTTTCCGTGAGCTTGAACGAGCCGCGACATTCCTCCGCTAGAAACGTTCTCGATCCATCGCGCCGACCTGCGTGTCGCCGCTGGACCGCTGGAAAAGGACCGAGGGCACGAATTAACCGTTCGGCGAGCACGTCTTTGAATGAAAGGTTTGGGGAAACCGGTAGGAGATTCGGCGAGCGAGATTTCGCGAGAGCGCGAAACCGGCTTCGACATGGCGGCTGCGGCGCCTGAAACCTCGTGGACGACGGCCGACGAGGCCTCTTGGAACCGGGCCAAAGAATTCGCGTGCATTTTTCCATTCATAACCGCGAGATCTATATTTAGGTCAGGCATATCGCTTGAATTCGTGGCACGGCGATATTTTAAGATGAACTGCAGTGGAAGCGAGGCAGCGTGGACGCGAGCCACGTTGATCGGAGTCGGAGCGCGGGCAAAGAGGAGAGGAGAGGAGAGGAGAGGAGAAGAGAGGAGCGATGCGAAGCGGAGTGGAGGAGCCGTCGAAGCGAGAGCGATGACTTCTGGAACAGCGAACGCGTCGAAACGGAAAGTTTAAAAACTGGAGTACCGTTTTTCCTTTCAAAACGGGCGCGATCATTTCCATTCGGCCACGCTCTCGCGATCTTCAATAGCGCGGCTGAAAACGAAACGCAACTCGTGGGTCAGCGAATGAAAAACGCGCTGCCGAGCCGGCGAGCCGCCGAGCCGTCGAGCCGCTAACCAAGAAAATATTTTCATAGCAAGATTTTACACGCTGGCGCCAAACGGTTTACTTTCGCGAGCTCGGTGGTTTATCCACGTCGAAGGGGGAACCGTGTGATTTAAAAGCACCGGGGGACTTTCGCCTATCGATGGGAAAGCGTCTCCGCGATTCCCTCGACGAATCGCGAGGTTTCCAAGTCCGCGTAAACGAGGACGCGGAATCTGTTCTTTTTGTCGTTCAACCGAGCCGTTTCGCGTCCCCGGAACGCTCGCAATTATCTTATCGTTTGAAAAACATCGCGATAATTCTGGCGGATGCGTAATCGCTGATATCGGAGCAAAAGAGCAGATAAGAGGATGCAAAGGACGTTCGGAGTGGCGCACCAACGAGCAACGGTTTGACGCGCAAAATCAGCGTTACTTTATTGCGCAAAGTATCGCGTTTCCTCGGCTAATTCAATGGACCGCGTTCGACGTTCGACGGTTTGCAGAAACGAATTTAGCAGCATCGCAGCCTCTCTTCCTCGGCCGTAATTTAGTTAGGTACCCGGTAACCTGCATCTCCGCAAATTGCTATCAATTTGCGAAAGGCGGGTAATTGGGTTGCATAACCGCGATCATAATCCGAGCCGCGTTAAGCGGAATAAAAAAGGAGGAAGGCTGAAATACGCGACCCGGTGCGTGTGTCGCCGAGGGAATATTATTACGACGACTTGCTCGCCTTGGCTCACCCATATCGATCACACCGATAATCGATAAACGCGTACCTGTATACCTACGCCTCTCGTATCTCCTCGTATCTGTCCGCGTCGCGTCGCGTCGCCTCGCCTCGCCTCTCACGCCTCGCGTTCCGTCGCCGCGCCGAGCCGAGCCGAGCCGAGCCGAGCCGAGCCGCGATGCTCGAGTCGCAAATTGCGAATCGCAGCCACCGCCAAATAAGAAAAATCTCGGCTGGTCTCGGTTGGCGTGTGCGTGCGCATTGCGCTTCGTGACGCGCATGTAAAGCACGCTTATCTCGAGCCTCCAACACGCATCACCGTTCTCTCGCGCTCGCCGTAATTTAAAGCGATTTATTGGCAAAATCAGCAGATTTATCGACGGATAAAGCCGGGGTAATTATGCAAATACGACGATTCATTTTCATCCACGTTGGCGAACTCGAGACTTTGTTTCGACGCGGCTGCGCGGCCCTCGTGCTCGAGAAATACGTACATATGTATCGCGGTTTCCCGCGCGTATCGTTGCAGCGATAAAAAAGCCAACGGTAGAAGAAGAGGAGCCGCATCGAGTTATTTTCGAACGAAAGTTTCGCGGCGAGACGCGACTCCCTCGAGGCTGCTACAAAAATAATTTCCAGCCGGCAGAAACAGCCTATCGGCGGAGCCAGCCTTCCTTCCTTCGAATTCCATCGCGATGATTCTTTCTTCCTTCCTTCTGCGCGTGCTACCTCTGTTATTCTTCTCTTAACGAACGACACTTTGTTACGATAACGAGGCTTCGCAGGAAAAAAGCCTACGTCCCCCTTGCCCCTTCTGCATTCCAACCAGAGCGTCTCCACACTTTCTAGCAAATATTTGAATTCGCGAGAAAGTTACTTTCCGTGGCAACAATGTGAACGCGTCCCGGGGAAAAGTCCAACGAATTAATGCGACCCTCGTAACTCGTGGACTACTCGCGACTCGCGATTAGCCACTCGCCACTCGCAAGCGGTAAAATCGACAGACGCGGCGGTACGCGAATTCATCGACGCCTCGTAAGGATGCGAATCGCGTAACCCCCTTTCGACGACGATGCAACAGTTTTCGCGCTCGTCCCGAGCCTTGGCAAAGACCACCCTATTACACGGATACTTTTACATAACGATTTGGGTCGTTCGCACCGACCGCGACGCGGAACACGTTGCGCCGCTGAGAAACTGCCAGCACCGCCCGAAATCTCGTCGTTTCGTTGCCAACCAGCTTCATTTCCTCGCCCGGCTCGATCCTAGAGATTAGCCGCCGCTCGAGCCTCGCCTACCGTTGCTCTATTGTCATTTTTTTTCCACTGGGACGCGCGTGCCGATTCTTTCCAAGGGTTTTTCAACTCGGCGAGAAAAAGCGTAGATAAGAAATACCATATGTACAGGAACGACGATCCAGCGGAGCTCTTATCGAGTTGTTAACGCTCGCAGATAAGACTCGAGACTCGGCCGGAATTCCTCGTTTCGTCAACCTTCCCCGCGTCGCAAAAATACCACCGGAGCGTAGCAGAAACTGAAATGCTCACCTTGATGTCGAGATGGGCGACGTTGAGGGAATGCAGGAAGGCTATGCCGTCCAAAATTTGTTTCAGCAATCTGGCGACCTGTCGCTCTTCCGGAACTTCGTCTCTGTCGAGGATCATTTGCAGCTCGCCACCGGGGGCCCTTCGCAGAGAGAATAGAACGCTTGGAGTCCGATCGAATCGAATGCAATGGGATAGGAGCGTATTCGGCCGGCGGGCACCGCGACAACAGCGCGTGGCAATCGAGCGCGATTGCGTCACGGCATCGACGAGCCGCGATTGCTTCCGTAAATACCGTTCGGTCGATGAAATTCAAGCGTCGCGCTTGCAAAATCAAATATTTACGGCGCGACTGATAGCAGGTAAAGCAATCAACGGGTGGAATTCGCGACGCGAGAATTATCGCCTCTGCGAACGCGAAGCAGCAGTTCCACTTACAATTCCAAAACCAGCACCATCTCCGTGTTCGTCTCGAACACCTGATGCAACGACACTAAGCGGCAGCAATTGGCCGCGGCATCCAGCACCGCGACTTCGTGAAGCGCTTCCGCCCTCAATTCCTGGGCTCGCCTCCTCTTCCTCAGGAACTTTGCGGCCCACTGTCTTCCGCTGGATCTCTCCCGGCATCTCCTCACGGTCGCGTATTTGCCCCTGCAACGCAATCAAACACACCTCGTTAGAAAGGGATTACGCGAAGCAAGAAGAAACGAATTACGAGGCGGGAACTCGTCGTTCTTCGGAGCGAGCGTGACGAACGAAGACGTCACGAGTGAAGTAACGTTGCGCGAGGAAGTTGTTCGCGTAAACGCTTTACTTTCGCTCTTCCGTTAACGAGCAGCCGCGGACTCGGTGCTCGCGCTCTTCTAATTACGCTCCACGCATCGAAATCACGCGCACGCGTTTCTACTATATTCTCCGCTTCGCAAGTAACAAATGATCCACCGCCGTGGCTGCGTTAGCGATGGATACGGAGCGCGCCGCGATCGCGCTGCAACTTGCAACGGCTCCTCGTAATCCGATGATCTAAACAGCCACTAGAAAGCGAAGTTGCGCGGCCAACGCTCCTGCCGAGCGACTCTTTCGATTCTCGGCCTCTAGTCCTAAGACACACAACGGTGAAAGCATCGTCCTTAATCGCGCGAGCCTCGCTCCTTTTCGCCCCGCCGAGACTCGGACGTTTTTCCACTCGGCGAACGCCTGTTCTGGGAATCATTTTGGCCCGGACCCGGTTCGATGTCTGTGGCGAATTAAAGGAAACGAGCGACGCGCGTTCCGGGTGCGGGAAATGCGGACAGGTATAGAGCGTATAGAGAGAGAGAAAAGAGGGAGGGACGGGCAGTGTAAGCGTCATTAGGGAGCATTGTTCAGAGGTTGGCATCCCACGGAGTAGATCGAGGAACGAGACGAAGCCCCGGCTGGCTCGTCAACGATCAGCTATGTAATTCCTGTTCGGGTACACGAGGCGATCACCGCGGTCACTCCGCGCGGATACTTCCGAGCGGAAAGCACGCTGCGCGTCGCTTTAATTATCGAGCAGCATAAAACTGCTAACGACCGGGCTGATTTTGCAGCGGGAAAAATGTTACGGTGCCGAGCAGCGTGAGATCATCGATGCAATTATCGGTGGCATTAACCTGGATCGGCTGGATCGGCTGGCTGGCCAACGGAGCACCGCGAACAAAAACTCGCGATAGCTTCGGCGATAAAGTTTGCACTGTTCGCGTGCGCTGGGCTTAAGGATTTTTGTAGCTCCGGCAGGTTATCTTCGCCGCGTTCCGAGTATCGGCATCGACACTTTTCACCGGATAAACTGGTTGCGGGATCGACGTCGCGGAACGGCATACTCGTGTCTCGCGTCTCTCGATCCGCGTTTCGCGATTCGCGATTCGCGATAGATCTCCGGCTGTATGCAAGCTGGTCTCCCAGCAGTGAGAACCACGGCTGCTCTAGGTATGTAGGTTGGCAAATGCCAATAGCGGCTGACGATCGTGGGTAGGCTCTATCGAACGGACTCGTTATCTGCGTTCTAATTACAGACCGTACTCCGCGTACTCGCTGCGCGTATACCGCGTACAGCACGTAGAGCGCGTACAGCACGTATGGACAAAGGGAAAGAGAGACGCGCGTTCGATACGGTCCGCGTTTCAGCCTCTCGGCTGGCCGCTATCGAGCCGCGCGATTCCCCGGCTCGAAAGGGTTGAAAAGAGAGGACGGATCGGTCGGACGAAGGCGTGACGAGTATGCTCGCGGCTCGCGGTTCGCGGAGGAAAGGCAATCGGTTTCGGAGAACGGCAGATCGCGATAATTGCAGGTTATTTAAACTTTCATTTACCGGAGGGTTCTAATTTCCGAGGAAAACGCGGCAACAGCGCGGGGAATCGCTTCGGTGTTCGGTGTTTGGTGTTCGGTGTTCGGTGTAATAGCAGCGTCGCAATCGCTGTCGCCATAATATCAGATTTACAGTTGCGCCATTAGGTGGCAAGAGATTGCGAGGCTCCCTTCCACGAACGTTTCCTTATCCTGCAGTCGTTTCGACGGTATTCCCCGTTCCTGATAACTCGATTAAACACCGAGGCCCCGCGATTATTCACGGCTTGCCCTTTGCAAGCCCCGAGTGGAAACGTTTCGATCACGACGCCGAGCCTGTACGCGCCGCGCCGGCTGGAATGCGATCGTGGACAGAGGTAAAGAGCTCAACGTAGCCTTACGTAATCGACGTAAACGCTAGGAAACAAGTTCAGAAGTCGAGGAAGTGAACGCAGGCTGAGTGCGCGCGTCGTGGCTGCATTGCTATGCGCGTGATCTCGATTTCCCTGGTCGAGCCCAGGTCGAACTCCCACGCTCCGTTGTTGCCGCGCGCGTATGCACGATTCTCGTAAAGATCGCGCCTTCCTCCAACGAATCGCCGCCACCTTCCAGTCTAATTTGTCTTGGAAATGCGATGCAGCGGCACAGTTGAGCAAGCCTGCTGCGATATTACGTTCGATTCGTGCTCGATCAGCTCCGCGATCTTCCGTGAAACCGGCAACTTCCAACTCGTCCCGTCCCGTCCCGTCTTGTCTCGATCTCGATTCACTCGATTTCGACTCGCTGGAATCGAGCGCTCCGCGCCGCGATGGCTTGAACTTTTGCGCAACAACGCTCGGCGATCGGAAAACGCTCGCTCGAATAAATGCTGCGAAACTATGCGAACGACACCCAGGGACTCGCGGTCTCGCGGTCTTACGATCTCGCGGCTGGATGACGAGCAGGTTCCAGCGCGCGGCACCAAGCCGAGAGCAAGAAATCGAAATTGTCGTTTTCGTCCCCTCGAGGTAGCACCTGCGAGCAGCCGTTCGTTACGCCGCGCCGGCGAACAACGTCCCCGTAATAGCGCGGAGGCAGCTGGGAGTAGCAACCAACAGGTGGTGCGATAAATCGAGGCCGAAATTTTACGCGCGACCGTTACGGACTGCGTTGCTCGCTCCTAACTTAACTTAACCAACAAACGGCAAATGCCAGGCGCGAAACGCGAAACGCGACTGGGAAGGCGATTCGTCGAGGAGAGAAGAAACTTTCGCGCTCTCCTCGCGGGACTGCCGTGACGTTAATAGGGTCAGCGCGCGTATCGGCGAAGCGAGATTAATGTCCGAGTTCGGTGCGTCGATAAGGCCTGGAGACCGGAGATGCGGTGAATTTTAAGTGGCTCGGCTCGCAGTCGCCGCGCGGCAACGCTAGCCGAAGGAAACGAGGTTGATTGGAGGCCTCTAACGAGAAGTCTTCGGCTCTACCTGCCTGTCCGCGTTCGGATTTCTCCGCGAAAATTCAAAGCGCCGCTCGGCAACTCGTTGGAGGTTAATTACGCGGGTGCGTTAAGCGGTAACCTTGAAAGGTATCGCGACGGCAACTCGACTTTCGTCTAAAGTCTAAGCGAACACGCGAGGAGTCGCGCAACCGTGACTGTCGCCGACAAGACCGGAGCCGGTACACTTGTCCGACCACATATCTCTCCTCTCCTCTGGCTTCGACTAGCTCGACGAATTTGTCCACCGAGCCGATTTCATTATCGCGAAAGAGAGCACAAGCGAGCTCGCGAGAGGACCGAGATTCCTGCGCTCGATCGAACGACAGGTCCATCTGTAATGGCGATAGAAGAAAACGAGCCCGATTAACGGGTTCCGACGAGAAATCAGCAGACCTAGACGTTGCCGCGGCTGGCGCTTCGGATTTCTCCGCGGAAATGTAAAACAGTCGGATTCTAACGAGCGTGTCCTTTTGGGCCGCGTGTTCCCCGTTAACGAGCCATCCGCCAGACCAGACCGGTCGGTCGGTCCACCGTTTGCTCCGCTCGTGCCTCCGAACCGTTGCCCCTGCCTCTTCTTTTCTCTTTTTACTCGAAGAATCTCCGGAGGAACAACCGGTGGCTAATAGCGACCGCAATCCGTCCCATTGGTTTTCGCGAACGATGAACCTTGAGGGCCGGCCGGCTGCTTCTTTTTCCTGTTCCCGGAGGTCGCTCATCGGTCCGCGCTCCACGCGAGGGGATTAAATCGCGCGGCAGTCCGGCTTTCCGCGATAATCCTTCCCCGTTGCGTCATAAAATATTGCCCGGTTCGCGTTTCTTCTTTTCTAAACGTTTACGCGTTTCCGCGTTTCGTTGCGCAACCCTCGTTAATCCCTCAACCCGTTTCTGACGTACCCTACGCAAAGAAGCGCTGCCGAAAGCAGGTAAACGACCGCTATGGACAGGCCTAAGGCTTTCCCAGCTGCGAGGCTTTTTGCAGCGCTAAAGTTGTTGCAAGGTAAACGAGAGATTTGCTGGAATAGTCGTGTGGCAAGAAGCCTCCTTCGCGGAGGTCCGATCGCGAGAACCGCGTCAAAGCAATGCGCTCGCAATTCTACGGCCACCTTCCGAGAAAGAAACCAAAGAACGGAATATCTCGAACGAAACTATCGCCGCGGAGACAGGCGAGAGGGGAGAAGCCGCGAGACGCGGACGTAGCGGGACGCTTTGGCGAGCGGACCGAGATCGGTCCAGCACCGTAAACATCGATCACGATCGGCAGAATCGCAAGCGCTGCCTCTTTGTTACCCAGAAGGCAATGACTCGGTCGAGCAACGGTTCGAATTTACAAGCTCTGTGAACCACGAATGCCACCAAAGTCGCAGCTCGACGAACCTCGAAAGTGTACCGAGCAGGAAACTGGACCGTTCCACTGTCATGCTTCTCCGGTTAAAGAAACTCGTGGTCGCTTCCTGCTCTTCGATCTCCGCGACCGATACGTTTGACGGACGACGCGACGTTAGCCCGGAGGCCGTCTTCCAGCAAACAATAAGCCTAAGGAAGAACGCTCAGGAGCGTATTTGCAGCTCTTGCAGAGGCGGTTGAATCGCGTCGGCGATAGAAACGAGCTCGAGCCGATTTCGCGGCTCCGTTCCGCTCCGGTGAGAAACGGCCGCGTGTTTTTCGGTGGCTGAAGCGATCGTTGAAAATGTCGTGGGATCGTTCGCGAACGATTTCGCGAACGACCGTGCTTAATATTTAACCGCGCGACAATACTTTCACTATGTTTGCTTCTCTTAAGCAGCGCCGGCTACGTTATTATTTCTCCGACGAGTCTCTGGCATTCGCGCGAGGCTTAAAGCGTGCTTAGGACCTCGAGCGGCGAGCCGCTTCCCTCGAACACCGACGACCGAAGGGTGGAGCCTCCTGGTCTACAACGTCCCGATGGACGTTAGGTTAGGCGGATTGTCCTGTTAAACGGACGCGGGTCTGGAGCATGTTTTCGCGGTGGAATAAAGTTCTAACCGAGGCTGAACGCGGTAGTGGCGCGCACTCCATAGAAAGTATATACTTTCACCGTGGTATCTGGGAAGGTGGGTTCGCGAAGGTGCGACGCGAGTCGGGCATCTCTTGGGAGGTTTTGCGCGGCGAAGGAAGCGGAGGAGCTCGAGCTCGGGCTCGGTCTCGGGCTCGGGGCCGTGTCCCGTTTGCGGTGCGGTTCGCGTGGATGTTGGCCGTGTTCGAGTGGACGATTCGGTGGTCGCGGCACCTAAATGGGAAGCCCGTCGTTTCTTCCCACGACCGAGGATCAACCGCAAAGCTCCGAATGGCGTGTTACTTAAAACTACCAAGCGTAGACCCATTAAAACTGTATACGTAGCTTGGCGTAAGATCAACGACCCAGGGTCAAGAGGAGAGGTAGGGGAGTGGAGTAGAGCGTTAAGTGCTCGTTGCCCTCTGGTGTAGCATGGCGGACCAGGAAATCGGTGCTAACACCGGGATCAGAGTCTACGTCGTGCAACACAACCTTGTGTGTCCGTCGTCTTTTAAGGCATCCATTAGCTTCCTAACTACTAAACACACCGGTCGCGGTCGGTCCGACGACCCCGCGTTTCTACCCACCGATCACCGACCGCCGACCACCGACCATCGACCATCGACCATCGACCATCGACCACAGACCGACCACCGACCAGTCCAAGAGGAACCTTCTTCTTCTTCTTCTTCTTCTTCTTCTTCTTCCACCTCTTCTACCTCTTCCAGGGAGCTTGCCTTTTTATTTCTCTCGCTCTTCCGTCTTCTTCTGCCTTTTCTCTCTTCCTCCTTTTTCGCGTCCTTCTTCTTCTCCTTCCTCCTCCTTCTTCTCCTTGCATCCTCCTCGACCCGATACCGACGTTCGAGGGTCATCGACATCCTTGGAGGCTGGAGACATTATCGCGGTTACGAGCTTGGCCACGCACCTTGCGCGCGTTAACGTTCCAGACTCTTGGGCTGGATCTCCTCCGTTAATCGGAGCCACCTCTTCTGGCGGCGATTCGGAGTTTGGAAAACCGTAGGGTAGGTCTAAAAGACGTCCGCCCGAGTGGCCCTGAGAGCAGGAGGTTGCGCAACGTTGCGTAATCGGCTAACGAGCAGCGAACGCAACTGGAACGAATTTCACCGCGTTGCTAACGTTGCAACGCTGGCCCGTCCGTTGCAGTAGTTGCACAATGGATTTGCATTCGAGAGAGCACCGATGCAGCTGGACGGTAGACGCCGCGCCGCAGTCGGTCTGCCTACCTCGCTGCTAATTTCTTTAATTGCCAACAGAGTCCGGCATAATTAATGACGACCAGAGGCAACGAGTCGCTCTGGTTTCCGTGTTACGGGCCCGTAATGAGATAAACCTAACCACTGCGCTGCGCTGTGCCGCGTGCCTTCCACACAGCTCCGTGCAGAATTAAGCGGTTCGCGTGGAACCAGCTGCCTCCTTTCGAACCCATTCCACCGCACCGGCTAACCGCTACCTCCTTAAAAGTTTCGCAAAATCCGTTTGGTAGAAACGGCGGTTGGAAAGGCGACGGCACAGCCGCGTTTCTGCTCGAGCAAGAACCGAGCAGAGTCACGGTAGGAGCGAAAATTGAACTCGGCAACGGAGAGCAACGGAAAGGCGTTATTGCGCGAGTCAAGCGGACACGTTCGCAGCCTTTCCGTCGATTGTCGCTCGTTAACGCCATTGTACTGCAAGAGTTGGACGCGCGGCGCGTACACGCGTTACGCAATACGCGCACTTGATACGGCTTGCGGCTGTCCAGGATGGACCGAGAAAAATACGGGGAATAACGCGTCGCGAGCCCGCTGCTGCCATTTAAAGCGCGGCTCGCCAGCCGACTAGATTTCGCTAAGAAAGAACGGCTAAGCCGCTGGTTCGCGTCAACCGCTGGTCCACGTAGTCGACCAGGAGGCGAGTTTGCGCCTCGAGTGGGCAAAAATTTGCAGAAAAAGTTTCGCGGCGAAGCGGCAATTGCGTTGCAAAAATGGGAGCTGGTTTTTCGCTGTTCCGAGGTCCGAGTTCCGAGTCCCGACCCTTGGCCCCGGACCTCTTCCAGTTTTCTTCCAGTTTCGGATTCTTCGCGGACGTCGCGTCGCGCCGCGTCGCGAGAGAACAAAGGAGGAGCGGGCGAGCTCTTAAGCAGGCATTTGGATTCCACGCTTCGTTCAGGGTCGTACGAAGAGGAATTCAGCTAGGGTAATGCCTTGAAAGCGGCTTTCGGAATCTCGTTGGCAAAAATATATATCTTCCCGCTAGCTTCTTCGAGCGTCCGTGTCGGAACACTTTTATCATTTTTACAGGATCGACTGCATTCCCGCAGACCCGTTTCGAATCGTTTCATTCGAAACCTTCTGCGGTCGAGCGCCGCAGAAACTTTTATCCCTACGCCGAGGATGATTGCTATTGCGACACCGGACACGAGTTCATCCTTCATCCGCTGGTCGCGTTTCGTCTTCATTTCAGCCGGCCTTTCGTTGCGCCTTTCCACCGTATTACGTGAAACTTTGCCGCGTCTCTAACCCAGGCGTGCGTCGCGGATTTAACGGCGTTAAATTAATTACGCAAGGCGAGTTAGGAAACTGGCCGGAGACTCGTGTTCGCTTGCCAATCGCCAGGCAATGCTTCGGAAAGGTTCTCGATGATGGCCGAGGAATTTCATCGCGCATCTCGAGCGGAGGATCGCCGCGGCAGCGACTAAGGGCGTGGACGAAGGTCGTTCGCGGTTCCACGATCCACGGTCGAAAGCCGAGAATGCTTCTCGCGTGAAAGAGCTCGCGCGAACCGCGAGCCGTGTCGTCGATGTGACACACGTTCCACGGGTTTCGAAGAATCGAGCATCCTCGAAAAGTCCGCCCCACCTCCTTCGACGAATTTGAACGCCGCGACGAGGAATGTGATCGCGGGCAGAGAATCATTGCCGCACCATTTGCGTCTCGAAAGAGCGATGGAAAGGCGTTATAGTTGGGTAGATCGGCTAGAAAGAGATCTCTTGATATGGACCGCGGGGCGACATCCTTCTGTCGATCGTCGAAATGCTGCTAAGGACACCAATCAACTTGGTTCCCCTCGAAACTTGCAATGGGCGACCGCAAATAAATCGAACGGATTCTTCTTTGCCGTTTTGCGAAAGTAAAGTCGTCCCTCGTTGGTCCGAGACCCGAACGAGCAATATCGCAACAAAGTGTAGCTGCCGTGAGCCATGAAACTTGCATTCGACATCGTCGAAGCGCGGAGATTTCGTCGAAAGGGGGGAAAAAGGACGGAAGACGAATGCTGCGTCTCGGGACATCGACAGAAACGAAGACGGAATGAAGGGGGATGGTGAAATCGGGTGTTGCGGGGGCATCGGTTTAATACCGTTTCGAATTCACCGGTCGTTTCTTCGGAGGTCCCGATTTAGCCACGGAACGCCGCAAAACGCCAATAAGAGGATACTTTGGTCGTTGTCAAGATTAATGCTCGTCACGGACGAACGGAGGGACGGGCGTCGACTTCCAAATTTCGCGAAGAAGAAAAAAAGCGGGGGGCCAAGGAAAGGGGGAGGGGAAAGGAAAGGAAAGGGAAGGGAATGGAAGGGACTTGGAAGGAGACGCAGCGGGCATTTGGCGAGCGAGCGTGGACGAAAAGGAGGAAGCCCTGGGCAAACAGAAGGGACGAACACCCTTGGCGTCCTTCGTCGGTCGCCACAGTTTGCTGACCCGGTTCGAAAAGAGCAAAAATCGATGCGGATCCGACGTGGACGGGGACAGGGACAGGGACAGGGAAAAGAAGAAGGAAGGGAAGAGGGGCCGATGAGACCAAAATCGACCAACCGGTTGACGACTGGTACCGCGTCCCAGTACCAAATTCCCTTCGCGGCAAACTCGTCGACTATTAACGTCGGCTCTGCGCACCGCTTCGAAGCGGAAAGAGAATAATCGCGCGTCTAATGGGCGGCCTAGGAAGCGCCTATCGGCTAGAAGTGCGCGCGGCTCGCAGCTGGGGGGAGAATTTCCATAAACGTCGTAGGTATCGATGGCTACTGCCGATGAATCATAATTAGCCGAGGAAGATGTTGCGTTAAACGAAGGAGCGCCACGGCCGCGTCCCTCCCGCATGAAAACCAAATCAAGTCTCGTGAGTCACGCGCGTGTACCACGCATCGCGGACTCCGCTTCACGACGCGTGGTGAACCACGCGAAACGCGAAACGCGAAACGCGGAGCGCGAAACGTGGGCGACCGAAAGGAAGCGTCCTCTCCAAAGGCCACTGCCTTCGCTCCGCTTCGCTTCGCTTCGTCTTTTGCTCGCTAGCGTAAATCGCGTCTGCCAATTGGCACGACGAATTTCCTACCCGCGGATCTTCCGTTTTCGCGGCGCTTCGCTAAAGGAAGAGTCCTATCGTCCGCGCAGATCGCTCGGGGCCCGATCGAGGAGCCGGTTTCGCGTTGCGCAAACAAACTTCAAAAGTCCTGGGGACTGTTTTCGCAGCGGACTTGGAGCTGTTTTGTCGATTCGGCGGCCTTGCGAGATACCGTTGCCAGAAATCGGTGACTAATAATATAAATTGACACCCACTGGAATTGCATCAGAAGGAAGAAAAACAAGATGGTAGGGGGAGAGGAGAAAACTCGTTTGTAACCTTTCACTCGGTGCCACGTAGAGAGATAATCGTGAAGCAATCTGCCGACGCCTTCCGCGCAACGATAAGGACGTATCGGCGTCGACTAATCGTAGGTACTTTCTCACAATGGGAAACCCTGTTGCCGTATCTCCGGCAAATAAGTCCGAGCGATACGTAGCTGCAACAAAAGCGTGAAAAACTTTTCGTTGGTCTAGCCGACCGATCGAGGCGATTCTGGGAAAGAGAAAAAAGCACGCGATCGGTCAAATGCCCCTCCCGTTTTCTGCTTCGAGCTTCGAGCTTCGAGCTTCGAGCTTCGAGCGATAAAGCATCCGCCAAGGGTTAACGTTTGGTGCATCGAACTCGGTTGAGCTAGTCGCATGCAAATTAGCCCGGAGCAGAGGAGAGCAACGACGACGGTGGTTGGTGGCTGTTCGGTTCGGAAGCGAGGACGGAAAGCAGGAGTTGGCCGAGGAGGACACGCGGCGCACTGTGCACGATGCACGGTGCACACGGTACACGGTGCACGGTACACGGTGCACGGGAGGAACGCGTTCACGCGAGAAGAGAGCGCCGGTTATCCTCGACACGTTACGCCGCATACGTGTAGGAAGGAGCTATCGAAAATCTCAAATCCCACTAACCTCGTTGGCGAGCTACCAAGGCGATGGTGCACGCCTTCGGTACGGATTTCTTTACGGCCCGCTGGGAATTTATTTCTTCTTTACGTGCGACGGATATATATTTGCGATAGCGGCCGCCGCAGGTAGCCGTTCGCGAGAGAAACGCGAAACGCGAAACTCCACGAGACTCGGAGCTCCGCCAGCTGTCCCTTAGCTTCGTTCCTTCGCCCATCGCCGTAGATACACCTTTCCTCTCCTTCACCGACGCGAGCTTTTAATTCGCAGAGCCACCATCGATAAACTGCCCCGCGGGCTTCGTCGCGCGCGAAAGAAAAACGAAAGTGCAAAAATGGTGCGATGAACGGTCGCGTATACGAAGCGTATCTTTTCGTGAGAACGTTCGTCGACCGGTCACCGTTCTCGGAAAGAGGAATTGAAAGCAGACAGTCGGAGGATATTTAGGAGCAAGTGGACCACTTGTAGACTCAGCGTGATCGGAGGGGTCCACAACCGACCGACCGTGGCACGAATCGAGTTAATCTTTTGCTCGGGGGGGGGGGGGGGGGAGGCTTATTATTCGTGGTTCCGAAACGAGCAGCGGGCGAAATTAACTCGGTTCGGTGTCCGTCTACGGTGTGCGAGTACGCGGCGCAGCGGGGAATCGCGCGGAAGAGAAGCGAAGCGGGAACGGGGCATCGATCGCGAAATGCACGGAGCAATCGTCCGCGTTAAACGGATGCTAGAAACTCGGTCGTGTGACGTAACGTCGCTTTGCTTCAGACTAACGCGTATTACCTTCCCCGTTGTGCGGTAGTTGCCGGTGTTAGTCGATGCTAGATGCTAGTTGCCGGTTGCCAGTTGCCAGCGAAAGCCGGCGACCACGTGAACGTGTGACAACCGCTAAAGCGTGTCGCAATTACTCGGACGAGGCTTCACCGCGAATCCGCTACTCGCTTTTGTATCGCGCGCGCTTTACCATTTTCTTTATTGTTCTAAACACGAATGCGGCCTTATTCGAGGCACGTACGTTACTGGAGCGGGGCACGACGAGTACGTAACATCGTGCTCTTGTTCGAGCCGCCTCTCCGCACGCCGTGCCGCGCTCTTCGTCTCGTTTCTCCAGATACGCGGGTCGCTTTTTCCCTCCGAGCCCCCTAACCGGAACAGGATTCGCAAGGATTTCGAATATCCTGCAGCCGGTGAAATATACGCGCCCGATCGGTTCGAGTTCATTAAGAAAGAGCGGCCTGATCGATACGGAGAGGTACACGCGTTTTAAGTGAATGTCCGCGGTCGAGAACCGGTTATCGCTTACCAGCGATTCGAGGCCGCTGGCAAAACACGCGGCAAAAATTCAGACGGTCGTGCTGGTGCTGGTGCCGGTGCTGGTGCGTGGTCACGCGTCGAAACGCGAGTTAATCGCGGCAGAACCGTGCGGCGATTCGCAGTTATTTACAGCCATTCGTTACGCGCAATTAGGATCCATTAAACGTATACGTTTGCACCTTGGACGAAGTAGCAAACGGCGAACGGCAAACAGCTCTACGCTGTATACCAGTTTGCCGGTGAATTCGCCAAGATCGTTTGTTTTGCCAGACGCTGACAAAGATCTAGGTTATCGCGGCGTGCCGAATCGCGTTTGCGGCGTTATCCGAGTAACAGTTTGCTCGCAGCAGCGGGGGTGCACCGCCGATTCGACGCTGCGCCGTGCGATAGCGTAACGCGACTCTTGCTCTTTCCTTCTTCCTTCTCGATTTTTTGCCGGGAATAGCGACGCGCGCTGGTCGGTGCATGGACCAAGCTGGATGGGAAACCGGGATGAAAAGCAGAAGGTGGCATTCCAGGTGGGGTTAGCCTCCTTAAGGACGCTCTATTCTCGGAAGCCGCATCTACCGTCCGTTAGTCGTAATGGCTTTTTTCCCGATGAATCCGCGCGAGTTTGCCGCGCGTACCACGTTCCTCGCATTGCCGTTTCAATTTATTGCTTTAACATCGCCGTAATTGCCTTTCGATATTTCTCGCGGCTTCTTCAGATTCGTCGCTAATATCGTAATTTGCCATTCTTGCAGCTCCAAGCGATATTCCTCTTTGCGATTAAACGCAGCCGAAGCGCGATTGTCGTTGTTGTTTTTTCTAAAGGGGAAATGCTTGGAAACCGATCAATCGCGATTAAGTAACTTTCGAATTTATTTAGCTGGCGACGAGTGAAGGCGCGGAGCCTCGAGGGGAGCAATTGATCGCGAAGCGAGCGGTATTCGCGAAAAGGCAAACGATAAAGGGGCAAGGTTATTAACGCGAGCCGAGGCGAGTGGTTCGCGGGAGACTTAATGAGTTTTCCGAATGAACGGTTAACTGGAGAAACCGACACGGCCGTGATTTATAGCCGGTATTAAAAAATTGAGAAAGACGTATCGTTGGCTGGGGAGACGCGTGGGCGTTCGCGTATCGGTTACGAGGAAGCAAATGGCCGGCTGCGGCTGCGGCCCCGGCCCCGGCCCCGGCCCCGACCGTACCAAGCAAACAAACAAAACCGAATGAAAACTCGATCGCGTATCTCGTTCCTCTCGAATTTATGGTGTTCCTTTTAATTGCCCGCTGGAGACGCGGTGTCCTCGAGCCGAGGCGGTGAAAAAACGAGCTGGAATTCGACGGCGCAGCGCGGCGGTTGAACGGAGTCGAAGCGAGTCGAACGGAGCGAGACGGTGCGCGGCGGAGCGACGGGAGAGCGTGGATGAGGCAAAGGGACCGCATCCGGCGCAACACGGGCCCTGCATCCGGCCTGAAAACGGATGAGACCTGGCATTCAAGTGCAAATCGTTTCGCAGCATTGTGCCTCCATGGAGACCTCGAGACCGTAGCAATGGTAAACTCGGCCCTCCCTCTCGTTGCCTTCCCTCTGACTCCGACTTCGACTGCGACTCCAGCTACGATTGCGAGGCTTCCAACGGGCTAGATCGAACCACTCCTCTTCTTCAAACTTCGAACTCGCTCGACACGCTTGCAACCGTTACCCTTCCATGCTAAACAATCGTACGCGACCCTCGTTATGTATAGTATATCGGCTGCTGCTCTGGAAGGAACAGCGACGATGTATAGACGCGATAACTGTCGGCGAGCGTGTGCCGCAACCACCAGGTGCGTCTCTGGCCAATGAATTATGCATCCTCCCGATTAAATTAAGCTGGCCCGATGGTTGAACGATGCCACGCTCCTCCGATGCTCTCTCCGTTCTATACGATACGTAACGAGACAAATTTTCTTTCTATTATGAAATTAAGCGTAATGGCAGGTGATGTACGCGGCGGGGCATCCAGCCCAGCATACTCGGATATTTATTACTTCGAGCAAGTCCGGGGCTGCATTCTTCCTGCGAGCTATACGAGGCTTAATTGGAATACTCTCGTTTCGCTATTGCGCCCAACTCCGGCTCGGCTTAATCTTGCCATCTTCCTAGTAAAATATTTACATAATGCCAGCAATTGACCGGCCGATCGGGACCCCGGAGCGCAGCTTATAATTTCAGCCGTGGCTGCTCCGAGAAACCGCTTCGAGCTGCTCCGAGCGATCCACCCACCTAGGCAAACCGAGGCGCGCCGCTACCATCCGACGTCCAGCATCCAGCATCCAACGCCGCTCAAACAGTTGTTCGCGTTACCTTTTCAAAGTACCCACCGCGGCTTTCGATCCTCGCATCGTCTCCGTGTCCAACTTATTCCGACTTCTCTTCGTCTCTCTCGCGTTGCGCGACCGCTACTCTGCTCCTCTGCTCCTCTGCTCCGAAGTCTTCACCCGTGTCGAACAGTTACGCGTATCGCGATCCCCGTAAAAATCCCGCGTATCACCGCTGCTTGGAATTCTCGATTCGACCTCGATCGAATGCCAGCTTGGCGGAAGCGAGTGTACGCGAACCATCGCGTACGATCGAATTTTTTCGAGCTACTCCCGGGATCGAAGCGGATAGACGGAGATGGTTGCGCGTCGAGTCGCGGATCCCGATAACGATGGAATTCGACGCAGCCTCCGTGAGAGGAAAGCGAGCTTTCGCAGGGAGGCCGCTAACGAACGAGGCTTGACCGCTCGGATGGACGAACGCGCGGCACTCGCAACGCGGATTACGGGCGCGATCGATACATCGAAAGCACGGTGCAGTGATTGAATTGACGCGCGGCGGCGAGCGATAGGCGAGGCTAGCTGGCTGACTCGGCGGTTCGCTCGCTTGGAAACAGCAAGAGGAAACGAAGAAAAGAATAAGAAACGAAGGAGGAAGAAGATGGGAGTAAGGGCGAGCGCCGAACCTGCCGAGGAATAGCTTCACGCATGCTTCCCACGTGACTCAGCCGGTGGAGCGTAGATACGGATCGTTCGTGGGCCCTTCGCGTGTAACCTGCACGCATGCGGAGCGGAGTGGTGCGGTGCAGTGCGGCGTGGCGAACATTCAACGTTTCAACGTTTCAACGACCACACTCGTGACTCAACCGAGCCACTAACCTGCTCTGCCCTGCCCTTCCCTTCCATTCCCTTCCCTTCCCTTACCGGCCTTTTCCCATTTTCCCTCCAGCTTCGACCTTTTACCCTTCCCTTTCCTTGCCCTCTTCCTGCCGCTGGGCGTCCCGCTGTTCACCGAACACGACTCGTTTCTAGAAACTTTGCCGTCACCCACCGGCTTTCCAGGAAGTACGTCCATCGTCTCGCGCGATGCACGACAGACCGAGAAGAAGCGAGAATCGCAGACGCGGTGACGTAACTTGGACCGTTTCGTCGCATCCGTCTAATGATTTCTGATTACGAAACAACGGTCGCGTTCCATTCGCTGGTGTGTGAGGTGTTTTGACAAGGGTCTGAACGCGAACAGCGTGAGTCACGTCGCGATCGTACGTATGTAAGTCGAGGTAAGTTAACGTCCGCGTGATTCAACATCGGCCGGGCCCGTTCGAAATTCCTCGCCGCGGTCCCCCACTTGCCTTTGCTCGCTTCTGCATACAAAAGGGCTGCCTTCTGCCCGTGAGAACCGTGAGGCGAGCCGCGAGCACCAACGACTAATCCGTAAACTGCGATTCCTCGAACCGCCTATCGACTCCGGCGGCTTAGGGCGGAGGCAATTTGTCGGTGGTATCGTTGTCCGTCGCAGCGGTACCAGCCATTGTTTGCCTTTCCTAAGAAACGACACCTCGTCGGGCCGCCAAGTTCGAGGGAAACCATAGGATTACGAGGGCAGACCTGTGCGACCGCTCGCGAGTAGCGGAAAAGCAAAGGTCGACTTACGAGCTACCGCGTACAGATTTCGTAAAAACCGCGCGACAGTACGTGTGGCAAGTTTGCGCGACGAAATAAGGCCGCGTGTTGCTCCGAGATCCACGTTAGAAGGGTTAGAAGTATTCGCCGGCTGCTATCGCCGATACCTAATCGCGTTTCGAAGGAAACCTAGACTATAAATCAAGTAGCTTTCAAAACTGGTTACACGCCGCGGACATGCTCTCATTAATACCACGCTTCGGTCACGGTAATTGGACAGTCCTTAGCGGTATGATCGACAGCTTTGGCTCCGTATCGCGGAACCCACGCACGAATCCGCGTATCCTGAATCGTGACACGAGGTCGTTGCCGCGGACCACTGTCGCCGTACCTCGCTAACGATATCGTGCCTCTAACAGCGCGCTCGTGACGAAACCGGGAAAGGCGATTGTCGCTCCCCTTCCAAAAGCCCCGCCGCCGCCGCCGCCGCCGCTGCTCCGTACCGCCATTCGTATTTCGTCCACGTTTACGTTTGAACCTTTGCATAATCATTTTTAAACGAGACATCGTCGAGCGGCAGCTATCGAGGGGCCGGCAAACGAATCGCCTCTAGCTCTGCTTTTCCGCGAACCTGCGGAGGGCAGAGGGCAGAGTACAGAGGCGTCAGCCGGTGAACGCGATGCTGCATCCGGTAGGATCTAAACTACGCGTGATTTATCACGGTCAGATGGCGCGGCGCGAATGGCGTTCTTGCGATAGCGAGCTAGCTTCGCGAGCCGCTCTTCCGGAAACGTTTAAAGAACAACGCCAAGATTTATCGTTCGCCGCGATTCATTGTCAGTGGCAGAGAAAAAGGAGGCACGTTGTGGGAACGAACGATGCGGGGTAGAAGAGCGCGCACGCCTTTTGAACTTTGCCCCTTGATCCCATTAGAGAGAGCCGATGCAGGTCTCGGGTATCGCGGCCGCCTTGCAAAGGTACGCGTTTTACGAGGCGGTCCTGCATCTCGTCTCGTCTCGTCTCGCCTCGCCTCGCCTCGTCTCGACGAGACGCGCTAGATGGAAGAGATGGGTTCTCGCGAGATGCGGCTACACCGCGTCTTCGTTCACCGGGCTCGTTCACGAGGAGGCCTACTTTGTACGTGGCCTACTTGCGGAAGACCGACGGTCACGCGAGAAGGCATTGAGCCGACACGCGTCTCGAGCCGACGAATCGGCTTTGACCTCGAACCGAATCGCAAGTTAGCTCGATTTTTCCTCCGCTGGTTCTGCTGTTCGCAGCGCACCGCGGCTACGGATCGCGGAAAGGCCCGCGAATTTAAGGATGGAGAGAAGAGTGGCGATCGGTACGGCTACTACTGGGTTTCGAGGAGCACAGGCTGAAACAGCGAAAGAGCGAAAGAGCGAAAGAGGGCGGAGAAGGAGGCTGGCTCGTCTCACGCGAGACGTTGCGTCCTCACCTCTGTGTCGCGACGATCGGGGACCCAGAGACCTGAATAGCCGTAGCCGGCGGGCCCGGCAGGGCAGAGTAACGGTCCACGGATGAAGGTTACTCGCATTATCCGCAGGCCGGTGTTTCTCTGGCCAAGATCTGAGCGCGATCCGAACGTCTAGGGAGCACCCGTGTCCAAGTAGGGACATTCGTCCCGGACCTCGCCGAGATACGCAAATTTATAGAGCCAGCCGAATGGATCGCTTTAATCTTCTAGACTCGAAGAGGGAACATCGAACCGCGGCCAGAAAGTTTTGGCGCATCGCAAACCACCGGGCCGGATGGATATCGCCAGTCTTTGAAAGCGGCTAAAAGGGAAGGTTTTCTTTTCTGGCAGCGTTCCAGCGAACGTTGCTCCGCGTAGGGCCGACGGAAGAAAGGAAACGCAGAGAGAGGGAGGGTTTAGCGCGAGGCGAAGAGGAGAGCGAGGATGCTGGCCCGCTCCACGGGAAAGGTACTTTTCGAGCGAAATTCCGGAGGGATTACTCAGCGACGCGACAGCCGGACTGCGCGAGTAAAAGGCTCGGGCTGCGGTTCTTTCAGGTAGAGAGCGTCGAAAACAACGTTCCATCGCATCGAGCAGAATCTCACCGACAAAAGGTGAAACCCCGGACGCGGATGAATTCTGCTCGGAGGACGCGGCGTTCGTTGAGCGGAGAAAAGGCGCGCCCAGCCCAGCGCTTCTAATACGCCCGTTAAAAACTCATTCCCTTTCGTTTTGCCCTACTCGCCATCGCGCCGTTCCTTCCGTACGGATTGCACCGCGAACGAGCCAACAACGCGCGCACTTTGCCGGGGAAAATGCTTTCGAGGCTCCTGAAATGCGAAAGCTAGTCGGCGTAAGCGTAATGCCCGATTCGATGGTCGAGCGATGTTCGAAACGCGTCCACGTTCGAGATACGAGGGGTCATCGTGAACCGGCAACCGGTAAACGGGTCCTCCGTTGAAGGCAAAATTTACTGTGCCGTCGAAGCGGCCAGAGGTCAGAAAACGAGTTTCGTTTTACTGCAGACGCGCGTCGGGCTGCCCCGTATCCATCACCTACTTCCTGCAGCGCCCTCGTACCTTGCGTCTCCCGTATCCTCTTCCAGGCTGCCCCTGGCTGCAACCTATCCGCTGCGAATCTCGTTCCTCGTCGCTCACGGGTCTCCCGACGCGCTTCTGCATCTCAACGTAACGCACCCTTTGGCGTGCCGTTTCATCGTTTAACGTTCAACGTTTAACGGACCTTCGACGGTCGATGACGCTTCGAGTTTCGAGAGGCAGGCGCGCGCGATGAGTAACGGCGAAAGAATTTTTGGTGGAACGGCTTGTGGCGAACTGCCGCGTTATCGTTTGTCGAGTAGTTGGGGACTGTTATCCGATTATCGCTGGCTCGATATACTTGCGGATCGCGCTTCGAGATCCATCGAAAGGAGCTTCGGTTTCGTAGGTTGGGTATCCATCGAGCGGAATCGAGGGGAGCGCGTCTTTTGGCTCTAAATTCGACTGCAATTTCGAAATCTATCGCACGAAAGTGGAGCGGGTATTTGAAGATTCGCGTGCTCGGACTAATGGCGCGGAGGCTCGCTCGGAGCGTCGGAGGAAGCAGAGAAGAGAAGAAGGGCCCGTTTAAAAGGAACGGAAATGCGCTGGCAGAAAGGCGGGCCGATAAAACCGCAAAAACTGTTTTTCCGTCTAGGGTGGCTCTGTGGGTTCCCTCGAGCTGAAAGAGCGTTGGCGCCAGTGCTAATGCAGCGCTCACTCCTCAGGAATGCACCGCTGTCGCAGCCGAGGGAATGCGTGTGGCGTGTGTAGCGTGTAGAGTGTGCACTGTGCACGCGCCTGCGATATATTTGTATACCCGTGCATTCGCCCGGCGATCGACGAATCTGGAAGCGAGCCGAGGTAGAGCCGAGAGCCCAACAGCCACCGTCCGAACCTTTCCATCTTTAAATTTAGCTTCGAATCGCGACCACCTTTCTTTCCTCGCCCACGTCCTTGCTATTCCACCAGCCTGCTAATCCTCCTCTCTCGACGATCAAGGAGCTGCTGTTCCGCGACGACGACGACGACGACGACGACGACGACGACGACGATGACGACGATAATGACGATGGCGAGAGGGTATCCTTCCTGGAGCCGCGCGGCCCCTGTTTCCACGGTAAGCGAGCCTCTGCGATGCGTTGGTATTTCCGGTGACCAGGCGAGCCAGGATCTCTTCTCGGAGAATAGGCGAAGAAAGAAAGGAGAGCGGTGGAATATGCAGGGTGCGATGTTTGGCGATCAAACAGGATGTCCGATTAAAATGCCAGAGACGAGAATAAGCAAGCGGGCCTAAAAATATCGCGCGCCGGTTCGTTCCCTTCTGGTGTTAAGTTCTGCTGTTCGGCGGTGGCTAGTGGTTGGTGTTTTGCTGGCGCGGGAACCCTACGTATCCGGGGCAGTTTTTGCGATCGTGACGTTAAAGTTAAAACGCGTGCTACTAGCTCGAACGCGCGATGCTGTGACGCATCCGTGGCAGCAGGCGCGCGAAACGGTCGGGCAAAAATGAAAGGTCGTCGACCGTTTTTCTTCTCGCGAATTGGCGAATCGGCGAGTTGGCAAGGGTGGCGACGTGGAAGAGACGATGGAAATGGTGGAAGATAGGGAGACGCGGGAGACAGCGGTGGCAGGTTCGATCGAAAAGGCATGCAAACGGTGAAAGGCGGTAAAATTTCACTCCTCGATTCGTTTGAGAATTCCCTCTTCCTCTCCCTGGTCGAAGAAGGCGTTTATATGCCGATTTCGCGGCGTTCAGACCGAACCGAGAGAAGTTTCACGTCAACAACGGGGAGGACTGGTTTCGCTTCGCTTTTTAATCCACTCGATCTTTTCGCCGCCAACTCTTGTTGGAATCTAGGTTTGTAGAGCTGCGACGAACACGGTCGCGACAGGGTTGGCGGGACGCTGCCCGATCCCAACATGGCTAACGAGAAAAATCCGCTCCGCGATGGATCGGTTGGCCAACCAGAAGACCTGAAGCGAAGCTAGAAAAGGATTCGCGAGCGGCAACCTGCGTGCCGAAAGGGCAAGAAAAGCCGAGCGAATAATAGGTCTCGATGAAACGAAGAACAAAGGGGAGCGAATGGCACGCACGTGGTGCCGTTTCACCTACGCGACACGTGTGCATGGCGCAGCGTGCAGCAAGCCGCGCATATACGCAGCCCAATTAAAGCCTACGCGCGATTAGCAACGCGGCTCCACTCGTACACCGAAACGCCGTGACATTTTCTCACGCGAATAAGCCGCGCGCGAGTGCGTGGCATCGCGTCGCGTTGCGACCAAAGCGTCGCTATCGAAGGTGAGCGCCCACGTGGCGCTTTCGAGGCTGCCTTTTAACGGAGTTTCTTCTCGGACACCCGCTCGTTCCTCTTGCCCGGCAAGCGGCCCGTCGCGTCGTACCCATTACTCGCGATGACACAATAACAACAACGACAAAGGCCGTCGCGTCGCGTCGCGGAGCGGAGCGGAGCCGCTTCTTACGCAAGGACGCGTGGAAGGTAAGAGGCGACTCGATTGAGCGGATATTAGCCGAGTCGCGATTCGTTCCCGCTCGTCTACTTCTATCGTTTAACCGTATCCCTCTCTGGAATCGCCGCTCCTCTCGTTCGAGCAAACTGCTAGCTTGGCCGCCGTTTATTTTGCACGGGACCGCGAGAAATCGAGCGTAAATCGCGGCTCGAGAAGTCGGCGAGCAACGGTGCGCGGCATTCAGCCGGAGCGGAACCGAGCAACGTTCAAATCGGCGCCACGTCTACGTCCTCCGCGACGTTCACCGTCCCCCGCACAAAAACACCACCACCTAAACGTAATCCACCGACAACGAACGGCGATCCTTCTCCCGTGCTCGGCAATCTCCGCGTCTACCTTCAGCCGCGTGAATCTCATTCGCACGCGCGAATCTTCATCGTCGTTTGCTCCATCATTCTCCCGCCTCGAGTCGCGGAAACGCGAGGAAATACCGCGGCTCGACCCGTTGCGACTTTGCAAACTTCTGTAGCTCGCGAACACGGAAGAATCGACCGCTGTATCGCTCCAGCGAGCGTTGAATAGATACTAAAGGATATAGACTCGCGATGCGTTGATGAAGGTCGGCTTTTCGGCCGACTCGGTTTCGTTTACGCGAACGCGTCGAATTTCGGCTCACCGAGAGGAACAGCCAGGAGTCGAGGTGACATTCTGATCCACGCCACGGTCCACGCCACGGATATCTCTGGACTTACCTGTAACAAAATAAACAAAAGATAAATATAGCGAGCAGCGAAGAAGGAAAAGTGAAAACTGCGTGACAGGTGCGCAAAAGGTAAAAGGATCGCTGGCTTCGAGTGGAAAGCATTGCAGCTTTTAGCTGTTAGCGCCAACGGACGCCGAACCGCGACGTCGCGGGCAACAAGAGCAAGGCAATAATTACGCGGAATTATAATTATTGGAGTGCGTGGAATCGGAGGAAAGGGCCGCGAACCGCGAGCAACAGTCGTCCCACGCTCTGCACACCGAGCGCAGTTTCACGGCATTCGGGTCATCACCGACTAACCATCCCACGTGAAAATATGCCGCGTGTACGCGTGCGAGTTGGACGCGTTCGTAGTCCGTAGCAGCGCCTACGCGATCGGCAACTTGCCATTAACCGTAGCTTCCATTAACCGGTTGGACGGAAAGCGGAGCCGAACGAAAGTTGAACTAGGATGAAGACGAGAGGAATAGTACGTAAGTACCGTGGGCCGGGAGAAAAATAGCCTGCCTACCGAAATCGTTGTTCAAACTTGAAACGCGTCTAATAGGATTTGACGCGAAAACGAGGTTGCGCGCCTGCTCGTTAATGTATGCAAAGGCATTCGTGGAGCTATCGGAAGAGGAAACGGTAAGATGGTTCGATTCGAAGGAAGGAGTTGCCGAGAAACGAGGACACGTCCCAACCTCGTAAACGGGAACGCTAAAGCGTGTGGCTTACGAACGAGGAAGCGACAGTTAGGCAGTTCGTGACATCGCGTTCGGTTCGGTTCGGTACTACGTAAACCTCTCGTGTTAACGGGTCGAGTGACCACCGCTTCCGATCTACTTTCGTTCCTCGCCTAGCTCCTCCCTTCTTTTCTTCCTTTTCTTCGCCATTTTTTCTCCAAAGTTCAACGCTCGCTCGCCGCGATCGTTCGATGCTCGCGGCAATCGACCGCACCGAGTTATCGCACTCGTTTCGGTGGATATTCAAAAATGCTAAGAGCACGTCGCGTCGCGCCGCTCGAAGAAGGCGGACGCGAGCCGACGACGACGAAAACGCGTCCGGTTGCGAAACCGCGCGATCGCGCCGATCGGTAAGGGACTTTGTCCGTGGATCGAAGGTGGAGGAGAACGCGATTTCGAAACGCAGCGACCGCAGAAATTCGCGCGTGCGACTGCGAGCAAGGATCGAATCGGTTTCTCGACCGGTCCTCGTGCTGCACCGAAATATCGCGGCGCGTTCGTTCGGGACTCGTTCGGATGAAAAACACCGCCGACGTGGGACGAAAAGCTGTCGTTACGGCCCTGCCAATATCTTTCGCTATGCAGCGCGAAACGAAGAGGGCAATAAATCGAGCGGAATAACCGGCCACACCTGTGCACGGTGTAGTAGAGTGTAGGGTATAGAGCGCACGGCTTACAGTATACAACGTAAACTATCGACTGCGGACTACGAACTGTAGATCGTAGACTATAGACTGCAGACTATAGACTGTAGACGGTGTAGAGTATGGAGCGTAGAAATCGTAGACCGTAGACCGTAGACGTTAGGTGAGCACGTAAAAGTGTCTCTAGCACGATCACCCGCGTTCGAACGGTCTCCCGTTCAACTTCTGCAAAACTGTATTTCACGTCGGGACGAGCGCGAGCGCGGTTCGTGCAAGCGTGCTCGAGGCTTCGAAAAGAAAAAAATGGCTGAAGGAAATATGGACGAAAGCCACCCTCTTGCGACAATTCCCGCCCACCTACTCGCGCGATATCGAGAACGTTTATTTCCTGCTGGTTTGACGTCCTTTCTCCTGGAATGCGGTGTACTTACGATGGAATGTCATATCCCGTGTCACGGCTGCAGACACCGCAGGTGTGACTGCAATTTTTACGTTTCACCTTACATTCTTCCGGAGAAAAGAATTCCGATGTCGCGTCCACGTTTCGCGTTACCACCGTCGCGCTCCGTTCGATGCATACGACACGATACGTTCGTTTATTCGGATTGGTGGTCGCTGCTCGAGATAACGACCGCGCTACGAAACAAGCTGGGCAGATCGTTTAGCCGCAGAAGGATGAAAATTGCCGGGACCAGGGATCGCGTGCGAGAAACGCGCGCAGACCCGCACGTCAGCCGTCGCGTCGCGTCGGTCCCTGAAACGAACAAGGCGCGCGTCGAGGGGAAGGAATTCTCGCGTTTCAGCTGACTCGCCAAGTTTCAGTTGCTAAGCTTGAAAAGGCCGGACCTCGAATCGCGAGTAAACTTTTCGCGGCGCGGCGCACCTTTCCTGTGCGATTGGATATTGCGAAAATCCCTGCAATCGCTTCCAAATATAGCGTTGCTCGCGCTTTGTGTCTCCCGGCGATTTCGCGCGACCGAATCAACGAAACGTTTGCGTCGCGAGCATTGCGGGATCGCGAAATCGCGGAATGGTGGAGTCGCGAAACGGTGGAAACTTTTCCAGCTGCGGCTGTAAACGGTTGGCAGATTTCTTCCGCCTTTTTCTCCGGAACAGGCCACCGGTTTCGGTCTCGCACGACCCGCTGCTCTTTCGATATATTCCACCGCTCTATCGCTAACCTGAAGCGCAGACCTGAACGTGCCAACGTGATTTAATTGCGATACGAGTTACGCGCGAAACTTTCACGAGGCTGACGTCATTAGCGTAACTCCGAAACGAAGATGCTTGAACGATGCGCCGCGGAGTTGGAGGTACCGGAGCCGGCGTTTCGTTATCGCGCTAAGGTGTACCGTCGTACCGGTCGCTCGTCACCGCTCTAGTCATACACGCTTCTAAGAATCAACTTGGCCTACATACTTCGTGAATCACCGATTCGTGCCATCGCCGCGCCGTTCCGAGCACCGCGTCGTCTTCTGGACCGTTTGGTAGATTTCCGTTAATTGGCGTGTCGCGCGAGCGAGGAGCACCGAGCCGCGTGTCCAGAAGCTCCGATCGAACGTTCCCAATCGATTGACCCGCATTACGTTACAAGGGCCGAGCACAGCTGGCCCTGCTGTTTGCCGCAGCCGTGTAGCGTGTAGCGTGTAGCGTGCATCGTGCAGCATCGTATAGAGTCGAATCTGGGACAGGGAAAGAGAGAGGACAGCGGCGCGGAGCGGAGCGGAGCGGCGAGGCGCGCTGGTAAAGCGATATCGCCGGACTATATCGATCGCGGTTCGACCAACGTATACGTGTACGCGTTAGCGCAGCATAGAGCGTACGTATAAGTGGCTTGAGAGGCACGAATTCGCCCTTGGGATTCCTGCGAGGCGTGGGTGATCGGCTTTTTCCAGCACCCGTCGGCCAACCGTCCAACGGTTCTAACGCGCCGCGTATGCGTCCGCTCCTTTTCGCGATCACGATCACGGTCGAGATTTCACTTTGTCCGGCGTCTTTTCCTCGAGGAAAAAAGGAACGAAGGTTCCGAAAGGTGGATGGGGACGATACGAGGAGAAAAGGCTGGCCGAGCGAGCGATGCGTTCCGCGAATCGATGCGTGCGTTGAAAACGGAGGAATAGTAGGTTGCGAAGATGAAGCTACCAGTCGGCAATAAATATCTTGCCGCGATAGCTGCGCGTTTCTCCGGCGTATGGAACGCCGCTACTGCCAGGGCAAAGAAAAACCGTTCGCGTAACGCTTAAATAGGTAGAACGAACCGCGGAGATGTTAAGCGAATCTGTAAACGTGATTCGCGTAATTGCTCGCTTTGGCTTTACTTTAGCGGATCACGCGATACCGGCGGAAATATGCCATAATGGCGGGGAATAATCGGGTCGTGGCCGGGCGTACCCGGCCGGATAACCTGCGCGTGCTGGCCATTCGTCTAATTGCATCCCTCTTCGTGGGGGTAGTCCTCGGTGGCGACCTCGATCGGAGTCAAGAACCGATATTAAACCAGTCGAAAGCTTGAAACGTACTCCTGTGACTCATCGAATAGCAGCTGGTTATCCTGGTCTACATCGAGCTGCGCGTATTTCGACCGCGTAACGAGTAGCCGAGTTGCCAAGCACCGCTCACGATTAATCGGTTCGCTTCGGAAAAGCGAGATATCGTATCTGCTTGCGATTAGGCTTAGACGGTTTAAGGATAGCGATCCTTGGCAGCGTTGGGTCTTGTTAATGCGCGCGAATCGAGACAGGGTTGCTACGGGTGTCTTGCGACACGATAGAAAATGCGGGCAAGGTTATTCCCTTTCCAATGCACGCCACAATGGATACGCGGAACCGCAACCATCGGCGATATAGCTGGCCAAGTAGGACACCTTCGAGCGGGATGGTTAGACCAACTTACTTTCCAACGATTTCTGGACGCTGCACGACCGAGGCCGAGGCAGAGGAAGCAGAGCCAACTGCGAGCAGAAACGCTTCTATCGCGGCGACAATTTTTCCAAGCGAAAGAAAGGGAAATTACAAAAGAAGAAGAAGAAGAAGAAGAAGGCGCGCATCGAGCATCGAGCGTCGAACGCTGCAGGGATAATTGAATCTGCATATCGTTAGCCTCGATCGAGGTTCCATCTTTCGACGACGCCGCATAAGGACAAGGTTGCCTATCTTCGATCGGACTCTCGATACAGGCAGGCTCGCTATCGGTTTTTCGATTCCGATGCTCGATTTCAAGACGGGTTCTCCGGATGCTTTTTCAGCCAGAAAGAAACGAAACGGCGCGGCGCTGGTCGATTTGGATCGTCGTTTGCGTTGCTCGCTCGAGTTGGCCGACCTTCACCCGACTACCGTCGCCATTATGCTCGTTACACACCGGTCGCGGTTGTAATTTACGGTTAACCGAACGGAAACCGAAGGGGAGCGACCGCGTTGCAGTAACGAGGTCGTCGCATATAGGGTCTTAACGAACAAACTACGACTCTCTCCTTCTCTTCTTACTCCTCGCTCTTTCGCGATATCCCCCGCGTGAATTCGCCCCGGTCTCCAATCCGCGGCTTCCACACAAGCCCGAGAGTATCGGTATCGACGTCGACATGGACGAGAAAACCATAGTGCCGTGATCAGAAGCGGCCTGTTCTTTAAATTAATATTTGCAGAGACACCGGGGATAAACTACGCTGCAATCGTCTGCGAGATTCCTTCCACGATCGCTTCATTATATCGTTTACGACTTCTCCGCGCGAGTCGCTGGAAGCGAAACGAAAACCCGTCAGGGACGCGCAACCCTTCTCAATCGAGACGAAGATAGAGAAAAAGAAGAAGCGAAACGCGAGAGGAGAACGCGCGGATCGCGAATCGTTAGCCCTAATAGCTGTGAATGGAATCGCCGACCAAGCTACCTTTCGTTTCGAAACAGAGAGGAGGAAGAACGTTGCGGAGGCGTTAAGCAGGCCACGGAAGAACGAGCAATCCGATCTTCAAGGATGCGATTGGCTTCGCGAAATCGAGAGGCGTGAAAAAACGCGATCGTTCGCAAGGCACGCGGCTGGAACGTTTTACATCTTCGAACGCGTCAACCTCCGCGGTATCTTTTACTCTTGCAGCTTCTTCGATTCCAGCGGAGCGGTCGAAAAAGCGAGCCGAGCGAATAGTGTCCCGGTAAAGGGAGATCGTGACCCATAGATCACGGCGATCGCCAGCGATCCAGGATCGCCCTTCTCCGCGCTGCTCGACTCTCGGCTCTCGACTCCCTGGCTAGTCCGTGTCGTAATATCTCGACAAGCATACCTCCACCTCCGGTACTAGCTCTCCGGTACGCTCGTGATCGATCTCGATCCATACATCATTCGGGACGTCTCTCGCTCAATTGAGATTTGCTGATTTTCCGTTCTGGCCAGATACCGCGAATCTACGGTCTCGTCCGAACGCACGGATCCAGAACGAGATCTGGATCTGGGTGTTTTGCCGCGACCGCTGATTGTGAGCGGCGAGTTCGAAATCGAAGCGAAGTGGAATTTTTGCGGAGACGCGCGGCGTGCGACGCGATATCTTTATACGAGGAACGGTGGCGAAGAATGAAAGAAGAGGAGCGCGTGCAACACCTGCGCGTATATCGGTGGGTTTGTCGCGGCCGCGGATGCGCGAGCAGGCTGTCTAAATACGGTACCGGTGAATAACGATCGCTGGAATTTCTCATTCCTCGTTCCTCGTTCCTCGTTCCTCCTTCCTCGTTACTCGCGAAGAGTCACGAGCCGGCTGTGACACTGGCTGGCTCCCTGCGACTCGTAGAACGCGATCCACGGGAAGAGAGTTGGCGATCGGATGAGCGAGCAGCGAGCAACGAGCAGCGAGCTGCGCAACGGACAATGATCACGGTGACCTTGAGAAGAAGGGAACGTTTGTTCATCGATGCAGCGCGCGGCATACCATCGTATTTTCTCACCCGTGAAGATCCAGCCACCGCGCTTTTTTTCCACGGAGAGAGTTCGCGACGATCCGAGCAAGATCGCCGTGGCGACCGTTCCGATCGAGCGACCCGATAAATATAATTAAGGAGACGGGAAGCTGAAGAGCCCTCGACACGGAACGCCACGACCGCTTTATCGTACGCTCTATCTCTATCTGTATCGCCGATAATCACCGTCATCGTGCACAACGGATGTTAATAAGATGTCGTGCGCGCAGCCCTAACCTCCACCAGTCACGACCGTCCCTCCCCTTTCCACCCATCCACCTAACCACCGTCCATTCTCGCTTTCTTCCAGTCCTTTCAGCCTTGGCGCGTTTAGGCGTCTAGGCGTTTAAGAGTTTAGGGGTTTAGGGAAACGCGAACACGGAAGCGAAGGAAAAACGAGCTGCCGCTTGCATTCTTCCGCGCGACCAAAGGAAAGCATTGTTATGCTAAGCGAAAAGACACGCCAGCAAAGGCACGGGAAGTATCCTCGAGAGCAAAGGATGCATAGAAGCACGTAGGAACGGCTCGAGCCAATGGAAGCACCAGGGATCGCAGCTGTTGCTGGTCTGCAGGCAGCTGCTGCTGCTCCCAGACAAACCCGCGACCCAATACCCTGTCGAGGGTGAAGAAAAATCGTCCGAGTAACTCCGTCTGAACGGAAATTCGTGGAAAAGATCGACGGGGCGGACAGGCGGCGCATCTGGGTCGAAATCCAGTCGACCGAAACAAGATCTTTTAAAGGGGATCGAGTCTCGAAGCTAGACTAACGCCGAGCGAGTCCTTTCTGTCACGATCTCGCGCACCATTTTCAACATTCGTGCGGTAAAAAGTGCAACGATTGGTGCAGAAGACGCGGTCCTCAACCTCCTGGAAGAAAGACAAACCGAACGCGGATGCGGACGCGGACACGGACACGGATACGGATACGCGGGATCGTTTTGCTAGGAGATACAGCAACCCGGGATGCGGTGCATCCTGGGATCTCGTTTTCCCCCCTCGATGGAAGGTCATCGACGACCGGATCGCGAGCAAGCCTCGAACAAGTAGGCAGCCAGGCTGTCGCACTAATTGCAGGTGCCGTTACCGTTACTTTCCAGATGGCATGCCCGTTTCTGTCGCGTTACCTCGTCCGCTCCAATCGGAGCGCTCTCCGTGAACGTAACCGCGCGCGCGCACTTTTACGTTTCGCCTCTTTCTAAATTGTCGCTAGAAAAGTCGACTCGAGCCGCGTCCCGTCGATGGGATTCTGATGTAACGCGAAACGAGTACACGTAGGTGGAAAAGGGAACAACGATGTTCCGCGAGTGGCTTCGCCATCGTTCGTTCGGCTGGCAGAGACGAAGGTACGTTGTAACGTATCTACCTATTATAAGGGTATAAATATCGAGTGGCAAGTGCATAGCGGACGGTCTCTGCATTCTCAGTCCGGCCACAAGCTATTTTCAACCCACGCTAAACTCTCTCGCTCTCTAGCTTTCCTCTGCTTTGCACGATCCCCACTTGTCTCCGTGTATTCTAAGACGCGACCCGATACCATAAAAAGCACCTGCCCGCGTCCCGCTCCCGCCCAACTACAAAATATCCATCGATTAAATTTGCTTCTCCTCCCTTTAACGATGCCTCGTTAAAACGCCAGCCAGCCTATTCCCTGCTCCTATCCTCCTATGCGCCGCGACGTTCGCGTTTCCCTTTGCCCGCGCCCTTGCGACACGCGCCACCACCTGACGATTCTCCCGAGAGAATCTCCCCATCTAGCCCCGCGACACATCCACGCGGAAAATCCGTTACGTTTACCCACAGACCTACTGCCATTCAACGGTATTTCGATCCGCCGCTTTTTTACAAATCCAACGATATTTAAATAAGACATTGTCGCGCCTCGTCGGTCGTCCACCTAAGAAATCCGCTTACTCTCTGAGTCACGCTTCGCGAACGAATTTATCCTTCTCCCGAAGCGAAGCGAAGCGCATAGCTGCAGCTTCTCTCGCGAGCTCGCGACTCTAATCGACGGAACGCGGTGTTTACGGCCGAGAAATACCGCGCCCGTGAATCACCAGTGCTCGCTGCAAATAATCCGCAGCTTCACAGCCGAATTGCGGAAAACCGTAACGCGTTCTAGCCGTGCCAAAATATCGTTGGAATCTCGCGTATGCCGGATAGCATCCCAGCCCTGCAAGGATCCAGTCTTCTCGGACGTATCGTTACGTATCGCGAGCCGAGTAATCGCGAGAATCGCGAGAAAGAAAAAGGCTGCGAAAAGCAGTTCACCTGTGCGAATCGTCGTCGTCTACCTTTCAGGTACGTGGATCGATAGGAGAAAGATGTCCATGCTTCAATCGTCGCGATATGGCTTGAGAAGGTGGAGCAGCGTTTCGCTGCGAGAGATGCGAGGCAAAAGTAAGTCTAACAATAAGAGAAATGCCAAGACCGTGACGAATGCGAGGAGCTACGAAAGAAAGAAAGAAAGAAAGAAAGAGCTAGCATAGGCCGAGGGTAAGTGCGTATCGATTACGTCTCTTAATTGATGGGAACGATGCGGTGCCCGTTTGCTCCGCTTTATTTACATTTGCGAATAACTCCGTATAGTACAGGCCGATACAGCCATAATATTTATATCGAGACCCCTTTCCTGCGAGCGTTTATGGCGTCGCTGTGGCGACTCGTGGCCCCGGACACCGCGGCACGGTTAAATCGCACGATTCTACTCGCGCTCGACTGGCTTTCCTTGCACGCGACGACGCGACGGATCGAACTCGCTGGGCCCCGCGAGGAAAAGAATCGATAGAAATGGCGAGTGAAAAACGGCCTCCGCGACTCTCGCGTCGCTCGCCTCGCGCGCAATTCTCTCCGCAGTGTTTCGTAACGGGGACTTTTTCAAAGAATCGCGACGGTTGTTTGCATTCCTTTTCTCGATAACACGTTGGAGTTTACACCGAGATTGCGAATGCTCGCGGTTAGCCAAACAATCCGAAAGATCGTTTCCTCGAATAGCACGTACTCGCAATTTATTGATACGAATTTCTGCGTGCTTGGGCAGCGGCGCGCAGATCGGTAAACATTCCGTGGCACGCTGGATTCGGGAAGATAGAGCTGCAGGTTCAGAGAAAGAGGCACGCGGCTGTTTCGGATTAGAAGTTCCAGTGGTTTAATAGGAGAGCGTTGCACGGGGCTCGCGTGTAAATCTCGAATGCAGCAGGTGTTTAGCGAGCAGCTGTTATTTCGCGTTCGAATCTAACGCCTAACGACCGGCGATCCTGATCGACGGCTGCATAAATCTTTGCAACGGTTAACACCTTTGAGAAATATCGCCAACGTCGCTGGTCGTTGGAAGAATACTAATAGGAGACGTCGCGAAAGAAGCGAGCTGTTACGCGGTTAAAGCTCCATTCGGCGCGTCCGATGATAAATATTAATGCGCGTGGCTCGTTGATCGCGATCGCCGGCGAGTCTCTCGCTAGCCGTTGGACAAAAATCGCGAACCGCTCGAGCGCGTTCTATCGCGCGGTCTGCAATCGATATCGGTGCGGCGGATTGCGCGCAAATAACGAGAACCACGTTGATACGTGCAACGACGACAAGCTTCGTAGCTGGTGGCCTACATTCGCGCCGAGTGCAACGAGAATATCGTTTGCAGCACTACTCGCTACCTACTTCCAGTAATCGTCAAACAAAAGGACCGCGAATGGAAATGGCGCTCGAGCAAATCGAGGCGGAATGCGCGATTGCTCGTGACCGTAATGAGTGCTGGCGCGCATTTGGCGCAAACTTTGCCACGGTCTCCTCTTCTTCTGCTCTCGAGCGAAGAAATTTCGTTTCGTTTGGCTGTCCGCGCTGCACTCCGCGCGCTCCGGGTACGCGCGATTCCACGGCAAACTTTTCCTTTCGCCGTGGAATGCGGGGCCACGCGTCCTTCGCGATTAACGTGCCGGAAAACAATAATTTAGAGCATCGATGGGTGTCCCGCTGACGCGCCGTGTGACTTTGCACAATTCGTCGACCTTCGCGACTATCGAAACATCGCGATAACGGCTAATCTACGGCTCGTTTCTTTGCGGCGACGTTGCCTTTATCGCCGCTTTTGTAACCACGAGATACGAGAAAAGTACCAGGTTTTATTCGCGGCATAGAAGAGGAATTCGTACGATCGGCTGGCGAGCGCACGATTAAAGTTAGAAACGAATTAACTGTGTCGCGTACGAGCATCGCGCTCGACCCGATTCGAGGATTTCTCTTCGACGATCTCTTACGACCGAGGAGTCATTCGGGACACTCGCAGCGCCGTGTTCGCGGATGGTCCTCGACCTTGCACAGTTTCGGAGGAACGTTTCGAACCGTTCACGATATTCCCTCTCTCTCCTCCCCTCGGCACTCCGCTGAGAGGCAAAGGAATTCTCGAGGAAGATGAAGAGAGAGAGGAAGAGACGCCTGAAGACGGAGGTCGTAAAAGAGTATCGGCGCGCGAAGTCTCGACCTCGATCTCTCGCGGTAGGGGCACTTTCTTTCTCCGGGAAGGTCCAGGGCCAACTTAAGGGTGCCCCTGGCCCTGCCAGGGTGCTCTCTTAACGAACCCTTTTTTGTTTTCGCCTACCAACCCTATTTGGAACATTTTTACGCTTCATCTGCTCCGTTTGATCCTGGAGCAGGACAGTAGCAGCTGGGCGAGAGAGAGGCAAAGAGAGGGAGAGAGAGAGAACGTGTTTTCTAAAGGAAAGCGATTCGACGCAAACGAGATAGAGAAGGAGAGCGCGGCCAGAGGAAGAGAAAGAGGAGGAGGAGGAGGAGGAGAAGCAAAGGGAGAAGGAGAAGGAGTAGAAGGAGATGGAGAGGGAAGGTAGAAACAATTTTAATTAGCGGCGCACAAAGCGCGGGATGGATCGGTGACCTCGCGAGGTCGTAGGAAGAACGCACGGCGCTATCCCGAGTAGGAAGCATAGACGCGGTAACCTCGTTACACAAAGAGACGAAGAGAAGAGATAGGATGTCGGGTAGGCGAGATGAGGCGAGGCGGGGCGAGGCAAGGCGAGGCGAAGCGAGGCGCGGCGATGAGATGAGATGCGATGAGATGCGATGAGATGAGACGAGAGGAGAGGAGAGGAGAGGAGAAGAGAAAAGAAGAGAGAAGAGGAAAGGAGCGAAGAGGCGGAGCGGGGAGAGGCGAAGCGAAGCAAAGCTGGACTTACCGTGCGAAAGGTTGTTCCTCGACCTCGTACAGCTCCTCGAGGGTCTGTTTCGAGAGAAGCCTCTCTAGTCTCTGGGGCGTGGGAGCGAGATGCCCTGGGATGCTGGTAGTCTCGAACAGGCTGTCCGCCGTCATGGCTGCTGCCGGGTCCACCGTGCGTCAGCTGGACGAAAACGGTAAAGATGCACGATAATCCCAAAAGTGTCGGTGGTACGGTGGTACGGTCGTACGGCGAAGCGCGACCACCGCAGCGGTGTAGTAGATTGCCAGGCGCACGAGTCCCGTACGAGTCACACAAGAAAAATGACTACGAATTTCACTTGGAGCGATCACAGCCAGCGATACTCGCGCGTAAATATCCTTGGGCGCGAACGAGCGTTAGAAAGGAAGTAGTAAAAAAAAAGGGAAGGTGTTTTCCGCTTCGGTCACTGCGTTTTACACGGGCTACGTTTACTCGCGCCGACAACGGAACGGCCAACGAATCACCACGTCACTGTCGCGATTAGGGGCACGCATTTCCGAATCGAGAATCTTGCTCTGCGCGTCTCGCACGGTGCTGGGTAGCCTGGTGTCGAAATACGCGCACCGATCGCGAAACCAGGCACGCGCTTCTGTCGTGCGAGCCTTATCACGCGCAACCACTCCTCGCCACGGTTTACCAACAATTGAACCTTCCGCCGAGCCTTTGCCGGATCCCCACTCTCCATTCCGACTCTCCAGTGCCTATGCTATCTCCGCCATGGTGGGGAAAGTATATCCCCACTTGGGAACTCGGTGACAGGAGTCGAAGACAACCGAATACCTCCGAAACAGGCCGAACAGACTTGCTTTTCCACCACCTATGCAACCAGCCATCAGCCATCCACCGACACCAACACCAACACCGACATCGACATCGCATCGACCGACCGCGCGACCGCTTCCTTTCCGTCTCTTCTCTACTCTTCACTTTTCTCTCTCTCTCTCCCAACCTCTCCAACCCCGTTCCTTCCGTCGTATGCATTTTCTCTACTCTCCTTCTCCTTCTCCTTCTTCTCCTCTCCTAACATCCTTCAAGCTTTGCAAACCGATCTTTCGCTCGATAAATAATATCGTGGACGCGCGTTTCGGTAGGGAGAGATCTCGGCCGCCGCATCTGCGCCCCCATTTTTGCCACTCTGACCCGGAGACTTCGATGCCGCGCATTTCGGGCAGGCCATGATCCGCGTCGGCCCTCGCCCGAAAACCGGACGGGCTGAACCCCGTCTTTTCGCGTCTTCGATTGACGATAAACGATTTAACGATCTAACGTTCGAACGGCTTAACGATTCGACGATTTAACGATATAACGATTTAACGAGCCGCGGAGGAATAGGCGAGGAGCACGTGGAATAGCTTAGGATCGGCCGCGTAAACGGAACTCACCTTGGACTGGCAAATAAACGCGGAGAGTCAGGAGGCTTGTAAAGCGTGCCAGGATCTTGTCAACCGGCGTACACGATTATGGCGACCGAGCATGAATAATTGAATGCATAATTTATCGATTTCGCGGCGAAAGAACGGCAGCGAGCCGGAGAAAGAGAGGGGCCGGCGGTCGTAGCTATGCGCGCCTCTGCATTATAGATCTCCTAATAAGTCGGTGCAGCTTCCAATGCTGAGATAAATCAGCTAATCTCGATAAGGATAACCGTTGTCTCGACGCGGCACCTATGACGCGGTTATCCCCGTTTCGCGATCCGCACAGACGTCGCGCAATTGCAAATCGAGACGGGATTAACGAATCAGACCAGACTCGCTCTTCTATCGCCGTCTTCTTCCTTCCTTCCTTCCTTCCTTCCGAGACAGCGGGAAAACGCGTCGCCGTTTCGTACGCGTCCCATGGAGGCGTTCACCGCGTCGTAATATCCTATTAAGAAATTTGACCAGTCGGACGAGGAATTTCCCGAGCGCGTTTCTCAACAGGATCTTGCGAAACACGCGGACGAGTTTCTTAATCGAGTTACCCGACGCTTCCGATGTGCCTATCCGACGCACGTAACGCATACCGCTGAGATAATATTTCCGTTCGAATTAGATTGACTTGTAAAATACGATTCCGCGGTGCATCGGGAATCTAATAGCGGATAATGCTAGATTGGAGTAGGTAACAGATAGCGGTAAAGCGAATTTGCGCCGCCTAATAGACTTTTCGTGGCAACGGTCGCTCTTTCTCCGCTCGTCTAAAACACTGGAACCTAAATCTTGACCACCCATTTCGAACGGAATGGTAAGATTCCAGTAGAAATCCGCGGACTTCGATTAAACGCTGACGACGCGTTACCGTAGCGTTCGGGAAGTTTCCGGTCTCCGATGCAACAGAAGAGAAACGAAAAGACGAAAAGGTATGGACGCGGTGCGTACGAGTTACGCGAGATCGAGTGGAGGGGTTACGAAGTTATCTCGAAAGCAACGAAGCATTGCAAAGCCACCGGACGTGCGGCGTATCGCGTGGAGGAGCACGCACGAAGGGCTTTCGAGGAGATAACGGCAAAGATAGCGAATACACACGGTCGAAACCGTTTTGGCGTGAGATCGTGAACACCCTAACCCGAACCCTAACCCGAACCCTAACCCGAACCCAAACCCGAGTCAGGAAAAATCCATCGACCAGCCAATGTTAAAGGTAAACGATTTACGCGTCTGTTCCGCGTACATCTCGGCGATGATGCGCAGCTGATTCATCGCGCGACGAGTAATCTACGCGCGTAACCAGTTTTCTAGGATAGCAGTCGTAATCGATGATCCTGCGAAGCGTTGCGGCACACGCTGTATCATCGAGTCGGCCCAGCCGAGCTTCGTTTCCTTCCCGACGCAGATTTCACGGACATTCGAGTCCATTAATACTGCCAGCAACAGCCAGTGACGTCTGCTCGCAACGATGATTAGGTTTAACCTGAAATCAGCGCGGTGCGGCACGCGAGGCAAAGAGGATACTCCGAGTTGATCTATCGGTCGCCGCTTCGTAGGAAATAATATTTCTAATCGCTGAAAGGTATATTTTTCCCTTCCCTCCTGGAACACGTCCAATCGAAATTGAACGCACCGCTCAGCGATCGTCCGTTTAAAGAATCACGCGAAACGTTTTCTCTTCCCCTCGTTCTGTTGGTCATTCAACGATATCCGCTTTTAGACGGACACAAAGGCGCAATCAAGAGTGGAGTCGCGTCGGTCCCTCCCCAATTCGTCGTTGCACCGTTTGCATGGCGTTTTCTCAGGGATAATTCGGCACGCGATCCCACGCGGCCCGGCTAACGACAACGAACGCGCACGGAATCGAATCGCCGCGAAGCAGGGATCCCGTGCAAGTTTCCTGCCGCTCCTTCGATCCTCTCTAACGGGTGTCGAGAACCGCGCGAGGACTCGTTTTCGCAGCGGCCGCAGCAGGGACAGCCGCAAGCGACAGATGTCGATCGTTCGAGGACGCAGCTTCCCTTTGAAACGCGGACAAGGAGGTCGCGGCGCAGAGGGGATCCTAGTAACTTTCCCTCCTACGCCGCGACCACAAGCCGAGGAAACCAGAGGAGAGAAGAAGGCCCTGGCATGCGAGAGAGCCTTTCTAATCCGTGCAACGAGTTGATGTTTTCTTGCCAGCTAGTAGATGGTAACGGAGTGCTGCCTAGCAGAAGGGGCAAGGACGGCCGAGGCCGACCATGCTCGGCAACATGGCAGGAAGTCAACCTGGAGAAAGAAAGAGAGGAAGCCGATCCACCAACTAACGCTCGCCACTGCCCGACCACCATTCCGCGTACCACGTACTACGTAGGTACTACGCGCTATGTACACGAGTACGCTTTCCTGCCAACCGCTAATGCAACCTCTCGCTAATGCCAACCTAAAAAAACCTCCGCCCATAGATGCACGCTGGTCGAAAGCTTTCAGCCGCGAACACGCGTGCCCCCCCGCGAACCGTGCTCCGTAGAGGAGCAAAACCTTTTCCGCGAGATCCGCTCTTGCCGAGTTTCGAAAGTGACGATGAGATTTATCGGTGCTAGAGGTAGAAAATGTAAAGCGATGCGAGAGGAGATGCCTCAGAAATGGCTGGTATCCTTTCCCACGTGCCTGTTTCTTCGAAAGAGTTCAAGAGTACGATGAGGAACATTGTAGGTAAACGAGGATATTATAATTTGGAGCAAAGAATGGATGCGCTGCTGTTCGGTATCTTATTGCGGAGTAGCCCACATTCGTGGCACACATCGTTATCGCTTATCGCTGCCACTCCGCCACTGCCAGTTCCGTCCAGTTTCGCTCGTCGCTGGATACCGTTCGCACCCATCGGATACGCCGAATTTCTCTAACCTTCTTTGCCACGCCGCGCCGCGCCGAGCCGCGCCGCCCGGCAAATCTTGCCGTGCCCGCGTTAATCCGCGCTGCCCGCTTGCCCGGTTCGCCTCGATACGCGCGAGAATTCCATGATAATACGCGAGAATCGTAATTTACGTTTGCGAGTGTACGATGGAAACTCGGTCCCGGGGCTTTCACAGCCGTTTCAAAAGCTGGCTTCTTTATGCGAGGTCGGGATGTTTATGCGGCCTTGCGAGAAGCGTCGAGAATCTGTTCCGGATCCTTTGTTCGGCGTTGCCTGCGAGCAGCTTCCTTTTTGGATTTGCGCGTGCCGATAAGCATCCAGATGCCGGAACATTGTTCCTCGGATAGTACTTTTGAAAGGCCATGTTTGCCGAGCCAACGATCTTCAGCGATCTCCAGCGTAGATCGGAATGCTACGTTTCCGAGGAAAGCACACAGCGATTCGTCTTTGTCGAGGGAGATAAGGGAACGATGACGCTCCCGAGGATCCCTTATGCCACTCGACCTGTTAACGTTTCGGCTAATCGCCCCTACGTTTGTCTACTTCTCTCCGGATCGGACGGAACTCCGGCTTCCGTCCTGCGGCAAACTTTTCCTCGTCTCGGGCAACCTTCGAAATCACTCGAGTACGCACGGCGAACGCACGATGTTGGGATACTCGCAGCCATAAACGAAGTCAGCATCAATGCGTGTCTGGGTTGCGTTAGCAAAGAGCGAGAGCAAGAGCAGGAGCAGGAGCAGGAGCAGGAGCAGGAACAAGGCTTGCCCCCATCCTCGCAAAAGATTTATGCTGCCATTCGTGGCAAAAGTTATTGTTCCCATGGGGCTTTGTGGGTTCCCCACGTGTTCGTAAACACTCGATAAACGCGCATGCAGCACACGCTGTCGGCTCGCCAGCCAGCGACCATGGCGAAATTGTTTAACTCTCTTTTTCTATCCAAAGCCGTGCAAAATTGTCGCGTGCTGTTTACTCGAGGCTCGGGACTCGAGACTCGACTCAACTCGACTCGACTCGACTCGAGACTCGAGGCTCGAGGCTCGAGACTCGAGACGAGCCGCTCGCTATTCGAGTAACGTCCATTTGCATTCTTGTCCCTTCTCCGTTGTTTTGTCCGCGGGGGAGTAAGTATTTCCTATTTCCTTTGGCAGACGTAACAGCGCGTTATCTGTATTCAAGGCATTCCCTGGTCGAAAGTAAATTCCGGCAGGAAACTCGTGATTACGATCTACTTCCGAAGGAAACAGAGATACTGTGGGAATCTCCTGGACGCGATAGCCGAGCCGTCGAGCGAATTAGAGTTTCCTCGGGTGCGGTGTCTGCGAAAGTATGCCAGAATCGATCGGGACGTTTTAACCCGATGAAACTCGCGTCTCGCCGGGGTTGAAATTGTATTGCGTGCTAACGCATGCAGACGCGTGCACGCCCATGGCGAAACGACCCTCTGTGGCTCGCCAGGCGAGGGTGCGAAAAGGGAGCACCAGTGTAATGGAAGCGAAACTCGTGCTCGTGCTCGTGCAACTGGATCACAGATGCCTGCTCCTCGGATGCTCCTATATTTATAAATATATGCGCGCGGACGCGTGTCAGAAGGCAGGAAGAGGGTGGCAGGGCGACGCCACAAAAGACTTAATTGTATTGCTTGCTGACTCGCATCGTTTACACGGTCGACGGCCTGGAAATGGTTATTTCTATCGTAGAGTACGCCTGCAAACGTTTCCTGGTCTCGGGGGAATCCGTATTGGAAGCATTCGTTTGCATCGACCATCGTTTCCACGACGTCGCTGTCCGCGCGGATAGGGGAAATTCTGTTATTTACGAGGCCGTTTCCATTAGCGGTGCCTCGCCCCGTGTTAATTGTAATTGTCACGCATGGACGCAGCTTTCCGTTCCGAGAATCGTCCTCACCGTTGCGCTGCGCCACGCTGCGCTGCACAGGTGGAAAATGCAAAGACAAAGCAACTGCTTTGTCGATTTCGTTCTACCAGCGCGGTCTGGTAGTTGGCAGCAGACGGAAAGTGGACGCGGCGTCATTGAAAAAGTGTCTGCCGCGAATGCTCCGGTCCCTTTTGTCGAATCCCCGCGATGCGTCGAGACGGAGCAGCATACCTCTCGTCAAAGCACGGCAATGCGTTTATCCCGATATTTTTGTATCAAAGACCTGTCTGCCTCTTTGTCGGTAGCTTTTGCTGGCAGATCCACGTATGTACGTTTGGTCGATACCGGCCCCGGCCGCAGAGGTTATCGGGCTGCCTCCGAAACCCAATCCCATCCAATCGAATCGAATCTTTCCGTTAAGCTGCACGTTTTATCGACAGCCACCGAGCTTGGCCGCTTCGAGCTACGATACAGTATCATTTTTTACTCGCTGTCGCGACTCGCACCGAAGTTGATGTCCGCTGCAACTCTGAAAGAACGGTAGTCGAAGAGATCGCCGCCTATTGTTCTCGCTGAAACGAAAAGATGCTTCGCGTTCGCTCGCGGCTAAGCAAGACGCGACGCAACGAAAGAAATCGGTCGAACGATACGCGCGCGCACGTAACTTGGTTACGAGTCACTGGTAGATTTACCGGAAGAGAAACCATCAGCGAAAGATTTATGCCCCATCGGAGATCGTAATTGCTCGGTCGCGTCTACTCTTTGGAGAGGCTGTTCCATAACGAATCGTAATATAGCTGCCACGTGTAGCGAATGTATTTTTAAGTACAGTTGGCCCTTAAAATACCCAGCGAAAATAGCACGTGAAGATATTAGAGAAGATGGCAGATGTTGTCCATGCGAACGCATAGTTGGAGGCCGACCGTTGCCTGGACAATAAGAAGAGCCTGCGCTCCGCTTGGCGCGATGCGGCGCGGAGCGGCTCGGCTCGGCTCGGCTCGGCTCGTAGCGGCTCGAAGCGGCGTAATCCGTCCCACGTGTCCGTAAGAGGATCTCTTTGGCGATGTAATCGGAAGGGAAGGCAGCTCGTCTTGAGATTACACAAGAAGACACGTTTCCCCGCGGGGTAAATTTGCCCCGCGCCTCGCGCCTAGCCACGACTAGCAGCGCTTCCACGAAGAGAAATCGTCGAACGCGATGACGCAGGCGAGCAATTTGTCATCGAAATTTCCCCGATCGTGGAGGTCTCATGGATGCTAACGATTTTCGTTAACGCGCTTTACGAGCCGATATATTTCGCTCGCGGCTTGCCCGTCTCGCGACGCTAATTCGAACGCGAGGGAATTCTATTAAAATCCGGCGACGTTTATTTGGGCGGTAAACGGTGTCGGAGGATGACGCGTGGCCCGAGTCTGAATCAGAGGGTATCGCGAATCGGTGCTGGCAACTGGCAACTGGCAAGAGGTGAGCAACGAGTAGCGAGCAGAGAGTAGCGAGTAGCGTGCGAGGATGTTTAAGAGGGTCTGCAACGTGTTCCCGATAACCGGCGCAATCTATTTCCGGCCGCACGAGCCGCAGCGAGCCAGAGGCGCCAGACATTAGGCATTCCACGTTCGTCTATAGCCTATAGTCTATAGTCGACGGTCTATAGCGTATAGTCCGTGGGTTCTAGCGATCGGTTAGCGAGTTATCGCTGGGCCGAGGACGCGTAGCATATGCGCCGGTGTTCGATGCAACTCCCTGTCACTCGGCTGCTTTTCCTATTAATTCCGCGCGGCTCGCAAAGGAAGTGCGCTGGAGTCGGATATGTGGCGCCGGGCATCGTCGGGAATATCTCGCGACTGAATCACCCGGCTCCTCCGTGCTTTAAGGACGTCCCTTTCTTCGATGCGCCGCTTAGCTATCGCGTCCGTTCGCGCGATTGATTCCGTTTGTTGCTGGTTTCGCGTATACGCAAACGCGTTCGACGTATCCCACTACGCGACGGAGCATCGGACGCCGGTTTGGAGCCGCACCGGAAGGGGAGACTTCAAAGAGAGCAGCGAGAAAACGGAGAGGGAAATCGGCGGCGCAACCTAAATAGGAAGCGCACCCCGATGACGGCGAGGCCGGTGTATCATCGCGGTGATCGCGTCCGCGTTCGAGTTCGCGTTCGCGTTCGCGTTCCCGTCCACGGCCGCGGTCGCGCTGATTTCAGCAGCTGGCAGAATTTGAGCGGACATACTCATCGTCCCACCTAAAATTACGCAACCGTATTTAGCGAGGTGATTCAACCGTAGGGCCAGAGCCAAAGAGGAGGTTTCTGGCTGCGCCGGGGAGCTACCTCCTACCTATAGCTGCCTACCTATGCTTATGCGTACGACTGCAACTGCAACGGGCGCGCGTACATACACGCAAGTACGTGGGTCGGCGATGCGCGGTGCACGGGATGCGCGATGGTATACAAACGCGACGGTGTACGATGGAAGCCTCGAGAAGACGTACACACAGGCTCCGGACGAGCGTGCACGCGCTCTCGCGTAGTGATTCATGCCGTGGAACGCGAGAAACACGACCTAACCGCGCTGTCCGTTAGAGAACCGTTCTATTTCTATTTCGGGCGAACCGCGATGTCCATTCGGTCTGTTTGTGACCGCTAATAGAAGGAGACTCGCGGGCCAGGCCCGTCTTCCAATCTTCCCATCTTCCCATCTTCCCAGCTTCCCTCCGCGCTACCTATTCCACCCTCTCCTTCCCTTCCTAATTAAATTTCACTTCTTCCCAGGGGCAACGCGATTCCCCCGTGTCCTTTTCCCGTTACAGCGGCGAGGATCCGCGGATACTCCAGCCTCCTCGCGTATCTTATTTCCACCGACGCTTTCACTCGGTGAAAATAGAAAATCGTGGGTTTCGGAACGCGAATTTAGATTCCATAGTTATTGGTCAGCGAGAGGAACGATTGGAGTATTTCTCGCTTAATGGCCCGAGTTATTTTTGCGTTCCTTCGAAACCGATAGCCACGGTCCGAATGCGCTTTTTTGCAGCGCAACATCTAACGTAGCCTGCTAAAAACGTATCGCTGTATTTACACGGATTAGCGGCTGCATTCTTGCGGTACGTATCGCGCGTTACCGAATGGAAAAACGCAACAAGAACACGATCGTAACATCCCCGATTAGATCCTACCGACGGAACGAGACGCGCGATACCTCTCAACTCAACTTTCATACGGAAGTCCGATGCCAGGAAGGAGGAAAGTAGAATTCCGTTGGGCGCGTAGCTCGCCGTCGCGGTAACTTCGCGATTGTCGCGACTTGGGACGATTAACGCGGCATGGAAATACCTTCGGACGATATATGCCGCTGGAATGATGCGTTTCCGATAAAAGTTGGATGGCTCGCCGAGGAAAAGAGGCGGTCAGCGTACGTCCTAGACTGTAGCGTGTGGTCGAACATTCGGCACGAGCCCCGGCTATTTTCGTCGACTATTTGGCAGGCCGCGTACTTGCCAAGTATTTTCCAAGTTCTATTAACCTCGTGTTTCGCGTCGAAGTAGCCTCTATTACATAAATGTCACCTTCTTCCTACACGATCGACTCGTACTTCGATCCTTTTCGGGTAGCAACCGCGACTATCGCTCGAATCGTCGACCGGTTGCGTCGCGTCGCGTCGCGTCGCGGTCTCCGCGTCCCATCGGCCCGAGTCTTTTACCAATGACGATAGAACAAAATTCTTCGAAGCTGAATCTCCGAAACGATAAACGACGCTAACTTCCGGTTTCCTGGGTGGTTTCTATACGCCATGTTGGTAATACCGATCACGCGCCGAGTTTCCGGTGATTGGTAGCCGCTTTAAAGCCTGAGCAGCTTTTAGGACGGCCAAGAAACGTGTAAATGAAACGCGAGATCTCGATCGAGCGGCAGGAATCTTTCCCGAACGATACTTCTAAACGCTAGAGAGGACGCCGAATGAATTTCAATTGGAAATCGAGCAGGGGCGAGCGGTTTCGAGGAGGGAAACGCGCGCTCGCGAACCGTTCACATTTTTCCCGCGAAAGGGTCGACATTTTGCATGCTCCGCGCATGATTCACCGGCTGATAAATATTTATTTTATGCGAATCGCTTAACCGCGGTGATTCAAGAGAGCCAAGCCTACGACGCGCTTCTACGTGCACCGCTGCCGTGCAATTACCAAGATCAGTCACGGATGCGCCACGACAAATCCGTTAGAATTTTTCCCACCGTGAGTCGACGCGTTGCCACTACTTTCGCAGGTTTCTCGCCTAACCGGAGAAAACTAGGATGGAAAATTGATCGGTTCGGCTCGGAAAAAGCTAATCCGAGGCAATACCTATTTTTTCCCCCACCCCGTCTTTGCGTTTTTGCAAGAAAACGGTCGAAGAATTTCTGCGGCGAAAAGAGGCGCCGAGACTTCAGCGGTTGGTCCACGACGAATTCAACGGATTAACGCGAACGCAAATGCCGTGCGTCCGAATCGACTACGGCTACATCTCGTACGCGTAATCCGCGGCGAGGGATCGTTCGCTATGGCTTATTATGCGTACCGGAGTAGGCAATCGGCGTAATAGTTACGCTCGGCGCGGCGTTTGCGCCGGGGCGCCAGAAAAAGCTCTCGGCAGAGGAGAATGCTCCGCGAACTCGTGTAATAATCGAGCAATCTTCGAAGCTGAACGCAGCTGGGGCAGGTGGCACGGCTGGGCGCAACTATTCGCCCGCGTGCCTGATTGGCTTCTCTGAAATACGAACGAAAATCGCACGAGGCACGCATCTGTCTTGTCCGAGCGAAACGATCGCCAAGCCCAGCTGGGCGTTTTAAAAGCCGAGTCCTCGCAGCTCGCAGCAACACGACACCCTTTCTCGTTGGATCCTTTTTTGCGGCCGCACTTTGTGATTCTGAAAATGTCCGCAACCAAAGTAGCATCGCGCACCTGTCCCCGACGCGTTCCTAGTTTCTCCTGGATGCTCGAACCGAGCGAAGAGTTTCATGACAGGGAGCTGCTTCGTCCTTTGACCGAGAAGCGAGGGGAACGAAGAGAAGCAGTCGACACTTATGCAACGAGTGGACGCACGTACGCGGCTGGGGTCCCTGCCGCTTCTCCTTTGTTTATCTGTCCTTGCGGATTGCAAGAGCAACGAAGCGACGAAGGGAAGGTGGGGCTAGGTTTTAGAGTTTTTACAGATTTTACGGTAGAGTTAGTCCGGGACATTACGACGGAGTCGCGGACCTCGCCGCCGCTATTCTCCGCTGCAAGGCTGATTCATTTCGCGCGCACGCAATTTACGCTTTAGTTGCCCCCTTTATTGTTCGCAAGTTTATACATATAATTACTCGCGTAACGATTCGAGCTAACGATAAGGCGAGCCTTTGATTACGCGCCTACCGACAAATTTAAATCGGCCAAGAAGTCTGCAAACGATCGTTTTATACGCGACCGATTAGATGGCAATATAACCAGGCTGTTATGATCATTCCTAAGAGGAAATCTCTGTCCCTTTTTTACCGCGCGACGAACGAGCCGCGTGGGCTTTCCAAAGGCTACCCCTCGCTTAATACGTTTGCACCGTATTTTCCAAGCGATTACTCGGATAATTACAGAGCGCTGAGCGCTTCCACGGTTTTGTTCACCGACTGCTAGAATAGTAGTCGGTTGCGTTACCGCGTACCTGCTGTCATTGTCGCGATTTTATTATCGGCAAGTATGAGAAACTCCTAGGGACCGTGCTTTAAGAGAATTATAGTAATTTCCCAAGTTAAAAGATACCGCGCAAATGCGGAGCAGCAGCAGTTGCAGTTGCAGTTGCAGTTGCAGTTGCAGTTGCAGTTGCAGTGGCAGTGGCAGAAGCGAAGCAGAAGCAAGAAGATGGTTTGCCAAAAATGCGGCAAGGGGGATACAGAAAGGGAAGAAAAGGGAAGGGTGGAGAAGGGGCGGAGAGGGGTATGGGAAGGGAAGGAAGGTTGGCCGGTGCTATTTCCGCCAATTATTTGCTCGTCAGGGTTCCCGAACGGTCGTAAGCTAGGGTTCACGAACGAAAGCGGTGGTCGACAATCGCGATACGCTCGCACGCCGAGAAATAAGTTCCCCGCTGGACGAACTATTAATAAGAGAGGCCGTCCAATTGGGTTTTAACAGCCGAAGCACGTTTGTACGATCTAATAGAGGATCGTTAAAGGTCTGCGTAGACACCTACTTAACCGGCCATTTACCGAAGCCGCTGCACGCGAAGGAATTTATTGTCCCGCTCGCAATACTATGTTACTACACAGCGGTCCAATTTGCGATAAAATATTTACCATGCTGCCTGATAAATGCCGCTATCCACCGCGACGCGGTAACGTAAGCGATGCGATAATGATATTTTAAACGCGGATGCTAAGCCTACTCTATACTCTATTCCCTTCTACATCACCGGGTCCCGCTTAAATAAACTAGTTTTTCGCCTCTTCGCAAACGCTTGCGAAACGCGCGCATTCCTCGAGCGCGTAGGAGAGGAGCCGCGAGAATGGCACGCTCTCTCGGGCCAGTCCGAGATGGAGGAGTATTAAGGCGCGAGATGCGACCTCGCGGCGTTAATAGCGTTACGCAACAGTTACGAAGGGAAGATTTTTGCGATGGTGGAAAGGGTCGAGATCTCTGTGTGCCTCGGCAGCTCCGGGCTGTTGCCTGTTGGCTGTTGGCTCGATCTCAAGGGAGGTTGATGCGTCTGCCCCGCTGGGATAATTAATATAAGCCTCTTCTTCCCCGAGGTATCCCTTATTTATCGCGAGGTTTGAAGCCAGCGCTAGCGTGTAATACCGGCCAGTGAAATATAGTCGCCATAACGTCGAATATTTTATACTCGCGACCGAGTCCGGCCAAGCTGTAACCTTTGAACACGGTTGCGAGGCGATCGTGCTTATTAAATCGAGTACCCGCGAGCCTAGCAAACGATAACCGTTCTTTTCGATGCAAACGTTCCGGAACGCGCATCAAATCACGCGAATTCACGGAATCCGACTCGCCGAATCTTCGTCGTCTTCGTAGCTCGTGTGCCGGCAATTTTAATTCTTTCGGACTTTATACTCTTACTTACGTGCACGCGTACGCGAACTTGAGCTGCACCGCGTCCAACTGCAGCGAAGCCTGCATTCTTGAAATTCGACGGAAGACCGAGCAAGGCCGAGGCCGCCTCGCGAAATCGTCCTTCGTCCTTCTCCTCTTGCCACCTGCCGACAAAAACAAGACGCATCCTTGAACAATGATCGAACGATACCACCGAGCGTAACAGCTATCCGTGGAATTCGAAGCGCCCGCCTTGGCTAGCCCAAACATCTCATTGTGCGAAATATTTCAGCGATTTGCCAGTCATCGAGGGTAATATCCGTTGTTGAACCCGGCGTGATAAATCGAAACGACGCGGCTGGTAGGCGATAGGTGGACCGCGGGTTTTGCAGATCGCGCGTTTGGTTTTAAATCGTGGGTGCCGGTGTCGGGCTTGGCAGCGAGATTTACTGAACGGAAGCGGAAAAACAAAGGCGAGGAAAGCGATACACAAATGTTAGATTGGAAGGTGTAGACGGCGGGCTGCGGAAGGCGAGAACTATCGGCGGTTGTCTTCTCCGGGGCCGCGAAGTGGCGCGGAAATTTCACTCGCGATCAAAGATACTCGATATCGCCGCGTCGAAGCGATCCTTCCGGACAGTCGAGGAGATCATCGAAGAAACTCAACGTCAACGACCGCTTCTCCTCGAGCGACCGTTCGTGATCCGATCGGAGCAACATCGAGTTTCAGTTAGAAGTGGCATTGACTTGGATCGCGTGTCGATAATAAACGCGATTCCGTTATACACGACAAAGGTCCTCGGCGTCGTTAAACGGTCAACTCGCAGATCATCCCGCTGCAAAGATCCTGCTTTTAATGCCACGGTTATTCAGCAAAAACGATTTCCGCGGCAGCCGCGCGTTTCCGAGCAAACGTGTTCGTGTCCTCCACGGATCCCGTCATTGTTCTCCGCTACGGCAAAAACTCCTCTATCGAATTCGATTATTCGTTACATCCTGCTAATCGAAGCGGCCTCGCCGGGCTCGCATATTTTACGATCTCGATTTTTATTTCGGCGCAACGCGGCGGCCGCGAGGTTTGCGCAACAACGCAACGGTACAGGGCAGTATTTCATCGCGCAACGTTTGCTACGGATAACTGTTCCGTTTCGTCGATTCCCGATCTCTCTTCCGGTTCATCGTAATCGATGGGAGAAAAAAAAGAAGCGCTGGACGAACGGTAAGGAAGACGTGTGTACAAGCCGACCCACGCAATTTCGTTCTCGTAGGAGAGCATCTTTTGTCGTAAAAGCGGAGCGAGCGGATAGGCCGAAGGAAGAGCGGCGATAACTAGATAAGAGGTTGGCCAAGTATGTAGATGTTGGCCCCAATAACGGTATGGATTTCCCACACGATTCTGGCATTCCTTTGCTCGAGCACGTTGCTTCCTGCTTCGCGGCACGGCGGATTCGACTCGCGGCTGCATATGGAAATCGATGAGAATCGTTCGGCTATCGGAATTCTCCGCGAAAGACGGTTAAACCGTGGAAGAAGAGGTCAGAACTCCCGGATCGAGACACGGCAATCCCACGGTGCGCCGCTCTCCGAAACGTAAGTAAGCAAGCAAGTACCTGCACGGTGCACCGTGCACCGTGCGCCGCGTTATCCTCTCTCGAATTAGGTAATACCGGTGGCAGCAGTTAAGGCGGTAATACGAGAATTCGTCGTAAAACGCGATCTAACCGGAAGCAGCCAGTCCTCTGTATCGCCAGCAGCCAGCCGCTCGTTCCACGGAAATATTACACCCCGCTTTGTATCCGATTTTATCCAGGCAAATTAACCGAAGGTCAGTGACGCCGACCGCGGCGATGCGGCGATGCGGCGATGCGGCGATGCGGCGATACGGCGATTGGCGATATCCAAGCTACTTACTTCGCGTTAGCATTTCGCTTCGTTAAATCATCTCTCCGGTTCGCGCGAGCAAACGGTCGCTCATTCTTGTGGGAAATTATTCAACGACTCGGCAACTCGTTCCAGATCGTAGACGGAAATTTGCAGGGGGAAACTTACGCGCTCGCTTCGTCGATAATTTACTGTTTCATTGGCGATCGTTTTTTGTCAAACGAACGATCGATCGAGCCGCGGCGTATTATCGTTAGGCGGCTGTCTTTCAAAGCGCGCCGCGAGTTTCACGGCGATACGTTTAGATAAAGGATCGCGTAAGAACACCCAAGGAATGGAATGGTAAACCAAGTTGATGGATTAATAAGTAGGTTTTTCCGAGCAGCGCCGAGAGCGTGGCGGCAAAAAGCGGACGGTGTAATTAGGTAGATAAAAGCTTGGGTAAATTTGCGACGATGGTAAGAGAAGACGGTGCTTTAAATAGATCGGTGGATGCGTGGCTCGTGGTTGTATCGAGAATCGAGTATCGAGGATCGAGGATCGAGCGGCAGTTGAAATTGCGCGAGCCGGTTGGTCTCCTCTAGATTGGAAACGAGCGTTTAGAACGTTGGCTCCTCTCGAGGTCGGTCTCCGAATGGAGGGATCCAATTTAGAATGCGGAGTTCGTTCGTTAGAGCGGCCAGTGGCTAAGTACTACGCGCTATTGCGGTACAACGTAAACGTAGGAGAGGGCAGGGGCGGCGCTTTACTCGAGGTAATAGCAATTTCATCCTCGTTTGCAGACCTCGGGACACGTCATTCGCTTTGACTGACACCTAATCGCGACCAAAAGTCCATTATCATATTCATAGAATCCCATTATTATTCGCCTGCGTGGCTCTCCGCTTTCGCGTCGTTTATTTTCCATCGCGGTCATTCCTCGCTTATCTCTGCGAAGCAAATATTTCGTCACTCGACGGCCTCCTTCGCCGTTCTTTGAAACGTTCTACGACTCGGCGGGCTGCTAGGCGGTCGCCGAGGGGAGAGAAGAAAAACGGCTAGTCGATCGCGAGCAGAGGCGTCATCGGTATCCGAACGTAGCTGCACGGTGCGGTGCCCGTGTCCGCGTCCTTTCGTTTTCAACGAAAGTGAAAATAAATTGCTCGGACGGTTCCACCGCGAAACGCGCGGCGTGCTCCATTCATGGAGCCGGTCCCTCGCGTACGCCGAGAGCTACGTCAAATGCGGAGAGATGCTGCTTCGATCCACGGCAGACACCTAAATTACGTTTCGCAGTCGGAACGCTTTCTTTTTCGTCCCTGCCCTCTACCTCTGCCGTCGAGAGCTGCTCGTCCCTTTTGAATCCCTTTAGGAATGCGCGCTCGAAAATCGACCAACAACGTAATTTCTTTGGAAGCCATCCGCTAATGCGGCCGAACAAAATGGAGAGAAAAGGATTACGTTGGATTGTGGTAGCGAGCGGTGGTTGGTTGGTCGGTAAGACGGAGGCAGCGACGCGACGCGACATGTGCCGACTCGTCTAGATCGCCGGAGCTCACCCTTAAGCCGGTGTTTAACTTTTTACACGGTGTACTCGAATCGCGAATAAATTAGTCGGGTGGCATCTATGGTATTATTATGTTATTACCGTTCGACTTGGCACGGCATGGGATATAAGAGGCTTGGCGGTGCTCGGAGAGGGTTGGAGGGGCTGGAAAGGGCTGGCAGGGGATAGCCGGAGCTTGCACGCCACGACGGCACATGGGCACACGGGCACGACTGCGCCGCGGCTCCTTCTCTCCTCTATTAATTTATCGTCGCGAAGCAAATTCTTTTACGACGCATAACAGCCGAGGGTGCGCGGCCTCTATAAACGGATGCTTAATAGCCTCGGTACCTAGCAGATAATCATTACGAGTCAAACTCCTCTGCGTTTGCTTTGGACCCTGGCATTATCCCCCTGAATATTACTCTTCATAAAGTTAGGTGTCACGCGCGTGAACCGTATTTACGATCTGTACCAGTGCACGCTTCGCCGGGCGTAGATACCTGCGCCGCGCCGCGCCGCGCTGCATAATACCTAGTCGTTCAACTTACTTATTAAGTCCTCTGCTATTAACTTCTTCCACGCAACCCCCCTGAAAGTGAAACGCATTCGAATCTCCGCGGGAAACTCTGCCCCTCGCTCCTCCCTCGCAACCTCCTTCGCCGTTCTTCGCCCGATCGCGCGTGAATATTAAAAGTATCATCCGCGGCTCACGGAGACACGTGTGTCGCGTGGGAGCGACACGTGGTATGAAAAGTCCACCCGGAGGAGTTGAAACCGCATTCCAGGTGACGTCTGGCGCCAAAAGTGGTTCCCAACTGCGTCAAGCTGGAGCTGCGCGCTCTTTTGATCGGCGACCAGCGAGATTGAACTTTCCATCGGAAAGGGAACCCTCCGCGCCGAAGGTTGACCACTGTAACCGTACTACCTATACACCTCCACCGCGTATCGCCTCGCCTTTCGAGCGATATAAAAAGCACGGCTTGTACGAGTAATTTTGGCGGGGCCCGTTTCGCTTCTAGATCCAGAGAAAGTGCCGTGTATCCGTAGAAAGTGAATTTCGTTACAAAAGATACGCCCGCTGCGTTGCGCTGCGTTTTGTTTCGTTTCCGTTGTTGCGATCGCCAAACCACCCTCCGCGCTCGTAAATAAGAGCGGACCGTGGACCAACCCCGGCGGGGCTACGTTACACGGTTCACGGTAATGTAACCGGGGAACGCGAGCCAGACCGTGCACCATCCAACGAGCCGCGTTCCAAATAGAGATCGATCAGATCTCCTCTTTTCTGCGTGCACGCCTTTGTTTAATCATCTGCTTATCGTTTATCATTCGTTTAGTGGCATAGGAAGGTGCGTCCGGCTAGGTGATTAAGCGCATTGTTCTCGGCAACGGATCTCGGCGTCGCTCGGATACCCACGTTTTCCATCCCCTGTCTTTAATTAAACTTCTTCTTCGGCGATTCTTTGAGGACGTTCTCTGAGCCAGCGCTTTCGTCGGCGACCGACGCGCAACGAAAGATCGAATATAGTCATCGGAGGGGATCCGCGATTTTTCTAGACCTCCGCTTCTCCGAGCAAACGATTCCCGCGCACCTGCCCGCAGGTGCGCGTCCCAAGTGGGGCGCCACCCGCCCTTCGAACCCGAAAATGGAAGCCCCTTGTTTCACGAGATCGGCGGATACTTGCTGCCGCGAGCAACGCGAGATACATATGGCCCTGCGAAGGAGAAGTAAGCGGAACGCGTGTTGCATCCGCGTGGATGTTACCCCTTCGGATTCCAACATACCAATCCGGTTTATGAGCCTCGAATAGAATCCGCTGTCCGTCCGTGAATAAAAATAGGAATGCTTCTCCTAAAGCGGGATCGAGTCGTCGGGCAGCTGTCCCTCGAACCGCAGCGCAACGTGAATGCGGAGAAAAACAAGGCGAAAGAATACGTCAACGATTGGAACTAGTTCGAAGTGATCGGCTGAAATAAATTGGCTGCAAATTTGGCCACTCGAGTCGCTCGCGCGGAGTTGGCGCTGGATTTCGATCAAAGCCAGCGATACGCGTGGAGCGCGCAAGGACGGCGAACGGAATGCGCGTCTTATCGACCGACTTGCACCGATTTTTCCCCGGATCGCCGTGAAAGCGGACTCGAGTCGGTTTTTGTCCGCTGCCCCGGTATCGAAACACCGCTAGAAATCGTTAGCCGAACTGTGAAGTTAAACGGGGATCGTGGAGAAACGAATGCAACGGATCAAAGCGAGGAATCCCTTTTTCGAGCCGCGTGTTTGACGCTCGGAAACGAACGGCCCCCAACTGCCAGGTATCCTGATAAATAAAACATGCTCACGATGAAGCGACGACCGATCGATCCTGAATTCTATTCTCCGGGCCGGAACCGTGGCGCGCCGTCGCCTCTGGATGGTAAGCAGGCTCACCGACGAGGGAACTGCCACGCTGTTTAGAAAATGTGCTCCAGGCGGGCCGCGCGGCCTCCGCGAGGCGAAGAAAACACAGAAGCGTGGACATTGCTATGCATCCGTATCGTTCCAAGGACGATTTCGGATGCGCGAGCAGTGCAGATATCGCGGTCTTCCTTCTAACTATCCTGAGAGGCGTCTTTGCGAGTCGTTGACATTAGAAATAACTAGCATGCTGGCACGAACGTTTTCGTACCAAGGCTGGCGAACGCGCATAACGCAACCGTGACCCTTTGAACGTTCACCGCGGAGAACAGGGTGGAAAAAGCAGGCGTGCCGAGGTCGCCGAATGTCCACCGCCCAACGACACTTGACATTTTTGCCAAGCAAACAACTCGATCGGCCAACCGTGTCTCTTCGCGTTTTGCGCTTTGCACATTGTACGCTGTTTTCCTCGGCAGCTCGTTTCAGAGCTCGCGGCCGAATCGCCGATCGTTTCGCAGCTGTTTCCCAACATCATCGAGTCTTTATTCGAAAAGCCTTTGAATAAATTTCTAGTAAATTTGCATCCGTCGGCCGAGTGGCGTTTAAAGTCGCGAACTGTGAAGCGAAGGTTGGCTCGGTTGGGCGGGTTTTTAAAGGAAATTAAGGAGAATTTGGCTGCGAGCGATGGAGGACCGTAGGAAGTGTGGTCGGAAAGTAGGTAGAAGGCGACCTTTCGACGCCCCCGTAGGGCATTTTTTACGCACGAAGAAGAAGAAGAAGACGAAGAAGCAACGACAATGCCGAGCGGATGTACAATGGCGCTCGCTGGATAATGACAATGTTTCGGGCTGAATGCCAAAGAATGCCGGTTAGACGGAAGGTTCGTAATTTATTGTATTTAATTCGTTCGTAATTGTTATGCGCGAGACATTAGCGAGCCGTGCACCAGCCTGAAACCTGCTCTGCTACCCAGAAAATATATTCCGTGGAAGAGAAAAGTTCACCTCGAAGGCTTCCTAAATCCTAAGTCCTGAATCCTAAATCCTAAATACGACGCGTCGGCCGATACGCGGGGAATTTTTAAGCGGCTCGAATGTTAGGAGCAGGCAGGCAGGCAAGAGAAGAGGGAGCCGTTCTGTTCTAGTTGCGCGAACGAAAGACGTGGAAAACGTCGAACAGGTTTTTCATCGGCGCGATCGCAATGCGAGACACTTGCTAACGCTAATGCGGTAATTTGACATAAATGGCGTGCGCGCCGCATATCTTAGAATATCTCGCGGACGTATTTTACCATAATTAAAGCACTCGAATTGGTTACGATTGATTTACTGCCCATCGGGCGCGCGCGTGTAGCTTTTGAATCAGCTCGAAACTAATGCAACCGCTTCGATACCATTGCGTTTCCCAGTAACGTAACGTAACGTCCGCTCGATTGCGCAACGATGGAATACCAACGCGTGCGACGCGGACGTTAAACGTTAAACGCGAAACGTGAAACGTTTAATGTTAAACGACGAACGGTCGCGGTGCGGTGGCGAGCAACGACGACGCAGAAGCGTATAATAATCGGCAACTACACTTGCATCGCAACCTCGACGAAACGCTCCGCTATAGCGTTTGAAATTCCCACTTTCCATTTCTGCGCCGACAAGGTGAACGCTGTGCGCTACGTTCTAATAAAATATAGAATTACCAAGGTACTTAACTTTCGCCGCTGGATATCGAACCTTTGTACACTGACATTCGATTGCGCAACCGTTCGCATGGAAAGAGCTTACCTATCCGCCAGATCGCGAACGGATAACCCCGTCTAAATAAACGTCCAACGTTTGCTACCCGCTTTGCCATTGATTGCCGTCAATCCGCCGATTGCCCCAGCCGTAACATAAATTTTCTCCAACTCTTGCGCGTTGCTTTCGTTCGATCGGTAATCGCGTTTCGGTTGCGTACCAATACCAATACCAATACCAATGGCAATGCGTTCGCCGACCACAATGACGCAGGCAAACGCGAAACGTTCGCGTAACGAACGCCAGAGAAACTTCAATCCTCGTTTCTCGTTGTCGCTATTGTTGGCAGGGGTTGTTGTTCGCGCTTTCAACCTGCGACTCGAGCAGCGAGTCTTTGATAACGCGCTAGCGCACGCGGAGCGTCTCCTTGGCAAACGAAATTCCAAGCTCAGGTGGAACACGTCGATGGAGCGCGAACTCGGGAGCGCGGCGCGATGCAGAGGTTTCACCGTTCGATTGGGTTAGCTGGCAATTTCTCCTCGAAGCCGACCAAAGATGGTAAATGTTTCTGATGCGGTTACGCGGCCGTCGAAAGAATCGGAAAGAGCGCGAACCTGTTCGAGTCGGACGAAGGGGGATACGTTGGCGAAGTTTGCGAGATTTCCACGCGCCGGTGATTTAACGCGTTGCGTATACGATTGGACGCGCGAATAAATTTTCTCGTGCACGCGAATTCTGCTCGTTCGTCATTCATCGATCGAGTGGCAGCAGTTGGTAAGCGAGAGGCTGCAGCGCGAGGTGGAAAACTTGGTTGGAGGAATGACGTTTCTCGTAACACCCCGCGGCGCGCATCGCGGGCCGAGTTTGCATTCGCGGAACAGCCATATTTGCGAATACCACCAACCTCCGACGAGCTTCCAGTCCCTTGCGTAACACGATTACCGATATTTTCCTCTCCTTTTTAATCCGCGCTCGACGGAAGCTAGCCACGAAAGTTCACTCGGACCTTTAGAAAGCGAACCCGATTGTTCGCCGCGAGTAGCAAACGTATCGATGCCCCGCCAAAAATTGCGCAGCTACCTACCATTGTTAGGCGAAAACAAAGCGCAGCCCAGCGGCGTGCGAGCTAGAGTAGGTTGGCGGTGGCGTCTGTTACGCGAAAGGACTCGGAGCTCCGTATTGCGACGACCTAATAGGAGAACACGCGGAACGGCTGCATTCTTTTCTAGCGAGCTAGACGGGATTGCGCGTCTCGGCAAAATGGGTACGCGACACGGCGAGAGGGAAAGAAGGAGGAAAGCCGAGCTGCACCCGATCAAAGGCTGGCTGCGCGCTACGAATCGCGCGCCAACCGTGCAACTAAACGTGGCAAATGGAAACGACCTCCGATAAATCGAATCGCCGCTAGGCTAGGTATAACGCGCAACCGGGATCGCGACCGGAACACGCGTTCCGCGCAGCATTGCACACGTACGATTCCCCTTTCCGAGAGCATCGCTTCTCGAAAGATCGGCAGAGTTCGCGGCTCGCGGCTCGCGGCTCGCGGCTCGCGATTCGCGACGTTTCGCCTCGGCAATTGAGAGAAGATGCACGCGATAAGGCGCAATCCATCTGACCCCGAGGCGACCGGACTTTTCACGAGAACGACACGTAGCCCGACGCGTGGCCTGATCGCGACTCGGCCAGCTCGCTTCTCGGACATTCGTTTAATTGCCATTAATTAATACGCCTTGACTTATTGAGATCACTTTAATCTGCCAGTTGGTGTTTTGGTCGGCAGGATTTTGCAAGCAAGCGTGCACGGTGCGCGTACGCGAAACGTTTCCTTATAATTGATACTACCTCGTTCCGCATAAGCGAATCGCCGAGCCGAGCCGAGCGGAGCCGCGTCGCGCCGCGCACCGCCGAGAATCAACGTTTCCGCGTATCGATTTGTGCCACTTACCGAGTACGCTCTTTCGGCCAGCATTTACGTACGAATGCATCGAGATTTAACCTCGTTCGACGCAGATGAACCGCGTTACGACATCTGCTCCGCGTTTCGCGATCGAAGCGAGCCAAAGAATACTACAGCGCGTGCATATGGTGTATCGCATCTCCGTATCGGCCAATTAATTCGCATGAATCGAAGCACAGATAAGAGACGCGGATCGTCCTCGATCCAAGTCCCGCAGTCTGGCCGGTTAATTGCTCTTTAAACAACGCGCTGCGTCGCGATTCGATGGCCACGCACTCTCCGCGAAGGGACTCTCCTCTCGCAACTGAACTTTGAAAGAGAAACTGGCTATCGAAGGATGAAATAAGCGGTGTAAGGTACGCGTGGGCAATCGAATCGGCAGGCTCGCGAAACGCCGATCGCGGGTTTAGAAATCCTCGTAGAAGCGGGTATCGCGTACGCGTGGCAGCGTTCGCGGTTCGCGATTCGCTGTTCGCTGTTCGCTGTTCGCTGTTCGCTGTTCGCTGTTCGCGGTTCGCGGCACCAACTTATCCAGCACGTTCCATGGAATCTCGCTGTTTGCTTTGCTTCGCTTTGCTTTGCTTCCCAACGAACGCGAGCCTGCCACCGGCAAATTGCTCGTCGTTTTAACGAACCCGTTGCGTTTCGTCTCGCGGATTGATTCGTTCCCCGAGGACGCGTCTCTCTTCCTCGCTCGTCGTTGATTGCGCGCTTCAGCCAACGATCCCCCGCCTCTTTCGGCGAGCTTACTCGCTCGCTTCCTGCGCATTCTTGGAAACAGACGTTCCTTTCTTCCTTGCCATGCCCGAGGCGCGGTCAAACGAAGTCACGGTATTTTTGCGTGTCACACTCGCTAGGTATGCGGATTTGCCCGGGCTCAAGCCCGCCATTAACGCCGGCAAATATTTGCCTTGATCGCTCATCGGTTGCTCGCCGTGCCGCGTAGCTGCAACTGCTACTCCAAATCTCCGAACCTCCGTCTAAGTTTGCCTAACCAAACAGCGAACATCGCCTGTTTAAATTGCCAGCGATACGCCGTCGCGTTTCTAACTTCGGAGAGAGGCCTCGTCTCCGCAGACTTTGCTTCCCGTCGATTGAAAGAATGCAACGCCGGCTATCCGGTGTCATCGCCGAGGTTGCGCTCGCTGGCAGACAGATCGGATCCGAGTTGGCGCGGAAAGAGGCAAACGGCGATTGGAAAATGCACGAAAGGGAGAGCAGCGAGAATAGAGAAAGGCTTTCCCTTGGAACGGAATCGAGTCGCTTGTCGAGTAAACGGGCGCACTCTCGTCTGGTGGCGAAGTTTTGCAGAGGCTTCGTCGGTTCGACGAGGTTCGTACGGGTGGTGTGCGCGTCGGTGAAAGCGGAGGCGTGTATAATCGCGTTACAATCGGGGGCGAAAGTGTCGCGTCTTCGTACTTTAGTTTGCTTCGCGAAGAGGGAGAGAGGGAGAGGAAGAAGTGGTTTCAGCGGCGGTAATTCTCTGATACAGCACGTTCCATTATATCCGTTTTTACGCGAGTAATCCACGGCTCCAGCGAGACTCGGCGCAAACAATTCACGTCCGCGGAACGAAAGCTCGTGTTACAGTATACATAAACCGTTCGTACGACTATTCCCGTTCCATCGTTAGGCGTGATTTATTTCAGGACCTCGGTCCTCTTCCTCTTCCTGGTAGAAACGAGCTGCTCGGCCGGCTGCTTCTTTGTTTCTAGCGTATCTCGTGTTTCTCGGCGGCGCGGCGCGGCGCGGCTCGGAGAAACGCTTTCCGAAATTCGTTAGTCCCGGTGGTTCGCGTTGAAATTCGCTCGCGCGTATACTCGCGTCTATGTGTGTACGTAGCCGCTCGGAGTTGGAACGCAATCGCGGATGAAGCCGGAGAGAGAAGCGATCTCGGTAATAGCGGCATTACTTTATGCGATTCATTCCATTCTTTCGCTATGACTATGACAAATGAGCTGTCCCATGGGTCTCTGTAAAGCTACCTTCGCAGGGAGCGCAGGGAACCAGCGTTATTCCCATGCCAAGGACATCGTGCGCTGTTTTAGTCGAGTACACGGTCTCGTGGCCACTTCCTGGATCTGAATCGTTGGAAATAATTTATGTTGCTGCTTCTAGACTGGTACCGTATGCAAATGCGCCGATCGATTAATCGCCAAGGGACGCGTACTCGGAAAATAAGACATCGTCGCGTCGCCTCGCGTCGCCTCGCGCCGCGCTCGGCTCGATTATTATTAAGCTGGCTCGTTACGTACGAATGGTATCCTCCAATTAGGCAGCTCGCGAGTTTGCGTTGCGCGCTTTCTGGGACGAGAGAGGCCGTCATCGATGTTATCGCTGCCAGCGACAAACGGCATACACGACGTTGTTAGGTGACCGGGTCAAGAATGTAGACGATTTCTCGGAGCAGACGTAATTAGCGGAATTAAATTGCTCGCAGTAGCTGCGAGGCGAACCGATAACCGCCAATGGAATTTACCGTTTCAAATTCATAAGGCAAGCGCGTTCGCGATCTCCGCGTTTCTTTCGCGACCCATAGGCTTCCTCAGCCTCGCCATGCGATCTCATAAAATATTTAACTTCAACGGTAATTATGGTTATCCGCTAGGCGAGCGTTTCATCCGTGGGAAACGTGTCTCGCGAGTTGCCAGCCTCTATAAGCTTTACGATTTACGAGCGAAGAACGCGAGCCGAACGCGTCGCTCCACGCGACAAAGCACCAGGCTAAAAGCCTTTTTTTTTTTCTTTTTTTTTTTTTTGCGAAAACTCGGTGGTTCCGTCGCGTCGCGTCGCGTCCGCCGTGACGAAAGCCGAGAGGCGAGCGGGTCGCGAAAGCCGCGAAACGGAAGAAGGCAAAGGAGAGCGAGGAGACCGGGTTTGTCACGCTGTCACGAATTCGACTCTCGAGCGGATTTGCTAAGTGGTTAAAGGTGATACGATCCGCAACCTTTGTAGGTCGACTGGTTGAGCGATATCACTTTCGCTGGCAGAGAGGCAGATTCCGTATCGTTGACCCCTGACCCGCCTTTCCCTTCTGCACGATGTGACAACACCGTGATGATAAATATTCAATTCGCATCGTGACGAGAGCTCCTTTTGTTTCGTACATAGTCGGCTTTTCTAATTAATTAATTGTTCCGTTGGTTCACGGGGCCACACGGTCTCTAGCCTTCCTTCGCTCGACTTCCTATTTCGAGCCGCAATTTCCCACGCGAGACTTTTTCTCTCTCGGAGCTGCCGAGCTGCAACCATCGACTTTTTGCCGGCCATTCACCCAACTCGAATACCTTTCATCGTCAGACCGTCAGTACCATCCGAGCCGAATAGGAGAAACGGTGGCGAAAAAGCCGCCGATCCACCGAAACGACAATTTCTACTTCACTTCTCCCCGGGAGTCCTCTTTAAATTTGCAATTTCAGATGCGCTTTCGTTCGACTTCCTATCGGGGGTCAAACCGCGACGTTGCGCGATATCATTCGGCTACCAGACTGCGTGGCATCGTTCGCCGATACACGCGCCGCGAATCCAAATACCGACCTCCGACCTCGTTGCAATTTAACAGCGGTCAACTTGTTGACGAGCTCCCGTTCCATGGAAACGCGTACATAAGCGCAACGATATCAAGCGGTAAGCGGAATTAAGCGTCGATCGATCGATAACGAAAAGAAAAAGAGCTCGTCGCTTGCGGAACAAAGTCCATATTGACAATTGCGAGTAAACTTTATATTTCTCAAGCGTTAGGCTTAAAGTACAGGTGCACGTGATTCAATAGTGCAAACAACAAGCGATAAGGAGTTGGCTAAAAAAAAACCCGTGTTGTCAACGAGTGCGATTAACAAGCGCAACGATTAATCGCGAGTTGAGAGCTTCGGGGGGCTATCATATCATGTTTGAGGAGTGGAAAGAATTTTGAAGTAAACGGTAAGAAAAGGCAGCAGCCGATGGGGACGGCGAAGGCGAAGGCGAAGGCAAAGGCGCAGGTGCTCGGAGAGAACAGTTGAGAATGAGAATAGTTTTACACGTGAACTGATTTCACACATGTCGGGGCACGTGCAGTAAGGGGCAGCGAGCAGCGAGCAGCGAGCAGCGAGGTATACGCGGCACACGGACGCGGGGCATGTGCATTTCTCCCTGGCATAACTCTACATCGCGTGGGCAATGCCTTATAGGTATTGTGATCGCCGATTGCAAAAGATCAGCGACCTCTTTTCAGATCTACTGCCTGTACACTCCGGATCCTGTTCGATGGCAACGATTTGCTAGGAACGATAGAGATCTAGCGAGCGAACGGCCGCGTTGACGCCGATACCTTTTTCTCGCCGCCATAACTTTCACGATAAACGGCATTTCATAAGCTTTTTTGTTGTTCCGGATGTCTAGGGTATTTTTAACCGAGATATCTTTCGATTTCTCGTAATTGCCGGAGCTGAAGAGCGGCTCGCTCGACGGAACGCAGCCCGGCGCGGAGGATGCATACTTTCTCGTGGCAGCAGGAAGAAAAGGGCTAACGAAACCCAAAGGCAGCTGGAAAGGGAGAAAGGGAGAAAGGTAGAAAGGAACGGAGCAGGACAGGGAGGCTGCGTGCCGGTAAAAGAAGAAAGAGGAACCGAGGTTCGGAGAGGGCCGCGTGACGAGGGCCGAAGAAGAGTTAAAAAAGAAAAAGGAAAAGGAAAAGAAGGAGGACGAGCAAGACGCGAAGGAGAAAGAAGGGAAAGAGAGGAGGGCATTAGAGTCGACCTTGAAAAGAACCTTGCAAGGTCGTCACGCTTACCTCTGGACCGTCTCGAGCCGCTGCCGCTGCTTCTACGGACTGGATCTCGTTTGAGATACGATACGGAGAAAGCCTATCAACCCGATGTCTTCCATGCGTCTAGTCTTACGAGCCCGAAATCGATCGGATAGGCGGCCAGACGTTTGCGAAACCGACGCATTCCCCGGCGAGTTTTACAGCTAGCCGAGATTAGCTCGGAGCAGAGATTTTCCAGCTACGCTTCTCGCGGATATCCCACCATTAGTTAGCTCCGTTACGAATAAAACCGCGTAGAAGGTAGATCGCAGGCAGGGTACATTCGGCGGACAGGTAGACGAGCAGGCGGATAGAGATAAGCGAGGCGTTTCGCGTAAAGGCGATACCGAGATGAGGCGAGGCGGCTTATCGAGTTTCCTTATCGGTTGGTGACGTTCGCAAGGCCGATCGACGTCCTCGAGAAACGTTGGAACGCGAGCGACCACACGAATTGGCGCGTGACTACGTGTGCGTACAAGCGTGTAGATGATTCGCGTAATCGACGTAGGAGGATGAATACGCGCGTTTCATCGAGGCATCCGTGGAGCACGGCTCAATTTGGTAGCGGGCAGCGAGCAACGAGCAGCGAGCAGCGAGCAGAGAGCAGCGGCAAAACGAAGATCGCGTCAACTCGAGCATCAAGGTTAATTGGATTTCAAATTGAACGAGTCTCGCTGCACCAAAGACTGAAAGAAGACTGGCCGTGCATTTTTTCGAGCATCGCGATCGTTTATAAAACAGGAATTCCAAGTCGGTTCGCTTCCTTGCTCGGTAGGTTTGCGCGTGATAGCCGCGTGAACGTTGGATGGATGCAAGCCGTTCCATAAATATTCGTTAATTTCTAATAAGCGTTCCTTTTAATTCTGGCGTAACTACTCGGCGAGGAAGCCCGGCTAGATAATAGCCCGCGTCTGTAATTACGCTGCGGATGAGTTTAGCCGAGAGCGTTCTCAGGGTTAACGACGAAACTAACCCCGGAATACCATAGATACCGCGTTAAGGCGACTCTCTGTGCTTCGCTGCCCTCGGATAAGGGTTCGAACCTCCGTGCCGCAGCCTCGCAGCTCTTCGACCCAACGTTTAGCCAACAAAAGATTCCGAACGGCAGATAGAGAACCGGAATTTCTCCGAGCGGAGTGCGCTAATTGAAAAGGAGGTAGCATAGCAAGACGAGAGATGGGGGATGGGGGATGGAGGATGGAGGACCGTCGAGCAGCGATCCGATGATGAAGCGTTACGCAAGATTCGGTTCGCCGGTTGGCAGCGGAGTTATTGGTCGACTAGCAGTTGGTTTATTTGCCGGGCTGGTCGGGTGGGTTAGTTGCCGAGCAGGCAACACGGCAGTACGGCAACTGCGAAGACGGTCGCCCAGGCACGAGCAAGAAGTAAAGGAGAACGTCCTTGCAAGGCCGGCCGCCGACGCCCGAGCAGCTCGAGAACCGAGAACCGAGAACCGAGAACCGAGAGCCTACAGTCCACAGCCCCACGGTTCTGCTCCAACCTCTCTCTTTCGCTTCCCTTCTCTTCTCCTTCCCTCTTTCCCTCTTTCACGAGCTGCTTCGTTCTCATCGCTTCTCTTCTCGCTTGCTCCGATTCCATTCGCTCCCTCTCCTCTCCTCTCCTCTCCTCTTCTCTCTCCAATCCCATCTATACGCGTATCCATCCAGTATCCAGCCGCTCCTCGACTCCTCGACTTCTCGCTCCGATCCTTCCACTCCGCGTCTCCGCGTCTCCGAGTTCGCCAGTTACACGCGGCTATGTAACATCCATTCTACCATCCTGTTTGCTTATATAGAAAACTGTCGTCTCACCTATCCAGCTGTAGTTACCAACGTGCATCCTGCATTCCGATGCGCCGAGGCCGGTACAAGAGCCGGAGCGCGGCAAGATCGCGTGAGAAACCCCCCGGCATCGACTTAATTCATTTGACAATCGTTCCTCACCGGCTTCGCGCGAGCCCGAACCTTTCCTATCCGACCTAGCTATCGCCGCGCACCACCAATCTTAATCGCCGAAACATTTTTTTCGCGCTTCGCCGCGACGCGTTTCTTTGTTCCCTCAGCTCTCCTCGGACGCGACGACAGGGACGCGATAATACGGCCAAACGAGCAAAGTCCGCGAATAAAGTTTCAGGTATATCTGCGTTCCTGTCGCTGCTTAAAAAATTACACGTGGGCGCCCGACCTCGGCTCCGCTTCGTCCAGAGATAACTTCGCCGACAACGGCGTTCCTATAAATACGCCGCCGAGGGATGACGAACACGTTTCGGTCCATTCTCGGCCCCCAATTAAATCTCTCAATGGGTTCTTCAACTTAGAGGATCGCGTTCTCAGTCAACTTCCCTATCGTTGCCGGACTTCGTAAGAAATACGACTCGCAACGTTTCCTCCGACTCGTCGTCGGCAGGAATGCTGCGAATACGCCGGCGTCTGAACTTCCCACGAGCTATGCGAGAACGGTCTTCGAACGGTTATTCGTCTACTCGGAACGATGATAGACGTTAATTTACAAGGTCCCAGACAGAAGAAGGGTGTTTGTTCGTACGTTTAGCACGTATCGTTCGCGGTGCAACGTTAAACGAAAGTCGTTGAACCTTTGCTACGACGCGACGGCGCGCGCCCCAAAACGTGTCGCTTTGCGTAAAACGGCCGGTTGCATGCGTGTCACGTATTAACGCGGCATCGGTTGCTGCCGATCAGGTTTTCGCCTGCACGGGAAACCCGACTTTTATGGGAATCGCGTTACTTATCCCTCGTCGTTATGGATATTCTTCCACGGTCCTTTTTTATCCACGAGTGTTACGCGTCGATCGCGTAACGCGTCAACGGCTGCACCGAATCTCCCTCTCGAGTTCTCGCGAAATGGAACGATTCCGTTGCGGTTACGGGGTTGGAGAGAGAAGTCGCAGAAGTTGCGGAAAGTTCGGAGGTTCGGGTGAAGCGCGAAGAATATGGCGTGGTTTTCGTAGGTGTGCGAGAGCGACGCGTAATGGGTTTGCACGGCTGCAAGTAGGCGCAAATCTATGAATGCAAACGCCACGCAATGCACTCGGTCATGCGGCCCACTTCGTGCTTCGCCGCTGGCAGAAATGTGCATGTGCACTTGCGGCTGGTTGCGCAGCGCTTGCTACTCTCCGCTCTCCACTCTCGACTCTCCACCTCTCGACTCTCGAGTCTCGAAACTGTGGGCGTCGATCCTGATCGATTAACTATCCCGGTGTCATTCGCATCAATCGTTCTTTTATAAATAGGCAAAGCAGCGCTTAATGCGCGGCGTTTCTAATGAATTCCGAGGAGCGCGTCAAGAACAAAAGCGAGGGAAAAGAGGTAGGGAAAAGTTGGTCATCGCTCGAGCGATCTGCGATTCGCGATCGATAAGCTAAACGCGAGATATCCGAGAAGACGCTCGCGATTTGTTAATGGTTGGGAAAGATATGCCGGATAAACATCATCGCGACCCGATAAATCTGAAGCGAGCTGGAGATTCGATACGGTCTGTAATTACGGCACGTAACGAAAGTGTTACGTGTAGGTGCTCCGAAAGCCTTGGGGCTGAGAATCAGGTATCTAAGGGCGTGCCCAGTGCCCAGTGCCCAGTGCCCAGTGCCCAGTGCCCAGTTCTCAGTGCCCAGCGTCCAGCGCCCAGTGCCCACTGCCCAGGCCAACATCACTTTTATCGTCGGCGATATCCCTGCCCGTATCTGCGCACATTTTTTCATCCACTAATGAATAATCGTTAGGTTATTAGTTTCGCATCGTATTTCAACATACATGATATATTGGAACGAAACGGTCGAGTGGAAAGTGGTGGAAAAAATCACTCGCAATCAATTGGTTGTGTGGAGATATAGCGTGGAGAACGACGAGGAGGAATACAGGGATCCAGCGATCGTTAATGGCTGGCGATAACGCCTCGGAGCGTGATAGCTAATCAAAAGAAAAATTAGAGATTCAAGGTTCGAAGAAGCGCATCGCAGTGTTTCGCGATATCTCCGATCTATTGGCGTACGTGGCCGAGTAATCTCTGTTATCGTGCCCGATCGCGCATCGATAAGATATTGAATTCGATGAGGCGAGCGTTTGCCTTTGCCTAGCTATTTTCCTCCGCTGACTCACGCTTGTCAATTGAAACAGAAGAACTAGAAATTTGTTAAGGCGCGACGACAAATTACACGCGCTCCTGCTTATCGTCGATGTTTTAACCGATTTTGTCACGTCGGCGTCGGCGTGGTCGCCGCGTACGGTTAGCAGCAGTCGCATAAACTCGAATCAATAAAAGCTGTCTGTCGGAATGGCTGGATAAGTAACGCAGGGGCGAGAAGCACGTGCAAAATATTCGGAACGCGATACGCACCGGATAACGTCCGACGACAATTCCATCTTGTCCGAATTGATTTACGCTCGGCAATATTATCGCGCTACCATCGACTATCGGCTGATTCGCGTTCGCCGAGGAAGTCCGAGCAGGCCAAAATTAGAATCGACTCACCGGAGCGCATCGAATTGGAAAGAATCGCGTTGCAGGGAAACAATCGCATCGAATCGGTTTCGGCGACATCGGCGACAGCGATGCGCAAACCGAAGATCGGTGGATCGGGCAAAGATTCGTTGCGGAGTGGAACGCAGCGGTGCAACGGATGCTTATCCGAGACGCGGACCAACGGAACGGTGCGTGGCTTGGCCAGCAAGGAAGAAAGGTTGAGATCGACAACCACTGGACGTTGAGACGATGCACACGTGTGGTCAGTTTAGCAGGAGATTGCGTATCGCGTTACGCAGCCTTATGGCGACATGTCCTGCAAACACTCGCGTGTTGTATTCTTTTCGAATCGAGCTCCTACAAAATTCAATGCGATATCCGAAACGCCGGAAAAATGGCTCGCGCTCGGTATAGTGGGTAGTCGAATCGAATGGTCCGCGAACAATCGAATCGCCGCGCCGCGCGACTCTCTTGCTGGTCTATTAAACTTTGCGCAACCCACGTCTCGTGGTATTTATCGAGGTCGAATCGAGCGGGGCACCAAGCGTGGGTCTTAACCTGTCACAATTCGATCGTAATTTTGCGATAAACTGGCAGGCCACTCTGGAATTCGATAAAGCTGCGCGCTCCGAAAAGATCGACCTCTTTCTCGCGTCGCGATGCAACTTTTCTTCTTCTTCTTCTTTCTTTCTTTCTTTCTTTCGTTCTTCCTTTTCATCGAAGCGAATGCGAGCGATTAAAGCGCACGACGAAATCCGGTATTAGAAAAGCGGGGTTTCTCCGTTCCGTGGAGCCTCTAATCCGTCGAGCGTTCCGATTCGTGTCTGAATGGAGCCACATTCCTCTCTAATCGAATATCCGTTTACGCACGATCAAACGTAAAATGTAGCTTCAACGGCGATCGTAAAATTCCCGACGATCGTAATGAAGCAAATGGCACGCGCTGCAGGGGCAAAGGAAAATAAACGCGCCCGTCAATTCCCCTTGCAAGATTTATCGTTGTCGTCGGAATAAAATCGCGCTTTGACCTTCGAGGCTCTCATAAAGATGGATTTTTCAGCGAACGAATGACTTAAAGTAAAGGGCTGCGCAGCTAGCTGCCTCCTCGAACACGACAGACGCGAAACAAACGTAGATTGCAAATTACTGCGATAGCTCCAGCTGTCGCGACGATTCCTACCTACCAACCTATCTACCTACCTACCGACCGACCTACAGCTACCTCGCATATTTGCGTGCCACCGTGTTCCGCCTTAAGCTCCTGCGAGAATTTAACCAGCCCCTACACGCTCGCAATTATTTCTCCACTCGTAACTCGTAACTCGTAACTCGTAACTCGTAACCCGTAACCCGTAACTCGTAACTCGCAACAAAGCAACGCGACCGTGCTAGCCAAATTCGAAATTCCTATCTTTTGCACCCGCGATCGCGTTGCGTTAGCACCCCGTATTAGCACGGGACAATGCGCGAGTTTGCCGACATTTGTATGCACGCGTAATTCGATGCTCGAGCGTGGAAAACAGAATAAGAGTAAGAGTAATGTTTATTGTAGAAGGTAGAGAAAAGAGAGGGGAAGAATGAGCAAAAGTACTGTTACTCGGACAAAGGCTGCCCACGTTTACGGTCAGGATGCTATAAAAGCGGTTGCTTCGTGCACACCCAGTTCTTCCCGCAGTTTATTGCTATTGGAAACGGTTCAGGAAATCTCGTTCCTACGTAATGCGTTTGCAGAACGACGCTTCATTTTTCCTTATCTCCTTGCCGTCTGCCGATGCGACGTTTCTCGCGAAACCGTTACCAAAGTTCACGCGCCTGTGCATCGCACGTACAAGCATTCCTTCGCTCCTATCTTCCGCGTCTTCGGCGTTTGACGAGTTTCGTCGTTAATTTCACCGGTCGAGTGAAATCCTCCCAGCAAAGTCGAGATCGATCGAAAATCTCCACTCGTTCGCGAACTTCGATGATCCTGTATCTATGTCCCGCGATCCGCGCCGCGACACCGAACCAGCGTGCCTCTATTTTTGGGTATTATGGCCGAAGGAAGCAGGGATTCCGCCAGAGACCATCCATAAAACTCTTTTTCCCAAGGTTCGTGTTCTCGCGCCGGTATACACGGGATAAACCTGAAACTTTTTTCAGAGACCACCCCTTCCTCCTCTTCCTCCTCTTTCTCCTCCTCCTTCGTCTTCTCAATCTTGCCAGGCTACACGGCGGCGGGCAAACAAAGAGAATCTCAAAAGGAGAATCTCCTGTTCGAGAAGGAACAAGAGCCGGTCGCTGTGTTTTCGCACTCGCACTCGCACTCGCAATCGCACTCGCTCTCGCGCAGCAGAGAAATTTCGAACCTTGGAACTTGGAACAAAGCAGCGTCCGTGGTCTGCGCTGCTCTTTCGAGTAGTATAGCTCCAATCTTCAGCAGACGCGACGAATTCTAATGCGCGAAGAATTTTCTACCGCTCGGCGCGGACAAATATTTCCCGTGACGTGTAACAAAATCTGCTCGCTCCAAAGAGAAACAGGGGAAATGAACGCTGCAGGGGAATCGTCGAATGCAGCTTGCGCATAATACGGTTTCATTGGTATCGAGTTTCTTACGGGAGAAGCAAGATTCCGAGGCTCTCTTCTGCCTTCTTCGCAGGTCCTTTCCACCTAAAATACAACGGTGTCGCTCCTTATTTTCTCCCTCCGTGTGATCCCCGCAAGTTTCGCCATTTTCGTGGCAACGTTGCGGTAATCCTTAAGCGCTTTCTCGAAGCTCGCCTCGAGGAAAGATATTTTTATTCGACGCGTTCGCTTCGGTCGGGTCTCGTGCGTTGCTGTCGCAACGTCCTCCGTGTTCCCGCGAGCTGATTCGGGTTCAACAAATCGCAAACTTTATCGCGTATCTCTAATTTCTCGAAACGCGAACAATTGAGAACTCGCCGCTCCGCGTGGATTCGTCCGCAACGATTAAGCTCGCCGAGGAGCGATAGTTTAGCGCGCGAATCGAAACGGGGTGGCCGATTTTTACGCGTCGGTGGACAGGGGCACAACATCGAAGGCTACGGCTCGGTACGCTAATAGGAACACCGCCAGGTCTTGGACGAGCGATACGCGTGTCCTTTCGACTATAAGCCGTGTCGAGTAAACGGCGTTACACCCGCATATGGGACACGGATCTCGCGTTACACGTCGGCCACACCGCAAGGTCACCGATAGATAGGCGTTAACGCAGAAACGCGGCTAACGACGAGGCTGCTCGATCGCTGCGAGCTGCTTCCACTCCGAGAGAGAAGCCCCGAAGAAGATAATACGCGGCTGCTAAAGATGGAGGAAAGTGGAAGAAAAATAGCGGGGCGAGTACGCAGAGGTTGGCTGGAAGGCGCGAAACGAATGATTTAATGACGGTGGCTGGATACATCGCGTCAAGTCGGCACCATTGATCTGCCATTCAGGATGCAAGCTGGTAACCGGCACCGATCGGGAATCCGTTAAGAGAGAGTGACGGTTCGCTGTTATCAGAAAGGCTCGCTATGATAGTCGCCAAGAGGCCGGTAAATTACAAGCAGATCGAGCCGTGGCATGTGGCAGAGACGCATCGCCTCTTCTCGTCCTTGCCAACGCAACCAACGGAGTATTCTTCGCCGAGAATCCTGCAAAATTCCTCCCTCATTCCCCTCGCCGTCCCGATCCTTTGGCCGGCAAAAATTCGAACGATCGCGGCATAATTTGTAGCGAAGACTGCTGCGGTTGCTCGACTACTTGCCACGAACGCGACTCGGACGTTGGCATGCAAAGCTAGCGTGCGCGCAGCGTGCAAAACACCAACGTATCGCATTATTGTCCTGTAGCTTTTCGTCGGCGGAGATTTCGATCGTCCGATTCCAGATTAGTCGCGCCGCGCCGCGCCGCGCCGCGCCGCGCTGCTTCGCGCGTATCCGATTATAGGGAATAGGGAACCAAGCGCCATTAACTTTTCTCCCTACAAATCGCTAGCCGGGTATTTAAGACGGATATCTGCATTCCTGCCCGTTTATCCCGTAAATCTCGTTCCAGCGACCATAGATAGAAGCGAGGGGGTACGAAACCGCAGCGGCAGCGCAAAAATAAGTAACGATGGAGCGTTAAGTTTGCCGGGGAGCGACGGTGCGTACAACGCTCGGGCGACGCCAACAAATAGAAGTGGTAAAACAAGCCAGGACTCGACGCGTACAGCAGGACCCACGCCACGGTTCACGGCGCTACTTCCGAGTCGTTAGCCTCTAGCCGTTAAGCTTTCCTCCGTCCGCGCGCGGTATTCGTACTTTCGAAACGGAATTGCCTTTTCATCGGAGAGGAGAAAACTTTGTTCTCGACTATGGAAACGCGCGTACTTATCGAGTATCTCTGGTGCTAATTATATCGTTCTAGCGAGGCAGCATATTTCATTCGTAGGCCTTCCGCTCGAAATACCTCTGTGCAGTGACGCATAACGCGCGCAGTGATTTGCATATTTGAAAGTGAACGAGTGACTTTGCCCGAAGGGAACGCGTTAACAAAGGTACGGACAACTTTGACGAGGCATTGCGTCAACTTCTCCGGGGTACCGTACGGCGTTCCAGACGTTTCCCCAAAACGAGCGGCTCTCGGAATCTACCTGTCGAAGGCGAATCCGAACGCGGGTACATATTTGCGAGCAAGGAAGCCGTTTACCCGCGACGCGGCGTGAATATCGAAGGAAGCGTAACGCGAGAATATTCGCGCGAGATATTCCAAGGCGTAACGTCAGCCTAGTCTTGCGCGGGATGAATTCGAGCCACGGGTCCGCGGAATCTTACGTTACACCCCTAAATCCCGATACGTTACGTCACAACGAGCATTAGCCGGCCGACGCGACGGTTGCTGCAACTTTGTTCGAAACGTCGCGTCCCGCGACGGCCGTCTGATGCAACCGTGAAACGAGTAACGCAACTTTGCGTTTACGCAAAAGCAGTGACACGCGAATAAACGAGTGCGCTGTATCGCGTGGCTCGATCGACTCGAATTTAGCGGTATCGATAGCCGGTGAGCTTCTGGGCGAGCAAAAACTGCCGCGAGAAGAGAAAGAGGGAATGGAAGGGTGCGATCGAAGAGCGATTTAAGCGGGAAACACGATCCGCGGCGAAGCGCTGGTGGCGAGGTGTACACGCGTAGACGCGCATCCTCGATTTTCAGTTTCGCCAGCAGGCAAAGACTTAAGATACCACCAAATAAACCAGTCAACGTGCCGTAACGGACAGCAGCGTAACAGTGCATACCGCATACCACCGCGTGGCGAGGACCTAACAAGCACGAGTGTTGCAGCGTTCGAGGCAAGCTAAGGCAAGGTAACACGAGAGGGCCACCAGCGTCGCCGGAGTCTCCGGTTTCGAATTTGTCTAAAGTAATTAAAACCCTGCACGAGGCTTTGCCGCGCACGTTATGCCTGCGAATCGACGTTCTTCACGAGGGTGGTTGTTCCTTTCGCGGACACCACCCTGGCTGCCACTTCAAAACGACCACGCACGCTGCGTTTACTTTTGCTTTTGCTTTTGCTTTTACCTTGCCTTCTTCTCTCTAACCTGAGTTATACCACGGACAACGTTATACGCGTATCCTTCGTATCCGTGCGCGTAACGTTAGAACTTGCAAAAGGAAACGCGCGCAAAATTTATCGCTTTTCTGCGCAGGGCGGAGGGCGAAGGGCGAAGGGCGAAGGACAGAGAGAACAGTAGGGGAAAGGCGCGAGAAGAGGCGGCTTTTTCGCGCTCGCCGGGCGAGAACGACAATGGAAGGTAAACAGAAGAAATGAGAGAAGAAAATAAATGGTCACCTGTTTAGCAAGCTGGCTTGGTCAGCCAGCTGGGATACGTGATGTCACGCGTTGTATCTCACCGTTAGCCACGGAATTGTATGCAGAGGAGGAATTCGATTGTCTCCAAATTGAGGAGCACTTATCTCGGCACGTGACCCTCCGCCATCCAAAGGCAAAAGTTCCCTCTTCTTTTTCCCAGTATTGTCCCTACCTCGAACACGCGTGGTCGCAACGAAACGTTTTTCGGGTTATCGATGTTACCGCGAAGAATAGAGATGTCCCGAGCAAAAGAAAAGTACGCGCGGCCGCGGAGTCCGTGGGCTTGGAGAAACGATCGGCGGATTGCACCTGCGCGAACCACGCAATCTCAAAGTATTCTGCCTTAATTTCGGCGCCTCGGCAGGACAATCCCGTAGATAACTCGGTTTCTTTCTCTCTTTCCTTCTCTTTCTTTGGAACAGCGGGAACCCACGAATCGGATATCCTTTTGGATAACGGGAGGGGGTCGAGGTTCGACAAACTCGTGGTCAGGTTTGAGACATCCTGGTGGACGGCACGCCCTGAACCGCGTCCGGCATAACGCGAACCGGCGCGGCCTTCTCGGAAGAAGAGAGGGGAGACAAAAGCGTGCCGCGGTATACACATAGTAAGCGACGCTACGAATCCACTGCTACGCGAGACATTCGTTCGTTTGCCTTTTCGATCACGTACGCGTTTAATTGAATTTAGAAACGGCCGAGGAACAACGCAAAGGGGAAGCGAACGCGGAGGGCTGCAGCAGCGACGCGATAAATTGGGAAATCGTGTGTCTGGTCGTGCAGCGAGGCGAGCATTTTCGAACCGTCGCAACGCGCCGCGACGCGCCAACTCGCTAAAGTGCGAGGTGTAAAGCGTAAAGTATAACGTTTCGGCGAACCCAATCTGATGCGTGTGGGCCGTTGAAAAAATCTAAAGAGCGGCGACACTGGACTGCGCGAGGCAGGGTGTAGCGTATAGCGTGTAGCGAACGCTTCGCGCGTAATGATGACAAATGACCGCGTAAATCATGCGACGGACCGGACGGCTTGGATTATCAAACATAACCCTTGGAGAGGCCACTGTACGAGATGGATTCCGAAAGAATTGAACGACCGCCTGCATCGAGCAAATTAATTCTTCTTATCGAGCGAACCGTATCTTTCGATCCTCCGAAGCGGCCGGGATTTACGGTAGGCTTGTAGTAAAGAAGCCGAGACGAAAGCGAAGACAGCGTTCGGGAAGAGGACGCGCGTGCACGCGTACGCGTTCTCTGGGAAACGTAAAAAGCTAGAGGGGGTATCGTGGGCGTGGGTGGCGCGATTACTCGAGTCACCCCTCGCCGATGAAGACGTCAGGATTTGACGGGCTTACAATGGAGTATAAATTACCGATGGTAGGGAAGGATGATGGCGGTGGTAGCGAAAACTCGTATCGTAGAATGCGCGCGTATGTGTTTAGAGGTGCGTGCAGGGACGTTAAACGTCACCGGATACTAGGCTTTTATCTGGCATAGGTGAGTCGCGATTCGAACATCCGAAAGATATACCCATAGGCTTCGATCGTCGTGGCGAATTCCTGAAACGCCCACGCCCACGAACGCGAACGCGAACGCGAACGCGAACGCGAACAGTTCGACCTCCGAAGACGACGAGCCACGATCCAAGAGGTCGTCGCGGTATCGAGTCCCGACCTTTCGGTCCTTCGAGAACAACGAATTCGCGGCGACCGCGACATCCTTCGCAAACGTTTCGAAACGAATTCGGGGGGGGTGAAGGAAATCTCGCCGAGCAACGCATGCTCGCGAGAAGGTTTTTCCCGGCAAGCGGCAAGACTCGCGAATGTCCGAAGCGTACAATCTCGCGTGTAGTTTTGCAATAAATCGTAAAAGACTCACCATTTCGCAGGACGTTGCTGGAAGCGTGGGTAGCGCTGTGTGGCAATATGGCGCCGTGGCCGGCCGTCCTTCCGTCCCACCTGGACATATAAAACGGGCATTGCGGTTAATTAACGAGCATTACGTTAGGTGCCAATCTGCATAATTAGCGGCCCGCGCGTTGCATCGAGTGCATTCATCGTTAACATCGTATCGCGTTGCTTATACCTATCTACGTCGAAAGGAATTTTTAGCCGCGCAACCCAACCAAACCTATTTCAATTAAGATTCTCCAAGACTGGGATACGTATGCGTGATTTCTTCTTTTTAATCGCGTGCAAATTACACATCGTTTCCCGAGATATCTTACCCCTCGGATCGACAGCGCTAGTGGGATAGAAAAAACAAATTGCTATAATTGTCGAAGAAAGTGAATCACGCGAATCGGAAGGATCGCGCATGGAAGCAGAGCGGAGCAGAGCGGTGCGGAGCAGAGGCGGCGCGGAGAGGAGAGGAGAGGAGAGGAGAGGAGAGGAAAGAGAAGACGGAAAGACAGCGACCCCCTTAAGCAAGATTCCTACCGGTTACTGCCTTACGTCTACCTGTTATTGTAGCTACAGGGCTGCATTCCAGCTGAATCTAAATGCCTCTGTCACGGCTCGCAATAACCCTAATGGCAGCAACACGATGTTCCTGCTTCTGGGCGAGCATTTTCTGCGGACGCGTCACTTTGGACGCAAACGAATACCTTCTCTCGCCAAACTTTAACCTTGGATCGGCGCGGGTCGGTGGATACTCGGATCGGTGGATCGGCGGATCGGTGGATCGCGAGGGTGGAATGCGGAACGGAGAATATTTTGCACGGTAAGTTTTCGCGTCCGACCATTAACTTCTTCCGAGATAGCAACGAATATCTTAGAATTATCTATCGAAATGAAACAAGTTGCCGGCATTGGCAAGCCGTGTCGTTGATATCGAAACGATCATAATGATAAATCAAGGCTCGAGCGTTTCGAGATATCGATGATAAAAGTCGGCACCGAGCACGAATGCGACTCACGATTATGCTTCGGCAAGCCCGTAACGCAGTTTTGTTCGCTGATAATAAGAACGTTCCTCGAGTTAATCAGCTCGTATAAAGTGCAGGTTATCCTGCACGCTGCGCACAATGCTTCGGACTTGGGACGAGTTTGCGCATCCGTCGTAAGTGGATCTACCCTATGCTTCTTACGTGACAACAACATTTAGATGCGAGCGCCGCGATAAGCTAGAGAAAACTGGAGCTTCGACTATAATAGGAACGGCTTGAAACCGCACGCTGCACACCCATCCGGACAAAACTCGCATGCAAACAAGCATTGCTCGACCAATGGGGAAACTCTTTGCTCCGCCGCGCAACCAAACGGAACAGCTGGATGCGAGCTGTAGCGCCGTGGTATCTGCCAGGTGATCGCAATTAAGGCAGATTTGCTGGAATTCGATTAGCCAGAAATGCTAATCGACTCGATCTCGGGAGGAAGAATCGCGGGTTGCGCGATGCGAAAATTAGAAAGGCGCTTGCACCGTCAATTGCGATCGCGCCTCCGTTCTCGCTCGCCAGGAACACGCGTACGCATATGCATTTCGTATGTGCGCCGCGTCGTTTCGCTGTTCGCTGTTCGCCTGCTTGTGCAAGCCGCTTGTTTGCGTCCTGTAATTCTTTAATTAGGGGAGCGAGTCGAGCGCAGTGGAATCGACCAGCGACGGACAGACACGAGTGACGCGACGAACGACAGCGATGCAAGAGTACATAAGTACGTTGCGGGAAGAAAATTTGTTCGGGTGGAACGGAAGGGCGAGTCGAGATGGTTCGGCGGGACTCGGCGACTAATTCCGTTTTGGTATCGCTCTCGCGAAGCTATCCGGTTCTCGTTTTTCTCTCTACGGACGAAGCAGGCTGCGCGCGTACTTTCTTCGGCCTCGATCCCCTTGCGGGAACCTCGCTTACGTATCGCTTTCGCAATCATTATTAGACGTTGTTGCGCAAGCGAGAGCGCTCTGTCCTATATGAAATATCGCCCGCATTCAATCTCAGCCGCGGATACGTTGTAATTAGCGTGCAAGACACTGCGTGGAAGCAGAGCCTCTAACGTAGCGTGAATACGCGATATCGCGGCTCGCAGGACACGGGTGTCTGTAAAAATCCAGATGCCATTTCAGATAGGTGCTAGCAGATTCGCCACGGCGTTACACCGAGAGTGGAGTCGCGTCGAGAGTGGAGAGTGGAGAGTGGAGAGTGGAGAGTGGAGAGTGGAGAGTGGAGAGTGGAGAGTGGAGAGTTGAGAGTGGAGAGTGGAGATTGGAGAGTGCTGCAACTTTACGGCAAGCTCACGGCTCACGACATACCAATCTTCGCCTTGGTCTTGCTCTGCCTCCAGTTATTCATCCGTGCCTGGCTTTTACATCGTATTAACGCTCCTCCTATAATAAGTCATGCGGCTGCTTATCGGCTCCACGATAGAGACGAAAACAGTGTTAACGATTTTCCTATTTAGAGATTCATGATTCGAGCGGTCGATAAATCTTCCCCTGCGCCGTGTAAGGTACAGCGAGTAAGGTAATTATACGATGGAAAGGTATCGAGAAATGATCTAATCGTTCGTTAAGAGCAGATGTGCTGACAGATGGTCGGCAAAGACTGTTCTGAAACACGCGCGCTACTACATTTGCCTCGGGTCAGTGTAATCAACCAACTATAAACTAACTCTCTTAAATCCTCCCCTTATTTTTTACGTCACGGCCACGGCAAACCTGTTACTCCGCAAGGATGTCCCGTAATCTATACATCCTGTTCTCCTCCGCTGCCCTCTGTCCACTCCCACTCCCACCCCCACCCACTCGTACGGAATACCGTCCACCTTCGATCCCTGTCAATGTTCCACCGAGCACCGTGCATCGAGCATCGAGCCACCGTATCCAACTTCCGTCCTTTTCAAAGGCCAATCTCTATCGAGCTGCGCCTCACGTCTCGTTACGTCACTCTCTCCGCTCGCCGGCCGAACGTAAACGTCGCGGCGTTAAGTTTCACGGAAAACTGTTGCTACGCAAAAGGTTCCGCAGGTTCGCCTACGAATCATCGGCGATCCCGCGTTCCCCACCGACCGGTCCCCCTTCGCGGTCCACGTCAACCCGATTAACGCGATCGCGACAAACGATAAATCGTTTCGCTTCTTTCGCGCTCCTTTCAGCCAACTCCGTTATGGGAATTACGAATGGGCCGCGTCCAACCGAACCCACCGGCGAAGGAATTATAGAAATCTATTCCAACGCTTACGAAGCATCGAATCAGCTCTGCTGCGCGTTATGAAATCCATTCCTATTCGTTGCACGATGATATACGCGCCGCTATAGCATTTGGAACAATCCGATTAAGCGAGGGCGACAATCTTACGAACAAAGAGGCGAGGGTTTAAATATAGCTAGCAGCCGGGCTAAGTTTATCTTTATTGAGGTTTATGCTGGTTCGCGTCGACCTCGTTGCTTTACCAACTGACTTATTCGCGCTGCTAACGCGGGCGCGATCCTCCAGCCATTTTTTCGCGCCGGCGCGTAACTGGATTGCACCAAGTGCAAGAAATCCACGGCTTTTTCCCCCTGTGTACTTTGAATTTTTATTCCGCCGGCGATCGGAAACTCGCAACGGGATGAAAGACTCGGACAGAGGTCGGAGTTTTTCTCGGAGGCACGGAATGCGCGCTCCGCGAGCCGCCAAGCGCACCTTTATTATCTGCTTTCGCAAAAAGAGTCACCCTATCTGCGTTTAAACGCGGTTTCGCGCACGTGTATGCAAATGCAGGTAAGTTGCATGCGATTACGCGAAACAGAGGGGGTATAGGTGCGTAGCCGGCGCAGCAGCGTTCGCGCAAATACAGATAAAAGGGGATCGCGTGCCCCGCTAAGCTATCGGCTCGCCTGCCTAACGACACCTTACGTTCTATGCATAAATATGCGAGTGAAATCGCTCGATATTATTTCGAGGACGAGGGGCACGATGCACCGCGTAAACAAGTATTAAACGAGCGAACAGATTAGCTGGTTTAGAGTTTAGAAGGGGAAACGGCCAGGCCTTGCGTCGCAAGGAGATCGAGACGAACTCGGCCGGGCCGATAGCCCGACTCGCGTTAGCAGCATCCTCTTTTGCCGCTGCAAACCTCCAACTTTGACTTATCGCCCAATGATGGTAGGAATTTGTAGCGGAGTTTAGGGTGATTTAGAAGATTCGTTTCACGGTGTCGCGCGTGTTTGCGAATGGATTTCGCGCAGCCCAGAGGAGGCTTCAAAATCGTGGTAGCGTTGACAAGACGTGTCCATCGGTAAATCATTGGCTGCACTCAGTTGGTCACGAGCGGTGACATGTTCCGTAGCCCCCTATCAGGACGAGTCTATTAAATCTGCAACAGGACGGAATGTCTGCCACGGCCATTACCATTCCGCCAAGTCGTAAGTTATCTTTGCTGACAGTGGGCGCGCATAGAAATGTCTTCGCCCGTGATACCTCCCGACTTCATCTTCTTCTTCTTCTTCTTCTTCTTCTTCTTTCTCCTCTTCCTCTTCCCCTTCTTCTTCTCCGCCTCTTTGTTTTTCATTCGCTGCCTCCTTCTTCTCGTTCTGCTCGAGACCGTGTTTGGTTCCACTGTCGGTCGCCAGCATCCGTATCAGGGTTCGCGATCAGCGTAGTCGAGTCTTTTCGGCAACTTCGGTGTACATTTTATTGCGAATCTCGTAAGCTCTTACTTCGTTCCAGAATGCGCGCAACGAGTTTTGCCACGGTATCTCGTTTCCGAGGCAGGGTATCGCGAAATCGGGGAATCGTGGAATCGTGGAATCGAGGAATCGAGGATCTTGATAAGGTCGCGCGTAGCCCTGTCGCGTAGAGAGGAACGAACGCACCCGCGATATACCCGTATTTCATGCTCCATTCGACAAGGTTCGAGAAGCGCATAAAGGCAGGGGACGTAGGTTGCTTTCGCAGCGAAGGTCGCCACTTGGCATTCTACGATCTTGCCTAGCCTATCAAAGGTTCGGATTCGTAGAGGTATTCGACGGGTCGTGGTGTAACCGATTCGTATAAAATTTGCATCGCATTCCAGGCAGCCCTTGGCAGTGCCAGTAATAGCGGTCGTGCATCGTAGCTAGATCTTTGAGCAGATCTCACCTCGGCACCTCCGCAAAACTCGCGGACACGAACGTGAAGAAAGGAAGAGGAGAGAAGAGAAGGACGTGGAAGAGAACGACAACGAGAACAAGAAGAATAGATGGAAGAAGGAGAAGAAGAAAGAGGAGGAGGAGAAGAAGGAGAAGAAGAAGAAGAGCACGGCAACCCTTCGTCGCTTCGTCTCTCTTTTCGAGTTCTTCCAATTCTCTCTCGTGACCATAAAGGTTTTGTTGCAGCCGGATCGCCGTCCAGTCGAACGGTAAATCAAGATGGTTGCTTTACGTAATGGAGTTGCACCGGCCACATCTTAATTAGGAAAAATCTGGAAGCACATCCGTTTCCAGCTCGCCGATCCTAGGTGGAGTTAAGGCGGCCATTGCATTCTCATTAACCGACTGCTTTTGAATGCATCCTATGCACCGCACGGCGAATCGCTCGTTACACTATTTATCTTGAGCCTCTGTTTCGAAGAAATCGAACCTGTGTTCGCAACGCTACCACCACACGCGGCCCGCGTACCTGTGCCGTGTACAATCTATCAGCCACCTTCTCGATACGCGCGCTTATAAATACGCTATTAAACGTCGCTATCGCGGCAACGAAGCGCGGAAAGGACGCGCGGTTCGTTGATAATTTAAATCCCTCTGGGAGGCAGGCAAATTCTGCTACGAGTTCGGGCGAGCGAAATTCCGCTCGGATCTGGGATTCTCGGAAGGGAAATTTGGTTGGAGGATAGCGATTCGGTGATAAGTTGGCGTCACTGATATCAGCGACAATGTTCGTTGCTGTAACCGCGACGGCAATCGCGATCGTTCGTTGTCGAAGCTTTTCGCTTTTCAAAATTCCCTGCGATCTACTCGAGAATCGTGGCGGCTGGTTTCACCCTACGGGGATGCCAGGATGAACGTTGGTCCAAATTTACGTGAGATATCCAATTACGCTTCTTAGCCAACCGGTCGTGAAATATCGTAATGAGTTGCGAGACAAGTGGCGAGACCCCGTGTCTCGATCGTCTTCATCGAGAGGTGCGAAACGCGGCTTTCCCCCGTTCGCTTAACCTGTACAGCGTCCCCTCTGTGCTCTTCCGCAGGCTTTTACCTGCTTAGAAACGTTTCCGAACAAAATCATCGAGCTGAACGAGTTGGTGCACGAGTACATGCCGGATTCCGTTCGAAACAGCAAATACAACGAGAGCGGTCTCGATCGGAAAGCCAAGTGTCAATCCACGCTTTCGACTGGGAAAAATTGCGACCTAAACAGCGTCTCGGACTTTGGCGGTACGTATCGCGATATCGCGGATCGCGGATCGCGGATCGCGGATCGCGGATCGCGGATCGAGGATCGCGAATCGCGACGACACGGCGAGACTTTGCCCGCAATGGACAGCTTTCTTCTTTACGGCGATTCCTTCAGTTTCAAGTTACTACTCTCTGTCGATGTGTGATCGCAGTCGATCGCGACATGGAATTTGCAAGAGAAGATACTATCGATCGCGAGGCATAACTGGTTGCAATATACGTCGAAGGCCTGGGCCGCTTGGACAACTTTTAGCATTTATAGTGAGCAGCTTGGCGACGTGCACGAAGAAAATGGTCATTGCTCCATCGCGGTACATTATGGACAACGTCGTTTCAACGTTCTTCCAAAGGTAGGTCCTCACCGGTAACGCCGAGAACGAGTAACAGATAATTGTGCGTATTATTGGCCGGCGAAGGCGAGAGTTGAAAAATGCCCAATGCGGACCTTCGCCGAATTGGAACAGCTCTCTCTCCACTTACGTGACCACGCTAAAGAAAGATACCACGGTTATTGGGAGGCTTATCGATATCATGAGGCCTGCCGTAGTGAAACTCATCACCGACACTACCATCGTAAACATTCTCAAATTCCTTACGCTTCCTTTTATTTAATTTTCTCTCTCCCCCTCTCTCTCTCTCTCTCTCTCTCTCTCTCTCTCTCTTTTCTTTTGCCTCCAACGAAACGAGTCTGATTCCTTTGACTCACAATCAGTTGAAACGCTGGCTGCAAGCAATCGCTTTAACCGGCGAGTCGCCTCAGATCGAACTAACGAATGCGACTCGTAACACTGAAACGATCGACTGTTGGGCTTACGAGCTGTTCTTTCATCTCAAGTACCTTCAAGTGAATCGCGCACGACGGACCACCGACAAAGTAATCCTTAAAGCTACGCGTGCCTCTTGCCTCTCGCCTCCCCCCTCGCGTATTATACGTTACACGTTACGCGTACCTCTGCTGCCGCAGAATGCATTCGTTTCCCTTTCGAATCAATGCAACCGTAACAACGATTTTCAATTGCACTTTCAACCTTGTTAATGAAACTCTCTATTCCGTTAGGTAATAGCCGAGGCGGAGTCCAAGCCCAGCGACGTGATTCACGCTAACTTATGGCATCGTTTAGTTCAGCTACGCGATAACTACATTATTCTATACGAAACTCTGCACAACTACGATAAAATTCGTGACCTCGATTCGGAGAAGCAACTAGAGTAACGCGCACCACCGACTAGTTGCATAATCGTTGAAAGTAAAACGCGTATTCCGCTTAATGCGTCGGCTAATTTTCATCGAATAAGCCTAGCTATCGTTAGTTACGCGTACGCTCTGCCCTGTATAGTTTTGCAAAGAACGCGAACGCGAGCTATACAACAGGTTTAACTCGAGTAGAAGGTCCGTCGGTCGAACCTCTCTCGCCCGTTTGTTTCGACACGATTCAGCTGACATGGCACGCTATTGTGGCTAACATTTAAACTTCGTGCCGAGGAAGGGAACGCGGACAGGCTACGGGATTTTTGCTTCACCGAGATTGCACCACCCGACCTGCAGTCACCATTCGCTCCATCCACTTTTTTTCCACCCAGCAATAGTGCAACCTACTTCGCCGGATAAAACGTCGAACGCTTTTTACCGCGCGGCAATACCGCCAACCTTAATATCTCCGATCGCCGTGTACGATATCCCGCAATTTCGATTGTACACATTTTAATAGCGAGGCAAACTTTTCCATTCCTGCCGGCAGAAACGCGGATCTGAGCGTTACGATCTTTCGAGGAAAACGAGTTTGCCAGCAGCCAGTCGCCCTGGCGCCGAACGCGACACAATTGTTAACTATTTGCCAGCAAACATATGCTAAACGCGTGCGTTTATGTTTTTGCGTTCCTCGGGATGCTCTGTGATTCAGCGAACGCGCCTTGCACTCGCACGGGATGGTACCGCATCGCCGTCCATTTCTGTTTCCATCATTCTTTTATATTCTTTTACCACGGCCAACTGTCGCTGGCGAGCCGGAGCGTTCGCGGGGTAATAAAGCGCGTCTAATTCCGGGAAACGTTCAAACGATCCTTCCATTCCCATAATACATGCAACGGCGGATCAAGCTCGAGGGAGTGCCGGTAAACATCGCGGTATATACATGTGTAGCTGCTAGTCTCGCGGACTAGTCTTGGAACGGTAACGCAAAGGAGAGCGAACTGTGCCTTGCCTTTAGGTTCGACGGCGCAGCACGCGAGAAAGGACTACCGTTACAGGTTTCGCCTAACAATAAGCGGCGCGCAGTTGAAAAGCTTCTGCGTTGGGCCGAATGAGCGTATTTCGAAACGTCGTTTAATTAGAAGGATATCGGAGATACGGATGAGAGCGGGGCAACGCGAGGGGAAAAGCGCGCGCGACAAGAACGAATGACGAATATGACCGCTAAATCGACGCCATCAGGCTCACGAGGAACGATCAACCGGCGAGATCAACATGCGCGTAAAACGATTCCGTGACGGTGATAAATACAGCTGTCCACCGGAAACCGTCCAGATTCCCTTGCCGTGGCAGAGGAAAAGAGAAGAGATAAAGAAACCGATGTACGTTTCATCTTCATGATCGTTCGTTGCTTCTGTAATCTGGCGGGGAATCGGCATGAACGATGTCGTAAAGCAACGTTCGTAGACGTTATTACGCCATTAATATCGAAACGCTGACAGTGTAACGCGGTATCAATTTCTACGACAGTTGCGCGCTTGTAAATCGAAATTATTTGTTACTCGATTAGAGGAGCGGAGGATGGAATTGGTAAGTTGCGAGAACGATTGCGAGCCTTTCCTTTCCTCTTGTTTTCTTCAAGCGGACCGGAACCGCGGAACGTCCACCGGAGAGTACGCTCGAGAACGATTCTCCCGCAAAATTGACGCGCTAAATATCCGCTAACGCATCTAAGCAAAAGTGGGAGCGTTAAACGAGTAGCGACCCCAACTAACCTGTGATCTTGCTCGATAGTTGATCGCGAGTTAAGTCCCGCTCCATCCATAACAGCCTCCAACGAAATCCCTCCGTACTCTGTACTCAGCACTCAGCACTCGTGTGCTTCTATCGTGCGAACGAACGGTAGTCACGACTCTGATTACGTACCGTGTAAAACACCGAGGAGCCGCGCGAGAGGAAAAATAGCCAGCGAGAAGGAGGTGCACCTTGGAGAGAATGAGAAAACTCGATCCCAGATAAGGCTAAATTTAAGTCCTCGAAGATGAAATATAATTAGGTCCGTTCCGATCGTTTCTGCTCTATCTATAGGTTGCACGTCCAGCCGAGTCTTTTGACAAATTTCACGGGAACGTTTCGAGAAACGATTCCCCCTTAAGGGAATCCTCCGACAAATGTGTACGGAGTTGGGTAGAAGTATTCCGGAGCCCGAGGAAGAGCAAAGATCGTGGTCGTAAGATCATAGACGAGACTACCGAGATCTAGAGGAACCGTTAGAGTTAACGATGAGTTCGCTTCCTTACTCCCCCTTTGCCATCTTTACGTCTCGCAATTCCACCGGTGGATGTGTATCCACGATGCAACGATGCAACGATGCAACGATACCACGGTAGCGCGTGGAGCCGCTTAACAAGACGAACGATCCTTCCACGAAACAACAAGATCGTATAATTTGCTCCGGATTTCTCGATGTTCGGTAAAATCGAGCTTCGCTTCGGCGTGGAAAAAACTCCATCTAGTTTGAAAGAGTGGCGAGGTGTTATCGGGCGTAGAAAATCTGCGCGAAAAAGATGTCGGCAATCGTTTCTCTCGTTATAACGCGAACGTCCAGCACCGATGTGTTCCTTTTTAAGATTTACGGCGCGAGGTGGAAACGAGTACACCGATAGAACGGATAAAAAAAAGCATCATTCGTGATGTAGTTTGTTCGTTGGTTAGACTCGGAAAGAGCAAATTGTAGAGTCGGAGATAAATCTCGACGGGATTTCACACCCTCCGGCACGCCCCAACCGCGGAAGGCACGCTCCGTCTGGTCGCTCTCCGATTCAACCCTTTCCTCGGCTCGTTCGCGAAATCCTTGCGCTCCTCGAGCGCCAGCGAACAATCGCCGATGACGAATGACGGGCAACGATCCTTCCGAGCGATCGAGAAATAGATTAAGACGGATCGCACTGGCAGCGCGCTATTTCTGCCGTCTCCTCGCTACGTGCTCTGCTGCGTCCAAGCGAACGGTTCATCGATTATCGAAGAGCGGAAAAAGCTATCCGACGACGTTTGCGTGTCGCGAATACGCTAAAGTCCGTGTATACGCACAATCGTGAACACGGTGTGCTCCATCACTCGGCGAATGACAGGCATAATTGAAGACCAACAATGCTCCTTTGCATCAAGATTCGTGCAATGGGTTGGCAGAAAGGAAAATGATTTTATAATAATCATGCGCGCTGTATCCGTCTCCTACCATGTAGCAAAACAGAATCGTGGGTGTGTTCCTCGAGCATGCTACCCGGGAACAATGTGACATTATAGTAAATGACTGAGACCATTGTCGTAAGGGAACGCTTGCCGCATACTCTCGCGTTTCACCCACCGCCACCCCTTCCAACGTCCAACCTTTCCGAGTCGCCGAAATTTTTCCACCTCGGCCATCTTTTCGCGCGCTTTCCAATACGAATAGCCGGCCTCGATTACAGAAGCCCGTCTCCTTTGCCTCGCGGAACGGAATAATTTATAAACCAGGAAAACACGAGCGGATCTCAAATTTCAGCTAGGCGTGTAACCGCATTCGCGTGTCTTCATCTCTGCCGCGTTATACGCAACAACGGTCACCCAGAGATCCGTGTAGGTTGTCCTCGACGCGCGCCAACCGCTCTAATACCATCCGTGAAAATACGAATCAGCCTATTCGATTGCTCTCCAAACCAACGAGTTCTCTATTCTTGCGTAATCGCCGCTTATTGCATAATCCGCGTTGGGCTACGTATACTCGTGAAGGAAAGCTCTCCGTATACCGTACAGCAAAGCCAAATTTACGTTCTTCCCTTACTTTCGCGATGCACGAGATCACAGACGCGTTGCCCGGAGCCGACCTTTTCCCTGGCAATTTAGCTAAACGAAATCTGCACCCGTAAAGCGGATGGCCGTTTAAGAAAGGCAACGCAAGGGCCACGCGGAACGACAAGCGGCTAGAAAGTTTACTGCCCGAAAAAGGTTAGACGTATCCGATATCGTTGGACATTGTCGCTACTGCTCGTGCTATTATTGCCGGTATCGTCGTCCGCGTTGCCATTACAGCGGACTTTAGCCATCGAAAAGTTGACGATGGTAGCCATGCGGTACACCGCAGAGTACCGTGCGCTCCGACTCATTAGCAACTCGTATCGGTAGTCTTAATGCGACGCGATGCGAGCTGAACTTGACGAAACAGCCTGTCGTAACCATACTCCCGTAAAAGTTTCCACTCGAATTGAAAATTACCCGCTGCGAATTTCCTTTGCGCTCTTCCAATTTGCGCGGAGTCTTGCGCGACTCGCTAACGAGTGGTCGGTTGGACGGTAATCATTGTTTTTCGCAGCGCAACACCGGGACCGAGGCGAGGAATAAATCCAGCTGCGGAGATCTCATTAGCTCGAGATGATCTATAGTCGCAGGAGGGTAACGGTGGAAAACGTCTGGTCGCGAAACGCAACGCTTTCCACGCTCCCGAGGAGCGAGGAGCGAAGAACGCGTTGCGCAACCGCGAGTGTACGTTTCGCTAAACGTTCGCATAGAAGCGAGTACCTCGCGGTCACGCGATAGTTTTTGTCGTTCGGCAAACTTCGCTTCCTGATTTGAATAGCTTCTATCGATCGGGAATCGCAGGGGTAATTTCTGGCTCGGGCAAATTACCTACGAACCTATGCCTCTCGGATATTATGCAAGGAAAAGAAAGTTGTTGACTTGGTTCTGTTTTGACGAAAGTAGCAGCGCTTTCGCGGGTCGCGGGGAAACGTAACGAAGGCTGATAATGGCAGCGTTGGAAACGGCGAGCGTAACAGTCGGAAAATTGCACGACGCGGTAGGTAAATCTTCCCTTTAAAAAGCGATCGCATTGCGGAAACGGAAAGTAGATGTTTAGCTCGGCCATTGCACAACTGCCACATTTCCGAGTTACCGTGCTCCCGGCATTGTTCGTACGTTCGTACGTTCGTTTATATTTAAAGCCGCACAATGACCGTTTTCCATGCGTCTTACGCGTTAGACAGGAGATATTGCTTAGCGGCTGCGAGATAAGCGCGCGTGAATCCCCGCCGCGATATAGCAAAGACTGCAGCGGAATACGCGATTATGCAAACGTAGTATTCGCGGCAGGGGTCCCACTGTTGATCCTAAATTACGCGGAATCCCGACGAAGGGACACCCGTAACTGTCGTAACTTATAATTATTCTCGGATGTTTTTATCGTACTAGAAAAGATGAAAGATGCCTGGACGCTTATTATTTCGCGCACGCTCGCCAAATGCTTATTATTTTCATTTTTAACATCCGACTTGTTTACAGCATTAGCATTACAGATGCAAAACGCGTTCCGCCGCGCAATATTTTATACCCTGTTTGTTGCCAGCCGGCCGGGTCGTAAAGAATTTCAAAGAAGAAAGCCAAGCGATTGTTCGAGTTGTTTCGTTTTGCGTGCTCCACCTTGGAGGCGCGCGACACGACGCGACGCGACGCTAGTCGAAAAGCCGAGACAAAGTCGGAACAGGAGTACGGATAACTGGATGCAAGTGGCTGAAGTGCCACGCATAGCTCCCTCCTCGATCCTCGCGGGTATCGTCAAGTTCAAGGATCCCCTCGAGGTCTAGGTTCACCGGAGACAGCCGTGCCGACGCTCCAAGCCGCTCCGAGCCGCTCCGAGCCGCTTCGAGCCGCGCCGCAGAAACAGATTCTCCTCTTTCAGTTGCACTCTCGTCGTATCTAAGGATTCGAGCAGCGATACCTCAGCCAGATACGAGCATTGTTTTAAAAGTGCATACGACATTGCCTGGCTACGTGCTTAGTAAGCGATGAAATGCGTTTCAGTAAAGGCAAGGCCGCGGTAGGAATCCTCTGCCTCGATGTTCGCCAACTTTTCTACCGTCCAACCTTCCACTATTATATCGGCAAGTTCAAGAATGTCTCGAAGGATTAGCATCGTCCCGATCGCAGATACGCGCCGGCAATAAGAACGGATAGCCCCGCTAGTCGCTCCTTTCGCTTTTTGCTATTCTCCGCTAGCTGCCGAAGGAATTAAAAGCGCGATCGAACCGTGGCAATAATTAAGCGAAACTGAGCGGAACGAGATAGGCGAAAGGAGCGCGTTTAGGCGGCGATAAGTATAATTTTCCAATCCCCATCCTGAATCTCCCGTCGATGATACATATACGCCTGCGTTACGGACTCTCGATAACGATGTTTACCGCGTCCCTTTCGAGCAGGTTGTCCTATCGTCTATCGACTAGAGTAGGATTCCTCTCGCGGAAAGTGTGTGCAACTTTAGCGGCGTCGATGCTCGGGCACGCGCACACTTCGACGCGGTTCGTCCGGATAATACGAAACAGTTTGCAAAAATAGGAGCTGGTACATTCCTCGACGTTAATGCGGGTGCAAATTGTTCGAGGAAACGAGACACGAAAGCGGTTGCCAATCCATCGAGGTTGCGAAACGAGCTAACACCTGCCGCAGATCGCTCGCGAGAGATCGCTGCCTAGATTGCCGTCGCTTCGAATTGAGCGAGAAGAATGCCGAAATAAAGAATGGCCGGATTAAACGAAGTCCGATCGAAGGATCACTGGCGCCAGTCGACGATCGCGATTCACGCGAGATCCCTCGGAATTAGCCCAACAGCTCCGAGAGCTCTCAAAACACGGGGTAGGCCAAGCATCGACCAGACGATTGAAATAGGTCGACGCATCGAATAAGCTTGCGATATCGCGAACCGCAGGGCAATGGAAATCTCGAGGAAACGGATACGATTCTGGGGAAAAAGAAACTCGGTTGCCGAGATACCATAAACGGGTCGACCTCGTTGCGATTCCGACGCATGAACTACGCCTTTGCCCTTAAGGGTTGCTGGCAACAATGGTTTCGCCTTGGCCGGAGCGCGATCTCCGCGGAGGATCGCAGAGGCGCCAATGGCGATGATGTAGGTGGATCTGAATGCAGGATAGGAAGAGGGAGGTAAATAGCGAAAGGAGAAACGAGAGGAAAGGGAGGAAGGAGGGGAAAGGGAGAAAAGAGAGAAAAGTAGCGGAGGATCGGAGAGGTTAGGCGCAGCGACGGTGCAAAGTCACTGCACTCCTATGCCCCGTTGCGCACCGCTGCGAACCGCGAGCCGCGAGCCGCGAGCCGAGAGCCGAGAGCCGAGAGCCGAGAGCCGAGAGCCGCGAGCAGCCGTATTGCCGAGTGCAGCCGGTTTGCTGGCTCCAGGTATTTTTCATTGACAATGAGAGAAAATAGGATACGCTCCGTCCGCTAATACCGACGAGGTAAAAAGTTCGTTCCAACTATTATTAGAACCGTACTTAAATAAGATTATGTGGATTGTAGGGACAGGTATGCGCGCTGACGGCACACTATCTTCTGCCGCGCTATGCAACTCGCCGGATAACTCTCCGGGTAACGCCGTAACGAATCGACTTAATATCGCCTCCGAGCACACCAATAACTGCCTTCCGATCTATCGATTTCTCTTCCAAGCGCAGTTCGGCTTCGGTTTCGCTTTATCGAGAGAGGAGCGGCGCGCGTGCACCGGGAGAGAACGAAACGCAAGATACGGGATCGTGTTCCGAAGAGGGATCGAGGATCTGGACGCGAGAGCAAAGAGCAAAGGATCGGTGCGTCTCGCGAGTCCGCGCGGTTTCCCGATCTCGGCCAGAGGTACGTTGCTCCGTGGCCTATCCCGCGCGTCGAAACACCGTAAGTCGTCGGCGATATTGCCGTGCATCTAGCTCCGAGTGCTTCTTCGAACGCGGAAGCTTGTTGCGGGGGAGTTGCACATGCAGGATCGCGTCGTATGGCCGCGGTCGCGGCCGCGGCCGGTCGCCGGCTTGCCCGGCCTCCTCGGAAGGTCGTGCCATTCAGCGGCCGTTCACCCGTCATCCCTTTCTTTTTCTCCTCTTTCCCTCTCCCCTTCTTCTTCTTCGTCTTCTTCGTCTTCTTCGTCTTCTTCGTCTTCTTCTACTCCTTTTTCTTCCCTATCTAACCTTATAGCCAATACCCCGCATTGTTACTACCTATAGATACTAGCCTCGGTCACGCGATCCATCTGCTGGAAAAGCAGCCCCATTTTTCCACCGCCTAGCATCGAGGCTGACCTTTCGCTCGATCGGTTTAGCTTCGGCTGGAAAACGTTAGAAGCGGCACGATACGCGCGAGTGTAACGTAGCCGTGGCCGATTCGAAAGGGGAAAGATACGCGGGGGTAAAATAGGTACATTTACAATGGCTGTCAGCTGATACGATTAGCGTCTTAGCGCTTTCATACTCGGTATATCGGCGAATCATCTTAGCTCGGACGTTCACCTCCCGCCCATTTGTCCTGCTGTATCCTCTTATCTTCCTAACGCATCCTCGTAACCGGTCCTTAGAACGCGATGATCGCTCGGCGGAGCGCCTTGGGTGACGAATTAGCGACGATGAAAAATCACGATTGCGTTAATAAATTCGTATCACCGGCGTTAAACCGAAAATACCGCGTCCCTGTGGTCCATACGCGAGTAGTTTACTTTGTCCGCGGCGTGGAGAACGGCATGGAAATATAGAAGCATTGACGAAGTATAGAATAGACTATACATTTCCATACGAAAAAATCAGGGGACCACCTGGTCCCCGTACCGTTTTAGCGTCACGTGCGATATTGCCAGTTCGGAGTAGAATAGGACAACAGCACTTGTAAAACGATGGAAATAGTAACTAACTCGTACAATAATCAATCGCAGGCGAGGTACAGGATAGATCTATCACCTAATGCATATTTTTGTGTCAGGATTCGAGGGCTCGCGTGCCCTCTTACCATTCACGCCTCACCCTCGACGTTGCCGATTTAACACGGACGACGATTTTAACATTAGCAGCGGTTAGAATTGAAACTAAATTTAGCCATAATACGTATAACCTATCCTAATTACGTGAAACGGTTTCATCTAAATCCTATTTTTTATTGCAAAAGCATACGTGTCTAAGGAGAAGACGACGTTTGATTATTTTTTAAACTACACTTGAACACCTATTAAAGTAACTCAATTTTTAGATCGCCGCCATTTTTAAACAGTTTCAAATTCTTGCATTCGCTTTAGCGTATAAAAAATAGGGAAGCTTTCTCTTTAAAGTCCTTTTTGTTTCATCCAAATCCAATTTTTTGTTGGAAAAATATGATTGTCGAAAGAGAAAAGTACGTTTTACTATTTCCTAACCAACCCCCAAAAATCTATTAAAACGTCTCAGACTTTAACTCGCCGCCATTTTGAAGCTGCGTGAACGTTTTCAAAATCCTTGCAGTGTCATAATTGGCGATCCTTCCCCTGTAAAACCCTCTTTGGTTTATCTACATCCGACTTTCGGTTGCCGAAATATCATCGTCTGAAGAGAAGAGTAGTTTTTTACTATTCCCCAAACCACACCAAAACACCTATATTAAAACGTCCCAAAATTCAACTCGCCGCCATTTTGAAACGGATCGAACGTTTTCAAAATCCCTGCCGCGCCATGATCGATTAACCTTCCCCTTTAAAATGCTTTTTGTTTCACCTAAGTCCGACTTTCGGTTGCCCAGATATCATCGTTTAAAGACAAGTTTAATTGTTTCTTAATTTTTTTCTGCGTTTCTCGGCCTCCGCGAACTGACCTACCTCAACATTCGTAGTATTGCGCAGGTCAGTTTTACTATGTTTACTATGTCATTCATAACTCCGTGCGCGCCAACCATAAGGGTAAACTTTACACGGCCATATCTTGCGAACGAGTTGAGATATCAACGTGAAACAAACAGCAAATTAAAGGACATATTTTTCTCTGTCTCCAGAATTACGCGTTCTCCTCAATATGAATTATGTGGTTAGAAAACCATGATACAAAGACGTGGTGAACTATTGGAATTTTTTGAAAGAGAACCACAAATTCAAAATTCATTTCAAAAGGCTGTGCCCTTCTACTTTAATATTGTATTAATATCAATTAGAAAACTGTGAATCGTATTATTTAGACTGTTAGCAAAATGATCTACGTTGAAGATTTGTTAGTTTCGTGCACGTGTGACTTAATTTGAAGTACGTGTAAAGTATCGCGCGTAATATTTCTATATGTTTTTAACATATATTGTGGAAAGAGATGTTTAGTGTACGTACATCTTACGACGTGGCAATGCACGGTAGCTATACCTGAAGGCGCTTACGCGGTTACGAAAGATTGTTAAATGTTTGTGGAACCAAATCGTTACACGTTATTTCAGGTATTTCAGTTTGAAATTTACGATGCTTCCTATAAATGGGTGGTCTATCATAGTCTTAGTGAATGATAAAAGTAAGGAGATGACGCGAGTAAATACCTATGTACTGGTTACTCGTCGCAGGCTGCTGGTTAGACGGTCGGAAGGATTCGAGAAGATTTTCTCACGCGTTGGCACGTCGCGCGTGATCGAGTCGCTAGGCGCGCGTTCCGTCGAGATCGGGACGAGTTCTTCCTTGACGTTCTACTACACTTGAAGCGATTTCTCTTCTCAATCGCAACCTATGTCCTCCGCTCTACGTCCTTGAGCAGAAGAACGCACGATCGATACTACGCAATGCTCGATAACCTCTTTGATTAGAAGAATTCAACAAGAAAGAGCCAGACGGCGCCAGCCGCTGCTAAGAAAAAGCGGTCGTTTCAGCCGTTCTAATGCTCGAATACCAACCAGCTTATGTATTTCTAGATGATACAACCCTACCTTCCTCCCATCCGTGTTGACAGCTATGCCGGCCCCTGGCCCGATTAAAAGACTTTGCAGTTGCAACTTGCATCGTAAAAATATCCAATTCCAATCGAACGAATGCGTCGAAAATACATTGCGAGGCAACGATACGCGAGCGGAATTTATAAACGAATGCAATGCGTCCGCGTGCAACCGAGCGAACCACTGGTCGCATCTAAACTTCCCGCCCGTCAACTATACCATTTAACGTCCGTTCGCCGCGATTAGGTGAGCGAGCGCTTATACGTATTTTTAGCGTTTCACAGCCGCCAACGTCGGCGTAATTAAAGCAATTATCGATAGATACCGGGTTGCTCGCGTTGGACGAACAAAGATCGCGAAGGCAAGAGAGAGACTGGCAGGTGGGTATCGCCGCTATTATGTCGTGAGAAACTATGCGATTAATTTCCTGCTCCGCGAGCTAGCGGCGCTACCGACGTACGAGTCGCGCCGGCAAGAACCGCGTAAATCTGTCCAGGCCCTCGATGATCTTCCAGCTAAGACCAGTCAAAGGGGTATCCGGTTTTTAAACTTCCGCCAAAGGCATTCTTCCGCTTGAAAAGTCCTACCGTTCGACCAGCTACGCGTAAAGGCTACCGGGTGATCTGCCATTTCTATTCGCGGGAGAGACGCTAGCGCGAATTCGAGTGACAAGGCGATCGACCGAGTGGCTACGTTAAGCGAATAATTCCCAAGATAAAATGCATCGGTCGTGCATGTGCGCACGTATGCGTGTAGGAGGAGGAGGAAGAGGTGGCGCTTGTGCGGCTCGGAGGTATCGCGGTATTATTGCAGCGGTGGGTAGGGGTGAAGTTGAATCGCGTTGGAATGTAGAGAGTTTAAGACCCGTTTAGAGAGGATTTCCGATAGGCAACACCCGCGCCTTCTCCGTTCTGCCGGTTCGCAACTTAGCAATAATCCTTTCTGCCAAAGAGTTGCCAGCTGCAGTCGTCCGTATCTTGTCTGCAGTCGCGGCGCACACTTGGGAACACCGTGGCGTGTCGGGAATGCGGAAAGGACGAGTTTCTTCTACTTTTGTTGCGCGTATCTACCCGGTAACCTGAGCCGCGGTGATGCGGTGGCTCTTCGAAAACCGCGTCCGCTTCTACAATCTTTCAGACTAGATTGTATTTGTTCTTATCAGATTCAAAGGCTTCCTCGGTCAGGCGACCGTAGTTAAGTTGCTAGCTGCTGTACATATGTACGTACGTGTAATAAACGAGCAAACTGGAGCCGCGCCACCGGACCGGTGGACTTCTTATAATTAGAGCATCACCGTTATAGCAGAGCAAGAATGCCGATATAATAGGTGGTCGAGTGGCTGAGTCAACCGGCAATTTTTTTCCCCGATCATCTCGCTGGAAGCTGAAAAGCGTTCGCGGCCGTGTCTCGGCCTCCAGCCGCACCGAGATATCTTTATCGCTTCGCTTTTCAACTTATTGTTAGCATCGCGGTTCGTTCAAAAACTTAGTGGAACATTTATGCGCGGCACTGGTCGATTTACGCGAAAATAAATGCGTCCGATCCCCATGCAGACGTCCGCGTTGCTCGTAAACCAATGGCCCATAGAACGGATCGCTGCCACTATTACGATCGCCATTAACTATTTTACAGGTTTATCGTGCCTCGATCTCGAGTCAAGCGTTTCGCTTCGACACGATGCTTCACGGTCTCCCGTGCTTTACGAGCCATTGTTTCAATTTTTCCACCTTGCCGGCCGTAAGTAGCGGTAGAACCTTTGGTGTGAAACGCTCCGATGACATCGCGTCATCGAATTCGAGCTCTTTTAATGACAACAAACGGTTTAATCGTTCGGTACGAAGCAACGAGAAGGGCCGCGCGACTGCTAGACGCTACGATGAACGCGTGCCAGGCGTATCTGCTTGCAAGCATACCTCGGAAGAGTCGGTCTCGTTCCCAAGAGCAAGAGCCTGCGAACGGTTAAGAATGTCATTTTGATATTTCGGATACTTGCAAATACGTTTCGTTACTTCGCCGAGTGCAGTAGCCTGTTTTAAGCGAGGTATCGCTGCTTTGAGGAGCTCGCATTCGTAATCGCTCAGAGGTGGAATACCCAAATGTCTCTGAATTCCATTCGGACCTAGCTCCAGAGGTGCAGCGAAATACGTTAACTCGGGAATCACGCAGGACCTAACGTAAGCGCATTCCACCACGCTGCTCTCGTGTCGCAAAGCTAAACGAACCGACAACGAAACGGGAATTGAAATCTTAATGCGATTCACCGTTCGACGTTATACCTTTGCAGAGGGATATGCAAAACCTGGCAGCCCCGAAAGCTGCGGCGAAAAACGTTCTTTCTTTGCATTTGCTGGGCTTCCACGTCTCCTCGTTCGACATTCTCACGGAGTGCGTCAATCTCCTAGCTTCTATCTGATCGATCAACGGAGCAATCGATTATTCGCAGCATCGCGAAAGATGTTAATGGAAAAGTTTGCGGTAAGTTGTTAACCTGGGATATCTTGTTGCAAGGTTTTGCTCGAGAGAAAAGTGGAATACACGTTTTCGAGCAGTTTCCACCGATCACGGGCACTATCGTGCATTCTGGTTCGACACCTATAATTTCCGCGGCGAAAGTATTTGCTCTAAGACAGTCAAGGTTAATTACGCCAAAAAGGCGATTGTGCTCGTAAATTCCAGCTTTTTTGTACATTTCCATTGCCAGAGGTATTAAACTGTTTATCGGATTCATTACGACTGCGACCATAGCCTAAAGGAAAAACAACTACTTTAAGAAATTTACGAGACAAAATCTGTTGCCGGCGTAAAAAGTATAAACAGACGAAACGAAAACGGGAGCTCGTCATCGCGGCGGAAGAAACGGGAGATGATCAAAAGCAAACATTCTTGTCCTTGTCCAGGTTCTCGCGAACAATGTCAAAAACAAGCTGCTCGTAATTAATAACGATGCGAGGTCAACTACTGCGCGCGAAAAAACGATGATCAGCTATGAATAAACCGCGACGCGAAGGCATAGCGCGCGCTCGTCGTCGCAAAAACAACAACGTGTACAAATATCTGCGAAGAACATCGGAAATACTTTTCCAATTCGTTACCTGGGGACAAAACTTGATAACGTTCGGTAACAAGTCCGACAGAGTATCCGCGTTGCATTTCAAGATCTCGCTCGGCGTCGATTCCTCTTTCATAGTTTCATCCGCGACGATCATTACAATTTTCGCCCCTTCGAGCGTGTGCTCGAGACTCTTTTCGGGATAATTGCACGTGCTAACCTTGCATCTCGTGTCGATATAATTTAAATCGAGCGCAAGACCGTAAGTGCATTTATTATCGAAAATTGCCAACTCGTCGATCAAAGATGATTGCTTTAGGAGTAACGAGAGACAATTTCCTGCGCCGCAACATTGTAGTAAACATATGTGTGCGTCGTAGAGAACTGATTTGAACGTAATCGAAGACACGTACCCGTCTTGCTTGCAGCCCCAAGAATAGCTACTTTCATAGATTTCGAGGAAAAGAATTTAGCTCGCGGTTCGGTGATCCGACGAACATTTTTGTTGAACGAACGGTGACAAAATCTGTCGCAAAAGATACGCGAGGCGAAATTTTGGGATACGCGAATTACGTTAGACGGAAACATCGCGACGCTACATTTTCCGAACACCTATTAAACAACATAAAGTTCTCGTTTTTGTTTTTCAAACGGAAGACTGCTTTGTATCGAACGGAGTGGTCGTGGTGCCATCTTTTGTATCCGCTTCAAGACTTTTACGACGATATCGTAGGAAACTTTTCTCGCAATAATGATTTATGTTATTTTTATTCGCTCGCGTTCCTCAAAATTTTTGCCGCCTTTTGCGTCCATCGGCCGAGCAATTATTTGTCATCGTAGTAGCACATCAGACACGGAACGTAGTAGTCTTCTGTAAGTCCGCAGGCGACAAACCGATCCCTTTCGTCGGGAATGCCGTTTTCCGTCAGAGTTAAATCGAGATTTAAATCCTTTCCCTCAAACCTCCACGTATAAGACATCCCATTTGCGTTATAAATAAGGGCGCGCTCCCGAATGCGTCTGATCGAATCTTCCTCACAAACCTTAGCAAAATTCTCACGTTAAACGCGCAGCTCGCGGATTCTCTTTTTTCCAGCGATATACATGCATAGAGATGTAGAAATGTCTACCATTATAACAACTTGTGTTCCGGCGAGAACGTTCAAGATTCTACAGGGGCGTGGGTTTTTGGTTAAGTATCCCCTTTTGTACTTGTCGTCCAGCCACCAGGGGCATTTGTTCAATGGTCGCCAGGTAGTGGCAGGGACTACGGAAGATATTACATCCGGAATGGGACCATGAGGACAATACGGTACCAACACTCCCGTAACGGGATGCACGTGATATTTAATATCGTTCTTTTCGTGATCGAACCAATGGCTTATATCTTTCCCGGCGTAAGCCAATATCGGTTTGATCTCTTTTTTGTTGGCCCAAATTCTGCAAAGGTCAGTCAAATCGTAGACCCCACCGTGGTACGAAATCCAGCAATCAATCTGCGTGTTATGTATCGCGACTTCCGTCGGTAAAAAGTACCCCATCGCCTTAGAAATATCATCTGTACAGTCTCCGACAATGTTGCCAGAATTTTTCCCACCCGACGAGAAAAATTGACTTACGGATGACATTTTAGAGAAGCCGATACACGCGTTCCCTTTTTTCTCGAATATGTATGTCGCGGACAATTTTCATTTGGAAATCGTGCTAGGCTACGTAATACGTGGCACGCGTTTGACGACGCAAAACGACTATTTCGAAACGCTTCGTGACATAAGGAAATATCCGCGATAAGATAATTTTTTACTTTAACCCATTTAACACGACTATTTGGGATTGTACGATGACTTAAGGTTTAAGGTATCGATTGGAGGTCCGATTGAACGTATAGGCTCTGCGTGCGTGAATCTTGCTACACTTTTGTGCATCTATGTTGTATAAATATATAAGAAACAATAAACATAATCCTCAACATGCCCAAAAAATGCTGCTCAATAAATGCCAGATTTTGCTACCTTCACGTGATTTCTATTTGATAAAAGAACTAGGCGGGTTGCAGATAAAGTTGGTAATTAATGAAGCGATGCTGAAGGAGCAGAGTTTGAGCAAGTGGATACGAAAAATAGGCAAAGCGAGGACCGTAAATGATCCGACGGGACGATATTTTCGTAAAAATTGCACGGCTGATGCGAGAAATCTAGAAATTTGCTAGGAACTTTGGGCGTGTAGCGTTGGTTTCCTACTATGCTTTCGAGCTGAAGGCAGCCACTGCATTGTGGCTATTGCAGGCGATTGAATGGCTGCCTCGTCCAGAGAGTGGACATTCTGTTTTGCTGTAATTAATTTTACGTTACTGGGTGATTTACGCGTGAAATATTCTCTGCCTCATATAATTTGGTAAGTCTTTCGATATATTTCACTGGCCTTTAAAATGGCGATTCATGTAGTAGATGTGCTATTATAGTACTTTCATTTCTAAGAAACGTGCTCGTAAAATTTACGGCCGGTTATTTATTTTTTGCTAAACATCATATTTAGTGGTCTTTTCCTAAACATCGTTTACGTGATTCGTTATGCGATATCAAGTCTGTGCGTATGCCCTTCCAAATTCATACGAGAATCAAATCAAATGCCTACAATGTACAGTAGTTGTCAGAACTTATACTGGGTTGTGACATACTATAATAGCATCTTATATTTACACCAGCAATATCTTTAGTTATTAATCCAGGTGGGGCGGTTCGCGCGACTATTTCCATTTGCTAACAAAATAAGCTTGCAAAATCATTTTCATTTGATGCCAAACCATATTTGCAAATGTAATTATGCCATCTAATTGTGCTCATCTGTTTTTGGTAACATCCAGATGAAGTATCAATTGATGTATGACAACATCCAAGCAGTGCTTGTGATTGTCTTAATCATTTTCCAACAAAATTACAGTCCAGCTTTGAATAATAATTTGGAAAAAAATTTTAATTCCCCGTTGTATGCCACCTACCGTCGTATAATTTTATTTCAAGAGTCTTATAATTTTTACAAATGGAACATTTTTTATTTCGTTTTTTATTTCGTAAATTATGGTATGGATATCAATGTTGAAGGAACTAAAAACATTTTTACACTGTTAGGTCTTTTGTTTATTTATACTATGTTTTTAATTAATTTTGTGAAATTTTTGTAGGATTATTGAAATCACAGCAATAGCAATAGCAATACAAGAAATTTTGAAATGGAAAAGAGCGCGGACGGATTATTGTTTCGCCCAGAGAGAAATAATGGGTCTAACGAAGGAACATTGGGCATGGCATGCATCGATGAAAAAGTGGCCATTCTAGATGCTGGGGCTCAATACGGTAAAGTGATAGATCGAAAAATTCGCGAACTCAACGTTCACAGCGAAATTTTGCCCCTGGACACATCTGCGTTTACCCTCCAAGAAAAGGGCTATAAGTAAGACCTCCTATCAAATTTTGTTGATATTAGAAAGAGAATACTTCGAAATCACGACTACGATTCTAATGCTAACGTTTTAGAGCCATTATAATTTCCGGAGGGCCGAGTTCGGTATACGCGGAAGACGCACCTAAATACGACGCGGATATCTTCAGAATAGGAATTCCAGTTCTAGGTATTTGTTACGGAATGCAAATGATGAATAAGGAATTCGGCGGAACGGTGATCAGCAAGGAGGGTCGGGAAGACGGCCAATTTCCAATCGAAATAGACTCCAAGTGCCTGTTATTTAAGTAAGTGAGTCCCGAAAAATGCGCCCTATTCGCTGCACTTATTTCCGACTATCGAACGTACGAAAAAAATGCGAAAAAATCGAATTACTTGTTAGAGGCCTGGAGAAGGAACAAATGGTATTGTTGACCCATGGAGACAGTATAGATAGGGTGGCCGATAGTTTTCATATTACTGCCAGATCATCGAACTTTATAGTTGGGATAGCGAGCGACAAAATGAATTTGTACGGCGTACAGTTTCACCCAGAAGTAGATCTTACACCTAACGGAAAAACGATGCTGCACAATTTTTTGTTCGGCATCGCTGGCCTTACCGGTAACTATACGCTTCGCGGCCGGGAGGCACAGTGCATTCAGTATATCAGAGATACGGTTGGCAACAAAAAAGTTTTGGTAAGAAACAAACTTACGATTATTATTTTAGTTCATTTCTAGAGTCGGAAATTGTTTGAGAAAATTGGCAAAATTGCTAAAATACGTAGGAGTAGCAGTAGTAGTAGTAGTCGCGTAAAATACGAAGAATGTTTGGAAAGAAATTAGAAACGTAGGATAAGGTACGAAAACTCGTGGTTGTGGATTAAAATAGAAAAAACAATAATAGTTATTAGTGAGCGGAGGCGTGGATTCTACGGTATGCGCAGCACTGTTACATAAAGCTTTAAATAAGGAACAAGTGATAGCTCTGCATATCAATAACGGATTTATGCGGAAAGGAGAGACGCAATTTGTGGAACAAAGTCTGGCGCAATTGGGAATTCGGTTGCGAGTAGTAAACGCCGGATACTACTTTATGCAAGGAACCACATTGGACAACGTCGCTCCTGTAGCCAACGCGAACACAACAAATAACAAAGGAATATGCGAAAGCGCGATTAGCCCAAGAATTAGACTAACTAAAATGTTGTGCGCGACAACCAACCCGGAAGAGAAACGAAAGATCATAGGAGACGTGTTCGTAAGAGTAGCCAATGAAGCAATGTCCGACATGGGTCTGAAGCCGGAAGAAGTATTTCTCGGGCAAGGCACTCTCAGGCCCGACCTTATAGAAAGCGCCAGTGCACTAGCCAGTGGTAAATCGATAGTTGTACATGCATTGTTCTTTCGTATCTGTTAGAAGCAACAAATTGTATTTACATGAGATATAAACACTTCTATCAGGTAAAGCAGATGCAATAAAGACACATCACAATGATAGTGAACTGGTTAGAGCGTTAAGAGCACAAGGTCACGTAGTAGAACCTTTAAAAGATTTTCACAAGGACGAAGTGAGACAATTAGGATGCGATCTTGGATTGCCAGCATCGCTGGTCGCTCGTCATCCGTTTCCCGGACCTGGGCTTGCTGTGCGCATCCTATGCGCCGACGAACCTTATATGGACAAAGATTTCTCGGAAACACAGGTACTTTGCACACGTTTGCTTGCTTACGGTATGATCGCGCGGCAACGCAAGCTACCACTTCCGAAATAACAAATTCATCGTTCGATTCAAGGTGATAGTAAAAATAATGGCAGAATACGAACAAATGCTTCAAAAGAAACATGGATTACTAAATCGCGTAGAAGGAGCGACTAGCGAATCCGAACGCCAGTATTTGCGACAGCTTTCGAGTTACCGTCATATTTCGGCAACGCTTTTGCCTATACGCAGCGTAGGAGTACAGGTACATGTTTACGAATAATTTCACGATACGAAAACAAAAAAAGTAGCAGCGAGCGAGCTTTCGTTTGCTATAAAATGTTTGCTATCCGATGCCACTAGGGAGACCGAAGAAGTTACAGCTACGTAGTCGGCTTATCTAGCGAAGAAAACCTATCCGAGGGAATAGAATGGAAGGATCTGTTGTTCCTCGCGAAACTAATTCCACGTGTATGTCATAATGTAAATCGTGTATGCTTCATCTTTGGCCCTCAACTACATCATCCTGTAACGGATATCACGCCGACGCATCTTACTTCGAACGTGATAGCCACGCTACGACAAGCGGATCACGTGGCAAACTTAGTGCTAGCTACCAATGGTTGTATGGGAGCGATCAGTCAAATGCCAGTAGTTTTAATTCCCATACACTTCGATCGCGACGCTGCTTCTCGAATACCCTCATGCCAACGTTCAGTTGTTCTTAGGCCATTTGTTACTAATGATTTTATGACCGGCACTCCGGCTATTCCTGGGAAGGAACTGCCTCTGCACGTAAGTACTCTTTCTGTTATATCCTATATTTAATAATAACATCGACGCAACGAAGTAACGCTCGACTTTCTCGATAGGTGGTGAAGAAATTGGTGACCGAAATATCTTCAATACCTGGTATCTCGCGTGTTTTATACGACTTAACATCTAAACCGCCAGGAACTACCGAATGGGAGTAGTAAACGCTCATCTTTCACTCACCCCCTTTCTATTTTTTCACCTTCCCAGCGCGTAACGACAACAAATTACGAAATATATTTAAAACTATATATATATATATATATATATATAGATCTATATATATATATATTACAAAAATACGTACGAATTCGGGGTTTATGAGTTCTTACCGATTTATATGAAACCTTTGAGCAAAGATCTTTAAAAAAAAAAAAAAAAAAATATGTTCTCAATTGTAAATTAATATGTTACCTAAGGAATACTGATACTGTGTTCAATGAAATTGAAGGTAAGTATCATGTTTGCTTGTAAATAGGTTTCTTATTAACCGCATTGTAAAAATATTAATTTATTAAATTCCGAAAAATTTACATTACATCACTGTTACACCGCGAAAGGTTGCATTTGATTGGTGGTACCATTAGGTTGCTGTTATATTCAATTTGCATATAATGTTGAACGTATTTTACTGTTTTCCTATATGTCCTATGCCAAATGCAATTTCCAGTTTTTGTCATACATCTAAAAATACGAACATAAATAAGTTAATGTATTGTCTTTAATATCATTTTTATTTATCAATCGTAACTGAGTAAAATGATATCTATTCCCTGAATCCTCTGTGTTACATTACTCGATATCCACCTATTATAAGGGTGTACGTATCATTATGATCGGTCTATCGCATACTATTATACGATATAGACGTTACCTATGCATGGTTTTCAATAACACGTGTAAATCTTCGATGCGCCTCTTCTCCGGAAGCATGCTAAGAAATGTTGCAAGCGATAAAAAGTCTACTTCGTTTACGATCTTAGAGTTAGTAATCCACATCTGTATTTGCATTTTTACCTGCAACCGTGTCATATGTTTTATATTTTCATCGGTCCTACGCAAAACTATTCATTAATCCTAACTCATAATTCGTAAAGGATACCGCGATCAGATGCATCGTCGAGCATGCATCCCCCGTACCTTTCCAACTTCGAATCTCTTATTCGCTTCTCTTATTGCTCTAACATTTTTTTAAGCTACCTACCCAAAGTATTCTATAAAAATAGGCAGGAGGAATTATAAGCGCTACCTGTTTCAGAGGTAGATTAAGTAACCGATTAACCAGATCGATTAAAATGTCTTCCTGTTGATTCAGCCCGTTATTATCTTCCGAGATAGTGCGATTATGAGAGAGGATGGCCTGAGCTTCGACCGTAGTGATACCACCGTTAACGGATTCGATTTTCCTTACACGAGATACTATAGATCCCGCAAACCCATTACTTTTTTTACTCTCCGGTACGTTCTCACATTCATTCGCACTTTTTGTTGACTTCAACATAGATTGTATGTTCTTCTTTTTGCCTTTGGCAACGGCAACTTTGCTATTTTTGCCACCGTTTTTATTTCTCGAGTTCTGCTCCAACTTCTTATTTTGTCTCGCCGTTTCGTTTCTCGTCGCGTTACGATTCACCTCATCCTTCTTTGTTCTCGAACATTGTTCCGCTTTTTTAGCAGTACAATATAATTGAACGTCTCGTCTTAAATCTTCCGATAGTGCGGCCAAAAATTCTGGATCCACTTGCGAAAAGGATATATTCTCTTCGTCGCGATTAAGTTCCACGGGAGCTGCTCTACTCGTCGAAGATTGCTCGTTTGCGTTAACATTCGTTTGCTCTTGATTCTTGTTAACGCTGTACTCGTTAAGAATTTCGTTGCGTATGTCTGCGGGAAGTTCTATCAGAACAGCCATATCGATTTCCTGAATGGGTGGCATCTCCACCTTCGCTGGTCTCGAAATCCCAGATTTCGTTTGCTTAAAAAAGTGTTCGTGATGCGTTTGTACATTTTTTGGTACCTCCTTTTTATCAGACTTTTGTTTACTAACAGTTTCTCGATCTGCGCTAGTCTCCGCTACCTCTTTCCTACCCAAAATTTCATTCCGTATTTCTTCCGGAAGTTCGGCAAGAACAGACTCGTTAATATCAGACGGTATATGCAATTTTGGTTCACTAATAGCAGTTGCATTTCCAGAAACAGATGCAACGGCAGCAGCCTCGTTGTTGCTACTCGTTTCGGGAGGTCGATGACCCCCGCTGTTTTGCTTGCCCTTGTTTACGAATCTTATTAAAGTTGTATCGCGAGATTTACTTTTTAGCATCTCTAATCTGGTTATCTGTATACCGATGCCCCTTGCATCTTCCGGTACCTTTTGCATTTGATTCCAAAGAGCAATGACCTCCCTAAAGTATGCACGAAGAAATTATTTTATTACTTCGCGAGGAAGCACCAACGCCGGTACTACGACTAGAAGTATTAAAATAATTTAAGTTAACTTACTTTGTTATAATATCGATGTCGCCGATAGATGCGATAAGATTTTTGGATTTAGTCATGTAATCGCACAACCCGTGTCCCATAAATTTCTCCGTTTCTATGGGCGCTTCTTTCGCCCTAACTAAGACCTTTAACGTGATGCATCTACCTTTCGCGTTTATTTTACTTAATCGATTGCAAACTTCGCGAGACAATTTTTTTAAGAAATCTATCGCATCATCGTTATTTTCGAATCTTATCCCATAATTCACTTCTGCGGACACCGATTTTCTAACGTGTTCTAAATTCAGCTTTGAATTGTCTATACCGCGACACATATTGTACAATGATTCGCCCATTTTTTTGCCAAATTCCTTTTGCAACGTTGCCAACGGAATTGTTTGCAATTCCGCGCACGTTCGCACGTTAATGCTGTTCAATTTGTGCGTCGTTGTCCACCCAACCCCTATCACGAACAATTAATAGTGTTATTTAAAAATCTCGTTAGGGGTGTGTAGGATGCCGAAAATGTTAAAGGGCCTTGGATTCGGAAAAAAATGTTCATCTCGTTGCGATTTTATATTTTCGAATCATCCCTCATTTCAAACAATAATGAAAGCATTCAGCATAACGGATATCGAAGTAAAATATTTGAAAATATCGGGAACCGCGGATATTTTCGGAATCCCGTTCCGATCCCGAGAAGAATTTACGTCCCCATCGAAACCATGCACACCCTTAAAAATGATAGTCCTCCTAATTAATCCAGCTTACACGATACCCTACCTGGCAAATCCTGGACGTTCAACAAGCTAATGCAATTATTAATATCCTCCCGCTGTAAATAAAATTGACCATTCGGTTTTGCTTTTCTCGTCGCCAATCTCGCTAACAATTTGTTACTTCCGAATCCGGTGGACACAGGGCAACCCGTTTTCTCTTTTATTTCCTTTCTAATAATAGAAGCGAATTCCATTGGCGTTAAGCAAGATTCCTGCAGAATTTTTGTACAATCCGCGTACATTTCGTCGCAGCTTACTGCCTCGATGTCGAGCGTGTACGACGCGACGGTATCGTACAGTATGTAAGAAACTTCCGTGTAGCCCTCAAAATTGTAAGGAATCATCTTCAAATTGGGGCATACCTTTAAGGCCTCCCCTAAGAACATCCCATTTTTCACCCCAGCCTTTCTAGCTTCGTAAGAGCAAGACGCTACTTCCGATAACGAGCCGTGCTCTTCGTCTTTGCCGCCGCTATCCGAAGTTTGCTTACTTTTGTTACCTTTTGCATGAGTTACTGCTACAGGTAAGCCCCTTAATTCAGGTCTATCTCTAAGGCCAACTGATACAAAAAAGCAGTCCATATCTATGTGCATTATAACAGACTGTTGACCAACTTCTGCCTTGTTTCCTTCTTGCAAATCAAACGGTTCGAAATGGAGGCTCGATTCAAAATCCGGTAAAGACCCGTTTAATTTTGTATCTCTTAATTCTTTTAATTTATTAAATCCGGGGAACTGACCATTGTTTCTGTCTCTTAACTCATTTACATAGTCTTTGAACGTTGCACCCATTGTGGAGAGGTGGTGCAACCTTGAATGACTGTAAAATTCTGATATAAATTCCGAATTTTTTGATGAGAGGGCAACTCTTGAACCAGTGGGTAATGAAATATTTGAGGTACTTGGATTCATTGAAATATGCTTGACTGCTTCAGATTTACTATCCTCATCTTTTGGAGCATCTAGCTGAGCATCATTTTGTATACTACTGTGCTCCTGGGAAGCAACATCAGCTTTGCTTCCCTTACTTTTTATTACATAGTTTAGCTGGGGCTGTACATCAGTGCAATGAGAGTAGAGCAAATAATTCTGGAAATTTAGAACTCTGCCAGCCTTTATGCTGTCTGTAATCCATTCAGGTTTGCATATAGGAACTGGATTTTGACTTTTTCTGTACATTATTATTTTAGAGTATGGCAAATTAGATGCTATTATGTGAGTGGTTGCTCTTGATCTCATGTAGTGATGATATATACCCCCATGAGCCATCATTAAACGGCGAAGCTCATCTGCAGTTGGATCAGTGTAACCATTTACAAAAATTGCTATTCCTTGAAATATGTTTGATGATTGGTTCTCTTTGGTTGCTTCGCTTAGAAATTGTTCTTCCAACTTTGCCTGCTTAGCAGCCATGTACCCACCCTAAAATTGCCCCATTATTTCTACACCTAGTTTGTTAATTTCTTTGAAAATATTGTCTGGTTTCTATACATACCCAATCTTCAAATCCATTTTCCCCCCAAGCTTCGCCCTTTTTCTTTTTCGACATTATCGTCGTTTAACGAAGCGAAAGTAAGGTGGAATTTCGGAGCGCGTAACTATCGCGTAATTATCATATCGACCGAGATACGTGCTAATCTCTTTTTCGCGATAGAAAATCTGATCCCCTTCTAACCTCGCGAGAGCGAAACGCTTCATCGAAAATGTATACCATTTGGAGTACGCAAATTAAAGGTTTAAATAACTTTGAACAGATGGTCGATGTACCGAGCTGAATTTACACATGCTAATCAATTCTGAATGCTATACGTAACTATAACGCGGTCAATGTAATGCGCGACGAAAGGTCATTTCACTTCAGCTTTATTAACTAACACTAAATACCCGGCCAAACCATCTTTTTTCAGTACGTTTTTAAATGCCTGTTATTGTTATTACTTTTCCCTTGGCAAGAAAACACATTAATTATACACAAAAATAACTTTTCCCATTTATTCAACAATTGTTTATACAATTCGAGTAGTATACATATGCGTATGAAACCGACAGTAACTATGCGTACCTTTTTTTTCCCTAATTAATTATGCATTTTAGCGTCTCGTCCGTACAAATTTTATAAAACGATATTTACCGAAGGCGTCGATGGATAAGTTTGCGATAACAGATCTTCGACATGCAAATGTTGCAAGACAGTAAAATCTATATTACGTACACATATATATACATACACATATATGTTAAAAAAAAAAACAAATAAAAAATAAAAATCGTATCAAACGATTTGCTATTTGTGGAGAATGTTCGAAGAATGTATCGTTTTCGTATGGTGATAAAAGATCTCGTTTATAAGCGTAAACTATGCGTGTAATTGTCGTATGTTTGTTGTAACCTACTTCAAGATTTCCCGAATTTTAGATCAAAATTTACACGGACAACCAAGGTATCCGACGTTTTAAGGGCACGTTTAACAATGATGTGCGCGTGTGTACGATATTTCCAACGTCTGTTAAACATTAATGCGCAAACACAGCATCAAAGGAGATATTCTTTTGAAACAGTTAACAAACGAATAAAACGTAGACCAAAAATTTATTAAATGAGAAATAATTGGAATTTGTTCGAGCACATTAATTCACGCATGCTTGTGTATTAAATTTAACTGTTACGAGCCATACGTTTTGTAGAAGCTAAACATTTGCTCTAAGAAAATAAAGGTTAAGACGGTGTGAGGACCTAAACGGGCGTAATAAGGAAAGAAGCCTTTCCACAAAGAAAGTACTCCCTCTTTTCGACACACCTGAATTATCACATCTACTGCACCCTTAAACTCTGGTTTACCATCCACAATTTTCATGTTTTGAATCCTGCAAGTCAGTAATAATGCAAAGAGTGAAGGCATTTTCACCACTGTTCTACTAGCTTAGCCTTGTGCAATAATTACCTTGTTTTTGCAATATCAACTGGCATAGAAGCAGCAGTTGTTACTAAACCGGATATCATAGAGCTTACAAAGTGTAACAGAATATTTTCCTCAAAATATCCTAGCCAAATAGGTGAAAAAGAAGGGTATTATCCTGTGGTTATTCTCTTAGATGTTAGGTATTCTCATGTCTACAAACCAGTATTGAGTAGCATTTCTTTAGATTGAGAATAAGATGCTAATTGAGCTGCATTTACAACCATGGCTCTTCCCATTGTTGGAATAGTACCTCTCCACAATGCTAAGAAGCCTTCCTCTTTGGCTATTCGAAACAGAGCATTAAAGGCATTCTTATAATTGCGTCTCTCAGCTAAAAATACAACACTGCTGAGAATTTTGGAATCCCTAAGCTAAAGGTTGACTAGTGATGAAGCATACCGATGGGTAATCTACCATCTGCAGTCATTCTAATTAGGGCAACTTCAGCAGGAGTACCTACAAATGCTCCTATACAACCTGCAGTACTACCTATCAATGCCTTTACAAAAAAGCTTGGCTGACTGTCTTTTCTAAACACAAGGAATTGCAAACAGCTATAGCTGATGGGCATATTTTTCAGATGCCTTACATGGACATTAATCTATACTTGTACTCACGAAGCTATTTCAGACAGCCAAGCAAATGTACCGAGTCTGGTAGTGGTATATGTACCCTGACGTAACAAACCAGCAGATAACCCTGAATACATAGCTAAGATACCCTCGTTTTTTAAAATCGAGGATATTACGCTCATCGTCGATGTTCTTGTGCCACTTAATTGCATTCGATTTTTTATTAAATCTAATGGTTGCACAAAACATGTTGCAGCCATTCTAGAATAAAGCAATCGAATATATAAACTTTCTAAACCTTGACAAGGGGAAGGCCATAAAGTTATTTTTACAACCACAGACGCGAATGCTAATTTTACGTACTTTACGAAACTCTAAACAATAACTTTTGCAAAATTTAATTTAAAATAGGCGGCTCGTAAAAATACCTAACGCTACGATCTACGAATGTACAGATATATCGAATCTGTTTTTAAAATTACTAAAATTGATACACGAAATCGAGAAATAGTTTAAACCATTAATCGTTTATTAAAACTTTTCGACGTTACTCGGTAAAAAATTATTTGTAAAGTGGTAAAAAACAAACCCTGCAGTTCCCCCAAAAAGGAACTTTATTGAATTTGGCACTGCCTTTTGATTGCTCATTTTAACAATACTGTGGGACACTTAAAATGACAATCGAACGATAATTGTTTAATTAACAATACGGTAAAACGGTTCTGGGAGAAACGTGTTGTTCGCGAAACTTTAGAACAAGAAAAACGAGGAGCGGCACGATATAGACCCGTCGGCAGCACTAAAATAATCTAAATGAAAGATTATCAAATTCTCGAGAAATTCCATCCTTCGTTCACCGATACTAAATTGTAAAATTTTTGCATTTCAGCGACATCTTGTAGAATAAACCTCCTCGTTGTACCACACTTGATAAAGAGCATCGCTTTCAACGATCGCCAGATTGCGAGTGTCGAACTGCTGATTTCAATGGAATAACGCCGATAATACAGAATGCTTTGCACGAACATTTTTTATTTTTTTTTACGACAATTGAAGGGAAATTCGCCACCTAATCTCTCGATTTGTTGAATACGCATTTGAGGAAGCAAATTTTCAAAAGAGTAACCATTTATAACCACACATACACAACATGCATCGACAAGCGACCGACGGATAGTTTGCGGCGGGAAAATTTTACACGGCGTGCAATAAATATTTCATGTTTTGCAGCTACTAATTTATCTACGCGCAATACGCAGCACGACGATTTTGTTTGTTTCACTTGTTTCGACTTTATCAACATTTTTATAAAAATCAAGCTCCACGAATTATTATATTGCATTACGTTATAGCTGGAACTACCGACGATTAACATATTCTCATTTGTACCAAATAAATAAAAATGACAGACGATTGAAAAAATATACGATGCAATTCAAATGAATCTATATCCATATTTTGTATAAAAAATCACGAGATGTTCTAAAAAATGAACTATTGTAAGTTTATTTAATTTTTATGGCAAATTAGCGACTCGTCATTTTGACGGCTTTGATGGTTTTTAACTTTATATAAAAATGTAATCTATTTCATTGAAAAGTGAAACAAATGAACAAACAACAGACTATCGTAATAAATAGAGTACGAATTTTTATGCATTTATAGGAAATCTAAATGAGCAAAAGAACACGAAGAAAGGAGAGTACAAGTTATTGTATTTTAAAGGTAAAACAACTCTCCACTTGAAATCTACGTCTTTAATTTTGTGTATAAAAATATGAATTTGCATAAAGGTTCGCAGTCTAGTATGGAGTAAAAATTGCATCAACGTTTGTTTCTCGCGTTTTTTATCCTCGTTAAATGTTAAAAAGACCGTGTACAAAAATTTGGGAAAATAAAAAAATAAAATACGGAAATATTTCGAAAAAATTGCTGTCAATTTCTGACGTTGCTTCGAGTTGTTTATTAATAAAATAGAAATACTGGACTCACCGATCGTTAATCGTTTCATGGCGTCCTGAAATGGCGCGGGGCCCTCGGAAGAGATGGTGGTTGCTACCTACTTCCCCTCAAGGTCATTACTTCCAAAGATCTGCATTAAATGATGTAATTTGTCGATTGGTTCACATATTCCGTAAGAATTTGTCGTTTGAGGAAGCACAGAAATCACACGCGAGCGAAAAGAGCGTAAAATTTGGCTAAAATTCGAGAAAAAGCTCGTCGAAGAACCGACGCCAACTTTCGAAGCCGGTCGCGGCAAAGTGAAACACGAATATTTGCTCGTATCGCGAATAATACTTGACAAAACACACTACAATCACTTTATTCCCATCCAAGGTACACTAATTTTGCACTTCCGAGTACCGAACGACGCTAATTTGCACTACTTTTAGACAAAATCGCGGAAAAATCGCGACAAAGACGCGCACGTATCGCGAACATTTAGTAACTGAAAAGGAAGAGGTCATGTGACCACTACGCGTGCCACTTGAAAAATCCAACAAGGGTACGAGTATATTCTAAGAAATAATTCCAGCGAATAAGCTGTTTCAAAATTAATTAAAAATATTTATTTATTTATACAAACGATTTATAGGAATCAGAATTTTTAAATACCAACTTTTTTTACAACAATAGTCTCGCAAATTATTACAAAGTTTCAAAGGTACACGGTCAACGTAAACATAAAGACGATCGAAGATCAGATAAAATACAGAAATAAATTTAAAAAAATAAGAGGCTTTTTTTGTTTATTATTTTTGTGTTTGTCGAGCTGTTTATAATTTTAATGAAATAATTTGCGTATTTAGTTGGTAGAATTGGCGGGCCTCCCTATGCTGACGTAGTCTCCAACGGACACCGTCGTCTTCCCCGTTAGTTGCGAAGTGTGTGTGTAAGTGGTAAGACGGATGCTGTAGTGCTGCGACGAAATCAACGAAAATTGAGGGAAAAGGCTTCTTTTCGACAACACGTGAGTAATATATCATTGCATAACACGCGTAGGGTGTCCGTACGATAGTTTAAGCGAAGAAATGATTGATATATCGATGAAAAAGTGAAGTAAATTGCGAACGCGTTGCCGGCGTGAACCTGTTGCGTTCTATGTTTCGTCGACGATTTTTCCGTGCAAAAATCACCGTATCGGACGTGTTTGCGTAAAATATACGTAGCTGCAGTAGCCGTATCGTCGATATGCGTTTTTCTAGCATGCTAGCACAGTTTTGACATTGAAATATCGATAAATCGTGGATACGGGTGGAGTTACACGGTGCCGAGAGTGCGTTCGTATGATTCGCGATTGACATTTTTACGAACATCGATTGCTCGTCAAAAAATCTTCTCTTAAATGTTGTCCTTTGGTCTTTTTTTCGAGATTTCGTTCGGTGTTTTGACGCGTTTATCGGTATTTGCTTATCGGAACGTCTTTCAGCGACACGAATAATTAGACGCGATCGTTTAACCGTTCGATTAAAGTGATACACAAACATGGCGTAAAAAGGCGACACTTGTCTTTCTAAAAAAATGAAAACCACGCGAAAAAATATTCCGCGCTATTGCATTGCAATTTAACGTGCCTTTCGTAGAGACTTCTTGAAGTTTAACAAATACGATCTAGTTTTTTACGGTAGAGTCGAGATTTTGCGTGTCCCTCAAAAACTTTATGTGGAATTAAAATTAATCGGATTAATTCTTTCATTGTTGAACCGGTACGTGGTACGGGTACCACCAAAAGTATAAATTATTAATCGAGCGACGATGCATGAGCAACGAGATCTCCTTAGATCTAAAAAAAATACGGGTTCCAAGAATGTTTATCGTTTTCTTATTTGCAATGGAAGCGCATAAAATCTGTAAACATTTTTTTCTAAATTTTATGTCAGCTAAAACCGTTTGCAATTGCAGCGTATCGTTATATTAATTAACAGCGAAGGGGTTAGAGTATGGCAAATATATTTCACGTTTATGCAGTGCAGCGTCCGTAATGCCGAACGTTAAACGTTTGGATGTTTTTATGCAACTGCGCGGAGGGAAAGAAAAATCGAGCCAAGCGTGTTTCGATAATCCATTTTATTTGTTCTGTTTTTCATAATGAGACGAGTGAACAAAGGATGCCAATTATATGATGCACATTGTACAGTAAGCAGTTAACGATATTTACAAACGACTGGAGAATCCTTGTGTGACGTCGACTTGCTTTTTTTTTCTCGGTTGCGTTCGCTACTCTCGGTTGTCTGTGTCGCTGAAAAACTGAGAACAATACGATGCACATTCAAATAATAGGTAGCTTTTCCTCGAAACTATCGACGAAGAGTTCGTGTATACGCGATAGCCGTATGTTTTCAAAAGAGACCTTTTTTTAACCTATTCGCTAACTGGTTGGTACTTTCAAAATTCCGTTGCTCTCCACCCTCGGATAATACGCTTACAAATATATTATTCCGTCCCTTTAGAATCTCTTCGCCTTTGTACAGTATTTATATTCGCTGTTGATATAACGTAACTCGATATCTCGCGTGTCTGGAAAAACCGAAACAATGAAAAGAGGTGACCGGTGTTTAGTTAGTCGTTAGCCGTTCGGCGGGTATGTTTTCCTTCGATCGCTTAATCGGAACGTAGCTCGAAATGTTTTGTAATTTGACACCGAATTCGCACGGGAGACTATGGGCGTTAGCGTTACGTAGAAATCGCTCCTTTGGATCTCTCTATATTTCGCATTCAAGGACAGTGAGAAAAATAAACTTTTATTTTAAGGCCGTTGATTCGAAGATTCCTAGCTAGTTTGTTTAAAAAACGTACGATAAAAAATTTAATTAAGTTTAGTGAAATTTCCAATAATTTGATATACTTCGCATCTTGGCGCAAACTTATTAACTAAGTTCGTAGAAGGAAAAAGGTAGATATATACACCTGTAAGTGCACATGTATGCGTTACGGTATCGCTTATAATTAGTCGAACCACAGACGCTTCGACGCTTCTAAATTTACGAGCATTTGTATATTCGTACCTTCGAGTTACAGAATTTTTTCTTTACCAAGCGCTTGAATTTCCAAGCTTACGAATGTCAAACCTATGAATTAGATAGTGGGATTGTTCGTGAATTTTTGAAGCGGTTCGAATAATTACGGGCGGTAACGTGCGTACGCGTACAAGTGCACATACGCGGGCAACTTTTTCTTTGGTAGTATCTAACGTGAACAACAATCTTTTTTTTCCTCTTCACTTGTAAGTCTAGTAGATTCGTATTTCCGAATTGTAGTTGTACATTTTTGAACATCGTTTTTAAAATTCGTCAACATCGAGCACGCCTAGGTGCGCGACTAGAGATACATACGTGTAATCGTATTTTGTGCTTACTGACATTTCCGTACATGGTAAAATGACGAACGTTTCCCTCGCGATTCTTCGAAGAGTGTAAAAAGTAGTAGAGTACGTGAATAGTAGGTTAGATAGTATTACAATACGTTTAGCTTGAATTATAAGGTGAGGAGCATAGAAACAGTATAACAAAATATATGAAATATTTATAAAACAGCTGCTTTCATTGACATTTGTGAAATTCCGCGATGTCACGGTAAATAGAACGCTTTCGTTTTCCATCTAACGTCTCTACGATATATTAGACTAGAGTGTTTTACGATTACGCGTTGGTCTTCGAGGGCGATGGTTCCCCAATAAAACGATTATTTAAACCTATCGGTATTGCGTCGTTTGTGCGCTCAACGAGTGACAATTTGGGTGAAACGATCCATTTATTCTGTTTCGATTTTCCGAAACTCAGCCAAGTTGAATCGTGTTAGATACCGGTTAACCCTTCGTCCGCAACGTGCATTTTTCTTAACGCGATATCTGCAACCTGCATCGCTTCCGTTCAGGCTTTATTCTTTTGTAGTTTCGGGCGTCACACAAATCTCTAAGAATTCTGAGACACTTTGTCAAGTCTAATTTAACGTGCAAGCAATATTTAACCCCTTTCGTTTGTTGTATTCATTTTTAAAGATTCAAGCGAAGTTAAAATAGGCAAATCAAACATTGTTGTAAATGTTGCGTATATATATATTATTATTGGACCGTAATTTACGCCACGAGTGTGATTAATGGTGATAAGGCAAGGGGTTAAGCGAAACGTTTAATTAACAATTTCGCAGCGAAGATAAGGATTGACGAGCAGCGAGAATTTCAGTGGGGTCGCAAAGGATGCAGGTTGCAGGCAGGATTAACAGTATCGGGATAGGTTTTTATCGATTAACGTTTCACAAATGACGATGAAAGGTGAACGAATACAATTGTAGTGTATGGCCAAAGCCGTGCCTTATCACATATTTTTCATAGCGATATACTATTTACATTGAATCCGTTCAAGAAATACTTACAATACTTACTTGGATACAGCTCGCGCGTAATAGTTTCGTATGATACATTCACTTTCGAATCGATCATTCGATACCTTCCTATAGCGTATCGTTTTGTCTATGTTGAAATTAACATCGTTTCTTAACGCGACGATAGATGCTCGAGTTACGGCTACTTTAGAGTAACTACTATCTAACTTGGACGTCGGCGGATACATCGAAATTTCTTGTGCACGTTATTGCTACGCTAAACTTTGAATTATTTTCTCCTCGGTACTCTTTTCTTTTTTTCCCTTCCCCCTTTCTCCCCTTTTCTTTTCAAAGTCTTCTAGTTTGAAAAGAAGGCTCCGCGATATCAAACGTTGATCGTTTATTCTCCTCTCCTCCATACTCGAAAATAGTAGGTACGAATGTTCCTCGATGATACGTTTTGCTGATTTATTTACAGCAAAAGGATAATTTATAAATGAATAGAATCGTTTTGCTAGATTGAACTAGATTTAATCGATCACAGCAACACGCACGCGTATGGAATGACAGAAGCAAAACTTTTCCGAAGAAAAATAGGTTTTCGACACGTATTTACATGGTTACTCGAATTCCAAACATCCGCGTTACAACAGTCAGTTAAAAAATATCTTTTAGATAAAATACCCTTCGATCGATCGGTCAAAGTTTAAAGTAAGTTGCGTTACGAAAGCTGTCCGAACAACTTCGCACGCGATTCATTTTTTAGATTAAAATGTATATGATTGTACACGTGTCTCGCTCTAAAACATCGGATCGTACAAGGTGTCGAATCTCAAAAGAAACGTAAACGTTTAAAACGAGCGGGGATACAATTGATGGTCGCTGTCCAGCATTTCGCGTCCCTTCCCTCTCTTTGAAATGTATCAAAGCGTTGTACCAAAGTGCCTATACCTATCGCCTGTCGACGCTGTCCTAGCAATTTAGTCGATTCAAGACGATTTCAATTGTTTGTTCCTAACTATTGGTTGAATTCAAGTATACGTATCTCTATCTTGTGTCTGTAAAAAAATGAATAGACGTTCTAGGTTTGGTGGGATCGAAATACAGGTGATAACGCCCGAACGAATCTGAACACTTGAAACGAGTGACTGCTACTCTCTTTGCTCCTTTTAAGTCGTCAAATTCGTTTTCCGCTTTTGTTTCGGCCTCCGCGTACAAGCATATTACTCGATCTTTCGGGCTGTGTCTCGAGGCTCGCAACCCTGATATGTTTCCGAATACGTTCAGCTATCAAAGGGATCGAATTTCAATGAGCGAGATTCTGGAAGTCGTCGCAAAGTGCTAAACGCTTGATAGAGAGACGCGTTGTCGGCATCGCCGGCGCTAAATCTGTGCGATAGCTTGTTCTCCGGATCCCATGTAGAGTTTGTCGGTTTGTACAAACGAGGAATGTGTCGTTCTCCGTGATTGTTGGCGAAAACGAAATTATCGTTTCCTGTAGGGACAACATTGAACGATGTATTACTGGTGGCTGAAATTGCGGCTGCACAATTGCGCTAATTGAATGGTTACCTGGAGAAGGGGACGGTGATTGAGGCGGTGTCCCTACTACGGGCGAGAGGGGTTCGTAGGGCGGCGGCGGAGGAGAAGAAGGAGAGGGCGTAGGAGAGGGTGGCTGCCTGGAGATAGCATCCGGTTCCAACTCCAGAATCCTCAGAACTCTTTGAGGATTAGCTCGAACCCAGGACTCGAACAAGTCTACGGGCCAATCGGTTTGCGTGGACGCGTCCGACATTCTTCGCGGAGGATCCCAGCAGATAGCATCCGGGGGATGAGACGAGCTTCTCGCCAAAACGCCGCTCCCGCGACTCGCCGGGGTTGGCAAATTGGGATTGCTTTGCGGCGAGCACGCTAGGATTTGTAGAGCTTGAATGGCATTCCTCACCTATGCTCGTCAAACGGAAAACCTTCGATACTCTGACATTTTTATCGAAAAATTGCGTATCTCTTCTGGGGTGCTTACGTACTTCGCAGCTGAGCGTAGCCACGTCTTGGTGTAGCGTGGAAAATTGCGTGTCGAGCCTCTCCACCGATCCTCGAATATGTTCCTCCATCGATTCTTGAGCTATTACTTGAGCCGTTCTTCCTCTCACCAGCACACCCCTTCCGGGCCTTCTTGCTTCTCGATACTCGTCCCTGTTCAACGATACAAGGCTGCATACGTATACGTAGATACCGCGTACAGTCGCGCAAATTGCGTGGGAAAAATACGAGCTAGCTTGTTACAAAAGGAGACGGAGTTTACCTGAATTTTGCATGCCGGGGACTCGAAGACGTGTGTAAAGGTGATTTGTTTGGCGGGGATAGAGGCGAAGTTTCTCCCTCCTCAGGCACATTTTCGTCGTCCTCGCTGATGGATGGTAGCGTTAGCGATGGTCCGTTCATATCCGACTCTTGCTGAGGGTAGACAGTTGAGAAACATTTCGATTAATTGGACGTTTCGTTTGTTGTTTGCTTTGGACGCGGTACCGAAAGTTACCTCGGCTTCGTATCCCTCTCGTATATTGTAAGTAAGGTCGTGTTGTATATCATTAGCAAACTCGTGCTGATACTCGGGGTACAGTCGGAGCACTTCCACCAATCCATGCATATTTATGCACTTCAAATCGCAATAAGTTAACGCTTTAACGTCGCAGCTCGACTTCACTACGACGTCCGATCCTCCGCCACCTGATCCACCGCCGTTGCTGCTGTGCTGCAGGTGAACGTTTATGTCACAGCCTACCAGATCACCTTTCCCTTGAAGCCAAATTAAATACCCTCTGTAATCTCGGTGCATATTCTGAAAATTGAACGAAGGCGGCGGACGTTGCGGTATCCTACCTAAAATCGCGACGACCATATTGTTTTGCACCACTTCCATGGATCCGTTGCATATGTAGTAAATGTAGGAAAGCGCGTCTCCCTTGTGAATGAGATATTCGCCAGGAGCGCAAAAGTTGTTTCTCATGCGGAGAGAGAGAAGCTTTAGACAACCCTGGGAAGCAGCCTCGAATATCGGCAGATTTAATATTTCACGATGCAAGTGCATCGAAACGTCTCCCCTGAGTTCCTCCGGAAATTGTTTGAGGGTCTAAAAGGATTAGCGCGTGATGCATATGGAGGTGTCGCGAGGGCGATTAGGTGGGAGAACGGTTTAGCTGGTTGGCCGGTCGGGGGTTACCTCGTGTATGTCGATGCCGTGATTCAAGGACCACATGGTTTGGAAATAGTCTTGCATTCGCTGTTTCAATTCTTCGGGGATCTGATGCAACACGAAAAAATCCTTGAGATCCCGCAATTTTGTTTGATACAGCGATCTTCTAGAGTAAATTCTTTGAATGATCGCCGTCACGTTACCAAACACCACAGCATGCATCAGAGCTGTAGCATACACGATACGTACAATGTGGAAATATTTCCTACTGCAAATTTTCGTCAAATCTATTCGCTATTAGTTAACATGGTTTGGCTGTAATGCGCGTGTATGCAAATTCTTAGCGGGCAAACAAGCGCGCGCCGACCGCTACTCGATTACCCAGTAATTAACTGATAATCCTTACGGTATAACGCGTAACGTACGTACTGATCAACGACGATTACTAACCGCCAATCAGCATCGTGCATATGGAGAAGAACTTTTCGGAGAACGTATTCGCCGACACGTTGCCAAATCCTACCGATGTCAGGCTACTGCAAGTGAAATACAACGCGGTGATGTAACTTTCCGCGTGCGTAACGTTTTCCACGGATATCTTTAATCTCTCCGCCAGCGTGTGAATCCATCCTGAAAAATTGCTTCGATCAGAGGCGCTTCGGAAACGGATCGCTCTCCTTCTACGTCGGACAACGTCTTTTAAATAATTCATGCCGGCACGCAACGCGAACCATTATCCTAGATATCGTTCGCGAGTATGCCAAAGTCGATAAAGTTCTTAATATACGCGAGTCTGTTGAATTAGGTGGAAGCAAGGCGCGGCAACGCGCGCCTCTGGAAACCCGAAGCCTTTGGATAACAGATTGAATCTCTATAGAAGTTATTAAGAGGCGTGCGAGGCAGCTGACGTACAAGTCGCGCCTAGATGCTCGCCGCGGCGGCGTGTCCCTTCTTCCAGCTTCACAATCAGACGTTATTCATTTACGCGTGCAGATTAAACGGCAATAGTATTACAAGGGCATGCCCAGAGGCAAACGTCTGCAGTTAAATTGCGCGATACATTTTCCCGTAAGAGAAAAGTTTGTGCGGAGAAGCGCGAGTACAGTTCTAACTTTTCCGAGCAGAATTTCCACGTAGAATCGAAAGCGCTCGGAGAACAGGTTCTTTGAAACGAGCCACCAGAGGCCAATCCGTATATCTAGGCATGCGGATACGAGGCAGGTTATTACGCACAGGGGTTCCTTGGTTAACAAAATTAAATTATTTGAAGGACTTGGCTTTTCACTCGGAGGCATTCAGGGTTTTCGTCGGCTCTTCTAGTATAGCAGGCAAACTTCGCCTACTCGTATTTTTATGCGGGTGCAAATCGTATTGAGGTGTGGTAGGTATAGCCATATCGAACTTACCGAGATCCCAGTCGTCGTCGTTTTTCAATCTCTCTTTTTCCGCGATAACGAACCAAACGCAGGCCAACCAATGCGCCACCAGGATAAAAAACAGCATTAGCATGGTCAATATGACGGCGCTGTACTGCGAATATCTGTCCATCTTTTGAAGCAATCGCGCGAGCCTCAGCAGCCTCGTTAATTTTACTAAATGAATGTTACCGTGGCCCGATTCCTGCGATCAAAATATGCAATTAACGGACAACGATACACGGTGCGAGTCGGTTGACGCATGAATCGTGATTCGTTTGCGACGCGAGTCCGAGAACTAACGATGGAAGTTGTATTTGGACGGTTTGCATTCCGAATATCCGGCATGACAACAATCGATGTAATTACGAATTCTCGTACGCTGGCAACTTACGACGACTAGATTGTGCCATTCATCGGCGAGATAGGCGATTCTATGCGCGTTGAAACGTATCCGTGTTCCGGAGAAAACACCGCGCGAGGAATCGGTATGTCGTTCAACTTAATAATACATCGACCTTTGCTAAACGAACTCTATTCATAACTCGCCTTCGTGTATCGCGGGGATACTATCTTGCACGCGTATCTTCTCCAAACGAACGCGACGCGACGCGACACGGCACCGAGATTTCTTTCATTTATAATAGAAGCTATTCGCAACCTAGATGCAACCTCGATAGGATGATTTTTCCAGCCGACTCGGTACCTCGCGATGCAACAAACTCACCTGTCCGATGCACCGCGAGGCTTCCTTTCCTTAACCCTTTCCGCTCTAGAGCTTTTTACACGGGACGATCTACCCGGTGAGTCGAGCACGCCTTCGAATCGCGTAAACGACTCGGCGTTACTTCGAGTGGGAGAACATTTGTCTCTGATTCGCTTAGCTTTCGATTTCACCGAAATAGAAATCGAATCGATGCGAGTAAACGAGAAAACGTAAGCTTGAAGTTACGGTAGGTGAAGTATTACTCGCGTCGGCGTAGCGGCGCCGACGGGACGCAAAGGGTTGAACGGATTAAGATAGGCGTCGATTACTCACCTCGCCGCTGTAAACGTCAGAAGCGTAAAGGAAGTCGAAAGGTAAAGCTGCGACGAGATCGACGAAAAACCAACCCTTCACGTAGTTCACGGCAATGCTCTTGCTGTTGCTCACCACCTCGCCTTTCCTGCTCACGTACGTCGTTCTAAAGTTTAGAACGATATCTGCGGAAAGACGATCGCATCGTTTCGTTGTTCGTTTTCTACGCCTCGCGGTGCATGTTCGCGTTTAACCGATATCCCGCGAAATTCTAATTCAGGGGAGGAAAATTGCCGGAGATACGAGCGCGCACGGTTTCGTCTTTTGATCAAAGAGACAAACTACTCTTATAGTCGTCTGTCCCATGGAGTTTCCCAACGCGGAAATGCACCGCGTTAAGGAACTTCATCTCTGTACGATGAACTGCTTTTAATCTCGTTAGCAAACTGGATTTCTACCTCAAAATTCGCTCGTCACGCCAGCTTACGCATCGGCCAACTAACGTAGTCTCGCGGCAAATTATGCTTACGTACGAATACTAGGTTTTCGAGTAGAAACAAGATGAACGAGAAGGGCGTTCGAACGATGAAACATTTTTTTCTCCGGCAATGGGGAAACAAAGCGGAATTACGATTGCTGCTCTCAAAGAGACGCGATCCCATCGAACACCCGCGAAGGGCTCTTGCTTCAACCGGCGTTACTCGATATTCAATGCGGTAAATCAATTCAGCGGCTGTAAAACGAATGTTGCGTTGCTTGCGAGCACGATGAATCGAGGAGATTGCTCCGCACCCGTGGCCGACGCACAACCATCGCGATAGCTTCTCATTTTCTTCATACTGACAAAGAGCTTGCCTGCGTTTTTATCCGCGGAAACCGCTTTAAGTAGCAGGGCTAGAAACCCCGATGAGGAATCGGTAACGGAATCGTTGCTTTTCAATTTAACGAGCTTCTCGAATCGCCAATCGGATGAACAGAGCAGCACCCTTCTCGCCTCTTCGCGTGTCAATTATTTTCCAAGCACGTCGATCGATACACGGAACATTCCGGGGTTAATTATTTTACGCGGATCGCGGTGAAAATCTATCTCGCTTATCAATCGGAATTTTTACGGTCGGCCAAGCGCGCGAAAAAAACGAGTCGAAGGGGGAGATACCCACCGATTATAAAGAGCGCTTCGACGACAACGTCGCTGACCATGGTGGGTCTATCGATGTTAATGAAGCTCGCGTTGAAAGGGACTACCACTGCCACGTAAAACGTTGCGATTAATATTAGCCAGTCCCAGCAAGATTTGAAGCCACCGTAGTGGCTCAATATGAACTGAGACTTTTTGATTCCCGTGGTTTTATATTCCGGCAAAGGTGCTGCAGTGGAATGAAGCAGATTCTAAAACAGTAGGAGGACGCGCTATTCCGGTGATTTGCATAGCAAGGATATGTACTTGTATGGTTTTCGGTCCTCAAAGGAATTGTATGGCTCGACTCGTTCTCGCTCGAGAGCGGAGCCTCGAGAGCAAGGCTGAACACTTACATTGTTCAATTTAATTTTGTGCTTATTGTCCTGTTTGTAGTGGCCTGACAATTGATAAAGGACGGCGCGACTTCTTCTTCTGCCGTAATTAGCCGGCGGTGCCTCCGGATCGACATCGCCATTTGCATCTGAAATGTAATTGTTCCGTCGCCGGACACGCTTCTGTCTTTGTACAGTTTCAAACTGTACTTCGCGTGCAATTAACGGGATCAGGGGACAACGTGTATTTATATTGAATTATTAGATATAAGCGTCAACGTTGTATCGGCGAGCATTTTTCTTTTTTTTTTTTTTTTCTCTCCTTTCCCTTCTTTTCCGCGTCTATATTTTATCGAAAAGAAATAGCGCACACTGTAAAAATACTTTGCATTGGAGCGAGATACGTAGATAGGTTTTCTAGGTCAATTTTGTAAATGACTAACACGTGCAATGGCATGACGCGTAAATTGTACAAGAAAAGCAAACTATTGGAAGCTGTTGGCTGGCCTTTGATTTGTGCTTTTTGGTGTTTTGCTTTGGAAATAATGTTGCGTTAGGTTTTACGTGCAGCGTGTTGCGTGATCGCGGTGTAGGAAGCACGAAACGTTAGATACGTTGAAAAAAAAGTATGTACATTGGGAACGTTTAATCCATACCCGATGTATGGTCCGTGCTCGGATACTTTGGACTTTGGAATGCAATTCATCAGTCACGTCGATCGAAATGCATTCCAGAGAAAATCGTTTCGTCAGACTGAGTTCAGCAGCGAAGCTTGGCTAGAACTCACCACTATCGTGCAACTCACACAGCTGAAGGTTCTTCGTATGGGTGATATCCTTATGCGAAGCCAGAAACAGGACAACGTCGCCCTTTTCGTTTTTGATCGGAACGATATCGAGCAAGCAATCGAATGGACTTCCTATAATTAAAATTAAATCCATCTTACCGATGCATCAAAAACGCGTTCTCGCCTTTCGGATTCCCAGCCAGAACGTACGTAGCTTCCAATTGCTATCGATGGGAGCTCGTAACGTTTGTCTTTAGAGGAATCAGCGCGCGGAGCGAGCAGCAAAGCCTGGCATTAAAAACACGGCCAGTTGGCGTTGAACAAATATGATAGAGTCGGGTCGAATCGATTATCTTGATTAAATTGTGTTCCGTTGCTCCTCTACTTTTGCCGGTCGCGTTTACATGCTATCGCTCTGATTGATAACGTTAACCCGTACCTTCCACCGTTTTCGCATTACGAATTACACGACGGATTCGCGCGACAACGCGGCCGTTAAATCTTGCGAGGATTCGTCTTTGTTTTTCGACGATAGAAAAAAATTACGGGAGCGGTGGGAGCTGAGAAATTGTATCCAGAATTGCGAGTCGGTCTGCGGGGAATTGGGTCGAACTAATTAGAGGAGATGTTGCCGATTGTGTTGGCGAACTCGGGGCTGCTGTTTTATAGCAAATGTTATACCAAATGTTTGCGATCGAGGCAGCCTGGCATCCATCGCGAAAAGTGGCAAGTGGAAGGTTGAAAGTGGAAAGTAGTAAGCTTACCGTTCTTTTTGTAAAACACAACTTCCATCTTGAGTTCCGTCTTGCTCTCCAGGCTCTTGTCGATCATCGCCCTTTCCTCTTCTTTCGTTTCCGGGCCATAGAGGAACTTGCAAGCGCAACCTTTTTGCATGATTTGCGCTCGCGCGAATCCTGTCAGCTCGCAGAACCCGTCCGAGCAGTAAACGATCGGGTAGATCGTCGGAACCTGCGCATTTCCCAGCACAAAGTTGCTGTCTGCCAACAGAAAACCAACGTGTATTTCGTTAATGGAAATATATTTCAGTCTTGGTTAGCGGCGAATTCGATCGGGTAATTCCGCGGGGATTGCGTCTGTTTTCAATTACTGTCCATTTGGCAATTCGTGTCGGGGCGCATCAATCGAGCGAACCGCGCGGTGCGAAAGAGAGCTGAAAGGTCCCAAGTTTTGAGAGATGCTCTGTTCCATTTGACCCGCTGCAAAAAGGGATGCTCTACGTTCGTTTCCTTGAATCTGTTGCTACAAGAGCATGTATGTACACTGGAGTAGCCTAGTAAGCGAGTAAACAAGATTTTGATAATTAAGTGGGCAGCACGCGTGATGCATGATCGATGCATGACTGCATTGTGCGGTACAGTTCATTGGTTGGTAGCTTTGTCAACGTCTTTGACGTCACGCGTAATCTCTTTCAGGGTAACGACGACGGTATACTATTTTTAATTCTACGCTCACCCCTGAAACACTTTCATATTTTCTCAGCCCAATTGGATTCCAACTCCGTCGTCGTTTCTAATTCTTGGAAGCAAAATCAATGACTCCGTTTATCAAGGGCAAAGCCGAGTCGGCCTGCGTTCTATTAGTTTTGCCAACGTTACCGACCGGATGTTCACGGAAACACGGTCGAGCTTTTTCTTCGAACAAACGCGCAGCGAAAGCTGTTTTTTCGGTGAACGAGCACGTCCTAACAATGTCGCGCGTAACTTTTTTTTTTTTTTTTACCGTCGGTAGAATCGATGATGGCGGCCGATGATTAAGCCAAGGCACCCTTTATACTTTATAGTATATGCACCGTGCAAAGTAGCGACTGTCGCGTGCTCGATGGGGAGTTTAACTGCCAAGGGTTGTAAGATAAAAATACTATTTAGGGGTAGAGTTCGAACGCTAATCGGCATTCTATTTCGTCGGCTATTTTTTTCCTTGCTCGCGTCGGATCGTCCGTCTGTTCGATCTTAAATGCGCTAAATGCGCCGCGGCATAGAATTAACGCGCTGCTATTATTACGCGACTCGAGTGTAATTTTGGTGCGAGTACTCGAGTGACGTTTAAAGTGGAATTGCCGAGTTAATATTTCCCCGGCTCGAACGGATCGTAATTATGCAACTGCCATGGAGAGATGCGGTGGTAAAATGATCAAGTATTCATTTTAATCGCACTCGACATCCGGAAATATCGAAGCAAGCGTCCCGCCGTGACACTTGAGCGGCTTCAAGCGGCCCGAGTTAAACTTACTATAGCAGCGTAACACATTTGCAGTTCCTCTTTAATTGGAGTCGGTAGTCCGAGACGCGGGTATTCGAGTTCCTTTTTACCCGCGCATTTATGTATTCCCGATAAACGCGCGTATGAAATTGCCGCCGGAATTTGCGATTTCGCAGCACGTAGCTACGTTAACGCGTGTATAAACCAGTGGTCAGGAGAACGACAGCGTTTACGATCATCGCATCAGCTGCTAAAAGCGGCGTAAATGCTACAGTTTCAGTCCGGTCTTGACAAAGACTAATGGAGGCGATTGTGCTCTGTGTACCGTACGCCTGCACGTCGAATCTCCGATCTGGCATCCGGGGGCTAGAGTAGCGGCGGAAAACTTTGTCGCAAACAGGCGAAACATTTCGTTTCTTTCGAGCATCGTAATTCCGGAGGATCGCTGAGAGACCGAATTGTTCTCTACTTTGCGTACGCTCGCGCGTTACGCGACTACGTAAATAGGTTTTTGTTTTCGCGCGGATCCGTAGCTCGATAAATAACTCGACGGGCGTTGTAAATACTGAAAAGGTACGATAAAAATAGCCATAGATCGTGAAAAGCGCATCTTAAGCAAATATAGATTTTTATAATGGTAGTCATGCATGGGAGAAAATCTGCACGGAGAAAAACAAACAGAGGGAGAGGCTTTGCTCGCTCTTGTCGAATACACCGAAATCGTGATCCTCGACTGCGCCGATATTATCCTCCACTGTTTGTTTGTTGCTACCTGTTCATCCTGCTGTGTTCGCGCTCGCGTTTCCCGCCTGCAGCCTTTTCAATTTCCTTTCCCGTACAAATGTATCCGACGAATGGAAATTTGGAGCGATAAGTACGGTATAATGAGCAGCGATTCAGGATAATTGGATGAAACGCAACCGTAATCCAGTCGCATTCGTTTGGGGGATATTTTCGGTGCCGTAAGCGCATTCATTAGAGAGGTTTTCGCGTTTTCCGGGTGTTAATTGAAAAGCGATAACCGCGTTCGAAGTTTCTGGCCATATTTCCCGGTAACCTCAAAATAATTAAGTGGACACGACGGTGTGTTGGCGTACCTATTGTGGTTAATGCGGTTGAATTTATGTCCTGCTAGGCGCGTTCAACAGTTATATTTGCCGGACAATTTGGCCGCTTCGCGCGCCAATAAATAATACGACCCGTTAAAGTTGAATTTCTCTTTGTTTCGCATCCTTCCAAATTATCGCGACTCATACTTTTCGTTTGCAACATCATAAAAATCGATTCATCAATGGGAGAGAGAGAGGGGGAGGAAGTATTTTATCATCGCGACCGTCGCGTCGGAAGGATGGTCGTAAGGGAGATTAGGGGAACGTGATACATCGTTGAAAATTCGCAAACGCGTGGAGTGGAGAGGTAGCTTTGGAATTGGTAATGAAAACCTTTGCGTTTGTGTTTAACCACCGTGATATCGCGGTCGTGGAGGATTAAAAGTTGGCATTATTCGTACATGTCGACCTTGCGCTTTGCATCACGTATCGCGGACTTCGTTTAAGTCCTCGTAAATAAGTCCTTGTAAAAGCTCGCGTTCCGCACTTTTCCCCAAGCTTAGCCGTTAATCTTTCGTCGAGTGGATTACGATTTACGCGTACATTTCCGAAGGCGGCTTCCGCAGCGGTGGTTGATCGTTAACTGGGTGAATCCGATACAATTCCGATAAGACGTTAATTGCGGAAAATATAGGAAAGTGGCTTAATCAAAGTTGAAATTGCGAAGCCAACGGATACGGATACGGATACGGATACGGAAACGGCCAGCGGAGAGAGAGAAAGTCTAGCAGCAAATTGTATCGACTGCTTTTCAATAGAGCCGAGAGTTAAAGACCTTCGTATACGCGTACAGCGGACCGTTCGCTTCTTCTATCGCGGATGCCAACATCTCGAATCGCTGGACCGCTTTCAATTAAGTCTTATCGAAGATTCAGCGAAAGAAGTAACCGTCGCCCTTTAAATAAAATCAACCAAGTTTGAAAGTTCAGACTAGTATGTTGCGCGTAGTATTGTCGTCAATGTAATATTCTTGAAAGGATCGCGACAAAAGTTGACCTCCATTGCACGTCGAGCTTTTCTATCTAGCACTTGGGCAAACGCTTCGCGCCGCATTTTTTTTATTCACTGCAGCCAGGCCGAACTTTTATTTCCGATACTTTGGTTTTAGCAATCTCGCGATGCGACGCCGTCGATGTCGGAGGAAATATTTTTTCATCGACTCGCGACTCGCCGCGGAACGGGAAGAATTTTTGGAGGAAATTGTTAGGCAACGAAGTGGGTGCGCAGCGGGAAGGAGATTTCGTATTTATAATCTCGGTTCTTCGATGCAATTTAAAGAGGAAGGCCGGGAGACTCATTACCAGCGGAACTTTATCACCCATGATTGAGGTCGGTGACGATGATAACTTGGCAATTTCCAGTGAGGTCGCCCTGTACCGTTTTCCCTAATCAGATTTCGACAAAATTTCGAGTACGTGGAATTGTGAGGAGGCAGATGGAGAAAGGTTGGACTCTGATTCCGCCCCCTAAATTGCTTCGCTTCGCAAAAGTCTATCGAAGTAGGCAAGTTTTGCTCGCAGCGGGAGAACACAAAAGTCCAATATTCCGGGACGCGATTGCCGCCAGGATTGCGAAGGGAATTGGGCCACTCGCGAAACCTTCCTCCTTCGATAGCTGTTTTGCTTAAAATCGAATAAGATTTAATTTGCTTGCTTCTTCGCGGAATGGAAGTGCCTACTTTGTTCGAGGACAGTTTCTATGGATACGAGGAGAGCGGAAAGTATTAGCGGAGAGAAGAAAGTTGGGAATTATCGTAGGGAAGGCTGGCTGGTTGAAATAAATGACGATTTCTATTCAGTGGTTTTGGCGGTGGTAGGATGTGCTTTAGGCCGCAAGTTAGGTCTCCCTTTGCCTTACGTTAGAATGGCTTGCTCGGACCGGAATATGAAGAGATTAAGCTCGGCGGTATCAAAGTCTGCTGCCTAAGGGAACCCATACCATACCCCGCCCGCTTTCCTTCCTTCTCCTTCTCGTTCTCCTTCTTCTTCTCTTCCTTCTCCTTATCCAGCAGACCAACTTAGCGGTGCCTTTTCAAAAATTTTGCCCACCCTGCCCTTCTATTTAAACCCGTCGCGAATGAATTCTCATTCATTGAACGGTGAATGCGTTTCATGGAGGAAATGGAACGGTAATTGACTATTTCTACGTTGCTCGTAAAGCGTCGCGCATTTAGAGGAACAATGTCTTGTAATTGTCTTTTAGTAGTTTCATTTCCTACGCAATCTACTAGTACGCGCTGCCACGGCAAACCATAAACGATTTATTTCTGCTGGAACCAGTTGCACGGCAACGCATATATTTTCGTTGTGCAGCAAAGGAGCGAAGGAATCGAGCTCTCGCCACCGTAATCGATAAACGTATGTATCTTTCCCGGGAATAACCCTTGCGTCATTGCTTTTCGTCACGATGTTGATCGTTACGATAAGATAAGTGCCGTCGATATCGAGCAATCATTCGGTTTCGCGGCGTCGATCAATACCGTCAATCTTCTTCCGTAGGCCCGACTGCTGCATTCCTTTTCGCCGTTTCGTCGACGGTTGTATCGCGCGCGATTAGAATAGCATCGGGAGTTACCGATTTAACCGATTCACCGTGCACCGTTTACACGCGCGTCGTCGCTCGCAATTTATTCGTAAGCAGCGTGTACGGGTTTACGCGTTTACCCGAGATCCTAGACAGCCGGTAGCTGTTTTCTGAAATCGAGCCGCCCTGGGATTTACGCGCCCGTACAAATTTACCATTGCTCGAGGCAGCGTATCAATCCTAACTTTGAACGTAATTCCTAGACAAGCTACACGTCTATTCGCTCGCGAGGCTTACGAAATTTACATAGACCGGCGCGACTGCGAGTTCCAATTAATTCTTAGTAGGCGGAGGGCTTTAGCCAGCTTCAAAATCAAAATTACGCTACGAGCTATTAGTCGGGCGCCGGTGCTATTTTCTTTGCTAACACGCGGCTAACGCAAACGCCTGTTGCGAACGCTTCTTGTCATCGTGGCATTTATTTGTGGCGAGCGTAACTATTAGCGGAAGTTTTGAGGTCGCACGGTGGTGATGTACAGTTTTGAATTCGTCGGCAGTGCATCGGGAGGTTGTATCGCTGTTAAATATACGTACGGACGTCGTGACAGGTATAGAGATTCGAAATACGCGAGCCGAGAACTACCGTTCAACTACCAACTTTCAAACTGTCAGAGATATCGAGCGGGCTTTCGTTTCTAGTTTCCCCGCATTTTGGTCGCGCCTCCTTTTTCGCGTTTCCGTGCATCCTTGTTTCCCTAAGCGCCGTTGGAACCGCGACACGGTCGCAAAATAAACGCAAGAAGCAAGATTTAACGGTGGTGCACGCCAGGGTATCGCGCGTTCGCGTTCCGCTTTCTCGCCTGACGTATGGCCGATCTTTACTACTCGCGGGGAACAGGTTTGCCAACGCCGCGATCCGACGCAACGCGAAGAGAAGCGAATCTGCGTGCGAAAGAAGTAAAATGGTTTTCGGTAAAAGGCTTTTTTTCTTGTTACTTTTTCCCGGAGATAGCTCCCCGAAGGTAGAGGTAGATAAATCAGAGATTCCTTGACAAGAATATTTCCTTCCAAGTCCGTGGCTCTCCCTCGTGAAATTGCTCCGCTTCTCGAGCTTCGTACGTCGCGTCGCGAGATAATTATCGATTTCTTCTGGCAGAATGAAACTAAACAAATGGTCGGAGATAACCACGGTGAATAAATAGGTCATTTGGTGTGTGCAAAGAGATTTCTTGACCTCTCTTGCTCTCCTCTTACTCGCCACTCAGCCTCCGCTGTTACTCGGTCGCTATTACCGGGCTACTTTGTTTCGCAAAACAAAGTAGCGTGCTAGTAAACCGTGTAGCAGCGAAACGTGGCATGTTTTGCTGCGATTCCGAATGAAAGTACAGCCCCGGTTTTGCCGGATCGAGAAATCTAATTAAATCCTCGCCGTATTTCCAATTGCCGGCGAGCATCGTAAATCTGAAATTTCACAATCGAATAGCGCGCGAGCAGAAAATTACTCGCGTGTCGCGATACCAACGGGTTACGTTTTGTTTCAACGAAATCCTTCGTGCATGGTACGCAGCTAGTTTCGCGTACTTTTGTTTACCGTTTCTAGTAATATCCAGCGGCCGATACGTATCTACCCTTTGTCGTTTCCTAGAATTACGCACAATTTCCATTCGTAATAGCAGAAACGCGGCACGAATACATTTAGACGAACGTTAAAACGGCGGCTTCCAACGAGCGTGCCGTGATCGTTCGTTAAGAAGAAATTAATGATCTTGAATTAAGGTCGCGAATACAAGAGACGTTTACGTTTCAGTGGAGCTGCACAGGGATCGCGATACGCGTTCGCAGCGTTACGAAATTTGAATCCACTGGACGTGGGAAGTTTGCGAAAATGGTGGGAAATAAGAGGTGGAATAATTTTGCTCGTACAAATATTGGTGCGGAGGTCTGGCCGGAATCAGAATGGAGGTGAGGTGCATACGTGGGGAGAATAAAGTCGATTTTCATGGCGTCGATGTTAGATTAATATTCCATGGTTCGTCTGGGGTCGACGGACTGGATGGTAAAAGTGGAGGGTATATTACCGGGAATTCATGCGCCACGGCCAAGGGGGCTGATGCATCTTTGCAGGCTAGATATTGAAACGCGACATCGCCTCGCTGCCACCTACCTACCAACTTTCCGCTACTTCGACTCGCACGAAACTTTCGCCCTGTTCTCGGAACGCGCCTCGAGTTTTAATCAAATGAAATTAAATACGTTTCGTTTCGGAGGCTTCGGTACCGCGAATCGAGTGATCGCGGCCCAGCGAAAAGTCGAAGTTATAATTTCCGTGGCGCAAGTCGAAAGGTTTCTCTATAATTTGTGATATCACCGGGTAAACGGATATACGGTTGCTAAACCGATCGCGTTTATCGGTTTTAAGCAAATACAACGTATTTCCGGCGCGGTGCGCCGCGACATCAACGCGTCTACTATAGGACTGGTTGTAACGGAGCGATACTTTTTGCCACCGTTCGCGATCCGTTGAATTCTTTTCTCTAAAGCGTCGCCCGGAATCGATAAAAAAAGCCGCAGGTAGACGCGTAAAAAACTTGGCTAAAACGAATATTCGAATTGGTCCTCCATGAGTCTTGGTCAGCAAAGACAAACGAGTGTTTGAACAGTCGTCAACCATCCTTTAGCCCAGTTGGCGATGCGCCAAACACGCCCGGAGAAAGAAAGAGAGTGCCAAAAATATCCTCCGATAGGTACTTGGAACATCGTTAACAAGCAATTATTTCCCTTTTCTCCGGCCGAAATCAGAATGTTCACAATAGCAAAGGTCGCGAACTTGCATGCGCGCGGTTTTCCTTCGTTAACGGTGTTTCGCTGACGACTCGCCGATCCAGCGGGAACGATACCGCGCGTGAAAAAATTCCTTCCTCCCAGAATCAATTACGCGTTACGCGGCGTTCCCAGTGCAAACTTGAGCGACAGATATTGTTTTGTCGCGGCAAATGGCGGCGCTCGTTCTTCTCGATTATTTCACGCCTAAGGGGATACGACACGATGCGATGCGATGTTTGTATTTTCTGGGGTGCGATCGAGTTTGTAGAGGAGCTAGAGTATTTGATGGAACACCAAGATCGAGCGTAATAGCGTAATTCTAGGGTCGTCGTATCCTCTTGAAACGACCAGGCATCCTACTACCACGACACGGTCGCCTCCGAAGTGTGGCAAACAAGCAAGCACTCGCTGCTTGATCGGTACTCTAACTTACTTCAACTAATGCAAACATGGTTTTGCGTGTGATCGAGCAAATCCAGTTTAGCTCGAGCTTGCGTCTTGATTATGCAAGCATTAAACGGGAAATCGTGGAAAATGCGAGGCGAGGATCCTCTCGCCTCTTCTTCCTTCTTTAAATGGAAAACTTACGAGCCGCTAGTGGCGAACAGCCGAAGAGGAAATTCGTTTCTTTGTTGCTATGCTACGCGTCCAGATAAAGCCGCGTTAATCGTCTTAAAACGGTGAACCAAGTGTCGATCCGAAACGAACCGTTACGTACATGCTAATAGAGCGTTGCGCAACTGTCCCGGATAGCTTATGTTAATGCGACCAATATAAATCATCCGGTTAAAAGAAACGGTTGGCCGTTTAAATCTTCCAATTAAATGAAAACGTACTGCGGGAGATTAGTTGGATCGACGCGAATGCAATTTCGTAAGCGTGGCGAAAGAGGGGAAAGACGCGATTCCATTACTTCCCCAACGGCGTAACTTTCCTGTAATTCCCTTACGACCACCACAGCCGCGATTCCTAGTCCCTTGCTCGTGATTAGTTTTCCTTGGCCTGCTGTAGGCCCCCGAAGTTTATAGAAATATCGGCCAGGTAACTTTGTACCCATGGCACGGTTTAGGTTTAGGAGTGCTCGCTAAAGCGGGACCCCGTGGGGTTTTAACCGGGTAAATGCAAAACTTGTTCCGAAAGATTACTCCTCGCCGTTCGTTGCTCTAATACGCGAACGCGCGCTGAATTTATTCGCCGCCTGTTTTCTAACGTCAATTTTTAACGTCCATCGCGTTCCTACCCTCCTGTGGCAACGGCAATAGGTATCGTTTTTACCGCGAGTTAAGAAAAGGGATCGCGCGAAGATGTTACGGGTAGTTTCACTTCGGATTAGCTTCCTTCTAGACCCAAAACTTTACCTCTTCGCTATAAAAGGAAAGGTTGAAGATAACCAAGTTGCCGTCCCGTGGGAACGCGCCAGGTTAGTCGATGTTGGAAAAGATGATCCCGTTTGATCGTTCTTTCCACTGTATCGTGAACATCCATTAAAACGACGCGTCCTGGCGCGGTATAATTATTTGGACGGGAATTCAGCGGAGCTGTGTCACCGGTGACAGCGCCAGACAATTCGGTTTCACGCGTTGTTAACGTTGCCACCCATAATATCGGTATACGAATTAGCGAGGCAACGTCAGCGGGTGCGGCAAGTTTCGAGAGACGTCTCGCTATTAATTTGCAGCTTGATCGAGCGATCGGTAAATAGCGACACGTGTCGATGCTTTGAATTATATTAGGAGCTACGCGGCGGTAGTGAAACGGCTAAGCCAAACACGCTTCAAACGCGTCTCTCGAGTCGTTTTAGGTTTCCAATCTTCTTTACGCCACGCGTTCGATCGAAGAACCGTAGACGACGAGTGCCGTTTCCGTTCGCGAGCCGTAACATTTGCCGAACACTTTTTGCATTGGCAAATGGTTGCTTGATTCTAGCGGAGAGAAGACGCGCAAGAGTCGGTCGTGTTCGAATGTCGAGATCGCGGCTAATCGAACGGCACGGCGCTACGATTCGCAGCTTTATACCCATAGAAAGTTGCACGGGCGTAGGTTGTAGGGGTTGGTGCAGCGTGATCGGAATTCCATCAGTTACACTCCCCTTTATTTACTTTGAACACAATTCATCTCTATCGGTACACATCTTTGCACGAGGCATTTAAAGGGGGTGTTTTCCGCGTAAATCGCGCTTGAATGTTTGATTTGTCCGGTTGGACTAGTGGGATCGGCTGATCTAATTGAATGATTAGCTTTGGTATACTTACGGGTTCCATCGAAACGAGTGGCGATAGTATCTAAGAAAGTATTTTGTGGGGCGAGGAGGCCCTTCCTGACCGGCATTGGGGCCGCCCCGCCGCGCTGTCAGGCGCTCGAATCTGCAAAAAAATATCGCCACAATTTTATTCCCCTGCCAGCAATATACGAATACGCGATATCTTTGCACTAGCTGTGGGCTTAACGTGCGCCCTGAACGTGTAAATGTACGCATTTCTATGTGGGAGTACAAGTTGATAGGAGTCGTTTGTTATTCAGGCGAGTTGTGCATAAGCGTGCTCGAAGCTGGCAAATGTATGCACGAGAAAAAAGGTCTAAGTCTCGCGTAGGTAGGTCACTGGTCCAATGAAACTAAAGGATTGCGTGTAGCAGGGTAGTTGCGGTGATAGACGATTACGGTCTAACCAAAGTAGAATGAGCCTATTTTTAGACCGCAGCTTGAATTTGACAAGTTCCCAAAGCACTCGTACCTTTCTCCCTCAAAAGTGCTTCTACCTTTTTTTCACGCGTTTATTCTTTCATCCTTTCTCGTTATCCCCGGAAAGGATGCAACGTACGGGTTTTTTTTCTCCAACCGCGAGCTAGCTTTTACGCGTACATTTTTGCGCGAAATTCCGCGAATCTTTGTTGAAGCGATTTTACGAGTAGGTGCAGAACGAGCGAACGCATTTGCAGAAGCACAGGGGTCACGTTGAGAATTCGTAGCTTTTCATTATCGGACAGTTCTATTGTTACCCGGCTTCTTCAATGGTATTTGTGATTTCTGGAATTAATCCAACTGATCTTACACTTTTCTTTCATTCCACCTACCATTGGCGGCGCGGGGCTACTCGTTACGCTTGTATCGCGAACGCACGCGGCACCGCTGCCGAATACTATCGCGATATCGTATTCCCGCTATATTGAATTATCCGTATCGTTTTGAATCGAAATATACTTAACGAAAATTAACATTTTCTTACAGAATCAATCAAGCTTCGACTATTTTCGGCGACAAAACGTAATATTCCAGCCGGCCGACCAAAAGAAATGTGGAACGAGGTTAAACGTCAATGGTAAGTCATCAATTTATAAATAGAAAATATTGCAACTTTTAAATGAAAGACGCGGCGAATTAAAAAATAACTCGCCATACTCGGGCTGCATTAAAAATACTGAAACGTATAAAACTGCCGGCGAGGCAATTAAGGATTAATGTTCATTCTTGCGCTTTTTTATCGTTATCCGGTTTTCAAATGTTCAATTTAATTTGCGTTTCAGCAAATGCAATTAAGCCGCGGCTTTTTATAAAAGGACCGGTTGAAAGATTAGATTCTTTGCTTTCTTTTTGCGAAAAACTTAAGCAAGCGTGCAACGAGGCTCCCCTCGTTTTCAAAGGCCGCGTAATGCCGTTTTTCGAGTTTAATTGGCAAAGGTAGCGAGCGTGTACCGTTTTCGTTTTGCGTCTGCGGGACGAATCCGTATCACCGTATAGCGATTGTGGCAATGTAACAGGTGTGAGGAGAGGATGGAGCGTAGGGTACATTCGTTACGTGCTTATCCTCTTGTGTAAAAGCCCATTTAGCAAACGACCGTTTGGTCACTTGCCGCGGCCAAGTTAAGCGCAGCGTTTTAAGCCCACCGATGCAACCGCGATCTAAAAATCTCCCCGCTTCCAGCAGAGGAGGTATTTCTGCGTCGTTTCGCGCGTTTCCTCGATTATTCCGTGCAACGATATTACAACGGGGCTAAATTGGAAATTGCACGTTACTGCCACGTCTCGCGGCAACCAATTGCGAGACTATGAAAAGCGTATCGGTGAGATAAAAAGCGCCGTTACGTTTTATCGGATTACGGCGAAAGAGCACGGGGCAGACGATGATATTCGTTTAAGTGGCGATTGGTGCGGAAGCGAGTTGGCTGTTTTGCATGCAAATTGTGCGGCAACAAAGTAAAGATAGAGGCGATCGGTAGAGAACGAGCGACCGATACAGACCTTATCGAGAGAAAAAAAGGTTGCAGCTCAGTGGCAGGGCATGTTAGGCATCGCGGCGGGAACACTACACCTGGTTTCGTATCCTGTGCCGGGGATTTGTCACTCAATTCTACACTGAACACGTCGGCAAGGGATGGCGGTTTGCACCGTCCCGTTACTACGATAGACTGAAGGCTTTATCGCGACATTGGCGAAGGAAACGGGAGACACGCGGAACGTTCGCTGGTATTCGCGTAACTGACCGAGCCGAGGGGAGAGATTCTCTCTATCCTGATGGCCCGGGCTCCTGGCTGACTTGCGCTCCGCGCACCAAGGCGCAACATGTGGTAAACCGATGAAGGTATACACACACACACCTACCTTTCCGTCTACGTGCAAGCGCGTACGTGGGTGTACTCTGATAAGTACACTAACGCAAAACCGTGTAACCTGCATACGCACGCGCGCTGATCGCTTCGAAACGCGTGTGTACCGCGAGCCGTGAAACAGGGTCAAGACTCGAACCGAGGATCAAACACGTTGGTGCACAGTCTTCCATAATTATTTTTCCCACTAACATCAATCATTCCCCCATTGTTCCTTCGAAAACGCCACGCGATCGTTTCTTGGCAAAGCTTCGAGCTTTCTCGTCGGGATCGGTTTTTCGTCGAACACACCAGTGTTGGGCCGCACGATTCGCTAATCGCGGTGCACCTTTGCTCGAAGAATTCTATAGCAGCGCGGTTCAACGATTTCCTTCGCGATAGATGGGTAGTTAGGGGTAGGCGATCGAGTTAGACGCGGTGTCGGTTGACGCGGAGCGGCGAATGAAATTCGTGGCGGAAATCTAATGCTCGCGCCCGGATTTCACCGAGATTCGAGCACCGTGCGGCCACGCGTAGGGCTTGAACAAATTTCAATACTTCGTCCGAGAGGGAAACGATTCATCCTGGTTCCGCTTTGTAGCGGAGAAAGAAGAGTAGGAAGTAACATTATTACGTAATGGCTGCTTTTCGAGCGGAAGCTTCTATAAAGAATTATTGTCGACGTTAACTCCGCACCGCTTTGCGAACAACGCGATACATAATCCTTCGCGAACCATTTAAGAGATACTTCAAACACTTGCGACTGCTTTGAAAAGGTTTCGTTTACTTCAGCGAGATCCCTTTTTCATTAACGACACCAGCGGTCGGGATATTTTCTGGTTTTGTTTTTCGGCTTGTAATGGAAAAGGATTCTTTCGTTTTGAAGAGATAAACCAGAGTCCGGGATGGTTTTATACGTCGTAAATGTAACATCTTGAACGTTACGAAAGTGGTAATATCCAGGGATATATGATACCCATGCTGCCCAGTAGATACCCAAAGACACGTTGTCGTACATATTGCTTTTATATAGGAATTCATTGTCCCTTTGCAAGTCGTGCTAGGAAAGAGAGAAAGAGAGAGAGAGAGAGAGAGAGAGTAGGCAAATTCGCTTCTTGTCGCCGTATCGGGAATTTCTCAGCGATTTTCAACTATGCGCAACTTTGATCTCGCTTAAGCAATTTTGATGGAATAGTTTTGAAAATAGTTGCAACGCTACGCAACGCAATGCACGTGTACGTTTTTCTCGGAGTCGTTTTTCTTTTCGCCGGTGAATAGCGGCGTAGAACGAAAGTAGCGAGTGGTGAAATAAATGAAACGCGGTTGGTAGACGAAAAGGGTTGAAAATTACCGTCGAGGCGATTTCGTGCACCGTTTCATCGACTTTTTGCTCACTTGATGTATTGGTGGCGGCCGCGCGTATAAATATATATTGAATGAAACGTTAACTGAGGTCAGTTTCGTAGTATTGTATAATGTGGCCGCATCGAAGGGGGTCGATGACTGTATTCGCGTGTTAGCCCCTCGTGAACAGGGCATGCAATCCGTAGGCGTTCCCGATATAGATCGTTGTAAAAAAAACCTCCCGCTCGTCGGCTGTGTTTGGTTCTACGGTAACGAATTTAACGAAACCACGTGAACAGTAGAAGCGGCGTGTGTCGAGCCAGACGCAACTGCCATCAGGGGATTCGTCGTAACGAAGAACGACGGTGTCTCTAGCCTCTAGCCTCTAGCCTCTAGCCTCTAGCCTCTAGCCTCTAGTCTTTAGTCAGCGTACCTTTCAAATGGATATTTACCGTTCAACGCGCTTCGCTTAAGATGCGTATCGCGTCATCGTCTTATCCTACGGTAAAATGTTCACCGTGGCCTGTTTCCCGTGGCGGAAAGCTCTCGTCTGTCAGTAGGATCAGGCTAATATGAAACGCAATCCCATTCGCGATTGACAAGGCCGTGAGTTAAACATTGTTCGGGGATGTTGAGAAGGCGGACAGTCCTTTTGGCCGGGATGAAAAACGCGCGGCACGTAAAAAGCAAATCCGACGTGGCGGCCTATTTTTCAAGCACGAATCAAGCAGCCACGGCAGTGCAGCGCAGCGGAGCGGTGTGTGGTGTGCTCGCCGGAGCAGATTCCACTTACACGTAATATCAGCTTTTGTCGGTGGTCTTCCATTTTCTAGAAAAAAGATTCGGTCGCATCGATCGCTTCTATAGATACTTTCCCGGTCAAAGTTCATTTCGATTTCTATTCAACTCTTTTTGTCCTCGGCTATGTTTTTTTTCAAACGACTTCGACCTACGCTGCAAAGCCCACTTTATCCCTCTCGATACGCTTTCCAAAATACAAGTACGGTTCCCCCGTGAAAAGGTTCCCATTCACGACGCTAGATCCGCGTGTTTCGCAAGCTGAGTGGTACGGTTGTTTTTCTATTCCACGGGAATTCGGAGCCGCGATGGAGCCAAAATAAACGTGGAACGTTAGCGCGGGTAAGAGGCTCGAAAGCCGAGGGGAAGGAGAGCGAAAAGCGCGGCGGCATCGAACGAGTCGAGGCGACGATCGCGACGGGTTAAAGAGAAAATAATCGATAAAAAAATGTGTGCGTTGCACGAAAATTGTCAGTGTCAGTGGGTTATCCGGGCAGCACGGCGTACGAAGTACAGACGGCGCGTGGTCACGAAGCAGGGTCCATATAATCGATACTCCACTACTTCGAGTACCTGACTCCGTAGGGAGGGATGGAGAAAAGGAGACGGATTGAGGTAAAAAAGAGGCAGGAAAGTTGTAAGGGTACCTACCGCGCCTCGCTTCTCTCGCCTCGACCAAGGCCCTTCTCCTCTTCCCCAAGGAATCCCGGACGAATAAAAAGTACCGTTCACTCGAACCGTGGTACAATTAACGAGTTCTCTTCGTCCCTCCGTGACTTACCTTCCGTTTTATTCGCTCCTTCTATTTTTATGCCACCGTATAATCGTGCTCGTATCTTCGAATTAAACGTACTGCCGGGTAATTGCGCGGAGAAAACAACGAGATGCAAAATTGTACCAAGCTGTGTTTATTTCATTCCTTTTTTTTTTTTTTTTTTTTTTTTTACAAAACAAAGTTACCTACTCGAAACGCTTATTTTAATTTAAACATGCAATGCTCCGTGTCAGCCCTCGGGCTGCACTTCTGGGTCGCAAAGAAATTGCTCTGAGGTTAAAGCTCTTCAAAGACCGAAGAACTCGTTACATCTTTGTTCAAACAGTGGCTTCTTCGCAGACAAGAATTTCCTATTACCGAGATAGCCGCCGCGACATTAAAACGCGACCGGTAGCTCGAGCGGCGGTATTTTGCCGGGTCGATCGAACCTAGCGAATTCGATCGTTCCGCGGTACGCGTTGCTGGATTGCGCGCGAGTAAATAGGGGCGGTGGAATCGCGATCGGCGAACGAAGTTGCCGAGATCGTTTCCGCGGCAAATAGCCCGGTGACGCGTAACATCTGTAATTGCGTATTAGATAGCGGTCTGGCTCGCGTTGGCTAGCGGTGCCAGGTGCAACAGCCGGACGGTACGAGTATAACGACGTAAACGGCTGCCGCATTGCCGATGTCGTGCCTGCCGTAACTACGGTACGCGGGGTACGTGTACGTACCTTCGTGCACCCACGCCGACCTCTGACTCTCTCAAGGGGTGGACGACTTATCGACCTGGTGCTAGTCCAGGCCTACCACCTTTATCTCATCGGTAATTGAATCGCGAAATCTGCCCATCGCCGAATCGATCCCGCCGTTTCTTTTCGCCAGAGCTTGGATCGATTTCCAGCTGCATCGAACGATTCTCGGTAACCAAGACCGTTTCTTCGCAACGTATCAATTCGCTATTGCTCGCTCGAGAATTGTTTTCGCAAGGGAAGCAAAGTTTACTTACACGGTAACGCATTCCGCGGAAGGAAGATCGAAATCGGTGGGGTTGGGTAGAAGATAGGAATGTTTGAGAGGTGAAAAGATTCGGAATGTGTGTATTCCACTCTGTTTGGCGTGCGCTGTGCTGCGCTGCGAGGAGAAGAGAGGAGAGGAGAGGAGAGGAGAGGAGAGGTACATAGTAGGTTCGCAGTGTTGGACGAGAGGCCCTTGTCCTTCTAGGTCGTCTTTTAGAGTGTTTGCGAATCAGGCCGCGACCCCGTCGCCGCGCCGCTGTGGTAGTCGTGGCGAGGAGGCACGGTTGTGGTAGTGGCTGCAGGGGGGTTGCGCCGCGAAATTAGAACATTGCATTCGTGAGGGTCGTCGCTGTCTCGCTTCCGTAGCGGGCCATCAATAGGAATAATACGAGGAACTATGCGATGTAGTTGGTACATAGGAAGGTGCGAGAACGCTAGAACGGGAGTGTAACGACCTTACACCCCCGCAGGTAGCGAGATCGATGGGCTGCAACTCGGAGCAAGCTCTCATCCACATCCACGTTCACATCCATGTCTACATCCACGGCTCGTGCCGTGGCCCGACTGCTTGCACACCGTGCTCGCTTGTCCCACTTTTCTCTCGCCTTTTACTCCTATGACCTAGCCGCGCTTTGCTTCGCACCTTGCGACCACTGCTTGCCCACGATAAGCGAACTTACGCTTGCCCTATTCGAAACGGTACCGTCGCTTCCGTCGACGCGATACACACAATACGTCGTCGAACCGTGGAACCTTTCGTTAGAATTCTAGGTTTAGGAGTAGCTTGGTGCACAGTTGGGTAAATAAAATCAACTAGTTAAGTTGCTTAAAATATATCTTAATGTATAATATCTAAATATATCTTTCGTAGTGTTTCATAGTACGTTCCCGTGATCTCAGAATGAAAGTTCGCAGCGATGAGCGAGTAAAAGTGGATCGATAATATTGCCAACGCTCGCCTGTATTCTTCTCCGTTTGTCGCATGGAATACGCCAGCGTCGTCGCGCGTGCATACTGCATATTGATATGGCAAACACTTGGCTAAAAAAGCAAGTGCACTATTCGCTCGAAAAGGAGTGCGTTACGCTTCGGAATCGTGACAGAGATTACACGCGGGTAATTATTCGAGCCGTGTACTCGTTAAGTGCATTCTATGGAAACCATTGCACCAACATCTATAAAATGTTCGTAAAAATTCATCCTTTAAGAATTCCCTCTTATAAAATAGAGCGTGCACTTTTTCTTTTCATCCCTTATGCAAAATTTCTTCGGAAAAAATGTTAAGAAACGCGGCCGTCCTTCCTTTTACAAGAGATAGTTAAAATTCAAAATAGATCCCGCGATGAATATTTCAGAGATTCTTATTAATTTATCTTTGCTCAGAGTCTTACAAATGTAGTAGATAAAGTGATACGGTAAAAGGTCGACGCTTTTCAACTATCGAACTAAAAAAACCCTATCGTCTAGGACTAATGTTTCCCCGCAGTCCTCTACAATAGTATTACGAATGTACAACATCATCGATTGTCACGGTCGCTTTAGCGACCGCGACCGCTCTCTTTTCGTATGCATACTGATTAATTGCTAAGAAATTATCACATGATTCTAAGTAAATTTGACGATTTTTGTTGCGCCTAGTAAACAACTTTGCGAATAGTTTCCGATTAGTTATTTCTCTAAGACGGTCAATAAACCGCCCCTCTCGACCCGATCGGCTTTAAAAAATTATCACATACGCGTTACAAAATGCCTTGGGTGGTAAACTACTAGAACCTACGTATCGAGATCGAGCTAGTTATATCGTTCTCGAATTCCATCTTTGCCGCATCTTTCGCGCGCTCATCGTCAGTTGAACCGCGCGAACGAATTCCGTCCGACGTTTACTTTTCGATAGTAGACTTCCGTTTCGGCAACGAACGCGTACCATTTGCCCCTTTTCCGATCTCGATATTGGCAGCTTTGTGTCGCACGGATTGTTAATTCCTTAAACCTTTTGTAAGTGTAGATTTTACGGTCTCAGAGACCTGTTTGAGCATTTTACCGCGTCCTCGGTTTCGAGGCTTTCGCTTTCGCTCATTCTGCGCTCGTGAGCGCGTCTTTTGTTTTGCATCTTGCGTTGATTTTTCTTCCGCTGCCCAAGAATACTAGAATTGGATCTAAAAAAAAATGAATCGGTCGATTAGCGTGGACCGTTGGTGGGAAAATATCGGCAGGATTGGAAAGGCGATGGTACCTAAACAGCTGTAGCGACACCACGTCGTTGAATCGCACCGTTTTTTTAAAGCCCGAGCTGTCCGACTCGAAATTGATATCTTGCATCGAATCGTAATGGGAATCCAGGGACGATGCGAGCATTCCGGTGTCGTCGGTGCTAGATTCGGATACTGAACGAGAAAAGCTGTGAGTGCGTCGCAATTTTAAGATACCTTTCGATGAGCTATTACTTGACGATTCGTCTTCGCTGCTTTCCGAAACGGATCTAGCTTTGGGTAGGCTGTGGCAGAGATTCGGCCGTTCGTCTACCCCGCCTGCCCTGGCCGGTTCGGGCTCGTCGTCCGAATCCAAGTGATTCGGAGCAACGTTAACGCCGTCATCCTCCGATTGCTCGTCCGTTCTTCGATCGGTTTCGAATTCGCAGGTTTCCACAGCCTGTGGCAAGCGTCGCGAAATAGAAATCGTCTTCGTGTCTCTCGATTTCTTCGAACACTTACCGTTAGCTCCTTCAGTTGGGTCTTGAAAGATGCGGGAGTGGGGAAATGTTTCTCGTGCATGAACTCGTCCTTGGTACCCACCAAGTAGCGCGCTAGATTTTGCGTATTCTTTAACGTGATGGTAAACACGACATTGTTGTCCCACGATTCGGCCGTGAGCGAGCCTCCGTCTACGGACGACTCGCTCATCTTTAAGCACAGCGAGTAATGCTGCGGGAAAAAGCCTGCACCTATGGATGTTAGTAAAACGTGTACCCCTGAATCGTTCGGCAAAATTCGGCGACGAATGGAATTTGGGTCGACGTTCTTTACATTTACGGTAATTGCTAGTTGATTATTATATATATTACAAACGAACGGTGGCAGTGAATACTTAATGCTAGAATCTAAAAACGTGTCTATATTTTCTATGCTAGTCCGTAGCGCCGTGTCACTGGAATCATCTTCACTTTCGTTCCCTATTTTCGTCGCCGCGAGCACTGTTTCACATTCCTCGAGCAGCTTCGATACAGAGTTACTCTCGCGATTCTCGCGATCCTCGCCGAGAGAATCTTCCGCCGCGTCGTCGGACAGCAACGACACAGGACTGCCGTGATCGCTGTCCACTCCACTGTCCTCTCTGGTATCGGATATCGGGAGGGCCGGCGGAACAACTGGTAGCGTTACTACAAGTTCCTTGTATTTAGGGTCAAACTTTGCATTGCCCCTGTCTGCGTCTACGCAGTAAGGTAGGGGAAGCTCTAAGAAATATTTTGCAGGCTTTTCGCTTGTTATGCTTAAAAGACGTTCTTGTACATCTAAGGAAGCATCGGTGGCAGTTTTTAGTAGCGGCAGGGCTATGGTAACTATTAATCTTTTAGGTACCGTGGCATTCATCTTTGCATTTTTGCTGGTGCTAAAGTCTTCCAACTCTACGTCGGATTGATGCTTTATGGAGAATTTGGGTCTAACGTATTTGCTCTCCTGGTCCAGGTCCTTGTCCTTGTTTTCCTTGTAATAGGTGGTAGGGGGGGATGGCTGCTTGGGGGTCTTTGTGGTGCTCTTCAGCTGCCTCTCTCTGCTCTGATCATAGCTGGACATCAACTTCTGGTAGATCTCTGGCTCTATGTCCAACTGTTTCTTCACTGGCTCCTTGGATGGCTTCCTGATGACAGTGGGGTGACACACTCCTTTGTAGTTCATCTTTGGAAACTTGAGATTCTTCCTGTCCAGTTTCACCTAAATACGGCGGACAGAAAAATTCTAAGGGCGAGCGAAAAGCTAGGAGTAGCAATTGATTGGCGATACTCACGTTAAAATTATTCTCGACGCCATCGATGGCCGTGTTGTTAACGATCTCGCGAAATTGTATGTTTTTCGAGGAGAGGTAGATGGTGTCGGGATGGAAGACCACGTCGAACACTTTGCAGCGCACATTTTTCTTATCAAGGTCGTCACGAGGTGGTACCAAGATGTAAGGAATGGACCAGTCCAGTCCGCGATGACCTTGTTCGAAACAAGGCTGACTGCTCGGCCGAGCCACGATGTCGCTCTTGCTGATGTTTAGAAAACATTTTGTGTCTCCATTTACGCTGGTTTTTATGACGTAACCAGGCTCTGGGTTAACGAACGTAACGTCGACGCCCCGTTCCTTCTCCAACTGCGTGATTTCCTTCTCGTAGGTTTTCCTATTTTCCGGATCGGTCACCTCTTTCGCGTATTCCACCAACAATTTACGGAACTCCTCCTTTTTCAGGCACTCGGTCAAATTCTTCAACTCTTCCTTGGTCACCCCCAAATCTTTCCAATTTTCTCGATGAGTTTCGTACGCGTCCATCTTATGAAACGATGTTTACAAATAAACTCGTAGGTAGAATGATCGCGAAACGCTATACCACGTGGATGATTGCGCCACTACGCCGGCCGGTTGAATAGTGGTCAGATACGGAACTTCCAGATGCCTAAAATGGCGTTCGCGCCATTTTTTTCTATCGTCTAGCACCAATTTTTTCGAAAATCCATCGAACCGCTTGAAAATGTCGCCATTTTCCCACTCCCGAAGAGCCATTTTGCCCTCTGCTAGAGAGGAACGGCAGTATCGATCCCAAGTCTATCCTCGCACTCTTCCTTTCCACATGCCCGATCTCTAATTCAACGCGCTTTCTTGCCATTTAAACGAATCTGCTTCTATCGAACCAACGCGAGCGGTGTTACGAAGGTCGACAGATATATTCAACCGCGAAAAAGTAGACTCATCGCTTGCCAATAAGGAACAACGAAGCCACCTTTCACTGCGTCTGCTCTGCCGCTGCATCAACGATTCTGGGATGCGCCTTAGAAATCGTAGAAGGGATCGACGAGCGAAAGATAGCTTGGTACCGCTTGGTACTCCCGAACCAGAGGATTCGCACTTTAAATGCCGAGCAAAGATGATTTATCGATTGCCCGAGATAGCTTATAGCTAGCCACGGGCCTCTTTCGAGAGGGATTCGTTACTCGTGATGCGGCAAATGCACATGGAAAAGCCAAGTTTCGCTTTTCGCGAGATCCACCGTTGGTGGGAGTTTAAGCGAAGATGTGGGGATCAAGCGGTACCGAGTCTCTGACCCACTGACATTCTCTTCAGTTACGTGGTAGACGCAAACGTCGATAATCTGTGAATCAGGGTTTCGATGTTGGTACTCAGGATTACCGGTGGAACGCTTTTCGAAAAGGCAAGCTAGCCGCCAGCGAGGGACCGCGCAACTCTCGTCCACCCTTATTTTGAGATGCGGCTGAATCGTAGCTTGCTGACCAGTGTCGCCGTTTGCTGCACAGTTCTATTCATCCTCTTTAATTCAAAATCGGCGGTGGAAGTCGCAAACGATTCGGAGAGTGACACGGAAAGGCCTTTCGTTGGAGAGCAGGGAGTTGGAAAGGGCCAGGTGAATTGTATCCGATAAATTTACGTTCGCTAGCGGGGAGTCAAATCGGAAGCGTATTTAAGGGTTTCGGTAGCATCTTCCAATTCGTATCGAATATTCTCGGGTCTTAATACGGTACAGTTTAAGAGCAACTCTTTCGAAATAACGTACTCCGATCGAGTTCATATTGCATCGCAGTGAAAGTGCGTCAGCGAAGTATATACGTATTGGAAAGTGATCTTTGCCTCTTGCGATTTATAGACGAGCTCGCCGGAAGTTGTTAGAGCTTTCGGAAGGCGAACGGTATCGATAACGTAATGATCATTGATATAATTTGCCACGCAGACGTATCGTTACGTTACACCTTCCCTTGCGGAACTGGGGGCTCGGGGAAGTTTGCCGAAAACGAATAAGCACGTTTTAATGTTGACGCGTGTACCCGATGCCGGAGCCGAGCTGTTGGTGTTGATCCTGCAGCGATTGCAGGGCTACAACGCGTTTAAGCATGTACGATTGCCCTCCGGCGATTACGGGCTTCTGTCAGCTTTGCAGCAGGTAAATCGACAAATTCCTCGGAGCCACTACTACAGTTTCATGCTCCTTAAACGGCTGAAAATAGTCACGATGGCGCTTAAACGTTTCGTGGATCGATGAGCGAACAATAGGCACGGTCGAATATCATGAATCAGCAGCTGATTCATTGATCGCGCAAATCCGTGGAAAATTGAATCAGGCGGTGGTGGTCGTTGCACCTTACTTACGTTCACATCGGAGTCGGTTTTAGGTGTTGCAATCGAAGTTGCGCCACTTTCGTCTTTCCAATTAAAAGTAGCCGAGTTAGGAATTCCTATTTGGAGCACGCCTGGTTAAAAGCGGCAAAGGTGGCACGGCTGCGCGAAACACGACAGCCGAGTCAATAAATATTAAACGATCCAACGTATTCGGAGTACGGTAATCAATCATGTTGACACTTTATATCGCGCGTGGATATTCTTGGCTGTTTCGCGTAGTTTGCGCGCTCGGATGATGCATCGGGCTTGGGGGTTGCTCTTCGTTTCTGGATTATCGATAACTTTCACATCGTTTTGTAGGAACTGCTGGTAGAAGAAATTACTAGCATTATTAGACAGGAGGCAATTCCTCTGAGTTTCGACGGAGACGTTCGATTTTTAAACTTTTCAAAGTTCGGACGGCAGTCTCCGACGTTTATCTCTCTAGTGAGAAACCCTGTAGGTGAACGGAATTTGCAGAGGTAACGGAACGTCACCGCTTTATCTATACACCGCTAAAAATAAGATACCAACGGCAAAGCAACTTACCATCGCGTTACCATTCGCTGAAAACTTTTGCGTCGCATTCAAGCGCGATCCTTTTACCCTTCCAGATATCGGGAAAGACGGACGAGCGTGTTCGAAGACAGAGCCATACCTACCTTCTGCGGACAAGATCTTCGATGCACGTGAGTACTCGATAAATCCGACTATTTTAGCGCATTTCGGTGCCTTTTTATCTCTGCATATTTCGCCGCAACGATAGGGAGGTAAATAACAAGTGGGCACTGCAGCGGGCTAAAGCGAATATCGTTGAATGGTATCCCGTTGTCGGTATACTAGATTGCATGGAGCAATCGATAGACGTGTTGGAACACAAGTTTCCGTATTTCTTTCGTGGTGCTGAACACGTTTACCGAAGCATTCGTAAGTAAACGCGAGGCTAGTAGTTCGTTTAGTTGTAGTTGCATAGATTCAATTTATCTCGACACCTTCTTACTTAGGATCAGCGAGGAAACGTTTTATCGATCGCACTCTCGCGATGAACTCTCAGGAGAGAGATGCGTTGTTTAAACATTTCGCGGACGAAATAGAATTTTATCAGTGGCTAAAGCTTCGACTTTTAAACGAAACGTTAATTGGCGCCGATGAAAGTCACTGCTAACTTCGCTCGTATTTAATTGCAAAATATACCAAAGACTGTTTTACGTTAACTATTCTGATAAGCGTGATTTTATACGAACAAGTTTCGATTAAAAAGCTCTCGAAAAGAAGCACGGCTAAGCATTATTACCTCTTTTCACCTATGCGTTTCGCGGATAGAAATTTCTCGTCCTCCGGTATCGTTGCAGTCGCTGCTAACGTTATGGGTGCAACGAGCCAGCCCGAAAACCGCGAGAACGATCGCGATCGTTCGGTGGAACGGATTAGGGGAGAAAGGAAGGAAAGAATCCATTTTTGGTCCTCAATTAAACGGGGCATCTGCGGTAGAAATTGTTAAGAACGGAACGAATATTCGGGGGGAAAGAGGTAGCTTGAATGGAACACTGGGGTTCCGAGGATTCGTGTCTGATATATTTATAGAATAAATATGGAAACGTACAAAGAAGTATTTTAGAGCGTACAGCGTTCGTTTCGTTCTTGGTGGTTACTCAGAATGGTAGAAGCAGGATATTACGTACGTTACGAAGCTCTTATCGTTTATTTACACGTAGCAATATTTCAAATGCAAGGCTTCGATATCGAAATCTTTCGAGGCGATGAAAAGGAAAAATGAAAGTTGTGAATTACCAACGTCGATGCGCGATAGAAGCGATAGAAGAAAGTTACCGTAACAGCGTAAATGAATTTTTCCGTCTGCAGAGCGCAATAGAAAATACAAAAATATTTATTTGGATTCAGCGACGCGTTGCCGCTGCGAAAACACGTTGCTATCGCCATCGGCGATGGTACGTGTTATGTATCATTTAGATAGAACGCAAAACGAACTTAGGGGGTATCGGGAAGTGATTTCGATCATTTGATACGCATATCACGCGTGCAACAAAACATGACAATCATGTTGATGTACAAATGGACGAGCAACAACATGAGTAAAACGTGCCATCACTTTTTCTTCGCGTCTTTTAACCCAGCGCCAGCGTTGAACTTGAAGAAAATGATATCTCCGTCTTCGACCACGTAGTTGCGGCCCTGTTGCCTGTATTTTCCGGCAGCCTGTTGCGAGAAGAACGGAAAGAGGAGATTAAGCGTCGAAGTAGGCAAATAAGAGAGTACTTCTCGGGATACTATTCACCTTCACCGCCGACTCCGATCCTTCGTTTTTAAAATCGTCGAACTTCATAACTTCGGCCATAATGAATCCCTTCTCGAAGTCCGTGTGAATCTTTCCCGCGGCTTGCGGCGCCTTTGTGCCTTTCTATAGCGACAAAGAGACGCGGATGAGACGGCGAAAGAGCGCTTAAAAGGATTCGCTTTAATTTACCTGGATCGTCCACGCTTTAACTTCGTCGTGCCCCGCTGTAAAGAAGTACTGCAGCTGCAGCGCTTTGTATCCCTGAACGATGATCTTGTCAAGAGCGCTAGAAAAGATTTGCACGGTGAAGCGAGCACGTGTTTTCTTTTTTTTAGCACGGTGTGTTGGAAAGAAAAAAAGGTGGATTGGCAGTGGAAAGAAGGGGTGGTGAAAGAACAGGACTGCGGAATATGATTGTCTCGAAGCGAATATCGTCTAATGACAGGGTAGAAGAAGGGAAGCCATCCCGTTCCACGGGTCTGACGAACTTCCAGACTTCAGAGAATACACATAAAGCTGAACGACTTAATACCGCAATTTTATCACTCTAACTCTGTCCGAGACCTACTTCGGCGCCTCGGTTATCTGCGGTCTCTCGAAATAAAATCGCGGCATCTAGAAATCTTCCGTTTGTCCCCTGTGATTACCGGCTCGGGCTCAGCCTCGACTCGACTCGACCTATCCTATACGATCGTTTCGAGGGATCCGCAAAACGTGCCGAAAAGTTTCGATTTCTATCCGCCAACGCCAGATTATAGGCATCATTCGCGAATACCGCTTAATATCTTTCGCGTCGATTACAATTAGACGAAATTCTTCCGCGCTACTTTTGCCCTCCAATCGCTCCTTCGCCAACGTATGCGACAAACGATTTTTTTCAGATACGCCTTTTCGTAATCCTGCTCGGAAGCCTGTCGCGTATACGTAATTGAAGTGCACGCAAGTATAGGGTAAGCGGATGTCGTTGAGGAATGACCCACTAGCCGACTGGACCGGTTGATCCTCGTTCTCCTCGTCTCCTTGCTCGCGTCTCCGTGCCCGAGGGGGTAGCGAAGCTTTTTACGCAATTTTACAAGAATTTGAATAGCCGTTCGTAAAAATATAATGCACCGCAGTAAAGATGCGGCCGTTTTTATTAGTCGTCCTACACGGAGCGTAGGGCTAGTCTAGATGTTCAGACGGAGCCCCCCCATTATTATTATTACCGTTAGTAGATAACTCGGTGCATAGCTAAATGTGGGAACCCGACATTCTTAGGTTTTCGGTCTCGGCTCCTCGGGTCTCGGTTAGGTTTTACGAACGGCCATCTCCCTTTTTTTTCTCTTTTCGCTATCGTCAACTGTACCGGCATAGGGATGATTCCCCGTAGAATTTAAAAGCGCGTTAACGAATTATAGGCAATCTTACGCACCTACTGGCTTTGTTTTCTTCGCAGTACATCGCGCGCTCCGTATCGTCCATGTCGAAAACCTTGTTCTCGAAAGCTCCGCTGAACGGGATTAAAACAGCTCCGGGATCGTTCTTGTCGACCCATTCCTTAATTTTAATCAACCTGAATTTTGCGAGACACAAGTACACCATTAGCGTTGCCTTCGAAGTCTCGAAGCGTTAATCGGTTCGCGTGTTCGGCGTGCAAAGTGTCGGGATATATTTAAATATAAATGCCGGATAACGAGCGGCGATATACATACCATTTGTTCTTCTTACGTATGTAATCCTTTTCAGACAGATTAACCAAATAAATAACCGGCTTCGACGTGAGGAATAAATATTTGTTGAGAACTTCGATCTGTCGACAAAGAGCGGCGCGTTAAATTGGCGGGGGAAGGTTTAATTTTCCGCGTACAAGTACCGCGATGAACTTACGTCAGTGGCACTCCAATCGGCAAACCTGATATGCCTCTTTTCATCCACCATCACACCTTTCACTTTCAGCAGCGTATCCTGCGTAGAAAACAGTTCGATGTGTATCTGAAAGTTTTATCTTTTCTCGTTGGTTAGTGGCTGGCCGTACGGGCGCGCGGCCTCGATTGGAACAATTTCATGATCGAGCTACGATTAGAGAGGATTTTACGCCAGCGGAGCGTCGCTCGATTAGGTTGGCTGGGATAGGACGCGAAGAGGTAGCTCGGAACTCTCGGAAAGTTTGAGCAAATTGCAAAGTCTAGAACGAGGGAGAGATCGGAAATTGCCGTGGGTCAATCCACGGAAAGAGGGTACTTGGATTGATTCGTTCTAGGAAGCAGTGTACCGACCGCGTTCTCTTAATTTCCTCGGTAATTTAGTTCAGGCTCGGCGATATGTCTGCATTTACGACAATTCCCCTACTTTTTCTTCTTTTCGCGCGAATGCCAAAAGAAGGCGAACTTCTGTTCGCCGGCGCAATTAACGCCGCTGCAAAGTAGAGGATAATCGCTTACGTATTCGGGCTTCAACTTCTTGTCGTTTCCTCGCACCACGAGCTTCTCCAATTTCTCCAAATGGCCGTTTAGAAATTCGATGTCCTTCAGTCGCAATTCCTCGCTGATAATTTCAAGATCCCTCACGGGATTTACGTCTCCCTCGACGTGGGTCACGTCGTCGTCTTCGAACGCTCCTGCATTTGGATCGTTAGAAACGCAAGATTAACCACCTTTTAAAGGCTGGACTCCTAGAATCGATGCTTCCAGTTCCAGGAAAACGGTTAACGGAAGCTATAACGTGCAGCCCTGCACTCACGAGGTGCTGGTGCGTGTCGCAAGATAAACTCGGATCCGTGATTGCACGCGTTCCACACACGGGAGACGCGGTAAACACGATGACAAGCTAATCTTTCGATTTCATCCACGATCCGCCGCGACGTTACTTTCCCTTTAACGCGATCGATTTTTATCAGCTGCGATTCTATCTTTCGGTCTCGTTCTAACGGCAACGTTATATCTCTGTCTCGCGTAAGATCTCGCTTTCGTTCCTTTTGTTCGCGTTAGCTTAGAAGTTAGGCGAGGAGGTGGTTCGCGACTTACGGCAGAGATGAAAAATTCCATCGCAAGCGTTGATGTGCGAGAGGAAGCTGTTTCCCAGGCCTTGCCCCTCGGCGGCGCCTTTAACCAATCCAGCAATGTCCACGACATTTAAGAAAGCTGGCACTTTGCTAAAATACCAAAGATATATGTATTTGGTTGGGATGGTCGGTGCGAGTAAAGGGGCGAGTGAAGCCAGGGATTACGGTGGATCGCGAGGTGCACGCGACTAGAATTGAAACGAGGGTGTCGCAGTGACAACGAGCTGTATTTAAATGCTAATGCGAGTAGCCTCATTAAACAATTAGCCTTTGAAGAGAGGCGTTGGTAAAATGAACAAGAAGGGGGACGTAGCGCCGCGCCGCGTTAGGTGGCTTTCATTAGGGATCGTTGAATCATCCGACACGTGACGGCAGTCGGACCGTGCAACGTTGCTGGCAACAGTACTTCGGAGTTGGATCGCGGCTGACCGGCATGAAAGAGATGCCCTTTCATCTAGGACAGTTTCGCATTTTAATCTGCCCGAATTAGCAGTATTGTGAGTAAGCACGTGCCGCAAAGTAAACTCGCCTCGCCTTTGCATTCGCGACCATTCCAAAATTATCCCTCGCCTCGTTGCCGCGTTACCCTTTTCTTTTTTACAATTCCCCGTTTATATCGATTCCCTTGTGCTCCTTTGCACTTCGGTTGGCTGTTTGCTAGTTTGTCGCGAACGTTGAAGAATATTTTACCAAAGCGTGAACCGAACGCGTGCACGCTTTGCTTTGCTCTGCTCTGCTTTGCTTTGCTTTGTAACCCTCCCGTGATTCAGCTGCTTTGTACATTCAATCTCATCGTGTCAACGAGCCAGCGCAATGACGCGAGGCACGGTAAACACGGCTTTCGTCGATGGTTACCCACGCCGATGTATACCGCAGCACGTATACGGTATACCATATATGTATGTACCGTATACCGTATACCATACCGGTCTCCGCGTGTCCCAATGAAACTCGCATTATCGCGCTTCGTCGCCATCAAATGCGACACGCTACTTTAATTAACTTCTCCAATCCTTTTCGCTCTATCTCGAGCGAATCGAGCCGATGTTAAACGCAATCTAGCCGTCTAGGCGCGAGGAATTCCGTCTGAAACGCGTACAGGGAAGCGAGCAAAGGCAGAGAGGATGCAAGAACGACGCGACTATGCCTCGCGTAGACGAATTTAGTCGAATCTGCATTGCAGATCACGTACACTTCCCCTCCCGCCCCCCGTCTCTGACTCCAACTCTGACTCGCGAAAATAAAAGCGAAGAAGTTATGGAAATGCGAATGGTTATTCCGACTCGTTTCCCAATTGCGAGGGTGCACTTTCCGAGAGACTCGGCGCTTTCTTCCAATACTATAGCGTAGCTTTCGCGACGGTCGAACAATATTTGCGTAGCTACTTACCTAGCTGGCTTGAAATAGTCGCACAAATAATCGAACCTCGTGTCGGGAACCGGGACGCGACGTGCTGCAAAATAAGGCCTAGTTAGACACCGCGTGCATTCGCCGTTATCGCGAATCGAGATAGGGAAAGAGAAGCAATGGGGTGAGTATATTTGCAAGCTGTTTATTGCGCGAGTATTCGTTACACGCGCTACTTGAACGCTATCGAAGTGTACACGTTTCAATTCGGTTGAGCAGCGAGCGATTCGTCGAACGGATCGACTAAAATTTGCGTCGGCGATGTCCGGCGGAACACAATGGAGGAAGATGGACGCGTAAATATGCGGGATAACATAGACAGTTTTCCGCTTAATCTGCAGGGGGATTGAGCTTGATTTTTATACACAGGCACGTGCACGAAAGGGTTTAGCTTCTTCTTCACCGTTCGGGTCGCCACGTCCACTATCTTCTCGAAGTTGTGAATTCTTCTGTTAATCGTCTTGTACACATCGGTGTCCATTAGAGCGCGAGACGCGTTGCGAGCCTTTAGATACACGCCTATGTAAATCGCAGCGGTAGCCGAGGGCGACAAACCCGGCAACTTTGGTCGCGCTACGCTGATCTGATTTACGGCTTCGATTATTAGCTTGGCAACCGTTTGCTCCAAGAAGCCGAGGTCTGGCAGATCGTTTACGTTTAAAGAAGGCAGCGTGCGCAAGAACTTCGCGTCGACGCTCGCGTACTTATCGGGGCGCAGCAAGAATTCATCGCGACATTCGTCCGCACAGAACAAGTACACTTTATCTTTGTATAAAATCCCTGCGGTGGATTTTCCCGGGACAAGTTTACGGCTTGGGAGGTTGCGGACGTACGTTACCAGACAAAATCCCGCGACTTGCAAACGTTTCGCCCAACAGGAGTGTTCCAGGTCGATCGGTTCGGTCAGAATCCGGGGCCGATCCTTCGGAAGGCGCGCGGTATTTTTCGGTAGCAGATAGTTCTGCGGATTTCCCGCGAATTCGTTTACGTGTCGCAAACAAATCCAATAGAAGTGTTCTCGAAACTGAACCGTTCCTCGATGCTGCGGTGAAAACTCAGCAGCTTTCAAGCTACCGTCGCCATGCAAGCAAACAGGGCAGTAAGATTCGAACACGCTTTGCCGCATTTTGAACTCGTACGGCGATACGCTCATATATTTCAAGCTGTGAACCTTATCGTAGTCGCTTTCGCGAAAGTACGATCTGATAAGCGTGTATCTTGAGCAGACTTCTCGATCGGCTTGCGTCCACACGTGCCATTTGCATTTAGTTGCATCCAGTTCGACTACGTTCCCAGTGTAAGCTTTCACCCAGCTTCGGAAGCTCGCCTGATCGACTCCCCAAACGGCGTAACGATTCGCCAGGAAATGATTGGAGAAGTTTGGCGGCTTGTTCGCGTAATCCGCGCCACGAGACGAACAGTCCAAACAAAACGGTAGATTCGCTTTAAGATCGAGTACGATCATTGGCTGAAGACCCAGATACGCCAGCTGTTCGTATTCTTCGCGACTCGAAGGGAAACCGTCCAGCACGAAGCCCTGAGAAGTGGAGCTAGGATCGATGGAATACATATCAACTGCGCGACATACGCATTCCTCCGGGGCAACGCGGCCCGCTCTAAGTCGAGACTCCGTCGATTGCGCCGATTCCGTCCAAGGGAAATATTTCGCGACTCCGCGTAAAGCGGCTCCTCGCGTTACTACTTTCGCACCGTATTTTTTCGCGAATCGTTGCGCCAGACTCGTTTTCCCGCATTTCGGTGGGCCAATGATGGAAAGTCGAAGCGGAACAACGGGCGCGCAGGAATCTTGCTGCAGATATTTCAAGGGATCCTTCGAAAACGCGGCTTGCGCATCTTTCCCGCCGAGGAAGTAGACGAACTGCCTGTGCACGACAGGATGAATCTCCTGCCGAGCCTCCAGTGGCGAAAACATTTGCAGAGGAACCGTATTTTCGTGCAGCTGCACGGGACACCAGCGGCCGAACGAACTTAACAAGTAGTAGCCGCAATTCAGAAGAGAGTCAGCCGTTTCGAGATCGACGGTATACGTTCTCTCGAGAACGGAAACGTCTCGACGAACGTAAGGATCGAGAATCCTCATAACTCGCAGCAGAATGTCTCTTGCATTCCCCTCTCCGTCCACCGCAACGTACGGTATCGACTCGTTCTCTAGAACGCTTCTTATATCGTCCACTTTCCGCGAATCTCTTTCAAATTCGTTGCGAAACTCTTGCTCGATTCTCCGCTTTGCCGTTTCAAACTCTTCCCAGTCGGTCTTCGGTACAGGCTCGGGGTTTTCCTCGTACCACGCTTCTTCCAATTCGAATCTTCTAAGCTCCGTTTCTTCCGATTCCGCGTCATCGTCCAGCAGGTATTCCTCCGAAAGTTTTTTACTCTCGCCGTAGTTCTCGTACTCGCCTTCGCCTTCCTCTTTGTCGATGTATCGTCGCTTAGATATTTTGCTCAACGTCTTCTGTATCCAAGCGTCTCGCCTCGCGTTGTAGTCTTCGAGCTCCGTCGTGTACCGTAAACGTTCGATCCGTTTCTTCTCATCCAATTTGCGTTGCCAAGATGAAAGCAACTCGGGCATCGATCTTTCTACCGCCGTCTCTTGACCACAGCGAAGTTCCAAAATTATCTCGGGCACCGTGTAATTTTTTAGCGCCACTTCGACGTCCTGCGAGCAGCTCGGGAACAGATCAAACACGACTCCCGTTTCACCGTAGAGACCTTTGAAAAATTCTAGCAAACACTCGTGTCGCATACTCTCGGGAAGCGTGCTTCCGAAACTCCAGTAGCGACGAACAAACGTTTGAATCGTAGCGGCGTCGCTGTTGTATCTCTCGTCTTTTAAATCTTCCGGCTCGTCTACTTCGTCCAGAAGATCCTCGGGCGAAATGAGAACGTCTCTAGGAAGTAGTCGCGGCATTCCGCGAGATTTCATAAACGTAGCGAAACAATTGAAGTAATCTATATGGACCAAACCATACTCTCGAGATACTGCGTTTGCCAGCGTGCTCTTTCCGCATCCCGGTGGACCAATAATCCCAACGCGAACGGCTGGAATTTTCCGCAACGGTTTTCGCAGTGGGAGACCTAACTTCTGTGGTTCGCGTAAGAATTCATCGAGAGCCGAGGCGCTGGAGAGATGGTATATTTTGTCCACAAAAATGCCACTGAACTCTTCTTTGCCTCTCCAGAAAACATCGTGCTTCAATAGCGCCACTGGACAATAGCCGTTGGTGTCTCCAAAGCGACGCGTGTCCTCTTTAAAGTCGACCGTTTCCCTCTCGGCTTCTCCTTCGACTTCTTCCTCCTCCATATTTTCCGTACCGTCGCTCATGGCAATGTATTCCGCGAGATCTCTTTCCCTTTCCATTTCCTCCTCGCTCATAACTCTGGCTTTATCCGTGTAACGTTCCCTGATTTGGTCCATTACGTACTTCGATACATCGTTGATCTTGCCAATATTGCAGGGGATCAGATTTCTGCAAGTCTCCATCACCGTTTCCTTCGTCGCCTCCCAATCTAACTGAAACTTCTGAACGTGTCTTAGATATTTAACCAATCCCCGCACCTCTTCTTCCCCTTCCACATCTTCGTAGTATTCCTCGCGCTCTCCTTCGAATTCTTCGCCACTCGTGGCATCGTGAATGCTGCGCCACTTCGACAGCAAACAATCGTAAGGATCCTCGTCGAACAAAACGATCGCATCTTCAAACACGATCTCCGAATCTTCGACGATTATTTTCCAGCAATCGACGTTGGGATACATGCCATCCACGATGTAACCTCCGTCTCTCCACACTTCTACGTCTATTTCTTCTTTCGGTATACCGTGTATAGCTGTTGCGATCTCGTTAGCCTTCGCTTCGAGAGGTGGACGAACGGATGGATAAAAGGAGTCATCCGAATCGATATCCGTCAAAGTCCTCCCGACTTCGATCACGTTTATTACCGTGCCTCTCAGCATTCGCGCCAATTTGTCGCACAGTTCAGATTTGCCGGAGTAGTTCGGGCCAAACACCGCGATTTTGCAGGTCGGTCGAGGGGAGAAGGGAAAGAGGAAAGTTCTTGGATTCTCGACGAACAGATCGACCGCCTCGTTTGACGAGAGAAAGAAAATTCGATTCATAAAACGAGCAGCGTATTTCGGTCTTCCTTCGGTGGTTCTTCCTCTGGCCAGTTCAACCGGGCAGAGAAAATTCCAGGACGACAGCCTCCAAGGGAATAGAGGCGAAACGGTTTCCCTGTTTGCCAGATCTTGAAACGCTTCCTCGTTCGATTTGCCTTCGAATTCGTCGACGGGCACGGGGATCGCCGGCGACTCACCCTCGAATTCTAGCGCAGCGTGATCCGCGAACCTCTTTGCGAGAATTACGCGCGGCACCGGCAACATTCGCAACCGCGAAACAACGATTTCGAACATGAAGGACACGGAGGTGCGAGCATCTACGCGAATTACGTTTTCCGGGTTGTGCAACAAAATCCATTTCTCGATCGCGGGCATCGCGAAACGTTTGTAAAGCGCGCATTGCGCTTCCACGTTCGATTTCCTATCGGAAGGTCGCCTCAGGAGATGCTTCCTTTGGTTCTCGTCTAAAATTCGCTCCTCCTTTGCGAGTTCCTGATACAATTCGAAAGAAACGTTCATGCCGTTTGCTATTTTACTGCGAGAAAATAGGCGTTCGACGTCTTTGTCCATTCCTACGAGACTCGTGTCCACGGTGCGGCCAGTTGTTGGATCTATACGAAGACGTTCGCGCTTTCTCACCGCGTCTGCGTTCGGGCACATCGCGTAGATAATTATCGATGGCTTTATCGGCCACGCTGTGAAAATATCCTCAACCTGATTCGAGATAAGCCGCTCGTAATTGGGTCTCGTCGTGCACGTTTCGTTCCGCAATTTCCTATTAGAAGAAGTTGGCATTTTTTCGTCGCTATTCTGCGCCGAGTCGCGATCTTCTTCGAGGCTACTTGCCACGGTACATATTCTACGAAGCGACGAGTCAAAGAATTTCGCAAGATTTCGCGAATCATTTTCTAAATCCGACTCCTCGTTGAAATGCTTAGGGTAGGAGGAGTAGTCGAGCGTTTCGTTTGCGATCAACGGCAACCCTTCTACGACGTACCCCCTGTGAAACGCGTCTCTTTTATCGACTCGACTCGCTATCAGATTCGTGACAATTTCGGGGCCCAGGCACTCGCCCTTTTTCAAGATATCCGACATACGTCTGCCCTTCTCGCTGTCTCGCTCGATTTCTTCGCCTATAAGCGACAACGGGGAAACGAGGACGCAGTTCCAACAGTCCGCAAGCATGGTTGCGAGTTTCGTAGTATTTAGATCGGGTTTTCCAAAGATAGCGAAGCACGTTGGAGTACTTTCCAAGTATTTTTTCCTTGCCTCGGTTTCGCAGTAGGGATCGCGATTCGCGAAAGGCTCTCTGGGAGGTTCGAAGTGAGGTTGAACGTTGCCATACTTGCGCGATTCGCAGTTGGAGGGAAATCTAACAAACGGGTTCGCGTCTTCGTGGAAAGCGTAGCAGGCGTTAGCTTTTGGGTACACGCATTCGTGAGGTTTCGGCCAAGGCGAAGGGGTGAATTCTTCGCGGGGATATCCTTTCGCGAATCGAAGGAAACTCTTCCTTACGATGCACGACGTGCTCGCGTAAAACTCGCGGCTATCGGCTTCGCGTTCATCGCGTTTCTCGCGAGGCGAAATTTCATCGCACATCGTTGAATATATCTGTACGGTTAGCGGAAGGTTGGCTCGTGGGACTCATTTTTAGGTTACCGCGATTATTCGATGCAAAGTTTCAGACAAACGACATGCGAGTTAGAGCGGCATGCGCGAAACAAATTGACATTAGCGTGCATTAGCGGGATTAGCAAACGTGCGTAGTAAATCTGGATACTTATTTTCATTGGGATCGATGGTGCAGAAGGGGAAGTTCTCGGCAGCCGCCTGACTTTTCGTGAGAACGTTGAAGAAGGTCGATTTGCCTACGTTAGGTATGCCTACTATGCCAACTTTCAAGTTGGTACCCACGCGGCCAATGAGCGGCTTCCGTTCGGGTTCCTCGATTTTCTTTGGCGCCATTCTAAGGAAAGATACAAGTCCATTATTCGCGACCTGCTTCCGATACAGCTTTATCGCGCATCGCGGCTCGAGGAACGCCACGGCGAATAAAACGCGCGCTCGTTTCCCCGCGACGAAACGTCCGACTGGTTTCTCGCGGTAACGCTCCCCGGCTCGCGATGCCCAAAGCTTGTACCGATCCATCTTTGTCTACGGACTAACGTACGGCACGCAAAAATCAGCGCATATATACGGGGGAGGGGGATATATCAGTTTGCACGGATAGAAATGAAAATGATCGAACGCGGATCGACCACGCCTTTGCTCCTCGAACCCCCGGAATTCTTAACAGGGGAGCTGCGTTTCGCGTGTACGTGTATACGCGCAGTGCCCCCGGCCTCGCGATACTTCGAACAGAACGAAGCTACGAAGGCAAGTAGAGTGGAGCGGAGCGGAGTCGGTTTCTCGAACATCGGGTCGCTTTCGAGCGCTCGGGGTGACTAATTATATTAATGCGGACGGCACATCAAGCGATTGCTGTATTTACCGCGAGATTGCCCCCCTCGTTCCCCCCGATCCTTGGACGTACAACGGGGCCGCGCCATATCAAAAGGATGAAACAGGTACGAGACGCCTACGGGAGGCAAAGGGAGGAGAACGAAAACGCGGGGAAGCGAATTCGAAAGAGGAGAGAGAAAGGAGAGAGGGAGAGATGGGGTGGATTCGGAGAGGAAAGATGCGAGGGAGGAGGAATACGTTCGGGGACCGGCAAGGCAAGGGGACCGACGATTACTGGGCACCAAAGCCGCGAATCACCGGCATCACGCCGGGAATCTGCAACCGCGCCTCAGGCCGCCAATCCGCCACCGACTTCGCGATTCCTCTTCTTCTTCCTTCCTTCTCCTCTTCTAGATCCTCTCCCCTTTCTTTCCTTTCCCAACTAACCATCCAACAGGCCCTTCCTTCCTTCCTTTTCCCCAAACTACGCTATCCAGGCTCCACGACGGTTTACCTCGAAATCTCGCGCCACCTCTCGTCCTTCTTCGTCGCGGTCCCCAGTCCCCGGTCCCGAGGAAATTTGCAAATTACGATAATGGAAGCGAAGAAGAAGAAGAAGAAGAGGACCCGCCCGCGATGCTACTCCGCCGAGCCGCTCTGGCGCCGTGCCATTGCGGCTCTACCCTTACGGCTCCGTCTCGCCGCCGCTCTCTCCGCCATTCATCCGTTCCTCTCGCCTTCCCGCGGACACCGCGACATCTCTTTGATCGCTCACGATTAGCCGGCCGAGACGTTTGAAATATACCGCCAGCGTTTAGTTGCGCGACGAATGCATCGAGGGAGCTTCGAACTCTAGGTACATCGAGCAGGCTTGCCACGAACAAGACGGCTAGGGTTTTTAACCAGATGGGACAGACATACTGGAACTTAACCTTACTCCGCCGACGAAAACCAGCTATTTATAGATTGCTAACTTTAACAATTTTCAATTGCACGGTTTTTAACGTTCTTACGACACGCCCTACGCGTCCGATCGCGCGCAATACCCACGTGCACTTTCCTATCGGCTTATCGAACCAAGCATCATTTTTGCATGCACGTACGTTACCCGCTTCCTATGGGAATTATGCGAAAAACTCCGAGAATCGGTCAGCTTCTTTGCAGGAAACGTCTCGGCAACCGAGTATGGACCAAATACCTTGTATATTCTTCGTACTTTCCCCAAAGAAAATATCACTGCACAACGCGTGGCAACGAAAGGAACACGGCAACACAGTGACCTCGTACATTCGACCGGTCTCCAGTTTCGGAACAGGGAACTAAATTATCAACCGAGCTCCTTTTCGATTCGACAAAAAAAAAAGTTGCAAGCTGCAACGTAACGCGACCAATCGAGTTCATCGGGGAATAGTCGCGCGCTCTTGCAATTATCGTTTCGCTCGCTTTCATCGACGATTCGTCGTTGGTCGCTTTGTGATCTTTGCAAAGCGATTCCCTAGGAGCTGATTCCAACGATTCGGCCTCTCCACGGAGCGTCTATTCCCAGACGAGCTCATTGTAATTCTAGGAATAGCTCCGCAAAACGAAGCGCTAGGTTTAATCCGTGGGAGAAGCAGGGGCCATCAAAGAGGGTTGATTGCAATGCTTTCGTGGAAACCATAAACACGCACGTCGTTCCGAAACAAATTTAAAAGCCCCGTCGAAGTAAAAAAATTAGCCGTGATTGAAATCGCGCCTGGATCGCGGCGAAAACTGTAATTTCGTTCAAGTAAAGAAAGACCGAACGCCCGTCGAGGTACGTAGCGCCGCAAATGACACGGCCGCCTCGCTATTTGTAATCTATTCTATAACAAAAGATGCAGAAGCGCGCGGAAAGAGAAGCGATGCGTTCCGAAATATGCACGCGATTATTGCAGTCTAATTCGATGGTGTGCGCGCGTATGCGATGGGAACGCGCGTCGTGGATCACCGGAGGGCCGTAATTCGAAGGATAATATTAAGATTGCCTCAGAATGGTAGGAAAAAAAGCAAGAAAAAAAAAAAAACAAAAAAAGAAGAAAGAAAGAGGGAAAAGGCAAGCGTTCGCGTGTGTGTGTCCCGATGTCTGCCTCGGTGGCGCCGTGAGATCCAGGAAAGGACGCGATCATCCTCGATCGCGATTTTGCATTCTAGCCAGAAATTTGCTCCGCGCTTCCCTCGGAGAGAGAGAGAGAGAGCGAGAGCAGAGGAGAAGAGGAGAAGAGAATTGGCTGGCGGTCGTAATTTTCAAGTTACGCGATTCGACGCGATCGAGTGACGTTTAGCATCGATCGTAGAAGTTGGCTGGCTGCGGCTTTGCAAGATTTCAATTACTCGAGATGCAACGGTTACACGCGAGATATCGCGTTAATCGGGCTTTGATTTGGTCGACAGATTTCTAACGTTGCGTCGACCTTGTGCCGTGTGATTATTTCAATTATTTTATTACGAACCGTATCAATCTCAGCCCATATAATGCATATAATCAGAAGGCTATTATTTCACGAGCGCACGGCTGGCGGAAAGGTATGGTCCTTTCCTCTACCTTCCTTCGGACCATAGTCCATACCATCTCCGTTCGCTCGTTTTCGTGATATTGTAATTTGGAGACCGCAAACTCGCCGACGTCACTGGTGCACTGGAGCATCTTGCCAGCGCAGCCGAGCAGCCGAGCAGCGCAGCCTCCGAAATCTCCTTTCCGCTTTTCTTTCTTATTGCCCCGCAATTTCGATCAAAAGCATATTAAAGGCCGACGAATTATAGGAATTTCGCCAGATTAGATATGCGCCGAATTGAAGGATTGCGTTACTAATTCCGTCGAATCGCCGACGCGCTGCTCGTTGCTGCGAGATTTATTTGCGCCCGCTGCATTCGTCTTTTGCTACGAAGTAGCAAAACGCCATTAGCGACGCTATCGCGATCTACTAAACAGTTTCAAGTATATAATAAACAATTTGAATCGCGTTCGCGTCGAACCGTGCACGGCGAAACGATAGCCGGGCAAATAAAAGGCAAACCGCTCGCTCGGCTTTTACGTTTCATGCTTCACGTTTCGCGTAACCACCGAAGGCAGCTCTCGCTCTCGAACCCTCGAACCTCGAACGACGCCAGTCTAATAAAGAAAAGGCATTAAGAGTTTGTTCAAATATTACACACCTCCCGGGCTGTCATTTGCTTAAAGGCGATTGCACACGGCAACGTTTCGCCAGCCGTAACGGCCGTGCCGTTTTCGAATCCGCCAGCTGCTTTTATTGCTAGAAAAAATAGAAGATGGATCGTAAATGGAGCGCCGAATAACAGGGTGCGAGGAATAAGAGCAGAGTTTGCATTGGAAGATAATAAATGTAGAAACGATCGTTTAATGAGAAACTCGCGGGACTCGCGTTTACGAGGAAATAACATCGAAACTATCGAGTGTGGTCCAATTAGGCGGCGCATAAAATTGTTCTTTGTCGCTCGCTGCGATGCGCGCGCCGCAATCACCGTTAAAAATGACTTAATCGACATCGCCGCTAATTGATATCTCTCCACGCCGTATCGCTTCGCGTTACAATAGTATATCCTGCCGAGCTGGCAATTAGCTTTCAATCTCGCATTCGCGTTCTCCGATGCGTTCCTTTTTTTATTCACCGAAAACAGCGATCATGAATTCACGACTCGGTAGAAGGAGCAAGTACATTAGATTGCGCTCGACGATAGCCGATAAGTAGAATAACGCGCGTCGATTCGACGTGGTTCGCCGGAGCAAGTTTGGCCGTGCGAACTCGAAGAAGGAAAAGAAACGAGGCGGTGGAACGTAACGATGTTGTAACAAGTTCCCAACGAGTCGGATACGCGCTAGCAACGGTCCATTGGCAGCGTTACAGGCTCGTAAAACGCGATACCGCCTCTACGTTGCATCCGCTGTTTCGTCTTTTTACGTGCTAAATGAAAGATTATAGAATGCCCGCTCTCGCTTTTCTCAGCTGTTGCTGCGTCGTTTAGCAACGTTACGGCTCACCGCATCCTTTCTTCCTTCCTTTGCATATCCGTATTCGGGGCAAACCTCTAGCCCCGAGTCCCCGAGCAGGCTCGAGACCGCGCGACAACGTCCGCCTAATGCAAAGAATTTCTAACAGAGTTATCCGCGAAATCATACGCTTCGCGAGGAACGTTGCCATCTTCCAATTCGAAACGGGCAACCGTGCGGCGATCGAAATGAAGAAAAGGAGGTAGGGAACAGAATTGAAAAGGAGCACGTTAACGGGGGAATGGTTTTTTTATTGTTCGTAAAGGTTGAACGTATACGTATTCGGGATGAAGCGGATTGTAACAGCGTGTCGGGATAGAGGCCAGGTACATCTCTAATAACTAATTGCGTAGGGACGTAAAGAAGCCTTGATAATTCTTCGAGCATGTAGCCACGCAATTAAGGTGTAACGTTTCGAAGTTCTGGTCGTAAACAACGCGGGCAAAGTAGCGGAACCTCCGAGCCTCGGTTCCGCCCGTCAATTGTTACCAATTGTTACCAATCAGAGTAATACGTGTCATTACGGCGAGAAGGTTAGCAGCAATGCGCACTACCACTCCGCCGTCCACGCACCTGATTATACCGCGCACGATATTAATTTCCGGATAATTGCGTGCTCCGCGTTGACCACGTGCAACCTTAAATTAATTAATATATATTTTACAATTTCATTCGTCCCTTTTTATAGCCAGTCGGGCTCGTGAAGCGGGCGCGCAAACCGGCAACTTCTCACCTGCGATAGAGTTACCATCCGCATCCCGCCGCCATTCCACTTTCGCGCTTCGAGCTTGCAATTTCTTATCTCGTTTAGCAGCGATTCGCTATTCGCCATTCGCGCATCGCCTGTCAGCCTTTAATCGTTTAACGCTGCCGCGATTAACCAATCGGGTGGCGGCCATTTTCCAAGGCTGCGTCTGCCGTTAATTAAAACAAACTACAAACGCGGTCCTCTCATTATTGCGATCTGTGTACGCGCATAAACACTGCGCTCCTGTGATTATGCGCGGAGGCGCGCGGCGATTAAAATTAATTAGCGAGACAGAGAGAACATTCGTTTCTTAGCACGCTTTTAATTGTCGCTGGGCTACGAAACAATTTGTTCGAAAATAATTAGGACCGCGCATACGATAGCGCGGTTGAACTTTACTGCCCAGAAATCCGGTCTTTCGGTATGAGAACGCGTCCTTAGAGTTGCCAGGCGGTTTGTCCGTCGCTGGAGGAGATTTCTTAGCAACTCTCGCGAATAGCAGCCGAGATGTTCGTGGGATACGCGACGCGTGCTCCTTCGTATCGCTTGGATTAACCGTCTCGACGATATCTCATCCTGGAATTTCTTTCCCCTTGATAAAAGTTGGGCACGTTTAACCCGCATGCACGTTCATCGATCTCGATAGGCATCGTGCGCGTTTGCAATCTTGGAATTTTTCCATCGGGGTTTGCTTTTTGCGGATATTACGCGAGACCGAAGACCAGGGAACGGTCTTTGATTTTGCATAGCCCGAACGGTTCGGCCTGATTGGAGCGCAGGTTGCTCAGCTTAACCAGTGAACAGCAGCGGATCAAAAACGATTTGAAAGTCGCGATGTATCGTGCTGCTTGTGCAGCTACAAGAAGAAGAAGAGGAAGAAGAAGCAAAGGAAGAAGAAGAAGAAGAAGAAGAAGAAGAAGAAGAAGAAAACCAATGCGTTCGTGCATCGCGTGGCAGAAACTGAACCAACCAGTGGCCACGCCTCCTTAGACAGCCGCCAGCCAACAATTAAGATTTGATCGGCAAAAATGGTTGAGGCAAAATGGCGCTGGCCACTGAATACGTAATGCCCATGGACGAGACTGGCCGACCTGTGCTGGCGGAACCACCGCAACACGTGCTTCCTCGCATCCGGACTGCAGTCAGACTCGCGGTTATGATTAGAGGGTAACTCTGCAACTTACGTCGAGTCTCGTATCTCGCCGCAGCAACCTCCGGTAACAAGAAAACATTGTTACAAAACTCCAACTCCTTATCGTCTCTCCAACGACCGATACCGTGGTTAACAGCGATGGCGCGTCTATGTTTCCTCCTCGACGCATCGTTCGCGCGTATTTCGCCGTTACGTCTCGCTCGTTTGCCATCGCTTTTATCGGAGACGAATCGACAGGGTGAAAATAATTGCACGATAAAAAGCGTAGGAGTTCGCTGGTGTGCCGTATGCCCCTAAGTGCAGGCAACCGATAAAGCATCGGTGCATAGGAATCCGGTTCGAGAAACTCGGATGGCGAGGGAAAAGTGGATTGCGGTAGGTGGAAACGCGCGATACGGGTGGAACTAGGAAACGACGTCGAAGCGTTGTAAAATATTCACGGCATCGTATACTCGAAAAGATACAATGATACGGAACGTGCGGCGTTCTCCGTTAACGTGACACGGCAGCGAACGCGTTGCGATGTCACAAGTACATCGTTACGCGGAGTCATAAATCACATCGATAGCCAGGTACAACGTTTTCATCGTGCACGCGCAACCCCCTACCGCGGATGTGTTTGTGATTAATGTACCTATTTCGATAGATACGCGCACGGATATCGATGCACGGGGATACCACGTATACGCCCGTCGATTGACAAGATGCGTTCGCCTTCCTTCCTTCCTTCCGTTCGGCCAGGCGTTCCCTTTATTTTTTGCCCACCCGTACCGCGAGTCCATCGTGCTTACCACCGGCGTTCTTTTTTCCCTTGGACGAAGGAAGAGTCTCGAGAGCGGATTAAAATTGCAGGAGCGATTTCGCGAACTCACGATATCGGCGAAAATGCAGCAGAGGCTCTAATCATGGCGGATACACGCCGCGGTAGCAGCTACCAGCTTTTACCCCTTAACTCAAGACTCTCATTACACTAATGTCCCACCAATCACGGACCCGCCGCCGTCTGCGCTCCGCACCCCTCTCCGAAGCCTTCGCTTTTTCTCAATCGCTCCAATCAGAATCATGCAAACCGATGCAAAAATCGAATAACGTTAGGCTGGCCGGGACACGCAGCGCGGCGAAGGATCGACGTTCGCTTATGTCGCCTGCTTTGCAAAGTTGCTCGCATTTCCCGGGGTCTTTGCTCGCTTCTCCCTTTTCCCGGCAAAGTTGCGGGACAAGACGATACGTCGTTGCGTTAATGAGCCCGTTACGTATCGATTTAACGATTTTACGATTACGCATGGGCAAAATGAACGGTCGCCTCGCATAGAGCGCAGTCTTTTGCACCGTTGAAACGTTGCAACGGCCCATCGGAGTGTTTAACAGGGTACTTCGCGAAATAGCCGAAGAAACGCTCTTTAGCATACCGGCAGGGCCAACCGTTAAGGCAGTCGTTAAGTTTATGGGGGAGCGCGGATGCGAGATGCGAGATGCGAGATGCGAGATGCAAGAGGTTGGCAATTAGATGCCTTCCGTGAACACTGTGATCTTCGCCACGCGAAACAAAACGACCGTGTGCAAAGCTCCCGAGTCTCTTTAGAAGATGCACACTTTGCGCGCTTCGACGAGGAAATTGAAATACGAAAATCGCTCTGTTCTTGTTTCGTAAGTACCGCGTGTTCGCCCAATCTCGGCCTCGCTTCCTTTCCTCTCGATCTCGCGTGGTGCGCGCGGTCGTCCAAAACAACGCAAAACAAGCCCGCGCAAATGCGCCGCTCGATCGTGGCAAAATATAACGCGAGAGTTACATAGATTTCTTCCGGCAGAAGAAACAAGCGCAAACCGTTCAGCGCGCCGCGCTGCGTTCGATGTAATTGCGGATATGCCCGTTTATAGCTTAGTCGCGGTCCGAGGATTACTTTCCATCTCGGATGTGGATATGAATTTTTCATGCGACCGCCCTGTACTTACTCTTTCGCCTGCCTTTACCTACGTGTCACCATTCCGTGTAATCTCGAAAATGACCACCACTCGGCGGTGGATCCCGATTGACGAGTACGAGGCGGAAAAATCGCGATGCTGCGGGTTTCGGGGAGATCGTCAACCGGTCGGTTGACGGATAATTGATCTTCAGGGATCTTGCGCAACGATTACGAGAATCGAAAAAGGGAGAAGAGAGGAGGAGAAGGTTTCTATGGCGAGGCGCGGCGAAAATGGCGCTGGAAGAGGCGACCGAAGGCATGCCGGGGACTATGGAAGGCCCGAGAGCAGCCAACCACTTATCATTAGCCGCATCTTCTACCGAGCAGTCGGGGTAATTGTTTCCTCCGGTTTATAGTTTTATTCCGACTCACCGGCGCGATGATATCTCTCCTCGTTTTATATTCCTCCAGGCTATATCAAAGCATCATGGCCGTCTACTTTTCTGCCTCCCTTTCTGCCTTTCTTTCTCTCCTCCGTTCTCCGCGCCATTTCGTCCTTTTTTCCCCGCAAACGGATGCCTCTTTCCTTCCACGCGCCCGCCGCCCATCTCCTCCTCCTCCACCTCCTCCTCCTCCTCCTCTCCGCGTACTTTTGACACTTCTGCTTGCGCGTTAATTGCGAAACAAAGGAAATTCTCGAGGATATCGCGCGCGGAATCGTTAGCTACGGTGCGAGTGTATCGAGGGTGGCATGAAGGAGTCGCGTGCAATCGACGATTAAGGGACATACACGCGTGTATGTATAAGGATTTGCCGGCCGTGGGTCCTAGCATCACGGAGACCGTTTTCTTCGCAGGAAGAAAGAAAAAGGGAATCTTTTTAATAGCGCGCCATCTTCGAAAAAGGGGTTGGCTCGGTTCTGATGGTAGCATTAACCTCGCCTAGTCGCGCGATATGGAAATATCCGAGCCACGTATAATAACATGGCATCGAGCGGTTCTTTGGGTAAACGGCGACGAAGAACTGGACGCAAAGTATTTTCGTGGAAACCGAGCGACCGGGTGGTGGCTGCAGCGTACTCGTTTTGCTTGGAAATTAAGAGTCTCGCGTACGAGGGCGGCGCTGGAAACAGGGCCTATCGTTTAAGCCGGATCTCCATGCGAGATTGCTGCCCCCGGGGGTGGTAGCCACGGCATCGGTGGAGGTGGTAGTGCTGGCAGTGCTGGCAGAGCTGCCAGTGCTGGTGCTGGTACCGATATTGCTAGTTGGAGTAGTTTACTCGAAAGGCGGACCCTTAGGGCACCCCACCCATTCGTAATCAACCACACGCTGTTAGATAGAACCGATTCACGTCGTCCCTTGGAAAACTTGCATCGTCCATCGCCGCACCGTTTATACTTTCCTTCGTTAGCGGCATATTTTTGTCATTGCTCGCCAATTAACTCGAGTTATACCTCTCATCCTATGTGAATCGACCCCGCCCCCCTTCTCCCCCGTGAAAAAGAAAAGCTCCTGGTCGATTAGAGGCACGACAAGAGTAAAAAGTTGTCGAAGCCGCGCGAGCCTCGATACCTAGATTAATGCGTGTCAACGAGAAAACATTCGTCGCCTTGATTAAGGTCGCTCGCGCTCGCGGCTATCGGTGGCTACGGTTCAAGAAACTCTCGTTTGTATATTATTCAGTCGGTGTTTCCATTTCGAACGTGAAACGTCGCGCTCGCACGTATTCGGTTCGCGTGGATGCAAGGGAGCGACAGGAGGCCACGCGTTGTCGTGAATATGCAGTTACTCGAAAACGCGCGCTCTACTACCCCCTGCAGCTCTAGGGGTGTGTCGGGGGCGTAAGGCTGCAGCTGTCCTCGTGATCTACACGCGTCTTGCGTATTTGTTCGCTCAAAGAGGCGCCAGCTAGAAAACGTTTACCAATTTACGCTGATATCGTGGCTTTTCTCGCGTCGCCTCGAAGCAACGCTGTTTTAACCGCTCGCATCTGCGCCGTGATCGATGCTTTTGCGATTGCGACACGCGCGATGACGCAAGGATCCACACATGCGAGTTAACAAGAGAGAGGTTAAGGTTGCAAGCGTGTGCACACCCCAAAAATATATATCGAGGCTCGTGCGATGGGCATGGCCGTCGACACCCACTGGAACCCCGATGGTCCTGTTGCTAAATAATAAGCGCCTCCATTCAACGGCGAGCATCCAAAGAAGAATAACGAATGTCGAACAGCAGCAGCTACCCCATTAGGTAAAGAATCGTCTATTAACGTGCCGCGGAGGGAGGAGCGGGTTTCTAGGGTGCTAGCAAAAGGGTCTCGAGTGACAGGAAGAACGAAACGAGAAAACGCGTGCTCCGTTTTCAGCAGACTTCCGGCTCCTTTAAGGGCACCTAGTCCTCTTTGAACTTTGCGCACCCTTCTTGGAACGCTTTTTTGCTTCCACGAATTGCCATCGAATTTAGTAGCGGTCGTCGTAGTCTTCGAACGATTCCTAACGCGTACGAATTTCTTTCTGCTCGCTTTGCCGCTCCTCCGCGTGGCGCGTTGACTCGAACGGACCGCAAATTCGATTTCACGCGGATAGGTTTCGTTGGATACGGAATCGTAATGCGCGGCATTTGGGCGCGTGACGATGGGGCAATCATCGAGAACGATACAACGTTATCCGATCGAACAGCGAAATGGGCACGTTGTTTTCGAGCGTCGCCCTTGGCAGATGGTGTCCCGAAAAACCCACGTGTATCGCTAATAGTCGTAGAAAGCAATTGGCGGTTGATAATTTTACCCCTTCGGGAGAGACTAGACGGCTGCGCGTTTAAAGCCGAGCCGGGAAGCAGCTCGAAATTGCCGTGAAATCTGTGCCCGATTTCGAATGGTTTTAGGTCCGCCAAAGAGGTGATAGATACTTCCCGCGGGATACGACGTCTTACACGCCCACGAACACTTCTTCTCCGACGTACCCTTACAATTTTATTATACTTCTTTGTGCAGGTACAGTTACGAGGAGGAAACATACGTTACGGGCTTGTTGCGACGCTTTTCAAGGAAGAAGCGGAGGAAATCCGCCACAATGAGAACGGGAGCGGTCGCTCGTCACGGAAATGCAGCATCACAAAGGAGGAGAGCAACCCTGTAAGCGTGCTCGCTGGCCACAATTCAATGGTACTGTTTCTGTTGCCGCTTCGGGCGACAATTTTCGGGGCTTCGAAATTTCGGAGCAGCTCGCGGTGCGGGGCGCGTTCTCGACTACGCGTAAACGAACATCCTCCCTGAATAATAAAAGCGTCGCTCGACGGCAGCTACCGATTCCCTGTGCCGCGACGGAATCGTATAATTAACCGCACAGGAAGGATGTACGATGCACGAGCAGATCTCTGTCGCTCATTTGCCGGAACATGGTCTATCGTAGTCTTATTACGCGGAGGCCCGCCCACGATCACGGACAGTCGTGTATTTGGCGTATTCGCCGCGCGTACCGGTGCTGGCTGATATCGCGAGGACGCTGGCTGAGCCGGCATCGAACGCTATTCCGCGGTGCGTGCAAAATCCCATAAAATTGCGAGCATCCTCTGCCGTGTGCGCGTGCAACGAGTACATTAATGTCCATCTCGTTAGGTTTCTTACCGGGCGGCAATTATTACGCGCACGACGAGCCCTAGCTATATCCTCCAGTTTTTCCGCGGACGCGGTTCTACACGGCGGAGCCTGGCAAAACTGCGAGCGTCCCGCGTATCCTGCCTCATTTGCGTCTTTAATCGCTCGCTACCAGTGTACGCAACCATTATTTGTCGAGCACAAATAGAGTTCTACGGAGCGTAATGAGGATTTTGTATGGAGAATACCGCGTACGCGTACACGAGCTTGGTTATCTGCGTCATCGTGCAGATGAACCTCTGCATCGCGTAACATATGCGCGCAAAAGGGTGGAAAGAACTCGGGCGTTTTCTTGCCGCGTCGCGTTGTAAAATGTTGTTCAAATGTTGCCACGGAGGAGACTTATCGCGAGCTATCATTAAAATCACCGGCATACGCTCCCCTCTTCTCTCATAATTGCGCACACCGTCCGCGGACATGGCAAACAAACGGAGCGTTGTAAATTTTCGTTACGCGTTACGAGACCGACGAGAGTAGCCGAGGTTCAATTAAAATCTCCTTTGCGCGAAAAATCATCCTCCGTGAACGTCCGAGCGTATCCTTCGTTCGCGAAATTGAGCGTCGTCGTTGCCGTGGTTTCTATCACGCGAACAGAGTCGTCCCTTTTTATCGCCGCTGTCTCTGCTTGCTCGAAGATCGCGACTCTTTCGTACCCACCGCGCGGAAAAAAAGACGACGCGTGGTAGCCGAGAGTGGAGAGATGGTTGGACGAAGAGTAAACATAGGTAGGATCGATTGGGATGTTTGTCGAAGTTGTGGACTGGTGGACTCGTAGCGGGCAATGGCTCATTATAGAAGGGGGTATAATGCGCATTACCCGGCAGGCAGGCAGGCAGGCAGGCAGTCAGAGGCAGGCAGAGGCAGGCAGGGAGGTTCATCGGTTTTACCCTTGCCTCTCTCGGTGGAGAGAGGCTCTCGGTAACGAAGGTCGAGGCATTCGGCTCGTAATGACGAGGCCAAGATCGTAAATTACGGGAGAGAGCGGAACGGAGATGAGAGAGGAGAAAGAGAGCAGCGAGGTCTGACTGTCGATGAAAGGGAAGTTGGAACCGTTGCTGGCACCAGCAATCGCGTGCTTCGTACACAGCGCACAGCCACGGATACGCTCGGTATTATACGCTGGAAACGCAGTTTGTCTTATCGTCCGTCATCTAGCAATGGCGAGAGGAGCATTGCTTTACGACTAATGGACTTGCACCGGTAAATCACCGGCCACAATACGCGCCAGCCTGCGTACAATTTACGAGGGTCCAGCGGCATCGATTCTCCGCTCCTATAAAAGATCGGCATGTCGAAGTTAAAAGTGGACGCTGCCGCGCGTTTCAAGGGAAACCTCCGACTCCGACTCCGACTCCGACTCCGAGACGTTCAAAACTTCCACTACTCTCTATCAATACGATCTGCGAATCTTCGGCTCGCGCCGCGTGAATGCGATGCTGTAAATCACCGCGCGGGTAAATAGCCGTGCTTTCTTAGCACCTCGTCGGCGACTAAGGCGACGTATAACCTGGCCAGCCAGAAGGATTACGGCTACGCTAACTTTACGATGCAACGGTCCGCGTTTCATAGAATACGCGTTTCGTAAGCGAGGCGCCAAGGAAAGGCAAACAAAGCGAGAAAGAAATCCGCGCGCTTACATATGCGCATAGAGGGATGGTGAATTTTACAGAGTTTCCATAAAGTTACGCGCGCGCGAGAGTTATAATCTGGCGAGAACGTTTGTCCGGAATAATAATACCAATCACCGGTCCGAGATTTCATTTGCTAAGTTCAAGAGTTTCAATTACTGTACGGTGAACGTCCATCAATTTACGGTTGCAGCATTACCGAGCTCGGACGATCCCGGATGCAACGGGAGATGCTCCTCGATCCAGGCGCGATCTCATCTTAAAAAGCACTTTCGATACTTCAGAGCGAAAAGCACTTAGGGAACGCCTCGGGTATAGCATAATGGTAATAATAACGTTATCGAGGTTTTGTTCAAGGAGACGATAAATGTTTAGCGACGGATGGTTACGACCACGTAAACAAGGATCCGGGGGCGTGAGTAAATCTATAAAGGACCAAGGGGATTTCGCGTTGCGCTTCTCTTTTACCCTTCCCCTGCGTACACCCTCGTCCTCCGATTCACCCGCATTCTTACGCCTTTCCTTGCCCCCTCGCTCTTTTCCAACGTTTTCGGAAACCTTGCGAGGCCGCGTTTCACGCCTCTGGCAGGTAGAAAGACAGCCGTCGCGTCGCCGGGGATTAATGGCATCGAGTAGAACGTCGTCCGTACGAGTGGCTAACGATCCCTTCTCAATTTACCCACGAGATTCGAGAAGGTATCGTTCCTCGGCCAACAAAGCTAATTAAATTATTCCGTAATCGATTAGATGCTCGGAACGTTCCTCGACTCGAGTTCCGACCAGTCACCGCTTTCTTCGAGAACCTATTGTGCTCGTCGACAGCTTCTATTTTTCTTCACGAATTAACGAGACGAATACAAAGACGGGAGAAGAAGGTTTGCTTCGAATTAACTATCTTTTAATTCTCTTCTGTCGGTCATTCCGTACTCTTCCCCGTCGTAAGGAGCCTGCGAGAGGAAAGTAGGCGATTAAAGGGAATCGAAGAGGCGAGTAGAGTTTGCGCGTGCATAGATGACGGAGTAAGCGACTCTCGATTTTGCCTGCAGTGGCTTCTGTCCATTACGCGGATAAGATCTCTTGCCGCTCGATCGGACCTTTACACTCTCGACCCCAATTTGTATCTATCCCCCGTGATCGTGGTTCCTTTGCCGGGCCGGCTTTGTCGGAATGCGAAAACCGATGCTTAGCTTGCCGATAAGATCGCAAAAATGTCGCACCTCTAATCGCGAGGCTTCGCTCCGTAGGAGGAGCGCAGAGCCGCGCCAAGTAAAGAGTTTGGAATTTGCTTGCTCGAACTTCTGCCAACCCTTGGGCGTCAGAATTCGTTGCTCGTTTATCCCTCTCTTCCTTCGTTCCCCTTGCCACGGCGAAGCGCGGGAACGCGACTCGGAAAATCGGGGCTTTCCCCGTCGCAGGCAGAGAACGAATTAGCAACGCTGGGTGCGTTTCTGTCGCCTCGAATGGTGTTGGCTTGTTTACGCGGTCCAATGGCGAGAGTTACGGTATTACGAGGAACAGGTTTTTATTGAGAGGTACGCGAGGTAAATTTTGAAACTCAGTCTGGAAAGCTGATACAGGTTTAGCGAGGAGAATCGAGTAATGAGTTGGAGGAGCCCTGGCGCCAAGGGCTTCTTCGTTATAGTCTTGTTTCGTTAAGGCCGCTTTTTGTCGTCGGTCGCTTTCGGAGACCTGATTGTTAGATTTTTGTAATTACGCCGACGTGCAAGTACAAAAAGACTCTCTCTCTCTCTCCGTGGCCGAAGAATTAAGTTTCTTCGTCGCGCTTATTTTGTTCTTTCAAAATCAACGGAACACGGCGTAAAACGCGCAAGAGGCACGAGGGGTCGATCGCGTCGGACGCGGCTCGTTTATCGTCCATCGGCGAATAAATTCAATTAAAACAGACGAAAATGGTATTGGAAGTTCATCGCAGGACGGATATTGACGGATCGAAGGGGGTCGGACTTTGAGGTGTCCTGTTGTGCTCGGCGTTGGTATTGGTAGCGGTATTGGTATTGGCATTGGATTATACGGCCAAAATCGAGGTTCCAGACGCGAGCCGCTCGCGGCGAGAAGACGAGGGTCTGACTGCCGCTTCATTGTGTCGGCTCCTGCCCTTTGGTTCCCTCGATAAAGGATAGCATTAGTAATGGGTTTTAATTACTTTATAATGAGGCCATGATTTGGCTTTCCGACTGGCGCCGAGATTGGAGGCACAGAAAAACAGAGGCTGCCGTGGCTCGCGATTTACTGGCAGCTTGATGGCTTCATACTTGATTTCCTAAAGAACAAAGACGCTGGACCTTGAATGAACCACTTTTTCGCTGAAAAATAAAACGACCCAGCCCTTTGCGTTACTCCTTTTCTGTGAACAGCTCTGCGCCGGCTCCGCCAAACTTTAAACCACTGGTGGCGGGGCTGCGGGATATTTTGGCCAGATATCGGAAACGCGCGAGCTCGATCGAAATCGAAATCGAAATGGAAGTCGAAGTCGAAAGAAGGGGAGGCGGTGCAACGAAGGAAGAGGAGAATGACTCGTAAGAGAAATGCACGCGGATGGAGACACGCGTTGTTCGCGGCTGCAGCGCCTATTAACGCGTCTGAGCAGCTCATTTAGATACCTGCGCGGCGAGCCGCTTCTCCCTTCTCTCGAAGAGGGACAAGCGAAGAGAACGAGAAGAGTGACTAATGCGTCTGTGGCTACCTGAAAAAGCGACCATGCGGCAAAGCATCAAAGGATTGGTTGGCGCCGCCTGCGTCCACCGAACAACCACGTCCGCGTCTTACACCATCGCTTACACCGGACTTTACGCGTCGCTGTTGTTCCTTTGTTTCACGCTGATCGTGAAAATTCCCTCCGTGACTCCACGGAGAGAAGAGAGACGAAGCGGAAGCGAGAAGGGACGAAGCGTGGAAAAGTGGTCGCGTATCGACCAAGAGATCTCCTTCACGACAAATTGATTGTTTAGACGGGATTCTCCGCGTTTACCAGCGTTCTACAATTTCCACCCCCCCCCCCTCCCCCTACCTCTCGCACTTGCCCCTTATCTCGCATCTCGCGTAATCGTTTCTTCTCAGGCTATTAGCAGTTGGGAACAATGATCGTTAAATCGTTAGTCTCATTCGGTTCCTACCGCAATTCTTAGAACGATGAATCGTATATACAAGATTCATTTTGTAGCCTTCCGTTTAATTTGATTAATTTATTGCCGGCGGCAGACTGAATCGTGATAAATTTCGCGCGTAAATCGAATGCAAATTACAAATAAATTACACCCCTATCCATCGTTTGACTGGCATGCAACTTCTGTGAAACAATTTCCCTCTGGCTTCGCATCGCGCTTCTCTTCTCTCTCTTTCCCCGTCTCTCCGTTCGTTCCTTCTCCGTCTCACCGATTCGTCCACCCGTCTCTCTTCCCTCGCTCGTCAGGGTCTCGTGTATCAATCAACTAATTGCTCTATGAGCCAATTATATCGTTATTTAATTAATTACAAACGCGCAATTGCCGCCGCGCCACCGCCGACGTTGGCTCACCCTCTGCTCTGTTTCTGCTCCATGCCAACTAATTACAACCCGTTCCTCGATTTCTCACGTGCCGTTACCGTTCCCGTCTTCCTACCTTACCCTCCGCATTTCCCATTCGTCGCAGCCGTCCTAGAAAATTGCCCGCGCACGTGCAAACCTTAGAATCCATCCGCTATCAGCCGCGTGAAATGGCAATCGAAAATGGAACGACCTGCTCCATCGTCGTCGATCGTCTTAACCCCGTTTACCCTTTCACGCGCAATCCTAGCGCGCGCTAGAATCGATTGCCAGGTAAAAGCGAGACGGAAGAGGAGCTCGTTTTGACATTCGTCACGGTTTCCCCGAGATAACACGGGGCGTACCAAAGATTCTTTCGTGTGGCTAATTGGCTTGTAGAGAAAAAACGATTTCCAGTTGAAGGTTCGTACGCGCAATCGATAGCCCTCGACCTGTTATTACTCGAGGGCGAAGTCCTACGATCGTACACACAAGGAAGTGGTAGCATCCCTTCGTCGAGGAGTTGGAAACGTAAGCGTATCATTATCGCCGCCAAGATACGCCCAGGGCCACATCGGTTTTCCCATCGATCACTTTCCAGTTGTAGACTATCGGCCGTAGGGATGTTGTCAACGTACGCTCGCTGTCTCGTCTGTTCTGAAAACTAAAATTACACCGGGTGTCGTAATGCCAATGGTTGGTCTTGGGGTAGGGAATTGAAAGCCGCGATTGCTCTCATTAGCCGGTGGACTGGCGCGCGTTCGTCGTCGCAACCCCCTGCTTCGTAGGATCACGGGAATGGTTTTTGCAGAGGCGTGAAACGATAAGGATAAGGAACCGATGGGGTTCGCCATCGGTGACTTCGTAGTCGGAATAAAGGAGGGGAAAAAAACGAGAGACCACAGGGATGGTATTCGTTGGCAATATCTATATACTTTATGCGCTGTCGTAAACCGGCGTCCTTTTCTCCCGTTCGAGAAGGCGGTAGCTCCTGCCACCTTCGACTATAAAAGGCGACCGATCCTGTTCCCCTGTGGCTAATGAGCTGTGTGTGTTTATGCGATTTGCGATTCGACTACTGGATCCTGGTGGTCCGCCGCGAGACTCATCGTTAATTGGAATTTATTAAATACCACTTGATTCAAACGTATTCGGAGAAACGCCGCATCAAAGAGGCGCGATTCTGTTTCCATGCCGGCTGTCTAACGAATTACGATTAATATCGCGGTCAGTTATTAAAGCGCCCTTTGCTTTCCTTGGCCGAAACGATATTTACGACGTTGACGCGAAAGTGTATCGATGGAATCGAGGAGAAAGAAATGGGTTTGCAACGAGTCGAATGGAAGGACCCACTGGTCTGGAATTAAACCGTACCACCCAGTGACGCCCTGGACCACCTAGGGGTCGACAGGGGCGTTCGTTCGAGGCGTCCTTGATACGCCCCTGCGCGTGCTATAAGAACTTCCCCGGAGCCGGGAGCCAGCAGCCAAGAGCTGCGGCTCCGCACGCGTTATTCACTCATGGATAAAGATTGCGCCGTTCCTCTACGGAGCACACGTACCAGCCGGAATCCGAATTATGCTCGCAGTGGCGAGGGCGTGCCCCTCGCCAGCCCCCCTAACCCGAAACCCAGAATTCGACGCACTGCCAACGGCCAGCAGAAACACCGTGTCACCTCGTCACGCGTTTTTCCGCTCTTCGACGATATCGTTCCCTCGAACGCGTGCACTTCAAATCGGCCCACCTACCCCCTTTTACTTCGCGTTCTCTGTTCTCGCGACTCTTTCTTCGCGTGCACGGGAAGGGTTTCGAGACGGCATCGATCGTACCGCATCCTAGTCTAACCAAACGAAACGACTCGGCTTTCGGAGGTTGCACTTTCGCCACCACCTGACTCTTTCCTGTCCAGATGACGATGCTCGTGTTCCACAGAAAGCGTAACGAGGTGACCGTATTTCCAACATCTGGAGGACCCGATTCTTTGCGGTCTGCCGTCGTGACAGGGGAAATCGAGGCACCATGTGGCGGAGCGTTTCTTATGCTCAACCCTTCTAGGCGTTCTCGATCGAAGCCAGCAACGCGAGTCGCGTCGCTGCGCTGCTACTGGCCGGCGTATATACGTGTACGCATACAGCAACGTATTTGCATGCGTCCAAGCCGCGCTGCTTCCTCCGGGAATTCTAGTTGGCCGACAAAAGCGACGGAAAAGAAGTCGTAATAAGGGTAGAGTGGGCGGAGTTGAATCCAGCAAGGATACCGCGCGGGACGAGAAGGATTTTCCTTTGTTCTACCGACATCCGTCGGAGTTCGGTCGAAATCTGCTGGAAAAAGGTGGCACGGTTCCCAAATGCGATATTTCTTCGATTCGTTAAGCGGCGGCGCAGCGGCTAGAGGTTCGCGGGGTGCGCGTAACGTAGGAGAGCGTAGAAAATGCCGAAGGGATAAACGGCCGGGGATGTTTCCGGTTGACGCGGTGTATCGGCTCGCGTGGCGCGATTAATAAAGAGCGCGGAGCAAGAATGTCTCAAAAGGATTTGACGCGCGGTGAAAGAGAAACGGTCACCCAACGTACCGCGCGTCCTCGTAATCGGATCCGAGTATTCTTTTATATCTTCTATCGACGGACCATTCAGGCGCCGGTTCAGCTGCTTCCGGTGGGCGTTCACGTGAAAACGGGTTCGCGATTCTTCGAGCACCGGCCGAAATGCAACGAGCCAACCCTCCGCTGCGTCGCTGCAGACGTCCTACGGTAGCCAGCCAGGGAAGAAAGGAAGAAATAAAGAAGAAGCACAAAGAGAAAGGGAAAAGAGCGCGAACGGAAAGCGGGAGAAAAACGCGGTCCGCGTCGAAAGCGGCAAAGGGTGGCCGTGCAGCGCGTTGTTGCGCATATCTCAGGGGCGGAACCGGTGACCTCCTGCCGATGGGGCACCACGGGTACTTCAGGGTGCCCCTACATCGAATTATCGTCCCGGGAGGTGCCCTCCCTCCGCTCTCGCCCAGATTCGCTTCTCTTCCCTTGCCGGTGGACGCCGCGATGATTGCTGGTGTCTCGAGTTTCCTCTCAGCACGTGCGACCGCCTGCCAACGTCCCACCGTCGCATTTGCCAACTTATTGTCTTCGTTGTTTGCTCGGTTTGCTTGCGCTCCGTTCGCGCCTCGCCTCGCCTCTCCTCGCCTCTCCTCGTCGAGCGGGCTCGAACGTTGGCGGTCGGGTTGCTGGAAACGCGAGCGTAGGATAGGAGTCTCGTCCTGTCCGCGTTAATATTCTTGCGAGTAGAAGGAATATCCACGTGCCGAAAGTGCACGTGGCCGCAGTTAGAGAGGCGCAATTAATCTCGAGATTAAAGCGAGAAACTTTGACGGGTGTAATTGATGCGGAGAAAGGCCGTGGGGCCCGCAAAGGCAGAGAAGGTAAATAAGAATGGTAATTATTGTAATCTCGGCGCAGTGGGAGGACAGCTGGGAGGTCCTGCTACTCTCCTCGCTTCAGCCGTATCTAATATCGGACGCTACCGCGGAATTATCTTCTCGGGAGGTCCATTCCTCTAATTTGTATTATTATTTAAGTCGCCTATAATTGAGATTACGTCGCGAACGCGCGAGACACCGTTGTCACGCCTCGTATCCGTTAAAGTTAAACGGACGTCCGGAAAAAGATCCTCGCGTTCGCACCGTTCCCGTAACGTAACGCGTCGAGCGACTCACCGAGACGAAACCGAGTCGAGCGTCTCTCCTCGGCGAAATTGGCCATCGCTGAATCGACGATAAATTACTACACGGGGCACGAATTTTCCGATACTTTGCCGTCCATCCGTTCGCCAACGTATTCGCCGCTTATGAGCTGCATATTTCCCAAGATATCGTGAAAATGATTGCGCATCGACTATACATTCCCTACCTTATCATTTTCCTATTACGTGCAGTACACGGCATGCCGTGTTATCGCGAATACGATACGTCGACGGTAATTTCGTCCAAATACCGATGAATTTCCGCCGACGGGACGCAGCTGTGCATCGTCCGTCTTCCAATAAAACACGCGGTCGTTTTCCTATTGCATAAATTATTGGCAGCGCGCAAGCATACACGAGAAATGTATTTTCCGAGCATCGGTTTTACCGGCGAGTCGAGTGGGTCGGTGTCGGCTGGCAGTTTATTTACCTAGGAGGCAATCCGCCAACATGGTGGCAAGAATGGACGATAATTAGCGTGGGGAAATTAATAAAATTGGCAGCGGAATCGCGTGTCGCGATTCATCGTGGACGCGATTCGATACGTGCAAGAAGGTGCGCGCGTCTCAGGTGAGCTATCAGGTTGTTCAGGTATCGTCGTCCTGCCCCCGTGAACACCATTGGTTGAGAAAAGACCACGCCTGCTCACCTGCAACTAACGCATTTCATGGTGGGGGCAAGACTTACCTGAGGCTGACGTCACCGAAGTCACGCTACTCTTGCCACGGGTAGAACGCCGTCAGGGACTCGCCCGCCCGGTGACATTTTTCTCCCGTCTGCATCGGCCGCGCGCTTCCATCCTTCCCGCTTCCGATTAGTCCGATGCAAATTAATCGGCCCCAGCGACGAACTTTCACCCCGCTGCGCTGCGCAGCGCGCTCTCAATCGAGTCGCGACTTTCCGAATTTCCTCGCGAGAAAAGTTCGTAGCTCGAGCAAGGAAAGAAGCGAAGGGCAAATTCAGGTTGAAATTAAAGGCAATGGCTGTTGATTCAGGGAAAGTTGAATGGCGCGGAGGTACGCGTGGAACCCTAACGCGTATGAAAATTCATGAGCGCCTGAAGTCAAAGGCAGTTGATATCCATATTCAGAAAATGGCGTCGTTAACATTAAATGGGCAGCATTATGCGCGGCTACCAGCACCACCGGCAGCCTCGGCCGAAGAGTAGCGTGCATGTGCAACAAGCCGGTTACGACTCCCAGGGGTGGCGGCGCGGTGCGAGTAGGAACGAGGCGAGCAGGCGGACGTAGCCGCAACGCGGCGCGAAGCGAAGGTAGATACGTCGGCGTCTCTGCGGCGCACCGCGTCTCTCCACGACATTGCCGTTTGGCATGCGACGATAGAAGTCGCTCTTACCGCGCTATCATTTCCAGCCGTTCCATTCGAAAAGGGTGTGACTCGGGGTGTAATTTAAAAAAAGGAAACGAGAACCGATTACTTTGAGATTACCGCACAATACGTCGCCATTAACTCTCTTATCCTTTCACGGTGCGTGTACTAGACCGCGTACGTTACGTATTCCCCATCGCCACCGTGTTTTCGTCTAATATTCAATGCGGAGGCGAGACCAAGCCTTCCACCCGTCTATTACTCGCCGATCGTTTTCTTCGTCGCCGCCCACCTCCCATCGTCGCCCCTCTGTTCCGTTTCTCATCGTCGCGCGGTATTTCCGCCGCTGATTGCGCATTCCCTTCGTTCCAGCCACCTCTGTTGTCTTTCGAAACCTTTCCACGGCGACGAACGCCCACGTTCCTTTCCAATCCTCCACTTTTCTCCCGAGTAGAATCGTAAAAATCGTGGCGAAGAACAACGCGGTGGAAGGTGTTTCGGCAAAGAGCAACTCGCTCCAGTCAATATTGACGTATGCGGAATAGAGATAACGGAGATATTGGATGTTTCCGATGGATTCGAGGAACGGGACGAGCCTCTTTGCCCCTCGCGTCGCTCTTTTACCCCCCTTTCGGTAGATTTGCCTTTATAGTCAGAGCCCCATTGTGGCATGTTCGATGAAGCAAATGCACATCGGTTGCTCTTCGACGGGGCTGCCGCGTCCATACGTAAGCTTCGATACTTGGTCGCTCGCGTCTACGTGCACGCGGCGCGAATTTATCTGTGTGCAACGCCGTCCTGGTACGCGCTCCGCGCTTCGCGCTACACACCCTGCAGTGCGTGTATTTACATATCAAAGTGACGGCCTCTCGCACCCTACGAGCCAGCCCGTCGAATCCGCGCGCAACAAAATCGTCGTTTCAGACCGTCGCGTCGCGGCATGCTCGTTCGTGCCTCCGACATCCGCAACTTCCTTCGGAAAGATGCGCGCCTTTCGGTCTAGTTAAAATCTCGAGGGGATGATTGGAGAGTTTCGAGGCACGTGACTTCTTGGAGGATCGACTCGGGTACTAATTAAGCGGCGGACGCAAGGGTTCGGGACACAAAGATGCTATCCGAAGTGTATGGCGCCAAATGGTCGGGGGTTGGGATTGAAAAGTTTGAATGGGAGGTTATCCGGAGTGGATCGTTGGACGATGAACGGAGTGGCGCGTTTACGGCGCGCAGCAGTCAATAACATCCATCACCGTCTCACGAATTTGTCAACGCCGAGAGGCGATCGAGCGATTAGCTCGGGGGTGCCCGATTCATGGGCTCTCCCCATGGCTCGTACCTCGCTTCTCCTGGGTTCCCACGTTGCCAGGGCGCAGCATCACAATAAACACCCCGTCTCCTTTGATTCGCAGACGGATCGTTGCTAAAAGCGACGTCGGTTCGCTGCGCTAAACAGCCGTGCAAATTCTACGGACAGGCCCCGCTCGTCGACACTCCCAGCCTCGCGCGTAACTTTTTAATTCGTCTAATCTAGGCGCGTTGAAAAAAAAATTCCGACCGCGGCTCGAATGGAAGGGACACCCTCGTCTCGGCGCGGCTACGAGTTTCTCCGATTACAGCTTATTAGACAAGTTTTTCCAACGCGGGTATTTCCGTTGCACGCGTTCAATAGAATGGAAGAAAGGGCGGCGTCGAATTGCCACGGGCTAATCCATCGAGGCGAGCGTTCGATTTCCGACGCAAAAAATCGCCTACTCTGATTGCAAGTTTCGACGGAGGTAAATTAGTCGTATCGAAGGGGAAGGCGATAGCTGTTTCTGGAAACGTTTCTCGCTTTGACTCGTTGCTCGTTAAATCATCCTATTAGAAGGAGATTAGGCAATAATGAGAGAAAAATGCAAACACCCGTCTATGTATCGCATTAACGTAACAACGTTGCATCGTTAGCGTCAAGTTTAGTAGATCGGCGCATAAATCTAGTCTTCTCGAAATCATTCGCTGCAGTTCCGCGCGTGATTAAGGATAATTAACGGGAGCTAGGCTGCGGAGAAGTGGAAGCGGCGGGCAAGGAGAAGGGAACGGAAAGGTGTTTAGAAGTTGCCAAGGAATCGCAGTTTTTTCATATCGAAAATCGTGCCTACGCTCGAAGCGCGGTGAATTCGAACCGCGAAGGGTAATTTGCGGGAGCAGGTGCAGCGTTTGCAACGCACAAGTAAAACTCACTCCGTTGTATCGCTGAAAGGAATCCGTCGTCGCGGTGGTACCGAGCGACGCGAAAATCGCTACTTTGCAACTCTCCGCTAGATCGAAAGAAGAAGCTGCTATCGAAAGAACGAATGCGTGCCTCGAACCTACCGCAAACTTATCTCCACTTCTTCGGGGGCGCGTAAAACTTGCACGGGTAACGCGATTAGATTCCCGATATCGTTAAGGCTCGCGGTAAAAGTGGAATAACTGGATACCGAATCGGTTCGAGAGTTGCAGTTTCGTAACTGTATCCGCTATTCGCCGACGAATGTCGCGATATCGTTAGCCAGGTGAAACCTGTTCGAGGGAACGATTAGCGGAGTAGGACTCCGGGGACGAGGAGTGATCGAGGAAAAATTTCCCTGTGAAATTTTTCCGCCTATCGGCTAGCTGAACGCGGCGGCTCAGGATCACGGATCATCTCGTCGACCTGCTGCTTCGGGGTCAAGGTAGGCCTTCGCCAATGGGTTCCCGTCGATCGAATACAGAAAATCAGCGGAACGACTTAATAAGGCACGATTGCGGGACGATTGCTTCACCCCGCCGCTTTGTGACGATTTGCATACACGATTATAGACCGCGGAAGGCTGAACGGAGGAGAGGAAAAAAGGTTGAATTCCTTGGGAGAGGCAGGTCGAGGCGAAATGCCAAAAATGTAGCTATATCCGCCTGCATAGGTACGTACTGTACCTCTGCTGCTCGCGCGTCTCCGCTTATTATACCGCCTTCCTCGCTAAACTTTTCTCGACGAAGCTTCGCTGCGTTCCCACCAACGCGTATCATCGTCGTTACGCGTCGTGGACGCGCGCGAAGGTCGCGAACCGAATCGGTCGCGCGAACGCCGCGAAGAAAAAAAAAGTATCGCGGCAAGTTTGACGGGAAAGCAAACGAATTGGTTTCTGCTTCTATTTTCGAAGGCACCTTTTATAGAGGCCGCGCGTAGTTCTAGCCGCGGTTGGGAATCGGAGGGAACGACAAACGTTGCCGGCGTTCCAGCGGATACGCGCGTCACATGAATTAGCGTGCGAGGATGAGGTTTTATTAGATTCGCCAGTAGAGTAATAGCAGCTCGATAATTTGGTTGCGAGAGAAGATAATGGAAGGGAATGGCAGCGCGCCCGGAAAAGGACGGATCACAGTTGGTTGCGTTTCTACGACGACACGCGACGATGGCGCAACTTTGGATCCAGATTTTCCGTCGGTGGTGGTTTGGAGGGTTTGGCGAGAAAGCGAGCAAAGGTTGTCGAGTCGGGACCCCTCTATTCACCGAAGACGCGGCAAAGGCAGAGCTTTAATGACCGTCGGGGCATCGTTAACGTTCCTTAATTGCGAAATAATTGCGGAACCTAGCCCAAAGGAGACCGCGAGAGAGATCCCCAGGCGAGAGCGCGATTTGACGAAATTTATGTAAACGCGAGAAGAAAAACGACGGGTGGGCGCTCTCGCGATGATTCGTGGAACGCGAACGGAGCCGGGAACGAAATGCCGTAACGAGCGAACTCGTTCTCGAATTCCTTGCAGCGGAGGGTGAATCGAAGCGGCGGAGGTCGATAATCAATTACGTTGGTGAAACGTATACGGCGATTACGCGGGGCACCCGCTTGCGAGCAAATTTCAATTACCGTGCAACGTACTCGCGCGGTTCCTTCGCTCCCCGAGGAATTATCCGCTCCCCGAGGAGTCGACCGATTTTCTATCAACGCCACCGCGCCGGATCCTCCTCGGATCCGTAGCCTCGCGGTGTACAGGGGGCGAAAAAAGAGAGAAGCGCCGTTGGAGACCGTTGCGTGATAGAAAATGATTACTCATAGTTGTGCAACGAGCGGTTAATCTATGCAAAACAGGAAAACGAATCGCTTACCAGGATCCTCGGTTTATCGCGCATCGAATCGCATCCGGTTTCGGAGTCGGAGAAACGATTTTGCCGGGCGCATCGGCATAGCGGCGCGGCGTTTCGCTGCACGGACGAAGCTCGGCGTGGGTGGAAAGATCGGATTCTGTCACCCGAGGTGGCTCACGAGTCGGTCGGCAACATCAAAGACCACGAGAACGATTCGTGCGGGTCCATCATAAGCTTTCGCGAGCCTTCGGTCTCGCCTCGGATCGAGACGTGACGCGAGCGAAGCGATTTATTTGCCATTGCCGCTCCTCATTTCATGCGACGTGCCGCAGACTCCGTGCGATTCTTCGTTCTCGTTCGTCCACCGTACCTGACAAAGGCGGCACCATTTTTAACCCTTTCGACGACCCGGTTCGTTTCGACGGGTTCGCGATCCTCGAATCCGAGCGATTCCGCAAATTTCCTAACCCCGGCAAGCGGAAGAATTTCTGTTCGAAAATGGAGGAGAAACGCGACGAGTTTACGGAGACAGGCTTTCCGTGGAAGGTAGAGACGTTCCCGGAGGTTGCCTGCCAATTCATCCGAAGCAGTTGTACTCTTGCAGGCTTCTCTCCGCCTATCCACGCGACTCTTCGAGGCACCCACGAACACGAGCGAAGCCTGTAATTCGCTTGATGAGGCCGCCCGATCGCGACACTCCACGACAAAAATGTCTGCGCGAATCAAGGTTGAAGGCTTGGCAAACGACCGTGTCCTCCCTCTCGCCGACGACCAACCTTGATGGCTTTTCTTTATTTCAACCCCCGTACAATTTTCTTGCCCCCTCCCCTCGAAAACCGCGGCGGAGCCTTTGAGTGTACGGCTTTGCGCGAAACCGGACACGACTCGCCGAAAGAAATGGAAATTTCGAATCGAACGTGTCGCCGGTTCGCTTGTTTCTCCCTTAAATTTTTCGTGGCCGCTACTCTACAATATCTTCGGGGATGATCTCGCGTGCAGGTGCAGCTTTCGAGCGGTGCTGCCATCTCTCAGGTCGGCGTTTGAACCGCGGCCACGAGATTGGAGCAGCAGAAGAGGCAGAGAAAAGAAATTGGCTCTCCCGGTCGCCGTGGGTGCACGTGCTTTGGGAATGTTAATCGCCGGGACGACGACGAGTCGGCCGGTGGTCCAGCGGAACGAAATTACGTTTTCGGTTGCCGAGTAGAGTAGACCGACTGCATTGCGCGCATTAAGGTCATCCGATTCGTGAAAGTCTGCTAATGATTTCTTCCGTTTCTCCTTCGCCCCGTCCTCTGTACTCCGTCCCCCGTGCCCCGTGCCCCGTGCCCCGTGCGTGGAGAAGGAAATTTGGATGGACGACATTAGGACGGGAGCGCGGACGACGAAGCGCGAGAGCAATGGCCAGCGTTTTCGCAAGCTTGTTGCGTATCGGTCGGGCGCGTTAACGAGGATCGTTTCATCGACGATTAACCCTCACCCCGACTGACCCCTGGGCCAGTGTTTGCGGGCCTCTTTCGGAAATTGGTTCGTCGTTCTTGCCAATTTCCGTAGATTGCTCTTCCCTCTCGATCTTACCTCCTTCGCAGCCTTTTTTCTCCTCGATCAGCGTCGGCCGTCGTTCGCTACAAATTGTGTAAATTTGCCGGCTAACTATTTATCTTTATGACCTGCCGAACGGCGAACCCAACGTTTCTCGGGGCTCCCCTCTGAACGCGTTTCCGCGGATCGCCGAACTTCGTGGTCGTAACGTCCGTTAAGTCTTTTCTTTTCGGCGAACCTCGGTCTTGCCTCCGGCAAGCGAATTCTACGCGAATTTTCACCGCGATTGCGTATCCTTTCGCCGGGGCAATTTGTCTCGCTGCTTATTTGCTCCTGGCTACAGCTTCCTTCCGTTTTAAGTATCATTCGTAGATCGAAAGCGACGTCGATGCGTCTTCGACACGTGACCGATTTGTCAGAAGGTTTCAACGATATCCGTACCGGTGGACAATAGACGAAAAGAGGGCTGCTTTCGAAACGGGAGAAGAGAGAGGGGAGAAAGGGGGATTGGAGAATCGTTGGTCGCGAGACACCCTTCTGGTGACCCCTGCGGATGTATTAGCTTTATGGTGAGACGGTGCGCGGTGGTTGGGCCCGAAGCAAACAGGAAATAGCTCGGAGGTTGCAAAGATCGGGGTTGCTTGCGAACGTCCAGTTTATCGTCAGCCATTTTCTGGAGCGTCCACGTCGAGTACTCGGTTGCCACGGCCTTGGGCAGTAGTGGCCACTTAGCCGCTCCCTAATGATGGAAACGAGTTCCCGAGGGTCCATCGAGGACGAGGGATTCGACCCTCCGACACGGCCAATCGTTACGCTTATCCCGACCAAAGGATACTTTCCACCGGATGGAAAGGGGTGAGATAGGCAGTCGTAAAAATCTGCCGAGCTAGAAGCTTTCGCGAGAGGTGAAGCGTTTCTCGAATCGACTCTCTCGGACGAGCGAGAAGATATTCATCCCGGTTCGCCGGTACCCGCGTTTATATACGGGCGAAAGGAACACACGGTGGTAAACAGGCCTTCTGTTTAGTTACACGCGGAACTCGAGCGAAAGCGGGAGGGGTGCTCGGGGGCTCGAGTATCGGAACGAATGATATTTATCGAGCGGGCAAATGCGAAGTCTACCGAAATCCCAAGGGTGGTCCTAGCGTCTGTGCCCCTCGATAAATAATATCCATCGAGTGGTCATAAAGTGAAAATACTCGGACGTTTATCCGTGAGGAAGCCCGCGGGGAAAATGTAAACGCCTCGCGATTGCCCATGTTTTTTTACGACCGTGAAAGAAGTTTTCCCGGGTCGGAGTGGCTGCTCTCGAAAGCGGAAGGTTGCCTAATTTTTATTTACGACCGAAGAATCTCGCGCGTAGCCAATGGCGGAGGACGGTGAAAGGCCGAGACTGGTCGAAAACGCGGCTTAATCCCTTTCGTTTCCCATGAATCGGATCCCCGACGGTTCGCTCTGAATGAACCGAAGGTGAGCTATTAGCGTCCTGCTTGGCAGATGAATGAACGGTCGCCCTTTTTTCCATCCTTACGAGTCGCACAGGTTGCGTCCTGCTGAGAATCCCGCAGCTCCGATTCTCGCAGGTTGCTATATGTATCGCGATCTATCGACCGTCGATCCTAATTGCCCCTCTCTGCCTGCCGTCCCATCCCGTCTCCTCGTTCGTCCGTCGAATCTTTTTACGGCCGCGTTTGCGTAACCGAGTTCGCCTCGAACTTTGAAAATAGCTTCGATCGTTACGTGCTCGGATCATGATTATTACATACGGGGAAGGGTTAGGTTGCAAGCGTACGCGTACGAGGTCTGCTCGAACGAGCGTTACTTATAGTCGCGCAAGAAGCGTGGTTACGCGAAGGGGCTGAACCGAAGAGCTCTATTAAATTGTCCGTAATGAATGTGTCGCACGGATAAGTGCTCGGTAATGATTACCGGCAGATGAACCTCGGAGATCGATTCAGGCTAATGAATTCCGACGCTCGTAAGCGGTCTTTTTGCGCAAACAAATGTTACTCTTTATTCGCGGAATTAATAGAGGTGGGACTGGGTATCGGGAAACGTCCATTTCCAAGTGGGAACGCGGCGGCGCTATCGGGATGCACGTATCGACGTTAACGACGCGGGAATGGTACCGTATGCAACGGTACCTCTGCGGACAGCACGCTTTCTCGAACGCGGCTATCATCCTGCTCCGTAGAGATCTACCGAGCCACGCAGCCGTGTGCGTGCGGAGAAAAATGGTCGAAGAAACGGTTCGTTTTTGCGGCCAGACCGCGCATCCTTGAGCAGCGCGTCTTCTGTCGCCAGCGTGCAATTTAATGATCGTTTGGCAGATGAGAGGGCCGATAAAGCGCAAAGCCGAGTCGAAACTGTGGCTCGCGAGATGCACGCAGAAACGTTATTCGTTACGTGTACGCGGCGCACCGCGTACAGCAGGGTTGCGTGTAAAGAAACATATATTCTCCGATGATTTATCGTCCTCGGGATGAAGAAGTCAGGTGACAGGGCGCGAGGGAAAGAAGGGACGGGGAAAAAATGCAAGCCGGAGAGAGGCGGTAGCGCGGTGGAACGAAGCGAGAGTTCGCATCGTAGAGAGCTTATACTGCAGAGTCACTTGGAAAGAATCGCGGGACGCGTTTATCTTTACCCCGCCTCTGCCGTTAATTGCATTCTGTCCTCGCTCGAATACACGCTCGCCGTTCGACCCACCGTCCAGGAAATCCGCGGCTTCGAATCTGGAATCGCGAAGCGATCGCGAAGAATTTCATTCGTCGCCTTGGACGAACGCGAGCGAGCAGCGAAAAAAGCGTCGAGTCGTTAATAAGTTGGTCGTTCGCACTTCCAGAAACAATTATTCGGGATGGCTGTTCGCGCATTCCGTGCTGGTCCTGATGTATATATATCGGACGAAGTGCGGATATGCCATAAATACTCGGGCGAAGCAGTATATCTCTTTCGCGTTGGTCCACGCCCCGAGCACATGCTGTCGGAGACACCTACGGCCCCTCTTCTCCTCCAGGCATCTTCTCGAGCTTCTTCTTCTTCTTCGGCCTCGACGAGGCCGTAAACCCCGTCCTCGGATCGCCAGAAATCCATCCTATCCATCGCGTTCGCCTGGAACCTCGTCCCACGAATTCTCCACGGTGTCGAGCCGTTTGACACCTGACCTCACCGCTGTATCTTTCTTTCGCAAAGACGCCCATCCCCCATCCCCCGTCCATCGGAACGTATCTTAAAAACCAACCCCGCGACGTCTCTACCGAAACGCAATTGGAATCTCTCTTTGAATCGTCGATCGTTCGCCGCTCGGATGAAAAATACACGTATAATGGCAAAGCGTTTGGGCCGTTCTTAAAGACACCCTACGGATTCGTGGTTACTCGTTTGGACGTGGAATTCCTTAAAGGACCGTAAAGCGCAGATGGAGCGGAAAGAAGGACGCGCTTCCTCCTGACGGCCTCGCGACGGACTCGTAAAATAAGCCCAGCGTCGACAGAATCCGTTGGTTGGGTCTGGCCGAGGCGTTACGGAGGGACAACTTTATCGCCCGGTGAACTCGTAACTCTTGCGAGCAGTTCTTCACACGCGTGACACCGTACCGAGTCCGTACCCCTTTCCGAGACATTTTTACGTGCGATCGGAGACGCCCGATCGGTTATTTTCGGCACCGGTGCGCGCTACCGAAATTTCCACCGACCCGAAGCTTCTTCTGTGGTTAAACACGCGCGTATACGCCGCCGAAGAATGCACCAGCGATTTGACGGACGACCCCGATGAAGCGGCAATAAAACGTCCAAGCATCGGCCGATTCTTCTTCGGCTGGCCATTCACCGCAACGCATTGCCGCGCTAGATCCTCGCAACAGCCAGGAGTGCGAGAAGGACACGGGTTAGCCGCGTGAAAAGGGGCCGCATTGTCCGGATACTCGAAAGATTTTTCGACTCGTCAATGGATCACGAGATCGTGGCTTCTTTCTTTTGGGAGAACGCAAACTAAAAGGTATCGAGGCGACCGGGCAGGTTTTCCATGTCTCTCGGAACGATCGGAGGGCCCACCATTTGTCATCGGGGCGCATTATGGTCGCGCCTCTGTGCCACGAAAATACCGCGGCCAAGAATTCCTTCCTACCCTCTTTCCCCGTTCGGAAGGGAGAGCTATCCACGTCGAACATTGTTACTCGGTTTCGCACCGATTCGCTTTGATTTATGCATTCCGGCTCGGGCTGGAGCGGCCCGACAATGCCGAGGCGTAAAAGAAACCACGGAAACGCGCTCCTCTATTTTGGGGTGCGGAGTTGGGGAGGCTTGGTACTCCGGTGCCCCGGTGCCCCGGTGGCGGCACGAAACGAACGGCTCTAGGATCGAGCATCTGCCAATATTTGTCGTCTATTATCGACGATGCCTTGTAAACAGCAGTTTACGATTCGCTTGTTAAACAGCGCGCAACACGTGCAACGAGCAACGCGGATGGGCTCGGGTCGGAGAACGGCTCTCGGTTCTTCAGCATCCTTTAATTCTCCGGCAAACGACGACGATTAATTGCGCGTAAAAACGATTGAGTGGCGTGCCGCTAATACGTTGGGCTGCTTGGCTGCGTTAGCGTGGATACATTTGCCCGACACAGTGCTCGATACCTGGCAACGTGTACGGCTACGTGTGCGTTCTATATATTTCACATTTATTGCCGCGAAATCATTTACGTTTAACGATCCCTTAATGAAATACATCTTCGGATTATACCTATACTCGGCGACCATCTGTCTGCGGTCGTTAATGCAGCGCGACCAGACCAATCTTGGACTTTTTACGATCGTCTTGCGTCGCTTATTAAATCCACGGCGCGCTCGGGCGGCGACCGACTCCTCTCGCTCTTTTCCACGATCGTTAAACGTTTCTCGATTCCGTGGCGAGTGCTGCGCGGCGCGGCGGCGAGGCACGCCACGGCAGCCCGATACGCGTAATCGGCAAACGGAAGAAACTCTCGAAGCCAGATGAGCCTATCTGCGGTTGCATGCGTGTAACTCTCTTTCCATCCATCGGTCGCGCGCTATTATTCCTTCAGGCATATGTGGGACAGCCATTCAAAGGAAACGCTTCCGAAGACATTGACTGGCCGACGAATGCGTTCCTCCATCTGTTGCCATTGCGTTGCTCGCGTTGCCCTCCGAAGAATTACAGTTACCTTATTGTTGCTCCACGATCCGTCGAACAAAAACCTCCTCGCGGAGATGCACGAGGGAAGAGGAAGCCAGAGGATGCGCGTCTCTGCTGCGAGTAACCGTACGGCTCGTCGTACACGCGTACCGAGTCGATACGTAGCCCAGGCACGCGATGTCCACCGCGGCGCATTGTTCTCGCGGGACTTTCTTTCGCAACAGCTGCTATCTCCTCCTAAGTCGGTCCTTCTTTAAATACGAGAAGCTCCCATTTCTAAAGAAGGTGGCCGACTCGCGAGAAAGGGGGGTCTCGAATTGGGCGAGGAAGAATCGCGACCGATGTTTCCGCGTTTCGAGGACTTACGGGGCAGCCGATATCCTTGCCGTCGCGTTATTTATGCACCGGTGGAATGAGATATGCCGGGCACCACCCTGACCCACCTGGGGGCGGAATCGCCTCCGCCCTAGCCGCCCCCGGGCGTATTCGGGTCGCGCGAGTGCTTCGCGTTGCCGCAGGCTATCGTTCGACTCGGCTAACGACAACACGCCACGATATATCGCGGTCCCCGGTCCCCGATTCCGGCCTCTTCCAGCTTTCCTCTCCCCGAGGGGAGGAGAAGAAAATGAGAACCGAAATTGCGCCCAACGTATCGGATAGAGGCGAAGGGCTGGGTGGCGGTGCTGGGCGACCGGTTCCAGGCGCCATTACTTTTCCTCGGTCTCCGCGTATCCGGCGTTATATACGCCGAACAATGCCTATAGACGCGTAATGACCGGCCCGTATTGTGTCTCCTGGCGCGATCCCGTATGTCATAGGCGCGCGTCGTCAGATGTGCGAGAGCTGGCTCACGCTCACGCTCACCGCGACGGGGAAACCGCGTCTAGAGAATCGTGCTCGGTGAATGCAGCCTAGCTACACGCACGTATATGTACGTATGAATGCACGCGGGCACGCTTGTGAGCGTGTGTAGTACCTTTACCGGTACGTCCACGGAGACCTCTTACATGGCCATGGTTCAGAGGCGTGGTAGGTTCACTCCCAGGTGCGTCTCGTCCTGGGACGTACAATACCACGTAGGAAACGACACCATCGGACACGCCCCGATCCGCGTGCCCTAATATTCGCTCGTGTCGCGCCCCGTGTCGCCCGAGCCGCGCCGGGGTCGTCTGGCAGATGCACCGATACCGTCTACCTCATTTCAGACACGGCTTTAGACGTTGGAGCCGAGCGTATAAATAATTGGCCGATTCGGGAGCAGGCCGAGCTACGAAGCGCGGTCATCGAGGCGACGCGAGGGACGCGGGTGCCGAATTCGCGGCTCGCCTGGCGCAGCTCGTGAATCGCGAGCGAGGTTGGCGGCAGACCGCGAGGACGGGAAACAGATGCGACGAGCGTTGCGGTTTCGCGGCAGACGCGACCGCGACGCTGCAGATGCGGCAAAGATGCACGCGTATCGCGCGAGCATTGAGAGAGGCGACCGCGCGCACCACCGATCGATAAGAGGATCCACGGGAGGAAAGGATAACAAAAGGGTGAAGAAAGCCGTGGCGGCGAGAGTTGATCAATTGATACACATATGCGCAACCGCAGAGCATGCGAAGATCGGTCGCCGCATCCTGTATTTAGCCGCATCTGACCCAGTTCTGGTGGTCCGCTTCGGGAGCCGAAAAGCAGAAGGGAATTTGGATAACCGCCGACCTACCTTTCCACTTCAATGGCCACAGGGAGACTCGCCCGCCGGTTTCACATTATTTCCCCGGCGCGCGACGTTCTTCTTTTTTACCTTTTAAATTGGGCTAATCCCTCGAAGCGGAGGAACGCGACGCCGTGTCCGGGGGCCGGAGCGAAAGGACGCGTTTAATGCAAAATAGGCACCGCCGACAATAGTATTATAATTGCGCGGTTCTTTGTCGTCGAGGCATAACAGATTTCTCGGTGCCCGCCTCTCTTCTGTTCGCGGGCTCGAAGAACTTTGTAGATTCGCGAAAGTTTTTGACCCCGTTTACCCCCGTCGACGGCACGGCCAAAAAGAAGGAAAAGTTGTCGGCGCTATTGTCGAGTCGAGGCACTCCGGAGACGTTTCCCTGGCGAACAATTCCGCGCGGAACTTTTTCGCGAAACACAAAGCCCACGGATTAAACTTCTTCCCTCTGTTCAACTTTATTCCCGTATAGTTGGGCTTGCGGCGTCACGGGTATCGATCAGCGTGGCGAACGTGTAAAAGTTTCGCGAGTGCACCGCGGCGGCTCGAGGGAGAAAGAATTAGGGCGATTCCCGGGGACGGGAATAAGGTCGCGCGTTTTTCTATCGTGCCGGTGTCGCGGAGTCAAAGCAGATCGACTCGAGCGGGTGCGAGCGGTTGCGAGCGGTTGGCAGCGGTTGGCAGCGGTTGGCAGCGGTTGGCAGCGGGAAAACTAAGAGGTTGTCGTTTTCCCGCGGCACATCCGCACCGTTTGCGGTATCCGTTGGCGGGGTTGTTAGGAGCGCGGAATGAACGCGCGTGGAAGCGGGCAAGCGAATCGTTCACGACATCCGAAGCATTGTAGCGCAACGTGTCATTCCGGTAATGCGGCGCAAGGTACGAGCGTAACAATGCCGCGCATATAGACGTTTAATTATCATAGAGTAATGCGTCTAATGACATACATTAGTCCGCGAGTCGCCATATGGGGACCCTTTTGTTCGCCACTATATACGGTATATAATAATAGTCGCTCACGGAAAGAGTTGTGCACGCGCATGCGTGGCCAGGAGACCAGCCTCCTCTTCCCTTCGCAGCTCTTTCGGTCTTTCCTCTTCCCTCTTCGCTCTTCCCTTCCGCCGCATCGTTTCCATCCTTTCTTCCCTTTTCCACCTAGCGAACCGACCTCTAGCTCTCTCGCTCCCGATGCGTCCTTATGCCACTGTGAATCATTCCGCGTGCCACTGCGTGTCACTGATTACCGTAATCAGTTCGTTCCTGTTCCGCTATATCGGCCACTAATTATAATCATCGATTCCCCTCGACGTCACTTCCTCGTTTTCGAGCTGACCGCGATGTCCGGCTCCCGCTCGCTCTTTCGCGGATCTACGGCCAAACGGATTCAACGGAAAGCCTGTCATTCGTCCACGCTCGTCGCCGCAGCCCAGCCTACTCGCTCGCGTACGCCGCAGCCGCGAAACCGAGTCGCGAGCTCCAACTCGAGACGCGCTCGATTGCCTTCTGGTATCTCTCGATCGGAAAATCGCCACCCGTTGCACCGAAATTTACCCCGATACGCGGATGCAGCGAGAGCAGCCAGACTTTTCGCGGAGATGCTCCTCTCGAGCATCTCGAGTGCCTCGACCCACGATATTTCACGCGCTTCGTCGAGTAGAGGACAGAGCCAATGGGACGGAGTAGGTATATACTTCGATATATACTCTACTCGTTTTGTAAGACGAGCGACCGGGATCCGGCCACTTCTGTCCGACCACACGAGTGGCCTCCTTCGGTGCTCTCGAAAGTCGAGCCGGTGGGTCCGGCCGAAATAAAGGCAGCCGGTGGAAAATCCCAAACAAATCTGTTGTACGAATTCTTTTCCGCAACCGAGGGAGCTCGTCTTCAGAAGGATACTTGCCTAAGGATCGCTGGCAATAATTCTTCCCTCGAGATCGACGAATCTTTTCTCGCTCTCGTTCAAAGAATATCCATCGGACGATTTACCTGTGAATCAGGGACGCGTAGTCCTAGACGTTAACCGCAACGGATCCCAAAGGATCGTGGCAAAATTGTCCCAGGAGAGAGCAGTGCCGTACGGCGAATCGAAACGCGAAGAAGCTGACCAAGCTTTAAGAGCATCAGAAGAGCATTAAGAATCATTCTAAAAGAGAAGCGTATATATGCTCCCATAGATAGATTTTTTTTTATGCAACATATGTTGTTTACTATGTCAAAGTTCCTTGCATTAAGAGAACGAATTTCTTGTACGCGTCGGCCGAAATCCGACATACATATATTTGCACAGCATTGGCTCTAAGTCGTCGCTTGGATTACGCTTCGAGTAGTCTCTCTCTTTGTCGCCGCTCTAGCGTAGTTCGTCTTCTGAGAATCGCGTGAAATGTCACGTCAAAAGTAAGTTGCTCTGACTCACCGACCGGTTTTCGTCTCAAAATCACCATAAGAATTTTCGCAATAGCACGAGAGGCTCCTATTTCCCTCGCCGTGCTTCCAAGCTTCGACAAGCGTCGCAGCATTTTCCGAAACCCAAATATTTGCCGAACGCCGAGTTCGCGTTACGTCGCTGGACTACGGATCCTTGAAATTATAGATACACTTGCACGCGTATGCGGAGGCTTTACGAGATAGCGCCGACGTCTTTTACGACAGAATCGATGCATATTTGGCAGGCGTATCGAGGATTTGGAGCTGCACCCGCGGCAAATCGAAAGCAAACACGTGTCCTCCTATTATGGGCGACTAGGTCCCCGCCTCCCATTCATGGAATCGTCGTAGGAAAATCATTGCGATTTGTCGCGACGCTAGAGGGGTGCGAAACCGATATTTTGGGGAATCAATTATTATTTTCCCATTGGAAAATAGGGCGGAACGTGGAGGCGTGCTTTTTCATCGCGAAACGAGAGGGCTGCGACTCGCATAGAATTACGCGTACGTGGGACAGAGGCAAAGGCGGATATTGTACAACGCGAGATGTAAAAGTTGCTTTCGCGGGTACCCCTGCCCGCCTCTGCAAACAAACGAGCACGTTTTCCACGCTCAAGTTGCGCCAGCGAGGGAAAATCGAAGCGCGTTTTCCACGAATCGAGAAAGTACCCGCGCCTTTGGAAAATTACAGTGATTACGGGACTGCGACTGCGAGCCGTTCAATTTGTCGATTCGTTTTGGCGAAACCCTCGCAAGGTAGGAATTTCGTCGAGCGAGTTGCAGTCGGGTAAATGATAAGTGTGTCGTTTAGTCGATCGCGTTTTGCGGAACGAGGAAATTCGTTCACAAAAGTAGGTTTTTAGTTTCTTGCGAGAGGTTGGAAATTGAACGGTGGAAAGAGAGGCAGGTACGGCAACTAGTTTATCGCGCGGAGGTCTGCCCCGGCTAAACGACGCGGACTGTTTAAGCGGGCAACGTTTCGATTACCGGCGATCGAAATTGTTGTTCATCGGGGATATCGCCATTGGCCGGCGGTGAATGAAAACGAGAAGATCGTGCAGCGCGCGCGCGCGCGCTTGCCTACTCGTGTAGTTCTCTCGTTGCGCTTGGGACTCGAAACGACCGAGTCGATTTCGATTAATTCCATCTCTGGGAGAACGGAAATGGCATAAACAGCGGTACGGCGAAGGTGTGCGGCGTCGTACACGAGTCCGCTGGCAATCAAAGGTGCTTCGATCGACTGGCGTCGATTAGCGGAGGGCAGCGAGCTCACGGAACGCGTGCTCGTAGTTATGGTTATTCCAGGCCGAATGCTTTCTGCGTCGCGTTAACCGCGTTAGCGTATGCATAATCCGATACGCAGGGCGGGAACGGCGAAACGGTTTTGGGTAGCGTTACCTGTCGCGTCGAATCCTTTCGAGCTGGACGGAATAGTTTCCGACGTGGCCAGCGAATCGCGAAATGCGCGGTGACGCGCGTTAATCGCGACGAAAATACAAACAAAAGCGGCAGGTGGCGAAGTACAAAGAAGAGAAATGCTTTTAATTGCCGAACAATGAGTCCGTTGCGTGCCACACCTTCACGCATTGTCTCGCGCTTTAGCAGATTACTTACGGCCAGTGATCAGAGTCAATGTCGGTGACGACCAATGGAACTGCTCGACAATTAGCGGCCCGTGCTACCGGCAAATTGTTTTTACCGAGAAAAGTGATTGCGCGCGGAACGATGCCGCCCGGTAGCCTCTTTCCTTTCTCCGACCGTTGCCGTTCCCGCAGCAGCATTTCAGGGGCATTTCGATCGCTAGTCGAAAAGCGAGTCGAAAAGTGGAATAATACGCGATAGGCTGCGGCGCGTGGCGCGTCCGATCAGCGATTAGAAACGGTTGAGTGGCACTGGGCCGAGAACGAGAAGCGAGAAAAGAAATAGCATCGCGAAGGAAGGAACGGGTTGGCGGAATGGCGATTCGCGTTGCCGGTAACGCGGCGCGGAGCGGAGCGGCGCGGAGGCGCGGCGGCGCGGCGGTGAAATACGAGTTGCACGGCCGAGTGAGCTCATTGATTTCTAATTAACGGTTAGATGGAAGAACAATCGCGATATAATTTCTCGTGTCCGGTGGAATAAAAGCGGCGGCGGCGACAATACAAATTCCCCGGGGTCTCGGTGTGCTTCTCCGGGGAGAAGCATGACAGGGGGGCGTACACCGTTTCAGAAATTCGTCTTTGGGCCTGGTCTCTCCGCTCTTTCTCTTTCACGTGAAAAATGCCAGATGTTTCGCATGTGGCCGACGTAACGTGCAATGCCGTTGTTCCGCCTCTGTCACGGCAATGCCTTATTCATACGCGCGGCTCGGCGGCTCGGCGGCTCGGCGGCCGCGAATTCAGATCGAGCCGAGGCCTCGAGGCTGTCGAACCGCGAGCCACGCACACGATACAACGCACCGCGTTCTTCTACGTCTCTCCTCTCCTCTCCTCTCCTCTCCTTTCCGCCTCGGCTCTACCACTCTATACCACTCTACTCGACTCCGCTCCGCTCCACTCCAGTCCAGTCCGGTCGTTTCTTTCTTCCGGCATCGCAAAAACGATCGCGTCCCGTTTCTTTTTCTCTCCCAACGCGCAGGGTTCAACGACAGCGGATTCGAACGGCTCGCACCGGCACGGAATCAGCGATTTAATGGAAGCGATTTCGTGGAAGTCCAAGTCGAAACGGATCCCGAGTCGTCCCTCCGGTTCCCGTCGAGTAACTGTGAAAACCGCGATCGAATCCACCTCTTTCACTCCCGCCTTTCCTCCCCGGCTAATTGCGACCAGCCTTCGATCCTTGGTCCTAGCAACGCAGCCGCTATTTTTTTACGCAACTTTCCTACTCCCGACGTTCCCGATCAGGCAAACTCCCACTCTCGGCGTGCGTCCGCGGGGTGCTCGCCTCTTTATCCGTGGCATCTCTCCGCTGCGTTGCGTACTCGCCGGCGGAGAAGCGATGCCTCGTTATACCGAGACTCGTCTATCGGAATCGATCACTCGTCCGGTGGGCGTACGTTCGACGAGCGAGGTCCTCGAGGTTGACGCGCAACGTCCACCTGGCAACCTATAACGCCTCGGATTTATTCAATAACGACGATCGTTAAGGTCGCTCAGAGGGGGGCGGGTCGTGGCCCTTCCGATATTCGACGCCAGACACGTGCTCTTCTCCTCCGGCTTAACGCGCTTTCAACGCCAACTACCTCCTCCTCCTCCCAGCCTTCGTAACCATGGATCGTCTTCCGATATCCTTCCGATCCGCCTTTCCCTGTTTGTTTTTTCCTCGTTAGACCGCCGTCGAATACGTGACGCTTTAATTGGCGGAAGGAGCATCGTCGGTCCCGATCCCGTGCGCGAGCAACATTCGAGAAAGGGGATGATCGGCCGCAAGGGAGGTCGACGTAGGTGCGAATAGGCAAAGATGCTCGCGATGTCGCCATTTATTTGCCGCATCCGTTCGCAGGCGGTGGTGTTTGTTTTTTGGTGCGCGGTGCCGTAACACGAGGAACAGGCACTCGCTCGTGGCGAGATAAAAATACGGGCGAAAGGGTATTAGTCATGTTGCGATGGCCCGTGGGGTTCCGAGAGGAACGAGCCCGTATCCGTTCAGCGTTCTCTCTCTTTTTCGCGCAGGCCAACCCGTACGTGTGTTAACTAGATCGCCAGGAAGCGGAGCCGCTAAATCACGCGGGTTACGGGCAAACCCAGAACGGACCAGGACCGACTACCAATACGCGAACCAATTCACGCACACCGTTTCCAGCTACGCGCCAACTGCCGCAGCCCTCTCTTTCTCTCACTCTCTCTCTCTCTCTCTCCCTTTCTCGGTTCTACCCCTTCGCTTGGCTGGCTCTCTTTCGCTCCGCCAGCTCGTGTGTATATTCTGCCGCCGCTCCGGGCGCAGACGTATCAATTAACTCCGGAACTCGACGGCCATCTCGACTAATTTCCATCCATTCTCGACATACCTACTCGATGTGCCATGAAATTATCGGTCGATAGCTGTGCCCTGCAATCCTGCCACTCTTTTCCGCGCCTCTCCGCACCATCTAAAAGCCGTCTAATTTTGGAAAGCTAGATTTCTCGGATCGATAACTGCGAGCGGGTGAAAGCTTTCGAACTTGGACTACGGAAACGACGTGGACGAACAATGGAACGAGGACTCCTTTAACCCGTTGCACGGTTGGCAGCGGTGGATCCGTAGTCGCGTGCCAAGACGAACGGACGCTCGATCGAAATCGGTCGCGACCGTTTGCGAGCGGAGGGCGACACGGTTGCGTACGAGGTGTTAATCGACTTCCTTCGAAAGGATCATTTGTCGGATCGCAGAGCGACCGCGTTGGCAGTCGGTCGGTTTCGTTCAGCGGGAACGATTTACGAGCGGCGAGTCGACCATGCGAGTCAACCGGAAGTCGCGATGCCCTTTGTTCCTCTGCCCTTTCTCGCGGGCCCGGTTTGCCCCGTCCCAGGCTCTCCGTTTATCGCATTTACATTCTCCGTTCCTCGCCTCCTCGCCCACTCGTTCCCTTCAGATTATTGAATTAGATATACGAAGGAATTGAATTGATTTCTGACAGTCATCCCACGATCCGCCACGCTCGCAGCTATATCCTACACGGTGCCCGCGATATCGAATACGAAACGATCTTTGTTAACGAGAAAGCAGAGACGCGCGTTGCTCCGAAAGCAACGCGTGAGTTTCTCCTCGGATCTCCTCCGTCCCGTAGGCCCCGGAAGGTACGTTATTCGATCGGCGCGGGACTAGAGGAGAAAAGCGCGATGCACCGAGGCGCGAAACGTCACCGCTCTGTCGGTGCACGTTTGATGTTAAATTTCTGGAGCTGACAGACGACGCGAAAGCGATGTCGGTTAAGCGACAGGCTACTCGGGGTTACAGAAATATGATGTAGCGATTTGAACGCGTCGCGCGACAGTGGAGCGGCAGTGGAGCGTTATTCGGCGGGCTAAACATAGCTCGTTCGAAAGACGAGAAAGGCTTTTCCTACTCCGATCTGTTTCGGAGTATGGAGCGCGATTCGGAGTGGAACGCGATCGGTGAAAGATGACCGGAGGACTCGGGTCCGAATAATTTGATGGCGAATCGGCAGCGGCTGGTAATTAGTTTCGGCGACCCGTTTCAATTAGGGTAAATTCCCGTAACGAAGTTATTGTCGGACGATGCGGATTCACTGGCCGGGCGGCAGCAATATACGGCGTCACCGTCTCCCTCCGCGAGTGTCGTATGAACCAACCAGATACTTTAATGACCTTTAACGACGAGCAATTAGCTCGAATCGGACCGGCGCTGCGACGCTATCGGTTTTGCGTTACAAGTCCTGACCAACGCGCCCGTGTCCGAGTTCGTTACGGCCAAGCGCGTAATCGATCGCCTTTCTCTCACTTCGCCGCAGCTTTCCCGATACTTACCCCCTCGACCAGCGAAGCTGATACCACGCTCCTCTGCTGCGACTTCCATACCTAATTTTACGATAATTTACGCGCGATCCGAACAAGCTTTCGAGGGCTGTCCACTCGAAGCTGAAAGCTAGAGACCGCGCGATAATCCGGTCGAGCCGTGCGACGATGGAGAAGTCGAAAGATACGGAGCCCTTTGGACTTTGTACGGCATAGTTCGGAGCGGGTCTCTAGACCCTTGGAGGCTGAGCGGCACTTTGGTAACAAGACTCGTGTGCCTTTCGGGGGAGCTGCACGTGTGTATCCGAAGTTTGAACACGCGCGCGTGTGTTCCTCTGGAAAGCTTGTACGTTGTCGGTTCACGCATGTGTCTCGTTCGGTGGCCTGGATAGATTGTCGTTAACCACATGCCCCGGCCTCGTTAGCCTCCTTTATTAGATACGTCGTTGAGTCGCGGATCAGGATCGTACGACAGCCTAATCTGTTCGCTCGTTACGCGCCAGATTACCGGCCAGGGTTTCCGTTTCACCGTAGATCCGCAGATACTCGCCCGGTTATCGATAACGCGCCAACCGCGAGCACACCTCGCTCCTCGAATTCGGTACGAAGCGGGCTTGGAACGCGAGTCGCGTTTCAATCTTCCCTGCGCTGTCCGTCAGCCACGGTAGAAGGATAATTAGAGCAAACGTGGTTTATCTAATTTGGAAATATTCCGAGCGAGCGGATGAACGCGGGGCTTTCCTGCGCGAGCTACAAAAGGAGGAGAGAAAAGGAAGGCGGGACAGCTTTTGTTAATCGGAAACCATGGTGTTCTGGAAGCAGGTCGAGTCGTTAGTTTCACGAGGTTTGTTAGCAGGCCTCGTAGGGTGGCCAGAGATACTTATTGCGAGGCTTTCGGCTTTTCTCTCGATTCCGTTTTTACTGTCGCCGACGTCAGAAACGGTGTGGTGTTTCAAAGCACCCCCGTATTTCATCCGTAGTTGGCCTTTTCTCGTATCTCCTTCTCCTTTCGATTGCGTACCCTTCCACCCCGTTTGCCAGTTGTATAGAGCATCGTTTGATCAGCCACTTCGCGTCTGATCGAATCGATGTCTGAACCGTCCTACGACAAATCTTCGTGCATCCCGATTAGAGCAACGCGATCCGATTCGTCCACCGGTACTCCAGAACCATGGAAGATACTGCGTTATACCTACTCTTGTTAATTACGCGATATCCTTGCAAATTAATTAATATTAAATGTATCCGAACGCTTGCGCTGTAACGCGATACAAGACTTTAATTCTGTATTAGTAAGAGTGAATAAAGAGTCGTGATGCAAAGAAAACGTGTACTCATTGCAAAAACCTTGAATAACCGCAATGTCCTTTTCCCTCCGCTATTTCCTTAGCCGAACCTTTCATTAGAGCCAAACAATTAAGAAACTTCCAACGAGCGAACTATGCAAAGCAAAGTAAAAGCGAGTCTTTGAATTGGCGGGGTATTGCTCCCGAAGTGGGAGAAGTTAGAGCCCGAAAAATTCTTGGAAATGACGTCATTTTCCAGGAATCCGCGAAAACCGCGAAACCTCCGAATACCTCTTTTACGATTATCTTCTCCTAATACAAAGTCTCTAAATTTTGCCCAAAATTTTCGATACGAGGCCGGAATCAGTGAAGCGTGAAATTCTTGGAAGTGACGTCATTTTCCAGGAATCCGCGAAAACCGCGAAACCTCCGAATACCTCTTTTGCGATTATATTCTCCTAATACAAAATCTCTAAATTTCACCAAATATTTTCGAAACGAAGCCGGAATCAGTGAAGCGTAAAATTCTTGGAAGTGTCGTCATTTTCCAGGAATCCGCGAAAACCGCGAAACCTCCAAATACCTCCTTTACGATTATATTTTCCTAATACAAAGTCTTTAAATTTTACCAAATATTTTCGAAACGAAGTCGGAATCAGTGAAGCGTGAAATTCTCGGAAATGACGTCATTTTCCAGGAATCCGCGAAAACCGCGTAATCTTGGAATACCTCCTTTACGATTATATTCTCCTAATACAAAGTCTCTAAATTTTACCAAATATTTTCGAAACGAAGTTGGAATCAATGAAGCGTGAAATTCTTGGAAGTGACGTCAAATTCCTGGAACCCCGGAAACTCTTGTTCTTGCTTAGAACCATCTTACTCATGTATCCCCACGATTGTCTTTTTGCGACGTGCTGTTTTAACGCATTTTTTAACGAATGCGTAATGGGAAGGGAGTTGGATGGGGCCATAAATGATGACGCTTTAAATCGGTTTACTTCACTTTATTTCAACCACTTAATTGTACATTGCTAATTAATCAACGAGTCTACTTAAAATTATACATATACTAAAAGGGGAGGACAAGGTGCTCGTGTCTGATGACTCGTCTCGGGTTGACTTCCGGAAGACCTTCGCCTTCTCGAAATGCCGGAATGTCCGGCTTTCACGCAATCGCGTTGGTAGCGGCACGCTGCGACAGAAAGAAACGACGATTAATTCCAAGCTATTAAATTATCTACGTTACGTGCGCGAAGCGTGCAGGAGGAATGCCTGGGGTGTTTATGAGAGACGAACGAACGGTAGTGGATATACACGTATAATGCGATCGCATAGAGGAAATAGATGTCGCTATCCCACTCTATTAAAATCGCGTATAGCTTATAATAAAGTTTGCAACTCACCTCTAACGGCGCTCCGATTTACGCGCGGGGCTTTGCTAGCGATGGCAAACGACTGCGGCGTGGATTTCTGTAGATCTGGCTTAATATTGCAAAGGAATCCTTAATGGCATAGCATGGGGTGCAACAGACGTGCTTGGCAGTGCAATGGAGGCGAAGGAAACGAGCGAAAGCGTGCACGCGTGGAGGAGAGCGACGAACAAATGGCGCGATGCTATCCAAGAATTCGAGAGCGGTGGCCGAGGAGAAATATCTTTTTCCGTCGAGTTTGGAAGCTTTTAAGCGAACGGTGTACGGCGTACTGTGTACTGTGTACTGTTTACTGTGTACTGTGTACTGTGTACGACGTACGACGTACGGCGACGGTCGTAAAGGCGCGATGATCTGTGGCCGGAGAGGGAGAGCAGTGGCTGGTACCGAGGGGGTCGCAAATTGAATAACAAACGTTCACCCTCGTTGGTTAAATCACCGAAAAACCATCCCCTCGCTTGTAGACAGTTCCGCGTTAACCGCACCCCCCGCGGATCGCAGCGTCGCGACGCTTCAGACCCTCCACGGCTGCTTTGCATAACGATCTTATTTCGTAATCTCTGCCATATTGATCCGATTTAGAGAGCGCATCGCAACGAAACCGGGGACCGTTTATGGCTCCTCGCAACGGCACTGTCTGCTGTCGTTGTCAGATCGTTCAATTTTCCCCGCGCCAACTCCTTTCCTTCCGCCTAATTGCCGCACTCTTCCTCCGAACCAGCCGGCGCTGCCTTTTTCCCTCGCTCGCCTATGGAAATCGCGTACGTGTTTACGTAGCTTGCTCGAACGATGGAGGAGCATATATAGCGAGGCGATGCAACGACACGCGATTAAAAGGAAATTACGCGCGGCGGACGTTCGGGGGCCGAGGGTAATTAAATTTATCGAAGCTTATAAAGCTGCGTGTCGCGTATATACGTCATTATTTAGGCATTAGCGGAGGAAGGTTGGGCCAGGCTCCCGACGTAGCCGAGTCATCCTCGGTAATAACGCGCGGAGTGCTCGTATACGTAGCGAGGCGCTCTCGGGACCGGCAGAAATAGGCCAACAGGAATGTATCGGGGAGTAGATAAAAACCCTTTTCGGGTTAATCAAGGTAAGGAGATCGCCGAGCGAAAAAGGAGAACCGCGCGGACGATTTGCTTCGCGGACCGACAAAGCCACGAATCGCTGGCTAATCATTTTAATGCAAATCGCGCGTGCAACCAAGCGTCGATCTTTTGTTTCGAGTAGCGATTTTCGGGCGCGGAGATTGGGAGATGTCGATCGGGATTCCGATGCCGCGATGCGATGGGGCGTAGAAACGGGTTGCGATCGCGCGAACAGTCGAGAGCGACTGGAGTGGAACTTACTTTGCCGTGGACTACGGTGGAACGGTATCGAGAGAGAAGGTCCTTCGGTGATTGTCGGAGGGCGGAGGAACGCGTCGCGTCGCGGTGGTCCAAGGATGGCGGTGCAGCTCTCGAAAGCCTGAGAAGCCTCGAAAGCCTCGAAAGCCTCGAAAGCCTCGAAAGCGTGACAGCGGCAGGAGCAAGGGCAGAGCTAGGGGATGATAGACGTTTAGTGGAGAACACGATCACGAAGAGAGAATCATCCAAGCACATCGTTACTCACAAAAGCATCGTTTATTTTCTCTTTATCTCTCTTAAAATGAATTTATAATCTTTATAATAATACATCAATAATAATTATTAATAATAATTAATAATAATAATTAATAATTAATTAATTAATTCGTAATAATTAATCCATAATATCGTGATACCAAGATCGAAGGGAATCGTCGATCGACGCGGGGATCCGATCCGAAAATCAAGTTCCAAACGCAAACACACGCCGGGGAAACGAATCGGAAACGCGACAATGAAAGTGCAACGCGTTCTCGTCGCGCGATTCGCGTCGTTTGGAACCTGCTCGGAGAGAAACCTGTGAATGCCGTCGGACGAATCTAGGATCGTACGCGCGTCGTTCGTTGAGTCGGTTCCTGGTCGCAACGCCTCCGCGAGTGCCGGGGGCACCGCGCGAGCGCGAGAACGATACGATAGCGCGCGTCGCTTGTCTCCTATATATTTTTTTTGCTCGTGTGGTTGTGTATGTGTGTGTGTGTTTGGGTGGGTGGGTGGGTGGGTGGATGGGTGTCTACGTACGTGTGAGTGTATGGTACAGCGCGACAGTGCATTTATATAGAATTTTTTTTACACCGCTTAACATTACACCGCATAATTAATATAATATCTTTCTCACGCGCTATGTATAAGTATTTACAAGTAACAAAGAGTCGGTAGAATCGGGTGCAAGGGATTCGAGCTGCCGACGAAAGGGGTGGAGCGGGCGGGCAGCGACCAGCTGTACAGAGATTCGCGAAGGCCGGAATCGTGGAAAGGCGTGGAGAATCGAAGAGCGAGGCGAAGAAGCGTTGCGTTGCTCGCTGCCGCCTTCGGCGGGAAAACAGGGAGAGGGTTGATGCTAATGGTAAGTGGAAAAAGGAAGTGGGGGGTACATAGGAAAGGCGAAGCGTCAACCTAGAGACTATGTACAGGCGCGGGGGACGAGGGTGAGGGAGTCTGCGCGGTCCCCGGCGTGCCAGGATTCTGTTGCACGGAATAGGAGTTGCTCTGACGCGAGTGCTGTTGCTGTTGGTGTTGGTGTTGATGGTGATGGTGATGGTGGTGATGATGATGATGGTTCTGGTGTTGATGGGTGGGATTGTTGGGGGGACCGGACGGGGCTGGAGGGTGATGGTGAGCGATGGTCTGGTGAGCGGCGTGATTCTGGACGAGGTTCAGGTTGAGGGGGTAGGATAGGGGGGAGCCCAGGGCCGTTGCGGCAGCGGAACTGCAGGCACCGGCTCCGGGCCCCACCGGGCTCAGTGCATGCTCATCCCCGCGTGCGGGTGGTGGGCCGCCGCCGCCGGGACGGATGTTGCGTGATGATGAGGATGGTGCATTAGAGGAGGGAGATGCGGGTGGTGGGGATGGTGTGGGGTCAGAGGCGGCGGGGTCATCTGTATTGGGGTCATGGGGGTTGTCGGCTGATGGCCGAGGTTGGTGGTGGTGGTCTGGGATGTGGTGTTGTTGGTGGTGTCCTGGCCCGCCGCCACCGCCGCTGCCGCTGCCGCCGCCGCCGCCGCCGCCGCCACCAGAGCCTGCTGCTGCTGTTGCTGCTGCTGCTGCTGCTGCTGGGCCTGAGCCGGCTGGGCCGGCTGCTGCTGCGGTGGCTGCTGCTGCTGCGGCGGCGGCGGCTGCGGCTGCGGCGGCACCGAGCTGGAAGTGGGACTCTGCTGACTCCCGTTGTCCTCGCTGTCGGAGCAGGACTCGGCTGACGAGCTCCCCGCTCCCCCCTTGCCCTTGCTGCCGCTGCTGCTGCTGCTGCTGCTGTGGGTCTTGACGTGCTTCGCGAGATGGTCGCTGCGCATGAACCGCTTGTTGCAGACCGGGCAGGCGAATCTCTTTTCGCCGGTGTGGGTTCGAAGGTGCCGCTGCAACTCATCCGAACGTGTGAACCGCTTGCCACAGAAAAGCCAGTTGCAAACAAACGGTCGCTCACCAGTGTGCCACCGTAAGTGGGCCTTCAGATGCGACGTTTTCCCGTAGACCTTACCGCAGCCGGGTATGTGACAGCTGTGGATGTTCTTCTTCCTGAGATGTACGCCGGCCGGACCGAGTCTCTCGGCTTCTTGACAATTCGGACAGTCGCAGGTGGCACGGCCGGTGTAGCGTCTCTGGGAGCGCGGCGAGGGGGCTTGGCTGACTCCGCCAGCCCCGACGCCGACGCCGACGCCACCGCCGCTTCCCTGAGGGCTCCCGGCACCGGCGCCCGCGCTAGCAGTCGCGGCCGCGTGATGGTGCAACCCGAAACCGGGCGGCCCTCCCGGCAACATCGATTTGTACGTGTCTTGAAGGAGATTGTGGCCGGCGGTGGTCGCGGTGGTTAGCAGATGATTGCCCGCCAGCGCTAGGCTGGTCGAGTAGTCGGCCGAGTAGTTGGCCATTTGCGCGGCGTGCACGCCGACGCCGACGCCGACGGTGCTGCCGACGTCCAGCCATCCGCCGGCTGTCGCGGCCCCGTGCACGTCCCACCAGCCGTCGCTGGCTTTGATACCGCCGTGCGTCGCGCCAGGCATCGCGTTGAACGGCCACGATTCGTACGGGTGCCGGCCGTACACCGAGCCCAACGTAGCTCCTTCCACCTTTCCCAGCAAGCTGCTCTGGTGATGATGAGGATCTCCGGCCGGTTGGGCGCTAGCCGTTCCCGGAAAGTATAGATCGCTCCCGTATTGGGGCGCGGTCGAGGCGCAAGAAGTCACCGGCGCTCTCGCGTAACCACCGGTCGTGCTCCCGGCGCTGCTCGTCGCCGCCGGTCTTTGACTGACTCCGGTCGTCGTGCATCCGCCTCCTCCTCCCCCTCCTCCTCCTCCACCGCCTCCTCCGCTTCCAGTCGAATGCTGCGGCGAGCTTCCGCTGCTCTGCGGACTCTTCTTCCACGGGTGGAATCCCTTGCCGACCGCTGCGTCCGCCAGCGGCGGCGGGCTCTTGCTGCTCAGCTTGTTGCACTGAGCTGCCAGCATCGCGAGCGGCGTACCCCGCAAACCCGGATGATCCTGAAACGAGAAAAACGAGCCGACGGATTACCACTCGGTTCGCTGCAATCTTTCTCCGCTCGCGTCCGCTCCGCTCCACCCCGCGCCGCGCCACGCTGGCCATGATTTTATTACAGCGAAACGCGTTCCCGAGCAGGTGTTACCTCGGAATTACGGTCCGCTCTTCCGATACGATTACGCAAGCCGATAATAACGAGTTTCGGTGGGCTTCGCGAATTAGGCGGCCGCGTGTATATCGATCCTGCCCGAAATCGCCCGGCCGATTGAGACGCTTTCTCAAGGTAACACAGCTCGTAATATCGAAATCCACCGGACGCTCGATGCGGCCATAATCGCGGCTAAATCGACCCAAAAAAGAAACCGTGCCGCTCGCCACCGACCAGCGGCCAGCCAGCAGCGAGCAGCCAGCAGCGGCCGCCGGAACCGAGGCTTCCCCCGAGGGTGTATAATGACACAAAATTGCCGGTCCTATGCTAGAACAGAGGCCCAAGATTGCCCCAAACTATCCGGGCTAGGGTGAACGCAATCCGGCTCTCCTTTCGCGGCTCTGCAGCCAGCCAACTCTTTTCTTCGGCTCCGCGCTACGACGACGACGACCACGACGACGACGACGACGACGACGACCAAGGCGACTCGGTCGCATGCAAATCGCTGGGACGCGGTGCCGAGAGCGCGGCAGAGACGAGAGAGCGCGTCGTCGGTGGCTACCGAAAGGCTGGAGGCTGGGAAGGGTCCGAAGCGGATTCGGACGTGGAAAGGTAAAGGCAAAGGGTCCGCGGAAGCGGCAGGAAATTAAAGTCTGGCGGGCCGCGCAGCCATTAGCAGCCGGCGCCATCGAGGCGACACGCCCCCACGTGGTTCAACCTTGCACCAACACCGACCAAAGACAACGGGTGCGCGCACCCTTCGACGATAGAGACAAAGAGGGACGGCGAGAGACAAGGAGAGAGAGCCCTACCAATCCGTGGTCACCCCGTGCTGTAACTTCGGGCAAGGTTGCCAGGGTAATAACCACGGTTGCGGTCATCAGCCAACGTCGCGCTCTTTTCCCGTTCCGCTCTTTAAAAAAATCTCCCGGTCGTTCTACCGAGGGTCGTCGATTCTGTCACCCCGTCGCGTCGCGTCGCGTCGCGTCGCGTCGGAGGTTTTCGCGCGCGTACCTCCGGTGCCTCGTTAGCCTCGCTTCAAAATTTCCATCAACCCCAACGATTCTCGAAAGGGAGCATCGAGACGACGATGGCCCTCGTTTCGCGTCGTCGACGAATCGGAAGGTGGCTGCGAGTTTTAGCGCTTGCTCGCCGCCGGCTTCTCTGCCAAGGGTTGGAAGACGAAATCGTCCTTTCGGGACGGAAAGTTAGGGTGAGAGAGAGAGAGAGGGAGATCAGAGGGATGGAAAGGGGAGAGAAAGGGCGAGAGGGCTAGCCCGAGAGAGGGAAAGAGGAGAACGGGAGAGAGTGAGAGAGAGAGTATTTCTCGGCCGGTGGTGTACGAGCCACGCCCTCTTCGAGCTTCGTGAGTGCAGGTTGTAGGCAAGCTACGTATTGATCCGCTGGAACGATATGACAGTGGCCCGGTGGAGACAACGAAGTCTCTCAATTAGCCTGCTCTGCCTTCTTTTCTCCACTCTATATCCTCGTCGCCGTCGCCGTCGCCGACGCAGCGCGCCGCGCCGGCTGAATAGGAAATGCTCGTTCTACTTAAGTTGGCGCACGGCTATAGGTCACGTCGAGCTCGCGAGGCGCCGAGGGGATAGACGATCGAAAAGGCTCGGTATCGCCGCGGATGACCGTTCGGATGATCGGCTAACGAGAACGCGAGAAGCTCGTTAATACGGCTATCGATCGCGACGCGACACTGGCCGGTAGTTTCGACTGGTCTGTAATTAGAGCGCGAGAAACGAAAAGAATCGGTCGGTGGTTGGTGGCAAGAGAGCACGAGCACGGGCGCGAGGCGACTCGGAGTCGCCGCAGCGCGGCGGTACGCTCCGATAGCTCGCACCAGCCTACCTATACCTGTCCTCTGTCGATAGTCGTGATTCTTCGCGAACCGTAAATGTTTTATGCATGCTACGCACGCATACGGCGCAGGGCGCGCTCCTTTCTTTCGTTTGTCGGGCGAGCTGCAATGGAAACGGTACGTCCTGGCCCCGTGCGTTGAACCGAAGAAAAAGACGGATCGCCGCGCTAATAGAGGAAAGCCCGCGAAGCGTAAAGCATGCGTGCGCGAGCGTTTCGCGACGCGCTGTCGGCACGGTTGAAAGAGAGCGATCGCGGCACGGGCACGGCTAGGATCCTTTGTTTTAGCCGCGTGACGTCACGCCCATCCTAGCCAGCTAGGACTAATAACGCCTTCGGCTGTTCTGTGCCGCGCATAAATTAAAACCGGGGAGCTTCGTCGACTGCCTCCTTCTTTGCCTCTCTCGACTGGCCACCTTCCGAGAACCGCGCAACGCCAGCCGAGCCTTTCGGGGGATGCAGGTCGTCGTAAAGTTTCAACAATGAGCGGGTCAAACGTTTCGAAGAAGTCGAGAGGAAGACGGAGAAACCGGTCGAAGGTTTGCCGATGGTCGATCCGGAGTCTGTCAATGTTCGTTGCGCGAATGTTCCGTTCGAAGGGACCGGGGATGCGTGTCGAAGCGGGCCGACAGTGTGGCGAATGAGATTCATGACGCGTCCAAGGAGATTCATCGATGGCGGCGAGAGCTGCCGCAGGCCGGCGAGCAAACACCGCGGCGATATTAGAATTTCGACTGCTCGTTTCGGAAGCGCGAATCGAGGCAGGATACGGAAAGAAAACGACGGGGCTGGCGAACGGGTGAAATAGAAGGAGAAAGAGAGAGAGAGAGAGAGAGAGAGAGAGAGAGAGAGAGAGAGCGGTGGGTGTGGAGCGCGAAAGAGCAAGAGGCACGCGACAGCTGGACGCGGAGGGCGGGAAGGGGGTTGGCAGGACAGGCGAGCGACAGGGCGAGGGTGCGAAGCCGGTAAACCGTAGGGTGTCGATCCAACTGGGCTTGCGGCAAACCGCATCCGACGTCTAAGCGTGGAGGTTCTTCGGCTGGGCGAGCCGGTCGGACGCAAATAGAGACCTCGTTTGTTGGACGATCGAAAGGCCGGCGAATATTCGAATATTCGAATAGATGGCTGGCAGGCACGCCGAAAACACAATTAAAGGGAGTATCGAGGCAAAAAGCGGAGAGAAGGTGGCGGGTCCTCTTTGTCGGGTAATAGAGCTGGACGCGAAATTAGTCGGCGGTGTTTTCTGGTTTCCGTGTAAAAAGCGTCGGTCGTTCTGGAGAGGCATTGACCGGCCGCGGCAGCTCACTCCGGCACCTGCCTCGAGCTGCCTCTGATTGGATCCACCTGCGTCTCTCCGTCGCGAGAGAGAGCCTGCGACCCTGCCAGCGGTCCGCTCGTTTTTCCTTTTCCGAATCGCGGGATTTCGACTTATCTCCGGTTGCGGGTCGCTTCGCCGATATCCAGCTCGCGAAATACTCGTAAACCGTGCAGTAAAGCTTTTTCGTTTGCCGAGCGGTGCGTCGTATTGCCGCGAGCAACGTTATGCCTCGGCGAACGGGCCACGCGCAATCTTAATATCGATCTGCTTCCTATAAAAGCAACGCGGCACCGGTTGTAAAAATAAGCTCTTCCGTAACAACTTGGCGCGGCAATAAAAGCGGCCGCGAGAGATTAAATTAAAGCGGGCGCGTACGCGCGCCTACCTCCGCCGCTCTTCTCGTTCTCGTTCTCGTTCTTCTTCTCCTTCTCGTTCCCTCGCGAGAGAAGCGTTTCGCATTTTTCGTTACGTGCTTTCTCTGGCCACCCAGCGAAAAATGCCCTCCGCGTGGACGCGACCCTTTCGAATACGCGGCACTCGCAGATCCCCGCGATATCGTGCCTCGCTTCTAATGCTAATTATTTGTTTATCGGTCCTCGCATGCAACTCCACCGACACGCAGACGTGTCTCGATAAAACGTTGCCGCTCTTGCCCTTTTCTTTCCCTCCGCGCGGTCAACTCATTCGCCGTACACACCGTTTGCCTGCGAGATGGTGACCGCGATTACGGAAACGACTTCGGAGGGAGGTTTGCTTCGCGACGAGACGCGAGACGCGAGACGCGAGACGCGACGGTGGATCTTCCTGGTCTAGGAAGGAGAGGTCGAGGAAGGGCAACGTTCAACGATTGAGCAAAGGAATTAGGAATCAGGCTGGGACCGGCGGCGTCGTTTGGCGTTTGGCGATTGGCGTTTATTGGGAAACGAGAGATAGAGAAGAAGAAGAAGACCGGGCACGATAGAAGCTGGAAGTTGGAAGACGGGATTAATAATTTTATTCATGAGTAACCGAGGCTGCACCGCGACCAGAGCAGAGCCTCCGTTAGTTCCCACCAAACGGCAGCTACCTGTTATCCTCCCTTCTAAATTATGTTTTTTAATTAAATCCATCGTGAGAGAGCGACTCGCCTATCTCTTTTTAGCCCTGCGCGGCTCTTGCTCCGTTCAGTGTGCGCGCGGCGCGTTACGAAAGGTCCGATCGTATATCCGAAAAAGTCTACCTCGCTGTAACCGTGGCCCGGGGCCAAAACAGGGAGCTACCCAAATTTATTCGGCTATCGAGCGACCGGAGGGAACACGGAGAGCCTTCTTCTGCTTCTACTTCTTCGCCGTCCTCCTCTCTTTTTGCTCTTCCGTCGTGTTCCTCGCCACCGAGTTTTTTCGCCTCCGTAGATAGACCCGGTCCCTCGACAAATTTCAAATTGCCCTTGGACCTAATGATTTCCGGGTATGGAATAGGGCACCCGCGTAATCGACTCGCCCCAGCGAGCACCGTTTCCAACCGCTCAGCGATCGCCGCCTCCATCGCCTCCATCGCCGTCGATTGAATTTTTCTCCAACAGCCACGACCGGCTACCGATTCATTAGCACCCGTAAATCTGTCACCCTTGCTCGTCCACCGGAATATTAAGCGGGCATTACAAGTTTGTTATAGTTCGCGGCCAGTTAACGCCGTTTATCCTCTTCGGGCTGGACGCTTCACGAACAAACTCGCGCGTCCGCTCACCTCGAACGTCTTATCGCCTGCGGGAGCTTCGAACCTCTCGGACTCGGGTCTCCGGTCCGGTCCGGTCCGGTCCGGTCCGCGTTAATTCGATGACAGAATAAAGCGAACGCGACGTCTCCGAAGCGGGCTTGCCGCTGACAGCGGGCCGTCCTATCCTCTAAACGAATCAACCTTCGGCTGGGAAGGGCACCCAGAACGGTCGCACTAAACGTCATATAAAACGCGGCAACAACCGATCCGACCGTTCCCCCGAACTTTCTTTCCCTTTTTGGGGGCGGGATCGAGGTCGAGCGTGTCCGGCGGCTCGAATCGATGCGATATCGAAGCGGACGATCGATTAAGTTCCGCGAGCGGATTCGAACTCTGCCGCGTCGTTGCCGCTTCCGTTTCCGAGCCGGCTCGACCGACGACGAGCGGCGACGGCGGGATTTCTCTAGCGGCTGCTTTTCGGCAAAAATCGCGACTCGTTTCTCAGCCGGTACGTCTTCATTAGGATAATGAGGCCGGCGTAAATCTTTAACGGGGGAGCGGCGAGGCGTGCTGTTGCGCGTGCTTCTGGAATACGTGCAGAGCAGCAGTGGTCACGGCTGCGGCCGCGGCCGCGGCCGGGGCCGGGGCCAGGGGGACGGAAGTGGCTGCATTTGCATCGAGTAATTTAGTGGTACATAAAATTCTGCAGCCAATTAGCGGTGGAGTGTCCGATCTATCGTCCGGCTAGTCGTTTACTCCCTTTAGAACGCTTCTAATTTCGGAAAGGTGACCCTGTTTGGGCGGCTCGCGTCAATTCCCGCCGACTCTATAGCCTCCTCCCAGATGCTCTTTACAGCTCCGCTCCTCCGTCCTCGCCGCCGTTCGCCTGCGTTCGCCTCTTGCGTAAGCACCGCGCCCGACCGGTCGTTCCAAACGACAGGCGGACATAAAATTTTACATTTGCAGAAAAGGCTGCCTCGTTCCGCCGTCATCCCTGCCCTCGCGTTCAATTAAATTAACGTTACGATGGCAGTAAAAGTCCTGCACGCTCGCTTCTTTCTCCGCCGGCCGATCTCATTTGCGCCCGTTTTTTACCGGCCAAGATCCGCGCGAATGCTAGTCTAACGAGCAGGCTACTTGATCACGTTTTACCCGCCGGAGGATTTCGCTTCTTACGAGGATCCCCGTATAATATATATGCGAGCCAGCGCAACTTTAAACGACCCAAGCCAAATATACATATTCATGGGAAGCCTGAATGCGCGGCAAATGATTTGTACGTTCCGAGTCTATAGCGCGAGTGATCGAAGAGCGGCTGGAATGGCAAAACGAGCAACCGAATTCAAGGACCGCTGTTGATTTTCATCGCCTCTACGAAGCTGCCATCTCTAGCTTAATCGACGTCGCGTCGCGTCCCCCCGTCGTCGTCCCGTATACCTCGCTCCGCCTATATTTCAAACTTTCAAACCGAGGACCAGCTATAACGACAATATTTTCCGCGCCATTCGTCGAAAGGTGTTTCGCGGTCGCGTCCACGGGACGCGTCAGGGGCGGAGTCGTAAGAGCGTCTTTATTGTTCGCGCAGGTAGACCAGCGCGGTCCATCGTTCGATATATTATTCGTCTCTTATATCAGCCTACCGAAAAGCTCTCCTCGCCGCTGCGTCCCCGTATATTCGAGGTTTTATCGCCGGTGCTGCACCGGTGGTCCCGGTCGGCGGCTTTCTTTCAATTACCAAAGTTTAAGTAAATAGCGTTGCGGAGGACCCGGGAAACCGAATCATTCCGACGATAAATTAACCGGAATATTAGCATTTAAATGATCCACCGGCGAAGCGAAGATTCCGATAGGGTTTGGGCGAAGCCCGCGGGGGCTACGCGGAACGTTCGTCGACAGGGGGTTACTCGTCGAGAGGCCGCGATGTCGCGCAACATCTGCCTCGAATCCTCCGCGTCTTCGACAGCGATCGACGCGCTGATGGATGAACCTTTTCACGACCCATCGTTTGCCCATCGGCGTCAACGAAAAAAGCCCCGCTTTCCATCGCCTGTCAACGATTGTCCCCACGTCTGAAGCATTGTCCCGCTGCTCGAATCGCTCCTAAACGTCGCCGAACGTTGCCACCGAGAGTTTCGAGCAGCGAGTCCTGCGGACGTTGGCCACACACGCGGCTCTCACCTGCGCGCGCTCGATATTATTTATTTGGTCGCGACGTTCGCGAACCTGCGGTCGATAGGGGACGAACGCTGCTAGAGGTTTGCCGTAATTTAGCGGCGGCAGGATTTTACGAGACGTGGAGGAGCCGGGTGGACGAACGGGGTACTACAAAATTCGCCAACGAGATGAACGCGCGCGAGCCGATAAATTTACACCGAGCGGCATACTTCTAACAAGCTAAGTGCTCCTTTTACGGCGGAAGCTTACATTGAAAGCAAGATACGCCCGATATATAAACGCGAGTCGGTTCCTCGTAATTGCGGCCGGAATCCGTGGACGAGTGGCCGAGCGGTTCCGCGGCCTGCACCTGCGAATATTTACGTTCAATTAAAAGCTCGTAAACACCTAACACCGGCTAAATCTAAATGGAGCTCGCGCGGTAACGGCGATACGGTCCTTCGTCCGGCCTCCGAGAGCCGGCGACCGTGCTCCCGTCTCTCAACGACCAACGTCTTCCTCGAAACAGCCGCCTGACCGACATACGGCTCCGCGTTCCGCGCTCCGCTCGCGCCACGGAAATAGAGAGACCACGCCGTATCGCCGCGTCGTCGCGTGTCCACCACGCGGAATCCATCCTCGCGCGCACCTGCTGTCGCTTCACGACTCTCGCAATTTTGTCCCTTTGCAGCAAAAAGTGTTCCAATTTTTGGAAAGGCATTAACGAGAACGATACCTCGGATCAAAGCCAAATTGGCAGTTTCAAAGGCGATTACGTATTTTAATCCCGCTTTCGCGAACCCTTTGTAGAACGATGACGATCGTTGGTTAAGGGTGACGAAGTGGAATTAACCGAGTGGAAGACGCTCGCGCGAAGCTTGCGGAGGGAAAGTGGGTCGCTAAATAAATAGCCATCGAAGGGGTTAATCGATCCCCGGCCGTTGGATCGATAAGGATCTCTCGCGATTGGCGACGACAGCGTGCCGACACGCGACAGCGGGGCGACTCGAAATCGGTCTTTGAAACGACGCGGCGCGGCGCGGCGCGGCGCGGCGGTTCGAGAGAAGAGGGAACGTGTATACGCAGGGGCGAGAGTTAAGCGACCGGTGGAGGCAATTTGGCGGCGCGCAAAGAGCTCCGACGATACACATCGGTGTGTACGCGGGGCCCGTGTAATACACGTACACCTCTGGCTGGCTTGTCCGAAGTGTTACTGACGGCGCTACGCCAACAAACTGCCACTAAATCACCTTTGGCAGACCGTGAACCCGTTCATCTCGTCGGACGCAGGTGCTGCTAAAGCGAACCCGCTGCAGAGGATCCAATCTCGGCGCCGCTCCGTCCACGCGTTGTAATATAGCCGGCGCAAAAAGTAAACGGTTCCCGGATCGGCCTTACAAATAATTCGACAAGGTAAATACGCCTCGCGCGATCTTCGACGATGGAATTCCAGCGGCGCGCTGCCGTTCCTCGCGAGGCATTGCATGCCAATTGAACGCTTTCGGTTTCAAATTCCGTGCAAGGACCGTAGAAGTTAATCATCGCGCGGCAGCTCGGTCGAAGGAGCGAAAGAAAAAAGGTGTGCCGCGCCGGGCTACGCAACGAGACGAGGGGCGCGAACGCGCGCTTTCTCCGCGTCTACGAATTACACGTGCAACGATTACAGGGATCGCGCGCGGCTGTAGCGTGGCCGGCTGGAAACCGCTAAAGAGGACCGCGGAGACCGTTTAATTTCGCTGACCGGTTCGCGTGGACACGTTCGATAAGCGTGCTCCTAACTCGCCGCGTCTATTTTCCTATCTCTCGCGCGCCCACCTCGCCGCGCCGAGATCTTTATTTCCTTCGCCGCTCCGAGCAAACGTTCACTGGCCGAATTATCGGAGGAGGTCGAGATCGTTCCCTCCGATAGTCAAATTACTCCGCGCCGCGCCGCTATTCTTTCGAAAGAGATATACCATTTCAACGGCGTTGATCGACGGACCAGAGAAAAGTAGCGATACGCGTAGGAAGTACGGGAGCGTGCACGCGTCGCGAGAGCACCGGGAGACACGGACGTCGATCAACGCCTGCGTCGAAGGAAATGGCGCCTTTGCGATACGCGGCAAACACCGCGCAAGCGTTGAAAATTGATACGAGGCTCCGGTGTCGCGAGAACATCGTCCGGGGAGCGGTGATTATCGACGAAAGGATGAGCGCGGCCGGATCTCGGGCAAATTGGCTCGCGTGTCTTCTGCGAGAGCTCGCGCGATTTATAGCTTCATCGTGCTTTCGTATCGTAAATCCAGGATATATACGCAAGCGCGTGTACGGTGTACGCCGAGCTTTTCCTAGCTGCAGCGGCTCGACATCGCTCGCCACGCGTTTCCAGATTATGCAAATCGCCGCTGCTAACCCGGCCGCCAAAGATTATAATAATTTTTCAGCTGTCATGTTCCGTTTGTAATGATCACGATTCGCCGAGCGATAGCGCTCCTGCCCGGCCAACGCGTTACACGAAGCCCGATCGTTTCCGAGTAAAGAGTTCGTTAGGTACCGCGGAAGCACGCAGCCCTGCTCTTGTTTCGACTCGCCGAGACCGTCCACTTATTAAAAACAACTTACACGGGATGAAGGAGGCATAAACGCGCGACAAACCTGCGAGGATCGCGTAATCGCCCGCCGATACGATCGCCGCCTTAATTTGCCTCTAACTCGTGCAGTGGAAAAATTGCGGAACACCCCGGCGATTCGACGACAGTTCTATTCGTGTCACGCTTAACTCTAATCCCGCCGTACGTCCCATCGAAACGTATCCAGGCTTTGGGCGCGTAATTCCCGACCGCAGGAGTGGAGCAGGGGTGTCGATTATCGGCGAATTGAAAAACGACGACGCGTTTAATCGAGTCGACGAAGACGCGTGTACCGCGGCATCGGTTTATCCGATCTCTGCTATTGAATCACTCCATTAGAAGCGTATCCAACCCCTGGTGAGCGTTAACCCTTAGAAATGGTGGCCCCGCGCGGTTCCACCCTCGTTCGTTCGCGACGCGACAGCCAGAGCTGCAACAGACTGTGACGTATTAGGCTACCCCCTGAGGACATCATCCCCGTATAAGAGGCCCATAAAGAGGGTGACCCCGCTCTCAGATTTATTGTTTCGCGATTTAGCGGACAAGCGGGTCGTGGGAGCTGCTGCGGTCGCCCCATATTCTCCCCCGAACTCGTAAATAAATTATCGTCCGGACGAAAACACGGCCGGGTTGGAGGAGCAGCGCGACGCAACGCGCGCGAGGAGCGGCTGAAGATCGCCGGGCGAACGTTAGGATCGTTTCGGGATCGTTAGAGCGGCGTGGTCGCGCATATTTGGATCGCGCGACCGACGAGAGACCGCGACGATCCAGTTTCTTAAAGAGAAAGGCGTTGCTCTTCGGCCAAGATTTATGGCCATCTTTATTCCCATGAAACTCGGAAACCGTTTCCCCTCCATAAAAATTCATGGCCGACGTAAAAGGCTTCCCTCCCTCCCGACTGGTGGAGCGCGTTTGACGAAACGCATTTTTCAAACGCTCGCCGTTCGGCTGTTCGCGAACAGCGAGGAGCCACCGCGAACGATAAACGGGGTGACTAAATTTCCAGAAGAAATATCAACAACGCGATGTGTTTAGCGGGCGAGCTATTTTCGGACGGTTGTGCCCATAAATCTACGGGGTTTCCGTGCTCGGTCTAACGAAGCGTCCAATCTGTACGGCTAACGGGACAAACTCTGGCTTCGTTATGCAACGCGTCGAGAGAGGATAATTCGTCCCCGTAGGGAAGGAGCGCGCGAGCGCGAGCGCGAGCGCGACCGACGTGGGCACCGAAATGCAAATTATCCGCTCGCAAGGACGCGGGGAGAGCGAAATGAGAAAACGTGAGCCGATCTCGTTGACTGTTCGCCATTCCGGTTTCGCCTCGCTCGCGCTCCCTCGACTACTGCGTTCTATCCTTACGCAACCGCGATCGTAGATACGCGGCTGCAAATCCGCCCGGTCGCCGTCCGCCGTCCGCGTATCGCCGATGGCCGGCCGAGATCGGTTCCACGAAAATCCAGCAACTCCGCGTCCGGATAATTCCTTGTTTACGATCCGCGTGCGACCAGCGCCGGCTGGCGCGGCGCACAGCTGGGCGTACGTGTTAAAAGAAATCTTTTTATTCCGACGAATTTGCGTTGGCCGATAGTGGAGAAGAAACTCGTCGGCGGAGTGGATCTGGACGTGGACGAGATGCGTGTCAAATTCGGATATTTATGCAATCTCGAGTAACGTTTTCAGCAGTTTTCGAGACGACTCGGTATCGATTCTGTGGCATTCCTCCGTAAACTCTCGCAATTATCCCAGGCATCGTTCAAAACTCGCCGGTTCCTCTTTCGTTGGCGAAGAACACGCACGCGAGGCGTTCTCGGGGCGGAGGGGCGCGAACGAGCTCCAAGTCGGCCATATGCATCTGCCAAAGGGAAAATCGCGGCTGTACTTCTCGTGCAGGGTATACCGGAAGTTTTTACGGGCCTTGGAAAGGGTCGTTGCTCTATACTCGTCCCGAGTCCCGAGAGGTAATCTCCCTTTCGAGGAACGGCCTGGTGTCTCCATCCGGAGCGTGCGGATCTCGCGGATAAAACTGGAATTCCGCTTAATTATTCTAGGCGAGGCGAGGCGAGTCGACGCATCGTTCGCGAAAAATTTCTCCCGCAACGGGAACATTTTTGCCGGAGGTCCAGTTTGTCGTCGGACGATGGCCACAAGGAGTCTCCGGGCATCGTGGGATTATCGCCATTCAGCGTGGCGCCATTTTATCGAGGAGGAAGCATTTTCTTTCGCCGCGTCCGCGTTATCCGCCCAATAAATCACGCGATAATCCGTTGGCGCGGTCGAAGCGATAGTTGGCGAGTAAAAAATCGTTTCTAGAGCTCTGGCGGAGGACCGGCGAACGGCGACTGTTGCGTCGGGTGTAAAAAATTTGCGCTTGATGGGACGTATAATGCGCAGTCGATAAATCATTGAGCTCGGTGGGCCGCTAAGCCAACGTTTGGTATTTTGGTTCCGACTCCGCGGGGGTTTCGCACCCCTGCGGGGAAACCCCGCTGTTGCCACGCTTCTTTCACCGACGACGCGGCGGATCGGCCGAGTAACGGAGATCGGATCGAGCCTGGAGGTGTTTGCCACGCGAAATAGAAGGACGACGCGTCGCGTCGTTGGGCTGCGCTGACGCGGCGCGCGTCCGATGCACGATAGACGGCGATGGATGGTTGGAGAGAAAAAAGGAGCAAGAGAGAAAATTCGTAGGAACCCGGTGCGTAAGAGGATGTATGGTTGGTAATGACGGTAAGCAGAGAAACCGATTGGAGCGTGCAATTTGGCGACGGAAAAAATGTTGCCGTGTGTTTAGTGGATGAAAGTAGTCGGGTTAATAGAATCGAGTCGTTAATAATCGTCTTCCACTTTGCTCGAGTGGCGCGCGTTAAAGCCTCGAGGTGTTGACCAGATCGAGTATTGTTCATCTTTCCCATGATGGTCCGGTGAATGACGCTGGCTGCGATGATACGTCACGATAATGGCCGGTAATTCGACGTAGCATCTCGGGGCTCGTGCGCGTTCTACGAGCAATACTGTTTACAGCGACGATGGAGCGCGAGCGCGAGCGCGGGGAGAACTCTTGCCTTTTCAATTATCGAACCTTGCAGCGATACGATGATGGTCGACGCGGATGATGCCGATGTCGATGTCGATGTCGATGGAAAGCACATACACGAGAGCGAAGCTCGGTGTGCACGCGGCTGCTAAACCCACACGCACCGTTCCATCTCTACCAAATTGCAGCCTCGACTCGGCAGGGCTCTATCGACACGCCATGCGACACCGATCCAACCTCCGTCTATCCCCTATCCCCTATTCCTTATTTAATCAAACCTTCTCCTTCGTGATTCAGCAAACCGACTACGAATTTCCCTGCGCTCTTAATCCTCCCTTGGCCGGCCGCGTGGAAAAGTTCAAATACGAGAATGCCAGGCGAACGAGGAATTCCACCTTCCTGTTCGATGAATAATTCCACCGACGACGGTACTACGGGGGATAATGACCGATAATTCGAGGTACTGACTCTCGCGCGGGCAATAGGCGCACCGTGTACGCGAACCAAGCCAAGGGGCGGCTAGGGTTTTCAATTATCCAACCTTCCACCATAACCATGCCCCGGCCAACTTGCGTACGTGCATTTCGCCGCGAGTACACCCCCTAACCGAGACTACGAAATTGCATCTTTGACCGTTTAATGAAAACCGACCGCGCACCGTAATGAATATCTTACGCTCCGCTCCTCCCCCCGCTGCTCTCTACCTTTTCCAATCTTTTCCCGAAGAAACGTCCGTTCTACGTGCTCCACCTATGTACCTATAAACGAGCCACGAAAAAAGTCTCCAGCTCTGCGAAACCCGCGAAAGCTACTTTGAGAACCGTTTGCAGCCTAGTAGTCGACGACAAAAGACTGTCGCTGAAGCAACGTGCAAGGGCCTAGAAATTGATCGATCATACGCGAAAACGGTTTTTCAAGACGGCCGCATCGAGCAGGCAGAGCGGCCATGTTGTCCCCGTGAACATCTGCTAGTTTCGGACCCTGCGTTTCCAACCAGACACCCCGGACCAACGAGTTTTCGAAAGGGTGTTTACACGTCGGGACTTGCGATGTACTCGACAAAAATAATTCATTAAACCCCTGCGCGCCGACTGCGGTGGGCGTGACGACAATCGGCAGGGATTTTTTCATCCTGCAACGGAGAACGAACTTTTTCGATCGAGGGGTGGAGACTCGGTTCGCGCGTTTTATTTTTATGCTACCCGAGCGAGCGAGCGACGCGACGCGACGCGACGCGACGCGACGCAAAGAAGAGGATCGCGGTCAACGGAGGAAACGAGGTTTCCGGTCGACGGAAAATTCGTTCTCGGAGAGGACAAATTAGGATGACATCCTCGTTGCATCCGGTGCTTCAGGTAAATCCTCTTAGGTAGCATAAAAAGGCCACGACGCGCTTTCATCCCCTCCAGCGTGACGAAGGACGCCGTTTTTGCGACAAACGGTGTACGCTGGGCCCGTTCGCAGTCCATTGTGATCCTTGAAAATGTCAACGGGGCGTCGCTTAAAAGGACACTTTTACCCTGCGAATCGGATTATCGGATTACCAGCGTGGAAGTGAAGTGGAGCGAGATTTCGAGAGGATCTGCGAGCGCGGCGACAGCATTTCTGTCCGAGCCTTCCAACCAGCTATCGCTAATTGCGCCACCTTCTTCCCCTCCTCGTCTTCCCTTTTTCGCGGTCGTGAAAAAGCAACAGACGCGAGGATTTTGCGAACGAAAGCGAAGCTTTCGTAAGAATACCGAGCAGGCCCTGATCGTGGAAGGGTTATAGGCTCGCAAGCAAGCAACAAGAGAGAAACATTACATCGGCGCGGGAAGCGACGGGGCGCGGTAAATTTGGTCTATGAATTAGTGACGAGGATTCAGGCAATGCTCCCTGCCTTCGCGGCCAACGCGATACGTAGCGAAACAAAGTCGATCGATCGACTGCGCGAAACGTACGACTTTAGCCGCAGCTCGGATTACTTATAGCTCAACATATTCGTCGATAAAAACTTCCGTCGTCGCCTGATTAATTAATCAGTGGAAAATCCATTGCACGGTAACGCGAAATCTCCCGCAAATCAATCGAAAGTTTCGAGTCATTCGACGTTTCGGGACAAACGACGACGTCGCCTCTGCTAACCGAGAGGCTAGCCCGAACACAGACGAGACAGAAGCGAGGCAAAGAATTGCAGGCAAGGGAAAGCGGACGACAAAGGTACGAAAAAGAAAATTCTTGGCAAGCTTGCGCGTCCCCGTTTGCGAGGATCGAGTGACGAAAGGAAGTAGATATCGCGTTACCATCCCACGCATCCTGTCAAGTGGATCCTGTTGGCGCACAAAGAGGACCAGACAAATAATTGGCTCCTTGGGTGCACAGGTAAAGGCCAGTCCCTTTGATCCCTGAGAACCTTGCGCGAGCACTATTATACCAAGGATACTCGATACATTCGGATCGGGTGCTTCGATCGAGCGAGCCGGAGAAAACAGACGAAAAGAAGCAAATCGTTTGCAACATTCTCGACATTGACGCTCGTCGGCCGATCTCTACTCGAGCAAGTTTGCGGTTACTCTGTTGCAGCCGGAGTACGCGATGGCAATCTTCGAAAGAAACTCGTATCGCGCGGTTCGGAGAGTCACGGCGAGCCATGAAAATCGGCAGGCGTGGACGGAAGCGCGGAGCAAAGGGAGGAAGGTTGCGTTGCAATCGGGAGCAGGAAGAGTGGCTCGGTCGGGAGACGCGCACGACTTTCCACCGAGATTAATTTTCGGCACGACGCGACGCACCGACAGGAAACTTTTCTGCTGACTTAATTAATACTCGTACGCGTCCCTTTTTCGATGCCAAGGATTTAATTACTTTTTTACGTCGACTCGTAAATCATCTTGCCGAGGCCACGGCAGCGGCAGGCGTCCTTCTTGCCGAGTCATAAAATAAAAAGTTCCGAAGCCGTGTGCGAGAGGAGCGGACGGAACACGTGTTCTGTCGGAGAGGAGGCACAAAAGCTGGCCGAGCTGCCCGGACCGTTCACCAGCCGAGCGGTTCGTGGCTACGGAGCCCGCCGCTTCTGTCAAAACAGAATAGATCATCTCGGATGATCCGTCGGATTACATGCGGCGCGAGCTGATAATACGTCGCCCAGGTAGTCGCCGGGATCCAATGTATCCTCGGACGATGTCACCCGCGCGAACGGCTGGCTGCGTCACAGCGACAATGCGGATGCGGAAATGACCAGCATCTGCGCAACTAACGCGATCCTCGTATTTTCTGCCGCGTCAACTACCCCGCACTCGTTTCGCGAAAAATGCAAGTAACGCTCCAAAAGTCACATTCCGGAGCAGCAGCTGGTTAAAACCTAGGCGAGATCGTTGCCGAGATGTTATCGAGAAGTCGCGTAGAACTGTTTCGGAGCAGGCCCGACGGCGCTCCCGGAAACGCGCCTAATTTGCTCGGCCAACGAGATAGATCTTTGATTTTATCGTTCCAGCCTGTCGAAGGCTGCCTGACGAAGGTGACAAGACGAACAGTAGCACCTGATCTGCGAGATCCGAGATCGACGATTCGTGGTCTACCTGGACGGATTAAGATCCCTATCTGAAAGGAGGCTGAGTAATTGACCTTGCCTCGGGGAGATCAGAGGTTGACAGCTACCCTTGCCTCTGACGGCAGGCCTGCACTTTAAAGGCCACGATCGCGCGGCGAATCCGGCCATTAGGTGACTCCTAATCTTAGCGGTTTACTCCTACCGGCGGACGATAGACCGACTATCGCTTTCAAAAGTTTGTTCGCCTAGCGCGGATCCGAATGCGACGCTCAACATTTCGAAAGTGTGTTCGCTTCGCAAAAATTCGGGGCAACGTTTCGCGGTAGAAACCGGATGAAAGATGGCGATGGAGGACTCACCACATGCCCGTGTACCGGAGATTTGGCGATGGACTGCAGTTGCGGGTACAGCTGACCAGCCGCAGCCGGTGTCATATCGGTCAACATTTCGTTGACGCGTTTCAACGACTAGGCTCGGTGGCTGGTGGAATCCTGGCGATGGTCCGGTGTCGCAGGACGAATCCGACGCGCGGCGATGTCCTGGATGATGCGGCGGGCGGATTTCGCGCGACGTTAAAGTCTCTGTTCGTTAAAAGCACTTCACTTGCGTTCACCAGGGAGAATCGAAACTCGATTAAACGAGACCAGACGAGACGAGACGAGACGAGAGAGAGGCTGGGTATAGCCGGCCGAAGCCGTGCGCCCGGCCGTCGGCTGGATAAAAAAGCGAGTGGGTCGGAAACGTTGCTGTGGTGCGTCGGGGAATGGAAACCGGTTAACGTGGTTCCCGTTCTTCGCCCCGTGACAGACTGCCGGCTATCCGATCGGCTTTGCCCCGACCAGACAGGGGAATGGTAGTAGGGAAGCGAGCAGGACTTCAGCCCCCGGGCAAAAAAGGGGCAGAACCTGCTGGGCGGAACCCGGGGAGAAGCAGTTGCCGCCCCTGACCGCCTCCGTGCCGTACTCGCTTCCTCTTTACTTTATTTATCCCCACCGATTTGCCTCCCACTCTCTCCCTGCCTCTCTTTTGCCTCTCTCTTTCTCGTCTCCTCTCTCTCTCGCTGCTTCTCTCTTCAACCACCCGTCTCTCCTTCCCCCCCAAGGCGTTCTCCGTTGCTCCTACCGCCGCCGCCGCCGCCGCCGCCGCCGATCCGCAGCCCTTCCCTCGATAATTTAACCGTGAAATGCGCGCGCACTGCGCTGCCACGAAGAGGAGGCACGCGTACGACCACGGCGACGACTTTGGTGGTGCCCTCTCGACGTTTCACCTCCATCCGCGGACTTTCCACGTTTGTCCTTCCTCTTCCACCCTTTCTCTCTCGTCTCCCGTCTCTCCTCTCTCGCCTCACGTCTCCTGCTTCCAGCGGAGGCTTACGTGACCCGAAGTTGTCGTATTAACTTCAGCCTCGTTGTTTGACGTAACGGTATGCGCGTCGTCGTATTTAAATACCGACATGCCACTATCTGATAGCGGCGAAACGAGCAAAGTTCATCGACCGGACTGCGTAATTGATATACAAATCGAATCCACGCGTTCCCTCTGTTTCCGCTTCGGATTTCGCGCGTCTCTCGCGCATTCGTTAGGTTCGGCGATCAATTGGCAAATGCTGTGCTCCAGACGCGCTGGGAAGTTTGGTTTACGCGCGTATACCGACGAGGAGTCGCGCGAGCCGGAGACAAAGGGAATACGGACGGACGGCTGACCGGGCGCGTCCCATTCTACTCAGGCTCTCGGCTCGTAACCTCGCTACGGCAATAGCACGCGCAAAGCACGCCTCGGTCAACTTTTTGCCGGGCGAAATAAATTATCGTTTAATCTACAACGACATTTGCGACGTCTCGAGTGCGCAGCCAGATCCAGAGCATTATGATGTTGTTGGAGTGATCCATGCAAGGGGAGCGCAAGAAGCGCCGCGAGTATACCTTCTTACGAGCCTCTAATGCGATTTTAATCGAGGAGTTTGAATTTCAAATGCTATCGACTCGGCTATATCAGGCACCCTCCTCTATGCCGGGTAAAATTTCAGCGAACAAGGAAGGTAGTCTATTATGACCGTTGCTCCCATTGGCGTACTCGATCATCTTTTTTAGCGGCCGGTCACCTCATTATGCATAACGTGGATTGATACGATTGCGAATGGACGCGCGGCCTAAAGTGGAAGCGTCTACGCCAGTGGTTGGCGTAGGAACGGACGCGTCGGGGTCGCATTAGGTCCTAATTTTCCATAATGGAAGAAGATCGAGGCGCCACTGTGGCGAGGCGACCGTCTAATCGCGGTCCATTCATAACCGCTCTCCTCGGTCGCTCCTCGCTGAAACAAGGAAACCGCTTCCCGACTCGCGTCCGATATTTCCGTGGCTAATTTTGCGTCCGTAGTTGTCGAGTGAAATATGCAGACATTTGAATCTTGATTCGCTGTTCGAGGTAGAGCCGGCTGGACGCGAGACTCGCGTACAAGATCGATACCGGTCCTAATCGACGAACAAATATTTCGCGGAACGCGAGGCATTATCGAGGGCCATCCCCTACGACCGGAGGAGACCGTGATGCGTGCATCGCGTGCGATCGGGCCACAAAAGGTGCGATTCACCCCTCCTCTTCGAGGCTGGAGGATAACGGTAACCGTTATGGGAAGCGAGAAAAGGGATGTTTTACAATGAGACGAAGCAGAATATCGGGCGTTAACGTCCTTTGAAAGAGCAAACGGCATTGGATGGTGCAAACGAGGGTGCCAGAACATATCCTCGAGGGCTCCGCTGCTCGTTTTTCTGCCGCTGATCGATGTTCCGAGCCCTCTTTCTATCCTTCGCGTTTTCACACTTTCTCGACGAAATCCGGCCGCGTTATTTATCGAAGCGCGAGCGTCGCGCATAGGCCCGCAATGGCGTGGAGCGTCGAGGAAAGACGAAGAGAAGCGAGAAGGCAGGAAGGAGGAAAGTCGATCAACGAGCGACGATTGATTTTCTCGGTAACGATGGAGCGATATCGAGGCTACGAAATGACGGATCGCTGATTGGCAGAGACGAGGTGAACGGGGTTGAAAGGGAAATGGGGCCCACGGGCCTGACGGGGGCGGATAATGACAGGGCGGCCTCGCGAAGCTAAGATGGTCCGCGTTGGGACCAGCTCGGCTTTTGCCTCTTACACAGCCATGTGGCCATCGGGAGATGCTGATGGACTAATAATTACCAAGGAACCAGCTTCGCATATAGCGGCTGGGACCGTCGAAAATGAAGATTCACCGAGCCAGGCCAGGCTGGAACCAGAGCCGTCCAGTATCGTTGTGTAAGCTTGCTAGTAGGCTGCTCCGCCACGGGAAGGTGCTTCGTGTTTAATAACCACCACGGTCGCTATCCGTTTCGTCTATCGCTATCGGCTTTGACGAGGCGAAACCGCCGTTACGTTAACGCGACCTAATCAAACTTTTCACGCGTACGGGCTCGTGCGTTCGCGCGTTCGCGACGCTTGCCAACACCTGCGTCGAATCCGCGCGTGGGAAAAGAGCAACGATAGCGGCGATAATTGGCCGCTGTTTGCAACGAGTCCCTAAAAATATTTTAACTCGCGCCCGGCAATGGTTGGTAGCCCGCATGCCGGCCAACGAGTGCGGTTAAAAAGCAGTACTTTAACAGCGACGCACGGTGTCAACTAATTCGAATGCTCGTTTCATAAATCAAACACTCGCGTGAAGTATGTAATGGGACGAGCGCTGGTAACGTGCAAACATTCTTCGAACGATATAGCCTTGCGAAGCTTCGTTTGCTGCACGCGATTGTTAACTGTCCGTCGCGGATGTTTCCACGATTCCGCTCTCGAGCCGACACGGAGGACAAAGATTTCCTTCACCGTTCGCCGATGAAGCTCGTAGGCGATCGCGGATCGAAGCGGCAAGCGTTCTCGATAAAGTTCATCGTTCGAGTTATTCTAAGCCGGTCAGCGGCGCTGCTACGATCGGTTGAAAAGAGTTACAGCGGTACACCGGGCATGGTCAAATAAACGTAAGGATAGCTCGTTTTGAGCGTTGTAGGTGATTCGTCTCCGGGAAGGGACAGCTGAAAGAGGAGGCGCGGAGAAGCATCTCTTTGAGGCTTTTAAGCTCGAGCAGCGCGTTTTGCCGTGAAACAAGGCGAAGAGAAACTTGTCTAGGGCTGATTTACGGACTCTCGTTGGCCGGGCCGAGGCTGGCGTACAACTCGCGGTTCCGTCTACATCGTGGTCCGGAATAGAGAGACGCTCTCGGAGCAGATTTATGGGGTGTTCCACGGGGAGGAGAGAAGCCGATCCTCCGTAATTCACGCGCACTCGGTTTTCTGTCGGCGCGTAATCCGCAAACAAGCAACTCTTCCACGAACAGCAAGACCAACAATAAGAGAAGCCGCTCACGAATACACCTATCGCGGCATTGCGCAACCGTGCCCGCGGATAATCGCAACGAACGGGTTGCAAAAGCGCGTACTTTGCCCGCGATAGAAGCGTTAATTGCGAGCGGTTAAGATTACATTGTTGGGCGAATAACGTAAGCGAACGTCTAATTCAGAGGCGGTGGGAAGAGATAATGCCGTCGGTTTAGGATAATTGCCAGCCGCGTTAATAATTATGGATCGTTCGTGGAAAAGGCATCGCGCGTACAGCGATAACGAACCGTGGCGCTTATCGCGCGCGGGTGAAGCAGAATTGACGCGGAGCAGAGGTTTCGCCGAATCGGAGAAAACTGGGAAGCGATCGGAGGATGGAAATGCTCGTTTAAAGCGTGGGTGCTCGTATCGACGGCGGGTTTGTTCCGGAACACGCGGTGCCTCGAACAAAAGGAACGACGAGAGCGTGAAGAATTAGCGCAAAAAGGGGGAAACAATTAGCCTGACGAAGGACCGCCGACAAATTCGCGCGCATGTTCGCTGGAAGTTGAGATTGCAAAATGACGTGCAAACTGAGGGACGCCCTCGTCCGCCCCCTGGCAATACGGTAATCACTATAATTACGTATCGAGCCCTTATATTAATATCCCCCAGCTACGTCTCTCTCTCTCTTTCTCTCTTTCTCCCTCCCGTCCCCTCTCTTCCGCGTCGATTCGTTCGTACGTTCGCCTTAGCCACGTGAAAGTCGACTTTTTTCCGCAACCTTTCACGCGAGCCGATCGACTCCGATTTATTATTGCCGTGAACGTCATTTTGCTCGTTAATGAGCGCTTTAGAGGCACGTTTCTAGCTGGTAAAGCGCGACGCGTTGCCGGTGGTTAGCGCGATCATTGGGAAACCGTGACCGAGCGATCCCGCGCAGTCGATAATCTTAGCTTGCCCGCGTTCAGGCGCGTTTTTCCACGACGCGGCGCGGCGCGACGCGGCCCCATCCGAGGATCGACGGCCGAGGCTTTGTCAAATTGAATTGCCGGATCCGATTGGCAATCGCGCAGATTGAATTCTCAGCGAGAGCTGATGAATTGGCAACGCGTTAAGGAGACGCGGGGATGCGCGACGCCTCGCATTGGCCTCTTTCGCTACCGGGAGATGAACAATTAACAGGAGGGTGTTCCTGGACCGCCCAGGATGTCGTCGCAGAAGGGAACAGATGCCGTTGATAGATTCCGTCAAATATCGCTGCTACCCCGACGCGAGACACCGGCGCACGCGTTTTCACGCGAAACTTATAAAACCCGTCTAAACCTCTACGAGGAATCGTAATTGATGTCAACATTACCTCCAAGTACTCGGTATCCGTGGAATGCTGCGGTTGCTGCGCAGCCGTCGGTGGCATGGTCATCGCGTTTTGCGGGTGAGCGGGATGCGTGTATTGATAAGCGCAATTCATGGCGAAGCAGCCTCGGTCTCGGTCGATTTGTCGCGCGATCGAATACGGATGTCGCGAAAGCCGTGCACTGCGTTCACAGAAAACGGTGTCTCTTAATCCATGGAAGATACCTCGGCACAGGATGCACAGAGTGACATTTAAATGTCGAGTCAAAAGATCACACGGGTACGAGGTACGAACTGCGAAGGATCGTTTGGCGGAGTAGAAAGATCAAAGGACATGTTTCCGTAGCGGATCGATGGAGAAGCAGCGTCCGGTAAGAGGAGGCGAGATGGTGGCTCCCGTTATAGATCCTTGAAGTCGCGAGGGAATCCGGTGTCGGTGGGTCGATCGTGCGGCAGAAGCGCTCCTCGGCATCGGTAGTTGGCTGGAAGGTTGCTGAAGCCCCTCGTATATCCTGGTAATCACAGTAATTTCTGTGGCTGTTGGCCAGAGAAGAAGGCAGCAGAGCAGAGGAGGTCAGTCGACAAGGAGGTCGGTCGAGGACGGAGTACGCAGGGCGCAGGGCGCAGGGCGGAAAACGGAAAACGAAAGACGGAAGACGGAAGACGGAAGACGGCGAGACGCGGGATACTGGACGCGGTACATCCGGTGCGACACGGAAGGAGGTTACAATTAGACGGAGGGACTGGAGGTGCAGCTCGCGGCGTGCAACAATTATAACTGAGCTTTTTCGTCCCCCACGTAGGAGAGGAGCGCAGAGAGCGCGTCTACGGAGGCGGATCCTCTCTCTTTCTTTCTCGGTTTGCCTTTCCTCTCCCTTCTCGCCTTCTCTACTACCACGATCCGTGTTTTATCGCATAGGTGTCCGGATACGTGAGTGCGTGCAGGCAGAGTGTGCGTGAAGCGCCAGTGGCCGGGCACGTCCCGCAGGAACTCCACAAGTGTGTATCCATCCCGGCGAAGGTGTTACTGGTGGGGCAGAAGCAGCGCCCGCCCTCGCACCGGTCCTCCTCGTGCAACCTCGCGATTGTCTAATCCTCCTGGCAACCCTAACGAACCCTCTCCGTTCCCCCTTTCCCTCTTTTTCTCTCCCTGTCCGTCTCGTCCTCCCTCCATCGACCCGCAGACCGCACTCCCGACCAATTAAAACGCGCTGCGATCACGTGGTTCACCGCCGCGACCACCGCTTCTTCGTCTTCTTCTTCGTCTTCTTCTTCCTCTTCCTCTTCCTTCTCCTTTTCCTTTTCCTTTTCCTTTTCCTTTTCCTTTTCCTCTTCCTTTGCCTCGGCTTCACCCTTCGCGCACCTTTGTTCCCTCTTCTATCTCACAGGGCTTTCGCTTTTATCGTCGTTGCCGTTCGTTGTTGTTTTTACTCTGCATGCTCCGCCACCTCCACCCCCGCCGCCCTTTTGTCCGCTTCGCCTCTCGCCGGTACCCCTTTCTTTTCTTCGTGCTGCACTCGCGCCGATACTCGTTCGGGGTCACGCGCGTGGGTGGCGAATGGGCAGATAACGACGACTAGGTCCGAGATATTAGTATATCGTTACGGCGCGGTGGAGGAACAGGTTTTTCGATTTTACGGAGTCAATGGTAATCTGGCAGGGACGCGGACGGGCCGCGGAAAGATGGGGGGTTGCGCGGAGCATGGGGCTCCGACATTTCTCATGCGAGGATCGCGCGCGCGCGTTAATGGAATCTCTGGAATAGGTCGGTGGAAAGTACGCGCGGCAATCTCGTTAATGAGGTATCGTCTGTTTAAGGGTAGCGAGCTCGCGGGACGCGATTACTCACCGCCCGAAAGCCGGCAATTAAAATTCAATTATCGAATCGGCGCGGCTGCATTTGTCGCCGCGTGTCGCGCGCGGTTAATTCAATTTCGTGCGTTTAGAAAATAGCCGGGTATCGGTTGTACAAGTTAAACAACGAGCCCGATATATCTGGTCCTCGTTGACTTATAGCTTCGATTAAAAACCAGGTGAGAAAGGCTGAGAAAAAAGCGGCAGCACGTATCCGAGATTAAAGCGATAAAGTAACTTGTAGCGTAACATAATAGCAGCATAGTGCGCGATATCTATCCGTAATGCTCGTAAGTTACGTTGCCGCGTCGATGCGCGCCACTTTTTAGCTTTCGATCCGTGGCAGCGTAGCCGTATAATGATCGTAGCCTGGGGATCCAGCCTATTCGCGTATACGCTAATGATATTGCATACCCGCCGACAATTTATCGTCCCGCGAGCGCGCCGTACTCCAGTTCCGATACTTCTCCTCCTCTTATCTTTACGTAACCCCATTAGTTGCCTTTCGTCAATTAGAAGTCGATCGATCCTCCCTTTTATTCCCCGGTGCCGCTGTCTCTGTCCCGAAAAAAACACCGCAACAACGATCGATAGCTCGCTTAACCGGCACCGCGCCGCGTATCGTAATGCAACATTTAACCGTCGCGGCTACGACCGCGGCTGCGGCTACGGCTTCGGCGATTCTTGTCTCGACTTTCTACTCGTAGGCACGGCTCGCGCTCGATCGATCGTCCGCCATTATCCGGCTCGATCGAGGATCCCTTTGCTCGCGAACCGTGTTCGTGCTTTTCCCTCGAGGACGTATTCCTGGTTTCGGTGCGAATCGCCGGAGCTAGGTTAACAGCGCAGCGGCGAGGACTGAATGAACGAGACGGCGAGCAAGAAGGCTTGGGTGAACGGATGATTGCCGGTGAATGGATTCGTATTCTCCCTCAGACGCATAATGCCAAAGTGCTTCTTGCTCTTTCTCGGTGCGCGTCTCCCTTAGCCTGTAACTCGATACAGTGGGAACCGCGTGTGATCTCCATTCACCACCGGCTAGAATGTTGAGGAAGGACCCAAAGGATTGCTTCGCTAACACCGAGGCTGCTCTGCCGACAAAGTCTTCCGTCTCCCCGAGCGGGATAGTTCAAGGGTTTCCACGCTCCTTAAACTTAACCGGAGTAGTCGATTGTCGGACTTTTATTTTGCGCCTCCCATGCGCACGATACACCCACCCTCCTCTTCTCTTCTCTGCTCTTCTCTTTCACAGCCATCGGACGTCGCAAAGCACCGGCGCCCCTTGGTCGTCCGGTAATTTTATATTTCCGCGTGCAGGCGCTCGCGTGCAACAGAGACGGAGAAATAAAAAAACACGTTTAACCGAAATCCGAACGATTCCTTCGCGAGCCCACCCTCCTGCTTAGCGAGTGAGTTACGTCGGGCTAATTAAGGGTGCGATAGATCGAGGGGGATCGACGGCCGCGGACGGTGGTCCCCCGTAAACCTTTCCGCTTGCCGGCAGGTCGATCCATCGATATCCGGCCAGGTGGCGCCGACGAGCTTTTCCGAAACCAAGTAAACGCCGATCGCGTTAAGGGATGATGAATGAGGGGCCGAGGAGGGCACGAGGTAGACGGAAAGAGGCGTATCGGCGTAGAACCGCGGCACGCAGGGATGGCCGATGAAAAATTGTACCGCTGTGGAGGAGACTCGTGCGTTCTCTCGGATATGAAACTGCCAGACGGATGGACGGACGGACGGACGAACGAAAAGAACGGATGGTCGTTCTTTTCAAGCGCGAGCGGGCCAGCGCTCTGTTATTATATCTTTCTCCCTTTCACGTTTCTCTTCTCTTTTCTTCGAGTCTTAGAGAAGCAGATCGCCGTTCGGGCCGCGCGTTACCGACGAGAGAAAGAATAATAGCCTCCCTCTACGGTGGCCGCGGCCTACAATTAAAACTCTCGCGCGTTCCCAAGGGCGGGAAGGGCGCTCGTTGCTGCGCGCCGGCTAATCGACTCGCCAAATGTCCGGCACCCACCGAGAAGATGCTCCGATTTTATTCACCGTTCGATTCGAGCCGATCGTCGATCCCGAACGCGACCGGTCCGAGAGAAATTTACGCGCCAGCTTGCTTCCGGGACGCGTCGAACCCTCTTTTTTTGCCATCCGGAAAAGGAAACATTCGTTTTGCCGAGAAGATCGAAAAAAAGCCGGAGATAGGGGAAAAGCAGGGAGGTTTGGTTGTCGAACGTGAAATACGTCACTCGTTTGTCAAGAGAGAGAGAGAGAAAAAAGAGAAAGAGTCGCGAAAAAGAAACTGATACCAATTAATTCGTTCACGCCGGGCAAAAATCTGATTCGGTTTTATCCGCGACGATCGAGAATAATCTGGGGCCGTGGCACGGCTGGCGGTGAAAAATGAAGGTGATCAGTTGCTGTCGGGTTAATAATATAAATTAGCGACCACATCGGGAATAGGTATGGTATTCGGTCGAATGGCAAGGATCGAGAGCGAGAGAGAGAGAGAGAGAGAGAGAAAGGAAAGAGAGAAGAAAAGGGGAAAAGGGAAGAAAAGGAGGAGTACATGGCACGGTGGCAGTTGGTGCGGTGGTTTGGTCCGCATTACGGGTTACGCGGGCGGGGTAATCACGATGATTCCAACTTCGGGGTCGGTCATCATCTCGTCACCGCGTCACCCGCGGCCAAAAAACGGTGCCACGCACGTCCTTAACCCTGTGCACGTTCCTTGGGCATCAACAGCTCCACCACCATCGACAACACCGGACGGAAACCACGGGATAGGCAGGATACGCGGAATGCTTTATGGACTTATCAATCATTTGGTAGCCCCGTGCAGAGAGCTCGCCGGTGCCCTGCGTTTCTTGCCGATTTGTAGCCTGTTATTAGGGAGGATTGAAAGATTCCGGGGTCGGAAGAAATCGAGCTCCATTCGCATGGATTTACGCCGGTCGTTTCGCTTCGTTCGATCGTCCACGCGTTACTCCATTGCCACGGTTCGTCGCGAAATTCGTAGGAGACACTCGTCGAAGGGGAATGGCGAGCACCAAAATGGCGGAGCCCTGTGGCGACTGCAGAGCTTCGAGGTTCGCGAGAAGGTGGGCTGAAGGTGCGAGCAAAAGTGATATATGCCGCGGCGCAGCTTCGTGGTAGGAAGAGCCACGACGAGTGGGGCACGTAAAGTGATACGTGGGTGTAAAGTAAAATGGTGGCTGGTCAGCGGATACGTGTATACAGCGGGTAGCCGATCGAAAGCGTCGCGCCGTCGAGCAATGGTACGCGCGCGTGGACGATTCAATTGTTGATCTCGCGCCGCAAAAAAGGGGAACGCCGATGGGCGAAAAGCGGAGGCTGGCCTCGGATCTAAGGTCTCGGACGCAGAAAATGTCGCGAATCTGGTCTCACGCGGAGAGGAAAGACGCGGTGGCCCTTTGTGGGTGGACTCGGGCAAAACGCATCTACGTGTGCTCGCGTATGAATGTACTCGCATTTTGAGCGGGCGTGTAGGGGGCCAGGGACGGCCGCGGCGGGGCCCGAAACCCGGTAATTAAATAGCTGAACCCTGCAATTAGGGCCACTAAATCGTGGCGGAGCCTGGACCTGGCCAGCGAAGGGCCCGCCAGACACAAAAAACAACGTCGAAACGTTGCTTAAGCCAGCGCGAGCGAACCTCGCACACGGATGTACGAAGGGAGACCTAAGACGCGGACGTCGCGGGGGTGGCTTGGTAATATGTGGGAACCTAATCGAGAAAAAAATGCCCTTCTGCCTAGACGCGGTCTACGAGCATCTACCCTGCCAGCCTACCTCGTTCGCACGCTCCTTCCACGGTCGATTTTGCCAACGCGATAGCTCCACGGCCTGCGCCGACACACTCTTCGCTTCCATGCCATTACTATTAATGTCTAACAAGGGGAACGTTTTTCTCCTATGGAAAAACCTAGCCGGAGTTTTTGTCTCGAGTTTGCCGGCACGTGTGCGAGCGCATAGAAGCCGCACCGGCACTTTGTCACGTGAATTATAGAGGTGCTTAACGATGTTCGCGATCTAGATGATCGTAGTTGCTCGAATATTTGTTAAAGAATTTCTGCTTTCATCGTGCAGCTCGCGTAAGTACGTATAGCTGTGTGTAGAGGCAGGAACGAAGATAATGGTAACAAACAGTCTTCCTTCCTGTTACAGGGAAGAAGGAGGGAAGCCGGGCAAGCGTTTCTCGACAGGGCACGTTACCAGCAGAATGCATCGTGATTTCCGCGTATGCAAAATCGTCCGTGCACACGCACTAACGGCTCTCGCAGCGTTAGATGGATGACCGAGCATCACGCTCCCCGTCGTATTAAAATATCACAGTCACCCCCGCCCGTACGTCCCTCGCTTCGAGGTTACCCTACGTTCTCCTGCTGCCTCGTTCGCATTAAATCAACCACCCACCAGCCCTCGGGTTATCTTCCAAGCCTATCTGTGGACCGGCTAAGATATCGCCGAGTCTCCCCGCTTTCGACCAGGTCTCTTTGCATTCGTAGTAAATCTACCGGCTCTCTCTCTCTCTCTCCTTTAGCGATAGAGCGGAGAAAAAACGCGCGAGGCAAGAACGCTCTTCCTCGGCCCATCCTCTCTACTCCCTCCGAGAGACTCGGAGCGCGGACAACGATTCGCGTTGACAACATCGAAGAAAGAATTCTGTCAATTAAGGCTCGCGATGAAATATAGATTAACCAGGTGCAGGGAACCCCTCTCGAAAGTCTGGCCGTGCGCTGCGCATCCCAAATCAAGCAGACAATTTAATTTTCTAATTATCGTGACGCTCGACCGATCGAGAAGGTATGGCATCGTTATCTCGATGTAACATCTACGCGCGTATAAAGGCTAATGGATCCCCGGCTCTCCAGACTCAATCTCGACTAATATCCGAGCTAGGTGCTGGTGTCGGTCTACACGGACAGCCGCTCGCAAAGTAAACGTGGATCAACGCGAACGACCAGCCGGAGGATGAGGATGAGTCGGAGGATGTCTGCGTACTGCACTGCGGTAAATTAATTGATTACCGCGCGTACTCGCGTGCAGCCGCTCTCGCCGAGGAGGAGCCGTCGCTGCAGACTCCAAAGCGAACAGCACAGACGTCGAAAAAGTTGCCCGCATTGAAATATCGGTATCGTTGACAAATTGCAGAGGCAAGAGCACGCGAAATCACCCGACGGATCGACCGCGTCTCGATGCAGCTACGCGTAGCTGATCCGCTCGAAGGAGAAGCAGCGGCGCGAAGTTACAAGAACGAAGAACGATTGGAAACGTCGTGTCGCGAGATGGGGAAGATGGCGCGTCGTATGGTAGAGTGACCGAGACGAAAGGAACAAGCGATCCCCCGCTGGGAGGGCGCATGCTGCGAAAGATCGCCTCCCGGAGGAACACACCTTCGCGGCATTGTTGGACCGCGGGTGGCTTCGATCTTTACAAATAGGCTGCTAATGTAACAGAATGTATACGGTCATGTAGGCGCTAAGTGGAAAGCGAGAAGTAAACGTCGACTGTCGATGCTCGATGGGGTGTTGCCGTTCGATCGATGCCTTGAACGAGGCGTCGATGATATCTGGACTACGTTAACGCGCGAGCCTAAGCGTAAACTTCTCTAATTGCTTTCCTTGTCTGCGTTCGAATCTTCGGGGTGCTGTGGTATCGAGAAGTCGGGGTGAATTTTCGAAGGAGAAGGACCGGGCTGCACCTGGCTGGCTGGCTAAGCGATATCTCGTGGCAGGGATCGTGGAAGCGAGTCGCGGAGCGTGCGATTACCGAGAAATATGCAGTCGTTTAAAGTGGCATGGTAAGTCGTTGCGACCGCAATCACGGGTTCTAAGTAGCGAAGGGAAAACACGACGAAGCTTACGGAGGGCTGTTACGGTAGTTGGCGGTACGTGTTGGCTCGCGTTGGACTTGTGGCCGGGATCGGAGCCGAGCCGAGCCGAGCGCGTACAGACCACGGTCTGCAGGGTACGGAGTGCACTGGTCCCGCTGGGCTTGCCAGTGGTTAGGCCGCGGTTACCGCGTGGTTATCAAGTTAACCTTTTACCTCGAAGCCGCGCGGCTCGATGAGGTTTGCGGCCGGTCGAGAGGAACGTCAGAACGGAAGGAGAAACAACGAGCGAGGTGTGAAACCGCTCCAAAGCAAAGAGGCAAGAAATTGCGCGCGATTATCTTGCCGGTAAACGTGGCCAGGCCGCGATCCTTCTTCTCCGCTCCGCTAGACCTTCGATAACGCGTCGACCAAAGTCTCTGCTCTCTCGCGTTTCTTTCCCTTTTTCTTTTCCTTTTCCGTTTCCTTTTTCTCGCTCCCCATCCTGTTGGCCCTTTTTCTACCTTTGCTACCTCTTTCCCCTTTCCCCTTTGCATTCCTCGTTGCTCTCGGTTGCCGCGAGCCGCGAGTACGCGCAACCACGTGCACGTAATGGAAGCCAATAACGGGCAACAGGTACCGCTGAAACCCGGCACAAAAAAGAAAGACGAGCGGGGGAAAAAAGCGCGAACGCGTATATATACTTTATTCATTATCCGGTTTGTAATTCATAACGCGCCATTAGTCATATTATTATAGTATTTACTTGCGACCCAATAGCGGGTGTCCCGGGCGTAACTCGTTATTACACCGTAGCGCGAGCGGTAATTACCGAGTTCCATGTGGAAAGGGAAACTTCGAACTATGTACGTGCATGTAGGCGCGAACTGCGAACGCCACGGAATACACACGGTTACGCGCGCCTATTAACATCATCGCTCGTGCCAAGAACGAACCACTATTCAGCGTGCTTCGCTTTCCACTTCGCGACCCTCTAGCCTGCTCCAATTTTATCGTTTGCCACTTCGTTTCGCGCCCTCGTTTCTCCATTCCGACCGATCCTCCTCGTGTCGGCGCCCTCTTCGCTCCGTCGTGTCCTTCTCCGAGCAGAAAAATAAGAACGCCGCGAAGCGCAGAAAAACGAGGCGAAGGCGAAGCGCGTTAAGTTGGGTCCGGCGAACGGCGAACGGCGAACGTCGAACGTCGAACGTCGAACGGTACCGAGAGGCAATAGGCGAGGGACTACGCCGCGTTTCAGTACACGCGTTGCACGGAGACGAGGAGTTATGGCCGCATTCGTCTCCATTATCCGGTGAATCATTGAGGGAACGACCTAACCTCGACGTTCGAGCTTTAACAGCACCAATTCTTGTACGTCGATATCCTTTGCCGGCCGACTCGAATACCGGCGTACCTCTGTTCAGGCCAGCTATATAGCTGAGCCGCATTATTGTTTGCATAAACGCGATCCGTAAATCTCCCCTCGTTCGCCGATTTGCAATTCCCTCCTCGCATGTCCGACGCTTAGGTAAATGCGCGTACGACACACGCGCGCTCCGCGTGTTTTACAGCGATTTCTTGGAAACCACCTGCCACACCGTCAAGGATTATCGTCCTTTTACTGTTTCCTTCAAATGGTCGCCTTTTGCCCCCGCTTTTCCTTACAAAAGCGACGCGGACTTAACGGAGAAAGCGGGGCCATTCGTTAGCTTTAAACGTTTCGACGACTAGCCGCGAAAGGTTGCTGGAAAAGACAGAAAGCGGCGGAAGATTGGACGGGCTGGCTCGGGCGACCAACGTCGTTCGACGAACTCCGTAATAACTACCATAATTCTTTGCTTCTCCCCACCTGCTTGTTTTCGCTCGCTCCTTTGCTTCGCCGCGAAACACTTTATCGATTTAACATCTCGCTACATTCCATGACCGTGGCCGCGATGAATTATCGGCCGCGTATAAAATGCTTTATTTGTCATCTGGATAATAACCGGGGAGCTGGCCGGCGAGGCCAGTAACGTGATCCAAGATCGTGCTACACCGTACTCTGGCCGTGTCCGATGAATAGGCGAAAGAAAACGCGGACGTCGGCGTGCAGTCTCTTCAACTATGCGGCCCATTTAGCCATGCGCATACGAATACGCGCGATTTAAATTCATTTGCAATCCGACGCCGAGATTTACAGCGGCGCGGCGGCGAGGATTTCGCGCTGGCACGCGCTTCGCGCTTCTTTCCGCCCTTCTATCTCTGGCCGAGGAACGCGGTTAGGTTTTATAGGTATGCATCACGCGTAGATCGGCGATCCTTCTTCGGCGAAAGAGAAAAATCGAAACGGGAGGAAGACGGAGGACCGATTGGCCGCGTCATTTTGTATCATTTCCCCGCCACACGCGGCCCCGTGATAAATCATCCACTTCGGCAGCCAGGGTCGTTCTTGTTTTGTCCGAGATGATTGCTCGCGTTCGTGCTCGATCGCCGTTCGAGGGCCGTCAATAGATTCACCGTTGGTAATTCGAGGATAAATTTCCCTCGTTGTGGCCGGGCGCGTTATTATTATTTCACGCCGTGAATTTCAACGAGCGTTTACGTGCGTGCGATTCTATCGCGCGCTTATTAACATCTCTGGTAACGCTCAGATTCCTCTGATTGAGAACATCAGACCCCTTTTCGCCATCCCGTACCTTTCCCAATAATGAAAACGTTAAAGCGACGTACGAGTTTAACATAAATTTGGCGGCTGCCGCGTCTAACCAGCTCGACTCGGATGATCACACGAGCGAGAGCCGGCCACTTCCATCGAGAATGCCGTTGACAAGGCGTAGTACGTGTTGCAATCATTTTTCATTTACTTTAATTTATTTTAATTTATCACGGCTGCACTTAATTCGTTGTACACGCGCTGGGTGGCCGCGATAAGCGATCTAACAGGGATGCAGAGGAGATTGCAACTATGTATGTACGTGCATTTTTTCGCGCACGCTTTTCCGACCGGATTGGCTGGCTTCCTCGACGATCGAGAAACCACTCGGATGGAGAGAGAGAAAGAGAGAGACAGAGATCGAGTTGGCACGGACGCCTGTTAATCTCAATAATGTTCGCGCAAAGCGGATGCGCAAGCTCGTAAATCGGTACCCCCTGCAACATCCCCTTTCTTCCAGTGGATTCATTCCCCCTTGGTGCTCGTCGAACGTCTGGCCGCTGCTTCGCAGCCACGAGAATACCACCGACGACGAGCGCAACACCAGACACGGTATTTTCTCGACGCGAGCCGGCAAAGGTCCAAGCCGCATACATAATTTATACAATTAGCCGAGGTGTCTGCCGTGTCCGACGGAATACGAAGGCTGCATCGGCTGACACGGCGACAGCAACGCGAATACCACGACGCCGCGTCGAACGATCGCGCAGGAGAAATTATTCTAACGTTACTTCCAGCGATATCGCCTCTAGAAAAATTCACGGATACCCCGCGTGGGTGTAGATCGCGAATAGCGAGCCTCGCGTTTCGCAACGATCTCGAGGGACGGTGCTTTTAACGGAGACGAGACGAGACGCGGAAACTAGCGTTGCTTCCAAGTAATAGCAGGGGCGCGAAGATAAAACTGCTCTCGCGCAGTGGGTCGTAAGGAGCGGGACGAACGTGGTACGAATTTCGCGTGTTCCGCCTGCAGGGAGATGCAGCGTGGAAAAATTGGCTGGATGTTGGCGGGGTTAAAGATCCAGGTAGAGACAATGGAGAAAGGTGCGAGAGATCGGTGATCTCTCGCAACACCTTGCGCGTGCATACTTTGTCCGCTGGTTTCCCAGTGCGAAAGAAGAAGGCGATGTAACTTGGGCAGATCTGGTGTTTGCGCGTGGAACAGCGAAGGGTGGAAGCCAGCGAGCGAGCGAGCGAGAGAAAGAGAGAGAGAGAGAGAGAGAGAGAGAGAGGAGAGAAAATATACAACGGATGTCCGCAGCGCGATCACGTGATTGGGATTTTATGGTTGGTGAGTAACAGTGTAATTATGTACAATGGAATAAAGTGGAGAAGTTGGTTATCGACGTATCTTGATCGTGTTCATTGTGGGAAATCGAGCCAGCCTGGGCCGCGTAATAAATATTGATGCTTACTCTCATTACAGAATTTATACTGTATGCCCAGTTAATTATTCTGTCGATCGTGGTACGCGCGCGATAATTATCGTGTTAGGTGCCGAGTACCGCGTGTTTAGAAGCCGGGGTGCGCGCGCTTTTCAGATTTCAAGCAAATCGCACGATCGTTATCGCGGCTAGGTAGAAGAGCGAGCGCGAGATCCGCGATACGCGAATCCTCTGCCATGCCAAGACGACGCTCGATGAAACGACCGAGAGATCGGTCGCGATACATGCACCGCAACGTTACCGTGAACGCGAACGCGATTCGACGCGTAGATCGCGTCGGTTTGCGCGTCCGAGGGAAAAATACGCATCCTTGAAGGAACCTCTCTCAAACCTTCCACACTTTTATACCACTTGCAAATTTATGGCGACGAGGAAGGAGAAACGAAAGTAGCGCGGACGGCACGCGAAGGAGAGACAGACGGCGGTGCGCTTTAGGGGGATCGACTTCGAGACTTCGAGACTTCGAGACGGCCAGACGGGTCAAGATATATCGATACATAAACATCGATATCGACGCGCAAATGACGGTATACGTGGGCGCTTTCGTGCCGTTTCCGTCGATACGTGCACGTAGGTGGATTGGATTCTATCTGGCATCCGCGATGCATCGACGCTTCGATGCCTCGATGCCTCGATGCCTCGATTCACCGATGTCGACGAACGAGTCGCCATTCCGCTCCGCGCCGCGCCGCGCCGGACCGATTCCGACTCTCTTCTCTCGGCGCGACCGATCGACCGACCAGCTGCCCTGTAATCGCGATTCGCGCACTGCAATAATTATTGCCTTTGCTCTGTCATCAGCGGCGACATCTATATACAGCCACGCTATCCCGATGCTGGCCGTCGTCGACGACGATGGCGACGGCGATGGCGTTGGCAAGGAAAAGGGGGCCAACGGAAATAACTCACGCGTCCGCGTACCTCCTCGTTGAATAGGGGCGAGGGTGTCGGCGGAGCGGGGCTAGAGAGGAACGGCCGCAGGAAAAGCGGCTTCATCAGGAGCATATTGTGCGATGGTTTTATAATCAGCGCGGTCTCGTTACACTGGATCGTTTCGAGCCGGCTGCCTCGAGCCGCTCCTCTTTCAATCGACCGAGTAGGGACCTGGGGAGAAGGAAGGGAAACGTTGCGAGATCGAGGCAATTAAAGCGAAAAGGGATGCGCGGATCTCGTGGAACGGGTCGCTTATGAAGCTATTCGCCGATATTTAAAGGAGGACGCTACGGAGGAGAGTAATAGCGGCGAGGCGCGCGAGGCGCGCTAGGAAGGGAGGGGATACGCTTAATGAAACCGCGGAAGATTTTCATTAGAACGTGTGTTTACGGGGACTGTTATAGGAATTAATAAGCGCGGGGTTAAGTGGTCGCGGCGTCTGGAAAGCGGCAAACTCCGTCGGGTATTATGGCCGGTGATTTAGTCGACGCGTTAGCAGCTGGTAATATCTCTGCGACGGGACTCACGTATCTTACCGTCATCTTTACATCTCGCGTATTTCCATACAAGAGTGGCGGCATTTGAATATCCCCGTGCCCCCCCTGCGCCCTTCTTCTCGCTCGAAACCAGACGGGCCTGCACGCCCGAGCGAATTACATAGCCGACATCCGAGCGTGGCGATCTGATATCTCTTCGACCGATGTAACGCTGCGCTGATGCGTGAGGCGCAATGACTGGCGAAAATATAACACGTTTGACAGCGCGTCTAATTAACCTGCCATCGAGTCTCCCGCTCCGGAGGACCCTCCATTGTTTCCTCGCCCGATCTATTTGTAAATAGTTTTACGGACACTTTGCCGGGCTCTCCATCGGCAACTTTAAATCGCGTGTTGCACGGTTGCGAACAAACGCGCGATGACAGGACCGTTTCCGATCGAGCGAGCGCTTTTCTATGGGAACGATCGCGTTACGGGATTACGAATAGCTGTCGCGGTCGCGGGTAAAAGCCCCCGGGCTATCGTTCGCCAATTCAATCGCGTTATTTCCAGCAGAAGCGTTCCGTGGCGCGAGCGTAATCGGTCATCGGGCAAATCAACTATTCAAAGCCAATTCTCGTTGCAAGGATGCTTTTCGCCTCGCAATCGTGCGAACTTTGCCTGATTTGCCGTCGCGTCTTCGTTAATTGCTCGGAGAAAAATGTCCCGGATGAAATGGGAAGAGACTCGAGGAGCTTCTCGTAGATTGGAAAAAAAAGGTTTCATTATCGCCGAGCGACGAGATTGGCTTGGGAAAGGACATTGGTTTCCCTTCCATCCTACTTGGTCCCCGTGTAATTACCGGTCATGGAAATGAAAAGGAGTAGTCGGTCGAATCTTCTGTTTTCCCCCCTTTTTTCATTCGCCTTCCAGACTTTTTTTGTTTTTTTTTTTTTTGCTGCAGCACCGTCTGAGCGCGGGAAGCCTCCTGTGACTAATCTACTTCCAGTTTCCTCCGAGTAATGGGTTTAATTTAAATACCGATTTTTCTTTCGCAAAGATGACAAACCGTATAGATTGCAGCGGCAACGATGACGAATAACGAATGATTTCAGGCGGTCGTTTAGTCGTAATCGTTATTAATTGCCGGCAATCGTTATGAATAATAGATGCGTTTTTCAAGCATTTTCTTTCCGTCCATGATTGATACCAGTAACTGAACTGTAGCGCGTTTTCTTCGTTTTTCTTCGCTCTCTCGTTTCTCTTCCTTCCCTCGGAACGAAGCGACCGGCAAGCCGGAGATGGACCGGTCGAGATAACGCCGCGAGGCCGGTAACTGCGGTAATTGTCGGTGATTAGAGGAGTCATAATTACCGGTCCACGTATAACGTTACCGAGTCCATTCATTCTCCGCTCGAATCCTCCTCGCTGTCTTTTCTTTCTCCTTCCTTCCTCCCAAACACGTCGACATTCGTTGATCTCTCGCGAGATACAATGTACCTTCGCGAAGCCTTCGAAATCGTTCGAAATCGTTGCTGCGGCCCTTTCTCCGGCCTTTTTGCTCCTCCACAAATAAATATCTAATTGGAGTTTCATTGGAGCGAGCTGCATCGCCGGCAAAATGCATCGAGACGCCTGCGCCTGGGCCCGGCTCGAAGGAACGTTGCAACGCGGCGTAGGCCGTTCCCACGTGCAGAACGGGGGAACAATTAAAAGATACTTTAATAACACCTCGTCCGAGTTGCCTATTACGGTGCACGCGAGACGATCGCCCTGGCCCCAAGGGCCGAAAACTCTTCCTCTCGGACGGCCTCGGAGTCTAGCGCAAAATTTTTAAGTGACGAGGGTGCTCAGTCATATATCTCCCTCGTGTTTCTAGCCGAGTTTCGACGTTTGAACGGCCCACGAAATTATACGTCGGAGCGGGGAGCTTTTCAGCGTTCGGCTCGGGCCAGCAACGAATTTGCGACGCAGCGAGCCCGCGATTCCGATTGACGCGATATTTTGTCCACTTCAAGGTTGTCGTGCATCGAAGTGCGTGCAGCGGGCAGAGATGCGCGTCCAGATACGTCGAAAGCCATCGTGTACCTCGTCACCCCTCCCCTAATTAGCCCGACAACGAGTTGCTTTTCTTTCACCGCCTCCGAGCCAACAAAGATCGGACTCGACGCCTGCCTGGGAAAACGCGCGTATCGTCGCAACCGTCGGAATATCGGGGCACGAGTATCGTACGCGTCGCAATGATACCGCTCAATTTCCACGATAATTACAGCCGGTACGCGAAAGCGCACGTCAGTTGGATCCCCGCGAGAGTCGACCCAATTAGGTATCGATTTTTCCGATAGATATGCCTTCCCATTAACTCCTATAGCTTCTACAACCGTACGAGATACGCCTCGGATAAAGCGGCCGCCGTTGCTTCGGCATCTCAATTATCGAACTCTCGAATGCGCGCTATCAATCGCTGGCCGCGTCATTGCGCCTAGACGGTTTCCGCGCGGCTCTATCGCGGAACGAAGCTCTCGATTAGCCGTGAACACGGGACGAAACGGAGCGGCGCGGAGCGCGATGAAACGCGTGGCAAAAGGAAAGGCAGGAGCAACCGGATAGAGACGTAATCGGGGATGGAAAAGAAACGGTCGCAGGCAATCATAACCGCGCCAAGGGTTAGGCGTGCTCGGTTCGCCAATGATATCGAGTAATTTGCTCGATAATTAGATACGATAGAGGCGCGAGAGGGAGAACGCGCGGAGGTTGGCCGATGCAAGCGAGCAGCACGCGTGCAAGCAAGCAAGCAGCGCGCCAAGCCGGCAGATATCGCCGGCGAGACCGTAATATCGCGGCACGAGCAAAAAGGAGCTGGCCAGTCGTCTAGTCGGCGAATTACCCGAGCCACGATGCTGTTAGCGACTGCTGCAACGAGCCGGCATCCAGTATGGGGCGCGTGGTTATCGCCGATGGTCGACCGATAAGAAGGCAGCATAACCCTGCTCGGATGCAGCTGTTTCCACCGATCGCGCGTCGCCCTTAAACCCTATCGGCCCCTCCATCCAGCTGTCGCTTTTTAACTCCTCGCCGATTCTTCGTTCGTTTGCTCGGCTCCTCTGCCGTGGACACACGCGCGCCTCCGCCGCGAAGTCGATCCGCCTCGGAAGACAATCGACGCGACGATGCGGGAAAAGGAGGATTTCTCGAACGAGAAGATCTCGACGATTTAGCGCATTACGATAAGAGTCTCGTCGACTAATAGCGCCGTTTAAGCGAACCTGCCCGGAGGTCGACGCCGATAGACAGCGGCGGTGAAAGAAGAATGGCGGGAGAGACCTCGTGACGTCACTGGTACATGCAAGATCGCCCGGTTTACGAGCGGAGGAGATAGCGCGGAAGACGGAGAACGCCGAAGAGACGAGCGAAAAGAAGTAGAAAAAGGAACGAGACGACGAACGGAGAGGAGGTAAAAAGCGAAAGGCGCGAGAAGGGGAAACATTATCCTCCCACGCAGCTCGGGACGGACCTCGAAATTCCGCAGATAAAATCGCCGCTTCGCTCCACCGGCCAATATATTCATAATGGCCGCCCTCTCGGCTCTATTTCCAGTTCGATCTACGCTCCTCTTTCGCCCGAAAGATAAGGGCGCGCGATGAAATTGGCGACCGCGCGAAACGGAGCGGAGAAAACTCGGCGGAGGCGGTCGGTTGCGGAGGAAAGTTCGAAATCCAGTCCGGCCGATTCGGAGATTCCCGGCGCGGCGCGGTCGCGCGAATAACGGGGCGTTAATGGACGAGGGAATGGACGATAATTAGAGATTCGGCCGGTGCGTTTCCGCGTGGAAGGCGGCTCGGAGAGTCGCGATCGACCCGACCCCGACGCCGACGCGACCACCGCAGCAGCGCAGAGACCCTTTCGCAGCCGAAAGGAAAATGGGATCAGATAGCAGCGGGGCCGTTTAGTATGCAGCGATGCATTCATATCAATCGGGGCATGCATATGCAATACCTCGTCCACGCTTTGCCGACGCGGACTCGACGCGTGTGCGACGAGGAAAGAAAGATAAATAGCCACGCATATATTTCGCGCGCGTAGGCATGCGTGACCGTGCGATTGTTAATTGCCGCCATTCGGTTACCGAAATCCTCGCGAATCTATGAAATCGGGGTCGCGTTACGAGATTCTTCCGTCTCGCACCGGCGCCGGCCTCTGCCCGATGCGCCCCGCTCGCTTTGCAATTCTGCGAGGAGGCATCGCGAAAAGTCGCGAGAACGAAACGCGGCCGACGGGGTGCGAGCGAGCGCAGGGAAAAATCGATTTTACGAGAGGACGGATAAAATTTCGCAAAGCCCCCTTTCGCGAGCGTTGCACGAGTTCGGCGAAAAGCCGAAGAGCCACGCGCTCTGCACGCAATCGCAAACTGCGACATCCTGCATCGCTCGCGGCCGCAATTACGTCGTAAGTACTTCTGCGAAATGTTGCGTGCAGGACAATTTTTCAACGCGTTCTTCTATACGATTCCTCGACCCGACGCTAAGAAGTCTGCATAAAACGCGTCGTGAATATTTTACGCCGATAAATCAGTCGACAGGTTGAAAAGCATTGCCGAGGTTCGCGGTACCCTTTTCCCGGCTAGGTCGGAATAAAAACAGCAAAGCTTCGCGCTCGGAGCGATCGGATCGCGAATGGTCGACCTGACCGTTTCTAATTCCTCCGGCCTCCTATCGCTCTCCAATTCTTTTCCCTTTTTTTTTTTTCGACAGACGAACCGGCTTCCCGGAAGCTCGGCGATTTCCGCGATAACGCAATTTCGCGAGGCCTCGGCGGAGAGGCTTGCCATGGCGCTTAACCGACGGACCGTGCTATATCATTCGTACAGGCATGAATATTCACGGGCTGGCACGTACGTATAAATATGTGCCGACGTTTTGCATACTTGAATGCCAAATACCGCTGCTTTCGTACCTTGCTGTCAGGAAATCTGATCAACCATCGTCCAATCGACTAATTGGCACGACAGAGAAGTAATTGCAATCGTGAATCTTGGCAATGCTTGTTACGTTGATCGAACCGCGCGCGTTCGCCCGTGAATTTCGATGCCGCGATCGATACGGTAGAAGTTACAAAAAACTCACGGCTGACTGGCAGTACCCACGTGCACGGGCAACGTCACTCACCGGCTGAAACAAAAATTACACTAGATTAGCGCATCGGCGCAGGGGGACGGATTTCGTAGGTATATCGTTAGCTTGCTCGTTTGTAAAGCGAATCGATGTTGCGAAGGATTTGCGAAGGTTCGCGAAGACGGGGAACGGTTAGCCGACAAATCAAGTCGGCAATGGTTCGAGTAGGGTCGTTTTACGGTATTTTTCGTTCCGATTCCCGGAGTAAAGTGTAGCGAAAGCTCGGTTTCTAGTTCGCAGAGGGTCGAGTGGATGGAAGGGTAGAATGTATCGGAGGCTTGCTCGGCTGAGAGGGAAGCGAAGCGGGGCCAAGGGGGATGAAGTACACGCGTGTACGCGTACGTGCACGTACACGTAGGAGGGTAGGTGCGCGTAAAGTGTACACAGGCGCGGTACGATGCAGCTGGTAAGAGGAAGACGTGATCGATGCCCGTGGGATGCGAGGGCGTTCCTGGTGCGGGAGGCGCACGAGACAAATGGACGTCGCGCGTCTCCCGACCACGCCTTCCCGCGGGAGAAGAAACTCCGTTGCGTGTATCCTTGCCTTTGCCTTTACCTTTGCCTTTGCTTTCGCCTTTGCTTTCGCCTTTGCTTTCGCCTTTGCTTTCGCCTTTGCCTTTCTCGAGCTCCTGCGTCTCCGCTCGCCTCGTCTCATCTCGTTACCCAGCTTTCGGGGTAGAAACAGCGCCAAGGGTAGTCCCTCCGCGGTAGATTCTTGCTCCACTGCTTCGCCGGGGAATAAATTTCGCGCAATAATCTCGCGGTTTACGCGGGGCTGTTCTATCTCCTTATTTTTGCCACGCCGCGCGGACTGCGTCGGATTAATGCGCGAGGTCTTCCCCTTAAAATTTCGATCGTTAAGGGATGAAGGACTCCCCTGACGCTTTAAAGAGCTGCCCGTTGAAGAGCTCTCGAGACGAAGGGTCTACGTCCGAGTGCTTTCGAACTAAATGATTTTCGCGACCCTACTCGGAGTCAAGGGTTGAGGAGGAAACGCGGCCGACACGGTTGCAATTAGATTCGTTCCCCTTTCGCGACAGGTACACCCGAGATGTCGCGCCGACGGGCAGCGTAATAGGCAATGGTATAGCTGTCGCTATGAAAAATGCACATCCCGCAGGTGGACGCTGCAACGATTCCCCGATGACAATTGCACCGAGAGGTAAATAGGTATAAACGTTGAGAGCGTATCACGTGCACGGCGATAGGGCAGCTCGCACGGGAAGAGTTCTAAACATAGCCGGAGTTGGCGGCTTGTTACTGCGACACGATGTTTTCGCGATTTTTCTTTTAACGAGGGAGAAGCGGCGAGGCCGCTGGAGAACGGCACACGCTCTCGCGCACGCACACGCACACGTTAACGCCGCGCCTATAAATAATGCGGGGCGAGGAAAAATGGTGGCAAAGAAGGAGGCACGCGCGGGGACGCGAAAGCCACGATATTTAAATTCAAGCGAGCCACAAGCAGCTACAAACGAGACGAACGACGATAAATATTCAACGGGGTCCAGGAAGTGAACTCCGACGATGAACATCGTCCCCACGGCTACGCGTACCCGCTTCCCGATTCGCCTGCACCTGGCCCCGCTCTCTCTCTCTCTCTCTCGCTAGGCGTCGATTCTCGAAAACGATCGACGGTAAATCTTCCGCATCGACGTCTTTGAACTCGTAAACTCTCAATTAGCGCGGGGAACGCGAGAAGTATGATCGACGGGAGTGAATTATTGAGCTTGGCGGAGGGCAAGGAACGACGACGACGACGAAGACGACGACGATGGCGAAGGGTTTGAAAATTGACAGGTGCCACGGGTGACAGAGCTGGAAAAGATTGCTCGATAAAGTTCCTAGGGTAAAAGAACAAGATTTTGTTGCATTTTTTCTTGCATGCACGCCCCCTCGAGCGGTGTTCTTCTTTCGCGCAATTTGAAAGTATAATATTGTCCGTCTAACAAATTGTTTCTGGAGCAACGATATCGGCCAGGCGATAGAACGCGGCATAATTAACACAGACGTGGATGTCAGATCAATAAGAGGAAGGTGTGCGTGCGGTGGCGAGCAGGGACGACAAGGGAGAGCCGGAATTCAGACGCGTCGCTGATATCGATCGTCAATCCCGAGTCCCCGAGACAGGGGACGCTTCGACGGAGGAACACCGTTAAGTACTTCCGTCCTCGCGAAAACGTGTCGCTATTAAAGCGGAGCGGGAGCCTCTCGAGCGTCTCCAAACTTTTGCCAGCCAACTTGAAATAGAGGAGAGCACCTCCGAGGCTGCGTCCTTTCTCCGTTGCTCGCTGCATAACGACGAATTGTTCCGATTAACGAAGCAGAGGAGGCTCGGAAGGAGAGGCTCCGAGACGGGCGCATTAGAATGCCGAAAAAGAAAGGAGCAGGGTCCGGATTTGGGTTCGTTCGACGTGGGATGAGTCGCAGATCGGTGGACAGGGAGACGCGTCGTTTACAATGGAAGAGGAGGACGCGTGAGACGCGTCAATGTTGCGTCCCATTGCATCGGGCAGGAGACCACCCAAAGCGATGGTCCCGGACGGGCACCGACTATCGTCGAGGACGGCTAACGATAGCGAAAACCTGTCCTAACAGCGGGATCCGCGAGATAAGGTGGTGGATGCAGGTGTTTAGCGCTCGGCCAGTCATCGCATTGTCATTACTTACGACTGACACCCCGAGCCCTGTGAACCCTGGGAGTGGTACGTCACTGGTCTCCGCGGGGGTCGAACACCCTTTTAAAGGTCGACATCGTCCCTTCGTTCGAGAACAAAAGCTCGTCCACTGCTAGCTCTACCGCGGATACTCGCGGATCCTCCGGCGCAAATACCACTGAAATCTTGCGCTGTACGGCGCGGCCAAACCGCGTTTGTCGCCGCGAAAGTTGGAGATAAAAATGTACTCGGCGGTGGAACGTGGGTTTGCACGATCGTCGAGACGTTCTCCCGATAAAGATCTCGCGTCTCGCGCACCTCGCCGCGTGGGTTCTCGCTTTTTCGCGACGACGCGACGTTTCGAAGCGGACGTGGCCTGGGGGATGGCGAGTAACAGTTTCGAAGGAAACATTCTCGGCGTGGAAGAGCGTGGGTGTAGCGCAGGGAACCGGATATCGGAATCTGCGCGCGAAATAAAATTGAACGTCTGGGAGATGGTCGGAACGGATTGAACTTTGTTGGCCGCTGGAAGCCGAAGAGAGGAAAAGGAGCAGGGATTCGTGCGGGGTTGTGGTATTCCTTTGATGCGGCGGTTCACGTGATTTACGATAGCCGACAATGTTTTTCTTCTTTTTCCTTTTTTCCATGCCCCACGAGCATCTCCAGTCCAGCGTGGGACGATAATTTTCCATAATTATTCTGCCACCAGTGGGGCATGCACGTTAGGGACTCGCTAACGAGCTTACGTCACGGAACGAACGAATCGACACTATGCTCTTATACCGTTACTACACAACGTGCTTTTCGTGTCAGTGGGACACGTAAGTACTGCGAACACACGGAGAGGTGACCGGCATGGCGATGCACGTACGTGTGGAAGAACCGTGAAGAAGCGTCGTTATTAAAGAAACGCGTTCTCGTTCTCTGCCTCGGTCACTCGAGAAAATGTCCACGGGACGAGGAAAGATCCCGTAAATCTCGCAGCTTTATCTTTAATGCGGCAAAGGATTTACGAGCGATCGGTAATGGTGCTTTTTGCATCGGCAACGACTGAATTTATTAAGTTCGTCACGCGTCATCACCGCTCGGCGATTTTGTAGAAAAGTTGCCAAGGTTGAGAGCAAATCACCGACCACATCGAGCTCTCCCGGATCGCCAATTGCTCTCGCGTACGCGCGTACCTTCCACACCATCGCCCCTGCAAACCACCTCTAATTGTCCGTGTCTAACTTCGCGAGTACGCGTCAAGAGACTTTCCTTCCTTCTCGTTTTTCTCCGCTCGCGGATCGTGCAAATTGGTAGCAAATTTTCGAAAAATCTCACGCCTGCTGAGGGGACCGCGAAAAGCGTCTCTCAAGATGGAGCGCAATGAAAGAACGCACGCTTCACAAACGCTTGCATATATATATATATATATATATATATATATATATATATATAAAATGTATAAATATATAAAACGTTTCCCGCTCGTGCCTGTGCTCGGCCCTGTATACGCGTATACGCTTGTACGCTTACAGGAGTACACGCGTGCATGCATGCGCGTGAATAGCGTGTGCTCGATGCGTCACGGTTCTCTGACTGCGGGCCACCACGCCCATCGCGACCGTACTCGCTCGTCCATGACGGCGAGCAAAGACGCCGGTGTCGTCGGTGTTCTTGCATCGCAAATCCGTCGAAAGGGGTGGCGGCACCTCGGTGCCAAAAATACGCGCGAAGAAAAGTTGCACCGTCGCCGGGAAACATCGCCGGAATGTCACGCGTGCTTTCCAGCAGCCGCGCCAACAATTACATTTTGTTGATCGTGTTTTACAGGAACGAGGGGTGCGCGCCTTAACGACTTGATTCTCGAGCAGATTCTGCGGTTTCGACTCGTTGAAGATCCTGAGAGAGCGCGTTAACTTCATTCCGCAACGATTAGAAGCGTCAGACCGTGACGACGGAGAACAGAAACTGTCGACGAACACGCACGTTCGAAACCGCAAACATTTACCGTGCAAGAAACCTCTCCTTTTTCTCAAACGTTTAAGGGAGGCGTTTGGAGAATCTTCGATTCGCCTTCGAAGCAGGCTGCCGCAGCTTGCAACGCGAGAGAGATTTAGGTGCGCCGAGGCGGTATCTGGCAATGGTATCGAGGTTTATCTTTATCTTTGCTCGATCGAGTCGGCGATGGCGATGGCAATGGCGATGGCGATGGCGATGGCGAGCGAAGGCGGAAAACGAGTTGAACGTAAGATCAAATACCGGGAGCTCCTTATCCGTACGCGCGTGCACGTTATAGCGGGGCAGGAAACTCGGAATCAGAGATCCCGTCGGATGGCGATGGGGAATAATTGCGCGTTTGCGCTCGTTGCGGGAGGAGGATTCCATGGCCGCCTCCACGACTCCCGGTAGTAATTATTGAATCTCTCCTCCTCCTCCTCCTCCTCCTCCTCCTCATCCTCATCCTGCTGCTCCTTCTTTGCCCTCCTCTTTTGCCCTACTCGGTCGGTACGGCTCCTTCGCCCCTTATTTCTCTTCGGCTCGTGTATTATTATTCGGTGTGTGCACCTACTGGCTAGCTAAGCACCGCTGGACTCCAACGGGCACCCAGCATCGGTACTCTTCGGCCATCGGCCTGGATCAGAAGCCAGCCTGACACGAAGATTACTGGAATTAAGCCTTTAGTTCCGAGGTAACGCGACTCTCTCCAACATCCAATCGCTTCGAATTTCTTTTCTCCCCCCGCCCTGCCAACCCCTAACGAAATACATCCGCAAAACGTTCGATACCGATTTCAATGATACCTCGCGCAACAGCAAAGGAGCCTGCAAACATTCGCTTCGCTCGTTGAGCTTGCAAACGTATCCGATCCTCGCAATAGCATCGACGATTCGCGAAGCGTTCGGTTGCGTAGCGGACACGGCGGAGCCGCATCTTTCGAAAGTCACGTCTAAGGTGTAACGATGCCAACGGGTTGGATATATGACAATTTAATTGCATAATTGGCAAGCTCGCGCCAAGCGAGAGCTCCACCTTCTCGGGCACGGCCCTATCGATTCTGCCGCGTCGACGAGAAATGAAACTGTCCCTTTACTCCGCGAACCGATCCGATGCCAGATCGGAATCATCGACAACGACTCAATCGACGACGCTCCAGCCCCGCAAGATAATATCAACTTTCCAACCGGAGCTCTATTAAAATTTCTCTGCCAGGTGGCAGGTAACATTTTCGCGTCGTTTCTGCTCATTGCTCGGGATTAAAATGCAAATTGATGGCTCTAAAACCGTTGCCGCATCGCGGAGCGCTCGCTCCATTCGTATCGGGCGATTTTTAGAGACGCGTCTATTACGATTCGCACGGTATAAAATACGTACGTGCGATTGAGTCGCGGTACGATTGGACGAAGAGCAAAACGCAGCAAAGATAAGCCTCTCCCATTCTCATGGATCGCTTTGCAATTCCTGTTAATCGTTCTACATCTACTCCGTGTATCCCCCGTAATGGCAGCACTAGCATCCAGCGTGGAATACGAAATGAGATTCAATACCCTCGAGCTCGAGTATTACCACTCGGCTAAACTGGGAGAAATACTCGCAGGTGTACCACGGGCTAGAGCGGCTCCTTTTTATCTTATTTCGACCGCGTTCGCGTGCACGCGCCGACCTGGAAACCTGCGGAGAAAAGGATCTACAGGCTCGCGCGCCAAAATTTTTGTCTTTGGTCGGACCCTTGTACCGCCACCGCAACCTCTGGTAATTAACCCGCCACAGAGATACCGATCTACCGCCTCGAGAAGCTCGGAAAAATGCCCCAACGAGAAACACCGTCGGGGTTACTCCGAGTCGAAGCATCGCCACGGGCTCGAAAAATGTTAAGAGTTACGCTCCCATAATTTTCCTCCGACGAATGCAAAACTATCGGTCTCGTTTCTCGTCCGTTTCGAGGTAATTTCCTCACGGGTGGATCGCGCGAAATAAACGCGTTCGGTTTGCGATGACAGCGCGCGCCGCGCCGCGGTGTCTGCAGCTGGCCACTTTTATTGCACATAAACGCATGGTGCGCGATATTTCGGGCGTCGAGGAAACGCGGGAACGTGTCATCAGCGGTATTGCGAACATCGCGCGGCAAATTTCTGACTCCCGATGGAAATCACGCAACGCGGCGGCGAGCAAGTATGCGTACCGCGTGGCCAACGTTATCGCAACCAGCAACGAGCAACCGGCAACGAAATCTCGAATGTGCAATTGCGCGTTCCCCCAACGACTATAGCTCTTAAATATTTCCGCGCAATAATCCCGCCCGTCAGGCGAGAGCTGCAATTTCTTCCTCGAGTATCAAAGCAAACTTTACGTTCAAGCATGCAATATCGATGTCTCCCTGACCACGATACTTTTCACCACTTTTCGCAATTACAAGTGGCAAGAACTGTTGCCACCGGTTAGTCATTTCTACTCGAGGACAAAGTATCGCAACGTATCATCTGCCAGCTGCAATTGGCGATCGCGGCCGGAAGTCACACGTGACGCATGCATTTTTTCCATTCCGCCAACCCGGTCTCCGTTGACACGGGGTATTACGTGGGCGTGTAAAGCTGGCGACACGTGGGTCGCGAAACTTTTCCGGGCTGGACACAACCAAAGGAGGCAAACTTGCTTCCCCGCGTCGATCGTATCCCCGTTCATTTTCTCGCCGTCTCGCCTGAAACTTTCTCGCGCTCCGTTCGACCGCGCGTTTCGCCGACGTTAGCCTTGCCAGTCGCGCCAATTGTTTGATAGTCGTTTATCGCGTCCCCCGATACGGAAATCCCCTTCGAGACCGATCAATTAACGCGGGGTTTCCTCGACTCCGTACACCAGCGACCGACAAACCGTGACTTTGTTTCGCTCCGGAGGAAAACCGACGTTTCACATCCCCTGGGGTAACATTAGGGTGGCAGGAGGTCGGCGGTGCTTACCACTCGTCCCTTAATCGTGGCCGGAGTCAATATCGTCGCCAAAGTTGGGCTCCATTGGCGCAAATAGAGTGCCTATAAATAACGAGGCCACCCCGAGTGTTGTGATTATATTACGCACGGCGAATCGAACGAACTAAAAGAGAGAGAGAGAGAGGCATCAGGGTGGAGAATGCGCGAGCAACGATGACACCGATGACGACGACGCGCCGCGAGGCTTTCTCCCATGGAATTGGGGTTCGCGGGAAGGGAAAACCCGGGGGAGTCTGCGGTAGATTAAATCTCCGCTGGTTAGCGTTTGATTAAACTTGGGAGTGAGAGCGATGTTAATGCTCGATTGCGCGCCAACGAAATTGACAGCGCGAGAACGACACGCGTCGTAAAACCGCTTCGCCTCTGATTTCCTCTTTCCAGCCGAGATTCGCCTTCGTATTTTACGCGCGAATGGTCTGTTTGTTATTTCCACCGAGGCACGATTGCGCCACGGCGAAGCTCGCGCTTTTCATTATCGCGGCGTTCATCGCCGATTGGTTGACACTCGTGTAAAGAGACGTAACCGTGTGCTGGAATAAAAATGTCTCACGTCTTTGTACGCGACGCGGTACCTTTTCATATTGCAGATACGCTCACGGGCGTGCGTCGACTCATTCATAACGGGTTCGACAGATTTGTTTAATTACTTAATTGCCTGCTTCGGGCCGGCCGATACGTTCCGCGCGCGGAGCTGGCTGGCAGATGTCGAAACCCTCTGGGCGAAGGGAAGAGCGAGTACCCGTCTTATCCGACGTCCCCTCCGAAAATAAATTTACGCAACGAGCGTTCTCTGCTGGACGACATCGAGGAAATATTGCCAGCCAACGGACGATCTTCATCGTTGGAATGGATCGCGCGCCGCGCCAGCAGGAAGAGGCCCGCGATCGAGTGACCGATGTGGCGCGCCGCCGTTTCCTGCTCTTAAATTGAATCGGAGCCGATATTAACCTTCTCGAGGAATCGCGGGGCAGCGGTGAAAAGGAGACGAGAAGACGAGAAGACGAGAAGAAAAGAAGAGGAGGAGGCAGAGAAGGGGCGAGAAGAGTAAGAGCAAGAGCAAGAGTCGGAGTAGAAGCGAAGGGCCTCACAATTAGCGCATACATCACTGGTTGAGAGGCCGCAAGGGGCTAGGAGAGGGCCCCGTACTGGCAACCTGTTATTATATACGCGGCCCGAAATACGCATGTATCACTCACGCACACGTTTTCATCGTGCAACACGTACGGCCCGTCGGTGGATTAATTCGCACGCGGCCCGATCGCGAACGACGATGGGAGGCGCGCCACTTGTACGACGAAACTCGATTTACGATCGGTGATCTTCGTCCCTCTTATCCGCGCGGCCGGGTTCCTTATCGCCCCGCGACTATGGGCCATCGTCCTCGTCAATCGGTGCACCGGTGTGCCGCGCTGGCTTCTCGAAAATATTCCACTCTTTTACCGAATACCTGCGCCGCGACCGACGCGCGTTTAATTAATATTTAGATAAACGTCGATGGAGAGTTGATTTATCGAAACGGCAACGCGAATCGATGCGCGCGTGTAAATCAAGGGACGGGGAAAAAATTTGACGGCGTAGGCCGCGAAAATCGCGCGAAAGAGATATCGCGTGTAAGTATATCGAGTTGTCTAAGGTTCGGAAAAGGAGAGACCGTGGGATGACTAACGGCCGAATCGTTGGCCGATTAATAGCTACATTTTTTAGGGATCCAGGTAATTGATAGCTTGGAATAATAAACGCTGTCATGCGCGATAAGCCCGAGAGATAGAGGGAGAAATTATTAATGCGCCCCTCGCGACATTAATAATCGATGATGCAATTGGAATGTACGCCGAGACGATCATCGTCCCTGCAAGCCGATAATATTTCACCTATGGCCGTTTAATCGTAATCATAATCGTAATCGTAATCGTAATCGTAATCGTAAGTACGCCGGTTTAAAGAAAAACGTTCGAGGATACCCGGGGAAGAGACGAGAGGTTTCGCCGAGTCACCGTAAAAAGTAATTCGACGACAATAAGGATGGTATCGTAAATAATTGATCGGCAGTTCCCCGTATTAATAACAGCTACAGCATCCAAGTACCAGGATCCAGGATCGTGTCAAGGACCACCCGCGGCGAGTTGGCCCGACAATGCCGGGGACAGACGACACGACACAATCAGGGACTCCCTGTTCCGCTAGCAGCCTTGCTAATAAATTATTAAAGGGACACCCTCTGCAAGTGACGTCGGGATATTACGCCGAGAACGAGTGTCCCGTTTCTCGCTGCGCTTTATATACACCTATCTATGTACATCCGTTATCGTCTTCTCGGGGCAAAAAACCGATCTCATTTCGAGGCCGGCTCTTTCTTTTTCCATTTGCGGAAAAATGTAGCAACCCTGACATTACGGCGGTTCCTTGTCAGCCGGACACAGTGCTACATAAAGCGATCATAATTTTCGCGTCTGACACGGGCAAGATTAATTGCCGTATTAATTTTGCCCGTGCATATTTTTCATTCCAGCTACGCGGCTGTGACAGGTAATTAAACAGCATTTAAACTGAACCACGCGAAAGTGAAAATTGGCAACTCGGTTCGCCTATCAACCCCGACGACGGTGAACACGTTTCTAAGAATGCGGGGGACGTTCTACGGAGAAACCACCCGGACTATTAGCCAAGTCGGAATTCGGGACGGTGCGGTGGATCGACTGCGAGACGCCCCGTTTCATCCCTTTGTCTTACCGACAGCGGCACGTTTAACCGGCAACTTTTCTTCCCCCTTCGCGGCTCGCTCTTCGCTTCGACGCGATTTGCAGCCTCTCGAGATCCCAACTGCCGGCCGAGAACCGTAAACGTTAATGGAAATCCACAACGTAAAGACAAACGAACCACCGTCACGGAGGGTAACGCGGGCGAACATTTGGAACGTCTTTGCGGGTTGACCAAGGGTAGGAAAGGGTGACTACTCGTGATCCATCGTCGAGGCGCAGAATATTTGTTTCACTTTACCTTGAAGCGGAACGTATCCCGGCGTGTTAGCAACGCGAAAAGTGCCATTTTCCCTGTGTCGAGCGGAGAAACAAACGATACGCGGCCGCGCGCATCCTCAAACTGAACGGCCGATAGGAAATCCTATTGACGCGAGGTATAATATTTCAAAGCGGCAGCAATGTTACCTAACTAACGAACGCTAATTACGGGTGACTTCAACGTGCCGCTAATTCCGTGATAGCGGCACGTGTCGCTATCCGAGCACGTCGGAAAGTGTGCGCAATTTACGCGACGCTAATTCGGCAAAGCTTCATTAGGGCAAGCTCGAGGCCCGTACTTAGACGACGCGGGGGGTATAATCATAGTTTAAATTCGGCTGCCATCCATTGAAAATCAGTGGCTCTGACCCGCTTCGCAATCAGGATACCGGTTAGGGGGATAGTAGGTGGGGGCTATCATGGGGCATTTGATCCGCGGCGGGTCATCAATATTGCATGAGGGGACCACGAACGCGCGTACGATCATGCCAAATGCTGGGAATCAAAATAGTGACGGAGTTTATAGTTGGAGAGAGGGAACGGTGCGCCATCCCCTTGTCCCTTGTCCGGCGAGCAGCACGAGCCCGAGTCACGTTGCCGCGGTGCACGTGGAAAAGGTGCACCTTGCGCGACAAAAATTTCACGATTCAGCCAAATTATACGGAAGCATTTTGTCCTTTTTCACGGACTCCGACTCGAAGCGGCGGCTAAAATGCCACCGATAAAAAGCCAGGACTTTCACCCCTTTTTAAATGGCCGAGTTTACAGCGAGTGGCGCGACGAAAAAAAATCCTAGAGTCACCATGCAAATGTACCAACCGTTTTAATACGCGGATGCTCGATGACCTGCTCGTGTAAGCGAGCCGATCCATCGAGGTACAAGATTTCACGAAGAGAAAACCAAAGGCAAAAAGAAGGGACGGGACGGGTCTGGAGAACACGTTCGACTCGTACTTCGTATTACGGCGCGATACATCTGTGTGCGCACCGAGTCGGCCACCAAGGTGGAAGGCTCGCAAAACGGACGTGGATGAGACGCACAAGACTCGAATAAGAAAAAGGAGAAGCAGAAGAAGACGGAAGACCGTGGAGGAACGGGCTTCGAAGGAACGATGAAAGAAGAAAAGGTGCAGAAGGCTGACGTGTGTTCCGTGCGAGCGGAAAATCTTGAAAAAAAAAACGGTCAAGAATCGAAAGAAGCTGCGAGTAACTCCAGCTTGACTTTTCCCATCGCGATACTGGAACGCAGAAAATGGTCCTGAATCTGCGGGGATATCGTGTTCGTGCGTCGTAAGAACGTATTCGCAGAGTCGACGCCCACACCGAATCAGTCGGATCGAGAATCGACCTGCTTACCCTCCATCTTCTTCATGGTTCTTCCCTTCCCCCGAGTTCGGCGCAATGGCGCGGCCTGCGTTGTATAGGTTCCTTCTTAATGGCAAATAAAGCAGGTGGAGTGAAGCGGAGAACCGCTCGTGATTGCCGGATTAATTGGCTGTAGCGTGGCTGTGGCTGCGGCTGCAGCAGTAACGGAGAATGTACATGGCACACGGATTATTATCCGTCCATTCGACGGAGTTATCCTAAACGTTTCCTCCGCGCCCTTCCTTCCTCTCTCTCTCACTCTCCCTTTCTCCTTGGCCCTTGGCATTCCTGCAGGACGATAGGCGAACCAGGATGGAGACGCGTAACCTCGCCGCGGCTTCGACTTGCGCGAGTTAGCAAAGCAATCGCAATCTTTAGCAGCGCTTTGTAGCCGAACACTAGAGCACTTGCGTACTAAATTATGGCAAGCTTGAGCCTCGAGTGGAGTTTGCGAAGAAGCGAGCAATTAGACAGACACAATCTCGAGCAGAGGTGCAAATTTGAAGTGAATTGCGCGATAACGATGTTTGCACGCCTCTCGAGATACTCCGAAGCGATTCTTTTCGCTTCGGATCGTTGAAGAGAATACGTCGGAGGAAAGGATTGGGCGGGGAGGCGCGGGTTGGCGGTGTGTGTCACCCCCGTATTCGGAGAGTGGAGGAACATCGACGAACGAGGGATGAAACGACGTTGAAGTGCTGACGCGGTAACCATCTTGGTTTCCCTGAGTGGCACTGCCGGTAAATGCCGCGGGATTCGAGGGTGAATGGGAGAGAGGAAGAGCCAGTGGCGAAGGAGGGCTCGATTCCGAGGGGCCGGGAGAAAGAGGGTTGAAAACGGCAATGGCAGAGAGAGAACTCTGAGCGACGTGACCGCAGGAATCGATGCGGACATTCCGGGAAATCGTGTGCCCGGATGCTGACGCAGCAGTGTTTCCGTAATTCGCAAGACTTTCGCGCGACGTTGGATAACCGTTTTATATTCGCGTCCCCACCGTTGCCTTCCAATCGCAAAATTCACCCGGACCTCGAGATACGATCCTCCGTAAACCCGTCCCTTTTCTGGCGCTCCTCGTTTTAGGATCGTTGCATGCGCAAGGAGCGAACGTAATCGGAGAAATGGCGGAAGGATACTTTGGCTGCAACTATGAAAGGAAAGAGCAAAGAGGGTTGCGTCGGAGGAAGAGAAGAAGCGTGCAAACGACGCGATAAATGTCGTTTCCCCGGTGGCGAGCGAACAGATTCATTCCGGAGGGGAGCACGCGTTCGACCGGACAAAAAATGAAAATGCACTTGAATCCTCGAGTGATGTACGATGGCTCCGACTCGGGCTTCCGCTCGCACGGCCGCTTTATCCTCGTGAATTTCATTAACCGTACATTTATCGACCTCGTATTTTATTCGGACCGCGTTACGTCGAACCGATCGAGCCACGGAACCAGCTGAAACCGGAGTTTTATGTAACTTTTTGGAAACGTGGGCTGCGCGAGAGTGACGCAATCTCGTTCGAGAAATCTTGTACCTACCGCGTGAATGAATTCCAAGTAGACGCGAACTTTGATCGGGCAATTTATCATTGAAAATGAGAGCAGCAACCGATCCAGCGAGCGGATGACCGCGCGGCAGCGGTTCGGCGAACGGTAACGCGCGTAAGAAGTTTATCGCGGCGGCACGTTAACGAATAATTGTGTTTGCCATCGAAAGAATGGTAGGGTAAACTTCCAATAGTATAGAAATAAGCGGAGATAATTATACGCGAGCGTTTTGTAACTGTGATCGAGACTGGTAGTATCAAACTAATAACAAGGTTCGCCTGTAATTACTGCGTTCAGGTAGTTGTTAAACATTAGCCTACATAGATTGAAAATAAGAAGACGTTATCGTGGATTTACGCATGATTAATTCGAACACCTTTCGCATCGAGTCCCGGACAACTTAAAGCCGTCCGTTTTCCTCTTATTTCGATTCGAATTTAAACTTTCCAACGCCCGATTCGGAATCCCTCGACCCGAATCTTAATTCCGATCGCCGCTTCTTTTAATCCCGACGCCGTTCGCCGTTTCGAAAGATCCATGACCAGGGTCACACGATGATACGCGATTCTCGAGATGCGTGAACGTCACTCAAAAGTCACTTTAAGCTTCAAATAATGCGACAACTATATTACATGTTTTTACGCGGCCCCAAGTTCCGAAGTTCGAGACAGAATCGACAAGATTAATGATATAATTAGCCACGCTCGCATCTCTCTCTATTTTTCTTTTCACACCGCCATATCTGCTTTTCGATCCTTCAATTTCTGTCGCTCGCAATTTATCTTAATCATTCGATCCGCGCGAAAGACAAATTGACGGCAAATTAAATTACACGTGGCAAAAAGATTTTATAGCGCTAATCGTTAGAGAGCAACCGCGTCGATAATCGTAGGTAATTACGAGTACCGATAACCGTTCTATTTGCTTGTTAACCTTAAAAACGCCAGGGTTAAACGCAACGGATTTCGTTTCGAAGTTTCGCGTCTTTCCTCGACGATTCCCACCGACGCGACGCGACGTCCTCGTAACGTTCTCGTCCTTCCATCGCGTTTTTGCCCTCCGTGATCTTTTGCGTAACCCGTGGACACAAAAAAAGAGGCTAAGTAGCGATGTCCTGTTTGTCGTGGAGTGAGTATAGAGCGTAGAGTGTAGAGGTTAGAGCGACGGGTATGCGAGGATCGAGGATAAAGCAAATAGAAGAATAGGAAGGATCAGTGGATGTTTCCGACAGCGATCGTCAGAAGGCAGGATAAACGTTTCTCCGCATCGTCAGCGGGGGTAGGCCGTGACTCAAGGCCGTGGCGCCATGGTAAGAAATCCGTGGATCGCGTGCTCGGCTTAACTTTTCGCCGGCTTACGTGTATGCGAGGGCTTTAAGACACATAATAACGTTGTTTTCTGTCGGCTCTTTTCTGTCGGTTCGCAAAGAATCGGGATTGGCCGGGCAGGAGGCGGTTGGAAGCTCTGTTACGCGGAAGCCTGCCAGCTACGCGTTCCAAAAGGGATGGCGATACCTTCTTTTCCTCATTTTTGCCTTCCTCCGCGCCTGCTCGACCTCCTCCGGACTCGATCGGGGCGAAGCTTCGAGGAATCGAAGCGGATGAAAGTCGAGCAACGGACCATCTTCCCGGGACCAACGTACTGCTTCTCCCGTTCGATCGGATCGGTCCAACGCAATGGGATTCGATGCTATTCGACGCGATGCGCGCGCGCAAACCGCGGCCACATTAATCAAGAACAAGGTAATCTAGTGTATTTCGTTGCGAGGAATGACCGATCGTCCGCATTCCCGTTCCCACTATTCGAAAAAAAAATGTCTGCGTAAACCTGTTCCGAGCGGCGATAAACCTACGACTCGCAGCAGAAATCGACAATTAACTTTTGCTCGGCTTATCGAGAACGTCCTAAGCCGAGCGTTCTCAATTAAGTCTTCGAGGAGAGATCATAAGCGATAGCAATCGCGCCGGGACTTCCTAATTCTCTCGAGTATTCTTTTCCGCGATCCGTTTTACGAGCTCCTAGCGGTGCGCGTTACAGATACCAATACACGAGCTCTTGTGCAATTAGTTGGCAATGCTGGGACGATTAACGCGGCAATTGCGTGATCGAAACGATCGCGTTTCCCTTTGCTCGGTTACCAATACGAGACCCGCGCACCTCTAGCGCCTTTTTCCACGGAAAACTTCTACTTCGCCGTCCTGTCCTTCGCTCGCTCTCTACCTCGCATTTTACTTCGAATTTACGCTAACTCGTGGATTATCAAACCCGCAAATTACGCGTATCTTCGCTGCTAAGTAGGTTGAAATACAGTCAATGTCATTGCAACGTTGTATTCCACTTATCGCAACCGTTGCGCACGCTTATCGTTTTTAAATATTTCATTTTTTCGAGCAATTAGCCTACAATGTTCCACGAACCAGAAGACACGTTCAAGTTGAAAGTCCGATACTTTTTCAAGGGCGAAGCAATTGGGGGAATAAGTTATCACGGGGCGATAACCGAAGCTTGGAAAGTGCAATACTCCGTGTAAGTGGCGAGCACGGAAAAAGGGAGGTGTAAATTAAAATGTCTCGCATTTTTTGCCCAGTGTCCCCGTTCGGAAACCAGTTTCCTTAGGAAAATAAGATGAAACGAGATCTCGTTATTTTTAATTACTGGCGCGGCTAATATCTTGCACAATTACCCTCGTTAAGCCTGATAGATTCTTACGACTTCTCCAATTAACCGTACCGCGGCTATACATTTTTAGGCCTAGCCGTCCGTTCGCGGGACATCTTCATCCGATTTCTGCGCAAATTGGATGAGCGCGATTCGCGATGCCGATTAGATCAACCTACCTCGAACGATTTCGATTTCAGAGTAGGATACGAGATCCCGGTGCATTCGGTATCGCGACGCGCGATTATAATCATCCGCGCGTCGCGCGAATGGCCCGGAAGATCGATACGCGACCGATCGATCTTAGAAACGTGCGGAGCATCGAGAAATCGTCTCGGCCGTGAATCGCGAGCCCGATTTGCGTAATGACCGCAATCAGCGACCTTTTTGCCTGCCGCTACAATCGACTTACGGTAACCGGTTGACACTTTATTGCGTTTTTGCGACGACAAATGGGAGGAACGTCTGGCGATCGGAGATCGAATTTTGATACGCTCCCTGCCTAACGTTATTGCACGGCGGATCTCTGTGTCTCTATGGGGAAATTTAAATGCGGACGGCGCGTGCAAAAATGCCCGCCGCGATGTTCAAAAGGAGAAGCGGGTCTGTTTTGGTGTCGCGTTTCTTCGATCGAAGCCGCGAATTCCGAAGCAGCGCAGGTTCACTCGCCGAAATTAAGATTGCGGATATTTACGCATTCGTGGGATTAATTTCGAGTTAGGATTAGTGAAAAAAATTGCGGAATATTCTTTCAATTGTTCTTCTTGGTCGGTGGAATTGCGCAGTTTCGGTATCGACGGCGTCAATTGCGTTTTTAAAAAAATGAGTTTGCATAAATATCGGAGGCTTAGTCGCTCCGGCAGGTTTCTCCGAAGCAAATATCATCCGACGAGTTGCACGACGGGCGCGTGATTGCGTTATAGAGTCGCAACATGGAATTCATAACGATTTTATCGCTGTAAACGCGAGCAGCTGTGGCGACGATCGATCGTACTCATTCAATATCGCGTAAACACGTTGTACTCGATTACAGGAGCGGAGGAGGGTGCTCTCTCGCGTGTTACATGCTCCGTTTCCGTTCTCCCGTTCCGTTCTCCATCGGCTGTAAGGCTGCAAGACTACAAGACGATGATCGGAGCAAACTATAGCCTCTTGGCCTGCGGTATCTGGAAAGCTGTTTATTAAGCGGCCGTATCGGCGTAGGAAATAGAGATTTAGGAAGGAAATCGGTGGCCGCGATGGCGTGAAATTACACCGAGCCAGATCCGCGGCGGAAGTGCATATCTGCCGCGTACGTACTCGTACTCGTACTCGTACTCGTACGTGTACGTATATACGTATGCAACCGGTGCCGCGTACAATTACCTGGTTTTCTACGTGTTGCGAGGAACGAAAGGAGGAACGTTTTCTAAGCGGATTGACGCTGCCACGAACCAGCGGAGGAGCTAATACGCGAGCTACAACTAGCTGTACGGTCTATGTACGCGTGTACGAGCAGCACGCTGGGTATTAAGTAGCGGTATTTACGAAGCCACAATTATCCCCGTTTTCATGCCGACGCGATCTCTCGAACGGCAAAGGTTCGGACGTGGACTACGTGGGAACTTCTCTTCCGAAGCTGCCCGCGCGAGCTGCCAACCAACCGACCGTCGAACCTTCCCCTCTAGAAAACGCTACGGATACCAAACGAGCTGCCCTTTTCACATTTTTAATACCGGGACCCAGCAACGGCAACGGCAACAGCAGCAGCAGCAGCAACAGCAGCTTGTACTCGATACCAAACTCGGGCAATTAATCAAACACGGTTTGGCCCGGAGTTAATGGGGAAACTCGGAGGTTGCTTTCCGAGAAACCGGCACATCGTTTCGTAATCGAGAAATTTGTCAAAAAGGTCCGTGATAGGTCGGCATAATCGTGGGATAATTTCCAAGTCGGTGGAATTCGTTCGTGGAAGAAAGAAACACGGGGCCAGGGAGAGCATGAGCGCATTCAAAGAGTCACACGAAAGGATTTAGACCTCTTCATCGGTTTAATCTGAATCCGTCCAAGGCTGTCGCGATAGATGAACACGCGATCAGCTAGAGTTTCAGGTAGAGCGACGAATTTCGTGCTGGCAAACATTTAAACGGTGCGCACGCTTACGGGATTATTGTCCAGAAGCTAGGTCTGGCCAGACGAAAAATAGGTTTCCCTTCTTTTTATTCTTTTTTAGCAGAAAAAAAGAGAAAAAAGGGCACGCACGAAGAGCACGATGATCACGAAGGATGGCTGTTCGACAACTCGCCTAGATTCTTGCGCAAATAACGAGATAGGAACACTTGTTGCCCCGCTATGAAACTTGGGCAAACACGCTAACCACTCGGCGGTTGGTTTTTTCGCCGGTTCCAAAGCGGAGGAAGAAAGTTCGCATCGGTCGCTGAACAATCGATACTTGTTAACAAAGTTCGAACGGACGAAAGAGCGATCGCGCGGCTATCGGGGCTGTTATCGGTGCCGCGAGCTGCGTCGCTCGTATTTGCATTGGGTCGTGATTAAGAGGGGGGCGGAGTGGAAAACTGGCGAAGCTCTTTTTACGAGCGGTCAATGCTCCTTCGCGTCCTCCCTTTCTCTCCTGCTTCTCGTCACCCCGGGCATCTTGATGTCATTCTACATTCTACACTCTACACTCTACACTCTACATTCTCCGCGATGCGATGCGATGCGATGCTATGCGATGCGGCGAGTAATTAAAACGTAGTCAGTGCTATTCGAGATCCCTCGACGGTGATTAAGGTTGCCTAACCGATGCGCGTACGCTCTGCCTGACGTACTGTCCCGCATCAACCTATCCTCGTTATTACGTCCACCTCCAGCAACGAATCTTCGATTGTGAGAAAACTCGCCAATCCTTTCGCGCCTTCTCGATAGCGAAACGTGCCTCTATGCCTCTATGCCTCTATGCCTCTATGCCTCGACGCGCCGCTCGCTATACGAGATAATCGTTTCTCAACGGTCGGATAATCCCTGACAAGCTCGTACTCCGTTCACCGTTCATCCCGCCGCGATATTTGAAAGACGACTTTTTAATTTCGCCTCTGCGGCGAGCGGTTTCACGCGATTTCATCGAGGCTGTTGCCGGCGATCGTGCCGAGGCTGCGATGCGATGGTCTTTGTTTTGCGTTCGCCAACGCGATTACGCGGAAGGCGTTCGAGCCAGCGATCTCTCCCCTTTGCGGAAAGAGAGCCACGGGATGTCAGACCCGGCTGAAGACGTGCCACGTCGCCACTTTGTTCAATAAATTCATTGCGTTAAGCAATTAGCTCGGAGCGACAACCTCTGAATTCCAGAAATCCGAATGCAGCTTCGGCCCATCCGTGGCAGGGCGAGTCTTCCCGGAATGCGTCCTCGTAACAAGACATCAAGCTAATAATAAACGACTGTTCGTCCCCGGCAAAAATAAACCGGCTGACAGCACATGTCCGTGGTCCCAATTGACGCTTGCGAGCGCGGCCGATATCGATCCCCGATCGAGAACTACGTACGAAACTGGGGCGGAATAATTCTCTAATGCTTCGTTTCCAGTCGTAAACATATACGCGTAAATGTAAATTCGAAGGGAGAAAGGTGGCGTATATTTCGCAGGGGACAAGAGGCAGGAGGTTTCGACAGAGGCACGATTCCCGTATCCCGCATTCGATATTCGGGCAACGTATTTAGAAAATGGCGGATAGCGTGCCTTGGGCCTGACGATTACTCAGGAATGAAGGGATACCGGTATCGCCACGCCAGAAACACGATCCAGCTGTAGCAAGAGCTGCTGGCGCCTTCCACACCCACGTTTTACGCGTGTGCGGTGTTCTCCAAACGATTACGGAAGTCGTATCACTACCATTTGTAACGACAAATTGGATCGAATAGAAAGCGGCAAATTACCATCGACACGCTAGCCGCAATTTCGAATTTTAGCCGTTGTTAATTTTATCGGGGCAAGAAGGAACGATAGCTCTCAGAGGCGACGGCTACGCGAACGGTAACGCAACGCGAACGCGAACGCGAACGCAAACGAAAACGCAACGCGAGAGGCAACGGGGACACGGACGGCAGTTTCTCCGAAATAAATCTATTACGTCCGTGCCGGGAACGAGGTTGCCCCGGAGAACGCCAACAACTTCACCATTTTATACGCGTTACTGCACACGCGAATACTTTATGCACGTATTACGCGGAGCATAATGCGAGTTTTATTGCGGTTACGCGTACGGCCACTTTTCTTACGGTGCTTCAGGCGTACCGCGAGCGTTAAGTCGAGTACCGGGGAGCTCGGCTTAAACAAAACGATGATATACTGTGCCGAACGATATTAAAAACTGCCAGATGCTGATGTACTGCGCGAAAATTACTGCCTGTCCCGCGCGAGCAAATCTCGCGAAATTCAAGCATCTTCGATGACCGATGCGCCTCTAATTGAATGCGACGCAATTACGTCCCCATTGTTGCGCCCCGTTCCCATTTACGCGTCGAAAGAAGAACGGATCAAACGGGCTGCAGGTTCGACTAATTGCTTCGCTGCAGTCCGAGTGAATGGAAAATCGAGATAAACGTCCGAGGAACGAGAAGAGGAAATCGCGAAAAAAGAGGAGAAAGGGATTAGAGTTGGCTAAGAAGAACTAGCTGTGGTAGTAGTGATAGTAATAGTAGTAGTAGTAGTATTAGTAGTAGTAGAAGTAGAAGAAGAAGAAGAAGAAGACGAAGAAGAAGCTCAGGGTTCTCGTGTATATCGAGCTTACGTGCCGTTTCCGAGATTTCCGAGAAGCCAGCCGGAAATGACAATAAAAATAATCACTTGAACAAACTTAATCCAGACTCTCTCCAGGCCGTATACCCGTTACCGGGATGCGGTAATGACACCTAATTACTTTCCACCGCTCTGCACAGAAACGCCGCTCGATTTCGAATAGCGCCGTCGCTAATTTGCACGTGGCTCTCCGTTAATTAATTCGAGCAGACGTCTGCGAACCCGGCGAATTGTCGCGAACCCAAACGTGTACAGAGTTGCGCTCGTAAAAAGGAATGCCGATCGTAAAATTGCGCAACATCGTCGGAGAAGAAAACGCGTAGAAACCGTATTCCTTCGACTCCGCTTCTGCTGCACTTCGCCGCTGCTCCGAATAACTTTCCACTCCTTTTTCCATTTGCGCAGCTTCCACTGCCTAGCAGGAGTCTATCGTCGCTAGTTGGCTTCCACGTAAAACCGCGCTAACGACGGGAAGAGGATAATCTTTCCCCGTTTGGCCATACGGATTCATCGCTGGAAAATGATCAGCGTGCTTCCTAGCCTAGTCGGTTTTAACGTTGCCCGCGAAACAAACGGAGCGCGATCGATACGTCGAGAAAAATCGCGGTCCGATGACACGGCGTGATATCACCGTGCGATCGCTCGATCCTCCATTTGTTTGCATCGCTTCGACTGTTCCGTCCTCGTTGGGGCCAAAATGGAAGTTGCACTCGGAAGACGCGAGAATTTTTTGCTCGTCAGTGACAATTTGGAATTTTTTGCCAGCCGAGGATTGCACGTAAGTATAACACTTTGGTTGGAGCGAAGCGACTTTGCCGCTATCTGCAAACGTGCCTTTTGTCGTGGCCCGTTCTCTTCGTTAAGGTCGTGGTCTCACGAGATGCACTTAACGCTTTTCCACGAATCGGAGTTGGCTCGTTCGCGAACTCGGCCAATTTTCGTGCCGGCGCGCTGGCAAATTCCCTCTTGCCTTTTCAGAAAACTGCAAAGCCGACGATAGGCTCGCGTCGCCCGACCGCTGGACGATCGCATCAGCGAACGCAAACGAGAAATCAACGGGCATGGAAGGGAATTTTTATCGCGCAGAGCTAGCTTGAAAGGGACTATAATCAGATACCGTGTTCCATGACAGTTTGCACTATCCTGATTTTCCTGTTCCTCCAGCGAACTCGATTGTGCGACACGTTTGTCATAATTATCCGGTAGCTACATTTCGTGCCTATCTGTTTTTCCTCTGCTCTACTATGGTCTCCATCGGTAATTTTCCTTTCTGCCGTTGGCCGTGGGAACGACGGAACGAATCGACAGATGCGAACTGGTTCTTCTATCGCGCGTTAAAAAATATGCCCCGATGTTGCATCGAATCGCACGTGGACCCGTCCACTATGCGAGGCGAGAATAGCGCCTAGGCGTTCGAAGGAATACGGGATAACGGCAAAAAGTTGCTCTTCGATGTTGCGAGAACGGCGAGAGAAGAAGAAAATTGGCGAATAGATGAAGCGTTTTTTTGTAGCGGCGGCAAAATGGTAAAATTAGGTCTTCCCGCAATTACCATGACTATCGTTGCTTGTTCGCAATACGCTTGCTACGCGTACGCGTTCTACTCTGTTGAGTTTGCCGGCAAACTAGTTAGGCAAAGCGTAGCTGATAGCAATAACAACATCGTGGTTAGCTTGTTGCGAGCGCGATAATACAATACCCGGTTGCATAATACGATAGCGAACTGTACTCATTAGAGTGGACAGGACGCTACACCGGAGATGGGCCAGAGGTTAACACTCGTTTACGCGAAGCTGCGCGCGAGAGAGAGAGAGAGAGAGAGAGAGAGAGCTCGTTGTTTTTTGTCGCGATTAGAAAATCCTGCAGGCTAAGAAGAAATGGATCGGTTTGGAAAAAGGAAGAAAGTTCCCCTCGCTGGATTGTTCCTCGTAACTGGTGCGAACTTGGCAGCCCCGGCAATTATCGCATACTACTGCCACGTCCAGTAATTATCATCGGTCGTTTATCCGCATCTTCGTACAGATTATCGTGGCGCGTTGGCCGTTTCGCGAAGCAAGAGCGCGCGCAAGCGAACAGCAACAACGGCAACGGCAACGGCAACGGCAACAGCAACGGCGGCAGCAGCAACAGCAACAACCGAGCAGACTGCCGTTTCTCTGGATATTCCCGCTTTCTCTTCCCTCTTCGTCATCCCTTGTTCCTCTCTCTCTTTCTATCCCCCTCGCTCCGTTTCTTTCCGTTGCACGCTCGAAGGATCCTCGAAGGATCTCGGAAGGCCTCGTGGAGAGTCGGAAACTGTGCTGGCTGGCACACACGAAGTCGAAAGAGGCTTCGCAGGTAATTGCTAGGCCGACGGGTCGATAATGAGCCCTGGCTTCGGGGAACCGATTACACCCGGCCCAAGCCAAAAGCAAAGCCAGAGCCGAGAACCAGAGAAGAGGAGGACGAGGACGATCCAACGGAGGGAGAAAGTCGAGAAGATGGGGTACGAAAGAACGAGAGAGGAGGGCGAGTTCCCTACGCCTCTTCTGAGACGTTTTTCGAATCCTCTATAGGCCACTGCTACGCCACTCTCGTCCATAATCCCCCCGGACTTTGCGTAATCGGCTAATACCTTCCATCCACGATTTAACGGAAAAACGCACTTGTCGTTCGATCAATGATATATCAGCCGGATCCCACGCGAACGCGAAACACTCTCCATTGATGCGCAATTCCACTTGGGCAACATGTACGCGACAAACGACGCGAAGTTTTTCAAGTAAAGCGACGTAAAGCGTCGTTCGGGACTCTAACCAATCCAAGTAGGGCAAGAGAAATTTTGTCGACAAGATTCGGTTTAAAATAGGGGACGCTGAACGACGCGTGACGTGTTATAGGTCGTACTTTACTCACATTGTCGCAATTGATTTGCAACATGGTTAAGAAACAGTTAGGCGCCGGGATTGTCCGGAAGTACGAAGACGGAGTAACGAGGCGCTCGATAGCCGGTGATAACGGGCCGAGCATAACGGTTCAGAAATACGTCGACAATAAAGGAGTTGCGTGCGAGAAAAAGAAGAAGAAATTAATCGACGTGGCGAGAAAAGTGATCCGCTGCAGTGGAGGATCGATCGGAGAAAGGGGGTGAAAAAATGCCGGTTAATTGGTAAATTATCAGCGACAAGCTGTCGATGAGAGATGCGAGATGAAAGAGCAGGAGGAACGGGAGGACAAAGAAGAAGAAGAAGGAGGAGAAGAAGAAGAAGAAGAAGAAGTTCTTCCTGTATCGTGCGATGAAACCTGCCTAGATCTCTCGCTACCGGGATGAGAGGTAGGTGATCTAATTTCCCGCGCAGTCGTGCAGAAAATGATCCAGGCCGCGATTACGAAACGGCTTCCAGTCTTCGCCGGGGGCAACCAAGGCGCCGTTTTTACCGCTCTCTTTTCGTTTCCATGCACCGTGTGTAATAATCGCGCCGCAACGCTATTCGCTTCCCATAGACAAGTCGCTCCGCGCCGTTCCAAATACGCGGAAAATCATTACGTCGAACCCGTGGCACGATACCTCTCGACGATGCATCCTCTATCGGGGCGGCCCTTGTTGCCGCGCCATTCGGTTCCGAATTCATCCGTCGTTAACCGTAATCCATCGGCCGATGCATTAAAGGTTGATTACATTGCAACTCCTTGGCGAGGAGGTTCGCTTCTTAAAACGTTCCCTGGCAATTACGCCGCTGCATCCATCCGATGTATCGAGTTTGAGCATTCTCCTCGTAAATAAATTTATCGACGTCTCTCTATCGAATTCGGGGAGAACAGCGACAGGATAATCGAACGAGGATCGGGTTAATCGAATCGACTCGACTCGACTCGAATCGCTTGCTAAGGCACGATAAACGGAAAACACCCGGCAGCTGGAAGATTGCCTTCGATTGCTGTTCCTTTTTTTCATTCCCCGCTTAATTTTTTATCGCTTTCGAGGAACGCGCCCCTTGCCCTTGCAATTTGTCAATGAATCTCGCAATTGATCAATCGGACGTTCGGAGAAAGAGTATCGCGAACTGTACTGGAACTAGAGGCAGATATATATGTAAGTACGTGACGCAAACTCGAACGCGCGCGGAGAGTTAAGGCGGCGTAGCGGTTGCGATGGTGCCCTTCGGTGGCCTCGAGGGTCGCTGCTACCACAATTAACATAATGAGGTAGAAAACGTAGATATTAGCGCGAGGTTAGTTAATAGTGCACTTATCCGGAGAACGTAAATAGACGACGGTCGGAGATGTTTGCGTCCGCGGGGAAAATTCTTCGCTCGCGGTGTACGCATCTCGTTCATCTTTTTTCCCCCCGTCGCTTGCACACATCTTTAAAGGAGCGATCGTAAATCAAAAGTGACAGAATCGGATTCTCATCTGCATAATCCGCTTATTTTATTCCGCGCGCGTGCTCTCGCCGAGCCGTAAATGTTCGGAGGCTCGTTTGCTCGGTGCAAATTATTAGTCGTGTACACAGCGGTCGGGGGTGAAACGGGGTTGCGAATTCGCCGCGATTCCTCTAATTCCTTTCCAATTAACACTAATATCTTAATAAGATTCGAAGCGTTCGCGTAGGCCGCGCGAAACATCTCTCGGGCCGTTCGCAGTCGCGTATCACGTGTAGCCGAATACGATGCGGAGTGATTAGCGTTACCGGGACCCCAATTCGGCGTTATGGCGCCATCGTGTTCGATCGCCGTTACGAAGGTGAATTTTTTTTTCAATAACGAGGCCGAAAGCAGCCGTGTCGCGGCCGTCAAAGAAGAGGAGACTCGATGTCTTTATTTCGAGCAGCGTTGCATAATTTGCAACAGCTGCAAGGATACGGTAAAAGATTGGGTAGATGGGCGAGATCGGGTGCATCTGGAGCGCAGTAGGATTTCTTGGCCGATGGGCAAAAGCTAGGCTGGACAAAGGGGAAGCCGAAATGTAGGATGCAGTTGCACAGCGGCGTTGAACGGGAGGGCGGCAAAACTGGGAGGTGGCAATTTGCAGGTGCAAAGTTCACGCGACGCTCGGGGTAAACCGCTAATGAGGGTTCGAGTGCTACGTGCGCGCGACGCGTGTAGATTTTCTGGGGGGACAGGTTAATTACCCGGTGGCCGGTATTATAGCGTGCTTTTTCGTGTCTGTTCCATTCTATAATTCCCGTCAACTTGACAATGTAACCAACAGTTATTTAGAGCGATGCGGTTCTTGTCAAATGTTTCAAAGTTGCGCGGTCGTTCTCTCAATTAACGATAGCCGCTCGTTGCCCGCGCAACGCGATAATTATACTTCATTTTTTTTTTTCACTCTTCCAACCGCTGAGTTGCGTTCATTCATTTACGCTTCGTGTAATTTCGAGGCGCCACTTGAAAAAATGCTGCTATTTACATGGCCGTTAATCACGCTCGGATGGAGGTACCGTGCGCGCACCAAACCGCCGCGATCGAATGTAAAAGTCGATACGCATAGTTCTTTGAGAAGATTCGAGGAGGGCTTCTAAATCCCTCGGCCGTAAGAAAGAGCCGAGACCTTTGATACCAGCGACTCGTTACTCGAAACTCGAAACTCGGAACTCGGAACTCGAAACTCTGAACTCGAAAGAGAGAGCCGGTACCACGGCCACGGGTACGGATACCCTTTCCTCTGCTCGTTCCTTTTTCCTGTCCGACTTAGCATCCCTAGTGGCGCCTCTCTCAGGATATAAATTAATTAGATTTGTGTGGAGGTGTGTCAGCCAAGTGCCGGCACTGTGTTTCTTGCCCTACGACTCTCTGCTCTGCCGCTTTTCAACTCCACCGAATAGCCTACTCTTCGCTTCCTACAGATAGTTTCATAATCCCCCAAATATATTTGTTTCTCCGCGTAAAACATTTCGGCCAGTTTTATTTAAAAATCGTCAAACCAAACTCGAGTCGATGCCGACACGAGCGTTCAAAAATTTGCTCGCTCGCTGAGCCGTGAATGATTGCGGAACAACGAAAAATATATGTTTGCTGGGAGCTCGTGGAAAAACGCGCGTTCGTGGATGCTAATTTTTACAAATTCGCCGCGATAAACGACGAAGGACAGGCAACATTGCGTGAAGTTTTTACGATGGGAATTTATTAAGAACGCGTGCAACACCTTTGAAGCGGCGTATACGTCGACAGGTAGGTCCGAGCATAACGCGTGATGTATGGTGGGCGTGAAACGGGCGTAGCAACATAGTAAAGTTTGCTATATCGGCCAGAACTGACTAGCGGCTTCGTAGGAGAATTCGTGCAACTAAACCGCAACTTTAAAATTAACTTTAGCCTGCCCTGCCAATATCGATCTTGCCCTTAACGAGTAAATTTTACAAGATCTTTCAAGCGAAAGGGAAGTGCGGCGTTTAAACTTTCTAAGCGACGAAAGAGGAATAAAAACGGAGTGGTAGTATGGTTCGCGTCGCATCGTCACGTGTAGCCCTTTCGATAATCAACCTATCATCAGCCGGCTAACTAACCCTTTATCGTGCTCGACTATTAAAAAGGTGGGGACGTTAAATCGACGCGACGTTTCGTGTCTCTTTGTCGGTCGTGCAAGGAATGCCACGTACGCCTGTACTTGTCGCGGGTCACAGATTGACACGATACATCTGTCGGGGTGTCCGTGACGAATTACAATGGAAAGAGCGGTCGCAGAAATTTCATTTATTATGCATAATTTCGAGTAACGAGCGCGGTCGCTGCAGAAGCAGGGGAAGTAAGTAAGTGCCGTCGATAAACGGTAGATCGATGTACCGTCTCGCACACATTTGCCAACTTTGCCAAATATCGTTCGCAATTGCGGGACCTGGCGCGTTTTAACAATTACGGGTATACACGCGTATCGTAAACGATTGCATAACTGCGCCAACTATTAGCAAATACCCAACAACTTCTATCGATTTTTACATTGCGCGACTCGCGATACGCTGTCAAACTACTACATAGTTTGATAGTTGAAACTAAGTCTACTTCGCTTAGAGTACAGAAAGCTATATGTACTATGATAGCGAGTCGTTTGCAACGATATTCAACGCGGAACTTTTTTAGGCGTGCAATTTCTAGCGCTAAACTATTAAATTTGGGATAAAGATCGCGTAGGACGCGAGAAGCGCCAGCCGAAAAGGTTTAAACGCGCTACGTATGCAAATGCGGAGGTAAAAAACTCACGTTTATGTTGCCGAGGTGCGCTGGAGGGCTGATACCCCTGCGGCCCCCGCCGCCGCCGACCTCCGCGTCCAGCTTGTCGGCTCGTTTGTCCTCGTAGACCCAAAAAATGTTGGCGAATTGCGTTGATACCGCTGCAAGAATCTTCGAACAACTTGTCTCAGTTGTTCAGAGTGTTCCGCCCGTGCACCACTGACCACACTGGCCGGTAAACCCGCACTACGTCACAAATTTCGATCACTGCCCGGTAAACGATATTCGGAAACATTCTCTACACGCGTCACAAGTGTATCATGCCGCGGCTCAAGTTCAACTGAGGAATTTTCCACTCGTACCCTTCGAAAGTGCGAAGACGGACGCAATATCGAGCAACCAGTAACAACAGTCTATCGGCTTTGTTTTGGAGCGCGCGATTCGAAGCCTCTCAACCCCTCGATCGCTTCGACGCTGTACTAAACACACCGTGCGAGGCAGCCGACTTTTTTTTTCACGGAATTTTCCCCGCTGACCAACAGCAACACCGCGAAGGCAATTCGCAGAATTCCAAAGTAACCGAACCGAGTACTGTTAGGAGGTAGAAAAACACAAACACGCTGGACGTGAAAACACTGCTGGCGGCATGTTTCCCCGGTGTTTCGCGAGGTACCAACGCGATCGTCGAAGGGGTGGCGCGTCGAAGGGATTTTTTTAAAAACGGGTTAAAGGGTGAACGTGGTCGGGCGATATTCACGCGATCGTGACACGGCGCACGAGCAAACAGGCGCGAGAATCGCGAGCGAATCGGCTAAGAATCGGTACCGGTCTCGGCTGGATCGGTGACATGCGCGCAGCTACGAACCTGTTCGTCCATTCTTCGCCCCCTCGTTGCTGTTAGCGTGCGCATTGGCCCGGTAGCGATGCAGAGACGCGTGCATTCACGGGTGTGGACAACGAGGATGACGACGACGGCGACGAGGAGGAGGAGGTGGAGAACCGCGACGATGACGACGACGACGACGACGACGACGACGACCACGGCGACGACGAGGATGAGGAGAACGACGACGACGAGTCGGCGTGTTGGCTGTCCGCCTTAAGGGCTGTCCGTCGCAGACGCATGCTCGCGGCACGTCGCAGCCTCTCGCACTGACCGCGCGTAACACGTAAGAGAGAGCTGCGTACTGTGTACTTGTCTCTCTCTGCCTCTCTCTCCCTCTGCTGCGTAGTCGGAGCTGTCCGGCTTCGTCGCGCTGCCGATGACTCGTTCGACTCGCGCGTCTCTTTCCTCGAGACCGAGAACGAGAAGGAGAACGAGAACGGGAACGGGAACCGGTGCGCGACTCTGTTCCTCGTGGTGGTCGCCGCTCGAGGAGGCGGTAAACAAGAGACACGGCTCTCTCGTCACTCTGGACTCTCTTTGAATCTCTTGCGCACTAACTTCGCGGCTATCCGCGGTACTCCACGGGGAACGTTGAACGCGAGCCTGGAATTGCCGTGGCGCCACCCCTCCCCCCCTCCTACCCTTCCACCCATCCACCTGATCGTCTTCCTCCGTGAGTGCCACACCACGGGGCTTGTGCTGCCTCCTCCGCCTCGTCCCTCCCTATTTTTCCCTATAATTTGCTCCGCGGCTGCCTCTTTTTGTTTTACTCCGTTTTCGTAACCCCCTTCACCCTCCCACTGCCCCTGTCCCTCCGGCTTTGCCTCTGCCCTGCCTCTGCCGCTGCCTTTGCCGCTCTCCTTTACGCTCCGTCTCGCTTTTCTGCCTTCTTTTCGTCTTTAAAAGCCTCTCTCTTTCTCCTTCGCCATCTAGCTTTCCCTCTCTCGCGCTTCTTCTACCTCTATCTTCGCGTCTGCCTCTTTACCTCTACCTCTACGTGCCAGCCATGAATCCTTGCCGGAGCAACGGGGCTACGGGGCTACGGCGCGCCGCCCCCTTAATAGGGCTACGCGGGCTTTTTCCATTCACAGTGCAGCCATCTCTTGGTTGGAATACGAATGAAACGGCCCGTTACAGTGCCGTACGTGTTTCAACAATTTCCTTCTTGAATACCGTCGCCCGGATCCCTCCGAATTTCCAACCCCATAAAGAAGAAGACGAAGGAGGAGAAAGAGAAGAAGCAGCGTTCGAATGTTCGTCGTATAGATCTTGAAAGCGGAATGAATAAATCTAATGAAAGGTTTCTTTTTCGTTGCGTAGAATCGACGGGGATATTTGGGGTGGTTTCGGAGAAATGATATTTTTTTTTTCTTCTTTATTGAAACACCTGCCAGGTAGGAAATTATCGAGGTCTGCGAAGGGCTGGTTTTCGAAGTGCCTGCGCAGCATTGTGCTCCTTGGGCGGGACTCACGATGTATCGTGTGACAGGAAGATGTCAGGGAGGAACCTGATATACAACAAGGGGATGATTCGTTATTATGTGAATTTTCACGGTAAATCGAGGCTCTAGTCCGCATAAAATTTACGTCCCTTCGGATCGCGACCATTGCCTCGTAACGCTTTACGAGCAAATTAAGGAGCAGTTAAGTTGACGGGTTTTGCTTAACGAAGTCCAAGGTGCGGATGAACGTTATTATATATTTTCTTCCTGTTTATTACTCAGCTTATATAACTTAATCGTAGTTATACAAATTGATGCATAATTTACAAAAATATATACAATCTTCGGTCCTATGTACAATAATTACAAAGGAAGTAGAGGAACTTTTCGATAGCGATTGAAATATGTACAGGGACGGACGTACCGAGACCTCCGGTGATGCCGGTCCGGCAACTTCGACCATTTCTCTTCAATTCTTAAACGATGCATCGAAGACCGACGTGTGTACGCGACTATTTTTTACAACTTTACAGTAATCGAGTTCTACATTACAGTGTACTGTCCACCGATCGGCGAATAGGAATTCTGCGAGGATCCCGCGGGCAACGAGTTCTCCTTATTCGAGTCCTTCTTATTCGCGGAACTTTTTTTCTTCTGATTCTCGTGCGTTTTCACGTGCTTCGTCAAGTGATCGCTCCTCATGAACCTTTTGCCGCACGTAGGACAGGCGAACCTCTTCTCGCCGGTGTGAGTCCGAAGATGACGCTGCAATTCGTCGCTCCTGGTGAACCTTTTGCCGCAGAACAGCCAGTTGCAGACGAAAGGTCGTTCCCCGGTATGCCACCTGAGATGCGCCTTCAAATGGGAGGTTTTGCCGTACACTTTGCCGCATCCAGGCACGTGGCATACGTGCTGCCTCTTCCCGTCCACTCCGAGCTGAGCTCCGCTGTCCGTTTGGCAATTCGGGCACCGACATCTCGTGCACTTTCTTCCAGATTTCCCGGGATCCTCCGCGGTTAAGTAGTGATGCTCCGCCGGTGGAGTGAGGGGCCACTGATAGGGGGAAGAGTGATCCTGAGGGCTAGGCGGAAGATCCGGGGGACTCGGGGGCAACGAGTAATGCTGAATCGCGGGGATAGGCGTGAGCTGTGGCTGCGCGAGATGAGTCGGAGCCGTCCAGGAGGCCGAGCTGGTCGGAACACTTGGCATGGTGTACGCCGGCGGCGTCAACGGCTCCGTAATTTGGCCGTGACCGGTGGACCCGGGGTACCAGTAGCCCGATTGACTGCTCTGAAGATGATGACTGCTCAACGCTGGATTGTAGGGTTGATAGTGAATGCCTGCACTTCCGTAATCCATCGCGGAAGGTTGATGCATTGGCATCGGGATGCCGGACATTGGCGCCATGCCCGGCATTGGCGACATCGTCGGCATGCACATCTGTAACGTCAATAAAATCCGAGTGATTTCAAAGCTCGTCGGATACTATACCTTCCGCAAACATCGTTCCCTATCTTTGTCCGTTACTTGTTGACAAATATCGAGGGCGATTATTCGAACGCGGTAGCAACGTTAGCGTAGTAACGATCACTTTTCGATAGGGATTTCACTTTGCCGATCGAGAACGATTTCATCGCGTTTCGCACTGCCGTTTCACCGATGAGAAATGCTATCTAAGTTTGCACAGATTCATTGTTACGGACCTGTTGATACTGCATCACTTGTGCCATCACTTCACACTTCCTGCTTGGCCAGGTTTTATCCGCAGGAACGATTACAGCTGCGCCGAGCTGGCTTCTTCGGCGCGTGTTTTCCAAAACAAGATAGGCAACGAAGTAATTTCCCGTAACTGGTTGTGTTCACTTGGTATTGCGGGCAAACGCAACGAAAGCGAAAAGGAAAAGAAGACCGAGGAGAGCTGTGCGCGGATCGGAGCGTGCGCGGCTTCGAGCGTTCGCCAGATAATTGCTGGTTGCCGACCGTGTCGCCTCGGTTTTAATAACCGAGTGGACAAGGAACCGGCGAAGAAGGGAGGAGGCTGAATGCTCTGCCGGGTTCCCCTATGGAGGTGGGGATAGACCCCAGTGAATCCTGTGGCCTGGTGCGCATGCGTTCTCCCCTCCATCGACTCATAAATCAACCCTGCGTTCCGAGGATAGAGGATCGAGGATCGAGGCTACGCACCTTTTGTGGTCGTCCCTGGGGGCTGCCTCATGCCACCGAGGAAAGCTTTCGTGAATTCTACGCTACTCTTTCTCGAGAGAGAGAGAGAGAGAGAGTAGCCACAGTTTCTACGAATCGCTATCTTTTCTACCGAGCACGTACTTACACGTGTTTATTTCTAATCGATCGGCTCGTAAAAAAATGTAGAAAAGTTCCGCTAATCCGTCGCAAATTCGATGCAAGGATTTCACGCGAGATTTCACGCGAGACATTCGCGTGACTTTTTTCCTCCCCGATGAAACGTTTGTCGAATTTCTCTTCGGGGTTTCGATAAAGTCGAAGTTTCGCTTCGTAGGGTGCCGCTTAAATAGCAATCGACCTCCGGGTGAAATCATTGCTTCTCGATTCGACCGCCCAAGATTCGAGGAGCAGTCGACCTGGTAGGTAATAATTATCGGTAGAAACGGTAGGAGGAATAAGCTTAATCGTTCAAGTTTAATTAGTGGATAAGGCATTTTGGTTTAATTAGCGGTCCTCCTCGCCGATGTCTCTCCCATTCCAATGCGATGCACGCTGCCGTAATCCGTAATTATATAACGGCAAATTGTCGTATGCAAAAGATACCCTTTCTCTTGCGTAAAACAATTACGTTTTACGAGGCTTGAACTTTTTTAATTCCACCCTGAACGGATCGTCGCCTTCTTGCCATTTTGCATCGCCGATCGAATTTTGCAACGTAGGCTTGGCTTGCAAAGAAGCTTGCGCAAAGATGCGAGCAATTTCTACGGAATCCGGAGGCTAGAAAAGTTGGAGCAGGGCGCGTTGTTCGGTAGTTAGGTGAAAGGAGTCGATGCAAAATTTTTACGGTATTTAGAGGTCCTTTGATGGCGTTGAATGGGGGGCGGACGAGATTTGCAAAGACGTATCAAAGCGTGGAGAGGCCCGCGACGGTCTCTCTCTCTCTCTCTCTCTCTCTCGGGTGCACTGCACGGAAGCACGTGATAACGAAGACCAGTTTCCGAAGGTTCTCGGTGTGCTTTGTGGCGTACGTCGCGCCATAAATCTATAAAAGATCCTGGACCATGCTGGAAGGGAGCGTTCACAATACACAGTACCGACTGGAACTGAGCTGCACAAGCTGCACAAAGTCTCGGTTTATGGTGGCTGTAAAGCGATCATTGGCAGGACGAGGTGACGACACTTTTGCGCTACCGATCACTGGCAGATAGGCACCATTATTGCGCTCTGCCGAACGCACAATGCCAACGGGAGTCCGCTGCAGGTACGACGACAAATCTATGCCCCCGCAAAAACAGGGACAAACCATTACACTTGGCGCGAGAAAGATAACTTCTTCGAAGGAAGATGATTTCCAGATACGCTCGCTCTTTCTCTATCGTTTCTCGACGCTGCGTTTCCAACGCTTTATCGATTCATCTGTTCCTCGAATCTTGTTTGTTCAGCTTCGAACGAACAAGTTGTCTCGATGGTATCGCCTGCCAGTTGTCGAAGGACGCTGTAATCTATGAAAATGGCATGTCCGCACGGCGACGGAAACTCAGAGCTCTACGCGAGCGCAGCAATATAAAATTTATCGTCGTTCCATGGGTCCTTCGTTACTTTTTATGAAGCATTCGTGGTCGCGAGCGCACGATAGATACGAATGGTTCGCTGATGCGTCGGTCGCATACCGGAAGAAGATTATCAGCTTCCGGTGCGGCGGAAATATCATCGGAGGTCACGTGTGCGCAGATAGACCGGCCTGGACCATCGATCTTCCGAAATATTTCCCAGCGACCGCAGGCAAACTCTCCTGGGGCTTGTCCTTGTTTGTCGAATTCATCGAAAGCACGGTATCGGCGAAAGTACGAAAAGCATGGAAATTGGACAGCGCTGTTTGACACATGTCCAAGCGAGTGCTGGTAGCGTTGCAACAGCAGCTTCGTCGTAAATCTTGCGACAGTGTCGCAGCAGAAGGGTGAAAGGTGGGGGCACGCCCCGAGCAACCCTTTACTTTCCTCTGCTCGAGCTAACCATTGTCCCCTAATAAGCCGCTTAACGTCTCGGCCAGGGGTAAATTGCTCCTCTGGTAAACACTACTCCCACGTGGACCATTCCCGGGGGAACCGAGAATTTTTCCAAAAACTCTTCCTTCCAAAACGGTTACTTCTTATTGCTACAAAGTGCACACTCCTCCCTCTTTGCATACTTTGCGAAAAAACGGTTCGATCATCGGCAGACTGTACGTTTTTCATAACTCTTTGCCGTACAGTAACGAGTCGCGCTCGTTTTATGAGTTACGGCAAACAACGACTGCCACCTACGAGTCTTCTTCTACAATAATATGCGCAACGTAAAAGATTACGTTGGGAGCCTGTACAAGGTTCGTACGATAATGTACCGTCGCGAGAACCATCGAGCTATTAACATTCCATAAAATAGAGTGACTTAAACGACTCGGAATTTTTGGCCAGATTAATCGAATTCCACTACGACGATCAACGCGTTAATCTCAACAAAATTGTTCACTGCTAAGGGTGAAATTTAATTTGAACTCTAACTTTAATTTCCTCTTGTAAAGTTGGGAGTTATTAAATGTAACGCGATACGAAAGCAACGGTCGGCTAACGATTGGATAAGTAGATAATGAAATGATCGTACGGGAAGGGGTTAATGCTTGCCACGGTTGTTTCCGATTCTCAGAATCGCTAGATCCCCGAAACAGTCGGACATCTAGCAGACCTTTTTAAGAAGTCGACTGCTGTTCGACCGGTCATCGAAGAAACGATGATCCAAAGTGTAGTTTGGCGCGGGGTGTGTCTAATCGGTAAACGGAGGGAGATAGGGGGGGTGTAAAGTGCGCTTTGTGCATCGGCTGGAACGCTGGGTGTCGCTGCGAAAGACGTGCATTTTCGGGAGACATTCAAGGGCGATGAAGCGATGCGAATCGAAAGGACCACGCAGGTCAGATTTCGGCTATCCGCAATAAGAAATCGTGGGTCCCCCGATTTCTCGTATTTTTCCCGGATTTATGTATGCGCGCGAGCTAAAGAACCGCTTCTATATCTCGATATCCCCGAGTTGTCGATCGCGCGGAGAGCCGAGCTGCTGGTACGGGTTAAGGAAATGCCCGGCGGTGTTATTTCATAGAAAGAGGACGCGGCGAGTCTCGTAACATATTTCTTGCCGGCTATAACAGTCTTTCGGCGCTCTTTTGTAAATGGCCACGGGTTCTTGAGCGCATTAACATGAGCTATCGTTCACGGCAACTAATATTCTCGAAAAACGAATGCTTTCCTACGGTTTACCGTAGCCCGGAAAGTTTTATAGTTCGGGTATCGTTGCAAAGGGTTGGAAATTGGGTGCAATAACGAGCACTAAAGTAATTTAGTAAATTAGTAAAAGTGCACGTACTTGGAAAAATCCTATTTCTTTGATTTCTCGAAATTCCTCTGGCCACGTTCACGAGTCGACGACGAGTCGAAGGCATTTCCCTGATGACGGTCCGCTCGGCGAGACGTCATTAAGGGTCGAACCTTTTCTTCCCAGCTACGGGTCAATTTTATACGCGATTTACCTGGTCGAGGGAAGCATCATCGGGATCAGCAGGTCGCTAGTCTTGACGGGTTTCTAACTTATGCTCGGATCTGGAAGAAAACGTAGATGGGACGGTTAGGGAGAGGATGAGAAAAAAAAATGAAATAGACTACGGGTGATGAGGGAGAAACGGGAGAGAGAAAGAAAGAGAGGGCCACGTTCCCCGACAATGGACCCGACAATGGGACTAGTCTTCGGGGCTAATGGAGCGAGACTTTGCAGTTTTCACACGATGATCGGCGTAACGTGGTCGCTCACGACTCTTCTTCTGTAAAGGAAGAAAGCCTATTTGAGGCCGATCGGATCGGATCGGATTGGATCGGATCGAATACCTCGCTGTGGAACAAGCGTAGTCGGATCGGATCTGTCTCGCTAACTCGTACGTCGTTGCTAATCCGGTTAGGATTACGAGGCCGTAAACAACAGATTACACCGTTTGCCAAAGATCATCGGCAATTTTGTACGTAAACAGACCAGCGGTGTGGACAGTGGCTTCGAGTTTCTTGGTACCTGACCACGGATAAATATTTGGGAACGATTACATAGCTAATATTTGCGAAGTTGACGCGAGGAGCAACCCTAAACCTGCCGACCTTAATTCTCGTTTTCTTTGCTAACAATACGTGCCCTCGTCTGGGAAGGTTAATAGCGAAATTAGGTCTACCTTGCGGGTTATGGCTTCTATCCGAACTGATTCTAGTAACGTTTTACAGTCTGATTAGCGCGCGGGTTCGTTGTTCTGGCCTGTTCGGGTTCAGACAAATGGATAGCAAACAGTGCTTCGTCATTAATCACTTGGCGAGGAGAAAACGGTTTTAGTAGCGTATAAGGAGGTTCTCCTAGCCGCGTTACGATATTCATTTATTACGCATCGTTTACGGACAAAGACCGGTAGATCGTTCGCGTTGATAATCGATAGAATCGGATTACGAAAGCGGCGTCAGTCGAACGCGGGGTGCACGGTAGTGCTACCGTAATGGTACTTGTTCCGGAATTATCAAAGGTGCCGATGGCGCGTCTCGTGGGGGACGAATTAACGATCCGCAAGGTGCGAGAACAAGGGAAACGCGTGTACCTGTTCGAAAACGTCGGGTCCCAAGTCCATAAATTTGTGCTTCGTCGTAGAGACGAAGAAGCAAGAATCGAGCCGAAGGGGTCCTGCCGGCCACTGCGCGGCGATCCCATTCCAACTCCAACCGAATGACACCCTCGTCACAATACGACCTGTTGCGTTTCAGATGAAGAAAGAAGGGAAAAAAAAAGGAAAGAAACGGCAGAATAAGAGCCGGAGTCAGGGGGTAACCTCGGCACACCATGGAACCCCGTGAGAATATCTGCCGGTCAAAGGAAGCCGTCACATTGTACGCGGATTCATTACGCAACCCGGCGTTTGTGATCCCGCCGAATTAAAGGCAACAATTCGTACAGCGTGCAACGATTCACGGGTTACCGTTGGAAAACTTTCGGCAGGTCAGCGAAGAAGAAGGTTTCCCGAGCAAACGAGGACAACGAGATACGGAGACTATGGTTAACGGATAATCTGGGAATATCTTATTAAGCGGAGTCGACGGGGGGTGCCCCAAATATTGTGGCACTATACAATTTGAAACCAGAGGTAATTTTCCGTGCGAGCATTGAAACGGAGAGGGGACAATGGCCGCGGGGGTAATCAACCGGCTGTGTTTGACAGAAATGAACAATCGGGGTCTAATCCCGTCAGGAATCGTCGCAGAAACAATGGCTCGATAGGTAAAATGGCCGGCGTAAAGTTGAAAAGGGATAGGGCCGGAGAGAAAAGTGGGGGTGGTGGTCGGAGAGAAAAAAATGGGTAGACGTTCACCCTTCGTCGGCTCATCTTTCACCGATAGATTTTAATTAACAGGGAGCAGGTCGTGGTTTCTCTATTGTCTCAATCGTGCCGGCTGGCCACTTTTGTTGCAAGGGTGCGGGCCCTTGGACGATAGGCCGAGGATCCCCGAAACTTAAAAGGGAGAAGAAGAATTTTGGACCACGAGCGGGCTGAATATGATTTGTGCGCTAGCCTGCCGACAGAACGAATCGCAAGAAACCGAAACGACCGCGGATCGCCGGACTGATCAAACAGTCCAGCACATTCGTGTACACCCCGCGTCCAGTCAACGGCGAATTAAAATGGATAATTGCTTCCTTCCAGAACCGCGGGCCCACGTTGTTCCAGGTAGCGTCGTAAAAGGGTTTTGATATCAAATTAACGACCTCGCGGATATCCCTTTGCCCCGCTAGACATTTTTTTTTCGTCAACTTTATAAACGATGCAGCGAAAAAAAGTTTCCCCGATATTACCACTATTTTTGGTCTCCGCGATGTCTTTTAAACGGTGGGGTAGAGTAAAATAAGTAACCCAGTTTATTAGCCATAAAGAAAAATTGAAAAGCACTACCGAGGCGAACGAAACGCGCGTCGGTTCGGATATTCTTTCGTCTCTGTTTCTTTTTACTTTTAGGAAAAAGTCGGCACGTTTCGTCGCGGCAAAAGTGAATGCCGCCGTTAAGGTCGCGTCAGAATTTTTCTCGGAACAGAAATATCGTCGGACGCCGAGTCCTGTGGCGCATTGTGCGGTTTTATCTTTCAACAGCCTCGTTTGTTCAACTAGTATCCAGCGGTGCACCCGATCTAGTGTCAAAGAGCACCGGCGAACAAGTGTCACAGTGACGCGTTCGACCTAATCGCGATCTACGTACGTCGCGTCAATTTGTCCAAAGGACCTCGACTAGGCGGATAAAAATTCGATCAAAATGATCGTAAATGACGTGCAAGGGATACGTACGAGCAATCGTTTGACGAGCCCGTGTTACGGACGTATGGCTGTTCCATTCAGATGCGAGATTGACATCGGCGCATTCGAAGTTCACCCCCTGCAGGGAGGACTAAAAACGCCGGCAAAAGAGAGGCATAAAGGTTCCCTGCGAACTCAAAGTCATTCCGACCGCCGTTCCCCGGCTATTGGCGGAAACTTATGTCAAGAGAACACGTTTAACTCTACAAAAGTCAACGAGACGAATCGAGAAGTTTGACCGGTGTCGATGTAACCTGGCGCCGCTTTCAGCGAGCGTCGTTTCAGCGATATTCGCAGGGAAGAGGCGACGAAAGCAACGGAGCGGAGTCGAATCGATCGAAAGGGTGTCGATTCGAGGGTTTCTTGCTGCGAAGGAAGAAAAGTGGCGGCGAGGAAATCCGTAAAATAAACGCGTAGCATCGGGAAAATTGGATTTTCTTGTAAATTACGGTTAAGCCGCGGGTTTACACGACGTCGTGGCTCGTTCCAGCGTTTCGCTGCAGCCTCGCGTAGCCATAAATTATTGTTGGAGTTGGTGCCTAGAGAGCCCTCGTACTCGTTCAATGGGGATTATGTAGCGGAGGACCGAGGACTCACCCAGGTGTACCTGAACATTGAAATTTGGTCGGCAAAGTAGGAGGATTCGTAAAGTCACGGCTGCGAGGCATGGCACGATACCCGGCGTACTTTATTGTTGCCTTCTATGCGGCCAATAATTCGCTTTTACACGGAGATTACGGATGTATGATTGTTTTATTGCACTTCCTGTGAAGCGTCTCCTCGCGCAGGTAAGTTTGTTGCGGTCGGGCAAACAGTTGCTCATCTGCCGAGAGCCAATGTCATTCGATTGTTAACCGAAAGAATAAGGTGGAATGTTAAACTAGTTGCGGTTGCGAAGGGAATGACTGCAGCGGACCTTCGCAGAAATTTTCTACGATCCATTGAAACTTTCCTGCGGTTCACGGCACGAAGCGCCGACGCTTTTATCGTTCGATTTGCACGGAGATTAGGAAGTATAATTGTTTTATGGCGGGATTCGTTGTACGGTCGGGAATATCTCTGCTGTCTTTCGGAACATACGGACCGCGTTGTCTTTGCGTAAAGAAACGATGGCAAATGCAAACCTTATCGTCAACATTTTGTAGCTGAATGTCGTTGAAATACCTATGTCTTTATTCGTCGACCGTTAATATCAACGTCCGATCTATTTCATAACTCGGACGCGTGTTTTTCTTTACTGACACGGCTCGTTAACACAAGTATAATAATAAGCGTAGTTTCCTACGAGTTATTCCTCGCCAACTTTATACTTTTTATCGCAGCTTCGAAACGAGAGCAAAGTCTAAGTTCCCGCCACGAGTTTAAACCGTCTAGGGAATTTCAAGAGTGAAACCATTGACGAAGCATAGAATAGACTATCTACTCCCGTATAAAATCGTCAGAGGGCCATCTGGCCCCCTTGCAATTTTAGGGTCGCATGCGATATTACCAGCTCGGACTAGAATGAGACAGCAGCGCTTTGTAAACGGTGGGAATTGTAACCAGCTCGTGCGATAATCAGCCACAGACTAGGTACACGATAGACCTATCACCACGAACGAGGTAAAGGATAGACCGATCATCTTATGGGTGTTCGTGTCACATGCTCTGAAATACCGATAAACTAAGGATTCAGAGTTTTCGGAAGAATATCTTTCGTTTTATTGCGTGACAAAGAATGTAAACACTTCTAAGGTAGTTTAATATACAAAATGTAAGAGCGAACGCAAAAGATATACATTTTAGACAATCGAAACGGTAAAAATCAAAACGGATTGAGGGCTCATGAGCCCCCGATCCGCGTGACAAAGAAAAGCATTGGATGAGTGGTCTATATTGTTCTTAGTCAATGCTATCACATAGTGCATATTTTTGTGCCAGGATTCGAGGGCTCGCGTGCCCTCTTACCATTCTCGCGATCCTCTCCGCGGTGTCGATTTAACACGGACGACAATTTTAACATTACTAGCGATTGGAATTGACACTAAATTTAGCCATGAAATTGCAATAAGTTATATTAACAAACTATAGGATTATTTGTCGTAATAATAATATCATTCGTAAATACGATCGAAACAAATAGAAACGTGTAAAAGAGCAGTAAAAACAAACATACGTAGGTTCTACAAACGCTTAGCAATCTTTCGGGATTATAATGCAAGTATAGCTACTGTGTATTGCTACGTCGTAAGATGTAGTTACAATAAATATCTCTTTCCAAAAAACATATTAAAAACATACAGAAACATGCACACGTTCAGGAAATTAACAAAGCTCCAACGTAGATCATTTTCCTAACAGTTTAAATAATACGATACACAGTTTACTAATTTATATTAATACAATATGAAAGTAGAAGCGTACAGAATGCAGAATATTTACACGACCAAAAGTATGTGTAACTTACAGTTGGAAATTTAAGTCGATCACTCATAGAAACTAGTAGCTGTAAGATGTAATCTAAGATCGAAGCAAGTAAACGAAAGTCTATGGTAAAATCTAAACTAAAATATAAGGGTTACACGATCATGCGTAGTTCTTAGCTTGGTATCGTTTTCCAAAGACGCTTCATTTTTTTGGAAAACGATACCAATTACCAGGTCTCACCACGAGGAGGTGACTACGCGTCGAGACCCACCGAAATCCACTTTACGTCCTTAAGGTTTCTCGAAGAAACTTTAAGAGAACATAGAATGGATTTCGGTTCACAAAACTGTACAACGATGCTTAACCCTACCGATGTATTCTGCTTCTAAGATACGCTTTTCCAACTTAGAGCCACATTACGAAAAGCAAGAGACTCTACTGACACTTTGTTAAAACGTTCGTGTCTCGCAAACAGGAATTTAATACGGTAAACTAAGCACTACTTTACTGTACGCAACACTAAGGAAATAGAAAAATCGCGAGCAAAGCAAAAACGCACTCCCATGCGCAATAAAACTCTGTACTCGCGCGCTCTATCATGCGACTCGCACTCACGTCGAACCGAATGCGAAATTGGAACGCGACTTACACGAGTCAATGAAATCGCTTTCGAGACCGAGGCGAAGTTGCGCTGCTTTGCGGAGGATCCAGCACAGCCTAATAGTCGGATCGCAAGAATCCCTCTACATCGAGAGCAGAAGAGGACCACTGATGGCGACTGACAGAAAGTTAGCATTACGCTAACCCCAGCAACAACAGGAGGCCGTACTGCGTACAAGAGACAGAGATGCTTACGATCCAGCCTACAGGGCCTTGCACCCCTATCGAATTGCTTCGATAGGGGCTGCAGATCCTCGCATCGCAAACACCGCTGCACCTCGACTCGAAAGCGATTTCAACGACTCGAGGCGCGAACGAAAGTCGATTGCGATTAAAAATGAGATTGAGATCGTATGAAAGAACGACTTACCAAGCGTAGAGTTCGATTGTCCATGACTACCCTCGAACAGCGCGCTTGTTTGAGAGCGAGTGCGTGGCGAATGGATATTATGCACTGTAAAAGAGAAGTTAAGGCTTTTTGGCGATAAGTTAGCGAGCGATCGTAGAACAAAATGTGCGCACAGTAATCGAGGTACATGTTACTTTGACTAGATGTAAGTATTGGTACGCTTCTCCAACTTGGAGCCATATTACGAAAAGCAAGAGATTCTACTGAAACTTTGTTAAAATGTTTGTGTCTTGCAAAGGGGTATTTAACGCGCGAAGCTAAACTCTACTTTACTGTACGCAACGCTAATTCTTCTAACATTCACCCAGAAGTGGGCGATTAAAAGCAAGTATAGAAATCGCGAGCAAATGAAAAACAATTTACTATCCCCTGAAAGAACCAACGAGCTTCGCAACGCGCTTGCATGCGCAACAAAACAATATACCCGCGCGCTCTATCATGCGACTGGCACTCACGTCGAACCGAATGCGAAATTAGAACGCGACTTACACGAAACAATGAAATCGTTTTCGAGACCGAAGCGAAGTTGGCGCTGCTTTGCGGAGGATCCAGCACAGCCTAATAGTCGGATCGCAAGAATCCCTCTACATCGAGAGCAGAAGAGGACCACTGATGGCGACTGACAGAAAGTTAGCATTACGCTAACCCCAGCAACAACAGGAGGCCGTACTGCGTACAAGAGACAGAGATGCTTACGATCCAGCCTACAGGGCCTTGCACCCCTATCGAATTGCTTCGATAGGGGCTGCAGATCCTCGCATCGCAAACGCCACTTCACCTCAATGCGAAAGGGATGGACAATGACTCGAAGCGCGAACGAAAGTCGATTGCGATTAGGAATGAGATTGAGATCGTATGACAGATCGACTTACCAAGCATAGAGTTCGATTGTCCATGACTACCCTCGAACAGCGCGGCTGTTTGAGAACTAGTGCGTGGCGAGAATCTCGAAGGGATCGAGCAATTGCAAATTGATAAGCGCGAGCAAGAATCGGGATGAAAGATATTATGTAGTTTAAAAGAGAAGTTATGAGAAGTTAAGGCTTTATGGCTCCAAGTTGGCGAGGCGATCGTAGAACAAACGGCGTGCACAGTAATCGTGGTACACGTTACTTCGACTAGACGTAAGAAGCTTATAAGTACTTAGAATTACACGCATGCCGCCCACGATGAATCTTCTTTCGATGATTTCGAAGTTGCGCTGTTAAAGTGAAATTAGTAGGCCGCGAAATAAATTAATAATAGACAAAAGTAGTGAATAGAGTAGATTGTAGGTACAACAAACGGAAGATAAAATGAAATGTTAGCAGAATGAAATATATAATTTAACAGAAGATAAACGTAATTAATAGAACAGAATGTTGATACAACATACGAGAAACAAAGTAAAATGTTAGCAGAATGAAATGTATAAATTAATAGAAAAGACAAACGTAATTAATAGAACAGAATGTTGATACAACAAACGAGAAGCAAAGTCAAATGCTAGCAGAATAAAATATGAGCAGAATAACGTATAAATAAAATGAAACATAAGTATAATAACGGAATAAAAGTTAGTGGTAGCATCTGCAACACAAACATTGTACATGCACAGATATATTGAACGTAGTGGGTTAAATTTAATCTTGAGTCTAAGAGAAATTAGTAGAAGGTGGGTGGTGGGTGGTGAGCTAGCCCCGGTGGTCATCTCTGGTCATCATCTAGCTAAAATTTGAATCCGTGATAGACGGATCGGATCCGATCCCTTCGGGAGCACCTGAAACAGTAAGATCGCGCGACGACCTTCCGCTGCTTATATAGGCAATGGGTGGTCACGTGACTCACCTTCTTCGGGTCACGCATGAGAAGAGACCGTTTTCAATTTTTCACCATTTTTCTAGTACAATACGACAAGATTTATTAATTTTCATATGTTTATTGTACGTTTGCACTCTCAGGAATTTATCGTAACAATGAATACAATACGTTAAACATTTCGCGTAAATAAAAGACACATTTGCAGTAGCACGTTGCTGGTTTTCGATATAGAGATACATTATACTACTGAAATCATTATTTTAAGGCATACACATTTAATAACTTAAAAACACTAGCTATTGATATAGATCAATTTGATACCATTGTAATTATAAATTTATGCTTTACACATGTTGAATGAAATGATTGCACATGAAACGATTATGCACGTATCGAAACCATATTCTTCTCTTTCCCTTCTCCTCATTACTTTAAGATAGATTTATATGTAGTCGGAGAGCTTATTTAATGATTTCGAAGTAAGGATGAGGTATAGAGAGAGAGTTAGTAGCAGGATTAGGTTTACAATAAATGAAAGAGTAGCGTAGCTTTTTTAAAATAGTTCGTCCAACGAGGTACAAGATCAACTATCCCTCACCGAATGCAACATGGATATCTAAATAATCCTATAGTTTCTTCATAATAACTTATCCTAATTAATTCAAACGGTTTCATCTAAATCCTATTTTGCGTTGCAAAAATATACGTGTCTAAGGAGAAGACGACGTTTGATTATTTTTTAAACTACACCTATTTAAGAAACTCAATTTTTAGATCGCCGCCATTTTGAAACAGTTTAAAATTCCTGCATTCGCCTTCGCGTATGAAAAGTAGGGAAGCTTTCTCTTTAAAATCCTTTTTGTTTCATCTACATCCTGCTTTTTATTGGAAAAATATGATTGTCGAAAGAGAAGGATACGTTTTACTATTTCCTATCCAACCCCAAAACATCTATTAAAACATCTCAAACTTTAACTCGCCGCCATTTTGTAGCTGCGTAAACGTTTTCAAAATCCTTGCACTGCCATAATCGGTGAACCTTCCCCTGTAAAACCCTTCTTGGTTCACCTAAATCTGACTTTCGGTTGCCGAGATATCATCGTCTGAAGAGAAGAGTAGATTTTTACTATTCCCCAAACCACACCGAAACACCTATATTAAAACGTCCCAAAATTCAACTCGCCGCCATTTTGAAACGGATCGAATGTTTTCAAAATCCTTGCAATTCCCATGATCGACGAACTTTCCACTTTAAAATGCTTTTTGTTTCACCTAAGTCCGACTTTCGGTTGCCGAGATATCATCGTTTAAAGACAAGTTTAATTTTTTCTGCGTTTCTCGGCCGAAGTGAACTTCGAAGTGTCTTTAGCGGACTGACCTACATACTTCATTGTCATCAACATTCGTAGTATTGCGCAGGTCAGTTTTACTATGTTTACTATGTCATTCATAACTTCGTGCGCGCCAACCGTAAGGGTAAACTTTAAACGGACATATCTCGCGAACGAGTTGAGATATCGACGTGAAACAAAAAGCAAATTAAAGGGCACATTTTTCTCTATCTCCGGAACCATCCGTTCTCCATTTTTCACCATTGCAGGCGTAGTTACGGAACGAAGAAAAAGCCAACAGGTTATTATCCACTGCACCCGTACTTTCATTCTAGGCCGGAGTCGTTTGAAACAAACGAATAGAAGTCGAGCACTAATTTTACGTGTAAGACTAGTAACACGAATGTACTCGACGATGAGAAGATTATTGTCGTTCATTGGACGAAATATTTTAAAAAGCTACGTTACTCTTTCATTTAATCTAAACTTAATTCTACTACTAACTCCTTCTATACCTCATCCGTACTTCGAAATTGTTAGTGGAGAAGAATAAAAATCAAAACTATTTTCCTGTACAATTGACTGGCGGCATTTTCTCGCGCTTGTACGTCAACATTTTCTAACCCATTAAAAAATTACATTTCGATGCCTGGACTCGTAATGGCACGTAAATGTGCGAAGCGTAATTTAATACGTTCAACTAATGCTATACCTCCGCAAATGTATCTTTTCGTTACAACAAATGTATAAATTCATCGTTACAACAACTTCTCGGGAGCACAACGCTATATTAGCATTATAAAATCACCAACGTACGTTCCAATACGTGCACGGGAATTGCCACGTAAATGTACGTACCGTAAATTAATCATTTCACCGGTATAATGTATCTCTATATCGAAAACTAGCAACATGCTACTGCAAATGTGTCTTTTCTTTACGCGAAATGTTTAACGTATTGCATTCATTGTTACGATAAATTCCTGAGAGTGCAAACGTACAATAAACATATGAAAATTAATAAATCTTGTCGTATTGTACTAGAAAAATGGTGAAAAATTGAAAACGGTCTCTTCTCATGCGTGACCCGAAGAAGGTGAGTCACGTGACCACCCATTGCCTATATAAGCAGCGGAAGGTCGTCGCGCGATCTTACTGTTTCAGGTGCTCCCGAAGGGATCGGATCCGATCCGTCTATCACGGATTCAAATTTTAGCTAGATGATGACCAGAGATGACCACCGGGGCTAGCTCACCACCCACCACCCACCTTCTACTAATTTCTCTTAGACTCAAGATTAAATTTAACCCACTACGTTCAATATATCTGTGCATGTACAATGTTTGTGTTGCAGATGCTACCACTAACTTTTATTCCGTTATTATACTTATGTTTCATTTTATTTATACGTTATTCTGCTCATATTTTATTCTGCTAGCATTTGACTTTGCTTCTCGTTTGTTGTATCAACATTCTGTTCTATTAATTACGTTTGTCTTTTCTATTAATTTATACATTTCATTCTGCTAACATTTTACTTTGTTTCTCGTATGTTGTATCAACATTCTGTTCTATTAATTACGTTTATCTTCTGTTAATTTATATATTTCATTCTGCTAACATTTTATTTTATCTCCCGTTTGTTGTACCTACAATCTACTCTATTCACTACTTTTGTCTATTATTAATTTATTTCGCGGCCTACTAATTTCACTTTAACAGCGTAACTTCGAAATCATCGAAAGAAGATTCATCGTGGGCGGCATGCGTGTAATTCTAAGTACTTATAAGCTTCTTACGTCTAGTCGAAGTAACGTGTACCACGATTACTGTGCACGCCGTTTGTTCTACGATCGCCTCGCCAACTTGGAGCCATAAAGCCTTAACTTCTCATAACTTCTCTTTTAAACTACATAATATCTTTCATCCCGATTCTTGCTCGCGCTTATCAATTTGCAATTGCTCGATCCCTTCGAGATTCTCGCCACGCACTAGTTCTCAAACAGCCGCGCTGTTCGAGGGTAGTCATGGACAATCGAACTCTATGCTTGGTAAGTCGATCTGTCATACGATCTCAATCTCATTCCTAATCGCAATCGACTTTCGTTCGCGCTTCGAGTCATTGTCCATCCCTTTCGCATTGAGGTGAAGTGGCGTTTGCGATGCGAGGATCTGCAGCCCCTATCGAAGCAATTCGATAGGGGTGCAAGGCCCTGTAGGCTGGATCGTAAGCATCTCTGTCTCTTGTACGCAGTACGGCCTCCTGTTGTTGCTGGGGTTAGCGTAATGCTAACTTTCTGTCAGTCGCCATCAGTGGTCCTCTTCTGCTCTCGATGTAGAGGGATTCTTGCGATCCGACTATTAGGCTGTGCTGGATCCTCCGCAAAGCAGCGCCAACTTCGCTTCGGTCTCGAAAACGATTTCATTGTTTCGTGTAAGTCGCGTTCTAATTTCGCATTCGGTTCGACGTGAGTGCCAGTCGCATGATAGAGCGCGCGGGTATATTGTTTTGTTGCGCATGCAAGCGCGTTGCGAAGCTCGTTGGTTCTTTCAGGGGATAGTAAATTGTTTTTCATTTGCTCGCGATTTCTATACTTGCTTTTAATCGCCCACTTCTGGGTGAATGTTAGAAGAATTAGCGTTGCGTACAGTAAAGTAGAGTTTAGCTTCGCGCGTTAAATACCCCTTTGCAAGACACAAACATTTTAACAAAGTGTCAGTAGAATCTCTTGCTTTTCGTAATATGGCTCCAAGTTGGAGAAGCGTACCAATACTTATATCTAGTCAAAGTAACATGTACCTCGATTACTGTGCGCACATTTTGTTCTACGATCGCTCGCTAACTTAGCGCCAAAAAGCCTTAACTTCTCTTTTACAGTGCATAATATCCATTCGCCACGCACTCGCTCTCAAACAAGCGCGCTGTTCGAGGGTAGTCATGGACAATCGAACTCTACGCTTGGTAAGTCGTTCTTTCATACGATCTCAATCTCATTTTTAATCGCAATCGACTTTCGTTCGCGCCTCGAGTCGTTGAAATCGCTTTCGAGTCGAGGTGCAGCGGTGTTTGCGATGCGAGGATCTGCAGCCCCTATCGAAGCAATTCGATAGGGGTGCAAGGCCCTGTAGGCTGGATCGTAAGCATCTCTGTCTCTTGTACGCAGTACGGCCTCCTGTTGTTGCTGGGGTTAGCGTAATGCTAACTTTCTGTCAGTCGCCATCAGTGGTCCTCTTCTGCTCTCGATGTAGAGGGATTCTTGCGATCCGACTATTAGGCTGTGCTGGATCCTCCGCAAAGCAGCGCAACTTCGCCTCGGTCTCGAAAGCGATTTCATTGACTCGTGTAAGTCGCGTTCCAATTTCGCATTCGGTTCGACGTGAGTGCGAGTCGCATGATAGAGCGCGCGAGTACAGAGTTTTGTTGCGCATGGGAGTGCGTTTTTGCTTTGCTCGCGATTTTTCTATTTCCTTAGTGTTGCGTACAGTAAAGTAGTGCTTAGTTTTGCGCGTTAAGTTCCTTTTTGCAAGACACTAACGTTGTAACAAAGTGTCAGTAGAGACTCTTATCATTTGTACGTCGGCTTTAAGTTAGAAAAGCGTATCGTAGAAACAGAATACATCAGTAGGGTTAAGCATCGTTGTACAGTTTTGTGAACCGAAATCTATTCTATGTTCTCTTAAAGTTTCTTCGAGAAACTTTAGGGGCGTAGAATGGATTTCGGTGGGTCTCGACGCGTAGTCACCTCCTCGTGGTGAGACCTGGTAATTGGTATCGTTTTCCAAAAAATAAAACGTCTTTGGAAAACGATACCAAGCTAAGAACTACGCATGATCGTATAACTCTTATATTTTAGATTGGATTTTACCTTAGACTTTCGTTTACTTGCTTCGATCTTAGATTACATTTTACAGCTACCAGTTTCTATGAGTGATCGACTTAAATTTCCAAATGCAAGTTACGCATACCTTTGGTCGTGTAAATATTCTGCATTCTGTGCGCTTCTACTTTCATATTGTATTAATATAAATTAGTAAACTGTCTATCGTATTATTTAAACTGTTATGAATATGATCTACGTTGAAGCTTTGCTAATTTCATGAACGTGTGACTTATTGTTAGTTTCAAGCATGTGTAAAGTATCGGTCGTAATATTTCTATATGTTTTTAACATATTTTGTGGAAATAGATGTTTATTGTACGTACATCTTACGACGTGGCAATGCACAGTAGCTGTATCTGGAGGCGCATACGTTTTTCCGAAAGATTGTTAAGTTTTTGTAGAGCCAAATCGTTTTTGGTTTTGCCAGTGGGAAAAGGCTATAGAATAATATTCTTGGGCCTTTCCCCTTTAATTTTAGCTGCGGTTGATCAAATTCGGATGTCTAGAAGCCGAGATCTAATCATTTTTACATACGAATATGTAGGCATGCGACGACAGACTCCCTCGTAATGGTCCGTCGTTTTACTAATCCTATTGAAAATGGCGTCTTGACGCGTCGATTAAATATCTTTTTATCTTACGAACCGATGCATATATCCGATTGTATTCAATTCGTTATACCGTTCTTATTTTTATAATACACTTCATACTTTAACTTTGTACTTCCACGGAGTAGAAGCGACGTATTTCACCGATAGAATGGCGATTTCTACTGTATTATTATTGCCTATTCTTAGTCAATAATGAAAGGTCTATTTTGTTACTCGTCTGTAGTACAGAATATTCAAAAGTCCCATAAGATAATATCGCACGATCTATGCATAATTATGTCTAAAAATTTATAAATATTTAAAGCGATTATATATAAAAAGTAACGCGTAGAACTTTCGTAGTTATATTTATTGAATTTTAATCATCGATACAAGCTATGTATTCATTTTTTACAAGTGCGAAAGGACCGAATTTAATGTAAAGTATAATATTTGTGTAGTTAGAAAAGATTTATGAAAAGAAATTGAGCCGAATAAATTTTGAATTTCCAACCAGTTTCGCGTACATAAACTGACGCGTCTCCCCACTCTCGGCTTGCGCACGAATCGAGCGGCGCAGAGAGCGATGCGACGTCATCAGTCGAGTTTGGATTGTTGTGAAGACGAGACGGGTCAAAGATTTAGCACGTGGTACGTACTTACGTTTCGTCTATTCACGCATTTTACCGTGATTTTAAGTGTCCCTTTTTGTATCTACTTTTAATAGTGTTTCTTTCTTGACGTGTATTTTAATTAACATACACCCTTTTCCTTTTGCTACTTGAATCTTGAATAGAATTTCCCCTTTCTCGTATGCTTGCTTTCATCTAACACTAAGTTAATTAATAATTGCGTGGACACCAGTTGCTTCTGTAATACATTTGTTTTTAATTACGATTCCCATTTTCTGTTTCAGATGCTTACGCCTAATAAGGAAACGCTCTGTTTGTTGCAGATTTGGTAATATTACGTGGGTTCTAACGTTGGTAAGCGGAAGAATAGGTCGTCAATACCATTGTTAGTGGATAACTTTCCACATTTAATTCGTCTATCAACATTTTTCATTTACTTGTACGTCGCTTGCAACTACCGAGTGAAATTGGGAGGGATAGAATCGTTTCTTTAGTTTACTTTTACAATAAAATTCTCGGTAAATCGGTACGTTGTAGTAGAGTCATTAAATCGTGCTAAAACTTATTAAATCGAACGAACTTTTTTACTACTATCGATCGAACGCGGGAGGGATATACGTATTGTTTCTTTGGTTTACATTTAAAATAAAATTCTCGACAAATCGGTGACTTGCAGTAGAGTAATCGGATCGCGCCACGACGTATTAACGTAAACGAAAAAACGAAGCAGTGTTTATATTTTGCTGTATTTCGGCCGCGTCTTACAATCAGTTCCTAGTTTAACCGATAAAATTGACCAAAAAAAACTTTGGCTGCCACCGCGTGTTGACCAAACTTGTAAACAAAAAACGCGCCGCGAGCTCGACCGCCTCGGGCATGTTTACGTTTTGAACTTGCTCGCGCAGCTAGCTTCCGAGAATTCGCGACTCGCGACCGGCACTGTTTACTTGGAAATTTCGATAACGAATTTTCATTGTATACCTTTCGCGTCTTTGCTCGTAACTTTTATTACGTCTTTGATATCTTTGTCTTACATTCTTACGCATAATATAATATTCTTGTATTATACATATACAAGAATAGAATATATTATACATAAGAATATAATATAAAGATACGTGGACATGCATATCTCTCGATAACGTACAGATATATCGCGTAAAGTTGAGGTATTATTATTCGTAACAAATGCTCGACGATAAGAGAAGAATAATAAGAGAATATGGTGTTTTATTTTGTACCTACCCACCCCTTCCTGCTAATTAAATTGTTCTTTCAGAATTTGTGACCGCGCGCAATGCGGTTGTAGAGTCAGTGCTTGTTTCGATACAAAAATAGTTTAATTTTTTAAAGAGCACAGCTGCTCTAAGTAGATTTACGTATACTTAATCATTTTTCGCGCGAGTAGTAGAGTCGGTGTTTGCTCGCCAAATATTATTTATACATTTAACGTAGTCTTTTATTTTTCCTTTTTTTTTTTTATTTTTTAATATTTATACTCGGAATTAGAGTCACGCTTCGGCTGTTGGCAGATGATCTGGCTGGGCTTCTGAAGCTCGCAATGTAAGTATCTTCGCATCTTACTTTAATTTTTCATACGTCAAGCATTTGGTAGAAGCTATCCGAAATTCTTTTTGTTCAAATACGAAGTAGAATCATTTAAAGATTTCAAGTTTATCAAACTTTCGAGTTTCTTAATCCGAAACGTCGAGAAAACTTAAAGAATATATTCTAATCATCTCTGTTACTTTTCTCTGTTGCAGATCTTCCACAGATCTTCTTGTCTTGAGATCACAGGACATGGCATCGCAGCTTCACGGCTTCGCGACATCATTTTCATTTTTTGTCCTCAAGGCTTCACGACTCCACGACTTCACGGCTTCGCTCGATGACGATGTCAACAGGTTGTCATCCGCCTGGCTGCAGCAGATGACAGCGTAGTCGTCTAACGGTGAGTGGCATGCATTTTGAATCCCTCTGGTCACTCACGCATGCCGAGGACGAAAGGTCCGAATCGGCACGGGTGGCTGGTTGTATACGTAGATTTTGCATAAACGAGTACAGTGACCACGGGTATACGATCGTATACCCGTGTATCATTTTTATTTCTTGTGTGTGTTGTATTTATTAGACGAGGCTAGGTCTTCTTGCGCTACGCGATTTTAAATATTTGCATATGCTAGTAAAGGAATTCGAGTCAGTAGTAGAGTCACGTAGTACAAATTTCTTTTTAAATATCGATGCGCTTAAGAGTAGAGTCTATAGAAATTCCACAAAGATATTTATTAAAGTGGAATGCTCCTAGATTTGAGTACGTTACAATTTGTAGTTTGCAATTATATTTGTAGATGTATTCATTGCACAATAGTAATGAGACAATGTATTCGCTTTGTTACTTGAATACACGCAGATATACAAATTATATTTTATCAGAATTCTTTGCTTGAATCGTAATTCGTAAAAGAATTGAGCAATGCAATGCTTCGCGTTTCATAGTAGCTTCAATTCGATTTAAGATACAGAGACAGTAGATTTTTCTTCTCTCGTACAAAAACGATGGTAAATAAAATGCGCAAGGAGACATTTCGCGATGGGTAGATTTCCGAATCGAAGTCGCAAACTTGAACGCAATGTTATGTTAAAGTTACGACTTTTGATAAGGGAGTCGCCCAAGGGATTGCACTTAAAGTTTTACGTTAGAATCCCTTGTTCTATTTTATCATCGTATTCTTAACTTCAATTTAGAGTCTCTTATTCACGTTTAATATTCTTAACTTTGATTTAGAGTCACTTGTTCGCGTTTATTATTCTCAGTCTCGCGTATTTAAATTCACGTTTCATTAGAGCTTTCTTGCTTTCTTGTTTTGCAAGTAACGTATCTTCTTTTCAGTTTTATCAGCAGAGTCTCTTTGTTTTAAACGCATTGGAAAAGTAAAGTCACAGTCCGTTAGCCGATTACGTATGTCAGGAAGTTTTTTAGCTAGGATTTTCAGCGTCGGTTCGTGCCGTTTTGCCGGGATCCCGCTCACGTGCTCAGGTGCTACTTGAGCGGGTGAAAAGCACGTGGCACGATCATTTTTTTTTTTTTCTTATTTTGATATTTGATATTTAATATTTGTGTGGCGGTTGATCGTGGGTAGCGTATCGTGCGCGACGTATGTTCCACATTGTGTGTGTTGTTAGACCGTGGACGTGCGTCGTCTTATTTCCTAATCTTAATTAATTTTCGCGCAATTTATTCTCTATCGCGATGGTACCAAAATCTAGTATCGATCGTAAACCAAATGGTACAAAATATATTGCCACGTACAATTTACAATTGAATGGTAATAAACCATTCGTTGCAAATGCAGTTTACACGTTTGTTATCGAATTACGTGCTTGACAAATGCTAGAAATATTTACGCTATTATTTACATGTAATAAATACTTGAAATATGTTTTACTATTTTGCCATTGAATCGTTCGATAAATGCACGAAGTACATTCAAATGTATCGAGTTAGATGCGCTTGAAATCGCATAATACGCAATGGTCGCTATCCCACGTTAGCCGATTTCAGGATTTTTGTTTACTTTAGAGTATGTATGATATGTATGTTGAACTCGGGTGTCGGAGGCGTCCCGGGACGTTACTCCCTAGTTTAGGATTTTGCACCCGGGTGGTATGCGTGTGATCCGCTGGGTGGGGGGTGGGGTGGAATGTGTGTTTGTGTGCCTGTTTGCCATTTTTTAAATATAGCATTAGGTAGGTAGGTAGCATACTTTCTGGAATGTGTGTTAATTTTAAGTAGGTAGGGCCGGGCAGGTTGACATATGGTCTCGGGTCGCGAGTTTCATATCTAATGGGGGGTGCGCGTGTCAACCTGTTTCAGGGAATCTGATTTGAACATCGACGGCGAGCTGATTTGACCTGGAAAATGCAGGTCATTTCCGGTCTTTGCCAATGTCGATCTTTCGAATCCGGCGATCTTGAATCGTCACGCGGACGCGGTCGCGATCTGCACGAAACGAACGTATATACTCAGCTCGAGGTTCGACACGTTTGCACGAACAGGGATGCTGAGAATTCTTAGATTAGTTTCTTAGAATTCTTAGAGTCGTTGGTCGTCTGCGTGCTATTTAACTTCTTCGATATGCATTTTTATTCCATTTTTCTGAGTCTCTTTCTGGGTTGCTTTTCAAGAACCTCGAGTTTAAATTCATGTCCCTGCGGGCATGGCGCCCGAAGAAAAGAAGAGGCCCGACAAACTGTCACGAAGAGGGCAGCAACGAATGGCTGTTCATTTTTTCGGTTTACGAAAGAATGGATGGTCATTACTCTTGTTACTTTGTCACTGTACTCGTTATTAGATTTGCATGCGTAGTGTTTTCAACTTCCACATCTGGGCTCCGCGTACTTTTTTACGTAGCGTTGCGAAAACGTACGCACGCGTTGACATAGCGTTGCGGATCAAAGAAAGCGCGAGGTGATATTAGAGTTGCGAATGAAAAAGTCACGGGTTTGCATTAGCGTTGCGAAGATACGATTATCGCGATTGATTTAGCGTTGCGACGTATGAAATGTTGCGCGTATTCTTAGCATTTCTTAGTATCGCGTTCCACAGTTTGATTGAGATTAGCATCGTAATATATTTGATAGCGTTGCGATAATATCGATCGCGTCTTCTAATTGAACCTTCAGAGCAGATTTCGTTACACGAAAATAGTAGCTTCCATTGAATGAATTAAAATGTTAGAGTTGCGACACATTTGCATCGCGCGTGTTTAGCTTTGCAGTTAGCGTTGCGCCACGAAATGATCGCGTTTTGCACGTAGCGTTGCGTATATGATAAAAAAGCCCATGATGTTCCACTGAGAAAGTGGAATTCAGTCATCGATGGACCATGGACGACTCAACGGCAGCTGTGCATTGGGCACGCTGCACTTGCGCTATTAGTGTTGCGCTTTGAAAAAGAATAGGTGCGTAGATTAGTAGTGATTATTTATTAGCGTTGCGTTACAGGGTCAACGAAGCGTCCAGGAATGGACGCTTGCGCGACGTTGCCTTTTTCTTCCCTCTTTGGTTAAAGTTAAATCGAGTAAAGTAGCTTTTGCAATAGAATGAAGCACCTTTCGCGATTTGTTTGTTGAATTTGCTATTTGATAAGTAGATCGAGTAAAGTAGCGTTGCGAAGAAGAATGTTCCACTCACGGGTTGATCGGTTTTACGAGTGGATAATTAAGATTTTTGGGTGGTCCTTCTGGCCACTCGATTTATATTCATTTTCATTTAGCGCTCTTCGGGGCTGCTTTTCTAATTTCTTCTGCTCGCGCCACTTGTGGCAGGTTTATTGTTTTGTTCTGCAGCGAGCATTTGTTATGGAAAAATACCGCTACAAAACATGTTTTTCTACTATTAAAGAATAGATTGCATTTACGGTATAAAGTTACCCTAACTTTTGCGTGCATCTTATGCATATTAAAGTACAAACTCGTAACGAAGTACGAAATGAAATGATACGTGAAAATGCGTTTAAAGTAGTTCACATCTTTATGAGTAGAGAATTCGAGTGACGATTCGCGAAGCAAACGTGTAGCGATTCAGAATTCGGATTACAAGTAACAGTTAAGCATAGTACGGAATAATGCAAGTCGAATAGAGTTGCGCATAGTGTATTTAAAGTTTCATTCAAAACACGGTGAGCATTTTTCGAGTCCATAGGCTATGCTACGATTTTTCGCTATCGAAATTACTTTCATTTAAAGTTCGCGATCGTATCTTTTCCTTGTCTAGTAGTAGAGATACGTGTCACAACGTGTTGGAATTGGCTTGCGAAAATCAAAGTTCATTCGCGCTTATCGTTTATCTTTAATAGGAAAATAATCTTTTGCTTACACGTCGGCGCATTGCGTTAGCAGCCAAAGTTTCGCGCGTAGTTTTCGCGTGCTCGTCTCGTGTTTGCAAAAATAAAGTAGACGAAGTATGCAGCATGATATGGCTTCTCCAATTTTCAGTTCTTCGCGAAACTTCAATTACCTTTGGTACGCGATCGTTTAACCGCGTTTCAAAGCCGGGTCTATTTGGCGACTAGGATCGTACTTATCGTTAGGTGCAAAAAGTCATACGCGATTCTCTCGTTTCATTTCTGATTTTGGCATCGAAGCAAAACGTTCGCGCAGGAATAGTCAATTTAATTATTAGACTGCCGATTTTTATGCAAATTCGAGTCTCCTCTTGACAGAGACTCGTTCCACTTTCTAAATATTACGCGAAAATATGTCTTTCTTGGATATATTACGCGTTGCGTGCCTTCTGCACATTTCATTTTGCAATAAATGCATAAAAAGATTGCGATGCTCAGCTAAAGGAATGGAACCTCAACCGAAGTTCATTTTCGCATATACCTAATTCTTAAAATCACCGCTCTAAGTTACAAAGGTCGTATGAAAATTTCTTCTTTTTTTACACTATCCTATACTTGGTCAATGTTGCTACTTTTTACATTTCTCGTAGCAGCTCCGAAACGAGCGCAAAGTCTGAGTTCCCGCCACGATTTTAAACCGTCTAGGGAATTTCAAGCGTGAAACGTAGCCGAATGCGATTGGATGGCTCTGGGAAATTACTAAATAGAGGCTAGAATATCTAGGAAATGTTCTAGAGTTATAAACTCTAGCTAGGGGAAATAGAGACGTTGATTAGAATGAGATGGAACGATGGGAAATGGAAATTAAACAAGGAAAAAGAAACCGGTCGTAGGCTGGACATAGAGAATTTATACAATACCTGTGCCATCCCTGGTAAATCGATGCCTCGAAAATATTTTACTAGGCTTCGATTTACCGCAAATTCGTGGCACTTGACACAGAGGCAGCTGCTTACTGATGGTTATTCAAAAAGCTGTTGCCTGATCAAATTTATACTTATAAGATCACAACATGTTGGTCTTCAGTGATATTTTTGACTTCAAAGTATTTTTATTTGCTTGTTTATTGGTGAGTACTGTTCGATATAGTGTATCGTGCCGTTTCGTCAAAGAAGTGCCACAAATTATTGAATACCGCCAGTGATACATACTGTGACACGTATTTGGGAGCCTACGAATTCTAGAAAGTCCATTTCCCGTTACTGCGACCCATTTATTCCTGGATTCATTCTAACGTCGCCGAATTTACTTCTGCCGTATATAAAGCGGCATAACCTGTACACGTACACACATAATAACCTCCAAAATTTGTTAAACAAACTTTTGCAAATTAACTTTTTAACAGCAATTGGCAATTTGCGCCGACAGATTTACGCATTTACCGTGCACCGTTCTAAATTAGAACTAATTTCGTATGCGATATACGAACGGTAAAACGCCCAAAGACCATACCGAAAAATAAAAACATAATTATTAATCCTCTCCTGTTATTTTATTTAATCCCTCCCCATTTGAATTACTCTGTCCATATGTCATGCATCGGAGGATCGGAAAATTACGCGCGCGGCTATATATTCTAATTCATTTCGTTGTTTCGCAAAATTTGTAAATTAAGCCGACGGCAAGTAAAATTGTAAGAGATATTATTTTTCTAGGCGTTTTTGCCAAACAATTTTGCGAACAATGCAAATGAAGGAGCGGTATCGCTTACCCAACAAAATATCGATATGACGCTCGGTAAGTTACAACGTATTAAAACAAAAATTATGTAGATAAATATTTATCGTCTATCGCAGCTATGCAAACAATGAATTTCTCTGTGTCGTTCCAGCAACAAACGAATTGGTATTTATAAATTTTTACGCACAGTGGTGCCGTTTTAGTAATTCGTTAGCCCCTATTTTCGAAGAAGCCGCGAATAAAATAAGAAATGCCTTTCCTGAGCCAGGAAGAGTGGTAATGGCAAAAGTCGATTGCGAAAGAGAATGTGAGTAAACGGAATATTAAAAAAAGGAAAAAAAAAAAAAAAATCGGCATACGAGATGAAAATAACTTGGTTGCAGCATGTACGTGAATTTTAATGCTAAACGGAAAAATTATCTTTTAGCCTCTATTGCTTCAAGGTTTCACATCACTAAGTATCCAACATTGAAAGTGATAAGAAATGGTCAGCCAACCAAGAGAGAATACAGAGGTCAACGATCTGTGGAAGCTTTTGAGGAATTTATAAAGAAACAGCTGGAGGATCCTATTAAGGAATACTACGATTTAAAGGAATTAATTAATCTAGATGATAAAAAAAGAATGATCATTGGATATTTTGATCGCAAGGATGTTCCTGAATATGCAATGTTTAGAAGAGTTGCCACTAATCTTAAGGATGACTGCCAGTTCCACGTTGGCTTTGGGTAAGAATCTTATTTGTAAATAATGGACAGGACAATTTGATCTTTGCTAACAAATACTTCCCGACGATCGTGTAACTGTTCTATGCTTTTCTGTACAAGCACATGCTCTGCTCAAAACTGTGAAATTGGGGAACGTTTTCACTTTTTGTAAGTAAGATTTCGGGCATGGTACAGACGCACCTATTTTCGTTTTATTTTTGTTCGCGAAATCATTGCAAACGCAGTATTTTTTTACGTTGAAAGCCTGTCCCTGTGCAATATCCCAGTAATATTTTTTTTTACGCGATTCTTCTTTAATTACCGCCGCGCGCCGCGCAACATTATTTCGATCGGAAATCGATGTGTGCCGACGGGCCGAGCACGATCCGAATTAAGGCTGAAGCCACACAAACATCTTTTCAACGGCTATTTGTTCGAAAGGTTTTCGTTCATACAGGAAAGAAAAACGTACAAACATCCGCCGAAAAAACGCTCTAAGCTAAGGCCGATTTATGCTATTAGTTTCGAGACGAAACATTTTCGGCGTGATTCGATTCAGGCACAAAAAACTTACGGCATAAAACATAACACGATTCGGTTCAGCTAACTGTTTTTGTGGGGAAAAACATATGAATGTTTACGTGTAGCGTCGCGGATCGTCGGATTCATCTACGATTTTTTGCGGGCGACGGACCAGGCTTTGTTTACATTACATTGTTTCTTTCGCTTCTCATTTCTTTTAACTGGCAATACAACCTTCAGTTTTTTCTGGCAACGAACTAGCTCGGCTCGAACTTGGCTCGTTCGATCCGTCGGCACAAATGAAACTTGCGGTCCTTAACCTCGCCCGTCAATGACTGAATCATTTGGATTCGCAATTGCCCAAGAATTTTAAACTCAAAATTTAGTATGAAAGGTTCTTTCCACAATATTCATATTAAAATAACCTAGCCATCGACGTTCGTGGCTATCCGTCGTGCGAGGGTTAAGACCCTTTTTACATTACCTTGACCTTATCGTTCGATTTTCGTTATCCGATTAAAAATAAATGAAATGTCGTATACCTGTTTATCGTTGTCTTCAATTGAAAACACAAAGATGCATATACGATCTCGGTATACTCATTTTGATCCGAATGATGAAAACCGGAAACCGCAAGAAGGCTCTAATCGCGATCCGACGGGCGCGCGATCCTATTTTACTTTGCGATACGTAATATTTTATTTTGCGATATCACTTAACGGGTGTACACAAATTACTGGGGAACTAGAGGCAACTTTTAAGTGCTGTTGGGAATGCGACTAGGAATGCAAGCAGAGCTATGCACCCTCCAGGAGAACCTATAATTGTCTTCCGGTCCGATAAGGCGCTTTCTAACGACGAGGATGAAACGTACCACGGAAGTTTGAACAACTTCGACGAGTTAAATGTTTGGGCGCAAGAGAAATGCGTTCCTCTCGTCAGAGAAATCACGTTCGAAAACGCGGAGGAATTAACGGAGGACGGTTTGCCTTTTCTCATACTGTTTCACGCTCCCGACGATGTGGAGAGCGTTAAAATGTACAAAGACGTAGTAACGAGGACGTTACTCGACGAAAAACGTGAGTGAAGCAATGAAAGATCGGACAGCGTCCACGAGAAGAGAGAAATAAAACTGCTATGCTCTATTTCAGAAAACGTCAATTTCTTAACCGCGGACGGCGTGAAATTTGCTCATCCTCTGCATCACTTAGGAAAAACTACAGAGGATTTGCCTCTAATCGCAATAGATAGCTTTAGACACATGTACCTGTTCCCAAATTTCAATGATATCCATGTGGAAGGGAAATTGAAAGCTTTTCTAAGGGATTTATATTCGGGAAAGTTGCACAGGGAGTTTCATTACGGGCCAGATCCTAGCAGCAATGAGATACCACAAGTGGTTGGACAAATTAAGATGCCTACAACCCCACCAGAGTCTACATTTAAGAAATTAGCACCCAGCAAAAACAGGTACACGTTACTCAAGGATGAACTATAATAGTAGCATCCAGGTATCTCAGGGTATCGAGATATGTATAATTTTGGTTATACAATTTGTTAGTTATTTACAATCGTGAAACCCAAATCTGTTGTATTATTAAATTGAATTATCGATTCAGTGTTACAAAAACGCGATAGCATTCATGTTTGTCATTTGTACACAGTATTGTCTTAAAAGCAAAAGGTTTATTTAAGCTACGTTCGAATGGAAAGGAATTTCACACATACTAACACATCAAGGGAAATTATATACAGTCAATCGCGAAAATCTACGTACACCGCTAAATTTCGAATTGTTGGAAAAAAATACGGATGGATTATTAAAAAAATAGCGATGTTTTTCTATTCGTTTGAAATGTAAATAAAAAATGCGTCTGTGAAATCTTGTAATTTGTTTAACTTTCTCAGATGACGAATTTGTTTCGTAAATGTGAAAATGCTGAACAGTTTGAATACTAAAGCTGTACTTAATCTTTCGTGAGATAAATGTTAAATCGTATAAAACCCTGAAGGCTCAAAATGAATTCGTACATCGAATATGTAATTAAAATGTGTACGTCGGCACTCGTAATTGACTGCATATAATTCCAGCGTAAAATTTCGAGACCCTACCAAATGTTACGTGCGTCTAAACTCTAACCTGTAAAGAAATTACCCGCGACACGTAAAACGAGAGCCCCTTTAGGGGGCTTCTCAACAGGAAATAGTAGACTTTATTCTATTTTTACATAACACGTGCTTTTTATATTATCTTTCCTTTCATACCGAATATAAAGAGGATAACAATTCTGAACGGAATTACGAATGATACACCGGAGGATCTCGATATCTGCCGGTGTCAATATTCGTGTAATAGGTGTTATATCCGAACTTGTAACGCGATTTATAGGGAATATCGTTAAGAAGGAAACAAGCAAACAAATTACACGACTCTAGGTGAAAGCAAAGCGTTGTAATATATCGTTTCGTGTAATGAAATTTAAGTTTTACATTACCAAAAGTATCGCCGATACGATGGCTACGATAGTGGCATTAGTCCCCCGCGTTCTTTCGTTTCTTAGCCACGAGATTAATCTCCGGAGTTAATTTTCGGCTGAGACGATAGCAGTGGAACGTTACACTTAGGGCGATCACCTTTTGATACTTTTTAATTACCTGTCTCAAGGATTATTGTAGCACAACGTTAAAGAAAAATCGCGATACGCGGCGTAAACGCGACGGCGACGATGTCGGCGTGTGAATTGCGCGGGAACTGCTCTGTCGCGTTCGATTATCCATGATCGCGTTCGATTATCGATAATCGCGTGCGCGGGAGCGAGTGTTTCGTTCAAAAAAAAAAAAAAAAAAAAAAAAAAAAAGAGCCGCTTCTTGGGTAAAGTATTTTAGAATCGACACATCGACGAACCTTAATTTTTCAGATACTTGAATAAGGATAAGAATAGTAACGGTATAATGCTAAGATACTCCTAAGAAGCTAATTTGTATGGATGATGGTATTAACTTTTCTGTTAATAAACGATTTCTAAGTCACACATCTGCTATTCTTGTCGCACTATCGTGCAACGCCTGTTTCTCTATCCTACGTGTATTTTAAAAAGAAGTTTATAACGATCTACGAAATCTGTTGACGTTAATTGTCGCGCGATTTATGCGGCTACGGTTGCCACAAGATGTATCGTGAGATTTTTATAGGAGCAATGGGCAATGAACACGGTAAGGCTTTGGAACGTTTAGTTTGAAAAGAAAGGGAGCTTCTGTTCTATTGAATTGCGGAATTGCCGGTCAGCGAAGCGTTGAGCGAAATCGCAGATAAAAAAGGGATGAGAATGAACCGCTATTAACTGTCCATTATAAAATGGCTGTATTTAGGGATAACTTGATACATGTATTACATTCCAGCAGTACACGCCATCACCATTTTATGATGTATTCTAGTCTTACAGTACATAACATTACACGTAACATGATTTCATACAGCTAACACCATACATACTGCACTCTCGCCACAATTTCCAGCACTTCCGTTTATTTATTTATTTATTCTTTATTTTTTTCTTGTTTCCACCTTACGACGAAACGTGAGTGGAGCAAATCTGAATAAGAACCATCAATCGCAGGTACCGCAGTCAGAGAACAGAATATCCTTCACGATATACAAAGGAACATCGTAACAAATGGTCGTCGTAAACTCACGCAAGTGTTCAAAAACGTATAATAACGTTTTATAATTACCAACTGAGATCTTTTTTCTCGTCTTTCCTGTCCCAATCGCTTGCCAGCGAACGTAAATATCGTATGAAGCGAAAGTAAAGAGCGCGTTTCGCGTTACAATGTTCTTTGCTTTCTGTCATACGTTATCGATAGCCAATTTTACCGTCCTTCGATCCCTCTCGATCGAAGGATCGCGAATCATTTTTACGCGAAACGAAATTCTTCGTCGGATCGCAAGATAAGAAGAGACGGTGGCAATTTTTATCGGCTGACAAAAATACGATTTAGCAGCGCGAAACGGTGACTATCAACGTTTCGATTAGCAGATAATTAATTAACGCGTCACTCGAACTTAGAGGTAAATCATATTTACAAGGATAAAATTGTACTGAACACCGCGAGAAACACATTGGTTGTATCGCGCGTGCACATAGTTGCTGAGCACTCGCGATAAGATTTACAGTTTAATAACAGCTATTATACATTTAATTATATAACACGTACGTCGCTTACAGAGAACTCGCAAATACGATAAAGTAATCGCGAAGCGAACGTAATATGTATTTGTAGCGATTAAATATATATATACGTATTGCATCTAGAATAGATTTCGCCTGCCTGTCGCTTGAGAGCACGTTTCGTCATAACACAATAATAAGTGTTTTAGATATATACTCTAGAAAAATAACGTTATAAACATTCCTTACCGGGTGGGAATTAGACATTACAAACGTTATTATAACATTTTCTCAAGTAAAAATATAAATATTCTCATTCACAGTGCGATATCTCTGGTGTAACCTCGTTTCACTTAGTTTCTTTTTATACGCTATGTTTTTGATACACCTCGAAGATAATTTTCATCCTTATAACATCGTAACGAGTTTCATCCTCGTTTCCACGCCGTGTCCCCTTAAAGTTATTTTGCACCCCACGAAGAACCAAACACCTATCGAACGGGTCTCCGATCTCTTCAGCCTCCTTCTATATTCCATATACACTCGTATATCTCTTTAACTAACGCCACTTGTACTCGCGATCATTTAATAAAGTAATGAAAGACGTTTTCTTATTACAATAATTATTCTTGACCGCCACCTGGGTTTGGGTCGTAGCTTTAACGATACATCGTAACGTATTGCCTACTTGCAATGCTACTACTTTTAGACCGCTTCACGTTAGGCGAACCGAAGAAAATTTGCGATAGCAACAGCGAGTGAACGAGGGAAGAAGCCGCCAACGAGTCGCAACGCGCCTGCTATTTAAACACCTAAGCGAATCGCTCGCTTTAATTCCCCGAAACCGAATAGAAGTCGTCTTTCTGCCGCAAAGAAATCTCTTAGGTGTCTCGCAGTTACGGCGTTGCACTCGTTTCGCACGCGAACGTAATCTCGGCAAATCAAAGGATTCGCGATGCGATGATTGAGTATCATTCGGAAGTCTCTGACACCATTCCCGTTTAGTTTAGCTCGATTCGATTAATGCGATTTGCTCTTCGCCATGGCCGCTTTTACGTGGCCTCTAAAACGATGGCGCGCAACGAACTCCGATCTAGGAAAAAAGCGTAACGTGTGACCGTACAATTCCAAATCCCCCCGAGCGGGAAATCATTCTCTAATCAACGAATCGTGAATCGTCCGGGCTTCAACGATGCAATCGGTATCTGAACGCTTCGATCTGGAAATCATTCGACGACTGTTTCTCGATCTCGTCGCGAAGCGCGGCAACTGTTTCGTCAGCCAACAAATGAAAAACGTAGAGATGATACTCGGTTAATACTAAGAAACAACCGATCCGAGAAACCGTCTCGCTGCAACAAAAATCGGAATCCCTCTCGCGGAAGGAGTTCCCGTTCCCGGAGACGGCCTCGCGATAGTACAACATATGCAGTTACACTTATTCAACGATTACAATTATTATACATCTAAGTTAATCAGGTTCCTTTTCCATATCTAGCAATGTACATATAATTATTTGATTACCTTTGCATCATTTAACTCGTTTGATATCAGCTAGTTTTCGTTTCCCCTGTTCTTTTGCGCGGTCCTTGATCATCCTTCGTGTGACTCCAGGTAAGATTGTTCGTAAAAAGTCACGAGCACGCGTTCCTCAAGTTCGATTACCGACATGGTTTATTACGTACCGATCTGCGAGTCTTCGGCAACTTTTTCTGACAGCGTATCAAGCTTTGGAGCAGCGCGAACCAATCGAAATAGAGAGCTCCTCGAGGAATGCGCAGGATTTTAGGAAGAGAGGAGACAAAACAAATACGCGTAGATGTTTTAACTTTTAAACGGAACGAATGATCTTTCGGTAACTCAAACAAACTTTCGGATGACTTAGATGATTTAGCGTCACTCTGAGAAGGAGAAAGTTTGCTGTTTGTGATCGCCAACGAATGCTTCTTTCTGTTCTAAATAATTGTTAACCGTTTCGCACTGATCGTAAAAAGAAACTATGGTCCGTGAGTATACGACACGAAGATCATTGCTGAGGGATTAAACTGAAAAGATCCTTCGCGATCCTCGACGGGAGCCTCCGCTTCGGCTGGATCGTCAGCGTATCGAATATCTATGAAAACGTCACGGGTATCCGTTCGCTCGCAGCCCGTATACTTCCGACGTAGGCGAAACTATTTATCTAAAACATGGACACAAGTTCGCAACACGAGTCGTAACATACAAGCCTATATCTATCTCGAACATCTCGCGTTGCCGCGTCATTCCGAAGCTCTATTAGTACCAGAGGATCGATACGAATAAAACAACCGAAGACTAACTTTTTCCAATTGTCTACCAATGGTCAAGCAGCAATGCTTTCGCGGCTACTGACGGTATCGCGAAGCGAAAGAAAAAGAGGAAAGGTTCCTCACTCGAGTTAGTCTTGGGATGTTTTTTTTTTTTTTTGCAGCGCGCCGCGGTTCCGATCTACAGACTTGCGCGACGATTAGGCGAACCAACGTTTCGACTCTTCGGGTATTAAGAAACTCGCAAAACGTCGGCTTGAGCAACTCTATCCGGAAAGAATTTTGCGTAAAAACAATACACCTTGAGAGGACACAACACGATCGTAGCAGGTACGCCGTAAAACTAAATCCTAGCGACATCCTCGAACCTCGAAACAGTGCAGATCAAAAGGAAGACTTTGCGTACTCCTTTTAAGGATGATTATAGAATCAATTGAACGCGTGATTGGCGTCCTGCGACGAATACAAACGTTTTCGGCTCGTCGTTCGGACGCGTAATAGCTAGAATGAAATCTGCCAGCAGAGTAGAATGATACGATACGATATACAATTTGTACACGCGCGTATACATTTACGGTAAATGTAATAGAATATGTAGGATACGATACAACGCGATGTCGTATGCATCTCAATGTTATTATAGGATCTGGCTCGAAGAGTATTCTACAAAAATACTTTTCGGTAGGATCGATCAACGATAGTCCGATCGAGCTGTCCGCTTCTATTTGTCGCCGTTCCCGCGTGAAAGAATTCCCATAACCCTTTGCCCTGCAATTGTTTTATTACCCACTTGTGCCAGCGTTAGTCGATCACACTGCTTTCGCATTACGTCAAGCGTTTCCTTTTCTCTTCCTTCCCTCTTTCGGCTAACGACGCAAATGCGTGTGATTTATTTTTATAATTTCGCCTTTCCAGCTCTCTATCGTACAAGTCGTGCGAATATTGTAGGCAATTTTCATTCCACGACCCCCAATCTTGCGAGACAAAGCTGAGATTAATGTTGGAATGAAACGTTACCCCCCGATAGCGTTGGCGTTCGTAGGGCAAAGGGTTAAATACACTTGAGGGACAGCTCCGCGGTTCGGGGGTTTAACCGAAAGGACTTGCTGCTGCATCGGGAATCCGCGGAACGGAACGAATGCATCCTCCGGGAGAGAAAAATATGAGATTTATCGCCACGGGTATCTATGGCGGGGACAAGTATATAATTGATTCGAAAAATGTTGCACGCGATCGGAGACCTCGCGGGTCCGCGAGTGATCTATATTAATGAAAGAGGTACCTATTACAAGCGCGCGTGACAAGTGTGCGTTTAGTGTCGCGTTGCGAACTGAAAATGCATCCGATTGACATCCAAGGATCTCACCTTCGCATGTCCGACTAATGCGTTGTTCGACGCGGCCACTTGGAGGTCTCCGATTCGGCCACGATTTTTGGGAAAGATATTATATACAGGTATTGACGATATCTTGTACTTGTGTTCTACCATTTGTCGATATTCTCTTATCGATAAGTTTTTGCTCTACTTTAAAGACGGAACAGTCGAACGAAAAGCTCATGGGGTGCAGTGAAATCTCGTGCATGTCTTAAATCCAAATGAATCGGCCCGTTCGTCGCAATCTTTTTCAACAAACGCGTAACATACGGTCGGTGAAATGGAAAAGAAAGAGCGCAAGTGAAAGGAATCGAGACTCGCGAAGTAATCGGAACGAAAAGTGCAGGAATCGAGGTGAGACCAAAGCATACGAATAGACTTGCAAAAGAAAATCGACGGTGTTCTAAGCTAAACGCAGCACCTTTCGTCTCTTATCGTAATTCCGTCGTCGCAAAACTTTTCTCCGTCGTTTCTCTCTCTCATTCTCTCTCTGTCTCTCTCTCTCTCTCTCTCTTTCGCTCGCTCTCTCTCTGTCATTGACAATCTTCCTACAATCTATCTCCTCTGACACACGTGACAAAACGTAGGCCTTCGCTCGAGGTAAATCTCGAATTAGCTTCCTTTAATAAAATCGTTAAAGATATTGTCTTCGGGACGTTATACATTACTATTTTGCGTCGACTTATCGAGCTCTTTTATGTTTCAACTGTCGAAGCGTCTTGTTTTTATGTTTGCATGTTTATAGTTCCGCGTTTCCTGTGTATCCTCTTTGTAATTTGCACAGCCGGCGGCTTGTTGAATTACGTTGCGCGTGGCTTCGCGTCGCGCCGATGCCAGACGGCAATCAACGTAAACTTTTTTTTTCGTCAACGACAACCTAAGCTCGCGGTAATTTTCTACGAAGAATCCAATGCCGCGGAGAAAAATGAATCCAAAGGAATTTATACTCCGATTGTACGAGTTCTCTCGCGCGTTGTTCGACTTTAGCGTAAGACAGGGGCGCGAGGCAGTCGAAAATGGCGATCGCGAATTAGGTAAGCACGCCGAGATTTCTCTGTAACGCGTTGCAATTTTTCAATCGCTGTTCGACGAAGATCGCAATTACGTGGCTTACCTATCGGTCGACCCGAGCAACGCAACGTAACCATGTGCGTGTCACCTAACTAAAGAACAGAATTATTGTCTATCTCTATGTGTAGGTGGTGTGTAGGTTTAGTGAAATCACCGCTTCGTGTGACCAACATTACCAACGATAACAATAGCGATATTCGCGTACCACCCATCGACGCTCCTTCGGGGCAAAACGAATCGCGCGTAACGAGGCGCCTCTGTAAGAGCTCTTCTTATCGTTTAACCCATTTCCCCGTTTCTCAGTTTCCCAGTTTCCCCGGTTCCCCTATCTCCCACCTGAATGTTTCGTTATGTACACGCGCCTCTCTTCCGCGCTTCGATCAACCAACCTGTATCTCTTTCTCTCGCTCTCTTTCATTCCTCTTTCTCTCTCACTCACTCTCACACTTTCGCTCTCTCTCTTTCTCTCTCTCTCTTTCGTTCTATCACTTTCTGACACTAATACTTGTTGTTGTTGTTGTTGTATTTTTTTTAAAACCATAAAAATATCAATGCCAGTATACCACCGACGTACGTCGCTAACGTGTATATGTATATATAATATATGTACGTATTTATGTATGTATATAATTATATACTAAATATATATATATATATTTATGTGTGTGGGTGTATGTATATATATGTATATATATATATATGTATATATATATATATATGTATATATATATGAATGTCCATAATAACGTTACCTCAAGTATTTTCGGTAGCAACACCATGTATAGGTATATATAATAGGTATGTGTATAATGCATCATTTATTACGTGTACGTATTTCCTCTATGCGCTACGTAGCTACCCTCTATCGCGACCTACGGCTGTGGCGTCTTATCTTAAGGATCTAAGGGTGCACGACGGTAGTACGGTTGGCCTGTGGGTGGGATCGAATGTCGAGGTTGTTTTAGGTGGACGGTGTTTGGTAGGTTTAACTCGTAGTAAGTATCGGGAGAGAGCTGACATAGGTGAGGAGGGTCTAAGCTCGCGTCAGGACTAACAACAAGGGGGGATACACTCGCGAGATCCTCGGCTGTTCGGCCGAGCGCTGAAAAAACGTTCGGCGGGGGGTAGAAAATCGTTCGGCAACTAAAACCATCGAGGAGTGCTACGATTGGTGTTGCACATTTAAGGGAAAATCGCTACGGTTTTTTTTTTTTTTTGCTTTGATTCTTGCTTTCCGGCGACTGCATTGGCACGCCGCCATAACATGCGTCTAAAAATTCTGCCACGAGAGTATATCATCGTTAAAACTAAATCTACTTGCCAACGACATTCATCTAAATTTGAAGACAGATCGTTATAGAGCTATCTCGCGTCGAGTCCCGCGGCAAGAATGTTAATGACAGTTGGTTAATGTTACCCGAAATTCGACTCGACAACGAGTCGGGAGGATTCGTCTCTTTCACAAGCGAATCTACGAAATTGGAGGAACAATACCGATCGAACGATAGAAGTGAAAGTGGACCGCGACGAGCTACTCCATCGTTTCATCGCGGATCTGAGTACACGAAAACTCTGCTTTCCAATCCCAATCTCAATCCCAATCCCGCCACGTCAATATTGATCCGATACTGTGTCAGCGTTAATCATCGCTATGCATTCCGCAAACATTGTCAATGGTATCCGAACGATGCGGCATTCTCGAATCAACGAATAGAGGACTTCGGTCCGATACCGTTTGTACTTTTCGATACCGTATCGCGTCAACGTTGCGTGCGCGTTTACGAGTAGGCGAATACGTTTATAGGCCTGCGTCGGCGATCCGCGTTTGAACGATTGGCGAGATCGTCGTGTCAGAAGTATCGAGTAAATGGAGATCGGTGAAGGATGGAGGAGGATCGATTGATTCCTAACAATATCAATAACGACGTTGTATAGCATTAATAGAAGAGTATAGGTAGTAGGTAGGTAAACGCTAAACGAAGCTCAGTTGATTGTTTCGGGAGCGAGCACCTCACTCGTTTTCACGTATAATGTCGTTTCGCTAGCTTATACTTGTAAAATTAATTCGAAGGAGCGAGGTGTGTATGCGTGTATGCGTGTGCAACTGCGGAAGTCACCCTCCTGTTTCCCAAATCGCCCTTTTCCATTTTTCTTTTCTCTTTTTTCTATTTTCTTTTTTTTCCCTTTCTCCTGTTCGATTTCTCGCCATCTCGCCCGTCATCCCACCACTCCAGACACGAGTTTCAGTCTTCCTTCGGTAGATACCACTTACCATTGCGCGAGAGAAAAGCTGCGAGCCGTAAGCTAACCGACGACGAACGACGTCCCCTTCGCTGGATCAAGGATACAGCAGTTTCTTTCACGACCTTCGAAGATTCTTTGCCAACCTTCGAACGTTTTCCCTGCATCGTTAGTTGCGCGAGTTCGCGAACGTGTCTTCGGTGGTGGGGCTCGAGGGAACGACCATCTTGCTACAAGTCTGGGGAGGAACTTCACGTGTTTGATTCTATTCTTCGACGAAGACTTCCGGCAGCTGGATAGCTTCTTGTCCGATCCATCGCCACCGAACTAATTCTTCGACGTCAGGATTCTCACGAATTCTGCGAAAATATCGTGTCGTTTGCGGGCCAAAGTGCTGCGAATTAAATCTGCTTCGCGAGAGATTCGCGTGATCGCGAGCGACTCGGAAATTATGAAATCTTTTCGCTCGTTCGTATGGAGAATTCGGGTAATTAAAAGTTACCTTCGTAGTTCACCATCCCGTCTCCGTCCAGATCCGCTTCTTTGATCATGTCGTCCACTTCTTCCTCCGACAATTTCTCTCCGAGGTTCGTCATCACGTGCCGCAGCTCTTTTGATGAGATCATACCGTCGTTGTTCTTGTCGAACACTCTGAGGGATAGAAATTCGCTGTCAGTGTTTGCATTTCGATGTCAGCGAGAAGTAGAAGCCTTTGCAAGCGTCCGAGTACCTGAATGCTTCGCGCAATTCGTCCTCTCCGTCGGCGCCCTTCATCTTCTTCGACATCATCTGCAGGAACTCGTTGAACTCGATGGTACCGTTGCCATCTTGATCCACCTCGTTCACCATATCCCGCAATTCTGTTTCTAAAAGTCAAAGATTGGCCAGACGTGAGATTTCAGAGGCCCGCTTTAACTCTTTGCAGTCGAAGAAGCACTTCAACGGTACCAGCACTTTCACTTCTATCGAAGAAATTAAAGCAACAGATGCTTAAAGAAACAAATAATGGAATATTATTTTGACCGCTCCGGTAGATCTAGCGTTGAGCAACGATTTGTCGAGTGTACAGCTTCCGGTACGCAAGCGAAGGTAATTTTGATAAACGTCGAACTTATCTGAAAAGTATTGCGACTGCAAAGAGTTAATACGAGGACTCGTTTGGAAGAGAAAACGAAGAATCGTGGTTTAAACGATGCGACAGCGCGTAACTTTCTCGATGTCTTTCTAATTCCCGCGTGTAATGCATGCAAGTTCGTGGTCGTTTCATAGAAGACATTTAATTTCCCCCTGTAGATCCGTTTCGCAGCGGGGACAGAAGAACTCGACGTGCAGTTAATTACGAACGTTTCCACGTGCGCCCAGCCGTCGCAGTTTATAGCTTAGAATCGGCCGAAAGTTAATTTTCCCTAAGCTCTTGTCACAGCCTAGTTCTCGGGAATTCTACGCGTTTAACTGCCGCAGCCTTAGAAAACCTTCGAACCACCGCGTTGGCTGGGATATTAATTTGGTAAGAAACGCCTTCGCCGAGTTCGCGTTCCGCTTCAAACTTTCCACGCAAGGCCTCGCGCCGTCATGGCAGCGTGAAGCGTTTAAGGACCGCGTTAACGTTAATTCCGTTTAAACTTTAACAACCGTTAAGCGTTAACGTCCCACCGCGACGGTAGCTGCGTTTTACGTTTCTTTTTAATGCTCGAGCACGCGAACGGCTCGCCACAACATCAAACCTTGTCAATTTCCGTCTCTTCCCGGAACGGCGGAAAATTAGCCCGTCGTCTTCGCGTTTTACTCCGCGAAAGTTGATTCTCTTTTAGTAGAACGTTCATTGCAGCGCACAGATGCGGGACTTAATTTTTTAAGTATATCACGGAAGAACTGCTCTCGACTGAAAATCTCTATTAGGGGTGGAAAATGACTTTTCAATTGACTCCTAAACACGCTGCATTTTGTGTAGCTCGATATAAGAAGTCCGCAGGTATAGCAATTAACCAATGATGTGCCGCAATTAACTAGGTAGCTCTGCAATGCTCGTAAGTGCAAAAAGTAGTCGGTTTTGGAGTTTCTTTCTCGCACAGATTTCGCACCGAGTCCTTCAATTACAGTGGCTAAAAAGAGCACTGACACCCCACTGTATTTTTGCATTTAGGTAATGCCTGATCACGTTCAACTACATTACATTTTCCGTTATTTAGTAGCTGGGATCTCAGAAAGGATTCGTGAAGCGATAGAAAATTGAATGCAGGAGAACGTAACAATTGAGTAGCGTTCAAATACAAAAAATACAACGATGCGCGAATGCCTTTCGCAGCCACTGCGAATTCCGAAATTGCGGATCTCGTGATTAAAATTGCAAAGCTTGACAAGGGTTGCTTTTGTCACGAAGCCCTCAATTAAAACGGTAAAGGGAATAAAGTTGGAAACGATTCGTAGGTTGTGGCTCGCAGTGCAGTAGTAGAGCAGCGGTTAAATCGGTGTAGGATTTCATTGACGATGATTTTAATAGGTAATAGACAATGGAGTGGGTCGGCGGCTTAGATTAGCCATATATTTTTTGGCCACACGTGGAAAGGTTTCGTCAGCTTGTGGCTTGCAGCCAGATCGTGTCTAGCTCGGGTACACGTGGACGACACGCGGCCGATATCGTTCCGCGTATTCTCGCTTTTCGCATGATTTAAGCCTCCACTTACCAGACGGCCTCTGGCCCAAAGATCGCATGACCACACCGAGTTCCGCCATCGTGATGGTGCCGTCTTCGTCTTTGTCGAACAGCATGAACGCCTCCTTGAATTCTACGGCGATAAATTGCCGGTTAATGCATCGTTGATCCGTCGATCGACTCGCGGCTAGCGCCGTTCGAATCTCGATGATATTTCCCTTTAAAACATTAAATAGCGAGCGCGACCGAGAGTTCAAGCGTCGACATTGACGCGTTGAATTTTCCTTTAACAAATTGGAGCCGATTGAAACGAATTGAACGCCATCACGCTCTCGATCCGCTTTTATGCGCCGCTTTCCAGCGGATTGAAATGCATCTGAATTCCGTTTCAAAACAGCGAAATAATAATTCCGCTGCTCCCGGCTGTTTTCGATGCCGCGACGATCTCGACGGATATTCCAGAGATCGGCGGAGCCGCGCCGTAAATAACAGGCGGGAAAAAGCGCGGCGGATATTTGGCAATAGAACGAATATACAACAAATGCTTTTGCTCGGCGTCGCATTGTTGAGAATTCGTGAATTTAGATGTCCATTAATCACGGGCTTGCGCGTGTACATGTGTAGGTTCGGTCACGCGTTACAAGTGGCGCAAAGCTAGCTAAGATCGCGCGAGCGTCGGGCAACCGGCCAGCCGCGGCAGAATCGCCAGAGTTGCGATGTTATAAATTTCCCCAACGTCCGAGGAGCGCCGTGCGGTAAAAATCCGCGCGCGACAACGGCGTCCCGAATAGAGTTTACGAGATTCTGCGCGTTCATTAAAGCAGTTTCGTCCGATTCATCGGCGAAAGCAGCGAAACAATACTTGCCCCGGCATTGTCGCGCATCCACCTTTCATTCGAGCTTCACCCCTGTTTACTGTCGCCATTCTTTCCTGCATTCATTCATCAAAAGGGTGCTCGAGACTGCAACAATGTACGGTCTTTCCATTTGGAAACTGTAACGATAACGACTCGCAACCGCGCGACCTCGTTCATCCCCGTGATAAAAATGCTTCGCAAGAAAGGAGCTGCTGCTGCAGCTCGCGGAACGATAAAACTCATCGTCAGTGGAGGAAGAATAAAGCTGCTAAACACCGGCCAGTCGTTTAACCGCGGGACGGGCACGTGCTTTGTTAGTTGCGCGATAAATCGCACGCGGAAACGAATTCGTAATGATCATTGGCGAAAGTGTGGCGGATTATAATTGAAGCGGACGAGAGGAAGGTGTTACGGCTGGCAAATACGAGCTTCTCGAGGTCCCCTTTTGATGTTATCCTTCGCCGCATAGATCGGGCTGCATTCACCTTGCGTTTATCACCGCGTAAACAGCCGGCGATGCATTAATGTGCATAAATGAGTGGGCAATTTCTCTTTCAGTGGTTTTGCTGGCGCGGCGCGGTATGGGGTGCACGACGCGCGGTACGGCCGCGGCACCGCAATCAGCGATCTCTGGTCGCGTGCCATCGCAAAAAACTCGCACGCCGCGGCGCGACGTTTTAAAAGCTCCTCGACACACCGGAGGAACCATCCACGTCGCAAGGCCAATGATCGCAGTCACGTGAGGGCAGAACCATGTTTTATGCAACACGTTTCAGCTAGACCGACGGGAAACGTTCTTACGTAAAGCTACTTTCGCAAATTAGGCGACCTTGCCGCGGCTCTCACGTGCGCGTAGAATAATTCACCGCGGATTAATTAATCGCCGGGCTGAAGCAAAATTGATGCGTTCGCCGGTGAAAAAGGTGGGCAACTTCTAGCGTTACGCGCGCTATGCGCAATTAGAAAAGTTTGCCAGCGTGCGGCGGTGAAAACGCCGGAAATCGCCAACAGCCCCTCTAATTTGCGAGGCGGTGAAAAACTCTGCTCTACTCGTTAACGTTCGACTAAAAGGATACTCGAATTCTCGGTCGACGTTTTAACCGTTTCGGCAGCCGGTACAACGTTAAATCTAAAAGAGAAGATTATTTGTTGTTCGTATGCGCGTAGTATGCTTGCTTACCGGCCACTTGATCCTCCGTGAGCCCATATTCAGACTGAAACGAGAAAAAGCGCGAGATTAGAGGACGCTGATTTCGTAGCGAGAGCGGAGGAAATGTTAATTGAATCGTTAACGCGTTTTAAACGTGACGGTAATGTCCCATCAAAACTTAATATGCAGCAGCGGGTGCCGCCAACGCATGCGGCAGCCTGTTTGCAGAATGGTGCCAATTCCGACCGAAATCTCATTAATCCGATGAAATTAACGGTGGATAATTTTCTGCCCGGTAATCGCCGCACCGGTTGATTAATTTTTTCTCGAATCGCTGTGCACGACGAAAGCGGATTACCGAACGCCATTCGCGCGCGATTGGTCCGAATGAAACGGAATTCGGTTTGCGGAATTCGCGAAGGAAGCTGTGACCGGCTCGGTTAATTTAATTAGAGTAATTGGTCGGTGCGCATCGCAGCGCGCATTTGACCAGCCAGACCCAGAGAAGCGGATACGCAGAATTCGCACGCGAAACGAGCCCGTCTTAACTCGCAAATTGCTCGAGCTGCGGTAATACTGCGCCGGCTTATCCGCCTTCTACACGCAACTCTGCTCGACGTTGTTAAATCAGCATTAATAGACAGCGGATTAAGGAACATATGCCGTTAACACGATTACAGGAACATTGACATATCGGCAATTCTGCGAACCGCTATCAGCGTTTGCGCGTTCAGTCTCGTACAAAGGGCTTTGCCGACGTAAGGCTGTTTATGCCCCAAATACGTTTCGACGGACGCGATTATCCGACAGAGACGGAAAGGAACGTTTCTTGCTACGCGTAAACAAAATGCCGAGAAGAGGAACAGGGATGCTGAAAGGCGCGTCGAAAGTGGAACGTCGGAGGTTTCTTCCGATCCGACAGTGAATTCGATTCGTTAGCCGACGAGTAGTTCGCCATTGAGCGAGGCTTTGGCCGATTGCCTGTTAAGCCCACCCGTGGCTTGTTTCGCGGATGGGAATACGCGGAACAGCTTGCCGTCTATGATTATTAATAATGAGGTGTTGCAATGCTGCCGGGCAATTCGATGCGACGAAATCGGGGTCGGCCGCGCGCACGCGTTTCGATGAATGAAGCTGTAAGTAACGTCGCCCGGTGTTTCCTTTGAGAGAGCGTACAGAGACGGGAAGATGAAAATCGTAGACGCGCGTGCCTCGTAGCGAATATAATCGTCTTAGGATGAGCTCGTAGCATCGGATCTCTCGTCGCTGCGGTTACGGCGGACGTCTTAGAAATAGTTTCCTAGAAGCGGCCACTAATGAAGCTCACCATAAGCTGTACGGGTTAGTTAAGCCCGGTCTTGAGTCAGGTGTCGAGTGATCTATGGCTACAGCCGCATCGAGGATGTTGCAATTTGCACCGAAATAAACGGTTATATTCGAAATATCCCATAGAGCTGCTCGGATGCGCCAGAGGCGTAAACTTAACTCCTCGTCCTCCTTCGTTATTCGTGCCACTGCGCGGCGATTTTGCATTAATCGAGAGAGTCACCTGGATCCTAAAACGAGCAAGGTGTCTACTCGGTATTCGAGAAGCGTTCGGGGATGTCGCTTCGAAATGACTTTCGCGGATTACGTCCACGGATCCCGAAGCGTACGCGTAAGCGCTGTGAGAAGAAGGACAGAAGTCCGTCGGACGGTGGTGTCTTAGTCGAAAGCTCTTGCTTCGATGGCCCCGAAGCTTTTGCGAAGCAGACAGGGTTGGTATTCAACTGGGTCACGTCCTTTTCCAGCAGTTCCGAGAGGAGCTCGCATAAACTCGCGAAAAGTCAGCCAGGCTTTACGAGTCTACGTGTCCGCGCCGCATTTATATATTTACCCGATCCCTTTGAATTCGCGCCGCGAACTCAAACACGCGCTTCCCATCGCGCTCGCTAAAAGCGAATTAATATTGACAGAAGTAACTCGCGCCGGGTATTACAGCCTCGACGTATCGACGGCGGCGAAAATCGCGAGAAGTCGAAGCGCGCGACCGACACGATCGCTTCCAGTCACCCCCGCGGAGATTCGTCTTTCGTATACTCACGCTTATCTGGCGAATTTGACCGTCGATGGTGCTGGTCAATCGTCGCAGCTTTCCGTAGGCGGTGCTGTACTTCTTCTCGGTGTCTGTCATATCGAGCGACGCGTCCGCGGCACTACTAATTTTACTGATTAACAACGTCTGCAGCTGGCTCTGTACAAGGCACCTTTTAAATTTACATTTGTCCCCGGCAATGAGTTGGCCCGTGCGCCGCGTTTCGCCTCTTCGACACAGCCGCACCGCGTCGCAACTCCTCTTTAATTTCACCGGAGCTTTTTAATTCCGACCTCGTTGATGGTGGTCTCCCAGTCGGTGGGAAAAATTTCCGCCTCTCGTTCCAAGAGGCTGCCACGCGTCAATCGAACTACCGCCGCTACAGGACCGAACACAAATAATATTTATGGACTAGCGAGCGGTAACGTCACCGCTTGTTTGTGCCGGCGGATCCTTCTTCTCCTCTCGAGTTCATTCTGATTCTCCCCTCCCCCGTGCACGCGGACACCTAGTGTGCGTGCATTCCGTGCAACCGTAAATCCTCGCCGCCACCCACTTTTACGATGCACTCGCGATAAATCATGCCGCGGGTCCCGTAAATCAGCGAAGAAAAGTCAAAGACCCTGGTCCGGATCAGCGGATCCGCTTCAACGGGCGACAAAATGGATACTCGTCGCTTTCTACGGTCGTATTATCGAGTCAAAGATAAAGCGGGTGCGAGCTTTTGGACAACCTTCGGCTGTTTTTAACTTGTCAGTGGTCCCCGACGATTGGTCGGCGTCTCCTCTTTATTTACCTCGCTCTCCGTCTTCCCTTCTCTTTCGTTCTGTTTCGTTAATGGCAAGCTGCGAGCGTTGCTTTGCTGGCTTTCTTCGCCAAACCCGACCAACGTGTCGTACGGGACACCGGAAGCCCAAAATTAAAAATCCTTACGGTCGCGAGCAAGAGTCAGGGCTCGACTTCGAGTAACCGAGGCGTGCGATCCGATCAAACGGTGACACCGCTTCAATTTTTGCTGCCCCCTTTTTCCACGGTCGTGACGGAGCTGGCCCTTCGGGGCAAAGGTGTAGGAGAAAGCCCGAGGTACTCCTACGGCTCGCCGTCAGCTATCCTCGTTTCTTTGGCAAACGACGCGCATCGCGAACGCGACAGAATTGCTATTCGTTCGTGGCGGCGACTGCGAGCTTCTGGTATTCGCGATCCCGATACACCTGGCCAAGCGATTAGACATCACCTTGGGGAAGATTCTCGGAACGCCAGTCGCCAATAGTCGGACACGCCGATGCTCTGAATCAACCGTGTCGCGGGTGATTTAAGCGGACATCGACTGCAATTATGCACGCCGGCGCAAATATTTTGGACCGCCTAACATTAACGATCTTGTTCTTACACAATTTGCTTGGTAAAGCGGCTCGTTTGCCAATGAGAATCAAGTTTCTTGAACCGCGGACGCGTCTATATATATTGGCAGAGAAGATCGACTACGACGTTTGCGTTAATTGATAGTCGATTAGGAGGTTTTGTTTTCGTTAGCGAGAGCACATATTCAGCCGGGGGAGGAGGCGAAGGAGTCTGAGACTATTTCTGGAGTGTCGCGACGAAAAATCACGGACACCCTGACCTGCTTTGTCGTATGTGCCACGAGAGAATTTCTTAAAATGCAACGGCAGCGGTTATTTTTACGGACGACTTCGTATCGATACAAATATTGGCGCCGGGCGCTTAAAAAAAACGGCTACAGAGCGAGGCACGTTGCAACAGATAATGGATGACGCGTTTGGTGTTTGATCGAATCATGGTTGTTGCGTCAGGCGAATTAACCTTTGCTCGCGACGTGCACAGCGACTAAGTGACCCGAGAATTTTTTTCAACTGCATCCGGTTAAAGTAAGCAGAGATTGCTAAATTAAACGATCGAGATGACGATACGATAAACGTTCGTGAAACGTTCTCATCGTCGGACTCGTGCTACCATCTAATGGAGGAGCAAGATTTAAATAAAACGCGTCTGGCAGGCGACCGTCAGTTTCTACTGGTAGCAGTTTAGTCGGTACTAGAGTAGTCGCGTCCGACTACGAACCGTCCGATTCTACTTCGACGCTTCGGAGCGCAAGGAAAGAAATTGCGGCCGCAAAATCCAAGACAGCACAAGTCTATCAACGCTTCGCAGGTCTTACGACGAATCTCTGTAAAGTTATCTATCCATTTACGAGTTAAATGAACGAGTAAACAAATTTTGCGAAGAACAGGGTTCGCTTTGCTATCTTTAATTATCTTCATTGCGAATACGGTCAGAGATGTACCATTGGAGATTAAATTTCGCGTTGCCCTAAAGGCTTTTGGAATAGTTCGAGCGAGCTGGAAAGAATTTTATCTGCAGACTGCTAATTCTTATGCGGTTATCGGAAATTTAAATCCGCGAAAAATTAGAGAAAGCACACGACACGCAAGAGTATACGAGTTGTCCAAAGGAAAATGTACGTATTATTTTATTTAGAAGGGAGAGCAACCCACCGCTTGGATTACATTCCTTTAATTTTGCTCCTAACAATAAGAGGAGAAATTTGCGTAACATCCGCAATCTATTTATCTGGAATTTACGTAACGCGATGAAGCGGTCTCGAGCTGCCTTGGAATTTGGTGGGTTGGATTGTTACTCACCAAGTTGATGGTGACGATAAGATCGTACTGCTGCCTCTGTCCCTTCTTTTTGTTCTTGCCAGTCTTGACGGAAGCTGCCTTGGGCGTGACTTTGACTTGTCCCTTCTGAGCAGTGGGTTTCTGAGCTGGTTTCGCTGCTACTTTTGCACCCGGCGCCACCTTCTGCGCGGCTGTCAGCGGTGCCTTTTGACCCGTCGAGCCCTTCTGGTTCACGTGGCCCACTCCATCCGCTGGTTTGTTGCGAGCCTATCGTTGCAAACAAAATAACGCCGTTAGATTTCCCGGCAATCGACAACGGAATCGACGGTACTCCGATAGACCGACGCGTTTCGCGCCTCGCTTGCCTCGCTTGCCTCGTTTGCCTCGCTTGCCTCGAGTTAATGGAATTTCGTGGATAGTCGAACCGTAGTAGCATCCTCCGAATCAAATTAATAGCAAGCGTGACCACCCTGAAAATTCCTCTGCGGCCTAACGAACTTGCATCGCGCGCGATCATCTAATTTCTACTTTGTTCCTCCGGCTTTAATTACTCCCTAATCGAGCTCCTAGTGGACTGCAGGGAAGCGCAAAGCGGCACCGTGGACGTTAAATTAGAGTTGCGCGTTGCCGAAACGAGGCGTAGTTAGAGGGATCGGAATTCGAGAGAGCATCGACTCGAGGGATGCCGTGGAAGACGATCGTTAACGGTTGCGTTTGCTCCGGGGAAAAGTTTGCATGGATTTACGAGCCCAGCCGGGACGCAGACGTAGCCGGGGATGAGAAATTGCAAAAATAGCGTTGTTTACCGATTGCGCTTTCCCGTTACAGCCAAAAAGCGAAAGTAGGCCATCGCCGATTGCGGATCTCTTTTGTCCCGGTTGCAAAGTTATCGCTGATGTCCCGCACCTATCTATCTGCCTTTTCGATCTGCGTACAATTCTAATGCACCCAGCGAGAAATCTTTTTTTCGCCGCTGAATTCCTCCCCGCGTCGCGTCGCTTCGGATGCAATCGATGCATCTTGCATATGCATCGGAGCGAAACTATGCAGAGTGGTTTTGGAACGGTGGGAGCAGAGGCGGGGCGAGGCTCGATTTGTAATTATTCCGAGCCTCTGTCCACGTTCCACGATTAGTCATTTCATCCGGGAATGAAACTGTCTCGGTCGCGGAACGTTTTAATCGAGGAAAGATTTTCCGATAGGTTGGCTGGGGGGAAGGCGGGCGACCGCTAACGAGAAACGAGCCGTGGAAAAAAATGGGGCGCCCACCATTCTCGTTGCTCCGGATAAAACGTCGCTTTTCCTGGCGAGATAAAAATCCTAAGGTCACAGGAAGAACAATATTCTTAATTACGAGCGGAGGACCCGAGCGGGCGTTGAGTTAACGTTTCGAGGTCGCGGTGCATTTGGCGCCATTGTTTCATCGGTCTCTGCTAATGACAACACCGTAGAACGATCCGCGGCAATTCCCCAGATTTCACCGCACCGCACTGACGCCAGCCAGCTTCGCTTCATTTTTTTTTCGCCCCGGCTTTTCCACGGCAAATTAATCGGCCGACTCGATGATACGCGAAACACATTTTGGTTTATCCGTTCGATTACTACTTCCGGCTGAATCTCTCCTCCTTTTGTTAGCGCTTCGCAGTTTCGAATAACGATTGCCCGCGTAACAATCGGGGCGGCGCGGCAAAGGTAAACAGAGGGACGCGAATGGCCGTCGACGGGGCAATTTCAATTGAAAACCTTCGACAAGGGGGGAGGGAACGCGGCAGGGTCGATCGATGCAGGCCGAATCTGTAAATCGAATATCGTCGTTATCGCGGAACGAACGGTCGGGAGGAGTCGGCGTGCTCGTGCCGGACAATCGGACAGATTCGAATCTATGGAAGCTGGAACCGAGTCGGATTCCGACGGCGCTGATGCCCATCGGCAGGGAATAAATCGAGTTAGCCGATACGAGCCGGCGATCGAACTGCTGGAATCCTCCATCGAGGCCAAGAGGAAGAACCTTGGGAACGCGAGCGGGAAACGGGGGAAAAAAAACTGGGCCACATACCGCCGGGTACCGGGCGCGATCATTCGCAGCGGCTGTTTAAACATCGAGGATCATCGAAACGAAAATAAAAAGGGTGGCATGGACGCGACGCGTGAAAAGTCGCGGACGATCGGTGGGCAATCGATAGGGACTGAACGGGACTAGAGGACGATGGAGAAGTTCATCGACCGTCTGCCCAATTACCCGGCAAGGTAGATTCCGGTTTAAATATAGAACGGCACACGAGGTACACAATTGGTATTGGACATTCTAAAAATACCCGGGGGAGTTTATTCAAATAATAATTCAGCGAAGAGGTGGCATAGCTGGCGTGGGTGGGACTGACGAGATAATTATAGCGTTTGCCGTCTACCGCGTTCTTACGAAAAGCACTATATCACTGGGCCACGCGAGCGGGAAAAAACGCAGCAAGAACTGCACTTTGCTCCCGTTTAGCAGGGTCGCCGGCGAGCAACGAGAGAACTTTTTCTCTTACGCTACGCTGGCTCCGGTTACATCGTTACGCAGCGTTTACTACGAACCCATTGTTCCACGCGCAACACTCGCGATAAATACGAAATTCTGCCGGCCATCGAGTCGCGCGACCGATCAATTTCACGAGGAGCAGCAATTTTAATTATCGTCTGGCATTGGTCTGAGTTGCATGCAGGCGCGCGTATGCGAGTTGGGTGCAATCTTGTTTACGAGAGGGTTGCCCAATTCCGTTCTCCGTTCGATCGCGCGAGGCGCCAGCACCGGATAATTCTTTCGAAGAATACGTCCGCGAATTCATGAGCTCCGGGGGATATTAAATTTCTTGCTAACCAATAAAAAGAATCAGCGATATATCGCGTGGGGCGAGTGTGGTGGTTGAATGGAAAGCAGTAGTATCATAGTCTGGAATGTTTTGAAATAGCACCATCCCCACTTCTTTCCGCCTTTGCTGCCGCGTTCCCGGCCGCCTCCTACAACCGCGTTTGCGGTCTACGAAAATTTTATTGCTTTTCCCTCAAACTTTTTGGCAGGCCTTGCCAACCGTATAGAAAACAACCGTATAACCGAGAATTTAAGTAATATTCCGTGCGCTATAATGGATTGCGTTGCCCGTTTTCCACTGCACGTTGCAAATCTTTCGAGGGGAATGCTTTCACGCCAAAAATTCGCCGTATCTGTCTTCGCCTACGAATGAATGTAACCGCGGTTCGATCGGAACGACGTTTCGGCGAGCGGAACAGTTTAGGGTGAACGAATGTAGAAGAAGACCTTGAGATAGGCGTCGTTTCGGGTGGCGTTAGTTAACCGTTTACACGGAGAACCGTAGCATTATAGCAGCGAGAATTGGCGTCGTCTCTCCGCGCGGTGAGAAGCTGTGAATTTCGATAGTTCGCAGGAAGGGATGAGAGAAATTCTTCTCCTCCCCTTCCATGCGTTCTAGCTGAGCTTATAAAAGATATCCAGTGCGGATAAACCACATTAGTGCGGAAGAACGAAGGGACACAACGTTCAGTTTGTCGCGGACCAATCTCCGAAGATGGTTAGTCGATTTGCAATTAACGATAAGTGTCGAACGGATAGGTAGATCGCAGCGGCGCGACGTTGTTGCATGCAGGCGCATTAATTGGAGGATTCTGTGTATCGAAACGGCAGAAGATCGGCCGGCCTCTGGCCACCAGCCAGCGATTCTTCCATCGACTTTCCATATCCGTAGTAATCGACAGGCGGAGAATTAAATCTCGTGGGAGCTCTATCAAAATTCGTTTCGTCGCGCGGTCTATCTTGCCGTTTCTCAACCTAACAAACAGCTAACGAACGGTGCTCCCCGTCGACAGGCAAATTACACGGCGCTCTCCGCGCGTTTGCTTCTCTGTTTCAGGATGAAGAGCAGGTGAAAAGTAAGTAGAATCGAGCAACGGCCGGCCTGCGAATCGTACGTGGCGAGAAAGGGGCGGAACGGAATTTCGCGCGCGCACAAATAGACCGTCCGCGTTTCGTTGGATCCCCGGACCCGTCAACAAGTATAATATGGTTTATTCGCCGAAAGAAGCCGGCGAATGTTTAAGATTTAGGTCGCGTGCGATGCACATTTCGCGTCTACGAGGCGTTGCAACTTCAAAGGAGCGATCCCGCGACGGTGCGCGGTTACTCATTAAGATTTGTCGTTTGAACGCGGCCAGCCGAACCTCTGCCAAATCCAATCGATTTATCGCGGCGACGACCGAGCAACGGTTCTTTCGCGAAATTTCTTGAAAACGGTACATTTCTCCTGTGTTCTTGCTACTCGTTCCCCGTTCCTCGCATCCGCCCACGCGTTTCCGTCGTTTTCGCCGCAGAGCACCGGAACGCGTCACGTTTCTACTCGGCGCGAGTGTTGCGCAATCCGGCTCGCTATCGCAAAATAAACCGTTGATTGACTCGGCCCCGTTATTTTAATACGCGCCTCTGGCACTCCGCGTAAATAAATAGAGGCCGAGGCGACGATGCGTTTCGGGTTCGCGTTACGCGTCGAGAGTCTTCCAGAGAACACGAGCACCGTCTAATTCTGGTGGCTTGCTCTCGAGACGCATCGATCAGGTAACGGGGGGAAATAAATGGCCAGGGATACAGAAGCAGCGATTCCTTGTACTTTACAGTGCTCAGGAGAGCTTTCTCCATGTTCGATTCGACCAAGTCTGGCAGCATCGAGAAGGAAAAAGTAAGAACCATTCTCAACACCCTGGGGCACACTTTCGACGATCATGAACTCGAGGTGAAGCTCAAACAAGAGGACGAAGACGGTACAGTATTTTATCCTATTACCCCACCCCTTAACCTTTCTGTCGTTACCGATGACTAAATTCAGCCATCGTTTGCTAAAAGCGTACGCACAGCTACCCGCGAATGTCCCGTAACTCTTTGCGGAAAATCTGACTAGGTAAAACACCCGAAAAAAGTGGGACTTACTCCGAATCTTGATTTCCATTAAAAACAGGTTCAACGGTTTAATTGAACGAACGATTGTATCGTACAATAGTATCTGAGAATTATTTTAGATTTCTCAAGGGTCTGAAACGTAAGTTTTGGAGAAGTTTGTCTATGAAGCGGGAAAAAGTATGTTTGCTTACGAAGGGTTGAACGTTTGAGTACTTAAAAGGGGACGTGTAAAGCCACATTTTTAGTTTTTCCATACTTTCTTTTAAACAAAAACGAAAGAAAATAAGGTGCATCTAATTTTAGCCAGCGAACAACGTCGCAGTCTATAATACGTGTAGAACTCGCGTGTTTTCCTACGAATAGGTGTTGCGAATACTTTCGCGAGTGCCTGTACATCTTCTCTGCATCTCGGGAGATATTATTTCTATTATTATTCCTGGATATTACGCTACGGTAATTGTCGGTACCGAGTGGACAAACATTTCTACCGATATGGTTACCACGTTAATAAAAATCGCGCTCATCGATGCATCGCGAGTGGTGTGAATTTTTAAGTGGAGCAGCGAAAGGATTAGTAGCTGCGATTTACGGCAGGGCGTGAAATTGGTCAAGTTCCTCGTCCTCCATTGCCTTTCCGCGAGTTTTATAGCAATTTTTGGACCGTCGCTGGCACTCGGTGGATCGATGGGCTACGTTCGACCGAACGGGGCCAAATAATTCATGATATAATGGCTGAGACGCGGCAAGGCACGTGTATAGAGGTAACGAAAGCTGAACCACGCGAACGCGAACGCGAAAACTTTTCCTACGCTTTCCCGAGCCGGCTACTTTCGGTATTCGATTCACGCAGCGTTTTAAGTTTTCCTAATCAATTTTAATAGCCTCGGCTATGCTAGCCCTGGCCCCTATTTCCTCGTTCGAGTTTCTAGGAGATTGCCCGCCGCTATCGACGTTGTGAACACCGCAAAGGGGTAACAATCGAACGATAACGCTAGCAATAATTCCAAGTGCCCCATTCGCGGTAGGCTTAGGATATCGCGGCTTGATATCTGCGCTAACGTTTCCTTTCACTCGCTCCTCGAAGGGAAGAGAATAGTCTCTTTCAGGATTTCTTCAACGGAGATCTTTCGCGGAGTTTCGCCGTAAAAAAGAATTGGGTCGAGGCGGAGTCTCCTCCTTCAGCCTACTTTTTCGTATTTCGCTATCTCCGTATATCGACTACCGCCACCCACTGCAACGAATCACACTTTAGACGTTGCGTCGTTCAAAGGGTTCTCACCCACGCGTGCATATCTGCCAGCGAGATTACAGGGGGGGCCCAGCAATCCCGGAATATCAGCCCCGCCACTACAAAACGAACGCTCGCGTTACGTCATTTTATTAATCCACTTCCCGGTGAAACGGCTACTTTCGTTCAACCTGTAATGCCACGGTCGACTCTTCTCGTAATCGCGATCGCTAACGAGTGGGGCGGGTTACAGGGAAACGCAATGCTCGCGAGCCGAATCGTCGCACGAACTGATTAATTGTATTTCGCGCGGGCAGAGATTAGCTACCAGCTGGTTAGTTGCCGCCGCGATAGGAGCGCGTAACGTTGCTCGAGAAGCCGCGATCGAACTGCTCTAGCCACCGGCTCCGTCTCCGCAACGTTCGAAGCGGAGGCACTTAACCGTGACGTCGATCCGCGACACCGAGCCGGACGGCAGGAATTACCGTAAGCTTGTCGACGTACCTCCGGCAGCGAGACAATGCTCGTGCCCGACATCGCATCCCTTTAGCCTTATCAGCGCGCATCATTATGCAGATATCGTCCCCTTCGTCCGCTGCGAATCGACCACTCGATTCGAATCTAATTTTCGAATCCCGCCCGTCCACTCCGCCGATCCAACGGAGGGCAAGGAATTATCGTGTTTCGATGGCCGATATAAATTTGAAATTTATTCCCGGGCTCGCGTAAACGGAGCCGCTTGGAAGGCTACCAAGTGTATTGTCCGTGGTATCTTTCCACGGACAAAAAGCGACCGCGAAACGGAAACAGGAAGGAGGACGAGGAACTTGTTTACACTGTAGACGAATCGCCGCGTCGAGAAGGGAAGAGATGAGAAGAGAAGAGAGTATCCGCAGCTAGCTGGGAGGTTTTGTTAACGGTGGCTCTGGTGGGGCTTTCAGGCAGCGGGAAATTAAATTTCGATTCGTTCTACCGGGTGGCATGCCACTTCCAAGAGGAGGACGACGAGGCGTTGCAGAAGGAGCTGAAAGAGGCTTTCAGGCTCTACGACAAGGAAGGGAACGGCTACATTCCAACCAGCTCTCTGCGAGAAATTCTCGCTGCTCTGGATGATCAGATAACGCCCGATCAAATGGACGGGATGATCGCTGAAATTGATACCGACGGCTCTGGCACTGTTGACTTTGACGGTAAGCATCTCATTTCCTTAACAAGCTTCCTATCCGCATCCTACTCGCGCGCGCCTCGATACAGCCACCATCGCGCTCCTATCATCTCCGGGGCGGCTTAATTACCCGCGATAGGCCCGAGAGAGGAGAATCTCGCGAAAAAGTTGCGACATTGGCAACGCGTAAAGTAAAGTTTTTCGTTGGCCTCCGCTCGCTGTAGAACTCGTTACGATGCCTCGTACGAGAGCTTGATTAAACCTCGAACGTCTTAATACGGGGCTTTTGAAAGGTCTTTTGAAAAAATTCCGAGGAGGCCGCATAAAGGGGCAAGGATACGACCTACTTGCTCGCCAGGAGAAACATTTCCCTGCCGCCAGCAGCGAATAAAAAGGGGACCATCTCGCGGTAATCTTTAAGATTACGACGCCCCATTCGACGACGCGATCCCCTTATCGGGAATAAAATTCGCAAAGAGGCTGCAGCTGAATGGGCTTGCAGCCGTTCCCCTCGACGAGCGAACGCCTCCGCGATTAACCCCGTTAATTTTTCCCTTGCAGAATTCATGGAGATGATGACTGGCGATTAAACCCGACCGCGGTTTCGCCGTCTCGCGTGAAAGGAACGCCTACATTTTCCTGTTGCGATACCTTCCCGTTTATCGTGGACGGACAGCGGCTCTTTCTCTCTCGAAATTGAAATTCCACGGGAGAAAACCGGGTACACGTTACTCGCTTCGGTCAAAAGCGGACGAGGGATCCACGAGAACTTCCACCGAACTTGGCTTCGCCCGCGCATTTGTCCGGCCCACCGTGTACCGAAGTTGTTAAGTGCTCGATTAAACGCTGCCTTTGATCATCGTACACGCGCGGTCGCTATTTTTATTCCCCGCCAGTCGAAGATTAACGACGGAATCGTTCGATTCGCGGTTAACGTAAGTTACGGCTCCCCGCAGAAATCCGTGGACGGCCATTATTCTCCGGCTCGCGTGACGAATCGACAGTTGCCAGCTCCTAGGCATCCTTGCCGCTGTCGGAAGCTGAACAGACCCGAAAATCGATCGTTTTTCGCGGGGAGGCGCGAAGGGATCGCATACGCGAGTCTCAACCGACACCCGTTACAACGATAGCGCCCGACGCGCCTAATAATTTCCTGTCTCCTCGAAAGCGGCGAACTCGTATGGGATATTAATCAAGGATCTCCGGCGAGCAAATCGCTGAGCGTGCAGGAGGCTCGTGTTCGAATTCCGTGAAGGCCACTTATTCGATCAACTCGGGCATCGACTCGCGGCAAGGTTCGAGGTCTTCATGCTTTATAGCTCCGCGGCGCGCATACATCAGCCGGGTTATCGAGGCTATAGACAATGGATACGGTTTACCCGGTCACTCGATACCATCGCCAGGTCGCGACTTTCCTTTCGTTGGCCGCAAATTCGCCGCGATGGCGAGTTAACTTTTTTACGCGCCGCTTCGGGCTCGAGACGCGTCGCGTCGGACTTCGTTAACCCCTCGAACGTCGCTGAAAGTGCGTCTCGCAGCGGCGTGCAAGCGTTTTGCGAAAGTACGCAACGCGTGCGTTACTCCGGTTAACTGTTGCGCTGTAAATATTCCAAAGAACGACAGCGTGGAACTTTTGTGCACGCGTAAGAATTTTAACAAGATGTACGTCATTGCCGCTGCGTACCGACTTCAGTGGTGACGCATACCCGCGACGCAATCGCTCGAGGGGTTAACAGTTGCAAAGACAGCGCCTACGGCAAGAGGAATTACCGTGCCCCTTAACGACTTTCCATTACGGTTAACGACAAAAACTCGAGGGAAAGTTGGCCCCTCGAAGGAGGAATCGCAGTGGATCGGTGTTGAAATCTGGAAGGCGCAATCGTGAGCGAAAGATCGGCAAAAGGGAAGGCGAGAGAGCGAGAAGCGGAGGATCCAGGGAGAACGACGCCCAGAAACACCCATCGCCACCCATCAGCCGTGCTCCGCTTTCAGCTTTCAGCTTTCAGCTTTCAGCCTTCTGCTTTTGCCCCCTCGGCGTCCTTCCTTCCTTCCTTCCATTTTGCTCGCCTCTCTCGCTCCTCTCTCCGACCAGGACTCCACGGCACCGCGGCTCCACGGCTCCAGGTCTGGCCCCAGCCGTTTCACCCACTCAAGTTTTGTCCGAGTGTTTGCGAGCGAGACCCGGAAGCCGCTTCCGAAGGATCAATAATTGGGGCCGACTGCGACCGCCCTTGAAAAGCTATACCCCGTAGGTGAATCAAAGGATCGGCGGTTCCGCTTAAAAATGCATCGGAGATGCAAATGCGCCGATGGACACAAAGGATTCCGCTCGTTTGAGACGAAGCTTCGAGGCTCGAGGGTTGGCGAAGCGTGGAAGTAGTCGAGGGGGGATACCGCGGCCGGCTTGACGTATTCCCAAGAGTTTCTGCACGCTATATACTATGCGCGAAAACTCGTACAGGGTTAGCCGGAGTTAATAGCGAGCGGCAAACGCGCCCGAGACGGTTGGAAGTTGGTAGAAAAATAGTCGAAGGCGCGTTTGAGCAGGAAAGGGTGGTAAGACTTGTTACGCGGTGTAACAAAAGAAAAGGCATAGCCCTGAGCAGCAATTACAATAATTGCGACCTGAATTGCGTTCCCCTTTATACCCGCAACGTTGTTACGTCTCTATTCTCGACGTTTTATACGAGTTTTCCACGTCGCTGCTCGTCGAGTGACGCAGCCGTTCGAGGTGGAAAGCTGGGAACTTTCCGTAGGCGCTGTGGAACGCGCGAGCGATCGACGATGCGTGAATTGGGAGTAGCAGTCGATTAAATCGCATGGATAGATTGACGCGTGTCGTCGAGATTGACGGGTCGCCGATATATCTGTGGCGGAAAGAGAGTCGCGGGCGAGCGGAGCGGATGGCGAGGCACGGGCGCGAGCTCGCCCGGCCGAATTATATGGGAAAGTGGAGCGATGTCGGAATTGCGCCGGGCGTATTCCCTAAAATGCGGTTAGAACGTGCGGGGAACGTCGGGCGGGAACGTTAGGGTAATCCTCGGGACGTGGAACGCGGCTCGTAACGATCAGCAGAATTTTCGACGAGGCTAACGCGATGAACGTCGGAGCGAGGAGCGCGCAAATGTCGCGCGACAGTGACGAGGGTAAGTGTAAAGGCTTGTCGCGCGAACGGCGAACGGAAAAGAGAGAAGAGAGAAGAGAGAAGGGCGAAGGGAAGAAGAGAAGATACGGCGAGTGAATAAATATGGAGACACGTGACCTTGGGACGTGTCACTGCACCTACGATAGAGGAGTTAGAAATGGATGGATACGATTAATAATTAAAGTAACGGCCACGACAACACGAACCGGCGAGGGTGCAGCCGAACTATCGATCGCCCTTCTCAACCCGAACCATCCTCAACCCGAACCTACTGCCTTCCCCACTACATTCAAACCCTCTTCCTCTTCCTCGTCCTCTTCCTATTGCCGCCTCTCTTATTGCTTTTATATCCGACGACTACTTGTCAGAAGGGTGCTCCGAACGAGGGCCTAAGATGCCATTTACCCGGACTTTCTACTCTTAATCCACGGTGCTGGGCTTTCTCGTCCCGCTTCGCTCCAAACGAATGTCTTTCCGTTCGCGAGAACGATTCCGCTTCGACGACGACGATGCGGCGCCCGTATATTTTATCGGCCGAAAGGAATTCGTTACACCGGTGACGTTGCGGAAACGATAGATCGGTCCGTCGCGAATGAACCTTGAAACGCGACGAGAAACATCGATGGCGCAGCCAACCAAACGCTTTCATCGCGCTCTAAACCCGGCTGTCGATACACCCGCTTCGCTCCGGCGCGGCGAAAGATTTTTCGATCCCACGGGGCGCGGGATTGCTTTTTTCTTCGAAACAGAGCGAGCAGGTATCCGGCGAAGATTCGATTCGCGTCGAAAAGCGCAGCCGTGGCACCACGCCCCGTCGCTCGCATTGCAGTCCAGTAGCTTCGAGATAAAACGATTCCCTTCTAAATAGCCCGACGAGGCACCGCTCGTGGGCCGCGTAATTAATATGCAAAGCCGCAGAGGAACGCTGCGGGCGAACCAGACGATGACTGAAAGTCGAGGCAAGAATAAATTACGAGCCAAGAGCGGCTTCCCGTCCAAGTGAACAGAAAATGAAAGGCGTAAGCCTTGCGCCGCGCCGCGCCGCGCCGCGCCGCAGGTTTCTTTGTTCTCCGAGCTCGATCTACTCGAGAGCGTCGCGAGCTTTTCGAAAAGAAATCATCTAATTGCGACGCCGCCAGCTCCGGCGATTAACGCCACGGTTGAGCGCGATATCGGTTTCGCGCGACTTTGGTCGCGAGATCCATGCGAGCCCATTTCCGGGATTAACGCGGCGTGTAAATAACGACGCTTCGCAAATAACACGGTCCGCGTCGCCGATGCGCATCGTCCGTATCGAGAACGGCGACGCCAAGTCTGCGAAGTTGTAACGCGTTCGTTGGCAAAACTTGTCGCTCCGCTTGCAACGCGAACCTCGCCGATAACGCTTCGCGTATCGCGCTCGGACGCTTCCCCTTTCTCGCGTACTTACGTTACTTCCTCGCGCAACGATCTCCGCGAACTATGCGAAGAAGAGAAAGACAGTGAGGGAATGCCAGACGAATCGGGATACCGGCTGCGATTCGCGATAACCTTTGCACGTGCTTTCGCTTTTGCTTTCCGGTAGAAACAGCTTACCTCGAGAAATACGCTCGCGTCGGATGTAAAAGACACTTCTACCTCCGTCGACAAAATAGCAGCGCGTGCGGCAGCTGTGGAATCGGGTATCCCGTTTCGTTCAACTTTGCCCCGAGCGAGAGAGAGAAAGATTAAGAAAGAAGGGGATGCACGAGTAGAATAGTGACCTAAGGTAAGACAGGCGGTGAAAGACATGCAAGTTCTACTGTAATCGTGTGTTTTACGAGGAGCACCATACAAGTATAAGGTAAGGTGTGCACGTGGATGGCATGCTTCATTCGGCATTCCTGTGTCTGTGTTATGGGAAGAGAAAACCGTCGGCATGCATGTACCGTAACGCGACCGTGTATAACCGTTGGACGTTTCATTGGTCACTGGCAAATGAGATGTGTAGAAAGAGATGGGAACAAGACGATCCGTAATAACGCGCGATAGCCTAACGTTTAGTCCTGTTTCGCGATAAAGCGATTCGGTCTAGCCTATGGTCGATTACTGGCGCGGCAAAGGTCGGCCGTTTGTCCGTCCCGGTCTGAACGCTGAACGCTGAACGCTGAACGCTAATGGTGTGGCGATCATGATCGTAATACCGCGATAGAGCGCACGAGAAACAGGGCCGGGACGAATCATCATTGGCCTGCCGAAACTGGAACACGAGAATACGAGAACGCGCGTGCTCTACGCATCTACGCACGGGCAAATTGTGTCTAGATTCTAAGTGTCTAGCTATGTCTCTGGCTAAAGTAGCTAGTACCACTAATTTCTCAGCTATATGTGGATTATGTCATTTTGGTATGTACCTGGCTCAGGCTTCTAAAGCTACTTGTACTGGCGCTGCGGGCCTGTAAACACAAGTACAGTACAGGTCACCAATCACCGCACGCTGCAGTTGGAAAAGTACAAATAGAGATATGGTATGGTATACGCTATAGACTACATAGAGTAGACGTAGATGTGGATGGTTACGCGTAACACGGGCGCGTAACAGTGTCTATCGAGTGGAGAGCAAGTAGAGGGGACAGAGAGGGTATGCTTTCTAGCAGCGAGTAATCCGTGGAGGACACGCGTGTACCTATACTTGCAGCGTTGTCAGCCGCGCTTAAATAAGGGAAAGAAGAGCGTTGCTGTTCCGGAGAAGTTATCGGTCCGGCGCGCCAGCAGGGAAGGTCTTCTCGCGACGCAACTTCGTTAGAGGGTAAAAATGTCCGCGAGGGAAAGAAAGAGACGCGCCCTGCTGACGAGGACGGCGCGTTAATCGAGCTCGCGGAATTTGTCGTATCCGTGAACTGTAAACACGGTATCGTGATAGTACAGCGTATCAACAGCAGTGCACACTCAACATACGCGACAGCATAGCGTGAGTTGTTAGTGTTGGACAGTTACGAGGGCAGCTTTCGTGTCTCTCGCGGATACAGTATACACATATATGTGGCTCGTTTTTCTGTACAATCAAAGCGTTGAGGAGAAGCAAAGAGACGGTATATCCCGTGGCAAAGTAGAAGTAGGAAGGGTTCGTGTTGGTTCTCCGCGAAACATTCGCTTTGTCCCGCGAATACGCGAATCCGCGTTTCCTCGCTACGATCGCGTTTCGTCCGCATGAATCTCCAACTTGTCATAAACTATCGCGGCCGTTTCTTGTTGCCGGTCTCCCGGAGAATCGCGAGCCAATTAACGTAATACGTTTTCGTGCAACCGCCACCAATTACGGTAATTACCCTCGGTCCCATGTGCTCTCTTTCGCGGTCGGCAATTCTCGATTACTTCGTGCTCGCCTCGCGGCCGCCGCGAATATGGGTCACAGGCAACGCGCACGCACTTTTCCGCGGCCAGCCTTGAAGGAAAACGCGCGGCCGTGCTCGAGGGATGAAACGAAAGAAATGAAAGAAAGGCAACGTTTCATTCGCGCGACTTACCCGGTTACTCGAGCACCCGCGTTGTCGTTCTAATTGGGCCGCGGCTTCGTCTGTCAAAGCTAACGAGGCGGTAGGCGCCACTCGTGGTACCTTTAATTTGCCCGCTCCGCAGACCCTTCGATTGCACTTCCGATGGCAAACGATCCACGGCAAAATCGCGTATCGTTTCCTACCCAATCGCCAATTCCCAGATACGTTTCTAATATAGCGTCCCGTCGAGTCGCGTAATTGGATCCCGGGATGGGAATTAACCTACTTGATCGACCTTGGCGAAAAGAAGAGGGACTCGCGGCGCTCGTCTTTTTGCGCGCCTATTAATTTCCGTGGCTCGTTATCCACCGGCCACGCGGATGGTTTCGAAGGGGCGCGGAATCGTTTGTGAACGTTGAACGGATCCGACGAGCATTTCCGATCAAAGAGCAGTTACTCGAATCTCTTTCCAAGTTGCCCGATCAAAAGTTCCGACGGGAACGCAGCATTTCGCCGGCAAGCGGGGAAAATCGAAGGCGAGCACTTTAAAATCTACACCGACTAGATTCCGCCGGAATATCGCGCAATTACTATTCGCGTGATTATCGGAAAATTGAAGCCCGCCAATCAGCGGCGGCACGCGGCGGATTGCGGCGATCAAGGGACATCTGTGTTTTGACGAATTACAATTTTGCCGTGACGCTGACGGAGGTTGTCGATCAATTTTGCAGGGCACCGATTACGCCCGCGTTTGAAGGCTCGCAAGCGAATCCGGAGAGCCATTCATAATTGAACGTTTACGGAAAGAACTCTACCGGGAATTGCGAATCCAAAGAGGAAACGTGCTCCTCCCGTTGCTTGAATCTTTCACGACCCCGTGAAGCGCTTCGAAATCCGGCCCGCTTTCAGCCGCGGCGATGCAAAGTTTCGTTTACTATAGCGCATCGACCGCGGCGAGGCGTTTTAATATCGCAAAGTACGGTGGAATATTTTTCGACGGCAAAGCAACGGCGGCTATAATTTCGAGTCGTAAATCGCAGATAACGTAACGATTAAGACGCGGGTTACGCAAGGCGGTTCAGGGCTACGGCAAGGTGCACGCCTCGAACGAATGTATTTTCACGCCCAATTATCCGCTCGTTACACCGTGCGAGCGTAACGCGTTCGATGTTTTGTACTTGCTACCGAATGCATTCCGTGCGATTAATTCAATCAGAGTGGCGTGACGAGAGGAGAATTCCGAGCGAAACGTTGGCGATTAATTTGACGGATAACGATATCGAGCCGGGAAGCGTAACGGGGAAGGAAGCGAAACGTTTGCCAGGTTTTCGAACGCGATCCTCGACACGCTCCGTGGAACTTCGTGATTCCATTTCACCGTGACTCCTCTGGAAAACGTGACTGCGAAAACGTCGGTACGATTTCTTGGAGAAACGCGCGCGAGCACGCGCCGGGAAGAATCTGCTCCGCGTGCCGCATCGAGCGTTTTTGCAAACGGTAAAGCACAACCGCGACCGCGTAAAAATCGACCATCGATTTCCAACGGCGCTGAAGGGAACAGCATTCTTGTAGGACTCCGCAGTCGTGACGATTCGCGAGAGACGCGTTTCCGCATCGCGTAACCTTCGCCAACAAGCTGACGTTTTTCACGGCTCGCTTCTTAATTATTCGCGAGAAGCGAAAGGCAGGTTTAATTGCAGCTGCGACGCGAAAGAAAAGCGCGGACGGTGATTCGGGATGCGAGTGCGCGCGGCGCCGCGAGTTGCTCAAAAACCGAGCCTCGCCGGAGTCCGTAGATCATTAAAATTCCAGTCAGCCGTAAACGTTCGCTAATTGGATGTTCGCCGTGGGAGTTGTGCGATGGACACGCTGAATATTTCCACGGCCGGCCGTGTAGCCGAGCGAAAATTTGCAAAACAATTACGCAACTGGGGAGCAATTTGTCGTACGGAACGTGCTACGTTCGACACGAGCTGCTGCGAATAAACGTATCGCCCGCAACATCGTTAAATAATTGAATCTTTTAACGATGCCTCGTTTCACGTTCATCCCCGAGTGACTCCACGTTTCCCGCCGCCTCCTTTCTCCTCTCGAAATGGACGCGACGGGTTGTTCTCGGCGAGGAAGTACGTGTAACGCGCGTACCCGGTTCCGGGAAGCTGATAACGGCAGTGGCAGTAAGTTACAGCGAGCAAAACGGCCTGGTTAACGCAAACGAGACGCGATAAAACGGTATACGCCGGCGTCGAGATACGTCAGCTTGCTTTGCACGTTCCCGAAGCTATTCCAGATTATGGTTTTCCAGAGGATACGGTGAAATCTGCCGAACGCCGCGTCGCGTCGCGTCGCGACGCCGAGCTATAGCGGAGATCGTTTCACGGCAATGATTCACAAATTATGCAGCGCCACTCGTAAACGGATTGCGTCGAGTATTAAATCATGCGATCAAATTAAAGCCTCTCGCAGGCTGACGCGAAACACTCGCACGGGCAGCGAGTTCGTGGCAAATTAGGAATGCAGCCGCGCAAATTGATATCGATGCGAAGAGAGCGCGACGACAAAATTCGCTTGGCGAACGTTTCGCGTCGCTCACCGAGAGCCTTAACGTGTTCATTAATAAACTTTTGCCAATTGAAATAAAGTAAAACACGCGTTAAAATGTGCATTAAAATATTGGCGAGCGGATCGCGAAAGAGCATTTTCACGTCCGCTTTCGAAAATAAATGAAACGTCGTACAACTGATTCCGTTGGTTTTAACCGAAAGCAATGAATTTCCAATAGGACGACGAAAGCTGGACAGCATTCCATTTTAAAAGTGGGTCGCGGGCCCAGAAAATTTGCGGATCCTTGTTCTATGGAGCCAAGTGGCTCAGTAGAATATTCCAATTATTGCTCAGACGCGGCTGCAATCGCTCCACCTCGCCGTCGACTTTGCGCAACAGAAATCGAACGTCTTGGCAAGCCGATAATTACGCGGCAGAAGCTAGTCGATCGTCGATTCGTTCTTAATTAACAGCGGCAATAAAAAGGACCGCGGATATTCCGGCAAGGGGAGCGGCGGAGCAGCGGGTTTAGGAAAGTTCGTCGTCCGGTGACGGTGGATTTAATTTCCGCTGCACAGTAGGGCACAACCGCGTAACAAAGTTTCTTATCGTTCCTCTGGCTGACTCTGCCTCTTCCCATTGCCCATCGCTCGCGGCTGAACTTTGAACGATTAGCTGGAAACCGCCATTTGGCCGCGCCTACGTGCCAGAGACCGTAACGTTCGATAGCTTTTTACAAATTCGTTTGCGATCCTCTGCCCGATCGAGTAACAGCCCGCATCGGTTGCAATCGGTCGTGATTCTTCCAATCTTTCGCCCGGGATGCCGACCGCCCGTCGTTTCGTCGAGGAAGACGCGAAGAGCTCGAGCAAACGAGAAACTAAGCGAAACGTTGCAACGTTATCGCATTAAACGACGCGAACTTAGCACGCAGCCGACCTCATTAGTATGCACCCTGCGCTTGCAGCCTTCCTGCCCGCTTGCAACCCTTTTCCGGTCTTCCAGCCGTCTGCTCCGCCACCTAGCACACCGTCAATCGCGTTTACGTAATATACCAGCCGCGTGTAGGCTAGACAGCGTCGAGATTCATGCGGACGATTCGCGCGATCCGAGTATTTATCGCGCGCGAAAATCGGCGCTTCGAGTTTCCTCGATCGTCGTCCATGAAATCGCGCGAATGCGTTGCGATTCTTTCGTCGGGAAACTTTCTAGGCGCTCCATTGAGACGTCTATTCGCCACGGATATCGTGCCGAGTCATTGGAACTTGGGATGCTTCTTCGGATGTCGCGCGAGGATAATGAAAACGGACGCATCTCGCGATAATATCGTTAGCGTTGGTTTTATGCGATAAATAGATACACGATAGAGCGGGGTATTAAATAGATCGAGGGGGAGGGAGAATGTAAAAGGGTAACCAAGCTAACCCAATTTGATTTGTGGCTAATTGGAAACGTCGGGGTTTGTCCTGAAAAACTTGTCCACTTTTGTGCGGCGGGTCTGTCGGTCGTTTAAAAATATTTGCGAGACATCCGGTGTGGTGGGCGGGACCAGCGGTGTCCAACGCCAATCAAAAACAGTGCCCGAATTGGTTTCGTTTGTATAGAAAACCTCGACGATGTTACCTTGCTCCTGTTTCGCGGCGCGAAGTCTTCCTTGCTGGCCTTCCGTCGTTTATCCTTCAGGATCATCCTCGCCGCGGCGAACGCCATTCTGTCGGCCCACTTTCTTCCCTTCTTTCAGCGCAGCTTCGATCACTCCCGGCACGGGCAACGCGGCGATCCGCCCGTTCGTCGATCGATCACGCACAAACAAAGAATAAAACCACAGCCGAGCACTAGATTTCCCGGAACGCGGTACGATACTTACGAGTAAAACGACTACGACTATTTTTTTTCCCCCTTTCTTCTTTATTGCTTCTCGATCACACGGATTATCGTTGAACTACGTACGGCAATTTACGTCTACGATACGATCGACACGATGCACGCGTGAGTATGTATACGTGAAATGGTAATCGCGCCGCTACCTTTGCGCTACGCGAATTCTAGTTGACTTCTCCTCCGAATATTTTCATCTACTTCGTGTACATTTGCTTGACTATAACTAAGATCGACGTCGTCTCTTCTGGCCGGGCTGCCTTAGCGTTGACTCTTCTCCTTTCTCTTCGTTTTGCCCGATTCGATTCGATTCGATTCGATTCGATTCGATTCGCGACCGCGATTTATGCCGGAGGCGAAGAGACGAGATCGCTGAACACTATCGATTACGATTTTTTTTTTTTTTTTTTTTAGGCGAAACACAGCCAGGGGTTTCCGCGGATTGACTAGATATTCCGATTCCTCGTTTCTCGAGTTTTATCGTGAAATTGACACTGCGGTTGTGGGACGTTTCGCGTCGCCGTTGGTATCTCCGTTTGCTGTCGGTTCGCGTGAGTAGCTCGTCGACGGGCTCTCGCGAAAGCTCGACGAGGACATTTGCCTGTCGCTATGTCACCGTTATTTCCGGTGGATTCTTCGTCCGCGACGTTTCTCTCGATAAATGCAACGTCTTTCTCTCTTTCCCTCTCTCTCTCTCTCTTTCTCTTTCTCTTTCTCTCTCGTTCCCTCTTTCTCTTGTCTCCCTTCTCCTCCTGTGTTTCCTTTTCTTGCTTCGCGTATTGTGCTGCTTTAAACGACTACATTCCAGGCGATACGAGCCGCAGCTGATGCGTCCTCATGGCTCGATCGATCTCCTATTAGTCGCTACAATTATGGCCATGGATCTAGAAAAAAATGAGGTTCGTCGTTGCGACTGATTCGCGTGGAACGCGCGTCTGGATCGATCGCCGTCGGACAACAATGTTTCCAGACGAAGAAACGAGGTGCACTGCCTGCTCGTTTGAATAATTAAGCACGCGTGCCCGCGCCACGCCGCGCCGGTCGCTTCACCTGCCATATGGGTATTCCTGTACAATCGCCCGTCTAAAATTACCTCGAATCGCCGCTAAAAACGAGCTAACTTTCCCTTTGATTTGTTGCCAGTACGAGTTAACCACGGTATCGCTGGAGGGCCGGCGAAAACCGGCCGAGATCTTTGCACCCGCGCCTAGTGCTCGTTCCTGTCCGCCGAAAGGGGGGAAAAAAGAAGTTTGAATCGCGACACAGAGCGAAGGAAAACGGTGCAACTCCTCGGCGGAGCGAGCTTTCAAGAGCAGTCGACGAGCCCTATTGAGCACGACGAGAAGCAAAGTAGAATGAGCCGCGTTTCCGTCTGGCTTGAAACGTGAAACTTTGCTAATTAAATTCCCTCGCCTAACGCCTCGATAGATTTCGCCGCGAAACGCGAGAAAAATCGACCAGAGCTCGAACAAATCCTCTTCGCGCCGCGCGGTCTTTTGCTTTCGCTTTTGCTTTTCCGCGCGGCCGACAAAGAATTTCGCGGAAAAATCCGTGGCGCCAGCTTTTTACGCGGTTTACCGCCAACTGGAATTTGTCAACGACGAGGCGCTGCGGCCCCGACCAGACGCAAATCCCACGACCAATTCGCATTCCGGGTAGAGCGCGCGATGAAAATCCAGGAATATTAAATCAGCGCGGAGTTATACGCGTTACTCGCGCCCAGTGCAAGATCAGGCGAACGCCGATCAATCGTTTTGCTTTGAAAATTCCACGCTCGAATGCCGGTTCTCTTTGTCTTCTTCAAAGCCTAGGGAAAGCGAACGCCAAGTAGGGAAATAAAATCGTTGGGTAGCATCGTTTCTCTATGCTTTCGGAAATCATTTGCTCGCAAGTTTAGAAAGAAGTTTAACCTATTATCCGTGTATCGTTTCGATCGACGAGCTTCTTCGATCTTTCTCCGATAGCCGTATAGATCTCTTGCAGAATTTTCGCAATTTTAAAGACAACGCGAGAAAGCAGAACGAGTAGGCGTTACAGCCGAATAATATCTCGCAGGTTGGTTAACGATACGCGATATTGGATGTCGGCGCGAAATAACGAGCCGCTTAAAAAGCGCGCAACGACGATGGCGAAATTGAATGGCGTTCGGATAACAAAGCAGGAAGCGGCAGCGTAGCGTTTTACGATTATAACGAGATGGCGTGGAGCATTGGACGACGGTATTACGCGACGGTAGCGTAATAGCCTTGCTAAAAATGCTATCTGCCGGCGTGTTGTTACAGGTTGCCTTTCGAGGCGTGGCCGCACACGTACGTCGCGATCTACTTAATCGATTCCGCATACGAAAGCACCGGCACCGGCTGCTAAACAGGGCACCGAATTTGCGATGCAACCTTTCCCGGCGAAATAACTCCAACGAATTCTGACGGACAGCGTGCACAATGTTCGCTTAATTTGCAGTCAACGTTACTCGCTTCTCGTGTAACGGTTAAATAAATTACGTCCCTTATCGATTGGCCCATTGTAATCTAAAATCAGACACGCGCCAACTTGTTTCCGCGAATCCTATCCGATCCGCTTCCCGTCCTCGACGCCACGAGAATATCGATAGCCTTCGCGACTTTTCGTAGAAAAAGTATTCGCCGCAGCTTTTTCTAAATAAACGCGGACGATATTTCGGGCGAACGTTTTCCGATAGGCTATCGAGAATGCCTGGGAAAAATGACCGTTACCCCTTTCGCGTTGGCATCCCGGGCGGGCGGTGCAACTGTTCTTACTTTTTTCGCGAAGCTTATCGAAAGGAAGAAAGGAAGAGATTCGATTTTCGTCGACGAGGCGGGAGATGGTAACGATAGTTGGAACGACAGAGTAATAAGGTCGATAAGAGGAGCCCATTGAAACTGCAATGAGATTTCTCGAGGACCAGTTTCACTGAAAAATTGCACGTTCTGGCTGTCGAGGGTTAACAGGTTCTCGCGGAGGCGAGCGATTTTAATCGGATGCGTGTATCGATCTGGACGAGAATCATTTTCCTCTCGAAATTAAAATATCGGATTCGATGCTCTCGGGCTCCGTCGTGCATGGAAATGGATTCTACCTATCGCGCGGCAATATTTCCTTCCAATCCATTGCCGATTTTCCTGCCGATAAATCGTATACCGGGTCCCGGTCCTGAATCCCGAATCCCGAATCCAGGGACTGCCTCGTCCCGTCGGATGAAGTCCACGAGAAACTCCGCCAGCGAAACGAGCCAACCGATACGATAAATGCGGCCGACCAGCCGCGAAATCGAATCGTCGATAACGAACTCTCGGTGGAAGGGGTCCTGGAGGAGCTCGCAGAGATTACGCGGATCTCTCCGGGTCTCGTCCTCGGCGGAGAGAAAGTTTGTCGCTCTAAAAGAACGCCGCGTCCGCGAAGAAAGATTAATCCAACGTTTGGCCTACTTCTAGAAAAATGAAACAACCGTGTATATCGTCGCGGATGACGACGGTTTAGCGTTGCTCGCTCGAACGCGGCGAAACGCGATCAACGTCTCCCCTTGTCCCCGAACCCGTAAACCCTTTGATTTGTCATTGGAAAAGTTTCGACGACCAGCGAAGGGGGAAGCGAACAAAACGCTTGAATGCTCTTCTAACGAGAACGTACTCCCGCCGCGTTATCTGGTTTCGACGAGGCCGGTCGAATTTACAATTAGTTGCTACTCCCGTCACGATTCCATCGTTGCAGCCGCGTGCGTGTGTGTGTCGCGTCGCGCCGCGGCCGTCGTTCCGGCCTCGCCTCCGGCGGAAGCTTAAAATTCGATTAAACGACTACCGATGCAACGTCAGTCGGACGAGAAGCTCCGGAAACTGGATTAACGTCTGTCAGTGTCGGTTCGCGTGCGTTCCGAAGCGAGTGTCGCGTAAAATAAGGTCGACACCTGCGGAACAATGGAGAGGAAAGTAGAAGAGGGAAACGATAGTCGGACGGGCATTCAACGAGAAACGTGAATGGTGGCCGAGATCGGAAGGGTGTGGCATCCGACAAACGCTGACGAACGTTACTACGTTCTCATAGGGACGCGTTCGTCGCGTCCATTATCTTGCACTCGCCGCTGCAAGCCCATCCGAGTAGGTGAAAAGAGAATGAAAGGCGGCGTTCGGTGGGTGTAGAGTTGGCTCGGGGGTTCGTCCGTGTGCCCGGCCATGTAACGACAAGCGCGTGTGCAGGTTGCTGGTATGCAGAGAAACGGAGTCACTGGGCTATCGATGGCGTGGCTCGTTGTTTAGGTTAACAGCCCTCGGTCACGCACGACCGAACGGATCGCGCTGTGTCGCTCTGGATACACGTCCACCCTGTCCTTCCTTTCGACTCGCTTTATCATTCGAGCTTTCCGCGTGCCTCGATGGCCACGCTCCGCGTCCCTGGCTTCGATCCGCGACCCGCTGCCACGGAATCGAATTACGAGCCGCCAACTGCTCACCTTTCCCTCCTAGCCTCCGCTCGGACTTCCCTTTTGCCGCCGATCTTTGCCTCCGTTTCCACGCGGCAACTGCAATCAGCTGCCCTCGCGCGAAATAATACGAATCCTTTGCGCCATCCATCTTTCGCCGCTTTCCTGGAAATCACGGATGCGGGCCGGATTCTTGGTAGCCGTTCCGCAACTGTTTTCCGGTTAGCCGCTCGGATTCCGGTTCCGAGTAGAATCGTGCATCCTGAGTCGAGCGTGCCAGCGAACGATGGGTGTTTAGAGGAGAATAAACCGCGGCGAAATTGCTGTTTATAGAGCAAACAGAAGCCTGTCGATTCGCAGCGCGGCGGAGAGTATCCATCGGAGCTCGGGGGCATCGATAGAGGATCTCTTTGGAGCTCGTTAGAGCCTCTAAGCGCGGAGATAAATCTCGGCGAAATGACATCAACCCCCTGACGCGTTCATCGATGAATCGCCCGACCAATCGCGCGAGTCCTCGGAAAGGAGCAGTCGTTGGAGAGGAATCATTCCGAAAATCGTGTCTTCCGCGCGTCCCGGTCCATCTTTGTTACTCTCGCGGGAACTTGGTGTGGAGGTAGTATTGATCACTCCCATGCTGCGCCCACCTCCACCCTCTACGTCCTCCGACCTCTGTTTTCCATCCTCCGTTCTGCATCCTCCGTCCTTTATCCTGCACCCTCTTCAATCCACCGTTCTCCACTCTTCGTCTTCTCGTTCTTCCTTTCCTCGATGCGTCGCGCGTCTCAAGCGAAGTAGCGTCTCTACGAGATCAGCGTTAGGCGGTAGATTTCCTCGCGAAATCAACGCTCCGGCTATGCGATCGCCGGAAAAACGTCCCGTAACTATTTCCAACCGAAGTCGAGCAGATTTTCGCGTGGCGCGATGCGCGGCGTTCGACGAGATCCGGGAAGCAGCGAAGGGACCGCGGGAACGGGCTACCCTCGTAAAAAGGATGCTCTTCTGATAAAAAAAAAGATGTGGTAATCCGGGGATGAATGGCGCGGAGCGGCGTAGCTAGGAACGCAGCTGGGGCTCTCGCGTCTCGGTTCGCATTTTTTGTATGCCATCCCCGGCAGCGGGCTGCGCGCAGGCTAAATCCCTTTTCCGGGCGGAACTTTTCACAGGCTGCCGCGACAGGCTTTCCTCCTCCTGTGAAATTACCCAGCCGCTTGGAATCACCGCGAATGCGAGGCCGAGGATCGAGGATTAACGGCTGCGGAGCGGCAAAGGCTGTGCCACGCGTGCAATCGATACACCGGTGCCGGACGATATCGTTTTATATCCGCAGCTCGGCCGCGTGATTTACGAGCTGCCCGCCGATCCTCTTGCGGCCGGATAAAAGCGAAAAATATTCCGCTGTGTCCTTTAAACGCCGCTTCCGGTGCCGGGCGACCCCTCGGTTGTAACCCGTCGAACGGTTTAAGCGGAGGTTACCCGACTGTTGTTTCATCGTTGCGTCGTGTCGGCAGCGTTGCAAAATAAGTGTATTCGTGGCACGGTTGCGAGGGAGGTGATTTATGGAGAAATCGTCGGCGAGGAAAGGTCCGGAGTAGCGTCTCCGCGCTGACGACACTGGATCGACGCCAGACTCTACGCCAATCCCCGGACGCAAAATCTTCGTGTTACGTATTAACGTCCCATGTAAATGAATCTCTCTCGAATCACCTTGGGAGGCATTCCAGAGCTCGGACCACGCGAACAGGAAACACGGTCGAACGCGAACCGGTACCCTTGACGTCACCGCAAGTTTCACCAGCAGCAAGATTCCGTAAAGTTGCAAAATTGCGAGCGAAACGCGACGAACGGCCAGTTCCTTCGCGAAGCGTACGCAGGAGGGTTGGAGCTACCTTGCCTGCAAGAGAAGGTGCACCTGTTGCCACCGCGAGTAACCTCCCTCGGCTAAAATTTCATCCCGCTCGCACCTTTTTTTACAGCGGCAAAGGACATCTCGTAATTTATTCGCGTCCCAAAGGTAAGGAGCGAGGGATACGGCCCTTAGACTCGATGTAACTCGACTCCTCTTGATCCTCAAACTATGGACGGCGATTCACCGGTGGGTTGCGAGATGATTGTTGCAAGGCTTGCGACAAATGTTAAGACAACGGACGAAGTATTGCGATTAGGCGAGTGGGTCGCGGATATCGCAGTCCTCGAAAGTGGATCGCGGGCCGAAAAGGTTTAGGAACCATCGCCCCTAATTATTTAGCGGTGCCGAACCTGAGCCGAGCGTTGGTCCTGTTCCTGGCAGCCAGCGGAACCCGATGGCTTCCTGATTGGCTTTCACGGGGCGACATATCCGGAAGAGAAGTGTGGCGGCTCGAATTTGGGACACCGCGTTCAGTGCTTCGCGTCGCGACGCGCTGTCTGTCGGGAGGAAGAATTTCGCGAAAGGATACACCGGGGCGCGGAATATTTACCGAGGCGGGTTTACGCCAAAATCATGGTGGGCACGTGTGTGTGTGTTTGTAACAGTGTGTGCGTGCGTACGCGTGCGCACGCTACCACCATCCAGGTTCACGTCCTACTTACGATATCGAACTGCGGAAGGGCAGGGCACCCCGCAAAACGTTTCTGTCATTGACTATTTATCTGTGAACGCTCCAACGATCGCGGCTTTTCGCGCGACGCGGCATCGCCGGCTCGTGAAAGCCGGAGCTGGCGGAAAAGAATTTCCCGGGAACGATGGTGGAACGGTCTAAGCGACGACGAGCAACAGATTACAGGCTGAAAGGCTGAATGGGCGTTCGAGATTAATTACGATAATGAGAACGGATCCGTTCGATCGCGGGCCTTCGGGCAGAGGCTCGATTGCGGCCGGAGTAATTCTATAATGTCTCTTGTGGTCGGTGGAACGTCGCGATGAAGATCTCGATTGGGGAATGGAAGCGGAGCCACTCGGCGAGGAAATAATCGGAATAATTGCAGCGATCAACGATAGGCGCATCCTCGCTGGTGGCGTAACGCTTCTATCCCGAGGGGATCCCTCGTCGAAGAAGAAAGGTAGTTGAACTACCGCCAAGTGGAACTGCACGGTCACTCTTGCTACGGAAAGAGACCCTGTAATCGACTGGAACGTAATGCGAGGGGCCGCGATACGGGAGCAGCACGTTTGGGACAAACGTCGATGCCACGAGCGCGCGTCCACTTAAGAAATTGCAGGAGAAAGGAAGCCCTTTAGCGAGAGCTGCACCGAATCGTCTGTCCTCGACGCATCGATTCTCGATTAGGGCAAAAATTCGAGCGGCCGGCTGGTCGCGTGACCGAGCGGCCGCGAGCACTTCCGCGCGCCGCGGAAGCGGAAGAAACGCTGCTGGAGCAGCGGCCAGAGGCTCGGCCGGCGAAGACAGTGCAGACAACGAACGGAAAGGCAGGCAGGAAACAAAGGGGAAAGCGACAGGGAGATACATCGCGAGGAAGCACGCGTGTCGCGGCCTATCAGCTGAATAAATCAAGCCTATTTAAAGCGAACCGGAGTGTTTCGGCGAGCTACGGCCGGGAGCGAAGCAAACGTGCTCGGAACGTCGACGAGGCCGGTCGTTTGTCGTCGCGCGACAACCTTCGCCTTCGCTCCTTCGAGAGCTGCGAGGAAATCCTTTCAAATCGTACGCCAACCTCTCGGGAATATCGAAGCTTTCATGGCTCGCGCAGTTCTCCTTCTTTCCGAGCGCGATCTCGAAGCCCTCTTGAAAAGAACTTGGCCCCTCGTTCGCCAGTTTATTGGGGCGCCATTAAATCCCTTGCTCCCTCCCGAGCTTTCGAATCGCCGAGCAAACGTAACTTTGGAAATTGGGCGAAGGCATTATTAAGAAAGTCCACTTTGCTTGCATTCCACTCGAACGCTCTCCACCCTGGCGACGGTCGTTTCATTTTTACCGGCAAATCGACGCGGCGAATTTAATTCCACCTCTTCGCTGCCTTTCTCATCGCTACGTTGCTTGCAGTTTCCTATTTCTCGAAACTAATTCTGCGAGCTCTAAGCTCGTATCGTTGCACGCCACGTGCAAGCGTCTTGAAGAGCGTTGGGTGAAATATCAGCGGCATCCGTCAAGCGAATCGTCCTGTCGTCCCATTGCCGGAATATTTCTGCGGGAATTTGCGGACCGTCGGCGTAATGGGCTTACGCAAATATGGTTTGTCAGGGTTTCGTTTCACGGCTACGTTTCCCAGCCTCGCGTGAACTACGCCGTCGAGTAATTGGACGGGGAATGATGAGTCGCTAAACAAAGTCCTGGCGATCTTGTTAGGCTCAGTTTCGCAGCGCAAATAGCTGCAAGGCAAACGAGTCCTCGAAAGATACTCGAGCTCCGCCTTCTCGATCCAAAAGAGTTCCCAAGGCGCTTCGGTTTCCCGATAAAATTCTCTTCCTCGGTGAACTTCGTCTAAACCGTCGTCGAAAAATTTGTTACTCTCTTCCGTAGCTTGCATCTTGTCCGTTTCGTAGCGAACGGTCTTTCCGTTGATATCGAATAAATTACGATGTTTAAAATAAAAAGGACTCGGGCAAAAGCCTCGACGTTTCTTCTTCTCTTGGGCGACTCATCGGCGTTCGAATTGTGGACGAGAAGCAGCGATAAGCGACTAGGAGCAATTCCTTATCGCGAGCTTTCGTGGATGATTACGGTTCCGAAAATGGACGAGTCGATGGTAAAAAATTAATTCTTCGCCTCACGCGACTACCAGCAGAGGTGGTTCGACGTATTTCGCATGTTTCGCGCTAAGGTCGAGCACCTTAGGGCGCGATCAATGGTCGTCGGATATTCTCGTGCTGGTACATCGCGCTTTTCCGATGCGTATCTACCCCTCTGATCGTAAAGCTGGATAATTAAAACTGCTGCCACCAATGGCTCGCAGATTGCGCCCGCCAGTCGTTCCGTTAATGGCCTCTGAATCTTTCAGGATCGGTGCCTTCGCGTGCGGCGCGAGAAATTTGTTTTTACAGTTCTGCGTCGCGCAGCTATTCGCGGCCAGGCAATCTCGCCGAGGGCGTCAATTTAAGAGCGCTGGTAATTGGTAAATTGGGCAAACGTATTCGGAGCGCGCGGCCTTTAACGGCGTTCGACATGCGATACTGATATTAATTGCCGTAATGCGGTGGAATGGGCAACAGGTTTGATCGGTGACCGTCTGAATTTCGAGGCGTGGTACTTGGAAAACCTAGACAAGCCCGCACCGATTGGCATCTTCGATGCGTGAAAATTCCAAGCGAACGACAAAAGGAACAGCCGCGGCGATAAGATAGATAAGCTAATACCCAAAGTCGTTCCATGGGTTTACAGGCTTCCATAATCCTCTTATCGATTCGGAGCGACAAACGACAGGCGCGATATTTCTCGACGCGGTTGCCCCCAGGTGGGCGACATCGTTACGTTTTAACGTAACGTTATTAAGATATAGCGGGGCCACGTTGATAGCGCGGAATCTGCCGCGAGGTTCTAACAAAGGAACGGTATTAAAGGTTATGAAGGAAAGAGCTGCGGCTATAAATCGTTTGCCGCGGTTGCTAAATCCTGCGACCGCGAGCTCCCGCGAACCGGCCGAGCGTTACGCAAAAAGCGAGGCGAATATTCACACGCGATCCCGAATTAAATTCTCGCCGTCCATTCTCTGGCGACTTAAATGGCTCACCGGTGAATGAGTTACGCGAACGCCGAAGCCACCGGTGAAAAGATGAATCGAAATTCCCCTATCAATCTTGCGCTGCCGCGGTTTATCGTGTCCGTGCAGGCACGTCTGTATCCCCTCGATTACGGTTGTCACGCGTTCGCCAACTGGACGCATAATATCCCCGTTAAACGCGCCACGCCGCGCGTGTTAACCCTTTCGTCTCTTTTTTTTCCCCGCGGTGATGGGGAGGCGACTTTGACGCGGCACTGGCAACAAATCAGCATTAACAAAGAATGCTCTCGCGCTCGTTTCGACCCGGCTGCGATTCAGTGCGCCCAGTCAATTGCTGGGCGCCGTAAAACGGCGAGCGCGTGGAATGTTTAAACGGCGCACAGCTTCGAATAGTCGGGAACTATTATTCTGCGAAACGAGACAGGTAGCGCGAAATCTCTCGTTACCGAGCGAACCTGCTAGGAATTCTAGCTCCCACGGGCACGCTCCGGCTGAACGGAAATACACCTTTCGCTTGGAAACATCGTTGCCGGTTATTGTTCGGTGACTCGGTTTTAACGGCAACGTTAATCTCGATCATCGAACGTTTAGGTTTAATTAAATCGTAAGGGGAAGAGTGGGAATGGCGCGCCTGCGAAATCGGTCAAAGGGAAACTCTTTCGACGACATCTTTTTGTCGGTGGTCAAACGTATTTCTGGAGAAAAGAGAGATTCTAAACATTCTCTTAATCGTTCCCTTTAAGCGGCTTCTTTTTGTTTTTGGTCAGACGCGCTTCTGGACCTCTTGGAGACCTCTTCTTAGCTGTTTCGTTTAAGCAATTTCTTTCTCGGTCAAACGTGTTTCTGGACCAAAAGTAATCTTTGGACGGTTCCCTGGCTCTTCTTGATTGCTTTGCTTAAACAGCTTCTCTCTTGAGAATTGCTCGAGAGCGCGATAAGATTACGCGCGACTGCGGAGAGACGTGAAAAAGATCAAGAGCTTCTTTGACCAAATTCGCGGCAGGACAGATGCAAGGATGCTCGTACTTGTTCGCATCGGCGACGCACGTGGTCATTTTCAAGCTCCTCGAAGGAGCATCTTGACCTTTCGCAAGACGCCACGCGTACGTGCAATCGCCATCGACACAGGCCACCAGACGCAGCAGCGAGGAATCGTTGGAACTTGCGGAGACTAGCTTCTAATAGATTACACCTGACGCCTTGTTTCAACTCGAAAAATTCATTCGGGGCGTGCACGGCACGAAGGAGGAAACATTCGCGAGATGACGAATCGTAGTCCCCTAAGGGGCCGCTTTCGTTACTGCGCGAAGTGATTAATAGCCCCGTAATTAAGGCGTAGTCCTTTGCAGGAACGGCGCCGTTTATTCCCGGAATTCGCTACGCTTTTTTACGAAACGATGCAGCGAAAAATTGAACGCGTCACGCGTCGTCGTATATCACGTGCTAGGCTCGCACCGGGGAAATCAACGGCAAGCGTGAAAGTTTGAAGCCACGTTTTCCGAGGACTTACGTGATCCGATGTCCTGCGTGGCCGGTCCACCCGGGAACGTTACGAAAGACCGGAAACTCTCTCTCTCTCGAGAAGCGTTAAATTTCCAGCCGACTCCATCGTCGACCATCTCCAGAGGGTTGCGAGTGAAATTCCATAAGGATACGCATCGAAAATGCGAGCGAAACCCATCGAAAGGAAGCGAGAACGGTGACGGGACGGAGGAGCGAGTAGCGCGAGTCAACGATTGGTCGGACAGCACAGGGCCGAGCGAACGGCACGGTGTTTGGGAAAGTACTCTCGACCAGCGACAGACGCGACGTTATTATCGAGGGTTTCAGTCACGAAAAAGGCATCGAACGGAGGAAATCCATTTCCTGGCGAGGGAAAAAAAAGGAGAGGGCACCTTGGTTCGGAAAACGGTCTCACTCACTCGGCGGAACGTCGCGTCGATTCCGACAAGAAACGGGTTCCACTTAAGACGGTGAAACGGCACAAAAGAAACTCGAGCACTCGCTCCGGACCGAGTTCACCCTCTGGAGACATTCGAATAGCTGACGATTGTCGCGGAATCGTCCAACGGTCCCCGCCATTTTTCCCATAATCACTGAGAAACTACCGGCGGGCGGAACGTTCCCCGTGTGCGTGGCTCGAGCGAATCCCTTCTCCTTCTTTTTTCACGCGCACCTCCGACAAATTTCATTCCTCGCCTCGCTGCGAGTTGGCCGTGTGTCGACGAAAACTAGCTAACGAGCTCGGAGATCGCGGAAGGAGAAAGTGTCAATGGAGAAACGGATAGCGTGACAGGGGTTCGAGAGCAGCGAGAAGAGGATCCGAGAAGAAAAGGCGGAGAAAGAAGCAGCGAGACGAAACACGGGTGGCAGGAGAAAAAGGGGGCGAAATGTATGTTTAGAGGTGGGTTTTGAAGGAAGTGGTTTGACAGAGGGAAAAAAGTAACCGCTTGCGGACTTACGTGCTCGATGGTGGGCAGATGGGCCGTGACTGACACCCCCGGTGCCGCCACGCGCCCCTCGCGCACCGACTCTGCGATCTCTCGAGCAGCGCGCAGGCTCGAAGCCCCGCACGACCGCCACGATCAGAGCTTCTCCGGAGCTTGTCCCGACCCCCGAGAGCATCATCCGTGTCGCCCGACCGAACCAACGACCAATGTGCTCTAACGTGCATCTTCTACGTTTACGTACGCCATCATCAGGGTGAATGCCTCTCCTTTAGCTTGCCACAGCTCACACTGCGAGCTTCCGCTTCGCGCCCAAACCGTCCGCGCGTCGACACGCTCCTCTCCTCTCGCGATTGATGTCCTAATCGCAGGACGAGTACGTAGCCCTGTCTACGGGGGAGACAGGTGCCGCGTCGAGGGAAGCTCGCCCGTCCAAACGTCCCCGTATAATAGAGTCCGTCCATTCGGATGTTCCACAGTCGTCGTTTTGATAACCGTCCGGTCGAGCTAGCCGCGGAACGCAACGACCGGGCACTTGTATTTCTTCCTCGAATACCTTCGAGTGACGCGTCCCGGTGGGAATTGTTGACGCTGACAAATTCAATGGCACGGGAGCGTGCAACGTTGAAAAACAGTTAGCGCGCGGAATGGAAGGTTGAAATCCGATGGGATTGGATTCAATCCCGGGGCTCGCGACACGGAATTTCTTACGATCGGATCGTAAGTACCCCACGAGATCCCGCGACGGTAGGAAAAACGCAGCGTGGCGTCTCGGTTGGAGGATCTGGACCAGATCGATCGATCGAAACCGACGACTGACATTGCGGCTTTGCCCGGCGATTTTGCTTCGCGGGATCGGAGAGCCGGTGCACTTGACCGTGCTCTCGTTCCTCCCATTAGCTTCCGCTCGAAACCCTCCGTTGCCGAAAATATGGCGCTGACGGTAAGTGCGAGTGGCGTGCCGTTCGACGAGCACGCGAGTCGCGAACGTGGCAGCTGCATGCGAGCGACGATGCGCGATCTTTGCGTCGTTCGCGGAGGGATATCGATCGAGAGGCTCTTAGCATCGATTCGCCATGGAAAACTGGGAGCACGTAAAAAGTTTCGAGACGGGCGGGAGGAAAAAGCGTAAAGCTGGATGACGCGAGGAGGCGAGCAGTTGGCAGGTTCGTAAAAGGTACGAGGCTGGAGATATTTGCAGCTTTACAATTTCTCCTCGCGCCCTTGCCAACTTTAATTACTGTTACTAATCAACAGCCCGGCCCGCCCTCGGCTAAATCTTCCACGTAAGCGAGGGATTGTGTATGACTAAGGATCCGACGGTGCTATAATTATGGCGCCTTAAAATTTCGAGGGCCGGAGGGGAGAAGGTTGCGTATTTAACGACGCTCGGCCCGTTTCGTAACGGGGCTCGTTCCAGTTAAAACGCTCCTCCTGGCGTGGCACGTTTTTCCGCCGAGCAATTTGTCGACGTTGGATCGTGAAACTGGTTCAGATTTTCGACTCGCCGCGCCGGCTGGGAACGAGTCCTCGAGTGGCAAACGCTTTTTCTGGTCGCTGGCGAACGTCTGCCCGGATTACAAAAGGCCGAGAAGAAAAAATGAGGCGAAGGTGGATGTATCGACTGTCTGCGAAGATCGGTTGCGTTAGCGGACGCTCTCGCGCGGACTGTCTTTCTGGGCTGCTGAAGCTTTTGTGAAACTTCCTTTGGAAACTATTGACAGGTGCCACCGGCGCGTTTGCCTGACGTGCATTACACAAACCGCTTGCAAGAGCCGCGAGCCTCTCCAATGCCATTATTCCCCAACGTCCAATGAAATATCTCTCCGTTTCCTTCCCCCCCCCCCCCCCACGCCGTGCAAAAGCAACTCGAATTCACCTAAACGTCAGTTGAAATATCGGAATTTCTCCTGCGCTCCCCCCACGGCATTGTTTCGGATAAACGCGGAGGAAGTTTTAGCCGTGCCTCGGTGCATAACATTTTCCGCGCAACGAGTGCGACCGAGATTTCGCAGAAAAAATTTGTACACAGTTCTCGAGTGGACAGGGCGAGAGCTGGCGTTTCATTCGAACCTAGCAGCTCGCGCGATCTTTCCTCGACGATGGAAAGAGGCAAACGCCGTTTGGCCCACTCCACCCATCCAAGAAAGTCGCTGGTTCGCGACAAAACCGGGCTGCCGCAGCCACCAGAACTTTTGCTACGGTTTCCAATTAGCCAACAACTAAACGCCACCGACACTGACGAACTTTAAATCTGTCTGCGACAAAGTTGCGTGCTCCGAATCAATAGCAGTCGTTTATAATCCCTTGCAAACGGGGCGGATACGCGGCGTCGTTTCGCGCGCGTTTCGAAAATAAAGAGAACTTTAGGGTGATCGAAAGGAGGCGAGAGGCGTTTCTTCTATTTCTCGCGGCCGACTCGGATGCTATCTCTCGACCTTGATTGAAGAAACGTAAAGCAGATAGCACGGAGAGCATCGCGTTCTCCGAGATAATCTGACCAAAGTGCTTGCTCGTTCTCTAGCGAATCCCGGTGAATTTGCATGCACTTGGCATCAGCGCTCCGGAGAAACACCGGAGAAACGAGCAGCGAAATAAATACCTCTTTGGTCTCCGGCGTTAAATATTAACCCACTCGCAGCGACAGCCTGGCCTCGAACGCCGGAGAGAAGGATAATGCGAGACGATGATACGGTTTCAAGTGCTCGATAGACAGGAACGCTTTGCTCTTGTCGTGATCAAAATTGTATCGGGTTGCAACACGTATTCGCCCCAATTTCTTTGGCATGCTTAAGCTATAGGCACGTTGCTATCGCGTCACGTGAAGTAGCGTGTTACCTTATACGCGTGACACGATTATAATTTGTATCCTGCAAAATTCATCGGCACACGCTTCAGCAATGTCACATGAACTTGTGCAATAGCGTGCGATTTCAGATGACGCGATACCAATGCGCCCTTGCCTTTAGCGTCGCTCATTTGTAAATTCCAAAGCGAGGTTAAGCAATTGTAGCCACACGAAGAGTTCCTCTCTCGTACAATTCTTGGGACTTGCCCACGAGAAACCGATTGAAACGGAATAAATGTACGTTGCACCTCAATATTATTTCACGGTTTCCAATGCGCCCATCGTAGCTGACAAAGGCACGAGAAATTTGCTAGATTTTCTTAAGGATGCCACAGAATTACGCGCGGAAGATCCGTAAAGCTTCGATGTATCGATGCGTCGTCGATTGCGAATGGTGTAAAGCGGGGAAAGAATTGCACCGATGTCTGGCTGGAAGTACTTTGAATATTTTTCCGCGAAGGATATCTCTCGACCGATAGCGAGCTGAGCAGAAGCAAAGAACACCAAATACAACGATCGGAATACTATTCATGTAAATCGCGGGATTGTAATTAAAGTTTCATTGGCCGTTTACGAAGCGACCCGTCGAGGATGCACTCGTTATATTTTCATAACGCGTGGGCGCCATGCCGACGGGGCAACTTTCGATGACAACTTTCCCCATAAATTAGTCGCGGAGTGCCATTAAAATTTAAACGCGCGCTCGGTTAGCGGAGCAAATTTCAAGGGAACGATACAAAGATGCCCAAGGAGATGCTAACAGCGGCTGCTGATGTTCTCAGTCGATTCGCGAGAGGATTACTTCTGAACAATGGCCGGAAATATTTTTACGCCTCTGCCGATGCGCGTGTCGCGGACTCTTTCGATGGATTCCAAAATGCTTTCGCCGCTTGGAATGACCTCGTTATCCGGAGAAACAAAAATGCAACCGCCGCGTTCCCGTACGGCGCGATTCCAAACAATAAACCTTTCGCGTTACAATTTGGATAAAAGTGCCGGCCAGACTGTCTAAAAATGTTCCCCGATTTCGGAGCGAAGCAAACGTGATAAAATATGCACGGCGGATACGAGAAGTAGGTACTCGCTCACGGCTGCATTTGTTTGAACGTCCACGTAGCTCCTGCTTAACCTATTAAGGGCCAACGTTGCGTTAAAGCAACGTTTCATTTGCCGCTTATGCAAGTTTCATAAAATTGTAGAACCTAACTGCACGAGGAAAAAGGGGCGGAAAATTGTTACGCAAAATCCTGAAACGTTCTTTCGCAACCTCGGCATTAAAGCGCGACGATTTAACGATACGACTCGATTGGGAAAAAATTGCAAACGAAATGCTACGTCCACGCCCGATGATCATTAACGGATTAATTAGATTTATTTACTCAGGTCCGATTAGGTTATTCTTCGTTTTATTAATATATTAGGCGTATCAACGAGTTTTGGCACGGATCGACGAATCCAGTTTACGTTTCTCTTAAGCAAAAAGCTATAGCTTGCCTCAAAGATGCAGCAAAGTATCGCAGAACGATAGCGCATGTCTTCAAGGCGGAACAGTCGTTTAATTTTGTTTCGAGTAAATGCTGAATTGCGCCAAGGAGTAATAACAAAGTGACCTATACTTTGGCTGAAAATTTACGCCAGCCACTGTATCGATGCACGATACGCCGAACCGTATTTTAAATCTAATTAACTTGTTACAGGGTAGGCTTCTGAATATTTGTCTAATTGTTACGCTAAGGTCGTAGCTCGCAATCGAAGCATTAATATTCGGCAAGGAGCATCCCGGAGGAAGTTTGCCCGAGCCTGGGGGATGAAAAATGGCTGGCGTCCCCGTTTTCGCCAAGTAGAGCCAAGGGTAATCGGTCTCTCGATCACGCGACGTCGGCACCGCTAACGATTCTCGCTCGGTACAAGATCCCTCGAAGGTAACGCGTCTCTCTCGTAAAAGTACCCTCGAGATGGAATACGATCAACCTCGGCGCGCTACATTCTCCCCCTTAAAATCTCCACCGAAGCGGCGAAAAGGTAAACGGCTGAAAGCGATGGAATTCCGTAGAAGAGGAGCGCAAATGTATAGGCGCGCTGGTGGGGGAGGATTTCGGCAACTTGATCGCGATTCAGGCGCGGAGCAAACGGTAGAGATTCCTCGCGAATTCTAATTGACCGTTCGAACGACACCCTTGGAAATTCTATGCATGTTGAACGCGCAGCTTTCCAATAATACCGGTGCCAGCCGGGACGGAATAATGGCTCGGCGTGCTCCTCGGAATGTTCTTTCCGCTGCGCCGCCGTTCGTCGCTCGGATGTAAGGCTGCGATAAGGAACTAGCAAAAGGATAACTGCCGCTTGATTTATGGGCCGCGACTTTATCGAACGAGGCACGCGAGTCTTCGTGGCGTTTATAGAAAAATTTTTGTAGCCCCGCCAAAAGACGCCGTTGCTCGCTTTTTCTTCGTTCCCCGGTAAATCGCAACGATCAAGCCTGTATATCTGTTGAATCGTTCGGCGAAGCACGAGCCGCGAGATCATCGGTGTGTCGTGCGCTAACGCGTAGCCTTGGCACGGAAACGCTTTTTCCTGTACGCAGAAATGAATATTTGATGGCTAGGGTGGAACGCCGCGGCGACAGTAGTGTCGGGCCGGTATGGTCAGACGGTAGCGTGCCTCGTCCATCCAATCGCAATCGCGCCTGTTTTCCCCGGTATCGAACGATTTCTCGCGTTTCATCGATCGCTATCGCGCTTCGAGCCGCTTTTAGACGCCTCCAGTTCCAACGACCGATATTCGAGTGCCGGGACAGAAGTTAACGCGAGCTAAAGCGAAAGGGTTCGCAGCTCTCCGCGTGTCTGCCGCATCGATTTTGTCCAAGTCGATACGTAATGAAATATCCGCGACTCGCGTCGACGGCGTGACAGTTATTTGTATAACAGGCCTACCGAGCGCCGGGGTTCGTTGAAATCGCTAAATTATCCATGGCGAATTTCTCAGAAGCAACCCAGTCGCGCATCGTTTGGTTAGCCGGCCACGGAGCGAGCACAAAGTTGCATAATAAATTGCGTCTTCCGCGTAGCGATTAAAAAATGATTTGCCTTCCGTTTCGACGTAATCTTGCCCGCATTCGATCTCAAATTTCCTTAACTCTTCGTCTCCTCCGTTCCAAGATAACTTATTCTCGGTAGACTCTACGTTAGCACGAGGAGAAATTTATCTTTGCTTGAAAACTTAGTAAATCGCAACAGCCGAACGATGTCTGTACTCGCGGCTGTGGGTAGCCTTCGCAAAGTCGCGGAACTGTGAAACGTATCGTCGACGAATACGGCAGGAAACTGGAAGCGAGGAGATTGGAACGGTGTACGCGTCGCGCAAGTAGTACGAGTCGAGGATAGTACCGACGCTACGGGTTTACCATTAGACGGAGCTTTTAGACGGCTCTGCCGTATCGACTACGAGTGCGTCGAGCTTGCACGCGAACTTACGAAGCTTTTAAGACGAGAGAAGCTGACTTACCGACCGGAAAACTGGCTGGTCGAGCAACAGGACGACTTACCTACAAAAGAAAACGATTCGGATTAGTAATGGTCCCGTTTGAGCTTTCACGAGCTTTTTCTTGCGGCATCGCACTAGAGGGATTTCGCGTGGAACTAACGCGAGAACGACAGTAAAACGCACAAACGAAACATGCGGCCTAGCTGAATGAATGTTCATGCATCTTCGGCTTGTCATGCTGCACGCGCGCGACCAACGAAACTAACTTCCGGTAGGTAATAACCATTGGAGAGACACGGAGCAACGCGCGTCGATACGGGAGTATCGATAATCCGTCAACAAAATTTCGATCGCTCTACGTTGGATCGCGTTCGAATAGCGTGTCTCGCGATTGCAAATCTCGCGCGTCTACTTTGGAGAGAATCCGGAGAGATCCGATTAGAAAGGGTTGCGGAACGGAAACGCTACGCATTCAGTGTTGCAACTATCGCTATGGGTGTCAGATGAAAGCGGTCTATCGTGAACAATCTCGCTAACACGATTTCGCGCTGGTTACTAATTAATTACGTGAATACGGCTAAGAAGCTTTGTTTCACTCTCTACTAAACAGCGAAACAGGGCTGAACGTTTCGGCCACCTACGTAAACTAAGTGCTACTGATCCCCCGCACAGGGATCGCATTCTAGCTGAAGGAGTCTAAAAAAAAGTCTAGAGACGCCTAAGGTGTCTTTGTGCAGAGAAACTTTGGAATTTTTGCGTGGAAATTTGTACCTGCACGACTGCCGGCCCGCGATGCGCCTGTGCAATAGAAACACAAGAAAGAATGTTATACAGACAGGTAGAGATAGAATCGTAAGAGAGAATAGTATGTGAGGATGCGTGATAAGAGACAGGAAAACACCATGAGAGAAGTGAGCCAAGAGTAAACGTGTCGATCGACTGTGCGACGCATGCAGAAAGATCTTTTCTTTCTCGCGTATTTCGTTTCCCTTCTATTGTCCCTCGTATTCCTTTTGTTTCTCCATCCGCCGAGAGAGCGAAAACATCGAGAAAGTTTAACCCTTTCGCTGCTAAGACCGCGTACGATACGCTTTCGAGAATTGGACAACGGTTTATTAAAGGCATACACGTGCATTTCACTACAATACGATACTCTTTCCGATTTAATTCGCGCGACGATATTACGCTGCAATTAATTGTACAGATCGTCCAATTATACGACTGTGGATTCTTATGCAAATTCATATTTTTGTCGTCACGTTCAATGAAGCGGAACTCAAATAGAGATTCATTTGTTCCTTTAAATACAATAACGCGTGGATCGCTTTGCGTATTTTTGCAACATTATTTGCTGCTCGCGCTTCGTCGCGAATTTAAGTACCTCGTAAACGCATAAAAATCCTCAGTCCAATCGTTACAATATACACGGCTCTCGTTTCGGCAAACCCAACCCTTCTTCGCGCCTCTAAATCTTGATTTCAGAACGCGACAGCGAAAGGGTTAACCCTTGGAGCGAAACGTTTCCAATAAACTTGCAGTGGCTACGAAAGATATTCGCAAGCATCTCGATTTTATCAGACTCTGTACTTCGATTGCGAAGTGCTTCGCGTGCTAACGACAGGAAATCTAATACGCTTTGACTTAATTACGCGACGCTTAAACGCGAAAGGAAACGCAGGGACGCGGAAATATCTTTCGTAGCCAAGAAAGTTCGTCAAATCTGGACGCGAATCTCACGGTTTCGAATAACGCGTGTCGTTTTTATAGTTCGGTCTCCCTTATCCGCAATTTGGCTGGCAAGCACGCGAAAGTACGCCAAGGAAACGCGACGCGATCTTTCGAGTTTCCGATATCCTCGGCTGGAGTGCACGTTTCGCTCGTATTCACGGTAATTGGGTAAACCACGAACCTTGGCCCGCGTAGTTAGCGTTGGTATGTCGTGCTAGTGATAGCAGCCAACGCGCGCACGCGTGTTCCACTCGAGATTGGCTTGTACGCGTGATGCTGCTGCATTGTCTATTACACATCCGACCGCATGCACACGAATGCAACTGGCTGACCGCGTCGCGTCTCGTGTCGCGCGTCGCCTGGATCACCATAAATTCGAGGCAAAATATGGGCGCCGTTTAATCACCGCGGAATTTTCAAGAGCTCGTCCACGCGGACAAACAGAGTCCACCTCGTTCTTTATCGCGATGCGCGCTCTTCTGTCACGGACCAGTCATAAAAATTCACCCGGCAACGGGGAATCGCGTCGGAACGATAGAGACGAAGCGTTCTCGCGAAAGCGTTCCGTATTCTTCGGCGATCGGTCGAACAAACCCCCTAGCATTTGAATTTGCCGATCGGCGCATCATTATTCAGGCTCGCGCCCGATTGCCAATGAATGTAGCGATCAACAGGAAAGGCAATTTACTTTCAAAGCGGTCGCGTCCGCCCCGACCTCCGCCCCGATTCAGCCGTCGCCGAGATTAAAATGTAAAATCGTGCTTTTATCTGTCCCGTAGCCCGTAAACGAAGCGACTGGTCGAGTCGCGCACAGACGCAGAGGCGAGCAAGGTCGAACGGAAAAAAGAAAAAGAAAAAAAAAAACATGAAAAACACGAAAAACAAAAAGGGAAGTTGGTTCGAAAAGCGACCCTATTTCCCCGCTAACGAAAGAACTTTTTAAAACACAATCGAACGACAGGACATGCTCGATAAATATCCGCGCCCCGTGCGATAGCCCTTCTGTAACGCGATCGAGGCTGATCCAGAAAAATCTGCTTCGGATCGATCGCACGGATTTCGTTGTTCCTGATACCGTAATTACTTCCGCCCGACTACCGCTGGCTTGACTTCGTTCCATTGATTTTACCAGCCGCTTCATATCCGGGAATCACCATGGAAACCGGGGATGCCGTTTCAATGGAAAACCGAGGCAAGATACACGAAACCCATACGGGGCCATGAGATTTCCGCGCCTGGCCTCACCCACGGAGTACGAAATCTCGTTCAACGGGTCACGAGGGCGGAAGCAACGCGAGAGTAGAAGCGAAAACGACTCCGAGCTTCCCTCGAACGCGTCACCTTCGCGTTTCTCTCCGCCTCGCGTCGTCGAGGAAAACCGAGTTTTCCCTTTCCCCTGGTCGTTCCTTTGCCGGAGAAAAGGCTGGCGAAACGAAAGCCGAACGGTTTCTCGAAGAAAGAATTTCGAAACGAAAAGGCTGCCACCGGCAAAGGGAAGTCCACCAGTGGCTGCGGAAACTACGGAACATGGAAATCCTTTAGATTTGCAGGCTTTCGCGCTGGCGACACGTATTCGGAATCGACGGTGAATTTATCGCGCAACGAGTTCCCCCCGTTATTACCTTGCCGCAAGCTTTCCCGGGGCCTGGTTCACTCCGGGGAGAACACGGGACGCGGTAAGGAAGACAATGAAAATCAACCTCGAACGCGAGCTTCTTTTTGTTTACCCCGAATCCTGGAATTTATTCCTGATAAACCCCCGTTCTATGTACCGGGATTAAGCGGAAGCGCGCGATTCCTCGTATCCGCCACCCCGACCGAGGAAGATTTACCGGCAAGCTGCTCGAACGAAGCGTCGACTTGGCCGTTAGTCGAGCCACTCGCTTATTTGCGGATACGCGATCCCCTGGATCCTGCAATTTACGCGAAGGAGAACTTGAAACGGTCCTTTGTAAGCGTGATCGCATCGAATCGTTAGCAGTTCACGCGAATCAGAATCAGAATCGGAGATCGGAATCAGAATCAGACGGTTTCCCATCGAGTATGGCGTTATACGGTCTTTATTGGATCGCGCTATTGTCCAGTGGAAATTGCAAGAACGGAGTCATGGGGATCTGGGTCATTTATGTAGGGCAGCTAATGTCAGGGGTCGCGTGAGAGTTGCGGCTCTTCTCGCTTCAACCTTCGGGAGCTTTTCTCAGGCAACGTTCTCCCATGCTCGCGTTTCCGCTTTTCCGCTTCCTCCGGAATAAATATCTTGCAGGAATTTCGGCGCTTCACGGACCCGTGGTTCGATGCGTGCGACGCGACGTGCCGCGTATTCACCGTAAAGATATGTACACCTGCGCCAAGAGAAATCGCAGCCCCGTGAGGGAAGGAATATACCGCGTCCTTCGAGAGCGAAATGTTACTCGAAATAGAATTCGTTCTCGTGTCGTGGAACAGTGGTGAATAAATTGATAGGTAATTTCGAAACGAACGATACGCGAAGTGGATCGCCGGCTCTGTTACGCGGATTCGTTCTACTTGAACGCGCAGCTGGAGAAATGGCATCTTGAGAGGAATTAAGGCAGGAACGCATTTACGGTGGCAGCGAAAAGCGCTCGCACAAGGTTCAATTTTTTAACGCGATGATTTTCCGTTCGGTTCCATATTTCGATATACTGTATATATATATATATATATATATATATATATATATATATATATATATATATATTCGGTATAATCACGTTAGAGTGCTATTTCTTAATTGGAAATTTAATATACTCTTGCCGATAAGAGTTACGAAAGAAAGTAATCGTTTGCAAATATCTGTATATTCTTCGTCTTCTCGTGTACGAAGCTTGGAACTTGAAATAGCATTGCGTACGTCAATGAACAACAAGTGTATCTTATTTGCAATTCTAATTCGTGTATCATCGAAGATAAAACGTATGCAAAGTTTCGCAAACGATTACCTTCTTTCTTAACTTCTAACTAATTATTTATCACAGTGACGAGCAAATGCATTTTGCAGCCACCGTACGTTTACACGCGAGGCAAACGTGTCTCTACCTTTTAGTTTTACCCCGGAAAATGCAACCCAGCGCGGTTTCCCGTGAATATTTTACGCGGAAGTGCGTGTGAAGCGCGTGCTTATATTTTTAGCGCGGTTAAGTTGCCCGTGAATGCATAAAAATGTTGCGGGGCAGTGATAAATGACGGAGGAGCAGAGGGGAATATTGGCAGGGCAATTGAAAGGTGTGAATGAATGGCAATTACGCGCGGAAAGTGATACGATCGGCCATAAAGCCGACGTTCGTTATAAAGTCCAACCGATACAGAGTTATAGAGTTTCCTGTTGCCGAGCGTGACAGTAACCCATCCGCCGAGGCTTCGATTTCTCTTCGAGAATCGATACAATGCTAACAGCGCCGTGTATCATTTGTCCGACTTTGTCCCGGAGAAACTTCGCTAGACTCTCGCTACTTAATTATCGCCGGGCAAATAAACGAGCAACGCGCTTCGCTCAAAGCAAATTCTTCGGCTAAACGTATTAGCTTGAGCAGCGAGTAATTGCGTTCGCGTGGGAACGCTTGCAAACTAAAAGGTTTCGGGATCTAAAAGCTTGGGAATTCAAAGGCTTGGAAACTTGAAAGTATCTGGAAATTCAAACGCTCGTAGCTCCACAAATTTCGAACTCGAAGGCTTGGAATCTCGATGGTTTTCAAAGTTGAAAACTTGAAACTTCGAAAGCTCGCGAGTCTCAAAGTTTGAATACTCAAACTACTAGAAATTTGCAGGCTGGGATATTTAAATTCTCGCAAATTCGAAGTCTTGGGAATTCGTAAGTTTCAGAAACTCGAAGGTTTCGAATTCGAAAGCGCCAACTATTGAAGCAAATAATTGCTGGACACCAAAGGTGGATCGTTTCCGATAGCGCAGCGAGGAAAATCCCTAGTCCAAACAACAATTTTATGCAATAGCAATTCTCAGCGTTCTCGCGAAGAAACGCGAGCGAACTCGCTACTCAACCTAACAACCTGCTTCCATTCCGAATCGAAGGATCGCGAAAATTCAAAGAACGACGATTTCCATTGGCAGCTCTTCCTCCGATCCACCGCCTCGCTTTGCCGCTAGGAAAAAAAGCTCGTCGGAGCAGCCGTTGGTCTGAAGTGGATCCGTGTTAAACGGTGAAAAGCACGGCTCTTTCTGTTCGCGACGCGATTGATATTTCCTCGAGTGGTCCCGTTTTGTTTCTCCAACGGCGAGCGAGACCTTATACCGGCTAGATTGCTTTTCGTGACCGGCTCGCGAAAGGTCGTACATCAAAATCTCGGCTGCTTTCATCGGGGCACGTGACCGCAATTATTTAGCCGCTGGCGAAGCCTGCGCCTCGATAGGATTTTGCGTAGCTTCCGTAAGAATCGAGCTACGCCGTCTCCTGTTACCGTGACCGAACAAACTTTCCAGCCACGGGCTGCCCGGCATCGCGCAATACCTGCGACCCCGCACGAGTGTCGTCTTTCCGTTCGATTCTGCTTCCTACGCGGCCTGCCGTTTTCCCGTACCCGCAACGACGCCCTTAGTCCACTGAAAAGTGGAGCAGCCACTTTGTCAGTGTCACCGGTCGCACATAACGTTGCGCGGCTAGATATTTATCTAGCTCCCACTCGATATAAACGGCCAGAGAAGTCTGCCGTTAATATCGCCTCTGTCCTTCCGCCCTTTCACTCGTTACGACGGACGGTTCCTTGTAACACGCGCTGCCCGTGGCTTCGCAAGATCTCCACCGTGGTACTCGGTTTAACCGTTTCGCCGATGGGGGGCGACTAGAGGTGCTTAATTTGCACGCAATGCGCTGATGCACGTTGATTAACCCATTTGCCTTGTAATGGCAAGCGTGGCCCAAATGATTAGATTGCGGATGTTTATGCATTTATGGGGAATTTGAATCCCCAAACAAATGCAATATGCACGTAAGATATAAAAGTATGTATTTATAATGTTCAAAGGGAAGTGGATATTATTTTATTGGAAGGGTGAAATCACCCTCTATTTAAGTCTCGTTTCTTTAACTTTGTCAACAAAGATACGAATATGCGTAAAAATTCGCAGCCCAACGATTACTCCCTACATTTCTAACGAACTACAATTTCAACTGTAATCGTATCGTCGAACTGCGAGACCGAAGTTCGTCGAATACGAATTACGCGTAATATTTCAACGTTCTGTGCGAAACACGGTGTTGAAGCAATAAATATCGAGCTTGAACTTTGCAGCGAGGGAAAAACTGATAAGGCAAGGGAGAAACTTCGGTTATCAGAAGCGCTATTCGTGTCTCGAAGTACTTGGAATTCTTTGCCACCGGAAGAATAGGAAAGAAACGCAAGAGAAGTGTGAATCTAATGCGATGCAATTCAACTTCTCGACTTCTCCGCGCTCCCCGAGCAAAATTCGCCGCGGCGACGGAACGTTTCGAGCAGCGCAACCTCTGCTATTTTGTTAATTGCTGACTTTTTCACACCGATTAACCCATTGGCGACGGAACCTAGTAACGTTGAACGGATTCTCGTTCAACTACTAACCCTCCGTGGATGGAACTTAAAGAACCAACAGTAGGGTCTATCGACGAAGTTAATTGCAACTTCTTGGCCAACTTCTTCTATTAGAACAACGTCTTCGCGACGTCGTGTGTCTCGAGTGGCAAACTTGACTATTTTTTCTAGCGGAGCAATGTGTTAGGTGTACCAGTAACTAATCCGCTATTTGCAAATGGATCGTTGAATTTGTTTTATCGAATGGTGAAGCATTTCTCGGGGTAGGAATTCGTAGCTGGTCTAAACAATTTCGTAAAGTATTACAGAGTAATAGCGATTGTATTTAAGATAGGATAGGCGTTCGATTTCCTTTAAAAACGAAGATTAAATTCAACGAACTAAGTGGACTAACGTGTTGCAAGGATGCAACCATTTTATATAACGAGATCGAACCTAAACCCATGCAAATTGTTTCACCTTTCCCTATTACGTTTATAGAACGTCGAGCAGGAGTAAGTCGTACATTTCAGTCCGACGGCTCTGAATTAAATCGTAAACTAAGGGATTAAGGGCCGATATTTATCCAAAAAGATAGAAATGTTCGAAAGATGCCACTACAATCGTTCCAAGAAACGCTTCGCGATAGACGACTACAGTTGCCCGTGGTAGTGAAAGGGTTAAGCCCGCAATCCAGATTCAAAGCGTATCTCTATTGTTACGAAACCCCGCGTCGCGTCGTGTGTTAGACGGTGAACGGAAGTTTGTTAAGTCCGGTGGGAACCGAGCTGAAGGTACAAGCGAGGTATTCCTGAAACGACGAAGCCTGCATTTAATTACAAGACTCGGGATTTGGCGGATGTTAGCGGGAAGACTTGGCCGTTTCCGCGGCATTAACGGGCCCCGTTGTATCGTGCACGCATCGAGAGACGTTTCCCGTATGGAGATACGTCTGGCAACGTTAATCAACGAGCATTCTCTCTCTCTCTCTCTCCCTCTGCGAGGTTTAATTCGTCCGACATCGCCATCCGTGAAAGCTTGCCGGGATATTTCGAGGGCTTAGCGAAAGAACGGCTGAAAGTTGATAATCTCTTTGATGGCGGACCGCGAGAGAAACTTTCGCAAGGGATAGAAGCGAAGGGCGTGTACGCGTGACTACGAGAAATTTCATATAATCGAATACGATCACGTAGTCGACACGTGCGAACTGGTTTCCCTTAGCAACCGCCCAGTCGCGTCGCTTTCTCGCTACGGAGGCTTGATAACTCGCTGAAACTTCATTACAAATACGACGGCAAATGAGATTTAGCCGCCTCGTAGCCTTTGCTGCGAGTCTTTGCGACTTCGAGCAAGAAGAGGACAGTCCCGGGTGGAGCTCATCGATTTTCATGAAATTTCTTAGGGAAATAGAAACGGCAGTTCACCCAAGGCAACCCTCGAAGAAGAAATCCGCGAAGGGAGGATATTCGTGGTGCGCCAGTTCGAAACTTCAGACTTTATTTCAATTGGCGAATTGTTCGATCGCAATTGGCAAAGGCGGCGAAGTAGACTATTCACGGTACGCCTTCGTCCGTAAATCATTCGACGGCTTGATAGTTTTTAACGAAACGATCGTTTAATTAGAGCTACGTTTGCTTACCGAAGAGAGAGAGTATCGCTTAACCATTTCGCGTTCAGATTTTTCTTCGATTCGCCGACAGAAGTGACCAAACTTTGTAGTCGCTTGCAATAAATTCACAATTACTCCAGTCTCCTTGTCTACCAGTAACAATGACGAGCAATTATATAGCGAGGCACGTCTGCTGTTTCGCTGGTAAATAATTAGCGAACGGTAGCTTCGCTTTGGAAGTGTAACTAAATTTTTCTTTACTCCGAATTCATCAAGGGTGGAATAAAATCGTGAACGGGAGTGTAAGTGGATTCGTTGGTCGGATCGGAAGTCGAAGCTGAAGCCTCGTCGTTCGACTAATGACCGCGCAATTAATGCGCCTAATGATCTTTTCCAATTCTGTCGCCTCTTTTCGACCACTTGAACGACGAAGCAACTCACCCACGGCGTGCAACGTAATTAACAGCGATTACACGTTGCTCGTTTCCCGCTGCTTGAGCAACGAAAAACGCAGAATTTCGGGTGAAAAATTCGCCGACTAACTCGCTGCCTCGTTAAAAAGTTTCGAATACACCCGCAGACATTTGTTATCTCGGCGACGGGAAGTTGGCGAAAGTTCGCCGGGATATTCGCAACGTTTAAGGAGGATTTAATTTTCGTTCGGATGTTGTTTCTCTTTCGGGGAAGACTGAGCTCTGCAGGATCTTGCTGGTAGCCCGGTGGCAAGCTACGCGGAGAGCAAATATTACGTCTAACTTCGCCGATGGGGATCGTGTATATTTAAAGAGGACGGACAATCCTAAGTCTATCAACTTACAACCACTTGAGCGGCAAAACTAGCGGAAATTCCGCGAACGCAAATGTTTAGCCAGCGTTTTCTTGGCGGATCTGGCGAAACCAGATAATATTCCCTCGTCGATTATTCCATTCAACCGTTCGCAACGTATCGCTATCGATTATCGATGGACTACGAATTTTTATGCAAATCCGTGCCTCTACAAACTCAATTAACCCTTTCACGGAGCAACAAAGTGACGAAGAATGGGGCAAAAAACGAGACACGAAGCGGAGAAAGTTTCCTTTCCCTGCTTCAACGTTTTCTGCACATCCGTCCACAATCCACCGAATATTTAATAAAGGGTGTATAAGATAACACTCATATTAGACGTGCGATGTACATCTGTGCGACAGGAGAGGCTTCGAGCTTTAAATGGAGCGCAAGTCGATCGTCGTACGATGCTTGTTTGCAAAGTTACAGCAGCTCGAATATCCACGCGTCTTTCATCAGAATTTGTTGATCCTGTAATATTGGTCACGAATTCCGTACATCTTTGCGAGCACAAAATTCCCATAAGCGCATAAATACTCGTAGTCCAGCAATTAAATTTCCTTTATCCTACTTTCCACTCTATTTCCCCCCTTCAAATTCGTCCGGCGAGAGACAGAGAGAGAGGGAGAGAGCAGTGCACCATTTCCGATCCGTCTAATTAATCCCTCCCATGCCGATGATCGATTCGACGGCATGCCGGTGAAGGACAACGTTTAATTAAAATATTATTGCCGATTCCGCATCGCGGCGGGAATGTAAAATAAGATCGATCCTTTGAAGAACTCGGGAAATGAGTGTACAAAAAAAATTCACCGGTCCGTTGGTGGTTCGTTTTTTTTTTTTTATCGGAGCTCGAGAAACTGGGGGACAGGTGGTTCCATTAATCAGCATGGCGGCTCGCGGAGGTCGGCGTCGCCGCGGGGAAATTAATTTTTCCTCGCATCGCGAGCGTTCCATCGATAAAACGAGATCCCGTCCGGTGAATCCGGTGGAAACGAGACGATCGTTTAGCCGGATAATTCGATCCTCGGTGGCCGGAAATAAAGCACGGCGCCAGTTAGCCGCGGAACGCCAAGGATTCGAGTAGGACGCTGAAAATGTGAGAGATCGCGCGATATAGGCCTAGCAACAGGTGGGCTGCACTTTAGGCCGCATACACAAGCAACACGCAGTTACACGAACCTCTCTCTCTCTCTCTCTCTCTCTCTCTCTCTCTCTCTCTCTCTTTCTCTGCCGAGAGATTCTTATAGCCGGGCTTTCCAGCCTGCTCATCGCCTCGCCTCGCCTCGCCTCGCCTCGACGCGCTTTTTTTCCCCTCCGCAACGCGTTCCTACGTCCATTAACGTCCTGTTCGTTTTTCCATCCCTCCACCCGGAGTATTCCGCCGTATCAGTGAAGGCTAATTGCCAGATCAATTAAGAGATTGTCCATTTTCATTGCCGATCGTCCAAGTTTCTTTGTATCTCCGGAGGGTGCTTGGCAATTTGTCCGAGGACGTTCGGTAAATTATTTCAACGATTACTGTTTGACCCATTGACTTGCGAATCTTTCCGCGGCTACGCTTACGAACTTTGCTGCTTCAATTTCATCCCAGATGCGAGACACTCGAATACTGTACGCTACGGGTATTCGTTGTGATAATTGTTAAAGACTTAAGAGAAGACTTGGAAATACTGCGTATATTCATTCTATTTAGGCTACAGTTTGCGACACGAATGTTAGTCGTGGTTACAAGGCAAGGGGTTAACGCGTAGATACTTCCTCGATAGTAAAAGTAGAGTAGACCGTGGCAAATCGAACTAGAATAAGAACTCAATTCCTATTTGTTACACCGTCGCAGAAACAAACATTTTAATCTCATGCATTGTAATCCAATAGCCCGTCAATTGTTTGTCAATCGAACCCTTGTTTTGATCCGATTTGCCTGGCGTCTTCCCTGTCTCTACGATAATTGCAACGAGGCTTGCATGCAGATAAGGTCATTGAAATGCTCCATGCGAAACTTTCGCGGTAGATTTGCCGGGCAAAGTTTCTTAGCCGTGTCGCTGAGGTAATTTTCGAGCCTTGCTTTACATCTGCTGCACAGTCGTTCAATTTCCCCAGTCGCTGATCCGATCCAATGATCCTGGCTTATTTCGTCGTTAGCTGTGCACCGTGACGCGTTGGTCGCAGCTTCGAACGCGACGGGATCGCGTCGCTTCGAATTTTTACAACGCCGATTTCGCTGAATTTCCCCGATACACGTTCACGCGACGTTTTCATTTTCCCTTTTATCTGCTCGCCCGCGTCAAGGCGAGTCCGCGTAGGCCTTGCATTTTGCAGAAGGTGCTCGCAACTTGTTCGTTGTAACTTGTTCTTGACACAATTCCGCGGCAAAGTGGCAGACGCGAGTTACAACCGTGCGCCACGTGCCCCGTGTACGTTGCATAGATGTATAATTAAAAGCGCGGACAAAGAAAGAACGATCGACGGCGGAGATTCGAAGACAGGAAAAGGCGAGGAAAACCTTGACATCCTGCCGCTGGCAAACGGCGAGTAGCCATGCGAAAAGCTAACGAGCGTAATGGCTCCTCGTAGCTGTAATTTTCAAACGTTGCCCCAAACGAGTCCGAAGCGTGGCAAGTGTCGCGCGAATAATTTTCGAATTCCCAACGGCGGACGGACTGGGAGGGGGGGGGGGGGGGGGGGGATAATTTCTTTCTTCGCGAACCTTTCGCCCCATGAATATTAATCTTCGATATTCGCCACGGGAGGCCGCGTGCGCTACGATAGCGCCGCACCTTTAATTACGCCGTTGTTGCATGCAAATTCGGTTCGAAACGCGTGCAACAGAAGCTGCTGTGGTATTAAAACGCGTGGCAATTTAAATGCGGAACGATAGCAGGCCACCGTGCAGCCGGCTTCTGGCCGCCTCCTCACGGATCCGTCGAGCGGAGAGGCGGAAATTAGACTCGACGGTCGGAAAAATTGATATCCGCTCAGGATATAGAAGGAGGGTGGGCCGATTTTAAATTGCGACTCGTCCCCGGCGTCCTCCGTGCTTCCATTTGTAACCGCGAAAGTGAGTAATTCAACGGGATGCGCGGGGAAGCTTGTGAATTGCGAGCAGGCGCCGCGACAGTAGTTAATAAGCCGCATCGTCAGGTTTAAAGCTCTTGGGAGATAACCGGCGGACGCGTTGCCGTGCACCGTTAACGAGTACGTGCCCCAGGCCTTGTCTCTCTTTATATTTCCCCGTTGCCCAGCGTACTCTCTTTCCCTCTCTCTCTCTCTCTCTCCACCTTGCTGCTTACCAACAGCCGATGTCTCAAAACAGACTCGGAGGAATTTATGCCGCAATTCCGCTGCCCGTTAGCCAGCTTAATTAAGCTAATGGAAATGCAAGGACTTGGCGCGACAGGATGGTTCGCGTGTTCCCCGACACACGTCGACGCGTTGCGCCATTTAAACTTCCACGCTCATCCTCCGACGCGTGTTCGTTTGATCCGCGCGTTTCGCCGTTCGATGCATTTCCGAGGTAATCGTGGAAGACAGTAAGTCTAGGAAGAGATCGCTCGTCGTACGTCTAAGGTCCAAGTGTACCGACGAGTCGAGCACGAGTAGAGGTAAAACGAAACGAATCGTGTATCGTAGATTGAACGAAACGAGAGGTGAAAGAAACGGTATACCAACGTTGCATTGCCAACGTTTGTTACTTCTTAGGTCGTTGTAAAGTTGTTGGCGACGAATTTTTGAGGATTCGCGAACGAGGTTGCTGAACGACAGCGTATCGTTTGTTTCGATTCTAACTACTTTTAACCGATATCAGGCGTACCAGGAAGTAATCCACTGTGGTCTGATTTTGCACCTTCGCTACTACAATACCGGTTAATTTGTAAAGCTAAAATCGATCGGCTTGCGTTCAAAACGAAGCTCCAAGTTGTCTCCACGAGTAGGAATAGTAATTTGAATCTAAACCACTCTCGCTTGTTAAACGAATAGTGGACTACTTATTGGTACACCTAACGTTGGTACACGTTTCGTTTCTTCAACTTGGAGAAAAATTTCAGAAGCTTCCGGAAAGGACTGATTAAGGATGGAGGATATTCCTCCGCTTGTGAAAAGGTAACAAATGAGTCAGTCCGTGGTTGTTCGGCGACTAATAAGCAGCTCGTAAAATATACGACGTCGAAGTAACGGCGTCGATCGTTTGAAATTATTCTACCATCTACCTCCTTTTCTCTAAATTCGTAAGATATCGAGGAACGGTGGACCCTTGGATAGCGTCGCTTGGGCGATCACCACTGGCGTAAATCAGTGGCACGGAAAATGGAGATTGCAAAGCGTCGATCGCGTTCGACGTTGGAGAATTTGGAATCCGGCGCGGTGGCCAATTAAAGCGGCGCTTTCGAAACGTTCGCGCTTGGGATTCGACGGATGAAAATAAATTCCATGAAAGGTAAACTTCTTCGCGCGTCGAAATGATCACGCTTCCACGCTTTCGATCTCCGCTCGCGTTCCACGGCTATTTCATTTTTAATACATTTCGTGTATCCGCCGCCGACTCGATGAATTATTAATTTCCAAAGAGCCGGAGTGGCGATAAAAAGCACGAGGCTATGAAACGGGCAAGTGCGCGGCTCCTCGAGTAATCGAAGGCATTCCGAGTCCGGCCAGGGGATGTTTTCCAGCTCCCTGCGCGTCGATTGCTTTTCCTTTCTCCGCGATTTCGCTTCGATAAAAGCTAGCGAACGCAATAATTTCTATTATTCGATCAGCATCGATCTGCCGTCGGAGTAAGAGAAAGGCCGGGAGCTAGGCTTCCCCCGGTGTTCGGGGGGAAGAAACGAGGAGAAGAAAAGGAAAAAAGGAGAATTGGAACGAAGGAGAGGTTGATTGGTTCGCAGGCGAAAGAGTCACCCACGCTGCATTACCGAGAATTGAATTTCGGTCCCGGGGGCAAAGAATACGTCGAACGACGTGCACACCCGAAGGAGAAACGGCTCACCGCGGCCGCTTTTAAAGGTACACGCGAGCTACGTACGCTCATCCGACGCGCGGCCTGCTGCCCCTGCACCGTCCAAAGATTTACGGGCTGACGGCGAGGTAATCCTTGAGCCGCAAAAATAAAGCGTCGATTTATCGCTCTGCTAGGGACGAGCGCGTTCGATCGAACACGGGGTATCATTCTCAGCCGTTTAATGGTTGCGAATCCAGACGCCCCGTTTTCATACGTTTCGCGTTTATTGCGTCGTCGTCGCTCGCGTTTAACTCGGCCGCGTTATCGTTGATTTATTATTACAATCGCCTCGCCGATGGAACAGATTGCGCGATGATTTAATCCTATCGACGCATCCGTGGGGCAATTGAAAGGCACATTTGGACAGACGCGACGCCGCGCCGCGCCGCGCCGCGCCGCGGACGCTGGCGATTATTGTTCGACGAAGGCCGCGAGGGTAGAGATAAAGTTGTCGGAATTGTCGGAGGAGAGGAGAAAGCGCGGCGGACGTTTCGACTCGGTGTACATACAAAGGAAACGATAGCTGGAACGTTTACTTTAACGAGGAAATCCTATTACCGAGAAGAGGTGAATTACGAGGGAAAAGGCGGACGTCGGATTTAAAAGGAGTTACGTACATGTATAGATGGACGGATAAATTGGATGTAAAACAAGATCGTCGAAGTCGGGAAATGTTTAGCGAATTTAATTGGGTTTGTATGATACATCGGGGCACGATCAGCTGCAAAGAGGATCTCACCGGGCCTGAGAGGCAGCAAATAAGGCCATTAATAATTCTAAACTCGATATCGTGTACGACCGCGATCGCGACGTTGCTTTTTCGCTCGCCGAACATATCGGAATGGAAGTTACTCGCCCCGAGAGTATTCTAACTGCTCTATCGACAGCTGCTTTTTTCATTAATTTGCTTCGGGGATCCTGAAGCTGCACGCGTGGCTCGGTCGGCGCGATTTTACCTCGATTAACCCTGCTACGGTCTTTGGGTCGTTTGCGATCCAATCGTGTTTCCCCTTTTTCGAAAACTTTCTCGATTGCAATGGGGATACAACGAGATTGCCGTTAATGCGCGTAATTCGGTCTGCAAATTTCGGAGACCGTGGCAGGGTTAACCCTTTGCCTTACGATCTGTTTGGCTACCTACAACCCCTCGATAAGTATTAGGACATCTGACGGAAATGCTACCGATCTTTGAATTGCTGCAACTTTGCGAAAAGTAAACTAACGGTAACCGTCGCTGGTTCATTTTAAAGATTGAATCCTCTACTTCTACATCGCTGAGTTGAATTCCATCGGAAATCCTTTTGCAGCAAGAAACAAGTAGAAGAATGAAGTTGGGGTCTTCCAAGAAAGTTGGAGAAATTCAAGCTGCTCCCAAATGTTTAACAAAATTTACACGCAACGAAAACCACCGCGACATTTGAAGACTGAAGACTCTTCTTCGCAATGACCTCCTGAAATTTGTCGTACGATTTTTTCTTTCCACGTTATTCCACTAAAAGAAAGGTGCTGGCGTTAGCTAACCATCGCTTTCGCATCGTATCGCGCGTAACTCGTTTGAATACCGTGAGCAATTTTTATTCGACGACCTCTAATCTTACAACGCGAAGGATGACGTGGAGTTCGAGCAAAATGTCATCCATAATAGTATTCGTTTTCGGTGGATCCACGGCAGAGTTCGCAGAGGAGGCGCGACTGGTCGGTGGAAGGCAGGGGGTTAATTAACGAATGGCACGGCAGAAAAGTTGATGCGAGTGAATTTGCGAAGTTGATCGAGGCAAAGGGTCAAACTGTCAGCGAGCTTCTCACGGATGATCGGTTTTCTAGGCCAGCAGCACCGTGAACACGGTTTCCCGATGCTTTCCAACGCGTGCACGTTTGAAAGCCGCGGACCGCAGTTTGCAGAAACACGTGCGTTTATACGCCCTTTGATTTCCGAAAGATCAATTACCGTTTAAACGCCCCACCCTCTGACCTTTCGCTCCTCGAGAATTCCTCCGGCAACCCCCACCCTGCCCCCGTCGCGCGTCCTGACGTTTTAACGGCGCCGCCATGGTAAACTAACGATGCACGAGATGCGAGGCGATATTTCTTAATACCCACGTTTCCGGTTTTAATGGCCGGCGACGTGCTTCCAGCTACCAGCATCCAGCTTCCAGGCGACACTCGCGTCCTCTTTTCGCGCTCGTTTGTCATAACGAGTCTCTGAAAAAAAAATAGCTGCCGCGAAATTCCCTCGAAAGATCGTTACTGCGACCGGTAACGTTGTTTTCCCCGATACGGAACAGCGATTCGTGTATTCGGGAAACAGAGCGTCGCGCGCGGAAACGACGCGCGGTGAGTTCCGAACGCGAAAAAGCTGGTCAACCATTAAAAGCGTCGGAAAACATTAAGAGACCTTCTACAAAATGGCGCACGTACGCGTCCCATAGATTTTGTTTAGCGCAACGTATGCAGCTTGCGTTCCTAGTATCCGGAAAACTATTTTCTTACACGCGTCGACCGAAATCCGATAGCGATCCAGTACGCGTATTCAGAATCTCGAGCTACGTCACAGTGCTTCGTCAAGTAAAAATAGATGCTCGTCGATCAAATGGAAGCTCCCCCGAGAGCCGCTCGGCAAATATTAGAAACTCTTTTCATACGCGATCCCTCGTTTCGCGCAACTTTATCGAAGCTCACGTATATCTCGCGAGAGTCGTACTTTCGGCTCTCTCCTTTTCGACGAGGATCACGACTTTCATCGCCCCCGTGCACGCTGGAATATTCTCGGAACGTCGACGCCGATCGTCGAGCGATCGCGAAAGGAATTTCATATACAAGTGGGATCTTCCTTTCCGGTCTCGCCAAAGACCTGGCAAATCCAGAAACTTCAAAGAGAAAGAAGAATATTCCTTGATAAAAATCAGCCCACGGAGAGACTACGCGTCTTTCTCTTTCCGTGTACAGGATGCTGCACGTAGAAATCGACAAATTTCGCCAACACGCTTTCGAAGTCCTTTCGAGAAAGAAGCGTTAGATACGCTGTGGGTCGATCCGTTTTTGTAATCGAGATACGAAAGGGGAAATAGCATTTGTAAACCGTAAGCAATCAGATGCATTCAAGCTACTAACTTTTAGCGACAATTGTTCGCTAAAAACAAATATTTTGCACTGGTTCGCGCTAATCTAAACGAACTATTCGCCTCTCGTGTCCGTGCATGCAAGTAGCCGTGCTTTCACGGACCTCGTCCATTCGGTATTAACCCTTTCGTTGCGAACAATTGGACAATCATTCGTTAAGAGCACACGTATTGTTTCTCTATAGTGGATTACCGCATCTGTCTTCATTTGTACCATAAAATTAGGACCACACGTGACAATACAAAGCTACTGGACGTTTATATTTGTCTTACTTTCGTATTAAGAAAAACCGTTCCCCATCCATGGTTTCAATTTTGAGTTAGAAGAAGCCGTAGCGAAAAGGTTAACGAGATCATTATTGACGGCAAAAATAGCCTCCTTTGATACCGCTATCAATACATCACGGGTATCTGATTTTTCATCTGCCTACACGCCCTCGATTTCGCGCAACCCCGGTATAATAAGAAAATATAAGAAAACGTATAGCTCGATCGGTATCGAAATAGCGTCCTAACTCTACGCCTATCGGTATTTTTATCTATACCTAAAAACCAAAGACGAATTGAGCCACGGCGTATCCAATATTTTTTGCTCGCAGATAATTGCCAAACGCGTCGGCGAAGTTTATCTCGGTTCCGATCCGGAGCAGCCTGTGCTATTGTAGGACAGCACGCGGGCGTTTAGTATCGCAGGCTGCGAAAGGTCGCAAAGGATACGCAGCGAATGGAAGATCGCGGTACCATTTTCTTCGTACGTGCCTTACATGATTTCCAGTCGGAGATCGTCGCGCGAACGTCTCTCTCGAAGGCGTGTTAAGCTTGGGAAAGTTCCCCGAGAGCTATGGCTTCTCCGAAAAGAAAAAAAAGAAAAAAACGACTCCACCGTATTCGAAAGATAGGAGGAGCGCGGTCACGGAAAAAGAGGAGGATTTTACGGGGCGGGCCTGGATTTACAACCACCTAAGTCCCTCCGCGTTATCGTGGATCTCGCTCGCCAATTTCACAGCCGCGCATTTGGAAAACGTCCTCGTTCCCTTCGGAAAGCGTTACGAAAGTGGACGAAATTCAGCGGTTTCACGGTTATATTCTAGTCACGAAGAAGCGGCGTGTGAATAACAGTTAAGCCGGAGGGATGAAACAAGCGGAGGAACGGTTTACGAATTTTTTTTCCCCCGCGCGTTGTTTTTTCCCCTCATAAGCGATAAACGATCGCGCGGAGTAATCCGAATCGGAGATCGACGGGGCTGGGCAATCGGATTACATTGCTGCGTGACCGAATGCGAATTCGCAGCTTCGCTGTCCGCGTTTCACGAGCATCAACGTTCGCCGCGAATTCGAGCGCGAAAATGGAGTTCGTATGCCGGTCACGTTTCCCCCCGCAAGATTTTTGCGAACGATTAATTCGCGGAAGAAGAAAGAAACCCCGAAACGTTTCCCTGGGCGTCCCTTTTGGCGCGACTCGGAGGAAAATGTTCGACAAAGCGCTTTCGATCGGCTTTAAGAGAAGGTGTACGCCGCGATCAATTAACCTGCACGTTAATTGCATCGTGTTCGCGCCTTAGACGGTCAACGTTATCCGTGAACAGTGGCGGAAGGGTGGACAGGAGAGGCAAACGCGTGCGTTCGTCTCCTCTCGGAGCCCGCGTCCCCGAAGAGGAAATGAAATTACGCCAGTTTAAAAGTTGCCCCCGTGCCGACGGTAAACTTTCCAAATTAGTGCGAAATTCTGCGCTCTGCGCGCGATTAACCGCGCGTTTCCAACGTGTCTGGCCTTGTTTCGCCAAGAATAAAGAGTCGCGACGTATCCTGCGGCGAATATCCTGCGGAATATTCAACGGCATCGACGTTAAACTCCGGGCTCTTGAAACTAATTTAACCGAGGTGCATGCTGCTTCTACGCGGCGAACGGAGAGGAGACGGAAGCAGCGTCGAAACTAGTCTGCTCGTCGATTGGAAAATGGTATTCGGTGGAAAGCAAGGGGGATCGAGGTAACGGGGGCAAACAAGAATCGCGGGCGACTATGGCTTTCGCTAAGCACGAGTATCCTGTTTTCCCGAAGAAATGAGAAAACTTCTATGGCAAGTTAGCCGCGTTTCCCCGCGAGATACCGGCGAACACGACGAGAAATGCTAAAAGGATTTTCGAGATGCCTCTGCGCTCTTATCGACTTTCCTCCGGTTCCCCTTTCTCCCCCGCGAAATTTTGCGACCCCATCCCGCGTTTCCGTGGAACGCGCGAACGTATATTACGCGGGGCGTATTCCCAGCGAAATGAAAAGCCGCCAGTGTTTTAGCAAATGAGGAAAAACAAAGGACGTCTTTGGGCTGGCGTCCAACTACGTCTCTTCGAGGAAATAAATACAAATTTCGAGGAACCATTTGCCCGTTTTTCCGCACGATTCGATTCGCGTGTGCGACGCGGTTTTTCGAGCGGCCAGAGTTTAGCTCCGCCTCGGAACATTGCCGCGAAAAACGGACGGGGAAAGCACGCGAGGGAGGAGTATCTTTGCATTTTGGATTGCCTGTAATACGCCCGGAGATGTCCCTTTGTCGTATCGCTGCATTCTCGATGGGGGCCGGCAGGTCGAAACGAAGTTTTACGGGCGCTCGCGAGGGAACCCTCTTCGTATTACGCGAGCGTCACGTGGAAATAATGGTCTCCCATGGAAAATATCTACCTAATGCTCCCCGTCGAGGATTCGGCCCGTCGAACTCGAACCGAGACGCCACGGAAAATGGAGGGTGAACAGAAAATTTGAACGCGATTACGGGTAACGTAGTTTCTCCCGCGGAGTTCGCGACGATTCCCTCTCGAGAACAACAGGCTGGCCTAAACGAGTTTTCCTCGCCCTTTTTTTCGGTCCTTGGCCGGTCGAGATCGTCGAGGAAGAATTCCGGTTTACGACGCCATCGGGGAGCCACGAAATTATTAATTAAGGAGAACGCTAGGTAGGGAGACCTCCGCGAAAATGGAAATTACATTTTAATCCGAATCCTGCTCCGAGTTGGAGTATTCGTGGTTATTAAGGCAGCGAGGTTACGGCGGGACCAAAGTTATCGCTAGTCGAATCTCGAGCCGTCGAGTTTACGTCGTCGTATTACGCGACTGCGTTTTCCAATCTAATTGTCTATCAGGAAGACCCAAGTTTCTCCTGCGAGGATCTAAATCCAACGGAATGAAGGCTCCTTCGAGGGACAGGATTACGGGGTGCAATTCGTCGGGGAAATCCCTCGGGGATAGCTATCCGTTTTATTTCTCCAATTGCAGGGGAAATAATTGAACGGCAAATTAGATCGGCGGGCTTTCTTTTCGCCTCGAAAGCGGGGCGACTCGCGGTAGACTGAAATCTAGGGTAAACGAGACGCGTACTGTCACCTACCCGATCCCTGCCACTGTAAGCTCGTTTGTCTAAAGTGCCAACGAAACCCTAAATTGTTGTACGCGAATTCCAAGTGCAGCGAACGTAATGAAATAAAGCAACGCTAAACAATCTTTGTCGTTGTTTTATATAAAACGGATAAAAGAATGCGCGTCGATTAGAGGAGCGAGAACGACGACTGTTCTACTATCAAGGGGAAAGTTAAAGTACTAAAGGGAAGGTTTTTATCGTAATAGTTGAGTTACAGATATAAGGAAAGATCACTTTTTTTGGGTTCTATAAGCTTCTTCGTGGAATGTACGAACTATCGTAGCTTAATTCGAGGTTTTCAATAAATGTTTCTGTCGGGCGACAGTAAATGAATAGAAAAGGGGTTTTCCTTAAAGAAGAATAGGGGTTTTAAGGGTCTTATTGTTTCGTTTCTTACAGTAGGAACACCGGATCGTACCAGACAAGAAAAGAGACGCGTGATTTTGATAGATAAGCAATAAAAATAGTCGATCATTCGGGTGGCAGTAGTTGGATCATTTACCGTATGCCCGATTCACGTCAAACGCGAGGCAACCGTTTCGTTTCCTCTGGCTTGCACGTTCCACGCGTTTCACGTAGATCCAATTCAATTTCGCGGCGCTCGCTGCGTCAATTAACTCGCTAGGCATCGATATCGCGCGTTCCTATGTCGAAACAATATTGCCCGCGATATCAAACGCTACCGGGATAATTGATTGCCGACTAGCGTTACGCGAGCCGCGAGCAATCTTGCTCGGAACCTTTTCGCCCCCTTTTTCTCGAACTCGCGAGGTGTTCTTCCCGTTGGCAGTTTCGCGTACCGCGTCCGCGTCCGCGTGCACGAACGGAAGTAACGGGAATCGCGGTTGAATATGCATCGAGATGGAATATGCAACGGGAACGCCGGCAATAGGAATAAATCAGTTAGCAAAGGGGTGGATTCGCGCGCGACTGGATTCACCCGTACAACGCTGGCACGAATTTTGGCGAAGCGCATTATTTATGGTATCGCGGTCGAGCTATAATATCCGCTCGAGGATCCCCGGCTATATTTCGCGGACACGAGAAAACGGTCCTCGCTTCGCAACCGACGATACGAAACGTATTTTTCCGCACCCCCGCGCGCGTATCAAACTCGAGGCGAATTCAGTGAACCGTTGCGCGATTGAAAATCGCTGCCAAGTCGAGGAAAAGTGGCCGCTTTGTATCCCATAATTCTGTCCCGAGAGCTGAACTTCCCGCCTTCGATTCTACGCGCACTTTTGCGGTGCTTCTCTAGCTTCACCCACGGGAGAAAAAAAAATCGCCGTCGCACTCCCAAAATTCCGTTTAAACCCGGACTAATCGCGAACCTTGCCGAACGTAGCGCGTGGATTTCGGATGGACTTTCGATTGAGAGATCGGGGTCATGATCGTTCTCGCCGCGAAACGATTGGCACGCGAAAAGTGCGAATGGAAGCGCGTAGCTTGCTTACCCGTCGCATGACGCGTAGAGAGAACGACGACGTCTTCATTTTGGTGGTAATCCTGGCCGACTTGCACGGGATGCGCTCGAACGCGGTCGCCTTTCGCCCTCGGGGGTGCTGATCGTCGGCTTCCTCGGCGGCGCGAGGTCCAGGTATGCCTCCGGTTCCGGCGTTACGAGACGCAGCGGGTTCCGTGGAGTTGCGGAGAGTGGGGAGAAAACGGTGGAGGCTCTTTCGACGAGCCGTGCCAGGGGTGGCCTCGAGGCCACAACTACAGGTGGTCGCGCGTTGTCGCTAAACCTCTTCCCGCCGATGTTTCGATGCTCGTTCCGTTACGCACGCTCGTGCACACAAAAAGAGGCGCGGGCGCACGAATCGGGATCTCTACCCGATCGAGTGTATCGAGCACGAGTCGCACGTCCAACGAGAGCCACGGTATTGCCACGGACGAACGGCAGCGATTTCTCGGGAATCTAGGCGAGTTTCGCGCCGCCTTCCAGAGAATTCGCGAAGAAACGCGCGACAGGATGGCCGAAACGGAACGGCACGTCGAGGATGGACTCTCGAAAGTTCGAGAGGAAGGCGGAGAAGAGACGTAGCGCGACGACGACGACGAGAGACGTCGCTCGGACGTCGCGAAGAGATGTACGCGGAAGGACGTTGACGCGGCTCTGGCCTGAGTAGCGTCTGACCGGCTGTCCCGTCTAGCTGGTCTCCGAGCAGCCGAGCAGCCGAGGTGGAGCGACCAAACCACCCCGGCGCTTGCTTTCTCGCGCACGCTCGTCGCGACGCCATAGCAGCGTACCCCAGGGCCGCGCCTACTTTACGGACGCCTAGACCAGAGAGAAGTGCCAAGGTCACGATACCAAGGCCGTCAAGCATGCACTACATCTTCCAGATGCCTCCTTCCTCTTCTACCGCCCATCAAGGATTCTCCATGCTTGCACATCCCTCGCGTGTGCTTCATTTTTATACTTCTAACGAGGACGCCACGCGTTATGAATATCCTAAACGCGAGAAAGTCGAGCTTTCGTTTTCCCGCTGACAGGCTCGAGGCTTTTCATCGCCCGATGTTTAAAGGTTGGCTTCTTTCCGCGCGCGGACGCGTTTCCTTGGACACGGACGAGGTTACGGGATAGACTTGTCACCTAGTGCATGTATTTGTGAAAGGATTCGAGGGCTCGCGTGCCCTGTTACGATTTCAGCGACACTCTCGACGTTGCCGATTTAACGCGGACGACGATATTTAACATTAGTAGCGGGTAGAATTGATACTAAATTTAGCCATGAAATCGTAAGAGAAATACAGGATTGGTTATTATAAACAAACTACAGGATTATTTGGATATCGATGGTGCACTCGTTGAGGGATAGTCGATCCTGTACCTCGGCTGCGTTGGAAAATCCCCTACAACAAAATTTCTCGGTTTTCAGTGGACCGATTTCGATGCTCCTTGGCTTAAATTAAAGGGGAGAGTCCCGAGAATATTATCCTAGAGTCTTTCGTAGCTAGCCTCTGCAGTTTATTTGTTATAAACAAATATATCGCGCCATGGTAGATTACTCAGTTAGTATCCGAAGAAAAATATTCATTACCCAGCTCCTAGACGTCCAATTTTAATGCCCCTTGGCACAAATTAAAGACGAACGTCCCAAAAATATTATGTTGCAGTCTTTTGCAGCTTGCCCTTGCACGTCATTTGTTATAAACAAATATATCACGCCATGATAGATTACTCAGAAAGTATCAGGAAGAATATTAATTTCTTCGCTCCTAGACGTCCGATTTCAATGTCCCTTGACTTAAATTAAAGGGGAATATCCCAGGAATTTTATCCTCTTATCAATTTGCCGATAAACATTGCGACTAATTTGTTATAAATAAATATTTCCTATTTTTTGCAGCTACTCAAAACCTATACTTAAGAAGGCTTTAAATGTACATGGAGAGTGTTTCTTGGACATTTCCCTTTAATTTGAGTCGTGGATGATCCAAATCGGTCGTCTAGAAGCCGAGAAATTAATATTGTTCCTCGGATACTTTCTGAGCAATCTACCACGCCGCGATATACTTGTTTATAACAAATGAACTGCAAGGGCTAGCTGCAAAAGACTACAGAATAATAGTCTCGGGATTGTCCCCTTTAATTTAAGCCAAGGAGTATCGAAATCGGCTCACTGAAAGCCGAGAAATGTTGTTATAAGTGAAGTCCCAACATAGACGAGGTACAGGACCAACTATCCCTCAACGAGTGCAACGTGGATATGCAAATAATCCTATAGTTTGTTTATAATAAAATAAGCTTTCCTCTACTATGGTACGGCTATCTAATAACGTCGAAGTAATCTGTTAAAGACAACAGCGCGCCCCAATTCAAGTAGTCGAACCGTGCACTGACGCGACGATCGAATAACCGTACCGCTTCTACCCTTTATTCCTTTATAGAAGTTCGCAAACAGAGTCGACAAGTTTTACAGCCGTACCTACAGAAGAATGTTATTTACCCACCCTTAGCCAACGACTCTGATTAATTACGTAATCGGATGCCATTGCTCGATGGGCACCACAGAGACGTTGGTTCGCTATTTAGTAATACTCGGCGTGGAAAACGAAACCGCGCTATCCCGGCTAATTAATACGCGCGGGCGACGGTGTGCGTTAGCATTTGGGTCGCGTATAGTGAAAATTACGAAGGACAGCCGTAGGAAGAGGATTGGAAGGAAGAATACGCTGCACTTGGCTGCATGTTTGTATGAAATATTCATTTCCTTCTATCTCTAGCCACCCACGCAGAAGGGTGTCCTCTCCTTTCTGCATATTTTATCGCCTCGCATGGAATCCGCCATCGAGCGAAATCGATTTCTCCTTCGCTCGAATCTCGTTAGTTTCCCCGTGCTCCACTATATTATATTACATTACGCTATCTTGTATAATTGCGTTATACAATTTCAGGACAAACCGCTGGGGAAAAGGAATTGCAAAATTTAAGCTGCGGTCCCCTGATAGCGGGTTGGAGAGAAAAAGAGCGCGCAAAGGGTTAATTGGTGGAGAAAGATGAGAGCGTGATTAAGGGTTCTCTTTTACTATCGTTAAAGATTTATTTCATAATATTACACCAACAACTATTATTGAATTCTTTTATATAATAATAATAATAATAATAATAATTAATAATACGTAATAGATAATAATAATAATAATAATCAATAATAATCAATCAATCAATCAATCAATAATAATAAAGACAATAATAATTCTTTTTTTTTTGTTTACTGTCATCGAAAAATACGAATGAACGCTTACATACATACATTAATTAATTGCAATGTCTTACAATTAATGTAATAATAGCCTAAAGACGCGACGCGCGTTAGAAAATATTTCGACATTATTCGCCATATATATATATGTATATATATATATACATATATATATATATATATATATATATATATATATTTTCATGTATATATATGTATATATTGAACTATATATATCATTTCTTTTTCTCTGTTCTCCGTTTTTTCTTCTTCTTTTTTTTTTCACCGCTTTTCGATTTGGGTCGCGATCGATCCGACGCGGCTTCGCCTAGTCCCACGATCGATAATTGCATTCTCCTTTTTCTCTTCCTTTTCCCTTTGTTTTTCTTTCTTTTTCACTTAGCTAGAACGCCTCGGATTCGCCTCCGTTTTCTACGTCCGTCGTCAACACACGTGGAATGCTCGATTGCGGCAAGTTCGTTGAACCGATCTCTTTCTCTCTCGCGGTCGAGAATTCTAATAATCCCGTTTCCTTTTTCTTTTTCTTGTTCTTTTTACAGCGAAAGAAATTCACAGGGGCGCAGTTACGAGCGAAGCCTCCATTCGCGGAAGTTTCGTATATGCTATGCTACAATATGATAAATACACATCAATTCTTCCCCTGCTGCTTCCTCCTCTTCCCATATCCATCCCGTTCTTCGTCATCTATCTTCTTTCCATTGCAAGTTGCGCGTTCCTCCTTCTCTTCCTTTGTCATCATCATCTTCTTCTACGCAAGAAAGACAAGAGGTACATTTGTGTTACAATGATAAATTCAGGAAACGAAGGTTTCCCGGGGTTTGCATCCACAAGACGGCGAAACACAACCGGGCGGAGAATTCAATCGAATACGTTTATTATATATATATATATATATCTATTTTATTCATATTTATTTATATATATATATATAGAGATTTATGCATTACGCGATATATTATAATATCATTATTAATATGCGGAAAAAGAAGCTCGTTAATCGTTTACGGAGCACACTGAAGAATCGTTATTTTTTCTTTTTTTTCTTTTTTTTTTCTTTTTTCATTTTCCTCGTCGATTAATAAACTGCAAATTTATTCGCAATGTTATGTTACACGGATGGTATAACGGCGATAACGGAACAATATATATATTTCATTTATTTATTCATTTATTTATATATCTATACTTTGCATTCTGTAAAATATAATAATACGGCGACTGTTGCGCGCTCGCGGTACACGCGCGACGTTCCCATTACTTTTTTTTCCCCGCGTACACGCGTACATACATACACAATACATACGTCGCCGCGGTATTCCCTCGGTCTAATCGTAAAGAGATCTCTCCAATTGATCGTTCGCTTGCGATCGTTCCTCCGCTTCCGGTTGGCAAACCGGCTTCGATCCGATCGATCGGGGAACGACGCGCGTCCACCCTGCTCGCATTAATACCCAGACAATGTAGTGACAAAATAGAAGACAAGTAAGTACAACAACTATTGTAGCTTAGATGAGAATCTGTTATTGCCGGGCCTCAGACGCGGAACGTTCCCGTTTCCGTGGCTCTCGTTTTCACCTGTCCAACCGAGCCCAGCCGCGGGCTCTTTTCGCGTTAACTTTTTCTTTTTTCTTTTCTTTTCTTTTTTTTTTTTTTGTTTGGCAGTGACGTCTTTTGCTTTGGACTAACGAACCATGGCAATTCGATTCCCGATAGATGGTCGTACGGTACGATGCCTCCTTTTCCTAGTCTGCTTCTCGTTCAGAGAAAGAAGCGACCGCGAAAGAAGAGACACCTTTTAAACCCGTAACGCGCTATCGATCCGGTCACGGTTCGGTCTCGATTCGGTCAAATGGTGACCAAGGAAATTCGTGCGCTTTTAATCGATACGCAAAACGGGGATCGAAGGATACCTTCGTTCAGAAAAGTAGTCGCCTTCGGCTTCTACTATCTTTTCCCCGCAATTTAACAGTCTCTACGATTTCGTTTCCGCGATTGATGGAGTGTGCGCATGTGCAGCTTGACAATTGACGAAATCTAGCAAGCGGCACGAGCTTTCTTCGTTTCCCAATACCCGTGGGTGCAAAGGCGAAGCGACGCAAGTCACATTTTCAAAAAGTCGGGGCGCACGGATTAATCGGAGTTTCTGCACTAAAGATGAACGCACGCGGTTCGAAGTCCGACATTTAGCGACTGTATTTATAAAGTGAAAGCAGGCGATTTACGTTGCCTCGCCTTACGACCACGGATATTATTCCGTTACGCGCGTGTTCACCTGTGAGCAACGCTCCTGTGTTCCGTTTCGATCGAGATCACGGGTCGATCTTTGGAACCAAGATCGAACCTAAAGCGGATCGCAAGGAGACCAAGAGTGGATCACTAACTCGAGAGCGAACGCACCGTGACTGGATCTATAGCGAATTTTGGGCCTCAAAACGTAGAAACGCGTTTATGTCACGCTACGCGTAACACCGATATCTCGTTGCCTTCGCGTGAAAACGTAACGATGCGAAAAGCGCGACTCGATTATAATTCGTTTCCAAATAGAACGCACAATGTTGTAGCCAAGTAGAACCAAAGAAATGCGGAGGATCGCATTTTACGAATTGCACGCGGTATCGCGTGACGCGACATAAACGCGTTTCTACCTTGTAAGTATCTCGCAGCAGATCGAAGCGATACATTTTGCAACGCGGCGAAATCCTCCCGGCATCCTCCCGTGATAGCGATACTAATTTGCATGTTTGCATTGCAATTTGCCGGATTAGTCGCGAACGTTTCGCGTCGATCCGAGAGAGTGCTCTATTAATGCGGGTACAAAACGTTCCTCTAATTGCTTTCGGATATTTCGTTCCGGATTGGAAAATTCTAGGGGAAAGTGTTTACAAGAATTGTTCGCTATTTGCAATAGTGGATCGATCAGAACGAACGACGGATAGGTAAGAGACGCGTGTAGAAGGATCGTATGCGCGTTTTTCTTTTATGTCTGAGGCCACGGCAACTGAGGTATTTCTGAACGAACGCACGCCGTGTCGCATTTCTCTCTTGCTACACGCTCGACGAACAGCGGCGATGCTTACAACGGAGGCTCGTTTTCTCTTCCATTCCCTACGATTAAAACGCTTTGTTCTTCTTCTTATTCTTCTTCTTCTTCTTATTATTCTTTTTTTTTCTTTTTTTAAATCATTTTTTTTTTCTCTTTTTTTTTTTCTCTCGTACTTTTGATATCTTAACTACCGGAATCATTTCCATCCATTAAATCGAAGACATGTTTTATGTATTTGTATTCGTTTTGTACTTGTACTGTTCAGCAAGGCAGCGTGTTGCACTTTGTTTACAATTACAATTATAGTCGGGCCGTGATTGTCCACGAAAGATTCCACAACGTCGCGAATGATTTGTTTTTCTTTTTTTTCATCTTTTTTGTATCTTTTTCTTTTCGTTTACTTTGCCTTCCCGCAAAGATACTTCTCGGCTGTGTTACTGCTTTTTATTCTTTTTTTTTTCTTTCTCTTTTTTTCTTTTTTTACTTTTAGTTTCTTTGTATAGGTTTCTCTGGACTATGCTCTCTCGGTGAAAGACGACGGAAGTTGGATGATAGATCGAAAAACGAGCACGAGATAGATCAAAAAGACGAACAACGCGGTGTGTGTCTTGGATGATAGAATGTAAACTTCTGTGCGTGTCGAATCGTGAATGGATAGTCGAATATTCGCGTGTGGATCGCGGTGAATTTCGCCCGGAATAAAAAGAAGGCCGGAACCGAGGAATCGCGAATTATCTCTGTACATAGACGCTCGCAACACGTGGATCCTTTTGCGCTCGACGACCCGGTCTATCTCTTAATAATTTGTGCTTCGTATTTGTAAATTACGGGACTAAAATTAAGCTTACAAACGGATGGAAACCATCGACGCTTCATGATCGTGACAAGGAAGAAGCAAAAAAAAAAAAACCGTTCGAAAAACAACGAAAAAAACTGAACGAGCGTGAAAAAAAAAAAGCGACGGTATGTTCACGATGTGTGGGCGATTCGCAACAGGTCTGAATGTTTAACGCGACGCAGAGCTTTCTTTCCGTGTTTCCTCTCACGCAGCACGGGGCGCGCGCACACATCGCGATCGATCGACGTTTCAAAACAGAACAAAAAAAAAAAAATAGGCAAAAAAACGAAACAAAAAGAAAACGAAAACCGAACGATTTCAATCGTGTCAGACAGAATCAATAATAACTCAATAATCGTAATAATAATGATAAGTCTAATGCTAGAAATTATTATTACAGTAATTGCAGGAGTAATAATAATAATAATAGCAATAATTACGAATACAATAATAATAATATTAATAATAATAATAATAATATTAATAGCGATAGTAGCGATAATGATAATGATAATAATAATAATAATAATAATAATAAGTATCCAGTAAGTTCTCCTTAAACGCGTTTAAACAATCACTCTCGGAAAAGTCGCTGTAACAAATCGAAGAAAAGATTAACATAAAAATAAAACCAAGGAGAAACCTTACAAAATAGGCCTATATAATATTTTATGCGTGTTATGTATGTATACGTACATATCTGCATATATATATTTATGTACATAAAAAGTTAACATAACGTGCCATCGACTCCTCGTCAAATATGTATTATTATATCGTACATCGTTCTTTCTTCCTTTCTTTCTTCCTATCTTTCCTCCCATATCTTTCTTTCTTCCCTTCTTTCTTCCCTTCCTTTCCATCTTTCTTATTATCTTTCTTCTCTTCGCGAGCTAACTAATGATTCAACTATCCCTGGTGATCGATCGACCGATCGGTCGATCGATCGTCGTAATAGTCGTACCGATAATAAACATTGCTGATAACGTTGAACAGGCAAAAAGACTCGATAGACAGAATGTATATGTTACGTGGATAATACACGGAGTAGAACGTAAAAAATTGTGCTTCCGATGATATCGAGGTGACACGAGGATCTGCATCTATATAAGGATACACTCACAGACGATATGTAGAATCAAATGAAGCGATGATATTCGATGCGGTTTTCCGTGTTGCGTGGTGAAGACCGATTTTCCAGACGTGCAAACGCCACTCTCTCAAACGAATTAAGGAAACACTCCACGCACGGTGACGCGATTATCCGTCTTTCACCACCACCTCTCCGCCCTTTCTTTCCTTTTGTCTTTCCGCATTTGCGACGATGATGTTCGCAAGCAAAGATTCTCCGCGCGTATTACGATCGTCGTCACCGTCGAGAATTTCCATTCGTTTCGCGGGGTTACGTCTTGGTTCGATCGCGATTTACCTTTCGCATATATACGTTACGCGTTGCCCTTTTTATTTCGCTTAGCGTCGAGAGGCGCAGAGGTATCATCGACCCGCTTCTCTCTCATCGTGCTTTGCATCCGGGACGGTTGTTGATCCTTTACGCTCGGCTTGAACGCCGCGAAAGAAACTTCGAAATAAATAATAGACCCAGAAAAATATCAGCGAGAAACGCGTCGATGATCCCGTATCGCCTTTCGCCGCGAAAGGGTTTTGACGGTTTACAAATTTGGCAAGAACGAAGCGATGCGACGATAAACTTCGTACGCCGAAGAACGCCGGATTATCGTTCGCTTTCTTTTCCGTTACAATTCTTTCCTCTCAGCTTTTATCGCATATTTCGTAGATATCTAGATATATTTATATGTGCGCGTGTGCATGTCGTGTGTGTTTTGTTTTTTCCGGCGGTAGAAATGACATAAAGGACGCACGCTACACGACGTGTGTGTTAGTAGTGTCGGATGATGAGCGGAGATGATGAACCGTTGTTACTTTTATAATCCTAGCTTCTCTTGTAAATGCGGTACTCATTTAAAAATGACGCAATTCAGTTTCCTTAATAACTATCGTTACAGTTAATTATCGATAGACAGTAGAGATATTCCTTTTCTTCGCCTTATCGTTTTTCATTTTTTTATGTTTTTGCAATTTTCCCCTTCCGATAAATTTAAAAACTTTCGTAACAATTAATTTATACTTAAGGTTCTGTTAATATTAATTATGGCACAATATAAATATTATATTTAAAGTCTTTTTGAAGACATAATAAAAATAAATCTAAGTAGTCTTTCTCCTATGCTCGACGTTATTTCTTTTTTTCGTTCATTTCTTCTTTTTTTTTTTTTTTTTTTTTTTTTATCATCAATCATACATCCCTAACCATTTTCATTTTTTTTTCTTTTTTGTTTTCGATTCGAAGATGCGTTTCATTTCTACTACTTTTCGCTTCTTTTTTTCCCTCCTTCGTATTAATAGTTCCACTTGACTTTTTTGATCCCCCTTTTGAAAATCATTAAATAAAAAAATTTCGTTTCTTTCTTTTTTTTCAACCGAAACCGAAGAGTTTCCGTATCAAGAATAATATAATCCGCGACGCTTTCTCGGACTTTCGCGATATCTCTGACCCTTGAGATCCTCTCCTTTCTTATATTTCTTCTCCTCTCTTCTCTTCCCTTCTCTACCCTTTTTCTCAACGAAAGAATTGCACGAGATCATAGATGCGTAAATGCAGCATGGAACGGCTTTCCAGTTTGCCCGAAAACTACACGAGAGACAAGGTGGAATTTTTGCAAGGTGGATATCCGATCCGAAAGTCCGAGAAGTTTTCACAATTTCCCGATGCTCTTTGGTAAGACAATATCACATATGATCAAGAAAATGTTTAAACCAATCGAAACAAAAAAAAAACAGTCTAATCAGTCGATTTCTCCCTAAACGTAGGGATTACACACAAAAAAAAAAGAGTCTGGAAACTAGTTAAACATAAATTTGAGTCCTTAATTAAACGTTCGCGTTTAAAAATTATAAAAATCAGCCTTCTCGAAAGTAAATTCGCGTATCAAAGTATTTCGTCACAGCGCCAGGAAATCATTTATATAGCTTGAGCGCATTCCAGCCGTTCACAGGCTGAAATGCGATACCACGACTCGTTTTTAGTTATACGAAAAAAAAAGGATGACAAACTAACGTACAAAAAAACAAAAAAAAATCCTCTATAAACGTGTTTTACGCATAAAGTTCAAAACGGCTCTATATAATAACGGTTCGAAAACTGAAGCTAGAATCTACGCGTACGGTAGAAATTCGTGGAACTCGACGGCCGCGGGTTCGCCAATGAAAAATCATTCGCCGCGCAAATCGTCATGTTCTTTGTTGTCGCCGCGCCAATGTTCGACGAATTTCCCTTCACAATCATTGATCTGGTTGTTCTCTGGTAGCAAGAGTTTTTTTTTCTTTTCTTTTGCTCGCACGGTATAAAAATTCTGCAGAAGAAAATGTTGGCTATATATGTATGCGCGCGTTGGTTTCGTCGGTGCGATTCACGATCGACAAGAAAAAAGGAAGTACATCGTCGTACAAGTGACCATACAAGTAGAGTTTTCCGTCTCGTTTCTCGAGACAACAATATAACCACATATCGTCCACAGAGAGACGCAGAGCCTTTTCCAACGTTCATTTCACACGATCGCGCTCCATTGCCAATGCGATATTAATGCCTATGCCGGTACCATTTATGATATCGTTTCCTCTGTGATCCACACGTCAGAGGTACGCGTTGCTTAATCGTAATTTCATATTTACACCGCACGTGATATTTAGAATGCAAATAAAAATAGATAGTTTAAAATATTTTGTGTTTCTCACCATCTCTCTCTCTCTCTCTCTCTCTCTCTTTCTCTCTCTCTCTCTCACTCATTCTCACCAACCCTTTCTTTCTTCCTCGTTTTCAATCTCTCTCACTCTCTCTCTCTCTCTCTCTCTTCTCCATTTAATTTCTTACACGTTCTCTTACACGTTTTTTTTTATTCTTTTTGTTTAATAGCATACGAGACAAAAATCCATGCATTAAAGTTCGAAAAAGTTCTTCGATAATATTTTGTATAATATTCGCTTTAAATCCTAAAACGATTAGTAGTAGTAATAATGTTGGTAATATTCGTTTTCTCGATAAGAAGATGCGACGCGCCGCTACCTACTATTCTTTCTTCCTCGTGTAAATAGTAAAAGACCTAAAGTTCCTTGTTCTTTTTTTTTTGCTTTTTTTTTTGCTTTTTTCCCGTTTTAAAGTTTCGAAGACGTTGGCACATTGGAATAGATTTTCTCTGTGTGTAGGTGTGCGTGTATGTATGTGCGCGCGTGTATCATGTGTCGTATGCGTGTGTTTCGTATCGTATCGTATCGTATCGTATTTTCTTTTCTTCTTCTTCTTCTTTTTTTTTCGTATTTTTTCTTTGTTCTCTTTTGAAGATTTTCGATTCAACACCGTGTCAGCGTACAGTGGGTCGAGTACCCTGAAGAGATATGTTAAATACCCAAATACTGCGTGTCACGTCTCTCGATTCGCGGCGACAGCTGACCCGAGACGCGAGAAACGCGTTTTTCTTTTGCGCAACATCGTCGGGAAAAGCCCCATTTAAAAAACTTTGGTCTCGCTTAAGAAAACAGAAAAACAAAAAGAAACAAATAAAATAATCGCAATAACAACAGTCAAATTCACTTTGGTATCGTACCGATTCTCAATTCCGAGCCAATAAAGCTCCTCGAATGCTTCACGCTTCTTCTTTTCCTTTCTTTTCTATTTTTTTTTTTTTTTTACTACGCGCGCGTGGCTTTATCCCGTCATTCGCAATTTTCTCCAACGATGTGCAGAGTCAGTTCTTTTTCTCGTTTCCCGTAGATTCGAAAATGTTCCAAAGAAGATCAGCGGTCGCCCTGAACGATCGCGAGAGCTCCTAACAGCATCCGATTTTTCTTAAATCTTCTCGGCGTTAAAAAGTCTCGTCTCGGCTTTTTTCCCGTGCTTCTTTTTTTTCTATCAATATTTCTTTACAAATATTAACTTACACAACACCGAACATCGACATAATTCCGTATACTTTTTGTTTTCTTCATATACCTCTAATATTTTTTTTTTTTTCTTCTTCTTCGTTCTAGTATACCCAACTGAAGGACATCACAGAATTTCCCGATATCGATTAACCAATTATGTAGTTTCTTTTCGCTATTACATATGCACGTCGCACACACCGCCGTCAATCATAATGTGGAACACGTTGATAGTTTCTTCTTTCTTTCTTTCAATTCTTTTTTTCTTCTTTTTAATCCCCCATCCCCCCAACCCGATTCCTTGTTCCCCTTTTGCCGAATATATCTTGATACTAGAGTTCGCGTTCCATTATATATTATCACAGAATTATAAAACGTTTCCAAAATGACTAGGATAATTTTCACTAACGAATTATCTTTAAGCTTTTCCCGAGTCGAAATGAAATTTTAGGAAAGCAAAGATGTCCCCCCGTAGATCTCGTCTCCCTTTTCGCGAAAGGAACACTAAGTTTTTTTTTTCGTTTCTTTTTAGTTTTCTCCACATTATGCTTTGACCGGCCGCAGAAAAGACTTCTTTTTTTCTTTCTTTCTTTCTTTGTTCTATCTCTACGAATGTATACGCAATTATTTTAAAAACTCCCGGTCTTCGGAAGACACCTAAAATCTAAAATCGTATTTCTCGTTCACGGTATACTTCTCGTTTCGAAGATATGTTTTGGAAAACTTGTTTCTCTCGTCCTCTTTTTACGCGTTTCTCTTTTGTTTTTTTTTTTCTTCTTCTTCTTTCTATTCTCCCTTCTTTTCTTATCTCCGCGCTAACCGTCGCTAAAACCCGAGAAGACGCACGCAATTTACCCTATTCTCGCGTCTCGTTTAAATATCCCCCACTTTTCTTTATCCCCCGCTACTACGGAACCTAAGAATTAGACGTAGACGTAATTTGTTTTTATCATTTTCCCTCAATAATTTGTACTTGCTCGTTAGTTATAATGGCATTTCTTTTGTTTCTTTTTTTTCCCCCTCCTTTGTAACCCTCTCCCTCTTCTTACGCGATAAAACATCAACTTTGTTTTCTTCTTTTTTTTTTTTTCTTTACACTGAGTTCTAAAACCTGAATATGTTGCATACGACGAACAACGTGTCTCTAGGGTTTCCTTTTTTGCTTGTACGTTCGTTATTCTTTTTTTTCTTCCTTTTTTTCCTACAGCATGGATGCGTGTATCGAAGATTTGAAAGAACAGGGCAGTGCTCGACAGTCTCGCGCGCGAAATCGTTCCTCGTGCGCCACTGCTTTTTCTAACCCTTTCATTCCCCCTCCCCCCGCTCCCGAACCCCGTGTGTATCTTTTCTTTGGCCTAATCGGATCCCCTCTGTCTTTTTCTAGACTCTTTCCTCGTTCGAAGCGCAACGACCGAAAGCCGATAGAGAAAACGAAAAACGATCGAGACGGAAATGAAGTTGTTGGTCGCCTCGAATGGAGAGCGCGTTGCATCGTTGCAAGACGAGTCGAAGAAGCGGAATCGTCCCCGAAAATTTACCCCCTTACTCGTAATATTGCACATTCACCAACGAGAGACGCGCGAATCTAAGCCGGAAACGAAAGCGGAGAGAATAAAAAAAAACACGCGAGAGCTCCACTGCCCTGCCTGCCGTGGTTCTATCTACGTCGAACTACTCCGTTTTGTTTCTTTTTTTTTTTTCATCTGTTTATCCATTCGTTCCCCCTTCTTATAAAACCTGAACAAGAGAATATCATCGTTATCAATATCGTACGAATATAATATATGTACAGCTCAAAATATTACTTTTAAAGAGTTAAAAATATAGTCTGTAATTTGCGCGCACGACGGACCTGTACACGTTTTAAGAGCCCATATCTAACTTCTACTTGCACTTTTCTAACGCCCCTTTCCTCCCTTCCCCTCCCCGTCGTCTTTTCCATTGTCCGCACCCCCAAAAACCTTTTCGCCTTCTATCATCCTTCCATCCTTCCCTTTATCCTCCTTCAATCGGCCTAGTTCGCTAATTCGATATACTCTCTTTCCGCCCTCCCTTCAACCCACTATTCGCTTCTCTTCTCTTCGATCCCCCGCCTGCCTATACACGCGGTCCTTTTCTTTCCACTTTGCTCGACCCGCGACACTCACCCTCCCCTTTCCCGACTCCTATTTCCCGTTTCCCGAAATTTGAGCACATGGTTTGTAGACTTTGTAATTGAATTTCATTTAGGCCTAAGATCCTCCGCGATCTACGATTCCCAAACATTCCGAATACTTACGCCAACTGTGTAAAGCTTGTTTTTCTCGTAGGTATATGTGCGCATATCAATTGCGGCGACAGAGACGTACACGCAAATCCACGCACGCACGCACTCTCTCTTTCTCTCTCTATCTCTCGTCACGCATACACCGTTTTACCACACATATACATAGCGTAACACCTATGTACAACACACCATGTTTCCGACCACTCCTTGATACGTTTCTCCAATATTCTTCTCTCTCTTTCTCTCTCTCTCTCTCGCTCTCTCTTTCTGTCAACCACTGTCTTCTCCGTTTCTCCTTCCTTTCCGCGCGTGCTTCGCGTTTCCCTGCCGTGCGATTCGAGATCGAATCCTCCCTCGAAACGGATCGAAGAGAGATCTTGTCTAACACGGTAGCCACTAGCAAGATAATATTTGTAAATTGACATGATTCATGGGACTGTTCGGGATTCGACGGACAAGCGCGCGAAGCACAGGCAGGCGATTCATCATCGAAGTCTGACTACTTTTGCTCTACTCTACTTGCTCGCATCGAGATCTTGGCTCCTCTCTATATCTATCTCTCTTTCACTCTTTTGCGACGTCTGCCTGCGATGAACGTTGTCCATAGTCGGAATCCTGGCGAACTAGTCCCTCGTGGTAGAACGTTTCGTTAAAGCAATAGTCGCATTCGAGACCTCGTTTAAATCGGCCCTCGCCTCTCGCTGGCGGCAGGCGAGGCTGGAACCCGACGCAAATATGGAATGTATTCTCAGCTCGCGCGCTAACGTCAACCATTAAATCCGGCGGAAATTTTCTCGATACTACGCGTCTCAGTGGATTCTCTTCTTTCTTCTTTGGATTAATCGCAGTCTTGACTCGAGGAGAACTACAAAACGACGACTACGTAACGTACGGGAGTACGGCGCGAGTTGCGCGACTCCTCGATGGAAGAGCTTAGGGGGCGGGGGGAAGCCAGGCGGCAAAACTGAAGTCGCGCGATCGTTCTCGAAACGATCGTACGAGAAGGTGCGCGTAGTGCTTGTTGGACGCGAGCCATTTCGATGATCGACAAACGCGACGCCTCGAAACTCGGAAACGTGAAGCCTGCCTCCTGGAGGGCGATAGTAGCTCGGCCAACGACAGGAAAACGCGCGCGTTTCGTTGCTCCCTGATGCATCCAGATGCGCCGCAACGTGCTTTTGGTCCGCGAAGATCGATGACGGTGACCGGTCGCGCCATCGATAACGATGCAGGCGACGACTGGGATTCGACTATGGGCGACGAAGAACCGGATGGATAGGACGTGGACGTGGACGTGGACGTGGACGATGAGGATGAGAATGACGGTGCATAGAGTCCGGGACGGGGAGACTGTAAGACGGTTCCGACATTTTCATTGCGGCTGCTGCTGCATCTGGGCCTGCTGCATGCTGCCTAGAACGTTCTTGATCGCCGTGGTCTTGAGCAGCCTCTTCAGCATACCGCTAGAGCCACGATGCTGCAGGCTCTTGTGCGTGGTGAGCGAGTTCTTTGTGCGGTACCTGCGGCTGCAGAACTCGCAAACGTACAGGGTGTCCGATTGCTCGTGCTTATCCTGGAAATGACGCTTCAGGGAGTAGTAGCATGAGAAGTTGCGACGGCAGTACGGGCATTCCTGAGGCTCGTTTATACCACCCGCCGTTGGCGGTGGCATCCGGTACATGGCAGAGGGAGGCGTCGACGGTGCTGGATGCATCCCGTTGCCCGTACCTGAAAACCGTCCGTCTATCGTCACAAATTAGAACAAAATCCCCTATTCGATAATACTCGAGTTTCTCATCGTCGCGCGAGAACTAGCAGCGTAGCAAAATCTCTAACTGTTCGTCGTAAAAGTAATATTCGGCCACTTCGTAAATGTTATATGCATACAACTGTACGTCGGCAAGGAAAAGGATAATCCGATATCGAGGAAGAGACTACCTCGATAAGATCGTGAAATATTTATCTTCAAGTACGCGTTGCAATCGAAAGGAACAACAAATGGTCGGAGATCTTTAACCCTTTGAGTGCTACGAGCACGTTAGTTTTTGCATCGTTCGAGAGTGTTCCTACTTTATAAACGCGACGCGGATACGAATTGTAAGTGCTCGAAATAAATACACCGTACGGGAGAAGTAGAAATATTCTTATTTAACGCTGCGCAAGCAAATAACTGTAATCGTAAGTTTAAGCAGCACTTTGCGTAGAAGGCGCTACCTTTAAACGAGAAAAGCAACGCACACCGCAAAGGGTTAAATATGTCCAGATGGCCGAACGAACGCTTTCGCGAGCACCTGTACGTCGTGCTCACGTGCATCGCACGCAATCTATTTCTGTGATGTTTTATGCATGCAAAGGGCCACTCGCCCTTTTGCCAGGCAAATAATAACAGTAATAAGATTCCCGACGAGATTCTGCTGTTCTCGTGCGACACGGTGAAACGCGAGCGAATCCCTTAGGGGTTTAAGCGTTCCTCGAACGTCCGAGGAGAAGCAAAAGGGGAGAAGGTTCTCGCGAACGCGGGAGGAACGCGAGTGAAATCGGTGAGGGATTTCGACGTTGGAGCGTCCGCGTGTGACGGTGGTGTATTAGTAATTAGCTGGGACCTCGAACGTTCGATGCGGAGCTCTCAATTACGGTTTCCCGTTGCATTCTCGAGACGACCTCGGCTCGGTTTTAATTCAACCCTAGCAGCTGTCTCGGGATCAATTAAGGATTAGCACAGGTTAACTCTCTCTCTCTCTCTCCCTCTCTCTCTCTCTTTCTCCCTCTTCGGCAGTTTTGTGCTTCGTCGATCGATATGTCGGAGTGTATCTGACTGCATGGTAAGCGATCCATGCGATTGGAGCTATCGTTAATTGACCGAGTTTGTTAATTAGTCGGGTGAGTTGAGACGAAGAGGGCCCAAACCACCATGCCAGACGCGTTGCGTTTCCAAAACTTTCAACGGTTAGATCGTTTCAGAGTACGCGGTAACACAACACACCATACGTCGTTTCTCATCCCGGAGTTCGTGTAAGTAGTCGCGAGAGAAAAATATATATATGTATGTATATATATATATTAATTTGACGCTTCAGAAGTGCTGGTAGAGTCGTGCAATAAAACTGCGTGAAAAACAAGCCACGGTTATTTGTCCCGCGACAAACGCACGCGTTTGCTATCTCTCTAATGAAAAAATGTTGCTGCGTGCAAAGGGGGATCCGTAGTCATGCTTGTATCGCACGGTGTTGGTTAGTGGGTACAAAAATCGATGGCGCGTTACCTTGCGTCGAAACGGGGGTTGACTTTGTTAGAAACAGAGAAAGAAATTTAAACGGGGATCGAGACAGATGGAAGAATGGCACGCGCGTGCGATGCCCTGTCGTCATGCAGCGATGCGAACGAATAGAAGAGCGATCTCTTATTCCGATTCCTCGGCGCCAACAAAAAAAAAAAAAAAAAAAAAAAAAAAAAAAAAAAAAAAAGTATTATCTGTAGAACCCGATCGACGATTGATCCTCCGCTCTGAAAGCTGGCATTCAGTGTTAGGCATCGAAGCTGCAAAACGAGCATTAAACCACGGTACACATCAGCATGCACATACAACATCGAACAACATAGAAACCACGACAGAAAGTAAAAGTACATTAGAAAAAAAAAAAAAAAAAAAAAAAAATATGAAAAGAACCCAAAAGGAGAGAAGGTTAAAAGGCAAGCGAAAACGATCACGTACACGTAGACACGGGGACTGCCACAAAAAAAAAAAGAAGTCGGTAGGAAGAGGGTAGGGGGGTGTTAGTGGGAAGAACCTGAAGCGTAATTATATACCCTGTTGCTCGGTCGTTTGGTCAGCGAAACCAAAAAACTCGACCTGCGCGTGATTAATTAAGTGTAACCTGATTGAACGGACGACGATCGGTCAATTCAACGATCTCCTGTAATTGTTCGATCGACAATCGGCACGGTTCTCGTGTCTCCAGAGCGTTGCTGCGGTGAAGGACGAGCTCTCTCGACGCGTCGATCCCGAGTCACCGACACAGGGGGTATAACGGAGCTGCGAATACCGGAAGAATTCGATCGGCGACCGTACGGTACCGAAGAGAACGAAGGACGACGGCGGGAGAGGAGAGAAGAGGAGAGGAGAGAAAAGGAAAGAAAAACGGTTGAGCAGGAGCGGGATGGAACAGGAACGAACCACGCTGGGACGAAAGCTTCGAACCGCGAGAAGAAGAACAGGCAGAGAAGTGGTGGTGGAAGAAGAAGAAGAAGAAGAAGTAGTAGTAGAAGAAGAAGAATAAGGGTCGATCCACGTGGGAGTTGAGACCGGTTTCTGTGGCATGCATTTTCTGCGATGCGAAGAGGAAGGGAGGGCAGAGTACCGGAAAGAGGAAGAAGGGAGCAAACTGTACGCGGAGCCGAGGTCGTATGGCGAACCATCGATTATGCGATTGCGTTAGCTACGCGAGAGCGTTCCTCAGAGGAGGAGTGGAAATCAAAGGGTGAAGGAGGAGAGAGGAAACGACGGAAGGGCGAAGAGGGATATCTGGCGTGGGTAGAAAAGGCGAGAGAGAAGCTCCGCGAGAGGTACGTTCGTTGTATGAGAGGTACGTGTCCCTACCTTATCTAAACCTTCAAAAGAACTTAATGTCAATGTCGCCGGGTCTGCTCTTATGATAGGTATATATGTGGGTCATCAGGGAGTTACGCGAGCAGTATACCCGCTCGCAGATGACGCATCTGTACTCCTCCTGTCGCTCGGCGTGCTTGTCGGCAACGTGGCGTTTCAGGGATGCTTTGCTGCATAGCACCTTGCCGCACAGCTGGCAGGTGAACAGCTTCTTCGCTGACTGGGTGTTCAGAGAGTTCAAGGTCAGCCCCGTCATAGAGGTGAGCACTGAAACACAACAATGCACCTCATGCAGCTGCAACCCCCACACTTAAACCCTATCCCATATCAAAGGGTGACACGCGCAAGCGATAAACTCGTTCTCTCTGTTCGTCAAACGTGTCCCTCTATACTCCTATGTATTTTCTCATCCCTCTCTCTAACGCTAGCGTCGTGTCTCCTTCTCCTGTTTTTCTTTTCCGCTTCGTTCCCTCCTTGTCCGATTCCCAATCTCTCCCCCTTTCACTCGCTCTCTCTTTCTCTCCCTCTCTCTTTCCCTGTTTGCTCGTGCTCGTATTCTCCTAAACGACGCGCGACAAGTTCGATAAACGGATGCGTGAAAGGAAGGACTTTGGCTCGGGGGAACGTTAGACGATGGGTTGGTTTCTTCCCTAAGGATAAGGGATCTGCAAAGACTCGATCGTTACATTGAAAGCACGATAAATCTCGGAAGAACGTTCCGCGAATCCATTCTTCGACGGAGCCTTTTCACGCGGCCCCGTTATTGTCGCGTCCTTTCAAATTATTCACGGAGGAGCACGTTTAGCCGTCGTGTCGAGCGACGAGGACAGCCAGGATTCAAGCTCTCCGTCGTACAAGCATTTTTTTCAAACGCGGTCTCCTTACATGTCCGCGAACGCGCAGCGGAGCCTTTAAACAATCGCATCCACGTCTTCGTCGCACGATCGCGAACCGTTCCTCCGCGTTTCCGCGTGTCTTCCCGACCCTCGTTGCCGTTTTATGGAAGCCCCCCCTCACCCTCCCCAGGCGGCGACGACCAACCCCATCGAGCGAAACGGCGGTGCCTTTCTTTTTAAACGTCGCCGGATTAAACGGGGCTAAGACTCGAGAAAAGAAAACAAAAACCGAGTAGGAAGGAAGAGGAGAAAATAGAGAAACGAACCGGCGGAGCATATTCGATACGGCAGCGTGCTCGAGACCGTTTCGGGACAAAAAGGAGAAAAAGAACAAGAACATAATATAAAGAAAAAAAAAAAAAAGAAAAAAAAGAAAGGAAGAATGGGAAACCAGGGGGTGTGGAAACTCTTCCGACGACGTTTCAAAATGCCTGTGGTCGCCTTTCGGGGGAGCGAAGTAAGAACTTTCAATGGCAGTTTTTTCTTCGAACCGCTCTGACGAACCCACCGCGAAACCAAAGACTTCAACGAGGGTTAAGACGTACGCGGCCGCGCCCGCGCCCGCGCTCGCGCGCACACTGAAAAAACAAGTAGAATGACTCGCGGTGGCTCTCCGGCCTGTTGGCGCTTCGCCCACGGGTCCTCTCTCTATGCATTTACGACGGCGTATGCAATTCAGATAAGGAGATAGAAATTGAACGTACGGACGGACGGACGGACGGACGAACGAGCAAGCGAGCGAGCTAGCGAAGGGATGCTCGAGAAAGTGAAAAAGAAAGGGTGGAACGAAGAAAGGGGAGAGCGTATATATATATATATATTATACGGGTGAAGAAGGAAACGAAGCACGGACACGGAAACGAATTAAAGCGTCAATATAAGAAGGCGGCGCGGTTCATTTGTAATGGCCGCGTGCTCGTTAATTAAAAAAGATCCGGTCAGACGGTGGCGTTGGCGGTGGCGGTGGTGCGCGCGATGCAACCTATACGCGTGTGCCTATATAATACACGGTATCTGCCCTTTTCTTTCTTCCCTTCCTTCGCCCTTTAGCCATCGAACGCGAATGAAGGCGAGGCCAACCCCTTCGCTCAATGCCTTTGGCTGGAAAAAGCTTTTTATCCAATTTCTCGAGCTGCGTCTCGTTAAACTTCAGGCAAAAGAAATTGTGAACAGCCTCGCTCTGCTGATGAGGTCGGCCGGAGGATTTCGATGGAAGAGATCGTGAAACGTACATATATTCGTAACGTACACACACACGCGCGGCGCAGCACACACGCATACACGCATCCGCGCGAAACGTTTTTCACGCGTACACACGCTCTCGCGCGCACAAGAGACGTTCGTGCGAGCGATACAGGAGAAAGGAATATAATACGGGAAGGTTGAAGGCGGATAAACGGAGAACGGGTTGCGCAAAACGTGCGCATACTCCTCTTTCTGTCCGATCCAAACTATAAGAATATAATAATACGTGTATATATATACATATATGTGTATATGTACGTATATAAACACTTTCCAGTCATTCTAGTAGAGACATATGTACGCACATACGCGTAACGTATGCTTCGTTAGGCGTCACGCGTCCGCGTGAAACCTGACAGACGTGGGGAATTAAACGAAATAAAAAAAAAAAAAAATATATAAATATATAAAAAAAAAGGTACGAGAAGAGAAATAAAGGAGACGACGAGAAGGAAACACTGAGCATTCTGGGTGACACTTAAAGCATGCAATTCGAAGTAAACGTAATAATATGCGTGAGCCTGGCGAGCGGCGTGGCGGCTTAATCGTTCTCTTTTTTCTCGTTTTGCACACTGCGAAACTGCGAAACTGCGAATGGCCCTCGTTTTTCTCACGGTCGATCTCGTTCGAACGAATTCTCGTATCGTCGCCACTCGCAGCGTCCTTTCGGCTTCGGAGCCGCAACGGAGCGGGATCGTGCGTTGCATTCCGTTTGCCGCGGATCAAAATATGCGAAAGCGACTTCCGGACGCAGTCAGAGTTTCGCAGGAGAACAAAGGATTTTTCCTGCGTCGATAAAAAAAAAAGAGAAACCCTTCTCCGTCCATTTCTGCTGCTGAAGAGAATCGTTCTTACTTCGGTCTCCACACACACGCGCGACCACGCGTCGTCTTCGATTTTCCGACCCGTGAAACACGAGCCCGTTTTCATTCCATTTGCGTGTGGCACGTGGAAAAAGGTATCGACGAGAAAGCGTGAAACGTGTTCGCGTCGAACGGAATCGTGGCCGCGATTTATCCGAACGGATCGACGTCGCGATCGTCCGCACGTCGACAACGACGACGACGACGACGCGTCGCGTCGGAATCTCGGGCCGTGTCACTTTCTCCACTGACACCTCAGCTCGAATGGTTCGCGTCGTGTCGTCGCATCCAACGTAACTTACCTTCCAGCTGAAAGAAAGAGGCGTGACACGATGTGCTCGTGTCGGCGCCGTTTAATGGGTTTCAGATTCGCAACAACAAGAATGACGTAGGGTGAGGGGGGGGATGAAAAACGAATATATATATATATATATATATGTATGTATATATGTATATATATGGCGAGTACCTGTGTAAGGTGCGAACGCTGTAATCGTTTGTCGTTTCTTTTTTTCGTTTTGTTTTGCGAGGATGTGATAGGTGACTAAAAATGAAGAAGAAGAAAAAAAAAAGAGATACAAGCGAATTATTAAACCAAATAGTACATTTCATATTATATAAAAAAAAATTGGTGAAAATATATTAAGATGCATTTGACATTGCTTAAAAATAAAAATAATAATAATAATAATAATAATAATAACTATAATTATAATAGTATAATAATATTAATAATAGTCATCAATAAATATATATTATAACCAGAACACCTTGGCAGATAACAAATAATAAGTAAGCACGGTAACGCTCGACATTATTTCGCTTAAGAAGAAAACGATTTGTACCCGAAACGGAGTCGTTACCGGAAAGAATTCAGCCTTTTTTTCCATGTTCCCCGGATGTTTTCGAGATGTTTCGAGCCGATGGCACCGGTCTTTTCTTTTATTTCTCAATACAATTTTACATATCTGACGAATTTCGAATAAGCTCGTTTTTTCTCAGTGCTTTGCTGCTCCTATTTTCGCTTTCTTTCTCTCTCTCTCTCTCTCTCCCTCTCTCCCTTGCCCTTTCTCTCTCTCTCACTCTCTCCCTCTCTCTCGCACTCGCTCTCTCTTGTCCTCTCTCTATAACTCGGGATTACAAAATAATTCTATTCAACGGTATCGCGATGCGTGTCGCGTTCTCGCACAGGTAATGATATCCGTGGGTGATCGCTAAAATTTAATTCTATCGTTAGGGTAATTGAACGGAATTACGGCTTACTATATTATTTAAGAAAAGCTGTTGTTGTACGAAACTGCTGCTCGCTTTCCTGTTGTCTGTACTTGTATAATAGCTGCTGGCAGTAAAACGTTAAAGGAAAAAAAAACTCAAGAGAAAAAGGAATATAAAAAAAAACAAAAAAAAAACGTTGCAAGATCCTATCGTCACTATTGCGTAAGTCTACGGATTAATAATTAGGAGACAAAACAAAAAGTAGAGAAGAACCTAGACGCTTGTGTGTCTGTGCGTGCGCGCGCGCGCGCGCATACGTAACTATGTATATAGATGTGCCTCTTACCCATGTCCATAATTAAACAGTAGTAGTGTGCGTGTGTTTGTGCGCTAAAAGTCTAACGTGTACAAACAAAAAAGAAAAGAAAAAAAAAAAAGGATATGTATAAAACGAGAAGCGAACGAAGGAGACGTGGATATGTCAGATACAAAAGCGATAATAAAAACTCTGTTGCGCGTGTGCGTGTGCGTACGTGCGTTGTACCAACGAATGAACTTTCGAAAAGAAAACGAAGAAACAAAAAAAGAAACAAAAAGAAAAATACGCGTTACGCCGATCCTGTGTTACACGTACTGCAATTCATTCATTCTTTCTCAGTCGATTCGAACTGCTGCGGTGCCCTGCCAATCTGATCGCGTTCATGCTTTCCCTCCTAACCGTGTTAACTTAGAAATTAGATACTTTTAATTAACATTTGTTTGGTAACATCAGTCAAGAAACGTTTAAGATCAGTCCAATATGTAATGTCGACTAATTAGAACGATTAAACGACGAGAAAAAAAAAAGAAAAAAAAACAAACAAAAAGAAAGAAAAAAGATAAATCAGTCCAATTCAGTCAGACGCCAAATGGCGTGGCGGATGGCAGCGGATCAAAACTAACTACGATGATTGCAATCAGGTACGCGCGTCTCGAGTTTGTGTTCTGATCTCTCGCTCCCTCTCTGTCTCTCTCTCTCTCCCTCTCTGTGCTTTTCGAATAAGAACGTATCGTGAAACTCCCACCCCCTTTCGACTCTCGTTCGCCCTCCGCGGGGAACGCGGAGGGTTGAAATCCGCTGCCAGCCGCTACACCGTTCAATTCAACAATTCAGTCTTTCGAAGTTCGAAATCGGCTTCGAACGATTTATTTTGCACTGGCCAATCATCGTAAAATTAGTAAGGAAGCACCTTCGCTCCTTGTCTTTGCGCGCGGTTCCGCAAGGCCAACTACAGAGCGCGAATTCCGAGAACGGCGTGGTATTATTCCCGACGGGCTGTCTGCCTATACTTCGCGGGCCGCCGGTATATAATTATAAATTATCATTTAAAGACAACCGCGGGTTGCACGGTCTCGCAGTTTCATAACGCATTAAACGTAGAGCGAAATTAAAACGAACGATAAACAAACGAAACGAGACCAAAGAAAAAAACAAAAAAAAAACAAAAAAAAGAAAAGGAAAGAAATAATAATAATAAAGAAAGAAGATAAAGAAAAAGAAAAGAAGAAGATACTCAAATAAACCTCTACTAATATATAATTTGCAGTTAAATATTCATTCAATTTATATTAATTTCATTAGTAATTTATTATTCTCATAATATAACGCCGACCGCGGATCGGAGGGCGAATATATGTATATTCCGCAATTATATTTGGCCATTTTTACAGTAGTCACAAATCAATTTCTTCGAATAAATCTACTAGTTTAAATATTATCAATATCAGTTCTTTCCCCAGTCCTGACTACTATAAAATTGTGTTCGTTACTCTCGTAATTTAAAGCTTCGTTCTTCCTCATTTCCTCTTTCCAACCAAACAAAGAAACACCACACTCTTTCCCGACATCGTTCCCTTTTGTCCCCCACTCATTTATTTGCATAAGAAAAATGTTCGGCGTCGAACGTACTTTCGAATACTCGAACAAAATTTACTAAAACGCGATCCTTATTTCCCATTACGCGCTCACTCTCTCTCTTTCTCTCCTCTCTCTCTCTCTATCTATCTATCTCTCTTTCTTCACCGTTTCTCAGCCCCATCGCGTCTAAACCGGAAATCATCGCGGGAACCCGCTTCGAAAATACGAGCGACGCGGACCACTTAACGGAATATAACCTAATTTAAATTATCATAGCCTATCTAACGATGTACAAGTGTGTTCGTGTGTTTACGCGTGTACTCCGTGTTCATTGATAAGTATATATCGAGCTGTTCGTGTGTATGTGGTTTGCGTGTGTGTGTGTATAGTGTCTCACCGTTCCGTACGATCGTGTGCACGACGCGATCGGTATACGTTTTGTAAAATATATCGTTATGTGTCTATGTGTGCTCTGTAAATTACGTTGCGATCGATCTTCTACAAATGTCGACGCACGACGGGACCTAGTCTGTCTATATGTTTATCCTTCGGGAACTCTCGAGTCCTTCCCGACGCGCGATCCATCCCGTTCGGACCCGCGTCCTTACTCGTTTAGGCACGTACGCTATTTTTCCTCTTTTCTTTCGAACAACAAAAAAAAAAAACCGTCAGCCTTTTTCGATCGTACGTTGTAACCTTCGCGGTGCCACCGGAGAACTTGCTACCGAAGGAAAGGGAAAGAAACTTAAGATACATTGGAAGGCGGGATACGAAAGATGGAACGGAGCGCGTCCGAGGATTTGGCGATCGTCGGGAAGTGCTCGCGAGTACGGCTTATCAAAGTTCTACTAAAATATAGGTATATGCTATGTAGTCGGTTATATGTATAATATGGCTATTATCGTTTAGTATATAAGTAACCTGTCAGTGTTAGTGGACCGTGTTTCCTCTCTTCTCATCCCTTCCCCCTTTGAACTGGCTGAAAAAACCGAAGCGGTTTCAATTCGCGACGCGCGCGGTTACCCCGCCGCTTTCAAAACGTTTCCCGTGAAACGATGTCGTCATCGCGGCATTCCCTTTTCCCTTTCCCCTCCGACCCTCACCCGGCTCGTTCCAGTCTTTCCTCCGTGGACAAACGCGTTACCGCGATAACGTGGAAAAGGAAAGAAGAAAATTCGATGGCGCGAGTAGGAAAGTAAACGACACGGGCACAGGGCGGAGAGGTGGCAAAGAATGAAGTGTATGCAAATGAACGTGCCAAGGCCGCGAGAGGGTGAAACACGCCTTCCTTTCCTTCTTTTCTCGCTCCTCCTCCTCCTCCCTCCTCATCATTGAGTATTATTGTGTAAAAATCAGACTTTCGTGAACGCATGCGAAACGCGGTGATATATATCGGTGTCTACGAATCGGCTGGTTGACGCGCCGCTTCGCCAAATTATAACGCGGCAGAAGAAGAAACGAACCAAAGGCGGAAAAAAAAATCTGTGGCTGCAAAACGAGACCGCGTACCTTCGACAAATACGCTTGCCAACCCTTTGCGGACAAACGTCGCGGCGAACAGCCGCCCGAGGTCTTTTTGATTTTTCGAACACGCGTCGATCTCTGAAGCGAGAAATTCAAATTAATATCACCGATAGACGCTGCTCGTAATAACAGGACAAGAACTCGTCGAGTTCCGTCCTGAAACGATTAACAATCGAACGAAAATTCGTCAAGGAATTGCTCCGTCCGCAAAGGGTTGAGGATCAGACTATATTCTCCTTCTCGGCGGAAAAAATTTGTTTTCCTACGCTCCGTCAACGAAACGGGTAAACTCTGTATCGAAGTGAACTTGATTTAAAGACGCGAGATGGGTTTGCAGCCACGGAAACAACGAAGAAAGAAGAAACGAGCGATGTTTTGCGGCGGAATCCAGTAAGAAACGTGGAAAAGGAAAGGAAATAAACGTTCGATGATACTAACGACGACCACGACTACCACGATAATAGCGATAGAGACGAAACTATAATCATCGCGTACCTAATAATAATAGTAATAAAAAATAATAGTATTCAGTATGATAAGGTACTTTACGTAAAGCCCGGTATATACCATTTAAATGAATATGTGTCTGTGTGCAAGGTACCCCTCTAAAGCATTTGAATATGGAATGAATATATTACGATAAAATATATATATATTATATTATATTATATCAATGTATCTCCTTTTCTCACGGTCCGTCGCGGAACCAAAACGACGCGGTCGCGGTGGAAAAAACGAACACGGATCTCTCCACCGCGGGTACCCTGACTCTGCGCAACATTTTTCGTTAACTTTTATTTACTTTTTACAACGGTGTTACCATGCGATCGTCAACGATCCGCGACGGAGGGTTCCCACCCCGTGTGTTTCGTTCGCGCGTATTTCCCCACCCCAATCATCCCCCGATACGAATTGTTCCTTCCCTCTGCAGCCCCCTCCGACATCCAAACAATTAAAAATTCTCGAGTCTTCTGTGGTTAATCGATATTTCGTTTACAGTCTTGTCGAAACGTTTCGGACGTTTCCGCCTAAAAGTTAGTTGGACGATGGTGTCTTCGACACCTGGAAGTATTTTCTTTTTTTTTTTCTTTTTTTTTTAATCTTTTTTTTCATGCGCTTCTTTCTCTCCCCTTTCATCTGTTGAAATACGTAAATCTATCTACTGTGTTATAGCCTGCGATTAAGCCGTGTATCGGATACAGGGTAGTCGTCTAGGCGCGTCTCGAAGGCGAGTCGTGCGAAAGGACGTTTGCATCGACTGCGGAATAAAGTTTCCCCCCGTGAAATCGTGCGGGCCACGGGGATATCTCGACGATTCGCGTTCACTCGACGAGCCGACGATCGCCGCGAAGCTTCGCCGATCACCCCACCCTAAAAGAAACGCGCGCCCCGTACTTCTTCTATCGCGAAACCCCCAATCAGTCGTTTGATCAGTCCTCGAAAGTTTGTACGCAAGTCGTGGTAGAAAGATCCGGAGAGTTACGCGGTATAAAAGTAGACGAAAATACCTATGCGATTTACCCTAATTTTTTGCCCTACTGCGATTACCGTGCCCCCCCCCCCCCCCTTACCCACCCAATTCCCATTTCAAATCCCGGGGTAATAGAAATCGTAAAAATGGCCAGGAAGAAACGGCGAGCCGAGAGGATCGGCGCGCCGCGGCAGGTCGCGTTTGCGTTCGATCTTGGAAAGCGCGTCGGGGGTGATCGGATATGCAAACGACGAAGCTTCGCGACGTTGAAACGACCAGCAGAGGTCTCGACTGCGGACGGGACACGTCCGGAAGGTCGGTTTCCCTACGGAGACTTCCGCGACTGTATCGATGGAAAAGGGTTCCCCCGATCCTACGTCGTGGGACCCTCTTTCGTTTTAAACAGAATCGCCTGGGTATCGCGATCCGTGATAATCTCATTTCGTAAATCGCTTAGTCTTCTTAACAACGTGACAGCACGTTAGTCCGGCTAAAGACGGAGGCCAGAAACCGGTGGTTTTGTACGACACCGCCCCATCGTTACTTTGATCGCCGATACAATATCTCGCCCGGCGAAATTCTAGATACGCGGTATCGCGTGTGCGCGACACTCGACCGGCATCGTATTGGAACACGAATCGCCGCGTTCATCATGTTCGTCTGGAAGCACTGATTTTCTGTTTCTGTCAAGAGACAGAGTCCCTCTCTCGATTTCCAGGATATCTCAACTTCGCTACGGACGTCGTTCCCGCTCCCGTGCAACACACTCGCGGCACCATCATCGACGAGCGAAATCGCGCCCTCGTCGCGAACAGCATGCACGCGCGAAGATTTCAACTTTGCTAAAACAGTTTCAATAATATACTTCCCACAACTCGCGAATCTCCCTTTTTTTTCCACGATCGCGAAAAAAAGAAACTATGAACGCGAGTGATCGCTACTGCAACTGGTCCCATGTATCGCAAACGTTAACAGAGCGTACGCGCCGAACCAACGAACGCGTGGTCGTGGCATCCTCGCGCGACAACCCCCGCGTGATACGCAACAATGTAACAACGATTCGACGTTATAGCGCGGCTTCTGGCCGGTGAAGCGCGAAAACAAGGGGCTACCGACAACAGAGGCAACGGTGTGTCGCGGCGGAACGCGGTTCGAACGGAGACGGAAAGGAAAGAAAATAAGAAGAAGAACGCGCGATCCCTCGAGCGGCCATGCTGTCGGCGCGAGTCCCGATCGCTTCTCGTCCCTTGGAGCCCATATCGCGTCGTCCATTGACACCATTTTCCTTTCATTCGTGTCGTTCTCTCGCTCCCTTTCTGTCTCTCTACTAAGCTCGTTTTACAGTGTTCCTCGGCACGATGCGAGCAAACGCGACGATAACCGGCTCTATTTCTGCCTACGATGGTAGATGCTCTTGTGATTGTTCAGACTGTTGAGCGTCCTGAACACCTTGTGGCAGAGAACGCAGACCGCGCTGTTCAGGGGCTGGTAATGCTGCTGCTCTTTGTGCCGTTTGAGGGTGAGCTTCGTGGAAAGGGTTTTACCGCAAACGTCGCAGGTATAGCAGACACCCGGGGGTAGCAAGCTGCCGTGCAACGGGTGCGACAATCTCATCGCGAGTATCGCCGACGGTGGGCCTGCTGGGTCGCCATCGATAATTTTTTTTCGTTTATTTTTTTTTTTTTTTTTTTTTTTTTTTTTTTTTTTCTCGAGAACGAATCAAACGAAGCGCGGAGATCGGCGGCACGCGAATACGTTAAACAAACAGCCGATTCGAAGGTTAGATACATAGACAGAGAAGTGGAAATGAAAGAGTATAAAGAACAGAAGCAGCGTAAAACGAGAAAGAGAGAGAGAGAGAGAGAGAGAAAATTAAATGAAAGAATTTTTTCGTTTGAAGCAGAGAGAGAGAGAGAGAGAGACAAAGAGGCAAAGTAACAGAGCGAACGAATAAAGTAGTAAAGAATTGCACGGAAGAGAATTTTAGAGAGAAAAATATAGAAAGAGAGAGAGAGAGAGAGAGAGAGAGAGAGAAACAGACAGAGAGAGAGAGAGAGAGAGAGAGAGAGAGAGAGTGAGAGAGTGAGAAACAGACAGAGAGAGAGAGAGAGAGAGAGAGAGAGAGAGAGACCAAGCACCAATGTCCGTTATAAATATCGACACCCAATTAAAAAGAAAAGATATTTTCCGTTACGAACCAATATTTGTGGCGTAGGAGGAGGCACACGGAGAGCCACGTGTGTGGATGGACCCCCAGCGCAAATCCGTGTTCGTGAAGGTAGCGGGTAGGTACACAGAACAATGACGAACCAGAGCCGAACGTATAGCCGAGCGAGCGGGACCGGGAACAAACAAGAACAAAGATACGACTGCCATTAATATCACTGGACAAGATTAGTGTACGCTGATGGTAATCTTCAATGCGCAGGGCCGGGGGTCTTGAGATGATAAAAAGGGGTGTGGTTTTGGGGGTGGTGATGCGTGAATCGGTAAGGCTAAAATGTAGGAGATGGTTGGCGTTTGTACGCAACGCGAGGTAAGGTAACGGGAGAAAAAAAAAAGGGGGATAATAGGAAGGAGAAGAGAAGATTAACGTGCGTCGAGGCTACTCGATAGGTTGGACACATGATAAGGAGATACAGATTCGTCGAGGGGCCGCCGCGTGGCCGTGGTGGCAGCAGTTCTCTGGGGGTAGTGGTTCAACACCCCCGGCCACGGAGAACACCACGTTTCTAACGTTCACAGTGCGGCCGCCGCTCGTAATTCTTTTCTCCTTTTTCTGTATGATCGTGTCGATCGCAGAGAGAAAGGTGGCTCGGGGCTCTGGTTTGTCATTGACCATAGGTAACGCGCGACGATCGGGGATCGTCGCCACCGGAAGTCGGGATTCTCTACGAATCTCGAGGCACGGTTATCGATGCGCGTGCACGTTTCTGCGCGCGCGGCCCTGAGCCGTGACTGAGTCGAGGTCTCCGCTGCATTCTCCGAAGCGATTTCTTTCTCACTCGTAACGTTCCCTTTCCTGTACGTTCGATGGCTATATACGCGAAACAATCGAAGGTGAACCTCGACAAAGTTGCGACGCGACGTCGCGTCTCGTCTCGTCTCGTCATGTCTCGTCTCGTCATGTCTCGTCTCGTCTGTACTCATCGTGGGAATGCAACGGAGGCCTCGTCGCGCGTAGTTTCGTACAGAAAGCGAAAGCAACAACCCGATAATAACGACGACGACGACGACGGCAACGATTCGTAGGGCGCGAAATCTCGTTTACGATGAAAACGGCGAGAGAGCTTCCGTTTAGCGGGACACGAACGAACGTACGAACGAAGGAAGAAAGGAAGAAAGAAAGAAAGAAAGAAAGAAAGAAAGAAAGAAAGAAAGAAAGAAAGAAAGAAAGAAAGAAAGAGAGAGAGAGAGAGAGAGAGAAAGAAAGAAATAACGGCGAGAGACGGCGCGCGTCCTCGGGGCTGTCGCATAACGGCGTATTCACGACGGTGTGCTCTGTGACCCTCGATGCTGTGGAGCGTGAACGCGTACCCATTGACTCGGGGACGGACACGAGGCACCTCGGGCGGCGAATATACGTGTCACGGGGTCTGGGGCTTACGTAGTACGGTGGAGTATGCGTGTATGTGGGTCGGCCGGAAGCGCACGCAGGGCAACGAGGTGTAACGCGGCCAAACAGAACAGAAACGAAAAGAAAATGCAAAACGCACCGAGATTGCATAATACTATACGTACGTGCGTACGTGCGTACGCATGCACGTATGTACGTATGCATGGATGTATGTATTTACGAAGGTTAACGAGCGGCACCGCGTTACCCGCGTGCACCTTTCTCCGATACGTGAAAAATAACAGGGGCCGATCTCTCTCAGCGTACAAAAAGAAACATTTTATTCATATAAATAATCATGATAAATCGTAAGAATAATATCAATTATAATAGTAATATTAATCATCATCGTCATCATCATCTTAATCAGCATCAACTCATCGTCTCATCGTCTCATCCGCATCACCAGCATCGTAACGTAATAGTAATAAAGATAATGGGTCATCGATAATAATCGATACGCTCGATACGCTTGATTAAGAATAGTAATGAAACGAGAAAACAAGGATACGATAAGCGTATACCGTGCGCGAGTACTATTGGACGTACGCTATCCCCGAAAGCCCGATAAGAAACAAACAATAATTAATAAAGGAAAATAAGAAACGTCGATATTGGAGATAAAAAAGAGAACGGAGTATGTATCGTATACGACGACGCGGTATGTGCGAGTGTGTACGTATTTATAAACTTCTATGCACTTATGTAATTGCGTTCTCGTATCGATAAATTCTGATATAAAAGATTTTCTTATTTACACGAAGTACGTGCGTACGTACGCACGCACGCGCGCGCGCGCTCTACGGCTTCTATTTTTTTTTTTCACTCCAACAAAGAATTTATGTACATTCTACGTGTATAGGCTACGCTCCTCTCTTCGTCAACCGTACTCTTCTACGCTTCAAGTCGATACCTTTGCGCGAGCTTCGATTTATTTCGAGAGGGAAGAGAACAAAAACTCGACAGCTATCACAATAATTTTCGCCTCGATCGCGCGATCGCAAAACCAGCGAACTTAAACCGTTAAAAGGTAACCATAATAGTAAAGCAAAGTAAAGTAAGGTAAAGTAAAGTAAAATAAAAAAAAAAAAAAAAAAAAAAAGAGGAAACGCGCACCGTTGAAGAAGGAAGAAAACTATATCGAACGAGCGATCGAAAAGAAACGCGTGTCTCGAACGTGGTACAATAAATTAGACATAACGTTCAAAGTTGTAGCACGAACGATGCCGCTACACGTTGAACCAATCGAAATCGGCCGAGCCGAATGTAACCGCTAATTTACCAATCGACGTTGATTGTCTCGACGAAATTGTTCTCCGGGGGTGGATAACCCGGTATTACGTGCATCGTCCTCGTTATTTCCGGCACCGTTACACGTTCCGAAAACTCCGATCCGCGCGCGTCGCCACGAGCCAAGCGACGGGGGAAAGCGTTTCGGTATTATTTCATTGCACCATTTCCCGCAACCACGGCATCGAGTAATGCCATTTTTTTTTCCCCCTTTGGCTGCACCTTAAGCTACCTTCGCGCGTCTCGATCGTCATATTCGTCGCTCTCTTAATAAAGAAGACAGGTAGAAAAAGAAAAAAAAAAAAAAAAAAAAAACTCGCGGGCGAACGGAGCGAACCTAGCAAGGTTGTGTGGTCGGTGTTCTCGAGGAGACCAGTTCCTTCTCGTTCGGGCGTGGACGGGAAAAGGGGAGAGAAAGACGGGAACGGGATACGAAAGTAGCTCGTGAACGTTCTACGCGTAGGGATAAAGCGGAGAGCATCGCGATCATTAACTTAGGTACACATTTAACTTATAGCTTAGTTTCACGTTTTGTACTGCGACTTTTAACTCGTAACACCGTGCCTGGCGGTACCCACGCGACTTACCCCCGCGAACCACCCTTCCGTAAACCAAGTAATACAAAAATAACAGGGAACGATTGCTTTCTTCTGCTTTCTCCTTCCTCCTTTTTTTATTTCTTACCCTCTCGCAAAGCGGAACACGTGTTAAATAAAAGATCGTTCCAAGCAAGGAGAGTTGAGTCGCGAAATTGGAAGGTCCCGACGTTCCTAATATCGCGGTTTGCTCCACCCGAGCACCCTATCTATTTACACTCAACGCAACAAATATATAATATGTATATATATATATATATATCTCTTTGTAACCTTAGTAGAAAAATTAAACTTTCCGCGCCTCGACTCCCAACGCCTCGAGGTCTACACCCTTTTTTTTTGCTTTTTTTTTCTCGTACCATTTTTTTTTAATCCGATATTTGTCCGCTCGAACGGAAACATGAAAAACTATAATATAACAGTAACGCTTACTATCACATGATCTTTCGCGCGATCCGAATTCAATAGACGGCATGTATCTAACCTTTCCCCCGGAAGTTAAGGAAAATATTTCCTACCTCGCAAGGGGATAAAAATGCGAGCCAATGATCCGCGGTAGCGCTAGAGAACGTATGCAAAGAACCGACAGCCTATCGCGCGTAACTATCTCGAACGAAAGAAAATGGGACGCGTGCGAGTAACGCAACGATACTGCCGTGAAGAAACCGATATATAAGTCCGAATCCGAATCCGTATCCGAATCCGGCCACTGCGTAAAGGAGAGATTCTTTAGCGACTCGTCTACGATGTGTGTCGAACGTTAATGGACAGCCCTCGATCGTAAGGATTCTAACGTGATCGCCGCACACGTGAAATCCCGGCACCATTCTCCACGTATGCATCACACGAAGAAGATGGAACAACGGAGAAGCCGAGGATGGAGAAAATCGGACGAAAGATGCCGCGTATCCTCGGCGCTCGCTCGCGATCGCGCGTTTATCCCAATCGCGACTGTTGTTGTTGCTGCTGATCCTGCTGATGCTGTTGCGGTTGTTGTTGCTGTTGTTGTTGTTGTTGCTGTTGTTGCTGCTGAGAGTTTACTCTGTCCGAGTGTTCTCTCTGCTCTCTCTCCCGTTCGCGCATCTGTTCCATCTCCTTGCGTTGCTGCTCGTTCTTGCTGTGTTGGCGATGATAGATGCTCTTGTGGTTCCGGAGGCTGTTCAGGCTCGAGTAAACCCGCTTGCAGATGTTACAGATCGGTTCCTTGCTGGGCCTGGTGTGCACGTTCTGTATGTGCCGCCTCAAGCGCGTTAGGGAGGTCAGGATTTTGTTGCAAGGCTCGCATCGAAACTCATCGGACGCGCCGCTGCCGGCCAACTGACCTGGCGGCAGAACCAGACACAGGGGTTACTTTTGGTTTTGTGCTCGAACGTCAGGTCGGACGTAGGTCGGACACGTTAACACGCGGAGCGAGGACACTCTCTAGAATTCCTCCTCCGCTCTGGAGTCCTCTCTCTAGCCGCGCGCGTTACTTTAGCGCGCGCGTGTGTCCCGCGATCCTCGTCACGTGTTCTCACTCTTATACACCACCATCTACCACCTTTTTTCCGAGCCGAGAGAGAGAGAGAATTTGTGCGCCCTTCTCGATTAGTCGCGCACACGTTGCACCGTCACCCGACCAAGCCGTGCTCAAACTGTCTTTACGTGTTTTTTACTTTTTACTTTTTTTTTTTTTTACTTTCTCTATGCTTCTATTTTGCGTTACTTTGGAACCACGTAATTATGCTTGCAGGTGCTACCACGCACACAGCATCTTCATCGTACGCCCATTCTACTTTTCATCTTTTTTGTTACACATATACACGGCACGGCGTGCGTGCTTCCCGTGGAAAGTACCTTCTGCGAGCGCGCCGTCTTACCAATGTCACCGTATTCTACTTCGTCTCTTTTCCGTCCCGACTCCCGACTCACACGACGCGTGCCTTCCGGCGCGAACTTCTTCAACGAAACAGCCTTAAGTGCGGTCCTCGTCTCGTGTCTCTAAAACTCTAAGCAGCGACTAGAAGTGGAACACGTTCGTAAATCCCTTTCCTTTCTTTGTCGCATCGTCGCAAAGATCAGGATTGCGAACGTAGCAAAGAGATCGTGGCGCTCGATTAGAAGAATCACGTGGCGATGCGCAACGGTGACAATGGCGCGACGACAAAGTTGCAGAAGGCTCTTATCCGGATCGGAAGGCAGCGGCTGCCGTGCCGCCTTTTTTTTCGTACGATTCGTTATCGTTGTGCTCTTTTTATTTTTTTTATTTTAGCGCATTACGATAGTAGAGTGTGCAAGCAATTCCAAGATTCCAGTGAACGATCGTGAGCGATGACGTTAGTGTTTTCAGAGCACCAGAGATGTATCCATGTCGATGCGTATTATTTACAGCAAGACAGAGAGCAGAGTAGAATATCTTGTAGGTTTACGTGTGTGGATAAATATATATACAAGTGTGTGATTATTATTATTTGGCCTAACGGAATGATGCGATGAAGCGAACAGTTGGTTGTCGGTCTTTGTTTCAACGTAACGTAGGTGGGTGGGGTACATATTATATCGTAAATGATTTGCATAAAAAACGAAAACGCCTAATCGGGGATCGAGGTGTGTTTCCTCGACTTGCGACTACGGCCCGGGTATATTTGGTATTTGCAAGAATAGAAACAACAGCTTTTTCATTCCATCGAATCCTCTTTTATTTTCTCAAATTCACTTCTAACGACAATCACGCTATACTAGCAACAGTTAGGTACGATTTCCACGTTTGCCTTGGCGTAACTACGAATCCGCGGAGCAGCGCGACCGTTCGCGTAGCGATGCGCCAGGTGACACGACGATCTGCTGCTCGCGATGTCGACGAAGCATACGCGCGCGGCGGCGAACGAACGGTCGCGATCGCGGCCCGAGCATGAGAAAAACGCCGAGACGCGAGGGGAAGACGGAACGATACGAGAAACGATACGAAGAAACCAGTCTCTGAACCGTATCGGAACCGAGAAATTGTTTTTAAAGGCCCACAGATAGATGGGTTATAGTCCACGCGGCCGATAAATAGATTCGTCCTTGGTAACCGCGGTTCGCGCAATACCACCTCGCGTTTCACGTTTCGCACGAAAAAAAACTCTGCCGGCAAAAATTCGAAGCGGCCGTTTTCGCGATCGATCCCGGCTCTATGGAGAGGAGGAATATCGCGAGGATACGATACGTCCATCGATGGATACGCGGCTTCGGCTTCGGCGGCGGCGATGCCGTTGATCGACGGGTGGAAGCTACAAAGTTGACTTTATCGTCGGCAACGCGGGGTTAACTACCCCTATCGGGCACTCGGGGGTAGATGAGGAAGAGCACAGTCGTACCGAAGGAGAGTGGTATCGATTTTGCCCCGGAAAGACGCACGTTTCGAGCCGTGAACTTGGCACGGGGTTAGTCCAGATGGCGGAACTCATATCCGAGGGGTGCAAGTTCGCGAGCGCAATAGAATTTCATCGACCGTCGAGGGAACAGGACGACGCGACGTTCGCGTTGAATATTCGAGGTAACGCGTGGCCTCTGTTATCCCTACCGCTCTCTTTGGTAAACTTTGAGGTAACTGGTTTTACGATTAGAAGAGAAGACTAGGAATCGGCTCCCGGTGTAGCCGAGCGAAACGAAATCCTACGGGAGGCTGACACCCGTTTCCGTGGCTGCTCAACGCAAAACGTGGTGCACGTAAAATCATACAGAAGACGGCTGCGCCGCGTCTCTTTGCTTTCTCATGCCGGGGGGGAAAAAAAAAAGACGACGACTAATCTCGACGTGTGTCCGAAAGAATCGGTGAGAACGTTCTCGAGTTTCTTCTCTCGGTTGCGGTTTTCTTCTTGGTTCGCGGGGGTCTGGCTTTCGGGGCAAGACGGAACCTCGAGGGAAATTCGGTCACTAAACCGTGGGCGCCGGTCAATAGGTGACCTCGCACTGCTCCTCGTGCTCCTTTCGCTCTTTCCTCGCGTGGTACTGGCTCTTGTGACTGACCAAGCTGTTCCGGGACTTGTAACTCCTGCCGCATTGGTCGCAGGAGAGTGACTGCGGCACGTAGAAGTGCGTATCCGCCAAGTGCCTCTGAAGGGACCAGGCACGGGAGAAAGTCTTCTGGCAGAAGCTACAGTAAGTGCCGCTGATCGAGCGGTTCGAGTATTTGTCTTGCTCGGCGTGCGTCCTGGAAGCGTCGCGATGCTTCGAGGCCGGTTGCAAGTTGCCGTTTTGCGTTAGCCAGCGCAGGTCAGCGAATGGGACGGAAGCGTCGTTCAGAGGCGTCCTCGGCTGTTGGTGTTGCCTGGTGTTGATACTACTATCCTGTTGCCGCGACTGCTGGCCGTTTGGATTGTTGACCGAGGCTCGATCCGACTGTAAATCGATCTGCTCGCCGAGCAGGCAGGACTCGAGATCGTCTATCTTCGGCGACAGAGGTTCCGACTTGAGCACGATCTGCATCTGATCGTTAATGTCGTCTAACAGATCGATAATGGGCAGCTCCTGGTGCTGCTGGTGCCCCTGCTGCACCATCTCGCATTGACTAGTTCCCGTACTTTGGCTCGATTGGCCGGTTTGCCGTTGACTGTCTTCGTTGGTAGCGGACTGCCAACCCCCGTCCTCCTCGGCGACCTCCCGGTCTGCAACCAAAGAGGAGGGGGCTGAGTCCACCGAGATGTTCACGCGAGAATCAATTCTACCAGAGCGATTCACGCGAGCGCGCGGCGATCTTGCGACCGATTCCTCGCGTGGAAAAACCCGTCCGGTCCGCGCCGCGCCGCGCCGCGCCGCTCGGCGGTCGGCGATCACGCCAGAGAAAGAAGGGGTGGCGCGCGTGCGACGGACACAAAAGAAAAGAGGAGAGAAACCAAGAGAAACGCGCGGCTCGCTTTTCGACTAAACGGATACGGATGTTGTTAATCGTCCGCCGGTTAAAAGAAGGTAAGAGTCGTGAAGGAGAATCGCGAGCAACACGACCCGACGACAACGACGACGACGATGCTGGAGAGCCAGAGAGCGAACAGGGGAAAGAGAGAGAGACAGAGAGAGAGAGAAGAGCGAGTGCGTGAAGGAGCAAGAAAGGCAAAGGGAGCGAAGGGAAGAAGGAGGGTTGAAAGGTGTGCTAGGGGAGCTCAGGAAGGTAGGGCGAGTGTACATTCATCGTCTCATAAAAGCCAGTATAACGTCCGCGAGGATGAGATGTCGATACAACGAGAGAGCAGCGGTAGTAACGGGAGTAAGAGCAAGAGCAAGAGCAGGAACATAACGGCGATGCTTCTTCTTTGCGGGATTTTACCCAGCCGGTTACCCTAGCAACGGAACCCCCCACGAACCACGCTCCTTCCCCCGTTTTTCCGCGGTGCCGGGAAGGGGATATATACCTAGGATGCGTATTATTCTTAATAACCCCCGTATGCCGTTGCGCTGTATTATGACTGATGTTGACTCTAAGCGCGGAGAGCCACGGCGATCGATAGCTCGCTCTACCACCGCGACTACGAAACTGAGAGAGAGAGAGCACGAGAGAGAGAGTGAGAGAGAGTGGGACTAGTAAGGGTGGGCCAAGGAGGTTGCAAAGAGGAAAGAGAAGGTGGAGGAGGATAGGGCCAAGGGATCGGCGGGGAGAGAAAAATCTAAGTAGCTTCCGGATTGGTTACGCGAGTCTTACGAACTTTTGAAAGAGTTACGTGGACAGTGGTGGGGACGAAGACGAGGGCTGCGAAGCAAGGAGGACGCCAGGAAGAACTACCCTCTCTTCGACCGCGGCCCTCTTTCCATCCGATGCGGTTGCGCGTTTCGCGAAATCAGTGCGATCAAACGATATGTCTTCTCGGATATTGGATCGTATTTAGTCACGGAGGAGCGAGCGGCTTCTGCGTGAACGAAAGAGACGGAAAAGCAACGCCTTGCCTATTAATCGGGACGCGTTTATGGAAAATTTCAGATTCCTATGAAAACGGCAGCAGGACGACGTTGGGGAAATCCGCGAAGCGCATCGCGGACTCGGCACAGGTTTTAGCGCACAGCGGCGCCTTTTTTTTAGACGCGTCAAGTTGCACGGAATGTTAATCGAACTCGGCAGCGATAAGAGGCGAGAGAGAGAGAGAGAAAGAGAGAGAGAGAGAGAGAGAGAGAGAGAAAGACAGAGCGGTAAAGAGGAGGGAACGCGAACGTAGCAGGCGAATTTCTTAGCGAGAGAGACGTGCTCGCACACTGCTGGAGACTAGCGGCGCGGCTCGAAACTAAAGTGCCTCAATGAATTAAGCACCGCAACCAAGTAGACCTTCACCTTGTCTCGATTCGCGTTACGGCCTCTCCCAGACAGATCGTGATTCCACGCGATCCGTAAACGAGTTTCGCCGAATTTCCAATTCCCCTCGCGAAAATGCCCAGGTGAAAATTCGTCGCGACGCGAACGCGCTCCGATCGTAACCGGTTCTTCGCCTCTCCTCTTACGTAACCCGCTCCAATTGGCAACAGAAAAAAAAAAAAAAAAAAAAATAAAAAAGAAACACGAGAAGTCGATCTGGAATCGACGACGGAGGAAAACGACGATAGAGTTGCATCCGAGATGACTCGGATTGTTTAGCGAGACGGGGGGGAACGCGGTCGGAGGGAGGCTATCGGAACGGATTTGGAAAGCGTTGCAAAAAAGATCGAGCCATGACAGCAAATGATATAGAGCGAAAGTGTAAACGCCCCTCTCACTCTTTCTCTCTCTCGCTCTCTCTCTCCGTCTCTCCTGCCCCTCCCTGACCCATTGCTAGCCCCCCCTGACTCCTCTCGGTCTTCTTTAGCGGTCTCCGTCGTACTTCCATCTCTGTCGCGCTCGCGCTCACTGTTGCGCAGTTTTCGAGGTCACCTCAAGTTCATCATCGATAATAGCACAAGGCGAAAACAAGCAGCTAGACCTGGGCGTCCCCGATAAGTACATACTACAGATAAAAAATTCCGTCGGATTTGGTTCAGAACGAACTTTCGTTTGGCCTTGGGAGGCGCCGCGAACGCGGCCGAAAGTAAATTGCCAACGCGGATCGTTGGCTACCGAAATGAACGACAAGAGCGAAGAGAGAAGAGAGAAGAGAGAAGAGAGGAGAGAGCGAAGCGAGGAGCACAGGCAAAAGGCAAAGGCAAAGAGAAGGACGGAGATGGAGGAAGGAAGAGAGAGGAGCGAGAGAGAGCGGGCGAGATGAGTAAGTATCGAGTAAATAGACGTATGCAAGGAGGACTTGCGGACGTCACGTAAGCACAAGAGGCAGACTTTTGCACACCATCGGAATCGCCAACGTCGGCAGATGGCAGCATGAATTCCGCGTTTCGCAAACAGGCCATTAGCAATCGTTACGTAACCCGAAATTTCTTTCCTCTACTCCTAGCGATCGCGGGCCACCACGGCCACCGCGGCCCGTCTGCCTATCACACGCCTATTCCCCTTCCGCTGCCTCGTCGCCGGCTTCCAGCCGACACCGCCAACCTTTTCCACTGTGCGCAACAGCCGACAAGGATTCGGCTATACACGGTTTGGCGAAAATGAGAAACGAAAAAACGCGGATCCGGGATCCTTTTCGAGGCCGAAAACCGAACGCCGAACGCCGAACGCGCGCCGTGGACCGCTTTCGTGAGAAGAATTCGGTCGGTCGTTAAAAAAAAAGGAAAAAAAAACAACCGAAACAAAAAAGAAGAAGAAGAGAATAGGCGGAGGCAGCGAGCGGCGTGTCCGGCACTGGGAACGTCCCGCGAAATAAATATTTGCACGATGCGCGCTGCAACGCGCCCTCTGATACAAAGAGACAGAGAAAGAGGATAAAGTGCTCGACTCCAGAGCTCGGCACCCGCTATTTTTATGCGGCCGGGTTTTACAACAGGTTACCGCGGATGCAGGCGTTCGCGGAAAAGAGCAGAAAACGAGAGGAAATAAAGGAAGAAAAAAAAAAGAGGGCGGACGGGGGTGGAAGAGGGAGATAGAGAGAAAGGGAGAGAGGGTAGAAAAGAAAAAGGAGGAACGACGACGGTGGCGGGACCGTGGCGGTGGTCCCGCTACTAGCACCGCTACGTATCGGCTTTTTAAACAATTTTAGTGGCGAGCGGGAAACGGGCTAAGAATATCTAGGCCCGGGGAAAGAATTTCTCTTCTCTTTGCGATAATGACATCGAAACCGGCGAGAAACGCGGGCATAGACGACGAGCGCGCGCGCGCACGCACGCCCGCGGAGAGAGAAAGGAGCGGAATGAATAGATTTAAAATTAGACCGCGATAAACGCATCTTTCTCCGAGTGTCGGCTCTATGCAAAACTTCTCTTAGGCACACGCTCAATAAATGGCGTGTCGCGACCTCGACGCGGCGCGCGAAGAAATACGCGCAAAATGTCGCGCGGCGAATCAGCGCGCACCAGTCATGGCGAGGCGAGCCTTCTGAAAAAATTTGCTTCGTCGATCCGACCACAGGCCGTAGAATTATTTTAATTTCAAATGTTACGCGCGAAATTCACCGCCTTCGGGGAGCGAAGAGAGAAGAGAAGAAAAAAAACAAAAAAAAACAAAAGGAGAAAAAGAAAAAAACAGAGACCGAGTGCGCGAAAGGTTAACACGAGCGACCGTATAATTTCCATTGTTTCGCGCGATTTCGTTCCTCTGGCCCGTCTATAAAGCGCATGTATTCGTTTCTAAATACAATAACGAGAACTTTGACGTAGCCAAAGGAAAGGGGAACGCGGCGGAAAGTTCGAGCGAGTTCGTTTGCAAAATTTTTCGACCTCCGAACGCGAATCCGTCTAGAAACATGCAGACCCTGCCATATGCTCGCAGCCGGCTCTGCCGGAATAAAAAGATCTTAACGCAGCGAGCGAGTAAAGAGTAAAGAGTGAAGAGCGAAGAGCGAAGAGCGAAGCGCGAAGAGTAAAGAGCAAGGAGAAGAGAGAAGAGAGCGAAGGAAGGAACAAAGAAGCTCTCTCGCTCTCGTCTCGTCTAAGGCTGATCACGCGACAAGTGGTCGTACGTTGTACTTTCTATCTGCCACGATTGTTTTTTACGTAACCAGCCATTACGAATTAAAAACGATTAAAGAACGGTCCGACCGCGCTATTTACCGACGCGAATAAAATTTCACTTTATCGCCACGCCGAACGATAACGGCGGCTTTCTAAATTGATCTAAGAAACTTCTAGACCTTGCTCTTTTCCTCTGATACGGCTTCGATAACATCGCCACTGCTCCCACTGTTGACTATTTTATCTACGCTATGCAGAACAGCCCCACCCCACCCCTCCCCCCCCGATATATTCGAAATTATCAGCCGCGAAATATACGAGCAAGTGCGTGTGGCTAGAAAATCGAACCGTTGTCCTTTCTGCATTTAATTTTAACGCGAACCCACGCTGTTCGCGAAACTTTCACGTTGAGACCGACGACCCTGCGACTATCTATTCGACGACTGAAACCTTGCCAAAATCACGCCGGTGCAATTTACGCTACTCCGAACGGTCGATCCGAAAAAAATGTCCGCCTCGAAAGCGAGTAGGCGCGCGACAGCGATAGATAGGCACCGCGCGACAAAAGCCTTCAGCGTGGAGATAAAAGTGCGAAAAACAAACGGGTGTCCGGTTTGGTACGCGTCGCTGCTGGCAAATGACCGATTAGAGGGGTGCGTGGCCTGGGTAGAATTTGAACACCGGCGCGAATTTTCCCAGCCAAGAATGATCCGCGGTATCGTTTTTAACTGCTCGTCCAAACACAACCCGTCTATTTTTGCGTCGAAACACCGCAACGTCCTCTGTTCGCTCGCTGCGTTTTGTTGTCTCGCGTGTACGTCTGGAGAGGAAGAGAGAGAGAAAGAGAGTGACGACGATTTTTGGAAAAAGTAGACGACCTTAGCTATGTACGCGTATACGCGCGAAGAGAAAATAAACGCATCGGGCTAGGCTGCGGGTCGAACACAGCTTCGCGAGCCAGCCACGTATAATTTAATGTGTCTAATGATTCGCAGTGCGCTGTAAGAACGTGAGTGGCGTACCAAGGTCGTCGTATTTTTAGTTAGGCCAATGTTTAGTTGGCCACGTTCGTCGGAGATAGAGGGACCTTGAATTTTGCGGATAACATCTGCGGCCTTATCGACGGCCCCTGATAACTTTTTCAGTACTAACCTAGTATAAGCCAGACGTTCAAATATTAATCGAGAAGGCGGCGATGGCGCACCTGAATTTACTTAACCACACTGCCACAGGACGCATTTATTAAAGATCCCCTTTCCTTTTCCCTCGCGATCGGCAGCCCGAAAATAATACGCGCCTACACCTACGGAACCGAGCGCGTATATAGCCCGTAATTAGCGAATCTCGTTGCTAACTTTTCCCTACTTTGCTTCTTCCTCTTGAACAGCGGTTTATGGTCGCGAAATACCGCGAAATCGCGTCTATTTAAAGATATCTCTGTTTTGCGTGTTCCGGTAAAGGAAAGAAAGGATTAGTTTTGCCTAGTCTAACGAAACGCGCGCGTTAGCGTGGAAACGAGAACGTTGCCTCGTATTCCACCGGCAAAGTCGGAACACGTTGAAACGTTTACCGTTATTAAGCGAGTTTACCGTTAACCCCCGTGCGCCCCGGCGTGCGCGCAATGCGCTTCATACGTACATACGTACATACATACGTTCGTTCGTTCGTTCGTTCGTTGCACGACCCCCGAATATCCATCGTACCTTTGCAGAAACAAGCAGCGCGACGCGACGTTACGAAGCGGAGAGAGAGCAAATTCCTCGTTCGAGCGAGCGAACAAAAATCGCCACGAAGTGGAGAGATATACCGTAATAACGTTACCATATGGTACACGCACGTCAGGGTCAAATGTCGCTCGAATAACATAAAAGAGTGCGACAAACTTGGCCGACCTATCACATCCTCTTTCGTAATTGGAAACGAGCAAAGCTGCAAAGTGTCTCGTGACGAAGCGTTTCACGATTATAATTACGTACAATTACGGTGTGTAACTGTAAGCTTTCGGATTAGTACATACGATAATAACGTCTGTAAAATATATATACGTATATATGCATATACATACATATATATATATATGTATGTATATAAGTAAAAGAAACGTAGATAGATAATATAGTAGGCATGTAAACATGCAGGTCGATATATATGTATATGTACGTGTACCCCGACGAGTATATATCGAGTACACACGTACAAGAAAGATAGATATAAAATAATATATGCATGTAATATATTGGTAAATATAGACGTGTAAGCAATGTCATAATGCTGTCGTATCGGCGATATCGCGGCAGCGGCGTGTAACTCCGTTACCAAACGTTAATAGGACGACAACACTGATACAAAACTTAACGATCAATTGGACAATACGAGCACGGCACGTATAAATAGTGTGAACGATCAATCGTCGATAAAAAAAAGACAAAAAAAGAAAAAACGACGCTTGACGCGGCTCACGAAACTCAAAGCGTTAAATAAATCTAAATCGGTAATAATCATTTTGGCCAACTTCTTCGAGAGAATTTCGTGGGTGTACACAAAGAGAACAGTCTGTCGCTGCATCGTTACTTCTTTAACTTCTTCTGCGCTTTTCATTGCGCATTTTCTTTTCTTTGCTTTTAGGGGGACGGGGGGCTACTTTTCGTTCTACTTTCTTTTTCGTTTTGCTTTCATTAGAAATGGTAGAGATTGCGGCGGATACTTTGTACAGTGATGCCAAACAGTGATGGATTTTTTGTTTTCGTCGCTCTGTGCCAATTAGAATGATCGCGGCGAATTCGACGGCTGGAAAGAACGAATGTATCTGCTGTTCTTTGCGGCGAGAAACATCCACCGGAGGACGTTTCTTTGCTCTATGAAACGTATCGATCGGCTGCGATTCCGCGACGTGTTTTCGTCCGAACCCCGAGGTACAAAGAGCAACACGCTCGTAAACAATTTAAACAGATTTGCCGTCGTTCATTTGGCGATACGATAAATAGTTGTACAATCGAGTGGCCCAGGATTATCGGTGACATTCAAACCTTCAAGGAAGAGAAAAAGGAACACGAACGACAATTCGCAGCGCTCGATGATGTAAGAAACTGAATAACGTCAGCAGCAGCAACAGCAACAGCAGATATATCCCTTCTAATTGTCGCGAATTCGTTGATAATCGCGAGAAAAGTTATAATGACATCATGAGATGCGAATGCAAGGCGATTCGGTAAATGTAATGTACCATATTTTAAGGGCGGATGATCGCAATGATTTTTGTAACGCATGCCAATTAGAAGAAGTTTTAATCGTCCAAGCAGACAGTAGTGCTCTTTCACCGCAACCAAATAAAAAAAAAAATAAATATGTATATATATATATATATATATAAAATATGTATAATTCATTCTTATACGTCGTGATTTTTGTTAGTGTTTGATATAACTGCACAAGTCTTTTAGTTACTTTTTATTAGAGCGAACCGCTACACCGCAGACACGTGCGGCCACGATGTATCGACTGTCGGTGGAAAATAATGGAACAGCATAGAAGTGCCCTTCTCGAAAAATCAAGAGAAATCGAATGGTCGAGTCGACTCCGAAAGCGCGCGTCATTCGTCCAACGATCATGCTACCACGCGCGAATCCTTCTGGATCTTATCGAAATATGTATACGTATATGCGTATCGGACGGAGTTCTCTCTCGAGTCCTAGGACCATCGATTCTGATGATTTTTGCTGGGCAGAGCTAATAGTAAAGGTTCTTACCTTGCGAAGTTCCTGCCAAGTCCGGTGGTTGCAACCCGTGGCCCAATCCTGGAAATTTCACTATCGTCACACGTAGCAACGAACGTTCTTTCGCGGCAAGCAAAGGAACAACGGCCTGTACGCAACATCGCAATTATCAGAGACTTGGCAAACAGAATCTTGTGTAATCGTCCTCGAGCTACGCTACTTGAAAACAAAAATCGGGACACCTAAACATAGTCTAATATATACTTTACCCTCCGCGTCTTCTCTAAGTATTTTGGAATGAGTGAGGAGAGGGGGGCTAGCAAATTTCAACCGCGAAACCAAAAAAAAGGGGATTCGAAAAAAAAAGAAGATGGAGAGCGATAATATGAAGCGAGCGATTGATGCGTGTCGGGGTAGACGATGAAAATTGGTCAATGCGTACAGGCCTGATGGAGATCGAAACTCGTTTACGTACCTGACAATGGCGTGTGCTCGGTGGCGAGCGCTGCCATACTGAAATTGAAGCTTCCAGGCGCAGGTGGGAAGATTTTCGTTTCGGGCAAAAAGTTCGGGGTGGAGGTGTGCTCGGATTCGGCCTCGTGCTCGTTACTGCTGGCCGATGCCGGTGGTCGATCCGACGCCGCGGCTCCGGAATCCGACGAGTCCTCGTTGTTGCCTCCGTTTCCGCTGTTCCCGCCTGTCAGCTCCAACGGCTCGCATTTGATGTTGTCTTCCAGGGGGCTGTTCTCCTCGTGCACGCCGTTCCCTTCTACCTTGCTCGACAGATGGTTGTTCTTCACCATCGAGAAGTCCGTGGGCGTCGCGTCGTTGTTGTTGAGCGGTGGCGACGGTACCCTCGGCTTCTTCGCGGATTCATCGTGCGGATCCGGCGTTCTTCTCTCGTTCCTGCGTATCTGCGCTCTGCGTAACAGCTGCTGCACGGTGGTCGGTGTCGGGGTTATTGGCGTGGGCGGAGAACCACCCCGGGGAAAGCTCTCCTCCGATTTTTCGTGGAAAGGAAGATGATTGCTACCGGCGGCCAACGCGCGTACGTGGGACAGCTGAAATGGAAGAGAAGAAAAAAAAAAAAAGAAGAAAAACAGAAGCGACGGAGTACGGAGAGCGATACGCGTTGCTGGGTGAAAGAAGAAAAAGAATAGGGACGATCGGTATTACGGTACATGGCTCGGTAAATTCGAAAATGTTTGCAAAGAGTACGCGTACGATTGCCCGCGATTTCTATTTGTAACGCAGCCGGTTATCTTTGTTTGCTTGACCTATGACAATTATGGATTGGAATCAAGATGGATACACATTGTGCAGCGAGATAAGGTACTCTTTAGTTAAAAGTCACGTCTCTATCAGAGATAACATGCAAAGCATAATCAATTTGCGAGAGGTACGAGAGGCCCGATATTACATATGGCCGATGGCCTGGTGCGTTTGTCGAACGACAGAGAGAGAAAGAGAGAAGGGGCGAAGGGGAGAAGAGAGAGACGATCGGAGGAATGCTTACCTCGTCCCTGTCTGTTTGGTCTGCCTGTTGCGTAAGCCCCGATACCCTGAGGACTTCGGCAGTCTTCAAAAAACTGCTAAGGGAACGCTGATGCACGTTCACTTCCCCGTGATAGATGAACTCCACCAAAGCGTGCAAGTCGCTGAACGCTACGTCCTGAAGTACTATCACCGGGTGTTTACACGGTGTGCTCTGCAAAAGGGGAAGCAAGGAGGAAAAGAAGAGACACGTTCTCGCATTAGTTAAACATTGACGTTGCACTCGATATATCGAGTTGGAATTGGGCTAACGGGGGGAGAAAAGGAACGTCGATGAAGGGAACGCGGAAGGGTGAAGAAGAGGGGTTAGAGGAAAACAAAGAAACGAAGGTAGAAGTAGAAATGGCGTGGGCTCTGCCTTACCTTGAGCAATTCTCTAAAGTAGGGACTGCAAGCGGAAAGTACGACGCGATGCGCTTTGAGGCTTTTGCCATCGCAGGCCAGTGTGACGTCCACAAAATCTTCATCGTCCCTCAAGTTCTCAAACGCTGACGTTATACTGCTTTGGTAATTGTTCCATCGCAGACAAAAGTGTTGCGTATCTACCATCGTTATATCTATTCACCTATAATCAGAAATAACGTGCGCTATTATTCAGACTGGCAAAAAGGTTCCCGCTTATCTTATCGCTTAATAAAATATTATGCCTCCCGCTGGCGGCGGGAGGGGCGCGAATTAAGGAACGTTTTAACGAGCTAACCGCCAACGAGATCGCGTCGATTTGCCGCGTTTCGCGCGCCTTTCCCAAAACACGAGAACGCGAGAACGCGTACACATCAAACGCAGGGAGGCAGGACATTGAAACTTTCTAGTTGCACGATAAACCGCTCAGATAAGCTTCGACGCCGATAATTTTCGATAGCCAATGTTTCGAAATAAAAAGCACTGTTGCAACACGCATGCAACGCGAGCCAATATCGCGCGCGCCTCGACTTCTCCGGCAAATAGACACGCACACGGGGACAGAGAGAGAGAGGAGGAAAAGTAGCGAAAGATAGGCGAGGAGGAAAAAGGAGCGGGAAAGAAATTGGAGTATCCGCGAACGAAGAGGGAAAAAAATTATGTAATGTTGTCGCGGTATCGACTGGTATTTAGGCAGCGTGTTTACCGTAGGTGTGGCATTAGAACAGATGTTAATTTCCTTACACTCTCGGAGCCACGGAAACTTCTTATATAACCGGCGAGTTAATACGCAGATTGGCATAACGGGGACCGCGAAGTCGGTGGACCAAAGGTGTGCTGCACGCAACATATGTTATTAATTCCGGCGGAATAAAAATACGGCAAGCGTACGCGTTGCCCGCGAAGCGTGTGCGCTGCAAAACGACACTTGGAAGTGTCGCGGTATTTTTACGTGGCATCGAGAGAGAGAAAAAGAGAGAAGGAGAGAGAGAGAGAGAGTGAAAGAGAGAACGTATACGAGTAGGAGAGCGGGCAGAGCGCGCGTCTTTTCGTTTGGAAAGTCGAAACGAATCTCGGTGTTTGCGAATCTCGCGTGTAAACGCGACGGTATCATCGACGCGGCGCGGCTCGGCGCGGAGCGGAGCGGAGCGGCGTTCTCCACTGGGGCGAAACCCGTGTGAATGGAAAAAAAAAGAAAAAAAAGGCAAAGTATCGGTCCGAACCATGTCGAGAGTAGACGAAGAATAAGAATCGAAGAGTGCATGGCGTGTAAAAATAGAAGCGAAGGATTACACTACTTTTTATTTGCACCATACAAGAAAATTAGGTCGCCAGGCTGGAGTGAAGCCAGAACATACGATTAAATAATTCTCTCCGCCACTTATAAAGGCGCAAGCATTAAATGTATGCTGATAGTGTTATCTTAGCAAAATGATAAAAAAAAAAGATCTTAAAACAAATTTACAGTGCTGGTTGCTGGGATCGTATGTATGCGGTATTCGCCATCACAAAAGCTTCGATATACCACCAATAGAATTAACGATCGCCGATTCTTTTTTTCTATTCTATAAGGCGCGTTAGCACGATAAGAAGGAGCAGCCGCCACCGGGGTACCGTATACTATTTAATAACGTTTCCGTTGATACGCGTATCGCTGATTCGGAAGGTATTTTTACCGCTGGTCGACTCGTCGCTTCGAAGAAATAGTAATTAAAGCAGGCACACGAGGTTTGCGGTGAACGGAAACGAGACGTCGATGGAACACGGTAAATAATATTGCGCCCGCAATATTTTGGATACGTTCCAACGCGATTATCGGCCCGGCCGCCAAAAGTATGGTTGAAAAAAACGAGAGGAGGAGACATTTTTTTTTCTCCTTTTCGTAGATACACTTTTATCATAAGCTGTACGCGCGGTGCGATTCGGAAACTGTTTTCAGACTTTTTAAGTTCGCTATCGCGCACTGCTAAATTTATGTGTGACGAATTCGAGATAAGTTTCGCAGTCCCGTGAAAATCCTGAGCAACGTTTTGATAATAGAAGCCGGCTGGAACTGACGCCGATCTAGACGAGGGCAACGAAGAAAGAAAACTTCTTATTTACCGTACCCATCTCTCCAAGCGTATTTCCATATACGTACGTAATATACATTTGCCGCGGAGTTCGGCGACCACGAGGCTTGTCGAAAAAATAAGAAAAAAGAAGGAAAAAAAAAATGAAAAATGCACACCGGGATTTTCCTTCGGTTCGCGTTCGATCGTGGAATCGCGCGTCGCGCGCGATCATTCTGGCAATTCGCGGCAAAAAGAATAAACGTTGTCGGGAGTAGGATGGCACTTTTGCCGCACATTGGCACTTTTCGAAAAATTCGGCAGAATCTGTGTTGTCGGAGAAGCGAGAGGAAGATCGGTCGCGTTATACGATACCTTTTTCTCAGCGATCGCGGCTAAACGGCTGTGTTAAGGTTTTCGTATTTCTAAGGCACATTCACCACCACACTATCCAGACAGTAATCACAGTTCGGAGAAAGTAGATGCGTTATCGCGAAAGCACACCTATCACTCGTCATGCCGCGTAAGCTAATGACCGAAACAATGAACCGAATTGAAACGCTCTGCGTTTTATCTGCACAACGCCACCTCGCAAAAAAGTGCGCACTTCACAAGTTCGCGAAAAAGTCCCCTACACTCGGCCACTAGTGCTGCTTCGTCGTGGCGGAAAGTCATTCTCGACGGACCCGATCCTGAGTCAACGTCGGCCTTCGCTGCTGTGTTTAACGCCGCCGTTTCTTCTCCGTTCCCGATCTTCCTACGGGCAGGGGAAATCCACGATCGATAGATTTTAAGCGGCGAGGAGGAGGCGCGGACGAAACGCGATCGCGTTAAGAGGACGGTCGCGCGACGAATGATCGAGGAAGGCGCAATTTCGCCGGAGTAGGCGAAGAATGCCGGAAGGAACGAAAGAGGAAGGAAGGAAGGACGGAAGGAAGGAAAGAGCTGACGGAGCGGACGAAGAGGAAAACGAGAGCGAAGAAGCGCAGCGGAGCGGCCGCATGCGTTTTCGCGTGTACCACGACGACGACCACGATGACGACCACGACGACGACGACGACGACGACGACGCGTACACCGGATAACAGGGGAAGAAATACTATGTCAAGGGGCAGATAAGCGCGTTGTCCGCCGTTTCCCGCTTTTCGCGAGCACCGGCTCGCGATTCGTCAACGCTGATCGAGGGAATCGCCAAGGATCACATGTCGCGCGCCGCTACGAGAGCAACGAACCAGCAAACGAACCGAACTCCAGCTGAAAAGGAGCAGAAACACGTTTCGTGGAGAGAAAAGCCGCGGCGGCGGAGTAGTCGGAAAACCGGAAACGCCACGATCCTCGGGAGAAGCACGTTGGAGAAGCCAGTCGACCGGTGGCCTCTTTCTCCGTCACATACCGTGCGAACTAACCCCCGAAACGTCACGTCACGACTGTGCAGCTGTGTGCCTTCGTCGACGCGGGCGTACGTCGCGGCGCGGCAGCGAGGCCGCACGAAAACGTACGAAAAGCCGGCGATCGCCGGTACGACGAGCGAGAACGACCGACAACAGGAGAGAGAAAGAGGTATCGTCTGACAGAGAAAGATACCCGGAGACTCACACACTCGCGCAAACGGATCCCTGTGCACGTACACGTACACGGACACGGCGAAATAATACAGCCAGAGAGACAGGGACACACAGAGGCAGAGACGCACGAACGGATGGATGGACGGTTGGACGGATAGTGACACACAGCCGGAGAGGGACAAGAAGAAGCGGGAGGAAAAAAGAGAGCGGGAAGATGAGCCGAGAAAAGAGAGAATGGAGACGACCAGCAGATTTCGTGGAGAATCGCCGAGGACGCGTCTCGAATTTTTCCCATCGACTCTCGCCTGTTCTCGTCTCTCTTTTATCTTCTCTTTCCGCTGCGAACACGCAGGATCGAATTTTCTTCCGCTCGCGGAAACCGGAAGAGGCGGTACACGTGTCGCGGTCGAGGAAAGGTAACGAGGTTTACCTTGCGGCACCTGCCGTGTCAGACGCGTCGTTCGCGTGCGCTTCGGTTCTCCTGCCCCGCTTTTGCCAGCGATTCAGAAGCGCATCCTTCGAGCGGCGATTTTTCCACGCTCCCCGCAGGCTGCCGCGTCGAAAACGAGTCGGAGCAACACCGGTGCACGCGGGACGCGAGTAGAGTCGCGCGTTTTCTCGAGGCAAAGATCGCGTTGCCTAAAATCAGCAAGATCGTTTCCGTTTCTTTCCGGCTGTGTCGCGGACACGCACCGCGGCGGCACACACTCGCGTTCGATCTGTGCGAAGACGAGAGGAGAGAAGAGGGTTGTCGCGAGAGGATAGGCCTGCAGGCAAGCGAGACACGAGGGGAGAAGTCTGAGACTCTGGTTGGCGATACAACGCCCAAGCAGCGGCAAGCTACGCAAGGCTCGACGTCGTTGCGGAAAGAAAGAAAGAAAGAAAGAAAGAAAGATGGAAAGAATTAAAATCGAGAGGGAGGAAAAAAGAGAGAGCGAGAGAGTGAGAGAGAGGGAGAAAGAAAAGAACGAGCGGGTTAGCGCGCGTTTCAATCCTTCATCTTTCTCTCCGTCAGATGGTTCGATGCTTCGTGCGACCGTAGTTGGTCGAAGTTACCGCGAAATACGAAAACACCGGGAACGCGGCCGTCAGAGGCGGCGATCTCGCCGGAACGGGCGGGAATTTCGAACCGGTCTCTCGCACGCACGACCCACCTAGCCACGTGTTTCTCTGTTCGGGATGCAAGCAGCCACCGTGACGCAAATTGCCGCGCGCTTCACTCCGGAATGCGAAGCCTCTCTCGCCGGTACGTTCCACCGAGACACCACCACCACCACCACCTCCACCACCACCAGCACCACCACCACCAGCCAGCATCAACCACCACTACTACCACCGAACCGTGAATGTATCGCGCGCGTACACTCGCGGATGATCGCGTATCGGAGACACACCAACCGTTGACACGTCGTGGAACAAAGTCACTGTCACGGCGGCGCAACACGTTCCGCGAGCGCGTTTCAAACGGGGAGGTGGAGCCCTCGTGCGCGAGGGTGGAACGACAGAGAAAGCGGATGACGGAGAACAGAGATAGAGTGAGAGACTGGAGGGAGAAGAGCGAAAGGCAAGAGGAATGGAAGAGAGAGAGAGAAAGAGAGCGAAAAAAAGAGTAAGGTGTGCGTAACGTAACGTAACGTAACTTAACGTAACGTAGCGCAACGCAACGTAACGTAACGTGAGGTGTCGCGTCGTGTCGTGTCGTGTGTCGTGTTACGGCGACACCACGAGCCGAGAAGCACGGAGAGAACGGGCTGCAGCTCCCGAGCCTGGTTAGGACTAGCACGCGGGGGGGAACGGCGCCCGCCGGCCGCCGTTATTCTTTATCGGAGCATGAGACATCTGTCGTAATAAGTGCGGACTAAAAAATAGTGCGTACGCAGAGAAAGAGAAAGAGAGGGAGGGAAGAGAGAGCAAGGGAGAAAAAGAGAGCCGAAGCCGCTTTGGAGGGGAGCTTTATGCCTGTGGCCGCATCGGCCGTGCCTCCCCTTTCATCCCGCTTCACCCTTGCCAAGCCCACCTCTTTTCTCTTCTCCTCTTCGCTCTCTCCGCTCTCTTACTCTCTCTCTCTCTCTCTCTCTCTGGCTCTCTCCTTCGCAACCCTCCTGCTCCCTGGCTCGCTCGCGCCCCGTCTCTAACTGTCTCGCTCTACTCTAGGCCCACCCCACTTCATCCGTTAGCCCACGAGACGAAAATGCGCAAAGCTAACGACTTCCAATTAAAAGCGCTGGAGCTGGAATTTTAAAGGCGCCACCACTGCCTACTCTGGTTCGCGCGCCTCGCGTACTCCGGATTATCGCAGATAGACCGCCGCCCCGACTATCCGGTTGTCGACTCTTGCCCGATACCGTCATCATTCTCGTGGCTGCAGTTTCGGGAAGGGTTTGGCAAAACCGAATTTCGCGCGACCACCGTGAAAGCATTCAAGAGATTCAACTTGCCGCTGTCCTATCTCGCTTCTCTGCGGTTCCTCTCTCGTTACTCCGGCCCGCAACCATAGTGCTCCTGCAGGAGCGAGAACGCCAACGGCGTATCGTCGTATCGACTTGCCCCTCTCTAATCGTTCACCGATACGTATAATAGTTTAACGATGAACGCTCCGCCGAATGCGCGTAGAGACTAGAGGAAGCTAGGCATCCACCTATCCATCTATCCATCTATCCATCTATCCATCTATTCGGCAGCCGGCCTGTCTCGCGATCCCTTCTGCCATCCTGCTCCTGCTAAGCTCGCGCCCGCAGCTACTACCCCCTCTGCCGGTGCTGTAGGCGACCCCACTCGATTCGCCCCTCAAAAAATCATTACGCCCTTCCGCGGGCTGCGCATGAACGCGGTTTTAATTCGCTACTAGAAAAGTAAAATGTAAACGCCGCTGGATGAGAGGGACGAAGGGGGGTGGGTCGAATGGGAGTTGGTGCCGGCTTAGGAAGGGCGTGGGGACGAAAGGAGCGAGGAAACGGGCGAAAAGGGCGGAGGGGCCGCGAGGAGAAAGATGGAGAGAAAAAGAGAGGAGGGCGAAACCGAGGGAAAAAGCTAGCTTACGGTGCGAGAGAAAGAGAGAGTGAGAGGGAAAGAGAGAAGCAGAGAGAGAGAGAGAGAGAGAGAAAAAAAGAGAGACGGAGAGAGACAGAAGCAAAGTTTCGCGGACGTAGTCGAGGACGAAGCGAACGAGGACGAGGAACGCGACGACTGTGAGAGCGCGACGTAGGACAGATCCTTTTTCCACCGACGCGATGGAAAGAGGAGGACCAGAAGAAGGGAGAGGAGGCGACGAGGAGACGGTGGGCGCCGGGCGAGAGGAGGATACGCTCCCCTACTTCTCTAGGGGTTCCATTGTAATATTTATTGATTGGATTCCTAGGAGCCAAAGCTGAGGGCTGTGGCACCTATACTTCGGCTAGATTGCCTAGAAATGTTTCCGTGCGCCAGCTAGCAAAGGCCCGTTTTCTCGATCCTCCTCTGCTGCTGCGTTTTCTTCGCCCGAGCACGGGCTCGGCAAAAGCCCACATCGGAGGAACGTTCCACTGACCTTGGTCGACGAATTCACGGCAAATAGCCGTGAGCGGGATGCACCGTTGTTGGTCGCGAGAAATAAATTCCATCCGTGAAAAAGGGATGCTCTTTCGATCGTCGATTTCCATCCCATCGGGGGAAAAAATTGGAAAAAGCGAGCGTGGGTGGGCGAGCGCTGCCGGCCGCGCACTCGTTAATCCTTTTATACCGAAATTGATTCGGTGGTAAAATTTATCTAAATAAAATACGTTTATCCCATCACGCGCAATTGTGTCGGGCAAAAAGAAAAATCGACGATTCCGAGCGATGAATCACGGGGACCACGGTCTATTTCCCCGAGTAAGCTATTTCCGCTGCGCAGGAACCCGTAATTGCGAGCTATTTTCCTTTTCTTTAAATACCAATTGACAGAGGTCGGGCCAAATGCCGAATAACGAGCAAACGACCTAGAAAGGGAACTCCCAGAACTGCGTCGCGTCGTCGTTGTCGTTCTCATCGTCGTTGATCGTGGTCGTTGTCGTTGTCATTGTCATTGTCATTGTCATTGTCGTTGTCGTGTCGTCGTCGCCGTCGTCGCCATTCTCATTCAACGATGCGCCATTGAAACAGAAACCGTGCGTCGCCTTTTTCATCCCCTCCCCGATCTATCGATGGACGATCCAGTGAACGTCGTTTCCTATGGAACACGACACACACCGGAGTCTATGAGTCAGTTGCCCTTGAACGTGCATATTCAGGATGCCGCCGCGCGTCTCTCCTTCGCGAGTACACCATCGCTTTTACAAAATCGAGGCTACCGCTGAAAAATTAATAGGCTTCGCCAACGAAGACGCGGCGAGAAAGCGCGGATAAATAATCGCGGACTGCGGGACGATCGTTTGCGCGTTACCGAACGCCGCGATGCGTTTAGCCGTTTACGGAGAACAGGGACCTCGCCGTAGTCGTGGCGTTAAACGTTGAATCGAAGTAAACCGCGGACCGGAGGATAACGCATACGAACGAGGAACGTAAAACAGGCGAGGTCGGATGATGAAGCTTGGCCGAAAACGCGTGTGCAAGGGAAAATGCAGATGTTTCGACCGGTCCTTCGTGGCCACGTACATGCATACATATATACTACACACGGTTTCGCAGCTCCACCTGCGTTAGATTCGATCGCGTGATACACGATCCTTTCTTTGTCCTGCGAGCGAGCACCTCTGCAGAGGCGCGGAGAAGCGAGCAACCTTGCAGGTGCGCGAATTTGGAAACGGTTTCTGAAAATATATATATAAAAAAAAACCCCTGTTTTCCCACGCGCGCCAATCGATCGAATTCCACGGCATTATTTATGCTCGTCCCCGTCTCACGTTAGACGCGTTTAAATATGCAGGTGGCAATATTTTCAGCGCCATTGGCCGTTTTGATGCGCAATCCGATAATTGGGTCGAAAGTCTGAGAGTGGAGCAGAGCAAGCCGGGGAGACGAAACAGAGGGGATAGTTTAATTCCGATCGGTTTTTCGCGAATCAAGTAACGGAGAACCGGTGCATATATCACCTGGTGATGTGTGCCGCTGTTCCGAGTTCAAGGCTACCTATCGCGGAACACTGGACCAAGGCATTCCTACCCTCTAGCCACCCCTACCTTTCCTACACACCAGTTCACTCACACGCATTGCTCTACCTCCCCGCCAACCTACGTCACGCGTCTGCTTCTCCATCCACTTTTCCACTCTTCCTCTCTACCTCCGCGTCCCAACACCCTCGTCGTTTAAGTAACGAGGTCTACGAAATCATGATATCGCCGTGTTCACGCGCCAGGCGTCGTTCGATGACGAAAAATATTCGTCAACCGTCAAAGAAAATTTGCCTCTTTATCCATCGGCGTATCGGCGTATCCGCGTATTTTAGACTTTCAAAAGAGCTGCCGGAGAATCTAATCCTTTGTACACGACGAAAGAGCTATACGCGGCTAAATATTTACGACCGCCGGAGCGGCGTTGCTCAGAATTTTTTTCCAATAATCGCCCTCTTCCCCTCTCTCGAAGCGACGGAAAGAGCCCGCGCGACGAGAGACTGCTCCGCGTTCTGCCTTTTAAACGGATCGCTTTGTCGCGGCGATCCCGCTTCTCGCTTGTCGAAGCGAACGCGGAGATTTCAATATTCCGCGATTAACCTCTGCCTGCGCGCCGCGCGCCTCCGTTAGACCAATTAATAGAAGCGAAAGAAAAAAAAGGGGGGGGGAGGGGAAAAAGGAAAACAATCGTTTGTTCGTGCTCGTGGTGCCTGGTACAGGAGGAAGCCTCAAAAGCTCCCTTTTCGGCAGTTTTGAACCCCGGTGTGCTCATTAACCCGGCGCACCTGCCAGTTAACGCGCTTGCCAACAACCGCCGCATGAATTCGTCCCAATAGACAGAAACTGCAGCGATAAAGAATATCATCCTCTTTAGGCACGACCGTACATGCGTCCTAAATGCACTCTACACACGCGAGGCTTTCGTGGGGGGTGAGGTAGGCAGCAGGGCAAGAATATGCGGGGTCTCCGGGTCTTTCTCTCTCTCTCTCCTTCCTTCTCTCTGTAGCTGCATCGTACGTGCCCTCTCTATCTTTTTCCTTTCTCTCTCCTCCTCCTCCTCCTCCTCCTCCTCGTCTAACTCTCCCTCCCTCCCCCCGCGATTCCCTCCTTTCCATCACCTCCCTCGTTCCTCATCCCTCGTCTCTCGCCAGTGTGTTTCGTTCGAACCGGTACCCTTTCCCTCCCTCCCTACTGCATTCGCAAACATTTGGTGGCCGTTGACCTCGAACGGGCTAATCCGCCGGCAGCCAAACAACCAATTATTTCTTTTCATCGGTATAGCCGTGCTGGCCGATACACCGTGAAACGTGGGAATGTGTTAGGAGGCAGCGATGCCATCGCCGGAGTCAGGTGAGAATTGCTCGGTCAATTTCCTGCGATTCCGCCTACCTCCGACCCCCACCCGCCCCTCTCGTAACTTGCGACTACGCGTGCCTCGAAAACTTGCAAGTATCTGCACAAGATCGACGACAAGCTCCGCGGAATTTCTTGCTCGACCCGCTTAGGGAAGGAATATCGAAAATGGCAAAAATAGCCGCTGGATATCGGCTACGGATTAGTCAGCGGTTAAAGTTTTGCTCCGAACAGTCATTCGCGAGATCCTTCGAGGAAACGTGGTCTCTAGCTATGCGTAAGATGTTGAAAACAATTAGGAGGGAAAGAAGCAACGAAGAAGGATAACAATGGCTAAGAGTTTGCCTGTTTGCCTAGGAGTAGAGGCACGGTAGCTTACTCCGTAGCGCTATTGGTACGAACATTCGAAGAAACGACGCCTATAGCTTTGCACGAGGTGTTAAAAACGGTTAGGCGAGAAAAAATTAACGAAGAAGCGCGAAAAATGGATGAGAATGGAGAGGAGCGCAAAACGCGGCTCGTTCTCCTATCCGCCGTGGAATGGACGTACGCTGCTACTTTTCTCCGTAATGTTATTGCAGCGAACGTTCGAAGAAACGACGCCTATAGCTTTCCGCGAGGTGTTAAAAAAACGATTAGAGGAGGGGAAAGTAGCCAAGAAACGAGAGGAACGGAGATAACGAAGAGAGCGCAATAGGAGACGTGATTTTCGATCGGTCCGGCAATAGGCGGACACCGCGTTACTCTGCAGAAGAAGAAACAGCGGCTGTAGCTTTGCGCAAAGATGTTAAAAGCGATTAGAACGGGAAACAGTGGCAAAGACGCGAGAAGAATGGATGAGAACGTCGAGAGGGAAAATGGTGGCGCGTTTCTCTGTCTGCTTAGCAATAGACGCGCTCTAGTTTGCTCTGCAGGGTTATTGGAGCGCACGTTCGAAGAGACAATGGCTATAGGTTCGTACAGGGTGTTAAAGGCGATTAGGAGTGGAAAAAGTAGCGAAGAAGCGAGAAGAATGGACGAGAATGCGGAGAGCGGAAAGGGCGGCTCGTTTCCCTGTCTGCCTAGCAATAGACGCGCGCTACTTGCAGCGCTGCCTAGTGCGCGTCTAGTCGAATAGCGTTCTATTCTACTGCAGCTACGCTGGCTGCACGAGCGCTTGCCGCAGTAGCTCCTGATGTCTGCGTCGTTACCTCCGCTTCTACTGCTCGCACGGAGAATCTAAGACCACTGGTACACCACTCGTGACGCGTCCAATTTAACTAAACGATACTTATTTAAAACGCCGTTATCTCTTCTGGACGACACGTATCTCTACAAAAACTTCGATGAATTCTTCAGCGAAGTGTTTGCTTTTTAAAGAAACGCCGCTTAAATTGGTTCACCGAAAATACTACTCCGTCCCCTTGTAGGTCGAATCAAAGCGATCCGCGTCCGTTCCGTGTTTCTTCGAATCGAAGATAGCTAATCGGAGCGCGCGTAGAAAATTGTCGCTTAAGACGCGATGGTACTTTTGCCAGCTTGTCCGAAGGCACCGATGTGTCGACCTACTTTTTCCATCGGTCCTCTCGCGCGATTAATTGAGACACGATGATTCCAGCGGAATATTTCTGTCGGCGCTTAAAAATACCGAAAATGGGTCACCGACTGTATTTTTAATTGTGCCGCAGACGCCTACGTAGACGGTTGGTGCATCCGTCAGCGTGCTATCTTGCCGGCGATTCTCGTCGATCGAAGCACACACGAGTAGAGAGAGACTACGACGACGACGACGACGACGACGACGACGACGACGACGACGACGACGACGACGACGACGACGATGACGACGACGACGACGACGATGACGACGACGACGATGACGACGACGACGCGCAACAACGAGTCCCATTCAATTTAGGGGCCTGGACAAAAACGCGAGATCGGTTTCCACGGAATCCCGGAAGCGTGTCAGCTTCTGGAACGGGTCGGGGCGGATGGTCAGAGGGAACAGAGAGCCTCGGCCGAGGCGAGGCGTTCTTGCACCTTCCACGGGACCGTTATTCTTCGAGGCGTCGCCCATTGAAGCTCGCCAAGAGAAAGGGGCAAGGGACGCGAACTTTTTCTTCGCCCGATCTGTAAATGGCGCGGACTCGCGCGTTGGCGAAACGCAGCAGACGAAGCGGATAGATGGGCCAGCGAGGCGAGCCACGAGCGTGACATTTTTTCATCGAGACGCTCGTGGGTGCGCACATGTGCACATGTGCGTGTAACACACCACGAAACAAAGAAGCAACGAAAGAACTGCACGACCGCTCGCATAAATACTCCGATGCCTTCTCTCTCTCTCTCTCCCTCTCTCTTTCTTTCTCTCTCACTAGTTTCGACGGTATATCCTCGTCGGTATAACTTTGGCCGTGTCGTGGGTTCGCGTGGAACACGTACGATTCGTCGAAGATCAGCTGAGGCAGCGGAATTCGAAGGTGCCGCGAAATTGGCGGGCCCATTGTTTCCCTCCGATTCGACGGCGGCCAGTTACGACGATACGCGGATGGATACTGTTAGCTAAATGATATGCGGCCGCTGCTAATTAATCGGGATTCCATGCGACATCCGGCCGCCTTTACGCGGAAAGAATTTCTATCGGTGAAATGCGTCGAACTTTCGATACAAGCGATCAACCTTGACGCGGCTCGTCTCTATTTTTCCCAAAACTTTTCCGTCGCGTAGCTACGCGATTCGCGCGCATCGGTGATTCGTTCGAACGTGTTTTGGAACAAAAAAACGTCTCGCCTTAAATGGACGGCGTTGCAGCGGCGCGATTTCGCGATTCGATTTTCAAAGAGTCGGTGACTCGACGATTCGGTGTTTTAAAATTTAAATTCTCTTTTTTATTCGTTGCCGAGACGGAAACGCTGGCGCGCATCCGCGAAGAATCGACGCGTTCTTTTTCCTTCCCTAATCGCTCGTTTTCGTCGAGTATAAAGTTCGTTCTCGCCGGTTTGCCAGATCAACGCGTACATTCAAGTGCATGTATATTCGCGAACGTCTCGCCAGTGCTTCTCATAATGGGCAGTGTTTCTCTGTAATGTACGCGCTAGGAGACTGGACGGAGCCCCGTGATGAATTTCAATGAGCGGCCACGCGAAATGCATATTTGCCTAGCGGCAGAATCTGCCCGCGATAAGATATACCATCCGTGCCGTGCAGACGTGCCTCGATCGTTTTTACGATCCCAATACGCGGATATTTTTAATGGCCGTCCCGAAAGCCCTGCTTTTCGTAGATAAAGCGATCGGCCGCCTCTAATCGGAACGAAAAAGAAGCGGAATAATACGAAACGTGTACGTATAAACCGGTGGCGGTGGTGGCTCGGTTGGTATTTGCGAATACGCGTGTACAATACGCCGCGGCGAGGATCGTAAATCGCGAGGCAAAGGCCGGCGTTAAATCCTCGGCGAGGTTATTCTAGCATCCGGTTCGCCTAAATAACGTATTCAAGCCGGGGTCTAATTTCGCAGATAACACACGGCCGTCGCGCAATCTAGTTACTAGGCGTCTAATCTAATCGGTCGATTCGGATTATGTGCATGCATACCTGCGCGTAGACGGTGTGTGTGCGTGCGAGTACTATCGAGGCGAAAAATTCGACTACTCGGCCGAAGAAGCGAGCGTGACTCGGTCGAACGGTTCACCGCGACGTCGTACGCCGCTCATTAAATTTAATTAGACCCCCTTTATTTTTAAAAACGCCTCTCAACCGGGTCGATCTTGCAGCGACGCTTTGTTTTCCACGCAACTTACACAACCGGCGACCACCGAGTCCACGATTCCCTGGCGATATTTCTTTCATCTCCCTCTCTCTCTCTCTCTCCTTCTCTCCCCCTCGCGCATTCCATCCACGACCAATTAAACGTTTATTTTCGGGGCTAAGAAAGGCAGCCCTCATCTCGTCGCGTATTGTTTCCATTCGGCTATTGACACGGGAAATCTCCACGCGTAATCGTCCCTATCTCTGCTCCGTAATTCGCCGCCGATCGAATATAAATCGACGTCAAACGCGACCGCGTTTCCTCCTGCTTCCTGTTTCGTAATATCTATCGTGACCGTAGCCAACCCGTGCACCGCACGATTATCTTGTACACGCGGTAAACAGGGATCGACTGCGATCGATCGCGGATCGTCTAACCGCATCGACGTACTGGGTCAATTGATGCCGGGAACGGGACGAGGAGAGGAGGCGAGGCGAAACGAGACGAGACGAGACTGAATTGTTGTGGCAACGACGACGATGCACGCGCGACGATGCCCTCGGTCGAGATATAGTTCCGCAGGAACTCGACCAGAGAAAACGGGAGAACCGGAGAAGAGAAAGGGAGAAATAACGGGTGCGAGGAGAAGCGGTGCCCTCCACCGTTCAAGGAGAACAAACCGTTATCGGAGGATATACCCCTTTCCAGGTGCAGGTGCCCGCTAAGAAAATCAAGAACGCGTTTAACAACCCTTTCGTTACGGCAAACGTCGTGCCAGCCATGCAAACACCGCCACGTCCACTGTTCTCAAAGTCAGCGATTTTTTAACGCTAGCTTTACGAAACACCCGTCGTTTCGACAGGAGAATTGCCAAGGCAGACAAAGTGACTGGTCACAAGTGTGTAAATTTGCAGCGGTGCATTTTTTTAAAGATACTCCGCGCTTTTCCGTACGAAATATAAATGAAGATTTGTCGTACCTCGATCGCATGGACATTGCAAATGTCCACCGTTGTTATTTCTTTGGTGCAAACGAGTATACTTTAGTCTCGGTAATCCAGAAATATTCATCGAAAATATTGCTTGTTAGCAATTCCCCGTTGTCTTTGATTGCGGCGATGATACGAATAAGTATCGTGATTCATTTCGCCCCCACCTCGACTCGCAAACTTCGAGTATTTAAGCTACGATACATCTACTTTGATAAAATCCCGAGAATTATACTATCGATATCCGGGAATCTGGTATCAATGGATTACCAAGCAAACGCGAAACAACTTAAGGCACGTTAACAATGCCAAGCTACACTATCGTACTCGGCTCGATTCTTTGACGCGAAACTTTGACGGATGACTATAGTGACGCTTTTAGCGTACGAGAAACGTTTAGCGATGGGTGACTGTAGTCACCCTTAGTATCGAAAGGGTTAACGCGGTGACGAAATCTCGACGGGGTTTCACCTTTATTCGAGGCTAATTCACACGCTCGTTTTAGTCGCCGACTTCGGCGTTCGAAGTCTCCGTTGAAAAGTGTCGCAAGTCAAAATTAAAATCGCTGTTACGAGAGTACCGGTTTTGCGTGGATGCGAACGAAGGCGAGGAAGGGAACGAACCAGCGAACGTTATCCTGGCGTGAAACGAAAACGAGGCCACGTGCAAATTGCGGGTGCAAGTAGAAATATCGCGCAGCGTTTTGCAACGACAGATTGCTCGTTTCGATGTGTTATTGTTTCGCGAATATACGAAGAGGAGGACGCGGGGGAGGAGGAGGAGAGGCGAGAAGGGGTAGACTATTCGAGCGGACAAAAGTGTGTCGTTAGATGGGCGAAAATAAACCCATCGAAGCGGGAAACAACGTTTCGAAATGGCGCGAAGTGGTTCACGGTAAACGAAGCGTTTTGCCGACTCATCGAACGTCTCGCTTCCATGGCTGGTTACTTAAAAATGGCATCGAGAAACGCGACAGTTGGCTCGGCTGGAGTAAAAATCTGATGCTCGTATGCTGGTTTCGGGCGGATCGCTCGAAAAGGTGGTTTGGTTTACCGATGGGACGACGAGAAAGCAACACGGGTCCTTCTCTCCTCTCGGATTTTGCGTCGCACAAATTCTGCACGCATTTACCCACCCAGTCGGAGCGTGTTTGCGCGTATAAACTGGCGAGTGCACGCGAACGCGAACAGGAACGGGAACGGGAACGCAAACGGAAAGGCGAGCACGAGTATGTTGTACGCGCAGGAAGGCAGGCAGGCAGGCAGGCAGGCAAGTAGGCAGGCAGGCTGGCAGGCAGGAGAGAGCACCTGGGCATCTATGCGTCATTGTGGACGATAAAAAAAAAGCCGTAAGGCTGGCATAACGCAAGGAGAACGTGGACAAAACAGCGACGCGAGAGACTAGTAAAGCTGGTTTGTCTTTTCCCTCTTTTCTACGGGCGCTCGCAGTGCGCCACAATAGCGATCGTCCACGTGTTCTTTTCTCCGCTGCGCGCTGCTCTCGCGTTCGTTCGCCGATCTCTCGTGGAGGAAAGAAAACATTCTTTCGAAAAGTATTTTAGGACCCTAGCGCGTAAACAGAGTGTCCCGGAACGACGTATCTCCGCGTACCTGTTTCGCGAAAATATTTTGAAGAGCTGCGAGGAGCAGTGCCGTCCGGCCGAGAGAAAGAAAGCAAGGGAAGCGAGCGAGACGTTCCGCGCGCGCAACCGAGCGTGTGTGCAAATCGGCCAGCTATCTGTCGGCATCGAAAAAGAACGGAATACGAAAAAAAGACGGGTATCCTTCTAGCGAGGACAAATTCGATGAGTTCGTAGGCGAGCGTCGAAGCCTTCAAGGCTCCTGGATCACGGGTCCAAACTCACGTTCAAGGATCGGCTTTGTACAGAGGAATTTTTATTGGCACGATGCGCGGTGCGGCGAGCGCGAGCCGTCTGACGCGCGTATAATATACGCGTGCAAGAGGCTCGGTGAATTTTTTCAGAAGCCAGGTTCGCGCGGATCTTCATCGAGAGCTAGAGCGAGAGAAGGAGAGAGAGAGAGAGAAAGAGAGAGATATAAAGAGAGAGCAAAGGAGATACGCGCTTTTTATTTTTCACCGCATCTTCGCCTCCCCTCGCGCCTCGCTCTCTCTCTTTTTAGCCGCTCCGTCCCATCATCCCTCTCCGGTTTCTCTCCGCCCTCGTCACCCTCGCTTTTCCTTCTTCTTTCCCCGCCGCGCCGTTCGTTCGGTATCGCGAGATCTATTTATACCTAGTCGCTCGGTGTTTTCAACTTGCAGCGGCATCGTGTAACAAACGCGCGTCGCTCGTAAAAATAGGGGATCTGCACGATACGTTGCACGTCCCGGAGCCCAGAGGAGGGGAAGAGAGACGAAGACCGATGGATGCTGCGCGAGGAACGAGGGAACGAGAAAGAGCGGGAAAGAGCGAGAGAATTCGCGAAGCGTCCGGAGAGTCGTGCGTAGGGTCGAAACGACATCGTGAGAGCGCACCTCCGCCGAGCTTCCTCTCTTTCCGACGATGCTGCAGAGAAATCGAGAAGAAACGGGGGGAAAAAGAGGACGACGACTGTGCTCCGTGATAGCGACACCATCGACGCGTCGCGAGTCGCGAGCAGAAGGATCTAGAGATCCGTGTGGTCGATCGGGACCGAGGAAAGGTCGATTTACATTGTCCGTTCGGGCACGTTTCGCGTCCGGCGGGTGTGCAGTTGACGAAAAGAAGAACGGTATACAATGTATAGTATGGGTTTTACGGTCTCATACCATAGTGACTCTGCCAATCCGATCATTACGGTATACAATGTATGCACAGTGTATCTTCCTTCTTTTCGCCAACCTCGTTCGTCGGAGGCGGAACGTGTTCGCGCCGACTATGTAAATCGACATTAAAAGGGAACGGAGCGCGGCACGGCGCGATTGAAAAGGATCGCGCGTTGCTCGGTTGCCGCTAGAAATCGGCGTGACCTTGCAGAGGAGCAGCCGATTTCCTGGTGCGGCTATTTTCGTCTGTTTTTCCTAATACATCGGTGTAAAAACAAGCGTCCGGTGGCGCGCAATAAAAACGAATCATCGTGGCGATCGCTGCGACGAAGCCCGATTTAATTGAATCTCGCCGGAGCGGGTCGGCGTTTGCTTGCTCGCGCGGGCACAAAAGAGAGAAACAAAAAAAGAAAGAGAAAGAGAGAGAGGAAGGGAGGGAGGGAGAGGAGGAGATGGTCGTTTTACGAGACGCGGAATTTTTCGTGAATGAACGCTGGAGAAAAAAGAGAGGAAGGAAAACGAGCGAGTAGAGCGGGAAAGAGGCGAGGCGAGGCGCGACGGGGTGGAAAGAGAAAGAGAGCGAAAAAAGGGGAAACGAGAGGGAGAATGGCCGGTACGCAGGAGCGACTAGGAAAACCGGGCAAAAAACACGGAGAAAACGAGAGTGAACGAGGAGCAGGGTCGAGCTTAACGTACGTACACACGGTACTCGTAACACGCGGCCTGGAGCGGCGCGCGCGACAAAAGGATCGAGCGCTCGCAGACGGATTACGTCATTTCCCAGGCAACCTCTAACGTCTGGCATTATATTCGTCTAGCGGTCGTCTAGCCACACGGCAATCCCTCCGTGCACGGACAAACACGCTACTAACCAGCGCCTACCTTTCACGGTCGCGCTCTCCTCTTTACGCTTTCCACGCGCCATCCCATCCCGCCTATCTACTCTCTCTCCTACTCGTACTCGTACTCGTACTTGCACGTTGCACCATGCACGTTGCTCGTTACGCGTTACTCCCTGCACGTTACACGTTACACGTACCCTACTACTCTACCGCCACGGGTTAACTAGCTGCTCGTAGACACGAGAAGCGTGTCCGCGAACGCGGACCAAATCGTGCTTATCCTACCTTCTCTACGCGCCGCCGACCCGCGTGTGTGCCCGTGCATTTTGTGCTTGCATACGCGTATGTACACGCGGCGTTCGCGGCTAAATGCACACGTAGTCCCGAATGTAGACGCATGCTATGGTCGCGACGCACACAATGCCAAACAAACGGACACGCGATAGTAAGCTTCCGTGGTATGCGTGTACGCGTGCATGCAATTCGCGCGAGCGCGAGCGCGATTCACCGCACACGCACGCACGACGTGCACACGTTTGCGTGCGTAACGCGTTTCTCTCGCTCTTGCAAAGAGACACACGATCTACCGTTTCCTCTCTGCCACGCATACACGCGCTCTTCGCTCTTTCTCTCCCTCCCCCTTAATTTGTTCTCTCTCTCTTCCACACGCACAGCCGAACGGCATATCTTTATCAAACGCACGTCATCTCTCGCTCGCTCTTTCGCGGGTACTCTCTATCGGACGCGTCTCTCGCTTTAGAAGCCGACAGGCGGCCGAAGGCCACCACTCTCAGCTGTGGACGTACCTTGATCGTCGAGCTCGAAGTAAAGTGTGGGGCTCCTTTGCCTGGTGTCCTTGTCGTCGGTGCTAAACCCACCGTTTGACTGTCGGATGCGACGACGATCGCGACGAGCAAGCCTTCCTTTGCCGTCCTCCGGCTTGCCGGTTGTCCTCCGTGTGTCGATTTCTGCCTGTCTTCTTCTTTCCTCCCCTCTTCGCTTCTCTCTCGCGCCGCCCGAGAGAATCGGGACCACAAAGAGACCGGGAAGTCGCAACTTTGCTCGAGATTCCCTAAACCACGCGCGCGTTCCTTGCGATCTCCTGCGCTCCGAAGGATCTCGAGGACACTCGTAGGTCCATCCTCGTGAAAACGACGCACGACCAACGACGTACCGCGACAACAACGAGGCCCGTCGTCGTGCAACTCGCGCGCGCCTCGATCCTCGTCGACGAAATATCGACGACGCGACTTCCGATGATCCACAACGATCCACAAGACTCGCGTGCTTCGACGACGATAACCAACGGAACACTCGGAAGGTTGTAGGCTTTACAGAGATCCGTCACCGATCACCGTCGACGATCGTTCTCCGTTCCCTTGCCGGAAAAACCACGCCGTCCACCCGTAGCCTCGTTGACGCGACGCAACAAACAAATACGATCACACTTCTTTTGCCCGTTGGCCTTTTCCTCGTTGCTTTCACTTATCCGCGCTATCTTCTCACGTTGGACGTCTGAATCGCGGGACGCACGCAGCTATAATGCGCTTGCTCCACGTATATCTGGATGCACGCGGATGTTGTCACTTGCGCCTCGAAGGACGAAGAGGATGCAGCAGGAGGCACGTCCGTGAGGGATGAATCGTTGCAGGCCCGTGAGTAGCGTAACACCGCGCGGCAGTCGCGAAGAAGAACGATCGAGAAGAACGATCTGCTGGCGTGGATCTTGCGTTCGTTTCCGTTTTTCGCTTGGTGGCGGTTCGCAACGTGCGACGACGCGTGCAACTGTGAATCACCGTAAATAGGTATCTGCGACGATTCCCATCGGCGCTTTCAACGACGCCCGACTATTCACTATTCCCTCTCTTCGATTATTCTTCCTTCTTCCGTGTTGCGGTGGCGGCGGCGGCGGCGGCGGCGGTGGTGGTGGTTGGTGGCGGTGGAGGAGAGAACTCGCGAACAGAACGGAAAAGAAGGAAAAAGAAAAGAAACGAAAAGAAAAGAAAACGGGGGTAAAAAGGGACCGATCGGCGTATACGCACTCCCGTTTGACGTTCTCGGACGACGACGGCGACGACGATGCAGCGGGCACGAAACGCGCAGAATGTATGAATGATCGCGCGCGGACGAGGATCGTTGAGATTCGAGGAAAAAGATCTAGAACGATGTATGGACGAAGGTAGGATGCGTGGCGTTGACCAGTAAAGACGGATCCCGCGGTAAAGTATCCGGTATTATCTTGCGGGACGGCACCATCGAGCGAAGGACCAGCTCCCTGCCGCTTCTTTGGGACACACCGGGGGACTACCTAGTCGTAGAGTGATTGGGAACGCGACTGGCCAAAGCACTTGATTCGCGCGCGGTTCGGTTTGCCCGTTGCTGCGCCTCTCCCGTGCAGTTTTTTCGGCGGTCTCGTGGTATGCGTGCATGCGCGTGCATGTATGCGTGCGCCCGCGCGCTCCTCTGTGTGTCCCTCGGACTTTTTCTCTCTCTCTCCTTCCTCCTCGTTCTTCCTGTCCCTCTCTCGCTCTCCTCCTCGCTGTTACACACGACCGTGTTTCTCTCCCTGAACGCGCGCGTACCGGCTCAACCGCTGCGCTTGTGTTCCCTTGTCCCCACGTCTGAATTTCTCCGTACGTGTGCACGGTTCCTCTCTCCACGCGTGCACCGCGCGTCCGTGTGCGCGTTTACGCGCGTACTCTATCCGCGTGTGTCCGCACGCCGTAAAAGAGCCGCGTACAGGCGTGTTTGCGTGCTCGCTTGCGTGCGTGCGCGGATTCGACGTGGTCGCCGTCGTGTCGTTGCCGTTGCCGTTTCCGTTGCCGTAGCCGTTGCCGGTGCCGTTGCCGTTCCGTTGCCGTTGCCGTTCCGTTGTCGTTGTCGTTGTCGTCGTCGCGGTGTCGTCGTCTTCGTCGTATGGTCGTGGTCGTTGTGCGATGTCGTCGTTTCTACACGTCCGTTTCGAGCCGCTCTCGTCGTTGCTGCGTGCGTGCGCGCCCTGGGTTGGCGAGGGTATAGTTACCGAAATGTTAACCTCGTGGAACCACTTTTTATTGAGTGTCGCAAAATTCATAGGAACCTCGCGGAAGGAGGAGAGGGGCAGCGGTTGCCGCGTTCTCTCTCGTTCTCTCGCTGCGTCTCTTTCCTTCTCTCGTTTCTCTCCACGCTGGCGGGGTTAACGCGTGAGAGGGGCGGCAACCCCCACCTCGCTCTCCTCCTCGCACTCTTGCCCCTCGCCGCCCCTCTGACTACACTCCACTACCCTCCTCCACCGCCGCCACCTCCTCCTCCTCCACCGCCACCTCCTTCTCTTCCTCCTGCTCCTCTTCCTCCTGCTCGGAGCAGCCTGGTCCTCGCCAATTCTTTGGCCCCACCACTTCCTCGCTAGTGGTCCCCCAACCCTTGCTTTTGTCCCTCTCTCTCCCTCTTGCCCTCCACGCAACTCCTCTTTCATGCAACTCTTCGTTCGTTCCCCTCGCCCGTCTCTCGAGTCTCGACCGTTCGCCAGCCCGCCCCTCCCTCCTCGCCCTCTGGCTTTGCCTCTCTTCCTCTGCCTCTGCTTCTGCCTCTTCGTCCCTGTGTTTCTCTCTTCGTCGCCCCACACCCCGAACCTCGACCCCTGGCCCACGTCTCTCTATCTGTGCCCGTTTCTCCGTCTTCTTTTCCCCACTGCCTTTCGCGCTCCTCTCCTTCTCCTTCTACTAGCCGCTGCCTGCACCCTTCCTAACCCTCTCCCTGTTCCGTTCCGTTCCGTTCCGTTCCGTCTCGTTCCGTTCTGTTCCGTTCCTTCCTCATCCTCCCTTACCCTCTTCTCGCCCTACTATTCCCTGCACACCCTTCGCGCTACTTCCTTCTCTCTTCCGCCGCTGCTCCAACTCGCTTCAACTTTCCCGCTCGCGCCACACCGTCTCTCACCCTCTCTCTCTCCATAGCTCTCTCGCTCTCGCTGTTTCGCTCGCACCCTTCCTTCTTTGCTTTTCCCCTCGTTCACCACCTCAAACCCTATCGCGGCATTTAGCCGTGCATAGCCGAACTTATGTACAGTTAGCTGCGCATCAAATAGTCCTGCCGATTTTCCGTCCACCCGCTATGATCCCGCGACTCCACGGATCGCGATCAAGCCCGAGATTTCTCGCCGAACGATTCCACCTTCCTCGACGAGCAACCCTTCCTGCCCTTTGCTTCCGCTGGAGAACGTACTCTCGCAGGCTGATCTCGTTCTCTCGCCTCTTACTTTTCTCTCATCTTCTAATTCCTAATTTCCCGTTTCAGCTTTTGGATGGCCCTCGAGGGCCGCAAATTCTACATCAACCAAAGGGGTTGAACGGTCTAACGAGGTGGCGGTGCGGGTCGACGGTAAAGTCAGGTTCAAAGGGAACGGATCGATGAGAAAGTGAGGCCCAAGGGGGAACAGGTCGTTGGGGGTGTCAGACCCAAAGGAAAGCAGGTCTAAGGGGAAGTCGGGGACCGGGGCGAGCAACCCCATAACCGATGATTGCCGTGCTTTAGGTTTACGACACGCCGGTCGCTATTGTCTCCGCGCAGACAAGTACCGAGCGATCCATATGGCCCACAGAAATTTGAAATCGTAGCGACCATAAAGCAATTTCTAGGCTATTGTTTGCTTTCAATGGGAGAGGCAAATGTTCTTAAGCAAAGCCCGGACCCATGAAATAACCATTTCAATCATCGGCTCGAGTGTCTCCTAAACTTGGGCACCTAATCGTTGTGTCGTAAAGGCAGGCCACCCGGCGTTGTCGCGCGTTTTCGACGCGCGATCGTTTTCACAGATGCTTCCCTCGAGCGCTTCGGGTCTGCCTCTCGTAGTCCATAGGAAGATTTCTTTTAGCCTTGTAATTCCGATGCATCTGTGTCAATAAACTGCAAGGTGTTTGTCTTGCCTTCCCCGAAACACGCTTCTAGATTAGAGCGATAACACTCGAATGCAGATTCGTCTGTCGTTCGCCGGTGGAATCGCGCGAAACGACGATCGATGCTCGAGATCTAATTACGGCGTCGCGGAAAGTCTAGCGAAATATTTAATCGGGACTAGAAAGGATTACGCGCGGCCCCGCGCGAATTTAGAAGGGGACGGTTATCCGCGCGAGGACGTGCGCCTCGAACCACGATCCACGATCCGCGATCCACGATCCGCGATCCGCGATCCGCGATCCGCGATCGCCGGAGCGCGGGTATTCCAAGAAAGCCATACTCGTACCGTACTAAACCCGATCATCGTCGACCTCGATTGCAAGCTCGTTCTCAGATACAGGCGAGGTCGACCAAGATAGCTGCTTTTAAAATACTAATGTAACAACGATCCAGTCGTCCGCGGTTCCGTACGATTATCGCGCGCAGATTGACCTGTCGGCGGCGGAAAATTTTGCGGTTCCCTTTCCGGATTGCCCGCTGCTTCCGAGAGCGAGAGCGGGAGCGAGAGCGAGGGCAAAACCGAAACCGAGGCCGAGACCGAGACCGAAGTGCATGCAAAGCCGAATGAAGACGTTCCCTAATGTCGCGGTCTCTTTGTCCCCTCGAGCGTCGACAGGATCACCGGCAGGTGTTCCACGCGAGACCAGGACTATCTCGAATTTCGTTTATGGGTCGATCCGCCTTCGAAGCCCAGTCCAGGCGAGTCCCGGGGCCAATTAATATCTTGCGGGTCATTAGCGAACTCCCGTTCGTCCGTCCTTAATTGACCGTCTTCTTCGATTCAGCCATACATCGCGACGAGCACGTACTTGCGAATCTAATTGGCGGGTAAGGCGCGCTCTCGCTCGGACTCGAGGTCGGATGTTACCGCACACCCGTCCCGCGAAAAGTGCCTTCCTTTTTCGTGCTATCGCGGCATCGGCCATACGCGCGGTCATTAATAAAGAATAGGCCGATCGCCGATCGCGAGGCTGCTTTCGAGTTGCCAGCGTATGCACGCTAGTACGCGTATTTTGCCAACGCATCTGCAACCACCGCTCCTTCCATTTCAGTCGCGTTAACGCGCCGCGCCGTTTTCTATGTGTTGCAAAAAAAAGAAAAAAAATGAAGGAATGCAGCGCTCGTCGGTGTTTGCGCATGTGGCTGCGACCTGGAAAAGAAACGGCTCGTCGTCGATAAAAAGTTACCTCTGCATCGGGTAGATATGTATGCCATTTCTAAAAATACCATTTCTGAAATAGCGTTTTCGACCGCGCGCGTGCACGTACACGTTCGCAAGGAATCGCGCGTGCATCGTCGCCGTAGTCGTCGCTGTTATACCGCTAGCGTAGCCTGGCGCTTCGCGTCGCGGAATAATCGCCTAATCGCGTAATGCACCGCGGTCTTGATGCGCGCACGAGGAAAGAATCGCGAGGGAACCAGCCGAGAGTCGTCGCATGGCCGGATCGAAAAGTCCGAAACTGTTTCGTACGATGACTTCTAATCCGCGGCTCTCTTCCACGTTCCAGCTTATCGACTTTCGACCGCGGCACGAATCTTCGCAGCCGTCGACGACTTTCTTGCGGTCTCGAAAGGTAAATCGAGCCGAATCCCTGGCCGACGAGTTTTCGAGCGACTGCTGCCGAGTTTCGTATTACCTGTGACCGAAATTCGCTGGCCAAAAAAGAATGACAACATCGAGCGAGAATTCCAGAATTCAATTTGTACGATTTCCACCTGAGACCTCGGGGGAGGAGCCTTCTCCTCGCCCTCGCCATCGCACTCGCCCTCGCTCAACCTTTTTAACCCCGTCCCGTTTCCGTCTCGCCTGCTGGTAATCTGCCTTTCTAGAAGTCGCCTATTATCGCGACGATGCAGAATTAAACCTATCGCTTTCCTGTGTACCAGCGTATTTATAGTGTGACTAATGCGAGTGCGAGATAAGATTATCGTTTCACGCTCGCCAACATCTCGCTTGCCTAATGCCTGTCCGTCGCGGTTAGACCGCCGCGATTCTTTTTAATGCTTCCACGAACTTCGTTGCCCGATAATCTATGAATAAGTTTTCCTCGAACGCGAACAATTAGAAGGTTCAATAAATTTGTCCGAGCCGCGCAAGCTTCTTCTGTGTTTGCGTCACGCGTGGAACGCCGACAGCGAAGAAAAAGAAAAAATTCGTATCAACGCGAGGCAGAAGCGTAGCGACGTAAAATTGGGTGGGAAAGAAGGTCCTTCCACGAATCATCGATCTCTGCGCGAACGATCTCGACAGGGATCCTTGACCTGACCCACCCAATCAGCCAAAGTGAAACGAACTTGAGCGAGCGTTTCGCGCATAAGCTACCGTTGTCCCGACGTGAATGAATTATAAATTATAACGCGGCTGCTCTGGTATCGCTCCGGTCCTCGGCAAATAAATCTCCGGCCAGAATGGTATGCCGGAATAGGATATCGCGGCGAGTGCAACGGGACGAGGCTGAACTCGACTCGCGTAGCTACGAAACCGAGGCGCGAGCGTGGCCTGAAAACTGGTTCCTCTTAGACGCGCTACGGCCGACGATCCTCCTTGCTTCCTTTCCTTCTACCTTCCTTCCTTCCTTCCTTCCTTCCTTTCTTCCTTCCTTCCTTCCTTCCTTCCTTGCTCGCTTTACTTTCTCGTCTTTTCGCTTTTCTCCTCGTCTCGATGCGTCTCTTCGCTCCTCTCTCGCTGCATCTCCTTTCGGGGAAACAAAAAAGCAAACGAACACAAAAAAGAACGAACACCCAGAAACGAGTTAATCGAGTCGAACGAACCCGAAGAAAGACCGGGAGCGGCTACTCCTATTTCTCCTAGAACTGTAGCTCGCTCTCCCATGAGGAGGGAAGAGGGCTGGGAAGGGAAGAGGCGGATTTTTCGGCCGTTGCATCCTAGATGTTGCATTCCGCGGCGTCCTTGGAGCACAGAGGATCTAGCTTGACGAGCGCATTCGCTTAGGCTCGCGGCGCCTTCGGGCAACGCTCGCTCCTTCGCACGGGCCTCGCTAGCAGATTGGGCAGGATGGCTTCCTGCGAGTTTGCTAGTCGACAGAGGGCCATGAACCCCGAACAGGTTGCCCCCTTGGACGTTCACCTCCTGTGCCGCCTCGACACCCGTCCCCCTGGCCCTTGCTCCCTCTTGCTCTATCTCGCTCCGAAGGGTCCGTTCGCCTTTGCTCCCCTCTCTCTACTCCTCGTTCTACCACCATTTTTCTGGCCAGCTTCAAAAGCTAGCCACCCTGGCCCCGGGGACCTGCATTTCCCCTCTCCGCGCGATTCCTCGTCCTCGCGTTTTGCCCCTCTCGCCACCGAACTCAGCCGGGTTTGCCTCTTACCTGTGAATCTACGCTATACTCGCGCCACTCTGCCCGGTGTTAGATAATCTTTCGCGTTAAAAATCTCGGCCCCCGAGGACCCAGCGCGAAAATTCCTTTTGCTCGCGTCCAGCGTTCCCCGTTTAGAACGGCGGAGACGCGATTCGAATTCCGGTTAGATCTGTTTCCGCGGGCCCCTCCTGTCTCTACGATTTTTGCATTCCTCTTCCCTCGTGTTTCGGCTGTTTTTTTTCCCCCAGCCGCCGCTTTTGGGTCGAGCGGTGCAAATTCGCGGGACGCGTTTTCATCGACTATAATGCGGGGATCGCAAAAAAAAAAGGAAAACAAAAATTAGCAAGCCAGTTGGAAGCGACGATAAACGCAACGGTTTCCGAGTGACGCGGCGACGAAATATTTTCGAAATTCCTCTAACCCGATAGCGACAACACGTGCCGATGGACGAGATTTTCGCAACGCCGCGATGATGACACATTGCGAGGCGATGCGCGCGTAAAATTGCAAAGTAGGATTCGCGGTATGCGTTCGCCGAGCAAAGGGGAATAGGACAGCGCGTGGTCGGGCACACCGGCGACGGTTCTCAAAAACGTGCCGAATCGTGCCGTTGCTCGATTTACGCGCGAAAGGTTACCTCTGCCGGTTGTAGGTGATTTGTAGTCTCGAATGCGCGGTTGCTCGTATTTCTCGTCGATGTGTCCCGCGTCTAACGTTACCGCGATCGATCGCACGCGACCGTCGTTCATCCGTGAACGTGAACCAGCGCACGGTTGATCTACGACGCGACCGTGTGCCGTGTACTTTCGATCGATCCCTCGCCGGCATCGGAATCGCCGACGCGACGACACCGAGGCGAGTTTGGGAACCGCTGGACTAGAATGCAGCGACTCGTCTAAATATGCACATAGAGAACTGTTAGGCAATCGCGCGCGCCTTTCCTAGAGCTTCAATTACGCTGACCGTTGGCGATTTCGCTGGCTCCTCGGGTAGAACGTTACAAAGGAATAGCATACGACCGGCCGCGATATAAGTTATTTGTGTGCGATTGACGCAGTTGCAAGTTGCGAGTTGCAACGCGGACGACGCGTGGCGAGGCGGGGCGGGGCGAGGCGGGGCGAGGCGATGCGAGGCGATGCGACGTGACAGCAGCGACGAAAGGAATGGGAAACGTTCAATGAAGAAATAGGCGTTCGAGGAACTGAAACTGGACCTCGCGTCGCCGTTTTAAAAGGTTTATTACCAGCTCATCAGATTTGGCAATCGAGTTCGGCCGAACGATGCATCACTGTCACTGTCACTGTCACTTCGCCTCAATCCGCTCGTTTCCTTGCGCCGCGCACTCGTTACCGTCCATCGAGCTCTCTCGCCGCTTCATCCCGCCAACTTCTTGCTTCCTGACCCTTGGCCATTCAGCGATGTCCACGGTCGTTGAACTTCAGCTACGTATTTGGGACGAGCCCTTCTCACCGAACATCGCGCATCTCCTCGCATCGATATTAAAAATAAATTCTTCCGTCCACCTTTTTTCCTTCCTCGCCCCATCCTTTTTCTCCTCCTTTCCGATCCGCGCGCTCGCGTTATGCGTATTTCAATCGCGGCGGTATATTTCACCGATCGAGCGATACAACAATTATTTCTTTGGATTTCTAGCTTGGGTTGCATCTTGAATATCGCTTAAGCGACTAAACTATCCGCGTGGGGATATGTACAGGTAACGTCGAGAGCCGGGATTGGATTTCCAGTAGATTATGATTGTTGCGTCTGACATACTGAGAGTCAACGATTCTGACTACGCTAACGCGAACGCATCCGATCCGGAACGATTCTACTTCGAATACTTTTCAAACAGGCGGGTTCCCTTGATCAACGGGCTGCGGATTTTTTACGGGGATATTCGCGTTTCTAAAAGCACGATCGGCGGAATAGAAATTCTAATGTAATAATCGATGCTTCGCGTTAAACGTTCTTTTACAACTTTGCGTATTAAGCGTATCCTGCGGCTTTTCGCCCCATGAATATATACAAATCTGGAGGCTACTAACCCTTCGCGAACCAGGTGAACAAAAGTCGCGCCGTGAACCATGGAGGCTTAATTTTCCCCCAAATTTTATCCATTTACAAGCACGCGATTCGGTAGGAAGCGGAAACGCCTCAATCGCAGCTACACGAAAACCGAGGCCACTTGCATATATATAGTATTTTGGAAATATTGCCGCCGCTTTAAAATCATTGGGGTTAATCTCGGCCCATATGGTTCGCCGAAGGTTAATTAGATCCTGCGTTTCATTTCCATGGCGGCAAATTTTTGTAGTCGCACAGAAGTATCGATAGATTGTGGAAAACTCAAGGGATATTCAACGTAACTCGGCTGATCAATCGATCGGTACTTTAACCTTTTCGCTTCGGTGGACTTTAATAGAAGAATATCGAGTAGTAGTCGAAATCCTGGAAGGGCTAGAAACGTAGGCATAGTTTCTCTGTAGCGTATTGCCATTTCGTCTTCATTCGTAGTCGTACAGCAACATTAATTACTTCAGTTGCATACATATTAACAACAGCCGCTCGTCGCTGTGCCCTTAAGTTTGAGTTCGATGGAGGCGTAGCGAAAGGGTTAATGTGAATATATATACAGCGGTGTGCAAATACTTTTCGCAGCCACTGTGCGTTACAGTCAAGACCCGTAAAGCAGTTAAAGCTAGTTTTGGCTATTTCCAACTAGTTTTAACTAAACCCTCCCGTCAAAACTAGTTTTGACTACTTCGAATTAGTTTTAACCGGGGTCTCCCGTCAATGCTAGTTCCGATTAGTTAATTCCAAAACGAATCGAATGCTGTCGATCGATACCAGTGTCGCCTAAAAATCATTCTACTTCGTTACGTTCGAATTCTGTTCGGGTGAAACTAGTATTACCAGATTTCAGATTACGATTGCAACGTAAGTATGCGTGGCTCACAGATTACGAATTGTTACTCTATACAGTACTCTGCTATTTTGCACAGAATACTCGAAACGTTTTGTCATTCCAAGTTACTCGATCCGAAGGAAACAGGTTCGACAAACTACGATCGATCAGCTTCAGTTTTGCCTGGCAAGCATTGAAAATATATCCATTGATCAAAACACTTCGTCAAGCGAGAACTTGTAGTTTTAGTTAACAACGTTCGGTTAATTCTAGAATTACCTAGTCAGAAAACTAGTATCGACGAGAAAGCTTAGTTGCAACTAGTTTTGGCTACTCAAAACTAGTTAGCATTAACTGATTTCGGGTCTTGACTGTAACACGAACACGCGTATATTATAATCCGTCGCGAAGTTAAATTCGACAACAGATTTGACACGAAACGGGAAACGCATCGCTAGTCTTCCATTGGAAGTCGAACAGGCAACATATCCGCTGTTCCTCCTATTAATATTTCCACTTCGTGGTATTCTTCCTTACGAAAGTTGGCACTTTGTTGCAAGTTAACAAATAATTATAAATCTTGCGAGGAACTTTTGTAAATGGTATTAACTCTTCGTCGTTTTAGTAGTTTGCGTTGGTTTCCCTCCTTTCCACAATTTTTACCGCACATAGTAATATCGTAACAGTAACGTTAACATGTAATTGTGTGCGCAGGTTCCTTGGGACCCGAAGGATATCCAGAAGCATGAGAAGCACGAGGCACTGTGGGAGATCAATTTTTCGGCTGCTGGTTGGATGACCGTTTCGCTTAGGTTCGCAGTTCAACGAGATATTGAAGCAAGGATTAATTAACAATATTCGTTGCTCCTGAACTACTGCAATGAACAGTTGGGGAAGCTACGAAATGAAAAGTTGCTGGGGCAGTGGCGAACAGCATCCGATCCAGGAAAAGGGGAAGAAAGGGAGGGAAGAGGGAAGTTGAAGAATGCACGATACTTCGTGTATCTTTATTGCAAATTATATAAGTTTTAGTTGTAAGATGCGTTGTAAATAGGTTTATAAAGATAGCCTGTAAGAATTAGTTTGTTGAGCTCAATTGTAACACCTATTAGTTTATAAGAACATTTATGCAACTTTGTAACTTGTACGTTACCATGAAGCATCAATAAATGATCAATTAAAGATAACCAACAGTTTAAACATTTACTGACCTGTCCAAGCGATCCCAAACTGACCATTCCGAATCCTGTAAAGAGAAGTACCGTGGGGGAACTTGAATAAAAAAGTTCCGAAACGAGAACCTCTAAAAAATAGCCCCACACACCCTTAAATTAGTTGTAAGTTAAAGACACCAAGCCTGTCTAAAAGCCGATGGAAATTGGTCTAAGATACCGACGAAGTCCGAAAATCTCGCGACTTCCAGGAATTTGACGTCACTTTTAGGAATCACCAAAATTCTTGGAAATGACGTCATCTTACCATGTCGCAGGATACCTCCTTGCAACTCATATTCGCCTAATACAAAGTCGCCAAATTGGCCGACAGTTTACTCGAAAACCCGAGAAACTCGGCAGTTCTTGGAAAATGACGTTATTTCCAGGAATCGCCGAAATTCTTGGAAATGACGTCACCTTGCCATGTCACAGGATACCTCCTTGCAACTCATATTCGCCTAATACAAAGTCGCTAAATTGGCCGATCGTTTACTCGAGAACCCGAGAAACTCGACAGTACTTGGAAAATGACGTCACTTCTCGGAATCGCCGAAATTCTTGGAAATGACGTCACCTTGCCATGTCACAGGATACCTCCTTGCAACTCATATTCGCCTAATACAAAGTCGCTAAATTGGCTAATCGTTTACTCGAATACCCGAGAAACTCAGCAATTCCAGGAATTTGACGTCACTTCCAAGAATAGCCAAAATTCTTGGAAATGACGTCACCTTACCATGTTAGCAGATACCTCCTTGCAACTCATATTCGCCTAATACAAAGTCGCCAAATCGGTCGATAGTTAAGTCGAAACCCCGAGAAACTCGAGAATTCCTGGAATTTGACGTCATTTCCAGGAATCGCCGAAATTCTTGGAAATGACGTCACCTTGCCATGTCACAGGATACCTCCTCGCACATCATATTCGCCTAATACAAAGTCGCCAAATCGGCCGATAGTTTACTCGAAACACCGAGAAACTCGACAATTCGTGGAATTTGACGTCATTTCCAAGAATCAACGAAATTCTTGGAAATGACGTCACAGCTCGAAACTTTGGGCGACCTCCTCGTAACTTATATTCTCCTGATACATGGGTTCCACAAATTTTCGAAAAATCGAGGGACACTGTATTAGGCGAATATGAGTTGCAAGGAGGTATCCTGCAATCATCGCAAGGTGACGTCATTTCCAAGAAATTCGGCGATTCCGAGAAATGACGTCATTTTCGAAGAATTGCCGAGTTTCCCAGGTTTTCGCGTAAACGTTCGGCCGATTTGACGACTTTCTATTAGGCGAACATGAGTTGCGAGGAGGTATCTGCGAACATGGCAAGGTGACGTCAATTCCAAGAATTTTGGCGATTCTTGGAAGTGACGTCAGATTCCTGGAATTGCTGAGTTTCTGAAGTTTTCGAGCAATAGTCGGCCGATTTGACGACTTTGTATTAGGCGAATATAAGTTACGAGGAGGTCGCCCAAAGTTTCGAGCTGTGACGTCATTTCCAAGAATTTCGGCGATTCCGAGAAGTGACGTCATTTTCCAAGTACTGCCGAGTTTCTCGGGTTTTCGAGTGAAACTATCGGCCGATTTGGTGACTTTGTATTAGGCGAATATGAGTTGCAAGGGGGTATCCTGCGACATGGCAATGTGACGTCATTTCCAAGAATTTCGGTGATTCCTAGGAGTGACGTCAAATTCCTGGAATTGTCGAGTTTCTCGGGTATTCGAGTAAACGATCGACCAATTTAGCGACTTTGTATTAGGCGAATATGAGTTGCAAGGAGGTATCTGCGAACATGGCAAGATGACGTCATTTCCAAGAATTTCGGCGATTCCTGGAAATGACGTCATTTTCCAAGAACTGCCGAGTTTCCCAGGTTTTCGCGTAAACGTTCGGCCGATTTGACAACTTTGTATTAGGCGAATATGAGTTGCAAGGAGGTATCTGCTAACATGGCAAGGTGACGTCATTTCCAAGAATTTTGGCTATTCTTGGAAGTGACGTCAAATTCCTGGAATTGCTGAGTTTCTAAAGTTTTCGAGCAAAAGTTCGACTGATTTGGCGATTTTGTATTAGGCGAATATGAGTTGCAAGGAGGTATCTGCGAACATGGCAAGGTGACGTCATTTCCAAGAATTTTGGTGATTCTAGGAAGTGACGTCAAATTCCAGGAATTGCTGACGTTTTCGTACCTCGACAATGATTCCGGCTAACTCGACTATTTTCCGAAATCCTTTTTTTCATGTTTCAAAGTTACAACTAATTTAACGGGGTTAAGGGTTGTTTTTTAGAGGTTTCTGCTTCGGAACTTTTTTATTAAAGTTCCTCCACGGTACTTGTCTTTATAGGATTGGAATGGGTCAGTTTGGGATCGATTGGACAGGTAAGTAAATGTTTAAACAATTGGTTATCTTTCATTAGGCATTTATTGAAGCTTCATGGTAACGTACAAGTTACAAAGATGTTTAAATGTTCTTATAAACTAATAGGTCTTATACAATTTAGCTTAGCGAACTATTTCTTATAGGCTACACTTATAAACCTATTTACAATGCACCTTACAACTAGGACTTGTATAATTTACGATATAAATGTATAAACTAATGCGCGTTCTTCGAGTTCTTCTTTCCTCCATTTCTTCCCCTTGCCTAGAACCGGAAGCTGTTGTCCACTGTTCCAGTAATCAATCTAATTCCTGTGAACTATTTTTCTATACCTATTCTAATAAAAAAGGGGACAATAATCCTTATAAATTATTTCTTCGACCGATGCTCGACTTCCTTTTGTTCTTCTTCGTCTGGACCAGAAGCTGTTGACCGCTGTGACCAAATGCTGCGGCACTTTTTTCAGTCGCACCGGTTCAGGAACAAGGAGTACTGTTAACTAATTCTTGCTTTAGTTGCTCATTAAGCTGCGAACCGAAGCGGAATGATCGTCCGAGAGGAAGCCAAAAAATTGACCTCTCGCCCACCGTCGTCTGCCCCTCGCTCTTCTGAATATCTTTAAGCGCCGAGCAACCTGCGCACACAATTAAACACGCGAGTAAGTAATCATTACGTGCAATCGGAATTATCTAAAGACTAATGAATTAATCGAGAAGCATCGCGAAGTGTTAGCATCAACGCACGTTCCCCGTATAGTTTACAATGGTTCATCAACCCGCAGCGTCGTACTAAATTTAGAAGCGAAAATATTGCGAACTAGATAAATTGATAGCACAGTTGTGGAGATATGTTACCCCTTCGACTGCCAGCAGAAGACTGACGGTGCTCTTGTTATGTATCTCCTATCATTTATCACGATGATACATATTGCCACGGACGCAAAAGTTTCGTAAAATAGAGAGAAGAAATATCTTTCTTCTGCCGCTACACTGACAGATCTAAAAAATCATGATTTCTTAGAAGAGTTTAATGTTTCGAATCGTTGCAATTTTGCACAGAACCTTCGTACCGAAATTCCATACTAAGTGTAATTGCGTGTCAAATCAGAAGAAGATGAGATACGATCGTTTACTATCGTAAGTGTACTTACCGTCCTTTCTATAATGCCAATTGCAAGCGTTAAACGGCAAAGTGCGAGTTAAGTCATCGTTGCGGAAAGTGAGCAATGCGTACTTACTAGAGATTGGCCGCGTGCCATAATCCTATAAGAGACAACGCGTTGCGTTAGCATAGAGAGACGCGTAAAGGCTGCCTGTCCACGTCTGCTCCCGAGCACCTATTCCACTTGCATCTCTGCACGCGCCTCGACTCTCTAAAGTCTACGCGTTGCCGGAGGAGCGTAAATCTTACGGAAACCGGCAAAAGGAACATGTGCACCGATTCTGCGGCGCGTAGATGGTACATACGTCCCGCGCAGCTGTGCTCCGATGCAGCTCATGCAAAATTCAGAGAGGAGCGTACAAAAAATCTCGGCCGATTATCTTGCACGATTATCTATGCAATTATTCGCGAACTTTGCGAAACGTGCAAAAACGCGTGTTTAGATTTGAGTCGGACATAGCTCGGGGATGTTCAAACTTGGCACGTTTCACGGGCGCCGTACTTCTAATCTTTTCCGCTATTGTGTTCGATTGAAGGGACGCCGAGCGGAAAGCAGTGGCACGCGGGTAAAGAGAAATGCCAAAGAGGCAGACTCTTGACGCGAGAAAGCAGGAAGTTGAGCTGGCGTTGCTGCAATTTTCGGCCGGTGAAAAGAAAAAAAGAACGAGGATATCGGGGGGGCCCCCCCTAATTCACGATGCAGCCACCAATTACACGCGTGTGCATTCTAACGCATAATGAAGAACCGGAAGTGCCTTCCCCTTTGCTTCGTGATTCGAGCGAATTTTTGTTGCGCCCGATGGATGGACGAGCCCCGTCGCTTAACCGTTCGCATTCGAGCTACGAAATGAAATTTTGCAAGCGTAACGAGTGCCGGATGTCCGTAATAGTAGCACGAATTTGTCGGGGGAGGGGGGGGGGGGGAGACACCTTCGATCTAGTCCATTTTCCGATTGCAAAACAAGCCGATTAATCGGTGCCGGACGGCCAACTTATCGGCTTATCTATCGATAAGCAAATTAGTTATTTTTGTTTTCGCGCTTAACAAAGTCCAAAATCGTCGACTCCAAGGCTTAGAGAACATTTCTAGATAGTAGTCGTTAACATTTGGCAATCGAAAGCCGTTGCAAAACAATTTATACGAGTTCCCTTCAAATTGGCAAGTCAGCTGCTTTTGGTCTTTTTTCCTAGCAGCCACTTTGTTCGTTTATTTCCGAGGCGAACAACGAGTCGTATCCGTGAAACGCGATCCGAAATATGCATTACACTTAGTCGCAAAGGTTAGACGTATGCAGAAGCTTCGGCTTTCGATGGACGAGTTCGTTGCCTTTGAATCAACTTCGTTCTATCGCGACGGAATTCGAAACGTGGCAGAGGAATCATAGGAACTCGTACGTCGAAGATTACCTTGCAATACTTACGTTACCCCGCTCAAAACGATCGAGACAATTAGGATCGCAACCTTGGACAAGTCTATTACTCATATCGGTTTCAATCGAAAAGATGGAAAGGGGTGATACGGATCCGACAGACCGATATCTATTCGCGCGATATTGTAGAACAAGTCGAGTGTAAGATCGGAATCTAACAGTGATAGGAAAATAATGGTCGTAGCAGGCAACTCTCTAATCGTTTTAAACGGTGTACGTATAAATAAAAGGAAGCCACGAACGAAGACGAAAGCTTTTGCACGCGTTTAGAGCAACCAGTCGGAAGATTTCTCAGACGGATTCCAGAGCACGGATGGATAACGCGATTGCAATTAGATCGCGATGGATCGAGAGAGGAAAGTCGTACGAAAGTACGGGTGACCGTGGAAGGCTCGATTTCGCGTTGATCGTGCAGGTGACGGCTGGTCGGGGATTTTCGTTGGGCGAAGGTGCAAAAAGTGCTGTAGCCGCGTGTGCAGCTTGAGGTAGCGGCGCAAAGTTTTCTACAAGTAGGTATCATGCATATTGCGCGTGATTGGTTGAATGCAGCCGGCGCGGCGCGCGACATTAAGCACGACCTCGTGCACTACAAAGCGGGTAGTGGAGCAACGCAACACAACACAATCAGGCAAACATTCATCGGATAAGCATGAAGGTTCGGTCCGAAGCCGAGTGACGCAAGGTTGGTTATGAAATCGCTGAAACGGGGCCCATAGAGGCGCGCGAGCGCGATTTTTAGACTTGTTTGCAGATTTCGCGGCACCGTTGCATAAATTACATACATAACCGTGCTGATCGTCGTAAATTTGCGACGATGCCTAACTCCCGTTTCCACGGGGACGGCCGTATAATGCCCGTGCTCCGGGACCGTGGTGGCGTTTACGCGAATGGAACAGGTTCGTGAATTTATCGAGAGATTCATTGATATCTCGACTTTCACCCGAAAAAGCTGCGCATCTCGCTTCGCTTGACTTCTTTTTTTCTTTTTCTTTATTCAACGTCAACTGCCGCGGCACGTCGACGAATTTACCGCGTGTCGCGAAAACGGAGAGACCCCTTTCCTATAAATAAGGTTACGTAGGAGCGTTGCACCGTTCCAGGCCGGCGAATATTTACCAAAAATTGATATTCCGTCGCGGAACGCTCCGTTTCTTTGCGCCGCGTAAGATTTGCATTATCGAGCCGCCTTTAACGAAACACACGCGAGGGCGACTCGTTTCCCCGTCGAATTCGCGAATCATTTTTCCCCGTGTTTTACGCGCGCGCTCCGTTCCGCCAACGGGAAAGGGAAAATGGAAGGGGTACGAAAAAAAAAGAGGAAAGAGAAAAAAGGAAAAAAAATGCGATGGGAAAACGAGCATCGCGTCACGGCATAAGTTAGCTCGCCAAATCGTGTACACAGCTTGTTAAATTCGCGAACGATGAAAATCTGCCTTCTATATCGCGTATAAAAATCGATGTTCACGGTTAAACGTTTTAAATTTGTTTCACGCCCGACGCTTTTTAATCCGGTCCAGTTTTTCGCGGTCGTGTTTTTATTTTCACGCCACACCACGCCGCGCCGGCCGGGATCATCTTCCTTTTTTTTTTTTTTTTTTTTCTCTCCCCCCATTTCCCCTCTCGCTTTTTTCGCCTCTTTTTCTGGCTTTTTGTTTTATTCCTCTGGCAGCGATCAGCGGTGAAATCGGACGAGAAACATTTTCCGCGGGATGGCTCTATTCGAGAGAGTCGATTTCGATCGATCGTTGGTCCGCGGCGGGCCAAATCGCGATTATGCGATTGGACGATTGGACGATGCGTGGGAACCCCTCTTCCCGGACGTAAGTGACTGCATAATGGACGCGTCGTACGCGCATCCTTGCAAATTTCGTCAGAAACGTTTGTTAAATGTGTCCGTAATTCCGTAACGCGTATCGCGGCCTACGCGCCGCGCAAACAAACCGACGGATACATTTCGGCTTAATAATACGATGCGGTAGATGTAAGATAGTTATAATTAGGTGTGTACCCGGTCTAGCAACGCGCGGGCTTACCCATGTGAACTTCCTTTTCGCAGTTTTCGGCCGTACCCGAAACCTAAAGCCGCTGTCGAGGCTCGCCAACTATTCTTTCCTCCGTCCAACATTCCTTCCGTCGCCGCGAACCGTTGCGAACTTTTTCCGCAAGCGAACCGTGTGCCCGTGCCGGTGACCGTACGCGTTCAACCGGCGAGAACGTTTCCACGGGAACGTTTAGCCCGCGTCGCAAACGCCGACGGCTCTCCGCCGGCCGATTATTTATGCCGGTGATTTTTCAACTCGCAAAACGCGTACCGCGGCGCGCTAAATTTCGTGCAAAAATATTCTCCCGCCGCGGCTCGCTACGACAGCGGTAAAAACAGCGTGCTAGAGGCCGCGCGCGTTTTTCGCTCGCGAGATAATTCAACTTCAGCTCGGCGAATAAAACATAAGGCGGCGGCTTAAACGGTTCCCGCGCGGGAAATCCGAATGACTATTACCCGCGCCTAGCAAGGGCTTTCGCGTCGCGGCGAGTCACCGATGCATGGAATTTTTCAATAAACATAGCAAAGGCAAGTTCTATGCATCTGCGAGTAACCGTCCCAGGCCGGAAGGGATCCTGGAATTTCCCATGTGTCGCGTGGCGGCCTTTCCTGCCTCGCAACGCTGCCGCTCCGCTCCGGCCGAGCCAAGGGCCGCCTTCGACCAACCCTCTCTTCCGACTGCTTTCCGGTGCCGCGATTAATTAACCCGGGTCGTGTGCGTAAAGGCGATTAACGGCCGCGTTCCTTGCCCTCCCCCAAACATTTCTCCGGCTACGAACGCCGCGAGTCGAACCATCTATCCTCGAATTCGTCTCACGTCCGTAATGCGAACGGCACGTCGATCGTCCCGCGGTTCCTTATTTATTTATCATCGAGAGCCGCGGTAGAATTTTTCACGATTACGAGCCGGCCATCGATGGAAGGGAGTGGAAACGAGGGGGAATAGGTGACTAACGCGGCAGAGAAGAGGCGCTAAAGGAAAGGAATTTGACGGGATGCTCGGCGAAAACATGATTTCACCCGGAACCTGGGCGCTATTTTAGGCAGACCGGTATTGCAATTAAATTCTCAGAGCGATACAGAGAGTGCGCGCGGGGGAACGCGTCGGTCAAGGTAAACAGGGGCGTTTTATTATTTGCGCGGCTACTTTGTTTGCGAAAATTACGTATTCGCGCGACGATCATTGTAGCACGGTTACGTAGTCCCTGGGGGTGGCGGATGTAGCCTAGAGAGGAGAATGGGGGGGAGGGCGAGGGTGAGAGAAGGCGGGGTTATGGGGCAAGAGATGAGGCGTAGCGTGGTGATGCGAATGCGGACGCGGACGCGGACGCGGATGCGGGGACAGGGTGGTTGCGCGCGAGATCTCTGTTATTTTAACGTTTTTGCGAGGTCGAATGGACAGGTAGCGTGCTAACCGATTCGTTTGCTGGCAACGTTATAGTTTTGTTCGAGTGGGCGGATGGGGCGGGGGCAGATCGAAGTGTTATTAATGCTGGTACGCGCGGCGGGAGGCAAACAAAAATAATTAATATTTATCATTCACGATTTCCGCGTGCACGTCCAATCGGAACGCAATATTCCCTGGAGCGGACGCGCTAATGCAAACGCGCCGCGGTACCATCGAAAATTTCGTTCCGTAGACCATCCGCGCTAATTCGATAATGCTGATCACGCTCGACGGCGGATGGCTCGCACATTTATTTCGACGCGAGCACACCCCTCTTTTTTGATAAAATTGCAAAAATATAATGCGCCCGGCTCGTCGATAACGCGCCACCCGCCGAAACGAGATACAGATCCCACCGCTCCACCCCTTTCCCCCTTTCCCTCTCCCCTTCCTCGCCGCGCTTCGCTGATCCTATAATCACCTTCCGGTTTAAGCGATTGGCTTTTTGAAAAATTAAAAAAAAAACATTTCTCTCTCTCCTCTGCCTCGACTCGACATATTTTTACCCCGCTTGGTGTCTCTCTGCACGCGTTTCTTCTCCCTTTCCCGAAATCGCCTTCGAGGATCCCTACGTCCTTCCTTCCTTCCTTCCTTCTTCTTCTTCTTCTTCTTCCTACTCCTCTTTCCCTTTGCCCTCCGAGAGACGATCGCAAACGTATTCGTAGATATGGATCGGCCGAAACCACGAACGGCCGTTTCATTCCCAAAGCTTGTGGGAGAACGTGAGCCGGCAGGATGCAACGAAACAATCGTCTACAGGAAGAATGGAAAAAATTTTTAGCGAGTTCACGAGCCGTGACCGGGCCGAGCCAAAATTCACGGCTCGAGAGTCGATGCCTCGTTTCGTCGCGCTATTCTTTCCCTTCCTCTTCCTCTCCTTCTTTCATTCCTCCATCCTTCCTTTCTTTCCTCGATTGCTCGGCTGCATAGGCGCGCACAGGGTGCATCGATATCGACTCACCGGCGTTCGATCTTCCGAGAAGTGCCCAAGTTCGTACCCGTGGCGCAAGAATATCTGCCGACGAATCTGGCCGACGGAGCTGACCGGGGCAGAGATTTCCAGAAGACTATGCGAACCTGCGTTTTCTCGTAACGCAAGTGTCCTATTTTTAACGGGCCTCGGTGTAAACTTCGAATCGGAGCGGGCGGCCGCTGCGCGAAATTTTCTGCTGCAACCGAACGGCTCTATTAATACACTAGCGCGAGTGCAAGTAGCATCAGCCGTCGGTGGGTAGTATTTTTTTTTTCACCATCGAAGACCAAGAACCCGTTAAATTCGGCGTAGTTTACAAGCCGCGCGAAAGACTTTCCCGGCCGGGGCTCGGGTCACGGCTATTTCTTTCTCAAATCAAACATTCTGGAAATAAAGTTTGGCCATTCCGCGAGGAGAGCAGCGGGCCTGCTGCACACTACACACGCAACGCGCGTGTACCATGCGAACACGCGAGCTCTCCGCTCCGCTCCGCTCCATGGCGTGCACGTACACACCGTTCCAGCACGCATGCACGCACGCAGCACGCCTACACGTGCACGCGGTACAGTCACGCACGCTGCAGGGAGTTCGGCCCTAGAGAGATTAAGGCCGTTGCACCGGAACCCTCGAAACACTCGACTTGCACGACTGCGCTACCTACTGGCTACTGGTTATCGCCCCGGCCACCATTCCATGCCTTCTACTCGATTTTCTTCCACCGTTTCGATCCTTTACCACCCGAATCTTACCCCAGCTTCCCATTAAACTTCGTCCAGATTCTCCGATTCCAAGTGCACCCGCAACTTTGCGTAGAATCTAAATCGATCTACCTCGATCGAAGTCGAAACGAAGCGCCGCGCGCCATTGTTTCGTTTCGAGAAGCGGAGCGATTAAGGGTAAGTAGAGAAAGTGGACGGATAGAGCGACGGAGGTGAAAGGATTAAGGAGATGACTCCGGAGAGGAAAAGCGAGGGAACGCGGCGAAAGGCGAAAGGCGAACGATGCGATTTAGATTGTCCGGTTAGGTCTTAGGTTGTCCTTTGGTAGACGGTGGCGGGGCAACGTGGCTTTCTAAGTGGCTAAGTCAAGTGAAGTGAAGCGAACACCGAAGGACGAGGGCAATGCACCAGAGTCGATGCACGCAGGGCGGGTCTTTCGCGGGCAGGTGGTCCCCGGCTCAAAGAACTTTTGTCGGGGCGTTGATCTTGCCCAGCACGGGCTAAGAACAGAGTCCCTCTCGCTAAAGACACCTCTACGCGAGGATGTTAGCGCGAGGACGACAACGACGCGACGGTTTCCTTTTTATACGGCGAACGACCAGCGCAGCCGGGTTGGCCGAAGGGGGGGTTGGGGTTGGGGCAACGAGGCAACGGGAAAAGAACGATGGGCCGCTTTCAAATTGTATTCCTACGCGGCGGAGGCCTGCCAAAATCGGTCAATTTTCGCGTGAAATTCGAAAGCGTGTAGAGACCTGGCCCCGGAAGGTTCTTCGTTCCCCGAGGGGGCGTTTTATCGAACGAAAGTTGCACAGTGGCACGGGAAGGGGGGAACGTGGCATCTTGCAGCGACGTCTTGTGTAACGATGTTACGCCTTCTCCTCTCGAAACACCATAGAACCAGCTCCGCTTGTCTTCCGTCCTCGAAACCGATGCAACAAATCCCTTGGACCGGTTGTCGCCGACGTGGCCCCGCGCCTCTCTATCCTTCTCCTCTAAATATTTATCGATCTCGCTCGCTAAATCTGTCTTCGCTTCGAGCGCTGCACGCCGCTTATGGCGCCGAGTCCTTTATACGTACGTATTTATAAAGACATCCATCTTGCATAAGATTAGGCACATTCCATCGCAGCGGCAAAGGAGAAGCGACTGTTCGAAAAGCGATTGGCCACGGTGCGTGCGGCTAAGCTAGCGATCTCGGATGGCTCGCGAATTCGCCGGGTCATTTAAATTCCGTGGTCTCGCCAACGGCGGGCCGTGGCGTTGATCTGCGGGAAGAATGCGAAGTCGGTTGAAAAGCTCTTCGGGTTCTCAGGAGGAATCGAGGACGGCTTGGCATGGCATGGCATGGCATGGCGTTCGAAGCCGAGAAAGGCGAAGAGGACGGAGGCAAGGGCTTCGTGCTAGCCTTAGTACACGAGGGCATCGTATTGCATGCACGACTCGCTGCTAGTAAGCCGAGACGATTGCACGGAAGGGAAGAAAAAGGAGGAGAGGCGAAAAGAGAGGAACGAATGGAAGCGGAACGCGGCACGGAGCGGAGCGGCCCGAAGCGGCCGAGGAACCGGCAGCAACCGAGGGGCCGGGGGGGATGGATAACGCTGCCGAAAACCGACTAGCGATTGCATTAAATAGAAGAAGCACGATGATTCTCGAGCGGCTGCTCGTGGAACGTCTGAACCGCTGGTGGACGAGTAGAGAGTGCGCGGGGCCAGAGGGTAACGAAGAAGCACGGCTTCTAAGAGGGGTGCGGGGCCATCGAGAGGATGAAAACGGAGGCGGTGGAGGAGGAGGAGTAGAGGATGAGGAGGAGGAGGAGGAGGAGGAGGAGGAGGAGGAGGAGGAGGAGGCGAAGCAAAACGGCTGGTCGAGGAGAGAGAGGAGCCTCTAGAAATTAGGTTGTTGCACCGGACCATGGGTGGGAGAAGCCCAAGGCCCTTGTTACCTTCCCCTACGTGAATTTAGGCCGTTGCACTTTTCGGCCCGGTATGGTGGGGGGCCCAAATAGGAGGAATGCATTTGGTGGGGCACCGAGGCGCAACGACGAGCCACGGAGGGATAGCGCATTTAGGTGCAGCCTCGATTCGGAGAGGGGACTCTAGCAAAGAGACAGGGCCGCATCTGGCTTGCAATTTTTTCTTCCGTCCATTTCTTGCGAACCCTCGCTCTCCTTTCTTCCCGCCGCGGCCTGCCCGCCGGTTTTCCGTCCAAATTCTTCGTACTTTTCAAACCGAACCCGGACACTCTGTTATCCCATCCGCGTTCGCCTCTTCGCGATAGATAATGCAGCCGCTAGAGAAAACTAACACTCTGGATACTCCAGTTCCCCTGGCTGTCTACGAAATGCAGCGCCAAGAGCGTCTAGAACAAAGGATCTAAACGGCGCGATATCTGCTTTCGAAAGCCTCGCACTTGACACGCTTCTAAACAGAGCCGTGGCCCGTTTAAATGGCCCACATAACGGGGCGTCTGGAAATTTTCACGCGACCAACGGCCGAGGCGTGGTCTCGCGTCCATCTCTTGCACTCGTAAAACCGTGCACGCTGGCACTCTCTCTCTCTCTCTCTCCCTCCCTCTCTCTTTCTCTCTCTCTTGATTAGATTCGTCACTTCGTAAGAACGCAGTTCCGAATGTCATCGAAAAGTCCCGAAACGTCCTAACGAATTCGATTGCACTATCGTCGAAACGTTACCTTCGACCAAAGTGCCAAGATATCGCGCTGCACCGACGCCGACGTGCCGAATCTCGCGTTATCTTTCGCGCGATGCCCGATGTCAGCCCAGACGGATAGCGACGTTCCCGAGACGCAATAAACGTTGGCTATCTTTAAAGAAATCCAAGAGCAGCGTTTCGTTTCTCGCGTGAAACTTCGAATCTCCGCAACCCCTATTGTCGTTGCATCGACGTTGAACGTTCGAAAATGCTAGATCGTAGAATAAGACGAAGAAAGGGCAGAGAAACGGCGGTAATGGTACGCGGAGCGTGGAAAAAGAGGAAGGCTGAAACGGCGGCGGTAGCAGGGAGAAGCAAACGGGGTCCGGGCCAGAGAAACGTAGCCCGGGGAACAACTTGCATTTAGGCCGTTGCACCTAAGGTGGGGTTTGCCCACGCCGGTCCTCCGATACCAGCGATCGTGCAAGTGGGTATAAGTTATATACCTACATGCCTATTCGCGAAGAAAGCGGGCAAGTGGACCTAGCAACTAGAGGGGAGTGCTCGGTGAAGGCAGGGGAACTGCATTACGGAGGGGAGGGCATGCAGAGAGGCGAGGAGGGCCAAGCAGGAGCGCAAAAGTTAAAGCGGTAGAAGAAGGTGATCGCGGTGGCGACGACGCGATGCTTGTAGTGGTAGCGAGTAGCGAGTAGCGGAGTGGTTGGCTACGAGCTACGAGGAAGATGTAGTAGTGGCGTAGAGTGTAGAAGTTGGAAGCCGTTGCACTTGGGCCCCTCCGTAGTCCGTAGTCCGTACTCCATCTCGGTCTTTCGCACGAGCGCGGGCGGTTAGAGGGACGAGGAACGGGGCAGCGATGCATTTTGGGACTATTTGGCAGCGAGAGACCGATGGTACGGTGTGCAGCGAGCGGGGAAAGGGGTTGCTTTGGGGGTAGGGGTAGCGATGGCCGTTCAATTCTCTCCACAGCGCTCCCTCTCTCTCTCTCTCGCTCTCTCGTGCGAGTTTTCAAGCAACTTACTCGTGAGAAGACTCGCGTCGCTTCGAATGTTGGATGAATTTTAAAATGTTCGCAAGACACGTGGAAATCGTGAGACACTGGTTGGGTTAACAGCCTTTGATCTCGTGAATAAACTTGAATTAAACTTGCATCAATTTCAGAGCGGCTCTCCTCTTGCTATGCCGCGCCGCGCCGCGCCGCTCCTATGCCGATGCAACGGTATACGGTACACGGCATAAGGCACACGGCATACGGTGACGAGATGCCAACCTTCGCCGGCAACCTTTATCCCATCTTCGCCGCGCTTTTGCAATTTAGATAGGCCCGGATTCGAAAGCAGGAACTAAATTTTGCAATAACTTTCGATGCAACTGGATGATGGGTACGAATGGTGTTGAGCCCATCGCTAGGTAGGGGACCGATCGTCAGAGGGAAAGGAGAGTCGAGCGCACGGGGCCGTGGCAACCAGAAGAAGATGCCTAGCAACGCTTTGGTGGGGAGAATTTTTGGTGGGCGGGGGCGCGAGTCCGAGGGGAAAGCCTAGCATGCATTTTAGGTGCACGCTCGGGCCCCGGCCATCGAGGAGTGGGCCCAACGAAACGAAAGAAAGGAGCCTGCACCGGTGGTGGGGGGTACGTAGGGTTCACGGGAGGTTTTCGACTTCTTTGGCCGCAAGAACGCCAACTAGTTTCTTCAGTGGTTCGCAAATTTTCGTCTTGGCCCCTTTCAGCAGCGCGCTTCGTGCTTTTCCTACGCGTCCAGCCCAATTTCGCCTCCTTCGATCCCTTTTCGTTTGCTATTTCCTCCGGCAAACGTCGCGGCACAGATAGCTTTGCGAATCCGACGCGAACGCGGATCCTTTGCCGTTTGAAACTAAAGAGCGGCGAGCGAAGCGATTTGCCGTGAAATGAGATAAAATCGAAAGTGGCGTTGAACAAGGTGTTCCGATGTTCACGACATTCGATATCCGCAACCCCTGGTCGGTGGCTACGCGATAAACCAGCGACGGTTAGGCGATTTTCGTGAAGCTGTTGCCGCAGCTGTCGCGTCACGCTTTGAGAACGCGTCGCGAAGAAAGAAGGATAAGAAAAAGTAAGAGACGAGGAGAAAGCAGAAGAGGAGTACGCGATAGGCGCTCGGCGAGCGACTCGTCTCGAGATTGGGTATAGCGGCCGCATAGGTTTCGATCGGACCTGCTTCTCCTTTGGCGATCGAGGCGACGTAGCTCACGTTCAAACTTCTCACCGCCATGCTATCGGGCGAAAAAATGGCGACGCTCGATTCCTCGAAGCCGCGTCTACATAAAATATGTAACTATTCGCAAGTTCGAGCAAGAGCGTTTCGACTTGAATTTAAAATAGGGGCGTACCGCTGAATATCAAGCAAAATCCTAAAGCGACGCATCGAAAATCATGCGCATCGAATATTTCCGTTTCCGACAAAGGATTTATTGCCTCGTGCGGCGAGGAAGAGGGCCGATAAAGCGACATCGCCGAGCGGCGAAGACCTAGTGTTGGCCAGTGGTGCGCTAATTGCCGCACACACGCCACGGAGAACACGAGTGTAGCGTGCTGCGTGTACCGGCGGCAAACCTCCACACTGTACACGCGAGCCAGGCGTTATCCGAGATTCGACCGCGGATATAATGCCCGATAAGCAGCCGTCGCGGGCCTATGAAAACGTGTAAGCTGCTTTTGAACCTGTCGCAGCCCGAATAAGCCACCGCAACGGTTCGTGTGTGAAATTGTACGAGGCAATCGATAGGCGAACTTAGACTCCTCTACTTCGAGTATAAATATCGTCCAAGTGTTTCTATCTAAAGCACACTTCACCGGGGCCCCGTTAAAATTGGAAGCTAGAGAGAATACAGCTTTCGCGCGCGACGGAATCGTTTGCAACAAGTGCACTGAACGACACTACGTCTGTGCGATTGCACTTGCCACTCGGCAGGCAACGGATAAGTGTCGGAAAAAGTGCTCGCATCGAGGGGGATGAAGCGTGCCCTTGTATTCGGAAAATCCTTTCGAGTTTCGAGTCTTCGCGTTTCGATGGCTAGGCGGAAGGATCGATGCGCGCGGCAAGGAATCGAGCCGTTCGATAAATATCCGCGCCGCGTGACGGACAAACTCCGCTCCCCTTGCTTTTTCCTTTTGTCCGGCCTTCGAAAGGGCGGGTTTCTCATTTCCTCTGTCCGGTATTCCAGGCATTCGCGTTGCTCTTACGCTCGTCTCCGCGTTCTATCGACCAACTCGTTCGATTGTACGTCGCTCCTCGAGCTCGTTGCATCGCCGAGCAACCTACCCCAGCCTCAGACCCACCCCGTTCGCCCGGCAAAGCTCGGCCGACCGATACTGACGTAGGTGTTTCGTTTGCCGCTCGAGCCACAAGTGGTGTGCACCTTGTTGCTCGCAATCGGAATAATAGCGGCTCGCCTTTGCCGCTGTCACCGCCACGCCAGAGACCGTTGTCTATACTCTCTATCAATGCTAGCCTAGATATTTCTGCAACGACCACAGCCAGCGAGTCGTTTAATGGAACGCCGTATCTATCGCTCGCTCCTTCCCGCAGCCGGAATTCGACGTCCTTTTTGCCGATGCAAAAACAATGGCAGGGCTGCGGAATTTTAGTAAAAGGGAGGACACGGTGGAAAGCGAGGTAGAATTTTGTTGCAGGATAGCGAGTAGTGGAACGGTGGCCGCGGAGCGTAAGCCAGGTACCGGCGTAAAGTTCGTTTCCTTTATCTCTCTCGAGTTTCTCATCGCGCCTGGTATTCGTCTTCTTCTCGGGGCGTCCTCCGTTCTCCGTATCCCCTCGCAGTTTCTCCCTAGCGGAGGAACGCGAGTACAGACTCCTTCGGTAAGGAGGCCATATTTCATAAGACTCGCGCTGCTTTCCTCCGGCTGCTTTCCTTTCCTCCTCCTTCTTGGCTGCCGCCTCCTCGCGGTGGTGGTGGTGCCGTTGCCGCCGCGGCTGCTGCCGTTGCCGTTGCCGTTGCCGTTGCCGTTGCCGCTGCCGCTGCCGCTGCTGCTGTTCCAGCTCCTCCGGTTCTTCTTTCCCTTTCCTTTTTCCTCTTTCGATGGTCGAACGGTCGAGCCAGCGGAGCCAGCGGAGCCCCGTGCCGTGCCGCTGTCAGAGTTTCTAGCAACGCTTGCGCGACCCATTCCCATCTCGTTTTCCCCATCCAATCCCATGGCCCCTGCCAAGCTCAGTACTGCCAGCCGCCGATGTAATGTTTCTTTTATTGATTTTGCGGCGACCCGCGGAAATTATACGGCCCATGGATGTATGCACGCCCTGGCTCGCCTCGTCTCGTCTCGTCTCGTCTCGTCTCGCCTCGTCTCGTCTGGTCTCGCCTCCTCCCGCGTCTCTTCTCGCTTCGCTTTCGTTTCGTTTCGTTTCGTATCGTTCCGTTTCGTTCGCGCACTGCACGCTTGGTTGACTGACTGCTGGCTTGGCAAGTATGCCATCATCCCCGACAACGATAACGACAACCTCGACTTCTCCGTGATTCTTCCGTTACGCCCCTTCGCGTGCTTCCGGTTTCACGCAGGATCCCGCTGACGAGGGGCACGAGCAATTCGCGAGCTTTCCCCGTCGCTTCGAATTCCTCCGCCGCGATCCCCGTTCCTCGATCGCGTTCGACTCGCAAAGATATTTGGCCGAAGCGATCCGGAAAGGAAGAGAAGGTGGCACCTTGCAGCGGGCGACGTCACGCGTCGACGTCGATAGGTCAAGGACGCTCTCATGGTTCTCGAGGTCAGGTCGACAAATCACCATTTCCGGGCCGAATGTCCGTGAAAAAAAAACGAGAGAACGGGAAGCAAGCGGGAGAGAATTCGACACCCTTCGGCTTTCTCTCGCCCATCTCTCGTTGCCCATTGCCCGTCGCCCGTCGCCCGTCGCCGATCCCCTTTGACCCTAAAAGAATACAAATCGCGCGAGCAATCCCGGCCACCCTCCGACGCTCGCCTCATCGGCCACGAAATTACGTGACTCGCCTTCAACGCTCGGATAAACGGCCGGAACATATGCTGGAAACGACCGGTGTGTGTCGCGAGACCCGACAACTACCATTTAACCCTGTCGCGACGATTTTCAAGCGATCCGGGGCCCGGCGTTTTCGAGCGGGCGAAAAGTTCGATGGACCAAACTTGATTTCGCTTTAATTAATTGAAATATATTTATTGGACCGATCACTTACACGAATTGGCGGCAGCAACACGTAATGATTTTCGGTCGGCGTCCCGGTGCCTCTCGAATCAACGGCGGTCCGTTAAAATTGATAAAATGCGTCTGCCGAAACACGGTGGCCCGCTCGCTCACCGTGCCGCGCCGTGCCGTATTGTCCGCCAAAAACCATTTTATCGTTGCGCGCAACTCGAGCTACGTAAAAACGCGTCGCGTATCGTTGGACAACCTACTCTGCCAGTGCAGCGAATTGGGTAGATTAAGAGCCGGCTCCACTACTAATAGCCCGATAACGGGGTACAAACGCCGCGATCATCGCTGACCCCGGCGTTTAGAAGCGGCCGATCAATCATTCCAGCTATTTGCGATGCGTTTGCCTTCTGTCCTGTCCCCCGGAACACGCGAACCGTTTCAAATCGAGCGCGTTTCTCTTTCACCTTCTTCCGCTTTCACCGGGTCGCGAGTCGCGTGTCCGCGTTGACCGATTTCCATACCCGTTCCCGTTGCGAGTTTAACGAGGAAAACGCCGACGATATCCGGCAAGGAAAAAACAGGGGGGAGGACACGGTATTTCCGCGGCGGGAAATTCATCGGCACCGCGCAAAAGGGTGCTGATAATGGAACAAACTCGGTAAAGGATTAACCGTAATATCGTGGAAATTCACCGACGAAAGTTCCATGACGCGTCCGGGTTAATAGAGAAGCAGTTAGATAAACGGACGGTTGGTTGGCGATAGGGGAAAGAGGGGGTGGAAAGGCGAGAGGTTGGCCGACCACGTGTGTCGGTGCGTGATGCTACCGGCGTCGGTACTCCGGAGCGTACGTGACTCTCGTTTTCGCCGGGTGCCGTATAGAAAGCGAAAACGGGCTCCTACCTACATTTCGCCCATTCACGCAGAGAGAGCCCGAGAACGAGGCTGGAGGGTGGCCGAGGGGTGCGAGGAAGGCTGCCAACGGACGGCGAGGGGTAGCGGTGAAAAAAAAAAAGGAGAAAAGGAAAAAGTGGAGAGAGAAAGAGAAAAAGAGGGAGTGCGAGATGGGGGAAAAAGAAAAATAAAACGACGAAGGAGAAAGGAAAAAGCGTAGAAAAAGGGAAAAAGCAGGACGCTGGGAGGCAAGCAGAGCGCGGTGGCACTATCGGCAGCGACGCGGCGAAAAAGGGTGTTTTGCGGAGAGACACCGAGAGTACGGTGAACCGTGCACACTAATAGGCAGGCGCGCGTACGGATACGCGGGACGAGCCGGTGCGTAGGCTACGTTTGCAAACGGATACGCGTCCGCTCGAGGGTGGTCGGAGGGGAATCGCGAAAAAGGGTGTAGGTTCGTCGCGGATGGGTTGTAGGGCAAGGGACGGTGGGGTGAAACACGCGGGGCGACCGTGCAAGAAAGAGGCAGAGTTACGAGGACGAGGAACGACGAGGGACGGGAGAGAGTTGAACGAAGCGAGAGGCAAAGGGGAACTAGAGAGCGGAGAAGAGCGAAAAGAGAGCCGGCGGAAAGAGGAAGAGAAAGAGAAAGAGAAAGAGAAAGAGAAAGAGAAAGAGAAAGAGAAGGAGAAAGAGAAAGAGAGCAGGGTGGGTAGAGAAAGAGGGCGGAAAAGAGAGAAAGAGAGAAGTTGAACGCGGGGTAAAAAGGGTGGCTAGGGGGCTGGAACGAGCGGGAGCGGGATGGGTTCGTTGCCAGGGATGAAGTACGTAGGTATTGATCTATTTAAAGCCTAGAGTTCCAAACGAGGTCCTTATTAAAAAGCGGAATGAAACAAGGGGCGCTTCGTCCCCCGCTGTCTCCGCAACCCTCGCTCTTTCCTCCTCTATCTCGCACGGCACGCCTTTCGGTTTCTTCCTTCTACTTTCTTCTCGCGTTCTCCACGCTCCGAGCTCTACGCTGCGTAGGGTCGGCTTGCCACTGAGGGAGAAAAGTTGCGTAGCGAGCGGCTGGCAGACATTCGGCAGCCCTTTGGACCTCTCTCGAGTGCCCACCCACGACTCGAGGATCGCTCTGGACTTTCCTGCCTCTTGTCGTTGCAAAATTTTTCTTCCCTTCTTTCCGTCTTCCTTCCTTTCTTTCTTTCTTTTCTTCTTTCGCTAGTCGTCGAGCGAAAAATAGGCCGATGCTTAATCGAACCGACTCCCTTCTTTCCTTCTTCGCCGCTTAAAATAGATATCGTCCTTTGAACGCAGCCGATGCGAGAAACGATAGCCACCCACGTGCGAATCGGACGAACGAATCTACCGCGATAGGTTCAAAAAAAATCAGCAACGGAATCGATTGGGTAGAAGACGTCGGAAAAGGTCCCGATTGAAACGATCTCTGGAATATCATGGATCGCGGAGACAGAGGAGCGATCGCGAGGGTTGCGCTCGGGGTTGTATGACACGGTACGGAATGGAAGAGAAGAGAAGAGAAGAGAAGAGAAGAGAAGACAAGAGACGCGAGTTTCGGGTGTCCTCGAAGGGAAAGAGGATAGAGGAGGATCGACAGGGTGGAGCGCGTTAGGCCTGGCAACTCTCGGTCGGATATAAAATTCAGGAGTTTAAAGCATTTTAGTATCGATCCTCGTTTTTAGTACTAGACGCGAAACTCCCTCATCGGCGGTCGGCTGGTGGGGATGTACCTGGACCGCGATGGTGGGAGATTCAACATCCCTCTGGCAGCCAGCCCCTGTCGCGGGTTGGCTTGCCAGAGAGCGATGCGTAGTTACACTGGCTGTATAAGTGTGTAAATGCATAATAAAACTCGCGCGCTGAGCATCAGAGGGACGTAATTCCTGCACCCCTGATTTTACTAAAGCGGCAAAAAACATGCATTTCCATTTGACGCGTTTCACCCCGACTGCATATCGCGCTAGTTCCAACCACCACCCAACCGCCCCCCTCGCAACCCCTCCTCGCCCCTTCTGGTGCCTCCGGCGTTCGCGTAATTCGATGAATTTCGTTTATAAATTAACATGATCATTTATAATAATTAGTCGCATTACCGTAGAAAGTATATACCTATCGTTATTTTGCCGTAGCAACGACGGCATTTCATAATTATCTCGACAGTTAAACAAACACGGAGGAGAGGTCTTTCTGTTTCTATGATAATTGCGTTCGCTCTGCTCTCCCCTTGCGCGCCTCTGCCCGCGCCCGTGCCCGCACTCGCGCCGCCTCTCGCCATCGGCGCTCGCTTCCCGGGCTTGTCGTAAATATTCGATTAATAAATTAAACCAAGGAAAACGACTATCAATTGCATTCGCCCGGTATCGACGCAATATTTACGCGATAAACGGCAAGCCGATATCCAGCCCACCTCCAAGTCATCCAAATATCCGCCCGAACCTTGCGCTCCTCCAACGGATCGCTGAATCCCAGCTACAAAGCGGCCATCTCTTCGCCTTACACCGTAGTCTTTGAAAGGCAGCGCGATTCAGCGGCTCTCCATCCAGGAGAACGAAAGCTGCTGGCTTTCACAGGGAAACGCGTATCGCGAGTTTCGCGCGAAACTCGCGGAACGTTGGGCGACCGATGGTTCGCGGTATCCGTTCGCTATGGAGCGCGGAAAGGCTCTGTTCGGGGCACTAGTGTCGATGACACCGACGCGGCGGACAAGATTTTCGCGCGTTTCTTTACGCAGCGGGATACACGCACGACGAGGCAACCCTTCTCGATACCGGTGGCCGTTTTCTACCCTTCCGTTCATGCACGCACCGTTGACCGGCGAGCGTTGCGTTCTCCCCTGGCCTGGTTTTTTCTATTAATAGCGAAACCTCGAGTTTTCCTTTCCTGTGCGTACGAAGGAGACGTGAGCGCGTTTCGATGGACGGTCGCCTAGAAAATATCCGCTGACGATCGAAGGGTTGGTACCGGGGAAGAAAAACATTTTCTAACGGTGCGGCGTAGCGACGTGGCATAGCCTTTTGTAGCGGCGATGGCGCGCGTAGCCGCTCGGCTCTCTCGCGTAAATCGTCGCCGTTACAATGAACGAAGGGCGTGAACCGGTGCTTTGTAAGGACGTCTGTGTAGGTTGCGCGAAACGCCGCGGCGGAGATAGAGGGCGAGGCACTCGGGGAGAAAAGAGGCTGTTTCCGTGAGATTCTAAGCTGCGCGAGGACAGTGGCGTTCTCGGCAAATTAGTTAGGGAAACGTTGAAAAAAAAAAATGCATTACTCGAGACTGGCACGGTGGAAAGGACGTTGAAGGGGAGGCACGCGCTGGCGACGACGTTGCCAGGGGTAGCTAAGAGGCATCAACTTTTTCAACTCGTACAGCTGTACTCGTGCAGAGTACGGAGCGGTGTATATTCGTTGCTTGCTCATATCGGCGCGCAGCTTTTCCCTCTGCCATTTTCAAAGGCACGCGTTCCGACGCGCGTCGGGGAACCTACAAGTGGCTCGTCCTCTCACGGCGCCGTCGATCTTACAGCGGTTCCGATTGAAAGCGTTCCCTCTGAATCAAAGGCTACGACGTTTCGCCTATCCCCGTAATTCACCTCTGCCAAAGCGGGGAAAAAAGTTGCCGCAAGATGCGGACGATTTCGATAACCGACGGACAGGATCGAAACAAACCGGACCGAACCGGGGATGGAAATCGTTGATAACGAATGTCAGGCGAGCGGTATCGTTGCCCGCGGTCGGAGCGAACGCGTGCCGATCCGTGTTTGCGTAGCGCACAGGAGCAGGTGGCAGGTTGGAAAGGGGGCGGAAGACAGCGAGAGCGAAGAGGCAGGAAAAGTTAACCGGTGGCAAATCGGACTCGGACGAGAAGAGGACGTCGGTGGAATGGTAATTGGCGTGGCGTGGAATACGGCAAGTGGTATAGCGATCGAGTAGCGGTTTCTCGGATTTTCGCGAGCATTAGCCGCCGCGTCGGTTGGCAGCGGTGAACACGGGCGTCCTTTTTTTAGATCATCCTGTGCACGTACGCACGCGTACGTTATATTTATGCACGCAGGGAGGAAATTATGCTCGCAGGGAGGGAAAGAGAAGGGCAGCTCTCGGCATCTCCGGTGTGCTCATGCATAATTCAATCAGAGTTAGACTAGAAACGTCAATACAGCTCGCAGATTATTTCTTTTCCCGGGCTGCTGCGCTCTCCCGCCTAGTCTTGTTCTTTCTCTTTCTCTCCGGCGCGGTGCTACCCTCGCCCCGCTGTTGCCGGTCCAGAGAGAAGAGGAGCAAAAGCGAGAGGGGAAAAGAGATTTCTCCTTCTGGCGCCTATCCGCCACCCCTCCCGCCGCGCCACCCCGCCCCTGCCGAACCCTCCTCCATCCCCACCGCTCTTCTTTTATATTTTAATCAACTAATTCTGCGCAATGCGTACATTTATTGCGCCCTTTCGGTCGGCGGTATCCGCCTACCCCTTCCCGCTTAACGGCCCCGGCACTCCGCCACCCTCCGCCACCCTCCGTCACCCTCCGCCCGTGGTATACCATCCCGCGTTTTAATTGCAAATCTCACCTCGTCCGCTGATTCGATGGGATTTTTTCGCTGCCGGCCAATGAGAACGATCACGACCGATGCCGGCTTTTGGCAAAGTCAATTTTTTGTCGCTCTTCTTTCCCTCCCTCCGCCCCTCCTCCCTCTCGACACGCCGGTTATACAGGCGGCCCCCGTTTCCACCCCTTCGATCATACCTGCCTCGCCTATCGCCAGGAAAAACACACCGTTGTTTCTCTTTATATCCCCTCGCCGCCGCCCGCCCTCCATCCCATCCGCCCAACCACCCTGCCACCCACCTACTCACCCCCCTCTTCCAACCCGCCCTACCCACCCCCTCCCACCCCCTTGCTCACCCCGCGATTCGTAATATTGTTAATTAAATGTCGTAACTCCGCTCTTTGTGTTTCGCAGGGCATAATGATATTAATTATCCGTCGCGACTCGTTCGTTCGTTCGAACGAGTTCCGATGCGTAACGCCATTATTAATCGGATATTAATAAATAGCGAGCGGCGTTAGCGGAGAAAAAATTCTCCGGCCGCCAACGTGTATTCCGACGCGCGGAGACTTAAAAAATGCCACGGCTCGCGTATACGTGCTGCTCGTATGTAAGTAAGCGCATACGCGTAGCAGCAGCGGTGCGACCAATATAGTCGTGGTCGTGGTCGTGGTCGTGGTCGTGGTCGTGGTGGCGCGTATATGCCAACGCGCGCCCGTCCGTCGTTTCTCCTCGAGAGAGCGTCGCCTACTCTCGCCTCTCGGAGAAATCCAGCCTGCGGGGCGGGAAAAAATATTGCATTACCTTCTACGCTAATAGTTTCCTTTGACGGCCCATCAGCGTCTGCCTTTAATCTAGGCGGCCACAAAGGAACTCATCCTTCACCCTCTCGCGCTCGCGCACACCTTCCCTCTCTTTCGACCTCCCTTTCGTCTCTCACTCTCACTCTCGCTTTCTGCTTCCTCGACGTGGAAGCGCGTGTACGCGTGTGCACCCGTAAAGCACGCATTTGTCCGTGATCCGCGGCATCCCGCACACGCGGTTGCTGCCAGTGGAAAATAGAAAAAAAAAGGGGGCGCAAGAAAGCAAACTCGCGCGCGAGGGCCGACCGGCGAGCAGCGCGCAGCGAGAATTATCGCGGAGGTCGTCCTCGCTTGCCGACGAATAGGCCCACGTGGGGTAAAAGGGGTAAGGGCAGCCCGAAAAGATTCGAGCAGGACCGCGGATAGGGACAGGGACAGGGACAGGGACAAGAGAGCAGGGTTGTAGATCGAGGAAAAGAGAAACGGGTGAATAGCGGAGAAAGAGAGACAGAGGAGCCGTTTTTTAAACGCGAACTCGCTTCGGCACCGCGAACCTCTGTGTTTTACACAGTCGAGGGTATGTTCTCCTCTTTTTCGCGAGCCCTGCCCCGTCCCACCCTCTCATTCAATAGTACCACCCTCCTTTTAGCCTCGACTTCTCTTTTTCTAACCGAGTTCCAGTGTCTTTCTTCCACCGCCTCCACTCTCTTCCCCTTTCTCTTTCTCTCGCGCGCTCTAACCCTCTCATCCTCCCGTGATACGATTTCACCCTCTTGCCTTGCCTTGCCTCGCCTCGCCTCGCCGCGCCTTGCCTTGCCGTGCCTTCCCTCGGGCACCGGGATCCCTCCCGCCCTCCAAGCGACTACCTTTGCCTTCGGCTAAAGAGGGAAATGAAAGCGAAACTGTTCAGCGGTGCTCTCACCCGACTTCGTATCTCTCTCTTCCTCTCTTTCGGTCTCTCACGCGGGCTCTCTTCTCTCCTCTTCTGGCCCGCGCCGCTCGACTCGTCGTTTTCTCTCCCTCGAACCGTATCTCTCGTCCTCCCTCTCGCTCTCGCTCTTATTCTTGCTCCTGCTCTTGCTCTCGCTTCGGCTCACCCACCCTCTCCCTTTTCCTTCCTACCGTGTGTCAGCCCTCCTCGTGCCACCCTTCTAATTTTTCCACCTCTTTCACTAAAATTAAAATCAATAGTAGCACCACGTACCCGGGGACCCTGCCAGGAACACCGCCACCCTCATCAGCCATCGCGTCCCTCGAACCCTGAAAAGTGCTTCGAAATAGTTCTCCTATCGATACACTTTCTCTCGATCGTCGCCACCACGCGCCTCTTTCTCCGTCCACGATTCCCCGCGTTCTCACTTATTCGTCGAATTTTTTTCCCCCCCACGCTCGCACGCGCGCGCTGCTCCTTTTTTTCCCCCTCGCCTCGTTGCTTTCGCCGTTGGAATTTCGTTAAAATTTGTTTGGCGGGACGACGAGTGGCGGATTTAATCCCGGTGTAGCCGCGGCGCGTGTAACGCGAAATATTATTGCGTATACACGATCGAAGCGAGGACAAGCCGCCTCGATTCCGGAGCCGCGAAACTGTCCCGGAATCACGCAAGGATAATCGGTGTACCTGTTGTTCCCGCGTAACGGCAAGCAATTCGTTAAATCGAAACATTTTCCACCGGCAAGCCGGTGATCCGATTTGTTAGTCAAATTATTTCGCTTCACCAGAGACACTTTCTCTCCATCTTCCTCCTCTTCTCTTCTTTCTTTAAACGTTCGCCACGCGATGCCTCTGAGCAGCGAACGCAGCGAACGCGCTCCATCTCTTCCGTCTTCTCGAACCATTGCTCTCGTCTCCGTCTGTTCGGGGCCGCGTATTTTTAAAGGTGGACAAAGGCAATTATCCCGGCGCTTTGGCACGATTTACGGCGGGGACTTGGCCCGCGCGTGGACAAAGAGAACGCCTGTGCGAATCGGTTCCTTCAGACGTCGTCCCACGGCGAGAAGCGATCGAGAGCGTCGTGGAATTGATCGTTCGGAGGATGGCACGGAAAGTTAAAGAAAGCAAGCAACTCGTCGTCGCGCACTTAAGAGCAAAGGTATCGCACCGGAGCATCTGGCCACGCTCTGAGAACGACGAGGGGTGTCTTTGGACGAGAGCGCGAGAGAACGACGCGACTCGAGTGTTTACATCGAAACCTCTCGATAGAGCGAACGGTTTAGCAATTTGTTCGACCGCGCGTAGAAGCTCATTTGAATATTTGCAGCAGGGCAGAATTCGGTTGGGTAGCGGGGGCATCGTTTGGCGAATTTGGTTGCGGTCCGATCGTTATCCCGGAACGGGAAAAACGGATCCACCGAGGAGAGAATAATCGGGGTAAGTGGTGTCTTTAACCGGAAACGGAAATCCCCGGTCGAGGGCCTCGGGCCGACTACCTCGGAGCGCCGGACGAGTAACAGGTAAGGTTCGATCCACGGTTAAAGCATACAGGTGGCCGAGCACGCTTTCATCATCCTTTCCACGTGCGGCCGTGTGTGCGAGCGTGCGGTTGTCCGTGCCGCGAGAATGTGTCGGTGCGCGCGGGGCTCACGGGCATATGTTTACCGGCACGAAGACGAACGCACACACAGAGGGAGTCCGCTATCGGATAAGAAACTGCTAGCGAGAGGACGTCGACGAACGATGGGGTTGCCACTGATGCCACCGCCGCTGGTTACGTATCGGAAAACCCACCCCCGACCGACACATCCGGCGAACAGCCTGTTCCGTTGCACACCCTTCTCTCTGCCCCGAGCCCCAGCGAAAGCGAAGGAATTCGGCCGAGGGGCGGAGAGGACACCCGCTTCAACGACGGTCCTCCTCTCTTCCCTCAAGATCGCCGACCTTGTGTGTCCTGTTTGTAAACAAGGGGATCGGTGACGAGGGGGTGGTTCAATGGGATCCTTTTGTTCGATTTCGATCGGGTGTCGTTTCTCGGCGGCTCGGTCGGCCAGTCGGTCGATCGTACACTTCCTCGAGGTCGTTTTCCGGCGATCCTCTTTGCCTCTTCCTTTTAGATCGGCGAGGCGACGTGTTATATTTTTTACGGGCGACGAACGGGAGCGTCTAATCGAGGCGCGCGGAAGCGAGGAGGATGTCGGCGGTTTTGTAGAGCATCGTCTGACGGACCTCGTCACCCGGCGTGCCAATCGACAACGATAACGTGTTTAGCAAATAATATGTCCGTTTTGTGACCATTGTCCGGTTCTACGTAATGGTCGCGCTTAATTAGCAAAACCAATTAAAATAATTAACGTAAACTCTAATTTCGTGTCGCGTATAAATTGGCCGGTCGTTGATGTATTAAAACGGTTACGAAAGGTACATCGGGAATCGCGACATCGATATTATTGAAAATAAATATTCCTCTCTGCCAATTTGTTCGCGTGTGCCGGTGCACTGCGTGGGAAGCAACCTTCGTCGCTGTAGCTTTTTTTCCATTTTTTTCCCCCCGTCGCACACTCTCTCTCTCGCTGTGCGCGAGTTTTTTTTATTCCATTTTGCCCCGTCTATTTTTTAATAATCTCCCGGTACTTTCTCTGTCGCGCATCGATCAAAATCCAGCTGACCGAATTAAATCGATTTCTAGTTCACCGCGACTGCTCCCCGTCCCAGTTCCCATTCGATTTCAACGAAAAACGTGCGACGAGAGGGCCGACAACGCGTTACCAAACTCGTACACTCGTTTCGCTTCTGGGCACGTTGCCGGCGTTGTCTCGCAGAAGGACGAGGACGAGGACGAAAAGGAGGACGAGGCGAACGGTGGTGCGTCGGTGGGCAAACGACGATTAACAACGGTCCGTCCCGCGGCAACGACGCTTCCAAAGCGTCGACGAGGACGGATCGCGCTGTCAAAAGCCATTCTCGCGGCAAGTGCAACGCGCGTCGTTCTCGTTACGAGGCTGAGCAGTGCCGTAACCGGTGCTCATACTTTTCACCCGGCTGAATCGTTTCTCCGGCACCCCTCGCGGCCACCCCCTCCCACCGCCCCCTCGCTTGGGTGCCTATCCTTTTTGCGCACCCCTTGCTCCTCTGCCGATTCCCGCGGCAGCGCCGCCGACCTTTCTCTTCCTTCTTCCACCTTCTCTTTCCCTTTCTCTTTCTCTTTCTCTTTCTGCTTCTCTTTTCCTTTCCGCTCTCTTTCTCTGCTCTCCTGTATTCCGGGATGCGAGCGTGCCGCCCCCACCAGAGCACTCCCCACAATGCGATGGTGGTATTGATTTAAAAGTACATTCGTGTTTTCATAATGCCGTATCTGTACCGACGCTCAAGCGCACCCTTCCCTGCCCTCCGCCGCCCCGCCGCGCTCTCTTCTCCTCTTCTTTCTCTTTCTTTCTCCGCCGCGTGCCCCGGCCCACCTTTTCGCGTCTCCTCTTCGTCCCACTCGTCCCTGCTTCCCCTCCCCTCCTTCTGCGTCCCGCTCTCACCCTTAACCTCCTGTTTAGCCTCGCTCTCTTGTCACCCACGCGTAGGTATGACGCTCCCGCCCTTTGCTACCCCTTTTCCCTTCTATTTTCTATCTCCCGCGTTTCTTCTATCCGTCCCCGTCTGTTCACGTTCCGCGCCTGTCTGTCCGTCCTCCTTCGGCCGGCCGCGGAAGGACGACACGAGTGGCGCGATTAAATCCGCGTTAATCGCCGCGCCCGATAATTCGATTCCACGGGTAAAAATAATTGGCCAAGAGCGCGGCGCCGTGCGACGGTGGGCAGTCCCGTTTCGCTCCATTCGCGGCCTGCGTCAGCCTCGCCGATCCGATGCATCGCAATGGTGGGACGTCGCTGGTCGTCGGTGTGAAAGTTCGTCGCGAGTTCGTCGGCCGAACCCCGACGCAACGACTCATTGCGCTTGTTAGCGGGCCGATTTTTCCTCCGCTGCACCGCACGCGGTGCACCGTGCACCCGTACACGCCCGCTTCGCGGCCAGCAAAGATTCCGTTGCAAAGTCCGCGAGAATCGGAAGCTGCACGCTTCGCGGCGGCAACCTGCCGCCTCTCGTCGAACCACCTTAGCGAAAACGAAATTGCAAAGAGGCAAGGAAATTAGCGCCAGGGCTCCGGCCACGTTACAATAAAACCGACGAGAGCTCTTGTAGATACAGCTACAGGGTTTCGAGAATTTAGCCACGCTCTCTCTCTCTTCATTCTCTTTCTCTCCTCTCTCTCTTTCCCTCTCGTTCCACGCGCGGAGCACCTGCCCCGTTTTTGCAATCCTCTTTAATAAACAGCAATTATGGTCGGGCATACGTGCGTGCCTCTACCTACGAGCCGCTTCGTGTCTTTCACGAGGTAATTGGCTTCGCCTTGGAAAAATTATCGAATAAACGTTCGCCGTCGCGCGTATCGTCGTCCGACGATCTCTATCCTCTCGAATTTTCATACCGCGCGCTCTCTTCTCTCTCCCTCTCTCTTTCTCCTCGCTATCCTTTATGTTTCAATCAACGATTCGCCGACCCGCTCGCGCTTTCGCGCCGAGACGCCTTTTTTTCCCTCCGATCCTCCGCTGAAAGAAACAGCGGAACACGTTCGCGTATCCACGTCGATAGTCGACGACGCGTTCGCCTCTGAAATTCTCGTCTCGTTGGTTATCTCGTTTGACGCATTACCGGAGGGGAAAAAAAGAAATCGAGCCTTCGAAATGCCCCGATCGACCGCGAGAATAGAGAGGCAGTATTTGGCGGCTCCTCCCACACGGCGATCGCAAAGGGTTGTCGGCAGATGGGCATTGGTGAATCCTAAATAGCGGAAAAATGGTGGGGATATATTAGCGGTTTTTACTATTGATTACCGAATTAAAAACGCGCATGTATAATTCAGTGATACTTTGCGTTTCGCCGGATTCGCCGTTGGCGCCGCCAGCCTCGCCTCGCAACCCTCCCCATTCCAACCCCTCGAACGTTTTATCAGCGGAGCCGAGCGATTTCAACCCCCGAGACTTGCAGATGGCGCGTCGCATCGACGGTGCGGCGAATACCAACCCTCCCTTGCGAATCTACCCGTTTGGTCGATGGTTTCCACGCTCCGGGGGTGCGCGCCCCTCGAAATCGATTTTAAAACGCCCACGAGTTACCTTACCGACGCGATATTATCTTCCGCGGTTAACTGCGAGCGTACGCAGATCTGGGGTAAACTTACGCGCGAAAACGGGCGGAGCGGCGATACGAACAGAGATGTAAATTGTACGAAAAAGAAACGAAGAAAACTAGTGGAACGAATATGGGCGGCGAAGTTTAGATGGAAACTCACGACGACTGGGAGCTCGTGTCCAATGGTTTATTTGCAAAATAAATTGACATATACAACGTGGTACTTTAGCGAAAATGAATATCCACACGCTCGTTCTAAAAGACTTAACGCACGTGTGCCTGGAGCGTACACAGATATACGCGGAGCGCAATGGGCAAAGTTACTTTCGGACTTCGATTCGTTTCGGTTTCGATGCGGCAGCCCTCGGGGAGGAGGGAGCGAGAAGGCGAACGAAGGGATGGTGAAGAAGAGGGTGGTGCTGGAAACTTATGCGGGGGTAGGGGGGAGAAAAAAAAAAGAACGTAATCGATGCGTCGGAAAGCTTGATATCGTCCAAGCCCAAGTTGCAAGTTTCGAGTATCGAGTTTCGAGTTTCGAGTTTCGAGTTTCAACTGACTTCTCTCTCGGTCACCATTCGCTTAACTGCTACGATTCGAATTTAATTGATCATATGGAACGGTTGTGTGCCGGGATCTCGCGGATCCGCGTCTCGCTTAATCGTTAATTGAGTCTTACTTCGACGAGTCTCTACGAGTTAATTACCTCTAAAGTGTCCTTACGAACTGATGATGCGCGACGGCGATAGAATAGCAGAGCGTGTTACGTCAAAGAACGGAGAACGGTTTCCTCTTACAAAGTGTAACCCGACCCCGCGTCCATCTCCCGGAGCGTCTACCCTTTCATCTTCAAGAATCGTGCCCTCTTTAACGCGATCATCCTCGCCGCGCTTTTGCACGGAGGGTGTTTCCAGAGCGCTGAAAATCGACGCGAGGCCGACCTAAATGGTCGATCGATCGACCGTCTACGCGACCAGCTACTTGCTTGCGGTGAGAATATTGCTAGAAATACGCGAGACATTCAGGTCTTATATAAAATTTATACTTGTCCACAGTTAGACCTCTAATACCACCTAGTAACAGCCACACGAGAATCGCTAAACCTGCAAACTAGATTCGTCTCGTTAGCGATGCAAAAGCGGAGACTCGGCCGTACGGCTACAAGCCTAGCCGGTCCGAAATCAATCGATTCTGTTTCAGGGATATCGTGTGTCGCGTTTTACGCGTGCGTCTCTGTGAATGTACGGCTAAATCCTTACGATACTTAATCGCTAAATATGCGCTATACTCTATTATCTTACGTGGGACGACTCGCTCACGCCAGTGGGCGAATCGGTGAATACCGTTCGATGAATGTGTGTGTCTCGTGATAATCGCTTTCATCGGCTCGGGCTCGATACTGGCTTCGCATGCGAGATCTAGCATTTGTATCTTGGGAAAAGAGTCTTGTCATTTCGAAGCGACACCTCCATTTCCATCCTCTCTTTCGTTCCTGTTCAAATTAGCGTACAAACGAATACAAATTTTCTTCGCTTCTAACGATCTGTCCACGTTGACGCGTGCTTGAGATCGGTAAACGAGAGTTTATCAACAGGTCTCACCTGAAAATGACCAGAATTCTTACTTCCGAAGTACAATTGTATGTATATAGGAGGGCGTCGATTCTCACCGAGAATACGTGGCGGCGCGTGAGAGCCAACGAGGCGCGACAAACGAAGAAACGAGGACGCAGAAGCACGGGGACCAAAAGGGTTAAGGCGCAATTTAGACTTGGCGTTTTCGACGCGCATCGCGGATCACGATCCGACGATTCATCCATCGATCCTCCGATCGCGGAAGATTGGATAGCCGAGGAAAGTTTATCTCTTGTCTAATTTTAACCCGCAAGAGTTGCGATCAAAGTCGGGAAGAAAAGCTAACGCAATTATAAACTATTTAACTGGGTCGATTAATACCGAATGAAAATTAGGAAATTACTCTTCTCTATTGTAGCGAATAAACATTCTTCCCCAAATACTTCAAAAGTTCGCGCTGTCCATTCCTAAGTATCTCAACAATTCACTTCGGGTGAAACTTTATCCGTGCTGTATTTCTTAAAGGTCGATTAATCGACAACTTAATATCTTTGAAATGATATTCCACTTGTTAGATTAAAATCTCGGTGAACAGAACTTATGCATCAACCTAACATTTATCCCGGCTCAATACTTAAATTCGTTTCACTAGTTCCAAAAGTGATGGCGAACGAAGTAGTGAATGCAACATGGATTAACAATACAATTTAGCTAAACAGCTGGCAGATGTTGTTTACTTGTTTCTTGACACGTTTACGTCTACGATTATCGAAGTTCACTTCGGATCAAAAGAATCTTTGCACCTTTCGCTATGGACGAATCATCCGCGATGTACATCGACGGAGTAAAGTCTAAATTCGCCTCTGATTCGTCGTTCGTTTTGAATGAAACGCGGATGAAAAGAATCTTTGCACATTTCACCGCGGACGAACGATTCCCCGCGACGCACACGCGGAAAGCAAAGCTTAAACCTGGCGTTCAGTCCGCGAGCTACATCCTCGTCCCGTAGATCCATACGCAATAGCACCATATCAACAACAACGTTCGCACTATGTAACAGAAGCGTATAAAATCTGAAATATTGGTAACGCAGTATCTGCTCGAAACGTACAAGTAATAATAATGATAAGATCATCGAGTATAGTCGTTTGGCATACGTTCGTCGAGTTGACCTCGCGATACCTTAAGGAACTATTTTGGCACTAGAATCCACGTAACGTTAATCTTAAGCCTCTGCTCGACTTTCTCGAGTCGTGAACCTCGCGTTTAACGTAAATATGTTTTACGGATACGATATACCTAGGATCGTTTACCGGTTCTGATTATCTCCGAGTAAAATCTTAGATCGAGCTGCTTCAGGCGTACAAGACCTACTAAAACGATAGCCGTCCTCGAGATTCGAACGATACCCCGCGCCCGAAAATTGTTCCCGGGTGCAGCGTTTCGTTCGCCAGTCGAAGACCACGCTCGAAAATCTTACGTTCTACCGACCTGGACACTTAATAGCGTTCCACTTACAGTGCTTAATTATCTGCTATTTCGTACCTATGTTTTCGGACAATAGAAAATTCTTAGCAAATCTGGTTCGTTTGTAAAACTGTGTGCTTCAATCGTGCGGAAGCTGGCGCTACGATTCCTAGAACCACTTACAAAATTCGGCATACGTATCCGTCCCGTGATACGGCTCTCCTTTCGTGTTAAAAGCAGCACGAATTTGCTCGAAGACTCTCTCGATTGCATCCGCAGAGGGATGTCGCAAACGTCTCCTCCGTAAAAGGCTTCAATCTCGGGAGCCGCGCGACAAAATCGCGAAAGGGAGAAAGTCGCGCGTAGTCAGACGCGCAGGGAAGTTACTGCAGCGATTAAAATTCCCCGGGGAAGAATCGGTGCCACGAATTCTAAAGTGGCGCAAGTTTTAGACGTTACGCAAATTGCCAATTCGACTGCTTCCCATTTGTTTAAACTTACTCAACAATTAGACTGCGGACTTTTATGCAAATCGGCATTTTTTTTTTCCGGCAAAATTAAAGTAATGGAATCTGAATGGAGGGTTGCTTCGCCCTCTAAACGAAATAACACATACTTTATTCGCATTGTTCTCCAATTTATTGCGCACTTAAATTCCCCATGATTGCGTAAAGATTCGCAGTCTACCAATAGTATTTAAAGTAACGCGAAGTTTCATCCTTAAGGCGAGAGGAAACAGAATTAAGAAGGGGAGTGTTAACTCGTTAAGGATTAAGGTTGCGTTAACGCAACGTTCCACTCGCCGCTTCTTCAAGCTTCGCAAAATTGTAGCAGTCAAAAGGAAGAAGAAGCAGCGGCCAAAAAATTGTTATAGAAATTCCCAAAGCGTCCCCTCGCGATCCCGATATGGCAAACAAGAGTTGAACCACGCAGCACGACTGAAAAAAATTGCAAACGCCGCGTCGATGTACGGTGGTCCTTAATGGATTAAAAGAGATATTCAAGCGGAAGCTAGTTTCTCCAAATATACTAATAGGCGCCCTTGCGCTGCTTCGCAGTTCGCCACTTCGATTGTCGCCCAGGAATTATTCTTCCCCAAAGTATCGAGCCGTCGCTTCTCCCGTTACGATGTACCCACTTGCATAGGCTCCATCCCGAACCCTGTTTCTCCCTCTTTCGACCAAGCGACGCGTTTTTTTTTCCCCGCGGAACGAAACACGCGAGCGCGCGACCCTCCCGGCGAACAGTTGCGCCGAGGCCTACGGGCTCGCGTTTCGTTGGAACGCGACGGGCGAACGATCGTTTCAAGCGCGCGTCGCGGACAACTGCGGTGCTCTAACCCCCGACGCGGTTGCGGTTGCCGCGCGCACACAGAGCCACGGGCGCGGAATCCGCAGCGGCGCGTCGGGTTCGTTAGCCGACGATTGTTCTCCGCGGTTCGTAGATCCTCGCTTTGGTAAATTCAGCGGCCGTATAGGGTTCGTGGAGCCCGCTAACACCGCCCGAGAGTCGAAGGAGAAAACGAGGCAGCGCGAAGGGAGGGAGTGATGAATAAGAGGGGAAAGGGGGTGAGAGTTAAGGGTTGGGAGCCGGCGGAGAGTCATTAGGATATATTGTCAATTCCAAGCGCCTCTGTCGGCGGCAACCTATGAAGCACGGTTTCTCCTGGATACGACCAATTTGCCGCGGTCATTCCGACCAACTTCCGCCCGTTCCAACCAACCCCCATCGATCCGTCGCCGTGATTTTCTCCCTCGATGACTTTATCGTAGGCAAACTCGGGCGACGCGACTTCTTTTTATCGCTCTTCTTCTCGCCGCTCCTCCTTTCGCCGCGGAGAGTTGTTCGAGCGACACCGTTACCGCCACGCGGAATACCCGATGGAATGGCTTGCCACGCTGATGTCGCGGTAACTTGTTCGAGGTACGGGGATGAGATCTCCGGGAAACGCTCCCAAACAGACACCCGCGAACGTAGTTGGCGTTGATGAGATATCTACAATGAGTTTTGGACTTGTTCGTTAAAATAAAACGCATTCCCGACGATTGGATGGACGAGGGAATGAAGTCCTGATTCAGGATCGGATTCGCCGCCATCCAAGGGCCGTGATTTTGATTTGGCTCCGTACGAAGATTCACAGGGCGAAATCCCTCCCCGAACTTTCGGCATCTCGCAGCAAATCGCTGCGCACCGTTGACGATCCGAGATTCACTTTCCGTTCACAGCTCTCGCGAAAAGCGTCCGTCGATGTTTGCAAAGATTCGACCGATTCGATGTGATCCTTCGAGACGATTCGCTGCGGAGAGACAACCCCATTAGCGTCATCCCCATTAACTCTCCTTCTCCTCTATGGGACTGACTTCGTTCTGAAGAAGCTCGAACTTTGGACTCAATCCCGGAAGTATGCTTTTGGTGCTGGTCTTGATCTGATTGTAAATGTCCAACGATTTCTTCGGCTCCAGATCCAAGTCGCGCGTCTCCTCGATCAGTCGGGGCGGAATGCTTCCGCTGCGTTTATGGCTCGGCACAAAGGCACAGGATTCCGGCTTCTGTTCCTTTGCCCTATCCTCCTTGTGCTCCGGCGTCAGGGTGCCGTTGCCCAGCTTCCGCTGCTGCTCCTGGAAAGTGTCCTCCTGAACGTCGTCCTTTAGCAGCGCTCCGGTTATCACCGGCTTGTTCGTCTCCGATTTGCCAAAGTCGTTGCTCAGGGCTTTCTGCTCCATGATTTCCAGTTTATTCGGGGTGGCGCCGTTCACTTGCAGATTCGGGTTCGAGCGAACCGTGTCCGTGGAAATGCTGGCGTCCGTGGAATCCTGCTGGTCCATCGATCCTCCGGATCCCTGAGAGGCGTCCAGGTTGTTCTGCTTCGACGTCATCGATGGCTGGAGAAAAGAAAGATTCGCTTTCGTTGAGCAAAACGTTTCGCGCGGCGATTCACCGTGTTTCATTCGAGGCGAACACTTACGCTTTCCTCGGCGTCCTTCTCCATGCTGGAGGTTTTAGAGACGTTTAGCAGCGTCTTCTCGGTGTCCGGCGACTTATCGAATTCCACCCATTTGGAACCTCCCTCGAGTTTACGGGAGAGCGTATCGGATTCGTAACTACCGCCGTACATCGGGTAACCCAGATGGCCCGCATCGTACTCCACTTGATTTCCATAACGATAGCTGGGATTAACCGAGCCCTGGCTAGAGATCGAGAGATCCGACTGCGACAATCCCGTGTTCGTGCTGCCGAATAGTCTCGTGTTCTCGAAACCTGCATCATACGGGCCCGTATTTTTTCACGCGAAATAGTCTGACCGCTTCTACGATCTCGCGAAGCGAAAAAGTTATTAGGCGCGCCAATTAATTCGATGTCTTTCCCACGAAGTTTAACGCGCGCTTGCGAACAAACGAAGACAATTTTGGCGTTCAAAGTAATTTCCATTGCTCGATCTCCATCGTACGCGACTTACGAAATCCCTCTTCCAAGTAGCATCGAATTTGCGATTAGGAAAGGGATTTAGAAGTTCTGCAATTTTCCGTTGCAAGCGTGAAAAGCATCTTGAAACCCATCCCCTTAAACTCGCAGGCTTCCAACCGAAAGGGTTAAAGGTAAAAGGCACCGAATTAATTTGCATCACGATAATTAAAGTAATTGTGCGTACCGGGGGATCGATCATCCGGGATTTCTTCTCTGTGAACCAAAGCTTGCTGATCGGTTACGCCAGCGGTCACGTCGGAGGAGGATCCTTTGTTAGCCTCGGTTTCCTCGTTTTGATAGCTAGGTTGTACCTCCACCACGAACGAGCAGCCGTTATCTTGGTACCTGCGATTTTTATTATCCTCCATCGTCACCTAAAACACGCCAACGACCAGGCATCGTTAACATCCTCTGGTTCGCGTTCGCGTTTCCCGTTTTATTTTCATTAAGCCCCGCGTATTTTTGCGCCGGTAAAAAACGTTTACTGCCAAGCTCGTAAAAAAGGAGAAACCGCGGCGGGGACGACGTATTAATGAAGGGACCGCGGGACGGTTGACGCGGCTCGCAAGGGCGGAAGGGAGCTGATATCATTTGACGAATGATCGTGTCATTAGCGGGGTTCGTTTCGCCCGCTTCGCAATCTCACCCTTCGTTGCCGTTTCAACGATGCAACTTGATCTGGGTGCACGGCTCAAAGAACCCCGCAATTACCAGCTCGATGCATCATCAGCTCGGTTATCTACTGCGGACTGCGGACGCCGCGGCCGCCGGAGCGAGGACAAAGAGACGGACAGTCGAGCGAAGAGAAGATCTTAAACGGTTCTATCGCTCGCTCCGCGCGTCTCATTTCTCCTTTCACCGGATCGATCGATGCGCGCCGCGGTTCTTCCATCGAAATTGAACGGCCAATGGAAAGGATAGCTAAACATCGGAATCAGCACCGGTGATGGCTCGTTGCGAGCGATCGCAATGCTCGACAAAGGGATCGCGGCGCGTTCGCAGCCGACGCATTCGAACTAGGAAATTAATTTCCACTCTATAGATTTCCTGGCCAATGTTTCTAGTTTGCCCGTAACCCACCACCCATCCCTGTTGCCGCGGGCCGCGTACAAATGCAACCGCGATGGAAGTTACTCGAGTCGACTCGACTCGACGGACCGCAGAATTAGTTCTCGCTATTGTTTCCAGTCTCTCTCCTATTCCGACGCGCTTCCCCCTCCGTTTCGCTTCCGAGTCCGACTTCTCGCGCGTTACGTTTCCCCGCGGGCCGCGTCGCTTGCGCGTCCCGAATTTATCGGCAACGTCAAAATGGAAACGCATCCTCCAAGAATACCTCTCCGAAAAATCCACCGATCCGCTTGTGTACCCAGCCGAAAAAAGTTATCGCGTTTTTCCCGGGCATAGCTTTGCGATCTTTCCGATTAATAAACGCGCGGTCGAACGGACACACGCGATAGCACCGCGAGTTGTTTGCAGAAACAACGTTATTTCTATCCACGCTGCAACGTTCTCGCCGACCCATCGACGTTGCCTCGCGATCGATAAGCTTTCCACGTAAGCGCGTGTCATTTGGAACGCGGCGATGCCGTTCGGCCGCATCTTTCGTTTCGCGTTTAACGTTGCCGGTAGTTTCGGCCGAGCAACTTCCATCCACCTGCCTCGCCGATAAACCGCTCCAACGTCCGACAGATTCAGCTAATCGAAAGTATGCAGCGCGCGTGCAAGTTCGACCTAAATTCTGGCCGATCCGAAGGCGAGGCGAGCGCAAAGTACCCCAATTTCGGTTCCCCGTCACCTCGGGGTGGTTCATACGAAAGGGGAGTGGTTCCATTCGAGCAAAGCGGAAAGCCTTTTAGCGACGAATCGCGTCGCATTTACCTTGCGGCGTTCTTTAAGAAACTTCCGAGGGTTCGCGTAGTTTCGTCGAAGAGAAGGAATCGGTCGAACCGATAGCACCGCCGCCTTCCCGCTCCACCATCCTGTGGGACAAAGCGACGCTAACAGCGAAGGGAGACGCAGAGCAGCCTCTATTTCCCGAATCCTCGAGAAAAGTACCTCCCCGAGGCGTCGTAAGGCCGCGAATCTCGCAGCTTTTCCTCGACCCTTGGAAATCGAGCTCGATCTCCTGCGATAGATCGTGGAAGGAATGGCCCAACGGAGACGCGAGGTAAGATTTCCCGATGACACGCGACCGGGAGAATTGCAAGAATAGGAGAAAAGAGGGCGGGTGTCGAAGGAAAGTGTCGAGGGAACGGGAGGAGGCGTGTCGCGCGGAAGGGAAAATGGTACGGCGCGGCTGTTCGTTCCACTTTGAAAGGGGTCGGTCGAAATTTCGAGCAGAAAGGAGGAAAGTCGAGTAGCTGGAAACAGACGTAATTCGGGGACTCGGGCTGCTTCCGGTGCCGAGTGGCTGGCGTAAGAACTCGGGGGTAAGTTTCCCCGTCTTCGCGAATTCCTGACCCCGCGCAACCCTGGCCTTGCGTTCTCCTGTGACAGTTCGGCAGCGAAGGAAGGAACGCGATTATTAAAGCGTTTACTTTACGGTGGCTGTTGGACCGGTCGCGGGACGCGCCGTGTTATTCCGAAAGTGGACGCGGAACACGGCGTTGTAAATTGAAATGCAAATGGGGCAACGAAAATTTGGTAAACGGAGGACGGCAGGCGGACGAGCGGAGATTAAAAGTGAATACACACACACATATATATATATATATATACATATATAGGGATACGCGCGAGTGTGCATCGCGAACGATATTATCTCATAACGATGGAACACGTATAAATATGTTTGCTTATCGAGATCACAAGGGGAACGCTTCGCCGAGAATTTAATCTTCCACGTAATAAATTAATCGATGCATAATAGGGTGCGATTTTACCGATCACGCGTTACTGATCCCGGATGCTCTACTAAACACGGATGACGCGCAGTTCGTGCCCCCTTCTAGCGGCTATTTATACCCGAGCTCTGCTAGTTAATAACCTTTTGTAACCCAAATTTTTTTATATCCATCGGAGAACGAGATGAACGCGCAACGCGAGCGATCTTACGTGCGACTAATCATTATTCTCCTCGTCGCGTCGCGACGCGCGGCGACTAATTGAGAGTCGTTCGATTAAATAGCAGCCGTAGGATGGAAACGTTTGCCGGGAAACAATCGCGGATCGCGCCGTTAATTGGAAACTTTGGATCGGATTTAATGAAAGAAATTCGCAAACACCTCGAGCGTAACGCCGCCGTCGGAATCAGAGCACGCCGGGTGGAAACGTTTCAGTGCCCAATAACCGTATCAGCGGTCTCGAATGCGCCTAAACTTCAAGCTGCAATTGCATCTTCGTGGAAACTGTGCGAGGTCTCGCGACGGTAATGCGCTCCCGGACGATTCTAGCAGCTACGCAGCACGGTACACGCGCGACAGCTAATTCGTCGAATAAAATTCAAATAGCTCGGCTGCACGATGCACGCTGGGTCACGGCGCGCTCTTTAGGGGTGCATTTAGCTCTTAGGTGACTCGGGAAAGCGGAGCGTTTTCTTTTACGGGACAATTACGCGATCCTCGGTGGAAAGTTTGACCCAGATCACCGGGCAACAATTTAAAGCGGATCATCCAGAGAACCATTCGACGATCTTTTTCCCTATTTTCTTTTACGGTCCTTGAGAATTTGCTCGCGCCACCCTTTGAGGCTACAACCATTACGGAAAGTATCGTACGGCCGTCGCATCTTTGCATTTAAACGCTGCTCAGTTAGATTCAAACGTAGCGAGCTCTCTACAGCTCGACGTATCGAACGGCTACGAGTATCGAGAGATAGAAAATTGAACGTAGCCGACTCTAACTACTTACGGATCTTTACGCGAAACATTTTTACTAACGAAATCAAGTCATCGAGTCTCTCTATGATTTCAATTACAGATTAAAGTTCCAGCTTAAAATTAAACCCGTTCGTGATTTTGCTCGCAAAATGTAACCGATTACATTTTGTCCAGAATCTGTCTTAGCAGCGGCTTAACTTAGAAATCGTCGATGTCTGGTTTTAGCATGGATTGCTGAACGCTTTCCCTAACTGGATACTTGTTTCACCCCCGAAATACGATCAACGCTTTAAACGTTCCGCTTACATTTGCGTCCCACGTACTTACATTCCTCGTGCCCGTTTGCCCACTTAAATATCCCCTAAACGCGCAAACGTTCACGGGGTACCAATCGAGTGGAAGTTAAACGCAAAGTCGAACTATACGGCGATGGTTCTCGTAGCCGCTTCTCTCTTCCGGTGGCGCATCAAAGGGTCAATTTCATCTTTTCATTCGACTTGATGGAGAAACATCGAAGAGGATAGGAGGAGGCAACGCACCGGACGGCCTTCGACGAGGCGCACTTGGTTGGGAAGACCCGGGGCACTGGCTGGCTGGATAGTGTGCGAGTATTTCTCGAATTCTGAGGGTATTCCACGCGATCGAGGGTGAACACCGCGACTTGGCGCCAGGCCAACTATTACGTCCAAGCATCCGAAGCATCCACCCCTTCAGCCCCCTTCCCTTCCATCTGCCCACAAACCGAACAAGCGCCGCGCGTGGTTTTTGCATTCCTTCAAGGAGGAAGCGCGCTAAGACGCTTGTCGCGGTTAAAACAACCACCGGCGAGTACAACAAGATTTGCCTGTTTATTTGCGCAGCCTACTCCGAGAAGCCCTTTCTCCAAGCGAAGCCGATATTATTGAGAAGCTATCGATTGTTACGCCGCCAGCCGATGGTCCGACGATAGACGTTCCGTTTCCCCTGCGAGGGCGCGGGCCAACTTTATAGCTTTCGCTTGGAACATGTTTGCCAGAAGATCAACTCTCGATTTCTAGTTGGAAATCCCCACAGCGGAGGCGAAACGAAGCCTCGCGGTTTATCGTCGGCTCGATAATTCCCTTGACAAGTTCCACCGGTGATAATCCTCTCGTTCCATCCACCGATACCGTCGGGCCGTATCGTTTTATCGCCGCGGAAGCACGGACGGTTCAACTGCCTCGTACGTGTGTCTGGGTTCCCCCCTGGCCGTGAGTCGGTTCCGTTTCGCCGACGATTAAAGGACTCGCTCCCCGACTTCGACTCCGACTCCGACTCCGACTCGGTTACGCGCAGACTTGCTTCGGATTTTAGGGACTCGGGGGCTTCGGGGATCCAGCAAGCTCGGGATCCACGCCCTTTCGTTGTTCGATCGCGTTCGACGGTTTAGGGTGTGCGCGCACTTTGTTCGCGTATTCGTGTCAACCGGGAGAAAAGAAGGAGGGATATGACCTAAAGGCAACCAAGGGGAGGGAAGCGAGAAGAAAGAGCAGAGCCTGGGCGTCGGAGAAACTTTTGTCATCGATCCGAGACATCGTCATTGATACTATTCTTTTCCCATTCCTCCTTTCTTACTCCCGTCGAACCATCGAGAATGCCTACCGGCAAAGCCGAAGCAAATCGCAACAGGTCATCCGACAAATATCCATCCCGGATTAGCTTTACTTTTCCAGCATTTTCACAATGAAATTTTCCCAGCGAAACGCGCGCGCACGGCGGAAGGGGATACACGGAGACGGCGAAGGTGGATTTCGCGAATCCCTCGGCAAGATGAGTTTCCACGGATAAAGCTGAGCCCGTAAGTAGGACGCTAGGCGGAGGCGAAATTGCCTGGTAACCTTCGACCTTACAGGGCCGTGCGAGTCCCGATAATTGCGAACCTGTTATCCCTGTCAAAGAGGAGCCAGTGGCTGACCCAGCTGCGCGAATCTCCGGCTCGTGGATCGATTTCACGATGCCCTTGTCGACTGGCTCGAACAAAGGGAGATATTAATCCGGCGTGGCACTCATCCAGCTGCTAGCCTGTTACCGCTTAACATCGCATCGCATCGGCTCGACGCGCCCACGGAAAAACGCCGCCGTAGAAGCGTACTTACGCGTCGCGCTCTTAAAAGCGTGCACGAGCCGCGCGGCCAGCGTGAATAGCTAAGCGCTGCATCGCGAATCTGCATCGCGAATCTGCATCGCGAATCGCCCCGATGCTTATCGCGATAAGGGGCACGAACCCGAGGATCTCTATGGAGGTAAACGTTCGCGTTCATCGCGATCCGGTTAATTAGTTTAAGCCAACCAGCCATCGACCCCTTTTCTCCACCCGATTTGTCGATTCGCCGACCTTTCCGCACCTGTTGCGCCCTTATTGTACGCGGCATGCCGATTATTCCGTTCCACGGCTTGCACGTTACGCGGCAACTAGTAGACGAGTCGGAAACCTTTGTCTCCTCGTATCTACGAAGGTCGAGAGAGCTCGGGGGCAGCTGCCTGTAAAGGGACCGATCGATGTTCGTTAAATTCTCCGGGCAACCTTTTCAGATACCCACTGGGTACGTCGTTGTATCGCGAAAGCCCCCGTCGTCGCTCTTTCAAGCCAGCATCGCGGCTCTCTCGATCGTCGATTCCTCGAGAGGTCGACCGCCTATTCTTTTGGCCGAGTTAATTAACGGGCTTTTTCGCCGCCCCGTCTGGGCCATCTTTATCTTCGAAGCGGATTAACCGACGTTTCGGTTATTACGCGAGCCACGAAACGCACCACCAACCAGCCGCGCGCGGATCGCTAACGAACCGGCCTTCCAATTATCCGCGAATTCCATTTAATTGGATTCACCCGAAGAAGTCCTTTTGTCCGTCAACAAAATCGAGCAGCCCGATTCAATCGTTGCCGCTTCAACCGTCAAATAGTTTTCGATCGATCGGCCATTAGCGGTGACGCAACGAAACGGTAACGCAAACGTTCGCGAGAACGACGACATGAGTTGAGCTTGCGGGTCACACCGAGTCGCGTAAAGTTCTTCGTCGCGGCTTCGATGATCTGTAGAATACTCACTGCTCGCTCCTCGGTCTCCACGATAAGATGGTTATTCTTGAGGGTTAGGGTGATGATGTTCCCGTTGGCGTTTTTACTGCTATGATTCCCCGGAGGAGTGTACTCCACTGGGGTAGCGTTCGCCACGTTTACTTCCTCCATGACTTTGGTCTCGCAAATGTACCTCGGCCCATCGAGGCCGTTCACCAGCTGAAATCAAAAGAAAAAACGAGGCTAAGATATCTGCTCCATCTATAACTTCCGACCCGTCCATTCTTTCGGGATCAATTTTTCTTCCAATCGAAAGCCGCAATTATTCCAACGCGGGAGATCTTATGCTTTATTTCAATTTTACTTGCAAAAGATAAGACGGATCTCTGTTCTCCTGCTAGATATTCCATGAAACTTGTTCCTGTCAATTAGTTGCAATTTTATATCTATCTTGAATGTAACCGTAGGGAATCTATTATGCGTTTTCTTCCTGCTATCTTTGAAGCAACTCGCTAGCTTAGATTAGATTAGATTAGGCAAACCATCAGCCTGTGGATTTTTATGCAAGCACATATTTTCACAGAAGGCTACGCGAAGGCTACAGATCCTAAATAGAAATTAGCTTCATTCGGCAAATCGTTCGCGAGAGATCCGAATGAATTCAAATCCGATGTTTGCAAGCTTTCGAAATAGCTTGCCCCGAATTGTAAACCTTTTCGAGTCGAGTGGAATATTGAAAACCGTAGCGGAGTTAAACCTAAACTATTGTAGCCACACGTCCGCCAGTTTCCGAAACCGATCGACAGTTACGACAAACGTGACAACGGTGTTGCAAATTTACGTGCCTTAAATTTTGCTGCTACTGCGGCGATGTCCGCCAGTTTCCAAAATCGCGCTAGCAATTACGAGCGGCTGCGCGCGTTCGATCGGTGGAACGTTGCAACGGAACCGGTCAACCGTTTTCAACGAACGGGTAATCGCGTGGCGCGGTGGGCGTCTGGTTACAAAGTTGCGAGATTCACGGGGAGGCTGCGCACACCTTCGAGCCGGTGCCCGATTAAAAGTTTTTAATCTGAGAATTTACAGCGCCGAGAAGGTGGACGTGGCGCGGAGGGCGACGGTCAGCTAATTCGCCGAATTTGCGGCAGATTTACGACGGGCCCCGGCCGGATAAACGTCCCGCGACGCGTATTTTTACTTTGGAAGCGCGCGAGTTCGATCCTCGCCGCGGATGCGGCATTCCTTTTTGCGCGAGAACTTTTCTCGTGCGGGAAAGTGGGTCGACGGCAGCGAGAGATTCTATCGGCTTATAGGCTCAAAGCTACATACATTACCGGCTTTATCCGCCAAGGCAATTATGCGCCTTCGAAGTAGTCGCTTTAAAATTTTCCAACTTCCCTAATCTTCCAAGGCGAGCGCTAAAAATCGTGAATTTCCATCGGAATTATCGATCCTCCGGGCAATAAAATTCATATCTAGGGGAATCTTCGCGATACGAATGCTCCTTGCGATACGTTATTGTTTGCGAAGTAGAACATCTCTTTTCCTCGCAATCGATTAAACGTACGAGCTGCTCTGCTATGCTGTTTCTTTTTAAACGCCAGTTCCAAGTAGCAATCTGTATCTGACACGTTTTGTCTAATTACTTTCTTGTTCTCGTTCTTACGCATCGGACTACTATACAAGAATACGACAAAATGTTGTTGCTTTCCGTGAACGAAGGAGCTCGCGCGATGCTCGCTGGAGATCGCTGATGGATGCACACGTGCCGGCTGCAGTATCATCGAGCCGCAATTCCCGGCAAGATCCTGAATAACGGAAGAGCAGTTATCTGTCAAGGAAATTGACAGTGAAACGGAACACCCGGGCGGTATTTGCCCACGGTTCGTTTCCTCGAGCATCGCCCGAAACAGAAATTCATCATCCCCTTCTACGCGCGTAGCCGAGCGCAGATCGACCGGAAAAGGATGAAGATTCATCGCGCCGTTCTTTCGCGATATTATTTCTATTGCTTTCTAGCGAGCGGCTCGTCAAGGATACCTGGGACTGGGCGATGGGTGACGCGGCAAGTACATCGCCCGATAAGAAAAGATAACAGGGGAATGAAATATCAGAAGGCACGTGAAACGTTCAATGACTTCGCCGCGGAACCGCGTTATCGGCGAATCGAATTTAACGAGGAGTGCCTATCGGCTATCGCGCCTAATCTTTCCCCAAAGGGCAACAATTCTCGCCGTTCCTCCGTTTCAGCGTGGCTGAAAAGCTGTCGGCCGACGCGACGGATGGAAAGGTCTAGACTCGGCAGATTCTCGGCGAGAGGCGAAAGGGCGCGTGGCGGTGCAACCGAGATCCATAAGCTGGCCGCCGACGCAATCATTTATATTCCCTTTAGGAACAACTGCAAGGCGACGGTTTTCGTCGCCAGTCGCCTCTATTTTCTTACGGCATTTCACCCAGACTCCGTCGACGTTTCATCTCGTTAGAGGGACTCCGTTTCATCTTTCCCGGAATTCCCAGCAGCTTCGCGGCATATGCGAAATGCGAAGAAACGACGCGGATAAACTATCGACACGAATTTAATATCAAACCCAGTGATCGCTTGAAGTACGTTCCACGGTGGCACCAATTTTTCCACGGTTCAATGTATTATACAAATATACATTCCCATCTACGATTCACCCAACACTCGATAAATTTAGAGTAAAGAATGTTTAACGTTGATTCAAAGAAGGTTTAAAGAATCGATGTTACGGTTAAAAGACGAAGCTGTTATTCGCTAGTTATTTATTTTAACCAGAGCATTAATCGATGGTGTATTTTTAGTGATTCATGGATGGAAACGTAAGCGGTGCATAGGTTGTTACATATGTATGCGAATGATAAACTTCACGCTTCATCCTCTAAACGTTTAAAGAGATGTTCCATCGAACTGTGTCGAACGCGGCTGTAATTTTTTTAAACGCCTCCCCGTGATTTTATGTAAATTCGTTCCAAGCAAATAAACGAAGGGATTCTATTGTATTGTGTACACGACGAATCTTCGTAACGCGAATGTACTCCTCGCTCTCGTTATGCGTTCCTTTGATCGTGATGCATATATACCGCGCGACTGCTTAAGGGGTTAAGTAGATGCTGCGAAGTAGATGTAGATATATCTTCTACGCTTCGTAATTCATTTGCCGGGCAAATTGTACGCAAATGTTGCAAGGATTCCTTTGAGAGCGTCGCTCTTGCTTTCTTACAAAATTCGCAGGGGCTACGAAAATTGTTGGCATCTACCAATTTACGTAATCATTTACGTAATTGAATTAGGTTTGGCTGTGTCGGTTTTAGCCGTAGCGCGTCTCGTTCCACGTCTCGCGTTCCTCGTAGTCTTTTGTCTTTAAAGCGATGTTGGCAGGCAGGGAAGAAGGGTGCGACCCCATTCTCAGCCCTCTCGATCGAAGGCCTGATTGGTTCATTGCCTCGTTCGCCTCTCGATGATCGTCACTGATTTAGAAAGGATGAACGAGGGGCACGTTCGTTAAAGAGGTGACATCGAGAGGGAAATAATTTCCGGGCCTCTCAAGTCCGCTCTTAACGACTCCTTTATTCCAATTACGAGGCTAGCTGGCCGAAGGCCGAAACTGGCGAACAGTTGAACTCCGCCACGCCTCTCCGAGCACACCCCAAGACCAAACGCGAGAAAGTTAGCCAAGCGTTAAAAGCATCGGAAAAACATTAAGAATCCTTCGAAAAAATAGGCGTACATATGCGCCGCATAGATTTTGTTTAACACAACACATGCGGTTTAGCTTCCCGATACGAAGCTTCTCATACTGACAACGAGAAGACAATTTCTTACGCACGTCGAGCAAAATCCGATGATAAATGTTTACAGCATTTGTCTCTAAGTTGTCGTTCGTGTTTCGTTCTAACTAGCCCCTATATCCCCTCTACTGGCGTTGGAGTGGGGAACGAGTTCTGAAAATCGGGTGAAACGTCACGTCAAAAGTAAGTTGCTCTGAATCACCGACCGGTTTTCGTCTCGAAATCTCCATAAGAATTTTCGCAATAGCGCGAGAGGCTCCTATTTCCCCCACCATGCTTCCAAGCTATGACAAGGGTTGTAACCTTTACCGATACCCAAACATTTACCCGACGCAAGTCCGCGTTTAATCGCTACGCTGCGGATCTCTATGCACCGTCCGATTCTTGCAAATGAAATCGAAGAGACGAGATCTAAGCAGGGAGCTTTTTCATCCCCTAAACACCATACGTTGTATTTTCCCCTCGATATTTCCTGTGTCTTCAAATACCATTTGCAGTCTGTACATTTCTCCATACTTAATTCTTTGACAACTAAAGCCGCGTATACGCACTCCATTGATCTTCTTTAATACGACATACGCGTCGAGCGAAATCCGATACGAAATTTATTTAATACGCGTGTTCGGAATGTTGAGCTACGCGATGCGGCGTTCCCAACAGAATTACCGTCCCGGCATCGAGCCGTTCCGGAGCGAAACAGAAGTATTCCCTATCGTTAGAGGAAGCGGTGGGAATTCCGAATTTCTAAAGCGCAGAACTCGCCGCATCGGAAGCGAAGCCGTCGGCAATTTTAGGCGAATCGATCCGAAAGCGTCTTCTCAACCGATTGTTACACGCCGGAACGCGCGTCTTGCCCGTTTCTGCAAATTCTTATCTCCTTCCTTTATCGTTCTTTGCACGAGTCTCTCGAGAACACATACCGGTACGGTTCACCGAGCAAAACGCGTTCCGCGCACCTCCACGGGATCGCATTCTTTAGTCGCGGGCCAAACGATCCTCCGATCCTACTCTAGTTCCCCGATCCGGCAACTCCATATTCACCGGAGTGCTCCTTCGATTGAAATAATCGGAGAATCGAGAGCTCCGCACTTCACCGGTCTTGGGGGTTTAACCCTTCCTCGGTTTATAGGGGCTGTACGAGTGCCGCGCCAATTCAAATTCGACGCGCTCTAACGACGGTGGATATACTTGTTCGAACGTTTATTTAATTCCGCATCGCCACTTCGAATTTAGGGCTATGCTATGGATTCAGTTCGCGCCTGTTAAAACAGCGACGACGTTAAAAGGAAGGAATAAACCGCGAGGTAAAGTTAGAAGTTCGAAGATTGGATAAAGGTGCGTCGAAGGCAACTCGATCGGAAGCTCGGAAATCTCTGGCAGCGTCGTCGCGTTTTAACCCGTTAAATGACCGGCTCGTTTTCTCCTACTACGACGACTAACTATATCTCTCCGGCGATGGTATCGGGAGGAAAGCAGAGGGAATCGCAAGAGGTCGATTACGATCTACGAGGTCCCGCAAAGGATCGGCGCGATTTCGCAAAGATCGAAAAACACGAGAGGGGGGATCGGTGGTTACGGGGCATCGCTACCTCCCTAATTACCTCGCTGGAACCGGGCCATCTGTCGGGTCGACGTACACGCGTAGTTGGCGTAAGAAAGTTAGCGCCTACGAGCCGGATACGCGGCAGCGATTACGAAGACACTCCTCCTGCAAGAAAGTAGCCCGGCACCCGGCAATTTACCAGAAATTTTCGCTACAATTTTATCGACACGCGCATCGATTCTTAACCATTTAACGATCACCCGGTTGCGGCCCTTATTCGCGGGAGTCGCGAGGAACTACGTTCCCGAACGAATCCGCTTCGAGACGAACGGAAACTGGTTGGAACGGGGCACGTACCATCTTAATTGCCGCCGCGCACCGGATCCGCGATTAATGCGAATAAACCTGATTACACGTTTCAGTTCGAGCGCGGGATCTTAGCTTTCCGTTTTAATTGCTATCGAATAGTTATCGAGCCGAAATCCTCGGCATGCGGACGAGATACGAGCTTAACCGTATTAAAAGCACGGCTGCGCATCCACGGGAAGGATAATGAAATTATATGGTTATCGTAATTTCGAGGGGCATTCCAGGTGAAAGATACGGGGATTCGCGGCGAGATTGCGCAACACGGTTTACACGAATAAAGAAGCGGATTTGGGGGATCGCGCGGATACGCGTGATCGGGTCTCGATATCGAGGGGCAGCCACGGATTTACGCAACGGCGGTGTACAATTTCTACGCCAGCGCACGCGATCGTTTTCTTCGTCTCGGATTTTAATTGCCGTCAAACGATTATTATCGATCGGAAGCGCGCGGCGCGGCGCGGCCGGTCGGGATACGCGGCCTTTTATTCAGCGATACCGGAATTAGATTTAAATCGTAATTATGTAATAGGTGTCGAGCCGTATTAAATTGCAGGTCGCGCGGTGCCGTAATTGTCGACCCGATAATAATTAATTGGGAGCGCAAACCCAGCCGTCGTACAATTCGACGAGAACCGATTGAAAACGATAAACGCATGGTCGATATCGATTCGCATATTTCGTTGACGGCGCTATGGCGCTGCTCATTATCGCGCGCTCAATCGTATAAGCATTAATAATAACGTATCGAACGATGCATCTCCATTTTGGTTCGCTTTAGCGCTGTTTAGTATAAACACTTCTCGCGTTACTTTCGGACACGCGCGTTCTTCAAACGGGAACAGCGCGCGTTCCTGTGCGATCAATTCAGATTTTTTTTTTTTTAACGAAACGCATATTAACACCTTCTCTTGAGACAGCTGTAACGCTTACTAGACGTACGAACTGTGGCGCAGATTCAACGGAAACGGAATGTGTACTTAAGTAAAACTTGCCTACGATATTCAAATGACTCGTCGCATGAGAGCAGGGATCGGTTAAAATTAGCGTGCATAGTTAATAAAATATAATCATATGGCAAGGGGTTAACGTTAACCTCTTCTTCGAATCTTTAGACTCGTTCTGCCTTCGTTTAAATCTTTTGTCGTTTAAAAATGACTCCTTACGATTGTTTAACGTTCCGCTCTGTAGAACCGAAGAGTTTCTTGACCCGCGACTTCGTAAACAAACAAATCCGTCAATATTACTTGCCAAGCTTCTAATTCCATCGCTGCTCTAACGTACACGAACGTGTCGCACGCGTAGCTGGAATACTTTCACGCACGCACGAGCCGGCGTGCGCGACCTCGAAGAAGAACGATAGAAGGAACGATAGATGTTAGTCACGCTCGGCTTGGCCAGACGCGTGCTAGACGTGGTCATAGACATAGAATCGCCAGACTAGTCGACCAAGGTTGTCCGAGTCCATTCAGGTGAACCACGTACCTGCCGCTCTAGCTGGTCTTTGAATCACGACGATTGCGGTGGTCAAAGGGACCGGCTAGCGGCCGGTGGCCTCGGCAAACGGTAATCCAGAACAGCACCGCGTTACCATTACAATTTCAGATCGCGTCCGCCTCTACCCAGCTGGCCGAATGAGAAACGAAACCTAGGCGCACTTCTTTGCATAACAAGATCGTGCCGCTGGTCGTTGCGCGACTCCCGTATCTAAGTAGAACGATCCGTAGAGAGCGGGCAGAAGGAGAAGAAGAAGAAGAAGAAATACTATACCACGGCGGTTGCATGCGGAAAGGAGGATCGAGCGGAGTTTCGGCAAAATTCGCGTGTCAGAGAAAACGTCTGTTAGGATGATTTTAGTTATCGGTGGCGAAAGAAGAAGAAGAAGAAGAAGAAGACGAAGAGAAGAAGAAGAAGAAGAAGGCTGGCACAGGTGTGCGTGTGCAGGCGCGAGTTGTACGGCAGCGCGCGTGTGCGTGTACGTGCGTGGCTGCGGTTCGAGTGGCTTGTGCCAAAGGGTACTGACCCTGACCCAAGGGGCATTGCTCCTACGGTGCGTTTCTCCCGTTCCTTTTCTGTTAGATCGCTCACACCGGCGTAGCGACGGCTTAGTAACGATGTCCGGGCATCATCGACCATCTTTTTTGCAAGGATGCTAAACGGTTAGCCGGGCAAACTAGTCGCTGCTCCTCTCGGCTCGATTCTTCGCAAGACCTGCAGAACGAGGAAGCGATCCACTGCCACTCCCGACTACCGACCACGCTCTTCCGACCAGTTCCATTGGAATGCTCGCTAAACGTTCTCAAACCTTCTCACCATCTTTGCGACCGTAAAACCACCGAATCTTCTAAACGATTTCGATTAACCGGAGAACTAGCCACGAATAGCGTCTATATAAATTTTACAGCGGAGCCTAGATTATCATTTGCGCGAAAGTCTGATGCGAAGCTGCGTTTCGGCAACGGCGATACGATAGTATCGGGAAAGCGAGAAAACGACAGCCGTTTTTTAGTCGATAGGAACGCGGGTAACGCGCGAGATGGACGAAAGAATACTTTAACGAGGAGAGTAGCCACCTTCGAATTATTTTGGATTACGATCCAACAACTTTTCTACTCCTCTTTTACGTTAGGCGTACCAATAAGTAAGTCACTATTTCCGTAGGAAGTTCAACACACGCGGTTTAAATTCTAGATATACCACCAACATACAAAAATGATTTGATAAATTTACTTTGTAAATAATATTTTATATAAATATCAGAGAACACCAATTAAGAGTTGTCTATTCATTGATACACCTAATACCTTGACAAATTTTGTTTCGACGAATGAATCTAGAAGCCTAGACACGGAACGAATTTTCTTGACTACCTAATATTCAAGCAGCATTTTAAGCAGCTTTCGCTGCAACGGATTTTAATCAAAGAATACGCAGAAGTAGTCAAAATATCAAATTGCCTTGCGTTAAATCCGTATTCCTCTTCCAAATCGTTTCTCTTCTCTAAATGGCAATGAATACTAAGTACTTCAATTCGTCAATAGCGTTTATCATTGGCAAAATTAATCGGCAAATATAGGCGCCCGTTGGCGCCGATGGTAACGAAAGGGTTAACGCACCGAGCAAGGTTTCGTGGTATCTATTCCTTTTGCGAAACATCGCGTCCCGTCGATATTTATCTGGCATCTTTGGAGGTTTCTCAGTCACGCTAGGAGGCCACGTAGATTGCAAAATGAAAATCGGTTTGGAAGGTGAATTCCGTAGGAAGATACGTGGCGGAATGGCAAAGAGGAGAGGAGAGTAGAGGAGAGGAGAGGAGAGGAGCGTGTAGTTGCATCGAATCGAGGACAGGCGAATGGGTGCTGGCGATGATCGGTCCCATCCCATCTCTGTTAGAGAGTACTCGAACGGGCGAGTCGAAAAAAGAGCATAGTCCAGCGATTCGCGTTCCGATTTCTCGGTGGTCGTTCGCCTTCCCCATAAAAGGTTCGGCTAAGATCGCTCCTCGGGCCCCTCGCCTTGCAACTCTGCCCCTTCCATTGGGCCTGCCTGTAGACGTACCGTCAAGAAAAGGATACCACGTAGACGAGTTCTGGCCAGCCGGTGTCCCATATACCAGGCCTTTCACCTTTGCCGCGGATCGGCGAGTCGCGCGAGCCAACGCAACACCGCCGTCTTCTTCGCTCGGTCCGCGCGCGATTCCTTGCCACGCATCTCGCGGTGAAATTGTCCAACGACACCGGGCGAGATTTGCGCGAAAAATCTGCTCCGGATAGAGGAGAGAGAGAAGAAAGGCGCCGCTACGGTTGCACGATCGACGACGCTGTTGCGTTTGCTCCTGGCTCGGCCGAATTCCAAGAAATCGAAGCGGTTGAAACGTTGCACTGCAGCTCGTTGCGATTTCTTTCGAATGCCCCTCCCGCCAGACCACCCAGCTATTTCGTGTTTCACGCGTTCGTATGCGCCGCTTTCGAGGCGTTCAACGCACAGGCTGGAACGGTTCGAAGAATGAAAATAGTCGAGGCAGGCATCCGATGGGTGAATGAAGTCACGCGATAAACACGATCGCGTAGGCTGTAAACAGCGTGCTCTCGAGTATTCAGAAATGCTGCGGTTTCTCGTTACGCAACCCGGCCGGCGATCGATCCATCGATCGCCTCGCCGCGAGATCCTCCCGATCGTCGCCGGCTCTACCTACCGGTTTAACGTCGCGAAGAATAAATAGAATAGCGACGAAAGGCGAACAAACGTGCGCGTATCCTGTTGCCGCCGCCTCGGGCAAATTAATATTCATTAGAGAATCTCTCGGTGGTTCCTTAAAATATCAGCTTAATAGCCACGCCTTTCACTCGAGCCGCGAGAGGCGAACCTGTAAAAATAGACTCGTTCGAGAGGCTTCGATTTAGCGTTTGAATGGTCGTTGCAATAGCGTTGCTTTTGGTTCGAAGACGTCACTGGCAGGCCTCACCGTCGCTCTAATTCGGCCTTGAGTCTAATCCTCGTCGTTGACCGCTGGTCACAGACCCCGACTAACGTCCGTTGCAAATGACTCTCGTCCTCCTCGCCGCGCCTCGCCACACCATTCCGCGACTCGCCTCGCCTCGCCTCGCCTCGCCTCGCCGCGCCGCGCCACGACTCGCCTCGCCTCGCTCCTCTTAGCCGCGTCTCGCCTCCGCTAAAAAATTCGCCACGCGGCGTACAACTTCCAAACTATTATAGACAGCCATTCGAATTCCTAACGAGTTTGATAATTTTATTTATCGCTCGAGATTGCCCTGCTTGCGCGGCGCAACTTTCAAGAATTTTAATTGCTCAATTGTCTCAGCGTCGCTCATCTCGCCAACAATCCTCCTTATCTTGCGAATGTTTCAAAGTTTCTCTCGCTCGCGGACAAAGAGAGGCCTTACCCGATGATACGGCGCGCTAACTCGCTTCGAAATTTCATTTTAAACGTTCCTCGCGAATTAGTAGACGCGGGCGAATTTTTTCCCCAACGGAATCATCCTTTAATTTGAAACCGCGCCATTGAACGTTTCAACGTGCGGATTCCGCTGCTCTGCGACTCGCTCTATTCGTAGAGAACAAGTGGCTTCTAAGAGGAGTTCCAAGGTTGTCTATGCTAGTTCAAGGCTAGCAGACACGAAGCGGAAGTCTGGCCGCTGTGTGCCCGGAGTACACGACGAATTAACGTGTCGAAAAGGTTCTTTCGGTGGATGGGAACGCATTAGACGCGTCTGCTTGCGCGGTAACATAGGTTAGTGACACTGCGAAGGTCGTACCTAGCGGAGCCAGACCCGGCTGAGTCAAGAGGAATTGAGTCATAGATCGTGACGCGATCTAATGGAGTTTACGCCAGCCGCTTAAAAATATGCATTCGTTCAACCGATACGTTGCCGCGTTTCTCGAAACTATGACTGCTTCCAAAACTGCGCCGCCACCGAAATCCGATCGTTTGCTTAACCCTTTCAGCGTCAGAGGTCATCGGAAAGGTGTTCTCGAAAAGCTCCGTGCGGCGCGATCGCGCATCTTTTACGTCCCGTCGAAAAGCACTAATTGTAAGATAAATAAGTATCGAATTTTCTTAACCCTGCTGCTCTCCTTGGTGTTTTACTTGGAATTATATGTCTTCTTGACAGCGAATGCAACCCTCGTAAGTTGCACGCGGACGGTAATGTTCGTAGCGTCGCGTATTCGTCCATGATTTCACCGTAAAGCTGTGCGGCACTCGCGCGATTAATTAAAGTGTTAGCAAACGCGTTCGTTGGACAAGAAATTCGGAAGATATTTGGGCCACGAGCGTACGTATGTGTGCACGAGAGTTTGAAAGTTGCGGTTGAACGGAAGTTGCACGGTATTAAAAGTTTCGCTTGTTTCCGTCAAAGTGGATTAAACGGAATTTGGGAATGGGCTGATCAAGCATTTAGGCGGTGTGCAGTTCGCTAACGCAGTGCGCTGGCGACCATTTGGGGATTTCCTGGTTCCCCAACGAGACGCGACGCGTTGCCGAATCCTTTTTGCACTCGGTCGCGCGTTCCGTGTTCCGCGCACACCGTTGAACACAATTTAAAAATCCCAAGCGTGCCGGTGCATGTTCCGGTTAATTCTATTAAAAAGTTGCGCACAAGCTTAACGTCTTTCGGGTAGCGCAGCTCTAAATCGGGACACGTGATTTTATTACGGAACGCGAATTTAACCGCCTGGATTCGTTCAATCGCAACTTAAGTGGCTTAATTTCTTCCATGTTTGATGCAGCGTAGCTCACTCAAACAATGAGTCAATTGATGGGAGAGAAAAATAGATTGAGTCACATTTCGCCGTGACTCACGAATTCGAGCGCTAAACTTAGACGCGAACTACGCGTTCGGTTGACAATCGAACAAGGAAACTACGTCGGACGCTAGTATCGTTCGTCCGCTAATTCATACATACGTATCTAACAAGTAAACAGCCTTTTCACGCTGCCCGCTTTTCGTCGTTCGCTTACTCGTCGTCCGATTCGAAAAGCTGCGATCGCGCATCGTCCTTTGATTCTTCGTCGGCTTTGCAATCTTAGCGTTAATCCTTCACGAAGGATCACAAAGCAATTTTATGCGAATCGAGAATCGCATATCTACAACCAGCAACGAACAATTCTTCTGTCTTAAATAATTACTCGTTCGTTTCCGAACCAAGAAACGAAAGGTTAATCGATTCCCCGTAGAAGCGACGCGAATGTTGCCTTCGATTTCTATCGATACGATAAACGTGCCGAATCGGTCAAGCTGTAAGTTCTTTTCTGAGAAATAGAATTGCGACTTCGGCTTAAGAAGCCGCGTTTGGTCGGCATTATCGTCATTCTGCGACTACTAGAAATTCGTTTCCTGGAAACGCGGAAACGAGCAGCGTGATAAAGTTCGGGCTGCAGGCCTGCATAAACGATGGATTTACGACGTACGAGTACGCAGACGAGGCCGTGCAAGTGGCCGCGATATTAGACGCGTCGAAAACGCGGCTCGATTGCTTAGTCTGCGAACGAGTGTTTACGTTACGCCCACGAAGAGACTCGTCACGGCTCATGGCTGCCCGCTCGACGCGTCTGACCACCGTCGTCCACTTCCCCTGCCCGTACACCGAGCATACGTCTCCAACGTTTCCTAAACAGTCCCGAATTTTCGTCCTTCGCCTCGATTTTTTTAATAGCTAATTCGAAGCGCCAATTCCAATTATTCCGCCTTGTATTTGTCCCGATTTCAATTATTCTACCCCGATTTGTCCCGAATTACGTCAAGATGTCTCCAACGAATGTAAATTTCGTTCGATTAACAAGTAAGATAAGTTCACGATAGGCATCTGTAATATATCGATCAACGAATTAATGCGAATGCGTTCGCCAAGTTAATTTTCATACGTTTTCGCTAGTAAATTTGGCACTCTCGTTCGCTCGTCGTCTAGCAAATAAAGGCAAGGACACGCTCGTGTCACGCCACGTGAAATCGCACGATTTCGCTTGCCAATCGAAAATAATTTCCGTTCCCATCTCTTTCTCCCGCTCTACGATTGTCAACTGGAATCATGTGATTTCACGTGACGCGACACGAGCGTGTCCCTGCTTTAAATCTAGCGCAAACATACATAGTTCTAAGCGCTTATGGATTCTCTCGCCCAAATCTTCCAAATCCCCCATAATTCCTTCCCAAAAATCGGCCGTCCCGATTTTCGCGCTGACAATTATGGTCACCTTAACACCATTCGTCGTTATGTTTCCCAAATTCTGCTCTCCTAACGCCGCGCCTAGTATCTTGTCAAATATTATGTCATCCCATGAGTAACGTCACGACTGGACTGCGGATTCTTATGCAAATTTATATTTCTCGTAACAAGATTAAAGAAGTGATTCGTTTAACTCTCGAAGTTCGGCAAGGGGTATTTTCGTTCCCCTAACATTTATTAAAATAAGACAAAATAAACGTTTCGTACCGAATGAAATAGTTCAATAGAATCCTGTGCGATACTAAAATACCAGGAAACTTGGATTAAATATTATTTTATCGAATTTCTGGTGGGTGGGATCTTAACGACTCCACTCCGTAGTTTCGATAACTTAGGCTGCGTACTTTAATGGTTAGAGAAACGTAAGGGACGACGTTGCTTAAGGGAAGAGGGAATATTTCTGCGTTTATGCGAAGCCTTTGCGATGGCGGTGATCCGAGCAAGGGTTAACGCGTATAGAAGGTAAGATTTGAATGGCGACGTGGCGTGGGTGGATATAGCGACGGTACGTATCTCGTAGATCGTCTCTATCGCGATCGCATTAGCAGACCGGCCGGGAATCGTTTCTTCTCCCTTCTAGCAGCAATGTGCTAGACGTTCAAGGATAAGGATCTTTATTTAACACGGCCACGTTTTTACCTACACCGTTAGAGGTTGCAGACGGTCAAACTACTTTCGAGGACACTTGCAATTAGAAGGAAAGGTTCTAACCCGTCAAACCGTCAAGGTTCCCGGCAAACGAGACAATCGCCGTTTCCTCTATATTTGCCAACGGATCCCATCGTTCGAGGATACAATTTGCAGACGGTTACGCGTCACCTATTCAAATTGCCATTACAAATTTTTACATTTCAAATGTGAACGTTGCGCACACCGGATGGCATGGATTTAATGGAAAAGTTTCAGCTTAATAAATTACCGGCTAACTCGATTCGCCGGGGCTTTTTGTCGAAACGTGGCAACCGGTTAATATTAGAAGGGTCCGACGCGCATTTTTCGATCGATACCGTTAGACCTTCCAGACGGTCGAATCCGATCTAACCTTTAGATCGCAACAAGGGACCTTGGTTACGTCACCCGTAGCCAACAAAGAAACCCGGAATTTCTAATCAAAACCGCGAAGAACGATCCGCGACGCGTCGCCAATTCAAGTATGATTCTCCGCGCGAGTAAAAAATTTAAAATCGTCGACTCGCTGATGCAATAGGCAATCTGCTGCAGAATTGCATCAGCGTTCGTCCAAATATTTAACAAACGAATAAAGCACTCCTCTGTGCGAAAAATAGTTAACGCATAACGCAGTCGTCGCTGTTTGCGTTTCACTTTGATTCTACTTTCGAAGCGTAATCTTTTTTCACAACACAGTACGAATGGGATACAAATTTATCGCTGCACCGCGCGTCTTTATGCGAACTCACGTTTCTGCGGTACAATGTTCTCGCAAACGGAGGGCTGCTACAACACTCTGACGAAACAGGATGATTTTTGTATACAGTGAACCCTCGAAATTAGAATGTACATTCGTACCAAAACACGGGCCGAACTTTGAATCGTTCGAATTTCGAATTAAGCTTTCGCATTCGAAGTAATGCAAATTAGATCAATCCGATTTAGATCCCCGAAGTTTATCGATATTAGAATCGTACCAGTCGATGGTTTCCTTTTTCTTTTCTATCGTAGACGGTACAACAGCTCTTCCTTAGGACTTTTTATCTTACTATCCTTTTGTAAAATCATTGAGAACGAGAATCATTAATAATACATAAATGAATATAAAGATGCTAAACGAAGTAAACAGAAACCGATCGTCGATTGCGCGATTGGTGTTTTTTTTTTTTTGTTCGAACTCTGGGTTTTCGCTCTAATTCAGAAGCTGAATATTTCATTAAATTTTTGTTCGAATTTCGAAGATCCACTGTACTTTCAATGCTGCGTATATTTTCGCGTATTAAACGCATTCCGTGCCTATTTGTGCATTTAAATTTCCCATAGCTGCACGAAGAATTAAAGAAACGAGATGTAAGGAGCTTTATTCGTCGTCTGAATACTGCAATTTGTATTTTACTTTCAATAGTTTCAGCACTTTTAAATACCATTTGCATTCCGTATCTCTTAAAATAAAAAGATCCGCAGTCCAATTATTATTGTTATTATTATTATCACGATAGTTGCGGTTTGCTCGGCGTCGCGAGGACTCGAATAAAAGGAAGTCCGGAATAAAGTCTGCGATTTTCTACGGTGTATTCTTGCTAGTCGGAGAATCCGGTTGGCATTTAAAAAGTTTGCGATTGCGGGGCCACATTTGCAGACGCTTAGGCTTGCTTAGACGCTTACGTAACGTTGAAAACCGGTGTCCGAGCGAGCGTTACGGCAATGTTGCGCAACTAAGCCGGAATAATAAGGATCCTTGGTCGTTCTAACGAGCCTAGCTCCGAGCGACCGTCTGCGACCCTGCCATTAGAAAGCAAAAGTTAACGCTGCCGGCTCATTCTAGTCAATCAAGATTATTTCCTCCCGAGACAGCCTTGATTCTTTTCACCGCCGCCTCTATTGCCACCGACTACTCTAGCGAAACTTATACAACCGCGACGAATCCTCTTCCTAACGCGACTAAGGCAATGCCAACTTTCAAGGTGACGCGAGTGGAATTTTTTTCCCCCAACGCCCGAAACAATTATACGCTGCCGCTGAAAGTAATCAGGGAATCGCAACTCGGAACGATTCTATCGCTTCGACCGATTTCAACGCGCTCCCTTGCCGATTCGTCGTTTAACCCCTTTCGTTACGAAGGCCGTACACGCTTTGATAAATTGGGCGTTTCTTTAAACGTTTGTTTGAAAACTTTCGCGCTTATCTTTACGGAAATATTCGGTACTTATTTATCGGTAGGACAGCTGACGATACGAGTGGAAAGGGTTAATAGCGACTACTGCACCGCGATACGGGTATTTCCTTTCTTTTATCAGGGAGGGGGGAACATTAAAAATATTTTCCACCGCGGAAATCTGTTTCCGTTGCTGTCGGAGGCGACTTTTCCATTTTTCTCCTGCGCGCCGGCATATCGAGCTTCGGTCACGTTCGTTCTATCTCGGTGACGCATGAAATATGGAGGACCCATTCTTTCGCGCATTCACCAGCGTCCCGCTATTTCTTTTCATCAAACGATAAAGAGGCGTCGCGTCGTCGTTGAATATCTGAAATCGTACGTTCAACGGTACGCCCGATAATAAACGTCGATTAATTAATCCGCTCTTCCTTCCCCGACATCATCCATTAACATCCGCCCATCCTTCTCCGTCCGTTCGAATTCGAATTCACACATCTCTCGCTGAGGAATATTACAAAAAAAAGAAAGAAAAAAATCTTCTCTCTAACGAATGCGAGAGAACGAGTACAGGTCGTTAAAATTGTTGCTTAATCCTCTCGTTGCTATCGGCGCAATGAACTTTGCTAGCATCCTCCGCCTATTAATTTCGCCTACCAAAAATACAATTCTACCCTTCTAACAATAAGTCAAAATGTTCTATACCTTTTCCTTCGCAAATTTCAAATGTCGTACGCGAGGCGTTTAACTAACTGCAACGTTAATAGTGCAATATTTTCTGTACGATATCCGTTCCAAGAAATTATCCAGACTGCTACGAAACAGCGACGCGAAGAAAATAATCATTTCTCTGCTGTTTTACGAATAGAAAACAATCGGAAGAAGAATAAAGAATTTCTCGCAACTAAGCCATTCGGTATTTTCACGATACAAGCAGCATTCGTTCTATTTTCCGTATACGTGCACTCACTGTCGTTCTTTTCTATTGCACTCTTTCCTCCTTCGAAGCTGCTATTGTCCGTTGACAAATAAATAAATAGTTGCCGGCGTTCTCTGACCGAAATCCGGCGCAATCAAAGAAAGGATTAACGTGGCCGGCAACAGAGAGGGAATGGAGGCGCAGCGATTTCCGGTGGTAGTTCAATTATTAAGCGGGAAGGTCGTTTGCGATGTCGGCCGCGGGTCTGGGCACGACTCGCGCGTTTCCCTGCGATGTTACCGTCTTTTCGAATATTTACGAGATCTGACGAGATCTGACGCGGCTGAACACGCAAAACGACTAGATAACGCGGAGAAACAAAAGACCGCGAGGCCAGGCCTGGTTTTGAATTTTAAAACGCAGAGAAACGTCCGGCCGACCGGTTTGCAGTCAGAAATAAAGAGGTAAACAAACGGACGGAAATAGCGGGCCAGGTTGTTCCCATTACCATTATTGTGAGAACGTAATTATTCATTTCGACGTTTCAAAGGCCGGCTTATCGTCGCGAGGAAATAAAATCGGCTTTGATAGACCGCATCGTTTAATAAATATATATATATATGTATAAATTCACGCGCCGATGTGTTTTATACTAATTGCATTCGTCGCCAAGTACGACAGGACGTTGCAATAAATTTCACGTCCCATCGGCTTCAAACCAACAATAATTTTCGCGCCATTTTTTCCCCTTCTCCAAAGCGAGAGAGAGAGAGAGAGAGAGAGAGAGAGAGAGGGGCAAGTGACAAGATCAATTTGACGTTCGTTTGATAATGGCGAATTTGAAATTCATTATTCAGCCAGCTGGCAGATGCAACGTTACTCGATCAACGCGCGTCGATAACCGGTTTTAATAAGCCTTCAACGTATTTCCTATACGCTTGAAAACAATTGCTTTTTATCGCAAAGAAACCGTTCGAATTAAAAAGGCGGCAACGATACGATTAACGCGTACAACATCAACGATTCCGTTCAATTTCTCCACGACCGAGAATAGAACGGTTTGCAGAGCGGTGACGGTGCGCGCGGCGTTGCAGCGCGAAATTCCATCCGCGTGAGACACGTTTTCCATCGAAACAACTCGGAAACAGGAAATGAAACCAGCTTCGCGCGTCCAAGAATTACCATCACTCCTGCTTTCATTGATCTTGGCCGACTTTCCGTGGCACGCAGCTGGCCGGCTCGTCGCGTTCTATTCCGGTTCTAAGGCAGGTTCGAGTTAGAAACGCGCCGATCGAGGCCACCGCGCGCGAACTTGACCAAAATTTTAACAGGCGCGTTCGCCGCGGCTGAAGGACGTCTAATGCTGTTGCCGGCCGTCGACCGAGCTCTTCCAGAATCGTTTTCTAATGCCGCCGCGTTTTGCTTTATTCATTACCAAGGTCTGTCTCGAGGCAGCGACCTCGTCCAGCAACCAATCAAGGCTCTTCCCCGCTTACACGCTTCACCAACGTTCCTCCGCGACTCATTTAGACGTCATTATGCACTAATTGAAATTCCGCCAGAATCTGTAATTCCGTCGAATGTCACTTTCAAGCGCCTCCGATCGCTAGGCCCGCCAATATCTATGCGGCCTTACAATTTCGTTAACTAAATCGAAGAAGTAGAGGTTAAATCGGGTGTTGATTTACCTTTCGAATCGTGTTTTGCATATACTTGCGTTTTATGCGCATTTTTGTACTCCTTTTGCTATATTAAGATCTCCCACAAACGTGTTAGGTATTGTTCGGTAAATTCGTAGCGACGTCGGACGATTATTCGAAAGTATAATAACGCGCGTGTGCAATTGCGCGGAAGAAATATTAATTAACCTCGCGATCGCTGGACTGCGAATATTTATGCAAACCCGTGCTTCTGCTAATAGAATTAAAGAAGGGGAACCTAAATAGGAGATTGCTTCATTCTTCAAACGGCGTCTCGCGTTCTCTTCCATTCTCTTGCCATTCCGCTCCATTTTGCATATTAAAATTCTCCGCAAACGCATAAAATTGCCCGGCGCAGCGTTTCAGCGAGGCTGCTGATTATTTGCGGCATAGCGAGAGGAATAGTTATCCGGCGAGAGGAGTAGTTGCTAAGGGTCACGGTAAACTACACGGGGAATCTTTTCACGGGGCTTTCCTTATCCACGGACTTGCCCTTGAGTCCCTCCAAGCACCGGCTTAATCCTCTAAAAGCTTCTGCAGCGTTGCTTCTCCCCTTCGTATCGCGCCGCGTTTCGTAAGGAAGTGGCAGGATTAGAGACTTCAAGCGGGATCCAGAAGCGGGACGACGGGATCTCAGATTTCTCGGGCTTTCGTCTTTCCAGCGACTAGTATTTTTGTCGCCGGACGCTCAGCAGATGTAAATCATGCCCGCCTTCAATGGGATTCGCCTACAAATTTCCTCCGCTAGTTTCCGCCGGCTATCGATGATAATGAAAAGGAAAAGCGGATCTACTCGGGAGTGGGAGGACGGGGAGAAGTTGGCGACAAACAACTCCCATCAGCCTCCTGGCCGGTCATGTATTATTCCATAGAAAGCGCGGCGTTAAAGTTGCGAACGAAGGAGAGGCATCGCTAACGCTGGCTGCTGCTCCTCTCCTCGCCGCGCTGCGCGCAGGTATATAACATTGGTCGATAAAATATGGCGTGGCGAGCGTGAATAATTAAGCCGTGACCTCATGCCGGAATTGTCGGGGAGGATCCAGCGTAGCGCGTTCTTTTTTTAGCCGGAACGTATCAAATCGCGATCTGGCTTTCTCGAGGCCTCGTTAGCGGAACCGGCTAGCGGATAGTAGCTCGACTAGAGGCAACTTAGTTCTCTCTCCTGCGATTAGCGGGCCGGTATAAAGCAGTCGGCCGTTATGCGAGTACACTGGGCAAGGCAGACGGCAAGAGGCACACGGCACACTGCCGGAGAGCCTTATACCGTTAGTATACACAGAATAGTGGTAGCACGAGCAGCGGCCAGGTAGTGCGAGTATTATGCCCACGTCTCTCGTATAATACCCAAAAGCAATCTGCGTCGGAGAGGTCACCGAGACAAAGACCAAAGATGGCCCGCCGCGATACTCCGCCGCCAGCTTTGCACCGTCCAACCTCCGCGCCATTATATCCATGCAATACCGCACTGCAACCCGGCGAATCTCCGATTTCTGCCCAGCCAAACCGTTCTTAACCCCCTCGATATTGTCCAACCCCTTTGACATCTTCCTTATTGTATCCCCCTTAATCGTCCGCTTCCTTTTAACGCACGGCCAGCATCTTCGAGCGTCGTCCCGCTATTCCGCCGACCCGCTTCCAGCTTCCGCCTACCTCGCGAGTTTGTCTTCCGGTGAATTGCCAGCGGGATAATCTATCGTTGTACTCGGAGATTAAAGGTAGCGAAGGAAAAGTTGTTCCGGTTGGTTCGCGAGATAATAAGGCCGGATGATTCTCGGTACGCGTTAAGAAAACGTGTTGCCCGAAGCGAAGCCCAAAGGAATTTCTGCGGAAACTAATGAAAAATAGAAGAACGGTTGCTCTCCTCCTCGAGGAGGGAAGGAGAAACGGAAGCGTTAATCTGAGAATTGCATCGCGAGAGACGGCGCGGGCTCGTTGCCGCATCGAAATGAGTTTTTAAATTAAATTTTCAAACATTGTCCGCGACGCTATTCTCCTCCTCGGGAGCTTTAATTAAATGACGCCGGGCCGGTCCGGGACGGGCCAAAGTTCCCGATACTGCGCTCAATTTTTTCACGCTCCTCCGCGCGCTTCCTCGTGGCGTTTTTCGCGCACAGCGCGCCGTGACTCCGGCGACAGTTGCAGCGAGGGAACGTCGCACGAGAGATAGTTTAGCAAAACACATCGAAGGACGGCGAGCAATCGAGAGGCGAAAAACGACCATGGGAACCTGTCCAACGCCACCGATCGAGGATAATAATTCCAATTATTTAAACTAGCGCACCTCAGGCGAAATTTGCTCCTAGAATATTTAAGCGCCCCTGCGGAAAAATCGACCATCGAACGTCGTTCCAGTGTTAATGCAAATGGCACCGGAATCGCGCGAAAGGGCGAGCTTTTTTTCGTGGGCGAAGATTTAACCCTTTGGAAACGGCTGCTGATAAATGGCCACCAAACGTTCCCTATTTTGCGAGCGCACTGCGAATCAATGCAAGAAAAAGAGAAGAATGCTTCCACAAATTTGTGACGCAAATCAGTGCAAGGCAAACTAAGCGAGAAGCTAAAATTTGTTACCTTTTCGACTTACACCGCTTTCGCAAATGTCGTCGCAAATATTCCAAAGCCTTGGGAATTCGAGGGGCTGCGATTGAAAGGTTTGCAACTCAAAAGCAGAATACTCCTGTATCTAAGCGTTACAGTTTGCAGCTCCCAAAGGGTTAACTTCTCGTAGCTTCTCGATGACTCGCGCGGCGTCGGGTGGAAACGCACAAACGTTGACGATTAAACAACGATTCGTCTGTGACATAGATGAAACGGGTGGCGTCGATTCTTCGGGAAACATCTCGAACGCTTCGACGAGTGTACGTCGGCAAAATATCGGCGCCGGATGATGCTCGATAATTTGCACGCGTCGCTCGGCGAGTGGTGCTCGTGCGCGTATACCAACGGATAGACGGATATTCCCGTGGAGAGTTCTCGAAAACGTATTAAGCTAGACGAACGTTGTTCATTCGAGTCTAACCGAGGCAGAAAATTTTGTTGGGATGGAAGATATAAACTGTGGAAGCTAACCAGGCGCCAGGATGCTGGCACGCTCGATTTCCATCGAAAATATTGCGGTCGGATCCTGAGCGGCCACCGAAACCCATAATTTAATTAAAGGAATTTGTTTGCCGAACGAAACGCGTGCAAGCAATTCGGTGGAACGGCGAATAGGTAGTAGGTAGCCTGGATACGGAGCGGAGGTGGGCTCGAAAGGGGAAATCGGTTAAGCCCGCGACCCGTTGCCACTTAGAATTCATGGTTTATGGAGTGTCTGCAACGATATTTTCGCGGAAAGAGAATAAGGAGACGCGTATCGTCAAACTATAATGAGCGTCGCTCGCTGAATCCGCTACTAGATTTATTTTCGGGCCGCTTTTATTATAAAGGTCAAGCGAATTCGCTCACGGCGAATCGGCGAATCTCTCGGCCGTGTTTTCTCGAACCGCCGCCTCCCATAAATGTTGCATGAGTGCCCAAAGCAACTGGCATTAATAATTTAAGTCTCACGACGAAAGGAACGCGGACGCGCTCGTTTCGAGAGTCGCAACAGCCGTGAATGAAGCTGCTCTGGTTCGTTGGACCATCGAGACCTCGCTTTTCCATCCGATCCCACCATTCTCCGTCCCGACAAATTATTTCATCCCTTCGTACCCTTTCCCTTTTCCCTTTTCCCTTTTTCCCCCTATCCAACCACGTCCCTTCGCCGTCGTGGCGGTGAAATAAATTTCGGCGACCCTTCGCGATACCTGGTCTCCCCGTTTCGTATTCGAAGCGGCGCGCATGCAAATGGGCCCGATTCATTTGGGCTAATCCGCGCGATTCTCGCCGTCGCCGAAATAAAATCGTTCTCCGGCTCGGTTGCTCGCTCGCCTGCCTGCTAAGCGTTCGATTTCAGAGGACGAGCCGCGACGCGCGATTAGATAACGGCGACGCAGAAATTCTAACGCAGCCAACTTGCCACGACTTTAGTTATTGGGACAACGAGCAGAGAAGGGGATCTTATCTCCATCGAGAGCTTATTCCTCGAGGATTACGGCGGTGGTTGCTCGGAATGATGAAACTTCATAGTTTGCGAAATATTCGCGAAAATATTAGAGTATCGCTGCCGCTGCATTCTGCCTTACGAATGCGCGTACAAAAGTTAAAAGAATTGGAACGTTTGCGAAAGATTATGAATACCGAAATATCGTTGAGAAGCTACTGAAACCTTTAAAAGTTGGCGTTTGCTTTAGAATATTGAGCGCGAAAGTATAGGTATATTAGTTATTCCAAATGCAAGTTTGGTACTTCAATATGCAAGTCTGGCGAAGTGTATTTTTCAGGTATCGACTCGACTAATTTTGGCATTCCTAGTACCAGCTCTTGTACACTACCCCATACTGTTTACATTCCATGCACGCTGCAGACCGATTGCACGAGTTAGATTTAGATTTTGAATAGACTTCTCCAATCTCCCGAATTCATTCAACGAAATTTAAATCGGCTGCTTTACTATTCCCCTACAATTCTTGCAAACAGTTCTACAAAATTCTAATTCATTATACGCGATGGGTAAATACGTTGATGCAAATATTCTGTGGATTACGATGTCACAGAATTAGGTAAAGTTACCTAAGCTAGGTCAACTATCCTGTTTTATACAACGTTTTATATAACGGCTACCCAGTAGAAACGAATGTTTTGATTCGCGGTATTTTTATTAATATTCAGGAAGCTACGAGTTCTCGGTAACTCTCGGACCGCCAGCATCGCGAACCAGCAGCCATAAGCTTATGATTAAGAGAAACCCATTGTCCCAGGAAGTAAAGCGAAGCCGGCAAGTTTGCCGTGTAAATTTCAATCCGAAAATGAACCGTCGCGTTATCGTGTAATTGGCACGGAGCACGAGAGCCGAGGCGATTCGCGTAGGCGATGGCAAAGTTTCAGTAGAAGACGTTCTTGTCTGCCTAGGTATGTAGGTCGCTCGGAGTCTGTATCTCCTATCGAAAACGTCTGGGCGTTCTACTCGACGAAGGAATACGTTTCGCAGTTTCGCTTTGCTTCGCTTTGCTTCGCTTTGCTTCGGTTCGCTTGGCTGTTTGCACGACGCCGGTCATTGAAATAATATTGACATAGTACTGGCGAATGGACAGAGACTTCCTTGTGACTCGTAGTCGAGATAAGTTAATCTCTATCATAGTCTGGAACGCCTGGCGAGCGCATGGCAAACAAGCGGCTCTTATCGTGCGGTGGTTGCTACGTCACCCGATAACCAGACCGCGCCATTTCGCTCTAAAAACCTAAATCTGCGGGCGAATAGTTCACGCAGTTCGTTACATCTGCAACACGCTCCGAATGCCGTCTCGCCAATCGATAACAGCGTTCCCCATTTTCCGCCTACGCAAAGAATTTATGGCTGTTTCACAGTCGGCGCCCGTTCGGGCGTTTTCAGCGATTGAAATCGGCAAATCGCGCGTTCCGTCCCCGCCAGATTAGTCACGCGTGTGCAGTAGTCGGAACGAGAGGCGGCACGGCAAATGGGAATGGGTACGGGGACGGGGACGATAGGTGAGCCAGTGGAGGATCGATTCGATGAATTCGGCGATCGAACGGACCACAGTCTGCTAGCCAACATCGGGGACGGCCTTTCTTCTTCCGTGTTGTTGGAGCGCGTTTCGTGCAGCCGGAGGTTCAGCAGGAGCGCGTGAAATGGGAATTGCAGGAGGGCAAAGAGTGGGACCGACGGTGCAATAAAATACGAGAGAGCTATAATCACGATTGCACGAAGATAGCTAGCCAGTTGCGAGTTGCGAGTTGCGAGTTTGCGACTGCTGCGAGTGTGCGCGCGAGAGAGCGCGCATACACGTTGGATCGGCAAAACTTTTTCTCCCCCTTTCTCCTGGCTCCCCTCTGGTGGCCCCCTCCGATGCCCCCCTTCGAGGCAGGCAGATTTCTTTCCTCTCTCGTTTTCATTCTATGCGCTTCCTCCTTTCTCTTCCTCCCCTGCGGAGAGGACTTTTTGTCTTGGCCAGGTTTCGTGCCACCGCTGCACGACCGCGCCGCTGCATTTCCGTCATGCACGCTTCGTGAATCCCGTCGAAACAGCGTGATTTCCGTGGGCCTCTTTTTCCCTTCCCCACACCCCAGCCTTCCTTCCCTGTGACTCTCTTGGCCCAAGAGAAGGCATTGACTCCTGCCGAGTGGATCACGAAACCGAAGGAACCACGATCTAGAAGTCGTTGCATCTGCCCTCCGCTTTGCTTTTATTGCGCCCACAGCCCACAGTCCGCACTCCACAGTCCACGCTCCACGCTCCACGCTCCGCGATTCGTTCCTCTTTCTTTCCGACGGACTACCGCGTTGCATCCGACATTAACGTTCCTCTTGCCCCATCCTTCCTTTTTCTTCCACGCGACAATTGCGCGTAATACTCGCACCACTCGAGGCCCGGCCAATTCGTTCGTCTAATTCATCCAGCCACGCTTTAATCCGGCCAAAATACGAGCAAAAGGGACTCGCACGGTGAAGCGACAAAATTCCCGGCGGAGAATCATAATTTGGCCGCGATTGCGCGACCAGATAGGAGAATTGTATACGATGCTTATCGCGAATCCCCTGTCAAAGGAAAAAAGAGGAGAAAGAAAAAGAGGATTGCTCATTCCTCGACATCGGCGCTGGCATCGGTTGGAAGCGGTGCAAGCGGCAGCAACGGCAGCAACATCACCGGCATTACCAGCCCCATCCTCCTCCATTCTCCTTCTTATTCCTCCCTCCTCCCTCCTTCTCCTCCTCCTCCTCTTCCTCTTTTCGTCTATCCGTCTCCCTCTCTCCTGGCCCGAAACCACTCGCTCTATCTATCGTGACTCTCATCCCTCCGCTGCGCTGCCCTGGCCCGAGCAAAGAAGTTGTCTCTCGGTTCCCAAGTCGAGTTATGCCTACAAGAGAGGGAACAACTACCGCGAAATAACCGACTATCCGAAAGAGCCGACGGTAAATAACTATAATTTCTTTTGGACCCGGCTACGTTTCGGGGGTTGAGTAGGTTGGCCAACACAACGCAGCGCAACGCAACGAAACGCGGCACACCGAGGAGGAGAGTACACGCGTAGCCGGGATAGAAGGACGCGCGAAAGGGGGAATCGAAGAAGCGGCTCTCCGCGGCGAACAGCCAGAAGAAGAAGAGGAGGAAGAAACGCGAACGCGAGGAAGAACGGGCCAAAGAAGGCAGAGAGGAAAAAGCGGGGAGAAGAGACGCGCGGCGGAAAGAAAAGAGAGAAGGAGAGAGAAAAAGAGAGAGAGAGAGAGAGAGTGAGAGAGGAGAAGGAAACGACGGAGGAGAAGAAGAGCGGTTAGGTCCGCGAGGCTGACCAGAACAACCAGAGACGTGGAGGGGATGAAAGCGGGCCCAAGCGAGTGCAACGACCCCTTCTGTTAGGTCAGCTACCCCACGGACCGAGCAACGCGAGCGGACCGGACGAACCGACGAACCGACGGACGGACGGGTGGTCGGCCGGACATACGGATGGACAGATGTACAGACCAATGGACAGTCGGATGGACGAACTTGGAGAATCGTGTAATCGCGCCACCGGAGTAACCACCACGCGTTCCTTCGCGATTCGTTTCGATTTCGACCGGGGACCCATCCTCGCTGCCCGTCCTCCCATGCCTCTCGCGACAGCACCCGCAATTAGACTGCGCACCTTTATGCAAATCCGTATCTCTCCAAACGAAGGTAATGAATTAGGCAGCTACTTCGCTCTCGAAATATAAATGTACAGTAGCGTGTACACGTCTGCGATTAAACGGCGAAGCGTAACACGGGCAGCTCTCTCGTATTCACGATCTAGCAACTTCAAGCGTTGGATAGCTACGAAGAATCGCAGTCCTCTTAAAGATGCAACTTCTCTCAAAGGTCGGTGTTCATTCGTATCGCTTCTCGAGCAAATTCACACGGGGAAGAGCGCAAAGCTCGATTTTGACGAAAGGTGAACGCGTCGTATTTTACCATATGACTGCAGAATCTCCTTTTGTCCGTTTCGAATATTTTTGTACGCGTTCGATGCTCTCTACCTTTCCGAGCATTTAACTGCTTCCTACTCCCAATTGCGTAGCATGCAATCGTTAACATCGAACCCATTGCGAATCGCATTTGGCATTAGAAAATATTTCTGCGCGATATTTGCCAAGCCCCCGTCTTTTTTACGATTTTACCGAAGACCGAGGCACAGACGGCGGATATACAAACTATAGGCGAAGTTCGGAAAACGCTGGTATCGAGTTACAGGTTCTCCCGAATCCATGTTTGGCGATCGAAATGGAATTTTGACATGTAAGTAGAACAAAGAGCCCGAGGAGAGTCCTACTCCCCGAATGCACTTATTGGTTTCCACTCGAGGGAAGTCGAAGGCACAAAGCTTGTCTATGATATTGGAGCCGAAGGAGAAAGCTACCGAGACCGGGAAACACAATACAGAGATTCGTAATGCGCGGCTGCAACGCTAGTAGAAGTCTAAGGATCGATATTCCCGCGTTTACCTAGGTTTCGCGTGCCAGCTGCGGAATCGGCCTGCGGTCTGGCCGCTTCGCTAGCCGCGTCCCTATTCCACTTCCGATGTCTCGCTCCTCGCAAACCGTTTCGAGAACGACCCGAGTTGCTCGAGAGACAACGCATCGTTTAATATCGTAACACACTTGCATAGGTTGTATTTTAATTGCCCGTGACAGAACAATGGGCAAAGTGTATAGAATTTTGACTGAGCCCGCATAACTTTGCCCGTGAATCACGGCTGCCGCGGCCGTTCGAGCATACATAGGTGCGTGCGTTGAAAGATGCAAGCCGACGTGTAACTTTTGTCGCAACGATACGCGTGCACAAGTGTGTCGCATATTTTGCGCTACCTACGAATAAAATTACCCGAGGAAACGCGCAGCCCGCCGCGACGGCAAAACGTTCGCAACGTCGCACGGTTGCAAAAGATGGCGAAGAAGAGGAAGGCGAGAAGGCGAGAGAAATATCATCGGATTCGCGAACGACGCGTCTCCTCAAACGTGACTCCTGACGCGCGATGCACGCCACGTTAAATCCTTTTAATATGAACGCGCTCGCGCGCTGCGCCCATGTAAACAGGTGTACGGAACGGAACGGCGGCAGCTCGAGCGGGTTGCATCCTTCCGAAAGAGAGCACTGCAACGTGCACGGCAATGTGCACGCCAATTTGCACGGCTCTGACTTATACGTGGCTCCAGCTTGCGCAGGACGAGCAATCGCCGCCACTGTATCCTTCCAACTACCGAGAGCGTGCATCGACCCGCGCTGCGCTGCGCTCTCCTCTATCTATGTATAAACTTCATAAAATACGGCTCGCAATAATCGATCCCGAGGATTCGCAGAAGAAAGAATGGCGTTACGTAACGCGTTACGAGTCTCTCTGGCAGGATAACCGCGAACCTCGGTATTCCGCTGCATCGCACACGTCGTCTCTCTGCGGCCTTCTGTCACGCTTTGTCGAGTTTATCGAGTCAGCTGATACCAATCGGCTCGTTACACCGCGAAAATCGATTAGCCACGATCGCCGGGGATCGCCGACTTTTTCTCCTCGCCGTTCCTTTTCCTCGCTACTTTGCCAACATAGTCGTCGAGATTCTCTCTTCCCCTCCCGGTGCTTCGAGCTGGTTTTCGCAAAAAATGGCGTACCCGCGGAGAAGCCGCGAAATTATCGAGACCTCCGACAACCACCGGGTGCCTCCGAGAAATACGATAAGCTTTGGCGGTGGAAGCGATTGCTGGACCCGTGGCAGAGGACGCGTCGTCGCTGCTCTATCGGCGCGAAATAACGCAGCGATGGGACGGAAAGGCGCGATGCGTCCGGCGCGATCAACGTGCCGTGCAGTTGCAACGAGAAACAGCTATGAAGAGAAAGGGAGAGGGGGCGCCGATGGCAAGGCGCCAGATAAGAGAACTCGCCGGATGAAAAAGTTATAAATAAGCGTTGCGTTCGACGACGTGTTCGTTGCTAATGCAAATACACAGCCGTGGTTCTCCTGACAGCGATCGCGAGCCAATTAACGCGACGTGCTCTCTCTCTCTCTCTCTCTCTCTCTCTCTCTCTCTCTCTCTCTCTCTCTCTCTCTCTCCCTCTCTCTCTCTCTGTTTCTTCTCGTTCTCCTACGGGATTCCCAAATCCGTGCTCGCCTTTGCAAATGAAATCGATTGTTCGCTGATTGCTGCTATTGGAGATCGAGATACGGATGGATCTTCCGCCCACGGAACGATTCGACGTTGCTGGCGCGCGCGGCGAACAGTGATCGCGAACGCGGAGGAGGCAAACGAACGTGGAAACTCGCGTAACGATGCGCCGAGCCCGATGCTGCAGTTTTATTTTTGGGGGAGTTTATACCGTGCTGGAGGATTTTAATAATAGGCAGCGTTTCTATGGGCGGAGCCGGGGCGAAATAGTGCAGCCTGTCGTAAATCGTGCGCCGTTCCTTGCTGGAAATAGGAGGCGACTGCGTAGATGCGCGAACCGCGGGCAACCGTGACGTTATCAAAGATCAAACATACGCCTGCAATCCACGGCCTCTGATAATGAAAACAGCTCCGACGCGGCGCGTGGAATATTTTCGGCCAACTAGTCGCTACGACGCAGATCCGCGGCTGCAAATTTTTCGCCGCGGTTCGCCGCGCGTTAACCTTGCGGGCTTTTGCAAGTTTCTCGCAACGGTCGACCGGGACCAGGCGTATAAAAATTTTAGGACCATCGCCTATTGTTCTCCGCGCGAATATATCTCGCAAACGTGCACACAGAGAGAGAAAGAGACGGTTAACGAACGTTTCGCGTCCCGGGTCGCGCGAATCTCCGCTGCACGTCGTCCTCGCGAAAAGGCAAAATTCTGCAAACCCTTGCGAAACGCCTCGAAACAATAATAAGAGCGAGCAAGCTGCGTAGCCGGCTCGCTCGCTCGCACGGTCGTATTCGCAAACGGAAATAGCTTTCCCGTATTCGATCCAAAAACAGTTCCACCGAATTCTATTTCCGTCTCGGAGGAACGTTTGCCTATCAATCGCGACCGTTCCCGTGCTCCTTGCTCTCTCCAGACGAGACGCGATCTGCTAGCCAAATATTTTTCGAGCATCGTTCAAACAGTGAAACGTCTATGGCAAATATCGCGGCGCGGAGTTCAAGAGCGAGAGGAGTCGCTGTTTCGGGGGGGAAAAAAAAAGAGAGCAGCGAAGAGAGATAGGACGGAAAAAAGGAAGCTGTGCGCGACGTTGGCCGAAGCAGCGGACGGAATAAAGAGAAATTGGGACACACTTAGGCCGTAAGCAGCCGATTAAGGTCTAAGGCTGGTGCAGCAGCGATGGCTGGAGGTCGGCTGCGAGTCGCGCAGCACGTAGTCGAACGTGCAAGTAGAAGGCGACGGAGAAGCCGAAAAGCGAAGGCAGGGAGGCAAAGAGTCGAAGCTGGATCCGGAGTTGCAGCCGAAGCCAAAGCCGAAGCCAAAGCCGAAGACCAAGTCGCCTAGCAGGGGCTAAGCGGGTAGGCACGAAAAGGGAGTGAAGCGGGGGCCCAGGGGGCGCGAAACTGTCGGTGGGCGGCGTGGCATCGGGCGATGGCGACTGCCAGGGTTCCCGAGGGGCAAGAGGAGCCTACCAATGACGGCGGTATAGGGGCAATGGAGGGCAACGCACCCAGTCAGCCTTGGCATGAATTGAGTCTAGCAATGCGAAAGTAAGGTTAGCAGGCGCATTAGCGCCGAGTCCAGCTAGTTCTCCCCGCTGCAACCCAGTGCATATCTCCGCAGACCCGGCCCTGTCCGCTTCTTTCACCGCCGCGCGATATTTTCCCTCTTCTCGGACCCCCCCGAACCTAGCTCGATCCTGCCTCCTGCGCGCCCATTAATCCGATGCCGTTTAAGTAGATCAGCCGTTCAGCGGTGGAATCGCGACGAAATTTCACTCGACGGGGAATCTAAAACCTCGAAGAAGTAGAGTAGAGTAGAGAGAGAGTTGCGTTTCGTCTGTGTTGCGCGATCCGGTGGAAAAATTGAGTCATTTTCGCGTTGGCAGGGTACGCGAAGGGACCGTAAAACGCTCCGCTTGGCTTGGCAAGTGTTTTCCGAAGGAGCTTATTGATCCACGGATCGGATGCATCGGATTTTCCGCAAGTTTACGCCACCCATCGACGCGAATTCACGCGAGGAAGGGAATCTGGCACGCGAACGGCCGCCTCCTTCGAAACGGATTCGCGTCGCGCGGAATTAAGCCGGGACCATCAGCGAGATAGGATTTCGCGGAGCGAAATTTTCGCGCCAACGCTCGCTCGAGCATCGCCGCCCGCCCAGGTTCGGACAGATGCTCCTGTTTTCGTAACGAGTTCGCGTGACTCCTCCGCGGAAGTGTACCTGGTAGCGGAAATAATTACCCTTATTTATCTTGCAGTTACTTACGCGCAGGCGGTCCCCCAAGCAAATGCGTCTTCCTTCAAACTTTGCCGAAAATTGCAAAGCCAAGGGGAAACGAACGCGACGCTGCCGTTCCTCTGGGCGAGGAGCAGCCCAGAGCTTTACCGGAAACGGTGCCGAAAAAGCGAAACAGTCGGTCGGCTAATGTTTTTTTCCCGAGTTCGCAGCATAGGCAGAGGCCTCGAGTAATCGGTGAAGCGCGTTGCAACGCGTTCGGCCAACCGATCGGCTAACTCTTGCGACATCTTCGCCTCGGCACTAGGACATAAATTATTCATGCTCGTAAAAAAAACTCAACCTTGCGATTCTTCGCGAAATCCGCGCGGCAATAACGAGCCGGGCGCACCATAAATTTCCACCAAAATACCTTGACGTTGCCGCGAAATGCAGGTCATGGAAATTCGATTGGATAGGAAAAGATTAAATCTGTTGCGAAGCAAAGGTCGAGAGATTCGCGGCGAGCGGAGAACCACGCGAAGCGAAACGAAACGAAGCGAAGCGAAGTGAAGCCGCGCTGCATAGCCGAAGCTGTTGCAGCCGATGCAGGCGATGCAAGCGATGCAGGCGATCGCGTCGGAAAAAGAGCTAGAGAGGCGTGCAGGACGACGACGAGGAGTGAAGCGGGGATGGCAGGGGCAAAGGAAGGCAGAGGTAGAGAACGCGAGGCTCGCGAGGCGGCGGAACGGAGAAAGAGGAAACCGGAGAGAGATAAGAGGCGCGAAAGAGAGAGGGACGAATAGCGACGCAAATGAACGCTGCGGAGCAAGCGAGAGAAACGGAATGCAACTCGAACGAGAAACGAAGTGCAACGTCCGGTGGTGGGAGAGCTAGGAGACGGTAGTGGGGACGGCGCGCCGCTTTTGAAAAAACCGCAAAGCTTTAAGAAGGCGCGCGGTACCCCCCACCCTCGAGTACTACGCGAGCAACTAGCGGCAGACATAGACAAGCCTCGCGCTTACTATTCCTGCAAAATAGTTGCATCTACGTGGCCGAGCACGGCGCCGGAAAATCCTCGAGGAAATCCATATCCACGGTGAAAGTGTTCTCCGCGCCCCGAGGTCGGCCGGTTTCTACGGAAGGACGTTTTCCCGATTCGGCGATCGTTCCGCGCGGCGTCGCGATTCGCATCGTTCAGCCATCGTTCCCTATCGCCGTCGGAAAAACCAACGGCCAGCCAACGAGCCGTGTGCATCGTAGAAACCTGTGGACGGGGAAAATGCGACTGGGGAAAACGCGCTAGTCCATGGAGGAGCCACGAAACTGAGGGGTTGCGAGAAATTGCCAGCAGCCCGGCGAGCAGTTCTCGGCTAAACGGAATTTCGGAGATCGTGCAGCGCGATTCGATCCTCGAGTGCCGCTGGTCGGGAAATTTGTTTTCCCCTGGATTATTTAGCGGAGAGGTTTCCTCCGCGAAGAATCGCCGAGCAATTTTCGCGAACAATTCCCCGGATCGAACGACACGCGAACGAAACTGCGGGTAACGTCGGGGGAATGAATTTTACTGGAGGAACACTATCACCGGTGGTTGAGCTCGATCAAAAGCGCGAATTAAACGCGCCGCGTACTCGACGACGACGTCTACGCGGATTCCCCGTTGGTAATCCTGGATGCGCTTCCACGAGCGAACGGATTTCGCGGAGATTCGATTACCGTGTTTGAAATTGGGCACGCACCATCGGTACTCCGAAAACGGCAAGGAATTCGCCCCCTTATGGCCAGTCACCAGAAGGAAATTGAATTTGTCGCGTCACCAGGATTCAGGATACAGGATACAGGATACAGGGTACAGGATTCAGGATTCAGGATTCAGCATTCTCTCGGCGATCTCCGGCGCGTGGAGGATCGGTTGCGGAGAAATAGCTGCAACGCGGAATCGGGAACGTGTGTTTCGATGACGAAGTGCGCGTCGGTGGGCCGTGTCGATTCAAACGTGCAACTATTTTTTCCCCACCACCTGGCACCGCGAGATTTATTAGATTCGTGGTCGGCGAAGAAATTTCCCGCGTCGCGGCCCAAGTAGAGAGATTTATTGCCTGGTTGTGCACACGGCGATCGTTTAACGCGGCTGCATGATTTATCGCGAGAGCTTCGACTCCGTATTATAATTTTAAGGGTTGAAAGGGGCGGGCGGGCGCGTTCGATTGGCGGGTAATTTATTACGCGATGCAACTTCCTTGTTGCGGAGTTCTCGCCGAGCAGCGAGTGTCCAGAAATCGCAAACAGTTTTCCTATTCTTCTTCCAAGCTCCCGCTCGCGGCGACGCGACTTCGCTTCGCGGTATCTTCCAAAAGAGACGGCTTCTCCTTTGCCCGAGCGGAGCCCTTTAAAATCCAGGCCGCGTTGTTCGATCCCGATGATCGTATTCCGCTCGATATCGTTGGACGCGACGAGAAGCGACGCGAGTAGAGAAGCTAAAGTCCGATGATTCTCCGGAGTCGAAAGCTTGGAAAGCGGGGCGGCTTTATAAGCCCCGACGATCGTAAAATTATTCAACGGGCTGTGTCGGTTCACCGCGTAATCCGCAATTGCATTTAGACAGGTGGGCACGTTATGACACGGCGAGCCCGTAAACCGCTTACCCTGGTGGCGATACGCTCCCGGAGCACGTGGAAAATTGGATCGCGAGCGTACGTATGCGAGCATTGTTAACATAACTCGCACGTGTGTCACGCGCCTCGTGTATGTTGCGCACGTATCTTGCACGTACGTATCTCTCTGCAAGGTACATTGGCCGTCGGAGGCTCGCTACGTTCCACAGCTAGCACGCGTTTCCGTGGACACTCCCCTCGAAGCGAAGAAAATCCTTTTCAACGCTCCTCTCCTCTCCTCTCCTCCCCTTGCCACTAAACGCCGCCTGTTTTCTCGCCGTAGTCATTTGCATCGTTATTTTCAGTTCTATCGTGGATACCGAACAGCGTTAGGTTCGCACGTTTTCTCCGTTCCTTTCATTTCCTCCGGATAGTATTTCGAGATGTACGCCGCTCCGGTTTCTCTGCGCGCACCTCCGCACAGACGCGAGAAATCGTTTCCTTTGGAACGCGCCGGGATAAACAGGTCGAAAGGGTTTGGAAAAGTTCGACCGTGGGTATTCTTTAGGCGGAATCCTCCACTTTCGAGGTTGGTGAACCATGTCCTCGCATCATTTGCGAGATTAAAGTGCAGCCTCGAGCACCTAGCGTGGCGGGCTGTGCCTCCTCGCTTCTGCCTCTGCCTCTGCCTCTGCCTCAGCCGTGCACGTCCCGCAGATCTAATCTTTTATCGTGCCACGTCCCGAAATCTCGGTAATCGCGCCGATTCCACCGACACCCCGCCGTGCTTCGAAAACACCGAACCGTGACAGCTCGTCCGTCTCATCTCCAGTGCTCGTGCGTGAATTTTCTCCGCTTCCGCGTCGAGTGTTGCGTTCAAGATAATCGGACAAGTGCACCTCTTCGCTCGGCGATCGGGAAACTTGTGCGCGAAAAGTGCGACGCGAGTGAAAATAGTGAACGACGCGTTGGAAGTGAAAGGGGTGAAACGAAGGGGATTGGATAAAAAAAAAAATAAGAGAAGGCGAGGCTGGGGCATAGGTGAACGGACGATGTGCGCGCACGGGACGCTCGTATTCCTCGAGAATCCATTATATTACCCTTTCACGGCTGAAATATGGACAGAGGTAAGGCACTGCCGGAAAATAGGAAGTTTAAGGTGAAAGACGGAGGAGGAACGACCATAAACGGAGATGTATCATCGATTAGAAATGCTTTCGACGTCGCGGAAGAGCGCGGGGTGCAGTTTAACGCGTCGGATAGCGGCTTTCGTCTCCCTCCCGGGGAACGTTTGCGCGTTCAATATTGCAAATTAATGTTTTAAACGTTGAAGTAGGTCGAAGAAGAAAGAACGGCGGAGGGCTACTTGTGATTAAACTATCAAACGAAAAGTTAATGGGCTCCATGCATCAAGCGAGATATTGCCCGGCATGCTTAGGAAGATACTTTCATCTCGAATGATACGAATCTTGCCGATCTATCGCGAGTTCGTGAGCTTGGCTACGTTAATGCGAGCATAAATTCGCTCCGAGGATCCTTTAAAACGCTTCCCAAAATCCTCTAATATCTTCCTTGCAATGGAATATTCTTCTCTCTTCCGCTCTCTCGCGGTTTTCTTCTGTTAGGTCATCCCCGCAGCGATGTCGTTTGCTGGATTTCTTTAAACCGTTCGCCAAATCGCTCCTTAATCGGAACATCTTTGGGGGAGCAAGTCGAAGATCAATTGGGGTAGATTGCCTTGCTTAATTCGCGCAAAAGCGAACAGCGTAATGCGTTTTAACGCTAGAACTGTCCAAAGTGGTCAGAATGACTCCGCTTGCAATCTCTTGCAACGATTGATTATAATTCTTCGTAACGCAAAGGGGGATGAATCAAGATTTACTTCCATTGCGTTATATACATTTCGTATATCTATTACTTTACTTCCTTTTATATATGTGTTTCGATCATTTTGACGGGCTTGGGAGTTCCACCGTTAAACGGTTAAGCAAACGTAACCAGAGTTGTTTGAAGAAGAGGCGCACAAAATTTGCCAGAGAAATCGAAAGACGCGTAGAGGGCACGATGCTCGATGAATCGATATCGAGTAAAAGCAGATACAAGTATCGAGAGTTTGCACTTGCAATCGAGCGGAGAAACGACGCGACTGGTGAAACGACCAAATAGAATTGCTCGTAGATCGAATCGTTGCTTCTTAAAACGGTTGGCTAATTTTCGGTGCAAGTGGGGTAACTTTTAAGGGTAGCTTTCGAAAGCTTCGAATGTTAACGAGGGTGGAGCGAAAAGTCGAGAAATCCGAGGGAGAGGGGGGTGGATAGGAGTATCGCGTAATCGATTTCGGTTAGAAACGATGCTCGAATTTGCAGCATGCAAATCGAATGCAAGGCTGACCCGTAGGTAGTACGTGCCAGACGAGGACGCGGTGCTTCCGACCTCCCAGACCGACTGACACATTGGAGAAATCAGTGCACCGTAGACGGTAAACCCGTCGAGAGATCGCGGTTGCATCGATAACTATTCATAGCCTCAAGTTTCTCCTAGCCATTGTAATTACTGCGTAATGAACGGACTCGGATTACCGCGCGTTTGCAATTGTTCGTACGCTCACGAGGATCGGGGCATTAGCATGAATAATTTCCATCTCCTAAACCGACGCAAAAGCAAAAGGCAAACGGGCCACCCGACCAGACTCGCGCAATTTATTACGTTGCTGCATAATAAATGTCGCTTTTCGAGGACCACCCCGTGCGAGTTGCCTTAAAAGCATTCGACGCGTAATTTCTAACGCGACGCCGAAGATAACGATATGTCGATGCAAGTATCTTTTCCTTTAACCCTTAACTGCCGACATCGCGTCTAACACGCATGCCTTTAGCTTTTCCTCGTTTAATCCTTCGAGTGCCAAGCAATTTTAGGAGATCGACGCTTCTGTAAATTTATTTTACGGATGTCGCGAAGAGTTGCTTCACCTCTGAAATACAGCAGCTTGTATTTTCATTCGAATAGTTCACGTATTCTTCCACGTTGCTTGCATCTGCTACGCTTCTCAGCGAGCACAAATTTCACATGGATTCACGAATATCCAGAGTCCCCTGATTTGCGAAGAGTCGATCGAAAATATTTCTCCAGAGACGATATGTCTTCGACGCGACAGCTATTGCGCGACAAAGTAGTAGCGGGATGTTACGGGACAGACGGGATGCAGGTCGACGCATGGAAGCCCGGGGGTGCCCCTATTCTACGCGGCGCGGTCTAACCTCAGGTTCAACCTCGAGTTACAAAAAAGCCGAGATAGATAATGAGCGTGCAAGCCGGCTACTTAGTAACTCGAGCACCGGCGAGAGTTGCAGGCTGCAGAGCGCATAGAAAGAAGCGCGATGGATGCGCGCCGCCATCTGGCACGCATTGTCCGCGATTCTGTGGATCATCGTGCACGGGACGTGGTGCACTTTGTGCAAAAGCATCATTTTGCTATTCTTGAATGCCGCTCGTTACGGATCTGCGGTTGCAACCTCGTCTTCCATCGGTGAATTCGTTTGGCCGTTTGGACCGCGTACACGATTCCACTCACGATAATATATCGAAAGGAACGCGATGCGGTTTATCCCCGTGCCGTTGCTCCCTTGATTCTGTTCCCGTTCCACCCTTCCTTCGAGAGGGCGACGCTCGATCGTTTAGGGAAGAAACCCTTGGCCGGGAGAGTGGAGGCAAATATTGGCACGGCGCAACGACAAAGAAACTTCGACTGGGAGATGAGAAAAATCGCGGCCAACGGAGGAGCCGTGGCGAGGCGAGCAGTTGCACGCCAATGCAGCGGGTACCCTTATGCCCTACGGGTTTCCGCTGGGCGGGCAAACGGTGGCAAAAGGGGCGGACAAAGTGCTTCGCAGCCGGTGAACTTTTGCGGTCCGCCGTGGCCGCGTAATAAGAATCGAGCAGGCTGTCTTTTCGTTTCGCGTGCCGCGTTTCGCGTCTCGTTTAAAAGGGCTTCGGGGAACCGACCTCTTCCCTCTCCGAGATGCTCTTCTCGCCAGATTTTCTGGCAACTCGACTTTGCCCTCGTTCCCAGTCACCGCGATATCTCGCCTGGAAAATGCCGTCTCGTTAAATGCCCCGCGGCGAATCGAAGCCGCCGGTAAACTTGGCGCGAGATAAAAATTAATCGATCGTTTAATCGCGAGTGGACGTGGACGCGAACGCCGATAAAAATTCATACGTGTATCCACAGCCGAGTGGATCCGGTTCCTCGATCGTTCGACCGCCTTTGGAACTTCGCCGCCGACGAAAGTTGCAGAAATTTGTCCACGCGAAGAGAGTTACTCCAAGAGTAATCCGGTAACTCTCGCTTCGAATGCGCTTTTTCGCGTAGAGTTTCGCGCTCTTCCCGCTCTTACGCTGACGCGGCGTAATTTTGTTTCCTCGAAAAGCCACCCTCGTTTAAGCGAGACACCTCTTCTTAGCGGAGAAGCGTTCCTCTTTCCCTTTAGTAGCCCGCGGCGTCGTTCCCGTTGTTCGTCCAGGTGTGCTCGTAAAGCGTAGAACGCGAGGGAGAGCACACTGACGCAGCGAAAAAACGGCAATTTCCATTTCACCTGGTACACCGCATTTTCCTTGACCCCGACTGCTTAATACCGTGCGTCCGTCCGCGTTTGCGTCGCATGAAAAAGCGAGTATCCCTGGCGTTTGCTCGCAGCCTCGTTAGATTCTCGCGGCCCTTTTCTCTAACGCCTGAACACGGCTTCTTTAAGCTTGCGGCCTTCTTCCATCCGGAGCACTTTTGTCCGTAGAAATTGCGAGCAAAGACGAAGGTTCGCAGTTCCCGGTGGACCGAACCGGTTCAAAGGGAGCGAACGAGTGGCGCGAGAGTTCGGGAAACTTTACTCCTTGTCCCCGTGCAACGTGATTTCAATAAACAAGGCGACGCGACGCTGCGAAGCGCTATCGGTATCTCGGCGAAGCGGAAGAGAGGAAAATCTTTGAACTAGACGGGGTGAGAGGTGCGCGACGCTGCGAAAAACGAAGAGTCGCTTTGCATTCCGGTTGGCGAGCAGCGCGATTAAACGATGGCAAGCAGGTAAGCGAGACGCAGACCGACGGGAAAACTGCTCGCTTCACTCCGGCAACTCGTCTAAGCTCGGCGACTGCTATCGAGCACGCGTGAAATTAAAATCAGGTCACTGCCGCCAGAACCGCCGCTCTCTCGGTATTTTCAGCCCGACTTCAACGATCCTGCTTTATATACGTGTGCGATCGCTCACACTGGCTCGAGAGCGGTGCACCGTGTCACCGAACGCTCGATAAAATTAATGGATAGCTGTACGTATCGTAGGCCAACACTTTTTCGCGACGATCCACCCGGCTTAACGCCCGACACACCGCCCCAATCACTCCTACAACCGCTCTCGATATTTTACCCTTTCCCCCTAAAACAAAGTAACAAGCAAATTTCCATCGCAAATCCTTCGTCGTTTCAATCCATCTTCCAAAGATCGGCAATAATATTGCGCGGAACAGTAGCCTTTGAAATTTCTACGTAGGAAACGCTTGCGCGGTTGAATCTACACACCGCGTGCATCGCTTTCCCGATGAATCCCTTTCGCGAGCAAGGCCCTTTTGATCGCAGCCCCGCTTCGAAATAAAAAATCCATTTCGACCTTTCGGGCCAACGATTCCGTAAAAACGCGATCCCGGGCGCGTTTAGCGACGAGTCGAGATTTTATTTCATAAACCGTAGCTTTCTCTCTCGGCTGAAGGGGTTACTTTTCGAGGGCCATTGTCGGCTGCAAAAAAATCCCTTTGCTTCTATTGCAGCCCCTCGAGAATTACTCGCGGTCCAATTCCTCCTTTCCTCTGTTTTGTTAATTGACACTACGCCGCTTCTAATTTAAAAAATCCACAACTTAATATTCCACGATCCCCGCGCAGCTTCGGGGCTTCGACGTTTCAACCCCGTTGAATTCGCGAGGGCGCGCTCCGTCGGAGCTGTGTAAGGAGTAAAAAATACGGACGGACGGAGCGTCCGCGGGTATGAATGTTTGAAACGATGGAAGACGACGACGACGACGCGGCGGACGCGAAAAGTCATGGCGAAGGGCCGGGACGGTCGTAAAGTTGAAGCGAGCCGGGTGTTCGCGGACGCGCGCGAGGCCTCTGTGTGCCTGCGAGTCATTTGACCTACATTATTCGGGCTTAAAGTCGATGCAGGGACAGCGGGCGTTTGCAGTGGCCGCAAAGCGGTTGCAGCCGTTGCAACGAAGCAACACGTTTGCCGTTAAAATGCGAGCGTGCACCGGCAACGGGGCTGGGCGAGCTAGACGGGCGTAGAGAGCGTCGACGCGACGCAGCTCCGTAGATTTCGGCTCGGATCGCGCGCCGCGCCGCGCCGCTCCGCTCCGCTTTTGCATATTCGATCGATGTCCGATAGGAACTCGGCTCATTCCAAAGCAACGGCGCTCGTGTCAGCTGCAGTCGATAGATGGTGGCGCATTCCTCCCCGCTGCTCTACACGCCGTCCTTTCTCCGCTATCCACCCCATAGATTCACCCTCCGCCGCTTTTGCCTTCCACGTGCCCTGCCATCGGATGTTTCCCCTCGTAGAACCGTTTACGTCGAATTTTGCGATCCATGCGCTTTGACGTGGATGTAGATCGATGCACCAAGCTGGCTGGCCGTCGACGCCGCCGGAAGATTCGCCAGAATTCTTATTGCCGTCTCGACGATAACCGAGGCACGTTCGACGTCGAATTTTCACAGGTGTTTTAGCTATCGTAACGTATGCGGGCGAGAAGCACGCGGCTTGCGTAAAGCTGCGCGGTTCGACCTTTTAACCCTTTAGCTAGGGGCAGATTTTACTCGACGGGTACGAAGAGATCTTAAGATTGTTGAACCGCGTCGGATCGCGCGTGGTTAATCGACGGAAAGCACGAATAGGATACGCGAGACGCGAATTCGTCGAGCGTCTGTAGACGGCAGGAGTACCGAAAGAATTAAGATGGATTTACCTTGGCCAAGGACCAAGGTGGGAGTGTTTTCTTAGAGATACCAAGCCGCGAGCTAAATCGAGGATAATTGCGTGGCCGTGCAAACTTGGATGCATAATCGCGACGCTTCTTCGTTGGGTAAGTTTGGCGCACGTTTGTCCGGTGCGGAATAATAACGGGGAGAAAGCGGAGGGAATTGCACGGTTAGCCGTGGAAACGTTCCTTCTGGAACCTTTGCGCGTCTGGTGATTAATGAAAGAGCCGGAGCGAAAAATGAGATTTGGCGTGTCGGCGAAAATTTGCCCGGCCTGTCGCGTTTTCGATGCAAATAGGGGGTCAAAAAATTCTCTGGATGCTGTTGATGCCGCATAATGGAAAAACAGTGTACGGCTGCATTGTTGTGCCGTGTCACGTCCATCCATTGGACAACCGATTCGAGGGTGTGTCCATTATCTTTTTTCTTCCATCCGTTCTCCACCTACGACCAGACACCCATACACCCCCTTGCCCATCGTTATTTCCAGGCTGCCAGCATTTGGCAAAGCGTCGCGTGGGCTCGACGCTTTTCCTCCCGTTTCACGCGAAAATAACTCTCCCCGATTGCCGGACGAACCTCGACAAAGGAGCTAGAGCAAAATAAAGTAAAGTGAAATGGAAGTGAAATGGAAACCTTAAAACGTTGCGTAGGATGCTCGCGTGGCACGTAAACATCGCTGGGATGGCCGTCAAAAAGTTGGCAAAGAAAAACGAGCCCAAAGTCAGGGGGCGGGCCTAACGGAGAGATCCGGGACAATTGGAGCGCGAGAATTCCGTTTTCCACGCTCGAGAACGCGGCTTCGGCTTTAGAGCGGGCCGAGCGTTTTATTTATTCACGAGCCCCGTCGAAATTAGCATCGCGCGGTACCGAATTATCGACGGGAAATCGATTTCCGAAGACGTCAGGGACGCCTCTCGTCGAGTCGCGTGTTCACTGACCTAAACCCTGACAGATCGGATCCCTTGAAAGTTGCACGGGAAATATCCGATCCGAATGCCTGGCGACCGTTTAACGCGAACGATTCGCGTACGGAACGATTATATACTCACGTCTTGCGCAGACAGGATCCTCGTGGCGGACTGAATGGTGGTGCTTCCCGAGTGAGGTCGATGATGCAAGGATTCGGCGGTATTGTCTCGAGAATAGACACTCTTGTACCAGGGCAATCCACTCGAGCTGTCTCGTCTGTTCCGATATTTCCTCCACACGTGCCTGACAAACAGAACCAAACCCATCCTCTTACTACCTTTCCCCGTTCCGCGGCCGTCTAACTATTATACTCGCGTACTTCGTCTACTCCGTGATAAACGCGAATCTAAACTTCTACGCTTTGCATGCGCTTCGCGGATAACACGCGGACCATTCATCCGTAGTCAGAGGCGGATCTAGCTGTGGGTTAAATAGGCTATAGCCTAACGCGACAATTGTGCGAGAAAATCTACGCGTGGTATAAAACTTCAATTAATTTTACGGCTGATCGTCGTGCAAATATTGGACGAACGTTCACTGCTTCGTGCATAGTGTATTACTTTAACTGAAACGAATATTTAGTTGTGGGACGGTGAAAACTTTAATCCGCCTCTGTCCATAACGAATGTAGAATACGAAAGCTGGTCTGTTTGCCCCGGCTCAATGATCGAATTCATTCACTCGTTTCGGAACACGTTTGCGTTGGTCACCATTAGACTGCGGATGTTTATGCGTTTAGGAGAAATTTAAATACCCAAAGAAATACACCGTGCGAACAACGTGCAGAAATACGTAAAATATCTAGGATAGAACACGCGTTATAATACTTAGAAAATGAATCGAATCCCTGTTTAGCTTCCACTCCTTTATTTGCGAGCATGAAAGTACGAATTTGCGTAAACATCCGCAGTCTAGTTATTATCGCTTCGCTATGAATTAAGCAGCCGTGCAGCACGAGGAAATTAGAACAAGTACAACGTTTCCTATTCGTTTTAGAAAAATGCAAACAATCTTTGCGCGTTTCATTATATACGAATTATCGCGAAATGCGAGGGCAAAGCGTGAAGCATATAAATTCCGCTTCGGCGTAGAAAACTGCCGATGCTCGATTCAGCGGGGAACGTTAGTATTTAGACGAAATTTCAATTGCGAGGCCGGTTTGTTGGGCGGCTCGGCGAAAAAGGAGGAGTTCGCGGAGCTACAAAGGATAATTCCTGACGGGTGGCCTTCGAACCCGCGGAGCAGCGAGAAAATTGAAATAGTTAAAAATGAATCGCCCCTTTTGCACCTCGGGGTCGGCTTTTAATGAATCAGTGGCACACGGTCGTTTTAATTAGCAGTCATTTTTGCGCACGAACCGCCCGCCTACCTACGCGCGAGTTGACCTCGCGTACTCGTATAATCATTCCACGTTTGCACAGAACGCAGTAGTAATTATTTCAACAGGAATCTCGCAATTGTTCCAATATGCTAGCGTGTAATTTCGAGATCAACTACTCTCAATTACCGCAGCTTGCGAAATAATTTTCAATGCATTCGAGAGCAGTTGTGAACAACTATCGAATAAATTGTTCTCCTCCTTCTACCGAATCGAGCTGACATAATCCTCTTCTCGGTTGCTACAATTTCGTGCAACAACGCAGGATCACTTCAACCCCTCCTCGCTTGCGATGAAAATTTGCGAGTTACTGTTAAACGGCTCGGTTTTTATCGTAAAAACGGTAACGCTAACGGGACAGCGACTTGGAACGGCGTTAATTTTTCATCGGGTTCAGCAAAAATGAAATGCTGCACAAAGAGCGGGGAGCAAGCCGAAAGGGGGTGAGTTTGCGGAAGAAAATAAATGGAAAATTCTACGACAGGTAAGTGGAACATTCTCACAGTCCACAGGTAAAAATAAATGGAAATTTCATAGGATATTCAGAATGGTTCCATTAACCCCATTAATCCCACGGCGCCATCTTTAGCTGCAAATGTTTCCAGAAATGCTCGCTTTGGAACTTGTGCACCGCAGAGCTTTTTAAACGCAGCGATCTTTCAGCGATTCGCAACACACTTTCAGACGACAAACCCTCTATAAGCCCATGAAACTTAAAAGTTACATAACCAGTTACACGTTTAACTCTTTGCGCTACGAAGTCACCTCTCACGTGACGTTATTTCTTTTTCGTTTTTAAGTTTTTAGTTCTCTCCGGGGTGACATCTCTTGCAGTTAACAAAGCGAAGCCAGAAAAGTTAAATACGAGAGCAAACTGGGAAAACAATTGCAGGACAAATGGTTAAATTTGTTGAGTTCTATTTCACCTGCATTCTACTTTTTATTATCGTATTGCAATACCAAATATTTGTGCAGGAATTGCTGAGTCTTGGTGTTCAAATTGAAATGAAAATCGTGACATAATTGTAATTTCTTTCGCGGTAGAAAAAACAAATAGAATTCGGATTGTAGGCGGTTAAACGTTTCGGTGTTACTTTGAGAAGAGGAAAATTTGTCTTTGATTCTTTTCGCTTTGACGGGAATAAGAATTCAATTGACGCAAAGAAAAAGAACAAACTCGAGGCGAAACTTTTAAGGAAAGTCACGCGTGTCGCCGTGGCGGCGCCAACGGAGTGCAAAGGATTAAGGTAGGTATTAGGAGCCGCGACATTTCTCCTATCCGTTATAAAAATTTCATTTAAATGTCTGCGAAAATACGCTTACCCAAAAATCTTTTAATAACACCTTACATTGTGCCGTCTGTTTCACGCGTAATGGCCACTTCGCGCCGCTAAATGGGCGACTGATGGCGAGATTAAAAGGGTTAAGGATGGAGAGAAAAGTGCTCCCGATTCAGTTTGCTGCAAGCAAATGTTAGAAAACTCGGTTTGCTGCGAGCAAATGCTAGAAAATTCAGTTTGCCGCTAGCAGACGCTAGAGAACTCGCTTTTCTAGGAAAAACGAGCGATGCAAATCGGGTAACTCAGCCGCGTTACGATTATGTTTCAACAATGGAAGGATCCTTGCGTCGATTTCGCTGCCTAGTTACCGCGCATGCAAAAGCGTTGGGAGAGGAAGAATGACGCGGGTTCGGGTGTCGATACATCGCAAGGGATTAGATATTGGATGGTAGGCGAGGTGACACAATCGATCAGGTGGCGAATTTCCGGCGAAGGTAGGCGTTACAGAGGGAATGCTGGGTTCGACAGTGATCGAGTCGCGTGCGACGCGCACACCGACTTTGTCTTTAATCGACCCATTAATCAACGTCGAGGCTTTCGCTTTCGCGAGGCAACCGCGAGCCGCGTCTCGTCTTGTCCGCAGTTATAACGCGACTGTCGCTGTACCGTTAACTTATTCGCTGACTTAACGGTTTCCCTTGCTTCTCTTTGTGCGGTTAGATGCGGATCTCTCGTTTCTGTCCCTTAGATCCGCCGCGCCGCGTCGCGCGCACGCGATCGGACTGTCACAGGTTTAGAGATCGAGAAACGGTACGCACACGAGATGTAAGTAAGTACGTACGTACGGTCGCATCGTTGCGCAGGTGTACGCGCTGCCAAAAATGGGACAACCGAAAAATGTTCAAGGATAGACAGCTGCTCTTTCGAAGGGTGGACTCAATTAAAGCAACATTCGCCGTTACGCGGCGAAATTCATGCAACTTTGCGGGACATAAAGTAGCGCGAAAAATTGAAAAGGAAAGGCTCGGTGTACGCCTTCGTTCATAAATATTCGGACACCTAACAGTTGCTCGTGAAACGCGATAGGTGATACGGTTTATGTAATTTTAACTATCGAGCGCACAAATTAATTCGAAGCCTCTGTGTTGAAACTCCCACGGGTAAGTATTAAACCTTGCGATATCCTAAAGGCTTCAAGTTAATTTGTACGCCAAACAGTTCTACAACGTCGCGATGCAAAAATACGTATTAACCCCGCGTAACAAAATTTCCAGTTAGCTGAATCGATACACGTATTCTTATGTTGTCTAAAATCCCAAAGCAGATATAAAATGTCAAAGGTTTCAGCGACTTCTCGATCCGTTTCAGATTTGTTTAACCTCCTGCAAGTGTCCCGATACTTTTGAGCGGCAGTGTACAAAGAAAATAGCTGCCTCCTTTTACCTTTCAAGGCGGGATGGCAACCCCGTTCGCAGGAAATAAAATCTCGCGCGATAAGGCAGGAGAGGAAAGGGTTGTTAAAGGAAGGAGGCGAAAGTTTGCGGCACTTTTCTAGGCATACGTTCGATGCCGGCTATATTCTTCTTACCTGACGCCGAAGGCAATTCCCAGCGCGACGATCAACGGCAGCAACGTCGAGATACACGCTAGAAAAACTGTCTGTATATCTGAGAAACCGGCGAGTATACCTGCAAAAGGTGTACAAGTTAGTGGCGTTGAAAATCGTTCGCGAAATAGCGGCGGTACAATTTCATAGGTCGCAAAAACGAAGCGATTAAAGTTAAACGATACGTTTAGGACGTTTCACTCCGGCCGCAGTCATGGCCACTTCGATTTCGCCAATTAAAATACATGAACAATGCAAACGAGAGTAATGAACGGATGTGCGTGTTTCCCAAGCAGCGCGCGCAGCGCGCGAATTCTCTTAATTTCGACCGACACCGTCTCGAGGAGGTTGCAAGATGATATTAAACCGATCGATGGGCGAACATCCCTTTTCCCTATCCCTGTGTCGAGCTTCCGAGTAAACTTCGCGAAGCCGAAACAAAACCGAAGGTTACAACGGCAACCTTTGTCCCGAATCTGTCCGTTAACCTAAGCGAGGTTGCAACTTCGTCAACGATGCATCCCAGAGGGAGGAATCTATCGGGCATCTCGTTTCCATTGACCCCAAAAGCTACGATAAGAGGAGAACGGCGAAACTCGGGCGCACAATGAGCGAGTGTTTCGCGAGCAGGTTATCGCGAATGGCCGTCGACCAGGAGAAATGGATGAGCCGTTATTTCCGGAAGCTGGCTTCCCTTTACAGGAAGTCGCCCTGCCTGTGGAAGAAAGACACCCCGGATTATCTGGACAGCGAGCGCAGGCATCGCGCTTACGCTCGCATTCATCGAACGATGGATTTGCCCGGGGTGACGTTCGTCGAGATGGTGTTGAAGATTCGCGAGATGAGACGGTTGTACGTAAACGAGCTGAAAAAGCTGCTGGACGCCGAGTCGCGCGGCCATTTCTATCAGATTTCGCTAGCGTGGTTCTACGATTTGCATCGATTTCTCTACCCGTACCTGGATTACGACGAAGCGGTCGAGTTGCACGTTCGTATCGATAAACTAGTTACGCCATTAGCGTGGACGGTGCTCCAACGGTTTTGCCAATAACTTCGCTGTAGCTTCTCGTTACCGGCCTCCGATTGCAGATGTTTGCCGTGCAACCATTTTAATTCACCGATTACAACCGCGTGCCCGATAATCCCGCGTAAACGAAACTGATACACCAGCCCGTTTTCGTGAAAATCTCTGCTAAACCAGCCCGACCTGTCGCGTTTCCATTCGCCCGACGAATGCAAATTGAGATGGCGCTAAACTCTGCATTAACCCTACGACGATCTAAGGGGGTTGGAAGATTCAAGGTTTTGTCTAGAAGAGGGGTGTGCAAGAGCAGCAAAGTTGATCGCTGCTTGTTTAAAAATGCGAACACTATATTTTGGGGAAAAATAAGCAAACTTGGGCAGCTTGTACAAAAAGGGATACCGTGGCTCGGACGCGTGCTGCTATTTCGTTGATGGCGGTAGAAACGTTTTGTATACGCAAATTAATAGAAGACGGGAAGACGTTTCTACTAAACAGGGAAGGCGAAAGCACGTGCAAAAGTCTCGGATCCAGTATCTCGTTTTGCTAGATTATTCCGGTTTGTCCGAGTTTCCCCTAATTCGTTTGCTTAAATCTCTAAGCACAATTGAGACGCACTCCGGGAAGGGGTTCGCAAGGTAAAACGGTGAATCGAGTGAATTGCGTGGGGAATTCGCGCGTTACGCGAGTCAACAACAAATGCTATTCCAAATTTAATTAGTTTAGCATTGAAAGGAAAGTTTGGGGAAACGTAAATATCGCGTACGATCGAAGACAATTTACCGAAAAAGGGTCTATAGATCTACGGGGCCCCTTTTCTAGAAATCATCTCAACTACTATCTAGCTCAAACTCCGATTAATTATTGGTATATCACGGAAGCTAAAGATTCTTAATCCGCTATCGAGCGTCTCAGGGTTAAACGTGGTCTACGAAATCAGATCGCGTCTCGCGATGCCGTACTCGCAGGAGCAAAAAGATAGCAATATTTTTGAAACGAAAGTGGAAGCCCCTAAGCTGGAATGCCGAGGAGGTTTTGGCTTAGAGCCCCGCGCACAAAAGTAGCGCATAAACCGGCAGTCATAAATATTTCGAAATAGATTTCGTACTCGGCGCAATATCCACGCTATTATCCGACCGCCGTTAAATTTACGATTCGTCGTTCAATTTCCACAGAACGTCGTCGAAACGGCGGAGGAGACGAGGGAAAGGGAAGAATGGGAACCGCGACGACCCGCTTCCGTTTGCAGTTGCGTTCGATGCCCGATATCTTCGGGCAAAACTAGCGGCGGTGAAAATTCCTCGTCTTACAAGGGAGCACCGCGAGCTTTCCCTACCCTGAATTCGAGTAGCTCCCCTGGCATTTGCTTGGCGGAGGTCAAGATTCGCCCTCGAACTTGTCCCCGCTCCTGCAGCAGGATCACGGACGCGAGGAAACAGCTGGACAGATTTGTTCGCCGAGCGGCGATCAACGCTAGGTCGACTTCCTGCCACGAAAAGCTGCACCGGCACGGGGACACCACCGGGGAGGCATTAACGGGGACGCGACAGGTTGATCAATGATGCAGCCGCGACGAATTAACCCCTTCGGTTACGATTTAATGCGCAACTATTTCGAGGAACCTAATCTGATTTGCGGGTGGAATGGGAATTAAGGAATTTAGTCCGTCTCTAGGACGTATTCATAGAAGGAGGGGTTAATTGTATGCACTTTGTATAATTCCACGGCTGCGCATGTATATTGCATGAGACTTGTCACCGAAATAGGAAAAGTGTCACGAATTTACGATCGCCGGGCTACGAAGCGGCGCGTCATCGACCGAAAATACTTGCGACACCGATTCGGACCATTTCGAAGCATTCTCGATGATCGTCAAAAATTGCTTGAAGAGGTTGGACAGATCGCGCGCGTTCGAAACGCAGGCGGAGATTAGGCAAATTTTGAGAAACGCCACGACCAAGGGAAAGGTAAATGTTAGACTGCGGATTTTTATGCACTCACGGCAAATTGAACCACGGGAAAATATACGGGATGCGCGCGATACGCGAAAATATACGAAATACCCAAAGCAAAAACAAAAATTAACGACACCTAGATTATTACTCTTTTGCTCATCTAGAAAATGATAATCCCTGGTAGGGGATGCTTTTACCGTGAACCCTTTAATTGATGCTACAATTACGAAACGACGCTAATATTCGCTAGCTACTTGTTAAAGGAAAAAGCTCTAATTGGTACTTCTTTCGCCTAATTACCATTAGCATTTCGTAGATGCTACCAAAAGTCTAATTTTCCATGCGATCGGTTGAAAGCCAGCAAGTTTCCAATGATTTGCGAAGGGGAGTGTAATGGCCGAAGCTAATTTCCACTTGGATTCCACTTCTCTCTACCTTTAAAAATATGTATGAATCTGCATAAAAGTCCGCAGTCCAAAGTAATTATCGAAGCTCCAACAGGACCGCGTAAAAATGACCGTATTTCCATTCTATCGTCCGGTAGAACGACTCCCTGTAGAAATGCCTTTGAACGAATCGCCGGGCGTCCGGGGCGCTGCTTTCGCGAGGATTCGAGAAAGGTAAACGTAGCGTGCAAATGGTTGAAGAGGCACGGAGTTAAAAATGCTGCATTGTTTCGGATGCAGCGCGAAACGAAACGAAACGAAACGAAACGAAACGAAAGGTATTGGAAGAGGAAGACGTTTGATCGGCACCTCGGCTCGGTTTGCCGATGCGTAGCAGAGCAGGTAACTCTCATAAATATTGCAAAAACGAGTGGCGGTGCGAGTAGCTGGTAGCTCGCGAGGAGCATGAATATCTAACGACAAAAAGCTTCAATCGGAGACTGAATTTCGTCGTATATCACGGTTGTAGCTGGCGGATGGTATCGATCCGGTCGACTTTGGTAGACCGCAGCGGCGGCGTTACGATTAGTATTCAGCCGGTGTCGCAGTCGGCCGGTCGGACGAGGACAAAGATGGCAAGATTTGCACCGGCAAAACGGAGGTTGCGTGCCACGCAGCCTCTTCCCGATAACGGGCTATCCTTTGATCGAGAGCACTCCTGTAAAAAGTACGTGTCCCGCGCGTCCTTATTCGCGCCAACCCGAAACGCGATTAGACGAGATCGCGTTAATCCTCAAAGCGTTCCCTCGATTAAACGATTATCCGAAGCTTCGTCGAATCTCGCTCGCCATCGACAACGAATCGACTTGCATCGCTTTGCCGCGGATTAATTATTCGATCAAGAGAGGCTCGTCCAGCATTTTCATTCGAGTCTGGCAAAGTCGGTGCTGTTGCAAAGCGATCGATGAACTTTGAATCGTTCGATCCTTTAATTTCCTGCGAAACCCTTCGGGGATGTTCGATCGAGCTATTTTTCCCCGTGCAAAAGCAAATGGAGAAACGACGCGGTAATAAATTCCGAGAGCTGCGAGGATTAAGCGTTGCCGGAAACAGTTTCGCGCGCCCGTTGCTAGGGGCGAGAAACAAGGGGAGATGCTGGAAATCCGTGGCGAGTCTACCTCATACCTACCAACCGTCGCGTCGCCCACTCACGGAGAATATATTTTTTTTTTCTATTCGCGTTTAAGGGCTGAAGCGATGTCCCTTGTTAAGCCAATTCCCCAAATCCCCTTGATGCCCGATGAAACGCTGCACTCGAGTGGCCGACGCGAACAGCTTCCACCATCCAACGAAGCCAATAAATAGTTTCGAGTAGAAATCGAATCCTCTCGCCATCGTCCTCCGTTCCTCGCGTCGCGTACGCGTACGCTTCGAACGAGAAATCGAACGGCATCGACTCGGTTTCGCGTGGAACACGCCTAACTCGATGGAAGCTGCGGTTCGCCGCTAGTGGCAAACGTTGAAACTGTTTTCCAGCGAACAAAACGCCCCGCGTATCATCCCGGCAAGTGCGCGAGAATGCTATCGACCCTCTCCGGTGTCCGGTGTCCGGTGTCCGGTGTCGGGTGGACCGACCAGCCGCAACTGGAAATACAATTTTTATCGGAGCCAGGCGAGAAGGAAATCCGGCCGGCGTTGGCTGGGCCGGTTGAAAGGGATGGCCAACGAAACGAGCGACAGAGGTAAGAGCGGCGGAGACGACTATTGCAGGGGATGGAAACGAAACGAAGCGGAGACGCGGAGAAATAGCGGAGATGATTGGCAAGTGGCGTTTCCGGGCGAGAGCAGCCTAATGCAGTGCCATTAGGTTGGGCTTTGACCGGTGTAACGCGCATTAACCGTATTCACGGCCTCTTATTACTTACTGTGATCGAGCTCGTCGTGTTCCCCTAGGTAGCCGGTCGCGTTGTAGATGTGATGGTCGGGTTTAGCGGTGCTGGTGACCGCAGCTCCACCCGTTACTGTCGTGGACGGATTAGTTGGAATTGCTGTGCCAGCGCTAATCGCGGCTGCAACCGCGCTAGGCGGCGACGAGGATATCGTTGATATGAGATTCATGGTGCCGGCCGTCGAGTTCTCGACCTTCGTCGCGTTCAGCTCGCTCGTCATTGTTCTAGCCTGCGTATCTCACCCTATGCTCGCATATCGCTGGTCCTCGTAGAGGATTCGCGACTCGAATAACCGCACCTCGCCGTTATTATTCCAGGCTTATCGGAGGGGACGGTGCTAGTTCCGGGTCATCGATTCGCGTCGTTACGATTCGGTTCGATCCGATCCGATCCGATCCGATCCGATCGAACGGTCTATCGTCCGATGGAAACGACGGTCCAACGTCCAATTTGCAATTACTATTCAATTTAGACTTAAGCCGCGCTGATTAGATCCGCTGGTCGCGCGACAACCTCTTCGAATCGAGGATGCAAACGACCCCGGGGCCGAGTCGACGGACCTGAAATCGAGTTCCTTGCCGCGCAAATCCAAAGCTTCGTGCTTCGCATCTCTTCCGGCGGCTAATAGGCGAAACCGAAATGCACGATCCGAACACAATTAGCCCGAGCAACCCGATTCCAGTCACTCCTTAAAGACGACCGGTTAATTGGATTCACCCGCATCCCCGTCCGCCAATTAACGAGCCATCATTTGCGCCTCGGTACACGCGTGCAAACAATTCGAATCAACAACCTCCGCCTCCGACACGATCTACCGTTCGCGTGTGCCCCGCGTACCACGCGTACCTCGTGTTCCTGCTGTTGCCGCCGTTCCCCCTGTTCGTCGGAGAAACCACCGGGATATGATTATCGTAAACTAATTTCCAGTGGAAACGAACAAATCCACGGTAACCCCTGACCGGGATACCGTCGATGATTTCTCTCACCCCTAGCCGGCTCTCTCGCGAGTAGATTAAGCCCGGCTGAGCGAAGAAATCCACGCGAGGGGATGGGAATCTTGTTTGCCGTTGTCTACGTTGCGGAGCCCCCGTTGGTTGTAGCAGGCTGGCAGACGGGACGGGAAGGGAGGGAAGCCTCCTCAGTTCAATTTCACCGGCGTAAAAGACGATTCTGGTGGTGTTTGTTAGCTGGCAACCGAGTGTCGCTCATTCTCGCTGCTTTCCTCCCGAGAGAACCGCCTTCTGAAACAGAAAAAAGGAAGTCGCTGTAGTGGATTGCCCGTGTAATTTCATTTCCTGCCGGGGAATTCATCGACCGTTGTAAGATTACTCCCATCGCAGTTAGGAGGACGTTAAGGAGCGCGTTTGAAGGAATCGTGCAGCAGCTCGTCGCGCGATTCTCTCCGACCGTTTTCGCTTGCGGTTTACGGCTTTACGCGCCTCCGTCTTGGCGACTCGCTCGGTCATTACCATCGTTAAGTGCTCTATGCTCGAGAGAAATCTCTTTCAAGGTCATTTCACGTCGGTTCATCATCTTTAGTGTTTCCATGTCGCCTACGACCCCCTTTTTCACCGCTCGTAAACCTCCGTCGAGACATACTTTTCCACCCTTTCTACGTCATTACCAACGCCGCCCTCCTTTTCTTTTCCCTCCTTTTTTTTGCATCGCACGATAAATTTCAAACCACCGCTGCTACGTCCGAGGAAACGCGACCTCGTGAAATTCGCCCGCAACTATTATCCCGTTGCGAGCTGCTTCGAACAACGTTTTAATACTCCGCAATAAGAAACACCGGCCTGTCTATTTTCCGCCTTTCGTTCGCCCTCGCCTGTCGCCGATAAATTCTATCGCTTGCTGCTACGCTACGCATTACTTCGTCCCCGTCTAGTTTCGCCCTCCGAAATTTGTCTTTGTTCCCGTGACCCTTTCTCGACCCTCCGCTCGTCCCATTTCCGAGCTATCCATCCTCTTCGCGAAGGGTCTGGGAAACGCGGGCGCGACCATTGAAACTGTCGTGAATCGTGCGCGGGGATTCGGACAGGATGAAACTGATTTTCCCATTTCCACGGGACGACCGCCGACGCAGTTGACGCTGATTAGTAATAGATCTAGTTCGAATTCGAAGCAGCTACGGACAGGCAATTTCGGAGCAGGCCGTGGCAGTGTCACAACAGCAGTTTGCAACGCTAGCGTGCTCGATAATTAAACTTGCCCGATAGTTAGCGCGGCATTGTTCCGCTAACAGTTTTCCGGGCGCGCAGTAATTATTCATAAGCGTAAGTTCGTAATGAACGTGTGCACGCGCATTCCGCTGCATGCCTGAAATCCGCCTCGTCTCGCCTCGCCTCGCCTCGCCATACCGTGCCGCGGTGCAGTGCAGTGCAGCCAAACTCGGTGACCCGGCGTTTTCCAATTTTCCAACGTAGCTTCGCTTTTCCCACTGTCCTCGTTTCGAGTGTTCCGCGCACAAAAGTTGCCGCTAAAAAATTCCAACAGCAGCAGCAGTAGCAGCAGCATCAGCAGCTGGAGGACGGTGAAAAGGCGCGCAAGGTTCCTCAGAAAATCCGAACAAATTGGACTTCTTTGAATTAACGAAGGCTCGCAGAGCGAGCGGAAAGCTGTTGAAACGACGCACGATTTCGTTGGACATTTAATGTATCGATAATTGGCACTCGATGTCCGTGGCGGAACGTCGTTAACACAAGCCATCGGCAGTTCGAACACGACTTCGCATTAATTGGCACGGCGCATTGAAATTGCAACTGCACTGCGGTTGCCTCGAGGACACTCCTGCGAGTGCGGGGGCGTCGTCGCAGGATACAGCCACCCCTTGCACACCGTTCACATCGTATAATGAACTCCGACTCCGCGTTAACGTAACAAGCGACACCGAGCAAATTATTAATCCGATCGAAAAGCGATTCGAGCGAGCTCGCCCGATTGCCAGCAATTGCCACGGACCCGATTGCTTTTCCAACCGTCCCCTACCTTCCAACCTTTACTCTTCGCCCTTGCTCGCCTTTCTTTCTTGAAACGCCGCGCGTTCGTCGTGTTAAAGCTGATCGCGGATCAGGCGAATCGGGAAAACACGAATACAAATCGACGTTGGGGCGAAGAGAATGCCGCGAAAAATTTACGACGATGCTAACGTTGATTCACCCCGAGTAGAACTATTCCGAGCTTGAACCCAGCATTGCAAAGTTGCGGGACCTTTAACGCGCCGTCTCTCGAGCGAACAGGGTTTGCAAAACTATCCGCAGCGGTGGCAAATATCGTTGGCGAAGTATTCGCGAGCATCAGTGCGGACGCAGCATTGCTATTCCTATCGCTGGTGGCAGCCAGTAGCCGGCGCATACATTTGTGCAAGAAAAAGCGAAATATTCCCTTTGTCGCGGCCCAAAGGAAGCAAAAATTGCAACAGTTGCAGGGGAGAGTCGGTGCGGTGTAATCAAGGGAACGTCGCCTAGCTGGTCGCAATCAACGGTGAAATCGCAGGGCCACAGGAACGTAAGTGCCGGTGAGCCGAGATTTTAATGAAAATTTACATTCGCCGAGCCGCCGCCGCGCCGGTGTTCCCGGAATGTCTGTCAGAGTCGGTGCGTCGTGCATCTTCGCGAGAATATCAGCTTAACTCGGTCGCCGTGTGGGAAGAAGAAGAAGATTCGCGGAGAGGCGAGGCGAGGCGAGGCGAGGCACGCGTGCGTGTACCTACGACGAGTGCAAAGGCGGACGAGCGATCGGTTCGACCGGCATCTGGCCGTTACGGTGGTTTACTAATTCTTATATAACGCCAGGCTTTGCGAAGATCGCGGCGCGGCGGCGGGACGCGCGGCGATTTGCATAATCGAACTCGGCTGTGTTCGGTGTTTCGTGCCGCTAACTGCTGCGCCGGCTAAACGCACGTGCGGCATCTGCGGCGTTAATAAGAAACTTTCTCGACATTAATTCCGTTAGGTTCGTTAAACTGGCGCCGTGGCAGCGCCTTTCGTGGCATGTCTGTTTTAATGGCGAACTCGGAAATGGCTCGTGGCCGGAAACGGGCACGAGAGTCTAAGGGAACGCGAATTTCCACGGATACGCGCGGCGGCCTCGTTCGCTGCCTATTAGTTAATTAACCGGCTAATTAATTTCCCCGATGCCGGACAGGCCTATCGAACACCGCGAGCAATAAAATTCGCCGACGCGGCGCGGCGTGCAGCCGATCCCAAAGATCGCGAAACATTTTCGACTTTGATCTTCGATACTGGCCGAGCGGAGCGCGCTTTATAATTAACTTTTCCCGGCGTCCCTTTTGCATCTCGACTTTCAGCCAACGCTCGTTAGTGGACAGCGAAACGCCACTGACCTCGATTAACTATTTCCTTGCCCGATACCTATCGGCGAATCTATTTTTGCAAAGGAAAAGTCTTCCATGGAAAAAGGATCGCGTCTGCTCGATGGCTTTTGGGAAGCAACGGGATCGAAACGAGAGTCCAAAATGCTCTTTGGCGAGAGTTCACCGTCCAACGTTTCGAGAAAATCTATCGAAGCCGAGAAGAATTTCAAAACGCCACGAGTCCACTTTTGCACGTCGAGCTGCGTTCTCGCTTCGGCGAGGAACTTTTTCCTGCCTCTTGTCGCCGAACGTTCCAACGTGTTTCCAACGAATAGAAATTTGCTGAATTTTCCGCGTTCATGGGAAATTTCGATGAACCAAGAAGAGCTAGATCCGCGTAATACGTAAAAAATATACAAAACGTACAGAGCGATATACGTTTTAAAATACTTAAGGGGTGAAACAAATCTCTGCCTATGTTCGACCCTTTTAATTGCGTTCGCGAAACGACGAATTTGCATAAAGATCCACCGTCTGGTTAAAGAGCAAGGGGTTGACCAAGCGTTACGAAAAATGCGATTCAATTCGTCTCTGACAAAAGACAGAAACGGCGCCAACTTTTTCCCCGCAACCGATAATAACTTCGCTTATTCTTTTGGTCGTTTGCGCGCGAGGGGAGACTCTCTGTCGTCTAAACGAAGCAGCCCCAAAAGCCGGCGAATGCAAAGGACTAAATTGCCGCGCGGATGCTAAACTACGATGCGAGCTAATCGCTGGGAGATTGTCCGAAAGTCTGTGAATTATTAGGTAACAAGCCACGGGGGTTGTCGGAAATTAGTTGGCCGCAAATTGCTCTTCATTTTCGGACTCGCGTTTCCAACCACGGCCCTTATGCTGGCTCGAAAGTTTCCACGTCATTTGCTGGAACGGAATGGGGGTTAGTCGAAGCAAAAGGTAATACCCTGACTAGATGACGAGGGCCTTTGTTCACCGGTGACTTTCTCGATCCGCTGGGATCCGGATTCCTCTCCGCCTTGGACTTTCTTTCGGGATAATACCATTCGGAGAGGGCTATTCAGTCGGCAGATATGGCCGGTGCATTGGCTTTTCAGATTTACATGTTACGGATAAAAGGCATCAGCCAGAGGCAGCACGCTTGGCCGATTTATCGAGCCGAGCCGCCGACATCGAACGCTCCGCGGCGCTGCTTTTTCGGAAGCGTCGCGTTTCCTTTTTCTTTCGTCGCGTCGTCGGGGAGAAAAGCGATTCGCGTTTTCTCAATTGCGCCCCGCAAAGTTCCCTTGTCTCGTTTAACAGTCTATTCGGTTTGTTCGAGCTCGCCAACCGTAAGCGCAAGCCCGTGGATGGAGTTGAAAAAGAAGTCAACGAAATTGATTATTTTCCGGAGCCTTCGAACCTTCGAGCATCGATTTCTATGCCGCGTCGAGTTTTTCTTTTCTTCTTTTATATAAATGTACACGTGATTAAGTAGGGCACGCCGGCTGGAAATCCGCTGGGTAAAGGCAGCTTTTATCTCGGCCGTACGAGCGTAATTCTGGTTGCACCGGCCGAGTACAATGCGCCCGTTAAGTTAGTAATTAGAGCTATTAAACGGGCAAAGGTCGCCTAATTTAATTGGTCATTCATTATTTGGCGTGTATAGCTAGTGTGTATCGGTCGCGGTAAGGGGTTCATCAAAAATTTGTCGATTAATTAAACTCATCAGCCTTTGAATCGATCCTCGGAGCAACTTTGAACCGCTCGCGGATCAAACCTGCAAATTCCGAAACTGCATAATATCAAAGTGGCTTGCCGACGTAATATATATACGTATATGAATAGCGAATACAATTTTTTTTTCCGGCACACTGGAACTCATCCAGAAACGTTTAAAAGCGACGCGAGCTGTAATCTTCAAAGACATCTCTAATGATATTCGCAAGGGTCAAAAAAATTAGTGGAGAATTAAAGCGGATGGACGTAGAGAAAATTGAAGCGGCGAATTCGAAAGCTACGCAATCTACCCGCGAACGTTTCGAGGGAAACAGACTTCTCTTCGACTATCTTCTTTAATTCTCCGTTAATTTCAACGACTCTTCTGAGCATCGTTAGAAGCGTCTAACGCGTTGAGCGCCGCTTGGGTCACGGATGAGTCGCGTTAGACTTTCCGTTCGCATCGTTCCCTCTTGTTTTCATTTTTTCTCTCCCCCCCTAATACTCGCTTTTGTGGTCTCGCTAACATTGCGAGGCGGCCTCCAAACGTACGCAAAAACTAGACCCTTTATTTTTATGCGCTTCTTCGAGACTTGGAGGCTCGAAAAAGTGCAGAAGGCATACGGTCCACAAAATTATACGTAGCGTCCAAAGTATAACAGAAATCACTATTTGGATTTAGATTGATGTATTTTACGGATAAAAATAACTCTTGATATTGCGATATCGTAGTAGTAGAATAAAATGCGACGTCGAAATTAGATAATGAAAAACGACGGAAATAACTTAGAAGGGTGGATAGCGATAAACGCCTACAAATTTATTTAAGACGCTTCGAATTCGACGGATAAATGATTCAATCGGGATAAGAAGGTTCGCTGTGTAGCAGGATTCGTTTGCGGTTTTAAATAACCGATTCGTTGATACTTCGAGGGTGAAGCAACCCTCGATTTAAATCCTACTTCTTCGAACTTATTTATAAGCGTGTGCATTTGAATAAAAATCCACCGTCTAATAATAGCCACGGCAATACGAGTCACCGGAAGGACGTGTCTCGTAAATAGAAAGTATTATAAAAGCTGACAAGAAGCAATGAGAATCGGACGTGACACTCGACGCGATAAACATGGAACTTTACTCAACGTCGATACGGATAGGTTTCGGTGAACCGAAAGCTGAACATTTTTTCCGTTCAAAATAGTATTGCCTCGGTAGCAGAGTTCTCGAGTTTAGCGACAAATTTGAAACGGCTCGACAGCGGAGCCCTCGAGCGCAAAGGGTTGATACGTGGCAAAATATCGAACGCCACCCGATACTTTCGTGCCGCAACGAGACAAAGTTCGGCGAGCTCGATCGGTCAAACTTGCAACTTCCTCATAATGAATAGACCCGGACGAAATCTAACCATGGTTAGAGCAGCTAGTCAACTTTCGCCTCAGGTTGAACGATGGAAAGTTTCCACGAAAACGCTGTACCTTTAACGCACCGGCGATCACGCGAAACTTCCCCCCTTCCGGCGAAGTTTCCGCGCGTCTGAGCATCCACCGTTTATCGAATTTGATCGATCACCGTTGCATTTGTCTCGGGCATTAGCCACGCTTTATTCTGCCGCTGAACATATTCAGCAGGAATACTCGCCCGCGGTGATGCAACTGCGCTTGCAAAGCTGGAAAATTTTCCGGAGTAATATTCGAGCAGGATAGGTACCTCTTGGCCGGATTGGCATCGCCCGTGGGCGCGGAATCCTGTCGTTTCACCGTGACGCCGTGATTCATGGGTGTATTCGGTCAAAGGGCAAACGAACTGCTTACTGGAGCGAACATTTATGTAACCGTAACGCGGAGCTATCGCGGGCCCAGTCGAGGGACGCGGCGGAGCCTTCTGAATCGCCGAGGATCGATCGTTTCCTTGCTTTGCGCCCCTTTCCTTCCGCGCGAGCCGAAAAAATCGCTTCTGCGGCCTGTGGAAAAATTTGCCCGTGGCCTTTCCACGACGCGACGCGTCCGATTCGCCGGCATTCCGCCGAACTGGTTAAAGGGGCCGGGAAAATACGCCGTTCGCCCGAAACTAGTTAGATCGCTATCGAATTCCGTGTCACCGGCGCAACAATGCCGTAACGTTTGCCCCGTGGAACGACGATAAACGTTTTATGGACGAGCGAAAGAACGTTTCGGTTGGCAAACAGAGAAGAAGCGGAGCAGGCCGACAAAGAGCCAACGTATCGAATAGCGTTTCTCGCGAGAAAATGAGATTCCCGAGGCTTTTCTATGGCCCCGGTACAAACGCACCGCTTCCTCCATTTCCCTGGGCGCCTCTATGTTTTCCTAACATACCGTGAACAACGCAAGACAGCGAGCGTGTAAAACGCACACGCGCAGATGCGGGCACGTCTACCGAGCTGCAACTTGCCAATGGCAAGTCGAAACGCGCACGATTGCAGGGAATATCGATCATGGGATGCAGCGACAAGATTACAATGCAGTTCCATTTCGACGGCTTTACCAAACTTCGTCCGCTATAAATCCTTCGAAAATATATTCCCTTGTCGAAACACCGGCCGACCAGTCATCCCTGCGACTGTCGAACTCCATTGCTCTAGGTCGATCGAACCAGTCGTAGAATATTTTAATTAACCGACGAATAGCGTTACGATCCACGATTTCCTGCACTTATTCTTGAACTACCTGCTGCGATCCTCGAAATTATTCTACAAGTTGCCGAGTCGTCTATTTTTGGTTGAACGATCAAAAGTTGCCCGATGCAAACTCGGGTTAAAGAAATGGGAACGCGATCGAATTAAACATTAAGTGTACCACTATTTTTAAGTGGATCAATGAATTCGTTTTATCGAACGATAAACTTCCCCTCGAATAGGAGTTCATAGCTCGCTCGAGAAGAGCGTAGGTAGTACCAGCAATGAAATTTAAGATCAAGTATCTAATTTGATTAAAAGTAAACGTTAAACGTGAACAAAAGAAGTAGAATATTCATTGGCACACCTAACAGAATCCCGAAGAATGCAGCAAAGTTACGAGAATAAACGAAGCCATCGCAGCTTGTTGTGTCTCTACGTCGCGAGGCGAAAATCTGATCGAATGGAGTGGAATTCGGAAGAGATCGCAGCAGGATTAGACGCGGTCTATCGAGCATCGGGTGGAAAAGGGATGCAAAGGGCGTCCCTTTTGGCGAATCCACGCTGGACCGAGTTTCTTCTCGTCGAGAACTCTTTGCTCGATCGCTCGTTCGACCCTGAAGGGCCCACCGCGAACTCGTGTAACCGTGTACGTGTCGCGCCTAGCAAACGCGTTACCGAATCGATCACTCGACTCTCCCTATCGCGTCGTATCGCGCGTTCTTAGCAGCTGCGAAAGAATATTTCGCCTCGCAATATTTCCCGTGCATTCTAGCTGATCCCCTATCTCAACTGCTGTATCTACGTAGGGCTTCGAGAGATCCCGATGTCACTTAGCAGTGACGCAGCGCGTCGATACCGGCGGCCTCTTTCGATAACTCGATTAGCGCAAGTTCGCGGAGAAAGAGGAAGAGGAAGAGGAAGAGAGGACTCGCCTAGCATCGTGATTGATCCGCGAACGCGTCTGAAGCAATCAGGCCAGCAGCGAGACTAAACAAATTTGATCGCGAGCTAAGACCAATTAAACGGATCTAATGAGATCGGGCGGTGTATCGAATTATGGTTATCAGAGGAAAGCAAAGCTAATTGCTCGGATCCGCTGCAATGGAGAGGCAAAGAGAGGACGAGAGAATATTCGAGATAGAAATTAGTTTCGACTAATTTCACGCTATTTATCGGTTCGTATAATCCCGATATAATTATCCCGGGCAACGTATTCCGACGAGGTGGAGGTGAATTGAAACGCGAGCGACTCGTCAAGGCTACCCTTTTAAAACAGCCTTCGCGCTCCGCCGTTTCAATCTATGGGGAAATTTCTAGAAGATTCGTAGGAATTCCCTTGGCATTCCGCGCCGACATTCCGCAGTTTTGTACAGCTTTAAGAAGACCTCGTCGCGTCGTCGCCTAATGAAATGAAAGACACAGCGCGGTGCTTTGTGCTCGGCGAACGTTTCCTAGCGAACGATCCGACTGGCAGGCCGGGATACGGTTTCCGGTTTCGATTCTGAAACTAATGCGTTGCACGTGCTTCGCGCATTATCGGCTGGATCTCTCTGTTGGGAAATTCGTTAGCCGGCTCGATTTCGACGGAGACCTTTTGAAGGCGTAACCGTGGCAGCCGCTCGTTACGATAGCCTAGCCGCGGCGTTCCAGTTTCGCGTCCAGTTCGATATCGTTGATCGTCGGTACCGGTACTCTAGTTGGGCGCGCGGAGATCCACGCGTAGGCGGCTGAACAATATTTCACCGCAACCCTGCCCGCCCACGGCGCCTCAAAGAGGAATCGTCTCCGAGTCTGGCGCTATAGACGCGAGAGAAAAAAGGAAACGTCCGCAGCGTGCAAGGGGAAGCAAGTAACTATCGAGATAAGCACAAGCATCTTGAGGGGGGAAACTGTTTCGCCGGTGTCTTAGAGCCGGTGGCGTTAACAGAATTCTAGAAGCTGTTAGAGGTCCATTCAAGTGGCTGATGGGCTCCCATTGAATCGTAACCTCTTTAAAGACCCTGCAACCCGGTCCACCGGCGAGGATAAGGATCTCGCCGATAGCGGAGAGACGCGCGAATTTACGATAGCAACGCGAGCGAATCAACTGCGTAAGGGTATAATTAAACAGGTAACTCGGCGTGGCTTTGTCTTGGAGGCATTCGGGCAACGAACAGGGGAGAACTCGGGTTCGAAGCAAACGTCGCGGAACAGAGAGGGTTTGACACGGGATGTTAACACGTGTACCGTTTGCCAGACACGCCGACTAAGATTGCGGTGTGTGCACGCAGACCGCAAAGTGCACGCGGTGCACTGCGATGCAATGTTTCAGCTTAGACTTTGGGGAGCTGAGGCACCGTCGTCAACGGCGCGAGATATTTCAAGACAAAACCTGCGGGCGTTGAAAGATCCCGAGAAGAGAGCGTCGCCCCGTTTGCGTGAATATTGAAACACGCGCAATCGTTGCACCCGTGAATTTTTACGCGCCTATAAAGAATTCAGCTGGCGCTGAAAAATTGCCGGATGCGTGAAATATGCAGAAGAGATTACCGTTCAAGGGTCGAGGCGACGTCTATTTCTTCGCTAGGTACTCTTGGAAACGCGAATCGGCGCAAAAGTTCGCGGGTCGACGATCGCCCTCGGATATTAATATTAAAACGCATCGGAAGCGCGGCGAAACGGGAGACGAAGGCGAAAGAAGATAAAGTGTATTAATTAAATTAATACAGCGACACCGAAAGCGAAACGAGGCGACTCTCCGCGGCGTCTACGATCCCGTTCTATTACCAATTCAGTATTTTCCGGAAACCGTCAATCCCCGGCAGAGTTTAAGACGTTCCCCCTCCCCCACAGGCAGAAGTTTTCATTAATTACTCGAGCTGGTTAATTACGGAATTCCTTTCCGGTGTACATCAGCGCGGAGCATCTCCGGCGCGCGGTAACCCGTGAACCAGTCTGCCGAGATTTCCCCGGGACTAAATTTTTCCCGTCCGCTGACACCATTAAACACCGTGCAAATAAATCAGCCCGACCCGTAAATTTCCACGGTTTATCGCGTTCCTTTTTTACGCGGCGGTATTAAAACGGGACTCTCGACTATTTTTTCTTTTCCCTCTCCCCTCTCCGGTCGCGAGATCGCGCGGTTGCCGTAGAAAAAGCGTTTTCACCCGGCGGATTTCGAAATTTCCGCGTCCCCTTCTACTCGAGAAATACGCCAGCGAAGAGCGAAAGTGTCTCCTGGCCGTGGATGATGGTCGTTTTCGCGTGGGGTGCTGGCTCGTTCTCGCGACCAACGCCACGGAACGAATAATCCCGAAAAGAAACGGACGAGAGAACGTTAAACACGAGACGAGCACCCTGGAAATCATCGTACAGCGAGAAAGTGGTTAGAAGGGGTCAAGGGGTGCTCCACGCTTGTTCCAGTTAAGTCAAACTGCTGACTGCACCGGGTGACGATCCGACAGATGCTTCTGTACATCAAAAGCTCTCGTTTCCCCGGCGTCGTTTCACTCGCCGCTACCTCGTTTCCTCGTATCCGCTGCGCCGAGCGCGCCACCAAAGAAATCCGTCTCTGACTCGATCGAACGAGAAGCAGCGAGCAGGTACGCACCGTTTAAGGAACGTAAACCTTCCGGTGCACTCGAGGATGGCGAATGATAATAGAGAGGAAGCGCGGGTCAAGGAGCGCTCTCCTTTGAAGAGGCGAGTGTACGACTCGCCGCACGCCGAAACCGCCCCACCGATCCTGTTTCCTTGTTCGGCCTCCGACGCCAACTTACTCGCACCGAGTGCTCGATAATTCCCTGACCAACCTCTGTTTGCGCCACGCCTTGCTCGCGCTCCACCGGAATTAGCGCAACAATCTTGTAGTTGGCAATTTGGCTAACCGTTTCTTGACCTCGCGCTTCCAAAGGGACGCGTAGGTACGTAGCAGTAGTGCTCGATCGTGTCTGATCTCGACGCCGTCGATGATCAACGCGTGCTATTTCTCGACGGTTTCTCAAAGCTCAACAGAGATTAAGTTGCTCGAGACGTCCGGCGGCGTTCGGTTGGAGCCAGCGCAGAAATCATAATTGGTTCGACTAATTCGCGAAAAGCGGATGGGAATCCGCGGCGCGGCGGAAAACGGTTGAAAAGGAAAAGAGACGGAGGAAAGTTGAAGCAAATAGAAGAGAAGAGTAAGAGAGGGAGACGAGAGACAAGACAGGCTCGTTATTCTCCGCTGGAGACAGCCAACGAAATTCCTCGGGAACAGTTTCGCGTATTGTGCGGCCACAATGCGAGCCGACACCCAACGCGTAAAACCATTATTATTATTGGCGTTGCTGTTGTTCCATTTTGCTCTATTATGCCGCGCCGGTTCAGCTTGAAGAACCGTAAAACGAGAGAGACTCGCGCTGCGGTGCAGCGCAGAATAAATCCCGGCATAAATCTCCGAGCGGCTCTTACAATTGGGGAAATGTCGCTTGTTTAAAAGCGCGGCCGAATTATTTGTCGCTCGATCGCGTTCGAAAATCAGTCGCGGAACGATTCGAGCCGCGAGTCGTGTTCCCTATTCGGGTCGCCCATTCGCCCGGCAAATGAATGGCTGAAATATTCAAAGGTAATCGCCGCGCGTACGCCAGCCGTGCAGCTATTAACATGCGAAAATTTATCGCGATTCCAGCGGAGCCTCGATGCGTTAGACGCCGACCGATCGCTCTTACGCCTAAAACGTATGGCCCGCTCGTTTGTATTCCGTATCACCGAGCTAAGCGGGACCCCTCTCACCCTTCAACTTCCCAACAAACAAACAAACAAACAAACGAACAAACAAAAGACAAATGCGCGTTTCTCTGTGCCGGACAAAATTTCATTTCCAAGAGTCATTAGACCTGGGGATATTGGCACGAGCTGCTCTAACTACTTCGCAACTTTCCTCCACTCCGAGTTATAAATAAAGCGGTCGCATCGCCCGGAGAAACCGATCAATCAACGAGATTGCACGGCCAGTTATCGTTCGTTTAAAAAATTATTAGATTTTTCAGCGGCATGCCGATGAATAGCGAGAGCACGCGTTTATCTCGATGCACCTTCGCATGCAAATTCGCGCCCCTTAAAAATAAATGGAACCTCGATGTATAGAGAGAGAGACTCGTTTCATTCCCCAAGCGTTGTTACGCGTCCTTTGCTACGCTTCTGCACGCTCCGCGCGTTCCCTACCTTATTGCGCATTTAAATATCTAATAAACGCACAAAGATCCGCCGCTCAACGATCAAAAAGAAGCGGAGGAAAAAATGGTGCCGCTGTTCCGCGACGCGTACAACCGAATCCTGTGATTCCGCGTCTCACGGCGCAGGATATTCCTTTGCGTGGCACAGTCACGGGCAAGGTCTTTCCTTGCGAACGAAAATCGACTTAAACGCAGGCAGCGGTAATACATCAAAGGAAGGCGCGTGCATTTGCGTCTATTAGAGTGCTGACTCGGCGCGGCTGCCTCGCCTCAAATTCGTTGTTGCATAGTGGAATTATTCGCTTATCAAGTTGCGTGCCTTTGGTCTGACGGCTCGCGCGTCCCACATTCGACGGAAACGGCATTCGATTGGCGAACGAGCCTCGGCTATACGCGAATTCGCGTGTCTTTCGTCGGCCATCGAACGCGTGCGAGCGCGTCTCGCCGCGAACGAGACGCGGACGTTGGAAAATCAAGCGAACGAGTGATCATTCGAAACGAGTGACGAAGGGCTCGACGCGACATCGAGCATTCATCGATGCATCGTTTAATGGAACGATTGTGCGCCGCGGCTGGCTTTGGTCCGGTTAAATTCAACGGAAAATACCGCCGAATGGAAATTAATCGCGGCTCCGATATCTCGTTAACTTTCCTGCGTTTCGTACGCCGGCACAAAGCTTGTAATTTCCTGCCCCGCTACAGAGGAAAACGGCAGTGTATGCATCATTCGCGTAACAAAGTTCCGTTTGCGTTTCGAATGTAACGGGAACGTTGCGTGGTATTTGCCGAGCAACGGAAATGCGTGGCATTTTTCCAAAGACAGCGCGCGTTAATCGTTCCGTTCGTGCGAGATTATTCGGATTCGCCTCGGATTAAGTCGTCCCTTTTCTCGCGCGCCGGCTTTTCCGCGTGAAATCCGCCGAATGCAACGTGCCAAATCCGAACGAGACCGGACCTCGTATATCGGAGAAAAAGCGAACGCGAAAGCACGGCGTTCGGCAGAAATATAAAGGTTCGAAGAAGGTTAGCCATAAATCAAACGCGCATCGATATTGGCGTTCGCTTAATAAATGACCGGAGAAGGTGGAAAAAGGGGAGCGCAGTCGGCTCGCCTGTATTTCTAGCGTATCCGCGACAAGCTATAAACGATCCGCGCGAAAAATCAGTTATCGCGGATGTTGCTCGTTAATCGAGGCACGGTTGAAATATTCGACATCGCGTCAAAATACATTTTATCCCGATAGTTGCCCGACCGGCCGCGAAATTCGCTCTTAAAACAAAAAAAAACGATCCGAGAGGAAAAAATTTCGGAACAAGCGTCCGGGAAATTGACGCGAATAAAAAGCGTCGATCATCGATTATGCGTGGGTGCAAAGGTAGCAGAGGGTGTCGAAAGTTCTCCGAAAGGGGGGGGAAAAAAAAAACGGCCACTGAATAGCAAAGTAGTTGTAGGGCGCCGCGAGCAAACTCGTTTCAAACTCGTAAAATGATTTCCAGTCTAAGTTTGATACAATTTGCATGTGCAATATATTTCGGCGAGGCCCTCTCCCTTTCGTTGCCGCACAATAGCGGCCCCGTACATCTTGACTTCCGCTTTTAACTGCGACCACACCGCCGGTCTCTACGGCGACCGATTTTCCGACGATTAACTACATTACGCGTAATGACGGTGCAAGCAAGGGGTTCAAAGGGCGCTTTACGAGCCTAACCAGTGGCTAGAGCTGCGGAGAATGCGCTATTCTCTCCCGAGTACAATCGACAAAGCGGTTCTCGCGAAATTCACTACTCCATCTCGCAGAACTAGCCGACAATTAACAGCGCACAGGCGTTCCGTTTAAAAATCAATGACCGATCCTCTCCCTATTTGCCGTCGAATTGCGGCAGCCGCGCGATACCCGCGATCCACGAGCGTGCATAGATCGAACGTCGATAACCGAAAGAGCAGCCCAAAGAACAGCGGAGTGACGCGAGCCACGGGGATAACGCAGCGACGGAAAAAGCTCTACATACGTGTTTCCTTACCAAGTTACACGCGTCGGGACCTCCGCCGCGCGCACCATTGTCCTGCCAGTGGTCGTTGAATCACCTATTGCACGGTAACATACTTCGGAGCAACGATAAACGGCAATGTTACATGCCAGAGACGATCTTCCACTCGTCGCCCGACGATCTTCCGCAACTTTCTACACCGTTTCCTCACGGATTCGTGCGGCCAAGTTGAATGAAACGTTAACCGCGATGAAACATCTGGATCAGTACGCGACGACCGCAGGCGGACGTCGGGGTGGCGAGTATCGAAGAGCAGACACGACGAAGAAAACGCGGATAAAACGACACACCTCTGTGCCAGCGACGGCAGAGTTGATGCGGACCGCGGAAGGGAGGCTGCGAAACTGAGATGAAACCACGGCGCAACCCCGGTGCGCGCGCGCACCAAAACCACCCCCGGAATACACGGAAGCAGCCCGGCCAACCGAACACTACCCCTCGTCCCTCCCTACTTACTTCTCTCCAGGACTACCGCCGACGAGGACGACCATGCTCCTGCTTCCATTTTTCCTCTCTACCTCTTCCTTCTCCTTCTTCTTCTTCTTCTTCTTCTGCTTTGTCTTCGCTCCTGTCTTCTTCTTCTTCTTCTTTCGATCTTCCTAACATCCGACCGCGAAACATCCCCCGCACGTATCCAACTCTCGACGCTTTCACGTATACCGCTTTTCTCCCACCGTTAATCAATGTATCCCGGTGTGAGCTGTGCGACCGCATACTATATCGTTTCTTCGTTTGATTGCCGCGCTCACTCGATCGATCGATTGCCCGATTACCAAAGCGATCTAAAGGAGAGGAACGAGTGCAGGTTAATCGAGATCTCGCGGCGGAAACGTAGTCGTTAAATTAACCCTTTCGCCGAGGCGGTAGATGTTCGGAAATGTGCGCGTAATATGCGAGTTGTAAAGCAGACTATCGGCCGGATGTTTCGAATCGCTTTCCGGGTTACACTTTTTAGGGTAGACCCAGACGAATCGGATAGCGATAAAAATTTAGTGGCGAAATTAATTGACGGCCTGTTGGGTTAAGTGCACGAGGGATGAATCAATATGAACGATATAACGAGCTTTTTGATCGACGTTGCTAACGATAAAGCAAGGCGTCCGCAGTTTTTTTCCATAATTAATTTCTATGTTCCTTCGAGATAACTCAGGCACGCGATGTTGCGCGTCGCGTTTTCTAAATTTTGTATCCAATTTCTCGAATTACTGCCGCGGCAAAGTCATTGCTGTGTATCGGTTGACTTTTCCAATGTTTCGTTATAACGGTTTCGAGCTGGAAATTTTAATCCTTTGTGAAAGCCGTGCGTTAAATTAATTTGCAAACTAACAGGATTTTCCCGTACAAAAGTAAATTAAAACGTTCGTTTCTATGGCGATGTTACAAATATGGACTGAATTCATACTTTGATCCGCGTCGCTCTGCAATTCGATTCGCCTGGACTCATCTTACGATGTAACTCCGATAATATTCTCGTTAACCTTTAGAGAGCCGGCAAATGGCGAAACATAATCAGCACTTTTGATAGAAAAAAATCAATGCATTCGGATGCGAGCTACTCCGCGAATAAATCTCAGGGTGAATGGAGCCAATATATTGAATTTCCGGCGCTCCGAGGGTTAATTAAAAATTAATATTCCAGACCTCAGTAGCAATTTCCTTTGCGTTCATCGATTTTTAATTGGAGAACCTTCAAAGGAAGGCGCACTGCTAAATTCTCTCGCTCTTAAATTCTTACGTTCCCTGTGATGTATAGAGATTCCGAACCTTTGCCCTTAGAGTAGCTACCAGCCACCCCTTAACAGCGAGAGGGTTAATTCGACGTTGCGTAAACGTTTCTGCGCGGCAGTTTGTTAATCTCCTTGTGGCCGAAGAACTGAAGTCACCGAAGGGGGAGAGGATCGAAGGTTATCTGGGTGGAAATGAAATATTCGCGACGCGACTGGAACCGCGAACGTTCGCGCGTACAACTTAATTGGTCGGAAGCGGGATGGGTGGCCATAGAAAATGGGGAGGAAAAAAAAATAATACAACAAACTAGAGGCCTTTCGGGCCAGTGAAATTCACGCGCGTACAGTTCGCGTGGGTGAAGCTCAATGACTCATCGATAGAGCTCGAACAATGTTGCTCATTCCGACGACTTTAATTGGCAATTACGAAACCGTTGGTAAACTCGTGTTTTTTTTTAAATTCGGTTAATCGAATCGCGCGTTCATAGAGAGCCTTTGCCTACTTCCAATTACTCCCGATCCACTTGCGTTCCACGAATTCGCGTTAAATCGCCAACCGGCAGATACCGTGCATCGTTTCGTGGGAGAGAGAGAGAGAGAACGAGCGCGATCAGAAAGTTCTGGGGGCGCAACGTGCGCGCACACTTCGCTTTACGACGCGCGCAATTTTACCGCCGCAATTTTGGATGGCCGCGCAAACTGTAAAAATTTATCGACTCGCGGAAAAACGCGAACAAAGAGGCAAGGTTGTAAACAAGCGAAGGTGGGACGGCGAGCAAACTGAAAATGCAAACGAACGACTTCGCCGACAGCATTTTACGAGAATAAAACTTCATTTGCATACGGTAATTCATAGCCAACGTAGCTACGCACAATTAAACAATCCTCGCGCGGATAAAGTAGCCTTACATTTTATCGCAATTTAAGTGGAGCGCGGTGAAGTTTGAACGTTTGATGGAAAGGCGGGAAGGAGATAACAGGTACACAGGAAGGCTTCTCGGAGAGAGGAAACCCTGCTGGAGATGCCGGTGCCGGTGGAGCCGCGGCAGCAGGGATTCTTAATAAAAATGTACGGTCACGGAGTAGCCGTTGGTGGTAAAGATTGATGAGAATAGAAAAAGGAAGGGAGGGAATTTTACTTTCGTCGAATTTGCCAAAAATCAGTCGACGCGTTTAACCGACGCCTCGGTCGCAATACCAAACAGCCTGTGGTTTGCCATTAATTAACGAAGGGTCAGAAAGGGAAGGTGGGTGGGTTTAAACGAACGTACGCGTTGCTTTCAGGCGAAGATTAAAATTTAAGACGTCTCTCCGACCGCTCGTATACCTTTGTCGAGCTTTACGAGGGCTTCTCTCCCTCTCTCTCTCTCTATCTCGCTGTAATCATTATATACTTACGAGTCAACGAGAACACTCGCCGCTGCAAGCGTGAAAGCTGGCCCGTTGTCTGCGAGAATTAAGTTTCATCGACGAGCCGCTGCGCGGGCGGCAAAGCTCTATACGCCGGGGCTCTCGCCAATTAAACATCTTGCAAGGGAAACATTTATTCGACGGTGGCGAATGCGCGCGAAGCCGCGTCGCGTCTCGTCTCGTCTTCGCAAGCTCTTCGCTCTTCCGGAGCGTCGAGAGGTTGAAAATGTCGGCCAAGTGTCGTAATCGATGAACGTTAAACGCGATACGTTCGCCGAGGAGCCGCGTCGGCTGACGCGCTAAGATATCAACCGTATTTTCGCCGACAATTCGCAGAAGGAGTTCGCCTGGGGATAAAAAATTCATTCGGCCCGAAGCGAGCGGCGTGCGCTTCGGGGGGATCATTCTCGCGACGACGTTTCCACGCAGTTTCTTCCAATACTTTTGTCTGCCTCCGAGGAACCTGACAGGGCGTTGCCGTAATTACACAGCCTCCTATTCAGAGTTGCCTCGAGCGTATCCCAAGATGGCAATTCGTCTCCATTCTTCGACTCGGGGTCGTCCAACTTCCGTCGAGAGTCCAACGTGCTCCACGTCGGCGACTCCTCCCGGCTCATCATCTCGTCGAATTTATTTCTCTCCCTATTACGATCCACGCGCAGGCTAGAGCGTGCCGGTGAACTTCCTGAAATTGAAAAATCGATTGCTGTATTGTTTGCACCCCGTTACCGGCCTTCGTTCGTGAAAAAAAAAAGAACGAATCGCGTGCTCCGGGTAAATTGTAGCCACGTTTGTATTAAACGATCGGGTGCCTCGAATCGAGGCGAAAGCAAATAAACGGGTGCAGGGGAAAGCGGAATAAAATAATTGACTTTAAGAAGATTGATTGATAGAACGTTTGTCGTATAATGAAATATTTTTAACGCCCCCGAGACCGACGCGGCGGACTGGACCGCCGGGTGATTGACAAAGCTTTTTAATTTGCTCTCGAATTTCGGTCGAGAGAGTCGCTTTCCTGGAGAGGCGGACTATAGAACCAAGGATGTCTGAGGTATAAAACATCTGCCGGTTTTCACGATCCGATAAAAAGTCCACGGTTTCTATTATTATTTTATCGTAACCGTGGAAGTGTTGTCGACTACTTAGGAGAGCGTTGAGGAAGTACGCGTTAAGATGCACTCGAACGCAATAGCCAGGCTGTAAATGTTTATGCATTTATGGGAAATTTAAATGCGCAGAAATGTGTAAGGTACACGCAAGGCGTGTAAAATATTTATACCGAGGAAGGCATTCCGATATGTAATCTTGATGCGCTCTTCGAAATTCTATCAAACCCAACCACATTACGTTTTCGTTGGAAATGTTTTCGAATCGTAAGAAGAAGAGCGATCAACGAAAACCTTAGCAGGGTTAAGAGATGAAGCCACCCTCTATTTAGCTCCCAAGATAAAAATTCTTTTCAATGGGGGTTGATGGAATTATTTAAACATTTATTTAATTCTGCGTTATCCCGCCAAATTTTCGATACCGCTACGCGTTTAGATTGCTCCTGTTAACTTGGCAATAAACTTAAAGAGTCAAATAAATCGCGAACTAAATCTGAAAGTCTAAAGAGGTGGCGTAAAATAGTGAATTTGCATAAAGATGCGGGGTGAAATGGTAACCTTTAATAGCGTCCCATATCGGAGTGCGATATTTCCTGAATGTAAGGGTGCCGGCGATGGAATCGATGGAGGAGCTCCAGGAGGACACCGAGTGCGAATCCAAGATGTTGCAGGGACGTTGTCTCATCAACGCGTTGCGCCTCAAAGTGTCGTGCATCTCTTGCATCTCCTTTTCGAGCTGTTTCTGATGCTCCGCGATAATTCGCCGTTCACGAACTCCTGGCGCGAATCGCGGGGATGAATCCAAAGGATCCGACTCCGGTCTGAGACACGGACAAAGGCGAATCCATTACGGATCGAGGACCGACCAAAAGGAACCGTGCCCATTAACCGCTCTTCAAGAGCGACAATATTCTTCGAGGCGAAATCGTGGGATACCTTGGTCTGTAGATTTGTCTCGGCGAGCCGAGCGACGCGTCCGTGCAGAGAACTTTTCTGCAGCGACGGGAGGATTCCCTGGACTCGCGATGCACCATATCCAACACGACCACTTGCTCGTCTCGTGGCAAAAGAGCGGCGATTTCTTGCAGCACCTATAAAGGAAAACTTTGTCACGGCGCGAGACTCTGCAGCCGGCATATATTAATTCTAGCCCTAGATTACGACGATACTTCGCTGGGAATTACGCTACTGCGGAACTTTCGTAAAACTTGCTGCTCGAAGAAGATCCCGTGTAACTTACAGGAATAGTGTATTTTCATCGGCGTTTCAGGACAAATCTTTCGAACAGTTGCTGCTTCGAAAGAAGCACGGTTTAACGAAGGAGCATACCCAGATAAACGTAAACGTTACGCTTATTTTGAGATCGTAATGTTTACGACACTTGCGTAGGTAAGAATTAACTCTGATCGTCTACAGGATTTAATCCTTGCGTAGGAGTTAGGTCAATTTAAGCCAAATTTGTACGTTCCCGTGCAAGATCTTTGCAATATCCTTACAAGGGCTAACCCCTTAACGCAGGATATCTCGAGTAAGCTTAAACTACGATCCTTTGCACAATTGTACAATAGCATTATTAACCCATCGGTTCAAATTAAAGATCCTTACGCACGCGACGCGTATATCAAATTTCGTTTAGAATAGTTACAACGAAGTCTATCACGCGAAACGTGTACACTGTCGCATAGCGGCAGATGCACCAAAACATTGCATCGTCTCTGAAAGATTAATAGGCTGCGGACGTTAGGAGGTTAATGAGTTAAAGTAGCAACGCGACCATTCTTAAGCAGAAGAAATTATTCTGCTCTCTTCGAAACACGGTATTCACCGCGTGCAAAGAGTTCGGAGTCGTTAAACAAAAAGAATATTCTTTCTTAAATCCCCGGTGTCTGCCGGGAGGACGGAGCGTGCGTTTGCTCGGCGAGGGTTGAAGGAGAGGAAGTCTTGGTAGCGGCGCGTAAGACCGGGTTCGGCGGTAACAGGGATTAAACTTAGTTTCGAAGCGCAAAACGCATTTTCCATAAGCATAAGGGGCTGCCAGTGAATCGGGCTGTCGCTCTTTAAGTAGAAAGTTAGTTGGCACATGGAGGGCGGAGAATGGAGGATGGAGGGTTGGAGGATGGAAAACGGTGGATGGAGAGGAGGAACAGGAGCCAAGAGGTTCTCGGCGAGCGGAGCGCGCAAGGGCGCTTCGGCAAAGTAAATACGTGTCCACTTTTTTCCCTTTTTATTCGTCTTCAGTGGCTCTGGAAATACATACATCCGGAGTGCCAGCAACACGAGCGAGCCGCCTTGCCTTTTTATTCCGCCTTCGAGACAGTTTCGCGGACCCGGCTTCCAACGATTCCCGGCGAAATCGTCGGAAAATATGAAGAATCGTTCATGCTTCGAACGCGTAATCCAATCGCGAGAATCTCGCAAACAACCTCGCGATCTGCCAGCGGAATTCCGCCGAGTTTTATGCCGATTGATCGACGGCGACCAAACGCAATAAAAATTTTCTACGCGCGCCGAGGAAAATTCAGCCCGCGCCCAAGGAACTCGCGTTCGCAGAATCGAAACGTCGAAGAACAGCGAACATGGAGAGAGAGAGGGATAGAGGGATTTTCACGGTGAAACAAAACTGCACTCGAGAGGATTCGAAATCGACCCTCGTTGAAGAGCGTTACCGCATTCCCGAAAGGTTTTGCACACGCTGGCGGAAGCACGCGAAACCGGAAATTAGCTGAAATGGAAGCGGGCACCCCTCCGAGGTGCTCTCTTCGCCGCAGCCAATAAACAAACCGAAAAATACCCTCGCGCCCTTCCATTCTCTTCGATTGCCCCTCCGAGATGACAAAGTTACCTCGCCGTCGGATCTCTGCCAGCGTTTAAGTTTCATTCGCTTAGAAAAGTGGTCGGGAATTCCGCTAGACGAAGTTTCTTCGTTGAAACTTGTCGTTAGTATCCGCTGCGATAATAACGCGGCACTCGGTCCGTCCAAGAAATATCAGACGATCGGGGATGTATCGAAGCAAAATTATTATGAAACGAAACAATAAAAAGGTAGATTCTTCTCCGGGAAAGTCTGTTGCGGCGGACGAAAGATATGCCGGTTCGGAAACTTTGCAAAGCTTTGAGAGGAACGTTAGGTGGCGGTGGAGGAGAATAGGATCGAGCATCGTTTAGTCTGCTGAATGGAACGGCTCGGAACATCGATGGCTGGAAAGATGGGAACGTTAATCGGGTAAGCGGTAACCACCTCGGTACCTCCGCAGCAGAATTCCGTGCGCGACGAGGAAATCGGACAGGATTTTATTGATCTTACGCGGAAGTCTCATCGAATGCCACAGATGTGCCCACTCTTGGTGCTCAAATATCCGCCAAATTGTTCCAATGCCTTATCCTTCGAACGTCGTCGTCGTCGTCGCTCGAATCTTCGATTCGTTGCGCGGCTTCTTCGACAAACGTTGGAAAAATCCATTAAAAAGTTGGCGAGAAGATGAAAAAGAAGAAAAAGAGGAGGGAGGAGTTTTATTCAATGTATCTTTTGCTATGGTCGAGAAGATGCACGAGTTACTCGGTTGGTCTCGCGTTACTTCATCCGAAGAAAAGAGGATCGAAGCAGTTTCGCGGTGAATGGCGGTAGCGGATGAAAATAGGATCCCGGGGACGAATCTGTCGAAGAAATTCGTCGCTGTTGGTTTACGAATATCGACCAGGGATTGGACTAACGTCCGCCCATCTCGCCGGAGAACTCGCTGACACCTATTAGATCTGGTTTAACTGGATCCCCCGATCCCACGAATGCTGATACCTTTAAGGTCCTCCGGAGACTCGCTAACCTTTACGAAAGTTCCTTTGATCCCAAGGTGAAAGCTCTTCAGGAGGCAGAAGCAGAAGGAGCAGAACCAGCAGAACGAACGATATTCCTAAAGGGCAGTGAAAAAGTTTCGCTGTTCGTAAGTGCAGGATCGTGTCCTGTCGTTTGCATGACTCTCATTCATCCGTTCGTAACGGAGCCGAAGACCTTCCGTCTAATTATCCTCCGGGTTAGCCCAAAGTCCCCGCGGAATCTCGCGGAAAATTAGACTGTCGAAGGTGTATTAAATTGCCAGGCTTGATGGATCGATAGATCGCGAAGAAGCTTCGCCCGAGACTCCGCTTCGATTTATGCGCGTAATCCCGTTCCTTATCCAAACTTCTATCGCTTCTTTAATTTCCCTCCCCTCCCTGCTTCTCGTCAAAGCGTACTATTTTTCGTCGGATATTTTTATTGCGTTCTTCCTGTTTGCGCCATCGAGGAAAACACGAAGCTTCCGCGACTAGCGATGGAATCGAGTTAACGCGTTCGCTGCGGACCAAGGAATTTTCTTCGGTTACAAGCGACGTAAATTATTTTATCGAGCAAATCACTGTTGCGCTAAAATTGCTGGAACATTCTTTTATTCGAGAGATTCATCTATCTAGATTATTTACACCGCGTCTACTTTTATTAATGGTCGGAACAAATATTAATTATGAAACACGAAGCGGGTAAACATATCCGAATGTTTCACGATTCGATGTAAATATTTGCAACCCTTCGATTATTGTCGTCGAATAAAAATACCTACTAAAAATTACGCGTCTCGCTAATATATCGGTCCAAAAATTCCTTTCATCCTTGCTTGCAAAAATTGTCGCGTTCAGCGCAAAAAGAAAAAAAAAGTAGTTATTCTGGATAGCGCGAGACCGCAATATTGCCATAGCGTCGATGCCGTTTGCAAAATAAAGTACGCGGAATGCTGGGAGGCAGCGAGAGCAAGGATACTTTGCGACAAACTTCCGATATCGTTTGCGAGAGCGTCGTTGCCATCGCTAGCAGGACGAGCATCGTTGTGGCAACAGCCTTCTTGTCGTTATTACAGTAACACGATCCTTTGAAGTAACATCGCAGCCCGATTTTATGATCTCCCCGTAAACCGAGGTTTCACTTCGCAGTTTCTCGCCGCCGGCTTTCCCGAAGCATTAAACCGGATTTCAAACTGCCACTCGAAAATGCAAGAAAAACGGAAGTCGTTTTGACGCGTACTAAAAAGCGGGTCCCGCGTCGCGTCGGGAGAAAAAAAAGAAAAGCGAACGTCTTTTTAGCCGTCCCTTTGATTACGCCCGTTTCAAATTTAATCTCGAACACGGACATCCTGGGCGAACGCGTTTTTTCGCGCTGCTCCTTCTCTCGAGATTATTCCCCATGTTAATTAACGACCAGCCCGTCGCGCCGCGTACGATTCGTCTGAATAATTTCCCGATACTTTATACGAATTAAAAGGGCACAAGGCCGGAATTAAAGGATCCGCGATCCACGTACTTTTCTTTCCACAGTGACGTATTAATTTCTACGCTGCGCAAAATAATCGAGAAATCGCAACCCGGAACGAGTCTCATACCTCTATCTACTTTCCGCGAAAGAAATGACGTGCACTTGATAGATTAACCATTTGCACTCCGAATGCTTTATCAACTTTCTTTCCAATAATTTTTTATCACTACTTCGCTTGAAATATAGCACAAAAGACAGCTGACTGATAGGGACTCATATAAGCAATCTTTCTCTCACCGATTACGTCAAACTTAGCGTTAGAATTTTGTGGAACTTCGCTTCGTTTCTATTGAGAGATATAAGACACGTTTGAACCAGGAATTAAAAAATATCTAGTGTTAATTATCGTAAGGGTACAAAGGGTTTGAATACTATTTCTACGGTATTGTAAAAAAATATGTTGAGTTTAATCGAAGCGAAACGAAAACAACGGCAGCAATATCCTCGATTTACAGTAACCTAATTGTCTGGAGCGATGTAATAATTATAAATAACAGGTTACAATTATTCCGCGAGAGTGTTTACGCGTTTACGGGATATTTAAACGCGTAAAGTGTTATGAAATCCAAATGACGTGCAAACCCCCCCCCCCCAAAAAATGCAAAACAAAGAAGAGCAAAACAAATTAACCGGTCTATTCGATTCCCCGTTCCATCTGCAAAACATACGAATCCGCATAAACGTGCGGAATCCGGTGAGAAAAATATTAACAATCGGTTCGGTATCGCGGTCAGATGTTTCGCATCAAATTGAATGAAAAAAGATCTGATTTAATAAGCGCGCGCGTGTCCCATTAACGCTTATTTGCGCCTCGATTAAAAGTCAATTTATATTCGTCGGAGATTTATGCGAACGGAAAGAGAAACGCTACGCAGGCGGTGTCGGTCTCTTAACAGTGACGCATGAGCGACGTTTAATTCGCGTTGTCGAGGAAGAAGCCTCCCGTACGGAGGTAAACGTTCCTTCTCGCACGTGTAGTACGTACGCGGTATGCTCGCCTCCGCAGAAGCCAGGCGAAATCTTTTCCCCCCGCTTCGACGGTCGTAAACCGAGATTCGAGTTTGATTCGATCCTTGCTCGCGTTTAATTTTGCCACGCGTTAACGAGCGATTCGACGGCATTCCAGCGCGGCGACGAGAAGTTCGTAAAGAGCAGCGATTGCGAGCAGGGCGGGCTGGATGTAACGCGGTTATCGGAGTCGGTATTAAATCGACTGCGAGCCGATTACATAAGCGAAGGATAATGGGGTGCGGGTTAGGGAAGAAACGGATCGTCGGAAATGGCGCGACTCGAGCAGCCAACTTCTGCAGTTCCTTCGACATCCGCCTCGATATTATTGTCGTAGAATCTGGCTGTCGTTTCGACGTCGTCGGAACGCGTTCCCCTGGCGGACGCCCCCCCGTGAAATTACTGTCCTGGAATTGCCTCCGCGCGCCGGAAATCCGTGCTCGTCTAATCTAATGAAACTGCGCGAACTGTGTGTAATTAAGCTGCCTCGCGTCTGCTGCGCGCCGAATGAAAACCGAACCCGAAACTTCGAGCCGGGCGAACGACGCGACGGGACGCGAGGCAACAACCCGGTAACGCGAGTTTCATCGCGGAAATTACTTCGACAAATAATCGGCCATCGAACCCTCCACCGCGTCGACCAATGATATACTGGTCAAAACGCTCCAAATTCCCGCCCACCGCTGATTTACGCACGGATTTTCAAGGCGGACTCGCGACGTCTAGCATTTCCATCCCTCCGACGTCTACGAGTGACCTAAGTTTCTATCGGAGGGTTGTTTAACCCTTTCACTGCGAAACGCGTTCGCGTATACGTCCCGAGTAACTTTTGCGCGATACAACGGACGCTAATTTTCTAATTCGTCATCGTACGCAGATATTTAGAGGTTTACGGAAGATCGGGGCAAAGCGAGACCGAAAAAGTTTGGCGAAAGATATAGAATGCTTTCTTCGTTGGAAAGACACGGAACCGCATCTAAATTATAGCTTAGTATATTCTTTGTATAATTCCAAAGCACCGCATTTGAAAATACTGTGGAAATATTTTTAAAGGCACGTACAAGTGCGCCGCAGTCAAAGGGTTAATCTCTCGCGAATATAGAAACGAGTTGATTTCCTTAACTCTCGCGAGAATGAGCTAAATATATGATACAAGCGGACCGTGGATTTTTATGCAAATTGATATTTCTGCGGGAAAGATAAAGGAACGGGGAACTTAAACTGAAATGTATTTAGCGTTCCACCGCTCTCCTTGATTAACTCATTAAGGACCAACTTGTTTCAACGCGGCATTTCATTTGCAATTTTTTTTTCAAGCCAATTTAGATCTCCGAATCGCGTCCTTTATCAACGTATTTACGAAAGGAGGCACTTCACGGATCGGCAAATAATTCGTTTCGTTACAGTTTCCTCTTCCACGTAGGTTGTGCAATTTTACAAAGCTCGAAGAAGAAGCTCCAAGCAAAGTAACGCAACGTTAATCCTTAATGGATTAAAATACGGTCCTAATTCCCGATACTTCAAATGAAGATTTGTAACGCTGTTGTTACAAATTACAACTGTTTGTTACAAATCTGCAAGTGTCTACCACTTTTATCTTTTTCGATATAAGAAAATATACTTTAGTCGTCGGAAGCTCTAGGGTTAAGCTAAACAAAGACACTCTATGTTCCTCGCAGAGCTCCGTGAACGATCTGTTTGCACTTTTGGGCGTGCAACGTTCGCGTGAATATCCGCAGTTTAGATAGGGGGGATGAAAAGAATCGCGTGGGAGTTTTAGCCTCGGACTCACCCTAAACTTGCCCAGGGAGACGATGGCGGAGACGAGATCACCAGGACCTCGGTGTCGAGCTCGCGATCTGCTCATCCACGCGACGTACGTCAAAGGGCTGGCATCCCTCAGCTCCGTGTGTCCTGCAACCCCTAACGAAAATATTGATTTTGCGCCACGTTCCGGGTATACGTAAACGCTTCTGTGATCCGGTGACCAAACGTCGGGGATATGCACTAGAAATTTGCCTGCGTCACCGAATGGCGACGTTGATTTAAAACGCGAACCCCGGTCCCGCTCTTGCCGAGCAGCTTGCACGGTTGATCTATCGCCCGGCATTTTCAACTCGAATTTTACGTGCCCGCCACGTATGATATTCTCTCGCGACGTCAACGTAAATCTTTGTCTCTTCCGCGCGTTTAGTCTCGCACTCGACGACCGCCGTTGCTCTTCAATTTTTAATGCCGGCCAAGTTTATTCTATGCGCGATCGCGGCTAGACAGGGCCACCATCGGCGAAAGGATTTTACTCGATAGCCACTAAAGCCCCGTGAAAGGATATCCTTGCTGCGATTTCTTGTTCAACGCTCAAGTAACTTTAACGTAACCCAAACCTAACCCTTTCGCTCCAAACGTCTTAGTTTACTTGCTGGTATACTTTGCCAAAAATTATTTTACATATAATTGCGCGTAAATCCCCCGACTGAGAGATACGATCGTAACGCTAAAACGCGCAACAGCGGCGAATCTGTATGCCGAGTTCAGATGGCAAATGTACGCGTTTACAAATGAGCTAAATTGGTAAAGTAGGTCCGAATTAATCGGAGATACAGGAACGCGCGCGTCACGTCGAGAGCGAGTCAACTCGGTGGATGTCCCGAAGGTGTTAGCTCTGGCGTTTCGCGTACGATAATCGCTGTGACGTCGGTAATATGCAAATTTATTGGCATAAATTCCGCGGTCGCGGGTAAAAATAATCGCTACGCGAGCAACGCGTAAGTTCCGGAGCTCGTTTTAACTCGATAAGATTTACCTTGCTCGAGCAACGGCAATTCATCGGATGATGTAGGAGGAAAATTTCGGAGCAATCCCTTTTTTTTTCGCGTGGCTTGGCCGCGCGTATCGACTTTTTCAGTCGCCGGGCGTTCGCCGCGTGCTGCCGCTGGGAAATAATTAATTCCACTCGGTGTTATTAGTCGTAAGAACTTTGGACCGATGTTTTCGAACAACCGAAACTGCAAGTTTCCCCACGAAAACGGGAACTCTCGGATTGCCACTGCGAATCTAATTAATTCTCTAAACTCGAACACCCAACCGAAATACCTTATTACCGCGCGACAACTTTCCGCCGAGTAAAACGGAAGAGAGCAGCCCGCCAAGTTTCTTACGCGTTGCCCTAACTACTCCGCGCTCTCTAATTTATTAATTCCATAGAACCCGAACAGCCCGGCAATACTTTTCTCCCCCCCCCCCCCCCTCACCTTTGCCATCGTTCGAGGTTGCCTGCAATTCCAATAGTGAATCGAATAGCTCGCCGGCTCTGGAATTCGTCCTTCTCCTCCTCGCGATCGAGCTCACGCTTCTGGCCTTGCTCCACGTGGAAAACGAACTCAGCCCCTTGTTCTCCGTGAACGTCAGGTTGTACTTGATCGCTCTGTCATCGGGAAGAAAGATAAGGCGCAGAGAATTTCCCGAACGCTCGATCATCTTAGTCGTGTTCTCCGCCCAGCGCCAGCCCTTGGACAAGTTGTCCACGATCCCTTCGGCTGGAGACACTTCCTGGCTAATCACCGATTTGCAAAACGTCGACAATGCTTGCATCTCGGAAACGTAAACCTCCTGCCTCCTCTTCCAGGAAGCCGCGCGCCATCCGTTCTCGTGAAGACTGTTAAACAGATTGTTGAGATAGGGACGGAGAATAGGTTCCAGAATCTTGCGATCGTAATCCATGCCTTGAACAAGGAAACATTCTTAAAGCTGGAGAGGATCAATCGGCGTATACTCTCCAAGCGGATATTTTCGTACCGAAGTGCAGCCATCGGAGAAGAACTTTGGCCATTATTGGGTAAGCTTCCAAGTCGGTGTTGGCGGTCTCCCTGTCGCTTCTGACAACGTCGATCAAAAGTCCTACGGAATAATCGAAGTGGCTGGTCGAGTTGTAATTCCTTCGTTTCTTCCTGGATTCCTTGCCGCAATCGTGCACTCGCATCCTACGGTCGGCCATCGCGTGTATTTGGTCCCTGGCCTGGGTCAGCACCAGCTTCAAGAGGAACGCGAGATTCTCCACGGATTCCGTGGCACGGTAGGATAACTCCGGGAAATTCAAGTAAGAGCAGCTGTCCGAGTGGCCCTGGCAACGCGGAAAGCGATTCTTTTTCATTTCGGCAAGCTTGAACGAGGGAGCCGGTTGCCATCGTCGAGATTCTCTACCTGTAACGAAGCGTCCTTTGCTCGCAACGCTTGTTCCACAATCATACTAAAATATTCCAGCTGTCTCTGGCTATATCCATAGTCTTCAACGGGGCTTCCTCTAGGCAACGAAGTCACGATGTCTCGCCATCTGACAATCAGTTCGCTTTCCATAATGTCTACGGGTCTAGGTATACCCCGCGTCATGGAAAAGGAACGCGAATGGAGGGCTTCCAAGTACGACTGCAGCAGCCGGCAATCGGAGACGTACGAATCCTCGTGATGAACCGTTCCGCCTTCGAAATGCAACAATGCCCAATCTCAATAGCCCCCCGGATAGCTCTGATATTTTAACCCTTTCGCTGATTACTCTATATGTCGTACGGGCACGCCGAGAGGTATAAATTCTTAAGCTAGCGAGGATACGGGAGCAACGAAAATTATTCGGATTTTAAGTAACGGGTTTTACGACTGCTCGTGCTTCGCTAATTTGTAACGAAAGAGCACAGAATCCGTGTATCTATATTTAAGAGGTATTCGCGATTGCAGTGCGCTATCATTTTAACGAACTCCGAAAGCATGAAGAAAACGAAAGGGCTCTCCGCAGCCAGCTCGACGTTTGGAATTAATTCGAATTGCTCGCACCGATAATGTTTCGAGCATCTTAATTAAATCCGGCTGCGATTAAAATGGTAAATATGAAACGGCGAGCGTGTCGCGAATAAACGGACGGTCTGCAAGCGAAGCGCGATAAAAATGGCGACGCGATCGAAGTGTATCGCGGAACGGCTTATAGATGCATACAAATCGCAGATACACTCAACGCCCGCAATAATGCTACCCATCGTTATCGTCACCAATTAAGGATTTCCATGGAAACCAGACGATCGCACGCTCAACGTGTCGCCGAGATATTGATTGTCATATGAAAAATTGTGACAAAAAGGAGCCGAAGATTGGACGAAGAGAGGGAGAGAGAGAGAGAGAGAGAGAGGAAGGGAAAAAAAGAGAGGGAGAGAGCAGACGAAAACAACGCCGGCTCCGTTTTTCTAACACGCTTTTTTCACGCAAATTGAATTACCTCTCGCGCACTGCAGCATCACGTTGCAGCGTGGATGAAAGTAACACCTCAGGTTCTGGCACTTCAGAGCGGCAACTAACTCGTCCAACGTTAATAGAACATGACGCGAAAGGGTATCGGGCGCCCAACTCGTCAACGGATCCGGTCCTGCCCTTTCCAGGAACCACCGGTGCACGCTCCTCAAGATGTGCCTCGAAACTACTCGTAAACGATCCTGCGACGGAGGACCGCTTTTCCCTGATACCTGAAGAAATTTCATCCAAGTTTCGCGCGACCCACTGAAGTCTTCCCTTTCGAAAGAGGAAACGGGACGGTCTATTTTCAACCCCTTGCCCTACAATCCCGAGCCACATCCGTGCTGAATTCGTAGTCTAAGTGCATCAAAGAGGCACTTCGCATTTATCAGTCAACTCGATTTCAACTTTATATGCTGCTTCGGTGTACGAGATTCGAGACACAACATTTCCTTCAAATATTATTAACGGTTGGACTCGAATAGTACCAGAACTTCCAATTCAATTTACTCGATTCACCGCTTTGTCTTATGCTCCCATTTTCCAGAAAGCTCCTCGTCGATCGTTAAAGAAAACAATAGAAATGTTGTTCGCCCGAGTATTAAACCGAGCGAACGATTAATCCAACTATTTGCATCCAATAAAAAAAAATCAATTAGCAACGGGTTGTAGATTAATTCGGTAGCTGCGAATAAATTCTTGCCAAATGCGCAGCGGAAAAGCTATTTGCTAAACAGTGCGAAATGTAGCAGCATCTTCGGAATGGTAGCTTTTTAGGGGCAACGAAGGCTTTCCGTGTCGCGAGGCGGAGGCATTGGTAGCGGGTAAGAAAAGTCCGTGTCGGAGGAGAGATAGCTGGTGTCGTAGAAACAGGTCAAAGAAACGGAGAATAATAGTGCTTGAGAGAATACCTTGCAGAGTTACCTTCGACTTAATGGGCAAATTCAAAGAACATCCCTCGCGAAGTTCGTAGAGAATTTCCAGAAGCACGGACTCCGTCAGGGCTGGGACACTGTCAACGGCATAGTGTTGACTCATAATTTTCTCGGCTGCCGGAACGCGTACTCTCCAGAGAGTTGCTCGGTTCTCGCAACGCGCACCGGGATACGGACCAACGGCCACGGCATACATACCCTGCATCAGTGGCGACAAAAAAATCACGCGAAACAAACGAATCCGTCCACTTAGGCGGAAACGCGTGAATTCGCCGGCCAAAATGAAATATCCATGCCAGCGTTTCCCAATCTTTTTCGGTCGCGATTCCCTTTTACGATAGTTTAATCGTCCACGACCTCCCTCCCGCAAATCCACCCCCATTAAATTTAACGAGGCAAAGAAAGCACGTTGAAGTTAAGTATTTCACGATACAATCTTATCTAAATATTTAACCCCTTAACGCCAAAGTCCGTGTGTGACACGGCTTTAGTAGTCTTGCGTTTCTCTGTACAATTGCCATTAATAATTTACGTTTCTGTTTTACTGTTCCCTTACCCATGTTTACTTCGAATCTAAGAAATCGCAACCGCGCCAAAAAAAAAGGTTTCGCAAGGCCAGTGTGGATGGGAACCGATGCTCCGTGGAAAACTCGTGCAAAATTGTCGACGTGTGTACTTGGAAAAACTCATTTGCCTTTGCTTTTCCATTAACGCATCAATCGCATAAAGTGACGAGAGCAAACGAGCTAATTCGTTTAAATGGCCGCTGATTCTGTTACGTTCGCGGAATTAAAAGGGATATTCGTAGCGAAACGATACGGCGGCAATCTCTCGTTCGTTAATTTAATTTGTCAGCGAGTAGAATTGCTAATGACTCCAACCAACCAAGAATTTACTTTGCAGACGTCATGCAAATGGACGTTCCGAGCGATTCCTGTTTACACGAAACGAGCGCGTATCGCGCGGTGCACGCGAATCGATGGATCGCTCGAATGAGAGTTGAAATGATAAAAGAACCCTGCTATCTCTTACCGGAGAATCCAATACTTATCCGGAGGAGATGGGACGTACGATGAAAAGTGTGAAACAGAATTTTGCGAGAGCTCTCGAGACTTTTTGCGAGGAAGGCGTCGAACGCTGCATATTGGGAACAAGCACGCTTCAAGCGCCTCGCTCGAGAAAAGCTGCGTTTACCGTGCCGAGTTTCCCAATGACGGAAAATGCACGCTTTACAACCACTTCCCCCTTTTTTATTAATCATTTACCCGCCAACGATACAATGGGAATAATCGATGCTCTAATTGCATAACGCATGCGTAAAACGCCGCTCGATAAAGTTCTCTTCCCGATACTTTTCTATTTGCAAACCGAAACGAAATACAAATATTGAACGCCGACGAGGAATCCCAACAATTTACACGACCAATCAGCGCCAAAAATGTATTCCAAACACATGGAAATTGACGCGCGATAATATTTCCCTTTCCCCGTACACTTACGCTTTGCGCTGCGGTGTAATGAAGAAGAGCATCGCAGTGATAAAGAGGGACGCGTTTCGGATAGTCGGCCAAGCTGGGCCACGAGGATATTCCGATACCGATTAGCAGTCTGACCTCGACTTCGCGAGCTTTAAATTCTTCCAAACCGATTCTGAGAAGGATTCCGCCGGTGTCTTCGATCATGGCCACTCGATGATTCCTCGGTTCCGGTAATGGTCCGTCGGAAACGGCTGCGAACAATCACGCGATTGCGTTGTTATTCAACGGGGGTTGTTAAAAATCGCGTCGTTAACCACAACTGTTGTTTGGCGCGTGAAGCGGCCCGGCTTGATTTACAAGATGCTCCTTAATACAGTTGCGCAGAGGCAGGGCATACTCGGTGGGCGCTCGTTATTCTAAATCCCCTACAGCCCCGCGTCGCTGTACGGCTCGCTCGAGCGACGCGCCGTATCGCAAGGGTCTCCCCCTTGATCGGCTTAGCCTGCCAGGTGTCGTTTGGCTCGAACTTTTTAACTTTTTAGCGATCCGTGTAGGTGTTATACCGATCTCAGATTTGGAAAAGCCCTCAAGCGTGAAGTATCATTGATCGAGTTTGATGTACCCTCAAAGGGAAGCGACTCGTTTAGTCAACCCTGGACGTCGCCGAGCGCCGCTCAGAGTTGTCCAGCGGGGACCACGCGGAGGTAGAGTCTTTCTGAGGTAGAGCTCAGGCTTTGCCGTCGCCGTTACACCCCACGACCACGGTGCACCACCTACCTTGGTCTTCGGGACTCTAGCAGTTGAATTTCGAAGACCGTCAGAGCTACGAGATCTCTTGGTTTAGCGACAAAACGCAATGTTGCCGTTTCAGATCGCGCTACCCGAATTAGCAAACACGTCTTATCGACGATACTTTTTCAATTACTGACGATACGTTTTCAATTATTCGTATTACTTTTGGTATTATTGGCAATACGAAATCCCCTAGAGTCGTTATTAAGCAACTTTGCTCGAGCGTCTTGCGGTGATTTATCGAACGCCCGGTATATCGAATTACCAAGTTGCCTCGAGCGCCGCTTATTTAGCGGGAAGAGAGAACAACGGGCAGAGATGAACAAAGACGAAGGGGAAGCTGGGAGAATGGCAAGAGGACAGGTAGAAGAAAGTTTGGGAACACGCGTGAAAGCGGCGAACGATGGCTGATAAGAAGCGCGGAATGTACGAAGCGAGGAATCGGGGTGGATGATAATGAGGCGGCCAACACTTCATTCTTGTTTACGATTCCTCAACGAGTGGCTTTTGTTGGGCGCCAGGAGATAAACGCGGTAATATTTCAAGACGGAACAAGCCTCAAAACTTGAACGTTATCCGTGGCAGGAATTTATCGCGCAATTTTATCGCCCTTAATTAACGACGGTGTTTAAATTTCCCGATAATTTAAGAACGCTACCTGGCCCGTAAAATATCCTACAATGGTCCGGTTGCTTCAGTATTTTGTCCAGAACGTCCGCGTCCACCACTTGCCCAGGAGTCACGCAAATTTTCTCGTCTCCCAAACCCTCGGAACCTGAAACACACGCTCGACGCGTTCGTCTCTTTTCAATCTGTTCCCAAAATTCGAGATTCGGATTCCCGTGCCGGAAGCAATTGCACGGACCGCGTATCGCCTTCAAAATTAGATAGATCAATGCTTTCCAAACTTTCAAAGCCCTCGGCCGCACATTTACAGGCGGTAATTTTTCGCGATCCACTCGTCTATAAAATGATACGAATTTTAAAAGAACGGTGGATCGCACCCGACAATTTTCAGTAGGTAAAAATCATCTAGCGAACACGCTAGCTGAAGGAAATTAAGAAACAGAGCAATCGTTTGTATATTTCTGTGCATATTGAACCATTGAGGTAAAATTATACCAGACTGCAGATTTTTATGCGGATCCGTACGTTTGAAAACGCGACCATAGGAATGCAACTTAAATAGAAATTAGTTTCGTCCTGTAATTGTAGCAACGCGTGCTTCGTTTTGAGTACGTTATATATTTTCGCGTGTCATATGCATGCCGCGCTTCTTTCGCGAAGGTAAATTTTCCGCAAATACGTGGAAATCCGCTGACTAATCTTCCCATGCGAAATACCTCGTTTAATAGCCGTGGCCAACAAATTTGCTAATTTAGCTTTTACAAGGTCCCTCCTCAATCTGCCAGCAGCGTCCATATACTCTCGCCAGACTTCCGCTCCGACGCCGAGCATCTTCAGTCGAATAAACCCCGGCAGGGAGGTATCTTCCTCCACGCATACCCTCGAGATTCCCACCTCGTGGTTTACCCTCGGAGTCGACAGCGCGTCTATCCGCAGCAGATACTCGAACCTAAGTTGCTGGGGACCAAACAGACCGAATCTAACTCGAACATACCGGTGTCTCCTCTTCGCAGCATCTTTTCAAACTTCCAACCTCCAACCGAGTTATTTTGCACCTGCAGCGATTCCGGTCTTCGAAATCCCTTTACCTTTATTCGCCGGGGCTCGTTCAACGAAACGAGAAACATACAGGAGAATCTCTCGTCCAAGTTACCGGCGCCCAGCATCAAACGTTGGACCAATCTCTCGACGGTGGCTTCGATCGCGGAAACGGTAGAGGAATCTGCAACAAAACCCATTCGCTTGATCTTTTCCGCTGCAAAAAACTGCAACGCAGCTTCCAATTCGCTTCCGAATCCGATATTCTTGTTGCTCCCGATGCTGCTTCCACGGGCGTAATCCCTTGCACGGTTCGCCGAATCGAAGCGCAAGATTTATCGGGAAGCTGGTTAAACATTCACCGTTCTGAGCCTCGTCCACCAGTTTGCGGAAGTACGTGTTCAGGTTGTACAGCTGACCCTTGGTAAAAGCGAGCTTCGTGGCCATTAATCGGGTGCTGCCCTTCTTGCACGATGCTCCGCTAGGTGTGCAGCCCATTCTTTTCCAACAACAGAGACAAATCAAAACTGTGTGCCGTGCAGGATTCCGTGAAAATTGCGATACAGCGAAGCGACGCAGAGAATTACGCTACGCAAGGCAATCGACGTTTTCTAATCGAAAAGGAACAACTCTAAATGATCCCTTTTTTCGAGCAGGAGTGACGCAATTGACGCGAAACTCGGCGGAAATTAAGACCGCGCTACGCAGATTTCTACTCGTTACCAATTTATTAATATTACGTTTCCTGTACATTTTATTGTTCATTGCGTTGTATCATCTTTCGTCCCATTCCTTTATATTTTCGCCTATCGATGTTCACGTTAAGCGCGCGACCCCTGCTACTATTGCATTGATATCAGTTTATTTCGTCTTATTTCTCTGCGATTAACCCTCGAGTACCTTTGCAAGGTAAAACGTATCGGATTTTTATTTTCCCCAAAACGGTTGCTTGTAAATTTAAATACCCGCGAGTTTCGAATGAGATGGAAATCTACCCTACGAAGCCACTTACGTAACTACGTACAACGAATTCGCTCGAGTATTAAGAGAGCTGCGGTCCTTTGACTCGACGAATAAATAAATAATTCGTTTCGCGAATGAATGAGAGCCGTGACAGAAATGAGAGAGGTAAAGGGACGCAACGATGCGACAAATCGATCGTCAGAATCGATGTTTCGAAGGTTTCGCACGAAACGCTGGTAAATCACACCGCTTTTGCCGCGCATAACTTGCCGCTAAGCAGTCGGATAGTCAGAAACTGTTTCGAAACGGTTTAAGGAATTCCAGGAGGATGTGCATTCCCCGCTTTCTCGACGGATTCCGCGCGTACGTCTCTGTCAGCTCTGTGCACAGCTTCGCGTTCATTTATCCTGACACTACCCCCTTTTTTCGACGTCCCACTTGAATCTTGTTTCACTACCTTCTAAAAGTCGCCGATGAATGGCTCCAATAAATATTAACTGGCAAATAAGGGCGCGCGAAACACGACGAACCGCTAGAAGCTAGCGGGGCGAAGCACACGGCTTGCAGTTTCACGGCTTGCAGTTTCACGGCTGGCGCTACGGATGGAATTTTTGTTTTTTTTGCGCCGCGAGGTGAAAAAGGCTCGGTTCGATTTACTTTGAACAGGAAGCTGCGAAACGGCGACGAAGTTGCAGGCACAAATCCACGGCAAACACTGAACGTACGCTATATCACGAAGCAAAGCTACCGAGTGACGTTTCCATCCCATCCGGAAAGATATTGACACTCCGCCATCGTGGCCACGCGAACGAGCCGATGCCAATTATTATTCAGCGAATCGGTTAACAATACCATCGCAGTGTACGGCCACCGGAATTACTTCCGATCCTGATTGTGTGCGCTCAACTTCCGCTCCCGTGAACGTGTATCCGTTGCCTCCTCTACACATTATGCCACTATTACGACGTTTCCGAACTACCTCCAACGCGTACAGTTTACCCTATGCACGATAAAAGCCACGTATCCCGTACGCGGTCGCTTCAAACGTGTACCTCAGAAAGGCCATAACGATGGAATATATATCGAGAACGAAATCGTGAGTTGGATATTTTCGTGCGACGAATTATTACGACGTACAATGCGGAACCAAGCCGCAACGATTGAACTACGTATGTACGTATATCGAAACAAGAGGACAATATCTGCGTAGCCTGTATTTTAACCCTTTGCGGACGAGTGTCTGCAAATAATCGCCACTTTCCTGGTTTTTGTTGACGCACGTTTACTGTTAAAGCAGAAAGTTTAAATTAATATCGTTGATAAACTCTTCAAAGTTTTGGGAATTTGTTGACCTGGAATTCGTAAGCTTAGAAATTCGTAAGGCTTGGAATTCAAAGTCAAAATACTCTTTTAAGTTTTATTATTCGTCGTCCGCAAAGGGTTAATAGCTATACGCGTATCGCTGATTAAATGTCCGAATCGTAAATGAATTATTTTAATCCCTTCTGGACTTTGAAAACGTGGATTGAGCATCGGTGAGTCTCTCGGCGCAGTGACCGTGGTGAGACCTTGTAATTGGTATTTTGGAATTTGGTTCATTTTCCAAAGAATATTGCTTGGAGACTCTGGTGCCAAGCTAAAAACTACGCATCAAACTTAAACATTCACTCTTTACTTTAGATTTTATCTTAGACTTTAAATTAACTTTACTTTAGACTTTGCTGCATTAATTTTGCTTTAGACTTTGCCGCATTAATTTTGCTTTATTCACCTTAGTTCTGAGTACATTTTAAAGCCAGCAGATTATTCCCGTTGGCGATCTAAACTTCGCTATGTAAATTCCAATTTAATTTATAATCTGTAAATTATTATTTGTAGGTATCGTTTCCATCTACTTTAACATTTCAGCGAGAACTGTAGCTTCAACGTCCTATCCTACAACTGATCCCTTCGCCACTTTATTCTGTAACTCATCCATATCTCCCAACTAATGTCGATGATAACATAAATTAAAATACTATTCGATAAAATTGAGAATTCGCTACACTATTTTACCAACTATCGACTAAAAGCTAAATGTGAACTAGAAATTCGACCTCTATGCGCAGCCAATTCGCTCGCTATTACTTTCCATATAATTGATAATTGCGTCGTGTTGTTACAGGATGCAATTAGCAATTATATGGAAAACAGTAGAGATTGCCCGGGTCCCACCGATCGAGGAGGTTGCTGCGAAATGAGGACCCACCCTAACCACGTCCCATCCACCCTCCTTTTAAACAAATCTTTGACAAACATATTTTATCCTTTCGATGCAAGTTTTCGAAGCGTGCAGCGAAAGGAAATTTGGAAAAATCGCGAAAGACTAAAGCTGAAATTAAGACCTATCTTAAATTCAGCCTTAAACTAACTAGCCTAAGCAGCGTAAAGATCTTTACTTAAACCGCACCTTTCATTACTCTACCTTAATTATCTAATTATCAATTCACCTTAATTTAAAAATCAACCTAACCGCATGCATGTCTACTAAACTATTGTAATTACCATTAAATCTCTATGGCTATTACCTTCGCCATTTATTAACCATTTCGCTACGACAGCTTAAAGTTCGAAAGTACTTCTAAATGCACGGATGAGAATAATTTTGATTAGTTTAAGAATAGTGTTAGGGTAAATATTTAGATACTTGGTATTATTGACTCAATTGTAAAATAACGCGGCGAAAAATTTAAATATAATTGCGATATGAAAGAAAGTATAGTTGTGTTTTAACAAACGATGGCCCAGTTTTTTAGGACGTATATATACGTCCTTCGTAGCGAAATGGTTAAATATCTACACGATCTATGTTCTATCCTACCACCTTAAAACGAAACTAAGAATAAATTGTAAAAGAAAGAAGATGTTATAAGAGATACATCGTATCTCTTTTCATTGGTCTATGGGTGATTTTAAAAGTTCAGAGCCTCTGATATCCTCGCATCTAGAAAGATTTGCTAGAGGTCAACGAATCTGTAACTATATCACGCTCGATTAGCAGCTGAAAAGGAAGCATGTTAGACGCGGGACAATCGCGCGAAAGACTCTATGGTAATTGAACTGACCAGTTAAAAAAATCGAACAAAAATTGAACATTTAGAGATTTTATTTTATTACCGAGGTGAAAGGGGAAAAGATAGAATCATACATGATTTATGTATGCACCATTTAACAATGACATTGGCTTGAAAATTTTGAAAGAGCTCAAAAACGAAATAGGCACACCTTACTGTACTTGATCCTACTTTCACTTTGTAAACACGAGAAACGAGTACCATTGTGTTATCTAATAATGGCTTTGACTTGAAGATTTTTGAAGGACCTCAGAATGAAAACAATCCTACCTTACTGTGCTTGACTTTTTTTCTTTACAAACACACGAAACGAGAATTACTGTACTATTTACTAATGACTTTGGCTTTAAGATTTTTGAAGGAATCCAAAATGAAACCAGCGATATTTTACTGTACGTGACTCTACTTTACTTTTGCAAACACAAGGAACGCGAATTGTTGTACTATTTAATAATGACTTCGGCTTTAGGATATTTGAAAGAACTCGAAATCGAAACAATCGCATTTTACTGCGCATGATTGTACTTTATTTTCCAAACACGAGAAACGGGTACTATTTGACTATTTAATAATGACTTTTGACTTTAAGAGTTTTGAAGGAACTGGAAATAGAAACAGTCACGCATATCTATTGCTGTGCTTGACTCTACTTCATTTTTGCAAACACGAAAAACGCGTACGCGAAGAATAAAGCTAGGTACAATATTTGCCATTATCACGGTAAGTCCATTTGCACCCACAAGAACCATTAATTGTCAATGATAAATGATAATCGCGCGCGAACTTCGATTTTCGGGAAAGCAAATTCGGTAATCTATGGAATTAACTCTACCGTGAAACAAGAGAAAAGTTCGATCGCGAAAACTGAAGAGAAATAATTCCAATACCGAACAATCGTTGTTATAAATTCCCAAACTATGAATTGAATATTCATTGAAATGTCTATTCAATTTCTCGTTTCAATACTCCGCGCACTATTCCGAATTACTCCTCAAATATTTAGCTACACTTTCGCTCTAATTATGAATTCTATTAAATAAATTCTGCGCGCATGAATTGAATTTTTATTAAAATCTTTACTCGACTTCTCTTTTCATTATCCCGTGCAATATGCCGAATTACTTCTCAAATATTTAACTGCGCTTTCGTTCTACTTATAAATTCTATTAAATAAGTTCTGCAAGTATAAATTGAATTTTTTACCGAAATCTTTATTGAATATCTCCTTTCATTAATCTTTCCAATATCCCGAATTGCTTCTCAAATATTTAACTACACTTTTGCTCTGATTATAAATTCCGTCGAACAAATTCTACGACGGTGAACCGAACGTTTATTAAAATATTTACTCAATTTTCCTTTCCATTATTCCGTGCGATATCCCGAATTGCTTCTCAGATATTTAATCCTACTTTTGTTCCAATAAATAGCTATACAAATTTTTCTACTCTGCCGAATCCGAACCGACTTAACTAACATTGTACCAAATGAAAATCATTCTTTCATATCGAATAAATGTATATTTCAACAGCGCATCAAATAACAAACGCTCGATAAATAGCAACAATAAAAAGAGACGCATAACATGAAAATATAGCAGCCTCGAAAAGCGCTCGCGCAAACATAAAAATAAAGCAGCCCCGAAGAGCGCTAAAAGAAATCGAATAGAGCAGCAACAAATGGCGCTTAAATAAAATGGTGGCTCTGTTGGCCATCCAACAATAATTATTATCCACTCGTTATAAACCCGATCAACCCGAGAGTGGAACATTATTTCTATTTCGCAACGCTACTTTACTGAACTTATTCACCAAATAAAAAGTACCGCAAAACAATCGCGAAAGGTGCTTTATTATACTAGAAATATTACTTCATTTAATTAATAGATTCAACTTTAATTATCAGAGAAAAGAAAAAAATAGCAAATTCGTGAAAGAGTTTATCCTTGAATGCAATACGAATAAATACTTAAATGCACCACTTTTTAATACGCAACTCTAATAGCGGAAGTGCAGCTATAATAGCTGCCGATTAACAGGAACTGGTTTCCACTATCTCAGTGGAAGAGGGGCTTTTGTCATATTCGCAACGCTACTTTAAAAAACGCGATCATTTATCAGCGCAAAACAAATTGGTAAGACTACTTTAATAGAAATTACTAGTTACTGTTCTTTTGTACGGAGAAAATTATGTTGAATAATCGCGATACTTGGAAAACGCAACGCTAAAAGCTACTTAGAAATCGACACGTATTTATAATGCAAAGTACATACTTTGTAAATCAAGAAAACGCGATTCCCATTATCGCAACGCTAACAAACGTATCATATAATGCATTAATCTCGAAGAAGCAGATATCGATGAGTATTTATTAACAGCGATCGCGATATCTCATAATTCGCAACGCTAAATCAAACGCGTTAATCTTTTTCTTCGCAACCCTAAATCAAACGCGTCGATCTTTCCTTCGCAACCCTAAATCAAACGCGACGCAGTCTTTTCTTCGCGACGCTGATAAAAACCCATGGAACTTCGCAACTCGCGATTCTCATTCTTCGCAACTCGCGATTCTCGTTCTTCGCAACTCTAACTCGACCCGTAATTAATTTCTCGCAACGCTACCTTCACAAATCGCGATTTACTCAAGGGAGGGACCGTTGGGCCGGAATGGTGCATCGGCCGGACGATGAAATAACTACGCATACTGTAACGAACATGGTGACAAAACAACAAAAGTAATGACAGTCCATTCTTTCCGAGTCAGAAAAAATGAACCGCCATTCGTTGCTGCCCTCTTGGTGACGATTTGTCGGGCCACTTGGTTTCTTCGGGCGCGATGCCCGCTGAAACTTAAATCTATCTCGAGGTTCTTTCTAATCGGAACTAAAGAGTAACTTATAAAGGTGAAATGAAAACGTTTAACGCGGTAGCTGAACGTGCACGCAGACGACCAACGATTCCACGATTACTAAGAAACGATTCGAAGAAGTCTTCGAAACGATTCTAAGATCCGTGGAAAGATCCTTGTCCGTGCGAACGTGCCGAACCTCGAGTTCGTTCGTTTCGGAAGCTAAACGCGACCGCGACCGCGACGGTGGATTCGAAAGATCGACATTTGGCAAAGACGGAAGCGAACGGCATTTTCTCCGTTCGGATCGAACTCGCCGTCGATGTTCAAATCCGATTTCCTGAAACAGGTTGACACGCGCACCCCCCCACGCGCCTACCCCGAGACCATATGTCAACCTGCCCGGCCCTACCTACTTAAATTTAACACGCATTCCAGAAAGTATGCTACCTACCTACCTAACGCTATATTTGAAAAAAGTGGCAAACTGGCACACAAACACAGGCATACACCCCATCCCCCCACCCGTTTTCGGATCAACACACATACCACCCGGGTGCAAAAGTCTACACTAGGGAGAACGTCCCGGGACGCCTCCGACACCCGAGTTCAACATACAATCTCAAGCACACTCTAAAATACATACCAGATCGTTCACATCGACTGACTATGGATAGCGACCCGTGCGTATATCGAAATATGGTTCGAAGTTGTTTTTTTTTTGGAAAAATATAGTTCAATGAAATAGTGCTGAGAATAATTGAGATATTTTACTTTTGTAACTTGGAGTAAGTTGAAATATTGCACTGATAACTTTGGTATAATTATTGCGAATGATACTACGTTTGCTTAGCATTAATTAAGCTTTTGTTATGTTACTATTAGTGATGGGAATTATTAAGCTACTATTACGTTGTTATTCCTTAAGGGAATTTTATTCGTGTAACTCGACGTAAGTGAAAATATTGTACTGATAATTTTGGTACAATTGTAACTGATATTAAATTTGGTACTCTTTGATATAATTATTATTTATTGCATTTTTGGTAGCATTATGATAAAGAATAAATTGTATGAAAAGTAAACCGACGCAATTCCACAGCCTAACCACACACGCACACAATGTGGAAATTACGTCGGGTAAGATACATTAAACCATAGTCAGTCGGCAAAAATATACAACATTTGTCATCGTGCCCATTGCCATTTTCCCACCCAAGTAGCACCTGGGCACGTGAGTGAGGTCCTGGCAATGAACACGGAAAGAAATAATCCTGAAAATCCTGAGCTAAAAGGATGATTACAGCAACTGTCTCATATCTAGCGGACTAAAATACTTTGACATTAGTTATTTTGCATTTTATTTCAAAGGCAAGTGGCTCTAGTAATCTGACCGAATTATCGAAACTGTATAAGAGCAATATCTATTGAAAAAGTAACGTATTTGTTAAGCAAAGAAACTGTAAAAAGAATGGGATTTGATCTATGACTCTATTGACTCTAATAAAAATTGAATTCAATCTGCGACTCTACCGACTGTAATAAAAATCGAATTTAATCTACGACTCTTATTGGCTTTAAAAATAATTGAATTTAATCCGTGACTCTAGAAAGAATAGAATTTAATCTGTGACTCTAAAAAGAATTGAATTTAATCCGTGACTCTACTGACTTTAGACTGAATTTTAATTGAAAAATCCTCGGGCGACTCCGTCGTCAAAGCGCACATTTCGAAACAAGAAAATAATATTCAAGTCTGGTACTTTGATTCCGAAATCTACCCGTCGCGAAATGTCTTCTTGCACTTTTAATAAATTCTCGCACATTGCGAACGGAGTAACTACTTTGCATGAAATATTATCCGCGTGTACAGAAATGTACTTAATTATCGCGTCTATACCGTAATAATCGTTTTCTATTGGAACTATTTCAACATAATATATTACTATATACTGCAAGTATAAAAGGAAAAAACGAAGTCGGATGGTATCCGACTTCATCTCTACAAAAGCTACTCGACTATTTATTCACATGTGCGTTCCAACTTTGCAAATATCCTACTTTTACTCAACGTAAAGTTAAACATTTATCGCGACACTCATACTAGTAATATCGATATCCAACTACTCTGTATCGAATTAAATTACTCGAATAACAAAATCGTGACTCTATATGGAACTTCATCATTGTATTATAATATTGGAAAACGCGAGTGCAAGAAGACCTAGCCTGATCTAATAAATACAAGAGATACAAGTGCACAAGAAAATATCATTCACGGGTACGATGCGTACCCGTGGTCACCATGTTCGTTAATGAAATTCTACGTAAAATACAACCGATACACCCGTGCCGATTCGGACCTTTCGTCCTACGGCATGATTGGGTGACCAGAGGAACCAAAATGCATGCGACTCACCGCGATCGATGAGAAGAGATGAAACGGAAGTCATCGTAGTGATCATCGTAGTGGTCATCGTTGACGAAGTGTCGACGAATCCATGAAATTTACAGCTGTAAGAACTGTAACAAAAGAGAGAGCATTGTCATCTTTTCCCCAGTTTGCTAATAAAATATTAATCTCTCGAATTAATTTGGAAGCCGAATAAATCGAAAGCTTAACAAATCGTGAATCTTTAAGCTACTCCAATTTTTATTTTAAAAGGGGAATAAAGATTTGGAATTTCTCAACTCTGAAAATATGGACACTTTGGAAGTTTTGAATTTTTTGCAATTATATAAATTTGAAGCTTCTGAATTCTTTGCAACATTCTACGCTAATTAATTAACAAAAATAAGGATTAAGATGCAAGGATACTTACATTGTTGGCTTCGAAGGCCAAGCTAGATCCATTTGAGGCAGCAGGAAGTGACTCTAATACGCGGAACGAATTTTTAATGAACCTTTGATATTCATTGTGAAGTAAAAAAGAAGGAGAGAAAAAAAAAAGTCTAATTACGCGACTGTACGAATTATAGCACGGCGAACAAGCGGACTCTAGTTTCGCGAAACAAAGTTGTTTAATAGAATTTTACGGTGCAAACACTGACTCGATAGCCGCGTCTAATTACTACGATTAAATCTACTTGGAGCAACTGTGCTCTTGCAAAATAGTAAAAACATTTTTCGGAGCAAGCACTGACTCTATCGACCGCATTGCGCGCGGTCACAAATCTTCTGGAAGAAACATCTGAATTAGTAGCAAGAGGAAGGGTGAGGAAATAAAACACAATACACATTTTATTCATATTCTTTTTGTTAATATCGAGCGTTTGTTAAACGAGTGATGTTCCTTTGCACTATACGCGCAGAAATCAATCAATATGTTGATGTATTTACGAACCTACTATTACATATGATACATTTATGAATGTATTATATAGCATAAATATGAATATCATATTTATGATATATAATATATTACGAATATATCACATATTTTGGGATACTACGAACATACTGCAGAATCTATTTAATAGCCTACCATTATATGGAATATATTTATGAATGTATTATATAGCATAAATATGAATATCATATTTATGATATATAATATATTACGAATATATCGCATATTTTGAGATACTGTGAATCTACTGCAGAATCTATTTAATAGCCTACCATTATATGGAATATATTTATGAATGTATTATATAGCATAAATATGAATATCATATTTATGATATATAATATATTACGAATATATCGCATATTTTGAGATACTGTGAATCTACTGCAGAATCTATTTAATAGCCTACCATTATATGGAATATATTTATGAATGTATTATATAGCATAAATATGAATATCATATTTATGATATATAATATATTACGAATATATCGCATATTTTGAGATACTATGAATCTACTACAGAATCTATTTAATAGCCTACCATTATGGAATATATTTATGAATATATTGCATGGCATAAGTACGAATATTCATACCTATGAGATGTAATATATTATGAATATATTATTTGTATTATATCGTGAATAAAATAGAATTGATTTGGAGAAGTTAGCTAGGATTGTTCGTTATTAGAAATGTGAAACGCGGGCAAGTTACGCCGAATCAACTAAAAGGTCGCGGTACATAAATTCTCGAAGCTACTTGGAAAAAGCCGAAGTTCGTAATGTAAACATTAGAGCGCACGATACGTTAGTAATACGCGCGGTTTCGCGGACGACCTTGTGTTTACACATCGGACCGCGCCTGGTAATAACAAAAAATGTTTTCGTGCTACGGATAGAGACTCGAACTAGGACGAAACTCGTAACCGAAAAACACAGCAAAACATGCAAACCGTTTCAATGTATTGAATTTACACTCCACTGACTCTAATTTTTTTCCCCCCCCCGCGTTGCTAATAAAACGTCGGTTACTTGGCAAGTTTAATAAACGAAAAAGGTGACTCTGCTAACTCTATGAATATGAAAGACTTTCCTAGCTTGAAACGTAATAAATTCCATATTCTATTGACTCTACTGCGAATTGTTATCAATTTTACAACAAATCGAAACCCAAAGGCAAAATCATCGCGTAAACAATACGAGATTCTCTAATAATTTTACGAATATAGGAGGACTTTATTTAATAGACTTTATTGACTCTACTACGAATTGTTATTAATTTTGTAACTAATCCAAAGCCAAAATCGAAACGGAAACAATAAATAATTCTCTACTAACCGTACGAATTTAAAGGACTTTACTAATTGTAAACGTAAGAGATTTTATTGACTCTACTGCAAGTTGTTATTAATTTTACGACAAATCCAAAGCCGAATAAAAACGAAGATAAATGTTTCTCTAATAACTTTATGAATGTAGAAGACTATACTAGCTTTAAACGTAATATATTCTATTGATTCTACCGCGAATTGTTATTAATATTGCACGAACCCCAATTCAAAAACCAAAACGGAAACAATAAATTAATATGTAATCTTTTAACCTTTCACCTCGATAGTTAAAAGTAGAATATCGAAATCGATCAAAAGTTGCGAACAACAATCGAACAAAAAATGTTATTAAATACAGATGAATATTTTTACCAATGATGTACCCAATTGTATATTACCATAATGAAGACCAGTCATCGATCCCAGTGTGATAGTATCTCAGTATGCCCAATAAAGTATCTGTAACAATATAAAAGTCCAAATGTGTTAGTATAAAGCCAGGTGTTACGGTAATAAAATAGCAAAGCAAGATAGAAACTCTGAAGCTACTTAAACCTTTGCAACTCTAAAGGGTTGATTTGTAATTTGTTAAAAGAATAAGCGAAGTTATTACGATTTGTTTTTATCCTTACGTTATGAGATTGCAAATTATTTGCATCGAGTTCAAAGTTAAACATTAAATTTAATGTTACAATCGAAATTTTCGTTTAACTATTAGGCTAATCACGTGGTAAGCCGGCCACGAAAAAGTGCGAATACAATGGCAAAAACTATGAAATTAACAGCCGCTGTACCGAATAATTTGTTAATGGAACGCGTGTTAACTAAATGGGGTCGGAATAGAAGAGAAACGACGAGCGAATCACGATAAAAGTAATTACTACACAGTATCAATGCCACGCACCTGGCATAATCGACGCGTGTTGTTATATCGGCGTTCGAAGGATGAATGACTGCTCGGCACGCTTAGCTCGAGCAAAATCCTGGAGTGGGGATACCGGTGTTTGATTGGTGCTCGGTCCAACGAAATTCGTTTAGAAATTTCGACTTTCTCCGCGCAATTTTTGAAGATTTTTCTTTTATTAACTAACGTGCTACGAATTATTTGATTGATTTATTTATTAACGGGCAAGGGCCGTTTCGAAAAGAGAAAGAATACGATAAAGAAAAACGACGACGAGCGCGAATATACGGGGAATAAAATGAACGAAAGAAATGAAAAGAATAGAAAATTATATAAAGTTTAAAACGATTATACGCTAATTAAATAAATGTCTGTATAACTGAGATTTAAGAATATCGATGTTGGATTTGAGAATTAAATTATAGACTTAGATTTAGGAATATAAATGTTGAATTTACGACTAATATTAATGTTATTGGCAACGAGATTTATGTAATTGCATTAGTTATTAGTTAGTAGACAAATGTTAGTAAAGGGATGAATATTATTTAAGTTAGATGAATAGAATTATGCACAGAAATGAATAGAATAGAGAATGAAATTTAACTTGATCCCTAATTTTGGCTTTGCGTTATAAAAGTGGAGGTTATTAAATGTTGCTTATAATATTCGAATGATTTGTACGTAACATGACGCGTAATCAATGAGCAACTAATGCTAGCATACGTACATGATAAAATAATCGTAGAACAAGGGATTAATTCAATCTTCACGATAGAAAACTAACAAAGCAAGCAATAAACAATTTACAACAAACACTTTTAAACGTACACTTCGACTACAAACTGCTAGCGCAAACGAGATCGATTGCGAGATCGATTACGAGTTCGATAGTCAAACATGGCGGCGATAATCGTTCGACTCTATCCAAGTTGCGTAGGAAAATTGTTAACTGAAATTAATGTTCTTAAACTCGAATATATATTAGGTTCATTAAACAAGCGTATTCTAAATTTATCAAAGGAGAAATCCATGTAATTTGTACCAACGAAATTACAACGATAGATACTTGAACGAGCATATAAAACAAGTCTTTATAGAAAATCGTGCAAAATTGCATCGGTGTAAATCTGTACAACTTTCATGAGACGTTACTAATGCGTCATTTTGACTACTTAGATTGTGCACTTAAAATCAGGTTAAGAAACGATGTTACTTATAGGATGACCTAATATATATACATAATTCGGCAACTGATCGATAGTATTTAAGTATTTTTAATGAATCTTTGCTATTAACGGGGGAATAGAAGAGAAATAGAAAGAAATTACTTGGTGGTAAAATTCAAGGACGCTCGCAAACCGACGCCAAATTTCTCAAATGAATTTTTGTTACAAAAAAACCCTTGCTCGCAATATATTTTTACATGAAAGTTTTTGCAGGGTTATTATCTAAAGTCGTAGCACAGATTTAGCCCGAATAAACGATAAAAATTGTCAATTTTACCTAAATTATGCGGAGCAAATTTTCGAGCGACGCACTCCCTCCTCGTTTTATGTAGGATACTGCGCGCGCATCGCCACATTCGCGCGAATTTAGAGCTGCGCGCGCATCCTAAACTCAAACCGAAAGCTACGCGCAGCAGTAGCATTTTAGAAGCTGCACGTAACACAAGATTTTATTGAAAATAAGAAAATATTCGACTCTAAATCGTAATATTTAATTAATCGCTACTTATATCGCGGCATAATCCAACCAATAATTTTATTTGCAATTACATAGTTGCGTTTAGTTTGATTTTCCGCCGCTGCTAATGTTGCAAGCTTGTTCCGAATCGGTAACATTGAACGCGACTCTGAAATGGTACAAGCTTTTCGAAAACACTTCCTCCTTTATTTGATAGCCCACCCATGCAACGAAACCACGATCGATGCTCAATTATACCGAAAATTAGCATTCGATGTTAATTAATCGCGACTCTAGAGGCGTTAATAAAATAATCATGTAATAGCGACATCTTACAATCATGTGCAATTGCTTATTGTTAATTTAAAGACACGGGGTATTTCTGAGGGGTTGAGGTCCTCGCGGTCGCAAAATGGCACGCGGATAGTAAGAATTATCAAGAATTATAATAAAAAGTATTTACGGCGAACAATCGTAGCGAATAACGATGGCGTCGGCTTATATTAAAGATGAACAAGGTAGTAGATCTCGCTCCACTTAATCGTTTCATTTACCATAACCGCTCTATTATTCATAACCTGCAACATGTAAACAACCTTTATTGTGCAACATTTATACATATATCGATATCTATTTTCCGTCTAGCATTTAGCGCGTACTAGAAATACTTGTAGCAAGATACGTGTAACATTTTAAATAAAACCGAGTAAAAATACTGCAACTAGTGTGTTGAGAAAAATGTGACCCTATGCATAATACGCGTAATATTTATTTTCTCGTTTCGCGTAAATTGTTTAACAGGTGGAACGTTCATTCCTGCCAGCCAAAGACCAGATGGCACTTGGCGTAAGCCACGCAGAGTAAAAGATGGTTACATACCACAGGAAGAAGTTCCATTGTACGTAACAACTTAATACCAAATGTTGCATCTATACAGTGTATCATCATGTACTTTGCTATTCTCTTTTCAGATACGAAAGTAAAGGTAAGCAAATAAAAAATAAACCTATGTATCCCATAGGTGCAAGTCCAGAGTTCATTGCGGAGCATAAGGCTAAGCAGGAAGCACTGCTAGCTGCAAAGTCCAAAAGTGTTCCTGGAGCCCAGGTAAAAACGGATGTTAAGAAGAAAAAAAAGAAGAATAAAAGTAAAATGGCCGAACGTGTAACAGAGGAAATGGCCAAGATTTCTGTTTCTGAACCTGAGCAAAAGAAAGAGCCTGTAACTCATAACAGTAAGCCTGAATCTAATGCAAAGGCAACAGCTAATTATCAGACTTCACCACCTAAACCAAACGTTCAGAATCAGTCGGAAAATTCGGCGCAGGATCCACAGAAAAGATTGAAAAATCTGAAAAAGAAAATTAGAGAAATTGAAACCCTCGAGGAGAAAATAAAAAGTGGATTGCTAAAAAATCCGGAGAAAGAGATCTTGGACAAGTTGGCGAGAAAAGCGGAGATTTCGAAAGAAATAAGACGATTAGAATCGAGTCAATAGAAGGAAAAAGGGAGTTGAAGAAGACTATATTTACGTACTCTCATGAATCATCACTTTGTAGTTGTATCTAAGCAGCGATGTTTCTCCGATTTTAAACGAAAAAAAAAAAAAATTTTTTAATACGATCTTATGTAACGTCACACTTTCATCCTCTCTTTATTATAGTAAATGAATGGCAATATAAGAAATGTACATTTAATATAAGATAAAAAAAAAAAAAAAAAAAAAATTGAAATACTAATTGAATTTAGTATGCTATGATATCACTATGTGAAAGACCAATCAGATTTTAATAAAAATTGTTTTTGCATATTATACGTTGTTATTTGTGTCGTCGGGAATAAATGTTGTATCTGTAAGAATAAAATTCAATTGCTTCTCTTTTGTATTCCGAATAAATTAGCTAGAGCTTCGTTCGCTAGGGATTTTGCATGGACTGGACGCACTGAAATTCCTACACTGCGATGCGGTGTTACGATATATACGGTGCACGATCGAGCGTATCTTGTGTACACCGTAATGGGAAAAAATGTACGAGTTTCGGAAAAATATTTGAATACCAATGGGCTGGATTAAATTCGCGTAAATGAGAGGCTGCAAGTTTTACTCGATGAGAGATCGCGCGCAGTCAAAATGATATTCAATGGAAGCCAAGTGAGAAAAAGATCGAGAAGCAGATTGAAAAGAACGTTTGACGGTTGATCATCGATGGACAGATAATTAATGAGATCGAATTAATCGAAATTCGATGCCTCTCGGCAGCAAACCCGAATGTGTGAAGTGTGGGACTCGAGAGACCCCGCTTTGGCACTCCACCGATGCCGGTAACCTTTGCAATGCTTGTCTCGAAGAGGAGAGAAGTTCCGAGGCTAACTCGAACTCGAAAATCGAAGAGGAGGATAAAGCTGGATCGTTGAAACCTACGAGGAGGAGCACCCGAATCACTAGATACTGTAATTCCAAATCAGTTCCTCATAAGGTTATACCGAAAGGGAAAGGAAGACGAAATTTGTTCAAAAAAACTGTACGTGTTTTAGTTCGTAATTGTCGCAAGTTACGATATATACGTTGTATATCGTTTCCTCCGTTTTATTTGTAGCCGGTTAAAGCGCCAACAGCTACAGCAACCCCGATCACGAGTACATACGTGTTTTACAAGGGCACTTATTTTCAAGTTGGAGATGTAGTTTCTATGCAGGATATTGATGGTGGGATTTATTATGCCCAAATTCGTGGCTTGCTCACAGATCAATACTGTGAAAAGAGTGCTGCTGTTACTTGGCTTTTACCTACCACAGCAAGGTAGAATATAAAAATATGTAGTGTGTAATGCTGATAAGTTGGGGTAAGTTGGGAAGGCACAGAAACAAGAGGAATCCTTTCCTTCTTTGCCTTGCAGCAAAGAGAATACGTGTGGCCTATCTTTGTGATTGAAAGGACCAATGGAAGACAAGCATATGCCACAATTTATAATTATTAGGCTACAGATTTTGTTGCATTTATGTGAAAAAATACAGAAGTTGCACAGTATACAAAAACATATTGAAATATATAAAAGAAAGCCATTCCTCTGGTTCTGTCCTTAAAGATATAAACTTGCATAAAAATCTGTAGTCTAATAGTAATTTATAGAAGCATGTAATAATATGTATGTATATTTTGTAAGAGTATTGTAATAATAATAATTTGTTAGAAAAATTTTAGGAGAAAAAGTTGCATAAATTGCTTGATGGAACAAAAAATAAAAGAGCTATAAAAATGTGGCTTGTGCCCTTTTTCCAGCAAACCCCTGAATTGAGAAGATGGGCCTGTAAAGACCTGTGTTCCCCCTTTCAAGTTCCAACTTATCAGCACTATACAGTGGCTGGAAGTTTATTGATTTTAAAAAGCCAAGAATAGTAAGCTGATACATTTTATATTTAGTCCACCACCTGAAGAAGGATTTAGTCCTGAGACCTATATTATAGGACCAGAAGAAGACTTGCCACGTAAATTGGAGTGCATGGAATTTGTGATGCATGCCCCATCGGATTATTACAAATTAAAGAATACCCCGTATCCACCACCTCTTACAGAAAGGGGTACAGGATACATATGGACTACGCTTAGAAATGAAATTGCTACATCTAAGAAATAAATGTTTTATTTTCTAACTATGGTAACTGTAAATCTTTATATGTTATAGAATATTTTGGTTGAATTTCTTATATATATATATATATATATATATATATATATATATATATATATATATATAAAACTTTTTCAAAAATAAAAATTCTCATCGATTATTATAATATTTATTACACATTTTTCGTTTAATACAATGTAACATTATCATTTTTAACATTATCTTTAACGATAATCAGGTGGAAGTGTTCGCGATATATCGCTTTACACGTAATCAAGAAAATGCAATTTCATTAGTGTTTTTATAAGGGACTATATAGGAATGATAATGCAACCTTTGTAAAATACTTTTTTAGACTTATAATTTTTTTACCTTTTCCGGTACGCTAAGCGCGGCACTTCGAAATACTTCAGTCCTCATTTTTGGGGTCAGATAAACACAAGTCTGTTATCTTTGTTTGTTTGTTTGTTTGTTTGTTTGGTTTTTTTCAAATTTCACGATATAGGGAAATCCTCTTCTTCGGGAATAAAAGAATCGTGATCGTCTAATTGTGGTAGCGTTGTGACGAAATATACGGAGAATTGGTGGGCAGTATCGGTGCATTCTCATTCGCTTGAAGGGAAGGGAAAAAAACCCTTGTGGCATCGCTGGGATTCGGAATCGTGGTTGGAACCAGTCAGCTCGGAGCCAACGAAGTAACAGCTGGTCAGAATTTGAGATCTTTTATTGCCTGCGGTAAATCAGGCAACTTCATATCCTTTATCTGTTGCGGTATGTTCATATTCTTGACAGCAGAAACAGCACGCGCCGGCGCTGCTGTGATTCCTGCCTGCACATATCACATGGATGGAACAAGTGGAAAACGGAAAAATTCAAAGGATTCTTCGAAACTTAAAATTAATTAGTAGAAGTAAAGACAAATGAATAGCTACGCAATACATGTTTTATTCTTAGAGCATAGCGACGTATACATTTGCGTTAAGGCACTGTGTTACCGAGCAGACATTTACAAACGATAGCACCGTCATGCGTGTTATATGAGTATCATTTTTCTTTTCTTTCTTTTTCTGTTTAGAACTACGAAAGATTTATATGCTTCGAAATATTATTGGTATAAAAAAAAAAAGTGGTAATAAAAATAAAAAAGAAGAAGAAGATCACAGATAAATTATACAAAGGAACGAGCGTGTACAAAAATGATTTGATTCTTTTTTACTGCCGATTTACTTAGGGAGGGGGCCCCAGAAGGACAAACGGACGAGGTGAGCAAGATCGTCCTGATTTGTAAGTTCCCTAAAATTCATGTTAGGTCAATCAGTTCTACCACCATATGTAACTGCTCTACGAAACATTCCAATGCATGCACAGCTAACGAATAAAACAACTGCTATAGGCTGTTAACTTCTTCAAGCCCAGAAGAATTTTTTCGTAATACATCGAACGGAACGGTTTTCCGTTTTCAACTCGATATTTTCGTAGAAATTCAGAATTGGGCCCAAAAAGTTAAGGGATAAATTAGTGGTCACAACTGTGATTTAGCAAGTTCAACTTTATCACAGTGCACTATTATATTTACAAAATCTGTTATCTTTGATATACACGAATTATACAACTAAAGCTTCACCATACAACACATACGTTAATCTTCTAGATACTAATTAAAAAACGTTACTTACCTCTTGTTTTTCCAGCTTATTCTGATCCTCAATTCTTGTAAGTATCTCTGTCATATTGGTCTCCAAAACCATTCCACCCATCACTAATTCATTAAGGATATAGTGAACTTTGTCTACATGAAAGATCAGGTCTAATTCGCAAACATTTTCAAAGCATTTGTCTAATGTTTCCACAAAAACTTGTATCAAATCTAAAATCCCCAACTCAGACTCTGAACTATCCACGCAAAATACAAAATACAGGGTAGCATAATGTCTGTAGATCAATTTGTAATCGGATCCACCGATCAAGCTTCCACCTTCCAAAAAATTGCAGACATTGTCATCTCTCTTTGATACCAATTGAAATGTCTCTTTTATTATCTGCTGCTGCATATCCTCATTCTAAACAAAAAGAAAAGAGGGGAAAACAAATTAATTTTAAGTTCTTATAACTAGACTGTGGATCTTCATACAAATTCGTATTTTTATTAACAAAATTGAAGGACCTAAATGGAGAGCTATTTCATCCATTAAATACTACAATTTAAATATATTATATCTTTTCGCATCGCGCGTGTATTTGGTGTTTTTTTTGCACATTTAAGTCTCTTATAAATGCACGAAAATCCATAATCTACTTATAATAAATTGCAACCAATATTAGATGAATACAAAAAGTTTGTTTCGTAAATATCGAATTATTTCGCAAAAATCCATCAAAAACTTCCGAATTTTGTTTACACGAAAAATAATAAGATAGGAAATAGTGAGGTAAATATTCAATGTTTATTGCAAGGTAATATTTTCTTATAAAGTTTATTGCATATTTTCGTATGTACAATTAGGTTTTATATATCATTTATCGTATTATAAGAATGCACTCAGGTTTTCGTAAGTTTGTTGGACAAAACAGAATCGTGTGAACACGAGATAAAGGAACGCTGACCGAAAATTGAAACGGCATTGATGCGAGTAAGGTCATTAAAGAGTTAATTTCGGTAGAAAGAAAATGTAGTATAATTACAGATATCGCATTGCAATACAGATTAACTAATTACACGCGTAAGAGATAAAAACGTCATTAATAGTTGCAATTTTCTTATCGCTCAAAAACAACAGAATTTTTGCATTCACCTAATATACGTGTTGCAAAATATTGTTCTACTTACGAAATATTGATAGAGTTTGGAAAGTCTTGGCTTTCCATGATTGTTAAACACTAGGATCGCTTTAATCATGACGGCCGATCAATTAAAGAGACGAACCCTAATTCAATTTGCAAAAACCTGGTTAATCTCTCTTCCGCATCGCGTTAAGCAATACTTATAGGGATTAAATTTGGGCGATTAGGTGTTGCATTTTGCAAGCTGTCACCGTGTGCTTTGCAATCTTCGTAACCTTTGCATTTATTTGTTAAACCTTTTACCAAATAACGCGACGGTGCACCGACTACTAGCGATAGCTTTATGCGACGGCTGGCTAAGCGAATTTAACTTAAAAATTGCAACGAACCAGGATTACGATAGAACGTAATTTCTCCGTCTAATGTGTAACTGTTTCTAATTTCGTGTGAACTTAGTACGCTGTAACTGTTACTATCCGACTATCCGATAAACAATAAAATCCACGTACCGAACACTAGGTGGTACTACACTCGCTCAATAGCGCATATGACAGGCCAAGACCACTACGGTATAGTCCGTACGCTCGGAAACACGGAGACCGAGCCAAAAGGTTTCTTCTTTTTTTTTTCTTTTTTCTACTGCTCGCTTTGAAGTGTCATTGTCGTGTTTGCGAGATGTCTGAATGAATCGTAAGTGATACCTTACGGCAGAGGTAAATGGAGAGTTGTCAAATGCAGCGCAACGCAATCGCCGCATCTCGAAGGTAGGATTGTTTACAATATCCTCGACTTGCTAGTCGAATTTCCACGTACCGATCAACGTTCGATATTGTTTATTAAAATTTAATGAGTCACGTGAATTTCTTGCCGTGCGAAGTAGCTGGTAACGCGCAATTTATCGTGTACCAATTACGCGTCAAATTTATGTTTACCGTAACGTTTTACTGATGCACCTGTAATCGAATTAATCTGTCAAAACAATGTTCAGCCGACACAATTCGGAGTGCGAACAAACATGCTATTGTTCGAGGCTTTTTCTCGCACGCCGATATTAAACTGATATTCATATCCGCGTGCTGTTTGATCCTTTGAGAAGCTGGGGGCAAGGCTGGTGAAATATTAAGTATAATTGCTACAATTGCATAGACACGATTTACATTCTAAAGCCTCGAATAGATACGTGCTACAAAGGCCTGAAATTGTTCAGTAACAAGCGCAATTATTGGCAATTCGATAGAAATACGTTTAAAAATTGGTAGATTAATTTCTCAGGACTTCAAATCTTGACAGTTGATTTTTCCACTTAATTTTAAAGTAGACGTTTGTTTTTCGTTTTACAATATTATTTCGGATATTGTTCATTGATTTCTCGAACAGCCGGTCTTATTGTAAAAGTTATTAACCCATTAAGGACCAATGTGCTTCGATGCAGCAGCTCATTTACAGTCTTTGGTCCAGCCAATTTGTATCACTGAGTTCTGCTTTTTATTAATGAACTTGCAAAGGTGCATTCCAAGGATCTGTATATAATTTTTTATTACCACAAAAGTTACAATTAAATGGTCCTTAAAGGGGTGATATAGTTTGATCGTGCGATGAGTTTGTTCGGATAAACTTCTTTGGGTTCTTAGTAGATAGTAGGTAGAATTTAAGGAACTGATATGAGAAGGGCTGTGTTATATGTTCTTAGATGGACAGATTGCGACTATTGCCATTGGAATTGCCATCTGCCACCAATATAAATAATAATGGAATGGTTAAAGGGAAAATATCGTTTATTCGAAGATTAGCAGTAGGATTTGTGATCTTAGCTGCATTAGGTTTATTGTATGTACCGGCATACCATTCTGTCCAAGGACCATTTTTAGGCTTAGGTGAGACTTCATCTCCTGCAAAGCATATTGGTGTTACAAATTTGGTAGCCTCAGTAGGTATGCATCCACTAACACTGCTGAAGCCTATGGTACACAATAAACTAACAAGTATAGAAGTATTAGAAAATTCGCTTTCACTCTTCTCCTTACGATTATTAACCATAGTTTAAATTTTACTTCGAACATATCGTAAAAGTTAGACAAGTAGGAATATAGTATAGAGGAGAAGTGATGTAAATATTACCTATTCTATTTTAAATAAGCCAGAAAACTGAGTAAATATCGTATATCTCCTATAGCGATAAATTTAGGCAACTCGTTCGATTATGCGTCAATAGAATATTTGTATTAAAATTAATGAAAAAAAAAAAAAGAAAAGAAAACGATTAGAATTACATCGACTCGATCTTTCCTTTTTCCATCTACTTTTCGTAGAATGCTTGGATTATGCTAAAGTAAAACGAGTATTTCATTTGATTAGCATGTGTAATAAAGTCTTTAAAGAGCTTAAGGGAAAGAATTATTGCAAAAGAATACAGTTTTCTTGGATGATAGTATTCGGGAGACGGCGTTCTTTTTTAATAAACAATTTACAGCACAGTTGCCAGGATGGTCATATAATACGTCGAGGGATCTTCGTATATATATTCACCCAGAAAATACAACATCGGTTTTAAACCCTATCGGGATATGTTCTTCGCCGCCGTATTTGCTGATAGTTATTTGTTCAGCTGTTACAAATATAAAGGCCAGAACAGCCATAAGGAATACTTGGGCTAACAAAAGTAATTTAGATACTATGTACAATTCGACGGTGAAGATAGCATTCCTTCTGGGGCAAAGCGACGACGATACGCTTAACGTATGTATCCGATACGAGACAAATTTGCAATTAAGAACAGCAACAGCAGACGAGTAACGAACAACCTTGCAGAACGTAATAACCGAGGAAAGCCATCAGTACAATGATATTATTCAGGAGAAATTTCACGACACGTATAACAATTTAACGTTGAAATCCGTGATGATGTTGAAATGGATAACATCGAATTGTGGCCAAGCAAAGTATCTCATGAAAACCGATGACGATATGTTTGTAAATATTCCCATTTTACTGAAAACCTTACAGTCGAGGTCGCAAGCCACCGATACGTTGTTAGGTTCTTTGATTTGCAATGCCAAACCGATTCTAGATCCAAATAATAAATGGTAAGTAAGACCTCTAGCACGATATATGTGCCGGCGATTACGAAAGCGATGAAAGTCAAACATCTGAAAGAATTCGATGAATCACTTACTTCGCGCTAAGGTATTTTAGCCTAGAATCTTAAAAAAAAAAATCGATGTCAACGTTCAACGTGAATTCACGAAAAGTCAAAGATAACTTTCACGCTCGAAATAATTTCCATCGTACGCGGCACATAAATTCCATTTCAATAAAAAGAATTACGGCTTTGAGTCAACAAAACTGTTAAGACTTTAAACGCAAAGGCCCTGAATTAATTTGTACGCCTAATAAATGCCCCCGAAAATGTATCTATCGAGGGAAATGATTGGATTTGTAAAATTAACGAAGTTACAGGAAAATGTCAATACGCGATTTTCTCGTAATATCATACCGAATAAAAGGGTATTTGGTTTGTTCATCTCGGATGAGCAGGAAGGCAGTAAAATGGTTAACCAGCTACGATCTAAATAAGAAATTGATTTGCATCGCAAAAATATAGAAGCTTTACACCTCGTCTCTTTCTTTGACTTGCACCACCTTCGTAATTACCGGCATATACAAGTATGGGATAAGAGTATGGTATAGATATAGTGCAAGGAAATATGTTTGATCAGGTATACGCCAAAATACATGTATTCAGAGAAAATCTATCCTAATTATTTGTCCGGGACTGGGTATGTAATGAGTTTAGACGTGGCAGTGAAATTGTATCGTGCGGCGTTAGCAACGCCGTTGTTTCACTTGGAAGACGTTTATATCACGGGTCTTTGCGCGAAGCACGCGAAAATACGGCCTGTGAATCATTCTGGGTTCAGTTATGTTCCTCGCAAATTAGACGCCTGCACGTTCAAAAATGCCATCACAGCACACAAAGTTAACGTGTCTAACATGTACGTAATATGGGGAAAATTGAACGATACGAATCTCTCGTGCAGCAGTCATTCCCATAGCGATAAAAAATCGGTCACGCTGAGCCGAAATGGTAGAAACAGCGGATATTATATAGTGAAAAAGAGACCCATCAACAGGTGTGTTTAAATTAAATTAAGTAGAATTTTCTAAGCATTAGATCTGTTAAACAGATAAGTCGAATATTATATTCTTATAATATATTAATTACCGAACAGTTGTACTAAAAATTATCAGTGGATGAGATTTGTTTTTAACTATCGACACAAGAGAGATTTGTACGTGATATTTAAACGAAAGTTTTACAGACTATTTTTCCATTCGAATAGGAATAGTTTTTAGGAGGATATCGTCAATTAAATTTCCTTTTGATCGTTAATTCGCGAATGCTTTCCCAACTTTTAGTTCAAACGGAGACGAATTTTTATTGAACGCGTCTCGACTATCGGATATTTTTACATTGAAACGCGTGCTTCGAATTGTTTGAACATTACCGTTAGTACTTTTCTTGTAGATCTGAGCAATCGACGATCTGTATAAAGGAACGTTAATTAGCAACGATACGTTAACATATCAAGTTTCGCGTAGTACGTTATTCAGGTGTTTCCAAAAACGTTATCATGCTTCCTTTAGAATCTCGTTAGCGTTCATACGGTACAATTCGGTACCGATAAGTTTTTAATTCCAGTAAAAGAAACCTTGCTGAGTTCTGTATGGATATTATGTAAATATTGCGATGACTGCATACGTGTGTTATAATGATTTGTGATCATTTCGGAAACCTAAGGTTTTTAATACGGAAATATTTTAACATTCCATAACGTTACGATGAAATACTTTTAAATTTGTTGCGTCTTTAAACGTATAATAAATTACGATACGATGAGAATGTGTAAAATATATTACAAGTGTATCGCGTTACACTTATTGCCTAACTACGAAAAAAAAAAAAAAAAAAAGATTTCTCCGAATTTTTCGCAATTTTAAAAAAAATTGTCACAAAAACATACGTACTTATATATAGAGGACGCAGTATATTTTGCTATTTTCAACTATTGCTAGTAGCTTTCAATAGTTGTTCCGTTGATAAATATTTATATTATTTAATGTTTGTATATTCGAAAATCGCAAAGCATTGATATTTTCTACTCTCGAATATTGTAATTATTTCAAGAGTCGTATTGTACAATTACCGAGTATAATGCATGTTATTTATTACCTTTAGCGCTATGATTATCCGTAAACGATGCTATAGATCGGAGCTTCTTAAACATTTCTTATTCGCCACCTCCTTTCGCCGAAGAACATTTCTCCCTACGCATACGTAATTATATAAAATAAATAAACGAATAAAACGTTGACCGTCTTAACTTAAAATGGTTATCGTAATTATCTTTGCTTACTAATGTTTGAGGATTTGACACGTAAACATTACAAATTGAAGGGATACTATTTAAGAACAATTGCCAAAGTCTTCGCGATCTCCCTAAGTCTGTTGCGACTCACAGTTTAAGGAGCTCCGGTATAGATGGAATCAAACAGAATAGCAAATTCATCCATCCAATTCTCGAATGAATCTTTCGGATGCACTGTCAGAGCATAAGTCTACGTACGCTTCTAAATTTCAAACACTTCGTAAAATACAAGAGTTTCGATCATTTTAAGAACATTAATTTAGGGGTTAATTACATGTCCACGCATTATTAAAAAGTGGCGACGTCTTTTTAATTTTGTTCGCTACGAAACGTATGCGAGCCAAATTTAGATCTGTTCTTAGATTAAGTTTACTTTGTTACATCTTCCGAGGCGTGTATTACTTCTATTCGTGCAATCAATAATACTCATTTTACGAAACGTTTTCTATTACAGGAATCTCATTCGTTTGTAATTATGTTACGCGTAGAAAATTAAAATGCGTATGTAGACTTTCGCGATTGACTGCGTCTCGTGCGAACCGTTGCCGCTAGAATGGTGTAGCTATATTCATTTAAGTATCAACGATATACATACGTTAGCGATTAAGGATTGAACGTAGAGTCTACCGTATGCTGAGGATACCGTAAAAATTTTTGTAAAACTTCGTTATGGCGTATCAATCGATATTAATGATAATTCGTACGATAATAATAACGATCACGTATCCAGTGCATCAAACGCTCGAATTGACTATGTACCATTTTATACGATGCATTTTAACGATTATGAATGTAAAGACGGACTACATTTCTTACTAATCCTATCGCAGAAAATACAGTCATCGACGAAGCATAGAATAGACTATCCCATTCTTATGTAAAATCATCCCTTGCCGTTAAAACGATGGCAAATTACAAATGAATATTGCGCGACGCATTTATTTTTCGACTGTACGTGGCCTGTGAAATCCAGATGTATAATAATGCGCTTGGAAGTGTATCTTCATATGTATTTCAATCCTATCATTTAATACTTTATAACCAGAATTTAATCTACTTTTACGGCGAACAAAATTGTAACGGAATCAAGGATTAACACGTACCGTCGTCGATGTAACGCGAAAGAAAAAAGGAAATGGAATGGTACAGTGATATGCTAATGAAATAAACACGTAAACAAATTTAAGTATACACGTGGATGTGCAATTGTTTAAGTCTCATGGTATTATAGAGGGTTAACTTTCGCAACTTTGTTGATCTGGTTAAACATAATTGTTAAAGTAACCATTCGAAACATTTGCTTCTTTTTTTTTTACACGCGCGGAATTTCAGATTGAAATTGATGATGTTTCCTATAAATGAGCGGTCTATCCTGTACTTAGTCAATGATACATCTCATATTAGCGCGTCGGTGTTTAAATGAATTATTAGCTCAACTAAGGAATACGAATTCATACTCATTAAGCTTGTCGAGTGAGATCTCTGTTCACTAGTGGAAGCATAACTAAGATTACTAATCGCTCCGCGGAGTATTCTAGTGGCCTTAGATATTTCCTTTTATTTTGTATAAATATATTGCTCGGAAAAAAAGAAAACAAAAACCATTTATCTTCGAAGATTTTCTAGTGTGTTACGAAATCCGGTGTTACATATGCGTACATCGCGTACACTTTTGTACGGGTTCATCGTTCAATTCACGCGAAAACTAAAATTTTATATAACCAGAGGAATGTATTTTTTAGCGTAACAAACGGATCGATTTTAGCGACGAATTTTTATTCAAATATCATCGTGTTTGTTGTTTCTCGGATGACCCGTACACGAGTGCACGCGATATTAATCGATACGAAAACTTAACGATACATTTATCTCGCAACACAAATTTATGTCCGTACTGGATTGATCGGAAAGTTCGTAGGCGTTTACAATAATATTAAATTCTGCTTGGCGATCGATAGAATCGGGGAAGAGCTATCGATTACGACTCATCGTTAAATGTTAGGTGTACAAATTAATTTGGTGTCCTTTTTATAAAGTTCGATGTGCATTTATAAGATATCGGATACAATTTCGATGCTCGAAGTAATTTTCATTATTCGAACTCCATTGAACGCGTCTTGCGAATTCCGTTTTAACAGAAGGATAACATTTTAAGTTGAAGAAGACTTCCAAAACTTTAAACACGCACCGAATTAATTTCTGCATCTAATAATAGTATTCTACATTTGGACAAAGATCGTTCACGATTCAGCCGCTTAAACGTAACAATTGAAGAACAACAATATGGGGTTGATTAGCCCTTTCATTGTTCATTGAAAGATCTGCTCTAAGTAAGCATAAAACTTAACAAAAGCGGATTTATAAATTCTATGCTTTTTGATTACAAATTAGGGTAGCATAAGCAATTTGTAAAACCCGCCTCTTTAAGGTCTGAATAATTTAAGATTTTTTACCAAAGCTGCTTGGATAAAGGGACTACGATGCATCCCGATATCGCATGCAAAATTATGCAACAAAACGATAATTGTACCCGTATTATTATTTATTCATCGTAATTATACTACATACCCATTAATTAATATCGCTACGAACTTTTCGAACAACCCGATACATATATGTACAACTGATTTGTTACGCGCGTCTATCGAATTGTCGAATATTTGTGTCCACTATTAAATTGTATAATAAAAAGAAAAAAAAAGAAAGAAATATTGTTAAGAGTATGAACGGAATATGTTTGACCTTTTTCTAATTCTCCCCCTTCCGCGAAATAAAGAAGCGGCGATGGTGAATCGCAATCGGGTAAGGTTTCAATGAACAGGTACCCGGTTTACAAAAATATTAATTATATATTTCGAAAATAAATACATAGCAAATGTTACGAGGAGATAACGTTTGTATATACACTTATTACAAATGATTTTATAAGCGCGTAATAATGGGTAAACCTTGTATATTTAGTAAACGATTTCAATTAGTCTTATCCTTTTTGCTCTTCTTTTTCTTTCTCTTTAAATGCTCGGTTTTATCTATCGCGATATCGGTTTCTATCATTTTATCCACCGCTTCTTGCATCTTCTTCTTGGTACTTTTGGTCGAAGCAGATGATTCCTTGTTATTGAAGTGAACAGCTTCTAAACCTTCCGTAATTCTATCTACTTTCATTTGCTCTTTCCTCCGCAATTTCGCCAGCTTCTTTTTCTTTATCTTATGGTTCAAGTAATCCACCTTCCTCTTCAAATAAATATCCAGCAACTCTGGAAGAGCGTCCACTCCGCCTACCGACGAATCTACATTTTTACGCGACTTTTCGTCTTTAATAACCGATTGCTGCAAATCTAAATCGCAGTTGTGCGATTTTTTGTGTATCTTTGCTTTAGACCCGTGAAACTCCTCGTCCTGACTCTTCTTCTTTTTCCGTTTCTTCCTTTTCGCGTGCACAGATACATCGGTATATTCTTCTTTAATACTGTCATCTACCTCTTGGGCGTTTTTTTTGGGCAATTTTTTCGTCGAGCTTTGACTCACAGGAAGCGACGTATCGTCGCTTAATTTGTTATCAGTGTCTTCCTTTCCCGCGTTCTCGATATCAGAGAACAAGGGACTCTCCTTCCTCTCTTTGTTCCGTTTTTTCTTTCTGCTCTTTCGCTCCTTTTCCAGTCTCATCTTTTCCTCTGCTATCGCTCGAACATTTTTTTCGTCGTTATCGCTGACGTTGCATAGAATATTTAATTGGTGGCTCAAGTCGTTCATACGTCTTTTGGTTTTTCTTCTAGCACGCTTAGACGTTTGCGGAGATGCTATTTCCTCGGTAGACATCGTAGTTAGCATCGTGTTCTCGTCGTTAATCTTTTCGTATCCATCGTTCTCGAATATGTTATTATTGTTCTGCAATTTTTCCAATATACTCGAACGCGAATTCGTGTCTAACAAATCTTTCTCCTGTTGCGCGATTCTTTGCAATTTTCCGTTCAACGTTAAACCATGCCTTGCTCCTTTATGAGCAGTTCTACCACCGCAAATTCTAAACAATTCGTCATCCGTTAAGGAAACTTTGGCAATACTTTCGTCTACATTTTGTTCCTTGCTTATGGGAACATTATTTTCCGTTACTAAGTTTCCATTGAGAAGGGTGGAAGTTTTAAGAAAATTCCCATAATCAGCGGAATATTTCGATTTCTGGTCGTTTAAATTTTGTTTAATATAATCGTCGGTGGTGCTTTCTTTCGATACGGATATGGAAACGCCTTCCGATTCGGAATCAACTTTAATGTTGCTAGCTGCCTTGTTGTAGGAGCTTTCCCACCAATTATTCCAATCTTTGTCCTTGTGTCCTACCCCAGCGGTATCGAATTTCAACTTCGGCCTTATCGCTTGCGTAATGCCGCTTTCGTGTTTTCCTAAGCCTTTACCTGTGTTGATAAAAATTTGACAATGTTTCTAAATATTTTCCGAGCAGAATTGCTTCAATTTATCGGCAAAACTTTCGCGGAACGCATAAATGTGTTTGACGTTAAATTTACGGAGTTTCGATCGTATAATAATAATAATAATAGAAATAATAGGCTTACACCCATAATTACGCACAGCCACACAAAAAGCAACATTACAACAAACTGCAACAATAGTCGGAAAAATTATCCAACAATAAAAGAGACAAGCATATGACTTGGTAAAGAATACGTCGTACAGCTGAAAAGACCACAAAAGTGCGAAGAAAAAGAAGAAATAATAGTAGGAATAATTTAACGAGCTTTGTGAAAAAAATAGTTACACATTCTATACGGACACTCAAAAATTAAAGAGTCACGAAAGGGCGGAATGAATTACGATACGTATTCGTATCATCGCACCGATCAAACTTAATGTAAATTGCTGAGAAATAACATTTATCATTCCTTTAACTTTAAACAGAAAATTAGAAGTCCGTCGAATTCTGACGGGCTCCGAAAAACCTAGCGTTAAACGTATCAGTTTAATATTGGAGCACAAGGATAAAGATTCGTACGATTATGCTATTTTATTACGATATTTGCAAGATCGTACCTTCGGTCCAGCCGTATTTCAAAAGCTGAGACTTTGCGAAATCATTCATATTAACAATTCTCTTGTTTCGATCTCATACGAGATACTTTCGTTGAAAAATTCCGGAGCAACTGGAGTTGGAGCCATACACGTTTTCCCCCCCATTAACTAGGAACGTGAGCAGACTAGTGAATGAAAGCTACGCCATTTCTCGAGTTACTCACGCTGTAGCGTTTCGTAGTAGTCGTACGGTGGCGTTCCGACGCTGTAGTAGTTAATGAATGGCTCGTGGAAATTTTGTCCAATTCACCGTGCTCCGAAATATTTTTCGAAAACTTTTTTTTCCGCGTTTCGTTTCGCTATTCGGGGGCAAATCTTTTCGTTATTAATTTAAAAAAAAAAAATTCTCATATCAAATACGAAGGAAATCTTTGCGTATAGAATTTTTTTTCATTGCATGTACTTTTGTCCGAGAGATCGCGAAATATACGCGAGACATAAACTGACGTTATCATTAGTCGTATAAACTTTAATCAATTATGTAATATTGTCGAATAGCCCGAAAGTTTCTATTTAACAATAAGAGGAAAGATGTAAAAAGGAATATTATTAGTATAGAGGATATCTACTAGATAGTAGTCGTTACAAAAAGGATGATCGAGGCTTCAGCGACTTGTCCACGATTTGACGTTCATTAGCCAACAGTACATAAAGAATGTCTTTATAATATGCAGCTTGCGCTAACGTTAACTTGTACATTTGCTATGATAATTTTGCACGCCCCACCATTATACAACGAAATTTATTCGATGCTAGTTACCGATATTGTCCGATGGCACGGAAATGAACGATCTTAAACAGTGGGCTTGATATATAAAACGCGTTGAACATCAACAGTATCATCGGGATATTTAATTCTATTAAAAACCAGTGCAGGTTTGTGAACATCATTTCTTTACAATTGTTCGCGAGTTTTCGCCAAATTTACGGCCGCTTTTTTATCGTAACAAAACCACTGATATCTCGCCGAATTTTCATAATGTGTTAGCAAAATTTTTACGTAAACATTTTATCCCAGCTACATTTCTATTCACCCAGCTAATATCTTTGATAAAATAAATACAAAACTGGCATGTATTTTATTTTTATAATTAGATTGACCGAATCATCGTTTCATATATATGTATATAATTTTTTTGTTCAACAATTCCGACGCGTATTCGTCGTCGTAGTTCGTCGATCATAGGCGCATTCACTGATCCTGCAATTGATACACGTTTTTTGGATCGATCTAGGTGAATATTAATATTAAAAAGAAACGAAAAAAAAATGGCATTCCGTGAATTAGTCGAGGGTGACTGTGGAGGACCTAGTTCTTTGATCCGTTTAACATCACACTTTGTACGTGATCATGGATTCAAAGAAGAGGGCATACATCGTCCTTTTCAGCCTGTGGAACCTTTCCAAGCTTCAGATTCAGATCAGTTAGTTAAACAATTTTTAGAAGAAAATCCTTCGTGTCCTCAAACATTTAGAATGGATAATTTATTACAAGAAATGCGTGAAATTGATCAAAACATTCATCCACCTATAGCAGCACCAGGAGTTGCTCAAGAATTGACCAGCTTAGATACAGCTTGGGCAAATCAGTATCTAGAATCAGGACGCCACTTTAACGTACGCTCTATTTCTTCCTTACGGTTTGTATTCAGTTGAATGGAAAGTTCATTCGTTTCCTGTGAGAAGACCGTGGAGTTTTATCCACTTATGGGAAACCTAAATACAATGGTGTGCATATAAGTAAGGGAAAAAGGTCATTCAACATGATACAATAAAATATGCCTTATTATATTATAAAAAGCCACAGTCTAGCTAAGAGATTCTACATCAGTCCGCTATATAATTCCTTAGTAGTTCTCTAGTTATTTGTACATTTCTGTTTAGAGATCAGAAAGTAATAGATATCAATGTAAATTAATTTGGAACCTCTGTTAAAATGGAATTCGATAGTTATTTCGAACATTAAAATTGTCTTTCAATTTCCGTAAATACGCATTGCGAGTTTTGTGAAAAAACACCGTACTAATATGTACACCTAATAGTTTAATATAATAAAATACGAACGCACGAATTTTACGTTCAACCGGATACAAGGCGACGGCAGTGTATCGCGGATCGAATGTTTATCGCTGATCTCATCGATACAGGAACATCACGCCGACGATATATGGAATCCCGAAGTAGAACAAACTTCGAACATTTTGAGTCACCAAAAACACGAACTGGGATTAGGACCAAAATGGGCAGAGGAATATATAGAGCATAGCATAGACGCTATACAGAGTAATATAAATATGGAGAATCCAACAGAAGCAATAGAGGACAATGATAATCCTAATTTCGAGTATTCGAAGTTTATGAAGTTTATGAAACAGGAAGGAGATATTCCTATAGAAAACAATCAAGAATCACTGCCAGATTTCCATACCACGAGTAAAGACTGGACGGAACAATACGAAACGGATAATCAAAAATCTGAAGCCAAAACTTCTACCGACAGCAGCCAGGAAACAGAGGTAACGAATAAGTTGGAAGAAGACTTAGCCGCTGCTGGTAGCTGGGTAAAAGAATTTCAAAAGGAAGGTTGGTAGATATTTTAACACCGATTGAATGGGTATGCGGGATTCCCGAAAATGTTCACAATTTAATTGCTATCGTATCATAATTGTATCGTGAATAAAACTAAACAGGCGAATAATACACTCGGGAGCAAGATTAGGGGGCCAAAAAATTTCGATGGAAGAATGATCGATATTTGATTTCTCGTAACTTCGTAAAAAAACGTCGCACGACGATCAACTTGGGTTCATTTTAAAGCTCGAAGTCTCTACTTTCGTATAGATTGCCAGACGATTTTCAACGATCGTTTTACTTCGAAGAGTAGAGTGAAAAACTGAAGGCAGTTTCTTCTTTAAAAGTTTGCGAAGTTCGAACAACTCCACCGATCTTAATAAATTTTTTTCGCAATTAATTTTGCAACGTACTTCAAGGGAAAAGTCTCCCCTTTACAACGAGCCCCTAAAAGTCGATCCACGATTTTTTGTTGTCGAGTTCGCGCAGTTCGAATCGTTTCAAATTTTGGAGCTTCCGATCCGACCCGAAAAAAGATTCCCGACTCGATGTTTTCGGGAACCCGTACACCCTTAACCGATTACGATATCTCCTATTAATTGGGTATATTTAAAAAGTTACTTTTTCTTTTAGAGGTAGATAATTATGAGTCTACGTTTTTGAAACTTCAGAACGAATGGGAAAAGGTATCGTCGTCCGAGGAATTATCTTCCAAGCATCCGTGGCTCTCGGAATACGATACCTATTACGATCCATTCAAAGATTACGAGTTTCACGATGAGAATCCTATGAAAGATTTACCCAACGCGTTGGAAGAGGGTAAGAAAAGATTGGAAGCTGGGGATTTACCGAGCGCTATCCTCTGCTTCGAAGCGGCAGTGCAGCAAGAGGAAAGCAACGCGGAAGCGTGGCTACTTCTTGGTAAAACTCAGGCAGAGAACGAACAGGATCCATTAGCTATCTCTGCGTTAAAACGTTGTCTAAACTTGGATCCTTCGAACGGTGCTGCGCTAATGGCGCTCGCAGTCTCGTATACGAACGAATCTTATCAAAATCAAGCATGCGTAACTCTCAAAGAGTGGTTACTAAAGAACGAGAAATACAAGCATCTTTCTGTACAAAAAACGAACGTCGAGCAATCGCCGAAGTCCAGCGTGTCATCTATTCTATTTGAGTACGTAGGAAGTTAGTTGCGGGTTTTTATGCGTTTACGAGGAACTTAACTCTTCGAGGGCGGAATTTAGCGAATTCTTATCCAATTACTAACACCAGTGTCCATGAATGATATTGAGTTGAGTTTCTTGCTTTAAACATCGATACGCGTCCAAATAATCGAAAAAAAAAACTTGGGCGGCTATTTGCGACGCGCGTCCGCAAAGGGTTAAATTTGTACAAAAGCACGGAACGTATGCGATATGCAAACACGTAGAAGATATCGAAGATAAAGTGCATCTTCACGATATTTAGAGGATAAAACAAATCTCTGTTCCATTTCATTAACTATTTTTATGTAAATACTAATCTGCATAAAAATCCGCAGTCCAGTGATAAGTTTAACAACAGAGGTGTCTCTGTATTATAGAGGAGGATATTCAATGCTATCTTAATTGGTTCTTTCAGTGATGTACACGAGGAAGTAAAGAATCTTTATATTCAAGCCGCACGAATGAATCCGTGGAACGAAATAGATCCGGACGTTCAGTGCGGATTAGGAGTACTTTTTAATTTATCTAACGAATACGATAAAGCTTGCGATTGCTTCCAAGCGGCGCTACAAGTGCGCCCGGATGTATGTATTAAATTAAAGTTTCGCTAATACGCGTCTACGCAATCGTTAATATGTCATTTAAAACATATTATTTCCGCAAGGATTCTAGATTATGGAATAGATTAGGTGCAACTTTAGCAAATGGTCAGAAATCGGAAGAAGCTATAAACGCGTACCATAATGCCTTAAAGTTATCGCCTGGATTTATTAGAGCTCGATACAATCTCGGAATATCCTGCATTAATCTCGGTGCATATAAGTAAGTCACATATTTTGTATTAAACTAAATTATTCGTTTCGACGGAGTCGTTCGTAAATCGAAAGATTGAATTTCTCTATTGTAAAGGAAACTCATAATTTCTCCGCGTTCAGTACGTATGGTTTTCGAAATGGTCAAATGATCTGGGTTGTTTTCAACAGAGAAGCGGGTGAACACCTTGTAATAGCTTTAAACCAGCAAGCTTCCGGTCGCGGAGTTCAGGGCGAAAGTGTTTCGCCGAAAGCGATGTCGAATACCATTTGGTCGACGCTGAGACTCGTCGTTTCGCTAATGCACAAATACCACTTAAACGAAGCTATAGAAAACAGGTAAAAATGAACAAATATCTACGTTTAACGAGCGACAAAAACCCGACGATATACAACGGCATTACTTTTTTGTCATTTCAGAGATCTAACAAGGTTGAATAAGGAGTTTGAAATTGTATAAAAAAAAAAATTTGTAAACTTGTTGAACTCGATTGTTAAAAAATATAAACTCTTTTTAACCTAGTATTTAAGAATACCTTAAAATAAAATGATTACAAATATTTTTCGTAGTTGAAAAGTGTACATATAAACGAAAGCTAAAAAGAAAAAAAAAGTTACTATCGTATAATTTCTTTATTATAAAAGGGGTTGATTTAAAAATATTAAATATCAAGTTTACGATATTTTATATTTTTAGAAACTAATTTGTCGGATACCTTTGCGAAGTGTATGCCTTCTTATTGTTTCATCTTATATAACCTAGAGCGGATTATAAATAATATCGATATAATAAAATTGTTATGCATTTAATAAAAATTAGTTAAAGTAATTGAATCCCTGAGCAAAATAATGGTGGGTTAAAAATCTGAAATAAATAATAGTAGGAGCGATCGGTAATGTTAAAACGGAACGGAACGGAACGGAACGGAACAAACACGAATCTTGGGGGTGAAACAATTTCTATTTTTCTATTTTCTTCTCTCCTCTCGTTTCTTTTCTTTTCTCCTCAAATAAACGGATAGCGTCATAAAAATACAATTACATAATAAACGAACATTCTGATATGAGTTACAGATATATTATTTTTCTATTATAATTTATAAATATCATAGATCACCTCTAACATAATTATATTAGATTTGTAACAAAGAGAAATTAGTCCTAAAGGCACATCAAAGTTACACGTTTTGTAACATTTAGAAAGTGATGAAAATACTACGTTTATAGGATCAACGAATACAATAAAAAGTAACTATATCTTAGCAGTACGGTACGTCCTCCCCTAAACACATGCCATCCCGCCCTTAGCGGTTAAAATATAAACAATTCTTAACAAATCCTTAGAAATATTCAAACAGCAGTCAAAAATACACGATCACCGCTACGGAATTTCCTTTTGGTTCAATGTATACGAAGCAATCTATATCATGTCGAATACTGTAAGTAACTCTGCAAAATATTACTATCTATTGGTTCTGTATAAACTTCTTTTATTCGTTTACGATTTAACTATTTCGTTAGCTAAGGGAAAGATAACATACGTCTAGACGTAATACAATATATCTATATAGAACATCTCAACAATCGATAATAGGCGAATCAATTTTTACCTATAATATTTGTCTTCGCTTTTTGACACCTCGTTAATAATAGAATTTTATCCATCAAAAATGTTGTGCGCGGCTACAACGATCGTAAAGGAAAATCCGAGAACACTTTATTCGATCGATTGGACCAAAGGAACGCGTGTGCACTTTAAAATATTGTACGCGGATTTTTAGAAATATCGAACAAACCTACTACAGTCAGTCACCAAAATCTGCATCCATATTTTGCATTTCAAATATTTACGTATTTCGTAATAATAAAAGCAACGTAAACATTCCTAAAATATAAAATCGCAAGCGATGAAGATTTCTACGAAATGTTTCGTCAATTACACGAATTAAAGCCGCTCCTAAAAATATGTAAAATATAATTTTATTTATGCTAAACAAATTATAGGACGTATCGGAGGATCCAACAAAGTATAAGTACAAGTGTAACTACAATTTTTATATACTTTAATACTCGGTACCTAAAACTTCGTGAAATTGTATTCTTGCGTGAATTAATATTTCTAAAATGATCGATGCTCGCGGGTACTCTTTTAAATACTTGAAATTTAGAGATGCATGTAGATTTTTGCCACTGACTGTATATTGAAAGTTGTGCATACGATAATGGTGAAACGATGCAAGTGAAAAAAGATATCCGAAACGCGATCAGAAGTAGAAAGTGATCGATCGCGAGCGATAAAACGTGAAGGTAAAATTGAAGCAAAGAGTCGCGGCGATTCGCGCGAAAATCGTATCACATGAAGAATTATTGTTCTCAACAAATTCGATTAAGTATACCTTATCCCGAATCTATTTTCTCTATATATCATTTTCAGGCAACGTAATTTCTCGTTACACTCGAGTTTATATAGTTTTTTTTTTTTCCCCGAAAAAGTTAGATTGGACCTATGCTATCGCCTCGCGGCGATCAAATTCATTAATTCGACCTATCGCTCACAATTTTAGTGTCGTTAAAAGTTGTTGTCCGGTTTCCATTATCAACGATTTAACGTGCTCGGCGTGCATAATTTGACTGCACATCTCGCTGCACTTCTGGAATGCTATTACATCGTCTTTCGGTAGGACGCGATGCAGACTTTTTAACGACAACGTGTGCGGCAGATAATTTAGAATCGCTAGAACAGTAACAAATATGTTATGCTATGTTTTAGCGAGAAGGCACCTGTGAATCAACGTTTTCATTAGAGATGGGTCGAAACCTAATTTCTTCATTCGCGAAACTCGGGTCCGAAACTTTGCGAGTCCTCGAGAAACTTTCGAAACTCTGGATCCTTACTTCCTCCCTCGTATTTCTAAAGAGTACCCATTTTCTCGGCAATTAAATGCCTTTTTGGAAAACTAATTATGTATCGTATCTAGGTGAATGAATGTTCAATTTAGTTAGAATTTAAGTAAACAAAATAAGCGGGAAAACTTCGCGAGACAATTATTAATTCTTGGTATAAACGACTGCAATGGATCGATGAAATAGCATCGAATAGAGTAAGTGTGGAGTTTAAATACAAGCTCAATTAGATTACTAGTTAAACAAATTCGTATCATGAGAATATTTTCATTATTTATACAAACTGTTATTTAACTAGGTTTCGAGAGTTTCGAACCGTAAGAGTAGCGCAGTTTCGAGTTTCAAGAGCTCGAAACTTGTAGATTTTCGAGGGGTTTCTAAGTTTTGAGGTTTCGAGTGTCCCATCCCTAGCTTTCATTAGTAAGATTACCTTTCATAATTTGCGTGTACAAACAGTGCAGATCTTGTCGAGCGATCGATGCTGCAATTTTATTTTGCGTTAGCTCGATTAAATATTTCCACTCGGAATCTTTAGTATACATATCCTAAAATCGTGACACAACACTTTATTTGATTCCATTCACACAAGTAACGCAAAGCAGTCGTAAACAAATGGTTCAAAGCGCATGCAGTGTACCTTGGCGTATTGCACCACTGCTTGGGGACAATTATCCATTAATAGTGCCGTCGCCTCTTCCGTGTTTTGAATGCACAGAGTTCTCAATGACAAGCTGCCGTCTATTTCTTGCGTTTCGAGAAATTGCTTTACTTCGTACAGACATTCCGTCGGTATAAAATCGCAAGACAGTAGAGATTGTAATTTAAACAATTCCGTTGGTACAATTTTCTCAGAGTCAGTCTTATCGATCTCGGCTAAGTCTCTCAGATCGCACATGTTCAGAACTTTTTGATAATCTTTCGCGTACGGTGGCATTCCGTTCAGGTAGTGAGGTCTAAACTTCGCGAAAATGAAGTTGTCGTAACTTTCTTGCGCGTTCTCTTTATTCTCTATTTTGTACACTTTCGTTTGAGTCAATTTGCCCAGGTACGATCGCACCAGCAACTTAAACGCTTCCACCAGGGCGAAATCCGTGCGTATTTGATTTTTACTGATAACAGACGAATCTATGATCAACTTTGTACTGAAGTAGTTGTGAAGATATTTCTCGAGGAAAACTTGTAACGTCATCGCCGCATTGTGACCGTCTCGCCCGACTCTCGACGGCAAATACTCTAAGAATACTTGTATAATTTGATGAAGTGATAAAATGCCATCGTCTTCTATTATCTGCATCAATATTTCGGCGAAGGCCGAATTTTTCTGACGTATCAGCGTTCCGGCGAAATCGGAGAACGTCGGAATCATCGGACTTCTCTTTTTCATTGCCGTCATGTCGAACAGCAAGTCCCAATGTTCCAAGACTATTCTTTTGATGCACAAAGTCGAGACTGGCTCGAATACTTTCTCTGCTTGATCTTGCTTCTCGGCTTGAATGTATAACAGAGCTAAAGCTAGCTTAACCAGCTCGTCCGTTTCGTACAACAACAGAAGATGTATTAATTTCTCCGTGGTGTACTCCCGCAACACCGGGCTACTGAAAGTTAATTTCAGTAAGTCCGGCTTCTTTAATTTGCATATGATTTCCACGATATTGAATCCTTGGAACAGCGCGTCGGCTTCGGAGCCGCTCTTCATAGTCAGAAGTATATCCGTCAGAAACGTGACGAGGCCAGGTGCATCTTGACACGATTTTCTGGATAATACTTCCGCGGGTTTCAATCCCGACATTTTGTAATAGGGTATGCAAAAGTCCCAATCGGATTCGTATTCAGAGCGGATATAGTAATCGCCGAGAAGCGCGCAGGACTGATTATACAAGTTCTTCAATTTCAACCCATTTTTGCTCGCGGTATCGTCCAATTCATTGATGTCCAAGCACGTGTACACGGCATCTTTGGCCAAACGTATCAGAGCATGAGCCTCGCCCAACAAATGTCGATAGGTGCTAGGACTAGAGGATTTATGACTTCGCGCTGCGTTCAAAATATCGTAATAGAGATTCTCCAACTTCGGTAAAATTAAGGAGTACAAGGTCCAAGAGTTTTCGGCTTTGGCTAAGAGAACCAGATAACTTTTGCTATGCAACAGTTGCTGTATTCCCAAAAATGGCCGCAGTCCGATCAAACAGACGGGCTCGGAAACGCTGGGACACGTGATTCTCCAATTATCTATATCGTTCGACGTTCTCGCGACGTGATGAGATAAACGCAGCGTGTAAGATTCGAGACCAGCCTCGGTCAACGCGTGCAACGCGGTGTGTTCCAATGCTACGTGATTAACAGGTGCGGTAAATGGATAGGTGGTTAAACAAGTCGCGTCTGTAGGATTCGAGCTGGTAGCAGAGAAATGGTAAAGGTATCCTTCTTGCAGGGTGCACAGAAAGCAACTTACACCCTGCAAGTAAGTGTACTTATCGGACCTGAGGATCGATTTTTTCAGGCAGGAGGTATTGCACTCCTTTTTCATGTACAATGGTTTTAGCAAGGAGCAACTGAACAGCTCGGAAACTCCGTCGAACTTGGCGTTATTATTCGCCGCCATTATTTTAAGGGATAGCAAAGTTTTTATCGTGTAATTTTCCGACCATCCGAGATCGGGAGAATTGGTTTTAATTATTATTCTTATGTCCGTCGGGTTCAGTATAAAAGGGCTTAAAGTATGACCGGGTCCAGCTCGCTCCAAGCTTATAGACGGCATATTAATGGTCAGAGGTTGCGAATTTCCGTCGATGATTTCTTGGTCGATTAATCTTTGCATCTCGTCTCTTTCATTGTACATCAAGTGATCCAAATTTATTATCGCGTCGTTGTTGTTCGATTTTATTTTTCGAAAATCCCCCGTCTCTAATTTGCTCCATATGCTCGTTTTCGAGCTTCTGTGCCTCCTGCTTTTAAACTTTGCGCTCATCGCGCTAGAATCGATATTTTCGGACGCAATGGAGTGAAACTCCTGACTAGAATTTTTGCGTTTGGAATTCGTCCCTTGCAGCACTATGCTATCTTCTTGATTAGCAGTATTATTGCTGTTCTCCACAAGGGAGGAGTCTGTAGATATGGATGTCTTATCGATAGAAGAGGAATTTGTAGAAGTTAGAGAGCTTAATTGATCTATGTCCTCATACATAGAATTAGTCAGTCGAAAAACGCATAAATTTGTTTTATCCATAACTGATATGAAGTCTTCAACAATTTCCATATGCATAGGAGAGAATGAGAAGCCTAAGGACCAAGGTCTTGCCTCGAAATCTATAAATTTCATCTTGGACACCTGCTGGGTTTCAATCTTAAATTCGTGCAGAATAGCACTGTTCCCAGAGGCTACCAAAAGGTTGCCAGTGCTTTGGCAGCAAGCAATTAATGTGGGCTGTATGCTCAATGGCAATTCTATCATCTCCAAGCTGTTCAGAGGTCTGTTTAAGCTTGGAGTAACGCGTCCAGCTATTCTAGCTCTCATGGGCTGGCTTTGATCTTTCACCATGGCCCAGTTCACATATATTCTAACAAAGTTATTGATCGCTTTGCCTGAATGATTCGTGATGCTTGTATCTCTAGATAATTTTGATTCTAATGTCACAACATAATCTCCCTTGGCACAATGGGCCATTTGATTAATCATATCCACTGTTGGGAAAACAGTGTGCAGCTTAATATCAGACATCATCAATTCCCATACTTCAACACAGTGGGTTGAAAGTGCTAATAGAAGCATTTCGTGTCCAGATGCATTTGCTATGCAGCTTGCAGTGGGCTCCTCAATTTGAGTGATATTTTGCCCCAGAAAATTGTGTACTGTGATTACACGCACCATATTGACTCTTGTGTTAAGTAAACTTTTTAAACATATCTATGTTCCGTTTAAAAATGGAAATTATTACGGCTAGTTAAAGTATATCGATCGGCATTACAAGTAAATTGGACTTAAACTTAAGATCGTGCTTTGCCTCGGATCTAACAGAGAACTTATACTCTTCTATACATAACGCGATTAAATAACGTTTAGAAGCGCGTATCGTTATAAAAAATTCGTTGAAGGTTACCTTACATTTTGCAGTATATCATTATAATGTACGAGTTGCTTGACAGGGAGTATAGAAGAACGATAAATTCGTTGTTTCTTCGGAACTTTTTGATATCAGCGAGGTATAGAATTAAACGTGTATACGAAGAAGCGTTATGAAATATCGCTTACGATATATAGTTAATAAGTGTTCGTCTTAGACCGCCTAAAAATCTGTGCTAACGAACCCATCGACGCGTACTTTGCCATTGTTAAGTCGCTTTTGTACACTAACACCCTAGCTACACGGCAAATAACATCGAAAGCGAAAAGTTACGTTAAAGTAAAAGAAAACCTGGTCAGTTTATATATCCATGGGAAAGGGCACTACGATGATTTATACATGGTTCTGTACAATCTAATAAACACTACGAATATCACAAAGTAGAAGAATGCAAATACAGTTCGTTTCGTTTGACAAATCTTCTACTACGCGCATGTACACTGATGGTTAGAACATAGTCGTACTACTTACGCGCCCCACTGTCCGTTGCCCGCCAAATGCAATGCACCTACTACTTCGAAACACAAACTAATTCTAACGTACGAGGCACGAAGTAAATATTAAGTTATCCCATAAATAATATCGCTTCCCTTATTTTTTTTAAACACGCGATTAGGAATCCAAAAATCTTCCTATAAATCGAAGAGATCGTAAAATGCAGAATTCGATAAATCGATGACTTTAAGCGTTAATCGGTCGGACTTTAAATGAAACGAAGAAACGATACTACTTATGGTGTGAGTTAATACTTCAAACTGAAAGCGAGAGAATAAAACGAGCAATCTAACTGTTTATTTTGCGTGTTTTACGATTAGATATACATTTGATAGAGATTAGATATAGTCGGGTGACAATTCCATATTTATTATGTGAAAAATTATACATGCGACGTTATCAAATTGGTCGTAACTATATTGTACTAAAATTTTATTCTTAACACTAATTTCCTTATCATTACTTTATACCCTTATATATTACCTCAACATGCTACAAAAATCTTATCATAAGGTATAAAAAGTTGCAACAAACTGTTGCCTAACTATATATATATATATTAAAAGAACTTCCATTTATTTCAATCCATTTCAATTCAAGTTACTTACAATAAAGTTGTAACAAAATTGTTCCAATAATACCTTCAATCATGGTTTGATTTCATTGACCCCTAAACATTTGCCCTACTATTGCTACAACTATTTTGCCCGAATAACCTTCTCAATGTGATTCTTCAATGTCTCTAATTGTCTCATAGTTTCTGGATCCAAGGAAGGAATATGAGACATGCGTAAACCATCATTGGGTAATAAGGAAATAACATTGCCATTACGTAAAGGTACATTAATGTTGGCAGTATCTTCTTGAACAACTGCTGAAACCAGCAAGGGACTACCCTGCATACTGAGAACCATTTCCCCTTGCCTAGGTCTTCTCAATACATTCAGAGGATTGTTGGGCTTTATTTTAGGAGTCACCAAGCCATATTCACAGGCATTGGGTTTGTAAGGAGCAGGGGTTTTAAATTTATCAGATTTCTTGGACTCTTTGGAATGTTCCTTCTTCACGAGTTTCTTCACAGTCTCTTGGTTTAATTCACTGAACTTGAGTTTACTGTTTCTCGAACTGCTGCGCGTTCTTTTGGCAGGGGTTGGTTCGATTTTCATAGCCCTGGATGCGTGGAATGTCGTGACTCCTTCGGTCACGTAACCATCGTCGGACGCACTCGTAACCCTTTTTCCAATTCTCTTTTTTCTCACTGTTGCCGGTGCTGAGCGCAGCGAACAATCGTCCACGGACGACGAGACTTCGTTGCAGTTCTCTTTCTCGTTGTCCGCCTCGTAGCTGAGTATCTCGCCGATGGTCATCTGCCGTATATCCATTGGAATACGGGAGAAAGTAACGTCGATGAAGGTTTCCAGACCCTTTATCGCCAGCTTCGCTTCCGCTTCCATTTTAGAAATCCGTAGATTCGCCTGACGCTCGAAATCCCTGATCAACATGTCACTATCTTCCGTGGGCACGACTTCTTGCAGTCTTCCTTTCCGGGCATGTTTGGTTCGCGGCATTTTCGGCGGGCACTTAAGATAGGGAACGTAACAAAGATGTTCGGTGTCTCCTGTGTCGCGCAGCTCTTTATTCTTGGCTTCACGGTTCAAACGAAACTCGTAGCTCGGATTTAACGCCAACTTCCCGTTTACTTGAGTCGCACCAAAATGTTTTTGATTCCGTTTACCGCCGTTAACAATTTGTAGCTTGATGCCAATGATCGCGAAGATTGGAGAACGTCAAGTCGATTGAAAAAGATAGATACCTCGAAGTAGAGCACCCTGACGATTTTTATTCGTACCACGTTTTAAGCGTTCATGAACGCACCGGATTTAATTGGTCAGTTTGATTTGAATTACGAAAGAAATACGCGCGGAAAAATGTTTCAATTACGTTCCTCTTCGTTTTCCAAATTACCGGATTGTTAGAATGATTTTATTCGTTCGCGGAGCTGCGTACGTAATTAAAGTGGCTACGTTTCGTTGCAAGTTACATAAGTAGTAAGTATATGACAACAATTGTCGGATAAATGACTGTCTGTATTATTCGGAAAAATTATGGAGAAAGGGATGCCGGATGGAGAGCAAAAATTATAATAATAGTAGCAAGAATAGGCAAATAATTATAAGTGCATTCTTAGTACCGATGTTGGAGCGATTTCTCAAAAATTCGATCGACATTGCATCTTTATGCTTCTATCGTTAAAATGGATACCTCTATTCTTTACGAAAAACCGTTTTCTGATTACAGACGAAACGAACAACAAGAAATGCTGATAGCCGCCCCTTTGGACTTGTCGTTTAAAAGAGCCACCTCGATGAATGGTACGTCGTTCGATAAAACCTTTCAAGTTAAATTAAATATTATACGCACTCTTAACCCTCGCGCCGTCAAAGTACTTTTCGAAACACGAATCACTAAACGGGAGAATACTTTGTGCCCACCTTCAGGAAATAGCTACATTTCGAACAGTATAACGCGCAATTAAACGATAAGTGCGTTTGTAGACAAGATAAGTTACCTATTTATTAATTTCACGTGAAATAATACTAAATGCAGGCCGCATTATTCATAAATGATTTGCGTCAAGTTTAGCGGACATCGCTTTCTTCAGATTTTATATTCGTTTTGCATTGCATTCAAGTTATTTTCTTTTTGCTGTACCTTTTTCGTAGGCTGCAAGTAATCGTAATTAATTCATCCTATGCCAATTTTGTTATATTTTTCCCTTTTTGAAGCTACTTCTCGAGCACGCGAGTAACACCATTCTTTGTTACCGGAAGCGACGTTTTACTTACTTGGCAATACGGTATATGTTTAAGCTCAACGTATTCAAGAGTAATTATTTTTTTACGTATTTTAATCGGTTATTTAGCAACTGAAATAAGCAAAGCATGATGTGGATACAAAGTATCCCCTATTGGTGGGACGAAGTTGCGCGGCATTCATTTCGCGATCAAAGGGAATATTAATAAGAATGTTGCTTTTGTTCCAAGAGATTTGGCAAGCAAACGTCCACAAGCGGTACGAACGGGTAAAATTCCGTTGCGAACGTCCGCGGATCGTTTTGTAACCGGCTCTTTATGGTTAAGCAATAATTTGTTGGCTACGATGGACGGGTTTGAAAATCTTACGAAAAAAGTCCTCGACGATCCGGTGCATCTTAGCTGGCTCGATCTTTCTTTTAACGAGTTGAGAAACATCGGAGACGATATCACGAAGTTTCCGAACTTAAAAATCGTCTACCTGCACGGGAATAAAATTTCCGATATAAACGACGTGGTGAAGTTGAAAAAGTTGCAGAAGCTTAGATCTTTAACGCTACACGGGAATTCGATCGAGAATCTTCCGTATTACAGAGGATACATCGTTCATATCCTTCCGCAAGTAACGGCGCTAGACTTTTCGATAGTGTTGACCGCGGAAAGGAAACGAGCGGCGCCTGCTGGCTTCGCCAAATTAATCCATTATAGTACATGAATATAAAACTTTATTTTTCAAGTTTTGTATTAAATACACGCCTTCTTAAGTATCGTTACTTGTAATATTTTTTTCGAGAATGTACCGTTTTTTTCTTGAGGTACTTTGACTCAATGCTCTTATCAATAATTTACTTCATTAGCCTACTATTACCGTTCTTTTTTTTCTTTTCTTTTTAAATTAACTCAAGATATGTACCGTAGCGTACAGTAGAAATTAATTGTCCTATTTGAATCGCGTATTAATCAACAGAGGTAAAAAAGGCCCCGTATTATATTACAAATTGTGTGCGACAACGCGTCATCGCAAAATTAATTGTTTCTTTTTTTTTTTTCATTATTTTTTTCTCTTTTCGTGTAATGTACATGAATATAATTTTATACATCGAGTAGAGTTCAATGCCGTCTGTGTTTGCTGCGGTGTTTGCTCGATTTCTCTACGTCTCTGTCCCGAGATCGGCTGCGCGATCTATAACGACTGCGCGATGATTTGTGACTGCCGGATCGTCTTCGTTGCGCCTTTTTCGGTTTTCGTGATCGTCCGTGACTATGACTGCGAGATCTGCTTCTACTGTGTTTCTTTCTCTTGGAATGCTTTGTTCCCTCACCCCTAGACGGTGAAGTACTCGGTGATTTTGAACGCCTGAACAGAAACAAACATGACCTTAACCGTTTGAGTCCCAGGGGTCGTTGAAAAAAGGCGAAAAGCGGCCGCGATAGCGTTCGCCTTGAAATGAAAAATCTTTACAGCCTACGCGTGTTTATCGAATAAAATTAATTAAAAATTAGTGTATCTTTATTAGTACTGGGACTATTCGGTTAATGAATTTTTTCCCGAATATCGGCCGGATTTACACAGTTACGTCTTTAAGCAAAGATGTGACTGTGTAAATCCTATACAACGATAAAATGTTAGTCCATATTAATCGTATTATCGCGCAGCGTGGGAGTCAAACGGTTAAATACGAGCTGCTCTCATTTTGCCGCGACGTTATACCTAGGCGATTTCGTTCTTTCGGGCGCGGCGTGAGTTCCGCTTCGGCTAATGAATCCACCCCAGGCGTTATGATGTTTCGGCAGTGGCGGGCTCGGCGTGTGACTGTCCACGTCTCCGCTTCTCGCTTTGGTTCTTGCTTCCTCGTATTGCCGACGGAGCTCTTCCACGCGTTTCTCCAACTGTTCCGGTTTTACGCGCGGCCGAAAGTAAAGGCGTAATATACGTCGGCAAACGTCTCTGATCGCGGATTCGTTAACTTTAAACAGGGAGAACCAAGCGGGCGAGGTGGGTAGAGGTAATTGAAGTTGTCTCGCGCCCAAATACACGCACGCGCATGCTACTGTTTCCGGCTGATGTCTTAAGAATACGTCGGATCTAAGGGAATCGTTCATGTAATTCCAACATTGTTGCATCAGGGCATGATTCTTCTCGTATCCTAGGACTTGCAGATACATGACAATGATTTTGTGAGGATGCTTCACATGCACACAGAAACCCAATTCCTTTAGGACTCTCCTTTCTGACTTGATTACTTGATTCTTCAGAGCTACATAATTTTGGTCTAGAATTACTGGCTGTATTGGTCTGAAACAAATATTTCTCAATAGATGCTATTCTTATGTCTGAAGCTTAATAATTTATTTAATTTAATTTAACAGGCAACAGCAGTCTTTTTTGTACAAATTGTTGAGGTATATACTCCTGTCCATAAATCACCAGACACTTGTTAGTTTTTAACCAAATGTTTGTTGAATTAGACTTCCAGTAGCATCTTAAGAATGCAGTATTATTTAATGCTCTTCCTGAAGTAAGTAATTAGTAAATAGTACTAAATTAATGTTCTTCATGCAGTAAATAATTAAGGAATAACAACATTGTTTTTTTTATTGATATCAACTTCTCTTTAATCTAAATTTATTAAGTGTCTGATGAATTACAGATAGCAGTGTACATGCAAAAATAGTTACATGCATTGGTTCATATAATAGTTGCTGACAATATTTAAAAAAAAAAAAAAAAAAAAAAAAAAAGGAAAAGAGAATAGCAAGGAAGAGTTTCAATGGTTGAGCAGTTTAATGCATTCTGTACAGGTGATTTACATGAAAATGATGACAGGAAAAATGAGGAGCTACAACTTACTTTTGGCTGGAAACTTGTTTTATGTGATTAAAAACATTAATAACATCTCTGATACGTCTAGGAGCTTCCTCAATTTTACTAGCTAAACAAATACACCCCATTGCAGTTGTTTCCATATTATGTCTAACTAATGATTTACTGTAATAAAATCGTTGAAAGATTACTTGCCCTGTGGCCATTGCAACCTATTAAAAAAAAAAGATAACAAAATTGCAGATTACACGTTCGAAGGTTATGGAGGTTATATCGTTTACAAACATTTTGTTTACTAGGGAAACCAGCCACGAACCTGCGGTAATTTTAATAGAATACCAGCGGTCTGTATGAGTTCGCATCCTAATATCCTCAGATCGGTTTCGGTTTCCGCGTCCAGCCCATCTAAATGTGACGGCGTCGAGTTAAGTTTCTCTTCGGGTAAAAGGCAATTTTGAAGCGTTAGAACTATTTTTCCGTATGGTTTCGTGTTTCCCGTGGTTGTATTTTTCGCCGGAACCGTAGAATTCTCTTTCGCGTTGCTCATCTTAACTCGCGCCGTTCAAACAAAGAAATAACTCTCCTTCATTTAGCCACTTATTAAAGAAAAGGTTAACCTTTCATTCTCCCGAATACCATACCTTCGAATTATAACCTTAAACTTATGTATTTATTTAAAGAAGTATAATTCGTGGAAAATTCGTACTTCCGGTATAGCGCCACAATCGAGTTTCGAAAGTCGACCGTTCCGTTTGACTTTTGATCATATTATTATTAAAACGCATCGGGAGAATTTATTATCATTAAACAACGTATTTTATATTATTTGCAATGCAATACGTGTGTAGGAAAAATTATTTACGCGATGTAAAGCTGTTACCGGTTCGCATGGTTACAGCTCACTTCCGGTGGGAGACAGAAGTCAGTAGTTTGCGGAACGCCGTCGCGCGCGAACGTTCTCCCGTCGAAGAGTTTAAAATCGCGAGTGAAAAGTAGTGAAAAAGTTGTGCAAAGTGTTCTACTATAGTCTAAAGTGTGGCAATTACGTCCAACTACAATTAAGGTATCGTATTTCGTCTATATTAAGCCTCGAGACCGTAATTCTTATTGACAAAGAGCAAATTTCGGCACCAGTCCTTGTCGGAATCTTTGCGAGTTTAAGAATCAGGGGAGATTGTTTATTAATATTGTTCTTTTGCGTTCTGTTGCAGGATTATTAACCCGTTAACGTCATTATTGGATTAAAGAGCAACATCAGCTGCGAACTGGTAAGTTTCTTTTAATATTTGTACGTACAATTGAGCAATTCGAGCGCTTGATAATTTTTCGACGCCATTATGGTTGTCGGGTTTGAGCGGGAAGCGCGCCATTTTCAAACATCGTTCGAATAGATAGATGTAGTTATGTAAAGTTTAGAAACTCGCAATATGACGTGGGCAACTCCACTTTCGGTAGTTTTTTTAATTATCTTTCATTTGCAAATGGAATTGCAAATAGAATCCCTCGATTAGTAAGCGTTTGACGTGGGATAAGAAAGAATGACGCGGTGTGATGTTTAGTTTAGGTATATAATGATATATCCTTTTGTTATTACATGTCAGTTTTTTTTGTCATTTAAAAATCAACATGCATGCAGTTGCGTTGGAAAATTTTGACGGTGTTAAAATTCACACAGGAATTCTCGGTTCGATTCTCGAAAAGTTGAATTGTTCACGAAACTTACAAAGTAATAGGATTTTGCGCGCATCTTGCAAGAACGACATACTAGCGCAACTATAAATATATACAGATCAAGAAATAATACATATAATATAATACAGTCGCATAACATAACAATTATTATACAACGTATACATAGTAGTAACTCATAGTGAAACGTAACGCAAAGTAAATAAAGAACTAACAATAGCGTAAATATCATTCATACGTTATACAAGTAATTGTATTCTATCTTCCTCGAGTTCGCTTTCTTTTTATCCTTTTTCTTCTATTTTCATTTAATTTCGGTCCCTGTGTTCCTTATTACGTACGTGGTTTTACAATCGGAGGCGAGTAGCATAAAGCAGACTTTATATCGGCTAATCGATTTTCGTTGTGCTGATTCAACCCTGCGTTCACGTAGTCTCTTCTACAATTTCAATTATCGAAACTTAACCCTTTGACCGCGAAACACTACAGATTTAAACGCTAACGAATAGTTTTCCGCGCGTCGCGTATTTTTATCGAAGTATCGATCGATCGTGCAACGTGTAACAAAATTGCTAAAGGTGTGCGTCCGTTTCGAATTCTTTAGCTAAGCGTCTTGCCTGATAATCGTCGGTTTACATTAATAATAGATTTCGAATTATCTTTTCCTCCGTTGCCACATAATTTGAAGAGAGAATGACTAAATGCCTAACGTGGCATGCGTCCACAGCAGCAGTCAAAGGGTTAAATTAAACTTAATGCGATGCGAGGTACTTCGATAACGTTCTGCTTTCGCGAAACTATATCGCGCGGACCGAAGTAGGAACAATTTTCGCGTTGGAAAATAAAAATGATAGTGCGAATCGTACCAATGGTTTCTCGTCAAACTGTTTGCCCCGTTAGTCATCGAAAAAATCGTACCGCGTCGAACGCGTCGTTGAATTCGTCCGGAAGAAATCCCGCGATACTTTGTTGAACTATGCTTCTTGAAGGATGCGAGTGTGTCGTTAAAAAATTTGAAAAAATAAAATTTCCAGCGCCCGTGGCTGTATCTTTTTCCCTGTATCGTGCGGCGCGCGTACGCAGCGGCATCTTAAATATTTAGAAATCGGTACACGATTGTTGTGTTATTCACGCTAAAAGTCAATCGACAACATTTTATTGGTATCTGGCAGTGATGTAGCATTGTTCTTCGTTCGCAAGCGAACATTTTCGCTCATCCTCGAAGCGGTTCGCGTCATTATGACGATTCGGCGACGTCGGCTTGAGGTTTCGACGTGGCTTCGTTATTTAAACGCGTCGCATCGTTGCACGCCAGCTGGCTCTCCATCTTTTCCGCTCCCAAGCTTTCCATTTTGTTGTCCGACTTGATGGATGCGTTCAAGCTTTTCAAAAAGTTACCCAAATGCTCGGCGGCCACCGGATTGTTCGCCCACTCGTTCGAGGGAAACGCGGCTAGCAGTCTCTTTTGAAACATCTCCGAAGTCAGCTGTTTCGCGTCGACTTGCTTGAAGGAAGCTTTCTTCTCGTTCTCGTTCGTCGAGTCTTCGGAGGCGGCGTTGTCGACTTTCGTCGAGTGCTCCGAAGGCTTTAGCGCGTCCGAAGTTTGCGAAGGGGACGGAAACCCTTGCTCCACGGTGGAGCAAGCTTTGCTGGAAGGGCTTTCGACTGTTACCGAGCTCGAATCCGGACTAGCAGGCGACTTGCTACTCGAAACTTCGGCCCCCATATTGGTGTTGCTCTTTTTTGGACTCGACGCGGGTAGATCGTTGTCGATCCCATTCGAGGCGGTGTTCGCGTTGTCGTTGCGTCTGCTAGCGGTCTCGTTGGCAGCGTTTGCGTTCGTATCTCCAGGAGGCGGCGATGGAGAAGCCGTGGAGGATACTCTTGGACTTGCTGCTTCGCGATGCGGTGTTTGTCGCGATGAATTATCCGGCTCCTTTCGGGACTCGTTCCCCGTATCCGAGTTAGAGTCGCGCGGTACCTCGGTACTCGTCTTCTCTTCGCTGTTCGCGTTGCCAATGTTGGTGGTTCGCGGCGAATATCGATTGCTAGCTTCCGTGACCGACGGGTACTTCGTTTGGACGGACAATTGCTGAGCGGATTCCGTGGAATCGAGTGGCTCGTTGCTGCAAAACACTGGCGTCTTCGTGATCTCGTTCGCGATGGGCCGGTTTACGCACGCAGATTTGTCGTTTGCTTGCTGCTGCTGCTGCTGCTGCTGCTTGGTTATAGCGACGGCCAAAGGTGCCACGGAAGATCTTGCCGGCTTTATCGGCGCGCACTGCGCAGCTAGATGACTTTTCCCCGGTATATTGGCATTTATATTTCGATTGTCGGCGATAGACATGTTAGGGGGGTTCGGGTCCGGTCCTCGAGGTAGCCTCAATCTCGCGTCCATTTGAAACTGCTGGAGATTCGGCGCCTGGCTCAGAGCGTAGAGACTCTGCAGGCTTGGGAAAACGGACGAAAGATTCGCGCTCGGTCTGCCGGTGTTTAGCGGGCTGGAAAGTCCAGGAGCGTAAACCGGTGTTCTCGACGGGGTTGGAAGCGGGCAGTCGCTCACTCGATGAGCCGCTGGCGTTAAGGAACCTGGGGGAGCTCGGTAATACCTGTGACCACCGACCAAAGTCACGAGCTGCCCCTGATCCGCGATGTTTGGCATATCTCTGGCCGTCGATTTCGCCTTGAGTTTCGTTACTGGCTGCGGTATTCTTAGCGGATGTATATCCACCTTCTTCCCTCCGCTGAGGTCGAGAATATCCCGCGATTCTTGGTCCCGTTTCCGTTTGCTGGGAGGCGCAGGTCGCTGGTGATTCGCGTCGCGCTCCTGTTGCTTGGTTTGCCTCGGCTTAGCCGGCGCGGGCATCCTTATTTGCCCTGCCTTCAAGGCTTTCAATACCCGTGGATCGACCGACCTATCGTTCAGTGTGATGCTGGGACTCACCTTTCCCAACGCGTTCTTTCGATTATCTTTGGAATCGTTTGGCTCGGGGAATCCGCTGTTTCCAGGTGACTTTGGCGCCGTCAGAGTTATGCTAAGGCTCGCGGGGATGTTCAATCCGCAACCATCCAATATGTTTCTCGTGTCGTTCGAAAGTATCGGACTCGAGCAAGGTTTTGCGCCCGGGTTCGCGTGGCCCCGACTGGGACCAGCCTCTCCGACGATATTCGCGGGCTTTTTCGCCGGAATCATGTGCTCCGTTGGGAGCTTCCGAGGCGACTTTGCGTTGCTCTGCGCAACGGGCGGCGGCGGAGCGGGTGGTTGCTTCATCGCCGTCTGCGGTTTAATCGATTGCTGCCTTTTTCTTTTGATGTCGAAGATCGGCAGCCCTGGCGGGCACTTTCTCTTTACCGCCCCCGCGGGAACCACCGGCGGGTCGTTGGAAAACGTGTACACGTCCACTTTTGCGGGATTGCTATTTGAGCCGATGCTGATACCCGCGTTAGAGCTTTTCGGGTAACTAAATGCGCACGTATCTACGTCACTGCACTGTTTGTTTGCATTCACTCGCGCATTGCCACTAATTCCGCTAATAGCTGCGACCCGTTTATTCGCACTCGCAGCGTTCCCACTCGTATTCACACCGATATTCTCGTTGTTGCTCTTACTCTTCGCGTCGCTCGCGTTTTTCGAAGCCTCCGCCGCGACATTGTCCTCTTTTTTCTGCGTAACACTGGCCTTGTTGTGCGTATCGTTCGCCTCGCTGCCAGCGCTCAATTCGTTCAACTTGGAGGAAGACTCTAGTGCCACTTCGGGTCCCGTTTCCCTGGCCGTTAGTTGGAAACCCTGAAGAAATTGTTTCTTCTCCTGCTGCTCCCCTGGCTTCTTCTGTATAGGTTTCACCGGATTGCTGGCCGTGGGTTTTTCCGGAGCCGCTCGCTCCACGAAGGTTACCCTTCTTCTGTGCTTCTCCTGCTTCTCCGCTTGCTGTTTTTCCCTGTTTTCTCTCTGAAGCTGCTGATGGGCCAACGGGGTAGGCGCGGTAGGAGGATCCGTGTCCACCTGAGCGCAGTGCAGCAACAGGTTGCTGATGATCTTCGGCTTGTTCGGACTCGTGTTGTTCGGCGTGCACTGCTTCAACGTGATCTTCACTCCGTTCGAGTTCTGCCCGTTTCCTATACTCACGACACTGAATTCCGGATTGGAGGGTTTCGCTTCGGGAGCTTTGACGCTCTGCTCCTTCGCGGTCCAGGTTCCCGGTGGACTTCGCAACACCTCGTACCTTCCGTCGGGGTTCTTCAGTATCTTGATGGGCGTTTTAATTTGCTTGGGCTCGGTGTTCGAGGCGGACGAAGCGATCGTGTTGGTTGCCGACGTTGTCGACGTGCTGATCGTCGTTGCTATCGAAACCGTCGTCGACGTCGCGGTTGTCGACGTTGCTACGTTGCTGCTCGATGCTCGTTCATCTTTGCTGCTAGCCACTTCTTTGCTCTCGCTCGCGCGCACTTGCTCGCTCGGAGGCCGCGACTTTTCGTCCGAAACTTCCTTTTGATTGTCCACCGCGGGCTTCTCGTCGGCCTCATTGGCGCGCTCCACTTCCGGTTTCGATTCCGGGACGGTCTCAGGATTCTTCGGGCTAGCGGTGTCCTGCGTAGCAACGGTCGCGTCGATCAGAGGCAGACTGGCGCCCAATCCTGGCGTGGAAGGCCTGTCGTGTGGAGGCGCCTCTAATCTCTGCTCCTCTAACGCCACTCGGTAAAAGAATCGCATCGGTGCGTTCTGAAACGAGAATTTGCGAGCGTTAGATAATTGCTGAAACGTGTTTCGATTGTTTGGTAATTGGTATGGGAGGATTGCGTACCCTTTTCCACGCGTAGATGTAAGCGACGTCCATGAGAGTCCAGTATTCCGGAAGTGGAGCACGCCGATGGCAAATTTCGATGGTGTATCTGGTCATGTCGACGCTGTACTTTAAAGCTAGGAATTTCTTTAGATGCGCGATTGTAACTAAGGCCGGGCATTGCAGGTACCGCCTGTTACTCGTTGTACTATGATTGCTGCCACTGTTGTGGGTATTGCTGTTGCTGCCGCTATTCTGATTGTTGGATGCATTCGAGGTGCTGGTATCGTCGCTGGTGCTAAGCAGAATGGTCAGAGGATCTGCCCCGGGCGGTAGATACTCCAAACTTAAGCTAACTGCATCTTCCGGGGCAAAAATTAGCCTTCCGCTCACGTCTTCTCCTCGTTGCTCCGGAGTCGCCAAGTCCGCTGATTACGCAGAATATTCGCGCGTAAAAGTAAGCCGAAATCGGCAACGGGGAAATAAACGAATTTTAAAAAGTCTTACCGTGCTCCGGATGCTTTTTATAAAACTCTCTTCTTTTGCGCATCTCCTTGTGATACAATCCTGGAACCAACTTGTAAACGATATCTTGCAGCGCCTTGTCGGCTCTGAAAGCAATTAAAATCGTTTAAGGTCATTTTCAGACACCGACGAATTCGAATTGTCGAGGGTTTAATGGACCCGAAGCTGCTTACTTGATGTTCGGCTTCGCTTTGTTGAGAACATGCTTGCAAGAAGGACAATGAGCTTCTGTGTTGAGATGCTTGAGAATACAGCTCCTGCAAACTGTACGGCGAAAAAGCAACGTGTCATTATCATCCGTTCCGCGGGATACAATTCGGTCACGATTCAATTTACTTACACGAATGCAAACACTCGACAACGGTGGTCGCGTCTATAAGGTAGCCTCTGCACAGCGGACAAATAAGATAGGGATTTACCTCGCGGAGGTAAGTCCTTTTACCCACTCCCGACATTTTTCTTATTACGCCGCCGAACTGTCCGTGATGGTGTCTGCAACGAGAAACACGGTTCCATGCAATATCTCCGGCGGGAAGCCGCGGCGCAAAAGATAAAAAAAAGAGGGATCTTAATACCCACGGGAATTTTCATTTGGAGAAAAATAAACGGGGAAGATTGGTCGGATAAAAAAAGCGTATCCCAGTGTTTCGTTATCGCGATGCATCTCGGGTGTTTGTCTTTCTACTTGGAGCGAGCAAGCGAACGGATTAGCGTGGCAAAATGCTCGCGGCGCGTTTATCGCGGGCGATTGTTTTTGGAAAAGCAGCTGTCGGATCGGCGCGCGACGATAGCGAGATACGCGACGCGAATTCGCAAGTTTCGCAGATAAATGGCGCGACATAGGAAACGGTTAGGCCGTGTCACGGTGTTTAGCCCACTTTCCCGAAGGTTTCTCAGGTAGCTAGAATCCCGTTGCCTCGTTCTCGGGTCTCGGCTCCCCTCCATCGGGTTCCAACCACCCGTAGGTATACGGGTGCGTTTTATCCTCGCTCTCTCCCCGCCCGAAATTGTCCTTTCCGTTTTTCCACTCGCCTGGCGCGCTGAAACCGCCAAACAGCAGCCCTTGCTACGCGAATGGAACGCGTGTGCACCCGTGTACCCGGACTGATACCTGCTCGTATTGATCGAATATCGCGCTATTTCGCACGGAGGCCTAACGATAACTCGGTTAGAGGCGCTATCCTTATCGTTGCCAACAAATTACCTCTGCCCGTCCGTGTTTCGATCGTTTTACGAATTCTACACGCCTTCGGCTTCGAGTTTACGCGATTTCGAGGACGAAACGATACGCCGAAGCGCGGAGGAGTGGCGGATAATTACGTTCAATTTCTAACGTTGCTCGTGGTTGCGTTTCACGCTGCGAATCTACATGCGTTGGCATTGTCTCACGCTGCAAACCGAGATAGAAACGTAAGAGATTCTCGAACGAATTCTCGACTCTGCTACGTTTCTCCCGCTTTATCTCGCTCGCCTCCAGACTCGAGACTCCGGCTCCGCTCGCAGAGATCTCGCAATTCCTCGTTCGATCGTTTGTATCCGTTTGCTCGGACACTTTCCTGCGACTATTCTCCGAGAGCAGCACGTGTCGCGAATGCAGGGACGCGCCTAAGTAAAGGCCGGTTCACAACCATCGGGATTGATCCTCGAAACGAGAACGTGCGGGCTCTTTTTCGGCCCTCGAAACCCCGCGTTCGTCGGGGACAAAGATCGCGCGTCTAGGCGGACGTTAAGTGCAATTATCCTGGTGGAAATTGGTCGAATTATACGGACGGTGAGTCGGCACGCCTTAGGTATACACCGCGCGTTCTGCGATGTCTAGTACTTCGTCTATTTATATCGGACTGCTCGGTAAGAAGCGAAATTCTCAAACGGAGTCGTAAGTGGTGATAGCGGCGGAGCCGATCCGAATCACTCCGAATCTATCGCGAAACTTGCACGATTCTGCAAATCTTTTCAAAGCAATTGGAGCAGATGCGATGCTGGCTTTAACGTTGATCTCCGCTCCTCGACGATTTAACGTTCGATAGAAGTTGCATCGAAATGAACGGAAAGAATGATTTGGAAAAGATACGCTCGTTAGCGAGCCGTGCAAGGCAATTACGAATGGGGCGATAGCTGAAAAGTTTCCGAGTATATTTCCACTTTGTCCGAGAGGCCTTCCGCGTACATTGTTCTTCTCTCGTTACTTTGATGATATACATTTTGTCATTTAGTCGTTAAGAAGACGCTCCAGAAGGGTCAGAACGAGCAGCCTCGTTAAGAGATCGCTTTTTTAACGGAACACACGCACGAACGTGACTCCGTTTCGGATCTCTCATTTTCTTTCGCGAAACTTTAGCCGCCTTATCGCGCATTATACGAGTTACAGATTAGACCCCCAGCTGCTCTCCGATCCCTCCGCCGTCGTAGTTTCTATACGTTCGTACCCTGAGAAAAGAGAGGAGGGAGACGACGACCCTTCTGGGCGGAAGACCACGCTTCGAAGTAACCTAGCGACCGTCTACGGTCTACGGTCTACGGTCTACAGAGATCGCAAAAGAAAGGCATTCAATCGGCCGGCCAGTCTTGCGACTGTTGGCCAGGAAAAAAGCATTCTTTCCCCTGGAAATATTCGAGGCTCGCGAACGTTCGTCTCCCCTCTGTAGAATTCCTTCTCAGGCGCTGCGAAATCGAAAACGTTTGGGTAATCGCATTTTTTCGATCGATTCTCTCCTCGTCAGCGTAGTATCGCTCGGACGCTTCGGAACTCGGTACTCGTAACTCGGAAAACGGAACTCGGAGCGGAGGATTGCCGATCGAGCGGTTAAAAATTTCCGCGACCACGAGAAGAGGTCTTCGAACTCGATTTCATCCATCGGACGGAATTTCCCGCCTATTGTTGCGGCGCTTTCGTATTCCGCGTTTCACGGCGATCTGGTTGTCGAGGCAGCCAGCTGATTAATCAGTAGAGGCACGTTTCCTCGCGTATATCGTAGACAACGGAAAGGTTCGCGCGATCGCTAGCAGCAAACGTTCCGCGACGAAAGCGGCACGACGAGTTTTTCAATGGAAAGCTTTCGATGCGCGATGTTGATCCCGTGCTACCGTTACCTTCGATTTCGGACACGAGCTGTTAGTCTGCTAGCCTGCTAGTCTGCTTAGATCCGCTGCTCCAAAAGGCGGGGAAGTTCGCACGGAGAGACGGCGAAACGATACTCGTGGCTCCGTTCGAGAAACCGACGGTGTTCTCCTAGTCGATGTTTATTCCATCGTCGCGCGTATCGTGAGCGCATACCGAGCGATTTCGTCGAGGACGAAAGAGGAGGCAACGCGAATATGAGAAAACGCATAAATACACGAGTACGCGTACGAGAGCAAGGCGAAGCGACGAGAGTCGGAGAGAGACGAAACACGCGCAAGCAAGAGGAGAGAGCGAGGAGAGGGGCAAACGGGTAATAGCGAGAGAAAAAGAGAGAGAACGAGAGGGGGGCACGGAAAGAGAGAAGGGAGGGAGAAAAAGATGGAGGAAACCGCACTCTCCGTCTCCGTCGTTCTTTTTCTCCACCTCTATTCCGCTCTCGGTTGCTCTCTCCCCCTCCCAGTTTCTCCCTGTTGTTTCTCAGCATTCAACCGGCGAGTAGGCCTACGTGCACACAAGCGTATTCGCTGGAAAGCGCTATATTGGGTGCGAGTGTATGCGTGCGTGTACTTACGTGCGAGCATGCGATCCGTTCGTGCGGCTACACGCATACGAGAATCGGAGTAGCTAACGCTATCCTCTATGGTAGTAGAGCATACTGGTCCCGTACGTACACAAAGCGATGCCGTATCGTTCGTGCTCCAACTCGAACGATACTGTAGAGGAAACGCGAGGTCGCTACAGTGTTCAGCCTCGAACTCGGAGTTCTCCCTCTCGCCTTTGCGAAGCTGCGCTGCGGCCTCCTGTCCAGGCAACGGCGACGTCGCGTGCCCGATCCGTACGCGATTTCGCGACGCACGACCAGCTTCCCTGGCATTCGACTAAGCTCCACCGACGTAGGATTTACTTTCACCTTACCGCCGACCAGTCCACCCGTATCCCAAACTACTCCGCGGCTTGCACAGCCTAGCCGGAACCGAAAAAACCGATACGAACCGGACAACCGCGACGACGACGTTGACGACGACGATGACGACGACGACGACGAGCACCGCGACCACGGTGACCACGGGCAAACGGAGCCAGTCAGGAATACGACGAGTCCGTACAAAGGCGCCGAGGAATACGCCGCGGTGTTTGCTGGAACTAAGCCGCGGAAATGAACGACATCGAACGTACAACGATAGCAGTTACACATGAAACACCGAACAGTACGGCGGCTCACGCCAAACTAAACTGAAACCCCGAGTGGGATATGCCCTTTCCCCTCTTTCCCCTCCTTTCCTTGCTCCCTGCATCCCTTTGCCGCGCGCCCCTTTTATGCTCCACGTTCAGCCCCTCCATGCTCTTTCTCTCCTGTCCTCCAGGCTCTACAAGCTCCTCCGCTACGCCTGCCGTTTCATTTTACTCCTATCTTCTCTCCCCCTTCCCGTCCCTTCCCATCCCTCCCTTCCCAACCTCCCCTCGTGCTCTCTCTTTGTCTCTCTCTCGGAGCGACTCTCTTTCCTGCCCCTTCGTACATCGTGTCTCTGCTCGGCTGTTCGCCTGACTAGCCTGCCTAGCCTGCCTGGCCTGCCAGCGAACAGCCTGGCTTGCTCGACTTGCCTGCCTTGTCTGCCTGCCTGCCTGCCTGCCTGCCTGCTTGCTTGCCTGCCTGCCTGCCTGCCTGCCTGCCTGCCTGCCTCGTTGCCCGCTGCCAGCACGAGTCGTTTTTCTCTCCACTCCTCTATGCGCGCTTCTGGCCACCCCTCCTCTCTCCACCGAGTGGTACGAACAGACACTAGTGCAACTACACCGAGCACACCAACGAGCCCGCTATTCCCCCTTCACCCCATCGAGGATCGCACCGCGTTACCAGCCGGGTTACGAGCTCCCCTCTATTCCTACTCCGATACCTCACCCTTCGTTTGCTACCCCTCTCTTCGTGCTCCACGTTTCTTCCTCTCTTTCTTCCTTTCTTTCCCCGTGTCTCCGATGATTCTCTTTCGCGTCCACCGTGGACGTAGAAACGACCCCCTAGCTAGAACCCTGATCCTTCGCCTCCTTCCTCTTTGATCGTTCGGTTGCCTCGTAACCTCCAATTACACAGCGGCAGCAACGGAAATCGGTACTTTCGGGCTGCGGCCAGATGGATTTCCGCGTGTGTTTGAATAAACGCGCGATAAACCCGTTTACGTTGGAAAACCAGTGCCGGTTGGCGTGATCTTGCCGCACCGGCAACCGATTCGCCACCAGCCGGCGGATAAAACCAGCTAGATTACGAGGAAACCGGCGGACTTTTATTGCGGATGTTAATTTCACGTACGCCGCAACGCGAGTCACGATACGTTGGCTTTTTCAGTTTCGATTACCCGCCACTCTTCTCCTTTCAGCCTCTGTGTCGGATTTTATTGCGCGACGTCGACTTTCGAATCGGTAAAAGGTCTTTTATCGCCTTCCACGCAATCTTTCCTACGGCCAGATTCCCTGCTTAGGTCGCTAATGGAAGAATAAACACGGAGAAAAAAATCAACTCCGCTTTCCAATGCGCCAGCTCTGCCAGCGGACGTAATTTTCCGAAGGGTGCTCGATAGGCGTGGCGAGTGTGCCGAAACTTTTCACCCTAATACCCTCGTACCTGCCTTTCGGCAAGGCTCCCCTTCCTCCACAGTACTAATTGATAGAAGTGCAGAGGTTTCTACCTCGAATTAGTCATCGAAGTCTCGAAAACGTCATTCGGTTTAGCGCTAGATACCGAAAGAAGGTGATTAAAAGCGTCATACAGCCTGGCAAGGGAACAGTTTCGGGGGAAAGCAAGCAGGTCAAAGAGACTGCAATCCCGTAAGCTTGTGCAAGTCGATGGCGGTGGATCAATGGATTCGTAGTTCAGCGACAGGTATAATAATCGACGAGCAAATGCGCGCATTCTATTGTCCCACATTGCCCGAAGATGTCCTCATCGAGTACATTAGGAATTAGCGCTGTTACTCGTCTAATCTCGCGTCCATTTGCCGCTTTACTAGTCAGAGTAGCTTGAGTTCGTGTCGCAACGCGTCGGGGCTCCCTGTACTTTGAGCTCCGCCATTTTGGTCCCTACCGAAAACACGCGCAAGCACGACGATCCGTCTGCTTAATCTAGACCTAAACGAGGCTACGCCTTCGACACGCGAAGCAATTACAGCGAAAGGATTTGTAGAATTAGGCGTATCAAAGTCGCGCGGCGGAACGCGTAATCGTACATCCGTTCCACTTCTCATTTGTCGCAAACGTCGTGGACCATCGTTACTAGTTGGTCGGACGTTTCGACGTGACCTTTTCTACTTCCGCGATAGAGCCTGCGTCTTTGCCCGGCCAAACTGATCGCCAGGCCGGCGTCTTATTCCACTTACGCGCCGTACGCGAATATTAGCGAACGCGGAGCGCCAAGTCTGACTCGTACGGACAATCTTCCCTGGAACGTTTCGAAGATAGACGCGAGGTAACGGTATTTAGCTCGTCTGGATAGGTTTGCTCTGCAGTTGTTTGAGCTAACAGTTTGCGACTTCTCCGCTCCGGAAGATGGCTTTTTTTTGCGCGACAAAGGGAGATGCGAAAGTCGACGGGAATCGGAAGCCAGGGAAGGGACGCATATTATCGCAGGTGCATGCAAATGCACCGGAACTTGAATCACGTTCGCATTTGCGTATCTAAGTGTCCGAATGCGAGTCTTCGTGTGCAAGTACAGCGTACAGATCTCCGTGACGTGCACCCGCTCGCTATTTGCGCGTACGGCGCGCTTGCGCTGTCGAATAATCTTTCAATCCGCCAACGCTTTCGTCTCACCGGAGACACGTAGTCTTCGCGATCTTCAAGGTTATTATTAGAAATCTAGCGAGATTGGCGCTGGTCAGGCGTGAAACGCCGCTCTAAAGCCCCGCGATCCTTTCGGTAAAAAGCGGACAACGGAGTCGAATCAGGGTACAGATCCGAATTGCTCAGCCAAACTTCTAACGGCTAGGCGACAAATAAGTCGGTTAAAAGGGCACGGATCGGGAATTAATCTTGCGCGGATCGTTGGATAGGATTGGAGAATTCGGGTGCCTAAAAGGATAGGAACCAAAATGGCGGTGGGGCCCTGTAGAATCGCTGAAGTCGACGGGTTCGTAAAGTTGCGTAGCAATCGGTTCGAAAGATTAAAAGCATCGCGGATACGATACGCTAAAACGACTGGAGCTGTGTGCTCGTTGTTGCGCATTCAATGCACCGCGACAATATGCATAATTAATCTCTCTGGTACACAATGAATGGGTTCGTATTGATGCGTGCCGCGGTTACATCGCGTCGACGAAACCCTACCCGTGGATGAAAAAATTCCGACCGAATGGTACTCGATGCGTACGCGTTTTTAACGTGGCAGCGGATTGGGAAAGCCCCGGAAACGAATCGAGACGGGGCGATAAGCCGCCAAAAATCTGATGTCGCATCTCGGATGACGAGGAAGCATTAATTACGGGCGTTTTTAATTACACCAGTCAGCTATGAGGCAACTAAGAGCATACTCCCACCACGGCACGCGACCTTCCAATCCTGACACTCCCTGGGTGTACTTTAAGAACTGTTCCCCCTTCTACCTCTTGCCGAACAGTCGGAGGATGCCGACAAAAATATTCGCATGGTGCGTGTGCGTTCCCTTCCCCTCTAACCGTGGCGAGCCCTAGAGATCTCCCCTCTGGCATACGCGTACATGGTTCGAAAACAGCGACCGTGGGCTTCCTCCCGAAGCTTTCTCTGGAAGGATCCCTTGGAGGGCTATCCCCACCAGGAGGGCTTGGACGGATGGTCGGTCGTTTAGCTGTGGAACGCGGCTCGAATCACGAGCGAATGAGACGCCGCTAGATGGGTTCCGCAGCTATCTCTTCCCTTGGTCCTTTCTCCGCTTCCTCGGCTCGTTCTTTGTCCACCGTTCCGCGAATCGTTCCCTTCTTCGTGTACAGAACCTGTAGGTGATACGTGGGCGGCCCGATCGGAACATTCGGTCGGAGGATATATTGGTATACGTGCAGGATCTCCAGTGAGCCTGCGCCGCGTTATCGGTCGATATACGCTTTTGGGAAACCTTCCACGTGTTTCGTAAAGCCGCGTGAGGCCGTTTCTCTTTTCCTCGCCTCCTGCTACTCCACCTATTTGCGTGTGCCGATCGAACGAGAGTCATTAAAATCCTGCCGCTCCCTCCTCTGATATATCGCAAACCAAACGCTCTCCTAGGGTTTCTAGCAAATGAATCCAATCTGCCGTTCTCTGTCCATCGTCGAATTAATGGCACTCCGAATACGTACAGGTGTACGATCTATACGCACGGGATTCGTTAGCCGCGATCGTCAATGAGGATGACGTTAGGGTATAGATACGAGCTAGCGATAGGAAACGTCTCGCGACGCTACAACAAAGGTAGAAGCGATTCATTGATCATGGCACGGGAGGATTAATGCACGATCATCTCGGCGTTTAGGTTGAAGGTAGGTGGCAAGCCGAACGGCGGCATCCTACGATCGCCTACGTCCTACGTGCAATCCTGTCGCAGACGGCCACGCCGTTTCGATAAACGGCCTACAAAGCCGTCGGAGGGGACGGGCCGATGCTTACATTCCCTGGAGCCCCTCCTGACATCGGCTGTACGTGGGTACATTATTCATTCTCTACTACATTCGGCAGCAGGAGGGTGCGCACGAATGTGTGCGTATCCCTCGTAGCCGATGACGCGACATGCACTTGCGTCCAGTCTCGTGTGTGTGCGCGCGCGTGTACGTTCGTTCATATAGATACGCGCGTGTCTCTCTTCTCTTTTTCGATCGGTCCCTCTTTTTCTATTCCCCTCCCTTTCCTTCTCTCCCTGCCTACCCTTCTACCGGTACAACCGTCCTCCTTTCCCTTCGTTCGCGTCACCATTCCCCGTCTCTCTTTCTCTCTCTCTCTCTCTCTCTCTCTCTCTCTCTCTCTCTCTCACCCATCATCTCTTTTTTTCTCTTATCTATCTTCCCCTTCTTTTTTCTCTCTCTCTTACCCGCCTCCGTCCGTCCACCCCCTCGATAGCTATTTCCGTCTCCGTCCCTTTCCATCCTGTCTTTTTCTCTTTCTCTGCCTCGTCGGCCGATGTAAGCGTGTACGCGGGTGGCGTAAACAGAAGCCAGTAAAAGGATAGCACGGTGGGATGGAGGGCGACAAGGGCAGGCCGCGATGGAACGGGAGGTTGTGGAGGGATCGAAGGGGTGGCGGCATTAGTGCGTACCGACCGGGGCAACAGGGTGCGAGAAGAAAAGAGGGAGACCGAAATCGGAAGAGTATCAGGGAGAAAAAAGGAGAGGCAGATCTCGTCGGAGAGAGCGAGAGAGAGAGAGAGAGAAACGGTTGGCAAGGGAGTCGATTGCACACGATGCGTTGCAATTGAAGCTGGATCGCGGTGGAGGATCGAGACGCGGCCCTCCTCGGGAGCGAACCTTTCGCCTCGTGTAGAAACGGCTCGCTCTAGGCAAGCTCACCCCTCTTCACTTCCGAAGCTCTCGACGCACTTCCCTGGGGGAGGTTGTAGCCAATCAGCGGTCGAGTTTCCGTGGCCCGCGGCCGCAGGCTGACTCCACGTCTCCCGTACCTAATGTAGGTTGTCGAAGGTAGGCATCCTTCGTACCCTCCTCACCTTTTTACCTTCGTTCCCTGCCTCCTACTCGGGCCGAAGGTAACGAAGGTCATTCTCGGGGCCCTATAGCCGACTCGATTCTTCCTGGTCTCTCCCTTGGTGCCTCCTATGCACGCTCAACTGCTTCGCAATCCGAACCTCAACCAGCACGGTCAACGTGCCTGCGGGGGACCTTTCCAAATTTTATTTCCGCCATTCACGCGGGCATTCCCGTTACGCGATTACTTTTGGCGGCTGCTCTAGGTATCCTCGCCATAGGGGTTCCATGCTGCGTTGCGTTTCGCGTTTCTGGTACTCCATTGTATCCCTCCGAAAGTCGGAATAATATTGATACTCGTAGATAAGCCGCGGATTTGTATGCATTCGCGGGGAACTTAGATGCGCAAGGAGACGCAGGGTACGCGTAACGTGCAATGTATCTAGAGTAAAGTGAGCACAAACTGCTTTATTTCCAGGGCGAAACGGCCCTCTCCCCCCCCCCCCCCGTTTCGGTTCCATTTCGTTAATTTTGTTAACAAAACTTTGTATTCGCGTAAAGATCCGCAGTCTATTTATAAATATTCGAACAGCTCTGTATTAGTAGGATTAAGCTGGTGCGTAGAGCGTTCCCTCAGCTTCGATGGATAAGCGAGAAGCTCCTCCGCTTCCGGCCGAACGCAAAAATGGCGCGGAGGTGGAGGAGACGCGGGATTAACGCGCGGGGGATGTTCCGAAACCGACCGATCCGGTTGCTTATGATGTATCCATGATTTCAGAAAGACGCGGTGCAACGTATCGATTAAACGTAGACGCGATAAAATTCTTGCATTCTTAAGGGATATTTTTAATGCTATTTGGTGCACGTGGAACGAGTCGCGCAGCGTTTAACGAGGTAACATCAAAGGGATCGAACGAGGTGGAATGTACACAGGTTTATGATTATACACATCACGATTTATTGGCGAGCAATGATCGTACACTTGATGTAACATGATTCTGGAAAACAATTTCAACAAAACATCGAAGTAAACACGCTAGTTAATTAGCGATAACAAACATTGCCGATTGCAACAAGATGCAATTGCACGCCGCGGCATTATCAAACGAAGAGAACCTTGCGATAATGACATGGTTAATTAGATACTCGAACGATCAATGGTACTAGATATATAGCGATGTAATACGCATTTATAGCCTGGCTCATCTCGCGACTTATTCTACGTTAATTTTCATTAATCTTCGCTCGACTTCAATTGAACGCCCCGCGTACGCCGCTTCGTTTCTCCCGCGCTCGCATCATTCGTTAAACATGAATCTTCGTCCAATTGTACGCAAAAAACTGGCAATCTTAGGACCGTTTGCTAAGAGACGAAACGTAAACGAAAACCGAAGGTGTAACACGGGAACAGAGGAGGCTTCGAATATTTCAGTAATTGTTAGCGACTATTGGCATTCTTTTCAGTTCGATTACGACTCGCAGCTTGCTTGTCGTGGAAATACTGTATTGCGTTACATATTTAGTATTCGCCGCATTAATATCGATAGTACCTGCGTTAGTTAGTCGCATTCTATGTCGCGTTAGTCATCGCGACGATGCCTTCCAAGCATAGCCGATCGCGCTAATCGTTACGATTCTAAAATTTCCAAACAATAATTTCTCCCACCTACGGTAATATCAATAGGCTTCGCGATCGCCGAGAAACAACACGCCTTTAACTCCTATAAAATCTAAAAACATTCGCGTAAAACTTTGATCGCGCGTACGCGACTTTGCTCGATCGTTTCCGCGATAATTTCGTCTCTCTCTCCCTTCTTTTCGACGTTCCACGATTACGACACGTCGATTTCTCTGGACACAATGGTTTCAAGAAATTGTTTTCAAGCGGTCCAAAGTTTGAAAGAATTCTTGATCCCTCGTTATGGCGCAAGTATTTAGGCTACCTGCGCGTTAAAGTCTTTTCGAATTGCAACTCTGGATACGAGATACATCGGCGACACCGTCGATTAACCCTTTGCCTTACGAATTTTTTAATAGCCGCACGTATTGGCGCGAGCTACAAGCTGCTTTAACACTGTGCCAGATACGAAACATTCAAACATTATACGGTATCTGCATTTGCCGTAGATTAGGCGTGCAAATTAATTCGGTGTCCTTATGTTGAAAGTCTTGACAAATTCAAAGACTTAAATCCGTCATTTTCTATTAAGGGAAACTTTATTTTTTTAATAACTTTAGTCGTCAAACAAATCTGTAAAAATTCTAAGATACTTCTTGAAGTCTCTAATTTAACGTGCACGTGATACTTAAGCGAAATGATTAACCTTTTTCTTTTGCAAGAAAGGATACTTTCGTACCGAACATAAGTAGCAGTGAAAATTTCGCCCGGATCGTAGAAGGTTGCAGGCGGAGGGTTAAATTTGGTTACAAATATCGCAAGTACTTGCTCTGTTTTGTCTATAATCTGAGTCACGACTCGCTTGTTCTAAGGCAAGGGGTTAACAAAGAAGTACACGGAGTGCTACTTCGAACAATGGATTAATATTTCAAGTAGGTACAACTTACGCTCAGTTACGTGGCAGCTATTCAATTCATTCTTGGAACAAATCAGATATTAAAATCTTTGCAGTCTTTCGTGGCTACGTTCGCGTCTTGTAAAATCATCAACTCGAACGAACGTTGTTCTCGCTACTCGTGTTCTCGCGTGGGTATTCTATGATAATTGGCGGATCAATGGGTAAATTATGATCGATCATGACGGTAGAACGTAACGCGATTCCGTTTTAAAAAGGCCGTAGAAAAATAACATGTAAAAATCTGGGTCCCTTTGGTTCACCGTAAATTCTAACGAGCTGTGGCCCTAATGTAACCCGCGCTTCTCTAAACTGGCAGTTTTTGATTTTTAGCTTACTCGTAAATCGCGCGGTTCCCTCTTCTATTTTTCAAACCCTCTTGTCGGCAACTAATTGACGCAACTTTCGTTACTAGTAATTTAAATATCTGATTTCGTCGCGAATCGTGGGTACGTGCACACTCTACTTCCAACATCGTCTCCGCTAATCGTTTACAATAGATCCTACTACTCTTACATACCCACCTTCACCGTCGTTTAATAGTCGTCGTGCTGTTTTATTTTTTTACGCAACCTACGCGCTCGATCGATGTGTGTATCGTTAACGCTGAATTATTCTGACCGTTCGAGTAGGATTCTGGATTCCTGGTAAACGCCTCTAGGTTTCTTTTAAATCAAGTTCCTCTTTATTGCTGTCCTTGCACGAACCGGAGCAGTTCTATTCGACTGTACAAATTCCGATACAGCATTAAAATCCTCGTATATCACCCATAACGAGCTCCCAACGCACTCGATCAGCCTCCCTACCCAATCTTTCCGAATCACTTGATCGTATCGATCTCACACGACAACGTATTATTCGTAAATCAATAACAGCGATATGAGTTTACACTTTTATAAAACAAGAATGCCTCCTTGCCTGCTATACGTACTATCTTTACAATCGTACGTATATAAGTATAATAGGTTTAACCCTAAGCCGCTCAAGGGTGGGTCGAGAACCAACCACAAAATTCTAGTCTTTAGCTTTATTTCGCAGAATTCTAATCTTTAGTTTTTTCTATTTTTTTTTCTTTCACAAACGTGTAGTCTTTAAGCGTCTATACGCGCTAATAAAATTGCTTCTTATCGAAAGGGTTAATGATTCGAGCAAACGAATTAAACGTAGTATTTAGTTTGTTGAAATTAGCCTAACTTCGATAGAATTGCAACACATTCTTGAACAATCTTAAATCTTTCAACAACTCGAGCACCCTAGGGTTAAACTCTCGATTCAACATCTCGATACCGAATATAAAATCGAGGGTGGATTAAAAAGCTTTTGCAAAGCTCCTCGTAGTTTCGAGTTATCCATCTTTTTTTTTTTTTCTTTGAGGTGGGTTGGGGGTTGCCTGCAATTATACTCGTTCGTTTCGCATAGTTTTAGTCGTGACGACTATCACCTACCCCGTTGCCACCAAAATCGAGTTCGGCCTTGCGCCGTAATAAATCGCTTGTAATATATTATATTATTATGATAGACGATAATTAAATTGCACTAATACATTGCACACGTTCTCTGGCGTTCTTTGGCATCTCTATGAAGTACATATTTCTCTAAGGTTCTAAGAAAGGAGAGACAACACGTGGGGACAAGAAAGCTTATCCGTCATCCATCCACCGTATTTCTAACCATTCACCCACTATCCTCTCTACAACCCCTAACCATACGTTATGTATTACGTTTAATATGTCTCTGCCAGGCGTCGCGCCATCGCCGCCCGCCCAAATTGCCGACTCCTTTTTTTTTTCTTTATCGTAAATTTGTTCGCCAGCTTTAGGACAGAAGTGTAACTTGCGGTTTTATAGTTGACCATGGACACACATACATGCATTACAAACATACGTAGCTTAGTATATATAAGTAAGAACGGACTGGAGGATTCCACCGTTGTTTCTGGTTCGGGTGTAGCAGACACACGGTCACTCGTAGCTAGACTGCGCATCTTTATGCGTTTACTAGGAAATTGAAATTTGCAAGAAAGCGTAGATCTCGCGTAACATGCAAAGTATCCAATGCGAAATATCCGCGTTGTGGTACGGGTTGGAAAGGGCAACAAGGTGGCAAATACGTAATGGAATAAAATTACGTACAGCTGTACGCATTTTGTCATTAGACTTGGTTTAAAAAACGCTACGAACTTTCTTTCCAACCCGATATTTATTATTAAGGGTGGAAAGGGTCTCTGTTAAGGTCTCAATGCTTCAATTGAACTCACAAATATACGAATGTGCGTAAACACGCGCAGTCGATTGGTGGCTAACTAAATTTCCGTACCAGTGTCTACTATTTTTAGCAGAAAAACTCGCGGAACCGGGCAACGGGTTCCTCGCTATCGTTGCCCAATTTTTTTAAAAGTGTATCAGTTTCATTTAGTCGTTGCGTATCAAATGTTGCAATCATTCTTTCACTTTCACTTACCGAGTCGGCGTTCTAGTTTACGCTACCGGGTGTACCGTGTGTCTTCACGCCCACGCGAAACTCGTCACGTTTTACGAGACGTTATAGGAAGCGGGAGAAAATATATGGTAACGTACAGCCTTTGGGTTGGTCACATAGGAATCTCGTTTTCGTAGGAGCGTACTTGCGCGCAATTAACGATAGGAAGTAATGGAAAAAATGGAGGATGCCGGAGGAGAATAATGGGTCGTGTTTTGGTCAGTGGGCAACGATGCCGCTTACGGTGGCTGTTGCGAAGCGCTGTTGAAGTAGCTGACTCTTTGATTCCTGTATTGCGAGGCGACCACAGCCTGAGGATTCGGGATGTGCCTGATGCCAAGGTTCGGTTTGATTTTCATTCCAAAACCAGAGATTCTCTGATGAGGTTGCGGTATTCGGAGGGCCACTTTGCTGGCGAGATTTGCCGAACCGAGGACCAAAGGATCCACCGAGTCCTTGTCGGTGATGCATCCGCTTAACAGGGATACAGCTGCGTCGGAAAGTGTCACTAGATTGGAATCTTGACCTCGTCGCTGCTCCAGGTCCTTCGCCTTTCCTCGGAGCAAGCCCCCAGAGGTTAGCGATGATCGTGGATTCAACGGGGACACGGAACAGGGCGAAGAGGATGACGACGACGACGACGAGGGGGAGGACGAAGAGGAAGAAGGAGAGGAGGACGAAGACGAGGACGAAGATGAGGAGAAATTGCTAGTGGATAAGCTGGCGGACAAATCGAGAACGTTGTTGTGAATGGTTCCACCGCTGCTCAGGTCTAATGGAATCTCGTATTTGGAGTTGTTGGGCTCTAAAATGGCGCTGGACGTGGCGAAACCGGAAGGCTTGGCCACGCGCAGAGGAGCCAAAGGTGGAGGACCTTTCTTCTTCGGTGGGGTGTTGACCTGCACGGGTGCAGGAGGATGGTCTTCTTTGGTCTTCGACATTATCTTCAATGCGTCGCGCATCTGCTTCTCGGCCAGCAGGCTTCTCATGCGATTGGCTTTGCTTTCGCGCAACTGCTTCTCGAGCTTCTCTCTGTCCAGATTATCGATCTTTTCCCCGTTGCTCTGTGCGCGCTGCTTCGTTTTCTCTCGAAAGTTGTCACTGGCCTCGTTCACCGCCACCAAGCCTAATCTTCGAAGGATTTCCTCGTCTTTCTTCGGACGCTCCGAATCGGCTAGCTCCGCAACTTTCGCGACTTCCGGCTCGGCTTCGTCTTTCTTAGCCGATGGCCTGCAATTCGAAGCGGTGCTCCTCTGATCAATCCTCTCCGTTGCCACGGACGCCTCTTCTCCCGGAGTCGTTATGTTTTGCGCGATTCTAACCACCTCGTCGGGGATGCTATCTATAATTTCCTCTATGGTCTCCTCCGTTTCCCCGAGATTCTCTTTCGCCCCGCTGGCTTCCTCTCGAACCAACGCGCCCGTCGATCGTTGCTGGCCTATCGCGGTGGCTTTGATCTTTTCTCTTCTAACGGCTCTCATCTGCAGCAGCTTCTCCTTCGCTTGGCCACCTCCGGTGCTGGACGTGATCCTCGGCGGGCACGGGGTCAGTCGAACCTTCAACTTCAATAAATCCTCTCGCGGCGTGGTGGTGATTTCGGCGATCACCCGTTTGTTTCGCCGTTTCCTGTGCTTGCGATGCTCCAGCCTGGCCATCTCTTTGGTTTTCGAGCTCTCCGGCGCGTGATTTGGTTGGATCGGTACGAGGTCGGGAGTTCTCATGACGGGCGTCACTTCGCATCGGGGCTTCTTAGCCTTCGGTTCTTTGTCGCGTTCCAAGCTGGTCTCCAAAGATCGAAGCGGCTCGGTGCTACTTTCTAAAATCCTCCGAGCCTCGACTTCGCATTCTTGGGCAGGCTTAGGACTCGGCGGTGGCGTCGGCGGCCTTTGAATATTTTCCATAGTCGTGGTATCCTTGGCCGCCTGATCGTTGTAGGGACTGACTCTCGGCAGAGAAGCGTCGTCCTCCTTGCGCGCGACGCGATAAAGCAGCTTCATGGGCGCTTCCTGTAACGTTAACATTATCGCTTCCCCTATGGTATCTCGCATCGCCATGAGAACTCCGAGCGCGAGTGATGCAATAGGAAACGATTAAGACTGCCGCGAGGTAAACCGCTACGAGCATCGCGAGTTACCAACAAAACCGACGCGAAAGAAAAGCAAATTACGGGGCTACCAAATGATAGGGCAGAGAAGGGGTAAATGATAGGTAAGGAAACTCACTCTCTTCCAGCCGAATATGCAGGCGAGGTCCAGCAGGGTCCAAGCGTGGTCCAGAACGATGGTTCTCGGGCCGGCGCATCGCTCGTCACCCGTCTCGCACAGCATCTCGATCGTGTTGACATTCGCCGGCTGCGAATTCGCTTCCTCCCATCCTCGCTTCAGCATCAGCAATCGCACCAGGTGTCGTACCGTCACTCCTGCCGGACACTTTAGATACCGCGTACTTCTGACTCGGATCGCATCCTCCTCGTTCGTTTGATCGTCGTTGGCTTGGTTCTGTGACCCGGCACGGTTTTCCGCTTCGCAAACGTACGCCTCTTCTTCCGGTTCGTCGAGCTCGCACAAACTCAGGCTGACTAAATCGTCCAAGGTTAACTCTAGGGCACCCAAAGGTAGGGCCAGAGGCGGGCATTGCGGGTTGACCAGCCGGAAGTGACGCCTTCGTTCGAGCTCCGACCGGAAGAGGCCCGGTACCACCAGATAAACCAGTCGTTGTAACTTTACGTCCGGCAAGAGTGGCGGAGACGTTGCGACATTGCACACGGGACACGCTCTGGCACCGCTGCTCAACCGTCTCACTATGCAACCTCTGCAAACTGAGCGTCGTCCGCCTTGTACTTTACGCTCGCTCCGAAGGTTTTTTTACGCGCCTGATCGCGCTGCTATCGCTTCTACCGCGAGCGTGCGCTTACTTTTGCCAGCGTTTTGAAAATCTCTTCGGCGGAGAGAATATATATATACATATCGGAGCGCACGGAAGAGAAAGCGGAGCGGTTAGTCACCCTCCTCGAATTTAGCCACCCTGGCAGAGGGGAAGACAAACGCACGGACTGTTTCACGCACGCGAAGTAGAAGCGGCCGTTCGAGGCACGGCACAGTACGCGGTATTTCGCGTCGTTACCGACCAACGTCCGACGATCAACTTTCGTACATTTTTCCATTGCAAATGAATGATAATAGCCCGATGACATGCAAGTTGGATCGGCGAGAATTCTTTAACGATCGATCGCGAATAACCGTAGATAAGAATTTCGACTAGTTGAAAGGAAGAAATACTAACAAGAATGCAGGCATTCCACGAGAGTCGTTGCGTCTATGAGGTAGCCTCTGCACAGAGGACACACGATATGTTCGTTCAAGTCTTTAACCAGCGGCTTCTCCCTCTCCGTCGCCTCCATGTCGCTACTCCGTTCTGAAACAGCTGTGCCATCCGATTGTTAATCCGCGGGACCAAAGATCGCCGATTAAATGCTTTTTTAATTAGCCGCGCAACATGTTTTCGCCGTGGTTGGTACGCGTGTCGCGCGAAATCATCGTCGCTGTTCCGTTTGTTGCGCGGAACGCGATCATCGGTGATCGCGTGGAATTTGCGAGCGTCGCGTCGTTACGATTGATCGCGGCGCGGCGGTGCGAGAGCGCGCGACGGCGATCCGCGATCTCTGGCTTATCTAAAATTAAATCGCGTTACCCACGCATTAATACGGAGGAGAGCCGCGATATCGATGCGCGTTCTAATAACGGGTAGAGGATTCCGAAATGCAGGTAGCCGCGCACGCCAGCCCGATGGGGAGAAAATGTACGCGCACGTACGCGTAATCGCGTTAGGATGCATTGGAAGCGGCGATTTCCATTTACGCGAGACTGCTACACGCCGTCGATATATTTAGAATAATGAAATATCTCGTGAAATCCAAAGGGGGGAGAAACGAGTTACGCTGGGACTTTAAGGTCTATCTCTTAAAGGGGATGGTTTCTCTTCCCTTTCTCTCCGTCTATCTCCGCGCGAATATTCGATAATATTTTCAAGCAGATGCCTGCGTACACGTTGCTGTTGGCGGCGAACATAGGCGAGCATTTAGTCGATATCGCGCGAGCGAATCTGGTTTCGCACGAGTTACGCTTGCAATCGGGCGGTTCGCGCGCGGCAAACCGCTCTAATAGCAGGTTACTCTTCGCGAGCGGCTGTTAAGTGGTCGCAAATGAAAACGTACGCTTCCTGCGAACCTTTGGACCGGCGTTACCGTAGCGCGAAATTAAGGAAAATTTGCCAGGGGCGATCGAATCGGAGTGCACCGTACGTCGAAGTTGTACCGGCGACGAACGAGCAGGTCCTCGCGTGAAAGGTACTTGACAGTGAAACCAGCCAGTCACGCGACCACGTCGGCCTGGAAAAACTAGGTTTTTAGAGCTCGCGCGAACAGATCTCCCGCGCGATAATAACAGAGAGGCCAAGTGTCACTGCGCATGGCTAACGAACTCGAGGAAAGGAGGAAAGGAGGAAAGGCTCGACCACCTGCGTTGCCAACCGCATAGTCCGCTACTTGCGCTCAAGTAATTTTGGTCCGTGAATGATCCACCAAGGCCAGGAACACGACAGGGACGAGGTGGGGTCGCCCAAGAATGGCATCAGGACAAATGAAGAACTGGAGGAAAAGGAAGACGGGGAAAGAGAGAGAGAGAAAGAGAGAGAGAGGGAAGGATAGGAGAGAGAGCGCGCTCTAGAGAAAGGGAGAAAGAGAAAGGATGAGTGGAAGGGCCTGGGAGTTCGAACTTGAGAAAGGTCTGGCGCCAAGTCAGGGGAAACCAAATTCGTTCACCGCGTATGTCACGGTTTCTCGGGTTCCACGTAATTCTCAAGGGAGTCGGGATCTCAATTTTTCATCGGACAGACGAGAAGCGTGTTTGGGATGCCGGTCACGTCTTGCGCGCTCGCGACGAACACGAGGTCGCGACAGATACAGCGACGCGGAGAATAAATTCGATCGCGAGCAGTCCGACTATCGTAAGAGAGAAGGAACGGAATGGAAAAACGGAAACAAAAAGGAATGAGCGGGAACGAAGAATCGCGAGGGTAAGCCGTCGATAGGAGCGTTGCCACGGTAACATCGGTGGTTCGGGCGTTTTTGCCGTAACGTCGACGTACCGGTCCGAGAGAGTACGGTAGCTATTCCAGGCAACAGGATCCGAAGAGCACCGCGGCATCGCGGCGGCCAGCGGTGCTATCTTCGGCAGAGGATCGCGAATCGCGAGTAGCGAGCAGCGAGCAGCGAGTAGCTAGAGTAGCGAGCGTAGCACGGGCTTGCGGTGGGTTCACGCGACTACCTACCACACGTTTCAGGGCGGTATAGAGGCTTACGTGTAGGTGCTTACCAGCGTAGCGAGAGAGATGGTCGCCGTGGCCAGCGAGCTGCCGTCCCGGCTGCCAGCGGAACGTAGCAGCGGACGTGGCAACGACGGTGTTCTTGGTTGCCGTATCGCTTCTCGCGGTGCAGCGGGCCAAGAGAGGTGGCAACGCCGCTCCTCCGTCCGTCGGCGTGCGGCGCCCCGAGGCTCTCTCTCGCGATAGCGCGCTCGTTGTCGTCGCTCACGCCGTCGCACTCCTCACCACGGTCGTCACGAACCCGTGACCGCGAGCAATCCTGATAACTCGCACGCCGCCAGCTACGTACCATCACGTCCCTACTGCCTGCGAGCACAGCGCCGCGCACATGTCCCACGATCCACGATTTCGACCCGATTCTCTCCTCCTTTCCTTCCTTTCTTCCTTCCTTCCTTCCTTCCTTCCTTCCTCTTTCCTTCCCTCTCTTTTCCTCTTCCTCTCAACCGTGTATCTCTCTTCCCTTCCTCCTTTCCTACGTTTTTCTTCTTTGCTCGATAGCTCTTCCTACGTCTCTTTGTCTGTCCTTCTCGCGCCAATCGAGAGGAGCGAGGAGAAGGAAACTTGATGGTCGTTGCTATCCTCGTGTTCCACGTTCTTCCTGATCATCGCCGCGGTTGTCGCCGTCGACGACGTGCTTGTCGATCGACCGGTGGGTCGACAGGCGCGCGCGCGCGCTCTTGCTCGCGTTACTCTTTCCTTCTCTTGCTCTTAGTTTCCCCCGCACGTAACCCTTTTCTCTGTCTCTGTTGCCCGATCTTCCCCTCCGCGTCACCCCACCCCCTTCTCCTCGAGGACTCACGGGGTCTCGTCTCGCAACTCGACGTAACGTAACCGCTCTCTCTGGCCACGACTCGATTCGGAGCACTCGGTCGACTCTCGAACGAGTGCGACGATGCACGATGATATCGTGGATCCGGCGGCGGTGGCGGAGGCGGTGGCGGCGGCGGCGGTGGCGGTGGCGGTGGAGGCCTCCGAGAGAGCAAGTGTGTGCAGCGGTGGCGCCGAACTGCGGCGGTAGCCGTTGCCACTTTTCGATACGGTGCGATTAGAACGACGCTGCACGGAAACGACGGGAAGACACGGGCTCTGTTCGTATCGACCCCGCCTAAACCCCGCCTCGCTGCGACGGAGCCGCACGAGCGACGCCGAGCGTCGGCGAGCGTCGACGAGCCAGCCCGTTTCCTTTCCCGACCTCGTCCTTTTTCGCGATTTCGACCTCTCCTCTTCTTGTCCGACTCTTCCCTCGACCCTGCTTCTTCTACTTCTTCATCCTATGCACCCCGTCACGGTTAAATCCATCGATCCGCTTATCGATCGGACTCGGAGCGGATCCACTCGCCTCTCGAGAGCTCGCTCGCAATCCAGCGAAAAGAAGTAAAGCTGTTTGCATCTTTGGATCGATGAAACCATCGATCGCAACAGCCAGACCGTAGATCCATCCGTTTCTATTCGATGCTGCAAGAAAGCAACGGTTCCTTGCCCACCGCTTTCTTCCACGCCCTTTGCCTCGGACCTTTGCGAACTCGAGACTCTGTTCACCTGCTCGAAAACGCGGATGCCGGGTACTTCTCTTAGGGAACGAAAGATTAGGATGGTTAGATCGACCGAGACGAATGCGTTGTTGCATTGAAAAGCAGCGCAGAGCGCGCGGTTAATCAGCGCGAAGAACTCGTTGGACCGATACTCGAACGTTGTCCGACCGTGCCAGTCCCATTCCACGTCGCTCTAATTATCAGATGCATCCAGGGCAGTCGCGGTGCATCGAGCATAAAAAGCTGCTTTGGAGCAGCTAGGAACGAAGCGGCGACTTGTCTCACGACGCAACAAAAGTACAGCGACGAGCGCACACGATAAATATGCAGAGGCATAACGGTGGTACTGCGTGCTAGTAAATATGGGGCACCGAAGCGGCAGCAGTGCCACTTATTAAACGCTCCGTTCGATTCACAATGCGTACTTTGAGGTCTCTAGTTTCGTAACTTCTGGCTGCGTGTCGAAGAAACGAGCCAATCGCGGCTACACGATCGTGAAGGCGTTACTCTAGTTACGATGATAGTTACGCATACAGGCGTACAGTCTGCCGATAACGCGGTAATAATAATAAACACGTAAGAACTAAACCGACTAAACCGTGCCCGTGAAATATCTTGTGCATCAACCGTGTCGCTTGCCAGTACATCACGCACAATTGTAAATTTAAATTGTTGCGCTATTTATAGAACGGGTAACCGGTTGATCCTGACTGCTCGCCCCGCGCGCATTTCTCGCGTTTCTTCCACCGATTCCGCAAATAATTCTACGATCATCTTCTCCACTCTTTCGAACGATCTTCTAAACTTTGATACGATCGTGGCGCCAACTCGATTATCGCCAATCCAACTCGATTAGCTAGCCGCCATGGAAACCTTGCTATTTTAACGCAACGAGCTCAACATCTGCAGAAAATATAGTCCACAATGTTGGGCCACTGTTAAACGTTACAGCGCCGGGCGTTGGTTCTTCGTGCGCTTAAAATGGTGCCCTTTTTTAGCGCCGGAAGCAGAAATACTCGATGGATCTCTCGGGGCAAATTTCAGCGCTCCGCTCCAACGAATCCAAATTCTCCCCGTTGTCTATTCTTCGCCGCTTCGGTGACTCTTTCGAAAATTCATCGGATCGCAGAAAATAGCGCGCATCGTTCGATTTGAGCGCAAAGATCAAGCGAGAAAGAGGCGCGATTATGCGTGAATGCGAGCGCCGGTTGGAACAGAGGGGGGTAGAGAGAGAGAAGAACGAGAAGTGGACTGATCGATCGGCGGCGACGCGGTAGTCCGCTTCATAGCGACATCGCCTTGAAAAGAGACAGTCGCCGGGCGAACCCGGTTTTGCGTCCATCGAGGCAGTACGGTTCTCTGGTCGATCGACGCTCATGGGCGGACGAATAGGCACGGTTATTGTTGGTAAAATGGCGCCAGGCCCCGACCACTTCCTCCACCCATTCGATTGTGCGCAGTTGCGGCTCCGCCTGCCAAATGCGCGCGCTGCCCGTACTTCGATGCCTATATCTTCCCGTCTCGAATCTCCGACATATGCCACGAATTTCACGTTTTTTTCACCGATTCCCCCGTTCGATTAATTAATTGGGACCCCCCTGGTGTTCATCTGTCGTAGAACTATCTATCGAGAGATAGCTTAGGCGTATCTTCATGGGCGTTTTAGGAGCAACCCGCAGGAAAGCGCCTCGGGTGTTTGAACGTCTGGTAGATCGTTGCGCTCTATGTTAATTTTGTCGGCGATTTTTCGAACGATAGAATAGGATGAGCTTCACTTTAGATACGCGGAGAGTTTGTTTAATAGGAGCATAAGTTGTTGAATACTGGGCGGATTTACTTTAGGAGAAACAACGTTGCTACGAATGATGCGTTCTTGTCCATATGTTGGAATCTACGCTTTCGAAAGCAGTCTTTCGCAATGCGTTCTATATCCGTTCCTTCGCGGCACCTTTAGTTGCATTTTCGTAGTCGCAAGATCGTGATCTTTTCCCATTTGCAGCGGAACCCCCTTAGATTTTCTTTAATTCAACTCAAACTTAATCGAAGTTCCCCTCGCGTCTATTCTTTACGAACATTCGTATGAGTTTTATATTCGATAGGAGGTAAGTGGGATGTTGTGGAGCGGGGCAAGGTACGAACACGCAAATTATTATACAAAATTAATTCTTTAATGACAATTCTTGATCATAAAATTACACGCAATGTTGCTACAGCGATAATTTATAGCGGATAATTCAGTAGAACGTCTTGTCTGGCCAATTCGAGTAACATAGGATCGTCGAAGAATTTGTTGATCGACACGTCTTCCGAGAGTCCCTTCCGCCTCCTCGTTTTTAGCATAAATTCCCTGGCTAAATGCGTGGCCGGTTGTGGTTCAAGCGGTCTGATCGTGATACTCTTGTCCAGTGGGTCGCCGGGTACGATTTGCCAGTGATGAAACACGGACAAGCAGAACGCCTGGCCTTGCGTGTGGGTTCGCAAGTCGGTCTCGAACCCGAAACTATCGATCGCCGGAATGAACGCCTTGATTGTGTACAAGGGACTTCCGGGAACGGGTGCGTCTTGGGTCACGTGACCTCTTCTCTTAGCCAGCACAGTGTAAACCGCCGATACGCAGTCCGCGGGCGCTTGAACCTCCACGAACAAGTATGGCTCCATCAATCTAGGCGTTGCCATAAGGAACGCTGAATAGGCCACCCTTCTCGCGGTCGGAATTATTTGCCCACCTATGAACAGACGAAATTAATTTTGCTCGCAATACAGAAATATGCAGGATGATTTTTTGCTGGGCGAGTCGAAGATCGTGCCGCCGCCTAAACACATATATCCACAGAAACGTGATACGTTGTATTAGTCCGTATAGGCGGTACATTTTTACGCACTTAGGGGAAAATTCAATATGCGAACAAGCAAAGAATATATTTTAACGTTCAAAGGGTGAAACTACCCCCGATTTAGATTCCGCTTCTTTATTTTTGTTCACAAAGAAACGAATTTGCATAAACATTGGCATTCTAGTCGTTACTTGTAACGTCCAGTCAGTCGATCGGAGAAATATCGATTGATTAACGTAACCCGAACCTAACCCGACCACGTGATAGCAGTATTTATATTAACCAGCCGATGTAATAGATTATGATAAGCTACACGAAATATAATAATACGTACCTCCTCGATGGAGAGGTTCCTGGGCAATCACGGCGTCGAGGATTTTGAACTTCACATTCCGAATCGGCTCTTCGCAGAGGGGGCCCTCCCGGGTGCCCCATTGGAAGCCTTGAATAATGGCGTCGCGGGCGCTGTTCAATAAAGTTTTGTCCACTTCGGACGGCAAAGTGTCGTCGACTAGAATATTTGGACCCGTCGCGTCCGGCCCGAAAGCCCATATGCTTCGCGCCGCCAGCAAATCCCAATCGTATTTGGTTTGGAAAAACTCCCCTAACCGTTTCCTACAAGGGTGAACACATTCTGTTGCGGAGTCTGACGAGGCGCGGGTCTTTTGCACTTACTTGTTCCACGTAATTTTAACGTGCTCCGCCTCGATATCCTCCGCGAGGCCTCTCTCCAGCGGCTCGGCGATCATCGTCAATTTGTTTCGCTTGTTCGGCGTCTCGGCGAAGCACTTGAGCGAACTCGTTTCTACCACCGTCTCCGCGAAAGCTACCACAGGGTCCGCCACTTTTATATCGATCTCCGAATACATGCGACGCAAGTCGTGCATCGCGCAGTCCAAGTATAATTCTCCGGTGCCCAGCACCACGTGCTCGCCGCTTTCTTCGACCCTCGTGCCCAACAGGGGGTAGCTTTTGTTCACCTTTCTCAGGCCATCCAACATTTTCGGCAACTCGGACGGATTCACAGGCTCCACGGCAATTTTGATCACGCTCTGTGTGTTAAATTTGAGCGGTCGAAAGATGTGCAGATCGTCCGAGTTGTTTAGATCGGTAATGGTGCTGGTCTTTACGATCGGCCTGTCTATGCCCTCGATGAGGACCCAGTTGCCCGCGGGAACCCGGTTCAGTTCGATCGAGTAGCGTGCTTCGCTGATCCACAACCTTCCCACGGTCAAAACGCGAGAATCTTCCTCGTCCGTGCGCGAGTACGCTTCGCCTAACACGCGGACGCGTTGTCCCGCTTCTAGAGTGCCCGACATTACCCTCCCGAGGACTACGAACAGCGTGCAATCCTCGGTAGGGTACATTTTTGTGCTGTGAATCATTAGTCTCCCCTGCAAATATTTTTTCCCCCCCCGTTAAGACCCAAGTAGAGTGCGCGAGGATCGCGTTAGATGAATAATTCGCAAGTACTAACGTCGGGATCGCAATTAACCATATCTTGCGCGAGAGGCGAGTCCATTGGGCCCGTGTACACGTGTTGAACTTTAACCGGGGCGTGCGCTTGAGGACTTGGAACGTGCGCCACGCACATATCAACCAATCCGCACATGTCCCCCAAAAATCGAGTGCATACCAATCTCAACAGAGGTCTGATGTTCATTTTCATTTCCTCCGAGGTTAGTCTTATGCCCAATTCATCGAGCACTGTGAAGTTTAGGTATAATATCGTGTTAGGGCAACGGGAAACTATCGTTCGGGTGTTCAGCGAATTTACTAACCATCGGGAAGGGTCGTGTCGACGTCGCCGACGACTTGCGCGAATATTTTGTACAGTGGCTCGAGAATGAACTCGATGAAGCTTCGCTGCGCGGTATTGTGAGGTGGCTTTTTGGTAAACTTCCTGGTCTTCGAGTTAAAGTATATGTCCCCCCACAATCGTTTCGCGAACTCGTTGGAATTAAGGGTGGGATGGGTTTTGGCGTAAAGCGCCGCGAAGGATTTTAGAGTAAAGCAAACGTTGTATTCCGAACTCGCGAAGCACACGTTTCCGATCGCGGGCGAGACGAACGCCGGATTTTCCGAATCCGAGTACAACGCTATCAGTCCGTTAATTTCTTCGATTATGTGCCTCAACTTGTAGTACGCGTCTAAAGGGGGTAGCTTTAATTCTAGGATCAATCTGTCTATCTTATTTATACAAACTGTCAGCGCGAGCTTCTCCTGAAGCGCGTGCTTCAGCAAACGTTCCGTGTTTAGCATAACGCCTTCGGCGGCGTCTACGATTAATACCGCGCCATCGGATAATCGAATCGCCGCCGTGGCCTCGTCGGAAAAATTCACGTGACCCGGAGTATCGAATATGTTTAAAAGATATGATTTTGATTTTACGTCCTGCAGCAACAAAGTTACGGGGGTTGCTTTGGTCGATACCCCGCGCTGCTGCTCCGTGAATAACGTGTCCGTGTACCTGAGAACATAAACAATTTTTCTTTCCTTTTTTTTTTAATAATCGATAGGGATAGCGGTTTGGAATTTTTCCGAGAAATATTTCGCAAGTAGCACTGCAAAACAAATTCCACATTTTCATTTAAAATCTCGTAATTGCCGAGAAAACTTGGGAATCTTGATTATTCTCGAGAGTCCCGAAAATTTTATGATCCCGTCCCGACCACGAAAAATAGTCGCGTTTCTTTAAAAATTATGTAGAGTGGTGCATCATTTTATCTCTTAATTTTTGTTACCTAACTTCTGATTTTTTTGCACTTGTATGCTATTAAGATTTCGTCTCGTTCGTAAATAAATAAATAAATAAATAAATTATTATACCTCAAGGGTTTTTCATCTGTCACACTGTGAAGATAGGGATGAGTCTGCCTTACCAGGCAATCCACTAGAGTAGTTTTCCCATGGTGTAGATGTCCGAGTAGAACCACATTACGGATTAAATGAGGTGCATCCATCATATCTGCTAAAAATTCTATGCTATATGTGGTTTCTGGTAGCTGTTGCTGCTTTATTTGGAACTTTGGCTTCCTTGTAGGAGCTATCAGAGGTTTGTCCAATGGTTGGGTGTCTTCTTCTTGCACCAGTGTTTCCACCTGGAATTAATTGCAATTAAGCATGTATTAATTTCGAAAAAAAAAATAACGAATGCGTGTTCAAGTATAGGAAATTTACCTCTGGACCATAAACTTCTAAGGCACTTGGATAGTATCTTTTGTCTTCGTGTAGAACCACTGCCATAGAGTTTCCTTGCTCCGATTGCTCTCTGGACTCATCTTTGTCTTCCTCCATTTCCTCGTCGGAACGTTCTCTGTCTTCCGCATCGTCGCCCGCATTTCCATATTCGTTTTCGTCTTCGCTGTCGGAGGCCAAATCGGGGCCGATGTAGTTGCCGAATTCGTCGTACAAGTCTGCGTCCATGGTGATACCTTTTCTCTTAGGTCGCAGTCGCGATTATAAAAATGAGGTCCTTTCGGTAACGTCGATCGATCGTCTTTCGCGTGCAATCTATTTTTTTTGCTCACTTATCGTCAATATGACTTTAATTTCCACTGTTTACAAACAGTAGAGGTTAGAAGTATAACCTCAAAAACATTAAAGGGCTGGTAAAAGTTGTTAAGAAGCTTAACAATGATTAATCGATGCCGACGGATTGAACGCGATACTTGCGAACGGCGAATCCTCGCGGTGCGTACTTATTAAAATTAATATTGTTTAAGTAGCATCACTAAAACGCTTGACAAACGTTGTGTTTACAATTGGTTATGTTCGCAAGATATGCATCATGTGAGCAACATTGTGAAATAAAATACGGGAGCCTATTTTCTTAATTATTTAATGATCGCATTACGGGTACATGTACGGGAGTTCGCTAGAATGTATCTTTGCAAATTGCACGTGCGTTATTTTCGTTTTGCATGTATACAAAAATATTGCGAGACTATACAGAATGAAGTATAATACAGGAGGGTAAAGTGTAGCCTGCCAATATTACGAAATCATTTCCGTCGTTAAGTTTATGCATGCGATAACTTAACAGAGAAACAATTCCGTATTCGTCGCACGGATTCGCGTGAATTTCTGGCCTGCGAGTAGAAAATAGTATTTAATTCGACGTTGCATTCCCATTTGCGCGTCGTGCTAGATTAACGATCGTTGGTATGACTGAAATGCACGCGAAAATTACGAAACGTGCCGCTAGAGTAATGTTTGCGCGCATGGTCGCAAAATTATACAAGACCTACTGTAGCCTACACTACGTGAAAGCTAACACAAACATACTTTCTACATAGGTACGAATGTTGCGCACAGTGGCCCGGACTCTGGCAGCAGTGGCCCGGACTGACAGCTGGAAGAACGTGAAACAGGAGTGGCAGATCATGTAAGGTAATTGTCTTGTTTTGTTTCATTCAAAAATAGATCGCTCCGGGGCAATTAAATTACCGCGGCACGGTCAGCCATCCGCCAGTCGAACGCTGGCTACTTCTCATCTAATTCCGCCCTATTAAGTGCAATTGACACACCCGTTACATAGCGACACTCCGCGATTGTTTAATTCTCGCATCCGCGAAAGCGGAAAATTGTCATGTTAGAAGCGGCACGACACTCGTCGAGCACGGCTTGTCAGTTCTGTCAGGCTAACACGAGCGAACGGTTGCAGGGCGCTTTGGCCAGAGAGTGAAACTTGACGATCGACGAGCGGTCCGGTTGCTAAGAATACATTAGAAGAGTTGACAGAATAGGCAGAAGAAGGCAGAACAGTGGGGGAGGGGGTGGGAGAACAAGAAGCGGTATGACACGACCCCCCAATAATGACAACCTTATGACCTTCAAGTTGGTCGTGGTTGGAGATGGAGGAGTTGGAAAGAGCGCTCTCACCATACAGTTCTTTCAAAAATTGTTTGTCACTGACTATGATCCCACCATCGAGGACAGTTACATTCAACATACAGAGGTAGACAAACAGTGGTGCATCCTAGACGGTAAGTCCCATTAGCCAGTAGATAAGGTTTAGACAATATGCTTTGCTGCATTCGTGTCTGCTATCCGCTACCATTGGATTTACTATTGGACTGTGGATGTTTATGCCCTTAATTGTGGACAAAATTGCAGGATGCATTTAACATGCAAATGTATATGTAATATCCAAAAGGGAAGCACAAGTTAAAATAATCAGAAGGTGAAAGAATCCCCCAATTTGGTAGGTGTACAAATTAATTCAGAGCATCTATCTTTAAGCTTATGGTATGTCTATCTACTCGAAATCGCTACTTTTGTATTTTTCGCGCGACGAATTTTTTGCTCGTAAATGCAAAAATGCTGAACATTTCGAACGTTAAAGCCCAATTAAATTTTTTTCGTCAATAAATATCAAATCTTACGAAATTTCAAAGGCTTAGAATTAATCTATACACCTGATGAGTTCCGTTTTTTTTTTAGCGCGAATTCGCGTAAAAATCCGCAGTCTAATTTACCATGCTTGGCGCGTTACATATTAGCTGGGCAAGATATCACCTGTACAGAGGTATTCGTTTGTGTACCTAACAGTGTTAGACACGGCTGGCCAAGAAGAGTTCAGTGCCATGCGCGAGCAATACATGCGCAAGGGTGACGGGTTTCTATTAGTATACTCCGTGACCGATAAACAATCTTACGAGAATATCATGAATTTTTATACCCAAATACTTAGGGTAAAGGATAGAGATGTATACCCTATGCTGCTGGTAGCCAACAAAGTTGATTTGGTACATTTGAGAAAGGTTACGGAGGAACAGGGAAGGGAATTGGCTCACCGGTTGGGTATACCTTATATCGAAACTTCTGCCAAAGATCCGCCGTTAAACGTAGACGCAGCATTCCACGAGGTAGGGGATCAAACGAAAAAAAAAAAAAAGAAGCGAGAGGGAGATTGTTGCGTGGTTGCATGTCGGTCGAAGTAGTTAAGAGGCTTGAATAATTTTGCCCTAGGTCGTTCGTATTATCAGAAATCAACCTCCAGCGGAGTTGGAGAAAAATCGGAGGAAACGGAGACGTTCGGGGAAATGTAATCTTTTGTAAAGCTCGAATATTGTCGGGCGAAGTATTACACGGGGTTGGCGCGACGATTGCGCGCCACCTTTCGAAAAGGCTCACTTTTCCCGTGAAAAGTGAAACGCACCTGCCAAAAAGAAAAAAAAAAAAAAAAGAAAGAAAGAAAGAGTGAAAAAGTGGGTCTTCTGTCCTCCATCGTATTACACATAGGTACTACTATACGACTCGTAAACTTTTCGTTTTCTTTCCCGATTCACCACGTGTATATGAGTTGGTAGCATTAACGAGCATCGATCCCACCTCTGTAAAATAAGTGTACAAATCATATAGTAACGATAAGATCGATCGAAGGGAAGACAACGTTATGTATCTCCGAAAAAATGCAGCTAGATTTAAAAGAGGAAAAAAAAAGAAAGATCGATTCACCGTTAAGGTTTAAGACTCGAGAGAGATTAGTCGGAGATATCGACTGTTCATCATTCGCGACTATTACGAGACCACGTCTCGATACGCGTGTACGCATCAATTTTTTACCATCGACGAAACACTATGGAATTGAGCGTTTTTTATTGCACGATGCATAAATTCTATAGAAATCTTTTTACTTCTTCGCGTAATAAGACGTTGTCATGAAATGACTATAATGGTTTCGTGTATCGATTCAGCTCCTTTTTTAAGCAGCGCTGAAAAGATTGTAGCTTCAAGCGTTTCTATTTATTTTCTTTAAATTCAATCGTTTCTTCTCTCTCTCTCTCTCCCACTTTTTATCCCACGTATAAGTATGTGATACACTTCTTCGCAAGTTATCACTCTTCCTTCGATAAAAGATACTCGAACTCCTAAAACTTCCGTTTGTACTCGTTTTTTTTTATATATATATATATGTATAAGTATATACGTTTTCGTTTGTTTCCTTTTTTTTAACTACATTTTGGTAAAGCGTTTTAGTCATCGTCTGTTCGCAGCGATGTAAATAATAACGTTTACGGAAAAGTTGGTTCTTTAAATTAACAACGAGTTTCTCTTTCGTCGATAAATATGCAATAGGTTACTTGGAGCCTAACGAGTAATTAATATTCCGAATGAAGAATGAAGTATTGAACGTAAGGCAGTATTGCCTTTGCTATTAGATTATTGGCTTTCGTATAATACCGAGGTCTGATGTAAAACATCTTGTCGTGTTCGAATTTTTCAACAAACACTGCGCTGAATCGTTAAGTTTAGCCAGCGAAAGTGCAACAAAAAAAAAAAAGAAAAAAAATAAATAAAGAGAAATTAGCGCGTTCGTAGATAATTTCGTTTAAAGGTTGCGTGCAATGAGCAGAGTATTTGCGTTTGCGATGCGTTGATATCGCGGTAGTATTTCCGTTCCATCGATTACTATAGATTTTTAAATATTTGTACTCCTATACGGTGGAGTGCGGTGCGTAAACTTTGATTATGTCAGACCTTTTTACGTATATTAAGGAAATAATGCCATGGCCTACTTTAGTATTTAAACGTGAACAAGAAGAACAAAAAAAAAGAAGAAAAGAAAAAAAGGAGGAGTACGTATATTTAAGAAGCGCTACAATCGCGTGTGTAAATGAAATTTAATGTTATATATGTGGATGCAAATACCAACCCAGTGGATCACTTTTCGTGCTTGTACGGATCGCAGTCTGTTGCACACGATGTTACACGTTCCGCGTACTCGATACGTAAAATTGTATAAGGTTCTCCAGTGAGGAGATTGCGACGCGATCGGAACGTTTTCGTTTCATTATTTTTCCGCCGATGTACGATCGCACCAAGTGTTCATTTGCGCTTACTAAAGGTGGCATTTCCTAAAAGATGCTAGCGACCGAACGCGTGCAATTTCACTTTTCCTAATTAATCGATCTGTTTAAGTCGGCACTGTGCCGATATCGAAAGCCGAGTTTATCGACCGAAGTTACGCGATATGCTTGTTACCTGTAAGCAACGCAGAAAAATATTAACCCTTTAATGCGCAAGCCCGCTTCTGTTATCATCAATAATTAGCTGCCTTCGTCGCTTTCTATTTTGATGAATGTAAAACGCGATAGGAATGTCGGATTGCTACAGGTTACGCGGATTTAGTTACTCAAATGAATAAGTATTTATTCGTAAATTAACTTTCTCCGTATTACCTCTCGCGCTCTTGAAAATTCTCCCTCTACTCGCTGTCGCTTCGAAAACTCGCTCTCGATTGTTTCGCGCATGACTTTCACGCATCTCAGATATTCGTAAAATTCAAAACATCGAATAACCTCGCCGGTCTTCGTATACACGCCGAAATCCAAACACTCTGTTTCAGTCGCTCCCCAGCCACGAGCCAGTTCGTAAACATTCGACGCGACACTATGTATCCAACGGTATCTCCGCATTCAGAATTTTTGCGATGAACGTGGAGAGGAAAAGTTTTCGAAGAGCTGCCGCTTGTCGCTGATTTTGTTCGCTAGTTAAAATTAGACGTAGCTATAAAAAAAGGGTCGCTTGCAAGAGGATATGCAACGATTAAAAATTCGACTTTTCGACGTGTCTCGATGCAGCATTCGAGATAGAAAATTTGAAAGGATGCACAGAGACTTTCGTGAGTCGAGAGAAGCGAACGCTGTGCGTCACGTCGCTCACTAATAGGAAATCCCACCTTAACTTTCCTTCCGAAGGGATTAGCACGCGACTCGTAAAAATTGCCAAGCGAAACGCATTCGCGACACGTAGCACAATTGAATATTTAATTCTTCGCTATATGTTAACGATAAGTCCGCGTGTTATATTTGTAACGCACGCGAAGCTGTAGGGCAAGCAGCTTTATTTAATCGGTTGAAAAAAAAACGCCAGCTTCGAAAGTTCGATCTCTGTTTTGATTATCGGGATTCGATTGCAGTTGTATCGTGTATTAAGGATACGCGCAAAGTGCAAAGTGTGTGTTTTTTTTTTTTTTTTCCTATACGTAGGAACGGTGTGAAACTGTACCGAGTAATAGTTAGTCGATTCGCGCAAAATGCATCGGCGCCACCGCGTAATTCTAACAGTGAAACATATTTGCCTTGAGATAAAAATAATAATCTGTATCTATTATAAACGGACGGTGAAAGGCTAAGGAAAAGGACGCCGGGTAGCTGCCGTACGTGGAAAATTCAACATTCGACATTCTTCGGCTATGAAAAATTGTTCGCGCCTATTTTACGTCAAAAGAGATCAGATTCGATAGACAGTCGGCCGCGCAAGTATTCGTCCACTTATCGCGTTTGACGCGTGCGATAACTAGCCTGCGAATTTTTATGCAATTTACGGTCAATTTCGATACGCAAACGACAGCAAAATCTACGTAATACATTTCCAAATACTTCGGGGGTGGGGAGGTGAAGCGGATCTCTACTTGCATTCCGTTCCTTCAATTGCGTTTACAAAAGTACGAATACGTAGGTAACACGTGTCAACAATTGCGTTGCGCGTAATGCAACTCGAGATTGCGAAATTTCCAGCGTCGTGTTCGACGATTCATCCGAGTCTCGTACCAAACTGCGAAAAGGGTTCATTGTAAAGCTGTGTCGAACACGGTAAGCGGACGAACATTTGTGCGATCGACCTAGTAGCATTCTTCGTTACAAGATTGCGTAGAAAAGTCCTTGTTCAAAGCGCAACGAAGTATTACTACAAAGTGAAGTAGAGGCGAATAGGAAAGCGAGGCACGTGGTTTGCTCCATTGATAGTTTTTGATTTGCCGACGAGAGGTTCGCAAAACGAAGATGGGTTATTTTAGCTAATCCATTATCTCGGGTTCGGAGAAAGCTCAATTGCGTAGTTTAAAATTGCACCGCACGGGTAAACGATTGTACAAATTTTACCGAAACATTATTTATACGACGCTACGAAGTTATGATTACGTTACACAATTTCAGTACGAAGTATTCGCGAATCGTATTGTTCCGCATAAAATTTACAAGTTGTACCGCGAGCGTACATTACTGAGCGCGGATGCATTGTTCGCGCGATATAATACGGGTTTACGCGTAGTACACGTTTCCCTCGCAATCGCAAGATGAAACAAATCGCTGCTTCATTTAACGCCCGTTCATTCGACGGTGGTGGACGTTACATCAGGAAATAAACGTGGACCATCCATTTAAGCCGATCGATTGAAAATTTCTACGTAACAATACAAGGACGCGTTGCGTAGATCCAATTAAAATTAATCGAACCGCGATGCGCACACCCCTGTTGTTTTCCAGCGTTCCAACCGCCGTGTATCTCATTATTTCGTTCTCGCCAAACTTCTTTTTACCGATGCGAGCCCTATGCTTTACACCAGTGGTTCTTAACCCTTTCGAAGTCAGCGTCGAAACATTTTTGATCGTAGACAACGTTACTGAAATCGTTGAGTCCAGAAATTGTCGCAACAAAAACGAGCATCTGTTAGTCGTGGCAATAAATGATCCACCTTCCTTTCCATAATATCGACTGATTTTTAACCCTTACGAACAAGTTAGAACACGGTTAACGCGTTCGAACAAGTATTATGTTGAAACGATTGGCAGCTTTACGTGCATTGTATATTTTACAAAGAAACTAAGTTAACGTCTATTTTGCAATTCGAGTTAAATTGACCCAGTGAGGCTAACATCGATCAGCCCGTGTTCCAAACGAAGCTACAAGTTGGCCCCGGTAAACAAACGAGGGGTGGAATAATAATTTGAATGCAAACTACGCTCATTTATTAAAACGAATAGAGGGGCTATTCATTGGTACACCTAATACAACGTAAACCGACAGCAAATTTACTCGCATTCTTTCCGTGGAATTCTTGCGACATTTTATAATTATGCGAAAGCCCGGGTTAAGAGGCGCTGCGCTAGATGGGAGAACATACAAAATTCCGCGTTAAAGGGCCAGACTTCAGATTGAAAAGATTAAAGAGCAGCGATTACCGAGCAAAAAGGAAAGAAAGAAGGAAAGAACAAAAGGACTGTGTTGTGTGTATAACGCGTGCAAATATATTGTGAGAAGTTTTTAGACACTCAGGACTTAGCGTTCCTCGCATGTTGTAATAATCTGTAACAAAAGCGCTACGTTTTTTATCGCCGTCCATGTGGAGAGAGGATTGTGATGGGACAAAGGAAAACAGAAGCTCACCTGTGGGGGTTACGTATGCAAAGCACGACACGTAGTAACGACCACGATTACCGTATATTAAAAACCGAGAACTTCAACGTCGCGGTCGTGGTCGAAGTCGAAGAAGAGGAGAGGATCGGTAACCGCGTTTGACTTGCCACGTTTAGCGCGCCGCGAACTTTTGCAACAATTTCCGAGAAAAGACAAGGGAAGAGGGTTATCTGTAAAATAGTCAATACGTCGAATCATTGTGATACCGAGGGTCGAGAAGATATTTCGAAGTAGCGAATGCTGTGGCGTTGCGCGAGCCATCGAAGTCAGTTGGAATAACGTCTTTCTTTCGTCTGCCAATCGAGTGAAACAGAAGATAAATAAGAAGCTTTCAATCGTCCGCGTATTTTCGCGTTAGGGGTATTAGGTTTTAACTTAAAGAAGGAGGCAGGCACACGCGCGGAAAGTTCATTGTACACGGTGAAACGACCAACTCAATTGTTAACCCTTTCTCTGCGCTGTATTTTAACCCTTCTGCCGACTTCTAAGTTCGCCCTCGTGCTTTATTTCTTTCATTCATTTTATGGCCATGTTATTAAGCGCAAAGTATAAATACATAGCAGTTGCTCAACGTTCGGTAAAACGGTAGAGAATCGAATCAATTTCTATCGAACTTCGTTTGTTACTTGGAGCTTAATTACCAAAATTAATGGGCACATGTCGTCGGTAATGCGCTGCTCGCGAATTTCTTATGCGCGCATGGGCGCCAATGGTAATGAAAGGGTTAACCGAATTATCGTTATCCAGCCGAACGGAAACGAAATGAAACGGAAAATTTGGAAACTTCCTGACTTCGCCCTCGTTTCCTCCCAGTATTTGCTATTATAGTTACTACACTCGAATACCGCACACCAGTATAATAGCTATTATCATTGATATTCTTTAACGGGAAGAAGAAGAAGAAGAAGAAGTAAAAGAAGAGAAATCATATAACGACGCACAGGAAACAATGAAGTACGCATAATAAGAGAGTAATAAGTTTAAGATGGAGTACGATCGTTTCCACCGTTCTTGTCCTATAGATAGCGACGAAAAAAAAAAATATATATATATATATATGTATACATATTATATATTTTGAAAGAGAAAGAAGACGAAGTACGAAAAAAAAAAAAAAAATTCCTCCCCGATGATAGTTATATACGAGAGATACCGGCATAAATACGTTGTATGTGTATAAAAATAAATATGTATGCATGCTACATACGCGTGCGTGTGATATACGCGTAGTACATTGGCGAACGTATTTCTATGTGTGCGTATGCAGTGCAGTTCCTAATTATTCGAAACACTTCAAAAGTTAACGTACGTTCGCGCTAATTGAAAGGCTTGGAAATTGAAACGATTAGAGATCGAGGCGCTTGGAAATTCGAAGCTATGAAAATTTCAAACTTTCGAAATTCGAAGGCTTGGAAATTCAAACGCTTGGGTGTTCAAAGGCTTAAAAATTCAAACGCTTACGAGATACGCAAGCTTGAAAATACGAACGCTTCGGAATCGAAAAGCTTGGAGTTTCGAAGGCTTGGAAATCCCTAACAATTTAAACTTAAGATACCTAAAGCCGATCCGAGACTCAACTAACGATACAAAACAGCAGGGTTATCTATTCCAATCGGAGGCAATCCGTGCTGAAAGTCACCCATATGATTCGCTTATCCTTTGCAACGAAACATCTGTCGTTCGAAGCGCGAATAATTACGAGCAGCTCTGTACGTGTACTCGATGTGTCGGCGTATGTATATTTTTTTTGTTGGACGTGTGCGTGATGTTTGCGTGTGTCTGCAACGCGAGTGTGTCACTACTTGTGCAGGTCACTGTATGGAGTACACAATTGATAATAAATTATGGACACGTGTTTACAAAAAAAAAAAAAAACAACAAATGTCTCGCCTATCAATTTTATAACCTGTAACAAACATTACTCGGAGCAGCTATCGCGTACGAATGGAACGGATCGAAAGGCGCGGATTCATCGTGCAAGTATTGACCGCCAATTGAAACGATTAGAAGAGCCTTCCCCTCCCCGGACGTGGCGAGGAAAAAGTTTAATTACGCGGACAGAGGCGGGAGATTTCGCCGGAAAATTTCCCGCTGCAATTACCCGAAACTCACGCCATTTTGTACGGTTTAAGAGGAGTTAATGCCTGGAATTGTCCCCGCCTAGTGTGCCAGAGATTCCAGGTTTTGCTTTCCAAATGGCGTTGTCTTCTCCCATTAAACGCTTTCAAAAACACTCGCCGCCGTTGGATCGCTTTAATTATCGCTGATTACGGCTGCTTCAATCCGCGCTCTATGGACCGAACAGCGTTAACTTTTATGCTTCAACGATGATATCCCGAATGCGTGCAGTTACATGCACGTTTCGACGCAACGCGCGCGTTTATCCGCATTACGTTGCCGCGGGTTCGTCGAGTATAACGTGTCCGGCTTGATGCACACGAAACGTCGTTTTACAAGGCGACGCTTTAAACGCGAGTAGATTTCTCGAAACGTTTAATTCAAATTCGGATAATTTAAATAACTTGTGCGTAATTCTGCGTACTTTTAGCGACGATTACGTGGTCTTATCAGACCGCGGATTTTCATGCATTAATGGTAAATATCATTGTGACGAAAAACACACGGGGCGCATAATACGTACAAATATAAAGAGCGTCAAAAGAAAAGCGCGGATTATTATACTTAAATGGTGGAACAACCCTCTAATTAGGTTCTACCTTTCTAATTGCGTCTTTAAAAATACGAATTTGAATAAAAGTCCGCAGTCTATTCATTCTTATGTACTCGTAAAATTCGCTAAGTTTGCTACACCTATTTTAGTCTACTCCTTCATTTACCGTCCAATGAAAAATCATTTCTCTTGAAGTTTAATAACGAAGCATTCAACTGTTCTAATATCTATAAGCTTTTCTACATGCCAAATTCGTATTGTCGGTAGTTCTCGTAGCGTATTCTACAAATTCGGACTTTTTCAAGGAATTATGCGAATATTTCAATCACTCGTCGACGTCAAATATTAAAGGTCTCATAATTTTATTCCAGTTATTCCGAATATTCTACGAAACGTAGTTCGCAGAAGCTTTCTTCTTCTTTGACTATGAAACTCGTGTATATACGCTCGAGAGATTTTGTTTAATACAACGTACGTATCCTAATTTCTTAACTCATCGTTTCGGAGCAATATTTGGATGCATTCTAACATTTTATCATCCTAAACTTCACACCGATTTATTCACGAGTAACTGTTTCCGCACACGTTAATCATGTGCCCATGTTTTATTATCGAACCGGGCAAATATCGTCGCTGCAGTCAAAGGGTTAAGGGAATAGAGTTCATCGACTAATGCGAAACATCACAGAAACGAGACAGTTCATACGCGTCGACCTATTGCTTCGAAGCTCGCCTCTCGTCTCGCGATCGCGTTCATAATTGACGGATTATTTTCCTGTACGCGAAGCCGGCGTTTATTAACATTTAAACGCGGACTGGAGTAGACGCGATCGATGGGCTCGGGGCGTATAGTAAAACGAATCGACCTATTGACACGGTAGGCCCATTAATGTAAATCGAACCATTATGGCATTCAGAAGCATCCGAATGGTTGCAGCTGCATCATAAGCCATCGCATCTATTGTTCGCTGCCCATTGTACTGCCGTGATATATTTGGAAACTTTCGAAATGCTCTTTTTTTTTTCCCCACAAAACCACGTGTTGTACTTACGTTTCCATCATTTGCCATAAAAACACCTGAAGCGTTTGCTTGTAACGCATACGTACGTTCTCCCCGTTTTCTCACGTCGCTCTTCAAATTCGAACAACTTTGCGCGAGAGAAAAACTTTCTTCGGTTACCAAAAAGATTGAAGCAGATCGTCGATCGAAATCCCACCACACGGGCGATTGATTGAACTTGCTTTTCCTTTGCGAGTAAATGATTTTACAAAGAACAGAGAAGCGAGACGAGTATATGTTACAATCCCAATTACATTTCATCATTTTCCTCGCGATCATTTGCCTTTATCCGACTAAAAATGTGCCTGGTTTAAAGCGGGAGCGAATAATCCGAAATCTACCGTATTTCTGCATTCGCAAGTAAACGATTTTAGAAACAATAGAGCAATGGGACGTATATATATATGCGCTGCAAGCTAATAGAATTATAGAAGCGAATGGTAGCCACGGGTACGCGGAGGATATAGAAGAGCGAGCGTTAGAGATGTTCTCGGTGAAATTCGTTCGATTCGTCAAGTACGCGCAACGAGCAATAACGCGGGTCCCGGTGTAATTGGAAGCGGTGGAGTAGCTTGCCTCGTTTCATTGGCCGTGTACAGCAAATTACATTGCGCGTAGATATTGCGCCCGTTCGAATCTGCGAGCGGGTCTCGTTACAAGACGTTCCCTCGCCGCGGATAGATCAAAGGATGCGCCCTCTTCAATGGCAGGCAGAAAAAAAGGCATTTGACGGTCAAATGCGCAACGCTTTCGACCGGGGGGGTACGCTGCAATTGATTAATAAACGCCTCGGTTAAACAAAAGCACCCCGCTGCGCGGTGTGCAGGCTGGGCAAGCCGGGCCGGTTGTTAGGCTGGTTCGGTGGGTCGCGTGCGAGTAACTACGACTCGACGCCATTGTCGCGGGGGTAGAAAACTCACGGCTCGATAGTTTCAGCCGGATAAAATCGCAACGATCCCGTTCCTTTGTGCCCCTCCTTCTTACGGGCTGGAATATACCGCGGCGGAAAAGGACGAAGAAAGTTGGCGTGTCCGGGGGTTGAACGCCGCAGTCGAATTCTCCGTTCCACGTGGAGCAACCTGCTGGATCCCAGCCGGATCCCTTATCCGGCCTATAGATCTCTTTCTTAAGTCCGGAAGGCGTCGAGCTGTTCTCGAGATCGAATCTCTCTACGGTGAAGCAGCCGGTATCGAGTATCGATCGTCGAATAAAACTACCGGCAGACGTTTACAGTGTGTAGTTATCGTTGAATTTCCCTATGTCAATCGTTTCGAGGACCGTCCGTTTAGGCTCTCTCTCTCTCTTTCGGTCGTATTCCTCGGAGTTCTTTCACAGAAACGAGCGTGCTTTCGTCGTAGCTACGTTGTTTGGTAGAGACCCGGTGTCGCGCTATAAAATATACACCGAGACGACGGGTGGCTTGGAAAGTACCGAGAACTTTTGATCTTACGCCTGCGATTTGCTTTATCCTTTTTTTAAATATTTCATAGACTCGACGGTTCGTTTCGAGTTACTGCAGCTCTGTGCTCTTATTATTCTCGTTAGAGGAGTCGAAAGCGGAGATTTAATGGAAGCACTGGCGCGACATCGTTGCGTCAGCGTGGCGGGGGCAAATCTTGGTTTTTCATAGGAAAAGTGGCTGTTCGGCGGGCGATAATGCGTTATCGCGATATCGCGGGATCTTTCATTGCCAGTAAACAGGTTCCGTGTTGCCATCGTTTACTTTGCCTTTGTTTATACAATCATCCATCACAGTGCAAGTCATTTGCTCCATTACACGCCCCTTATCCGTCCACGATAACACCACCGCGCGTTTTTACGACGCTACTTATCGAATTAAGGCGAGCAGACGCTTCCGCGATCCCGTAATCGCGGATATATCGCAGGTCGTGAATCCAGCAGCTTTCTGAAACCGTTTCGCCAGACTCTCGCTCCGTTTTCTTCGCCAAAACAAAAGCCAATCTATCTAATTCGCCGGAGTCCCTTTTTTCCCCGCGGCTCGTTAGATCACCGGGAATTCAAGCCGCACGGAAAAACCGCGCGTCGTTCGCGAAGGGCACAAAAATTCGGAGCAAGAAGCGAGCGAGCGACTCGAGTCGTTTGTTTACTCTTGGAGCGCGCGGCGTAGCCGAACGAGCAGGACAACGGCAACGACAGGTCTCGAGACTCGTGACAGAGGTAAGGGCAAGGAGAGGAAAAAAGGAAAACAAGGGGAAGGCCCATCGAATGGTTGAATTGGCATGGAGCGCAGAGGTATTGGTGGTTCGACGGAGCCGCTATCCGCGAGCGTACGAGCCCAAGTGCGCGCGCAGCCACAGTAGAATCAGTTGTATGGTAGTCGTCAGAGGGCAGGCGCCCCCTCCGCATCTCTCCTCGTCTGATGTTAGCCGCAGAGAGGCGCACCGTGTGTCGAGCCGAGCCGAGCCGAGCCGAGTCGGTCAATACTCCGGGCAACGCGGTGGTGAGAGCACACGACCACGGTCGCCCCGTACTCGTGCACGCCGTCACTCGGAAGCGGCGACTCTCGCCACAGAGATTCGTGTCTTTGGTGTCTCTGGATCGCGTAATCTTTACCGCTGCTGCCGCTGCTGCTGCTGCTGCTGCCAGGCCCGTGTGCCAGGCGTCGTCCGCGAGGCACGCCAGCCGGAGGACCGGCCGATCTATTCTCGCCGTCACTGCTCGCGAACGGACGCGGATCATACGTACACGCACTCATATAGCAGCTTAACACACGCACGAGACACCAGAGAAGAGGACACGCGTGCGAGGCAGCGGTCGCGCGCATCTCGTCGCATCGTTCATCCAAAGATACGCGGGGCGATCTCTGGCTAGTTGGCATCCAGCGTTCGTCCACAGGCCGCGTCGAATCGAGTCGAATCGAATCGGATCGGATCGGGGATCGGTCGTGGTTTCGCTTGCCTCCTTCTCCGCGAAACTGCTCGAACGATGCGAGCCTGCTCCGCGAGAGACTCGTAGGAAGTCGAAGGACAGTGTCAGGACACGCTCCGCGGTGGTGAGACGACGCGACGCGAGGCCGTCGCTGGTCCCGGTGTTTATTAACATTTCCGGTGGTGTACGGCTCGGTTCCGCGAACAGTGAGTGCTACTCCGTGTGACGCATCCAAGAATCGGGTGAATCGACGCCAGAACCGAGCTACCTGATCAACCACATTCAACTATGCGTCCCCGTCTCGAAGCGTGATGGACAAGCTCGCGTACGCAGCCAGCAACATCCAGCTACGCCTCGCCGGCATACTCATGGATACGTGGATATTCTTCCTGTTCGTCGCCATTGCCGGTGAGCCTGTAATCTCTTTTCTATCTCCGTTTCTTCGTTATCGTTGGACGCGCGTTTCAACCTTCCACTCGGATCTTATCTGGCTGCCGGTGCTCCGAAATCGTATTCGAAATCGGTATCGGTGTTCGGCTAAGAGTTGCCCGCGTATCGATTGGGCGAGTGGCTCGCAGCGTGACTTTGTCCGCGTGCTGTCACTCGACGTGTCAATACGCATTACGTATGCACAACAGGCACGTGCGGCACGCCGAGTAAGTGCGTCGTATCTGTGCCATGGTTGAGACTCGGCTCGATTCATTCAAGGGATCGGAGAGAGGGAGACGCGATGCCACTTTCGTTCTTAACCGGTGAACCACGGATATTCCGTTTTTGGAGCGTTTCAAGGCTCCCGAGCGACGCGAGGCGACGCGACGCGACGCGAATCCCCGGAGCCAGTTCGTGGAATCGAGCAGGCCGTGTCGTAAGAAAATATTGTTAGAGAAACCGGTATATCTTGAAACGCGATTCCTCTTTTGTTAGTCTCGTTCTCTCTGCTCCGATTATACGGCAGAAGTTGTTTGCTTTTACTTCTATCGGGAACCTCGTGGGGTAGGCGCCATCCAGTCCTGTATCGCACCACCATACCCAACCACCGTGTAACGCCAGATGGTTGAAATTCTTAGCCACTGGCAAGGGGATCAGGGAAGTCTTCTTTGTCCTTTCCATCCTTCGCCTTCGCCTCTTTCTTCTCCTTTCGTCTTCTTCTTCGACTCTCCTCCGCCCCGTTTCGCCCGACACGAATCGTCCATCTATCGGTCTCTCAGCTGCGTAACAACCTTCTGTTTCAACGTATCAACGCATCGAAACGGCTCCTCTCGTTCTACGCGACTCTTCTTCCTTCCACTCTCTCCGAGTTTGTCCTTTTCCCACGACCAGTTTGCTCCTCGTCTTCCTGCTACTTTGACTCTTTCTTTCCCGCAGCCGGTTTTACTTGTAATCCGCCACCGTTCCCTTGCCTGTCCTTTCCAGTCGTATCTCCGGTTCGGTTCGTACAGACGGAGTTACCCCGGTGCTCCCTTCTATAAATTTCCTCGCCAGAACCCATCGATGCATTCGTGCGTGAGCAGCGACGGAAACGGGGGTAACTATCGGCGAGCGTGCTCGTCGAATCTCATTTACGATCGTGACAGTCGGAGTAGAGGATCGTAAAGCCGCTACTCGCGTACCCGCTGCACGCTTTACTTACCTTCCAACGTCGCGCCGGCTACGGTTACGGCTACGGCTACGGCTACGGCTACGGCTACGGCTACGAGCACGGCTGTTGTAATTGCTTCGTGCAAACTCGATCGATCGGAATTCTATCGCGATGCTGGATTTCGAAAACGATCGAATCATCGTGTGCAGCTTGGACGCTTTCTCCCGCGACTCTCCGTCCGTAAATGGAAGCGACGCGCTCCTTTTCTGTGTTTGCGCGAACCGACCGCGCGCTAAAAGCCCTGCCTTTGATACCAGGCCACGTCTGATTTAAAGAATTTCGCGAAAAAAAGGGGGCAGCCAGTCCGTGGGCTGTTCCCTTCCCCTCGGCAACCTCCGAGCAGGTCTGCTTTAAATACAAAAATATTCCGCGAAAAGCTGCAGCGGGGGAAAAAAACGCAGGGCACGCGGCGGCGTATCTGGAACGTTGGCAGCGCGGAGTATATCAATAGGCGCAAACGAGAAATATTTTTCTCTGTTTCGCGGTTTATTTCATCGCTTCCATCGCACCGACCAAAGAATTCTCCCCGTCGGTCGGATGGAAATTAAGTTTTTCGCAAGTCGCGCTCGCGGTTCGCGCAATTGTTGGCCGTTTTTCGCGTCCGCTCGTTGCGCTGCGCCGCGCTGAATGGGAGGACTGCCTTTTAGAAATCAGCCGGATTGAAGTTTATAGAACCGTCGAGTGATCTCGAGCACGCATTTTCACCTTTGTGTACGGAGCACGACGATGAGCTCATCGGGCAGAAACGCGTATTCTACTCGAACGTTTAAAGCACCGTTCAAATCCATTTTCGCCACTCGAAAATGAACTCGAAGGGGATAAACAGCTCGTTGATGTCGTTGGCGCGTGCTCTGCTCCCTGCTGGCGGCGCCACGTCGCGACGCGCGACGTCACAGGAAATATCACGATTCTTTTCAATGGTTCTCGGTTACATGAATCGCGCTGCAAAGATAAGCTTCTGTTTCGTCTTGTTTCGCTGATATTAGTTTCCATTCATCGAACGTTTACAGACTCGTAACGAATCAATTACCGTTGCACCGCATTCTCTATGCCGTATTTGAGTTCCTCTGTTCCATCGTCTCAAGATTGTATCATGCATTATTCATCGTTCAACGGAACTATTATTTGATGCATTTTATTCACGTTTATTCACGTTCGTTCTGCCTTTGTACCTTTGTACGGACGTAGCCAGCGTATTTATCTTCTTCATCGTATCCGTTTCATCGTATCCCCGCTTCCAAAGACTCGCAGTTTCGTAATACAAATTACTTTATTTCGTCTACAGACAGAAACGCGATACGCTCAAGAATGCGGCCGTGCAATACCGCGTCGTAATCGTAACGTGCTCGCGCGGGGCAAATTTTTCCAAAGACCTATCTCGTCGTTTCCTTATTCGATTGTCCGCGGAAAAGTTTCCCCGCTTGCTCCGGCGCACTTTAAACAACGATACGTAACGTTGCTTCGCATTTAAATCTCAAGGCAAATCTACGTAATATGCTCCGGCTAACAAAGCTGTTCGACATTGTTTCGCGTACACGAATAAGAATACATACGTCGACAATTATGGTCGCCGCAATTGCCGAGGTCACTCGTGGCAATGTATTCTTGCACGATGCGCGAAACAATGCCGGGACGTTTTGTCAACCGCGGCCTATCGCCTTGTTTTACCTTATCGTGGATTATCAATTTGGAATACAAATTTCGGTCAAAGTTCTACGAGGTCCGTTTGCTCCTCTCAGTACTTTGCCGGTGACCACGGCGAGTGTATTTTCCACGCCAGCCCTCCCCCTTTCTGTTTCATTATCCGTCCAGGCGATACTTCATACTTGACTCGCGCACGATCTAGGAATTCTCATTACCTTTTCGCGGCGCGAGCACATTCATCAGGTGTCAAATAAAATTCGCTCGAGTCTTCCGTACTTAAACTTTAACAAAGATCTACTCGCGGTGCAGGTGCATCGCGCCGTTATTTCGCCTATCGTGGCCATTGAGAATGAATTAAGAATGTCCTTCTGGGATAGAGGGTTGCCGCCGTAATCCGTTATCTCTGTTACCCTAACCCGGACCTAACCCGACTCGTCGCGTCTTCAACTTTCACTTGGAAACTGCGAAGTTTGCGATAGAGTCCCCCATTGTTCCGTGTAACGTCACCGCCCCCCCCCCCTAATAGCCGCGTCAAACTTTAAAGCGTCTGAAATAATTAGGGGATTCGCTATCTTCGACCCTCGACCGTCTCCGAGACCCCGCTCTTCTTTAACGGCCGGCACCATCTTCGGGCGATGCTTTATCCGAACTTTTCATCGGTGCTCTAAATCCGGAAAAGATGTCTGAGAAAATCACCCCGAACGGATGGCTCGATGGCGTACATAAAAAAAGAAAAAAAAAGAAAGGAAGAGGGAAGCTCGATCGACCGTCGCGGGGGTGCGTTAGCGGTCAGGGTTGGTTTCTCTAAAGATTTCGCGATACACAGTGGGTCGTCTTGGCAACGAAGTCGAATGATTTTACGGGGTCTCTGGTGCCAGCTACATCGACCGTTGTAACGAACTGGAAAGAGCAAGGCGGGCATGGGATTGGGATAGGGATAGGGAAAGGGAGAAGGATGGAGAAAGGGCGGAGGGAGAAGGTCGGTAGGTAGGTAGGTAGATGGGTAGGTAAGGTAAGCAAAGGGCTCCGGGCAAGGTACGCGGAAAGCCTGCCGAGAGACAAGCGTGCGGCTCCCATCCGGAACGCGTACCTATCCCCTGCAACGCGAAGAGGAGCAGGTGTTCCGCGGGACACGCGCTTTGTCCTCTCGCTTTTTATTCTTAGTTGCTCCCATTTGTACGCGAGTTCCACCCGCCGCGGTACGGGCAGCTGCGTTGTTGCGCGCACCGCAACTGAAAATTCTCCTCCTTTTTTTCCGCGATATCGTTGGAAGCACACGGCACTCTCCGGTGGAAGCGGTTTTTCATTCGCGAGCTTAAGGAAACGCGTCAGAAGGTTTTGTGTCGCTAAACGGAGGAAGAAACGGTTTCCTACCTGAGCCCTGGCTTTGCTTCGGCGAAACCTTTGAGTCGGCGAGCGCGCGGAGGCTCGGTGAAATCGAGGCAACCTGGCGAACGTGGGAGGAAAGCCGAAAGTCAAATATAATAGCGACTCTCTCTACCTTTTCCGCTTTATTTGAAATCGATCTCCGCTCTCCGCTGTGCGGCCATCGGATACCTATATCCGATTCGACGGTCGCGAGTCGCGGCGTATCGAATAGCGGAACGCTCTTTTCCGTGCTTGTCGTATAAACGTTTGGCCGGCGTGTCGCGGATTTCGCACGGTCATCGCGAACCAGCCGACGCGCAAAGCCACCGTTTCGTATGCATTCCCTCGGCTTGTTATCGCCGATCTAAAACACGTTTCATCCGCTATCCACGCTTCGCCTAATCGAATTAACTTCTGTATCGCGCAGGGCTCGTGTTTACCTATCGATTTCCATTTTCTCGTATCGCGTTCTCGCGTGCTCTGGCCTCGCGTCGGTGCTCGTGCTGGCGGTCGTGCCAGTGGCCGGCCTAGCAGCGGGGATCGCGGAGACTTTTTGGTTCATCCGCTCGGAGCAGAGTCGTGCGCACGCGATCGCGTTCGCAAACTTTACGGTCGCCCCGCGATGATTAATGCAGCCGCAGAACATAACGAGCCACGATTCGCAGGTTAAATCCGGCACGTCGATGTCGCGATTCCACCGATGGATTCGATATCGCGCGCCATCGTATCCGGCCTCCATCGAGATTGAAAAGCACCGCAAATCGATGCAGCCGTTTTCGATGGACTCTTTGATTGCGGCGATCGAAATAGCCCACCGTTGTGTACGATAGGAGGAAAAGGGAGAAGCCGCGACGCGGCACGGGGAAAAAGAAAAAAGAAGTGCTTTTTCAATCCCGTGGCTCGGACGAGTCTCGGTCAAAGCGACGCTACCCCGATCTTAAGCCCGAATAGAAACGCGGTCGACGTCGCGGTTCTCCGGATTCTGGGCGAAAGAATGTATTTCCTCGTGCCTGGGATGCGACGGCTGTGAAATTGCACCCACGCTACGTTTGTCCGCGTAGAAGAGCACGTACTTGCTCGCAAAATTCAGCTTCGAATGTACGGCGGTACAGCGCGGCGCAGTTTCGCCACCCACGGCCCTCGTCGAGCACCCGCCAACTTCCGGGGAACCTCTAAGCCCTGCAACCCACTTGCGCCACCCTTTCCACCCTCCCCCTGCCCTCTCGTTTACTCTATATACCCGACACAGCCGAATGGGGTAGTTCGCACGGTAATACAACAAAACCGCTCCATTGCCTACCTCCGCGCGGAATCAGTTTAATTTCGCGCAATGGTCGCCCGAATCGCTCCGACCGTAGACTGCCGCGACACCATTTTTTATCGCCATTAGCGGCGTCGTTTGCATAATTAATCGCCGAAGGGGAGCAGCGGCGTCTATCGGTTCGCATTGCACGCGGGACAGAAATATCGCGAACGCGGACAGAGATACCCCGTGACAGATTTTAAAGCGAATCGATTGGCCGCAAAAGACAATCGTTGTTATGGATACCGGGGTTATATATATATATATATATATCGCGTCGCGGAGTATCCGTGCCAGATTGAAAGTACTTCTTTCACGGCGTTCACGACCCATCGAAATTAAGAGCATCCGCGTTAAAATAGACTCGCTGAACGGGAAGCTTCGCTAGCGCGGTTTACCCGGGAATCGCGAAAAGACACAGGATCCATTCTCCCCTCGGCTCTCTCGTCGAGGCGACGCTACGCGACGAATCGGTGCTGGCTGTTGGCTGGCAAAGAATCGGTTTGCAAGAATATAGGTCGAGCGCTAGGGGCGTCTTAGACGCATGCCGGCGATGCTTCGTTCCATTGAAATGCATACACTCTTGCTCGGAGACTTAGGTTAAAGCGTCTTATGGCAGTGGAATCGATCGCACTTGACTCGTCGTGTACACGCACCACTGCATAGAACTCGAAATGAATCTGGGTCGCTGGGGACAGCGATCGACCGCGGGTTATTATCGAGAAACGAGCAGGCCAAACGCGTAAATTTCACTCCGGCAAGCGAGCCTTCTCTGCAGCCGAATCCGAATCCGAATCCGAGTTCGCGTTTCCGGCCAAATCGTTGGCAGGTCGCTGGAGGGATCCTGGAATTAAGCTTGCGGTTGCTATTGCGATTGCAACCCAATGGCTTTGCCGGTGGATTTTAGATGCTGCAATCGGCTTGCGTTTAGCGTACGAACGAATCTGTCGGATCAAACCGTAGGCTAGAAAGTCTGGAGCATTGGCTGGCTACGTTAAATCCGCTGCGAGCAGATATAGCTGGCTCCCTTGTACGTTATCGGGCTAACTAAGTCGAGCTACTTTGAATCGCGGAGTTCCGCGCGGTGCATAAGTTTCCCACTTTGCTGGCTCGTATTGTGCGGCGGGCGAATCGAAGTTTGGAACGCGTGGCAACGTCATTCTGGCGTGACTGACGGGTAGAGGAGCGGCGTGTTAATCCCGGAATTCTGCCTGGTAGATTTTCCCACGAAATTTCAACTCCGTCCGTCCGTGGAACGTGTAACGCGGCTCGAAACAGCCGTCCGCCGCCGCCGCAGCCGTCGCCGACGCGATGCATCGCGCGATCCGCGTGTTCAACGATGCGCGTCGACGAAAATCTGATTTGCATCGTCGAGTGGATATCTTTTCGCGGTGGCCAATAGGCCCTCCCCCTCTCTCTTCTTTCCTCTCTCCGCTATCGGTTCTCGTATTCGTACGATTCCGTTCGATCGCTTTCAGCCATTGCGACGCGCGTTCCGCACGCTTTGCTGCGTCTCTTGAAAACTCGAAGCGGCAAGTATATAACGCGATATTAAATTCGAGCTCAAGCTGCGTGATTAACCGTTCCAGTTTGCGGCCGTAGATCCACTCCCGATATCGGGTGGCGGTGTTTGCGGTAACGTTGCCAGCTCCGAGATCGAGCTTTGATACGTTCCGCTCGGCCTCCCTTCCGTTCCATCTTTTCGCGCGAAATTTCAAACTGCGTCCACCGATGTATCAGTCACGGTACAGCGATCTCCGGCCACGGTGTCGTTTTGCATCGCCACCGTACTTGGAACACGGCGAACGTTAACGTGGTCACGGCCGGTGGTTTCCGCGCGTCGCCGTACGCGTCGTCAACCCTATGCTCGAGGCCGTGTTTTTATCGCGGCCGAGTTCGAAAACGTCGAACATCCGAGCAGCGCGGAATTCAATTTGCCGAGCACAAGTTGGCGCGCGCGTTGCTGCGCCGGTGGTCGGCTGAAAATTGGAAGCGTTGCCGGTTTGATCTGCTGTTTCGCGTGCGCCAGTGTCAACGACACCGGATCCCAGTTTCGGGTGTCGCAGGCAGGCATACAGGCAAGCACGGCTCGGCTCGCGCGACGCGTACCTGTGTACACTGAGCTCTGCTAACCGAGTTACTCGCTGCACTGCGCTTACCGGTGATACGAATTACAGGCTTGCAGCTCCATAGACGTGCACGGCCTGTATATTATCTCGTTAACGTGGCCCCGAACTTCGACGTTAACTCCCGCCGCGAGACAACACCTCGCTCCACTTGTTCCCCGAGACCCTATCGGAATTATCTCTGTGTCGCATCCTACGGGAGCTTGCCTTTTAACGCGGCATAATTTCCAGAGAACAATTTTCTCGCCCCCTCCTCCCCATTCTGCCCCTTCGCGTAAATCGAATTGCTTCTTCGGAGTAAAATATCGAGCGCGCCGCGACGTAGTCCGTAGGTCGTAGCTCGCGCTCACGGGTCTGTGTAAGAACGCTCCGAATCTACTTAGGCGCCGCGCGTTCGTTCCTTGGTGCCGTAGCACAAGTCTCGGCAGAGTTTGCTCGGGGCGGAGGACTCCGGCGATATTTCGATCGACCGCTATCCGCGTTCCCCTAATTAATGGCTATATTAATTAATAATAACAACGAACGCGGGGCTGTAACTCAATTAGCCACGGTAATACGGAACAGAAGCGGCGCATCTTGAAGCACGCGAACAGCATGTACATTACCTTGTTACCGTGTCCTCGAAGTTGGCGAGTAACTCGCCTCGCGAGACACGTATACGAGCAAAGTTGCTCGCGACCCCGCTCCACAGCCTCCTATTTCTTGCTCGCTTTCCCACCTAACTTGTCCGTTAAACAATAACGCGGTGAATTACCGTCGTGATTATTGCGCTTCGCCGATAACTCGTACTCTCCTTGCTCCGCAACTCGTGCAATTTCGCGCGCGAAAGTTGACGTAGATCACGGGGGAATTTGCGAGAGCCGCGCTAGCTGCTAGAAGTTGCCGCCGCGCCGCAGCGAGTCGCCTGGGAATATCGAGAGTGATTCGACTTACTCGCTCAGAGGCGGAAACCCGGTGAAAAAGTGTGCGCCCGGTGGTCTTGGATGGGAGGTTGTCTGCGAGATTGGTATGGAGAGGGAGAGAGAGGGAGTAGCACGCCAGCAGCATTCTCGATGATGCGGGGGTAATAAGTCAAAAGAAGGAAACACGAGTTTAAGCTAGTTTTTCTCTCCCGGCGGCCATTAGTCAAGCCGAAACAGCCGGCAGACACGTATTCTTTCTCGCGGATATTGTAGCAGCTATGTAGAACATCGATCGCGCGGCTGCGAGCAACGGGAGAAGCGGAAGGCGGTTCTAGTTAGTATACAACGTTATTTACATATTATACATGACAGATAAAGTAGCAGGAGACAGGGTGCGCGCTTCATTCTCTCGACTGCTTTATGCGAATCCTTGGTGGAGTACCGAGGTCTCTCTCCTCCGGGACGCGGTATTTCCCGGTAGCGACGAAGCGAATGATCATCTCGTCCGTCAGTCACCATGGAAATGCCGTGCGTGTGTGTGTCCCCGCGCGCGCGCTAACGCGGGGAATATACTTCCTACGTTCGCGATCGTCGGATGTCGTAACACCGTAATAGCACGCGCGGCGCTATTACGGTATCAACCGAGACGCAAATGGAGCGTCGAAAATAGAACTCGCAGCAGCGTTCCATGATTAGCAAACGCGTTGCGTTCCTCGTCGTTCGATACCATTTGTTGTCTAGCATCTGCTCGCTAAATTGCGAGCCTTCTTCGTTGCTTCTCGCGTTGTTAGGCGAGAGCAAGCTGTCTGCCGGGACAAAGGAAGGAAGCGCGAAGCCTTGGAATTATTCTTCTTCGGTAGACGCTTTATTAGTCGATGGCGAGAAAGAAAGTTGCGGCCCGCTCGGCTCGAGTCAAAGCAGCGGCGAGAGAGCGAGGCTGGCGGTGATAAGAGGAGTGCAAGAAGGGTTGAGCGTGGAACACGGCGAGCGGCGGGTCGTCGTCTGTGCCGCGAGTTCCGTGGGACACTCGAGACGAGACCGTCGGCTCGCAGTCGGTCTCGCGAACAGGGGTGGAAGCGAGTGCCACTATAGGATCGCGAGTGCCGACGGCAGTCCACTCAGACCTCCTCTTCTTTTCTCTTTTCGCCCCGTTTTTCACCTTTTTTCCCCTGGGAACGAGCCTTTCTCACGAGAGATTCTCCACGATCACACGATTATATTGTAAAATGTTCGCGACGTCGTCGTTTTGCGAGGCGGAGCCGGAGGAACGCGAGAACTCGACAAAAGTCGATTGGAGGAACGCGCGAATGAGAAAATTGAAATCCTCCGGGGTGCTATTAATTCGGGACGGTATATCTCGCTGTTATCTTCTCGTCTGGGAAAAAGGAATGAAAAAGGAGGGACGATGTCGGGAGTTTGGTAAATTCGCGCGTGAATTTAAGAGTGGCTCTCCGACGGCGTTACCGGACGATCCGGAACTTTGATACCGCGCGGAATTTTTTAATTAGGGGATACATCGAATCGGAAGGGATCCCGATTGAAAATGCCTCGCGTGGAATTCCAAGGGAGAAACTTTTTTAATATGCCGGGAAGGTTGATCGGCAAACGTATTCGAACGGGGGAATTCGAGTTGGAAAAGTACTTAGGTTAAACTCGATGTATGATAAAAGGTTGTCGAACGGCGGGATCGTTATCATGGTTACGCGAAAACTCGCGAGCTTGCTCCTTTAATACGTCGGTTGGTATTAAATTTTCATGGGGCGAACCGTATCGTGGGACACGTTCGCAGAAATGTAACCGCCGGTATTATTTGTTAAAGCGCGCAAAAGCCGCATCGTTGCACGTTGAACCGTTTCAAAGTTACGGAATGCATAATACCCGGCCCCGACGTCGCAAACTGCTACGTACGGCAAAAGTGGGAACGCATCGAGCCGGCAAACGACGGCTTTCCATCCTGCCGCCGGTCAAAATCTCTTTTTATTCGATGCGGGGAAAAAACGAAGCGAAACCACGAGCGACGGCGGACTCGGAATCATCCGCGATTCTCGCGGTCCTCGCTCGCCGCGGCTAGGAGAGGATTTCGCGGCGGCAATCGTGCTCCGGCGAAATTACGAATAAGCCGCGCGACGAATACGAATCCCAGGACGAATTTCGGTCTAACGATTTATGGACGTAGTTGAAAAGTCCCCGAGAGCGTTACACAACTGGGATTCTCTGCCTTGCAACTTGGCTTGCGGAGTCGCGTTAATGACTTCGCTGGCGGGGCCGTGTTTTTGGTAACACGCTTGTTTCCCGTTCAACGAACCGCCGAAACTTTTGCCGTGCAAAAGTCGTGGCCCATTAATTTTCCGACGATCGGATTGAACGAGAATAAAGCGCCGTGGTACTTTTATTGCGCTTTAACGGTCTAATGGCCTGGCTCTTTAAACTATGCAAAAGAAAATCTATAGAGGAGTTGTAAGAGAGCGGCCGCGGAAAGCTCGTGCATACCAATCGATACTTAATATCCTCCTCATCGACCAACTCGAGAATTTATTAATTGGAACGAGAGCGGTTGCGCGCGGCCGCTTTGCTCGAAAAAAAGGACCAAGAACCGCAGGAAAAAGAGCGGTATTTCAATTTCCCTCTTGGCCATTCTCCGTGCCCCCAGGCGCTTTTTAACCATTTTTTGCCGTTTCGCGTATCGCTGGCGCGCTTTCCGAAATATCGGCCACGAATATACACACCGATGATGGTTGGTTGCGGCTTGGCGCGGCGCGGCTCGACTCGGCGCGCGCGCCGCATAAACATTGCCGGAATCTTGGAAACACGGAAGCCACGAATCTAGCTCACGTTCGCGTTCATACCAGACGTGCGTGCATGTGCACGAGCACGAGCACGTACGCGGATATATATGGAGCTCGGGTCAAAGCGAGGGCGGTTGGACGAGAAGAGAAGGAGAAAGAGAGAGAGAGAGAAAAAGAGCGTGTAACCGCAAGGAAAGAGGCAAGCTGGAATAAAGCGACGGAGAAATGGAGAAGGGGAGAAAAAGGTAAACGATGGGACGAAGGAACGCAGCGACAAGGTGCCATTTGCCGGATTTTACGATGCAACGGTACACCGCGAAGTAGCTTGCCAGAGTCAGCAAGCTTTCCGGTTGTTCGATAATTGAATGGCACCGAATGGAAGGGAATCGAGGCAGATTCGGAAGTGCCCGCGGGTGCTTTAATTTCTCGGTCTTCAAGCTCAGAGATCGATAACGAGGAGAACGTTGGAATCGAGTCGGACGAAATAAGTCGACGAATCCTCGGCTGCTCCGTGCCACCGTTACGCAAAGAGAGATCTTTGCGATCGATCGGGCGAGAACCGGCGAGCAATATGAACGCAACGAGGGGGAATCCGGCGCGGAAGCGGCGGATTTAATCGAGAGCGTAGTTAAATTAGTTTGATTGCACTTGCTGTAGTTTTACGACGCGTTATGGTCTCCGAAGAATTATTACACGGCGCTTTCCCTTGTTCCCGAACAATCAATTATTCGAGGATGGCCGCGCGCTACGATACTCCGGGGATCGATGCACACGGTTCTTTCTCCGCCCTTTCTTCCTCTCGCCTGGCAAAAGCCGCGACGCCGGTGGCTCCCTGAGCTTGAATGGAACGAATCGCGACAGAAGTCTTGCACGATTATTCGCATCGTTTGAAGCTTTGGTAATTGCTTCTTCGGAGCACTCGGTGTCTCGGTGGAATTGCAGCGCGCCGCATTGGTAGTACGCGCGAAGAGTGTACGCTTCGGATTGTGCGGTGGATTACGAGCGTACGTGTCACTGTGTCGTCAGCGTTCCTGATGCTCGCTCCAGTTTCTCTGCTTTGCGTTCGTTCCTCCCATTTGTACATTCAACGCGACATCTGTCCAATATCTCGCTGACGATCTCGCCTCTGTTTCTTCAGCATCCGTCTATTTTCTCGTTCCCATTCGATTCATAATTCAGACGTAGACGGGCTCCGGCCCTCGGATTTAGTCGCGCTTCGATAGAGCAGCGCGTCGAGTCGAGACGAGTCATCCTCGCTGTCTGCTTTCGGGTCGCGAGCCTTCCCCTTCGTCGGTCAAGCATTCTGCTAAATATCACCCATCCCTCTGTTCTCTTCCGCTCTATTTTAGCCGCGATATTAATACGCCGCTCGAACCGTATTCGCTGGCAAATAAATTTCTCGAGCATCGATTTTTGCAAAGTCGCAGCGGGGCTTAATTTAAAGTTGACGAGCCGGGGCTAGATGTGGGTAAAATTAATCGCGCGCGCCGCTCGATGCTGGGAAACGATAGGAAGGGTAAGGGACCGGGGGTTCTTGGCGTCTTTCAGCTCCGTCCAATTAACTTTCTCGCAGAAGAAACGCTTCTCTTTTTCCTCGGTATACATCGTCCCTTTCGTTATGAATACTTCATTCGCCGGAGTGTTCAGCATTCAGGCCGGAAAAACAAATATCCGGCTGTAAAGTCTGGTCTCGGTATTCCGGTAGGGATGCTCCTCCGCGAAGAAACTCCATTTCTCGAGATGGATATACAGGAGGACAGTTTCCGTCATTCCGCATTCCGTGCATCGGACGGATTAAGTTTGTGCACGAGCGTAGACTGCGGCTCTTAAATTGCGCTGATCCGAGCTGCTCTTCTTTTCTCCGAGAGCCCTCCTCCCGTCCCTTTCTTTCCCTTCTCCCGCCGTTCCTGCCACCCTCCGCTCAACCCTTTGCTACCCTCAGCTCCGACGACCTCCGATGCCTCGCCCGGCGAGCCTTTCGTCCGATTCCCCCGCACACGTGGAAAATTAGATCAAGCCGCAAACGAGGCCTCGTTAGGATTGGTCACTCCGTCGGTCCGCTTAGCCGCTTTGCGCGAAGGCACATGTAAACACGCTTCCGACTTGCCTCTCTCGCTCTTTGAATACAAACGCGAGGCGCCTGGCCAGCGCATTTAGATTCGAGCTGCGCGGCATAACGAGGCTCCTTCGGAGACGCAAGAAACTATCTCGAAACGGGGCCGGGTTAATAAATAAACCTAGATTCGCGCGGATAATTCGCTGGGCCTTTGACGCGGATAATTTGTCCTGCCCGGCTCATCGAACGCGAGTAGAACGAAACATGGCAGATTAATCGACGCGATAACGAGGAACGATTCGATAGGTTCGATTATAATTAGCTTCGTCTGTTGCGTCAGCGTGGTAACGCGTATCTCTGATACGCAAGCATGCGACGTAATATCAGTGTCACGATAATTTTGCCAATTGATCAATGCAATTATTCGAGAAGCATCGGGAGACGCGATACGTGTACGTGCACGTATTCCTAGCTGTGTGCGTGTTTTTTTTTCCTTTTTTTTTTTTGAGAAACAAGCTGCGAACGCGCGTTGGCAGCAGCAACGGCAGCTGCAGCTCTCGTCGGCAACGAAGCGAGTATTATCAGTCGAATGCCTCCGCGTCCTGAAAATTAAATCAGACCTCGACAAGACCTCGTTAAGGCCTGCACCCTGCTTATGCTCGTTGCATGCACGTACATTCAGATACATATTACATTAGTCTTTTATATTAGATCGGTGCCACAGGCTGCGAATGCAAAAATGTGTCGCCTCCGGAGAGGCGAATGTTCCGGGCGACAAAGAAGCCCGCGAATACGTTTCGAAGTCGCGCAATTTTTCCGCCGTCATTCATCCGATGACTTTGTCCCCGGGTTTCCGCGGTAACACCGCACCGCGACGGTTGGATATCCCGCGAAGCTCGTATTAACGAGGATGCCACGCCCGCGTCTATTAAACGATGCGTTCCGTGTCAAGGTTTCGAAGTGTACTCGACAATAGAAGCGGGGAGAAGGATGCTGGGGGATCGTTGGCAGAGTTTGCGAAACGAAATTACGCTTCATCGGCAGCTGATTAGGGGACGTGGGTCGGCGAGGGGAGATGAGGAGGTCATCTTTCGCAGGAGGGAACGTCGATGAAGCGAGGGAGGAAGCAAATGCGCGGAGACAAGTGCATTCTGCATTCCTCCATTCCGCGAAGCGTGCAACGTCGCGAATGTTTTCGTTAGAATGTGTCGAGTGCGCCGTGAAATTGATTAAGATTGCGCTGGAGCAGCAACTTGCCGACGTTAAATTACTTTGCCAAGAATTTCTCGAGTAATGGGATGCACAGTGGGTCCAAAAATACGCGCGGCGATACACTGGTGATGCACGGAAACGCTAATGGTGTTGGCGAGCCCGATAAGAACGGCAACTTTTGTTACGAATGTGCCCATATTTCCTTACATTATCGTTCCGTCATTGCGATACGATTCCCTGCTATTTTTCCGCCGCCGCGCCGTTCCGTGCCACAATAGCCGACCGGGGATACGCTATTTTATTTCGCCGTAAAACCGGCGAACGTTATATATTTTCCGCGTCTCTTGCGAGTCACGTCCGTCACGGTACGCCGGTCAACCACCCTCCCCCGGCAGAGCCGTCTGGATATTACCCGGTGATTGCGAGCTTTTCGCCAAAAGGCTTTCGGAGCTCGAAAATTAAATCAAGCCTCAACGAGGCCTCGTTAGAACGGATCCGACGCGACGCGACTGTGCGAGTGCCCGTGCCCGTGCCGGAATATTCGCCTCCTCTTCTCCTCTCCGATCTATTCGCGAGCCTTCTTACACGGACGCTTACGCTACGCGACGTTTACTTGCCGGTATTCCGAATAGAAGACAGGGCGACCTTTTAAAAGTTTCTTCCTCGTTTCCTGTTCGCGATAAACTTGGAAATAGCGTGGCAATTTTTTAACGCCTAAAACGTTTCGAAACGAGACGTGGGTTCACGTCGCGGAGAAAGAGATAGGGAAGAGTATTTTTAACGGTACTTCCGAAACGAGAGTAAAGGAACTCGAAAAGTGTTCTTTCGAAACTGTTTTTCTCGCGAATAAAGGCTGGCTGTCCGTAACTCGGAACCGGAAGCCCTCGCGATTCTTCGCGTTCGGGCAACTTGGTCGATTCTCGGTCGAATGGAACGCCGCCGTCTCCAACTTGGATTCGGTTGTTTCGCAAGGCCCGCGTGTACGTATACGTGTACACGGGCTATACGTGTGTATTCCTGAACGCGCAGTTCCGCGTTGGACAAAATGTTTCCGTTAAAGCGCTTTACTTCTTCCTCGGTTGCTGCCTCGCATCTGTTGCGTTCGTGTTGGAGCGAATAAATTGCGAATCCGGTATTGATTTTGCCGGCGAAAAGAGGAAGGCAAAGCGATGACGAGACGAAAACTACCTCTGCTTCGCCTCTGTTAATCGGTTTACTTTTAGAAAAAATAGAAATTTACATCCGCCCGAGAACTCGGGAGTTGCTTTCCACGGAGCCAAGCCCGGCTTTTTCCCCGGCTCCGTGTCGTTAAATTATACAAGCCAAGAACGGCAGACTCGTTGCAAAGATTTACGTTACTCCCGCCGTATACACGGAGCCAGTTGCGTAAAGCTGAGTTTCCACATGCAATGATTACTGGCGCTAGCCTGAGTTACCGCAGCGCTCGTTTAATTTGTAACTGGCGCTTGTAATCATTGCGCATGCAACGCCTGCTTAATACATTCCCTGGTGCCGGAATACGCCGCCGAACACAGCTCCACGACTCCGCGGCAGTTCCATCAATTTTTATTTCCACCGCAAATGATTCGTTAAAACGGAACGTACAACTTGAGCCATCATAAGCAGCGAATAAATCCGCTCTCCTCGCTTAAGGGGTTAACGCGCGGCTTAACCCTTTCCTTCTCGCGTTGATTTCCTCGGAGAGCCGGCTCGCCCGGTTTCCAGCATTAATTCGCCAGAAGAAAGCATAGCGATTAAAACCATCTCCGTTGGCGAATCGCGTAATCCTGAGGGATGGAAATAGGATCGGTGTACTCGTTCGCGGAGAACCTTTTCGCTAAGCTCGAACTCGAAACGTCGCGGTCAGGATACGCTTGGGCAACTTCTGATCGCTAGGATTCTCCCATTTCCAGTTTATTTTTTTTTCTTTCTCTGTCTTGACGAAGCTGGGGTTTGCACGAACGCCTGCCCTCTTCGAAGGGGAGAGGTATAAGCACGTTTGCTCCGATACTCCTACGATTCGCCATCGGGAATATTAGCCAGGATAAGCTGCTTTTTTTGATAGACTTTTCTACTGTTCGCATGTCTAATAGGAATACGAAAAGCATACAAACGTCGGCGAAGGAACACTCGCGTGGCTGTAGCCGTAGGCGAAAGATTCGCTTTCCTATTTTTGCCATCGTCTTTTGCCCGAGTCTGACGGTAGGCGGGACACGAGGAGCGCGTGGTGGTTCGACGACGCCAGCAAAAAGGTGATAACGGGGCGCGTGGAATCGTCGAGGATGGTACTCGAGCCCGAAAGAGATCAGAGACTCGAGGGAGAGGCGACTTACGGTCGCGGGACCGGAGGGCGACGGGAACTCGAAGAAAGGGAGTTGTAACCCGACGTGGTGTGCTCGTGGAGCACGATCCGCTGAAACAGCAGAAGGAAATTCTCGGCTTCGTAGTAACTGACAAGAAGGCTAGATCGTTGTCAGCATCCTCCTCATCCGCCGCGAAGATCGCGTCTCTCTATTTCCTTTGCTCGGAGCGAAACGAGGCGACCGTAGGGCGATCGTAGGGTCGCGTAGCAAAGGGCAGCGCAGATTCCCGGTAGCGCTGATGAAGCGTCTGCCCGTCAATTAGACGCGCGTTTGGCAGCACGTAGCTAGCAGTCACCGTGGACCGGATATCTTGCAACTTTTTCCCGTCACGCGAAGAATAGCATCGCGTTTTTATTTCCCGGCTTCTCTCTATAACGCCTCGTTAGATTCGTTCTCTTTTCGCTTCCCAATAGTTGGGAGTTCTCGCTCGTTTCGCCGGAGGACTAATTACGGCGAATCGGAAAAAGCGACGTTTTACCCGGAATTCCGATACAGAAGGCGACCGTTAAAAAAACTTTGTTTTCAACGGGATAATCTGCTTTAACCGGAGTTAGCCTGCGCAAGCCGCTTGCGAGTAAGCAAGCGCAAAAATTTTGATTAACCCTTGAACCACTAGTCGAACTTCTTTTGTTTCTCGATAATATGCCGCCTGTATATAGCGGTCGGGGTTCCGGCCACGATACGCCCGGAAATTTTAACAGCTTCGACGAGGACGCGGCGCCATCGGCGAAGCGAATGTCCGCGAGTCGCGCTACGGCGATCGGGGCGTACGTCGCGATGAGCATAAATTGCGTTCGGAGTGCAGTTAACCCGGCGAAGCCTGGGTATGGATCGACTCGTAAAGCCGCGTGCTCGGTGAGTTGGCGCTCGTATGTCGCGTGTATCGGCCGGTGCGAATAAATGCGCGCAGCGTGCGACGGCACGCGAGTTGCACGCATTCCACGTACGAAAGCGGTCGTGCTGCGGCGTCGTAAAGCGGAATAACGAAAACGTGTGGCAGCTCGCGAACTGGCGCTCCCTTTTGTGCAAACTTATGCGCGTCGACTCGGCGAAAATAACTTTTCCATATTTCGCGAACCGCCCGAGAATCAGACGCTTGCACACCTTGCGTTGCGTTCCATTGCGTTGCGTTGCATTGCATTACGTTGCCACCGTCGCCTACCACGGGGCATTCAATTTTAGAACGCGTGCCAGTGTTTTGACGACGAAGCGGCGCGATACGTTTCCGCGGCATCGAAATATCGCATACGCGCGCGCTCTAGTCCGGCCTGTGTGTATATTAAATTCGTTGCGATTGGAACGAGAGCGGGATTGCGGCAAAGAAGACAGAAGAGAGCCGAGCGGATAAAGCGGATATTATAGTCGGTGATTCGGTGTTCCGTTTAATTGGACATAAATCGGAATTAAATTTTTACGAGTTGGCTTGGCGCATCCGTTATTCTATAAAATCGGCCAACGCGCGTTGTCTTTCATAGCGTTTTAATAGGGCACGCGAACGAACGAACGAACGAACGAACGAGCGAGCGAGAGAGCGAGGACACCCGGCTCGGTCAAACGACCATAAGTCCGTGTCGCTTTAATATCGTTCACCGCACCGCTTTCGCATCCTACTTACGCAGATATCGCGCGCACTCGTAATGAAAATGCCTGCCAGTCCGCCGGTGATTAACGTTCGAACGAGAATAAATCGTGTCTCCAGTTTTAGAGGCGGAGACACGCGCGAAACGCGACGGCCGTTAATATTCCAAGCCTTTTTTCGCCGTTACGGGAACAAACGGCGAGCGTATATCAATCAGCGGGAACGGGGACGGGGCGAGCGCGCGGTTTCGCGGTCCTTTTGCAATTCCGCTCGCGATTCAGCTACCGGAATCCTCTTACCGCTGTCAGCTATTGTCCGACGTGAAACTTGGTTCGATCGTTTCCGGCCTGGATGCTCGACGCTCGACTGCACCGTGCACCGTGCACCGAACTCGGCACGCCAGGAATTCCTGCATCGACTTAATAACGCCGCTGCGTGTCGATCTGTATTCAAATTGACCGAAGGAAACGAGCGCGGAGCTGTCCGTGGCAGCGGGCCCGGACCGTTTCACCTCGTTCGAATAACGTTTCTCGATTTCCTCGGGGCGTAACTGCGTTACACGCCGCCACGCGCGCACACCAATGCAAGAAAATTGATCGAGCAATTACGCGAACCGGGCTACTCCTACCCGTTTATCGGATTATCGGAGGATGGCTGAAAGGTCGACGGCCCGGACTTACGTATTTTCCCTTCCGCTTGCCTTGGAAAATAATCGAAACACCCGGGAGATGGGACCGGCGCGGCGCTAAATCCCATCGATCGCGCCACCATTCGATAACCTGCATTTGCCGAGCCGATGTGCCAAACTTAGCGGAAAACGGCCGCTCGACCGTGTAAGCTGCCATTGGGACCGCGCTCTTGTCCGTTCCGTTGCAACCGATCATCGATCATAGTTTCGAACGCCGTATTCGCGTCCTTTCTTGCGATAAACCATGCGCTCGCTCCCCGTACTATCGTTCCGCTCCGGAGAAAGTTCCACTCGCATTCTTCGCGGACCAGCCGAGATTAGATAGCTCCCGCGATACGGCCGCCATAATTGCGAACCTACATCCAAGGGAACGCCGGCCTCGCTCAAGAGCAGCGCAAAAATGTATTCTTTCATTCGTCTTCCGACCGCTTCGATCCGCGTAACCACCATCCAGCGACCTCGAATCGTATTCCGCTTTACGAGAATCTATGAAAGAAGTAGGGGGAGCAAAGGTATAATGCTTTAGTTGGCCATTTCGCGACGAATAAACCATTCGGTTTATCCATTATTTCTACGAGCTGCAAGCTTCCCAGCCTTTCCAACCGTTTAAACGTTTTAAAGCCGCCCCCTCTTTCCACCCTCTTATTGTTATCGTCCCCAGCTTTATTGGTTCTTGAAATTAAACTTCGAAATTGCGACGATTCAACTGCGGCCGAGTTATTATCGCTGGCCTACTGTCCGTCGAATCTTCTCCCTGCCAGCTAGTGCATCGTCTATAAGCTTTCGCTGGCTACGCGTATACTGCGTGATCGATGACGCGTCCTCCTCATTATCCTCGGCGCATCGGTTCGCGATCAACTTTCCACGGATACGAAGCGCGTTTCGTAATCAACCCATCCGCGTCAAATTCGCTCCGTTCGCGCAACAATTATCCGCTCCTCGAGCTCGCCATTCAAACGTTTCCATTAGAAAAAACAAGTGCAGTACCAGCTGCGTTCTTCTCATCCAAGTATTCCCTCGGAAGTAGCTATTAGGTTGTTCGGAAAATTCGCAGCGCGTTATAGATAACGTACGCTTCTGTTGCGCGATTCGTGGAACTGGAAGGAGGTTATTTTTTGCGAGCTTTAATTAATAATAACCACGTTAATTGGTACAAACACGGTTCCCGTTTCGACCACCTGCATATCCAATAATTAATGCGCAATAGTTCAAAGCAAAGGCAACCTTTTTCCATTGAGCAGCGCTGCACAACCAAAAGCATCGACAACGAATCAATAACACTTGTTAACCGTTTCGTGGAATATACCCCTGCTATCGTTCGTTGCAACGTTCTCTAGAAATTGAGTAAACTAGAAGCCTAGAGTGGTAGCTTGCAAGATTTTATTTCGAAGATTGTACGCAAAGCTTTTTTACTAAAGGTAATCGTGTTACCTAAACAGATAGTTGCCTCTAGTATCTGTAGATGTTCTTCGAACATCGCTGCGAAATTTCCGAGTACCCTAATAAAAATCCTGGTAATCTAAAAGAGATTGTTAGCATTTCAAATGCTGAAGCGCGTAAAGTTTGCACCGAAATCCCACTTAATTCTCAGTTCATTCCCATTGTGCGTTACATGGGAGGAAGACACAATGGGGATGAATGGGGTTAGGACCCTTCGGAATCGCTAAACAAAATTTGCCCTTCGCCCACGATCCGACGAGGATCGAGGGATCGCGATTTAGCGTGGAAAAAAAGGGTAGGGAAGGAAAGGAAAGGAAAGGGAAGAGGATCGAATGGAAACCGGTCACGAGAGCATTCGTTACGGTTTTATTTGTTTCGGCTGGGGGCAGAGGCGACGATCGATCCTCGGCGGCGTCGCAGCCGCCGCTGCCGCCACCACCTTCCATCGCCTCTTTCTCTTGGCATCTCGGTGACTTCGGCTCGCTCTACCTACACCAACCTAATCGATACTCGACCCGACTCGTCTCGATTCGACCATGCTCTCCTTCTACCCCGACGAAGACGACGTCGCCGTCTCGGGCTGCCTCTTCCACCGGCTTTTGTGTCGCAGGCGCGATCTAATCTCTTGATCGCGCTTCCCAGCGAACCAGAATTCCGCTTGATTTCCCTCTGTTGACCTTCCGCTTCATCCCTCCAAGACGTCGCGTAATTATCGGACACACAAACTGGATGCGACTGGCAAGGATAAACGCCACCGAAATCCTTCTAGCTTTTCCTCCTCTCTGCTCTCGTCGGCGACAGCGTCGATTCGTTTATCCGTATAGATTTTTCGCCGCGCTTTCTCGCGAGTCGACGTCGCGCTGCTTCGCCGTGTTAGCCAGTTAAGGCTGATCCCGATGTTAAACGAAAAAGGTTCCCCGGACACCTGGGAGAAGTTTCCTTCGAAGAGCTCTCCACCGGCCCGGTGTACAATGGCGAAAGGGTAATCTTGTTTTCCGCGTTGGATGCGCGGATGATCAAAGAAACCGGTGGAAAGCTTCGCTGCAAAGAATAACGAAATTACAATTTGCAATTTCAACGGACAGAGCCCCGCCGCGTTGTAGTCGCGCGGCGGCGCCCGATGGAAATATTTAAATTGAAAGCGAGCAATCGTCGGAGAGATATCGACGTTTTAATTTGCCGATGGAAGAGCAGCAGCACGCGAATGCCTGTACACGGTTTTTGCCGATTCGCCGCGTCTCCAGCCGCTTTAATTGGACGACGTTACGTAAGGGTCCCTTAATGCGCGCACCAAGATCGCGGCTGCTCCGACTCTAATGTGTTATGAATTATGCACTCGAGGGTTAAGTCCCTTTTAGTCCCTCGGCTTACTTTGACGAGCCTCGCCCTCCTCTTGTATCATTATACCTTCGAGTAGAATTACCAGCGCCGCCCGCATTTCCTAGCGGCACAGTTATTGCATAATTTCTCCCGGCCTGTCCCTTAAGCCTTTGAAGACAAACGCTGAGCGGTTTACGCGAAACCCGCCTAACATCTCCGCGAGTTGTTTCAACGCACGCCGTGCACGCTTTAAGCCCACCTCCTCCTCCTTCTCCTCCTCCTCCATCGCCGAATCTTCCGCCTGCGTCGAGGATCGCCACGCTTCGCAAATATTTCCCCGCGCATTCGCGAACAATCGAAGAGGAGGAAGCAATCCTTGCCGATGAAGAAGTTACGTCGCGCGATTTAATTGAATTCCGCCGATGCCGATTCGAGTTCCACCCTCCGCGATACTTCTCCGCGCTTCGACGAGAGCATCTCCTTCGGCTTGCAACTATTTCCCAATTGCAAGCACCCACCCTTGGGTTCATCCCGCTGGGCGAAAGCGAGGAAATACGGAGTCGAGAGACACGGGCAGAGTAAAGACATGGCAGGCTGTTGCACCGACCACGATCGACCGTGTCCATCGGGTTCCTTTATTTCCGGCGAAGAGGAATTACCGTTGCGGAGAAAACACGGCAGCGAGATAAGTCTCGCGGCCGCGTGCACAAGTTAGCGTGACGGAAAATGGGCGAGTGCATCTATTTTCGTTCCCCGGTCACGTAACTACTATACGGACATACATTATGCGTTGCTACTCGAGGGTATTCATCGAGGCTGCGGCTTACACCTCGTGAGCTCTCCGGTAGCTCGTGTACACAGCAACGTGTCTGCGTAACCACGTCGCCCGTGGTACGTAGGCGTCGGAAGTGGCCACGTATTACGCGTTCGGTGCTGCACAGTTTCGCCTCGTGCTCCCTATCTCTTGCCGGTGTCGTGTCGCGTCGTGTCGCGTCTCGTCCGAGTAATTACACGCGCATACGACCGCAGTCGTTCCTAATCCCCGGGAAAAAAAGTTGTCTGTTCGATTTTTACGCTCAACCAGCTATCGCCTGTGCGCGTGATTCATCTGAACGGCCGCTTCTTGCCGTCGATTATCAATCTTCCCGTGACCGCCGCGAAACCCTTTGATCGGTAGTTAACTTTTTACAAATCACCGGCGTCGATTCCGTTTCGATCCGTAGTCGCGTCGCGGCCTCGCGCCGATCGATCATCCCCTTCGCTCGTCGATGAAATATTCTTGCACGCTCCGTTTGCCCGGCAACTTGTCCCGCGTATTTATAGCGCGCGCCTCCGGCCCGTAACTTCCGCGCGGAATGACGTCGCGCGCGATAAGACACGCTCCTCGGCTCCCTCTCTCTAATTTATGCTACGATAATCGAGGTAATGAATGCCGGGCAAATAAAAGTTGCGTTTCGCCAAGTTTCCTGCCGACTTTGATGATCACCGCCCTCGGCTAGCTCTCTCCCGTTCCCAACATCTTTAATTAAAAGTTCTTTCGCGATGACGGTCTGTTGGCGCGCAGGCGTTCCGTCCGCGTCCCAAGACTCGGGTCTCCTTCGATCACCGCTAACGCTGATTACTATTCCCGGCCAGATGTTTTATTATTCCACGCGGCGCTCGTTCCGCGGAAGCGCGTTGGGATCGTGCAGAATGCCCGTGGCATTTCCGACGCGCGAGGTTTTAACGCTTTTCACCTGGCCGGCGAATGCTCGGCATACCTAAAAATCAACACGTGTCCCAGAGGCGCACTCGAGGGTTCGCTCTCTGCACGAGCTGCTACTTTTATTGCATCGCGGAACGATGTCGGGTGGGCGAGAAATCATGAGTACGAACAAACTCCACTTTCGTTATATTGTGCCGCCTCGCGCCGCGGCTGCACCGCCGATAAAATTCCTAGCCGAGCAATTCTGTTTTTAACCGAAAAACCCGCCCTAGCCCGGTGCTCGTTTTATGCGCAACGTATAGTTGACGTTATCCAGAGAAGAAGAAACGTCGGAAGATCTCGAAGGGAAAGAAATGGTCGCGGCCAGTTGCCCGAACCCCGTAGATGTTATCTCTGGAAATCGAGGGGAATATCGTGGACGACCGAGTACAACGAATTAGGGGTGAAAGCAGGGATATTCTTTTGAAAAGCCCCAGGGGCCAATTGACATCAGAATTTGGGGAGGAATGGAGAGGGAAGTAAGACTTATATACAAAACTTTAACTTACGGTATTTATTAGTTTCCGAGATATCGGCGAAAGCTTTCCGGACGATACATTCGATTAATTTACATCTCGTCGGGTTACTTTCACCCCATCGACAATCTTTTCATCGACGAGCATTTCGCCAACAATTTTTACTTACCGATGCTCACTTCTAGTGCTCGTGATGTATCTTTTTCCTCGCTACGCGTTATCGCGAACGACGTATTAATATTGTAAAACACAAGTTATTATTACATATTCCCAGCTTCACTTTGCTAATCGATACGCAAAAATTGTCGATGGAAACATTGTCGGTGATGTAAACGCGTCGACGAATAAATATCGTCGGCGAAATTCGATACGAATAAAATGATCGTCGACGAAATGGTTGCCGGCGAGCTAAGGGTAACCCAATGAAATACGAATTCATTCAACGTATCGCGCGGAAAGTGTTTTATTAATATCTCGGAAGCTATTAAATGGACGATGCTAACGTTTAAACACCCTTCCCTCCTGCCTGCGAAAATTTGACGCCGATCGGTGACCGGGGCTGTTCGCGAGCGCCAGCGAAAGCAGGGAAGTTGCTCTGGCCGTGGATGAATCAAGGATGGCGGTGGGTCAAAGGACAATATCGATAGGTTTGACGAGGCTGATTATTTTGCCGATTCCGTGGCGCATTGAAGAGGCAGGGTTAGCGCGGAGGGATGGTGGCTATTGGTGGCGGGTAGTTGCGATGCCAAGGCCATTCCCGGGGGACACTGGAATTGCTTCCGCTCGCATTTCAACCGGCTTTCGATATTCATGCGGACGAAATGAAGGAACGGAGGCCGTGTACCTTGGCGTGGGTCGGTGGGTTCGGTTCGCGTGTAGAGGTGTCCTTTTTCCGTGCTCCAGGCCGGCTGAAGAGCCACTCGTCCCGATCGATCGATTGGAAACTATTCCCGGCCATTACGGCGGAGTAGTCACCGGTGGGAGAAGGACGACTTTAGCAGGGGAGGCCCGTGGCCTCGACGAAGACAACAAAAGAGGAGAAAATGCAAGCTGTTGGGGGGGGGGCAGGAAGCATCCACTCCCTCGTTCGGCTCAATGCGAGTGATTCATTATGCATCCGACAGAAGATCCGTGCAAGTGCGATTGAGGAGAGCGTGTACGCGTAACCGAGAGAGCCACGCTCGCGATAACGACCGCCTAATAATAGAAACAAAGGGGTACACTGAATCAATCGCAGCTATTCCGGAGATCGACGTGCCCGCAGGCCTTGCGACTATTTTCTTCGATTCCGCCGCGCCACTTTCCCATCGCAATTGCCTTTGACGCGAGCTGTCTGAATCCTTTACACGGTTCAAACGAGCCTAGGGAAGCGTGAAAAGTAGCGCAGCGGAGCGCGAGCTCTACGCCAAAGAGATACGGCAACCCCTCGTCATCGAGTTATTTCGTAACTGTTTCAACGGCCAAAGACAATCGACTCTCCGCGAAAAGAACTCGTACATTTTTCGGCTCTCCTTTGGCAAATTATCTTGCATCAACGTTTGCTCGACGAACGTCGGTCGTCTTGACACACCAGCTACGATAATAGCTTCGTTATACAGATACGAATACGATTATGGCACCCTGAGGGTTAATTTTCCTACTCTCGTCATAACAGACAATTTGACCCACAAAAATTTCGTTTCAATGTTGCGCCAATGAAGCTTAGCATTTATCGTTGAGTCGTGCGCCTTTTAAACTTCCTATGCAATTTACCTTCGTCGCGATTTTATCTTGGGTCCCTTTTCCCGGAAAGCTCGTTAACTTGTCGTTTGCGACGCGGGTATCGCGGCTAGAAATTCGCGTGCAATCCCAATCCGATGGTCGGGAACTCTACGCAACTTCGCGGAAATGTTGGTGAGCTTTCCGTGGCTATGGGGGTGGATTCTCGGTGTTTGAGGTTAAAAATTGACACAACCGCGTATCGGTGGAGTTCGATATTATGAGCTCGTGGAAAATTTAAGTGGATAAAAGGTAAATATCCGTTCCTCATCCGGATCAACTCGTGTCCCAATATTTGTCGTTCCTGGTGGCATCCGCCCGAGGTATTTTTCTAGCGCGCGGGTAAATAATAAATACGCTGCTGGTATCGCGTGGCTCTCCGTATCGAGTATCCAAGAGGAAGGTAGCTAAAATACCTGGTCTTATTGAGACTCCGCGGTAAAAGGAAAACGATAAATGCCGTCTTCGAAGGAAAATCTCCAAGACTCGAGTTGCCAGAAGCGAACGCTTAATTTATCCTTATGGAAGAAGTACACTTTTGTGTTATCCGAGCACGCTTTTGGCGCGAATTCGCGAATCAAAAGTCCCTGTGTTAAAAGGACGCTGTTCAAAGGAATCCGCTGCTTAGCAGAGAGCGGCACAGTTTCCGAGCATCGAAACCGATTCAATCCGGTGTGAAGCGAAACAAAAAAAGGGCTCTTTTGCTTGAACATGGATCTGGCAACATCAAAGCATTCGGAATTAACAGTTTCGCGGAAGTCTCGCTTGAAATTCTTCCCGCGGCTCGAGACTCGGGACTCGGGACTCGGAGACGCGACAGTAACGATTTTCGAGAGCACAGGATATCGAATCGAATCGAATCGAAAGGTTGCCATCGGTAATCGTCGTTCGTCGACTTTTACCCCTCGTCAAAGATGTCAGACATTTATTGCGCCGAGCAGATCAAGATTCCGCCGACGTTTCCGCACATTCTGAAGCAGTACGCGAAAGCCGCCATTCGTACGCAACCCTACGATCTTCTGCAATGGACTTGCGCTTATTTCCGAGCCCTCGCCAACTGCCAACTTCCCCCAGTCAAAGTAAACGCTTAACCTTCTCGCGAGACTCTTTTGCGAGTCTTCTTCTTCTTCGGGCGACGTTGAAAGACAGATCTACTGGAAAAGATAACGCGAGCAGAATGCGGGGACGATGCTTAAGCCGAGGGGGAAATGAAATAGAATAGGGAGGCGCGGAAAATTCGCCTGGCACGTTAACCTCTTAGAGACGGCTTTCTTGCAGCGTAGGAACTCGTAATTTCTTTTTACAATTAGGATAAAACGATTGCTAATTTACTTATTTACTCTACGGGTATTAACTCTTAATACAATTATGGTACAGTAATGTATGACAAATTTAGTAACGGTAATTAATCGTTGGATATTAGAGACCACGTAAGACGAAAGTCTTTACAAAATTTCGCTTGAAACTCTCATTAGGACTAAACAAGTCTAACGCTTCGTTGAACTTATTGATATTCGTAAAAATTGTTTAGAACAAAAAGAACTATTTATTGGCGATTATGGAAAAGCGCAGCTAGTCCCCATATCTTATAAACAGCGAAATATTAAACACAATCTATGGGGCGCATATGTAATATATACGCATTTCGCATCGAAAGGGTTAAGCACGTAAAAACGTACAAACGGCAAATGGTATTTAAAGATACAGGAAATACTGAAAGCAAGATACATCGTGTATTGTTTAGGGGATGAAAAAGGTCCCTAGCTAGATCTCGTTTCTTTATTTTCATTCGCAAGACTCGGACATTGCATAGAGATTCGCAGTCCAGCGGTGAAACGCAGACTTGGCGTTCGGTAAACATTTGGGTATCGGAAAGGTCTACGACCCGTGTCGAAGCTTGGAAGCATGGTGGGGGAAATAGGTGCCTCTCGTGCTATTGCGAAAATTCTTATGGAGATTTCGAGACGAAAACCGGTCGGTGAGTCAGAGCAACTTACTTTTGACGTGACGTTTCACCCGATTTTCAGAATTCGCGAACACTAGAAGTTTGGTGGGGGGAGCCGAGGAATCCGAAATCTCCGAACTCGTTTGGGTACGCTTGCTTCGCGATATTATTCGAGTTTGTAAGGCTGTGGCCACAAGGAAGGAAGGCTGGCTGGCTGACTGGTGAGAACTAAAATCTATGGGGCGTATATACGCATATACGCTTTCTTTCTTAACGTTTCTCGAATGTTTTTAACGCTTGGCCATGATTTTCGCGTTGGGGCGAACCGTGCGCCGTCGCCGAGGGTTAAATCCGGCTGACGTTTGCTTCGTCGGAGGATGAAACTGAGCGTGTATCGCTGACGCGTCTTTTCCGCATCCCTATTATCTTACAAAGGGTCGATTAAAGTCGATTTCAATGGGGCCGTTCTTCCCGCCTCGAGTGGCATCGTTAACCGTAATCTTTTCTATTGCTTCTATTGTACGTTGTATATTTTATCCGGGCCAATCGGTGGCGCGTAATTAAGTGGATAGAGATAAGTAAACCAATCCGCCAGCGGCCGGTTCAATTTAATTATTCAAAGTCGAGTTAATGGTATTTCGTTTGGCTTGCATCGCGAAGTCCGTTTAATCGGCTTCGGTCGAAGCCGAGCGTGGCAGCGTTTGCTCGAGGAAGGTTTGCCCGGTCGGAGATTTTGCGAGCGCAATTAAGAATTTCGCACCCAGACGCGATCAATTGGCATCGGTTCCCAGGCGTACCATCCGGTAATCGAAAGATTCGACCGCAAACGGCACGGTTAATGGGCCCAGGCTAGGTGAAATCGATTAACTCGGTTAATCGAACCGATCGCTATAAATTAATTCGCCGGATCTAGACGGTTGCTCGTTTACCGGGCACCCATCGTACCCCCGATCCCTTAACTAGATTTTTCTCTTTCAACGTTGATACATTATGGACATCGTCCGTGACCGGACGCGAATAGAATCTAGCCACGAGATTCGAGCCTTGAACTATCGGATTCTCCTATTTTCCCGGCGGCTCTCTCAGGATTTTTCGTCCGGGAGGGCGGCGAAAGCAACCTCGGCCCGACGTAAACCGTCGTCCGTGACCCGATACAATACTCCAAGGATTACGCTTCGACCGAGACATTGCGCCGGTGATATTTTTACATGCGCTCTTCTATATCCACATGCCCGCCTCTTTCGCTGTTTTTCTCCTTGTTGAACAAACGGCTGTTAACCGGCGGCGGCGGCGGCGGCGAGGTCGAAAGGAACTTTTCACCTTCGATCCGTCGCGTTTATTCCTGAAATACCATCCATTCGCACGCGATCCTCTATCGGCCTACGAACCCACGCCCTTTCTTCCGCTTGCGTAAAAAGAATCGACCCGCGTTCACGCGACGCGACGCGAGGCGGTCCTTGCTTCGCAACTTTCAGCTTAACGAGTTTGCATTATACCTGAGCTTCGGAGCGAGGTTTGCGCGGCGCAAGTTTCCTCCAAATTGGGTATTTCGTGTATCTTGGCTGGCCACGTCGTCGTGCCGTACGAGTCGCGCGCGGCTCCTCTGGATCCTTAGTGCCTTTTCGCTTTGTCCTGATTTCTGTAGTCCTTCTGGAAATAAATAAAATATTGTACGCGTCTTCGTTGGCCGCGCCTCGGAAAGCGAGGAAAGATATAAGATAGCAGTCGTTTCGAATCGAACGACGGAAATCGGACAATCTGAAAAGGCTCTCGCTGGCAATCATTTTCCGGATGGATAGTTTTCCGTCGTGGATCGCGTGCCGCTCATTTGCCGCGATAATAATAGCTCGACTCCTAATACGTTGGGCTTGTATTGCTGGTATAAAAAGAGCAGCGAGAGAAATTTATAGCTCTGTGCGACCATATTGCGATATTCTACTCTTCGTTTATATCATCTTATTACATCGGCTCGTCGTTTCGATATATCTTTGCAAAGTTTAACTCTCTGTAACGATGCGTGACTCACAAGCGACGCACTCGAGTCGTTACGTATTAACAATTCTAGTTTATTCACCTGCTACTCTGCTATTTACTCCGCTATTACCAAGCAGTCCATTAGTATTGTTAAGTGCACCAACAAGGAAGCCGCTATTTTTAAACGGGTTGATGAAGTTATTTTATCAAGAGACCAAGCCTCCTCTCGAGCAGAAATTTATGGTACAGCTTGCCCCCGCAAAACGTGGCAAATAGTAGCAATTACATTTAAGAAATGGATTAAATGGATTATTCATCTGTACACGTAATACCTGTTAATTTCTACCTTTTATACGCGCGTAACCCTGTTGCCAGTAATCGATTAGAGTTTCCGTTCCCAAAAGCAAACAAAACAACGAGTGAGTTACTTACAGTGCTACTCCAATCTGCTTATACTCCGTATCTCTTATACGTAGAAATGGCTATCTTGCCCGTATACTAATCAAACGATAATAAAACTCCGGCTAGAGAGGGTTAGAAAGCGATTCGAAGCATTTAATCTCGCCCTCCGTGATATCTTCCTTTACGAGTTACGTCATTCTCGCGTCAAACGAGCGATCCAACGTTACGATCCGCGTCGATGCGAGCCTTTTAATCGCGACGTCACGTCGATAAATCGCGAGCATTGTCGAGGATCGACAGCGCAGGGGATCGAAGGGGGACGGGTTTGACGGTGAATGGTGAGCCCCCGGTGGTATTTTCCCAGGAGAGACTGGAGTATCCTCCGTTCAGCCATCCGTCGGGTATCACTCCGGGCTACCTGAAGACCCTTTTGAACGCGTTCGGTCACGTGGAGAAAGCGTGCGTGAAAAGTGTGCTAGAAAGATGGCAGGGGATCGCGTTGCCCGAGACAACCCTGTTCCGGATCCTGCTGGCAAGGAACGTTTCGCCTGGGAGAGAGTGCCACTTTTACGAATTCCTCGCGATCGCTTGCGGATTCCTGGGCAAGGTAAGCCGTCTGGCCTGAAAATAGATGCTCCCTCGCGACGTTCTCCCGTGAAACACCTAAAATAGAGCGCGCCTATGAATTCTCCGCCCCTAATGTTTATCGCGTCCCAAGGACGATATTTTTAGACGAATGCTTAATCGATTCGCTACTCCATCGGACCATCGCAGAGGCCGTGATTGATGAAGAAGACCTGTTTTTCATTGCGTGGGTGGGGGTTGTATCGGTGTACGCGCTGCGGCATAAAATAGAGACGTTTCTTACGCTGTAAACGATCCGTCGGGACGAGGACAGCTCTCGCCGTACGTACGATCGTTTGCCAGGCTAAAATATTACCCTTCGGCTCCTTAAAAAATTCGATCGCAGTAAACGTAACGAATGCGAGCAGCTCGGTTTTTCCGTCGAATTAAATTGGAGGGACGGGAATCGCTGCGATGCGGCTCTAAATTTTCAAAATTGGGATTAACTGCCCTTTTCAACCGCTGAAAAAACTCGGGATCGTCGTTTAGTTTGATAGACAATTAGGTTGCTAGCTTTCTCGGACTTTGCGCGCGACTTTGTTCCCTTCCACGAATATATCGACTTCCTTGTAGCAACAAAATATACGAGATACTATTTTAACGTTACGGCCCTTCTTCTGCAGTTGAGTTTAAATTGAACTTTTAAGTACTACCTTCGTTATATTAGATAGAAGGTTATCAATCTTTAATGGGCCGGCAAATTGCAAAGTATAGTTAGCACTTCTGATCTAAAGATCAATGTGTTCCGTACGCGAGCTATTTCATAGATAAATCTCTTGGGATGGTTTTCGAGTCTTTTAAGGGTTAAACGCAAATTAATGAAAATATCATAGGGTATCGCATTCCGCGCAGGATTCAAATATACGCTGCTTCGAAGCTATTCGGCCAATCCAAATATTTGTAGCCGGTAAAAAAGTTACACGGAAAGGGGTTTAAAAAAAAGGCAGCAGCGATTCAATTTACACCGCAGCGATTCTCGCTTTGGCAAATAGAAACGTTCTCCTTTCGGAGCTACTCGCAGGGAGCCAAAACATTTTCATCTAATTCATTTTCACCCTCCGATCAAAGAGGAAGGAAAGATTTCATCGTGGCTCATTGTGCTGGCCGGCTAGTCGAAGATACATAACGTTCCCGGCCGGAACGTTCCTCCGGGATGTATTTAATTCACGGACTTTAATGCGAATCGATGAATCATCGTTACCGGTTGAATTAAATTAATCACCGTCCATTGTTGCCGGCTACAATTTCGCGCCGATTCACGTTGTACCCTTTGTGACTCTCCCCTGCAGAATCTATTCGAAACGATGATATACGTGTGCGAATTGCTGACGGAGGAGCCAGAAGGCGGTTCCGCGATGATACCTCTACGGATCTTCGTCCGTTTGTACGAATATCTAGCGACGCTCGATTGCAGCGGGGAATGTCCCTACGTAATAATGGAAGAAGACACCGAGGAGGTTTTTCACGCCGGTGGACTGTCCGCTTCCGAGGACTCGAGCACGTTCGACTCGAAATTATATCTGGCAGCATCCGGCACCGTGCAAGAGCAAGAGGAGGAGGAGGAGGAGGTAGTTTTTCGTGCGATCGATTAAACGTCGCGGCGTTCGATGTACACCGTTTAATAAAGAGAGGAAAGTTGTATGCGCGCCGCTCCGGGTGGTCAATTCAGTCGGAGATTATTGACCGTGGCCCGACAGCTTATTCGACGAGCGGGCGAATGATTTTTCCGGTGGCAATCGCGGGGGTCGCGGGCGCGTAATGGAGCGGAAAAGACTGTCAGAGGAGAGCAGCGGGGTCCGCGGGCGACGAGAGCGTCGAGTGCTCTCCCGGCGATGACCAAATATAATTTCGTTAATAACGCACCGATGCAAATGGAATGGCGCGCAATCGAAACGGGGACGAGGGAAATAATTACTCGATGCGTGGGATGGCCGGTGTTGAACGCGTTTCACGGGCCTCCGTAAACGGGGCGAAATCGCGAATCGCGAATGCGTAGCGCAAATTTACAGAACGCCGTTTCGATTGTAGCATATTTTAGCGGAGGCCCCGCTCTCCCCGCCGCGGCGATCGTTTGGGTCAACTCAGTCAGAATCGATCGAGTCCACCGAACAGAGGATGCCCGGGCAATTAATGCCTTTGCCAGGGGATGTTTTTCCTCTCTTCTATCTCTCTCTCTCTCTCTCTCTCTCCCTCTTTCTCTCGCCCTCTCTACCCCGGATAAACGTGTCATTTTTAATCGAACCGCTGTCAGCGAGAAGATACCGCCGGCTTCGATGTTTGCCGGCTGACTCCAAGCGAAAGTCGATCCTCCGAGACCTTGCGCGTTTTGAAGGATCACGGCAACGACGTGAGGCATTCGGAAGTGGACGAAGTACACCGCGAAGCAGCCGCTCTGTTGCCTAGAGCCGAGGATCGATCGGTGGATCGGGAGGACCACGGGCGGAAGGACGAGGTTGGTAAACGAGCGGAACGCGTTGAAACGCATCGACGATGAGTGGGCGTAAAAAATGCAAACTCTTGATGAAGGCGCCGCTGGCTTAATTATGCTGCGGTAACGAATGTTAAACCGCGTGGATAGGATACCTGATTTTCCGGCTTCGGGGAGCGTTGCAAAAACCGCGTCCCTTTAATTTCACCCGGAAACGAGTTTGCCGTTTGCTCATCGTTCGTTAAACGTTACGATTTTTCGCCGGGCGGCGGAGCAGAGCAAACGGTAATCTTCGAATCGCTTTCCGACCGAGCCCGTATTTACCTCTCGAGAGTCGGGGAGAAAAAATTAATCGCGCTCGAGCAGCCGATTTGCCTTTACGAGGTATTAAATATTTCGTTCAGCCTAGGATCGATGAACCGAAGAGCGGCAGCCAAGATCCCTCTCACGCCGTTCCCCGGGCCACCATTCCGGATTTCCACTTTCTGGACACGGATTACGATACTTACGACCGAGACGACGACTCGTTCTTCTATTACGGCGCGGAGGAGAGCGAGAAGGAGGCGGTGTCGTACGAGCGAATCGACGACTACGAACCCATCGGCCTCGAAAGCATCCTTCACGGTATTTGCGAGTGTCTGGAACCCGTTCGCGAGTCGGATCGCGTCCCGACGCCTCCGCCGCCCGACCCTTTCGAGGAGTTCCTGAAAAGAATGAAACAGGAGGTTGAGGATGGCCGTCTGGAGACGCGGTTTCGAGTGGAGGGAATCGGTGCACCGGTCTCGGCAAATCGCATTACAGCTGTGGACTTGTGGTTGGCAGATTGCGCCCGTCGCCAGGAAGGGCTAGTTGGTCCACGGAATATCAGACACTTTCTTTGTCCGGATCTCGAGGACCGCCACGACAATTGCGACGATACCACCTGAATGCTATCGATCGCTTCAACTCCACGCGCTGCGATTGTATCACTTCTCAATGTACTCGGGGCTTCTCTCGCGGTGCTTGGAAAAAGCGTGTATATCGCGGTGTATCGCGATCCGTAGCGGCGGTTGTCTAACTCCGTGAAGTTTCTTGCTCGGGAACGCGACGCATAAAGGGACACGTGTTGCTGAGAGATCCGTCTATTCGTCGGATATTCCGATACTCGTTTGCTCCCCGTGTTCACCCGCTACCCAAACTAACGAGCAGTTCGCGTGGCACGGATCATTAAAATACATAAATAGGTTGGAATCGAACGTGGCTGCTTCCAAAGCAGGGGTGACAAACTCGTATTATGAATGCGGGACACCAAATATAGTTGGGAAAGTTTGCGGGTCTCGCGTAAAGAAGGATCTCTCGCAAAATTTTGACGAATAAAACGACGGATGTACAATTAACCCCATAAGATATTTTTAACGATACGCTTAACAAAGGAGTGCTCGCACCCTTCCAAAAATGTGCTTCGAATTTGTTTAAATCCGTTCTATCGCTTTAATGAAATTAGTTAAACGTTTCGAGGCGAGGGTCACGCGTTTGACACGGCTGCTCGAAAGCATCGGCAAACTTCGCCCTCGCGCCGCAGCGTTCCGTGCATTTCGCGTGGCAAAAAGTTGTTAAGCATCGCGGAACGTGCGCACGTTGTTTACCTTTCAGCGGCGCGCATAAATTACGCGCCCGGCGGTTAAATTTATGCGCGTCCCTGGTTATTCCGGATTCCCGTCAGCGACTCGGGGATTCGTCCGAATTCAACGCATTAGCCGTTCGCTTCCGGACTAGTTTTTTTCCTCGTTTCAAATTTTATCGGCTGTTTGTCAGCGAGCGCGGCGGTCGCACGTATATTCCCCGCGATTAGATGCAGCGAAACTGGGTCGAAAAAGGGGGAGGGCCTTTTCATATAAGCTGGAAGAGCAGCGCCGAGTGTTCTCGTTCCCTGAACACCGCCGGAAGGAACCGCTTTTCGCCTCGCCGCTTCACGAGCCTTTCCCAAAGAGGCGGCAGCCGTTCCAAAGTCTTTAGGCCCTCTTCTTCTCCAGCTTCTTTTCTTCGCCTACCGTCGCGTTTTCTTCGCAACATGCGCGCCCTGGGATCGCCCGTGCTCGCTCTTTGCCTCTTTCTGCGCGTCTCCGTTCACGCATGGGAGATCTCTTTTAAAGACGACAATGAAATGGATGGCAACGGACTGCAGGAGAGAATGGACCTGATATTCCCAGGTAAGAGGCGAGGAACGGCGCGATGAAAAGAGGGACGGCGAGAGCACAAAAGATACACCGATGCTATCGGTACGCGGCGGGCCGTTGCTCCGGAGCTCGGAGGCCGTTCTCTGAAACTTCCTTCCGGCAGGGACAAAGTGGTGCGGAAGCGGGAACGTGGCATCGGGTCCCGATGATCTCGGCAAATTCAACGAAACGGACGCGTGCTGCAGGGATCACGATATGTGCCCGGACGTGATCGGGGCCGGACAAACCAGGCACAACTTGACTAATCCCACCTTCTACACCAGGTTTCATCTGAATTTCATTCGCTTTCCGCCGAGCTCCCTTCAACGCGAAGCCCGCGGCTTCGCTCCGCGGAAAAAAGAAGTTTCCTTTCTGGCGCGGCAGCAGTCTTCGGGCAGCCGTTTTAAATTAGTTCCTCCTCCTCGGAGCGATGCTTTTTCTCGTTCCGCGTGCACGGTGCGCGCTTTTCTCAGGCTAGTGGTGGTGGTTGCACGGTGCTTTTCAACTCTGACGCAACGTTCAGGCCGTTGAACGGTGGAACTTTTATTGTGCCACGCGAACGTACCGAGCGGAACGTTAACGATCGCCGTAATGCCTAGTTCGCGTGAACGCCCACACAGAATTTTTCTCCGCCGAATGTCCAGCGTTCGGTGAGAAATTGCGCGCGATTAGGCGTAACGTTGCGCGCGAGTTGTAGGCGTGCCTGGCCGGCTGCTACCTCGCATGAATCACTCGCCGTGAATATTGAACGCGAGTCGAGTCAAGATCGGAAAGCCTCTCGGTGTGCTCGTCGAATTCGTACGTCCGCTAAATGACCGCCAGTTTCTGCATTCTCTACTCCGAAAGCTGCTGTTTACTCCTTCGCCGCTTTCATTAACCCAGCAATTTTCAACCCATTTTTTGTTTCGTTGCACGTTTAAGCTAGGCACCCAACTCCTACGACACGCCAAAAATTAACCCTCTGTACTTTTTCATCGGTCTCCGATAAGAAAGGTGTACGGTTGGTCGCGAAAGTATTCAGCCGCGTTAAATGTTCATTAACCCCTTGCGCTGCAGCTATTTTATTGCATATGTATGCTAGCGATAGCTTATCGCTGCTTCCGCATCGCGTTGCGTACGGCGTGTTTCAATATTGCGGGCAATTTTGATTTCATAACTCTCAATAGTGTAATGCAAGTTTTTGTCGAACCTACACCGCGATTCGTAACACGAGTAACTGATTACCGTAGCGCAAGGGATACACTTTACGTACACGTACATATGTGTCAGCAAAGAAGAAACTAATCGGATATTCGTTTCAAACGTTCGCGAAAAAGCTCCTGCAATAAACATGCTTTCCGCTGTTTCAAAATGTATTGTTCATTGCAATTTAAAACGTACTTTTGCGAGCACGGGTAACACGTTTAAGTCGTTAAAAAAAAAATACGATAATTTTGTATCGCTTTTGCCCCAAAATTAACAAACCTTTATACCTGAGAATCTCTCGCGGCGCATCGATTACAAACGGCTGCTTTAACCCTTTGCCTTTTAACGAGCTCTACTCGCGGTGAATTTGTAATCCGAATACAATAAAAAGGCGCTGCGTTTGCGGTTTAATTTAATTCCAACTTTAGCCACTGCTTCGGTGTACAAGATCGAAGATTACCAGATACAAAGTAATTACGGTGTTTCGCATTTTACGCGGCGTTAAAACAGCGAACAGCTAATCCAATTATCCGTAGCCGGCAAAAATTACGCGGCAAGGGGTTAATCGCGGGCGTTTCGATAAACGTTGCGCGGGCGAAGCAGAGCAAAGCAGAGCGCGGTATCGTATCGCGACGAAGAAAAGCAACGAGGCGAGCGAATGAGCGATTCTGTTGAGCAGGTTAAACTGCGAGTGCGACTACGAGTTCCTCGACTGTCTTCAAAACGCCAAAGACAGCGGCAACGTTCCGATAAAATTCGTCTACTTCAACGTTCTAAACACAAAGTGCTTCCGGCAGGATTATCCCATCGTGCGTTGCAAACGAATGAACGCGTAAGTCTAATCAGGAACCGGTTGACTTCTATTTAAACGCGCAAAGTACCGTAGAACGTCAGGTAAAACGTAAAAGTATCCAAAGAGAAGCTAGCGTTAAAATTTGTACGGATGAGAATCTCTATTCAAGTTCTCTACTAGTACGATACGAATCGATTCGACGATTCCGCCGAATATTCGGCTAACGACGATTGCGAAAGCGTTCGAGTTTATGTCGATTTAAAGAGGACTTTCTAACGATCCCGGACAGATTCCCGAGACGTTGTTTGGAGTACGAGCTGGACAGCCGCCAACCGAAGAGGTACCAGTGGTTCGACGTCCCTCTATCCTAACGAAATTCGCCGACGGATCTCGAGAGGGCCACGTCCGCGTCGTCATCCTAGATTACTTCGCCGCTTACACACCTCGGTGTGAAATAAAGTTGTAAATAGCCAATAAAGCGGTCGTGCAGCAGCCAATATTGCTCCCTATCATTTCCCAACATGGCGCGAACGTTGACGAGCGAGTTAAACGAATTCTCCGACGCGTACAGAGCTCGAACGACGAGGGGGAGGAGAGGCGGGATAGGGGGAAATTACACGGAAAGAGTGGGCCAACGAGCGAGTAGCGCAAAGATAAGCGGGCAGAGTTGAATTGGCCTCACCTTTCCGCGCGTTTTCCTCCATTTCAGGAAAGGGGAAAGGGTGTGCGGGCAGCTGGCGCTTAGCGGAGGATTTGCCCGGAAATTTATGTCCGGATCGAGCGCAGCCGCGCAACGCCGCGCCGCGCTAGGCCACGCTACGCCACGCCTCGCCTCCGCCGATTTACAACTTCTCCCGCTCACCTGTGTGTGCACTTTCGAACGCGCATAAGTACGCGAACTTTGTTCCAGCCGGGCAAAATTCCCCCAACTGTGCTGCATCGAAACGGTCGTCCCGCGATTCTCGATCGGCCCGGCGAAACGAATTCTTCGATTTATCGAGCAGCGCCGCGGAAAGCGGGCCGATACCGGCGGGGAAAATAGCGTCGTATCGGGGGGGAAGGGAAATCGTTGATATTTCTACACGACTTTCCACTCGAACTTTTATCAGGGAAATCTTTATCGAGACACGTTCGCGCTCCGGCCTCGAGCGAGATTCCCTCGTGTAATAAGCCGGACACGGCGCGGAGCGGCGCGGAGCAGCGCGGCGCGTGGAAGTTTGCAAAATCCAGCCGAACGATGTTCCGAGTTTCTGCTCTTCCGGGCTCGCGCATCCTGAGTGCCTCGTCGTGTTCATTTCTATGTTAATGCAACGCGGCCTATAAATTCCGAAAATTACTCGCCTCTAATAGGAATCCTCCGTTACATCGTGGATTTATTACGGCGTTCGGCAAGATCCGCGTACACTGTACGCCCTTATCGTTAATTTCGTCCAGTTATAAACTTGCCGCGCGGCTACGCGCGCGGATTTTAATAAAACAGAGATTGCTAAGCGTTCGATCGACCGATCGCCGCCCCTCTTCTCCGATCTTTCCGCATACTTTTGCCGTGGTTCACCGCAAGTTGACCATCCTCCATTTAAACAGCAGGAGCCGCGATCGTTCGCCGTGCTAATAACCGGAATGGATGTTTGATTTCAGACGTGGCAGCCTCGGTGGAGGTTCACTTCGAGAACAAGGATGGCGGGTTCTTCCTGAAGCACATACCGAGACAGTACTATCCGGTGCGAGGGGAATCGGCCCCAGCGATCGCTCCATCGACGGGAACGTCGGTTAGCGGAGTACCAACGGCGCCCGTAGGTTCCGTCCTCTCGATAGACAGATTTACGGTCTTTCAGACGAGCGAGCCAGTATCCGTTCGAGCGACCTACGGGCCATTTAGCACGAAGCAGACCGTCCCGGCTCGCTACATAGTTCCAGATCCATTGGACGCGCTACCGGGGCCGGAAACAAGGAGGAACCTAACGGCAGCGACGATTTTGGACGCGCAGGAGTTGGGCGCGCGTCACCTGGACATGTCCGCTCATCTGGTTGGAAACAGCGTGCCGCGTGACTCGCCGGTGCTAAGAGTGCTCTTTCATGCCGGAAGCGAGGCGGGCGGAAGGCGTCAGTTGCTGCTGGCCCGACATCAGAGGGTCTGCGTGGTCCTGCACGCGAGCCTAGCCACCCCATCGAGAAGCACGGCAAACAGGAACAACGGCAGAAGTTACTCCTCCTCTTCCTCTTCTTCTACCTCGTCTTCCTCCTCCTCCTCCTCATCCTCTTCCTCCTCCTCCTCCCCTTCCTCCTCTTCCTCCTCTTCGTCTTCGTCCTCGGCTTCCGCGCTAACGGCAGCCTGCAGCCCCGACGGAGAGAACGGAGTTTGTCTGGCGCAGATCACTATACCCGCCGATTGGTGGGCACCGTTACCTCCTCCGGACGCTTCCGGCCGGGTCAAGGTCGCCAAGAGCCTACCCAGGCTGGTACAGGTCGCTTACTCGGTGCTCGAGCCACGAACGGAGGAGGCTGGCTCGTCTGACAACGGGGCTGGCTTCTGCAGGCCCAGAGTTCAGATTCAACCCGTCACGCCACTCGGTCAGGTGCCCCTAGCTCCGAACCGGGCCGATTACAAAGAGCTCAAGGCTGACGATTCGCTCACCTTGCTGGTGCCGCACGGTCCCCTCTATCCGAGGTCCAGGTTACACGTCCCGGCGTTCCTGCATCCGTCCAAGGATACCGATCCGAGGCAGGAAAGGCCACCGATCATCGCCGTCTATCTAAGGTGAAAGATTCCTCCTCCGCTCTTTTAATCCTCGATTACTATCGCGGGTGCCTGGGTAGTAGCCGCGAGGCAGCGCACCGCGATAACGCTGTTTCAACTCGCAAAGCGGTTAAAAAATATTTTAAACGTTAATTTCACGGCGAGACACGGGCTCGCGGTTCCACCCGGGGAAGTTAGTTACGTAATAGCGAATTAACGATAACGCCGGTGCGGAGAGGGTCGGCGGCTTTCACGAGCGCCGCTCGAATTCGTTGCGCTTCTTTTTCGCCTGGCTATACTACCAGCCGTTGGAAAAGTAATTACGAAAAAGACGAAGCACTTTTCGCAACGGGGAAACTTGCCAGACAACGCCGCTCGAGATTGCCACGCCGGTATGCGGCAACGCGGCTACACGGCTACGCGGCAGTCAAACGTTTGCCGGGCTTTTTCGTTTCGCCCCCAAAGAGTTCAAGACAGTTGCCAACGGAGAACACACTTGGCAACTTCCATTCCGTTTTTGTTAATGCACGCAACCCGGCGGAAAACACGCGATGAAATGCGGCAAAGACCGAGTTGAAATTCACTTTGCCCGCTCGCTGCCTCCTCTTTTTTCGCGCCAACGTCCTCGAGAAATGTTTTAATGTACCCTCGGGAGAGCGGCGAGAGTCCTGGGTAAAAACTGGCACGGGGTGCGGAAGCGGCAGAGGCGGGACAAAAATTCCCTAATTGGATGAATTGTCGAGCACCCCGCGTAAAGTTACAACCTTTCCATTGTTAGTAAACTCTCCAGCAGTTTCCCGCTCCTCGTCGCCGCGGCTACGATTCGCGATACGCGACCCGCTACTCGCGATCTACGACACGCCAATCGGCCTCCGACAGCTTCCAACAATTTCACCGTGACCTATTTTTCGAGTTGACATCGTTTCTCGATAATTGCTATCGAATCTGACCCCGTAAAAAGCGCCTAAGTTCATGGGTCAGCGCGATCCTCGACTCGATTTTTCCGCTCCGATGAATGCGGAAAACAGCCGCAGTTTCTTCGAAACAACCGAGGAAAGTTGTTAGCATTGTGCGCGCGAGTCGATACTTCGCAGCTATTCTCCGTCTCTTTAAGCCGGGGATTCGCGAGCGTGAATTTTCCACGAGAGTCGAGCTTTCCGACGTACATATATACCTGCTCGGAAATCCATCCGGCGAATCGAATCAATTTCTGCGAGGCAATTTTTTCGCTCGGAATGTTTCCGTTTCGGCGAAACGATCGCGCTAAAATGCAGCCTCTCGCGATCGATATACATACCTTATAAGAATGGAAAGATTGTATCGAGGAATCGGTTTCCGTGGGAAATAGTTTGCACAGGGTACGATTTGTCGCAGAATCGAAAGCGGGTTAGCCTGTCCCTTAACGAGAACGCAGCAGCACCCCTAGCGCTCTCGATTCGCTTAGAAATTCGATTACGGGGCGAGTTTACTCGCGCGAGATAAAGGAATTTTTGCTCGCGTAGTTTACTCGCCTCGGTCTTATCTGAAAAATGTCGAGAGTTATTTTATGTACCCGTGCCCTCGACGCTTTCTCGAAGAATCCGCGTTCCCTTTTTACGATATCGGCTAGCAGCACTTTGGCCAGGAATTCTCTACGATCCGGCGCTGGATCGCGGCTAGGCCTTTCCACCTATTGGAACCGCGATATCTGCAAATCCCCCGCTGCACGCGGTAATCGGTAGCCGGTCAGGCTGGAAAACGGCGCGCTGGCTCGCAACGAAACCGTACGTCTCTCTCCGATCGCTTCGATCATAATTATCGGACGAATTATCGGTGACACGTTGAAGCTTAATCGAGCGAGGGGTTCCTCGCGGTGGACGGGTTACGCAATCGACCGGGACGCCGTTTCGTTTCGGGATCGATCGCCACAGCAGCAGTGGCAGTCATTGAATAAATTGTGGCCGTTGCTCGGCGCTGGTCGTTCGTCAACTCGATCCGGAAAGCTTCCCCTAGCCGTCCTGATCGCCGCGATAGCAGCCGCTTTGCACGTCGCCGATTTGTATGTAAATGTCAGTCGATGGCCCCCCGGAAATAACTTGATTCGAACTTGTAATTGCGTCCACGGAATGCTCGTCATTGTACGGTGCCTGCTAGGGGGCAGGTTCGCGCGTCGAGGCCGAGTTCCCTCCTCCTTTTGTGTTTTCGCTTCTTTTCAAAGCCGGCCAATTTTCCTCTCATCCCCCTGGGACCGGCGTTTACCCTTCCCTTACCTGGGAGGGGGCTGGCCTTTTCGCTAGCGCGTGAATATCGCGGCTAAACGGCGTACTCGCACTCCCGTAACCTTCCGTAACCCTAATTTGCCCCTAACCCGAGAGCTTAACTTAATTAGCCGGCAGAGTTCGTTTGCTCCGGATAATCGGACCTCCGGCAGGTGTAATTCGATTTGAAAAAAAGACGCACTGCCGCGCGCTGCTCTCCTCCCATTCATCAACCTCCCACGACCCTTATCGATCTATGCAGCGTTGTTCCGGGGGATCGCGAGTCGCTGGCGAGAAACGAGGCCGACGAGGAAGACTTACTCGGTCGGCGGGCCCGCAAATCGAATCTACCGCTTGTTTTGCATCGTCCATCGAATTAACGACCGTTTTGTTCACCCTTCCACCCTTGGCGGGCATCGAAGCGCCGCTGGATTCCATTTGCACCGGGGAGGCTAGACGAGCCGAACCTCTCGATAATTCACGCGACCGATCGTCGGCGCGCGGTGTAAGCCGGTCGCGCGAGTATCGATCTCGCGGTGCCCGCCGCTTTTCCAGCGATCGCGTTTCCTCCTCGCGTATCGAAAATATCACCGCCACCAGTTTGCTATAGAAAGAAAAAAAAAAAAAGAAAAAAAGGAACTGGCAGCGTTTAGAGCTGGAGCGGAAAAACGATTCGTTCCAATTACGGGTTCGCTCGCGTGCACCGCGAAAAAACGAGGATATTAGCTGACCCCAAAGCGGAGAATAACGACGTAGAACAAATGTTGAAAATGTAGCCGCGCGAATTTTCTCCGCCGCGCGCGCGAGCGCGCGCACGCAAAAAGAGCGAGACGTTTCGATAGCTAGCCGGACGCGGCGGTCGCGTACATTTTTCCCTCGCCGCGCGTTTCGCCGAATTCGCGAAAAATCCATCCCACCTTTGCCGTGTTCCCTCTGCCTCGCATTGGGCGCGCGAGGAAGTTTTCCGTGCGCGCGAATCCGCGCCGCCGGGGGGCAATGGTTTCGATAAGAAAACTGTTGGCGCCGTATCAAGGCCTCGTTTGCCGCGCGAACGGGAAGCCTTCGCGAACGCGAACTCGAACTCGAACGCGAACGCGAAAGATACGAGGCGACGGTGGCTTGGCGCGCGGTACGAGAGGAGAGGAGCGCGATAGATATTTATCTAGCGTGGCGTCGGATAGACGGCAGCCATCCTTGAGCATCGTAACTTCCTCGTAACGCCGACCCCGTGACCCGGTCACGTAACTGGAGCGTGAATTCTCGGGAGCAAAGACTCGGGGAGAGCGTAGGCGAGCCGGCGTCGCGACGCCGCGCCGCTCTGAGCAAATGTCCTTTCGAGTGTCGGCGGACGACCAGCTTTTTTTCCCTTCCGTGACGAGGCTACCGATCGAGGAGCTACTCACCTTCGCATTTGCCTCGCGTCTCGCCTTCGAGAGCTCTTCGAAACTTCGTTCCGACGCGCGTCTCGTGAATTTCGAACGCGTCGCGAGGAACGAATGACGACTTCGCCTCTTCCTCCTCCGGATGGGGTGTGCGTATTCGATTAAAAACAGACGCAGGTTCGCGTCGAAGATGGGTACGCTTCCCTTTGATGCTCGCGTCGCGTTTAATTACGAGGCAGGGGGGGATTAATTTTTTTTCGACGAGGAGGATTGGGTAGCGGCGCACGCGATTCGCGCGTAACGCGCTGCTCCTCTAATTAAAACGCATTAGCGGGGAACCGGTTCGCTGCCGCGCACTCTCGTTAATCCGCGTTTTCGGCACGATTTAATTACGCCCCCTCCGATGCGGCGCGTAGATTTCTCATTATTAACGTCTCGATATTGCGGCTCGCGGAGCGCGCCGCCAGTCACCGCGGAGCCGATCGCTTAAATTCCAATCTTGCGCAGCAAACCGCGACGCGACGACTGCCGGATGAACGATTTCTCTTGCGAAATGCCTCTTGGCACGAGATACATATTGCCGTAACGCGGGGAGACGTAGTTTCGTTGAAACCCGCCGCGAAAGAAGCGTCGTCATACCTTCACCGATGCGTTTGCGGTCTCTCCCTCACGCCGTTTAACCCTTTCGATGCTAGGGGGGACTATAGCCAGCCACAGTTAAGCTCGTTGCTTTCTAGAAGCGATCGCGCGACTATAGTCACCTGTGAATACTTGACGTTGGGTGAAAAATTCACCTGAGCTTGGGTGCGTAAGTGAGAATCGATATTCCTGGACTAGTAGCTGGTTAAGCGTTCTCTAAATGATGATTGATTAGGAAATTAACAAGTAGACTGGGGATTTTTATGCAAAGTCATATTTGTGTAAGTGTTAGGCGTACGAATTAATTCGGTGCCTGTATGGTTAAAGGGTTGAAGGTTTTATTCGATGAAAACGACGATTCTTTTTGTTAAAACGATAGCTAGAAGTCGCGTATAACGGGAATTAAATATAATTGATATGATTTCGAACATCAACATTGTCTACGATTTTCCGTGAATACACGTAGAACTTTGTAATAGCCAATTGAATTAATTTGAACAGCTAATACAACGAAAGAAACGAGATCCAAATAAGGGTTGTTTCACCCTTTGAACATCAGAGTCTACTCGAGGAAGGAATCTACCTAATTAGATTCATCTACATTAAGGTTTCCATCGTTTGATAGCTGCAGCTATGTAACGGTACCATTAAACGTTACAAAATTTAATGCACCTGAATCTATCTAAGGTCTATGCACTGAAACTCAAACATACAGTGATGTACGAATACTTTGCGTAGCCATTGTGGATTCACAATCGAATCGTTTTCTACATCCATGACAGGTTTATCGTCGAATTCGCCATAGGCGAAAGGGTTAAATCCCTCTGACTAATTTTTAATAAATTTCCCCGCCCTCTGTATCCCTGTTTCATCGATACTCGTCGGCCGCGATACTCGGTGTATCTTTGTTCTCGCGTCACGCTGCAGCTTTCGCGCAGGATGGCTCTCGACCCGTAATCGAATCCGACGAGCGAAAAATATTTTTCAAACCCAGAAACAGGAACACAGGCGCGCTCGGGCAGATTTTCTAGCGAGTGTTATTGCGAGGTACTCGCGTTCGAGCGGCACGTCGAGTGGATGATCGACGTCGCGCGCGGCCGCTTCAGGGGAAAAAAACGCGATATATATATACATACATATATATATATATATATATATATGTATATGTATATATGCCGTCCTGTTGGAGGCAAACGATTTGTCTAAACGAAGCCCGCTCCCGTGAATAGCCACCTTCGTCGGCCATATTTCATCGCGCTCGAGAAAATTCAATTTCCAATCCGGTACTTTGTAATCGAGAGGAATAAGGCGCGCGGGGATATCACCGGGGGATAATTCGTAGTGTTCCCATCTGCGTGCGCGCTGGATAAACCCCTTTTTCACCTGCGAATTACTGGCTGACACCAAAGTGACGTGTTCTTTTGCAAAAGTTTACTAAATTTGGCAGCGTATCGCTTTTTGCGCCGCTTTACGGTGCACCCGAATATTATTCCAACTCGGTGCTGCACGGCGAGTTGTAATATCGTTGGCGTTGAATAAAAAAAAGCAACGCAGAAGCGTGTAAAATAAAATGAATGTGTCAGTAGATAGAATTCGCGTTTTGATCGTCAATCGAATAGGGTTATTTAACCCTTTGCGTTGCTACCGCGACGCGTCGTAAGTTTCGTCAAAAAGTTAACGTTTAACGCTAGAACTACATGCAATTAAAGTACACTTATCTGCCCTGGCGTGATCGAAACAATAGAGTGCTTGCAAGAAATAAATAACGGATGGAATATAAATCTTCGTTCACCATGTCTACGGAGGATCTTCAAAAATCTTCAAAAATGCTCTGCTGTAACTTTAGATAATCTGTTTGGCATTTCTTTAAGTACTCTAAGTACTTTGAATAGCCTGGTAGTTCTAGGGTTAACTTTCTTCGCTTATTTCCCCCACTCGATATTCGTTTCTTTTAAAGGGAGGCAAATTGAAAACAATTCATCCCTCCCTCGAATTACGTAACGCTTTAAATTTTCATAGGAGTCAGGAAAGCGTGTTGAAATTCCTGTTTAATCGTACTATTACAAAAGTTTTCGAGTGCAAAAGGTTAACAAATCTCCCACGCTATTCAAAACTGGAATTACCAGCTCCCTTGCCACCACTGATTATGTTACCGCCGCGTTTTAGAAGCACAGCAATGGCCAACTAATTCATTGCATTATTAAGCTATTGTTAAATGTATAATAGCTTTCCTTTTGTACGCATGCTATGGTTCATTGTTGTGCCGTGTACTTTCAAAGGGCTTATTTATTTATTTTGCGGGGTAGGTCCCGTTTCATGCAATTATATCGCAGCCAAATAATTTCGTATACGAAATACAACATTCGGACGCATATCGAAATCATTACTCTTACCTAACTTCTATCAATTTAATTTTAATTTAATTTATCAATTGATTAACCGGCGCGAGTCCTTGGTACGAGAAAGAAAAACTCGTAAAACGTAAAAGACCACACGGTGACGCAAAATACGTAATAAGGTTGGGTTTGAAACGTGCAATCGAAGTAGAAAAGTACATGAAATTTTTGAGATTATTGACATCGACGAAGGCACAATTTAAGGGGTTCGCGCGATCATAAAGGGTTCTATGAGATTCTTCTAAGAGGATCCGGCGGTTTCTAGAAACCACCGAAGACGCATTCAAGAGCGAAGCTTGATAAAATAGCAAGACATGCAATTGTACTATTTAAAACCTTGTACGCAAATATCAAGTGAAAGATAAAGCGGCGATGCTGCAGTGACAGAAAATTAGTTCTAAATAGTATTAATATTATTCGTTGTAGCACTCTCCGACCCAATAAGATTATATTAATTGCGATGAAATTATACGGTTGCTCGTAAAATACATTTCTTAAAAGTTAACCGAGAAAGATGCAACGATTAAAGTAGCGTACCTTTTCGATAAACTTCGATGCTTTGAATAAAAAGCATTGCAGTGGCTCTTTCCCTTTTTCATTTAATTTGTAAGGAAAGTATTCGTTGTCCGGTAATTAGGAGTGGACGCGATATTTAAACCGATTACCTTTGTCTTGCCTGTCGATAAACAGAAGCAAAACCGAAAGGCCTCTGTATATTCCCATTCTACATCCCCCGTTTCTTTGTTGCACCATTTTGCCCGGGTGTGCGAATAATTTCGTGGCTCGGCACGTGTCGCGGTGCTGCGTAGAAGCGAGTAAGCGAAGCGATCGAACGGAAATCCGATACGTACGCGCGCGAAGAAAGCGACGCTTGGTTTGCAGGCAGGATAATTGAAAGAACCGAGGGGCTGGAAAAAGTTGACGAGGTGTGGCTGGTCGGTCGCGCATTATTCCAACGAGTTGAGCCGATAATTGCCGGGCCGTGGATCGATCGCGAGCCAACTGCGCCTACGGTTATTGGAAAAAGTAACGCCGGAGAATTTATTTCACCCTTGAACCCCTTTTCCGCAGTACCTTAAGTCTTTTCCGCCTTCGAGGCTCCTCTCCACTTCCATCCGCGTTCCCGTCTTCCGACCACCACCGTTTGCCCACGTTTCCTTTTTTAATCGACCCTTTTTTCCGCCGCGATTGCGAGAGCGCCGGTTCGCTTTGTCGTTTTTTCGGAACGATTTCCAGCGGACCGTTTGTTTGCGCTGCGGAATTCGTTGGGCGCGCTTGGATTCCGCTCTCGCTGATCGAATCTGCTCGTCAACCCGTACCCTGAATAATCCAGGAACCCATCGGGTACGAAATCCGCCCTTAAGTCGCGTTTTCACGTGGCGGTTAAAATTTCGCCACGCTTGCTACCATTACGTCGTGCCATTTCTGCCTCGCAAGCGGACGTTTTCGCGGAATTTAATCTCGCGTCGTTGGTCGTGGCAGTGCCAATTTTTAATTTCCACGTCGACGTCTCGTGTCGCGACGGAAACAAAAAATTTCGAAAGTCTTGAGCTTCGAGGGCTTGCAAAATTTCCCGATCGAGCCTCGCGAATCTAGAAATTAAATTTCGACCCATCATTAATTCTCACGCAGCCGAGTTTCGCGTTAGATTTCGTTCGCGAGACTTTCAAACTCTATCGTAACTCTAGCGTAAAATTAGGCTTGATTCAGATCGTAGTAACGCGTGTGACGTCACGTAGAATTAGATGCATCGAAGAGAACAGCATCGTCCCTAAAGGTTTAACTCGGTATTTGCGAGCGAAGGCAACGTTAACCAAGTAAGGGAATTATTTCGCGACTAACAAAGAGTTTGACGAATGTTGCAGAGCCAGAGTGAAGTCCGGCGTGAAAATCTTGGACGCCTCGTCGAGCAACCCGGACTGGATCGTCGATAGCAAGATAAACACGAAGAACACGATCGCCACGTTCACCGCGAGGCGAAAGGAGACCGCTTCGAGAGTACCAAGCGCGTAAGTACGTCACAATTTTGCGAGGGCACTTTTACTATCTTCGGGACGTAAGCGTTTGCTTACGGAAATCGCACGTGGCAGGATGGTTCGGAGGGTGGGGAGATGGAAATTAGTCAGCGAGCAGGTATAGCTTCACTTTTATTGCGGCAATCTTTCGAAAAGAGAAACGCGTCACTGCGATACACTCGGTGAAGAGTTATGCTATTGTGTTGTTTACAAAAGATATTACGCAGGCTGTGCGCGACGCGTTATCTACGAGGACATAATTACTGCGTCGTAAAATATGTAGCGAATTATGAGCGGTGATTTTTGCTCGGCAAAATTCGCGTTATCTGCGCTGTGAAATGCGCTGTAAGAATATATATATATATGTGTGATTGTAAGGCGAAACGAAGCGAGTCACACTTTCGACATTAATCGAGCTCGTGGACGTAGAATCTATGAGCTTATCGGACAGAAGTGCGCGAAAATCAATTTTTTCTTCTTCTCGAGAGATGAATGCAATCCGAGCGAAGTGCAATGCGTACAGATAGTTGCATTCAAAACTTTAAACGGTGTTATCTGGAAAGTGCAAACGCGTGACTTACAATAGGAGCCGCTCGTTTGCCAACCGATTAACTCCGCAAAGCAAAAAGCAAGGAAATTGATAGAGCGTTTTACACGTCGTGCTTTCCTTTCAAATTTGTACTGAAATAAACCTTGTAGGATATCTTGGGCTGTCGCGTAACAAATATCGCTTCCGCGATAAAGAAAATCGATTAGTTCACCTTGCTTGGAAATAAAAAATGCAGAGTCAAAGTGAAGGTTCGCTGAATTAATATCTCCACATTTTTGTTGCTGCGATATCAGATACGCGTCAAATTCTTTTATGAATGGAACGAGTCCTCGTTTAGAAGCGACGTTTGTCGCGCAACAACCCAATATTATTATTCCCATCAGCCTAATATTAATATTATTTGGCGACGTATAAAACGCGCAAAATTATATATCACTGAAATACGCGTCGCTATTTTTATGTATCGTTTATTATTCCACGGCCACAAACATTTTTCTCGTCTCGCGGTGTCAAGCACACGTATTACCAAATTTATTTTAAATATAAGATTTAAGCACCGATCGAGTTCTTTGATATCTATTAAAATTTAAAAAAAATGGCTAAACTGGAGTTAATCGTTTTGTCCCGCGAACGACTCGTATGTCATTTTTCCTTGCAACCACAGATATATTCGGTTGTAACATAAATTCGCGTGGGGTGCAAATAGCCGCCAAATTTTTTTAATTTTTCGGACCCTTGCCACCTTTTAAAGCAACAAATTGAAATTAATATCACTGATGGATCCTGCTGTTAACGATTGAACACGAATTCGTCGAGTCTCGCCTTTAACGCTAGAGCTACCAACGATTAAAGTGTATTTATTTTACTTGTACTAAAGAAATCGTCGCGAAAGATATCCGAGGAAACAACATAAATATCTGCTCATCGGTTTCACAGAAACTTCGAGACACTCCTCAAAACTGCACGGCTATAAATTCACACAATTCGTATGAGGTTACGAGCGGATACGTTTGACAATCTCGGTGGGTCTTGGGTTAAAGGGTTGACAGTTGAACGACAATTCCCCTAACATCAGATTGTCTTAAAAGTTGCTTTCCGCGTTTTCGTCTTTGTTAAGCAAAACGGTGTCGCGAAGCTGCGAAAAAAAAGTGACATCGAAGTCGTTCTGAAAGACAGGAAGGTAGAAGCACAATGATTTCACGCACTTTAATAAATTGCACGTCAAATTATCTGCAACCCAATATTTATTGAAAGAACTAACAGGACGTTTGAAACAACCGCGGATTATTTTGTTCCGCCCACAAATGGTTAAAATCCGAATATATGTTACAAGCGAATAGTTTAGCCATTCTCGACGCGTCTCCGCCTTCTCGTCAACGCAACCACGAATGTTTGTCTTCCTCGCTTGTAAACCGCGTTCGCTTTCTCGTTCGCCTCGCGTGGCAAATGGAGTATGAAAATCGACTTCTTCTACGGCGGAGAGAAACCGCTGGCCGGTTCCTCGTGGAAGTTCAGCGAACTGTGGCTACTGCGGTTTATTTTTCTCCTCGGACGAGGACTTGCTCTCGTCAACGTCCCTCTTGTACTTCCTGTTCCACTTAGACCTTCTCTCGCCGTCATCATCGCCACCTTTAACGCGGCTACCGCAGTCTCGTTTCTTCTTCGACCTCTTGTTTTTCTTGCAATCATCGTCATCGTCGCTATCGTCATCGCTATCGTCGTCGCTGTCGTCGTCGTCGTCCTTGTCGTCCTTGTCCTTGCGGCCGTGCTTCTTCTTCGACTTCTTCTGCTTCTTGCAATCATCGTCATCATCGTCGCTATCGCTGTTATCGTCGTCGCTGTCGTTTCCATTGCATTCCTGCTTTTTCTTGGATTTTCTCTTACCGTTATTATCGTCGTCGTCGTCTTCGTCGCTGGAAGAGCTGCTACTGCTGCTGCTACTGCTGCTGCTGCTGCTGCTACTACTGCTACTGCTGCTACTGCTGCTATCGTCGTCGTTGTCGTTTTTCTTCTTGGACGAACGCTTCAGCCTCTCAGGAGCAGTTTTTTCTTCTTCGATCGCCACGGAGACATCGGCCAGTTCTCGCTTGGCCTTTCCTTTCCCGTCGCGATTTTTCTCCTCGCTGCTGCTGGATTCCTGACTGGAAGACTCGCTGGAACGAGCCCCGAGATCGGCAGTGGCTGGCGGATCCTTGCTGCTGATGGGTGGGTCCAGCAGCTCGGCCAGCGGATGCGACTCGACGAACATCGCCGAGAGCATCACGGTGGAAAGAGCGGCGATTATTAATGCGGTGGAACGCATTTCGTACTGGCGGTACTATAATTCACCGAGTGGATTCACGATATCGAATTTGCCAGCTCGCCTGCTCCCGGTCTTATATAGCCGCGCCAACAGGCGCCTGATAAACTTTCGATCGAAAGAAGAGCTGACGTATTGCAGGAGCAGTGGTACTCATGGGGACGCGGCGTGCCGATGGATCGCGGATCTCGCCGAGATTAATCCGTTATTGGATTATTATAGAACGTAAGAAGCGGGGATTTCGATACAAGCCTGGTCGCGATATTTCTCTCAGACGTAATTTCCAGTCGTGGTAGATTAGCTCTCGCGCCTCCGGAGAATCTTTCTTCGCCTTCCTTTTTCTCTGCTTCGCGCGCGCGCGGCGCAATACGTTCTTTGACGAGCGGATAGATCACGCTCTAACGCTCCGCGTGTTCTTCGGTCTGTTGGTCAAAAGCGATCGAATCCCATTGCGCGAATCCAGCTTCTTCGTTCTTCGATGACGCGTGGTGTACGTTCGTCGAGAAAGCAAAGACCGAGTAGAACGAAAGCAAAGTAGAACAAAGAATGATTAACCATCGTGGGACAAAGCAACGTGTGTCGCTAGATTGCTCGCGAAAGGGTCAAAGCTCGAACCCTTTCATTGTTGCATCGTATTCTTTGCTTAGAATTTTTCGTGCATCGTAAATTTCCAACGGAGGTTTCCTTGCGCCTTGGCGGCGCAAATGATTTTGTTCTCGCGTTTCAACGCGTTTCGGATCGCGTGAAAAGAGGGAAGAAGGAGGTGGCGAGAATCGGTGGGAAAGATTACTCTGGGAAGGTAATAGGGTGCGGGGGTATGCAAACGACGCGACGAAGGGACGGGGAAAAGGTGGCGGGAATCGAAGAAAGATTTTATCGAGGCGCGCGGGAGCGGGAATCGATACGCGAAACGTTCGTTGGAGAGTGGCCTCGCGGAAAAAGTAAAAGTAGTGAGTATCACTGTATATTAGACGTCGTTATCGTCGCTAACCCTGCGATGCTCCGCTTTGATTTCCTCCCCCTTTCCCCGTGATCGCGGCTTCCGTGAAATCAGCAGTTTACTGCCGTGGTTTTGGATCATCGATCGTAGTAACGTTAAACACGCAACGTCAAGACCTATGCTCTCGATAAAGCGTTGCTTTTAGAGAGCGCGTCGTTATCGTTGCCGCGAATCAACGCCCGCTTCCTTCGCCGATTCTTCTTCCCCTGATTTTAATACGCTTTTCTTTTACTCCTCTATCGTTTCCCGATCGCGTTCCACTTTTCCGAGCCATCCTTTCCCCCTCCTCTGAACCCTATTGCCTTCGACAGTTTTAATTTCGAATCCTCTGGCCGCGAAATACCGATAAATCCCGGCCCTGACCTGACCGCGTTTCCCCTTTAATTTCGTTCACAGTTTCCTATTTCCATTCGACGATTTCATCCGCGATCCGGTCGTCTGTTTGCCCGCGTTCGGTTGCATAAATCGCGGGGATCTGCGCGAGGAATTATCCGCCTCGCGTGCAGGTATTTGCAACCGGGAGACGCGCGACTGGCTTCTCCGCGATTTCGTAATCCTTGAACTACGAAGGATCTTCGTGCAGACGGCTCTGCGCTTTCTCAATTTGCTAAAACTGGCAGGGAACACGGTTATTCCGACTCGTAAATCCTCCGGTAATAACCGTCTGCTGGAAGAGACACGATGCCGGTTCACGGCCAGGCGCAGACGGAAGGGTCGTTAATGCGTGTTCGACGGAAATGCGGAACGGCCTCGCGATTTTGTAACGCGACCGTGTTGCGCCCCGCGTTACGTAACACCGACGACTTGTAACTGGAAATACCCTCGACGTCAATTTGCTCGTCTCGCTGCCTGTTCAACGAAATCCTCGTTAGCTTCACCGGAGCTCGACAAATACCCTCCACGATCATGCTTTAACGTTGCAACTTCTCCGCTTCTCCTAGACCACCGCTCCGCTTCCTTCGTCGCTCGGCGAACTTCAACGTTTCTCTTTGCGCTCGATTCTTCCCCTTCGTTGCTCCGTTTCGTCTCGACGAGTCCCGTCTGTCGCGGTTGCGTCATAGAACGTTAGAATATCACGAGAATTGCGAAAGCATCTCTGCCGGATAGGATCCGTTGATTGACGGGCAAACTTCGAATGAGATAGAACCGGTATCCCCTTTCTCCCGTGCCTCCCCCTGTTTCGCGAAAGAATTTGTCCGCCACGCCTCTAATCTTCAAAGGTATCGGTTCTGTAAATAGTCGCCTTGTCTGCTAAGTACATTGCCGCTTATAATTAACCGAAGGTCTTCCCGAGTAGGTGAAACGTTGCTGAAATCGCTTCGCTCTAAGATACGCGCGTCGCTCTACGCTGGATCGGTTGTAAGAAACGTACAGAGTATATTGGCGATATTTAGCGGAGTATACAAAACAATAGTAGGTACTTAGGTTAGAGTGTGGATTTTTGTGCATCCGTTGCAACTCGAAAGAATAGAGAGACAAATTATACGGAGTATCCAAAGCATGGTTGAAATTAGAATGCTTAGAGGGGAAAGCAACCATCAATTTAGGTCTTACTTTTCTAAACTTATTTATCAACGTAAATCTGCATAAAAATTCGCAGTCTAGCAATAGTAGAGAGACAGTTGACGACAAAAATATTCAACCGGCTCGCGCAATCGTAAAAAGTTCATCCGTTTATCGTTCGCTCGCGTTACGATATTTATTCGAGGCTAATCGCCCATAATTTTATTGAAGCGGATGTTTTGTCGATGCTAAAATTGGATTCCTAGTAAATTTTGTTATTTATCGATATACCGTTTCGAACAAAATCTGTCGAATTTTTAATGCTACTAACTGTGTATACGCGTATACACGTATACGTTGCAAAAAACAATTAGGGGTTCGCATATCCGCAGCTGTTGTTTTCGTGTCTCTAACTCTGGCTTTAGACTTAATCTTTTTTATAATATCGTACGGATAGCGTGTCGATCTACCATTTTTATGCCATTTCTTTTCTCCTTTTCGCTCAGCACCGGTTGGCACAGGAGAGTTACAAAGATTTGCGATTTCCTAATTGTTTTGCGCAGCGTAGTATACGACAGTATGTTGTGCTAACAATAGCGCGGAAGGTTTACTCACCCTTTGCATAAAAGCTGAAGCAAATCTCGAATAACCGCGAACAATCCTGTGCAATTATTATTATTATTATTTTACGTATACAACTAAGCCAATGTTTCACACACTTTTCGGACCCGCGACCCACTTTCCAAAACAGTCATTTTTCACGATCCACTCGCCTACATCGCAACGCGTATTTTATTTTATTTTATTTCAATAGGGAAAGTTTTCTAACGAATACTCTAAGCCCTCTCCCGTTTCAATATTTGACTCGATCCACCTGAAATCATCTCGCAGTTGCTCGTACATCGCAACTCGTAGTTTGGGAAGCATTGCTCTAAAGCAGTGGTCGGCAACCCGGCGCTCGTAAATCTTTTATTCCGTTAAATCGAAACCCGCGATTACAGAAAGTATTCGCCCATCCCTGTATTTGTTTTTCTTTTTTTTTTTAGTGAAATACTAATTAATTAGCGTCGACTGTATTAACTTTCCCATAATTTAATTGCAGTATCAAGCACGTAGAAAAATTCACCGCTATGGAAGTGGAATGTAGAACCTAAACGAAGGGCGACTAATTAAAAACGTGACGTACGCCCGAATACTTTCTGTAGCCACTGCAAGTATTAAATATACTTCAAGCTATCCCCCGAATCAAAAACTGCCCGGGATCGTAAGTTAATGCATTCAGCGTGGCCTTGTTTGCGAAACGGTTGCCGATCTCTGCCCCAAATCGTAGACGTTAGACGGTCTGGTTTCGCGAGGAATTGGGACGCTTCTAGAATAGCCGCCGCGGCAATCAATTCGCCATCGTGCGGCTATAATTATTGGCGAGTAACAATCGCAGGATGCCGCCGCTAGGAAGGGACATGTTGGTGATTTGCAGATCGGCGGAGGAGATCCTGACGATGCTTCTGGAGGCCAGCGAAGAGGGGGTGGAGGGGAATTGGGACGGCGGTCGAATCGTTTGGAGCGTGCGTTACGCTTTCGACAACGGCTCTCAGCTAAATAGAATGGATCAGCTGCAGCAGAGGCTGCAACAGCGACAGATGCAACATCATCATCATTACCACGCGGAGAGGCGGAAGTTGCAGGTCCGCCTTGAAATACAGAAGGACGACATACAGGCCGTGCTGCCTATTTCCAAGGTAAACTCTCCCTCTCTCTCTACCCTATCCAAAGTTTGTCTTTTCCAGCGTTTTCTTTCCGATAAGATAATGAAGATTACTCGACGTTGCTCGAGATACGGCTTTGCCTATTCTCTCTCTTCTTACGTCAAAGCGTTTAAGCTCGTCGAAGCGAAAACCTTAGAGGGGATGAAATTTTAAGCCGCAACGATCTTGAATCGGGATACGCCCCGAAGCCTGTCAGCTACACGCAACGTAGCGCGTATTAATCGGGAGGTAATTTTACGACTATCCCGTGCTACTTGTTTTACGTAACAGCTGCGCGACTATTTCAAATTCCACGCTACGAATGTGCCATCGCTGTCAATCGTAAAAGACCACCGGCGCTCTTTCGGCCGCGACGCGGAACATCCGAAGTTACGCGTTCGCAATTCGATAGCCGCGTTTAGTAGTTCGGAAAGGGGTGGCGTATAAGGGGAGCTTACCCGATGCAATTGCGAACAGGGTTGTTGGAGGACACCGCTGGATACGTGCCGGAGGTTTTTCATTCCCTCGCAAGTGTTCCTCGAACTCGAACGCGCATCGGAAATTCCGTGGCGGAATTCCCGTCGAAAATAGAAAAATCGGCTTGACGAGGGGCAGGATGGATGAGGGAAGAGGGAAGGGTAGGGCGAGTTCTCGAACGCGAAGCAATATCTCCACTCGGCGAACCGGCACGATTTTCAGTCCAGCCACCCCCTCGCTTCTGTCCTCCGACGCGCCACCACCCTTCCCACGCCCTCCTCGAAATCTCTTGAAAAAGAATCCGCTAAGTTGGCCGATAACCGGCGGCAAAAGTGCCGATCGATACGAAACGAGTACGTGGTGTATGGCCTCGCGAGCGATCCTTTTCGCCAGACCCGGAGGAGAAGCTAGGGCTTCCAGCGCAGCGGGGAAAGAAGGTTACCAGGGACGAGCAAGGATAACGCGTTCGTTGTCGTCGGACGCAGAGGGAAACGGAACGGCGGACGAAAAGTTTCGATTTCAGTTTCTTGCCGCACGGGAACCCGGAAACTTGCTATCTGGAACGAACGGTCCGTGATTTAGTCGGGTCTATTCTTCGCCCGTTGATAAACTAATAATGGGAACGCGGGCAGGTTTTCCCGTCTGGCAAAAAGACACCGCTATTAAGTCGGAGCTGGCCGGGCAAAGGGTTACGCGCGGCGCCGTTTTTCCACGAGATAAAGCACGGCCCGTCCTCGAACGGGTTTTATCGCCGGTCTGCCGGTGATACGGCATTCGGGGAAATTTATTCGGAGCTCGGTTCTTTGACCGGAGGATTTCGAAAGCTTACAGCACCGGGTTAATTGATTTCCCTCTCCGTTGCCGTCGTAGCTGCACTATCCGCGCTGAGCGAAACGACGCGACGCGACGCGACGTTCTTGCATCGATCCGCTTCACGAAATAAACGACGCGAAATCGGTCAGCTTCCGGAGGAGGATTGCCGAAGGTTGTGTACACGACAATCAGCAGGAAACTCGCGAGCAACCTAATTGATAAATTAGTTCATTAATTCGTTTACATATCCGCTCCCTTTGAACTGCAGGCAGAGAGCTAAGGCAAGTTGTCGAAAGCCCGCCGCTTCTTGATTATCCGTACTCTAATTGCCGTTGCCTTCGCCAGGCGAGGCAAGGCCAGGCGAGCCGAGGAATGGGCAAGTTTTTAATTAAAAGAGACACCCCCGTTGCCTCTCGTTCTTCTCGCACTCGGCATCCCCGTGAAGCTCTTGGTCCAGCTTAACGCGAGCATCGACACCGTAGGTTTTCGCGTCGCGACGCGAATCTCTACACGCCCGCGCCCGTTTAATCAGCGAATCAGAGACGGAAATATTTTGGCGGAAGCTGCAGCAGCGTCAGCCAGGGTATAAATATCTAGGCCAAGAGGATAAGAAACGCGGCCTGGCTGCGGGAGAAGTCCACTTGGGCTCGCTGGAACCCTTTGACGAAGAGCGGCCCTCGATAATGCATAGCTAAATCTAGTATAGAACGCCGAAGAGCGGAACGAGGCTAAGTAGATCGGAGATTCCCGATAAAGTTCGATAGTTCGAAGCCGACCAACTACTCGACTTGCCGGAAGAGGCGAGGGCAGAGTTGCCCGAGTTCCTTGGAACTTGGATTCCGTACGTGGCCTGGGCAGCCGCCTCGCGCCCCATGTTTGTTTTAAACGCAATTCCTGGCTCGCGCGTGCAGCCAGGATTTCCCTGGAACCGCCTAGCGAACAACATTTCAATGGGATTCGCCGGGAACAAAGGAGGACCGATCGAGCCACCGCGTCGTCCTTTTGTTTTCGGCCCCGATCCTCGAATACCTTAATTGACTCGCCTCCCCTATTGCCGGTGTCCGAGCCGCGCGAACTTTCGAATAAAGATAAATCCTATAAAAGCAAAGCCCTGGCCAAATATCCGAGCGAAGAGGAGCGCATAGGTGAAAAACGGCCGGGTGTTCGAGGACTCGATTCGCGACGATTCAAAGGCGATCGAGCGATGGCCGGAGGGAATATTCCAAGGGGACGATGAAAAAAATGCGATGGGTCGCTGCTGCCGCTAGAAACGTACTCAATGGAAAGTTTTTTGCGCTCGCCTAAGATCGAGCTGATCGATGCCAGGCAGAGGCGCGGTGGTTGAATCCAAAGAGATACGTTTGCCGGCTGTGTGTATACACATCTACGCGGGCAAGATAAGGGAGTGTAGGTGGACGGATAGAGAGGCGCTCGGGGTCAGAGATTTAAATTCCCTCGCTGCAATATCCGACTCGTTTGATGTTCCTTGCAAAGGGCAGACTGTACGGAAGCCAACTTGGAAATGGCTTCTCGTGCACCGGACTCGCTCGACTCTCGTCCCTCGTCTCTCGTCCGTCGTCCCTCGTCCCTCGTCCCTCGTCCTGGCGTCCCCTTTTCCACCAACTGGCCACTGCAAAGTACACACACGTACGGCCAGCCCAGCGAGGAACACGGTGTACGGGGCGCGCGTAGAATAACTTCCATAGAGCCGGTTTCCCTGTATGCTGCCGCGTGTGTCGTGTGTACCTATGAAATAGTCGAGCGACGCGGACGAATCCGCCTAGGCCCTCGCCTCGCCTCGCCTCGCCTCCCGGAGACCCTTTAAAAGCTTTTCGAGTCCGTGGGCATTTGCGAAACTTTTCTGACAGCCCTGCGCTTCCCTCTTGGGAGCAAACAAGAGGCAGCCGAGCAGGTACGCGATCGTTCTCTCTTCTCTCCCCTAAATCGCGCAAGCGACTTTGCTAAATGGAGTTGGAGAACGATTTAACGAAGTCCGCGAGGAGCCGCCGCGCAAAGGCGCCGCTTTAATTGAGTTCGTTTTGGTCGTAGAACTGGGAGGTGATGAACACCGCGGTGTTGACGGGTCGGCAAGTGTCCCAGGGGATGAAGGTCTTTATCGTGAGCCAGGCGGGTACCGTGGCTGACGTCACGCTGCAATCCTCCTGTCACTCCGAGGATGAGAGCGTGCTTAAGGTACGGTGGTGGTTTTCCCTTTACTGTTTGCAGCTATGGGGACAGCGCGGACTTTCGTCCGACAAAGAGGGGAAAAAAAAAGTTTGGTTCCCTTTGTGCTGTTTACAGGTATCGTCTTCCTGTAGCAGCGTGTACGTGGACGGCACGGAGATTCGGGGATCGAGTAACGCGTCCGTTCTCGTTAAATACGGTACCTACACGGGACTGGCTAAATTTACCGTTTGGATGCCAGAGTTCCCTCTGGAAATGACCGTGGGGGATGTTAGGCTGAGTCAAATTAAAGGGTGGAAGATTCCCGAGGAACACGCGGCCGGAACCAAAAGCAAGCGTAGCCTAAACGATACCAGTCCGCGGCAAACCGAGCCAACCGCGAAAACCAAGAAGAGGAGGAGCACGGAGCTGGAGGACACCTCGATGGACGGCGAAGACGCGGACGTGATTCTCGAAGAGGACGAGCAGGAGGAAAGATTTCGGGGAAGCGATGGCGGATGGGATGGCATCAACTCGATCGACAGAGGACCTTCCACCAACTGCAGACTTCGCTTCCAGCAAAGTCCGGTGGAAGTGCACGCGAGATTCCTGGCTACCGATCACGATTCCGGAAGAGTGTCCTACTTCGTGAACCGTCGCACTTGGCTGCGCGTAACCGATCTGGTGATGGGAATGCTGCGAGTCTCGGACCCGAGGATCGCCACCCTGCTGCAAGGGAGGATCGTGCAGGGAAGGGGGGTAGGCAGAACGGAAGTGCAAGTTCTCTCGCCGATCACGAGCAAAGTAATCGGCGCGAAAGAAGTTCGAGTTGGCAACGATCGAGTGGCCGTCACCAGGCTGTCCGTCAGAGTAGTGTCCGGCTTGCAGCTCACCATCAGCCCGGATACCGCCATAGAAAACGGCTACGTGGCAGAGACGTCGGTCACGAGGAAGCTAACCGCTCAGTATCAGGTAAGGTACATGTTTCGTTTATTCCGCGAAGAACCTATCGGCAACTTGCTGCGGGTACGCGAAACAGTCGAACTACATTTCCGTGCGCGCTTGTACGAGACGCAGGAAGGTTTGCTAGACATAGACGTGGAGTTCTCCGACGGGACTCGAACGCCGCTGAGAGAAATCGCCGTCAGTGACTACCACTTGCTCGTGGAGAGTTTAGACCCGGAAGTAGTGGCGTTCGCCCCGATGGTCGCTTCTCATCATCCGCGAGTGATCGCGGTCGGCGAAGGACGAGGCGATTTGTTACGAGTCAGCCTTCAATTGGCTGACGCCTGTCGCCTAACCGGCAGGAGGTCTGGAAAAGGATCTCAAAGAGCCACCGCTGCCGCACTCGCCAGCGCGTCCGCCAACGTCGAGGTGGACTTCGCCTCGAGCGATCTTCCGAATCGATCCGAGTTCGTGCAGAACGACGGAGGCGGAGCAGTCGGCAGCCCTCATCATCACAGGGAGAGGAAGATCAGCAGAGGAGAGTTGCCATCCGATAAGCAAGACATCGGTAAATAGATCCTGTTCTCCGTTGCTTCGGCGTTCTCGCACTTTTTCCCTTTCGAGAAATGTCCCTGCATATTTTAGTAGCTTTTTCGCTTCTATCGTCGTCGACGAGAATCCCCGGGACGGATCTAGCTTTTGTCGTTGCCATTCTTTGTTAACCTTTCTTCTTTTAATTTGCTCGTCGCTCGACGTCGCTGCATCGCTGCCTTTTATCGGCACCTTTCGTCACTGGAAACCCTTTCTCTTTGCCCTTTGGCGAACCGATAGGTCTAGAATTGCGAGAAATCTCCGGTCCATCGGCGAGCGTAGAGTTTGCATGCTCGGTGGAAGCGTTCGTCCTCGCTTTTCGGCAGGTAGCTGGTCGCGCGGCAGGATACACGCAGCTAGCCGGGAGCTGCCGCCGCGTTTCTCTAGTTCCAGTACCGTTTCTCACTCTTCTCCTCTCTCTTTCCGTCTCTTTGTTTTTTGTGCAAAGGGCTACCGCTGAAAGACGAGAACGGGCACGAGCACGAGCACGAGCACGAGCACGAGCACGAGCACGAACCTTTGGTGCAGGCACGGCACCAGCACACGACTACAGCTAATGGCATGTCTTCAGGAGGAATGAGCGGCGTTGGGATACGGCATTACGGAGGAGCGCGGAGTCCACTGGAGATCGGCATGTACGTCCTCCTGGCGGCCTTCGGCTTCGCCATCGTCGTCTTCGTCGTCTCCTGCGTGGTCTACACAAACAAATTCAAGCCCCAGCCGCCGGATTCCCCGCTAGCCAGCTCCGTGCTTCCGGTTCTCTCTGGAGCGGCCAGGGCGAGGGCGGCAGCCAACCAGCTGGCGTCGGGAAGAAGACCTCCCAGAGAGTCTACCACGAACGCGCACGATTGGGTCTGGCTGGGCAGAGCCACCCTCGAAAGGGCCGCCTGTGGACCCCAACAGGTACGAGGAATTTTTTCTCCTCGAAACAATTGTATCAGGTTTCAGCGGTGGACGGAGGTAAATGGAAATTCCTGCTTCAGGTAAGAGTAACCAGTAACCCTTTAGCTGGTGAAACCGAGGGCGAAACGGGCGAACTGGCGACTTGCTTCGACAATCCGAATCATATCGAGCTGCCATCGGCGGGGCAGCGTAGCAACGGGTCCGGGCCAATAGATTCCACCACGTACTGCAAAAGAGATAAGCATTCGCGGAATAGTTTCGCGAACAAGCCCGTGCCGAAGCCATCGGCGATGGTGACCGCCACTACGGTCACCACCCCAGCTTCCATGGCTACGTCCACCGTCACCACTTCGCGCAATGAGTAATTATCATAGCTGCTCTTCCAGTTCCCACAGTTTTCCAACGAAGGCGACTTTAAACACGAATGAATCCGCGTTTGATTACAGCAACGACGACATCCCGCCACCTTTGCCGCCTCACGGAGTACCCGTAGCTCCCGCGATGCCCTCGACGAATTCCGCTATGCCCGCAGCGACGAACAACAACGGGAGCGAGGACTACAAGCCGCCCGTGCCGCCGCACAGGAACACGGGAGTGATCGTGCGGCTGCCGGACACTCCGAGGAAACATCGGCACAGAGCGTCGAGCGGCAGCGCAGGTGGCAACCATCACGGGAACAATCAACAGCGGCACAGCAAGCAGATTCACCATATCAAGCCACACGGTAAAGCTAGAGTAGGTAGTTCGAAAGAGAACGGCGCGGAAGAAGAGGAGTTCGTGGAGCTAGTGAGTCACGATGACAACAGGCATTCGAAAGAGGCGAGAGCCAGAGAGGTGAAGAGGGCGACGATCGTGGGCAATCCGATGTTCTCGTCGTTCTCAACGAACGCGGTCGCATCCTCGATGAACGTGTCCAGCCCGACCGTGGCCTCGTCGTCCTCCTCGCCGCCTAATACGTCGCCGTCCTCCTCCTCGTCCTCCTCCTCTTCCTCCTCCTCTTCTTCCTCTTCCCCATCGTCGTCCGCGTCTTCGTCCCACGAGCAAGAGGAATCGGTGGCGCTGGACGACTTGAATCTGGGCATGGACTACAACCAGATCATGCAGTACTTCGACAATTTAAAGGAGTCGAACGCCTAGGTGACGGCGTTCGGCCTCGAAGAAGGCCGAGTAGTCAAAGTCGATACGAAAGCCCGGAAGCATCGTTGAGAAGCGTGGCAGGCGGATCGGCCCGGCCTCGTTCTCCGCTTCCTCTCTCGCCGCGTAGCACGTTCGCAATGGAGAACCAAGATGGCCGAGCTTCCGCCGTTCCGACGACTCTCCGGACGTTTCGTATTCTAGGCTATAATCTAGTCAGCTTCCTAGCAGCACATCAAGAGTATCGCGCAAACGCATCGACACCGACACACAAATCTACACACAAATACATACATACGGAAAGACAACCGCGTGGCCGCGAGATACGAAAGAGAGGCGCGGAACGTCTGCTATTACATGCGTAAAGAAATACATACACACACACACGTACACGCGAGCAAACACACGAGTTCCATACATATAGGACAAACGCAGAGGCTTTAAAGGTGTGATCGCCGGTGGCCAGGGTGGGGTAGGTAGATCGCGCGCTCGATTCGACCAGCTTTCTTTCTTTCGCGATCGATCGATTGCCGATCCTCGCTTCCGCCTCCGTGCGCTATCGATCTCTCGCTCAAGCCCTTTCCTCGCGGCAATCGAACGAGTCTCTACTCGTTCCTGCCACGCGACAGGGCATTCACCAAAAAGTGGCCGGACAAAAACCGTCTCTTTTGTCTCGAGACCGATCCTCGACTTCGATAGTAACGTTCAAGCACGAATAGCTTGTCTTTTTTATTCGTCTTTCCCCGGTAGCTTTTGTGTTCGTCCACTCTCTATCCATCGTCGGTTCCTAACGGAAAGATAAAGCTTCTCCCGCTGTTTTTCCTTCCTTCCTTCCTTCCTTCCTTCCTTCCTTCCTTCCTACCTTCAACGTTTTTCTTGTCGCTTTTTATTTTGAAACAGTCGCGCTCGCGCCGGAGTCTTCCCGACCGCGTAAATTGCAGTCGTCGGCCGAGATCGATCGCGGGACGAACCACGTCGGGCACACAGGGCCATTCACTTTTTCCGATCTACGCTGGGAGGAGACGTAATATTTATTCGATCGTCCGTACGTCGTAATGTTTGTAAATTTTGCTTTGTAAGACTGTGTACATATATATATTATATATATATATTATATTATCGCGACCTAGCGCATGTTAATTATCGACTGTGTAACGAATTACAAAAGTTACATTCGTATGGCATCAAACTCCGTAGAGCAAACTAAAAACGCGCGTATCTAATCGCTCGAAACGGAGCCGAGCGGAAACGCGTTCGCGGGCTTCGTCCACCTTTCTACCTATCGGCGTTTCCCGCTTCCTCTGATCCTCTTCGTTTTGTACCAACCTCACCAAATCGCTCTTCGAATCGGTCATCTCATTTACTACTCGCAGCTGAAGCAGCCTAGCCAATTTCCAAAAACATGCGAAAGAATCTTCAGCGAAACGGGGCAGGTTTAGGCCGTCCGTCCATAAAGTATCGCGCCATCGACTTTCTCCGTGAGATACAAACATGCGAAACCAAAACAACGTGTCCAGCACGGTTTCTTTTCCTATGTTTTCATCTCGCAGCAAAAGTCGTTGACCCGTCGCTGCGTGGACTTATAGCTTTACAAAAACAGATCGCGGATACCACAGTTTTTGCGCGCGCCTTTGCTTTCCGTTTCTAGTAGACGTGTCTTAGAGCCTTTTCGCGTTACCCGAAATTCGAGAATCAATTAAACGTCGTATACCTGCTTTCGTTGTTTTTAATCAAAAGGCCGAGCATCGCAATATTAATTTTCAACAGGATCACGAAAATCGGGCAACGTGAAAAGGTTCTTAGGTTGCAGTTCCAGTGAATACACGTGTTCGTACGAACTACGTCTTAATATGTTCTCGCTTGCCATTCTTGCGTGATAAAACAGATCGAACGTAGATCGTAAGAATACGCATCCACTGCAAGCGTAGCTTTACTCTCTGCAATTGTGTCGGACGTAACACAAATTATTTCTATCGCTGTCAATAAAACAAAAGCACGCGCGAAAGCAATACAGAATTCAGTGTAATTCCATTCGGTCGAGCTACCCCGTTCCGTTCGACGTTTCTCCATCTCCCGCAAAGAGGGGGAAAAGACGAGAAGCAGTGGAGGAAGGAATTCCTCGGGGAATGCTAAGCTACGCGGATTATCGGAAGATTTGCGAGCTGCGGAGTGGGAAACGCTAATTTCCTAGACGAGCTCGCGGCGGCCCGAGACGCTGCTCCGGTATCGCTTTTAATTACCATTCACCCCATCGATTGGATTCCGCAATTGTCCGCGTACGTGCCACCGGTCGCGAGTGCTCGTTCTAAACGCGTCGCAAGTCGGGGCACGTGCTTCCTCGCGTGAATGCAAGCGCAATCGCATCTGTGCCATCGTTAGTTACATCGCAGAGACGCGTCCTCGTCCACACGTTTCGTATATATATATATACATATATGCATATATAAATACATACACACTTCTACACCGAAGAGAAAGAGAGACTGGGATACAGAGTGAGTGTACGCAAGAGAGACAGAGAGAAAGGGATATAGAATGGAAGTGTGAATGGAAGAGAGACAGATACGCAAAATACACGCACACCTTATAGCCTTCGTTCTTCCGCACCGATTTGATTTCCCGTTGCGAATCCAATCGCGCACCCTCCCCGTTCCCTGCTGCACAACTGGCTAACTCGCGGTGAAATTAAAGTATTCTTTGTTCCTTTCGGGCTTATCGCGCCGTTTCTACGTTGGGAAATAATTTTTTAACGCTAGATTAATCCCTTAACGCGCGAGCCCCGATTCTTTCTGCAGTTACGCTACTATTGTTATTAGCAATTGTCTTTATATTAGCTTTACCTGGTTTGATCGTACGTCGTTAAAATCGTGGAAAATATACGGTACGATATCCTCGATTTATTCATTTACCCCGCGCAATTTGTTCGCTTTATCTTGTCCGCGAGTTGCACGCAAATTTTATCGTTAAGGGATTAAGGTATACCCAATACGAGTCACAAAATTATTGGCACATTTTGAAAGGCTACGGAGATAAGATAAATAGGGGAATAATAATAAAACTTGCGATATTGTTCTCCTCGGAAATAGTTATAAGTCAATACGCAGCTTTTAGCTACCAACGATACGAAGCAAAACAATATTGCAAATTCTGTTAATATATCTTCATTTTTCGCATCTCTCTTACTTTTCTACCTGTGCCAATAATTTTGCTGCTTTCGCATTTGTACGGCGAAAGAAATCGAATCGATGGATACTTCGTGAAATACGCGATGCGATAGAAACGAATCTCTGTCCAGCCTCATTGCGGAAAATATTGGCAGATCTGCAACAACGCGTGTGCAATTTTTAGAGGAAATTACGGATAGCAGTTCTAGCGTTAAAGGGTTACTTTCCCTTCCGAGACTTTCGAAATCGTTTGGTACCCTTTCGGAAAGGTTGGTGGAAGCAAGTAACGTGGTTTTTGTTCGAGTAACCGTGAGATACGAGTTTAAAAAGAAGGTGTCGCTGTTAGGCGACGAGCCAAGCAGGTATGCAGGGATTGAAGCAATCCGATCTATAAATCTACGAATCCCTAAAAGGATCGCTCTATCTTATATAGGCATCTAAGGACTACGTGTCTAAGTATGTATGTATCTGTAAGTTGTGTGTTAGCATGTCAAGCGTGGGATATAGTGATGTAATGCCGATGAACGGAGAGAGATGAAAAAAAAAAGAAGAGAAAAGACGCTCGCGTGTCGGCGTCCGAAGCGTCGAGGCGAGTCGACGAGGGCCACGCACGTTAACCCTTTGCCATTTCGCGTCCACCGGCCGTATATCTTTCTTTTATCTTCCTTTTTAATCGTACCTTTACCGCGATCCTTCCTCTTTTAATTCGCGTCGAAGAGCACCGATTAGTCTTCGATTTAAATTAACATTCCCTTACTTTTAATTTCGAGCGTCGCGGTGGGTAAGCGTTTACCGTTAACTCCTTGCCTTATTTTATATTTCCATCAATGGATATTCACGCAAGCGTTACTTAAGTATTATTTTAACTCCGCGTCGAATGGAAAACGCTAACGAATTATTGTACGCGATTCGTGCTTACGATACTAATTGTCAATCTCACAACTCTAACGAACAATTACAAATAGGATTTAAGCTGACGTTTGTTAACCGTTTGCGCTTCGTCAGCTTTGCTGTAGCAACGCGTGTTAATTCTCTCAAGCTATTAATCTCCACCGATTCGATCTTCGTTTCTTCCGAAACAAAAACAACCAAAGATAAGTTGTCTCCCCTTTACGATAGATCCTTGCAAAAGTGCGCTGCAATTATTGCCAAATAATGCTGTCAAAGAATCGCGAAGCGCAAAGTGTTAGAAAACATAGCAATGCGTTTCTGTGGCAATTCCCGCGTCATAAGTGTAACTCGTGGTTGTAAGGCAAGGGGTTGAAGAGAGCAGCAAAGGGTTAAACGGTGCTGGAGACAACGTAAGATACCCCGCCGAGAAATCTAGTCTTATAGCGTAACTAATGCATTAATTATTAATAAAGTAATGAACGCGAAGCCCGATGTACGTTGCCTTTCACACGCGCCGACTGCACGTATCCTGGAAAATCGTCTGGCGGGGTGAAGTGGCGTCGTTTTCGCGGCTCTGCCCGTGGCCATCCTTTCATTTCCCCTCGAGGAGCCACCGAGAGACGACTCCTCGTTCACCGAGATGGCGGGACGTTAAACGAATCAATCATATCGAGTACCGTGAGTGAGACACACGCGCTAATTACTCCTAATTAATCGTACGCCAGGGAATCTCGTCCCCCGGACGCGTTAGCGAAAACGCCGTAAAACAAGAGACGAAAAAGAAGAGAAATAAAAGAGATCCCGTGGGACGAGGGATCCCGCGCAGAGCCGGATAAAAATAGTATTTACGATAGAAAATAGTTGGAGAGCTTGCGAAGCTGTTTCGCGCGAAACGAACGCTGTTTAATGTTCGCTTGCCGCGATGTTCAAGAGAGAGAAAGAGAGAGAGAGAGAGAGAGAGAGAAAAAAAGAAGAAAATACTTACGAAAAAAAGAAGCGAAAACCGCCCCCGATTCGCCGTTCACACTATCAACGTACAAACGATCTTACAGTTACTATTTTTTACTTAGAATACTATTTCCTCCAGCTCTGGCTACGGCCAAAAACAAACAACACTGTATATATACACGCATCTCCTTATTTTCTCGTTCGATACTCGCAAAGATAAGAAGAAGATCAGTTTGGGGTGAGGGGAACCGCGGCGTTCCTCCGCCTTCCTCGCTTCTTGGTAACTTCGCGTCTGTTCGCTCGATCGTTTTTCCGTCATCTTCCACCGCTTCGTGGAAGCTCAAGTCAACGGTTATAAGCACCACACGCAACTCACTGCGCCGAATTTTATAATACATGGACAACACACTCTCGAGGAGGTTTGTTTTTAACGCGAACGGAAGAAAGAATTCGCTTGATCCTCGAGAGATCGATCAGCTCTCGCAGGAAGCGCCTCTAATTAAACGCAAGTCGACAAAAACTGCCAGTCTCTCTTTTCTCCTTTTTTTATTTTTGATAAGTTCCCACCGATCAGGGAGGATTATATATATATATATATATATATATATATATATATATATACATATATTGTAATAGAATATCGTCGCAATGCTGACTCTGGATTCACACACATTCCTCAGACACGATGTCGCTGTATCTACGTTAAGTGTGATAAATGCGGATAAATTAAAAGTAAAAGAAACAAAAAAAAAAAGAACAAAAGAAAAAGAAAAGAAAAAAACGATTCGACGAGACGCCGACGGCAATGACGGCGACGGCGACAAAACGCGACGAGGACGGCGATGACGACCACGTCCACGACGGCGATGGCAATAATCAACGATGCTCTTGCGAACTCTATTATCTATTATCCTCCCTTAATATTTATCGTTCTTATCGCTGGCACACGGATTTATCGCAAATAATTCCTCTGCTCCCTCGTACTTATCGATTATCCTCTATTTATCGTCGAACGACGCGGATCATTAAACCTAATATTATTATTGTATCGCGATCACGATCATCGTTGCTGTTATTGTTACTGTTATTGAGATTGTTGTTGTTACTGCTGCTGTTGTTATCGCTGTTTTCGACGCGTTTCGCCCCGTCGTTGGGGTTGCCGTCGTAGTGGACGTCGCCATCGCCATTGGCATCGGCGTAACCGATACGCTAATTAAACAATAAGATACGACTATCGCCTACTCAATGTACAATATGTAGTATTTACCTGTTGTTACCACCAAACCGTCATCAAAGATATATAAAATATTGTAATTGTAACACATCGCTGTTGCCTCAATTCTATTCATCCCCTTACTTATACTACTGGCAACGAGAAGAGACGAATGCTGAGGGAAAGAGGTGCTTAGATCGAAGAATAAAAAAGATAGCAATTCATATATTATTGGGATAGTTAAGATATCGTAAGCTTAACGCATCGCTGTTGCTCGAATTCCGCGCATCCCCCTATTATTCCATTGGCAATTGAAATAAGTAAATAACGAGAAAAAAAGGTGTTTGCATTAATAAAAAAAAATGGAGACAGCAATTCGTATAGTGGGATAGTTAAAATAGTGTACGTGTAACGCGTTACTGTTGCTTCAATTTTATGAACTCCTCATCGTCAATGAATACGAATACTATTTAACCCTTTTTCGAATTATGGGAACCGCAGAAACGTGGCAAAGGAAAGGAGTCTTTGGGGTGATAAAGAAAAACTATTAGTGTATTAGGATATTCATTATGTATTAGTTATTCACGGTGCTATATATCTAGAATTAAACGTATTCGTTGTACCACCGCCGGTCGTATTTGGATATCCACGTATGGCAGCCGAGCATATTGTTCTGAATGATGTATTTCCAAGTCCATGGATTCTGATTATCCTCCTTCAATTTCCTTTTCTCCTCTGCCATTGTTTCCATTATCTCTTGACTAACCGGTATCGCATCGAACGGTAGTCTCCTCGATATGTTCGTTAGAACCCCCCTGACCTGTCGAAATCGTTCCAGATATCGCTGCGTTGTGCAAAGTATTGTCACGCGATCGAGTGGAGAGTAAAATGTTTCAAGTACCTCGAAGTAGTCGATGTTTCCTCCTACCTCGAAAATAACTTGTCCGGCTCTTACGGGAGTTGCGTAATGATCTATATTACCTTTACCGCCACCCATCCGCGATCCGGTACTCTACGCAACGAACGCAATTATCATCAACAGTTCGAAGTGTCGTTTAATAACGAACTGTACGCACGTATGCTGCGGATTTTGATGCGTTTAGGGGAAACTTTAACTCTTCGCGGTCGCAACAGTTTTCGCGCAAGATTCACGTTTATTGAAAACTATCTTCGCGCTCCCATTTCGAAAGCGGCGAACAATTTTGGATAAAGCAAAGCTTCGCTATAAACTTGGAACTAAAATTTACGCGTATTAATAGCGATTTTTTTTTTTTTGTTGGTATTCCTCTTCCAATTAAGGAACTGTTTAAAAACATAGGAAACACGATAGGGTAAGAAACGATTCAAAAAGCGTAAGCAGGGTTACGTTCGCGAATTTGCATAAAAATCCGCACGCTGCGTGTAATTATACATTGTACGAGAACCTTTTTGGTAATGGGTTGCCACGGCTGAGGAACCCTCCACATCGCAAACGCTCTAGTATAATCCACCCGTCTGAGAATCGTCATACGGATCATTTCAAAATTATTATATTTCATCCTACCACCGCCTGTTGCCTAAAATGATACGCTTTTAATGCGCGGGTTGAAATACGCGAGGATTTCATTCGTAATTACACGGGATATTTCCTTACTACTATGCCGTATTGTTTGTGCAATAGAGTATTGTGAAACTTTTCAGGGCCGCGCATCAATCGCAACTTTTTCTGCATTTTAAAGGGGCGAGTATTAGACGGATATTGAGGTACTTTGAGAACAACCCTCAGCCTATTTTGTTCCGGTATTTCGATCTCTATAAAACGTAATCACCTGTTGCAAATCTTTTCGTTTTTTTCGTTTCACAATTAAAAAGTTATCGGTAAGACTGCGGATATTTATGCAATTACGAGAGATTTATACACGAACGAAATTAAAGATATACGAAATATCAGAAACAATATTGCGCGTTACGATATTTGGGGGATGAAATAAATTTCTATCCATGTTCCATTTCTTTGACCTTTTTTCTACATCTTGGAACTGAAAACTAAGAGCGTAGATAAAGCTAATTTAATATCGGTTTAGTATAATATTCATTAATATGGAAATAATCTAAGAGTGTAAGTGTTTAGATTTTCTGCATAGCTAATTATACTTTAATATTTCTGTGCAACTGACGCCAGAAATTCTATTAAATTATAGGAAAAGTACGCATGCATTTTTATATACATATACGTATAAGTTTGCTACAATATACAATACGAAGTTTGCTAAAATATGAATTTGCATAAAAGTCCGCAGGGTGGTCATTAATTTCGAGTACCTTTGAATTCGGGCGGCGGGAAGGATTGCACGCCCGCTGCCGGCACCGATTTAAGCACATTATGTGCTGCAAAAATTATTAATACAGATTAATAAACAATGCAACTCGAGAGGAACTAAATTCAACGTCGGAAAACTTACGCGTCAATAGTAGCCTAGCGAGTCTCTTACAAACTTGCATCGCGACGATTGCTTTCTAAAGATTCTATTAAAACTTGTTTAAACGTTTCCCTGTTTTATTTTATTATTCTACTTTCTAACCTCTTTAACCTCAAATTGCTATCTGATATTAAATGCAACTCGGATAAGAAGCGAGTGACGTTAAAATGTTTGACTTCCGGATACGCGGAAAAGTAGAGCTTTCGATATACTTATCCGTTATCTCTATCACTTTATGCTTCCCATTTGCGGTAACGTTAATTGTTGGTAGTTTAACAAACAAAAATAAAAGCACACACGCAGGATCTATGCACTACCAACAAAATAGCGTTAAATAACACTAGATTACGAAAACCTTAACGAGCCGACGCGTCGCGACGGGAAGTCGAATCTCCCACCGGTTCTCTTCGCGTCGGCGCTGAAAACAAACTCCAAAGCGTAAAAGCAAACAGCTTTTACGTTTGGAAGATGAGAATGTCTGCAACGTGTTAATAGAATAAAACAGCGTTTATTCCCTGCACAGAATCTCCACGATTCTCTCAATAATTAACGTAAACAGAGATTAACCTACTTTAAATCGTAAAATCCATGGAGGGGCAGCTTCATTCTTCCGTTCGCAGCCGAAGAGGTAACATCTCCGCAACTTTCTTATTAACCCTTTGCGGACGAGCGTCGACAAATAGTCGCCTAATCATTTTTTGGCTTTCCGAATCCATGTCGACTATTAAAGCACAAAACTTAATGCAATGAATACTTAACGTAATAATAAACATTTGAAATCGTTGGAAATGAAATGGTTTGGAATTCAAAAGCGTGAAAACTCAAAGTCGTGGAATTATAAACTAAGTTCTAGTAAAAACTAAAGTACTCTCACAAGTGTTACTACTTCTCGTCCGCAAAGGGTTAATCTTTTCACTTCGTAATATTCTTTCTTCTAAATTATGGTATATTGGTGCACAAATACTTAATATAAGTATTTACATTAATATTTAAATAACTACAACTTTTAGAAGGAATTTTTATAGATGCTAACTTGACCAATTCTCCGCGATACTTTTGAATCATTTTAGTAGTCTTTTTAGAATTTTCGCTTTTAAATAATTCTGGCTACATGTAAGAATTACTTACTAATATATTTAATTACGTTTGCAGGTTTCTTGGGACTTAAGGATATGCAGAAGGATAAGAGGCACAAAAGGGTGGACGAGAGATTCATTTTTCGCCTGCTTCTTGGATCACCATTTCGCTTCAGTTTGCAGTTCAACCAGGAGTTAAAGCATGGGTTAATTAACAACATTTTCTGCTCCTGAACTACTGCAATGGACAATTGAGGAAACAACGAAATTAGAAGATACTGGAGTATCGGTCAGCAGCTTCCGGTTCTGGACAAGAGGAAGCAAAGGAAGAACGAAGAAATCGAAGAACGCGCATTAGTTTATACATTTATATTGTAAATTATATAAGTCCTAGTTGTAAGATGCATTGTAAATAGGGTTACAAGCATAGCCTACAAGAACTAGTTTGCTAAGCTAAGTTGTATAACACCTATTAGTTTATAAGAACATTTAAACATCTTTGTAAATTGTACGTTACCATAAAGCTTCAATAAATGCCTACTTAAAGATAACCAATTGTTTAAACATTTACTGACCTGTCCAATCGATCCCAAACTGACCTATTCCAATCCTTTAAAGACAAGTACTGTGGAGGAACTTTAATAAAAAAGTTCCGAAGCGAGAACCTCTAAAAAATAGCCCCACACCCCCTTAAATTAGTTGTAAGTTCGAAACATGAAAAATAAGATTTCGGAAAATAGTCGAGTTAGCCGGAAACATTGTCGAGGTCCGAAAACGTCAGCAATTCCAGGAATTTGACGTCACTTCCAAGAATCGCCAAAATACTTGGAAATGACGTCACATTGCCATGTTCGCAGATACCTCCTCGCAACTCATATTCGCCTAATACAAAGTCGTCAAATTGTCCAAACTTTTGCTCGAAAGCTTCAGAAACTCAGCAATTCCAGGAATTTGACGTCACTTCCAAGAAACGCCAAAATTCTTGGAAATGACGTCACCTTGCCATGTTAGCAGATACCTCCTTGCAACTCATATTCGCCTAATACAAAGTCGTCAAATTGGCCAAACTTTTGCTCGAAAGCTTCAGAAACTCAGCAATTCCAGGAATTTGACGTCACTTCCAAGAAACGCCAAAATTCTTGGAAATGACGTCACCTTGCCATGTGCGCAGATACCTCCTCGCAACTCATATTCGCCTAATACAAAGTCGTCAAATTGTCCAAACTTTTGCTCGAAAGCTTCAGAAACTCAGCAATTCCAGGAATTTGACGTCACTTCCAAGAATCGCCAAAATTCTTGGAAATGACGTCACCTAGCCATGTTAGCAGATACCTCCTCGCAACTCATATTCGCCTAATACAAAGTCTCTAAGTTTCTCGATAATTTTTGGAACCATTGTATCAGGAGAATATAAGTTGCGTGGAGGTCGCCCAAAGTTTCGAGCTGTGACGTCATTTCCAAGAATTTCGGTGATTCTTGGAATTGACGTCATTTTCCAGGAATTCTCGAGTTTCTCAGGTTTTCTAGTAAACGTTCGACCGATATGGCGACTTTGTAATAGGCGAATATGAGTTGCAAGGAGGTATCTGCGAACATGGCAAGATGACGTCATTTCCAAGAATTTCGGCGATTCTTGGAAGTGACGTCAAATTCCTGGAGTTGCTGAGTTTCTGTAGCTTTCGAGCAAAAGTTCGGCTGATTTGACGACTTTGTATTAGGCGAATATGAGTTGCAAGGAGGTATCTGCGCACATGGCAAGGTGACGTCATTTCCAAGAATTTTGGCGGTTCTTGGAAGTGACGTCAAATTCTTGGAATTGCTGAGTTTCCGAAGTTTTAGAGCAAAAGTTCAGCTGATTTGACGACTTTGTATTAGGCGAATATGATATGCGAGGAGGTATCTGCGCACATGGCAAGGTGACGTCATTTCCAAGAATTATGGCGATTCTTGAAAGTGACGTCAAATTCCAGGAATTCTCGAGTTTCCCGGGTTTTCGAGTGAACGATCGGCCAATTTGGCGATTTTGTATTAGGCGAATATGAGTTGCAAGGAGGTATCTGCTAACATGGCAAGGTGACGTCATTACCAAGAATTTTGGCGATTCGTGGAAGTGACGTCAAATTCCTGGAACTCGTGAGATTTTCGAACTTCGACGATATTTTAAACCAATTTCCATCTGCTCGAAAGAAAGTCTTGGTGTCTTTCACTTACAACTAATTTAAGGGGGTGTGGGGCTATTTTTTAGTGGTTCTCGCTTCGGAACTTTTTTATTAAAGTTCCTCCACGGTACTTCTCTTTACAGGATTCGGAGTGGTCAGTTTGGGATCGCTTGCACAGGTAAGTAAATATTTAAACTATTGTTTATCTTTAATTGGGCATTTATTGTGACTATTTGGTACAGTATAAATTACAACGATGTTTAAATGTTCTTATAAACTACTATGTGTTACTATTTAGCTTAACAAACTAATTCTTATAAGCTATCCTTATAAACCAATTTACAATGTATCTTGCAATTAGAACTTATCTAATTTACGATATAAATGTATAATAACAATGCTTAAATTAAAGGGGAAAATACTGCTCAATAATAGATGTATATGTATATGTGCCCACGTTTGAGAATTTTGGATTTGTGGTTCTCTTTCTAAAAATTCCAGTAGTTCACCACGTCTTCGTATCGTGGTTTTTTAACCACATACGTCATATCTGACTGTGCGGACGCCATTGTACTTCGAATTTCCTTACGAAAAAAATCTCAAACCCTCCTCAATGACAGATTTATCCATGCGCCAAGTTTGGAGACGTTTCGATTTATACTTTCCCTCCAAAAAATTCCCAAACTTTAACATCCTTACGCACCGTCCTTTTTTAAATAGCGAAACGCAGACGCTATTGTTCTTCGACTTTCCTCGTGCAAAAATTCCCAACGTTTCTTCAACCGGAGATCCAACCTCCCACCAAGTTTCAAGAATTTTGGATCCGTGGTTTCCTCAAGAAAAATTCCTACGTCCCCCACATTCTTCGTTCCGTAACTACGCTTGTGATCGTGAAAAATGGAGAACGGATGATTCTGGATACAGAGAAAAATATGCCCTTTAATTTGCTTTTTGTTTCACGTCGATATCTCAACTCGTTCGCAAGATATAACCGTTCAAAGTTTACCCTTACGATTGGCGCGCGGGGAGTTATGAATGACCTAGTAAACATAGTATAACTGACCTGCGCAATACTACGAATGTTGATGTCAATGAAGTATGTAGGTCAGTCCGCTAAAGACACTTCGAAGTTCACTTCGGCCGAGAAACGCAGAAAAAATTAAACTTGTCTTTAAACAATGATATCTCGGCAACCGAAAGTCGGACTTAGGTGAAACAAAAAGCATTTTAAAGGGGAAGGTTCACCAATCATGGCGATGCGGGGATTTTGAAAACGTTCGATTCGTTTCAAAATGGCGGCGAGTTGAATTTTGGGACGTTTTAATATAGGTGTTTGGTGTGGTTTGGGGAATAGTAAAAAACTGCTCTTCTCTTCAGAAAATGATATCTCGGCAACCGAAAGTCGGATTTAGGTGAACCAAAAAGGGTTTTAAAGGGGAAGATTCACGGATTATGGCAGTGCAAGGATTTTGAAAACGTTCACGCAGCTTCAAAATGGCGGCGAGTTAAAGTTTGAGACGTTTTAATAGATGTTTTGGGGTTGGTTAGGGAATAGTGAAACGTACTCTTCTCTTTCGACAATCATATTTTTGCAATAAAAAATAGGATTTAGATGAAACGAAAAGGATTTTAAAGAAAAAGCTTCCCTATTTTTTATACGCTAAGACGAATGCAAGAATTTTAAACCGTTTCTACGATGTAATCTAAACTACTGTAATTTAAGATGACGCGACATATAGTTGTTTATAACAAACGAACTGCAAGGGCTAATTGCAAATGACTGCAAAATAATATTCCTGGGACGTCTCCCTTTAATTTAAACCAAAGGACATCGAAATCGGCTGTCTAGAAGCTGAGAAAATAATATTTTTGTGTTAGTTTTCGATACAGAGTTACGCTATCCTGCTGAAATTATTCATTTACGGTGTGTACATTTACGTGGCAATACACGTGTACGTATTGAAACGTACGTTGATGATTTTATAATGCTATTACAGAGCAATTGCATAGTTGCATATGAATGGATAGCCTATTTTATTCTGCGTCAATGATATTACGAATTATAAAGATTAACGAGAGAGCTCCGATGTTACCTCTTCGCCTGCCGACGAAAGACTGACGATTTTTTCGACGCGAATTACAATAGATCATCGCTATTGTTTCGATCCCAATTGATCCCCCTTATTGTGGACAAAATCGTGGGAAAAAGTCAATGCGATAAAGTTCTCGTAAGGAACGGATAGGAAGCTTTAAACTTACCGCTTGGAAGCGCGTCGGGCACAGAACTCGTCGTTTGTTTTTCACCGAATGGAGTAGCGAATGAAAAGTCCCTACACACGAGCTACGCTACGCACTATGCGCGCGCAGCTCTACGTTTCGTCAATGACGATACGCTGGCTGAATGCGCGAACAGCTGATTCGGAGCGGAACGTCAAAATACTCTCGATATATTTTCCTACTGTTTCGCTTTCGTTCGCCGGTCTCCGAGTGACTTAGAAACCACAGAAAAATTAATTCCGCGACGAGATATGAATTTTCCATACGAAAGTTTCGCGAGAAACCAGGCCAAATGTATCTCGCTCCATTCTATACGTCTTCGATCATATTTTCGTGTCGCCTCGCACCACCTGTGAACCGGGTTCGTTAAATTGTTAATAACAATCAACGATGGCAGATAGCGAGAAACTATTCGTCTGCCCTTCCTCCGGTTGCAACATGGTAATTGATCAATTTATTTACTACAAACGCGAGTGCTCCAAATCAGAGTTAATTCAGTTACTCCGAATTTGGAATCGTTTTTATCGAAAGCATGGGAACACGAATTGTACGATAACTATTACGACAGCGTAATTTAAATATTAATGCACTGTGGCAGAGTTTTTCAAACGATGACCAGCTAGCGGTTCACAAGAAGAAGCACGACATGATGCTGAATCTTGGAAACAGCTCCAAGAACGGTGGCTTTGTTGGTAAGATTTAATCACAGCAAGGGTAGTTATCTAGCTGCTTAATTGCATCCCAAAAGTAAAGGCAGAGGAGTACAAGAGTTGTTTATAAAATACGCAGCAGACCAAACTCCTACGCCGACCAGGTTTATCAGAAACTGCGAAGAGGTTGGCTTGTTTCAAGACTTACAGAATGTGAATCCCTTCGAGGAGACCTTCAGGAGAGCCGTGGAGTCTGGAAACACAGGAGCTCTCACAGTTCCAGAGGTAATGGAGCACTTATGGTACGCGACAAAAAGGTAGCACACCCCAAAAACATTCTTTAATAGATGTAACAAGTTACTCTAAATCGTCTGCAAAAATAGCGAAAGGTTTTACTTAATAACATTACGAAATCAGACCCCTATGATTTTCCCCGTTTCCATATTTTTCCGAACTTTTTCGGGAGTCTATAAATTGCTTTACAACTGCAACTTTCGACGTCGAGTAATTTTCTTATCCCGGTGTATTAATTCTCGAGCATTTGGCCAAAATATTCCTAACTGTTTGAAACTCCAATTTTAAACACTTCGCGCGTACATTTTTATTTCGAAACAGTGAGAATCTAGAACGGTGCGAATGTATATTCACCGGAACATCGAAAGCTACTCGAAGAAACTATTAGTAATATACTATTTTATTATTATTATTATTAAATTTCTCCATCGTCTAATTTTTCATTAGCGCCTATTACGTTTAATGTATTAAATAAACGTGGGAAGAGCAAACCACAATTGATCGCGATGTAACGTGATCCCAGCTCCACGACGCAGACAAGCAATTTTTTCGCCGCACGATCGTACTTACGTTCTTACTTATATTTGTAACCAAAAGCAACGAAGACGGACATACGATCGTGCGGCAAAAAAAGTACACTCGTCTCTGTGCAGCTTTAGCGTAAAAAAGTGAAGCAGAAAAACCTTTACACCGTGTTATTATTTTGTCGGAGCAACGACCGCTTGCGTTTACGTTTCGAGCTAACCAAGGATATCTATTGTTTACGATACCAGCAGGCTTAATTTTATTACTCTGCATCGGAATATATATTCGTAGTATTCGCGTACAGAATAATATTCCTAAACTACTTGTTTATAATATTTGCTAACATTACGGAATAATATTCGTTGTATTCGCGTGCCGAATAATATTCCTGAGCTACATTTGTAATATTTGTAGCGATATTACGGAGGGCGCTATCCTTTTGTCGCGTACCGATAGGATGCTGTTAAGCATCTGTTTAATGGACCTATCATCTAAGACTTTCTGTAGGCCGGGATTACAGACGATACTCTGCATACACCGCACATATTTCCTCATATAGCCGACGTGTTGTCCACCAGCAGTCAAATGCTGTCGGAGAGCACCGTGCAAGAATGCGCGAGTATCTCGATCGCGGAGAAAACCGCGGACGGGAAAGCTACGATCGATACGGAAGTTTGCGCCACGGTGAAACTCACCGAAACCGACGACCAGCATCTGATCAAAGAGAAATTAACCGTGGAACGAAACGTCACGCTAACGGAGAATATCATCGATCAAGTTACACGGACGGCGATAATCCCGAAAGCTTTGCAGGAGCAACCGAGTCCGCAGCTGTGAGTAAATAATTAACCCTTCTTCGGATTACCGATTTCAGTTCCACGGTTTTAAGTTCCTCTTTAACCCATTGGGCCTGCAATAACGAGCCGAGCTCGTTCTACGATTTACGGCGCGGATTCATCGAGGGGAAAATTTAATTTCAACTTCCGCCTTGGTAACTTCGTCTAAAGAAAAATTGCCTACAATATTCGTACGATTCGTAGTCGGTACGATGTGATGCAATGATCAACCAAAGCTAGCGCAACGCGTGGATAATAAAATAATCGTAAGGCAAGGGGTTAAGTTTATCACCGTATTAATAATCGCGAAGCAGTTGTTACTAAATCGACGAGGCAATGCAAGACTAATTTTAATAACTAAGTAAATTTTCAAACGATTATATATCGCGGCCACGTCGATGGATTAAAAGGTACCGAGTTTAAATTTACGCGAGGCCTCTGCAGGCCCCATAATTCGAAGAAGGGTTGATATGGAAAACGTTACCGTAAGTAAAAACAAAAAAAAAAAAGGCAAAGGAATAAAGGAGGCATGAATTCTTACGAAGATCGATTAACGGAGAAGAGGTGCAGCTCCTCTTAAAGACGGCCGATGGGAAATTAATGCAGCTGTCCGCGGTTCCCTTTTGCGACTCGATTACCACGACTAATATGCAGTCGTTGAAGCAACAGCAAACAGTCGTGATAAAAACGCAGCCCCCTTTGCAGTGCAATACGAGAATAGAGTCGAAGAAGCCCGCGGTTTCTACGCTGTCTCTCGCGAGAATGGTACTTTACTAAAAAAAAAAAAAAGAAAAAACATGTAATTAATTAACCCTTTCGCTGCAGCGCCCCTAGCGACAAAATCATCGTTTCTAACATTTATTTAAAAGTCTGCATCGCGATGCGTTTATCGAAAAATTAAATGTGCAATCGAATGTACAAAAGTATATGAAATATTAAAATTCACGAAGATATAAAATTTAGAGGGCGAAACTCTCTCTTATTTAGCCTCCACTTCCTTATTTATGTTTTCGGAAAGATTAATTCGCGGTGTAGCTGTATCTTTCAGACGAGAAAGGATAGCGTTGCGCTTTCAACTATGTTTCACGCTTTAGTCAATTGTAAGGATCGAAAATAATTTAAAACGCAACGATGTTCTTTTCCATCTTAAAGATGTAACCGCCGAAACAACTTTACCCCTTAAAACTTCAGTCTCCCCTTCATCTTTCGCAGCGAAAGGGTTAAAGACCGACGTGCCTTGCCGCAGCGTTTCATTTGCAATTTTTTGCAGCCAGCTAAACGACGCCGAATCGAGCTTTTTGTACCGCTTCGATTGCGCAACGCTGTTTAAAGAATTTGCGCACAATTTTGCGTCGTCACCATTTTCCTTTTCCGCTTAGTGAAGCTCGAAGGAGCCGCAAATGAAACGTTGCACCTTAAGGAATCGAATAAAAGTTCCCATTGTCGCGCGTTACCGTAGAAACTGAAGCAAGCGCTGACGAAAGCACCCGGCTCCCAAAATCAGAAACCCAGCAATAATTTAGGGAAAGAGGAGTCGAATCACTCGAAGAAGGAGAACAGGAGCAAGACGATGGAGGAGCAGATGAAGAAGAAAGAAATTCTCGAACGTAATCGCGCGAGTTCGATGCGAGCGAGAGCGAAGAGGAAAGCGTGGACGCAGCAGCTGGAAAGGACGGTAGCGAACGTTAACGAGACTAACGCGGCTCTTCAAATGGAGATAAAAGTGCTGCGAGCGGAAGTCGCGAAACTGAAGACGCTCCTGCTGGCGCACGAGGACTGCCCCGTAACGAAGGCGATGCAGAAAGGTAACGGCAGCGGTTCTCAAACTCGATCCGCGACTCATTTTACGCAACGCCGATTTTCGCGTTTTATCTCGTTTCTGGTGCAACCACCGGCTATATTATTGCAAGTACTATCGTTTAGCCGCTTGTATACACTTGTATCTTGTAAGCGGGTGCATTTCAATCGGGTTCTACGCTTCGTTTCCGCGACAATGAATTTTTGCAGCTAGTGACGGGCGCTGGTCGAGTTATAGGAAACTTAACGTAGCTAGGGTTAATCGAATAGTAGATTGTGGATCTTTATTCACTTATGGGGAATTTAAATAATTTTCAATGATCTATGGAACGCGTATAATTTATAGAAATATAGAGAATGTTTATAGCAAGGCGCGCGTTGTCAATATTTAGACGATGAGACGCGTTTCTGCCGATGCTTTAAACCCTTAGGTGTGTTTATAAATATATGAATTTGCTTAATAATCCGCAGTCTATTAATTGAATCGTTCGAAAGTCAAAACGAATTAACCCTCGTACTTAAGATAGCAATGCCGGAGTTGTTTTAATTCATCGTTAAACTTCGATATATAAATTCCTCATACTAAATTTCGAGTCTAAAATTCTTGGGTGCGGTGGTGGCTAAAAATTATCCAAAATTACAGGACGCAGGTTAAATTAATTTTTGAAACGCTCAACGCTAACAACGTAATCCAAATACTTATAAAAATGTGAAGCTAATCAGTTCGGTTTCTGACAGGCTCAATTATTACCCGAATATTAAAATAAACGCGAGAGTGTATAATTACCTTTCGAACTCACTCCATATTTTAAAAGGGAGCTAGACTATAACTGACAATCTTCGATACGAGAGTATTAATTACTCTCGTATTCTATTTGACGCGACCCACTTAAAATCAACTAGCGATCTATTAATGGATCGCGATCCATTCTTCTAGAAACCAGCGATTTAAGGGAGGGTGAAAATACGCGCGTCCTTTATTCAATTTCCGAGTTCCGAAATGGCGATTTATTTACAGGAAACGGATTCATGTTGAGTCCGAAAATCTTATCGGTAAATCCGGAGTCGATAAACGGTCCAGTTGCAGTGGCCGCGATCAAAAGATCGTCGACGACGTTTTCCACGTCGGAAGTGCCGATTATGCCAAAGAAGAAGCTGTCTTTGGCGGGCGTGAAAAATCCTGTAATATTCCCAAAAGTAGATTGCAACACGAATCTGTCGATTCCAAACGCGACGTTAATTAAAACGGTACCTACCTTAAAGATAATGGGAGTCAGCCAACTGTTGGCGGATAAAGAAGAAACGAAACAAATCTTCATCGTACAGAATCCGACGAAAAAGATGGAGAACCCCACCAGGCAAATCATTCAAATAAATCCGAATTACGAGATCGAGCAGAGCAGCACGTCGAAAAATAATTAATCGCGAGCTGCAACCGTTTGCAGAGTGAAAATAATTTTGCTCAATGATATAAAAGACAGCAGTTGGTGAAAATACTCGAGAAAGTAAAACGTTGTTAAAATTTATTTTGTTGCGAAGCAAACGAATAATGCGGCAAGCATTGCGCGCTCGTCTGTTTGAGAAATCTTTTGTTATTTATTTCTTCTAATAAAGTCTAAACTATTTTTTAATAACGCCTTTATTTCATTCACTCTTCCCATATACATTAATTCGTACAGGTATCGGGTTGCGGACTCCTTTATTCGATAATTTTACAAACGTTTGCGGTACATTTATTCAAGCCTTTCTCGCTGTTGAGTCCGGACGTGGTACAGGCATACCTGAAAATGCAAAACTATTAGTTTAAGTTCGATACACGGGCAACGGGATATCTTTGAAACTTAACGCTAAGTTTACGGAATCCGTCAACTCGACAAATGCTATTTTTAAGCGATTTATGTTGTCCTTCATTAATGCAACGAAACGAATAGCTACCCTAATTTAATATCCATTCTCCACGAATTCTGAAACAACTATTTTCCCAGCCACCCACCATTAAATTGTACAATCGTTGTCCGCAAATCTAGCATTAAACTCCACGAGTGTTCCAAGAGTAAATTCATATTTCAGTGTCTACGTTGAAGCGTCGTCTTCGCAAAATTACGAAACTCTTCTAAAGAAAAAGAATTCGATTGAATTTAGTAGAATCTCGTAGATCGCAGCAGGGTTAAATAAGAAAGATATCCCGAGTAAAATAATATGTGTAACTTTATTTAGGGGGTGAAGAAGCAAACCTCCACTCATATTCCACTGATTTAATTTAGTTAAGAAGACTATAAATTTGCATAAAGATTTACATTCCATACCTTATCCAAAATGGCAACGGATAAACTCTGTCTTTATTCGTCGACGTTCGATCCGTTTCATCGCTCCATCACCATTTGTGCCTTTACTTTGGTATCTCGTTTCGTCGGACGAAGTATTGCAATGATAACGCATAGAGAATCTATAAACTATTATATTTATTTTCTTAATTTTACACCACTTAAAACTGTCCGCAAGTTCAGCGCATCGTCACTTATATAGACACTAAAAGGGTTGAGACACGCGTTGAACTAATCGAAAAAATCGTTTCCCATCTAGTAAGAGTCCCGCAGCAGGCTTGCATTTGCGACGGCGAGTTGTGCCCAAGTCCCACGATGATTCTGTGACCCTCGGGCCCTTATCAGTTCTCCGTCCAGTCGTCTAACAATTCTACACCGGACAGGAGAATGATAAGGGGCTTTGGGCACGAAACGTTCCAGTTTAGACTTACGAAAAGCATCGTTTCGTCCCTTGGTATCCATCCACGAACGATTTCCTGTGGATTCACACAAACAGAAAAAAAAGAAGAAGAACACCGTTCTATCAATCCCTATGAGTATTGGATTCCCTTCGGCTACGCGTCGGTCTACTTCTGCCACTTTTTCTTTCCCTGCGCGGGCATGAATGACCGTATTGATAGAAAGAAGTAATTGACCGCGTCTGTTTCCGTGCTGAATGGCAAGCATTTTATCGCGTAATTTTATCTAATCGGCAGGAGAAATTTCTGTTTGTCACCCGATTACTTAAAATGTGCCCAGTTAATGCGCGTGTTATGCGAATATACGTTTCGGGGGACGCGTTTGCGAGACGAATCGAGGCGTAATACGCGATAAGCCCTACCTGGATGCCTTTTCTGCTCGAGGAAAGGAAGGCTGCCAGACGGTCGGTCGAAGAAAACAATGGGAACGATAGAGAGGAGCTCGATCGGAATATTGTTATTTTAAAGACGGGAATGTAGTTGAATAATTCGGTTCTTCCTTTTACCACATTTTCTAATACGCGCAATCGATCTGGTATTTTATCGGCGAGCCTCTTTCTCGACTAAACAGCGATATCGAGCGGGAAGCGCGTTGAAAAAGGTCTGGGGCTTTTTCGACAAACAAGATTCCGTCCCTTGAGTCACGGCAGTGAGTCACACGCGCGTCCAGAGAACACAACGGGCCGAGTGAAGAGATGTAACTGAATTTATCGGTTACTCGACAAATACCAACGGTTTTCCTATGCCGATAAGCCCGGGTTTGATAGCGCCGGGCCTCGTGGCTGAAGCACACTTCCTTCGAACTTCGTACAGTTGGAGCTAAGCAGAGGCTTATCGTTTTGTGGAAAAAGTTGCACGCAACGCGTAGGGATCCGTTCGTTGCATCTGGAGATGCGCATCGGGAATGCGTGCGGAGAGATAGGGCAGGAGGAAACGCAACGAGAGATCGCGAATCGGTAATAAGAGAAGAGATACAAAGTGCCTCGTTAACGCGACGCCTCGATAAACGTGGGCGTTGGATATCCTCGAAAGGAAGGTTGGAATCGAGTAACGCGTTCTCGGTAATCTTTTCGGGGGAACGAGGCTAATTACGCTTGAACAAATTTGACGGTAATAATTTGGCTACCAGGAAAGATGACTGACTAGCCAGCCAGTCGCTCGGCGATTAGGTTAGAATTCCCAAGGTGGTAAAAAAAAATCACTTGTAACTCTTTATAAAGTTGTGCGAATTAGCAGCCCTGCGTTTCTGAAGATTTTTTGACGATTTTGTGTAAATGCATAGGGCGTTAACGAAGATTTATTTTCCTTACTGTATGGACTTTTGCAAGCATTCTAAAGACAGCGGATATTTATGCTAATTTGTTGGCTTGTGAATAAAGAGAAACACACGAAAGTTCTTAGCGAACCAATGAAAAAGATAATAAGCAGCCCAAGGGATTAACCCCTTCCCTTACGGTGACGTAAAAGATTTTTTAACTTGACTATTTTATTATAGTGAACTAATTTTCGAGAATGTAACCATTTTACGTAAAATCTATTAACTCTAGACCTATGAAAATCGTTTTAGTTTTCACTATGACGCGCGTGGAAATATAAAGCAGAAATAGATAGTATTTTTTGGCGCGACAGCTGTGAATTAAATGGCAGGGGACGGGGTTAAAGTAGTGGCTAACGAATGGCATACGTTACACACACAGGCGATTCCAACTAGGCATATCGTTCTCGAAACCCTTACGCGTTTTCTGCTTCGAACCGGCAGACAGAAATAGATTGCGTCGCCCCTCGAGAGATCTCCCGACTTTTACACGGCCCTGAATCAAGCTCGTGGCTATTATACAACACGCACAATCTTCTAACCTTGGTCCACACTGGCTAGTTTCTTTCGTTTTCGATGCCCACAGGGTATCGCGATACGCGAGAATCGCGATCAATCTTCGTAAAACACTGTAACCGTGATCTCTTGATAATATTGCGCGTGTCACAAACCTCCGCACGCGCGCATCTCTTCGCGATCTTCTCCGTTTTACACAGATCCACATTAATCCAAATTGGATCTTCGGAGAAAGGAATCAGAGATATTTTCCTCAGCGACAAATAATTTGAAACGGTTTTGCTGGCTACAAAATTAGATAGCGCGTTGGGCTTTTTCGTTGGACACTTCCGGGAAGAGAAAGGTAAAGCGATTGCCCTTTATGGGGTTTCCAGCGATCAACGGCCTGTGGCTTAATTGGTATCGATCTCATCGACGTGGAATCGCACCAGCAGAGAGAAACAGAGTGCGGCAGTGAATTCAGAAATCAGTAGTCAGACGCGGACGCGAACGCGACCCACTTATCTACTTCACCGGGCTTCAATTTTCTCGCCGATTTCAACGAGTTTGTGTCACAACTCGCAACTATATCGCAAATGTTTTAACGTCGTTGCATTATGCTCTAAATTAATCTGAAATTCCCAAGGTTTCGGCAGACGAATCCCGCTTTACCAGCCAGATAACCGCGCGCGTTATCAATCATAACTGTGCGATATCTAACTTTCTAAGCCGCCACGATTACTAATTTAGAACTACATTCGAACACGAGCACCGAAAACTCTATATTACACGCACGCGATTTATAACTTTCCGCCGGCCAAGATATTCCCATAGGATATTCGTGAATTAACTTTAATATTTATGGAAGCAAAAATTCGCGGTTCCGAGAAAACAAACGCGCTTGCAAAAAGTTTTCTCGCAGCGTTAGGAAAACACACGTGGCTCGAGCACACGTGCTTTCGCGTTTCCGAAGTTCCCGAGACAATTTTTACGCGAAAAGAGTTTAGCTTTCTCGAAAGGAATACTTTAACGTCCCGCAATTGACGCTACATTTTCGAAACCCATCAATCTGACTTTGTCTATCTTTCGCGAAAGCCCCGTCGAATTTGGCGTTAAATAAACGCGTCCAATAATTGCGAAAGCAATGTAACTGAATAAAGTAAAAAGTTAGAGCTTCTCAGTTAGTTTGCGTTACATTGATTTGTATCACAAAAATGTGGGAACCTTTTTTTCTTCCGAATTAGAGCACCGTCGTAATCACCGGCACGAATATTCCGTGCACGAGTCTGCTAAATTCGAGCGGTCGATTCTCGACCAAATGGTTACAATGTATCGGAACAATGCAAGCAGCAGCGCAACATACCACTGTTTATCTTGCCCCGAGCTGCTGGTCGGTCCTCGAAACGAACCCGAGGGAATTTTACGGTCGACCGATTTCTTCGTTTGATCGTTCCTCCGACGCCCCGTTGTTTCCCGCCACTGTAATACGCTATTTCGTAAAATTCCCCAGCCAAAATCCTCTGTGATCGATCCCCGTTCATTTATCACCAAATTAATAAACCGTTTACCGTATCCGCGCGCTGTAAAAATGGACGCGAAAACGATTCGCTAACGATGACGAATCGGCGGCCGATTTATCATTCCCGAAAAATTCAACTCGAGCGGAATACACGCGCGCAAATTTCTTTCACTCGCAGCAACAGCAGACAAACGAATGTACGACGAACGAAATACTCTGGCGGAATCGTTGTCGCGAGTATCGGCAATCGCGTTGCACGCACAAACGAGTCGACGATAAGAGGATGCGCGCGCGCGTCCGCATCAGAGGATATCGGCGGAATGAAATAAACGGCGGGCAGGGAGAGAAGCGCGCGATTTTACGCTCCTGGCGAGAGACAATGTGCGGTCCGATAGCCTTGAGACACACGTCGGCTTCCTTTTATTTTTACATCTGACCCGCGACAACGAGAGCAGCCTCTCGCACCGTGTCTGCTGGCTACGAGCTAGCTATCCCCTCGCTTCGAACGCGCTCTGCTCTCCGAATGCCGCCGTCTCGGCAGGCGAACTACTATCCGGCACTGGTCACGAAAAACGTGCTCCCTCTTCGATGGCTTGCGCGCTACTGACACCGCCGCGCGAGTCGCCACGACAAATCTCATTTTCTCGACCGACCAACGGACGTGGCAGCGTATGTACACCGCCACGCAGTTATCGCACACAGCAGCGTGCAATCACGAACTTTCTAACCTCCTATCCCGTGTATGCAGAGACTGGTCTTTGACCGGTCACATGGCGCGAACCGGAGAGCGGCCGCGACCGATCGATCTGCGTCCAAAATACCCTGTGCTCTGCTCTCCCTCTCGCTCCCTAACTCTCCCCGTGTCGCTTGGCTGCTGCCTGGCTCGTGGTTCCCTTCGCGTCGCGTTTCCTCTCCGACCAAAAATCCTTCTACGCCTGTTCGCGCACGTTTCCCCACTGCAAACACACAACCGGAGCTAGCTGCTGCTGCTCGTCCAAGTCGAAAGCCACCACGTTTCTTTCGTCGCGAACGCGCACCACGCTGCGTGCGTGGTGAATTCTCGCTCTCGGGGGAGGGGAAACGAACGCACATACACGCGAGCAGAGGAGATCCGCTCTTTTCTCCCTTTCTGGCGGCGGTGCGTGGCAGAGCGAGAAAGTCGAACGCAGCAGCACAGAGAGAGCCAATCGTCGTGGACCCACGGAGTCGGATGCTGATGTAACGGAAGCGGGGATTGGTCGCTGCGTATTCTCGCCGCAATGCTCGTGAATCATCGAGAGATATCGATAGCCGAGCGAGGAGGAACACGCGTCACGAAATGTGTCTCGCGCACTACTGAGCCATTCGACGATCGGTTTCGGCTTCGGACGTTGCAGCCCGGTCACGCTCGTCGTCGCCGCGCGAGAGGGGAAGGAAGCGGAGGTGACCGTCTCTTTCTATCCCTCGATTCCTGTCTCTCTTCGGCACCCGCGTAGCGCCATCTTTGATTCCCCTCTCTTTCTGGATCCACGCCACTTCCTCTTTCTCTCTCGCGCGCGCACTCTCCGTCGCCGCCGCTGCCACCGCCGCGTACAGCTTCCCTCGCTCGCGTCCTCTGGTCCAACGTCTTTCTCGTTCGTCTCTTTTGCGCGCGCTTCTCTCGTTCGTTCGCTTCGAAAGATGTTTTAGAAGCCACCCCTTTGCTTCTTCGCGTCTCCCAGCCGCGCGTCGTCTTTTCGATTTTGACTATGGATTTTCCTGTGGCAACTTCCTGAATCTTCTTCGAGGGAGGAGAGACGCTCGATAAGAGAGGAATTTGAAGGAGAAACGGATGCTGCGGCAAACAGCACGTGTTTCGAATAGCACGGCTAGGGAAGGGAAGGGGAGAATTTACCGTGCTCTTCTTCCTCCTTCCTCCTCGATGTCGCGACTTAAAAGATTCGAGTCTATCAAATAAATTCCACGCGCGACGTGTGGCTTGAATGTAGCCAAAGCTTCGGAGTAGAGATGGGGGAAGGTTTCCGGAAGGACAAAGGACGAGGAACAGCGCCAAGAAGCTTGGAAAAGCGTGCGCTTTAAAACCGATTTCACCGGCTCTGCCCGATGACGTTTTCCGTGGCTACCGTAACTACCCCGCGTTCACGGTTTTAATTACGTATTTAGAGCGAAGCTGTCTCTCCCCTCCCCCCGATCATGTCCTTTCGAGCTAATTAAAAAGCGCCTCGAGTGTCTCTTAATTCCGGGGGTGGAAGCTCGCCAGGAGTCCGCTTTTCATCTTGGAGATCGCCGTCCCGGCAATAAAGGCTTGCCGCGCCGGCTTAAGCCTACAATTGATGACAAAAATCGCAGCCAAATACGCGACCGGCACAGAAGCAACGGCAGCTACGGCAAACAAGCGTGAGGAGAAAAAGCGAGCAGATAGAGGAGCTTCTTCTTCTTCTTCTACTTCTCTCTCTTTTTCTATTTTTAAATGACCCAGTGAAACGGATTCGAGGATCTCGGGCAAATTAGAGGGTAAATTAGAAATCGTTTGCAGGAGTGGAGGGTAGAAAAAGGAGGAGTCCTGCAGTCCAAGTGGCTAAGTACGGTGAAAAGCTAACCGAGAGGGTGGTAAGCAGATACTAACACCGGTCCGTGGAGCCAAGTGACTCGATATCGGGGAGTGTCTCGGCGTTAGCCCCGAATTAATTCCTCCAGGCGGCTGGGGGATTCTCCATTACCAGCGTGGAACGAGCAGCAGTAAAGTGTTCCGCCTTAAAAAGAATACCTGCACCTCCCGACTCGTCCCGAGTCCCGCAGTTCCGAGGAATTGCTTGCTTCTCGCCCAGCCACCCCTCTTCTCCACCCGCGACTTCTCTTTCGCCGTTCCATCCACCGCAGAACGAATTGTCTGAAAAATTTGTGGAAGAATGCCCCGCTCGTCTGGACGAGCATTAATTTGCACAATATTCCGTGTGCCTCTCGACGACAATTCTCGACGACGAACTGTCGAAGGCTGCAGCACACGGGAGCCACGGAAGGAGAACGTAAAAAAAAAAAAATCCCGATGACGCGGAGAGCTCGACCCCTCCCCTACAATTAATCGTTCCGCGATTTACCCGGAGAGACTTAAATTACTTTTGTCGAAGCTTTCTTCTTTAGCAAACTTCCGCCGTGGGCATTACGTTTGACTCGGGCGATTAAGCGCGGCGAAGCCCCGATGAAACTGGACCAAGTGAAAAGGAAATAAGATTCAATTAAACGAGACAGTTAATTGGACAATCTTCCTCCCCTGTTTGCAGGGGAAACCTTGGCGCTTCTCCCTCGCCTCGTCCGACATTTGCACCGGCTGATACATCGGTAATTACAGCCGTGCCAATTGCCACGTGCGCTCTTTCACCACCGATTGTCTTCTACTCGGAAAATCCACAGGCTCCGGCAAGGCTTCGTCGCGATCCACGGAGGTTAGACCCATAAACGAGCGTGCAGGAAGCGCGATGACGAACCCAACGTTTCTGAAAAAAGGTGTTTACCCTTGGGAGATTTCCCGAGACCGACCGCTGGGCATTTCCCGGCGATCCTTTCGCGGCAGGCGACGAAGCGCAGTCTCTCGTTGAGGAAGGAAATAACGCGGGCCGTGGGCACACGTGTTCGCACAAAGGCCGATTTCCAAGTAGACCGTGCGAGCGTTTCAGCGGACCCATAGCTGGCCTGACGCGTTCCATAAGTAGCGGACTAATTATATTCCATGGCCGGTGACCTTCGCTGTTCTCGGGCCAGCTGTTTTCTGGATCTGTAAACGAACGGCAAGCGACACTGGTTAATACCTCCCTCCCGTTCTCTATTCAACGGGCGCGTTGATCGAATAATTGAAAGAAAGAAACGACGACGCCGAGTTTCGCGTTTGTTACATTCAAACGGGAATTAAAAGCGGAGAGAAAGAGAGATATACACGCGGCGGGCGCACAACCGGAGTGCATTGAAAAAGAATATACCGGTTGGCTGATACGTCGCGTGTACGAGTGCTCGAACTGAAAGGACAGATCGACGACGCGAGCTTGCCAGCCACACGGTGTGCTGCTGCTGCTGCGCGCTTTGAGCCTTTTCGAGATGCGGATAATACTTTGCAAGCGATTCGAAACCGCGGCGATGACTGATGCGATTGAAAATTTGCAAGAGCACGCGTTGAATGGCGGCGTCGTCGCCGGGGACGAGAAGAATGGTGACTATGGAAGAGGAGGAACAAGGGGCGGGTTGGAAGCAGCGGCAGTGAAACATCGTGGACGAGATAAGGCCGGAATTTTCTGGGCGGATAATGTAAAAGCCCGGGCTACTCGGTGTTCGCTGTGTAATAATCGCGAATGGCAAGAGAACCGCTTTTAATCTTGCGCGCATAGGTTTCGAAAGACGGGGAGATGGAGGAGGAGGGAAAGCGAAAAAGTGGAGAGAGATCTATGACCGTCCAGAGATCGGTGTGAAGAGAACCACGCGAGGGTTGAAGAGAAGGGTAAAAAAAAAAAGGGAGAACAAACAATCGTTAACCGTATTTACATAATGTTTCGACGGATCGTGAATATCGCTGTTCCATGGCCGTGTTGCGCGCTGCTCATTTTAATTAACCTATTCTGCTTTTCATCCGCCAGCTGGAAATGTAATTATTTAACTTTCGGCGCATCTTCCATTCGCTTTCCCCCGCTGAATAATTGAAGCAACTTTTTTTCTCCGCGCGCGTTTAGCGCACCGCCCACTCTCTCTCTCTCTCTCTGTGTTTGCACCCTAGATTTCCACCACCCCTTACACCTCCACCGCGTCCTTTCGACGAAAATTCGCCTGGCCCGCAACTAATGGGAAATTGAGCCGAGAAACGCGCGCCAATTTCGCGTTAATTGCCACTATATTAATCCTTCTAGCATCGAACACACCTCCTTTCGCGGTCGACTACTCGTTTAATTGGGGTGAATTACAAATTGGGACATTCTTGAAAACCGCGCTCGGGAAGTTAGCCCGTCCCGGAACTTCGTTCACGGGAGAAAGAGGCGCGATAAGAAATTGAGCGAAGCCCCGAATAAATCAAAGACGCAGTTAAAGCGTTTCGAAACGGAAGAAAATAACCGAGGGAGGTTCATCCTAAGGGCGTGGTGAGATTCCAGTTGCCGCAGGAGGGTCAAGGTTAAACCTGGAGCCCCATATGCACACACCACGGGCTACCGTGTTTCACCCTGCCCCGTTTTTCTTTCTCCCCTTTCTCCGCCATCGTACCATAAGCTCACTCTCTCTCTCTCTCTCTTCTTTCCCCATTCTTTCTCGTTTCTGCCTGTCGTCCTTTTTTCTCGCTCTCCCATTGAACGTCTCTTCCTCCGGAGAGGAACGATCGGGCCTGTCGGAGCAGATAGGTAGCGGTATGTATCCCCTGTTCACCGACAGCACCCTCTATCCATCGTTTTCTATTTACGGCGCCCGATATGGTCAATCTCCGGGGACGTTGGCATGACCAGGCTACTTGGTCGATCGACACTGGCACACCGGTAATCTTTTTATTCGGCCCTCCGCTGGCCAGCTTCGAAGGGTGCTCGTGAAACGAAGATGACTGCGAAATGGCGGAGCAAGTTCCGAGCGAGCTCTAATTTCGAGTACAATGCTGGCCGAAAAGTTTGGCCACGCGTTCCACGCTCCAAGAAACGCGAAAGAGTTTAGGGGAGGAAGAATTATGGGAACGCGTCAATTTGGAAAAATCTTCGAGTCGTAATTCTTCGAAAGCGAAGAAGATTCCTTTTGGTATTAATTCGGGAACGGTATTAATATTAACGGGGACTTTTAACTTACGAAAAGGCAGCGGATGTTTACGCAAATATGGTCGCGTTAAATTCGTAGAAAAATATAGAAGCAAATACGCTAATAGTAAAGTAATTAAAGGGCGACACTAATTTCTATTAAGGCTCCGCACTTGTTCGAATCCGCTTAGAAAAGTATGGATACGCACGAACGTCCGCAATCTAGTTACAAAGTTCCTTCGACTTTCTCTATCTTTAGACGAAATTGGTTTTACCGGTTTGACGGGGGGACGGAAAATTCCGTGAATTATCCAAAGATACACGAGCTCACGTATGACGACAAATTCGATGTTCCCCCAAGTTTGCAAGATCAACAGAGTCCCATGGGTTGCGGGGATTTTGCGGGTAATGACGCGCAGATTCGGTCCCGCGATACCGCCACGCACTGATTACAGCAAGAACCGTGGAGAATAACGTGGATTTCCCAAGTCGATACGTTACTGCTTAACGAGGTGGTCGGTGTCGCCGAGGAAGATTCGAGAAATTCGGCTAAAAAGTGAAGAGACGTGCCCTCGGGAGTGGCTGCCGGAAGAAAAGGGGTCGAAGAAAGCAAGGGGCGGTGCTTTCGGACGGAAAGATATCGCCGTTCTATTAAATGCGTCTATAGTTAGCCGTGTTAAAGTGGATTTTGGTGGCAGTCTTATTTATAGGCGGACCTAGCCACCCTGAGGATAATTTTATGGGAGCGCGAGCGCGTTCGAATTATTTTATACAGCCCACTGACACCTTGCCGGCGCGATGCTATTTCGTAATGAAACGCGAACCCAGGTGGTATTTTCGAACGGCCTCGAGGTTCTACTAATTTTAATGTCCTCCGCGTTTAATCGCGATTATTACACCTCGCATTCCCACCCGATTGTTCTGTCCGTCAACCGAAACGCGAAATTAGACTTTACGCGTTGGACACGCGCCTCGGGGATGATTCATTCACGGCGAATGCGAAAGATGAAAGCTGCAAGTATTTGCACCGGTTTAAGTCGAATTCGTGTCACTAGGTTTCCAGATGCATCCCCGCCTCAGTTTACGAAAGCTTTGCGTCGTATCTTTCGCATCGCGTGTTAATTAGGCGATATATTGTCTTCTTCCCTTTTTCTCGATTATCGATTGCGTTTCTCTGTACTCGATTTTTGTACGCGAATAAATGAGTAAAGTAAAATTTGCATTTTCGTCATTGTCCGTCACCCCTATCGCTTTAACTATTGCACTCGAGTTTGCTTCTGTATTCGCACTAAACAGGCCTACGATTCGTTTACGTTAAACAAGTAAAATATCGACGAGTCAAACAGCGAGAGCAAAGCTGATTGAGAATGAAATATGAACGGCTAGCTGCGGCTGTTCCCTCGTTTCTGGACACGTTTACGTTCGTAATTATCGCCTCGCTACAGATGAATCATCCGTGCAATTCGTCAAAAGTAGAGCGACGGTCTACTCTGTTCATCGTGCATTTTGAATGTTTACTTTGGATGAGCACGGACGAAGACAATCTGTGCGCCTTTCACCGCGGATGAATCATTCGCGATGCACATGCAAAGTGTAAAGTCTAAATTCGCCTTAAGCGACACGAGCAACTAAATCTGCCTCAGCTGGCCGCAAATTGAAACGTCCGATCTATCTTGCTTGGCAATTAGGGCATCGCAAATTGCGGCCATTGTATCGCTTTGAATCTGGCCTTAACCCTGCCGAGCTTCTCGGCTCGGTTTCGCTCCAAAACCGTTTCTACTTTCCCAAACGATTTCCTACCTTTCGGACAAATATGCAAAAGCTCTTATTATATTGATAACATGTTTGTTCTTCGCGTGTCTTGCCTAGCAAATTTCGAAGGCCGCGTAGCATCGTAACGAATTAAATTTCTCAAACATGTCAACCCATTTCGAACTTCATTTCTTTGCTACGTAGACGCATTCAAATTCGATCTTTTCGCGTGTAACCGGCAGCGAGTAACAGAGTCGGTCAAAGTTGCGATCCCGTAATTGTTTTGAGCAGTGTAATTAGCGCACGCGAGAGCAGCAAGTTGACCATTTGCAGGCTAACGGCGGTGCACGCCCACTGGGTATTCCCTGTTGTCGTTCCAAGTATCGACCTGCGCTTAAATCGTTAAGGAAGCGTTCCTAATTTTAGAGCAGCCCGGGAAGCAAAACGGTCGTAGTAGTTGCGGGATTTTTCGAACGGTAGGAAAAGGTCGTGAATATATTTCGCCGCGGAAGGTTGCACGCGGTAAGTGCGCGCGTGTGAAACGCGACTACTCTTTGAGAGGAGAAGCCTAGGCGAACCGCGCCGCCTTTCGACACCGAGAAATTGAAATTATTGGCGCGGCCCGGCGCGCATTACCGACTCGTTAGCAAGATATCGCATTTGCGAGTCGGTCCACCCACTTTCCGCCCGGTTCCCACGACTTTTTTCCCCCGTCTCGATTCCGAGAGGCCGGGGTAGGTACTTTTGTACGGCTCCGGTTTTCAACCGCTCCGCCGGCGGAGCTGGAGGAACGGGGTGAAAAAGCGAGCCAGCGGATCGGGGAATTATGATTCATTAAGGACTAGATTCGGGACACGTTCGACGGCGTGTAATTTTCGATAGGAACGCATCCCGTTGAAACCGAGAGACGAGAAACGGGAGAGAACCTCGCTCGCGTCGGTTAATTATTATTGGTGGACTTTGAAATTCCTATTGAGAGATCGGGCTTTTTTTATCGGGCTGCTTTTCGCCCTGGCGGAGAACAGAGAACGATAAAGGGGCTCTCTCGATCGTGATTAATTCAGCCAACGCACGCACACACTCGCGCAGGCTTGTACTCGCGGACGGGGTTCGATCGAACTCAAAGATCGTTGCCAGCACAGCGCCGGCGAAATAGAGGAACTTCTGTGTAACAAATTTTCCGAAGCGTCGTCTCGTTGAATAAAACTCGTCGCTCTCCGTTATCGCTGACTTCGACGCTATCTCGATCGAACTTATCAAACCGCGAGAACGTGGCGTTACACTTATCGGCCGGGTTGAAAAGTTAGATAACGAATAAACGACGCTCGAGTACACTCCGTTTCACGGTCTTCCAATCGAACTTCTCCATACATATATCTCTTCCCGTTCCTCCGGCCATGATTTACAATTAGCCTGCGGACGTTTCCGCGTTTCTCGCCAATTCCAGCGAGCGCGAAAACCTACCGAACGGTTATGACACGCGCAAAGATGTGCAACAGCGGTTGCCAGCAAAAAGTATTCGCGCGTATCTCAATTTGCCAACGAGTCGATTTTTATTTTATCAGATTCTACTTGGTCGTAACCTATACTCGATTATTCTACAACGTTGTTGAAGTTCCAAGAATTCTACGCGAAATGAACTCTTCGGCCGGTATAAAGATGGAAGAAGCTCACTCACGGCGATCGATCAAACCGGCACAGACCCAATTAATTCAATTTGCTTTTGAATTTACGAGCAAGTGATTTTAAAAGCATTTAATAATAGAGCGGAACGAATGCACGTTGCAACCCAACGTATTCCAGCTGCGGAGCGACAAATTTGTATAGTAGTGCAAGTGTACCATTCAACGATAGAAAATGCGATATATTTGGAACCAACTGCGTGATACTTGAATGCAAAAATAAATGCAGCGACGCGCGAATACTTTTTGCAGCTCCTCTGCAAAAATGTACAAAATACGCGTTGCTCTATTTGGGGCCGAAGCAACCCCTAATTTGGGTTTCGTTTCCTTAACCCTTTCGCTACGGGCTTCTCTTAGAAATGAAAACATCCCGATGCGTGGATTGGTATAATTAAGCCTTTTAATCTACGGCCGATTTCGAATGCTCTACGCACAGCTTGCAGATTCGAATCTTTTCGAGCAAGAACCAATTTATCCGAAGCAACAAATACTTGCGTACAAAAATTTCGAATCACTGCAGGGATTAGCAAAAACAGTTCACGATTCAAAGGTTCAATTGCTGTTCGATATCGTACGTATGAGTAGTTAAACAGCGTATGGATGTTATAAAAAATATGGCCGCACGCGATTAGCAAACGATCGCCGAAATTCTGCAAGCTGTACGTCTTCCGCGGCGAGAGAGGATTAATTTTATATGCAAAATGATAAAGTTGCCCGAACATCCGCAGTCCATTTGTAATCGCGAAACGTATTAATTGTCTATTTACTCGACGCGCGCGTATTTGATGTTATTAATTGGAGCAGGAGAGCAGACAATTGGTAGCGAATTCGAACGATTCGTTGGAGCACTCGACGGGCGAGCGCCGATTAATGTTCGATCGATGCTTCTTTCCAATTAAACGTAACGTTCATTTGTGCGCGTTGACAAGTTCCTTCGTGTCGTCGAGTATTTGGGGACGAACGCGGACGGACGGCCAGACGAATTTCATATATTTATCAACAACGATCGCGTTACACGCGTCCCAAATCATTCGTTAATCATTATTCCGTTATCCACATTATCCCGCGTTTTCCGTCCTTTTTCTCCTTTGCATAATCCGCGCCTGCGAATAATCGCGCGTCGCGTTTTTATCGTCCAATCGTTCCTTTCATTGCTCGCAAATTGTGAAGCGCGAGAATCCCTGACGTTCGATTTGAATCCGAAAAATCTGATTCATTAGCGCTGCTTCGGTCGCCGGGCTTTCACGATCGCCGTGCAATTTCGCTGCATAGTTCGCGCACGTCACGCGAGAAGTATCGCGAGCAAGCAAATAGGGGAAACTCAAACAAGAAGGGGGGTACCGTACGCTACAACTTCTGTTTCACGCTTTCGCTTTTCTGCTACAAATGCGTCGCTATATTTAACCCTTTGCGAGCCAGGCGAATAAAAGTCGCGCCGCGAACCACGTAGGCTTAATTTTACCCTCAACTTTACGCGTTTGCAAACACGTACATAATTCGATACGAAACGAAAACGCCTCGATCCTAGGCTACGCGAAAACCCGGACCACCCGCCGCGTGTATTTCGAATGCTGCGACAGCTTTAAAATCGTTGGGGTTAGTTTAACTCCGTAAGGTTAACACACACGTCGAGTGCCACGCGCAATAGTTTAGAATACGCAAAGCGAAGCAAATATCGTCGACAAAGAAAATGTTGACAATATAGACAGCTAGATGATATTGCGAAACAAATCGTGCGCTATTTAGCAGCTAAACATTTTTACTAAAGCACGATATTTCATCTGAATTACATATTACGATGTGCCACAAATCTCCAAGCGTTGTTATGTATCGGTAATTTAGAAGATTAGTGCCTGTTGTATTAGACAAAATCTACTGACCGTACGTATGCGTCGTAGATATCGTTAGGCAGTTGGTGCGTATAGGTATACACGCTTTCCCCAGTCGAAGGGTTAAAGCCACCCTTAAAGAAACGGAACCTCAACAGGGACTACTTTCACCCGCTAAATTCCAGAATACGTATGGTCTATATATTGTCCATTTAATACGCTTTGCATCAAGTAGCATTTCATTCGATTAAATTCCCCATAAATGCGTAAAGATCCGTGGTCTAGTTACAAAATTCAGCGCCTCATTTTGTCAAGCTACTCCGTTTCGCAACACAACTTTGCTCTAGCCAGTTCGATGCGGAGAGCGGAGCTGTGGCGGGTCCGACAGATAAATTCGAACGGAAAAATTGTCAAATTCAAATGATGCTGGTTTAATCGGAGGTTTGGAAGGGATACAGGCCGGGGCATCGATCTTCGTATTTTCGTCGTTCCCAATTTGTCGGACGAATCGAGCCGTGTCCCCGTGTCTCGCGACGAAGGAGAGAGAGAGAGAGAGAGAGAGAGAGAGGTGACCCGGGAGGTTTGGAACGGCGGCGGATAAATCGATTTCTTCCGGAGCTGGTAGCCGGTGTGTCGTCTCCGTCAGCGGAGCGTTCCGCCATCCATCCATCCGTTGCCGCTCGCTTTTTCCTTTTCGTCGAGACGAATTAACGCTCGAGGCGGCTAGCCTCTTCTTCGGTCGAAACAACGTGCACGAGCCGGGGCACTCGGTTCGCTGCTGCGACAGCGAGCTCGGTAATTAGCATAATTCGCGAGGAGGTACGAAAATTGCCCCGGGATGGCTGGTCTCTCTCCTCTGGGCATCCTTCTCGCGGCGAGGTGAATCGCGCGCGCTCGCGGAACTCGCGGGAAAGCGAAGAATCGCTGGCGCGGTACGCGTGCCACGCCACTGCCACTGTGGACCCTTCAAAGTTCATCTGCCGACTCGAAAAAAAAGCTCCTCCGCTTCGCGTACAGAGACGGATGAAATTTCTCCTTGCCTTTTTCCCTTTTTCGAGAATCCTTTCGTTACAGGGGAGCGGTTCTCTTCTTTTTTTCACCGCCTAGCCGCGCCGAGTATCGCCGCTTTTCATAATTAAGTATAACCTTCTGCTCGCCCCCATAATCAAAGGAGCTCCTTCATTTCCCTCCTCTCGATCCTTCCTCTCCTGCCCGCGTGTCTCTTCGCGATACCCTCTTGCCTTCGTTCCGCGAATCAATCTTAACTCGTTCACCGTCGCGATGCAATTTAACGTGCTTCCACGTAGTACACGGTAACATTTAAAACTATCCACGAGTAAAGTGTTATATACTTGCTCGTATCAGAGATATAAAAGTGATAGGAAATAGTGGAATATAGTAAAAGATGCACCGCTGCAAGTTTATATAATTTTTGCGATAAATTGCCATCTGCTCGTTTTGGAGGGTTGGGGAGTTTTAGCGTTAACTCGTGTAAAATATTATGCTTCGATAGAAACGTTCAACCGTTGAATAGCGCCCTGTTTATTTCGCAATGCTATCTAGCTATCCGTGCCATCCAAAACTACTTGGTTGACGATATTCGTTTTACTTTAATCATATCCGAATAGCTTCGAAACATTGGTCACAAGAATGGAGATAAACTTCGCGTAATTCTAAGACTGAAATGTTGACTTTATCCCCGTCCAAGACATACGTGAAACGGCGACTAACTTAACCCTTTAAGGGGTTAACAAATTCCACGGAAGAAGAGAAGCGAATCGAATCGTCGCTTGTCCCGGGGACCATGAAATAATTCCTGGTAATTCCAACAAGATTTTAAGACTATCCTTTCGCCGTCCCGTTTCCTCGTTCGAGGAAGGTAATTGGAGGAAAAAGGAGGAATCAGGGATTCTTTGGAAGTTGGCGGTGAAACGCGAGGGAAAACTTTCGCCGCTAGTTGGTGGTGGTGATCGTAAAGAAAGGAGAAAAGAGAAAAGAGTAGGAGAGAAAAAAAGGAAGAAGGAAGGAAATTCGAAACGAAACCTTTCTCGGTCTCGAATGTTCGCGTTCCTCGGTTCCCACGAAAAAGTCTCGCGGCCACGATTGTTCCCCGAATCTCCATTTTCGCCGCGGCAAGGAGCAGGGAAATCCAAGAATGAATCCCTTTACCCTCGACCGCGGCTAAATCCAGGCCAACGTTCCCCTTTTATACAAAAGAGCCAGCGAACGGCTCTTTCGTTAACCAGCCAGCGAACCTACACACACATACACAGAGAGAGAGAGAGAGAGACATACAGCTCGACGAAGAAAGAAGATTCGACGGGAAGCCGTTTGGTTGACGGGGTCAGAGGTGACGCGGGTCTCCAGGAGAACGAGATGCTAATGAGCCGACCACTGCATTCGAATGCGACGTTATTATGTCGAACGATTCGTATAGCAAATGATGCTATCGCTTTTAATTCGATGCCGACTTTTCGAGTGACCGAAAATAATTTTACACCGGCCACCAAAGGGGTCTAGGAGGCTTCCTTTCCAGCTGATTAAAATCAGATTTCCACTGCAGCTAATTTGAATGACTATCGCCGGGCTCGAAAATTTATTGGTAGGATGTGGATCTCGACGCGTTTTGGGGAGATTTTGGTATTCAAAAGGGCGAAGAGAACTCGAATAGATCCTCGAGCGACTGGACACTTGTCGACTTTTTAATCGAATGTCTGTTGAATTTAATTTTTCAATAATATCTTAACTATTTCACTGTATTAGTACCTATAGGCGATCAACTTGCGTATTGCGTATTGCGCATTACTGCTGTTTTCCGTCGATTAATTTCGACGATTAAAAGCACTACTTACGTTTTAAGACACCGGGAATTATTTGCCAGTTAAGGGATAAAGGATTGAATTTAACAATTTAATGTTACTTTAATACTTAATATCTTGTCAATAAAATTCAATTCAATATTTCGACGACTTCTCTAAATTCTTTGATTAAAATCCACCGCTGTGAAGGGGTTCAAAAGCAGTACGATTTAATGCATTCTCTGACGTAAATCATTAGCGAACAGTGGCTTCGTTTCGTAACTGTAGCACAAATGTTTCTGTATACTAAATTTATCAAGCGTTCGATGAATTATGGACGGGAGCGTAAGTATGCGAAGGTATGGTTAGCTACGGTATAGCTAAAAGCATAGCTATAGCATAAGTATACTAGTATATATTTACAGTTTGCAACGGTGTACGAAATATCCAAATATCCATTGCACGTTGTAACATTTCGAATATCCTTTTATCTATTTCTATTTACAGATCCATGAATCTGCGTACATATTCACCGTCTATTTGTTACAATAAAACATCCAATTTAACCCTTCGAGTGTTAAGCAATTTTGCAAGATCGTCGCGATATTGAATTTATTTAAACTCGTATACCTGATCGACGTTTCGCCTTAATTATTTATCGTCCGAGAAGAGTCGAATATTCGCGACCTAGTTGTGCACCCGCCACAACAGTGAGATGGTTAATTAGCTTCGTTAGAGAGGCCGGCAAATATGGCTGGGAATAAAAATAATCGACGGTCTATCGCGCAAATTGTATTTTCAAGTGCTCGCTCGGTGTAATAGGCGAAAAGGCAGATAAGACGATGCAACGTTCGATGAGCAACGATGCCGGGCCGAGGGGGAAGTTGTTCGGCTCGGATTAACGAAAACTTTCGGCTACTCGTTTATTCGAAGGCTCGCCTCGGAGGATGTTTTTGTTTAAACTTTCTTCGCGGTGGTTCTTGCACCTGACCTGGTCCACGAGGAGCTCTGGTCTCGTCGCTAATTTCGACAGGAAGCCCCACGAGTATCCATTATGAAGTTTCAGACCGGGCAACTAACGACTGCCTCGTTTTTTCTTTGTTTCCAGGAAACACAACTTCTGAAATATCACGGCCCCCCTCCCCCCGAGCAACTCGTAACTGGCAATCTCCTTCGTATCGATATCTAACGATCGTTATCGTTATCGTATGGTAGTAGTCCGAACGATATTTCCTTGGCGTTGTTTCCAGGCAACGCCGGTGTTCGGTGTTTCGTCAGAAGGCGATAAGTCGCTCGGTCGCATCCATTTGTATATTCATTTTTTTCCGCGCCCGACGTAAGTGAAATGCTAATTCGAAATCTGAAATTATAATTCTCCCCGGATGCTAATACGCAGCTCTACCGGAGACGTTGAGCTTTCACGTTTTATTTCTTCCCTTTGAGACACGTCGCCTAGCGTCCTTCTTCCCTACCTTCTATAACTTTTCCAGGAAAATTCCCCGTTTCCCGCGTTTTCAAGCTTCGGATTGAAGTCCACATCTGATCGTAATTAGGATTTAATTGGCAACTCGATGAACTTGCGCTCTCTGGATACACGTAGAACGATTGCAGACATGTTTTATAAAGTCACGGAACTCGAAAACATGGAATCCTGAGGCTTGGAAATTCCATGGTTTGGAATTCGAAAACTTGGAAACCTAAGGCTTGGAGTTCGAAAACTTGGAAACTTAAGGCTTCCATATTTGGTTGCTTGGAATTCAAACGCTTGGCAGCTCGAAGGACTAGCGACTCAAAACCTTAAAAATTTCTAATGATTTACATTTAAGCTAAGTAAAATCCTAATGGCAACTAACCCGCGTTAAAAATAACGTAGAAGATTTCCTAGTATATTTTGCGATAAGATCTCTGTCGTTCGAATAATTATACGAGCGATACCGTGCGCACTCTAACGGCGTTATTAAGTGAATAAGTAAAAAGAATTCGGGGGCGTTAATTGGGTGGAAATTGGGATGGAGAGGGTGTAGAGTTTGAGGTGCTCGAGAGACGGAGATTCGCCGGCGAATCTCGAGACTTGGCATGCCGGGGCAAATTGTCGCGTGCACTGTTCGCGAACGCGAGAAGCACCACTTGCCAGTCGAAACTTTGTTTATTTGCTCGGCACTCGAGCGATGCCTCGATATTATTATGCAAGCTGTTTACCGTCGCATAGCTGGCTGGCGCCTAGCGTATTACGCCCCGGCATGTTACGCTTTTTTGTCCCTCCCGCCCCGCGGACAAATACTAAATTGTGATCGACGCGCGGATTTGAAACGTCTGGCGAGTACAGCGCGTGTTTCGATACGCTGGCCCGTTACGCAACGCAACGACAGGGGAAAATCAACGCGTGGGATGGGGTTAAAAACAAAAATAAACGCACAAAAGAGAGCCGCGAAACCGCGCGAAAAAACTGCGTCGGTGGAAAATTGGAGAGGCGTTTTTACAGTCGCGTGAAATATTAAAGTTTCGATGATTCGTTCAAGCATCGCCGGAGCTTCTAGTTCCGAAAAGCCCGAATTCGACCGCGGATTTTCCATTTTTTTTTTTTTTTATTTTATTTATTTCGGTTCGGTTTTGTTTTGTTCTATACCCCGTCTGTCGATATTAAAAAGGCTGTACGCGGCTGTGGTTCGGCAAGAATTTACCTTTACCGGGGCGAACTTGCCTCGCACACGCCGGACGATTATTATGTTTCCCAAGTAAACAGTGATATTAGCTTGTCGGCGCATGCAAATATTGCTTTCCACGGAAGAAATGAGATTTTACGCGGAACTTTTTTAAAAGCTCCGAAATTACCACGGAAAATTGAAACGGCGCGCGCCGCGCAATTTATGCGTCACCTTCGCGCCAAACTTCCTCCTTCTTCGCGAATACATCTTTTCGCGATTGAACTTTTTAGCCCGGCGAAAACCTCGCCTTGCCTCGCCTCACCTCCGCTGGCCGCTCCGCGAATCATCCGAGTAATAATGAGTGCCTTCGTGGAACACAATGCCGCTAATTGTTCCGAATCGCCAGGCTGTGGCCTTCTAGTCTTCGCGGCGAATCGAATCTATGGCCGAGGAGGCGACTTTCAAATTCAAATATAGTGCAACCTCGTTTATTTGAATACGTCGGGGGACAAGACAGTTCGCATAACCGAGCAGCTCCGTCGATTCCATCCTTCGAAACGTCGCGTCGCGTCGCGCATCTCTGCATTTCGTTTGCTATACGATCGCTAAGACGTTGCGTCAACTCCGCGTCCTCGCACTTCTTGCGCGCAATATTTCTTTGACGCGAGAACAGCTTACAAGTTCGCGAATAAGGTAACGATGGTAATAGAGGACCACTGGCATCCCTAACCCCGTGGATTACTTGTTACTAGACTGCGGATCTTTATGCAAACTCGTGTTCTTGTTAACAAAGTTAAAGAACTGGAATCTAAACGGAGAGTTGCTTCACCCTCAAAGTACGGTACTTTGTATTTTACGCTACGTTTATGATATGTTTAATTCGCAAGTTTGCATGCTTACCTATCGATAGGAAATACTAATAGAAAATACAAGATGCGTGTAAACAACGCGCAGGAACATATAAAATATTCAAAATATTCCGAAGCACGAGTTAAAATAATTAGAAGGTGAAGCAACCATCGATTTAGATTTCACTTCTTCAGCGCGATGCGTAAAAATGTGAATCCGTACAAAGGTTTGCACAGTCTAATAATAAGAAACTCGGCTGAAATATATTCGAGTTTTGCGCAGAAGTCTACGCGGCTGTATCTTGGCAACGCGTCGCGCGATAAATCTTCGATAAGGAAAAGAGTAGCGGTGAGTGTTACCCCTTTTTCACGGTGTTACAAAGCGACGAATAACGGCGAGAAGGCCACGTTTCCCTCATTGCAACGTTTTCTATTTATACGCAACACTTTATAATGTACAATATACACGGGTAATATAATTTAAAATACCGAGTTTAACGTTGCCCCGTGGGACAATTTACTCGAGTCCCCGTCGCATTTAAACCGCGAAAGGGTTGAAGAACATGCATTCGTATAATCGTAACAGCAGACCGCAACCTTCGAAACACTCCCCGCTTCTTCTTTCTTCGCACGGACACGCTATGAAATTTCTATCGCGTTAAGTTCGCGTATCGTTCGACTGTACTCCGATAAATATTTATAAGAGGGGCGGCCAAAACGTGGGGGCGTTTTAGAGAAGACTTTCCGTGGAATTGGAGTTGGCCGAGTGCACTCGACGCAATGGCGAGTGTTTCGTGGTCGCATAAGTTGCTCGTTCTACTTCATCGCCTCGGGCATTACGTATGCAAATAGTAGGTGACCAGACGTTCGCTCCTCTTGACCCTATCTTTGCCTTTTCCGGGGGATCGCGGCTCGTCCTTTGACCCGACGTCGAGCCCGCTGCTATTCGCGTTCGGTTCATTGGCTTGTTTAACCGATACAGACGCCTAATTAATTCTCGACCGGCTGACGATTTAAAAAAAAAAAAAAAAGGAACCTCGCGGGGGTGGAGTCGGCGCGGCAAATTGAAACTTCGATTCGCCGTTCGATAGAAACTCGCCTCTATGGATTTTCGCTTACGGTCGAAGGCGCGTTCGATCGGATCCGGGCGGGCGCAAATAAAAGAGCCGGTAAATAGGACATCGGCGTGTTTAATGGGTTAATAGGGTGACTTTCCTCCGGGGGCATTATCTGTTTCCGCTCGATTAAGGATTCAGCCGTGGTTCGCGCATGCAAATCCACTCGATTTCCGGTGGCCCTTTTTCCGTCCCACCGATCGCGATCCTCTTCGGGATCATCGCGACGCGATCTCGCGATAATTCTACGATACGTATCGGAATCGGGAGGAATTTTTCGGCGACGATTAACGGGGAGGGAGAGATTCGAGTGGCTAGGCGTGCCTTCTGGGAATGACTGTTTACGTAAGGCCGGTTTAATTAAAATTGATGGAGCACGCTGCTGCTGGTATTCAGCGAGGAGAGAGAACTTTGTTACACCGTCAGAGAAAGAGGGGGTGGTTCTTCGGTTCGTCGAGTCGCGCGTAATTCGCGTTGACGTTGCAGTTGACAGTCGGTACGGAGGAACGAGTCCGACGAGGGAGCAACACTGCAACCTGTGTATTATCCTCCAGCGAGCAGCTTCGCCAAGAATATCGGGGTGGAAGCGATCGGAAGCGCGGAGGGGATGCCCGCGCGCCGATCTTTCGACGAAAGAAACGCATAGGACGGCGAATGGAGGACAACGTTGCCGGTTTCGTCGCGGTCTAATAAAGGTTTTTGCTTTCTTGGCAGATTCGCGGCGGTGCTGGCGGCGGCGTTAAGCAAACGGAAGCTGAAACGACGGTTAATGGATTCAGGAACACTCCTCGGCTCCATTCGAGTATGCAAAGCGAGAGCGAGGGTAAACAGAAGCATTCTCCGGCGATAGCGCGACGATGAAAACCGGTGGTCGGCCTTAAACGATCAGACACACTTTGGCTAATCAGATTACGCCAACGCGTCTACCCTTCTCTCTCTCTCTCTCTCTCTTTTTTTTTCTCACTCTCTCCGTGTCTTCTACTTTCCTCCTTTTTTCTTCCGGAAAAGGGTGATGGAGGACTTTCGGTAATTACTTTGGAACTTGCTAACTTTGGAGTTCGAGGGGTTGATCTTGACCTGCGATATTTTGAAAGGCTCGATAATCTTGGATGCTCGAAGCACTCGAAAGCGGAGGACGGCAGAGGTAAGGAATAAAAGCGGGTCGACTGCGGACGGTACCGCGGGGATTCTTTCGCAAGGTGAGCGTAATTTTCTCGAAGGGCGATGTTTCGTTAAAGGTGTTCGTTAATCGATAAATTGCCAACGTTTCCACCAGCCGTAAAGAATTTAATCTGATCGAAGGGAGCTTGAAGGACGGCAGGCAGGGGTCGTCGAACGAGCGTACTCGCGCAACCGAGAACCGGTAAACGACGCCTTGGATCCGACGCAAGTCCGACCAACAGTTTTCTTTTCGCCCCCGCGAAACGTGATAAATTATCCGCCGCTTATGAGCCGGATCTTTAAGCTGACGCGGCGTTATTTCCAAACATCGATGCTTATTTCCCGGCCAGGGGGAGCGGTTGCAACAATCGCGTTTCCGTTTCCCTCATCGAAATCCGATAGCTATCTTCTTCCAAGGATACAATGGTCGCCGCCGAAAAGATGCATCTGCGGATCGATTCCCACGCTCCCTTTCTCATCTCTCATCTCTCATCTCTCATCTCGGATATGAAACGCGAAAAGCGACGACGAATTCGCAGCGCTCCGTGTGTGCGCGGCGCTCGCTCGCCGTTCGTTATCGCGACCCCTAATAAACTTTCTTCCCCGGCAGATCGAGTAGATAAGAGGCTGCAGCCGTTCCAACCGAGGGAAATCGTAGGAGAATTTCATCGCGACACAGCGGAAAATGGACTGCGAGGTAGTAAAATCGATAGGAAGGTTGCATCGAGCGATCGAGCTGCTCTGGTTGCCGGGAGGAGCACACGCACGTGTCGCTTCCCCAGTGGTTCTCTATTCGAGATTCGAGATTCGAGATTCGACATTCGAGATGAGAGAGTGAGAGAGAGAGGAAGAGAGAGAGCACGTCCAGCAGCCTCCGCACCGCGTATGACCCAGACGGTAGACGAGAGATAACAGGGAGAAAAGAGACGGAGAGTAGCTCGGCGGGGGAGGGTGGAACGCTTTCGATCGGACGGTCCGCTTCCGCTTTCGATTCATCGCGGGACTCGATGAATACGGGATGCGTACGCGAGAGAGCACGAGGCAATCTCGATGCTAAGGTCAATGTTTTTGGGACGGTCGGAGTGGCAAGGGCGAAGCTTGGCCAGGGGAACGAGAGAGAAAATAAAGAGAGCGACTTGGACAGAAAGGGAGAAAACGAGAGAGGCATGGACAGAATAGAGAGAGCGGTTGCTATGGCGACTATGCGACGGGAGACGGGAGGGGTTGGTACAAGGGGAGGCTGCGAGAGACGAGGAGAGACTGCTACGGAGAGAGGCGCGTTAACGTGTGACGGGAGAGAAAGAGAAGAGAAGAGAGGAGAAGAGAGGAGAGAAGGGAGAGAGAGAAAGACAGACTGGGAAAACTATTACTCTCCTCTCTGCCGGTCCTTTCTCTGTCTCTCCCTTTTCTTTCTCCCTTCGATGCGTTCACCCTGGCTCGTTTCGTCCTTCGTCAGTCATCGGGGCGGAGGGTTTGAAGCCGGAGTGATGTTAATTGCACTGCTACCGCCAGCAAGCAATATGTATTCGTGTACAGAGCGACGTGCCGTGCGAGAGGAGAGCATAGTCGGCTCGTAAACGGCCACGTTCAAGCAACCCCGTTCCTCTCTTGTTGCAAAGGGCGGAAAAGTAACGGCGCCGCATCCATGCGCGCACACGCCGCCCCAACACAGACGCGCGGAGGAGACGGATACGACGAACTCTGATAAAAGTGGGCTAACGTCGCGTCGTCGCCGCGCACCGCCACTATACTAGCTAGCTGTTTCGCGGACGACACCGCAAACGTGCGCGGCTGTGTACGTGTGCTATTTGCTCGCCTCGGTTCGTCGTGACGTTTGCGGCGTTCCACGGATTTCGTGTTTCGGATCGCGGCACGTTCCTTTGCTCCATCGCGTTGCCCGGAGTCAGCCCTTTGGTCGATAATGTCGTTCTTGCCCGCAAAACGCGTCGACGCTCGCGTCTCGTTTATTTGTTCGCTAAAGCTGCTCTCTCCGCCCGCGAGTGAGGAGGCACTGATAGCGCGCGCGGCAAAGGAAGACGGAAGAGTAATCCGAGCGACCATGATAAAAAATAAAACGCGCAAAGAGAGGAGGTGAAGTTACTTTTGCATCGCTCCACGAGATAGATTATCGTCGAAAGGGCTGGCTTTGAAGGAGACACGCGCATCGTTTCAGGGAACGCGGCTAACCCGTGATAATCTTTGCAATTAATAATGCGAGATTTCGCGGTGCGAAAGAGGTGACGGTAAAAGGAACGCGTTAATCGGTTAATTCGTGGAAAGCAGCGGGTGGTGTCCTGCGCCCGCTAGCCGCCCCTCCGCCGCCCCGGGGATAGATTGTTAATTTCGCGTGAATGTTTTAATTAACCCCGCTTACAAGATGCGACCGGTATTAATGACGCGGGAAAATAACGCCGGAACGAGGTTTCCGACAGAAGTGGGCTAACTTTACGACACTAATATTACGCTGCTGCCCTGCAGGGTGGAGCAGCGTGGAAAAAGTAATGGCCTCGCGGATACGACGAGGGTGGCTGCGAGTTTTAATAGACGGCCAGGGGAGTTTAATTGTGAAATTAAGGAAATCTGACAAACCTATCTTCCGACGAACATCGCCGACAAGAAACTTCCCAACTTTTCCCTCCTTTCGAGGCAAAAAAAAAGAAGAGGAGAGCATAAAAATCGCGCTAGAAAGAAAAAAGGGGAGAGAAAAATTCACCGATTCGCGTGGCGTTTTGAGAGAGGAATTTGCAGCGCGCGTGGAAATTTCGAGTGAGGTTTCACGCAATGCGGTAAATGTGCAACAAAGTTACCCGTAAACGCAACGCGTCCGCGTTGCACCGACCGTTCGAAACAATCAAGACGAGGCATTGTTTCCGGGTGCTGGTTTAACAGCAACGAAACCACTAATAAGCGCGTAAACACGCCCGCGCAGACGGCCGCAACGAAACGCGAGCACGCATCCGAAACGCGCCACTGGATGCTTTTAATTCGGCACGAATAATTTCCGGTGTTCGCGCGATTATCCATCCGCCTCCTTCTTCGCCGTTTAATATTCTCCGCTGGCCGCGATCTGCAACACGAGTGTCTGTCACGCGTTCCTCGGGAATTTCGTAACTTCCGCTCGGTGCTGGCTGACCTTAAAAGCGCGCTTAGGGTCCGAGGAATCGCATGCGACCCGATACAGGACGAGACAATTGCGCCCAATCTTTTCATTCGTTCCTAAATGAACGGTCGTGCCGGTGTGAAAGGCTGAACGAGCTACACACTGGACTAGAGAGTCGCGTGATACTCGGGGACCTTGACAATTTTATTTGCCGCCAACCGTGTTATGCTTCGTGCGATCTTTTAGCTCTCTCCGCGCTCCGACGACGCAACATTTAAATCGCGAGATTGCGCGTCCTCCCGTGAATGGATCTCGTAAGGTTTCGCCGGTGGAATGTTTGGCGATTCGCGGAAACGCGGATGCGATGCAATTTGCGACGCACGACGGCTGCGTCCATTGTGTCTATCTTTTGTCACCTGCTTAAAGTGGAACACTGCCCACGCGGCAAGACGCCACGCGCTTCTCGTCGCTCGAGAATATTAATGCATCCGTTTCATCTCGAGTATTCCACGCTCGCGGTTGCCACAGTTAAACAAGCGCATAGATTTTTCCAGCGTCTCTTTGCGAGCCTTCGAAGGCAAACTGCGATGGAGAAGAAAGTCGAGCAAAGCGGGATACCGCTTACAGTAAGTAGATTGCGGATTTTCAGGCATTTGTGGGGAATTTGGATACGCGAAAACGTAGAGGCGCAAGAGATGCGAGACTACGCGAGATACCCAAACTAAAATACATGGTACTTTGCTTGGAGGGTGAAGCAATCTTTCGCTTAAGCTTTAGTCCTTTAATTTAGTTAACAAAGACACGATACTTCTTTCTCGTTGTACACCAATGGAATAAACAACGAAATAAATAAAATAGCAGAAGCTATAGAACCGAAAACAGTGTTTTGCCAAGCTACCCCGTGTATCGTCAAACTTTCCCCTATCATTTGACACCTATTCCATTTTGCCCAAACCACGTCTACAAGTTTTGTTTCTATGCTAGCAAAGTACAACGCGCGTAACGTTTACAAGTAAATAGTGGCAATAAAATTTGTTCGATCATCGTATTACGGCGTTTCTGTTTCAATTAGACGGAAGTCGGCGCGCGTGTCTGAGTTCCGATAGCGCGTCGAAGGGGGAGGTTTCTCAAGTGTCGACGAGTGTGCAATTTTCCTCTTTCACCCCGTGTGCGATAAGTTTATCAGGAAAGATCTACATTACAAGGTGGAGCGGAGGCTGAAGGATCCGGGGCGCGCATTCACGGGAGCATTGCTAGCTAGCCAGCTAGCTAGCTGCTTCGGCAGCGGTGGCCGGAATAAAAGGAAAAGAAACAAAGAGGGAGAGGAAAAGCAGCTGCCGTTCGGTCTGTTCCTTTTGTAGATTACTCGCGTCGTATCAGACACGTAGGAAATAAGATGTCGAGCGGCTGGCGTGACGTCACCGGGGCCTTCTCACCCTCCCGCCGAGATCTCTTCCACTTTTCTACCTTTTACACCGTCGAGACCCTCGTGTGTTCGCTACCAGCCAACCCCCTACGGTCGTTAGAGGCAACCTCGTGCGAACCTACATATTCGTGGCCTTCCCTTCCGCTTCCGTGGACCGACGAGGGCCGAGAAAAACCGGAAGACTCGCTCTCTCCCTACGTATTATAAAAAAGAAAACGCCCGGAAGATACGGGGCGCTTGCCAAGTAACTACTAATTCTTTCCGATGCTTCGAGCCTTCGAGGTTCGCGTTGTTGGATGCTCTATCGATCGTTAACATCGACGAGCGTGTTTGTTCCGTTCCCAACCTTTGGCTACCGCAAACACGAGGCGGAACGCGAGATATACAACGATAATCTACACCATTAGATGATTATTCGAGTTGTCCGGGGATAGGGAGAAGCGGTTCGACTATTACGCGGGACAGAGAGGCGATTACACCGAGAGAGAAAGAGAGAAAGAGGGGGAAAAAACGAGAATAGAAGAAGAAGAAAAGAGGAAGGAGAAGGAGACGCAAAGAGGACGGAGGAAAGAAAAAGTCGGCCCCAACATGGCCGTCGAACGATAACGGCCCGCTGATAAGGGCCTACCCTCTCTTCGACGCTTTAATATCTCTCCCGCGCCTGCCTTTTTAATTATCTCTCCAGCGATAATGGGCGGCCTCCGCGGCTCGAGCTTTCGACGGATAAATGTGAAGAGGCGAAGAGAAGAGAAGAGACGAGAAGAGAAGAGAAGAGAAAGAGAGACGGTCGCAGGGGCGCGCTGTGGAAGGCGGAAGGCAAAGGAGGGCGAGATGAAGGGCGCAAGGAGAAGAAATTCTTCCGGGACACGATGCGCTGGCTGCGTGCTTCGCGACGCGTGCGAGGGAAAATGAAATTCGCGGATGCATCTGATAACTACTGCGACGCGGAGCTCGCCACCCCTTCCGCGTCTTTTCATCCCCCCAGCCGAGAGAGATCAAAGTTGCTTGGCAGAGTTCTAGTCGATGGCAAGAGAGATGATTATCGGGGAAACCGTAGTCCGAGTCCCCGGAGCCAATCTACCGGATAAAAATACGCGTCAAATCTAGTGGAATTTCTTCGTCGACGAGGGTTAATTCGATCGCGTCGCTGGTGTATCTGGATCCGGCGTGAAAATTGAAAGGCGGCCAAGGAAAAAAAAAAGAGCGGCGGCCTTCCGGCCGACAAAAATGACGAGCCGCGGCGTTACATCATCGGAACGATCTCTGGCTATCGGTGATTTACGATAAAGCCGGACACCGATAGCGCGCGCCGCAATTTTATCGCGTCGCCATACGTTTGGAAACATTCGATATCTGTCGCCCGTCAAGGAATCCCGGGGAAACCTTGCCCCGGAAAATTACTGTACCCGCTCGTCGTTCTCGTTCGCCTAACAATTACCGGCCTCGTAATTCACCGATCGCCAGCGCTGCTGCCTTCGCGATAAATTCTAGACCTGTCGTTCGCGACCGCGAGCGCGTACGTCGAAATTATGCCAAAGTTCGCAGGAGGCGAAGAGAAAGCGGCGAATAACGGAAATAAAAAAGCGTGGACCGCGATAGAGCGGAACGAGTCGCGTGTACGGCGAGTTCTAATAAATTTGGAAAACAATTTGGTTGCTAGCTGGCGAAGGGGAGGAGGCGGTGCAGCGGTGGTTCAGAGATGGGTGGGCGAAGAGGGGAAGAAGGTGAGAGAGAAAACAATTTCGGGGCGAAATTTCCATAAAGGCGAAGCGAAGGAAATCCGCGCCTGCAGTCACCGTTAATTTTTCATCAGACCTGCACTTAACTGCAGCTTAATTTCGTGTCTCGCGAGGATGATCGTGCCCCGTCGCATCGAGTTTCAGCTAAAAGGACAACGAAAGGGGTGGATGGAAGAACGTTCGTCTCCGGGCTTAAAAGGTGTCGAGGCGACTTTTCGCCAAAGACCCCCGGCTTTTCGAACCATTACTTTTTATTGGATCGTCCAGATCGATCCTTGCTTCCTTCCTTCGCCTCCCGCCACTCCCCGTGTTCTTCCTTCTCTCATCTTTATCTTGGCCCGATAAAGCGTTTCCTTCTGACCGTGTTCTCCCCCGCGCAACGTTCCTCGAACGCGGGAAATTCCCAGTAAGAAGGTGCTTCAGCGGTTTACTGCTGACGCGCCCGGGGAAAATGATCGAGACGACTGCGGGCTGTACGCACTCGGGTGTGCACGAAGCGTCGATGGACCCGCCGCGCGAAAAAGAGGAACGCCATTCGAGTTTGCACGGATTCCTTTCGGCGCGTCTGCGTCGCAAAAATTTGCCTGAAAATTGTCCCACCGTTCAGAGGACTTCGAGCACTATTTTACCGTTGGCGCGTTTGTTTCGCGACACGCGAACGTTAGAATGCGTTAGGCATCTGAATCACGGTTAACGCGAGCACGAAAGTTTGCCCGAGCAATCGTAAATGCGAACTGTCGGTAGGCTGGACAGCCGGGCGAATGTTCCTCGAGTCGAAAGCGTCGCGGCGTACCTTCGAGCCGGCAATATTACACGATAGGGGAGATACGCGGCTCGGACCGGTATGATCTGTCAATCAATCGCGGAGGAATCGCGAAAAAAAGTGAAAAGTGCATGTGACGCGACAGCCATGTTGCGATTTTTCCGCGCACGCCACGGGAGGCATTATTTCCAGCATCGGTTTTGTGCTTTCCGGCCATTGAACCACTCCACCTGCACCCCTTGCCCCGAGCCGCCCCCTCTCGGCGAGTCTCGCCCGGTGCTATGTTCCTCGTTTACTATTTTTCGAATCTCTCTCTGTCTCTGTCTCTCTCTCTCTCTCTCGTTGCCCAGCCCTTCGAAAAATTTCTTCGCAAAATGCTCGTCGAACGAGCCGCGTTAAACGTTTGGGAAACACGTGGCGGCGGCGGTGCATCCATTTCACTGTAGGTAGATTAAATTAAAAATGAATCGCGGTCGGTGTAAAACAGGGGATTAAGCGAATGCAAAGTAACCATATTGTAACGAGGAAACCAAACAAGCGCGAACCCTAGCCGACCGCAAGCCACGTAATGACACCACCGATAAAGACAAATCCTTCCTGCTTCGGAAACGACGAAGAGGCCGTCACGCGAAGGTCAACGTCTACTCCGGGACAATTATGAAAGAGGAAGAGGGTCGGCGGTGTTCTCTGCAAGAATCACGAAAGATAATCCGCTTAATTGTTCTTCGGTGTCCCCAACCCCTGTTCGCCCTTTGCCTCCAACGTTTCCTTCTTCCCCATCTTCGATCGGACGTGGGCGAGAGGCAAGAGACGCGAGACGCGAGGTGCGAGGAAAAACAGAAGAGGAGAGGCGCTCGAGGCAAAAGAAAAGCAAGCTGAGAAACATAGTCGAAGGCGCAATGGCGGAAATGGGCCATTAGTCTCGTGACGAGTATTCAACGCGACGGATTCTCGTCGCTCGGATGGAAATCCGGCCGAATGGGTGCACATCGACCCCGTTTGGCCCCTTTCTCCGCCCCTTCTTTCCCGGAGAAACAGCTCCTAGCCCGGTCGCAAACGACGGCTGCACGTTTACGATAGTATTTACGTTACTGGAGCGAGGCCAGGGTGGGGTTATGATAAATTTCCCGTGTACAAACTAATTTCGGCAAGCATAAACCCTCCCTCTGCGCCTACTCCAAGCCACTCCTCGCCAAGGTCTACCTACCTCCGGCCAACCTGCACCCTTCCCAACCTTTGATTCGCGAATTTAACCGCGGGTTAATTTTATATCGCGCCCAAACGTTTCGGGGCAAAGTTTCGCGCGAACGTGCCAAGAACACCGCCCGCCACCTTTTCTCCTATTTACGTTTTCAAGATAAATAACCACCGCCGAATAAAACTAAATTCCTCGCCACCGTCTGCCTCTGTTTCACCGTTTCTTTGCTCGGCGTTTCATTTCGTCCGACCCTCCCCCCGTTGCATTCTGCCATCGTCACCGCGTCTGTGTCTCTTTGTGGTTTTTCCTCCGGACCCCTGCACCCCTTCCGTTTCCGGTTGCTTCCCCGTCTGGGTCGCGTCACAGAGCCCAGGGTAAACCTGTACCCGAAATGGAAAACCGTTTCCAGGCTGCCAGCGTCGAGAGACGAGCGGCGAGCGGCGAGGCGGGGGAACGACGCCCGACGACAACACACAGCCAACGAGGAGTCGTTTTAAGATGGCAACCGCCTCAATTGCGCGAATTAACCTCTAACGAGAAATCTCGACCCCGGCGAAGAGCAGTGGAACAGCGTGGACCACGCGGAGCGTCCTACCCAGCTATTTTCTTAACGGAGTCTTCGTCACGGGGTGCCGGAGATCAAAGAATCGGGGATGTCTCTCGCGATCCCTCTGTCATTTTTAATTCCACGAGCAGAGATTTTTTTAGAAGGGCGTTGCGCCCTACCGCGAGCGCGACGAGAGGACGCGAAGGGTTGCAATTTCGACGCGTTACGCGATACGTTGGTTTCTTCGAAAATTACCGCGGCGCTTATCGTTGACAGCTTGCAATTCGCGATGGAAAACACAGCGGCGCGCAGTCGTGCCACGTCGCGGAATGTGATACAACCGATGACATAATAGCTCAAAAGGCAGTTGCACCGATAAGCCGCGAAAACGTATCGTTGTTCGCTTACGAGAGCGACTAAAATATACCGAACGATTTCTTTTATCGGTCACTAGTATCGTCTTACCGTGTAACGCGCGCCATCCGAATTCGACTCGAAAGTTTATCGAGCAACGCCAAACGTACCGCCGAATAATGGAGCAAACGTTTTGAAAACCACCGACCACTATCGGCGCGTGTCACTTCGTATGAGAAACTTCGATTAACCATCGCGGAATATCCGTCTGTGCGAATACGCGGCGGGCGAGCCCGATTTCCCAGGACGATCAACCGGCTGCGTACAATAATGTTTTACAACATCGCGGCCAGAGGCTCGGATCGCTCGGGTTAAACTGAGAGATAATTGTCCGCTATCAGCTGACCCTTGTCGTCCATCCAGTCCCCTTCCATCGTCTGCCGCTCCTCCGCCGTTTCTCTCTCGCTCTCTGTCGGTGTTCCGATGCAGCAACGAAGCTCGGCCAAGTTAAATGCATGTTTGCCAGTACAGCAGCGGCCGACAAAAGGCATTTTGTCGCGGGTGTCCGAGAGAGCGAGGCGATCGACGGCCAGGGACGAGCAGGTCTACGAGCGCTAATCGCGACGCGTGCAACTCGCCAGATACGTCTACTAATACCGCGTTAATAAGGATCATTATGTGGCCTATAATCTCGATCGCAACAGTACGCGTCGCTGATCGAATCGACGTTCTGGAAATCGCGATAGCGTTGCGCGTCCGCGCTCTCCATTTTCCTTTTCAACTCTTCGCTCGACCTGTGTTGTGCAGCGATCAATTATGGCGTTCTAAATACATACATTGGCATTTGAACCAAGAAATTGCAACCACGATCTTTAATACCGTTAACGGAAAATAGTCGCTAACGACGCTACTGTTGATAGCTGGAGAGAGGATTCGTAAAGTTCTTTAAAGAGCTGCCGATGGAAATGTAGCCCTTCCGGGCGAATCGGAAGCATCGGATCGCAGCGCGCGCGTCAGTAGCAGCGAAGGTATTAATTCGCATTCAGGGCAGGCTTGTCGGAAGCTTAATTGATGGCAAAAAAATTCAATCCGGGTAAGAATCCGATTCCTGGTGCAGCTGTCTATGCGCGTTGGTTGGCGAATTTTTGGGTTCGGTCGCCCTAATTATTGGCTGCCGCCTCTAATGAGCGCGCGTCATCGAAAGCAGCCCCAGAGGAGCGGTGAAAAAAACTAACGGGCATTGAAAAAAATCCGATTTTTCTCCAAGGTTTTGTAATGGACCAGAGCAGCGGCCCCTGGTGTGCTGGTAATTCGACGGTTTCCGCTTCAATTAATTCCGCGCGCGTTCCATCTCCTTTCCCCGGGCGATCTTTCGGTGAAAATCACTTCGCGGGATTTCGGAGCCGATAAAAAGAGAGCCCGGGATAGGGAGCTCCGTGCTTAGTCGTGGTCATAAATTTAACGCCAACGCGGCCGCTATCGTTTCCTCGTTTCTTTGGTTCGCGAATCGTGCCCGATCGACCGCCGCCTTTTTACGCCCGGCACCAACAGACGGATAAAAACGGCTCCCGATGTAAAGAGTTCTAAGTAAGTATCTATCTTCCGGCAGAAACGTGCGCAATTTTCCTACCGTCGATTCGATTGGTTCGGTCGAACGAAAAATCTGGCGTTGAAAGATCGCCCGAAACGTTACCGGCAAAGGGAACTCGCTTCTCGCTTCTCTCTTCTCGCAGAGGATTGAAAGTTGCAACTTTCGCGACGCGCAACCGTCTCTTTTTCCCGGTTGCTAATTGACTGAGAAGGTTTGCCGCACTCCAAGCCAACGGTAGAAGCTTCTGTTTCCTCCGTCGAAGCGGAGAGAAACGGATGAGAAAAAAGATTCCTTTGCAGTTTGTCGCCCTTTGCGTCCGTTTCGATTTGGAGCGCGGCGCTGTATCGGCCGTCATTGGAAATGTTAATGGATTGTTTCTCTCCAATTATATCCACGGTTTACGTCCGCGATGCTGGCGGAGGCGTGCTTAAAGAGGCGGATAATATAAAAGCCGGGCAACGAAGGAACGAGAGAGGAAGCGGAGTTACGTAGCGAAGAAAATTACGTTGATGGAAAACGCTTTGGGACTCCTCAAAGCGGAGTACATTCGAAAAATTAAAATCTTCCTGCGGATCTCTCGCAAACCTCGCGTTGTCGCAAAACGGCTAAAAAAATTGTTGTCATCCGTCGAGATCACCGAGCCGCTTCTAATCTAGAATTCATCTCGAATCTTTCGTATCCTAATTACGATTCCCCGGAATTTCCGCCCTCAAAGCAACCACCGCGATCCATAAATATTTATAAACAATTTTATCCAAGGAGGAGCGCGAACACGGGGGAGAGGGACGAAGGAGGGACGATATCATTAGCGTTTCACTAGTTCCACGGTCGGGCTTAAAAGGAAATCGTAACGACTCGCTGCAAGGGAACACTCGATCCACCGATTAATTCCCGGTTCTGGCTACAACGTCGCCGGGGCTAAATTGCCGTAGTCTCTCGCGGCGTCGTTTCTCGCGCTTCGCTCTACCCCCGCAGGCTGCAGAGAGCCGCGTCCCGAATATCGCGCGCGTACCTTTTTTTCGCCGGATTTCGCCGGAGGATATCGACAGGAAACGACGAACAGGAAACGGAGCGAGCGAAACGACGAGAGAAAGGAAAGGCTGTGAAAGGGAGTCGAAAAACGGGGGCGAAGGGTGCAACGACGAGCGGCGGTTCGGTGGGGGGATGCAAAATGAGCGCGGAAAGGATCGGTATAGGAGACGGTTGGCGGGTTGGTATTGGTGTTCGATGCGAGGAAAAGAGAGAACGACTGCTCCTCTTCGACTGTTTGCGTGTGTTGGCGGTGCGTCCGAGGGTGGTATTGTCTCAGTGATTATTTATGGCGAATTTTAAGCCCCTAAGTGTGGCTGCTGTAATAATTAACAAAAGGCATTATGCCACGAAGAACGAACACCGAGTTCCCCTCTCTCCGTTAGGCTAACGCGGCGGCGGCGGCGGCCCTATTTATGTATATATACGGCGGCGCGTAAAGGTGGCTGCTGTTCTCGTTGCGGGGTTCGTTGGTTCGTTCGCCAGCAGAGATAACACCTGGGACCCCGCCACTCGATTGCCCAGGGCTCATTTACTAATGAGTACGCCCCCGTAACGCGCACCAGAGTAATGCGACTTCTTTTTCGTTGCCATTTGCCGCCGTCGCCGCTGCGCGCACACCGAAACGCGTCGAACTGACGCTCGCGGATGTCTGCTAGTCTGTTAGGGGTGCGGATCGTTGGATCTCGCGAGCGCGGGGAGAAAAAAAACAGAAACGCGGCTGGCTGTTGCGTATGTAAGTACGTGTGCGCGAGTTGGTGCTCTCCTTTGGTCCGCGATTCGTCACCAAAGAAGAACGTAAGCCGGATGACTCGGTGCGGCCAACGGGCGGCCTATTCATCGGATGCCACTCGAGAGCAGAGACCCTTTTTTTTCTTTCGCGTAAGCTTCCTTGACAGCGAACAGACACGGACTGGCTGCTTCTCTAACCCCCGAGAGTCTCGCCGCGGAGAGACGGAAAGTCGTTACGAGGTCGTCGCTATGCCAGCGTTCGTAACTCTATCCGCGGTCTATGACCGTGTCAACGTTTTGGCAAACATTATGAAATACGCGCGAGCCAAAACGCTACGCCGCCGGCGATATACACGCATACCGTAGGGAGAGTCCGGTGAAAATACGCGTTACGCAATGCCATATAAAACGCGCTCACGGTTCCGTCAACGACGCGTTGCAGTAGTAACGAGATTAATACGTGCACCGTCGACCCGGTAATCCGTCAAATTGATTTTAATCGCAAGAACAACCGCCGAGCCACTCTCTTTCTCCGGTTGCGGAGCGCGCGCGTGTCGCGCGGCAACGAATCATTCGAAACGAAACTGCGTCTCGATTAAGGAAGACGCGTTTCTTTTCGTGCCATTACGCAATTCGTACCTTCCCTTCTTCGTGTCCGCGGGTCATAGGTCGCGGGCACCCGGCGCGGCTGCGATGTATAGGGAGTTAATGGTTGAAATTTAGAACGGTTTAAGTGGCATATGGTGGCATTTTAATTGACAGTCTGGTTAGGTCATCACGAGCTCTGGTATCGTCGTAACACATGGACGAGCGAGCGGACGCGAACGACCGGCCAGAGATATAGAGAAGGCTTAACACCACGTGGGGAACAAGTTTATGGGAACCGGAGCACGCCAGGGGCGTGTGTGCGTCCCTGCGATACGCGTCTCGCACGCCACGTTTCTCTTTTCTTTCCCTATCCCAGCGAGCGGCTAGCAGCGAGCAGCGAGCAGCGAACAGCGAACTGCCAACACCCGCCTCGCTTTCCGAACCCCGCTCCAACTTTTCAACCAAGCTGCCATTCCATTCCATTTTCGGAAGATTGCTTTTTTAATGTATGCATTAAAAATGCTTTGTCATGCATGCACCTCGGGGATGCCGGTCGTTTTATTAGGCGTTCAAAAGTATTGCGAAAGCTGCGCGTTTTGCATCCTCGATAGCTTGTTATTTTTCGATCAGCTCCCTCTTGTTTCTTCTAAACGACGCGCGCGGAGAGGCAAGGAGATCCCAAACCCGACGCGTATCGGTATCGCGGAGATCGATGAAGCAAAACGTGCGTAATTAAGACCAGACGGTAGACGCGAATTAACAAAGGCTCCAATTAAACGGACTTGCAAACGTGTACGATACCTTGCGGTCTAGCCTAAGTCCTATCCGGCTGGAATCAGCAATCAACGAGGAGGAATCCGGATGATCCGTCTACGCGAAGAAGCCTCTTCACTTTTCAATTCGGTCAATTACGGCTGGAGGACGGCGACGAGTCGCGGCTTATCTCGCGGCGCACTTGTATCAGTTTATCTCGTTTAACTCGCCACAAACTCCTCCAATTAGGAGGGCCGAGTCCCTGTTACACGATGGGATCCGAACTGTTGCGCGGACGTACGAGGACTGAATCGAATCACGGACCAGTTCCCCTTTGCGAGTGCCACCACCGACACCGAACGCAGCCGAGATGCTCCGAAACTTATCGAACGATATCACGGAGACATCCGAGCGATCTTCTCTCCTGGTGACGTCTCAGGACGTTCCGCTCCGAGCAGAGACGCGCGCGGATGCATTCGATTTCCCATCCCCCGAAAAAACCGTCTCGCTTTACCGACACGCACCGCGCCATTCTCCTCGCCTACCCTTCCCTTTTCTTCCCTTTTCTCTGCACACCGGAGTAGAGGGTGGTTGAACAATTTTTCGGTTCTCCGGTGAACGGTGAACGGTGAACGGTGAACGGTGAACGGTGAAGAGAGTCGGGAGTGGAAAAATTGTGATCTCGAATCGGGACTACCGCGATTCCATATTTCATATTTTGAATTGTTGCGGCGGCGTTTGTACGGCGGAGCCGCGAGATGGAAAAATTTCAATTCAATCGAGCCCGATTTAAATGAAATTCTTCCGATATCGAGTCGTTAGTCGTACGTGTGCGGAGCGAGGAATCGATACGCTTCGAATACATCCCGGAATCAGCAGTTTTTCATAATCTTCCATACGCGATCGACTTGCTATTTCAATGGCCTGCGTTGTTGTATTTCCTACGAGCTGCTCGTATTTGATCATCTCGAGGGTTGCAAAGGGGGATGGGAATCGAAAGCGTGGCCGATGCAGGCTGGAATCGTAGAACGGATGCGTGTCGGGCAGCAACTAATTATCCGTTTGACGAACGATCGCGCGGGCCGATAATAAATTCGGTGCTCCTCTTCCGTTCGAATAGGCTAAACTTTGTTTAGAGACGCTACGCAGCTGGCCGATGGCTCCGATCGCACGATCGGGAATTATTAATTTCGCTCACGCATCACGGCTGGCCTGCGAAGCACTGCTTACGATCGGAAACCTTCGATTCCCGTCACGCGAGCATCTCTCGTGTTTGTTTCCAATGTATACCGTGGCCGCAGGCGGCTTTACCCTAATGAACTCCAAGAAAACCACTCTTCCAGCACACTCTGGGGTATGTTAACCCCTTAACTGGCGGTTCGGAATTATATTCGGATCGCTAATTAACCGTCGAAACGTATATCACGATACGACGCGAGCACTTTAACCCCCTTGACATGCGAATCAAAAGGAATCCAATGTATCTTAAAAGTCCTTTCTAATTTGGCTCAACCGAACGTTAATGTAAGCTTAGAAATAAAATGGAATATTTGCATCGCGAAACGTTGATTAGGTATCACCCTGTAAAACCGTGCGATTTGTATACTTAAGTAAACTTGAATAAACTGTTGCTCGATTTTTACTTCTGATACACAGTTTAGAATATTTCGAGGTGTTACCAGATTTTTGTCAGACTTTTTCAGGGGCTTTTACCCACTCCAAAGCTCGCGGGTTTGATATGAACCCTGTTTACAGTACGAGGCGAATCAAAAAACGTTTACGATGCTATCGTTTCGGAGACGTGAACGTCTAACGTGGAACGCGATACAAACGACGCCTTCCAAGTATCGCTGCACGTCAAGGGGTTAAGGGTGCTTGATCCGCGATTATTCGACCCAATTTACAAAAACCCCCAACCCAAAACTAAATCGCTGAATCGTTGCACAATTTGGGACACGATAAGCTGCGAATAGGTTCCCTCTGCACCCTCGGGGGTTAATTACGTGCTGTACTTGGTACAAAATTTTGTAACGACTCTCCTAAACCTAGTTCGAGCTCGCTCGTAAAGAGACAGAGAGAGAGAGAGAGAGAGAAAGAGAACTTGACCCAGCGGAGTTCAACAATCAGCAGAGGGTTAAATCCGTCGACGAAATTCCATCGCGAAATCATGGGCCGACTGAGGGACTTAACGATTAGTGAGTCACAACGAGGCTGTGGACGACGAGGGAGAGACTGACTGGTCGTTGCGTGGCACGCTGGTCGATTCGTGTGCTCGTCCATACGCGTCTCTCGTAACTCCGAAGCCGGTAGGGTCAAACGGGGTCGTCGAGCAAGAAGAGCTCGTAGCAAATTCATTAGTCACCACAGAACGGGCGGTTCGTCGTTTCACGAGCAAGTTCTCTGTGGCAGCGGTGCCGAGGTACTGGTCTCGAAACCGGTCGAGCACTGTTTCTGGTCGAATCAAACGGAAACTCGTTCGGTTGGGGTTCGATGATGCGTTTGGGATTCTCGAGAGGGTTCTCTTTCCCCGCCGGCAGGCTTCTCCTACTTTATCGGTCACGGAGGCTGGTGCGAACGACTCGCGTCGACGGTGAAAAGAATTCCACGCAAAGAAACTTGGGCCATGGGCACGGGGTAGGGGGAAGAATTTGGCGCAAAAACGATGCAACGGTATAGGTCGGCGACAGGAAGCTGGGCTCGCTGGAAATCCCACAGCGCAAGGTAAAGGATGAAAGGGAAGCGGGGGGTAGTCGGAGTAGTGTGTTCCAGAAACCTCGTTCCGTTAAAAAAATACTTTCGCTAACGACCTAACCAGTCCGTCGAACGGAATTATCATTAACTCTGTGCGAACGGAGAAGGTGAACTGGATTATCAGCTTTTTGTCGCGAAAACGAGGAGGGGGAGGGGATGCGACGCTAATAGCTGCGTCTAATTACCAGAGGTGAATTTTCGTAAGCTCTCTCGGGTGGTGTCGAGGGAGAAAGGAATGTCGCGCGTCGTCGTGAGCCGTGTAACGCACAGCGGGGTCAGAGAAAGATTGGGAAGAAGAGAGAACGAGGCAAAAGGGAAGAGAGATGAGAGAAGAGAGGAGAGAAGCTGGTGGTGGCTGTACCGTGGCGCATATGGAACTTAGACCCCTGAATGCTTGTACCACGCTCTCAGAGAGACAGAGAAAGAATGAGACTCGCGCGGAAAGCTCGGCTCGGCTCGGCCTTTTGTGAAAGAGGGTCTTTTGTCGTCGCGACAAAGCCCGAAGAATATCCATCCTTCAAATGTGGAACAGCTGCCATCGAATGGCCCCGGCCGCCTTTTTTAGAGTCCCGTGCACACACCGCATGTACACGGTGCAATGTGTGTACAGGGCTTTAAACAAGAGAGAGAGAGAGAGAGACAGAGAGAGAGAGAGAGAAGGAGAGAGGAATAGACGGGTGCAGAGGGACGATCGTGGGACAGAGACGCGAAGAAAAGTGGATAAGAAGGAGAGAAACGGGCAGAGAAGAGGAGGCCGGGAAACACCGAGAAAAGGGCATAGAGAGAAAGTAAAAAAAAAAAAAGGAGAAGAAAAGGGAGGACAGGGTGGTGTGTAAGGGGACGGAAAGAAAGGGCAGAACAGTGTTTCCAAGTGGCGAGTTTCGCTCCTACTGGTTTGCCTTTGAAGCGACCTGTACCACGCGAGGAGCGAGGCTTTCTGCAAAGTCGAGAAGGACTCGATAGCAGGCGAGAGACGAGCCACGATCCGCCGCACGCTGGTTGAAAAACAACCAGCCACGCACGAGCAGATGAAAATGTCTACGGGGGCGCGCGGTAATGCGTTCCGAATGCACAACTGCGTGTGCGACGTTCCTACGCGGCCGCACCGCGAAATGGAATACGCGATAAAGCAATAACCGTGCGGTCGATTCGCCGCGAAGCCGCGACAGCAGCCCGGGGAGACGCACAGGGAGGAACGATTTCGGAGACCGCGGACATTAACGTTGCGACTGCATAATTCGCGCGTTGAGTTCGCACTCCGTTTGCCTTTCCTCGATGCGATTCTTAGCGCGACCAGCAGGGAGAGGAGGACGGTATCGATTCTAGCCGATTACAATTCGATTCGATTCGATTCAATTCGTCTCCCCCCGAAGCATTCTCCCATCGACGCCGTTGACGTTCGACCGAGGCGTAAATCAAGTGGCTAAAACCACCAGGGGATCGAAATAGAAAGTTATGTTACAGAGGCGAGATTTATAGGAGCGTAAGTTCTCTTTGATTTGAGGAAAATGCAGTTGGCACGAACCGTGTGGTCTGATCCGAGAATATCATTAAGCGAGCTCGGAGAGGGAGCGGGCATCCGAGCCGCGCATCCAGAGGAGAGACGGCTAACGAGACGCGCTCGTTGAAATGTATCAGCTTTACGATTTCGATGCAACGCCGTTTGCAACAAAGCTCCGCGCTACGGGCTTTATCCCCCGAAAATTCTCTTGCCGCCTGCGCAACCTTTGTCGCCGCTTGATGTACGCACGGATGTATAATAACGCGAGATATACTATGTTTACGCGCCGCGTGGCCGACGCCTGGCGTTTCGTCCTCCGCGGGCAAATATCAGCGCGGCCGCGATATAACTCCGCAATCCCGTTGCAACGCGATAAGATGCCGCGAAACTTTCCCCCGGACTCGGTGGAGTAATTAAAACGGGTCTTTGCTCGAGTTTACCGCGAACTACAATTAAAATAGGAGGGAGAGCGGGAAGGTGCGAAAAGGCGACGCGGAAAACGAACCAACCACCGCGTAGAATATATCCTTAACGAGGCAGCGGAAATAAGAGCATTCGAATAATGCGTGCAGCTCCCTAGTTCGCTGCCTCGAGACTCGAGTCTCGAGACTCGGAGGAGGGCTGCTGCATCGCTGAAATAGCGATTAGTCCCATGATTTGGCCGGCTAGCTTAGCTGCAGTTCGCAACAAAGTTGGAGGAAAAGAGGAGGGTAGAGATAGGTGGTCGGAGGTTGCGGGCAGACGTCGGAATCTGAGCAGTGGCGGCGGCGGGAAGTTCCGAAACGCCGGATGGAAATGCCTCGGTCGGATTAGCCCCTACTGGCCGATTGTTCGCCCCGGTGTCGGACGCCTAATGTGCACTGCACTCGTGCCACGAGGGGGATTTCCTGTCTGCGCGCGTTCCTCCGCGCTGCCACCTATATAATCCTGGCCCTGGCTCCCCCTGGCCTAGCAAAGCCTGCCCCTTCGGGATCGCCAAGCGTTACGGCCCTGCTGCACGTCCGAGAACGTGACCGTACAATTAACCGGTAGACTCGAATGGAATTAAGTTCGGAAAGTAGGATGCGTTTAATGGGGACCGATGATACGCACCCCTCCACGCCGCACCATTCTCTTTCTCCAGATGCCCGCGCCTTTTTTTTCCCCTCTTCATTCACGGACTCCGTTTTGTGCGCGTATTACGCTTTGTCCTTTGATTTATCAAACCCGCGACGCCTGCGGTAGGAGCACGTTTGTGTCGCGTCACGCGATAGCAGATGATAGCACGCGGAATTCGTTAAACGCGATCCTGCGTGCGAACCTTCCTTTGGCTTCCCTTGCTGACGAAACTTTACTCGGAAGCGAATCGTAATCGCGTTACGCTTTTCACGCAGCTGCGCGTGTTTTCGCGTGGAAACGAATTCGAACGATTTCTGTAGGTCGATCTCTCTGTCCTGTGCGACTTATAAATTCCATTGCAACGAAAACGATGGCGGTATCGAGCGAATAAAATCTGTCTGTGCCAAAGGTTTAAACGTTGCGCGTGTAATACTCTGCTGTCTGCCAACTAGATCGTAAGATTTATGTATCCTTTAAAGAAATAAATAAACAAGATTTTAAATACAAAGCAGCGAATTAATTTGTACACCCGATACCTTCAAATGTATCGGAGCTTGTCCTTTAAGTTTTTTTTTGCGGGGGATGGCGAATCCTTTCAGGAGAAGTAGTTCGGTCTAGAAACTTCTGGTTTACGGGACTCGGGGCGTTTTTGGCTCGACGAATTATCGAGGAAAACGTGAATGGTGTGACTCAAAGTGCTGGAACGCGAATGCGAGTGGAGCGAGCGGAGAAACGAGACGCGCAGCGGTCAGAGGAAACGACAAATTAACCGTGCCACCTCTCGTTATCGCGTTAATAATTTATCGTGTACACTGTAGGCTGGCGTGGAGAGGCGAGGGTAAAAGGAAGAGACGAGGAAGCAGTTCTCACGCGAAACGATCGAGACCGCGTCGATTCGTAAAAGATTACCCTTGTCTAATTTAGCCACATCTTCGGGAAAATTCCTTTCGAATGGCGTCGCATAGAATAGGTGGTCCTCGTCGTAAAGTTATACTCGTCGCTTTGTATCGCGATGTTATACGCGCGACGGTGGTCGGTGTGTCTACGTTTCCAGAGATCCACGAATTATCGCTGGGCGTCATCTTATTATGCGTCTTAGCGGAGACACCTCTGCGACCACTTGCCTCCGAGCAGCTCCAAAAGATTTCCCCGGTGAATGCTGCTCTCTCCCTGTCGCTCTGCTTCCGTCGTCGTTTCGCCACACAACCGTGCCATTATTATCCCATCATCGTACAAACACAGATTTCCGGAAATCAACGAGATGAAGACAGAGAGAGAGAGGCGGGGTAACGCGACGAGATGTGGGAGAAAATGGTTGAAATCGAGCTTTCACGGCGGCAGCGGAGTTCCTTCGAATGGAAGCGGTTCAATGGTTTGGCCCCGAAATTCTTTAGAAATGTCACAGGTTAAGGCGGCGTTCCACACGGCCGAATAATTTCCAAATACAATCAACGCGCCTCTAATTTCCAAACTGCCGGTCCAATAATTAAAGCATCGACTCCTCTGGCGGCAGACCAATCGCAATTAATTTCGCCGAGAAACCACCCCTTCTTGCTCTCGCGTTCCCTGCCCCTCCTCCTCCTCCTCTCCCAGATACCGCGAAAAATAGGAGAGGGGGGGAAAAGGAAAGAAAAAAAACTTTTCTTCGAGCGGCACGATTATGTGTAGGTCGAGTGTTTCGCCGAGCCTTGGAACACCGCGTCTGTGGAACACGGGCGCATTTATTGCCGCGTTATATCGCGGTTTATTATAGCAGCTTCGGAGGTGGCAGCTTTACGATAGCTTAGCCCGCAGCGGTTCTCAATGATCCGCGAATTGCATCGGCCTCTGCATGCATGCATCCACACGGGGCTCGGCGCGCGCGTATTAGTCGCGCATAAACGATCCATTATTATTCTATCGCAACGTAAATGCCGGCTTCTCGGTGAACGGCTGCGGTTTCCCTTCGAATGCGCCTGGCCAGGACACATTGTTGTATAAAGCACGGAGCTTTTTCCAAGGCACCGAAACGGCTTCGCGACAATGCGACATCTTTGAATGGGCCTTGAATGGCACCGCGACGCGGCCGGTAATGGGCGAACTTTTTAATCGGGCAACAGAGACAGGGGAATAGAGAGAGGGTGTAGGGGGGGGGGGGCGAGAAGCAGGAGGAGGAGACGTTTTTTTCAGCTTTCAATAAATCATAGGCGCACGTACGACTGTATTAAGGGCGGCGGTCGGTGAACGAAAGGGGTGGAAAGGAGGGTGCGAGGGTGGCTAGACGAAATCCCCCGGAGGCAGAGCTGGTTAAAATATCGACAAATTTCCGATGACTCCCTCTCTCCTCATCTCTTCCCTTTTTCTCACTCTCTTTCTCTCTTTCGGCTCCGCTCGAAAGAAATATCTCGCGGACTCGGCGCGAGCATATTTCTCATTTTTCAAAAGCGCTCGCTATTGACGGAGATTCACGGCGGAGATAATTTCACCGGCGTCGAGGATTTTGATTTAGTGCGAATCGCGGTTTCGCGCCCGCTTCCCTCGGCCGCGATATCCGCGCCAGCCGCGCGCGATTTATACGCCTTCTAATCTACGCGCGTTAACCCTTTTCGCGGCGGCCGACAATTTTTTCTTTTTCCCGCGTACGAGTTGAAAGAGAGATGCGAGCGCGTGGAACGGAGAGGCGCGGGTTTAATGGGAGGAACGGTGAAAATAGGAGAAGCGATACGGTGTGGAACGTGGATCGCGTGGGCGGCGAAGAGAACACGCGGAAGCACCGAATTAGGAAGGTTAGGAAGTCGCTTTGCGGCTGAATGTTTGGCATTCTAATGAGGAAGGCGGCGTTTAGACGCCTTATGGTTCGTTCGCGCAACGCGTACTGCGCGCGAGCTCGCGTGTTATCGCGGTGGTGTTGCGTGTCGCGTGTAGCCGTGAGGCGTGTGGGCGACACGCGTCGACGTGCAACACAACACACTGCGCGCCAACGTGAATCGCTTCGTCGAATTTCCGACTGCTAATTCGTCGCCCGATAATCCTCGAATCACCGGGATTTCGCCTCGTGTTTCGCGGCAAATTAGCAAGTTGTTGCATCTCCGGATCGCGTTCGTGTGTGCCCGCCTCGCCGCTCCGCGTCCCGTTTGACAAACAGCAGCCCCGCAAACGCTCACGCTCACGCTCGCGCTCGCGCTTCCGATTCCGCGAAACGATATTGGAATTCCCTATTAATCGTCGCGAAGTTCGAAGTTCGGGCTATTGAAAACGGTGCGCGCTCAAGGAAAGAGATAATTAACAAGGTGCAAAGGGAGGGAGAATTAATGGGAGGTTGGCGGGGGCAGTTGCGCGTCCTCTCTCGCAGAATAGAATTACCGACTCGATTTGGTCGCATGATTAACCCCGAGAGGGTCACGCTAACAAGTAGAGAAACCTCGAAGAGATCCGTTCCTCCGGCGCGCTCGATTACGTCGCCCGGCGATATTTCACGTCACTTCCGGTTGCACAGCCCCTCCAGCTGGAGAGGTTATGAGACTTTATTCGAAGGGAGGAGCAGAGGGAGCGGAGAGGCGCGCGAGAGAAAGAGAGGAGCCGGCAGACAGAGACGGAAACAAAGAGCCTTCGCTGGAGAATTAATTTCAATTGGATTACCGTGAATATTGTCAGCGCTTACGTCGAGGCGTCGCATTCCTCCCGGAGGCTGCGCGTCCCCACGCGCAAAGTCACGACTCTTTCATCTTATAACGAACTGCCGGCGAATGAGCAATTATCGTTAAATGCGAAGTAATGCTCTTAGAAGGCGTCCCTCCTCAACTTTTTTTCCACCGGCAATTCTTCCTCTCGAGTTCGCCGTTCCTTCGATTCTCGCAACCAACGCGAAAGCTCCGCGATAAAGTAGTGCAGGTGGTGGCCGGTTGCTCGCGCCACGAATGACCCGAATCAAACCAACCGTGGCCGCGCTTCGATTTATTCGAAAACGTTCTATGTGTGCCTCTGTTACGCGCTAAGTAATTTCGATAGAGAGTTTTAATTATTCGTCGACTTTGCCGGCCGCTCTGTCCTCGAGCACGTGCACGCGCGTATTTTCCCGGTCGAATGGCTCGAGCAAACAGGCAACTTTGCCGCGGTGTTTCGTCCGTTAACCAAATCCACCGCTGTTTGACTTTCGTTTCGTTTCGCGCGCGCACACACACACGGAGAGGTAGGTGGAAATTTTGATAATAGAGAGGAAAAAGAATCGCTGGATGACCTGAATTTTCCCGGGCATTCAACGAACCGCGATAAACGCGATTCGACTAGAAGTGGCGGCACGTAAAATCAAGATGGTACATCTTGCTGACGTTCCGATAGCATTCGATCGCGTTTCCTCGGTGGCAGCGGAGAGAGAAAAGAGAAGAAACGAGCAAAGGCTTCTTCTCGTTAGCCCGGCACAATATCCATCGGCCTCGAAAGTCCGGCAGCAGCCCCGGAGGCATCTCGACAATGAAGATGAATACAACTTTTCCCCGTCTCTTTTCTCACGTTTCAAAGGTAAAGGGCAAAAGTGACACGCTCCTCGATGCACACAGAGAAAAAGGGGGCGAAAAGGGGAAATGGAGGGAAGGGGAAGGAGGGCAGAAGGCCGATACAAGGCTCATTGTTGCCACGGCTGCGAGCCTATTGTACAGGAGTTTCGCCAAAGTTCGCCAATTTGCGTTTTCTTCTCGAATGCGACAAAGACGCGGTCGAAGGACGCCGCCACCAGATAATATTTCCACGCTCCACCCTTACCTTCTCCTTCCCCCTTCCCTCCTCCGCGATACTTTCTTCCCATTCGCGTTCCTTTTTTCCCCTCGCGCACACTTTCACCCGCGTTCGCCTATTCTTCGTTGGTCCTTTTCTCTTCGACGCGAACGAGGACGCAGCGGAGGATCCTTTTATACGGATCCGTCGTCGCGTAAGGGGGCGTTAAAAGGAAACTAAAGACGCTGGATGATAATAATAATCATCGCGCGTAATGACGATGATAAAGAGGACGATAATGGGCGACGCGGCATGGCAGGGAGCCACCGGAGAGAGAGAGAGAGAGAGTCAACCGGGAAACGCTATCGAGGGATGAGAAATTTCATCCTCGCGTCCTTCTTTTTAATTATTTCCATTCCACCCCTCCTTTCACTTCTTCCACGTTTCGCTTTCTTTCTTCCTTTCGAGGTTCGTCGCTCGAGTTTTCCTTCGACCTCGACGGGAATCTCTCGCGGACGCGAAACGAGACGCGTCAGCGTCACCCGTTGCTACAAGCTTCTCGCTTCTGCACACATTTTCCGCCCTTCGGAGTTCATTTTGTCATCCTGCGAGCTGCAAAGTCTAGGCTGGTCTGACCGTTTTAGCCTGTTTCGTTGGCAAACGAGACGACGACGCCGCGGGCTGAACGCGGAGCGCAACGCTGATGGAATCTGTCGCGAGCCGACGAAACAGCACCGAGGAGAGAAGAGAGCTGGGCCAGGTCTCTCTGAAAGACTGAACGGCAACGAAGGAGAGTAAAAAAGCCGGCATGCGGGGACGAAAAGGATGGAAGCAGAGGCAACGAGCTCGGAGAAGAGAGGCCGAGACACGAAGAAAGCGGTGTGCACGGTAGAAAGAGCCGGCAGAGTGCTCCTGGAGCCCCCGGCGATCCGAAAGTTTCACGGAAATGCGTCCTCGTGAGAGGATTTTCGACGCCTTCTAGCGGCAGTCGCGGCGAGTCGTCGAGATTCGCGCGCCAAAAGGGAGATTGAAAATTCGCTCGCGCACCTGCGAATTTTCTCGATGATCCGGCGAAGGAAATCTCGCCGTGTCCGCGAGGCGCACGCGCCGCTATTTGCTTCGCAGCGCGGCGTTTTATGCGATTTCCAAGCGAGTCGATAAACATCGCGATTCCAATCTCTCGAATAAGCAACCAGTTGACGCGCGCCAGTGGCAAGAGGCCGCGAACGAGAAGAAAAGGAAGGGAAGCAGCGATGTCGGCAGGAGGCGCATTTAAGATTCATAAAAGAACGCCAGTCGAAAATCGATCCCCGGCTGAGTGAATTTCCCCGGTAACCTTGTAAACTTCCCTTGTCGCGATCGTTTTCTTCGCGTTACGCCCCCCCGACCAGCCCTTTTAATCCCCGATCGACTGCCGTGAATCTATCCGGCGGAATTCGGCGAGAGAAAAAATGTAATAAATTTCGTATTCACCGATGCGAGAAGCGTGAAAAGGTGCAGGATCGACGCTGCGATGCCCCGTGGCCAACAGACGCCCGTGAATACTTCAGATCGTTTGAATACGTTCGAGCCAAGCTCGATCGAATTTCCTTTCCCCGGTGAGCTCGATCGAGAGCACAAAACTCCTCAGCGCTCGTTAATGTAAATTTTCGCGCCACGACAACCGATTCGAGTTACCCGCGCTCGTTTCCGGGTCGTTTCGCTTTTGAAGATTTTTAAAAGGGGGAACGGAGACGAAACGATGGAGAGACCGAAAGGGTTAGGAGAAATATCTCGAGAGGCTGGCAAACTCTGGGCGAAGCCGGTGACAATGCTCCCGCATACAAGTACGCTTGTTTGCGGTCCGACAGCAGCGCAGCGTCTTTGAGCTCAAAAGCGAAGAAACTGAATAAGACTCACTCGTTCGCAGCGCTGGATGAAGCTTCGAAGCCGTTCAAGTGTAAACGATGCCAGCGTTCGGTGATTACGTTGAGGAAGAAGCCTGGAGACGCAATTGCGACGCCATCCGGTGACTCTGATCGCACGTGGAATTTCTGAAACAGACAAAAAACTTGCAAGGTTATTCCACTGTATTTGAAAATAAACTTGGTTTAATTGTTTTGCTCGCTTGATTCAATTTTATCCCTGCCTCCGCACAGTAATATAAATTCGTCCTGCTTTCCTACGATCTTTTTTAAGTTTCACAGAAATCATCGATCGATGTAGCACGTACGTAATTGATTAAGCCAACAGTGGTCACAGAAACTAATTTACACGTCGCTGTACTTGTTTCCGCGTTGAAGCATTAATTAACTCGGTCTAAATATATTAACTTTCCTATCGTCTAATGCAGCTACAGAAATTTATCGCCCCGCAATTGAAACACAGAATCTAATGGAAAGTCGCCGCGTTAGCAACTCGAAAGCGCGTGTTCCGGATTTGCAAACAAGCGGTCTTAAACACGCTAATAAAGCGAGACGGTACGTACGTTAAAGCGCAATAATTCCTCGAGATAGCCGGGAAAGCGAAAACGCGCAAGCGGCACGCGTGTTTGAAAGCCGATGAGGGAAATCTTAGCGGGAGTTGATAGCCCGAACCTAACCCGAAGTTTGCCCTTTATAATGTTGCAGCGTGTCTCAAAGTGCAGGCAACAGTTTCCAGGCAGCACGTGTAACCGCATTGTTAAACTTCACGCTATCGCGTTCACCTTCCGCCTAGACTAACACGAATATTGCGCAGGACCAAAGTTAACGCGGATACCAAGAATGTCCCACCTCGAACTTTATTTCGAGGAACGCTGCGAAAAGTTGGCCGCAAAAGCAAACGAAACACGACGAACGCAGGGCTGCTCTAAATGTACAGGCGCACGATACGGTCGAGATTACCGCGGTCCTATTTTCCCGCGTCATTACTCGCGTATCGCGAAATCCTCTGCTAGATAAGAAGCCGTAGAAAAACGCGGAGTCGCGGTCACAGCGTACGTCAAGGTTCGGGGGGTTAGCCAATTCACAACGATGCGACCGGCCACTGGTTTCCAGTGTTTTCGTCCACAGGGATAAAGCGGCGTGATAGATCAGCCAGGGAATCCAGCGCGTCTGACTTCACTCGCCGGGACAGGATTCGGTGATACAGAAGCGACGCGAGATCGTTGCGCCGCGCGCAAGAAAAAGAAAAGAAAAGAAAAGAAGGAAATAAGGGGAAAAAAATTGAATCGTGCGAGATCGAATTGCGGAGCATGTCCCGTCGCATCTGTAATTGGTTTTCCGTTCCTCCGTACCTCGGTGCCTCTTTAAAGACTCACCCTCGATTGCTCAACGTCGCTGCGAGCCACCCTATATGTATTCTCGTCCGAATATCCCTCAAAGAACGCGTACAGGCGAACCTGACACACACGTACAATCGAGTACACAGATGGGCGAACACATGGATGGTCGCGCGCGTGTGCACGTGTGCACGGGCTCTCGGATCCCCCTCCTACGAGTACATCCATCTCTGCTATCCGGACAAAGCGAAGGAAGCCGTATGTGCATTGAACATTGATTTTAAACGCAAGCCGTGCTACAAGACTGCCGTAAAAAAGGCCTGAATCCGCCAGACTTGCAAGTTTCTGTTCCCGTTCTAATGGAAAACTGGAAGCGCGCCGGGCGCTCGCAGACACGATGGATTGATATGGAGAAGATCCGAGACGTCTATCGACTCGGCTCGGCTCGGCTCGGCTCAGCGACAAGTAGCTTCGCTAGACAATGGCGTAGTTACATCTACGCGCACGTCACACAAGCCTCCTCTCCCCGACCAGTCGATTCTGAAAGCAGTTCTCGTTCGCTCGCTTCCGCGAAACTCTTCGTTACGCGTCTTTCTTTTTTCTTTCCGCTCGCTGCACGACGGCCCGCGTGTGTCTCGCGTTCGAGAATAATGGTTACTTCCTGGTGAATACCGCTACCTACACCCCGTAACATCCACCAGCCAACGCTAGCCTGACTCCTCTGCATTCTTTCAAAAGCGCCACTTGCAATTGTTCGCTAGAATTCGCGCACGCTCCCGCTCTCTTCCTCTTTCGCCTTTCGCTTGGGAATTTTTAGCGGAATTAGTTTTTAACGCGAGAGGGTCGAGGGGAATTAGCGATTCGTCGAGGACGCGTTAGAAACCGGCAACCTCCGGAAACGCGTACGTCTCTCAGCCTTTTCGCGTTATCGTTCGGAATACGTAACGATGTTCGAGCGTTAATCTTGCCGGAGAGAAAAGGAACGCAACGAAGGTTGCTGAACGCGCGGCGATCCGCTGATACGTAAATTGTTAAGAGGCTTCTTATTCGGTATCAGTTACTAGTAGAACACGAGCGGTGAAAAATATATTTGCAGAGGTTGGGGGCAGGGGGGGGAGCAGAGAAATTTAATTGTGTATCGTGGAAGGAGATTACGGTTTTGGAACGGTTCCTTTTTGCAGCGGCTAGTATGTATATTATTCAACGAGACGGCAGCATTTGATGGCAAAGAACGCCGTCTGCCTTCTTCAGTTATTTAAAGGGTAAAAATATATCCTGCTCGGAACATTTCTCCAGACCTACATAATTTACCGGAGTTATTTTTCGAGGGCTACCAACGCCGCTCTGTACCAGCGGCGAACAAGATTTTTCCCTGACATATTTCGTTCAGGAACCACTAGAGAATGCCAGAGACGTTTATACGAGAGAACGAGGCCATTTATCAAACGAGAACGCGAATCCTCAAGTTTGCTCGCATCGACGAGCAAACCGCCACCACGTGCTTCTACCATCCAACTTTCGCTTAGCCCGCACAACTTTTTACCAAACAATTACACCTTTCTATCGCTCGCAGCAGCGTTTCGCGGCGGGTGACACGCGCGCCGCAAACGTCACCCGGTGCCTTCTTTGGTTATTTAAAGGGTCAGAAGCGAGCATCGACGCCCCTTTCGCCGTGTCACGTGCAGGATACGCCCCTGTACTCCCTGTGTACAGCCACGATTCAACCGAGCTATTTTACGGGCTGCGCCGACCATACCCAAAGTGCTTTATATCGGCTTCCGAAAATTTCCCACCGACAACTTCTCGCGTCGCTTATGAAAAATTGAGATCCCGTGACACCGTCTTTCCTTTTCCCGCTCGCTTCACAGCTCGTCCGTGGCGGTGGAAACCGGGTTGAAGCTCGTGAATCAGTAAAAGGAGTAAATTTGTTACGCGCGATATTTCTCGGCAGAAACGATCATTCTAAAAACCCGATACCACTTCCATCTTTTCTATTACTCCTCCCCTCCACCGTATCTCTATTCGCCGCTGCGAACTTTCCATTCCGGTTAATTTGAAGCGTCAGCGCCGCCGTCGAGTTCGTCCCGATAGCGTGGCCCAAGACAGTCGAGAAGACAGACAGCCGCCCGGTAGTACAAATATTTTGCAACGTTCAACTATATTCAATTTAACGTCGCGCGTGTCGCACAAACGACGACGACACCCCGTGTCTGCTTCCCCGGTTATTTAAGGGGTCAAAATATATGTAACGCAGCCAGGACTCTTTCGCCGCCACGTGCATACGCTACTGCGCGTAGATACGGCACTCCAAAGTTATTTCGCGGGGGGCTCCGGACCTACCGTCGTGCTCCCTATGTACATACAATTTCCCTATGTACGAGGACCACGTCCACGCGTATGCGTAACTCGTACGCTTGTGTGCGCTCGTTGCGCGTCTATGCGAGGGGAGAAGCACGCGAGAGAGAACGAGAGAGAACAGGAGACGGAGAAATATGCGACAGTGGCCGGAGAGATGAAGAGAGACGGCCTGAGAGAGAGAGAGAGAGGGAGGAGAGACGGAGAGTGGGAACGCGGTGCTACGTAGAAAGAGAAGCAGCGAAGGGATGGCCTGGAAGCAGGGGTGCGAAGGGGTACGAGCGTAATATCGGAACCCCAAACGGTAATCGATATCACATATATCTCTCCCGATGTATATTCAACCATCCTGCACGGTTTTCCGAAAGGAACCCCTTAATAAAACTACTTACGAAGGCCAGGACGTCTCGGTGATTCGCTCTCTTTCTACGTCTTCTTTCGCCCGCTCGTTCCTCGTCCGTTTCTAGCTTCGTATATTACAGCTGGCCTCCTAAGAGAGCCAAATGGTTCGGCTTTTACGACTGGAATACCGAGTCTACGCCCTTAGACGACTGGTGTGTGTGTGCGCGCGTTAAGCCTCGCCGGATATATTAAAACGCGTCTGAGCGCGACCCGTCTTATTCTCCTTTGGGACGCGACCGCGCGCCACGCCAGGCCGCGGCGATCGATTATATCGAGAAGAAAAACGAAGAAGAAACGCAAACGACCCGGGCGTGATGTGATCATTTGCTTGCTTCGATTAGCGTTTTACAGTCGCGGTGAACCGTGAACCGAGATTTCCCCGCTCGCCCGAATGCTTCTCGCCACGAATACACACTCGATCGGATGATTCCTCGATCCTATCCATTGTGATCGGTTAGCCGCGTGAACGCCAGTCGGCCACGTATTTGCATACGTTGCATTGTAATGCAACGGAAGCGTGAAAGAGGCTTGAAATTTTCAGAGGTCGAGATTCGCCAACGAGCAACGAGAGAGATTCCTGCTGCTGCTGCGAGGAAGAAACGTTAACGAGACGGCGATCGCGAGAGCCGAGGAAGAGGAAGAGAAGCGGAGCATGGAAAGAAGGAATGAATATGAAATTAATAGTATTCCGCCAAGCGCAGCCTGGCGCAACTCCATGCATTTATATGCACTCGCCGGAAAGCCTTTGCTTTTCCCCGTCTATCGTCTTTTCTCTCCGCGTTCACGTCCCTCTTCCCTTTCTTCCCAGTTTTCCCCTCGTCCCTTTCCTTTTTTCCCCTGTCTCTCCTCGTCCTCTTCTGTATTTTTGAGTGACTCCTCACGCGTCTTGTCGCGCAATTCCGTCGTGTCGTATCAGGCTCGCGACAATGGACAACGGCGCGGAGAAAGGTCGACTAAAAAGAGTCCCCGCGTCAAGATATTGTTCTTCCCGTTCTCCTCTCACGGCGAACCGTTTATACCCAGTCGTGTCGTGGAAATTGCCTCTCTCTCGCCGTTCGATATTATTGCATCGTCTATTTGATTCGATACGCTTTTTAAATTCAACGACACTTTGACGGATTTATCGACGTTCCAGCGCTGCACGCTGCTTACCGTCGCGCGTTCCTTTTGCCAACGCGAAAAAAGAAGGAGAAAAGGAAAAAAGAAAAAACACAGCGAACGAAAGGAGAAAAAAAAGAAATTATGCCATCTTTCTTTGCCCGCCCCATTTCCTTTACGAGACTTCGTTAAAACGACCGTGTGATCTTTTTAAAGCGTTCGAGCATCGATCAGCGGAGACAGCAGTATTTACACCGTCGACTGCTATCGATCCTGCACGCCAACTCTCTCTCCGTCTCAACCCTCTACGAATCTATTTTATTCTATCGTCGGTTCTCCGAACCCGGTATTATATCTGCTGATCTACGATTAACGCGACACCCTATTCGCGTGGATAGTAAAAATCCGTTACGGCGAAAACGCGCGACGGAGACGACGGATAGGCGCGACAGCGAGCTAATACTCCTAGAAAGGATTAGCTCGCGGGAGAGATCGCCGATAGAGGCAAGAGAGGGAGAGAGAGAGAGAGAGAGAGAGCAAGGCGTAATTCAAAAGTGACTGGCTCCGGGTAGTTCGGACCGCGTCCGAAATCTCTATTAAAGCAGCCCCCCGACTGCGAGCCGCAAGACACTATATGGTAATTAGCCGGAGAAACTTGCCAGGCGAATTGTAGCGGGTGCCAGGGCGAACTATGCCCGCATGCCCCTTGGGTACCAAATACCAGCACCGGGGAGGTGGGTTAGGTGGTGGCGACATTACTAAAATGTCAGAGAATGTCACCCATCTCATAATCTATGCCCCGCGTCCTCCTCCCGCGCCTCCGGCCTCTCTGCAACCGCTAACCTCGAGGTTCCACCGGCAGAGCACTCGGTTTAACCCTCCTCCTCGCGCAGCCTTGCCTCTACGGCCCCTCTGGAACTCACCCTTTCCATCCTCCAGCCCCAACCACCCCCGCAAACCACCTCTCTGCCACTGCTCTAACTCTGTCTCCGTCTATCTTTGCTCTGCTGCTGGCCCTGACTCCTCTCTCTCTCTGTCCCTCTCTCTCTTCTCAGTCAGTAGCTCCCGGTGCACCAGCAGTAGCAGCAGCAGTAGCAGCAGCAGCAGCAGCCGCATTCTCGCGAGAAATTAATTTGGCCCTATTAAAATGATCACTTCTGGATTTAAGTTACGATCTTCTCTCCTCCCGGTCTTTTCCATCCGCTGCTGGGCGAGTAGCGAGGCTCCCGGTGTCGTTCCAGCGTTCCATCAGGAGAATGGAGGGCCCCGAGTATATCCCTCTCGGCTTTCTCGGTGTCATTCATCGTGCCAACGGCTCCGTGACGTTTCAGGAGCACGATTGCCGCTGGCTCGAGGGTGGCTCTCGAGGTGGTGACGCTCTGTTATACGAGCTAGAAGCTCGCGCACCCGCGACACGAGAGGTTTTAGCTGCCGTATAAACGGAAGAGAGCGCATTCGTCGGCTGATGCGCGGATAAAGGTCGCCCCGGTATAAGCCCCAAAGTGTATAACCGCGAAACCGTCGCCTGTGTGAAATAAAGGATAATATATGGCGACTCCGTCCTCCCTGGATCATCCTCCTTTCCCTCCAGGTAATTGCGACCGAATACGATTGCTCCCGCGATCCTCTCGCAGGATAATCAAAGTGGGATTCTTTTCCGGCACAATGGGAACGCGTAAGTTCTCGCGCTTCGAACTTTGCTAACACCACTCGAGAATCATCGGCGATGAACGCGAGCCACGCGAAACTATTAGAGTGCGGATTTTTGGGCGCTCGTGGGAAATTTAGACGAGCGACATACGCGTAATATTCAGAAGCGTGTAAAATATTTGCGGTAAAGTAGACCGTATTATTCGATTTAATTTAATTCGATGTGATTCAGTATACGGACGAAGGCTCACTTGTGCTGGGTTGTAACTTATAGCGGCGAGCGTGTGAATAGGGAAATGCTCTTAAATTCAATCAATTATACAATTGTAGATTGCTTCTGTAATATACCATTTCGGTGCACTTGTTTTATAGATTAAAAATTACTCGATGACTGTAAATATAAATGTAGGTAAATTTCGCGTACTGATTTTCCCTATTCGTATGCTCGACACTGTTATACTTGTCCCGCTTCAAACCCCAAGAATTTTACGAAAGAGAAATCCTTCGGTTCTTAAAATGATCGAAGAAGATCGTGGATCAAAATCATGTGCAAATAATTGACTAACCCTTTGAGCGCTAACTAATTTACGAAGATCGGTTTAACTGCATAGATGACGAGTGCACGTGACTTCAAACATTACCTTTGTCACCTTATGAATTGTCGCAAAGTTTCTCAATTATTCCGAATTCATGCTTATTGCTTTAGAAGTCCCAAATTTATAAACCCTATGTATCGCACATACGCGGCCGTAGAATCGAAAGGGTTAAACTTACTTCTGAATTTACAAGTAAACGATTTTACGCGACGAATGCGTAAATATACTAGGAAGCGCGCGAGATAAATCACGCGTAGCCAAAGAGCGAAAGAAGTATCGGTCTAGGTTCCGGTTTTGTAAACGCGTTTGCAAAAGTATGAATTCGCGAGCGCGAAGAGTCTGGCGATGGTTGTTGGGAGCCGGGACGGAATAAATATTAAGAAGATCGAGAGAGTGGAAAGGGAGGAGGCATTAATGGACGAAAAATGTACAGCAGTTTCAACGGTGTGGCCAGACTGGCGGCGTGCGGCGAGATTAAAAATTGTTCAACACCTCGGCTGTTAATTTCTAACGCGACGCGGGATTTATAAATTACCCCCGGCATCGATATGTACTCGCTCGCGTGCTCCACGAGTCACCGCCCCGAGGGATGCTTGCGCAGCTGCTATATGTATAGTGGCTGAATAAGTAATAAAATATGTCGTCCACGCTCCTAGGATGCTGAGCGTGACCACGCGTAATATTACGCGGCCGGCACGGTTTCCCCGTTGACGGGAAAACAATTTCCTTTAGCGCTTTAGAAAATGGACAAGCGAGAACGCCAACCGGAATAAACGTGCCGCTTCTGCGAATACAGATTAAATTTCCACCTACGAAAATCGCGTCGCTTAACTCCTCTTATCTACCGCCGCTATTACGCTAATACACTTCCCAATGCTCCTACTCCCATTTGATACCTCGAATTTCTCGTTCAAACAAATGCAATCGAAACGTTCATACGTTTGGCAGTATTTTTACTTTCGATTCCGTCATCCGAATAAATACGATCTAAACGTTGATACGCTTGGCATGTAGTATTCTTCGAATCGATACTTCGGGCTTGTCATTTAAACAAATACAATCTAGCGAATAGAAACGCGTATGGTGTATACGCGAAAACAGTGCAACGATAGATAACGAATTTCACGGCGGAAGAATTCTCTCCTTGGGGATACGATAGCAATTTAAAGATAACCCGCTTCCTATCGAAGATGTTTATAGGAACGATTAGAGGGTAATTTTTACGCATATTTAAAACTTTGCAACGGTTTTCGAGCAAGTGGAATCACGATGGAAATTTGTTTCATCCCCTAAAAATTACTACGTCTACCGTGCCTTGAAAAATTGACGTGTTTGCGCGTTACGGGCATTCTGCAATTTCCTATAAATGGATAAAAATCCGCAGCCTGGTAATGGCTTAATGAACGTGCACCCCTCTTTAAAAGACGTACATCAGTCATACGTTTAACAATGGCGTACTTATCTTGAACCGTTTCTCAACCCCCTGTAATGTGACTCGCACGCGATGCACTCGTGTTGCTGTGTTTCAACAATTTTCGTTCGCTTGCTTCCCACTCTGCCATTTAATTCTACAGCTGCATATCGCTGCACCGATACAAATTAATCTATTCATAGCAATCGTTAACTCACCCCCCTTTTTATATGTAACTTGAGAATTCCTAACCGGTAATACAAATTTTGTTCTCCAAAATAACTCGAACTCTGCAACAAATAACTTTTTCTTTCCACGCGAATAATCGAGCCCCAATTTCCAACGCGAAAGTTTCCAAATAAAACCGAAAACTGCTGCGATATTTAGAGCATCGCAACTTTTACGGCCACTGCTGTACCTTTTATTCCGCCAGCCCGAATTGCGTGGCAGAGGAACGCATCGAAACGAAAGACGTATCCGATTGCACGTCTGTAATTGTGCTTTGGGTTACGAGATTACGAGATTACGAGCGTACGGCGAGCGTTGGCCCCGGGGGTAGTTGGTATTTTATTCGGAAAGGTGTGGAGGACCGCTTGCGAGTCCATTTGATCAGAAAAATGTTGGCCGGTCGCGATAATAGCAGGTTCGAATTTCTGTTATCCGCGCGTGCGATCGTGGTATCAGGCGAGGACAGTAATTGGCTGGGAGCTAGCGTGCAGCGCGGAGGCGGGGCGCCGCGTTATGCTTTCTAATATTTGCACACTTTGATTGGAGTTTGCCCAGACGCCCCTCAAATTAATTGCACACTTTTTCGCGTGCCCCGCATTCGACGCAGTCGCGTTCCACTAACGTAAAAACGACGAATCCTCGATTAATCGTGAACGCTTTTAACGTTTCCCTAACGCCTATCCGATGCACGCGTATTAAAGTTCGCGGCCGCGATAATCGAACGGGCGATAAATTCTTCACCGGACGATGCAATTTACGGGAAAGAACAGAGTCGCCTTCGGATGGATTTCGCGCAACGGGAGAGTCCCATTATTCCGTTCGCCGGGGTTCTTTGCCGTTTCTGTCGGGGAGAAAGACAGCGAAATGGATTCGATGCGTCCGAGGCCCTGCCAGCAGCGCTTCGTCTAATTTCCCGGTAACGAACGAATTTCCCGTAGCCAATTACACCTATCGCATCGGGGAACAGAGAAAACCATCGACGGCCAGAGGAGGAGGAGGAGGGGAGGAGAAAAAAAAACAGCACTTTTATCCGTTATTCAATAAACACGATGCTCCTTCAAAGGTATCTTTTCAATTATCAATGCCAATGGAGGCAAGATAGCGGAAAGAGGCAAGGATTCCCGTACCGCCATCGAGAATCGCTTTTGATCAGCGGAAAAGCATCGCTGATCCGATCCGAATAATTAAATCTGCAACGCGGATCGTTAGTAGCCCATCGAACGTAGTAACCGAGGTTGGATATTCCGCGATCCCGCGCCACTGTGCTCATTAACATGCCAACATCCAACGAAATCCCATCAAAGACGACGCAGCAGTCGGTTCCAGGCTGCGTTGTGTCCCGCTTTTTGCCCCGATTTCTTCCCTTCGCTTCGCCGGCGAACAAACCCGGGGACGCGACGCGAAACGCGTGGCCAGGACGCGCGGGGAAAACGTTAACCGAGGTCGCGTAACGCGACTCGCCTCGCGAGACCAAGCCGCGAATCGAATTAATTAAAATCTGCCGGTGCGTCAAACCGAGCCGCCGCCTTCTCGCCGCGAGAGACATTCTCTTTCCGCGAGATTTCGACGGTAATAATCGCTAATTACGCGGTATCGACGTCTCGCTAATTAACTCCGAAGCCTGGCCTTTAATTAACCGCGCGTGCCTCGTCAGGCTCGGCCGCGGAAACGGAAACCTTCTCTCGGCGAGACGTCGCCTCTGGTTCGCGAAACGGGTCCCCGCCGCCAGCCGGGGCTGAAAATCTGCAAACTTGCCCATGCCGCGCGACAAATAGAATTTTGCAATTTTCGTCAACGGAACTTTCAACCGTCGCTATCGACCCTTTTCACAACGGAGCTGCTTCCTTTTCCTCTTGCGTGAATTTAGAAGATTTGTGCAGTTCAACAGAACTGATACATAACTCCAATAATTTAATCTAACACGATGTAACTTAAAACACGATGAGTGACGTCGCGTCGGCGTAATTATGAATATTTCCACTTGTCGTTCTGCTATATTATCTGTTCGACTCCTCGCGTTCTTACGCGCGCAGGATCAATTTCGTGGATATACGAGTGAACGAATAATGAAGTAAATTAACCGGATGAATTACTGAAGAAACTTCGGAAATATCGGAGTGGATTAAAAAGTTGCGGCAGACTTCGGAAAATCAGGCGGGAAACGCGAGGGGTTAACACGGCCGGCAAGATTGTCCTTAATCAAGCGAAACGAGGCCACGGCAATTGGAAATACGTGTTAACGAGACGCTTCCATTAGCGGGAGCTGCGACGCGTATTAAAATAACCTGCAGCTATAAGTCAATATTAATTAATAAGCGCGGGCTCGCGTTCGTCGTCTCCGGAGGCTCGACGCGCGGCTGGATATTAACCCTTCTTCGGATTTGCAACTTCGTGCGCCGCGTTTCGCTCCTCTTTTTAGCTCCGTCGCCTAGTTAACAAGTGCAAACTACTGTAATTGCGGTGGCAGCATTCAAAATCTGACGAGATAATACGGGATTACGCAGATCGCGTTAAGGCGAGCTTAGATTAAATTTGCGACACCCCTAATCCGTGCAAGGGTTAATCGCGTCCCCCGAATATTGTTTCGCAAAACCGATATCGCGAGAATAGCGACGACAGCGGTCGAAAGAACGAAATATTTGCAGCGCTGCGCGAACCACGACTCGATGCAACACACGAGCGTTACTTTTAAGACACACGTTTCGTTCCGTCGCGTTACGTACGCTGTCATTCCTCCGGTGATGTACGGAGAGGAGACTCGGCTTCTTAAGGTCTTAGGTGGAGCGCGGATCGAGGAAACGTTTTACAGAGGGGTTGTTCGGGTTCCAATAATATGGAGCTAGACTCCGTGGGAGACGATAGCCGCTATACGGTAAAGATACGAGCAAACAGTAGCGGAAAGCCGGCGGAGAAGTTCATTCGGTTAGAAATTCCGACATTTTTCTCCTTAAATGCTCAGAGGGAAAATATACGGGAACTCAAATGAGCTTTCCGAGTGAGTGACGACTCAAACGATTCGTCTACCACTCGTCCGGATCCTCCTCTGCCATCTTTACGACCAAAGGAATTAGATTTCTCGAGGTATTCGGAAGAAATTACGGGCGGCCAAACGCTATTATCCTTCATCGGTTTCTATTGATACTTTAAATATACGCGCACTTCTGACAAATCGCGTTTGAATCAACCTCCCTTCGTCGCAAATACCGCGAGTCCCTTTCTCCGAGGATCCCACGTAGCAGGTAAAGCTGCTTATCGCGCGTCAAAGATTCTTTTCGTCGTGCCTCGAACGTGTATCTACAGCTCTGCGCGCGCGCAACGAAGAGTACCTAGTAGAAGAATCGCTAGTCGGGAGCACGGCAACTTATCACCGATTCGATTCGATTGCGGAACGATCGACGAAAATCTACGGAGCAACGACGCGACGCGGCGGTGGTTTCCCCGATTATCGAGTTTCAGGTGACTTTCCTTTTCCTTGTTTTTCACTCGCCCGCGGTTTGCAAACGGCTGCGGTTCAAAGGAACATCCTGCAACGCGAGATGAAAAAGGAGCGCCGCGAAAAGGGGGGAGAGAACGCGGGACTCGTGGGGGAGTAGAAAAAAAAATGAAGGAGACGCGAACGCGGAGAAAGTTGCCGGCTCAAAGAATTCAGCCGCGGCGTGGCGACGAAGAAAGGTAACGGGGCGAGAGGAACAGATTGAAAGAGAGGCGAGAACAAAGTGAAGAGGAACGAAACGAGGAGGCGAAGCAAATATAGAGATATCGAGATTGTAAGGCAGCGAGAGAACCAAAGTATGGAAAGAGGAGGCTCGATTTTCCCCGGGACTGGAAAAATATTTGCACGCTTCTCCACCCACCGAATCTTTCTCTCTTTTCTGGTGTTCCGGGCTGCCAGAGTCGCGGCAGTTCCTCGTCTCTTCGATATCGGCTATTCCGTCTCCATATTCCCAAGTTTCACAGCCCGCAGCGACTTTCGCGCCCGTGCCTCCGCCGCTCTTTCCCATCCTCCCAACCCCGCTTCGCCGCCTTTTTTCCGCTTTATCTACGCCGGTGAACGAGGCGAGCAGGTTGGCCGAGCTCACTCGGTTGGCGTTCTGGCCGGCCGCGTCCTGGTCCGCGTTCACGTCCGCGCGTCCCTACATCGGGAAATATGAATCCTTCGTCCCGTCCGCATTGTCTGGGACCTGTGTTTGCCGCGGGCACACAAGCGAAACCTGTTCGGACATCGGCGCGTACGCACGCGTTTGCGTGCGTGCGGCTGTTTGCTCGCAGGTGGTGACAAAGATCGATCGTGCCGGGTTGCTGCACGGGATGAAAAAACCGAGAGGCCAGGGACAGAAGCAGGCTAGCTAGCAAGCAAGCAAGCAAGCAAGCAAGCAAGCAAGCAGGCAAGCCAACCGACCGACCAGGGGTGGAGGATGGCCAAACGAACGCGTTGTCCGGCCAAACGATGATATACCGCGGCTACGTTCGAAATTTTCACAATTAACGTCGCGTATCTGGCCGCGTGAAACACGGGTTTTCGAACCGGCCACCGTTGCTCGCGACTGTTCTACGCGGCAAGATGATGGATGGCCCCGGTGAGCTGTTTGCCGGGGAATAAAGTCGGCACAGGTGCGACTAACTTGCAGCTTAGTCGACCGACTTGCTTAACTCGTTACCACCCATTCGTCCGACTAACTCCAAGAATTGAGTTCCGCGGCGTTAGCTGCCTAACTATTCTCCAACTTGTCGCTCCCCGAGATCCCTTCGCGATTGAACGTAACCAACTACGAATGAATTATTAAACCGTTTCATCCCGTGGAGCAGAACGAGAACGTCGGAGAACTGTTGCTATCCCCTCTCTGCAGAGCCTATCCTTCTGGTTCGCGTTGAAAAATCGAAGCCTTTGCCGGCTACGCCAAGGCTAGGGTCCGAAGTTTCTCAAAAAACGAGGCGGCATTTGTTCGCGTCGACCTGCGGTAAATTTACGCGCTTTACCCTTCGGTTAGGAGCGGAAAGGTGAACAAGGGTAGGACGCGAATAGAATTGCCACGGAGAACTCTCGCACGCGCGCGGTATTCGATACAAACTACTAGAGGCGCGCGAGGCCTCGAAAAAGGCCGAGTCCAGACGAAAGGAGAATTCTCTTTGAGATCGAGGCGAGACCTCGATCGAAAATGTCCAGGTTTTCGAAAACTTTCGGATCCAAGAAAATACGCTCGATTTTTCCGACTCCACTCTGAGAGTTTGTTACGCAGACGCGTATCTATTACTCGATCCATTCGTCGTGTTTCATCCTTGCTATCTGCTATTTTCGAAGTGTTGCGCGTTTCCGATAGCTACGGATAGAAGGCTGTCGGTTGGCAATAGGCATTGCGCTTGATCGGAAGAAGGTGCGGAGATCCCCAGGCGAGCAGCACAAGCAGCGGCGAAGGCCGTCGGAAGCCGAACATACTTCCAGTTCTTCAACTTCTTCCTCTCAAGTCGTCACATTGTGCCCGCGCGAGACGAGTCTTGCACTCTGTTGTGTTCGTAAAACAGCCACTTTTCCCGCTGCTACTCCCGAAGGACCCTCGAGCTTTCATTGTTCGATTTCGAAGTACTACTCCCTCCCCCTCTTCTCGTCTCACCTTTCCTCCGTACCTTTTCTCCCTCTCCGTTTCTCTCTGATCCTCTCATTTTTATACTTTCTTACGCGACCGCGTTAAGTGGCCTCGGTGCACGCGCGCCGCCGCTATCGATTCGCCGGAGATACTTCGCGCCCGGCGACCACCAGCTTCCTTTTTTTTCATAAACCTATGCACGTTGATCGCCGATGTAAGTTTAATATCGCGAGCTACCTTTTAAAGTTGTCTCGATGAGAGCTTGACTGCCGCGAATATTGCGGGATAAAGGAAGGTATACACGCGGAGAGATGCAGCAGCAGCAACAGCAGGGTAGGTAGCCTCGGTTTCTCTCTATTCAACTTTTTCCCCCTCGGAACATTTGTACCACGAGAGCAACTCCAGTTCTGGCTACTCGCGGCTGCGTTATTGCGCTGCACCTTGTTTTGTTTCACTGGCCCGGTCGCTGCAAATCTCGGGATAAAGGGGAAAACCACGATTCATTCTCCTGCGTCTTTAACCTCGTTCTACGGACCATCAGCCGGGATCATACGCGCGCCCTCCCTTCGATTTCGTTCTCCCAGCAAATTGCCAGATTTACCCACCACTGTTTCCCTCCCTGTCTTTTTCCTTATCCAAACACGCGTCTCTGATTAGAAGGCTCCGGGTTTTTCTCCATTTGTGGGAAACTTAAAGGTGCGCGTGGTACGAAGAAATAAAGTGACTCGCGAAATTGATCAAATCGAAGCGGTGCTACAAGCTTATTTTCCAAATGATTTTCCTAGAACGGTCAAACCCCTTAACGTTCAAATGTTTCTGGAATTTATAGATCAACGCGAACAAATTTTATGGCACAAGTTAGTGACGTAGAGATAGGTACTGTATCGTGTGTTCCGCGATTGTAACGACGCACGAGCAAAATAGAGAAGCCCAAGGAGGAATTAAAATTACGAGTAATAATAATTCCGTATAATCTGCATAAAAGACCGCAGGTCACCGATTAGTTGAACCCTATCGCGTCTCTGTCGAAGAAAATTGCAAGATGCTCCCCTGGATTCTCCCTCGTCGAACTTGCCCGTCGAAAATCTTGGCCATAAAGTACTGGTGTTTATCGGTGAGACAGTTAGCAGAGATCGATGGAGAAAGGAGTAGGGAATCGTTTGATCCTAGGGAACTGTTTGAAAGGTTGCACCGCGATCAGTGCGGCACGTCGCAAACGCAGCATCCCACTGCTTGCCTTTGCTCTCGGAGCTGTTATCCGGCGAGCTTGTGTTCGCGCGACGACTTCTGATATTTCGTTGTGTTCGTAAAACAGCCACTTTTCCAGCCGATACTCCCGAAGGACCCTCGAGGTTTCTTTGTTCGATCTCCGAATACCGTTTACTACCTTGTCCCTTTTTGTTTCTTTCTTCCCTTCCGGCGCGGCGCAGTATCACAGCAGCAGCAGCAGCGGCAGCAGCAGCAGCGGCGGCAGCAGCAGCACTCGTCGTCTTCCGAAACGAAGACGTCTGAGAGGAGGCGTTCGATCGAGTATCGATTACGCTCAATTTGAAACGCGGCTAATGAGTGCGAGAGCCGTTGGTACTTTCGACAACCACCGGCAGACAGCGAGGGGGATGAAGAAGAACGGTTAATAGTCGCGGGGAGAAAAAGGGTAACGTCGCGACCGAACTAACCGCAAAGAGTTTTCCGATACGCTGTAGAAAACAGGGGTTGGTTGCCGCCGCCGCTGCTGCTAGCTGCTGCATGGACGAGTGCGGAAAACAATTTGTTGGCCGCGAATCGCTCGTGGAATCTCTGCTCTCCGGTAAATCGTTTCGTCGAGAGCAGCATTATTGCCCAGACGCCGTCGTTTTTATCGGAACAGTTAAGATCTCGATGCTCCATATTTTCTATCTCCATTCACCGTGCACATTTCTGTATGCGAGATTTTTCACCGCAACCTTTACATTCTTCCTTCCATCCATGGCAAAGAAGTATGCACTTCTGCTGCGTATTTCTTCCAGTTTGCTCGACGAAACGTTCCTCCGATCCTTTCGATGAACTCCACGGAGGTGAACTTTAAAAGCTGGGCGCGTATGTTCGTTAATCCCTTGCGGTACAATGTTTTTTAACGCGGGTAAGTAGGCGCGTTAGTCGTTGCGCGAAGCGTAGAAGCATCGCCATAATGTAACTGGTTTGTATTAAATCTCCAATCTTGTACAACTTGATTAAACTCAATTGCAAATGCAATGGCTTCTCGGCGTATTTGGACCTCTGAGGTTATTGCAAGACAAGGGGTTAAAAGCATCGGCGTATTTTCTGTACAGCTTCGCGACTGATACGACAATAATGCATCGCGATTAACCGTACAGGGTCTCCAAATAAGTACTTCCCTACATCCATATTAATAGAAGCTGTTCTAGCTTAGGCTTTTAGATTCGCGGTGTCACGACGAAAGGGTTAAAGGCTGAACGAGTTAATTCAACGCAGGAGTGACCGATCGTTCGCTTAACTTTGCTCTCATCGAACGAGATCCTCGTTGGATGCCGTTTTTAGGGGGCCTCTTTGGAATCGAGCAGAGAAAGAGACAAGGAAACAATTACCAGGAGCGTGTTACCCTAATCCGAAAATCCTGTTAGCAGCAGGATCCTCTCCTCGTACCTCGATTCTTTCCTTACGAAGACAAACTTCACCCTCGAGCCATCGCAGGACACGACACCCTCTGTTATCCTTCGCGATAATTTGCTAGAGCTCGCACATTTCCTCTTACCCAGCCGCCCATCGATTTTTCCTTTCTTTTTCTCCTTCTCTTTTTATTTTTTTCGTTCGCCTCTATCTATCTCTCTCTCTATATATATATCCCTTGTTTTTATGGAATTTTTCCGGGGCGGTACATTCGCGATATATATTCGTGGATGGGTTGTACGCGTCGCGATCTCTTTACCGTGGAATTTTAGCGAAGGAAAAAAAAAATGCAGGCTGGTGCATCAATTTGAAGCGTATGCGAAAGAATGTCAGAGGCGATGGGGCGAGCGTTGAATTTTCATGAGAAACGCAACGAGCCGTCGAAATAAAATCCCCGGGGCGAATAATATCAAACGCGGTTACTTTCAAGGGTAAAGGGCCGTGAAATTCATCTAGGGCGGAAAATTTAGCACAGGCGAAATCGGCGTGGAGAAAAAAGGGAGCAAGTCAAACGGAGAGGCTCGAGTGTGACGGTATCATTTCGCGAGTGTTCCCACTGCCCAATCCCTCCCTCTCCCCGCCCTCCCTTTTTTCCATCCCCGGCTTTACTCTTTTTCCTTCCGCAATGCTCTCCGGTTACCTCTGCGGTTAATTAACCCGTCCAAGTAGAATAGCTACCCGCTGACCGTTTCCCTCGTCTTGACCAAATTACGGCGGAATTTAATGGCATCGAGTAAATGGTCGAATAAAATGGAGAATCCGGTCGGCACGTTGTCGAGAATCGTGCCATTCTTTCGCTGTAAAAGCAAACAAAAAAAGAAAAGGAGAGATGATACTCCCCGCAGAAAAAGAGAAATGAAAGATTGACGCGCGCGCTGCGGTTTTGCATCAAAGTGCATCGCGCGATTAGAATTTCTCCGGTGGGGAATGCGCGGCTACGGCTGTGCTCAAAGCAACGGAAACTAAACCGTGTCGATTGGTCCATCACGGTCGTCATCCAAGGCTTCGAAGAGCGCGCGAGTAGAGCGAGAAGTCGCAAAGCGGGGGGCGTTAAAGTAAAAGAAAGAGAGAGGGGGAAAAAAAGGGTAGAAAAACTAAAGGGAAGCCGACGAAAGTTCCGGCGAGTAATGGCTTTTAAGTGTGAAACCGTTCTCTGCCGCAGTGTCGTTCTCTAGATTTCCCCTGTCATCTGCGTTAAAAGGTACGCGCCGATCTATCCACTACGCGACAGAATTTCTACCTTTTGTCTCTCCTTTTGTTTTTTCGCCGCGCTCTTTTTCCTTTTACTACTTCGACGATGAATACGAACGAGCCGTGAATCGTGGCGAGATCATTACACGATATCACTGGCTTGAGGTGCCTTCCAGTCGATAGGGTAGTTCGGGGTTGCAGAGATTCGGATGGCGCCGGCGCTAAGCTACCCTGCCAGCCGGCATTTGCATCCAGCCCGTTTGTCTTTTCTTCGCCGAATTAGTATGGATTTAGTGGCAGCGGTGAGAATGGAATCCGAATCGTAGCACGACTTTAATCAGCTGCTATCGCCCGCTGTTCGCGAGCGCGCGACCACGCTCTCGTCCGAGGAAATTAAAAATGATATAGCATTCCGAGCAATTTCACCATCACGTTTCGAATAACGCTAAGAGGGACCATAAATTTGCCCGCGCTGGCGTTGAAATTTTTTAATCAACCCTCTATAACCCGAGTTTGGATTTGCTTCTACGGTGAACGAAATTACGATTAACCCCCGTTGCACTATATAATTGCTTTCCCAGTTTGTTCTCGACCACCTATCATCTAATTTTTTCTGGTTCGATTTTTGTCAACTCCTTTACGCTTGAATCTTTCTCCAAACTTGGCGATTTAACCGAATTTCTTTCTCAATTTTTTCTTTTCGCGAAACCTCAGCTTTGAATCCCGTTTCTTTCTTACTTTCAGAATCTATCGTCTAGAATTTATCGTAAGCGTAAAAATTCATTACTGTGGAACTTCTTTCCCAAGTTACAATACTCCCAATATTATCCCTTAATCGTGGCAAAGTTCAAAAAGAAGCACGATCGCTGTACAAACGAGCGTGTACCGCAACCTACGATACGCGTGTAAGACAAAAAATTCGCCAATTTCGGTACAGCTGCACAACGCTATAGACAGTTAAATCGATAGCGCAAGCGTAGGCAAATCTCCACAGCTGGCGGAACAAAATCTCTAAAGCGAAGAAGCGTTTGTTGGTCGTTAACAAAATTACGCCGCGCGTAATTCGATTAAAACGCGCGGGGGTGGGAAAAAAAGCCACGGCACTTTTCAATCCCGCTGGCGTGTACCGACACCTTTCTCAAAGCCCTTGAAAATCCCGTGTTTCCTCGCGGAGCGGCCGCGGGAAGCAGAAGAAGGAGAAGAAGGAAGGGAAAAGAAATAGCGGACGAAATGGAGGTTGTTGAAGCGGTTCACGACGCGATACACGGGCTCAGGGAAAGATCATTACGATATCGCTGGCAGAGGTGCTCCCTGTCGGTAGTCGGTAGCGAAGGCGGTAGGTGTTCGGTTAGCGCCGGCGCTAAGCTCCTCTTCGTCGGCTTTGGACCTGAACGTTTGCATTTCACGCTGCCACGCGGACCAGACAAAGACGCGGCTAACAGGGGAAAACCGATGGAAAGGGACGGAGAATCCGAGAAACATAAGTAGAGAAGAAAGAGGGGGCGCCAGAGTGGAAGAGGGAGACTTTAAGAAAATGAAGGCCGATGGAGAGAAAGAGAAGGAGAAGAAAGATCGAGAGGGTGGAAGCAAGACACTGTGACGTGTATACATATATATACGTATACGTATACATATACATATAAAGAGAGGAAGGGAAGCGTGGGCGAGAGAGGAGAAAAGGGAGAGAGATAGAGGGTGATATAGCGCGAGAGGGTGAGGAAGGGAGGCAGAGGAATAGAGAGCAGCCCGAGGCCATCGCTAACGACGCCATTGTCAGCGGCCTGGCCATTGTGCGAAGCGTCCTGTACGAAACGCCGATTCCTAGCTGCGATCGCAGCACAGCCTCGGTATATATTACAGCCGGAGAGCGAATAAAACAAATCATTTGGCGATGACGATGCGACGGAATCAATACGCGTTAAAATCCGCGAGAAAAGGAGCCTCCGTTAGGGTGAAAAACGGTGTCGCAGGGGGGACAGGGTGGCTCTTTGCTTCCGAATCGACGTGGCGCGTCGCCGAGGAAACGATAAATCTCGCATCGATCATTCGGCGTTCGAGAACACCCCGATCTTGCTTCATTTTTACATTCCACCGAGGAGGGGGTTCGGTTCTCTCGTTTTTCCTCGCGCGATGTAAAGTGGGGCAAGGTAGGAAAAGCGGGACGAAAGGCGAGCCGATACGCGTGGAAATGTTTGAAACGGATCCTCGTAGGAAAGCGCGACGCGCTGTGGCGGGGAAATGAACTCGTCGAAAAGAGACGACAAAGGAAATTATAGTTTTAATAGAAGCGCGTAAGCCGAAGAGAATATGAATCGTACAAAGCGACAAAGTTAATGCCGAAAATTTGAATGAAAAAGCTAACGCCGCGGCGTTATATTTATTAATCCCCCTTCGCGCTCTATGCGAACAATATTAATTCAGAGTTCAGTCGGTGGATAAGCTCTGTCCACTTCACGCCCGCGGAATATTATTTAATGCTCCAACAGGCGGCCCCGCGAGTTGTTGCGAAGTGGCCCCGTTAAATAAACTTTCGACTTTATTCCAACTGGAATCGATCGCAGCTGCCTTCTCTCCCTCTCCTCGCCGCCCGAGTTCCATGCCGCGGATTAGTCTCCATCCAGCGGAACAATTTCTGCTACGGAGTTTCAGGAATTCCCGCTAAGAATTCCTCCAGCCTTTCGAACGCGCACCGAAGGACCGATCGGACTCGGTCAAACTTTGCCACCGGTCGATATATTTGTCCGGCAAAAAAAAGCAGATTAATCGACCAAGGGACAAATTCTTCGACGGGGTACAAGTGTACACGCGTCGAAGCAACGGACGAATCTCCTACGGTTCGCGACTTTTCTGTCGGTGCTGCGAGCTTCGTATTCCACTTAGATCTTGAAAGTAGGCGAAACGGGGCGGAGAGTAAGGTATGCATGCGTTTACTTAACTTGAACCCTTTTGGAGTACGAAGATAAGTTAAAGAACGAAACAATTGACAAGCTAGGCGAGAGTCAACGATCGTAATTATTTCCGTCGATCGCACTACCCTTAATGGTTATCCCTTTAGACTCTGAGGTTTTCAAAGCTGCTTCACTTTTGCAAACGCGAGTCGCTTCTCAAGCGCAGAGATTACATTTTCCGAGTCTCGAAAATTTTAACGCGAGTCCTAATTACAGTTGTGCGAAATTTTTCGCTGCTAGCTCGAGGAAAAGGACCCGCTCGGAATCAGTGGAAGAATGAATCGTTGGTTGTTGCTTGTGATCGATTTTCGCAGGCTTTATGCGTATCCCGTAGGCCGGCAGCAGGAAGGAAAGCGAAACGAAACGAAACGCGGCTCCCGTTCCTTGAGATCACGTCAGTTTTATTGTGAATGCGGTTGAATCGCTGTCGCGAGGCAAAGGGAAGCGCGGCTGAAAGGTACGAGATGACAAGTTCTCATTCTGCCTCTCTTTCACAATACGATTGAATCGATGCGGCTTGGATACAAGCTGTCTGCGTGGTGTGAATATTTAATGAATGTAACCGTTAATGAGGCACGGTCATATTAGTATTAATTAACGGTGGGACGCTCCTCGCGTTTCCATCTGTGCGAAAAAGAATTTCAATGAAAAGAGGCTGCAAGTGGAACAGAGAGGCAGCCAGAGAGGGAACATTCTGATCGTTGAATATACACAATGTCGCGTTTCCTTATTAATTTCTGCCCACAGACATGCAAATGTTTCTCGATTGTTGTCGGCAAAGAAGCTTTCTATTGACAAAAAAAAAAGAAATGGAGCCGCGTTTCTGCGACGTTTCGCAAAGGGACAAGATCGATTTTTCATTAGCCTCATCTAGGGGAGTTAATTACCGAGGGGATGAAATATTAACAAGCTAACGTATCTCCGGTCTCTCTGCTTCCTACAACTCCGTTGCAAAATCTATTGAAATATTAGAGCCTAAGCGAGGAGAAAGATATATTAACCCATTCGCAGCGCCACCGGTCCCAGCCAAACTACTCTCCAACACACCCAACAGCGAGATAACGCGAGACAATGATATGTTTTAGAGGGCTCGCTGCAAAATAATACTTTGCTCGGATTCCGGGCAAAATTGTGTTACTCTATCAGGGCCAACGTGTTCATTGTGCTCGACAAAATCAAAAGAAATTCGCTGGGCTCATTTAAGAAGGGTGGCTCATAGCAGGGGCGGATTTAAGTTTTCAATGACCCACGGTATCGTATTTTTCCAGCCAAATGCTCGTTTAATTAGTGGGAGAAATAATGAGTACCGTAACTCGATCATCTCAAATAATTTGCGCAATATTTGTTACGGAAAACAATGCGTGGAATAAAAGTTGCGCGGTATCGAAAGGGACGCGTACAGTGGCTAGCTTGTGGCTAAAATATAATTTTATTCCGATTCGAGTTATACATTAATAGAGTTGCTTCTATGAACAATTTCGTGGGATGATATTTTGTAAGCTACGACACGCAACGTGTTTGTGCAATGAGTCTTTTATTCTTACGTATTCTTTACCCTCTTAATGAACACAATGAGCTACTTTTTTCTTTGCCTTTCTATAAGGTATAATGCACAAGTTACTTGGGGTGATCAAGTTGCAAGACTCTCCATATATATAGAAAGACCTAATGCGAAATTTTATCCCCAAAATCACCGTGAAAATGCTGTCGTCCTAGGCTACCATATTCTTGCAACTAAAAGCTCACTTTAGTTCACACAATACGCCACGTAAGGAATAACGAATGTTTATTCAACTGGCGACGATCAGTTGCAAAGTTAATTAAAATCCCATGATTTCGTATCGCGTATAGAAGAACGTAAAGTTTTATTTAAATTTTGCCGAAAATCTTCGCCCCGTAAAAAAGCTGCCACCCTAAAACTATGCCCGGTCTATTTAGCCTAAATTAAATCCGTCTCTGACGCCGCGGAATGAAAAAAACGAAAGATTTTGCGAGAGATTAGCAAAGCTTTGACGCGCCATCGCGTCATCTATGAAAATAGCTAACTAGCCTTTGACGTAGGTATACGTCGCCCGCTGCGAATAAGTTAAAAGTCCAACGACAGAGTGGAAGTTAACACTGCGGGGAACGAACAAATAATATTCGCCAATGGAAGATTAGCCTGTTTGACGTTTAAGGCATCGTGGGCCAAACTCCCGGATGGAGGGATTTAATGGGATCGAGAATGAAGATATCTTTGTATGCCGTAAAAGGCTTTGAATGTGTTGATAGGTTAACAGGATTAAGGCGGGTTCAGCGTGACCCTACAAAGCGGATACTTCAGTTAAGCTACGCACTCGTGGAGACGCGACCTGAAATTTGCAAGTGATGTCCGAGAGAGAGTCGAGGGAGGGAGCGAAGAAAAATGAAAGGCAAAGTTTGATATTTTTGCCGGGACGGAGAGAGAGAGAGAGAAAGAGACGCTATGTAAATCGGGTTTGCAAGCTAGCAGAGCAGATTAAAATAAACTTTCTTAAGTGGATGCCATGCGGCTTTGAGCGGGAATTAAATTGGAAAAAGATATGTACAACGCGATCGCGGAAACGTCGCGGGGCGATCAATTTTTATCGATGCGAGAATGGGAAACAATATTCTTCTGTTCCTTTGACGCCGACCGAAACGCGTCCGGTTTAATTTGAAACCGTGACAAAAGCGTAAGAAGTGTATCGGGCAATGAAACGCGTGCCTTTTGAAATAGAAAAAACGGTTGGCATTCGAAAAGTCGCAAACGGGGCTGAACGATAAAAATGCGAGGGATTCTAACCAACGCGTACAGTCGGTCACACGAGTCTACGTACACTTCGTTTAAATTTCAAACACTCGCATTGCACGTTAGGATATACACGTTTTAGAGCGATAGAAGCGGGGCAGAAACGAATAAAATATAAAGTTACAGGTGAGAAAGATATTTAGGTAACGTGTTCCATTGGATACCTAAGTAAACGTGCTTCCAAAAGTGTCGAAAATATTGTTGCTTCTATGCCAGATAAATTGAAGCGCGTTAAAGATACGTTAAAGAGTTTAGCGATGTAGAAATGTAGTTACAGCTAGACTGCGGATTTTTATGCAAATTGTTATTTTCACGAGAACAATTAAAGAGATGGAACATCAATAGAGATTTGTTTCGCTCTTTAAATGTGTGGTTTACTTTGGATACTTTACGTATTTTAGCACAGGTGCAACGTACAATTTTTTTGCGACTTTAAATTTCCAATAAATGCATAATAATCCGCAGTCTAATTACAACAATAGATTTCGAATACTTCAACGCACGTACGCGAAGACTCGCACGTTTCGCGTGTATTTTACTCTAGATAAACAAACGAATATCCCCGCGTTTTCACAAGGTGCTTAGCTCTGATTAGCAACTAAAATGACTGCTTTTAAAACGATCGAAGCTCTACCATTATTTGCAAACGCGTGTGAAATTTCGTGGCGTACGTAGACTTTTGCCGGTCACCGTGTATTTGCAACTATTTGCAGAAATGATACGGTGAAACAATGGTAAAGCGTGGGCTTTTCGATCACGCGAAATATTTGTTTTGAAGGCCGTGTTTCGCTGGCATATTTGACCCAGTTGCAAGTGGATATATTAATATGATATCCGTAGCAGCAGCAGTAGCAGCAGCAGCGGCGAATAACGAGAGCGACCGAAAGTCTGTTGTTAAACGGATGTCGCGCTCGTACGCCAGACAATTTTATTCGATGAAAATATTCATTTACCCGACATCCTGTCGCAGCTGGCAAATATTGTATCGCGCGTGCAACTAGCGCGCGTTAATCCCGCTCTTCCTACTCACGAGTGCCGCACGCATCGGTGGTTATTTAACGTCCACTCGCTATTCCATAAGACAAGAAATCCCCCCCTCCCCCACCTTTTGTCCGATTAAATTGAGCTAGACGGAAACTTTCAAAGCGGCCACCGAGACTCGTCTTCGGTCGTCGCTGCCGTTTATTGTTCGAGGATTAAAAACGATGAAGGGAAAGAAAGTTTGTCGGGGTCCGTTGACCTCTCGCTATCGCCACTAGCGACGTTAACACTAGATTTTCGAACGTTAGCAGTGTCATTTCACGGGTTTCCTAAAATCTATAGCCGATTGGCATTTGATTCTTGTCCGTGTACCCTTTTTAATGGGAAGACGTAAATATTTCCATCGGTTTGGTAATAACGAAAATGATTGAGGTGGTCACGTTAAACGGTCCAGACGGTGTATTAAATTTCCAATCGTCAAACGGTACTCTAATGCGGCTACACAAATTTATCGGTTTGCAATTGAAACGGGAAATCCAATAGAAAATGGCCTCGTTAAAAAATTGGAGCGGGTGTGAATATTTTTTTGCCGCCATTGCGTGTTGCTCGGAAAACTCGTGGCGTTTATTGATAATATTAGCTTTTGCCGTGCAATTTGGAAGGGGATTACTTTTATGAACTTTTGTTAAATAGTTTCGTTTTTAATTTCAACGAATACTGTTTGCGTTTGTGTCCACTTGAAATCCACGAATCGTCAACGAGTGATGTTAATACGGTTAAAGGAAAAGGTGACTTCGTTCCATCGGACATCGCTAAACTACTTAACTTGATTTAAATTAATTTGAATTTATTAACGGGGTAAAACAGGTGGCGTAAAATGCAGGGCAAAACCAGATTTATGGAGCACGCATTAAAACATTATAAATTCTACGCTCGAAAGTTCCGATTGAGTCGAAAAAGTTACCGTATTATACTCGCTGATCTGAATAATGACACGATATTAAACGGAATCGTTCTATATAATAATGCTTCGATAACGAGCCACTAAAAATTGCGCAACGTTGCCCGGAATATTCTACTAATATTATTTATCGCAATGCTCGCGAAACTTTGTCGATAACGACAACGAGAAATTGGATAAATTACGGGACTAGAAAAGCAGCTTGCGAGAATCTATTTTGGAGAGGGGAACTGTGCAAGTTTTTCGTAAAAGGAAATGACAAAACTCCCGATAGTCGTACGGTTATCAGGAAATAAATACCGGGTGCGAGATTAATTACCAAACCGATAGTTGTGCACATATTAGCTTCGAATGTTCCTCAGATATCGCTACGAACTTTTAGGGCAAGCTAATATTTTGTCCAATAGGCCGTTACTTTATATTCCTTTGGTGGAAGTACGTATATTTTAGTCGGCGGTGGTTCCAGTGTTAACAGTCTCTCCGCGTAATGGCTTTTCGGTACACAGAAACGGAACACAATTGCAATAAACTAGTACGAGCGGAGCCGGCGTAGCGTTTCGATGGTCCTCGACGACAACGTTAATTTCAATACGAGTTTTCCAATTTTAGTCGCCAATCGAATGTATATCGGATCTCATTAGTAGCTTTTAATATCGTTAAATCTGACGGCAATCGACTGTTATCGATACTATTAATAAATTAGCCCCACGCGGACTATTTTTAGCTAGCCGAACAGCAAACGATTCAATTAAAATTAGCTCCATCGGATCGAAATATCGCCCGCTGCTAAATTTACAAACGCCTACCGAAACTTGTGTCTTAGCAATTACAAATATACGCGGCGACTACGAAAAGTAATTCTCGACCCATTCTATTATTTATCTTTAACGCTACTCAGTTAAGTTCAACTGTATATTGAATTTCGTACTGTTACGCGAGTGCAACTATTAAACCATTGCAGACGAAACAAACTAATATCTATTGAATTTATGGACAACTATTAACCATTTGAGGGCAGAGCTTAAAGAATTCTGGGGCAATTATTTGCAGCAGCGACTATCAATGATATTAATGCGAATTTCTTGGTCGAAAAATTGGCGAGTATCCAAAAAATGCGAGATAATTGGGCGGCTATTTGCGACACCCATTCGCGAATGGTTAAACGATAGGAAATTTAATCTGGGTGAACTTAACCGAGTATTGCTTAAATGCAAAAATACAGTGGAGTACGAAAACCTTTTGCAATCACTGTATACGTAACAATTGTAAGACAAAACGATCCAACTAACGAGCTTTTGCTATTGAAACGTTGCTGCTTGAAATTTCCAATAAAAAAAAAAACGAAACATCGAACTCTGATCAACGTGCATTAACCTTTTAAGCATAGGAAATTTACTTTCGTATAATTTTCTCCCATAAATACGTATCCTATGCGCTCCGAAGCTTCGTTAACCCTGCGGTTTTCCTCGGGTATCTAAATGGCCCATTACGAAGATTATACTTTATATTATAGTTCGAAATATTTCTACACGACACCGAATTAAAAATTCCCGCATGTTCTAAGCAACGAAAACTATCCCTAACGCGTCGTATATTTGTTCGTCGCTTCAATTCAAATCGAGCACGTACAAATACGAAGAGCAAGCGAGTAGAATAGCAGGATTAATATATAAATTCCAATTATTCGAGAACGTGACTTACTTGCATCGCTTTGCTTCGCAATCGCAGACGAATTAAGTGCTCCGGAAGATCGATGATTTCGTGGTTCTTTTCTACGACGATTTCAAACACGTTTTCCCTTTCGAATCTCGGTAAACTTTCGTAACTGTGCAAAACTACGGCGATCAAACATCCCGACCCGTTTCTACGCGCTATCAGAGATTACTCCGGTTCGGAAGGAACGCGTCGAACCGCGACTAACGAGCACATGGAGACACAATGTAGCTCAAAGTAGATTACGCGAAGTTGGTGGAAGGCGATGACGAAGCTAGCGGGGGTGTAGCGCAATCTACGGGTATACTGTGTACTCGACAAACCCGGCCACGAGTGTCTACGCACGTCTTTCACAGCTTCGGCTTCGGTCCAGCTGAATCGATCAATCGATAACTCTCGTAGGGCTACCGGTAGCAATTTAACTCGCGAGGGAAAACGAGCTGCTAGCTTCGCTTACTCGCGAACGGAAACTGCCATCGCTACTACGTATGTACGTTCGACCGACGCGTTTCTCAGGTGTTTATTTACCAGCGAGACCTCGACACGGTGCGTGGCTTCTATTCGGTAACGAGGCACGCTTCGAATGCGCGTAGAATAGGAAAGGTCGACGCGTGTTGTTGCGTACTCACCGTTTTTGCGTGAGCTCTGGCTCCGAAACGTTGGTGGAAAACACCTTGAATCCTTGCGTGGGTTCGGCGTTGTTTGCGTTCTCGTGGCGACAAGCACGGCGTGGTGTGAGTGTGCGTGTGTGCGGAGACAAGTCCCGTGCTCCATGGGATTCTCGTGAACGATCGGCGCAACGACGCGACCGATACGCTTCTCTTGGACGAACTGAGCTCTCCCCCCCTTGCGCCGGCCTTATATAGCACCCCCAACCCTCTAATTTCCCCTGAGCATCCCTTCCACGGAAGCAACCCCTGCACGGAAGACGTCAGCTACGTGGGGATGGATCCTAGTGGTCCGCCAAGGACTCGGTCGCCCTTTCTCTCTCCGTTTCGTTCGCAACCCCTATCGCGTCCTCTCTCTTCCTTCAACCCTCTCTAAAATTCTCCCTCTTTTCCTTCTTCTCCTTTCCCTTTCTCTCTTCCACTTTTTGCTTCCACCTTTCGCCCTTTCCATTCGACAAGACCCGCGTCTCATTTCCTCTTCGATCCGGCTGCGATCCTCTCGCTCCATCCGCGCTGCCTCTTCGTCCTTCGCTGTTTCCTCCCTCTGTCGCGCCGTGTCCCAAATGACAATGTGTAAACTTCGTGCTCAAAACCCCGTGGCTCACCAGCCTAAGCTTTTCTCTACCCGTGTCTCTGGCCGTCGACGTCTGCCTCTCCTCTCCTCTCCTCTCCTCTTCTCTTCTCTTCTCTTCTCTTCGCTGCTCTCGTCAAGATAGACCTTACCGTACGCGTCATGCCAGGAATGTCCCTCAGGGTCAGAGAGCCGGCGAGAGAGCTAGGTTCCGGAAAGAGAGGAAAAGTTCGCCGAGAGAGGAACACTAGTCTACGCGCGCAGCAATGTGCACGGAAGAGAGAGAGAGAGAGAGAGAGAGAAAGAAAGAGAAGCTGCACGCGAGAGAGATTATTCGCGATAAATATTTACGCGCAAACGAAGAGTGAGAGAGAGAGAGAAAGCGCAAGGTTGGTTCATTGAAAAGCGCAACGATCCTCTCTTGCGGTGGTTCGCGCGAATCCAGCCACTCTGCTTCCTCCCACGATGTTTAATCATCGCGCGTGCGACGATGTCTGTTGCGGCGGCTTGGCAGCGAGCTCTGCTTCCAACTCTCGCGAACGAACTGAAATTGCAAAGCGGAGAGACGAATCGTTACAGCAGCGTGCGAATAATCGGATCGTTTCGGATGCTCGTCGGCGGGCGTGCTCCTCTCGCATCGGTCGCTTGTCGCGCCACGAAATATTTTTAATAACATCCGGAGAAACGTTTAAAGCCGGCAGGAGAGTTTTTTTTTCTTTCTTTTTTTTCGTAAGGCAAGCTTTTAATATCGCGGAGCGGCGAAAAACGACGAGGCTCGGCGACGGGGCGAGTTGTTGTTTCGAGATAGAGGAAAACAGGGAAAGGGGCGCGATTAAACGCGGGAATAATAATATCGCTGTTTCAGTTAAGATTATGTACAGTCGTCTAGCTGTTTCGTGGCGGCACGGAAAGTACGCGTGTACATGACTGGTATCAAAAAGCGGAGGGACACAAAGCGTCTCGTAATAAAGGAGAAAGAACAATAGCAGAAAAATAACCCGACTTGCATTCGCGTCCCGTTAGCGTCTCCTCTGTTTTACCGCTGCATCCCTTTGCCGCTACGCGCTACCTATGCGACTACATAAATTTCAATGTTCTTTTCCCCGATCCCCTCCTCCATCTTCTCTTCCTCCTCCTCCTCCTCTCCCTCCTCCCGCGAATCCTTTCGATTCCCCCGTATCGCGACCAGCCATCTCGAATGCCAATTTCGGAATTGAAAAAAATGAAACGGACGGACGGATCCGCGTCGGTAAATCAGCGTAATATATCCCAAGGTGGATGCCGCTCTTAAATCATGCCGGAATTCGCCTCGAAACGGCGCGCAACTTTCGAAATCTCCGGCGTTTCGAGACGCGCGCGGTCGCGACGCGAGGCGACGCGACTCGGCGCGTTCTCACGGGACCAGCGCGAGCCGGCGACACATTTTCATAGTTGCCGGTGTTTTTGCCGTCCCGATGGCTCGCACTACCCTTCCTCTTTCGCTCCGCAGGATATGTGTGATCCATGTGTGGCCGACCACACATCATACACTTGACGCGCATAAATATCATTATCTCCAACAGGCCGCGTAACTCGATTTCGAGGCGGATCGAATTCCCTCCCCGTCGCCGTATCCCTCTCGCGCGCCCCGCTCATTCATCTCTTTCTTCCTCTCGTCTACGCGTCCTGCGTCCACCTTACCGATTTTCCTTTCGCGGTCTACGAGGACGCGCGACAGCTCGCACACGCCCACGATCCTTTTTGATTTACGCCGTACAAGCGCGATCCTCCGAAAGGGAATCTCTCTACTAATCGAGCCGCCGCGCCGCGATAAACGGTTCTCGGCTAATGAAGATTTCGGAGAGGAGCGGGCAAATCTACCAGAAACGCTCGTCGATCGGGAGAAGAGGATTTGCAAGATCCAGCTAAGTACTCGAATTCCTGGAGCTTTACCGGGAAAGGAGCAAGCGGATCGAGATGCCAGAGCAGAAGGGCTATACACCGGTGAGCGATGAAAAACGCAAAACGAGGGTAGCCCGTCGGCGGTGGAATTCTCGACAGGTTGATCGCGATAATCTAATCAACGATCCAGAAATCGTGTCGACGATATCGTGTCAGGGCCGAGGCACCTGGAGTGACCCACCTGACCCTCGGTGCATACGGTGACGCGAAAAGGACGAGCGACGACGGTGGACGAAGGGGAGGAAGGGAGACGGCTAGAGGAGATGGTCCAGAGGCAAGAGCGAAGAGCAAAGGGAGAAGGAAGAAGGGAGAAGGGCGAAGGGTGCAGGGTGCAGAGAAAGGGGGGTAAGGGGAGGGCGAGAGGGGAGAGGGTGAAAATCCCCTGGTCGTCTCCCGCGCACCCTAGGAATTCCTTGCTGCGGCGACGATAGGGGTGCTCCGTCACCCCTTTCGCGGCTTTCCAACCCCACCGATCGGGCCGGAGCCGATCTGGTGGGGATTGTAGGGATGCTGTCGTCATGGAGACGTATGCATCGGTGGGGATGAAGCATAGAGGGCCGACGGTGGCATTGATCGCTGCGCCCGTGGACCATCACAGTGTTGCCACGGATGTAGAAGGGGTGAATACAAACCCTCCACACCCCCTACTCGCGCGCGGTCCTACCGCACACGCACGCATTATGGACTTCGTATTCGTACGAAAGCACGCGTCCAAGTATGGACTTACGTGCTTATGCGCGCCTGGCGTGAATGATTCGCGACGCGAAAGCTCCGTACCGTTATATCAGCCGGTATGCAGACACCGCGACGCTGATTCCTTCGTTGATCTTTCGCCGGCCAAAGATTTCGACCACCGCCGGCGAAGATCATCGCGCGATTCGTTCGCGTAGCTTACGCGTCGCGTCATCGCTCCGTTTCGTCGCGTATCTCGTTCGTCATTGCCTCTCCGCGGTGTCTTTGCTCGGAGGCCTCCTCCAACAGACGAGCCGCTGCGTCGCTCTGTACCTCGCGATTCGCTTTAAAGTAGAACGCGTCGAGCGACCCTTTCCGGAAGACCATCGACGAGTTCGTTGAATCGTGGAAATTTTTGTGGAATCTACCGATCGATGCTTGAAAATCGTTTCGCGTTCCGTATCGCGGGATGCTAAATAGGGTCTCGTTCGCGTAATCGGTTCAAATAGGATTGCCACGATATTAAGTTTTACGCGGAAACGCTTTGAAAGGCAAACGACACGATAATGGCACGCAAGCTGCTCGATAAAAAAAAAAGGCAGCCACAGGAAGGGTACAAATTCCGGATAAGTCATAGTCATTTAAGCCGGGCTACGGAAGTTTTATCGCGATCGCGAATGACATTATACCCGGATAAGGGAGGTTTTTAACACTGTCCTAACCCCATTACGCGTGGCGCCACCCTTCGTTCACCCCGTGGCGAGCATGGACAGCGCATCGTGCCACCCTCGGGGTGGTTTTACAAAGATAAAGATACAAGGTGAAACGTTCCGTGATCTGACATTTCTAAGTTTACGCTCCCACGCGGTTCCCGCTGATGATATATTGCGCGGATCTCGCTCGACTTGATTGATGCTGTATTTCAAAAACGTTCAAGCGCCAAGGATCGGAGTAAAAAATTCTCCAGATCCTCGCTCGTTAATGTAGCGGATAGATGAAAGATAATTGCGTGTTCTTTCGCGAGGGGGAAAAAGCGAAACGATGGGTCGACCAGCTATCCCGTTACTTCGTAATTACTTTCTCAAGAATACTACCGCTGGAAAGCGCGAGTCATCGAACGTTCGCGCATTGACACGAGCGTCTCCCATTGATTTAATCCGCCGCATCTACGCGGAGGGTAATCCTATCGGAATTTCGGTGCTGCGCTCTCGCAGGGTTCCCAAAATTCATCCGACCATTCTCGTAAAATCGTCCGCGCTTCATTTTGCGCGTCGGCTCGCGTGGCGAGTGATTTAAAAACGCGGGAAACATTCGGGATGATTTAATGCAATTTAACCCGGACGTTCCCTTAATCGAAAGGCGATAGGAGCCATTTATTCGAGCAACTTTCAAAGGAAGAATTACCAGCATCTCGCGTTGTTGTTCCCTCCGCGGTCGTACGAGAATTCTCTTTACATTTGCAGCAGCTATTGCTGACTCCCGTTACCCGATACAACAATTGCCCGGCCGAATCGAGACGTAACACGCAAAGTCCACTTTGAGGCACAGTCTCTGGACACGCACCCACCGGCCAACCGTATCAATAATAAATGACACGCATCGTTCGATCGATGCCTCCACGATTACCGCCATGCCATCCCCTTCGATTAGATCGCGCTAACGCCAGCCAAAGATCACTTCATCCGATCGGACAGCGCGCAACGGCATTTTCCTTTTGCTAATTAAAAAATTCCACGCCAAGTCGGATTTGCTCTCGCCGCCTCCTGCCGACAAATCCAATACCGCCCACCCTTTCGATTCTACGTAGCGAGCGTTTAATTCCCCGTGTATCGCGTAGAGCAATGGTTCGCCAACTTTTTGGGCACGCGACACGCTTTTGCATATAAACGGAAATTCTTCGCGATGCACGCTACGACGGTTCATACGCGTTTGGACACTTGCACGTTATCGTAAAGATGTGGCCCTTTACAAGTCTCTTTTACAAGTTTGGTTCGCGTTCAGTATTGTCCCGCACCATAGATTCATTTGTCCATAGATTTTGTTTAACACAAAATACGTGATTTAAGTTTTAATACGAATATTCTTGCACTTAGAGAACGAATTTCTGATACGCATCGAACGAAATCCAACGCGTATTTGGCACTGATCAGCCACTCTTCCTTAACGCCACGACCGGACGAACGCGAATAACATCGGGAAGCACGCGTATCGAAACAAGATGCCGTAATTAAATCGCTCTGGCTCGTCAACCGGTTTTCCTTTAGAATCTCCTATATAAATTTAAGTAATAGCGCGGAAGACTCTGGGCTTCCCCCACCAAGCCTTCTAATCTTGGACAAACGTCGCAGACGTTTTTTTATAACAGAAGCAATTTTTAGTAACACAACGTAACATTAAATAAATATTTTTAAACGAATAAACAAACACATAACGAAACAACATTACGCTTTAAGCAGCCTGAATTATTAAAAGACGAACTAAAGCTACGATTTAATTATAATTATAGTCTTTTATACTTCGAAGTGTTGCATAGTTAGATTAAGTTGAAAGATGTAGTTTTAGAGATTTGTATATATTAATTAAGATTAGCAATTAGGTATAAGGAGAATTGATGTATAAGAAGGATGTATAAAGAATGATAAGGGGCGGAACCTTTGTAATCCAAGAGGAGAACAATAAAGATCTATCCACTTCGACGTGTTGCATAACGTAACTCTTTGAAGTCACGTTTGCTCCTTCGAAGACGCGGATTTTGGTTAACATTTTCGCGACCGGGCCCACTGTGCGACGTCGCCTCGTAGAAATCCGATTCTGCTAGTCCGCGGGTACGCGGATGGAAGCGTAACTCGCGAAAACGCGAGACGCGAGGATCGCTGGAAATATTTTTATTCCATCAGGCTGAGGCAAACGTATCGAAAGATGGATAAGCGAAACCCATCGACTAAGTAAACGATCCGAAAGTTACCGATCGCGTTCCTTCCTAGGAGAGAGAGCGTAACAGCGCAAGGCAAGGGGGGAGAGAAAAGAAAAAAAAAAGAAAAAAAGGGAGAAGAAAAGAAGAGAAAAAAAATGAAAGGAAGAAAACGCGCGTTCAGAATGTCGAGCGCAATAAAGCGCTCGCTTAGGAGGCGCAGGCACGCGCGGAACGCTTTTCGAGCCGCTGCTAAGGGGATGCGTTAGGGTGCAGCAGCACGAGCGAGAGGTACGCGTAACGCATTCTTCGTGCAACGAGTTAAATGCAGGCTCGCGAGGATTACTAGCGGTAGCCGGACACAGGCGAGAGGAGAGCGACGAGGTTTATTCGCCGCGTCGCAGCGGCCATCCCGGGGGGGTTGAAGCAGGTTCACAGCTTCATTACACGAGCGGGAACGGTGATAGTGCAACTTTTAATTTAGCCGGTGCAATTATGCGGTGGCCGGAGCCCTTTTCGCCCTCGCGCGGCCTACTCGCGAGCTGTTCGCTTTGTTTTAGCGATAATAACCGGACGCGAGGCTCGCGGCACGTCAAGGAAATTAACCGCGGTATGCCGGGCTAATATTTACGCGGTTTCCGAGGAGAAACATCCGCGGCGTTGGGGTTTGTTAAATATTTTTTAATTAAATCCGTATCGATAGTAACGCTACGCGGTTCGAGAGCGTGGATACATACATATATCGCGTTCCCGGCCGTCCAAGCGAGCGATGCTTCCGTGTAACGAAATTCACGAGCCGAAGGCCAAAGAGGGACGCGCATTAGCGGAGGAGAAAGTAAAAAAAATGTATTCGAGGCGCAGCTGGATAGCAGCGTCGACTGCATCGCTTTTCCTACTTACTCTTTCACCCCGTGAAAGGATGAAAGGGAGTAATTTCCAATCGAGACCCCGGCTATACGGGCTGATGCTTCCGTTCCTCTCTTTCCTACCCCCCTAGCAGCTTTTTCATAGTTCGTGCTCTCTCGTCGCGTCGAGCTACGCGAATCGAAGAGTGCGGAGAGGCTGCGATGCGCGTTCAATGAACACCGGTAAGTGTGCTGGATCGCGTGAAAATTGATCGGCTAATATCGAACAACGAAACGAGGAGACGCGGCGCGCCGCCGATAGACAAGCGCGCAGTTTTCTGATTCCCGCCATCGACCTTTCCCTATCGCGCTCCAAACGCGTTTTGATTTTGCTAGCTTCCCGATGCAGGCGAGATACGTAAAGAATAGATTTATCATCTCACCGATTGACTAATCTATACAAATATCCACTGTCTATCGAACAGTTTCTTACTTATAAATGTATATTACGCGTATCAATAGATAATCATCTATTCTTTTAATAAACGAGTATAGTTCACGTTCAAATTATTGTTCCACCCCCTTTTATTTATTAGAGCTATTTACTGGCTTCGTTTGGAACATAAGCCGATCGATTTTAGTCTTAGGAATCGGTCGATGTTATAGGGGCGATGATGTAAAATCAGAAGAATGCGAATTACTTATCGGTACACCTAATGTATAAATATATATATAAATGAACTTCGCGTGGTCGTGGTCTGAAATGTCGACATCTAAAAGAATCAAACGTTCCGGAAGAATATCTCCCTTTTTTATTTTCTGAAAGGGGATGCAAACATCTCTAAAGTATTTTAATATGCACGCCGTCAAAGCAAACGCAAAACCTACGGATTCTGTGCAACGTAAACGCGAAAATGCAAATAGAAATGTGGTCTCGAAGCCCGAAAACCGCGCGACGGAAAAATGTATCGGATGACAGGTGCATTCCGCACCTCGTCTGCGACGCAGGAATATCGCGTTCGGTGCAACGAGATCATTCGCGCGAGACCGATAAACTCGAAACAATTAAGGGTCAGATTTAGGACGACCTCGAATAATAGCGGCGAAAACTTAATTCCACAATGTAATCTTCGGGTAAGTTGGACTTTTGCAGAAGTTCGTGTTAATTTCCGCGCAGAACGGGAAACTTTGCGAATGGAGTACGCTTCGGTGCGGAATCAATTATGTGCAACAGTCGAACGTTCCCTCTTGCTCTCTCTCTCTCTCTCTTTCTCTATTCCAGCGGGAAGGATGAAGCGGTTGCCGCCTATCCTCTGGTTATTACTTTGCCCGCTTAAACGCGAAGTTGAATTTTTTCTCACTGCCGCGACACAACTCGTCCGCCGTATTCAATTAGCAGAGGGTGCGATGAAACTTGTTCGAAGCCGACGCGCGCGCTCTCGTATGAATTATAACAGATTGCAAGCTATCTAGGGGTGCGGCGTATAAACGAATTAGATGTCTCGCGAGGTAGGCCAAAGATAGTCGCGATGTCGCATCGTCACTCATGCTAGCGGCAGTAACGGTAACGCGTTTCCTCGTGTGCTCTATCGGGTAACTAAGTTTGCTTCCTCCCTCTACCTGGGTTTGTCTGCCACCGACAACGGTGACAATACCGCAACAGGATCGTCCGCCATTGTGCGCGATTAAATCTCGAAGACCAGAAACGATATCTCGGCGTGTCTCCCCGTTTGAGACGCGCGCCCATTGATGCAGGGCGTGGAGGGAAGGGCGCCGCGAGGAGGAAAAGGTGGCTGGGAAATTTCGTGCGAATGAAAACGAGCCGTCGAACGCGCGCGTATCGGGATCGGGCAAAGAGTAACTAACGGAAACCTGTGCTCCATAGCTTATCGATAGTTTGCGGACAACTAGTTCGGGGGTACGCCGCGCGAAATAGTTCTCTAACTAGTTTAATGTACATAACGAAGCATTAACGTGCGACTCGTCAACTATGCTCACTATCGCACGCGTCATTTATTACCTGTGCCATTCATCGAGTTACGAGTTGCTCCTTTTGGTTAATGGAATATCGCGTAACTCTTACTGTCGCCTACCAACCGCGAAGCCGCCAGCCGCGGATACCATCGCGCGCCATTTCCACGGATTAAATATCGAAGAAGTGAAGCTACCGTGTATCCTTTCATCTTACGGGCTTTTGCAGCTTGAAACGCCTCGCGCATCCTACTTTCCAGCGGCGTGTGCAAAGTCATTAAAAATATACGCGATGCTAGGCGAGAGAATGCGCCGCTTTTAAGCTTCAAAGTTTAAACGAAACGGCAACGTTTAACGACTCTTTCTATCCGATTACCGTACGCGATCGATTGTCCTAGATGTCGAAAGAAACGATTCCGGAGGTTCTTTGCGTATCATCCGCTAAATTTTCTTCGGGCAAACCACTCCTACGCGGATCGGGTGGTTTAGGCGTCTCAGCATCGACGAGCTAGAACTCTCCGCGGCAAGAAAAGCAACCAGTGGAGAACAAGGAGCTTAAAGTTACGAGCACGTTTGCGTCGCGTCGCGTAACATCGCGTGGACTCGCGTTACGTTTTCACGCGCGAAAATGGTGACGGTAGCTTGCACCTAGATAAATTTCACACGCCAAAGGGAAGTGAAAGGGAAAACGCAAAGGATCGCGTTTGATTAATGTCGCTCGCCGTAACGCGCTATCCCGTGACGCGACATAAATGCCGCGCCGCCTTAAGAAGCGGCGAGGACCCGCGGCTGGAAACGTGGTTACTTAAAGGGAGGACAGAGAAAGTTATCTGGATACACGCGTCTGCCACGCGCGCTATTTAATACCGCAGCGATGAGCAGAGAGAGAGAGAGCGCGGTTTATCGGTGTTAGTGAGAAACTAGCCTGGCAATGGTGCATAGAACGATGATGATAGGTGCGCTGGTGGTGGTGCACTGTCAGTAGTGCAGGCCCATTGTTCGTCAGACACAAAACAGTCGGCGTACAAAGTGGCTGCTGCGTTCGCTGCGGCGAAGGCGAAGCCGAGGAGAGCCAGTGGGTGACGAGGGGGAGGGCGGAGGGAGGGTTCGGGGGTTGAGGGTGCCACGGTGGGTGGAGATGGGTTGGCTACGAGAGAGAGAGAGAGAGAGAGAGAATCACAGCGGTATCAGAGAGTGGGTATTGTCTACAGAGCTAATCAAAACCAGCCCTTTCAACAGACCACTCTCTCCCCCTACCCTTTCCTCGCAACTGCACACACGTGTACACGCACGTACGTATGAGTAGACCGGTGAGCCGGTGTCGGTGACCGGTTCTAGGTAAATAAGAGTCGGCTCCGAGCTAAGTTTCCGCGTGGGAGTAGGGTGCACGCGCGGGACCGGGTGCACGAGGTTCGCAAAGAAAGGGTACCGTTGGAATATTTTCGCCGCTGAAGCTTACCTTTTTCGTGCGCGCGTAATTTCATGGTCGACAAGCTCGCAAGGGATGAAAGGGTGAAAGGATGAACATCTCAACCACTACAATGTCTTCGGAGACGAACGATACGAATGAGTTTTTCGTCTCCTCTCTTTGCCTCTCTTCCTCTCCGCGCAGGGGGTGCAAGTTTGGTACGTATCTTTCGACGAAACAAGATGCCAGCGGAGATCTCGCTAGGCTATTAAGCGAGATATCGTTGCCGATTTGGCTGCTAAATCAACCGTACGTTTCGCTGAATGCATGATTAAACGCGCAGCCTAACGAAGATTCATATTTGACTACAGCTCGAAGCTATTATGCGAGTTGCGCCGGCTACACTCGTAAAGCTTCGTTCGCGCGTATAGTTGGTTACGAGAGCAACGATACGGGAGATGAGAAAGAGAGATAATGTTTCTAATTTCCGAAACGAACCGTGTTACAGTGGAATGCTTAGTTGAGACGTAGAGCGAGCGAGCGTGCGCCTTTCTCACCCTTTCCCTCCATTCTCCTCTTTCCCCGGCTACCCGTAAATTAAATCGTCCAGCATGCAGCGCCGGCACTCGATTATCGCTTAAATCATTCTACCTCCTAGACTGTTTCGAAGGGGGCCAAGGTGAACCGAACGAAGACGCGAAGAAACAAAGAAAGAAAGAAAGAAAGAAAGAAAGAAGGGAAAAGGGGAAGAGCGAGGAGAGAGCGTACATTTCATAAAGTTAGATGTGCCATTCGTATTTGCGAAGGGTGGTGGTGGCAGTGGCTCGACTAGGTGGGGGTTGTATCTCTAACTCGGCCGCCTATAACATCCATATCTATATCCCATGTACCGGGTGTCCAATAAATCTATTACCCGTTCCCGTGGGGCTGGAAGCGGCGGGTGCCATACAAACGAATACACGCAGCCCCGATACACATACGCAACTACCAGCGTATAGACTGCATGAGGGATTGCTCCGATGCGCGTCTATCTCCGTTATGACTTCCAGCCGAGCGCCGCGCGCCTCGCGCCTCGCGCCTAGCGCCGCGCCAAAAGGCGATCGCAACTTTTTTTTCACGCCGCACCGTTCCACCTTCTCCGTACTCCTCAATCTTTCTTCCGTTTTTTTCCCGCCGACAACAGCCGCACGCGTTACCCCGTTGCGGTGCGCGTCCTCCGGAGCGGTATCTATATTCGTTTTTGCCAGACCTTCGGGGACCGAGCGTCGTCTTGCTTTCCGAGCGCCCTAACGTTTTCCAGGATGCTCCCGAAACGATCGAAGAAGTGGCAGTTTCAGGGGCGAAACGGGAGAAGGAAACTCGAATACGGCGCGCCGCCGAGGCCGGTTTGGCTACGCGATCGGCCACCTCGGAGGAGGAAGACGGAGAGGCGGAGGAGAAAGAGGAGAGACCACTTTCCGAGCAATTGTCATGGACAAAAAAGCCGGCGGAACGTCGAAACGACGAGAACTGGAAGCGATAACCGTGGACGGATGGACACGCTGTTGGTGGACGAACGGAGGCGCGGCGTTGACAAACGAAACGAAGCCGGAGCTGGCTGAGACCGGCTAGAAAACGAGCAGGGAGCTCGCGGTGGTTGGAACGAGGGAGAAAAAAAAGAGGGGGGTTTGCGGAAAACGGCGTGGAGAAACGAGCCGGGGGGAGAAAGCAGGCAGAGTAGGAGGGCACGGTAATACGCGAGACGGAAACGGGCGGGAAAAAGGCAGTGCCTAGCGGAGAATAAAACCAGAGAAATTGTCATTGTGCTGAAGAGGTCCGGGCATATAACAATGACAGCGGCTGACGCAGCATCCCGCAGCTACAGATCATCCCTGGATATTAAAAAGTCGGCCTACCGCGCGCGACTCTTCTCTCTTTCTCTCTTTTTCCACGCTCCACCCCCCATCGTCGTCGCCCCCGTCTTTTTCTCCTCTGTTTCCTTTTTTTTTTTACTCTCTACGTTTCTCACCCCTTCCCAGCGGCAAGCGTAGCCGTAACCGTAACCGTAGCCGGGGAACGCGTAACCGATACCGAGACCCGACGAAGACACGCGGGGGCGGTGGTAGCCCCGGTTCCCTTCTCCTTGTCCTTTCCTCTTGCGAAAACAATGGCGAGTACTCGCGATTTCGCGTCATCGACTCTCCCCCTATTGGCAGGAATTGTCCTTGCATCGCGAGGAGGTACTTGGGGTTATCGAGGAGGCCCGGTATCCTGGCGTTGCCCGGTTCTAGCCGGGTGGCTCGGGAAGAAAGGGGTCAGGTTGAGCGGTTCCGGATGACTTCGACGAGAACGGATACGTCAATGCGACTAGATGGGGAGGCACCGCGATTGCACGGGAGGGTAGTATTGACATTCCTGCGGCATGGAATGGTTAGAATGGAGCGACAGCTTCATGGACGATCTTGCCCGGTCGGAATAACGCCTGCCTTTGTGCCCGCCACTGCGGGGGAATCGAAGGAAGTGGGCACGAATTAACCAAGATTTACCCCGCCGAGCTAAGTATTATTGGGTGGCAACTATGAAGAGAGCCATTCGCCACGCGGAACATCATATTTTCTCCCCCGATTCCGCCAGCTATTAGCGCTTGCTCGCCAAGTGGATTATCGGGACGTTTCGCGACGTGTTCCTCGTCAGCGATACCACCGCAGCAGGGGATTAAACAGGCTCCTCCTTTCGAATTCGCCTTTTTTTCTACGCGCAAATAACCGGGAAAAAGGAAGGAAACGCCGATGGAAATTTGGAATTCTGTTAGCGCGATGCCGCCGATAGCGTATCGCTGGCTTCCTCGACGGGAATCGCATCGGTTCGGCGCGGAGAGCGGATGGAAACCGAGACTGCACCATCGGGAGAAATGAAATATTTCCATTAGATCCGCTACGATAATCCATCGGGCGCGCGTGCACCGCGCGCGATCGCCTCTGATGCAGAAATTCATCAGGACACTCTTCTCATGAAGTATTCACCAACGCATTGAATTAATACCGATCAGCCTGGCATCGCCGTGATGGCTATTAATGGCCACGCGGAAACCGCACGGAAAGAACCTCATCCCCTATCGATCGTCCCGTCAAAAATCGCCGAACCCTTCAAACGCCTCGCTTTCTTCTGGCCCGATTCGCGCGAGCAAATTCATCGCGGCTACGAAAATGCAGAAACGAGCCGGCACGGGAAATTCCGGGATTTCGCGGAAAACACGGGCGCTCTATCTTCGAACGAGGCGAACGGCGGAGCGGTGAAATCACGAATCGCAAGATGAATAATGGCCTGCCTTATCGCGGTGTTTCGCGACGATCCAACGAAAATCCAAACGCGTCCAGCAAGCTATCGCAATGGAACATTGAGTGGCGTCGAAAATTCGGTGCAAGAGTCCTAGTGCGGCCACTCGACGGGGAGGGTAACACATTGCATTGCAATGTGCATCCGTTGTTCCTAGCCAGCTATGGTGTGCGTATACAGGATCATGCAAATGTGACGCGTATGTGATACTCGTGTGGCCCGTGACGTCTAGTGTCCTGCCGATGACGTTTACTGCAACCACGCCCTGTCCGTGCTCGTCCGACGTCCATCCTGGACAGGCATCGACCTCCTTAATTACCAAGGATCCGGCCAACGATCTCACCAATTACATCTTTCCCCGCCAAGGCATCCGCCCTCTAACTCTCTCATTCTTTTCCCCGCTGTGTCGAAAGTTTCGCGAAAAAGGTAGAGTACCCGTCAATCGGCGCTTTCTACGATTTAAATAACGAATTAAGGTTCCGGTTTAAAAGATTTTTGAAACCGTATCTGCCGTAACATAGCAGCTTAACTTATAAATAGACCGCAACCTCGTATTTTTGTAAGCAAAATTAAAGAGAGCGGAATTTATCGTGAATGATTTTTATCATGAATTAAAATCGTAGAAGGCGTGGATTCCTGGCTACTTTCCTCTGCTCAGTGGAAAATTCGTGGCACGAAAACAAATTTACGTGTTTGTTTGCTGCCCGGCAAAAATACCGGGAATATTTCGACGGCAAGTGACGCGTTTGTTGGGTGGGTGGATGGAATTTTAGCGAACGATAAATTTCTTTCGAGCGGTAAATAGGTCATTGTTAGCAGACTGAATTCCATAATGACGTGGAGCGGGAATTTCGAGCACGATTTAGCAATAGCTGGTAAGCCACGGTAACCACCGTATGCTGGACGGCGAATCAGTTATAGTTGTACGCGCATCGAGCCAACATATTTTTCATCGCAACGATAAACGCCGCAAATGTAATAAACGTTGCCCCGGCATCTTTTCTTCCAACCGCATACGCGTTTCCAATATCCATCGCAATTCTCCGTGCATTTTTTATCGCCCAATCGGATTAAAGTAACAATTCGGTACACATTCTTTCCATCCTCATCAAAACGAATGTTTGAATTATTCGTATTACCTCCTCTCTCTCTCTCTCCCTCTCTCGCACTTAATCCAATACCCTGTCAATTGTTTCATCAACTCAACTTCTATTTCAATCCGAGTCGCCTCGATCTGCTACACACTTGACGCAACGAGTATCCCGAAATTCGTCATAGATCGCGATACCCGAATCCTCCGTTTCTCCATAGAAATCCATACGTTATCCTAATACGCTGGCGTTCTCCATGGGGGACAAAAAAAAAGAAGAAAAGAAAAAAAATAGAGGAGATAACGGAAAAACGGAAAAGGAAATGATCATTGGCCACGCGATTGCACACGAGTGGCATAAAAACGAGCAAATTGTTTTACTCGGTGGGTAGCGAGGGTTGAGCGGTAAATCCGGACCCACCGACCGACATCGAGAAGTCGAACGCGACAATGATATTCGATGGGAGTTTCGAGCACGACATCGAAATATCTGGTAGGCCACAGTGGCCAGAGTATGTACCTACTCGGGTACGGAAATGTCCAGCGAGATAGCCACTCGTAACGAACAATGGCCGATTCTGGTTTCGCCAAAGTCGAGCGTCCCTGCACACTCCACGTGTATACAGCACGCGCTCTCTTTCCAGTCTCTCCTCTCCCTCTCTCACTCTCTCTTTTCCCCATCCCTGTCGCCCGTTGTCGCTGCCGAACCGCCATAATACACGGTATCGCTACTTCTGCCAAGTGAGCGACTTCCGTCTTCCTTTTCGTCGTTGCACGACAATGGGACGCAAATTTAAGAGTGTCTGCGAGAAACTCGCGCGAGCTCGTCTTCGAAAAGCTCTCGAGAAAGAGAGGGACACCGATGGACGGGGATGCGTTTTCGTGAATAGACACATCCCTATTGACCGACGATCGTCCGTTTGACGTTCCTTTTATTTCTTCGCGGCAGGCAGCAGCGAATAGCTCGACGCGCGCCGCTACAATTTTGCCCCGATGAATTCTTCATTGGACGGTTCCCGTGGCCAACGTGTACCGAAAACATCCCAACTTTCATTTCCTAAGTGTAAAGAGAAGATCCTTCCTCGATGCAACGAATCGTTCGTGGAAAATTCTCTTCCCGATCGGATGAAGCACAGCTGGAAACGTTGGTCGGTTTTTCTTCGGCCAAGCCCCGCCTAGCTTTTATAAGAACTTATGTGAGAGATCGGGCGAAACCGGGCTAATCTTCGCCATTTCTCGCAACGCCTACCATCGGACGATCGCAATGGATCTTGGGATTTTTGAAAACGCAAGGAAGGAGGCTGCTTTCCCGGAGCGATGCTTCAATGAAACCAATTAGGATGAAAAAGGGCCACGTAGGGGAATCGAGGAGGAAACAATGGAAAGGAAAACGATGTGTCAGAATCAAGCGCCGCTGGAAACGCGATTGATTATGATTTATGAACGAGGAATGTTCGCATCAACGGGTAAGTCGTGTCTTGCGATTCGGAAAATTTCATTTGCCGGGGAAAATCTGTACGCGACCGTGGCAGTCGATAGAGCTGGTGGACATCGCGGACAGGAATTCTGCGAGCCCCGATGCGATTTCGAACCTTTCCGATGGAATTCCGCTGCCAACGATTACTTCGACGAACAAACTGGACGATCCTTCTAATGAATCGTCAACGTGGATCGCGATTAGGCTTCTAAATTCATCGGAAACACGATAATTATGCACAGCTCCTGGCATATTTATCGTTGCCGGGGGACGTCCCCTAACCCCGTGAAAGCGAGGGATGAAGCTCAGACATTAAATTAGAAGCGCCAAACTAATTACGTGCTTCTTTGGGAATGACAAATCGGCGTCGTTACTCGAAACACGTTCGAGTAAATACATGGTTCTTTTATCTCAATATTTGCGCGCGTTTACGTACAGCGGCTACGAGAAGCATTTGTCCAGCTTCTAATTATCGTATTTGTTTCGATATTTAGATCCCAATTAATTGCAGCCAACCATGTTAACCCTCTAACACCTTCCTGGGTCATTTTGAATGCTGCGGACTTCATTTTTTTACCTCCTTGCGATGTCATTTTGCTCAACAATGCCGAGCATATAGAAAATAATTTTTGAGACTACTTAACGTGATCTCATTTTTTTTATGCGAAAGACAGAATTGGACGTAGAGACTCTTTATTTTTTTTACCGTAGCCAGTAAAGTTGTTGCGTAACTAAGGCATGAATTGCGCAACGAAAGCATCAATATTTCGCCGCCATTGGTGCGGTAGCTGGGTCGGTCTTATTCAATATTAAGGAACTGACCGCGCCAAGCGCCGGACAATGCGTCTCACTATCGCAGCTGTCGACCTGGACGAGCACGCCAATTGATACCCCGAAGGACTCGCGAATAGTTCCCCTGGGACGCGAGATGCCTTTCCCTTCCTATGGACATCCTGTTGAATTAATTCCGCCAGCCTAAAGGCGACCTACATTCTACCGCGCCCTTCGTTTTCTTTGCGCATTCGAGAATATTTCTCCCTTCACATTTGCCGGCGAGAGAATTGAAACGAATTTTGTATCGGTAAACGCGCGCCGATATTCGATGGATTGTGATTCGATGGACAGATCGAAACGAGTCCTCGACTGCTTTCGGATCGAGCGTTAATATTGGAGGCAAGCTTTCGACGAAGGGAGAGCGGTACGTGAAATTGTCGAATCGATCATTAGACGTCCGAGTCGTTAAATGAACCGCCATCTACTCACGGTCGCTAATAAAGTGGTCGTTCTGCTGGACCATCGAGACCATCGAGGTTATACACTCGGCGTTAGAACGCCGTTAGGTTCGCATTAGGTTAGTTAACCCTCTGTAACGCCGCGCAACTTAATCCGTTAACGCTTAAAGCTTCCTTTAATTTGGCGACTAAAGCGACCAAACATAAAAATAGCAGCACGACGGTAATTACTCAACTCCTAGTAGCTTTTCGATTGAAATAAAAATTTCGTTCGACCGTAATTCCTGTTATCGTAAAATCGCAAAGGCAAATAGAATTCGAGTTGCAGGGGCTTAATGAAACGTGACTCGCCTTCGAGACTTGCTAGTGCATGCTTGTAAAATGAAATCAACTCGTTATCCGGCGGATAATCCTGCGGAACGCAAGCCAGCGACAAGAGTAACGATTAATAAGGCGAATAATCCGCCAAGGCTGAACGAATTTTGCGACTATCTAACGGCGAAGCGTTTCGTTCTTTACGACGAATTTTACGATCGAAGCAGTTAGCGATAACGAGCCCCGAAACAAGTGCATTTTAAAAGGCGTTCGGGGTTCAGGTAAGTAGCTTCGAGATCCCCAAATTAATGCGCGGAGATCGCGGGGACGGCGTGAGAGCAAAGTCGGCAAAGATACGACACGAACGAAGGAAGGAAGAGTCGAGGAAGTTTTCCAGGTTGCTGGCGGCGATTAAACGGAAGCGCAAGGTAACTGTGTGGCTCGTTAGGAAGGGCTTGCCCTAAGTGATCTCGTATAACACGGGATTTTATGGAGAGTGCATCGAGGTCTCTTTGCATGCATTTGGCGGGAGGCTTGAGTGCTTCCACTATCGAAATGACGATTATCGTCCATCTTGTCGAGTTGCGGCCGCGCTGTTTCCACCACCAGGCCGATACACATTTCTCTTCCGGTTCTCTCGAATTTCCTTCCAAGATTTACGCCGCTCCCGGGCCGTTCTTCGCGCAACGGGATCCATCAAATATTCATCGACGCGTACAGCCTCTCTCTCCGGCCGATTCATTATGGAATCGCTATTTTCATAGCGATGCCGCTGCTGCACGCGCCTCTGTCCATCAATAAATTAGGATACCGAGGGACGCTTTGTAATTTTGATCGGAATCACTGGAACCATCAACAGGTATGGCTGATTAACACGCTCCGATCTTGAGACGATGCTACGGCTGTCCTGATTGAGTCTGTATTATTAAACGCAATCCAACTTCGCAGACCGGCCGCCTAACGACCAGCATATCGAAGCAAATGGGCCACCGAAGGCTCCTTCCGGGCTAAACTTGAACAATTTTGCAAATCTCCGTGCCGTCGAACGCGCCGGGTTGACCGGCAATTAATTAGGGATGAATAGAGAGAGAGAGAGAGAGAGAGAGAGAGAGAGAGGAATCGACGTTGCCGCGCGAGTGCCCGAACTTTGACGAGATGATTAATTTGCAACGTTACCTGTGGCCCTGTGGACGTTTCCAACGCCGCGTTCCCCTACCACAGAGTAGACCCAGTTCTTCTACGGCTAATTTACTCAATCGAACTTTATTGCCGTCGATTTATGCCGACGGAGACGTATCCCGTTCGGGGATATCGGTCTCGAAATTTGTTTGCCTTGTTTTACGACGGGACCAGGTTGCATCAACTGTCTTATTGGATTCCGACGCGACGCCAGTGCCGAGAAACACACGCGTGGACGAGACAAAACACGTGTCTCCTTTGCACGCGTCACCCCACGCACACCACCCTGTACCGAAGGAGATTTATACGCTGGATTTGCCGGAAGACGAGGAACAAGGTCGAGAGGAGGCGAGGAGCCGAGTGTATGATTCCCGAATCATTTCAATTTCGGAGTACCAGCTACGCCCTGGAATTTCCGAATCCAACGAACGCAAGTAGAGCGAAAGGAAGAAAGAAAGGAAGGAAGAAGTTGCTCGTCGGCGTGCCAGGAGAGCACCCCGGTGTCCCTAGAAGAAAAGACAACCGAAGAGGGGCAGGGGGGGGGGGGATGTATAAGAGCAGTACGATGTAAAAGGAAGGCAAGGTGAGACGAGGAGGCGGGGTGGAGGTGCGCAGGACGAATAGCAAGCAGGGTCTCGTGGGAGTGTGCACCAGGTGCCGGGTTAACCCCTGCGGCTTAGATGTCTTTAGGCGGCGCGTTACCCTGTCGTTTTGTAACCAGAAGGTGGTAACCAATCGGTTGGTAAGGTCTGCGAAACTCGGGGAACAACGAGACAAGGACAGAGTGACGAGGAAACAAGGTGGATGGCGTCTAGACGCGCGCGGTGGAACGTTCTCTACGTGACCGGGGGAAAACTCGTTCCTCTTCTTTCGGATCTATAGAGAAGATGATCCTGCGGCTGCTCCTCGCCTCCCGCTAATGGAACATTGTAAATTTCTAACTCTCGCGGCGACCAGCAGCGAGGCGGAGGCGCAACGTTCACGGAGAACTTAACGCGCGAGGAGATTTATCGGGGCACCGTTGATACGTAAGGGACAGTTATCGTTTCGCGGTTCCGAGTTCGCGCGATAAAACGTCGAGTCGTTCTCCGATGAATTCTTCAACGCGAACGCCACTCCCGCGGCCATTAAGCTCTCGCGACGTGCTCCCGCGCGACCCTTAAAAAGGACGAATAAAATGACGCTCCTGGACGTTAAACCGGAGCGAATGCAACGAGGGTGAAAGGTAAACGGCAACTGGTTGCGGCGACGCGAACGGAATTTTAACTGGTCCCCCTTTTCTTGATCGGTAATAATCGAACTTTTCGCTGAAGAATTTCCCTCCGAGTCGCGACGCTCTTTCCGCAAGATTCCTCGGGCCAACGCGGAAGATTCGCGGCAACAGCTAACGAGTGGCAAATTGAAAAAACAGACGTGAAAATTGATATTGGTTGGTCCGAGGGATCATTAACGCATTCGCTGCAGATTCACTTAATATTTGCTCTGCGCATTGGCGAAAGAAGATGCGCTATAGATAATTCGGAGTAAAGTTCAGCACAGGTGAAAATAAAAAAGAAAAGAAGAGTACTGCAGGAATTGTAATACAATAGTCATTTGATCGAAGAAATACGTGCCGTTTACTTTGCAGATTTCTTCTTCGCGATCCGCAGTGGATGCGTTAATTGATGTCCCCCGAAATCATCGCGCTTGATATCGCAAGAAAAGCAATTTTCGTGTTCTTCCCGGCGAATCTACTTAATAACACGGGGAGCTCGCGAGACGCAGCGAAGACGACGAAAATAGGGGACACCTCGAAAGAGGATGTGGCAATATGGAACGCGGAAGAGAAGAAAATGCATTTTGCTCGGCAAGTTAGGGTAAGGGGGTGGGCCGCCCGTGGCGGTGAAGGTAGCGGAACGGCGTATTGCGGCGTGGCGCGCGCGTTAGGCTACAAAAAGGAGCAGGAAAGGCGCATGCATCGAGGCCGTACGATAGGTAAGTGAAATAATAAAATACAAGCAACGTCGGTTGTAGCGCGTCGATACGACGGGACCAATGGGAATCTGGGAAAGCCCGTGACGTCGTTGGACGCACGCCCGTTGCTAGGAGGGTCGTAGGTGGAGCTTGCAAGAGCGACGCCCCAGGAGGACAGGTGGAAAACGCAGGTGAAACGCGAGATTCCTACGGGTCGACGCCGAATTCGTGACGCGTACACGGTGCACCCTTTTCGCCTTCCTCTTGCACCCCCCGGCTCTCCCTGTTTTCCCGGCCAACCCCCTTCGCGTCCCTTTGTCGCAGTACCACCGCCCCTTTCGACTATTTCGCCGAGGATCGCCGAGGAAACTGCCGCAAACCTCACGCAGATGTCTCCCCAAAAATGGACGATATTAATCCTTAAATGCACCACTGTTCCGCGCAAATGATCGAACCCTTCCTTCCGGAGTGCGAATAAGCTGGCGTAAATGACGAACCGTCTACCGAGGGGACTCCGCTACAATGCGCTATCGTTTCGAGGAATTTTAAATACTCGCAAGTTCGTTCAATTTCCTGCTTACCGCGGGGCGCGAGCGTTGCGCGTTTTCCGACGTGCTACGACAAGATCTCGACGCGATACGTGGAATCATCGTTGGAAACCTGACGTCGCCGTGAAGAAAATAGTTCAAAGAGAACGAGGTGTCCAATCATTCGCGGAGAAATACAAAAATCGCTGCCTCTTGTGCGAATTAACCCATCGGGGATGCATCCTAGCACGGTATCGTTTCTCAGGTTCAAAGTTACTTTTCGAAGCCGTTTTATACAGGCTGGCTTTCGCACCTGGATCATTTGTCGCGGAGAAAAATGTTTGGAATAGAAGTTGCGTGGTATCAAGGGGGACGTATAGTAGATACCATAGTCGCGCTTGATACCATGCAACTTTTATTTCAAACGTCTTTCCTAAAAGTGGCGCGGCAAGTGATCTAAGACGATCGCGCACAGGCGAGAAGAGCAAACCGTTGTATTTAGAGGCTAAAAGGATTCTCTGCCGAGCTGCCGTTTCTTTAAGGGTGTTTTTAAAAACATGAACGTGCGTAAAAATCCGCGGTCTAACAGTGACGTATGTAATTTCGCGTAATGTCGCTTCTGTCCAACAATGGCGTCGTCCCTGAAGGGTTAAAGGTCAAGAGACGCCTCGGAGACCTTCCTCTGTCCAAGGATAAGACGTCTCCGGTATTCCACGTACAAGGCGAGAATATGGAGGCACGTAGATACGTATTTCGCCGAAGAAATACCTTTTGGTCCCCCCCCCCCCCCCCCGAACGGTTGCCGAGGTACCAGAGGGGGGAAAGCTGCGGGAAGACAGAGGAGGAGAAAGGTGATAGAAGAAGTTGGCCGTGGGTTGGAACCAGACAGGTTGGATACCTGCGTGGAAGTAGCCTTGTGCACGTGTGTTACACGCTTGGAAGCACACACGGACAGGGACGAGTAGTGTCTGGCACGTATGGGCGTACCTCGAAAGACGCCTGCAACTTTCATGCCGCGAGACGCCTGGAAGATGGCTGCCGGGTAACAGCCAGCCGCGAATAAACTGGTAAATGCTTTCGTTCGACGCTCCGAGCTACAAGGAGAGGCCTGAAGAAATCCATTTTCGATTTGTTCCCGAGTGCTCTTTTCCGAGTCGGCCGGAGTTCCTTCTCCAGCCGGCAATGGCGGACCGACTGATCTGATCTACCACCCCGTAATGCCTCCTCTTTCGGGGAGAACGGTACCCTTTCTGTAGTACGGAAGCCTTCTTTTCCACGTCTCGAGAATTCCAGCCAGCTTCTTCCCGAACCCTTACTTACTACGCCTTCCAGCGTCGAAGATATTTTCTGTTTCGCCGGCTCATCTTTTAGTAAACGACCGCCGACTGGAGGAGTATTTTTCGCTGCGGCCGATGCGGAATTTATCGCGGATCTCGGCGGCAATAATGGAAGGTGAATATATCGAGCGTAGCAATTAATAGCGTTTAGGGGAATATTCGTATCAACGCGACGGCGGTACCCCGTGCGAGGAATCGTATTAAGATTCCGGTGATAAGTCGAAGATCAATAAAGCACGTACGCGCATTCTTGCGGGATTAAAGCTGGTAAAGCTTCTTGTCTATCGAAAATTGAATCTCTCGCGAAGGAAGGCCGAGGTTCGACAACAAATTAGGAGGATAGAAGGAGCTACGCTACGAAAATCCGCATCGATTTGCAAAAGGAAAAAAATGCGTATAGGAAATATAGCTATAGAAACTTGGCCGCGGTAATTATTGTAAGCTGCAAAAGTTACTCGCGCGAGTACGTTTATTATTTATTTTCTCCGATAAATTGGAGAAGTTGGACACTTTAATCCGCGGCAACTTGGAAGTGCCTGTCAGTTAGGCTCGCGTACTTATTACTACTTAAGCGTTTTAATGGACAAGTTATTATTCTGATATATTGGCTTTTAAGCCTCGCGGCATTCTCTACGGCCGAGAACCGTGATCCCCCACACACCGCGGGCAAATTATTTGTCAACCTTCTTTAGCTCGCGCTAATTGATTAGCACGAGAATGCACGATCCTCCGTAGTCTACGTCTAGATATCCTACGCAAATGCCTTTACGTCCTTCCCTGCGATCTTTCTCACCGATACCGACGCGCCGTTTCACACCAAAGTCCCTTCTTTCGGTGAAAAACTACCATTTTGCTTCGGTTTCCGCCAGCAACCCTTTGTGGTACCCGCTGCGAGTCCGCGGTACCACCTTTGAAGAACACGGTGCGGCAAATTCAGAGCGGGGAAAATCTTGCGGCGGAAAAAAAAAGGTGAACGCGAGCAAAGAAAGAGGGGAACGTTAGGGGTGGTTGGGGAAGAAGCGGCAGCGGGAGAACAGCGAGACACAGAGAGAAGTAAAGTTCGCTTAGGATCGTGTCACTTACCCGACGACTCTTATCCCGGAAGAAGGACGGATCACACGCGATTTCGTTCCGTTTGGAGGATGGCCGCGGGGGCGGGGAGCGGCGGAGAAGAAGAGCGGGTTCAGGGACGGAAAATGGGCTTTGTGCGGGACTCGCAAATGGCGAGAGAGCGAAAAAGATATAATTTCAAATGGAGCCCGCATGCGATACACGCGTCCGAGTATTCTTCAAGCGACGTGTACACGCGTACAACACACCCCGGCGACCGACGACGTCGCGTCGCTTCTGTCCCTCTTTTCAGGGTTCGCCGCGAAGCACCGTTCTGCATTAAATCGCCGCTACGTGTGTAATCGCGAACCAAGGGCGACAGAAAAAAAGGGGGAAAGGCACCGGGAGGAGTTTCAACGTGCCTCTGACTCGCACTAGACGCCGCGACGCCGAGCAGAGCAGAGCAGAGCAGATCCCAGCCTTGTCGCGCCACCCCCGCCTATCATCGGGCCTCGATGATGGTTCACGAACGAAGACTTCAAAATACGCGGACAATGGGCCGCGACTTTGTGTCCCTCAAAAGAATCGCGCCCCAGTTAAGAGGGTGTTTACTAATGTCGCGTTCGTTTTACAACCACCATCCCCCTCCTTGATCGCGTTTGCCGTACTGCGTTACTTTGCCGGGCTACGCGCGCGTTTTAGGGTGGAAGGTGTGCCCGAATGTGGTCGAGGCTGGTTGCGCGGCAGATTTTAATTTTAATTACCGTGCGGTGGATACGGCCGCGATTAAATCAATAGCGGTGTTTGGAGGCGATATTGATCATACGGGTGTTGGGAAAATAACGAAGTTATTTCCGCGATTCGCTGCGCTATTGTTCCGCACTCGTTCGCTCTAATCTAACGCGAGCGACCAAACCGGCCTATGCGTATTCCTTTTTTTTTGTTTCGTTCAACGACAAATAGCCGGCAAAGGAAAAACCGGTAGAGGAAAAAATGCGGTGAATTTTGGGGGCAGGTAAAAATTCCGAGGATCGAACCTCGGTCGGTGCTGTCTCGATCATTGCATTAAGACAATGCCTGATGGGCATGGCTATCATTAGGCTGCGGACTTTTGCGCGAGTTCACGCGTGTACGAATGAAACTGCGGAAACGTAAATTAAATAGAGCAGTGTTTCGCCATCAAGATTGGCGTGCAAAAAGTATTTGGCCGGAATACAGACGAGTATTCGATGCCTAACTCAAATCTGACGTTATATTTCCGTCAGTAATTTGTTGGTCCTATACCTTGACGATTTAACGTCACCTACTCTTGTCCGACTAAACAATTTCTTGTATATCTTCGCGCATAAAATATGTTAGAAATAAGCGGTTTAAATCTACCACTGACGCACGAAAGTGCTTAGTCTAGAGATGATCCGTGCATAAAACCGAAAGATTAATCGGCAATACGGAAAAAAGCACGATCAATTTCGTAGTAGAAAAGCTAAGAAAACGTTGCACGAAACGTAAGATTGGTTCTCGAGGTTTGCTTGCCGTTTCAGTCTTTTGAACGAAACGAGCGAGGCTTCGCTGTATTCAGATACAAATGCGGATCTCGGATCGACAATCGCGCGTGGCGTGAAGATCGCGAGGTGAACGCTGACGCATCGAAGATACGAGGAAGGAGAGAGGCGGTCGGCGACGAGACGCGATGGGCAGGAGGCACGGCTATTCAAATTGCAAAGCGAAAAATGTCTCGCGTGGCCCGGCGTGGAAGTCGTCTTTTCGTAATGCCTGGCCTGATATGCATCTACGTGCCTGCCAAGGGCAGAGCCTCCCCGGCTTATTAATATTAAACAGCGCCACTTTCCCGAAGGCGGCCGTGCTATTGTCGATGGAGCCTCGCCGCGTTCAACGCGAGTCCAGGGGACTTAACTTACCCGGCACACGGAGGACACTTTTAAATAGCGGAACAAGCAATCCACGAGTGAAGGGATTGTTCCCCGATCCCGATGGATACTTCATCCCCTTCTTGCGCGCGGTCGAACCGCCCCTTCGCCGTTCCCTCGTTGGCTACGAAATTTTTATCGGCAGAAGGCAGCGCGGCATCAAAGAGTTCGAACGCGGAGGAAGTGTCCCTTCTCCCTGCTAGGCAGCCCGGCATTCTCCATTCCCCGTTAAAAAGAGTTCGCCTCGCAGCCACCGTTAAATGCATCCTGCGTTTGTCGGCGACGGGTTCCCTGCAGCAAACAATCATTTTGTTTCTCGATTAAAACGTAGCCGTTCCGAGGGGGAATCGCTGCGCTCGGATCCGTTCCGAGCTACGCGTTCTTACGGATCGCAACAAAAGACATTCAGCTTTACTCTAAATCACCCTCCGCCCGCTCGTTATTACCCAACTGTTATCCGCGTACGCGCAACTCTGCCAAGTTGCACCGTGAAATATTCATTACTCGCGAGTGCATTAAGGAACATTATTCTAATCGGTTCCGAGTTTCCCGGAGCGATTGATCGGGGCAATTATCGGCGCGGCGCGGGCGGACTTATTGGCACAATTTCTTTTATCTTTCCGATCCCAGGTGCATCCTTTAACCAAGGAGAGCACCTCCGTGGAAACCGAAGGGGAGGGGGCAGAAACCGATCGAAACAAAGGGATGAGAGGGGTGGTAAAGAAAGAGATGGGGAATCGGAGAAACGTTCCTGGATAGCGGCGGAGAAAGAGAGACGCGTTAAGGGGGCCGAGGGAAAGGAGGGACAGGGCGAACGCGAGCAAGAGAGATGAAACAATGAACGAGGGAGTTATCTGTAATGGAATAAGTTGGCAACAATGGCGCATTGTTTGCCGGGACGTTCGCATCGTCGCTGTTGACGGACATTATCGCCGGACGTTGCGTTTCCGGCGCACAGGAACGTCCTCGTCCCGTCAGAAGACGTGTCAGCCGGCGTGATTCGCGGCGGAATGTATGCCACGCGAGCTACTCCGTTGGCAGAAAGCCACCCATTCAAATTCGCGACCGCCTATCGAACTATTGCGGGCCGCGAATAGAAACGCGGCCGCAGTTTGCGGCGAACTAAGCAACCGCATTTTCCCACACACCGATATCCCCAGCTGTCGTTCCACTTCTCCTCGAGCGCCGCCGCCTCGATCCTTCGATAATTACGCCCTCCGGCAGAAAACACCCTGCTCTTCTATGGCTAGCGAACGCGTACGCGTACAATTCCCGTAAACGCGAACGAATTCTCCTTATCCGAGGCAGATCGTTTACGCAGCGAGAAGCGGCAAGCCGAGATCGCGATTCGAAATCGTTCACGGGTAAGAAGGGGGAAGGGGGACACGGTTGTGTTTCGGAGATTCATCCCTTAACTCGGTAATACTACAAACAGACGGGCCGCGGATTAAGACGGCAACCCCTTTTGCCTTGCAATCTTTACTCAGCAGTCCGCCTTCTGCGTGTACAACGCGCCCACTGAAACCCCTTTAAACACCGCTCCAGCCAATCGTGGGATTTGCTTCGGTCTTACCTGTGCTTACGAGCCACTTCGCGCAACGCCTGTGCACGCGAGAAGTCGCACGTTCCCGAATTCCCCGTCCGTGTCCCGTTTTTTTATTACTCTCCCCGATTATCCTCGCTACTTTTTGCTCCGCGGATTAAATGGCCGGAATTCGGGTCTCTCCGCGGGTAATTGTTTTATTCGTACACGGCAGGAGGACGCGCGAGCGGGGAGAGCAGGGCAGAGTTGCCGATAAGAGAAACAAAAGCCGGCACGCCGCCGCGGAGGCCCGTGAAATTATCTTAAAGACCGAACGAATGCATTTTCAGCTGACTGCGCGCGAACGCCGAGATGCGCGCGTAGATACGTATGTAGGTAGAAATGAATGGTGAAATTACGTTCGTGGAACAATTCGATGCACCACGAACGGATGCATCGTCGCGACAGGGCGGTTCGGAAGGACTCGCCCCGAGGAGAAAGGACGGAGGAGAAGCTGCGAGAAGATGTCCGGATGGAGAGTAATACCTCGATGGTCTCCGATGCAGCGGCGCAACCGGGTTGTGTAGGTGCAAAGCGGATTACGAAGAAGTTAAAAGTATTAAAATCACGATGTATTTTAACTCGGCGCTCGCGAAGCGTTCCCGGCGTTCTCGAAAACGGAGGACGGAGGACAGAGGGACGAAAGAGAGGGCGAAGAAGAGGAAGACGAGAGAGAAATGGCGAGGGTGAGGCCGGAAGGCGAGGAACGCGAAACACTGGAGTGGTATGAAGCGCGGAGAAAAGGACAGAGACCAAAGAGACCGAAAAAAGAAGACGAGGGTCAGGGGGAGAGGGGAAGAAGCAGGAGAAAGAGAGAGAGAAAGAGAGGAGAGGAGAGGATGAAAAGAAGAGAGAAAGAGAGGAGGCGAGAGTACGGAGTGTATAAGTGCTCCGGCTGCAGAGACGAGAGATGAAAGGCGTAGCGCGCTCGAGGACACAGATACATTTGTCAGGGAGGATACTGAAAAATAATGAAAAAAAGGATGCAAAGAGGGGGATGAGAGAGGGCGTAGCTGGCAGTCCTTCGGAATTTTTTCGTTCTCTGGAGAAATCTTTCCGTTTCGCGCGCGCCGCGTTGCCTTGGAAAATTGATACCGCGCGCGACAATCATCGCCGAGCATTGGTTATTAACGAGCGGATCTTGGTTCCTTTTTTTTTAACGCCTCCGATGTCGCCCGATCGAAATGGAAACGGTCGCGTACGACGGTAGGTTGTCGCGATGTTTTCGCGAGGATTTCGTCGAGCGCCGCCATCAGACACGGATATTCGTCGCCGTCGACGAATGTTTACGCGTCAGAGGAGTTGATAACGCGCAAGCGTTTACTTGTGCAACGTTTAGATACAATTTTCAGTCCATCCGACGGAGGAGAATTAAAGAACAGAGGATTATTCCTCCAGGGGTGCAAAAGGAGGGGAAAGAGGGGAAAGCGGGGAAGCTGGAGGGTGGTTGCAGAAGAACGGGGTGGAATTAAGCATCTCGCCTGAAGAGACTTCAAGTCACTTCAGCATCGTTCCCTTCCCTTCACGGGTACGACAAGGATTAAAATCTGCCTGCTATAGCGTCCCACCCACCCTCGTTCGCTCTTCCAATATTAAACGGATGTTTCGATACCTCGCTGCCCCGATCTATCGGCTCTTTTAAATTTTTTCTCGTCGCGAAACTTCCACCTCTTCTTCGTCGTCATTGCGACAAACTTTGCGAATCGTTTCAAGGGACACAAACGATCTCGCGATCAACAAAAGTGTCCACTCGGACGAACGATTGGCAAAGGCTCGCCGCTGTTCGACGAACAAGACGTGACGCCTTGCGGGAGTGGAATTAACAGTGGGATGTCACGGACAGAGGCTTGACAATCCCGGAAATGTCTATATCACGATCGATGCGAGTGATGCTGATTACATGCAATTCGCTCGCCACCGTCACAACGTCAAGATAGCGTGATCGCATTACAACAACCCTCGAGTGATGCTATCATCCCCGGTTACAAGCGTGGTTAGCCTCGATTAGGCGAAAGCATCGATGTTACCTAGGATACTAAGGCTTCGGCTTGTCCGTTCACCGACGCGAATACGTATCCCCCTCAACTTTCGCCGTAAAACAGCGAATCGAACGACAAATTTTCCCTACATTTCCAAGCGGATCGCGTCCCGTCGTATCGGGGCAAATACTCCTCTCGTTCGAGGAACCAATACCATTTAGGGTTCCTGCATAAGGTCTCCGCGCGCGGAGACACGAGAGGTCAAAGTGCGACAGGCGAGTTATGGGGTTGTAGTTCTAGGGTGGATGTGCCATGGGATCACCATAAGGTGGGATATTTCGTGAGGCTGTATCCGAGGCTACGGCCGCACAGGAGGCTCGTTTCCCCGTGGGAATTTCGGGATCACCCGTTATATCCGTGGATACCGGTCGAGCCGACGAACGAACGACTGGAAAATAATTTGCAGTTCTCGCTCTCGTGGGGAAAATGACCAGGGACGAGAAAAACAGTACCTACGCGCGTCTACCTTCTTTTCCTTTTGCTTTCGTTTACGTTCTCCCCTTCCCTTCTCTTCTCTTCTCTTCTCTTCGCCAGCTCTGGCCAGCTCCGCGCTGTTTCGTTTCCCCGTGGAATTCCGAGGCCGATAATTGGAACGAGATTATCGAGTGCTCGCGTCGATCCGCCTCATCGCGATGTATTAATTATCCGTTAATCGGGACGCGAATAAATTCTCCAAACGAGCCCCGCGACTTCCCGCTAACCATCGCCGTCTAAAAGTTTATCCAATTTTCTGCCACGCGGTGTTATCGGTCCGAGGAACTATAAATTTCCGTGAGATGAGAAGACGAAATTGAAACTCCGGGGAAACAGAGAACGACGGGAAGTAAGGGAAAGGATTTGAGGAGTATCCCGAAGGAGCCGAACGAGATTTCACCGTCCACGAATCGTATATTTTCGGCCCCTGCGCGGCTGTCCGCTTATGACGATTTCGAATATCCTCTATTAATATTTCGATACCTCTCGCTTCGTTCTTTCGGAAGCTTCGAAGCTTTGCTTAACCCTTTCGCTACGAAGGAGGTACATAATACACCTTGAGAAGTTGAGCAATTATTTGCCAACATTATACGTAAATTTCTCCTACTGTATACTGCGTTGCTTTTATCATTTGGTCAGCAATAAATCTCGCAGAGCACCTAGACATTTATCATCGCATTGCATTCATATCTCTCGTCTACTCTCTTAAGTTTTAGTTCCAGGATGTCGTAGCGAAATGGGCAACAAACGAAGAGGTAGAAGATCTTCGAAGCATCCCAAAGAAGACAAAGTCTACCTCAGGAGGGGAAATCGAATGATAGATATCGAATCGCGCAAAGTAGATTGTTGCAAACGCAGAAACACACGGTGACTAAACGTTTATAGGCACTTACCGCAACTTTTCCTCGCGCAACGCTATATGAATAAGTGATAAAGCGGTGGGAGGACGAGGAAGAGGAAGAGGAAGGCCGTAGTATAAATTCCAGAAGGTTGTCCTTTCCTGGTTCTCCCAGGGGTGCAGCACACCCCTAACCGCCAGCATAAGGGTTATATTTGATAGATACGGCCCCGGCTAAGTGCTTATCGTATTTCGTTTAGATGCCGCTACACTTAAAGCCGCCAACTTTGTGAACGCTCCTTAAAAGCAGCCAGTTTAGAGGTCTACCTTGAAGGATCGGTCGAATTGGACCTATGCCAGAGCGAAATTTTCGCCGAGTGAAAATATATTATCAACGAGCACCGTTCAACGTCGCATTAAATTATGAAATTTTTTGTTAGCCGAAGCGCGGCGAAGTAGCGGACCAAGAAGCTCGACGATTCTTCGAGGGCGGAGCGGATGGAATCATTTGCAAACTGTGCGGACGCATATTACTACCTCTGATAGCTCCGCGAAGTATGGAAAATGTATCGAGAGACGTCTTTTCTCTCGCCGTGCATCGGAAGATCCAAGTCTACGATTGATAACGCAACTAAAATTTCCATGCAACGCGAATCAAAAGGGGTGAATTTTCTTCGATTCGCGAAACCAACCATCCATTAACTCTTTAACGCTAAGTTTGCGAAACCCATTAATTCGTCGGACTTCAGATTTCACGTTTAAAGTTACGGAAGTCGTAGATATTACTTTTAAGCAACTTACGACGACTTTGACCGATACAATGAAGTAGCTACTTTTCGGGAACCTCGTTAAATTACACGATTAATATCTAGCGTTATCTGAACATGGCGAGTTAACTCCATCATAGGTAAGTAGCGTAACGAAATGTTCGGATTGAAAGAAAGAAAGAAAGAAGAATTAAACGCCGTATGAACCGAGTATCCCACGTAATCGTCGCGACGTCAGCCGTTTCGTTGAAAAGCAGCTTCTAAAATTACGTAAAACAGTATCGCTGGAGGCAAGGCTTGAAACGTAGGAATTACGCGCGTGACCAGGTGTTAGCCGCAAATCTGTGGAGGATTTCGATTTGACGTTGCGGCGGAAGGAGTGAGGGAAAGGCAGAAGAGGCAGCCGCATAGAATGGAACGAGCCGCAGACGAAGAGACCGGGGATAAAGAAAGGAGAGTAGGCTTACCCGGCTGTTGGAGATCGAAGCCGCCTTATAGTATGCCTTTTCGATGGTCGTACGAAGGCCTCAAGGGATAAGGCCTCTTTCCTCCGCCTCTTCTTTCATTCGCGCTTTCGTTCGTTTCGAAAGAAGAGCTCTGTGGTAAGAGGGGTACGTTAGTTTCGAGTCCTCCTTACGGCCCACTGGGGGCTGCATTAAAATGCCTCGAATTGTTTACTGCTCACCCGCGCGAGCAACTCGCTGTAATATCCACTGTAAACTACGCTTGGATAAAACTCATCCCTTCTCACCCCCCTCTGCCCCGCTCTTTTACTATTTCTTCTTCTTCTTCTTCTTTCGCCGGCGCTTTTGTCGCTCCTCGCTTCGCGAGCGTAGCCAACCGAGCCTTCCGTCCCGGAATTATTTATAAAATTACGCCGCCCCCCCCCCCCGCCGCGCGAGCCTCCGCGAATGCAGGACGAAACTTTGTCTATAAAGGGGGTCGTATCTTCCCGTTGGATTCGCTCCGCTTTGCCCGTTTTTATCCGCCGCGAACGAAGACGACGCGTCGATTATGGCAGCACCGGAAGTTATTTTGGCAACGGTCCCGATCCCGCGGGAACAACGAATTCGCTCCTTCGGGTGCTATTTTGTTGGCTAATCGAAGCGGAAGAAGCGGCGCGGAGTAATTGCGGAACGGGTCGTGACCGAGTTCGCCGTATAAATGGCTCCGCGAAATCACGGGAATGGAATCACGGGGGATAAAGTCGACGACTGCAGTTTATTGGATAACGTATCGACGAGAACGGCTTCGCCGGCGATCCAAATGAACGCCGATGGAAGAAAGATAGCGGAGGATCTTGTTCGTTCGTCGAAACGGATAACGAAGCGAACGTTATCGATGCGCGCGGTTCCCGGGTTGCAGCAGGACGCAAACGGCGCGGCGGCGGTGATATAAAGGACCAAGGGGTGGCCGCAACGCGGGTTGGGACTGTTTTTGATCGGAAACACACGGTAGAGACGCATTTATGGGCAGAAATGCCGGGAAATAATGCGCGTTACTTTGATTTCTTTGTTCGGTGCGCGGTGCACCTTCGTGCACCTATAGAACGGTAGATCGATACTTGTTCATTCCACGCATGTAAACACCGGCTCGCGTTTCGCAACGGGCCAACGGCCGTTTTGTTAAACTCGAACCCGAACTTTTGTCGTAAACTATACGCTTTATGCGCGGATAGAGAGAAAGCGCGGCACGCATCTGTACGGGACGATTAGGCGGTGCACGGCGAAAGAGGGGCGGCGAAGGGAGAAAGAGAGAAGAGAAAGAGGAATGCCGAGCGGAGGGAAAAAGAGGATCGGAATGGAACGATGAGGATGGAAAGGGACGGCGTTTAACGGAGCGAAAGAGCGAAAGGGAGAAAGAGAGAAAGGGAAAGGGGATGGGGAGAAGAGGAAACGGAGGGTGTGCCGGGGGTTGGTTTCAATTAGGAGGCAGTAACTCTCCCAGGCATTGTTCATTTCACTCTAGATTTGTATTCCCCGTTTGTTTGTTCCCTTTGCATTTGCGTTAACCTGAGCAAAAGCGAGCCGCCATGCGTGGTATACGCAATCAGTCAGAGCGGAAAAGACGGGACCAGAGAGAAATCCGCGTCATCGTTCCGCTCGGCATCATCATACTGATTTTTCCCTTCGAAACCCACCCGCGCTCGCTACCGTTTGCGTTTGCGTACGCCAACTGACAACAGAGATGACTTTGAACGAGCCGATGAAGCGTTAACCGTCTCGATCGGGAGCTCTCGAAAAATGCCAACCACGCGACCAATCGTTCTTCCACCGATGATTGTGCGAAACGGGAAATCACTGGAACGCGTTTTCGGGGGGGTTCAACGTTAACCCTTTTTCACCGGTAAGTCCGTGTGCGCGTCGCACGGGCACGTAGAAGAGTGTAGATTGTTAAGCTAGCATCTGTATATGATCATTTCACGCGTTGTCCGCTGCCCGTCATCCGGTTGAAAAGTAAATATGCTTGTTTTTTCGGTTGAAAACAACAAAAACAGGCATACGACGACGTCTCGCTTGTTTACAACCGGGTAACAAAAAAACGGGCTCGTGAAATCCGGACAACGTGAAAAGGGTATATAGGTAAGGGAAAACTGTTTACACGTCGAGAAACGGGCTTCAAGATTGATTTACCCTTCGACAATTTACCATGCAGAAGCATAGAATTTAGAAATTCTTTTCCTAAATTTTGTGCGCTACATAGAACCGTTTGCAATTGCATCGCATCGCCGTTTTAACCCTTGATTGCACAAGTTCGGTCCGAGGAACCCACGAGGATAGAGCAACTTCCTTTATCTCGAATTAATTCAGATCTACTTCGCCAGCTTAATCAATTTGCAAGTACGCAGGTATATTTGTTTCTTAGACCTAGTATCATGGCTTGCTTTAACTCTTTGTATAGCAGCTAACCAGGATTTATAAGTACATTGAAGCGAATAGGAGAAGAATTCAGACATCGAGTGGTTAATAAGCGCAAGTTAATTGCTTCGCTGCAATAGAGAACGACGAGACGACGCGAGGTTGCACAAATTTTCGAGCAATTATATCAACAGCCATGAAAAAGGAGGTTTAGTATGAATGCACGCGGGTCACGCGAAGGCCACGTAATCCGAAGAAGGGTTAAAACGCGTATTTCGTTATACACTCATCGATGGCGTACGGGGAAACTAATATAGAGGCTTATACGCTATTTTATGCGTTTATAGTAGACGCCTTGGGTTCGAATGTTTCCTCGCGAGGGCTGCGAGCCTCGTAACGAAATTCTCGACTAACTTCCTTCCCTGCCACCTTTCCCATTCCCGTTCTTCCTATTCCAACTCGTAAGAAGTTTCGTTTACGTCCATATGCCGAAATAAACTGAATTTCAACCGGTGATTATTCGTTGGACGGTGGCGCGTTGCGCGCCTGGCACACTTCGACCTATTCCTTGCCGCTGTTGGAATAAATGCAAGCTGCCATGGCAGCGTTCTTGCAAAGATTTATCGTTCGTTATAGAAATGCGGAACACACGCGCGCGCATACACCTACTTACTTACTTACGTACGTACACGTTCGCGGAGGCGAGAATCGAAGCACGATAGAGAAACGAAGTATCGATTGCTCGAGGCGAAACAGTCGGCGTGCAATCGGAATTTGTTATGCGAAACGTCAACGTATGTAGTTTGGCTGGCACATCGTGACGTAAATCGATCCCGCCAACATATTATCACCGATGACGAACGCGTTTCCCACGTATCTGGAAACGAGGCTGCTCGTTCCAACGTCCCAACGACAAGAAGAGAAGTACCAGGTAATCCTATTGTTATCGCAAAATATTCCTCCGCCAACGTTGAATCCTGCTTCACGATACAGTAGACTCCCGTGTAACGCGGACCTTCAAACATTCTAAATTGAAGATGAACGAGAGAAATTAAGCAGCTGCTTATTTAAATATACGTATCGTTTCTGAAATTATATGAATCGAAAAAAGAAGTGCATGGTTTGTAACTAAGAACGCTGGGCTAAATTTGAGGGTTAACGCAACGATACAAGCATCATGATTAACAGAACGTTTAAGAAATAATTAATAAAAAGCTGTCCCTATTGGTGAAACATGGAAAACTATAGTCGACATGATAATAGCCATTCCAAACAAGTTACGTACTTAGCGCTATGCGCGTTACAGGAGGAAAATTCTCGTGTAACGCGATTTCTTGTAACGCGCAACGTTTTAACCGCGTTGCACGGAACTCTACTGTAAATTCCGCCGTCTTCCGCTCTGGGCACTGTAAAATCTTGCCGTTAAAATTCACACGCGCTATTCCCGAGTCGGAGTTAACGGTTGCAGGTGCAGAAGGAAAGCCTTAACCCGGTGCCTACTTGGCGAACGAGATCTCGGCTAGAGAATAGAGAGTATAGAGTAGAGAATAGGGAAAGAGACGGCTGGAAATGACTAGCAAGCCCTGGGAAATGAAAGCGAAAGCATTTTACGGGAGGATCAATTCTCGCGGCGAACGCACGAGGAGGCCAAGGAGGAAGTCGAGATTACTCCTTGTTCCGTTCTCTGATTCCGCTGGTCTTTTCTGCCAGCCCGAACCAAAGCTTCCACCCCTGTTCTTCCTTTGCATCGAAACGGCAAGTTATCAAGGCTAATTTTTCGCCTTTGTCGCATCCCTCGGTGGCCACCAGCCGGTTCGTTACTCGTGTTTAGCCAGCACTGTTTTTAATAACCTAATGGCTCTTACGCGGTACATTATGTCTGCAGCATCCCTTCTCTACCCGCTTCGCTCACCAGCCTAACCCCCCTCCTACCTCTCTTTCCACCTTTCTTTTTTTTTCGTGCCTTCGCTCTTTTATTTGCGATTTTTTTCGTTGAAACGACAAAAATATCCGGCCCTTCTCCTTCCTGCTACTTGCCTGCTTGCTCGCGGCATGCGAAACTTTTGTCTCGGCAAAAAAGGGTGAAAGGAACGTGTGGATGGAGGTTGGTGGAACGGGAGCGAGCTCGGCGAAGATGCAAAGGGAGAAAGAACCGAAACGCAGAGTGGCTTTCCTCGAACCGAACAAAAATCTTTTACGGTCCCCCCCCCCCCCCCCCCCCTCCCCCTTGTACTTACTCTCGTTCGAGCGATCGGTCGAGGAAGAAACGATCGCTTAACTCTTCATTCTTCGCGTTCTCATCGGGAGGAAATTCACCGTGCTCCCCGTTCTCGCGTTCAAAAGCGGGGGATGAATCTCTCTCTTAGCGTAATTAGTCCCGAGAGGGTACCGACCGCGTCATTCAGACGCTTAAATCGATCATTACCGTTTACACCCCGGTATTCGCGCACGTTTCAAAGGGAAATTTGGTTTGCCTTTGCGAATTTGTTCGACAAACCAGACCAACGCGAACATCAAGGCGAAAGATTATCTTTTCCTCGAAGAAGAGGTAAAACAGTACCAAACGATTAGGGTTTCGTTCCGTCTACTTTCGGATCTTTGATCAACCCATTAAGGACCGACGTTGCAACATTTTATTTGCAACCTCTTCGAGCTTTGCAAAACCGTACAACTCACGCGGAAGGAGAAACGGTAACGAAAAAATTATTTCCAGATCCCTGGAATACTTTATCGTGGACCCATTGGCGAAACAATGCTATTCAGTGGTACAAATTGTCTGGAAAATAATTGCAAATGGAATGGCGCGTCAAAACCCTGGTACTTAATGGGTTAACTCTTTAACCCTGCTGCGTTCTTCGAAATTCTATGCGATTTAATCGCAGGATTTCAGTTTGGGCGAGGCCTCTGCGGCCCCCGTAATCCGAGGAAGGGTTAAATTCGCTGAACCCTGTCTTTTCATCGTCCAGCTAAATATTAAAGGTTGATTCGAACGAGAGAGAAAACGAGAGAGAGAGATATTTGGCGATTCGGTATTGAGAGCGACAGATCCGCGATATCGAGGCTCGCGGTGAAATTCAGTGACGCGAAATGGGGAGGAATCATCGCGAGAATTATTCCCATTGAAAACCTTCTGGTCCGACTAACTGTACGCCTCCGCGCTGTGAAATAGCCTCGTTCGTTTCAAATTACTTGCCCTATTTTCCTTTGTCTTGTCTCACATTTTGCGGGTTGCCCGTTTTCCTCGCACGTACCTCGCCGTGCCTCTATAAAGCCTTAATTTAGTAACCGCCCAACTCGAATGGCACCGCCGACTTTCCGTCCGGCTCTCTCCAAATTACCCTTGCAAAATTAACTGCTCGCGTGTTGGATATTAATTCCAAGATTCAAAGCGAGCGTTTCCCGCCCGACGATACGCCGAAACGTTTTACGCTTTCCTTATCGAACGGCCGCCCTGCTTTTCAACCATTTCGATAGCGAGAACTCGACCACCGCGCGAAATACACCGGCGCAGCTAGCCTTTTTCTTCGGCTGAAACCCGGTTGATTACGATTCAGGCTGCAGGGGCGGTGATATTTTACCTCTTTTCGAGGCTTTACGATCGGACGTTTTTAATTTCCCCCCGGTGCGCCCGAGCAACGGCCAGCCGAATGCAAATTGTGACAGCAAAGTTATGCGACCCCCGGAATTAATGTCTTTTCGGGATCGGGTCTTAATAGGCCCGTTATGCGCTTTCAGTCGCTCGTACGCGTGCACGAATTCATTAAGCGACTGGCCACTATTAAAGAAATTGGATTGCATCCTTTCAGCTAGAACTATGAAGACGATCGAGCGCGTGCTTCGTCCACTGGATTCTCGTCGACGAACGTCCTTTCTACTCTGCCTCGTCTTCGTCGCCCTCTTTCCAATCCTGCCGTCGATCGACGCTCAAAAGAACGATCGCGCTAATACCTACGCGAGGAAATCCGATTCCAACCAAGAATTCGCGAAGCACCGCAAGGAATCGAAGGCTTCCGCGACTGACGACGAAAGCAGCGACTCGAAGGTAAGCGAATCGACTAGTTCCCTGCTGAATTTACCAAGCAGGTGAGTTCGAGTCGCGATTGCGACTAACAATAAGGGAAACAACGGAGATAGACTCTTAAAGAGCTGACGTAAGATTGGCGTGCAAAGAGGAAGGATAACCCGAAAACCTCGTTCATTTTCTAGAACACATCCTTCAGTACGGCTACGTAATTGATAATAAATCGTACGTGGGCAAGGTAGCAAAGCTGACACTTTAGATTAACGATGGGCAACCTTTGTTTCGCTGTAGGCCAACATTGAATATCTCATACTTTAAGCGGACCGCAGCGAATGCGGTATTAAACACTGAAACACAGATTACTCGTACACGTTAGCTAAACAAAACTCGTGACGTATATGCAGGATAAGTTAATAGGAGCTGCTATCCGAAATAACGCGTCTCGACAAAAAGGAATTCCTACGTATCTTAAGGAGTTCAAGATACAAAATGAACCAAAACCTATTTATTGTACCTACGAAGCGTAGTATAAAGCTTTATTTATCAAACCAACAAATAACGAGTTACTTCGGGTAGCAGCTCTTACCGATTCGCCGAGCATACGTCGCAATCCCTCGAGGGATTAAGCGGAGCAGAGGAAAGGAGAAGCGCGACGCGAGAGGAAGCACGCGAGCCGCGCCGGTGGACGAAAAATTGACAAGATCGGATGGAAAGTTGGAAGAGGGAAGTCTGTTGTAGGATAGGAAGACGCGGTGGACGTGGCAAACTCTGCCCGACAGACGTTTCCTTTCGGACCGCGTTTTAATATCTCAAGCATTAATTTCTTTTTGTGGAAAACATACTGGCCGTCTCGCTTTGTCTTGCCGCGCCTTGGCTCGGTCTATCCCGCTCCCTCCTGGCCGATTCGTCCTTACGCCGGATGACAAAATGACAAAGGGCTGGTCGCCCCGGGCCAGCGATATTACCGTTTCCGTTTCGGAACTATGCGAACTGTCTACACCCCTCCAGCCCGCGTATCCAGGCCGAAAACGTCTCGTGATTGATTATGCTCGCCGTACTTTTGGCTCCTACCACCCTCCACGGAACGCGATTGATGGAGAAGGCTGCGAAAGGAGCCGCTACCTCCGCAAACGATCGAGATGTCGTTAGTACGCCTTTCAAGAAGGAAAGGGTAGGGTAGCTTGCTCCAGAATTTCCAGCAAATATGCGCTCGTAACGAAGCATAGAAATGCTTCGCCCGATCCTCGAAACTCCGCGCCGATCGCGGGCTCTTATCGAGCGGCGACACCGTTTTCGCGGCTCGTTAATTTCCAGCGGTACGAAATTAATGCCTCGGCGGAGATTCGGCTAAGGAATCGCGACGAGGAAGAGGCCAGCGCGTCGTACATCAACTCGGCTCGCTCGATCCAAAGAGAGCAGCCCGAAACAGCGGAACCGGATCGCGAACGTTTAGCCGACATTCGCCGGTTGAACACGCGAGATAATCGCGATCAAACGTTAACGTTTGCAGGAAAGCGACACGTGAAACGAAGCCAATAACACAGGGGCGCGTAATCTTGGCGCGATGCAAATGAAAGCGGAGGATTTACATAACATTCAACAAGTGATCATGGGGGGGAGGGAATATCCGGTTTCATTTAGAGGCTACAACGAGAATTACCAAAGATAGCCGAGAGACGGCCACGACCACGGGCCACGCCGTACAAACCAGGACACGAGCTAGAAAATCTCAGCTACGTTCCGCGGCAATACAATCGTTGCAAAAAAGGCTGGCGTAGAGCGGAGTACATTAAAGCGGGACTTCATTAAGGTGGCGAGGAACGCGAGAGAAGGTAAAACGAGAGAAATAAAGAGAGAGGGGGGAGGGATGAGGGAGGATCGGAAAGGAAGGAAAAAAGGCACGGAGGTTGAGCAGAGCAGCCGCAGACACCGGCGCTGGTTCAGCTGGCGCGGCGCGCGTTTGCAAAAGGAAGATGGCGAGTGTTTATTTAGTTAAATGCCGCGTGTAATTGGGTGTAAGACTTTTTTGTTCGGCGCGGCGCGGAGCGGCGCGGAGGCGACGGTGGTGGTTGCCGTGCGAAAAGGGCCAACTCTGACTCGTAGGGCGGCAAACCCTTCGGCCTGGCGTTTCCACGGTCGAGCTTTCCACCCCTTTTTCCGCGTGCTGGCAGCCACCTGATGGCTGGCTGGCACAAGGGCCCGCCGGGAATGAGATGCAGATTGCCAGAGGCCACTTCACCCGCTAGAGGGAGTGAATTTTTAATAACACCGTGCCCGTATCCGCGGCCCCGCGCGTTTTCTACCTAGAATCCCATTGTCTTGGCCGCGTCTCGCACGCGTTGGAAAAAGGACGGGGCGAGGAGCACCGGCGCGATGCGTAACGGAACACCCTGGGTATTATTATAGCAGCGGAATTGTCACCGACAGGGCATACTCCGCGAGAAACCGCAGCCACCAGAGCATTTTTCTACGCCCCTCGCCAACACCTTTTCGTGCGCGTTAAACATGGCTTAAAGCTGCCGCGATGACCGCTCATATCGATATCGCGTCGCGTGCGGTGTTAATTGTTAAACCCTTTGCCTTATGAATTTTTGCGATATTCTAACATTGTTATCGGGACACTCGTGCTGTAGATGATAGGTTAAAATAATTTACGAAAACTGTAACACTTGTAATCTAGTTGAAAAGCAATAAAGAAATCTATCTATCTATCTATCTATCTATCTATATATCTATCTATCTACCTATCTATCTATCCATCTATTTATCTATTTACCTATCTATTTACCTATCTATATATCTATCTATCTATTATTAGGACACGAGCAATTTAGCTATTTCAACTCCACGCCCAAGAGAGAATACTATACGATATTGTACGTAACGTACAGTTGGCAAGCCCCTATTTCACAAATTCCACATTTAGCTGGAATTAAAGTTGAAGCTTGTTAAAAAGTGCAGGGCGTTTTTGTTGCAATTGGAGCAGAATTTGCAGCACGCGTGAAACTCGTCTTTGTATTATAAAAGGTGAATTATTAACGGGTCGCGAAACTCCACTGGCGTCAACTCTTTGGACGCTAAATTAGCATCCATGCAATGATAGCCTTCAATGTTAAGTGTTGCTATTTAGAAGTTAGCTTTCCGTATTATCTTGAGAATTTGCAACGTATGAGAGCAAAAATCTCTGAGCATTGACGAAAATCGTTGCCAGTTGACGAAAGTCACGCGTCAAAATTAGATAATCGTCCTAATGCGTTAATGCACTAGCCGAGATAACGTGAAACCGCGCGTGCAACGAGAGGAGATTCGCGATCTCCTCCATGATTGATTGACGATGCTTTCGCAGGTGAAATCCGCCGCGGATCATCGGAACGGACAGTCGATTAAAGGCTCCGACGAGAACAGCCCGGCGCTAGGCAAGTTTCTAGAGGACGTTTTGAAAGCTCAGAACGATTTGAAGTGGATAGATCAAGCAGTGCGCAATGTCAATCGAGAGAAGGACTCGGAGAAGTGAGTTAATAAATGGCTGGTCGATATATCGCTCGACAACTCGCCTATCACGAACGAAACGTTTGCAAAGGAGCAGCCATGGTGGAAATAAGTTGAGAGAGAAGAGAGGCTCCGATCGAAACTATGGAACCGTTTCGGAGACGAACAAAAATATGTACAGGGATGAAAGTTCTCCTAATTTCCGTCAAAGAATGTACTCCAATAACGAGGTGACGCTTAAGAGGGATGTTGACTTGGACGATTTGGATGCGTCCCAAAATGGGTAACGAATCTTCACCGTTAAAGTATTCTATTGTAATTAGGAAGCTGCTACATTTTCATTCACTTGTTGGGAATTAAAATGCACGCAAACACGAAATACGGTGCATAATACCAAAAGTACGCTTAGCAATGTTTAGAGATTGAGGGAAATCTTTAATCGCGTTTGCTAAAATATATAATAGATTTGCATAAAGATCGAGAGCCTAGCAGTTAGTCATTTACTAAATACACCTCCTCCTTATAGCATGAATAGAAAAGACATTCGTTCTTCTCCCTTCTACGACAAAGGAAGTTCCTACGATCGGATTCCTAAAGACTGGACTAAAACCAAGGATCTTTGTTCGCTGAGCGACTGGGTGAACTCGAACAGGAACTCGGAAACGGAGCAGGATAAATCCGGGGATCGATGGATCCACGCGTACGAGGCGAATAAAAACGCCGGACTCGGTACGACTCGATTTCGATCCATTAATATTAATTTCACCGTGCAATTTCTCGCCACTCACCGGGGGGAGGTGAAATGAAACGCAGATTCTCCGGACTTTAAAGAAACGAACGCGAACGCGGATGCTGGCAGAGTTAACGCGAGAAATCAACGAGATGAAACGAAGGAGAACGCGCCGTCGCTTGAATCTCTCAGGGAGACGATATTGGAATTGAAAAAAAGTTTGAACGAGGCCGACGGAAAGCAGCGGGAGAATTCGAAAATTGTGGCAGCGGCGAAACTCGGCGGGGAAAAGGAAGAAGACAGGGAGCAGGAGCAGAAAGAACGGCGAACACGAGCAAAGAACAAGCAGGGGAGAAATGAGAACGATGACCGAGGTACTCGAGAATGTTTTAATTTCATACTCGAATATAAAAAGGTGGGTAATTTGGAATTTTTTATTTCCCTCAGCGGGCTCCGGCTGGTGGGAAAACCCGGATCCGGAAAGGTTGGATTTAAAAAAGCGTGAACAGGCCTCTGAGGATCTTGATGAGAAGAATGCTCGCCCGAAAGCGTGGAGAACGAAAAGGACCGAAGTTAATAACGGCGATGGTAACCCGAAACTATTTCACAGAGCGGGGTTTGGGGAGCCATACCTTGAACAGAACATCCTAAAAGAGCTTCATGACCGTAAAAGACGTAGCAAAGGATCGCCGTCAGATGAGAAACGTCATTTAAATGAAGCTCCTGATAAAAACAACTCGCCGGCGGACGAGAAAAATTCGATAAAAATATCGAAGCCAGCCACCGCTGGTTGCAACGACCTGCGCTTCTCCGACAAAAAGCAATCGAGTGACTTGCGAAGAGCGAGCCATCCGGAACAGGCGAACCAGCGAGGTACCGCGAATTCGAACACTCGAAGCAGAAACACGGATGCTGACGAAAATTACGAACAATCGGATCTATCGCGAGGAAATCTGAACGCGATGGAGAAGAAGTTGACGCAGGAGGAAGAAAAGGGTGAAAGTCCCGAGGGAAATTCTTTGCGAACCTTCGAATCCATGACGAATGAATTGCAGCGGGCTGCTGCTGCTGCTTCGTCTTCCACCGAAACCTCGAGCCTGAGTACAGACGGTATGGAAGAGGCTGCTAGAGAAGCCAGAATGCAGAAAACGGAAGAGAATCAAGAAAATGTCGGCTCGGGAAAGGGAGAACAGGTGATCAAAGTGTTTGAACCTCAGGGGCATCTGTATCAAAACGGTGAACGCACAAAGGAAGTCCGAAGAACCGAGCCAGATGAGGAGGCTGGAAAATTGTCTCGGCAACTGGCGCAAGAAAAAACGTCTCCGAAAGAATCGGCAAATATTAATATCCTCGTGAAGTCGGAAAACAAAAATCTGATCGAGCTTAGCCACGCCGCTGTCGATCGGGGCTCGCCGAAAGGCAAACGACCGCCGTTCGTCTTGAATATGTTCAACGCGAAGAGGAAGCTGATCTTGGAGAACGAAGACAAGCCCGGGGAATCGGTCTCGACCGTTTTCAACGTGAAAATCGAGAAGGCGCAGCTCGACACACCTGTCACGGCTACGAATAAGCGGGAAGAAAAGCAGAGGGGCGACGATATCCCGTTCGGCAGCGGACTTCTCGATTCGGGGAAGAACGAAGTTAAGGAAGTGCCGTACGAAGACACGCCCGGGTCTACGAACAACCCGGAGGAGAGGAACGCGAGTGAAAAACGACTTAAGAACTCGGAGGAGTTCGACAAAGGGTCGGAACAAAGCGGGGCGAATGAGAAAGGAACTCGAAACTGGTTCCAAGGCGCGGTTCGCGATCGAATGGGCACGAACGTTGATCAAAGTGCAGCGGAGAAGTGTAATGAATTCGCCGAAGGAGACACGTACGATAAAGGAAAGGCGGATTTAACGCGGGTCTCGAATGGCAAAACGAAGCCGAGCGAGGCGAGCGGCGAAAGGAAAGACAAGAAGAAGTACCACGAAATATTTCTAATGGCCAATGGAATGAACGATCGAGTGGACGAGAAATACGGCCAGAGAAGAATACTGCAGTACATGGAGTACTCCAACGACGACGTGGAAGACGCTGATCTGAATTACAGCGACAAGGAAGAGGAAGACAATCAGCGGCAAGCCGCTGCAGGTAAGTAGGACAAAAATTGAGGAGCTTTCCCATAAAATCGTCCATAAAAGCTATGGATCTTTTATCGGTAAACTGTCTTTAATTAATCCGTGATCTCTCCGCTTCCGACGTAAAGCTATTTACGGTTCGGTGAACGATCCTCAAATTACGGCCTTAGTCAATTTCAACCTGCCAGAGACTCAAGATACCACCCGCCGTTTAAATCTACCCGATACGCTCCCAAATTTAATTCTACCGATCCTCTCGGCGGAGTTTTTAACGTGGCTAACTCGTTCCGTGGATCGTTTTCAGAAAAAAGCGACGCGCCTGCGCGAAGGAAGGAACGATCGGCGTACAGCGAGAAAAAGAAGGCGAAAGTGAATCTGTTGATAAAGGAGAAGCTGGACAAAAAGAAGAACCGGAATCGCGGTAGAAAGCGGCGCAATCCGAGCGTAATCGAGTACTACGATTACGACAGCGACGCGGAACAGCAAGACCACGAATCGTTGTCCCCTTCCAGCGAACAACAGCGAAGCAAAAATAATTATCAAGAGAAGAACGCTATCGATTCCGACGCGGGACTCGGTAATCATGAGTGCACTTCCCCATCCTCGAAAATCTAACCCTCAAAACCGCCGAAATCTTGCGTAGTAAAGTTTCATCAGACTTTGTATTGCAATCTTTCGAAGTCCGCCGTTCGGTGTCGCGATTTTAGGCGGAGACTTGCGAGAATTTACGTTGCCTCTTAATCGTAGCGGGAAACGAGGAAAGCGGCGAAACATGCGTGCCACCGTTCCCTGGGAAAACCGAGCACGAAGAGGCGATGGAGAAGGAGCAAAGACGCAAGGAAAAAATGAAACACCAGGGTCCGAAACAGCAATTCCTCAGCCCTGCTACGATAATACAGAACGAGACGGAGCAAAGCGCGAAGCCGGGCAGTTTGTCGGCATCGTTCGCGAAGGTTAACTTGGCCGAGGAAGAAGGATCCGGCAACCAGCAACCGGGATCCAGGTGAAGACAACGTGATCGGCATTAGTCGCGAGAGGTCAGCGGTAAATTCGCGAACCTGATGGTAAAATCTATCCAGAAGTGGAATTTCCTGTAAGCGCCAGACGCGCGCGACTGACCGTGTAAAGCCTGATACGTAGACGAGCGATTTTTTCATGCACGATTCTATGCTCTTCCTTATTTATTTATTTATTTATTGGGAATTAACCGTTTAGTACGAAAAGAAAAGAAAAGATAGTCGTAAATTACCGCAACGAAAAGTATTATACGCGAATCTGTAATAAATCTTATTTCTCCAATTATAATCGTGCAGCGAAGAATCGCGTATTTGCACGAAGCCTAATATTCGCTAAATGAATATGGAATTTGTTACGTGCTGCGCGCAATATATCTAACACATATGTATGTTATAATTGAAAATTAGTTCTTGAATATAGTGGCATGCATGCGTGTGATATGTAGAAAACTCCATCTATTGCAGCTGGTTTCTTTCACGGTTGAAGAAGTGAATGCTCTGTTTTCAGTCGCATTCGTTTGACGTTAATAAGAAATCTCACGTTAGCAGATGACTGACCTACGTGATCGCGATTTGAGAGTACATCTGTCTTAAAGACATTCATCTTCGGACTGATTGAATCGCATTAGCAGGTTAAACCAACAAATGGAAGCGAACGAAGATAAATTTTTGGACAGCGACGCGAAAGAAATGATACTAGACCCGACAAAGTATATTCCAAACGTGGATAAAAATTTAGACTTTGACGCAATCGACGATATTTTTGAGGACACGCGATCCATGGACGAAAAGTATGTTCCTTTCCGCTGCTTTTGGTATCTGGCATATTATTTGTGCACGCGTTTAGTAGAAAAGAAAAAGGATCTAACAGTGTGGAACCATTGTACGAGGAGTTGAAGAAAATATACGACTGGAGCGGCGACGACACGAAAAGCAAAGCCAGAATTAAAGGAGATCAGAGGATGTATTACGCGGCAAATGATAAATTAGATCCAACGGATAGAACGGGTGAATCGTTTAAAGATCAAGTGAAGGTTCCAGAGATCCATGGTCCAGCTGAATCGTCTGGTAAACGTTAACGAATCAATCGTAGAGACTGAATTGTATCGAAAACGACTCTTGTCTGCTTTCCTCTTCTATCGTCGAATATCTTCAACTTTGGTTCGACAGATTGCAACAAACATTTTTTAGTAAAATGTGCATCGTATTACGTACCTGTTACAATTCGTTCGGACGATACAATGGACAAGCTATTAGGGATGCTACTTGTAATTATTAGACTTTTATGCAAATTCCTATCTTGATTTAAAGAAATAAAAGAATGAAATTTGAATGAAGGGTTAACTTCAGCCTCTGTGCAAAGTAATACGTATTTTACTTTGGATATCTTGTACACTTACAATTCCCTGTAGTCTTCCCTAATTACTTTCACGGTTGACTTTCCCATAGGTGCATAAAAATCCACAGTCTATAGTAATTACGTCGCAAATGAAAACTCTTCCGAAAGTTGCGATCCTCGCGATCGAGGTTCGAAGATTCGACAAGGGTTGTTTTCCTCGCGAATGCCCCGATTTACTTTCGAATCGACTACGACGTGTGTCAACTTTGCCGTTCAGCTTCTAGCCCGAACTTATCGCCTCTTTTGCTCGTTTACAATGGCTCAGGGAAATCCGAAATTGGCGAGAGAACTTACCAGGCCGTATCATCTGGCCAGCTGGAAAGCCCCGCCTCGAGCAACGTTTCCCAAAGTAATTATTTTGCTCTTAAAAGCACGGACGATATGTTTAAAGGCGGGTCGGAGCAAAGTAACAGCAGCAGCGGCGGCAGCGGCAGCGGCGAGGAAAAATTACGAGGACCTAGTACTATCGGTACGGTTGCTGAATGGCGAACACAAAAGGTAAAAAAAAAAAAAAATAGAGAAAACGACCTAAACCCGAGCATTTCCAATAAATTATTGCCCCGACTTACTTTCCTTCGCTCTATAAACCTTGAATCGCAGGTGAGCGGGGTGAGAAACGGCGCGGTACCAGAAAAAGATGCCGCGAGCTGGTCATTAACCGACCAGAGGCAATATATTGACACAGATTCGCGTTCTCCTTACGAAAATCGTAAATATCCGCAGCCGCGGCTCCCACGTGGACGGGAACGCGTCCAAAATATAGATCCCCAGAGACAGACGGTTATTAGCTCGAGGGACTTGCACGAATCTTTTGTGGAACCCTTGGACTGGATCGATGACTTCGACAAAGAGCTAAGGGTGAGACTCAGCAGAAGCTTGAAAACCGTAGGAGCAAATACGATTGCGTACGTTGTTGAATCTAACGCCGCCAACAGTGGGGAAAACCTAGTCAATGGTTCCATTGAAGCTGTTCGCATTGTGGACCGTAGTGGAACACAAAAATCTGACGAATCGAACGTCGCGCTCGTCGCTCGACCATCTTTAGACCTGCAGCGATTGTTTCGGAACAATATCAGGCTCAAAAGAGACGCGAACGATTACGATACGTTGTACGACGATACGAATCAGGATCACGACGATTCGGAAAATATTGACTACCCTCGGTATTCTAAAAAGGACGAGAAGATGGACGATGATCTTCGGCTTTCGAACTCCAACGAAGATACGGATGACGTGCCCGAGAAGATTTCCAATTCCGATAAGAAAGCGGAGGAATATGACTTCACGGAGGACGAGGAAGACGATTACGATAAGGTAGCTAGAAGCGCGAGTCCGAAACGGAAGAAGAAGCACGGGAATAAGAAGAACGAGTTGAAGAAGCAAAAGAGGAAAGGACACGGCAAGTCCGGCAAAAGTCGTAGAAAAAGAAGACATCGCAAGAAGCATTCGAGTGATTCGAAGACTAAAAAGCACAACAAGAAGCATAAAAAGAGCTCGTCGAAGAGCAACGGCCGTCACACGAATGTTAAGAAAAGCAAAGCCAGTCAGAAGCAAGAGAAAACTCGTGGCGAAAAAAAGGAGCGTCGTGATAAGGTGAAAAAGGAAGATGTAAGCGATCGAATGGTATCTCCTTGGACGCACAACAATCACGATCGCGCGTGATACACGTGATTTAATTTAAAAAAAGCTCGACGCTTATATTTCAGACAAACGCAGACAGCGATACTCAAGGGAGAAGAATCTTTTCGCTGTTAGCGGCTGATAACATCGAAGACGAATCGCAAATGGGTTCGGCTCTTCACGGGGAACTTGCTGGCAAGATAGTGGAACAAATTTTCGATCAGGTACTTTACCGATACTTAATTACCATTCGACTGCAGATTTTGATGCTCTTACGAGAGAATTAAACATGCAAATGATCTCTCTTTTGAAAGCATTCCAAGCTAAGTACGAATTGTATTCGTACGTTACGTTGGTGCGTTTACGTGTAAAGTCTTCAACACTTTATTGACTTAAGGCCATCGACCTTTTTATTAAAATAGAGTGGAGTAGACTAATGGGAATTATTTTGAGCATCAAGGTTGCATCGCGATGTCTTGTAAACCTACGTTAATCGACGCGAAAAGACACCGAATTAATACGCGCACCTAATATTCGGAGGATGAAACGAATCTCTATCTTTTATTACTATATTTTCCTGCTCTATTCCTTTCTTTTTCTTTGCTGCTACTTTATCCCTCTATTATCATTCCTTTGGCTTACAAAATAATACTTAAATGATATTGATTTGCATAAAACTGCACGGTTTACTTATTGCACTCGCACGGAATTATCAGGTACAGAAGAACGAAGTGCTGAAGGTGTCCTTAGGTCCAGGACTTTACCAAAAGCACAAAACCAGAGACACTGTGGCCGCCGACAAATCGTACCGTCAAGCCATCAACGACGACGAAGTATTTACATAAATTTCCCTTAGAAAATCGCCTTAGAGCCGCGCAAACATCTTAAGGGTCGCGATTTAACAGATCAAGCACACGGAAGAGTTGCTGAACAAAATCATGCTGCTTCTCAATCGCCTGATCTTCGACGAGGTGCAAAGAAAGACTTGCATCTCTCTGCCGCCGGATTTGATAGAGTTTTTGGATTGGATGTTAGACGTGAACCCGCAAGAAACTTTGATGGAACAAGTACGCCACGCGACACGAATCTATTCTATTAAATAATAAAATATATTTAACCCGTTAAGCGGGTAATTTTTCAATCGGAATCTTCTTCGCGCGTAGAAGTAAAAATTAATAAAATGGAATTAGTACTGTTTAGGGTAACTTTAACTGCTGCGAATATAAATGTAAAATAGCATGTTTCCGATACGAATATAAAGAATGCTTTAGAAAATAAGGAATTCCTGAGAAAGTAATATATAACGTCCGAAACATTGGTAATCCATAAGACGAGTTATCTCGTCGTCCCCAGTTAACGGGTTAATTAAAGTATACGATTATTCCACGGCGAATTTTATTTCAGCCGCCAACATTGCCACTGATAAACGGAGGAGAGAAACAAGATTCTCTTCCACGCGACAAGTTCCTCTTCCAGAGTTTTCCAAACGAAGATACGGAGGCAGAGATCGGCGAATTGTACGCGAAGATTCGGCTAATAAAGGGTTTGATAAAAGAATACAGCGCGTTGACGGAGGAAGACAAGGCGAAAATCGAGTCAATCCATGATTACCTGGTTAGCAACGAATTCTACCCGCTCTACTCGAAAGTTTCTCGGTTCCTACCGGTCCGTTTCGGGTGGCTTTTCAGGCGAAGCAACTAGATTTGTTGCTGGAGTACGTGGAGGCGAAAGAGGACGCCGAAAAGAAAGGGAAATCGTCGCCTCGAATTGGAGCAGCTAAAGGGAAAGGCGGAAGCATCCTTCAGTATCAAATTGGAATGAGCAACGCGAGTAACGCGAGCTATTCCGCGAGGCCAGATACTTTTTCGCCTTTAATGAACGCGCCGGACCTCTTGAAACTGAGCAACCGAGACTTCCCCCTCGCCGACGAGCAACTTTTTCGAGAGAGTAAAGCTTCGCGGCTTGCGTTCGTTTGCGACGATCGAACGGTGATCGAACCGTTGCCCTTTTCAGGCCTACAATGATTCCCCCTGTATGTTTCAGATAGGATCGAGGTCCCCCATAGGGGACAAAGGATAATCCGCAGCCTGGACAAGCATGCAAAGCGTAATAAGAAGCAAAGAAAGCGTAAGAAACGCAAAAGGAAGCACGGTAAGCATCACAAAGGTGCAAGTAGTATTGATCAGTCACCGCATAAGGACTCTGTGCACAAAGCTGCAGCGTTGCGGCGAAAACGCGAATACTTGGACAAAGTCTTTTCGGATCCTTTCGATTCCGGATACGAGGAACCTTTAATTTATACTTCCATGGACATGAAGAACGTCGAATCGAATGCAAATGGGCGAAGTGCCTCTAAGAAGGGGGAAAGTTTGGATGAAAAGGGTGATACAAAGTATGCGTCACATTGATCAAACGTAATTGAGGCGTCGATGGTAAGGGTGAACTTAGCAAACTTATGTTTTCACGAAAATGTTTTCTATCGGCATGAGTAACGCTGCAACAAATTCTTTTCGTACAATACCTCAATGTTCATACGGAAAAGAAAGACCAAATACATAAAACAGACTAACAGGAATGGGCGTTAACCCTTTGTCGATTATTTTATTATCTGCTTGTGCTAGGGTTAATTAGTCATTCCTTTTATATCGTGTCGCATACAAGTTAGTTGAATACTGCAGCCGATTCTTGTTTCGCAATCCCCAATTTTATAAGGCAAAGATAAAATTGGAATTCAAATTACATTTTACCCTCGATAGTATCCATTTTTATTGAATCTGTATCACGATTTATGGAACGAGTGTGATTCGTCGTTGTAGACCAAAGGTTTAAGTGTCACGGGTCAATTTGACACGGCAAAGAATATTTTTGAAAGGGTTGAGATCGCCCTTAATACTCGACGTCTCAATTGCCAAGACTAGAGCTACCGAAGTAGTCAAAATAATCCACTTGCGATTTCTTGTAGAAATTTATACCTAACATTTATGCAAATTTGCCATGATTTTCTTCCTGTAAAGAGTCACTTCTACAATTCCATGAAGAGCGAGCAAAGTTCCCTTTAAGTATCTATCGTTTTAATCCCTCTACTAGAAACAAGTGCACGAAAATCGTCGGTAGTTCTAGTTTCAAGTAATCCAACGATGCATATTATTACGGTTGCGTTTTTACACAAGTACAGTGCTGGATCGTGGAAGGAAAAGACGGCAAACAACTTAAAAAACGATAACGCGATTGACACGGAAAAAAGTACCAAAGCCGAAGGAGATTCTCTGGAAGAGGAAGAACCGATAACGGGGAACAGTCGACTGGAAGACGAAATACTTTTGCTCAACAAACGTCAAGCATGGAAAATGGAGAACGAGCAACAACTGGAGGAAGTTGCTTTCGGCGAAGATATGAGGAAAGCTTCCAAGGACAAAGAATTGTTCGAAAAGCTGACGGAAATCGACAAGAAGAGAACCGAATCGAATGAGACTCGCGCGCTAAAAAATGACAGCAGCCTTAATGGTGCAACGAATACTCGAAACAAGAGCTCGGATTTGTCGGGCGAAGACAGGCTGAGAATGCTCGAAGCGAAGATAAATGTTTACGCGGATAACGAGTGAAACGAAAAGCGAAAGGCAAAAAGTGAACGTAGAAAGGAAAGTTGCGAGAGGTGAAGAAGTTGACAAGTTCACCGAGGATGAACCAGCCGCGATAAATTGCAAGATAAAGTGAAACGTTAAAGAAGATCTCGGGTTTCGAAGAATAAACGGCAAAAAAAAAAGAAGAAAGCTGCAGTACAAGAGATTATGCAATTATATGGAAAATTTACCAAGTTCCTCGCAATACTGTAACGAGTTTCGTCGCAAAGTTCCTCGCAAAAGTTTCACTTTAACTCGAGCAAGACGGGAAGATCAAACACGCCGGGGAGAGAAACGATTAACCGGGGAAAATGACAGATAGAGTCTGATACTAACTGATTAACAGACCGCGGATCTTTGGGCGAATTCGTCCCTTTGCAAACGTAATTAAACAGATGGATTTTCTCGTAACTCCTTTGCTATCGGATTCACACACGGTGCAATTCACTGCAACGCGTTGAAAACACTGATTTTTCATAAGTTTCACGCGTGTGACACGTGAGAAAACTATTCTACTGTACTCACATTTATTAGATTTCGATCATACGTACGCTGTCGGCGAAAAGTTTGGGGTATTAAAAATATTAGGTGCGTGCAACTGTTTCGAGTTTCTCAGTATTCGCGCGAAAAACTATTTGCCTGATTCTCAGCAGAAGTAACTCATGTCTTTGCCTACTATCGGTATAATTTCCCAAATTTTTAACCGATGGTGTAAGTAAAAAAATTCGAAAACTAAGATCTGCAGTGAAATTTTTCTCCAACAGTGACCGCGTTAAATATTACAAGAATATTTTATTCCGGGCGTCTAATACATTTGCGTTCACTTAAATTGCGCGGAGTAGCATAAATGAACAAAGATCCGCAGTGTATCGATTCCAATCGCAGCGATACCGATAATGTCGGAATAATACCTAATTTTGCAATCGTACGACACGGTATTTAGAATAAATTTTATTAACAGCAGATAGCTTGATTGAATATCCTTCGTCGACTAATATTATGTCCGCATCCTTAATCATTTCGCTCTCTCAACGATTCCATTTAATTATCGCGCGCGTTTCGGTCACGCATATAGTATAAATAAAGCAATAACTGGAGTACAACAGTGGACATTTATAGGTGGAGTAATTGTATTTGGGATACAATAGTGGGATGCTGCGTAATATCGCGGTGAACCGGGGGTAGGTTCGCGTCGTTGCTTGACAGCGGGCGTCTAAATAATTTCATCAGATACATCGATCGCCGATGAGCTTTATCGTAATTGACACATTCGCTCTATCTGGCCGACAGGCGAGCCTGTGAAACCTCGTAAATCGTCCTGTCGTTGCGATCAACTCTCGACGGCCTCTCGTATGTTTGCACGCACGTACAACGCTCCTGCTAATCTATGTACGAAAACTGTCTAAATCCACCGATTACTATCAACTAATTGCTCTCCAGGAACTGTGCAATTTACTAAGCGACAGCTTATTCCCGACAGCCAGTCCTAAACTATACTTCCCGCCAATTCTCGCCGTTTCGTCGAGAAATGGAAACAGAGAACGCGTCGATTACATTCTCTGTATCTTTCGCAAGAAAATCTCCCAAGATTTGGGACAAATTTAGACAAAGAACGGAAGTTTTACGCTTGTTCCAACAATTTCGTAACTTAGTCGAAAAATAGAAATGTTCTACTTCGTTCGAAGGAAAATCTGACGAGATTCTGGGGAAACTGAAACGATGCACGCGAAAGTTCTACGCTTGTTACGCGAATTCTATAATCTAGTCGAGAAGTAGAAGGAGAGGTGACTCGATCATATTTTCCATCCCTTTCGAAGCAAACGTTACTATACTCTGGAAGCATTGAGACAAACAAAGAGGATTCTGTGCTTCTTTCAACGATTCTGCACGTTACTCGAGAAATAAAAAGAAAGGATATCTCGATCACATTTTCCACCCCTTTCGAAGAAGCAAAATCTCCCAAGATTTGGGAAAAAACTGGGGACGAGCAATGGAAATTCTGGGCTGATTCCAACGATTCCGTAATCTAATCGAAAGATACAGAAATTTTCCATCCCCTTTCAAAGCAAAATCTCTCAAGATTCTGGCGAAACTGAGACGGTGCACGGAAGTTCCGCGCGCTAGCTTTAATTCAGTCGAAACGCAGAAAAAGAGAACGTCTCCATCATATTTTCTACCCGTTTCAAAACAAAATCTCCCAAGATTCCGGAAAAGCTGCGAGACGAAGAACGAAAGAAGTTGCGCGCTTGTTCCAACGATTCTGTAATCTGGCTAGATCGACCGCAACTCCGACGGCAAACCTGATTAAATCTCGCCGAGGAAAAAAGAGTATCTCATCGCGGATGGCTCGTGCCTGCCACCCTTCTTCCCTCGCCGTCTCCCTGTCTCCCGAACTCGCGGTAGAAAAGAAAAAAAAGAAAATATGCATTCTCTCGTCTCCGGGGGCACGAAATATCTCGAAAGTTTGCTCGTAAAGTAAGTCCGCGCAGCGAAATTCCCCCGGGCCAATTAAAGTCCCGAAATCGGACGCGCTCGCTTATGCAGGCAAGGGCAAAAGCAAGGCAAGAGTAAGAGTAAGAGTAAGAGTAAGGGCAAAAGCAAGGGCAAGGGCAAGGTGGGATACGGAAAAGGGAAAAGGGAAAAGGGAAAGACGTAGGCCGTAGCACAGGCCGCGGTTGGCGAGCGTTATTACTTATTCGACTCAAGGATTTTAAGGGCGGCCGACACGCGGATTTATTTAGATATTCCAACGGTGAGCATCTGCTCGAGGTTCGACTAGCTCTGGTCTGGCCGTGGCGCGCTTTTCCTCGTCGTTCTCGCTCTTCTTTCGGCCCGCATTAATATACACGGAGAACCGGCGTGTCTGCGACCGTCCGGAAACCCCAGCTATTTTTACATAACATTAAGTTGTTCGTGTAACCGAGACCTAGCCCTCAGTCGTCCCGGGGGTTGGGTCACTAATGGGGGTTAAAACGCGGAAGCACAGCTCCCCGCGACACCAGACGCGCGTAGACGCGCATCGAGAGAAATTTCACCGATCGACTTTCACCCCTTTCCACTTCTACCCTCTTAAACCGAACGATTCAACCTTCTCCAACGCGCGAACGTGTTCCTTCGCGCGTAGATATCGCTGCGAATTCAGCTTATATCGTAACCTTGTTGCGAACGGAGAAACGGCTCCAATCGAGCCAACACTCGCTTTTCGATAGGAGAACTCGAAAAAACTAAGTGACTCGAAAGAAGTCAAGCGACTAGAGACAAACCAAGCACCTATTGAGCGATTCAACAGGAAATACTATCGCGTAGAATATACTACGCGCAATCCTGCTCTATTTTAGCCGTTTTCAATTGCTGTCCAGAAAATTTGTCACAATTTTACGAATACTAGTAGTAGATAATAGTAGCGTCTCCTTTCGCAGCTTGACATTTTTCTAGCTCCTCGATGTTTTCGACTACTCTTGCTCGAACCGAGTATAACTCTAATCGTTATTCTACGGCGAATGTCATAAAAAAAAAAACGCTAGCAATTGTCTGACACGCCTGACGTGGTCGTTGCATCCGGAATGCAGCCGTACTAACGGATACGTTGAAGCCGTCGCATTCTTCTCTAATGCGAGTAACGCGAATTATTCCCAAATTAAAGTGTAGCATTATTAAGCTGCCTATCGATTTCGCAAAGTAACCAGCATTGAAAGCTGGAGGGCTGGTCGCGAGCGACGCGGAAGAAATTTTTAATAACGCGCGGAACCGTGAAGCATTAATGCCGAGGTTCGCTAGCTTTTAGAGGCGACTGATACGATTTCATGCAGACGAAGAATGGAAGAATGGGGATGCCGGATGATAAAAAAAAGGAGGCTCGATTCCGGAACAGGGGAACATTCGGGATATTCGTGCTGCGATAAGTACACATTGTTCGACACATTGCACCGCGACGTGGAAGCTATCGTTAGCCACGCTTAACCACGTTTTTCGACGCTGATTCCCGTCGACGACCTCAATTTAGCGCCAGCCTATCGATCCGCCGCCGGAGTCAAATGCAAATCGTACCTCTTAATTGGAAAATGAATTCTACTACGGGGCACAATTATTCACCAGGGCACGACTGCCGGTGGCAACTAGTTTCGATACACGCCCGCCCGCCGCCGAGCGCGTCGTTTATGCCAATTGCTTCCAGATCCGGAATTGTTCCTCGATCTCGATTAACTGGGTTTTACGGTCACGCTATTTAAGGAAACCTTTCCCACGTTTAGCCTTCCCCGCGAAAACTTTGTGCTTGCGTATCGGCTAGGCAAACTTAGTCACTTTGCACGCGATACGCGACGCGTAGACGCGATAATTTTCTACGTTAGGCGCGCCGATAAATAATCCACCTTTCACGATTAAACTCTACACTTATTCTCTTCGCAATCGAATGCCTGCGAATTAGATCTTAAATGTAATCATCGTTGCAGCGTAACACTTTGCGTTTGCTTTGGACTTGCTTTATAATTTGAAGCTCGATCTTTTGATCGAGTAAATTCATCAGCCCGTTTGAAAGTAATGGACTGCTTACTGATTCGCCTAATATTTGGCCGAGCAGTAAAGACGTAACAGTGGCAACTAAATTCGTAATCTTCTGCTTCGAAATCTCTACGATCGAGATAAGGAGAAATTGGCAGAATTTTTAATTCGTATGCCACACTTACTTATCTGTTCAATTTTAATAAGCACGTAGCTGCGAAAGATAAATCAAGAGATCGTGAGATTCGATGACACCGTTTAGAATATTATATCCAAACAGAAGGTTAGATAAATATCGCATCGCTGAAACACGTTCGAATCGCAAAGGGTTAATAAAGCTATAAATTTGTCCAAGAAGCCGCAGTGTATTAGTAGCAACCGCAAAAGGTACTCTTTATTCCGTGCCGTCATCTTTATCGTGGACCGAAGGAAAGCTAAGTAAGAATGAGTAAAAAAAGCAGGAAGGGTCGCAAAAAGCGAAGGGGAAGCAAGAGTGAAAATCGTGGTGGAAAGAGAGAAGTGGGTGGTGGTTGGGCATTGGGACGGGGTCTGGCACGCACCCCCGAATGACAGATGGTATTTTCGCGTATCATGATCGCGGCTAGGATAGTTTCCTATATCGTGGAATATACAGCCCCGGCCTGGCATCGTCGACATGTCGATAGCAGGCCTCGCCGTGCGATACATCCACCGATATCCCCGTACCATGGGTATCCGCGGTCCATCCCCTTCGTTCGACCGCTAAATGGCCAAGCGGAGCCACCCCCATGGTGCTCAATTATTGATACTTACCCCTCGTGCCGCCTCGCATTTCCCCGGCTGCACGTTCCCGATGCGTTCCGTCCTTCGATCCTGCCTACGCGGATGCAGCTTCCTGCCGATCGCCATCGCCGTAACGTCCAGAAACGACGCATCTGAAAGGAGACGAGAGCCGATTCTGAATTTCGGATCGAAGCAAATCCTTTTGGGTGGTCCATTTAAGCCGCCACTCGAATCGCGCGTGAAACGTTATAGAATTAAATAGACGGGCAACGTTCGGGGGATGAAATCGAAGTCATGTTTCGATGCGAGGAAAAAGAATATTCTTGGGGTTGGTTCAAGTTTATCTTAATCAGGGCAAGCGAAGGGGAAGGAGGAACTATCGATAGGGAGGATGGAAAGTTGGGAAAGTAGCGGTAGTTTGGGAGTTTGTAAATCGAAACGAAGAGGGGAAGGGCTGAGAACCTCTGTTGGTCGCAATGGCCTCGATTAACCGTTTGACCGGTTAGAGCGAGTGGTCAACGTTTTCCAGGCGTCCAACTCGCCCTATTAGATCTACGGGAAGCCTGGTACAGATATCCGGAGGTGGACGGTACAGTTTCGATGTTTCTTTGCATCGAATTCTGGACGAAGCCGGTCTGTTTCACGGGCAAAAGATCGACGAAAAAAAAAACAACAACAACAGAAAAACGAGAAAGAAGAAGAGAAAGGGCGGGGAGGAAAAAGAAAGAAGAGAGCGGAAAGTGCTGTCCACTGATTAAAAGTTTTCTGCTCGACATCGTGATCGTTCCTTCGGCGAGTACGGGGGCTCGATGCGAGATTAATCGTGGCCTTCTTCGAGCGGAGCCTTGGTAGAAACCAAAACCCGATATCGGTTCGAACGGATAGCGAAAAGAACGGGGAGAAGCAGCGAAGGAAGAAGAGGGGGACGAGCGCAAACGAAGCGGGAGCGATGGCATTGAAAATATGATCTAGCCCCACGGTCTTTCCGTAAACTTTAAGACATTCGTCTATTCGAGGCTCGTTCGACAAGCGAGCCGAGGAGAAGGAAAAGAAAAGAAGCGCAGCCTCCATAAAGCGATCGGAGAAACCCTCGCCCTTCCACCCATAGACGCGAGTCGCGTCTCTCCTCTAAGTGTATTAGACTCGCGTTTCGGGTCGTGGAAGAAGCTGTGGGGGGGGGGGGGGGGTGGGTGTAAGTCGGAGGACGGTTTGGAAGGGTGCGAGAGGGTGGTCCGAGGCCTGTACCCCGCTAATGGCACCCTCGGGGTATTCCCGGAGAACCCTCTCGTATTTATTATTTAGCGAGGATACCGCTACGAGCAAGAGAGCCAAGAGGAGAAAGAGAAATCAAGAGAGAGAAAGCGAATGATGCCGGGGGATGGCGCGAACGCGAAAGAGAGAAGAAGAGTCGCGCGAGAGGGTCAGCGCTGCCAGGCCACGAGGATTTATCCGCAAACATCACACATCGGTCGTAGACTTCCGTTGAGCACGATTTCGAGAATGGAAACCGCAGCAAATTAACGGTGACACGTGGTCAGAACGGACACGTGTTTAGCCGCGCGCTAACCATGAAAAATATGACGTCCGATGGGATATTTTCGATTGGATGCCCGCAAGAGTATCTCGAGATCGCACGGCCGTGCTAAACAGGGCGACGCGGAAAATGGTTGAAAGACTGTCTCGCAAGAGCGGAGGGAAAATGAAAAAAATCGTGGATGGTGGAAGATTCACCGAAATGCATGAATCGAAGGATCGATTCACAGATTACGCGGTGGCAAAACAACTGGAAAAACATCGGGACGGGACAAAAAACAATTGAAGGGGGCTGGATGCAGGGGGGAGTTGGGCAAGGGAATCGGGGAAAATCGGAAACAATTGTCGCTCGTGTAGGTTCCGAAGAGAGAGGTTGTGCGCGCGCAATTTGCGCGTCAGGAAAATGCATGCTTCGATGGCAGCAGCTGCGGGACGTTATTGATACTACATTTCTCCCGATTTGACGAATTGCCGTATTGGACTAATGGTCCGAATACGAAGGCCCTGGCCGAACCAGCCGGCTTCGGCTTCTGACTCGCGGCTTCCTAGCGAAATTGTTGGCCCCCGCCTCGTAAAACTATAACCCGCTCATAATTCTCCGCCATTTCGGTCTGGGCAAGCCGGAGGAAAAAACGAGAAACCTCTCCAACCAATGGCAAGGGAAACACCGATACTTCTGCTCCATTTGCTTTTCGAAAACCAATGACGACCGATCCAGAACCTCTTCTTACATTCTTATATCGTCCAACATGCGAACTCTCCAGTTACCAGCATTCGCAATCGAATACAAAATTAATTCGGACCGCAAGTATTTAACCCTCTGCAACGCTGTGCAACTTGCATACACTTCCGTCCATAATTCATCGGATACTTGACGAATTTAGAGGAAAGGAACATTAATGTTACGCTTAGGAAACGAAGCTGCTATTCTCTATTTGTTTACTTTAAGAAGAACGTTAAGTTATGCTGGATTTTTATGATGCTACTTGAAGTTTAATTCAACGAATACTTTGTTAGATGCTAGCAAGTGTTCGATGATTTATAGACGAGAGATTTATGTGTGTCGATGATTACGAGAATGATATAAGTGAAACGAAGAAAAGGAAAAAGAGTTTCTATATATTTGCGATACAAATTAATGTATCGAAAAATAAGTGAGAATCTCAATTTCTCTAGTTTGATTACTTACACGATTTTCATAATTGCCGGCAAGTATATACGTTTTTTAGCAAAAGACAATTTGTAGATTCTACAAGCCCTTTTCCCCGAAAACTGCTCAAGTATTATTCCTAGCTTTCGGATCAAGCGAAAGAACCTTTAATCAACCAAAAACCTCTTCGCCAAACCGAACAAAATTCTGATTATGAAGGATTAAAATTTAACAATACCGTTCGAGCAGAAACGCGTGAAAATTGTAAATCTGTTGAAGCAACAGCGAGCAAGATTATGCTAACGTTTCTTCGCGTCGCACGCGCGTGGATGAAATGTTTCCACGAACTGTAGTTCGTTAGTTTGAATGTATTTTTTTCAGCAACAAGAGGCAACGAAAAGTTGCTGGCTGTTGCTTCGATGAGGACGCAGCTTTAAGATGAAAACACTTCCTACGCCCATACAGATTTATGTAACAAATGTATACCGTCTACGTTTCGATCTATTCTAGTATTTGGAACAGGTTCAAGTAGAGTGATATAAATTACAAGTTCTTACCTAGAAAAATGTGCGGTGACTAGCGGAGGCGATTGACGAGGGCACGGAACACTTTTCCCGACTAGCACGCGAAACGTTTGGAAGCAAAGTCACCGAAATACCACGGCGGTTGGATAGAGGTTCGGAAAAACGGGGTCGATTAAGAGGCTCGCTTTCCATCAAACTGTCTCTTAAAATATTCGGCCGCCGCGATCGAAACACATAATCTCGAAATGGGGGGGGGGGGGAGAATACGAAATGACGAGAATACGAAACACGAGGGAACACGTACGGAAGAGAGAAGAGGACTGCGGTATGCGCAGCAGTAGCCCAGCGATATCGCCCAACGTAACGAGAGAAAAAACGTCAACAGAGACGAACTTGCCTACGGGCTACGAGTGTACTCTAAATATAAACATAGAAGCCGAGAGAGCTGGCCTTACCCGCCGCAAATCCTAGCAAAAAGTCAACTGTTTACACGGTTAACGCCTTCAGCGTTCATTGAAACATCAACAAGAACCTCGGCTCTTGCCTTATGAAAGTACGATAAAATAGTCGCGCTTCTATGATCTCGGAAAATACGCGTCACCTGTCTCCTGCGTTACCTTGTATCTTTTGCTAGTTGCAAGTAACTATGATGACTCGCGAAATAGATCGAATACGTGGTAACATTGTTGCAAGATTATTTTACGAATAGTTTGGGTCTTTTTTAAGACTAGGTTTACAGAACTCGTCACGTTGACGATACCTAAAATTACAGAGACCATAAATATTATGTTTCAGTACTTTATGTTAACATTAACTAATGCAATGGTATGAATATGTATTCTACGTGATTCTCTTCATCCTCACGCTTCTACGTTCGAATATTTATATGCAGTATACGTATTTTTCCGGAAGCCTATCAAATTATGCACGTAACAACCATAAACCTAGTGTTAATATAATTAAGTCTCGATTAAGATTAATCCAAGTACTCAAATTGCACGTTAAATCTTTGGGGACCAAACGATTTTATCTCGCGAGAAATAAACCCAATACATTATCCCGTATTTCCTTACAGAAGATTCAATATTTAAATTTGCAACCAGCTACGTCGAATAAAAATACATTTGCCGTTTACTTTTGTTGGAACAAAATGCAATGTTGCATATAGGCCACAGTGATAGGGTTAAATACGTGCATAGAGTTCTATAGTTAGAAATTACACTTTGTTTAAATAGAAAATACAATAAGTGGAAAGATTTGATGAATTTCGCGAATCAAAGTATCCTTGTTTCTCCATACAATTAATTATACTTAATGTACACTAACAAGTTATCTCGTTTGTTAAGTAAATAAATAAATAAACAAATAGCACGTAAAATCACGGAAATCGTGGTGACGATGTATTACCCTATTCCGGCGCTAACTATTCAATAAACAATGCTTGCTAATCAGTATTTATTACACGTCTAATTGTTGCAAATCCTAATTTTTCGGACGAAAAGGACGAAAGAAGTTTCCAGCAATACCTAAACTATCTCAGTGCTACTTATTTAACAATGTTCGCCAATAAGTAGCGATTATGAATCCAATCGAGGCAAACACTACGTTGCAAAGACCAGAAAGTCACCAGCAATACATTAAACTATTTCGATACTATTCTTTAACGAACTTACGTTCGCCGATAAGCAGCGATTATGCTTCTACGCGTGACAAATATTAATCTACAATTGCGACCGAATTCTCCATATCAACGCATTAAACTATTTCGGTACTGTTTATATAATAAACAATGCGCGGTAATTAGTATCTATCATGCGGCTAATTGTGGCGAATACCAATTTGCAAGGGTAACAAATTTTCACCGGCAATCGGATGCAAGTGTCGTTAACGGCCGACATATTGGATCCCGATTATGACGCAGAATAGAGCAATCGTTAATTTGATCTATCTCCAATTATGCGCTAATATTTCAGGTAATTTCGAATTGAACGATTCGATCTTACCGACAAATGACAATATAAGAACGGTTTTGCATGACACGCGCTCTGAATTAGGTAAAAGTGTCTTATTCCGATCGCCGCCAATTTCAGGGTTATAGACGCTTTAGCAAACAATTGTTTCTATAGATTTTCGCTCACCAAGTGAATTGCGTTGTGGATGTTCGTGATATTTGGACGCGGGGCATCGATGGGACCAACTTCTCACTGTACACTACGCGATATTCGTCAAGTTCCCACGACTAATTGGCATAAATTAACTATCAATTAACGAGCATGTGCACCACTTCGCGTCAACGAACACTTTTGAGAAAGAAAACATCAAATCAAACTGTTCGTCCAATCGGCGGGCGCGAGTGTTGCCACCTGAAGGCAATATCGCAAACTATTCCTTCACTTTGAATTATTATCCACAGCGAGTCACCCGTTCTTACCAAATTTGCATAACTTTTTTTTTTATAAATAATCTTATCTTTCCACCCGAATCCTCTTTAATTTCCTCTTTAAACCCGCATGTCTGTCTCTTGTCGATTCGAGTAAAAAATTCCGAGATTATACGATACAGTGCACGTTATTGCAAAAATATTGTGCGCAATAATATTTAAGCGCCTATTATATTTTTTATTAATCATGTATTGCACTAAACGACGCCTAAACGAAGATCCAAAGTAAATGAAATCTAATTCGATTTAGTTTAATTTAATTTAATTCAAGTTAACGGGTAAAAAGGTAATAGCGAAATCGTTTAAAAATTGCAGGCCATTGAAGTTTGCAAATTTCAGCGCGTTTCACGAAATCGGATGTTTAGAAGCTGAGTAATTAATATTTTTCTTCAGCTACTTTCTGAGTAATCTACGATGGCGCGATATATTTGTTTATAACAAATGAAATGCAAGGGTTAGTTGGAAAAGGCTACAGGATAATTTTCTTTGGGCCTTCGACTTTAATTTAAGCCAAGGAGCATTGAAATTGGATGTCTAGGAGTCGAGAAATTAATATTGCTCTTCAGAGTCTGACTGAGTAATCTACCATAGTGCGATATATTTGTTTATAACAAATGAATTACATGGAATAGTTGCAAAATACTGTAGGATAATATTCTCAGGACTTTCCCTTTTAATTTAAGCCAAGGAGCATCGAAATGGGCCCACTAAAAGCCGAGAAATTTTGTTATAGATGTTGCAACACAGACGAGGTACAGGATCAACTATCCCTCGACGAGTGCAACATGGATATGCAAATTGTTATATTATACGTTATTAGATAGTCGTATGAAAGTAGAGGAAAGCTTATTTTATAGAGAAAACTTCAAGGAATACGATAGTATTTTTTTCGGATTTTTAAACGCGTGACCTTGTACCTCAATTCGCAACGTAAGAGTTTGTTTATAATTTGCAGTATTAAGAACACACTTCTACAGTTTCGGAGATTAAAAATACTTTTACGATGGTACTTTTCGCGAAACGCGGTGGAATTTGCACACTTCAATGGCCTGCAATTTTTAAACAATTTCGTCAAATGAAATGTAAAATGATTGCATAAAGCCACCATAATTTCTCACAGATTCACACTTTCACAATTTCTCTCACTGCGACATATTTCAATTCGAACAAAATCCCAGACATCGAAGGGAAAAAAGTGATCGACTTGGCGCGGAATGACCCTAATATAATTACGGGGCTGTCGTAATTAAGGCACTTGTATTTCTTATTTTTTTTCCCCCTCGAATTGATTCAGAAAAATGGCCCCGAAGCCGAGAAGAAATGAAACTACATTATGCACAGCGCACCGTTTTGCTTGCAGCATTCTCGGGATGATAATGGCACCGTTTGAAGTGTTCGCGTAATTAATGAAGCTAAAAACTTTTGACCCTTAATTACGCTGCCCATTGTACTTGGAGAGTTCTTTCTTTCTCCTCGGGACTACTATGAGAATGCGAATAAAGAATACAGGCCATATCGCAATCAACGAATGTCTCGAGCAATAAATTATACGCGCGGGATCGTTGTTTTTCACGCCCGCTACACCTGCCGTTTTGCATAAAATTCCAAATGAACAAATTCGGCTATTCACCGTCCCCATATTTCGCCTGCATTGTTTTACTAATTGTAACTCATACCTCGCGATTCGTTCACGCGTTCGATTATCGTATATCGTATCCGAATAACGTCTATACACGCTTATCGACAAAAGTTAAGAAACATGGTACGTACTTGCGAAGCTTTACGTCGTCGCTATCGTTTCAGATACATGGATTTGAAATAAAAGTAGAAGAACTTATTGTTCATCCACGTATGTATTACTATATTTTTATGCTACTGTACATTCTAAGCTGTGAATCTTAGAAGCGAAAGGATACGCAAAAATTCGTAAGTGACCACTTTGTTTCTTGACTTTTGTTAGCAAGTGTACATTGCGTTGCTCTGAAAATTCGTAGCGCCTTTGATAATATTCGCTTCTCGCGTGTAATCGGTGAACCGGAAAAGAACCTTGTAACGACGAGTCACACTCGTGGTGTACATTATTTCCTAAACACGATGAACGTGTATCGCATTTGCGATAAACCTCAACTTCACCTGTAACAATAATTTTAGTTCGCGAAGTTGAAGATTGCCAAGTATAAATTCCGTATAACATTTCAATATTTTGCGTGCGACACAGTATTATAATAGTAAATAGCTAACGCTACGAAGTATAATCCGAGACGAATTCGTAAAGCAAGGGGTTAATAAACATTAAACGTTGAACGTGGGAGGTTGAACGACCCCCGTGTAGCATCCAGCTGGTCCACGTTTTCCGAAACAATGGTCTACGTAAGTACGGATACGAATGGAGGCCCTAAGATAGCCGGGGAAATTTGCATGTCCAAAAATTCGGCAAAATCGCACAATGTCCATTGTCTATGTTCGGTTCAGAAATGCTTAGGCATTCGAGGGCTATTCGCGTAGAGAGAGAGGGAGAGAGAGAGAGGGATTCGCAACGATTCGTGGTTGCACGTTTATTTCGGTGAACGCTGTCTTTGGCATTCTATTGTTTAAAGCATCGAACATTTCATGCGAAATGGGTCGCGATCGAGCGAGGAGCGAGCAGAAAGCATCGTCCAGACAAAATTGACAACGAGTAATAATTCTTAAGTGTAATTCAGTGTAAATTAATTCAGTGCCTTTATCTTTAAACTCTTTATATCTTTAGTTATTCGTTATTGGTGCTCTTTTATTTTTTCAAGCGACGAATTTGCTTCGCGGATGTGAAAGCGTTGAAAATGTTGCATATTAAAACCGCATTTGATTCGTTGCGAATAGATATTAAATATTACGAAACCCCGAAGACTCGGAATTAATTTGTACGCCTAGCGTAGCTTTATTTGGGAGCGACAACTAAATGAAAGTTGCTATTTAGAAGGGAAGTTGACCAATCGTGGTGAAAAGTAACGTTTGATTTCTGGCATGGTCCACGTGCCGTTGCTCTCTTTCTCGATGATCCATTCAGCAGTTTATTGGCAACCAATATCGCGTTACACTTTCCCGCATTGCATTAAACCGCACGTACCCGATGCGCGTTCTACAATGGAACAATTAACGTTGGTCGACGGCTCTCGCGTAACGCGAACACGTCCATCAATATCCCCTGATTGTTCATATAAATAACGCGCTTGTAAACAGCAATGAAACGTTTGAATCGCAAATGAGCGCGGAGAAACCAACGATCGATCGGTAAGGGATCGTTGCGGTTTTGTTGCGCGTCTCGGGGAGCCTCGCCGGATAACAGGAAGCCTGTATCCTTCGGTACGTAACGAGGCGGAGAATTTTTATAACTAAATCTAAAGGATGATCGAGAACGCGGCCATTATCTTCACGTACCCATTACTGGGAGTAATTGTGTTAATAGGACAGAAAGAAGGAACTTCGGAGCCAGCGAAGCCCACGGGAATCGCTGCGCTATTCCCTCCCTGAAAATTATACCTTTGCGCTTTAAACGCTTACGAACCGAGCTAACCATCGGCTCGTACCTGCCTCGGACACCACCTAATTCTTCGTGCGGCCTTAAACTCTCGGTACCATCCTTTGTTTAAGTGCAACGGGAAATAATTGGCCGGCAAAAGGCTTCTTTGTCTCGCGGACGACATTTCTTGCCGCGTAAAATCCCAAACAGGCTATCGATAAATGAGAACGATCTCGAGTGGAGTACGAGCGATACTTTAGGAATTTTTGGAAACGAAATACGAGCGCAGGCAAAGTACAGGATATACCACATGTCCAATGTTATCTCTCGTTATCCAGATTTGGGGATCATTTTTACCGTCTCCGCTGCGAAAAGTTTATTCATTTATACGGAATGGCCTGTCAGAAAATTATCGCAGCGGGGTACGAAAGATAAGAATGAAAGCAAAGGGCAGGGGAAAAGAAAGAGATATCACCAAAAAATTTGTACGGAGAAGAGCGGTATGGTACCTATTTGACAGAGCGAGGAAACGGACAAAAGAAAATGATAACCAAATGCGATTCTACGCAGCTGAACACAAAGAAAGTTACGTCGTGCGAGACGAATAGTTGAGACAATCATTTTCTTTAACGATTCGCGTATGGAAATACTTTAGAAGTATTCGCGTTCCCTTTCGGGTAACGAAAGGGAATTGCTCCAAAAAATTCCAATCTTCTTAAACGTCGGTATTTCAGAACTCGTGACAACGAGGCCCATAAGAAGACGAGAGGTTTATTCGATGGCTGGTGTGCGATACGGGCCCGATTGGAAGGATCTACCCTATCCATCGAGTCGCGCGGAGGCCTAGGAGAGTGGGTGGGCCTGACACTTGCGGTTCCAGAACGAAATCGACGGTCGCAGGATTGGAATCGGCGGACAGAGCGGGGGCTGCGGCGTGCGAGTCGGGGCCCTGAGGGCCCCTCGCTCGGGCTCCGGGCCCGGTATAGAAGCGGTGAGGGGATCGAGGGGGCAAAGGCACATTCCAAGGCAGAACGGCTGCCAGTGAAGGTGGAAGGCACCAACAGTCTCTCACGATATTGCGCTCCGTTCCTATCCTCGTCGCTTCCTTTCTTCCAGAGAGCTTGGTCGCTCGTTTTCACCCGTCGTCCCCGTGGGACCGTGCTGTGCTTCGCCTCGTCCCGCTGTGCCGTTCCGATGCTACGCGAGACGCGTCCACGCGATGCCGAACGGCTCTTCGAATCGGATTAAGGAGAATTCGCGGCGGACGCCGTGGTCGCGGCCGCGAGCAACGGCAACGTGCGCGCGATAGAAGTTTCGTGTACGGTGTGCACCGGGGTGTGCGTGTTCGCGTTGGTGCGCGTGTAGTCGTCGTTTTTGGCGCCACGCGCGTGCTACGACGTTTCGAAAATGCACACGCCTACTGACGGGCCGCGGTATTCCAGTGGGAAGACCAAGGAACAGAAACTCCGCGTCGAAAATAGACTTTTGCCTCGCGTCGAGATCCGTGCTCCGATCGTCGGGCATGCGGAAGGAGCGTCACCGGGAGACAGTGATTGAGAGGATCCGGCAGACGGGAGCACTTGAATATTCGATCGCGCAGGTGAGCAACAGCTATCTTCTTCTTCTTCCTCTTCTTCTTCTTCTTCTTCTTTTCGTGCGGACAACGATTTGCAATCTGTCCAACCTATCGCGCCTAAAAGAAACCACCGCGGAGAGAGTAGACGTATTTCGAGATATCGGATGCTGGGAGTGTTCGGTTCGGCCAACATTTTTCTCACGCTCTCCCGTTTCGCCGCGCGAATGCCAGGGAACAGCGATCCTGGAAGATTTAATATTCGCGAGCGCGATCGAGGCCCGTGACGCGAGATGCGAGGCATGGACGTCGATAGAGCAGAATTTCGTGGCGAAGTGGAAGCTATTGACACAGAGGCGTTTCGTTTACTCGTGACGACGAAACCGGTATTCGTAGCAAAAGAAGCAAGACGAATACCTTATCCGAATACTAGAAATTAACAACTCCTAACCTTCGGATAATATCTATCGACGATTCCGTTCGAACGATCGTTAATCTTTCCAAGTCGGAGTCCGAGTCGTTTTCCCTTTCCGTTCTTCTCGATTCGTCCAATAGACGCTTCTAAACGAAAGCAATTTTCTGCCACTTGGTTACCGATCAATCGAGCAGCGTAACCTTCTCGGTTACATCAGGTTTACGATCACATATAAACACCGGGAGAAATTTTTTTACGCGTCAGGCATCTGACGAGAACCGTCTGGAAGAGCGGACCCGCTCGAGGAGGGGGTCAGCTTCCCCTGCTTTTCTGCGCGAACGAAATTAAATCCACGTGCCGCAAAGTATTCCCATTCTTCGATCGATCGGAAGATCGTCGAACGACAGAAAAAGTGAACCGCGTCCGAACAACGCCATCGGCATCGAACTTGACCGTGGCCTTCGAAGCGTTTGCACTCGTATAACGAGATACGAGGAATGCGAGTGGCCGAGACTCCACCGGTTGCACTTACGAGGACTACTTCGGACTGGTTGCCGGTAACTAGATGCTCGATACCAAATGTGCTTTAAGCCAGCAGCGCGCACCGGCACGGCCGCGGCCGCTGCGATGCGATCGATTTTGCAGGTGAAATGTAAACGGCCCCCATTAGGCTAAGTAGATTTTCCTTTAAAGTAGCCGTAAATCGGCCTCCGCTTCCTGTCACCGTCGCCGGTAATGGCTAATAAGACCGACGCGAACGCGGTATTTTCCGTCGGATTTTTCATAACATCGCCGGCAACCGGCAACCGGCAACCGGCAACGGGCAACCAGCAACGGGCAAACCGCGGTCAGATTTTCAGCATCGATATACGCGTTTGAGTTACGAGGTGCTGCAGTTACGGTACTTTCAGCTGCCACCGTGTTAAATGTATCTATCGTAACGATCGCGACGGTGATGCTCCTAGTTGATCGATGGAACCCGTGTGCCACGCGACACGCAACTTTTCTTTCCTCCCCGCGACTCGCGTCTACCGCCCAGCCGTTAATTGACTAGCCGTAGCAGTAGACCGTGCAAGCGAAAACGATGGCTTCCGGCGTCTCTTCTTATCGGAATTCGTAAGAATTTTTTAACGAGATAATATGGAGCGAGTGGCGGGGTGGGATTGTTCCGAATAAGCACAATGCCCGACCATGAAAGCCACTCTTCGCAACTGGAGAAGAATCGTCTAATATTCGCCAAGATATTTATATAAGTTCCTCGAAAGCTATTCGAGAAGTTTTAACGACGGAAGGCGCTAATAGGCTGCGAAAGTTTTCCGCATTTGCGCGTCCGGAACGGATGCGATATCCGCAGTTAGCATCATCCCCATTACTCGGACCCCACGTTGCGTCGTAATTGGGAGATTCGTTAGTTCCTTAACCGACTGCCCATCTTCCCATAGATCATCGACAAAACCCGATCCTTCCGATCTCCTCGCTCCTCTCCGCTCCAACCGATCGCGGCTAACCAGCCTCTAACTATTTCCACGGACCAAAATCTTTCCTTTCATTTTTCCGAAGCGTGAACTATGCTCGCGCTGCTGACTCCCGCTGTTTTCTAATCTAAAACGATTTATCAACTCGAACGAGACGGCGGCATGGAAACGAATCGCCTCTCCGCGAGATGCGCGAAACGCGCGCAAGCTGACCCGCGAACCGTTCGCGATCGATCGCTGTCGCGATCGCGAAAATGGACGCGTCCGTCTATCCCTTGGCTTCTTAGATCGTCCGATAGACTCTCGATGGAAACTCTGTTACGCCCGTTGCGAATTCCCAACGATAATTACGCGCCCGTTCGCTTTCATCGGCTCACGCAACGCTGCTCGTATTTTCAGGTATTAAAATGTCCCAGCCGCAATTAACCACCGACCTGGACGTTCCGGAAAGTCCGCAACACCCTTGTCAGTGCTCCGCGATGAGTAGCATGGATTCCATGAGAACGCAGAGGGACAGAGGGGAGAGAGGCGTGGGAAGTACAAGAATTTCCAACAACCAGGAACTCCCTAGGGGTTTGGAGGCGCTTCAGAGCGCTTTCGAGCCGATCAGAAGACTCGAAAGTCCGCTGTCTCATCAAGAAAGCCAACAAATCAATCTGGAGAATAGCAGAAACGTGGACGTGTTGGAGCACCAGGCGGGTTTAGCGGGGAACGCGAGATCCATGGACGGACAGAGCGGGATTTTGTCGAGACACGGTCACGCGCTTTCGTGCAGCCCGAGGAACTTGGATCTGTCGCGAAACTTGGCGTTCGAGGCCGCGCGAAGAGTTCAGGAATCCGGCAACTTGCAGGACAACCAACACAGCCTAACTTCCAGCCCTAGTCCTTTGTTGGAGTCTAGTTCGGCGTTGCTGGAGACGTCCGCGAAAGAGCTGGACAAGCAGCTGGAGGATCACGCGGGGTTATCGCAAAAGCAAGCCGCTTCGAGCAAAGATAAGCTGAAGAATATTCAGCAGGTTCTGAATCCTTATCAACACCATCACGAGCCGACGTCAGCGGAACGCAATGTCCACGGACATTTCCACGGCGATACCCATGCCCACGTTCACAAGCACGCCGACAATTTCCGAAGCACTACAAATTTGGACGTTGGAGATGGCCTGATGGGATTTCAGCAACACCAGCGACAACACACTCATCATCACCACGGGAACACCAAGCCCGCTAACGTAACCCATCATCACGGCCCGGCGACCGTGCATCATCCGCACGGTCCGCAAGGAATCACGGCTCACCATCATGGAAATTTAGCGCCTAGCCTGACCAGCCACGTGCATGGAAACTCTGGCCCTCTGAGTAGCTCCGCGTCGAGCCACGGCAATCAAGCTGCACCGGGTAACCCAAGCACCCATCATCACCCAAATCCAATACCGACCTCTACGACGATCGGCCACAGAAACTCGCCCACTGGTCATCATCGAATCGCCAGCACCGGCTTAACCGGTCACTATCCTTCCAACTCGGGATTCTCCAGCGACCACCACGGCACGTCGAGCGCGATGAGCGGGGCCTCGTCTAATTCGAGCATGCTAAATCACGGAGGCTCGCCGGCGGTTCATCGACACGTGGTGAACGCGAATAGCAGCCTTTCGACCACGCCGCTGGCTAGCCATCATCATGGCAGTTCGTCGGGAAGTTTGACCGGACATTCTAGCGTGAATCATCATCACGTCAGCTCCGGCATATCCTGCGAGTCTTCTTCGTCAAACGCCAATACGCGGACGCATAGTCGCTTGGATCACGTCCACGATCATCATCATCATTTACAACAAGTGCATTCGTTACACTCCGGCCACCCTGATTCCCGGCAAAGAGACAGAGCCCCGTCCAGCCTCGAGCATCACGGCCATCATCACGGCCACGTGCACAGCCATGGCCACCAGCATCCGCAGAGCAACGATACCAAAAATACCTCTCTTATCGGGGTCGATTCGATACAGGTATTTCGAATCATTTCCCTTTTACCCCGGGCGTAATTTTAAACACGCGTGTGTTCGAGTAATTTTCATTATTCCGCTGCGATTCGGCGAAAATCTAAACGCGTCTGTAGCCGACAACGATCATTAATCATCGGCGCGCTTGCTCGTCCGCGCAAAAGGGTTGCTCGCATGGCTTCCATAATACTGTTCATTGCGCAATTTATCGGCACGCTGCGATGAGCGTACGTTAATACGCGTACCTTCTAAACGACGTATAGCCAGCTATAAGTATAGCTGCATATATTTCCTTCTGCATATATTTCGCTGTCGAAAACTCGAAGAAACGTGATACGAAACTTTGAAATTTAGGTATCCGCTCCTTCGAAAAGCAAGTGTCAGTGTCATGTGGTGCAAACTGGAGGAAACAAGAGAGGACAAGAGGGTGAAAGCGACGGAGGCGTTGAAGTGACATCAAGAACGCATCAACCCCCTGCGCTTCCTCCTCGGCCACCCCCCAGGCCAACCAGGCGATACGAAACAACGTCTGTCAATCAATGTGAGTATTTCCTACGTCTTAAGCTTCCGTTGCCAACCGCAATCATCGCGCCTTCCAAAATACGTTCTCCTGAAATCCCACCGCGAATTACCAGACTGCCGATGATTTGCACGTCGCGCTCTACAGAGCTACAGATTTTGCACCATCGAAAAGGTAAAAACAAAATAGCAATTGAGTCCCGAGATCCCAAAAGCGCGTGATGCAAAACGACACCGAACGATAGGTCAAAATATAATACTACAAGTATCATTATAAATCGACGCGCTAACTATTAGGTGTGGCAATGTGCAATCCACTTCTGTTGTCAAATTCAATATCTATCTTTAACGAAATCAACTACTCGTTCTGCCTTAAATATAATCGGTATCGTTCTCTGATACTTGCGCGTCTGAATTCATTTTTCTATCCCTGTAGTATACTTTCACTTTAAACTGCGCGTTAAACTAACTACGGAAATAGTGGATAATATATTCGTACAAATTGTTCGGAATATAGCGGGATATTTTGAAAATTTATTATTTCGAGGATCGACGAGGGCGATCCGTCGCTGTAGCCCCCGCGTAAAAACTACTTAAGCCGTACGTCTGTCGCAATATGGAATCGATATCTGTTCGGCGTTAGCCTGCCAATTTGAACGGTGGATAGAGAATATCGTTGCCATTCCGAGGGCTCTTCCCATCCCCGTTGGATTTCCGGTTAAAGCAGGCATGTCACGCGGCCGGACAGCGTTTCCTGAAACTCGGATGAAATTAGACGTCGTGGACGGGGAAGGTAGCCCGTAGCTCCACCCTTAGTCGTTTCTCTCGACGATCACCCGAGTGTCTGCAGTATCAGCAGCCATGGCCGCCAAGAACTCGTCCAGCATCGCTGTTGTCCCCCTTATCAATAGCGGACACGCGTTATCGACGCTGAAACGCATCGTTGACCGATTCTGCTTGCTTGGTGGAACAACCCCCGTGGAATTTCAACCCTCGACCGCGTCGAGTCGCTCGAATCGTCAGGGTATATCGACCAGTCGATGCTCGCAGCATCCGAGAGCAGAAGCATCGTGTCGAAGAATGCTGCGAATCGAACAACAGGCCACGAAACTTTCACGCTTTTCGACCCTAATCCGAGCTGCCTAGCGAATGACCGTGCAAAGGAATGCCATCTTGGAAGGGCATTGAAAGGGATCCTAAGCTTCAGCTTCGCCCCGAAATCACCACCACCACCTGTGGGACACCTCGGCGTGCGGGCCAGCACAGATCTCGTGGAGAGCCTCTCCGGTTGTTGTGCTCTCGCATTCGTCTGAAGCGGGCCGACCGAACAAGTCTAACCATCCGAGACAAGGAACAGTGTTGCATCGATGACAGATTCTCTTGAAATACTTGCGATAATTCGCGACGGGATCGCGTCGAACGAAAGCACCGTCGAAGAAGAGTAGTACGGATAAAAATCAGGCTGGTGATTATGGTTTCGCGGTCAATGAGAAAGTGCACGACGAGGAATTAACATTGAGAAGAGATCCCTGGCGAAGACACGTGACGCGTAAACGTAGTTCGTAAATTTATCGAAAAAGATAGTGCGCGTCGTAACGTAGCCTTCCATTTGTACGTTTCTTCTCGCAAGCCAGTTCACGAGTGTTTCGCAATTCAAATTCCTAGCAACGCGTCAACGAAACGATTGTGCAACGCGCGCGCGGACACCCATCAAAATTCAACGACGTTGAATATTTGTTTGGCGAGGAAGAAGAAGAAGAAGAAGAAGATCGGTCGCGGCTAACACGTGTCAGAGAAGAGGTCCGAAAAGAGTGAGATCCAAAAGGGTGGTGAGGCTCGAGTTTGGGGTGCGAGGCGGAAGGAAGAAGATGGATGGTTATCCAGTGCTGCAGATAGTTCGGTGCCGACTGGGAATGGAAATGGAGATGGATAACCAGGGTTATCCATTCACAATGGCGGCACATTCGCATTCCCACTTGCCACATCCGGCAAACCACGCGCACTTCCCGAGATCGCATTACCCTCACCCCTGCGGTATGCCGATTAACCCTTCTTGTTAATTTATCAATCGCTCCACCAAACCCTACTCGCCCTCCGCCGCTGATCTGCATGCCCGCATAATCCGCTATTAGCTATTCCATTAAGTAGCCTCTCGTGCAACAAACTTGCCCCGGTAATTATATTAGCTGTACCAATTAGAAATCTCCGCTTCTTCTTTGATAAATTCGCCGTTCATTTTCAACCGCGTCGAGTATCTATGCTATTTTAAACGCGATCGCTTTCTTTCCGCGATGCTTTGTTTCGCGGGGCTCTATAGACTTCTGCTTGAGAGAAAGTTTGATCCGTTGAGGGAAGCAAATCGATCAACCTATTTAAAAACAATGGATTGGCACACCTGATGTAATTAATAGACTTCGGATTTTTATGCAAACGCATGCTAAAGCATAGAACGTAAATAGAGATTGGTTTCACGTTCCAAGTATCGTAACGTGCACTTTAATTGACTATTTTCTATACTTTTGTGTATCGTACTTTAGTTTATTACACATTACCATGGTCTATCAAATTTTTATTCCTATTTTTATTGGTACATTTGTGTTAAAAAATGAACACGTATGGTACGCGTTCTAGGCCCGAAACGCCTTGAAAAATGCACGGCTAGTGCAACAGATAAATAAAGAAAAATACTTTTGTATATTGCACGCATTCTGCGTATTTTTGCCCACTTAAATTTTACGCAAATACAAGGCACGTTAAAATGTACAAGATACGCAAAGCAAGGTGCATTTTAAAATACTTGAAGGGTGAAACAAATCTCTGCTTATGTTGCGTTTATAGAATTATGAATTTGTCTAATCATTATACACACATATGCAACGCTTCGCAAATATTTGCGCTGCTGCTCGTTTCGTTTAGAGAAAGATGAATAGTTTTAATACATTTTTATATAGATGCGAACTATAGGGGCTTTTAAAAGCATCTTCCAACGTTTACGTTCTATTTATACTAGCAAAAAAGACATGTTTAATTGCCGTGGAAGGTCACGTGGACAACAGAAGGTTGCCGTATAAATAGATATCGACAGGCTTCTTAGTAAAACGCGTGTAACACGTTAAACGCCAATAAAGAACGCAATAAGAATCTTAAAACTTTCATTCGATTTCGTGATAAACATCTTAAGGCTTCGGATTCGATTTCACGCCGAATATTCTTAAAAATTTCATTCGATTTCGCGCTAAAAATCTACAGCTTTGAAACAGGTTAAGCAACGTATTTCGAGTTTGCAACGAAGCTAAAGATTCGGCTAGAACTCGACGAGAACGGAAAGATCGCGTAGCTTAAGCAGAGGGCGGAAGATCGAAACCGCTTTCCTCGTAAATCACCCAAGGGTTCTTGCAAAGGAAAATCGGGAAACCTGCCGCGCTTCTCTTTTTCCTCGAAGCGATACTTTGTTTGCAGACTTCCATTTAAACGGCAGCTTCGCTCGGCTCGCTGCAAACGGTACCTTTTCTCGTATCGTAGCCGGTGCAGGTAGCACAGGTGCACATCGAACAATTCGATCCTAAATCTCGGTCGGGTGTACAAAAACTGGCAGGTATTGGGTAAAACGGTTTCCCGTAGCAGCTTCAATAGGGATCGCGCTTAAAGGTTGCGCGCATTGAAGGCGGAGAAAAGCGCGTTTCAAGTCACTCGGAACGAAAATCCCGGCAACATTTCTTTGAGAGGACCGTCGCAAAAGGGAGGCGAATTTCTGAAAAGCGCCGCTTTCCGATTCGCCGATCGCTAGGAATCTATTTATCGAAGAACGACAATAGTCGAGGAGGGTGGGTGGGCGTTGTTAAAAAGTAGAGCTGGTTGCGTGGACCGTTTTATTATCCCGTGGAAGGAATTTCTAGCCGTCGAGTATTACGTACCACCGTGAGAACACGCGATCCCGGTTCTTCCTGTTTCGAGAGAATTTTTTTCAATTCAGAGCGAGCCGCGTAGTAACTAACCTTCGTAGATTTTTACCAGTGGACAGAAAAATAATTAGACTTTTAATTACAGAAGATGATCTCTCCACTTGTTCTCGGGGGCCCGGTGCTCTATAGAAAGGCACAGTACCCTGCTTTATTAATGGGAAACCTGATTAAAAAGTTCAGCTCAGACGAGCTTCTCTTCCTCTCCCTCTCTCTCTCTCTCTCTCTCTCTCTCTCTCTCTCTCACGACAGAGAGAATCTGCTATTGTCTTTGAAGCGACACAGAGCCGACGCTTCAATCGCTCAACATTCATCGAAGGAATTTCCAATACAGCGTAGTCGGCTCAATTGCGAGCTTTGACAACAAAAGTCGAGCCTGGATGATCGAGAATGGAACACGTCGACTACGCGTACCAATATTGCGTCTATCGCACGGAAAAATAGCACTCCGGTGCAATACTTGTTATTATTCCGCGCTCAGCCAATTTTCTATACGCTACCGTATTTTACTACAACGTCGCCGTCTTTATCGTTCGCATTATCGCGCGGATTATTAACGGACGCTTGTATACGGCGCGCGGAGCGTTCGATAAAGAGGCGAAGGAGACGCGAATACCGTGTCTAATCATGCTGGGACACGGGGCGATTCTTTTTTCGAACGAATCCAGTTAGGGAACGAAGAAAGAGACTGTACGTGATCTAGGGGGTAATCACTGACTAGCAAGATTCGAAGAATTTCGCTTACGGCACGTTTCTCATTGTGGTTAGATCAGGGCTGGCGTTGTCGGGTTCTCACGCAAGGACAATTATTAACCGGTGAAAGAAGGAGGCAGCGCGATGGGAATAAGTCGCGCAGGACCTTCTTTTCTCCTGAAAAGGGTCGATAGTCGTCGACAAAAGATATTCCCTTTTCGGCCACCGAAAAATATCCTTCCCACTATTTCGTGTTTCTCAGAGATCCTTTGAAGAGATAGTAGTCGGCGGCGAGATTCGACGCGAGAGATTACGTTCGACTGATGGAGCGCGCACACTTTTCAAAGCCGAAAATATTCGGGTTTGAAGAGTTTCGAAGTACATACGTAAGCGTAAGCGGCTGCGCGTCCCCCGAGCGACTACGTACTCCTTTCCCTTTTTAATTCCTCGGCTATCGCCCGCATACTATCAGTGACCGATTATAATTTTACAGGCCACACGGGGGAAGGTGGTTGCTGCAAGAAGTACGTTGTCCTTTGTTGCCTTTGTGGCGGTCTCAGCGCTGCGGTTGGTAGTCTCTTTTTGGCAGTGCACGCGGTCCTTTCAGCCCACACGGCCAGCCTAGCTCTCTTTGAGACTGTACCATCTTACATTCCTGGCATAATGGTAAGGGGCCAAACATCCAAATCTATCAACTTCCGATCCTCTTTTAACGCTAGATTTACGGACATCGATGGCATAATTTCCCAGCTTTCGCTCAAAGTTAGGCAGGGAAAGCACCTAATCCCGAACGGTAGTCGTATATATTAAGACACGAAACAATTACGGATCTGTAATACCGTGAAAACTGAAAAGGCATTAAAAAAAAACAGAGGGAAACTTGAGAAACGAGATTAAATAGATAAGTGGACTAGGGCTACATTGGTACCGAATTTTCAATCTTAGTAATGCCACCTTGAAGTCAATGCAAAATAGAAAGAACAAGGTGTCATTTTTTTTCTCAAGAAAACCTTAAGTGCCCGATAGTAAGCGAAATTCTCCTTACTACGAGTAAATAGGGGAGAAAAGAAACGAATTGCGATACGTAATTGTATCGTTGCGACAACCGAAGTCACCGCAACCTGTTAAAACTAATATCTACGATCTCTGCAACTTTAACGATAAGATTCGAAATCCGTAAGTCTAGGGTGAACAAGAGCGCCTTTGAAAATAACTCCGAGCCTCGCGAATACGCTCGACTAATCCACGTTTGTTTGTTCGTTTGCAGTTAATTCTAATGGGTTTATTCACGATGCTACTGGCCAGGCGGAAACACAGATACGGACTTCTGGTAAGCGCCGCGGAGCAACCCTCTAAAAATATTATCGCTACCCGTTCCCCCCTCATAAAGACGAGCTCGGAACTTTTTTACAGATGAAAGTGTGCGGGTCTGTCGGCGTGGTGTGCGCGTTGGTATGCGTTCTGGTAACCGTCACCACCACCGTCATACACATGTCTCGGCTGCAAGGCCTTCGAAAATGCGTGTACACCGTGAAAGCGAGGTAAGCGCCGTCCGTGATCGGTGCACTATTTTTATCCGATATTTATCGACGATATCGACGATATCGACGCTTCCACGTGACTAATCGTCGTCCGCGCCAGGTCGTGCACGTGTTACGGGGCACCGGAAGGGGATCCAGGAGTGCTGTTCGAAGGCACCCCTCACTGCGAAGCGGTTCACGGCGCCCTGCACGCCTGCCTGCGGGCTCTGTTCGGCGTTTCGGTGGCGGGGATCTTGGCCTGCATATTCTCGTGCATGCTGGTGTACCAGTTGCTAAGTCACGAGAAGAAGAAGATGTACTGGGAACAGCTGGAGCTGAGATGCAGATCTCTGTACGGGCAAGGAGGCACCGTGGGACCGGCGACCGGCTCCTGCGGATGTTGCAACGACTGCGGCGGGGCTAGCCCGTGGTGGGCGCAGACACCCGGAAACCTTTACACGCCGAACCCAGACCTGGCCCCGTCGAGGTAAGCCTATCGATTCGATTGACCTTCCCGCGGCCGTTTTATCGCTGCAATGTCAATCTAGCCGGTGGCCGTGTCGCGGCGATTTATTACCGCGAATCAACGTCGTTTAAATTGCCTGCGACAATGTTGCATAATAGTAGCGCACGCGTCACGAGCGCTGTTTATTGCACGATTACGAATTCAATGCACCGCGGGATTCGCGATGCCCGACGAGAGAGAGAGAAAGGGCTTCATTGAGAACGTATCGATGCAATTCAAATGCGCCGTGGATGCGAGTTCGCCGGCGAGCGTAACGCGATACATATTCAACGGATTTTATTCACGAGTGTCACGAATATCGGGGACGGGGTGCAATAAACTCGTAAACAAGGCAACGATCTCTAGGAGCTCCCAGGATGCATTGTATTCCGGTAATCCGCTAATGTATGGCATTAATTAAGACCCGCGTTCCATTCCGTTTCTGACGTTTCGACGAGAGATTCCTTCGTCTCGCAACTAAATTATGACGGACGACCGAGCTCCTTCGAGTTCCCCTCTCGTCCGAGTCGATGGCAAAAAACTCCGACCGCGTCTCTCGGTCGTTCTAACCGCCCGTGGAAAGATACCATCTGCGAGTCGGGGCAATATTTTGCGCGAAAAATTCAGAATTTCACCGGGAAAAGAAATTCCTCCGCGCGACACGCCTAAAATTCGTTTCTTGCGCGCCAAGCGGGCAAAAAGCGGGTGCAATTCTTGCAATAAATTAGAACGATGTATTTATTCCGCTCGCAGACGATGGCGACTGCCTTGGTCCAGATCCAGAGGGCCAGCTCCGAGCCCGGACTCGAATTACGGCTTTCACACTCAGGCCAGACAAACGGAGGCGAACGTGGAGAGCACGAACGGTCCCTACAGCGTTCTCAATTCTCAATCGAGCGGCCCTTACTCTGTTCTAAACACGCAGAACGGAGCGTACACCCCTAGCACGGCTTCTTACAGTGTCTTAGAGACACCGGTGCCCCTATGGGGTCCTCCGCCACCGTACAGCGATCCGAACAGTCCCGCCAGGCGACCCCAAGTAGCCGAACAAAGGCCCAGAATCGCCAAGCGAATAGAGAACTTCGAGAACAATGAAGGTGGGCAACGAGCCGCGCATCGAACGCAAGAGTTTTTAAAGAAAATCTCCTCAACGGTGAAATGTCGTTCTTGCAGACCACAGACCGAGGTCTGCGAAACGTCCATCGGACAACTACGAAAACGCCGAGGAGATATCGAACAGCACCGATCCAGAGGGAGGAAACGAGGGCACAATGAAGGGGAGGAGAACCAGGAAGCCTTTAAAGGGGGTGGAAAACGGGGCGTTCCAACAGGAAGCGAATCCTGGACCGAAACAGTCCGAAAGCGAGCTATACTTCGGCGACGTGTCCTCCTGCTGCGGACCCGAGAGCAGCTTCTACGATTTGGCTGTGGAGAAAGAAGGTAGCCAGCGATATTTCAAAGATGAACGGCTCTAAACGATACCGTTCGATCCCCAAATTCGATGACTATAGATGCAGTGGCTACGAAAGGTGTTTAAAAAGAATTCGGTTTATCTTTACGGCAAATACACCCCTTTGTTCATCTTGCGAATTAGGCGCCAATCAATCGAGTACACCTAAATTAAATTTCTCATCGTTTAACAGTAGTCTCCGTGCGAGCGTAAAAATTTGTCGCGATGGGGTTAAAATATAGACCGTGATTAGGAAGAGCCTAATTGAGAAACGTAGGTATCTGCGAACACTTTTCGTAGCCACTGTATTCCATGATCCCTAATTAATAACCCCTTATTCTGGAAAATGCTGCTTACGACTGACTAAATTTGTGTAGCAACTTCACTGATTTGAATCCGTTTGAAGTTCTCGCAAAGTATTTAAAACTATTATGCACCGAACATCCCCATCCTCATTCTAATACATTTAAATAGAACTCTTAAATGCAATCTCGAAGCACGGAAATTCGCTACATCACTTTCTAATTCCGCCCCACTTAAAAGGTTAAGATCGGATGGTCTCATCGATCGGCGCTGATTATTCGCGTGAATTTGCATAGGCGCGGAGCATTCCGAAGGGGTGGATTACCTGGCGGCTCGTTTGGGAAAGCGACAGCTGTCCAAGAGGTCCAGGATGCCTCTGCCATTGCCGTCGGACAGCGGAGACATCCCGTCCGACAATTACGCGAACAGCGACGAGCCAAGAAGCGCCAGGGGACCATTCCTCGCGCCCGACGCGCAATACGAGGTGATTCAACAAGGTCGATACTCTTACTACGCGTCGAAGGACGACGAGCAGCTCCAAGAAGGTCCCGCGACTTCCGGTTACTTCAGAGAGGAAGAGACTGACAGGGGAAGGGAGAGGGATTACCGAGATTACAGGAGCAGTCAGGAAGAGGAAACACCTCCGTGTTGCCTGAGCGATTCCACGACCTTGGATTCGGGCTGGCAAAGCGGCGAACAGCAACAGTCGGACGACAATGTTCGACCGGTGAACGTGTGATCGCATCGATACGGTGAATAGGGGAGAGTCGAGAAGCGCGGTAGTATTAAGTCAAGAGGAACGCGAAGACCGGAAACTCGATTCGGTACCAAACCTGTCTTATCGATTCGTAAGAAGAATGAGAGTCGCTGAAAACCGTGCCCACGTATATAGTTTCTCGTTTTGTATCGGCTTGGAGATGACGTCCGAGCGCAGCACAATCTACGAACTGCCGTGAATTAGATAGGAAATTGTCCATGTAGGATATAAAGATGGTGATAAGAGTGCAAATCTACGATTACCGTATTCGTAATAGAATCTAAGCGATGTGATTTGTGGTACAGTAGCTTAAGACGTAAACCTTAACCATTAGAACGTAAGTGGATCAAAACGCGGACATTTTTTCACGACCCGCGTACTATTTACAAGTCTGAAAGCGATTACGAAGAGCGTACGCTGTCGAGCGAAAATTTGCGATCGTTTCCTGAATTCTAGACACGTTCAACCACCACCCGCTAATTTTGTTACCAGTTCAAAATTAATAACTTTGATACTAGTAGCGATATGCTTTGTTTTCATAGATCTTTTGATGGGAACATTTTCGAACACAACCATGTATTAACCCCTCAACGACAACGTGGTCTTCTATTCCACTCGCGCAAATAGAAGATATTTACGTTTACTGCATTACAGATTTACAATTCATTGCATTGCGTTCGTAACTTAATCGAATACTTAAAACACAAGGATTAGTTACGTATTATCATACCAAGATTGTTTATACTTTCCCAGCTTGCAGTAAAGAAGAATAGGACTTGTAAGTCACTTTTCTAAACTTATATTAATCAGCGATGAAAGGTTTAAATATCTATTAACCTATTCCGGTAAAAAGAAACTAAATCATCCCTCATATTGTAAGTAGATGGTCGCTGAGGGGTTAATCGCGTTCCTAATAATTGGGTCAAGGATTTTTATACAAGCTCATACCGTTATCAATAACGTTACAGACAAGTGGAAGCTAAACGAAGGGTTGTTGCAACCCCAAATTGCAACAATCTCTAGTTTACCTAGAATACTTCGTATCTCTTTTGCATATCACCTTCGTTCTGTCCGTCTTTGCATCTTTAAATGTCCCACACAGTCGCACGAAAATCCTCGATCTACTCGTATCTTGCACCGATTGCAAACTTTCGACAGACGACGTACGCGAGAAATCCTACGTAGCGATGTATTTTTGTTAATTAAACGATGTCGCCCATGTTGTTTGTAACGTTAATCGTTGATGTATGTTGGATGCATAGCGAAAGAGAGAAAGAAAGAGAGAAGAGAGCTAGTTCGATAGGTGATATGCCAAAGAAAAGGTCTCTAGGGGAGAAGATAGGAAAGTTGTCGAAAGGATGAAGAGAAAAGACTTTTTCCATAAGTCCCTGGATCCCTCGACGGAGACTTTTACTTTGGCGAACTCGTTAGAAACGTCCATGTACAAACGTGTGCTTTACTCTTGCCAATAATCTTGCTAGATGTCAGCTCGATTTCGCACTTAGACGCTAATCGTTGCGAACATGTTTACCATTCGGTGATAAGTTGCAATCCGAGCACGTTGTTCTTGAATTCACTACAAATTCTCGATCACTGCCACACCCATACGTCCGCTCCTTTCTAGCGAACCGTTTAGGGCTGTTCAAAACAAAAAAGAAAGAACCTTTTTCGCACGTCTACGATTCGGCACAAAGTCCGAGTTCCACGAATCCGTGTCGAGTTTCTGGAATTTGTTTTTTTTTTTTTTTTATTAAAGGAAACAGAAGCCGTAGAGGAAAACGAACACGCGTGCTCGTGGTCTGCCTCTGTGTTAGCTTCGTCTAGCTTGTTACGTTGTAGGGCCGCATTCGCTTTCAAACGTACAATCCAGGTGGACCAAGAACGATACAGAGACGAAGGGAGATCGATTTTACTGAATTAGTATTACGGATTAGAATATCGTCGATCTTATTGCCGTTTATCAGCCGTTCATTAAAGCAGATGCATATTTTGTAATCGGGATTCAAGAATGAAAGAGACAAGGCCAGCTTAGGGGTGTAGTATAACGTTGTTTACTCGATAAAAGTGTACCTTAAGAGCGATACGTAGCAAGTCCGATACATTGTCGAACGATGTAACTAACAATGATTCGAAATAAAGCTTTGTTTTGTAAAGAAACCTCGCGTGTTCCTCGTTGCTGCCTAATTAACCCGTTGATCACAGATGCGGAAACGTTGCCGCGTCAACCCGGACGTGGATATCAGAAATCGCGACGTTCGCGTGACAATTAGCATATCATATCAAAATCTTACTCACTGCGTTTCTAATTTGTCCGCAACATACAAGTATTGCAATTATACGCATATATACTTTTGCAGCAGATTAAGTTAAGCATTAGATTAGAGCTAACTGTATTCGTAGATCGATAAAGTTTAAGCATGAATTATTGCAGGACAATTGAATCTGCGTCTCTTCAACGTCTCCAGGATCGCAAAACTGTGATTACGGATTGATATACAGAAAACGCGACACTTGCTCTTGCCTGCAGTTTCTCTTCAAAACTGTATAAACTTCCGCCTAATGACTTTTACAAGTTTGCCGCGATTTCATATAAAAAGGATGAACAGAGATTCGCTCCATTGCCCTATATATTTCTTCGAGCATTCGCTGCTCCAATTTCTTTGAGATAAACAAGTAGACATTAAATATCGGTACTTTTGGCGTTGAAAAACGATATCCGGAACTTGTTTTGGAATTGCTGGCTTCGATCGCATCCGCGTAGGAAATTCCGTGGAAGGGTTAAGCAGCTAAGGAAGAAGCGGATATAATGGCGACGCTAATTGTTTCTCGGTCAACGATTCTATCGCGGTCGATATGTCACTGAAACACGCCCAGGTAAGCATTTAACTAGGAATGCTCTATCTATAGCGCGTGTCGCTATTGTCAGCAATTTTCTTAACAAACTCCCGCGCTGCGCGCTGAGAGGTGCGCGGCGCGCGGTGCTCGCGCGTTGGCCAATATCAGATTATGGGATTTCGCAACAGTCGGCACGATCGTTGAACTTTCGCAATGCATGTGCACACACGGGAGGCCAGGCCGTTGTACGTAACATTAATTTCGCCTAATCTAGACTGATCGCTCGCGGTAGCGATAGAATAAAAAGCAGCCAATCGTTGCACAGCCGACTCGCCGTGTATTTGTTCATATTTATGCTCAAGTTCAACCGGCCACCGCAATGAATGAACGAGATTAGAAACAGCGTATATCTCGATTCGAACGGCACGCAACAGAAATACAATCTGTTCGACACCACCGTGTTCGAGATATCTGCGAAATGCGTCGGTTAAAATGCGAAACGGAGCAGGAATCTGAAACAGCGGGGTCAAATTTATATATGAACGCAGGCCATCAAAAGCAGTTTTGGCGAGTCTGCGAGTTTTAGATGAAAAATTACCTCCCAAAAGAAATGTACGCGAATAAAACGAAGAATATATTTACAGGTGACCATAAAACGGTGTTCTTTACAACGTGCTTTTGTAACGCGCAATGCTTTAAAAATTGTATTCTATATTTGCTTTAAATTCTATTTTATTAATTTCACGTCTTGACACGAGGGCATAATCGAAGGGAGCACCGCTGATCTAAAAGTAGGTAGCTTCCACTGACACGCGTTTATTTTGGAATTCGCAATATCGTTTCCATTGTTCCTACTTTGTACTTCGAAACGCAAACAGTGAGTTAAATAAACGCGGCAAAATACCTATATACGGTAGTGGGTAAAACTCGTAGGCCACCTACCAACGAATCTTGCTATTTCACAAGTATACACGTTTAAGGATGACTACTGTAATCGTGAAATGATTACTGTAATTGTTCGGGTATCTTTTCGCATAGATTCGGCTCAAGAAATATTAATCTGGAAGCGAGATTAGGAATTAGGAAACACATTGAGCTACACGTTCAACAATGCTGCACTTTGGACTCTATTAAATTGGCGCACGATAGCTCGTCGTGCGTACTTTCAAAACGCGTATCGGCTCTTACGCGATAGATTAATTTCCGCGGAAGTATCTCGGTCACGATCTTGCTAGACAAACCGTATTATTCTCGATTCTAAATCACGCGGAACAAAATCCGTGCCGGAAGACGGCTTCATTTATCATTTCCCGCGACCGTGCGCGCGTTGATTAATCAGCGGGAGCGATAAAATGTGCGCAGGTTTCATCGTAGCGGGAACAATGTAACCCGGCTGAAACGAGTTTTCGTGTTCCCAAGATTCCGTCTGGCTGTGAGTTCGGAATGCTCGGTCGTTGCGAGCTGACGCGTTTAATTAACGGAGGTAAAGGAACGTGGCGACTTGATGTTAATAAATCGCAATTAAAGCGTTTTCTAGGATGGCGTCTCGGCCGATACGATCTTTCGGAACGGAGGCTCGCTGCGAACGGCTACCGTTCTTTAACTGTATTACGCGTCTGAATCCTCTCCGCAGCAGCAGCTGTGCGTGTCGCAATCGCTGCCGACTTCACGGGACGCTATCCGCTTACAAATTACTCGCCGGCCATTTTTCCTATTGAGCGGAGCTAATTAACGGAACCGTAAATGAAGGAAATTAGCGGTGCTCGTTGCGTGAAACTTTATTGCATCGGTTAAACATTGTATCGCTGCGACGATCGTCGAAATTGTCGCGCTAAACGGATACTACTCTCTACCTGTTGCGCAATTGCGCAACGCGTATTTAGCGAACAGCTATTCGCATATGCTCTGAGATCAAAGAATGCGCGCGCAAGTTACGAGGCTACGTTCGAAAAACGCCTACCCCGCATTTTGGACATCGGGAATCGCACGTTTTTATCGTCCCTTCGCGCGTCCAGGCATTTTTATTTCAACAGCAAGATCCCTCGACGACTCGGTGCGCTGCTTGATTCGTCAGAAACCTCTCCACCCTTTCCCTGAATTCCCTGCTGGATTCGGGCAACGGTAGCCTCGGCCCTGAATTCCTCAGGCCGTGGAGCGCGGTTAAATTTTGCAAGTTTTCGGACAATCTACGATCGTGGTCCAAGATGTCCGGCCTAGGAGCCGTCGGCTTCCTCTTTCCCCCTGACGTTCCTTCCAATTTCTCGTTCCCAGCTGTCCCGTGAACGTAGCCACCTTCCGGTAACCGATTCATCATCCCCCGCAGCGCGATTCTCGCGCTCAAAGCCGACCAAAACGCTTCCAACAGAGACGCCACTAGCACGTTCACCGTCAGCAAGATTTTAGCGTGCGACGAGTCGCGACGATCTTTATGCCAAAACGACATCATCGTGTTCTTGATCATTTCCAACGAATCCTCGGTGACATTGTCCGAATCCCGCCGCCCACTCTCGTCGTCGCCTTTCGAATCACTGCTGGCGAATATTCTGCTAGGATTCTCGAAGCTATCCGCCACAGAATCGCTCGCGGATGTTCTCAAGATGTATCCAGATATGTTTGACATGTTATCCAGTATGATTCCAGGCGTAGGAGCGTAGGAACCGACTCTTGCCACCGAATCGTTGATTCTAGCGAAGTTGAAAGCGTCTACGTTGAAAGTGTCGTTGTCGTGATGTTCCTCGAGGTGCGAATGATGTCGAGGGTGCTCGAGAATCTTTTCCACCGACCAAACGGAGCCTCTGCTCTCGGCCGCAGCCGCGATATCGAATACCGTGGCGATAAAGCAGAGGATCGCAGCCGCCAAGGAGAATAGGCTGCCGTAGAAGAAGATAGCGATGTTACGGTCGATGTACCACCTTCTCCAGGCGAGCAGGCCGGTTGCGAAGGGTATCAAGCAGGCGACCGATAGGATGGGACCTTGAAGAGATAAGGCCAAGCTGCCCAGCAGAAGGGAAAGCGCGCCGAGACCAAAATGGACGAAGGACAGACCTCCCACGGTGGACGCGGAGTAGCGCCGCTCCGACGGATACAGGGAAGACAAAGCTGGCTTCGTTTTCACCTTTATCACGTACACGTTCTCCATCATTGTTCCTCTGGGCGAGTTTTACGTAATCGCCGGCTCCGCGAGAGCACACAGTCACGCGAGCGAACAGCAAAAGCGGCTAGGGCAGCGAGAAAAGGAAATTTTCGATGGCGCCAATGGAAAGTCGAGCGCACCTGCCACGGTAACCCATCGCCGATCCCATTCAATTTCCCACCGCTTCCCTCTACGCGTGCGACAGAATGTTAACCTGGATCCCTTCGAACGGAAATTGCCTTGCGCTTCCTGTTGCTTTGGAACCGAAGCCGTTTGACCGTGAACGAAACGCAGCGGGCGCGGGCGAGCAGCGAAGACGAGCCTCCGACAAACGTACGAGCGTTCCTTAGTACGCGAAGAATCGCGACTGGTTTCGCGCTGTTTCGAGCTGGACAGGCGCGATTATTCCACGGCCGAAGCGCGGATTCGCTGCAACGTTTAATTCGAACGAAATTCGACGAGTCGGAGGATTTCCGGAGCGATAGAAGCGAGCAGCCGGTCAATTAGTCTGCACCGCTTAAAGTTTAATTGAAATCGTTCGTCCCACCGCAGCGTCACGATTCCCTCGTGACTCTCGGCGCGAACAGCGCGGCCGCGCTTCTGCACGTGGCTTCTAACAATGTAATGGAACGGGGACGAAAACTCGGGGAGAAAGAAGAATCGCGGGACCGCGACTCTGTCCAATGAGCGTGAACGCGAAACGGTAAATAGGTTTAACAACCTGACGCGTCGTCGTCGTCGTCTTCGTCGTTGTTGCTTCAACCTTTTTTTTTCTCTGCTGTCTTGCGAATATTATGCAACAACGCTCGATTACGAAGCGATGCAATTATCCGGTTGCACGCGTGTGCCGGTGTGTTAGCTTGCCGCGGCTTTTCTCAGACACCGTTTTCACCGATTTCTTGCTCCTTTGTGCGAGCCGCGTTGAATTTTCGATCTCTTGGGAAATCACCGATCCAGTTTCCAGGAGAATTCCACGAGAACTGTCCGCTTTGCCACCGATCGATACCACCGATCGTTTCTTCCAACTTTAGGCCCCCAACCTCTCCGTCCGCAGCTTTAGAATGGCCGCCTCCCGGCTAATCGAGAACAGCTATCGACGCGATGAATCGCGTAATTAACGTCGTTAAGATCGTCGAAGCACCCAGCTACTCTTGTTAGACGGCTTGTTAGTCGATTTAGCAACGGTTGTTCTTCTTCCACGACGTTCCACTGAACTTCAACCAAACGCACATTCGCATCCCGAATTTGAAGAGAAATCTTAATACGTACGCGCGGTTCGATTGAAATTGTAAACGGTGAGTTTGTTATTTGGCGAGGGGCAAAAGATCGTCCGCGAGAGACAGTCCGGTGGAGACTGAGTTGCAAACGAAGACTAGTTCGGGTTGAAATTACTATGAGATCCTGAACGGGCCTCCCACGCGGTCGGTTTGCAGTGAAAGGGACAACAGAGAACGATGGATAGATGAACCTTCGCGTTGTTTTAAGCCTTCTTCACACCACTTTCCGCGATCGTGAAACGATGTCACGCTTGCGCGCGGAAAGTGCAACCGTAATACCCCGCTTCGCCGTTTCAAAAATCTTCCCGAGCTGTTCAATTATCCCAGGATCATACGCGCCGATATTCCGCGCACGATACACGTACGTGCTAGTTTTTGCGACGATTCGCGGCCAACTTCGGGAATGTAAAAACTCGACTAGAATCCTGGCGAAGGATCACGCTAACCTTTATCATTCACGACAGAAATACGCGGGCTTGGCAGGCGACCTTTTCCCCGAGCCGCTAGAATGACGCGAAGGTAACGCTTGCTGCTCGTTTTCCCGCGAACAAAGGGTTGACGAACAAAGAAGTTGCTCATCGACACCCGGTTTATGGCCGTCTCGTGTCCGAACAACGCGGACTAATTAACCCAACCGCGCTGCTTTACCAAATTGATTAACAGGAAGGTCGGCCAAGTTTATTGCGAGTTGCAAACCCTCGGTTAAGTTGAAAATGGTTGGATGAGTCAGAGGTTGCTCGAAGCGAGCAACAAAAGAGGAACAAAAATGACACGTTCGGCCACGTGCCGAGTGAATGGCTGCGCACGTGCGTACTCCTGTTCTTCGAATCGATTTCTCAAAGTATCCTCGCGAGCGATCGCTTCCCATTTGCGATTAATACGAACGCATCGCTGAACAAACATGTGCCGATTATTCAACGTCGCGTGCCGAATCGCCGAGAAGAAACCGAACGCAAAAGTTGACAAAGAAACGCGTTATCGGATCGACCGCAAGAAAAGAGAAAAGTACGCTTTCTCGATCTTCCGGAATAAAATTCTTCCACAGTTAATAAACCGTTCGAGCAGAAAATTTGCTACACTTTCCTGCAGATCGATCGCAGTCTCGCTTGGAATAGAGACGAATTGCTCCGCTTAACGCGGGCGAGAAGAAACGCGATTGAGTCGTTTGCAAAAGATCCGCCCACGCCATTCAGAAAATCACCCAAAACGTAGCGTGACCGCTTTCTTATCGTTTGTTAAAGCGCAGCAGAAAATGTTGATTAGCGATTAAACCGAGAAGAAAGTAGGTCTCGCGTCGCGGATATTTTTCCTGCCCTCGATTCCCAACGCGGATCGATCCCTATTTTTACCGTCATCTTTTCTTTCGAACGTTTCTGCATCCGAGACTCTCGAACAGTGGGAAAAACGGATTCCATTCGCCGAAGCGCGAAGCTAGTAACTTTTTACGAAAATCTAGCGCTCTAATGGCTAATCGATGAGTCGCGTAGAGCTGCCTTTACCGGGCGTTGAGGTCTCCGCGCGTTATTTCCCTAAAACCTTCCTCGTTGCGTTGCGGTCGGAATTTTAACGTATCGAATTCCTGCCTGCTCCTCGAAATGACTTCTCGGCCGTTAACGTGGCGTCCGCCGGTACACAGTAAGAGCTAACCAGTGTGTATTTGGTTGTACGAAGAGCGAAAGATAAAGAGCATGTTTGTGATCGGAACGCATTTGTGTTGGAGCAGCTGTTACGATTGGGGCACGCGTCCCAACGGTCGCAGCAGCTGCCCAGAAAATTGTCTACGGTACCCTCGACTCGAGTTCCTTTCCCATCGGCACGTGACAACGTTTCCTTTCTTCCTGTACGATTTGCAATAAATGGGCGTAAAGAATACAAGATTCGCGTAGCAAACAAAAGTACATTAAATGCACGAAATAGAGCAAGCATTATTTATACGCAATATTTAGGCTCCGTTCCTCTGATCGTGTCTCTAAAAATACGTATTTGCATAGAATCCCGCAATCTAATAGTAAATGTTAGTAGATGCTTTAATTCTGGATTTAGTCAAGTTTAACCAAGAAAAAATGAAACGAATCTTTCGGTACTTTGCCAGCGCATTCCGTCTCCGTCTTTGTTTCAACTACTTTGCCCTCGAGAATTTTCAAAACTGGAGTTCCATTTGGCAACCGAGCGTCGCTCCTCGAGTGCAAAGGGTTGATAAATTTGCAGAACCTAGGAACGATTCTCTGGGATCCATTCGATGGATCCCAACTGGCGCCCAACTTTGCTGCTACAAGACAAATCTCCGAAGTCGCGATTCCGTGTTCCGCGTGTATTCCACGAAACGCGACGAAAGGCAAAGCGTTGAACAATTTAACGTTGGCAAAATTAACGCGGAGAGGGATTTAAAATTTAAATGTCGCAATGGAGGAGCAACGAGGGGCATACCGCAGAGGTCGAATAAATTCCTGAACTAGGTACGGAGCACGGAGGGTAGTAGGAAGAGAGAAAACGTTGGTAGGAAGGTAAAAATGGGAGACAGGGCCCCCACCCCGCGATGGGACAGCAGGCCCGTATTATGCGAACCCTCTGCCACCCCGCGGGTACAGGACGCGTCACGTACACACGCGCGCGGAGTGGAAACGCTCGGAGAAACGCCCTTCGTGCATCTGCTCTTAAGGGAACTCGTGTGGCAGTTTGTTGGAGGCAACCGTAGTGCACGGATCGAACGCATTCGAGCATCGTACTTTGCCCCGACGGACTGACTCGTGAACTCTTCAAAGAAACTCGCTCGCTCGCTCGCTCGCTCGCTCGAGAGGATCTCTCCAACGCGAACGTCTCGCAACTTTTCCGCGCCATCGGAAGAAACAGGATTCGCAACAAAACAATATTCGACGGAACGAGTCTCGAAAATAAGTGATCGTTGGGAAAGGAGCAAGGATATTCGAACGGGAAACCGAATGAAGATGTTTAAAGGGGAATAAAAATCGAAGAAAATGTGCAAAGTGCGTCACGCTTCTGCGCAAGAGATCATCTCGCCGCCTATGCGAACGGTAACGTTGTCCCTGGAAACTTGGACGCCACCCTCCTACGTCAGCAGCACGTTGCTGATCCTTGTGAACCGAAAAAACTAACCGCGGAGTGGAGAAACGCAGCTGTTGGATTCCCGAACGATGAACCCCGCTGGAACCGCTAAACGCGCGTCACGCGTCTCGTGCGCGTCTCAATAAGAGATCCATTTACGCGCAGCGTCGCACGGCGAACCATTAAAATAGCGTGGCCCGTGCCAGGCGAATCGTAAACGGAGGAAAAACGCATCGCTCCGAACACATCGATCAAAGTTGAAGGAGCGTTTCGAGCCGAGCGGCGCGAGACGATCGAAGAAAGGATGGCGCAAACGTGCGAACCAGCCCCGGTGCATTGCTACACGAATCCCTCGTTTTGCCGGCAATCGGAGTACATACCCGAGGATCAAACCGATCTACCGCCACCGCCGCAATTTCAAAGCGGCGACGATTTACCGCCACCTCCGCCGCCGTTGCAGCTGCAATGCAACGGCGGACAAAGCAACCCCGCGTTTCAAGCAACGAACGAGGGTAGAGCGGAAAGGTACGAGAGCAGAAGCGGCAGGTATCGCTACCTGGAGAATATCAGCAATCCCACGCACCGAAGGTATGGAAGCGTTCCGGTGGAGGAACACCGGGCGATCTACGATCAAAGTTCAAGGTACGAGTACATAGAGGACGAACAGAGGGGTCAGATACAGAGGAGGGGTTCCTCGAGGTACGAGTTTATTCCACGCCAGCAGGTGCAACAACGTTCCGCACCGGCAGCCAACCAAGACGACGGGTTGCAGATGCAAAGTTGCCGGAACAACGGTGGAAGATACGCCGTTGTACCGGGTGATCAGGATTACCAGGACGAGGAAACAGCGTGGAACAGCCCGAAGCGCGCGTCGCCGGTGCGCAGGCATATTAACACGCCGCAGGGTGAGTTCGCGCCGCGGATTAATTCGCCGCGAAACTTTGGAAATTTGACAGCGATCCCTCGCTGTGCCGGGCAGGATAATAAAACGTTGCGAATGTTACTAGGTCGTTATAGCAGAGTGCCTCTGCACGAAGAAGACCCTCCAGCTCTTCCGGAACGGAACGGTCAAGAGTTGTCGGTCTCGCCGAGGAATAACTTGGCCACGCAAAAACTACACGAGATATTGACCACTCCCAGGAAACCTCGATCCAGATCCGAGGAGAGGACCCTATCTCCAAAGAGACACCACTCGTTCAATCAAACCGGTACACCACAAAGAAGAGCACTCACTCCAGGTGGCTCTCCAACCGGTACGCAGTATTTCCTTGCCAAATATTCGTTTCGCGCAACTGCGTTTCAGCTGCACCTTGTCCAACGAGACGAGACATCAGACGGATTAATAAAGGTCTTTGCTCGCTTGTCAACGCAACGCGAACACGTCGGATCGACATCGACATTTTCGCGTCCGTTTCTCGTTTACTAGAAACTATCGTTAAAATATAGCGGGGGGTTGCGTTTCTATTCGTTTCATTCTATTGCAGTTGGAAACAACGAAGACAGACGTACGACCACCAATTACGCGTACAATTACGCGCGCGACTATTTAATAATAATCGATCCACGAATTTATCCTATCGAACGATCCAATTTTCTTTCGAGTACGAATCTATACACGTAGATAAAGTATTGTAGAACAATAGCAACTATATTCGAGACAGAGCGGATATTTAATTTTGTCAAACGTGGATATCGAATTAAATCAAGGGGTGGATTATTCGTTGCTGCATCTAGTACATAACGATATAGCGTATCGAATCTGTCGTTTCACAGTTCGAAACTTGGTTGGTGGCAGTCGATAGCAGGTGGTGCATAACTGCAACCCCAACTCTCTTTATTCGTCGACAGTTAACGTGAACCTTTGATACTCGTCTCGTTTGCAAAAGATAGCGTCTCGTCTCGTTTGCAAAAGTATAGTTCTAGGTACGATTTCGCGTCTAAAGGTTTCGCGTTGTACGGAAATGTAGGTCGAACGTTCAGCCCGAGCCGGTCCACGCCGCAAGGAACCCCGCAAAATCGCGCGTTCCCTACGGGACCTCAAACTTCCACCCCGAACAAAGAGTCGTCGGCGCGAAGATGTCTACCGTTGCTGGAAAATCCGTCGAGGCAGCAGGATGTCTGTCCGGCGAGCAATTGTGGAAGACTGCGATACGTCGGCACGGCTCCGGTCGACCTTGTAACGATGGGTCACGGTGACCCACCGCCTCGTTACGCATACATGGAAAATGGACCAGAATCTATGCCGATGGTGTCCGGTTCGCCAAGGTATCAAGTGATACCCGCAGGACAGAAAAGGAACGGTTACCAAAGCGTAGAAAGTGCCTTCATCGCTAGAACCGCAGTGGTGAGTAAAATACGAGGGTCGATCGATGATCGCGCGATCGTACGGCAAAACGACGCACGGTAGCGTCGATAATTGTTCCAACGACGGAGACTTTATTAAAAGAGGCGATAAATCTGCTGCATTACTTCTCGGCATTGATCACTTTGCACTAAAATAGTTGGCACTGTTCTTTTACCGCTAACTCGGTTGCAGCTGATTTACTGCATCTCCGAGACTTCGAGGTTCCAAGCTTTCAGATTTTCAAGCCTTTGGATTTTCATACGTTTGAACTTTGATGATTGAAATTCGCAAACATTTTACCGCACGCTTGATGCAGCGACGCGCCCGTTTTATCGTATCCTGGGAATAAAGTACTTTCACTTCGGAGATAAACCAAGTTGCTCGTCGAATCTTCCGTCTTTCAAGGCTGCTTTCAGCGAACCTAGCAGGTGATAATTTCAAGCAGCGAGGTGCAACGTGCACGTGATAAATTCCAATACCTCAAACCTCAAATTTTGGCAAAATTGCACTCAAAACGGCGTTGAAGTGTCAAAGATTTCCCCTCGCATACGCAATCGAAAGCAGCGGCGCGCGCTTGATTTATCTCCCAGGCAAAATTATTTAATTCGCGAGTGGATTCGCTTCCTTTTGGCTATGTATGTCTATAGAATTCGCTATTGTCCATGAAAAGGCTTGGAACCAGATACAGAGATTTCACTGTAACGCATCGCGAACGATTACTCGATTTTCCTCGTGCATTCTCGATCGTGTAATCACGCGGAACGGAGAACGAAGGAACGATCAAACCGTGCGATTGATTTGTATAGGTTCCACCGCTGTCACCGCCGAACAGCGATGCAAATACAACGTTGGCCAGCGGTTTGGAGAAGAACGATAGAAGAAACGCGCCGCTTTTGTTGGTTCTAGTTGGTATCCTGACCTGCGGCTTGGCGCTGTACTTGTCATGGACGCAGGGGAGAAGGTAAATACGGGAAAGTTGATTTATTGGACAAACCCAGGTAGCTTGACGAAACGGGATACTCAATTTTTTCTGCCCTTACACGCGCTGGTGTTCGATTGGCTAAAAGGTTCTGTCGCATTTTAAACAGACGTAGACGCGCGAAATTTAATTCAATTTTTTTAACACAAACGAGCTAAATCCTTTGATGCGCGTGAACTAAAAAAGAGTAGACTGTACGGGAAACAAAGCAACCGAAATACAAAAGAAATGAATACCGTGTAAAAGGAATTAAAACAAAGTTATATAAAATTAACGTAAGGACGAAGGTAATCGATGTACTTGACGCTCGAAGGTATGAAACGTGGAAAAGATATCTAATGATTTATGACGATTATTAACGGTTACGAATAATATATCTAACGCTACAGTATTTACCACAAAAAGTGACATAGTATTCCCACTGCACGATAGATTAGCTCCTAATGACAGAGGCGGCTATATTTATACGAAACAGGCTATCAATTCGGACGTAGAACTATTCCATTAATAACTTTGTACCCTCCGCCCAAAAAAACAGCTCAAGCATTGCACATCTTCTTCGCAAAGGCAAAAAGCAAAAGGAAAAATTGTGACAGCCAGTAGCTCTGCTTATCAGACTACCCCGTTTCGTCCGGCACGCCGTTACAGGCGAACAAAGAAAGCAAAAGCATTCGATAGATGTGATAGAGTGTTACGAAACGCTAAACAGATCGGCATTGGTTTGCAGGTACTATTACGACAGCGCAGCGGGTTGCGGCGCGTGTTGCGCGTTAGCTGGCGCTTGCAGAAGTTTAAGAAAAACTTGGACAGGACTGGGACTCGCGGGGCTATCAGCGTTGAGCTGCGCAGGGCTTTTGCTGCTCGCTGCGAAATCTCCCAAAGCCGGCACACCTCTTCACGATGTGACAGCTGGTGCCCTGTGCGGAGTTTCCCTGCTGGGCGCCATTTTAGCGCTTCTCGCGCTACTGTCACCGCGATGCAACCTGGGACGACATAGAAGGGTGCATTCTTGGATACCTCGCCTTTCGCCCTGATCTTCTAATTCCCGCTGCTCAACCCATCGAGGATCAACGATGCGTTAACGCGACATATTACTCGTAGCCTTTGCGAGCTTCGTAAACGCGTACAATCAACACGGCGGGAGGAGTAACGACGAAGAAATGATTACACGGAGTCCTGGTGGTATGCCTTATAGCAAACGCGTTCGTAAAAAGCGGAATCCAGCGATGTAAATTGAGTACGAACGAAATGCTGCGTTGTAAATTAGCGATTGGACCGATACCGATACCGTTGGTTGATGTTGAAACGGTTCGACGCCAAAATACTCACGATTGGTAGGAAGTACTGAAACGTATCGATATTATACGTACTTGATATCTGTTTTCGATACCGATGCTTCTTGAAACGATGGTGTACCGAATCGATACCCGTTTGATACCTCGCGAACGTATCGGTAGCGGTTCGATGCTCCGTGAAGGTATTTCATACCGGTTTAATACTTTGTAATACGGAGTTTCAGAATTCTACGTTAAAATAATACAATGGGTACATATATGTGCATAAAGAGGAAGGCTTAGTAAAATTTAGTGGAAAGGAAAGGCAATAAAGTGTGACTACTTTCTTGTAGGTATCGATACTTCCCTATAGTCATGAAACAGCTATCGATACCCTTTGATGCTTATATTTTTGATACCACTCGATACGAGATCAAAATTTATAGGCCGGCGTCGATAGTATCGATACGGTATCAGCTGTAACGCTAGTCTAAACGCGTTGCTCCTTAATGGGTTAAAGAAAACGCGACGCGTTTTCTCGAAGCGAACCGTGTAAGAATAATTCCGAACACGATTACACGATCGTAATTATTTTCGTCCAGACGCGTCCAAAATCCTAGTCTACCGTTTCGTCGAGAGTATCGAGTATATCGTATTATGATAGTAGCGTGCAACGTAAGAGAAAGGTTTAAACCACTTAACGTATCAATACTTTAAGCCAAATGAATTTATAATACCGTGCTCGTAAAAGGTATCTAATCGTAAGTGCGATACTTTATATTTTCCTGAGATCCTGTACATTTTGTACCGATTTGCAAATAAAAATACTCGTACAACAAACCGGCGATGAAACGTTATTCTAACTTGTCCACCTATCTCAACGCATCTGCATCGATTAAACGGTTTCCCGTGAATTTTGTCATCCGACCTGTGATATGTAGCTTTACGCCGAAACGTACGAATTTGCATAAAACTTTCGAGTCTAGCGACAAGTGGACTGCGGCGGAATCATAGAAAATTGAAGCTTTTAAAAGACTATACAGGTTGCACGCGATGTGCAAAAAGTATAGAAAATATCCGAGGCAAAGCGCGCATTATAATATTTAGGAAGTGGAACTCAACGGCATTAAAGCGTCACTCTTTTAATTATGATTCTGTAGCGTCGTGCAGCTCGACGAAATTTGTTCATTGGTAACCTCTGAACGACCTACGCGTCGCTAGAGAATAGGTTGCCCGCGACTCGCCTGATCACAGTCAAGCGATGGATACGCACATTATTTATCCGTCGCTAAGAAGCGATTCCCGCGCAATTCGCCGAACTGTCGTCAAGGGATGGGTAAACAGTCACCGCGTTGCCAGGAGACGAGCTGCCAATAAATAAAGGTGGTAAAGCCGTGACGCGCTCTTTTGCAAAAGATCCAGAAAGCGATTCGGTATGCGTCGAACCGCGAACGAACAATAAACGTTATTCACGTATCAAGTTGTACTCATACGACACGTCTACCCTCTCCCAACAATTCTAAGAACACTTTATGCTTTTATCGCAGGAGGGAGATAGAGTTTGGTGCTTCCCGTAGCATTGCTTCCCAAAATTCCACTTCATTCGACGTTCCTCCGTTCATCGCGATAGATATAATAAAACCGAAAACCTTTTGTGCCGATTTTCATTGTTTTCGCGAACGTGGCAGTGCTGAAAGATTTGATTCCGCGCGACACGAAGCAGGGATCGTAAAGTTCCCATCGTTCGTTCGAAAAATTGGATAACGCGTTCGTTTAAAAAATGAATGGTTGGATATACAGTTTTATATATACGTTCGACCATTTACAATATCGGCGAATTAAAAAGCATTAACAAATCAATCTCATGGTGTATCTCGTATACTCTTTAAATTATTTTAATATTACGCTGTTACGTAACGAAATGTTTAACGTATTGTATTTATTGTTACAATAAATTCCTCAGAGCGCAAACGTATAATAAAGATATAAAAATTAATAAATCTTATCATATTGTACTAGAAAACTAGTGAAAAATTGAGAAAGGTCTCTTCTCACGCGTGATCCGAAGAAGGGGAGTCACGTGACATCTCCTCGTCTATATAAGCAGCGGAAGAGCTCCGCGCGCTCTTATTGTTGCAGGTGCTCCCGAAGGGATCACATCGGATCTGTATATTACAGATTCATTTTTTAGCTAGATGATTATCAGAGATGACCACTGGGGCTAACCCACCACCCACCGCCCACCACCCACCACCCACCACCCACCACCCACCACCCACCTACTACTAATTTCTCTTAGACTCAAGATTAAATTTAACCCATTACGTTTGATACACATATATCTGTGCATGTATGATTGTATTGCAGGTGTTACCCACTAACTTTTATTACGTTATTCTATTTATATTTCATTTTATTTATGTTATTCTTCTCATATTTTATTCTGCTATCATTTTACTTTGTTTCTGTTTCGTTGTATCAACATTCTGTTCTATTAATTACGTTTGTCTTCTAATAATTTATATATTTCATTCTGTTTAAATGTTACTCTGCTTACATTTTATTCTGCTAACATTTTACTTTATTTCTCGTTTCTTGTACCTACATTCTATTCTATTAATTACTTTTGTCTTTTATTAATTTATTGCGTGGACTACTAATTTCACTTTAACAGATTAACTTCGTCACGAAGATTCAAGAATTTTAAGAAGAATTTTAACAAGAAATCAACGAAAGAAGATTCATCGCGGGATGCGTGCGTCTAATTCTAAGTTAGAATAAGCTACGTACATCTAGCCAGAGTATTTTGTATCTCGATTACTGTGCATGCATTTTGTTCTAGGATCGCTCGTCAACTTAGAGCCAAAAAGCATTAACTTCTCTTAACTTCTCTTTCAAAGTACATAATATCTATCATCCCATTCTTGCTCGCGTTAATCAATTTGCAATCGCTCGATCCCTTCGAGATTCTCGCCACGCACTCGCTCTCAAACAGCCGCGCTGTTCGAGGGTAGTCATGCACGATCGAACTCTATGCTTGGTAAGTCGTTCTGTCATACGATCTCAATCTCATTCCTAATCGCAATCGACGTTCGTTCGCGCCTCGAATCGTTGAAATCGCTTTCGAGTCGAGGTGCAGCGGTGTTTGCGATGCGAGGATCTGCAGCCCCTATCGAAGCAATTCGATAGGGGTGCAAGGCCCTGTAGGCTGGATCGTACGCATCTCTGACTCGGGTACGCAGTGCGGCCTTCTGTTTGCTGCTGGGGTTAACGTAATGTTAACTTTCTGTTAGACGGCATCAGTGGTCATTATGTACTGCCCTCGATGTAGAGGGATTCTTGCGATCCGACTATTAGGCTGTGCTGGATCCTCTGCAAAGCAACGCAACTTCACCTCGGTCTCGAAAGCGATTTCTTTGACTCGTGTAAGTCGCGTTCGAATTTCGCTTTCGATTCGGGTGAGTGCGAGTCGCATGATAGAGCGCGCGAGTATAGAGTTTTGTTGCGCATGCAAGTGCGTTCCGTGACTCGTTGGTTCTTTCGAGAGATAGTAAATTGTATTTGCTTTGCTCGCGATTTTTATATTTGCTTTTCATCGCCCACTTCCGGGCGAATGTTCAAAGAATTAGCGTTGCGTACAGAGTAAAGTAGAGTTTAGTTTACCGTATTAAATTCCTCTTTGCGAGACACCAACGTTTTAACAAAGTGTCAGTAGAGTCTCTTGCTTTTCATGATATGGCTCTAAGTTGACAAAGCGTATCTTACAAACGAAATACATCGGCAGGGTTAAGCATCGTTGTACAGTTTTGTGAACCGAAATTAATTCCATGTTCTCTCAAAGTTTCTTCGAGAAACAAATTATTTTTCGCGCGAATATTCAGTAGCTTTAAGAAATACTTTAAGAATGATCTTCAACGGGAAGTCATCGAAAGAAGATTCATCGTGGGAGGCGTGCGTCTAATTTTAAGTACATATAAGCTACTTATATTTAGTCAATGTAAATTTTGTACAACGATCGCTGTCCAACTTGCAGCCAAAAAGCCTCAACTTCCCTTTTACAGTACATAATATCCATCATCCCATTCTTGCTCGCGCTTATCAATTTGCAATCGCTCGATCCCTTCGAGATGCTCGCACGCGCTCGCTCTCAAACAAGCGCGCTGTTCGAGGGTAGTCATGCACAATCGAACTGTATGCTTGGTAAGTCGTTCTGTCATACGTTCTCAATCTCATTCCGAATCGTACGCGACGTTCGTTCGCGCCTCGAAGTCGTTGAAATCTCTTTCGAGTCGAGGTGCAGCGGCGTTTGCGATGCGAGGATTATGCAACCCCTGTCGCAGGTACTCGATAGGGGGTCAGGGCCTGTAGGCTGGAACGTAAGGGTTTGGTAACCCTATGTTGCAGCTGCAGTAGTTTCTAGGTAATGCTGGCTCTGTACTTTATTCCTGCCATTAGGGTTTGGGGCACTTGCGATCCGACTATTAGCCTGTGCTAGATCCTCCGCAAAGCATCGCAACTTCACCTCGATCTCGAAAGCGTTTTCTTTGACTCGTGTAAGTCGCGTTCGAATTTCGCTTACGATTCGACGTGAGTGCGAATCGCGTGATAGAGCGCGCGAGTGTAGAGTTTTGTTGCGCATGGGAGAGCGTCGCGAAGCTCGTTGGTTCTTTCGAGAGATAGTGAATTGTTTTTACTTTGCTCGCGATTTTTATATTTGCTGTTCGTAATATGGCTGTAAGTTGAAAAAGCGTATCGATACTTACATCTAGTCAAAGTAACGTGTACCTCGATTACTGTGCGTGTATTTTGTTCTACGACGGCTACCTAACTTGGAGCCAAAAAGCCTTAACTTTTCTTTACAGTACACGATATCCATTCTCCACGCACTCGCTCTCAAACAGGCGCGCTGTTCGAGGGTAGTCATGCACGATCGAACTCTATGCTTGGTAAGTCGTTCTGTCATACGATTTCAATCTCATTCCGAATCGCAATCAACGTTCGTTCGCGCCTCGAGTCTTTGAGATCGCTTGCGAGCCGAGTTGGAGCGGCGTTTGCAATGCGAGGACTTGCAGCCCCTATCGAAAGTGCCCGATAGGGGTGTAAGGCCCTGTAGGCTGGATCGTAAGCATCTTTACCGCGGGTACGCAGTATGGCCTTCTGTTTGTCGCAGGGGATACGTCTTCGTTCAGACGGCATCAGTGGTCCGCTACTGCCCTCAAAGTTTAGTTTCTTGCGATCCGACTATTAGGCCGCTATTTCCTCCGCGGAGCAGCGCAACTTCATCTCGGTCTCGTAAGCGATTTCTTAGACTCGTGTAAGTCGCGTTCGAATTTCGCTTTCGATTCGGCTGAGTGCGAGTCGCATGATAGAGCGCGCGAGTATAGGCTTTTGTTGCGCATGGGAGTGCGTGTTTGCATTGCTCGCGATTTTTCTATTTGCTTAGCGTTGCGTACAGTAAAGTAGAGCTTATTTTTGCGCGTTAAATTCCTCTTCGCAAGACACTAGCGTTGTAACAAAGTGTCAGTAGAGTCTCTTATCATTCGTACGTCGGCTCCAAGTTAGTGAAGCGTATCTTAGAAACAGAATACATCGGTAGGGTTAAGCATCGTTGTACAGTTTTGTGAACCGAAATCCATTCTATGTTCTCTTAAAGTTTCTTCGAGAAACTTTAAGGGCGTAGAATGGATTTCGGTGGGTCTCGGCGCGTAGTCACCTCCTCGTGGTGAGACCTGGTAATTGGTATCGTTTTCCAAAGAATGAAACGTCTTTCGAAAACGATACCAAGCTAAGAACTACGCATTAACGTGTAACCTTTATATTTTAGTTTATATTTTACCTTAGACTTTCGTTTACATGCTTCGATCTTAGATTACATCTTACAGCTACCAGTTTCCAAGAGTGATCGACTTCGATTTCCAAATGCATGTTACACGTATCTTTGACCGTGTTAATATTTTGCAGGCTGTGCATTTCTACTTTAATATTGTATTAATATCGACTAGAGAACTGTGTATCGTATGATTTAGACTGTTACGAATTTGGTCTACGTTGAAGCTTTGTTAGTTTCGTGCTCGTGAGACCCAGTTTGTCGTACGTGTAAAGTATCACGCGTAATATTTCTACATGTTTTTAACATATTTTGCGGAAAGAGATGTTTATTGTACGTGCATCTTACGACGTGGCAATACACAGCAGCTATATCTGTAGGCGAATACGCCTACGCGTTCCCGAAACATTCCTAAGTGTTTGTAGAAGCAACGTGATTTTTATGTCACTGCTCTTTTATACGTTTCTTTCCGTTTCAGTCGCTATGACTTGCGAGTGTGGTACCGCCACGTTACAGTCTTGCGACTGCGTTAGTAAAGAGCGTGCTAAACATCTTGTATATTGTCGTACATTTGTATTCATTGTAAATATATCGTACTGTTATTTGTAACATAGTGTTCATGTATTGAGATGTAATGTAGTGACACTGACAAAACATAGAATAGACTATCCTCATATATTCTTATACGAAATCATTAGGGTGCTACCATGCCCCCTTGCTAAACGAAAACAGCAGCGTTTCTAAAACGATAGAATTTCTGAATAAACAATACGATAAATAACTGTCTCCGATATAGGCGCCGCGATATATAATAGCTGGATTTAAAGTAACGTGCAAACAAGCATATCTTCATATGTATTGCACTTCTATCATTGATTCCTACGCGTTACTCCTTACTTATTTTCACGCGCCTTTATGTCGTTGTCTGTAAAGTTAAACGACGAAGTCGAGATATTATAATAATGAGATAACCACCGCCTAAACACGAGAGGACGATACTTTTGTCGCCGTAAACAGAAAAACCAAGTCCCAAAACTGAAGTCGGCCTCTTCGAGGGCAACAAGATTGTTGCTGTGGGTATAGGCGGCGTCATTGCTACCGGGTCTACTGGTGAGAAAATCAGGCTGAATAAAAAAGGATTTCTTATATACCGTCGAGCGCGGACTATGCAGAGCGACCTAGTCGTTCCTTGCCAGTGTGCGTCCGCGTTTCAAAGTGCTTGCTAGGTCTCGGCTTCTAGGTGTCAGATTCCGATCAAACGCGTGTCAGAATAAAGCGCCCGCTCCCCCCTGCAAGACGCACCTGGTTTCATCACAGTAGCACTTCCGGTTCGGATTTTATCAGCGATTCTTTCCTTTTTTTACATTCTTTATATAAACTTTCGAGCGCGGACCATAGAGAGCATTTCCTAGCGTTTAGCGACTGTGTGCGCGTTGCGGAAAAGCAGTCATATCTCGGCTTCTGCACGTCCGATTCCGATCGGCGAGTAGTCAAAATAAAGGGCGCGATTCCCCCTACAAGACGCACTCGGTATCATCGCAGTAGCGCTTCCGGTTCGGATATTATCAGCGATTCTTTCCTTATACTACATTCTTTATATATTATTTCGGGAGCGGACCACCGAAATACAATGAAATAAGACTCTACGTGTAGTAACTGTACTATTGTTAACAACATTCAACACGTCCACGATGAAACGGAATAAAAAACTAACGAAAAACCACGAATGATTCTAAATTCCGCCCTCCCTTCGTTCACGTTGGTTACGAAATATAAATGACTCGAAATAACGAAACGTACGAAGAAACAAATAAATTAATAAATGTGAATACATGTGTATGTTACCACGTGTTAGCGCAACGTAAATATTACCATCCACCTCTTTAGCCTCTCGAATTACCAACCAGGTATCTGTAACAAAAAGAAGAATGCAAATTTTAAATAGATTAGTTAAAATAAAAGGCAGCAGTAATTCAAGGAAGGGGAGGAAGTTAATTAAGAACAAAGAAAAAGAAAAAAGATCAAGGTATCGGAACGTTGAGAATTGTTAAGTTAATAATCGTTTGCTATTTGTTGTTACGAATTAGCAATAAATGACAAGACGTCGATTAAACAATGCTACTAGATTCAGGATGGAGGGAAATGGTACGGAGGTAGAAGGGATACGCACTGTACGATTATGTATATGCAACCTTCCATTCGAATTTCGAGATACATATTTGTATTGATATTACGATCAAAGGAATATTCCTTCGATACGAAACGAAGACCATCGATAGATTAATATATTTCAAATCTTATATGTATTATATTTAATGCTATTTAATGCTCTACTATACTTAATGCTATTTAATGATTTATTATACTTAATGCTATCTACACGCACGACAAACTAAGTCACACGAGCACGAAACTAACAAAACTTCAACGTAGATCATATTCGTAACAGTCTAAATCATATGATACACAGTTCTCTAATTGATATTAGTACAATATTAAAGTAGAAATGCACAGCCTGCAAAATATAAAGAAACAGAAACCGAGATATGACTACTTTTCAGAAACGTGAACGCATACTGTCAGGGAACACCCGGGAAATTCTCTCCGGTCGCGAGTTTCGCTATGTAGTATATCATTGATTTCAAAACGCGTTTCCTATTTCCACGAATCTGCTCGAGTTGTAAACACGCAAAAACTGTCGCCGGAAACGCGCCGCGTTCTTCTCGCCCCACTCTGGTATTTTCATTTCGAACTTTTATTTACGCGAGCATTTGCGAGAATTTTATGGGTGGGAGGACACGCGGCTTACGTTTAGGAAGCGCGACTTGAACGAACTTTTCGATTCCAATTTGCGAACATTCGTAGCATACATTTATAATACAGGCGTCGCGCATACAAATCTTACAAATAGAACTCTAGAATTTCATTTCATATTGTTTTTAGTTTAGCACTCTTTGGGGCTGCTCTTCTTTCATATTTCTATTAGCGCCCTTCGTGGCGGCCTCGCGTTTATATTGCGCGTTGTTCGTCGAGCGTTTGTTATAGAAAAATACCATTGCAAAACCTACATCGTTGCACCCTCGCGATTAGATCTCGAGATCTAATCATCTTTCTAATCGTTAATCATTAAAAAATTACATTTCGATGCCTGTACGCGTAATGCCACGTAAATGTGCAAAGCATAAGTTAATCATTTCACCAGTATAATGTATCTCTGTATCGAAAACTAACACCGTGCTACAGCAACGGTGTCTCTTATTTACGCGAAATGTATAACGTATTGTATTCATTGTTACAATAAATTCCTGAGAGCGCAAACGTATAATAAAGATATATAAATAAATAAATCTTGTCGTATTGTACTAGAAAAATTGTGATAAATTGAAAACGGTCCTTCTCAGGCGTGATCCAAAGAGTCACATGACCCCTCCCCCCTTGCCAATATTGCAGGAAACATCGCCGCGCGCTCTTAGATAGCTACTCTTCCAAGCACTCAACCTCTCACCAAGTTTCAAGAATTTTGGATTCGTAGTTTCTTCAAAAAAAAGTTCCTACACCCCCCACGTTCTTTGTTCCGTAACTACGCTTGCGATCGTGAAAAATGGAGAGCCGATGATTCTGGAGATAGAGGAAAATGTGCCCTTTAATTTGATTTCCGTTTCACGTCGATATCTCAACTCTTTCGCGAGATATGGCCGTTTAAAGTTTACTCTTATGGATAGTGCGCGCGGAGTTACGAATGACATAGTAAACATAGTAAAACTGACCTGCGTAATACTACGAATGGTGAAGGTGGTTGAGAAGTAGGTCAGTTCGTGGAGACCGAGAATAGAGGGAAAAAATTAAACTCGTCTTTAAACGATGATATCTCGGCAACCGAAAGTCGGACTTAGGTGAAACAAAAAGCATTTTAAAGGGGAAGGTTCACCGATCATGACAATGCAGGGATTTTGATAATGTTCACGCAACTTTTCTAAACGAAGTGCTTCTCTAAAGCACTTTTCTAAACGTATCGAGATTGAGCGTCTCGATGCGTCACACGAATTTCTTTATCTTTTACGAATCGACGCACGTATCCGAATAAAACCGATTGACTATTAACTACTGCACTCCGCTCTTTCATTTCTGACTGTTTCGTCCGAAGGAAACGATTAGAAGCCAAGATCTAAGCATTTTCCTAATCCTATCGAGATCGAATATTTGACACGTAACACGAACATCCCTTTATTTTGCGAACCGATGCAAATAAACGAACGAAACCTTGGATTATTATTCACTGCACTCCGCACTTTCGGTTTTTGGTGGTTTCGTTCGCGTCGCGAGCTTAGATTCCGATATCTAAGCTTTTTTCTAATCACATCGAGATCGGAGTCTTGACGCGTCACACGAAATGTCGTATTTTTCACGAACCGAGGCACTTATACGAATGAAACCTTCGATTATTATCCATTCCACTCCGCACTTTCGGTTTTTGGTGGTTTCGTTCGCGTCGCGAGCTTAGATTCCGATATCTAAGCTTTTTTCTAATCACATCGAGATCGGAGTCTTGACGCGTCACACGAAATGTCGTATTTTTCACGAACCGAGGCACTTATACGAATGAAACCTTCGATTATTATCCATTCCACTCCGCACTTTCGGTTTTTGGTGGTTTCGTTCGCGTCGCGAGCTTAGATTCCGATATCTAAGCTTTTTTCTAATCACATCGAGATCGGAGTCTTGACGCGTCACACGAAATGTCGTATTTTTCACGAACCGAGGCACTTATACGAATGAAACCTTCGATTATTATCCATTCCACTCCGCACTTTCGGTTTTTGGTGGTTTCGTTCACGTCGCGAGCTTAGATTCCGATATCTAAGCTTTTTTCTAATCACATCGAGATCGGAGTCTTGACGCGTCACACGAAATGTCGTATTTTTCACGAACCGAGGCACTTATACGAATGAAACCTTCGATTATTATCCATTCTACTCCGCACTTTCGGTTTTTGGTGGTTTCGTTCACGTCGCGAGCTTAGATTCCGATATCTAAGCTTTTTTCTAATCACATCGAGATCGGAGTCTTGACGCGTCACACGAAATGTCGTATTTTTCACGAACCGAGGCACTTATACGAATGAAACCTTCGATTATTATCCATTCTACTCCGCACTTTCGGTTTTTGGTGGTTTCGTTCACGTCGCGAGCTTAGATTCCGATATCTAAGCTTTTTTCTAATCACATCGAGATCGGAGTCTTGACGCGTCACACGAAATGTCGTATTTTTCACGAACCGAGGCACTTATACGAATGAAACCTTCGATTATTATCCATTCCACTCCGCACTTTCGGTTTTTGGTGGTTTCGTTCGCGTCGCGAGCTTAGATTCCGATATCTAAGCTTTTTTCTAATCACATCGAGATCGGAGTCTTGACGCGTCACACGAAATGTCGTATTTTTCACGAACCGAGGCACTTATACGAATGAAACCTTCGATTATTATCCATTCCACTCCGCACTTTCGGTTTTTGGTGGTTTCGTTCGCGTCGCGAGCTTAGATTCCGATATCTAAGCTTTTTTCTAATCACATCGAGATCGGAGTCTTGACGCGTCACACGAAATGTCGTATTTTTCACGAACCGAGGCACTTATACGAATGAAACCTTCGATTATTATCCATTCCACTCCGCACTTTCGGTTTTTGGTGGTTTCGTTCGCGTCGCGAGCTTAGATTCCGATATCTAAGCTTTTTTCTAATCACATCGAGATCGGAGTCTTGACGCGTCACACGAAATGTCGTATTTTTCACGAACCGAGGCACTTATACGAATGAAACCTTCGATTATTATCCATTCCACTCCGCACTTTCGGTTTTTGGTGGTTTCGTTCGCGTCGCGAGCTTAGATTCCGATATCTAAGCTTTTTTCTAATCACATCGAGATCGGAGTCTTGACGCGTCACACGAAATGTCGTATTTTTCACGAACCGAGGCACTTATACGAATGAAACCTTCGATTATTATCCATTCTACTCCGCACTTTCGGTTTTTGGTGGTTTCGTTCACGTCGCGAGCTTAGATTCCGATATCTAAGCTTTTTTCTAATCACATCGAGATCGGAGTCTTGACGCGTCACACGAAATGTCGTATTTTTCACGAACCGAGGCACTTATACGAATGAAACCTTCGATTATTATCCATTCCACTCCGCACTTTCGGTTTTTGGTGGTTTCGTTCGCGTCGCGAGCTTAGATTCCGATATCTAAGCTTTTTTCTAATCACATCGAGATCGGAGTCTTGACGCGTCACACGAAATGTCGTATTTTTCACGAACCGAGGCACTTATACGAATGAAACCTTCGATTATTATCCATTCTACTCCGCACTTTCGGTTTTTGGTGGTTTCGTTCACGTCGCGAGCTTAGATTCCGATATCTAAGCTTTTTTCTAATCACATCGAGATCGGAGTCTTGACGCGTCACACGAAATGTCGTATTTTTCACGAACCGAGGCACTTATACGAATGAAACCTTCGATTATTATCCATTCCACTCCGCACTTTCGGTTTTTGGTAGTTTCGTTCGCGTCGCGAGCTTAGATTCCGATATCTAAGCTTTTTTCTAATCACATCGAGATCGGAGTCTTGACGCGTCACACGAAATGTCGTATTTTTCACGAACCGAGGCACTTATACGAATGAAACCTTCGATTATTATCCATTCCACTCCGCACTTTCGGTTTTTGGTGGTTTCGTTCGCGTCGCGAGCTTAGATTCCGATATCTAAGCTTTTTTCTAATCACATCGAGATCGGAGTCTTGACGCGTCACACGAAATGTCGTATTTTTCACGAACCGAGGCACTTATACGAATGAAACCTTCGATTATTATCCATTCCACTCCGCACTTTCGGTTTTTGGTGGTTTCGTTCGCGTCGCGAGCTTAGATTCCGATATCTAAGCTTTTTTCTAATCACATCGAGATTGGTGTCTTGACGCGTCGCACGAAATTTCGTATTTTTCGTGCACTGATGCACGTATCCGATTAAAACCGCGCGATTGTGGTTTGCTACACACCGTGGTTTCATTTGAGGTCAGCCTCTTGGGAAAGAAAAGATTAGGAACCGATATCTAAGCATTTTTTCGTCGTATCGATAATGGCGTCTTAATGCGGCACGCGTCGACCGTTACTGACCGTTACTTAGTCGTTTCCCGCGTAAAAATTGCGAATGCGCAGTCTCGTGCAGTTTCGTGCGCGCGCAGTTTAGTTTTACGTTTGACTAGGAGCACGATTGTATTGGACGACGAGAAGATTATTGTCGTTCATTGAACGAAATATTTTAAAAAAGCTAGGTTACTGTTTCACTTATTCTAAACCTAATTCTACTATTAACTCCTTCTCTACCTCATCCGTACTTCGAAATTGTTAGCGGAGAAAAATAGACATCATAACAATTTTGCTGTACAATTGATTCGCGGCATTTTCTCGCGCTTGTACGTCTAAATTTTTTAACGCATTAAAAAAATACATTTCGATGCCTGTACACGTAATGCCACGTAAATGTGCAAAGCGTAAGTTAATACGTTCGGCAGTATAATGTATCTCTTTATCGAAAGCTAACACCGTACTACTGCAAATGTGTTTTTTATTTACACGAAATGTATAACGTATTGTATTCATCGTTACAACAAATTTCTAAGAGCGCAAAATAGCGCCCTTCTTTAAAACTGCTCTTCTCTTCAGACGACAATATCTCGGCAACCTAAAGTCGAATTGATGTGAACCAAAAAGTGCTTTAAAGGGGAAGGTTCACCGATTATGGTGGTGCAGGGATTTTGAAAACGTTCATGCATCTTCAAAATGGCGGCGAGTTAAGGTTTGAAACGTTTTAATAGATGTTTTGGGGTTGGTCAGGAACGAGTAAAACGTGCGCTTCTCTTTCGATAATCATATTTTTCCAATAAAAAGTAGAATTTAAATGAAACAAAAAAGATTTTAAAGAGAAAGTTTCCCTATTTTTATACGCTAAGGTGAATGCAAGAATTATAATAACTATGAGTACTACAGAGGGCATATGAAACACTCGGATTTTTTTCGAGGTCGGTATTTCAGAGCATGTGACACGAAGTCCCATATGATGATAGGTCTATCCTGTACCTCGTCTGTGGTATTATCTTATTAAACGTATCAACGTATTATCAATCGAACACTGAACGCGTTAAACGAAATTCTTTCTAGACGTGCCACCCTATTGTTCCGAGAGAGGAATTTGAACCGGTGCCGTACGTAAATATCCGAACACAGGAATCAACCGAATTCGCATGGTACAGCTTGCAAAAGCTAATACTGGTCGACAGCTCAGCGGTGAGCTAATAGAATGCATCTGAAAGTGAAACGCGCGCTGATTTGCACACAATTTTAGAAGCCTGCCGCCGAACAACGGATAACGATTTTATCCTGCACGGAATGGAAAGCTGGAAGAGACAAAGATCCACCTGACAATGAGACCGAGTCATTGTTGAGATTATGGCAAGCTTCGAAGAAGATTTCGCGAGGAGTCGGGCCTATCGTCGTTCTCTATCAGTAAGACCGCATCGATCTCCGAAAATATCTTTGCTTATTTTTATGTAATACACCGAGATACGGTAATGTGTTTTTAATTAGCGACTGCGTAACCGGCTGCGGACTATACTTAGCCTTAAGCTTCCTTTTGGAGTGGATGACTATGAGAAACGAGTGCAACGTTTGCTTGGCAATTCGCGCGATTAGAAAATCCAGGCCCGATTTCGTCAAGTCGTTGGTAACTCGATTTAAATTACACCTGTCCCTTCGAAGTAAGCGGTCTTTCGCGGCTTTTGGAATTACAAAAATTCCCGATACCCTTTCGTAAAACGTAAATATAATAATACGTGCACACGACACGCAATAAATGCCCCGCAGATATTTTCGCACTCATGGAAAATTAGATGTTTGACAAAGCGAAGGCGGCACGTAATTTGCAAAAATATACGAAGTATCCAAAGTGGAGGTCTAGCAGTTCTTAACGTTTGTTCTCAAATATAATATGTATTTCTATTATATTTTATTTAGTATAGATACAACACGTAGTTAACCCTTCAAAGGGATTTCCTACAGAGAAAAAAGTTCCTCCGTGCACAGTCCATTGTGCTCTACAAGCGTGCAAACTTTCGTTAAAATCAAGACTTCCGTGTTTAGTGGATTTCGCTGCGAGCGCTACTCGAATGTTAACGCGAGCGACTGTATGTTTGTAATACGAATTTGTGGTAAGAGCGAGAGGAGAATCTTGAAAGTGACGCGGATTTTCAATTACGCGGTACGTGGATGTGCCGAATCCCCGTGTTCTTCGAGAGACACCTGTACACGCTGTACATTTTTGCAAAATGGCAAGCTTGCAACGATATAACACGCGATGTGTATTCTCGTTTCGGAAACACATGGAATATTTGTACGACGCAGCCGCGGCGTATCCGAGGTGCTTCCAGACTTATTCAAATTTCGCGCGAATAATCCAGCAGTTAGTCGAACATCGACAGTTCGATTTGTTACATAAATCGATTCGATTAATTTCGACAAGCTGGAAATCGTGACTGCTTTCCTAACGTGTCTATCTCCCAAACGATAAATTACATCGTTACGTACGCGTTCGATACTAAAATTCTACAGCCCCGATTTTCCTATTTTCCTATACTTTCGTTTGCTCAAGGCAAACGACTTTCGTTCTCGCGAATACTATCGTGATACATGCAACAACGACCTCGCGGTAGCGTGATTCCTCTTGCATCGCAAAGTGCACGCATCTTCCTCTCGTTAAACACGAAGAAGCATCTTCCCCACGTTAAATAATCGTAATAGTAGCGTAAACGAGAGCGTCAAAGTTTCGCGGCGATGCGAAAGCATCGATATCTCGACCAACACACAAGTGGTCAGAAAAATATTCGCCAGTGTTGCACATTCGTTAACAGTAACATATTATTACGTATAATAACATATATTAACATATTATTAACACAGTAACAGTAATATTTTTTTATCTACGAGCTGACTTCTCTGTGTATACGTTTAAAAACGTTTAAAGATGGTTTAATACAGAATTAACTTGCTATAAAAATGTGACACACGGCGAAAAGATATCCACGTGTTCGCAAAACTTATTTGCACGAATTATTCTGCGATTTATAGAATTGTACATGCCGTAGACAGTATTACGAGTCTCTTGGCAAAGTATTGCGTATCTTTACAAGTTGGTAGCTTGTGTATCACCAGACTATATAAGTATAATAAATGGATATATTAAGTGTACCAATAGATAATCCAATTATTTTGCTAAATTCGGCATTTATTTTTAACCCACCGAAGCTTGAATGTCTGTGAGACATTCAAGAGATGCAAAATTAACCATCCCATAATAATACTTGCTTCGAATTTGTTAATCTATAATTATAGCTAGCTCCAATTTAAAGTAGTTCGTTACAAGAATATAATTATAATACTTTGGCATTACGAAGACACTTAGAAACGCAGCAGGGAAATTTCTATCGTATTAATTGACATTCTAATACAGAGTAATCGAGTATCTATCCTATTTTAAATACAATTGCCCGCGTTTCGTAACGTTTTACGATACTTTCGTGCAATACTATACATTTATACTCGAAAAAAAGTCTGATTCTTCGATCGATCAACTGAAAAACAGAGGATTACCTATTGGTACACTTAATAGTTTTTTCAATTTCGTAAGGCGATCGAATACTTGCGTGACTAACTGCGCGTCGTCGTTACGAATATTTACTAAGATAAAGAATATTGATGATTGATATTGAAAAGGGACTCACAGTATCTGTAGATGAAGTAATCCGCTATACGATGAAACGCTGAAACGTTGAAACGATGACAAGAGAAGCTCGAATATTTGCATCGTGTACAATTGTTGACAAACCGAGAGAACGAGCGACGCCATCATGCCGTCGTTTCGCGCCAAATTTCGCCAACTTGAATACTTTTGTCCCCGCAAACACTTTGACGTCATCCGCCACGATATTCCAACTGAATGAGCAAAATAAGTGGCCTGTGTTTGATGTTTACGTAGTTCAAAGCCCACATTCGCGACGTTTTAATCACGTGAAAACAGAGCTTGAAATCGCGAACTCTGACCTTGGCAATGTATCCACGCGCACAAATGTAAATAAGAAGCTGGCGGTCGGAGACCACGCGGGGGCCACTTGCACGTTTCACGCCGGAATGCGTCGAATTGATCGTAGGATCGGGGAAGGTCATCGATTCGTTGCGTTCGCGAGGGTATCGGGTAGCCGATGCAACGTCTCGTTAACGGAATCAAAAGGTATTCACAAGAAAAAACGAGAAAATACGATGGAGCGCGACGCGTCGTGTTTCCCTTCCTCCAGCCGCGAGCTTCCACTGGCGACCGACAGAGGTTGCGCCAGTAGCGCCGATAAGTCGTAATCGCGATAGGTATAAGTCGGACCTCCTGTAAACGTCCATCTACTGCGGATATATTCACGTGCGTTTCCGTGCTATTCGTGTGTCGTGATTCGTGTAAAGTGGCGAAAGGTGTGCAAGGTGTGGCTTGACAAGCGTTCGCTCGTTCATAGTTGCCGAAAACGAATCCACCCGAAAAGCCCAGGCATCGGAACGGTGCCTTCTCGCGGCAGCAGGTAACGTTTCCCATTATTTTCGCCGCTGCACGCTTAAACAGCGTACACGCGTGACTGCCTGTCGGGATCTTGTCACTTTTCGCGCGAAACGATTCACATTTCCCCAGCGAATCGATTTGTTTTGTTTGACAAGCGTGAAAGATGCGGGACACGCGTGTCACGTCTCGATTCAAGGCCAGGGAAGACATATTGGCACGTGAACACAGGGCCCGTTAAAAAATGGACCTTCCCGAGTTCGGGGGAGGGGGGCCGCGATCTTTCCGATCGATTAAAATTTATTTAAGAGCCCGTATCTGCTGCGTCAGCCGCCTCGCTCCGCGAGTACATTCGCCTGGCTGGTTTACGTTTACGCGTGCTGCGTCACTCGAGCCCGCTTGTTGTTTCTTTTCTGTTATATAAGGAACACGCTTCGCACGAATGTGCCACCACCATCTTGTTTGACGTAACGAGGCGCGAAATTCGACTTTTGTCGGCGGCCGTTTTTGCCGTCGGCGACTAAAAAGCACGCGTCGACGCTGCCTTTCGTACGCCCCGATTTTTAGTAAATTTTCACAACGCTTTGGCTACGCGTCTCCGTATTTTTCATTCACGTATTTGTATAAGGTTTCCCGCGCAGAAGGATAACGAGAAAATCACGCTTTTACGTAACATCCGGCTATAAATAATATATTTGCACGCTCGTATTCTCTTTCCAGCATCTTTCGATAAAGTTTGCTCGCTCCAGGGAATAGCGATGGGATTTGGAATGCTTCGAATAGTTTCGGATGGATATCGTGTATCGAATGATAAATTCGATGCCAAAAGCTGTTGAATGTCGTAAAAGTTCTGATAATCTTGGAAGCCTCGAAAGCGTTGATCGTTTTAGAAGTTTAAATCGTCTTAAAAGTTTGTTCGAAATCATTCGGAACCCCTTTCAATGATACTCTATTTTCATTCTCTCGTTTCCAAGATGTCAACACGCATGATTCGTAAAACACACTGCAAGCTATCTTAATAACTACAGCTTTTCAGGCGTTTAATATTTTGCGTCAATAATGTTGCTTGCGTAAAAGCAATAAAACTGCTTTTAAGATACCGAATTCTTATTAAGCTTTCAAAACTTATCAAAACTCTCGAGACTTTCACGACTTTCGAATCTCTCAATACTGTCAAGACATTCAAGATTATCAAGATATTCAAGACTTTGAAGACGACCAAAAACTATTTGGCTTCGAATTATATTCGAAGCGATTCAAAGCGACTCGAATCGTTCCAAATCCCATCGCTAACTGCGATGCATAATAAAATTATCGTTCGTCTAATGACCATCTTTAACAATAACCTCGTATTCGTGGCACGCTATTACGCTATGAACGTTTTATAATTTAATCTGCCCTGTCCACTCATTTATCCATTCACAGAACATCCGACCATGGCATATTTTCCTCCCGCTGCTCGGTTAATACCCCTTTGAGATGCGACTTCCCAAGCAGCCACCGTTCACTCGCATTTTCGATCCCAACGTAACTCGTCTGCCAATTATCGTCCCTACTTATCATCCTGTTAATTAAACATGCACGCTCATTTTCCAAGCAAAAAGATCGCTATTTTGAAAAATCTTTCCTCGAGTTGCTTTACCTAGCGTCGAGGAGACCTACTTTACGCAATATCTTGTCCACCTGATAATAAGATACGATACTCAACGTTAACAAATATTTTTCCCATTCCTCGTCCGTTTCGGTCGATCCCCCTTATAGTTCGATATCTAGCTTTCGACACACCCGATAAATCGACCAAGTTCTTCGCGCGCGTTTCAAACATTTTTTGGGACACTCGTGTGTAGAGATGAGATCAAGTTCGATGCGTACATACGAATCCAAGTGAATTTCGATAATTATGCTTCGTTCCACGGATTTCGAGTATACTCGAAAGCAATAACGTTTCGACGATTATGCTTGAACTGTATTCATTCTTTACGAATCGGTCTCCAACTCTGGAACGACTGCTCTTAGGTTTCGAAAAGGTACTTACAAGTGCTTCGATATTACGAAGAATCGAACCTTGTGAATCAGAATTCTGCAACAGGTTTTAACAGCACTTGCTCTATTTAATGGCGTTTAAGCTACTTTGTATTGCGTTAAGTGTCTTAATGTACGTTACTATGTTTTCTAGCGAGCGAATTCATCGTATGTTACATTTGTTGTGTATATAAGGGCTTGTTTAGTCCGCTGACAATAAATAAATTAAATTAAAGTATTAGGCGTACCAATGAGTGATCCATTTCTTTTGTTGCATTCAACTTTTGCTCTAAAAACACCGGCCCTATGTGTAATGCTTTACGAAATCTTTTAGGCCAGCTATGTATTTCTACGCGAAAGAATGCTTCATCTTTCGATGAAACATATTTACTTGTACATTAAATGCAATGTACACAAACAGGGACTTACCCGTTAAATAAATGATTATCTTTCTATTACCGTGGATCCATTTTGGATCCTTGGAAGTACCGTTTCCTTTCGTCAAAGTATTTATAAGGGGTACGAATATATTTCGCGAAGAATCGAGTATATTTGGAAGTATTGCTTTTCGCCTCGAAGTAGTTAGAAAGGATTCGAACCTATCTCGTAGAGGCTCGATTATAATTGCAATAAATTTGATGCCATCTCTACTCGTGGGCCCAAGCCTAAATTCGTGTCAGCAGTAGAACTCGTCCATGAAAGCGGGGAGAAACGTATCCGAGAGTTTGAGGAGGCTACCGATGCATTCGCAGGTTTCGCATTTAAATTGGAAAGCGATGGCCGCAGGATCGGGACAGCTCGGCAATAAAGGCCTTATTTCTTCTATTCGTGGATCGACGTCGTACAATTGCGCCTAACTCCGACAATCGATCCGACCGTGGCCCAACTTGACAGCAATTTAAAATCGCTTCTCCTCCTGCGAGCCGTACCAAGTGCACCGCTACGAGCCACGGTTCTCCCACGAAACGCGTATGTCGTGCACGTTCTTCCGCCTCTTTATCCTACCGACGCGACGCTTCCTCGCGTTCGAATACACGCTAAGAGAGTAGACTAACGAATAAAATTAGAGTCGATAAAGGAGACGGATTATTAAAGACGCCGAAACAGATAGAGCTTCGACGATGTCGACGAAGATGTACCGCAGGAAAAGTGAAGGGCACCGTCTTTTCAGGAAAGATGGCAATCGCGTCGCCCAAGTGCGCCAAGGAGAGCAAAACGGAGACCACGACGAGAAGTTGGGCGGCAAAACCGATCTTGAGCCCCGACTTCACGGACGATCCACCGCTCCAAGACGTCTACGTGGGCACGGTTAGGCAGAAAAAGGATATCTCCACTGCCATTCGCAGTATCTCCTCCATTCTTCCGGGTTTCCATCACCTGAAACGCTGCTCGTCGAACAGGCTCCTGTTAACCCCGCTGAAGTCTTCAGAATTGCTGCAAGAAGCAGAGAAATCATCCGCGGAATCCGCTTTAACCCAAGACAGATTGAAAGCGGTATTAAAGGAGAGAGGATTCGATTTGTCCTTATTGGAAGACGAATTCGAAGTGTTAAAGGTGCCGAGCAGAGCAGCGAGAACAAAGGCTCAAGCAGCGAGAGCCTCGAAAATTTGGCCCCTGAACTTTCATCCAGATCCCAATATCGAACACCTGATCGATGGATCCGTTTTCACAGACCATCAGTTAGATTTGATAGAGAGGTATACGAAGGTGGCGGTGCAGGCAGCCAGATCGGAGGCTGCTGGCGATTGCAATTGCAACGGCGGAACAGTGATCGTTGACCCGGAGGATGGAAGAATCCTTGCGGTCGCTGCCTCGAAAATCGATCAACATCCGATGTGGCACGCGGCCATGCTAGCCGTGGATCTCGTTGCCAAGCTTCAAGGTGGGGGTGCCTGGAAGTTGGAGGCAAAATCGGGGCAAAATACCGATGAATCAGAGGCGTCTAATTCCGCTGATGAAAGAGAAACGAAAGACTACGCGGCGAGGGAGAAGAGGATCAAAAGGAGGTACGTCGAGGAAGCACCGCTCTATTATCCGCCATCTTTATCGTCCAAAGTTAGCCTTCCAAAGGAAGAATCTCTGAAATCCGCGGTGGTTCGACGGGGACGGAGGAACAATGGTCAAAGCGGCTCGAAGACTGGCGAACAAAGCGAAAAGTGTGGTCCTTACTTATGCACGGGATACTGGGCGTTCCTGTTAAGGGAACCTTGTCCTCTTTGCGCGATGGCACTTCTGCATTCTCGAGTTTCGAGGATATTTTACGGCGCGGCGAATCCAAATACAGGCGTGCTAGGGTCGAAAACTATCTTGCACGCCGTGCCAGGATTGAATCACCGGTATCAAGTTTGGAGCGGCGTTCTGGAGCAGCAATGTCGACAAGCGTTGCAAGAGATCGAGCACAGAAATATGGATTGACTCACGCCGTGTGTTCGCTGCAATTGATCGTAATTTTCTATCATCCAACGATTCGCGGAACCGGCGCGAAGATCGCCCGACCAAACAGATATCACTTCGTTGTAAACCTTTTGTACTTCTTGCCGATTAAACGAGGAAAGATCGAAAGAGAAGTTGCGCGCGTTTCGATGCGCTTCGACGTGCGTCGTCGCGATGGTTTTCTTAACCTTTGGTAATGGCACCCACATCAGACTTGTCCCTGGCATTGTTTCGTAGTAAGATACTCGAGTCGCGATGCTGTAACGCGAATGTAACAACCGGTTTATAATTTCAATCAGAAACTGGCGACGCAGAAGATCTCACACGTGGTTCGTACGTGCATTCGTGCACTACCAGGCCGATATACGGCCGACCTTGGTATCTTGGTATAATTTGCAGGAATAGAGATCGCTACCCGTGTCTCCTACTACTCCTTCATCTCGCCACGCGTTAACACTCGTCTCTATTGCACAGTGACGCGTTCCTAGACGAACAGTCATCAAAATCATTCCCTCGAACACTTTTGCCTCGGCATCGTACGAATCGAGCTTAACAATTTGCTGACCGATCTCGAGTATCCTCGTGCTTTCATGCCCAAACATTGCTGACCATGTTTCCATTATTTCGTGCTGCTTTTTAGCCTGCGTGCAATATAGATCTCTTTAAAAGCATTCCTAATTGTATCCTTAGAAAAGATAGTAATTAAAGGGAATCAAAATAGTAGCGAAGTTTAGCGAGGCGCTCTCATTTTATATCCAATCGCCGTTCAGCAAAGCGTTAATCCGACGTCGCGATGATTCCACGTTTTGGAGCGGACAAAAAACGAGTTCCCTTCTAGTCCAATTTGTTTAATTCTAACAAATGATTCGGCTGACAAATTTCGCGTTCCAAAGGAGCAAACGTTGCTTAGAGTCGACCGGCAGTTCATTAATTAAGACGGATCATTCCAAGCGTTACGTCATTGCTAAAAAAAATACCTCCGCGTTAAGAGACGCGTCGCCCGTTTATACTTTGCATCAAAACGAATGGCTCGAAGCGATGTACTCTCGTCGCGCGTAATTCAATCGAGATGAGAGCGACGCGAGACGAATCGATGACATTGAAAGTAATGCCGGCATCCACGCGAATCAATCGGTTCGTGCCGAAACTGTCATCGCTGCAGCTCTCTGCAAAATAGTTTAGCGAGTGAATAAGTTCGTCGCGAGAATAAAGTGGGGACTCTTCGGTCATCGCGGCGAACTAATTCGCAGCCGGTGGTCGTTGATCTCGCAGGACCGGCGTCGAAGCATCGCCGAAGGCTTTCTGCCGAGTTGCTTTTCGGGATCGCGCGAATCGGACGATACTGGACGTGCGAGCGTGCCCAAGCGAACGTGGTCGTGGGTACAGCGCGACTCGTCGTAGTTCTGCGGAGCTTTCCTGTTCAAGACATGCACCGTTTAATTTGCGTGGAAGCGAGTAGCGCGTATAACAATGACCTCGCGGATTAACTTCAATCAGCGAAACTTCAGACGTCTAACCCCGTTGGGCTGGCCAGCTTTGCCGAACGGATGTACGTGCAAAGACGAGGAGAAGCGTGGAACACGCTTACGAGAAAATGATGGTACCGAGGGAATTAGGAAGCGAGAGAGAAAATTTGTCAGTCGACGAGCAGAGTAAGCGGCGCTGAGACGCACTCATCGCCGCTGTGTTTCGCATAGACGCGATAAACGAGGCGCTGTTGCTATTTCTGTAAATAAAAGTGATTTATTAAATATAGATTAGAATAAAGAGATTCGCGTGCGTGTGTTCGATCCGCGATACGCAGAACGGTTGCGGTTTTGCGGAAAATTCCCTTAGACGCGTCGGTGTACCTGTTCCGCGGACGTATATTCGTTTTGTTGTTTCAGGTTCCACTTCTGCGATATTAGTTTAACTCGTTGGTTTTCTGGGACGAAGTTCAGCAACGATTCTCCTACCAAGCTTTAAGGATCGCGTCGGAAAGCGCTTTGGAAATTTGTCCACTGAGATACATACGTCTAATCCCATCGCAAGCGGGATAAAATCTCTGTTGAAACGCGATTTCGCGTAGCTTGGAGAAGCTCTAGAGTATACCGTCTAACAATCGTCCCACGTCCTTCGTTCAACCGACTGACACGTGGCTTCGATATAACGACAGCCGGAAACGCATCGACCTCCTCTCTTTTACACGTTTGTCGCTCGCATTAGCCCGCCCTCTCCTCGAAAAAGAAGCTTCCTTTGTTTCCTGCGATTTTCGTTGGGAACTGCGCAAGGAAAATAGCTTTGCGACAAGCTCGGAGATAATAATTAATCCACGTGGCAAACAGGCATCTTTTACGACACGACTGCTCGCCGAGTCGACGCGAACGTCGTCGTCCTCTGAAATATCAACGAACACGCGAGCGAAGCTAAATAGACGCGAATAAAAGCTCGACCAGGGGTGTGTATTCGGTTGCGTAAAAGAGTTCAACGACGTTTGTTCGATCGGTGAAACGGAAAAGCGGAACAGGTCGAGAAGCGAGCTCGTAATCGAAATTCGAATTCAGAGTACGTAACCAAATACGGGACAATTTGACGAGGTAAACCGAGTCACATTTTGCTCATCAGCACTGAGTGGTTCCAATTGACGGTCGGGTCGACCCTCCAGCGTAGACACTATTGGTCAGCCTTTTAATACCGGCGGTCGCGATTGGATCGGATACCCAGATCGTTCTTAGACAGAAGACATCGCTGGAGCATTCGCTTCGAAACATTGAACGTCGCCAGTGTCGCGCAATTTGCCGTCCGTCGTTGTTCGCAACGGTACAGAACTAAGAGACATCCGATTGTGCGATTTGTCTCAGTCGCTTTAAGTCGGTCAACGCTAGCCTACCACCTAATCAAGCGTAGCGATACGAAGCGAGCAATTGCTTCGGCAACTTCAAACGTCTCGTCTCTTCCGCGGTTCATTTCCGAACGAGAAAATTCAAGGAGAGTTAGATAATTCGAGGATCGAGGAACGTCTTTTTCGCTTTGCGAAGCAACAGTTGTCCACGTTGGTGCTGCTCCGAAGGAGAAAGTCATCGAAAACAGCCGGGCGTTCGATAACGCGAGACAAACAGAGATCCATCGCGACGTCCGAAGCCTGGATCAGCAATTGAATGGCTCATATTTATTGGCTGTTGCTGTTTGAAAGATCCTGATCGTTCCATTCGCCGTCGAGAATTAGCGGAGCGAAATATTCGGAAGAGGAAGGTTTAGTTGGCAGCATCCGGCCGAGAAGAATCACTGCTGGGAGACCACTTCGAAAGGATCCTCCTTCCTCGCGCGGAAACAAGTTTGAGGAACGCCGTGCAACGAAATACATATTCCATTTGGTTTGACGCCAAGGAAGCCTCGCTCTTTTCCTGTTTCAAGTTTATGTTTCGCTCGGCACCATGGAACGAAGGATTCTGAAAATGTGGTGACGACGTGACAGGCGAAGGCCTTCGACTACCAAGACACTATCAAGTGGTGTGAGCTATAGTCGTTAGAAAGAAAATCGAGATATATTTTGCGTGCCCAGTGACACTCGCTGAGAGCAACGATCGTATTCGACGCGCTAAGAGCAAAACGAATCCTTGTCGAAGATAAACGAAACGAAGTTTATCGCAACCACCTCCCGACTCGAGGTTCTCGATTAAAGTTCGATCGGATTAGACAGTGAGCAGTTTTTCTCGACTCCGCATCGTCGATATTTCGTGGGACTTTGCGCGTGCGAAGGGTCGAGGTTACGTTGAATAGAAAAAAGAGAGAGAGAGAGCACAGCAGAGCGTCGTCCCTTCGCGAAGCTTTGAGATTCTCGAGGAAACGAATAACAAGATGCGTTGCAGCCAAGGTGTGGCGATGGTATTCGAGGACGCGTTCGTCGTCTTTTCGCGTTTTTTATCCCTCAAATCGCGGGGTTGCGCACTGTTGGAAACGCACCGGCAACGCGAGACAACTGGCATCAAGAAATTGTACAACAGCTTCTTCGTGATGTTCTAAGGATAACTCTCCGTTGAGGAAAGTCGGCCCTTTACTGACGGTGGTCGAGTGATGCACCGTGCACTCCCGGGATCCCTTTCGATCCTGACGAGAAATACGCGGAGAACGTGCGAAAAAGGAGGACGTTTTGGTTAGGCGAACAGGCGGGAAAAAAATCAAGTGGAACGAAGAAGTAGAAGCGATAATAGAAACAAACAAAAAAGAAAAAAAAAGAGCAGAAAGGAACTGGACAAATTATGAACCGCAGAACGTACACTAGAGTTTAGAGAAGTGAAAGAGAAGTCCCCAAGTCCCGGTTGATCCTGGAGTTTCATCGTGGACGATCGTCGATGTTCCAACTAGCCCGGACTTATCGCCTTCTCTAGAAAACCGGCTACCAAAGCGTTCTCCAAAGAATCTTCCAAGCACTCGAACGGCCGGGGCGAATAGAATCGTGATTAGGATCGAAAAAGAATCGTAGTGGTAGCCAGAGAAACGAAGCTCGGGTACGAGTGCTTCGAGATTTCGAATCGTTGAATGGAGCTACAGTTCATCATGGACGGCGGTGCGGATGCTTTGAACGGGACGATTTGGTTTCCCAATACACCGTCGCCACCGTACGAGCAGCTGTCCCCGGTTCGACAGAACAGATGCGACCCCATCGCCACGCAGCATGTAAGTTTTCCCGTACTATTTTTCCAACCGATAATCGTATCGTCTCGTTGGCGCGCGCCGAACGCGACGCTTCACGGCCCCTCCGTTTCATCGGCTTAACTTCTCATCGAGCGAAAAGAATTGCCGGCCTGGCGAGCTTAACGTGTCCCGTGTTCCGTCGCGGCTTACTGTTAACCGCAGCGTCGATTTTCTTCCTTTCCGTTTGCCTCCGTTGTCCTCTCGCAGCGAAGTAGCATCGGAGTCGACACAGTTGCGCAAGATCGGTTGGAAAATCGGGTCGCAGTGTGCAAGCGGATTCCGTGAAGCTCCGCGCGATTCGTCCCGTGAACTGACGGTGATCAAACGTTTTATAGGCGTCGATGGGATATCACAGTCCGCAAAATTCTTTATGGCAGGACAAATACAACTCACCGAAGGATTCCCCGGAGGACGCCGTTCAGATACGTTCGAGCAGCGAGTCGCCCCAACATCTCAGCCCATCGTCCGCCAATTCCCCGAATTGCCAGCAGGGCAGCCTGAAACGTCGAGCCGGGGAGCCGTTGCCGCAGATCACGGAACTCGAGAAGAAGCATGCTAGGAGGGACGGTTAGTATACTTGGAACGTTTGCAAGTTTTCAATCGCGCGCTGCTATTGCGACGCAGTCCCGCGATTAGCATGCAAGCTCGCGCGCTGGGTCAAAGTTCACTGGGTGATCCATTGAAGTTGCTCTCCCGGAAAATAGATTTGCGCCCGTGGAAACGCGCAAGTTTATTTATATCATTTTTTTCCCCGCGCCCTCGTGCTTCGAAAGCAAATAGGTTTTGGAAAGGAATTCGCTCTACGAATTCCGCGCAACGTGTTTTCCTGCCTTTCAATGGATATTTACGTCTCCGAGTACACCGTCACCGCTATCGTGCAACTCTCAATATAGATATATCGTTCAAGAGGTCGTGTACGAACGACCTCGGATACACAGTCGTAGGCACAAACGATTCCACGTTCTTACCTCATTTTGTCCAGTCCCGTTTCCGCAGTAGCATTCGATACTTTACCAGATTCAGGTGCGACCACGATTTCCACGCGGGTGCAAAGGCACGCTTACGATATCTCGTCCACCAAAATTCCACTCGCCGGGCACGAATCGCGCAGCGTTGCGAATCTTCCACGAATAAAGATTTCGATATCCCAAATCCTCGAACGATTCGCGGCGCTGGTTTGGAAATAATTCCCAGCTAGGCTCGAAAACGACGAGAATGCTTCGGAAACCGGCGTTCCCGACGAAACGTGGAAGGTGACTGGTGCATATCGGAGGAGATGCTGCTTCGAAGAACGGCTCGAGACTGATTTACCGAAAGCGTGGCGTCGCGTTTGTGTTCGACGCCTTTTCGACCACGTGGTTAGAGCAACTGATAACTGACGAGTACACAGTGTATCGCAGATTAAGTCCACTCGAGGAAAGAGAGAGAGGAAGCCGATATTGGTTCTTCGCTCGAGAGTGTACACGCGTCGTTTTTATTCCGGTGGTGTTTCCTCCAGGTGTACTAGCTCCTTTATCGTCCAGCAGAAAGGTAGAATGAAGTGGTGTGAAGTGGACAGCGCCAGGTTGCCGTTGCTACACAATAGACGATACCCTCTGATAACATCGAAGAACCGACGACGGAACACGGTGATGGCCCTGCAGGACAAGTCCAGGATCGGCGCCATGCATCATCAGTTTTACATGAACTATGCCAACGTGCAAGGTTGTACGAGATAGTACGAGAAGAATAGGGCTTCGGGTTTAGCGAGTCGAGATCGAGAGTAGTCTTTTTCGCGGAATTCTCTTTGCCCATTCCGCAGCGAGAGATAGGATTGTCTTTGGAGATGGGACGGCCGGAGAAGAGTAAAAAGGGTGAATAACCGAAGTTGTTTGGTGATCCTAGGATCAGCGGGGACCAATGGTTCGGGACAGGGATGGTCAACCCAAGTGGAGGAGCTGGCGGAACATCTTGCCGCGGATTTCGATGGATCTTTCTCGGCCCTCGCAGCATCGGACCTCGCCACAGCCGTTGCCTCCTACAACATGAGGTAAATATCGTTTTCTTCCTTCGAAGCGACGCGCTCCCCCTCGCCGCTTCGAATGAAAAGAGTGAGCTTGGACCTTGGAGGCGAGCACGGCTAGCAGAAGCTAAGGCTTTGTCTCTTTGAAAGCAGCTTTGCAGCAGCTCTCCGGCTTCCTGCTTGCTTGCGGGCAATGAATCATTTTTTCTAATCGAAACAAGCGGCAAGTGCTCGGCTCTCGGTTGAGACGCGACCGATGGTCGATCACGAAGGAGTTGTTTGCCCCGTTTCGCGTTCGCGACACGCGGCCGAAGCCGATAAAGTAGAGTCCCGTGTGCAGGAGCGGATCGAATCTCGATTAAAACGTGGATGGTAGTGGGAATGAGAATTCCGAGTGAGAAATCCGGTTGAAACCAGACACAGTTGTCGGTGTTTCGCGGCTTAAACGGCATACGCTGGGAAATCACGCCGCCGGCAGACGCTTAGACGCTTGGTGAGTGTCCGCGCGTACAGGCACGTGCGTTTCTGTCCCGGAACTAATTCCAACATTTTTCTCGCCAATTCTCTTATCAACCTTTGAGTCTCAAGCGACTTCCGTGTCACGCTACGTAACATCCGCTGCGGACCTCCCTCGGTTCATTACGTTTCTTCTAATTGCTCTCGATGACGAATCGAGTCTATTCGTCCACCTTTCTATTCGGTACTCGCTTCGTAGCCGATCGATCCACGATCTTCTTCGCCAGCCAGGTGGTCGGTTGTCGCGTACAATTTGATCGTCGCTGCTAGCATTTTCGGTGACGAGTCGGAAATTACTGTTCACCGGTTCGCTGTATTCGTTTCCCAACGAGAGACTCTCGAATCGAGCTCGAAATCGGAGCACAGTCGGAGCGACTCTGATCTACCGCGACGCTCTTCGTAGATAAAACGCGGGAACCGGAAGTAGTGTACGCTGGAGAACTTTGAATATTACGTAACCCGTGTTACGCTTGTGAACGTTAACGCGGAAAGTAGCGGGAACTACGGTCGAGAATCAGCTGACGGAACTTTATCGTGGTGCGCACGTGGTTTCGTGTCTGATCGCCGGCGCGAAATTTCCGGAATCCTGTTCCGGTGATTCATGAATGAAAATTGTCGAGAAACGGGTGTATTCCTTGGCAATTTCGCGTGGAACCGAACCCTGGAACTGTTCGCGAGTGCAGAACCAGTTATTCTTGGCGATTTGGCTTTACCGCGGGTGAATCACTTGCCACTTTCTAGGCGTGCCTACTTAGGCTACCGCCAAACTTTCGCGAGCACGTGACACTCGTTCGCTAGGCGAAACTTCAACGAAATTCGTATCGAAAGGCCATTTTTGACGCGAACGAAGAATGCCTGCAAGAAGATCGCGTGAATAAAAGTGCGTAGGTGAATGAGTTGAATAGCGTTCGCGAAGCCGCTGAATACTCGCGAAGAAGAGGAATTGAATTTTGAGCGTCGGAAGCATGCATCAGTATTTGAAAAGTAGGTGAGTGCTTAAGTCAACGTTAAAATTTTACTTTGCCCCGTGTCTTTTTCAGACGAATCGACAATGTTAACGCTAACCGCACCACGCTCGGTCGTACGTCCGGTTTTAAAATACTTCATTTAAAAATCCACGTTCATCGTTGCTTCTTTTGTTCGCTTAACTTTACGACAATTCTTGTATCGTCCGATTAACCAGTGTCTCGCATTTCGTCTCTCCTTCTGCTTATTTCCTCCGTTGAGAATGATTTATCGAATAGGTGTACGCAAAATGCTGGCACGGTTAGCGTTAAGTTTCGTGGCAATACTTTACATTTGCAAGGGTTAATTTGTATCGTATTTTTCGGTGGTGCGTTATCGCGGTACTTGGCGTGTGTAGCTGATATTAATTTCGCTGCACTTGCGAACCGGTGCGTTCCGGTTTTGGTTGACCTTAACGGCTCAATTCTTATCATAGCGGTTCTCAAACTATTCTTTCGCCCCGCGACTTGCCTCAACAATTGTGATGCATCGAAGATAATTGCACCAGACGCCGATTAACTCGCAATCGACACGATTATTTCGATAGTTTCGCCGTATCGCAGATACAGCGCCTAACGAACGTTTTATTGGTCCTCGAACTTACGATCTTCTCCAGCGGACGGATAAAAAATGTCTCTGCGAGATTCTTCTCCTTCTTCTTCTGTTTTTTTGTTTAGCTCTCGTCGAACGTGGTTTATGTAAGCCGCATTAACTTGTTTCCGGTTCGCGCTGGATTTCTTTGCTCGATGAATCTTTTATCTTCGAGTAATTTACCAGAGGTACGGGCTCACTACCACAGACACGCGCGACGAGATTCAATACTTTTTTTTTTTCCCCCCACGATTACACCACGCCAAAGATCAAAAGTGGCCGGCTTTTTTAATATATGTTAAAGTTCATCGGATACCGGCCCTTTTTTTTGGAACACTTTTTATCGTCGCGACGAATGCAGCGATTATTTTGTAATTGATTCGGCATTAGCTTGCAAAAACACGTTCGCGGGCGCTCCGAATAGATTATGCTTGATCGTTTCCCAGCCGCTTGCGTCACGAGTTTTCCTAATCAATAAATGTCGATAACGAAAACCGGAATCTATCGGTTATTATCGGAATCCGGCATCCTCTGATCGTAAACCTAAATCGATTTTAATGGCGTTTCGCAACAGCAAACGGTAAACACGGTCGCTGAAAGTACAGATGGTTAAAAATCCGGTGCGTATTAGGTAACCGCGACTGATAAGTCTCATCTTTTCGAGAGGTCGGTCCCCTTTCCGTTCCCGCTTGTCCAAGATTGCTCTTTCCATTCGTAGATAGCGCAAAGGGAAACAACAAATACATTGGGTTGGAACGAAAGTTCGTACCGTTTGTCGAACAAGCTCCGATGACAAAATTCGCGATACGTCTTTGCCATCTCGTTGCGCTACTTTTTCCCGTCTACTTGGCGACTTAAAAGATCCCATCCTTCCAGAAATTCGCCGCTTTTACGTAAGAAACGGACTCACCTGGTTCTCGCAAGCCAAACGCAGTCCTTCGACGTCGCTAAGCGAAAATCGCCACGAGCTTTCTTTCCAAGCCAATCCACGCGTATACATATGTATGTATGTGTAACCGGTTGAAATTTGATTGCAGCGAAGCCCTGCTCGCGTTGCCCTCGTTGCCGGTGTTCAAGCAAGAAGCACCGTCGCCGGAAAACCAGCAAAATTCCAAGTAAGTTCTCCGAGCCGCGTAGTTTCGAAACAGCCACTGCGACGCGGTTTTTATTCGCCGCCGTACATCGAAGGTTTTACCTTGCGCGCGCACGCTCTCTCGCGCTCGTTTCGTAATCGCATCCTTTTGTCCGCCGTGTGGCAAATATTTCTCCCCTTTTCCACCTATCTTTCCACTCGTACCTAGTCGCGATCCGTCAGCGGCTGTCCCGTCGTAAAGTCGAACCACGGAAACCTCGGAACGTCAGTCGCGTTCGAATCGGTCCAGCGCGGTGATTACGATCGATGCGGGGCGGCCAAGGAGGGAAGGAAAGCTTGCAAGATCGAAGCCGCGAAGAGCGAAAACAAAAGCGACAGCGGAATTTGCCGCGAGACTCCCCCGCAGAGACACGATACCGATAAGCGGGCCATCGTTGCGTTTGTTCGCGCGTCTATCGGGCAAATGGCACGCAGGTCAGACCTTTACTCTCGCCAGTTATCTCGCCTCTTCGCGCTCCGTCGCCGTTAAATGCCAGTTGGTCGTCCGAGAGATCGGCCGTGCGAAAAACGTGATCCCCTCGATAGCCGGCGGAACGTGACACCGTTCGAGCCGCGTCGCGCGGTCCCGCGGAAAATCGGTTATCTCGGCGAACGCAAACGCGCGCGCTCCTAATGCGGTACGAGTTTAAAAGTAGCGGCGATACGCGAAACCGGTGGACACGCGCGCGGCGGAAGAGTGCGCGCATTTCTTCTCCCCGTGGAATGATAGCCTGGGCAACTGGCGACTATTTTTAAGCGTTTTGACAATTGCCGCCTATATTTACTTCAACCTCTTCTGGGCCTTCTGGGAATCGTTCTTCGCGTGCATCCAACTATTCCGCGCACGCTGCGGGGGCAAACTTTTAGAAAGGAGAAGAACGCGTCGCCGCGTCGTTCTATAGTTGCGCATCTCTGCGCGACGCAGTCACACGAGCGAAAAGGAAATGGAAAACGTTAACGGCGTGCCGCATTGAAAGTCGCGCGAGCAATGGATGAATTGTACCTCGCAGTGGAACGCGCCAGAGTTAATTAGGAACTCGACCCACGCGAGAGTAGTAACGTTGGTTTCGGGGAATTGGTGAAAACTGCCCGTAACAACCGGCATATTAAGCGTAATTTCATTTCATCGCGCGATACGATCGGTTTCCTCCCGAGCCTAGCTTCCAACAGCGATGAGAACTCCCTCGGATTTAATACTCCCCTCCTCGGTGTTCTTTAATTTATAGTGAGTGCGCAGTTCATGGGAAATTAATCGCGTTCGCGTTAGGCTCGTCTCCAGTCAGACACCGAATCGTAGAGAATTAGAAACGGATGTTAGGCGGTCGTTTTGATTGTACGTAACACTGATACGTTGCTTCTCGTTCAATGTTTGCTTCAGTTTAAACCACGTGTCACAGAGAACAATTAATTCGGCACCGGCGAACAACGCGAACGTCTCCGTAGAGGCAGACAGTAACAATAATGGGCAGACAGCAGCTAGCCTTCATCAGTTGCTTTACTCCTCGAACGAGGAGTATCCTCCGACGTCGTCCTCGGGGAATCACGTGTCCTCCTCCCAACAGGGGAACGAGCTCAACGAGGATTGCCGGTACGTCGTTGCGCCGCGAGAATATTTAACAGCTGCAATTTTATCAGTAGACTGCGGATTTTTGTGCACTTGCAAGAAGTTTAAATACGTAAGAAGCCGTAGAATGCGAGTAGTATGAAAAAATACGGAGAGTCGAATGCTTCCAGGGAACACGTAACGCATCGTGCGGCCCATTTGCATTTGGTACTTTGAGAAATCATCGAATATCGTTCGTTTGTTTTGCGAAACTTTCGGCATTGGAAGTCCTTTCCTAATCCGAAGTTTCCGCGAACTTCGTTCGTAGTATTAAAGAATACGGAAACCATTGAAAGTGGAATGCAAGTTATATAGTATTTGGAGGGTCTGAAGGGTGAAATTGATGAAAATCTCGTGCCTTTCGTTTCATTTACGAAAAGATGAATATGCATAAGGATTGCGCAGGCTAATTGTTGGCTAACGAGGCGGCGATGTTTTGCGTAGCTTCCAATACGTGCTAGCCGCGGCCACGAGCATCGCGACGAAACTCAACGAAGAGACGCTCACCTACTTGAACCAGGGTCAATCGTACGAGATCAAGCTGAAGAAATTGGGCGATCTGTCTGCGTATCGCGGGAAAATTCTGAAGGTACTTGGTTATCCATTATCCACTGCCCTGAAAAAAACTTTCAGGAGACTCTATGTTTGGGTAGCGACATCTTCAAAAACGTACTTAGCCGCTTAAGACGGAATCAAGCGAGCTCATGCTGGTTACAGCGTGATGGTTTGCGAGATCGGTTGCATTTACAAGCGAAAGAAGGGCTTGGAAGGCGTAGGCAAAATTCGGGGTTATCGTCATTTTATCGGCGACGGGAAACCCTTATCTATTCTCCCTGCATTCTTCAAGTTCGGCGTGAGCTCATAGGTCCTCGACGTTCGAAAGATGCGACACCCAAACGGTGCTACAACGCCGCTGAAGGGACATCCAACGTTTTTGTTTCAGTCGACGATTCGCATATGCTTCCACGAGAGACGGCTTCAGTACACGGAACGGGAGCAGATGCTCGCATGGCAGCGCGCGAGACCCGGTGAGAGACTTCTCGAAGTCGACGTTCCCCTCAGCTACGGGATGGTGGACGTTTGTCAACCGTCTCCGTCCAACAATAGCGTGGAATTTATGTGGGATCCCACCAAGGAGGTTGGCGTTTACATAAAGGTACACGAGAAAAGAGAATTGCGAATAAAGAAAATCGATCGCAACCCTTTAACCTTTTCCTATCCTTATCTTCTAACACTTCGCGCTCCGCGGTTCATCCGAGGACACTCGTCTAATGTATTTCAGCTGGTCAAAGTCGTACGACGTACTTGGCTACGATTATTTTGTTTATTCTTCTTTTTTCGTATTAATTTTTATTTTATTTTATTTACGGGCAATAAACCCATTGATTTTTTATGTCAAGAATCTATCGAAGCCAGCGTATTCGAGAAACACCTATCGCGAAGTTCAATTTGTCTTTCCCCTTTCCGAAAATACGCGATACATTAAATTCTCGGGCGAGTCATAAAACCGCGTCAGAATTATCGCCAGATCATACCAATAAAAAATGTTGGGGCTCAAAGGGTTAATGGGATTAAAGTTAGTAGAAAAAATTAAAATATATCGTACGCGAGCTAGATTATATTCGACGATGGCATCGAAAGGATTAACGTGATCGAACGTCGAAGAGGAATCCAAGAGAACGTAGATGAATTTCACTTGCCGAAGGGTGAATAGATTTGTTTACCACCGGTGTAAGCGAAGCGGTGTTGGATTGTTTTGCTCAGGTGAACTGCATTAGCACCGAATTCACGCCGAAGAAACACGGTGGGGAAAAAGGCGTGCCGTTTCGAATCCAAGTGGAGACACGATTGCCGGGTAGTCCGCGTTTGCACGCTGCTTCTTGCCAGGTGAAAGTGTTCAAGCTGAAGGGAGCCGATCGCAAGCACAAGCAAGACCGGGACAAAATACTGAGGCGACCGCCGCACGAGCAGGACAAGTACCAGCCGAGCTACGATTGCACGGTTCTCTCCGACGTAAGTCACCATCGGATATTTTTTCCTCCCGCGGAGAATTAACCAGAGCGGATTCCGTATCTGATTGCAGATTCCTCTAGAGTCCTTATCGCCGTCCAATTTGATCACGCAAAATGGAGGAAGCCCCTACGCTTCGACCGAAGCAATGTAAGTACGATAAACATTACAGATTTGTGTTTTCGTCGTCCCGCGGCACGTTTGCGCGACTGCGATTTATTTTTCGTACGAATTTTGCGATTGAAACGCATCGTAAGGCGCGTCTACGCGTTTCTCGACGTCCTCAACTTTGTCTGGTTAGCAACGTCTGCAACCCCTGCGCGAGTTACTAATTCTACGATGAATTTACGAAATCGCAACGATTTTGCATACAAATTTGGTTATTAAAATCCATAGTAAGACGCGTTTCTTGACGCCTTCGACTTTGTTTGACTAGCAACGTCTGCTACCACTGCGCTTTATTCGCACTGCGACGAATTCGTGCAACTGCGACCACTTTGCATACAGATCTGGTTATTGAAATGCATCGTACGACGCATCTACGCGTTTCTCGACACGTTCAATTTTAATTTTTACTAGCAGCGTCTTGTTATTGAGGTGCACTTGATTTATTCCACGAAATGCATCGGAGGACACGTATACGTGTTTTACGCGTATTTTACGTAGCATACGCGTTTCTCGACGTCCCGAACTGTGTCTGACTAGCAACGTCTGCTATCCCTGTGCATTTTATTCGTTTCACGATGCATTTGCGTAACTGCGACGATTTTACATTAAAAACTTGGCTACTGAAATGCGTCAAAGCACGCATCTACGCGTCTCTCGGCGTCTTCACCTCTGTCTGTCTAGCAGCGTCCGTTATCACTGCGTGTCAGCATCGGAGTTTCTCGACGATACGCATTTTTTGTATCTATCTTAATTCTTACGTAAGAACGCGTTGAATTGCATGGCATGCAAGCGGCTAACGCGACATGCTCAAACGTGTAAACAGTCTCTTTTTGTTTTCGTTCAATTATACGTAATCGATAAGCTCCGGCGTTGCTATAGCGCATCGGCGGTCACCTTTTTATCCGCGATACGCGTTCCTCTACTCCGCGTGGCGAGGTATTATTAGTCAACGATGCGACAGGTGATTTGGTAAATTTTCCTTCGCCGCGAAGTTTAACTGGCCCGTTCCGGATACGACAGGTTTCTACCATTTCGTCCGACTAAAGCGGCAATCTCACGAGCGAAACGCGTGATACATTTTTTTTGCGCCAGCAAAGTAGACGCCCGAGATTGCGAACGTTTCCTATGCAAAAACATTTTCGGTGATACGATACGCCGTCGATTCTATACGGTGTCAAAGTCCACGCGCATGCCGCCGTTTTCCTGTTCATTGATAACTGTAAGCGTAAATACACGCGAGTGTCGAGGGATTCCGGCGTATGATCGCCGCTTTTCCCCCAGCCTGGGGCTATTAATAGTGATCGCGGTAAACAAAAGACAAAGTCTACTAACTGGTGTACGGTACGCCAGGCATCGACGCGTAAAAATAAGGAACCCATCGCTTTGGAGTTTCGCGAGGGAACGAAAGGGTCGAAAGACGCGCGAACGACGACGGGGTAGAGGAAAGTGGCCGAAAGAGAGGAGACACGCGTTCCGGGAAAGAGAAGAGCAGCGGTATAGGAGATGCATGATGGTAGCGCCTGGGCGATTGCAGTGCAGAAATGCAACGCTGCGTTGCCGTTTCTGGTTGATGGAGGTTGGGACGGAAGGTGGGGGATCGCGGATGAATCGAAGGTGGAGGAGGTAGAGAAGTGGTGGCGGAAAGCGTGGCGATGGTAATGGCAATGGACGATACGAGGCTCGGATAAGGTGGTGGAAGAGGAGGTTCGGGTTAGGTACGGGAGTTGTGAAACTGGCTCGAACTGGCACAAGCCGGCGTTTGGTAGAGCCGACAACGATGCTCCGACTGCAAGAGAGAGACAGCCTCGACGACAAATAAATTCAGAACGCCGCACGATACACGCGTCGACGCGCAGCCGCTTCGGTACTCCGTTTTATCCATCAGCCTTCTCTCGTCGCAGTCGTTCTAGTCTTTTCGCGATACAATACGCACCGCTCGGAAGCTGCAATTCATCTACGCCGCTACGCGCTACACCACCCCAGGGGCTTCGTCGTTTTCCTCCCACCTATATTTCGCTGCGACGCGGTGCCGTCGTGATTGCTCGGTGAAAACGAGCCACGTTGTCGGCGGCGAAGCGGAAACAGTCGACGAAAACGGTAGCCAGTGAGAGTCGCAGAGATGATCTACCGCTGAGAGCAGCGCATGTTTATAAATAAATACGGTGATCGGTAAATATCTTCCCGTGTGATTCCGCTAGAACTGCCGTGCCACTGCTGCCTCATTCTACTGCGAGGCGGCCGCTAGTCGCGCGTTATTTCCGCGGCCAATCGATACGCTCTCGTTATCGCTCGTTTCTGTTGTGCGAATTGCGAGTTGCGATTTGCGAGTTGCGATTTGCGAGTTGCGAGTTGCGAGTTGTGACCTCGAGCCATTTCTGTTGCTGACCAGAAAGAAAGAGAGAGAGAGAGAGAGAGAGAGGAGCGAACGCGATACCAATTTTCGCCTAGCAGCCGAGAGGGGACGGGAAGAGAGGTCTGGCCAACGGAAGCGTGAAACACGCGTTCACAACGTCCAAAGGGAATTAAATCTCGCGTGGATTGGTCAGTGTCGTAGCGGTAATTCTCGAGAGCGGCTGCTCGTGCACGATGCACGGAAATGAGTGCAACCCGAGTTTCTGAGTTGTGAAATAATCGGTCGCTAAACGGTGTAGACCTTCGGTTACGCTCGTCCCTCGGGTCTACGTCCTTCGACGAATAAAGCAGCCGCGGCACACGCACACGCGGATTATTGCGTCGACCGTGAATTTAAATATAAACCAGAGATTCCGGAACAACGCTATTCGCTTGTTCCCTACGCGCGCAGCCTTTTAATCCGCGGAACAAAGCATCGGTTCAACGATACGCGCGCTGCGGCCAAAACTCTGACTCTGGATAAAAGGAGAAGGAGCAGGGCGGGGAAAAAAGAAGGAGGACGTGTGATGTCCGAAATATCGCGGCGGCGATAATATTTGCCTGGAGCGAAAGCGGCGGCTCGCGTGCGTCGCGCGCTGTGATTCGTCCATTTTGCTGCGTGACCATAGCGCAAGCACGAGCAAACAGATCTCGGGACCGGCGAAAGTTTATCGATCGAAGAGCATCGAATCGAAAGCGAAGCAGCTGCACGCCGTTGGAATGCCCTCGTCCGGTGTAGAATTTCGATTTCCAGCTGATCAGGAATCGTCCCGCGCGTCGAGTATCCTTGATCTCGAGTCGTTACGCGTCGACGATCAGAGCGTGCCTCTGCGCGAGATCCTGGCCAGCCAGGTGCTCCTGTCGCGCCAGGATCACTTCCTCAGATGACGAGCAGCCTGGCCGCCGAAAAGCTGATGCCAGGGCGGTTCGATTCAGCCTTGAACTGAGGACACGTTTTCCCACACGTGCAACTTCATTCCCGATCCGCGCCCCTAAGACGCGAGATTTTGCGCCTTCGATCAAGCTTCGAAGAGCGCCCAATACATCGGAGAGGTGTTATCGTATGCGGGCTTTCGATACGCGCTAGGAAACCGCTAGAGAAGTTTAGCCAACCGGAAGCTAGAAGTTAATCCTGCTCGACCGCGTAACGCGATCGGGGAAAGTAAACCGATTTGCTTGGAGAAGGAGAATTTTTGCTTAGCCGTCTGGGGCTCGCGATTCGATTTAGCTCGCCGCGGGGAGACAGAGGCCACCGGTTTTATCCTTTATCGATCGTAAAAGCGAGGAAACGCGAGAAGCGGGAAGAACGTTGAAACGGATACGAGCGACCAGTTAAAGATGCGCTCGAACGACTCGCCGGTTGGCCGGTGAAGAAAAGTTGCCCGAGTAACGAGAGCTGCGTTTAGATTAGAATGCGCTCGACGCGTGCAGGTGGCTTTTGACGTTCCGCTGCGACTTATCCGCCCCAGGAAGGGAAAAGTTTCGGGAAATTGAAAGAGGAAAGAAGAGAATGGTCGAGGAAACGTGCTGACCTCTCTCCGCTATCAACGAGGGGACGAAATTTTGTTTAAATTTAGCGCGACTGTTGCGGAGGGAACCGAGACTAGAGATATCCGGTTCGGAGCAGACTCGCGTACCAATCGCGATCCGATTCGCTCCGATCGCGTCTGACCTCTGCTTCTCGTATCGAGACTTTCGACCGATCGATTGGATCTCGGTTGCGAATTTAAACTCGTCGCGTTTCGAGCAACGCGAAATTTCTAGCCTGTTCCCGATCGATCGAAGCGACAAAGGAACCGGCGGAAAAGATGTAGTCAAAAATGGGTGAACGTTGTTCGAGGTTGAAGCGGCGGGAAGAGATCGTCTAACATCGAGAAACTGACACGAATGGGAGAAGAAAGACGCGGAGATTGGCGAAGTGTCTGCGCGTTGGAGTTGCACGGATTCATGAGAGAGCGAATGAAAAGTCGAAAGAAGGGATCGGAAGGAAGCACGAGTCCTGGAAGGAAGACGAACGGTCGAGGGGAGATTTCGTTTTGAGGAACGGCTCGATGGAATTTCGGAAGCGAGTACTCGAGATGACAAAGACTTGTCCGGTTTGGAAGCTGAAGAGCTGCTGGGCCGTCAGATCGAGCGAGAAATATCGCGGCAATGCCTCGGCTTATCTTCTGGAGCACGAAGTCACGGTGAGCGGAGGGCCGCTGCAGGTGGAAGTCGTGGCTAAGTTCGTTCATTCTATTTCGGAATGCAGAACGAGAAGAGGTAATCTCGTGCGGGGCGGATTGGTCAGCCTCGCGATAAGAAAAGGCAGAAACAACAAGCGGCTGGACGGGAAAGGGATTTCCAAGCTGATCTTTCGCCTGAAGAGACGCGCCATGTAAGATCCTCGAGCGGAGCAAAAGAATTTCGCGACGCACCGAGGAATTCCATAGCCTCGCGTGTTCCTAGATCTCGTTCTCGTGTGTTTACGTAACTCCGCGGTAAATTAAACGATTTTAAGGTCGAAGATTAAGTAACATTATTTATGCTTTCGCGTGTTTCGAAAAGAGCCTCGCTCATTATGAATAATAGCGCTCGTTTCCCGAGCACTCGGGGCCAGATGACTTTAATATTCGTACACCAGCGATAGGTTGCGGTGTCAATTATTACCGTGTTTGCTTTCATTGTGCCTAATGTCGTTAATTCACGGTTCTACAAGGACGGCAATCGTCCGCAGCGTCTGCTTTGCCGTTGCGCATCGCGTTCATCGATGCGCAAATCTACGTCGCTGACATTTTAAGTCGCGTTCGAGTATTTTCGAGTTCGACCGCTGCTAAGATAAACGTAGGATTGGAGCTGGTATTTAGGGGGTTAAAAGGTAGCACCGATGTTTTTGTAGATCGCCCCAAAGTCGCTCAACCATAAGCGGCAATACTTCGCCGGTAGTTGCACCTTTGGCACTTTCGGTTTCCAATCCCGGTATCGTACCACTAGTTCCTGCCTCCGATGCCGTCAAGGAAAACGTGGGGACAGCGCCGGCTCTACCATCGCCCGCGGCAATTCTGCCAGATCAGTCCTGCATCGAAACTGAAGTTAGTCTTTGCTTGCGAAAGAAAATTTGCTAGCTGCAAACACAGTCACAGCTGCTACGGGCGATACGGTTGTCGACCGGTAATTTTGCCGAATCCGTAATGATCAGAGGCTTCTGTATTTTCGTCGCGCGTTCAGGTCTCGAACAAGCGAACTCTGTACGATGTAAGTGCTGCCTTTGAACATTATCAAATGTACCGAATCGATAATGTCCAAAAGTAGCATTTGTATCGCTGCTGGATTTTCCCCGCACGCTCGCAATCAGTTCTCGCGCGTGTTAATCAACCGATTTAAACCGGAAACGATGCGAACTCTGCCTTTGGGCATTATCCATTCGACAAAGTTACCGAATAGGTTAAAAAATCGTGTCGACCTAGTGAATAGTCGGAGCATTTTCACATTGTCCAGTTGAAAGTCAATGGTGCGATCGTGTATGCATTCTTTTGCACGGGTATACGTTTCGTTTATTTTTAACCGGCTGACGAGAACCGAACAATGTGAAAAGACCTCTTAAGCTACTTAAAAAAAAGTTGATACGTTTCGCGATGCAGGCATCGATACAGCTGATGGATTTAAATTTAGAGTGGGCTAGCAGCGAGCCTACAGATGCTGGGATAAATTACGGCGATCTAATGACATAGATATCGACTTTTACTTGTCGCGCTGCTTGCAATTTTAGCTTGCAACTGCGCTACCAACGACGAGAGAAAAATCCATTACTCGCGTCGATGCCTGCACCTCTTCGGATTTCCAATTCTAGTTGCACAGTTTGAATTCCCCTTTAAGTTAATAAGTGGCAGGCAATCGCTTCGCAGCATTAACAAATCGATCAGATAATACGACGCATTGAACGAATTCCCAAATAATTACATCGATAGCCATCAACCCGTTAAAAAGCAACGTGTTTCGATGCACCGTTTCAATTACATTCTTCTTCTCCAGCCAATGTGTTTACGAAAAAGCATTCCAGAGATTTTTTCCTTACCATTTCCTCTTCCACGTAGGTTGGGCAATTTTTAAAGCTCGAAGAATCCTCAAACGAAAGCAACGTTGATTAACTTAATTGGGTTAAAGCGTGCCAATTTTGTATACACGTGGGGTTTCTGCGGCCCTCGTATTCCAAATAAGAGTTAACCCTTTGCACTCTAGGGGCGACTGTAAGTCCCCCAAAATGAACTAACTTCGCAATTTCTCGAGTGCAAAGGGTTAATAAATAAGAGTACTCTTCCACCAATTGTATCGATACCTGCATCGCGAAAAGTATCAACGTCCGCATGCCGCTTTACACCTAACAAACTCGCACTGCTGAGAGACTAACGATAGCAAAGGCTCAAGGCGTTCCACTAAACACGAGCTCTGGTAGAGATACAGTTTTGTCTGATTGCTCAGGGATCGTCGTGTTCGGCTCAATTGTCAGCCGACGCAAATGCGGCACAGACAACCACGTGGCTCCGCGCTGGTCGCTTCAGCGCATTCGAGTCCACGTTCGCGAGCTTCTCGGCTTCGGACATATTGCGACTCTCTAGGGACGACCTGATTCAAATCTGCGGCCTGGCCGACGGGATTCGATTGTTCAACGCGCTCCACTCCAAGCCACCGACACCGAAACTCACCCTCTACTTTTCCCTGGAAGACCACGGCTCCCTGTGGAGAGTCGCGTACCTGGACAGCCTCACCAGCAGCGCCTTGATGACCAAGCTGCTCAATACATTGAGTTTACCTCACGATCGACTACATTCTGTACTCTTTCTCGGCCCCCAAGGCATCCACGTTCTAGTTACCGACGAGTTGGTGGCTAACATGAAAGACGAAAGCATGTACTTCGTTGAAACCATCAGAGGTAACGCGAAGAGCACGAAGACAATTTTGGAAGACTTGCAAGTGTCGCTTTTGTCCGTTTGCTAACGAATACGCGTGTGTTTTTGTTGCAGATAACGCGAGCGAACGCTACAAGCTGCTACTAAAGCCGTCTTCGCGACCGTAAAAGGTACATCTATCGATATATTTAATCGCCAAGTCGCGTAACAGGATCATCTCCCATGGATAGTAAATTTTGCCAAACGTGTCTGTGATTCGGCGAGAAATTTCTTACGTAGCCTAGAGTTGTAAAAAAGAGCGCGTCGCGTAACCAAATTACAAAAGGTACGACGACGACGACGACGACGAAGTATCGTGGGAGAATATTTTTGGATTATTTATTGAGGAACGCGAGCGAGCGCGCTCGGACAGCTATTTTTTCGGTGCAATCGGATTAGAAGAAGATATTTTTCGAAGATAGGTCCGCGAAGATAAAAAAAAAGGATGACGGGGAAATCTATCCTTACTCTGTATGTTAATACTCACTCGAAGTTTCCAGTATAGCTATAATTCGGGAGTAATCGATGCTTCCGCCTCCGAACGGATGCATTATTCTTTTCAGCATTAAACGAAATACGTACTATATACCAGATCATATATTTTATAATGTATTACTTTACACGGAAATTTCAGTTATCGCGAAAGTTAATGGTAGAGATTGCTCAGCTAATTTCTTCTTTGTTTTTTTTTTGTTTCTGTTAGCGTTTTAAGTAAATTTTTTAGTTGGAAGAAGCACACGTATTTAGGAAATATCGAAGCGACGATGTAATCGCCGCGATTGCTCGATTCTTGTGCCACGAGAAACGTTAAAAGGTCTCTAGTACGCGAATATTGTTATCGTTACGTTTATTCATCAGCCACGAAGTCGATTGTTATTAGAAGCTTGCGGGAGTTGAAAACCAGAGCGGACGCGGATGCTGCTGATGAATACGATCTCCATTTACGCGAAGCGTGTAATATTCTCCCGATCATATCAGAAATTGTCGCACAGCGAAGCGTTCGGAGAACGCGTAACGCGTCGCTTCGCAGAGGCAAATAAAACGAGAATAGAAAAGCACCAAAGTTTCTATTCTTTGATAATCAAAGGACATTCTTAGAAAAAGATGTATAAGCGTCTTATTTTTTTTCTTTTTCGTTTTTTTTCCTTTATTTTTCTTTTTTTTGTTTATAGCAAAGTTGTTAAGGAGTTTATTTAATAAGAGCTTGACGATTAGAAGCAATGCTAATTACTTGGCCGAGGAGGTAAATATTTACTCTATTTCGTAGTACAAACTAAAGGAAGATAAGCTTTTCCTTAAATGTCTTCGAAGATACCAAGCAACGTACCAAGTATTATAATCTATCACCAAATATACTAAATCGTAAGCTAGCAGAGTCTTGCAAATTCCAGAGTCAACGAAAATAGATACGAATATACAGTGGACCCTCGAAATTCGAACGCTATTCGTTCCAGGAAATAGCTCGAACTTTCAGTTGCTCGAATTTCGAATTAAGTTTTCTCGTTCGAAGTAATGCAAATTAAAGCCAATCCGTTCTAGACTTATTCTATCGTAAAAGGTGCAATTTTTCCTTTAGGATTTTTAATTTTTCTATCCTTCCTCGAATCGTTCAACTCCTTCGCGTACAAATGAAACGGAATACGATGTATCCTAAAAATTTAATTTCGCTCGTTTAAGCTTAGAACCGGACCGAAATATTTGCATTGCTAGATATCGTTTCGTAAGGCTGATACATAGAATATTGATGAATAATAATTAAGAATATCGAGAGTCCACTGTGCCTGAATGAATGTACGCGAATATTATTTACGGGCTAATTACGGGCTAGCCGACATCTTTTTCTATATATATTATTTTCTGTACAATCGAGCGTACGTACCTTCATACCTGAATAGAGAAGCCAGGAGCGCAATCCGAATGCTCAATGCGACGTGAAGCCACGTGTCATTTACATCACTCGAACGAATCGCGTAACAATCGATAGGATTTTACGCGTCCGTTTAGCAGCGAGGAGAAGAAATATCTCTTTTATGTATTTTAATTTAGTTGCAAGGTAAAGCGACGATGAACTGGATAAACTTCCACCGTGACGCACGGAAGATGGGTGTGCGATTCGGTTGCATGCTGTACACTTCGATAGAAACATTCGACGACGCATGTCTCATGTATGTCAGAAAACGGCACAATAAATATCCTCTTGCTGCCAAACTACACATTGCCTTCGAATAAATAAACGAGACTCCACTTGTTACTCATAAATATATTATTTCATTTAACAAAATAGAGTAAGTCATAGTAAACGGTAGGATGGTCTTTTATCGTACGTAAAATACAACGGTTTTACCCGCGAAACAACGCAAACGTGTGCAGCTGGGAATCGTGACACGTTGCGCATTTATTTCTCCTTGAATCGCGTTCCGTATCGCGATACCCACGCCTAACAGACATTCACATTATTTCTTCTTCTTTTGCTGTTTGCTCTTCTTTTTCTCCTCCCTCTTCGCCTTCCTATCCGACAGTACCTTCAACAGTTTGTAGACGAAGAAAACTGCAAAATAAAAGGTGACGTTAAACGCTGACGCTGTCAAATGTGTCACGCGGTGCGATAAAAGTGAGCTAATTGAAGAAGGTATATTTTCCAGGAGAAGTGAGAAACTATTTTTAAATTTGACTAGTATACCGTGGATATTTATGCAAATTCGTGTATTCGCACACAAAAGTTTCAAGAGATCATTACGATACAATATAATCTCGATTAAAAGAGGCCACTTAATTCTCTTTGCGATAGTGCAACAAATATTTTATACGCCAACTTAAATTATATCAAAGAACGAACTCCCAATGAGACGCATTTTTGTTCGAACATTATTTTTCTTAAGTTTTCAACCTTCTACACGAGCGCATAATACGAAACATAGGTGGGACGCTGTATAATTAGCAATGATACGAAGTACGTTACAAACTTAAACGGATAAGATTTTCACAATTGATAAAGAAGTGTTTCTGCAACCTTCTCACAGCTGTAACACGAGAATCGCGTGTTTTTCTTTTTTGTTTTTTTTTTTTTTTTTAATTGCGTCACCTTTATCGCATACGTGCTACAACGTAATTAAAATGGTTCCCATCCGAAGCGCGATAATTCGATCTACCCGATCCTCCGTAAATGTTAAGCGATTCATGAAAAAGAAAAAAAAACCTACCAAGGACTGTAACTATAAATAGGACGGCAAAAATGAAGACGATGTACGGAGAATAAAACACCTGCGCATCGCTGTACATTTTATCGTGCAACGATTGTTTGAACTTTCCGACCATTTCGTTCAACAATTCGCGCTTTTCGTCAGGATTCATGTCTTGATACCGCTGAAAGATGTTCGACAGCTTTTCCTTAGCATTGTCCGGCAACAGACCCAACAACTTTTCCTGCAAGTTATCCGTCAACACGCCCTCGTTTCGCAACGATTCCAAAATGTTTTCGCCCATTTTCTCAAACGCGAAACACTTTTCCCCTGGCTACGAGAACCTAGTCGATCGATCACTAAGCAGTCTGCAGCAGAGACACCAATTAGACGTTTGTTGAGGAACAGCGTTAAGTGGTCGATTAGATAACGGGTAACACGTCCAACTGAACTGTGATTTGTACCCGGTGTACAATCGGGGATCTGCAATTCGGTCGCCTTTATTACGCAACGAGTCGGCGAAGCATAACGTGCAACAATGTTTTCTGAATCAGCGATAATCTCTTCTGGAGATTCGAAGGAAAAGACGAACGGGGATTTACGATCCTTGTGATTGGTCGCGGATATTTGCAAAGCAAGCTTGTAACTTTTCCAATTAACCCATTTGCATCGTACCTCTAAATACGCAAAACCATTTCCACGGATCGAGGGACTCTCAACTAAAAGTCTGACCGTAGCTACGGATATTTTTACTTTCAAGTTTACTTTGAACCTACATAAGAAGTATCGATCTAACGTTGACGCTTGAATAATAATTGGAGATAAAACTTGCCGTTGATGCACTAGAAAGCCCGACTCTTTTTTACTTACTGCTCGCAACGTACAATTTGTTTTGCAATAAATAAATTGCATCGCGCGCGAATTGTTCCGCGCTCAGTGGCAAGCGAAACTCGTCGGGGTACGGATTCGAATCGGTTAACGTTAAATCCTTTCTTCGACGAATCGGTTCATGCTTCGAGACAACGAATCAGTAAAATATTTACCAAAGATGAGCGCAACAACGCCCAGCAGGGACAAGAGGACGACGGTTTGCATAGTTGGATCATTGCTAGGGACCGGCGACGCGAAGATACCGCCGCTGTCGCGAATACTTTGCAGCAGCTCCTCTCTGAGGCTCGCTTTGTCCTCCTCTGGGACGTCGGTCATCGAATCGAGCAGCTCGATAAGCTGCTCCGCCGGTGGCATTTTTCCACCGAACGCGGTCATCAGATCCGGAGGAAGGTTCGGGTCGGAAGGTTGCTGCACTTCCGGTGCGCCGGCCGCCGCATCGTCGGCGGTTGCTAACGCAATGGCCAGAAAGACACACGCCAGTCCGATCCACATCCTAATTACAAACATTACCCGTGTTATGCCGGTAGACTTCGAGTTAGAAATCGTTGCGCGACGCGCAGCTTTCCTTCGAAGATAAGATAGCGATTTTTACACGACCACGGCAATTGATAGTGGACACCGGTGGTCACCATATGCTTGTTCTTTGCCACAGTTTGCGATTACCACTTCGAAGCGAACAATCGAACCGATAAAAGTTGACTATGAAATCAAAGAAAAATGCCACTTTTCCGTTCCCGATCGATTCGCCCTTTACGATTGAAAATCAAGGTAACTCACACGCACACACACACACACAGAGCATTCGAACTGTATTTTAAACAATTCACTGGCGTACCTGAAGAGTCAGTCTTTCACTGGAATAAAAATCGGTATCGATCGGAGGGCACGTTCGACTGGCACGATTGGAGAAGACGAGAAGGCGAGCAGCATGAAGAGGCGATGAATATATCGAAGGAAGCGGGTAGCAGCGGAAAAGATGAGCCTTTACTGAAAAGATCGCTGCCGTTTGGCGGGAAGATAAGCGATAATCAAACATACGACCGATGATGATTGGCTTATTTCAAAAGGGGCTCCTTATCTAATTGGTTAACATGTGTGCGCAGGCTACGTGGCTGCTTCCAACGTGTTCACCAAGAAGCCACGAAATGCGAATTAAACTCGGCTGAACAGCGTGACCTTTATAACGTGTAGATTAAAACGCGTTAAGCAGGCGCGTTGCGTTTCTTACACGCGGCTACGCAATCACACGTTGCATTGCTGGTGGGGACTGGGGACATACGCGCAGCCATGTGTGCCATTAATTATCAGCTATGTTATCGATACTTTGCAGCACGCGCCGAGCAAACATATTTTTATACAATCATAATAATAGTCATTTGCTTCGCTCGCACGGCCTTAGGCCCAATAGTTGCGCACGAGAAAAGGAAACGAAAGAAAAATAAGCCGACACTTGGCAAATGTATTTGGTTTGCTCGAAAAAAATTCGCGGAGTTTACGACAGGGTTGATGTTAAATTCTTTCTTGGATTGCGAGATCGAGGGAACGTTATTTTTTATACATTTTTGTAAAGCAGCGAAGCCCGCAATTCGGAGAAATGGAACATCTGGTTGGATACCTTAATCGGAACATTTGGACTTGCTCGAAAGAATACGTGCTGTTTTTTAATGAGACAGCGCTTAATTCGACGTACCGATAAAATGATGGGAAAAATGATTAAACCGTAACTAGGGTAAGTATTCTACGCGTAGCAATATCGTGCTGTCATTTACTCTAGTTGTTAACAATGGCAATTGTATCGGTGATGAGAAATTCGATACAATGGAGAAACGGAGAAATTATTTGGTAGAATTTGTTTTCGAGACGCGCGAAGATTTGTTACGAAAAAAGGCTGTAAAGCTAGCCAATGTTACACGTAACATTATAAACGAATATAAAACATATTCGTTGTTTTGTACGGCTTTTGAATATTGCCCGAATGTCGCTAAAAACTTTCCAAACAACCCAATTCACAACCCTTTACCGAACGAAACAAGATTCAACATTTCTTTGGAGAATCCGAGAACAGATCAACTTTGTTTGTTATCCGATTCGCGAGATTAGAAATTCGAGTGACAGGATCGCTAAATTTAAAGTTACTTCTGCAAACGAGTAGTTTAAAAGCTAAGCTATTTTTTTTTTATTTCGATCGATCCCAAAATGATCTACGGAACGAGGTCATCGTTTTCCCCAAAGTTAGCGGCGTTCGTGTAACTCCGCGATAAAACGATTGCACCGTTAGCCTCAGGATCAATGAAATCGCGCGTCTATCGTATCGTAAGTTGTCGCGTCACGCTATATTCATAAATCCGAATCACGTGCAACAGTTGCAAGTGCCTGACCTATTCAACGAGGCTCAAACCTGTTGCCTCCGCGACGGATTGTTTGCGAGGGCGACGTTGTCGGTCGACGACATACAAAACAGCAGATACATCGTATCGTCGATGGCAACAAAAATTAAGCATACGAGGATGAGATGAACCATATGTTCCAGGAAAGCCGCTATTCGGCTGCAAAAGAGTCGGGTGCCGCGCTTTTTTTTTGGAAGCTTATCTTACCGGCAAGGCCGACGACGATAATCGCAGGCATCACGAAGATAACATTGCTGCTGAATCCGTGTTCGATCGTTGCGTCGAAACCACCACTGAGATCCACCATTTCGAATAACGAGAAATATGCAACGAATTTTGGGAACCGATACGTGGTATCCGACTACTAGAACAGGTGTCACGTTAATGCCATCTAGAAAAGGCTTAAAACGCCGCTTTAAGGTTAGAAGATTCGTCGATTAACGGTACTTCTACTTGTTCCTCCTCTTTTAATAGATATCCCGTATGCTTTTCGACACTTTTTCTTCTCGATTCGTCGAGGAAATTTTAAGTTTCGAGTAACGTTAACCGAGTACGCGTTAACTCATATTGATCATGGAACATGGCGCCGGCGCATAGAAGAAAATTTAGTCAAATTCGACCGACCGAATCAAAGATTTAATCGACGGGATTATAAAGCAATTTAAAGGGTTAAGCGAAAAAGAATTCTAAGTTAGGCTGAGTAAAGCTGACAGAGGCCAACAGCTAGCCACGAATATGTTAGCTTTGCTTCGCAAGCAAACGTACTTTATGTATTTATCTTTCATTGATTTCGTTAAACGAGAAACTCTTTAGTATGCAAAATTCATCAGCTATAAATTGAATTACAAATAGACAAAGAGACAAACACTTGACGTTTAAAACTATTGAAGAACGAGAAACCATCAAACGACTTGGAATAAATCCATTCGCGATTTTAAGGAGAAAAATCAAATCATTCGTTATACGTCTTCTTTGAAGAGGTAGCAGCTTGAATTAACTATTCTGAATAATTCTTCAATCTATTAAAGAATCATTTTTATATCACAGTAGTCTAAAATCAATTGATTTATACGTTTTTATTAACCGCATCCCGACTGCGACACTTGGCGAGACGTTTGAACTTCGCGCTTTAGAAGCCGATGCCAACGTTTAAATCTATAGCCTTCTAAACTACAAAACGTTTAGTTATTTTGATCAAATATGTAAACTTGTACATGCTAAAAAAGTAGTATATAATTACCGAATGGTATATTTGTGTATTGTGTCGATTAAATTTAATTTAAACAGTGACACAAAAGAGTTAACCGTCGCGTGTTCTAGAACAGGGTTTCTCAATCTTCTTTCGCTTATAGCTCTCTTTCCCTCCTTCCGTCAAAGGTTTGAATTTATAAAAAGTACGCACATGCATAAACGTTTGTATTATACTATTATTTATTTATACAAACCATTTTAAAGCAACTGTCGATAACACGTATCACGGAACGTTCGGCCCACGCGTATCTCCGACCGTTCTCACATTATTCATTTGTTTATTGTCTTCTTTGTGAATTAAATAAAAATTAAGATTTATTTATTTATTTATGGATGAGATACATAAAGTATAATATATATAAATTAGTGGCCCTTCAATTCCTTTATTTTCTATACTTGGCGCCAAAAGTTCGGCGCAGGTCCTGATGAGATCTATGTAAACCCCATTGAGAAACCCTGCGCCAGTATAACGTACCGCGTTTTGCAACGGATAACATCGTTTACTCGTCATTCGCGTCGCGACAGTGCTAGAATTGTATCTAAAAAGTTTTGCAAGTTCGCTGTATCAACTATGAACGGTTCAGTAGTATTGTTAAAGTTTGCGAGATTAACTGACAAAGCATATGCACCTATGAAAGGATCGAAACAAGCCGCAGGATACGATTTGAGAAGGTACATTTTCAAACGGGGCACGTGCCAGGCGACCAACCGGCTTTTCGCTTGCACTCGAACATTACTATAACTATCGTTTTATTTGTTCCACAGTGCCTACGAATACGTGGTTCCAGCACGTGGAAAGGAGTTGATAAAAACCGATTTGCAAGTGGAAGTTCCTGAAGGAACGTACGGCAGAATTGCACCACGTTCCGGCTTGGCATGGAAGAATCACATCGACGTGGGTGCAGGCGTTATTGATGCTGATTATCGGTGAGTCTTTAAACAAACATTCAGTCGCAACTGATGTTGCGCTTATGAAGCTCGAGTTCGGAATGTTGGAGAGAATTTCAGCTGCGTGGAAAATCAGCTAGAGTCTTTTCACGTTGTCTAGATCTCGTCGTCTGGTTTTCGAAAATAAATGTCGTATACTTGGTTTCGTTGTTTCCAACTAATCGTAAAATAACGAGGCTGGTAGTAACGTTCGTTTTCAAGAAGATAATGAAAGCTGGACAATTCGAAAAGTCTATTATTTTGCATGAAGTCAGGCTACTGTGATGATGGCTGGATGGGTGATTGCAGAATGGGTGGTTAAATTATGTTAAGGATATCAACATTTATTTATTTATTTATTTTTTTTCTAACACAGGGGAAATGTAGGGGTGGTTCTATTTAATCACAGTAACGAGGACTTCAAGGTCTCACCTGGAGACCGTGTAGCTCAGTTAGTCTGTGAAATGATTATGTATCCTGAGCTTCATGAAGTAGATACATTAGATAACACAGACAGAGGAGAAGGAGGATTTGGTTCCACGGGAAAAAAATAAGATTAATTAAATGGGAATGCACTGGTTTCATTTCTTATTTGTTTCTATAATTTTCCCCAACTATCATTCCACGACTACTACATATTTTTGTGCGCGTGTCTTTACCTACTAAGTATTAATGTTTGAATAAAGCATTCTAAGTTTTGTACACAATGGTATAAAAATACATATTTAATCCTCTACTGGGTAGAAATGGCACAAGGAAGCACTTGCTCATATTTTGGCTGAAGGGACTAGATTGGTTTGCAGGGTTGGAGTTTTCAACAGGCTCTGAACATTCTTGAATTCCTTGTGCTTTGCATCTGCCACTAGCTTAAAGATAACATTCTCCAAGGTTGTTATATGACATCCCAATCCTCTCATCCTCTGCAAAAGCAGCACAAGTTAACCACCAAAGATCCCTTTTAACATTTTGCCCAAATCCACATTGCATTGCTGCATTTTTTACCTCCAAGGCTAACAGCCTGTCCTCTTGATTGCGCGAAGTACAGCAATCCGCGACAGTGTGTACTTCATATCCACTTTGTCTCAAGTCAATTGCAGTATTTTCTACGCACACATGAGCTTCGATTCCAATTAGAATAACAGAGTCTGGTTTTTGCCCAGAGCAAACAGTGGACAGTTGTTTGCTTAGCTGAAATGCATTGGGAAATTAATTAAAAAATATTGTTTATCGCGTTGCTCGTTTTATGGGAGAATATTTATGCGAAGGCTATACTTCTGGGGTACACATGCTGAACATAGTTTTCTCAAAGACCCCTTTAGCGCCGGAAATATCGAGCGCGGAAATCGTTTTTCCCAAGCCCTTCGGATATTGCTCGGAAACGATCATGGGCACGTTTAGAATTTTCAAGGCGTTTATCTGCGCATAGATGGAAATAATTTAACCTTAACGTGGATTATTTTACCACATAACCTTGCATCTTCTCGACTACAACAGCGGAGAGTCTCGGTTTCTTTCGAATCGTGTAAGTCGATTTTATGCATTCGTGTAGGGCGCAGGGATTAACATTTACCAGTTTAGCGGAGTTTTGCGTGATCTTATCGAATTCGTACATCGCTTTAACGAATCCCTCCTGCATATCGCATATCATAAGAACACTTCTGCCCTGCTTTAGAATCGCCTTGGCAGCGTTCATTGCCATTTTCGCGATGATTCGTAGAAAATTATAGGAAAACACGGACTAAATACGATCGTACGGAGCTAAAAAAGTAAAGCGGTTAGCGAGGTCACTGGTAGAACGTTAACTAATTTACGTTACGCATTAACATGCTTTCGTGTTGTGACGCACGTGATATTATTCCCCGATACCAAAAGTTCATGGCCAGTCTTAGCATTACTAACTTTAGACGTGTTGCACTTAATCGATTTCCAACTCTCTCAATGCGCAAGCCGCGCGCAATTAAGCGTATAAGGACATCGTAATAATTATTGTGCAACACCGCCGATATCTGCGAAAACGTAACTCAATTTATTGCCCTCGATCTCGATTATATCTCGAGCAAACATTTCGAGTGCAGCAGAACACGTTTTACCACCGTCTCCGTGTATTCGTGCGAAGAAACAGTTCACCGGAGACTGCTAGAAAGTACTATGATTCGCGAATTGCGTATAAAATTGTAATCGCGAGGAATCGAAGGGTTAACCGTGAAGAAATGAGCGCGCGATTGTAAAAGCGCGTTCGTCGGCGAGCGGCGCGTGAAAAAAGGGGAAAAAAAAGGTCGGTGCGTGGATGGCGAGGATCAGTTTGCGAAAAGATATATTTTGTAATATTGCGTGTGGCATATGTTTAGTGATTTAAATGGACTGGTTTAGCGCGTGCGTGTTGGTAGGGCGACCCAGGTGCGAGTCGGATGTAGGAAGGCCACATAGAGCAGCAGCTCCGAGCGGTAGTCAAACAATGCTGTTCCGGGTGGTCGGATACACCAGTACGTGTCCGTTCAGAGTTTTCTTAGACTGATTGGAGGTTGATCGGAAGCAATCGGTACGATGTTCGCGTGCAGTTTAGCTGAGGAATCGACCGTGTTCTAACGATCTAGATCGGTGTTCAGCTAACCCAACGAGTCGCCGCCGCCGCCGCGTAGTTTGATCGAACGTTTGTAAACAAAGAATGGCCGAGGAGCCTCGTGAGACCGGGCACACGAAGCCGCTGGTGCAGCTTTTCCCAAAAGCGGCCGAGTGCGTGTATACCAGTTGCTATTGGTAAGTGCCATCAGCGAGATCCGCTCGATTTTTCTAGCAACCGGGAATACATCGTTTTGAGCAAATAAAACGTGCCGTATTGCGGTATATTCCCGCGATCGATCGATACGTTGCAGTGGTACAGAGAGACGGCAGTGCGATATGCCTGCCGCCATCTTTGAAATATATGAAATACCCACGAATCACGATGCACCGTCTGCTAGCTCCGCTTTGAAAAGACCCGCGCGTTTTTCATGCCCCGCTTTGCATTCACGCGACCGCCGATTCTCCCTTTTCTTCTCCCCCTCTGTTCGTTATCTTTGGTCAAACGGAAATGTACGCGTGGCGAGCCTAACGATTCACGCGTTCCTTCGATTAATAATGCATGCACGCCAGCATATAACTCGCGCCAGACGCTATCAGCAACGAACGTTGTACGTATGTGTTTTCCCGTGTTTCGGCTAGCACCGACGCTGCAACGTTTATTCGATGTCACACACGTAGAGCGCACAAGCCGTACATGTTAATCAGCTTTTGCGTATCCAGCAACCTCGTTTCCATTCTACGCTCCACAAAGCTTTGAGCGCGATCGTTTCACGAGAGTCACGCGATTTATCATCCGCGTTTAACAGCATTTCCATACACACCGTTCACGCTCCTATCCGCTTGCACACGTTTCACCGAACGTTCTTCGTCGTCGGCGAACACACTTGCACACCTTTCCTATATTTCCCTGCACCATCGGTTTCGTTTCCGCTCATTCATCGAGACCGAAACTCGCGCCTCCGAGTCATCCTTTTCCCCCTTCGTTTTTCTCTCGCTCTCTTTCATTGCGCTAGAGATGTCAAATGTTCGAAACAAGCGAACCGATTCGAGAACGAGAAGCTCGAAGGATTCGAACGGGTCGAAAGAAGGCGAGCTGTTAAGGACACAGGCATTTTAAATGGTCCATTTACATATGGTACTTACGCTTCGATGGTACAAATACAGACGCGTTCTTTTCCCTTGATCGTATATTAATATACGATACGTTCGAACCGCTTGATTTCTTTCGAGCTGTTCGAATATTTCGAGTTCCCGGCTCGACTCGAATCTCGAGCTACCCGATTATTCGAACATCGTGACACCTCTACTACTTTGTACGTGGCTCCTGTTGCACCGTGTTGCATCACATCTGCACATGCATAAGTAAAAACGCGTGGCCGAATGTTGGAAGACGTCCGTCTGCAAGAGCAAACCTGTGTTCTTCCAGCGAGGAAAATGTATGGAAGCTCTGTCAGGATGTAGCGACCAGGCACGGATCGGAATTGCAACATTGCTACGTTGCTTTCGTGAGCAACTCCTGGCGTAGCGTACCGCTTTGGCGACAACGGGCAGGAAAGGATGATAGTCAGCTCGTAGTTTGGGTCAGTTGGAATAAAAGAAAGCGATAAAACTTAGCGTACGTCGAAGAGAAGCACGATATTTAAGCCTCTTTAAAGCCTGTGTACTTACTCTATGATCGATACACGTAAGCCTGGCTGTGGGAAAGAGAAAAACGTCTCTGTTTGTATCCATAGGACTTCCACGTAATCCTAATCTACGAACCCGACGAAAGGGCGGTCGTATACGATTTAGATAGCGCGTTGCCATTTCCCACTCATTTCTGGAAATACGCGATGGAAACGTTTAGATCGGACGAAGTGCTGCATCCGAAGTACCGCAGAAGATTCAGAGTGGTCCCGGCCAGCGTCTATTTGCGAGAGTTCGCGTCCGATCGGCATCACATGAAACGCGAGGATGGCTCATGGATCAGGACACCGCCGGATTATCCGCCGATCTCAACACCAAGTACGTTAATCCAGCTAGGTTCCATCGGGGATTGAAAAGCTTCCGAAAGTAACCGTTAACGACGGTTGCGTAAAGATTTTCACCGAAACAGTTACGAGTAGGCTGCGCATTTCTATGCGTCTATTCGAAATTTAACCCCTTCGTTACGGCGAACTAGGTCGTAACGCGAGTTCGCGCATCGTCCTTGTAATCAGCGGCAACAATAGCTACCTTGCAAATTGCTCTTCGTCGAGTCACAAATACTTAGTATCGAAAAGGTTAAAGGTGTACAAAAGCGCGGAAAGCGCGTGATCCACAAAATTGTACAAAATATTCGAAGCGTAGTAGAAATTATAGTAGTTACAATTGCAGGCTGAAGCAACCCTCGAATCGGGTTCTATTTCTTCAAACTCGTTTAGTTCGATTGTTTATCTAGTTACGTAGAACCGAAACGATGTTACAGCTGTTGCGAGTAGAAAAAGGTTCGAATCGGTATCGATTTCGGTTACGGGTCTCTAGAACTAATACTATATCGATTCTGAAACGGTTTTGTATCGGTTCAGTTTCAGCACGTTTTGCGCGCAAAGAGGAAAAATATACGTAACACTCGAAGCGAAGCACGCGTTATAATATTTAGAGGGGGGAACTATTCTTTGAACCGGGCTTGCAAAAAGTAGGAAATTGCGTAACGATTCGCAGTTTATTGGTAACTGTTTCGAGAATCGGAAGCAACGTTACAGCAGCTTTCAATCCCTGGGTTTAAACGATGGATACGAATGAAGCGTACGTAAACCGAAGGAATCTCTCGTTTCTTTCTTTCTCACCAAACATATGCATTTCTTTGTTTGTTGCAAACATTCCAGCGTGCAAGGACAACTTGGATTTGTTTATTAACATGGATCCGGGGAGCGGGTTTGGGGTTGTATTGACTTTAGAGCAATTGTTCGACCGATATCATAGGCCGAATGCGGTCCCAACGGCTTCTCGTACACCCCATCCGCAACCGACACCGACTTAAGTATAACCGCTAAGTAAGTTCCGCCAGGGTAACGATTGTTTGCTTCGATTTCCATTTGTCAAAAAAGATTCATTGCGTATGGCCTAAGGGAATTGGTTAGGTGCATGTACCTTTGCGAGCTGAACTATTCGGTCAAAATTCGACGATAACGTGTTTGTTTAATCGTTGCTAAAACCAGCGGAAAATTTCAGCCGCATTTCTGCGAGCGACGATAGCTAGATTTTGGAACCGATCCGTTCGTTTCTGCGAGCATTCCTAATTTTTCGTACGCGCAATTATCGTAACCCAACTCCTCCCCTCCCGTTTCGATTGCACGTTTCCCATTTCTTTTTGCTCTCCTCCTTCCGTTCCAGTTTAATCGCTAAATATTTTAATCGATAGAATTCGTTCAAGCACCGTTGCTTGAGCGCCGCGAGTTTCGCGCGATACCGTTATCCCAGAGTATCGTTTGCACGGTTCCACTACAATAGCAAAGTACTTACAAATTTTTTCCACTCTATTGAAAAATCAAAACTTGTCACGGGGGATCGCGAGCGTCCTTGCAGAAGTCTTGCTCCTTTCTTTTATAACAATAGCATTGCCGGCGGGTATGAACAGTGGTAGCCGCAAGTAATGCTACGGTTATATAAAAAAATGGTTTCTTAGTAGACACGTATGGGTAGAAAGATTAAAAAAGAAAAGAAAGGATCGCGTTGTCTATACGGATGCGCGGAAAAGTTTGCAGTCGACTGATTTTGCTCGTCGTGTGTGAATAACGATCGCGCTGTGCTGTTGTTGCTTTTTTCCAATAGTCTCGATAACTATTCGCCTGCTCTGTATTTCCAGGCTACGCCGATACGTTTGTTTCTCCCCCTTTTTTAAAAGCCTTTTTTTGCAGAGCCTCGCGCGGAGACCATGGTCTCTCCGTTGTTGTGTTGCGGCGCGCCGCGCGTTTCCAACTATCGACCGTATTTTGCAAGTTTTTCAGTCGTGCTTGTATGAGTGTTCCCGTCTTCGTACGTTTTACCGTAACGCGTTAAACAAAAAAAAACAAAAAAAAGGAAAAGAAAAAAAAAGAATCTTTGTCACGGCTTTGCTCTATCGGTGGTGTTATATCGTTATGAATTATTGTGTCAAAGACTGATTGTATTTACGAAGAATTTCCAAAACTCGAGGAGGAATACCTTCCGACGATTATATATCTATATATTAGCGCGCGTTCGGATGCACAGACCGCGCGGCTAAAGGCGCTTATTATTATTGTGCAATCGATATATAGCAAAGGCAAGAACTTGATCGTTGCGACATAACGTAATTATTATTACGCGTATTGTAATTCTTGTGATACTTTACACTTTCTACTTTGAATACCTACGCTATACTTGTCTACTGTTTGTACTAAAAACTGATTCTCTCAGTACGTAAATCGTGCGTTCGCTCGTCGACACTTGAAACATCTTCTCGATAGCGCTTCGAATCGTAGTGAGAAATCGAGACCTCATTCGATTATTTACGGGCTTTTGTCGGCTCCGCACACGACCAATTGTCAACATCGAAAGATCGTCTTCGAGTCAACGAATATTCCGTAGAGATTCCCTCGCAGACAAATTTGACAACGAAAACTCGTAATCTGTTTCCGATCTTCCAGCAAACTTTAACAGTATTCCTCTGAACGCGTATCGCGCAGCGTACTCCGTTTTCCGCTACGTACTTTGGTAGATTGTCTTTCGATCGAAGTGCTTTAGGTACCATTCCTTGTAATTAGACTGCGGATTCTTACGCATACTCGTATTATTTGAATTAAAAATGAAAGGGGAGATAAATACGGGCTTGATTCGCCCTTTAAACGTTCCAATTTTTGCCGTACTTTGTATACTTTGCGTACCTTTACGTGTTCCGTGCATTTTGTATCGTTTTGCGTGTTTAAAAATTATTACCGTAGTTTGTTAAATTGATTTAACCCTTTAAGTGTCTATTAAGGTGACAAAAAAATGGCCAAAAAGCACCTATTTTTTTTTTAACGAAGGAAATCGCTTCTAAGTATCGTAAATGATACGAAAATATACGTATTTCCCGCATGTTTTATTTATTTTCATAGTAACGCGCGGATTAAACAGTAGAAAGCACGTTTCGTTTTGCTTGTACGACGTACGAGGTACGCACTGAAAGGGTTAAATCCGCAATCTACTTATAGCGAACGCCAAAAGCGTTAGCGTGTTCCGATTCACAAAACGCACCGATGAAAATTTGTTGTCTTTCGCTCTGACTTGGCGTGAAACGATTGCCATAGAAAATTCTAGCTCGACAAGCGAACGCAAAACGGGCTGTCGGTTCGAACTGTCGAAACAATGAACGGAATCGTCGCGAAGAGACGAAGAGCCGAGAGTCGCGTTGATAGTTTAAGAGTTCGTCCACTCTTTGCCTTCCAGAATCTTTCACTAGATCTCTTTGTCTTTATCATCGACATGTGTTTTCTCTTCGATCCACGTAATATCATGTTACTATTTGCATACGTACTTGTAAGCAGCCGTATCCGCGACTATGAAATACATACCCTAGTCACCGAACGATAATATCGTTCCGACGTCGAACGCGTGCGACACGAATCGAAAAAGAGCACGGCGAAACGAAGGAACGAGAGTCTTCTCGTCGCTTTTACACGAACACCGGCACGCGTATCGTATGTGGAAAATCCGGGACCGATTTTTTTAGCGTGTAATTTTACCCTTCGATTACCAAGATAGAAAATGAAAAAAAAGGATTTAAAGAAAAAGAAAAAAAAAGATGTTGAAGGAATGACCTAATCTCTCTATCGTTCAAGATATTACTAAATATATCAGATGAAATTATTATATTATCACGACGATTATTATTATATTATGTATTGTACACACACACATATATATTTATCAATATTTCATATTTATTATATATTGATATATTTAATTATATCGTATCAATTTCGATACACCGATGAGAGGGTTTAGCGTGAAAATATCGAATTATACGCACGTCGTCAACGTTTGTTCGCGCGTTCTCTTATTCTGGTTTCGCGATTCAGGGGAAAGTTGGACGAAGTGGGATAATTTAATCCTTTAGAAACAGAATTCATACACGGTACCTTATCATCCATTTTATGGATCCTTGTGCCACTGAATTTTGCGTCAGATTTTAGTTTTGAAGAGCTTTAGAATCTGACTTACGAAATTAATAGATTGGGATCACGATAGCGTATGTAATATCATACAGAGTACGATGCATTGAAAACTAGCATTATCCCTAAAGGGTTAACAAAATGGGGTACACAATTCTATAGCGTTTGCCTGGTCAGATATATTTTATCAATGACAGTAGAAACATTTTCGACCTGCAAAGCAAACGTATTGAGAACAATTGTTGAAGGCGGTGAGAAATTCGTATGAAAAAGCGAAAAGCAGAGCAAAGATTCGTACAAAAATGATTGCGTTCGCTATCTCGTATTGTCCGACTTTCTCCGACGCGTTGCGCAACGTGGAAAGGAAAGAGAATCACGCGAAACTTTTATCACGACACTCGCATGTTCGCAGAGAATTACAAAGGGGATAAGAAAGGAAAAGCCTCTCTTTATGAACTTCGTCTTTCGAGTCTATAATCAGTTATAATGACTGGATGACGCACTCCGTTTGTCTCAGCTTTCAAATTTTATCAATGTACTTTTTAAATCTTTACGAATCATCGTTATACATGCTCCACGGTCCTCTCTCCTATTCCTCAAGTCAGGTGCCACCTTTTATCGTTGACGCAGTGAAAACGATCGTAACGAAGAGTCGAATACTTCCAAATGGTAATCGAAGTTTTATTCAATTCTCCGGCGAATGATCTTTGTTCTCCTTCTATTCCTTCTCAGTTTTTCTTTCCCTCTCGCTCGACACGCTTCGCGTTCGACGCGACGAGAACGTTTCTATTCGTGTCCGAATTAATGATCGCTAAGCGTTTTATCGATACCTTTTTCAGCACAATCGATTTTCTATTCTCCGTTCGACGTGTTAACTTGGTGTTTGTTAAAGTTACCGATAAACAAGGGTTTAAACGTTTTTTGCTCATTACGCGCACAGAGTATTTCCGGCGTACGTTTGATCTGGTTACACCGTCGAAGATTGTACCTTAGGCATCGGAGAATTTCGAAAAAGAAACAAAGAAAAAAAAACAGAAAAAAACAAAAGAGAGAAGCGACGAAGCGCATGAATTTTCAAATGTATATTGTATTCAATTTGCAAAAATATATAATGTATAATTACAGAAGTTACATAGTGAATTATGGTATCAACACCACCCGCAACACTCGATGCACGCGTTATCGAGTATTTTGTATACTGCCCTTCGATCCTCGCGTCTCACATTATTCGGCGCAAGGAATTCTTCGTACGTCGCGAACGTAATCTATACGCTTAAGGCTCCTTAAATCGTTAGTAGAGTGTTTAAGTTTTGCGTAACATAAGTGGTATTGCCGCATCGTTGCACAGCTTCGCAGCTAAGCGAACTAACAGACCGATTCTACAACGTTGCAGGATTTTTCTACGCGCTTTTTTGTCGGCGCGTATCGCTCAACTATGTCGCGTAAATAACTAACGGTGATACAAGTATTAAGTTAAGTAATAATTAAAGGGAATGCGTGCTTTAATACTAATCGTTCGGGATGCACCGTTTGCGTAAGTTTCTCGCAAAACAGCCCTCTTTACTTTTACAAGGTATTAGTTTGTTTTGGGAGGGGTAATACTAGAGCAATAAATATCTATAGAGTAACAATTAAGTACCTAGAAATTAAGTAATGCTGAAACCGACTTACATCGATGCGAACAATGGTATGAACGTACATTAGGTGCATTAATTTCGCCGTGTCCCCTTTCGCCTTTCTCCATCCACGATCTCTTATCGCTTTTATAGTTTTACTTAAACAACCGGTATAAGTTACAGCTTCGATTACAGTGTCTAGATTCGTCTGCTCCCCTTTCTTTTTCTTTTCTTTTTTGCCCTTCGCGACACGAGCACGTCCTTAAAGCTAGGCTTTTCCCGGATTTCACGTTCGATAGTACGGCCTATACGTAGACATCGGAATATTGTTTTTCGATAAATGGTGAACGTCACCTTGGTCGTATTCCACGTCGTTGTAGATTCCGCTTTGATTCTGAAATAGAGGTATCAATGTTTATCGAAAGTAGCGAGGCGTGTAGCGAATGACATATCGGAAAAGCGGATACACACTGCCAAGGATGATCTAGATTTCGGCCTGGGAACGTGAAAGCCGCTGCTTTGAGGGATCAGATCAGCCCTGTCCTTGTCTTGCGGCTCGGAATCCGAGCTGTCCGGATCCGGCTGGTGTCTCTGTCGCGGCCTCGTTGGAGCTTGAAGCCTTGGCAGTGGCACAGGTGGTAACGTTCCGTGGACGTTGATCGGTGGATAACCAAACACCGCGGAACTGGGCCTAGTCGGACCCATGGGCTCCGTCTACATTTAATCAACAGTTTAACCCTTTGCGGACGAGCGTCGACAAATAGTCGCCTAATCATTTTTTGGCTTTCCGAACCCACGTCGACTATTAAAGCACAAAACTTAATGCAATGAATACTTAACATAATAATAAACATTTGAAATCGTTGGAAATTAAATGATTTGGAACTCAAAAGCGTGAAAACTCAAAGTCGTGGAATTCAAAACTAAAGTACTCTCACAAGTGTCATTACTTCTCGTCCGCAAAGGATTAATTGACGCGTCCTTCCCCAAAGAAGAATCATAGATACAGAAAAAAGAACGATGTCTCTTCTCCTTGTCCTCTGAATTTCCTAGCTTAACCGATCGAGCGCTGGCAAGCGTTTTCATATTAAAAATACAAAGATCGAGGAACCTCTACTGTCCGTCCGCGAAAAGAAGGCAGCCGAGCCTTTATATCCTCACTGTAAATATGGTCTACTGTCTTCCCTATCACTATACGCCGTCTTCTTTATTAAACCATTGTCGATCTTTAACGACCTCGGTTAATAGTGACCAATGCGCGTGCTTGTATGGAGGCTAGTAGATGGTAATTAGAACGGGAATGTAAATACTTGCGTGCCTTCTTGTCGCGGACGAATAGTACGCTTACCTCGAGGCGTGCCTCGTGAAAGAGAACTTTCTGGGCTTCAATCAATCTTGCAATGAAAAGTAAAACAATATTCATCCCTCCTGTTATTCGTGCAAATTTCGCTCCACGTTTCTACGACGCATCGCGAGCAGCGCAGCTCGCCGCAACTTTGACGAGAAACTCGGAGGACGTGTCGGCACTCAAACGGTTGCTCCCGATCAAAGGGAGAAGGGAAAGTTTGATTGGATTAATTAAGGGAAAAGGAGGGCCGCTACTTACAGCGTACACGTTGGCAGTGGCCATGTGGTCGCCAAAGTGCGCCCACATATAGGGTGGCAAATTGGTCGGTGGTCCTTGTTTCACGGAAGCAAGAGTACCCACAGAGCCGACCCTCGCCAAAGTTCCCGGAAGGGTACCAGGTATGCCGCCCTGAATGTAACCGTACACCGGAGAGCCAACGGATTTCTGTTCACGCGACCACCTCCGACTGTAACCCAACGATTAGTTTACTCACCGAGGAAAGTCCTGCTAAACGAGAGAACGATAATTACCTCCACATGACCAGACACACTAAAGTCAACACTATAATTATTAAAGCTGCTACGGACGCTCCTATAGCTACGCCCAAGACCTCTCCATCGACTTCGCATTGAGCACCATAGTAATTGCCAGTGCACCTACGCGTTTAAAAGGGAAATTTAATAAAATAACGTAGACTTCGTTTTCTATTTGATGGATGGTTTAATTTACTCACGAGCACTGCATGTGATCGCCCTGGTAAGAGCAGGTCCCCCGATTGTTGCAGTAACTCGATGGGCACGATATGCAAGTCCTGCCAGACTCGTTAGGATCATCCTTGTGAGGATCTTTCAATCCGGGATTGCAGGTGCAAGTAAATCCGCCCCAGTTGTTCGTGCAAACCGCCGACGAGTGGCAGTCGTTCAATTCCGACGAGGCGCACTCGTCCAAATCTGCAGCGCGAAATAGACGTTGAGATTTTGTTGAGAATGTTAGCATACGCGGAATTGCGAATCCTTTCGTGCGCGCTGACCTTGCAAGTTTGATATAGAACCAGGAGGGCTGTCCACATAAAGGGCGCTGTTCCCTATATTGTTGCTCCTTCTGTGAATAACGCCGAGCAGATGTCTCTGCAGCTCCCCTGCTAAACTCGGTCTAATTGTTCTCGGCTCATAAGTGAGTTTCAAGGTTGCGTTCACAAAGACACCCCCTTGTCCTTGGCTCACATCCCCCTGATACACTCCGTTTATAAAGGAGCCCATATATTCGTCCGAGAACGGTGTCATCGACATGGCGGACTCGATCTAAACGATCGTGAAAAAAATTCTCTCGAATATCTGGACAATTTAACAGCGCTACAAAATTGAAGTTAGCTCGACTCACAGCTCGATTTGCTTCGTAGGCTAAAGTTTGATAGGGTTCGGAGTCCCTGTCGGTGAATCCTCGATCCCAGACGACTTTTCTGTCGTAAATCTTGTCCACCCTGATCGACACCACGATGCTGATAATTTCTATCGACAAAGACTCTCAGCTTAGTTTGGATTATCTCTGTTGCCACGTTAACAGCATTCAATTGTGTTAATTGCTAGTATAAAGGTCCTTTAGACAGTCGCGAGATATTCGTAGTGAATCAGGAAAACAGACGTATAAATTAATATTGGAGCCAAGAGGATGTGGCAAAGAATTCACTACCGCTGTGAATGTTTCCGTATCAGATTAGAGGCGATTTAATTTGCACTCTGAAGTGTCTACTAACTTTTGCACGGCAAAGAGTGCTGCAATCTAGCGTATCCTGGCTTGCAGTGACAGGCGGATACTCCTTGAACAGTGGCGCAAGCTTCGTGCTGACTGATATCGCAAGTACTCGTGTCACCCACGATGCAAGTGTCGATTCTGACAGGGGGTTGAGTCGGTCTTCTATGGAAAGTCGGTCTTCGAATCGGCCCACTGGGTCGCGGAGTCGCTGTGGGTGGATCCGGTTGGGCAACTGCAAATCTATAGCAGGAAAAATGTACCTTTGAAGCTCCAATTAAAATTTTCAAAGGTATAGGGTAGATATACCTCGTACTGCCACTTTAAGTTAATTTAACTATTTTAGAACGTCGTTAACGTAAAGATCGTTCCAGGTCGGAGCATACGATTGATCAATCGCTCTTTTATTTATGAACATTCTTTTTTATACGTTCAATATAATATAAATTCATCGCTACGTAATTGAAAATGTACAACCAAAGTCCAACATCCTACGTACTGTCATTTGAAAACTTTTCATTTAAACAGAAACACGTTTTGCATATATTAACACGTCAATTTGCGTAACAGATATAAGATATATAGTAAACGCCGCGCTTTACTGAATTATGACACGTTCCATACAATTATATTGGTCACGTTTCAATGTTCAACAGCACGTTTACTTCCCAATATTTATTTATAAATATTTAGCGTAAACGAATATACAACGTCTGTGAATTGTCACGTAAACCGAAGTCCGAGTTTAGTACGAAAATTTGTTCACTTACGATTCTTTGTACGTTACTTTGCTATTAAATGAAACGAGTTAACGTGGCAGCTATAGGAATAGTGACAGTACGTGGGTCATTTATATTATACTAACCCTGTGCCGACAATGGCCGGTGGTTGAGTCCTGGTAGGTTGAGGCTGTGGTTGCACGTGCGTGGAAGTTCGATCCGAATTTTCAAATAGATTCAAGTAGGTTCTTTTTCCATCTATACTGACGAATCCTTGACCCTCCACCGCCGAAGTTAGGATCACGTCTGCGTTCCCTCCGTTTACCGGCACTCTAACACCCTCTCCTGTTTAGAAAGACCGTGAAGAAAAGAACGATTGACGAAAGGAATAATTAATCCCTTGAATTGAATTCTACGACTATAGGTTGAATTATATTCTATGATTAACAATTCAGTGACAATATTTCCTTCGTATATGATATATTTCGTTAGCTCAATATTGGATTGGTAATCCACGCAATTAATTGGACAAATAATTGTATTTGCCATATGTAAATAAACAGTCGGTACGCTATACTGAATTTGGTATCAAGGGGATAAACATTAGTTTGCGATAATCGAATACAAATTTAATATTCAAAGTAATCTCTATTATCTTAGGTAATATATTTACCTGCTTGTTGGAAAATTGAATAATAGCCTCTCTGAAAAAGTCCTCTTCGCGGACGGAGTACCGGTAACGTACAACGAATGTTCATTCAATTATCGATACCGACGTTACTATAGTATGATCTTCATGGATGGAACTTAACGAATTCTCATCCACGTATCGACAACAGTGTCTATTAACGACGTTTTTACGAAAGCAGGAAGTTGCTAACGCTAGCACGGGCAGGCGATAAAATAATCGGTAGGGCAAAGGGTTAATCGTGCGAGTTCTGTTTACCTGAACCTCCGCCAGGACCTTGAATAGCCGAGACCGTGACATCAAAAATATCCCCGAGAGGTGGATGTCTCGGTGGTGCGTAAGGTCGTTGAGTAGCCAGCCCTTGGGTTCCCGTGTAATCCAACGTATCGTCAAGGACGATGCCAGGCCTGGGTCGGTAAGCGTAGCGATCCGTGGGGGCTACAAAGGAAATTAATTGAGCATAACAGCTTACCTGCCTCTACAAAGGAAGCTAATTAAGCATACTCGTTGGTTGGGGCCGCGGCAGCGATTCATAATTAGACCGAATGCAACGTTATCCTATCGAATGAAATATTCATCGTACCAGGGTTCTTCGAGAACGTATTGGAGACGGGAACGTGAGCCACGCTTTTCTCCGTGGTCGAGGAAATCTTCGTGAAAGTGGAGGGCAGATTATCCGTCGGAGTTGCGATGCTCGACGTGGTTGCTGCTTCGAAGTTGGACGACTTGCTCGGCTCCAAAGCCACTGGATACGGTGCACTTGCAGCGCTATTATTCGAGTCTTTATTCGTGGGAATGGCAGTCGATTGAACGACCGTTTTAGGCGTCGTTGGCTCGATCACCTGAACCGAGGAGATAGTTTCGATGTTCAGCGTGGACGTGGAATAAGATTTGCTCGTCGTCTTGGGAATATTCGACTTATTGTTAGGCTTTTCGTTGTTTCGATTGGAAGCGGTTCCTTGGGAGTCGCCGATCTTGGAAGCTTTTGTTGGTTTGATCGCAGCTTCCAATGGGATCACGGGTTTTGGGGAATCTTCGTGCCTCGTGGCAATCGTTTTGTCGAAATCGTTAAGTTCCCCTGCGGGCGCCGACGTATTTCCATTATTCACCTTATTTTCTTTGGACGGAGGTTGACGCTTGTTCTCTTTTTTGCCGGGGCTCTCCGATTCGGAATTTTTAGGCGGATTCTCGTTAGTCGGCCTCTGCGTAGGCTTCGATTCGACCTTATCCTTGTGATTGCTATTCTCCTCGTGAGCCTTGGTCGCATTCTCGAGGGTATTCGCGGTCGTATCGCTCTGGCTGCTTTCTTCCTTTTTCGTGGAGGATTCCTCGGTCGACGGTAGTTCAGGTTTCAGCTCGATCTGAGGTTTATCCGAGTGCTTCTCCTCCTGTTCCTTCTCCCGATTGAAAGTGGAATCCGACGATGGCGGTAGCGGTTTGTACGGAGGAATCGGTCGCCTATTTCCTCCTGATGATTCGCAACGTTAACGTACAATTACAATTACCAGTATCGTCGAAAGCTTAACGAGAGGATCGTCAAGAAGTCTCACCAGGACGATTCCAAGTCCACGGACGATTCGCTTGCGGAACAATTTGCTCTGGCAACGGAACTCCGTTCACGAAAGGCCTGATCGGTCTTTCTGGCGGCAATTGATTGATCAGCGGTCTATCCGGCGCTGGAGGTTTTTCGAATGGATAAGGATGATCCGGAGGCGGGGGAGGATTCATTCCAGGGGTGTCGAAGTCAGGCGGCAACGGTGGAACGTCGGATATTCTTGGCGGTCCCCTGTTATTAATCCTGCAAAAGAACGATTAGACATTGGGAAACGGACAATGGACGCTGTCGGTCGCATGCAATGCCCACATCACTGTACCTAGTGGCTTGAATCGGCCTCAGAGGTCTCACCGTGTTGGCAGCCACGTTCACGTTCCCATTCAACAACTTGACAATACCCGTGATGATGTCCTGTATGTCAGGATTTGCTTGTCGATGTCCAGGAGACGCGGTCTGCAGAATGGGCGGCGGGGCGTGCTCGCTATAGATCCTCGGGATCTCTTGGCGAGCTCGTCTTTGTTGATCTATTGCCTGCAAATACTGTGCCTGTTGGTTTGACACTCCAGCCAGCTGATGGGGCTCCGACAAGAGTTTTGGTCTCTGCGGAGCCCCTTGTCCTTCCCCCGACATGGATTCACTGGTCGTCGGTGATATGCTGTTAATTAAAAAAGTTCCTCTCATTTGTCTTCCCGTTAATAACGCCACAGATCAGTGTTAGGTCTCGAACATATATTGGCTAACTTGTTGGCAATAGTTACACGAATGGATAGATGACTTTATTGGTTTGCAAAAAGGATTACGAGTACCGCTTCTTCAACTTGGTTCGCGTCTTTATACGTACGTACGTATAATCCGAATCTTAAGCTTAACCCTTGCACCGAGTGGCTTCTTAATCGGAATACTTTAAGGGATGGAAGTTAAAGATCAACTAGGGCAGATTAGTTAGCTTTGCTAGTGCAGAAATAAATAGGGCAACGTGCTTTGATAGAAATTGTGCTCGGACATTAAAAAAGAACTTGGGTTTTACCGAGGAAAAATTAATTGTAGTCGAAAATAGAGTTAATTCGTCTTCCACGGTTAAACGTTAACTCGCTGTTAAGTTCGCTTAACTCTACTGCAGCGTACCTCTCCCTTTTCGATTTTCTACCCCTAGTCTGTCGTACGCATTTACAGAAACGCGAACGTGCCATTGAAAACAAAAGTAGCGATACTAAAAAGCTGTGCTCGTGAACAAGAAAGCATAACTTTACAACTACACGCTAAGATGTAAAAAACTTTCTCCAACTTACTGGTAATATTCACCGGGCTTAACTTCGATGTTGTTCCCATCGATGTGATCCACGTGCTTCGAAGAAGTTAACTCGTCGATGGATTCCTCGTGCCTGATATTCTTGTTCTCGAATCTCGGGTCATCCTTGTCGTAATTGTTGACGCTCTTCGAGCTTTCCAGTTGGAAAGTTGGAACAGTTCTTTGGAAACTCGGCGATCCGTCGTCGCGATAGACGCTAGACGTTCTTTCCGGCCCCGTGTACGCGCTGGCACTTAGAATGATGTCTTCTTTAGAGGAGCGAGAAGATGTCCGATCGTTTTGGATAGCCGAGGCACCTGCGCGCAATTAACAACCAACGCGTAACAACATAGTCGCCAATAAATCCTGAGCGTTTCGTAATTCACCGTAAATGAAGCAGAGGACAGTAATTACGTTCGAAGGAATTAGAGAACTAACGAGGGCTCTGTTAGTCGCGAATGCTTCGCTCAGCGAGAAGAAAGACATCGATTCAGCGAAGATGAAATAATTTCTCTACGAACGGTACTCTTGACCGATTCCGTGCGGCATTGCTCGCTCGTTTACGTCCACGCGAGTGCCGGAGCTTTCCATTGAAAACGAGTTCCGTCGTTTTCAAAGGCGAAGATCGATAACCAGATGGCGGCGCGTAATTCTACGTTTCCGTAGAACGTTCGATCAATCGGCCATTTACTTAAATCACCTGCGAGCAGCGGCAAAAAACCCGAGGCTGTCGATAGCCATGGAAGGGTCGCGATCGGGGGGTCGCAAAAAAACGGAGAAGATCCACGGGCGATCGGGAAGGAAAACGGTACTCGAACGGTTGACATTCTCGAGGCCTGGTATCGAGTGGTTTGACCAACCGTGGACGTGACGCGTATGAAATTACTACTGCCTCCTTCCTCGTTCCTCGCTCGTCGTCTGGTATTCCGTTTGCTCGTGTCACACCTTCCGTTCGTTTATATAAGAGAGGGGGAAGGGGGGGAGAAAAAAAAAGGTTCATTGACATGGCCGGAGCGAATCGGTTCGCGGTTGGCACGGCTTTTGGCAGGAATCAATTATACGAGAGTATCGACGGATCGCAAGGCTACCGTTTAATACCGAAAAAGATTCTTTAATCTTCGTTCACGGATTACACGGTTTACGACGCGATCAGAAGCGGTTTACGAGGCTGGCCCACCGGAGATCGTGCGCCACGGCGGTTCATTCGACTTTCGAGCTTTTAATGTCGCTTTTACCGGTTGTCGTTGGATCGATGGATCGCTGGATCGCTCGGACGCGTGTGATACGGGCGTTTTACGGTCGCGCGATCGACACTCCGGGCACAAGTTGCAGGCGCATTGAAATTCCGTGGCAGACGGGACAGAAACAATGGGAGATTTCTATGCAACGATTCAACGATGCGCGAAGCAATATAAGTGAAACTACAATTGCCGAGCCGTTTGCTATGGACTATAGGCTATAGACTATGGATGAGGATGGTTCGATAGGAAGGATCTGTGCCCTGGATACGGTGGATATCGCGGCGGGAACATGGAATACTAACCGAGATAATTAATCGTTCGAATGGCGCGACGCGACGCGGGAATTCGTCCGGCTAACGACGCGTCCCGATCTCGTGGAAGGCAGTAGCCCGCGAACGACACGTTTCCCTTTGTCTCATAGAAAGTGTGCATATTATAGTATCGTTTTCCTGCCGACTTTTTCCTTCTTTTTAGACCTTTCACCGTCTTTGACCGACTGTTTCAAGGAATAAGCCTCGGGACAGTTCCTGCTGTTAACGGGATAAAAAGAACAACGATCTAACGGGTCCGGTTCGTTCGTTCGTTCGTTCGTTCGTTCGTTCGTTCGGTCGTTTCGTTAAAGGCCGCATTGGAAATGAAACTAGTCGAATAGTTGTACCATTGGCCAATCAAAATTTAATTGTTTTCGCTCGCTCCGCCGTTCGCCTTTGCGGCGAACCGCAACTTTTGCATAATTTATGATTCCATAGATCGTTGAGTTTATTATGCTACCCCGTTGACGATTAATTATTCATTAGCGAAACCGTAGATGGTTCAGGTAAGAAGCACATCGGTGTCTTCCAAGTTTAACTCCGCCTCGTTCAATTATACGAGAAGGAATTCGAGGGAAATGCTCGCGTCGATAGATAGGCAGCGATTACGAAAGGTATTGGCGCGTAGCTGCATTTTTCAGCGAGACGTTTCGCAGTTGCGCGTCGCTGCCGTTAACCCTTCGGAGACGCGGCAAACTTTGCTGCTTCTTTCGCGTAGCGTTTAATTGCATTCGACGTGCCACACTTTACTATAATTTACTTTACGTCTCCACGGAGGAACCTATTAGTGTACGAGTAATTTTACGCAAAGTTAACAGAGGTACTGAAGACGCGAAATAGTCCAAGTAGCGAATAAATACAAATATAGTATTTTACAGTACAATAGCATTTATTGTTCGGTTCGAGTCTAAAACTGGATTATAGTTAGGTACGTTAATGTAATTCAATTTCGTATGATAGTCTTAAATTAAGAAGAGCCTATCCATGGATGCATTCTCATCCACCGTAGATTTCTTCTCGAGCTCACCGTGCGACTTTAAGAAACATTTATTCTCAATTTTACAAGCATTCATAATTAGAATGCTTATTGTTTCTTTCGTCCGTATTGTATTACTCGTGTACACTAATGGGGCTATCCGTTTAAATAAATAAACAATGACGCCGTGCCATAAATTCAGACGCGTGGAACGGAATTAAGGCCGCGCACCGTGCACAGAAATCGTCTCCGAAGGATTAAGCTACGGTGCGGCAAGCAACGCTTCGGTGTAGCCACTGTAGATTAGGATAGTCCCCCGGAAGGTGGTCGAGTGTCAGTGAGATCGCGAAACTTCTCGGTGAGTAATGTTTTTCGTTTCCTGTGGATCACAACAGCCCGGACGATCTATCGCTAATTGCTCATTAGGAGCCGTACGAAGCGACACGATTTTCAAACAGTTGCCAGTTCTCGCAGTCGCAATTAAGCTAACCGCTGCCTCGTTCTACTCGTCGAGCAATCGGGCCTCTCGATGTTCCCTCGTCGATTCCCGCGGAAACGGCAGAAAAACAGGCCGACCAGCGGAGATGAATCTTGCAGATCAAATCGATCGATCGATCGATCGATCGCCCCGAAAAAGAAGTGTCCTCCCATCGTTCAGCCGATTTTTGCAGGCCGAAATACAGTTAGGCGACGCGTCTCGATAAACGCGCATGCTAATTTAATTGTCTCGCCTCTAGCGAGGAAACCGCGCGGCGCATTGTTGTGCTGGGCTGACAAGTTATTATCGTCGTCGAGATTACGGTTTTAGTTGTAGCTGACATCGCAACGGTCTTACTTCGTTTCCGCGGTACGCGTGTTACACTTGCGACGTCAAAGCTACGAAATAGCGTGAGAATCTAGGTAAATCGCGAAACTCTTCCCGCGACTCACCCCTTTCGCAGTTTACGACGAGAGAGAGAGACTCGTTCAGGCCTTCGGGTACGGCGCTATAAATTTCATATGTCAAGTTGCATTGTATTAGCTCGGCAAAATTCCGCTCCACTTTCTGGGAAGAAGAATAGTAAAAGTTGGGTGCATTTATTTTGATTAAGATAGGCTTGAAGTGGAAGAAAATGAGACGCGTTCTCGAGGCGTTGCATTAAATTGCTGCTACGAAAAGAAAAATACGGTACAAGTCATTCGACAGCAGGGGGAATAATAGACTGTGCTAAGATTGAAAGATAGTAGAAGAAAGTTCGCGAATCTAAAACTCGAAAAAATCGTCTAAGCGAGTACTACGAAACGTTTCTACTCGTCTACAAAATACGAAGACTTTTTAGCCAACCCAATACATAAAGTAGCTATTAAAATGTATTAACTATTAGTAGACGAAGGCACGTGTTCTTTGTATCCGGCAAAAATACAGCAAATGTTACAACGTAAAAAATAGACATTCTTTGCGTTTCTTTTCCATTGATCTTCGTCGTTCTATCGCACTGCGAAAGGGTTAGCTTGTCTAACAGAGCCGACAAATCCCAGTGAAAGATATCTTGATCGGCGATCGAAATCATAGGTATTCGTTCGGTGCAGCGGTTTGTCGCTTTACGAGGCGCTAATTAATTGATCGCGTTGCCGAGATCGCGTGACTGCGGCTGCTTATATTTTATCCGGTAGATTCGATCGGCAAACCAGTCGGAAGGCAAGCGTGTACGCGCGTCGTCAAGACTTTCGTTGCCTATTCGGTTCGCGGCCGCGTATAAATAATAATTACAATCGGAACTCGCATGCTGCGAACGAGTAACGGTGTTGTTGGCGAACACCATAACCTTGCTAACGTGAGAGCATCGGGATATAGGGATCCCGTGAGAATGTAGGTGAATTGCATGGTTGATTCTGTCTGTCGCAACCCGGCGGAATGCAGTCTCTGTTGGTCAAGTTCGAAACTTCAGGTGTCCTGAATCGTTGGCAGGCCCAAGGCTCTCTTGGCTCTCATCTCGCCTCTCGCCTCTCGCCGCTCGAAGTCATTGCCCGAAATAATTAGCCATGCGTTCTCCTCTCCGCTTTACGTGCTCCTCTGCAATCGCCGTACTTTTACTTCGCTAATTAATTCCATCTTTGGTGTTCTTTTTTTTTTTCGCCGCTCTTAACTTCGCGCGTTGAAAAAAATGCGAGAGAAACGTTCGATCGACGTCAGCTCGTTTTCTATATGCTCGGTCCGCGTGATACTTTGCACGTGCGATAAGCTATCGGGGCATTCGCGGGGGGGGATTCTTCATCCGCGGAAGCTGCTCGCTATTTCCTCGGATAAGCATACATATATATACGGTGTCGAAGGAAAACGCATAAGTTGCGAGACCTCGCGTGGAGTTCACGGTAAACACAGTGGAATACGCGCTTCACGAGGTAACGAGGTAACATAGTTCTGTCTTATGTGCAAAACGTGCGTAAAAAATAGTACCGGTTCTCTGGATACCTTCGATTGCCTCGGCAGATACGCGTGTAATGATAATATTTACCAGCGACTAGATTCTGCTAATGGAATCTCGCGAGTCGCGTGTACGCCATTAACGGCGTGTGGCTTTCCCTATTAATTTTCTTCGGTCTTGTTTTTCATTCCGCGTTCCGCACCCTTCCTTTTATCCGCCGCAAACGTTGCGCCTCTCGCCCTGGGGGTGAACAATCGATCGCGTTGCGCCTATTGATTGCTTCGCCTCCGGAAACACCGGAAAGCGGGAACGAAAATCAATAAAGGTGATGCAGTTAGACTGGCCCCCAGGAAATCGCGAGTTTCACTCGGGACGCGCTCGTTCGACGTATGCGTGCATTCCGCCGCGTATATCGTGTACGTATGTACGGCGTACGCTATCATTTGACCCTGTGACGCAATTCTAGCACAACTCCGAGCAAGAAGAAAGAAACGTCGAAGGGGTTTATCCGTGGAAGCGTAGACCGAGCTATGCGCCGTCTCTCGAGGCGGTAACGGCAGAGTTAACGGTACGCCATTCCAGCCCAATATTTATTCTTTTCGCTGGTAAACGCGACATTTGGTACCTCCGCTACAAGATTCGACAGGTGTTCGTTCGTTCGTACGTTCCATCAAAGACACGTGCTTTTCAACGAGGATAGTTTAGCTCGTTTAACCTTTAACCCTGCTGCAATCCTCCGGTCATCTTCCACTCAATCGTGTTTCTATCTTTCTAACGCATTCCCAGGTGTGAATCGAGCGTAACAAAGTTGTCTTCGTTAATATTTCTCGTAAATTGAAGCCTCCATTTCTGCGTCGAAGGTACTTTTGCTTGGAATTGTAAAGATTTTTCACGGAACAAAAGATGCGATTGAATCTTGTAGATCGCGGTTGTTTCCAGGTAGCGTATGGTATAAGAGAAACGCGAAAAATTGAGTTTTTGTTGCGAGATTAGTTAGAAATTCAGTTCTGGGGTCGTTGAGGCAGGAACACACTATTGTCGCGTCATGGGAAATCGCACGACATCGGTTGACAATCGTAGAGCGAAAGAAAGAGATTAGACATTACTAGACAACACAGATTCTTTTTTAATTACTTTCACCCTAGATTACAGATCCATATGCGTAGCGCAAACTTCAATGAGAGTAGCGCCATAATACAGTAAACTTCTGTAATGAATTGCACGAATCTCCTATACAAATTATCAACTCACTTCTCTTACGAATAATCCTACGTTTTGGTATTATTCGTCTTACGACCATTGTCAATTTCTTATACAGAAGATGCGTGAAATTCCTGGTAGAAGTTGATCCTATTACGGTGCTACTCTAATCTATCTGTAGTCTAGGTTGAAACTAATTAAAAGAAAATTTCTGTTCCGTAATAAATTTGCCATCTCTCTTTCTCTCGCTCTACAATCGTCAGCTGAAGTCATGCGATTTCTCGTGACGCGACAATAGTCCCTGGCTTTCGGTGACCCCAATCCACCACTCGAGGGTTAAATCAGTGGCTTTCGATACCCCGCACGATACATACCATTCTCATTTTCTTCGAGTTTCTCGCGTGACGATCGCCACGCGTGACAATACCACGAATATAGCAGCGCAGGTTTTATCGGAGAATCGCGTTAACATTTATCGAAATCGAGTAATCTCTTGGACCCGAGGATTCGCGGTTTATAGAGTTGCTCGACGAGCGTCGGTGGATTTCCCGTGACGAATATTACCAGGAATCTTCTCTAGGACACGAAATCTCGAACGACGAACCAATCGACTTTCCGTTCTAGCAGGCAGGACGCGATTTCGTGACACTTTCACGACCAACGTGGTCGGGCGAAAGTCGAGTGACGAAACTCCGTGCCGGATACGTTGCCTTGCGTCGTTACTGATCCCGCGTTAACGATGACGTTCGGCCTTTCATGCAAATTCCTCTCGTTGCGTAAACCGGAGACTCTCGCGTCGGAGACGAGATTTGGAAAAGGACAATTATAGAAGCTGGACTCGGTGGAATTAGTTAATTATGCGAACGATCGCGGTCGACGACTCCTCAGACCTTGACGATAAAACCACGCCTAGGCTCTCGAAAAGCGTGGAATTTGCATGAGTCGATGAACCGATCGAGGCTCGATTTCTAGCAGCCGTAGCGGGAACTTTTCGATTTCCGCTCGCCTAGCTTTTTCTAACTTTCCGGGCGCTTCACGTTCGATGGTCTCGCGGGTAAAAACTGATGACCGCATCGTTGGTAAACTGTGAAAGCATGGACTCTTTTTAATGGCATCGGCGAGCAGTCGCTATGGTCCGGGATGTGAAAATCTCTAGGTAACAGGTACGTGCCAGAACGCGAATGCGCGTCATGCTTGCAGCTTTCTCCTCTGTCGCTTCTAAAACGCGCCTGTGACGCGACTGCGTTTCGTTTTACGAGCAACACGCGCGAATATAATCCGGCAATTTTCTTAACTTCATTCTTGGCGATTCTATAGAGCTTTGTTAACACTTCTGTACAATTTTTCTACCTACCTAGTGCCACGCAAGCTAATCGTTAACTTTGTACGCGAAATATTCAAGTATTGGGATAGACGCACCAATGAACGAACGATTAAAGAAATCGTCGACTCTTTGAGTCGAATTTCAACGATTAAGGATGATTCAAACCCTATTCTTTAATCCGAAAGAAACTTAAGAGAAACTTAAGGAAATATCATTGATCTCATCAATGAACGAACATTGTTAACCAATCAATACCAGTGGATAAACTCTCTCAACTGATGAGCGAACAATACGTATTTTTGCGTAGATAAACTTTTTTCACGTTCCTTTTAATAACTCGCTTTACTCGTTCTTGAATTTAACGTTCGTTCATCGCGTTCATTTACCGCGGCATATCTATCCTATATCTAATTTATTACTTATTGCCCGTACCTCTCAATAATTCAACATTACTAGAGGTGGAATATCTTTTCGCTGAATCAACGCCGCGCGATTTATGGCGCCCGTGTGACTCCGTGATTGTATGGCAAGGGGTTGATATACAGCGCTGAATGGAAAACCGATGGACTGTCTGTACGCGCAAGCAGTTAATTATCTCCAGGGCTTTACTCCACTTTTAAATATTTATAGAGAGGTGAACCCTCGACGGGTCGTCGAACCTCTCCGCGTTTTACTTTTTCTTCCATATTCACCCGACTCTAGTCGCGGAATTCTCATAAGCGAATCGTTTACTCGCGTTCGAATTCCGTTTATACAGAGGTGTACAGAAGAGTTACGCGGATCCGGATGCGTACCTACTTGCCCGTCTTGCATTGTAGCGGCAATAAATCATCGCTTATTATCAGTTCCCACTGTAATTACGAGGAATCAATTGCTCGATCTTTGTAATTATGCCGGGGCGCGCTGCGTTGCCATCGACTGACGGGTAGGTGTATAAACGTTCCATGGAATGTACAAGATGCCGAAATTGCCGTAATATTTCGCGACATGATCATTAATGGCGGGGCCAAGATGAAAACTCCGAAGACAGTGTATCGCTTTTTATCTTCTTAATCTTGCCGCCGGGACGTCATAAGATTTTCGACAGAGGTCAAGATACCGGTTTAAAACTCGACCGCACGTGGCTGTTTCAGAGGCCCATCAAACAGGTTCACGCATTAATTCGTTGAATATTTGCATCGTCTTATGGCCGGCGACAATTGTCCTGTCGCTGAAATCTATGCAACCGCACGCACGGCTTCTTCCCGCGAATAATGTTATCTCTGGCGATTGTTCGGCGCCACGAGGACCGGAGAGTTTCCCTTTGAGTCTCCGGAATACTTTGAAAACGACCAGCAAACATTACCACGGCTCCGCAAATTATTCTACTATTCTATACATCGTGGACTTTGAGCTTCTTTAACGCTAGATTTACAGACACCGATAGTATACCTTCGCAAGGGCTCCCTGAAAAATAGGTACATCGGATATGAATACTCGAACTTAGAAAGTTGCGGAGGGGAGGAATGAATAACGATACGTATTCGTATCGTTGCATTAATCAAAGTCAACGCGGATCGCTGAAAAAACAATATTTATGATCGCACCGCGGATCTTTACGCAAGTTTGTTTCTTTGTAAACGGTAACAAAGATAGGAATGCTAAATAGGGGCTAGTTTCACCCTTTAAATATTACAAAATCTTCATCAATTTTATACGTTTTATACATTCTCGTGCATCCTGTTTCCCGTATACTTTCCTTTATAAATGCATAAAGATCCGTGGTCTACTTGTGATGTCTTCAATTTTAAGGATTAAATTCGAACGCCGTCGAATTGACGAGTTCCGTAAATCTAGCTTCAAAGTAGTCGAGGTGCAAACGATTGCTCTTAACGAAACAGTACCAAACTGGATCCTTTCGACTGGAATAGTCTTTCTATCGTTAAACGTCAGCGAAACGTACGAAGCTGGTTAGGAAGCCGCCGGTCGCTTGCAAAGCAGAGCCTCGAATTATCTCCTTCGTGCCTCTGCCAAATTGCCGTTTAAACCCTAAATTATGCTTCGCGTGAAGCTCAATCCCCCGGACTAATTAGGGATACGCGGACGAAATTTGAATCGATGTCAGCAGCCTCTCTCTCTTTCTCTCCTCCCGCGTCCTAAATTCTTCCGCCTTCGGCTTCGAGCAGGTATAGGAAGCCGCTAGAGCAGGATCTATCCACTTACCTAGTAAAATTTGGAGCGCCAAGGTCACCAGGACCTTGGACCTCGCGCGCCCTACCATGGTGGTCGGTGCGGGTGTTGCGGAGAAACGGTGCGCCGCGGTTGCTGGTCCTGATCAAGGTCAGGTTAGCGTCAAGGACTCTTCGAAGGACCTCTTCAGGAATGCTCGCGGCTGGACCAGTCTTTATCGTTGCAAAACGTGCCACGATACCAGCCGATCGCCGCCATTTTGGATTGCCAGCCTATGCCGAGTAAAAACGACGAGCATCGTGGAAACTTGAATGCCCCCGTCTCACCATTCTTTCCTTTCCTCGTCTTATCCTTCCACCGTTGCCTTTTTTCTTCTCTTTTATTCGGTCTCGCACTCTCGCGCACGCCGGTTGACCTACTTGGCCGCGGATAGGTCCGGTGTACGCGTCAGCTTTTCGGTCCGGCTATACGTCTCGCCGGCTGTGCCTCTGCTTCGTCACCTTATTTTCACTGCTTTTTACACCTCTTCTTCGAGGTTTTCTTTTCCAGCTTTCTCGCCGCCTTTTACCTGTACGGTGTCGCGCCTGGGGTTTCACCGTGCCTCGCGATGCGGGCCGATGTGGTACGCAGATACACGGTGTCCTTGTTAGCCTTAGCCGCGCGGCTAAGTTTCACTCGAACTCGGATTTTAGAAACGTTCGTCGACGTTCGCGAGACTACTAGCATCCACGTTTCACTGGCCGAAGCTACTTCAGGTATTCGATCTTCGTAGCGTGAATTTTCTCTCGCATCCCGAATCCTACTTTCCTCTTCCCCCCCAAATTTCCCCTCGCGAAGTCGTCTCTGCGTAGTTTCGATCACCTCTCACCCCGTATCACAGAACTGCACTGATTTCTCGCGCACCATCGATATCCAGCCGCGCAAATTCGTTTCCGCGGACTTCGCGCAGAAGTAACACCGGCTGACGGAATTATCCGACTTCTCGATCGCTCGATCGCCGATCTAAAGCATCGTTCGCGAAGGATCCGCGCTACGGTAGCCCCCTGTTCGTTCGATTAATCCCGAGGGAACTCGGAGCATAGATTCGAGCGGGGAGAATGAAATTCTTCGTGGCTCGATCGAGTTTCGTTCGAGGTTCTCTCTTCACGGTCGTTCACACGGGACTGGCTTACGGTGAGGCCGGTCATACACGGTTTCTCCCACTTTAACTATGCCATGCCACACCGTGGTGCACTATACTACTCTCTTCTGGAGTGTATACGTCACGTCTTCGTGGCTCGTTTCCACCATGCTGGTCTCCGCCGTCCACTCTACTCCTACTGCTTTCTTCCCTCTCCCCCTCCACTTTAAATTTCTCTCTTCAACCCGTTTCTTCCGTCTTGCTCGCCACCTTGCTCTCCTCCTCTTCTTCCTTCTTCTTTCTCTTTCTTGTCCATTTTACCGGCTACCTTTACCTCGACCTACCTTTCGATCGTTTCGGGACACCCGAGACATCATCCCGTGTATCTTCGAGTTTCGCCTCGCCTCTTTCTCTTCCTTGTCTGCAGTTTCTTCGGCCAAGCGTGTCTACCTGTGCGCCGGCCACGAAGTCGCTCGTAGAGCGGCCGTTTTCCACCTGCGTCGCGTTTTTCTTTTCTCTCTCTCTCTCTTTCTCTCTCTCTCTCTCGATTTTATCATTGCGAAAGGGAAACGCCGGAGCCGGAAAAATCGGGCGACCGATTTTCTTTGCACGCGGGTACGCGGTTGCGCAAGCTTGTTTCTGGATATAGCCGGCGGTCGGAATTGTGCAAATCGTACGCACGTGCGGGTAACGGGATTTCGTAGGCAGAATGCAAATACGTGGAATTAATCGATCACCAGTGGCAGTTGTTTATTTCACGTGGAGCTACTTTTCCAGTCGTTTTCTGGGCCAACAGGTTAGTCCGCGTCAACGTGATCGAGAAACGAATGTTTCTTCTAAGATAAATGGCTGCAGTCGGGTAAGAAGAATGAGGCAGGTCAAGGTACTTTTAAAGATTTTTAGGACCTATATTTCTATCGTTTGCATTCCGTCGGAGACTTTACGGCGGCACGCGTAATTTTCCTCGCAGATTAAATTCTAAATTAAACGCTACTTTGAGTTTTCGTAAGGCTCGCTGCGAAGACGCGGTGAAATCAATGGTTGGAGTTTATTTACTTATTGGCACGGCAAAAATACCCAATTTCATACCAACTTAATAGACGCGAACGGTAAAAGTTATAGGACGAAATGTACAAATAGCAGTAGAAGATAAAGTTGGTTTACAATAGGTGTATAATACGCGGAGACAGAGACTTGGAGTAAAGGATTAACCCTTTGAGTGTTAAGCTTTTCAGATCTGAAGGCTGTCTATAGACAGCATCTGGTTAGCGATAATTAATAACATCTTGTTCATTGTCATAGCTGCAATAATTAAAAGAACACGTTAAGTAGTCGTGTCCATTTTAAACCCTGATAATTTCTACGCTTGTCAAGAGTGTATCCTGAAGTCTAAATAGATTAGCTAGACGCGTACACGCGTCCGTAGCACTGAAAGGGTTAACAACCGCGAAATTCATTACGACGCGTTGGCAATTGGAAAAGTCGAGTGGAAATTCCACGCGGGATTATGATAAGATACGCTTATACTTAAAGAAATAATCACGGCTCTCCTGCGGAATGTTTTTGCAAATTCATAGCACATGAACGAGAGATTTGCCGTCTCACTGAAGTTCAACAGGTGTGAAGTTCACGGAGAAGGAACGTCCGGATGGTTGTTGCAGAGGCAAAGTAATGCCCTCGCGTTGCTATACAGTTGCGACCCTTCGTTTCCTTCGTCTTCCTCCTCGCTATGGTGAAACCAGGCTGGAATGCGCGGCTCTGCCTCCTCGATCAGTCGAGCAACATTGATCTTCCAGGCGACTGCCGCCGCCTCTCTCAAATTGCATCGCAATCTTCAATTTTATTCGCCAGCGCGCGTTTCGCGTTCCAGCCGAATAAAACAAAAAACTCGCACCGCGACGAATCCCCGCAAATTTGTATCCAAATATCGGAATGCCGAAGCGTGTGCTTCCTTTTCCTTTTTCTTTTTTTTTTCTGCCCCGAATGGACGCTTCTTTTTTAAGGTTTCGTTTAGAATTCACGGGGAGCCGTGGTCGAGCGAGGGAAACTCTATTTACCCATTGACCTCACGTAACACCGGCGCACCTTTTCCTATCCTCAGACTTCGTGAAACTCGGCGGGTTTGCCTGCGTCGTCGCAGCACACCGGCAAAGCGCGTACGGGGAATTAAAATTGCGCTCCTTTTGTAACGGGCTAGCCTGCGTTGGGCAAGTATCCATGAACGTACTCGGTCAGTAACTCATCCTCATCCGGGATAGAATAATAAAATAAAGATCCTTTCATCGTTCTTATCGGTTCGAAGAACCGCGCGCATTTTATATCGTCGTGATACTTTGTCGATCCTTTAATATTTAACGTCACGCTCGAAATATGTTTTACCCGATTCTCGCGGGTGCTCTCGATTCTACAACCCCGTGAAACCTAATGTGATTCCCATTAGCGGCGGACCACTTGAAACAACACGGCGGACGCATTTTTGCGCGAAACCGAAGAAGTCCCGTAAGAATCGTGCGTATGGTGGCAGGTGGCGAATCTTCGCGCGTGTGTCACCTCGAAAATAATGGAATCTGATCTGCCACTGATCAGGTAGCTTGCTTAACAGTTAGATACTGGAAAGACAGGTTTCTTCGGTCGATAATCAGACTACCAGCATTCTACGGTCGGTACGCCGAACGTTTCGACCCGCTTTTCAGCCCATTCCGGTCTTTATTGATCACGCGAAGGGGTTAATTACAATACCTGTGCATTCTACGGGCTCCTCACCGCGCGTTCTCACGGCCACGTTTCAAACTTCGCCGATATTCCACTCGTTCCCACGGGGCAGTTTCCAAAAGCACCTCCGATTCTTATAAAAATTTCCCCGCTTTCGCGACGAGAGGGGAAAGAAAAGGAACGCGTGGAAACGCGAAGGCGTCGTAGGAATCGGATGGCAGCCGGATGAGCGCTAATACGCTCGTTTCATCGGTGTTTTTCTATGCGGCACGGGGCCAGGATACGGCCCCGTTCAATTCTCTATTTTCATTCCAAGGCGGGCCGAACAATGGGGGATCTAAATTGGGCAAAAACCAGTCTGCCGTCTAGTTTGGCGAGGCTGAAAGGATTGCGGTGCAGCCGGGAAGAAGCGCGTCGGCAGCCAGGGGTCTCGCAATTCGCAATAAGGCCCCGTCTGCGGAGGAGCCGAGTGGGCAAAATCGATCGGGCTGCCCCCGACGCGACGCGACGCTGCTTCCTTTTTCCGCGGGCTCACCGATGCCCACAACTCTGGGTGAAAGTGGTAATTAACGACGCGCACCCATGGAATGTCCCATTCCTCGTTCCGGGGACCCTGTCGCGAGTGGTTCATCGTACTCCCGACCGGTTATGACACCGTCGCTCGCCTTTTTATTTATTCACCGCCTCTTCTCTTTATCGTGCAACTTTTCGAAACGATTCTACGAGTTCTCATTCCTTTCCCATCTCTCCGTGCCTTTGCAAGCTTGCCACGGATTCGCTTGGACGCGCCGCGTCCGAACGCGTTTCGATGCGGGGAGCATCGCGATTTCGCCGAGAACCGTGGATCGTTTGCGATCCGTGAGACGCGAAGGTTTAGAGTTTTCGAGGAATTATCGCCGCACGATCGATAGTCGAAGCACGTGCATCGATTAGACGCGTTGGACCACGTTGCTTTAACCCTTTCGCTGCTATCAGCGCCTATAGGTGCTGGAGAAATTCACGCGTAGCGTATTACTCGCATCTTTTGCCGATTAATTCGATTATGAAAAACCCTATTGGCATCTTGAAATGCCTACAATTCTTTGCATACGGCTCTATGCGACATCGTATACATTACTACGACTTGAATCTCAATCTCCCGTGATAAATTGGAACGCTGTTGCAGACAAAATCTAAGACAAAGTTCGGTTGCATAGAAGCCTCCAAAACAGATTCGTATACCAATTTCGAAGTTAAAGAAGGATCTCAAGGTTCGTACCTCATCCTGACGTCGTCCCTGATGGATTAATATAACTCGTTTCGATGTTTTAACCACCCGTTCGCATACCGTTCGATTGAAACACGCCGCAGCGAATGAGTTAAAGCTCCGATGCGTGTTTTAACGATCGCGATCGCGTTCCACGCGTGCGTCTCCTTCGCATCCCTCCGGGAACGCTGTGCCCCTAAGGATAATCGCGTCTGAATGCGCTAAACGGTTCATCCGAGTGGTTTATTGCACAGATTGCCCGAGCATGATAGACCGTCCAAAAGGTCGGGATTATTTTTAGCGGTTCAAGCGATACGAATCGAGAATAACCGGCAGGGTCGATACGCGCGATGTTGCAGCGTGGATGATAAGAAGCCGGAATGCACGTTTCCGTGGCATTCAGGAGTTCCCTCGCGACCGTACAATCGCCTCATTGTGCGCTCTCTCTCTCTCTCTCTCTGTATCTCTTTCTCTCTTTCTCTGTTTGCCTCGAAAATATCGCGTCCCGGTCTCTATAGGGGCTTACCAGGTGTACGCGGTTTCCAGATGGCGGCAACGGAATTTTGGGATCGCGGAGGGCGGCTGCGATTAATCCTTTACAAGTCCGATCGATCCTTTCCTTTGCAACTCGTAAGACCAAAGAATACTTACCGTAGCGGTAATCCAGTGCCTAGGTATTCTCGCAACCACGATCGCATCCCGAGCAAATTAGATTTGATCACTCTTGAACGTCGAGGGAAGTTGGCTGGATTTATTCTTCGTTAAGAGATCGCCTAATGGTTTGGTTTCGCGTTCGAATAGCATTGCAGTGCTTAAATTTAACGCTTCTTCTAGAATCCTACGTTGTTCTGAATTGTTTCACGTTGAACACACTACGTTACTCTTGCAATCGAATGTTCATTCGTGTCAATGCTGCACACGGTTTGATTACGCCACTCGTTTAAACCTTCATTGCTAGGCATCTCTTTGTAGAGGTAGAGGCATCTTTTTCTAGGAATCTCGTAACTATTAACTATTTCTTCTTCTTCGCTTTTCGCACTCGGGCTGTTCCTTCGCCAATGGCTACTTATTCCCGCGAATAAATAGGCAAATAAATGCTTTGTCGGTGCTTGGGGGTCTAACGGAACTCGTACCCTTTGAACACCGTGGCGGTTTCCCTGGCAAAATTTCCCCAGGTCGGTCGGCCGCTTCTAATTTCGGTGTCCGCGGTTAACAGCCGTGTCGTAAACCTCGCCATCTTTTCATCGGACCGTGCTTGCCGCAATAATCGAACGAGGTTCGGTAACTGTAAATAGCGATAATCTATTCGACAGCGGCGTTTGCCAAAGCGTCCCGAGGAAAAATGCTTTTTACCTACATTTCCCCAATTAGTCACGCGAAATGAACGGAACCCGATTGAAAGCGGTCATTAGAACGATGAGCAGCAGGCAGGCATTGATTCAGCGCCACGGTATGATGCAGACGGTGCGTAGGAACGATGCCGATCCGCGTTCGCAGAAAACGCACGTACGCTACCACCTTTCCTCGCGGTCGGAGATAAGTTGGCGTAAACCGCGCGAATAGCCAGTGACGCGCATGAAAATACTCATAATCGTTACACTGTTGCACACCGCATGGCGTTAGTCACACACGCAGATGCGCGAAATGATTTTCTTTCTCTCCCTCCTCGTGTCGCGCGACCAGTGACGTCTCGTTTGATCGCGGCGCCGAACATCTCTTAATTAGAAAAAAGTCGCGTCCGTCTGGAGAGCGCGTGCAACAGGCATCGAGCGTCTAAATGGGCCGTGTTACATCCGTCCGCGACGGATACACCGAAGCCTATACGAGCGGAGCAGCAGGGCGCGCGGATGGAAACCCGACCAAACGAACAAAACGTGACCGCGAAAAACAACGAACAAGCGTTCACGCTACTACCATTTCAACCGGATCGTTTAAACCTCGATGCAGATGAGCGAATTCTTTGCCGCGCCATCGTTCGCGTCTGCCTTCGCTCTTTCAAGTTGGAAAAATAAGGGAAAATATGACACGGTCGTACGTCGAAAACCCGATCGTTTGCATCGATGCGCAATTCCATCGAGGCAACGCGCGGCACGTGGTAACGACGTATGCGACGCGAATTTTTTCAGTCGAAATGACACGTAGCGCGAAATAGTGCAGCATGCTGCACATTAATTCGTCGATGCGACACCTTTTGACGAGATTCAGCTGAAAAAGGAGGAACCAGTCGACGCGGTGCACGCTATTAGGCGTACCAACGAGTACTTTGCTGCTTTTGTATCAAGTTCAACGTACAGTTTGAAGGTAGAAAAAGGAAATCGATGAGTTTACTTTGTAGTGCGTTTACTTTAAGGCAAGATCGCGTTACGAATAGATCTTCGGCTTGACGATAAAAGTGTATTACTCGTTGCTTAGCGAAGCCTCGCTGGAATTACTCTTTCGGATTTAACGCGAGCAACCGGAATGCGCAGCAACGGGTAGCTTCGAAAACTTCTCGCCCGTGCGGACAAGCGAGAATTCGACGCACGTATTCCACTCGTGGCATTGTCCATAGACGCGGCGCGGTGGCGTGGTCCGGAAATTCGAGCAGAGAAAAAAGAGGCGCTTAGAAAAGCGAGGGAAGGGCTCGGCGGGTCGGTTCACCCTACGAAGGGCTCCGGGAATAATGGTCCGTCCCTGGACTGGAGAGTCTCCCGGCCCATTCCATTCGAGAGCCATCGTCTCTCGCGTACATCGCTCGCCGGAGGAAGCATTCCATTCATGTTTCGGGACGCGCAACGGACGCTGATCGGAGGACGAGAGAGACAGGGATAACCGGGACTCCTCGCCAGGGATAGCATTGAGCATCGGCTGGCGCCACCGTCAGGAACAACGACCTGCCGATATGCGTTCGCAAATGACAATCGGCGGCAAGTTAACGTGAGAACCGCCAACCACGTGGGGCCATCGCGAATTTCTCGTTCGTCCAGGCGGACCTGGCTGGGCTACGGAGAACACCTTCGGCGAAGGAGCCTTCATCCAGGGTGCGTTTTCTTTAATTAATTGGCGAGAGTGTATCGGCGAAGTGACAGTGTTTCTTCGGGCGGAAATTGCGGAAGGCGCTTTAAAGGTTGCTTCTTCGGTGCGGTTGGTGGAGATAGTATCACCTTTGCCTGCGAGAAACTCGACGCAGGAGTTTTCTACGAAGGATTCAGGATTTCGCGGTGGTTGCGGGCGGCTATTTGATTTTGCGAATCCTCGGGGTTCGAGCCTCTCTTTTTCGCTCGCTCGCCCTCTCGTTCTCCCTCTGCCTTCTCGCTTTCTCTCGCCGGTGTCCCATCGTCGATGTCCGTTCCTCTTTTGCCGCAACTCCGAAGCGAGGGAAGCACGGTCGAAACAAACCGAAAGCATTGTGGGAAATCTTTACGACTCCCGAGTGTCGGAGTAACGGGAAGTACACCCCCTAACGACAGGGTCAGCCGACCAGCGACGATGGATTCTCTGCGTTCAAACCCTATCGTAAATCCCCAGAGCGCGCGGCAAAGGTGTCAACATAAATTCCATTGAATCGCTCGATGAATCAGCCGTAGTATTCCGAATAGTAGCGGCGAGCATGAATCACAAAACAGTTTTCCCTTAAACTCAGGCATTACGCGCGAAGCGTAATCCGTTTCCGCGAACGAGTCCGGCGACTCGTATAAGTCATCGCGATGCACAGGGGCGATATAAAGTGGCGGGACGAGGTGATGGGTGTCAGTGGTTAATCGGAGGGTTGGTGGACGCGCGTCGGTGGTAGCCAGGGCAGGATGGCGCGGCTCGCGGCGAGTCGACGCGACGCTCGGCGTCGCCGCCGCGCTTGTCCCTCGCAAACACTCTACTGTATAGCCTCCCTCTCTTCTTGTGCATACGGATAAGCCGATCGTGGCGGCAGGAGCGCGTTGGAAGGGCTATATAGTGGCAGCTGTCGGTAGCGGTCGATGCGGACGGGGCTCGATTGAGGTCCCCTCGAGTTTCGAGTCGGAGTCGGAGTCGGAGTCGGCGAGAGCCGGGCCTATTTCCTCGAGGGCTCGGCAACGACTGACTCTCCGTCTGCTGGCCGTATGCGTGTTCGTCGGTCGTGTCAGTACTTTTCAGGTCGGTCCACAGTGCAGTCGGCTTACCATCGAGTTTCGAGTGTGCCACGGCCGCCGCTCCGACTGCACGACGATTCGACGAGTCGCCGTTGGGTTACGCTCGCGAGTGGTCGACCGTGCTCCTCCTCGTGCAACCGGAGTGTCTCCGTCCTCCTTGCATCCTGCCTCCTGCCGCCTTCCTCCGTTCCTCGTCTTTCTCCTCGTCGTCGTATCTCTCGGGTTTCGCTGTGCCAACCAGAACTCGTCCGCGTTCTCGCGTACTCGCGTACTCGCGTCTCCTGAGAGGCACGCGAAAGAGGGAGAGAGTACAGAGCGGCATTCGTTAATACCCGCTTCCGGCACGTGGAACCGTACCGCACTCTGTTTTCCTTCGCGGCGCATCGCTGCCATCGCTCCGAGCTTCTCTCGTGGGAGGTCAGCACCTAGCCGGTGGGTAAGTGAAGAAACGCTCTCACCGGAGAGCACAACAGTACACCTTTCGGGATAAACCTTCGCGGCAAGGACACACATAACCTTTCCAAGGACTACGCTCGCCGCCGCGAATCCGATGCAATTACGCACTTTTCCGTTACGCGCCCGACGCCGCTCACCGGATCCACCGACAGACGCGACACTTGTTGCTCGTTTTTCTTCCCCGCGATCCGGAGACTAAAAAAAAAGAAAAGGAAAGCCAGACGCTGGTCACACGCAGGATTTTCGTGCGCTCGCGACGTCTTCGTTCCGCTCCGACACGATAAGGGTGACTGCTGGTCAGCCTGCTAGCTTTCATCGATCCGTTCTCGTTCCCGATACCGTTCGCCGCTTCTTTCGCTTTCCCTTGGATTTTTCATCGTGAGAACGCTCCGGCTTCGTCACGGTAGCGTATCTGTGAGAAACGTGAGAACGTGGAATGTCGCGACACGCGAAGATAAGACAAGAGTCAACCACTTACCGGCGGGGGTGGTCCCCCCTGCACTTCTCTTGTTTACGAACCGCGTGCATACGAAACGTCGTCGTAGCCTACCGCCACGTGCTTGTCGCGTATGCTTTGCAAGTTTCTCGAATTCGAACGCCACCGATATAGTGTTTCGTCGCAGAATTCTTGATACCCGCATGCTCGAAGTAACTCGGAAACGTACCGGGAAACTCTCTACTTGGTCCGCTTAATTTTGTAAGGGTTTCGGAGTTCGTAGATTCCGCGTGCAGCGTGAAATATTCGAAACGGCCGTGCGAGAGACGCAATACGCGCAGCGGCTAGTCGATTAGTCATCGCAAAAAAGATTAATCAATAAGCCCGGTTGCATCGGGTGAGATTCCACGCGTTGAATAATCGTCGCTCGCATTTCCGCGAACGATTCGGGATCCCCGTGCTCGTTCATCTCGGCTCGAATCGTAAATTCTAGATCGATAGAGTGGCGCTACGCGAGACGCGTACTTGGCGCACATGCTTGAAAGCGTTCGGTTTATTGGTCGGCTTAGAAATGGTAATGAATGGGAAGAAGGAAGGCTGGCGAGAAGCGTTGGTCGTGTGAAAGACCCGACCAGATAGTAGTGTCAACCCCATGAATAATCTGAAATCCACTGGCGCCTTCGTGTTTACTTTATTCGTCTACGCTTCGTTTCCTGCCTCGCTGTAACTCCGCGCTATCTTTGTCTAATATCTATATTACTTCCGGGCCTGCATCTCATTTCTAATTCATCGATTATTCAAACAATCGCAGGTATTTCTCGGCCAATCGTGCGACTAACGTTTGTCGTAAATAGTTCAGAAGTATCCAAGAACCCGGTGGATGCCGCGGGAATTTTAGTTACGATGATAATTAGGTTACGGATCTTTATGTAAATTCGCGCTTTCCTAGACGGAAGCGAAGGAATACGGTCAGGCGCGTTTTACTTTAACCCTTTCGATGAGAAACGGTTTTAGGATGCCCGAATCGCTCTGAAATTCGATCGACTATACAATCGTAGATTTCCTATTCGTATTTTTATATCTTACGTCATAAATTGAAAAGCTGTAGACAATATTGTTAGCGATGCAGTTTTCTTGAAAGTGGTACAAGTCCACCTCGTCGCGCCCCGAGATATTTGAGAGTTTAAAAGAAGACCCTCGTGTCCACCTAAACCTAGCCTTAGCTGATTCTTTTCAAAATTGGATTTGCAGCGCTTTAAAAAAAATGGCTCAAATATAAGTGAAATTAAATTTCGCGTATCGACTTCCGATTTATACGATCGCCGCTGTACGTCTTTTTATATCGTAGCGCGTATTGTGGTATCGCCATTTTTGGTGTCCCCGCTTAATCGACATTTCTAACTTGGTATTTATTCAACGTCTCGTACCGATTGTTTGCAATGTTGGGCAACACGAATTGCTTACCGTACGGAAGATCAGCCGCACGTGTCCGGGTCTATATCGCTGAAAGGATTAAATATCGCGCACGCATTTGCATATCATTCCTATGCGGCGCATCTTCGGCGCGTTTAAATTTCCCCATAGACGCGCAAACATCCGCAGTCTAATAATAATAGCCGATTGATAAGTTGCGGTCTGGTTTACTAGAGCACTGCGACTCCATTCATTCAACTAACCGGCGGTTCTTCTTCTAATTTAACGACCGGCTTTAAAAGCTACTTTAGATTTACGAACAAGCGTCTTTATCGCCTCGTGCCACATAGTGGATAAACATAGTTCAACGTGTGTAACATAGTTGAAGATAGGAAAACGGAAGGCGGTTGAGCAATCGGATGTACCAATTTCGAAAATCGCTCCGATTTACCAACAAAATTTCCCTTACCGCCTCGCGTAACAACGCCGGGCTCTCGGATCCTCCGGTCGCGAGATAATAGAAAGTTTAATATACGTGTCTCTGCTCGGTATTTACTTTCCTACATTCTTTGCATTTCATTCGGCCGTAAACCGTTTCGTTCCTTATCTTCTATCGAGTCGGATGAAGCTTTCCCATGTTATCGGCATCGCGTTCCCTCGCTGCCCGTGCCTCACCACCACCGTGCTCCAGTTTTTCCTTTTTTAATTCTCAGAAAAGTTGCTCGAACCGTTTGCATTGCTTTGTCTGTCCCCGGCTTCGTGACACCGAGAAACAGAGAGAGAGAGAGAGAGAGGGTTTCTCCAAAGAATCCGCCTCTTTTCGTTGGAAAATATTCTCTGGCCGAAATGATGCATTGGAAACACGTGGACGGTCCGCGTAGGTGGTCTCCGCGTAGGATACTGTTACACGGAAATTTATCACTTTTTTCTCTGCGCACAGCGTTGCTTTTTAACCCTAAAAAGATCGAGGCTTCGAGACAGAGGGGCAAGAGCTCGTTCGATAGACAACGGAACGCTTGTACACGAATCGTTAAAATGCGGATTTTTACGCATTTATGGGGAATCTGATCTTTCGACCGCGAAAGTATGTAGCGCCAAATGTGTATCAATATCCACGAAAGGCGTACATATACGCCCAGTAGATTTTGTATAGTATAGCATTCGTTAATCTCCCAATTTAGTATCGCGAAGCAATATTTAAAGATTCGCTTTAACAGTGATGGAACATATTTTGTTGCTTTAAACTTCAAATTAATTTATTCGCCCGTAACTTATGGACATTTTTTATTGTACCAATGCTCCACGTTAACCATCGCATCGCAGTCAAAGGGTTAAACGTGCAAAAAGTTGCAGAATACACGTAGGGTACAAAAATATGCGAAATATTTACAGTAAAGTACAACGTATTATACCTTGGGAGTGAAGCAATCATCCGCTCAAAATCCGTTTCTTTAATTTGGTTAATAAAAGTAGGAAATTGCATAGAGAATAGCAGACTATCGCATAATTTTTTAGGCATCCGCGATACCAAGTGACCTCTTTTTAAACATTATACCATTACTTCGTGCCTCGAAGTGGGCTTGGCGAACCTCCCCTTAATCTTCCTGGGGTTGACCCTTCGTTTTGGCCGCGAAAGGGAACGATAGAGGGGGATCGGTGATACAGTGACTGAAAAAAGTATTCGTACACCGTTAACCTGTAATTTCTATTAGCTATATTTGTTTCAGCGTAACCACGAATTAAAACCTTGATGCATCTCGAGTATACCTTGATCGGAATCTAGATTCTCGTAGATCGTTACGGTGTATAAGCAGGTCCTAACCCGGGCAGGCGTTGCTCTGGAAACGATATCTCCGATAGAAGCTAAGAATTCGTGGCGCGTGAATAATTTTGTTCGATCTCCGTAAAGTTGATAGAAGCGTACGTTTTAGAAAGCCGCGGATGTTTCGCTTCGCGATCGTTAGAAATGATGTAACGCTCCTCTGTTCCCGTTCCCTTTTCTTCACGGACTTATCACAAAAGGAAGTAGATAAAAGAATTTAATCGTAAAGCTCGAATGAAGTCGGCTGCGAGGCTTCCTCCGCCAAGATGACGTTTCGTCCGTATTTATAGCCGTGTTGACAACTTTTCCGGCGCATCGTCGACGAAAAGAGAAATGCCTCTCTATCTACGTGAATAAATTAATCTTTCATTCAGCGAACGGTTGGCCGCGATAAAGCGGCGGGAAAGTTCTTTTCCTATAGAACGGTTAGGCGATAGATAAGTATGATATTATAAATTTCGTGGCGATAAGAGCGTGTGCTCTGCGCTACGCCCTGCTAGATCTATGTAAATATTACGAAACATCAAATACCGTACTATGTTGCCTTTTCGTGGCCCTTAGCATTCGAATTTTCTGACTTTATCACGCGTGCCACTGGAAGTAGGTCTTCGTATCGCTCCACGCAACCCGGTGTATTATCTTTCACGCCTCCTTCATTCAACCTTATTGTCAGCGTGACATTTAACAACCGTGTCTACGCCAACCAACAACGTAATTGTTTCCCAATCTGTGAAAAGTAGTATCTCCTTAAAAAGTTTTCCGTCACGTCTGCTCGCTTTATCTGCGGCAACATTGTCCCTGGAAGGCTTCGCCGCGCGTTTCGACGGTGAAACGGAAGTTTTGACCGCGCCTGTACTCGGAGGAGCTGGTGGCGATAATTTGGCGGAAGTGCGAACGAGTGAACGGTAGCCTTCGACGGAAGAGTTTTCCCCGTTGCTCGTGGGCCAGGTAACATAATTTTCGGCCGTTCGACGGTCACTACTGGCCCATAGAAGACAAAAGGGCAAAGACCTTGGGCCGTAGAACGGCGGGGCCCTTGGTACGTTTACAAGATGTTCTGGAAAGCCGGCGATGAAGGCAGGGCTATTATACGAACACAGGTGTCTGTGCAGATGTCGCGTAGCAGACGGCGCAACACGATCGCGTACGGTACACGGACATTTTAATGAAACTCCGACCAGCCACCAATATTTGCCGTTCAGGGTGCCACAAGTGTCTTCTCTACAAGTATATCAGTATTATGTCCCCTTGCAGTCAATTATAGTTTCACGCTGCACGTTATCGACTCTACGTCTCAATTCGGTGCCAATATTTACGTATCGATAATAATAATCGCCGTAGTTGAATCGAATTCGTCGGAACGAACGCGTCGCGCGTTCATTTGCAGGTGTAAATTCCGAAGATCCTCCTCTCAGAGGAAAACATCCAGCGAGGCGCGATACTCGTCGACGTTTTCTTTTAGTCTAGCGGAAGGGCTAGCAGCAGTGGTTTATTCTTCGTTCCAGGTAGAAGTCGAAATGTTGTGATGGCCGGAACATCGCGGCGTCCGAGCTCAGAGCTCGGACCTGATCTGTCGTCGCCGACGCCACCGAAAAAGTCGAAATTCTCCGAGGCCTCGATCGAGGGCACGTCCGAGAAGGAGCATGACTTAAGCACCGAGGAATTGGAGAGCGTGGAAAAGTTGGCGAGCTCCGTGGCGGCTTCCCTCTCGGGCAACACCATAGAGTTAATATCGGGGGATGCGTCGGAACCGAATCCGTTCGAGATCAGCGAAGAGTCTCTGGACAGCACGAAGCAGCTGATCCAGACCAGCTTGGAAGGACCGGCGAACGTGACCGCTGGCTGTTCGAAAGACGGCCACTTCGGAAGCTTCGAAACGATCGTACAAATGAAGTACAGTGGCCAGGAGGGACACTCGGGGAGCTCCAGCAAGAGATCAGAGTCGGACAGCGACGTGCAAATCCAGACATCGTTGCTCGGCGAGGACGCTCTGTATCAGGAATTGTCTTTGATCGGAAACGGCGCTTATGGCACCGTATACAAGGCCAAGGATTTGAATACGGGCCAAGTGGTGGCCCTGAAGAAAGTTAGGGTCCCTCTGACGGAAGACGGCCTGCCTACGTCCACGTTAAGGGAGATCGCCACGCTAAAGCAACTCGAAAGATTCGAGCATCCGCACATCGTAAGTTGCATGGTGTGCTTGTGTGTTGCGTGCGTGTGCGCTGCGCGGTGCAATTTCCGTTTACGCTCGCTTGTCGCGTCGCATTCTCCGCAGGTGAGACTGTTGGACGTTTGTCAGGGGAATTACCTGCACTTGCCATCCGCGGATGGGAGATCCGAGAGGCTAAATCGAGGGCTCACCCTGTGGTTGGTGTTCGAGCACGTGGAAAGGGATCTAGCTTCTTACATGTCCTCCTGTTCGCCTACGGGCATCTCGCCGCATTTGTTGAAGCAGATGTCCAAAGAGATACTCAAAGGCGTGGAGTTTTTACACAGCCACAGGATCATTCACAGGGATTTGAAGCCCCAAAATTTGTTGGTTTCCCGCGAAGGGAGAATAAAGATAGCCGACTTCGGATTGGCGAAGACTTACGACTTCGAGATGAGACTTACCTCCGTGGTAAGTCGATAAATTCCCCGAGATGCATGCAAGAGTTTGTAATTACCGTTAAGTGGTTGCGATTAATGGTGTGCACAGGTGGTTACGCAATGGTATCGCGCCCCAGAGGTTCTTCTAGGATGCTCGTACGCCACCCCCGTAGACGTTTGGTCTGTCGGATGCATTCTTGCCGAACTGAGCCGACTCGAGCCACTTTTTCCGGGCACGAGCGAAGGAGACCAGCTCGACAGGATTTTCCAGTAAGATCGTAAAAAGACACGGAGTACAGTGGAGCCTGCCATATCCGAATTAGTAGCAAGACAAAGCGTCCAGCCGATAGAGGAGGGAGTAATCGCTTCTCTAACGCTGAATTTTATTCGTTCAATCGAGATAGAGGACCGCGGCTGTTTGATTAGTTTACTTCCAGTAGCTGCAACAAGTATTTGTAGGCTACTGTATTCGGGCCGAATATATTAATTCTCCTATCGCGAAGCGGTAGCATTGTGCGTCTGTAAAAATTTACCGTATTAAATGTACCGTTTACGCGCGTGACATATAGAATACGATCGAAAAATGACACTGAAATATGCAGGTACGTGTAAATACTTCTTATAGCCGCTATACGTATCTCGAATCTTTTTAACTGCTAGATTACATCAATTTTCTAACACAAGTATTTACTGCGCGGAGCTGTAAGTTAGCAAGCGAGGCAGAGGCAATAGGAACTGCGTGCCTCCGTTCTTCCCTTCTTTGCATCGTAATATTTCCGCCAATGATGCAAGTACGTGTTACGTGTCTTTACAATTTTGTCGGAGAACACGAGCCTATAATTAGTTGAGCCGCGTTATTTGGATACGCAAACGTCCCAGCTCCGCGCAGTAGCTATCGTTAGAAGTTGCAGACTTTCAAATGCAGACCTCGGACGATGGTTATTCCGTGATAATAGCAAAGGTTCCACTGTATTTTTTGTTCAGCCAAAAAACGTTGTTTCGCATTGGAACGTGTTTTGATTTCTTTACAGAATAATTGGAACCCCGTCGCAGGAAGAGTGGCCCGAGAACGTGTCCCTGAGTTGGACAGCATTCCCCCACAGGCAACCAAAACCTCTCGGAACGATAATACCTGATCTCAATGAACACGGACTAGATTTAATTACAAGTATGCTTACGTTTGACCCCCATACGCGATTGACCGCGGCTCGAGCCCTGAGACATCGGTATTTCGCCGAAGACGACTCGTGATGATTAGTTTTCGTGAGTATTTCTTTTGGTCTTTTATTTTTTTTTTTTAGTTGCCTCTTAATTCACAGACTGAGTCGAGAGTTACGGTATCCAAACAAAAAAAAAAACAAAACAAAAAAAAGCAAAAATACGTAAGCGGAATTTTTATTTTTAAGAACGTTCGTCGCGAGTACTTTTCGTTTCCTTCTTTCCAACCAGATGGATGGTATAGTTTTATTTACGAGTATCGATACGCGGCTTATAAATATTCTTTTTCTTTTTCCCAATTGGGAATTACAATTGCAAAGTACGTTTACTACACTTTATGAAAGAGTATCGTCCTACATATTTAATTCATACGACCGTTGCGTTACTTCCAAGCATCATCGTAACTTAATTATATATACGCGGAGTCGTTAAAGAACGCCGGGGCGAGGTAACACTTTTTCGTTTCTTTTATTCTCATTTTTCGATTTATTTAGGCAACGGTATAATTACGTTTCGCCTAAGTGTATGTAACGGTAATTGCTATACAGTTGGTATGCTATTTATTTAAGTAACGTTCAAGCGCGTCAACGTTCCCATTATTTTCCTTTCCGCGATACGAATCGATTCGATCGCATCGACGACGATACGGCTTTCGTTTACTTTTACGTTAATGGTATCTCTTAAACTAAGTAGCAAATGCTATCCGAGAAACAGGGATAGGAATCGACGAGAGCGCACCGAAAAAAAAACAAAAAAAAATACATAAAAAATAAGCTTCGTGTAACGATTGAAAACTAGGTGTGCCTTCCAAAGTCACTCCAACATTCGTAACCCATGCCTTAATTTTTCTATTGTGTAATTATACTTAACGATAAGAGTACTATTAAGTAGCGTTATTCTTGTAAGACTGGGGCCTATTGACCCGTTTAGATTCGCCCGGGAACGCATAGGGATTTCCCGCAAGAAAACCAGAAAGTACACTGCCATATATATCTATATATATATATATATAGATATATATAGATATATATATATATATATATATATATAGGTATATATATAGATTTATATATATAGATATAGATATATAGATATAGATATGTATATGTAAGCAAACAATGAATGAATAGCGTTTAATGATGTATTTTATGTTCAGTATGTGTATAAATCTTAAGTTCACGAACAATATTTATATACAACCCTAATACACGCAGTTTGTAAAGAAAAGTGTGGAAGACCTTTAAAAAAAAGACTGTACAACAAAATAAAGATTTTATAGTTTTATATATCGAAACTATTCCTCGACTACAATTAGATAGGAAAATTTGTCGGTTTAGGGTGCAAGTACGTGCAACTTAATCGCGTTTCGATGGACGTCAAATACGATTGTTTGAATGTTTCCTTAATCCCGTATCGTCTCGCCAAATTTTAAGTACCGCTACGCGTTTAATTCGCGCTTATTAGCATGGCGATGAAATTAAAGATCGAAATTAATTGTGGATTAAACTTGAAGGTCCGAGAAAGCGTTAAATAATCGGAGATGTGCAATAAGACGCGTAATTGTTCGTCTATATATCGCATTCGAAGTGTGTAGCAACTAAATCGCGGATTTTTATGCATTTATGGGGAGTTTAGGTGCTTAGAGAGAGAGAGTTTAATTTTAATAAAGGCCCACAGCGCGTATAGTATGCAAAAATATACCAGGGTGTATTTAGATGAATATTTATATATATATTATATATTTAGAGGGTGCAATTAGTCTCTATTTCAGTCTCACGCCTTTAACCCTTTTACGAGTGCTATGTGCGCCCAATTTTGAATACGATACGCAAAGTTTGCCCCCTTGCTTCTTTTAAAGCGATGAACAATCGGTACAAAATGTCCACCGAACGTTAAGAAGCATTGCAACGTATAACAAAGGTGACGATATGGATTTTAAAGGAATCTAACGTAAAAGAAATCTAAAAATTTCCTCGCGTCGATCCTCCAAAATTACTTGCCACCCAAAAGGGTCGATCATGCTTGCAAAAAGGTATGAATTCGTATAAACATCCGCAACCTGGTAAAGCAAATAAATTTCGTGCATACAATTGAAGTCAACGACTTCTAGGAATATCAGCTTGGCTCTAAATTATCTCTTCGTACCCTTGAACTTTTCGAAACAGGTCCGATTTAGCGATCGAGGTTCGCCACTCGAATGCAAAGAATCGATAAAGATTAATTTCCGTGTTCTTCGTCTTCGAGTTTTATGCGTATCTCCTTTCGTTTACTAAAACAATGTATTGAATGCGACAAGTGGACGAATATCGAACGCTTATGCTATTGAATGACGACCACGCGATGCAATACTATTCGAATAGGCCGCCATTTTGCCGGCGTTATGGCGTCTTGAACATTGCACTCTCATAATCGCACGATTTAATCCACATTAGTAGCGCGCAGTTTTAGCAGGCGAAAAGAATTCGAAGGCACTCGAAATGAGGCTTCTTTTGAGGCTCGCCGCGTCAGCTTCGCATAATCTGTTGTCGAATTTGAACGCCAATCTATCGAATCGCACTCCATGCTGGAGAAAAATGGCGACCGAGGTGGAAAAAGCACAGACAGCTGCATCAGGAGGAGATACTATTTTTGGGAAGATACTTCGCAAAGAAATACCTTGCAATTTCATTTACGAAGACGACCAGGTAAATTAAATGCCATGGAAAAAGTAATGCTTTGCAGTTTCGAGTATTTTATTATTGCCACGGGATTCGAGCAAGGTTATTTGCCGGCTTGTCACGGTCCGACGGACATTACCCCGTATCGAAGAGTCATCGTTTATTCGATAATAATCTAATAGTATCAATTTAATCGTAAAGCTCCATTTCTGAACTCGTCGTAGATTTTTTAGTTTCGTACAGATATTTTTGTTTCATCTTTCGCTCTTCGCAGTACGTATTTGTTTTGTAGCATTAGAGTTTGGGATCTTCGAGTTACATAAAGCTAGTTACAAAAGTATTCGTCCTCCTATTATTCATTTATTATTCGTGTTTATGTTACACGTTTTCGTAATCTTATTAAATTAACTTTTCATCGATATTAATAATAGACTCCAATTTAGTCTCTTCCACGATGACGCGTAATTGTAATAAAAATTATTAAATCTTTGGATAATTTCTATCGTAACATTGGGGCAAAATTTGAACCACCAGAATCTTGGAAAGACGTTTTGAAAGGCGTGTAAAATATTGCGATGTTTATCATAGTACCCAACAATAAGCAAAGAATTCGACGCGAGTTCTGCTTGAATTCGTCCAATTAACGACTATTACGAAATGTCAATATAAATATTAAATAAGAAATACGACCGACATTATGCAACGATCCGACATGAAAAAATCGAAAGTGGTCGAATACTTTTGCGAGCAGCTGTATATCGTTACGTAATCGATTTGGTCGACGTCAAAGCGATATTAAAAGGAAATTGTTTTTAATGTGTCAGTGCGTTGCATTTCACGACGTTAACGCCCAAGCACCGGTGCATTTTCTGGTGATACCACGAAAGCCGATCTCGCAACTATCGAAATCCGAGGATGGGGACGAAGCTTTGCTCGGTCATTTAATGATCGTTGCCCGTAAAGTGGCAAAGCAACAAGGCCTCGATGACGGTTTTCGTTTAGTCATCAACGACGGGAGAAACGGTGCTCAATCGGTCTACCACTTGCATCTGCATGTCCTCGGTGGTCGTCAAATGCAGTGGCCTCCTGGTTAAGCCAACCGCAACACATTCCATTCGGCAAAATACGCAAAATTGTAATTCGGTGTTGAAACGATACCTTTTCTGTCACGAATAAAGCATTGAGAACACAACAGTTTTAGATACGAACATTTTTATTCCGAAACGACCGGCGTGTGCACGCGATAATACATGCTTCAGTTAGATTTCATTTTTCTCGTACACTTCGTACACGAATTGTACGCCGTCTTCCTCTTGTACACCTTGAGGAATGTTTGGATCTCTAAAGAGATAAAGAAATAAAAAAGAAAAGAAACACAAAAGGGGATACAAGTGAGCTGTTCACAGGCCAAAGTGATTAACTCTACCGATTGAATCTTTTCAAATTTTAGTACACAAGCGTTCGATCAATGTAAGCATCGATTCAACGTTTCGCGTGTAACGGAAATTTTCTTAACAATCGGGTTTAACGTCGCGGAATGAGAAAAATGTTTTTGATCGTTGAATGATAAGCGATTTATTAAAGGAATAAGGCGAATTCCGAGGATATATTATTTTATACGTTTTAGCTATCGTTGGATAAAAGCTTCGCCTTTAATAACGTTTATCTGACGTTGCATTTTAAGAAGAATTTTACGTTTCGTATCGCGGAGTTAGTCGATTTGGCAAACAAGCGGCTCGAACAATAATTGGCGAATAAAACCCAGCGTCTCTTACTGTATTAAACGAAAATCATTGGGAATGGGTGGAAAGAATGTATCGCAGTCGAAATGTTTCTTTATTCTGGTCAAGTATAAGCGGTAAAAGTTAGGGGACTCCATCGCGGCCTGCAACTCAAACATACGTACCTATAACTTGCAATTAACAGTGGCCGATAATTTGCATAATCGATACAAACCTTGTAAACGGAACACCCTCCTATCACCCATACATTTTCCACTCGATCTTTTAGCGCAGCTTTCTCAAGGGTTTCGAGAGCGTGCTCGATACTTTTGCATACGATCGCGTCGTCTCCGTAATCCCTAAACGTTCCACAATTTTTCTTACACCTTGTTTTCAGTGTCTTTTTATTCGTTAACGCTAATAACTAGGGATAGGTGGAAGCCTAATTTTTCGCTTCTTAGGAAACTCTAATCGGAAACTTTGCAAGGTTTCGAGGCCCTCGATACTCGAAGCTCGAAGCTTTCAAAATTTTAGTTTCCAACAAATGAATCAGTAAAAAAGCTGTGCGATATAATTATTCACGTTTACGTGCTTTTTTTCCTCGGTGTAAGCGACTGTAATAGATATAGATATACATATAAAGAAAAAGCAAGAAAGAACTATAAACATCGAGTGTAACATTAACCGAGCACGTGAACGATAATTTCGACAGCTTTCAATCGCGCAAGTAGCACAAGATTCGAGTTTTGAGTTTCGAAGTTTCGAGTATCCCATGCCGCTTACTGATAACGAACGCGTGTCTTACAAGCTTTGCGTCGACAGAACAACGTTTATACGATTTCGAAGCGGCCTGTATTTCTTCGGTATACATTCCCACGTCCTTCTTCCCATAAGAACAACATTTTTTTTACCCGGATCTTTGGTCTTTGTAGTCGTAGACGTAAAGAATGCCATTTCGCTTCTACAATCACGCGATAAAAAAGGTAGATTAGAATGCCGTCGATTCGTTAAACGCGGCACGGTGAATAATTCTCACTTAAGTTTCCATGGTAATGTTCCTTTCACGCCGATACCCATCCCCTCGCACGCCGCCGCGATTAAATTCAAATTTAATACCATCTCGCCGACGCTAATTATTCAAATTTCGACACGTGCCAACGCGAAACATTGATGTTTCCAACGGTTGAGCCATCGGCCAGTCGACTAAAGGACCACTTTTGAGTGCTGTAGAATTGGAATCGTTCGTAGAGGACAGCACAGTCCTTTTTGTATTTGAAAGGTAGGGATTATAATGGCAAGGACTTCTGTACGATTTTTGCATTTTATATGGGACGTAGCTATTGTTTGATATTCGAGAGATTTATTTCGTATCTATCAAAAATAGCGTCGCATTGAGCCACTAGGCACAATCCCATGCATTCGTAACACTAGAATTGTAATCTTTTGGATTCTACCCGTCAAATTTTACCAGATTATGTAAAAAGATTTTAATAATTTTTGGTACGGTGGAGCAACGTTCGGTAAAATATTCTAAGCCTGATTAATCTAATCGAAGGTTTGCGTCAATATATTATCACGGACGATGAACAAAATAGATCTCTTTGATCTTTTATGGGATTTGTCACGTGTTCTGACATGCCGACATCTGAATGAAATTAGAATTTTTGCAAGAATATCTTTCACTTTATCGTCTGAAAGGGAATGCAAATTGTAAAGACAGACGCTTCTCCTCGACTGACATAATTTTTTGCCACTTGTTAACAAATTTCGGAAAATGAGATTTTTGTTAACAGATGACAGCATGCGATCCATAAAAAGTGACCTCTATTGGTAGATGGCAGCACGATTTCCTCGGTGGTTTAGTTAGTGTCATGTGCTCGCATTCCATTTTCAGACGTGATAACCAAACTTTGCTCCCCTTCGAGAGGATTTAGTTCTGATACTAGAAATTTACACGAATCATCGGTGGTACTATTCGCGAATCTTTACTGTCCGACAAGGTAAAAGATCGTCGCTACTTAATCTGAATTAATTTAAGTAACCATTGTATCAGTCTATTCTGCGCATCATTACGTTGCACGCGTCACTCACATTGGTTTCTCGAAGCAATATTAAATTCTTTACATGTGCTGTTAATTACGAGCTTTCACGTTAAGTATTTCCCTTATGTCTAATTGCTCTCTCGAGTTATACGATTTTTCTTATTACTTTGAATCGATTTGGATTGACAATATGACAGATGTCTCGTAGGTTATGGTAGCTACAAACGTTTTGTTGTACTTGGATAGCAATCCGAGTTTAACGATTGATTCCGAAACCAATATCTCGTTTAATTCGATTTACACGTGTTCCGTAATTGCGCTGCGATAAAAGTACATTTCTACGTGACAGTAAAAGTCGTAACTTGTTGTCATGACATTGCATCACAGCGTGACACTTTGCCGCAATTGTTACGCGAATAAACGTGAAAAGACGTTTATCGTCGGAATGGTAAGTTACGATTTATCGTCACGTGAAAAGTGCTTGGGGAAAACGGTGATTTCGCGATCTCGCGGAAGATTTCGCGCAAGAATAAGGGATGTGCTTTTAGAATGTCCGGTCGCGATGGCGGTAAGAAAAAGCCTCTGAAGGCACCGAAAAAGGAGTCGAAAGTTATGGACGACGAGGACATGGCGTTCAAGCAAAAGCAGAAGGAGCAACAGAAGGCGTTAGCGGAAGCCGCGAAGAAAGCAAGTCAAAGGGGACCTCTGGTCACCGGCGGTATAAAGAAGTCCGGCAAAAAGTGATCAACTTAAGACTGACGAAAAAAAACTCACGCATCGTGCAAACCACACGTTCCTGTCAAGGCATGAATTTGATATTACCGATTAGTATACCATCCGCAAACACGTTTACGATCCCCTTACACTAAGAAATGATTAACATTTGTAAATAAAACGTTTATGGATTAAATCATAGAAATATGAACACTTCATAGGCATTTTTACATGTTTCCGTTTAACTTGCGGTTAAACACGTTTCACGATCGGAGAAAAATACGTTTCCCAAGTTTATCGCGGCTCTGATTGAGCGCCCGATAGCAATAAAGCGATCGAATTTTAATCGAACGACGCGTTTTTCGAGGACTCGCGAAAAGTTCGCGATCCTGCGACGGCCGATCTCGTATCGTCGATCGAACATCTTTATTTTAAAAAGCTACGCAAGAGCGATAGATTTTAGTTGCTTAATCGTAGGATTTGATCTCATTTAATCGTCAAATAATAAACTCGCGTTACATCAATTAACCTTGACGTTAAAATACCCTGGTTCGGAGGCTTCAAACGCGTCTCAATAATGCAGTCACGCGTATCGAATCGACGATACGATTGCGCAACACCAGTAAAAATACGGAGTCACAGAAAGCGCGATCGATCTATCCGCGGAACGATATATATTAGCTCGGGTTTACCGAATATTTATTCTTCAAATCAACTGCGGGTGTATGTTCATTGAAGAAACGTGAATTACAGCTGATTGCCATATGATCGACAGGGCTGGCAACCTAAGCGAAAAAAGTTCCTCGCTATTTCTCTTTCCAATTCTCTTAGCTCGCGGTGCCGTTGCTCTAAAGCCATAAAATCCGCGTTTCAAAACCATAATAATACCATAATTGGTATTCTAAATTCTCCCTAAGAGTCTACTCTTTCCAAATTCTCGCGTACGCTTCGAATTTCGCCGTCTAAACCGTAAAAATCACCTCTTATCGACCTCTCCACGAAGCCTCGCGTATAACTCGAAAGGCGCGTCAATAAATCGCCCAGCGAGCCCCGAAACGTAAACAGACTTTCTCGGGCTCGCTCGGCGTTCTATGACGCGTGTCCTTCGAACAGAATTCCGAGCAATTCGGGCCGTTTAGATCTAAACGGTGCCATTCGATTTCAGATACTGCTCGGAAGAACATCGTGGCCGCGTACGGAGCAGTTAGTTTATCGCAGACGGGTTGGTGCGCGTGACGGTTGGCGGAGAGCTGTCACTGGCTGGGTCAGTTGGCAACAGACCTCCGAGGTGGTCGTAAGTGCTTGTGTGCTGCAGTAACGTAGCCGTGAAAGCTCTCCCGTTGGAGTTGGGACGCAAAGGACAATCGAAGGGGTTCCGTTGTGCACGGTGACAGAGGAGTCGCGACAGCGTAGGACGAATTCGCGAGTGCGCCGATAGTTCGGGACAACCATGGAGCTCGTCAGGATCATTTGACCCACGGGAACGACTCCAGGCTCGGTGGATCGTGCTACCTCGCGTGATACTACAAATCGGTGAGTCCCAGCGATTCTCCTCTTTTTACGGGTGACAGCTCGTTTTCGGCTTCTCCTCGGGGCGAGAAGAAAGAGAGGAGGAACGGAAAGGTTCCTCCTCGTTTCTCTTCACCTTCGTAAGAACGTAAACGCGTTTCGTGCAATAAATGGATGCGTGTGATGCATGTGTTTGCGTGTGGCCACAAAGGGACACCATGTTATTCACCTGCATCACGTACCATATTGCGAACCTTGTGCTTTTTCTCTGTCTCCTCCACCCTCGGAGGGTTGCGCCGTAACTAGTAGCGAGATGATCGAGCGCGATTTCCTGGCTTGACATGTGTTAGTAACAAGGTGGCCGCATAAACGACCTATTGTACTTGTATTGTGTATTGCGAGAGCAAAAGAGAGAGAAAGAGAGAGAGAGTACACACGGTTAATGCGTATCTCTTGTCCCTTGCCACGCGTATGTACCTCGGACACGGAGAAGAGAAGGTTCCAATTTTTTTTTTAGTTAACACGCACGACCCTTTAAGGTTGCGAGCTTTGCGATAGCAGATCGTTAGTCTATTCCCCATTTACCTTAGCTGATAAGTCGAACACGCGTTAGCCGATTCACTGACAAAAGCGGCTGATTAAAGGATGCGTCACGTCACGGTAATATTCCACGTAGAAATTTAACAGGTTTGAAAATCGTCTAGCAATACAAGTGACTCACGAAATTGGTCGGATAGGTTTCTCGTTTAATTCTTCTTCGGATTATGGGGTAATGGGGCTGTGTATAGAAATTTAAAGTCATTCTTTAATTTGTATCGATGCTATTATTTGAAAATTTAATTAACCTTGTATTATCTCTTCAATTTGTCGATTCTGCCAAAACAGTTACTTTACATTTATTAGCTCGGTGGTACGTATAAAGAGGAACTTAAACCGTAGAATTAGAAGTGGAAATCCAAAGAAGGGTTAAAGTTTTGGAGTCGTAGGAATATTTCCTTTTAGGGTCGTTTTTATGCGGCTTTCATTTACTTCTCTGTTTAACGAGAAATAGAAAATGATGCGAACGAGTCCGTCAGGAAAACGGTCGGATATCTTCAGGCTCGCTCTCGTATAATTTCTGTTACTTCCTTTAACGATTCTTTGCATTCTCGCAAACACGCGTCAACATCGTTACAAATTCCCATTGTTTGGATACTTTTGCGACGATTTATCCGTTCGAAGTAAAAATCTGTGCTAAATATGTTCGGTATCGGAGCTCGAAATAATTACGGATGTTTTGATTCATGGCACAAGGGTTAATCGAAATGCAATCGCTAATGGGAAAACATTGGAAACACAGTTGATATACAATTTAGATTCGTATATCAACAGTTGTTTACGGCCGCAATACTTTTAGCACAAGTTCCCCACTTATCAAAATTATCGTCGTTTTTATATTGGAAGTCGCAGACTCGCTGAATTGTTACTTAAATAGCTTGCAAATTGTACCGATGTAGATGAATTCGTTCGATTTACATAGACGGTTATCTTCTCGTAATAATAGATACCGATTTCGAAATTTAGATTACAACGATCGCACTGCAGATGCTTTAGATTCACTTCGGTAAAAGTCTCTAAAAAAATCTGAAAGAAATTGGTAGCGTCTTCGAGCGTTGTAAATAGACAACAGTTTATTTAACGCTAGATTTGCTGACAGTGGCGTGTAATTTAACGGATTGCCAATAGAAATAGATGGTGTAGGGTCGGGGAAGAGTAGACGTTGAATTAGGATAGCTATTCGTATCGTTTCATCGTATCGATCAAGGTCGATTTAAATTGCTTGAAAACGATGTTTATGATTCCTGTAGCTTTAAGCATGGAATCTGAAATCCGTCAAATTGACGGGTTCCGTAAACCTATCTTTAAGTGTATTATTTCAATTACACGAAGTGAAAAACATAAGATTTATGGCTTTGGATAAAAAACGCTAAGGTCAATTAGACCCCGGTTTACGGTGTGAGGGCTATAGAAAGAATATATTCCTGTCCCACGAAAGGAATGGTAAAAGTATTTTACCAAGAATATTCCACGCTTCGACTGCAAAAAGTTCAACCCTTTGCGGGCGGAGCAAAATAATATTTGACGAATTTTCGTTCAGCTATTAAACCTTTAAAGCCGAATCTCGCCAATTTTTTGTTCAATTACTAACAGTATTGCCTATTAGTGTTAATTTGAATATGTTGGCTTCAACCCTTTCGCAGTTTAGTACCAGAGTTCAGTACGTAACGTAATCATTAAGATACGTCAGTTATGAGTAAGCGAATTTATTTTCCGTGCTCGGCAATGAAAGTACAAAAAGTGTTGCAATAGAGAATAATAAATATTCTTTCTACCGCCTTTCTCCTATTCTTCGTTACTTTATTGCACCGTGAAAGGGGAAAAATTGGCGTGTATCCATGCAATTAAAAAAAATTGGCCTGCTGTTTGCGTCATCCGTGCGCAAAGGGTTAATTTTGCTAAGAGAAGCATACGGGAAAGAGCGGTCTCTGGTAACAAAGTATTAGCATTTGATCAATTTCGTGAGTCACTGGAACGGCTGATGTAAAAGCGTGGCGTCGCGATGTTATCATCGCCTCCAGTTTTTTTTTTTTTCGTACTCCGTTTCAAACGTTGCGCTTAGTCGTTTGGAAACGAAGGTCTTGTTTATACACGCTAGCAGTAGATAATACCACAAACGGAAGATGTCACGTGCTCCGCTACATTTTTGGCTGACTTTTACGAGTTCTTCGTGTCTCAACTATTCAGAGGTTCGACTTTGCGCAACCCTTTCGGGGAGTATCATAGTAATTCTCGACAAGTTCTTTGCTTAATTACCAATCCTTCGTAGACGGGACTTAAGGAATCCTCGTCCACTTATCGACAACGTTGCCTATTAACCCTTTGGCTTACAACGACGAGTTACACTCGTGATGGAAATTATAGTCCGATTGCGATAAGAATACACTGTATTTATTAACCAACTTCGATTTCAATTTTTCCTGTAACTTCGGTTTGCAACGTTGAGTATCTTTAATGTTTCGCATTCGGTACGATGTTAAAGTAACAAAATAGCTAACGTCAAAAATCTGACCAGGCAAAGGGTTAATAGTAATGCTGGATTGCGATTTCGTAGCTTTCCAAAACTACAGAATCGATCAGTCGACTATTTTCCTCGCGTGGTGCGCAAAGGGTTAAATTCGGACGCGTAAGCAGCAAGCCACGTGCATTGGCACGTTTGACCCGAGTCCGTCGAATGTTACGGACACTTTGAAACGCGCCACGATTACGCTTCGGGCCTCGAAATCATTCCGAAGTGTTGCCTCGAACTCTTCGAAGCGTGTTACACAACGGTGCGCGTCGGTTACGAAAAACCGGCGTACATTTTCTTTCGAAGCCGTTTTAATTGATCGAGGAAGGTTTCCACTTGCTATCGATTCCGCGAGGCGTTCGCGAAGAGCCGCGAAAACAATCGCTGCGACAAACTTGTGACGCATTCGGATGCACACGTGCAAAAGCTTCGAGGGTGAGCAGCGTCGTGTCTCTCGGAACGAGGAGCTTTAATAATACCCGATATAAATCATGGACGGCCGGTCGACGTTAACTTTGACCTTCCGTGCCTTTCCGTGTCGCGTGAGCGGCGGATTTTCCGCGTGTTACTTATTAATTTCGCCCGCGCGTTACGTCATCGCTTCCCTAACGCATTCAGACGCGCGTAAGAATCCCCGGTGATTTCATAGATTCGTGACATAAGCCTGGGAGTATTCGATCGGAGCGAAGGGCTATTTTAATTCCAACACGCCCATCGCGAGTAAGCTCGAGATTGGCCAAGAGTGCGTTTGAATCACCATACGAGTAGATTTTTACGCATTCGTGGGGAAATTTGAAGGCGCAAAATAGTGCAAATTGCATCCGATATGCAAAAATATACGAGATATTCAGAGCAGCGTAAAGATAGTGGTATTTCGGGGGAGAAACAATCTTCCATTTAGCTTGCATTCGCATAATTTTGTTAAAATGGATAGGAACTTGTATGGAAATTCGCAGCCTACTAATCGCGTCGAAGCTAGGCGCTAATTTTAAAGTAATGAAGGCGATGGATACTTCATTTGCGTAAATGGTTGAGCACAATTGAAGCTACAAATTCCAAAGCAACGCGAGTCCACGTTCTAACATTATGAGTAACGGATACTATTCTTTCTACGCTGACTGAAGAAGATTATTCGTATGCCGTGGACTTTTAAATACTTTGACAGTGTCTTCTCCTATGTGACGATAAGTTGAAACCTTAATGCGATTGGTAGCCTAAATCTTACTGGTTACTGATGTGTACAAACAGGTTTTAACTTGTCTTCGCTCCGAAAAAGATACTTTTAATAGAACTCAAGGGTTCGTAGCGTATGGATACTGTTCTCAGTCAACGGTAGTTCAGTCGAACTCGGCTAGAAGTATTTTAAAGCGACGCAAGATTTATCTTCTAAATACATCTTTAACAATGTTCACGAGTATCGAATGAATTAGCGGGGAACGAAAGAAGATAAATAAAGAATATTGGTCGGTGGACTTGCGTCATTTTGGAGAATTCACAGCTTCGATTCCTTTCTGAGTCACAGTTGAATCATTGATAGCCTACAGAAGTTGCTTCATCATTTTATTCCGAAAAGAATAGTTAAAGATTAGGATTCTTTGTACACTTGTTGGCCCTCCGTTGGGCGTCCTAAGGTTAATCGTACGCAGATTTCCATCTAGTTTTCGTAATTTCACGTTGCCATGAGAGCTCGTTGCGTCAGACTTAAACACGATGCTAGGCACGTGTGTGCGTGTACGTGTACGCACAAAGTACAGTTGTACTCCGGTGAGAGTATTCAGACAATTACGAAAGAAAATATCATGCATAGAGAGTGGAGAAGCCTGATTATTATACTTCGGGCGAGGAAATTTTGAAGATTCCTAGAAAGCCCAAGAATTACTCGGGTCTCTTGGCTTTAGAAGTTGCAACACGCTGCCCATTAACCTTAAGATGCTCAAGAATGGGTCAAAAGACGTTCACAAAATTGTAATCTCTAGTTTTCTCCGTAAATAAGAGGATCTAGATCCTTTCGAAAGAAGATATACATCCCGAATCCTCTTTTCTGGTAGATTTTGAGTCGGGTAGTAATTGTACTCCATGATTTAATCCTGCTATGGTCTTCGAGATTCTATTCAATTCCATTAATATCCTTTTCCCTCTGCGAATACTTAATAGTTCCAAGAAGAAGATCCTTCTATATAAAAGTTACCACTTGAAGTTACACGTATTAATTACAATTTTTAAGAAAAGCTGAACAACTTCTTGCAAAGATAAGAAAACAGTTGGGTTATAAATGATCTAAAGACCGTAGCAGGGTTAACAACTCTAGAACCACCAAGATCTTTATACAGATCGCGTAAACATGCAGCAGGGCGTTTTCGAAGATTCGCTAACAATAAAAACTTTCCGTAAATAGCGCCAACGAAGACTTATTTTCCTTTCGTTATGTACGTCTGCGAACGTTATACCATTTTAATCACCTCGCCGCAAAAGAAGTAGACTTTAATTGCCGGTAGTTCTGGTATTAAGCAAACGCAAACATCGTGTTCGTTTCTTTGAAATCAGCCACTGGCTTCGAAGCTGTAGTTGCACCATTCTTTGGAACAACCTCAAGTCTTCCAACATCTTGAGCGTCCTACAATCATTCTCAACGCGTCGATTACTCCAATCATGCTTAGTAATGACGCTCACGGCCTGACGCAGACGAGTGATTTTTTTACGCACGATCGTGTGTTTTCCCTTACTTTTCCGATCAAAGATAAACGTACGTTCGTGCGATGAAAATTTGCTCGTCTCTGCGTCGACTGAAAGGAAACATATGTACGTATGCGGTTGTCTTCCCTTCGAAAGAAGCCACGATGCTCGCGTTTCGTGGCGCGTGGATTCGCAACCTTTTTTATCGAATCCTTTGGCGGTTGTCTGCGCGTTCTAGATGCATCAGTTTCTCGTCGTTTCGGCCTCGTCATTGCGCGCGTGTACGCGCGTGCAAGTAACCTTGTGCAACGCTTTAACGATTCGCACCTACGCGAACTGCTAAGTCGTAACAATCTCCCGGGGAGTTTCTTTTTCTTTTTTTTCTTTTTTTTTTTTGCCTCCGCGAGACAACAGAAGAATAGAATTTTTGTTCCCGTTGAATTGAACGAGCTTCCGCGCCAATTGATGCCAATCAGCAGCGCTGTTTCAAAGATTGCACGTAGGCTTGGCGTCAATTACCGTCGATCGGATTTAATAAGTAAGCAGGTTTTCAATTCGCGGCGGATCGCGATAAAATTGTTAATCGCGTCCCGCAAACTTTGGTCGAGATCAACCACGGAGAGCTGTAAACATTTCGGGCTCGCCGTCGTACGACGGCGCAACAATAATTCGCGATAATTACGTCACGACGATGCAAGAGTAACTTGAGGCCAGCTCGAATCTCGTGCGAGTCATTTACATGCGTATAATCGATGCCGAACCAAGGTCGAAGTTCAATTACACGTCCAGATTCTTGGCTTGAAGCTTGCTTTGCACGGGAACTCGTACACGCTTCGGCGGTTCATTGTGAACGGAAATTAGAATGAATAGGAAGCCACGTAGAGTGGTTCGATCAGGATTAATTCAGATTCCGCGAAGCTTTAGCCCCCGAAGTAAGTTGGAGTTGGAAACCTCGATTAATTCGACGAAGGGAACCACGTTTCTGCCCAGTCGTGTGGCGATAGCAAGTTTTCTTTAACTTTTATAGGAACCTTGACAGGTTCAAACATTGACATCGCAGATTGGCTAGGGTACAACGATACCTAAACTCTGAAAAGGTATACAATCATTTGTTTTTGAAGTTGGAGCAAACGTATAATACTTGGGGTACACTTGTACCCTGCTCAGTCCTGTGAAAGTTAACCCTTTAACTCTGGGCAAAGCATCCAAGTACCGAAAGGGTAAAACTGATGCTAGTTTATGAGTACTTATTATCGCGCGAAGAATCACTTTAAACAATAAAAAAGTTACTCATTTTTGGGCTGAAATTCGTAAAATTATTGCACTGTTAAGGGGTTAACTTGGCGAGGATTTCGAATATGATTCCCAGCGAGAATTACATAAAAATTCATTCGTGGCTATGGCAAATGCTGGACCGGAATTATCAGCGATCTCTTTGAATCGCATTTGAACCCATCGAGTCCGCAAATAAGTAGGGTAAATGATCCACGTACTGTCACACTGTTCCTATAACTGCCACCTGAGTTCGTTTTATTCAATAGCAATGCAACGTACAAAGAATCGTAAGCGAACAAATTTTCATACTAAATTTGGACTTCGGTTTACGTAACAACACGTAGACATCGTATATTCGTTTACGCTTAATATTTCTGAATAAATATTAGGAGGTAAATGTGCCGTTGAACATTGAAACGTGACCAATGTAGTTACAAAGTATGGAACGTGTGATAATTCAGCAAGGCGCGACGTTTACTATACATCTTATATCTGTTACACAAACCGACGTGTTAATATATGCAGAACGTGTTTTTATTTAAATGAAAAGTTTTCGAGTGGCAGTACGAAGGACCGTGGATTTTGTTGTACATTTTCAATTATTTAGCAATGAATTTATTATGTGTTGAACATGTAAGAAAAGTGTTCATAAATTAAAGAACGGTTGAAGAATATTATGACGAGAAACTGGAACGATCTTTACGTTAACGACGTTCTAAAATAATTAACTAAAGTTACTTAAAGCGAGAACCTTAAAGTGGCAGTAGGCGGAGCATTTTACCCTAGCTTCGTTGTTGTTTTCCTGTACGCAATTCGGTAACGGTGAAAACACGGAAATTCTACCGCGTTGTTTTATATTACAGCGTAGGAAAGGATTCGTATAGTTGGTGAATTATCGGGTGCTAATTGGGGCGTTCGCTAAAATCACTGCGGCTAAAAGGGTTAACGATAAACGTGGCAATTTTCTCACTGCGGCCGTAATTTGCGTTGTCGATTGCGAGCACGAATTCCAACGCATCCTATTTAATGCGGCGATAAGTTGTCGGACTACAGCCGATCAGACTCTACGCTCTCGACCTCCTTCTTTGGGCTTCTTATCAGTCGACCGCGGATCTTTATGCAAATTTATATTTTTCTTCGGCGAAACCGAAACGGAGATCGGTTTCACCTTCCGAATATTGTAACGAGTACCTCAGTTTGGATATTCCGTTTATTCTTGCACCGTTTGCCTTTTTTTTTCACATTGAAATCTCGCCGCGAGCGCATAAACATCTGCAGTTTACTTATCGGTTTTTCAGTTCGCTGCATTAACCCTTTGCAGACGTGTGTAGGCAAATAGATAGCCGATCGTATTTGGTATTCTGCTCGTATGTTGATTTTCAAAACAGGAAATTTAGATTAATGCTATTATTAGGCACTTATTGTCAGTAGGCACAAGAGCTTGGAAATTTAAAGGCTTGGAATTCGAAAGCTAGGAAATTTAAAGGCTTATACTTCGAAAGCTTGAAAATTCAAAGACTTGGAATTGGAAAGCTTAGAAATCCAAAGACTTCGAATTAGAATGCTTAGAAATTCAAAGGCTTGGAATTCGAAAGCTTGGAAATTTAACGGCTTATACTTCGAAGGCTTGGAAATTCAAAGACTTGGAATTGGAGAGCTTAGAAATCCAAAGATTTCGAATTAGAATGCTTAGAAATTAAAAGACTTGGAATTCGAAAACTTGGAAATTTAAAGGCTTGGAATTCGAAAGCTAGGAAATTTAAAGGCTTAGACATCGAAAGCTTGAAAATTCACAGACTTGGAATTGGAGAGCTTAGAAATCCAAAGACTTCGAATTAGAATGCTTAGAAATCCAAAGACTTCGAATAGAATGCTTAGAAATTCAGAGGCTTGGAATACGAAAGCTTGGAAATTTAAAGGCTTATACTTCGAAAGCTTGGAAATTCAAAGACTTGGAATTGGAGAGCTTAGAAATCCAAAGACTTCGAATTAGAATATTTAGAAATTCAAAGGCTTGGAATTCGAAAGCTTGGGAATTTAAAGGCTTATACTTCGAAAGCTTGGAAATTCAAAGACTTGGAATTGGAGAGCTTAGAAATCCAGAGGCTTCGAATTTAGAATGCTTGGAAATCCAAAGGTTTAGAGATCCAAAGTCCTGGAAATTCGAAGGCTTGGAAATCCGGAAAGGGTTAATAAGATTCGGAGCGGCTTGGTAAATTGAAAGGCCTTTCTCTGGCTCTTCTATTCCGCCGTTTCGCCCACGCGCGCACGGCTTTTTCCATAATTCATATATCCGTAAAAGTTGTCGAAACATGTGCAGCTTTAGCGGCTAGATAAGCCGAGAGCCGGTCGTGTAAACGAGCTGACCCACATTATCGAAGAACCGTTCGTACGAGCAGGATGTGTACGTGTTCATTGAGCGTTTGTATGCACCGGAACACACGAGTGTTCCGTGACGACAGAATGCATCAATTGAAAAAGCCATTCGAGGCCCTTTCCGTTATGTGTGTTGAAACTCATCCCGTGGTTTCCGCGTCGATACGCTGCCAGGATTTAAACGAAACCCTGATAACTCGCGATTACGTCGAATAGATAATAATTGCGGTGCTTTCAGTAAAATGGGTCACATTGCTTTACGAGCTCTCTTCCGGCGAATCTTCTTTAACCCTTTCGCTACGACCGTTGGAAGTTGAAAGCATTCTCGATTCGTAGACGAGGACGATATTTGTTAACCCTTTCGCCTACGGCCGTGATCAAAATTTAACAACGTGTCTTAATCGTAAATTTATGGAAACGATGCTCATAGACTTCTACAGTTACCCGAATAATCGCGAGCGACAGCGTTAATTTGAAAGGGTTAATTGGAAATCGTAGCGTATATCGTATCCCGCTGTCGTTCGTAAAATGGCGTTCCGCCATTAATTCCCCGTTTCACTTTAGGTCCTCGTCTTCTTTCAGAAAGTTTTCCCCAATTTATTTCTCCATCGGACGGAGTTCTCGATTAGCTCCGGCCGATAAGGCTTCCACTGACTTATTACCCGTGGCAATGAAAATTTCAGTTACCACTTATACTCGCATTTATCTCGTAATAGTCTATTAAATCCTTTTTTTCTTATCATCGATCAAACATCTCGCGGGAAAACCTGTTCCCCGGATGAATCGCGCGTCACCGGCACTGGAGCAGTCGGAGTATTCCTCGCCGACACATCCAACACGTGCACGAGCCAGCGGTTTCTTCAAGTTTAATAAAATAATGACAGTATCGCAACACGTCTGTCGTACTTTTACGATCGCGCAACTAGCGCGTCGATGACTCACCGGGCTAATCGCCACGGAGAGGCTGTTCAAGTTTTCTCGCATGGCTCCACTTTCACGAGTGCAAGTAGCACATCTTCGGTGTTCCGTGAATCTTGCATCTTTCATATCGCGCATCTCGCGTCTTGCACGCGATTACCTCAGCGCGCAACTCACACTCCGATCTCGATGCTCAGTTTTCTCGTTCGTAAACCAGTTAAAACCCTTCGCGGATCTCGTTCAATTGCCGCTCGATGATCATTTCTAGCGTTCTACAAACGCGTCGGATGTTTTTAACGCGATAAGTTGCAATCGATATCATTAACGGACACGCTGCTGTTAACCCTTTAGCTGCATCACTTCGAAGTTAAAAAGCGTTTACGATAGACAGGGGCAATTTCTATTAACCCTTTGAAACTCATTTGGTAACGCTACGGGCAACGCGCGAAAAGTTTCTCAATGGTTACAATCTAAGGTCTCGAATCATTTTCATTTCCTTCGGAGCACGGTGAAACGAAGGCAACTTTCAACCTTTAAAAAAAAAAAAAAAAAACACAACACTTTCAATTTTCACAAGAGCGGCTAAAAGAAACGTGTTTGAATTGCCGATCGTTGTAGCCATTGAACGAGTTCTACAGCGCAAACGGTTAATATAGAGAATACGATTACTACGGCGGGGTTGAAATTCGATGGAAGATGAATTGGAATAATTAGACGGAAGCTGGAGGTGCGTCGGACACAGCCGTTCGACTCGTTATTCGTCTCTGTATTCGAGCAGAGTTTCGTAACTAATAGCTTCACGGCTGCAGCGTTGTCGTTGACAAGACATAATACCGCGATGCCTTATGTAAGCTCGATACATGCGAGAGATAGAAGATAGCAGTGCACGTGTTATCTGAGAGACGAGACCGTTTACCGCAGCCTTGTTCGGGGCTCGGGGACGACGCAGTCCGTGCAACTGCATTGCACCTTGGCCACAAGCGCGATATCGCCTCCACTCGACGCGGTTCACTTTGTTGCCCGTAGCTCTGCTACCGCTTCAAGGTTCGCCCCGTAATTTCCATTCAGTTGCAACGGAATTCGCTTCATCCTCTGGCGATTCGAAATAAAAGAAACGGGCCTCCATTCAGTTGCGAAACGGGTCCCTTCTGCTTCGCAATTGTTTCGCCGGTCTTGCAGCGGCTGCGAAAAAGTACTTGCACCGCTGCTGCATTTATCGTAACCATTCGCGAACGTGTCGCACTTTCGGCGTACGTTTCGCTGCCGTTCGTCAACATCATCTTCGCTCGCGCGCACCGGAAGTTGTAGGCTCGACGAATTATTCCTGGACTGCGGATTTGCATTTTCGAAGCAACCGCGAGGGGAAATGGAACCGGAGCAGGAATTAGTTTCACCTTTTAAACGTAATAACGCGCGCTTTATCTTGAATACGTATATCTTAATGTTGTTTATTTTCCGTACATGCATCAGAATCCGCGACCTAATTATTATTTAAAACACTTCCTGTCCTTGGTTGAACCCATTTCGCTTGCTAGTATTTTGAATTCATACTTAAAAATTATAGTTTTTATAATTTAATATTTGGGTGGTGAAGCGACCTCGTATTTATATCTCGGTTCTTTAATCTCGCTTCCAAAAAGTCTGACTTAGCATAAAGATTCGCAGTCTATTTGTCTCGAAAGATTTTAGCGTTAAAAGTGCGGCTGCCATCGAAAGAGTTAATTAAGTCAAGGTCCATTAAGTTTCACGTTGCGTAAGAATGGCCTAATGCGACTGCAAATATTTGGGATCGCAGAAGTGAAATGTCGAAACCTATTCGAAACTCTCGGCATTGAAAAATGTAGATACGCGCAAATACTTTCTATAGTATATCAGTTTTCCATCGTTTTCTCCGATATCGGACCGGTTTAACCCTGCTATCCTGTTCGTAAACGTTTGCGATAATTCTGCGCCGATTTACGATATCGTAGCGTTGGATAAATCCAGTGAAAGGTTCATTTTTCCGTTCCCAAATATGCGTAGACACAGATGCAGCAGATAAATCTGATTCACGTGCGTATGCGAAATGAAAAATTCGATACGATTAAAGGCTTGGCTTAGTCATATAGACCGGAACAAAGTAGGAGGGCCAATCTATCAATTTCATTGAGCTTTCTAATCGCCGGAACGCGGATTTTCACGCATTCGTGGGAAACTGAAGCGCGCAGGATACGCGTACGATATGCAAAATAGCAAACATATTGCTATTAAAGTCCCATTTGCTTAACTGTGCCTGAAAACGTACGAATTTGCATAAAATTTGCGCACACTCTGCTAATTACGCTGTCAAGCGAGCGATCGAAGAAGGATTCGTAGAAATTTGCGAGGAAGTAGGAAGCCGGTAGTTGCTTTTCCACGAATCACAAAGATATTACGGTTATCTTTCGCCACACCAGCCACCGCGCGCATTTCGATAACTATCGGTTTCGCTCGCTTTCACCGCGATTCATTTCGATTCGCAGCTGCGATAATTATCATTAAATCACAGATTCGTGAAAGTCGCGATAAATTGCACCGGCCGCGCGTAATTACCGGTGCGAGTCGCCGCGCCGCGTCGTGCGTTCCCCCGTTTCTTCCACGCTTTTGAAACCGACGTCGATTCGGTTTCGATTTTGCAAAATTTCCCCCGAACTGTTTCCTCCAGTCGCTCGGGAACATTCAGAGAAACAGACGCGATCGATTCGTACCGAGGATTCGCGGTAAATTTATTTCGAGGATCAAGAGGAACTTCGTGTCGTTGCGTTGTCGAGAATGCCGAGTGGTCACCTTCAATTTCCTCGCATAGACGTCGAAAACAGTCCGGTTCATCGTTCTTTGTGTAGGATACAACGCCCCCGCTTTGTTTTGACATCATTCGCCACGTGTTTCGTCGTCCCATAAATTTACGGTCGGATGGGGAGCCGAGATACGTCTAATTTTTGTCAAAGTTGAAATACGCGCTCGCATTCGCTGGATTTATTAGGTTGCGTAAACATAATAATTTGCGCGAATTTGCATTGCAAAGCTTAAAGAGTTAGCCACGTTTCTTTAACCCTGTGGCGAGTCTTGGGTTACTTTAGGATCCAAACGTGCCTTTGTTCTTGTAAAATATCGCCCAGTTTGGAGAAAAACGTAAAGGAATTACAATTAAGGGGCAGTGGATGTTTACGCGGATTCATATTTTTAAGAACATGGTTAGAGGAACGGAACTTAAGTAGGAATTCATTTCACGCCATAAGTGTAACAGCATGTGTTTTATTTTGTGTATATCATGCACGTTTACGTATCGTACGCCATTTCACACCAATTGTATTTACCGTGTGTACTTTCGTACCCGATGTCCGCGATTCTGTTCAAATTGAAGTACGCTATAGTTTGCGTAAAAATAGGGGGAGTTTAAGTCATCTTTTTGCCGGTTTCGAAATTGTTTAAAAAGTGCAGACCCTCGAAGTTAAAAAAACCACGTGAATGAGTTACTACCCGAACTCGAATCAACAATCACCATTGGCAACACCTAGTAAAAACATTTTAATTCTTAAATCCATTGCGATTTTCTCCGAGCATTCGCTGACCGAGCTAACAAAAGTCATTGAACTGTAAAATTAGGAAAAGCCGTACGTATCGTATTTTGCCTGGCGACCGCAAAAAGTGATCGAGGAAACAAAAGTCGACAGCGGTTCGTTACTCGAAGCCACCGAAAGTCGCTCGCGTTTCTTTGTCGACGTATAAAGAACTCCGTATCGGTATCATTGCGGGTCGTTGACTGCGAAAAAGAGATGACAGAAATCCGCGAAGGTTGAAGCCATCGCGCGGATACGTTTGCCAAAAGTGGGAGGGAAAAATCTGCGCATGGATCGCGAAGATAGACGCCGGTTGTGCCAAAAATATTCGCTTCTTCTTAGTCTTATTTTTGGACTAAATTTTTTCGATTTTCCCATCTTCCTTTTTCCGTTGTACCGCCGCGGCTTCTTCGAAATCACCGAATTCTCCGCGGATAGAATAGCTCCTAGGTGTGATTCCTCCGAAGGCTCGCGAATTCCACGGGCGAAATGACGCGTCGATACACGTTAATTAGAAATTGAACGAAACACAGCGGACGCGTAGTCATTAAGCGATCCGCGTGCGTGTGCACGCGATTGCACGTGCAACCGCGAAATTGCAGTGGTGTTGGTTGCATAATATGCAGGTAACCTAGATCTGCACCCACTGCTTCCCACCCACCGGCCTCATTACCCCTTTGAGATTCTCTCTCCACTCCACCTGTCCCCCAGCCACTCTAGAAAACCTTTGTCTCGCGTCAAGACGCTCTCCGCGTCGTTTCGAGCCGTCCCAGTGCCGGGTTCACCGGACACCGATGCATTTTTCTCCAATTCCATCCAGCGGACTGCCATAAATGCTCGTGTCGGTTTTGCTACTTTTACGAGACCAATGTATTATACGTCGAGTTGTGCTATTTGCCCGCACTGATCTCGGCTGCTTTTCGCACCAGGGACTTTTATTTCGCGCACGAATGGGATTCGTCGCGTGTATCAAATAAATAATTATTCTAGTCCCTGCAGCTTCTCCACGGTTAACGCGAAATTAGACTTTGCACTTTGGTCGTGCATCGCGGATGATGAGACGATTTATCCGTAGCGAGCGTAAAAGATGAAAGCTGCAATATTTGCACCTGGTTGACGATTGCGTATTTTTAATATTGCCAGAACTAGAATTGGTTGCGTTTTAAACAGCTGTTCGCTGTTCACTTGCTATCGAACACGTTTAGATTTGTCACACCGAAGCATTCATTCTCATCTCGTCTCATCGGGAGTGAAACGCGGCTCAACTTTATTCCTTGTTCTCTTTTAATGTTTACTTTGGACGAAATGCGGATAAAAACAGTCTTTACACGTTTTATTGTGATTCACCCGCGATGATCATCCAAAGCGGACAGTCTATATTCGGCTTAAAAGGTTGTTTGCATCTGCATTTCGTCAGAAGTGAACATTCGAAGCGAACGATGAACGAAGGAGAGCAGATTTTTATTTTTCATAAACCGAACAAACATAAACGTGTCCAAAAATAAGTGAACCAGCCATTCAGATTTCATTGTCACCGTTTTTGCTCTGTTTCGCTCGTTAACATTTCGAAAACTAGTCGAACGAGTTTAACGTATCGAACCGATGTAAATATTCTAGCTTTCATCTTTCGCATTCGCCATGGATGAATCGTTTGATCACGATGCACATCCATCCCGTAAAGTTCAAATTCGCTTTTCAACGTGGATGCTGGCTTGCCGCGGTCGCCGGGCTAATTGGACCGCGCGCGGTGGCAATGGCTTTTTAATTATCAGCCTTTGCTTTTTTCATCGCGGTTTCCCTCGCTCGCCGCGATGGGGGGCGATTTCTCGCTAGGAGGAAAAGAACGAAACGAGCTCGGCGAGTGGTGGATGGTCGAGTAGGGCGCAGCATTTAGCAAATACACGCGTGTAACTCGAACACGAGAAGCAGGTGAAGTGGCGGCGCGGTAGGGGAAAAAAAAAGATCCTCCTCGAGCCCTTTTCCACCCTCCGCTAAATTGACGTCACTCCCTTTGCCTTCCCTCGGCGAGACACATTCGTCAATGTGGAGAAGGTGCATTGTGTGTCACGCTACGCCACACGACATGTCGTGCAACACACCAGGCCTATCATTTATTCGCGATACAGCGGCAAGCTGCCTCCGAACAGCGCAATTATTCATCAGCCCAGACACCGACTGGCAGAGACACGTGCGATCCCAGAATGAAAATAAGGAATTTTTCCCAGTCCGTGGTTAGGGATGGCACACATCGGTGTTTGGAGATCGATACCATCGGAAGCGTCGATAATATCGAAGCTAAAATTCGATGGCATGTTTTCGAACATTGAAATTTACATGCCGAGTTCTCCATGATGGATGAAACACCGCCTGTCGATGTATTTTGGGGTAAAATTTGTCAACTGTAGGCGTAGTCGTGTAGTCTGCTGTTCCGTGGCTAGCAATTTTCCTTGCCTAATGACTATTGGGATCAGCAGAAGAAATATGAACCCTTCGCGATTAGATGTCAGCAAGTAGTCATCCACGTTTTTATCAGTACTTAAACCGAGAATGTATACGCGATAGTTGTAATAATTTCGGGTTTGTTCAATGTTTCTCCCCATTTTTGTAACGCGATCGTTAGCATCGAAGCTCCAAAAAAACTAACGCGTTAAACTTTTCCATCCGCAAAGGGTTAAAAAATGAAGCCCTAAAATCAAGACTTCTTGAAATTCATCGAAACCCCCGTGTACTTTAAAGCTCAACGAAAGGGAATATCAAATATCGATATCTAAAGAACGGATGTTTTGTTATCGGCGTATAGATGAACATCGATGGTAGTCGCGGCGGAGGTGTTCTTACATCCATACATCGATGTTTCTCCGTTCTTTTTGCCATCCCTATCTATGGGTGCGCGATATAACGCGAGATACCGAAATGGAGCGTCGAAGTCGGACGCCGGCGCGAGTCGATGGTCAGTTCTTGGACGGTTCTTGGACGAGAAAACTTAATGTCGGTCGTAAATCGGTTCGCAATACCTGGCGAGTCATTTAAATTCGCACTGACACCGGCGATATTCGAAGCGATAAGTACACGCACGGGGATGCCTACGCGCACGCCCGTGCCAAAGGCAGAACGGATGTAGTGAAAAGAATCCAAAACGACACCTCTGTATCTCGTTCGGGGCCGTCTCGGATTTCGATATTCCAGTCTACTCTTACAGCGTTGATTATCATCGTGAAACTGGATAGTCACGGCCTCCACGTGTATTAGAGGCACAAAACAGGTACGAGGCTCGCTCCGCTCCGTCCTCCTCTGCTCCGATCCCGAAGCTCGCGGAGAGCCTCTCGCGGAGCCCATAACCGTAAACCTCTTCCTCTCCGCTCGCGATTTCAAGCGATGGATGGGCCACCGTCTTCTTCCGTGTCAGTCCACACGGCGAGGGGAACTGTTTGCGTTTGTGCGGCAACTGGCAATCTTATCGCGATAGAACCGTACCGCTACGCTATTTCTTTTTTTTCTACTCCGATTCTAATTGAGGATACTCGCGCGTATGTACATACGCGAAAACGAGACGCAGCACGAGAACCCGGTTTCACCGTCGTAGCATTGACGGTGGAACAGGAACACGGCGAAGGGGGAAGCAGGCAGAGGTTGAATCGATTGTGTCGCGAAAATTGGCCGGATCGTCGGTATGAATCGAGCGGTTCTTAATAACACAGCGACCCTTGTCAAACCTTAGAACAAGGGGTGTCTAAAAGGACGGTCGTAAACGAGGCACGGCAAGCAATTTCATAGCAACGTAGCTACGTGCAGATAATTCCACAATGTCCTTTAGCCCGTTCGTTGCCAAACCCAAATTAAGAGAATAATCCTATTCGTATCGTCATTTCTGCTTTTGAGTATTATTCGCGTTTAACTAACAATAAGTCCCGTTACTTTCTTGCAAGTATACTTACGTCTCGCCGCGTGTACGTGTTTGCACGCATACAATCGAGCACAATATTCGTTGTTGGCAGCGAATGGGTTAATACCGGCGGTTCAGGTGTATTTCACGTGTCTTTTGCTACTATAGAGTGGGGGAAATAGCTCGGCTCGATGATTTATGTTACTTGCATTCTCAACTTAATCAACTAACGTCTGAAACAATTCTGCGATAGTTGAAGATGCTGCTAAAAGTTTGATGCTCTTTCGCAGATGGGCAAAAATTGGCAAGAGTCGTTTTTATTCGCCCCTCGATTCGCAAATTGAAACTTCTCGCGTCTATCGATCTCTGGTTCACGCTCGGAATGAATTGCCAGCTCGTTTCAAGGTTGAACTTTCATTCGATCGAGCAGCTCTAATCTCTTTAATTATCGCCCCATGAAATTCGATTGGAAATCGAACGTCCGGATCTGAAAGAGAACGGACAACCCGTGATTTCATCGAGCATACGTGTATATACATCTTGCAGCTGTTCCTCGCGTGCGTTGAATTATAATATATAGATTTTTACCGATGGAAACTACTCCCTATTGTCCTCTTCGCGAGTCTACTTTCTCCTGTCATCTTGAGTTACTAAACGCGTTACGAATAGCATGGGAGATGGATCTCCGTTTGCGCGTGCAAAGTTCACGGGTTAACCCACTAAGGACCAACGCGTTCCTAGCGTTTAGTTTGCAATCGTTTTTCGGTCAACTTACACGGCTGAAATTCATTTCTTTATGATGCAGTTGCGAGAGGATGCTTCAGGGATTTGGGGAGTTATTTCTTCTTTCTCCTAGCTTCTACACTTGGGATTCAATTAGGATACAATTGGAATAAAATTGGGATACAATTGGGATACAGTTGGAATAATTGTCAAGATCAATACCAAAACAATTTGCATTGGGATCGATCCCAAAATAATTTTTATCGCTCTACAATTAGGGTAACTGTTAGAACTAATACCAAAATTATTTGTATTGGGATACAATTGGGATAATTGTTGTCTGGATCAGTACCAAAGTAGCAAACATATTTCATTGCTTACGTACGAAGCATAAGTCTCAACTAATACTAGCGAGATCCACTAACTTCGCATGCATTATATAATTTTGAAACAAATTATTCAATGTCCACGTTTCATGTCTGATTAAATTGTCCGGGTAACAGTGCACAAGGGTTAATATTTCAAAGAGGGGATGAAGAGCACCCCGGTGTGCACAACCGGGGAACTAAAAAGACGAGACGCTTTTCATCCCGCGGTTGCTCGAAGAGTTAATTTAGGCGACGTTTGAAAGTCGCGGATGCCGGGAGAGCGGAGATTCTCGCGGTGGCGAAGCTAGCCGGGATAGATTCGTCCGTAAACCGTGCACCCCTTGTTACTTCGGCCAGTCGACCCAGTTTCAAGCTTGTATTCCGCAAAAGTGGAACGCGGTGGGTCAATCTCTCTCTATCTGTCTCTCGATTTTTGTAAGAACCCGGGCTGAAGCGTCTTCGACCGGTCCTCGTGTTCGCTGAATCTCGACGTTGTCCCGGTGAAAAAGCGGCGACGTTCGGTGGCGGAAGTGCGCGATAGAGAAGCGGAACGGGGAAACGAGAACAAAACGGAGCACGGAGTGGCGCGCGAGAGAGGCAGAAGCTCGGCGGAGAACGTGCCTTTTCACCGATGCTTGTGCACGGTGTTCCGCGGTGAACGCCGCGAAACAGCGCGCGAACCTAACCGGAAGCGCGAGTTTATTTTTGGGTGGTGTTGGAAGCGTTCTTTTGGCAGTCCGATCGCGGATAGAATGAAAAGGTACGCGACTCGCTGATGTATTTCTAGCGATCGGCGTTACCTTCCAATTCGACCGGCTTGCCATTGGGATTTAATAGATCGCTTCGGCTAATGGGCTTGGCCCTGTTTTCGCGCTAGAAAAACAGGAAGTGGCAACGGGAGCGGGATATAGGGGCTGACCGAACGGAATAAACCGCGATACCATATTCCCTCTACGCGAGTAGCGATCTCAACAGCGCTGTACGTTCTTTCGATCGTTTATTATATCATACGCTAAAGCTACTTGGTTCCTCGTTCTTCTTCTTCTTCTTCTTCTTCTTCTTGTTCTTCTTCATTTACATAACACATCCGAGCGCGATTCGTACAGTCTGTACACAGTGGCAAGCGTATAAATAGGGACAATCAATCTCTCTTTAAATTCAGTGGAAATTATAAAGTCGAATGTTTGCGGTATTTTAATTTACGAAGTCGGTACTTTTAGATGATATACAGTTAGCGGCGGGCAAACATATTCGGCCACGAGTCTCGTCCGTGGACTGCGCATTTTTATGCAAATTCGTTTCTTTTGTAAACAAAAATGAAGAAGAAGTGGAAGGCAAATAGATGGGCTAGCTTTATCCTCCGAGTATTAAAATATCTTTTCTAATTTGAGCATTCGTATACACGAGTCCTCGCAATATTCGGATCGCGAAGCGAATTCTTAATTGAGTTTCGCTCTTTAGCCCGTTGCCTTTTAAACCACGAGTCTCTGGAAACGTGTCGTCTAAATAGAATACGCGTACGCAATATTTATAAATATACTACGATCTTTATGCATTCGTAGGAAAAAGATACGGAATGCAGTGGCGTTAAAAGGTTGAAAATGAAATACAAATTATATTCGAAGGGTGAACCAACCCCCTGACTTGTATCTCGTTCCATTATCCGTTTCATTATCGTTCCAAATCTGATCTTGCACAAAGATCCGCAGCCTATTTATAACGAAGTTTAATTTAGCATCTTCTCCTTCTCTCGAATCTTCACCAATTAGCATGACAAATACCCGGCAACATACACAATTTCGGTATCTTGCATCCGGCGTAAAGTTGAAGCAGCGAATTATCTTCGTCGACGCGGACAGTTATGGAGAAATTCTCAAAGAAAATGGTTAATTGTTCTAAGTGTAGAAAACTATCGATTCGTATAAATATCCGCAGTCTACTTACCTGTCTATTATTAGCGTTCGCAAATCGGCTCGAGCGGCGATTTGGTTACGGAATCCTCCTCCGATTCTTTCGTATTCGATCGATTTAACGTTCGATCTGCAAATGGTTCGAGGCGAGGGTTTCTCGCCTGAAAGCGTTTTGGAGTCGCGAAACTCAACCGCAGGCAGGGTGCGGTTTCACGAGTTAGCAACAGCCGGTTGTGCCACCACGGTATCGGTGCACCGTACCACGCACTGACACGTGTGTGCACCGTCGCATTATGCAATCGCGTGCGCCGATTTTACGCGCAATTCGCAAGCTTCGTGGATGTCTGCCTGCTGCCTGCGCGTGGACGCCACGCGGAAGTGGTGGCCAAGCTTGCCAGATCAGTGTCACCAGACGACGATAGGTCTGCAGAGATCGATGCCCACGTGATCGAGATATCGCGTGTTGCCTTTCAATTACCGGCCTTGCACACACATTTTGTTCCACGTCCATTTCGAGTCGTTTGGCATTTTTCTTTCCTGGAACCCTGCTCGCCTAAATAATGCCTGTTTTCGCACGCAACTGGGGCACAGGTACATTTGTCCCCGTCCCGCTTCTCGACGTTTATGCATTTCTCCGTCGAATCGTTTCAGCGCGAAGTCGTTCGAGCTGGAAAGTTTCGCTTGCGTTGCGTTAACCCTTGTCGCACGCGAGCTAGCCGCTTACGCAAAACGGTTTTGACTTGGTTCCAACGCGAAGATCTATACGCGCGCCCGTTTGTCACCGAGTGAAAGGATTCCTCTGCGCGTGATTTCCAAATCGAAGAGACCCGCGCGCGTTGCACTCGGATTTACGCAGTTGTCGTCGGCTGCGATTTACACACGAAACATGTCCCCCGGTTGGTGTTGCGTCGCCATCGACGAGGACTTAATCTAATCTCTCAGCCGCGTCCATATACGCCGCAACTTACTAATGGGTGGCTCGCTGAGAATCGTAATTAAGTTATACAACGTTGCGCGCAATAATTGATAGGAAGAGCGAACGAACGCAGCGGGGCGGACTCTCGCGGGAGAGTATCGCGAGTTCAAGGTGGCCTCCCGTGAGATTTCTAGCCTCCCCTCGGACCTCGTTTCGCCTTCGCCGCGATCGCAACAATTTTTCCCAAGCCCGCATTGAATTATTCAAGAGTCGCCGAAAATAGGCGGCCACTTGTTGTAGCGTTCGAAATTCGAGGTACTCATCGAGCCCCCGGGCCTCGATGCTGCTTTCGTCTAGACTCCATTCGTAGCCGAAGGTTTCTCGTTTTGGTGACGAGAGGTGCCGTTGTTTTTTTTCTTTTTTCCCCGTCGGGGTCTCTCTGCCCTCGTAATGGCTCACGAGTGCCTACTTAGACGGTCCCGTAATTCGTAGCACCTGGCTCGAGTGAAAGGACACGAACTAGAAAGGATTGCTTGTGTTCCTTCCAGTACGATCTCCAGCCACGCTTATGGCAATTTTAGCGGACTGCGAAATAGGAACAGGATATACCTGGGGCCCTCCGCCTTCCTTGCGAGCGCTTCAGCTGCCATTCATTCAACATTGTTACCCCACGTTTAAAATCCCCGACGGTGGTTGTCGGTTAAGGTTACCAGCATCGAATGACGTCCTCCTCGATTCGTGGCAACTTTGCTGGCGAACCATTTGGGGGTCTCGTCCGGTAATCGGAGGCCGCTGGCAAAGTCTAATCTCTCGTAGTTGAACCTGGAAGATCTCGCGAGGAAGGAGTTGTCGCGGAGGATCGCGTGCGATAGTAGGAGTAAAACGGGACCTTGTTTGGAATTTTCGTGGCTTGGCAGAATCGATAGAGTAGGCGAATCGAGCACCTGGCCAGAGTGAAAGGACGCAAGCAGAAACGTCACGAAGGTGCCGCAATATCGTGACGATTAACGTTGGCACGATACCAGCTGGAATGTCGAGCTTATAAAGCGACTTTTGGTAACTATTCGTAGCAGCTGTAGCGACCAGCCATCGATCCGAGTAACCTCGCGCGACAATTTCAAGGGCTCCGCCGTTGGAAAACGCATAGGAAGGCCTTGTCACCTTCTTTCCACATTGGCTTTTACCACTCCACAGAAGAGAGAGAGAGAGAGAGAGAGAGAGGGGCGAAGCTTGTGTGTAATGTTAGGTTGCCAGGTGAAAGTACAATTTGTCCTAGAGATAGCGGACGCAGCGAGCCGCGGCGATAAGATAAAAGTCCCTTTGACCTCGCGGAGCCCCGATGCAAGGCTTTCGCGAGCGGTACGTAATATCGGTGGAAACATCCGATCGATAAGAGGGATAACCGAAGTGGTTGATTCAGCCGTGATTTTTTTTTTTTCCAAGCCTCGCCCCGACGTAATTGCAGCGCCCGACGAGGCAACGAGAGTCGACGAGTTTGCGCTCCGAAACGAGACGACAAAGGATCCGCTGAAGGGTTCTCGGATTTTTTTCTCCCGACGTAATCAACGCGGATATGATTCCCCGGTTCGAACGAGAGGCACTCGTCAAAGAGGGCTCCCCCCATTCGTAATGAAGTAGTTGAATGGAAAGATCGCTCGGCATTGTGCTTTCTTCCGAAAATAGTCTCATGGTCAAAGGGTTAGTCGACGGTCTTTGTTCGTTTGGTGGGAAGCAGCCGCGAATCGAGCCATATGGCACGAGAACGAGAAACGGCAGGCCATTTTCGTTCCAACCTGGAAATAGACTTTCGATATTTCGCACGTGCGCTCGCGTGCGCTCGCACCCAGCGAAACGGAGTGCGGCGTCTGCTAGTCAGGCGACAGTGCGCATGTACGGACAGTCGATCAGCTGTTCGACGCCATCTTTTGCTCCCAGCTGAGGGCTCGACGCTACGCTCAGCTGACCTCGTCGCCGATACGAGCCCCCAACACCGGCCAGGATCGTATCTAAACTGGTACCTGCCGTTCTCCTACCCCGCGCCCATTTTAACCCTTTCCGGAGGGACCAATCTCTTTTTGTCTTTTTTTTTTGGACGATCGTCGATGTTTAAAGCGAGACATTTCGATTAACATTGCTAATAGACAGCGCTGTTAGCAGCTGGACAGGTGAACTTGTCAACCCTTTGCCTTATCAGTTTGCGACTACTCTACTTGCGTGAGCTACAACTAAGAGATCACAGGAGTCGTACTTGTTCGTAAACATCGAAGTATTCTACACAATTTGTACGTAGCGACCTTAATCTTCCGAAGCGAAATTGAAGCTAGACTTAAAGTAATACTGTATTGCAAATAGAGCTTACATTTAATCGATCTGTCTACATTCGTGCCACTAGTGTGTAGCTTGCTATTGTAAGCCAAAGGGTTAAGTCCCGTCCTCAAACGGTTAGTAACTTGAAAGATTTGCAAAGTATCGCTTTGTTCCTACCGCAAGGGATTAACACGGAAACTTTTCCCAACTTGGCTCCACTAGCTTGCACGCTTCGGTACAAAGTATAAAAGAATCTTGCGCGGCTTTCATCGATCTTCCCACGAATTACACGGCGTAAACGCTATAAAAGTGCTCGCGTTTAAATAGCATTCGGCAAAGCCGCGGTATATTCTCGCAACAATCCGAAAACCATAAATCACGCGATCGTAAAAGCCCCCGCGGACGGTTCGTTTATTGCGAATAGACACTCTTTGGAGTCATTGTTTCTTTCGCGGGAGAGAAGAGTATAAGAGAGTGAGAGAGGGAGACATTAAAATTGCCGGAGCGAATTTATTTATGCAACCTTCTTTCCACGTGCTTTCGGGGTCTATCCATCTGCGATGGAATAAATTATATTCCACCGGTAACCGCAGGCGGTTGCCCGTTTTGGACGAAACAAAAGCGCACGCTGTTGCAAAACTTCGTTCCACTCGGGCGGCAGTAGAATCGGGCTGTGTTTGCTCCGACACTGTTTCTAGCGCGAACACGGGACGAAGAGGCCTCGATTCTATCCCGGGCAAGGAAAAAGGATGCAGAATAGGCGATGTGCGAGCAGAGTCGATAAGCAGCAGACGCGTGCACCTACTATACGATCGATAAACATTAGCCTTGACATGATATCCAGAGGACCGCTCTTTCACCTCGCCTCTTTTGCTCGAACCCAGCTCCTAACGCTGCCGCTTCTTTTACCAGTCAACACGGGACCTGTATTTCCGAGTGCACGCGAGATCTTTGTTTCCCCGGACCGCTTCGAGTATTCCTCTTAACCCTTTCGGTTGTTCGCCAAAACGAATTTGCCCTGCGATTGCAAATGGTTCCGGTGGCGGAATATTTCGGACAGGGACTTGTAAATTGTACGCCGTTTCGTTGCGGATCTTAACAGGTTCTAAATGTGCTGTAAAAGTTAACAGTGAAAGGATGAAACGAGTCACCTAGTTCTGCTAACCTTGCCGGGCTTTTTGGGACTTTGTTCGATGCAATCGGATCTTGTTTTGTTTGACAAAGTTTTGCAATCGAGGGAAAAGGTAGCTGGGAATGGTGGAAGATTGATCAACTCGCGGCTTGTCCATAATTTCTTAACGGAGAGAATAGAATACCCGGCAATTACGCTGCACTTATTTGTATCAAAGAAATTAAAGCAATAGATACTCGAAGAAATTCCGAGTGGGGACCACTCAACGCGACCTGCCCAATTATTTTCGTTCCTTGCAGGCAGGTCAAAATCTTCTTCCATTAAAAATGAGACAGTGAAGGATCCTCAAGCTTAATTCGATATAATGTACAATGAAAAAATTTGGGTCGGTCTGCTAATAAAGAAAGCAATTGTGGTGGTCACGTTAAATGGTCCATCCTGTGCACAATGCGATGGAAATAAATCCTTCTTCATCCCCATCGCATAAACTCGCGACAAATCTGCAAAAATCCATCGGTACAAGTTTGTACAACTTTCCTGAGAAACTGGAAGCAAGTCACTTCGACTGCTTTGGTAGTTCTAGCGTTAAAAGTGTTAGTGGCCTTTTAGTAGCTTGAAAGTATAATAGAAACTCCAGCAGTATTATCATTGTGCAGCGAAAATTCTTACGAAGAGCAAACGATAGTCTCACAGTTGTGTACGATTCTTATTCGTCTCCTAACAAGTCCGCCACTGGTTGGAAATCAAAAGAGAGATTAATAAACCTGATTCCAAAATGCAGAGTAAGGTTTCTGCGGTAGAATAGTGCTTTTGCACGTGGAAAAGCTGGGCCTGAAACAGCAGTCGAACGGCTCTGTGTGCTTGATCGCAACTGGCCGCGTTATGTAAACGGGAAACCAGTACGAACGGAAGCTTGAGGTCTCCCAGTATCTACTCTCACTGTGTTTCATTACGTCACTCCGCGATTCGCCTCACCGTTTTTCCATAATTTCAATTCCACCCGAAAGCAGGAGAGACGATTGTGCTTGCGTCACCTCGTCCATTGGATTACTATATTAATCCTTCCTCCGAGAAGCTATTTTCTACGTGATCGCCATGCGGTTCCTTTTGGAGCAGCAAAAGCCTATTAACCTTTTAACGGTGAAATTTTCTTTCGGAACTTCCTATCCGTTTGCACAAATCCGTAGCAAAAATTGCTTCTCTAATCAGCGTCGAAAGTTGAGTCGAAGTTTCTTAACCTTTTCGTGGTTCACCAATTTCGGGTGGAATTTTGTTTTAAAATTTTCTACGTTACGAGTATACTCGTCGTTGCTCCGAAAGTGATCATTTCCACGTGACACGTATACTAGTCGAACGCTATTAACACTAGAACTACCAAAGCCGTCCAAATTTCCCATCAAAATTATACATAAATTCGTAGCAGTGCACTTTTAGAATATTCCTAGCAAAGCGAAGGTTTGTTCTACTTCGATAACAAGTGCCTTGCAAATGGCTCCCACTCTTATTTCTTCGTTAGAAATATACTTCGGTATATAAGAAAGTGTACTTTAGTCGTCGATAGTTCTAGTGTTAAAGGGTTAATCGGTTGTCGGTAGATAAAGCGCGAAGAACGAAGACGACGTTCCGATTCGAGTGACGCGAGCAACTCGAGTCTCTCGATGTCCACCGTGTTTCTGGAAATAGAAATAGAAGCGCGCTGATGAGGCGTTGGATACTACTCGGATCACCGTGGAGGCCTTAGTTTAGACACCGGTTTTTCCTTTTCTTTCCCGACCGCTCTGTCTATCCTAGCAAACACGATCCGTGCGCGCGTGTTTCCATCGTAACTCGATACACGCGTACAGTTTTCTAATCATAATTCATCCGAAGAGAGCTAGACCATGTTCGGGTGATATTCGAGGCTCTCCGCGCTGTCTAGAGCAAAGTTTTTGCCGCTGCTATAGAGGGTGTACAGTTTTGGTGTCAGCTTAGGGTCGTCGTCTACTTGAATGTCGGACGGTTTGCTTTTTCAGCGAAGATGTCACTCACAGCTGTTTAATATACATGACTCCGTGTGTGCAACAGCTGCACACACGAGAGCCCCTCTAACGCTTCTGGAAATAGAAAGTCATTCGCTCGCAAGGTGGATGGTTAAACTATTGTGCCATTAGTTGGCAGCAAGCGCGCGCGCAACGCCACTCTCAATTTGTCATTAAGCGGCATTTCGCCGATGAAATTTTCATTTTACGCAACGATCCCGCCGTCTCCAACTGGGGATCGTTTGATTTTTTTTCCCACCGAGGAGTCACGTTTCAGCCCGAGTAGGCATCGGAGTGTGTCGTAGGTAATCCTTTCTCGAACGGGGGGTCTCCGAGATTCACCCTTCGCGTACGAAGCTTTCCGCGGCGAGTATTCCCTCGGTGCATTGTACTTTGTTCAGCCGGTATTTGAACCTTTGCAATTGTGGCGAACGAAGGCCGTCATTCCCTGTAATAATATCTCGCGGATGATGATTGCATTCTCCCCGCTTGTTATCGCGCTCCCGTCAACATCGAACTTCCCAGGATTTATTTATAGCTCCGAAAGAAAAACATACCATTGACACCGACCAGTGATCCGCGGTTAATTTCTCCAGCTAATTGGTCGCCGTAGAACAATCGAATAGGGGTTGCACCACGAGAACCGAGCTCGGAGAAGTTTCAAGCAAGCCAATTGGAAATTTTGCGGAGGCGGAATATGTTAGCCGTAGAAATTAATTCGGGGCTTTTGTGGAAACAAAATCCGCATTCTCGCTTTCGAAGCGAGAACTCGTCAATTTTCCTACAGATTGGAACGTGTGATCCAAAGCGGGTGCATGCAAAAGTTGGATCGCTATTTTCACTTTGCGTTACTGGTGTGTAATGTACAGGGGCTACGCAAAGTATTTGCAGGGATAATATTTAGGTACGAATTAATTAGATTCAGTCGTGTCAAGTTTCTTATAATTGTATGTTTGTTTTGCTGTTACGTGTACTTGTTTCTTTTCGCGTACCGTACGTCGATATCAAAGAAACTAGGCTCGTAAGTAAGTACAAATAAACAAATGATGTAACAGTACTCGTATGCGCGTATGAAAGTTTGGGTGCATTGGAAATGAAGTGTAGAATCTGATTACGAAATGTAGCTATGCATCAGATCTAGTAATAATTGACGTTTGTGAAGTTAAAAGAACGACATTAGTTATCGCTAGACGTGATAGAAATACTTTTCGTGGCCACTATAGGCATTACAAATTAATCTTCCAGGTGTTTTCCCCTCAGCTTGCACAACTTTCCGTCATCTTTCTGCCAAACCTCTGATTCCATCTCGAAAGAATCAAATTGGCTCTGCTGGCAATAAAATCGTCGCGCCAAGACAGAAACTTTTGCATGCGCTCAACTATGAAAATTACTCTAGACATTAAAACTGCGTTTAGTTCTTGGAAACTTTGTTGAAGCAACAGCTACAATATTCATAGACGAAGTACAGAATAGATCTACTATTCAACGTATGTCTCTTTCACACTGTTTTCCGATCTCCAGAACCAGTTGCCACTTTCATTTTTACCATTTCGATTGCGCAAAATCTTCAACCTTTGCCTTTTCACTTTACTTTTATACTTTAGAATCGTTTGCTTTTGCCTTTTGCACGTTGAAACGCTTTCGAAGCGTTTACGCTTCTCTTCGAGCAACAAGAAAGAAGGAGAAGGAAAACTACTCCTCCGAATGTCCCGATTTTTTGAATGTCGATATTTTAAAGCGTGCAACGGAAAGTCCCATGGGACGACGGGTCTATTTTGTATCTAGCCTGTGTAATATCGCGTGGAAGGAAACGCAGTCCGGTGCAGGCGGATGTCTTTGGATCGTTTGGTATTAGGTTCACCGTGGAAACCCACACGATACCCGTATGTACCGTGTGGGCCATAAACCGCATAACGAGGCAGCCATTAAGCGTTTGATCGTTCTGACAGTGAGAAAATATTGTCCGCCGTAAAAGTTTCCATCGGTCGAGAGCGGTACGGTTAAACGAATTATGAAAAGAACCGGTGTACCGTTAATCCCGCTGAAAAATTTCCAAGATCGTTTACGAGCGAAGCAGTAAAAACCCGCCTGACACAAAAGGGATATTTCGGATCCCGGGCAAACAATAGCGCGTAAACTTGGCAGCAACCAAAAACGGCGCGTAAATCGCTATCCGCGCAAAGACGCTTTGTTATCGCGAACCTTCGTTCTCTGGTTCGCTGCTCGAGTGGAAATAATCACCGCGATCATCGCCGATTATTTAATTGATACCGCGTACCTATCGTCGCTTAATCGGGATCTAAAAAAAGAACGCTTCAGTGGGTGAAGATAAGCTCTTCGAAGTTTGTGTTTACGAAGTTGAAGTTCGATACGGATTCTAGGAGGTCTAGAGTTATTGTTTAATTTAGCGAATAGAGGGGATGAATTTTCATCGGATAAACTCGTAATTTGTCGACACCGTGTTACGATTCAATGGCGTGCAAAGTGTATTTAGTGAAATGGGAGGGGGGGAAATAGATGAGAAACGCGACTTATCAATCCTCTACAGTTCTCGGAATTGCACTTGTGGGAATTTTAAACGTGCAAAAGGGGCAGAATGTGCGCAGCATGTAAAGATATATAAGGTATCAAAAGCAAGGCGGTCTGTATAATAGTTACGGGGTTGAATCTAATTACTGGACTGCGGGTTTTTATGCAGCTGCAGAAATGTCAAACGCGTAAAAGGGGATGGAAATCATGCAACATGAAAGGATACGTAAAGTATCGAAAAGTAAAGGGCAAAATTAATCAGTAGACCGTGGATTTTTAAACAAATTCTGAGCTTGAAGAAATAGAACTAGTAGGAGCTAAATGGGGAGTTGCTGCTTCACCCTCTAAATATCATAATTTCTCCTACACTGTGAATATTACATTACGTGCCCTCTGTAACAGTTTGCCAATTTAAATTTCCCATCGCTGGTATATATACATAGTCGGTTTGGTTTTTGGTTTTGCTTTAGGTTTCCTATATGCACAAATTAATCCAACGATCGATCGTAGGACGTTTCGTTTAAAATACGATTGCAAAGATACGATAGTTGCATTCAAATTTGCAGCACAATAGTAGCATTACAAAGAGGTAGCATTCAGGTTTGCGCGTTAAAGGGTTGATAGAATAGAGAAGCGAGGAAAGCTCGACGCCGAGAGTTCGACCACTGTTTAAATTTAAAGCGTCGCCGTTGGAACTAGCCGCAGCCTAAAAGCGAAATCGGTCGTGGGTGTTTTCGGCAACCGGACGCGATCAAAGCTTTCTAGCGGGATGATCGCGGTTTTTCGTCGTCCATTTAATTATCCCGATGTCAGGTTGGCCATTAAATAAGCTGAATGGGGGGCAGAGAAAGGAAAGGGCAAGCGTTGTTTGCACGGCAACAAGAAGCGAATTACGGTAATTGAGTTACACGGCCTGTGCTGCACGTCGCGACCGAAAATGGAAGGGAATTAAATTTACCGCGATATTCGATAAGGCAGCGCTTCACAGCGCAAGAATGGCCCTTTTCAAGTTGCTCCGCTGTGCGCGTGCTTCGAAGGAGATTTCACCTACAAGATTAAAACGATTATGCTAAAAGCAGCCTGCGTCTGCCTCTTTCCCTTTGTACCTCAAAGCAAATCAAAGAATTATAGTGTTCGAGAGCGAAGATTAATTTAAAAAGTACCTTCGCCGCCATCGAAAGCGGCAATTCGCGGTAGAATTTTCCGAGATGAACTCGACCTGGCCTCTGAAATGGGGATTCTTAACTTTTTTCCTCTCCCTCGACGGGTTTTAATTCGGTTAAAAGAAACATATTGCGTACGGTGACTCGACGAGAATGAAATTGATGGAATGATACGACCGTTATCTGATTATTTTATATATAGTTTTCGAGTCTCCTAAACAAGGTCAGCGTAAGAACTCGAATTACACTTGAAGTGTGTCCGAAAATTTGATAGCTAGCGATTAAAGTTTTGTTCAAGTGTTCGATCAACTTCGTGACTCACCGTATATACCTGATTCGTTTAGCGTGACTCCCGTGTCTGACGCACGATCGTCTGTTTTTCCTGACTTTTCCAATTCAAAACAACGAACAGAGACACACGGTCGTGCGGTGAAAAGTTGTTCCTTTGTATCGAGCCTAATGTCATGGCCACATAAAGAGCAGTTAAAAACAAACGTAATTGAAGGCAGAGCGAAAACAAATTGCCGAGTTGCCGCTCAATTGCTGTATAGATTTCATGCTAGCTTAAGTTTTATTTACACTCCTGTCCGTAACTAGTCGGACGCTCAATAAATTTAATATAAACCGTTTATATGGTATTAGGTGTAGCAATAAGTAATTCACTGTTTCCGTAACAAGTTCAACATACGGTTAAGGTTCAAAATTTGCTACTGAGATGCGAAAGTGTACCGATAAATTTATTTCACAATACGTAAACATTAGATAGCAATAGAAAATGATATTTAAGGTGGGACAGATACTTGATGTCGCTAAAAATAAATATTAAAATTGACAGCAAAAGTAAATTACTGATTGGGGTACGCCTAACAGAGTTACAAAACTAAGCCACTGTTCCCTAATTATTTACATCAGGGAATGCATTAAATTGTCTTTTATCATGTTCAATCATATCACGATTAATCCGACATGTCTTTCAACATGTTACTAAAAATTAAATGCAATAATCATTCGATTAAAAACCAACACAAGTGTCCAGTCACTTATGGAACGGAGTTCGTTTTGTGCCGCTTTAACGCTCTACTGCTTCCCGTTCTTTATGTGCTCGCAACCCAAGTCGGAAAGCATCGTTGAGATCCATCCAATAGCCACCGAAATTTTCGCCGATGTCCATTGCCATTAGCTTGCAACAATTTCTCGCGTTCTCTTTCGGTTGCCCTATCGTTCCCGTTTGAGAGTCGCTGCTACAAAATTTGAGCCTAGCAGGGCTGAAAGTTAATTGGCGAGGCAAAGGGACGAGCGGATGCGTTCGGAATGGCTCGTAGCGTGCGAGATTTTTGTAGTCCCTTTAAATTTGTTGTTGTGTCACGTCCGTAGCCATAGGCTTGTATTCCCTGTGCACGTGACGAAAGAAAACAAGGTGCAGTCCAGCCGGTGCAGCGGGTTCTAGGTTTCCTGAACGGTTAGTACGTCTTTAGGGCCGAGCTGTGGTGTTCGCCTGCCCCGGGACTCGGGACGCAATCAATGGAAACGCGCGTTGCTTGTTGACAGTCCGTTTCTCGGTCCATTATTCCCCGTAAAAGGGGCTACATTTTCGCAACGTCCGAAACCGCCGCGGACCAGCCGCTTTTTGGCCAGCGATACAACGTACACCGTTCCATTGTCTTTGCGAGGGTACAAGAAATGGACTCGTCGTTCGCCAGCAACACGTTCGTTGACCGCCGTCATCGTTGCCTTTACGAAACGGTGTCAAAGTGGAACAAGGTAGAATTGTTAGGTTGACGCGAAAATAGTTGCGGTTTTTATTACGCATCTTAGAATTGGCTCTTCGACTCTCCTAGTTAACTTTTACCCTGCTACGATCGTGCAATGCAACATTACAAAAGAGGCTAATTAGCATTGCTGATTGTTGCCTTCATCGTTTAGCATTGCCGTGTTTAAGCGGTTAAATTAATCGGGGGAAAGGAGCATTTTATCGTGCGAGATCAAATTGGGACCTAACGTAACGGAAAGCTTGTTTTTGGCCAAAAGGCGATTAGCAAACGTGAAACTCAACTCGACTCTTCATGCAGACCCAAGAGACACGACTCGAGAGTTGTTGCGGAAAGACTCTGCCTTGATCATTCGACAGTTCGCCATTTAAACGCAATTGGAAGAATTCGATACCTAAAGGCGGCAATTATTTTTGCAGCAACTTATTAATTACACCGCGGATCTTTATGCAAATCAATTTTTCTATCAACTGGAAGCAAAGTGAGCCTTTCGGAAGCCCCGCCGAACTTTCAAATAATGAACCAAATTGATCCTCGAAAAATGCACCTCTAATTATGCATTTGGGTAATCAAGTGTAGACGATGGTAATCGAAATTGGGAAGTCAAGTTCGTAACAAGTGGATTTAATCAGTTCGACTTCCGAGGGGTTAAAATATTGATCGGTTTTACTAGTTAAGGTATACTTGCTCCAGATATTTTGCATAGCCTCGCTCCTCGCGTTTCGTTTGTATTTTTTGCCCATCTAAATTTGCTACAACCGCTTAAAAGATCCGCAGTCCACTGATAATTCCGTTCGTCTGGTGTTCTCTCCTATGTCCGGCTCAAATTGCCCGCAAGATTTCACTGGGAATGTAGGTCTCTTCGCGACAAGATCGAGCAGGCGACGCGCGTTCTTCTGCAACCGATCGCAGGCGCCTTTATCGTCGTTATCGGCGCGATTCTTTTCGCAATTGCCGTCCTTTGGATTTTTTTAAAAGATAGTCGGGTTCCGTAATTGTGGCCGCGATCGGGAAGATTATTATTGGCGAGGCAGAGGAGAGGAAAAATGTCGTTGCAGAAGAAGTGGCTCTGCCGCTGCTACGTTGCACAATAGCTCGGCGGGGCAGAAATTTATCGTCGGACGAGGAGAAAAAGCGTAAATGCAAGTCGGAGTGGCTCGTAATTTATGTTATCGAATGGGAAGAGGCGATAACTGGTTTCGAACTTTGCGTAATGACCGTGAAACCGTGAGGGGGATACGAAAAGAAGCTACGTTTGAGACGTAAAAATCGGAGAATAAGCCAATCAAACGGTCTATCGGACGACTCTAAAAATAATGCCGCAATTTGAGAAACGGGGTCAGGTTAAACGCAATCAATCCGCGGCGTTTATTTTTCTGGATCTATGACTGCTGCAACGGGGGTAATCGAACAGCGCGTTGATAAATAGCGAGCCGAAGTTACGATTCTTCTACTATCGAAGAAGCTTTCCGTGATTTGTTACACCATTGCGGTGCTTCGCGGTTTATTAACCCATTTGCAAAACTCTTTCCCGCTTCCTCTGTCGAGGAGAAGACGAAAGGGTTCCCATTTTTGCGAAGGATTAGCCATTAACCCGTTGCCTCATGAATTTTTCGTAGACCATTCGTTGGGACGTTGACTATTTCCTACTTTAACCCTGGGATCGCGAATGGAGAGTTGCAGAAACCTATAAAATTGAAAATTTGGCGCGGCCCTCAAAGTGTTGATAGGTTAAAAAAAGAGTTTATACAGCTGCGTTTATATTAGGCAATTTTTGATTGGACAGACGAGTTAGGCTCGCAAATTTGTATATACGATATACATTTTATAATATTCTTTACTTTATCCTACGCCTATATTTATCTTAACTACAAATTTAGCTACATTTCTACTCAACTTAACGTCCAAACCTAATCGTCGGACTTGTTTTTGGCTTTGTACATTTCTTCCGTTGTTCTCTTCTTTCTTAGGCTTAACTCATCTTCCCCCGCCATCTCTGCCTTTCTTTGTCTTTCTTCTTCCTTTGTGTTCGTTTGAGACAGTTCATTGCGGAAAGAATAGTTATATATAAATAATTGGAGAGGGGGGTAGGAGTATAAAAAGGTTTGCCGGTGGAGAAGCTTTCCGATTAATCAGCGAGCAACTCTTCTCCGTTCTCGCATGCGTAATCAGGGGCTCTTTGTCTCCGTTTGGCTTTTTTCGATGCCGCCAGGGTTCTTGAACCTCCGCTGGCAATTCCCCCGAATTCAGAGGGGTGAGTCGACCGCGTCTAGACGCGCCAACCGACGACCCTTTTCTCGAAGGACGAAGGGAGGACAGAAAGGCTCCGGTTAGGATGATAACAATTCGTTGCTCGTCAAGAGTAGTCTTGCTTTCCCGAAACTACGCAGCTGCAGGAATTCGTGCTTCCATCGAGTGGGTGGAATAGGGTCGGATAAATATTTCACCGCGAATGTATCTCGGCTGCCCCAGGCTTAACCCCTTCGATGACGAATATTTTTGGCGGATCGAGCAGCGCTAGGATTTCTTTTACGGACGACGAAATATATATTAAGCGCGGAAATTCATTCGATGCCTTCACTCGCATCTTTAACGTTTCGAATAATCCTTATTATCTCGGGAGATCGTTTTCTCCCTTGGTGGGTGATTTTTTTGGAATAGGATGAGGATTTTGAGTCTCTGTAACTTCAATTTTATTGAACGAAGTTTCAAAGTTTTGTCTAAGTCTGAGAAAAAGAACATTAATCGTAGAGAAGTGAAACACAACTCTTTGCACTTCGTTGGGGTTGCAATGGAGCCACGCGTAAATTCTATCAAAAGCTAAGGTTCAAGTTTCCTTAGTTCAATTTTCATTTCTTCGATGGACAAGATTAAGGAAGATGTATTGAAGTTGCTGTAGTATCGTACTGTTAAAAATGGTTTGAAGTGGAAAAGAGTCCCAAAACTATCGGAAACATTACCACGTTTGTTTCGAAGCCTGGGGAATATTGACAAAAAATTACGGACACGAGTTGGTCGAAGGGTTGAACTTTTATCCACGGAGCATCGAACGGGTCAACGTAAAAACCATGGACTTGAACACCGTCTACGCGTTCGTAGCGAACGATTATCGCTTGCGTGTAGCATAATTCGAGGCGCATTTGATTCCGCAATGAGAGAAATAAAGTTGTCGGCGGCAAAGAGTATTCAAATGCGACTCGGTGGGATGCGTTTCTCCGCGTGTTCTTTTCTCTCGCACGGACAGAAGACACCACTGATTCCCCGTGCAATACATCGCGGTGGTTGAACGCGGCGTGGAAATAAGAAAATCACCGTTTCCAGTTCTCTGGGATCCTTCTCCCTCGAGGAGGAAAGCTCGTCGACGCGTGACGTACGAAGATTTATAGGATTGGTTCGAGCGAGGCGGTCCGCGATCGTTTCCCTTTTCAGCGTTCGCGACTGATTATACGCGGTACATATTCGGATTCGCTTCCAGGGAATCAAGAAAACTCTCCCGCGACTGTAAAAAGAGAATAAAGTGGTACTCGCGCGTCGTTCGTGGATCCACGAGCAAGCGTATCGTGGAGAAGGTAGAGCTTCAGAAATTACCGATCCTTCTCTCTCCTTCGAATTGCTTTAAAGATGAAACGAGAAGCGTAGAGCTCGAGTGAGCTATCGCGGATCGGGTACGGAATAGATCTATCATCGCTGACGAGATACAGAGTAGAGCTATCATCTTACGGAACTTCGCGTATCGCACGGTACGAAACGTCCACGTCTTAAAGAATTAGAATTTTTGGATGAGCATCTTGCTGTTACTTGAAAGGGAGTGCAAACCCCATTAAAGTATTTCGATATGCAAATTATTCAGAGAAAGACCGAAGTGTAACGTAATTATTAGACCGCGTATTTTCATGCAAATTCATACGTTTGTAATCGCAACCAATGATACGGTACCCAATTTTCTTACTAACCGTAATAACGCGCGGTTTGTATATTTTTGCACGTTACATATATAGAGCGTGTCTCGTTGCAAATTTCAATTCAAACGTACGTTGCGACTTAAAGGAATAACACGTGGATGAGGATCTATACTTTTGTAATACCTTGGGCGAGTTGTTCGTTTATTCATTTATTCGTTTATCGATGGAAAGAATTTTCTTAACGTGTACGATTTAAGCAGACGGAGAATTGTAAATTTGCCCGGAAACTTTTGCCAGCCACACAAGTAGATCTACTCCGTGCCTGGTCTGTGGAGATTATCGCTGCACTCAGCTGTACTTCGACGAGCTTTTTATCCCCGGAGCAGCGTCTCTAAAATAAGAGGCTACAGGGATCCGTTATCCTTCGTAAAGTTCGCCTGCCGTAGGAACGACGAAGCGTCGCCGCGGTTTATCCGTTGGCCACAGTTCCGGTAAACAGTTCGCAGGGGTCACGGAAGAAATTGCAAACAAAACGAGCCTCTCTTGACTTTCTAAAAGGGGAATATAGAGGCTGGTTCGCGAGAGGTTAGCGGTGCCGCGCTTAGAAATGGTTTATTGTACGGGATGTGCGTGTGCCGAGGCGCGGCCTTAGCGCATTGTGAGGCATGTTAACGAGCTAATTGGTAACGGACCGGTGGCAACAGAAGACGGCCTCGTCCTGATCAATGATTTCCTTCATCGAGCGTGTAAACATCGCCGATTAGGAGAGAGAAAAAAACTCAGCTGTACGCGCGCGTTATGCATCCGGTCGCTCGGTGATAAGGTCTGGAATGCTACTGCGTTCGAATCGCGTTACACGATTCGCGAATACCCCTCTCCAACCCCTCTTACAAACGATTTGCCGAATCGGAGTTATCGCTCGATACTCGAGTTGCATTCCCTTTGCCCGCGAAATGCGCTGACGAGGGTCTAATCGGAGTAATTTCTATCCAGAAGTATTTGGAACCGACTTGTAATTAGCCGTGCCTTGATTCACCCTAGGATGCTTAACACTAGAATTACCAAACTGGTCACAAATTTGCCGTAAAAATCATGTAAACTTGCAGCGCTGCATTTTTTCGAATATTACGTGATTTTCTGTGCGAAATATTGATGAAGATTTATCGTGTTTCAATCATATACGCCTTGCAAATATCTATCATGTCTGTTCCTTTGGTACAAATAAGTATACTTTAAACGTCGTTAGTTCTAGCGTTAAAGGGAGGCCAATAGAGGCTCGCAAAATGTTAGTCAGTAGTCTTTTTCGTAACGGTGTTTCCATCGGGGACTCGAGTGGTTGGATTTCTAGTCAGAAAGTATAATTACAGTTAACGATTTAACAATTGGAGGGCCGGAAAGCTATCGTAATGGCTTCGGTTAATGGGGCCTTAATTGCTTTTTGCACTTACATAAATTAGAATATCTATCGAGCTCAAATATTGGCTCACGTGTGTCGGCTGACTGATACGGTGATTCATTGAAAATGCGAAGCTTGAACTTTAGATGCGAACGCGTTAGTTTTTCGGATTAAGTTATTTGGTTATACTTTGCCCTTCTCTGCGTCGATTCTCTGCAGATTAAAAGTAGATATTTGACCATTCGAAGCAGTAATAAAATAATCCGGACAATTAAAAATATCCAGATAGTTAGGATAGTTCGATTAATAGTAAGAAGAGAAGCAAGATACGCAGAACTACGGTTTTACCTTAAATCTCATAGGTTATTATGCTTGAGGAAGCAATGTAAAATGTTGAATTCGTTTGCTTAGACTCTTCTCACGTTGTCCATATTTCACCGTCCGGTTTTCGAGAATAAACGAGACGTTGCATACCTACCTTCGTTGCTTTTAACTGAAAAGATTAACTACACGATCGCGGAAAGGAAAACTGAATCGCATAAATCTAACAACGCGAGCTTTTACGCGCAACGTGCTTAGTCTATCTTTTTTTTTTTGAATTAGCTCTCGACTTCAATGCGATTGTAATGCTCTGTTAAACAACCCTTCGAACACGTTGCGCGTGCTAGAGTTAAAAATGTACCCCTTTGCAGCTGGCAAAAGCGACGCGCAAACGGTGGGAATTAATTCACCGGTTGTCTTTTCTAATTACTTGTCCAGCCAGGGTTGGCAAAAATTCTGTTCCGCCCGTGTGGATTTCGCGAGAAAGCTTCCGGCTCGCGGTGCAAAATGAAAGGGAAACGCGAACGCGATGCGCGAGGCCCTGCTGCCTTTGTGCCATTTGCTGCTTTCAGTTTACACGTGGAACGGGAATAAAACGTCAGCCAGAGCTAACGGATCTTCTGCATTTTTTATGCCCCGTTCTTCTCAGCTGCTAATTCTTCGCCTTCCTCGTCGTCGTCCTCGTCCTCGTCGTATCCGGTTAAAAATTGAACGCTTGTTAAATCGCGAGACATTTATTGCCCTGCGAGAAGCGCGCTGTTGTTTGGTTAATGAAACGCTAACGATGCGCGCAGCTGATCCGTTGGCAAAAAAAAAGAAAAAAAAAGAAGAAAAAGACGCGCTTTCTAACTCAACACCGCGACCAGTTCTACGTATGCATACGGTGTACACGTGTATGTGGTTCGCAGTAAACGCGTAATCACGTCGTCGTCGCCGCAGACGTAACGAATTTCGCTGTCACGCATTACGGATGGATTATCATAGCCGGGAACCTGTAATTTCGCGTCTTATTTGCTCCCTGGCTAGCCGGATGTCGCTGATTCTAACCAATTATTTCGGCAATAGCGTGGATTCAATTTATTTTCCGCTATGCGTTCTCCAGTCCCCGTATTATGTTGCAGGGTTACCGTATTGTTCGCTTCGTGGCAATGTTTGCGCGTTATTTTGTTGCTTACACTTTTTTCGCTCGCGGGAAATTCAGATACGGGATGCGCGTGATGCGCGAAAATTGTGTAATATATTCGAAGCAGAGCAGGCGTTGCTATATTAGAGCCAGTGCTCTTTGTAACAGTGGTTCTAGTAACAGAACTCTTAACCATTTCGCTACGAAACACGTATACATATACGGTTTCAAAAAATTGTACGACCATTCGTTTCAAAGCATACGTATACTTTTTCTATAGTACGCTACTCTATTTTGTCGATTTATGCAACAGTGCTGCACTATAATTAATCACATGGAGCATCCGAATACTTATTATTATACTATTTTCATGTTAATTAAAGAAGCTCTCCTTTATATGCTTTGAGTTCTCAATTTTAAGCTGCCGTAGAGAAAACGTTAACCAGGGTTCCACGCGACGCTAACTTGTTACAAGTGTTCTGCGAAATTATAAAAAAGTCACGAGAACTCCGCGGAAAGAATAGAAATAGGTATGATTTGTTATTGACTTACATTGGAGATGCTTACGTTTGTCGCGTGAAACTTCAGGACTTGGCGATTCTACTGTTCTGCAAAATTTTCTTGCAATCAAAGCTAGTAGTGTTCCGTGACTTCGAAAAAGATAAGAATCGTTTTATTAGAGGGTGACACTATTAAGTGTTCCGGTTAGTTTTGGGTAGTTCTTTCCAAGCAAAGCACGCTTATTTTAGAGAGACGTTCAATTATATTTTACATAAAATATTTTCCATTGCTAGCTATAACTTTTTCCATTTTTTGTTGGCAAATAAATACATTTCGCGATAAGAGAAATGTTCATCCTTAAAAAGATCGTTTTAACATCGGAACAACTCCAGTCCTCGTGTTTTGACTGATGGAGCAGTCTCGGTGTAATTTCGTGAAATGAATTGTCGGGCTTTAGCAGCTGTTTTCTTTCAAATGAAAGCGATAAAGTAAGATACATCGAAAACGCTCTTTATCGGGCTGTATTTTCAGACGCGCGAAAAAGCGTGGCTTTGTTTGCCAATGTACGCGCATCGAATTATTTGTAAAGAAGTTCAGACTGTGAAACAACGCGCCAACATTCGATACATTGCTACCAGATTTCAAATTGCTCAAATAGTCAAACAACACAACTATCAAACAGTCATTGATAGTTGCAATAACTAACTGGAACACCTAATAATTTCTGCTTAGGTTCCGTTCCTCTGATCGCATTTGCAACGATACGAATCTGCATAAAAAACCGCAGCCTTTTTATTACGTTCCGCTACGTTGTTCCTTTTTTTTGTTTGTAAAACCTGACATGTCCAATCAGAGTGATGTAATTTGCATTAATCTGCATCGTTCTGCGAATGTCAAGCGAGCGTATGAAGATCGAAGAATAGCCGTTAATGAATTACGTGGCAGAATAATGCCGAGTTATCTCATGAAAAACACGCGAACCTCGCGTATGCAAATGTCAATACGATACCTTGCGTATACTAATATTAAGCATGGCTGAGAATCCTAGCGATACGAGCGAAAATTTGATTACGTGCAGCGGATTACGTTTTCCAAACCCTGAAACGTCGCTTAATTCCATAATCAATGAAGCTACTAATTTTCCGTCACTTTGCGGCGTGTTTTCGTAACTTCGATAAATTATCGCGACCTCTTCGCGATAGCAAACGCAAGATACCATTTCGCGAAAAACACCAGTGGACCGACGACTTTAATCGTTATGATTCCCGTTCGCAATATCGAGACGATCTTCGGTTTTCCAGCCGCGAAATTATTCAGCATTTCCGTGGCGTGCAGAAGTAGCGCGAAACGGGCGTATTAAAATTGTTTGACGATCGGCACGCGACTATCACGCTCGGCAAATAATTTGCAAGCTGTAAAAAGTTGACCCAGGACAGGGTGCCTCTATCTACTACGTTATCAAAACGACGACGACGACGACGAGAAGCGAGAGGTCGCTTCGATTGCGATAAGAAGGGAATTTTCGGGCCACCGAGCAAAGACACTCCGGGTCTCCTCTTAAATTGTTATTAAAAAGACGTATTGTCTTGGTTAACGGAATTAGCAGGCAACCCTGGAAGCCGTGTAATTCAGTTAATGCGTTTACACGCGCGTTTCAACCGTAAATTTCACGCTTCGTTGTCTCGTATACGCAGAAGTTAATGCCGTACTTCGCGTTGAACGCGTATACTTCGTTTTCGCTCGCTCCTGAACCCACTGCAAACCGAATTCTCTTTGTCTCCGCGACGAAGGGAATCGTTGCATTAAGCAACTTCTGATCGGACAACCGGGTTCAAAGAAGACGATCAAAATTGTCCGGGTAAACGCGATGTCAATTAAGTCGAGGAAGTAACTTTCGACTCGGTTGCTCGACGAGAAGTTGTCCAATGTAAACGCAGATGACGACGAATCTCCGTTTCAATCATGTTGGAGCGACTTTTAATTGTTCAAGTAGAAGTGGCTCATTCGTGTACTTTTCGACGAAGTTCCTAATGTAAGCACACCTTTAAAGAAGGGACGTCTCTTACAAACTGTATCGCGAATAATTTTATCAAGTGCTTCCAAAGAATTTTGCTAGCATCTAATTACTGGCGAATCGATAGAACTGCCCATATTTTACCTTTTTCGTTCACAAACGTCGTTGCAAATTAACGCCAACGACTCCTTTTCAAGCCGCAAAATCACCGTACTTCCTATATTAAGAAACAGATGGACGGAATGCGTGCAACAATCAATGCTCGTTGCAAACCAAAGACACTTTCCTCCGGAAAAAAAATAGAGGCGCAGCTCTTATCGAGTGGCAAGTGGTGGACAATAAATTACACCGCTGCGACGATAGTGTTCGCGTCGCAACGTAACGGAGCGAAGCGTTAGTGGAAACGTAGCAACGGTTTCCTTCGCTTATCTTCCTCCAGAAGCCGTGCGTAAAAGTTGCCAGTGTCTTCTTTCGTATCAGCGACTCGCGTTCGATAATCTTTATCGTCTGAAAACAGCAGCGTTCGATACACCATGGTTGGTACATTCGAAACACGAGCGGCTCCGGTTCGCGGCTAGCTCAGCTTGCTCCGGCAATTCCCTCCGCAATATATAATAGCCTGCATGTGGATCGTGATAATTGATACTCGTTTAGAGACTAATTCTGGCTGGTGGCCGTTTGTTAGCCAACCGGCTTGCAAAATCTTCCATCAACGACTCCGCTTGTGTTGCATCGCCTCATCGAAGTTCGCGTTTCGCGAGAACCGTTTCGCGAGGAGATTCTGCAACGCAAATTCGCCATTGTGCGTTTGAAGAGGCTCGCTCTAGCGCGCGCTTCCTCCTAGCTCGGCTTTCTCTCGTTTCTCCCCCATTGTTTTCGAGCCACCGACCGACTGGCCATTCTTCGAGACGCGGTTCCCAGTCGCAGCATCGAAGGATCATCGGGAATGCGCGAAGGTCGATGCAATTAAGAGCAATCTCGCGTAGAGGTGGTCGCGGACGCGAGAAAGTAGCAAAGCGGTACGCAGCGACGGCGAGTCGCGAAAGTAAGTTTGCCCGAATAATTCTCGGCCGGGTTGTTTGCTCCGAGCTGGATAATACCGGCGCCAAGAGGATCGTGTTTTCTCAGCTGGACCAGCCGGGTGCATTCACACCGTGCTGCACCAGAAGCGCATCGCCCTTTCCCTCGGCCTCCCGCGACGTCGCCTTTACCTTCGCCGACCTCAGCCTTTTATTCTCCCGGCTGTCCACCCTTTCCCCTTTTACGAAGGTCTTCCTACACCTTCGAACGGTCCGCCCTCGACCAATGATCCAGCCGAAACCCTCCGCGCTTCCCTTTCATCGTACGATGAAAGTTTCGCTTCGGCTCGCTTTGGGTCTTACTCGAAATTGCAAGTTTCCCAACCGTGTGAGTCTCGCGAAGATCTAAAGTTGCTACGGGCAGCGAGGAGGTGTGCAAATTAATTCGGTGCTCTTGGGTTCAGCTGGACCACTTTGCGAACTGCGGCGCCTTCGATGGTTTTCGCGGGACGGTTCGGAAGATGGGTTTATAAAGGGAAGAGAGTTGTCCAAAATAGTGGAGATCGTTGGAAGAATGGACTACTTCTAAATTTAGCCGTCGTACGTTACTTTTCTTACCACTGTATCGACGCGAAACAGTCGCGTAGCGATTATTAATCCCAGCTTCTTAGATTGAAATGAGAATTCTACCCAATTATAATTTGTTCGGTAAGATATCGTAGGATACGACAAGATTTGCATCCCAAAGAAGACCTCGCCTTGGCGTTCGGACGCGAAAATACCGATACGCTCCCTGTGGATCGAAGAATACCGTTGGATCTCGCGTAGTTACCCCGGAGGATAGGTATTTGTCGGCTTGAGTGGCACCAGGGTCTTAGAACGATCTACCGGCGACAACAAAAAAACTGCTTTATACCGCTTCTAATCGCGTCGTCGAGTAGTCTGGAACAGCCGATAATCCGTCGGCGAAATCCTGTTAGCGCCAGGCACTGTCACAGTTTTCCCCATATAATTAGGTGCTTTAAATCCGGCAAATGGTCGAGCCGAAGAGGAGACCGTGATTCCTTGGCGAAACGCGTTCCCCTAGTAGCCGAGGCTGCCAGACGCATCATCGGCTTCTTAAACGGCGGCGTGATGGAAGGCGAAGGATGAAGCTACGTCGCGTAATCCGGGGAGATCGATCAGGGATGAAAGGGAGACGTCAAATTCTCTGCCTTTCCTCCCAGTAATATATCAAGTTCCATTCAGGGAACAAAAGATCGCTCCGGATCTTTGAACGATGATACACGCAAAAAGTAGAGCAAAAAGCTGCTACTACCGCAGGACATTCCGTAGAGTATAGCCTCGCTCGAGGAAAGTTCGAGGCATTAGATTCGGGGATTGATGTCCTGAAATATCATTTCCACAAAGCTCATGGAAAGCTCGACTGCGCATCTTGCGGTGTACGGTTCAAGGATCTTGCATCGTGTTTCATTTGATTTCAATCCTTCGCACACGAAAGGCTGCAAAAGGTTAAGTTACACCGTGCTATAGTGGGTTAAATGAACAAAGTTTAGCATCGCGGATATAATACTCTATTATCCAAACACTCGTGTTTCCTTGTTAGTTCGGATATGGGAACATCTCCGCTTTACTAAGCACTCACGCGCTACTAGTTTAGATACTAGTTTAAATAGATCCTACTAGGTGCTAGCTTATCGCACAGCTACCGAAACAGAACGCAGGAAGCAAACGCTTGTTCGTTGTCTGAACGCGATCACGCGGAAATTACGTACAGCAAAATTGACACACCGCACAACACGTATTCTAACAGGTGTCGAGATTAGTCTGCTCTCGCGCTGCCGCAGAGGAGACAGAAAATTGGAAAGGGTCGCGTCTGGTAGGAGCGGCGGAATTGTTTATCGTTTAGTCGGGAAACGTATCTCGCCGGGGAAAGGTTGCCTCTTAATTCTGATAGCGTCTCTCAAAGGACTCGGCGAAGGGTTGCGAACTTTTTGCGCATGACACCCGAGTACGATCACCCTCGTGGAGCCCCACAAGCTCTCCCTTGTACACAGAGGCCCTCGACACACGTTGAAACATGCGCGTGTTAGAAGAGGCTCCTCGGCTGCCGCGCAGTTGGTTCTTTATTCAAATTCCTCGTCGTGCGAGGCACAAGTCGCGCCGCTCGGCAACTTTTCGCGTCGCCTAATCGCCGGCTCCGTCCAACCGCCCTCTAATCGCCTCCCCCTCGTTTCCTAGTTACGTGGAAAAAGCTGTGAATCGCGTGCAAATTTTCGCGACGTCTGATCGTGAGTTTGGACTAAGCTTGCTGCAAAATCATCTCCTCTGTTTTCCTACTTGCATGGAAAAACTGTAAATCGCGCGCAGAAGACGCGCCGCGAAAGGGTGAAATAGTTTTGCGAGAAACGAAGCAACTTTTCGCGCTCCTTAATTACGAGTTTGGACTAAGCGTGCTTCTAATCGTCTCGTATGGTTTGTCGGTCGCGCGAACAAACTGCAAATTACCGCGCTGCAACGGGGTGGAATAGTTTTGCGCGTAAAAGTGTGATCCAGCAAGAATTTTGTTAAAAACTAGCAAGTGTCCATGGTGGCTTTGCGAACGGTGGTGTATAAAACGTTTCGACGCGGAGCGATCGAAAGTTTTCAGTTTATTTTTCTTGGCACGCGTGCCGCGCGCTAACGAACCCGCAGTCTTCGAAAGCTTTTGGATTTTTTTGTGAAATAGCTGGCGGAGTTTAAGGGACCGAACGCGGTTTACAAAGATTTCGCCACGCTGAATAGCCAGAAATAGTCGCGCTCGGTAGAGTTGGAAAGTATCTACGCGACGTGGAACAGCTTCTGGATAAGATACATACAGTTGTCCCTCGAACAACGCGGGGGATACGTTCCCCATTTAACAGAGCGTAGTTGAAAATCCGCGTCGCATCTATCGTCTCCCTAAAAGCTACCTACGGTGTGCAATCTGCTTGAAGCTATTTTGTAATGCATGCTACGCGTTTACTAGGTGTATGTAAAAGCTTTAGTCCCCGTTTTCAATCTCCTTTTGTTTGTACGTAACGTCTGTATTTACTGCAAATCAATTTTCTTAATATTTGTCGTCGTGTTGTTTGATTTTCTGCCACGAACGCACTTTTCGTCAAGCGTCCAATTCCGCAAAAAATTGAAATTAATTTGGGAGCAATGAAGGGATCGAGTCGAGACAATTTCCGCATACGCCTAATATACACGTTCCTATGTATTTCTGCAGTGAAATAGATTTAAAAAATTCATTATAAAATGAGCGTGATTAAGAAAGACACGAGGAGACTCGTACATATTAATTATTGCGCTCTTCGATACATAATGGGAAGTGGATCGTTACAGATGTCTTCATCCTCTTCTCGTTAAGTATGCTTAGGAGACGAAAAAGAAACGTAGAAAGCGTAGAGTTCAAAGGTTACCAGAAAACCGCGTAAAACCAAATTCTCGTTACTCGAGGGACAGCTGTGTTTCTCTAACTATTTCGCCTCTACCTCCGCCAAAGATAATCAAGAAATGTTGCACGAAACGCGGCGAATCTTGCGCGAAAAGTGAGTTACGTTTCTGCGGGAAATTCTCGCGTGTCGGTTGGGCGGGTTAATATCGAGCAGAGAGGCCGAGCGTTCTTCGTGTTCCGTGTTAGTTCGCTCGAACGCTGAAACGCTCGGAGGAAAGCGGCGAGGAAGCCAATCCGGTTGGTCGCTTTCGCCGCATATGGCGGCGGGCAAAGTTATAAATAATGCCCATCGCCCTCCTGCGTATTCACCTTTACATAATGACCGGCAGAAGACGGGCGACGAAATCTCGGATCGGATGTCGAGCGAAAAGAAGAAGCGAGGAAAACCGTACGGAAGGCTGACCATCGCGTCCCGCCGTCCAGCCGATATCCAGATTCCTTACAACTGCGATTTTCAGCTCCTACGAGTTTTACACGCCTCCCTTTCCACTCTCACGCGATTATGTATCTTTGGCTGTGGGAAATCGCGTCTCTGCCTTGCGAAGAAACAGAACCCGAAGGGTTCGTACGCGAGTACAACCCTTGCTCTTGCGAAACCTTACATCTTTGCGATTTCGCGAGATTCAACTTGGTTGCAGATTCCTCGCGATAACGTAGATAAGATTCGAGGCGATCTGAGTCGCGAATTCTAAAGCGACTCGAGTTCGTATTCGAATGTTATATATGTAGGTTACCGATACGATTGTTTTTCGGCTCGGTGAAACGTATTCGATAACTGGATTGCGGATTTTTGTGCATCTGTATAATTTTAATGCAACAAATGCATTGTGAGAAATTAAATTGATACGGTTGATGCACCGATAAGCAGTCCACTGTTTTTAATCCCCTGCTTTAAAACCACGCGTCACGCTCGTGAAGCTGATTGTAGACGAAACCGAACAAACACTTGCAATATCTATAATAAAATTTAATTCACCACTTTCGATTTCCATTGCAAGTTTTATAATTGCTACGGGAAATGCAAACGTGGTACGATGTTTTACTGTTTCGCGTCTGTCACAGGGTTACTATTCTACTAACACGTACAGCTGTTGAGAAATTCGTAAGGCAAGGGGTTAAACGAGTTGACAAGTTTATTTTAGCAAAGTTTCAAGTAGACACCTACAATTGTCTCGCAAGATAACGTCCAAGCATTGCGACGACGAATTTCGTATAAAATAGAACAAGCAGCTATCTGATTTTATTCAAAGTCGCGTAAGAATTCGCGAGTTGAGTTGCGCGATACCGTGACGGAAATCGATGAAAGCGATTTGACGAAAACGCGAAGTCGTTCTTTGGCAAGGAGACAAAGATCGAGGACAAATGGACAGAATTCTACTGTGTTTTAGACAAGGCAAGATCGAACGGAGTGACGAAGGAACGAAAGACAGAAGTATTTTTTTTATTGTTCATCGTGATTCACAAGGCGGATTATGGTGAAAGAGCATAAATGACGCAGATAGGTTCGCGTTGCAAACGTGACCAGTTTGGAGAACAAAGTTCGTTTCTCCGATAAAGACATCGCGAGAAAAGTATTGCCCGAGCCAGGTTCGAAGCATGATCCGCCCTGGTGGCGCGTTTAAGATTAACGATAGCGGAGGTCGTGCGCGAATCGTTCCAGTTTTCATTCCCCCGAGAGTAGCTCTCGAAAATGTCGACGATCCTGTTGCAGTGCGTTGGAACGTGCTTCCACAGAAGGAGAATGCGCACAGGTTCGTAATCGTGCCAGGTTCCAATCAAAATCCTTATTATCCGCCTCGTTGTCCGACGCTTTACGCCAATTGCTGGAACAATCAGCTACGAGCATCCTTGACTTTTCTTACTCTTCTCCGAGTAGCGAGAACGCTATTTAGCAAGTCTATGCTATCTTCAAAGTTTCGAGTTCCTTTTAACCATTTGCATTATTTATGACGACGAGGTATACTCGCGATGAATTTGTTGTCCACTTGCAACAAAGAGACCACGCGTTCGATGTCGTGTTTAGTTACAAGACTGAATGTTAAAGATTGGAGAGAATAAACGTTGCGAGATTAGGGATTATTAATAGACTGCGGATGTTCATGCATTTATGGGGAATTTAAATATGCAAACAGGTGCACTATGCGTGCGATATGCAGAGTACGCGGAATATTTAAAGTCGAACGCCTGCTGTAGTATTTAAACGATGGAACAAATCGCTATTTAAGTTCCATTCGCTTAACCCTTTCGCTTCGAAGGGCCCGTAAAGATTTGCCCTTTATTTTGTTATTATAATTATTTGTTAAGAGTATCGGTAACTATTACTTCCGTTTTTATCCGTAAAATAATATTAGATCGCAATCGATAACACGAACCATCTAAACATTTCTCCAAAATTATTCCTATCTATGATGTTTTTAGTTTTCATTTCCGACGCATCGTCGTAGCGAAAGGGTTAATTGCGTTTATAAAAGCGTACATTCGCGTGAATATCCGCAGTCAAATTATTAAACGCATACTAATTACAGTATATAATGTCGAAGCGACGAATAGTTATGCCAACTACTCTGCATTTGTAGCCAGGAAAGAAAAACGTACGGCGAAAGAGTTGGGGGGAGATGCAGTTTATTTTCTTTTTCGTACTAACCGTGAATAATGATTTCGTGTTGCAGGTATGCACTGTTTAGGTGCAGTGACAGGAGGCATTCCCAGCCCAAATGGGGTTGGCAGTCGGGGTGGCATTCTTAGCGTGTTCCGAGCCCTTGGAGTCCTTGTGTGCGAAGGGAGGATTCAGGGCCCTCCACGTGGCTACAAAGAGGGCCCACATTGCGCAGCGCCGATGCACGCGGCGCCTGACGTCCACATCTGCGAGGAAGATAGTTACTTGGTAAGTATTTCCCCTTATTTCAACCCTTTCGCTGCTAAACGCGACCTGAGAGACACGTAGCATGTTGTTCCACCTATTCTATTTATTTATTTATCTATGAACGGGGTAATCCATTAGTTTACATTGGAATACGTAATGCACGGTCTCTATAATAAATTACGAATTTGGCTCGGGTGTCTAGAATAATAAACGCACGAAAAAGATCAATAGTGGTAGAATAATTCGCCATGGAAGTAATCCTAGATATTGGATCGGAATTGAGACAACGAGACGTATTTAATCCCTTCGTTGCTAGAAGTCGCTGTGTAGAGTCTTTGGACTGATTAGCTAGGAAATTAACCCTTTCGTTACGAAGGACGCTATTTTCAAAAATTGTACAATTATTCATTAAAAACATACGTATATTTCCTCTACAGTACAATGCTTTTTCTTTGTCAATTCGTGCAACAATTCTACGCCATAATTAATCGTATACAGCCTCGAAACGTTTATACTTACACTATTCTCATATTAATAGAAGCGATCCTTATTTATGCATCGAGCTCTCAATTTTATGGTACCGTAGCGAAATGGTTAATTAGACGAGCAGATTAGGTGTTAAAGAGTTAACTGTTTCAAGTGTCCTATCGACGGTGTTACGATTTTTTGCTGTCGAACCGAACAGTTTTAAGTTACTTCAATCAATCGGTATGCACGCGATTTCTGTGCAGTGCGATCGATATCTTGTGCTGGTTCGAGAGATCGCGGATCGTGTTGCGATTGGCTCGTTCCTCTGCATCGAGGTAGTGTTGTGCAGCGACTGTCCCTGCGGTTTGGCCAAATCTACCAGCAAGAACCCGATCAGCACCGTCCCGTCCTTATCAATCGCACCATGGCAACAAGCGTCGGAGATGCTGCTCGAGTACTGGTGTGTCTGCGTCGTCCCCAGCAAGTTAGTATCCAACCGGTTACACACCGAAACCCTTGTCTTTTCGACAGCGAGACAGTTAAACCACGAAACTTCTGCCCAAGTATTGGGTTGCACTACAATAAATTCGTCGCTCCCCTTTCCTACGACGTTCCTTAAAAAAGATCATTGATCGATGCGACACGCGCATAATAATAGTATCCGCATTTTATTAACGGGCCAAAGATCAATATATCGAGAGGTTACAGAAGATAACATTAACAGCAATAATTAGACTGCGGATCTCTTTACGCGTATTCATATTTTTATTAATACAATTAAAGGAATGGGATTCAAATGGAGAGTTGCTTCATCCTTAAAGCACGACAATTTTTACTTCACTTTCGATACTGTATCGAAACTGGCTATACTAGCTTTATATTAACTTTCGATACTGGCTATATAATATGCATTCGTGTTAAATGCGTTGTTTTGTGCCTCTTCGTGCCACTTAAAAATCCGCAGTCTACTAACGATACTCGCCACACGATTAAAAGCAAACGATCTTGAAGAGCCTAATAAAGCAGGGCAGTTGATACGCTGCGATTCGACGTGTTCTTTTTCTACTAACGAGGCGATTGAACTATGCTTCGCAGGAGTCCGGAGACGATGAATTTCTACGGACTGTACCAGGCAGTTCGTTCGCGACTTCACTTCAGCCAGGTCGCGGCATGGTGGTCGAGGAGCAAGGGTTCAGCCCCGAGTTACATCGCGACAAGGGTGGTGCCCCATAACGAGGAAAATCTGAGGAAATTCCGTGACTCCCCCGTGGAGCACACGTTTCCTTTGGCTGGCAACGGAGAGGGAAATTCTATAAAGGTAAGTGGCAGCAATCACCTTTCGCCGTCGTTTCGCATCGCCCACTTTCCTAAATCCAGGAACATTGTCATGAATCGAAATCATGGGAAACGCGCGCGAAGCATGCGTTTTCCATTAGTATCGTTTCACACCTTCGACGGGGTTCTTTATTAGGGGTGTTCGGGATTCCGGGTTCGGGAAACATTCTCGTCTCGTCTCGTCTAGATTTTATATTTTCGTATTGTTCCTTGCTTCCCCAAAGTATTCGACAAACGAATAACGGAGTGGCCTACGGATTCCCTTAACTTTTCGAAGTATACTTATTGGGAATGTTCGATACTTTTTACCTTTTAATCGTTCCAAACAGCGCGTGCTTTGTGCTTCGTTTAGCTGCGAGTACGTTTGTAACTTTTACTTCCAAAGTATGCTCCCGTTTATCGAACGAATGGAATCAAATTCTAAAAGTGTCGGAATATTTTTGGGAATCCCTTTGCTTTAAATGCAATGGTAGTTCTTACGATTAGACACTGCTCGATTATCGTGGAAGAATTCCACGGGACGCGTTACTCGTATTTTCATTGATACGAACAAATTTTCTGACCAATTGGATTTCTCTGCATCGTACACAAGTTTCAGACAAAATCGTCCGAAAGTTTTACCGTCTTTTTGTTGTCGCTTACACCTAGATACTATATTTGTAATAGACGAATTCGGATCACGACAAAAATTTCAATTCATATTTGTCACATCGCCTTAAAAACGACCATCGTAATCATTAATATTCAGCATGCATTTAACCCGATAACCTGCCACGTGCTTTATCAATTGAATTTTTACTTCGATCCGATTCGCCTCGATCTATTCTACGCATTGTACCAATAGTTTACTGCCTGTAAATAAATAACCAACTTAATAAATAAAGAAAAACCCCATCCCGATGCCAAGAAAAATTCCTATCTCGATGGGGATCCCGCGCACCCTTATTTATTATTGCGATGGTAGATCGATTGGATATGAATGATCGCCGGCCGGTATCGGCGTTAAAATGTTTGAAAGCACTTTGGATGAAGATAGATACTGTTAATCGATCCTGGGATGCTCTGGCAAGCAACACAGAGCTCGCTGGGAACGCTCGAAATGACGCGTTTGACTCGCGATAAAGGCGAGGTCAATGTTCCTCGAACCGTCCATGTAATTTGCATGGTGGTTCACTGGTCCACGTACTCGGAGTACCTTGCACGGTTCTATTCTGGTGGTTCGAGGACACTAACGAATGCCTACTTTTAACCAGCAGATGAGTCACCGGCTACCCAATCTCGTTCCGAGTTACCGTCACTGCATTTAATGGAGCTGAAGAGGATTTCTCGTGTAAATTTTAGGTCACCGTGTGGGCACTGCCGAGGATGGAGGAGGTGCCGATTCTCACCTGCCCGATGCACCCGATCAAAGAGAAAGACGAGGAGGGTGTCGCGAGGGCTTTGACACCCACCAAGGCTATCCCGGTTCCCAGCGCTGCGCAAAATCCCGAAGGCCTCGTATTGCCTGGTAATGAGGGGAATTGGAATCGATGAGAACGTGATATTTCGACGTTCGAGTATCACCTTCACACGTGTCTCTCTTTGCGTTCATTCTGGTACTCATCGATCTATCATTTTCTTTTTCCTTTTTTTTTGCTTCTCTTTATTTTCCACATACGCGTCGCAAAGATAGCTCTTCTCTTCTTTCTCGCCTGTGTCTAATTGTGTACGAAATAAAGTATACTCTTCGGATGTACCCTCTCCCTTCTCCGTTGTTGGCTTTCAATAAATTTAACGAAGCTGATGCTCGAAGTAATACGTCCGATGAAATTCGGTTTGAGCGCGTCGCGAGACCAATTTGCTTTTCTGGAACAGCTTTGGTGGACGATAGACTGCAAACACCTTGCAACAAGCCGGGGAAGCATCACTGTCCGTGCGAGGAGGAGGACGTTCCACCGCCGTCCCCGGCGATTCCTCGCCAGAATCGCGAGAGAAAGCGGCGCCGATCGCTTCCTTGCGGGCCCACGGAGACCAACGCCTGCGTCACCGTTCAACCGATGCCTCTTCCATCCGTGCAGGAGGCCGTGACGCAGGAATCGAAGGACAGTCAGAGCTCCAGCTATCCGAAATGTTCCACCGAAATGGCGAACAATCGCGGGGTTAAATCGGTGCAAGGGCAGAGCTGCAAGTTCGAAGAGAACGCGATTAGGAATCGGAACAACTTGAACTCCGACAATCTGGAGCGGTGCTTCAAGGCGCAATTGAACATCGACGAGCGCGAGGGGAATCTGGAGAAGCGGTACAAGAGGACGATCGAAGATCCGGAGTTGAAATCCGTGGCGAATTGCAAGGAGAAGCAGTGCAACTTGGAGAAGAAGCAAAAGGAGACGGAGACGAAATCGGAGAAGAACGGGCTGTTCGAGAATCTGATTCCCTTCAACTCTTCGTTGCCTTGGTCTTTCGTGGAGTCGTGGAACAACAGCAACGCGAGCGGCAAGTGTGCTTTTCAAAGTTTACGCGGTCACAACAAGGATGGCTACTTCAACGATTCCGAGAGAACCTACAAAACGCCAGTCAATAAGGATTCGAGCTTCGTGATTAATCCCTTTCGGCAACCCAGTCCTTTCCACGAGTCAAATCCCGGCCCATCGACGAATAATCGGCTGAAGCAGCAGGATTCCCTGAACTCGGCCTGCACGGTGCATCAGAGTTGCGCGAAATCTTCGAACAAGCATTCCGACTCGGTTTCGCCTGGGCAGGAAGCTCTGGAATCGGCCGGTGGAATCGGCAAAGGAAGAACCGGCAAGGATTTGAGCCAGTTAATATCGAAGTTGTCGTTCCCGGAGGACAAGGATAGGTCGAAGGAGGAGGGGGGATTCTTGGATTGGTTCAGCAAAGTTCCTGGACGAGTTCTGGGGGTGGCGCCGAGCAACGGCTACGTGGAGAACAAAGTGAAAGCCTCGAACTTGAAGAGTCAGGAGCAGCAGCAGCAGCACGCGAGCGAAGTCCGATTCAAGAATTGCAACTTGGAGCTGAGTCAGCAAGAGTTCGACGAGGTATTGGCCGTGTTGAGAGCGAGAACTCCGAGCGAACGGAAGAGGACGAGCGTGAGGACGGCGAAGAGGCGGGAGAGGTTGGAAAAGTCGATCGAAGATGGCGGAGACAAGCCGGGGATAAAGTACGCGAATTTGGAGAGCAGCGAGTGTTCGACGAACAACATGGTGAACCGGGCGAAAGCCTGCGAAGGGTGCAGCCACAAGTTGTGCAGGAAGAACGACCAACAAGCTTTAGACAAGACCAACTTCGCGGAGATCTACGGCAATAAGAACATTTACAATCCTCAGAAGCGCGAGAAACTCGATGGCGGTCGATCGAACGAGGATCTACAGGTGCTGAAATGCAATAACTCGGAGAAACGCGGGAGCGACGCGGTGGATTGTTTGCAGAACGTGTCGAACAAGGCGGACATACTATTGGGAGCAATTTTACGAACCAGCAAGGACCGAAGGAACCTGTCTGAGGTTCCCAGTGGGACCAAGTCGAGGTCCGCGTTGGCAACGGCCACCGGCGAAGCGGAAAGCGAGCGGAGCAACGCGGCTTCGGAGAAGGTGCATCAGGAACAGAAAACCGTGCCATTGGAGGAGGACAAGTTTCTGCCGATGGCTCTGAACAAGAGATTCAATCGGTTTCGGCAGCTGTTCAAGAAGGAGCAGGAGAAAAAAGTGACCTTGGCCGGGGAGGAGAGTTGTTCGCAAGACTCGGTGCAACAGGTCGGCCAACAACGTTCGTACTCGTACAACAACGCGCAGCCAAGCCTGCACGATCCAAAGAACTTGAGGGACAGCAAAGCGAAGAGGAGGATAGACTTCTCGAACGTTGCCGCGGAAACGGAGAACCGTGACACGTGCCCCGATCCTTCAGAGCTTAGTACAAATGGCGCACATCAAAACTCACGAACCTATAGTACAAATTACAAGGAGGATAGCTGCGACTACGACCAAGTCGAAACGTCTAAGTGGCAGAGCAGGCTGCATAGTACAAATGACGACGATAGCACAGCGGAGCAGGACGAGGAGGAAGACGAAACGGTGTCGTCGTCCAACCTGGCCAAAGATTCGGTTTCGCCCTCTGGGAAAAACACCTGCTATACGTCTCCGAAGATCCGAAGCTGCGGTCTCGGCAAGGACAACGCCGTGGAGGAAGACGAGACGGTGGACAAGGCGGTACCAACCGCCATCGAGCAGGAAAGGTTTCGGCGGTCGCTGGAGAACGCAGCTTCGATGGTGTTTCACAGTCGAACCGGTTTGCCTTTGACTTCCAGCCCGGCTCCGTTGAGAAGAGGCAGCTGTTGCTTCGATTACGATAGCAGCCTGAATTCGGTTTCCTCGAAAAGAAGGTACGAATTCTTCCGAGAACAGGCAATCGTAATTCCCGTATACGGGGTGCGCCATCCAACTCGATTATTTTCGTTAATGGTAGATCGATCAGAATTTGGTATCGTAGATTTAGCAGAAGAAGTTGACGATCAATCTGTGGATGTTTATGCGTGTATAGTATACCGTATATGCGACGTATATTCAAATATATGCAAACGACAAAATGATACATCTAAACCCTTTTAAAAAGGGTTCGGCACTAAACTCGAAATATTTTGGACACTGTTAAGCGTAGGTGAAATTGTTTCACAGAGAAGTTGAACGATGTTAAGGCGACTCTAACTTGGTATTACCAATGACGACACCAAATACGAATGAAAAATGCACGAAATATACGTATGTAGTACCTGTAGTATGCACAATTTGAAGTACAACGTTGGCTTCTTTAATGCCAAACTAAATTTCTATTCGAGTTCCATCTGTTCTACATCTGTTTCCCATCGAAGCATGCATTTGCATAAACATCCCCGTTCTATCGATGAAGTTTGGTGTTTTTCTATGGCTCCTTTTTAATAGAACCAAATTTTGATCGGTTTAATAGTAATACAATAATTGAGGTAGCCCTGTCAGATGGTCAACTCGGTATCCCATAGATAACGTCGCGTTCCCTCCCCTAATAAGTTGGGAAGTTTCACGAAGCGAGGCTTTCTGTTGCAGCGCGCTGTTCGAGTTGAACACTCCGCCAAGTCCAGGCGCGGTGTCTCTGGAGGAAACCGATAGGGAAGCCGAAAACGCCGGCGAAGGGGAGGAGACACCGAAAAGACGCTCGTCTTCCCGCAGCAGACCGCAAAGCCACGCGCTTCTAGGCAGCTTCGAGGAATCGGCTTTGAACGGTAGACTGGAACCGGTGTCCACGGTTCACGGTTTCACGGCGGAATTAGGCGCAAGCGGTTCCTTCTGTCCGAAACATCGAAAGCTTCCAGTCACCGTGTTCTTCTACACCCTCGGTGACAATGATAAAGTTTCCACGCCCTATCTCGTACGTAACACACTTTCCATTCTCCTCTACTCTATTATACATATATATATATTTTTTTGTCTCTTCCATTTTTAATATTCTTGTTACCTATACTGTTTTTTTTTTTTTGCCAATACGAATCCGTCTACGCGTGACGTGGCAATTTTTCCCTCTCTTTCTCTATGTTTTTTTTTATTTGAAAAGAAAAGCCTTGTTTCGAAGAGGACTCATTTTGTTCTTTCGTCGTTGTTTTGTTCTCTCTTTTTTTTTTTCTGTGTTTGAATAATGCAATTTGGAGCGTAACGGGAGATATGATGAAACGAATCCTGTTACTTTTGTATAGGCACATATTAATTTGGGCAAAAAGGGCTACCAAGTACCAAGAAGCGGTACTATTCAAGTAACGCTTCTCAATCCTTTGGGTACAGTCGTTAAGATGTTCGTAGTACTATACGATCTTTCTGATATGCCACCACGATCTCATACTTTTTTACGTCAGAGAACACTGCGGGACAAAACACTACGCTACCTCGTACATCTTAGGTGCGTACATCTCTCTTTCTGCCAGAGACGTCAATATTTGTCCATTTTGTCGAACTTTGAAATTTTAATTAACCGCGGCGAGGAGAGGCACGCTTCCACCTCCACCTTCGTTAATTAAAGTTCCGAAGTTTCATCACCAGTGTTCCCAACGATAATCGAGGCTTCCGCGTGCGCTCTTCCTCGAGCCCGTAATTAGACTGCGGATTTTTATGCGAATTCATGTTTTTCTAAAGAGCGTAAGCCAACGGCTTTTCGCTCCGATTCGGATACATTTTGTACATTTTCGCGACTTTAAATCCGCAGTAAACGCACGAAAATCCGCAGGTGATCCATGATTAACCCCTTGACATCGGGCTGGGTATCGCGTAGCATGCGTCTGCGTCGATTTCAATCACGCGAATTGCTCGTCTAATTAATTTCGTAGCAGAAATATCGATACGGTGGCTGTGAAACGTATTTGCACGCTACTGCATTTATTTTGCCTTTTAATCCTGCAACGATCCTTCGGCTATTTTCGACGCAATGCGACGCAATGAATCGAACAAAATTTCGAAAACCAACGCAGGATCGAGTATTAATTTCCCTTTTTTTTTTCTCTTACCCTTCGCGGCGGTAGCTTTAACGCTAAACTGCCGAAGAAATCAATTTGCACGTGTTTACTACGGCACCCGGAAGCCACGTTTATCGATCTTTCTCGTTTTCGAAACGTTCCTCCTTTCCGCGGCCGTTCCTTTGCTAACATACTTTAACGCTTTGTTCGTTGTGTTCCTCTCTGCGGCTGACTACATTAGTAACCAACTAAAAGCTTCACTGACTCTCTCTCTGCGTGTCTGTCCGTCAACAAAAAAAAAAGAAAAGAAAAATAAAAAAGAAACGCAACTAATTAACAACCCCGCGTGCATGCAGAAGATTCGGCGCGGCGGCGTTAAAAAGCAGACGTGTGTTTCCGTTTCAGATTTATGTCTGGCAAATCGGGCCGGATTTACCTGCATACGGACATTCGTATGATCATTTGTCGGAAGTCCGACGTCGACACGGCGTCGGATTTCGGGTCAGAGCCACCAAAGGAACTAAGGAGCTATATCCACGGCCCTACGAATCCGAAATTTTCGCCAAGGTGCTGAGCCACGTGGCTCTTTCCATGGGGTTGCTGTCAGTCGCTCCGTTCGCCTAGTCCCCTTCACGCAGACGTTTAACAGAGAAACCAGTTACTCGCCAATTCCGTGCAAAGTTCCATGGGAAAACGGTACCACACTTTTTTTAAGCAACACAGGCTGGCCATTTAATCGTGCGTCGGAGTCGACGAGGCTCTTCGAGATCCGATTTTCAAGCGAGACGCGCTTGCTTGCGCAATCCAAATAAAGAGAGAAAGAGGCACGAAATCTTTCGATGCTTTCTTTTGGGGGGGGAGGGGGGGGGGGGCTTTTTGGAAAACGATTGAGGGGATTTTTGGCGAAGAGGGAAGAAGAAGCGTTTGGTAAGAAACGGCTGAGTTTTGTAACGATGGCCATTCTTCGCGAAACTCTAATATATATATATATTTGATGTCCTCGTCAGCAGAGGTACGCGTATTTTGGGATATTTTTCGCGAAGAAAAGGAGAGGGAAATTGAGAAGCGTTTGCGAGACGGGTGGAAAATTTTTGGGAGAAACGATAATCGTGAAATCGTCTTTCCGATTTGGAAACGCAAAGATGGAGAGTGGCACGTTTAAGGGGAACATTGCGAGCTGATTCTCGCGTACGAATTAATTGATCATTTTTACAGCTCCGATGTGTTTTCTTTCTTCTCGAAAAATTACCATACTTTCGATGCAAAGAAGCAAAAAGAATTTCGCATACTTGTTCAGTGTTCGTTTATGGAAAATTTGTCTTTTGGTTTTTTTTTAGTTTCGTTGTTAGTTCGTATGGAAAATTTATTGGATGGTTGTTTTTCTCGATTGAAAATTGCTTTTCGCCCGGCGCGTTTTCGGATTTCCCGCGATGCTTGTCGCGGCGCTTCTTCGGTCGGATGAATTTTTGTCTTTCATGCGGCGCGATTCGCGTTTCGAGTCGCGCCTCCTCGAAGTTTGGGAAACGAAGAAGGTTTCCATAGTTGCCCGAGAGCTCGTCGATTTAATCGCAAGCTAAAAGACGATCTCCTTGGAAGGCCATCTTCTCTGTTAATTGTTGTAAATATAATAAGTCAAGTGTAAAGTCGAGTAAGAACTTTTTTTAAACGGGATGATACTGTCATGTGTGTATGTAGCACTCTACGTTTAAAAAAGAAACAGAAGCAAGGAAGGAAGAAGGAAAAGATGAGAAAGAAAGAAAAGAAAAAACAAAGTGATACGAGCACAGAAAATACCAAGAATCGGGTCTCTCGTTGACATTCAAGGGAATTCTACTAACTCCTCAAACTATTGTACAAAAGATGAAAAGAGAACTAAACTATGTGATCTAGAAAATCGTTTAAAGTGTAATTTAAATAGATGCCATTTATCGATTCGTTGATATTTTCAGAAGAAAATTGAGAGACGCTTAAAAACGTCGTTTATTTTATTAAAAAAAGAAAGAAAGAAAAAGAAAGAGAAAGAAGGGAGCGAGAGAGAGAGAGAGAGAGAGAGAGCGCGCAAGAGAGAGAGAGAGAGAGAGAGAGAGAGAGAGAGAGAAAAGAGAAGAGAGATGTAAGAAACGCGTGAGAAAACGCGTTTCTAGGTGTGAGTGAAATAAATAATGTAGCTTGCGATCAACGAGTGGCTAGATTACGCGACTTTTCCTGCTCGAAACAAGATGAAGAAGAATCATTATTTACACGTATAAACAGAACACAATTTTGTGTCCGTAGCACTGTGATGAATATTTTGATAGACTATAAAGAGTAATTATTATAAAGTATCTATTTGAGTAGTGAATATGTCCTAGAGTAATTAATAATTGTACTAATGTCGTATGAGGAATGTAACCGAGCGTAATTTTACTAACCGTAACAAAATTACACATACCTTTCTCGCAGTCACAACGCGCTCATTATTGTCTCCGTGCCGAAAGAACACCATAAGAATTCGTTTCCTTTATCTTTCTACGCGCGTGATATTGAGACAAAAAAAATGCGATACAAAAGCAGGAAGAGTTTAGAAGGAAATCGAAGAGAGTTCGTGATAAAAATAATCCTTGTCAATTGTTTTCTTTTGCAGACGAGTAGAGAAAAAGAACAGTCTAAGATCTTTAGGGTTCCTTCGCTAAACTTTAATTCTTTTAACAAAAGGTTCGTCCTATTATGCTATTTTTGTTGATACCATTTGGAATTAGTGGGTTGAGTGACAGAATATTTCTGCCATTTTTTCGGTCGGATTGGAAAATGATTTTTATTGCTCAAATATAGGTAATTTTATTTAGGAATGTTTCAACATTGTTCTTGCTAACCTTTACACAGCTTTTTTACTTTATCTGGTTTTTGCTGTCCGTTTTTCGTCATCCGGTTGTAAATGAATATTTCAATTCTTCGTTTTTTTAATTAAAAACAACGAAAGCAGGTCCATAAAGTTTCGTTTATTGTCGAAAACCAGACGGAAAAATTTAGACAACGTGAAAAGGTTCTTAGTCATGTTTTGCCTAGCTTCGTGATTTTATTCGTGTAGAATTTCTTCATTTTGCAGACCCAAAAAATGACCCAGAAAATTGCTTCGAATGGTTTGTGGTAACGACACGAATAATCCCATCGATTAAATTCGAACCGTATTAATCCATTAATATCCAATTAAATTATGACAAGGGTTGTTTTTGATACGAACTCTCAATTTTTCGTACTTGCATGAGAAGATCGAATTTCGCTCGAATTTCACCTGAATAATCGGATTCAATTTTTGTTGCCATTAGACTAGGGATATATAATGAATTTGTGCAAAATTTAAACGCAAAGTATCGGAAGTGAAATGCACCTTATAATATTTAATCTGGATTTATATTCCATTGCCTTGTTTGTGCAATTTTCTTATTGGAAAATGAATTAGAATAAAGATCCTCGATCTAATTATCTAATTGTTTAGTTATCCAATTATCGCTAGCAAAAATATAATTCGTCATTGAATTTTTCCCTTTGCAATTACGCTTGAAATTGCAGAACTCGAGTAACGTTATATTTGACCAAATGTCCCTAAACCAGAAAAAGGAATAAAAGTATTCTTCGATAATTCAGATGAACTTCGAACTTGTTGTGCTCGCTTCTAATGAAATCAGCGATGGATTCGTTTGTTTGCTGATAAATAGGCTGCGAATTTTTATACATACCCATCATTTTATTAACGTACCCAATACAGAATAAAATCCAATTAGTAAACTTTCTTGTTTTCCAGGTATAACAAACGTGTACGTTACTTTGATTATCTGGTATATCTTTGCACATCGCGTGCATTGCGTAATTTCTTGCACATTTAAGTTTCGCATAAATGCATAAAAATCCGCAGTCTGTCGAAGAACGGGAAACGCGTAGACGTAAGAGGCGCAATTTGTGATTTGTCGGAAGAAATTTGTCTTTCTAATGAGAAGAAGAAACATACGATTGACAAGGCTTGACAAGTACGTTCTATAGGTAGACCAACGAGAGCACGTTTATGTTTTAACCCTTTGCCGTACAAATTTCCCGAAGACTATTCATTGGGCCGTAAGCTACTTTCTATGCATAATATTTCGGTATTTCGCATTAGGTACAGTGTTAACCAATTTCACTACGAATTTCACACTCGTTCTACTAATTACGGCGTAGATTCGACAAAAGAGTCATTCGAACGATAATTTCAGCTTTGTATTACGATATTAGGGACTACTAAATAAAAATTGCCTCTTAATATTCAAATAATTTGTACGTAACATGACAAGAAAGCAGCGATTAGTTATCGCTAGCATACGTAATAAAATAATCGTAGCGCAAGGGGTTAACACTGTAGCAAATGCGAAATACTAACACAAAATAGTATGCGTGGTTTGTATTTATTAATGCTGAATCGTTCCAAATTCAGATTACACACGCGTGTAGATTTGAAATTAAAGTTGATTAAATCGGTACAGGTTGTTTTTGTAGTAATTAGACGAAAACATTATTATACGGCAAATGGTTAATCAGCGCCTGAATCACGCGAGGCATATAGTTAAAATAAAAATCAGGACATTCAATTTCACCGGTAAACGAAAGGAGACTTGTTAGCGATTCGCAATTCGCAGGTGCTCCGATCATACAATTTCAATGTTGCAAAATTGTTTGTAGCACGTGTATCGTACGGCAAGGAAATGTAGAGTGTGTAATCACTGCCATGCTGTATATACATTGTAGCATAGGTGAACCGTTGAATAACAGTTTAAGGAAATTTTAGCAATAGTTTTTTGCCTGATCGAGAGATCCCATTTGACCAGATACAGAAAGCAAAAGCGAGATCCAGTCTCAGATCATCCGATTCGTTTTGTTTCTCATCGTTCGTCTCTAATATTGTAATTCTTATTGCTTAGAATTTACGAAGATTGGAATTTCTAACTTCGGAAATGCAAACGTTTGGAATTGTGGAAAGCTTGGAGAAATTGAAACGCTTGCAATTCGAAGGCTTGACAATTTTCAAACGCTTGAAATTCTAAGGCTTAGTAATTCGAAAGCTTGAAATTCTATGGCTTAAAAATTCTCAAGCGTTTGGAATTCGATGGCTTGAAAATTCTCAAGTGTTTGGAATTCGAAAGCTTGAAAAATTCTGAAACGTTTGTAATCCAAAGGCTTGGAAATTCGGCGCTATAAAGATTCTAAGCCCATTTCTTCAAATAATGAAGTTAATAAAATTAGGTAACAATAGAATTGTAGATAGTAGAATTACTATCGCGTATCAATATGGAATTTGTTTGATCTGAAAATCTAAATCCGCCGTATTGTTTTATTCAGAGAAACCATTCAAAGATTTTTAAATCAAATCAAACTCATTTTATTCCGTATCATTTTAATCTAATATAAATTCCATTGCTGTGTCACGTTGCAATCGAATTTTTTTTTCCTTTTAAACGTTTCAATCATTTCAATCGATGCTCGACGAAACTTTTCGACTGGATCTCGCTACAATGGAACGATTGGAGAGACGAAAGCGTACACGCTGTGAATTCTAATAACATATTTTCCCAGATCACTAAAGAAAAAGAAAAGAAAAAAAAATGAAAACAAGTCGCTTGATAGCTTTAAAAAGTGGAAATCTCCAGGATATGCGTGTAATTAATTTTCATACGACAAGAATCGAACGAAGAAAAATACGTGCAATTGATTAGTGTACCTTTTTGGAAATTCGTGCAGAACACGACGAGGAGAACAGAAAAAAGAAACAAAAAAAAAAAAAAAGAACACAAGATTGTATTTTTGGAATCTACAATCGGGAGGCAACTTGTACACACAAACTTGTAGGATGCGCACTATAAGAACTTTATTATTGTGATAAACTTTTATCGGAATAGAGGTCCGTAATTATTCTCGAAGTCGAACGACGCGTTCTCTTTGTTGCTGAGAAAAGCGAAGACGAGTTAATTCGACGGTGCCAAACTCGAGAAGAAAATGGAAAGAGAGAAAGAGGGCTTCTGAACGAGCTCGACGACGCAAAACGTTTCGAAATCCGTTCCAAGTAGCTTCGATCACAATTTCTTCGACACCTTTGTTTTACGCCTTTGAGAACGCATTTGTTTTTATTCGTTTATTCGTGATCACCTTCGGTTCGTCGATTCTTTTTTTTGTTTTTAACCCTTTCGGTGCGTAGCAATTTTTTGAGGGGTTGAAAGGTTTCTGGATTTAATTTTGTAGGACAACGCGTGCACGCGAATTTTAATATCACTATCGTCGTCTTATTAATCATCGTTAGAACTTAAAATTGCGAATTATCATTATACATTAGTGCGGATCTTTGTACAAACGCATTCAATTCACTATAATAGTACGTGACTTACAAGTAACATAAGTACACATGTTGCTACGTTTTAACAATTTTAATTCACTTGCTACTCAACGAAATTTAATTTTATTGCCGCTTCATTTTACTGATGGGAAAGAATCTGTTCAAAATAATTATTTACTCAACCTTTCATACGTAATGGGAACAATTGCATTCAATTGCAATATTCTTGGTCTCAAAAGCAAACAAAATTCGATTCGTTTGGTCCTTTAAAAATGATAACGTTTACTGTTAAAATATCCTTCGCTATTTTATATACTTTTGCGTATCGCAGGTGTAAAGATTCGCAGTGTAATTGTTACAACAGTGTTCCTGAATCCATATCTGTGTACTTTTAATTATTCGTTGCTTTAAGAGAAGAACCGAATTCGCGAACACTGTACATTAAACTCGAATCGCTAGGATGAAAAGCTAAACATTCAACTAGCACCGAAAGGGTTGATTTTTATTCGATTTGGTTTTAAAGAGCGTTTTTCTTTCGTGACGATTAATTTCCTTTTATCGCGTTATGCACACCGCTAATGCCGCGAAACTTTTAATATTACAGAATCGTCGAATCGGCTGCAACCTGATTTGTAAATTATCCGTCGATCCATCGGTTTCTTAACGAAACGAAGGTTGCCGAAGGATCGACGATAATTGCGAGAGTTTCACTTGTCAATGCTAATTGTAGAACGTTCTGTTGAGTCACCTGAGCGCACCGATGAACGCCAGGCATGTACATAGGGTAGCGTTATTTTATAAATGAAAATTATTGTTACTGCTAAGGCGTACTTTTGATTATTTAGCGAGCGAAGCATGCGGTAAGAGAGAAAGAGAGAGAGAGAGAGAAACATCTGTCGAGAGAAGTGTCGAGAGCGAACTCACATTTATGGTACGCATGGCCAAACGTAATAAAAGTACAGCAATGCATTACAACAATCCCTGTCCTGTGTGCTTCAATTCCGCCTCGCGTTTTAGCAGTAAGTTTAACTCGACCGCGAGGTTCTTTCGTTTATTTTAACCCTTACGGCTCCTTTGTCGAGCTAAACTCGACATTATACAATACTTATCGTCGGTATCGAAGTATCTGTGCTCTTGAAAAGAAACGCGGTACGCGTTGGAAACGTAAAAAAGAAAAACGGAGTTGTTGCTAGGTAAAAATAAAAAAATTAAGCAGTGCAAAGGGTTAAAGGAAGAGAAAGTTAAACTTCTTCGATCGAAATTTTCACCAACTTCGTATCGAAGGTATTGAATATTCCAGGAATTAGAATAATCTGCGGTAGCGTAAAAAATAAATTGGCAATTAGATGAAAGATCTATCGTAGGTAAGATATCTATCTTAGTTGTTTTTAATTGGAAAAATAAGTGGGAGAAAAGGCTACAATGTCAGGTTTATTTCGGTAAATTGTCTTTATCAATATTCCTTCACAGTTTAGTTAGTACAGTGTTTATTTGTTACGTATATTTTCAGCTAATCGATTCGAAGCTTCGTACGTAAATTCAGTAATAGCAGAATTCTGCAACATAGTGGATAGGATATTCGGATATGCATAAGGGAGATTCTACAGCAAAAGAAAGGAGACACTTGTTTGATGTTGTAATACGTTTATTAACAATGTTTTACAAGTGTTGTGTTCGCGTATGCGAATGTCCCTACAGACTGTAATTGTAGCTAGGAATTGTCGCCTATACGAATATCATTCGGATTACTCTAAAAACGTAAGATTATATACAAGGGGTTTGTGTGAGGGGGCATACAGAGTACTTTCGCAGCTACACCATAAAATAATCCGCGAATCGGATCGTTCGCTTAAAAGTGACGGTTGCCCCTTTGAAATCGCACGGTTCAAAGGATTTCCTATCAGCGGGGAACAATTCGCGACGCTCTGCAAGATTCGTTCTTCCCTTTCTCTCCCTAATTTTAGTAGTAATCGCGTCCCTTTTTCAGGAAAAAAAAAAAGAAGAAAATACAAAAATAACGATAGAAAACCCGTGGGACACGCTTTATACAAAGTACGCGCGCACGTTGTGCTCAGTTTCGTTTTGTGAAAATTAAATAGTTCGCGAACGCTACTCGGTAAAAACGTACGGAAACTTTTTGTTTCCTTAGGTCGGATAAAAAGATGCGTCGCGAGTGACGCGTTTGCTCTCGGATTAAGAAACGCAGAGTTGACAAACAAGTTGTGTACGTTACTGCTCGAAAGTTTGTGGTCGCTTTCTAGTATTTATAATTCGCGAAATAAAGCGCAATTCAAGATATATAGTTTCTTGCGTTCAGTGAGTTACCGGTAAATATTAATCATTACGATTAAAATTGCGATCGAGTTTGTTAGATGTTTCCTTTATCCGTATAATCGTATCTTGAACTTTATTTTTGTACAGTTGCGCATCAGTTTCCGAACAACTATCTACGCGTTATAAAGAATACAGATATGCTAATCAATTTCAGAAATACTTTAGGAAATCGTTACAAAATTATTGATGAAATATTAGCCAAGAGAGGTTTCGAAATTTGCGATTGGAATGTCAAAAATATGCAACGCTCTCGTTAAAAAAGACAGAGATATAAAGTAGTCTACAAGGAGACAATTTTAAAGAAATATTAATTGATGAGTAGATTGCGGACTTTTATTAACGCATTTAAGTGCGCAAAAATCCGCACGCTATCGATAATTGCAATATTATCATTTCTTTTTAGCTGGACGCATTAACTTAAAAATTCGTATCTTTGCGTAGAAAGTCAAGTTTTTAAGAAGCCAAATTTTCGAGCGGTAACGTAGAATCACGCGACGCTATTGCGTCACGTTGAATTAATTCAAGCTTCTTCTGGCTGAATTTCGCACGTACATTACTAAGAAACGTGTGTAGAGTATGTTAAAAAACGGAGACACGTAGGAAAGTATCATAGTTGGCGAGTAAAAGAATTCCTGTATACAAATCTTCGTTTCCGCGGTTACTCTTATAAAACTCGAAAAGTGCGGCACTTTAAGAAAGTTTGCTCGTTCGCGGTATACAAAATACTTTCTGGTAAATGTAACAAGTAAATTTAATGCTCTGTGTTCAGCCAGTTTTGTCGACTCGCATGTCATTTTGCGTAGCTCGCGCTCCAAGTAATCGTTAACCCTTTCATTGTTCATTAAAACGATTAAATAGTTACGCCGTAAACGCTTCGAAATTGATTGCGTTGCAATTCGTAGCGTAAAACTTAGAAACAAGACTCATACGTTTTAGTACGAGGCTCGTTTATTAAGATCCGAACAGGTTTTGTTTCCCGTACGAATTTAACCCTTTGCACTCTCGGTCACCAAAATTGTTCTCTGTCTCCGTATTTTAAACACCCGCTAGAAAATAATTTGATCTTCTATCGCTGTTTGTAAATTTCGTCTCTCTACTTTTGCTATTCTCATTCGGTAATTTTGTATGAAACTTCAATAACTCGTCTCGAGTGCAATGGGTTAACAGTGAAAGGGTTAATCGATCAACTTTGTTTTATCTTTTTTTGGTTTTCTTTTGTACAGTTAAGGATGTGATACGCGGAAGACGTCGTACGCTAACAGGTTGAAAGTTTGCCTAGCTACGTTCAACTAAAATCACGCATCAAATCACAGTTCACATTTTTGTGGTATCCTCGTTTTCTTTTCTTTTCTTTTCTTTTTACTTTATAAAAATTCGTCTATCGAGTGGAAAATCCCTCCTCGCTTTCGCATCGATCGATCGCGAAATTCGCTTAAACGTTCGTTCGCGCGAAACAGTCTCTCGCTCGAACGGAAAGAAATGCTATCAAAATGGATTGCGCGATTAAAAATGCCGACTTAGTAAAACGCGCGATACGTGGGTACGATCACGTCGAAGCGCAACCGATAAATTGGGATTCGGAAATTAAAAGGAACTCTCGCATTGAAGAGTTGTCCGGACGCCCGAAACGAGTTTCATCGCCTTCGACGTTGCCGCGAGGAACTCGTAAGGGGCAAAAAAAAAAACAAAAAACAAAGGACTAGGGGAACGCGAAGAAGTGCAATCGAATTTTCGATAATCGTGATATGTGGATGTCGCAATCGTGGGTTCAACGAGCAGCCAGAAATGTCACGATTTCCAACAAAAGCAAAGATCGATTTCCTCCAAAGATGGCTGCGACTACGATTAAATCCGTCGTGCAGCATTCTTTTTTTTTTTTCTTTTTTCTTGGCAACGAATACGAACCCGATTACGAAGGATCCATGGATCCATAAGATCGCTGGCAATTACTCTACGTATCGCGTCACGAAAGTTGCAAGGCTTTCTGCGAGGCCAGCTACGGAAGCAGCTGCGAAGCTTCAACGTTCCGTGGATCGCGTCGGTGCTCGTTAACGAGACACCTCGTTAAAAAGGAAACACTGAAACACTAATAGCGATTCAAATATACAGACGCAACCGAAACATCGGGAATCGAATAGACATTTAGCTACGATCGAAAGAGGAGTGCTTCGACTCGTTTCTTTTTTTTTTTTAGATTACACGTAATACGACGAACACGACGACGTTCTTTCTCTCCGTCGCTTTTAGGAGAAGTTCGGACGCGCTTTGTCAGCGATATCGAGGAATTCCGCAGGCGAAGAGAGTATCCCAAAGCGAAGATACGGCCGCGAGCAGAAGTGTCCGTGTTTCGCTTGTGTACTTACTTCCCCGTTCTTTGGTTCTTGGGGTTGGCGTTTCGCTAGCATTGCCTCACTTCCATTCCGCGGGGAAGTTTGTGACCATGCACGTCGCTCATACGTAGCTGCCTCGTGGACATACCGCCGCCGCATTGGCTGCTCCAGTCGGTGTTCGACACTTGAGTTCGATAGAACTTGGAGGAAGTCTTGTTGAAGATCGGCAACAGCTCGTTCGCTTCGTTCGACAAAGCCTGGGTGGTCAAAAGTTCGCGTATAAGTTGGAATGTAACTTTATGCCACGTTATATCAGCATCGTAACCACGATGAGCAGAACTGTTCGCGAAGAGCTTGCAAGTTATGTGTATTCAACGGTTCTGCCTCGTGTACTACTAAATAAATAAACCGATGCTTTGCACAAAATAAGTTAGAATCTAATTCTAACAATAAATTATAATATTATATAATTACAGTAATATTATAATACCAAGTTGGAATGTGAATATAGTAAAATGGAGTATGAAAGTTTTCCCAATGAATCGCATATGTGAAATATATGGAAAATTTAATTCGTAATATGCGTAGCAATGAAATCGATGCAACGCGCATATGCACGTGCACCAGAGAACGTTTCGCAAACAATACGATCGTTGTTCGGTCCTTTTGAAGGCGAAGTACCTCGAAGGAATACCCACGTTCGCAAATGCTGGCGAAGATGCATCTTTGAGGCTCTCGAGCTCGCTGACAAACCCTTTTGGGAGAATAGTGCTCGCTGTTCGCGAACAAGCATCGCGAACGTGGCATTGCGTAATTAGAATACGAGAGATTTACCTTGAGGTAGATGATGGCGTCGGTGCCGTAGCCATCGCAACTTTGGAGAACGAGGTCGCCGTGGAAATATCTGGCGTACAATCGAGAGACAGGAAGTCCGTAACCGTAGCCGGCGAGTGGAACGGTGTGAGCGTCGGTCTTGTTTGGCCTAGGCGCTGTACTATACATGTATTTGAACAAGTGGTCCATTTGCGAGCGAGGAATTCCGCCGCCTCTGTCGGACATCTGCAAAGATTTCGACGCAGCAAAATTAATCGAAGCTGTCGCATTTGGCAAATTGATTCTTACGCTTCGACGATGTGTAAAGTTAACAGGGTTATTAATTAAACTGTGGATTTTTATGGGAATTTATAGTTTTATTAACAAAATTAAAGGGTCGAGGTGGAGAAGGAAATGGAGAACTAAATCGAAGTAGATAGAAGAAAAGTAGAGAACTAAATCGAAGTAATTTCACCCTGCAAATCAAATAATAAGTATAATTCAGCTTTATTAAGGTAAACAATAAGTAGACTTCTACATTTAGTGAAAATTATTGAGATATTTAAATGTGTAGAGTACACATAATGTACAAAGCTACAGAGAAACTGTTCTAATCTTTTCGACGCTAAAACGCTATAATATTTCTATGGTGAAACTACCCCCATTTAGACTATTAATTTTGTCAACGAAACGACGAATTTGCATATGGATTCGCAGTCTGCCAATAATAGCCCACAAAGTTTGGTACAATATTCAAATCATGTTTGTCTGAAATTCTAGAATCGTATTATATTTCTAGAAATTGTCAAAGGTTTCTGTTCGACTATATTCGCGTGCGTCACTGCACGTGATATCGAATAACCGATGCAACGATATTGGATATCAATGATAGCGAAACAGATACAATTTCCACGCGAGTCGTGGTTTATTGATAATTCAACCGCGACCGCTTTGTCAAACTCGGGGAGTAGTTTGCAAAGTTAGATCTTACCTTTACGCAAATATCTTCTTTGCCACGCGACACGATCACTTCTATAGGTGGATACTCCGCGTCGGAGCTATGGTGTTCCATAACAGCTCGCATGCTGTTTTTAAACAGCTCGAACAGCATGTGGAACAAGTGGCTCGGCACGTAAACTATTCTAATTTCGCTACATCGTTCGAACTCTGGAAAGAAAGAGACGAGTACCAATTAGACGTACATACAGCTCCTTCGACTAAAACATTTTTGTGCGCGTCTGCAAACAATTAATTGTTAGACTGCAAATTTTCGTACGGATCCGTGTCTTTTACAGCTCAATTAAACTTGGGAACAAAAGCACAGGAAGGCGATCATTAAATGGCGCTCATAGTAGTCAAAGGGTTAAGCAACATGGTCTTTAGTTTCAATTGAAATTTAATTAAGCGAAGCACGATGTAATATTTATGAGTGAAAGCTTATAGACGATATTCTAGAAGGTTTGAGAAGTGACGTAGAATTTTTGTAGATTTTCTAGAAGCCTAGAATATCAGAAAAATCTTTGGCGAACTTAAGTAACCCAAATTGCTGACGATATTATCAACCTTTCATCGGCAGTCATTTATTTCGAACGCTATCAGCAATCTGGCTTACTCAAGTGCAACGAAGCTTTTTCTAATCGTTTAAAAAATCCACAAAAATTCCGTACTATTCTTCGAAGTCTCCGCAACATCGTCTAATAATTTGCATTCGTAAATCTTCCAGCCTTTTTTTTAAACGAAGTAGAGTCTAAAGTGAACGCGCGTATTTTCTAAGACACGTGCGTTAAAAGATACAAATTGCCGTCGAACAATTCGCACCGAATGCACGAAAATCCGCAGTCAATTAATCACGATTGCGAGCTCGATGGTCCTATTTCTTTTGTCCAGTGTCCAAAGACACGTCGTCGTGCCACATTGAAAGCTTTTCGCTGTCGTCTATCGGTCGGCTACTTTACGTCAGTGATATTTCATCGTGAAATTGAAAGGTTTCGCGATGGCGACTCGTCGCTGTATACCGAACTACGTAAAATCGTGTATGACGTAACCGTGGCTACTTCCTAGCGATACTCTACGATACAATGAAACGTTTTTTTTTTTCAAACTTGCCGTTATGTTGCTTGACTATCAGTTCCGGGCTGGCCAGATAATATTGATCGCACAGTAGCCTCGCCTTCTCGTACGCGTCTCTCACCACGCTGATAATGTCACAGGACGGATCTATGGATCCCACGTGTCTACTGTGCCCATTCAATTCGCTGCCAAACAGAAGAGCTGCAACACGCAACGCCGCTTTCTTCGCCAACCATATCGCATAGATTCGACGAACGGCGAACGATCAACTTACTGTGTTGATTGATCAGCATACGGATGGAGATTCGTGACATGAGGAATCGGTCCAAGAAATATTGAATGTTGTTCTCCGTCTGGGCATCCACGTCGTGGGATTCTTTCAGCTCCAACACGCCATGCGCCATCGTCTCCACGATGTCTTTGTGTCTGTTGCGGATCTTCACCAACGTCTGACAGAATCTGTGCAAAAGGGACCGATGATTCGGCTTTGACTCGCTAAGATCAGAAAGAAACGAGGCTGTTTAACCATTCCTCGGATTTCCAACTCTTTTTTTTTTCAAGAAGCGCACGAGTTAATCGAAGCAGCGAATTCCAAAATATAGTATAAGTGCACTTGCTGGAATCAGATTAGTCGCAACTCCGTTCCGAAGAATGCAAAAACACTCACGATGATACAAAATTTTATGTTTATGGATATTTGCAAGAGCGTCGGGGAAATTGATTAAGAATTAAAAGAGGCGAACGAAGAGAACATTGTTCTTATGAAAATATTGGTTTGGCGGACTCGTGATGTTGTGGAGTTCACGGCTTTAATCGCGTCGCGATGCTTAACCCTCTGCAACATGAATTTTATCGGGTTGCAACATGTATTCGATTGATTTTATTGGCGTTTTTAAACTCATCTACAATCGTAAAGTAGTCAGCAATTACTCTGATCAATTAAACGTGTGATGTTTTGATCGACAATAGTCTGCAATTTATTTTATAGCTGAGAATCTCTCGATTCCTCTCTCTGAAAATCTCTCGGGACTTCACTTAAAGAATCTCTGGAAAACGAGGCGAATTTGTGTTACAACTCAACAGTTACTATTACAAGATGTTGCAGAGAGTTAACAAGTGCGTAAACTACCCTGCTTGAAACGCGTAGAGGATCAAAATTAAAGAATACTGCAGCTATTGTTTCCGTACCACTTTGATTCTGGTTTTAACCCCTTAACGCACAAACTGGTCTTAACCCTTTAACATTTCGTCGCCTTATTGTTATTAATAATTTATGTCTCTGTTCTATCTTGTCATATCATCATTTTCAATTTTGATGAACGCATCCCATACACCGTTGAAAACGATTGCGACGCGATGCAATATAATATAATAGTTACAATAATTCGGTCACTTTTGACCAGTGAATTAAAGAATAATTTGAACGTTAAAGGGGTTGAACTCGATGTTCTCCATAACATTGTACGAAAGAGCAGGGGCGAATCCATCGAGTCCACGTCGTGTTAAAATCAGTAGCTGTACCAGAATCGTTCAGAGCAGCACTCCCCTAATTGTTCCAAGCAGTGCAACTAATCTAGTCGGATAACGTAAGATTGCGCGAACGCTTAAATGGCCATTAAAGCCGTGCTTAGCTAAAGTTGGCGTGGTTTCTCCGCGAGTGGCCACAATCCGAAGAAGGGTTAATTGAACTCGAAGAAAGAAAACGCGAGGCATCGGTATCGAGCGAATCGAAGGCGAATGTTTCAAGTGACTGTTCCGACGTTGAAGACTCACTTGTCTAAAGTGGTCTCGTTGACTTCAACCTTCTCGAACTGCAAGATATCCTCGAACGAAGTGGCGTACAAATTATTAACTATACCCACGCTAGGCATTTTCAGTAAATTCTCCGGCAGCAGGTGGATCTCTTTCATAATGTTGGCCAGCCGCACTGGCAACTCCTTCCTCAGGAATATAAACGACTTCCTTTCACAGGCGCTTAGACCTGAAACATAATTCAACATTGTTTCCCTTGTTATTCAGTAGCGTTTCAATCGTTGCGCAACTTGTTATTGGCGTAGCGTTGCGATCGGTAGGCTAGGATGCGTTTCAAGAGGGATTTAAAAGAGGAATCTTGAAAGAAACACCGCGATAACGAGCGATCTTATCGCAACAATTTTACGCCTTTATCTAGGAGTGTTTCTTCAATGTTGTTTTCATGAATTCAAACAAACGGCGGAACGTCGAACTCTGTAAACAGAGTTTCGTTACGCAAGCCACGGCGATTGCCTCGTCGGAAAAGAGGAACGGGTTCTTAGAAAACATGATTTAGTTCGCGGCAGTGGCATTCATTATCGTTCGGAGCAGCGGTAGAGCATTCATTTGGAGATTTCTCCAAAACAGACCCCCTGTTTATTTTCTCATCGATTTTTATACGCAGCGGCTACGAAAAGTACTTGTACATTAATCTGTTTACTTTGTCGTTTAATGACTACTTAATTACAACCTAGCTAAATTAAATTTCCCATCGTTATTAATAATAGTCTGATGCGACTATAAAGATTGGTTAAAGTAGAATTGGAATGAAGAACTTAATTAATTGAAACACGTGGATGTTTGTTTATACTTTTTCTAACCAGTGTATGGAGGGATTCGAAAAGTATTCGTGCATCGTGGATTTTTAATTTCATCCACGATTTATTCTTCTATATAGGAACAAATTAAGATTAGAACTATTAAGGCGATCAAAATGTTATAAAAATTGTACAAACTTACAGCAACGCATTTTTTAAGACTTTCGGGGATTTTATGTAAATACTGTAAACGAATATTTATTTTTCTTGCGTCATATATTTGCAATCTTTCGTGAGGAAGTTTTTATACGATTGACTTAAAAATCAATAGCATGACGTATTATTACATACATATATGTAAATGTGTCTCGTTTGCATCCAAAGCAACGTTAAACATTACAGAATAAAGTAAGTTATGATTAAGACAGGACAAGCGTTTAACGTTCTCGAAAATAAATGCAGAATTTAACAACAAAAATGGATTACTCATTGCTACACCTAATAGCAAAAACTTCCGATGAGCGTCGTAAAATTAGTTCAGCTATTTTGAAAACTTGGAACAGTAAACTAACGTTACGTATCGATAATACAATCGGCGAATTATCAAGTTAGGTGCGTCATTCGACGGCTAATCTAAAATTGCGAAAGGGTTAATAAGCCGCTGCTCCAAAACAGATAGCCAAACCAAAGAATCCGTAACGCGTCCGAATACTTTTATTTCGATCCCTGTCTAAATTTCTCGCCAGTGAAAATATCATACCTGTTAACGAAAGCGAAACCCAAACAATATTCGAAAGCGTAAAACGCCGATTGGTAAGGAATGCAAAAAAAAACACCCTTGGAGGTGAGTCGTCGTTCCGTGGTGTTTACAAAGTCACAAGTAGGTGATAGACCTTCGTACGTTTAAACGCGAGCGCACGTTTATGTTTCGATTCGTCATCGAGAATACACGGGCCGTGTAGGCTCGACCCTGGCTAGATTGATACCGGTTTATCAGTCCTCTTTGGACGCTCGCAGTGTTTGCGTCGAACGCGTATCCATATACGATACGCAATCGCTTTCCACGTTTCGCTCAGATAATATTAAAATTTAATCGATCGATCGAGAGATAAGGCAATTACGATTGGCAGGAAACTTCTTAATACGACGTCAGGGGGAAAAGTAGCGAGCTTCTAGGCTGCACGCGAAAATAACTTCTGCCGTGTAGTCGATTTATAGCGGGAACGGTGGTCTATCGATCGTTTTTTCCAACCAAATTAACTTATTGCGTCGCCGCGTATTATCTGTAAAACTCGTTGGAAACGATTGCATCGTTTACCATCGGCGGACGTGTGTACTGACCTAGTTAACCGAACGTTAACGATACCGCTAACGACTAGCCCTCTCGTGTGTTCTATTTTTTTTTTTTTTATTTCATCGAGCTTCCCGCAGAAGGGACCTTCGTAACTTGCGTTCGACTCAATTTAAGAGGCACCCTCTGCGTTTGAATAAATTAGTTCCTTGGAAGCCGAACTATGTAGCTGCGACTTTTTATAGCATCGTATAAAATTGATACAGTTCTATACTATGTATACATTTACCGACAAAAGTTGAGAAACAAAGTAATCCGTTCCATATTTTTGCGTACTCTTTATTTTTCGAGGTATATAGATTAGAATTAAAAATAGGATAACTTATCGTTTATTGGCATACGTAATGTTACCTTTTTATGTTCGTTTTTCATTCTAAGCTATTCATTTCAAAAGATGAAGTATATACAGAACGTTGCAAATGATTACTTTGTTTCTTTACTTTTGTCAGTAAGTGTATTTTATTGCAGCGTATATTCGTCCCATTTACCTACTGCTTTTGCAACCATTTGCTTGTGAATTTAGAAGCAAGTGTAGTTTATCAGCTGTGCATCACTTTGATCGATAATATTTATTCGATCTTTATCTTTCTCTGGTAGCTGAAGGATTTCCTTGTTGAAATTTGAAAAGAAAAACATATTAAATGGGACGAATAACGCTACAAAAAGTATCTGCACATCGTGGTACATATTTTGGTATTTAGATACTAATTGCGTAGCCCCAATTATGTTAAGTGCGCTATAATTGTATAGTACACGTAGGCTATAAAGAAATTATAGTACACCATAGGTAATACACTGTAATACACTATAATAAGTTATAGTACATTTATAGGCTATAAAGAATTCGGTGTTGTGGAAGTGAAGTGATGTGTGGAAGCTGATTAAGCAACTCTTGCTTGAAAAATGTAAGTACATACGCACAAATATTTTCTGTACGTTAGAACCTAATATTTACGCATCACTCGAAACAATTACGCGATCGCAGGCATAAACGAATCTATATTTATGCGTTTATCTAAAATCTAGTTAAGCAAAAAGGTACAAAATTTATATATATATAGTATTCAAGAATATACGAAATATCGAAAACAAATTGCATCTTACAACTAGACTGCGAACTTTAATGCAAATTCATATTTTCAAAGACGCGTGCAAACGAACGAAACTTAAATATAAATAAATTTCGCTCTTCAAGTATAACAACGTACATTTAGCTTTGAATGTTTCATATATTTTTGCCCACTATATTTGTCCCGTAACTTTGACCACGGTTAAGTTTCTCATAAACGCATGATAAAAGATTCACGCTCTAATAATTATCGTTGCGCTTCTCCAGCGCTACTGAAAGATATAAATGTAATTCACTTCAGACGATAAGCTTCGTTCGCGCGTCAGAATAGGGGATTACTCTTAAATCGTGTTAACTAGAAAATTACCAACTTTAGTCGCGCACTTTTTCTTCCTCTATTGGAATTTTACCACGCGCCAGCATTTCCATTAAAGAAAATTGCATTGCTCCAGTAAGGGAACAGATCGGCGTGCGCAGCTGATTCACTGCCAAGTCCAATCGGTTACCGATAATAAATTGCCGTGAAATCACCTATTGACTTTATCCGCGCCACGCGGCTTGAGCATGCCTAGAAAGCCTTCTTACGCGATCGTCATTCTCGCCGATCAAAGTCGATCATTGGAACATGATCTTTTTCGCAGCTGCGTCGTTGAATTATCCGCTCGTCTCGTAGATCCTCCGGTTCTCGCAAGTGAACCATAAAATTGATACCCTTTTGTGTCTTTAATCTGAATCGCGTCTCGTGATCGTTTCTTTATTGGAATCTTGAATTAATATTAGGTCATCAACGAAGGGTTAAAGTTAATGAATAACTCACGTGCTATGCACTTGTAATGGAAAAAAAAATGGTATGGCAAGGGGTTAAGGACTTAGTCACAATTGCGAGACGCCCAATCAATAGGCACTGCTATTTTTAAAGGAAACGTGCCTTGGCAATTTATGTTTTCCGATAAGAACGCGCAAAAACGACGATTGTTTCGCGATGATTGTTTACGTGCACTCATGTGCCTGACGTGTATCGAAAGGTGGACGAGCCTCCCGACCTTTCGACTCGAATCACGTGCGTGACGCGCCGTGTATCCGTTTCAATACGTAATCGGTGAACCGGATTCACGCCCATCGATACGAAAATAGTATTTTTTGTTCAAGGAGCGCAGAGTCCGCGAGGCTTTTCTGCCAAGGAACTCGCGCCGAGATACTGCTCGGAAGGTCGTGGAATGCGTCGAATTGCAATGAAACGCGTGCAAGCAACGTCCTTCGACGAGAAGCACCTCGTCTCGACGAGAAACGTGTGTGCATACGTGCGAAGAAACGTGCGCTGTACCAACAATGAAATCATCCTATCGACTATTGGCAATCTCGTATCAATATTTGAGCGCTAAAGAAGAGGACGAGCGCGGCTGCATTATTGAACGCGATTCTGCGATTGATGGAATCGTATTGTTATGCGGGTGGCAAGGATAACTTTGACAATCCCGTGGTACCTTCACCGAGGTTTATTGTAACAAACCGAGTGACAAAAATATTTTCACAATTGTAATCACAGTAACGTATACAGTTTTACAGTTTTACTACGTAGTAAAGCGTACAGTTTTTACCGTATACTTTACTATATGGTAAAGTATAAAGTAACGAGTCACACACGTCCTACGAATTATGCCGCAGATTCAACATAAACGCCTACTATTAAGGATAACATTTGTACTTCAATTTCGGTCAACGGTATGCTTGAAACGTGCACGCGATCGATTTCTCGCGAATCGCTGTTTCAATCACTGGGGATGAAAGTTAGATTTGCCCTAAAAACTCAGATATATAAACAAATTCGGCGCACTCCACCGCAAGCCAATCTGGAACCGAACACTGTAACAAGCACCACAGACTTCCCGTTGCTATCCAGTAATAGGAAACATAAAGTTATTATAATATTTAAATCGACACAACTTCGTTCCACCCGGATTCCAACACTTATCTGCAGGATTAACCCGAAGAAAATTTAACTACGATGTTCCTATCCGCGCAACAGTGTTGCAATTTCCAAGAAAAGTCTGCAAGCAGAGATCCTGCGAAAATCTTGTATCATCGCGGATAATAGCCGCTTTAATTTCGCGTCTTACATAAGTCGACTAAGGCGAGCTAACAAAAAACAATTACACGTGCTCGATGGATGAAATTATCATTGATTAACAACGTCAACATTGTCGCCGACGTCGTCTACTACGTGTAGCCGGATATGAAATTAAACGTTTGCTATTCGTGGGAGAAGCGAACACGTGTCAAGGTGGAAAACGTTGGGTCGAACGGAAAGTTTACGCATTTTTATTTTACTCGTAAGCATTTGTAGAGAAGAATTCTAATAACGGTGTTAGAAGATGATCGATAAAAGTAACACAAGTCATACTGCGCGAATTTAGTTTTAATTTAACGTTTGCTGTTGCTTCAAATAATTATACTTTAATCGTAAATTTGGGTTTCGTACTGTTCGAAAGTTTTTCGTTGCATCAACTGCTAGGTCATTGTCAAGCGATAAGATACTCGATTAGATTACGAAACCTCATTCATTTTATGCACAGGTATTTGGCATAAAATCGATAAAAAAAACAATCGATTTGTATTTCTTGCTTTCCAAACGTAAATCGTGTCACGTTGCTTTCGCGCCCAGACGCTTCGAACAAGAACGAAACGAATACAGCGGAATAATACAGAATTGTGTCGCGAAAAACACGTAAACCTTTCGTTCAAGCTGAATGGTTTTCCAATGCGAAGGTCGTGGATGAAGCTACGAGGGCGAATATACGCGACATTCGATCGATCCCAAGGGGAACGGAGGACGAAATTAGAAAGCGCCAAGCTTCTTGCTAGAATGGGGAAAACTAGGACTATAAACGGGTTAACTGGTCTCGCTACATCCCGACCTTAACCACTGGCGATCAATTTTCTTCGACGGTTCAAGGTTCCCCATTCTCATGGCGAATGCAATCGTTACGTGTAGCTTTCGCAAGAAATTGTGCCCGCCATCGATTTGCCATTCGTCGACGAACGTGCCACGTGGCATTTCATTATCGTTATCCTTCTTCTTCGCGCATTTGTGGTCTTTTCAACTTTACAACGGCTTCTTTACCGAGTCGTACACGCTTGTCCTTTGTTCTTGCTGGATAATTTTTCCGACTATTTTTGCAGCTTTCAGTATCGTTGCTTTTCGTACGTCTGCGAGTAATTTTGTACCTCCGTGCGGGTTAGGTTATTATTATTATTATTATTAAATATACGGGTGAAAAAATACTTTGGTATATACATAAATTAATACAATGATTAGTCGTGAGAAGCTAAGAGTTGTTAGACGCGTCGTCTAAAAGTAGAAACAGAACTAAAGAAAGTTAGCCTTCTTTATTTCCGACACGTTGGAAAGCCGATCCGCTTTATTTTACGATCGAACGGAGGGATGAAGATATTTTCGTAAGAACGGCCTCACTTCCGGTAAACGATGTGAGTCAGTGTCGCATCGAGGCTAGGCGTTAATAAAATTCGAGGACGCAAAATGATGTCGCGTTTATACAGCGATAGTGTACAGATCTCTTTTTTTTTCGAGGATAAAAAACGAACGTGACTTTATGTGAAAAAAGAAGTCTGATTCATTCTAAGGTAGAACTGGTCCCAAAAGCATTCGGTTGTATTCAAATTCGTCGTATTTCACAAAGATAACTATAATCGGTTCGAGAATGACGCGTTACAGATTTCACTTCTGCTTAATCAAGGAATTAAAGTAAACTATGCCTCGAAGTTTGAATCGCTTGAAATTTGTAGCTTTCGAATCTCGGCTCGTTTATTTATCATTAATTATTTCAACATCGGTCTGCAATTTTCGGAACGAAACTTTTTAACTGCTGTAGGGCGAATACTTCTGGGACCAACTGCAAGTCATTTGAGCGCAACTTTATCCCTTTCAGTGGCAACTCAGCATTGCCAAACAATTTTCCTGAATTTATTTTACATTTCTAAATTAATTGTATTTAAATTTTGCCTGTATATATTTAATTTTATTTTAAATTTATAGTATATGTAAATTATATTTTTTAATATCAACCCTTTGCACTCTAAGCTTCTTTAATAATTTGATTTGCCATTAATTCCAGCACGCTTCTGTGAAACTTTATTACGAAAAGGCGAAACATATTTGTCTTGAATTTTGTTTGCTTCAAGAGAAACGAAAAGTAAATTGGTAAAAGTGAATATAAACCTTCCGAACAAATGAAAATCTATAATCATGGTCATCTTTATCGTACGTGCAATGTTTCTATATTCATAAATATTCTGTCAACGTTCTCCGATATCTATTTATCGTTAATTTGCATATTCAAATTTGACCGTCGCACGCGTGGCCAAAGCGTCGGAAGGATAAAGTTTCACGGTAAAAATAATAGGAAAGGAAGTTAGTAAACGATGAGAGGAAAAGAGAGGCGTAGATACTTTATTTTCGTCTCGAGCATCGTATCACGCGTTACGAAATACTTCTGGAGTGATCAACCGAATTGATCTAGATCTGCTGCTCGAAAAGTCCATGATTCGAACAGGGCGGGAGGAAAGGAACTTGCAAATGCCGAGGCTATCGTCATATCGCTCGATAACATTCGCGGTTTGTTTTCCAACTATTTGCACGGGAACGATTTCTGAATAATTCATGTTTCCGGGTAATCCAACGCGAGATAAAAATTGATCAAACGTATCTCAACTAAATTGTGCCACTTGACCTGCCGTGCTATTTGATACGAGATAATTAATACTCGTGACGGTAATTCGTACGACGCGATGCATGACTCACTGTTACATAATAGTAGAGAAAAAAAATACACTCTATTGTTTACCTCGAATCGAATTATCTTTTCCTAGGAGGCAATTTTATCGCGTCTGTCGGAAACAAAACAAGACAAATCCGCTTTTAGCAAGTTTTTTAATTTCATTGCTGGGCTGTGGATTTTCGTGCAAATGTATATTTGCGTAAATATAAGCGAAGCCGTGAAATATAATCTTGCGAATGAATAAAAGATTCTTAAGTGTTTGCGGACAGGTGTTGATTTTTGAAGCGGAGAATTTAAATCAGAATCGGTAATAAGTACATCAAAGCTTTGGAAATTTGAGGGGTTGGAATTCGAGGGCTCGGAAATCCAAAAGTTTGGAAATCAAAATCAAAATACTACCGTTAAGAGTTACTCCATTAAATATTAAACAAGCAAAGGTACTTCATTTTCAATGTTTTCTATACATTTGTACATTGTTCGCATTCACTACTTTCTTGCATATTTAAACTTTCCATAATTGCACAAAGATTTGCACGCCGTTCATTATATTGTGATCCGGGTGAGAAACGTGGAGTCCGATTTGTTCAATTACAAATATATTTCGGGGCATTTCAAATTATACAACTCAGGACACGACGAACCACGCGGAAACACACCGTTACGGACAGACAGCTACCGCAATAGGATCGAAGGAAATAGGATCTACTCTAATGATACTAGTCCTTATATCTTAGGCTTTTCGGTGAGGAGGCGATGACCCTTAGTACCTAATGACTAACTAGTCTTGGATAAGACGTTTGCATACTTTCTCTAGGATTTTGTACTTAGATAGAAATGCGAAAAACAAGGCTGACTAAGTTATTTTGACCATCGCGTTAATCTGCGCTGAGTCATTAGCTTGGTCATCCAACAATTACTAAAGCGTAACTTCTTAAATTTGTAGTTTATGCAGTAGAGGTTGATATCCCATATCTGCTGTGGCGTTACGCTAAATATGCAAATATTTATAGCCGTCCTGCTTCTGTGCAATGCTTTTGCGTTGGGAATGTTTTCAATTTTAGAGTACCTTAGCGTTTAACCCTTTGCGGACGAGAAGTAATGACACTCGTACGAGTACTTTAGTTTTCAATTCCACGACTTTGAGTTTTCACGCTTATGAGTTCCAAACCATTTAATTTCCAACGATTTCAAATGTTTATTATTACGTTAAGTATTCATTGCATTAAGTTTTGCGCTTTAAAAGTCGACATGGTTTCGGAAAGCCAAAAAATGATCAGGCGACTATTTGTCGACGCTCGTCCGCAAAGGGTTAAAGGGTTAACGACAGAATCCAAAGACTACAATTCCAAAGACATTTTGTAACCCACATCGAGCGTTCTGGAGTTAAAAATGAATCCCGATTGATCGGTTCTGCTTACTAGCGGACTCCCCCGGGGAAATGAATTATCCGTCACGAAGATTACGTAAAGTTTCTCCCTTTTTAATGGAGTGATAAATTGAAATTGAAATCGGCGGATGTTGGCGAGTAATCCGGAAGGAATGGAAGAGAGCCGTTCGCTTGGTTTGAGGTCGTTTAGCTTGGTAGCCCGATGAAAAGGGTCGAACGATGCTTCTCGCAGCGTAAACCTGATTCGTTGACGGAGCAAAAACTCGGTCAGACTGTGGTCCCTGTGTTACTGGTATCGGGGAGAACTTGCTGCAAGCATCCTAATCGTGTTTCCCAGCAGTGCTCTCCGACGTGTGTGTGTGTGGGAGTTTCCTCGCCAGCAAACTCGATAACATTATGCGTAGATGAACACAACGCGCACAGTGGCCCTCAATTCTCTTGCTAACGCTGCTTCGGGTTCCGATACAATTCTTATCGAACGTTTCCCCTCCCCTTTCTAATTTGAATTCGCAACACTTTCAGGTTGCATTCCAATGTAACCCTTGGCCGAGTTCACCTTTTAACCGAGTGAGGTGAGCGATCGAAAAACGCATCCTCTGCGAGCTGCTTGTAAATTCGAACAGACGAATTAACTAGCCTCGCCCGTAGTGAATATCAAATAGCTCCGATTTAATCCGTGTTAAGGTTGCTGAATTATTTTATATGGAATGCAAACGCGTGGACAAAGTTGAGAATTTCGGGGATCTGACTTTGGAATAGAAATATGTAGAGAGACTACGAAACGTATTTGTACGTCAATGCATTTATTTCGCCGTTTAACTGCTGATTCATTGAATTGAAATACATTAAAGTTCCTATTATTTAATAATACTCTTGTGCAAGTATATAAAAAACAAAGTATTTATATATATATATATATATATTATTTGATGCAAGTAATATACAGAACTTAATTAAACAGCACTTAATGGGAAAATGTGAGTACGTACAAATACTTTTCGTAGCCACTGCGCGAAATATTTTATATCACTATAAGTATACTGCAGATTTTTACGTAAACTCATAATACTAAAAAACAGGACCAAAATTGGGGATTGCTTCGCCCTTTAAATATCATAATTTCTACTGTACTTTGGGTATTCGGTATGATCTCGTAGATTGTGTGCATTTTGCACGTTATTGCACCTTTAAATTTCTACCAAATGCATAAAAATACGCAGTCTAATTCTAAGTAGAGAAAATAATTCGGTAGCCTGTTTCGTAGTGTCGAGCTAAACACCAAAACTCCACCATTCATCCAACAAGATTTCGATAGACGAGTTAACTCGTTTTGCCCGTCACAAACGCGCTTCCGTATGTCGGAATCGTTTCGCGTTCTTCTTCGCGAGCTGAAGAGATAAAATTTGCGTTCAAACAATGACGCGACTCTTATTATTGGTATGAAAACAAGGATTAGTCATCGAAGTGGTGGAGTATGGCCGCATGGCACGATGGCGTTCCCGTCCCATAGCCGGTTCTAGAACCGCCGACGAGCAGCTCGAACCGGTCAGAGGAAGCAGCTGCTTAGTTTCAAAGCTTTAATCTGTACGTACATACGTGCAACAGTAGCGAATGCACCCGCGATGCATAGGCCGGCGCACGTCTCGTGACTGCGTGCATAAAATTCTCAAACGTTCACCGAATGAATTGGATGACCATTGGTGAACGTTGAATTAGTGTCAATTTCTTTCGCAGCCACTTGCCAGCGATAAAGGAATCTCGCGAATTAAACGATATGCAGCAATAGCTAGGGTACCTAGACGTCCCATTTTACACTGTACCTATAATTGTCGCTCGAATTCGTTTCATTTAATAACGAACGAATGTATGAAAAATCGAGGCTGACAAAATTTCGATACCAAATTTCGACTTGATTTCTATGCAACAACACAGTGTTGGATTCCGAGCGAAGGGAATTGACAACACCGTTTTTAGAGAAACTCTTAAAGGTTTTTATTCGTGCAACTATGGTCTGCACTCTGGCAGTGAATACTGAATTCTGTCGCGTTCGGAAGTATTTCCGAGCTTTTATGTTGTGTTTTTAAGGATGAGTAACGGTAAGGACAGCGGTCAAGGGAGAGGGTGACTAAGGAAAGCTACGGAGTACAGGATGACTAGGAACTGCGATTAGGGTGTTTGTCGGATGAATTTTGTTTAGGATGCGTCTATGGTGTTTACAGTGTGAGTGGTCGTGTTGGTCATCCAACAACAGGTTAGCGTTGCACATATGTTTATATTTAACATTCAAAAGTAAATATTAGATCTAAGTAGGGAGCTTTTTCGTCCGCTGAACAGCATACGTTGTATTTTACTTTCAATAGTTCCCGTATCTTTGAATACCATAATGTTCGTTAATGGGTGAATTACGGGAGAAGTGAGAGAAATCGATACGGAAGACGAGAAGAAGGTAAACAGAAATTAGCGTAAAATACAAGAGAGTTTAGATGGTCACCCTACTTCTGCGTCTCGAAAGTAAACGACCCGAGTTCGCATCTGGCGCATCGTTGAATCGGAACGCGCTATTTCGCGATGAGTAGTGGGAGAATTAGCGGAATCGTGCGGCGATTCATTTGCGCGCGAAAGGCGCGGACGCGGATTCGGGGTGCGAGAAATTTATAGAGAGTTCAAACTCCAAGGGTTCTCGCTCGCCCACGTTGCTGGTCCAGTGACGCGAGCAAATGGCAGCATTCCAGGCGTTCTAATAATGCATGGCTACTCTATTTTCGCGAATCCCGGCAAGGGACCAATGACAGTGGCCGAATCGCAAGGACGGTTTCGCCTTTCCAAAGTCGCTTAACCAACCTTGACCTCCTCAACGCTGCAACCTGCTCGAAATCTTTGCATTCGACGCGCGTGTTGCTACGATAATTAATCGTTTCCTCAATATTGATCTGTAACAGCCAAATCTATAATAACGCGTACAGAAGTGTATCCTCGTATGCATTCGACTTCTATAATACGAATTTAGCTTACTTTTACGATACGAACAAACGTATAATTAAATAAAAAACGTTTCGTATTAACCCTCTGCAGTCCGGTGGCTCGAACAAAAATTAAGCTTTATGTTCCTATGATTTTATTTCCATTCTTTCGAAATAGAAGAAAATGTATCGTTTTCGAAGTATGTAAGCAACGTGTTAAGCTCTCTAAAGAGTCAGAAAAGTGTATTGCAGCTGCTGTTATCTTATCATATTGTTAAGAAAGAGTTTGGAAGTCCAAAAGGAATTAATACGCGTAGCGTTTAAGCGACTGATGTCAATATAGCGGAAAAGAAAGAAAATACAAACATACGATGATATGGTAATGAGATGAAATTCACCAACGTTAAATACATGGGATAGAAAGTTAATTTTATCAACTTTGATAGTACTTTAGCGTAGTACTCTATCAACTTTAAACCTCCTCTATTTCACACAATTCGAATTTCAGTTTGAAATTTCTAACGTTTCCTATAAATGGACGGTCTATCCCGTGTTTAGTCAATGGTTACGCGAAGATAAACCGGTCCGGTTATCGAATGGACAAAGGAGGAATTATTGCACGCATTATTCATCCATCAAGAGATCTCCGGACTATTTGGTTGCGCCTTGAAATCGTATTAGGAAGCTCCGACACAAAGGAGGACAATTTGACAGATAGAATCTCCGTTTAAAGTAGCAGCTTGCTATACAGACTCTACTTATAGCGGAGCACGTGAACCAGATTCGCCAAGGTCTACCATCTGAGCGAATTTTAAACGCTAGATTTACGGAACCCGACGATTCCGCTTTAACCCGTTAACTACTATTGTCACGCGTGGAATAATTACGTATTCATCTATATTTTCCTTTCCGCGTGATTCACGAGCTTCTCACTCTGGATACTTTTTTCGATTATAGCGTAATATGTTCGATTACGGAAATCGAACATGGACCCTTCGCTATCGATATGCAAAGCGAGAGTAATTGATATTTTGATTATTCTTCGGCTATTTTAATGTCGGTGGTAACGCGATGAATATCAGAGGTCTCGCAGACGTCGACTTATACAGCTGCCTAGCTGTTTTACTCGCCGCAGCCTCGTACCGTCACGTTTGCTTATAATTCCCGTCGGAATTGATCGCACCTGACTTTATCCCTCTCGCTACGACGCTTTGCAACTCAAGAGTAAAATTATGGGCAAGGAACAGCTTTTATCAACGTTGAAACGAGATAGATATGAATATTATTTGGATGCTCTGGTGGTCTGAATTTGATTGCAAGAATGAAAGCAGGTACAATAATATACCGTAGAGAATACGTATATGCTTTTAACAAACAATTGCGTAGCGAAAGGGTTAAAATATACAGGATGAGTCGCAGATAATTAGGTAGAAACTGCGTGGAAGATTCAAGTATAGCATAGAGGCGACACATGTTTTTGTTTTGTTTTTAGTATATAGGTTACATAGGTAAATAGTATCGTATAGTTTATAGGGATAGAAGATAGACGCGTGGACAAGGATGCTAGCTAATAAGGAGGAAGTTTTGTAAACCAAGTCCAATTTCACAGCTGGAAAGCTGAAATTAGTAAATATACATATACAGAATGAGTCTTTCAACTCGATCGCTTCGAATAACTTGCGCATTACTCGTTCTAGAGGAAAAAATGTTTGAAATACGTATGCAAATGTTTGTAATTACCTTTTTTCTTGCTTTCCTTTCGTTACTAAAATATTGCCTTCTATAATAAATAATTCACAAGTTGCGAGACTCGCCCTGTATATAAAAAAAACTGTAATACATGTATTTGTCAGGAAATATGCGAACGTATTCTACCGACGCGACGTGCGCTTGAATCTATCGCGAGGAGGCAAAGCGGCGCGTCCGTATTTATGCGAAGCGTCGGTTCGCCTTATCAGCGAGTTACATTGGATTTCTATTCGATATCTGTTGAACTGTTCTTTCCACGAGAAAGCAATAGACGCGAAGAGGCGCGTGACTGGGAATGTTTACGAGTCGAAAACAGCGAGCGAATCGCTGTTGTTAATTGCCTACAGCAGACGGAGCGGATCAAAGGCGATGCAGGATGTTATTGCGACTCGTGACGACCCGAGTCATTAGCATATTTGTCCGTCGCGTAATCAGCTCGGCAAACGAACGTAACGATAATAGCGTACACATAAATTGTTGCTAGCGGAGGAGAACCGCTTGGATCCTGACCTTACTGCAAAAACTCAGCATCGGGTACTAATTTTAAACCCGAGTAGGACACGTGTATTTCGCGGCGATGACGGTGACGCGGCAAACGTCAGAATCGATCGTGTCAACAGGAAGAGAATTCAAAGAACTCCGAAGATACTCTCGACTGCATTTGCGAACGTTTAACGCTTTTACTGTTGAGTACATACGCGCGTTATAGACACTGTTCAAAGTGGAAACTGTTAATTCAGCGACGACACACGGGTAAGGGGATCTAATTAGATCTCAGAAGACGGATTTTAACCCTTTGACGAGGACCTCGGTGTCTGCTACCGAGCATGCATTCACGCACAACAACGCAAACTGTTTACCTAAGTCATTTTCTGCCTCGTCGATCTAAAATCGAGCTACTGAAACATTTCAGACGTCGTTTCGTTTACACTATGAGAGATCACTCGAGTCTAACTAATTCATTTGGAAGTATTTGATCGGATCTAACCATTTGTTAGCTGTGGAATTCTTCAGTCAACATCTTCTTTATACGCAGAAATGGAAATGAACGAAAAGGAAATTTTAGTGGCTGCGAATATAAATGCAAAATAAAGATACTTTGGATGATACACAATTTCTGAAACAGTAAAGTAGTATGTTCAAAACAGTAATAACCCATAAGACGAGTTAACTCGTCATCCACAATTAACAGGTTAATACGAAACACGTAGAGTTTACAAACTTTGTTTCTCGAGTATCGCAACTATTTAAAGCCGTCGTCACTTGCGGCAGATCGTGATTTTAATTAACAGTGAAAGGGTTGAACCCTTCGAAGACTACGTTTTAGTAGCTGCGTGGACAATCGTGTCAACGGGATCAATTCGACGAACTCTTAAAGATACTTAGCTCCATTCGCGAACGCTTGAACCCTTCGAAGACTATTTTTTGGTGGTCGGGTGAATGCAACGAGTGTCTGAGCAAGTCGATTCATTAACGCGAGGGAACAATGGGCGATGTTGATACGCGAGACTGGGCTGGACTAGTCTTCTGGCGTCTGACAGCTGAAAAACACGAGCGACAAGCAGACCAAACATACATACGTGGCACTGCACTGAATGAAAAAAAAAAGGAATCGTCATTCATCGTTTGCAAAGAAAGGCGGCTCCAAAAATAAGATCTCATGCATATGGAGGAACTTCTTGCGATTACTCATTGAAACCTCGATCGTCGCACAAAAACCTTGCGATGATTAGACTGCGAATTTTTATGCATTTATGGGAAATTGAAGCATGCGAAAAGTCGCGAAATGCGCAAAATGAAGTGTTTTTATAAAACGTGTGACGAATATAGCGTGGCGGCCCACCCACTACTAGAGGGACATACGAAATAGGACTTTCTCGAAAGCACTCGCTCCAATTACCTTATCCATATACATATATACCGCCTTTAACTTTCCTTCAAATATCCCAGTGTCTAAGGCAGGGCCTGCTAGCTAGCCTTACTAATGAGTCCACTAGCAGGCTCAGGGCGAAACGCAAAAACCCTTCCTTTTTCCAATTCTATCCCCTCTCCACAGCTCCACGATAGAAGTGACATCAAACTAATATAACTAATACGAACTAAACTAAACATACAGGCTTATGCGATCCTACGAAAATGGTATAATCTCTTGCTCCATGATTCTCGTAAGCCTGTAAAGTACATACGTTCGCCCCGAGATTCGACTGTAACTCACATCTTTCGATAACATTTGTTTGGCCGTTTCGAAGAAAGCGATTACGGATGGAGAGAAATAAACCGAGGAGATATTTAACGAACGCGTGTTACCGATTAATGACGCAAGCCGAATTCGCAAGAATATGGATTGACGTTGGCCTAAAGCGACCTCGAATGTCGGACGATCACGAGTGGGGGGTGTACTGTACCGGAATCGATACAGCGGCGATTAATTTAGGAGTCGAAGATATTAATGCTCGGCCAGATTAAGATTAATGGCTACGTTACGAGATCCAAAAATCCGCCGCTTTCGAGAGTGCAGTGACATTCGGGGATCGATAAGAGATGAGCGCAGCAACCTTGCATCTTAACACTGAAACGCAAACATGTTTCACCGGCGGCGGCTACGAAAAATATTTGCATACCATTGAATCTATTTCGGTATTAGGATTGGGTATATTAGGATAAGCGAGCCGAATATATTAACACCTTTGCACTCGGCAATTTTCAAAGCGGCTTCGCTTTGGCGTCCGAGTGTCGCTTCGCGAATACAAAGATTTAAACTTCCTATCGTGTAAGTTTTATGGTAGTCTTACGCGAGTGTTAATGTTTATTGCCACGGAAGTAAAATACAGAAGCTGATTAAGAAATTATGCGGGGTATGATAAAATACGCTTCCGCTCAGAAAATCTTGGGAGAATAATTGTGCTGGAGAATTATTATTGAAGCGTACTATTTTATACAATTAGAATGTGGGGTTTTATACATTTATGAGAAATTTAAATGCGTAATGGAGAACGGAATGCGAGTGGTATTCAACGATAGGGAAAATATTCGAAGTATTTTTAGGGTGAAGCCACCCCTTATTTAAATTCCATCTCCTCGGTTTTATTTATAAATAGACCGCGGATGTTTATGCGGTTACGGAAAATTTAAATGTATAAAAGGGGACACGATACAAATGACTTGCAAAGATATGCAAAATACAGTAGCTAAAATTTAAGCCATGTTATTTATTCACGTGTTCTTAACTAGCAATTAGTTCAATTCAACTCCTGCATGAATTAGCCTTCATTCTGACTGATACATAGATACATTACTTATAATATTTAAAAGATATAATACAACCATTCCGTATTAATGTTCCACTCCTAAATTTCTATTCGTGGAAAGATAAATTTGCATAAACACCCGCAGTCTACTTTACAAACCGATGAATCTGCGCAAAGATCGGGAGTCTAATTACTATATTTACTCCAAATTTAGAATCACTTAGCCTTCGAAGCATAGGAAGAAAATTGAATACTTTAGTGATAATTTTGCTAGGCGATAAATGCGTTTCGAACTTTATACCCTTCGTCGAGTTTTAGTAAAAGGAGCAACGTTAGGGTGTCCTAAGACCCATTGACCAAGGGTGTACCTTTCGTATCCATTGTGCATTCTAAGCCGCAGGTATCCTTTAAACTTTTCACTACGGAAACCCCGAGTTTACTCCATTGTTAGAGACATCGTGGCAGAAACGTTCGAAATGTGCAATGGCTTTCGCTGCGACTCGTTTTACGAGCTTCTGGTATTTTTATCAAGGAGCCCACGCTCCTTGCCAACAATTTCCCGTCGCATTTCCGGTCCCCGCAACCCTTTCAACCCTTCGATTCTAAAGTCCCTCTGTCGTTCGACGAATCCCTTATCCGATATCGTAGACGTTCCCATCTTTCATCCAATTTCCACCGAGAACGAGTGAAATGCAGTTCTGCAAAATCAAGCGCACTTCACCTCTGCGTATTTCTCTCGAATAATTAACCTTTGTGCGCGAGAAGGTCGCAATTAGCCTCGCGCTATGTCCTTCGCTGGATGGAAAAACGAAATTCAGTCACGGCTACACACTTTGTTTACTCGTGTAAGTAGGCTTGGGTTACATCATTCGCTACTCTCGCTGCCATACTTCGCGTCGAGCAACATTTCGCTAGTAATTCGAAATGTTTTCGGACGAATCGTAGATATTTGTTTATTTCATTTATCTGATCGATTTTTACGGGGGTAGATTCATCTTGAAAGTAATACGAAGGATGAGATTGTAATGTTGACATCGCGCTAAGTACACGTCGTAAAAAGGATCCGGTCGATCGGAAAGATTGTTGGCGTGGATTATATTAGGTGTGCCAGGAAGTAATCTACTATTTTGTTAGAAGATAGATACAAAGTACAAGGATAAAAATAGATGAACGAATTTATTCGATCGAACAAACACGCCTCCATTTTAGTAGGAACTTTTAAGACAGGTATATTATCGTGATTCAAAGTAACTACTGAATTTGGCAGAAGAAGTGACGTACTAATCGGCGCACCGAATAGCGCAGAGATGTCCAGAGAACCTCGATCGTGAACCATGGTTGCGGGAAAACAAAAGACACATCTACGATGTAAGCAAATTACCGCACACGTAACGACGGCAGATGGTTACCTCGTTCATATCACGTAGCTCAACCTTTTACGCGCATTTTCGCTGCTGTTTTAACGCGAGGAGAGAAGTATCGCTGTAGTTAAAACACTCGGTAGGCAGTTATTTATCGCGAGCGATCGGAGTTAGTGGGACTTGTGCTGCAGCAGCTGTGAAACTAGTGCAGCCACGCCATCGTTAACACCCGGTTGCCAATGTAAACCAGCGCGAGGAGCGTAAACTAGCCACACGGGTACGACGGCCCCGGGATCGTTACGCGATTTTACCCAAGCGACCCTGAAAAGGATGCCCGTGTTCTCCCGAGGTCGTTGTTCGATCCATTCTCTGCGTGTTTCCCCTTTCCTCCCTATCGTAACATCGCGGATCAAAGTGGATCAAGAAGTAGAAGAAGAAGAAGAAGGAAAATAGGGGAAGACGAAAAAAGGTATCGACTGAATCTTGGCAACACTCGAAACTCGAGACTCGAGACTCGAGACTCGGGACACGAGACTTGGATTTGGATTCAGATTCGGATTCGGAGTAAACGAGTAGAGACGTGGTGTGTGTTGTAACGTTCGCCAATAAAGCAAAGCTCCGCACGACGGATCGTGTCACGCACTCACCGAAATCGATGAACTGTTTTATCGAAAGCGGCGAGGGGTTGAACTGCGAGTAAAAGTCCAGCAGCTTGCCGATGTTCCCCAGGCACCTTTGCGTTAGTTTCATCTTGCCGTTCGTCGTAACACATGAACTTTGCAGACCACCGGCTGCTGTTCCGTTTCCCTTTTCGATCTTCCTTCTCGTGAACAGTGGCAACGCGTTTCGGATGGCGTTCGACCGTGTCGTGTCGTGTCGTGTCGTGCCGTGCCGTGCCGTGTCGTGCGTCGCGTCGCTTCGAAAAACCACGCGAGACCGTCTGTCAGGTGTTGAACGTGCGGAGAGAATCTACTGCAGGCAGGTGAAATAGCGAGGCTTTTAAGCGTAGTACGCCGGCACGAAGATAGGAGACTCCGATCGCAATGGTTCGTGGCAAAGCTAGACACGATTACTGGCGTTTCAAGAAAGGGATCCCCTATATGTTGGCTCCGGTACGCGCGGCTGCGTGTCCCCTACTTCCAAACCGGATCAAAGTGGGGCCGACCGAGGCGGCACATTCAAAGAAACGTCCCACGTTTTGGAACCGCGAAACGCGATTTCTGGCGATCCCGTGGGCGTTTGTTTACAGGAAATAGAAGTTTTCTTAACCGCGAGTCATCGATTTGGCAGTTTTCGGTCGATAAACCTCCGCTTCTGTTAGCCGTTGCGAGTTTTCTACGAGGAGAAAGAAACAATGTCGGGCGCCAAGAGTTTCGTTTGACGTCGGTGGAGCACGAGATAAGATTCGCGGAGACTTTGGACCCGTACGGTAACGACACTCTGACAAGATGCGAGGAGTGCGGAAATTTAGAAATTATCGGGATAGAAGTTATTATCTGTGAATGAAAGAAAAGACGCCGCGTCGGGTTCGTATGATTTCCAATTGTAGCTCTGCGGTTTAAGTTTCGTCGTCGTTGCATCGCCTGTTAATCAGTGCAAAGTAATTGCTTTGCATCGTTAACAGTTTAACGAAGTAGTACAAGGTGATGGGATTTTTCAAGCAACCGTATCGTCACCAATTGAAGCGTGCTACGTTTAGATTTACGCGGGGTCCCCATAATCTAAAGGAGGGTTAACGTAAAATATGTTCACTTTACCGTACATCGTACGCGACGCGCAATCGTTAAAACTTATTATTAGACTACGGATGTTTACGCATTTTTGGGAAGTTTAACACGTTCACTGCCACGTTGGTCATCCCTGACCGGAATTTATTTTTTAAGCCGGGCCATGGTGGTCATGAAACCTTTGAACAACAGGTATTTAAAGCATAATATTTTGCGCGAATTAAATGTTACAGCGCGCCGCACTGGAGCATGTTAAATTCTATTATGAAAGTGGAAAAAAATACAAGATGCATGTAATATGCAAATATGTATAAAATATCCAAAGATGAAGACCAAGTTAAAAAGAATCGGAGGGTGAAGCAACCCCAAATTCAAATCTTTCTTTACTGTCATTTGTAAGAGTACGAGTTTGAATAGCGATCCGTAGTCTACATATTATTGACTGCTACTCTATAGCTGAGGGAATTACGGTAAATTGTATTTGCATAGCAAATGAAAAGCAGAGTTTTCGTGTCGAGCATTTCGTTTCTCCGCTGAGCGTAGAAATGGCAACTAGTAGATGTCTGCACAGTGAACGCGTTAAGGGCGCAGCAAATATAGGGCTGTACTACTGCATCGCCTGAAACAAGGAGCTCCCGAGTGAATAGAAGTCGCACTAATGGAATTAATCCACGCAAAATTCGACAAATAGGCCCGCTCATTGCAAACGATTTCTCTTAAATGATAACGTTTCTTATTGACAAACGAAGCAACGTTTTTGCCAGAATTTGTTGTATCTTTACCTAGAATCGTGTGGAATAATGGCTAAGCAAAAGGATACAGGAGGCAAAGGATTTAGTGGGAAAGGGTTCGACGGTTCGAGGATGTTTTTATTCGAGTAGGAAATTAGCATACGGGCATTCCTTTTTATTTTATTCGACGCGACAGTTGGCCGAGTTCGAGCGTCATTTCGTATTCCGGAAGTGGCGAAAGAAAGTCGGTGGCGCCATCCACGGTGCATGCCTCACACGATAATCGTGGATCAATTAACCTCTGCATAAGTCACGTTTTTAGCACGTGTCTCCCCTTCCCGTGATTTCTCCAGTCCGAGTGGCGATCCGCGAGTAATCCAACGCGACGGCTTCTTCCAAGTTCCCGGAAACTGTTCCGATGACACGGTAATTCCTCCTCGAAAGATCGAGGTTCTAGGTTAGGTAGCCCTTGGATTTTTTTGTGTCGGTCTTCTGCTAGACAGTCAGCGCCACATATTCATCGGCCGGAGGGGAATTTCTCGATGTTTCGCAAAGTTGCAGCGATATTTAACGCGAAAAGCAGCCGGTTATCGAGCAACACGATTTGTCGGGGTATTTTGAACGGTGAAAATCAACGGTGGGGAAAGTTGGCCCCGTATTCGGGAATTCCATTGACTTGGAAGTGACTGGGTGACTTCCGGCCAAGACAAGCCCATGTGGACAGCAGCAGCGGTGCCTCAGATCATTCCGTGTTAAGGCTGTTCCTCGTGCTCCCGTGAAAAACGCCTCCCCGACGGATAATCGCGCGTGCACCGCGGAAGTCATCGCAGCATGGCTGATTTAGACGATTTCTTCGCGAAAAAGGATCGCAAAAAAGCGAAGGGGAAGAAGTTTACCACCACCGAGGAGATAGCGAAGAAATTGGAGGAGACGGGCAAACGATTGGGAAAGAAAACGAAAGACAAACCAGTGAACCCGGAAGGCGAGGAGATTCAACAGACCGAGGTGAACATCAGCTCGTTTCGCGCGTCCTCCGCTCCCGTTCGCATTCCCTGCACTTCCCGGTTTCTCTGGAATCCTCAATTGCGAACGCGAAACTGCCGATTACCGTGCGTGCCATAGGTCGCTGCCATATTTGATCGTGCAAACGTCATTGCTGCGATTGCTGAAATTAATCTGCCTGTCCCGGGTCCCCCGAATTTCGCGTGATTCATCTTGCATCGTTGTCGAACGATCGGTTCGCCCGTTATATAATTGGATCGTTACGCGGCCGCGGTTATTTTCCGTTGTAAACTCGCCGAAACGGAGCAGCTGTTCCTCGCGTTATCGCCTCGCGCGATTCTTTCGATGTTTCTTCAATAAGAATCAACGCGAAACGCTTAACAATCCTACTTGCTGCCTTCCTTGATCCTGCGATGCGTATGTAAATAAAATGTCCCGTTGAAATCCTTCCTCGAACACCCGAAATATTATTCGTGAACGTTTTTGTTCGCGTCGCTTTACGTGCTCGTAACGCGTTTCCTTAGGACGAGGATGAATGGAAAGAGTTCGAAGAGGAGAAGAAGGATTACACTGGCCTGAAGATTGGAAATTTAACCCTCAACGAATCCATAGACGTTGAGTCAGACGAGGAAAAGGGTACAGGGGACAACAGCTCCGATGGGGAATCTGGAGAAGGCGGCACCAAGCATTCTGGTCCTTGGAAGAAGCCCGAACTTCCACCTCAACCAGAAGTAGTGGAGCCGGTTGCTGCTCCTCCTCCTCCACCTGTTACTTCCGGAAGTAGTTACAAGCCACCACACTTAAGGAATATCCAACCGGTAGCTGCTAGTCCCAGACAACGAGCAAAGAACATTGCACCAGACATACACAGCGAAGAATACTTCCCTACATTGAACTCCAAGCAACAGCAGAGCACAGAACCCACTGGACCATGGGGCAGACGGTACGGATCACCTATGCTCTTAGTTTCTTCTTAATGTTAGAGTTATCAACAATCAAAGCATGTTCATTTGTATATGAAGGAAATTAAAGTCATAGATACCTGGAGAAATATATTATGCAGGGCAAATAAATCTTTATTCATTATTTTGTTAGTAGACAATTATGGGAAATTCGCGAAAATGTATCTGGATGAATTTATGCAAATTTAATGAAAAATTACGTACGACTATTTTCATACCAAGGTGGTAAAAAAGATTCATTTGTAACTTGTAATAATTGTGTTATTTCGTAGTAGCGTATTTTCGAAGATTTTTAATCATTTTCCGCGAACTGTACGAACGAAGATTTATTGTATTTAATTTCTTCATTATTTTGTAATATTTTTGTAAATATCTATCATCGTGATTCACTTATTGTTAGTATAAATAAATCCTAGGGGTGTGCGAGATTCCCGAAAATATCCGAAAATCACGAGAACGTTTAGGATTCAGATAAGATTTAGAAAGATTCATCTCCTAAAATCATAAAAGTATTCAACGAAACGAATACCGAAATGGGCTTTAGAGGCTCGAAAGTATCGAGAACCCTGAAAATCGCGGGTATTTTCGGGAATCCTAAAACTTCCGGAATCCCATCCCAATCCCGAGAAAAATTCCCGTCTCGATCGGAATTCTGTACACCCCTAATAAACACGCTGTAACCCTTCCGCTGCTATTAAGAAATTCGCGCATATCGTATTCCTGATATCTCTTAACAATTAATTTTGTCTTGAAACATCTGAAATTCTTTGCCATGTAAAAAATAATAAAGAACCGGAAGAATGGCACACGTAATTCCATATCTCGCGATTTTTCCGTATCCTTCGATTAAAATCCGCCGCGGCGAAAGGGTTAATCGGCGGAAATTCTTACGTAAGAAAGAGAAAGAAATACGGGTCTAACGAGCGACCGTAATATTTTTGTTTCAGGAAACGAGACGAAGGTACGTTCGAGGAAGTGCGTAACCGAGGCGGAAGTAGATCGTACAGCGTGCAGGATGCGCAAGCTCAAGCGCCGAAGCTCTCTTTGGGTAACAAATACGGTGCCCTGTCGCAAGATCAGAGCTGAAATCATCTCTGACACGATCAAACGATAAACACAATCATCATAATCACGTCATCGCCTCTCTCCGTTTCGTGGCCCAGCTACGCTATTAAATATGTTTTCTAGGATATAGAATAACACGCGACAGAACACACGTGTACGGATTAATGATGCATCATCGATTTTGCGTACCATGCCATAGCTTTCGAAAGGCCCGACACGTTGGTTACAAACAGAAACAGAAAAAAAAAAGAAAGAAGAGAAAGAAATCCTGTGCGTTTCGTTCGATGAGGAAGGTCTCTCGCAGTCTGTCTTATCGCGTGAAACACCGGACTCACGGATTTCTTTTCGCGAACATTAAGATTCGCGCTTACTCGCGCTCGAATTTCGTACGGAAACGCGAACACGTTTATTTTTTCATACGAGGAGGAACATGCTCAAAACACATACACACATACATTCACGGAACAGAGACACATCGTTTAGCTGCAGTTTGTATTTAATTTTTTTTAATCGACGTAAAAAGAAGAGAGATCGATAGATGGGAGGAAGAAGGAAGGATGGGAGAACGCGCGACGAACCGGAAGTCGGGATAGAGATCGAAGCGCTTTGAACGTAAGTTCGCGCGATACGGCGTCGAAGCTCGGCGATTAGACGCGCGATCACTCTATTTTTACACGGTGCTGGCTGTTTTTTTCTTTCATTTAGCGTGCTTGCTTTCGCGTCGGTCGATCGATCGCCTTTGAACCGCCACGGGAACATAGAATTAAGACACTTGGGATACTCAAACGTGACAAGCTTTTAAACGCGAGAATTTATTAGCCACGGTGTCGCGCTGAATTACGCGCTAGCGCGCGCCAAAGAAAAAAAATAAAAGGAACTCGAATCACGCGATCGCGATTAAAAGGGGAGAAAACTTTTTCGAAGCAAGATCGATCATGGTTGGGCCGTGTTGTTGTTTTTTTTTTTCGAGTAATCGTTTCGCTCAACGGCAACTTACGTCAACGAACACAAAAGTCTAGGAGAATTAAGATATATATGTATAAATATATATATATATATATATATATATATATAAATATATATATATATGTATATATAAAGTAATTACTTTGAACTAATTGAATTCCGGGGCTGGGCTTTGGAACGGTGTGGAAACATTGCTAATATACACACGTGAACGTGACAGAGATGCGTGAGAAGAGAGAAAACACAGGCATTCAACGCGAAGTATAATAGAATCGGATTAAGCGAAAGAAAGCGAGAAAAATAGAAGCGATATAGAGAGTGAGAGAGAAGAGATACGTAAACGAGTATAACAATATATGAGAGAAAAAAAGGAAAACGGGGAGACGTATGTGTACGCTTTTGTTGACGCTTGTTTAATTAGTTTCGTTGATTTAGGGACTTCTTTCGCGAAAAAGAAATAACGAGAAAAATACGATGGGGGGGAGGAGAGGTTGGATAGAGGAAAGTTGATGAGGTTCTCCTGGGTGATATCGGGAGTTCGGGGTGCTAGCGCTGTTATTTTTTGAGAGCCAGAAAAAGACAAGAGTAAGCGGATTATAGAGAAGGAGAAGAGAGTAACTTGAAGAAAAAAAAGAATACGCGAGCCATATACAATACACACACATAAAACGAGGAAGAGAAAGGAAACGGAGCCTTGTATAGTGAACGATAAGAGGAAACAAAACAAAAAATGTGATTATTTATAATAAATTTCATAGGACAACTTATAAGTACTGCCTTAAGCATTTTAATTTCGCGGAACCATCAAACGATGTGTCGGTGATCTCGCGACTGCCTCTCAGAACGTATAAGGGGGAAAAAAAAACGAAAAACGGGGGAACGGAGAAACGAGTCGATGCTCGAAGAGCGATAATTCGCGATCGATGGTTATATCTGTTCGCGCGATCGACCGTCACACGATCGGTTCTATCTCGAGGATCGAAGGCACTTTTCACGGGCATTTCCACACATACACACACATACACACTCAGGCACACAACAAAAATAGAGCTACGCAAATTCCGAATGCGAGAGAGGGTCTAAAGTTGTGTTTGTTCGGTCGCGTTCGATCGGTTCGTTCGTTCCGCGGATCGAGCCACCTAATTAATTATTCCTTCGCGTTCGTACAGTAAAATATTTATGAAGAGGACATTATTCAGGTACGTTGGATGGCAGTTAATCCTTGCGCGGCGGATAGACGTATATTGCAATCGTTGGATCGTTTTGATCCAAGATTAACCCTTTCATTTCCATCCAGATGTATGTACGCGATACTTGCGAAAAATGCCGCGGTTCATTTGATACGAGTAGCATTTATAAAGAAGATAAGTTTTGTTTACTTGATGATTTCCCGGAGGAAAGGTTTACTGTTTATTCTTTCCGAGTTTAAACGATACAGAATGCAATTGAGGAGCATTGGCATCGCGAAAAGAACCTTCCACGCTGAATTTTTTGAGTTTAGAATTTTGATAGGAAGTCGCCGCCGGGCGAGGATCAAAGGGTGGTAGAAATTGTTCCATTTTCCTTCTTAACGCGAACGAACTGGTCGACCGATCTGGTATTGCGCAGGGGTGACCACCAACCCCTTGGATAATTCCCTTGATTTTTCGATCGATCGCGGGCCGCTGGCTCCCTAAAGCGGGCGAGAATAAATTCTTTTGGCCAGCGCCAAGTGGAATCGAAAGGGGTTGGTATCCCTTGATTGGATAAATAATAAAATCGAACGTCGAGGGGGAGGGGGAGGGGGATGAAATATGATGAAGTCGCGCGAGGACGACGTTGGGGATCGTCGTGGACTTCGCCTGCCTTTTGTTACAGAATAGTTGAAATAATTTTATCGTGACTGTTAAACCGAGAGAAAAAAAAGAAAGAAACGATAGAATGACAAAGGAAGCGAAAGAGTGCGCGAAAGAAAGAAAGAAAGAAAAAAAAGAGTGGGGTGCAACGCGGCGAACGAGATGAACTTGATATAATAAATATAAATGAAGAAAAGCAAGAGAGTGGAACCACACGCAAAACACACTTGTTTCTCATCACGTTTCTTTTCGTTTCGTTTCGTATCATTTTTTTTATACATATGTAGGCACTTTATCGAAAGCCGAAACTCGCGCGGATACTCGTGGCCAATTTTTCGTTTTTTATTTCTTTGTGAAATGGATAATAAAAAAGAGGAAAGGAAAAGGAGAACCGCTGTTTGCAAGTAGCAATTGTACATTGCGCCGTACGAGATATATTTTCGAGAATGTATATAGAATATACTACGGAGGCACCTTTGAAACGATACGCGTGATTTCTCGGTGCTTTTGTAACTTCTGCGACACGTCCGACTATGATGAACACTATCAAACACGCCTTCTCAACGATTGGTTCGCTTTACGAGAGATTTACGGATAACGTCGCTTCAATTGTTACTCGTTACGATGGAAATTAAACGCGAGATACCATTTATCCCTCTGCGGTCCTCGAATGTCAGCAGCTTGCCAGCGAAATGCTTGCAAACTCGATTAAACCAGTTAAACGAACTAACATTCTTTGCTATCGGAATGTCGACGAATTCCGATCGCGGCTGATAAAACACCGCAACCATGAAACGTTAGCAAACTTTTGCACCCAGAGCGGGAAAAAATAGGTACATATTTGCAAATAGACACAGTCGTTCACGAAAATATTTGTACAGCATAAAAGTTGCAGCTACGCAAATAAAAGTTAAGCCTTTTATTCGGGGGGAGGTGGGCAGGAATAGGAAATAACAACGATCGCGGCTGGCGGAAGACGCGTTGGATCGCAGGGGGTTAAATCGGTCGTAAATGGTTTTCGGTCGATGGACGATCTTTTTATTAAACTACCACGAATAATAAGTATAACGTTGAAGCGTTTATACGACGGGGCAACAAGATATTATTGGAAATCAGCTTGGTCAGAGCAGGTCTTCCGGCCTTACTGTACTCTCCTCGCTGGAAACAAATATAACACATATTTCGGGGGATAAAGTTTGTCACTGAACTTCGGTTCTGTGGTCATGCGAGGGGTCGCGGACATACTTCTCGCAATACTTGAGTCCGTGGCGTCCCTCGTTGCTGTACGAGCTGTACATCGGACTCTCCAATAAAGATGCCCTGAACTTCGGTAGAAAATATATCCACACCTTTGTCAAGGTGCTGACCTGAGAACAAGTTTGATAATAAATTGAGCAAATTAATTTAATAACAATTGCGTCTATTTGTATTAATATTCGGAGAAGCGTGTAGTTGGTATGTTTTTTAGTCTTTTGAGTTATCCGATCGGCGAGAAACGAGTAAAGATTCCTCGCCTCTATTCTTCCCCTTCCAGACTTTTTATTTTCGATCGAGAAGTAATGAAATTTTAGCAAACGAGGCGATTAACCCCTCGTCCTATAATAACGAGTTACACTCGTGCCATAATTTACAGCACAAATTGCACAAAAATGCAAAGCATTGAGGATGAAATTCAATCCTTTCAATACGATTATGGAAACTAATGGTTAACACCAATGGACACTTAACTAATCTTATCAGAATTATTGCAAAGCTCCATGCTTCTATCGGACTCGAGATGCGCTGACTTTTTAAAAAACGTATATTGACGAAAAATTTCGTCGCTTACAGCGTCGCGTTGGTCGCCGTACGTCAAGATGTATATCAAAGTCTGCCGTAGCCAAAGGGTTAATTTGAAACCAAATTTTGGCTTTGTTAATATTGGATGCTGTTAAACAAATATTCCCTACGATACTCAAATGATTCGTACGTGACGCGACGCGAAATCAGTGATCAGCATTAGCTACCATACAGAAGCAACAAAATAAATAATAGGACAAGGGGTTGTTAACCGTTTGCACGCGAAAAGCGACTCTTAATCTCCAAAATTAGGCAAATTTGATAGCTGGAGTGGAAAATGGTTAATTTGGGAAGAGGAAGGATGGATCAATGAATCTTTAGAGGCGATTACCTCCTCGAATTTAACGCTCGCTTTCATCTTTGACTCGGGAGCCCAAAGAACATCTTCCTGCGAACGTTCGTAAAAATTTGGGTGCTCCTCCAGCTCGTCTAATTTCTTTAACATCTTCGTATCGACATCGTATACCTCGCCAAACACGTGCTATATTTGGGGGATTATTCTAATTAGGTGAGTTGATTTCGTGCGAATGATTTTGTGCAGTTTTTAAAGAAGATCCACGCGCATCGCAATGATTATTTCACCGGCGATTTGTTAGTAATAGAACGCGGATTTTTATGCGAATTCGAATCTTTGCAAACGCGTTTATGGAAATGAAATTTTCACCCTTTAGCTACGAAATTTTATACATATTTGGACATTATGTCTTTCATAATTCAGTACTATTTCCGTTATCGTTCGGAAAAATATTGCGCTATGATTATTGGCACAGAGTATCTAAATATTTTAATCGTAGTTTCCATATTAAACTCCGAACGTTCTTTGATACTACCTATTAGTAGCTTAAGTATACTTTCACGGAGAAACTTAAATAATGCTTATACAATTAAAAATCGAATTGATCTTCGCTTTCGCGCGCTTCCAAATATTTGTAGCATTCATATCGAAGCTAACAGAGTTATGAAATAAATTGTAAATGTCTCGTAATACAGCGGGGTGTAAAAGGTTAATAAAAATGATCGTAAGCTACGCATCGATGCTTTTAATTTTAAAGTATCGTAGCGAAAGGGTTGATAGAGATATGTTTCATCCTGTAAAAGTTGTAACTGTAATATCTACTGTATTTTTGTAATTTTATATACTTTTTGCGCGTTATGGGTATTCCGCACTTCTTTGACATTCAGATGTTTCTATAAGTACATGAAAATCCGCAGTCTAATTATTAATTCAACGGGCAGGGTTAATTAATAAAGATGCACATCCAAACTCGATGTTAGAATTGCAAAATTCAAACTCAAACTGAATAAATGTACCTTAGCAATAGTAAATGCTTTTTCGAATGGATTTAATGACACTCGAACGCGACGGATATTAATTATATTTAATATATTTTACAAATAACGATGCCACCGGGTAAAAATTCGAGTCTACGACAATGGAGAGCGAATGTCGCTCCATCCGGCAACGAATCGGTGAAACTAGTTGCAAATTTACTTTACCTACTTCGATCGAAAGTGTGACGTCATACTCACGTGACCAAAGCCGGGTTTCTTCAATAAAAACGGTATATTATATCTAGTTGCGATTATTAATGGATACGGAAGGGCGGTTTTCCCAATTCCCAAGTACTTCGCGTACCCATTCGCCACGTCTTGGATCAAATTGTGATTCGGCTCTCCTCGTTTCAGTGTTCCGTACACGAACACCCGATGCAGAGGGTTTTTGAACAAATTCTCGTACATCTCGAAGCTCGACTCGTATGTCAATTAAATCAGTCAATGCTTCTTCAAATGCGGAAGATAATCTTTCATTTTATACGCAAATCTCCGGTTTAAAAGCGGGATTTTTTTTTCGATCTTTTTTTTTTGAAAGCAGTTCACTTCGCTATCGATAAAAAAAGACGTCGACCAGTTCGATGAGTTTGCGAAAAGCTGTCGCTAGTAGTCGAACGAGTCCACTTCGCCGTCGATAAAGAACGGCGACCGGTTTGAGGACCTTTCGAAAAGATGCCGCCACGAGTTAGATACTCGAAAGAGAAAAAAAAACAGCTTGGTTATGGCGAATCGGGATTTATTCTTCGCTGCCTTTTCGAAGCGACGCGTTAGACACGTTAAATCGTTAGTCCACCACGGAGTATTAATTTTTCACCAACTACTTGCGCTCTTCTTAAAGCACGATTCGACGTATTTACTGGGAATTGCGGTGAAAACGAATTGCCACGACACAACCGACAATGTTGCACATGACTCCGGCACACCAGAGGTCATGCATGTTCACTTGTTTGCCGGATACCGGTTTCGTCATCGACTTCACTGCACTTCCGGCATTCGTTTACGTTGAAAAGTGAAACGGAATTACCGCATCATTTTCTGATCAAATCATGAATGTTAGGACGATAAAAGTATCTAAGTTTCTTCTCCTAAACTTTTGCTATAACGTATCTAAATTATTCAGCGAGTTTTTCTTGTAGAATTCGACACGAATTCTAAACACTAGACTGCGGATTTTTTATTGTTTTATACATTTATGGCGGATTTAAATTCGTACAAAATTAAGACTAGATTTACGAAGACTGATTATATAATTTGACGAGTTTTCTGGAAAAATAGATACCGCAGAATCAGCAAAAAGAGAACGTTGGATTAGAATAATTATTCATATCGTTGCATCGATCAAGATTAACACAAGTTGCTTAAAAATAATATTTATCATTCCGTAAAGCGCGTAATATACAAGTATCCACAAGATAGTTAAAGTAGAATACATAGGATTCTATTTGGGGGATGAAACAACCTTCAATTATGATTCAATCCCTCCAATTTTGTTAATATACACAGGAATTTGCGTAAAAGTTCGCAGTTCTCTAAAGCGACGCGTTACAATTAATCCCTCGAACTGGGGAGAAATTTATTGCAGCAATTGCAAATTTCTTACAAATCTGTTGCACTGAAACAGCATTAGACTGACATAAGATCGATAATAAAATTCAACGTGCAACGCTTTGATTGATTATACCAAAGAATTAAGTCAAAGTAAATCACAATCGTACGCAACGGATAGATTCATTCTACTTAACTAAATAATTAAACCAGACAACGTTATAGACTTCATTTTATCGGTAAAGAAACTGATTATGCAATGGAGGTAAGTCTTCGAATCTTGACGCAATTATTAAGAATTTTTCGCCAGAGTTAGGCTATCGCTTTGCCGTAAGATTTCGCTTTCCTTCGGGACAAATTCGCGAAACGCATCGCTGCTGAAACGTTCGCCGCTTTGTCTATGCCGCAAAAGTTCCTCGAAAGTGTTCCAATCGTCGTCTTCTCTAATATCTCCTCCCTTCGAACAGAGACTTATAAGAACACCGCGATCTAATTAGAATCTGAGTGCGTTGCGATACCTCGACGAGAACGTATAGGAGACCTTTGCCCTTATCTCCTAGTAGCATGTAGTTCTGATAATACAGGCAGCTTATCAACTCTTGCAAGATATTCCTCGTCAAGTGATTGTCTATTGTAATCAATTTCGTTACGAATAAAAATGATCTCAATTAACGCGTTGACTGTCACGAGGGTCGCTGCGATTAACTAAATCAATCAATTAGAGTAAACGATTACATTTATAGAGATTTCACTACTAGTTAGCAGCAAGTTACTCACAAAATTGAGCGTACACCTATGTTGCCGATGAAAAATAATTAAAAAGTAAATATACACACGCGCGTTCAAAAGTAGAAACTCAATATATTTCGCATATTCTGACAGACAGTACGTAAAACATTCTTCAGATAAAATTATACGTACTTGATAAGAAACGTAAAAGTATAACTTTTTCTTTGCTGACACAAAATTGTTACTATACATATGATACATGTAGATTACTATTTCGTTAACCACCTTTAATATTCATTGCATAGTACTAATTAATTTTGCATAAAGAAGGTGAAATATTGTCCTATTCTTCTCTTAATATCAACTTGAAATCTTCCCTATCCGTAAAAGTATAATTTATCATTTTGGATTTCAATTTTTCCAAGATATGTTCAATCAGGTTAATAGTTTGAGTACACTGAAGATTAACCATTTTTTAGCCATCTTTTTCATTGAGTTTGAAAGTGTACGCTCAATTTTGTGAGTAACTGTATATATAGTATAGGGTTATCCAAAATAGACTATAGGAACATATCTACTGTACGATGCTCGACTCGCGACACGATTGTAACGATTCACACCGCGAAGAGTATCGTGTGCGCTCACGACAAACTAACGCCGTAAGGGCGAAGTTCTAATTGATGAATAAAGGTGAATAAATTGGCTCGTTGTGAGTTACGCGATAGAGTATGTTGTATTTGAAAAAACTTGTCGAATTGTGTTACTTGTCGTTTTTCAAAGTGGTGGTTTCGATGGTGTTTTGCGTACTACCCTTGAGTCGGTTTGTCAGTCAATATATAATGTGGGGGCGTTATGCGATTGGACGAATATTGAAGGAGGGGGTAAGAAGGAGTCAAAAATATGGACGTGTAGTGGGACATGAGACAAGTTGGTGGAAGGAGAAAATTAAGGAGAAGATTAAGGTGGAAGCGGCTTGAAACTGGAGGGGTGTGGGAAAAAACAGAAAGTAGAGGAGGGTAGTGGAAATGACCAACGACCAGGATGCGTTCTTAACCATTTTATGGTCGGAGAGGAATTAGTTTGAGGGCTTGATTTTTAGGATGGAAAGGAACGAATTGGTTTATGACTGTACGGTACTGGTCGGTCGGCTGCAAGACCGAACATTTACCTTCACTTTTTTTCTTTCCCTTTCTGCTTTACCCTTTTCTAATCTGTTTGTTTATTTCTATTATCTGCGCTCTTTCTCGTTTCAATTTTTATTTTTTTCACCTCTATTTTACTAACAAACGTGCAGCTTTGACAGATATTCTCATTCAATATTCTAAAGGTACTTTTGGATAACCCTTTATCTTAAGTATCGTGGAAAAGTTAGATAACTACATTGCTGTGCAAAGTAAACGTAATACACGCGTAATTGTAATGCATCCCGTTGAAACAAGAAAATCGCCGTGACAGTCAACGCGTTTAACCCCTTGACATACAATAACGTGTCTCACTCGCGACGCGAATTATGGCGTTGGTTCAATGAAAATGGACACTACTTGCAACAACGTTAAATTTTAACTTAATTTTTGGTTTCGGTCCGTTCAATTGAGAATCGCTAATTAAAAATTACACGTAACATTTGAACGACAATGTATAAAGCTAATTAATAACTTACGTGGCGTGTATCATCAATAAAAAAAAAAAAAGAAATGGCATGGCAAGGGGTTAAAACTATTTGATATTTGGAGCAAGTTAAAAGTGGTTACAGCTTAGGTCCAAGTATTGCAAATGCAAATTGCCCGTTGCTATTATCTCCCCGTTCGTTGGAAAGCTTTCTCTTCGAAAGGGGTGAGATTTCTCGTGGCCCAAGAAAATCTTCATTTTCTACAGGCAACGAATATGCATCTTCTAAATACGTGGATTAAAAATTAATTGCCCGGGGCAGTAGAAAAGTTATGGCGTTCGGTGCCTCGTTTTGTCGGACTACTGCTTCTTGTCCAACTTTCCCCCAAGCGCAACAAGTGCATACATAAATAAATAAATAAATAAATGAAATGAAGCTTAAAAAGATGTGTCATCGTTGTCGACAAATCGAAAATAATTCGCTTAGCTTTTACGTTCATTACTTGCACGGATTCCGAGTCTTGAATGGAGCTGCCCTCTTCCCTCGTTCTAAAAGACTCCTGCGGAACTATAAACAAATAAGTAGTACGCTTAATTAAGGAAGGAAGATGTAGTTGTAATTTAGGCAAGCGTACGTTTCTTAGATTGCTTAGCTGAACTTTGACGCGTTCGAGATTTGGCATTCTTCTTCAGAGGTTCCTCGCTTATGGTCTTGTCAACTTCCTCGGTCTCTTGTTTCGCCATCTAATTAGTTTATGACAATTAGATAAGCCCTACGCAAACAACGAGTAACCCTTTCGCTACGGCACCTTAAAATTCAGAATCCGAAGCATGAGATAAAGAACCCTTGGTCATTCCACGCCAAGTCGATCACTGCTTTTTTTTTGGCACAAATTAAAGTGGATGGTTCCGAGAATACTATCATACAGCCTTTTACAACTTGCCCTAGCGCTTCATTTGTTATAAACAAATGTATCGCGTCATGGTAGATTACTCAGACAGTATTCGAAGAACAATATTAATTTCTCGGCTCCTAGACGTCCGATTTCAATGCCCCTTAGCTTGAATTAAAGGGGAAACTACTGCTCAATAGTAGATCTAAATATGTGTCCACGTTTGAGAAGTTTGGATTTGTGGTTCTCTGTTAAAAAATTCCAATAGTTCACCACGTCTTCATCGCGTTGCTTTTTAACCACATAGTTCATATCTGACTGTGCGGACGCCATTGTACGTCGACGTTCCTTACGAGAAAATTCTCATATACTCTCCAATAACAGATTCAATGATGTACCAAGTTTGGAGACATTTGGATTCATACTTTCCCTCCAAAAAATTCCCAAACCTCACCATCCTTACGCTCCGCCCTTTTTCCAATAGAGAAACGCAGACGCCATTGTTCTTCGAATTTCCTCGTGGAAAAATTCCCAAATTTTCTTCAATTACAGATCCAACTTCTCACCAAGTTTCAAGAATTTTGGATTCGTAGTTTTCTGAAAAAAAATTCCTGCGTCCCCCACGTTCTTCGTTCCATAACTACGTTTGCGATCGTGAAAAATGGAGAACGGATGATTCTGGAGACAGAGAAAAATGTGCCCTTTAATTTGCTTTTTGTTTCACGTCGATATCTCAACTCGTTCGCGAGATATGACCGTTTAAAGTTTACCCTTACGGATGGCGCGCGCGGATTCATGAATGACGCTTGACCTACTTAAATTCCTGGAATTTAGTAGTAAACATAGTAAAACTGACCTACGCAATACTACGAATTTTGACGTGGCAGAAGTAGGTCAGTAGGTTCGCGGAGGCTGAGAAACGCAGAAAAAATTAAACTTGGCTTTAAACGATGATATCTCGGCAACCGAAAGTCGGATTTAGGTGAAACAAAAAGCACTTTAAAGGGGAAGGTTCACCGATCATGACGATGTAGGGATTTTCAAAACGTTCGCTCCGTTTCAAAATGGCGGCGAGTTGAATTTTGGGATTTTTTAATATAGGTGTTTTGGTGTGGTTTGGGGAGTAGCAAAAAAACAACTCTTCTCTTCAGACGATGATATCTCGGCAACCGGAAGTCGGATTTAGGTGAACCAAAAAGGCTTTTAAAGGGGAAGGTTCACCGATTATGACAGTGCAAGGAGTTTGAAAACGTTCACGCAGCTTCAAAATGGCGGCGAGTTAAAATTTGAGACGTTTTAATAGATGTTTTGGGGTTGGTTAAGAAATAGTAAAACGTACTCTTCTCTTTCGACAATCATATTTTTGCAATAAAAAATAGGATTTAGATGAAACAAAAAGGATTTTAAAGAGAAAGCTTCCCTATTTCTTATACGCCAAGGCGAATGCAAGAATTTTAAACTGTTTCAAAATGGCGGCGATCTAAAAATTGAGTTACTTTAATAGGTGTTCAAGTATAGTTTAAAAAATAATCAAACATCGTCTTCTCCTTAGACACGTATATTTTTGCAATAAAAAATATGATTTAGGTGAAGCCGTTTCAATTAATTAGGATACGTTATTATGGAGAAACTATAGGATTATTTGGATATCAAGCATTTGTTATCTATACGATTTATTATGTTGTATCGTTGTTGCATCAATATACAAAGAAGCTGTATTTTACCACAGAGAAAACTTAAGTACCTAGACTTTTAATGCACTATCGTACAATTTTTGAAGCCGCGTATATTCGGCTTTCGTAGCGAAAGGGTTAAAAGATAATTACCGAGTTACCCATTCGTCCAGCAGCGCTAATTCGGCAAACTTTCTGCGTCGAAGTTCCACGATTTCTTCGTGCTTTAAGGTAATTCTAGTTGCATTCGTTAAACGCGTTAGTTAGCTTAAACGTAGATTAGTTTGGCATTACTTTCTGGTAGTTGACAGTACATTTTAAGCTCCTGCAGTATTAAGTTTGCTCCTTCGTCGCATATCCTATTCCCGAGTAAAACTAGACATCTTAGAGACCTGCAAAATTGTACAGGCAATGCATTTTATTGCAAGCAGTGCTTATTACAGCTCCTAACTAACAAATTGTTCTCGTTTTTTTACAGATATCATTAAAGTGGAGCACTGGACAATCTACATTGCGCGGAAACGGATTACGAGCAAACTGCGACAGTCTCTGCTATCAACCGTCGTTATATTTATTAAGTTAGACTATTTTAAGCGACGAGTTAACGTTAAAGTACACGTTTACTATAGTTAAGTATAATGTATTAGTTAAGTTAGTCGATTCATTTCGTACTCCTTAAACGTAGACATTAGAATACAACTTTGTACCACTGTATTATTGCATAAACATTTACGATAAGTCAGACTATTTTAAGCAACGAGATAATGTTAAAGTACACGTTTACTATAGTTAAGTATAATGTATTAGTTAAGTTAGTCGATTCATTTTGTATTACTTAAACGTAGACATTAGGATACAAGTTTGTACCACTTCATTACTGTATAAACATTTAAGATAATTAATAAATTAATTGTTAACAATATTCCTAAGCATTGTTATTTGTTACCTTCCATTCCACATCCTCAAAAAACCCTTGAAATTAAAAGATAAAGTATACAAAGTTAAAACAATTTCGAGAGGTAGCAGAGTAGCGAAAAATTCTAAGTCTCGAGGGATTACGGAATCCGTGAACTCGAGAAATACCTCCTTCATGATTATATTCTCCTAATACAAAGTTGCTAAATTGGCCGAAAAATTATAGCAAAAACACGAAAGATCACTGATCCGTGAAATTCTTGGAAATGACGTCATTTACCAAGAATTCTCGGAATCGTTAAACCCGAGAAAGACCTCCTTTATGATTATATTCTCCTAATACAAAGTCTCCAAATTTTGCCCAAATTTTTCGATAAGAAGTAGGAATCGGTGAAGCGTGACATTCTTGGAAATGACGTCATTTTCCAGGAATCCTTAAACTCGAGAAAGACCTCCTTTATGATTATATTCTCCTGATACAAAGTCTCTAAATTTTTCCCAAAATTTTCGATACGAAGTAGGAATTAGTGAAGCGTGAAATTCCGGGAAATGACGTCAATTTCCAGGAATCCTTAAACTCGAGAAAGACCTCCTTTATGATTATATTCTCCTGATACAAAGTCTCCAGATATTGCCAAAAATTTTCGATGCAAAGTAGGAATTAGTGAAGCGTGAAATTCCGGGAAATGACGTCAATTTCCAGGAATCCTTAAACCCGAGAAAGACCTCCTTTATGATTATATTCTCCTGATACAAAGCCTTCAAATATTGCCCAAAATATTCGATGCAAAGTAGGAATCAGTGAAGCCTGAAATTCCTGGAAATGACGTCAATTTCCAGGAATGCTTAAACCCGAGAAAGACCTCCTTAATGATTATATTCTCCTGATACAAAGTCTCCAAATATTGCCCAATATTTTCTATACTAAGTCGGAATCAGTGAAGCGTGAAATTCCTGGAAATGACGTCAATTTCCAGGAATCCTTAAACCCGAGAAAGACCTCCTTTATGATTATATTCTCCTGATACAAAGTCTCCAGATATTGCCCAAAATTTTCGATACGAAGTCGGAATCAGTGCAGCGTGAAATTCCTGGAAATGACGTCAATTTCCAGGAATCCTTAAACCCGAGAAAGACCTCCTTTATGATTATATTCTCCTGATACAAAGTCTCTAAATATTGCCCAAAATTTTCGATGCAAAGTAGGAATCAGTGAAGCGTGACATTCTTGGAAATGACGTCAATTTCCAGGAATCCTTAAACTCGAGAAAGACCTCCTTTATGATTATATTCTCCTGATACAAAGTCTCCAGATATTGCCCAAAATTTTCGATACGAAGTCGGAATCAGTGCAGCGTGACATTCTTGGAGATGACGTCAATTTCCAAGAATTCCAGGAATCCTTTAACTCCAGAAAGACCTCCTTTATGATTATATTCTCCTAATACAAAGTCTCTAAATTTCGAACGAAATTTTCGATGCGAAGTAGGAATCAGTGCAGCGTGACATTCTTGGAGATGACGTCAATTTCCAAGAATTCCAGGAATCCTTTAACTCCAGAAAGACCTCCTTTATGATTATATTCTCCTAATACAAAGTCTCTAAATTTCGACCGAAATTTTCGATGCGAAGTCGGAATCAGTGCAGCGTGAAATTCCTGGAAATGACGTCAATTTCCAGGAATACTTAAACTCGAGAAAGACCTACTTTATGATTATATTCTCCTGATACAAAGTCTCCAAATATTGCCCAATATTTTCTATACTAAGTCGGAATCAGTGAAGCGTGAAATTCTAAGATGTGACGTCATTTTCCAAGAATTCTACAGAGATCTAATTCCCCCCCTACCCTTTATTTTAATTTTACTATCTCCTACCATAGAATCTTAATTTTAATTATTATATAGCTTTTATTGTTTACGGAGTGATTTTGGTAAAGAAGGGTGATTGGATCGTGGAAATGGAGAAGGTAAAATTAAAGTAACGCAGAGTTCCTTTCACTTAATCTTTATTTAAACGATTCGAATACGATACAATGTTATCTTACTGCTAATGGAATTAGACTACGGATCTTCACGCAAATATATCGTCTTACAAATAGAATTAGAGGAACACGTGACCAGTAAGTATTTGTTTCACCCCTTGAGTCCTAAGTGTTTTAAGATCCACTTCGATTTGTATAAACGAAGTATAAATTTTATATGCATCGCGTGCACTACGTTCTTCTTTCGGCATCGAAATGTCCCATAAACGCATCAAAATCCGCAGTCTACTAATCATACTTTTATTCTAATCGTAAGTTACGTCGCACTATATCTATATTGGGATAAAGTGCAGCTACCTGTTGGTGCGCAGCATCTTCCCAACGCATGCAGCTCCGTCTTTTGTTATATGATTGTTCGCCAAATTTAAGATGATCAATTTAGGATCATTAGGCGAATCCCGGTATCTCAACTCGTCCGCAATTCTCTTCATACCACTGTTGGATATTTGGCAAAGCCTTAAAGACAGGTACTTCAAACTAAAACGCGAAACGCGATTGATTATTCAAGTAAAATGTACAAGTAAGTGTATGCAATTGTTAACGCTAGGCTTACAATTTTTTTTTAGCATAATGTCACGTGTTCCTTAAAAATAAGTATACTTACCGACAAGAGTTAAAAAACAATGCTGTCACTTACGAATTTTTGCGTGTCCTTTCGCTTCTAAGATTCGTAGCTTACAACTAGAATTTGCAATAGCATAAAAATATAGTATTACACACATCAGTAAGTAAGAAGTTCGTCTACTTTTAATTCAACTCCATGTATCGAAAAAGCGAACGACGACATAAAGCTTCGCAAATACGTATCATGTTTCTTAACTTTTGTTAATAAGCGTGTATTGTACCATGGTATTCATTCATACTATTATAACGCTATTAATTAATAATCATTCATGTGATTCTGGTTAGGTTAGGAGAAATGATTAAATCTCGATCTTTCTAATAGTTTGTTTTCAACGAAGCTTTGTTTTCAATGAAGCTTTTGTTTCCAAAACCGCGGAGTTCGGTGATTAATAATAATCACGTGGAATTAGTCGAATCCTTCAATGGGTTCATTAATTATTGTGTATTTAATAGTGTGTAACCTACGGTGTGACTCATTATAGTATAATAAATATAATATACTTTATAATACACTCCGATTGACCTCATGCGTGCCCATCCCTGTACTATAGCGTCAAAGTCAACATAAATCGCTAAAAAAATAATACTTTCGATTTTTCTAACTGCGAGGATGTAAGGTACGAGATCCATGAAATTCACGAGTTCCGTAAATCTAGCGTTAACACATTGTTGTCGGGACACGGATAAATCTGTTTTTTTTAGACTGGTGGTGGTTTGTGGGACACGTAAAAATCCGTTTTTCATTGTCTGCTGGTTGAAGTCGTGTCCCGTATTTATACGTGTTTTTTAACGACGGAGTATGTTTACCATCGTCTTTGTCACAGTTCCAAAACACATATACTTGTTCTATTGACATTACTACTTTTGTTATTCATTGTGTTATACGGTTCACAATAATAAAAAAAATAATTGTGATTTATTTCGTTGTCAAATAATGATCGCTGCTAAAATATCGCCCGCGGCAGGCTCAAAGCCGCGCGAGAAATGTCCTACAAACAATGCGTTAAAGTAAACTACATAAGTAATCGTCTAACAAGTTACTTACTTACCTCCGGGTGCGCAGAGCAGATGATAATTTTCTTGCGCGTTTGGATTCATGTCCAAGTTTAAATCTACCACGCAGCCGATGTTTATCACCATATCCGCGATTTGCATAACGCCGAACGCGTTTATGTTGCAGTTCGCCAATCTGTAGCACGTTTATCTTGCGATAAAAAAATAACGTTCGACTCCTTTACGCGTTCGCGGCAAAGGAGATGATCGCGCCATTTACTTGAGAACAGTGATGGTATTATACTTTTGCATGGTGGAATTCAACGCGTCCAGTAGGCAGATCGATATTTCGCGACGTGCAACCAAACGAGAATTTAATTAAGTAAACTTGTAGGGGAAACTTTGGACAAAGCGGGATAGCTTGACAATGTCACAATTCTTGCACGTGTCTTTGCTTTTACTTTGTGATAGAAATCTCATGCCGTCTGCAATTGTTTCCAGTACGTTTGCGTTGCATACGGAAAATATTTCTACTGCTATCGTATATGTGTAGCAGCACGTGTAAATAATAAAGAATTGGCAAACTATCCCATTTTGTTAATCTAGCACACTTTCTTAAACTACTAGTGCTTTCGTAAACTACTACTACTTAAACTATTTTCTTGTTAAACTGTTCCATTTTGTTGATCTACCACACTTTGTTACCCTGCTCTATTTTGTTAGTCTACCCCATTTTCTTAAACTACCCCCCTTTGTTAGACGACCCAAATTCGTTAAACTATCGTATTTTGTTAAGTTACCTCATTTCGTTAAACTATCCCACTTTGTTAAACCTGCCTCGTTTTGTTAAACTGCTCTAATTTTGTTAAGCTACTTGATTTTGTTAAACTACCTCTCTTTGTTAGACGGCCAAAAATTGTTAAACTATCATATTTTGTTAAGTTACCTCATTTTGTTAAGTTACCTCATTTTGTTAAGTTACCTCATTTTATTAAATTACTCCACTTTGCTAAACCTGCCTCGGTCTGTTACACTGTCCTATTTTATTAAGCTACGTCAATTTTGTTAAACTACTGTAATTTGTTAAACTACCCCCCTTTGTTAGACAACCCAAATTTGTTGAACTATCGTATTTTGTTAAGTTACCTTATTTCGTTAAACTATCCCACTTTGTTAAACCTGCCTCGATCTGTTACACTGTCCTATTTTATTAAGCTACGCCAATTTTGTTAAACTACCCTATTTTGTTAAACTACCCCCCTTTGTTAGACGACCCAAATTTGTTAAACTATCATATTCTGTTAAGTTACCTTATTTCGTTAAAATATCCCACTTTGTTAAAGCTGCCTCGTTTTGTTAAACTGCCCCAATCTTGTTAAGCTACTCGATTATGTTAAACTATCCCCCTTTGTTAGACAGCCTAAAATTGTTAAGTTACCCCATTTTGTTAAATTACTCCACTTTGTTAAACCTGCCTCGGTCTGTTACACTGTCCTATTTTATTAAGCTACGTCAATTTTGTTAAACTACTGTAATTTGTTAAACTACCCCCCTTTGTTAGACAACCCAAATTTGTTGAACTATCGTATTTTGTTAAGTTACCTTATTTCGTTAAACTATCCCACTTTGTTAAACCTGCCTCGGTCTGTTACACTGTCCTATTTTATTAAGCTACGCCAATTTTGTTAAACTACCCTATTTTGTTAAACTACCCCCCTTTGTTAGACGACCCAAATTTGTTAAACTATCATATTTTATTAAGTTATCTCATTTCGTTATACTATCCCACTTTGTTAAACCTGCCTCGTTTTGTTAAACTACCCCAATCTTGTTAAGCTACTCGATTATGTTAAACTATCCCCCTTTGTTAGACAGCCTAAAATTGTTAAGTTACCCCATTTTGTTAAATTACTCCACTTTGTTAAACCTGCCTCGGTCTGTTACACTGTCCTATTTTATTAAGCTACGCCAATTTTGTTAAACTACCCTATTTTGTTAAACTACCCCCCTTTGTTAGACGACCCAAATTTGTTAAACTATCGTATTTTATTAAGTTACCTTATTTCGTTAAACTATCCCACTTTGTTAAACCTGCCTCGATCTGTTACACTGTCCTATTTTATTAAGCTACGCCAATTTTGTTAAACTACCCTATTTTGTTAAACTACCCCCCTTTGTTAGACAACTCAAATTTGTTAAACTATCGTATTTTATTAAGTTACCTTATTTCGTTAAACTATCCCACTTTGTTAAACCTGCCTCGTTTTGTTAAACTGTCCCAATCTTGTTAAGCTACTCGATTATGTTAAACTACCCCCCTTTGTTAAACGACCCAAATTTATTAAACTATCGTATTTTGTTAAGTTACCTTATTTCGTTAAACTATCCCACTTTGTTAAAACTGCCTCGTTTTGTTAAACTACCCCACTTTATTAAACCTGCCCCATTTTGTTAAACTATCCCACTTTATTAACCCTGTTCCATCCTGTTATTCTGCCCTACCTTGTTAGCCTACTCTAGTTCGTTAAACAACTCCACTTTGTTAAATACAGTATTTTCTTAAGCTACCCCATTTTGTCAAACTACCCTTACTTATCGTGTCCAACCTTCCCTTATTAATACTGCAAATAATAATCCAAGTTGAAAGCTACTTATCTTTGCTCTCAATTTTTATCGGAGTTAAGAACTTCCTGCTTTGGTAAGTTAAATAAAGAAGGGGGGATGATCCATCGTCCTCCAATCTTCGAACGTTAAAATAATGTAACCAATCACCTACCGGATTATTGTTATTCTTGGATATTAATTTACTTGTCGGACATTGTCGACGCAGTGCTCGGAAGATGGAAATCCATCAGGCTTCTCTATTATCAATAATTTTTCATTATGAAAAATCACTCGTCCCACAAGTAATTCAATGTTTCTTCAAATGCAAAAATACTTAAGTATTTTACTCTCTGTCTATATTACTTACGAGACGATCTAATTTTCTAATCTACTTAATCCGCTTCGAAAACCAAATCAATGAATTCTATAATGAAACTCACTACAATTTTAGGCAGAGGATCGACAGTATACTCCTCGGCGTATTTGAAAAATTCGGTCACAAAGTTCTCGTGAATGAACCTCGATGTATCGCCTATTAATTCATTCACGCGTGCATGATTAACACGCGAAGATAACACGATTTGTTCTTTAAAATGTACCTCCTATGGACGATAATTTATCTCGAGCTGAGGCGGTGTATTTGCTTCTTTTATCCACCATGATTTTCCCCGCTCGCGAAGAGGTTAAATTGTAAAACGATTATAACCGATAATAACCGAACATCGAACTCCTCGATTAACAATTTCAATCGTACGATCTTCGGATAGATACGTAATTTCTTCGCTTAAAACGTAACGCGACAATACTGTACGCTTGTGTATTTTTCTCGGAACTACTATGAAAGAAGGAAACGTAACACCAGCAATAAATCCATAAATGCTGGCGCCTGTAGGACCCGTGGAGGCCGGCAGGAAACCCTCTCATAAACCACCCATCCCATGGTGGTTGTCGTAATATGACGCCAGAAGAATGCCGGGGCGACATCCCCCGTGGATGAAACACAGGGAAAAAGCTTCATGGGGGAAACGTATCGAACGATTTCTGGTAGCGCGACGCAATAACGAAACCCTCTGACATTATGCTTAATGGTGTGCAGCGGGATTTTATGGGATTAGCTTCGTAAACGCGAGGCTTTGGTTGAAAGGGTGATTACCGGGTCCCTTTGTGTTCGTTCTTCAAATTTGGACACGCTTTTCATTACTATACCAACACTTTCATTATTTACACGCCGGTAATGGGAAATACTCGCATTGCTCATTGTTAATGGTAATAGAAAATAGTAGGTAACAGAGATACATCGCTAAATAGTTATAGCAACAAAAAATAGTCTCATTGCTCATTGTTAATGGTAATAGAAAATAGTTGATAACAGAGATACATCGCAAAATAGTTTTAGCAACAAAAAATAGTGTCATTGTTCATTACTAATGATAATAGAAAATAGTAGGTAACAGAGATACATCGCTAAATAGTTATAGCAACAGAAAATACTGTCATTGCACATTGCTAGTAGTAATAGAAAGTAGTAAATTACAGAGATACATTGCTAAATAATTTTAGCAACAGAAAATACTCTCATTGCTCATTGCTAATGGTAATAGAAAATAATAGATAACAGAGATACGTTGCTAAATAATTTTAGCAACAGAAAATACTCTCATTGCTCATTGCTAATGGTAATAGAAAATACTCTCATTGCTCATTGTTAATGGTACATTACAGAGATACATCTCTAAATAGTTTTAGCAACAGAAAATACTCTCATTGCTCATTGTGAATGGTAATAAAAAATAGTAAATAACAGAGATACATCGCTAAATAATTTTAGCAACAGAAAATACTCTCATTGCTTATTGTTAATGGTAGATTACAGAGATACATCGCTAAATAGTTTTAGCAACAGAAAATACTCTCATTGCTCATTGTGAATGGTAATAAAAAATAGTAGGTAACAGAGATACATTGTTAAATAGTTTTAACAACAAAAAATATTCTTATTGCTCATTGTGAATGATAATAGAAAATAGTAGATAACAGAGATACATCGCTGAATAGTTTTAGCAACAGAAAATACTCTTATTGCTCATTGTTAATGGTAATAGAAAGTAGTAGATTACAGAGATACATCGCTAAATAGTTTTAGCAACAGGATACACTCTCATTGCTCATTGTTAATGGTAATAGAAGATAGTAGATAACAGAGATACATCGTTAAATAGTTTTAGCAACAGAAAATCCTCTCCCTGTATTTTCTATGGCGAATTGTTGCTTAAAAATGGCGCTGACAGTAAAAGCTCGCTATAAAATTCCACGTCGCGCCGTCGGGTCTACCATACACGTTGGCCGCGCGTTATAATAGCGATCTCGAGCGGCCACGGCTTCAGTTCGGCTCGGCGCTTTGACCGCGCAACTCCACGCATTCGGAAAGTACGAAACGCTTCGAGATCGTCGCGAGCACGCACAGTTTGACAGAAGAAGCGTTGATTTTTGACAGCTCCGTTTTCGATCACAGACTGGACTAGCTTACTGCAACGAGCAAAGGTGAATCGCCTCGAACTCGCGTTGGTTTACTCTTCGAGGAAACGAGATACGAGGTAGGTGAAATCGATTAGAAATAATTGACACCGATTTTCGTTCGATTGTTTCACGGATAAGCGTGGCTCGATGACGATCGAATATTTTATTTGCTTTTACTGCGCGGGCAAAAGGAGAATTATCGGGAGAGGCGAACACAATAGAGTGGAGCAGTCCTTTGCGATGCAAAGCAGGCCCATTGATAGTCGGATCTCGAATGACACACGCGATCCCTTAATGCGAATGCAATTGACTTTGCTTGCAGCGTGAAACGCTTCGTGCGCAACTCCGTAGAAAATACATTGCAATTGTTTCTTATGTCGTCCGTTGCAACGTAAAATCGTTCCGATTTCCCGGCAGCTTCTTTAACACTAAGTTTACGGACATTACGAGCACAATTTGACAGGCTTGCGGAAAAATACCTACACCGCATATAAATAGTCGAAATTAAAAGGTCGAGGATGAAGAGAATCGCGCAGAATACGTATTCGTACCATTGTATTAATTAAAGTTAACGTAAAGTAGTGAAAAATAATATTTACGATCTCTATAATTTTAGGTATAATATTTGAACGGTGTCAACTTGACGAGTTCCGTAAACTTAGTGTTAAGTATCAGAGGGATGAGACTTTTTAAGTCTATATCTCCTGTAAGAGGAATTCTTATAATCTGTATTACGATACATAATTTACGGCACGCGAGTAATTGATTAAACCCAACTACTGGATTTGCAAACGAATGGTCTTGAAGACGTTAATCAAATGGGGCGAATACATGTTGGAACTGAATATTTGCGATAGCAAGAAGGAAAGCTGGCTTAACCCTTTCGCATCGAAGATAAATAGAACGAAAGTAGACGAACTGTGCTTGGATAATTTAGATTCGAGATATGTACAGTTAGTAGGCGTGTGATATTGTTGTTAGTAGCCTGCGAATCTTTACGCGTTTATAGAGAATTTCAATGTGCGAAAGGAAATGGAATTAACGTACTGTGTTTAAAGATGTACAAAGTATTTATAACAAAGCACAAATTATTATTTTTTAGAATATATATTACTATATTGTATAGTATATTATATTATATACCGTAAAGCGTAAATTATCATATTTCGAGGGTGAATAACTCCCCTGTTCAAGTTACCCTTCTTTAATCTTCTTAATAAAAGTATAAACTTGTATAAAAGTAATTAGCGTCTATTTAATAATCCTCAATCTTGTATACCGAAGCAGCAGCGAAAGTTCAAATTAAACTCAATTGCAAACGTAACCGTCTTTTTGCCGCATTTAGACCATAAATTAATTACGAACCGAGCTGGTTATTACAAGGCGAGGGGTTAATTCCAAGCTGTCACGGCGAAAGGGTTATCATTCGAAGCCAAAATTTTAATCCACGACACTACTATCGTCCGAAGTCTAAACATTCCAGTCCCGTGGATGATTTTATACGAGTCTATGCCTTTGCCAACGAAGCATAAAAGTAAACGGCGGTAAAAAATCGCGCCTCGCTTTATCTCCGTTTAATGACGGCGATTAGTAACCGGAAACGGAGAATAGTCGACGGTGCGCCAGCGAAAATTGCGAATTGTCTAAATTGACAAAGTGAGGAAGCGCGAAGATCGGCCGATGCGAAATTAACGCGACTCGGAGCAACTCTTTCGCGGACTGTTATTCTTCGTTTTGCGCCGCCGCACACGTGAACCCGGCTCGGCCAATTGCATTAATTTACGACTGTTTACATCACGAGGCATCGGGGTGTGTGCCATAAAGCCGGACCCCACCGTCCATGAATTATGCATCGCGGGGTGGTTTCGGCTCCCTTTCCTTTCTCCCTCGTCTTTTTGCCGGATCACCGCGCGCACCTTGGCCCGCGTTCGCCTCACGACACGACGAAATCGTTATCCGATCGAGATTTATGAAAAAAAGATGCCCGCGAACGTTTTTCGGCTGCGTTCCCCGCATACCGGTGTACAGTGCCGCGCGAATTAACGTGAACGCGGGTTAACCATTTCGTTGCCATCGGCGCAACGCGATTCTCGCGTCTTTTGCCGGATTAACTTTGCCTCGCTGCCAATACATTCGATTGCGTTCGAGGGAATATAGAAGAGGAGTATTACAATGTTATAATGACGATGTCGAATTAAATTTGAATACCATTGAATTTACGTATCGCATACGCGTATATTATGTATTGCCAAGCGAGTGGCGAATTGGAAAATGCTCGACTAATGTAAACAGGAAATTTCCGCGTTTTATTGCGTAGCGCATCGTACGAGAATCGAGTTGTGCAAGTATTGCACTACAAATTCACCCTTTCGCAAATCAAATTCTCCTACGAATTTCTTTTCTCAAACTATTGCAATAGAAAAGAAATCCAATGTAATTTACGTGCTCCGAAATCCAAAATTGTATCGCGTTTATCGGCGAACATAAGAATACTTATTAAACGGAGCAATAGTTGCAACAGAATGTTTAACAACATCTATCAAATATTCGTAGTACTACGAAACGCATCGCGTCCGAAACGAACCACGAAACCGTCTAAAACATTCACAGGTTTCATCCTTCAACGATATTGAAACGTGCCGTAAACTTTTGGTGTTCGAACGAACGATATTAAATCAACGTTTATACGCGAGTTCACCGTGGCTGGCGTTAATTCGCGCGACACTGTATCGGTTTTCTGGTCGAATTCATCGCAAGGAAGGGCGAGCCGTTAAATTGGAACGAATTACGCTTAAACGAAAGCGACAGGACAACGATTAATTAATCGTTGTTCCGCTGTGCGGTGGGTTTTTTGCCCGTCTGCCGGAGTCTCCCCGGTTCCCGACGTTCGTTTCGTTTCTTTGAAATCACCGGCACGGAACAAGCTCCTCCTGAATTCCCTCGATAAGCAGTTAGACCGGGCGTGTTCGGTCAATGAAACCAGATCGCCAAAGTGCCGGTGTCTAATACTGCACGGAAACTTGCACAATCTTATCGCGAAATTGGCAATATCTTCGTCCCGAGTGTTCGCGAACGCTTCCCTTTTCTTCTTTCGAGAGAAAAGCTTGTAAAGTTGGACGTTCGATTGAAAAATCTCGCCTGCGGCGCTGGTTTTGGTTTAATAGGCACGCGCGTTCCTGCGGCTCGCCACGCGGCCGTAAACCTCGAAACTCAAAGATCTGGTTACGATCTGGTAAACCACGACGGTGTTCTGGCCCACGGGGACTTCTCCGCTGCAGTGGTGCTGCACTGCAAAGGCCTATGACAGTTATTACGTGCCGAACGAAACGGTCCGCCAAGGTATTTCTACGATGTAATAACGCCTCGTCCCGGCCAGGGACACGTTCTCACGGAGACCACGGCCCTTTCGATTCCTTTTGCCTGCTAAAACGTTCGATTCGCCGGCCAACGGCAAGAGGACGCAATATTTTCGAACCACCGAATATTTTCAATGATCTACGAGCGATGCATACGCGAGTAATATTATTCTACGCCATTTCATTCTCGTATAAAAGTCGTAGCTCTTGAAAAGATACTCAGTAGTCAACATTTAATATTTTTTAACTTTAAACATACTACTAGTATTCGTCATTAGACGGTACTTTATGGAAACACGGCGTTTTGGATTCGTTTTGCTTACTAAAACGTTCGCTTCGCAAGTAAATAGGAAGAAGGTACCAAGTTTTAGCTGTACTAAATATTTTTGATGATCTACGAGCGATGCATACACAAGTAATATTATTCGACGCTATCTATTCTTCTATTAAGAGTCTTGGCGCTTCGAAAAATATTCAATAGCCAGCTTTAAGCATTTTCTAGCTTTACGTGTACTAGTAGTATTCATTACTTGACAGTACTTCAGTGAAATATGGTCCTTTTGATTCGTTTTGCCTATTGAAACGTTCGATTCGCAAGTAAATCATATTAAGAGTCGTAGCGCTTTAAAAGATACTCAATAGTCAACTTTGAATATTTTTTAACTTTAAACATACTACTAGTATTCGTCATTAGACGGTACTTTATGGAAACACGGCGTTTTGCATTCGTTTTGCATTCGTTTTGCTTACTAAAACGTTCGATTCGCAAGTAAATAGGAAGAAGGTACCAAGTTTTAGCTGTACTAAATATTTTTGATGATCTACGAGCAATGCATACAACTCTACGCTATCTATTCGTCTATTAAGAGTCTCGGCACTTTAAGAAATACTCAGTAATCAACTTTAGTAATTTTCTTTTTGGAAACTATGAATCACAGATTCTTCGTACTTGACACGCACTCGCGTTAATCGTTCAATAATACCCCGGAATTTTTGTACCAACCTAATCGATGTCCCAAGCCAATTAGTTCAATAGTTTCGAACAATAACGGTACACGGTAATTTGGAAAATGTATATAGCTCCAAGTAAACGACTACTACTATCGCTTACAACATTATCGGTTTTAAGAATTCTTCAATGAAATTTCGCATACATGTTCTAGACGTTATAATGGTATACTTGTATAGAAGGCGAGAGAGGAAAGCTCGATTTAGGAATTCTATGGAAGACAAAAGAATATCGGAAGGTTTGGGGCAGCGATCGAGAGGTCCAAGTTACGAAAGCTCCACGAAAGGGTTACCGAATCCATCTACGCTGTCACGATATGAATCGTGGGACAAATATGGTCAAAGGCATAAAGTATGCTCGACGTATGCCGGGCCGGCCGTGGTCTAACCATTAAAGTTTCCCAATAAGGTGGCTTTTACGCACGCACGTGAATACAGGCGAACGCAGGGACGCCGCGACGAAGCCAGGCCCAGAGAATCGAGGCTCCTTCTCGCGTGGGAAGCGATAGTATTTCGATATCACCCTCGCAAGCGTGGACACGCGTGTCTCAACGCTTCTACCGACACATATCTACCACCTTCACGTATAATCGAGCCGGCTTCCGTGTGTTGTTGTACGTAGAGATGCGTCACCAACATATACAAAGGGAGATACTGGCGATCGAAGGTGCCTCGGAATATTCAGTGCCGGGTCGAAATTATATCCTCCGTGACTCGAGTTTAAAAAATACAGCGAGCGGCGCTATGACGAGCGAAGGTGCAGCGAAACAGCTGTTATCGTTAACCCTTTCAGTGTCGCGTGTGTTGTGTTACACGTACGACTGATTTTAGATAGCACGCGTGCATAACTTAACCCTGCTGTGGTCTCTTAAGAGTCTATTTAATTTTTTTCACACACCTAAATTTCCCGTAAACGTACAAAAACCTGCAGTCTATTAACAAAAAATGAAGACTACAGATATTAATTCAAACGTACCCTCTATCCTTTCTGATAAATAATGGTAAAGCAATTTTGCCTAGCGATTTTTCGCAGCTTCGCGCAAAGTCTAATCCTCAAGAAGTAACGTCGTGTTATAAAATAGTTAAGTTGTAGATCAGTCGTCGAAAGGGTTGAGAAGAGTCGCAAAATTTGTTCCGACAACATTCGTACATCCGTCTCGCGTTTGCCTTTATGGATTGTCTCGCAAGTCTCCGCTTCTTTCCATCGCAGTTAGGCGATGGAAAATTTTCCATCGGCGCGAACGTTTCGCTTAAAAAGATGCCTGCAGAGGCGTATGAAATAATTGCGAGCGGCGCAACATCCTGCATCTCCTCCGTCCACGCTTCAAAGCGTGAATCGAATCGCGTCTTCGTACGCGAGCTCGCTTTGAACTGGCAGGCTTGACTACATTACGGCCAGGCTCGCCTGTAAATTCGCTCTTTTCTTTCTTTTTTCTTTTTTGTCCCCAAGAGGGGAAGAAGAACTCTGGCTGCTTTTTTCCCCCGGTACGAACCTAACGAAGGAATGCGGGCGACTCGTGTCCGTGGAGGAGCCCCACGAACAAAGGGGAGTTCCCCGATTTCTGTCGCCAGATAACGCGTCGTCGTCTCCACAGTCGAACTGGGTCACACGCAAATGGATTTCCACGATAATGCTTAATTAACGCCCCAGACGGATACGTCAATTAGGTCGCTAATTGACTAGCTCGATAAATCAGTCGTCTCGTTAATAAATAGTTTAATCGGGTAACCTTCGATGGCCGACGACGTTTACTTCTTCCACAGAGAAAACCACGTCTTTATTAACCCGTTAGCCGCGGCATTTTTCAATCCGAATCTTTTTCGCACGTAGAAATAAAAGTGAATAAACGGGAATTAACATTGTTTAGAGTACGTTTCATTGCTGTGAATGTAAACGTAAAATAACGCGTCTTCGATACCAATATAAAGATGCTTTAGAAAATAAGGAATTTCTCAGGAAGTAAAATAGTATACCCAAAACATTAGTAACTCGTAAGACGAGTTAACTCGTCATCCGCGGTTAACAGGTTAATATAATATTGGTTTCAAAGTACACAATTACTCCGAAATACTTTCTTCGTTCGGTGATAATTAGTCACTCGCATCTATTACGAATCACACCCATATTTTCACAGGAAAATCATCGTACGTTGTTTGGCGAACGAAACTCTACTAATCGCGTATTTATTAATATTAGTAACGCGTGTAGGGGAGTGGATATTTTGTTCGCCTGTCGCTTGCTTCAAACGTTAAGTGTTTCACTTTTTATCCACCTATGATTAATTTTGTAACTTACGTATATCGAAGAGTTTTGTCCCGCGTATTACTAAATGAATAAATAAATATAAATCGCGTGTCTATTAATTTGTCTCGACACTTGCTTCGCGTTTCGCGTTTGTAACTTTTACTCCGAACGGTTCTCCTGTTTATCGAATAAATGAATTAAAGGAACGAACTTACGATAGTCGAACGATGCGCGGAGGTTTCTTAAACAATGTTCCAGTGGAAAATTGAAAGAAACCGAGAGGCGAACGATTGGAAGGCAAGGGTGTGCTTGGATGTTTCGATCGTTAGGTCCTTCCTTCTTCGTTGCTAGCAATTCAACGTAATGAATTTTAATTGCGACTCGAGGGACGTCGCGTTAATACATTAGAGATCGCCGATCCGATCGTTGGATCACGCGATACTTTTCCCAAGTGGTCAACGACTCGACGTATCGCTCATTAGTAGGCATCGCTTTTACTAATATTAGCCCTTTGCGCTCGTAAACTTCGCAGGCGAGTATCGAAAATGGCGATTGAAAATTTCTTCTCGCAAGCAAACAGGTAAAAGAAGAGCAAACGATTCGTTTGTTGGCGTTATTAGGTTGCGAATCTTTATGCAAATTGATTTCTCTCCGTCGACGAAATGTAAAGAAGAGAAACTGATTGCGAAATAATATCGATGCGCGATCCGGAAAATTATAAGTGACGGGACGACTATTTGCCAGAGCTTTCTCGCATCATCCAGTTAGAAAATACACCGCAAAGTAACATGCAATCAAAATTAACACGGTGTGCCAAAAGTTCCTGCAATCACTGTACGTATCGCTAAAACTAAGCTACACTTACTCGTACCGAAGAAATCAGAACGATAGACACTTGTGCAAACGTCAAAGCAATAGAAATAAACGTTTGCTCATTCCCTTTGTACAAAATTTGCAAAGTTGCGTCGTTGCAACTTTGTAGAACGTTAATGAGAAATTACAAATGGATTGTTTCGTGACCACGTTGGTAATTCTAGCGATATAATCGTCGCTGGCAGCTAGCGCGAAAAAACGGCACGGAAATGTCTGCACCGTCTGGATCTACTAGCTTCGCTCCGAACTCTCCCATGCGGTCTGACTAATTCGTCTACGTCACTGCGCAAGTTAACGCGAACAGTTCTACCGTGACTCATTTCGGGCGAACGCTAAAATTGCAATCCCGCGTTGTACACCTGCAATTGCACGTTTGCTCATCGAGAAACCTTTTCGAGACTTTCACCACACGCGTGCCCCGATTCATTCAATAGTTTCGTTCGCGTTAACTCGATTCAATTTAACCCTTCGCACTCGGAACGTTTTTTTCTCGGCTAAAGCTTCCAGCAGCTCGGGACTATTTTTCTTTTACTTTATCCGGCTACGCGATACGCGATTTATTCGAGGGCAAGATATTTTTAAAGTTATTTTATTATTATCGTAATACATGCTTCCCATGTACCAACGCGAAGCTTTGCCAGTGACCGTGAGGAGTACTTCAACTGCAATGGATTAACCCTTTCGCTACTATGGACGTATATACACGTCCTGAAAAATTGCACTGGCATTTTGTTAAAAGCGTACGTATGTTTTCTGTCCAGCGCAATATAATTTCTGTAGTCATTCGTACGTCAATATTACGGAACACGTAGTAACGTAAAGTGCCCGAATAAAAATGTATACTTGTATAATTTTGATATTAACAAACGTTATCATCGTCTACGCTTTCAGTGTTTGGTTGCAATGTGCCGGTGGCGAACGGGTTAATACGGCGACGAATTAAATAGAAATCGAGAGTGAGTCGGGGATCGTAATGTTGGATGAAAACTCTATTCGTGGCGGAAGGCTATGGGACGCGCATGCAAGTCGTTCGGCAAACGAATGCACGATGCATTCTAATCTTCGAAGCGGCTGCAGCGATGCAAGCCGCGTTGTCGGGACGGTTTTACCGAGAAAACGAGCCCCCGTGGCAATCTCGCGGATCTGGAATGGATTCGTAATCGCTCGTTAATGCGTTTCCAGGGAATCAGAAGCTAGAGCTACTAGAGGAACGTTGTTCGCGTTCTCTCGAGGACAGAGCTCACGTTTCCCTTAACAATTGCATTTCTCACCGCGCGGTGTTGCTCATTTCTTTCGCGCACTCCGATCGTGTACTACCCGATAGCGCGGCGAAGAATCTGGAAAGTTTGTGGCTATTTAAAGATTTGGATGCGCGACCAGTGCAATTTATCACGCGTTCTGGGTTCATAGTACTTTCCGCAGACAGGCTTATCGCGATCTTCAGGAAATGACCACTTGTGCCGCACTTCCACAGTTGCGAGCCGTGATTATTGCAATTAAAATAAATCGCCCCGTTCCTTCCACTGATTTGTATTGGGTCTAGGTTTTAGTTAACAGGATTTAGACGCGAAACGAATTAATCGCGCAATAGGAGGATTCACTGCACTTATTAGGTTTTCCATTGATTCTAAAATCCATATATTATTTCTTCTTTTTTTTATCTAGTTTCGGTAGCTGAGAAATTATTCTCTTGTAGAATTCTTGGGATTTGGAGAACGGGACGCATGTATGCTACAACTAAAGATGTATTCTAGACACGAGTATTTTAGTACACGTGTACGCGTGAGTTAAAAACTACACGGATCTGAACACGTGTACAATAACTACACGTGCAACACGGGTACATGTGTACGTATAGTACACGTTCAATTCTACAGACTTTATGGAAGCTATTTGCTTGACTTGAAATATCCCTTGCGTTGACAAGACTTGGCACTAGGAAGAATTTGAGTTGAGAAGAGTTTACATCGCGAAGACTTCGCGTTGCGAAGAATTTGCGATGAGGAGACTTCGCATTGGGAAGTGTTTCCATTACGAAGAATTTGCGGTGGGAAGACTTTGCAATGAGAAAACTTTTCGTTGAGAAGACTTTGCATTGAGAAGATTTCGCATTGAGAAAACTTTGCGATGAGGAGACTTTACATTGAGAAAACTTTGCGATGAGAAGACTTTACATTGAGAAAACTTTACGTTGAGAAGACTTTGCGATGAGAAGACTTTACATTGAGAAGACTTTGCGTTGAGAAAACTTTGCCATGAGAAATCTTTGCGTTGAGAAGACTGCATTGAGAAGATTTCGCATTGAGAAAACTTTGCGATGAGGAGACTTTACATTGAGAAAACTTTACGATGAGAAGATTTTACATTGAGAAAACTTTGCATTGAGAAAACCTTGCATTGAGAAGACTTTGCATTGAGAAAACTTTGCGTTGAGAAGACTTTACGATGAGAAGACTTTGCATTGAGAAAGCTTTGCACTGAGAAATTTTTGCATTGAGAAAACTTTGCCTTGAGAAGACTTTGCATTGACAAGAATTTGCATTGAGAAAACTTTACACTGAGAAGAATTTGCATTGAGAAAACCTTGCGTTGAAAAGACTCCATTGACAAGAATTTACATTGAGAAAACTTTGCATTGAACAGAATTTCCATTGAGGATGTCTCACGCGGAGAAGAGTTTGCACTTAGAAGTGTTTCCGTTGGGTAGACTCCGCGCCAAGGCTGCGCCGCGAAGAGTTTGCATTGCGAAGTGTTTCCCATTGGCAAGAATTTACGTTCGCAAGTGTACGCACGTGTAGAAGTGGAAAGAATTACGAGGGGCGCGGTTAATGAAAAGTAACGAGACGAGCGGCAAATTGAACGTCGCAAAATTCGTCGTGCAATTCATTCGTCATTTTCCGCGTGCCGCGTTCGCATTAAGATTCCGTAACGTAACCGTAGGCCGGGCTCGCGTATTTGCGTGTGCGCCGCCGCGTACGCAGTCCCATTTCTACCAACACGTATCCAGAAACCAATTTATATTTATGATGTATCGAGGCTCGATGACACAGCGACTGGCTATGCTGGTCTCTCGAACCAGCCCGGGACCTGGCGGCAAACAAAATGGACGAGGCAAGGAAAGACGAGGAATGGGAACCGGGCGCTGGGCACCCATGCGTCGAGCATCCAGGCAATGAAAAGCGTCCACCGCGAGGATAGCAGAACCCTACGCAGCTTCTCCATTCTACCAATCTCCTCCGCCACGCGTTACCAACCTTCTGATGAAACTTGCGCGCTAAAAACGTTGCGACTCTTTGCACGAGTGGCAAGTTAATCGGAAACGATCGAAAGGGAAACGCGGAGAGGTAATCGAAGATCGTAGGCTTGCACCGTAGAACGCTCTCGGGATTCTAATCTTGTCCGTACAGTAGTTACTACAGGAATTGCATCGCGTTAAAAAATAACAGGAGATTTGGTTTAAGTCTGATACGAGAAGGAATCGTTCTACTTCGGTGTTAATTGTGCCGCGGTTTGCGAAATCTAATCGGTTTCATTTAGTTCGCGTGCGGTTTTCTTTGGCAATGTTTTATAATTCCAAGAAGTTCGATGTAATAATTGGGGACACGAAGTTACAAATATTGGCAATGATTCTATCGTGGCAATTTTTAAACACATGTTTTACAAAAATAAGAACGCAATTCGGTGGAAAACGATTCGAAGACCGTAGTAGAGTTAAAGGCACGACTTTCATTAAATTCGTTAGAGATACATACATATGTGTACATACGTCTTATAATATTTTCACTGCTATTTGTTCCGTATAATTCGTACCAACAAATTTGAAACAAGTATATTCATCGCGAAAGTGGTATAAATTAAACGATTAAACCGTATATACCTTTATGTAACCCTGACTTGTATCACAAAAATATGGAGTCTCTTGTATACTTTTTTTTTCGTTCGAGTTACATCGGTCTCATAATCCGCGGCGTAATTTTACCTAGCCTTAAAAAATTCGATCGTCAAGAGGTTGCAGAAATAAGTATACATCTACTACGTTCGCAATTGATGCACACGCTTAAAATTGCGATGCTACTTCACTGGCAACTGCCGTACACGAGAGAAGTTTCCAGCTACTCGGGCAACGATCGGATAGGAAAAGTTGTAAGGAATAAAACTTCCGTAAGAATTCCAAGTATCGATGTCCACGAGGAGGACGAAGGGAGACGCGTAGCCGGAGCGCGTGATCGGCGATTATCTTAATTGCTGGGCCTAGCTAGATGCGCTGGAAATCACCGTTAAGTTGGTCGTCTTGCTCGTGGTACCTTAATTATCTCTGCGGTCGTTCTCCGCTGCAAAGACGCCTAGTATCGAACTGTTATCACGGGGGCCGACGTAAATGGGATTCCGCCACGGAAGTAATTCAGTCGAGCCGTGCTCTTCCTGTTCGTTCGCCCGATACACCCGACATTCGTTCGATCGTTAATCCTTTAACCCTTTTATATTCGGCCGAAACGAGACGCTGCGCGTCGAACATCCGGGGAATCGTTTCGCGCATGAATGGCGTGCGAATTATGTCGCTCTTCCTTGAACGGTTCATCGAAGGCGAGTGGATGCAAATGGGCGAGGAAGCTCGGGATTAAAATTTGCATTCCGGTTTGCAAAGTATAGCAGAGGGCAATATTTCCTTTTAAAATTAAGGTTAACCAAGTCTTCGAGTTCCCAATGCTTCGCATCCTCGAAGTGGCGAATTTCCAGCGCTTTGAATTCTCAAAGCGTCGAATTTCTGATGCTTCATATTTTCAAAGCGACGAATTCCCTGCGCTTCGAGTTCTCAAAGCTTAGAATTCTCATTGCTTTGAATTCCTAAAGTTTAGAATTCCCTAATCTTAGAATTCTCAAAGCTTAGATTTCCCAATGCTTTGAATTCTTAAAGTTTAGAAATCCCAAATCTTAGAATTCTCAAAGCTTAGAATTCCCAATGCTTTGAATTCCTAAAGTTTAGAATTCCCAAATCTTAGAATGCTCAAAGCTTAGAATTCCCAAGGCTTTAAATTCCTAAAGTTTAGAATGCTCAAGGCTTTGAATTCCTAAAGTTTAGAATTCCCAAATCTTAGAATGCTCAAAGCTTTGAATTCCTAAAGTTTAAAATTCCCAAATCTTAGAATTCCCAAGGCTTTGAATTCCTAAAGTTTAGAATTTCCAAATCTTAGAATTCACAATACTTTGAATTCCCAAAGCTTAGAATTCCCATCACACGTCCAGCTCTCGAACGCATACGATAACTATTGCTTTCAATAATTTATTTACGTTCTCCATTGCCTTCCCCATTATCTATTTTACAATTACGAATTTTTGCAACGATATTTGGTCCCCTTTGACCGGCAACTCGAACAATAGTTCGAATTAAGTTGCCAATTTAGCGCAGAGAAGGAATCTGATCGGGTAAAGGGGTAGCGAACGAGAGAAGCAACAATGCAAAGAGGCAACACCTCCCACGTTTTCACAAAGAACACATCTAACGTGGAATGCCGCAGCCCTTTCGAAAGAGATTCATGGGGATAGGCGTGGCTGTTCCCGGAACGCAAATCGTTCTACGAAACTGTAAATCTGCCGGTGAACAAAAGGGAATTCAGCCCGTGGTAATCCACCATCGACCGAAACCTCGAATTAAAAACAGCATAAAAACATTCGCCGCGTTCCTCCCTCCTTTAACAAAATTAAATATGAGAACGGCTCGCAAAGTTTCAATATTATTCGCGGCAGTTCGAGGTATTACACGAAGGCCCGGCGAAATCGTTTTCCAAAATATTTAATCGGCCACGATCGGCTGAAATCACGATAAATTACCGTCGCGTCGGATAAAATCGATGGTGTGTTCGCTACGGGGAGGCAGGTAAAAGAAAAAGGGCAAAGGAGGGGCGCAGCAGAAGAAGAAGAAGAAGAAGAAGAAGGAGGAGGAGGTGAGCCTGGAAGTATTCCTGGATGGAAAGAGGGGACGAAAACAAGAGGCTGGAGAAGTAAGGGAGCACCTGTCCGACAGCTGCCTTGCAGATGGTCTGCATCGTTGTTGGATTATGCAACGAGTAGGTGTCTTGTGTTTCTTCGTAATCCAACGCCAATTGTTTTAAACCGTGGCAACTTCGCGTCGCTCGCCAATTGCGATCGGTCTTCAAGATATCTCGCGAGAAGTAAATCGAAAGATTTTTAGGATTAGGCAGCGAGTAGGTGTCCTGTTTTTCTCCGTAATCCAACGCCAATTGGTTTCGACCGCGGCAACTTTCTATCGCTTGTCAATTGCAACGAGTCCTCCAAGATAAGCTTGCAAAAAGTGAGAAGATGTTTAGCATTCACGATAAAGTTTTTAGGGTTTTGCTTGGAGGAGGTATCTTGCGCGTTTCTGTAATCCAACGACGCGCAGGCCGTTTTAATCCGTGGCAACATTGCTAATTGCGACGGGTCTTCAAGATAGACTTACGAGAAGCAAGTTGAAAGATTTTTAGAATTACGCAGGGAGCATGTGTCTTGCCTTTTTCCGTAACCAAACGCCAATTGGTTTAGACCCTGGCATCTTTGTGCTGTTAGCCAATTGCAATGAATCATCGAGATAAGCTTGCGAGAAGCAAATGGGGAAAGTTTTAGAATTATGCACCTAGGAGATGTCTTGTGTTTTACCGTAATCCACCCATAGAGTCTTCAAGATTTTGCGAGAAATAAGACGGAAGATTTTTGAGATTAGGACGGAAACTCTTAGGACCAAACCTTTGCGAACGGAACATAATAGCAATTTAAAAAATCTCGTCCAACTATTAACTATTTGCGAGTACTAACCTAATTAACATTTAACAAATTCTCGTCCAATTATTAACAGGAGTATTTAACACCAGGCATACCGACGATTAAGGCAACAAATTCTGCGTATGTATCAAAGAAATTGATACCCCAACATTTACAAGAATCTACAAGTGGGTTGTTTCGACTGCTTTGTCAGTTCTAGCGCGAAACGTTGACACGTGTCCGGAATACTAGAAATAATCGGACTATTCGCCGACGCTATCCGCAAAGGATTAAAAGCGTCCCATTGAATGCGGCGAAAGGGGGGTAGATTTTATATGGAGAGATTAAAAAAAGGCAGGATTAGAGATGCCGTGTTAGGTTGTTGGGACTAAAGAAGACGAAGGAAGCTTCTTCCTCGTAAAAGCAACACCGCGACGACCGCTGGCCGGAAACGTGTGATTTGAATTTACGAGTGTGGAATTCGTACTGGCCGTCGACTTACGCCCTTCTGATAACGAGCTGCCGGACACAGAGGACCCATTGCTGGATGACTAATGGTCGGAGCCTCTTGGCCACGGATCACAACCAGAGAAAGAGAAAGAGAGAGAGAGGGAGACAGCGAGAAGAGAGATTTCGCATTCCGCGATGCGCCAAAGAGGAAAGAGGAAGAAGTTCGCCAGCGTCACGGAAATTCTATTCTTCTCTACCGGACTCTCGTTTCCTCTTCACCTTGATTTACCACAGACTATGCCCAAGTAAATTGGACACTTCTAGCGCTACCATGGCCTTGGAAATCCTATGGAATTGCAACTTCCGCACAGCTGTAATCGCGAACCTTGTCGCTGGATTGGGTAGCGTTTGATTCTAGGTAGCTTAGAGCAATGGATCCTAAACTTTTTCGGTCCTCTACTTTGATCAAAGATGAATTTTACCCGCTTTTCGCGACGCATCTGTCTATGCGGTATTCGCTGAATTTAGGAGGAAGGTCGATTGCATCGGACAATTTTCAATAGAGGGTGGAAATTTAGGTAAAACGAGATGGCGAATGTCGCTAAGTATAGTGTCAACCTCTTTCCCTACCAATTTTTAAGAAACTATATCTTGTACTTGTATTACTTTAACCCCTTTTGGCTAATGAATTTTTCGAAGATTATTTAGCAGAATGTTGGTTAATTTCTATTGTAACACCGAGTCGAATGCAAAACACTGAAATGTTATACTTAATTTGTGATTAGCAGTCCTCAATCTTACAGTCTTACAAGTCGAAACGAAGTCGATTAAAGTTTATGAAAAAATACAGCATATTTTTGTCGTAAACACCACGAGTGTAACTCGTTATTATTAGGCAAAGGGTTAATACTGTGTCGAATACAGGACATTGAAACATCATAATTAATTTGAACTCGATAAACCCCTAGCTTGCATAATAGAACTATTACTATTGAAACTAAACTTTATTAAAGACCCGGTGTGTTTCCATTTCACTTAAATTACAACATTCGTCGTTATACGCCAAATGGTTAATTACTCTCGTATCGTAACATTCGGCGAGACCAACAGTTCGGGAACCATCGGCTCGGAAGTCTGCTACTCCGATCCGTTCGCTTCGAACGAATTAAACATGGAAAATGAATTCCGAAAGGGGACCCGCGGCGAGACAATGGGCCCCTACCGGACTGCCGAAGGCGTGGCAGGCCACAACAATGAACGCAACGATTAAAATAGAGAGAGAGAGAGAAAAAAAAAGCGACTGTCCGTCGAACAGCAGTCAACCTACACGCGAGCTTTGATCGCGTCTTATCTCCCGTCGGTCCTTCTTCGAACTCGCCTCGCTCCGAGCCGTCGTTTATTAGTCACGTGATGGACGCTAAACATTTTCAGGTTCAAACACGAGGCCACTTAATAGCGAGGCCGAGGAAGAGAAGCACGTGTCTCTTTTAGAACTTGGACGGATGCGTGTTCGATGTTGAAAGAAGATCGTTTCCAACTCGTGTTCCACCGCGCGAGGTCACGAGTTTCTGGGCCGCGGTGAATCAACGGCGACGGGCTTCCGGTGCTCGGAGATTCGTTAAATCGAACGCGAACCGGGAGACAGTATAAATACAAACAGCGATTAAGGGGCGATCCTAAGTAAACCCGGCCACTGGAGTGAAGTGCTTCTCGAGGAGGTCGCGCGAGGCGGCCGCAAGAAACGATAAAAATAAGAGCCCGGCAGATGTACAGCGAGAAACGAATTTAATTAGCCATCGCACAGGGGCTCCCCATGTCGCTGCATTAAGCCCCGCGTCTTTATATCTTTGCTATTCTTTTTTTCCTTTTCTTTTTAACCCTTTCGCTACGGGCTCTTGGAGAACTGGAAACCGCGGCCGTAGATAAGAGGCAACTTTTACGAATAAGAAAATAGGATAAATGGGAATACTTAGGATGCTTTATATCGGCACGTACGGTTCAGTATTGTTGCACGAGCGAAAACGGAAATAGTGTTGCAAGGAATACCTAAAAACAATACGTGTGCTCTTAACTCTTTGGATACGGAGGACGATTGTCTACGAATCGTCGGACACTTGGTAATTTTTAACGAAACTTTTGCTTCACCTCGATGCACTTTTGCAAATTTTCCGTGATTTCTATCGAGAGAACGAACAACGATTTATTTACATTGATTATGTATCTCTTAAAGTACCTGTCATGTCAATTTCTTTAGCGTAATTAATCACTTTCCTTATAACGACGATTCACACTCGTGGTACATATCATGCCCTAAACGCAATAAAAATACACCGTAGTTGCAATAAACTTTAATCTCCATCGCAGCAATAATTTTTGCCCATCACGTTGAAGATTATCAAGTATAAATTACGTGTAACAATTCAGCGTATTTGCATGCGATACAATAAATCAATAATAAGTAGCTAACTCTGCAAAGTACGATGCTTGAAATATTCTTAAGCCAAAGGGTTAAGTGCAACTTAATTGCTGGCAATTCTAGCGTGAAAAGCCCGCCTCGGTATTTTATTTAAAATACGCGAGCGTCCAAAGACACGTGAACGCAAAGCAGGGAAAGGATTAATATCCAAATAAAGAGGCACGATATTTGGACGGAAATTCGACAGAAGTTTCCACGAGTTCCGTGGACCGTAATAAAGGGTTATCCAAAAGTACCTTTAGGATGTTGAATAGAGAATATCTGTGAAACGCCACATTTGTTAGTAAAATAGAGGTGAAAAAAAATAAAAATTGAAACAAGAACGAAGGAAGATAATAGAAAGAAAAAAACAGTTTAGAAAAGGGTAAAGCAGAAAGGGAAAGAAAAAAAGCGAAGGTAGGTGTTCCTATGTAGTCTATTTTGGATAACCCTATACCTTTTTCCATCGGAGGAAGACCACGTGAAATCGTGTTCCAGCGATTCGCCACGTCACGGCAACATCAAAGGGGTTTGCTCATCTGGCGCGGAGGAATGAAAGCGATTAAGTTTGCGGGTTTAAAGGGGATCAAAACCACGTAGGGTCCCGTAGTAGAACGCGTATGTGTTCGACGACGAGAAGCCACCGCCCACTAAATCGTCCACGGATCCCAAACCTGACTCGATCTAAAGTTAGAAGGCAAAATAGGTCAGTTTTGAGGGAGGGGCAGGTTTCCGATCGATCTCTCCAGCCATAGTTCTCGTTCGCCTCGAAACGCGCGAGCACTGTACACCGAGAGCACTTGGAATCATTAGGTTGGTCCATAAAATCGTGCACGTTTTTCGAACGTAAGAAATTTAATATTTCTCTTTTAAACATCCATTACGAATCAATCCGAAACGAGTTATCAGCACCATGAATATTATTCTTCGACAGTTTGCATTGATTTAGATTGGTGTAACGATGTGAATACGTATCCTAATTTACTCCTTCCTTCCTCGATCTTCTAACTTCGAATACTTAGATACAACGTATCTATTTTTCCAAAATCTACGTCCAATGTTCGTAAGCCTAGCTCGATTTTCAATTGCTAAGCCACGAAATTAATTAAGCAAGTAGTTTGCGTCATTGCGCGTAGATGCATTGTCGATACAGGATACCGAAGTTGTCGTGAAAGGGTTAAAATAAAATGAAGACAGCGCGAACTCGTGGATCAACCTAATATATTCGTAGCTTCTCGTCGCGAGAGTTTTCTCGTCTCGATCATCTAGAAGCAGGAAGCTCGGGCAGTGTTGTCGGAGCGGCTGTCGACGCACAGCAAACTGCTGTCAAAGCGAAACGAAACGAGAATTCCAACGACAGCCCGGAGAGAAGTCTTCTCACTGTTCGCTGCGCGATTCGAATCGACGCGAAAATACGCGCGGGTTTGTTTTACGAGCGGCCAGAAGAAAGGGATGCTTTGTTGGCCGGGCACGAGTTTACGATTCCCACGAAATCGGAATAAAAAATCGAAACCGGTAACGCGGGGCAGAAAAAGCGAACGAGGAGTCGTTGCAAAGGCGTAGTACTTACGTACGGCTTCGCGTTTAATGCGCCCGATGTTCGGCTGGCGCGAAAGGAAGCGCACGTACGGTTTCCCCGAAACAAATGTGAGCGGCATTCATTCTCGCGCATTTGCCCGAAACTCGCCGCCTTCTCCTTCGACGGTCGAATCGTTGACCTCGCGGACAGGCTGCTCAAGAGTTACTTAATATGCCCAATACCATTTCGAAGTTGTGCGGCGAGAAAAATTGCGATCGAGCCAGTTCGCGCGAGCTGTCACGACGATCGATGCGTTTCAAGTGGTTTGCTCGACGAAATTAAGCAATTAACCCTTTAACACCTCTAGGTTTACGTAACTCGTCACGTTGACGCCGTTTCAGATTTCATACCTCAAATTACAGAGACCATAAATATTATTTTTCACTACTTTATGGTAACTTTAATTAATACAATAGTATGAATGTGTATTCTACGTGATTCTCTTCATCCTCGCGCTTCTACGTTCGAATATTTATACGCAGTATACGTATTTTTCCGCAAGCCTCTCAACGTATGCACGTAACGTCCGTAAACCTAGGGTTAACGATCCCATTTTTCTTCTGGTTATCGACCGAAGAGATCAAATTGTATAGGGAAGGTCGCGATTTGAGGAGACCGTGGGTAGATTCTTCGATTTGGGAAATGGGGAATGATAAGAAAAAGATGCGAGAGATGCAAATTATTAATAATTAGATTATGGATTTCTACGCAACTGTGGAATACATAACGATGCAAAAGAGCGCAAAATACAGAAGACAATTAAAAAATATGCAAGATATTTTAAGTAGATAATACGCTGCAATACTTACAGGGTAAAACAAATTTCTGTCCGAGTCCCAATTTTTTATTCTGCTTGCAAAAACACGAATTTGCACGGAAATTCGTTAATAGTCGATCTGTTAATAATTTTCGGCTCTATTCTACTTTGTTCCCACCATTTAAATGCGAAGAAAACCCAATACAAGATTCTCGAGTTGTAAAAACTTCTGCAATGAAATTCGACCACTGTTGGACGATGGGCCGAAGAAAAATTCGAGAGTTAAAGGGTTAAGAGAGATTAAGCAGTTAAGAGATACTTGCGTGCAGATGGGAGATTAAAGGACGATGTTTCAGGGGGAGATTGGAGGTCGAAGGATGGCATAGATCGACAATAGATCGGCAGCATGTGCTATGTGATAGTCACTGGTCGTAGCTTGCTGTGGACCCTGTTGTCCCTGGTGGCGTTAATGGCGGTTTTATCGGCCCTCATCACTCCCAAATGGCTCGTTGGACCACAGACGAAGGACACCAGTAATTATCTTTCTCTTGCTTAATCCGTAATCGCCGCACCACCGGTCAAACATTAGAAATATACTCAGCCGAGTACTTAAAACGTAACCCAAATACTTCGAATTTCGACCAACTCGCGCGCGTGTTCGATGAAATCCTTGTAGCTGTTCTCCGTGGAGTTGCTCCATCATTGCACCTAAACAGAGAACCACGTTAGAGAACGGAAAATATTGAAAGATCGACTCGATTTTCTTCTTCCAAATTTGCCAGAGAACGTATCGGAGTCGTACGTTCCGACGGTGGGAGTGTTCAATCGATGCATTAGGCTACGCGGAAAGACCCACTGCGCCAATTTCAACGTGGACGGCTTCTCCACGGACCCGAGCGTATTTCCAGGATGCTGGAAAGCTTCGTACTTCTTCCTGTCTCTTGGCCTGGCGATTATGGCGACCACTGTGTTGGCGGCTTTGGTTGGCTGCTGCATCCAGAGCATTGGGAGGAAGAGCATCTTCAATTTGGCTGGGGTTGCGCAAGTTATCGCCGGTAATGCTCCTTTACTTTACCTCGCAGCAACTTACAAATCGTTACGTAACCAAGAAAGTTTGCGCTACTTGTCGAAATGTAAATACGCGCAATCCGTCAACTATTAAGCGTACCAATGAATAATCCACTTTTGTTGTATAATTGAATACGTACTTTGAACAAGATCGAGTACCTATCCTGTGTTATATATAATTGGTGACGTCGTTCTTTAATACTTACGCGCAGGGTGAAATAAATTCATCGATTCATTTCTGTATCTTCGTAGTGTATTTTAGTATAGTAGTATTTAAACCGCGTGTGTTGAACTTGCTACAGGAATAAGGAATGACACGTTGGCACGCGTAATATAGAAAGGAAATAGCAAAGCTGTTAGATCGTTTGGAAAAAGTATAATACAAGCTGAAGGCTTACTGTTGTACTAGCTGAAGCTAATCCGTCCACACGATAGCGGTATTCATATTGTAACCAGCCAATGTAATAAATTACGATAAACTGTATGAAATTTATTACATCCACCGATTTCATTTGTCATTATTCGTAATGGCTGGCCATTAATAAACAATGCGCGTATTAATCGCTTAGTCCGTAACATTTCTATCGATCAAAGCGGTACGAACTTTCTTGGTCGCCTATTTCGCAAGTTTTCAAACCTCGTTGATTTCTCTATCCGCGCAGGAATATTTTATTTGTTGGGAATGATCTTGTATCCCGCTGGCTGGGGCGCAGAAAGGGTTCAGAGGATCTGTGGACCGGAAGCTGACGCTTTCTACCTCGCTGACTGCTCTTTGGGTAACAGAAATTCCAAATGAAAAATCCTCTATCTTGTCTTCCCGTCCAGAAGAAGGGTTGAAGCATTTCTTTTTTTTTTTTTTCTTCCAGGTTGGGCCTTCTACAGTGCCGTGATAGGAGTTTCATTGACGTTCGCCTGCGCGGTGATCAGTGGCCAAGCGGAAAAGTCCACGGCCAGCGACAAAGTCCAGGACAAGATGAACGAAGGGAAAACTTTGATTTGTCTCGCGTGAGACGCGTAAGATCGAGGAATTCGAAACGTCCATCTTTGGTTCTCCCGGAGAGCAGAGTTAAAAAGCTTTGGAGGAGCAAAGATTTCTTTCCCCTTGTTGAATTGGTCGGATGCAGCAAGAGGAAAGGTGGAAATTTATCGTGGGACCAAGTTCGACCTCGCCGAGAGCGAGGGAGGTCGTTGACCCTTCGTCCCGGGGGGTCAATGAACCTTTGCTGGATCGAGTACTTATCGCAGAAATGAATCTGTTCCGTGCCAATTATATTTACTATCGAAATACGATACTATAGTCGCGTTCTAACGAAAGTACAACTGAAGTACTTCAATACAAGTCGATTTTCGTAGTCCGTTTTACGTTGGATTGCAACGTATATTCGTTCTATTGTTATTCAACGTTTGTCAAATCATTTGCGTACTTGTAATGTCAAAAGGGAGTTCAACCTCTTTGCATTTCATCGGCGAAAATTGTTTTACAAGTTCAAGCTTAAGTTTATTGCTTATCTTGGTCAATTAACCAATTTTTATTTCAGCTAAACCGAAGTAGGTTGTAAACAAATTTGTAACGAATTGCAAACGTTATTGCAAAGTAACGTTAATTTATTTGGGCTATGTAAAAGTATGTTTGCATAGGGCCTGAAGAATTCCTCTCACGTAGAATTTATGAAACTTCGAAAAGCGTCTGAGAAAACGGAACGAACGTACGTTGCAACACAATAAATAAATAAATGGACATGAAACCCCGGATATTCGTAGGAGATAAGGTATGATAAGAGAAGAATATTGCATAAGGAAGAAATAAATGGAGAATGTTATTAAAAATTTCTCTCTTCTTTCTTCTTCTTCTTCCCATCCTTCGTGATTCTTGAATTTTTTATACGGTGGCGAGCATAGAAATAGGAAGAACCATTCCAAATTTTATTTCCATTCCCTTTTGCAGTGTAAAGTAAGCCGTAAACATTTGATTTTATTACCTTTATGGGTCGACATTTTTCTTGAATGTAGCAAAGGATTGGTTTACCTATTCGTATGCTCGCTTAGATAAACTCTGGCGCGTTTTCCGTTCATTTTTTATTAATTCATTGAGAACAAGTGTATGGACAGCTTACTAGTATCTAATAAATAAATAATCGTAACTGTTTATCCGCGTAAAAAAAAGAGAAAGGGAACGTGTTCGATGATCGAATCGTTCGAACGATAAGTAAAAAAAGATTTGCGCTTCCTGTCGTTTCCGGAGAGCCGTGTTTCGTTTCTTACACATCGATATAAAAACAGAGAGAGAGAGAGAGAGAGAGAGAGAGAGAGAGAGAGAGAGAGAGAGAGAGACAGAGAGACAACGCTTTTCTTTGAAAACGAAAAGAAAAGAAAACATCTTGGAGTCAACGATTGCGGCGTGAAAGTTTCGCAGAATTAAACTTATAGAGAGATAGAGAAAAGAGAAGGTTAAAGAAAGGCGACGATCGTGGTTTGTCACGACTCGGTTTATCCTCTCGATTATTCTGTGTATACGCTTTGGATCGATCTCTCGAAAAGCTTGGCGGCGGCGATTTTACAAAAAAAATAAAAAAAAAAAAAAAAGAAGCGACGGGGAACTGTTCTGAATATAAATTACTACGTGCGGATTAAGGTGAGCCCCTAAACGCGGACTATACGTGTAAACGGTACATCGAGATGCAACTAACAACGAACAAAACTATTCGATAAGGATCGAAAATGAATCGCAATACGCGCAGGCAGAAGCGGATTTAAGTTTTCGCCACTTTTACAGTCTTTCTACATTGTCCGGTTTTCGTTATCCGATTGAACATTAATATTAAGATCTTTGCGTTTTCTTTTTTTTTTAGTTAAAAACAACGAAAACAAATATGCGATGTTTTATTTATTTTCGAACACTGGGACGACTCGATAACATTCGGACAATGTGAAGAGGCTTTTAAGCGATGGTATTTTTACGATACAGCTGCAACTAAATGCTTGTTTTGGCTGAAATAATACAGGATGCATGAAACGATGAATATTTGTTCAACTTATGACGATTAATCGTTAAATTAATCAACCCCTTAGTGTTAAACTTTGTCTGCAATTTGCGGACCAAAGCGAGCTAATTTTATGGGATACATTAATAATTTGTATCCTATTATAATCCCTTAACACGTAAAATTTTTTTTCCAATTCACAAATCAAAGTGGTTGCATTGCATAAATTGTATAGCCTAAATTATTTTATCGGGGAATGTTTGATCGTATTTCTTTCAAGTTTAACGACGTATCGTCGAAATAAGAATAGTCGAGACGAAGATACGACAGAAACATAAATTGTTATTAATGATAATAGAAAGGAAAAATCGCCGCTTTAGGCTACAGCCAACTTATCGTTAGCCTCTACCTAAATCCGCCTCTGCGCGCAGGATCTTTGTGTGTTGCTGGCCAATGCACGCGATGCATATCGATTTGGGTAAATTACACACGATTATTTTGCCTGCAGTCGCTCGCTTCTCCAGCCACACAAAAATAATCTCTCACGCGCTTATGTACAGTCGCTCGCGGCACACGGTTGTGTTGCATTCAAAAAATTAATCCCTATACTCTCGCGCACGATTTTACAAAGAATTCCGATGCACTCGCTAGAAATACAGGATAATATCGGTTGGCGGGAAAAAATGCGCGCCACTTTTATCAGCGTTGTCGCTAAACTGTTCGAGTTCGCAGAATATTGCAAAACTCGCTTAATACGCAAAGCAACGCGCAGACGTTACTTTATTTTTTTAATTATACGGTTGCAAGGTGAAAAAAGACAACGTGCGTCACATTTTCGAAAGATTGAAGTTTACGCGTTAATCGAACGCTAAGACACCGATGACTAGACTGCGAATTTTTCTGCACTCGTGGAAAAATTAAATAGGTACAGAAGTGCGGAATATAAACAGGGTACAGAATAACATTAATAGAATATAAATACTGCAAAATAATGGAATATAAGAAATATAAAATAACAGGATACAAATGATACGAAATAGTTGAATTAGAGAAGATATTACAATACTCAGAGAATGAAACCACCCTCTTATTCAGCTTCCACTGTTTTATTTTTATTTACAAAGAAACGAGTGGGCATCAAAATCTGCGCAGTCTATCGAAAACGTATTCGAATCGAGATTTTCATAGCGTTTCGCAACAGCTGTAGCGCAAAATCGGGCGAATCTTTTCCGCCAGCCGATAAATCCAAACTGTTTTCGATCTTCTTTTAGGCGGAACGGATAAATGAGAACAAAACCGAAGGAAGCTCGATTTGCTCGAGTATCGTGCGACAAAATTAGTCGATCAATTAATCGAAACGACGAATGTCGAAAGAAGCATCTAACGTGTCTCCATTTCATTCTCATTTATCGACTCGTTTGTTGGAAGGCGATCGGACGCGATTGCGCGTCGAATCGTCGGCTGTCAGTCGATTTTATGTATGTATGTACACACGTATATAAATAATCAAGGCACCAAGGGAATCAACAGTCAATAAATAACGCGGGCTTGCGTAATCGCGAGCGGAACGACGCTTCCAAAAAATTTCTTTCCTTTTCCTTTTCTTTCATACTTCCGTTTGTTTGCTTTTCGTTCAACGGGCACGGAATTAACCCTTTCAGCGCTACGAACGCCAACTTTAACCCTTTGCACTCGAGAGATTTCGAAGCTAGTTCATTTCAGCCGCTTACGAGTTGCCTGTCGTGTTCAAAGGCTTTTAACCCTTTGTAGACGAATACAAATAACGCTAAACGAGTTTCCATTCGATTACGAATCCATTATGGACAGAATTTAATAAGGCTGAATAAATTTTGGCACGATTATTATTAAAAGTGCCTATCAGTGCTGCTAATCCAAATTTCTTGCTTTCAAAGGGTTAATATTAATGTTATTATTAATATTATTGATACTCCTTGCAAATGGTCAATATTAGGTACGAATTTCTAGCGAAACAATTAGTCTACGAATTACAGTAAAAATAGGAGCATCGTTTAAAAAATTCAGTATCACTCGAGAGATTTCAAAGCTGGTTCATTTCGGTGACACAGAATCGCCTCTCGATTGCAAAGGGTTAAATATAATACGTAGAATTTACAAATTCGATTATTTCAACGCAATAAATAATTAGTGTAAAATGTCATCTCGTCAAATATGAATTTAAAAGCATCGTAGTGATTAATAAAGATCAGAGAATATTCATATTAAATATCACGTATCCGCGTGATCCATGAGAATAAATCTAGAAACTCAGCTCTAGCGCTAGAAGGGTTAAAATTCACCAGCATTTAACCCTGTTGCGATCATTATGGGATCATTACTAATCCAAACGCGTCCGTCGTATTCTTTTAGAACGTTTGTCAGTTTCAAGACGAAGTTGTTGCTAACCCGTTGCCCCACAATAATGAATTATGCCACAGACGCAACGAAAACGTCTACCATTAAGGATGACATTCAATTTAAACTCTAATTTTAGCTTTGTATTATAATACGAGCGTGTTAAAACAAAATTTACTATGATAATGTAATGATTTGCAAGTGACGCGATATAAAAATAGCGATAAACTAAGTAACGCTAGCCTAAATAGCTAACAAAATAATCGTAGGGCATGGCGTTGATTAACCCATTGCGGACGAGAAAAAATAACACTCGACAAATTTCCATTCAATTACGAATCCATCACGGGCATATTTAATAACGGTGCACGAACTTTCGCTGAATTATTATCGAAAGTGCATATCAGTGTCGCTGATCCAAATTTGCTGCTTTGAAAACCGACATATATCCATAGAATCGAAGAAGTTTCGGCGGCTATTCGTCGACGCTCGTCCGCAAAGGGTTAAAAATGAAATCGAGTAGAACGTTGAAGACCGCAACAGGGTTAATCGATGCAGTCGTGAAAAATCGCTGAAAAGAAAACTCAGCACACCGAGTATTTAATTACTAGGTAGCGCGTGTTATTTGGTTGGACGAGCTTTAATTATACCTGCTGACGCCTATCTACCGGATACACCTTAAAATTAACGTGGGAATTAAAACTATCGGGCGTTTCGAGACCGTCTCTACGGGAATGTCGGCTTAGACAAAATTGTAGGTCCGATTTTGCGTCAAGATTCCGGAGAATCTTTCGCCCTTCTCGTTTTCCGCGTTATTGCGCAAAAATCGAAATAAATCACGATCACGATTGTAGATTTTTTTTTTTTCTTTTCGGGACCGGTTTCCTCGCGGAAGCTGTTAATACGACTAAAATACGCGATTGGGATTAAAGTAGTAATTAGACCGCGCATTTTTATGCATTCGTGGGAACCGTAAGTTTGGAAAGTAGAATAGAATAGTTTGGAAAGTATAATATCGAAGTAGAATACGAGATACACTATTTAGGGGATGAAATACGCTGGTGATTATGAAAGTGGCGTAAGTCAAAAAGAAAGGAAGGAGAAAGCTTCCATATTTTTATAATACAAGCCAGTGCAACGCGAAATAAGTAAGATATTCAATTTTTTTTAAATCCTTTACACCTACAACACTTTCATAAACAGATTTTTATTAACCCATTTGCATCACACGAGAAAGAGTAACAAATATTCCCTTATTATCAAGTTTAACTTTTTTAGTATTAAATTTAAGTGTAAATATTTAAAAAGAAAAGTATTAAGAATGTAATATTCTAACTATTAACCCTTTGCACCTCAAATTTCTTGCATAATAAATGTAGCACATTTTTGTGAGAATTTACTGCGAAAATAGGAAAATTTTCCAGTAACTTTCGTTTATTTCGAGAGGAAATATACACGTGTTACGATACGATAAAATTTACACGTGTTGCCATAACAAAATCAACGAAGTGCAAAGGGTTAATCTTATATTAACGTTAATCTCCCTAAACGGTCGAAATATTTTCATTTTTAGCCGCGTCCCATACAAAATTTCCATAATATAAATTCCGTAAACTTTCAGCGATCGTTGCAAAAGCAAACGCGAAGCTAAAACGTTGCTAGAGTTTTTGATTGTTTCACTTTTGAGTTTAATTTCGTTTCATTTTCATCCGCTTATCAGAGTTTTAACTCGTTACGCATTTAAAGCACGCAATTCTTCATAGATCAATTTAAAGATGTTGATCTCATTTAAAGATGCCTAAAATACGTCCAGAGGTATACATCTTTTGATTCGATTTAAAATATACCCAAAGGTATAAACATTTTGATTCGATTCAATATATATCCAAAGGTATAAACATTTTGATTAGATTGCGTCAAGGTGTCGAAATAATTACAGCTACTTTCGCCCACGTTAATGATGCAAATGAGTTACAAGTTGTTTCCCTTTCCTTAAACACGTCGAGAAAGATTAATTATGAATTTGCATAAAAATCCGCAGCCTACCAGTAGTAGTAATAATAATAATAATAATAATAATAATTAGGCGTTACAGAAACGATGCGGATAATAAAAATAATAGGAATCTTTCTGGTTTAACCTGCAACTCACGATTCTCTTGCGATCTCGATCGTTCGTCGACGTTTTGCAAACAGAACTTGTTTAGGCGAGCACACGATCGATTTGCTTTTATTATCTTTCCCTTTTCTTCCACAAAAAAAAAAAAAAAAGAAAACGATCGTTAATATTATATACATCAACTACGCGATTAAAAATTATACCCGGTTCAAGGGAGCCCATTTAATCGGAGACCGTTTCGAGTTATATCCTGTCTTTAAATCCTTGATCCAGGCTTATTAAGTTCCTAAGCTTGTGACTAACTTTCAACGATCGATTATACACTCCTCTGTCATCATCCTGGTGATCGTTAAACGTTTAACCAGCGACCCGCGATCGTTTTCCATACCATTTGTATAAATATAAGTTACTCCTCGATCGCTTGAAACCAAGTATAGACCTTTAATCCGACAGACCTCTACTACTCGAGTAACTTTTTCTTTGCAGCTTTCTTAGTAACGAAATACAAAAGGAAAAAGACACAAACGAAAATTGCTATGAACGAGAGGGCAGCCTCTCGCTATGCCGCTTTTTTCCCCCCTTCTTTTCTTTTCTTTCTACTGCGAATATCGAGACGAGTTTTGCGCGATTCATCTCCTTTTTTCCTTTGCTTCGGCAACGCTTCAGCGACGACCACGCGATTTTCTGATCCGATCGAATGAATTGAAGAAATTTCCGTGCTTCGACGAATTCGATACGTTGCTAATACTAATTGTGAGCTAGTTTATCGTTTAACCCTTTCAGGACCAAACGCTTTTATTTCGCGAGAAGCGTATTCTATATAAAACATATTTCACCCTTTGATTGCGAAGCAATTAACTGCTGTTGCGAAGTATCGTTGATATGAAAATTATACGCGTAGTTTACGCGTGCACAAAAATTTATGTTGCACGCGAGTGAATTAAATTGAAGCGTAAAATAATGGAATCTTAAATTGCTGTTAAAATAATCCCGCAAATATTGTTACAAAATAGTAAATTAGGAAATTAATGTATGTTATATTACTGTATTAAATTATACTAAACGCGTATACGCGCCTTTCGTAAATATTAATAAACATTTACAGCATATTCGTATTAGCTTTCCGCAATCAAAGGGTTAATCACGTCTCGTGAATTAAACTACAAACTTGAAATAAACGAAATGTATTTTCCTCTGCTTCTCTAAAGAAAATCAATGCTGAAATTTGCACCCAGCTTCGACGAATAAGCAGACGTTTATCGTTTACTTTTATTGAAAGGGTTAACTACTTGCCACACCATTTTTTTCATTATTATCAATGCATAGCACGTAAATCAATCATTAGCTTTACCCAATATTATGTCCAAAGCATTCGAATGTTATACGTAATTTTTAATCGGCGATTTTCAATCTTACGAACCGAAACTGAAGTTCTTCGTCTGAAACTAATTCGTGTCACGAGTATGACTCGGTATTGTATGTCAAGTGGTTAAACATAGAAATTAGCTACGCTATCGCAATAAACACAATAGTTGCCAATGGAATAAATAATTCTCCTTATACGAAGTAATTATTAATCGTTCTGCGAATCGTCGCTGAAGGGTTAATCCGTGGCTTTATCTTCGCCCGACATAGCAAATATCTTACAAAAGAGTCGCGAAACATAGAGTCGAAAATGCTCAACGTTACTGTGCTATTCCGTTCATAGAATGAATATTAAATACGGTAAAAATCGAACGACAGCGTAAAATCGATATATAAAACGTAACAAGATTAGCACGAAACATCACAGCGTGTAAATCGAAGGTGAAAAAAAAAAAAAAACGAACGCGTGTACAGCCTAAGACCAGAACACCGTGTAATAAAATAGTTAAAAACTTAGTCCTTTTCGTCGAACCGAAATACTCTCCCCATCTTCTTCCAAGTCTATTTTCTTTTTATTTTTATGTTTCTTTTCTAAAAATCGATCGTTCTGAATGCGTAGCGAAGATCGAGGCGCGATTGGACTTTCTTTCCCATCGCAATGTTACGTTAAAATGATCGCGTTGCATTCAGGCTGCGGATTTTATGGGAAACGTGTGCAAAAAACGAAGGAGGCACTCAATTCGCGAACGAATTCAAAGCAAAGTGTAATTTGTAATTAGAATGCGGATTTGTATGCATCCACGTAAAATTTGAAGGTGCAATAAGTTGCGGAATAGGCAAAATATACTAAAATACGTAACACATCGGAAGTGCAATTTATTTTATGATTTTTAGATGATAAAATAAATTTTTATTAACATTCCATTTCTTTAATCCTTTACAGACGAGTCACTCAAGTTTGTTTTTGTCTGTTTTTTTAGACGCACGTCGCGTGTTAGAGCGAGAGAATTAAATTAGTATCGTTAATAAACACTTTCATTAATAGCTGAACAAAAATATCTTAACTATTGTTACGTCCCGTCTGTAAAGAATTAAATTTTCTACTTGCGCTCGTGACACATTTTTGATTTGCACAAAAATCCGCTATCGAATTATACTGTACGAATTTTAAAAAAATATTCTCAGTTAATAAAATCTGTGTGGGGGGGGGTTTAAAAATCGATTAGAATTGGAATTATTGTCCGGAAACACTTGGGATCGATCAATCGCGCACCGATCTATCCACTACGAATCGTTCTTATTGCTCGTGTGGTGTTCCACCATAGGCAAAACGCTCGATTCTATCAACGATATAAAGCGAGTTTGATTGTAGTCGAAGCATATCGGTAATTGTTTATAGCCAACCCTCTACGGAGCAGTCTGACGTCTAATTATATCGAATCGAATTATTAAAGTCTTCGACGCCGGGAATTGGGAGGCGAAACATTTACGTAGTAATAAAATATAATCAAGTTCCCTCTGATAAAATAAATAAAATAATCTCTCTGAAACGTCTCAGTACATTGATTTAAAATTTCTAATTTAAGATTACCTCGGAACACATATTTTCGTCACTTTTACGATTAGCAGCAAACTTCGCGACGATTTTCAACGCAAGCTTTCGATACGAAATAAATAATCGAACGCGGTGAAAACAGAATTCGCAATATCGCGACGCGAAGAAATATAATTTGCAGACGACCGAAACAAAAATTAGAGACTAGTTATTCTAGAATTAATAAATTACTCGGTTAATCGGGCGAATAGTTTACCAATTGCTGTGCTTAAACTTACGATTAATACGTGATACCGAGAGCCCGGCGTCAAAGGGTTAAAACGCAACGACGAACCGATTGGGGAGAATACGAAAGCTCTGAGAATTATTCGCCAGGCTGCTCTAAATTCGAGCTGTTCAAGAAAATGCATAAAAATACCGCGGTTTGATTTGGCTCGAGGCATAAAAGCGTCACCAAAAAAACGCTGCTACGAATTCGTCGAAAGATCCGCCAACCTTTTTAGCGTTACGTATCGGGGGCGAAGATTTCGACGGTATCTTCGGTTTTTTGCGCGCCCGAGCGCATCGCTCGCCTTCTTTCCTCGATCAGTTGCCTTCGAGCCTGTTCCCTGGCCTCTCTTGCCTTCTTGTTCGCCTCGCTGTTCGCCGTGGATTTCGCTTTATGGATCGGCGCAACACGACGCTTCGTCGTGCTACCGTTTTGCGGAGTCGAGGCGACTGACTTTTTCTCGGGCACCGTCTGCAAAATAATTCAAAACGCCCTCCGACGATTAGCCGCTGCGAACAGCACATCGACTCGTGTTAATGGTTCAGAAGCGTTAAGCGACAGGAAAGTTTCTCGTGCAAGGATGATGATCCTGTCTTCGACTTCTCAGGCGTGATTCTTCTAATATTGCAAATTTTCCTCGCTTCGGTTTTCTTGAAAATTCTTCGCCAAAAATCAACCCCTTCGTGACCGAATTGATTCCCTAGTGATTTACTTTACAGATCGACGAATTTCTTTTGCGAAGAGGTAATTTATCAACGACGAGAATAATACTAGCATTTTCAGGCTTTGCGAGCCAAAAATTAAGATTGATACTTGGTTGATAATGGAACGAATGCACGTGTTCTTTTACTGCAAAAGTTACGATTCATATAAAATCGAATGGTTAGATCGTAGTTTGCCGATCACTGATCTAATGGGTCCATCTAATATCTCTTAGATCTATCCGAGATCTATTGGGTCTGCGATAAATCTTGGAGCATTGAAGTGGAACATACGTGCATCGTTAGTCACGAAAGGGTTAAAGCAATGCTTCCCAAACTATCGTCAATGCAACGATTGCACTGATGAGTCGCGTTAAATATTAAAACACCAGAGCAATTAACGCGTTCATTAGAAGACTCGTAGCTATTGAAAGTTGTTAGAAATAAACCATTTTCCTTTTAAAATATGTAGCGAAATATTAGCGTTTTCGAAAATAGATCGCGGGCCCGAAAAGTTTGGGAACCATTCGATTAAAGGTAAGATGGAGGCAAAGGGAAATTTAGGGGACTTTTATTTCACAAAGGGAGTACATTTGATCACCAACGGTGATTAATAGACTGCGGATGCTCATGCAAACTCGTGCAAATATTTTCATAGACACACCTTAGGAAACGGAATGTAAGTAGGGGGTGATTTCACTCTTTCGTGCAACTTTCTTTATCTCAAGTACTTCGTGTACTGCTGCGCGTTATGTGTATTTTGCATATCTTTGCAAATTTAACCCATTCGCAATAGACAATGTACCGACACATCAAAGCTATGCTGATCTTTCGCACGCGATTCCGTAGTATCCTTAAGACAATCTAGCAGACTTCTTTTGTGTTCGCTGGTTACAATGGGAACATTGATCGCAATAGAGTAATACAATTCTGATCCTAATGTGAGCAAAGCATTATTACTCATCGAGTACTTTCACAAACATATCGTTGTACGTCAAATTAAATTACACTGTCTCGCATTTTCTTACGCGCTGTTGTTTGCAACCTATTTCGAATCTAACCCAAACCTAATCCTTCTCAAAATACGTCATTGTATGTTAAATTAAATGAAATTACATTCTTTTGCATTTTCTTACGCTCTGGTGTTTGCAACCTTTTTCGAACCTAATTAGAACCTAATCCAAACCTAATCCGTATCAAAACATGTCATTGTATGTTAAATTAAATTGCATTTTTTTGCATTTTCTTACGCTCTGGTGTTTGCAACCTTTTTCGAATCTAACCCATATTAAAACATATCATCGTATGTCAAATTAAATTAACCCTGGTGTTTGCAACTTAATTCGAACCTAATCCAAATCTAATTCGAACCTAATCCGCGATCGTTGCTATTGCGAGTGGATTAAATTTCCCATAAATGCATAAACATCCGCAGGGATCGATCTAATACAAGTTATACAAAATCGTGGGATCCAAGGAGTACTTGTCGTACGAGCCGATTTTGAAGAATATGAAAACGAGACTCAGAATACCGTACAAGTACAAATACAACGATAATCGACAAAGGGTGCGATTCGATTTCAAAAACGTGCACAGATGCCTGACTTTCACGTGAAAGCTCTTATTATCCGGTGGATTCGATTCGATGTCAATATCGTCGGGAAACAGATGCATAAATTTTAGATCTTCCAAATATCGATCCACGTTGAATCCTCTTCTCAATGGCAGATAATCGTCGAAATTATTAGACTTGATACTTTTGCCGCTTGTGCGATCATGCAATGGTCGAACAACGAAATCCGACCGAACGTGTTGCGAAATGTCTACTATCACGTTTGCATTCACGTTAGAAGCGTCTATATTTTCCGTGACCAGACTGTAGCTTAACTTTTTGATATTGATGCGATTTTTTAATTTTGAGCTGCTGTGTTTCGCGACTACGGACACAATTTCGGAACTTAGTGAACGCATCAAATTGGAAAGAAGGCTCTGAATTTCGTCGTCCTTCTCCGACCACTTCGGTATACCGTTTGAAATATTATTCACGACGACGGTGGATCCAACTTTGGTATCTACTAATTTTGGTGCCAAATTAGAGGGCGAAATTAAACACTGTATGGAAAAATCGCGATTCTCTCGAACAGGAAATATAATATCATCTTCCGTCTCTGTACCGACTTGTAAAGTTGCGGAATTAAATTCAGGAATGTCTATTTGTTTGCCAAAATTATTTTCCGAGTAGCTGCTTAAATGGTTAAATACGGTTGCGCGTGGAATGAGTTTCTTTAGCAGCTCGTCGTCTGGAGTCTTGCGAGTTTCTTTCCTCTTCTTGTCGTAAATCTTCATTCTCTCCAATTTCTCCGATCGGCTCAAGGCTGCGGATAAATTCACCTGATTCTCGCTATTGTACACTTGCCTCAATTGCCGCATAGTCTCCGGAGACAATGGAATGAAAGGCTTGGAATCGCTGAGCCTCCAAAAAATGCTATCCGATATTTCGGATGAAACATCTGCTTCTCGCTTCTCTTTCTTCGCCGATTCTCTCGCAGCAGCTTCTTTCACCTGCCTCTTTGCATTCCACGGTCCACCAAAAGTGTAATATTCATCCGGAGTATTACTTTTCCCCTGCGATTTGTGCTTCTCCTCCAAAGAATCCAGATTCGACCAAACCTCGCTGGTGATGGAGAAATTCCTCTGCTTATCGCAATTACTGTTCCCCCTTTTCCCTACTTTCATTTTCGATGCTCGAGGAATATCGTCGCAATTACTGTTTCCCCATTTCCCATTTTTAACTTTGGACGGCTGAGAAATATCGTCGCAATTACTGTTACCCCTTTTCACACTTTTAATTTTGGACAATCGATGAATATCACAATTACCATTATTCCCCCTTTTCACGTTTTTAATTTCGGATGCTTGAAGAATATCGCAATTACTATTATTCACTCCGTTTGCATTTTGAATTTTGGATCTCGGAGGAATATCGCAATTACTATCCACCCTTTTCGCGTTTTTAATTTTGGAAGCATGAGTAACATTGCAATTACCATTCCCTCCTCGTTTCACGCTTTTAACTTTGGATGCTTGAGGAATACTATAATTACCATTATTCCCCCTCTTCGTATTTTTAATTTTTGATGCTTGGGGAAGCTTCTTTTCCCACTTGGCGCGAGAGAAATTTTTTGCGCACGATTTGACGATTTTATTGGAGCTGCAATCGTCGAAGGAAATCTTTTTTCCTATAGGGCACACGTGTTCGACTTCGTCCCAAAACGTGACGCTGTGCGCGGACTTTTTAAAGTTTTCTCTAGGAGACGGGGACGCGGATTCGTAAGGAAACTTGTCACTTTTCGATGGAACGGAAACTTTCTCTTCATCCCTTTTCCGCGTAACGACTGGTTTTAAATTGCGGCACTTATGGTGCTCCGCAACACCTGATTTAATCGAATCGCTTTTTCGTGGCTTGTCTTCCGGAGTTCGCGATCTTGTTCGACGGTAATTTTTTGCTCGAACCTGGCGGTTAAGATTCCTTCCTACGGGGCTACACGACTTAGCTTTCGAACGAGCGGATTCCTTTCTTTTATCCGCCAACTTTGCGCTTAAATTTTTCTTCCCCAACAGAGGAGAACCCTTCGAATTAACCGCGGTACTTTCCTCCATCTGCGCGAATTTTTGGCTACGTCTAATTAACGATTCGTAATTGCAATCGTTCAGAGGTTCGTCGAAAAAATTCTCCTCCATTTGCATCCCGAATTGATCGTCCTCCTTTTTGTACAACACTTCGAACTTGGAGGAGAAATCGTTCTCGAAAAAATCGCCGCGGGGATAAAAGTTGCTAGAGTTATCGATGTAAAAGGGATTCACGTCGGTCTGCAACATGTTCACGTAATTCACCACGTACGAAGTGCACGGATTAGCGGGCAAATTGTTAATTTCCATCGAGGGTGTTCGCGAGACGCGCTCGCAAATAAACGGATCGCTTTCGTCGTAATCCACTCTGCTATAAATATTCGTGTCGTGATAATTCGCGTAGCAGGTTTCGTTTTGGTGCAAATTTAGGGAGTGGGTTAAAACTTCGAACGCATCGTCGCATAATTGCGTTTCGAGCGCGAATCGTTCGGACATTTGGGCGCGGTGGGGATTTCTTTTCGCGTAATTCGAATCCTCCGGCTCGCTAAAGGTCGCATCGTCGAATCGTACTCGTTTATCGTACACGGAATGCAAGGAGGATCTACAGGAAGGCAGTTTAGTTGGCTTTGCGTGCACGGAATTGCCGTGGGGATGAGAATTTCTCCGGGGAGGCTGCGAGCAATGGGATATCTGAGGGTGAATCGAATCTGAACATACCTCTTGCCACTGGGACTTTCGTAGCTTTTCGATCTGATCGAACAGCTCGTTTACTTGAACCACCTGCAGCATCACCATGTCCCAGAAGCCCGCCAGGTCCTCGTCCGTCGTCGGGAACTCCTCGCCAGGCACCTGGTTCTGCAACAACAAGAAACAGAAACCCCCCCCAAAACCGTAACAAGTGTTCTTCCAAAATAATCCTCCGAGCGTCGAGCAAATTTAGATATGCGCATTTCCAATTTCCAGATTTACTTTCGCGTGTAATCGATATCGTTTGCAAATCAAATTCGTCTGCTTGCAAATGAATCTATTCTACAAAACCTTTATCCTCGAGTCTAAACGATAAGAGTAAAAGCAAGTATAGATGCGCTATTTAGAAATTCAAATCCTGATCGCAATACGAAGATGCGCGTAAAAATATTTGTTTAATAGCAACCACGGGTATACTAATTTATCCACGTGGAATTCGTAATTACGAATACGGGAATATATATCGAGCGAAAGGATGAAAAAAAAGTGGAAGGGGATGATACGAAATCTTACAATATTTTTCTGGCACAGGCCCTCAAACTGTTGCATCTTCTGCGAAGCCAATAGCCTAGCTTTGCCCGCAGCTGAGCGCAGTTTTCCGGCTGCCTCCTCCGGAAGTGCAACAGTATCGCCGCTGGCCAATTCCGCTTCCGCCGACGCGGCCAACGAGAGAAGCCTGTTCGTCTCCTGTTTCAGCAACTGTAACAATCGATCGAGGAATGTGAGTAAACGGTGTTTCTTTTATCCCGCGTCGGCCCATTCCTGTCCGGTGTACCTTCATGAAGTAATGTCCATTTTTCTCCTCGACCGTTTTCTCCGCCTCCTGAACCTGTTTCGCTACGTTCGTCGAGCTGGCGCTCGGTTCCAAGACAGGTAAGACTACTTTTGGCGCAGCCGGCTGCTGATCCGGGATGCTGGTCACGCTAGAATTCAGCTTCTGCGCGCTGCTATCCGCTAGATTTCCGTCTAAATTCGAGCCGGCTGGTATTTTTGGTTTCTGTTCAACCTTCCGTGACACCGGTGTTACCCTGGCGATTAGAAAAAACAACGCCTAATCGTACCCGGATCTTCGCTGCAACGACTGGAGCTGTCGCGTTCAAGCGGGTCTCCGAGACATTCGAATAACTCCGATACTCATCAGACACTTGGGTAATAAAAAATTGGGGAGTTCTTTCTTTTTTGGAAATAGGGTCTATGATACAAAATAGTGAATCGAGCAAATTGCGTTGGAAATTCTCGTGTTATGAGACCTCAGATGTGCACGACTCAACGGTAAGTCCTAATCTCAATTGTTATAGCGGTGAAACGAAATTTTGGAGAAACACGTCGACACGTGGTGATTAATAAAAGACAATTTATCAAAGAAAGCCCATAGATCAATATGCTCTTTTTCCCTAAACACAGATACTCGGGTATTTCAAAAGATCGACGAATCACACGAATTTTTACCCAAGAACCGATCCTCATTTTCTTATCATTGGTGATGGTAGTCGCGAATGATCGAAATTCTTAATTCTTGCGCTAAAATTCGCAGCTATCTCATCGATCTCACGAGACAGCAAGGTATTCGAGCAATTTTTCTTTATCCAAGTATCTCATCCGAGTATCCAAGTACTCGGTTATCTTATCCTGGATCCACACCAACGATAAGCAGAACGGATCGCAAGCTGTTCGCGAAACTATGCAAACTACCGACGAATTTTGTTAGCAAGCACTGTACAGCTACCTTTGCAGAGGCTTTAGAATTTGTTCCGAGCCGTCCGTGGGTCTTCTGGGGCTAACCACGGGAAGCTGAGCCCTGAATTCTGGTCTCAGGTGTCTCAACACTGGCAGATTCTTCAACGACTCCTCGGTATTCGCGTTCTCCGTCGACACGTCGTTGTTGTTGCTCGACTTATTGAAGCTGCTCTCGCTGGTGTTCAGTCTGCTGGTGCTGCGTTTGAAGAAAAATCCCTGGGCGAGTGCTCCAGGACCGTAGAGCCGTTCCACTCGTTGCTGAATGAAAGATTTCTCACTGGTCGCGGAGATGTTCAACGTCTGACTCTCCGCTTCCTCCTTAGACCCGTTCAATATACTCGTATCGCTAAACGAGGTGTTTGAAACTGCGAACATTCCATAGCAAACACACGTTTTACCCTGTTCGATCCCTTGAAACGCTGCTGGAGAGACCTCGACGCGTTTCCTCGATTCACTTACGATTAGCGGTAGCCGGCTTTGGAGAAGATATCGAGAAATGTTTGTTCTGTTGGCCGCAGGACATCATTTGCGAGATCCCTGGGCTGCGTTTCGCGGGGGTTAAAGGTCGAATCGGGCTAAGATCCGGGAAGCCTGTGTGCAACACTCCTTTGTCCACCTCGGAGTAACCCTGACAAATGCCTATCGAACTTCTCGACTCTCTGTAAGCCTCCACTTTGCACTCCTCCTTCAGACCGTTCGAGAAACCGTTTTGCCTATCCATCGCGAGGGGAGAAATCGACTGGCTCTTGGATGGATACGGGTGCGCTGGCACGTTCAGATTTTCGTTTGATCTGCAACATTTTCAACGCCGACCACGTTCGCCGTCGATTCTCGAGACAGCAGTTCGACGAAGGTTTTAACTCGTTCGCTACCAAAGCGTCGCGAATGAATGCGTGCCGCATCCATTTCATTGCGACACAATGGAAAAGTAGATTTTCTACGCGATTCATATGCGCGACGCGTTGGAAAAGTCATCTATTATATTCTATTGTGTTCACGTTTATTACATTTAAACACCCTGACTGCCAATTGCCAGGCTTCTTGTAGCATACACATATATGCAATGTAGAGGAACATGTCGGGAGTCTGTACAGGAATCGTATAATAATGTACTGTAATCAGAACCATCAAGCTGTTAAATAGTGGTAAAAATCTACACTACGGAACATCGTATAAAATAATTCGTTCTAAATCACGTTCACCGTGGTGCTTGTTCGTTGCAGCATAAATTGAAATATGCGTGCGTATTTTTTTTATCTTTTTACTACGTTCCAGATCCACGATTTACAGTGATATTATTACGGTATAGGAAGATAGGATGGGTAAGATACATTTAATAGAGCTAATTGTATTTCTTTAAACGGTAACATATTCGTTCATCGCAGCGTTCTGATTTAATGAAAAAAACTGTTCGCCCCAGCATTCGTTCAATGTAAGACTGTTCGTTACAAGTAGATCGTAGATTCTTATGCATCTATTGGAAGTTTAAGCGTGGAAAAATGCACAAAATCTACGAAACATTCAAATCACTGTATTTTGAGGATGGAACAAGTCTCGACTTAACTTTCATTCCTTGAACATTGTCGATAAAGATCCGTAGTTTAGTTATAAAACGCTTCGACGTTGAATAGATAAAAATCTGCAGCATCTCGTAGAGAAATTTGAGAAACAAGATCTGTGGTAGGATTTTTCGTTTCGCCTTGGCAGCGAACGTGTCACGAAACCTTAGTTTTACCTAAAACCTGCTGGGCTGGTGTCTCTGGTGATCAGCCTGGTACCAGGGCTGCTATCCCTCGATCGAAATCCGTCCCTGAGTTTGCTGTCGTATCGATTGATCCCCGAGTAGCCGCTGATGCTACAGGCCAGGCCCAAGTAACTCGGTTTCTTCACTGTCAGCTGCTCTGGCTCCGGGCTGCCTCGATGACCATTGCTGACGTTTAACTTCGCATCCGGCGTCAGATGGGACTTTTGCAGCGTCTGACTGCTGCCGTTTGCCAGATTCTCCGGCGGAGGCACCGAGTCACCGTTGCAGGATAGATTCAAGCTGTGCAACGTCTTCTTCGATAAAGTATCTACGGTGTTCTCTGTAACGTAGAAGCCCGCGTTGCATCCATAAACTCGCCCCAACGATGCCCTTGCCTATTATCCTTTCCTCTATATAAATATTTCCCTCGTACACTTGCCGACCCTGTTTCCTTCGCACCCTACACGCGCTCTCGCCGTAAAACGGTAACTCCGACACGCTAGCACGCAATGCTACCTTGCAATCTTCGCGTCTACACTTGACGCGAATTCTTCAATGACCCGAATGCACCATCCAAAGTGATACACTTTACTAGCACGAGTCCCATGGGAAGCGAAAGAGAATCGATCGAAGAAAAGCGTACTCCTTGGGGGAAAATCGAAGCGGACGTTAAACGTTGACGCGGATTCATCGATGAGACGATCGCACCATCCAAACGATACACTTTATTAACACGAGTCCCACGAGAGGTGGAAGAAAATCGCCGGAGGAAAGCAGCGCGTATTCCCAGGGGGAAATCGAAGCGTATACTAAGAAGTTGGCGCGGGAAGGCTGAAACGTGCCGGTCCGAAACGCGACACAGGAATAACCCTGGAATGGCAAGAGGCTGGCCGAGTCACGATGCAAAAGAGACCAAGAGTCCGCCTCTCTGCATCTCCTCTCTGCTCCTCTTGGCACCGGCGATAGAAAGAAGCTGTGCTTGTGCACTTGCCGTTGCACTCGCCTACGATCTAAATTCGATCGACACCCGTGGGGTCGAGCAAAAAGGAACGATCCACAGGAAGGTGGAGGGAAAACCGGCAACCTTGAACACGTTCTAAGATCGTCTCTCTCTCTCTCTCGGCTAAAATTCGTCGCCGAGAATTGGTGAACGCGTTCGTCGTTCCACCGTGGCCTTCCACGCGTCAAGTGCAAGGTCACTCGAAGACGACCCCCATGGAATTCCATCGCTTTTAGTCCCCCGATCCCTCGCGCAGCTGACTCTCGGCGAGCGAGCTCGCCGCTAATTCGTTTAACACTTCGTTGGCCGCGAACGCGATACGCGAAGACCTTTAGAAGCGACCAGTCACATCAACTATTACCGATATAAGCCGCGATTACAGCGGAATCTCGCACGCAGCCGACAAAGTGCTAAGACGCCACTTCGCTAATCGATGCAACCCTACCGCGCTTACCGGTGCCGCTCGAAATTAGCCCGACGATGCAGATTCTTTTTATTACGCCAGGTATCGCGAAAGATAAGACACTTTGCCTATGCTACTGTCTATCGCGAGTTAGTTTCCATTAGAATAGGAAACATAGGCTTCTCCTTAGGAGCCAATTCCGTAATTTTGATCTTACGGTAAAGATAAAAAGGTCACTTGACACGTTGAATTAAATTGGGTTTAATAAAATCGCTAGTTACGTTAGAGCGACGATTCCCAAGCTGCGGATAGCAACACACTGCAGAGTCGCGAGATGATTTTAGGCGAGTCGCCGCGTCGAATATTAAAACGTGGGGGCAATTAGCATGCTCGTTAGAAGACTTTTACATAGTGAAATGGAATGCAATATGCATTACGACGTAGACGAGTGGGTCGCGAGAAATGACCGCCTTTAAAAGTGGATCGCGGAATCGTAAATTTGGACGAGTTACCGAACTAAAGCACGAAATCGAACGAGCAACCGTGTTTCCACGATACGCAACGACGTTTAATAACCGCGTCCTACCGTGTCAAGTGAAATCACCGCGGAGCATGGTGGACCAAGCATAAACGCGCGAAATTAATTATCCCGCGATTCAACGTGTTACCTTTAACTAACTGTGACTCCGCAGCTAATTGCACTTAAGCGTATTTTAAACCTAAAACTATCAAAGCAATATTCATCAACGTCCGAAGTCGTTCGAGTAATTGCAAGCGGCAAACGTTAATTGCTCAGTTAATTAACTTCCTCGTTAATCCCTCTGCTACGTACTACTCTTCTACGGTCACGGAAACGTATCGCGTGGCAAAAGCTACGCGAACGCGAGATTCCGTTGCCGTTGCAAAAGATAGCCAACCTGATCGGTCGGACGCGGATTGGTCGACGTCCAGGCTGCAGCTGCCGATGCTCTCCTGGCTAGTCATGTTAGAACGATGACCGGCGGCGATGATCTCGACGTTGATTTTCGGGTCCGGGTCTAGGCGGCGATAATTAAGCGGCTGCACCGCAAGGGACAGCGGCCTTGTTCGACGATTCGACCTGGTGCCAGCGGCGCCTGGGACCGACGGCGTCAGCGTCGCCGCGCAGCAGTCGCCGACGTCCTCCAGGCCCGCTACCTCGCCGCCGCCGCGTGTTTGACCGCTAGCTCGTCGACGATCCTCGTCCCCGCGATCCTCGTGTACACTGTTGAGTTTGTTTTCTTTTTTGTGTACCGCCACATTTCTCCCTTTCTTTTACTCCTCTTATTTATCAGCGAGTTCTACGAGCCCCTTCGAGGAAACACGTCGAGCTGTTTCTCGAGACGTTTCCTTGCTGCTACGAAGATGATGCGGCTCTATGCGGATTTGCGTGCATTTAGGGGGAATTTAATCGGGGCAAAAGTACAAGGCGCATATATAATACGCGTAAATATATCGAGTTGTATGGAAAATTCGTGCAACGTTCTACGGCCAATTTTTCGTACCTCATTCGCGGAAGTATTCGTTATTTGTTTCCGTAACACACGACGCAGATGAACAGTTTTTCGCTACACGATCGTACGTCTCCGTTCGTTGGTTTCAATTGGAAAACTAAGGAAAGACGTACAACTATGCGGCGAAAAGATTCTCACAAGTATCGTGCTTAATCTTTAGCCATCTTTTGCCTGGATTCATAATTTTGTCCGCGTACTATTTCTCAGTTTTCTAGAGGAAAAGCTGCTCCAAGTGGTTCATGGCAAAGGTAGGAACTTTCCCGTTCGACCCAATACAAAATATGGAAAGCGAGGCGCGTGTTGTTACAAAATAATCCTCTAATTAGATTTCACTTCTCCAATCGTGTCCAATTCTTCCCCGATCCTTAGAGACACGAATCCGTGTAAATATTCCACAGCCCTATCCATCATCTTCGAAGCAGTCGCGATGCCCCCGATGCTCTCGAGCTGTTCCCCTGCACTTCGCGGCGAACATCGAACGCGATAGGGATATCGATTTCAAAGGAGATCGCGATCCATCAAACGGACGAGCTAATTTTTCGTATCTCGGAGCAGGAAAATGACGAACGGCATGTAAACGTTCGATGGGATATCGCTTGGCAGCGAGAAAGCGGAACGAATTAGCATCGGTGCTCGAGAGTCGTTCCGGCGATTATATTCCACATTTAACGACGGAAACCGCACCGACAGGTGGATTAATTTCTTTTTTCTTTTTTGTTTAATGGGTCGAGGCTCGAGGGCATCGCGGGTAATTAATTGGAAGCTGGTGGTGCTATCTCGTAAATGCACTAATCTCCACGCTAACTTTCCCTCGGCTGTTTTAATTGGTCGTGAAACAATCTTTTAGACGGTGATTTGCCTCCCCCCCCCCCCCTTCTACACGTTCGAATAAAATTCACGTTGATATCGTTGCATGAAAAATGCTCGCAATAGGTTTCGCCGCGGTACGTTCACCGGTGAAAACAAGGCGGAAAATCGCACGGAACAATTAGAGATTACTTAACAAAGCTGCATGCCTCCGTGAATCCTGGTAATTTCGCGCGCAATCGTGCCACTGGCTTTACGTAAACAGTTTTTATCGTTGAACCGCGGAACAAAAGCGGCGTGTGCCCGTGGCCCGGCACGAGTTTAAAAAGCAAATATAACTCGGGCGTAAATTCATCCTCGTGCGGTTCTAATTTTACCGGGATTCGACCACCGGTGGCAGAACGCAGACGAGACGGACGTAATAAATCGACGCATCTGTTAGTACACAGCACCAGCTTCCACGTTTTCTTCTCTTAACATGAGGTCTCTAACATTTTTACGGCTCGCTTCGACGCGTCTGCGAATCCCGATGCAAACGAATCGCTTCGAAAGCTACAAAACCAACCCCCTTTCGCGGCTATCGCGGATCGCTTAAGAATTAATCGCCACAATTTGGCACTCGTTGCACAGACGCCAGTCGCGAAAGTCTACGTGCGCAATTTTAAATGTCAAATATTAGGCGCATGCAAAGGTTTCAATCTTGATTTGACGACTTAATTGCATCTAATCCAGTTTCATCCTTTGAAATTGGAAGGTAGGTGACGCAGTGTTATTTAAAATGGAAGAAAGTACTTAGAACGTTAATTTGTAAAGCTTAAAAATGATACGTAAGTAAAAGAAAATTAAAAAATGGACGTTGAAACGTTTGCGTACACCTAATAGGCATATTTTAGGACGATGAAAGAGATGCGAAAATTTATGATATATAAGATCACAAATGAGGCTTTAACTTTTGTTGGACTACGTTTAATAAAACGAGCATCGTCGATCGTATGAATTAAATTGCTCTTAAAAGCATTAAATATGTTACTCTGTTTCTGCTAAACGAATTACAGCACGTTCAAAATGCATTAGAAAGTTGAACAATCTATAGATAAATACACAGCAAGTGCAATTAATTTGGTTAACAGCACGTTTGTATGCTTTAACTTGTACTCGCAATTTTTTTTCAATTTTCTTTTCAACAACTTTCTATTAGCATCTGATTTGAAATACGCTTCGAAAGACAGTTGATTGATGGAAGCTAATTTAAGCAACTTATTTCCTCCTGAAGTATGTTGAAATTAGCATTGGTACCTTGCTGAATTTTGCTTCTTTTATACCGTGAAACATGATACATATTTCAACTGTTAATTTAAAAATGATACACCTACGTAGACTTTACAAACAACTCGAAAAGCATAATCACATTTCAAAGTATATCCAACTTTAAACGACAAACCCTCGTTAATATTCATAAAACGATCGAAGCTCTCGTATGTTTCTGAACGATTAAAATTTAAAGGTACACGTAGACTTTAGCAGCAGACCGTAAATCCAGTAATCGGTAAATTTGATAAAAGAAAAACGATTCGGCCACGAAAGGGCTGAAGTTAAATAGCTGGGCAAAAAAGAGCGCGCCAAGATGTAGGATAAAAAGAAACGGTGAAAGAGGAGCTGCTCTACAAGCTATAACGTTGCATCGTTATTTGCGATCGTTTTCTAATTGCCTGCTTAATTATTTCGGTCGAATTAACGCGGCACTAATTGCCCGCTAATCGTGGGAGATGCTCGCAGGCAGGCAGCGACTTTGCACGAATCGCAATGGGAGCTGTGCAGAATCGCAAGGCGGTGCAAGCCGGTGTGCATCGGTCGGGTACAATTGACTCTCGAGAATCGCATGCATTTAAAAAGGTGAGAGATGCTCCGTGCGCAACGAGGGATCGATATCGATCGCTTCCACGTTGTTATTAATCGGGCAGTCTCCATACGTCACGCCAATTAATTCAATCCTTTTCCACGGGAATATTTTTACATTCTTTCGTTCAACGTGTACAGCAGCACAAAGGACTTTCATTCTTGTTAAATGATGAGACTGTGTTAGTATCGCACGTACACAACCGCGATCACACTTTCCAAACGCGACAGGTTAACGCACACCAAAGATCCAATGAAACATCGGCTGATTTCGCGCAATTTCTTTGCAAGCATCGAGTTGCTATTTTATTTTTCCAGTTGCCACAGTGCACATCTAGTTTTGCAAAGGAGTTGCGGATTAAGAGGGCGTGCAGCGAAGCGAAGGTATGCCAAGATAGTGCAAGGTGATCGAATCATGCTTGATCGTGAATGCGTTGATGATGAATGTAGACGTAAACCGCGTAGGAATGAACGATGAGAGGGTGGGAGAAGAGACTTTAGATGATGTCGAAGCGCGTCGCAAGAATCCTCGTGGATGGAAGAGACTGCAGACAACGCGTCTAGTCCAACTTTATCGGCAATCTATTTCTCAATAAAGCAATTACACGTCGTTAACCAGATTAACGAGTACGGGTTCCGAAGAAGCACTGAAAAACGGCTGGGGAAAGAGGAGATATCGCGAGCCGGGTTTAACAGAGCCATCAGTGGAAACAGTGAAACTGTTGTTGGATAAATAAAACGGCTCGTTGAATCCGCGAGAGAGAACTCTCTCGCTAAACAAACGCGTGGAAAAAAGTTCCACGGCAAATTAAACCCGCACGTAGCCACGAACTTAAGTCGAATTTGTTTAACTGGGCTGCTTCGAATAATTAGGGGATGGCGCGTTGAGCTCGTTTTGCCGAACAGCAATATATCAGATTGCATTAGGCGTACAAATTACTGCGAAGCTTTTCTCGTTGAAATCTTCGAAACTTTGTTGATCTAAACATAACTTTTTGAGCGCGGAGCTGTTCCGACTTAAAAGTAGCACTTTTGTATAAAGTGTTGATTAAAATTACCGTGACGCTTATTTATTTAAGCAGCAGCATTAAGTAGGATAATTATACTTCTCCCAAACGTGTGCTTATTTTACTCATTGATCAGTTTTATTCGTGTTGCGTTGATAATATAGAATCACTCGCCAACGCATGTATACTTAAAGGGTTAAAGAAGAAGTTCGTTCCTTGATGAATGAAAAATAGCCACCCAAAGTATTGGAGACTACTATGAACATTAAAAGTCTGATTGACGTTTTATACACGCACGTGGAATTTTATAGCAAAGACACCGAATTAATTTGAACGCCTAATAAAATATGTTCGTCCCGTTTAGATGAGGAAAAAATGCACCTACTGCTGACTACAAATAACATTTTAATCTATCGAGCTCCTCGTATCTCTTCGCTCTGCTTTGCGCAGCACCTACTGTCCCCTAATTGTCCCGAGCACCGAGCGTACTCGAAGAGAAAATGAAACCGGTACACTAGGAACTTGTGTACGTACCGAAGAGGATCCACGAGATACGATCGGTGAAACTAGTCGCGTGAAATCGATAGTGGGACACGCATAAGCGACACGCTTGACAATCGCAACGTCACTCGTGTCGCGAAAGAAATTGTCCTACCTCCTACGCCAGTGTTTCCAAAGCAGGAACTTGGAGACGTTCTTTTTGGCCACAGGGTTCACCGTGTAGGTACCACTTTCGATTTTCAAAGGCATCTCTTCGGCACACTTTCGACCTCGCGCTCATGAAACCACGCTCGCAGCCGTCTGCGACTCGGAATATATTATACCGAGGGTGATATCGGAGCCGGATTACTCGCGTTTCTATCGATTCGAGCTGCTCTTAGACCCCGATTCCCGTGAAATCGCCCATTTATCCGCCTTCAACCGTAGAACCAGCACCGACCGCGGTACGACGTGAAAAATTGCAAGGCGTTAAAGTTATCTCGGGACCACTTCTCGGAGCTTGTGCATTTCTGTCGGTACTATTGCACTTCGATTAAAGGGGACGGCACCACTGGGAGGACTACGGAGTAGCGTGGCATCGGGAATCGCTTCGAGGAACGCGTTGGCGACTTTTCCAATGAATCACGGACGCGGCGATCGGCTGACGCGCAAAGTCTTTCTTTCTTCTTCGCGCGACCTTTGTCACCGGCAAGAACTCGCGAAGGCACGTTGCTAGGATGACTAGTTACCGAAGACTGGCATTCCCATCTCATCTCTCTCTTCTACGACTCCAACTCACTCTCTCCCTCTCTTTCCTCCCTCTTTATCTTTCCTCGTGTGCCCTCGCCGCGGGAGGATATTTCTGGAGCACTCAAAAAACCACGAAAGCACACGAGCCTCGCTTCCTCCGCACCCCTTGCTCTCCCCTTTTTCCTGTCCCTCCCTAACTTAACGCGGCACCAACATATTCCTTTCAGCTTAGCGATTTCTGCGTTTCATCACGCTTTTCCGCGCCGGCAACTCAATCCTTTCAGGGGTGTTCCACACGGGAGCTCGCAAATCCAAATCTTTTCGAAGCAATCGAAAAGATCGGTCGAAGTAACGTGAACTTAGAATCGCTGCGATCATTGACAAGTTGATTATATTAGACTGATGGAGAAATTATCCCGTTCTTTTATAAGAATCGGAACAGTTTATCGCTAAACGAATGGAACTATAAGATGATTAAAATTTATCGAGAAAAATGCTGAATATCTTCGCGAATAAAGTTGCGTCTACATACATAGGATCAGTTTTCAATTCGACTGAAGATTCGTTTAACCCGATGCTAATATTAAGAAACGCGTATACTTATATGTCACTTGGAATGCATGTCTCAAAGCATGTCCTAATTATAATTTCCCAAAAATGCTCACACCTGAAAGGGTTGAAGAATTGTACGCCATGTTTTGTATACCACTGCATCCCCGAATTAAAGCCACGAAAGACCGATATGCCTACCACAGTCCATGTTTCAAAACTACCGTAGAATTGGCGCAGCTTTTGTGCGGAAACGAAAGTAAAATGCGGACAATGGAGTGTCGAACGTTGGAAAGTTTACAAAGAAGTGGACGCGTGGCACGAATCTGTGGCATTAGCGGCGGAAGCAGGGTAGAAAAATACGAGGTTAGCAGCTCGAACACGTGTCTGGCACGCGTACCGTTTCCACAGAAATTCACGCGTCGGAGGAGAGGCTGCTGCTACTGTGGCTGCATTCGATTTCACGTTCGTAAGAGCGGCAAAGTATCAGCTGGAGAAGTTCGAAGGGTTAATAACCCTCTTTTCAGAGGCCTTTTCAAAGACCCGCTCTCTCTCTTTCTTTCTAACGTGCCGCCAACCCGTAAGCGCCTTTATGGCTCGCGTAATACACCACCCGTCGTATATTCTTGCACAGCCTCCGAGAACCATCGCCTCGCCACTGTATTTTTATATTTCAGCGCTGCCTAATTAACCCTTTCGCCGCTCTGGACCTAAATATACATCATCGACAATTGGCCAGACATTTGTTACAACGTGTAATTTTCCTAGAACGCGATATAATTTGTGCAACGATATTGCGGTACAATTGGTCGCGTTGAGTAGCTAAACATTTATACCTGTATTATTTCTATATTAATAAATGCTACATTTACCTACGATTTTAGTTTTTAGTTCCAAAGTGGCGTAGCGAAAGGGTTAAGGGTTACAATGATATATTAATACCATCGTATCGTAGAAAATTTCACGTAGTTAAATTTGTTGGAATAAAATTTCCTAAATAATATGTAATATTTAGCCTACGGATTTTTATGCATTAACACACCATCGAAAAGTGTAAGACGCACTTAACAATGCTACAAAAATTGTAAGATGCACTTAATATTTAAAATTATAGCAAATATTCAAAGTAGAGTACAAACTACTGTATTTCGAGGGTGGAACATCCCTTTATTTAGGTTCTATTTCTCTAACTATGAATTTGCATAAAAATCCACAGTCCAGTAATAATTAATTTTCATCGAACAAAATTCCCCAATTATTCAGCACTCGAATGCAAAAATACCAGTGGCCTGGCAACGCTTTCCACGGCCACTGAATTTCACGTTTCAAAGCAGGGGCCTGCTCCGAATTCTCTAAACTTTCCTCCACCATATTCCTCTATTCCACCGTTATTTTTCTACCAAAACGAAAACTGTGCCCGAGTTGTATTCTTAATGGAGATTTAAATATTTACGCGTACGCATTCGGTTGCCGTGGAATGCGCACGTTGACGTACAGATCGTTAAAGCCGGTCCAACGTTGCCCAAGCCGGCGGTGGTGCAAACGCGACACCCCTTGATTCTTTCCCTAACCGTGACACACACGCGAGAGCTTGTCCGTTTCAATTAACGAACCCATAAATCACCCAGCCGGCGTGGCTTTTCTTCCCGTGCACGTGGAAATAGACCAATGATAGAGTTAATTTATGGCGGCCGAAAAATCCATCCATCATCGTTCCGTTTCCCGACGGGATTAAAAAAGTTCGTCGACCGACATCGAACGGATCGATGCTTTCGGCGAACGGATCCCATCGCTTCGCAGACGCGCTTTTTAATGAGAGGTGCTCGTAAAAATTCTCCCCTCGTCGAGTGCACCACATCCCCGTTTCTCGCGCTCATCCGAATCCGTTTCATCCAAAAACGAATCCGACGGCGCGGTGAAAAAGTTGGTGAACGACATAAATACAGTCGGCGTGCACGCATGACTAGCGTGAAACAAGAGCTGCCGTCTGGGAATGCAGAAAGCGGAGCTATGAATTCAAATGCAATATGGCGCGGTGCTCATGGAGAAGCCCCATTCGCAGGGTTGCAGCTGGACGGATGGAAAATTACACGGGGCGATACTCGAACCGAAAGCTTGGCGCGCGCAAAGCCCTCCCATTGTCGATGCTTCTCAGCTTTGTTCCATCAATAGATCCGCTTTTACGAGTCGATTGTGTTCCGCCGTTTACAAATAAATTACCGCCCCCCTGTTTCGTTGGAGACATTTAAGAGATTCGAGAGGAAGAAATCACGCGAAGAGATCGTGACTAACGAGACGCATATGTTTCGCTTGCGTGTACAAAAATTAATATTACACCTTAGCACACCATTTATTTATTACGCAGTGGCGAGCGTGTAAACAAGGAAACGCTGGTTATTAATTTTGTTTCTACTTCTTCCTGCAATGCATCATTGAAAAGTATCTCCTTTGCGGATCGAACAATTTGTACCGCGTATAGTAAGCTTTTGTTGAATTTAATAAGGAATTGAATGCTTCTATTTATATGCTAGCAACTGAAGAGGAAAGTTGCACAAAACGGGATAGTAAATGCCATAATTTTTACCCGTGTCCTGCAGTTTGTTTTAGTATATTTGTGTTGCACGTAGGAAACATTTCTACAGCGATCGATAAAGTAGCAGAAACGTGAACGTGCTATAAAATTTAGTACCCCATTTTGTCAAACTTTCTCCTATATATTACAGCAAACCTAACGCGTACTATATTGCAACCAAAGGGATTTTTAACGGACAATAATTCAGTCAAGAAAGGGTTAATTCAGATCAATTCTCCCTTTAAAAGTTCCTCAATTTTATCTCCAGAGTAGGCAATTAGTAGACAGCGAATTTTTATGCACCTATGGAAAATTTAACCGTGCAAAGAAGCTACGCACTTTAGTATGCAAAAATGTATGAAATATCCAAAATAGAACCCAAGATGTTCTACTTAGAGGGTGAAACTAGTCTCTACTAAGCTCCTATTTGTTTAGAGATTTCTATAGTAGTACGAAATCGCATAGAAATGCGCACGATAAGGATTAGCGTCCAGCGAACGATCTGATAGCGCGAAGTTCATCGGCTTCGTTTATCGAACGCGTAAATATTGACGACGGAACGATCAAACAGCCGATGCATTGCATTCAAACAACTGTTCTTCCGAAAGAAATGCACGAAGCATTGTGAAAACACCTGGAGCTTATCTGGCTGCGGTCAAGTAGCGACTGGAGTCGCGAACGTGATAAGGTATCAGCAATGCTTGGCGGCATGTTCCGGTGTTGAAATCTAACCGCGTCGCGAATGTGTAGGCAAACGGTGCTGAAAATATTATGCCACACACCACCGTGCAGCTGAAACTTTGTCGATGTCGAATGCTACAAATAGCAAGAATCACGTTACCCCTTTCGTTACTTTATTCATATGCTTCTGCACGGTGTTCCACCCGCGCAGATGGAACAACCTGTAGGAGTATATTGCTGTGCAGATCGCGTGTCGAAGAAGATAGCAACTTATCAGGTATGCTAAGTCGTGTCTTTCGAGTTCCTTGCTCTCCAACAACGTCTATCGTTTCCTTTTTTTTATTCCATTCTTCTTCCTTCGCTTCAAAGATCAATCGAAGGGCTCCACGCAAGAGCTCCGCTTTTTTGGTAAAAATTGATCGAAAGATCAATTTTTAAACGTGTCGCGTGTTGTACGTTTTTTAGTACGTTGCACGCTTGTGTGGCGAATGTGGTCATCGAACGTTTTGCGAGTCACAGGTGTCCGTCGCAGGCAAACAGAGGCGTGGATTGTAAAGAGAGTCGGCGAGCAAACGATGTTCGCGTGCTTCTTGGCACCATGCATTATAAAGATCGTCCACGTTGCGCGCGACGAGCTACGAGTCAGCCGGGGATCCAATGAATTCCGACTAATTACGGGTTATTAAGCAGCAAATCACCGTGACTCTTCCTTTGTCCGCGAGATTCTCTCTCGGCGTGAAATGCTGGACGTACAAACGTAACCAGCGAGTCGATAATTAATTTCGATTCACGATTGCGGAGCATCTTTTGGTGAATTAAATGCTGGTGAACTCTAAAGCAGCCCGAGTTCGCTGCTGGGCATTGTATTAATTGATGGATATTGTATTGTTTGCTGCCAGATCACTCAGACCTATCTGATATAGCTTGATTGCGGATCTTTGTGCATTTATGGGAAATTTAGGGAATTTAGAATTTAGAATATTTGACGTAGGAAGGCACAGAATAATTAAACACTAAAAGGTGTAGTGTTTAATTAATGTAGTACAGTGTAGTTTATAATATTTAAGGGATGCAATATTTAAGGGGTGTAATATTTAGGGGATGCAATATTTAGGAGGTGTAATATTTAGGGGATGCAATATTTAGGAAGTGCAATTTATATTAAGGTTACACTCCTCTATCCGTATATTGTTTCTATGGTATTTCCATAGAGATACGAATTTGTATAAAAATTCGCAGTCTACTATTAAAATAGTCTAACTCAAAATAAGATCAAATTTCGTAAGGAATTATTAAGGAATGAGAATTTCGTAAGGAAATCCTTCGGAATATTCACAAGAGTCAAAGAACCTAGTAAAATATCAAAACAACTCGTGTCTCTATCAAAACAACTCGTGTCTCTATCAAAACATTGGCCAGTCGACTTGTTTTGTTTTCAAACTCGTGGCACCAAGTTTTTTGTGCGTTCGCGAGAGGCGAAGGCTTCGAAAAGGATGCGAAAAAATTTCACGACGAGACCTAAACAGCTGATTTCTGTTGCGAGGTGGGTTCGCAAGACTTGGAGTTGATTTTTAATCAAGAGAGAGATAGAGAGAATGAAAAATACTATGATTGGAGAGTAGTGTACGTGACTTCCGCAGAAGAGGATACGCGTGCAACGTGGTGCACTAGGTAATTCTACCCTAACGTCGTGGTCGAGAGCTCGCAAAGTATATTGAGTTACGAAATGAACGGTAAATCGAGGGGAGACGAGCCTAAAATAGAGAGCCACTGCCACCGCGACACGGTTTAAATACCGGCATTAAGACAATCTTCCGGTTATACGTTCACCAGAACTCTGACTACGTTTAACCCTTTCGCTGTGCCAAGGATGGTACAATAATGCCCTGATATACGAAGATTAACAAGCCAGATATACGAAAGCAGCAACATTAAACGCTTATACATTTTTCAGCTACGGACAATGATATACCGCAGGAAGAAATGGAAATACAACGCGTATTGATACAATCTGCTGAATTTACAAGCGTTTCTATATTTATATGCTCCGCCTCGAACATATTTTATATAGCGCGGGGAAATTTATATAGACGATTCACGTATGCATTAAACTATAATTATAGTTGCGAACGATTTTTGAATATTTACATAAACACTGCCGATTCGTATATTAAATCGTAATTATAGTTGCACAAAAGCTTCGAATATTTGCGCAAACATGGACGGATCGTATATATTAAACTACACTCCGTTTCATATTTATAATCCAGCTATGAATTTACATTTCGCGCTGATTAGAACGAAGATTAGATTTATCCATATACTGATATACAATTTAATATAAGTTGGTCGAAGTATTATACACAGACGGTATCTTTTGGCTGGTTTCATATTTGTAACGCGTGTAGCATGAAATAACAAAAACAGCAGTTTGATAACAAACTTGCCTTCCTTTCATAAAGATGTACACGATTATTAGACTGCGGATTTTTGTGCAGATTCATATATTTGTAAGTAAAATTGAAGACCCGGAAATTAAATAGGAGATTGTTTCATCCTCTAAATATTATAACTTCTACTGTATTTTAAATATTTTATACATTGTTGCATATTACTTGCGCATACGAATTCCCTACAAATGTATAAAATTCCGCAGACAAATAATTATATTTGGAGTGATATCTTCGTGTTAGCTCGAAATCACTAAAAATTTCAACATGCGTTATAAATACGAAACAGAGTGTATAAAAACGATTACACAAAATCGTTGAATATTTATACAAATATTGCTTCGGCGTTACTAAAACCTACTCCAATTTATGCACTCTACTCGCCTCCACTTCTGCCATAGCGAAAGGGTTAATTAAGGGGTAGAAGATACTTAAACCACCCCTAGAAAATCTGCATAATTTCCACCCTAATCCGACCATCAAATTTCCCCCAATTTGCAATGCTTTCGTAAAGAAAATTCACAAGTTTACCGAAAGAAGAATTAATCGAAGCGACGACGAATTTAAAAAGGGAAGCTTCTAAGGATTTTTCTGAGGCATCAGTAGCAGTGAAGTGCGACGAATCTTTCATCTGAGATGAATCCGGATGGTTGTTTTTGGGAAATCATTGGGTCCAAGTGTCGCCGGCAGCCAGGGGTAAGTGACACCGGCTGAACTCTCTCGTTTCTATATATAAACGAAAATAAACCAGAGTGACATTTGAACCATACTCTCCTCGTCTCGCATACGCGATCCTCGGGTCCCTGTGTTGCTTGTGGGGAGCGACGACGACGCGTACCAAAAGGGAAACGGCGTTGCAGCGTCGCGACGACCGTACGAGAAAAATTGTGTCAGCTAAATTAGGAGAACGCCGTTCTCTACTGCTTTCAGAACCGCTTTTTTTTCCCCGCGATTTCGTTTGGAAACGCGACGGCAACGATGATTAATCAACCGCGCCTGCCGCGGCTCAAACGCGCCAAGATACACAGATTTTTCTTTTTTTGTTCATTTTTCGTTCCATCGAGCGGCTCGCGAGATAAAATCGAAAGGGGGTCGGTCGTCGATACTCGAGAAAAGTGGAATACGATGCGACGATAGCGAATTGGGTAGTAAAAAAGTCGAAGAACTGTTTAAACGTTTGCAGAGCGGTGCTCTTTGACTGATTGATCGATTGCCTCTGTGTGTTTAGCTCGCAACGTGATTTATTTCGCGCTATGTAGGTGGTCGCGGATAATTGGCAAATGAGAGCGCAACGGTGTATTTTACGTGGCACGGAAAGTTTTCCTTTCCCTTCCGAGCTAATTTAGCCCTTCGACTGCGGAGGATTTAAGCACGGCGTACTAATTTGCATGTCTCGATCCGAAGAGTAAATATCGCAAAATTTGGTTGATGGTACGGACTTTTAACCCTTTCACTGCTGCTTCCTTGTACTAATGAACAAAAGAATCAAGAGACTTGTAAAAGGTTAAGGTAAACAGTTGCTAAAATCTTTAAGCCAGCTTCACTTTTGGCAAAAGGCGAAGAAGCTTCTGGTGTTTTCTGATACTAAAAAGTATGACGTTGCTTGGAATCGTCTTCAATTGCAGCACTTCATAATTTTAATCAGCATCGAAAGGGTTAAGCTGGCAATAAAAATTGGAATCATGAGTTCCAGAACAGCACGAGTCCAAATGTAGCCCACATAGATCTTTTTTTCATTCCCTAAATATTATAAAATACATTGCACTTTGGACATTCGATATACATATTTTGTCAAACATCTAAATACCCTACTAGTGCATACAACAAATCTGTAATGCATTCATTACATGTTGTATGCATATACTATTTATATTTTACGAAGGTAAATTGTAATTTTTGTCATTCTCCAAAGCTACTTTATACACTCATAGCTACATTGAAGATTACAAACAATTATTAGGAGAAACAACTATGATATTAAAGAACCAAAAGAAGAAGAATGCGAATTGAATGCAATGCAACTGATGCAACGACTTCTTCAAATTCTTCGACTAAAATCCACCCTAACGAAAGGGTTGACGGGTTGATCGTCAAAAGAGTGCCACCGCAACTCTTATCGGCAAGCCTCCGAAATCCCAGTAGCAGCGAAAGGGTTAAAGTACTCGAATATTATCGTGTAAGAACGATGCTGCCTATAACCGCATTAATTTCGATGGCTGCTTTTATACGTCTCGCATCCTGGCAGCAGCGGAAGCAGCGTCGATCCGATATATTACCAAGACAATATATCGGAGCGTTCGTCAGCGTTGCCTAAACGATTCTAATGAAACGACGCGCGGAAATCGCAAGCATTGTTTCGCTACGCGACGAGAATAACGGATAAGCAAGAAACGTGGAGAGATAGAGCGAGCATTAACAGTCGCGGCTCGTGGCCGCGGAGAAAAAGTCACGCGTCCCTTCGATCTTTTTTCGAGTCGTATCTTAGCGGAAGCTCAAACAAACAACTCTCTTCTAGCCCGGCACACGAGAGCAAGAAAAAAAAAAGAAATATACTTCCTCGATGGACGAGTAGCTTTTCAGGGCGCGACGAAACGCGGAAATCGTGCTACGAAATATGTACTGTGTACCGCGAGAAGCTGATCCCGGCGAATTAATTAGCGGACTTTCACCTCGATACAGAATTTCCATTAGCTTCGCTCGAATCGACGTCGTTCGGGGATAACTGTTTGATTAGTACCGCGTCACCGTGACAATAGCTTGTCGGGGGAATTGAAAATTGCCTATAAATAGCGCGTAACAAGCGGAGAAGCGTGTTATCATCGACGAAGCATACACATAGGATAGACTGTTCGTCCTCGTATAAAATCATCCGGAGGCTACCTGGTCCATTACCATTTTATCGTAGCATTTAACCACAGGCTAGGTATATGAGAGTATATTAATCGTGCAATGTAGTTTTATGGCTCGAGTTCATGCAGATCTAGAGCTGCATTACAGTTTTCATTTTTGTTGAAGTCAAGTATTTTCTTGTACCGCGTGGAAATCTCCACATCCTAAAATAATGGAAGAAGCGAGTTCTTTTCCACGGCTCGTTCACAACACGTCGGCTAATTAGGGTTTGGGGATGCCTTGCGAACATCCCAGGTATGAATGTGCACACTTTCGCCACGTTTTGTAGCCAGTTCTAATCGTGCGCCCGTCTCGTGGACATCTCCGAGATTTTTTCCTTCCACCGTCTTAAATATACGTATTTACTTGCTTCACTCCACGCGAGTCATTTATTTAACACTAGGTTTACGGACGTTGCGTGTATAATTCGGAAAAATACGTATACTGCATGTAAATATTCGAAATCGGAAGCGTGGTGATGAAGAGAATCGCGTAGAATACATATTCATACTATCGTATTAATTAAAGTTAACATAAAGTACTGAGAAATAATATTTATGGTCTCTATAATTTTACGTATGAAATCTGAGAATGCGTCAAAGTGACGCGTTCCGTAAACCTAGCGTTAATATAACCCCTCAACAATTTTTACCTTTTTGAACGGTCTATCCTGCAATTAATAGTTATCGGTGGACAGAGGGAAAGGGAACGCGAATCAGGGACGATATCGCTACGCGATTCGCCACGAAATGGCCTGCCACTTGGGAGATTCTCCTCGGCAAAAGTCGCTTTTAAAGTAGATTTTTATAGCGGCGCATAAATTCCTGCGGAGCGAGCTGCCGGCGACGAACGACGAGGATAAATCCGTATTTATTTGGGGGTCGACTTTCGGGGTCAGTCGCTTTTGGAAATCGGTCGGGGAATGTGGCTCGCGCGAGCTTATTTTTATCGCGAAGCATGGTGTCGGCGGAGGTGTTGTTGCTCGCTCTTGCACCGAAGCGAAATGCGGCACAGGAAATAAAAGGCGTGCACCCGGTTCGGCACGTGCAACGGAAGAATGCATAACGACCGACAAACGCGATGCGCACCGTTATTAATATGATCCGCGAGAGCTAATTACTTTTTAGCTGGTTCACGTTCCACACGTCTCCGTGTACAACACACGACGTCCATTCTCACAGAGAAAATCTATTCCAGACGCGGTGATTAATAAGTTAAGTTCGGATAGTCGTTGCGATGCTTTTTCCACGCGGAAGTTTTGCTCCTTGGAGAGTAGTAAGGAAGAAGCAGGGAGATAGATATATTGCAACACGTTTGGAATCTATTCTGAGTTGGGAATGTATCGATTTACTTAGGCTGGGGGATTTATTCCTCCCCCCTGCCGGGAATTCGAGGGCTTGGAAACCCGGAAGTTTGGAAATTTGAAATCTAAATGCTTAAAAATCTAAACATTTGGATATTCCAAGACTTCTAAATCTAAACGCCTGAAAATTCGCAGGTCTTAAAAACTCGATGGCTTAGGAATTCGAAGGCTTGGGAATATAAACGCTTGAAAATTTCCAAGCTGGGAAACTTGATGCCATGGGAATTCGAAGGCTTGGAAATCCAATCGCTCAGAAATTCGAAAGCTTGGAAATCTAAACGCTTAGAAAATCGAAGGCTTGGAAGTCCAAAGGTTTGGAAATCCAAAGTATTGGAAATTCGAAGGCTTGGAAATCCAAAGGCTTAGAAAATCGAAGGCTTGGAAATCCAAAGGTGTAGAAATCCAAAGGCTTGGAAATTCAAAGGATTAGAAATTCAAAGGATTAGAAATCCAAAGTCTTGGAAATTCGAAGGCTTGGAAATCCAAAGGCTTGGGAATCCAAAGGCTTAGAAAATCGAAGGCTTGGAAATCCAAAGGTTTGGAAATTCAAAGGATTAGAAATCCAAAGTCTTGGAAATTCGAAGGCTTGGAAATCCAAAGGCTTAGAAATCTAAAGTATTGGAAATCCGAAGGCTTGGGAATCCAAAGGCTTGGGAATCCAAAGGCTTAGGAAATCGAAGGCTTGGAAATCCAAAGGTGTAGAAATCCAAAGGCTTGGAAATTCAAAGGATTAGAAATCCAAAGTCTTGGAAATTCGAAGGCTTGGAAATCCAAAGTCTTGGAAATTCGAAGGCTTGGAAATCCAAAGGCTTGGAAATCCGAAGGATTAGACATCCAAAGTCTTGGAAATTCGAAGGCTTGGAAATCCAAAGGTTTAGAAATCCATAGCTTTGGAAATCCAAAAGCTTGGAAATTCCGAGGTTTGAAGATCCGAATGCTTCGAAGTTCGAAGACCTAGAAATGGCAAGAAAGAGCGAGGACTTCGGTTCCTTTGTAGGGTTGAACAATAGCCTGAAGGACTGATCTTAATGAAGATACTCCGAAAATTAGAGTCAATTGGAGCTACTTTCCAGACCGCGATACGAACGTGCATAAATTGAGCGTGGGCTCTCTCGCTCACGACCCAGAATCGTGTCAACGAGGCTATCTTCTTTTGAATATACATCGGAAATTTGGTATATAAAAAATGCAAGCTGCATAAATTTGAATCGCTTATTTCACGTGCACGCTTCGCCGAAATATCGCTCAACTTTCCATCCGTCTAACCTTTATCGCGATTAAGCGAGTCGGGTTTAAAACTTCAAATTGCAAATTTCGCCGAGATAAAATCGAGCCCAGGTTCGTGACGTTCTCTGACGTTGATTCGCGAAGCGTTTTTAGCAACTTTTACGGTGTAAAAATTCACGTAGCTTTCTTAACGAATAAGAGTAATCTCGACACCCTCGTTTTTTTAGTCAGTCTTGTTTATAGAAAAATGAATGAAAGCTGGCCGATCGCCAGAGCGTGAATCATCGGGGATCGTTCGATGAAAAGATACAAAGGGACGTGATGATCCGTGCCATTTTGGAATTGCGTGCAAGTGTGATACATCTCTTGGCAATGACCGAATGAAATGGGTTAATGAATGAGTGAAACTTGTTATTTGGTGCGCGATTGCTGCGTGACGACAGTACTAAACATTGCGTGCATTTGTACAATTCAGTTGTTGGACTATAAACTCGGAATACTACGATGTGTTCTTAGTGACCGACATTTCTGTACGATTGGTTATTGTTTTAACGAAAATAGTAAATAACAGTTAGCCTAATCTACGTATCGCTCATTCGTTGCATCAGTGACGTACGCATATAATCGTAACGCTTATAATTCACTGGACAGTTGCTAACGTTTAATCAAACGCTCGTTGAATTGCACTTTTACCAACACCTTCAAAATACGTATCAATTCTGAGGTCAGATGGCAAAACGCGACACGTCTCGCGTTTCGCTATCTGACCACAGAATTAATGCTTTTCCTGTAGCAAATGGCTAACAAATATTAGCTTCCGTTTCGCAATCGTGACGTCAATTTAACGAATTATGAACGGAAACGTGCCACGCGAATCGTGATTCTTCCCGATGACCAGTTTAAACGTTTTGAATTGTCAGAAAATGATTAAAGTAAAATAATATAAACTGGGACAAAATTAAGTTAGATATTGGCTTATATCAAGTACGATCATTTGGATTCCATGAATTTACATTTATCGTTCTTTTTATATCAGCAATTAAAAACTGGCGTTGGATCACTGTTACAGCAAACGAGCGATATAAAGTATATGAACATAAACCATTCAGAAGTCAAACAGATCGCGTATCTCAAATGTATTAAATCAATCTTTGAAGAACTTAATCGTGATGCAATTCAGAAAATCCCTAAAAACGCAGAGTTGATCAGTTTGGCTTCTGAGAAGTTCACACAGGATAACCACAGTTAAACGTATTAAAATCTGGGGAGAAGTTTAAGTATAGAAGAGACGACAAAAGAAGCAACCTTTCACTGAGATTCCATTTCTTCAACTTTGATAATAAAAATGTGAATTTGCAGAAAGATTAGCGGTGCAGTAATAAACGAACGTCTATTTGATCGATGCGATGAGTTACCGTATATCGCAGTCCCGCAATCGGGTCAAGATTACAGACTACACGAGTAATTCCAGAATAATCCGTAATCGTAAATTACTACGGCGCAGCTGTAATCATTGCTCTCGGAGGCAGCGATTAATTATCATTCATTGCAGCGCATTGTCTGCAGCTGCATGCTTCCTGGCATACCAGTTTACTCTACGCGAAAGCTCAATTCATCACGTTTTACTCCTAGCTATTCTTCTTCTTCTTCTTCTTATATATACCCATTCACGCTTCGATCAAAATTCCCACGTCAACCGATCTTCAGTCTGCACCATTTCATCATCTCTTTTCAATTAAAATTCCCGCCACCGATGGCGGAGAAAAAGACCAAAGCACGGCGCAGACAAAAAATGGGACGCGGAAATAAATATTAAGTAACCAAGGAAGCTCGTGCCGTTTGTCAAACTACAACCTGGCGTTAAAAAATCGTAGCGACTTCATTTTTGCTTCGAATTAAAGGGGAAGCGTTGAATTTTACAACACTGCAAGTGGCATATTCGAAATAAATTTTTGCAAATCCACAGAAGCCGATAAAGTTTGCAATTTATCGGTATCGTGAACATATGTACCATTGCAATTAAAATGTTACCGAAGCAGGGATGCACTAAATTTAAAATCAAGCAACGATGTCTTAAAATATAGACTTCACGTTTTAAGTTAGCTATGATGATTTTTTATGGAATTATAGCAGTCAAAAATTGACACAATTTGGGCCCAAAATTGAGCCACTCAAAGTGATCAACTACCTAAGATGAATTAAATTAATTTTTAAGGAATTCATCTTGGCTAATCAAATTCAGATGTCTATAAAAAAGTAAAGCTGATGAGTTTCACTCGTGAAAAATCTACTTGGCGAACCTTTAATTTAGCTGATGAGTATACACACACGCGCGCGCGTTCTATTAATTATAAAAAAGGGGTAAAGGATAATAGGAGCTTTTCCGAATGAAGTATCGTTTGATCCATTTCATCCATCGTTCACTTCCGTTGATTAAAACGGCACGAGCTTCGTTGGTTAGCCGATATTTGGCCGATCAAAGAGCTAGGCGGATATTGGGTGGCAAGCTTTTCTTTTGTCGTCTCTGTTGCTCTTTGAATGGGTTTAGGGGAGGAAAGCGGGGAAGCGGATTTCCGAAAAAGGGAAAGTGACTCGGGATGCAGGTTGCCTGTGTGTCGCGAGCTGTATACGCCCACGAGTGCGATAAATTATGCGAGGAGGCGGGAGCGAAGGGGTCACCATAAAAGAACCTGTTACGTTCCAGATATTAATCCGGCGAGCGGGCATAAAATCGACCGCTGCCCCACGCCTATTCTCCCCCATTTTCGTCTGCAAAATCCCAGCGGAGAATACCAACTTTGCACCCGGTCTCCCCATACGGTGTTTGCCTTGTTAATTGAGCGTTTATTGTTTCGCGATTGAACCGTTTATATTATCGGATCGTCCGGATTTTTAAGGGAAATAATCAGCCTTTGCGATCTGCTTCGCGTTAACCCTCTCTCGGATATTGCAACTCTTGCTGCGTCATTTAGTTTATGTACGATCGTTAATGCGTTGGCAGGTGCAAGTAATTTGCTTTGCTGGGTTTAATCCTGCCGCTGCGGTCCTTGAATCATTTTTGGTCCTAACGTGACTGAGTTTTGCGATGTGTATAAGCGAGCTATCGTAAGTATTCGTAAATTTAAATTTCGATTTCAACGCGCTGAAGGCTCCTTTTCTCAGATAAAAGAGCAAAACGATAAAGTTTAAGTAGAATCTTGAAGGCCGTAGCCAAGATTAATGTAAGAACTCGAATCGGATATAAATAATAGCGACGCGGTTTTGAAGCGTTTCTGTAATCTTTTGCGAAAAGAATGAACGAAGATTCGTTTCTCATGAACAGACCACGGATCCGTATGCAAATTCAGATTTTTGTAAATAAAATCCATGAAACGAGATCCGAATGGGAAGTTGTTTAGCTCTCCAAATGTACCTACTATAATTTGTATTTTACTTGAAATATTTCCTGTATTCTTGAATACCATTTGCATCCCGTATCATTTCACGTATTTAAATTTCCTATAAATGACTAAAGATCCGCAGTCTACTCATGAATTACGTGTATCTTCAAATATCCACCACGATCTTAATCGTTGGCAGTTCTAACGTTAAATAGGAAATACAATAAATGGGAATATTCGGTGAATTTCGTGCGTCGCTGTATCTTAATTCTATCCCACGCATGATATAAGATTCCTTAAATTTTGCCGTGCTTCAGACCCGGATCGGAGATACCGATCAGCCTATAAAAATCGAGTAGGTGTTCTTCATCTTCTTCCCTGGCTCGCAGGCCAATAACCCGATAGAAGATAAACCGTGAATGGGGTTATCCCACGATCTCATTCACTTAATCGTACCGCCGTTATCCTATCATTAAGCACTAACGTAACACGGTTGCCTTGTAATGAAACGTGTTCACCCGAACACCGATAGACCTGCAATTATTCGGGATATCGAACAAACGGAGCACGTTTTCGCAAGATAAAGTTTCGTTGCCTTTTATGACGGGAGGAAAACACACCGTTGCCACGGTTACAGAGATAATCCTCCATGTACTTTTAATTGAATCATTATCCCGTAAAAGGAGGCTGCGTACTATCGATAACTGCCTGACTGGCATCTGCTAATGATACCTTCGATCCGATTAAACCTGCACCTTTCAGTAGCTCGTATATTTCGCGACTACGACTACGATCTGCAACTCGATAGGATCGAGAATGCTATGGGCGCGATTATTCGAATTTATTCGAGGATGGAATCGAGAATGCGATGGGCGCAATGGGCACGCGTATTCGCAATCTATTCAAGGATGGAATCGAGAATGCAATGGGCGCAATTATGCGAATCCGTTCGAGGACGGAATCGAGAAATTCTCAAGTGAAAATCTACGGTCAAAACTTCCATCTGCTCTCGAAGAAGAATCGGTCGAGTGCGAACTATCTATGCTTGTTTATCCTTTTTATCTATTGTCCAGAATCGGAAACAAAACCAACAGCAGAAAGAAAAAGTCTTCCTAAACCTGTCCATTACAAACTGCACGAGTTTCGAACGCTTTGTAGGCACTGCGTTTGTTTGTTAACTAAAACTAGGTACGGTTCAAAAATGGCTACTCTCGTCCGCTTGTTTGCAACGAAACTTGCAAAAATTGAGATCTTTATACCTCCTACGTCCCCTTTAAATATTTTACGAATATTGGAGAGCTTACGGAGACTTTCGCGAGTGGCTATAAATCACTCGAGAATGTGTTCGAGCCGTTGAAAGATGACTCCATTTAAAAAGCTGCTGAACGCAAAGGGTTAAAATAGAGCGAAAAACTGCTGAAGAGATTGGTGAAAAAAAAAATGGGATGCCGGAGGGAATAAGGTCGAGGCTTTTCCGAGGAAAAATTGGGTCGCTCGGCTCAGCGTCACGCGATGCCACTTTTAATCTGCACGAGAGTAATGCTGAAACAATGTTCCCACGGAACTGTACGGACTTCCTGTATCACTCGGTGAGCCGACTGCAGACTTTCCTGTCGTTGCTGTGTCACAATCCAACTTTCAAAACACCGCACCGGTGTGTTCGGGAAAAATTGAAGTATAAAGTACTCGCACGCGACTAACGATCTCCGTCAACGTTCGATGGGAAACGAAGGCAACGACAACCGTATCGACATGTGCAACGCGCGATTACAATTGCAATTGCGACTGCAACGATCAACCGCGATATGAAGAAAGATTGAAGGCTTCGCAAGCGGTGGTTTAAAGATTCGACGAAGCCTACCGAAGGTGGACACACCGGGGCAAAGAAAAGGAGCCTCAATCAACTCGAAAATTGGAGATGCAGCAACTCGCGTGCAGCGGGAATGGAGCAGCTGCTTTCGTGGCCAAATGCATTCGCTTGCACTCGAATGGTCGATACGCACTCGGTCGATTCCGACTCATCTTGAGCCCCAGAAACGCGATAATAGAGGGGTTCTTGCTCCCGGGAGCTTCCTCGTCGAGGCAAATTGATATCACGGAAAGGAAAGCTGTGGTTGCATCACCGTGTCGTTTGCATAAAATATAGCGACGTGATTATTCAACCCTTCAGCTACGCCAGGCTTATGTTATTCTAATCGAGAACGCTGCTCGAACTCGTTAGAGGATCACCTACTCGGATGACTTCATAGGTTGCAATTAGCGTGGCAGTAAATACATCCAAGTATTGGGTTTGGCGCATACGAAATGTCGTTTCTTTCGATGCAAAAACATGAAACGCGCGAGCGAATTCTTTTGCATAACGAGCATGTAAATAATAGGGAAATACTCTTAAATTGAATCAATCATACGATTGGAGATTGCGATCCCATTTGCTTCCGTAATATGCTATTTCAATGCACTTATTTCACAGATTAAAATATTGCTGACATTATCGTTGCTCGTTATCTATAAATGCGAGTGAACGTGCTTCTATAAACTTTTGCCAACGATGAACTGGCTTTATTATTATATACAGCGGCTATACAAAAAATATAGTCGCTGACACAATTTTCCGGCCAAATCATAACTCTATCTCAATTTAAATTATATCTTAATCAAATTCTTTCGACAAACAATTTAATAAGATGATATTTTCCAAACTATAATTTACAATGTACAAAGGTTGGCAACAATTTTTGGCCAAAATGCAATTTTATTATACTAACACGATAAAGAATACTTGGGAATTAAGCTCCATCGCGTAAATATATTACAGCCTGTAGCTTATAAAATATCATCTTATTAAATTGTTCGTCGACAGAATTTTATTCAGACGTAATTTAAATTGAAGTAGAATTATAATATAGCCGAGAACTTTTCTCATTCGCTGTATTTACTCAATGGGCCTCCATTCCCAAGAATTCTTTGTCTTATTAGTACGATAAAATTGCACTTTATCCGGAAACTTTTGGCAGCCAGTGCACGTCTAATGAAAGGGTTAACGTGATTCCCTACAATTACCAATTTTACAAAATCAAAAGCCTAGTATCCATCTGCCGATCTCAACTCCTGCGAAAACCACATTTCGTATGCACCTACCTATCTTTTCTTTTGACTTGCCCTACGCTTTGCAGCTATTAAACTTTTTCCCTGGATAATAGATCAACTTTGAGGACGCGAATAGACTCGAAATGTATGCAAATTAGTTGAAAGATGCTAGGCTTCTCGAAGCTTAGATCACCGATGGAATAAACGCTGTGTTTATAGGAGGACGAGGATGTCGTTCCACTTTGCACAGTGAAATTTCCTGCTTCGGCGGGTCTACGCAACAATGGAGAACGTCTTGACGGGGCTCACGGAAAAGTGGAGTATTCCGTAGGAAGTAAAAGCAAGGACGGTGGCTCCGAATCGACAATTGGCGAACAAACAATCGATCGCGGCGCGCGTGCAATTGGGAGCGTCCGGAGGCATTTCTTTTGACAATACACCGCACAGTGCCTTCGATCTCGTCGCACTCTACTGACGAACGATGCCATAAGCGAATCGAGTGCCGCTACGCGGTGTTCTCTAAGCTTGGAGAAAAGAGGAAACGCGCTCGACATATTTTGCACCGACCAGCCAACCAACCACGTATTCGAGCGTGTCGCCGTTCCACGTCCTTACGAAATTCTCATTCCCATTTTATGCCTCTCAATGAACGTTCCACCGATCTTTCGCACGGACTTCCAACCATCGAGAAACTATTTAAGCGCGACCGTAGCTCAACGTTTAACCCTTTCGCCGCGAAACAATCGGCTAAAGTTAGCTACTAATGATTACACTGCGGATTTTTACGCAAATTAATTTATTTTTGTCGACGAAGTTAAGAAACTGGATCTTAAATAGAGGATCCTTTAAGGAAAATAATTTTTACTGTACTTCGTGTATATTTAACATGTTTGCTTATCGCGTGCATTGAATGCATAAAAAGACACGGTCTTTACTGATGTGATTTTTTTTTCGTGAAATTATATCATTACGGTATAGCATAGCGCTGCTTCTGGTCTCATATGCATTTAATTGTTGATCAATTAACCGTTTGCTGAAGGGAAACGACGTTTAATCCTTCAACAGCACACTCGTTGCATTTGGAGAGTGAAATTAATTTCCTAGCCAAGTTTTGTTTCTCCAACTGCGTTCGAAATTTCGAATTTGCATAAAAATTCACAGTCTACTAATTATACAGGTGTCTAGAAATACTCTTTACGCTCGCACTATTTTTACATCGATCAAAACTGTCTTCGAACATTGTTTTATTTTTTTTTTTTTTCGCTGCAGCAGCGAAAGGGTTAAATTCATTGAAAGTAATCCTATAATAGATTGCGTCTAATTAAAACGGATGAATGGTAAAAGTGTGCTACATTCTTGGCAAAGGTTAATAATTGCGTTTGCTCCAATTTCGATGGGAGTTTTTGCCTACGGAAAACCAGTCGCACGGAATCGAATTAATTCGATTCCATGGAAATAAAAACGATCTTACGAGGTCGATAACTGGAATTTAATGCCATATACGATGGAACGGCTACGCGGCAGCAGGTTCAACGCGAGAATAATTACGCCAGTCACGCAATGTTATAATTTGCCCCGGCCTTTATGTTCACGTCTCCCTGTTTAGAAGGAAAATATCAACGCGAGTTCCGGTTTCGCAGACGCCTGTTTAAACCGTACGCACAAAACTCGGCGAAAAAATTGCCTACGCGGACGTAGGAAAGATGGAACCTTTTCACGTCGATGAAACAGGTAACGGTCTGCCCGTATACCAGGTGTCTTGACGTGTTCTCAACGTCACCTGACGGAACACTTCTTTCCACTGCACGCAGAAATATTTATTCTTCGAAAGCGAATGAATGGAAACGAGTTCACGACAGAAATAGACGCCTCGGGCCAAAGTTTGCGACCGCTACGCATTTTCAGCCATGCAAGGATTAAACAAAAGGGAGCATTTGGAAATTTATTGGCTTACGAAACTTCGTAGTTAAACATTTATGAAGATACAGGAAATTATCGAGAATTTGTGAAGTATTAATCATGGATTAATTAGAGAATTTTGGGGATGGTTAAGAGTAAGAAAGGTGGTTGCAAACATTTGGTCGTCGAGTAACAGAAGGAAGGATTTCTGTTGGCTCAGAAAACTAAGAAGTTAAAAATTTATGGAAATAAGGGAAACTACTGGGAATCTACGAAACATTGGTTTTGAATTACTTGGAAGATTTACGATAGGTGGTTCCAAACTTTTGACTGTCGGATAGCAAAAGAAAGCCAAGAGAAGAGTTTGGAAATTTATTGCCTTGGGAAACTCAGCAGTTAAAATCTACGAAAATAAGGGAAGCTACTGGAAATCTACGAAACATTAATTTTGACTTATTTGGAAGATTTACGATAGGTGGTGCCAAACTTTTGGCCGTCGGACAGTAAAGAGAAGTAAAAGTAAGTAAAAGGAGAAAATTGGAAATCCATTGCCTTGGAAAACTTTGCCGTCAAAAATTTACAAAAGTAAAGGAAGACTAATGGAAATCTATGAAACATTAACTTCGAATTAATGAGAAAACTTTGCAGCAGGTTAAGGATATCGGAATTTAGAAGGTGGTTCCAAACTTTGGCTCGTCGGACAACGAAAGGAAAAAATTGGAAATCTATTGCCTTGGAAAACTTTGCAGTTAAAAATCTACGAAAATAAAGGAAACCACTGGCAATTTACGAAACATTAACTTTAAATTAATGGGAAAACTTCGAAGGAGGTTAAGAATATCGGAATATGACAGGTGGTTCTAAACTTTGCCGTCGGACAACGAAAGGAAGCAAAAAGAAGAATTTAGGAACTTTAAAAACTTATTACCTCAAAAGACTTCGCAGTTAATGTCCACTAAAATAAAACTAGATGCAATCTACGAAATATTAACCTTGAATTAATGGGTTAACTTTGTGAAATGTTAGGAATATCCTAATATGGAAAGGAGTTCCAAATCTTCGGCCGTCGGATAGCAAAAGTAAGAATGTAGGAACCTATTACCTAGAAAGAACTCCCTAACTAAGAATCCACGAAACTAAAGGAAGCTACCGCGAATTTATAAAATATTAATACCGAGCGAATCGAAAAATTTGCGCAAGGTTAGGAATACGAAAGGTGATGGCAACCTTTTGGCCCTGGGGGCATACTCGATCGAAGAATATTTAAAAGTGCATGGCCTTTAATAAGAACGAAGCAGGTGTTAGACCACCGGGTATAAGATACGTTTACACGGCAACATTAATGGACGTACTTTAAGTTTAACAGTACACTTAATGCCACGACGGACAGGCTTAGTGGTTCGAGTGGCGTAATCGTTAAACGAGCCACTTGGCATCTCGTCGAAGGTATTCCATCGAAGGAGAAAAAAAGGGGAATGACCTACCTCATCGCCAGCGACTCACACGAATCTTCTACGATTCGTAGTCTTATCTCAATGAGCATTCCAACTAAAATATTCGCCAATCGTCGCGTATAATCTTACTATTAAACATATCCCATTAACTTGCCCCTTTTATAATTGCTATCTAATATCTCCAATCGTTCGCTAGATAATTAGATAATTCATCTAAATAAGCCGATATGTATCGACCGTTGCGGGGTACAGAAACACGGCAATGGTTAAAGAAAAACAAAGTATGACGTGGGAGAAACCCAGCTCCCTACGGCAATCGATAGTCACTTATAGACAGAAAGAATCTTCACAGATAGACGAGAGAGGGAAACGCGTAAAGGCCGATTTTTCCAACACGATTCGGTTCAGGAAAACGTTTCAGTAAGAGAAAAACATCGCGAATCAAACGGAACGCGATGCGTTTCGCACGTACGATCAACGTTTACCTGTGCCGAAACGTATCGCGAACGTTTCGCGTAGGATAGTGCAAAGCCGACGTTAAAGCAGGCGAATAAACGTGTATAAAATTGTACGCGCCCGAAGCTGACGCGTGATATAAAAATGCCACTTGACTCACCTAAGTTCTCCGTATAGCACGCGGGGCCTGTTGGATTTCAAAATTCGAAAGCTCCTTCACGGCGTAATCGTTACAGTAGGGCACTAAGAGTCCGGTTCAAGGCCACGATAGCGGATCGGCTAAATAAACGGGGATTTCGCAGGGTGTTGAATTAGCTGGCGAATCTTGGTCAGCGTGCTCAACTCGAACGGGATCTCTTAACAACACTTCGGACACCAGCAGGATTCTATTTCGTTTCACTAACGGTCCCCGGCACAACGTGCTCCCGACACAAACAAAAGGTGACTGAGGGATCCCGGAGTATCTCAACCGCCTGTTTACGTCGTCGATTTCAACCGCAAGACCCCACCCCTCGGTTATCGAGCCTATCGGCGTACGACAACCAGGCAACGTACATTTTCAGGAAAAAAGGATTGTGTGTTGACAGATCCCGAGGGACAAAAAACCCGGACAGGACGAGGAGGAGACTTGTCACGCTGCAGTGTCGGATGAGTTTCTCTGGCGTGTCGTTACTCACGTATGCGTGCGCCGTCCCGTTGCCCGGTTCCAGGATTGCCAGGGAGCCCTTTACACCAGGATTTCACCACGGTCCAACATTCGACCTGACGATATCACACTTTGTACAATTTATCGGTCAGGGTGTGCCCCGAATTTCCATGCGACCAACGGCACCCGTCAAACGTGAACTACTGCCGCCATCTTGACACGACCGCTGATCGCGACGTTCGACGGCCAGTCACGTAATTACCACGCCATCGCGCGGATTATTCAAAACGGATCAATCTACTGCGCGAAATATTGTTTCCTTTGAGAAATTGTTTAAATATCGCACTCGCTTAATTTGTACAACATTATGGGTTAACAGTACGAAAAACGAGACGCTAATCTTGGAGAATTCGAAAGGTACTCGCGGTTAGTTAACTTGTTGTAAATGTTTTGTGAATATTTTCGGTAAAGTTTCGATGATTAATGTTTATTAACGTATGGGCAAGAGTTCTTGTATACATATATCTTTATAAAAGTTCGAAAATTGGTAGATTCTAAGTTTTACCATTGTAAAATGGTAAAAGTCCAAAATAAAAGGGTTTACAAGACATTTTCGGACTCTTTGCTATCCGACTACGATAAATGCAAGGATTGTCCGATAAAACCTAGGATTTATCACTCTTCGGGCTTTTATAGCAACATGTACACGATTTAGATACGATATGCAATAAATAAACGCGTAGATGAATCGTAAAGTACGAGTTAGTAAAAAAATACACGCGAAACAACCCATCGATCAATAGCCAAGTAGGAAAAGTTAAACAGTCCTTTGCAAATTTGCAAGAACCATTTGCCATCCAAGATATCCTGCACCCTTTAATTCGTAGCTAAATAAACACATAAATCCCATAAAAATGACTGAAAAATGTAATTACCGTGTATAACTCTCGACCAAAATTCGCAATAAAAAAAGAAATCGCGATATCGACGATTTCATTTTTTATCCCGGACGTTTGATCACGCATCGCGACACAGATCGCAAAATTAATCGAGTTCCGATATTCTCCGAATAAATTACAGTGTGCCCGTCACCCTTTTGCCGATAAAATTAAAGCTAGAAGCGTGGGTATTGGTTTTGCGCAAAGATTCGAAAGAATCGCGGCATTAGAATCTTGCGGAGTGTGACGTCATATGGTACGAAATAAGGTTAAGTACGAATCGCACGTAGTAGGAGAGGACTGTCTATGGTCAGGGTTCGCGAATAATTCGCGACGTCCCTGGCTTCGATCGAATCAACGTTTTCGCCAGCGGTAGTAGCAGTCCCTGGGCAGAATGCAACTGCGTGGTGACACGGAACGACAGACCTAATTCGCTAAATTTGGACACACGTGCAATTTCTGGTACGTAGTTACCGAAAAAAACGATGCTGCTTGTTCGGCGTGCATTTATCGCGAGATTCGAGGCGATCGCGGGATGGAGCGGGATTCTATTAATCGAGTTTTCGACCGACTGCTTTCAGAACACGTGTGGGTCGAGCGACCACGTGGGCCGCATGTATCGAAAAGCAAGTGCCGCATCGTCCGGTGAGTGCATTTAGACGAACTGTGATATTTCTATTATCTGCACTACACCTTTGCGAACAATGAAACGCCGATTTTCATTGTAAAAAGTCATCTCGATGCGAGTATTGTCAGCTGTCCGATGTACCGATAATTCACTACAAAATACGCGATAACCTTCGAGACATGATTATTTGAGAAAGGGACGAACGCGCAAGGGTGTACAAAGAAATTTTTGTAAATTTTTTGCGAAACGAGAGAATCGAATTTTTTTTTAACGTCAACGGTGTTACGACACGCTCATCGAAAAATTATGTAATGCTACATATCCGTGTATTAGATAGCGAAAAATGTGATATAGTTTTACCAATTTATACAAGTATTTTGTAAGTAAATTAAACTGCCAGGTGACATGTACTAACTACTTGTTAATGCAAAGGATAAATGTAAAAAAGACTGATAGTGTAAGAGTATATAAGCAGCGATTCTCTTCGGTTAGTCTTGAAAGGGAAATATAGAGTAATGGCTGAGGAAGAACCACGGGTAAAGAAATTGAAGCACTCTGTTATCTCTGATTTCATCCTCTCTGCTAACTTCCAACAAATGTTCTTCGAGAACTGGCACAATTGCATAGATATTAAAACAGACAACCTAGAAGTGATATCGAAACCCTTTAGAGTCTGCAGAATTTCAAACTTCCTCTGCAGCGAAGAGTTCATGGATGAGATAAAGAATGAGCTATTGGATGTTAAGAGTAGAAGAAACAGTATAGATCTCTATCAATTTGAGCAGACCAGCGATCTGGCCAATGTAGACACAGAAAATCTGAAACTATTGTATCAGACATTTCAAACAGATTTGGCCACGTGGATGGAAAGGAACACCAAGATAGAGTTAAATAAAAAAATATCTATGTCCAGTTCTTGTTATTACGATACGGATTATTTGCTCTGCCACGACGACAATTTGGGTGACCGTAGGATTGCTTTTATACTGTATCTCTCGAAAAATTGGACGGAAAAAGACGGCGGGGCTTTGGATATGTTCGACACGGACGAGAACGGGTTGCCTAGGAACGTTGTAAAATCGTTAATACCAGAGTACAATTCGCTCGTATTTTTCGAAGTGGTGGATAACTCTTATCACCAGGTAGCCGAAGTAACTTCTCCCGATAAATCGCGTTGGTCCATTAACGGTTGGTTTCACGGACCACCCAGGGAAAGTACGAGACCTCCGAGACCGGGAATCGAACCTAATTACATTCAACCATCGGACGATCGAGTAGAATTGAAAGACTGGGTATCGGAATATTATTTATTTCCCGTTATCGTTAAGGAAATTCAGCACGACATGGAAGAGGAATCGTTCGCGTTTCTGTCCGATTTTTTAAGAGAGCAGACGTACGAGAAGCTAGCCATTGATTTAACGTCGGACACGATAGTTTGGAAGAAGGTCGGACCGGCCGATATTCGAAACTACGAAGTGGCTGACGAGGAAAGCTTGCCGGAGTTGCTGAAGAATTTTTACAACGTGTTCAAGTCTATCACGATGTTCCAATTGCTGAAAGATTACACGGAGTTGGATCTGGTCCCGGAGAAAGAAACCATGAATCCGAAGATGGTGTTGGAGTTACAGAGGTGGTCCAGCGGATGCTACACTTTGATCTGCGACAAATCGATACCCAATGAATCGAGTGCCGTTAGCACGAGCGAGCAAAAATTGAACAGCAACGGATGCGAGGGTCAAAGCGAGGAAACGCAGGGGGATGGATCGGAAACGACCAGCAAAGGCAATAAAGATGAGGAAGAGAAATCGATGGCGAATAGCGAGAATAAGAACGCGGAGTCGGGTTGCGATACTCCGGTGAGCACGAAAGGGGACGAGGATATCGACGAGGACGAGATACTGAAGAAGATACTTAAAGCGAAGTCCCCGCGTCCGAAGAAGAAGAATCTGTCGCAACAGTCTTCGTCGTCTAAAATGGAAAGTCTTTCGCCGCAGAAGCCGGCCAGGGTTTTAGACACCGACGATTCCGACGTGTCCGACATCGGAGATTACTTGTCCGATCCCCTGGATTGCTCTTTGGAGTGTTCGGATCAGGAAGAGGATATGGACGATGCGAATACGTCGGAACCGGGAGCTCTCGATGTGATACTTCAATTCCACACGAGCAACGTATCCGAGGAGGATACTATAGGCTACGTGGACCCCAAAGAGCAAGACGGTGCATTGATTCACGTGCCAGCGAAAGACAACCACCTTTGCCTTGTCTACAAGGCGCTAGGCACTTGCCGCGTTCACAAGTACGTGGATCATTACTGTACAGATTACTTTTACAATCTGATTTGTACATATTATGAATAATAATTGCGCGAACGCGCCGGCCGGCGTCGTCTCGTATGTCCCTCGAGCAAGTTGGCAATTGTATAATGAATTGCGGACGACAAGTGTTCGCTTATGGCATGTATCATAGTATTCGTATTAATAAAATCGTCAGTATTTATCGTCGAGCAATTTCGTCGCTACTTATTTCTATTAGATTGGCCGAAAAGTCTTGTCGTTTTACTGCGATGTGCCGCTTGAGTGGCGATAGATAAGTAAACATGAAAATAATTTTTAAAGGCGAAGAAGATCCATCGATAGATAGTTCGGTCTATCGTTTGGAAAAAGAAAACTTAACGATCGATTGTACGTATCGTGATTAACGCGGCTTTCAAATGAAAGAAAATAAAATGCGTTTTTGACACGTTACCTTTTATTACCACTGTAAAGATAAAAATGCATTACGATCTAGGGAAACTGGTATGAATGATAGAATAGGTGAATATTGAAAGCTTATCGTCGTTGTTGAGCCCTCGCAAAATTCTTCTACTGGAAGAAACGTCGAGAATTTCGTTTAAGCGAGTTCTTCGTTGAAAAAAATGTAAAATCGTTCGAGGAGTAGCGGAAAATTATTATCGAAGGAAGGCAGTGCCTTGTTTAATAGGATTTTGCTTCTATGCGTCTTTAAAGTATGACAAAACTTTTTGGCCAACCCAATACTTTAGAAACTTGTAACAGTAAAACGTCAATTATCCGAATTTCGCTTATCCAAATGATCGATTACTCGAACATAGAATGATTCGCGTATGTATGTATTTAAACTAGCAGCTTGAATTCTTTTAACTTTTTTGACAAAATTATCTTCGCTTTTTTTTTAATCGCTTTCCGGTGCAAAAGTATTTCCGAGGAAATTCAACTTACGCACGCGAAAGTAGAGGGTTCAACCTTCAAAATGACTCCACGATGGTTATCGTGCGACTATTTTTTACGCAATTACTGCAGCTCAAAGATTGCTAGCGTATCGGTCAAGTGTGCTAATATAGCGCACTAATCTAAAAATGTTTAATTTATTTTTATATCGTGTATATCTTATTAGGTATGCATTTTTTTTTATACATAAAACCAACCGCGTTTGGATATAGCTTAACTTCTAGTCGATTTATGACTAGACTGCGAATTTTTATGCATTTATAGGAAATTTAAATATGTAAAAAGATGTAAAATGCAAATGGTATTAAGAAACGCAGGGGATATGGAAAGTAACCTGCTTTCTTTAAATGTATTTATAAAAATGTAAATTTGCATGACGATCCGCAGTCTGTTTATGACATAATCAAGAATTCGATTTTCTACCTGACCGATTATCCGAAGAAGAAAAAAAACCGATTACTAAATTAATCAAGTATCCCCGATGAATTCGGATGATCGACGTTCAACTGTGATGATTACTTGGATAGATTTAAGGTGCAAATTTTAAATTAATACTCGTGCGTCTTACGAAAACTAAGGTGGAGATTAAGACCACAAGTGCGGAGAACATTCTCAGTTATTTATTGGGCGTGATACATCTATCGTTTGCGTTCACTTACGGAGCTAATTATCGGGTGCAATTAAGAGTTTCATGCAAGGGAATTTCGAAGAGTACTCGTTTGCGGTATGGTTGCAAGATGGGATTAATCGAGAATAAATTGTTCTGGTTTCATTGTTCAGTGCACAAGCGACAAAACGTTTGTTCTAAGTAGTCGGAGAAAAGGAGAAAAAGAAAATAAAATAAAAAAAGGCTTACGATTTGGAGGCGTTACTATAGTCACTGTCGGATTGTTGCGCCGATATCCTGAGCTGCGAAGAGCTATCCTGTTCCTTGCCATCCTTAACGATTCTCATGGTCACCTGGGACGTAAAATCTCTCTATAGAGATCATTCGATTAAACGCACGAAACGTTCTTCGTCGGGTTGGGCAAGAAAAAAAAAACATCACAACAGGCTTTAAAGTTGGACTCTGCCTTTGCGTCTTCTTTTTAAACCACTCGAGGCGGAAGCCATTAGCGGGCACGCCTTCGATTTACCTTCGTTCCAGACGACTTAAAGCTACAATCGATCGCGTCGCCAACAATCGTGTCCGCGCGTGGAAATGAAATGTAAACACAGCGCCGAATCTGTTTGTAAAGTAGTATTAGTCACCTGAGAAGTGGTGGGAATGCCAGCCATACGTTTTCTCAGTTCGTTCAGCTGTAATTCCCTCTGGAAGCTCGCGTCGCCTTCCTGCGATTCCTCGCGGATCCCATCGTTAATGGATTCCGAGGAGTATTCTACTTGCACCCAGGGGCAAATCGTCGGAGAAGCTTGCAATGAATTTTTGCTTCCCGGCCGGGAAAGTCGCGGTGACAGTCGTCGCAGAAGCGAGATCAATTTCGACCTGCGAAATACGTATCCCGTGTTATCGGAGGCTCGAGAATCGGGCGTACCTACGCGGAGTACTTGCTAGCACGCGTAAGAACGGCGAGTACTTTGTGCTGGGTGTTTGAAGATGATCGGAACTGATTGCTCCGCTTCTCGAAAGCTGCTCCGCGCTGCGGGTGGTGTCCCTCCAATGCAGTTTGTTGATGGACCTTCCGACTCGCCAATCTAGGCTGCTGCTTTGCCGTGATTGAAAGCCTGAAATGTAATTTAGAATGCTGCTCGTGTAGCTCTAACGCTGATTCGGTAATAGCCGCATAATGCAACGATTGCTCTCGAGGTAATGGTTTCCAAACTTTGGGGGGTCGCGACCCACTTTTACGAGCGATTATCTTTCGCGACCTACTTTTGAATGAGGTCATTCTTCGCGATCCATTCGCTTATAATATAATGTGCATTTTAACCGTGATGCAGTTTTGGAAATTCTACTCGATACAATCGCATTCTGCTTGATCTAATCCCTTTGGATACTAAAGACGACTGTACTCGTTCGACGAAATTTGATCATTAATTAGGTAATCTGGTTAATCTAGTATTATAGTTTCACATTTCTAGGTTTGTAGTTAATTTAGTATTGAGAAATATAGAGTGCGTATAGTACGTAAAAGTAGAGTACGCGTGATAACGTTCAAAGGTTTACACAACTTCCTATTTATGTCTCCTTTCTTTAGTTTTACGTACAAAAGTACGAATTTGCATAAAGGTCCGCAATTTAATCGTAACACTCTATCACGCGCGAGACACTGAAATATTACACGCAACTCGTACTTGATAATTGTCAGTCCTGTGGTTTGACATTGTTGCCAGAACAGAAACTAAAGTTGATTGCAAAGGCGGTGCATTTTTGTTGCACCTGGATCGCAGTATATTCCACGAATAAATCGTGACTGGTGATTATAAATAATCAACGGGCAAAGGCTTAATCGTACAATGATCTCTACCCACCTTGCTCGTTCGTCGATTGACTAACCCTCCAATCTAAAGAGTTACTACTTCTATTCACGCTATAAATGTTATCACAGGATTTTGTAGCAAGATATGTTGCATGGTGTCGACGCCTAAGCAGCTTCGAAACTGGTCCCAAGTTTCTGAAAAAGAAAAAGAGAAACGGTTGCACGATTAGCGCGGCGACGGGTAAATTAGTCGGAGAAAAATGCGGAATCGGTGATGATGGAAATATTGGCATACGTACTTTTTAAATTTTCGCGTCTGCTCGATGGGCGGTTTGCTGTCGCAAACTACCACTTTGACTTCCGGTTCCGGGCAGCACGTGCCTACACGAATGTGGCTGTAACTGCCACGGATGCCGTCAAGGGACCGGAAGTTACCGCGCTCCTTCGAAGGCACGCGCACGATTTCGATTTTCGGCCTTCCCTCCGTCCTCCTTTCCATATCGCTTGCGTAACTTTTCATCTATCCCAACGATCGCACTTGTGGCTCGCAAAAATAGTAAACAAAATTTAACGCTCGTCGAACCACTACTGTTCCCGCAACTTTTGCCTCGCTATCGTCGGCTATCGAATAATACGTGTCTCGCGGCGCGTGTCCGTTTCCAGTTTTCTCTCAGAACCTACGATCGTGGTTGTTCTTAAAATAGTCGTGGAATCCTCCTGAGCTACTTCTACCTAAAGTCCTCACGCTGCTGTGGCACGTCATAACGGTTGATTCTTCAAAGTGTTTGGCACGCGCCGCCATTCCTCGTATCGCGCGAATCTTCGTCGATTCACCGAGCACGTGCGATTACTCGAAACTCCGTCTCGCTTCTTCCGCGCAACGACTCCACGGATCACGTTCATTCATTCCGCTAGAAGACTGGTTTATCCGCTGGCGAGATCGTTATCCGGCTATGCACCGATCTATGCCGTGATCGATCGAATCGTTCCGACCTAGACACCGGCGTTTCGTCGATTTCTTCCGTTCAATTTCCACTTTGCACTCTTTCGATCCGGTAAAAATGACTACAGAATAGATGTATCGAAAAAGGGGTCTACAAATATAGATATGTTTCTGGTATAAAAATGTTCGTTCGCGTTGCACTGTGTTTGGTAAAAAAAAAGTTTGTCGGCACGGTGCGCGGCACTACGCGTATTCCACGAGAACCTGCTTTTCTCGTCGGCTTTACGAGCTTTTTGTTCCCTTTTGCGAGTAAGTTTCTACGGTCCGTGTTCCCGTTTGTGCGGTTTCACTCGCGACGCGTCCTCCACACCTGAATCGTGTCGAACTGCAAACCGGTGGCCCCAATTTCTTAAATAAAGAGGAGAGTCCCAGCCATTAGCCACGATTTTTCTCTATCTGCGCCGTTGCGCGCCTATTTCCGAGCCCCGGTTGCGCAATCCTCAATTATGATTAGAAGGAGGACGATACGGGACTCGACTCGACTCGACTCGCGTTAGACGATTGTGTCCGGACAATCGGACTTAAACTTACTCGCTGCGAGCTCGAATGCCAACTATAACATAGTCTTTATAGGTTGCCGCGTCGTCCCACTTGCTCTGAAAATGCCAACGTTTTCGAATCCTCTTTCGCTCGGACTTTAATCGTTTCGTTGTTAATTAAAATGACCACATCCTGCAATCGCAGACAATTCTGAACGGTATAGTAGTTAGAAAAGAAGGCATATAAATTTTATGCGTTATCGGTACGAAAGAGGAAAGCACGAACTCTTAGAACTCGTGTTTAAAGTTCCAAAAAGATTCCGGTACTCTAGTAACTCGTATCATTGACGAAGCAAAGGATACGCTATTCTCTTTCATTTCGAATCATCTAGGGACTACTTGGCGTTCTTATCATTTTAGTCTCGCCTGCGAAATTACTAGATTAGACTAGAATAACGCAACGGAGTTTTTAAAACGATGGGAATTAGATGTATTCTATTATACATTCATATGTATTGGAACTCCATCATTTACCCTTTTGTAATCCGAGTTTGATTTACTTTTACGATAAAAGAAACTCCAATTAAGTCAATACTTTTATTCCCACATGAAAAGCAAGAATTAATAGTCACTGTAAAGAGCGGAGCAATACAGCGATATGCGAGTAAGATAGAATTCAATAAATTTAAATATATTATAGTAACTTTTAAGTTAAGTTACACTGTGTTACGGTGGATTAATTTTACCACCTTTGATGGCTGCATTAAGTATAATTCTTCTGCTTCTTTACACGATCGGTATTTTAGGTTGAACGTTACGATTCCTGCACTCAGTCAACGCTTATACTATTGGAAATATCCGTACCCGCGTACTTAACCGTGACATGGTAAACGGAGACGGGTTTGGATTTCGCGGGACGTCGAAGAACAATACGGTTTTCGAGGCTTTTATAAGCGAGAGGAATCGTATTTCGCGGGTAGAAGAGCGGAAAGGAACGAGTCGGTCTGTTCCATTCGAGAGACGACACGCTTCGAATCGCAGACAATATTCGCGCAGCAACTGAATTCTTGTTGCTGTCGGCGAGAAATTGAATCGATTCGCGCGCCCGCGCCAATTGTCACTGCGAAAAGCCACGCGCGGCACCGTTTCCCATCGGATGCACTCGAAAGCTCTCCCGAGAGGCGAGCCACGAAACTCCGCCGATTCACCTGGCCAATTAAGTCGCCAATTAATTTCAACGAATACGAATACGGGGAGCTTGCATCGAAGAAGCGGTACTATGAATTTCCATAATTGCACGGAGGCACCGTCTGTGTTGCGAGACGCAACTTCTAATTAGAAAAGAAAGTGCGGAATAATTCGATGCTTCGAGAAGTACACGCCGGTTTAACAAACTTCGATGAACTCGTTAGAGAGAAAATACCTGTCGCGAATAGCGCTAAACAACCAACCGGCGGAAATTATTCCGATATATATTTTCGCTCCACGATTTTGGCTTACGTCGCGAACGCGTTGTCCTCGGTGTTTTCGCATCGATCTCGATGAAAATAAAACGCAGAAAGGTAAGTACACGCGCAGGATAGGAACGTTGGCGTTGACGTTTCAGGGGGACGATCCAGCGGAACACTGATGATTTGCTTGGGGGGGAACTCACGCGGAGATCTAGCGGATTGAAACACTACGCGAGGGGATCCACGGAGATCCGCGTAAGACGATCCACGGATTACGGTGTCACGCGGAACGGTGTTTGCGACGAGTATCGCGTGGAGACAGGTGACGAATCGATGGCGAACGCGATCGATCGCGAAAAAAGACAGGCTGGAAAGCAGTTTTCGCACTGTTGGAGCGTATTCGCGGCTGCCTCGCCGCGGTGTAACGTCCGCGCTCTGTGGCCCGCGGAGATTCACTGCCGGCTTTGACGTACGTACGTACGATCGTTGCGCTTTACGCGCGCACACAGAAGCCCCGTAGCACACAAAAGCCTGTATTACACATCGGTGGCTTTTTGGAGCGGCGAGAAAAAAATAGGTAATTAAAGTGTGTGGATGCCGATACGCGACCGGGTCCCGTCACGCTTTACCGAACCCCTCGTACACAGCCTGGCCTAAACATCCTTCGATCGTAAATTTCCATTCCGCCAAACTACGCTCTCCCCTTTATTTCTTTTGCATTCTATTTCGTGCAACGTTGCACGCGTTGAAACGCGCAATTGGGCTTTGTTTTGAGGATTATCGGGTAGATTGTTTTTATTCGCTGCTGCGATGGAACACGTTGCCCCGCGATTCTATGGCAGTTGCGTGTCTTTTTCTTAACCCTTAACTATTAACTGTTCTTACGTTGAGTTTGGTTGGAAATTAAGCGTGATACATTGGGAAGAGCGAATTTAATAAACACGTGCTACGAGAGGAACGCGTCTCATCGGAACGTTGCTAAAAACTTAACGCTAGAGTTGCGGACAATTAAGGTGGTATTCGTATCGAAGAAATTAATGCAACGGATACTTGAACAAATATATAATGCAATGGAATTAAATCTTTATTTATCCCGTTTATATGAAATTACGGTAAATGTGCGATTTCCGTGGAAAATTGCGAGCTAGCGATGTTTATCACTTCGGTAGTTCTGATGTTAATATTTACACGCAAAGGAAGGATGAAATTCACGAAACGAACTAACAGAAATGCGCGTTAAGTAGGATAAATCGATTTCATAAAGTGAAGAGTACTTTTGAAACTGCTAACTTTGCCCTTTCTACTCCCAACTCATTTTCACGCATCGTAAGGACAAATTCTTCTACTACTTCTTCGTGGATTTTAAAATTCTCGCTACTTAGTCGTGAAATATTTTCTAGTATAAATTTGAAATAGGCCTTATTACCCCTTCGTATCGTATTCATTTCATGAATATTTGGTAGCAATAGATTTTAATCTGCATCCGTATTAGCGTCGATATTTAAGGGTTAAATAATAATTTTTGTAACGCGCAATTGCATCTTTTTCTGAACAATATTTTTCTTTAAACAGCACTCTTGCAACATCGTCGAATACTCCCCGAAAAATAAAAACGCATGGGTTGCACCTGCAGCGTTCGGCGCAACGTATTCGTTCATAGCGGCCAATTTATTAACTCGAGATCGGAAATTACGGAGCGTTCACCTCCACGCGAACCATGAGAAAGGTAGGTTTCCCTAATAATTCCCGGAACGTGTTCGATTTCAAAGGAGGAGGGATACGACGGATACAAAAACCATAAAAATTTCATACAGTCGAGGTTCAGCAGCTATAAGTAATCATCGACCCTGCGCTCTTTCCCTTGACTTTGCCTTTCGTATTAAACATTTAATAATCTCGCGACACCACGAGCGGTCTACTCACTTATCTATTACCCATCCACGCCCACCGAATTTAATCGAAGCTTAATCGAAAGCGAGTGGCGTGCGGCAGCGAAGCCGGGTGTTTGCTTGCCGGGAACTCCCATCGTGTCGTATTCTCGCGAGCACGTGCGCGCCGGAAGCGTATAGGCGCGCGTTCGCCTCGTGAAAAGTTAATCAATCGGCTAGCCAGCCGTCTGTGTCCGGCGGCGGCTGGTCACTTAAGAAAGGTGCGTGGCTGAAAGTGCGGCACGTGCTCCAACCTACCGCGAGCAGCTTTTCCTTACTCGTCAGCGCGTACGAATCTGCTAAATAGAAGCTTGCAAGCTCTGCTCTGAAGCTTGTCTGCGTGGGTCTGGGCAGCATGGGATACGTACTACTTGAAAATAGCAACGACACACTTCGCGGTCTGCTGCTGCGCTGACATCGAACGTCGCCAAGTTGCCGCGGCGAAGACGAGCGATTGGAGGCGTGCCAGGATTCCCTGTGCGTTCTCGAGGACTCCGGGCCTTTTCCCTCGATTCTCTCGATACTCGCCGACTGGGCGTCGGTCGCTAGCTGCTCGCTAGATCAAAAGATTCACCGCTTCATTTCCCGAAGACGCGCACTTGGTCCGCTCGCGATCGCGCGCCAAACGCGGCTTTCCCTTTTACGAACGCACCTGCTACTATTTTCGAATTCGTTGAGGACGGACGAGTTGGGAGAGGGAGAGAGAGAGAGACAGAAAGAGACAGGGGTTCCTCTTCGAACCCTCTGCTCGTCGGCTCTCCCGCCCCTGACTGTGGTTCGATCGCGCGACCACCCGCGGGATCCCGTCTCGACTACTGCATCGAGATGCGTCGAGGAAATCCCTATACTCTCGATCCCCCTTGTCCCTCTCTCGTCTCACCTTAACCCGCCAACCCGAGCGGACCTGCGCTTTCCGACGCTGCACTCCTCGTCGCGTTTTGGCAATCACCGCCAGCAGACACTTCTCTAGACAGACTTTTATCGACCGGGTGGGTGATAAGGAAGCTTCTTCCGGCTGCCTTCGAAAACGCGGCTTCGCTGCGGCGATCGGCGTTCTTGCGGTTTAACGAACTCTTTCAAACCCCTTGTCTCGCGATTATTTCGTTACCTGGCTAGCCTAGCATTATCTTTTCAGATCGCTATCTTTGGAGAGCGCCAGAAACGTCGTAGGGTTGAATATCGTGGGCAATTTTTATTTAACAATCACCTCCTACCTTGTAATACAATGTTACGATTAGAGTTCGTCTTTAATTGGAGGCGTTTCTGTTGAATCTGTGACGATTCGTAGAACACGCGTGACTCATTGTTACAGGGTAAAGGGTTAATCATGACAGGAGTAGCGGGTTTATTTTTAAGTATAGTTTAATCATTTCGCGTTCTTCTCACACGCTTCCCACTTTAGGAATGTTGTTCTTTGCGCAACGCTTGTAGAAATTGCAAATACATTGAATATCAACACGAAATACTTAGAGATGTAACATCGAATAAAACCTATTCTTCGTATTGGGTTAGAGCTAAGGAAAGTAGCAGGGTTAACAACCGAGGCGTTTGGAATCGCAAGCACGAACTCGGTAATGCGTTTTAAACGTGTTACCCTGGAAAGAAGGGCGAAATCCATAACGTATCGTACGCGAAACGTTAGTAAAAATCCATTAAATCAATTCGACGAAATGAGAAATTTGTAGAGAAATGTTGAATCCGTCTTTGCGACTCTAAACGCCTCGATCGAAGGGTTCGTAACTAGACTAATCTTTGTTGATTTCCCCTTTTCGTTCAATAAAAGTCATATTCGATAAAAATTAATTCCACTTTTATTAAAAAAAAAAATAATCCAAAAGCCGTAGCAGAGTTGAAGCCTGAAAATCGTACTAAAATACACGGTTGCGCCGAGGGAAAAGATACTGTTTCGGCGGCGAGTTGGCTCGAGTTCTTCTTAATCCTCGCGGAATGTCTTTCCGACTGATTTTCTGCTTCCTTGTACGGTTTCTCCTCGTGGCTGCAAGCGATTCTCGAGGCTTGTGCTTCGTGTATTTCCTTAGAAAACTTCTCGCTGGAAAGTAGAACAGCCCCGAGGCATTCCAATTAGCAGTCGGAGGAGGAAGTCGGCGGTAAAACGAAGCCACGAATGCGCTAAGAATTGGCAAAGCTGTCGTAAGATTTTAGCAATCGAAGGGAAGGTGTGTCCCCGCCGCTCGGTCACACGTGGGTTGTTTTCACGTGTATTGTTTCGCAACGTTTCAATTGCCAGTCTCATCGAATATGCACATAACTATTCGAGACGGTCCCTACGATGCACAAGAGCAGCCTTGTCCAGGAATTTACAATTCAGTTGCATACATTATGCATCCACGTCTTCCGCTGCCTCAGCGACAGAAATAAAATATTCTAATTTTCATATTTACGACGATTTCTCGTGGATTTGCTCGCACGTTCGCGGATTCCATTCGCTGTTCCACTGACTTACAATAGACCAAAGTCGATCTTTACGTCTTCCTTTTTTCTTCCAAACGGTAGGCTACTCGATTCGTTGTTAAATACTTTTACTAGCAATTAAGGATTAATCTGTCGTATAGCGGGAATACCAGACATGGCCATTGTGACAAGTCTTTATGGAACCAAATAACAGCGTCGATACATTAATTATAACTACGCTGCGAATTTTTATGCAGATTCCAACTTTTACGAGCACCCTTGAAATATTACAACGCGTGCTTTACTTCAGACGTTTTGCATACCGTTGTACATTACGCGTAAAATGTATTACTTTGAGAATTTAAACATTTGATAAATGTACGAAAATCCGCGGTCTATTCGTAGCTATCAATAATTACCGCGAATCATTGGAGTATCCAATGTCTCGAAGTTGCAAACCGTTCAATTTTCAAAGCTTAGCATTCCTAATGCTTTGAATTCTCGAAGCTTAGAATTCCCAATGCTTTGAATTCTCAAAGCTTAGAATTCCCAATGCTTTGAATTCTCAAAGCTTAGAATTCCCAATGCTTTGAATTCTCAAAGCTTAGAATTCCCAATGCTTTGAATTCTCAAAGCTTAGAATTCCCAATGCTTTGAATTCTCAAAGCTTAGAATTCTCAATGCTTTGAATTTCCAAAGCTTAGCATTCCTAATGCTTTGAATTCTCAAAGCTCAGAATTCCCAATGTTTTGAATTCCCAAAGCTTAGAATTCCCAATGCTTTGAATTCTCAAAGCTTAGAATTCCCAATGCTTTGAATTCTCAAAGCTCAGAATTCCCAATGTTTTGAATTCTCAAAGTTTAGAATTCCCAATGCTTTGAATTCTCAAAGCTTAGAATTCCCAATGCTTTGAATTCTCAAAGCTTAGAATTCTCAATGCTTTGAATTTCCAAAGCTTAGCATTCCTAATGCTTTGAATTCTCAAAGCTCAGAATTCCCAATGCTTTGAATTCTCAAAGCTTAGAATTCCCAATGCTTTGAATTCTCAAAGCTTAGAATTCCCAATGCTTTGAATTCTCAAAGCTTAGAATTGCCGTCGCACGTGCAACTCTCAAACGTATGAATGCAGCCTTCGACAAAATTACCACCGATTACGCGGTTCAAGAAACGTACAGAGAAGCTTGGATCGTGATTTATTTGATCTTTATTTCGTATTTGTACACGCCCTCAGCATGCCACATACAATCAATATAATACAGTCCAATGCAGCCAAGGTAGAAGTAAAATACAAAAAATATATATATATATATATTTATATATTTATATTCTACGTCGATAGTTAATATTATTGTTACCACGATGTTATAACGCTGAATATATTATGGATAATAGCTAAGAATATAATACAAAGAGTGCTGGTTACAGTAGGACACGTAATTCGGATTGAACGTGGTGCGGTTTATTTTCTTTTCTTTTACGGATACTCTTCTTCAGCGTTTCTTTCGGATCGCCGAGAGAAATCGCGATCCTTGTTTATTTTTTCATTTTCTTTTTTTTTTTTTTCGGATTCTCACTCTCTATCACCGAGTGTTGAAGTGTGTGGTAACCGAGAAACGGAAAAAAGATCCAAAGCGTTCGAGGCTTGAACAATCGAAAACGTTTCGAGGAACAGAAAAAAAAAACAAAAACAAAAAGAAACTAGTAAAGAAGGAGAACGCAAATACTGCTTAAAATACGCGTCACGTATGGCTATGCAAAGATAGAAGTAAAAATGGCCCTCGGTAAAAACGAGGATCAGTTTCACGTTTCACGCGTAAAATCTGCTTACTTTCCGACCGCTTCTAGCGGAAAATACGAGCGTGCACAAATTTAGAGAGGCTCTTAACGTTTTAGGGCCACGGTTTCAGGAGTCGAAATCAACAGGATTACGTCACTAATTTGCTACAACAATGACGTAACTCATAAATGAATATATTCCAGAGAACGAGTTTAAACATTTCGAATCGTTACGAGGCGCATCACGGATCGTTTTGCGTTTGTAGGAAATTTAAATGGACGAAAGGGTAAAGAATGGACAATATTCGAAGCAACGCAGATATGTTGGAGAACAGGTTTAAATATTTTGAATCGTTACGATTGGATTGCGGATTTTTATGCGCTTAGGCATTATTCGAATGGGCAAAGAGGCACAAAAGATAAGATATTCTAAGTAAATAGCTTCAATTCGATTTTATGCTATTTGAAGGTAACACTATTAATTTAAGTTTAATAACTATTTATTTAGGTTTCACTTCTTTAACTTTGTAAACAAAAACTATGAATCTGCATAAAAATCCGCAAATAGAATTATAATTGCGTAAGAATTGAAACACACCGAAATGACTATTTGGCGTAATAAAATATTTAAACGAACGCAATAGTATTATAATCTCGTTATTTCGTGCTATGAATTCTCATTGCCGTTCTTCTTCTATCGATTAATCAGAGCCAGCGTATTAGCTGTTACGTAATTGTTGTAGCAAATAAGGATAATGCGTAATTTAACGGACAAATGATGGCATAGATCCGTAAATTATTTCCCAGAAATTTGATCAACGCATTAAAGTAGAAATTAGCACTAAAACGCAGACCAATAAAGTAGCTTAGAGCTTGTAGCTAAAATTCAATTTAGATTTGACTCAACGATCTGGCCGATAAGGCGATTAGGCGTAAATTAGAATTAGGCTTAATTGGAATTCAGTCGTAGTTAAATAAAGTCAGCGTCGAGCCACAAATCAGCGCGAATTTTCCGTCCCAAATAAATCCATCATTTTATTCGATCTCCTTCGTGGCCCTAACATTTCATTAATTCCTTTTTAACGCCACTTTTAAATAACTTTTAGCGTCTCTAAACAATTCACGCGTCAGTTTTGTTCATTAAAAGTGCTACTAGGATCGCTGGAAAGCGCTGCTTAATTTATTGATGTTTAATTGCAAGGAAAACGAAAGCCATCGAAGTATAATAAATAGTCAATGCTCGCGAGGAACGCGAAAATATCCGCGGTGAACTACCCCTTCGAGAATTTTTATAAATCAACGCGTCCCTCTTTCTCTAAGATCAATCATCGTTTAGACGTTTAACCGTTTGAATCCCAGGGATTATTGGAAAAACATTGTCGTAAAACGCCGAAAAAACGCTTGCCTTAACTCATTGCGTACGGATTTATACTTTTTTAATACCCGTCTACAAAATGCCGAAAGAGTGGAAAAAGATAATCAGTATAACTATTACATTGAGAAGAATCTAATTCGATTCTGTAAGCATGTTATTAATTTTACTGTTTGAAAGCCGACGTTCTAATTGACTTGTATGACTTGTATTAAATTTTTAATAAAGAGCGCCGTACGCAATGTGTTAATAGCGTTCGCCTTTTTTATTTCTGTCGAAAAATGCCTTTAACGCCTTGTTTCACGTGTTCGATAAAAATTATTAAGAAAGTAACAACGAAACACAAAATGTATTAACCGTATTACAATAATTACACAGATAAAAGATGCGGATACGATAGTGAAGTTGAGCGCGCTATTTCGACAGACTCTTGAGTGTAGCGTTCGGTTGCCCGTAGCGTTCTAACGAGCCTGGGATCTTTCGACGTGAAATATAAACAGCGCGATCGCCCTTCTCGGGACTCAAGCGGTTAAAAAATCGCTACGCCTCGGATAGCCGAGAATATAAACACGCTGCGCTGTTTACACAGCCATACGTTCGATACGCGACCGAAATGCCTTCGAATTGTCTGAGGAGGAATCGAAACGCGTTCGGTAGCAGGCAGCACTCGTTTAAACGTCTATCCGCTGTCGCGTTGCACACGCGAATACGCGATTATGTTTCTCTGCGGGATTTCGGGTTCGTTCGTTGCAAAAAAGGATCGGAAGTAGAGATACGGGAAGATAATTCGTTGAAACCTTTCGAGTTTTCTGAGTTCTTTATTAGAGCGTAGCCGGTAAGCGTTTATGGCAGCTTTATGAGGATGACTGGGGTAGCGACCGTCGTAAAAGTCATCGAAAAAGAAAACCTAACCCAACTCGGTGAAACAACAATAAGACGAATAAATCCATAATATTAACAGTAGAGTGTAGTGATATCAACTAACGTTGTAATTCAACTAAAGAATAGTAAAATCCTCCTACGGTATTTTTCTTCACTCTCTCGCACACACTCTCTCTCACTCTCTCTCTTTCTCTCTCTCTCTCTCTCTCTCTCTCGGTGTGTCGCCTTCTCCTCTTTCGTTTCGGTCCGGAAAAGAAGAACGAAAAGGAAAAAGAAAAAAAGAAGAAGATAGGAATAGAAATAAGATTACGAATTATTACAGGCGGCAGGAGAACGAGTCGGAAAAGAGAGAACAAAAGGGGGTGTGGTAGAGCGGAGATCAGATGTGTTTCGCGTTCTAACAATTATTCTTGTTCGTAGTCGTCGTCGACAATAATTTCTACTAATAATCGTAGGAGTTCACGCGGCTCTCTCCCGTTCACCGCCTCGCTGACTGCAATAAAACGCAACTACGTAATATTTGTATTGCGGGACTTACGATAGTTAGGTCTCTCTCTGTCGCCTCTCTTTTTTTTTTCTGCACGACTTCCTGCTTTATTAATTAATACTATGTTCTCGTTTATAACTTTACGCTAGTGTTTCATCCTCGCGCAAACGCCAAACATATTCTCGTTTCTCTTTGTGGTTTTCACTTTTCCCTTTTTTTTTCCCCCATTTGTTTCGTTTCTTTTTCTTTTTTTGTTTGTTTTCTTCCCCGTTTTTTTTTGTTTTTTTTTCTTTAAATCATCTCTGTCCGCGTGTGTTCGTTTTTCACTCACTTTTTTCTTTGCACACATACGCGCGTCCTCTCACTCGCTCTCTTTCTCTCTCTCTCTCTAGCACTCTATCACCCTCTTGCGTTTTCAATCTTCCGTAATGGGCAGGATGACGCGCGAATGTCCCGTGGAAACGATCATGGTCGCAAAATGGTTGTTCCCTCGTTTCGTTCGCGGCCATCCTGCGCGTACACCACGACTGCCTCGTTTTCCTCTTTTCTTTTCTTTTCTTTTTTTCTTTTTTTTTTCTAAATTAAATTTCTCTGTCCATGTTTGAATCGTGACGAGGAATTTCTTCGTGTCTTCTCTCCCCCTCCCCTCTCTCTCTCTCTTTCTTCTTTCTCTATATAATATACTTTATAAAATACATTAGTTTACAAACAACGTGGATTAAGTGCCGACGTCCCGCGGGAGTTATCACAGCTCAGGCTCGATCGTGGGAACGGCTCGACTAAGAACTCTACCCGGGCGAAACTAGTGGAAGAACTCTAGCTCGAGAAAAAAGAAAGCACATTTTCGCGTGGTTCGCGCGCTACCACTCGCATGAACTACTCGATAAATACCGCTTACGCTAATTATTTCCTCTGAACCGGGTACGCTTCGGACACGTCAAGTCATCAACGCATCGTTTCTCACCCTCTCTTTTTCTCTCTCTCTCTCTCTCTCTCTCTCTGCAACGTTAACCGTTCGAGTGCCGCGATCCGCGATTTTTAGCTTCTAGATTACGCGAGTGGAAAAGTGCCACCATGTTCGAGCGCGATCTATATTTATCTGCAATTATCTCTTCTATGGACGCGTATATGCGTTTTGCAACAACTATTCTCGCGTACGCGTTTAGGGATTGGATCGTATAGAGAAATTTGGAAAACTAAATTAAACGAGAAGCTAAAGTAGAAGATTGTATCGTACATCGATTAAAATCATCAGGGGACTGTGGATTTTTATGCGTTTATGGGAAATTTGGGTATGTAAAAAATTGGAGAAGAATGAAAAGAAAAAGACTATTTCGTTTAGAGGGTGAAACAATCGATGCATACTTCATCCCTTCAATTTTGTTAATGAAAATGGGGAACTGCGTAAAAATCCGCAATCCGAAAAAAGGAAAAAAGTAAATAATAAAAGTAAAATGTGACCATACCAAATTATTTCGACGTTCTCGTAAGTTACGTCGCCAAACTCAAAGCTTCTTCAACTCTTCGCGAACACTGAAACTTCACTTTCGCCTATTTTCTTGATACGTTCTTCGATGTTTCTATTTTTCCTAGACAAGACTGCAAGTTCTCGACTCAAAGAACAATGGTACACAAAAATAGAGACTTGGATAAGACTCCCAAAATTGTTTCTTTCGTCCGGAGAGATTAAAACGTATACTAAAGTATCGTGTTAATTTAAACTAGCATCGTGATAGCGCTGCTTCCTTCGTTCCTTTATTTTTCATTTCAATAACGTCAATTTGAAATCACTGCCACGCAAAAAATATAAAACTTCGTTCCCTTTTATTTACCCAAAGATTTCTTAAATTCTTTAAGCGTCCATTAAAAGAAAAACTACCCTTATTTGTTCTTCGTATCGTTATCTTTTCTCGCGTGACCCGAGTAATAAATTTTGTCCGCATTTGAATAAAAGGAGCGCAGTTTTCGACCGGATTTTTCCAAAACGTTTCCTGGCACTCGAACGGTCACGTACGGAAAATAGTAGTACTAGAAGTATCAAGGTAAAACGGGATCGCGTTACGGAGCTGCGCAACCGACTGGCAGAGACGTCGATCATTAGAACAATAAGACTATCTTATCGTGCTACATACATATTTACAAAACCTCCGGGAATGGAGGCACTCTCTCTCCCTTCTTTCGATTTTATTCCCTGAATCCGAAACGTGCACTAAACGCGGGAAGCAACGGGAAGGCATTCATTTAAAGGGTCAGCTCTCTTCTCTTCTCCTCTCCTCTGGACTCTTCTCCTTTCTGGACTGAACAATTTCTCCGGTTAAAATAAATATATTCCCCAAACTACTAATTGTCCGCTAAAAGCGCGATTCGCGATCGAACGCGAACTCGTCACCAACGAAACTGCGACTCGGAACGATGATCTACGATATTCGAGTAGAACCGGTTGATTAAGATAGTGCATGTTCCGGATGTATGTACAATGAGGCAAGATTCCCTTCAACGAATTACCCTTTCGCCATCCATCGGACCGCGGCCGTATCTAACGCTACGTCATCTGCTTGTTGAAGTTGCGTCGATACCGAACACGAAGAACGTACAAAGAATTCTGAATGGGTGGTTGCACGATTTGCAAAAATATTTCTCAACTATCTCCTACATTTTTTCTTGCTCTTAACTTCTTTTTTTTTTCTTTTTTCCCAAATACTAACTTTTTAACGACGGGATCGGGGGACTAATATCTTTTTTTCGTTTTTTTTTCTTTCTTTTTTCTTTAAGAGTTAACGGTAACTGTTGACCCTCGCGCGCGCGAGGGCACGTGGATGGTATAATTTTCTTCTTTTACTGTAGTTAGATAAATCTCTAAATTCTGCTCTTCCTCTCTCTCTTTCTCTCTCTCTCTCTCTCTCTCTCTGTTTCGAACGGAAAAAAAGAATCGCGATTCGCGCTCTGTTAAAAACGAATGAATTTTCGCGCGGCGCGGCAAAAAACTGTCGCTATAATAATTCATCTTTCTATCTAACGAGCACTTTGGAGGAGCGTCGAACCGGACAAGGAGACGGGATAATTGGATAAAAAGTTATAGTTTGACGGAGCTTTTGTCGCCGAGTTTTAAGTCTCCGGCAGTGGCGGAGACCGAAGGGGAAAAGAAAAAAAAAAAAAAATGTCCGGGCCGTTGCAGCGACGACGTTCTTCTTCTACTCTCCTCTCACGTTCGGATCCGGCAATCGTCAACAAAGTACCGGCATCGTACGGAATAATAACTCTGATAAACGAGAAATAACGAATCGTTACAACGTCAGGATGTTTTCGGACCACAATCTCTTGCGAACCCTCGCCCTCTCGCGTCCCTACGTATCCCTGCAAAAAATCACAACTTCATACTTCGATGAATAGCTGACGTTGAAAGCGAAAAGCCGAGTCTAGCCGCGTGCTCGTGGAAAATAAAGCACTGCAGGCTGCAACTACGAGTGCAAACGGGTGGGTAGAAACGTAATTTCTAGAGACGTGAATTTTGAATCCGAAACTACATGCACGTAAACTCCCGAGATCCTCGAACCTCCCGAAACTCGAAACCCTAAATGCTTTTAACATTTTTGTCCTCTTCTTCCTACAGAGTATCCATTTTGTCAGGAACTAGATTATTCGGAAAATCGAGCTGCTTATCGAATACAATTAAACGAAACTTAAATGTATTAGGTGTGTCAATGAATAATTCACTCTTTTTGTTAAATTTAGCCTTTACTATAAGTAGCTGTCATATTTGAAATGTAATTATTGGTGTTCCAATAAGTTCTACTTGCTTTGCACTGACTGTAAAATTTAGAACTTCCGTCTTTCGACGACACAAATCGATCGATCCGTTTAAATATAGTGGATTAATTATTGCTGCACCTAACAATTCTACTACGAGTAACGGAGTAATTGAAAATGCTTCGTGAAATAGTTCAGCTAATCTTTACGCGTTTTATGTTTCATCGATTGTAAAAGACTGCAATAAATTGATTAAATCGTCCCAATTAGAACGAGTCTCCGAAACCTAAACACAAACTCGATCGAACCGATAGTTGAATAAATTCACGTAGCGCCAATATTTATACAAGCTTTTTATCGTTCGCCGTAGTTTCGAATTCTCGAAACTCGAAACATTTTGAGGTTCGAAGGGTTTCGAGGGGTTTCGAGATTTCGAGTGTCTCGCCCTTCACGAAAGCCCGACAAATGAAAAAAAAAAGAAAAGATTGTAAAGGAATAACTACGATCTCCGCTTGCGAATTATCTTCCGAAGCAAAGCAGATGTGCCTCGCACAAAATGGAGAAGCCTCGCGGAGAAAAAGAAGTAGAATCAAAATGGACAAGCAAATGAAAACGAAGGGGATGGAATTACCTTAGGATCACCTTTTCCAACAGCATAGACAAACGACCCTCCGAGTGGTTGGCAGGAAGTAGGGATTTGAGGAGTTCCCTGATGAGGGCCTCGGTCATTCCTGGCGAAGTGCGTTCCGCTGTCTCGAATGCGTTGCGTAGCTCGTCTATCGCGCCACCGTTCTTGCCAATGCCGCTTCCGCCCTCGCCGTTATTGTCTCTTGCCGAATATTGATGCTTCCGTTGAAGCTGCGAAACAATAGAGGCCACAACAAAGAATAAATGTCTGCGTCTCCCAGTGTCAGCGATCTTTTTCGGGAAGGGAAGCCAGGCAGGAAAACTCGACGGACCATCCGCCCGCACTACTCTCAAACATCTTCGCATGCACAGCTCGCGGAACACGCTTTACGGTCGCGGAGAAAAGCATTTACCTCGGAAAGGAGAGGTAAAAGGACACCGGATAGAGCTGCGCTTCGCGGATGCTTCAGTTCCTGCGAGCTCCTCGGTCTCTGTTTCTCTTCGCCGGGCCTATGGTCCACCATAGGTACGACAGGTACTTCCGGTTTACTACTCCTCTTCTCCTTCGCGCTGAACTCCCTGTCCCGCTCTCTGTCTCTGTCTCTGTCCCTTTCCCTTTCCCGCCCCTCTCTGTCCCGTTCCCTGTCCCTGCTGTCTCTGCTCTCGCGCATCTCCTTCAATTCCCTCAACGAGGAGTCCCGATTGAAGTCCCGGTAATCCCGGTCCTCTCGCTTCTCTCGCGTGTCCACGGGAGGCGGTGGCGCGGCCTCGTGTGGTCGGGACTGAAAGGCACGATTAAATTCCGACGATATTAAAAAAACAAAAGTCGTCACTGGAGAGACGCGGCCACGTCTGGCGCCAGACGGAATCGAACGAAATTGTTTTTTTCAACCGATGCGCGAAACGAATCCCTCCGCATCAGGTGGAAAGCAGCGACTCCTAGTCTGCTTCTTCGTCGTTACCTTTCCGATGATCTTTAAACGGTGAAGGAAGGGTTTTCCCAAGCCCGGAATATATAATACCTACGTACGCTTCTCTTGGCAGTGGTTCACGCAAGCTAACGCTGCCGGGAACATCCGCACGGCGGCCGGTGCTCCGATAGAACCACGATATCTACTTCTTTGTCGCGCGAAAGCTCTCCTCCGACGAGTATCCACGCTAATCTCGTACCCAAGGGAACGATATGAAATATGGAACACTCACCGGCGTGTGCTTCGCTTGGCCATCGCGCACCGAGTCCCTGGACTCGCTCCTATAGTGATTCAACGTTGAATCCTTCGGCGGCGATCTCGAGGCACCGTTCGCGTGTGGCTTTGTTTGCTGATTGTGGTTTGCGGATCTGTGGTTGGGCGTGTGTGTGATGGTCAACGAGGCCTGCTGCTCGTCCAACGGTAGCATCGGCACCATCGAACCCTTCACCCCGTGCGGCCCTTTCACGGTCAATATCCATGGCTCGTCCATGTCGCTGTCCTGCTTCGACTCCTCCCTGCAACCGGGCCAATCGATGTATTCGGCCGATCTCTCCACGCACGTTCCGGTGAACCTTCCACCACACTTACGAGTCCGAATTTTCGCTCTCCGTTTCGGATTCCTCGCTGCGCTGCGACTTCCACTTTTTGTACCGGTCTATGAGGTCGATCAGGTACGAGTTTTTCTTCGCCTTCCTGATGAACTGGAACTTTAACAGCTCTTTCGCCGTTGGCCTCTGCAACACCGAGCGGAAGACGAAAATTACGAGCAGGGAGCAAGGATTCGTCTGACACATGTACATGCGATGGAAGGTGTCTAGAAGTTGAACGCGACGAACAGGGGAAAGGGGAATCGTCTTCGATAGAGAAAAAAACGTGAGCGTGGATGAACGTGGAAAATGGCAGCTTCTCCGTGTCCTCGTTCCCGTGTCTCTTACGTGGATTTAGGTGATTTGTGTATTTAAAAAGGGCCAATAGATTCGCCCAATACTCGAATTCGATACGATGTAACTTGGAATACAAAGATAGACGTCGCGTCGCTGTAATCACGAATAGACAGGTCTTCCGTCTTACACAGTTACTCACTGATTCCCATGCAGAGAACTTTGGAATCGTCGCTGAAGACATAACAGTATTGGAAACACTACGAACTTTCCAAGCAACGCGAAACCCAAACCCTAACCCAAAACATTAGAAGCTAAGCAGAGGATTTTTTACAGAAGCCTGGATAACAGGAGCAAAACATTCTTCTCTTACCTACGTTGTTTCACCTCGCGGTAGCGCGACTTCTTCTTTTCGTACGTACGTATTTAGTACCGTGTGCCGAATGTACCGCGACACGCTTGCTTCTAACGAAGATTCTTTGCGGGCTACGTGCTCGTGGCGCGAAAATTAGCGGAGTGATACGTGCTTTCGTTAGACGAAGCCGTCTCGTTGGATGAAAATCAACTCACGTTTTCGGGGTCCTTGTTGAGGCAAGCCTCGACGAACTCTTTGAACTGCTTCGTGTAATTTCCGGTTAGTTGGGGCGGATTGTTCTTCGGTATAAGGAACAGAACCCTCATGGGATGCAGCTCGCTGTTCGGCGGTTCTCCCTTGGCCAATTCGATCGCCGTGATGCCCAGCGACCAAATGTCAGCCTGCGGAACAAGCGTTCTCCTCTTTACAACTGGCCAGGTGTTAATAGCGCGCTAATCACGGCGTGACCGTTCTCCGTGCGCCTTCCAGAAACTGCCTTCGAGGATTGGCCTGCTCGGCCAACGAAGGACAACGAGTCTCACTCGTGCTCCAAAGTTTCTCAAAAGACAACTATACGTTCGCGTTCGTTCCCTCCTTTCCTTCCTATTAATTATTTACTGGGAGCAATTAAAAATAGACGCGGAGGTTCGGTCGCGGTTTTCCCCGTGCAAAAGCGGCGGAGGTTAAAAGTTTCCAGGCAATACCGCGAAGAGGTAAACAAGGTAACCGCGTTGAAGCGGAGGACGGAAAGTCCAGAGGCAGGTAATAAAATTAAATCTGCCGGGGTACGTGACCGGACTCCGTTGCCTGCGAGCGATGCCCACGAGCCGGGGAAACAGCGTAGCGAGATGAAAAATACGCCGGCAATTCTGGGAATACTGTCGTTTTCCGTGGCAAAACCTTCGGTCGCATGATTACCTTGGAATCGTAGGAAGCCTGCTTGATGACTTCCGGTGCCATCCAGAACGGCGTGCCGACGAAAGTGTTCCGTTTGCTGGTCGTGTTGGTCAACTGTCCGGCCACACCGAAGTCCGCTAATTTAACGTCGCCCATTTCGCTCAACAGAACGTTCGCCGCTTTAAAGTAAAGAGAAACAGCGCACGGTTAGCGAGAGAGATAAAACGGACGTCCGTGTCGTGCGCGCGACGGCGGAAAGTGTCTTCTCTCATTCGACAGAGACGCCAAAAAAAGCGGATTAATTTTCTTCTTTACGCTCACTCTTTTTTTTCTTTTTTCTTTTTTTTTTTTACTTTCGGTTACTCGGTAAATGCACCTTTAATATCGCGATGAAGCTTCCGTTCGCTGTGAAGATAATCCAGCCCTTTGAGCACCTCGCGCAATATCACCGCGATATGCATTTCCTCGAAGCTACCGGCCTTCATCAAGTCCAGGGCCGAGCCGCCACCCAAGTACTCCATAATAATCCATAGTTTCGTTCCCTGCAAACAGAGAAAGATCCACGCTGTACGAAACATCCTATAACGCTTTGAGTCTGGAAACTTTGTCGGTGTCTCTCCGACTCGAGATTGTCAGCCAATCTTTCGCCACGAACCTCGAGGCGTGCTAGAGAAATCTTCGCGAAACGCCACGGTTAGGTTCGCGCCTACATTAGAACTCGCTAATGAAAACGAAGAGACTTGGGGTCGAAGCCAATTAGTGCAAATATACGTAGCTTCTGTATCCGCGAAGCTCTTCTATTCTTGTAAAAAGGCAACCTTGAAAACGTATTGCGGCTTTGGTTATTGGGGCAACGAGGAGGAGGAGGGAGATCTTATCACCATTCGAAGCTTACTGCTCGAGGATTGCAACGATGGTTGGGGAAATTGCGGCAAATTCATAGTTTCACGGATATCAGAGATATTAAGAAAAATACATTAGGACCGAAAGCGTGTTTGCTTTTGCAGAGAAGCAAACTAAGAGCCAAGTATTTAGTTTCCATCATTGTTATTTGGGTTCCCTAAGTGCGTTCGAGGTTTCTTCGAGCATTTTGAGATAAAAGCTAGCGCAGAGATTAAGAAGATCGATGGCTATTATAAATTACGAAGCTACTGTCCAAAAGTATCGAGTCGCGATGCATCCGAAGATCGGACAGAATTCAAGAATACGAAGAACTTCGAAACGTATTACTTTAGAAGACTCTTCGGTTAAGTATAGTGTAGGAAAGAAATCTACAATCGATGAAAGTAAAAAGAGACTGATAGTAGCAGTCAATATATTAATTTTAAGTTGATGAGAAAATTCGTAGGAGATATTTTGGTGCAAACCTGAGATGCGTTCCTCAAACTTTTAACAAGTACGGTAAATAGATAGATCCACGTGCATCGACCATGACTGATACATAGAATGACGATTTATGCAAATTCATACTTTTACAAACGTAAATAAAAAAGGCAGAGGCTAAATATTCATTAGGTTTACGCTCTACATATTACAAACTGCTCTTCACTTTTGATATTTCGTGTACGTCTGCATATTATACACATTGTACATCTTCTTGCACTTTCAAATTCTCCGTAGATACAAATCTATGCGCGATACATACGCATAGAATGCAACGTAGCCGTATCAACGTATTTTTGTCTGCATCTCGAAAGCCACGAATCTGCGACAATTCCAATCACCGTTACCGTAATGCTACAAAAGTTTCCAATCAAGACGATACCTTGCTTTCCGCTCGTTATCCCAATAACTAATATACCCTCGTCTACTATTCGTCCGCGACAAGAAGGCACGCAAGTATTTACATTCCCGTTTTAATTACGATCTACTAGCCTCCCTACAGGCACACGTATTGTTCATTATTAACCGAAGACGTTAAAGATCGACAGCGGTTTAATAACTTAGAATGCGTGTGCAGATAGGGAAGAGGGTAGATCTCCGATGAGGATGCAAAGACTCGTCTGCCTTCTTTCGCGGACGGACAGTAGCTTTGCGCGGCAGATTAATCGCGCAACGGTAGCAGGAATTTCGAAATCGCGCCCGGCTACTTGTACGCATCTTCGTTACGTATGCACCTTCATCAATAACGCGACGAACTTTTGTTGCTCGAACGCGCCGGAGTCGCGTCGCCGACGAGAACGCGCGTCTTCATCGATGTAATTATATCCGACATCGATGTCCAATCGCTGCGCTTGCAGGCTCGTGCACCGTTGCTGTAAGGCTGATCCATTGGTTATCGGATAATCGCGTCCTCGTAATCGACAGATTAATCAGTGGCTCGCGCGCGAGTATGTTCAAGATTCGCGCCGTTCGGTCACCGGCTCGCGAAGGAATCATTAAGCATGCGGGGGGATCGAGGCGCGAGAACAGGATGATGACTCTGTTGTACGCGCAGAGCTATGCTCCATCATCTTGCAGCGATGCAAAAAAAAAATAAAAATGACGGCCAAGATAACCGGTTGGTTGCGCGAGACAAATAAACGGTTCGATGGATTCATCCGAGGTGGTAGAGGAATTTCTCGCGGCTCCCGCTCCGCTTAGAATACGCGGCACGTAGTATGCAACAACGAGTATCTGTATCGGCAGTTTCGCAGAATATACGGCGCTGGAAGATTTTCCAAGGCAACGGAGAGATCGAGCGACGTAGAATTTATGCGCCGACTCGATATAATCTCCGATAAGATTTCGCGATCCTAGCTGCTAGACTTTAACCCTCTACGGTTGGGCATTTTTATTTACTCGCGACAGGGAGAATCGAAGCCACGAATTCTAAAGCGGCGCGCTAGCTCATTTTGAAGCATTGTACGGGTTTTGCTGATACGATTGCCTTCCGTTCGGTCGCAACAATTTATTCGGGGATATTTATAGCAATGCGAAGCTTCGTTTCCAAGGAAGAGTGCAACGATATTCGCAAGAGTGAAGAAAGTTTGTGGAGCATTAAAAAAGAGACGCAAATTGAAACGTGTCTCTCTGAAAATGCCGATTGATGTACTTGGGAACTTTTGGAGCTTACGAGTTTAATTAAAATGAATCGCAGACATTTAGTTTGATTGGGAAGTTACAAAATAGCAATTGCTACGAATACAGCAATTACATTTAGCGACATTACAAAGGTATAGTAATAAGTAGCTTGTGAATGGAAAATGGGACTTAAATGGGGGTTGTTTCATCCCCTAAATATAGTAACACGTACTTTATTTTGCATACTTGGTATAATTTAACGTTCACCGAGTATTTCGTACCTTTCTCGATGTTCAAGTTTCCCATAGATGCATAAACATTTACAGTCTAGTAATAAAATATAGCGGTACAATTATAAGCGAATAAAGTAATACGAAACAAATATAGATGGACACCTATGCAACTTTGGGTCGCATCAAGTGCAATTACTACAGATTTTAATTACAACAGAGAGATCATTTGCTGCTGTTCCAAAATGCACAGCGACTAAGTCAAAATGTACAAAATACAGTTTCACCAATCTACACTGTCTGACCAATCTACGTTCATCGATGCAACCTCCGCTTTTGCCTGAAGTTACAAAGAGCTAGAGGAAAATCCATCGAAGCTATAAGTCACCGGAGGAAAGATAAAAGATAAAGGATAGAAAATAGAAGAGGAGGGAATAGCGAGTAGGGATAAGTTCTGGGAGTACTCGCGAAGGTCTCTCGATAATGTTGGAGTCGTCAAGAGGACGAGAAGGTTGACAGCAGCCGACACTTTATGGGGTATAATTTTCAAGGTAAGGAGAAGGGGGGGAGAGTGTCCAGTTCGACTAGTGGTTCTAGATTCATGGCGCAGGGTAAGCTTGTGTGTACGGTTGGCCATAAAATGGCACCATTTATCACGGTGGTACGGTGAGAAGGCGCAAGGCAGGCCGGCTGCGTTTATTCTCATGTAGAGATCCACGTCGACGTAGGTGGCCAGGCTCGCGAGGGTTCGTTCAACCCGGTTTTCAACCAGGCCACTTCTGCAGACGCAAAACGAGGGGTTGCTAAATCATTCCCCTATCCGGCAGACGTTTCTTCCTTCTTCCTCCAGCCAGTGTTCGCTTCGGCAACCGAAACGAAGGGGGGTATGGGTAGGTAGGCGAAGTATAAACGCGAGGCACGAACCAAGGCATTACGATGCTTTTCTTGCATTTCACTTTGCCCAGCCCGAATTGTTTTTTTGTCCTTTTTAGGCCGAAGGATCCGCGCTGTCGCGCGCCGCGTCTCGTCGAGGGTTGGAAGTAGGCAAAAAATGCTGCCTTTCAAATTGAACAGCTCCTCCGCGGAGAGCTCTGCTCCACTATCCACAAAAAGAAAGGACTTCTCAATTGATTTCTAAACGCGCCGCGTTTCGCGCGGCTTCGTTTAATCGAGAAGGAATATTGTTACGAGTAGACGTGTCCTAGGCTTGCGATTCAGGCGAGCCCAATTGCTATCTTTGAGAGTTAGGGTATTTTGTATTCCCATGCTAGAAGTTTTGCGAGTTAGGGAAACGTTCACGACTTAACCCTTTGCCTTACAATTGTTTCACTACTGAACTTGCGTGAGTTATCATTAATTCAAAATATTTAATATTTAAATATTTTACGTAACTCGTATTTGACGAATCCTGATCTTCTCGAGCGAAACCAAAGCTAGAATATAAAAAAGAACACTGTAAACTTGCAAACAGAACTTATCTTCAAAGGATCTATTTGCAATTCGTGTCACCGATGCAACTCGTGATTGTAAGCCAAGGGGTTAATTAACATTTTCAGTACTCGGCGTGTTTCCATGAAACGGTAATTGGCGAATTGGGGATCTTATTTTCGGACAAAGCAGCAGCAGACATAGCGAAACTAGCCGGGGAGCTCTTCAATGTTTGCAGGTGCAAAAGACAGTCAGCCTTGGAGCTTGTTTTTTGACACTGAAAAGTTTCAAGCAACGGAGCTGACCGCTTTTTGCTCCGAGCTCTCTTCAATTGCTTTCTTCCCCTTTTTCTTCGCCTCATTATTTTCCGCGAGCAACGAAGAACGTGATCTTTGTGCGTTCGCGTTTCCCGGACTTCGCGAAGTTGCATTTTAATTAAGCAACGTAACGTCAGGATTAACCCTTTGACTGCGGCGCGATATTCGCGAGGCTATCGTTGCGAAACATTTGCATAATCAGAACTGTGCACACACGCAGCCTGCGTATGCGAAACAGTTGCTTGCGAATAAATTAACCAGAAGCGTAAGATAATGAAGTTTTACATCGCTGCTCGAATAAGCCATCAAATGTTAGGAAATAAATTCAACTTGTATTATTTAATATTAAGCTTGGCTTCTATGTCTTTAATAGATATTGAAGATAAAGGTAGATAGACGTTTATAGCGTATACCGGGCGAATCAGTAGCAGCTATCCGAAGTAACTTATCGTTCACTATTTTAATACAATGCGTTTCGTATTGAATATACTTTGTTTGGCGGGGCTTGCAAAATTAAACCTCGCAATGACCATCGTAACTACTAAAACTTTTAAACTCAACATTTGGTACGAAAACTTCTTTTCACAGTGTCTGTATCGAAACTCTGACATTGGGTTAAAATAAGCTAAAAGATAAAAGTCAAACTGTTGCTATTCGACAAGTCGCGTCGAATAGAATATATTTTGTATTACTACAGGTAGCGGTTCTCTTATTGCGTCACTTAACAAGTATGCTTTTCGAGGGTTGTTACACGCTTTCAATCAAAGGGTTAATTACTGTCCCGATAAAGGCGCATATTCGAACCAAATAAAACGTCGCAGCTTCGAAGACCGCGGCAGACTCTGGAATCTTCGTTTGCTCGTCCAACAAAGTTGCGATCATTCGCCAGCGGAAGCATTTCGAGTTTATTTGAGACGGACGCGAATGGGTGCGATAAAGGGGGATGGCTATAATCCAGCGCGAGCGATTAAAACAAAATGTGACGTTAATCCTGTAGCTGCCGGTGGCGTTTTCGTTCGTCGCTTTCGCTGCGCGCGCTCCCGCGGCAGTTTTGTTCTCGCGATTCTTTTATCTCGCGGACAGGGATGGTCGTTGAATAAGGAAAACAAAAATAAAAAAGAGAGAGAGAAAAAAAAGAAGCGGGCTTTTCAGTTTAATGAATGTCGCCTCGCGTTAAAAAACGGCCGTGTGTCACGTCTGGAATGTCGCATTCAGACGCTTCTCGAGAAGCGCCGTGAAAAGCGTCGCGAATAAAAATAAGCGACACCTGATAAACGCGACTTCGTCAAACGTAATTCTCCGCGCGATCCTCTTGCCAAATTTTTGTCACAATTAAATCCCTGCAGCCAAAGCGGAAGCTGCCGGTGCGGCGCTAAAGGGTTAACCCGTTAAGGGTTGTCGAAGCCAATTAGACGCTGCTTTATTTTCGAGTGATTTATGAGTAAGACTTGGACAGCGTGTGCTCGATCGTTTCGAGGATGTGAGGTGTTTGAGATGTGAGGTGAATTTAGGTATAGGCTGATTAGGCTACAGAATAGGGCAGCGAATTTTGGGGGAATTTACGCTTTAAGTTGTTCTACGCACGATACAAAATCACATGACGCTACTTAATCTTAGACGCGATCATTAGGAGTTAATCAAATTGTTGCTTGCATACCGTGTTACTTCAACTAAGACGAGCACTTAGTTGCTACCAAACGCTAAAATGAAGATGGAGCGACAAAAATATGATAGCCTACGCGGTGGCAGAAACTTGAATCCGCCGCGTCTAGGAGGATGGTCTAGAAAATGGAGAACCAGATAACGATTAGCGATTTCATTTGGTCCCTCATCTATCGGTTTTCGAAGGATTTACCGTGCACCCACCAGTTGTGAGGAATTAGTATCCTACGCAACGCCTTAAGCTCAAGATTAAACATCCTTACAGCCAAAGGAAGAGTTGAGACTAAGACTTGAAGTACCGAAGGTGTACGATCCGATGAAGCGACGTTGCTTGAATCTTTGCTGCCCTCTTTTTCCGGGAGGAGGTATCGAAGAAATCCTGAGGCACTCCTACGGCTCGTCGTATTTTTTAACATTTAGAGAGAGAGAGAAAGTATGCGCGCGATAGAAAGCAGCCCATCGTTGCATCGCCAAAAACAATAGAATCCAGTCACGAAGTAAAGAAGGCAAAGGTGCCTTCTAGTACAAAGACTGCGAAGTTATCGCAGAATCTTCGTTGGAACGGTGAGGAGGACCTATCTCCAAATTTTTCTAACCCGTACGATGCAACGGGTCGCGCGAATCGAAAAACAGCGTCGTTCAAAGGGTTCGAGTAAACGCGGAGCAACGGAAAGAAATCAACCGGTATGTAAATTCTCGCCGGTCGGATTGACTGCGTTTCAATCGCGTGGAATCTACAGAGAAACGGGCGCTGCAGAGGAACAGATGCAACAAGAGGAATGGTCGGGCAAATATTGCGCGATTTCCAGTCTGTCGCATCGGTGAACGAGGAGAGAAAGGGGGAGAGAGAAAGCGAGAGAGGAGGCCGAGTGCAAGAGCAGAAATTCGCTCCGCGAAGAAGCAAAAGAACACCGGACGAACGCGTGATTAATGGACGATTTTGCTTCTCTCTATCGCGCGTGTCCTTTTGTTCCTGCGTTTTGCAAAACGGCAGGCGTGCCGGTGGCAGTGATGAACGATGCGACGGAATTAATCTTCTCTCGCGCGATATCCAAGCCCTGGGTGTCCACCCTCGTTGCTCGTTTCGCTCTCCGGCCAGAAGGTGCAATTAATTGCTAATAAATATCGACACCTGGCAGACATTTCTTCTCCCCCCCCTCCCCTTGACAGAGAGCAAATAAAACTCGCGAGCCCCGAGAAGAGATTCTCTCGTTTCGATGCATACGCGGCCGATGCTTCGGCGTAGGTTTTTGCAGCTGCAGCGTCTGCAGTCTGCAGCCACGAGACGCGACCGCGGCGCGGCGGCGAGTTGAGCAACGCTAATCGCTAAGCGTTGCGCCGCGATGCAAGGCGGAATACGGGGGAGTTTTTGCATACGACGAGCCGAGGAGAGAAGAGGAGAGAAACGTGGAATTAACCGGCGAGGTCTGTCGACACCGGTGCTCCACGGCGAGAGTGAAAGCGGACGATTTCAGGGGGACGTCAATTAAAGGTAATTGCAGCGAAAAGAGGAAGGCGAAGGGGACGCCCATCGCCGAGGAGGAAAAAGAGATTCGTGGCTTGTTTAGAGGGAGGAGAGGAGAGTAGAGGCCGCGTTGGATCGTGGTCAAACGGCGGAGGAGATCGGAGCCATTAGAAAATTGGTCGCCGGCTAATAATAGACTGGCTTGGAATCGCGACGCGTTACATAAAGTCGCCCTCCTTAACGCGAGCGGGTTTCTTTTTTTCGGGGGCTCCACTCGGCGCGAGTGGATCACGGTTATTAATTCCGTCGGCGTTAATTTTGCCCTTGCGCCTTTAAAAGGAAGCCGCGCGCTGCTATCCGCTTAACCCACATACGCCTTCTTTCCCTCCTCGAATTTCACTCCGGGGAGAACTCTGCGGATTATGGAACGCGAAAAGGAGTCGAGAGATATTCCGGCTGCGCTAAGATAGAGAGAGGCGGTTAATCGATGATTAAAAAGGCGAGGAGCAGAAGATCGTAATTTGGTTAAAAGTCCGGCCGTTTAGCGCCCGAGCCTGAACAGAGAAGAACGGTCGCGTAATAAGCGTCCAATTAGATTTATTCATTCATAAAATCCGAGATACTCGTTCCAGTCTGAGCACGCCACAAGTACGCGGCACGGAGAATCGTCTTTTGTTCGGGAAACAATGAACCGAGCATAATGGAGAAGAAAGGCGCCAGCAAGGAATGCAGCAGGATCCTCGACGCCTAGATGCTGTGTTCCGATATTCGATTCGGGGCGAACCCGCTGGCTGCCAGGTTCCCCGTCGATTCTACGCGCGGGAAAAAAAAGCAGGCCATTTTCCTCTTCCTCCTGTTCCTCGTCCGGAACGAGAGTGAGAGAGAGAGAGAGAAATTAATTATTTTCCAGTGAAAGAGCCGCGCGGATGAAAAAGTAGGAAACGCGAACGGGGAACAATTAAATGCAGCGGTCGAGGGTTCGACGAGGATTCGAAAAATACTCGATTGTCAATTTGAGTGCGGGGTTTTGTAATTACTCGCGGAGAAGGAACGGGGAAAGCATTAAATAATGACGATTCGAAAGACGGAGAATAACGTTGAACGGCATTCACGGACTGGACCAACACACGGCCGCAGGGGAACAATAATAATCCGTCTCCGGAGAGAAGAAGAGAGAGAGAGAGAAAAGGGGGGAAAACGCTATCAAGGCAGAAGAAGAAGCGGAGGGAAGAGAATCACGACGAAACGCCCCTCGTCATCCTCGATGCATCCGGATTGAGAAACGCTAAGGAGTGTCGCCGAAGTACGATCACTGTTATTACTCGCCTCGACCTACCCGCCGCGAGTCCAACCGTGTCTCTCTCGGCGCAAAAAACATTTTTCTCGCCCGCAGAGAGGAAAAAAAAAGAACGCTGCACTCTAGGCGTCTCTGGTTTTAGCGATTTCAAAACGGCAGACGGGAACGCGACACGACGCGACGCGACCGGCTGGGCGACGAGAAAAGCGGCTACGCCCGTAAACAGCAGGAAAAAATGCTGCCTTTCATTTAGCCGCGGCCTTTCTTCGCCTCGCCTCGCCTTGCCGCGCTTCGCCCACGCGGCTACCTGAATTAACCCTTAGTCCATTAAACCGATGAAGAGGGTTGCAATCGATACACGTGGGCTTGGAGGATCTTAGAGGGGAAAAAGGAAGACTGGAAGAGTGTCCGTCGGGGTGATGGGAGCTTGGGAAAAAGATGAAGAAGCGGGTATTTTGCAGGCCGATAGCTCGACGGGGGATCTTTATGCAAACGCGTATCTTTGCGAACGCGAATCTAAAGTAATGGATGATAAATGCCGATTGGTTTTGCTGCTTAAATATTGCAAGATTGTCTCCTACTTTGAATATCTTTGAATACCGCGTATCCGTTCTTTGGTTTTCTGCGCGTTTAAGCCTGCTGCGCGCTTTGAAATTCCGTGAAATTCACTGGGCAACTTTGTGCCAGCTTTCGCCCGTTCTTTAGGCAAGTTTTATAATATCGTGGAAGGGAATCTTCAACGTGGGAATTGAAACTTGAATTTACGAATATTGGTAACACCCCGGTTGCAGTTGTTCGAAGACTAGGAAACGTTTCAGAGAAATAAGAACACGACGGGGTTGCAAATGACTCGAGAAATTCTAATATGCAGAGAGCGAAACAATCCCTTACTTACGTCCTGTCTCTTCGATCTTACTTAAAGACATACGAAGATGTATGAAAATTCGCAGTCCGCTGTCACGAAGGTATACGAAGTATACTTCGAGGGAAGTATAAGGTTGCTGCGTTGAAATGACCGATTTTACATAGCTTGAAAGTTCTTAGCCACTGACGAATTAAAAGTAACAGCTAATGGTATCTGTTCCTTCACGGCTACGAAGTTTGGCTTCATAAATATATAAATCTTGCACCTTGCCGAATTTACCGCCGCCGATAGATCGTCGCCTCTTCTCTGGCTCGTGCACCTCCGCTTCGTTCGAAAAGATGTATTAATATCCCCCGTCCCCGTAACCAAAATCTCCCGGAATATGCGTTTCCTAGCTTCACAGAAGTTCGCGCGATGCGAGACTGCAAAAATATTGACGTCTGGCAAAGCAATCCCAATTTCCGGGCTGAATATCCACAGCCGCGTTGCACAGGCTTCAGCTATGTACGTAAAATCGGTCATCTCGCGCGCAACAGCTCACGAGAAACGTCTAAGAAGAGACACCCGTTACGCGATGACATCAAGCACGCAGCAGACATCCGCGTAGGCATCGCGTTCCATCTTTTCGGGTCGACAATTATCGCGGATGTGTCATCGGTTCCCCGCATCGTTGGAGAAGAGAGAGGAGAAAGAAAGAAATGGAGAAGAGGAGTGGGTAAAGAAGAAAAAAAGGGGGAAGGATGGTTGGGCGCGAACGAGCGAAAGAGGAGACAAGGTGGAAAATGAAATCTCGTAGGCGAGCGTGAGGAAATCTCCGGAAGAGGCCGATGCTTTTGTTCGCGCTCTCGCGTCCCTTTCCGTGGCACCGATGATGGAGAATAGGTATCGAGAATGAGATTGCGGAGGATGGAGGATCCTTTTGTGCGCACGGCTGTGATTAATGGCGGCACAATGGCCGTGTGCCGTGGGATATATAATCGTACGCAACGCACGGCCGTGGATCGCTTTAATGCCGTTATTACCGGTGTCGCGTTGCGATTCCTAAAAAATCAATACCCAACAGACATCCTAGCGTTCATCGGTACTTTACGTGCCTCGCGAGAAGTCGTGGAAGAACGTGCGATTGGGTACAGGCCCGCAATCCGCGTCACGACAATCGCGAAGAGTAGCGTTCGCATCGTTGGCCGAAACGAAGCGAAGCGAAGGCAACGTCGCTTCTATAATGTTCGAGATTGGTCTAGTATAGCTTTGTCAATGCGTACTCGTCGGAAAGTATATAGAAATCCTCGAAACGTCTCGAATAAGAGCTCGGTTATGTCCGATAGAAGCAATGCAGCTTCTCGATAATTCTATTAACTTCGAGAAATGTAAAATGACCATCTGTCCTCGATTAAGTTAATACCAACGGTATCGAACGGGTTAAGTGCTACTCTGTATCCCACTACAACTGAAGAGGCCAAAGTTATACCGAAGAAATATGTGGTAACTAAACAGTGTCATTCTTTTACGCCTACTTTCCATAAGAAGAACAGCTCTCATTTCAACCTTAGATCATTCTACGAGCTTCATTTTATAACAATGTACCGAGTGGTCCAGATTTGTGCACCGCTATTCACGAGACGCCAAATAATTATAAGCGGTAGCCGGGCGACTCGCGTAACACCGTAATCTTCTCCGGACGCCCGGCGATCCTACGAAATCCGGCTAACGCCGACGTTCTTTATTTCTCTGCGCCGCCAAATTGTAAAATACTGCGGCGGCAAATTGAAAGAAGATTGCAAGCAGGTCTGCGGATATTTCGCCGGAACAGGATGATCCAAGCTAGCGCGTGGGTGTATGCATAATTCAGATGCGTTAGGAGCAGCGCATCAACGATTAAGTCCGCGACAGAGGCGAGCGAATGAAAACGATCATTACCCTGGGAGGGCGGGGGGAAAGGGGGAGCGTTAATTGCGAGACAAGGGTAGAAACAAGCTCGTCGATTCCCCGCTGGGAGCTCGGGGGAACGAGAAAACGGATTACAAGGACGCGCGCGCGCGGGGCCTTCTCTTCGTTTCCGGACTCGGGAAGCGGAAAATTAAGATGATTACCTACGAGATGAAGCGGTGCCCAATATCAAACTCCGCCGAGAACTTCCCTTAATGACCGCGCGAAACGGTCATTAGCGATCGTTAGTTACCTATCCGATTGTCCGTGGTTCGATCGAAATATGCCCGCCGCGCTAACCAACCGGAATCTTCCACCCAACTGCTTTAAGTATCGATCTTTATCTTTGACCATCGGCGTAGTCGCGTTTTCACGTCTGAACATTACCGCGTTAGCTTACGCTCGCACTCGCGTTAATTTGTGCAGAGCTTTTACATTTGAGAGCGATAAACAGCCGTCCATAAATTACTGGACACTCGATAGCTTTTGAGTCTGGTTCGCGTATTATTGACAAATAGTAACTGAAGGAAACAAAAGTGCCACTAGCGATTAAACTGCGTCAACGTTCGTCTCGCATGGGAAAATGTCGAGTCGTAATTGGCGGCTAGCAAAGCGTTGATATAGTTTGGAAGTGGTAGACGTATAGGCGAGGATCAGTTGCAAAGGTGTCTGTCTACGCAATCCTCCGTTCACCAGAGGAACTTGGTGAACCATGACGAGTTGCGTTCCACAAGATTCTCGACACGCTTTCGACGCTGCTCGAGACAAGACGCGTTTAAGCCTGCTGCTTTTGTTGCAGTGTACAACACTCCGTTGCTATTTGCGAGCTCGTAAACTGACCAGACGCGGATAACTCCGCCATCGAACGACTCCGCGTCGTCGTTCATCGCGAAAAATAAGCCAACGCGAAGAAATTCGAGACGAAGCGAGATCTGTATCGAAACTATGGATGAAGTGATACGTTTTCATGCGTTGATGATGACACGGTAGATGTACCACGTACTGCCACTTTAAGGTTCGCGCTTTAAGTAACTTTCGTTAACTATTTTAGAACGTCGTTAACGTAAAGATCGTTCCAGTTTCGAGCGTACGATTGTTCAACCGTTCTCTCAATTATGAACATTCTTTTTTATATGTTCAATGTAATAAATTCATTACCAAGTAATTGAAACGGTACAACAAAGTCCACGGTCCATCGTACTGTCGCGCGAAAATTGTTCATTTAAATAGAAACACGTTTTACATATATTAGCAAGTCGGTTTGCGTAACAGATATAAGATGTATAGTAAACGTCGCGCCTTACTGAATTATCGCACGTTCCACGCCTTATAATTATATTGGTCACGTTTTAATGTTCAACGGCACGTTTACCTTCTGATATTTACCTATAAATATGAAGTGTAAATGAATATACGATGTCTATGCGTTGTTACGTAAACCGAAGTCCGAGTTTGGTATGAAAATTTGTTCGCTTACGATTCTTTGTACGTTACTTTGCTATTAAGTAAGCGAATTCAAGTGGCAGTTGTAGGAAGAGTGACAGTACGTGGGTCATTTACTCTACTTATCAATACGAATAAGTATCGATTCCTGAATACCTTGATACGGTATCAAACGCGTAATCGAATTAATTTTCACGTGGTCGTGGTAAAATATGATGCAGTATCGATACCATTATCGATATAAATACAATTACGTGGTATTCATGGAGATATCGCAAAGACAAAGGAAAGTGTGTATCAGAGATGATCGATCTACTTGCTGCACGTGTTCAACTAATGTCAATAGCCAAAATAAAGCACGTTTCTCGTTCACAGCAACGAGAATCTATGAACTATTATACTTTTCGGGAAGACCAAATGATTTTAGTACGATAGAAACGATATAATCGACGTTGATAATCTCTAGCTTACGTTCGTACACGTTTCGCGATACAGCTTTCGCTTGAATCGTACTCGAGTCTTCCTAATTATACTTCAATGCGTATCAAACGTGATCCAACTGACACGCATCGATACGATAGTTACGGGTTTCGATGCATCTCAATTCGTTTTGCAAACGTGTCGCGCGCAAATATCGCTTCTAAGGCTGAACGTACGAATGGCATGGAACGTGTCTCAGTGGCGTGATTAGTCGGAAGGTTAGAAACACGTGACTGGATGCAATTTCATTGGACGATGGTTGCGAGCGAGCACGGGTGAACTGCAGGAAGCGGAAGCGTCTATGCGACACTGTCCAGCCGGAAGCGATGGTTAACCGACCGTCAAGCCCTTCCCATTCTTCGCGTATGAAAAATGACGGGGGCGTATCGTCGGAGTGTCCGCAATAGCGAAGCCAAAGGGAGCTACGTTCTGGCTACACCTCCGAAAATATTGTGAAAATTCACCGAGTCGGAACACGGCGACATAAAGGCGTGGCCGGTGGCGAGATTTTTCGTCCACCGGTAACATGTAATTCACTCTGGCTGCAGCACAGCCTTTTACACCCGACGCAACGCGAGCACACGCGTTTCAACTCGACCACGGTAATTTGTTCCCCGGTGAACAGACTCATCGACGGACTGCGATTAAACCAAGTACCCGTGTCAAATATCCACGACGCCCTCCTTTTTTTTCAATTACCGTACACGCGCGCGCGTGTATCGAACCGGATTACGTTTATCGATGCAGGGATTGAGATTCATCCGATCGCGCGAGCGAGCGATGAAATTCCATGGCTAGTCGAAGAAACGTTTCTCCGTTAAGGGGATGGAATTAAACGGGATTAATCCCTTGTAGATGACGACGCGAAATCGATCACTTTTCTCCATCGGTGTCTGGTATGATTTTGTTCAAATTGAAATATATTACGTTGTAGTCTATGCGAAATTATTGGGGGGGTTTAAGCCATTGTTTAATGAACGTTAAGCCATCGTTTAATAATGAACGTGTTTAAAGGTTGCAGGCTATTGAAGTTTGCAAAGTTCAGCGATTTTAAAGATCCGAGAAAAATACTATCCTAGACCCTTCTTTCTTTTTAATTTCCAAACAAAAGCCATGATCGACGCATTCAATTGACTAATTATAGAGAGCTCGACTTGATAGAAAATTGCCTTGATTATAATTTGCAATTTGTACCGTATTGTCCGAAGTATTCCAGCGCATCAACGTAGCGATAAAGGGTTAGCACGATTAATAGACCCTATTGTTATTAATTGAACGAGAATTCGTTAAGCAACGTCCGCAAGGGGTTGAGCAAAAGCTCGTTCGCGACGTTGCTACGTTCATCCGTAGTAAAGGGTTAAAAAAAAACAAACAAAAACAATAAAGGTAGGAGAACTCACTTTGAGATAGGACCCATAATACTTGGTGACGTATGGGCTGTCGCACTGTGACAGCACCATGATCTCCTGCTGTATATCCTCGATCTCATCCTCCGCCTCTTCGAGATCGATGATCTTGATGGCAACAACCTGCTGGGTCCTATTGTCGATCCCTTTGAACACCTCTCCGAAACTACCCTTCCCAATCCGTTCTTGTTTCGTGAATATCAGCTCGGGGTCCACCTTCTGCAACACCGATCAAATTGTTCGTTTAATTATTTATTCAATTCAACGTACGGGTAAATACCCGATTTACAGAAAAGAACGTATCAAAACGCATTACGGTCCGGGCTGTTTGCGTCTAGCCGAATAAGTAACGACTATAAGGGCAGCTACCTATGTACTGACATAAAACTGCAATAATTGCACGTCAGATATCACGCGTAGGTAAGCGAAAACAATAAGAAAAGGGATTTCCTTTTCGTTGAATGGCGCCACGCGCATTAAAAGAATGCCGTGTTCCTAAACGATGTTTATTCAGGCACTCATATATCCCTCTTACTTCTTCTAAATGTGTTAATTGCCGTGCTATTTTATTCGTTTATCATGTTCCGTTTACTAGGCATTTTCGATGTACGTACTGCAGTGATTATTTTAAGGTACATCCCTCCTGTGTTGCTGTAAGTTGCGAGAAGGGAATGAAAAGTTGACTCAGATTTTGAAATAAGTACTAGTTTATTAAGAATACTGTCAACGCACAATCTCACAGAAAGAAAACTCTCGCTTCACCCGCAACGTCCTCTCGCACTCGACTCCTTTTCTCGACTCCCTTACCCACGCATTCTCTACCCTTGCACGCATTCATTCTTTCTCCTTATCTCTCTCTGCTTCTCTCACTCGTCTCAGACATTGGTAGAACCAATCAGTCACGTTCACCCGAAACCTAGCGCGACCACGCACTCTTCGACCACACGTCAAGTCAATCGCTCTATCCCAAACATTTCTCATTCACGCCTCAGCCAATCTTACCCAAATACAACACCGTTCGCTCAGCAATCGCTCTGGTCCAAACATTCACACGACATTCTGTCTTCCACAGTACTTACGACGTAATGGGCTAGACCGTGCGGTTGTGCAAGTTGTGCGCCGCACACGGACGCCTCATCGAAGAGGCGCCATATCGCCACGATAATTTCTATACTTCATATGTGTTAATGCTATAGATAATGATAAAGACAAAGATAAGATTTAGCAACTGAAAAACAATAGATATTGTGGCGACTCTCCTGCACCCACCACTAGAGGGACATACGAAATAGGCTTTCTCGAAAGTACTCGCTCCAACTACCTCGTCCATATATATACCGCCTTTAACCTTCCTTCCAATATCCCAAGTCTAAGGCAGGGCCTGCTAGGTAGCCGCACTGATGAGTCCACTAGCAGGCCCAGGACGAAACGCAACACCCTTCCTTTTCCTATCCTATCCCCTCTCTACGGCTCCACAGATATATTCATTAATTTATATTGTAGTCTTTTTATTTAAGCAAATATGTATGTTTTTGCGGCGACACGCTTTTGCAAATCTTGTATCATGAAAAAGGGTGCTAAATATCTTTTGCACGCAGGCGCCTCTCACCCACGCGGCGGCCATGCGGCTAGATTTATTGTAATTTAACCTTTTGATTCCGGGCTCGGTATCTCGCACTGATCGCGCATTTACACGCAATCGTACAAAAACCACCTGTTTAATTAATTTAACGACGCGTCGATTCATTACGAAGGTACCGATACAATTTCTAGTATTACTTCCCTCATATTTCTACGTAAAAAGGGGCGCTAAATTTCTTGCCGGTTGTCGAACAATTGCCGTGAAACGTAATTCCACGGCGGGATTTTATTTCCCCGGTGCTCACCGTTAAAGGGTTAAACGCGACATCGTTGTAAACTCGAGTCGAACAGCATCGCGACCGCGCGCGTGCGGCCTGTGCAAAGGTTCTCTTAATTCGCTAAAAGTTTCATTGCATTATTCAGCGGCGAGTTTGGCCGAAGTTTGCCAAAAACGCTGCGATACGGCGGTTTCGAAATTTGCTAAAACTACGGCGATCGCACGACCAGGCATTCGCAAAGTCCGCTGAAACTTTCACTGTTGCGGAGCCCTGATCTCTTCGCGAAATGCGAAATGTGCCAAAAGGCCACCACGACGCGCCGTGGAAAACTTTCCGCTAAATCCTTTACCGTTTCGGGCAATTCCACTGATAAAAGATAACTTTGGTTACATCTTGTGTTAACCCCTTGGCCTACTATTATTTTATTACCTACTTAGGCTAGCGTGTAGCACTGTCGATCGATCATTTTAAATATACCCATATGCCGATCAATAAAAGGTATTGTTGAATTATACTAATGCTAAGCTAGCAAAAGCAATAATGCCCAACGTTCCTTTATCTGATAGACTAAACTAAGGTGATAGAACGATGTGTCTGGATTTCGTTACACGAAGTCAAGAGACTTCGTCGCCAGGCAAAGCCATAAACAGTCTCGTCAAGAAAAGCGGACCCCAACCTTCTTTTGGGTGTTCGCCCCATTCGGTTTTGAGAACTAGAAACAGTCAGACGTGTTTTTTAAAGCCGTATTAATAAAGTGAGACTAAAAGATATAAACTGCTTCATTATGTTATAACCCATTTCCAATAGGTATAATATCTGCTCCAAATTTGTGTACCGTATTCCAATTGTTACGCGTAATTTCCAAGTAAAACCGAAACTCTTCGAGTTATAAAAATGATCGCGTATTTATTGCTACGATGCGAATGGGTCAACGACTTTCTAAAATAGTTAAACAAAGTTACTTAAAGCGGCAGTACGCGGTACGTTTACCCTAGCATATTAGCCGAGCGCAGAAAAAAACGAAACGCGGCGAGGCGAGTCGCGGATATGCGATTCCCGGCGTTCTTTTGCGTTACAAGGTGTTGAATCGCGAAGCGTAAGAGAATTCGAATCGCTGCGGGGATAAAATTACGCGTAGCGTCATCCTCGAGAGAGGATCAACGAAGATTCGCGAGAGAATATACACGTGGGACTTTCTTTGGCGCGTCCTTCGAAAGCCTAAAGAATGCAGTTACGTCGGTGAGAAATGCAGTTCTCCTTGGCTCCTTTCTAACCAATGACACGGTGACGTCACAGCGGATCGCGGAGAAATGCGTGAATCACGGTCTATCGACTAATTAAGCAACATCTCTCGACGCCGCGTAATTTTCAACGCGGTCTTGCCCATGTACGGGCCGCGATTCGTGTTATTTCACGGAAGAGCCGCGCGATTGGATTTCTCTTGGCACTCTCGCACCCTTTCGCTAAAAGTTTGTACTACAAGGTACGAAAGTAGGAACGTTTTCAAGAGAATGCGAGCCAAGTTACATGGACATGATCGCCACTGAAAGAGGAGTGTTAACGGCATTGTTAGACGAACGGTGGTGGCAACTAGGTTGTGGTTTGATAGAGAATTGTGGACAAGTACGAGATCCACAATAGGATCACCACTTTATGAAATGTTAACCCTTCGCGGACGGCGCGGTTTTCTGCTCTTCTCACGCAAGTAGAAAAGATTCTTGTGTATCTCAACGAATTTACCCCATTAAAGTATTAACTCAGTTCGCTGTGTATAAAATACGAAGACTAACTACGCGCCTTATAATCGCCAATAAATAGCTCTCTCTATTTTAAATAAACATCAATCGTTTTATATTAATCGTGAAAGGAAAGGTCCGTGCATCGCATGGAAAGGGTTAATGAGAATCGTGCCACTTCGCGTTACCTGGAGTGCGTTACATTCGAATAGAGTATTACATTACAACCTACATGTATTAGGTTGTCCCAAAATGTTCCTCTCGTTTTCTTACTAAACATTAAGCGCGGAAAATTTGACGCACCGTGCAATTTATTAAAGAGTGCGAAATCGTTGTGCTTCTACACTCCTCTGTCATTCGGAATATCCTCGATGCCACTTTGTTGCAGCCTCGCAAACATCATTTTGCCTAATCGAAGTCGAAAACCACGGAACGAAACTTTTTCGGCAACCTAACACGAACGATTTCCGCTAACGTTACAACGTGTATTCATCTTATAAACAGCTCTTTCACTGGGAGCACTTTGGAGATAAAATAATTAAGGAGCATCGCGATATCGAAAGGAAGTTACGGGTGCGCGGACGAGAGTTGAAAGGAGACCGCTTAAAAGCGCGGGAATAAAATCGATATGCCGTAAATTCATCGAGGCGTTTGAACTCTCTCGAAAGCGGCGACAGCGTGATGAGTTGCGGCGGATCGTACGAGGAAATTTGCAAAGCAGATTTTCCGCATTTTACCGAGCGTTTGTCGCGGCTTTTGCACCCTTCGGCCACCGTCTCTGTCCATCCAATTTTATCTTCAATCTGCCCCATCCCTGATAGCAGCTTTTTATCCACGTGACTTTCCACGCGCTCCGCCTTGCAAACACACCCACGCGAGCCACTTCAAAAAGAGAGGGCAAAAAACAGGGGAACGCGTGCATCTGTTTATCGCTGCTTTCATCTCGCGAGCCCACGAAATTTTTTTTCCTTTTTCTTTTCGGTTCCACGCAGTCGAGATGCCTCGCGTTCTCTCGTCGTATGTTTGCTTCAACGTAAGCTGCCGCCCACGATTTCGCTGTGCTACGCGTTTTATTTTAGACTAATTATATTCGATTAATAGTCACGCTAATTAAAGATACACGAGCGTGAGATAAATGGATTGAATGCATAATCGTTACATTAGCTGATGCGAATGAAAAGGTTTTGATTCGCGCGTGGCTTTTCCATCAGCACGAAGAAGAAACTAGTAGACATAATAATACGGGAAATGAAATAATTAGGGTAATAGTTGTTATACTGAGTAACAGATGACAAGATCCAAGATGCGTTTTGGTTGTCTGAACAGGAATTACCTTTCGGATTGTAGCCGTATCACAACTCGTACTAATTTCCTCGTCGATTCGAAGTTAATACTGCAGATACCAATAATACTTTCGTTTAGTATTATAGAATTTTTGGCTGAAGAAGTTTCCGAGACAAATCACTACTAAATTCGTCCCTCATTCTAATTCTTACGTTGCTGGGAATCGATCTCGGTTCCAAACCCTTGGCCAGTAGTATAAGTATGTCCGACGCAAACGTGACAGCTGAAAGTTCTCGGTTTTAGTAGCGTACAAGCGTCCATCTATCGCGGTCGAAAAAAAGGGAATGCGATGACACCATTAGCACGCATCCAACGCCAATAGGAAATCCCACCAAAACTCCGCATTCGAAGCCGAATTCCAAGTCTTTAGTTAACAACGACGGTGTGCCCTATCTCGCGACTTAACTTTCCAATCACGTTCCTCGCGGAGGAACAGCTTGCAACGAAATCAATTGCCTCGAAAACAGGGACGAAGAGGCGGAGGTAACTCGCAGCGAAAGAAGAGAGGGGGGAAAAAGGAAACGAGAAAGCAGGGGCAGGGAGAATAGAGAAGGGCGTGCAAAAAACAACAAAAAAAAAAGAAGAATAAATCGTTGGGACGAAGTTCGTCGAACGGCCTCGATTTCCTTTTCCTTTTTTCTCCCCGCCGCCGGCGTAAACCACTGTCGTTACAGCGATTAGAGCCGGCTGGTGCTCGCGTTTCCCGGTGCCAAGAGGCGAGGCGAAAAACGATGGGCCGCGGGACACCGAGAGGGAAGGAAAATCCGCACCGTAGCCGGTGAAACCGCGGCCGGGGGGAAGAAGAGGAGAGCGATAAAGGGAGAAACCGCGCTCGTGTGATGTTCCTCTGCAACGTAGTTGAGAGGCAGGCGCATCTTGGCCACCTTTACCCGTACGCGCCGCCGAGCGCGTTGCAACGAAACTCACGACAGAAATTATAATTAGCGGGTGTCAGCGGCACAGAGAGCCGGCACGTAGGTGGTTAAAGTACCGACAAGGGAAACCGAGGAGCACCGGGTACCAAGCCCAGGGCTTCGCCCGCTTCCACTACCGGTTCTTCGCGATTTTCTCCGGATCTTAGCCCCGATGACGTCGCCTGATAGCCCGCGTAATTAAACGATACGAGGAGAAACGTGTATTTCAACGAGGTGGACGCGAGAAGCAACGGTTCATCGAAAGACGCCTCTTTCCTTTCTTTTTTATTTCACGCCAAGCGTGCCTCGTGTATGTGTCCGTTTTCGGTGACAAATTGCAGGATTGCGGGAGAGAGAGAGAGAGAGAGAGAATTCGAAACGAGTCGAGGAGTCGGCGGAAAGAATTGCGCGGCGGTTTTTGTTTTTTTTTTCATCGAATAAAGTTTTAAAACGTTGAGAGAAGAAGCACGATTAAATCTTTCACCTCGTTCGTTTCGCTCGAATTCTGGCCGGAGATTCTTGCTCGCAAACAATTAACGCTTTTTGTTCCTCCGCCGGGGGATTAACAAAGTTCCGCGAACCGACCAAGGTTGCATTATTTATGCAGCTTGTTTCCAGCTGCTGACGGACGGGGAAACTTTAATTAAGCGAAAGGAAATTGAGGGACACGTAATAAGCCGGCTTTACTTCTGATTTCTCAAGACGAACGTAAACTCGTACGCACCCCGGCTACTGTCGCGCTTGGAAAACACACCGTCGCCGTAAATCAAGCCGCTTGCTTTTTCTCGTTAAACGTAGAACGTATCGCTGGATAAATTTTAAGCTTGTCCTCGTCGAGTGGCCTGCGGATTTTTACGCGAATTCGTTGCTTTCTAAACAAAGCGAAGAAGTGGAAGACAAATAGGAAGTTGTTTCGCCCTGTAAATATTAAAATATCTTTTCCCTAATTTCATTACGTCGTACACATTTACGCGTTGCGTAACTTTTTACTTTCTTAGCTACTTAATTTTCCTGTAAGTCTGCGACGGCGAATAAGATTCGATAAGGGTGCAAAAGTAAGATAGAATTTAGGTATATTTAGATAGATAAGATCATCTAATAATACTCGCTAAATCTGAACTCAATGCATAATACCGTTTCTCAACCTTCTTGCCACGTGACCACCATATTTGTTAGCAATGGTATCGCGAACCAAGCGTTTATAACGTAGACAGCATAAAAACCTGATCGACCGGAATCATATTATACGAATGAAGAGCACGCAGATATGTACATTTAGCAGCAATTTCTACGCGCGACGAGTAACATTCGGTGTACTTCTATCGCGAGCGATTCGGATGAATTTCAATTTGTAACAAATATTTGAATTTCAAGTTCACCTGTGGAAAAGTAAGACTAACCATTTTAAACGAGAGAAGATGTTACATTATTATTAGTTTAAAGCTGTTATTTTCGTAACAATTCTATTAGCATTAATTGTGCGCAAGGGGAAACTATTTCGAAGTAATAATAAATAGGTAACTGAATAAGATCCGCAATCTACCGAGAATGAGAAGGGTCTACGAGAAGCGAGACACGGCGAAGGCAGTGAATTATACCGGTGCGTGGTCAGACAATTAGCCGAGAAGCTGGAACGGTACGTCGGGTGTCTGTTGTTTCTAACTTGCCACTGATTCTGTTACGCTGCACTCCGTGAGACTAACCAGAATTCTGACGGGCAAGTTACCCACCCCAAAACTGAATTATCCGTCAGCCTCGCGTTAAAAGGGGCGCGTGTTAACGCTTCGCATCGCCACCGACCCAGTTATGACCGCTCCGTGTTGTATAATTGACAGAGCGATACCGCCATCGAGCAATTAATGCCCGAGCGCCGTCCATTCATCGTACAAAATCACTGCCATTCACGGTGACCCATAAAACTGCCGAGCAAATATTTGTTTTCATCGCCCAGCTGCCGATCCGAGCGGAAAGCCTTTGTGCATGTTAAATATTATTACTCGCGCGTGCAATTTGGTCACAGTTCGCATAATAAATATGCTGACTTGTTCGAGAAGATTCAGGACACGTCAAAACGAGGCCCGAATTATTTTATCCTGTGGCGGCTCTCCTGCACCTACCACTAGAGGGACATACAAAAATAGAACTTTCTCGAAAGTACTCGCTCCAACTACCTCGTCCATATATATATACCGCCTTTAACCTTCCTTCCAATATCCCAAGTCTAAGGCAGGGCCTGCTAGGTAGCCGCACTGATGAGTCCACTAGCAGGCCCAGCACGAAACGCAACACCCTTCCTGTTCCCTATCATATCCCCTCTCTACAGCTCCACAATCCACTCGTCGTCGAGTTCTGTTCAATTACCTATTGCTTGCAATACGTTTGTGCCAATGTCTTTTGCGTTCTTCGGAACGTCGTTGGAACTCGGTTTTGCCAAGCAAGTTTTTATCTATCGCTTCAATTAATTTAAAAAAGAGGAATTAGTAGAGATTGTTTCAATGAGGAAAGTAGAATGAAGTCGCACGATTGTGGATCAGACGAGTAAAATATTTATTAGACGAGTTTGGTTGAATTTTTGACGGGAAATTTGTGCAAGCGAACATCGAGGTGCGAGTAAGCATCGAAAAACTTAACCCTTTGTACTCTGTTAACTCTGCTACATTACAAACGTTCGACTTCATCAGAAGTTTTACGTCCATCTTCAGCAATTTCATTTTCTTCCCTTTCGAAACAAACAAGATTCGAGGTAAATTTTCCTCTTCTTGCAACGAAGTCTCGTAAAAGTGCTGAAATTAGTAGAAGATCGGGCTATTAAAGAAGTTTGAAGTTCAAAGGGTTAATTTTCCCACTGCTGCAAAGTTTGAATCAGCTATATACTGCTTTAGCACCGTGTCGAATACCAAGCATCGAAATATTCCAAGTAGTTTAGTAATCGATAGTCCTCAAACTTATACTTCATTAATACAGTCGAAGATCGTGTCATAATTCAGCGTGCATTTGTCGCATTTAACCGTAATCTTTATTCTTGCCGATGCTCGTCTTTGTCGAGTAATGAAACGCGTGCCGTCGGCACGCAGTTCAACCAATTCTTATTGCGTACGAAACTCACAGATGTCGACAATCAAATGCACGATCTTAACAATAGGTTTACGGACGTTACGTGCATACGTTCACAGGTTTCCGGAAAAATACGTACACTGCGTATAAATATTTGAACGTAGAAGGTTGAGTACGAAGAGAATCACGTAGAATACATATTCGTACCATCGTATTAATTAAAGTTGACACAAAGTTTTGAAAAATAATATTTATGGTCTCTACACGTTTAGGTATAAAATCTAAACGGCGTGAACGTGTGACGAGTTCCATAAACCTAATGTTAACGGAACAAAGAAAACTCTGACAACGTTTCACAGCATCTAGTAGACGAACTTGTCCCGAATCTTTTTAAACAGGACGGTGATCGAATCCTGACTCGCAGGATGTTACTACAACGACTAATATTGCAGGATTGGGATTGGTACTCCGACTGAACAACGCTAGATTAAATTAAACGCAATAGAGGAGGCAATTAGGCAGCGGAGCGACACGCGTTAATTAACATCGGGAAGCAGCGTCGAGACTTGACAGGCTTCGCGTCTACGCGAAGTCTAAAAGGCAAGTCGAGTCGAAACAAGCGCGTGTATCCTCGAATTCGCTTGTGCCAACTTCCTTACGCCGCTTCGGGACTTTCGGAAACCGAGTCAATTATAACAACGCGAAGCTATCATCGGTGTCTCGTCTACTCGCGGCTTCCAACGAATTTGTCTTTGGGAGCGTGCAAAATCGATGCCTTGCCATCTTCCGACGATAAACGCCGCGGCGCGTCGAATGCGCGAGAGTTTGGATAAATGTGCAACATTCAACAACGCGGAGGGGTTGCATCGACGCGGATCTTGGAGAGGAATTATTCAAGATTAACCGACGGCGGCGGCGCGTTGTTTCGCGGGTCACTAAACACCGTCAACTATACGGAATTAATGCTAAAGGTGCGACGAGATGATAGCAAATGCGGCGAGCAAACGCTTTGTATTTGGGTCTGACGCAGCAAGCGTTCCAGGGTCAATCAGCAGAGTCAACATCGGCAATAATAGAGCGGACAAACAAAATCCGGCGCCACGGGACTACGACGTGTAACCAGATCTCTCGGATACCGAAGAACGAATGGCGTTGCCGCTGAAAATCAACCGGTTAAGCTGAAAATCTCGCCTAACCCCTGCAACAACTTCGAAGAACAGCACACGAATCTCTTACCTAATCAATTATCGGCCCCGCGTTAACGAGACGCGAGCTACTTTAGAAGTCGGGCGGAGGAAAAAGGAAATTCGCGGGAGCAAATGCGCGAAAGTCACGGGGAAAAAGGTTCGACGTTACGTTCGACGGCGTTTTCGCGATCGTCGACCCGCGAAACGAGAAGCAATAATAAGCATAACGTTGGCCGATGAAAAAATGGAGGGACCAGCGACCTTTAACTTGCACGGGAGAAAGTGAGGACGAGGCGAAGAAGATCGGTTCCGTACTTAGTCAGACAGAGGAACGCGCCACGTGACCGGTGATATTTTTAATCGCGTCCTTGCTTCGATCGATTTCTTTTTCAACAAAGTATCAGAGAAACCTCCGCGGATCTTTCACGGGGCTGTATATAGAGGCGCGTGGCGCGAAAATTTCTTAGGAGCTTCGAATCGAAATACACGCGCTGCTCGAATTGGGAGAGCTTCGACCCCTTTTCGCGTAACAACGAGTGACACTCATGGTTGTAAACTATCATCTAATTACAATAAAACTTGGCTACACTTTTTAAAAAGATTAATTGTAATTGCAGCTTCGCGTTGCGAGATCGAAGCCTATCGAATAAACGTTACGACATTTCGATGCAGCGTTAAAGTGGAAAATAGCGAACGTCCTAGTAAATAGTCTTCGAGAAATTTGTACGGCAAGAGGAAAGTTTGGGAACTGCATCTCTGAGCTACTCTATTAACAACGTTAACTCTTGCACTAAGTCAGTGCTTTGTAAGAGCTCGAAGAAAAGTATAAATTGCAAGGCTGATGTCGATTTATGGGCAACGAACACTGTTTCGATCTTAAGAGACTGGTTTCAAGACCATGCTGTTATTAATTGGTTATGCTACGTTTATGTTTTTCTGTTTGGATACGGTAATTTATATCGAAGAAGCATAGAGTTTACAAATGTATCGTCCAAATTTTATGCTGATTAGAACTGATTACAATCGCAGCGCGTTACGTTTTAATCAATGCTAAAACAGTCAAACGGGAAGATGGGAATAAATGACACCATAATTGACGGTATCCATCGTCTGGCTCACTTAATCGTACCCCAATTTGGAAATCACGGTAGCTCGAGGAGCGACACGAACACCTAACCGCGCAGGCATGCAAATTCGCTATGAATCAAAAGCCATGAACTTGCCTGCCCAATCGAAGGCCGGAAAAAAATAATACGCTATCCATACGATATTAAGGACAAGGTTGAGCTCAACCTACAAACAGCCACGTGCAGCTAAATGAACCCCAACTAAATATACACGTACGATCTCGTTACGCTCGGGTTAGGCTTGGGTTCGTAAAACTTTCGGGATCCCCCGGAATTCCAGAAACTTTCGGGAGTCCTGGAAATTCTTGGGAATCCCAAAAGTTTCGGAAGCTTGTCCGGACCAGACGTAGTCTCTCTTCGACCCTTCCCAATCATTGGCTTCCCAACATATTCGTATTATATTTAACCCCAACGGTTTTAATCCTCCAATGCACGGGTGAAAAATATTTCTCCTCTATTTTAACGGACCCAATGAAGGTTCTTCTTATACATATATTAATTAAATGCAGGTAACAAGATGACTGCTCCATCGTACAGAAGTATAACACGCGTGGCAATTTATTGGACAAACGTAAACTTTGCGCATCGTTCGGATAAAATTCGCGCACCGAAAGGATTAAAGTTGCTGCACTACTTTCGAACTCTAAGCGAGGGATCCGAGTTTTCACGGCTCCGCGATAAATAACAGATACGAGATCCGAGATCTCGCGGATAATGTTCAGGGTTAAATTAATCCCACACGGTTCACGGCGCGACTTTTTATTAGTCAGACACGCGCGGAGGATTAAGCGGATGCCCGAAGCGATAGGGAAACGCACGGCTGCGACACACGATCCCCTAATTGTTTTCGAACGGCGTAGAAACGGGAGAAGGCCGCGCGTAATCGGGGGAAAAATTCATGTTAATTCCTGGAAGCGGCTGGGGCAAAAGTGGACCAAGACGATTTTCTAACGGGGTCGTTAGGTAATTGTCGAAGATTCTTGGACGCTGGCACGCCGTTACAACGGCATTTCCATAAAAATCCAATTTACGATCGTGGGGAATGGCCGCGGCGCCGCGCCGCGACGAGAAAGATTCTGGACTCGGCTCGGCTCGGCTCGGCTCTGGCAACTTAGCGTTCGAAAGTAGTTCAACGAGCGTGCGTTAGCGCCATGTGTCGTTCGACCTCGTTTGCCGCGAGAGTAATTCATCGCGCGAGAGGGAGCTGAAATTAAAGTTTAAACGGCACTTGAGGGCCCGAGCGAGTGATTCCGAGCGCGGCGGTTGGACGCGCGCGCGTCTCGAGCCTCGAGATTCGTTCTCTTCGCCGCGCCGCGGCGAGACGAATCGCGTACGCTTGGCCTGCTGCGAAATAAATGAAAATCGCCAGGAAGACGGCGGTTTCAACGCGGCGTGTGTTTGCCTAAGAAGATAAATCCCGGCTTCTCGCTCTACTAACGCCGACAAAACGCGCATTAAAACGCGTAACTTCTTGAACGCGCGTGCTTCTGTTAACGCGGCGCATATCAAATGTCGTTTCTCTCCCTGGCTTCGGGATAACGCGGCACACGAGGATCGTTCTTTTCGTTTCGCGTAACCGTTAACGGGCGCGATGAATCACGTTAAAGAAGGAGAAACTTGGTATACCGAGCGAACTGTATTCTTTAATGAAATTCGGCTCGGTGAAAATTGCCTTCCACGCCGAGATTCGCTTTATCGCTTAATTAAATTGTTAGCGGTGTAATGGATCAGGTTTCTTCCTACGCTTCAGCGTTTTCATTCTTTTCGAGGCGAATGCCTGTAGTCCATTTTTGGACATTATGTGGGTTAATGCTGCCGCTGTTTTCTTCGGATCGGTGAGATCTGTTCGATGGTATTTAAAGCGGCGTGAAATTTCATCTTTAAAGACGTCACATCGTTTAACGATACTTGCAGCAGTCGTTAAAGCTAGTGGAGAGTCGAAGAAGATATGCAAAGAGAAATCCTGTTTGCCTCGAAATGTTGGCGAATTTCTGCCGTTTTGGGCGTTCGTGTGATCGATTAGCTTCTGGCTAAACGACATTTTATACGCGTTAAATTAACTCCATGAGAAAAACAGTGTCCCGTTGCGTTGGCTAACACAGTCTGGCTAATCGGGCTATCCTCCAATTAATCGCAAAGTTAATCCATTAAGGATCAACGTGTTTTGACGCGGACTTTCATCATTTGCAATATTTTCCATCCAATTTGCATCGCTGAATTCGATTTCTTCTCGATGCGTCCGCTTAAAGACATTCCAGAAATTTGTGAAACGATTTTTTCGTTCCTATTTCTTCTTTCATATAGGTTAAAAATCCTTTCGCTACGGTAAAGTTGGCTATCGATGCGCTAAAGCTGTGCAAGATAATTCAGCCTCGAAATATCTACTTGCACATTATTATTCCTTTAACCGATTAATAGTTAAAGAATACTAATATAACTACAAGCCTAGGAACGTCAAACTCTGCTACTGAATTTAGTCAGACTTCTTAAACTAATGCGAAATTTTGACCGTAGTCGTCTGGAGTATCGAAAGGGTTAAAGAAGCTCCGAACAAGATACTGCTTTAATTCAATGTTGTTCTTCGATGGATTGAACGAAAGAAGAGACGTGAAATATCGAACGCAGATTGGGTGGAAAGAAAGAGTATCTTTGTATATACTAGGAATTCATTTTAACTTGCCCGCGCGACGCGTGTTCCTTAGCGTAGAATTGCGCGTTGCAAACGAGTTGACGATTATCGCGTTATCCCCTAATTGTCTCGAAAGTTCAGCCAGCCGTTCGTAACTCGATTTCCAACTTTATCAGTCCCTCGCTGAGTTTCTCGAAACTCGAATTCTTCCACGGACGAAAGACAGACCGGGACGAGGGCGTTTTAAGCGAACGACGACGAGGAAGAAGCTACGCGGGGGAGCTAACACCGTTTCTTTCGCCAGCCAGTTAATGCATAAATATGAGAAACAATAAAGCAGCGGAATATTAGTAACCAAAGAAGCAGGCAGCACGCGTTGAAACGAATATTTGCTCGGTGCACGTGTTGAAATAGAAACTTCGAAGCGTCTAACGGAATTTCAAGTCGAACCGCGTTTTCCGATGCAGCGCACGAGCCACGGTTAACTTAGAACGATACCACTCGCGGCAAACTTATACACCCGTGGCTATTTGCTTACGTATGCCGGAGAGCCCGGGGGATACAATATGGACAATCACGCGTAGAATGCAACGACGATTGCACGCGCCCCACTGAAATTGCATCCCTGCCAATTTCTCCGCTCTGCAACCGATATTTTCCGCGAAGAAGACGCACGGCGGATACCATCGGAGAAATTGAAACGGCGAGGGTTGCGAACGCGAACTCGAGGAACACGTGCTTGCAGAGGAATACTTTTTCAACGGTACCGTAAATGCTCTGAGAAATACTTTTTCTACGGTAACTTAATATTGGTATTGGAAAGAAGGACGAAGTTCGCGAGACAGAGCAACAAGAGTGCGCGTTAGTAAATCAATTTCGTGAAGTAAAAAATTATAGTTTTGAAAGGGTTAAGGTGAAACTGACAAATGAGAAGGTGAAATGATGAACGATGCAAGTGGCAAAGGTGAGGATTTTCAATAGAAATTAGAAACGCGAGAGAAACTAAAGAAATCGTGAATTATTAAGGGGGGTAGTTTAGTAATTTGTTTCATTTCTCAATTGGCGTGGCACTCGAGTATTTGCCTATTCAGCGGAAAATTTACGTTCTCTTTCATTGCAAAAGTAGTTTTTAATTTCGTTGGCGCATGCAACGTTTACCATTTCACCTGGTCAAATTGAAAATATATGAAAGAGCGAACGCGTCGCGGAATTAGCTTGAAATTCCTTTCTTTTTTTCGTTTCTGGATGCTGTCAAAAGACTTGTCAAAGTCTTGCAACGCGGACTGCCACTCGCTTTGCAAGCTAAGCATAGAATCTAATTAAAAATCCCCTCGCTGAAAAACTCAGGCACGAGCAAGTGCTTTTTGTGGCGACTGCAAAGAAATAAATATTAGGCGTAGAAATTAATTCGATGCTTTTGCGCTTAATTAACAAACTTGAAACTTTCGTCGCACTTCAAAGCAGAAGTTTCTTAGTTGCCCTATAAATACAAAACAGTCGTCTAAAGTTCAACAGCTAAAATCCAACGTTAAAATTATGTTTGACTTCGCGGAAATGTATCTTGATTTTTTTCTTCAGAAAAAAAAGGTACTAAATTAATTTCTACACCTAATAAATATTCTATTGGCGAAAAGTTTGCAACCCCTAGCTGGATTTCATCTCGAATTTCCCAATCGATTCGAGAGAAACATTCTACACAGATATCAGCGGCATCTTCTTTACTTTCGGGCTGAAGAATTCCTTCCTAAGACAACGCATCCCTGAATTCTTTTCACCGTTTAATTCTCGAGTTCGTCCGGACGCGCAGCGTTCCTAAACTTGCAAACGGCAGGGTGCACGGTTGGTTTGCTTCATCGCGGTCCGAAATAAACTTTTTGGAGGCGCACAAGCTCCCAGCAACGGAGCGGAGAGTCGTCCTTGCGCTGGCCTCGGCCGATCTCGTACGAAAGGGGGAAGAAAAAGAAAAAAAGAAAAAAAAAAAGAAAAAAGAAGCTGCACAGCCTCCGAGAGATCTTACGGTCCTCAAGAATCCTGTTACACCGGTATTTGCTCGCTGCACCGGGATAATCTCTATAAGACGTTCTTTTGTCGATGTCTTCTCTTTGTCCAAGCCTAGCTTTCCAATTATGCCGGGTAAAACATTTAGAAAAAGATGCTCGGCCAGAAATAATTGCCTCTGTACGGATTATTACGATTTTAATTGATACCACTTCTGTAGGAGAAGCGTGCTTAGATTCGAGCACACGCGCGCCAGCCTCCTTTCAGCCTGAGAAATTCCTTTCAACTTGGAAACGTTCCCCGACTTTTTTCCACTTTACAGAGAAATAAAAATGGCCGGACAACGGGTATCGGTTTTCGTTCAACCGCAAATTACTGCGGGATCGATTCTTCGTCTCTTTTTTTTCTTTTTCCCCCTCCCATTCTCACCGCCAGGTCCGTCTCCGAAGTGTTCGATCGAATTGCTCGAAACGCGACACCGAGACCACTTTCCAAGCATCTCGCTGTGTCTCGGGTTGCCTACGGGACTCTGAGGTTAGGGTTAAGCAAAGCGTCACGATGGAAACTGGTCTCGCCGCACGGAGCTGACCGGAGCCGGCTCTCTTACACTTCTGCATTCCCTTCGCGTTTCGCGTTCAACGTGTCCGTGTCAATCTTAAAACACCGCACACGCTTTCCTTCTTCTGACGCTCCGCGCAGATTTAACCCTTTACGGACGAGGCATAGTCACAATTAAGGGAATACTTTGGTTTTCAATTCCAAGTATCTAAATTTGTAAGCTTTCGAATTCCAAACTATCTAATCTTGAAGCATCTGTGTTAACGATATCAATTTAACTTTCTTCCTGTCAAAATTGACGGATCCTCGGGAAACGAAAGATGATCGGGCGGCTATTTGCAGACACTCGTCCGCAAAGGGTTAACCCTTTGGCTCGCGAAATTCATCGAACACTTCCATATATCGTATTCCTTCTTCGATGAAAGTTTAATCGCCAGCTGTACGATTTTTTACGCGTAGCGTACGATCCGAGTTCGCGCGCTGAGTTTGTTCGAGACTTGATTATCATGGGAAAACTATATGCAACATAATTATATAGCAGTGGCATTCTACGATCGCGTTCGTGAATTACCGTACACTTCTTTGTCCCATTGGTATTAACTATTTGCACTCGAGGGTTATTAAAATTGGTTTGCATTATTCGTTTATTTGTTTACTGGATGAGAGAAGAATACCCAATTCTATACAAAGCTATTGAATGCGAACGGAATAAGTAACGAGACGAAATGTACAAATAGCAATAGAAGATCAAATTATTTTATAGTGGGTGTGTAAAACATGGAGACGAAGAACAATTTTGGCGACTGAGAGTCGCCTTTCTAGTGCAAAGGGTTAACAATTCGCAGCGCAATATTCTTTAGGTTAACTCTTCGTTAAATTTGGCTACTTTTCATCTGCAGGCTGAAGATAAATTTAAGCGCTAAAGCTTTAACTCTTTCGCTGTGGAAGACGTATGCATACGTTCTGATAAAGTGAGCCATCGTTTGCTAAAAGCATTCGCGTATCTTCTTCGTAACTTAGTATTACTTCTACCACCATTCGTATACCTGTATCACATTACAATTTACTCCTATCCTAATATTCTATACTCTTCACTATTCTGCAGTAAATTATCCTAATATTTGCATCAGTCTTATTTCCATGCGAATAAAAACTGTCCTCGTCTGTGCATTTTTCTCAAGTGCCGCAAGGGAAAGGTTAAACGCCGAGCGTATACGGGGGAAAAAAATCGATCGCGCGTTTCTCAACTGTTTTTCGCCAAGGAGAAAATTGAACGCGGTTGAAGCTAAACAAGTAGCAAAGAAAATATCAAGGCGGTATAGCGATACTTTTTGTAGACGCTGTAGGTTTTGTGACATTCCTTCACGGATGGCTTTAAGCCTCATACGGTATTCTACGACGCGCTTTTCTAGATACTCGCCACGCATAAGAGGATTTCTGTTCCCTTGCCTTTCTCTTTCTCTGCCGTTTCTTCTCCTCGCATTTTCCCACCGTGACCGATCGCCTCGTGCCAGCGCCCAAACTAGCCGAATACAAACACTATCTAACACTCTTCTGGCACGGTTTTCATCCTACCCAAAACAAATATAGTCGCTTACGGAAAGTGGCCACCTATAGCTGTGTCTATTGGATCGGTGCATAAATTTGTCTCGCTATGTTTGCCCCTAAAAATAACGATTGCCTCGTGAATTGTTACGCATTCGTGGGAAATTTAACTAATAGCAGGCATTTATGGGAAGTTTACGTATGATAAAATGTGCAAGATGCACGTATACAACATTTGCATAGCAAAGTACATAGGTATTATTACATTCGTCGCTCGAAGCTAATTTTTATTTCGGTTGTCGTATTTACATATAAATTCACAGTCTAACGATGAGTTGAACTCTTTACCAAAGAGATTGAACACGATGCGTTACAGTTTCTTTAACGTTAATGGCGTATCGCCAAAATAGAAGCTAAGAAGAACGCGACGCAAACATTGCGAACGAATAATAAACAGTACCGTACTACAATTGCGCAAAGAAGCAGAGTTCTATCAAGCCCGCGTCGCTTACAAAGTTAACGCGACCCGTATTAAATTTCCCGCAAGACTACAGCACCTTTACGCGACAGAAGAACCGCGCCGCGATATAAAGGAAACGTAGAACCCCGTGAAGACCCACTTCGTTAAAAACCACGTACACGCGTTAATACTTTCCGCAACCCCTTCACGCTTCGCCGCCCTCCCTTCATTGTTTACCCCACGCATGCTTTCCAAACAGCATCAATTCATATGCGCTCGCGGTGGGCCGAAACAAAAAGAAAAGAAAAGAAAATAGAAAAAAAGAAGAAGAAGAAGAAGAAGAAGAAGAAGAAGAAGAAGAGAAACTGGGCAAGAATCGGGTTGAAAGTTGAGGAGAGTAAGAGAGGTATCCTGAACTCACCGAAGGGGTGGTGCTTCTATGGGTGGCCGGCTTGGAATGCGGAAGGGACGCGTTCTTAGGGATGGCAGAGCCGTTGCCAGAGGGTCTTTGGCTCTCCCTTCTGGACGGCGGCGGCGGTGGATGCGACAGAGGCCTGGCCGTGTTCCTGGGATGCTGCGGCCCTTGAAATTGCCCCCAGGATTGACGTGGCACGTAGCCGACGTAACCGCCGGAAACGAATTGCGCGGAGCCGTTTAGGTGCGGCGGCGCCATTACCGCCGTCTGCTGCGGCTGACCGCCGTTTCGCATTTTTCCCCCGCACCACTTTTCCCCTCGCAGTTATGTCAAATCAGCACCACTCGCGGCTCCGATCACTGGGTCAACATTCCGCGTAGCCAGCTGCTACCTCGTCGCTCGTTGCAACTTCGTTCCCTTGCCGCGATTCCTTCTTCGATTGCTTCACGCGCGCATTCGAAACCTTCTCTTCCACGCGTTCAGCTTCGACGATTTTCTGCGGATAATTCGTTCGTTGCTTCTTCTTCGAGTTCTTCGTTCGGTAATAATCGTACGAGATTCGAGAGCAGTCGCGGAATTGCAGAACGAGAGATCGCGTGTATTTTCCAAGTTTAACTTACGAGTATTTATTTATAATTTACGGGAAATACCCGTTAGTAGACATTTGCGTAGTAAGTTCTGCACGAAGGACGCCGCGTATAAAGAACATATATACGCAACAAAGTCAAGTGCGTAGCGCAATAATATACCGAATCAAACGTACTCAGTTAGTAGCCTGAGAAAAGAGTTAGCGAATCCAGTAGAAAAAGTCCAGCTCACCGCTGGTCTTATCTGCTAGCGTAGAAATTCGGTTAATAGAGTGAGTGTAGCCATATCTGGATATATCGCAGTTGCGGTGGAATTTCGATCGGTACAATTGCGATTATTGCACGGATATTTAGTTTGTTCGATTGGGCGATGCGTAGAGCGAATGGTAATGATTGTGGCGTGAAAATAAAGGATGATCGACTGCACGAGAAAAACGGAAAACGTGTGGTGGATGGATCGTGTAATTGGTTACCTGGTTCATTGCACGAATCTCGATTTTTGTACGCGTTTTCCCGCCCGTTTAACGCAACCAGCAAAGTTTCGCTGGTTACAGCGTGTTTAACCCGTGCAGGACCAACAAGCGACGCGCGTGTACCAAGTACATTTATATCAAAAGGTAATACTACTTTTGTACGTAAAGTACAAGCTTCGCGTTTTCAGCGAATCTTTCAATTATACTCTTCAAATTGTAGTAACTTTAACACTGCTTTAGTACCTGTCCAAGCTTCATTCGTAACCCTTTGACGAGTATAGAATTTTATTCAGCAATGTAAAAATGTTTCTATTCCGTATATACATATTTGCTTACTTACACGTATCGACATGGAAGATGAAAAAACATAATAAAGATAATAGCGGAACATTGTAAAAGTTGTTCCCATCGAACAGAGTACAAAAACATAGTTCCAGTTAGGTAACGTAAATCGTGCGTGTAAAGAGCTACTCCTTTGGGCCGAACAACTTTTGTCCGTACATGTATAACGGTACTCGTCAAAGGGTTAAAGTTTACTATCATAATTAAGTAACGATACACAATCGAAGCTTGCTTGAATAATCAGGTTTCCTCGAATTATTAAGTTTGCTTAGACATTCAAATATTTGACTAGCCTTAAACGATCCGAAGTAAGCTTGACTCGGTTTATACTTTCGAGTGGACACTTCTGGACACCTCTGCTAAACACGAAGCCAGCATATATCTCGCGGTGCGGCCGGCGTCTGGCTCGTTCGAAGCACTCGAAACGAGGAACGCGGCGTTTCGCGTGGAACTGGTACGAGGAATTGTCACGCGATTTAAATCGAAACGAAGCCGCTTCTGGCGAGCTTCTCCAGGTGGTTCACCCTGCATTCGGCTCGACCTACAAGCTATCGGCCTCTATCGATACGTCGTGCGTCGAATTTCGATTCCGCCGCGGTTTCGCCCGATCAATCTCATTCTCGCTTGACCCAGATTATCATCGATATCGGTTCATCTATTTTTACTAACTCCCGTGTCCCGGCGTTTTCGCATTCTTTTTCACGATCGTATCGAAGCAACCGAACTCGCGAGCCTCGCGACGCGCGAACGAACGCGTTGCGAACTCTTGTCTTTCCGGAATTAATTCCACGGGGATTTTGATTGCATTTGCATAGACGAACGGAGAACTTTTCGTCGCCCTTCGAACTGAACATTCGCCTTAGGAGACATTCCCTAAAAAGAGTCGAAGTTTTCGTTCACTTCTTTCTTCGGTGTTTAATTATTCCGACTCGGAGAGGTACGAAAAAATTCACTTTGGAGGCAGGAAGTTGTTTGGAAGGAACCGGGAGACCGTTTTCGCCTTTTCGGGCGCCGAAGTAAGAGGAAAATTGGAGCAGCTATCTACTCGCACAAACGCCTGTTCTCGAGCGCGTTTCCTTCGAACCTTTTCCCGTGCTCGCTTTTTTCTCAAAGCCTCCCCCTCTTGAACCCTTGGTTCCCGACACACCGTGTAATAGCCGCGTCTCCCTTGAGACCTTTTGTCTACTTTCTGTGAATTATCGAGGCCAGAAGTTAGACAAAGGCGAAGAAAAGAGGCGGCCGGGTGGTTCTGTTTCGCGTAAAGGGAAAAGATTTACGCGCGCGGCTCCAAGTGCGGCAGCTTTCGAGCATGGCTCGCGTGTTCCGCGTTCCACGAGAATAGCTTTCAACGAAACTCATCATCGTCGCCTCTATCGTCATTCCGTGGAACCGAGATTCGAGATCGTGAAATCGTGCGCGCAAAATTCCACCGTCGCGTCGCGTCGTCGCGTCAAAAGTTACTCGACGCTGCGCCTCCAACCATAGTTGGTATTCACCGTTGTTCATCGTGTTCGATCGTTTAAAGGCTACGCGATGAAACACGAGGAATGTCATCCACGGAGCGTTGGTTCAATCGAACAAACGAATGTTTCATATTTAGTTCGCCTGCGAAGCAAGGCATCAGAAGAATTAATCAGGCATCGGAGAATAAGAAGATAAAACCCTAATCGTGACTGCGTACGAAATGACCGATTCTACGCAGCTTAAAGTCTTCCAGATATTAATTAATTCAAGGTAACAATACGAAGTTTGTTCTCCAATTGGACATCACAGAATAAACGATGGAAACCCTAATCTAACTGTTTTACGTATAAAATGACCAGTTTTGCGTAGCTTAAAATTTTCTAAATATCAATTAATTAAAGGAAGCACTACGAAGATTGTTTTCTAATTGAGCATCAGAGAATAAACGATCGAAACCGTAACTCTTTTACGTTACTAAGTGATTGCAATGCGAGTTGGTCGATTTTACGTAGCACAAAGGTTTCCAGATATTAATTAAAAGCAATACCAAAGGATGCTCGTTTAATACAGACATAAAGCTCGAAGCTTGTAGAATTGAACTCTATTGATAGATTTTGAACCCTTCAGCGACGACCTCGAATAAAAATATATCATACGAAGCTTCGTTTCTTTGCATGGGGATTAATAAGTAATTATTTAGGGCAGAAGAAAAAGGACTATTCGATATTATAAGAACGCGATATCCATCTTTGCGCTTTAATTATACCGTATTAAATTAAACTATTGGACTGGTTTAACCCTTTCGCGGACAAAACGGTTGCGATCGTTGTTTCTCCGGTTGTTCTTTCGAGCAACGCGTTTACGGTCAAAGGTAAGACGACAACCGTAGTTGGTAAAATTACAAAACATACTTCAGAATGCCATAATACGAACACTATTATTTTAGACAGCGCCGCAATAATTGCCAATACGTATCTGAGCGTTTCTCAAATTTTCTAAGCGTCCATCAAGAAAGGGTTAACCATTTCTTAACGGATTACCAAGCGAAACAAAAAACTGCGTCGTGGCAGAAGGAGTCGATTGCTCTAGAAATGAAACGCAAAATAGCGAACAGAGTAGAGAAATAACTCAGAGCCACCGTTTTTCCCCTTTACCGTTCTTTTGCGAGCCGGAAAAGTGTCTCGCGACTATTTTCAATCGGTCACGCGGTTCGCCGGTGGCACAAGTGGCCGATGTTTAATTAAAAGCGGTGCAAGTTCAGTGCCAAACACAACACGCGAGCAGCGGAATAAAAATAGGAGCAACCGATGGAGAGATAATAATCTGGGTCAGCGCAGGGGGCAAGATTCGGCGCGGAGCAGCTCGATCAGATTGAATTTCTGTTTGCACTGGCACGTGAAGCGAATATCGATCGGCCGAGAGGGCCGGTAAACGTGAGCCAGGGGAAAAAAAAGAGAGAGTCGCCCCGAGAAGCTCGAGGATCTTTCATCGAACGGGTCAAGATCGGTATTCCCGATCTGCCACGAATCATTTCGAGGAAGTCACGAATTCGTTTCTCGATCTTCCCTCCTCCTACCCTCCCCCAACGGAGTTTCTCCTTACCCCGGCCGGTCGATTTAAATTCACCGAGCAAAGAGGTTTTCGCCTTGATGAATATTCAGCGTAATGAGTCGACGGTGTTCTCGATCTATCAACGTCATCCGCTGCCGATCTGCCTCGTAGATTGTCCGAGTAATGATCTCCGAGGTCGTGGAACGACCAAAAAGGAGAGGCACGATAAAAAAAGAAAACAAATATCGCGCGTTATCTATGCATCAAGTTGACAGGGAAAATTGTTACCGCGCAACAAAAGAGGAGCGTTCGAAAAAATCGGATGATTAATCGCGCGAGTGGAAACGTAGGAAGGTGTTAAGAACGCAACGATTATGTCGAACGTGCCAGGGCAGATGTCCCACGTAACGTCACTGTCCCTGTAATCGACACTTGAACTACTTTATTTAATTTAGTGGCAAAGTAATAGGTAAGTAAAGAAATTTTCATACTAAATTTGTGTTGGATTATCATTTTAATTAAAAGCAAAAATAAATTTTCTGTTGAGAGACACTGGGTCTGTAATAAAGGAAAGCCTTAACTCTATTACCAGAGTCATGGGCCTCTGGCCGTATAAGTGTCTAAAGGCCCGTATGACAAACATGCTGCAGACCCAGGCCGTTGGTTTTCTTTCTGGAGTTTGGGCAAAATTTTCTATGTGCTTTAGAAAAGCCATCGCTTTTAGTTCGATGCTTGTAACGTTAAGACGTCCTTCCCCGTTGCGAAAATCAAATCATAGATCAAAGAATATATCGAGTTCTAATTTAAATTAAACCCATGTCCCAATAATTTGGACTTCGGTTCACGCAACAACGCGTAGACATTGTATATTCGCTTTCGCTTAATATTTAAAACGAAGTAGTAGGAGGTAAATGCGCCATTGAACGTTGAAACGTGACCGACGCAATTATAAAGTATGGGACGTGTAATAATTCAGTAAAGGCGCCACGTTTACCGTACATCTTATATCGGCTACGCGAACTGTCGTGCTAATATACGTAGAACGTGTTTCTACTTTTCAAGTGACAGTACGAGGGACACTGTACTTTGTCGTACATTTTCAATTACGTAGTAATCGATTCACTATATTCAACGAATAAAAACCTGTTCATAAATAAAGGAGCGGTTGAACAACGTTGTGCTCGAAACTGGAACGATTTTTACGTTAACGACGTTCGAAAATAGTTAAACAAAGTTACTTTATGATAAGCTCAAAGTAGCAGTACGTGGAACAGCTACCCTATGCGTCTGTATACGTTGAGTTGCCTACGCATCTCGTGTTTACATGTATTCGCGATAAACCGAACTTTACAACGGAAGGAAGCCGAGATCGTCGAGAGAATTAACCTAAATCGAGTGGATGGCGCGGAGAGAGGAAGCACGGGCGAAAGAGATCGCGCTCGAATCTGGATTGATCGATCGAGACGAGAGACGAGAGAGGATAGACGCGTCGCGTCGCCTCGCGTGATTCGTGATCACGCAACCGATAGGTCACGCTCGAATAATTTTCAGGGTGGCAGCTTCCGGCGGAAGCGTGCGTAGAAGATCGAGTTCGCTGCACTATCGACGCTTACCGCCGCTCTAAATCACCGAGCCGAACCGTGTGATTAACTCGGGACTCCGGATAATCCTCGATCCAAAAGAAAAGAAACGTTCGCGGTCGTTGCGTTTCTTCCACGTCTTACAAAATCTCGGCCACTCGCGTCATTCGTTACGGTTCCTACATTCCTTTACGTCTTCGCTTTTTGCGTAATTACCGGGGATCGATTTGAGGCTCTGGCAAAAATCGACAGCGTTCGCAACGGTGGCGATATTCTATTCACGCTGGTACCAATTTTTACGTCTGCTTTCCACGTCTTCGTAAATTCGGCGACACTGTAAATGTTTCCCTGCCGATTTGTGAAAGAGTTGAATCCTTTTACTGGGGGACACTCAAGGTTTGAATCGCGAATTTTATTAAGGAGATACCGATTACGCGACGTGCAATTGCAGTGCTATTTAACACGCTGAGTGGCATGATTGAATTTTACTTTTCTCGCCCCAGGTGTCAACGTACAAAACCTTTCGTCAAGTAAAGTATAGTAAAGTTCCTTTCTTCAACTAAATCAAAACAAATAAGCAAAATCATTTGTGGTCAATTAAAAACAAACATACGATACAATGTATACTCGTGAAGACATGAAACAAAATTTTTGGTGACGAATAAATGTGACACGCATGATTGAACGTGTTAATTATTTTCATCGTATCCACGTGGGAAATTTCATTTGCATCTCACCCAACGATATAACTTTGATCGCGTCTTGCGTATAACACAATCCTGAAACGCGTCCCGCGTCCACGATCCGCGCTGACAGATTTTTATTTGCCCGCAGCAGTCAAAGAACGAACGTACCGCGGTAGAAATCGTCGGTCACGACCAGAGAAAGCGCAACGTGACCCAAATATGCTTCGAAACGTCTAATTGCATCGGCTGTCTGCAAAGTTGCGCAACGGGACGCATAAATTGCTGCAAGTATTCGAATGGTTCTTGGCCATGGTGTTACCGGCGGCACGGAAAAAGGGTCTAGGATGAAATACGGGTGCGGCAAACGAGCTGCCACCGGTTCAAAGTTGCTCGTTGAACTGTTGAACGAGTGCTCAGCGATACAAACGGGGCAACAGTCTCCGAACCGGAGCGCAATCCGATAAATTGAAAGTTTAAATGAATGCGCGCCGTCCGGGGCGCGGAATCCTTGTCGGAGCCAGGCAACGACTTTGAACTTCCGCTTAAACTATCCCTGTTGCGAAGCGAGGGCGGTTCGACAAGCGCCTGCGGCGTCTAATTGCGTTCGCGTTGTTTTCGAAACTCCCAAGTCCAAGGAAGGAACTCTCGTTTTCGGCCGTCACCGCTGAAATCTCGTTGCCTTTGTGTCCCTGCTTGCCAGCAGTGAAAACGTGGGAACGCGACGCGGAGGCAACGGAAACACGAAGAAAGGATGCGTTACGCGGGCCAGCTGCGGCGGGGATAATCGCACCGTTTGCTTTGAATTAATCATGCGGCGAAATTGACGGGAAGAACTCGGGCGCAATTGAAGAAACTGCGATTGCATCCCGCGAAGAATAACCGCAGGAAAGTTGCTGCTTGTTAAATTCGCAAGAAAGTGTAGCGCCGCTGCGACGAGATGAATACGGGGATCTCTCCGTGAGTAGTATCGCTTCGGGATCGTTCGGTGCCACTCGTGGAGAAGTATGACATTTTACAATCCTAGATCTAACTGGGCTTCTCGTGTTCAAATTTCTAAACGTACACAAGAGAATCCTAGGTGAGCGAACCGGCGAAAGGTGCAAAAGTCTACATACGCGTCTGAATTTCTAATATTTAAAAAGATACGTAAGCCTCGATCATTTTAAGAACATCAATTTATTTATTAATTATACCTAGGTTTTTTTAAGTAGTGGTGATTCTTGTTTCACTTATTTACGATAAGATATTGTTAATCTCGAGATAAAAGATATTGATAAAATCTTCGCACGCGTATTGAAGTACGCAAAAGTTATTGCTATATTTATATTTATACTTTTCTAGACCTCGACGTTCTACAATTTAACGCAAATAAAATAGTATTAAATTAATTTTAGGAGCAAGATTATTCGTGTAACGAATGAATGTCCTTTTATAAACAGTCCCTGGAAATCTTCCTCAATTGTAATTTCATATTCTAAGAACGTTTACATTATGTTTATTCTTTCAAAGCATGTCCTAAAATATCTAAACACTCGAAACTTAGAATGTGCACGTAGATTTTCGCGACTGACGGTAGAGTCGTAAGTCCGTTGACAGTGCTACTCGTTTCGCTGTCCCAACTCTGCCGCCTGACTAAAGGCGATGGAATAGTTAGAACCTGCCACTCGCGTAGAGATTCCTGCAGGTGGCGAAGGTCTGCTGGAAGGACGCGTTACCGAATAGCGTGGAAATCTGGCGAGAACGGTGACGATTGCGCGTTTTAAAATGCGCATGCCTGTCGCATGTCGCACGTTCCTAGGTCGCCCGTTACACGGAATAATTGGGGCTTGACTGGCTGCACGTGCGTTCAGGTGATGCACACGTTCCCCTGGCCAGCTTGGTATTCGATAGGCGACCATTAATTGTTAATCGTGACGCGTAGGCGGATACGAAAGCGTGGCTTTATTAGGGTACGCAACGTGCCGTGGGATCGGCCGTACCCCTGCGCTAAACGTTGCCTTTTTACGGCGCGCAACGTTCAATCGGGAAAGGAATCTCCTCTTCGTCCGAAGCTCGGTTCGCAGAAAAAGGAGAAACGCGTTTCTTCGGTTCGAGTGAAATGGTACGAACGATGCTTCGTCGAAGACACCGAAATATGGAAGAGCAGAGAGCTAGGCTCACGATCAGCGAACACAAGTTGCACGGTTAAGTAGATTGGTGCGCGTTCATGATCAGACACGCGCGCTTTCTCCTGTTCCCTGCAAGACGATCAACTAATCTACGATACGGAGAACTACTACTACTACTACTACTACGTTGCGTAAAACAATTACGGGGATCGCAGCTGATACGGTTGCTCGTGGATGTCGCGAAGCTGATAAGGAATAGATCAATTTCAACGATAGATAGGCTATCGACGTAGATCGGTATCGATCGCGAAAGGAAACTGCGTTCGTTGGACAATAAAGGCAATCCTGCATCGTGGATTTACAGTAGAGCGAGAATAAAACTTAAGACTAGATAAGAGAACGTTGTACTTGAAGTAGCTGCTGTCTTTACGCATTAAGTGACGCGTGTACATTCTTGCCGCTCTGCTAAAGTTAAAGAAGAACAATAAGAAGGTGTATGTACGACAATTTTAATAAGAATAGACTTGGATTAGTCTAGTTCTCAGGTACAGAATTGTACCCCAATTTAAGGTGGCTACTAGAAATATTTCTGCGTACATTTTTCAATCAGGGGAATCGCGTAAGAGTGCTGCTAATTATAGGAAACTTAACGCAGTTGGGTTTAATAAGAGTGGCACTTAAATATCAAAATAAACGCGACGATATAAAAGTGCTTCGCGCAGCCACCGTATACACTCGTTTACGTTTAAATATATTACGCTTATCAGTCCGCGAAACATCGGTAAATTATTCAACGTCGTTCAACGGCAATTTCTAACAGTTCTACCGTGCCAATCGCAGAAGAGAAGAAATGGCATAAAGGTAGGAAATTGCAACGCTTCGCGTAAAGAAGATCGAGTTCGAGAGTCGAATCGAAGGGCACGAGAACAACGGCTACAACACACGATCCCCTAATTGTATCGAGCAGCTATCTCCACGAATGCTAGCAGGAGATTTTTCACGGATTTTTCAATCCGCAACTGAACTTTATCATATTTCTGCGGACCCTCCATTTTTCTTCCAACGGATCAGAGTATCGGTCTTTAATCACTTTAGACGTGGACGGTGCTCCGAGAGAGGAGAAAATCCTTTTCTCTTCAATCACCGGCTACTTTTCTCCCTTCGATTGTCACCCATCAAATCTTGCCGCTGCGAAAAAAACGCCGGTGGTGGTTATCGACCAAGCTTTCAGAGAAATCCCGCCTAGCAACCGAAGGAAAAGCGTTGAAGCTCAGTTCAAACCATCCGCTTGGCAAAGAAATTCCCGGTTTCAGCTGAAAATCGCCCCATTTCTTAAGCGACTTGGAGGAGACATTAAGCGACACATTTCGCACCGTACAATGGAAAATCGCTCCGGTTAGACGCGCCTTTAGCTTCTCCGCGCAGGAAAAAAAGGGGCGCTCTCTGCGATTGGACGGAGCTTTTGCCACCGTAGGAAAAGAAAAAAAGAGTCGGAAGTGACAAATTTCAACCGCGCTCCTCCGTCAGCTCGCTTTTGCCGCGTCTCGTTCATCCGCGAAAACTTGCCAACCTAATCACCTTAATCGCTCCCCCGCGTACGTACACGGGTAAACTCGCGCGAGTGTACGAAGCAGGAGGCGAAGAGAGAGAAAGAGGGCCCGGCTTTCTAAGCGGATAGAAGGAAACGGTAGACGGAATCGAGTCTCGGGCGAAACTCGGGCATTCTTTCAAACGGTGCCGTTCACGGTTGCATTGTACGCGCCGCGCGGGCAAAGCAGCGGGCGCGGGTGGAGCGGGGAAAATCGCTGGAAAAATTAGCGACTTTCATTACGACGAGCACCCGGCGCGCGGCTGCATTTTACAATCCGCGGATGGGGAACGCGAATGCCGGAAATTTTTCGTTTTGGCTCGCGCCACCAGGCCGGCGGAACTGCACGGAATGCACCTGCCGGCTGGCGTACACGCACGGAAGCCTCCATTACGACGTACAATAACTTCTTGTGTAACTTTTGAACGGCAGCTGGCATAACGGTATCGCCGAGCGTGCCGCCTCGAGAAGCGTTGCCGCGATTAGAATTAACGTTTCTTCGGCCTACCCGCCGCTGCCACCTGCTGCACCTCCCAACTACCCGACCACCGATCCAATCCACGCGTAACCGAGGGAAATTGAACGAGGAAAGCGCCGCTTTCTCTGCCAAGCGTTTTAACAAGCGAGACGCGCTTTGCCTCTAATCTTGGTCCGAGTTTAACCCTTCGGAGGCGACGTCGAACGTCGCGTTCCTTCGACTTACGCCTGACGAGTACGTAACACCGAAGCTGCCCTCGCGAGTTAAAGTATTCTATGTTTATTAACGTGGCAATTAGTTAAATGCCTCGCGCCTGACATTTCAGTTTTGTAAAGGAATTGAGATGGGATATTTTAACTTAGGAGGACGGCAATATTGTACGATACCATAACGGTAGGTGTAAGTTATTGTAAGACGACGAAAGATCATTTTGAGACTGTTAACCCCTTTGCACTCCGTCGACGATGGCACGAAAACACGCGTACATCTCCTTAAAAGTAAACATTTAAGATTCTTATTTATCTTCGCCAGTTCAATTCTCATTCCTTCCGAAGCAAAGTAAATTAAAAGACAGCTTCTTCCCCTTATCGAAATACGTAACACTTTAAAGTCTCGCAGGAGCCACTAAAGTGTCCTGGAATTAATACTACGTCGCGCTATTAAAAAGGCTTTGGAGTGCAAAGGGTTAATAATCAAGTTTCGTACGATACATCTCAAATGGTGAATCGGTGAATAGCGAAAAATACTTCATCTCCGAAGGGTTAATTTTCGGCGGACGATGTTGACACGCGCGTATTTTCGCGGAACAAAAAATAGAGCAAAGAGGAAACCGCGATGGGGGAGGAAAAAAAACACGAGGCAAACGCGCACGCAGGTTGGAATAATTGTCCACAGCTGCGCCGGTGATTGCATCGCGAAAAGTGTTTGCTCGATTATCGATGTCCGACCATCGCTTCCACGAGCGTGCTTCGTTAAGCTCGTGCTGCAACGAGCAACGCCAGTAACGCGTTTTTATGAATCGATTATACGTATGCCACGGCGCGATATCGTCCCGGGGAACCCGGTGCAAGGCAAACGCGGGCACCTCGCCCTTCTACCTGCGACACACGTTTTCTACACGCTTTTCTACATTTGAGCTACATTTCCTGCGCCAGGAAACGTTCTAATGGCACGGAGGGGAAAAGAAGAAGAAGAAGAAAAAAAAGAAGGAAACGCAAACACGGCAGTAGCGGTGCACACGCGGATATAACGCCAAGCACCGAGCACAATATAACGCTCGTATCGGGCGATAAAAAGAATATCGGTCAGTGACTTTCGCTCGAGCCTCGACTGCGCCGCCGGCCAATACCATCCTCCACTAGTCCATTTGTATCCAGTCTAATTACTATTCGAGTCAATTTTTCCCTGCACCATCCCGCGCTGTTTTTCTGAATCACTTTTAGTTTGCATACCGTCTTCCTCGAACTCGCCTCGCAAAAAGGAAAGCAATTTTTCGCGCTACGGAACCGAGCCAGAGATTTTCTACGGTTTCCAACCGGTGAGTCGCGGCACCCAACCGGGTTGCGAACTATTTCTCTGGGATGTTAATATCGTTAATAAACGATTCTACTAATATCAAGTGGAGCAGCAAGCAGTCCATTATTTTCAAACGGGTCGAGGAATTTAATTTATCCGAAAAATTAAGATTCACGCGGGAATGATCTAGTTGTCGAAATGGGGGAGTAAAATACTGCAACTCTACAGCAACTCGTTTAAGATCGAATTGGTATCTAATTCGATTAAAATCAATCGTTAAACCTGATGAGAGGACTGGATTGCTCACTGGTACGCCTAATAATGGAGGGAAAGTTTCGTATCGTTTTTGTAACGCAATGCTTAATATTAAGAATCTAACGTTACACTGGCATCGATCTCTTCCGCCGGCAAAGGATTAAATAATTGTTTTAGGAGAGACAACTAAATATTAGTCCATGATCGTAATCTGAAATATCTATTTTCAATGGGCTTTCTTTGCCTCTTTAACTCCTCTGTGGATTTCCAATTTTAGTTGCACAGTTCAACTTTCTTCTCAACTCTCCCCCACCAGGTTAATACCTCTACCAGACTAATTGCTTCGCGGCATTAAAAAGTTGATGAGATAACGCAAGATTACATAAATTTTCACGTGATTATATAAACACCTAAGGCATGCACGGCTGAAATTCGCGTGGGCCTTTGCATCCCCCGTAATAATCCGAAGAAGGGTGCAATTTATCTGGTCCTATATAGGGGAGGATTTAGGGGTCTACCTCGGTAGATGATTTAGCTACCATAAAAGGGGATGGTCGCGACCGAGAAAAATAAACGGACAAGCGCAACGAGCGCGGCGATATTCGTAGAAGATGGAAGCAGACGACGCAGCGTGATAGACCGGCGGCGCTCGTGAAATGCCTAATTTATATAACCGCGACTCGACCTGGTCGATCCCTTTTCTCTTTCCGCTGCTAGTGAAAGTGAGCGAGCTGCGTCGAGCGGATAACCGGCGACGGATACGCGATAAAGGCTGCACAACAAAACTCGTTTCTCCTAGCGGCGGTAGCCAGGCTACGGTTGCGAGCTGCACACGCTTTTTCCGCGCCATTCGACGGACATATTGGGCGAGAATTTTCAGAAAAATGCAACGCCGCGCCGCGGTGGACCGTGACGAATCGATCGCAAATGGCCGCGAGGAAGCGGTGCAGGCCGCAAAACTGGTAGCGATAAGGAACGTTTCTTTTTTTTTCTTCTTCTCGCGGCCTCGATTATAATTATCCGGAGGGACGGGACAGGTGAGCAGAGCACAGCACGGGCTACCTGTTTCCTTTACGAGCCAAATGTTAATTGCAAAAACGCGCCGCTGGCATCGCTGCGACGCACGATCAAAATTCTCCCAAGTAGAATGCCGTATTTCTCGAGCGCACGACTTTGCGCGCCACCGTTGCGCTTTAAAGCGGTCCACTTTATTGCTTTTCCGCGATCCGACGCTGCGTTTTTCTTCCGAACTTTTAAACGAAAGTCAATGACTGCCGTGTGCGCATCCCCCCCCTTTCGTTCCACCTCGTTCCGTCGTTTCTGTGGCTCGGTGCAGCAGGACAAGGCTGTTTTTGCATTGCTAAGCGAGACACAGGAGGCACAGGCTCGCAGAGATTAAAGCGCGCTCCCCAAGAGAGTGAGAGGAGCTCGCGGCACACGGCGCAGCACCGCAGCGATCCTTGAATATTTTCCCGGTTAATTACCAGCGTCGAAGGAGCGCTTTTCATTCGTCGGGCGGACGGAGAGTTAAGTAACGACCACTTTCACTCATTTCCACGGACGACCCTCGGGCCGCTTTTGCTTCTTCTTTTTCCTTTTTTTTTCCATGGAAAATTCACAGGCTCGTGGAACCACGAAACACCGCTGGGTTTTCCCGTGCAGCAAGCATCTTCTCACGTTTTTACGACTTTCAACGGGTACGCGACTCTTTGATCCTTTCCTCTTTCGACGCACCGGCACGACTACTTTCCACCGAGATATTTTTTTCCCCCGCCGTGCCTCTCCAACCGCCGCTGCTTTGCTTTACTTTTTTTTTCCTTCCTTTCCTTGCCATCCTTAAACGGGAGGGTCATCAACGAGAAAACCTGATCCCTCATCGAGGAACAATAATTATTTCGAGCAGTCTTTCGGCGTCTTTCTCTTTCTCCCGCGCGCGCGGCGCGGTTGCTTCGCTCGCCTAGATGCGCCAACTAAAGCCGCACAGGCCATTTTATGCTCTAAATAGCTCGGCCACTATAGGAGAATTAACCTACCGTGCCCGAAAGCACACTACCTTACTTATTCCTCGCCGCTACGTCCTATACGAGACTCCAAGCCGTCGTCGGATCGTTTAACAGACTCTCCCGTCGAAACACGTACTAGGAATCCGTTTCCTTCGCCGGAGCAACAACGCGTCGCTAGATACCATCGACAATCTCTTTCATGGAAACGTTCTATCAGAAGCCACGGAACAGCGGTAGAATAAAACGCGGAGCTGAGCAACACCGCTGCTATTCTACAGTGGCTGCAAAAAGTATCGTCGCTGCGCTCCATTTTTGCGTTTAACCATTTCGATATTAAGGATGATTATAGTCTACGTAAGTTTAGGCTGTAATACTAAACGCTTGTTGAATATTAATCCAACGAGCGCTGAATAATTTTGGGAGGTTGACGGGTTTCCAGATTTAATTTCGAGGGTGATTCGTATAGATGATATTCAATATAATTATCGACATTTTACTAATTACTGCGATGCTTCCGAATTCGTATTCGACGAAGATCTTTTGTCGAACGTTAATTAGGAGAGCTGAATTTGGAAACCGAAAATTGTCTACGCGTATGCGACTACAATAGTGAAAGGGTTAAAGTGATTCCAGTCGCTCGTCGAAATTTTGCACTGGTTAAAAAATCTGGCTAAGCCTAGCAACACAGTTTGGCATTGGAAAGCTACCTTGCAATGTTCTGCGTTTGCTCAGCACCTGATTAAAAAAATCACTGATCTGTCACACTTTTAGCGAGGGGAATACAAAGACCTACTTAGAACGCAGCCAATTTTGTCACAACAAAAGGTGTGTTAAGTGCTCCTCAATTATTATATAGTTTTTCTATCATTTAATACGCGAAACGTAGTCGCACAAAAGGGAAATTTGACTCTCTGCAAGCCTGAACTAGACGCAAGTATTATTCACCCGTCTAAATTATCTTCGCCCGCATGCCGCGAAGTAAAAACGAAAATCAAAAGTCTACGAATCGTATCTAAACGAATCGACGCTGCGTTGCTCTCGAGAAAGCGATACTTAACAGTGGAAAGTGCTCTGCCAAAAGTATTCCGCCCGCTTCGATCGCGAAAAGTTATCGCAGTTGAACGGTTAATTAAGTAGAAGTCGGGTGCAAGAAAAAATCCCAGCGTTGGTTCGCTACTTTTTGTAGCCACTGTACTAAGCATCCTGAGATCGACGAGGGCACAGCAAATGGCCTACGCTCCGGCTGACATTTAAATGTCACACGCTACGGTGCAATACCATCCACGAAATTCCCTGCCACGTTTCCAGGACACCCGCTGTCACGATCAACGAGATCTAAGAAGAAACAGCGGATTCGCATGAACCGGGGAGCGCGTTCGAAAAGAAGCGAACCGCGTCAGAGATACGCGGAAAGGGTTAACGGATGTCGATAAATCGCGTCGAATTGGACAGCCGCGCGTTATCGCGAACCGAAGCAAGATAATCGAGCGCGCCGCTCGCGACCCTGATAACATATGTTTCCTCGCTAGCGGGCGCGTTTATCAAACGCTTATATTCCTTCTCGTTTTTCAAGCCCAACTCTCTCTCCCTCTCTCTCTCTCTTTCTCTCGTTCTGCATTCCGCAACGTCGCCCTCGGTGCGAATAGCTTCCCCGAGACGCGACGCTGTACCTGGGAAACGTCGATGCATCGATCACGCGGGCTGCGATGGAGAAACCAGGCAGCCGCGGACTCACCGATTACTCTTTGCTCTCGATATACAAGCACCTTCGACAGGGTCTCGATAACTCATACGATCGTCGTGCAACACTGTGTATATATATATATATATATATATATCAAGACACCATCGACGAACACCAAAGGAGAGCTGCTCCTTTTATTTCGAGGCGCACTTTTGCGGCACACTGTTCACGTTTCATCCATCTCGGCCGGGAGTACGTCACATTTTCACGGGCAGAAAACACGCCATATTCGATACACTTTGGCGGAACATAGGCGATGGTAAGAATCGCTGGCGAGAAAGGAAAGGAACGCGGTTTTCGCGGCCAGAACCGCTCTGGCTGGCTGGCTGACCGGTTGCTTGTCAGTTATTGTCCGCGGCTGCTTTCGAACTGACACGCGGTGCAGCAGCGCGAAGAAAGGCGCGGGAGAGACCGCTGCTAGCTGCTAGCTGCGAGCTGCGAGTGGCTTGCCGTGGAACATCGAACACCATGGAGTAGGGGAAGCCTGGAGAATGGCTACTGGACGATATGGACACCCGATAGATGCCATAAACTTGCTCCGCCAGCTGCCAACTACGCTAGCCGTCGAAACTTTGAACGATCGGCCACGTTACCCTGTGCTTTTAACCCTTTGCCAACTTCCACGCCTACGCGGCTCCCTAAACGACAAGTTTTCCAGCTTCGCTGTCGATGAATAGTTTACGCAGCGGATAGCTACTCCGTTAATTATCGACCGAGGCGTTTTAGAGTTTAACTTTTGGCAAGGGTGCGACGTGGCTTGGTCCGAAATGGAAAAGAGACATCAGCTAACTTGTTTGCAAAAGATACGACACATTTAAGTTTGCGGGTTTGCGGAAGGGTTGTGTTTTGTGTTTAGAGAGTTAGTTCCTTACGGAAAAACACCTATCGTAGTGTTACATATTATTGTTAGCTACTATTTGAATGGGAAAACCTGGCACCGCAAAATTATACGAACATAATCTAAACAAAATTGTTGCACTCGCTTCAGATGATCACGGTGCAAGATTTTTCGGAAATAAAGCAGACGGTGAAAACATAGTTAATTTAAAGGCTTCCCAAAGATGTACGATTAATAGGCGTACGATTAATAGTAGTACGATTAATATCAGGTAGATAAAGCGTTAAGTTACGAAGAAAAGTGCGTGCTATCTTAGCACCTCCTGATCTCGACAGGTTCGATACGATACTTGCTCGAACGGTGCGCAAGGGTTAAACACCGAAACGCGTTCGCAACACAGAATGCAAGAGTAGCTACTTGCAGACCCGCCTGAAAAGGGTTAACGTTTTCAACGCGGACGTAGCTTTAGACCTACGAACCACTGCAAAGTTTCAACTTAGGATTATTAGCCCTTTTGTGGACGTGGACAGAGAAACGCGTACGTTGGCGTTGCACACTTTCCTCGGCGAAGAAGTTGAAAAAGGTGAAAGCAGACGGTGGAGGTGGCGATAGGACGCACGACGTCACGATTAGAATGGGTGAATATTCATAAGCGAGGCAACCTTGATCGAAACGATAATAGGACACGCGATACGCAAGAGGGCCCTGCCTCCTTCGAGGCAGCCTTGAAAAGGTTGGAATCGGTGGTCAAGCTTACGGATCGGCGGCCACAGCGATGACAGTGATTACGAAATTACACGCCAAACGGTGTACGAAAACGTGCTTTACCGAGCGTGAACGTAATCGATCGCCAATGCGGATTCGATCCCGAACGTTCCTCGTAATCACCGCCGTCGTCGTCGTCGTCGTCGTCGCGCAGGTCGCAAAAATCGGAGCGAATCCAGTTCGAAGCGTATTTCGAAAGTCACTTTCTCCCTGCTCTCTGCGCTCTGGAATAAAAAATTTGCCTACCCACCGTCGGAGGAAAAATAACATTTAGCGGGATACGATTCGTGTAACTTACCTAAGATCGCGAGGCGAGCTAGCCTTTTTCTTTTCTTACGTTCGCGGGATCTGCGGCTGGGTAAGCCACTTGGAACGCGAGGAAAATTGAAACTGCTCGGTCGAGCGACCGACGCGGCTGTGCTATCGACGTAAATCGACCATTGCTCCCGCGGCCGGACGATTAATTCAATCTTCTTGAAAAAAACAGCGATCCAAGATCGCGGAAAACCGGAGGAGCGGCGAGTTAGCGTTGGAAACGCGACGTTTAATTATGGCTGGAAACGGGAGGAGGGGAGGGACTGATCGCGAAACTCGAGCGACGCAATTTTACGCCACGCTGCCTCGCTTTATTCTCCGCGTGCTAAATATTTTTTCCCCCCCAGAGCCAAGGCTCCCTTTTTTGTTTCAACGGTTGAGCTGGCAGAAGAAGACGAGGCAGCGTCGCGCAAAGGAATTCCAATGCAAATGCTTTGCGGGGGAAATGATTCCCGGCTATGGAAAATCGGCGATGATTCAAAGCAGGTACGAGTTTACCTTTGAAAGACGACTGGCGACGGTGTGTAACCGGCGCGAAGAATGCCAGAGAAATACGATTCAGAGACGCGGCAGGGATTTTCGCGATACTCTTTCTCCGCCTACGCGGATTTTCGCTATCGCGCGCGATGAATACTCCGCTAACGCGGATCCTCTTCTCCCTTTCCCTCCCCGAAAGGGGTTATTAAGTCCGCTTAAAATGCATGAGACCGTGTGCGAGATAACGCATACACGGTCATTTTCACCAGTGGCTACTTTCTTTCCGCGAACCGGGCTCATCAGACGTAATAATTACGCAGTGGTCGCATAAGAGGCGCTATTGCGACTATAATTAGCAGAAACAATCGGAACCCCGGCTTCCAGACACGCGAAAGGCGACCGAAACGTCGGTTAACCCTTTCGCTGTCGTACTTTGGAACTGGAAAGCGATTCGGATAAGTAGGTAGCTTTTGTCGGTTTAATTCGTTGAGAGTGATTCTTAACCTTTTCGGAGCAACGGAAAGACCCTTTTAATTGTAGGAGAATTTTGCGAAACGATAGGTAACGATCGGTAACCTGCATAAATTTAGTAACAGAAGTAAGCACCTGTTAGATCGGTGCACGCGAAGTGTCGTTTTTTTTAAGTATACAGCGAGCAAAGTAAGCGAATTCTTTAAAACGCGACGCACATATTTAATTGAAATACATTTACGTAATTCTGCACACCTTTTTCTAGCATGTAACTAGTTTCTTTAATGGCTAGTTAATTTTCGGATCGATTAATCTTCCTCCCGACTATCCGTCCAATGAAAAATAATTAATCTTAAATTTTGCATATCAATGTCCAACCATTTCTCTTCTTCGAATCCCAGTCTCAACGATTTCCATGATACGTTTGCCGAATTTCGACTCCCATAAAGTCGCGCTCGAATATTCCGCGTATTCCTGACATCAAACTCTGACAAATTCTTAACGTTAAGACCTCAAATTAGTCGCAACGGTCGAGGAGCATACGTGTACATTTTTTGTTCAGCAACCATCGATCGAATTACGATCTTCTGGCGAAGCAGCGACACGCGCTCGCCCCAAGTATTTTCATTTTAACGGCCAGCAATTTACGGAAGCGATAAAGTTTCCGAGAGTGTTACGAGAAAAACTGGATTCAGTTTCCGTGTGTATGGATCAAAAGGAAGCAAACGCTATAACAGGAAGTCGCATTATTCGATACGCTATTGTTCGAAGAGCACGGTTGAGCAACGTTCAGGGCCGGCGGTAGCTGGTGAACACGTTTTATTTCGATACTCTTCCGCACCGCTCGGTCAAACATCGCAATACTGCAAACACGCCGCGCGGGAATTATGGAGCATCGTCCAATCCTCTGCTCTTTCTCTCTCTCTCTCTCTCTCTCTCTGATCGCGCGGAAGAAATCGATACGCCATTTACTTTCATCACGTCGATCGTTATTAAATCCAACGCTCCAACGAAAACACCTTGAACCGCGCGGTGTTGTTTTGCTACTCCAAAACCAACACGTCGTCCAACTCCCACTTGCGCAAGCTAACTTCTTCTTAAAAACACACACACACATACAGAGAGAGAGAGAGAGATGAAAAAAGTGCTTCGACGCGTTTAATTTCGCTGTTTCCGTAACTTAATCTTGACGAATCAGAATTTTATTGGCTCGTAAGTCCGCAATCCATCGTGGATTTTCTTAGAGTCTCCTTGGGACTGCAGGAGAATGTATTGGCTGACCGAGCAGAAATGGGAGTCTCAGATGCACGCGACCAAGCGGATACGCGACAAGATGGCGGGTGGACCTCGGATCCATTCTATGGTCCCGCATAAGATTTTACGCCGCTTTTCCTTTTCCTATCTTTCGAACCTCGAACCATGCAGCTTGGAGATTTTAGAATTCTCCGGGCTTTGCAACCTCAAACTTTCACATCCTTTAAGCTTTCGGATCCCTGAATATTACGAGCTAGCAAATTGTAGAATTCTCAAGCCATTGAAATTTTAAATCTACGAATTTTTAAGCATTTGAATCCCTAAATATTCGAGCTAGCAAATTGTAGAACTCTCAAGGCACTGCAATTTTAAATCTACGAATTTGTAAGCCTTTGAATCCTTAATTAGGACTGGTACATTGTAGAACTCTCAAGGCATTGAAATTTTAAGCCTTTGAATCTTTAAATATTAGATCCAGTAGATCTTAAAATTCTCAAGGCCCTGAAATGTTAAGCTTTCAAATTTCAAGCCTCTGAATCGCCGATTATAGTGAGTTTGTAGAGAGCTTCGAAATTTCCCAGCGACATTCTGCAAACGTCGATCAAATGGACAAGACTGAAACTATTTTTTTTCGAAGCTCGCCACAGCGCGTCCATGAAGGATGTTGCAATCGATAGGTCGTAATCGAATCTATCGAAGTTATCGTTCGGAGTGGAGCGGAACAGCGGCGAGAAATCGATAACGCGAGCAAGAGGAACAAGAGGGAATAACAAACAAGAAAGCTTGCCCGGTGAATTGGATCGTACGTGAACGTCGACTGTTATTTTACGTGCTCGTACCAACTACTCACGCGAACCTACCCACGGGGGGGACGTGGATCTATAAAGAAATCATGCGAGGTCGTCGCGAGCGATCGAGAGACGGAATCGAGGCATTTAGAGTTACCTATGTATCCTTTTAATATCGCGATAAACTTAACCAGCGCGCGGTTCAGCGAAATCTCGAGCGATCGTGGAAATTATTTTCGTATCGTGCGAACCGATCGTTCCTCGCGGCCCGCCGACCAACGCGAGCCGCCTTATAAATTTTAATCGCGACTCGAGCCTCGAGATATCGTCGAGGAACACTTAAACGTATTTCGCCGCGGATGAAACGAGACAAGAGGTGCTTCAATTTCGGGGCGAACGAACCTTAGACAAGCGCAATTTTGTTGCTCCGAGCTTGCATAAACTGCTCGGTCAATTTTCGCGTTTTTCATCCCTCTCGATTACGGTAGAGACAGAAATTTGGCTGCAGTTTACGCCGGCTACGCAAAGCGTTCGCACTTCGTCGCGTTTATCTTTCGCTCGCGTAGAATTTAACTCTTCTACCCGTTGATCGAAACAACGATGCGCTGCAAGCGAAGACGATTCTAAATATCCTAAAGCTTATATATTCCCGGCTTATATACATATAGCTTATATATTGTAGACCGGAACTCGGTGAGGCGAGGAAGATACAATTCAATTCGTTTAACGTTACTTTATTCTTTCGACGAGCGATAGACGCAGACAGACCTTTCGTTGACCGACGTACCATTTTATATTTTCTATTTTCGAATGGTGGGGAAGAGACCCGATGGAGAGAGCTAAGGGGTATGTTACCCCTTAGAATTTCCCACTTCCCCGTCAACGGTCATTCCGTCTTTCCCGTTACCTACCCAGAACTCGGCAGCCAGCAATAAAAACCAAGGATCGCCTCGACTTTGAAATCACATGCGAAAATAACGAAATTACAACTATCCCAAATCTTGGGTTCACGAGCTGACCAGCTGCAAAATTAACAAGTACTGGTTCCTTAGGCTTTATTGTTGCTACGGCAGGCTCTCACCCTCTAACACTCGCTACGCGACCATGTAATTAAGCCTACGGGTCTACAATATTGTCTTCACTATAAATAAGTAAAGCAGACGTAATCACGAAACTCGTCTTTTGAGACTTAACCCTTTGCGGACGAGTGTCTGCAAATAATCGCCACTTTCCTGGTTTTTGTGGACGCACGTTTACTGTTAAAGCAGAAAGTTTAAATTAATATCGTTGATAAGCGCTTCAAAGTTTTTGGAATTTGTTCACCTGGAATTCGTAAGCTTCGAAATTCGTAAGGCTTGGAATTCAAAGTCAAAATACTCTTTTAAGTTTTATTATTCGTCGTCCGCAAAGGGTTAAGTAGATCCCATTGCCCATAGATCGTGGCTGGATCAATAATTTATCCGTTTAGGAGTGTCCGTACGTTTTACAAGCTCAACAGCGAAAGGGTTACCTCACTACAAAACCACGCAAGTTGACTCGTCATTTAGGTTGCCAATATCTTGAACTAAACGATTAATTTAATTTAATTTTAATCAAGAACTCCAAGCTTCTTTTAATGCCTGGATAAACTAATATTAAACCACGTTACGCTTCTTTTCAGCGAACAAAACAAACTAATCTACCCTACTTACACCTCTTTGACTTTCTCCTGTAAAAATCGTCTATTAAATCGCACCGCGTTATCTTCTTTTCCGCCAACAAAACAAACTAATCTACCCTACTTAGTCGTTCGCCTTCTCCCCTTAAAAATCGCCCCGATCAACGAACGCCTCGGTGAATGGGTTAAAAAATACTAATTGCAGGCAGAGCGCAGCTGTGCCAATCTGTCATGCGATAGACGAATAACACTTCGGATTGTCTCCATTCTATTATCGCGAGCAGTTTAACGAGCGAATCCACGATGCGCGTCGGCTTTTCGAGAAGCAGAATCGTAACGCGTGCATCTCGGAGGATTTGTATCGAGATGGAAGCAGGGGTAGAAGGAACATGGCCAATACAAGGATTGAATCGCAAACGTTGCTCGTCGGTCAGCTATTAAACTTGAATGGTATCGTCGGTGGCGGGATGAATTTTAACCCTTTGTGGACAAGCGTCGACAAATAGTCGCCTAATCATTTTAATGGCTTTCCGAACCCATGTCGACTTTTAAAGCACAGAACTTAATGCAATGAATACTTAACGTAATAATAAACATTTGAAATCGTTGGAAATGAAATGGTTTCGAACTGAAAAGCGTGAAAACTGTTGCATGACTAACCCACCGATACCATAGATATTGTATCGCCCCGCGACAAACACGACAAATCATCCTGCGAAAAACATCTTGACTCATAGATTCCAAATTCCTAACCAGCTAGCTTCCCGCACCCGATTACTCATCTTGCCCCTTTTGCACTCTGCCCTTATGCCGACCATTTCCAGTAGTATATATATCACCATTTTTAACCAGCGCGGGTCAATTCTCTGTAGTTCGTACTTGCGTGCGGAACTTACCGCTTACGAATAAAAACCTTCGAGCCTCTCTAAGAAGTTGCGTTTAATTCCTCAATGCGGAATCCAACAAAACTCAATGTCGTGGAATTCAAAACTTAAAGTACTCTCACAAGTGCCATTACTTCTCGTCCGCGAAGGGTTAATAGCGGCGCGTATCAGCGGATAGGATTTAAAATCCGCTACGCTGCTTGGAGGCGCGTGGACGATACGCGTATTTTCGCAGGACGGTTCGCGGCAGCAAATAAATCGGGCGCGCCAGGCTTTACGGTGGTTTCGAATAAGACACGAGGCACGGTGAATCCACGGACCGACTTTCCATCGTAGCGGTGTTTCCTTTACGGCTAAACGGTTCATTAGTCTCCGGGCTTTGACTTACGGCGCGGCGTAGCTGTAAAACAACGCGGGCAAGAGAACGGGGCCTCTCTCTGGTTCCATCGTGTTTATAAAGCGGCGCGCTGAACAGTCGCGAATCGCTGCGATCGCGATACTTCTGAGAACGATGCTAACGTAGCAGAATATCACAATGAGCCAGCGATCTTTGTTAATTATCGAGCGATATACCGACTATTAGAAGAAAGTGTAAATAGAACTTTCTAATGCTTAGTCGCGGGGATTAGTCGATGCGAGGATGAGATCAACGATTCGGAAGCTACGCGAGTTTTTCCTTTGGATTAGGAGTTCGACTCTGCATGCGGTAGATGTTGAGACAAATCGCGAATGATATTATACTGCTATTATGAAACGCAAACGCGTATGCATCTTTGGGAAACTCGAATAGGCAAAGAAGCACGGAATGCGCGTAATATGGAAGGGATGCAAAAGTATATGAAATATTTGAAGCAAATCGTACCGTGTTATTATTGAGAAATGTCTATTAAAGCCCCATCTCATTGATTCTGTCTGTAGCAGCGTGAATTTGCATGCAAATCCGCGTTTAGGCCAAAATCTTGAAAAATACTTCACGAATCACTCTCTTCGTTACAACGCGAGGGATTAAACGATCTGATATTATTTTGAGGACACAATTGGTCTTTGATTCGTTTCGCTTTGGCGCAAATGAAAATTCAGTTGATGCGTATAAACGAAAGACTCGCGCTTGAACTTCGAAGGAAATTATAACGGCGCCAGCGAAGCGTAAAGGGTTAACTCCGATTTTAAACGCGAGGAATAGCATTAAACTCCGCACGGCGTACGGATTGCATCCTCGGCGAATTAATTTCATCTCTCGACGATATATCTAGAAGATCGTCGTTGAAGTCGGGCGGAGTAGAGACGAAATCTGTCGCCAAACGAAATGGGGAAATGTCACGGGAAAGAAGACAATGGAAACGGTCACACAACGACGACACGCGCGCGTGTACCTACGTAAGTACGTACATACTACGGCGACGTGTCCATTTTGCAATGGCAGCGAACTAAAATATCGTTGCACAACCGGCGGCTGCACAATGGCGCGAAGTATAGCCGAGTGAAAGGCGACGAGATATCGCGAATGGCTTGAAACTAACACGAGTAATCGAGTGTATACATACGTCGTCGCGTTTTACAGTTACACCTATACACCGTAAATAACCACGCATACATCTCTCGAGCTAATTCGACTCGGTTTCATTTCTGCGGTCGCCGAGGCTAGCCATTTTTTTCTCTGCTTCTAAACGCTTTTTCAAGTTTCAACTCCTCGAGCACCGTGAATATCGGCACGGGTGAAAATATTGTTACGACTGCTAGTTTTATCCGCGGCGGCCTTTGCCTCTCAATTTTACGCTACTTTAACGCGCCGATTTTGCTATACGACTCCCCCCCTACCCTAGTAGGTTTCTCCTTTTGACGAAATTTTGGTTAAACGTTGCCCCACGCATTCCGCCGTTCGAGATTACTCAATCGACTTGCCGACGGCAACTTCCGCGACGCGACGTCTCAATTCCAATCTTCCATGCACGGGAGTTTTGAAAACGTTTCGCCGCGAGTGCTCGCGACGCGACGGTGGAAAGAATTCTTTCACGGACGATAGAGCAGAACGAGGCGACGCGAAGCGTCGTGCCAGAACAAGGGTGACATAATCGCTGCGCGATCGATGTAGCCGCCTTATCGAGTGTCAGAAATACGTCCATGGGGTCTCGACCATGTTACGGATTTGCCCCAATTGTGTCTCGACTGGTCACGACTCTCCTCGTTCGACGATGATGAAATTCTCCGCGCCGATAATCTTCGTCGATCGACCGCGTCCCAAATTATATTTCGCATCGCACCGTTCGCCGCCGCGCCGACACCTTTCACCCTGCCTGATAGTCTAATTTCCCGTCCTTCGCCGGCTTCGCGCGACGATCGACTTCTGTTTTTACGAACGCGGCGCGAGAGGCAATCGTAGCCGCAATCGCGGCCGCGAGAAGCGAAATACTCTCTTAACCTATTCGCAAAGGGCAGCGGGAAGATTGCGCTCGAACGCGTTGCGGAGTAAGGTAATGTTGCAGAATGATACGTTTCAGAGTGCTCGATACGCGATATCGAAGCGTTGCATAAGTTCTACACCTTTGAGGTTTTGGTACGGCTAACGCAACGATTTCAACGTTCCTTAGAATTAGAAGTCGACGATACGCAGCTCGGAAACACAGAAATCTGCACGCAACTATTAACCCTTTGCACTCGAGAGCATTGAAAGTTAGTTCATTTTGGGGACTTAGAGTCGCCCCTCGAGTGCAAAGGGTTAAGTTATTTAAAACGAGTTCAGATTGCTCAATCCCTTGCCTTTATAGCAACGAGAGTGGATCGTGAAGCCGCGCGTGGTTTAAATGCTGCGCTTCTAGTAAATTGTACCTTTAATTCTACTTGTATTAATCAAACTACAAAGTTAAGCTTCATCGAGTACAAGTTGAATATACGAGTTCAGTATCCGACACGGTGTTATAGCAGTCAATATCCAACTCGAGCTTCCCAACAATCGGAACAAATCGCAAAGCAACGCGTTTAAGGGCGCTAAATGAAATCAGACAAGGAACGGAGCTTTTGCAGCAAGCTAACAGTTCTTTGCTCGTCCTACGATCGTATCGTAACACTCTGTACCCAATGCACGATCTGAAAAATTAAACGTAACAATTGAACCTGTGCCCATCGATCAGCTGATAAATAGATAAATAAAATTGCGTAATTCGCAAGCAGTGTATCGATTGTAGCCAGCAAAAACGAAACGAGCTTCGCTAGATTTTCTTACGAGTGCCGCGGAATTAGACGCGAGAGATCGACAAAGCCTCGTGTTGGAATGCAACGATGATGCCAGATGTGTCAAGCATCGACGGCCCATGGTTCCCATCTTTCAGGCATCTTAAGCCGTGCCTTGTGGAGGGGTTGTCCGTGGTGCGGACAAGGGTTTTGGTTTTCCGCCCTTGCGTTTAGTTAATAGCCGAGAGTCGAAAGACACACTTGTCACTGTCGTTGCGTGCAAGGCAGAAAGTTTAAAGTATCTTATAGCTCTTTACTTATTCTTATTTCATTACAGACTGCATAAGCGAATCCATTGTTATTTAATACGTTAATGTATTATATAATAAACTGATTTTACAACACCTCGATACACCGACGGCAAACGGTCAGCAAACCTTTAAAGCACCAGTAAGTGGTCGGTTGCGAACGGGTTAAGGCAAGAGCGTGCCGAAAGCAGCCGGCATTAAACAGCAAGCTGCTTCGTTTTCCCTTTCGAATGCCGCTCTGACATTTGACGCGACCTGGGAGACGGTGCTTACAATGCGGTTCAGAAGCAGGGTCTGAAATCGAGCGACGATATCGGCGCTCGCCGTCCGAGAGGTAAATGAAATTTCGCCGCAATGAAGTTCGCAGCAAACTACCGAAGTCGGCAAGTTGCGCGTGCGGCTCTAGCGAGCAGCGAGTTTCTCCGCGTCTAAGATCTTCGAAGGGACGTCGCAAGTTTGAGAGATACGTTCGTCTTTGGTGGGAAGGAAGACGCTTGCAACGCAACAATGTATGCGCGGCGCCACTTTTAAAAGGAGCCCCGCTGGGAGCTTGCGTTTCCAAGCACCGTAGGGGACACGCCACCTCTTTCATTTGTTCGAGTGCACCACTCGACCCCTCATTTTTTCTTGCCAACGGACAAAAAAGTTGCCGCATCGCGGAGTTCAGCGGTATCTAGGTTTATCGGCCGATATCGTAACGCGTAACTTGGTTTACTCGCCGGTGAAACAACGTTACGATCGCGTTCAACTCGCGAAACGATAATAGGAATTTGCACTACGCGATACAGAGACAACATCGAACATTTGGCGGGCTAACGGTTTCGGCAAACACTGTACAACAGTAATCAAACTTCCACACCTAGGAGTTTACTATAATTTACACGCTAAACGATGCTCCGGCTGGTCAACTATCGGCGTACACTATTTACTTCGAATAGTAAACGCCGCGTCCACTTGACCGGGCTGCAATCACGAAAATTTCCACCATTTATACGCCGCCCAACCCCCGCTTGCACCCTTTCGCGTAACGTTGTTTGCGATCCTGTATTTAATTAAGCAACCATTCAATCGGCATCAAATTCTCCAGATGCGTCGCGGCAAGAATTAAACAAATTCGCATTCGGACCTTCCTCGTCTACTGGAGGGCGAGTCCGTAATTATTCGTAACAGGGTTGCAACTGGACTGCGGATATTTGTGCAAACTCCTATTAACGTAAACGCGTTTAACGTTTTGCTGGCTGGCCACGAGTATAATCGTGTTTGCACTCGCGCTAACTCGCGCAGCTTTTAACCCCCTAACCTTGTAATCCTTAAGCTATTTTTCACCCAAACGTGCCTTTATTTTTGAGAAGAGTTTTGCCAGTATCGAGACGAACATAAAAGGATCGAAGCTGCTTCTTAAAATTATGGAACACCGCTGAAGACAGCAGGATACGATTGAATTGTATAAAATCGCGAAGACTACTGCAGCGTTAAGTATGAAAGCAACGTAGATCTTTAGGGTAGAATACCCGGTACGCGATACTTTCTACGATTTACTTATTATTAATAAGTTAAATTGCTCTTATGGCAGACGATAGACAAAATATAATCGGATGTAGCTTATAAGAATAATCATAGATGACATTAACTTTGAACTACAACTTTAATTCGTTATTAAAATCATAGAAAGTAACGATTACCAAGTACTGTCTGTATACTACAAGAACGTTCTAGATTGCACTCCAAGTTATCGTATTTCAAAAGAATATAGTAACTAAAAGAAACAAATAGTCCACTAATAAGCGCACAATTTTTTTAACTTTATTGCCGTGCTTTCATTTGATATTCAATTGCAAAATTAATAGTCCACCGCGCAAGATAATTTTGGCTTGCAACTACCGGTCAGCAAAGCGTCGAGGAAACGAAACGTAAGAAGATCTAGTGCACCCTTTAACCACGTATTACAATCCCCGCCTCGCTTTGAATATTTTGTATCCTTCTACGTATTCCATATATTACGTTCTCCCTTCTTTTTTGCAAATATAAATCTCCCGTATAACTGCATAATAATGCGCAGTCCAGTTGCAACTTTTTGCCGAGATCTCATCGCGAGTTATACCCGCGGCATCGGATATCTCTCGCTCTCTTCGAATAACGCTGCAAGACTAATGCCCAAGCTTGTGCCTATTAGCGGTTCCATGGCGTTTATAAATATATAATCCGGATAATTATCGAGTGGCTAGCGGAATGCCGATCGTAAATCAGCCGACGGATACGCGATAGATAGATAGATAGATAGATAGAGAGAGAGTTGGACGGATTTTCATGCAGTGCAGCGGAGAGATATCTTTTTTCCCCCCTTCCGGTTTCTTCGACCGGTGTGTTTTACGAGCCACGTGGCACCTCAATCTTACGCGAGTCAAATCGCGATTCCGGAGATCCTCGAGGTTGGCGCAATCGTGATTTATAGACGCAGACGGGCAGATGAAATTTACCTAGTCCGAGACCGATTCGAAGTTTATCATCCTAAACAGAGGGTGGCGGTTTCGATTCCCCGAGCCAGCGCCGTTCGACCAGCTCGTAAATAATACATCTGAAGGGATGAAATCGTTAGTAAATACTTGATGACACGCGGTTCAGGGATGGAATAGCAATGGGCGGCGGGTATATGGCGCGAATCTCTAGGAAAGCTTGTCGATTTCAGCATTACCGAGGCTGCGAGTGGAACGGATGGCTTGAAACGGGAAGAAAAGACGCGAAAGGTGGGATAAAGTCTCGGAGAATATTCGATTTTTCCGGAGCGGTTGCTCGCAAGTAGGAGAAAAGACCTTTCGCAGAGAAGGTTAAGCACACCGCCGAACCGAACTTTCGGCTTCGCCACATTTGCATTCGCTGGTCCAGAAGCGAATCGGGCGCTTCCACCGAGCGGGGGCTTTCTTAAAGTTAGGCGGCGTGGAATAGAGGCGTGGTTGAAAATCGTTATACCCCCCTGCGTCGACTTTGGGAAATAAGACTTCGTCGACGTTAAGCGCCCTGTTTTATGCCGAAAAGTCTGATGGGTGTTTCGGCGAGAATCGTGCAAGAACCCATCCTTGGAAGTAAGTCGGCGAGTTTCAACCGTTCAGAGGTTTAGAAGTAGCGATGAGACAAATTCGGATACGTATTGGGTCGTCCCATAAATTCGTGGCGAATTTTGTACCAAAAGGGTGGAGCTGAATTAGCGTGGGAAAGGAACTTCGCAATCGAACCGATCTTGCGATACGTTAATTGGTACGCATCTAGGCAAGCTTCAACCGCTTGTTAACGCTAGGGTGATTTTAGAGCTAGACGCGATAACGCAAAGTTCACGATATTATGCGTTTCACGATGCGGATTTTGTTAGCATCGTATTCGAGTTTTCGTAATTATATTTGCGTAGGTATAAAACCTAATGCAGTTGATGCAATGATTAAGTATTTCAATGCATCACGAATAGTTTGCAAACTTATAGTACGTGAGATCGAATCAATTATTCTACACATAAACGTATCAATGATATGAAACACGTCCGAGTCCCGTCGCTGCTGAGAGGCAAGAGATAAGTTGGAGAGCGAATTAATTAAAAATTCGCGAGGCATCGTAAAAAAGAGCGCACGAGTTGGCAGCAAAGCGTCGAACGAAAGAGGCGCAGAATGCAGCTAACGAATGCGGTGACTCGTGAAAAGCAGGGGAACACGGCTCGGTGTGTGAGAAACGGACGAGGAATCGTTGTCATCGGAGTCGACTGCGATTCGTCAGTGCGGTGGCTGAGAAAGTAGGTAACAGAATGTCTATTATTTGGTCGGCCTTTGACGCATCGCGCTCTTAATATCGCAGCACCGATACGTAAAAGCGGGACATTAAAGGCAAATTACACGGTGCATAGGAATTTCCACGTGGGAAGTCATCATGACGATGAAACATCGGCTTAAAAAAAAAAAAAAAAAAAAAAAAAAAACAACGTTCGTTTCGCCAGCCAGCCAGGCTGGCTTACGTCGTCCACGCGATTATTAAATCCTTCCTCTGTGCCTCTCGTTAAAAATTCAATTACTCATACACCGCCGCCGCCGCCGCCGCGTCTCGCGTAATCCCGAATAACGAGCCTTCAAAAGCGTCGAACTATATCGCGGCCAACGATCGAACTCTGCCTCGAAGTATCCCCCTTCGTAAACAGTGGAAGGAAGAAACGGGACGAGGAAAAGAAGTGGCAATTACGCGAGTGTCGATATCTCTTTCGGGATGCCGAAGTATTATTTATGGTCCCGGGGCGATTGCCGTTAAACGCGCGAGTTTCCCGAACGATGGCCCAGACGTTGGATCGTAAAAGGAGGGAGGAAGAGGCCGTTGCGCTTTCGGTGGCAAAAGTTCGGCTTTTACGATCGAAGGACCTGCCGGTGGTTGGCATCGGGAAGCTCGTAACCGGAAGATGCCGCGCCGGCAAGGTCGTTACATCGTTACCATTAGACGATCTGGCCCCTGCTCGCATTGGCAGGGCTTCCTGTTAGTAGCCACGGGGGAAATGCACGTGGGATGCATTAACGGCGGCCACCGTAAGTGTTTAATAGTGTAACTACCGACGATGCGAACCTGCTAGGCTAATTATCGGACACCGCCGGCTCCTAGGCTATTAGGCATGTTTTTCAGAATTGCTGCTGCGTTGCTCGGTTCGCTCGGTATAAATAGACTGTCAACCGTAGGGTCGTCGAGAGCCAGGCAAGAGACGATCACGTACGTCTAATCTTCAATTTCGTAAACGACATAGCCTCCGTAGGGTAGCATGAATTCAATTTTCAGCCAGAAAGTTGCTTCAATTGTATTGGGTTGAGTAATACCATTCGTTCGTCTCGCGGTGGAGGAATATTATGATTAAAGAACGAGGAATATTGTTGATATTCCGAATATTATAATTTGGGAAAGATCGCAAGGATCTTATAGAATACGTGGAATTCGGTAGCAATGAATTCCCGTACTGAAAAATACAGGACGAGTATCTTGACAACTCGATGACCTTAAGTAAGTTGTACATTATCTGTTGCAGAACAAAGCGTCTCGATAAGGAAGCAAGATACCAAAGAACTGTACAAGATTACAGTACTGTACGCCTTCCCTTGATGGCATGCAACTTTTCCTTCTAATAACTCAATCTTTGAACCGCGCGCGGGTAACCTGGGGTTAATTGCAGCCGGAGAGAGGAAACTTAGGAAGCAAACGCAGTGCGATACGATGTCCGTCGAATTTCCCGTTAGCTGGAAAGCACGTGGGAAACAAAAATAAAAGTCAAGCGCGATTACGTAAAAAAAGGAAGAAACAAACAAAGAAAGAAGAGGAAGGAAAATAGGTGGATAAAGAACAGGTTTGAGCGCAACAATATCCCTTTTATTCTAGTTTTGGTGGGCATTTGGTCGTCAAAGCTAACAGGGAAAAACTACGTGTTTCACGAACGAATGCTTCGATCGGCGAGCGAACAACGTTGAAATCTGGTCGGCGTGTTTGCGAGGAACATCGGAATTTCCACGGCACGTCCACCGTTTACGGAGCAACGATCGTTCGGTTCCACCGACCTTTCTCATGCGGCCGATTACACAACGCCTGACACTGGCACTTATCCCGTTACACCGTACCCTCTTTCCTTTCTCATTTCGCCGTCCACTCGCGCACGGTTCTCTCGCCTCTACTTAAGCGCCACCTTATACGGTGTAATTAAATTCTTCCTTCCACCCTTCCACTTTGCCAGCCCGCTCTCAATCGATCCTTCGATACGCCGGCCTTTTCATTCGGCACACCGGGTACGTTCCGATTATTTTCTGCGAGGCAATTCCACTTGCACACGGTAGGCTAATTAACCCTTTGACGCCGACCTGGGTGTTTCGCACTGACCGTACGATTGAGCACGGTAATGCCGACTACTTGTCTAATTAACCCCCTTTTCGCAGTGCTACGAGAGGACGAATATCGCAGAGAAAGACGAGACGAGGGACGTTTGCTTTGCTCGTTGTTAACATTCTCGAGGCTCGATTTATCCGATACGAAAGATACGTCGTTTTAGGTACATTTTAAGAGCAACGATACGCGTAATGTAACGTAGGATATCGAACTTAAAGTAGTCGTGGTCGACAACGTAAGGGGGTTTCTCTATTAACGAACTGCGAATGAAATTAATTTCAAAGGATTCGTGGCGTATCGATTTAAAATCGGGTTGACTCGAAAACCCAACGTTAATCCAAAAGCTGAATAAAATGATTAATCTAACACTGTTTTATTTATACTGTAAGGGAACAACCTTTGACATTTACTATCGAATTCAATTCCACGCAAAGATTTCGTTTCCCAATAATTGACGTCAACGAGTTAAAAGATTCGCAACAACAGAAGCATCCCTTGTCCATTTTTATCTCACCGCAAGAACGACAAAATGAGTAACGCAGCATCTTTAATTCGTGGTCAATACATCCGACGTATTATGCAACTGTTGTGGGTATCATCCGCAATTACACCGCAGAAGAACTGTACGCAATTAAGTCGTGAAATCGCGTACCTCGAAGTTGTTAACTTTGACGAGGGTCGCTTTTGTTACGAACCCTTTACCCGTCCAATTCGTGTCACTTTATCAACTGCACGCTACTATTATCGCGGACTGCGATTGCAGAGCTTCGCCTTGCGAAGATGCATCGCTCGTAATCGTTAATTGAATTCCCCCGGAAGAATATTTTCGTTGCGAGGGCGGCCTAAAGTGCATCGATCGAAACTCGGCTGGCTTTTAACAAAAAAAGAAAAAAAAAAACCCTTTCCCCGTGTCGCTGGACGAGACTGCTGCTGCGAGCGGGCAGAACTCGCTCGTCTTTTGTCTCGAAAGCAACTGGAGCGTCCGCGGGATCGATTATAGGCAAAACGTGTATGCACGCCGGTCGATTAAATGGCAGCGGAAAAAGAAGAACGCTAAGCATCGGGCAGAAATGAATTCCGGTCCTTTATAAATGCTCCCCCGCAGCGCCACGCGAACTCGATTCCATACCCCATTCTGTTTGCGAAATCCTTCATTTCCTCGCCAGTTAATGACCAACGAATCGGACGCTGGGAGGAAGGGGGAGGGGCAATTGGAAGAATTTGGGTAAACAGCGGGAGAAGCGTCAAAATGCGACTCGAAATCGCTGATCAAATATTCCCAACGCATCGATAATCGCTTTCGGCCCCCCCGGAAATGACGATCGATGCACGGCGAACCAACCGTGTTTCCCGCGGCGTCTTCCACCGATCGCCGCGGTATTTCCATTTTCCCCGTACGGCGTTCAATTTGCCGAGCATTACGCGAAACTTGCGCGGAATTAAACGAACGAACGGTGTAATCGCGCTGATTACGAGCAGACCACTCTGTCCACTGATTGTCCGAGCGTAACCCCGCCAACAACGTGACCAACCATGACAGCCGAGGTTGCTTCGGACACGGTAACATCCGTGTAACCCCCGTGGAGCCACGTCGAGGGTGGATTTTCGGCTAATGCAGCCATCTCGAGTGGCTAGCGTTAATTAAACGCATCAGCGTTTTAGGGTTCTTTGTCCCACGCTCGATCGAACCGCTAACAAGAGGATCGCGCCAAATTTTGCCGAGGGCTTCGTAGACGGAAAAAAGGCGGAGAAGCAAAACGTAGAACGGGAAGATGACAATCGTAGCGATATTCGAGTCAGATGTAGAATAAAACGATGAGAATCGTAGTGGTGCAAGTTTTGAATTTTCGTAAGCGAAGTTAATTTCAATTCCTAAAGATATCTTCTACTTAATGATTGATGTGTAATCAACCATTTCCCTAGTAGAACATGCAAATGCTTACGTTTATACTGTTTCGACATTAATTAAACGGGTTTAACTTCACGCTTTGGCTTCTCAATTTTAAGATGCCGTAGCGAAAGGGTTAGTAGACTGTGGATTCTTATGCAAACTCATAATTTTATAAACATCAGTAAGAAACAAAAGAAAAATTAAATATAGGTTCGATTCCCTAGACCCTAGGTATTTGAAAATGCGCGTTACTTTGCATATTTTGTATAGGTTTACGTGTTACGTGGATTTTGCTCTTTTCATCCACACTGAAATTTGTTACAACTGCATACGAAATGTCTATTGATCAGTAGACTGAGGATCGTTATGCATTTCTAGGGATCTTAAGTGCGCAGAAAGGTACAGAATACGAGTGGTACGCAAAAATATGCATCTCATCTAAATAGTAAAATGCAAATTATAGTATTTAGAAGGTGAAACAACCTCTTAATTAAGTCTCGCTTGCTCAATTTTCTTAATAAAACTATGAACCCGTATAAAGATTCGCAGTCCAGTAATCTCTTAATTTCCCAAGCCCTTCCGCATGTTTCCCCGTTTTTAACAAGTATATTGGCTTCTCTATAATGGCGAACGCAAAGTGTGCACTATTTTATAAAGAAACAGCAACGGACTGACTTGCATCGGTGCGATTCCGAGACCGAGAAACGTTTGGCGACGATATCAGCGTGGAAGAATGTTTCGACAACGCGTGGCACGAGAGATAGGCGAAAAGTAGCAGGCTGAAAATCGGATTGGGCTGCTTCGAAAGCGACTCGTGCGCGTCGGCTAAGATTCTAAGGGTGAACACACAGGGTGAAGAACGTGAAAGGGTCGACCGCTCGATACGAAGAGGGGTGTCTTTTAACAAAAAGGAGCGTTAATCCCTCTTCTTCTCGATCTATTTAACTGCCTTTGTTCTTCGCCACGTAGCAACACTTTCACCCTTCGTCGGTCACGTTTAATGTTCGCCCTTCCCTTTCGCGCCTTCTTCGATTCTCTCGATAGCGAACGCAATAAACAATCGCCGCCCTCGAAACGCTGATTAAACCATTTGCCACGGCGAAATTCCGCTGTATTTCTAATCCACGCGTCGCCTTTGCAATCGGCGACGAAACATTGTTCGTTCGATAGATTTCGATGCACGAATGCACGGCGACGAGTGATCGAGGAACACGAGAGAATGCGAGGAAGCCTAGAAATGTTACAACTACGGTGGCTACGAAAATTATATTCATACCCTGCTGTATTTATTTCGTAACTTGTTAGATGGATATTCATTTATTGGGTTCACGTAAATTATATTTTCCATCGTTTAATAATAGTCTTACGCGACTGTAAAAGTTTCCGGTGGTAGGATTAAAATACAGAAGCCAGTAAGTATATAAATACAGAAGACTGTAGACTTTTATGCGAACAGAATTTTGTAACCAATGGAAATTTAACAGAGACCTACTTCGCCGTTTAAGTATTACGATGCATCGTTTACTATCAATACTTTGCATACTTAGGCATGTTAGGCGAATTCTCCGACTTTCGGCACATTTAAATTCAGCATAGATACGTAAACATCTGCTGTCCACTAATCGGAAAGTGGACAATTAAAAGAATGCAGCTAAGTGCACGTAACTTGCGCATCTGTACGCGTAACAATTTTTCTAGCCACTGTACGTTATTTCGCAGAGCTGCATTTCTTAACTATCGATGGCTAATTTCGAATGGTGATTACGGAGTCTCTTTTTGTGGCGAAAGAGGATTAAAAGAGCCACGAGATCATACGTTCCTACGCGAAAATTTGGCAATTTCATTGGCAACGCGCGAAGCCCGTGGCTTTAGTGCAACGCGAAAACCTCGACCCGGATTGTACATCACGCAGGTTGATTTATCGCGGGGATTTGAATCGCGATTGAAGGATTCGGGGCTGGGAATGATACAGGCACGCGTCCCGCTGCATGATAAATGGCTTAATCTAGTAGGCGATTTATAGCATTTCAAGGGAGTCTTTTAACACGTTCGTTATAGCCAGCGATCAAGGGCTTAATCCTGCTGCTTCATTAACGAGCACGTTTACATCGTTAACGGATACGCATTTGCTTCGTTAACAAGCAAACGACGGCTCCTTTCCCGGTGATATTAACGCTAGAAGTACCGGCAATTAACGCGCACTTATTCGCGCTAAGAAAATCAAGACGTCAGGTGGTTTTGCAAACACGCGTAACGCACCAAAAATACATCTTCTTTTATACGTACCATTTAAAGAAAGTTAGGCTGCGGATTTTATTTTGCATGCGTGAGAAATTAAAGCGAGTGAAAAGACACGAAATGCACGTAAGATACAAAAATATAGAGGATACTCAAAGCCAAGTACGAGACGCTGCATTTTTAGGAGTTTGTAGCAACCCTCCATTTGGGATCCATTTCCTCGTAGGTAATTTTATTGGTAAAAATATAAGTTTGCAATAATGATCCGCAATCTATTGATAGTCTTCAAAAATCCCCTACTGTCAATCTACAAAATTTTTGCGACAAATCACAAGCGGATCATTTTGATTGCCTTGGCAATTCCAGTGCTAATACGCAAACGAATTTGTCAGTAGCATTGCTACCGTTATTATTCCTATTATTATTATCGTTTACAATGGTGGCTTTGTCTCTTTCTACACACAAACGCTGTCTGATTGTTTTCTCGTACGTACAAAGGACCATTTGCGACCATAGAATTAAATTGTACAAAAGCATCTCTAAATGTTTGCACCCAACCTGTGCGTCTCTATCGACAAAGATTGTTCTTATCCAGATGCCGAGAACATTTCCAAGTTCAAAGCGACGCATCGTAAAGGGCCACGGAGTAAACAATAAATCGCGGACACCGGCGATGGAAAATGTTCCGAGTTCGAGTGCCCCTTTGGGATGCAAAGTCGCGCGCGGCAATGGACAGTTTAATCTAGTTGTTAATTTATATCGTTTCGGGGCGGATCCTTTAACACGTTCGTTATCAGGATCGAATAACACAAAGGACTTAATCTGGCTGGTTCATTTGCATGCAAACCTCTTGAAGGGGCGAGCGGAATCGGGATCGGGATCGGGACCGAGACGGAACCCCGATAGATGCAATTAACTTATTCCTAGTCCTCCACCCTTTCGTGCTCGAAAAATAAACCGGCCGCCCGCCCAGCAAACAGGATGCAAATCGCGCCGCAGGGAAATTACTCGAGAGGGATGACGGAACGGGGTGGAGGGGAGGGAGGAGGAGGAGGAGGAGGAAAAAAGAGACCAAGAAATATTCCAGCAGAGAGATGAAAAACAATCGGGCAAGTTTCGGAATAAAAAAGAGAGGCTTCGACCGCTGCGATGCGATGCGAATATCGATAGGTTGCCTAGTCAATTCGCGACAGAAATTGAAGCGAAATTGGATCGCGAACGAAGTAGCGGCAAGCGATAACCGTTCCCTGACATCGTCCTCCGCTTGCACGCGAGCATCTCGTACAGAACAATTTATTTGTACGTTTATTTAACGGGCACATAACCCTACGATATACCGTACGTATAGTGAAGTGAGTACACTAACGGTAATATAGATCTTTAAAGAAGATGGAGATGCTCCGGCGATAATGCGCAAAGTTTCGCAAGCTACTCGGGAATTGGTTAGTAAGATTGGCAAAATCAATCGAATCGGACGAATAAAAGTGACAGAATTAATCGACTCGCCGATGAGAGAAGTACAAACTATGCTTTCGCGCGCTATCGGGCGAGGGGCGCGGAATAATTACCCATAAATCAATAATGCAGCTTTTTAATGGAATCGTAAAGTGGTCAGAGTGCAGCGCGTAAACGAACTGCGTCGTTACAATCGCGTTTCTGGCCGTAAAAATTGTCGACACAGGCACAGCCGCGACAAGCGGAACGGCAGAGCGATTCGAGGCAACGACCCGCGCGCGGGGCGTTCGATAATTCCGCTGAAAACGCTTAGCAGGTGTTTTTTTTCTTTTAACGAAGCAATAAGCTTAATGTTACGAGGCCCGCGAGAACGATACCGCTGGTCATATTTATCCATCCTTGCTCCACCAATGTTGACCCATTTCAACTTCAAACACACAGGCGGAGGAGTTCACCATTCTCATCCATCTAACCGACTATGTATCTAACCTGAATACACACGCGCGGGAAAATTGAAATTGGAACATCGGCGCGACCAATTCTAACGAACCGGTGGCCAAATGAAATCAACCGCCCTCTCCCCAAAACTCCGTCGAAGACAGATTTCGCGCAGCGCTTAAGGTGCTGCTTCCTACTAGCGTCTACTTTTTTTTCAACTATAACAGGCACAGATTTTTCTACGCGTTACACGCTTCAACAATGTTACGATCGGAATTCTGCAGAATAGTACCGTTGGATATTTATTCGCTAAATAAATTTAACAGAGTTTAAACTAAGTGTATACTTATGAATATGTATTAAAGTTGGTTTACGAAACGAACAGAAATGCTGTTCTTAGCTTGATGGTTTACTGCGAACTGCAAAAGACTCGGAACACGAACCGAGACGCTCAGGGGGTGCAATAAACGGGTGTCCTCCTCAGGTAATACTGATCCTTGCTAGGGAGGGGACTGCACCAACGGACGCAATTTTTTTCGTACCATTAAAAATATATATGTGGGATGGCGAGTGTGTGGGTGAATGCATGAAGTATGCCTGGCGCCAATGAACGATGTGCGGAGCGAGATATCTGGGACCCTGCGGAAAGGGCCTACGTGCCTGCGTGTGTTTCCCAGATTTGAGTGAATGCGCGGGTGGTCGTCCCCGAAGTGTGAGAGTGTGTGAATGCGTGTGCAAGGGCCTTAAAGGATGAATGCGACGCGTGAGGGTAGTTTGCGAGAGAGTTTGGGCGTGAGGAGTCAAGCGAGAGAGAGTGGTGTAACACATCGTGCGATATTTAGTATTAGACAAACTGTACTCAATAAATAGTTATTAACTTCACTGTTGCAAATATCCTCACAATTATTACCCCCTACATATATATAATGCTTCTTCTCAACAAGCACGCTACTACGAAAAGAATCGATTCTTAGTTGCCACGTTTGCGACGAATGTACGCGGCCAACGACTGTCTGGCTTCGGTATCAGTGCTGACACATCGCTCCGTGATCGATAGAAATCGGTCAAACGAACTCCAATGTAGCGGTGTGTTTAAGCGTGTAAAACGCATAAGAAATACATACTAAGTTCGCGCGGAGAACGTTACGCGTTCAGTCGCGCGCGTCTGACTATTACAGGGAAGCCCTCCTTTAGAAAATTCTAATGCGGACGAACGAATGCAGCGGGCGCAAAAAGAAAAGGTGAATTACGGTGGAATTAAAAGGAACGGATAATGGAAAAAGGGGTAATGGAGAAGGAGGATGCGTGGAGGCGGGGAGAGCAGAGGAAAGATAGAATAAATTCGGAGGAGACGCGGTTGCGTTCGCATGGCAAGACGCTCGCCTGCGTCAGCGAAATCGTCGCGTTTTCGTGGGATTTCTGCACCGGCGAAGATAACTTCCCTTTGCACCGCAAACGCGATTTCCCGTGGAGCGGAAAAATTTTTCTTCTCCCGGACGACTTTAACCGTGCCGAAAGGAGCAGCCGACTTTTTCGTCGCCGGCTGATAAAAATCCCTCTAAACCGTGCCAAAAGCCGCTCTTTCCCCCCGCAAATTTCTACCCAACGCGTCTGCTGGTTCGTCGACGCGAAATTCCCGTCGGATGCAAAATTAGCGAGACGGGAGATCGGGAGATGTTAAATCGCGCCAAACAATGGATATCGCTATGCTATGGATTTCGATGCATTTATGGACAATTTTAGATAGGCGAAGAGCCAAGCGTCGCGTGTAACAGGAAATAAGATATCAAAGAAAGACGCTTGTTTCAATATTTAGAGGGAATAATTGATCTCTAGTTTGCTAACACTCGTTTATCCCTTTCGCTACGAAAGACGTATATGTACGTCGTCAGAAATTGAGCCACCATTTGCTAAAAGAAGTGGCATTTTGCACAGGATGACGATACTCGAATTACTATTATCCATTCGTATATTAAATTCCAATTACGCACACGTAATTGTACCGTCGAAATGTTTACGCGCTATTTCTGTGCGAATAAAAATAATCCGAATTAGGATACTCGAACGATTATAATGCACATTGTGCCGTAGCAAAAGGGTTAATCATGGCTGTAGAAATATGAATTTGCGCAAATGTTCGCGGTCTAAATACTACATTAGGTACCGAAAGAGTCCGCGCGAATCTTGCTCGCGTTTGCAAAGCTATCGGCATATTAAATTACGCTACGCTGCTGTGAGAAACATTTTCGCCAACCTTATACTACATACATTCGAAGGAATTTCAGCACGCTTAAATTTCGTAGGATAAATCCGCGGGAACGTGTTTCCGCCAGCTAACGTATCGGTGGAAAAATGTGCACGGTTACCGGGTAAAATAGCGTTTGCTACCGCGAACATCGAGAATCGATCGGACGCGGTTGGAATGCAAAAACGCGGTGAAAAATAAGTTTTACGCCATCGACGCTAAAAATAATGGCTTTTAACGCGGAGTCAACTATTACCAGTTTTTTTAATACGTTTCCCCGAGCGAGCACTTACACGCGTGCAACTGTTCAGCAGCAAGATTACTGTCACTTCGATTAATCGAACGGGTTTCGTTTCGGGCAAAGAGCAACAGGTGTACGCACGGCATTTATATGTTAAACTACTTCAAACAGAACTCGTTTCCCGCATCGGACCGCCTAATGATCTTGCAAAATTGCGCAACCGTGCCATGCAAAACCGTGCACCGCGAATTCGCGGAAACGCAACGCGGCGCAAAAAAGAAAAAAACAAGCGAAACGCGCGTCGTTGTCGCGGTTTCTTGGTGGAAATTACGCGCGACTAACGTTAGCCACGCGTCCCGCCGTCCTCTCCGCGATCGGAAAGAATATTCAAATTTCATCCACACTTACCGCCTTCGCGTTGAACGTTTGATTGAGATTCGTTGGCACGTTGTTGTTGATATGGTTGCTGTTGCTGAGATTGTTGGTCGCGCGGGTGGAGCTGTTGTTGTTGCTGGTATTGTGGTTCGAGTTGTTGCCATTGTTGTGCCTGTTGTGCCTGTGCAACACCATAGCGACGAACATTTTGGCGTTCCTCTTCGTCAAACGATCGATCGTCCCTTCAACGATGCGCAATTTCATTCGTTGTCGCGGTGCATAATTCGGACAAACTAGAAGGCCAGAAGAGCGGAAGCTATTCAGATTCGCCCCGAGGGATTGCGAAGAAACGAGCGCGAAGGAAAAGTGGATGGATAAATTCTTCGTATCGCCCAGCCCATCTATCGTCGTCGTCGTCGTCGTCGTTGTAGTAGCTATTCGCAACAGCCGCGATGATAGAATTTTGTAAAACGATCGCGTCGATCTCTCTCGTCGATGGAACACGCGCAGCGAGAATAATTTCCCGGCATCAATTTTAATCATCTCCGTTGCGACGGCTGCTCGATGGAAAATGAAATCTCCAGAAAAACGATATTTCTCTGGGGCTGTCCGTTGGCGGCGATAAATCGCGATTCACGCACGCCCAGCTCGTTAATCTCGCGCACGACAAATCCAACCTTCGTCCAATTAACGGGCTAACTTATAGCTGGCACGAACAGAAGCGATTATCTCGCGAGATTCAACACGGATTGGAGCGAGCCACCCTCTATCGCATCGAATGTATAATCAGCGGGGCCACGTTGCAATACCGGCAGAGGTTCCGCGCGGCGTTCATCATAGCACGCGAGTCGCGTCCTGGCAACCTGCAATTCACCGCCTTCTCTCTTTTTATCGTTTCCCCAGCGAAACCAACCCGCGTTACTCGCTCTCGCATCGTTTGCACGTGCGAGCGTCCAGCACGTGAACGCAACGCGACGCCCGACGGCTGCTATCGATTCGTTATAAATAGTCGCGTTCAGTCGACTGCCGCCTTTTTCTCTCGCCACTCGTCCCTTTTCAACCCGATACCGCACACAGCGAGCATACGCAGCATCCCTTACGAGTGGGAGTCACGGGTAAAGGAAGATCTCCCCGCGAATTTCGCTTCGCGAGGCCTCCTACGGGATTTTCTGCGATACGAAGAAAAACACGGCCACGCAAATCGGCTGACAAACCTACGATTAGTTATGATAACAGTTGTAGGTTGTAACGAGTGTACCTGTGGCGGCTCTCCTGCACCTACCACTAGAGGGACATACGAAATAGGACTTTCTCGAAAGCACTCGCTCCAACTACCTCGTCCATATATATACCGCCTTTAACCTTCCTTCCAATATCCCAAGTCTAAGGCAGGGCCTGCTAGGTAGCCGCACTGATGAGTCCACTAGCAGGCCCAGCACGAAACGCAACACCCTTCCTTTTTCCTATCATATCCCCTCTCCACAGCTCCACAGTATCTATGATTTTAACGAAGAAATTGCAAGCAAGTCGTTTCAACCCCTTACGAGAGTTCTAGCGTTAACCTGCCACGTTATTCCGACGATATTTTCCCTAGAGGATAAACACCGCGTGTCCACCGATCTGCGTGGAATTAGCCAAAGAAGCTAGCCATCTTTCGAAAAATGACGCGTCCAGTGAGTTACGACGTGCCTCACTTTAAAAAAGAAAAAAAAGGCGACGGCAAATTATCGCTAAGCATTGGACTCGATTACTACCTTAGCAAACACCTGGCGTTCGGGATCATTTATTATCCTCGCTCCAGGTACACCGATCCCCGGCCATATTTCATGCAGAGTACCACGCGATAACGGTTCAATTTTCCTTTTATCCGTACTTCCCCGGCTCGATTCGCCTTCGTCGGTGGGCTCGATCTGGTTTCGCCTCGAGAATATACCACGCCTCGCTAACCGGAATTACGTAAGAAGCGAGAGCGCACACGACAATCGTCATCTTTTAACAGGTAGCGCAGCGCAGCTCAACGTAACGCGACGCGATGCAATGCAGCAACGGCGAATTGCGATAATTGGAGTCCGAGAGGTACGTCACCGGAAGCCGGGATCGGAGGCGACCCAATTTGATTACAAGGCAATGTTCTGGCCGCAATTATTACCTCGGGGCTAACCGCGTTAGGTCGCTGGACAGCGCTGCAACCTGCTGCTCCACTAGTGCCCATCGAAACGGCAATCGCTTCTCCGACTTGCAATAACTATTCCAATTAACAGTAAACGCCTCGGTATGTCTGGGGGCCTGCTGCCTGCATTCCCCGAGGACGGCTCGCGGTAATGTTATTGCACAAATTGTGCCCGCGTGAAGTTCATTTGCGCGAGAATCGCTCTCCTCGTTCGCAAGCTACCGGGACAACATTGCCAACAGTCTCAAGATTTACCGCGCCCTAAACGATTAACCCTTTCCGCACTGTTGATTAAAACCGAGGTATGCCGCGATTGCACCTCGCTTCCAAGTGGCGCGATACTTGCCAAACTCTATCGCCCAATTGTCAATTGAGTTTATGTATTTCTGTAAACATTTGCCCGAGAAAAGCGTTTCTTCGAATACGAGAAGAAAGCGTGTATCCTTTGATATTATTTAACCATTTGCCGACGAGTTAGAGTAGTTGTAGAGTTAAACTTGTAAAAAAGTATCCGTCGTATCGCGTACGGGCCCATCGGCGAAAAGGTTAACGCTAAAGGATCCCGCGGAATTGAACTATTCCAAGAGACTCTCGACCACTTTTCCATCGCCGTGGATCTCCTCCGAACCTCGATAAATTGCAGCGAGAAAATAAATACTTTACGGCGAAACTGAGGCGGCTCTCGAATCTCTATAATTGCAAAGTTCCAAGACTCAAGTTTGGAAAGGAATTCCGTTTAAACAGCGGTCGAACCACAGGATAGGAAGTTGTACGAGGTAACTTCATTAACTGGCCTCGAATCGCGGCACAAGTATCCGGTCAGCTCTCCGCTTTCGGGGAAGAGAAAGAGAAAAAAGGGTTACAACAGGACGGGACCCCGGGCGCATCCTGCGTACATCGCGATCGCCGATAGTAACTTTTCCAATTACCAATAAATCCCGGCCGAACGGAAGCCATCGAGCAGAAGAAAGTGCACGGGAATCGGCCAAAGTGCACGTGCATCACGCGAAAATGGAAGTTGCCCGTTCCGTATGGACGCGACTCTAACCCGAAACAATCGTTTATCATCGCTTTTTCTCCGCCGCTTCAAGGTGTTTTTGTTCGACGATAAAAATGCCGGCTCCTTAATCGAGTGTTGAAAAATGAAGCAGCGTTTAACGGAACGCGAAAGATGGCCGAGAAAAGCCAATTAGATTGCGCTCCAGAGATAGACGGTGCACTGTGCCCGAGCGTGTATCGAATCGATTGCAACAGCGTTATTTGCCTTTGCTGCTTCCGTTGCACTTTTGGGTAGAATCTTAACCAGCGAGGACTATGGATAGACACGCTTGAATCTTTGAAAACGATTCCTCCATTTGGGAGAAGCAAACCTTCCATGTAAAATTGGAGTTTCACCCTATTTTTGCTAACTCTTAAACGACAATTGTAAAGCTCTGGTAGATTAAGTGCAACACTCGACGCTGTTCTAATTAACCCATTTGCATCCGTCAAGCGGAATAATCCGCATACGATGACCGATACTGATATTACTAACGTTTGCGGTGTACCGCTATGCATCGATCATATTGGAGATTACCATACTAATTAATAAAAAGTATAATACTTCTTGCAAGTTTATTTGCTGCGCATATATGTATATAACGCTATCTTCTGTTTTAATTATTACGCGCAATTTCCAAGTACAATCGAAAGTCTTCGATGTATAAAGTTGATCGCGTATTTAGCGGTTCGATGCAAATGGGTTAACGAGTAGAAGCAAAGGACTGGCGCGACGAAGGAAGAATAATTTGTGGCGAGGGGAAAATACATAGGCGAAGGCCCGCGGAAGTAGATACCGATCGTTCGCGGTCAGACTTGCGTGCGAATGGCGATTCGCGAAACCGCGCCGGAATACTTGCGCGTACACATTGTTCGTAATCGCGTTCGCGAAATAATTATCGCGCGCAACTTTCGCCGGGCTTAATAATACGTTTCGCGAATTCGCCGCGACAACTTACGCGACACCGTAAAACGCGAGGATTTACAGTACAGGCAGGAGAGGGCGGGTCGCGTTGCGCGCGATGTTTTCGAGGATCGGCGACTCGAAATGAACTTACGACGGGCAACGTTTCGCATTGCGGGGCGTGTTGAACGGCCAGGACGAACCTGTTTCGCGGCTCTCGGCTACGTAAAGACCTCGTAAAACGTCCGCGTCCCTGCATAAGACCGCGGTTTTTGGTGGTCCGATAATTACGTCGGCGATGCTTGCCAAGGATCGCGTAAAAAGGGAATGGCTCGGAACAACGTGCTCTTAGCTCTTCGCAATTGTCTTCCGGTAAACCTTAGTGGCTATCGATCTACGCTACGCTTCCAGTCGCGCTGCAGAAGCTTTCTAATGAAACTGTCCGGACAGCGTTTGCAATCTATTTAATCGCGACTACTTCTCTGGTCAACCCAGTTGAATGCTGCGCGACTTAATTGACAAAGGAGTACAAAACAAAGGATGGAACGTTGTTGGATTTGGTTGCGCTTGCTTTAACCCCTTCGCGCCGAGCTTAATATCTCGCATTCGTCGTCCATTTACGCGCAATAACGCGAATTGCTTGCCTAATTAATTTGGTGGTTTCGGGTATCGCTTCATTTGTGCTATTAACGCTAATACCGCCAGCGACTGAGGTATACTCATTTGTGTCGAAGAAATAAACGCGATACACGCTTGCATTAGTATATTAGTAATTTTAGAGTTAAAGCTGCACCCTGTTATGATTTTGAAAAGGTACGCGCAAGGGTTGCGAACTCAATCGTCAATCTAGTAGCGATACTTTTTTCCATAACCACCGAATCGACAGAGACATTTCATCTTCGATTGGCGAGAGTGAAACGCAAGGAGCAAAGATAATTTCTACTTTCGAGGCGCAAGCAAAGCTGCTGTATAAAAGATTCGAAGGTGAATCCGGCTTCGAGCTATTCAAACTCTTGCGAGATTCTCGTATTCGACGGTAAGACCCCCTTTTGTTACTTTCCTGGAAAGCGAGATTCTGCTAAAGTTGATTTCAATTGGTAAAACGGCGCACAAAAGTCTCCGGTAGGAAACAGGATACGGCGTCCTCTAAAATAAACTCCAACAAGCTGGCAGCCGCAAGGACGATCGCATGGAAGCTATCCGCTGCAAATATTCCTTCTACCCGAGAGACTCTTTCTCCCTTTCTCCTCCCTTTTTCATCTCCGCGGCTTTTAATCCGAAATGATCCACGGCAAGACTCCGGACGGGCTGCACACCCGAATGCGAATAGTTTTCTCGTAGTTCCGCGACACTGGATTAACTTTAATGAGAAGCGAGGCATCCCGGCGGAAAGATAGCGAAGAAGTTGCTCGTAAAGTAGCCGGAGATGATTTGTATGCGGGTCAGCCGGCGGCTTATCCGTCCTCCGCATTGTTTCTTTCGAAACGGTCCGCGGGATTTCCTCGCAGATTCGAAATGTGAAGCGGCGATGTATCGTTCGCGGAAGGTTGCGCGAGTTATTGCGTCGGCTGCAGGACACGTTCGAGAGAAGATGATACCGGCGCGCCGGCGGCTGGTTCGTGCGAGAATATTGCGAAGCCGCTCTTCTCTCCCAGCCGGAGATTCGATTGTGTATCGAGATCAAGGGAATGGAAATATTGCTTCGGAGGCCGATGCTGTTCTTTTTGCAGCTCGTCCGAAGACAAATGGGAATATTGCGTAAGAGTATCAAGAGATCGGGGAGCGCGTTCGGTGGAAAGGTGTTATTGGATCGGCACGTGCAAGATTGCATTCGTTTCGCGATTCCCGTCGACAAACAAAGGAACGTCATCGCGCTTTGATGCAGCCGAGGCTTCCGAAGTGTTTCCAATATTCAAAAGCCCTCGAAATGCAGGGGAATCGATGGCTCCGGGTCGCGTTCGACTTCTGGAGAACAAATTTATACGCGTTTGCAGCTCCGCTCTTTCCTTGGGCACTTTTACGCGTATGGGAAGCAAAAATCAGCTTTGCCTGATCGCGATTGTGCTCGGGCAGCCGAGTTCCCTTTCCTGTCGACCTTGGCTCCTTCTGCAGCCTTGAAACGAATCCTACGAGCGCGCGTGCGGATTATCTCGCAACTCTCTTTTCTGCCGGCGAAAGGGAGGCAGCGGGACGGAAGCGCGAGAGGAGCACGGGGACTAAATAAAATATTGACTCGTTAAAAGAGGCGACGCGTTCCCGTCGAGCACCGGATCCTCCACAGAAATTTTACACGCCCGGTTGAATTGAAGCATCGACAAAAGCTCGCGTAACGCTAACGACGAGAGGCAGGATGCACGGAAACAATTCGCGTGCATCCATTAAAAATATCCACCGAAAATGCCAATTCTCTGGGTGTTGCTTCGCCAATGGATGCTCACGTTTCGCGGTGCAACTTAAATGATACAAAAAATACGCAGCGTCCTCGTCGGTGATAAAGAACGCGCGACGCTGCGGTTCACACCTTGCAGCTTTAACCATCGCGCACTGTTCCGGGTTAATTTTGAAACCCGAAATGAAATAATTCCTTTCTAAAATATACGACGCGTGTAAAGTTCGCGGATTCTTTTAGGATTACGCGAATACGTATTACGCTGGTAAGTTAGGATGAAAAACGTCTGCTATCTTAGTATTGATCTCAGTAATTTTAACCCCTTATAACCGAAAATTTGTACGATCGAGCGAACAGAATCGAAACTGATCGAAATTGCTTCGCTTCAATCCGGAAGCTAGAGAATAACGATCGTTGCAAGCAAACCAATTGTTGTCGGTGTAACAGTACGCTAGTCAAATACAGCTCCGCAATAATGGCAAAACGAAACGCCGTTAAAAATGTAGCCAAGTTGCGTAAACAGTAACAGACGGTTAACGCAACGCTTGTTCGAGCAGCGCGCAAGGGTTAAACATCTAAAGGGGCAAAGCCAAGGACTGGTAAGCGAGCAAGCGACGCGAACGCTACGCGGCCGCTGATTATGGAACGAAAAAAATGCCCAACAATGCGGGATCTTCGCCGTCGTCTCGATCCGAATTCCACGGGTCGGTGGACGGTCCATTTGCGCGTTTTTTTCCCCCAAGCACGGGGCTGGGAGGAAAAAAGCAGTCGGGAGAAGAAGAGCGGCAGGCGACGGGAGAAGGGGCAAAGACGAACAGAGGCAGCGGCAAACAAAAACTCTAAGTCCTCGTCGACGGCGCATTCTCCCGATGCACACCGGGGGTCATATTCCACCTGCTCTCCGGAACGTGCATCCAGTGTTACGTGTCCATTTACATAAGCCCGGCTGCGCGTCTGGGTGCACGTAGGTGTGCACGAGTGTGGCGGCCGCGTATGCGCTGACATGTGCACGCTTCGATACGCGGATGAGCGGTCTCTGGTCTGTGTATCTGCGCGGCCATCGTTGCATACACGGTGTCCACCTTTGTCGAGCCGGACCAGCGCAGCGAATGGAAAAAAACCGACGAGAGAAGGGGAAAGAAATTCGAGTCGAACGCGGACTCTGCTGGCTCGCGATTCATCGCGCTCGCGGCGATAACTCGCTCACGGTTATTGAGCAACCTTAGGCGAAACTGCTTTCGGAATAGTTGCAGCCGGTTTGTTAATCGATGCTCGAAATCGTGCATGTTTTAGCCGGCCGGCACGCCGGAAGCCCTTAATTTCTCTTCGCTTCAAGCTCGGGGGAATCGAAGCAGCGATTGTAACAGGTTTCAGCGTTCGTCTTTCTTTCCTCCTTTTGTAGCTTCCACGGATGCTTCTTAATTAATCGTGTTACAAGGGATATGGCACGAGCGTTGTTTAATACCCGATAATCCGCGAGACAACGATCGATTACATAACGAGCACTCGATTACATCGATTACGGAACGCTTTACGATGGTAGCCGCGCGCCTCGCGACCGCCTGACACGCCGGCGATATTTCATCGGAGGAAAAGCTCGCGCGGAGTTCTCTGCCGTCTCGTTACCCAATCGCCGCGGCGTTAATTCCGATTAACAGCCCGGGATAATTGATTCGCGGGCTAACCGCGAACGTTCCAGCTCTCTGCTCGCGCAAAGAGAGTCGGATATCGGGCCAGCCGAAATAGAAAGCCAAAGGAGCCCCGCCGTCGCGTTCGTTTATGGTCAACGTGACACGGCTAATAGTCTGTTCTACGCTCGATTAACGATACCTACCAAAATTGCATCGAACGTTAGCCGCAATCGTTGGAAAGAGTCGTTGACCACTTGGACGATTGGAAATTGTTCGCCTGGCTAATCTTGGCCGATCGAAAGACTAACGGTCACGGTGCGTGTCGTCTACGGGTAATTCGAGAAGACACCCTGTATGTTGATGGTCGCTCCGGTGCATTTCCCGTGCAACGTCGACGGACGTACATATGTGGCACATGTTCGTGCATCGCGCACGTGACACACGATGGCCATGATTTGACAGCACGCGAGTCCGCGATTACGTCCACGGCGAATGCACCCTGTGCACTCAACAACCACGCCAATAAACTTGCATCTCCTGCGCTCAATGAACGATCTAACGAGATGATTGCGAGACGAGGATGTGCAGCCTGCGAATGGTGTTTATGGGATGTAAAGCGATGATTTTACGAGCTGGCAAAGCCCAAGATTATTCTTACGGATCGTAGCGGCTGGTGCACGGGGTACGGGGTTTTCGATTTTTACGCGAACAAACGTGTTGCGTTATTTAAGGTTGCGGATTTTTGTACGACGCAAATAGAAAGTGGATTCTGTACTCGTGCAAACGATATCGTAAGTGTGACGTTGCGATTAATTTAATCGCTTCGATGAAACGCGACGAATATGCCTCGCATTTATACTTAATTGTAATTTTATCTTGAATTTTATCATTAAACTGTGAGACTGGGGACTATTAAATAAAAGCTAGGTGCAATATTTGAATATTCCGGATGCCACGCAGGACAAAAGATGGGGAAATTAAATTTTCCAGCAAGGTAGAAATTAGCGCGACAAAGCGTTAAAAGAATGGAACCTTATCGGACACTTGTTCTACCCTCTGAGTATATTTCTTTCCGTTATTTTTGCCCACTACGTGCATTTTGCTCTACTTCGCGCGTCCAAATTTCCGCAAAACGCATAAAAATCGAATCCCCTAATAAATTTCATACGAAACGGAAGCGTGTCCTTTGATAGAGTTTTCTCGCTAGCATCGAGTATCTCGGATTCGTGCAATTTCCTGTCAAATCGACCGTCCAAATAGACAATTTTCCTATTTCCGTGCAACGCTAGATCTCGACGATGTCTATAGAGGACTATACACGCTTGATTCGATGGACAAATTCGATTAACCCGAATGCAAACGGAAATGGCCCGCTGATTGTTTCGCGATCAACCCGAACGCGCTTTATTTTCCCTACCGATGTGATCGAATGTACCAAGCTTCGCCTGTTTCGGAGCATACACGTATATCTATTTCATAAGCTTCGCAGTGGATGCAATTAAGGCTGAGTTTGACCAAAACGAAGAATAGGCAAACATCGGGGATTATAGGATTAAAAGGAGTTGCCTTTTAACGAAGAGAATCGCGCGGTGGTAACGTTGGCATAAATTCGAGCAACGGAGCAACGTTTGGGGAGGGAGAGGGACTCGATGAACGTGACCAGCGCTAAAAACAATGCACGGTGTCGTTCGGCGAGCATGATTGCGAATGGCGAGGGAGAATTTCCTAGCATTACACGGTTGCAGTCTTTATGCGGTCGGCTTACAGCCAACGGGGGCCAAGCACATTGTGCTTTGAAACGTGCCACTGTGAACACGGCCTAATGGAACGTCCGAGATTAACAAGAGCCGCCACTGACCAGCGAATCATGTCGGTTTCGTTAATCCCCTGACTGAATCGCTGTTCTCTTAATGATTTATCGTCCGCGATAACAATACATCAACCGGTTAGCGCAAACAAAAGCGCTCTAAAATAATTGATTTTTAGGGGATCTGCTTTTAATTGTGCGCCGCCATGCGAGTGAACGTTTTTCACCCCGGAACAGCTGCCAACGGCTCGTTTCTCACCCACTCTGTCTCCACCATTGTCAACGAATTATTATTATTATTACTAGATTGCGGAGTTTCGCGCAAATTTATGCGCTGATAAATAAAGTTGAAGGACGCTTCGTTCCCTAAGCGTTGCGATTTATAACCGCGCTTTGGACATTTCGTACAATTTTTGCGGCTCTCAAGCGTTCTGCGCTTTATTGCGGCTATAAATTACCAACAGATGCATAAATAAACCGCAGTCTAATTACTGTTACAGTGCGAATATTAATGCATTTATAGGAAATTTAAATAGGCAAGAAACTACGGAACAGATGCAACGCGTAAATACATACAAGATATCCGAAGAAAAATAAACGGTGTATCGTTTAACTAGCATTTTGTTTTTTTAATTCCATGCCACCGAATTCCCAAGCCTTAACGAAACGTTCATTTCCAATATTAATTAAAATATTTCGCTTTAAAAATTCCAGATGCGCGTCGAGGAATGGAAAAATGATTGGACTGCTGTTCGCCAACGGCCGCCAGCAAACGGTTAAGTGCTTCCCGAATCGATAGCCATCGATAACGCTTCGAAAGAGAGCCTGTGCACGATCACGTGAACCCGAATACATAAAACAAATTATCTTGTTTCGCTATTTAGTGACGTCTAAACGTCGTCGAACGATTTACCGAGCGAATGCCATCGCGTGACTCGATTTCGTTCGCCTCGTGCGTCTAAGCCCTTGGAGACCGGTGCCAAGCCGTGCTGGCCAATTCGTATCGTTAGAAGAATCGACGTTAGGATTCGTTTCGATCAATCGATTACCAAAGCCAGGCCGTGTCGTCGTCGAATTCCTAAAGCCGCGCAGATGTTCGCACGGTGGAAAAGAACCGTGCGATTTCTTCCCATCGGTACGAGAGCGCGTTCCCTATTTCCATGGCGCGCTCGAGCCAGACGAATTGATTCGCCGTACGAGAAGAACGGAACGATCGACGCTTCGCTCGCAACTTTTTCATGGAGGCAGGCCAAACATGTTGGCAAACGATGCGGGAAGCCGGGAGAGCTGGGATATCGCAGGAAACGAAGAGAAGAGCGGGGAGAAGGGGGCAGACGCGAGGCGCGGATTATCCGACGGTTTCGCGTTCGTTTGGACGACCCTTAATCGATGCCGCTTCGAGGAGAGCGACAAGTCTAAATGAATCTGTCTCCCGCAAACAATACGTTTCCTCTGCGAGCTCGCGTCCACGCGGACAGCCAAGTCTGCGGAGGATTTCTATGGTGCAGTTTTCATGAATCCTATCGGCGCGGCCCGCACAGCCGGACACGTTTCACAATGCAGTCGCATTTGCAGCTCGCTTGAAAACGTTTTCTGTGACGGCCGACACGTTCCCGTTATCAAACGATTCGTTCGTCGGGAGACATTTAAATCGTATTCGAAGGGAGATCGGTTTTTCCTCCCCCTCCACGAAGAGCTGGGAAATTAAAACGCCGCGCGTCGAGCAGATATTCCCGATCGTAACTCGCGCCCTACAAAGGAATCACTCCAGGACTGTCTATTTGGCAAGTTTGCTTTTTCGTTAGCCGCGAGCTCGTCGAGGAGAGAGAGGAGAGGGGATGATTGAAAAAGGAGCATCTGGCGACCCGGAAGAATGCAAAAGCGTTCGGGTATTTTTACGCTGCTCTCTCCCTCTCTCGGTGCTTCGAGTTATGCGAAATGTACTAGTTACCAGTGCAAATAGGCGTGCAATATTTTTAGAAGGGCTTTGATCTTCGCGCGCAAACAGTGCATCTCGTTTCTCGAAAAAAAAAAAAAAAAACATACCGGCGCGGCGGCTCTCGTTTTAAACACTCCGTAAATATGCGGCTTACTTCATCGGGAATGGCAGCCAATTTTTCAGCAACAGAGACCCGTTCGAAAATATGAATAAATACGCGAAAGACTCGAGGGTTTGCAACGAAAATAATCACGACGTGAAACGGAATCTGCGACGTCGCGAAGTTCACGATTAAAACCCTTATCGCTTCGAGCGCGCTCGTTATCTGTGCATTCCGTTGAATATTGCTTTCGGAGCTTCCTCGAGTGGTCAAGCGCGATAGACGATTCGTTACGTTGAACATTATTATTCACTCGTCATTGTAACATTTATGGCGCGATCCTTAAAAATTCACAACCAAGTATACACCGACTGAGAATAAGTTGGAGTTCTCGGCTGATATTCGAGCTAAACAGTTGGAACGATAAAGATTAATTGGATACGATACTTTCGTAGTACGATTAAGAATAGCGATCGTGGAAATCGTGCAACACGAAGAATACTTTAGCGAATGAAATTGTAAAACTATCGAACAAAAATCAACGATATCGGATCACCTTTTGACCTTCCAGAGAAAGACAAATATCGACTGAGGTTGCTTTTGTTGCGAACCTTCGGTAGATCGAGAGATGAACAAAGTCGATCGGACGAGATATGTTTTCGCGTGAACTCTGTTGCCGGTAATTCGACGGGAATTAATGGGAAATTGGATACGATAGCAGCGGGGAATAACTAATGTATCGGAGAGTAGAGGGATTCGGTGGCTCGCGCGGCTGTCAGGTATCCCGACGCATTCACGGAATTCGGAATATCGGAGAAAGAGACTCGTCTGCAGCATCTCTCACCTGTCAGTCCGGCATCTAAAAATACGGCCGCGCATCGGTATACGTGGCCGATCGATCAGAGTGCATCGCACCAGACATCGCTTTGTGAGCCGGAGCAACTTTTACGAGCCAACCAGGCCGAGGCTACAAATATTTTCGCTCGAAATCCCGTACCGGGCACTCTTCTTCCGGGCAAACTGCGCGCAAACCATTTAACGCGTGCTAACTTTTCCCAGCTCAATCGCTCGAAACGCGTTCCGCGCGGAGTTCTGTCTTCTGGTTAAAATTGTTGCCCCGATACACGGTCGATCCGCGTGTCTGTAACGACGCGGAAGAATACGAAAGGACGGGCGAGAGAAATTCGAAAGAACCGGCGGCGAACTGATTTCCAAGCGACTGCAGCCGTGGTCGCGAGTTTCGTGGCTCGCGTGACTCTAATGGTCAAGAAAGTTTCCACGCACGAAAACTATCGATCCACGGTGGTCTGCACGCACGGGTCTCGCAGAAAAATCGAATAACACCCACACGCTGCGCATGAATTACCCGATACAGACGACATTATGAATCACGCGAGGGAAATTGCTTCGAGAAGGCGCGGCTTTAACCCTTTCGTTGCGACCGAGTTGCCCGACCAAAGTTATGCCAGACGATTGACGTAGCGAATTCTGAAACAGCTACAGTCCCCTGAGCAACGTTTCCAGAAGTACAATGCTTTCTTCTGTTTATTTTGCTTTCATTCCGAATTCACTTTTTCGATCGAGTAAAGACTCAATTGCGTAGCGTTTTAAATGTTTCTGAGTTGGTCTGAGCGAGCTAGATAGAATCGTATCTGTAACTCGTGTAATGTTGTGCTGTTCAGGAATTCGTGGCTTTAATTTCGCCGCGAGTCTACAGCGTAACACCCACTATCTTGCAAATTACTCGCTTTTTAACCCTGCTGCGGTCTTTGAAGTCCTATTCGATTCGACCGCATCCCATTTTCTCCGGAAGAAGTTGACAATTCCGAGATAAAGAAAGCTTCGATATAAATATGGAAACTTAAATTCACAAGTACGAATAGCAACTCCTTTATGCTTATCTCAAGACTAGGAAACGTTTGATAGAATTAAGAACTCGTTTGGATGGAAACCGACCCGAGGACCGCAGCAGGGTAAATCAATCGTCGTTTAACGAATACTACGCTAACGCCTGGCTTAGGAACATCAAAGTATACTGCTACGCTCGCTCAGGTATTTTAACCAAAGCAAAGGGGTCGTTCCCGAAGGGTTAACGCCTCAACCAAATCTGATTTCGAGTATCGGCTACGCATAATCGCGTTGCGATCGTTCTACCTACGTTGAAACGAGCGGAAAACGTAAAAATGATTTCCCGATCGGATACGAACGAGGCGAATCGATTTGCTCGCAATGGAGTCGGTTTAGCTGCTCGGCGTGAAATTCGTGTTTCGCTTTAGAAAGTGGGGGAACGCGTGGCTTGCCGTGCGAAGGGAATTCGGGCGACACGGACGACTAGTTTTCTGGTTACGGTCTTTCATAACACAGATTCAGTCGTTACACTCTCTACTTATTAACATTAGCCGGTCCCCGAGTGAATTATAGTCCGCCGCGGTATCTCGTCGAGAGACGGTTTTATTGCCGGACACTTTACGATCCCCGTAAAGTAACTCGTAGCGTATTAAACGCGTATAAATATTCTAAGCACATATCACGGAGTACAGAGAGCGCGCGGACACATTGTGTTGGTTTCGTTAGCCGGCCGGCCGGCCGGCTTCCGGATCCGAGCGATAAATCCTGTTACGTTAGACCGGTAAACTCGAATTTCTTCGGAGAGGCTATTCGAAAGCATCGAGGCGGACTAAAATATGGCACGGCGCGGCCCCGGCAGGAACGACGATAAAAAAAAGAAAACGCTGCCACGTTGCTGGAGAGCTCTCATTGCTTTGCCAGACGCAGGACTTTTGCAAAAAAAAAAAAAAGGGACACACGTACATTAATCCCCCGGAAGCGGCAGTTACGCTGAAAGGTTCAACAGAGGCAAACAATTTTTGCTCTCCAACGTTTCTTATCTCCCGGCGATTTCCCTTTTGTTTCTGCAAAGCTACGCGTTCCTTCTACCCCCTGGAGGAGAAACCGACCCCTCCGAGGACCGGTGCCGCAACGTTTCACGAGTATTATCCAAACTTCTTCCCCATAGACACCGTAAATCTTCGCCGGTGGGAAGAATCCCCATAGGAGCCGGCCAGACAAAGAACGGATCATGCTAAGCCACTTTATCCTGACTTCCTCAACTCGCTGCAGCATCTCCGACAAATTCGTTTACATTTCATTCGATATCGCTCGAAACTATCAAACCTGTTGTCCGATTCTCAATACAGTTTGGACAGGATTCGAGGAAAACTAACTCGATACCAGTGCATAGGTTGTATAACCCTTCGGCGAAGTTCAGAGTTTAATTGGTAGTTTACTTCTTCCTTTAATTCCATGTTCATGCTAATAGGAGCGAACCGAATGCACAGCGATACTTAAATTAACCCCGCTGCGATCCTCGAGTTATATTCGACCAATCGTATCTTTAATTTCCTAAAACACTTCGCAATTTTGAAGCAGACGTAAGAAGGCTGCTGCTAATACTTGTACATTTAAGGTTCAATTTGTACGTTAAGCCTGCAACGATGTTCACGATCGTACTCTGTATTATTTAGAAATTCCTTATAACTGCTTAGAAGAAGAAGAAGCTTCAATATACATCTCAGAACTTAAAGTTGTACATATTAATTACAATTCCTTTACGTGCTCCTGAAAGCTACGAAATTTCTTACAAAGATAGAAGCCCGTTTATGTGGAGAATGATCTAAGAACTGTTAGAGGGTTAAAGCATCTTACTCTTAGAATAATGAAACTAATCCGAAGAACAAAGAATGTAACTGGATTCAATATAATCTCAAATACTAATCTCATAGCAGGGTTAAATAAGTAGTCCCCAAATAATCGCATCAATGCCCATTAAAACGAGCTGAATCTAAATTTGCGGTAGCCTTTGCAGCCTTTTGCTCTAATCCAAAGAAGGGTTAACGCGGCACGACGGCTTGGCTCTAAAAAGGGAAATCGCAAAAGAAACAAAGAGACTGGTTTATTCGATTCGTCGGAGTATCGAGAATCGTCCGGTGACCGGTTCTGTGAGTCGTACAATGGCGCCCGACGCGACGACGACGCAAGCAGATTGGAACTCGTTGGAAGGAACCGTCTGGCGTGCACCGGCAAATATCACTGCGGCCAACAGAGAAACCGGCGCGTCACGCGACGCTCGTCAACAAGTTGGAAATTGGTATCGACTCGTGGAGGAAAGGCCGGTAGCTGGCCGGCTTGTTGTTCGCCTCTTACGGGACACGAAACGGTTCACCGGTGTTTCGTGCCCGAACCCGTTGATCGTCGCTTCGAGAATCCTACTTCTCTCGCAATGACTGGCTATGAGAGTCTATAAATAAACCCGATATCACCGTTCCTTAACGAACTCGCTCGCCGGAGGAAAACTTTTTTACCTCCGCAGCGTCGCGTGTTCCCCGGCTAACGGCTGTTGCGTTTTGTTTGCATCTGCGAGTCGATAGTCAGCCGCGGTACAAATACGGGCAACAAGGGTTTCATCCGAACGGAGGAGAACTAGCTACTTGGAAGCTGTAGGCGAAAATCGAGGGGCAAAGTTTCGCGGAAGTTCATTTTCAACGGGCTTTCGCCGCGTTTCGAGCCGCGCGGCCGAAAATAAACCGGCGAGGAAACTTCGCGCCGCTCGATTATCGATTGCAATTAAGGCGAATGATGCGAGCCCACGAGCGATGCGAAACATTCGTGGCCGCGATCGATACGAAGTTCAACGATAAGCCGAACTTTGGATTCAAAAAGGGAATGGTATCGGGGAAGAGGCACGATTCTCTCGCGAACGAAACGCGGACGCGTCCTCGTCGATGACTCAAGCGTGCAACTATAACGCTGCCGCTATCTTTATGTTCTTTCCAGATTTGGCAGGCAAGCCGGCAAGAATGGTCGCATGATAGGGCGAGGGTGAGCTCGATAATAATAAAACGAATACGCGTTCTTTCGTTATGACGCAAACCTCCCGTACAATCGCACCAGCTCTATCTCACGCGTTTGCACGACGTTCCACCGCAAAGTTAACCCAAACGTTCTTCGTTATCCATCCACTTATCCTAAACTTACTATCAACCCCAACGGTATAGGAAACGTTGACGACGTTTCCAAAGGAAAAGAAGAGGAAGAAATGTGAAAAGAAACAAAATTGTGTCTCGTGATTACCTCTCAGGACGAATCCTCGCTGCGTGTGCGCGGCACGGATGTCAAACAAACCCCCGTCGACAGGAAGACTGCACTTCGCGACGTGGGGGAGGGGGGTGTTGCGTACTCGGCGAAAGGGGTGCACGTGAACGCGTCTTCGGGGACAGTCGCGCGTCGACTGAAAGCTCCCTTACGGGAAACGAATTCGCGTAGGAACGACAACGGCGGCGCCACGACGCAACCCCTTACCAACCAACCAACCAACCAGCCGACGAACCATCGGCTAGCCAGCCAGCCAGTGGTTCTCTCTTTCCCCGCAGTGTCGTCGCAACCCCCGCACTCCCACCAACAACCCCCACCATCGGAGGGTTGAAAACCACGCGGAGAGGGGTTGCATGTATCGCCACGCGCCCGACAAACTGGTGGGGGTGTCTGCTGGTGGAATTACTTCGCCTGGCAAAAACTCACCCCCTTGCTTCCCTTTCCCTCGCTACCCATCCCCTTTGCCTCTCTCTCTCTCTCTCTCTCTCTCTTCTTCGCTTTGCTTCTAGTCGAAAAGAGGTGGAAGAGAGTGGAGGAATATGACGAGCACGGAGCGAGGAGTCAGGGGTGTCAGGGGCCGATGTACCCCGATCTGAAGGTCGCTGGGCACAAAGGAGATAAATTGGAATTTGGGGTTGTTCCTGGCTCTGAACCGAATGATTTTCTTTTATTGGTTCGCCTACGATCCACCCGGTCTTCGCTATTATTTGCCGAAGGGAACGCCGGGCGAATTTTAAGCGCTTAATGCCAATTAAAACGCGGAGAAACACTTTGGCGTGGCGGTTTGGATTTCTTTTTTTCTTGCGAGGACGGGAAATGGAAATGGCTGAGAGGAAGAAGCGAAAGTCTGGCTGGCTTGGCTGGCTTTCTTATTATTGTAAGATGGACAAGTTTCAAAGGGGTTGAAGAAGCGAGGAAGGACGATGCACTCCATTACGAAGGTCGCAAGGGGACAGAGATAAATCGGGATTTCGGGATTGTTACCGATTCTTGGACGAGATAGGATTGTTTCAAGTGTTTAGCTCGCTTCCTTTTTCAAACTATAATTGGAATCGCGGGAATTGCTGGAGAACGGATTCCGGCAAACGGATTAATATTTAATCTTCGAGGCCATTGCACAGACAGATGAATCATGCATTACGCGTACAGTGGCTATAAAAAGTGTTTGCACACCGCCGTATTTATTTTAGCGTCTAGGTACTAATTAATTCACACGGATATTAGGCGCACCGACGAATATCTCGCTGTTCCTTTAACAAGCGGGAGTAGCTTACGTTCGTATTAATATTCCACCCCTGTTTTGTTTACCAGAGTCAACTTGTAGCTTCGTTCGGAATGCAATCCGATCGATTTTAGCCTTAAATGGCAGTCGACATTATGGTAGCGAAGATGCAGAGTCCGAAAGCATTGGATTCTTTACTGGTACACCTAATACGTTAAGTATATTTAGCAGTCGTTTCGCGCAATTATCACGCGTACCACACGCACGCGAAACGCATAAATCTTTCGTATCCTATGCATGCCAAAAAAAGATTCCAAGCGCCTCGAGAACCTAATACCGCTTCCAATTATGGAGATTGGTCGGGAGAAAATATTAGCATCGCGGTATGCCAACATTTTTGAGCGCCTGTAGGCGCCAATAACAGCGAAAGGGTTAACGAATCCGTCTATAATTCACGCGACGAGTGCGACGAGTGAGAGGTTGTGCAAGCCAAGGGGCTAATCAAAGATCTTCGTCGCCGCTGTACGAAATGATTCATCCGATCATTCTTTTAATCTCGGAGGGAGATAAGAGTATCAAGAAGTTGAATTAAAATTGCGCATTAATCATTTGTTACGAGGAAAATTACGAATACACCGAGGAGGACGGTGCAGGAAAATGAATATTGCATGGAATTAAAGATCAGAAGTTTCGAAAGCGAACAAGTTTCTCCTCCCCTTTTTTTTGCACGGGAGAACGAAGTTCGGGTGGTGGAGGAAAACCGGGAGAACTGGAAGACGAGGGCAATGTACCACGGCGCGAAGGTCGTGGCGCCGACACGGGGAAAAAAAAGTAAATTAGGATTCGGCAGCCACGAAAATCTTCCCGATCCTCCGGCGAATAAATCGAACAGGGGAGCTTAAGTCGGCCCTGCGGATATCGCCAGCCAACCCATTTCTCGTTCATCGCCAGACGACTGATAAGACACGCGAATAAACGCACAAAGCCAAGCGGAATATTAAAATCGGAAAAAGAAGAAACGCCCGCGAACCGCGGGTGTTCGCCCGGCAATATTCCACCCGCGCCTGAGTAGTATCATTTGAATTTTAAATACCAGACCGGCGAATGACTCTCGCGATACTGTTGCAGCGGAATTTATAGTTTGCAAATCTTTACGAATGCCCAGTAATATTTGACGACTTACCGGGCGAGAATAGCGCGGTTTCCGCGAACGCTCGGCGAAATTAAAAGCTCTCCACCCCGCCCTGGCAATATCGTCGGCAGGCAACGAAAGATATCACGCGGACGCTAGCGAAAGCGGAGAATTCTGCAACGTTAACTGGCACGATCGAAAGTTTGCGGCAAAGTTCGGTTGACGGGGTGAAAACGGCTCGCGACAGTCTCGCGCGTGGAATAAAAACCACCCCCGCGCTTTGAGCCAACTTTTTTTTTTCTATCGCGTCGAGAGCTCCGCGAAAGATAAATTAGAATCCGTCGAGATAGAAGGCGAGGAGAGGAAAACGAATTTGGCTAGCCGGCGCTGCGTTGTTTCTTCGAGAAAGCGGGAAGCTTTCCGAGGAAACGGAGGGTGCGCGATAAAAACTTTGATCAATAGAACGGGAGGGTGCAGTTCGTTAACTTGCAACGGCCACGTTGCGTGACCAAGATTGATTCGTCATTCAGGCTTGCATAAAAACAGAATCGATTACGCCGTACGGCAGAGTCGGACAAAAGAGGGTAGCTTGACAAGACGGAGAATTCGGTGCACGATTTTTGCAATTTGTTTGCGTTCCTTCTTTTGCTCCTCGGTAGAAGTGCCTTATTATTTTCCTCCGTCGTTTGCAGTATGCTTGCGTTACGCGTAGAAGATATTTCTAATGATATCGGCAAAATAGCAGCACACGCGAAAGGTACAAAATTGAGTAACTCGCTTTGTCAAGCTACCCTGTTTTGTTCAAGTTTCCCCTATAGAACAGCGGGGTGGAAAAACCGCAACTCGCGTGTTCCTGTTTTGCGCGTAGAATAATAGGAGGGCGTTTTGTCAATCAGAGTGCATTATCCTAATTTCCCCCCTCACGCGCGAATTTCAAGCGCAACTCACAGCTTAATCCATGGAGGGTGGAAAAGCCAATATATTTGCTCTACAAAATACCTCGCATCTATTTCGTAATTTTCCGCTCCTCTAAGGGTTAATCTTGGTAGGCTGCGGTTTTCCATGCAAATTGATACTTTTGCGCGGATAATTGCAGCAGAAGAAGTAGAAGCCAAACACGGATTCATTTCATCCCTTAAATATTGAGTAACCAAGAAAGTTCGTGCCGTTTCTAAATTTTGTAGCTTGTCAAACTCCAATGATTATACGAAAGACATAGAAAAGCTGTTAGATCGTTGGGAAAAAGTAACAGAATCCGAAGATGATTACTTTTTTAATAAAAGTGCTGCTTTATATATTGATATATTTATTTCTCGCGATGGAAACGGTACAAACTTTTGTCGGTTACGCGATATTACGCGGATACGCGTTATTTTTCATACCTTCTACACGCCTGCGTGTTTGCGCTCCGTCCTTGCATCGCAAATACAAATTACCCGTAAACGCATAAAGATCCGCAGCCCACTAAAGGGAAAACGCGGCACTCGAGTATTTGCGAGCAGCGATATACGGCTGCTATCGTAACAACGTTTACCCATCCTTGCTCCGTGCAAACAATAATTGTCGTAACGACGCCGCCGAATCAAAATGACCTACAAACTGTACAACGAGACCAGCGTAAATCGGTCAACGCGAAACAACAAATCATTCGATCGAGAGCGATTTCCTGGAGAAGTATCTTGCGAGGTATCCTTTAAGCTGCAGGATTAACGACCGAACCGCGGCTTCCGTAAATACCACGGCACAATGCAAACGTGCATTTCGCAAACATGAATATTCATCTTTCCTTTAAGCTGCAAGCTCGCCGATGCATCTTCGACCGAAGGAATACAAATTCTGGGCTGACGGCCCAGTTCGCGGACGCGGCACGGTGAAAAATAAGTTCTGGCTAGGAGGATTTCGTGGGGATGGCGAAGGTTCAGACTCCGATCGAGACGAGATTGGTGCTTGGGCACGAGAAACCGGTTTCTCCGGCGGGTTGAAGGATGTTGCGGTGCCTGGAGGAGCCAAGGAACTTCGATGGCAGTGCGAAGAACGAGTGGAAGATCGATCACGTCGGGGGAACACCGACGAATCCGCCGTATCGTGTAATTTCGGCCACTTACGCACTTCTAAGAAAAGTAATAAATCCCACCGACGATCGACGGGGAAAAAGGCGACTCGTTGCAGAGCCGCGGCGACTTGTGAAATTCATCAAATGCTCGCGTTCGCTGTGCAGGGAAAGTTAGACAAAGCGGGGTAATTCGACAATATGGGATGCTCGATTACGTGTCTATTCTTTGCAGGTGCTATCATTCTCTTCGTGACGGTATAAGCGTCTTCTATATGTGATATAAACTTAATTCTATACGCGATTAAAACTTACCAGCAGACTATGGATTTTTATCCAAGCTGCAATCGCCTTGACCACCGAATTAACAACGCTCCAGTGTTGCTGAAAAATGGCAAAATTCAAAGCTGCGTGGCTTTGATAATATTCGTGGAAAACTATTGCCACGGGTAGCAAATCGAAGCTCAAACCTTCTACTCGAGCTCTGAGTCACCGTATCCTGATACGAGAATCGAGAAATTCGGAGAAGAATTCGCGCGTGCAATGATAATATATTTCCCCGGTTTGGATAAATACAAGGGTTTTCTTTTTGCTGCCTGTACCCTTTCTCGGCAATCGCGGGCCTCTAGTTACGAGAGAAACGTGCCACGACTGCGTGGAAATTTTTCTGGAACCTCGCCAGATTCCTTTGATTAAAAAGAGGGATATTGTTTCGCGTCCACTTGCTCGCACTTCGCTCGAATTCGCCATGCAAAACGGGTCTTGCCGAGAGTTCGGTAAGTTGGTTAAAAAAGGGACTTGCCCCCACGACGCTTTCGCACCGAAAACGGCGGTTCGATCGTGTTTCCGGTGAATCTGTGTCACCGTATTTTACGGGATCCTCTCACGGAGGTCTCCGAAGTAAGAGATCAGATTATTCGCGTGCAATAAGGGTTACGAGCTTTATAGAGCGTGCTATACGTATCAAGGGTGTGTCTGGCGCACGCTACACAACGCCGGAGTTTCCCCTTCGACACTACGGTCTCGTTAGTTTTATTCTCGTCGCGGTTTCTGTGCCAGCCGACCAAGGGCTGAAGCTTCTCATCCAGAAACCGATGAGAAACAAAATAAATCTAGGCTTTAAAAGCCGCGTACAACCTACATCCCCCACATTACTGCGACTTTCTAAAAGCTGTTAATGAAAGGCTGCTTCGAAACTAGGGGACGCAAAAAAGAAAGCCGTATCGGGAAAGTAAAAAATCTAGCCACAGTGGCTGCGGAAAGTATCGGCATACCGCTGTATCCGTTTTCTGCAATCGTATTAAGAAGTACCAACGAGTAATCCACTATTTCCGCGGCAAGTTTTAAATGCGAAATATACTATAGAGATAGAAACGCGAGTCGACGAATTTATTTTGTACCGCGTAAATATTAGAGAACTACGCCAACTATATTTAAGACGCGATAGATGCTTGATCTCGTTAAAAATAGATATCGTATTTGACTAAGAAAATGGATTATTCATTGGGACACCTAATACATTATTTCCCGCTTAATTAAGAGTTACGGAATATGCAGCAAATATTGAGCAACGATTTCGATTAATAATACCGGCATTATTTCTGTATAGCTCGATGCTATTTTTTGCCGTCAATCGTACATATCACCCTGCGGTTAATTATACAAGTGTCTATAAATATTCGCGCTCGTACTATTTCTGCGGTAGCCAAAATTGGACCTCATCCGTGTATCGCAAATACTTTCTACTTCCGCGAGATGAAAATGATCGAAAATATTGCAAACGAATCGCAGAAGGTCTCAGAAAAGTACAGCAATGTGCCAATAATCTTTCGAGTCACTGTGTAAAGCTACGTTTACTCACACAAACGCGTAACCAGCCTCTTGCGCAATTGGTCGCTGCTTACTAATTGCTCCTTCTTACCTGAAACAAAAAGCAAAGAAAGGAAATTAATGATCCGTAAGGAGCATTGCGCAGGGTGGATCGTTTAAATATCGCGAGCGATCTTTTGATGTTTGGATGGGAAGCTATCGAAGCTGCAGCGAAGCCAAGAAAGATGGTAAACATATCGATTGCAGGGAGACGCAAACCTGGCTTTGTAACAGTGGAAAGAATGCATAACGAGTGCACAAAGCGAGCACTTACGAAGCGGGGGTTCGTTGGCCCAAGATTTATGGAGCAACACGAGGCATTAATTTTTCTCTACCACGCGCTACCAACGTTCTCGTAACCTCTTTTCCATTTTAACAGCATTTTGTTCGCCGCGTTACTCATTCTTGTCCTACGCTTCTAACTCGGAAATAATTCACCGGCAACGCTGCCAGCACGGCGAAATCCTATTCCACTTAACCCGGGACACATTAAAAAGTCCGACGTTGAATCGACTTATCAAGCTTCTTGCGGCCGAAACCTTGCCGTCAAGCATCCGAAAGTAATCGAACTTCTCGCAATCCCCATGAAAATTCATCGAGTCGAGAAGGAGCCGTTCCCGTTTCGGCAAACCGATGTAAGGGGATGTCTTCCGTTCGCACGGTGCAGCATTTCTAACGCGAATTGCTATTCCTCCCACGGGAGCGGTATCCGTAGCGATTACTCATCTTTCGGAAGACCAGCCATAGAATTCCGATGATCGTGACACATAAGGAGCGGATATGGCTACGAGATAATTTAGGATCGTGACGTACCCGCGCAAGGACGTTCGACAAAAAAAACAGAAAAAAAGGGGGAACAGAAATTGCGCGAATCTGCGCTGACGTCATTCAAAACGCTAGCATGCCTCATCTCTAGTCGACAGTGCGCGTGTATGTTGTGTATTTTCATAGCATGAGTGTTTCGCGGAATCTCGCATCACAGCTCGTCGTATCGAGATATAGATTTAACCCTTTGCGCACCGGAGTTTCCAAAACTGGAGAGTTTCGAAAGTCGTCTAAGGGTTGCCTTTCAGGTGCAGAGGGTTAACCCTTTCAGAGTTAGGTTCGGACGTTGAAAACTACAAGTTGTTAAGCCACACGGGTGATGAAAACTGTTCAGACATTGACTCACTGTTGACGGTAACCTCAAAAACCGATCGAACCATGGTTTAGCATTTTTCAGTGCGCGTTTGTTGACGCTGACTCGAGTTTTTTTGTCTTCGACGCTCGAGAAACGAAAAACATATTCGCGCGTCCCGCTTTGTTTACGTTGCGCTTGGAGACTGGTTTCGACATCGTTTATACCTCTCCTATTTGTGTATAAAGAAGCAGAGAATTCGTAAACTCTTGTTCTAAATTTTACGCTACCCAAAATTGTTCGCGATCGCAGCGCATTTAAAACTCCTAATTTTTTCACCCTCGAAAATATTAATCGGAACGACTGAGATAAGAAAGATGAAGTAACTGGATCAGATATTCTGAAACGTGTCGAGATGACAACGGTCAATTAGCGGGGAACTACAAATAGAAGTGAACGATGCGTGTAAACGTTATCATCGCGTGGCTACGTATAACAGAGATGCATCGGTAGAATGAAACGCAGCGTTTTATAATGTATGCGCGATTGCATCGTACGGCAGAAATCTCGATATCTCATTACACGGATTGACGTGCATACGTTCGCGCCAGCCTGTTCCGCGATACGATGATCCGCTTCTGCCACTCAGATATGACTCACGTACCAGCCCTAAATGACTGCGAATCAAATATGCCACTGCAAAGTTGAAATTGGCCCTTAACCATTAATGCCATCCACGCATCGTGCGGAAATATTGTTTTCCATTTCTTCGCGGCTTTTAAAATGCTCGCTGGGTAGCCGTGAAACGTTTTCTAATACAAATCTACGGTGCATATTATTTCTGTACAGCAATCAATGACGTATCAACTTCGTAGATATTAATTCAATCGTATATAGATCTATATCGAAGTCTTCCAGAGTTGGTATTCGTATGAGTGTCAACAAAATATCTTGGGGTCAATGATTAAGGGTTAAATCGTACGCGAAAAATTCTTTCTTCGCCTTACAATAACGATTCCCACTCGAAATAAATTTATGCACTAAATACAACAAAAAGACGCTGTATTTGCTGTTGAGTCTAACTTCAACTCGCAACGTTGCTTCGGTATACGAGACTACAGATTATTAAATACAAATTAATTACAGTGTCAAGGTGTTTCGCATTTTACCCGCTGTTAAAGCACCGAATAAGTAACTAAAGTACTCGTAGTCAGCGAAAAATTGTACGGCAAAGGGTTAATGGTTCTACCAGGTCAGCTTTTCCCCGATTGAATTCTACCTCGCGGAAGACGATCAACGAGAGAGTCTACTACTACAGAAGCTGGCGTAGTCTACCACTACGGGGTAGCTTAACGTCTGCACCCCGTCAAAGGGGACGTAAAATCGCGGAGCGAAGCTTAATTATGATAGAGAGGCTCGCGAAAATGTACCGTGCCCTGGAAAAAGTTCTGATTAACGTTTCGGGGAGCAATTGAAAAATAGCGTTGCCGTGTGTACACAGGGCTTCATCCCGATGTCTCTTTCCGTCGGGACCACCGGCTGCCGTTTAAGTATGTAAAATTAATTAACGTTAATTAACGCTCACCGCGATGGGAGAGCCGTGAACGAGAGTTGGTGGCTCGAATACACCGCACGGATTACCACACCTGCCAAGAACCCATTAAAAAGCTTCCTAGGCTATTCGTTTTAGCGTCCACGCGAGTGCGGGGACCGCACCGGTAAAACCTTGCCCTATCCACCAAAAATTCGATTCCACCGTTTTCCTGCCCCTGTTACCGCCGCATGTAATAACCAGCCCCTCGATTATCCCCCATTAATCGCGAATGTCCGAGTAAATTGGGATGCCGTGATTTTGCGCAGGTAGAAACCCGAAAGATGGTTTTAGCGGCTTTTGCAAAGAGAGACGAGTTGCAACGAGGACAAAAAATGTTTGTCCACTAATGCACTTGCTTTGCCATTCGAGTGTTAATTAATTGGGCGCAACTAAATTCGGATGCTTGTTACTTAATCGTTTCACTATTGTGCCCGTTACAGTTCTATTAGGTGTACAAATTAATTCGCAGCCTCTATCTTTAAACTCTTGGTATCAATTAGAAATCGCTACTTTCCTATACAATTTCGAGTGACGAATTTAATTCGTAGACGTGCAAACGCTACAAATGTTCAATGTGAAATTCGAAGTAACGCCTTGCGAAAACCCGAAGGCTCGGAATTAATTTATATACCTAACAGAAGTATAAATTATTAATCGAACGATGATACGTGGACAACGGAGTCTCTTAAGATGTCAAAAAAACCAGTTCCAGAAGTGTTTACGTTCTCCTTATTTGCAATGCAAGCGTAAAGAATTTATAACCTTGTTTTGCCCGGCTTAGAACCGTCTACAATTGCGACGTATCGTCGCTCTACCATCAGTGAAAGGGTTAACAGTACTTTCGTACGACTGTATAAATCCGTTCGAGTGGAAAAGATATACAGAACCCGATTAAAAAAAAAGCGCCCAATGGTGAAATGCGAACCAGTACAACGAATACTTCTTGCATCAGCTGTGGTTCAAAGGAAATAATTGCAAACGCAGCGAAAGCTAAACTTCTCCTTCGAGCTTCTCGACGCGATAGCAACCGAGGACACTTGAAATCGACGATCCAGCCACGAACTGTATCTCGAACAACGTATCCACGGTTGATCTCGGCGAGTGTATTGCCTCGGTGGAAAGTACCGTGCCAAGTTCTACACTGGGAAGTCGCCATCGAGACTAGCTTCTCCGCAACTTCCTCCTCTTGACTCGGGCCACGGTAAAACAGTGCAAACGCATGCAGCAACCGTGTTCCTCCGGACAAGAAGAGAGGCGGAGAACGCGGCGAGTCGAATGTAGAAAAAGACGTACAAGAAGGCACCGCAAGAACCGCACGAGTTATGCGTGTAAAACAGAGGAGTCGTAACGACTTCTTCGTACGGATTTCGAGGAAGCTGCATGCCGTGAACGCTCAACCATTTCGCGTACGTTCGTCAACTTTACGAGCACGTGATCCTTTTACGAGTTTTATCTGCGCTTTTGACGTTTCAACGTATCGCTCGATTGCCATCGATTACCATCCGCTTTATTGATCTCTCGATAAACGCGAACGTTTGTTGAAACGCGAGGTAGATTTCGATAAGAGCACCCGATGGCAATGTTCCTTCCGTGAGTCACCCGCTTCTTCCATCAGACCTTATCTTGTCTTGTTTGCGCACATTTCCATGCAAACGATCTCCGTTTAACGTGCCCGTTTTATAGTAGCCACCGTCCACTGCGAAAAAAAGTACATGACCCGAGTTCTTTTCTACCTTGTGATACTTTTTTTTTAGATACACCGTCGTATCGCGGTAGCAAATTGTAACCCACGAACTTGCGATTTTGGGGTGGCTATAGCTTCCGAAGTTCACGAAGACTTGCTGGACTTTCTACGGGGCGAATAGACAGCGCGGATATCTTTATGCAAATCCGGATGTTTGCTAATAAAATTAAGGAGATGAGATCTAAATAGGGAGTTGCTGTTATCGTGACATTTGACAGGCAGATGTAGTAACTTTTATTCTGCCTCGACACGAGCATAAAGTAACACGATTACTTAAAAAAAGGACAGAACTGAGTTACTTGAAAAAAGGACTGACCTCTAAAATAAAGGTGGAATCATTGGCAACTCGTAGAAGTTGCTATACGAAGGAAGCCGAAGAATAGAATTTTGAGGATATTTTGCAATGAACCTGCGCATTCCGGAGCGAATAAAAGTGAAGCGAGACGTAGTAATTGTGTGTAAATTCAAGATATCTTGGCCAACTGTGTTAGCAGCAACGTTACGATGAAAATGCATGATGTTTCATTAAGTTGGAAAGAGTTTCACGGGCAGCTGCACCATCATAGCCGCACGATGCGCTCGCAGTTCGAGTTTTGTTGTGTCAGAGTTCTCGACGTGTAAAAGCGTGTACGCGTCAACGTCGGGATCAATAGCCTTGAGGGCTTTTATCGTCCAGATAAATTACGTTTCAGATAAAGCGACACCTTGCAAGTGGTAGTAAACGGAACAACTGTGAAAGAGACGGCGAGGTCGGGGTGTGTTACTGCTGCTGCTGCTGCTGTTGCTGACAAAAGGGAATCAGCACCTCGAACAAATTTAATATCCCCTTTGAGGGACACGTTACTCCGAACGGAAACGTAATTGAACAAATCGAACTGCACGCTACGCTTCTCTCTTCGATCGCGGAAATCTATCTAAGAAACGAACCACTTTATCGGATGCCGTGCTGTTGCAATTTACTCTCCTTTCCACTCTACGCTACGTTCTAATTAATTTACGTTGAAAAGTGAAAGGAATATTCGCGATAAAATGACGACACGCCGATGAACTTTAGAAGCAAGCGTCTCGGTATCCGCGGAAGTTAGAAAGCTTCGTTTGATGCCTTGTCCTTGACTCCGGTTGCCCTATCGGCCCCCGTCTATCTCCGACTATTTGATTAGGGATCCTCTTAATTAAAGGCGTCCACCCTCTAATTCTGTCCTATCGCTTTATCTCGTTCGTTCGCAAAGTCTTCTACTCCATTGAGACGTTCGCTCCGAGCATCGGAGGAGTCTTATCGGCCGAATCTAGCCGCCTTTAATTAAAAGGCTCTCGGGGCATTTTTACCTAATTCGATCGTTAATTACGCGTTTCGATACGTCTGCTTTCGAAGCGGAGGGCTCGAATGCAATTTCACGTACCAAATGTCGGCGCACGCGTGCACGCGTCGCGTCGCGTCGCGACGACGGAGTTACTCTCGAACCCGGTGCACGGGAAATTGAGCATGAGATTGAACGTTAATCCTTAATTTGTCCTGGAAGCTATCGTTTCGAAATGGATTTTATTACATCGTTGCAGGGAGGGAGGGGGAATCGAATCTACCGACGCGTGTTACTGCGCGCGGATTATTAACGTATCCGCTCGCGTATTTTTCGCCGCTTCTGGCATTGATTTTCGGATTGCGATCTCTCGAATGTCTCAACTACGATCGCGCTATTTTCGGCGACAGGATGCCTGGCTGCGTCACGCGCACTTCAAACCAATCGAACTTCTCCTAGGATTTCCAACTCTAGTCCTGTACTTCAGCCTTCTTTCCAACTCTCCCATCGAACAGGTAAATCACTCTACAATCGACAGTCCACAGTTTGCTTCCCAACCTATGGCTCGCGAGACGATTTTACGCGGATCGCGTAAAATATTAAAACACCAGAGTACGTAACATCTGCATTGGAAGATTTTTGTTTACTGAAAATTGTCGGGCATGAGTCACCGTGCTTTGAAAATACACATTACGATGTATGCGAGTGAATCGCGAAAAGCTGCCACCTTCAAAAGTGAATCGCAAGCCCAAAGAGTTTGGAAACCATTGGCCCGCAGCATTCGCGTAACGCAGGATCGGATAAATTTGCAAACAATTATATCGATACGCGTCAAAGCGTGGCTGATTTGACGTTGCGTTGAAATGTCCGCAATCCCCATAATTCGAGGGGGGGAGGGAGGGGTTAAAAAAGATTTCGTGGTCAATTATTCCCGCTAATTAGCTGATTAATGCCTGGAGCTGAAAACAGAAGGAATTTCCGTGTCCGTAACAGAGCGCAGTTTTCAACAAAATAACCGACGCATCGCGCATACTTCAAACGAATTTAACTCCCCTTTGATCCTCCAACTTTACCTCCGTAATCCTATCGCGTTTTCTAATTTTATCAGCAAACTAATAAAGGCTCCTGGCATTCGGATGATCCAGAATCGGATAAATTTGCGAATAATTGTACGGGTGCGCGTCAAAGCGCGACCGATTCGCATTTGCGTTGGACCCGCCTGAGTTCTCCATAATTCGAGGAGGGGTTGAAAAAAGATTTCGCAGTCGATTATTAGCGGCTAATTAGCTGATTAATGTCTGGAGCTGAAAATAGAAGGGATTTCCGTATCCGAAGCAGAGAGCAATTGTGTCGACACAGACTATAGGAGGGTAGTTACCCCCTTGGGTGTGGAATACGTATGTATTTCCTTCGGTTGCTACCCTGGCCATCGACCGTCTGCGGAACGCGTGTCCTGGGGCAAGGACCTTCCTTCCTCCTATATCCTACGAACCGTTTCTAACGCCACCCCGTTTCCGGAATACAGTAAAGAAAAATATCATCCCCGCCACCTTTAAAGTTGAACTCTAACCGGCGTTGTAAAAAATAATGCGCCGCGACACGTGCGATACTAACGAAAGGAATTTTATTCAGGGGAAGTAAATGAAACGGAGCCGCGAGTCGCGCGCAGAGGAAGCCGACTTTAAAGAGGAGAGTGAAGCCGAGAAAAATAAGGAGGTCAGCATATAATTAAATCCGAGATTCAAAACGCGAGATTCTCTAACGTTACCCACGTTTATTTCAACCACCTGTTCAACCCTTCTCGATTCCCTTCCGCTACTCTTCGAGACGCGAGCACTCACCTAGGCGTCTCTTTTCTTTCGGATAGTAGCTCGAAGCCTCTCCATTCGCCAATCATACGCTTTATCTGTTTCCATCGCAAGACTCGATCTCTCGATCCGAGCGAAATTTATAGAAAGTGACTGAAAAGTTCTGCAAACCTGGAAGCCTAGCCTTCGATCGAATTTTCACCGACTTTTGTGAAACATCGCCCGAATGAGACTTCGCGCGCGTTAATACGCCGCAACGGCACGTGTTATTATTGTTTCGATGGCGTGGCGAGGCAAGCCCAATGAGAGATGAAAGATAATCCTCTGGTAGGCTATCAATTACCTCGTTAACTACGGATTACATTAGAATTCTGTCGCGCGGCTAACGAGAATATTACGAGGGCCGAGGTGCGAAGAACAGCGATAAGCTAATTACAAGTTGGGCGGCAAATACAATCGCGGAGTTACTAATGGCCGGTAAAAAGCGACTTAACGGGGCCGGTTTATCCCTGTAATTAATGCATCCCGATGGAGGTACATCGGATTTAGAATTCCGAACGCGTGAGGAGTACGGTTATGTCTTCGGCGCATAATCCAATTCGCGAAACGGGCTTTACTGTAATGCACGTGTACGAGCAACTTACGTAAGTACAGGCGACCGCGTACTCGCGAGCCGTGAGCTCTTAATATCGACACAGATGAAAGACGATCGTCGCTTGACGGAATGCAGCTGGGAACCAATTCAGATGCATTAGGCTAACCTATTGCAACGCTTAAACTGCGGATGCAGATGAGCGACTTTTCGTCTCACGACCATACACGCTTGTCTTCGTTATTTTCAATTGGAAAAATGTGCCGGGGATTATGAAACTAGCCATCGAATGTAAGAGAAAGAAAAGGGGGAAAATGCTGCCATATTTTTGCTACTACAGTGACTCACTTGCAGTGCGGACAGGTTTACGAACAGCGAACGCTATTCGCTCGCGGATCGGTACATAAAAGGATCTGTTTGCGAATTCGAAATCTGTACAATTATGTCCAGACGAGCGTGTATGAATGCGAACGTGCAGGAATAAACAACGACGAGCACGAATTATCGGTCCACAATAGTACCTGCTCATTAACAGCAATAGAATATGTATTCGACAGTGTTCCACAGTCACTTGACAACTCCATTTTAACTCGTTGAAAAACTACTTCCCACTAAATTCCATCCACCCAGCAGCAAGCAAAATTTGAAATTCCTTTTCATTTACCCACGAACAACCAGACATATTTAAACGCGAACGAATGAGTTCTTTTGTATTCGTAGTGTCGTCTACGCCAAGCGATAAATGTTCGTTCGCGCTCATTTACGCTGTTCGCCTTAGTCTAGACATAGCCCAACTATTCGCGAATTATTCGCGAGCTCCAGCGTGGATGCGATGCCGTTTCTGTGCGCGAACAGCTCTGCTCAGCGTGGACGCAGCGCAACGCATCGCGATAAGACAACATCAAGCATCGTCTCGTTTTTACTTCTTCCCAACAGCGCGCGGCTCCAAACGTGTTCCCATAGAAACGAGCTGCGGCTTTATTTCCGCGGATCCTTTGACTATATCGTTGTTTTTAATAATCCGCGAGCGGATCTCGGCGTGAAACAAACTGAAAGCTCCGTGCATATGATTCGACACGCGCGAATCGTTATTCCGCGTAGGTACTTAAGTATGTACGTGTTATTCGGCCTGCTCCAGGGATTTTCTACTTCGATCGCGTTCCACGATGCTTCCCTAAATTACGCTCGCTCCGAATTACCTCTCCATTTGTTTGGCAGATGCCTAGCATCGCGGGAATGCCGCCTATTCGATGGATAGTTCGATTTTATACTGACGTTTAGGTCGATCGAACGTTCGCGAGATAACGGATAGCAAAGCGACGTATCTGTCGATAGAAACCGCTTCCTGATTTGCGCGTGGCAGTCGTGAAAAGCTCTTTCCAAAGGATAATGGATTTTTTCTCCCCCCCCCCCCCTCCCCCCGCTTTTTTGCGAGGCCGATGAAGCTGTAAAATGGCAACGTCACGGCAGCTATAAAACAGTTCCCGGGGCGTGGAAGCAACGGTATCTATCCTCTTGTAAGATTTCCTTATAGAGACGGATTCCACTACGGACACCTACTTTTAGTGCCACCGTCTCGAAATAACAGGAATATTTAACGCTCGTCTTCTCGCGCTATCACGACTCCCGGCTCCGACCAAATTACCAGGCATTTCGACGGCTATGCGGAAAAGAAACTCATTACCCTGGCAAACTGATTTTACGTTTCCATCGAACGACTCGAATACTTTGTAGGCGATAAATTATTCGCGGTTAAGGATAAGACTCGAGATAAGATCCTTCCGCCGGATATCGCGGTAGCTGGAAAAATTATCACCAAACCGCTTTTTTTTTACTTCTGGATACGGTTTAAACATCCTTACTTTCCTTCTATAAGCAGAATTTTGTTCAACCGAATCATTAGTTAAAGTTCTTTTCATTTTGATATGCAAATTAGGAAATAACGATTGTTACAGACAAATCATTGGCCGGTGCTGCAACAGCGTATTATTAAAATATAGCCGTACACTAAATATATAAATATATGTTTCGCAACTTCAAAGTAACACACGGCCACGAGGATTAAAATTCAATTTCCTTTCTACGTTCGTACTAAAATCGATAAGCGTTTCTAGAGAAGTTTTAAAAATTTAATATCAATGATTAAACCTTTACGTTTTAAACGCCTTTGCCCGAAGCTTTATATACTGCGCAATTAAGCTGCTGAGCTGCGGACTACGGATTTTTCATGCATTTACGGGAAATTTAAATTAGCAAAAAAAGTGCTGAATGCACGACGCTGAATATGCAAAATATCCGCGATAAAGTACGCGTTATAGTATTTAGAGGATGAAACGGATCTTCTATTTTTTAATCGTGCCTCCACGAATATGAGTTCGCATAAAATTCCGCAGTCTAATGATTCCCATCGGATTAAATTGTCTATCATTTGCTACAAGTCATTAGCGTTGCAGGAATGGAGCGCAGAACCTTGCGAGATAAAAAATACAAAATACAAGCGTGTGCAAATACTTTCCACAACCACTGGTACTTCGTTAAGTTCGAGACGCACGTTCCTTCGATAATTCACGCATAGTTCCCCGGCGAATCTGTAATCCTTCCGCGTTTCCCTAGACACCGATCGTCTGCCAATTTCCGAGAAACATTTCGGCTGGTTTATCGCGGTATTACAACATTCAGATTCCTCCAAAGAATGTCCAGGAAAGTGGAACGGGTTAGAAAGCAATGCGGAACGAAATGTTTTAAGGCGCCTACACACGGGCTGACGAATTCTTTGAAACACGTCCGCGATGCCTCTCGTTTTAAAGCTCGCTTTAAATAGGGTTCCGTGCGAGTAGATATGGAACGGGTTCTTGCCTCGCGAATGAGTTTCCGAGAGAGAAAAAACCTCTGTGTTTGTGTGTGTGTGTGTGTGTGTGTCGTTTGCGTTCTATTTTTTACGAGAGACGCGTGCAGGCTTGTAGGCGACAAATCGATGCACTTTGCCAACAAAACAGAAGCCGGACGACAGAGTTTCGGCATTCGAAATTGAGAGAAAACGCAACTAAACGCGATACACCCGGCGTCATACGAATCTTGTTAATATTCTAGGCTGCTTGTGCAAGTTGCCGGAGAAACAAGAGTTAACAGCACGATACGAATACAATTTCTCCGCACTCGTCGGAGCGTGAAGAAGCAAATGTTTCCACCCCGCGTCTAACAGAATTCAGTTGGAAGCGTCGTTACAGTTATGATTACGAGCACGATCATAAAGGTAAGGGCGATAAGAAACCGGTGGCAAGCTTCTACTTTGTTCGGTTAATTAAACTAGCTCCCCGCGAATAGATAAACCACCGATACGTGAATTGATAAGGATAATTAAGGTTCGATGACTCTGCTTTTAGCGCGGCGAGTTGCGACAGGTGATTGGCGGCCCCTAGCGAACACGAAAGTATTAGGTTGTTCGTAAAGTTCCTCGCAATATTCGAGAATCATTCAACGTCGCTACACAACCACGTATTATTTCGCTTAATAATTATGCATGTTTTTTTTTTTTTTTTTTTTTTAATGACTCTAGGTGATTAGGAAGTTTCATAAACGGACGGAAATTTTCATGTTTTTCAATAATTAATTCCCAGCCACTGTCGAGCGTCACTGGTATGATTTTACAAACCCGGCAATAAATTATAATATTGGACATAACGAGCTTCACCGCCTATTTATTAATTACCATCGCTGTTTCTTTTACGCAACTCTAGACGCTGTTTCTTAATTACCGTATTTGACTCGCCCAACTGTGAACAGTGTTTGTTTAAATGAATAATATCGTAGCTTAGCAAAGGCTCGTTAAGATCATTTCTTTCCAATTCTACGAACTATAGAGCAGAACTTAACACTATCAGAAAAAGCAACGAACTTTCCGGACAACCCAATAGCATTTTCGACGTTGAAACAAGGCGAGGGAACGAATAGTCGAAGAAATATCGGGGGAGGAGTCTAAAGAAGGTGGAAGGATGGAAAAAAGAAAAATTGCACAGCGAAGATGTAAGAGGGGGCATCGAGTAAACGATGGCCGAGTTAATGAAGAAAAGCCGGGGACAAGAGCCGGCTGAAAGAAAAGGCAAGACGGGGAATAAGAAAAATCACGAGGGCCGAAAGAATACTATCATCCCGTTGCCTCCTAATGAGACAATTTTCTTTCGAAGAGGCAGACGCAAAATCATTCGACCGCAGTGGATTTTCGAGCAGACGGCCGCGGGAGATCGACTTTCTTTAATCATCCGACGAATGCAATGGACTAGCCGAGGCACGGAATTATTCATCGACTGTTAGTCTGGATAATTCGCGATTCTCGTCACGATCGCATTTGCCAAGATCAAAACTAATAGAATGCGATATCGTGGCACAGGAAACTTGCCCTTTGCTCTTCCCGGCGATCCAATTCAACTTGACAAATCCAACCCCGATCGATGGTGCAAAAATAGACGAAGATAATAATTAATCGCTCCGAGAGGCGACTACACGGCTACGTCTTAATTGGCAATTTCGAACAGCCATCCATGGAGATACGCGTCGATCGATCATCATTGAAAATCCGTCAGATACGCGCGCACACTTCTAACGCTGTATCTTTTGAGCTAAATACGGAAGGCGAGTCGCCGCAACGACTGGCGATTGCTTCGCGATCATTATTATTCCGATTACTGTTTATTTTGTCGTCCAGCTTTAATGCTCTTTTATAGTACAGGTGTAAAGTGAAGTTGAAGACGATATATAGGTATCGAGTAAATCAGAAATTTAGTTCGTATAACGAATACCGAGTGCAGAGGTGCACGAAGTTGTAAAATATATCGAAAGTGATATTACAGAAACTAACACGATTGCATAATTCACTCGCGGTTCTAGCCATCCTGATCACACAATTTAGATCGCGAATTAAGGTTCTGTTTGCATCAACGTAAAAGAGCTCGGTATTCCGGAGTAATATGGATGGTACTTTCCGTTTAAATACTTCTAATTCGAGCGAACAATCAATTATGCCTTTTATGGCTTTGAATATAGTGAGGAAATAATGGGAAGCTTGGAGCCGAAATTATCATAGAAACACAGGATCACCGTTCGATGGATCATTAGAGCGCGAGACCATTTGCTCTGATAATGGTATAATAAATGTGGGGGGGCGGATTAAAGATTCCTAAGTACACTCGACGAGATTGCGAGAGACAGAATTAACGGGGAGGATCGGAATAAATTTTTCATAAGACGCAATTCGAAGGTGGATAAATTATGGAGGCATTCTGATGGCTGCCGGGGAATCGACGTCTGATCGAGAGGTGGTCGCGGTCTCTGTTTTATTCTGGAGATCTTCGACGAGAGCGGTACCTTCCCCGACACTCACAAGTGAGCGAAGGAAGCAAGGAAGGAATTCCATTATCCCAGGGGCTGCATCCAGCGAGTTCCCGTGCCGGTATCGGGCTGGTTCCTTCCTTCCTTCTTCCTTCTTCCTTCCCAACCCCAGCCGCGGCAACAACGCAGCCCACTGCTCGGAATACCTCATTTCCTTTGTCCGCGCCTTTCTCACGACCCATGCGATTTCTACTCTAGCTACTATAAACCCTGCACAGGCCACCTTCGCATCCTCGGACAGAAGGAAATCGGTCGGCGCAGCTCAAACTCGATAAATTGCGCAGCCAACTTTTACGAGCTTCGAGCTTCGAGCTTCGAGTCTCGCGTCCATTTCCTCTGCTCCTCTAAAGGGGATATTCAATTGCCAACGAGAATCCGAAAGCTATCTGCACGATATTAAAGAAGCTACCGACACATAGGTAGCCTAGCTTCCGATCGAGGCGTTTCGAAACCTCTTTTCGAATCGAGTCTCCACTTCTTTCGAGTGTAATTGCCTTTAAATGAATTCTTCCACGGGTCTAGCGCGCGGCGAGTTGCATTTACTTCCGAGTGTTCTTTCGCTTGGATCGCGTTATCCTTTGTTCCCGCTCAAAGCTACGAGATATCGATAGTCTCGATCGATATCCTGTGTCGTTGCACAAAAGATATCTCCGCTGAAAGACGAACGAGAGGGAGAAAGAGGAGCGTTACGACCGAAACACCAATTCAGGTCAATACCTCTTTCCTTGCACGTATTCACAAAAGACAGGTCAGCTTGACACCTTTGGTGGCGATGTTTTAGGAGGAACGACTCGAGTGGATTTCACACAGATGATAGATCAATACCGCCCGAACAGCAATGCACCAGCCATGCAACGCAGGGCAGATGCACTCACGAGAGGATGCATAATACTTTTAGCCGACGAATGATTGCCTAATCAACGACTCTTTAAAGGTAAATGGAAGCAGTCTTTTTAAAAAGCTTGGTCGATTTTTCGCGAGATATAATATGGTACTGTTACGATCACCGCCAACCAGACGTAATAAGAAGTAGGACTTTCTTGTAAATGCTGGTTAAAACTATTTATTCACCGCCTTTAACCCGACTTCCAATATCCCGATGTCTAAGCAAAGCCCAAGACGAAACGCACCACCTTTTCCTTTCCCTCCACCACTTTAGAGCGTCGCAATATTAATGTAAAACGAAACGAAAGGCGAAAGGACAAATCACAGGGTCAGAATAAACATCGGCGAAGCCTCCGTCAGTATTTTATCGAGCTTTCGAATTTCTTCTCTCGCTTTTTCGTTTCTCGCCGAGAACTTCTGCCGGGTCGTCCTTTCCAGCAGTTCGAGTGCACACTTGTGCAACTCTTTTCTTCGATCGTGCTTTCTTACCGGCGTTACAACTACTTGCGAGAGAATATCTCGAAGCCGGGAAGAAGTTTCGGCTATAAAGCAAACCCGACTTTCGAAATAGTGCCGAATTACACGACAGAGATCAAGGACACAGCAGCCGAGAGAAACGAATGGTGCAGTCTAGTAATTGCACTTCTCCGGCAACTTTTAACGATCCGACGCTAGCTGCTCCACGGAACCGAACGTTTCTCGTGGCGATAGAAAAACAGGAGTAGAACAAAAAAAAATGGTATATAGTCGGATGGAACATGATGAAACATACGTGAGACGCAGTTGAACGTGCTCCGTGTCCGTTCTCGTTGCATTTACCTCGGATCGAGTCACCGGGGATACTTGTCCGTGGCATCTGAAAGCCTCGCCGCAAATAGAATCGAGTTTTTTCCGGATTAGACGGAGAGTTCCATCTCGATTCTTTGTAGACGGGCGCACGCAACGCATCACCGCGGAATCGGAATTTCCTTTCACCATGAACGAAAACCAGTTGTGCAACAGGCTTTTTTACTGCACCCTGTAACTCGACGTGTCTCTTTTGCTTGCCGATTGCGTAACTGTCCCGTTATCAGGCCCGGTGATTTCGAAACGGATAAAAATTGATAAGGCGAACGGGTCGAGAAGGTACAACGCCGACTGAACGCGACCAAGATAAGAAAAAAAAAACGGAGGCTGAACTTTTAATCTCGCGAAGCGAACAGGTTGATCGTGTTTCGAGGCGACGAAGTAAAATTGCATTATTAGAAATTTTCACGGATCACGAGTTACGGCGTAAGCCGGTAGCCCCGCTATCTAATTAATTTTTTCTCATACGCGCGAATACGGCTGAAGGAGAAGTTTGGGGGCACGGGACGGAATCAACTCCAGTTTCTGGCTGGTAAAAAAGGAACCTGTTTCTCGGAGACAGGAAAACTGGATCCCCGTGACACCCGGGGTAGCATTTCCTGTCTCTGAAACCGAGAAACACGTTCTCCTGACCTGTCACGGCTGCCTTCCTGAGAAAGCGGCGCGAAGAACCAGAAGGATCGTGCTCGCGTGCGCCACTACACTTCATTAAAACAATTTACTCGATAATTATTTAGCCCGAATTCATTAAACGCGGCAAAGAAAGAAAAGCAAGACGCGATCGCGATTTTAATATTCTCTCCGGCGCGTCGCGTCGCGTCGATCGAAATTTCTTTCTCCGATCACCGTGCTTCCGGAGGAACACTACAGCTTCGTTTCCTAGAGTCTTTACCCAATTAATCCCGCGTCTTAATGAAGTTTCATCGGCTCGAGATTAGCACAGCGCCAGCCAATAGTTGCTTCACTGGAATACGCGTCTACCTCTTCCTGACTTCCTGCAATCTTGCATATATGCGATATACCACGCTCCAATGCATCCACGTACCGAGTGCTCCCAAAATAAGCAGCGGATTATCGTGGGTCTCGTCAAGAGTGGAGGAATTTTATTGCGCGTAGAGGATCCGAAATACTTCCCAGCCAGCTTACGGTTGATTTCTGTTTGCGACAGAAGTTCTCGAGAGCGCGTGGCAAGTTCCTAGTAAGTTCGCAACTCTCGAGGAACCTTAACAATTCGGGAAGTATGCAAGAGAAGGGTGGCTCCAACTCGCAAGAGAATTACTCCCAGACTGATATCCGCGATGCTTCGTGCCTCGTCGGAGTAATTAGATTTTGCACTAAAAATTCCCAGCTTTCACCTCGCGTAGAATGCTCCAAAATTCCGAAGGATACGCGCAAAACGAGAAGATACAACTGAACGTAAGAGAACACATATCAAGACTGTACATTGCGGCATGCTAATTAAGGCCAAGCAAAATAGAAAAGTAGAAGTGGTGGACTCGTAATGGGACTTGCAGTTCGATGTATCGAGTAACGATATCTTCTTTTATCCCCGAGCACTTGTAAATCGCAATTAAACGTATATCAAGCTTAATGCAACTCGTTTCTGTAGCTCCAGATCCTTTTGGAATAGATATATCGGGTTACAACATATACTCGTTCCATTCTTATTCAATGTTTTCAAAATCATTCGCTTATACGTTCAAGCCTAAGTTGAATCGATTAGTTCCGTGTCACTTTGATCGATCACCTTCTCCCATCTTTATAGTAGCTGAAGAATTCTTTGCACGTAAAATGCCCAGAACTTCCCAGGCGTACTGGGAAAAACTCGAGGAATACGTCGTACGTTGGCAACCCGATAACACTCGTGAATCAATTTCAAACGTAAAAGTATTTCTATATACGTACATCGAGCAAGTCTGATCGCGAGAAATAAGCAAAACACCCCGTAGATACATGACCTGTCGGAGCACACCGACCGAACGTTATCACCTATGCGGTGCTGAAGTACACGAGCATAGGAACATGCAGCCAGGTACAGGAGCCGCACCCGTGCGAGCAGGCTTGCTCGGGGGGTGCACGCATGTAAATGCACCCACACTTGCCGGCTGGGTGCAAGCATAGGCGCGCATACATCCAGGGATGCGTGTACGAAGGGTGGACGAGCACGAAGCTATTACTCGCTTTACGAGGGGCAACACGCTGCTGACATTTACGGGCGAACGAAACCCGCCGAATGCACCGCCGCGATTAATTCCCGCGCGCCTTGTTCCAATCCGAAAGTTTTACAGAAAATACGATACCTGAGGGAACGAGAGGCGGGAGACGGGGAGCACCTTGCCCTCTACGCTACGGAATCAGAGCGCTTTTCGAGACGATGCTCGAACGAAGCTTTCGTCTGCGAACGACGCAGCCAGAAAACGGATAATTAAAGCACCGTTGTGTTTGAAGCGAGGTTACCCACGCGGAGTGGGAATTATGGTAACACTTGTTGTGGAATGGCATGAATACAGTGTATGTGCGTGTGTTCGCGCGCGCGCGCGCCTGGATAGTATCTTTGTTACTACTATGGCATATCCCAGCGATCTCTTCTCCTTTGTAAATTATTCGAAGAATCATTCCAAGAGTAGTATTATTATTGCACTGTCCGTATAAATATTTCGCGGCAAAGGTTACTCGCGGTTGTCTAATGTTTCATCGTCCGGGCAGAATAACAGAATCGCCATTATTCAGCGATTACGGCTGCTTTCGGTTTGGCAGCGGTGCCAATTTTTAACGCCGCTTTTGAATCCGTGTTCGCGCGACACGGACAACGCTGCTTCCTTCCTTTTTCTAGCAACGCATATTTTATCGAAAATAAAATGGAAAATAGCCAACTACGAGCAGCGGAGAGGCGACTCGTAAGCTCGTACAACCATGCCTCGTCGTATCTCTTTCTACCTTTACGACACCGGTCACGATGCACAACGATTCAGATTCGCAAAAGCGACGAGCAAGCTCGATAAATTTCTATTTTATGACGTGGCTCGCGTTTTTTTCTTTTTTTCTTTTTTTCGCGAGCTTCAATCCTCTGTACTCCTCGCGTTGCGTCGTTACGTGAACGTTTCTCGGGCTATGGCCGCGTTCGATCGCGATCCAATCGAACGTTTCTCATCGCGTAAGCGTCGCACAGCCGCGCAAGGAATTGCGAAAACAGCGATGCTCCGCAGAAACGAACGACGACAGCAGATTTGAATTTACCAGGAAGTAGAGATTACACCTGGAAACGGAGCACAATGGCGCATTGTCCGCGGTACAAGCGTCAGCTTTAATCACGGATGTACCCGCCTTTGTCAATTTCCATAGTTCAATTCTAGGTTGTCTATGGTGCTCGCCCACGGATTCGTTCGAAACCTCGGCGCATCTAATACGCATTTGTCCGCGCGGCACTTTATATCCATGCACGGCGAGAGGAACAGATAAGCAGACACGCTGCATCGAGGCCACGATCAAACAATGTCTATTGTGCAACTAAAGCGATACTAACGACTATCTCCGCGGATGCTGATATCTCTATTATAGAAATGAATTTCACAAGTATTCGCGCGATCAACGGCCAACCCTTTCCGTACCTTCCGCCAACCGTGTCAACGTTCCCGGCAAATTATTCGCCCGGCCTCGGGCATCCTTGACACCCACCGATCGACGTTAATTAAAAAATGTACGTGCCCACGTTTCTCACGAGTTCGCGATCCACGCGCGATAACCACACTGACAATAATAATAAAGATTCGCGGAGATAAATTCTACGATCAACGCCCGATATATTATAGACGTCTTTACGTTTGGGATTTGCGAGCATTCGGAATTCTAAGCTTCTCGTTTCCCAGACTTATGAATCTCCTAGCTACTAGATTTTCAAGGTTTCGAGTTCCAATTCGTTTCGAATTCAAAGCCATTAAGTTTCTAAGCTCTACAGATTTCCAAGCCACGGAATTCTAAGCTTTTGGATTCCCGAAACTTTGAAATTTCCTAGCTATCGGATCTCTAAGCCTTCGAATGCTGAAATCAAAGAGGGATAAGACGTCGGAATAGATTCCTATAGCATAGCAAACTGCCTGACCCCCGCTGTTTCGCTATTACAGACCAAGGACTAAACTTGCACGATAAAAAAGTTTCGCACTGAACGTGTTAATGTAACCCGTTTTGCGCCCACGCTTATGATCGCTTATATAGAGAGATCGAACGAAAAAAGAGCGATCATCGAAACTTCATCGTTCTGGCCGCCTACGTAATAACGGTACATAGTCGTGTATAGATGTGTAGCGGAGGTACACAGGCGCGCACAGGTCGTATACACACCTCTAAAATTGCCGCGTCGATAAACTTTACGTGCAACAAGGCAACGATAACCATGCACATACACGAATGTACGTACATTTGTACGTTTGTTTATACGCGTCTCTGCTACCCTAGGTGCGAGCTGGGCTTTCCGGGATACGATAAGAATAACGACGTCGATAACATAGTACATATGTATGCTCGTAGACGCGTACGGTGCTATCGTTCTACGACTAACGAGTTTCCTCGTTTTAATAATTTTAAGCCACGCAGTCGTTACACCGCAAATGAGATTTGCCCGCGAACCTGTGTGGCCCATTTTTCCTTCCGTCTATTAGACGCTTTCACACGCGCGAGTATTTGGTTTGGGAGCGGTATACTTTTGGAGAAGATCGAGTTTCAACTATGTCAACGATACGAAGGATATCGGAAGCTACGGCGTCCTGTGTTTCGACAGTCAACAATCTTTACTTTCACTGCGGCTTATTTGAGGAGCTCCGGAAAGTTTGCTCGACAACCTCTTCAACGAAGAAATAAAGTCGGGGAATAAAAAAAAAAAAGAGAGTGTGAGAACAGCTTGACAAGGTGTTCGGAAGTTTAAAAGGGTAGAGAAGCAAGCAAGGATTGAGCCCGGCCTGCAAAAGACATGGGATCGCTTCGAAAACAGAGATAGACACGTTATCGCGGAGGCGTAAAGAACACGAAGAAGACTCGATATGGGAGAAAGAAGCCGTATGATCGTCGACGTACTCGACTGGGTGCCATAGAAGGGATGACAACGACGGTAGAATCCCACCCTGGCAACTCGTATATATTCCATCTCGATCGATATGACCGGGTAGCAGGTGCTTTTGTTCGTAAGGGCCACCATTTTTACCCCTTTTATTTTTTGTACAGTGACTTTCACACTCCGGCTCGTGTCCCTCGATCGCAGATGCCACAGGTCGATTCGGAGTTAATAATCGATGAAGCGGCGGTGAATTTTCTACGAGTTTGGTTAACGCGTTCCGTGGCGGACAATTTTCGTTCAACTTTTCATTCGGACCATTCGATGTTTCGATTAAGAATTGATACGTTGTCATAAAATATTTCGTTGCACGGTCGTTTGATAAGTAACTAGCTTACACATGGCAGAGAAAAAGGTGTTAATGTGACTCTATTGATTTGTTTTTCTCTTTAGAATCTGACACGAAACTCAGGATTTTTTGCTTAAAATTTAGGTAAACCTTAAACCTTAACGTGTGGAAATGCGTGGAGATAGGAGAAGAACAATTGCATTCTGTATAATACGTACATGAAAGCAGAACCTTTTCGAAGGGCGAAACTTTGTTACGTATTACTTTGGGCAGTCATTAAACAATTAAATTTCCAACAAATGCATACAAATCCACAGTTTCTTTATTACGAAATATATGTTTCTAACGCGATTAAGTAAATATGTCATGAATCACCGTTGGTACACGCGTCCCGAGTGAAAAGTTCACCGTGTACCGTTTGTGGTACATTGTACAACGGAACGTGTTAAATCGAAATAATACGAGGGACACTCCGGCTTACAAAGAACGGATCTAGGCGAGAAGTGGAGGTTTCAATTGCTAATTGCAACGGGGCAAGGATGAAAATAAAGGTTGCGGTACTGAATGGTAGAAAATCGTAACAAATAATACGCGTCGTAGCGTATGAAGATTAATGGTAAACGTTGATGCGTTCTTTCATTAATTTCTCGTTTAAAGAGCGCGCGTGGAACGGATGAATGATCTACGCGTAACGCTGCGCGTGTGTACGATCGCGTACGTGTGCACACGTAACACCGTAGTCACATGCTTCAGTGCCACAGGCAAAATATACAAACGCTCTGGCCGCTTCTCCTTTCAAAACACACCGCTAAATAACGACGATTAACTCTTTTATCCCAACTCCCTTTTGCTCTTCAGCTCTCCCCTCTCAATTTTTCCCCAAATTCGCCAACTAGCCGTAACTACCGGAAATCCTCGCGATGGAGAGGCATGACACGCGAAAACGTGACCGTTAAATAAACGCTAGCGAATAGGAAAAATCGCCGAGCACGCGTACGATTACAATTCGCTCCGTGTCGTATCACACGATACGAGTACGTATCGGCGAAATCCGATCGCGGTGTATTAATTACCCGCGCTCTTTTTGTTCGTTCAACAGTCAGCAGGGATAAATAGACCGCGCGCGATAAAAGGCGTGCACGATTGCAACCGAACTCGCGTAATACGTCACCGACGACGATAAGAAGCCGTCGAAAGATAATCTTAAACCTTAAACTATTCGTCGGGGTATCGAATAGATAGAAGCCCATTTACCACATGTGTAACGCGTCTTTTTATTGTACGCCGTTCTACACTACAACGGAGCTATCTTTTTTTAACGATGCCTGGTAGCTGCTTAGAGAACTATGCTCCATTCTGGTGTATCGTCTTACACCTGAATGGGGTACATTGAAACACTTTTTATTTCCCTTCTCTGTCTCGTGGAAACGCGATATCTGGTGTCTCTTTATGGGATACGGTTACGCAATATCGTTGCATGGAAACGTTACGGGAGCAAGGCAATAGTCACGGTGCGCACGTAGGGTTCCTGATTGCTCTTTAAGAAATCTTGCTTCAAGAAATTAAAAGAAATATTGGAAAATTGCCCGCTTCTTAACACAGAGCAGTGCGTCTCTAATATAGTGACCGTCAATTCTTTCTGAAATCTGATCGCTGCCGTCTAAAGACTGTTACGTTACGTCGTACCACGAATACAAAGTACTAAATGCATTCGACATGCAATGGTAATATTTATTGCAAATTGTAACACGAAATAATGTAATTTCTCGAGGAATGAGTAACAGAAGATTATATAATTGCTCGAGAAATTTTCAAGAAGAAACACTACGCACTCGTAGCCACTAAATCCGTCGCTGATTTTCGCATCGATTTACTATGATGCAATTGTTTACCAAATCGCGTCGAAAGAGTGTAATCTTCCGCGAGATGACACGTGTCGCTGTTACTTTGCGTGGAGCACGAGAACCGTAAATACCACGTATCGTGTAAGCCGAATGTATGTACGGTCTTCAAGCAACCAGCGGCAGGACAAAAACACAACGTGATGTTTCTGTATGAAACTTTTCTTGGAAATACGATTCCAGCTAGAGGAAAGAACTACGTACTACGCGGACAAGTTGTGCAGTCGCACACGTACACACGAACACAGAGTAACCTTTAGAAAACGACAATGGGTCGACGTTTCTCACCGATCGCGGAAGCATTTCCACGCGAAGGTGATAGTAAATTATCGCGCGAGATGAAGTTGAATGATTCGATTCGCGTACTCAAATAAAAAGCTGTAAAACTACGTTTACATAAGGCAACTTTTAGTTGGACAATCGAGTGGATCCACTTGAAATCGATCAAAATTGAACGCTTGAAAACGATTTTAATCGAGTTGAAATGACTTTTAACTCGATTGTTCGACCAAAAGTTGTCTACTTTAAACGCAGCTTATGAGATAGTCCGAGAATATTAAACTATACTGTTGTGCTCGAACAGATTTCGTAGCTAATGAGGAATTTCGATAGGTGACGATAGCCTTCACCTTTAGCAAGCGAGAAACGTTTACCGGTAGTCACCCTTAGAATATAGTCACCCTAAGCACCGAAAGGGTTAAGAAAGCAGCGCGTATCCGAACGTTAGCAAAGGATAACCGGATCGTTCCGAATCGGAGCCGTTTCGCGGTGGTTGAACGACAAAACGGAGCAAGTACAAAAGAGCACGGTACGTCTTGGGAGAAAGGAGGGGAGACAAAACGCGGTTCCGTCGGCGAGACAGAGAAAGAAAGGATGAGAATGAAGAGATGCAAGGATAGGAGGGAGAGGGGAGAGTTGATAACATGCCAGCTGTGCGCAGGAACGGAGGTTAGGTTAGAATTGGCGTTTGGGGGTCGCGAGGTCAGCCCACGGGATCGAACGACCGAACGGGATAGCGAGATAGCAGATATATATAACGGCATGCAGCAATGAAACTTACGTACCTCGTTGAAGGCCATCTTCTTCGTTATGCTTCCGGACTCGCGGCTGCTTCCGGCGCCTCCTTGCCCCACTGCTCCTGTAGATGAGGATCGTCTCCCAGAGCCGCCGGACTAGTTGTTCCAGCAGCAGCTGATCTCGCCTGTCCAGAAATCCAGGGGAGGACGAGAGCACATCGAAGCCGCGAAAAACGCCACCCGCGGCACACTGAACACGAACACGAAGCCGACCACGACGACGATAGCGACGACGGCGACGACGGTGACGACGACGACGACACTCGCGACCGACCTGTCTTACAGCCCTCCGCGACACACATACGTCACGGAACAAACACGACCGTACACCTTTCCGGCGGACCACCTACCAAACACTTTCGATCGAGTTGCACGCGATCCGTCACGCGATTAGCATCCCCCTGCCCAGTGAGTTGCCGTAGCGAGGATAATCTGGCATTCCTCAGGTGGGCACCGACACCAACCTTCGTCGACGTTCCAAATACCGCAATCGGTTAACCCGGCTTCTCGTGCTTTACAGTTATCGCGACGCGTTACCAATCGACTGTCACTCCACGCCGCACCTATACCGATACCCGCGATACGCTTAATAACCCGTTAACCGTTTCTCGCACTGTTTTTTTCACGTATTTATATCCGTCGCAGAACTATCCGCAAACAGAGGAGCGCCATCTTGATTTCTGCTGTCGCGGAACGAGTCGAATAAGATGCGCGCGACGCCGTCACAGCTGTGAACGGGTGCCGTGCCAATCAACACCGCATCAGCTTCCCCCTCCATTATTCATACGGCTTTCCCTCTTGCGATCCATCTTCTCTTAGTTTTTAATTAATCAGCGCGATTCATTTTCATCTGGAACACATGAAAACACGATATTACGTACTTTCCATTGCATATTACGTAAAATGATGCTTGAAAATTATAGGAGTTATGCGATTCTACAACAGCGCTCTGATTGGCGGGATACGAATGGAGTAAATTTGCCGTCGGATTTGAACGAGAATATTTCATTCGTATTATACTTTGCCAAGAGACGTGATTGGCGAAAAAATTGTCACAAAAGCAAAAGTAGTTGTTAGATAATGAAAAGCAATAGATTTTAGGGGTTATACCTAAGTTTTTCCGTAAATTTTCTGGAAAAAAAGAGCGCGACGCACGGAGACGTTTTGAGCTTGTGCGCCATCTTGAACACTAACTTAAAGATGGCCGCAAAAGCTGCGGTATAAGTCAGTGGTGCAGTGTACACGTTAGCAGTGTTTGGTTTATTGTTATATTGCGGTGTCTGCGTAGTGTTCGGTTATTTTTTATGTGTGGTGACGTCCTACGTGTTTAACGTATCCTTAGTTCGATAAGTGGTTCTTTTAAAAAGACAGTAAAGCTCGTTGAAATGGGCCGATCCAGATCCAGGACAAAATCTCCTAGTAGGCGGCGTCATAAGAGTAAGCATTCGAGGAAACGCTCTAAGTCACGCGAGAAGCACTCGAACAACAAATACTCTGACAAGCCAAAGGAACGCAGTTCAAAATCAAGGTAAATCATCGTGTTTTACCGTAGCATACATGCATATTGGAATCGTTTCACGTTATTGAGTTTTCCGCCATTTTGCCATACATTCGATAGGAAAAATCTTGTACACCTCGATATATGTTACGGCTACTTAAAGATTCACGTCTGTTTCTTGTTGTATATGCCTTAATGCGCCGTTAGCGGTCCTCTATTAATAAACGTTACGGTGCGCTCGGCAATTTCTATTGCTTTTATCGCGTTGCTTCTATCCTCATTTTGCAGTTAAATATAATTTGAATGCACTCGTTTGTTTTGCGCAGGAAACGATCCCATTCTGCATCCTCTAGTTCAGGCACAGACGCTTCTGACGATGTGCACATTGTCAGTCACAAGAAACGTTCGTACAGGGACAGGGATCGCAAAATGGATGAGGTAGAGAGGCTAGCAGAAATGGAACGTCAGAGGTAATTGATTCATCCAGATTCTGTTCATTTCTGTCTCATTTATTTGCCTTTATTCAACAAGTATTTATTTAGAATAATAACATAATTTGAATGTCATGCTTTCTTTTTGATTTAACCCTTTGCACTCCGTTAACTCTGCTACGACAACAAATCTTTATTTCCCCAAAGGTTTTATGTTCATTTTCACTAGTGTAATTTTTATTCCTTTCAAAGCAAACAGAATTAAAGGCAAATCTTTCCCTTTTCAAAAATTAAGTTTTACAAAAGTGTGCTGGAATTAATGATAGGTAAGACTATTAAAGAAGTTTGGAGCACAAAGGGTTAAAACATTTCCATATGCACTTGATATTGTAATAGAATTAAGGTTTTCCTGCCTAGAACTCATCTATTGTATTTTATTACATTTTTTGTACTCTGTTACCACAATAAATAAAGATGATATTACAAAACTTGGTTCATTTAATTATTGTTTAACTAATGTAAAAAAAGATTTTCTTTATATTTTGATTCCATTGGTATACGTTTTTTTATTTATAATTATGTTGTCAGGAAAAAGAAAGAATTATCGAACAAAATCTTCACCGCAAGTGCAGTTGGGTAAGATTGTATAACTATCTCATGGTGGTGGTTTAATTATATTCGTATACGCATATGCTCCTGTACCTATTTTTAAGAAATAATACTTTCGTAAAAAAGTCAATTATTTCGAATACATATATTTTTACGTTCTATTAAATCGAATAAATTTAGTTCGTATTTTCGCAAGCCAAATAAGTCAATAGCCAAAGTCTACATATACTTTTAAATTTCAAGCAAATACAGAAGAAAATGCAGAAGTTTCGGTCATTTTAATAATAGCAATGTATTTACTAATTAAAGTTATATAGATCGTTAAAAGGTGGTGATATTTTATCGATTTGATTGCAACAAAATATACAATATATAATGTAATATTAACGCAGACAAAACTTGTTGTTATAACTATATTTTTACATTGTTACATCTTCAGGTCTTCTGGTTCTATAATTTGTTTAGCCCAAATAAAGCAGCATCTTCCACATTTCTCGAAGTATTTTTATTCGCGTAATTAATGATCCTCTTTTCATGAAACGTCTTCTAGGAATCCTTCTCACTTGCAATGATCATATCGTTTTTATCCGTATAAAATATGTACCTATTTGAAATTTAAAGCGCGTACGTAGACTTTCGCGACTGATCATAGAAATATTTTACACAGTCGTATTTATAAATTGTCGAATTAAATTTCGTAAGAGAAAAGAAAAAAAGCATGCCGGGATATTTACGTGTTTGAAAAGCGTGTGCTACTCGTGGTAGCGTTAGAACATCGAAATGCTTCTGTGCTTGCAGAAGGCAACGCGAAGTAGAACAAAAAATGGTGGAAGAAGAAGCCGCGAAACGAATAGAAGAGCTAGTACAGAAGAGGGTGGAGGAAGAGCTAGAGAAACGTAAGGAGGAAATAGAAGCCGAAGTACAAAGGAGAGTAGAAGAAGCTAAAAGGGCTATGGAGCGTCAAATGATGGAGGAAATGGAATGGAGACAAGCTAAACTTCGTGAGGAGGAGAAACGAAGAGAGGTAAGACCAATCCAGAGAAACATTGGCCAGTGTTAGCCCAAGCGCTGTTTCGATCAACAGGGAATAATAAGTTCGGTGCTCTATCCTCGCATTATTTTGATATTTAAACGATCGATCTATTTTGTTAAAAAAAAAAAGGACACAAAAGAAAACGGAAAAAACGGAGAGCTATATAATGCGAATTAAATAATATATAGACGAAGGAAGTGTATTTTATAGCTTGATAGCTTCACTGATAAGATGCACTTTAATTCCGATGTTTCTAAAGCTATATAAAAGGAAAATAAAGCTTAGGATGTAATACGATTTTCGCGCGTATCTACGTAAACGAGATTAGAGAAAAATACTAATTGGACATTCCAGAAATTCTATGTAAATGTTAACTAGTTCGGATATATCTTTATGGTGAAAACTAACACGTGTGATTGTAGCGCTATATTAAACATCTGTTTCGCGATCACAGCGTTTGGGCTTGAAGCATTGTGGTTGATAACTATGAGAAAAAGTATGATTAAAAAGCCACATTGCTTCGACTTCCCAGCATCCACTGAGGTCGCGTTGTTGGGAATGTATACTTTCTCTTATGGGAAGAATTTTGCTATTATAGGCGCATGTATCGGTTATTTATGAACAGAATATTGTATTTGTACCATGTATATATTTATATATTTGTACAACATTTAATACCTTTCATCACACAATATTTCGATTGCCAGTTGTATTCGCAGTTGGAAAGATTGCGTTCGAACGATCGGTCTGTCGGCCGACTCGATTTTTCTCGCAATTTTTACAATCGTTTTACCTGACAATCCAGCAGACCTAATTTACTTACTTATCGATCTAGTTTATATCCGCGTCTCTGTGTGAATGTCCACATAATCGCATCGTTCAGTCTTTTTAACGAGTAGAGAAAGAAGTATCCAATTTATTTAGTGATCCCAAACTTTGTAACTTGCTAAGCAGTTAAAAAAAAAACGATCGTAAGTTTGAAATAAAGTTATTTTTCTACGAAACCAATAGGAAAGCGATATTTCTCCCTGAACAGTTTCTGCTGTCAGTGAAAGTAGTAGATTTACAAAATTATCGTATTTGTTGTTTTTTTTCCACGAGAATCTTGTTCGATTTTACCTTTAAGAAGAAGTTCGCACAATTTTCTTGTTAGCTTTACTTAGGCGGTACGATATGAACAATTAATTGTAGTAATAAAGATTGCGAACTAGATTTTACCTTTCCAGTAGATCATTTTTATTCCATACACGAGCATTTTATTCTTTCTTCTATGATAATCATACAATTATCGAAGATTACTGTAAGATAACTAATTATATTGTATGGTTACTTCGAAATCGGACGATCGAAAATAGCGTACCTTAGTCTGCTCTTCGTGAAATGCTTTTTCTTTTATTAAAGGAAATAATGGAAATAAAAAGGAAATAGAATCGTTAATAATTCTAACAATAATGAAGCGAAACATTTATTCTGTCCCGTAATTTTTGCATTCTAAGCTCTAATAAAACAGCTTCGACTAATTTAGTATAACCAATACTGTATGAGTTACAAGACGGGGTCCTGTTATTTGATCTAATTGGCAACGATCTTTTTAAATGCTTATCGAACATATGTATTAATATTGAAAACATTTTTTTCTTTCAATACTTGGCTTTCCCTTGAAATACGGGTAGGAGTTCTCTCTTCTACCATGTTTTTTACGTATGTGCACAATTATTTTCACCCTCGGGAAATCAGCACGTTCCGGTCAAATGGACAGCGACCCTGATTACAAGTTGACCATACTTTTTATCCTTATTGCTTTGCACATTGAGTTTGCACTGAATATGTGAACAAGTTTGGGAGAAAATTAATTAGAAAGGGAGAAGTAGACCTTAAAGGGCAGAATTAGAAATCCCATAGCAACAAAGCACGACCTAGCAAATATATAGGTCACCTTCCTTACTGACTACCAACAGAAGATGCCGGTTTTTTACTCACTGCTGAGTGATTGTCGATGAAGAAGGCATCCCCTACGTGCTGGCGTGAGCTTCATTCAGGTATTATCCAATTTATATATTCATAATTCATTTTATACCAATATTATTATTATCATTCTTTGTTTAAACACTATGTATCGGAAAGAAAACATACTAGGGATTATTTTAGATTTGCTAAATATTAGAACCTGGGACACAACGCATTCCGTCGACAGGTCGGGGCGGATGGCACCACTCGTTCGTAAATATTTTTTTAATACGTTTTCCATCTCTTTTTTTTTAACGCACCGCAGCCATTCTTGAAGATACAGATACAAACGAACAGTCGTTAAGTTTTCTCTTCAAAGGAATCTTATGTTTCTTTCTTTTTTTTTTTTTTTATGTTTCTCACTATCTATTTTTCTCTCCGTTTTTTGGTTCAATCATTTTTTTTCTTTTTTTTTTTTGTTTGTTTTGCGGTAAAGTATTTTTACACCTTCTGCATTTAGAGTTTATCCTGCACTTAAAACAGAGTTACTACATAGTTCGTCGTGTCCGCGATTTTTTTTTTTTTCTTACGAAAGGAGAGTTACGAATTTTCTGTACGTCCTCTTTTGCATGCACAGTGGATTGATTCAGAATCATAATTCACGTTTTTTCACTTTCAAGTGGCATCCTAAGTCATCGTATTTCCATCTGGGGAATCTGACAATAAACAGCATTCGCTGGGAACTTAGAGGAGCTCGTTTAATCCAAAACGAAGGAACTGGGTTTACAATGCGTCCTCTGTTCATTTTTTTTGTCTCTCAACAAGCCATCCTAATTCTTTGCTACCCGACCTCGAAATTTCATGATATTCCCGATTATCTTTTTCCCATTATTTAAAAAAAAAAAAAAAAAATAATAAATGAATAAATAAATAGTAAAGAAAAAAAAAAGAGTGGTTCTTAGGATGTATAACACTAGGCTGTTGACATAGCGGCACTATGATTTTGGATATGAACGGTGTAACAACAGCTGGTGAACGACACCATCATTGCTACGTGTAAATAGATCCCATTGTCGTTGTAGGAGGAAGAGCGGAAGAAGCGTGAGGAACTAGAGAGGATCATGGAGGAGAACAACAGAAAGATAGAAGAAGCTCAGAAGAAACTGGTAGGTTTTTGGGCGAATCCGTGGGGAGACGGTGTATTTCTAACTGTTTCAGTACCAACCGATGCGATCGCGTTTCTTCTGTTCCTTGCCTAAAAGTTCGGAATCGAACTGATTCCGTGCTCCGATTTCGTTGTTTTCGACATTAACCCTTTCACTTCGATTGATTTCGGTTACTAGAAACATTAACGATGTCTTCGCATACATAAAATCTAAAGAATATGAAAGATCGGAAATGCAAATCGATATATTAGCAACTGCTCCGTATTCTTCGATTAAAATCTGCCGCAGCGAAACGATCAATTACAATATTTCCACGATTATTATATTCATAGAAATGCCACAATAACAATGAATGATCTGTGACAATAGTTACTGAAAATCGAAGAAATCGCGTAGCTTGGCATTTTTTTGTCACAAAATTAGATGAAATTAGAGATGCCTGGCACTTTTCGATGTGAAGTCAAAGAAACGCGATCGCGTTGTCTGGCAATTTTCGACGGGACTTTCGTAAAGTCCCGTGCCACTCAAACGGTTACACGTTGGTTTCTGTCGATAGGCTGAGGAAAGATTGGCCATGGTCGAACAGCAACGTTTGATGGAAGAAGAAAGGCAAAGAATGAGGAAAGAACATGAAAAGCGTGTTAAAGAGGAACAAAAGAAAATCCTCGGGAAGAACAACTCGAGGCCTAAATTGTCCTTTACGCTAAAGCCAGTTACGTGAGTCTGTCTCATTTCGTGCAGTTTTACATGTGATATTTATACGTCTTGTCGGTTTTTTGGAATCGTTCATATTCCGGAAGAACATTCGTCATACGCTGCGCGTACACAGGTACACGAACTATGCAGCAATAAGATCCAAAGCTCACCCGAATGTATTTGCGATAACCATCGGAATCCGGCAACGTTGAATTTCATTATTCGACTCTGATTGCTGTACGCGCGTCAGGATCGAATGACCAATTCTATACTTGCCGGATTTCGAAGCCCGATACAGATGGGATCTTACCTGTTCGAGACTACACCGACGTCGACACAGACAAGCGTCTCTTTTACGCAGGAACACGATAACACGTTGTATTTATACGAATAATAAATTGGTTTTTCCTTTTTTTTTTTTTTTTTTTTTTTTTTTCTCTCCTCGATACACAGCAATAGTAATAATAATTCGATGTAGGTCCGCTTGATCTGTTCGTCGGAAGTGTGGTCTAGCCTAGTTAGGTGTGTTCTAAAAATTGCAAACGCAGTTTGTATAATGCCGTTTCATCTGTAGTTATACCATACAGAAAATAATTTTATTTCAGTTAGATAATATTATTAACGAAACGAGAATCGTATTTAAAGAATTCGCGTTTTTAAGCTCGACGAGAGTTGGTAATTTTCAAAGGGTCACATTATTTAACACGACCAAATAGATTTTGTAACTAAACGACACAAGTGCATAAATGAATTTTCTACGAGAATAGACCTATTGTGCAACTGTAACGCGTAAATACGCAAACCAATTTTGCGAAGGAATAGCAATGATAATGACGGGAGAGCTAGTTTTTTTAGTACGCGAATCCGAGAACCTTGTGAATCGTGCACAAGACTGGAATTTAATACGGAACTCGTTCTGTTCGCAAAAAGGAAAAAAAGAGAAAAAAAGACACGCAAGATAAAACTGTTCTTTTCTAATCAAAATTAAAATAAGGGATAATACTAATAAATAAAAAAAAGACAAACGACATTGTTGGATGGATCATTTTGTACGTGCAATTACGTATGGACGCAACCATGATTAAAGTATGTCTTGTATGCAGCCGTGTATAGATGTGTATTTAATATAATGAGAAAAACATCTGTTCATATAGGATTGTATACCCGCAACATTGTTACTTGTAAAATAAACACGTTTTTATTAAAAAAATGTATTTCCCCTTTTGCAGTTCTTTTGTAATTTTTACAATTTTCTTGGCGAATTTGACGGCGATAGACCTTTGCCTCGTATTCCAAGACTCACCCCTTTTCCCAAAACGTTTCCGTAGAATGGATTGCGTTGCTTGAATATGCACTCGAACTTCCCACGAGCTGCCTTTTTATTTTTTCGACGATCCAAAACCACTTAAAATATATACGATTCTGTTTAATTGCACGTCACGTGTATCTTCTACCTTTTCTCGCAAGTAAATTTCCCATAAACGCATAAAGATCCGCAGAGTAATCGTGAAACTTCGATGATCACCTTTTATCGTATCCTCTATTATTTCCGGATAAAGTTTCTCGGTAACGGAGCTGCTCGGAGGGTGCAATCGTGGGTTGGTATTGATCTCGATTAGCCAAACCGATAGATCATCCATTATTAAGAAATCGGCACCGTATAATTGAAAGCTGTTCTTTCGATTGACCATATTTTCTTGAGACGCCAGAAGTGCCCCAATTAAATTCTGCTTTATCCCCGGTTTAATAAGCTTCTCCCATGCCGATTCCCGATCGGTGGCTCTGAGTAACGAGCATTAAAGAGACAATAAGAGTAATCCTGTCTGCGGTTTACTTTAATGCTCGCATTAAATGCATACTTTAAGTACTCCTTGAATTTCTGAAGGTTCCAGTGAAGTTCGCTGGGTATCTGCACGTTTTGCCTTAAGGTTTTCCTGTACTTCAGTTGCACGGTCGTGTTGCATAAATGAATCGACTCGTGGAAGTTCTCCAGCGTAAAATCCTTCGAGGCGAAACGAAGCAGAATATCCCTTTTAAATGAAACGATTGAATGAAGGAATGTTAAGCAAAGCGGGAAGTTCAAAGGACGGGGAAAAATCGATACTTGTACATCCAGACCGTAAGGGGTTGCGTGCTGGTGATTAAAAACCATTGCCTAACGTCAACTTTCGTATTGTGAACGAGCAGAGGTCGTTCTAAAAATAATCGGCAAACTTTATCGATTTATTTTTAACACCTCGGAATTAATCCTGCGAGCGAATGAACGAACGGCTCACCTATGTATTTTTGCACCACGTACTGCATGCACTCTTTAGCAGCTTGATTGATCTTGCCGAGAATGTCGTGCAGCGAATCCTTAAGAATTATACCCCTTCCCAAACTTTTATCGCCCGGTTTAAGGATCCAGACGCTCTTCATCCCGTCGATTCGACTCTGAGGTCGACATTGCACCATTTCTTTCACGGTGTTCGCCGTGAATCGTAAGAGTTCCTAGTAGAAAAAAAGATCCCCCCACGGAGTTGAGTATTACTCGAATAATCTTCTATTATCTCGTCTTTACGTTGACCGCATACTTCGATGACTATTCCGTCTTTCTTCTGCAGCGTTTCGTGTCTTTGCGAAAGCCGCTCGTACCACGATAAGAATTCATTCCAATCGGAAAGCGACACGTCTCTGTAACTCTGCCCATCGATGTCCTCGTGCGCGCTGATGCTGTAATTCATTTTCAATCGGTAAGAAAGAGAGTTTGGGATTTCTCTGGGTACTTTTCGAACCTTATGTACTCGGCGCATCGCTCGAGAGCAAATAGAATGGCTCTTATGGGGACGGTGCCGTTCGGAGACCAAATAGCATTTGGTCCTGCAGTGCTGGCCGCGAATAAAAACCATTTGAGAATTCCCATGGTTGCAGTGACGTAGAAATCTTGAACGAATTCCTCTATCTGCGCAGGCTGCGACACCCATGACTCTTGTAATCGCTATCGTGATGCAAAAGAGTTGCGTACAAACCTGATAAACGTTGTAGCACCGTGGAAATTGTATGTTCGACACCCCGTCTTCGTAAAACCAAGAGATGTTCTCCAAATTGTTGCACATGTCGACCTGCAATTATCTCGACATAAATTCCAGCTCGAAAATCGATGAAAGGAATTAACTTTTAACGCTTGGCGGGTACGTTTCAAAGACGTTAGCATATCGCTATAACTTTGCGTAATTAAACGTGTATAATTGCGACTTTATGTCGCGATAATGATATCTTGTTAGAAAGTCCTCCCGCAAAATGTACCGAGCGTTAAACGTTAAAAAGTTAGCGCGAACTTAAGGGTAGCAACCTTTGACGTAAAATAGCATCCGGAGAATTTGTTAACTACGGTTTTCTCGTCCGTTCTTACAGCCACTCGTTTATTGGTGTACCATATAAAATTTGAAGGATGCCGCAGCAATTTTTCGATGGTTTCCAAGCCGGCTAAAAAAAGCGAACGGTATATTTGATTTCCCTTTATCTCGAATGGTAGGAGTTTCTGTTAGCAACCTTCGGAAATTTCCGGCGACATCGAGAGGAGCCTTCGGATAAATCTTTTCTCTATCCAGCCTCTTCTTCCTAGAGGTTTCCTCAGCACCGGAAAAGTGCCGTAAATGGCAAAAATTTTATGCTCGTTCACCGCTTTCGTCAGTACTTTGAGAATGAAATTGATCTTTGCTTCCTCGGTGGTGAGAAACCTCAGATATTCCCTCAGGATGATCCTGCCGTGAGTATTCGCGGTTTCTTTCTCCTCTTGTTCGAGTAAATCGTCGAGATCATCGCGATTGCAGTGGATCTCGGCGTTCGCAGTTTCCACGGGTTCCACGTTCGCGATCATTAGGGAATCGGATACTCTTAAAATTAACTGCGACTCCTTTTCCGTTTCCTTCGAGTCTTTTGGATATATCTTACGAAAAATGCAGCGAAATGATGATATTTTATAGATACTTTAGCGGTCGTGCAAACTCGTTTGCTCTTTTTAACTCAATTCTTTCCGTACCTGCCAACCTTGACAGTGTTTTTTAATCGTGCAATCCGCTGATGTTAACATGATTTGCCATTTTCGAGTGTTAACGGTCTTTACACCGTTCGGACGGCCCGATTCGTGCTCCTCGTCCTTCGATTTATCGTAATTCTCGCGAAAATTGGACAATCCATGGTTAGAATGTGCAATCGGATCTTCGTTCCTATTTCTCTGCTCGCTACTCTTCAAAAGAATCGTGCAATCCTTCATTTGCCGCATCGTGCAGTCCTCCCGCAAACAACAAATTTATATGCTTTATCATTTTTTATTCATTTCAGTGTTGTCACATTTTAATTTTCTTTACAGACATTTTGAACTAACATGTCACCGTTCAGAGGTGATCTTGACAATTGATAAATTCGCGTTTCGATATTCTTCTACGTTCACGATTCAGAATAAAGGCTCCTTTTTACTTCTTTGTCACGTTCCGACGAATTTTTCATTTGTTACGTCGTTCCAAGTATTTCCGCGAGTGCGATATTTTTTCACCGCTTTCTGCATCGACTCGTTCAGCATATTTTCCAGCTCCGGCTTCTTGAAGATCGGCCTTCGCATTTCTGTCTCAGCTGGGCGCCTGTTCGTAATTTTCTTTGCACTCCGGCGTTGCTCTTCGTGCTCCCCCAGCTTCGTGAGATCGGTTTCCGCAATTTTGTTCAGAGGCTTGATACTTTGGACGGAAGCCAAGCCCAGTTGAAACGGGCCCTCGTTCTCGCTCATCGCACGGATTACTTCTTCCATAGATTTCAGCAAACGTTTGTTCTTCACGATTCTGTTTTCGATCAGCTTCTTCCTCTTGCAAGTACTCTCGTCCTCGCAAGCCGCATTTGTGCGATTGTAGGACCTCTTGCTTCCGCAAAGAATTCGTTTTGCACCTATAAAACAGACCCTAAACTCTCTCGACTCTTTCACGGACAGATCAAATTTTCTCAACCCTTCTTATGGTTCACTACACTTCCGTTTCTTTGGGGAAAAGCTCCTGATTAGCGAAACGAAGCGGGAAATTTTCTTAAACCTTTGCAATCCATTTACGCTGCTACGGCGACACGAGTAGATTTCTCTAAAAGCTGAGCTTTAAGTCTTTCCTTTTACTTTTGCTCTCTGTATTTTATTAAGAACTCTCCTCTATGTAAAATACGAAATGTTTTAAGGTTTCACAAGAGGTAGAAAAACGCGTAGGAATTATTGGTGGACCATACTGTTAAAAAATATTACGGCATGCTTTTACGGCTCCTCTTATCTAGAAGACTGTAAGCTAAATATTTCAGAAATTTATCTTACGCATTCATTTAGGAAATTTATTTGTTCTACGAAACTTAATTTGTATTGGAACATATTTGATGGTGGACGTATTGTTCGTCGATCGAGGTGTCACGAGCTATAAACGAAAAGAAACAGTTCCGGATTGCAAAGGGTCAAACAAAAGTAAAAAATGCTACAAAATATACCTGAACGCATAACTCTAAGATTTCTCGCGCGTTCCTCCGAGAGTACTCTATCCTTCAATGCTATTTGTTTCTCGTACTTGCCAGGAAATCGCGTGGCCGCGCCGAATCTCACGCAACACTTTCTATTTTTCGTATCGTTTCTCTCGCCTAAATAGTTCCGCTTTTTCGATAACCGTGCAACTTTCGCGGGGCTGTTCTCTGCTTCTTTTATCGATCGCTTTTTCAAACAGGATTTCGTGGTTCTGTCTGAGTGGTCGCGCTGCAACGTTCGATCAAATGTTACCCTCGGTGCGTCGAGTGCCTTTGCGTCTGACTGGGAAATTTGATCGTCAAACGTGTGCAGACTGCTCCAGCTCGTTGCAATCGTTTGCGGGCGCGATGTTTCGTTCACCGGTTCGTCAAGCTCGCTCTCCGAATCGGTACAGGTGTCGGACAAATTGAACGATATCGAATTTTCGCAGCTCGGCTGCTGTGAAGTGTCGCTTCTGGCCTGTCATTGGACAATTAGGGGAATTTAATTGGCAAAAAGGGCAGATTAAGTTTTGCAACAAATTTCGTACCGCGAATCTTTGCTTTGGTTGTCGGAAAAACGTGCACCGGAAATTATCTCCGTCGATCGGGGCACGCGTAACATTTTTCCGATTAATCGAAGAACTCCTCGCGCACGCAGGATTTCCAAAATTCCAGAACGTATCTATACAATCCATTCCACGTGACAAGTATGGACAGATAGAATGTGTATCGCCTGATTTTTTCACAACCTTTCATTAAATTTCGAAGAAGACGTATGGAGAATGAAAGCCTCCATTTGTACGACACTGTTGCACTTTTAATTTGGATTTTTAAGTTGCCATTGATGTTGACGGTATTGATTAATTTAAGGGCGCGTGTGAAACGATGAATTTTTTTGGTTGAAGGAAGTCGATTGGATTTTGTTTCGATATTTTATCGACTGCTACAAGCTAAGAAGGATTTCGACAACGATCGGTAGCGTAGATTTTTATTAATCATCGATACAAGTACAATTGAAATATAGACTTGGAGAGTGGATCAAGAATGGGTGGAGGTAACGACTAACGAGTACGGATCACGAACACTTTTTCTCGTCACTTGGTCAACCTCAGACCGACGGCGTACATGTCTGTGATGTCCGATAAAACCTTATTACTCTTCTGACGAGGGTATTTTTTCGGGACGTTGCGATTTTTATTCTTCCCCGTGGCCGCGTGCCCAATTTTGTTCGCTGGCGTAAGAATGGACGGCAACGTAGGCGTTTCCGGCGGAATCGCGGACAAAATAGCGCTCTTTTTGTACTTTTTAATGGCGTCCCGCACTGCCGTCTTAATCATCTGGCACGGTTAAACAAGAACGATTAAACCAAACGAAATGTAAAATAAAAACTGTTACATTATCGTAAGATTGTTTCAACCTTATCGTCGTGTTGCCTCGAGTGTTTCTCGCTTTTTGGAGCCATCTTTGCGGACTGCTTCTGAAAAGCCATAATCTTGGAGACCAGCGACTGCCTCACGGGTGACGATTCTGTTTTATTGTTGACCGTTCCAGCAAATGTGTGCGATTTTCTTGGTAATCGTGGTACGTGCCTCTGATTGCTCCCTGTTCTTTCCTGATAATTTTGTTTCAATCAAGCGATTCATTAGCGGGACGAGGAAGCTTTTAATTACGGCAACGCGTACCTGAATTGACGTGGGAGATTTTGTTTTGGAATTAGCAATCGCGTTGCCCACCGGTGCGCTTTTTACAGTCGATTCTTGTTTGTCGACCAGCACGGCGGGTTTTAATGGTTTCGAGGGCGCACTAGTTGGCAGGGTTTGCCTCAATTTAGGCGATTCCACTTTGTAATAGGCATAGAATTCCTGATCTAGCTGTATTTCCAATTCTTCGATCAGGTCGACGATCACTGGACCGATTTGATTGTGCACGGTTGATTTCTTCTTCGTTATACAGGTCTACGATTATTTTCGTTTCCAGATAAACAAACAGAGTGTTAAATAATAGAGTCCACTTTTACAATTTTATATCTTTAATAAGCAAATTGACGGAAAGAACTTTATTCCTCATAACCAATTCTCTTTGAAGTCAAGTTTCCCTTCGCTACGGCATTCCTAGCACTAGACGCGTTCTGAGATGCTACAATTATTGCGTGGTTAATTACAATTTAGCACACGCGAACGATACTTAAAAGAAGCATATACTTCGTGCTGCGAAAAACGCGTACGATCTTAGCAAATCTCCAAGGGCGCATTTATGCGTCTTCCGTAGCGAAAGGGTTAATCGATGCAGCAGTTTGATTAAAATTCATTTTCCTCTCGGTACCTACCATAGGTGACTTTGAAACCAGGCTAACTTTTGAGTCACTTTGAGTAGGCTTCTTTCCGCAAGTGGTTATCCTGGTCCCTTGAAGGGAGAGCGCTGCTCCCAAGTAGGGCTGGCAGCTGGGCATCCTTTGCCTGTAAGCTAGCTCAAACTGGCCGGTGTCCGCGTTTTTGTCTTCCCGGTAATCTACGACCACTTTAAAAATCCCCAAAGGAATAAGAAAGGCGTGCCTAGCGCCGGTGGAAATAAATCGTAAGCTTCGGCCACCTTTTACGGTGTCTTCGAGAACTTGTCTGCAGAGGCGCGTCGTAACTTTGCTCGAGTAGCTCATGTCGGGATGGCTATTGATTTCGATTAGCCAGACGGAGAAATCGTCCATCACCATGAAATCGGCCCCGTACAGTTCGAAGCTATTCTTACGACGATCCATGGCTTCTTGGCTCGCCAGCAACGAACCCACCAGGCCTTGCTTCATTCCCGGATAAATTATATCGTCCCACGCTTTCTCGTGTCCTTGCGACCTGTTGGAGTTCCGTCAGTTGGAAATTACGATCTTATCACGTGATTCGACGGAAGCGTGTATCGTACTTGAGGAACTCCTTGAAGGTCGTGGCATCCCACATGTTGTCCGTGGGCAATGCAGGATCTCTATCGCCGCAATTCGTGTACTTGCACTGGATCGCGTGATTGCACAGATGTATCGACTCGTGGAAATCCGTCAGGCTGAATTTCTGGGAGCAGAACCGTAGGTAACTTTCTCTGCAACACACACCACGCCTATAGCGCCTATCCCTTTTCTACAATGCATCGGTGTTGTTGCTCATACGAATCGCATGCCAAAGATATCGCTCGATGAACGCTACAATAATGGGACATGCATTTACGCGAACTGGGTTAGGAGAAGATCAATTCTATGGAGGGGGTGAATTCATAACTGGTAATTTGCCGGGGGATGGCTTTTGTTGCAAAAGTAGCGAATTACCCAGTTGTGGCTCTAAATATAGGATAAAAGCGCAGCTTGCTTCTCGATTGTAAACTATTCCGGACCCGCATTAACGGGAATGCGTTCGCTGCACAACAATTAAACGACCCAGATATTTTTAAGCACGAAATCGCGGCACGATACTGCGATCGCTTCAACTTATGCGTGTCCCTACTTATCCAATTAGAGTGTACGATAATTAGCCTAATTGGAAGTTCTTTAAGAGAGGTAAACCTTCCGCGGAAAACGAATCGTTCGAATGGTAACATTGTTTTAAGATTATTTTTAACTGCGGCTTATTAACGTGCGATAATTGTAGCTGAAAAATTACTTGTATATCCAAAGAGTTAAAGGCTGAGCGCAGGTGATAATAAACCACTGTCTGATATCAAATTTGGTGCTATGAATCAGCAATGGCCGTTCTATAAAAGAGAAGCAGTAAGATTAAAATATCTTTGCCCTAAACGTAAAGCTAGAAAAGATACGCTACTTAAAATGAAAATATGCCTCGTAATATTCTCGAAGAAGACATCGATTACCAATGTACTTTTGCACGACGTAACGAGTGTCGGATTTATTGGACGGATTCATTTTGGCCATCACGTCTTCCAACTTGTTCAGAAGAACGATTCCTCGGCCTCGACTCTTGTTTCCCGGCTTCATGATCCACACGTTCATCACGCCGTCCATATCCAGCTGCGGCCAATATTTCTTCATCTTCTTCAATATATGCTTGGACGCCAGGAAGAATTTCTGTGTTCACACCGTGCTAAATTAATACAGTTCCCATACCACGTTACTTGACCGGCCACTCGATCGAAATTGAGCTGCTTACTTGAAATGGCACGTTGTTTCGAACGAACAGAGCCTGCCCGTGTACGATCTGATAATACCAGCTGATAAATTGATCCCATTGATGCGCCCAAACCCTTTCCACCTCTTGATCGATATCCTCGTGCGATTGTGCACTGATATAGTCGCTGCATCGTTTAATCGCGAACTCCAATGCCTTCAAAGGCACCGTGCCAGTCGGCGATCTAACCGCGTTCTCACCTTCGCCGTTAATTTTGCTAACCAGCCATTTCAGCAGGCTCAAACAAGCGGTGAATCTAACGAGGAACAAATGATACCGCGTTACACGATTAAGCAGCAGAAGGTAAGTCAGCGATTATAGCGAAGCAAGTCACCGAAAATCTTCGATGAACGCGTGCATCTGATCGCCTTGGCACAAGTTATAGCAGCGTGGAAAGAGAGTGTTCGCCACTCCAGCTTCGTAATACCAGTGCATTTGTCTGACGTTGGAACATAAACCCACCTAAGGCAATCGATTTTCTTAGAAGCGTATATTATCCGGGTTCGATGCGTGGCTCGCACGGCTGAAAGAAACCGAGCTAGGACGGTTCGGGTACCTTGGACGTGAATCCTGCACGACAGTATCTGTTGAAAATCGTGGTCTTGTTGTCTTGCGATGGCCAACCGGGCCACTCGGATCCTGTGTTCCAGAGAAAGTCCACCGTGTGGTTCGTCAGCATTCTGGAGATCAGTTGACGTTCGCTTTGCTGATCTCTCAAGTCGCCGATCCCGGCTAGCAACACTACGGGACTTGCGTCCACGTTGAAATGTTGCTCGACTAAAAACAATCCATTCGCGTAGCGGGGAAAATAAATTATAGAGAAATATAGATTTAATCCCTTGGCGACGGATTCGGTAATTCACGGTGTTATTAAGCTGCGGATTTTTGCGCGCGAATTCAAAGTTTCACGAACGCGTCTAAAAAGGTGGAAGCTTAAGAGAGATTTGTTTCGTCCCCTAAAAGTTGCTACATCTATTACACTTTCCACGTTTTGCATATTTTTGCAGATTGCACGTGTTGTACGATTTCTTGCGCATTCAAAATTCCCGCAAATGCATAAGAATCCGCATTTCATCATGCGGATTTGTAATCGTGAAAATAATTCTACGTTCAGCTTTTGTCTCTCAGCGTCCGCATCAGCGTGGGTCGCGAAAGGATTAAGAATTTCCCGAAATGATTGCGGTACCATTTGTATTCTTCCTGAAGAATTTCTCGCACCATCCCCTCTTCAGCATGCACTCGCGAACCACTCGAGCCCTTCCGTAAATCATGAACGTGTGGTGCGCGGCTATTGCGTCCTTCACTGCCTGCTTAATTCGCATAAATCGCCCTTGAAGCGTCGGCGGAAGTTCCAAACTTGGTTCAATTTTCTCTGCGTGCAACGCAATCGATGTTAAACCGCGCGTCGGTGTTAAACTTCGATTTTAAAGCACACCTTGGACTATACTCGCGTCTATCGCATCGACGATTGGGGCAGGCTTCTCGTTGGTCTCCGGAGATTCATCCTCGGCATTCTTCTCTTCATTCTTGTCCGCTTTATCCGCGACGGTCGGCTCCAAAATCGACGCCGCCTCATCGTTCGCTTTCATGTAGCGCGCTTGCAAATCCGTGGATTCCTCTGCACTGACGCACCCCGTTGATCTTCAATTTCGCTTCATTGCAGCGGAGTTTGGTGGAGGAAGGACTGGCCCGGACAGGTGGACGTTATTTTATCCTGGATCAGCTTACGAAATTCGGTACCGATTATCGAAGAAATATTTAATAGAACGCGGGTGTTTATATTTGATTAACGCGAGGCACGTTTCAATTGGATTCGTTCCAATACCTGTTGAATCCTCGACGTCCTATCGACATCCTTTCGTCCGATTCGCAAGAATTAACTTTGTTTTTTAATTAATAGTTCCAAAACTTTGGAATGCGTAGTAATTAACGGAGGAATTGCCTGGATGTATCGTGGTCAGATTGAACATTCCTTTTAACGCGACAGATCGAAATCTGCTCGGCGCAAGGGTACGGCTAATCGACGAGACGGAAGCAAAACTCCGACTGAACGTCATCCACGACAGACACGAGGTGTACATGTTCGGAATCTAGAATTCCGTAGGCGTGCGCCCTGAAAGCGTTTTAAATCGCCCCGACTATTCGGCAGATTGGATAAGATCGCATGACCGTGTCCTCCTCGAGCCATAATTACGCGTCGCGTTACAAGATTCTGCCTCTCGATAAGCTTGACCATTCGAAATTTTGCCCACGGCCACGAACGCGTTCGATCGCCGCCTCCGCCGAATTGCTTTGCCCTTGAGCCTCTTGTTAAAATAAAATGCCTAATCCGATCGTGCGTCCCCGCGCGGAACGAGTTCGCGAAGAAATTTGAACGCGATACGATTTTTGCCCCCCCGGTTTGGAATTCCGTATCGAAGGGTTGCACAATCGAATTCTGAAAGGGTTGCAAAGAGTGGGCGGAGAGGGTGGAAGAGGGTTACCGGAATAGGAGGGACGTACCAGGCACCCCTGCGGACTTCACGACCGGGCGAATGCAGGCAAAGAAGGAAAAGCGATCGCGTGGCCTGCTCGAACCACTCCCGGCTTTTACAAGCTCTGACCCACTTATGCGAGCGCATCTTGGCTCGCGTGAAGAGGCGACCTAATGAATTACTTCGACCTGCTATCCCTAATTGCTACAGTTCGATTTTACGCTGATAATAATCCGGCAACGTGGATGCATATACGTATGCGGCAACTATTTTGGAATTCGGTCGATCTTTACGCGCTTCTGTTATCGGCCCTGCCCGCTGTGTCGATCGTCGCGTGTGATAAAAGCAACGCCGAAGAATTGTAGTTTCGGCGATACCAAATTTCTTCGTGAAATTAACATAGGTCTGCGTGTGTATTCGTCGGATGAAAAATTTCGTACTCTTCTCTGAGATATTACTCTACCGCTTGTGTAATTCATTGGACACTTGCTAGACATAAAATACGGAGAGATTTATGGTGTTGCTAAAAATAAATAAGGCTACTGTTCGCTACTCGTTTACGACGAAAAGAAAAGAAGCGATTAGTAGAATTCTGGTCCAACGAGTATTTTTTGCTTAAAACTAACAAGTGTTCCATGATTTATGTGAAAAGTATGGATCGCAATACAGTGGTGGATTGCGAAAAGGTTTTTGGGTAGCTCGCGTGAAATATTAAAACGTAAGAGTGATAAACTCTTTCAATCGTAGACAGTTTTTGGAAACTCGACGTATTTCAGGACTTACTTTATAGATGATGCATCTACGCGGTCTTTAATATTGGCATTTTGCCACTCGTATTAATTATTACGATGATTTCAAATTAATACGTATTTGTTATTTTCCATTCATTGATTCTTATTCGAAAAGAGTTGAATTTACGATCTCTACGTGCACAGAATATTCAATATTGATCGTACGTGTAGCGATTAGAGAGGGGTTAGCATGCGAAAGGGTTAACACGTTCATTAGGATAGCTTCATTTTACGCTTTGCTTTTAAAATTAACGTTATAGCGTAAGCAAGTATATCGCGAATAATTAGCATCTGCAAAAATTCGATCGTTGGATCGCGGATCCAAAAAGATTCGGAATCATGGACATAGATAATAGATATCTAATTTCTTACCATTAGATATGGTGCGATATATGTTGCGGGAAATCATAGAATACAATAGTAGCCCTGCATTCGTGGAGAGGATAAAGTTGTATGCGTGTGCAATTCTTGCGTACGCTTGGAGATTTGTTACTGGAATATTGAAACGAGTAGAAAAGGCGAGCTCTGAAAAGACGAGTGACCACGGAGATAAACATGTCACTGTCGTTGACAGGAAGTAATTGAAAGTGGCTGCGCTGATTATTTTAATTTAGAAACTGCAAGTCTGACATAAGAGATCGAATGTACTTTCGTGTTGCACGCTTTGGCAACGCGGTAGCCTTCTATTTTTATCGTGTTTATGGCTTAAAAGTGATACGCAAGTCGGAGTTAATGTATCGATATCAGATCTGTATCGATGCGAATGCACAGCACTTTACAAAATAGCAACGCGAAGATGCAGTAGTCCGAAAATGATTCTAGATTTTTCCTTAAACTCTCGTAGCAACTTTCTAGCAGTTTTTTTTATTTACTTATTTATATCGCACCAGACGTGCTTCGTACGCGGCGTTTGGATATAAAATTTCGTTGGCGTAATTCTTAATCGCATATAATATAGCCAAATTTGCTACCACGCAATAGCATCGAAATCGGTCCACTAGAAGTTGAGAACGTTTGTTATAAGAGATGTTCGAACATGACGAGGTACAAGATTAACTATTCCTTGCCGAATGCAACCTGGATATCCAAATAGTCCTATAGTTTCTTCATGATAACCTATCCTAATTAATTCAAACAGTTTCATCTAAATCCTATTTTTTGTCGCAAAAATATACGTGTCTAAAGAGAAGACGACGTTTGATTATTTTTTAAACTACACTTGAACACCTATTAAAGTAACTCCATCTTTAGATCGCCGCCATTTTGAAACAGTTTAAAATTCATGCATTCGCCTTTGCGTATAAAAAATAGGGAAGCTTTCTCTTTAAAATCCTTTTCGTTTCATCTAAATCCTATCTTTCAGTGCAAAAATATGATTGTCGAAAGAGAAGAATCCGTTTTACAATTTCCTAACCATCCCCAAAACATCTGTTAAAACGTCTCAAAATTCAACTCGCCGCCATTTTGAAACGGATCGAACGTGTCGAAAACCCCTGCCGCGCCATGATCTATGAACCTTCCCCTTTAAAATGCTTTTTGTTTCACCTAAGTCCGACTTTCGGTTGCCGAGATATCATCGTTTAAAGACAAGTTTAATTTTTTTCTGCGCTTCTCCGCCTCCGCGAACTGACTGACCTACTTCAGCCACCTCAACATTCGTAGTATTGCGCAGGTCAGTTATACTACGATTACTAATGTCATTCGTTACTCCGCGCGCGCCAAAAGGGTATACTTTAAACGGTCATATCTCGCAAATCGGTTGAGATATCGACGTGAAACAAAACGCATATTAAAGGGCACACCTTTCTCTGTCTCCAAAATCATCCATTCTCGATTCTTCACGATCACAAGCATAGTTACGGAACGAAGAACGTGGGAGATGCAGGGATTTCTTTTCAGGAAACCATTGATCCAACATTCTTGAAACTTGGTGAGAGATTGGATTTGTGATTGAAGAAAATTTGGTTATTTATTCACGAGGATATTCGAAGAACAAAAGCGTCTACGTTTCGCTATTGAAAAAAGGACGGTGCGTAAGGATGGTGATGCTTCGGAATTTTTTTGGACGGAAAGTATAAACTGACACATCTCCAAACTTGGCCTATGGTTGAATCTGTTATTGAAAGTTATTAGGGAATTTTTTCATAAGGAAATTCAAAGTACAATGCACAGTCAGATATGAATTATGTGGTTAAAAAACCATGCGACGAAGACGTGGTGAACTATTGGAATTTTATGAAAGAGAACCAGACATCTTATTATTTTATTATATTATTAGATTGCATCCGTTTTATGTTTAGAAGCTTTGTTAAAATATTTCGTTCAATGAACGACAATAATTTTCTCATCGTCGAGTATATTCGGCTTACTTGTCTTATACCTAAAATTAAATTGCGCGCGCACGAATCTTTGTCTCTGCGACTGCGCAGCCGCCAAATTACGCGGGAAACGACTAACCGTTGGTGCAGGTTAGAGTCGGAGAAGTGCGCAGCTTCTAATCGATGTCGATACGGTTTGAAACGTGCTTAGATTTCGGGGTATAATCGCGAGACGTGAACGAAATCGACCAAAAACGAAAATGCGGAGTGCAGTGATTAATAATTCAAGGTTTCATTGGAATATTTGCATCGGTACGCGAAATGTAAGGAAATTCGTGTGACGCGTCAAGTGTTCGATCTCGATAGCATTAGAAGAATGCTTAGATCTCAGCTTCTAATGCCGTGAAGTGAACGAAACCGACAAAAACCGAAAGTGCAGAGTGCAGTGAATAATAATCCAAAGTTTCATTCGTATATTTGCAGCGGTTCGCGAAATGTAAGGAAATTCGTGTGATGTGTCAAGTGTTCGATCTCGATAGCATTAGAAGAATGCTTAGATCTCGGCTTCTAATGCCGCCACGTGAATGAAACCGACAAAAACCGAAAGTGCAGAGTGCATTGGATAATAATCCAAAGTTTCATTCGTATATTTGCAGCGGTTCGCGAAATGTAAGGAAATTCGTGTGATGTGTCAAGTGTTCGATCTCGATAGGATTAGAAGAATGCTTAGATCTCAGCTTCTAAACGCGCGACGTGAACGAAACCGACAAAAACCGAAAGTGCAGAGTGCAGTGAATAATAATCCAAAGTTTCATTCGTATATTTGCAGCGGTTCGCGAAATGTAAGGAAATTCGTGTGATGTGTCAAGTGTTCGATCTCGATAGCATTAGAAGAATGCTTAGATCTCGGCTTCTAATGCCGCCACGTGAATGAAACCGACAAAAACCGAAAGTGCAGAGTGCATTGGATAATAATCCAAAGTTTCATTCGTATATTTGCAGCGGTTCGCGAAATGTAAGGAAATTCGTGTGATGTGTCAAGTGTTCGATCTCGATAGGATTAGAAGAATGCTTAGATCTCAGCTTCTAAACGCGCGACGTGAACGAAACCGACAAAAACCGAAAGTGCAGAGTGCAGTGAATAATAATCCAAAGTTTCATTCGTATATTTGCAGCGGTTCGCGAAATGTAAGGAAATTCGTGTGATGTGTCAAGTGTTCGATCTCGATAGCATTAGAAGAATGCTTAGATCTCGGCTTCTAATGCCGCCACGTGAATGAAACCGACAAAAACCGAAAGTGCAGAGTGCATTGGATAATAATCCAAAGTTTCATTCGTATATTTGCAGCGGTTCGCGAAATGTAAGGAAATTCGTGTGATGTGTCAAGTGTTCGATCTCGATAGCATTAGAAGAATGCTTAGATCTCAGCTTTTAATGCCGCGACGTGGACGAAACCAACAAAAACCGAAAGTGCAGAGTGCAGTGAATAATAATCCAAAGTTTCATTCGGATATTTGCAGCGGTTCGCGAAATGTAAGGAAATTCGTGTGACGTGTCAAGTGTTCGATCTCGATAGGATTAGAAGAATGCTTAGATCTTGGCTTCTAATGCCGCGACGTGAACGAAACCGACAGAAAACGAAAGTGCAGAGTGCAGTGGATAATAATCCAAAGTTTCATTCGTATATTTGCAGCGGTTTGCGAAATGTAAGGAAATTCGTGTGATGTGTCAAGTGTTCGATCTCGATAGCATTAGAAGAATGCTTAGATCTCAGCTTCTAATGTCGCGACGTGGACGAAACCGACAAAAAACGAAAGTGCAGAGTGCAGTGGATAATAATCCAAAGTTTCATTCGTATATTTGCAGCGGTTTGCGAAATGTAAGGAAATTTGTGTGATGTGTCAAGTGTTCGATCTCGATAGCATTAGAAGAATGCTTAGATCTCATCTTCTAATGTCGCGACGTGGACGAAACCGACAAAAAACGAAAGTGCAGAGTGCAGTGGATAATAATCCAAAGTTTCATTCGTATATTTGCAGCGGTTCGCGAAATGTAAGTAAATTCGTGAGACGTGTCAAGTGTTCGATCTCGGTAGCATTAGAAGAATGCTTAGATCTCGGCTTCTAAACGCGCGACGTGAACGAAACCGACAAAAAACGAAAGTGCAAAGTGCAGTGGATAATAATCCAAAGTTTCATTCGTATATTTGCAGCGGTTCGCGAAATGTAAGGAAAATCGTGTGACGAGTCAAGTGTTCGATCTCGATAGGATTAGAAGAATGCTTAGATTTCGGCTTCTAAACGCGCGAGGTGAACGAAACCCGCCGAAAGTGAAAGTGCAAAGTGCAGTGGTTAGTAATCCATGGTTTTATTCGGATACGTTCATCGGTTCGGAAAGTATAAAGTAATTCGTGTAACGCATCAAGATTAGAAAAGTAGAGGACCATTGTAAGTAGTGCTCGTGCCAAAATGCTTGGATCTCGGCTTCTATACATCCGATTTTGATCAGCTGCGGCTCAAAATAAAGGGGAGACTTCCGGCTACAATGTTCAGTAAGTTTTATGCTGCTAAACAATGCAGTTTGTTTGTTATAAACCAATGTTTCCTTTCTTAATTAATAACTCGAAACCTGTGCATAGAATGGCCTTAAAAGTACGCTAGTCGTATCCCTTGGACATTTCTCTTTAATTTGCGTCACGGTTGACGACACCGTTACTATTAACTATCCCTCAACGAGTGCACCATAGATATCCAAATACCTCCGTAGTTTGTCTATAATAATCTATCCTATATTTCTCTTGCGATTGCATGGCTAAATTCAGTCTCACTTCTAACCACTACTAATGTTAAAATCGTCGTCCGTGTTAAATTGGTAATATCGAGACTGTACCTCGTACGTGTCAATACATGAATAAATGGTAATTAGAAAACGCATGGATTGGCATTAATAAAACTTTATTTAGCATCGATATACATTGGACTTTTAAGTATATTATATATTTATATATATTTATTTATAATCAATTATTTACAGGAGTCACATTCTCGCATAATTAATTAAAATAGAATTATTACAATAAACTATAAAGTCAATCAAACAACAGTGAACCGGACGTGAGAAGAATCTGACGCGGTTCGTTCCGTCATATGCTGTGTGCACGATTTTACAAGTCTGATGGCAAGATATTCCTTACGATTGCGAGCTAGCTACTTACGTATTATCGTGCACATATCCACGTGGATGCCCTGTACACACGTGTCAATTATTCGACTTGTACCTGTGTTAGGTATGGCACTTGACGCATTTAGGTGCGTCTCACGATGCCACGTTCGCGTCTTGTTAATCGTCGAACGCGAGCTCGTGCGCGTGTTAACATTTTTCTCTAAATCGTACGCGTGTTCGATTCACGCCGACACGTCTATCGTCTGACGTTTTAGAAATTCGTATTCTTCTCTAGATAGTACGATTAAAAGGTCCGTTGCTACAGGATCATTCGAATCCATACATCAATTATAAAAGGCCATTATCACAGGCCGTTTTCATTTACTTTCGCATTGTTATTCATCTACGATCGATACGTTACTCTAAACGATGCATCATATTGTTGAATAAATGCAGATGCTGAAATTCACATTTTTTTACCGATCGTCCGATTATCTGTCGCGATTCTTCGAACATGGATCCAATCTTTTCGACATTTCTCGCTTTCAAAGGCAACGATTACTTCTTTAAACGGATAATTAAATTAATTAAAAATCGTTATCCCAGCCGGATACATCGTCGGGTGGCGGTGGATCCGAATCCGGAGGATACTCATCGAAGTTAGTTGTATCCGTGGCGCTTTGAACTCGTGGCATGATCGGAGGTTCTAGAGTTCTTGCTCTTAAGCCTTCCCAATTAAAGCCATCGAACCACCTAACGAACAAAATAATCAATCGTTAAGAAATAATTCTTTCTGCGGTTTAACTTGAATAGTTAGATGATTTATAGTTTTATCAAAGACGAAACACTTGAAATCTGAAAAAGTTTCGAGATCCCGAAACTTACTTGTGCTTCTGTATTTCGCTAATGCCACCCTTTTGGTAACCGAGACGCTCCGCAGGATTGTCCCTTGAAACAAATAAGACAGTGTAACGAAATTATTTCGCAGACTTGAGCATTCTAAAATTAGGAAGCTATACAAATTTGTTACTCCGTAAAAGTCGCACGAACAATTCAAAAGTAGTTAAATTCCATTTAAATCGTTACCTGCAAAGCTTCTTAATTAATGCGGTCGCGTTTCGTGTAATTGATCTAGGAAATTCTATCGCGTCGATTCCTTTTAAGATAATGTTATAAGTTTTCATTGGATCGCCGCCAGTGAACGGCGGTGTGCCCGTGAGAAGTTCGAACATCAGAACACCGAGAGACCAATAATCAGCGCTGATGTCGTGTCCTTTGTTTAAGATAACTTCCGGTGCAACGTATTCCGGTGTGCCACAGAAGGTCCACGTTTTTCTTCCGTGATCCAAACGTTTGGCGAAACCAAAATCGACGAGCTTTACATAGCTGAAAAATATTATTCATGTTTACAATTTTTCTACATTATACAACGTGGAAGAGTAAAGCAACAATGTAGAGTAAATTTCTTTCATAACGAGCTTCGTTCTTCGAGAAAATTCAACTTAAATAATTTATAGAGTACGCATGAACTTAGCTATTCCCATGTTTCATATTTCTACCAGTGATAGATGATAATAACATCGTAAATACTAATACTACGTATACTAATGACGCCATTAATTTATATTTACGTTATTTCATGAATTTTTCATTCGGTTTATGCGAATTTGCGATGCCAATTTACGAATTCCTAATTCATGCTGCAACGATTTTCGTGCATCAAGAATGTTGCAACTTACTTAACACGTCAATAAATCACGGTAATGTAAATCAATGAAAAGCTGTTATTCTCTGTTCGTGAATTATTTCTTCACGGGGTCGCTTTCTTTTTGGGGTATACCATCAATTACTGTTCATCTTGTATATTACAAATATTACAAACTGTCTATATATAATAATATATAATAAATGTCTATCTATCTGTTTGTCTGTATATAATAGCTGTCTATCTATACTGTTTATATTATATATTACCAACTATCTTACCCTTGGCTATCAAGTAAAAGATTTTCCGGTTTGAGATCTCTGTATATAATGTTCCTCGAATGAAGATAGTCGAAAGCTTCCACAACGCAGGCGGTGTAAAATCGCGTCGTGCTGTCGTCGAAATGTCCTTTGTCCCTTAAAACAGTCCAGAGTTCGCCACCGAGGCAAGCTTCCATCAGCATGTAAAGATACTTTCTATCCTTAAACGTCTTGAACAGCTTCACAACGAAGTCGCAGTCAGCTTCGCCCATGATTCTCTTCTCGGACATGATATGCTGTTGCTGTCGCGTCTCGACGATCTGGGCTTTCTTCATTTGCTTCAGTGCGAACGATCTCGTACTGTCTCCAGCTATTTGAACTAATTCGACTCTTCCGAAACCGCCCACACCTAGAGTGGCTAACGGTCGAAGATCTTGCAGCCTTAGGTCTCTGAATTCCTCGTTCAACCTGTATTTAAATATTATTTTAATGGTGAGATTGTTGTTCATCGAAACTTTTGTAGGTCATCGAATCGTTAACTTATATCAAGCGTAAAAACAGGCGCTTTGTACACGATCTATTCGATAAATCTTTCTCGGTGCAAAGGGAAGCAACCAGAAGAATAAAACGCGAGAAACTGATTAGTCGTACAATATACAAGAATCGTGACAAAGTTAAACGAACGAAAGAAACATTAGAGGATGTAGACAAAAAAATAAGTAAAAAATTATAACTAGGTGTGTGCAGGATCCCGAGAAGATTCTTGAAAATGTTTGGCATCCCGGGTTCGGGGAAAAAATTCTCATCTGGTCTCGATTTTATATTTATCTCCAAAAGAAAACATGTAGGTACTCAACGAAATGAATACTGAAATAGCCTTCGGATTCTCGAAGTTCCCGGAAGCATCGAGAATCCTGAAAATGTCGGGAATCGCGGATATTCCGTATTTCCAGAAAGTATAGGTAAACATTCAAGTTAAAGAATGCTATAATACAAGTAGTCAATTTATTCTCGTAAATGCCTTATTTTGTCTGTTAAAGTTCTACGTTGAAAAACCCTATGTACTTCATAACATGCCCTTACAAAATCAGCGGTAGCTTGTTATACGAAACAAATGAAATAGAACTGATTACGCGAAGAACAGAATAATTACCAAACGTTTTACATATATGATATTAAGGGGAAAAGAGTGACGCCATGAATCACCGCATCGGGTGAAACTAATGTTAGGAATGCCACTCGACGCAAGAGCAAGGTATCCATGTGACTCACAATTACGCTACACCATGCTTTTAAATTGCATTTATGCCGCATTCGTAAGGTTTACACGACTAGTTAGCGATCCTCGACGCGGTCTTCCCCGATTTCTTTTTATTACCGTGCACATGCGTGCCTCTATTGTGTCGCGGTCGCAGCATTAATGCAAATTGCCGGCACGTTTCAGAAAAAAGAGACGAAACGTTAACTTAATTGTCGAATTAATTATCACGGCTATACCGTAACGCTAAACTTACTCTGAGATCGTACGCTCTGTTCTCCCATCCTAGTTGTAAGCGTGAAACACAACACACACGTACGGATAGAGTAGGATTTAACAGACGATTCATGATCGCGATTATAGAGGTATATAATTAAGGCTGAATATAGTTAACGCGGTTATTAGTAGTGATGCCGTATTTTATCGTTCGAAACAGAATTACCAGCCCGTAAATTTAACGGATCAAAAGCTCACCTTCTACGCTCCACGAGCTCGTCTTTGTATCGCGTACGAATTTCGTCCAGCGATGAGATTAGCTGATTGAACGTTTCACGGTCTATCACCAGGCAACTCACTCCTTCCGGATCGTCGGCAATTATGTTCGCCGTCCTCAGATCATCCCTGTGCAAACGGTTCGTATATTTTAATATTTAGGGCGGCACAATTAGGAACGATTGCAATTACGATAACGAGAAGAGAAAGTAACTCGGAAGAAGGTAATTTTTACTCATCTTTTTAGTTCGATGATCTTTTGTTATTTAGGAATTATTTAAACTAAGAGATCTGTTACACAAATATTCGTAGATAATACTAAAAAGAGATTAATTGCAAAATTATTTCGAGGTATCATAGCAGTTAGCTAGCATAGAAATCTTTTTAATAATATTAACAATAAAAATTCTCTAGACGAGAAAAACTCGAGAGCAGGAAACTTGATTTTTATATCGGACGAAAATGAACCAAAGATGAAAAGTCATCTCTTGCATCTCGTTCATCATTCCACTCTTCAAATATCGATAATGTTACTGATACTTGTATCTTAATGACGATGATATATCTTAATATCGATAATAGTCGAGTTAAACTATGGTGGATAAAATACTTACCCTTGAAGTGCTTTTTCACCGAAGAAATCGCCTTTACTTAATGTCCTGATATACTTTTCTTCGGGAGTGTCCGGCTGTTTTATCGTGACGCGGACTTGTCCTCTGCTTATTATGAAAAACGTATCTCCTCTTGCTCCTTGTCTGATTATGTAATCCCCGTTGTTGTAGAAAGTCTTTAAAAATACACATAATACTTTTACACGTGAAATTCCTTCGATACAAATCGACGTGGACTAAGGAGAATGAAAAAAACTTTAATAATTTACCTCTTCCAATACGTCTGAAATTTTTATTAAAGTCTCCTCGGGCAAATTCTTGAAGATAGGAACGCTGAAACAAAAGAAGGATTTATACGTTTCGTTGAAAACCAGCCGCATTCAATTTCGTCGATATTGAACTATTAAGTGTGGCGATAAGTAATCCATTATTTTCGAACAGCTTCATGAATTTATTTCATCGAAAGATCGAGCTTTAAATTGTAAAGCGAGTGTAAGCCAAGTATAAAGTATCACGCAATAAGAATGATTACATTTAAGCAAGGATAGGTATTCGATTTTGGTTAAAATATATTTTAAAAAATATTTCTTGAGATTAATAAAGAAAAAAAAGTGGATTATTTATTGGTACACCTAATACTTAACTAACGCACTGATACTTTGTCGAATTTATATAGGACACGCGAAAAAGTTTTCACGAGTATAGAGTAACAAAATAATTGGAAAGATTAGGCACGATGGATATTTTTTTAACTTTCCAGAAACGATCAAACTGAGATTTATTAATTTTGCCCGTGATTAATGGGATTTTCTTTATCGCGTTTCACGAGAGAGTATAAGAAAACAAGGAATTTGTTAACGAGAAGAGATCCATCCATCTTGTCTATTCTTCATACAGATAGCTTTCTCAGCAAACACAGGCTAGCCGTTCATCAATTTATTCGCTTGCTTTATTGTTTCCACTGGGTACCATTCGTCAGCCATTACTTCTTACTCTGGCCGTCATTAAGTTTCATTTAAATTTACAGTTTAAGAAAGTTATCGGCGCATACGTATAATTTTAAATAAGATATTTCTTAATTAGATTCTGCATCTTTGTAGCATCAAATGTTTACAATCGCGCAAAGGTATTATTGCGTGATAAAGAATATAACAAATTTAGATTTGATTAAGCTATTCACAACATAAGGCAATAATACGTTTAACGATAGAATTATCGACGATTAAAATATTCAAGCATTCGATACAACACACTTATCTCGGTAAAATTACGCGTTGCAGTTAACGTAAGATTTTATCTTATCTAAGAGTCACGATTAACATGGACAAATATGTTTAATTTATTAATCGTGTAGCGTGTAAAAGACCACGGCATTCATAAGCACCGCAACAGTTATCCAAGAGAAACCGAAGGATAAGAAGTTATTACAATACCACACAGTACCACGATTGTGCGATCCGTTAAATTCTGAACATTCATAACCAAATATGTGCGACGTTTTAATGAAATGAAATTGCGTACGTATCGAGAAATTATTATTGACTACTATAGTGGATTAGATATGACACGATCTTACCTCATTATTATTCTTCCCTATGAATGTCAAATTAACATGAGCAAACGATAAATGAACGATCAAAAAGTATTATACGATATCTAACGTTTTATCAACGTCGTGTCAAGTGTTTTAAAGAGAAAAAAAAACAATTAAGGTACTCAGGATAGTAAGGGCGAATTCAACACTGTCAAAAGTAGCTTTTACTTCGTTAAATTGCTTCATGTGTTGTGTTTCGAGTTTATATAGAACAAAACTTTGTTACGGTGTTTACGGTGCTGATAAAAAGTGTTCTTCTCGAAACGCACGTTTGCTGAGTTCGTCCTTGCTACTATCAAAGCCTCGATTCAATGTTCCGTTCATTATCATCGTTCAGAATATTAAGTATAAACTAATCCTTATCAAACGTTCATTCACCGATTGATAGTAACTCGTTCGTTTCCTTCAGCAGTTAAAATGATAGCGTGGCAATTGCCCGGTTATCGAAAGGAAATTTCTGTACGTACCTTTTTAAGAAATCCGTGTATTCGGCCTGCCGCGAGAGGCCGGTTCTCATCATAATTGTTTGGAAGCATTGTCGATCGATGGCCCATAGTTGGCAATCGGTAGCCGCTGTTATCGTTGCTGTTCTCTTGCAATTGTACAGAATTGCCAGCTCCCCGAGTACTTTCCCTGGTGCCAGAGTACTCAAATATTTCCCATCGCGCGACACCTCCACTTTACCCTCTGCAAAGCGAATCAAATAATTCTCATTTAAATTGTGTTCCTCAATAAAAGAGCAGTCGAACAATCGTATGCTTCCGAACTGGAACGATCTTTACGTCGACGAAGTTCTAAAATACTTAAATAATGTTGCTTAAAGCTCGAATCGTAACTTTACGCGCGGTACGTTTACCCTATATACACACACACATACGTCCTGCGTAAAAAAAGAAGTTACTTGTGCTCAGTTCAAGTAACAAGAATCATCTTAGACCTTCTCTCTCGACGCGTTCGAACGAAAAATCTCCGCTAATAGTGCAACTCGTGTTTTTCCTAACGTCTTACGCCACTCGTAGTCAGTTCGCAGCAGCGAATGACCGACAAGATTATGCACATTAAGCCTTGTGACTTTTTCCGTTTGATTAATGTTAGCAGCTGGCGCAGTGCTAGCCGCTAAATCGATTATTTCATAATTCAATGAATACAGCGCCGTTTGTTACGCACGATGGAACCTGCTCGATTACGCGTACGTCGCTTAATAATATTGTTTTTTTCTTTTTCATCGCTCATGTAATATAATCGAGTTACAGGTTGAACGACTGGCGAAGTTGAAGGACCACTGACATTTCGACTGCAATCAATTAGGTCAGCAAGGTTGTTCGCTCGATTCTAACGTCGCGAATAGTTTAACCGCGACGTGACATTTATCGAGTGCTGTCTTCGAGGAAAAGGTTACTCTAGAGGAAAGGCAGACTTTTCCTTTTATCCCACGAAGAGTCGAAGTTACAAGAAAGTGAACATTGACTTTAGGTTTGCGTTATTGTAAAGCTTGCGATTTCCTTTCCTTTGCCGCGCGTAAGTTTTTCTTATCTGCTATTTCGCGTTTTTACGTTAAAGTTAAGATCGTAAAATGTCAAGCAGATAAACCGCGAATATTTCTTAAATCGTTTCTAAACGAACATATCTTTAATGATAGAAAACGGTGCGAATTTATCGGACAAGCTGCAATAATTGCAGAACATTTGTTGTACCTTTTAAGTTTTATTCGAGTCTAATCATGTATGGATCCAAGATAAAGTATTTTTTGAAAATATTGAACGTATGGCGATAACAAGATTTATTTATGCAAGTTGTGATACGAGTGGTTAACATTGAATAATGTTGCTAATTCTTCGTATTTCTTCGTGCTCGTTGTAGCATAAACGTGGTAAAAATTCCATTTCGCGAAGGGATTAAGCAATTAGGTATATCGTTAGAAATAGTTGTTTAAATACATTCTCCGGGACGGCTAAGAACGCTCAATATTTCATGCTGAAAATGACTTAACAGTCATACTAATTTCCCCTTAAAAATATTTGCAATTTTGCAGATATATGTACGTTGCTGGAATCTTTGAAGAAGATAATCAAAAAGACATTAGATAACTCATCAACTCTACGCTATGTAACAACACGTAATTCGTACGCTTAAAACCCTTTCGAAGTAATTACCGTAATCCAATCATATTTCTTGCACAAGTAACTCCATTTCATTTTTAACAATTTTCATTATTGAACTCAATTTGTTACAAGCACAGTCACAAACATTTGTACACGCGTCGATTTGTGTGTAACAGATATAAGACTTATAGTAAACGTCGCGCCTTACTGAATTACGGACACGTTCCATACTTTATAATTATATCGGTAACGTTCCAATGGTCAATAGCATATTTACCTCCCAATATTTATTTATAAATATTAAGCGTAAACGAATATACAATATCTGTGTGATGTTACGTAAACCGAAGTCCAAATTTCGTATGAAACCGATTGTTTGTACGTTCCTTTGCTGTTGAATAAAACGAATACGAAATGAAGTAGCAGTTATAGGAACAGTGACAGTACGTGGATCATTTACCATACATCTTGCCACTTAATTCCACTTACGTTGCTTATTATACACCTATCGTCCCGCGTATTAAATAAAGTAAACAAATAAGACGACCGTCCGTTGTTCGTGAAAATCGCATCGCACGGTGGCGCAAAGAAATTAGCCACTCGGGCTACGGTAATCAACATTTTTAAACGTGTCGAGGTGCACGTGGGCCGGATGCAATGGACGTATTCAGTTATCTCAGACCTAATCCCTTGGCGTACAATGGGCCTATTCATAAAAGCATCCGGTACCTGTGCAATTTTCCGTTCAGCTTACCGTTAACGCGTGTATTCTACTCAATTTCACCCACGTTCTTGCTCCTCCGATTAGACTGTTTATGTCACTGTTGCCAGACGGTAAACAACCCGAGACTCGCATCGTGCAATTCATCTATTCTTTCTGCTCCACCTGGAGAATATGGAGCGCAGGAAATGGCAGTTTCAATTGCACGCCGCGCCGGAACTTTCCTTACGGGGATGGCTTTCATAATTGACTAGTTTCAAATGATAAATGACGCGTGTGGCTGTTCGAATAGTATTACTTAGCAGATGCAAAAATGTATCTTTACTTTGAGAAGCACTGCTTATTAAACAACAGGCCTAGCTCAGTCACTGGAGCCGATGGTCCTTTAGCCGTACCAGACCTAAGGGTTTGGTGCAATACACATATGGAAGGCCCGGGGCCGTCTTTTCTAAATATCGGCGCCAGTTTTCCACGCGTACTTTTAAGAGCGTTCGAAGCGTTCATTCCTTGCTCTAGCATAGTGGAGTAAAGACGTATTCCTCTAGCCTTTGAAACAATAAAATTAAAATTAGAGCATTCTTACTCAACACACAACCCCAATATTCCATCAGTGGCAAAATAAACAATGAGTTATTTGTTTTTTTTTGTTGATGAAAAAGTTGTAAGTTTTACGAGGATTGCAATGGAAATTATTGTAAGTGCTACTATCCTTGGCAAAAAGTTTTCGGTTAACACTAGGTTTACGGACATTACGTGCATAATTTGACAGGCTCCCGGAAAAATACGTATACTGCGTATAAATATTCGAACGTAGAAGGTTGAGGATGAAGAGAGTCGCGTAGAATGCATATTCGTACCATTGTATTAATTAAAGTTAACATAAAGTACTGAAAAATAATATTTATTGCCTCTATACGTTTAGGTATGAAATCTGAACGGCGTCAACGTGACGAGTTCCGTAAACCTAATTCTGTTAAACTCTGTTAAACTCGATAACATGGACACAATTAAAAACGCTAACAGTAAGATATTTGCGATGCTATACGGCTACTTTTTTTCGTAAGAACACGTGGGAGAACGAAATAAATTTAGTACGAAGATAAGTGGAAAGGAAAAAGAATAGAAAAAGAAACGTGAACGATTAAATAATATTCAAATTGATCGTCATTGATTGCAATATTACGAGTTGTAAGTTCTGATTGTTCCAGCTAATGACATTGTTAAGTGATCCAGTCCAAAGGGTACACGATTACCATGCATTATTATGAATACAATAAGATTTCAAACGAATAAGAAGAAATCGTAACAAATATTAGCTGCACGAATTGATTTTTCGTGTTTTTGTTTCCTACGAAACATAATGTCTACTTCTAAAAAGATTGAACATAACTATAATTTTTAAGATAATCTCCGTCTCTATGGATATATCAGTAGGATTCTATTCGTTAGAAGATTCTACAAATTTTACCATGAATCGTAGACTAGACTAAATTAATTTTCATCGGAATATTTTACGTCGCTTACTTTCTATATATAATGTAGAAAGCGTCGGAGAAAATCGGCGAATTCATTAACTAATGACATACCGTTCGTGATGGAATTTCGAGAAACAATACCACTTCGTGACAATACTCTCTCTCTCTCTCTCTCTCTGTAAATGAATTCGCTTCAATTTTGCTCGTTAGATCCGCGTTTCTTTTCTCGGAAAAATGTTAAGCCGACTCAGAAATGGCATCAGGAAGGGAGGGTAATTGTTAAACGAAAGCGATTAGCCAATCATATAGCCAACCGTAGACGCTATAAATATTCGTCGTCAGATGCAATAATAGTTTGACTCGATAAAACTTTAGGTTGAAACATAATTGAAGCTGGAACGTTTGCGATGATAATAGATGAGATGTTTGGTCTTGTAGAAATGTCGAAAGATATTTATTTATTCTTTTATTGAATTAATTAGAATATTTAGTATAACCATGGTTTGTTACATTTAGCGTTGAATGAAAAAAATGTATACAATGGAATCCTCTTATCACAATCACTTTTGGACTTACAATTTTTGATACGAATAACTTGATAACAAGTTTCTACTAGCGAATTAATTTTTAGAATATATAGTACATTGTGGTGTAATGGGAATTATATTATTTCTCTTACTTCCGCTATTTTTCAATTTAAAATTGTAGATACGAGAAGACATTCATACCGCGTGTAAGAATAATTGACAGTATCTTATTTTTTACGTAACGTCATATTAACGCCTCGATACATGTATCTTGAATATTTTTCGTTTGAAAAGTATAATAGACTTTTTATATCTTATTAACATAGTTTAATCAGTCGTAGCTTTGAAACGGGTATCTTTAATGGAACTGAAGAATTCCTAAGCGTATACGAACCTATTTCATTATATACAAAGGAGTGACAAAATATTTGAACAATCCGTGTATATTTCCCGCAACTGCCTTGCACCATCGAATGAACTCGACACAGTAATTCACTGCAACTCGTAACAATTCCCTGTTACTAAAAACTCTGCGCTCATCGCTTTAGTTAGGCGTGATGATATTTCCCTTGAACCAAGGCAAAGTTCAGCGTTCTAAATATCAACGTTTCTAAACGCGAGCTGGTTCAGCTAGACACCTCTGCTTTCTCCGATGGGTCATCCCGTAAAGATCGCACAGGACCGCGTGAAAGCTTCGTTTTTACGAAGCAGAAAAAGCTTTTAGAGCTCGTTCCTCAGCACGTAACCCGTTCCAACCGCTCGATACATCGTATATCTGCTCGCGGAGGCGTGCTATTCTCGATTAGACGAGGTCGCACAGTTGCTTCTTCCAATCCAGGATCTCTCTCCGTTCTCTTGTCGTTCGCGAGATGCTTGATTTACCGCTGATTCGGCATAATTTAAAGCGTCGAAGGCGATTTCGCTTTAGCCACCGAGGCGATAACGTTTGGCGAAAATAATAGGAAGATAACGAAACATAATAATAATACTAAGCGCTCAAAAGGTTCAAGGAAATGGTTCAAGATGTTGAATGAAAAAAAAAAAACGCGTCCCATTACGCAACGCACCCACTCTTTTCCACCTTTCTTTTTCTTCTACGTGGTACAGGGCGACGATGATTCGTCAGTATGTAAATAATTTTATCCGAGAAGAAGGGTTAAAGAGAAGAAGGGGGAGTTCCACGGCCGTATTGTCCCGTGAACGTTGCTTTCACTTCCTCGCGTGCATATATATGTACGTATCCTGTCAAGAACGAGCCCGGTACAAAGAGACTTGCGAACCGGTTTCGTACCGATGCGATTCTCCAGGATGGCTAACATTCTTGAACCCTCGCGCAGACTTTGCAAATCTATCATCTCCAGCTAAATTTGGGTCAGCATCGGGCCGGCCAGTTTAAATATACGCACGCCGGATCAGCGTATAAAAGGATGATAAAGTAAGAATTGTTGAACCTTTCGCGATCATTCTTCGTTTAGCTACGCGGCAGCTTTCTTCACGGACGTTGCGATGCTCGGAAGCAACGCTGCTGATGTCGATCGTGCTTTTAAAAGCACACTGCTACGGTTAATCATCGTTACCAAGCGATCCGCGTGACGTTTACTATAAATTCTCTTGGAAATTGTACGAAGCGAGGAATGATAGCTAACAGTTTTCGAAGCGTCGTTGCAATTGATTTGCTCTGTTGAATAAATAACAGATAAGCGAAGGTATTGGAATTAGCAGCGTCGCGACTAGCACACTTTCTGCTTCGTAGCCTGTGTTCCCACAGCGAAGCGGTAACGGAGAAAACGCCGAGACCCCGTGCACCTGAAGGTTAAATGTTTAGCCACGATGAAAGCACGCGTCTCGATAAAAATTCCTCGCGTGACGGATGCTCGAGAAAGTTATTTCCTCGTCGACTATAAATAACGATAGCGGGAACCGTTTTCAAAGGACAAGGTTTCGTTATCCTGCCGGGCAGCTTTCGAATTACGCCAACGGGACGCGAAATTTCACCGGAACCAAATATTTGCACACGACGTTAATTATTCGGCGCGTTGAAGAGCGATCGCGAAACCTGTCAGTTTTTCGCGGCAGAGATTGTTATTAAACGGCGATCAGCGTGACAGGAAATCGAGGAAGCTTTTACTCAGCAATCGCTCCGCATCAATCACGTTTTTCAAGATAGCGAAAATAATTTAATACAAGACTATCTAAGCGCCAATTTTAACCGGTGAAGTTGATCTAATTTCTTCAATTTGCTTCGTACATATATCGTTTTTTTTCCGAATATAGAAACGTGTAAGCGTTCGCTGTGTACTCATGCGATGGTTACGTATTTCAATACGTCTCAAATTAAATGTATCAAATGTATCAAACGTGTCTTAGTCCCACCACTGGGCACATTAATTTAATAATCCTTATTTTTCAATCGGTGTCAGGATTAAGATGGTTTATCCTAGTAGTCATTTCGAAGTTAACTATTTTTCATGGCAAAACTTCATTTGTATTACATTGGAATTATTCCAACTAAGAATTTAGTCCGTTTAAGGAACGTTGAAAGATTTTATTTCTCGTTCTTTTAATTAGGAAGCTTTAAAAATAGAGATTGAAATTATCGAACCAATTACCGCCAATTTCATTTCATAGTCGAACAACTGATTGTACGCAGAGTAATATCTAATTAGATGTAATCGGATATTCGATTGGAATCGCGTTAAAGCGAAAAGGAGGAACGCCGAATTAGCATACAGAAGGCATACACACGGGAAGCAAATTGTTGGAAATTTCGCAAACGGGAGGAAGATTGAAAATCTAGGAACGCGCGAGGCTCTGGTATCGTGCGTAACGCAACGCTGTAGTAACGCAATACACTAATGTCTGAATAAGAACTTATTCATTTACATAAGTTGCTACACGCTGTCTTGTAATCAAGGTTCCCTTTTATTTCTAATTCGCGACGCGGCTCGTAGTCCCATCGAAATTTACAGTGGCCGACAAAGGAATGCTTCAAATTGCCATTACCAATAACTTTCATGCTGGATATTTTACATCGCATCGGTTGCTGTTATTAACGTTAACGCGTTCAATTTCCAAGCTCTCCAAGAATCGCAGCGCGTTGAATTTGCAGGCTTTCGAACTTCAAACTCAACTAGTTGAAGCTTTAGAATTGCAAGTATTCGAATTTTCAAGCTTCGCATTTCTAAGTTGCATTCCTCAGCGTTTGAATTACGAAGCATTTAAGCTTCCAAGCTTTTATTTCCTTGATTCCTTTGATACAAATAAGAACACGTTAATTAGTTCTAGCGTTAATTGTACTTAAGTAATCCATCTGACGATACAACGTTATAATTTAAAAAGTGTTCACGAATAATTGCCTCTGGTATTCCATCGTATACTCAGTAGAACAATAATACAAATACTTATTAAATATGTTACCAATTTTTCCAAACAACCCTCTTAAATTTAGGAAAACACAATTATTGTAGAATTAACCACTTGCCCTACCAATATTTTAATGATCGTACCTTGTAGCGTTAGCTACTTATCATCGCAATATTCTATTGCATATAAAACACTGAACTGTTAAATTTATAATCGATAATCGTTAACCGTGTGAACTGAAATTATTGTTGTAGTTAAAATTGAAGTTTACTGCGAATACGGTGCATTTTTATTGCGTTTTCGAGCACAATATGCACCACGAGTGGTTCGTTATTATAACGAGTTAGGATCCTAATTCCTTTTAACCCTTTGAGGCACAAGATTTTTACTCGTGATTTTGAAATTTAACAGGGAATTTAAAAAGGTTCCACCATGGAAGTTAGGTACAAAAAGAAGGTTGGAATATTTTCCATACCGCTGTGCTTTAAAGGGTTAAAACGTACATTAACGAAGATTTCATACCTCGACTCGTAAGTATATTCGAGAGTCAATTTCATTCTAACGATCATGACGAGAAAACGTAGCGGGAAACGAGCGTGAAGCTGTTGCCTGTAGTTAGAAAACTTAGACTCGACGTGATTAACGCGACTTTAACGAGGCGCACGGTTAAAAGATGTAACTAGGCGACGACACTTGATCAGTGCGACAGTTTTAAACGTCGGATCACTGCTCGTGCACAGTCATCGTTTCATATACACTTCTTATCTCGTTTCGTAACTCTTTAGTTCACGGTTTTACCTCGCGGTCTATGCTTTTGCTTCGGTTTCGCGTGTCTCGACCTCAGGCGCAAGAATTCTCGTCAGATTTCAACGTACCTTTCGCGCAATTTTATTAACGTTTCAACATTTTTTGTATCATTCGGAAAGTGTAATCGCTTAGCATTCTTTTTAGTTCTAATTAAAGGAAACTCTCTTTATAAGGGGAAATAATTGACAAGAAACATTCGGAAAAATTCGAAACTTCGCACAAATGTAGTTTAAGTGGCTCTATTAATGGACTTTAGTAAAGAAACGTTCCTAGGGGTGAAAACGTCCCTCAAAGCAAATATGAATCTTCATATTATCATAAATACTTTCGAAATCATACGAGATATAGAAAACAAGTTACATTCAATGCTTCGTGGGCTTTAATATGTTTTAATATGCAGCAAACAATTTCCGAAAAGCTTTGCTGCTTCCAAATTTGTCACAGAAAAACAGTAATACCATTGACTAAAAAAAAAAGAAATATTTTCTTCGGTTTGAAAAAATATTTTCCTGTACAATTGACTGGCGGCATTTTTTCGCGCTTGTACGTCTAATTTTTCTAAAGCATTAAAAAATTACATTTCGATGCCTGGACTCGTAATGGCACGTAAACGTGCAAAGCGTAAATTAATACGTTCGACTAACACTATACCTCTGCAAATGTATCTTTTCGTTACGACAACTGTATAAATTCATCGTTACTACAACTTCGCGGGAGCATACCGCTATATAAGTATTATAAAATCGTCAACGTACATTTCAATACGTGCACGAGTATTGCCACGTAAATGTACGTACCGCAAATTAATCATTTCACCGGTATAATGTATCTCTGTATCGAAAACTAAAGCAAATGTGTCGTTTATTTACGCGAAATGTTTAAAGTATTGTATTTATTGTTACAATAAATTCCTCAGAGCGCAAACGTATAATAAAGATATAAAAATTAATAAATCTTATCATATTGTACAAGAAAACTAGTGAAAAATTGAGAATAGTCTCTTCTCACGCATGATCTGAAGAAGGGGAGTCACGTGACATCTCCTTGCCTATATAAGCAGCGGAAGAGCTCTGCGCGCTCTTATTGTTGCAGGTGCTCCCGAAGGGATCACATCGGATCTGTATATTACAGATTCATTTTTTAGCTAGATGATTATCAGAGTTGACCACTGGGGCCAGCCCACCACCCACCACCCACCACCCACCACCCACCACCCACCGCCCACAACCCACCACCCACCACCCACCACCCACCACCCACCTACTACTAATTTCTCTTAGACTCAAGATTTTAACCCATTACATTTGATACACATATATCTGTGCATGTATGATTGTATTGCAGGTGCTACCACTAACTTTTATTACATTATTCTATTTATGTGTCATTTTATTTATGTTATTCTTCTGATATTTTATTCTGCTATCATTTTACTTTGTTTCTGTTTCGTTGTATTAACATTCTGTTCTATTAATTACGTTTGTCTTCCAATAATTTATATATTTCATTCTGTTTAAATGTTACTCTGCTTACATTTTATTCTGCTAACATTTTACTTTATTTCTCGTTTCTTGTACCTACATTCTATTCTATTAATTACTTTTGTCTTTTATTAATTTATTGCGTGGACTACTAATTTCACTTTAACAGATTAACTTCGTCACGAAGATTCAAGAATTTTAAGAAGAATTTTAACAAGAAATCAGCGAAAGAAGATTCATCGCGGGATGCGTGCGTCTAATTCTAAGTTAGAATAAGCTACGTACATGTAGCCAGAGTATTTTGTATCTCGATTACTGTGCATGCATTTTGTTCTAGGATCGCTCGTCAACTTAGAGCCAAAAAGCATTAACTTCTCTTAACTTCTCTTTCAAAGTACATAATATCTTTCATCCCATTCTTGCTCGCGTTCATCAATTTGCAATCGCTCGATCCCTTCGAGATTCTCGCCACGCACTCGCTCTCAAACAGCCGCGCTGTTCGAAGGTAGTCATGCACGATCGAACTCTATGCCTGGTAAGTCGTTCTGTCATACGATCTCAATCTCATTCCTAATCGCAATCGACGTTCGTTCGCGCCTCGAATCGTTGAAATCGCTTTCGAGTCGAGGTGCAGCGGTGTTTGCGATGCGAGGATCTGCAGCCCCTATCGAAGCAATTCGATAGGGGTGCAAGGCCCTGTAGGCTGGATCGTACGCATCTCTGTCTCGGGTACGCAGTGCGGCCTTCTGTTTGCTGCTGGGGTTAACGTAATGTTAACTTTCTGTTAGACGGTATCAGTGGTCATTATGTACTGCCCTCGATGTAGAGGGATTCTTGCGATCCGACTATTAGGCTGTGCTGGATCCTCTGCAAAGCAACGCAACTTCACCTCGGTCTCGAAAGCGATTTCTTTGACTCGTGTAAGTCGCGTTCGAATTTCGCTTTCGATTCGGGTGAGTGCGAGTCGCATGACAGAGCGCTCGAGTATAGAGTTTTGTTGCGCATGCAAGTGCGTTTCGTGACTCGTTGGTTCTTTCGAGAGATAGTAAATTGTGTTTGCTTTGCTCGCGATTTTTATATTTGCTTTTCATCGCCCACTTCCGGGCGAATGTTCAAAGAATTAGCGTTGCGTACAGAGTAAAGTAGAGTTTAGTTTGCCGTATTAAATTCCTCTTTGCGAGACACGAACGTTTTAACAAAGTGTCAGTAGAGTCTCTTGCTATTCGTGATATGGCTCTAAGTTGACAAAGCGTATCTTACAAACGAAATACATCGGTAAGGTTAAGCATCGTTGTACAGTTTTGTGAACCGAAATTCATTCTACGTACTGTTAAAGTTTCTTCGAGAAACATTATTTGTCGCGCGAATATTCAGTAGCTCTAAGAAATACTTTAAGAATAATTTTCAACAAGAAGTCATCGAAAGAAGATTCATCGTGGGATGCGTGCGTCTAATTTTAAGTACATATAAGCTACTTATATCTAGTCAACGTAAATTTTGTTCAACGATCGCTGTCCAACTTGCAGCCAAAAAGCCTCAACTTCCCTTTTGCAGTACATAATATCCATCATCCCATTCTTGCTCGCGCTTATCAATTTGCAATCGCTCGATCCCTTCGAGATCCTCGCACGCGCTCGCTCTCAAACAAGCGCGCTGTTCGAGGGTAGTCATGCACAATCGAACTGTATGCTTGGTAAGTCGTTCTGTCATACGTTCTCAATCTCATTCCGAATCGTACGCGACGTTCGTTCGCGCCTCGAAGTCGTTGAAATCTCTTTCGAGTCGAGGTGCAGCGGCGTTTGCGATGCGAGGATTATGCAACCCCTGTCGCAGGTACTCGATAGGGGGTCAGGGCCTGTAGGCTGGAACGTAAGGGTTTGGTAACCCTATGTTGCAGCTGCAGTAGTTTCTAGGTAATGCTGGCTCTGTACTTTATTCCTGCCATTAGGGTTTGGGGCACTTGCGATCCGACTATTAGCCTGTGCTAGATCCTCCGCAAAGCATCGCAACTTCACCTCGATCTCGAAAGCGTTTTCTTTGACTCGTGTAAGTCGCGTTCGAATTTCGCTTACGATTCGACGTGAGTGCGAATCGCGTGATAGAGCGCGCGAGTGTAGAGTTTTGTTGCGCATGGGAGAGCGTCGCGAAGCTCGTTGGTTCTTTCGAGAGATAGTGAATTGTTTTTACTTTGCTCGCGATTTTTATATTTGCTGTTCGTAATATGGCTGTAAGTTGGAAAAGCGTATCGATACTTACATCTAGTCAAAGTAACGTGTACCTCGATTACTGTGCGTGTATTTTGTTCTACGACGGCTACCTGACTTGGAGCCAAAAAGCCTTAACTTTTCTTTACAGTACACGATATCCATTCTCCACGCACTCGCTCTCAAACAGGCGCGCTGTTCGAGGGTAGTCATGCACGATCGAACTCTATGCTTGGTAAGTCGTTCTGTCATACGATTTCAATCTCATTCCGAATCGCAATCAACGTTCGTTCGCGCCTCGAGTCTTTGAGATCGCTTGCGAGCCGAGTTGGAGCAGCGTTTGCAATGCGAGGACTTGCAGCCCCTATCGAAAGTGCCCGATAGGGGTGTAAGGCCCTGTAGGCTGGATCGTAAGCATCTTTACCGCGGGTACGCAGTATGGCCTTCTGTTTGTCGCAGGGGATACGTCTTCGTTCAGACGGCATCAGTGGTCCGCTACTGCCCTCAAAGTTTAGTTTCTTGCGATCCGACTATTAGGCCGCTATTTCCTCCGCGGAGCAGCGCAACTTCATCTCGGTCTCGTAAGCGATTTCTTAGACTCGTGTAAGTTGCGTTCGAATTTCGCTTTCGATTCGGCTGAGTGCGAGTCGCATGATAGAGCGCGCGAGTATAGGCTTTTGTTGCGCATGGGAGTGCGTGTTTGCATTGCTCGCGATTTTTCTATTTGCTTAGCGTTGCGTACAGTAAAGTAGAGCTTATTTTTGCGCGTTAAATTCCTCTTCGCAAGACACTAGCGTTGTAACAAAGTGTCAGTAGAGTCTCTTATCATTCGTACGTCGGCTCCAAGTTAGTGAAGCGTATCTTAGAAACAGAATACATCGGTAGGGTTAAGCATCGTTGTACAGTTTTGTGAACCGAAATCCATTCTATGTTCTCTTAAAGTTTCTTCGAGAAACTTTAAGGGCGTAGAATGGCTTTCGGTGGGTCTCGGCGCGTAGTCACCTCCTCGTGGTGAGACCTGGTAATTGGTATCGTTTTCCAAAGAATGAAACGTCTTTCGAAAACGGTACCAAGCTAAGAACTACGCATTAACGTGTAACCTTTATATTTTAGTTTATATTTTACCTTAGACTTTCGTTTACTTGCTTCGATCTTAGATTACATCTTACAGCTAACAATTTCTAAGAGTGACCAACTTCAATTTCCAAATGTAAGTTACACTTATCTTTGACTGTGTTAATATTTTGCAGGCTGTGCATTTCTACTTTAATATTGTATTAATATCGATTAGAGAACTGTGTATCGTATGATTTAGACTGTTACGAATTTGGTCTACGTTGAAGCTTTGTTAGTTTCGTGCTCGTGTGACACAGTTTGTCGTACGTGTAAAGTATCACGTCTAATATTTCTACTTGTTTTTAACATATTTTGTGGAAAGAGATGTTTATCGTACGTGCATCTTACGACGTGGCAATACGCAGTAGCTATACTTGTAAGCGCGTACGCGATCCCGAAAGCGTGCTAAGTTTCGATTCATACTTTCCGTCCAAAAAATGCCCAAACCACCATCCTTACGCACCGTCCTCTTTTTAAATAGCGAAACGCAGACGCTAATGTTTTCCGAATTTCCTCGCGCGAAAATTCTCAACGTTTCTACAACCACAGATCCAACCTCTCATCAAGTTTTAAGAATTTTGGATTCGTAATTTCCTGAAAAAAAATTCCTGCGTCTCCCACGTTCTTCGTTCCGTAACTACGCTTGCGATCTTGTGAAGAATAGAGAACGAATGATTCTGGAGATAGAGAAAGACGTGCCCTTTAATTTGCTTTTTGTTTCACGTCGATATCTTAACTCGTTCGCGAGATATGGCCGTTCGAAGTTTACCCTTACGGTTGGCGCGCGCGGAGTTACGAATGACGCTTGACCTACTTAAATTCCTGGAACGGCGTACGTTTCCTCGTAAACGTAGTAAAACTGACCTGCGAATGTTGAGGGTGGGGGGCGAGAATCGCGGAAAAACGTACTCGTGTCTATAAATGATGATATCTCGGTAACCGAAAGTCGGATTTAGGTGAACCAAAAAGTGTTTTAAAGGGGAAGGTTCGCCGATCATGGTGGTGCAAGGATTTTGAAAACGTTCGCGCAGCTTCAAAATGGCGGTGAGTTAAACGTTGAGACGTTTTAATAGATGTTTCGGGGTTGGTTAGGAACGAGTAAGATGTACGCTTCTCTTTCGACAATCGTATTTTTCCAATAAAAAATGGGATTTAGATGAAAGAAAAAGGATTTTAAAGGGAAAGCTTCCCTATTTTTTATACGCTAAGGCGAATGCAAGAATTTTTATAACTATGAGTACTACATAGGGCGTATGAAACACTCGGATTTTTTTCGATGTCGGTATTTCAGAGCATGTGACACGAAGTCCCGTAAGATGATAGGTTTATCCTGTACCTCGTCTGTGGTAATACCACGTTTACCGATTACATAAAGATTTACACTATTACGGAAGTTCTATGCAAGATTCTAAATATTGTTATAATTGCAACATGGTAAGATGCGAAACCGTAGTCGTTTTTTATTGAAATCTTCTGTACGCAAATACAAAAATTAATACGTAAGTTTTCTATAACAGTAGCCATAAACTGTATAAACAAGCAGTCATTAATAAAAATTGAACTATGATACTTGAGGATCTCTCGAAGCTAATGACGTAAGTTGCTGCAAGCATGATTACATTCCTTTTTTTTACGGGATGATTCGACTCTTTAGCAATGGTTGAATTATATAGGAGGAAGTATACATTTTATCAAGAGGTCAACGATGTATTATATGTGGAATACACTAGACGTCATGTGTATCGACCGCAACAACATAATTATCTAATCTACTATTACAAAACACCTAAGAACCGTTTATTAACCAAGATGTTTTCGGTACAATTTACGATCGGGACCATCTTACGAGAAATAGAAATAAGATCAACTCACATAAAGATAATAAAACTTTACACGCGTTTTCCTTCAAAAGTTAAGTCCTCTTTTTTTCAGAACAAGTTGTACATAATTTCATTCGAATCGTTGCTAATGTTAACACTGGAACTACTAAACCAGTCAAAATGACTGGCTACAAATTTGCCATAAAAATGATATAAACTTGCAACGATGCATCTAGAATATTCCGTGATTTTTTATACAAAATATTAACGGAGCTTTATTGTACTTCAATCACGTGCGCTTTGAAAATATCTATCGTGTTTATTCCTTTGGTAGAAATAAGTATACTTTAATCGTCGGTAGTTCTAGCAGTCGTCTAAAGAACTTGAAAACGGGCAAAGCTTTCCCGTTCCGTGCGAAACACGATGAAGTTTGGAAAGCGAGGCAAACGGAATAGCGTTACCCAGTCACGAATCGCGGATTACGAAAGTAACAAAAAAAAAGAGAAAAAATCATGAAATTCCAGCGGGTTCTCGGTACAACACGTACGTGACATTTGTAATGACATTTGTATGTTGCCTGTGAAACGTTGTATAATCATTTGCAATCGCGAAAAAAACGGGGAACGATTGATTTAGAATACCAACGTAATCTAGAGCTAAACGCTTTTGCGTTTCTCGACGTAAATTTCGCAAAATCTTTTGCTCGAAATAGGTGAACGCTACATTGATTTAGATATCGAGAAAAGTGTATGTAATTTTGTTTTTTTATTAGAAATATAGCGAGCGATAGAATTATTAACACGGGCAAAGATTTAATATAGTAAAGCAATTTCCTATATTTCTTATTTCCAAATGTATAATATTCAGGCTTCGAGCTACGAATAATTTTAAATTTTACTGAATATTATTTCACTTCAATCATTTGATGCTTCTTTAATTTATTAAGCTGTTGTCGTATTTTAAAAGCACATAGATGCGAAACTTTACTAAACGATACATTAGCTACCTTTTAATATAACTTTTTGCAATATTACGAAATCTCCTCGTCCAATCCTTCGACAATTTTCATTTTCTTTAACAACGAGTTAGAATTTTTACGTAGAATCCAGGAGGTAAAAGGAGTAAAATATAAAGTCAAGCATAAAGGAGAGGGAAATTAGATCCACATTCTTGCATATTTTATCTCCGCGAAAAAATGATCGAGCGAATTTCTTGTTTGCGTACAATCGTAGCTACAAACGCACGTGTATCGTGGAAAGTAGCGCGATTCAGCTACTTTTTACTATTTAGATTAGCTATGCATCCAGCCGGCGAAATTAGAGCATAACTTTCTATTGAAATTGCGCAAGACACCGTGTAATTACCAGCCGTGCTAAAGACTCTTGTTTAAACGCGTGTACGATTCAACCGGAAATATAATGCCACGGCGCTGTAGTAGCTTCCTTTTGTGTATTATGAAACTCATTTGAATAGAGTGTTCATCGCGCAAGTAGCTGAATCAGCACTAGCTCGTGCTTAGCCGCAAATTGCGAATAAAAATTGTTCAGCTTTCAAAAGGTTAACCACCTCGGCGTACGATAATTAATGAATTATGCTGTTCAATGAATAGGAACTCCATGTAGCGACGAAGTTAAACATTAACTTTGACTTTCAGTTTCGCTTCGTAAGATTGAGAATCACCAATTGAAAATTACATACATTCAGATAATAGCGTACAAAGCTAAACGAATAACCGATAGCGCAAGTGAGATTATCAGGGCGCAAAGTAATCGATATTAATTGCAACGAGATCCGCTACTCGATCCAAAAAAAGTTCGATTCGTAGCGTTTGCAGTCTACTCGTCAACTTGAGCATATTCCACGCTGTCCTCTTTACGCTGCCTATAGAACGCACTGGTTTGAATCGGCGATGCCATTCCCCAACATTCTTACGTTGCCCGATGACAAACAAGCAAGACTCCTAATACTCCTACACCTCGGCAATCCTAAAGGTAACCTCTTGTAAGTTAAACTACGCATCTTTGTACGAAGCTCTCAGTGTTAAACTATGCACTTTTCTAAGAAGCTCTCGTGTTAAACTATACATTCTTGTAAGAAGCTGTCGTGTTGAACTACGCATCTTTGTACGAAGCTCTCAGTGTTAAACTATGCACTTTTCTAAGAAGCTCTCGTGTTAAACTATACATTCTTGTAAGAAGCTCTTGTGTTAAACTATGCATTTTTGTAAGAACCTCTCGTGTTAAACTATGCACTTTTCTAAGAAGCTCTCGTGTTAAACTATACATTCTTGTAAGAAGCTGTCGTGTTGAACTATGCATTTTTGTACGAAGCTCTCGTGTTAAACTATGCATTTTTGTAAGAAGCTCTCGTGTTAAACTGTACATTCTTGTAAGAAGCTGTCGTGATGAACTATGCATTTTTGTAAGAAGCTGTCGTGTTGAACTATGCATTTTTGTAAGAAGCTCTCGTGTTAAACTATACATTCTTGTAAGAAGCTCTCGTGTTAAACTATGCATTTTTGTAAGAAGCTCTCGTGTTAAACTATGCATTTTTGTAAGAAGCTGTCGTGTTGAACTATGCATTTTTGTAAGAAGCTGTCGTGTTAAACTATGCATTTTTGTAAGAACCTCTCGTGTTAAACTATGCATTTTTGTAAGAAGCTCTCGTGTTAAACTATGCATCTTACAAACTTTCTTACAAACCTTGTAAACACGAGCCACGCTCGCGGCGTAAACTACAGTCCAAATAGAACAAAAATATTCACAGCGGTTATAACGAAATTTGACTAAACTCCGTTAACTTCCCTCGCGTCTTTTAAAATTGACACGACGAATACGCGTGGCGTATAATATTTGAATAACTTGCATCTGGTGTAAAGTTGAAGCGGTGAATTGTTCTCGTTAACATGCGTAGCTACGGAAATAATTAAGAGCCTTTTTCAGCGAGTGTCTTTTCAGTTTTCACCGCGAACTCATCCGCGTACCGCGATTATTATCGTTCCCTTATTTATAGTTTATAGTTTGTACGCGAGTTGATTTTTGTTATCGCGGAAGTCGCACTTGCCGCGTAGCACTGTGGATTACGTTAGTCTGAGGAGAAGACGCAGCAACTTGTAACGGGTTAAGTCCAGCGAACAAATAAGTAAATAAAATAAGCTAATGAATAACTTGGGTGGTTATGCGTCAGTATTAACCTCTTGTCCTATAATAACGAGTCACAATCGTGTTATATGTTCTGAACGCGATAAACGTGCATCGTATTTGCAATAAACTTTCATTTTGACCGCGACAACAATTTTACTTCATAAGGTTAACGATTATTAAGTGCAACTGACGCAAAACAGTTCAGCGTTTCGCATAGCAGTAGAATATTGGAATAATAAATAGCTAACGTTATAAAGTACGATTCTTACAAAATTCGCAAGGCAAGGGGGTAAAAAAGAAGAATGGTACGGCAAGGGGTTAATGTCCCGACCGTAATATTCTAGGTGCACGGTTCTCGTTGCTCTTGGACGCGAAACAAAAACCTCGATGCCCGTGATTCATCGCTCGTTTTGCAAACATTGTGGCGAAGAACGCTGTCAATGGTTTCAACAGCACATCCTTTTTCTACTCTTCGTTGGGCCATTTTTCTTCCACCGTAAGCCAGGTTCCATTTTTATACGGATAAACGAGTCCTGTTTTTCAATCTTCGAAGATTCAGCGTGACATTCTGAAGAATGTTACAATGTTTCGCGTTGAATTATTCAGGCGCGATATGCAAATCGATTTTGGAAATGTGGGGAGTGGATTTTAGGAGTGTTCTTGTTCCATTTTTTTGGTTACTTCATTTTGCAATGAGAGACTGTTCGACAGGTTTACTTAAAATATCATTGCGTTTGATTGAAATTCTATGAACTAAAGTTCTATAAAATTCTACGATTAGAATTCTTCGATGACTTTATGGGATCCTTTATTTTAATTTCATATTAACTTTAATTGTTCAGTTATTAACGTTTTTGTATTGTCACTTTATAGACTGGTTATTATATTAGTCATCCAATTGTGGAATTCTCACTTAGATGGGCAAATTAATTCTGTTCCCAGATGTTAAAAGAGGCTCAACGTTGCCAAGTCTATTCCCAATGAGAAATACGAGAAAGTGATTTATCGTTAGTCTTAATACGCGTATTTAGCATTTGACTACTGCTGAACTACGCGTTGAAAGTAGACAGATAAGTTAGACTTATTTTTATTTTAGTTTTGTACCTAGGATGAAGTTTGTTATGAATTACTTTGCTGGTCTATATTTTCAGTCGAAAAGCAATAATCATACGAGTAATATAGTAATAAATAATACATTCCATTAGTTAACAGAATCCGTAGATAAGTAGGAAATTTATTTCAAAAGAAAGTGGATGAAGTATTCTGCAACATTCTAAAGATGTTAGATGCTATATAAATTATACTCCTTTGATGATGATTTAGCAGAGGTAAGAAATTCTAGATGGTTTTCGAGTAACTTTTGAGCAATTTACGTAACACTTTGTGGTTCTTGAAGTTTTCTACTTGGATTTACGACGACCCGTGGAGAATATTGACTGGTCTCTGTTTTGAAATTCACTGCCGCCGCTTAACTCACTCATAGTGATTTGTCCTTTCAAATTTTGCAACACCTAATAACCTCCATAGACTGAGAAAGTTTCTCATTATTTTTGCCACACATTTTTACGAGGGAATTCCGATTCTCCTTCGCGGAATCAAGCGTTCCGATAGCTAATTTATTTTTTAATAGAAGCACGATCAAATTGTATGCAAATTACTACTATTCAATATTTCCATGTACAGTGGACCCACGAAATTTGAACGTAATTAATTCCAGAACATGGCTCGAATTTTTAATTGAACTTTCCCATTTGACGCAATGCAAAATTAGATCGAACTCTTCTAGACCCTCGAAGTTTATCAATACTATATTCATACTTATCCATGATTTCCTCTTTCCTTTCTAACGTAGAAAACACGACTTTCCATAAGCATTTCTTATTTTATTATCCTTCCTTGAAATCGCTGTGAATGAGAATCATTACGATAATACGTAAATGAATATAAGTATAACTGAACGTGATAAGCGAACCGACTACGTAACCGTAGGAAGAAAAGTATATGCAAGACGATCATCGATCACGCGATTGAACGAACTTATTAAACAACCTAGTATAATATACACGCCAATATTAAAATCACTTCCAATTTTGACACCTTAATAGCCAAAAAAAAAAACAATCCTAAAAGGAAACCTTGAAACGTAAACAAAGTATATTTCGCAACTGGAACTTTTAAAGCGTGATAATCTGGATAGAGTAGCAGAATCAGTATTCGAATAGTGTTCTAGTAGGGGAAGTAGCCGAACGCGTCCTTGAATGATCAATTCCTTTCGCCTAGGCTGTACTTTAGCTAGCCACTGGGAAAACAAAGAACGCTAGCGTATCAAGTAGAGCGATTTCAAAGAGCACACCGTGTGTGTGCAACACGCGGCAGACCGCCTAGCATGACGACATAACAGGACAAAGAGTTTACGCCTCGCATACGATACCCCCTCGAGAGGTTTTATTCGAAAGCCGCGTAACTGAACTCCCGCTTACTTGCTCTAGCGGTCTCTTATCGTCGATCCAGTCTGACGATGATCTCGTTTCTTTGACTACGTACGAACGACACCGAGAGCTTCTTACAAAAATGCACAGTTTAACGCGAAAGCTTCTTACAAAAATGTACAGTTTAACACGAGAGCTTCTTACAAAAATGTACAGTTTAACACGAGAGCTTCTTACAAAAATGTACAGTTTAACACGAGAGCTTCTTACAAAAATGCATAGTTTAACACGAAAGCTTCTTAGAAAAATGCATAGTTTAACACGGAGAGCTTCGTACAAAGATGCGTAGTTGAACACGAGACCTTCGTACAAGAATGCATAGTTTAACACGAGAGCTTCGTACAAAGATGCGTACTTTAACACGAAACCTTCTTACAAAAATGCATAGTTTAACACGAGAGCTTCTTACAAAAATGTACAGTTTAACACGGAGAGCTTCGTACAAAGATACACAGTTTAACACGAGAGCTTCTTACAAGAATGCATAGTTTAACACGAGAGCTTCTTAGAAAAATGCATAGTTTAACACGGAGAGCTTCTTGCAAAGATGCATAGTTTAACACGAGAGCTTCTTACAACGATGCACAGTTTAACACGAGAGCTTCGTACAAAAATGCACAGTTTAACACGAGAGGTTCTTACAAAAATGCATAGTTTAACACGGAGAGCTTCTTGCAACGATGCATAGTTTAACACGAGAGCTTCTTAAAAAAATGCATAGTTTAACACGAGAGCTTCTTACAAAAATGTACAGTTTAACACAGAGAGCTTCGTACAAAGATGCATAGTTTAACGCGGAGAGCTTCTTGCAAAGATGCACAGTTTAACACGAGAGCTTCGTACAAAGATACGTACTTTAACACGAAAGCTTCTTAGACAAATGCATAGTTTAACACGAGAGCTTCTTACAAAGATGCATAGCTTAACCTTCTAGTTAAGTTTCCTTCTCATAAATCGTACGTCTCGTTTTCTCAATTCACACCCAAATATCTAGGATTAGTAGATCATTATCGCTACATCGATCCTTTTGATGTTTCCATTGTCTAATGTCGAAATTTATCGTTAACTTATGTAAACTTATTTAACAGAATAAACTAACGTGAAGGAGAACCATAAATGTCCAGCAATAAGGAAACTTCCCCTACGCGTGAAAAGTCCGACGAAGGAGCCTAGCCTGTTTTCTATTTCACGTTACTGCTCGTAGGGAACCTTGATTAGCCAGTTCGAGAAAGCGGATCATCGTGTTTAGCTTTTTTCCTTATCGTCTGCCTTCTTCTTACTTTGCGTCTGTTTCTTCAACTGGGTCAATAGATCCGTTTTTTTAGTAACACTGACGACGTCATTAGAGCCGATGGCTCGAGTCCGCTGTCAAGGGTACAGGACGGTTTTTCTGATACACCGTTTTGTTATGCTTTGCTTCGGAACGTATCCGTTGCGCGTGCTCGCTTCAGGTCAACTGTTTGTAGTCCAACGAAAGGACGTTTGACGGATTCGACGAAAAATTTAGGGGAATTAACGCGGATTTATGAGATCGTTGTAAAGATAGAAGCACTTGATAAAAGTAGAATGATTTTAAGGAAAAATGTTCGTTTTTCCTCGAGCAATCTTTGCTTTCTTAAAATAATCGCTGCTAGCGTTCTCTTGTACGAGGAAATAAAGGCCATAAAAAGATATTTATTTGAAACGATAATGGACAATATTATTGCGACGAAATCACAGCGAAAGCGTCTTAATTTCATCGACCTAAAGCGAGAAATCTAAAAACTGTGATGCATGGGAAAAAGGACAATACGAAGTATAAAATATGGCACGTATGCGAATACACAGAATCTAATTAAACTTATTTTTGTCCAGATATTTCCTTTACCTGTTCCATTACTTTCTCCTTCCTATGCATAATTTTCTCGCTTCTGTCGCTCCATAAGATGTATATATTTACAACAAATTTATTCCTACTGCAAATTGAAGCTCCTCTTTGTAAAATTGTGCCGGTTTTCTGTATCATCCTTACGTACTCTCGTGGCGTTTATAGTTTGATATATTTAATATTTAAGTATATTAGTAGAAAGTGGATACGAGATTATTCGTTACAAGTAATGGTCCCAGTCGTCGTACAACCTCGAGAACACTTTCAAGGAACCCCTGCATTGTTCACTATGAGTCATCGGTATATTTTTCGACTTTGCACGATACAGAACTTGTTTCTCGCTTGCTGTATCCTTAAAAGATCCGCACTTCGACTGCCTCGTGCAAACGTTCGACTGCTTTGTCTGCTATTGTAAATGTCAAAATTCCCTCTAAATTCAACTCAATTCTAAATCGAGTTTACAAGATTAAGACTTACGAAGTAGGAAATTATTAATAAGTTCACCGATTAAAAGATACGCAACGCAGCAGGTTAAACTACAAACGGATACAGTTACTCGCAAAAGAATCCGGTCGCCTGAACACACTCGTGGAATTTCATCCATTTGTTGCGCATTTATTCGCAAAAAGCGGGCCGAAAGTATGTTAAAACAGTTGCTTTATAGATGTTCGGAATAAATTTCGAATTCGTTTCTTCTTCCTTACCAATATACATATAATTGTATATAAAGAAATACAGTGCACGTGCGAAGGGATGAACGGTAAAGTAGAGGCGGAAGTAGAAGAAGATGTAAAAGAAATGGTGCGTGAAATAAACTGGGAAGTGAAAATGAATTAATTATTAAGGGGTAATATAAAAGGAGAACTGTGTGTATCTATTATAGTAGGGCTTTCGAAAAGAGAGCGAGAGATCAAGTAGCAATTGCGAATCAAAGAACTGTAGGTACAAATTAGTGTAAGTTACAGTAAGTAAGTACATAAATGTATTATCTACTGAATCTGATTGCATCTATACTCAATGATTATAGTATTAAATACTGCAATCACTGTATCCTAAAACTTTTTGTATTCATGGTGAAATGAAATAATAATAATAATACTATAAAGAAATACACGCGCAGAAACGTTGTTTATATGTTTTAATCGTACAACTGTACGCGCGACGATCGTTAACCGTGATCATGGTGGTCACCGTAATGGGAAATGGGACGGTAAATAAATAAAAAGAAATGAATCGCAAGAGATCGTAGGGTAAATTCGTTTACTTTCCGTAGCTCGAGGAACTACGTTTCGACACGCTATTCCATTCACGTAACCGTCAAATTAGCGCGTAGCGTGAAAGTAATTAGGATCGATGGTCAGAAGAGGGGACTTGCTTACGGGTGTGAAACGGCGTGACCGAATCGCCGCGAAGAGTGATTTCAAGCATGCGGAATCCCGGACGACAGCTGTCCGATCCGGTACGGATGTCGCAACGTTACTTTGAAACCGAATCTGTCGGAATTTACCTGGCCGCGTGTCCCACAAACTTTCTCACAGCGGATTCGAAGTCTGAAATTAGGGTGGACGGATATTCTATCCGCTTCGATTTATTCACTTTTCACTGCGTCGTCTAATGGGAAATGTTGGAATAATATTACTTAGCAGATACAAAAATGTATCTTTACATTGAGAAGCACTGCTTATTAAACAACAGGCCTAGCTTAGTCACTGGAGCCGATGGTCCTTTAGCCGTAGCAGACCTAAGGGTCTGGTGCAATAAACATATGGAAGGCCCGGGGCCGTCTTTTCTAAATATCGGCTTCAGTTTTTCACGCGTACTCTCAAGAGCGTTCGAAGCGTTCATTCCTTGCAATAGCACAGCGGAGTAAAGACGTATTCCTCTAGCCTTTGAAAATAAAATCACTCCATTAAAACTAAAAAGAGCATTCTTACTCAACACACAACCCCAATATTTCATCAGGAAATGTTAAACGTTTCTGGTGGCAGTGTTGTAAAAATGCAACACAACACAGCGATGTTTTCAATGAACTTATTTTATCACGTTTCCCAATGACGAGTCGAAATCGAATTTCTAAATTCGTGAAACTCGAACTTGCACCTTTGCGAGGCCCCGAAGCACACGATACACTTGAAATTGAAATATGCTTTCGAAACCCTGAGAATACCTGTGTTTTTCCTTTCGTTTTCGTGAAGTATCCGTTTTATCTATATTTATTAAGATACGATAAATCTGATTGATAGATCCTCTTTAGAAAATCAAATTATTTATACGACCCGATTAAATAAAGCTTATAATACTTTCGTTGATTTCTTTTCTGATTGCAAGAGCATTCCGGATTCATTGCCACTTACAATAATCTTATATACTTACACATAATCTTATTATATTTCTGTATAAATGTACATATCGTACGCTATTTCAATATCCTAAAACTAATAAAATATAACTCATAACCTGTATAAAATATCACGCGTTAAACAAAAGGAAAAGCATAACTTATATTAAAAATTCGAAACCTTTCATTAACTCCTTGCACCACAATAACGAGTCACGCTCGATCTATGAATTATGGCTTTTATTTGACAAAAATGGTTACCATTGACGAGAACGTTTAATTCGAACGACAATTTCAGCTTCGTATTACGATATCGGGAATTCCTAAATGAAACGTGCCCATAATATTCGAATAATTCGTACGCAACGTAATAAGAAAGCAGTGATTAGTTAACATCGGTATACGTAAATAATGAAGTAATCGTAGCGCAAGGGGTTAAATTAACCGGCGTTAATTTATACTGAATTCAACGATGAGCTCTCTTTGTTCGGACGTATTAATCTACATACAGACGCACGGCGAGTTGTAGGCGAGCAAAAATAATTACCGTCCGTGGAATCGTACTTCTAAATGATGGTAGTTACCCATATGACATTGAGCCGTTCGTATCATAAACCTTGAGAAAATTCAGCACTGATGGCAGCATGAGTAGGCTGAGTGGAAGGTTGTCCTTTATTCACGTACAATTACACCACATTGTTGCTATTTGCCTTCTTCGTGCACTCTAATTCATGTCTAATCATCTTGTCTAATTCAATTCAATCGCATTAATAGTATATCCTTGTACGAATATTAAAACAATTTTTCTTCAAGAACCGATGAATTTCTTTTCAATAAATATTATTTCTGGTTCTACCTAAATCGTCTACATCCGAATATTATAGATGCGTACTTTAGAAATGTATTGGAATACTATAACAATATTTTAAATATTATTGTCCATTCGACATTACTAAATAAAATATTATAAGATAAAGTTTCTTTAAAAAAAAATCAATTACTTGTTTCCTCAATACTTTCTAGTATACGATCAACAAATATCGACTTAATATACCCTATAATACTTCAATAATATTTTACCGAACTGGTTGAACAACAATTATACGATAATCAACGTGAGACGTTAATTGCACAGGCGTTTCAAGTTTCCGTGTTTCTCACGTTCTTGCTGGAAACAGAAGTGAGTAGCTTTAATTGGAATGATTCGATACAGTTGTCTGAAACAATCCCGATACCTTCGGATCCGTGATCATCGATTCTCGATGCCGCAGTTACTTCAACTATATTTTATCCATCTACCAAGAAGAGCGTAGAGAAAGTCCCATAAACGTGTCTCAAGAGTAACCAAAAAACTAATTAAAAGGAACGGGATCAAGGCAATTGTAACGTTTTCAAACACACTATGAGTCTAATTAATTTCTAATTGCCAACGCATTTCTATCGTTTCAAATCTCAAAATACACTCGGCCTGCAAAATTAAAGGATCACTAATTTTATGCCGAAAAATTGTCAATCTTTCAACTGCTGAAACTCGTCGTTGAATCATGATTTTGCTTTTACTTTTTCTTTCAATTAAAAGCCTCTACTTTAAGATACGTATCTCACCTTCAACGATCAGTCTGTTCATCGTGGAATAACTTATCCGAAGAACTTTCATCGGTGGAACGTATTAAATTTACTTTTCTACCAACATTAGAATGATTGTCGTATTTCAGTTTCCAAGTTATACGAAATCTGCTCGATTACCATAATTTATTCAAAATAGCCTGCCCTATGTATCGCCATCGTTCTTTGGAATATTTAGAGCAGATAAACAAATCTGTTCAAGCAGAAGCAAAAGAAAGGTACGAAGCATTTCCTTGTTAGCTCGTAAAAGAAGCGCAACACAATCGACCACTTTCTTTCTCGTCGTTATCTCATTGAAATTACAAATTTATTATGTACTCGTGAAACTGTGTTACACGCGTTCGTGTATACGATAAGTTACACTGCAATGTTTACGCGTTCCTTTTTCCATTGTAGACAGACTTTCGATGAACTAACAAAATTTCCCGCAACGATCTGCTAAACAGCAACGAAGCTTTTCGAAGAGGTGTCAAGAGAAGGAAAAAAGATATCCCGAATCATCGTACACCGTTCGAAAAGGGTGAAAGTTGCAGCGAGTGAGGCATTGTATGAATAAGAAGACGAGACTCTTGCGAAGAGAATAAAAACAATATAGACGAGTTAAGCTGCATGATAAAATAGCTTCTCCCATGAAATGGAGCCGAGGAGGAGACCGTGCTAACGAGTAACCGTGTTCCGTGCTCCAGAAACCGGAGGATTAAATCTTGGTTACTGATTTTCATTTAAACTCGCGTTGATACACAAATCAGTAGAAAGTATAATTATACATCGAAATGTTTTCATTTGCTGAAGATCGACAAATTTTCGTTCCCAAATCGATGGACTATTTTTTAAATGGAATTCTTATCGTTAGAGAAACATTTGAAATCTCGAAACCACTTTGCGAGACCGCAAATAATTATTTATTCATCTCTATTTTCCTTTCCGTATGATTTACAAAATTGTCACTTTGGCTACTTTTCAATTATAGTAGAATCTATTTACTTCTTTGTTAATTTGATAGGTAAAATTACCCAATTTTATAACAAAATTCGTCATCTGAAATCTAACGTGTTAATCAAATTATTACGAACACTTATTGTCACTTTTTTGAAGCTTAAACAATTACACTTGCGACGAGACTCGCTTTCATTGCACAAAGTATTCCAATGTTTTTACTAACACGTAACAACGAAAACATCATTTCTGTATAATTTAATGGTACACAGAATGTCTGACCACAAGTGTACGTAATCGTTTGCATAGATTATTTAAAATTGTAATTCGTCCATGAAAATACGATTCTTTTATTTTCCCATGACTTGAAAAACGCGCGAACGTGCAATGTTACGTTGTGCAAGAGATTCCTGCACAAGGATAGACAAGTAAAATCGAAGTAAACGTACGAAACACGATTACGCCTAGCGTAATCAGCCTTCGCGTTAAAAGATAGCGGCTGTAACTGGCTCGAGTAACGTTGCTCTTGCGATAGAGACGTTCGACCTAAATCTAATTTTTACGATCGTTGTGTGTCATTCGTCGCGTTCAATTGTACGTACAGTAATTTATCAAAGGCACGAAAACGTTTCTAATATTTTTATTACAATTATTAATATTTATTCACGACAATTTCGTCGAAATTCAATGCTTAAGATGATTTCCGTTACCACGGATGAAAATTCGAAAGTTTGAAAATTTCGTCTGAAGCGTGGTCTTCGTTAAACACAAAATTTTAATTCAATAATTACAGAAACGTAACTCGATTTAATTTTATTGGAGGAGTATACTTGTGACTGGAGGAGTATACTTTCTTATACCGAAAGAATAAAAATGGTAGACGGTTGCGAATCGTACGTAACTGACGTTTAATAAATCTTCATTTACCTTCTGTACACGGCGAAGCACGAGACGTTCTAAAAAAAATGTACCGTTGTAAGTTTATATCATTCTTATGGCAAATTTGTAGCCAGTCATTTCGACCGGTTCCAGTGTTAAAACACCACAGAAATCGTCACCAGAACGTTTCTATCTAGAACTGTAGAGAAAAATCATCCACTGTTTTCACGGATTCAATTTCAATTCCATTGGCGAATCAATGGGAACGAAAAGCACAAGTTCGATTCACTTTCGTTGACCGGGACGAGATTTCGTGTTCGATTCCGATCGAATGAATCAAGGACAGGTATTTTTCTCAGCATTACAAAAGCTGTAAGTGTGAGACTCGACCCGGATCTAGACGCCACGAGTGGTACGGCAAACCAGTCTTCGCGGATATGTACCGTCTAATTGACGTTTTCTGCCTACGTGGGCATTGTATCTAATTTTCCGATTAGTCAACTTCCTCGGGTCTCCTTCGCGGAAAGAGGGCGAAAAAACGCGTGGAAATCGACGTGTTCCTTCTTTGAAATGTCAGCCGCGGACAAAAGGCGAACTCTAAGGTAAATCGTGACCTGTACGTAGTAATCGAACAGATTCTATTGGCGATATTTCAACAATTCAATACTAAAGTACTAAACGAAAGCTATCGAAACGCATCGATATTTTACGTAGCGCACTATAATTTCGCTACATAATTAACCTGTTAAATTATAAATTTATAAAAAGAAACTAATACTGATTAGGTGAATTTTAATCGTTGCAAATGCAAACACAAAATACGATTCTTTTGATGCGAATATAAAGATGTCTTGGGGAGAAAAAAATATCTGACAGAACAAAGTATTACGTATGAAACATTGGTAATTCGTATGACGAGTTAACTCGTCACCCGCGGTTAATAGATTAATATTTCCAGGGGTGTTCTTTTTATCTAATTTATATATTCAAGTCTGTTTTCGTATCGATTCTATTATTCGTTTTAAATAATCTTCGATATTTGCGTATCCTTTCGTCGATCTATTTTGCTTATCGAACGAATCTTATAATAGAAAACTGGTCTTCCGTAATGATTTCTAATCGTACAGAAAACATACCGAGAAGGATCAAATCGATACCCTGCGTATCATAATATTAACGTAGAATATTAAACCAAGATTAGCGCGAGCAACGACAACAATATTGTTTTAATCTAGTTGCAAAAGACATTCGGAAATTTTTGTTCACTACTACGTCTAACAATCGATAAGCGATGATACAAGAATAATCAAGCAATATCAATTCGATGGATGGCTTGTTCCATTCAACGCGATCATCAAAATTCCAAATGCCTATCACGTACTGTATTCCTTAGAATATTTTAACCGTTACGATATAATCAATCGACTTTAGTCACAATTCATTTTAATAAATACTTCCAACGAAGATGAATGGCTTCCACCGTAAAATATTCGACTAATGAGCCTTCGGAACACGTAAACAAGTTGACGATATACCAACATAGTTGCAATCAAGACAATTGTATTTAGATAAACAAGTAGTCTCACATATTCAACAAATCAAGCACGTTACATTTGAAAATAAATGAATTAACGTCTCGCTGATATTGAGCTAACTCTACTCACGATTACAGTATCTCCATATAAATTTAGTACATCTTTTGACCTACTGAATAATTTATTTTAACTTCTTCTTTCCTGTTAATCAAATTCGACCTTGCAATTTTCTTTCGCTAATGATTATCAAACGCATATTGCATTAATCGAAAGTTACGAAGATTACAAAAGTAAATGAACCTTAAAGAAATGGATTCGAGGATAGATAAATGCCGGTGTTGATTTAGAATTTTGAGAATGCTAAGTTAACCCTTTCGCGAGAGAATTATTATCTCTTCTTTTTTTTCTAAGAAATTTGTATTAGATATAGCGTACCGTTTATTAGGTCTGCATTGACTATTAAATTGGTTGTAACGCTACTGTGCATCATAAATATATTCGCTACATACGTGCATTGCTGTAATTTCCCGTGTCCATTCGATTTTACAGACGAAAGTGTTATATTCCCTTTCATTAAGGAAACGTTCGTATTATTAAAAAATAATAGAAGCATGCAATTAATATATACCGTTTGCGTGAGTTATTGAGACGCTGCTGTCTGTGACAGACTATGTTTATACTGAAAGTGACTAATAATAATACCGCGGGTAAATTGGAATAAATCTTATTGAATGCCATTATTTAATGATTACTCTGCGATAGCTGTTTGATGTTGTGTCAGCTGTTTCCTATATTTATAGTAGTTACGGTGGAAAATGATTTTATAGTAAAACAAATAATAGGCACTCGAATGGAGTACTGTAGAAACGTTATTTCAATTTTGAAACAAAATTTATAACTAGATGTTAGCAACTCTTTTGCAATCACGTTTTGTCCTGCTTTTTTAGCAGGTATCTTAAAGAGTAGTGTAAATATTGAAAACTGTAGGCTTCTATTTTTAGACCTGGAAATAATACATGATTCGTGACTTTTTTATACGTTAAATGTACTACGTAAGAGTACATCGTAAAATTTGAAGAAGTGCTATGAGCTTTTTAAATTCTTTGCAATAGCAAAACATATGTGTACGTAGACTTTCGTAAAGTCGTATTTTCGATTTATGTATACTTTGTTGCAAACAAGTAGAAGAAACATCTCTATTTCTCATCAGGCAATCTAATTTTAACCCTTTCGCTACTATATACGTCTTCAAGAATTGCCCTGGCATTTGTTAAAAGCATACGTACATTTTTTCTACAACGCAATAGAATTTCTGGAATCATTCGTACATCAATATTACGGTACAATTAGTCACATAGTCTATCCAAATATTTATACCTACATTATATTTATATTAATAAACATTATCATTGTCCACTTCCAATCTACCGATAGCGAAACGATTAATGAATAAACAAACGAACGATTCATAAAATTACCCAAACACTTGTACCGTTTTTCAACGCGCAAAACTTAGAAGTATATACTGACCGTGTATACTACGTATCCACCGTTTAAAACAATTTACCTATGTTTAATCTATTTACACCGGTTAAACGGCATTTCATACGCCTTATCGTGAACCTAACGTTTCCTTGCTTCAAGTGTATCCGGATACGTGCGTATATGCTTTCGCCCTATTGTGCCGCGTATCTTTGAACAAACACTCCCCGAATAAATAAAATCGAACAAAAAAAACCACTTCGGAATACCTTCGCGTATCTGTTGCCTCTTGGACGGTGGAGGGGCTCCGGTTCGTCGTCTCCTGGCGTAGGTGTGAACCGGTACGATCAACCTCGGTCTCGGTATAAGGAATCCACCTTGGCTATTGCCGGTCTGATTCAATTCGCTCGATTCACTGTCGGTCGTGCCGGTACTGCTCGATCTCCTCGACTCCGTTTCTTCTCTCGTTGACGAACCAACGCGGCTACCTTCCAACACACCCTCCAATTGAGAGATCACTTCCGCGTACGGTTGCCTGTACATTTCCTCTTTCGACGAAGGCTTACTCCTCGCGTTGCTCGTCCAGTTCACGCCGCATTCGCGCCAACTTGCCTCGTACAAAAGCTCCATGGCTCGTCCTCGCGTCGTGTCAGGATCCAACAGCAATTCCGGGTCCTCCAAAACCGCCCTTCCAGGGTAGCTTCTCACTTTCATGGTTAAGCGTTTTCGGTCTACGGGAATTGGCCTCGGAAACGATTGAACTCTCGGCTCGAAGAATTCCTCTCCTTCTCTTTTACGAGTCGAAGAGTTTCGTAACGAAAGATACTTGCTAGCTTAGCGGAAGATTGTTAAAAGAGACGCGTCAGAATCTTGCTCCGGGGCAATTCGTTGGAATGGTTTAGACCAATGTGCTGACCTTGGGCATGATTTACCGCGCGGGACATTTTCTCGTGCCTCTCGCTCTGGCTTTTCACTTTTACGAACGGAAATTAATTCTCGTCGCAAGCCGACGTCCTTCTCGAGGACGGATATTATAATAAGATTTTGGAATCGCGGGCAATATAATTATTAAAACCCACGCGGATTCAACGTTCGCTCGAGGACGGAAATCGTAATGTAATCCTGGTATCGTACGTCATAGCTATTAACATTTCCACAGCTCCAGCGTTCGTTGCAGGCTAGATATTACGATATAATCCTTTAATCGCGGGTCGTAACTATTAAAAGCCACCGGAGGATTTAACGTTCGTCCCGATGCAATCCCGGAGGCGGCGTTACGCGACAAAAATTGCATCCAACTTTTGGGCGTTAATTTGTAGTTGCGAATGGTGGTAATGCAATCCCGGAATTGCCGGCCGTAACGATTAAAAGGCAGGCGAGTTCAATGGTGCTCGATCAGGGTCGCACGTCTACCGTCTGTTGAAAAGACCCTCGCCGAGATTTATCGTGGGAACATGAAATTCGACGCTGATCTGGCGTTCATCCAGTGGGAAGATCGATGAGTCTCCCCCTCTTCCGCTATTCGTTTGACTTCGCATCAGCGTTCCAGACGAATCTTAGCCACGGTTCGCTGTTTAAATCTTCGGTAATTCCCGAGATAAAAGACGCACGCGTCGTGGAGTTTCCCGAGGAGGGTCCGGCGGTTTTTAAACGAATCGAGGAGTCCAGTGCCGGTCTAGGGGCTCGCTGGACTCCTTGCCGATTCATGCTTCACGGAAGCGCACAAATGACAACCGACATCGGCGGAAAATTAACAGTTGCGAAATTTCCGCCGGCCAATTCCAGGTTAAACAGCGACGCGTCTATTCCTTTCGACGATGAATCGAGTGTTTCTTTTTATTTTTGTTTTGTTTTTCGACTCCTCGAGGAAACGCGGAGGTCAACTTTGTTCAGTTACGTTCTCTTTCGTGCACGTGTAATTTCTTCATCGCATTGCGCCTTTTCCTTCGAGCTATGCTATTATTACTTTTCGATCCGCTATTCGAGCTTCACTTAGTATCGAAGAACAGTCACAAAGCACTATGATCGATATTGTATCGGTTGCGCAAGAGATTCGGCGATTGGACAACGACTATTACGGCTAGTTCCCACTTTCGTTCGCGCGAAACGATCGAAGACGTTCCTTTGTCGATGAGAAAGGGATTCGATTTCGAAAGAGGAAGAAAAGGATAGCGCGGACGGTGTTCTGACAAAGGACGAGGCCTGACGTGACGCGCGAACGAGGACCACTAGTAGAACCACTCCTTCCGAGACAGACGCTCACTGACAGCGTTCACGACTGGTGAAAAGTACGCCCGCAAAGAGCGTGCACGAGAAACTCCCTTCCCCTCTGCTGGCAAATCCCCCACTATGTTCACTGTTAGCAAGAGAAAGGACAGCGGTTCTCATGCGAGCGTGGTTCTTCTTGGCACAACCACTCCCACGTACATGTATACCGGGTGATTCTCCAATAATATTGGATTATCCCATCGATTAACGGCGAATTTTGCGCCGAAATACAGCCGCGTAAAAATGGTAAAAGTATTGGGTCGATTGGAAGATTCGTAGGGATATTTGAGAAACACTGAGAGCACGTGAACATTTTAGTAAATGATTTTGAGCGTAGTATTTAATGATCGTTACGCGTGTTACTATTAGAAAGTTTCATAATTGTGTTTTTCGAAAGAAAACCCTTTCCACCTAGCTTTCAACTTCTTAGAATTACCATTAGGATGGTTTGAAACGAAAACGTGATTTGTAATTTAAGTACTGTATCTTTTATTCCGTTGCATAGAAAGTTACATAAAAATACGCGTATAAGAATTTTTTGGCGGACGAAGCGATTTTTAAGCAATTCAGGAGTGTCAATCTTTTACTGAAGTTTTCAATCGACTATGTTCACGTTTCTATAGTCAGTTTTACAATTACAGTTGATGCATCCTGCTGTCTTAAATGCTTTTCTCAAACTGAACTTGAACTGCTACATTCACCCTTAATCGTTAACGTATTGCGGCACGAATTTATGAGATCACCCAATGTGTATAATAGAAGCATTGGCTAAATACAGGATAGACCATTTTTCTTTTACTCGAATCGTCGTAAGTTTCAAACTGGAATACCAATGATGTAAAACAGCAAAAGTTTCGTTACATCCCTTTGGATTTAGCATACTGATCTTAAGAATTATATTTAATGCAACCATCAAAGTTAATAAAGTTAATGGCACGTGGTTTAAAAGTTACACGTTCATATATTTCGTTGAATTTTACCCTACTTCCATATCACTGCACAATGCTGCATCTTTTCCTTTATCATTCACTCGCTCAGGAATTATCACTTCCTAGTTTTCAGAGTGACATGAAACGTTTGACCTAATTCTGATCTCCTTTCATTGTAAAGCTAAATAAAATTCGGGTTGCAGATGGATAAATGATGGAATTTCAACACGTATGAAGATATACGTATACATATCTACACGTTATTACAGATCTGGATTTTGGAGATCAATTACGTATGTCGAAGGCAAATTGATTACAGATATTGATTAACCCCTAGCACTGCGATTATTCTATTACCTACGTATGCTAGTATCAGCTGGTTACTGTTTTTGTATCATTTAACTTACAAATTATTCAAATGTTGTCGGCAATTTCTACTTAAGAACCTCCAATTTTACAAGACCAAGCTAAAATTTGAATTCAAATTAAATTCCACTCTCGGTGTACGACTCGTCATTGTAGGGCAAAGGGTTGATATTCAGCTACAATTTTCATAGTGTTAAAAACGACGCCTTATTCAAATCTAAACTAATAATAACGTCGCACGTGACTACTAAAATAGCGAAGGGTCTAAGTAACTCCCGAATAATTCTCTATGAGAATTATACTTATATATATGTCGAATAAATTTATATGAGTCTATCCTATGCATCGTCGGCGATAGAAGATTACAGCGATTAAAGAAAGAAATATTCATATACCATGGCATTCTCATTAGATATAATACTATTGTTAATACCTTTTTCCGTCCAACGACAATTAGCAGGCTGGGAATCGCAGTGGAGTTGAGAATTTGAATTAATCATGTTCTTTAAATCCTACAGATATCATCCGGTTAGTTTCGCAGTTAATTACGCTGTAATCGCGCTGTTAGATGCAAGAACGGCTTCGGGGCATTCAAACCCTTTGCGTGAAACGTGTAAACGGAATTCTCACATTTTTCTTTTTTTTTTAAACGTAGCCATCAAAAGTTTCGTCGTGTTATTTTTGAAATTGACGAGGCTGCAATTTGTGAGAAGCTACGAGGGATTCTTATACTTTTTATGGTATTAATGAAGTAGAATCTGAGCGGAGAATTGTTTCGTCCTTTAAATAAAATATTAAGTATCATACTTTATATATTTTATATATCGTCGCATTTAATGTGCGTCCTCTAATCTTTTTCGTATTTAAGTTTCCCATAAATGCATAAGAATCCGCAGTCTACTCATCGACATTTGAAAAACGAATGTATGTAATATTATTGTTACGATAGATTCCTAAATTTTAATGCTCGGTAACTTTCCAGACATTCTTTATAATATTTTTAAGAATCTATTTGCTTCTTTGTCCAAGAAAAGATGAACTATTTTACCGAGTTTAGTTTACTAAAAGTTCCTATTACTACGGATATAACTATAATATTTAACTGTTGTTGGAAGTTGCTCGTTCCTAATTTGATAATATTTATATATATATAATTATTCGCGTTAAAGCTGAGGCAAATTACTCGCTTCAGCAACGAGTAATGGCAGGTGTATTTTTCCTTAATTTACTCTGGTTTGCTTTCCGTAAATTGCAGTGAAATAATGTACCTTAATTGTGAGAACATGATCAAGCGATAGAACGCGAGCGTTTGTCATGTAGTGGGAACACCAGAAGCAAAAGTGGAGCAATCTTGCTTGAAATTGTTTTTCACGTTTTGCACTTGATTCACCTGTGTATCAGCGTTTCGTTTCCTTTGTTTCTATCATTATTCCATTGCTCTCCATTTATAGAATGGTCTGCGTTTTACTTTTTAGCCATCAAAATTCATTAGTAACACCTGGTAACTATTCCACGTTTCTCCTTTCATCTATTTCCATTCTTTTTATGCTTGCAACCAATCGCAAAACTTTATTAAATACATATTCTCAATTTCAGATACTTGGATATTTTAGAACGCGACGTGAACTATTAAAGATGGGCGAAAATTCATGAAATATATAAATTTCTATATGGTAAACTCCCTTACTTGAAAACTTCGATAAGTCAAAAATCCCGTAACACGAAGATTTTAACTATTTACTTGAAATTCGTGTTATCGAGGTTTGCCTGTATTACATTTGATATTTTTTTATTACTTCCACTTAAAGAATACATCCTGTTATCGTGTTTTAAATCTTTCCAGCTCTATAAAGTTACGATATTTTTATTATTGTACAATGTACATGATTATCAAGGTTATAATGTAGTTATAATTTTATGCAAATTACGAGCAAACAAGGATACTTTGCGAAGTACGTTTTAATCCCGTTACATTTTGATTTAAAATATCACGGAAACGGTCGAGTTTCCTCAACGTTAAGCAATAAAGAAATATTGCTTATTATATGATGCTAGACGACGTAACCTGGTTAATTCACACTTTCATTCAATCTTCCCCATAATTTACCACAATTATTACGATTTTCCGGCATCTTTATTCCTGTTTCTATTGATATCATTTGGTTTAGTTGCTCAAATGGTAGGATTTAAAATTTCACGTTAATTCGAATACGTGCAGAAGAGTTTTATGCTATATATCAAGATCTAAATATATCTTTTCTTTTCGTTTACTTACAGTTTAATAGTAAATAGTAAATATGGTAAGTAAACACTAGGAATATCTTTAAAATTCGTAACAAAATTTAAAGCCACTTTAAAAAAAGAGCATCGTAAGAGAAAGCATCGTAGTATTAGAAAGTATTAAATTGTGCGCGATGATATACAATTAAAACCGTTTACAAACCACGCGGATTGTTGCGTGATTTACAAATTTTTCAATTCAAGAGATTAATAATACGTTACTCACGACGATTTCGAAGTCTAATTATTCCTTTCGTACGATTACATTTATTAGGTATCAATATTACCAAACATTGATTGCGCAAAATTTCGCGAATAACAGAATTTCTGCGCGTCGATAGGAAACTAAGTATTCCATTCAAGACGTGACATCATCGATAGAAATGACGTAAGTTGAGAAAACGTAAAACGAAGTATTTATTCTGTACGATCGAAAAACAAAAATGCGAGAGTAACAAGTAAAAATCGGGGCAGCAAAAGAACGTTCATGATATTGCATACCACGTAGATATTTCTCAGCACTTTTACATAAAGTGTTGATTAACCCATTGAGGATCAACGTTGCTTTAACGCAACATTTTATTATGTTGATGCACACGAAGTATTTTCGAAGTTTAAGATTCGAATATGAACAGAACTCTCGTAACGTTGCAAAACGATTCATTATAATAAATCGCGTTAATGTATATGTAAGATATTCTCGTATCAACTTACGTCGAATGACAGAAACTGTTAATATACTAAAAAGCGATCAAGAATTCGGAATTAAGTTTGTGACGTCGAGAAATGTTTAGCGGCGCGATAACTGTGATATACATACGTATATCGACGAATGAAATACATTTTCACACGTTTTCATTGCGATTCGATTCGTTTCGTCTTCTAGATAATTTCGCCTCGTCGAATTGGCACAATGAAATATTGTTCTATTAATATATTAAACCAATACATTAATTGTTATGCTATTACGGTACGCGAACTTCCGAGAGAAAGGACAGTGGTTCTCCTTTCGTAATACGGAACTTTGTAAAATCTCGTTGAAAGCCTCTTTAAAGTAGTTAAATATTTTAGTGAAGGTAACTACGAAGACTATTACGTTTGTATGGTTCACCGTTAACTATGACTGTTAAAAATAACTTGACGAAGTATTCATTATTCGTAACAAAAATAAAGTTTCGCAAGTTTAAGTTAAAATTCGTCCACCTGCCGAATTTCACGTATCTTAATTCGTCTCGCTATAATTTTCAATTATTTGTATCGCATCATACTCGACTAATTAAATATACGGTTATGCGTCAGTTTCTTTGTCAGGACTGCACAGTTAGAGTAACTTAGTCTCCAAGCTTCGTTCAACTAAATATAAAACTTGTATCCTAGAACATATTGCATGGACGGTGAAAAAGTGTGCTACACTATACTATTAGTTTCATTGTCCCATCGTTTCGATATTATTCGAAAAAGAAAAAATGAATTCCTCTACTTTTGGCGAGGTTTCAAAATCAGCTGTTCCGTATTACCAACGTTTCCCCGTGCATGCGATTCGTATACCGTAAAAGTATATCCCTCTTCGTTCCTTTATTTTCGTATCAGATTTCATTGCGACAAATCGGTTCCTGTTGAAGCGACAGTGTGCAATTATTTGCGTAATCGTTACGCGATACCACGTTAAACGTTACGCGTTTACACAGTTGATTTAATCGTGGTTGTTGCGCGTTATGCAAAAATTCACGTTATTACGCTACACGTGACCCATTACGTTCGAATTTGCCTATAGTAATCCGTTGCTGGTTGCGCAAATCGTACCTGAATTCGTTCAACCGGCACCGGAAGTAAAAGGAAATTCGTCGACGAGGAAACGTTACGCGATTTCAACAAATATCCATAAGTATAGAATTGCTTAACGCGATCGCTGACAGATGAATTCTGTGCCTGAGAATAGGAAACAGGAAGACGAGGGATTCAGCGTGAAAAGTATCGAAAGTATTACCGATTCACTGTAAACACTGGGAATCTCTTTGCAGTTTCTTTGTACACGATTATTACCATAATTTCTTCTGTTACGCGGACTTAACTCGTTAAGGACCAACGTTCTGTAAACGCAACGACGTTTTATTCGCAACTTCTTCGAGCTTAATACAATTGCGAAAGAAGAAAAATAGTAACGAAAAAATGATTTGCAGTGGTCACAAAAATGACTGGCAGTCTACTGTATTTTCGTACGTAAATGCCACTTAATTAGCTTCGATTGTATTAAAGTTTGCATATCACTTAAAAGTAGTCTCACGCTAGTACGATTATTGTTAACTGGTAGAAAATTCGATACAGTTGAAGCTAGTTAAGTTGTAAGCAGTGAAATGCAACGATACATCGATATGCCAATGCTTTTTCGTAGACATTGTTGGATCAGAATAAGACACCTTATAGGGAAAGCAATTTTGGATGGCATAAAATTCTGTGACTCACCTTCCATAACATACACAATGGAACCGACATCTCCTTCGCGTATGATGGTTGAACCGGATGAGAAGGTAACAGGATACATGCAATCTACGATCTCTCGGATCTGCGTCAGCTCCAGGTTCTTCATGAAGTCATTGTCCAAAATGGCAGCTTTGATCAGTTCGCGAGACCTACGCGGAAAATATAACAAATGTTTATTGTTACGCGTGATTTTGAATCGGTTTGTGGGAAGAACATTTCTTAACAATGGATCGCTGAGTTCCGGGGAAACATTTCCTTCCTTTCCTTCCACCGAACTTTACTCGCGAACAGGTTTGAAAATTTCGCTCGGCGCTAAGTTTGCGGGACGAATTTCGAATGTTATCCTTAAAGTTACACGAATCGCTAGTGTTATTTTTTAGCAGTTTACGTTGGCTTCGATTGATGCGCGAATACGAATACACGTGTTAAAATTCATTGAGCCTCTCCACGGCTTTTTAACCGTTATACTTATATACTACTACGCTACTATGAAATCTGGCATTAGCGGAGTTTCCGTAAACAATTACGCGAATTCCGTACGTTTACTTTAATTTCATTTCCATAAATTCCGCGAATTACCCGTATTTAATTTCATCTAATAAAGTTTTTACAAACACCGCACGGAATATCTCACAATTAGGATTAATTAATTTAACGCAGCAGAAAATGTCGTAATGGGACAATCAAACTTCGGCTGCAATTACTTCCGTAGAATTAGGCGGACAATTTGTTTGCCGATTTCTTTTGATACGCGTAGAATTGTTTTATGGACACGATCGCGAGCTTTATTCTTCGCAACGCGTTCAACGGCGATAAAAATATTTGACAATAGTTCGATCGACGAGATTCTAAGAATCTTTGCGGTAATTTTTGCGCTAAAAGCCTACGTAACACACTTTGCGGTGTGTGCAGTTGAGGTTGGCATTGTAACGCTCGTGTTTATTCGTCGAATAAAACATCAAAAGCGCCGAACTATGCTTATTGCGCTGCACCTGTTGCACATCATGAATGTGCTGAGCAACTACTTACATGGGAATATATCTAAAACGCTTCTTATGTTTGCCAAGAAGTTTACTAATTCTAGTTCCTGGTTTGCGCGGTCGAAAAGTTAGGCGGCCTTTCGCGATAAAATGAATAGACTTACTTAATGGAATTGACTCTGAGACGACTTTTTTTCGCAGTGATCTTCGATTTGTTTAATCGATTCTTCGATATCCGAATCGATTTTCTCAGTCACGAACTTTGGATCTTGGATTCATCGGATGTTTCATATTTATTCAATCATTAATTAACTACTAGTTTATACTGTTCTTCCCTAAAAAGATTTACAAACGAATCGTGTATTCAATTTCTGTAACACTGCTAGTAGAATATACTGCTTTGCTGGTTCGAGAGGAAATACCGTTGTCAATCTTATTCCGTTATAATTGATCCGCAGTTTTTTATGCGAATTCATATGTTTACAAATACGTTTGAAGAAACAGGATTTAAACTGATGGTTGCTTCGCCCTCTAATTGTAAGTATAATAATTTCTACTTTGGATATTTTGTGTCATTTTCTACTCCTTCGTGCCTTTCAATTTCTAATAGACGAATACGAATTCGCAATCTAGTTATAATCCTCAAATATCCAGGAACTTTCACCGAAGTGTGAAAAGTTCGAGGATCTATCGCCACTTTTTAAGCTTGTTACGCGTTGGAAAGTTACGGCAAGTCGAATGGGGTTGTTGATGAAAGATGTTGCTGCGAGTTGCTTAAGAAATAAGACAAGCAAAATTAACGAAGCCACGTGTCGAGAATTAAAAATGCCTAGCCTGAATGTAACACCTTGTCACGTGCTTTCGCGGTAACGCGATTCGTATGAGCGAAACCACGGCTTAAAATTGCGCAACCGATGACCAAATTTCACTCTTAATAATAGCTACATGGTAATCGTCGAGTCATCGATCTCTCTAGTTGGCCTCCAAGTCAACAACAATTATTTACACGGGCTACTTCAAATCTGTGTCACACGGACAGCGTCTACATTATAAAATCTACAGAATATATTTGTAACAGTGTTGGATATTGATTTAAACCACCGCTAAAATTTCGCCACTTCAGTCGGCAAATTTAAGCGTTATGGGGTTAAGATAATCTTGATTACAACACTTGGGAGTATTTGAAAAGTCAACGCGGAAAAGAGGATGATTACATAGAAAAGAAACGTTGAATATAACTTAATAAGCTGTAAAAGTGGCGAACAATGGATGAAGCTATTAACAATTTCGAATAGAAATTCCGCTACAAATGGGCAAAATTGTCCGATGCTGTTATCGTTGTTAACCTTTTCAGTGCTACGCGCGCTTAATTTTGAATACCTCGCGTAAACTTCGTCATCTTTCCATTAAAGCAACGAAAAACAATCGGTATAAAATGTTCGCCTCGTAGTGAATTTAAAATAAAGTGGAAATATTTCGATATACCGCAACAAAGTACAAAAGAGTGACGAGAACTGTGTACCTTTGAGGCTTCTGAAACTTCACGATTACCCTGGTGTCTTTGCTCAATGGCTCCGCGGAAATCGCTTGCCTTTTGGCCCTCTGACCGGGTCCAATGCCGCTAGAAGCCAAACTAAAATCCACGATCTGGCGAAATTTGTCGATCTCGTTTTGAAGGTAACGAACAGTGATGTCTCGTTCCTCCAAAGCTCTTTCCAACATCTCGATCACCTCGTCGCGACGTCGGAGAGCTTCAGTTCTCTCGTAGAGAAGTCGCTTTAGATCTCGTATCGAATCCATGATCGCAAAGATCTTTGATCGTTCGCTCGAATCAATGTTTGTCCAGTCCACGCGTCGCGCACTGCTCGTTAGATTCTGTTCGTTTCGAGCGGCTTTTGTACTTCCACTTCCACTGCTGCTGGCTTTTAGTCTTCATTGGATCATTTTTAATCGATCGAGTTTATTGTTCAGTAGCACTTCGAGGTTTATTAAGCGATCGAAGTAAATCTAACCATTAAATTGTGGGCGATTAATAGTAATGTTTTTCGTTGAACAACGAATGTTAAGAAGCTTGGTTAAGAATTTTCTTTCGGTTTTAAATATTTGTTCTGTGCACGTTTTTAAACTTTCTTGTTTTTTTTTAAGAATCCTAATAATTAGAGCAATGGAATATATTTGGTTCTTAAGCTCTTCAATTTTCTTTGAGGATCGGTGATTTTTCGTGGCGCATATTAATAAATTTGATGAAGAAATTTGGACCTCCGGTGAGTTTGGATTTGCAAACTAACCGAGTAACTGTAAAATTCATCGAAACTTAATAGTTTCTTAACCTATCCATCGATACTTTTAGCGAATGAAAATACTATCCTACGCGTCAACAGAAGTATTGCTAAATATCGAGTCCGAATTTTATTATCTGCGAAATATGTATCTATTTAATCAATGACGACTAATATCTGATTTAAATCACACTTTGAAAATGATTCGGTAGAATTCCACCCGTACAATAATAAATATACGTCAATTGCCCACTGGATTTCAGCGATAGATTCTAATTAATCCGTATGCAATTACAATTATTTATGCCACTGTTTCGCGTCAACTGTAACGTTTAAAATTCTTCGCAAGAATTCGTTACATTAACAAGTATCAATACAAAGAAAAAGATCTCGCGATTAAACAGTCGAATAGCAAAGTATCTCGTTGAATGACTGACAATTTTTAAGCAAATATTATAGTTTCGTTGAAGTAGCTTCAAATTTAGATTTTCCCCTGCCGTAAAGAACTTTTATCGACGAAGATGAATAGATTTCTGGACGTATACATCTGGCAGATAGAAATCTAACCGACGGCGAACCGTCGAATGTTAGAAGTTGATAGATCTAGAATCTTTATCTTATAATAACGAGTTATTTTAAACCTGACACTGACACGAACGCTGAGCTACGCGAATACGCGTTTTATCGAAAAATCAAAACCGATACGCGTGAGTTTTCGATATTTCATTAATTACGCTTCCTTTGCTGCCACGCGCCTTAATTAAGTAACTCTTCTTATAATTATCTTATGAAAGTAGGGAGAAATTGCGTTCGTATGAAATTATATACGATAGCGAATTTATTTAACAATTAAAATGATTAGAAAGTTGCTTTGAATTTAGTTTCCTTTTGTAGTTAAGTACAGCGCCAAGTGTGTTTTATATTTTAATAAACATTGGCAAATAATATATGTACGTATATCTTTCGCAATTTAAAGGGAAGCAAAAATCAATTAGGATGACGGTTCAACATTAAATTAGACGATTAATTCGATTGATCACTATTACAATTTTCCTTGCTTTCTCCGATTAAACACAATGTTAACGAATCGTAATAAAGTTAACAGCATTGATTACACGAATAAAGTTTCTCCTAAGCGTGTAAAATATATTATTACTTCAGGTGTGAAATAAATGATAGCAGTTTGAAGATACATTAAAAAGTATAACAATGTATAAACATAATTGTAACGATAAATCTCGAATACTTTCATTCGCGTACGATTGTGAATCACCACTTTTTCACAATCTGGCTTAATTTCGATTACTAAACAAACGAATATTCTTAAAACGATGAAAGCTTTTGTATCTTTGTAAACATTAGAAATTTACAAATGTGTGTAAACTTTTGCAACCGAGTATATATATATATAAAATTTTGACTAAAATACGCTAAATACAAAAAGAATTGCGCGCCATCGGATGCATTTATTTAACAAAACTATTTAACGAATATTTCTCAACCTAACGTTTAAAATTTTGTACTCAACGCGATTAGAAATTTTGCCTGCCAGGCAAAACTTTCGATGAGTAACGAGTTATTGTAACGTGTTACGCAATAAATTGCGTTCCGAAAAGAAATTAGAAGAGAGAATCGATGTGTTTAATAGGTGGAAGAAGACTGAGGCGGCAGTGCTTTTTATTTTCTGCATTAATTTGTTCGAGCAAGAAGCTAGAGGTGTATCGTGATTATATAACAGCGAATTCAAACATCGAGCGTTCTTGAGCTTCTCGATAGAATCGAACTGTGTACTTTCGAAAATGACCGTGGAATAACAATGATCGACACCTTTTGCGATGGCGGCGTCTCGTAAGAGTTCCTTTTCAATCGAAATTAGCTACGGATAGAATTTCTTTTCAAATCGTTCGAGGAATCTACACCTTTTTCCTTTACGATCAATCAATTATTAATCCACGTTGTACCGAATATACTATTACTGTTCACAATTATTCCAAAAGCTTCAATAATCGTTAACGTACATTATTATGCGCACTTAATCTTTCGTGAAATTAAATTTCTGCATTATGTATGTTTTTTTGATAATGTGTACAATTCTGATTAATAACCAAACTGATGTTCTCGAAGCTCTCGTATTTTTGTTTAAATACTTGAAAGTACCAATTTGCCACTTAAGGCTTGAAAACTATTTTAAAACGTATTGAAATTAAAAATCGTTCCATTTCCAGTTTCTCGTCATAATATTCTTCAACTTATGAACGTGTACGATGAATTATATTACTAATCGATTGAAAATGTACAACGAAGTCGAATGTCCCTATTATACTGTCACTTGAAAAGTTCCCATTTAAATGGAAACACGTTTTACGCGTATTAGCACGTCGGTTTGTGTAACAGATACAAGATGCCATAGTAAACGTATCGCATTTATCTGAATTATGACACGTTTCATGCTTTATAATTACATTGGTCACTGTTTCAATGTTCAACGTTTACCTGCCAATATTTATTTTCAAATATTAAGCGCAAACGAATATACAGTGTCTCTGCGTTGTTACGTAAACTAAAGTACAAATTTAGTATAAAAATTTGTTTATTTACGATTCTTTGTACATTACTTTGTACATTGCTAGTAAGTAAAATAATTAAAGTTTTGGTTATAGGGACACCGACGATTATTGCAATATCTACTATATGTCATTTATTACGTTTAAATGATCGATATTAAAGCGTAGCTTAATATAAAGTAATACTTTTTAGTAACACGAGCTACGATATTTTCTTCCACGTATTATAAATAAAGATTCGAAAAATTCTTAGCGTTTCTCACTCGAAACGATTTTCACGCACAATTATTATTATTTCAATTACGTTTTTAGCGTCCACGTTAACTTTTACTTAAATGAAATTCGATTACCGATCGTTCAAATTGCACTTTAAAATATAATAAAACAACACCCGTCAATTATTTAACCGCGCCGAATTTACGCGAATCGAGTTGTCAATTTTTTTACATTCACATTTGCAACAAATGCAACACTGATTAATGTAACACTAACATTCTTTTCGACACAACAACTATCATCAATTTTATCTTTATCGAAGGATTATTATCTTTTACACGAAGCCTCGCGTGTCACGCTGCACGATTAACTTTTCGATACAAATATAGCGATCGTAAATCGCAGAAAAATATCCGAAATACGTTAACCGACCGTTCGACTAAAATTGTTTCAATACTCAACACTTTATTCTTCATAAGATCCACCCGACGTGTTCAAAGAAATTCGTGGGAATACATTTGATTAAAAATAAGTAGTAGCGGAAGGTTGATAAATCAGCCATATCGATCGATCAGCTACTCAAACAATTCACAGATAAATATATATGTAGATACTCGATAATTGTTTAAATTTGGTAACATTTTCGGAGGAATCAAGTAGTTTTAGTGAAATAATTTAGAAAATATCGACTGGTTCAATCGATCGCGAATGGCAAAGACGCAGAACCGTCACTTGGAAGAGTCTCTGCCGAACTGACAAGAACTCGATGGTCTTTGGACATCGATGGCGGTCGATTAGCGTGAAGTCGTACGAGAAAATGGATTGATTTAATTCTGTGTTAACAAAAGGTTCGCGTAACTAATCTCTATTTAGTGGTACTTTAAGAATCCGTATGAAATGGCATATATACGAACTAAATGCAGAGTTAGGCATATTTTATTTATCATTACTCGTGTAACATTTCGAATAACGTCTCGAATATACTTTTATTTGACTAACATCTTGAATATAATTTTATTCGAATAACATTTGATTAAATGAATTTTACATTTAACTTTTCCACGAAACGCACACTGCAGCATAGTAAGTAATATTTCACAGAATTCTGTAATCTGTATATCTTTTTGCATTACTTACCCGGGTGAAAGTAAAATAAATTCGTAATTAAATCCAACCGTGTTAAGGATCACAAGAAATCTCCATCTATGTGAAATCTTTCAATTTTTCAAACAATGGACCGACAAATTTCTATGACATAAATTTCACGCTTGCCGGGCCTTGAAATTGCCTTTGATTTATCTCGATCGAATATAATAACTTTCCGCGCACCGTACGCGAGGCGAATTAAAAATAAATCAGGGGATATTTCTCATAAAAGAAAGCAAGCAATGTTGATTCATGGTAATTTCCATTTAATATACAGCTGCTGCAAAAAGCATTCGCGCACCACACTGTATCTTTGCATTTATTTACCACTTGTTAGTGAGATTCAATCCTATCAAATTTGTTATCGTCGAACGTGCTGTTTAATTTGACCTTTAACTTTAATTTTGCTTTTCAAGATCAGAGGTTATTAAATACAAATTTCTTGTAACATTCAATGGATTCGAACGTGACACGATATGAAAGCAGAGGTCAAGCTAATAGTAGCACACGTAAGTAGTAAAATGATCGTAAAGCAAAGGGTTAAGCGTACAATTATTGCATAGATACATATAGTATATAAATAGATATTTATGTACATATATATATGTACGTCTCCCTTTTGATTTACATTTTCTTCGACTTACGTCAGCTACTTTGGAAGTAATTAGACATGGTACGTAAATACGAGGTACGACTGTAATTTTATTTTGGTGACGCGCCATTAAAATTGAAAACAGTATCGTAAAACATTCCCCAAAATAGAAACTATTTAAATATCAACCACCATATATATATTTCTTTAAATATTGACACCATTTCCTACTCGAATTCTTTTCAATTATTATTTATTTTCATTTCGATTCTCTCGTGTAAATTAACGGTATTCTTATTTAAGAATTATCAGTCGCTCCAACAAAAGCTATTTAAATATCAACCATTACTTCTTCAAATATTAACACCATTTACTGCTCGGATTCGTTTTAATAGTTAATATCTATTTTCATTCGAATTAATAGTAACTCATTTAAGATTTACCAATTGCTCCAATAACAACTATTTAAATATCCACCACTATTTCTTCAAATATTAATACCGCTTACTATTCGGATCCGTTTTAATCGTTAATATCTACTTTCATTTCAATTAATAGTAATCTCAATTAAAACATTTATCAGTAGCTTCAATAAGAACAATTTAAATATCATCCGCTATCTGTTGCTCCAAATATTAACACTGTTTATCAATCAAATTCCTTTCAACTTTTAATATATATATATATATATTTCTATTCTAGTTCTCCCATTTAAGTTAATCGTAATCTCATTCAAGAATGCTCAGTAGCACCGATAAGAATAGTTTAAATGTCGACCGCCTATCCGTTGCTTCGAATATTGACACTGTTTACTACGCGAACGGAGATAGAACGGTCTACGAACACTATGTTTGGTCACGAATGACGGGACACACGCGGTTAGAGGCGCGCCTGGCACCTCAAAGGTTCACCGCGAAACTGATCGGTAAGGATCAAGACGACGGGCCAACACCGATGCTCGCGTAGGGCGGGAGACTAACGACCAACGACTCTCCAGTTCGTGCACGGTCTATTTTTGAGATATAATCGCGACTCGCGCGCTTCCTCGAAGCCGCGACGCGTGCAAACGCGCCAGCGAGACAAGTCCGACCCAACTACTAGGCACGTATGTATTTCGAAAAAGGTTCCCCTTTCACCTAGCCTAATACTCGTCCAGCGTCCGTGACTAGCCTTCTCGGCCATCCAATCGATTCTTTTAGAAATTCCATCGATTCTTCTGGCCACTTCTTCTTTTCAGGTCAATTAACCCATTGACCGACGAGAGAAGAACTTTATCTGATCGTGAGATGAAACGAAAAGCGAATAGAAACTTATAATATACGATTACGCTGATAATATAATCGTTGATCGATTACAGGATAGATCATTGATTTATGGGAAACTTCGTCGATTGATCGCCTGGTCTTGAAGACTTGGACCAAACTTATGCAACAAAATTGTGCGAATGTTTAACGTTCAAGGTGTGTTATCATTTTGTGTACTAGTAAATATACGGATTATTATTCATTTGGATTTTAGGGATTACGTGTGTGGAAAACAATTAAGTATCGCGGTATTTAGTTATCTTACTCTAGTCTAAATTAGTGATGTCATATGTTACCACTAAACTGTGGTAATTCTGTGTGAGAATGAATTATATGGAATTTTGTTCCATCGAACTATGATGATTCTATATGAATATGAGAAGCATAGAATGATTCTATGTGATATATATATTATATACATATATTCTATAATTATAGATATAATTATATTCTATAACTATTAAGTCTATCCTGTGCTTTGTCGATAATATACATTAGCCGAAAAAAGTATCCATACATTAAAAACTTCAAATTTCTATACAAAAACGTTTCTTTCTTTTTCTATGGAATTCGAAGATCAAGTGATTCATACTTGGATACATTTGGATCGAAAGCTAAACCCTTGCAAATTGTTACACTATAAATATATTTCAATTTAACGTTGCTTTGAAAAAGATGTTTGCAATAGAAGTGAAGACGTCACAGTGTACGAATCTTTTTTTCAGTCGCTGTAATCCACATTTTGACAATAATGTGCAAGCGTCGAAATACATATCCGCGGTAGTGTTAAGTAAATAATATACGTGGTAACATTTTGCCTGCATTGGGTTAATGAACCTTAGTTGTTTTGGATGTCGCGTATGTTGAAAGAAAAGCGTTCAGAAACAGTTGCTTCATTGAATTTGATGCTAATAGGTTGCGTTACGCTCACTAGAAATTTAAAACGATGCTAATTTTTAACCACTGCCCGTTGCAAAACGATCGAATTCGAAATTAGGCGAACGATAATATCTAAAGCAGATAGATCTGCATGGATAGTGCTTGCAATCTGCTTTAACATAATGTTTCGCAATATAAAATCTCTTAATGTAAAATAAAATGTTAAATAAAGTCTCTTATGCATTACTTATTGTTGGTTCATTTTGCGAAATTTTAGTTGCAAGTAATGCGAAGATAAAGAGACTTTAGAGAAATTAAGATAAAGCAAACAATTTACAATAAGCAAATTGCAAAAGAACAGTTTGGCAAAATTGATCATATTTTAGAGTGATCATTTGATTAAAAGAATAAAAAATATTGCGAGGTACGAAAAAATTCTATTATCATTGTAGAAAATATGGAATATGCAAGAATATAGAAATATGAATGTACAAATTTGCATTCGTAACTATTTCTGTGCTAAGATAGCAAAATGTCAAGCTTTTCGTAATAGTTGAAATATCTACCATATAATTTAGGAAAAAGGCGCGATAGCAATATTTTTATTCTTAAAAAGTTGTGCCTCTTTTTACAGCTGGTGAAACTTTAAAATTATGAAATGCTACATTTTGTTCTTCGATCACGTAATTAATCGTTACTCGTTTCCTCGATTATTCAATATTCGCATGACATGAAAAAGAAGCAATTAGGAAGATGATCATTTTCCTTTCTGCTTCTCTTTTCGCTCGGTATGATTTATCCGAACGAACACGTGTAAAATTCCGGTACGATTAGCGCTGATTTTAATTACTCTTGGAATATCTTTTAGTCCACCTTTGAGTCAGTAACCTTTTACTCTCCCGGCTGTACTTCTGCCCGCGTAAAAATAGACGAAAGAAATGAGGTGCGAAGAAAATTTTTAGCCGCAATAACTCACGTGACAAGTGACGACAGCAAACGGGTTTCTTAACCATTGAAACGCGAACTTCCTGTGGGATCATAGTAACCACCATCTGTTACCAACTGTTACTTTTTTTTCACCGTAATAACAAATCATTCGAATTGTTTCACGCGTAGCAGATTTAGATTTATTAACAAGGACAACGTTCTCTATTTCAAGTAAGATTTTAAAATCAGCTGTTCAATGTTACAAAACGTTTACCTTCTAAGAAACACGAAAAGCCCAATGTACGTCTAAATTGCATAATAATAGACGTTAACCGGTAATTCAGTGAGATGCGCACCGTATTAAAGTGATATTTTATGTAATATCGTAGAGCGCAACGCGAGCTGAAACATTGCAACGTTGTATCACAGTGGACGGTTTGAAAACCTGACGGAGAGATAAGATTGATAGCTTAATTAAAGTGCACCTTCCATGCGTGCACTGTGACACAAATGATAGAAGTTATAGTTTTATTTTTAGCCCGTCGCTGCTGGGAAGGAAACGAGGGATGGTATATTGCGATTTTCATAAAAAAGAGAACCGACGTCAAATGGCCATTAATGCACGTGATCAAGGGAATCGTTAACCGGCCTATCATTTTCACGTGAATACCACTGCTAACAGATTATTTTCCAGGCCTTCTTTCGCAACCGTAAGCATACTCTATTTATAGGATATCGTGACAGCGATAAATAAAATCAGAAGTTATTAATAATATTGAAAATCATTAAAGTGCCGCTCAAGTTTTCTTATCAATTTTAATAACTACAATTACGTAAGTGCGTCATTAATTTTAATGATAAACTTACGGTTAAATGGAAGAGTATAAGAAATAAATAGAAAAGTATAAGAAATTTCTGTGCGAGTGAATTTCATCGTGCAATTTTGCTTCCTATTAGTACCTTTAGTTTGCGTAAAAGAAAACTAGATTTGCCGTGCTTTAGAATATACGATATTTCAGATGACTGTTGCTTCGAAAGGTATTAAAACATATGCAGTTGGTGAGAAAAATTCAAATCTATAAATACAACTATTTTATGCGGCACTACTTTATAGCAGAATTCAAGTAGGAACTCAATTAAGCAAAAAGACGCGAATAAACTGCTAATTGATAAATAACCAATTGACAAATGCTTTTCCGTTAAATATAGGTGGTTATTTGTAAAGGATAATTGTGCGTTCGATGTTGGAATGGATATACGGAACGAAAACGAAGTGGAGGAACGATAATTGAGATTTCTATGAATTGGCAGTAGTACAAGTCGATAATTTTGGCGCGGCGGCAAGGGTAAACACGTGCACAGTGGATACGGAAAATTAGCTCTCGAAAAGCAGCAGCAATCTCTTAATAGCCTATGAAATTAAACTCTCACGATTACCGTTCAAATTTGTACGCAAATTTATATTTGTTATAAGCACAGTTAAAGGATTAACCCTTCGCTGTCGAAAATATTCAAGGTATTAGTTTGGGGGTTCACTATTCATAATTATGTTGCAAAACCGAGGAGAAACTTTTTCCTAATTATTAACCTTATCGTTTATTAATGAAATCCATTTAAATTTTCCGTCTAAATATTAATACGCGTTAAAGATACCACAAATTCTATGGTTATTCGTCGACATTCGTCCGCGAAGGGTTAAAACGTAAGTAGAAATCTGCTATCGTCAGATTTCCCTCTAAACATTATAACACGTGCCTAACCATAAACGTTGCGTGGTAAGTTTATACAGATAATTTAGAAGCAGTGAAACGTTTCAGTTATTGGAACTGAATTCTCGCAAATAAATCGCGTAACACTTCGAGCCTCGAAACCTTTCAGCTATCGAGACGAAACTTCTTTCCCACAAAACCGAAATCCACATTGTTTAAAATTCGCCCGAAAAATTTGCAGACCTAAAAATAAACGACGGAATTTCAGGTCACGAGTTCTAATCATGAGTTCTGGGCACGGTTCTCCATAAAGAGTACGTAAATTTACGTATCCGAAACTCGCGTGCTTTGCAGAGAAAAACGCTGGCACGGATCCGACGAGGATGCACGTGGTCTCGAATCGAGACCTTGCCTTGCTTTTCAAGGCATACCTACGGCACGACTTCGCGCAAGATGACGGTGTGTTCGCTTGCACGTAGCCTCACGATCCTTCCAGTACACAGCCACTACATTATAGGACGTCCCGTTTGAATTATTTAAGCGGCGTTGGCCGAAACCGTCGTGTTTCCGTTTCGCAATCGCAACTCCGCATATGTACGTAGATACGGTGACGAAGGGTCTTGGCGAAAATCCGCCGTCGTCTTGCGAATAATCGGACCGCGATGGATCTGCTCGACGGAAATAAACGAATCTCGTCAACATCTGCGCGTAAAAAACGTCTTTCGAACTAAATTCAAGTCCTCTTCGATGCAGTATTAACCCTTTGCGGACGAGAAGTAGTAACACTTGTGAGAGTACTTTAGTTTTGAATTCCACGACTTTCAGTTTTCACGCTTTTCAGTTCCAAACCATTTAATTTCCAACGATTTCAGATGTTTATTATTACGTTAAGTATTCATTGCATTAAGTTTTGTGCTTTAATAGTTGACATGGGTTCGGAAAGCCAAAAAATGATTAGGCGACTATTTGTCGACGCTCGTCCGCAAAGGGTTAAAGAAATAAAAGTGACAGACACTCGCATAGATCGTGGTGATCGAAGTACGATAAAGTTTCGTTTATATTTCGTACAGAGAGGCACGGAATACTTTAGAAAATGCACACCGTTGCGAATTTATATAATTTCTACGGTAAATTTGATCGTCTTGGTACTTCTGCTTGTTAAGAATGAGAAATTGGTTAAAAAGATAGAAGATTTTCGCATCGCGTAAATGGAATCTCTTTTTACAGCACGTGTATTATTTCACGAAACTGATTTCATTTTTGAGGGACATTTTCGTTAACCCATTTACTTTTTAAGGTAGATTAAGTTACTATTAGGTATTGGTTAAGTAGTCAAAAATTATTTTTCTCACCTCTATTTTACTAACAAACATGGAGCTTTGACAGATATTCTCATTCAACATCTTAAAGGTACTTTTTGATAACTCTTCATGATACACGTACATATATTGCACATGCCATCAGAATAGCGCAAACAAAATGTACCTTTTAATTCTTTTTCTTCACTGAAATCACCGAGGCGAATCGCTGTGTCGAATCGCCACGAATATAGTATCGGGATTTGTCGCTTTACTTCGTCAAGCGTTGAAATGAGGAGGCGTGGTCCATCAATATAAAATGGTTAAAGATCTCGTACGCGCGATGTATATATCGCGATCAGACATTGGCGTGGCCTTTCGAAAGCGACGGAGAATTTTGGTCCAAAAGTAACAGCCGATAAAAGTATTTAAGATTACTTTCGCTTCGCGTTATTCGCTTGCTATTTTATAAATCACGATTCCGACGCTGCTTCGTGACATTGCTCGATTTTATGCGGCGATCTCTGCGAGGAGAATCAGCTGACGAGTCAAAGCTCCTTAAGTATACTATTCGATAACGTGCTGTTTTTTTTTTTTTATAAACGCGTTCTTTTTTTGTTAATGAATGACTATGTGAAATATTAATATGATATCGATAAAAAATGTCAATAGAAAGCATCTTTAGAAGGATTCTTAACGTTCTTCCGATGTTTTCAATGCTCGGGCAGCTTTTTCGCGTTTGGGCCCACTGTGCGCCGCCACGACGAAAACGGTTAATTGACCGTTAAGATTGAATCAGACTATTCGATGCACCAACGAAAGAATTTATCGTCGTACCGATGTAGTTTCGAGATTCTTCTCAATCGCATATCAAACGTAGACGATTATTAAACGACACGAAAGCATTTAAATTTGCACCGAAAAACGCGACAGGATTTAGAATCGATGAAATAGAATAGAATATAATTTCACATTTACAATGGAACAATACAAAATTTGTACGTTCGCAATTTCGATACAAATGTGATAATATCACCGACTATGAATCATCGACGTGATAAGATACAAACAAAAAAGGAAAAAAAGAATACGAACAGGTGAAATTATTTCCAAGCCAAAGCAGCAACACTTTTAACCATAAAAATCCTTCTCAAGTCACGGCACAAAAAAATATCCATTAAAATACCGTTTCCATTCGATTGCGATCCATAAATTCACACAACAGTTGCACCGGGGCATCCCATATTTACGATCAAACCATAGATCCTTTTTCACAGTTGACGAAGCAGAAGATGCACTTTCACATAGTAGTTTAGCGTCGGAGAGCAAGTATTATATTGTACCATGCCGGTCGAATCGATTCGTTTTCTAGCGGCTCGACAAATGCACCAGGTCCGTTGCACCAACCACCGATAACGGTTTAATGAAAACGATGGCTATTTTTCTGGCGACACGAGGCCGATTCCGCTCGATAAACGCGTGCGTATACCGAACAACCGAATGCTAGATTCAGCTTGTCATCCAAGTTCGTTGCTCTCCGGAACGTTATTCAAATCGGAGCCTTTCTCGCTGCTACAACGCGCAGCTTTTGTTTCTTTGTTCGCCGAACCGTTCCCCCGATTCTTTTCTTCGTACGATTCCGTTCTGCGCGTGGAACAAGATCGATCCGGTAATCAAGCACGATGCTCGTTAATCGATCAAACTTCTGTCGAAATGATTGCGTTCGCTCGAATTAACTGCACGATGTTTTCGTGCCAGCAATTGAAGACTCGATATAAGATTTAACGATCGATACTGAGGAAAAACAAACGATGCAACTTCACGGTTCGTCTGACGAGAGCGTGTCAGAGATATCTACTGATTAGAGACTTTTAGTAGTAACCAACGTTGATCAACTTTAATATTAGCCAACTAGATTTAATATTAACTAACTTTAATATTAGCTAACAAACTTTAATATTAACCAAATAAGAAGAGGCACTGATGATGTAAAAGTAAATAGTCTCCATCGCTGCACGTTTATTTTGAAACTATTAACATTGTTCCTATTGTTTTTATTTTGTGCTTCGATAGGCGATGAGTGACTTGAATAAACGCAACGATATATCTACTATACATACGTTACCGGATAAAAGTCATAGAATATTTACCAACAAATATATTTAGCTATACTATAAGAATGAAGAATGGAAATGGAAAAGGCTGGATGTAACATTTTGTTTCTAGTAAAAATCTTCGCTGTTGACGTCCACATCGTTTACTATTTTCACTTTCCGATTGGCTAATTGCATTCGTCTTTCGAACGTAAGAAATTTATCGTCGTGCATCTTTCTGGAACTCGATTAACGCATAAGCTACGCGTTTTTTGCAAATGTGACTTGCGTCGTTTTGTCTTACAAACGCAAATAAAACGGATATAGTATAATTGGTCGGATAATTGTTAAAAATGATTCGAAATTAAGGAAAGCTATCTCTGTTTATGCACGCGTAATGGTAACATTACGCTTTCTAGCTTCGGCTTGCTAACGAGTTAAATTACCGAATGTAAAGATATGCAAATGCAAAGTTACGCGTGCGTTTCAGAAAATAATTACGCATTTTAATTTGTAGGCGATTCATGTATATCGTATCCGCCAGCTTTTCAACGCAGATTTCGAAACTCTCCGTTTCATCCAGATTTTCATGTGCAATTTTTACAAACTATCTCCCTCTTTCTTATCCGTATACAAATTAATATTTACCTTCACCCTTTCAGCCTTCTAATACTTATTCCCAACTAATTTACATAATAAACATACCGCTACTCAAATCGCGCAACGATAAATCCACCTGTCCATTCTGATCATCGTTCGCAATCGGTCCATCGAAAAATCGAAAAGTAAAAGTCGAAACAAGACTTAGTGCGAGCCTATAAATATAATACCGACGTACAGGGGAGACGGAGGTTTTATCAAGGTTCCATCGAGACCAAAAATTACCTACACTGTTTAATAGTTCGACGGACAGCGGTTATGCAACGATTCACGTAGGTGGGAGAAGGGAAATTAATTCATTTATCCATGTCGCTTTTATTGACATCTACAGTGGGGTGGCAGTCTCTGGGGATGCCTCGGGCTATAAATCGCCTTCATTTCGCAGGTATTACGAAATATCCCACGCGCTGATTTATATCGTATAGACCTGGGCGAAATTTTTATTCAAATAGTAAATGTAAACCTTTGCATTCCATTCTCGTTGCTATGGCGACACGCGTTAATTTCCTCGAAAGTCACCATGGTGATTTTTCCAAACGTTTTTCTATCCAAACAACTCCAACATCCATAGCGATTCGATCTAATTTTGGATATCCCGTATAAACGCTTCCCATTTAAGTTTTTCAGTTTATAGGAGCAAGGCTTGAATCTTAGTATTTTGTCCTTGTTTCAGTAACGATCGAAGTACATGTTGTCTTTGATCTTCCTTCTCTCGCACATTTCTGTACAGAATTTATTTTATACTTGTTCTTTTATCCGTACGATAAGGTCATCTTTTGGCATTGGCCAGTGCTTGCAATTCGCGCTGTCTTTGGAAGCTTCTTTGTTTAGGAGATCGTTGAATCTCAGATTAACGTGAGCAGGGATCCAGCACAAAATTAAGTTTCTCTTACAACTGCTTCCAGCTTATTTTTTAATTAATTCCTCCCTTTTGCCACTATTTCATTGATCCATGGGTTTAGCTTTTTCTCCCCGCTAAAATCTTTGTTTATTTTATTTCCCAAGGTTCATAAAACAGACTTTGTTTCTGCAAGAATGACTGCAGCACTGAATCTGGAGTTGCAAGCCTATCTAATGCAATATCTAATGCCGTATATATTACCATGGCTTGTGTTGAAAAGATGGAGCATTCTATACGAATACTCATCTTCGACGATCTTCTACTTTCTTCTAGGCTTGTTTCTACTAGAGTTCCACCATTCGATACCCCGTTTCTTTACGATGATAGTAACAATCCTTCGGTGACAGCTTGGTTTTCTGTTCTTTTCACGCACAAACAGAAAAGGTTTTTCTACCCTAACAAATTCACCCCCATTATACTACTTCTTTAGTTCATCGTTTATAAAGTACGGAGACTAACTACGCGTTCCCTAATCGTCATTAAGTAGTTCTCTCTACTTTAAATTTTGTATACCAATCCAAATGATAAAAAATACTATAAATAATAGCTCTGTACTAATCGTAAAAGGAGATTATCGTACGGATGCAGTTCCTGAAAGGATTAAGTTGCACGGGATTGACAAAAATCCGCGAAGTTATCGTTTTCGTCGCTTACGGTAGATCGGTAGACGAGAACCGAGGGAACGGTACCGTTCTCGCGTACCGACGGAGCCGATCTAGAAAACGATTCACGGCGAACAACAGGTGGAGGAGTAAGCGAAAGAAGCACGCGAGAAGGCGCCACCGTTCAATGACGATATCTCGGAAGAGGCGCTAATTCGCTCGTTCGTGGGCTCGGTTCGAAGCTCGTCGTCCAGCCGCCTGTGCGGCTTTAACTTTTTAAAATGTCGCCGATGGCCGTGACAGGGTCTATTTTTAGCCGCACAGAGATAAGCGAGGGGGCAAGGGAGGGGGGAGGATAGTCATGGAGAGACCGGGAGAGAGACGGAAAAGAAGGAACTCTTTCGACGAGAATGAGACGGAACGATCGAGAGTGGGACACCCAGTAGCGTAACCGGATGGCATTTTAGTAGGCACTTGGAAAAACACCTGTTTAATTAACTCTCTGCGCGCATTCAGATCGATGGAACTGAACAAACAGCCGTTCCGATTTTACCGTTCCTTTCTCCACTGGAGAACCACATAGATATTGCCGAATCGATGTTGTAAATTTCTTTCTAACGATGATTATTGTAACAACGAATTAACCGCACCTTTTGCGTACAGTTCAGATGTAGACAGACAGGTTCAGGAATTCGTATCCAGTTAACACCTCTTTGAATTCACAGAATTCTACGACTTTGCGTCGGAAGTTATACTTAAGATCGTAGTTATTGCACTTATTGGTAAAAGTAATTCGCTCGTGGTTTCATAGTACGGTAAGATGATAAGTACGGGTATACTTCTAACGTGACAAAAGTATAAGTTTGTATGAAGTGATTCAAGAAATATTTGTACTATCACGTGTATTTCTTTCATTTTAATAGCGTGTACATTTACCGTAATGTTGAATTAATCGGAAAATTCAATCAGCAGTAGCGTCGCATAATTTTCTAGTAACTTAAACGCTTGCCTAGATGTTCTCAATCGCAATTTTTAATTCGCGCGTTAGTTTCGTGTATGTACACATGTCACGATACACTGATATTTCGCGAATACAAGATTACCTCTCTCATACGCTGATCACAATTCTAACAAATGACCCAGCCAATCTAATGCCTTCGTTTCACGGTTTCCTCGTTGCACGATTATTTAAAATAAACACAGCGAACCTATCTGTCTGTCGCGGGAGCGCGCATCGATAGTACGTAATGTTGCAAGCAACATATGGAAACATTGACAAACAACGCGACAAGGAAGATATACGTAAACTTAACGCTATGGAATTCCTGACAACGAGCAATTTGTCTCCACACACGATTACCAACCATCAGCCCGTATCTTCGGGCGATAGAACGCTTCCAACGTCAGGATTACCATGCAATTTTGATCCTTTAAAAGGGTAAACAGCGCAAATAGCTGGAGCATATCTCTACCGTAAATGCATCGAGTGATCGCGAGAAAACGGTCTCGTATTATGCAACTGTCGTTATCAGAGCCTAAAACTGCTAATCTTCGAGACTGATTCAATTACATCACTGCGAGCAGGAACGAAGGAGACTCGTTGGAATAGAAATGACACTGGAGCTGGCAAACGGTAGGGAAGAAAGAGGGCGAAGGAGGAAAAGAGAAAGAGATGGAAAGAGAGAGAGAATCAAAGAACTAATTATACGTGACGTCACTCGACTGGTTTCAACACACGAAGTCGAGTGCACCGAGTCGACTCGACGAGTCAAGTCACGGCAAGTGGGCCACAGAAGTCTCTCTCTCTCTCTCTTCGTTCTCTCTACGCATTTTTCTCTCACTCTCTTTCTAAGCTGCAATCGCGACGGAAGCTGCGCGTGCAAGCAGAGGAGGTTTCTTCTTCTCGCTCCAGATGAAGTGGGAGGAAGCAAAAATAGAACCTCCCAAACTTTATGGACGGTAAATCACTGACACGTTAGGCCCGTTGCCATTCCCTGCGTCCAACAGCCGGACCGACGGACTCATTAACCGTAATACAGCGACGGTGACGAATAGGAAATTCAATGAACGCTTAATTAACCATTAGGAAACAAGCGACGTGCGCCAGTCTCCAGTTCGTACGGTGTTTTTATGCTTTCCATTTCCTTTTCTCATCGCGGACCTATCGTGCGCGACTATGGGCATCTGGCAAGAGTGTCGAATACAGAAATGTTGCTGAGATTCCAGTCCAAAGTCCTCAGAACTATCGCGAATGCAGTGTTGAATGAAATAATGCATTATTATTTTGGCAAAGAAAGAGTGAAAGAAGATATATATGCAAGCAACTGACTTGCTGCGCAACAGACAACAAATAAGAAGACTTAAAGGCAATATGCATTACTGCATCTTCCACATCGTTTCTCTGTATAACACAATACTTTCGCGTAACTAGGGTAAGTGCGGGTATTGTCGCGGTTTTTCAACGAAGACGAAATTTGACAGAGATACTATAATTGTAAGACCTTTGCGAGAATAAATTAACAACTTGTAGTATATCATTCTTTAAGTTTCAGACAATTATTCCCATCGTTTTACAAAACGCAGCTATGTCTATTTTAGTCTGATTTAGAAATGTAGCATGGGACACTAAAATGTTAATAAGTCTATCCTATGCTTCGTCCATGTCGTAACTAAAGTTTTCATTAATCATTTTCCAATACCAAATTGCAGTAAACGAATACAAAATTAGTCATGTATCGCAAACTGTTAATTTTATAAGTTAAAGCAGGACGTGATACCTCCGCAGTAATGCCTACTTACAGTACGCAATACAATACGCAAAATATAGTACACGGTGCTCATCTAGCCAAGAAGACACCAACATACATTACGTTTGTTTATAGTCTTCGGCGTATAAACGTCTGATTGCAAATAAACTTAGAGTGAAAAAAGGAATAGAACAAATTTCCTTTTAGACGTTATTTTGTCTTGGACACCACCATACACTGCATTTGCTTATAGTCTTCGTCGCACGGAAGATTGATCGCGAATAAACTTGGATAGAGTGAAAAAGGAAAAAGAGAAAATTTCCTTTTAGACGTTATTTTTTGTCGAAGAGGAGGGAGAAGAGAGTTCGTGGAACGTCTGAATTATATACTTTGGGCGTCTGCATAGCAAGCCTCTGACAGAGGCGAAAAAAGGTCCGTAAATGGAAACTTGTTGAAGGTTCAACCTGTTACCAGTGGCTTTCGCGGATTCATTGATGCAGGCCTGACACGGTCTCTCTTATCTGGATCGTATGAATTACGGTGGTCTTGAAATTGTTTGGCAGCAACGTCGGGCCTTGAAAATGAGAGCTCTAATTGGAGTACATTATTGGGGATCTTGTAGAACCACTTCGTACATGCCGCGGTACATTACCAAACGTTTCAGGAGAAATTAATGAAGCGAGAAATTTAAAAAGTGGGCTTCGATTATGCGTCGTGGAGAAATGATGAACGGTACAAAAAGATCAGCGTTTTAAAGTTTAATAACACGGATAGGATAAGCGTACGTAATATGGAACTAAAATGTTGATAACTAAGTAGCGAATTTTATCGGAAATCGCGTATACTAGTTTCTTATAAAATTGATTAACAACTCTATCTTCATATTAAAACGATTCAACGATTAAAACAGTTCTGTCAGGCTTGGGCATTAATCCAATAAATTATTGGAAGCATAATCGTTAAGATTATATATCATTTTATTTGGCTTCGCGTTATTTGAAATAACTATGCGCTAGTTTATTTGAACGGTGAAATAATCTTTAAATATTTCTGCAATGGTTTACGCGTACGAATTTCCCATAAATGTATAAAAATCCTATCTACAAGAATGTACGGTCTATCCTATGCTTCGTCGATGGTATTACTATCATTACACCAATTAAAGTCGATATAAATTGCTGAATAACAATATTTACGATCCCTCGTAACTTTTAACATGGAACCTGAAATTGGTCAACGTGACGAGCTCCGTAAATCTAGTGTTAAAAGCTCGCAATAATTGGCAGCAGTCGAGTGTTCTCTCGGTTGAAAACTGAATAATATGCCACAGCATGTTATTTTCTGAAACTATTCCCAGCTGTGTTGACTGATGCCAGGAAGACGCGTACAGAGAGACTTTAATGCAACGTAAATCGCATTGTTTACTTAATTTCATAACTAGAAAGATGGACTGTTTACGAGGCCATAGACATGATTTACCGGCAATGGAGTATGAAATCACGCGGCCGTTTCTAATTAAAGTTCCTGGCCACTGTTCTACTGCTAATTAGAAATGGAATAGCAAGTAACGCGTAACGAGCAATTATTAACAATTACCGCAATGAAATGCAAGATTCAGTTTTCTTCACAAAGGAAATCGTAACAACTGTTGTACATTACTTTTAATAGAGATACTTTACACTTGGAAGTTTTCTTTTCACGGTCGATTCACCAGAAATCAGTCCTTTGTCTTTTTTGCAAACGTTTCGAGTGCGTTAAGTCGATTAAAATCAGATTTTTTAATTACGCGTTTGAGATATGTGTGTGAAAGTGGGTCCTGTGAGTGTTGGTTTTATATATAGATGTATGAATGATGTTAAATGAGTATGAATGTTTTGTCCAGATCTGTATAGTCTATGGTGAAAATGAGATGAGTGAGAGTCCGATCTATTGTGTACGTTATTATGAGGAATGTTTGAAAAAGAGTCAGTAGTTACCGAACCAGTAGAGAGAGTACACTGAGTGAGAGAGCGAGTCAAGAGTGAGAACGAGAGAACTAAAGGGCGAGATAGAGATAGTCCTAATATATGTGTTATATCATTAGATTTAGTCTCTAATAATAAATATATCATATTGTCTAATCGTCTAAGAAAGGAAGCACTATTATTCTACCCACAGGTCCGTGAAAGTAATCGGGCAGGATCTTCTTATTAGAGAAAAGTACGATAATGAGAGAGACGTGACGATATCGAGTACGCAATGATAAGGAACGAAATAATCTGAATGAAAGTTCAAATCACGTCGAATCTGACAGATAATATCTCGATGTTCTTTAAGTTTTAAGTTCAAAGTTTGCAATTCTTCGATAATGCAAGTGCTTCAACTCGTTGCTATCCGTATTTCCGGTGTGATTTAAGAGTTTAACTTCGAGCTCAAGTTAAAGTCTAATTGTAAGTGGAACATTACAACGTGCAATGTTACTACGGTGACCATTTGCTGAAAGGAAAGCAAAGAACGAATCTAGATATTAAATTTTTACGCCGTTACAAATTTCCTTAAGCTTCTCAATTCTGGAAACTCAAGTGCTTAGATATGTAAAAGCTTGGAAACTTAAACTAAACGGTTGGAAATTCTGGACGCCTTATAAATTACAGCGAGACTTTATTGACTCGCGAATGTTCGTTTAATTTAAATGATGAAATTCAAATACATCAAGAATATGATCAGTAGTCACTGCATAAAAATCCTAAACTCATATTTCTAATGGCATGTAAGTAAATAATACGGTTAAAAGTTTCAGATTTATTACGAATGTAACAGTGGCAGAGCGTAGTGATTGAGTAAAATTGTGAAAGATGATTCGATTCACTGCAAGTGTTCGTACAAGCTCATGAATCAAATAGGTGATCGAGTACTAATTAAATGTAATTACTCTTCCCTGGTGTTATTGTGGAATGTATGATTCATAAATGAATCGCACAGTAGATTAAGCAAACGCGTAACGTATTAGAAAGTTTTAATTTACCTTACTCTGTTAAGAGAAATTTCCTTCGTTAAAAATGTTATCGAATACGCGAATATTTTCGCATTAAGTTGATTCGAGTTTCCCATATGTTTTCCATCCGCGAAGCTGCATTTCGCGCCACAAAAATGTTACTGTTCCCCAGTTAGTTCCACGTTGTCGCGTTTAATCGAAAACTATTTGCCAAGAGCTGTATTGGAATTAATCGTTCATAAAGTTGAACGAATCTCGATGGGCCCACATGCGATGTAGTCACTAGCCATGACGAACGCTGCTATTTTCAGGCCCACTTGCATTATCCAGAGGACGTTCCACAGTGGAGATGGGGGATAATAGAATCACGTGATTCATCCTGCTTGGTAACGTTAGCGATGGAACTTCGAATCGTTTCGTGCCGCTTCGAATCTCTATATACATATATTGCAATGCTGATTCCAAACGATTCCAATATTATTCCAAGTTAAAAAAAACTCTTGAAAGACTTGTTAGTCTTTACAGTATTGAATGTCTTGTAAGTCTTGGAAGTCTTGGAAATCTTGATAGCTTTGGAAGTCTTGGAAATCTTTATAGCGTTGGAAATCGTGAAAGTCTTGATGATCTTGACAGTATTAGATGTCTTGTAAGTCTAGAAAGTTTTGGAAATCTTGACAGCGTAGGAAGTTTTAATAGTCTTGATGATACTGAATGTCTTGTAAGTCTTGAAAATCTTGATAGCGTTGGAAGTCTTCAAAGTCTTGATGATCTTGACAGAATTAGATGTCTTGTAAGTCTAGAAAGTCTTGGAAATCTCGATAGCGTTGGAAGTCTTCAAAGTCTTGATGATCTTGACAGAATTAGATGTCTTGTAAGTCTAGAAAGTCTTGGAAATCTTGACAGCGTTGGAAGTTTTAATAGTCTTGATGATACTGAATGACTTGTAAGTATTGAAAGTCTTGGAAATCTTGATAGCGTTGGAAGTCTTGAAAATCTTGATGGTCTTGACAGTATTGGATGTCTAGACAATCTTGAAAGTCTTAGAAATCTTGATAGCGTTGGAAGTCTCGAAAATCTTGATGGTCTTGACAGTATTGGATGTCTTGTAAGTTTAGAAAGTCTTGGAAATCTTGATAGCGTTGGAAGTCTTCAAAGTCTTGATGGTCTTGACAGTATTGGATGTCTTGTAAGTTTTGTAAGTCTTGGAAATGTTGATAGCGTTTGAAGTCTTGAAAATCTTGATGATCTTGACAATATTGGATGTCTTGTAAGTTTCGAAAATCTTGGAAATCTTGATAGCGTTGGAAGTCTTGAAAGCCTTGATGGTCTTGATTGTATTGGATGTCTAGGCAATTTTGGAAGTCTTAGAAATCTTGATAGCGTTGGAAGTCTTGAAAATCTTGATGATCTTGACAGTATTAGATGTCTTGTAAGTTTTGTAAGTCTTGGAAATCTTGATGGTATTGACAGTATTGGATGTCTTGTAAGTTTTGTAAGTCTTGGAAATCTTGATAGCGTTGGAAGTCTTGAAAGTCTCGGTGGTACTGAAAATCTTGTAAGTCTTGAAAGTCTTGATAATATTGAACGTCTCGTAAGTCTCGAAAGTCTTGGAAGTCTTGATAGCATTGGTAGCATCGACAGTGTTGGAAATCTATAAAGTCTTGATAGTCTTGAAAGTTTTGATGGTCTCAATAATATTGGATGTCTTGTAAGTCCATTGATCAATTATCGGGGCATAATCTCATACGTGAGAAGGCCCCGATTATTTACAACGATCGATGGTGACTTCCATATAAATTCTGGTAGTTCCACCAGAAGAATGTTTCGATTGAATGTAGAAGCTGTTCCGGCGGAGGAAGCCACGCGGCGGCATACAAATTTTTTTTGCACCTTGTTTGGCCGTCCTATAACGACGTGACGATATTCCAGCCACCGTAAATATTCTGTGACTAACTTTTGGTCAGATTTCCGTCCATTCTTCAAACGGAAGATGCTTAAGTTTGTGTGTTTAATATGTTAATTAGGCGACGAAATGGGGTGATACAACTTGAGTATTCATTATCTTAAGTATTGAAATCCTATGAAATAATTCATCGACATGGAAAAGAGATCCTTTTGGTTTAATTGGTGTTACCTGTGGCAAAATGTTTTCGATCAAACGCGATAATATAAAGTTAGTTAAAAGCACTAAGGTTCTTGTTATGTAAACTGCCATTGGATAACGATAAAATCTGATAGAAAATCTGTATACAACACGAGGCAAAATTAGCTGACAAAAATGTATCTAAAAGTGAAAATCAACTTCGAGAAGTAATAAGATTATCGTGAGAAAGAAATTCTCAGCACCTCAGACGTGCTCTAATTTGTTTAGTATAAACAATGTAACATATGTTACGCTTTTAGGAGGAATTTTATTCGTGCATTCAATGATACTCACTTTACTCACAGTGTCACCAAACGATCTTTCTCATTTACAATTTCATGTTATATAAATTTTCGCCACGCTTTTATATGTTTCAATTCATTCATAATTACGTGTATTTATCATTTAATGTGCGATTTATTATCACGCGTCTCTTAATATACGTGTACATACTTGAAATTCAAAATGTGTAGTACGTAAACTTTTGCGCATGCGGCTGACTGTAGATTCATCCGATTAAAAATGTACGAAATACAAAATTACAGCCTAACCAGTTTGGTAAATCTAATACAATTTTCTAAACGGTTCTTGACCAAATTCCTAGCCGCTTCATAGTTAATATTTCTCAGTAACTGTAGCGCTAACATTAAAAGTGTATTGTTGCCGACAGAACATTTGCTCGGATCTTCAATTATTGCGACAGAATAATACGTTGGCCGGTTGGTTATTCGTACGCGTTACAAATATCGAGTGCTTCGGGAATATGTAACACTAACGCGGTTTTCTCCCGGTTGTATTATTAGAACAAGCGTGACGGAGCATGTTCCAAAGGTGCTCGTAAAACACTTGCCGCGAAAACCATTTTCCCCGTGTGCAGGAAAGGAGTTACGGTTCGTGTAATGGTAACCGTAATAATATATTTGCGTATTTATACAGGATGAGCTAGAAGTGGCAAGTCGATCGTTTGATGAATTTTAGGGGCACTACACGGTAAACGTTGGTAACATGTAACGCACTTGATTTTCAAAGCTTGCCAAAACCCGAGGAATTTATCCTTTTGAATAAAGCCAACGCGTCGAGACAAAGAATATCATATTTAATTGGTCAAGTGTGAATACAGAATTCGAATGATTTGAAATTGCGGTGAAAACCTAGCAAACGTGAAATTTAGCAGCTTAGAGAAAAGGTATCTAATATGAAACGCTTAAAAAATGTCTAAAGAAAGCTCAAGAAATTGTATCTGTAATAAATATTTAATTGAACTATTTTTGAATAGTCATAGTTAATTGTGAATTATACAAACTAATACTCTAACTTATCTTTACTAAAATATTTATCTATTTGACTCGTCTTCTACTAACATTGAACAAATAAATTATTTCCTGTTTTTTTAGTTTTTAAGTATTGCATGCGAATAGTTTCTTTTTAATCTATCCTTTAACTGGCATAATTGTAACCTATTTATCTTATCTATTCGACATTTATGCATCAGCTTTTAAATATTATTTCATGCTTTATACATATGTATAAACACTTATAAACACGGAAATACTTTTGAACACTTGAACGATATACGACTGCGATATTTCAGAAATATCCCTGCAATGTATGCTTTTGTTTCGCAATGTGAAACAACAAATATAATAAAAGCCAACAAGTATCATAAAAATAGACTAGAGTAAACACAATGGCACCGGCGCCAGAGTTTACAGCAAAGGCACGAGCAAAAGTTCGAATTAGAAACGTGATATAGAAGCTGAAATGGGAATCGAAATTTCTCGACCGATCGTTAAATAAGTGGCTTCCTTCATGGCTGCAAAATACTCGCTACAAAATAATATTTTAACATTGCGTGTTATTTTATCGTTTGCACGAGTGCTACCATGCTGCTCGAATCACCCACGGCTACTACGATCCATTTATTTTCTTTCACTTCCATTTGCTTTGCTATCTCATCGCTGCTCGAGTTTTATTAAAATTGAAAACATAGCAAAAGAAAAACAATCGCGAACAGTTGGTGCCAAAATCGAACGATCTCTTCATCAAACAGACACGATATTTACACGTATCGAATAACAAACAACGCAAAACAGTGATATCTTGTTTTCCTTTAGCAGAAAATTTGTACATACAGGCATCAAAATATACAACAAGTATATACAAAAAAAAGGCACAGAATGCACGTTTGATTCGTATAAAATATTCAATGAGGCGCACGTATTATTAGATTCCAAGGGTAAAGTGACCCTCCATTTAAATTCCACTCCTTTTATTCTCTTAATAAAGATACGAATTCGCACACAGATCCCCGGTCTGGTGATCCTATTTTAATTAACCCTTTCGTTACGGCAGAATTAACAACATTCCCGTTATAAACAGCGTGCAATCGACTATTTTAAACATCATTGCCAAATTAATATCGTCGTTCGTTTTCGTTATCAACGATGCAGCGAGCTTTATTTTAGTCTCATTCAAGCTGGCGAGCTTTTCCACCTAGCGAGCGGCATTTTTCATAGTCTTAATGTATTAATTGGTTGCATATTAACGGGCTGTTACTAGTGATGGGATTCGAATCGCTTCGAATCGATTCGAATCTGTAAACTGGCGAAAAATTCGAATCACTTCGAATCCGATTCGAAGCCTTAAACCTCTTGAAAGTCTTGATTGTCTTGAAAATCTTGAAAGTCTTGAAAGTCTTGAACGTCTTGAAAGTCTTGGAAGTCTTGAAAGTCTTTATATTTTTTGCATGTGAATAATATCGTTTAAAATAATCAATATACTTACGAGTTGGTGAACCGAAAGTCATTGAAATAGTCAAGACTACCAAGAGTATCAAGATTATCAAGACTTTCAACATTTCCAAGACTTATAAAACGTGCAATACTATCAAGACCATCAAGACATTCGAGAGCTTTAAGGCTTCGAATCGGATTCGAAGTGACTCGAATCTTTAGAGCCTTGAAAAATTCGAATCTGCTTCGAAGTTCAGATTCGAACGCCCATCGCCAGCTACTAACCGTAAGATGAATAGATGAATAAATAATTCACAGAACTGCGCAGAATAAAGACTGGAAACGACAATGGGGCAATTGTCAGCGGTGGAGAAACGTTGTTGGTGGAATTTTCACGGTGCGTATGTTGTATTTGTTTATAGTTTTCCGTAGAAGGAACAGCCGATGACCACGGCGTGTTGAATGAGGCCATTAAAGATCCGCTTGTGTTATCGAGGAACGAGTTCCAACCGCTTTGAAGGAATAGAAGAGAAGGCACGGGCATGGGGAAACCGAGGAGGTACATACTTAGGTGCGACCGGTCTACGAGGATTCTCAAGAGCGCCATGGGACGTCGTAGCAGGTGCACGAATCACCTTCTATCTTCCCTTCGTACCGTGCAACGCGGCACTGCTGCTTTTGACAAATCGCCTGGTGTCGTAAATGAAACCTAGATCGTAACGATGCTATAAACTTGGCGAATCGTTCGCAACCGAAGGGAAGGAAACGTGAGAAAGCGTGGAAATTTTGCTGCATTCAAGACTAACTAAGGTGCAAGTTAATTAGCTTCTTACGCGGCGCGGGATGGTAAAATCTTTCGTTGCCTTTTTGATCTTGTAAGCAAATTGTAATTTATGCAAAATACGTGTATATTTATCGGTGGAATTATAAAGCACCGCGTAACCAGTTAAACAGATCGTATCGATGTTGGAAAGAAACGTTTGTTTAGTGACATCGTTACATTTTATTAGATCGTTGTGTACGAAATTGCCGATTTTATGCAACTCAAAACGTTCTACTCATCGCGCAATTAAAAAGTGCTGTTCTAATTTCTGTACAATGGTTCGAAACCATTATCAAGTTCAAGTAAACGTAAACCATTTATCGAGTTCAAGTAAACGTTTCAGCTTATCATTGCCACGCGACCGTAAGATATATTTTCAAGGTTCATATTTTCAGTACGAAATTTGTCAAACTAACGTTCAGTTGTTTATTCACAAATTATATCTGTCCATGGATAAATAATATTAATAATAAAGAAAGCATTCACTGCATTGTAACTTAACTATAATCTTAAACGTTCGAATTTGACACGGATGCATAGTTATTTTCCTTTTATTATTTGCTACTCCTTTCTGAAACAATCAACGATCTATCAACAGTGTTCAATGCAGCAAGCTTCAAGCTTTATATTCGTATAGATTTACTGTTACTTTTAATTACTGTAAAAACTTTGAGCTCCATAAAATCGACCATTTAACAACCTAATACGTCGCCCAAAATGTCTGTAGTTTGTAGTCTTCCATGTTTCAGGGTCCAAGAGCTATTTTCACGCAACGTTCGACTTTTTCGAACGCCGAAGAAGTTGCGTGTAATTCTTGAACCGTACAGGTGCTCCATTCGGGAATTCAAAACCGGCTGGTATATTCCGAGTACTTTATAAGTGCAGAAAATGATACATCGTATCTATGCGCGGTAATTGAATTCCGCGAAGTGAAACTTTTACATCGAAAGTCACTCGGATTCGTGAGCACATATCGAACTTGATTCCATCATTTACGGCCGCAAAGCGACAAACAAGAAATATAGCTAGTCTATCATTCCGTGAACTTAAATTCTTCGCGTCTTTTTTTTTCCTTTTCGACGGATACAGGCTCCATGTATTCTCTAATCACGTTTTAACGGAAATGCAAAATACCCATTATCGTTAATTCGAAGCGTAGTAATAAAGTTTCTAATAGCTTTGCAACCTTGACGTGTTTCTGTCCTTTTTTTTTCGCTCATAAAAATACCAAGAATCGTACGCCGTACTCGCAGGTGGATATTTTCTTTTGGCGTGTTTGTTGCGATATTGCCGATCATTTACACCGGAATATTCTTGGCATCGTAGAAGTCGTAATAATATTAGCTCGCCGCATAAACTCTCCGCTCACTTTCTGCACCGAAAAAAAGAATATAATAACGTTAAAGGTTTTAAGAAGCCGCGGATATTATAGCCTTCATTGCGTACGAAGAATATTCTTATTACTTTGCCATTAATTATCGATAAAAATTTCTGCAAATTTCCTATCAAGAAGAAAGCATATAGATCACAAGTCAGTATAAAAGATTGGATATTTTTTTAATTATCCTTCAGTAGATAAGTCTTCCGCGACAATTTAATATTATTATTAGATTGCTGCTTAAAAGTGATACAAATTTGAATACTGAAATGAACAAATTCTCAAGTGACTACTACAAGACACGACTGTGCGATTAACGATATCGCAGAATGTTGTTGCACGTGAAATGGCCGATTTGTAGCCACCAGTTAAAAATGACAAACCTTTGGCAAGGTTTTAAAATCAGGTCTTCCATATTATCAACGTTTAATCTCAACACTACAACTACCGAAACGGTCAAAGTCACTTGTTCGCAATTTCTTACGGTGTCTATCAGTTTCTGTATCTTTCTGTACGATTATAATTTTCTTACAACGAATGATCTCACGTAAGAGGGACGAATAAAAAGATTTATTTCTAATGTCTATTGCTTTGGTACTTCCTTTGATATAAATAAGTGCACCTTGATTGTCGATAGTTCTAGTGTTATTGGTACATATTCGTAAAAAGTTCGAAATTTATCAGTGTACAAAGTTTCAATTAATTCGGTGACCCGAAGGTGTTGCACTATTCTTGCTAGTGAAACCGATAAATCTTGAACTTGTTCTTTCATCACCCTGTACAAAACAGACGCATAAAGCAGTTTAGAAGTAATATACTGTATCCGGAGGAAAATCAACTTGGCGTTAATCTTTCAATTATTATTTATATTATTTTCGTTCACCGTAGAAGAAGAAGAAGAAGAGATTCCGAATGCGTATTATGCGTTTCTCTAGTTACTATCTAATCAGTACACGAATGCTTCTGAGAAACAATGCCTCGGACGTAATCGTATTGGTATTTGTATAATACGCGGCGATGTTACGCGTAATAACGCGTAATTGCTTCCTGTTTGTTAATCAATTGTAAACACGCACCTTTCTATTGTGCCTTCTCTCCGTACGATGTATGTAACTGTAAATAGCGAAATTTTGTTGCTCTTCCGTCTGCTAATTAAATCCCCGTTTTACGTAATCTTCGATGAAGGAGAAAATTCAGTAGACTACTACTGTTTAACACGGATTTACGTTAAACAAAATTAAATTGCGAAATCAATTAAATCTGACTGCAGTGCAAATATATTCAAGAAATTAAACGGTCTACCTCGCATCGCAATCAGAATACATAGTATTAACCCTTTCCGGACGAGTCGCGGCAAATAGCCACTCTATTTTTGAAACTATCAACGCGTATCAATATTTAAGCCTAGCATTTAAACTAATTCCATTAATAAATACTTGGCTTGATAATTAAGGAAAAGTTTCTTCTCGTTTTTGTAACATAATCATTAATACCGAACCCCGAAGCTACTATGTTTAAACGTTTCCGTCCGCAAAGAGTTAAAGTCGATACGAAAAGTATCTATTTGCGTTATATTTACATGCTCGCATTTTTGCAATACGCGCTTTTTAATTAAGTTCCGCGTATAATTCGCATCACAAAAAATTGATATAGTCGCGCGAGAATGTTTATTAAATAATAGGAACCTCGATTCATTCGAACTTATTTGAGTTGCAAGTTTCGCGAAGTTTAATTAAATCATCTGTTTAATTTGCTATTGTTATTTGTATTTGTAAATAATCGTGGTAAGTTTCAGGTTTTATCTGTACCATTATCTTACTTAATTCTCAGATGTTACAGACGTATCAGTGATAGTGAGAAAAGTTTGATGATACGATAAGATTTCGTAGCAATTAAACTTCACGATGAACGAACAATGGTGTTTCGACTGACATTATTTGCTTAGATGCACCGATAAATGAACGTACAGGGAAATAATTATATGGAACAGGTGCGCAAAGTAGAAAATAATATTCATTCGTGCTCTAAACAGAGGTTAAAGTGTTCACCAAATCAACAGTATAATTTCTTATTTATACAAGTAGAATCGAGTATAATAACTGTTATTTTCTGTTATTATATATCAGTGTAACAACAAGTATATGACAACTATTTCTATTGCTGCACGCCGATATAGCGAATTTGAAATAACGAAATGGAACGCTTTAAAATGAGAATGATTCAAGCGTGCAATCAATTAAATGAATATACCTTTACAGTATTCTATAAAGCAACGTTTCTCAACCCTTTTTACCACGGCGCTCGACATACTTGTTCGCACGATTAAAAAATTTCGAAAACCTGATTAACCGGAATCATATTATATATAAATGAAGAAAATTGCGTACATTTAATAGCAACTTCTACGTATCGAAAGTATCATTCAGTGCGTGTAGATTTAGAACGTATTATTATAATAAACTCGTCGTAGACGTGTATTATCATGGCGAACTACGGAAAGCTGTACAACTTTTACACGTTCGAATAAAAGAAACTGTTTCAAAATTACAAGAGTTACTGAAATAGTTCAAGTTGTACTCGATTACTAAACTTATCAGAATAGTTACCGAATTAGAATTTACTAAACCAATTGTTGAGTTACGTTAGAATAAACTAACGACAGGACGATATTCAATGGTTCACCGTTGCTTCGTCAAAATTCGCCATAACCACCGGCAACGAATAAACGGCGTGTGCTTTCGGGTTTCGGTAATAATAACGGCTAGTTCACGTTTCCCAAACAACTTGGCGAGCGTTCTCGGGAAATAATCGTCCAAAAAATGTCTAGACGATGATTCAACGGAAAGGGAATAATAAGGGAGAAGGAGAAGGGAACGGGGGAGAAGGATAGAAAGAAAGAGGCGTGAATGGAGTGCGGTGGATGTTTCGAATAGTGCTCGTGTGGCGTCAAGTGCAGCCCCGGTTGCCGATCCCCAAGTGCAACGACCTTGAGAATTCGGCCTCGGGTGTGAACGTTTCGAAGGCAGCTTCCTGCGAGCCTGCATGCTCCTTTATGCACGGCACACGCGCGATTTTATGAAAATGATCGTTAACGCGCCAACGGCGCGTAACCATGACGTCAAGCCTGCGAGTGAACGCCGTCTGCAGTGGAGAAAACCCGAAAGGTTATTATTTTTCACGTTACTCGCCACACGGCGATCATCTTGGTGAACGATAAGCTCTTCAGGCGAGCTAACCATCGACGAGGGACCTTCTTTCGTTGGAACCATTGCGCTAAGCACAGAATAGACTATCCATTTGTAGGAAACGTCGTAAATATTAAACTAGAATTCGACGCGTGTAAGAAAAACGGAGGTTCTTTAATCCTTTGCGGACGCGACAATATAATATTAATCTAATTTTCGTTGGATTATGAATATCTTGAGAAAGGGATTTAATAAATTCTTGTGTGATTATTAACAGCAACGTATTTGAATAATGTTAAGTTAAATTCGCTGCTATAAAAATTGATATTATGTCGAAGAAACGAAAAACTTGGGCGTCTATTTGCGACACTCGTCCGCAAAGTGTTAAGTCCCTTAAGATTTAGAATGGCTACTTTAAGAATCACATTCGATCCGATCGCATCGAAATTGATAAAGTTAACCCCTCTATCGCGTGTAGTAAATATAATTATAGGTTTATTCGTATCATAAAAGTGAACGATATTTGGATTACAGAAGATTAAACGATAGATGTTCAATACGTATAAAGATATACTTCTATAAACGTTATTATAAATCTAGCTGTTATACGTAGATCGATTATATCGGGAACAATTAATTCGCGAAGTATTTATTTACGATTCCTATCGCTTTAACCCCTTGCCATACGATTATTTTATTATCTACTCAAGCTAGCGTTAGTCGATTACTATTTTTATATCATGTCACGAATAAAACGTTTGAACATTGTAGGCACGTTTTATTTAATAACCTCGAATCTTATGGATACAAAGTTAAAATTAGAGATCAAATTAAATTTCTTCCGTGACAATGGACATTTTTGTTGAATTTGTACCACAATTCATAGAACCAGTGTGACTCGTTATTGTACGACAAGGGATTAAAATCGCAGTTGCTTTTATTTTAGTAAAGAAGCCAGGTATTTCATATAAGAATGGATAGCATATTCTATAATATGTTTCGTCAATGTTAGAACATATCTCTTCGCGGTCGTAATATTTTTGCTATAAGTTTCACCACGATTAAGACAAAAACACAATCCTATCCGTTTGTGATCGAACCCACTAAAACATTTTCATGCACCAAACGCAAAAAACGTATAAGACTAGTTTGATTAATTTTGTTTTCGTAGCTTACACGTTTCGCTAAACGAAAAGTTCTTCTTGATTAGACGGACGGAATATGTGAATATTTTATTGAAACGAATCGTCTTCGGAATACAAATCCACTTTTTATACGTAAGCTGAATCTTACATAACGCGATTCTTGTAACGCAACATTATCCCGCGTTATATGAGAGCTACCCGTATGTAAAACTACGGAATACACATAATATCCAAGAATACAGGAAACATGCAAAGCAGAGTGTACGATGTAATATTTTAAAGAGCGAAATAAATCTCTAGATTCCACCAGCTTACCACTGTTTATAAACGTATAAATTTGCAAAGACATTCGCAGTCCATTTAGAGTTACTTAATGTTCTCATTGTTAAAGGAAGTTGTCCAAATATGGGCTACATTTTTATTTTAGAGTTTATCGTTTACCCTGTCGAAGATTGCCAATCGTTCACGTATCGATGTATATTTATAACACGTCGACATGAAAGATTAATAGAGAAACCCTTTGCACTCGACCGCGTAAATTTTTAAGTTAAATTTAAGTTAGGAAAGTAAGGTTTAACCCTTTGCGGACGAGGAATGATAACACTTAAGAAAGTATTTTGGCCTTCAGTTCGAAACCTTCAAATTCCTAGCTATCAAATTCAAAGCGATCAGATTCCCAAAACTTTGAAGCGTTCATTGAGGATATTAATTTAAATATTTTGCTTTAAAAATGGACTTGCGCCCAGAAAACCAAGAAACGATTAGACAGCTATTTGCAGACATTCGTCCGCAAAGGGTTAAGTAATCGAAAAAGTAAGGTTCAAGTTTCTTCAATTCTACTCTCGCCAATTCAATTTTCTTCCCTTCGAAATCAAAGCAATACTTCTTCTTTTCGAAATACGTAATATATTAAGATCTCGCAAGGTTCAAAAAAAGTATATCGAACTTACTGTTATATTATATCATTAAAGAGTGCAAAAGGTTGATATCTTATAGCAATTGTAACGTAATATTCAAGTTAACAGAAAAATGTTGAAACTAAGACCTGGGGCACCGCGTGATTCGTAAAATACACGATACGTCGAAGCAGGAAACGAAAACCAGAAATGAATCGACATATAAAAACGACAAAATTGTGAAATGACAAAAGAGACTTGGTTCGTTTCCGAAAGATTGTAATTACATTGATAATGTATACGATATCGCGTTTCCCAGTATTGTGTGTCGCGAAAGAACCTCGCGAAGGTTGATTAGTAATCCGCAATCAGAAGGCAGTTAATTGGCCCGCGCGCGAGGAGCATTCTAAAACATTCTCATCGGTCCATTAACCTTCTATAACGTTGTGTAACTTGCAACTTACGTATCCATCCAGTTGCATATCCATAAATACAGGGTGCTCCGAAATTCATCGTACAAATTGGGTCAGCGTTCGTTCGAATCGGTCAAATTCTACAGCTCGAAGTAAGACGAAAATGAAGAATAAAAAAGTTGCACGTTAGCCCTTCGTTTTCGAGAAAATTCACTTCAAATGTCGATTGAGTAAGCACGTACCTAATTCGTAACCTGGATTATGATAATATATATAATACTACGGATTTCACTATGGATTGTTTACGTACGTGATACAATAATATAACAACTTATTCATTGTTAAAATACCATCGTTTCCGATTCGTGCAATAGACTTCGACTCGAACTCGAATCCAAAGTGAGGTACATGTTATAATATTTAGCAGGTAAACTTGATTTCTATTTAAGTTCCGTGTCTTTAATCGTGTTTACGTTAATACGATATTGCATAAACATCTTCAAGCTTAGTTGTAACATATCTACACGTAACTTTTCCAAACTCCTGCGAGTCTCGAAAAAAATGCTAAAAGAAGTATATTTACTAAAAAAAAAAGATCATTGCATAAATGGAGTGACGCATTTCAAAGACGTGTTGATCAAGCATTAACTATATCCATTTATGCGATAAAGTTATATTTAGAAGAATGTTACTCGAATACTTTTTCCATATACTATTTCACTTATTATTTCTTAGCTTCAAATAGCTCTAATCAATTACGACTCGTTTACGCCAAGTAAAGGACAATTTTTCTAGTTACGAAAGATTAAAAAATAGTCACTTAAGGTTTAGCAAAACAACGGAAACGATCATATTGGAATCTTTGCGATCGTTTTACAAGAGTAACAGGAACAGAGAGAGAGAGAGAGAAAGAGAAAAAGTGACAACTAGCATAACTAAGCAGTCGAAGCCTAAAATTAGCAGCTGCTCCTGACCTGGGTTTCGATCGTGTATAAGCCAGTGTCAAAATGCGAGTCAAATCTCGAACGCGTGCCGATGGAATGCTTTCCGTGGCGCCATTCTAACGACCGTTCGCGTTTCTTCGCGACGAACCGGTCGTGCTTCGAGCTCTAATGTCGATCGTGATCGTCGTCTATCGATTAGCTTTATTTTCTTATGCTCGCCATCTTTAATTTCCTCTTTTATATATAAATAATGATAATAATGGTGATGATGTGACATCGAATTTACTACACCTAATTACTGTAAATATTTAAATTGCCTCCATTACTCACAGAATTTCTTACATTTCACTGCGAATATCGAACATATTTTACGTATACTTTCTTCGCTAATTCGGACGATAGCGCATTTAAAACGATAGGAATTGTAACTAAATGTTACGGTGATCAATTGTTTTCGACGCGTGTACGTAATTGTTGCAACAACGATAAAGAAAAATGCGGTCATAGAATGATACGCAAGCAAGATTAAATTCAACAAATTTAAACAGATGGACATATGTAACTTTTCAGTCACGCGTATTATAAAGATTCGGCTTTAGAAATTTCGATGGTTGCATTGAATATAATTCTTAAAATCATTATTCTAAATTGCAAGAGGCGCAATAAATGCCTGCTTCCAATGTGAAATTTATGTTTCCTATAAATGAGTAGTCTATCCTATACTTAGTCAATGGCTACGTCAATATGATGGCACGTCATTATTAGTGATATTAAAAAGGTGGTCGGAACATTTATAGTAACGCATATATCACTAGTAGTTACGTGGCATCAAATAGACGTAACTTTTAATTCGATGACGGTAAGAGAAGCGAGAATAGTACGCGTAAAATATGTTCGATATTGGCAGTCAATTAAAAGTGCAATTAAAATACGAGAAATCGAGTGAGTGATGGAGACAGTGTAAACATTTGCAGTAATTATGTGAAGCAAATTCGACGTCACATCGTCGCATATTATAGCGTTAAGTGGTTAATTTTACGTACGTACGTCGTCATTAATGATAAGGAGGCAGTTTAACGTACGTCACTAGTTAAAGGTCAATTGTAACGATTGTTTTGTGTTACTCGTATAATAATTTGTGCTTTTCTGTGAACACTTGATAACTCTTGCTAATTACGTACAACCTATACTTATTCGAACAACTGAATTTCGTACAAATGCATAAAAATCCGCGGGATATTCGTAAGTTTCTTCGTGACAGTCAAAGAAAGTAAGTGCAAATACAATGTACTTACGTATTCACTTTGTAACAAACAAAGTATGCACGGTAATTAAGCGTATCGTAAATATTTGAATTATGTTAAACTGAATTATTGTAAGTATAGCGGAGATAGTAATGTATTATCTGTAGAAACGTTAAAATGCAAAAATAGACCGATGGCACTTGAATGTAATTAGTACGCGATTAGAATTGGTATTGTATTTCCTTCTCGATGATATCATTTCTAAATTTAGCAGTAGCTAGGCGTTTAAGTTTGCACTAGTCTGTACACGTATTAATATTAATGCTGCATAAACAATTCTGCGCTGAACACGTGTAAAATATGTCTAAAATATGCGATAATAGATTAGCTACAGCACGTATTAGTTATGTTGAAATGAGCAGGTAAATTTAGCCGTGTCCATTAATATAATACAATATAATATAGTGGACAAAAGAATAATATAATATAATAATATAGGAGACCAAAGAATAATAATTCCGTTATAATTCTAGCTCTTTAAAAAACCATATAAATAAAATAGCCTACTGCATATACTAATTCGTATAATACTATTAGCTGCACCAATAAGTAAATCACTTATTATTTTTTAATGGATCGACGTTTCTATTTTACCAAACGTTCAAATTTTCTTCCGAATACGAATCCATAACTTAACCGAAAAATGCAACAAAGTATTATACGTATAGTATCCATGTAAGCAATTAATGGGACTTTAATCTGTTAACTCGAAAAGGCAAATTAAATCTCCTCATGAATCACCGGATTCCATTTTCGATGTAATAATTCATCCTGTCAGAAATTCCTCGCATTGTATTCTCACTTAAAGAAACGTATTACATTGTACGATACATTTGCGACCAGCTAAAGTCGATCTAATTAAAATCGATCCTTATTATTTTCAATTTCTAATTCGCCACGCGAATAAAAGATTCCCGACTCAAATATAACTCGCTCGACAGGTTAAACAGCCGAAGAAACCTATCAAGTGAAAAATGAATAAGAATACAGAGCATGCAAATTTTCGTCTCGACTATGCGCGTTATGTTTTTTTTTTTTATTTCGATTCCTTTTCGGGTCTCGAAAAGTCAAAGTCGCGAACCATCGACGACGCGGTGACTCGGACGACCGTCTCCTATCGGCACGTGCTCCGCTTTTATCGTCGAAACGTTTCGGGTAAAAAAAAAGAAAAAGAAAAAGAAAAAAGAGGCAGCAGACACAATAGCGTCTACTTGCGCGCCGGGCAACGCGGAGAACAAACTGTTTCGCAATGCCACGCGAGGTTTCAAACCGAGAAAGAGGAAAAAAGACCACGGTAAAACGCGGAGGTGCAACGAAACGCGTATTGCGTTCGCGAAGCTAATCCTACGCCTACCATAGGCGCCAGCCTTAGAAAGTGGAATGCAAGCCGCTGATGAGAGTGGAAGTCTAACGCCGGTTTTAGCCATCAACGAGCGTGTTGTCATCGGCCAACCATAGGATAGACAAATTCGTTCTCGTGTAGAATCATCCCGGGGCCAAAAACGACCCACGTCCACCGGTCAACATTATCGAAAGAGCAATGGTCTCTCTTCGACTTTATCTCCTTTCATTCTTAAGCAACTTTTTGTCGACAGAGATGCCTTTAAAGATTATAGTTTTGTGTATCGTCTGAAATGTTTCTGGATCGGTCCAAACGAGTTGGAGCTCATTTTGTTACTCTTCTTTTGATCTACACTGGTTGAAATTTGTTGTTCCATTATTGTATAAAACGGAGTTTACTTGGAAAGATATTTCATATTTTATATTGGATATTTATATAATAAATGGATATTTTATGTACCAGGTATGTCCAGAACGGAGATAGCACGTACGAACGTAAACTGGATGTAAAATGGACGTTCCAAAGACATACGATGCTGACCGGAATAGTGTTTTATAGTTTAATATTTTTTAAATTGGAGTAACACGTAACGTGAGTCGTTCGATGAACATATGTTCCGTTGTAACGTAATCGGTAAGTAGCTGAAAATTGTAGAAGTTCGAGTGGAACAATTTTTACAATAATTCGCGTAGAATAGCGATAAATCTGTTTTACAACTGAGAATCTCTTTAAAAGTAATTGGAAAGAAACGCGTAACTTGTATAATGCTACGAAGGTTCATATAAAAAGATACAGTTCGTTACTTAGGTAACGAGCTATAAATATCGTGTGAATTAATTAATATCGTAACTTATAAGTACGTATGAATCTGATTATTCAATTATGGACACATGAATGTATAATACAGGAAGGATGCAGTGAACGCATGAGATTAATTATTGTGCACAAAGTGAAATAGGATATATTGCCTATCGGGTAATAACCACTAATTAATTGTTAGCAAGAAAGAGTTTGCGTTCATTTTTAACGCTTGTTGTTTTAATGTTTGCTTCGTTAGTGTAACAAATTTAACAGCATCGTCTAATAGACGTAGATAAAAGCTAATCAAAATTGAACTTTATAATCGTATACAACTTGCTTCTGAATTGAACATTTTTCACAAAATTCTAATTTAGATGTAATATTTTGCCAGTAACTGTCATAATAGTTCAATCTACTTTTTATATTTTCCTCCATTTATATCCTTCCAATTTTCCTGCACCTATACTTTTTTAGTTCATTTATCGTACGAATAGATTCATTTCGTCGACTAGAATTTATTGCACTGAGAATCTGTTATTAATCTAAAATTGTGCAATATTTATGCAAAGAAGAAGCAGACCTTCGATTTTCGTTTGCTAATATCCCGAACGTAAGCAAACGTTATTTTTACTCCGATCGCTTAACTCCCACGCGATTATACTCGGTCGTTCACCGACTCTACTTTTCGATTCTCAAAAACTGCCTTTCAAGTGAAATAAATGGGAATCGATTTGCATTAAGTGGCTGAGATCACGGTTTGCCAAATGTCTCATGATAATTTAAATCTTTCTTTATCACTTTAGATTCGCAATTTATTTCTGTTTGCTTTCACTTCGCGTTCGCGTGTTTCGCATTGTTTATGATAATTTCAGATAAAACGCTCACGTGTTTAACACGGCAACGAATTCAGTTAAAAAAAGAAAAACACTTAGATAATTAGTCATTATTACAGTTTCATTTCGTAAATGGTAATTTCGATTCGTTTAGAATAGCTGCTTTAGACGCATTAAATTCAGCTAGCGTATCTAATTGTGCCTCGCTAAAGAATATAACGTTAAATTGAGTATCATTTCACATTTTTACGCGCACGTGAAATATAATGTCTTTTTTTTTGTATAAATAATACACCTATGTATCTATGTGTAAGGTAGACCCGATCAAAACCGGATAGCAGCGTAAAACCAGGACCTATCATTATTTTTAAAACGGTTGTTCAACTTTGCCCACGTCATTGCAGCTGATCACGATACGAGTTACCGAAACCGAAACACATTTTCCGCAGTTTCAGTTGCTCTGATCTAATTCTCCTCTGATCGCTTAAAAGTTTTACAATTACATTAAATTAACCCTTTGCGGACGAGCGTCGACAAATAATCGCCCATCATTTTTTGGCTTTCCGAACCCATGTCGACTATTAAAGCACAAAACTTAATGCAATGAATACTTAACGTAATAATAAACATTTGAAATCGTTGGAAATGAAATGGTTTGGAACTGAAAAGCGTGAAAACTCAAAGTCGTGGAATTAAAAACTAAAGTACTCTCACAAGTGTTACTACTTCTCGTCCGCAAAGGGTTAATATATGAAATAGATAAGTACTTTATAATTATTATACAATTGTATTGCTGGTTGGGCTAGTCCTATCGGTACTAGACTCTTTGGCTTCCGGATGGATGCTGAATTCCGCCGACGTTCCACTTTGCATCTTCACGTCTGTGAACTCCGTTACTGTGCTTCTCGAACTTCAACTTATCCTTAAGTATCGATGGTTAATGATGCGGAAACATCGCTCATCCAATCAGAGGAGTCAGTCGATAAAATACTATTCTATACTATTGTTTCAAAATCTGCGAATAAAACCTTTAAACGAGCCGCATCTATCCACCGACCGTAGTTTATCCTATCATTGATCTATCCTAACTTCGTCCATGAAACGGGCTAGTTCTGGTCGTGGAAAATCTGTATTCCATGCGATCTATGAAGTCCAAGAATAAACGTCCTCACAGCCGTAAGTAACTGTCCGTCCACGAAAAGAAGGCAGACGAGTCTTTGCATCCTCGCCGTAGATATGATCTACTGTCTTCCCGATCTTCGTTATTAAACCACCGTCGATCTTTAACGTCTTCGATTGATAGCGAACGATGCATGTGCTTGTAGGGAGGCTGGTATATTGTAATTAGAACGGGGAAGCCTTCTTGTGGCGGACGAATAGTAAGAGTCAAGATCGGGCTTCAATTACCCAAAGCGTATGATCCGACGAAAAGGTGACACCGTTTTAATGTTTGCCGCCCCATTTTTGTTCGATTGTGATCGAGCTAACGTTGCCCTTCGGGAGAGAGCTATGGTTAATTTCCGAGTCTTACTCACTCGCGGCTTCGCTGTCAACGACATTCGCCGGTTATATCATTGCCATCACTAGTTGCGTATGAAGACGGTTCGTGTGAAGCGAGGCTAATGCGAGCGCCTACCAACGCAGCGGGCGCCCGCCTTAGAAACGTGGAATGTGAATCCGCGAGACGCGAGGCACTCGCCTAAGCGCCAGGCTTCGATACCACACGCGTCCGTGCGTCGATACCTGCACGCCCACGCCTGGCTGTACCGTAGTCGCGGCACGTCCCGCTTATGCCATCAAAATTGCCGGACAAAACGGCGTATTAAGATTCGCTGGCGAAGCCATCAAGGAAACGTCTATTTTCGTCGTCACTGCGCACGTGTTATTGCCGATCTTGCTTCACGGAGTCTCACGGAGGATATCTTGATTCCCCGTTGGCTTTATGGAGTTCCTCGAGTAGCTCTTCGGGGAAGATGAAGTTGTAATACAGGTTATAGGACTGTTGCTATTGCCTGACAAGAGGCTTTTTATTAGGTGCCGGATTTATAGCGGAAAACTCAAGTAATCTTCCTTGAAATATCATTCTAGTTAGCGGAGTAATTATCATCTATTTCTACCACTCTTTAGCAACACTCTGTAAGCTTCTAAGCAAGGCGTTTTATAGTTTTCCGTACAAAGTACACGTGCATCGAGTTGTTTGGAAAATTCGTAGCGCTTTAATGATATTCACTTCTGTTGCGCAATTGGCGGAACTTGAAAAGGGATTATTTTTATGAGCTTTAGTTAAACAATAGCATTCCTAATCTGAACAAATGTTGCTCCTATTTGGGTCACTTGAAATCGAATACGTGGTTAAAGCAGAGGTAACTTTTTTCATTGGACAACGCTGAACAACCTAATGTTTCAATAATGAGGTAGCAAGAATCGCTAATAGTTACCTAGAATATTCTACTATTATCATTTACTGTAATGCTTGCGAAACATTATTAATGACCAGAAATCGCATAAATCAGAAATGAAGGAGAATGACTTGCACGAGTTCATTTCGGATGAAGAAAGTGCGCAAACAGTGCAAACATTTTGGATAAGGGGATTATTAAACTTTCCGACAGTCATACAAGTATCGAATAATAAATACCACGCGCAAAATTATTTAATAAAATGGTAACGCGCATATTATTACCTTTGACTGTTTTTAAAATATCTCTACGAACTTTCCGATCAACCCGATACACGCGTTCTACGGGTAAAAATAATACTATAATGTTATACAACGTCTTTTTAAAGTCACAGCGAGCGCAGGAAGATTTTAATGAACACGTCCCAAAGGCAATTTATAATGGAATACGGATGGATTGTTGCGTTATCTTTGCAACAGATGTTCTGCACAATTTCCTGCCTTTTCAATGCGCGTTTCACTGCGACGCGACGCGTTACAAAGAAATTATGCTTCCGAATAATATTTTTATTCACAATATTTGCACGCATGCTTATTTATGGACCACAGAGTTCATTGACCTCTATAACTTTGATTTCATAATTTTTATCTGCTGAAACACTCGAGGTGTTCAATGTGCGGCGTCGTTGATCATTTAGAAGACTTAGAAGAGTAACTAGATCGTATTTGCCAAATGAATGGACATTAAATAGGAAAATGAGTAAAGTAAGTTATTAAAAGAAACAAATGCTTCAATTTTTATCTGTACTAATTCCTTACATCCTATTCAACAACTTCCATCGAAAATCACATTAAAATTAAAGAATGCTATTAACTTATCTACGAATAAGTATTTGTTTAATGTTTGTTATAAAATAAATCATGAACAACCATTTAATATTCAATACAATGCAATGGAAGTATGCATGTAGTATAAAAATTGATTCGACATAAAGTTTATTCCATTTAATTTCGTATTTGTAGCTGCTATCGTGAACGAATAGAAAAATGCTGTACTCACTGGTGAACTCAATATTGTTAACTGTTTAATTTAGTTAATTTTACTTCCTATTTCTTTCATGCTCTTTTGTATATCTTGAGTTATATGAAAGTTTAAGTATCAAAGAATCTGGTTTGAACCATGAGAATATTTATCAGTGCCATTAATTCCTGAAGTTCGATCTGAAAAGTCGACAATTTCTCTAACTTCTCCATGATCAAAATAAAGCAAGATAATATTTGATGGCGGCATCGAGCAACTATCATTTAGCGGCTAATAGGTTGAGAAATGCTGCTTTAACATAATCATATTTGCATAGGTATTCGCAGTCTAACGATGATACTGTGATAAATCGAGTTGCTGTTATGTCCACAGAATCGACGTATACTTGTATTTAAATAAATTCTACATCGACAGAAGTTTCGCTAACCGCTTTCCCTTTTTTTTTTCTCGTATATATTATTCAGCATTTTAATGAAACTTCAGCGAAGCTCAACGAGCATTAATAAAATGTCAAAAGTACTTTGTCGTGTGCGCAAACTTGAGCTTATGTTGAAACGCCCACAGGCTGCGATAGGATGATTGCCTCATTTTATAAGAATCGATGGGAATTCAGCGCGGTGAAAGTGCGTTTTCAGAAATATGGTGAAATCCCCTGACTTCTTTTTGTTACCGACGACTTGCAGTTTCAATTACGGTTCTACGTGTACCTCGAATGTTTCGCGAGACTTCGCTATTCGGCGTAGGAAATTTGTCTTGTTACATATCGATTTCACGGCAAACATTTCAACGAATACTTCGCGTGTTCCGAATCTCTTCCATTACATTAGGTTCCGTCGTGCGTTCGTAACGTACACCAAGTTGCGACGAAAAAATGATATAGGAAACATTAAAGTTAAATTAACATGAAAAAGTTAATCTTTTGCTTTACGATTTTACACGTATTTTTCATTCAACGGTGTTTTTACCATTCTAAAACGTTTCCTGCTTTTCAAATAAAGGTAAAAACGTTCTTGTTAATATTTGCAATTATAAATTTAAGTTTCCATTTTTATGTTAAAGATTCTTTTCTTCGGTATTCCACAGTTTTTTCTATGTTAAAAGATTGAATAGAATCTTGAAGACTTCAGCAAGATTAAAAAACTAACGCGAGGTCGAATGCAAAATATTGAAACGTATGTTACTTTTATTTACCATGGTAATCTATTTCATGAATTGAAACTACGATCGAAGTTAAGATAAACTTTATAACAAATTGAAGTTAGCTCGTAAATTATGGGGCCACTCTTTGTCCATGTGACAAACGTATCTCAGAGTAAATGAACTTCTTACGCGCGAAAATACGTATTCGATTATCGGGAAACATTGATTATAATCCGAATAGTCGTGTCGTGTTTTGGTTCTACCGTATTTCACGTTTCTTACGAACGAGGGAAACTATTCTTTGCAAATGCACGCGTATGCGTGCAACAGTTCATTCACACGAACACTGACAATTTGTTTCCTGCGTAATTAAAAGGGAAATAATAGAATCGAATAGGAGATTATTCAAGTATTCTAAAAATATTTCGTTCTCAAACGATTAACTATTGTATAATAATTCAGGCCACGTTATCGCTTCGGTAATGTCACGATCGAGTTACGACAGAACAAAAATGTTCACTTCCAATCATCTCGTTTAAACCGTGTAATTTACTTGATTATAGCCGCGATTAAGTATTTATGTTAAAGACGTTCGGAGTAAAGTAAGATAAACATTTTTAAGTGTATTTAAAATGTGAAATTGCGCATGAATTACACTATTCATACGATATTATCGTAAATAAGAAATTTCATTAACCGTGCGTATAATTTTTTATAATTATCCATCCTAGATTTAAGTATTACTGAGAATTGAAACTTTCTCGTAAGGATCACCTCGTACGTTACGTATTATTGAATCATGAACCTTTAATAATTACCTAATAACAGCTTAGCTTCGCGTTTTCAATGATTTATTAACATTCTCTTAGCTACTTTGTAACATTGCTAATTATTTAAGAAGATTGAAAAGGTAACAATAAAGGAAGATTGTAATTTTATTAAAATGATACGAGATGTTAAGTGAAATATAAGCTTAGGCTTTTGCCTTTCCTTCGAGCTTTAGATTAATGTTTATGTATCACATATTACAACGTGTTTCACATTTCGCGTTTCAAGCTCAAGTTTAGATTTACGTTTATGGTTAGGCGGCGATAAAAATTATTATAAAGTACAATTTGGGTTACTTAAGTCATATTATATGGTTAGCATTGAGATTCGATGTAACCGGAAGTATTTCAAACCCGAAAGCTGCGAAATAAAGAATTAAATAAGAAATGTTAATTAAAGTATATACACATATGTGCATCCATTACTTCTGTCATGACAGCGTCTTTTATGTTGTATTTTAAGACGCATCACGTCCAAGATGACTTATAAAAATAGCTGAACAAGAGGCCATTAAAATCTGCATATCCCAGGACGCAAAGGAATTCTATATTTGTCTTGTGCATATATATATATATTTTATATATATATGTATATGTATATATAAAGATAGTCTCGTATTTATATATCCGACAATTGCTTATCAAAACGAGAGAACGAAAAATGGCAAAAACAGAGTAATGAAAAAAAGGCGATTAAGTAGCGAAACTTTTGGAATCACTTCGATATTTATAATGACCGGATTGCAGCTTTTTATGCATTCATGGCATATTTAAATATACAAAAAGGCACGGAATGCGTGAACTATGCAATAGTGTACAAAATACTTAAAAATACAGTACGAATTATTGTATTTTTTGGGTGAAAGAAATTTTGCTATTAAAGATATAAATTACATTAAGACTGCAATTGATTTCAATTCCAATTCGTGTAAAGATCCGCAGTCTAATAATGACCTTAAAGAGATACTGTTACAATTAATAGTACTCTAATTACTTTACCGTAATCGAAAAATACGATTTATGGCAAACTAAAGATTTATACTAAACGAAAATACGATTTTATATTTCAATATTATTTGCAGTATTCGACGTCGTTAATGATCAAAAAATTGAAAGAGAATTGTTCGCAACGTTTTAAATTAGAGATTCCCTCGCGCCGTTTTCTTTAATCGTTAGTAATCACGAAAAGCAAGATCTTATTTTGCAATAAGAAGCTATAATTACCGTGAACTCAATTTTTTTGTCTCGACAGTGACGAATACGGTTGAAGTTTACGTATCCAATTATCAGTACGGAATTTAGAATTCATGGTGGCTTACTTTCCTAGTTTTAATGTTGTTTCAATGTACTCGCACTTTATTATCATACGTATTTTTAGACTATCTGATATCGTGTCCGACCAAAATAAATTTAACTGATAATGAGCTTCAGAGCTATTTTTACGAGTCTACAAATAATGCGATTTTAATGCTCTCGCCTTGTTTTTCATCCCCTTGACTTAAGCAGATTTTATCAACAATTTTGTACGTAATAAGTCAATTACAAAGAGATCAAGGTACAAGAAAATCTTTATTCCCAATATTCCATCTTTAAATATAAAGAATACGGCCAAGTTTGTAGTTAAAAGTATCCTGTCGTTTTCTCGTGCTAAAGCAAAGAAAAGAAAAACGAAAAATGCACAGGAATTCGTTTCACGCCAAAACAGGAACACGTTTATTTTTAGCGTTGCATTCATATTTGCGAGCGCGGTTTCTTAATTGAGCCACGATCGAACGTATGTATAACTTATTAACGTTGCTTTATTATTCAGATAGAGCTACGTTTAGAATATTAAATAACGAAACGGCGATTTGCATATCGAAGGCGGAATAAGCTGCTCCGAATTCGGTTCGGAAATCAATTTTCAGCATGTTATTCGTTCACCATTCTACATATAGTTCGAGTTTTGTATGAATTTTAAACATTTGTGTAAACAAATTCATTCGATGTGAATTAATCTGCGTGAAAATTTTCTCGTACGAAAATGGTCGATATTAGGAGAAATTATGTTAATATTGTGTATTATTTTGTTCTATAGATTATTATTATATTAGGTACATGTATTATATATTGTGTATTAAAATATTGTGTATTATTATCTTGATATTATTTAAATGTAAAATTTATCGATATTTCGTCGATGGTTTCTACTAAATATATACAATTGTTCCTCGAAATACGCGTTGTTTTCCGGCCTCTGTATTATAATATACTTTCGGAAAATGTAAATAATATATGCGCACAACGTATAGTAGATATACTGCAGATTTTTATGCATTCGTAGGAAATTTAGATGTTTGAACAAGCGAAGGCGACACGCAATATGCAAAAATATATAAATATGCAAAGTGCAGAATGTTTTATAATATTTAAAGGATGAACGAATTTCTATTTAGGCTACATTTGGGTATTTATTTATCTTATGATTGCCTATTCAAATATGCTGTAAAATTCAAGCTAAAGGTATTATACTCCTACGCAAAAAAGGTTTTTTTATAAGTGTGGAATATTTTTAATTAAAAAAGAAAAGAAAAAGAATGAGAGATTCTTTCGTATGAAATATTTAATGATGACTCGTATCTTGTGAATGACTCGTGTGTATTTTAAGACTCGTATTATGCGAATAATCAAGGTATGAAAAGATAAAATACTTCAACCGAATTATTCTTCAATTTGCTTCGACGGAATGAAAACGCAAAAAGATTCGGATTCAATGAACTCGCGAACGTCGGCCAATTGAAGGTCGCGAAGTTACGATTAACAAGGATGATTCAAAAAGAAAATGCACGTACCGGAAGTACGATTACCTATTCTAAACGAAATGCGAATAGAATGTAATTTATGTTTGCATAAAGAGATTTTGTTCCTTTTACCAAACAAAAGAAGAAGAATAGCACGCGAAGACTTCGATGTACATCGAACAACAAACAAAAAAGAGCGAAGAAAATATGTCGTTCACTGATATTAAAGGCTGATTAAAAAATGACGAGGAAACTTCTTCAGTTTCCGCGTGTTTCTTGCCGTTCAGCGACTGCTTCGGCCGTGTATAATTATTCAAATGATTGTACGCGTACGAGAAAATCGAAGGCGGAGTTTAGTAGGAAATGTTTTTATAATATTTTATACCTCCGTCTATAAATAAATATATAATTGCGGATAATGCGTAATTTATAAGTGAAGAAATCGACGAGGGAATATCGATGCTCGATGACTAACAAAATCTATTTTAATATTTATAATGATCCATTGACGCTAGAACTACCAAAACAATATGCTTTATCATAAAAATTATACAAATATGCAACGTTGCACTTTTTAGAATATTCAATGATTTTATTCCACGCTCAATCGATCGTAGTTCGGAGAATAATGCATCGAAGTTATGTTTATGAAAAATTCATCGTTTAAAAACGCAAATGAAGATATGACAGCTAAACGATGATTCGATTCTTAGAACGTGTTTCGCTTCAGACGTTTTTAGTATTTCTGCATACCGCGCGCATGGTGTCCTCCTTTGCACGTCTAAATTTTCCGTAAACGCATGAACATCCGCAGTCTATATACGATTTATTATGCTAATATTTGATAGCAGGGGAGACCGAGGACAAAAGTGACACGGGGCAATTGTAACATGTTAAATAAGTTAAAATCTACCGTACCCATTGTAGCAAATTTCGGATACATGACGCAAATCTATAATCGAAATGCTCACGCCTAATATAGATGCTCAATACGCGAATAAAGTACCCGTAATTATTCAAACGACAGTGATTTAGTTATAAAAGATACCTAAGTAAATTTTCTATTACTTTTAGCACAAGCTACTCAATATTAGAATAGTTAACGCTGCGTTCTGAATTGTTAACCGATTGTAGTTCTGTATATCTTGAGATTAAATTATAAGGAATTTCTAGGACTTTCAATTGCCAAGTTTTTGGATTCCCAAGCGTTTCAATTTTTAAGTTTTTGGATTTCCAACCGTTATAATGTTCAAGCTTTCGGATCTTGGAGTATTTGGATTCTTGCGACGAAGGATTATAGTTATATTAGTAAATAACATTGCGAATCGTTTAATTGAAGAAAAAAATACCAATGTAATCCAAAATAAAGGTTTTTTTAGGAACAATAATGATAACATCAAAGAATCACACCGACAGTAATAGAAATAAGTATACGCAAACATACTCCGATTAAGCATTTCAACGATTTTTAATAGATTTTGTCCCCGTTTTATAGTTTTACAGTGTAATCTTATCTTGCTCGAATGGAGTTTCATAGTGATAATAATAAAGAATCATATCCATGGTAATAGGAATCAACGTAAGTACTCCAATTAAGTCGTTGAATAGGCTCTAAATAGGTATTGCTCCATTTTAAATGGTAACGTAGTGGCATCAGAAGACAGATTCGTCTTTCTAGCATAAATTTACCAACTGTAAAAGTGGCTATACATGTTTAGGTACAAAATTACGAACTTATCACACATTTAATTACCCAAATAGTCATTTTTTTTTTTTGTTCTATCACAAGTTAACTAATGTAACTGTATTCGAACTGATTCCTCTGTTGTTAATCACGAGGTATGACTCTAGTTCAATGCATAGAAAGTGTATCGATGCAATTTTCATGGTAAACCCGAATAGCTTTAACCCTTTGCGGACGAGAAGTAATGACACTTGCGAGAGTAGTTTAGTTTTTAATTCCACGACTGAGTTTTCACGCTTTTGAGTTCTAAACCATTTAATTTCCAACCATTTCAAATGTTTATTATTACGTTAAGTATTCATTGCATTAAGTTTTGTGCTTTAATAGTCGACGTGGGTTCGGAAAGCCAAAAAATGATTAGGCGACTATTTGTCGACGCTCGTCCGCAAAGGGTTAAAACTTATCAACAGATCATTAGAAATGTCAAGAATTACTACTTTCTCATAGATCCCACATTTTTATCCCAACTTCTCAATGAAGCTTCATACGACCTACAGGTATATAAAAAAAGATAAATCCCTCTACTATTGGCAAGGTTTTAAAATGATATATTTCAGATTACGAACGTTTACCATATTTAGAATCGATAAGTGCAACGCGCGGAAGAGTTGCGTTAATCATTGATACTTCCAACGAGCTTCGCGCGTTTTTAACTTACTTCGTAAAGCATGCAAATTATAATAAATCGACACGACAAAAAAACATCCGGTCTAAAGCCGAGGTAAAAAGCCGCGAAACATAAGGATGGCTGCGTAGCACGCGGTGGAAAAGCACTGGTCCGTAGTCACATGGTTTGTCCAGTCAGTGCAAAACGCGTGTACGCGTGTACTCGTAATACACGCGTCGGCGACGCGAGTACAGTAGCGTTGGGCAACGTTAAAAATACGTGAATTTCTATCGACTGTCGCCGAACGCAAACGAATCGTGCTCGCCGAAACGTCACAGCCGTTCCAAACAAACAGTGCAAAGCGTGTACCAGCTCACGAAAAACGCATTAACCGTTCTTATCGCGCTGAACAATATTCCTACGTTTCCCTAGCGGAGCGTCGAAAACTATCTGTTAAATCACAGCATCGGATCGGAGCAGAGGCGAGGAACGTGATCGAGTAAACACGCGCGCACACAGACGCATGCGCGGCGTTAAGTAGTTAACCTGCTGCAACTTAACGCACAGCGTTTCACAGAGAGAGAGAGAGAGAAAGAGAGAGAGGTGGTCGAAACGAACGAACGTAACCAGCCGCCACTTGAATCGGTTTTAAGGAACAATACCACCGGTTAACGAGTTTAATCGTAACGGGGAAACTTGACACCAACCTGTCGCTCTTGTCGACGACCGTCAGCGTTGCAAGCTCTTGAAGAGGCGGCTCCGCGGAGATGCCCTGCGCCCGTTGCTTCCTGGGCCTCGGTTTCGTCGGTGTCAGGGGTGACTTGAAGGGGAGCACGCTTAGAAACTTGTCTAGATGGCTCCGTAATTCCTGTATCTCGGCATCGCGGCGACACAGAAGCGCCTCGAGCTCGGCGATCTTCTCGTCCTTGACACGTAACAACTCTTGCAACTCTCGAAGGGTGCCCATTGCTGTGATCGCGCTCGCTCCTGTGACGTTCGAGATGGCCCTTTGGCCGGCCGCGGCGACCACGGCCACGGCGCCGTGCGTCGGCAGCTGTGAAGCGTCCTCCTCGTCGGCGAGCCGCTGCTGCGTCGACGAGAAGCACAAGGAGTCGAAGCACACGCGCATAGACACGCAGGCGTCGCCGATCGGCACTCTGCACTTGGTACCCTCGTCCATTCAACCCGAACGAAACAGTCACGAGAAAAGAACAGGAGTCGCGACGAGGAGCACGACCCGGAGCGGACGGTGTGTCGTCGGCTCGCTCTACTCCACGATTCCGCGCTCTCCAACAGCGGAGGACCAACGTACTCCACCGTCTCCCGTGACGAGCTCCGACAATCATTCCTATCTCGCTTCATTCCTCTACGCTTAATTCTGTCTCTCCTTCCCGCTTGGCAACCCCACTCCGATCCCGCGAACGATAGCTCTCCTTGTCGCTGTATAACCTCTTTCTCAACGCTTCCCACTTTATCTATTATATCCTCTCTCTCGCTTCGTATCGGTGTCTTTTTCGAACGTTACTTGTCACCGTTGCTCCTTTTCCTACTTTAACGTTCATCCCTCCTACTCCACGACCTTTCTTTCTCTGTTCCGTGAAGCGCCTCCCTTTTTCACTCGTTCCCTCCGCGCTGTTGTTAGTACTCCTCGTTTCACTTGGATCCGTTATCTTCGTCGTGCCTCGTAACTCTTTCTCCCTCGCCACTTGCTCTGTCTTCTTTCAATGTTTCGCGCGTTTCTCGCTCGCCTGATATCGATAGTATACGTTCGTTCGTTGTCTTTGGACAATGCGGAGGATTTGCAGTCTAGTTGATTTGCTATGTCTCGTTACCGCTGCCTGTATTTGTCCTATTTTGCCTACTATCTCGGGGTATCTTTTTGTCTTTCTCTTGCATTTTGTCGTGATTCTCGATAAAAGTTTAAATTTACTTTGGGATTGCGCCATGCGATCGCTGCGACATCTTGCAACATTCTCTTCCGTCGAAAAGGTTGACGAGAACGATTTATTTATCGGCCGTTCGTATTTTTACGATGTCGTTTCTTAACAAATTATAGTTGAATTATCTTTCCTATTTATATACGCGTTTACTAAAGGAGCCATGATAGTTCATCCGCTTTTAATATTTCCATTACTCAAGACGCGTTAACTATATTTATTTAATATACCAGAATGTTTCTCGATTTTCTTATTACCCTTTTCACTATTCTTCAATGTCATACTTTTTAAGGAATATTTTTCTTTGACTCAGTTAACGCGACTGAATAGAAGAGTATTTATATAAAAAGCGTTCACTAGCATTTGATCTACAAATTTTCTTAGAATATTTTAAATCATTTTATGCAACTTCGGACATAGACGAACTACGGTATAGACCACGTAAACAATGCTACTTTCTGTCACTCGGAATTGGGGCTCGTGAGATAGGGAAGATTGTTAAATGCCTCGTTGCTTTTGGGATAACTCAACAGGGTAAATCATTTTTGTTACCATTGTCGATAATACGTACCGCGATCGGTATCGGAGATACTCTAATCACCGACTAAGCAGAGGACCAATCATGCGATGTATTTTTGTGGCCATAATTCAGGGGCCCTAGTGAAACTAAAACGTGGTTCACGTGCGTCAGATTTCTAGAGATGACGCCACGCGATCCGCTGACCTTATTGCATTAAATTATAGCGCTTGTTTCGATTGAAATGATTAAAATGACAGCGATCGTATTAGCGAGGTTTCTTCGTAACGTTTGAATGCCAAGAATGTGTACTTCGTCAATCAGTCGCGATCGAACGATTGTGTTGCGAGCAATGCTTTATCGGATACGAGTAGCTCGTAAAGTAGATCTCATTCGAGAGATCGTAATTCTGCTTCACGCGTTCAACAGAATTGAAAGAATAGATGTTAATTTCGAGTGTTCAACGAAGCTCTCGTCGAACGAATTAAATTTCTTCCCCTTAGGAGGATTAAATATGCCTCGCCTTAATAATAGGAGTTGGCTTCTGATATTCGCTTAATCACGGAGTTAAGGGTGCACGCGTACAGAGTAGGGGTGAATCGAGACCTGATCTTCGGTTTCGCGAAACACGAATCCGAAACTTTGCAAGATCTCTCTCTCTTTTCCTTGTTTCAATCTTGATTTCTGCACACTTTCCATTGCATTTCTATTCTCTCCTGTACGCCGACTGAGATTCACCCCGTTCAATGAACAAATAAACACTGTAACGATCTATCGTTCCTCTAAAAAAAAAATGCAGCGCCTTCGATCGACAAAAATTCTATCGATTCTTTTTACAAAAAAAAGAAATCTCTCCCGAGTTGTAGCGCGATTACCGAAGCAGCCCGTGTACCCGCGCGTAGGAGGGGAAACAGAGATAGACGATTAAATGCATGAAAATAAATTGAAAGACCGGCCTGGGGCGTCCGATCGGGCATTGTCTCTGGCGTCTCGATGACTAGTTACCGAGTTATCCCGAATCGAACGCCTGGAGGGAGAGTCCGGGCCGGTAATAGCCAGGCTGCTGCTCGGGGAACCGTAATGTCATAATAGGATAGCGATGTTAGTAATAGCATCGCGTTGCACCGGCGTAGGCAACCAGCCGATTGACTGGTTCGCGCAGAGAGGCCCAATTTGCATCGCATTGCGTGCATTCGTTACGTGTTACGCCTTGGTCCGCGTGCGCGTCTACGTGTTGTGCGCTCTGCTCTGTACGCGACGTTGTTCGGCGTCGTCGCGCGCATCGGCCATCCCGGACGGCAAAACCGCCACCGTTCCAGCAATCAGCGCCCTGGGAGAACCGTGGAAACCGCGGAAACCCCTAACTCGATTATCGTTTCTGGCATCGTTATCGTTATTAGCCGCTCTATTGGCTCCCGCTAACAGGCAAAGGAACTTTTCGCCCTTCGCGGCGAACCTTCTTCTATAAACAATGGAACTGCCACATCAGTCGGAATAACTAGTTACATATTTGCGTTAAAATTTATACGAACCTGCAACAATGCATATCGTTTAGAATATTCAGATTTGCAATCTGTTAGAAGAACAGGTGAAGCTATTAGGATTTGTTCGCTGCGTCTTTATGTTACGAGATGAACATTATTTGCATCGTCACCGATTAGAATGCCATCATTTAAAATAATGAAACTTCTAGCAACGAACCCACCTACCAAAATATACTACAAAGTAATGTATTACACGCTAAATACTAAATACAATGTATACGCTGATATACTAAAATATATGTACAACTATAAGATGTAATTATAGATAGATATAGACGTAAGGCAAGAAACAATTCGATCATCGCTACAAATTGATATCTATAATAATACAATCGTAATGCAATAAATAATGCAATCATCGCTGCAAAGTTAGACTGTTAAGTTTAGAAAGCACACGTACAACCTGATACGGAATGTAAACCGGAGTCATCTTAAGTCGCGTGGCAACGATTACGTATAATAATAATAGTAAGTGAAAATAAATAAATACTACGACTACAAGGAATAGTAATGTACGTATATACTAATGTAACAATCGATAGCGACACTTTTGCCGACTAAAATACCGGAGTAGCTGATTAAGCCGCAGCGTAAAACGATTCTCCGCAGACATCGAGATGCCAACGGGGAAGCATAAAAATGGAAAAGCAACATCCTTACCGAGCACCCCCTCGAAGGAACGACGCCTTTGATCTCCCTCTTGCTCCCATGGCTGCGTTCCCCCCCCCCCCCCCCCCCCCGCCACCAAGACACCCTTCCGGTTCCCTCGATCCATCCGCGCCCCTCAAAATATCAACTAAACGATAACCGCATTTATTATTCATTCGGCCGGCTCGTTCGCTGCTCCTCTCGCGGCTCCAATTTTGCAGAGTAGTTTTTCAAAGAATTCCGCGAGCGTGCCGGCGCATCATGAGCAGGTTACGGAACGGAAAGACGGGGATCGAGAGAGGGTGAGATATTTTGCGTACACCAGCCGCGTGATACAAAACAGGTCAGGTGAACGTACTAACGCTATCGTTTAGAAGCATTTACATAGGACACTTGCAATCCGATCGGAAAGGTTCACGATAAGCGCGAGTAATATCGAACGTTTTCCTTTTTCCCTTTTTAATAACTCGCGGTTACGCGGTTTACGGCTTACAATTTAAGCGGCTACCATTTTACAGACTACGTCGACGTTCTTAAACTATCTTATTCTATTTTCCGTCGTGCTATGGTTGTAGGCATCGCGAAACATGCAGCTGCAACATCCAACAGTAACGCGTGAACGAATTAACGTCACGTAGGAAATGTAATGTAAAATGTCTTAAGCGGTACAATTCAGATAACTCTTCCCTATTTGCTCGTTTAGCATAAACTTTTCATAAACGCTTTGTTGAACGGCTGCACGATAGTCACTGTGCGAGCTCTCGCGATGGAGTACACTTGGAATTACGTAGTTTCATAGTAGAAAAGCTCTTAAGGCCTATCGCCATCATCCTGGGAATAATTCAATCGTCGCTAGAGGACGGCGCAGTTTCATTTTCGGAATGAAACCACCGCATATTATGTTTAATCTTGGCTCGTCTCGTCTTCGCGAACTACCGAAATGTCTTGGAAAGCTCAACTAGGATAACTAAGATTAGTGTCGAGCGCGTTGTGTGACAATTCATTTCGCGGAACATATTCAGAAATTGCTTTCACTCTATCAAGGTTTACCGTTTCCATTCTATCTACTTTTTTTCCTGACAAAATTGCAACGCCTTTATAGTCTTGTATACGGATTAAAATTAATGGTAAAGCTTTAGATTTACATTGGGTAAGTGGACAAAAATCTAACGGCTTTACGCGGTAAAGATATCGTAACAATTTCCTATATTTATCAGGCACGTACTACTTGTTTCTTTATTGTTGAGATTAGTTAAAATTGAAATTAATCGTACTACAATTTTAGTAGAATCAAAATCGATCTACAAGAACAAAATTATATATGCGTAGCACGTAAAGCAACGGAATTTTTATACTCACCTAATATTCTATTATTTATTACGCGCTTACTTTTTTCCGTAACCCCCTTAAACAGTCTCCTTACTTTTCCCTTCTCTTTTCATTAATATATTCCGCGTTATATAGAACTTCAGATTTTCTACATTTTCGTAGAAACGATTTCAAACAAGTATACCGCTCGTACGATCCAAAATAAAATAATCGAAAGGGTGAAACAGTGATTAAAAGTTCCCCGCACGAGTAACGAATAATCAGGATAACAAATAATTATTTACTCGTTATCCTTATACGAATAAAATTTTATCCGAACGTTGCCTAACACTGTTGGCAAGTATCTTCCCTTCATTCGTACGAATATACAATTTCCATCAAGATTTCATTCTTTTCAGTTTCGCCGTGAAAGTAACGCACCCTCGTGTCACAAGTTCGTTTCACCTTTACGACTCTCAGATGTCAATCCACGTCAGAAGAAGGCACTTTATGTTCTTCCGTGCTTTTTCTTTAATTTCTCCGCTTCTTTTTACACTATCGATCCTTTTGTCTCGTGTAGCGTTCCAATATTTATGTTCGCTTTTATACGGCTAAAACAAGCCGTGAGTTAACAATTTCCATCGAAACGTTAACGTTAAGCGTAATACATAAATAAAAAGCTTAAAGTTTGCTAAGTTTAACCGTATTGATAGCACGTGGATTATTTTAAAAGGAAATAGCAAGTAATGAGATAAGAGGAACCATGTATCTAAGTTAAATTCGAATGTTCTTTTTAAAATAATCTTCGAGATCAAAGTTTAGCGAAAATCTAGCGAAAGTTTGCTTATTATTAATCTTATTTATGTACGGAGAGATATAATTTGTCAATAGACTACTTAACGCGTTAGTTTGGAAAATTTTACACTGAAAATGTGAACCTTCAAAGTATATCTTATAATCGCTAACAGAGAATCGATCAACAATGATAATAATCTACTACTTTTACCTGAATCTGATACTCATTAACCCTTTCGCTACCAGCACATTGGAACTAAACGCTGAAAGCTCAGATAACGATAACGTTTATTAATATAAAAGTGATATAAGTAAAAATTGTATTTGGATACTCTACGTAACTAATTTCACCGTAACATTGTCGTACGAATAATTCCAAAAATAATATTGCGCTAGAAAAAGTATACAAATTATTCTACATTAACTATATTGCTAAAATTATATTAATTAGATTAACTATATTAATTCAATTGTTAATATATTGTATATTAACAAATGCCAGTCCAATTTCTGAAGACGTCCATAGGAGTATATAGGAATATACGTCCATAGGAGCGAAAGGGTTAATATGTTCGAACTATTGTACGGGAATTTTTTGAATCAATTAAGAACCGAAACATTTCAAGCTACACTTACTCGCGAAAGTTAAGAAACGAAGTAGTCGCTTACGAATTTCTGTGTATCCTTTCGCTTCTACGATTCACAGCTTAGAATTTACAGTAGTATAACAATGTAGTATTACACACGTACATCGATAAACGATAAGTTCTTCTACTTTCATTTCAAATCCGTGTATCCCAAACGATAGCGACGACGCAACGCTTCGCAAATACGTACCACGTTTCTTAACTTTTGGTCGATAAGTGTACGTAAAATCGGCCATTTCACATGCAGCAACCCAATACGTTTCTCAAGACGTCGATTTGCGCGAAGAGTATCATGCCAGGCGTTTTTTTCGTGCCCTTTTCTTTAATTTCTCCCCTCCCTTGCTCTCATTTCGTGCGCCCTTCGAATCCGAGACGGCGTCGTTGATCCTCTTCCCGTCTCGCGTTCCCTCTGTGTCCAAGTCCCCGAGGATGAAGGGATCAGAGGAGAAAAAGATATGGATTGACATTCGAATTCCTCCGGTAAAGAATCCTCCCTTCGCCCGGTCATTTTTCTTATCCGCCGCCGCGTCCAACTTGCGCTCTAACAAACTAAATTCATCAAATACGACACCGATCATCCATTCGACGCCGTTTGATTTCCCCTTCGCGAATCCTGCACGGTGTAAAAGGTGTTCCTCGTGAAATCGCGAATACTCGCGGTCGCGGTAGAAACTATTTGGAAAGTATTTTAAGCGTAAGATAACGAGATAGTGGAATTTTTAATGGCGACGTAAAGAGGGAAATATAATAATAAGCTTGCAGCGACACAATTTGAGAAGTTTATCATAATCTTTTTGTAGAAGGCGTGAACAAAGATCGTGTAATTAATACATATGTGTTAAAGTAAATTCTACGCTGAAAGTATGGAATAAAGTTTCTTGATCAGAAGCTTGGCTTTTGTGGAGTATAGAAATGTACATAGTTAAATCTCTTTAAATCTGTTCAGCGGATACTTACTATTTCTGTTCTACTTTGGCACTGAAAGAAGGCAGCTCCGATAGTGAAATCACATTTATCGCGACAATAACAGAGATATAGGTTTGATATTCGATGTAGACGGTTACCAACGCGAATGTTAATTGACCATAACTTTACGGAACGTTTCAAGCTACCAGATTTTTAATCACCTTTTTTTCGTCTACTCAAATTACATGAAAGTGTAGCTGTCACCTTATCGCTGCAAACCCTTAAATTGTGAAACGAAAATGGTACAAAAATGATATCACTGTACGAGAAAAAGTTATCGATTTAATTAACGTCTACAGTTTAATTGGTTTTAGTCTCCAAAATTCTAGCGGAAAGAAATACTCCTATCTTTACTCGAGAAGGGAAGAAAAAAACGAAAGTCGAAGGAACGGGAGAATATCGAGTTGCCTTTCGAGCTGTCAACTTTGATACAGTGACACGAGAAACAGCGCGCTAAATCATCTGTCGCCCCCGAATTCACCCCTGCAACAGCGCCACGAACCTTAAGTCTCGACCTGTCTGTCCGCCGTCACTCCGAGGCGTTACGAGCCAACCCTACGTGGCTTTTCACCCTTAAAACACAACGTTTACGCTTAATCGCATTTCTCCGGGCCAATTTATTAAAAAGATACCGGCTACATCGACGATCTGACTTTAACGGCAATCTTAGTCGTCGCGTTTGATCGCGATCTTCGTTCACGATTAAAGGTAATTCTTTTTAACCATTTCGCTACGAACGACGCATATATACGTCCTGAACAATTGAGCTATCATATGTTAAAATACATCTGTACTTTTTCTAATATCACGATAATACTTTTATTATCATTGGCGCATATTGGATTTTAATTAATGACGCTAAACATCTAAATATTTGCACCCAAACTATTGTTAAATTCATCGAAATTACCCTAATCTTTGCATCAGAAACGCTTTTCAGTTTGAAGATACCGTAGCGAAAGGGTTAAAGGGCTTAGGTAATCGTGAACGTCGTTCGATTCGGTTGAAACTTTTTTAGTAATAGTATGAAATTGTCGATCACGAGTGGCACAATGTTTACGTATACAGTGGCTAATATTTCGTATAAGTTTTCACATTGTAAATATGCATTCTGTACTTTTATCTACATTGTAACTTCTCACAAATGTATTAATATCAACGATCTGTTTGTAATTGTATTAATTTTTTGTAACGCCTTGTAACTTGCAAGTTACGTATCTATATGTATATGTACCTACATCTTTTATTTATCGCGGAGTTATATTTGACTAGCATGCTACTACAGCAACGGCAAATGATTCACTCGTAGCAATTATTGTTCCCTAACGAAGATGTATCAAGAGCAACTATGCAACCTAGTATATCTAGTATACCTACATATTTAGTAACTATTACCGAAAACTGTTAATCTTCGCATACCTGACAAAAAATTTCGTGAGCTTTTAAACCAATTTTCCCATACAATTTCGCTCTATTCCTCCCACCTAAATCCAATTACTATCCTCCTCTCGCAAACGCCCCGCCTAAAATATTTTCATCCCCGCGAAAGTTTCACCGACAACAACGACACAAAGCCCACTTAGTTAGAAAAAATCAACCACCCAAAAAAAGGAAGGGAAAAAGGAGAACGGAATAAATTCTCGCGATCTCAGTGTCGCGAATAAACCGCGGAACAAAGAGATTCCGCGCAGAAGTGGATGGTAAAAAGGTTGACCCAATAGAAGAGATTATTGCGCCCGAGCCGAAGCCGAAGGTAGAGCTGGAGGAGGAGGAGGAAGGGAGGAGGGTGGAAAAATAAAAGGACCGAGCAACAAAGCAGCCGAAGACTGGAAGTCGATCCGGCGCGTTGCAGCAAAGAAATCCAACCCCCTCTCGCTCTTCTCGACATACAGAACCCAGAAGCTTCCAACATCGCCAACCACCACCACTAGCTTTCCCTACTACCACCACCTTCTGCCCTTCTTCGCTCTCTTTCACCCCCGCCGAACCCCTCGCCGACTTGTGTGTTCCACAGCGAAGGCTGGCTGACATTCCCGCAGGAGGAACATGGCTCCCAGGCAGGATCCATCCTTCCAACTACCCCTCGACTCTCCACCCGCGGCCCGTTTTCTCCGACACCCCCACCCCCGTCGACTGGTTGGCCCCTCGTTGCATTTTAAATCAAAGCCCCGGAGGTAACGCAATCACCAGGCATCACGACGCTTCCACAATTTTCTACTTTAAGCTACTTTATGTATTAGTACCCCACCCCGTGGCCGTTCGGTCTTCTCCGTTGCTCCACCGCGGGATCCGCAGCATCCCACCCCCGTCCGTCCTCGTCTCTTACCGGCAGCCAAGGCGAGCAGCCACCGCTGCTGCTACATTAGCCCTCCACCCTCCTATTCCTCCAACGGCCTCGCTTCGAGACTCAGTCTTTTACACTCAGACAGATCCTCTGCCACCCCCTGCGCAACCCCCTCGTCGCCTCCTCCGGCTGCGGCGTAACGAGGTTATTTTATTAAACAACCTCCGCCGCCCGCTTGCCGACGCTGCTGGAATTCTAGCTGGACCAGCCAGCCGAGGACTTACGTGGCTTCATCGAGTGGAAGACGAGGTAGGGGAACACCTTGCGTTGGTGTTTCGAGGTTTTCCTTTTTTTTTTTTTTTTTTTTTTTTTTGGGGCTATGGCCTGTGGTTGAAGATTTTTTGGCAGCCGCGGTAAAGGTTTGTCGTTGGGCGGCTGCAGCCGTGGAAGTAAACTGAAATCTTTTGTTGGCGAAAGTAGAACGTCAGTGTAATTGTATATACGTATGCGATTTCATTTAGTCGGGTTACGTACACGCACGTATATATTCGTTTCAACGTAAAGTGCAACATCTATAGATTATTTCTCTGTTTATACTTAAGTTCTGTGCTTCGTTTCTTTTGATCGACAAAGTGATCTATAACTTTACCATGGAAATGTAAGACCATGTCCGTTTTCTATGCTTAACAGTGAATCGATTCCGCGTTATTGAATTTGTTAAGAAACTTTGAGTTCCTTCAGGTTCAGCCGTTGTCACGGGTGTTGTAATACCTCGAAGAAGCTCGAATACTTCGACGAAGGGTTTACAGATTCCTGTCTTATACTTGTTATAAATTTCTGCATGTCCTGGCAAGTTTTATGAATTCTGGTTGCACATATACAATATGTAATTCGGTATTTGGTCGCTCTATATCTAAGATTGGCTACGCAAAATTTGTTGCAACTTCGTCAATTTCAAAGATAACGCAATGAAATTTGGAGGCCATACTTAAAAAAAAACTATAGAAAAACTATTTATGTATTTTACGCAAATAGCACTCGAGTGGCCCGAAGCCGTTTTTCCATTCAACGGTGCAACTTTCAATTAACAAAATCTATACCTAAATTCTAACTAAATAACACCACAAACGCCTGATATTGCATTATCGTTTTATTATCGATATTATATCCCGTTGCAAACAGATTTCACCGCTATGAATTTAAAAGCCAGCGAAGGGAAATGATTCGGAAAGCAATTTGCTCTTCATTCCCGTGAAAGAAAATCATCCCTATAAACGGACGGCGGGGAAAAATTGAGGATAGATAACTGGATATTTCCAGTAGAGCCGGTATCACAGGGTTGGGGGTAGGGGGTGGACAAGGGGCGAAATTCTCGACTAGTTACATGCGGTATAGGTGCTCTGTACGTGGCGTGTAGTTCGCAAGCGTGGAGTGGTGTAATCTAGTCACCACGAAACACGATTATTCTCCTAACTCGGTCCCTTGCTCTTTCTGTCCTTCTTTCTCTCCTCCAAATTTCATCCCGCTCTGCTCTTTGATTGCTACTTCCCCTATTATCACCCTTCTATCTCCTCTAATTATTTACGTCTCCTTCCTATCCGTCTATGCTTACTTTCAGGTTTCACTTTTCTTTTTTTTTATACGAGTTTTATTTATCCTGCGTACGCGATATATTCTTTCGGTTCATTTGCTTCCTTGCTTTCGTTAAGTTAGACGTTTCATTAACGCTACGTTTACGCTGAGCAAGTTGCACTTCGATTTGTAATTCAACGAAGTGAAATTTCAATCTCTATTACCGTTGATGAGTACGCGATTAATGCAGGTTTGTTCGTCGTATTACGTGCGATGATTTTCCTACGAATGCGGAGTGTGATTCGTAATAGACGCAAGTGGCGAATTAATACCGAATAAAGAAAGTATTTCGGAGCGACTAATATGATCATTGAGTGCTTTGAAACTAAATAATAGGTCACTTGTTACACGTCTCCAAATAGGCAGTAGATTTAATTCGACTTGAAGATGTACATAATTACGATCTTGCAAAGACATGGGATGACCCATACGTAGGGCTGCGAGACGCAGAAAACTAATTGTAAGTAACTAAGTAATTAAGTATAAAGTAACTAATCGTGAGTATAGTAAGCAACACAAGTGCTATTAAGTAGCGTAACGAAGATGTGGCGTAACTGGAAGCCATCCCAAACCCCAAGGCAAAGGGTTATAATAAATAAATGGTAAACAATATTCGTAGCTACTTCGATCCGTTCCTCGTTCCCGTATCTCTTATTCTCTTCGATCGAACGATGTCGTACGTTCGCATCAGTGTCGTCTTACAGTATTTTCCTATCGCGTCGATTTACGTATACGTGTGCGACGCTCTCTGGCATCAAAAATCGGGCTATCCCCGAAGGGTTGAAAGAATCAAATGGAAAGAGAATATATATGGACACGGATAAGTGCGTGTTCGATGTTACCATTTGAATCGAAACCGTCATCGAGCCAAGGTTCCACGTTTTTGTCGGCGATATACGGGAATCTTGAATTCCCGGTAAAGTGCGATTCGATAGGGGATGAAATTGGAGCCGATCAAACCTGGGAAAATTGCGGAAAAATCGAGACGTCTGATTCCTTGTATCAGATTTTATCGACTTCTCTTCCCCCTCCCCCCTCTCTCTCTCTCTCTCTCTCTTTCTTTCTCTGTTCTTCTATTTACTTTAGTCTGGAAGTTCATTCGGTTCAGGCTTCATTTAAGTCATTTTATCGGAAGAAAGAAATATAACGCTATTATCGATTTAATCCTTTTAGTAATGGATAATTTTGGGGCCGTAATTTCTTCCCAGATTTAACTCCCTTTATTATCTCGTATATATTGTAGAATAATTCAAAAACAGATAGAGGTAAAGTAAAGTGTTTATTTTTATATGCAGTCATGGTTTAAGATTCATTTAAATCTATTTATTTAGTAGGTGTACCAATGAATGATTCGCTTTAGTTATTTCGAATAAAATCAGATTACCTATTCAATATGCTTGTCGTCATTTATTGAGAAAATCATAGGTGCCCATTTCCTTTAACTTTTCGCGGACGGAACATGAGAATATTTAACGAATCTTCGTTTAATTCGTAACCCTTTCAGGACAGAACTTAAAGAATTCTTGTCCAATTATTTACAGCAGCTTTGTTGGTAAAATTCGCTATTTAACCCTTTCGCTTATGTCATTCAAAAATTGAAAGCATTCTTAGTGCACGAACGAAGGCAATTTTTATTAACATGGAAGCAATATGAGCATAAATATTCAGATACTCTGTACCAATAATTATAGATATGTAATATATATGAATGATAATAGAAATGGTACCAAATGATAAGAAAAATATATACGTTCTTTGTGCAAGACTGCGAAATATATTCGGAGTAAACCATTTTAACTCAGCTTTGAGTTTTGACAGAATTTGCTTTGAGATTAGCTTCTATTTTCATTGTTCTTGTTGTATCTTACGTTCATTTTGTTTCATCGAATTTCCCATGTTCGAATGTAAATCGGAAGCTATGGATTATGTTAAATAAATACAATCACTTCTCGACTTACGACGGGATTCGGTTCCGCAACATCAGACGTAAGTCGAATTTCGTACAAAAATAAATAATATAATTATAATAGACGTATGTACATCAAAATTAATAGCTTTACGTTCTGATTTTTAATTGTTAACTACGTATAAGTGAATACTTATATATGTATACGATTATATATTTGACGAAAGCAATAAAAAGTCAAAACATTTTTATAATCTTTGATCGTAACTCGAGAAGTTGCCGTACCAAATAAATAATATATACACGTCCTTCGCAGCGAAAGGGTTAATTATCCGTATCATCGAAAGTTCCGTATCGCCCACGTTCACCTTACAATCCATACAAACGGATTCTTCTGCAGAGTTGAAAGTTGGCCGAAAGTCCGCGCGCGGTCCGAGCCAAGAACAGCGTCCAAGAAGCTGCTTCTAAAGTTAGAAGAGCGCCGCTACGCTTTCGGGGAAAGCTCGAAGGCGCGACAGAGAAGGACAGGGAAGCGGTACAGCGTAGGAGGGTGGCAGCCGAGGTGGAGCTGATACACACGAGAGAATCACTATGGACGAGGGGTAAACACGATTTACACCATCGCGACTATTGCCTCTCCTCTCGTCCAAAGTGCTACGCGTAGTTGCGAGGGTGAGTTACAACACACGGGGAGACACTCGCTGCTACCACGGTAGGGATGTTTGTCGTACGCGTTATTTGGCCAATAAAACCACGTGGTGACTTTGCCACCCCCGTTTACGCAGCGTCCGCGACACCAGCTGCCCGGATAGTTGAACGGAGACGAGAAATCCGTGGCCACGCCTCGAAGCTCGCTCGACGCTTGCGTGGTTCCGCCTATCGAACACGCTTTCGCTGGCTGCTCGTCCGACGCGACGTCGTACTTACGCGACACACTATTCAGCTCTGGGACCCTCTTCGACCACTCCGATCGCGGCTCCTCCGGTTTTTTCGGTTAACATCCCGCACCCGCTGTTCCATGCCCAGTGGAGTATTGCTTAGGATCAGTGCTCGTTTCACGCTGCAATTCAAGGACTCGCGTCGATGAAGCATTAGTCGGCTGGTTGTAACAAGGAAGAATCGCGAAGACTTCAGGTTTGCAGGACACTAGTGACAGTGAATCGTTTCTTAAACGATAGTCGGTTGGCTCTGGGAAATTTCGACACGTTCTCTGATCGAATTCGAGACAAGACTTTGGAAGGATTTCGCGTGGGTTCGTTTTGAAACGGAAGTTGAACTGTTCGAAGCTGTTTATCGTGGAATTGTGTTGCAATTGATGGCTGCGATTAAGCGTCGCAGAAGAATATAGTTTGGTTTGGAAGATATTCTTGTTGAAAGAGGACTCGAAGAAGAAGTTGAAGACTTGGGCGAAGGCAGCGAATGGTAATCGAAGACATTGACATTCGCGAAGAGTAACGATCAATCGATTTCGACAAGGAAGAATCATAAAGAAAGGCTTCGCGTAGTGATTTGAAAAGTCCCGTGACAGTGAACACATATGTTTCTTGGACAATAATCAGCTGTTCTACAAAGCTTCTTCAGTTCTACAAAACTTCTTCAGTTCTACAAAACTTCTTCAGTTCTACAAAGCTACGACACGTTCCCCAATTAACTTGCAACAAGATATAAAGACCGCCATGTGCAGCCATCATACTAAATCGCACGATCACAGTCAGCGCACGGTACCTAAAAACAAGATTCGCAATGACCAACGCGAATAGAGAGAGAAACTAACTCCCATTAATTCGAAACAGTGCGTTGACCAACGTAGAGTGCCGAAACTTGTAATACGATATGAATCACGAAATATTGGATCGATTTGACTTTCCGAATTGCGAAGAATAAATAATTCGCTGGTCGAAATATTCGTAGGAAGCTGGTGGTGTGAGTGTTGAGGGGACGAGAGGAACAGTTGTGCTAGTGGTTGACTGTTGGCGCGAAGAGTTTCGAGGGTAGATCGCGGAGCTGTTGATCGCATCGGTTGAGAAAGGGGTTGGAAAAGGTCGACGGTGATCCGCGAGGGTGCGGAGGAAATCGGGAAAGTGTTGTTCAGCCACGAGTCCAGGATTCTCACCCCCGGAGGCGGTACCATTTCGCCCGGGGGCGCGGGGCCTCCCGCGAGCCCTTCTTCGGCACATTATCATCCACCCGCGCACAGTCCACCCCTGGTCAAGGTGAGCAATCGTCCCTCTGAAAATTTCCAATAGCCTCGTTCTACATTCAACCCTTTGACTACGGGCAAGGTAAACGTAGGCGATACGGAACTGCACGCGCGATACGAAACTTTGTCAAATTCTCGACAATTAACCACCACCGAATACGCGGATTTCGATTATCAAGTATTTTTGGATTTCCAAGCATTTCGATCGTCAAGCTTTTGAAATTCCAGGCCATTAAATTACCAGGTCGTTGAACTGTGAAAGTTTTGGATTTCTAAACCTTTGAATCGTCGAGTAATAGGATTTCCAAGCGTTTCGGTTTTTAAGCGTTTTTGAATTTTTAACGTTCTGCACTTTTACGCCTTTATATTGTCGAGTTTTTGGGTTTCCAACGCTTCGATTTTTAAGCTATCAAATATTCCAAGCCATCGCATTTGTAAGCCTTCGAGTTAGCAGACATTTCTACTAATTTTTTAAGTCGTTAAGAACACGTGTTCCTTAAAAACGACAAGTGAAACGTTAACTTAAACGTTAAGTAAAACTGATTAACTTCGCTTCGTATAAGAATTTGAATTATGTCACTACGCGTCTCAATTTAATTTTCGCAGTTGATCATTTTAGATTTCTCTGAGTTGCTCATTTATTATTGACCTTAACTACTGACGTTTGAGACTAATAGATTTTGCGGAATACAACGTATGTAAATTAATTACCTAACTGATCATTTTATAGCAATGTTTGGAGGTTCGAGTTAACAGCTACCTAACATTTTATTATCATAAACTTCAGATTAATTTATTCGCGTGTAACTACTTTGTATACGTAAACTATGCGCGCATTTTCGATTATCGAATCATGTAAATATCGCGCCGCAGTCAAAGGGTTAAAAGCAAAAGAAAACACGAAACAATAGGGATGCTATAATTTTCGTATTTCGTTGTTACTGCAGATTAATTTATATTTTACCGTCACCACTAATTTGCCTAAATAAATTTTAGTTAAATATAATCTACGAAAATATCAGCAGGAAAGATAGTAACGCAGTAAAGATTACCGAATGTATATATACTTGTTTTATTATTTGAAAGCATTTGTTATTTCAGGTTTTGTTGATATTTCTTAAAAGTCTAAAACATAGCTTCAGTAGTTAATACTTCTGTTGTACGGCGTAGTTTAACAATTTCCATAGATAAATTAACTCAGGAAGGGATTTCTTTAAGTGTAACCGGTTTGAACCAAGTTAATTTACCAGTATGAACCCACTATAATAGCATTTGGCTATATTTTCAATTATAGTTGATGGGGTGCTTGAGAAAATTGGATAATATTCGGAAGAATCAAGTGTTTCAATCGTTTCGGTACAATTGTAATGACAGGAATGGTTAATTCTCCATAATGCCTATGCACTTTAATGTACTCGCAAATTACCACGTCTGATATTAAATATAATATCATTTTTCTCAACTTCCTTGGATATCATAATTGCTTCTGTTTCGCGCTCGCTGTCATAGACTGAATTTTACAATAAAAAGCATCGCAAGTGTTTTTCAAAACGAATGTACATAAATGGCAAAATTTACAAATTACTTGTAAAGTATAAGGTAAATGTAAGTAATATGAAACTTCGTAAAATTCCGATAATTATATAATGAATGTTACCGATAATCATGTGCACGAGTTCCTTATAAACAATAAAGTATCACACGACAATTAAGCATCAGTCCATTAATGAAAAACGAATAATTTTTCTCTTCCACGTGTGAAACGTTCTAAAAGATGAGTCAAGTAGTTAAATATTTTACTAAAGGTAAGTTAAAGAGTATTAGTATCGTTAACTATGGCTATTCAAAAATAGTTCAAATAAATAATCATTGCTCGTAACACGAATACAGTTTCGCGAGTTTTGTTTAAAAAAATTGTAGGTCCTTATTTTTCCAAACTGCTGAATGTCACGTTTGATAATTTTGTTCATTATAATTTCAAATCATTCGAATTCCGTTTCACGGTTAACCGATTAAATACGATTATGTATTAGTTTCTTTTTCTTAACGCCTTGATTTTATTCGAGAGGATAAATTGCTCAATTTTTCGACAAGATTTTGAAAACAAACGTTCCATATTACCAACGTTTACCTTATTTATTTGCTACAGCAAGAAACAAAGTGAACGGCTAACTTGTGCCGGCCGACGGACAGAAATCTCAATGCTCGATACGAAATAGTTTTACTCCTTTTAAAATACCAGATATTCGCGAAGATTTACTGCGACAGACGGAACGTGATAATATTAAAAAAAAAAAAAAAAGAGAAAAGAAGGAAAGACGAACAATAAAGCCACATTTCATTTGCATCGACCTAACGTTATTGTTATCAAAGGTAAACGATGCAAAAGAATCGGCTCCCGAGTTATTTTATTTAACGATCCAATTTTTGTATCAATTAACGTTATAAAAATATTTTTTCAGCAAACACGCCGAATGATTTGTGGAGTTTTTACACTTCCCTCGTATTTGTCATTCGTTAACGTTTATTCAGCAATGCGATTTACCTAAATGTAATTAAAGCATTGATATTATTAACGCGATCGGGAACGCAACACAAATGTTTGCTATTGATATGTGCGAAATTTTAAAACTTCCACCCGACGCTTTGAATCTTTGAATGTCGAATCGGTTACTTTAAACACGTTTTAATTGAATCGTAGTGTACCCTTGTGATTCGTTTAATCACTATTTATATAATATCTTCCCAATTCAATATTATTATACTAAAGTCGATACGTAATGAATCTCTAATTTTACACATCCATTATTTTTCCTGCAAAAGGACTTGAAGAAAAATCTTCAATTTGTTGAGCCTTGAAACGTATGACAATAAATAATTGTGAAAAAAAAGGATAAGTATGAAAAAATAATTGAATCTTAAAACTTTTTTTTAACTCCCCTATTACGTTTACAAGAAATCGCATTTTTCGAGTTGCGATACGTTTTGTAGCCCATATGCGATTATTATAATGTTCGTAATGCTTTCTATTAGTTGTACCAACGAGTAATTAGCCTATTTCTGTAAAAAGTTCAACAATACTGTTTAAATTCGAAATATACCTGCTACCAAGATACAAAAATGAATTGATGAATTCGTGTAACAATTTGTAAACACTAAAGAATAACACTAATTCTATTTAAGTCATTCGATCTTGTTAAAAATAGATATTCGATCTTGTTAAAAATAGATATTGAATTTGACAACAAAAGTAAATTAATCATTGGTGCATCTAATATATATATATATTATAATAATAATATTTCTATATAATATGTTTTGAGAAATTTTTAATGCCATTTCCATAAAGATTTGGTTGCCTATAAAATTATAAATAGTCCACGGTAAACAGTAAAGTAAATTAATAACAAATGGATGAAGATCTCGAAATGTGTTCAGGTGGTCGAATACCATTCTGACCAACTGTATAAATAATTGTGGATAAGAATTGATTTATAAAAAAGAAATCAATTAAGTTCAACCTTGAAATTAATTCCAGTGATTGTTTATCTTTTCTATTGAATTATTTGTTCGTATCAAATAAACAAAATAGTTGAACAGGTAACACGTATACGACTACTATTCGAATCTAGTTTTGTCAGCAAATCGTATCGGTTCTCGAACGAGAGCATCAGAATATTTCAATTCACCGTCATTGCATGTACGTACACATGTACACACATATGTATATTTGCTCATTCATTTGCCTCGTTCTTCGCTACATTAATTTTTCAACCGTCGAATATTTTTCAGCACTTTTTCATATTTTTTTTTCGACGTTGCATAAAATATTTCTCGCATGACGCAAAAGAAATATTAAGTTAGAACGGGGCGCAAATGAATTGCAGTATTTTTAAAGTAATACGATGATAGTATAAGGATATTAAAAAAAAAAATGGGCGGTACATTGAAAAACAAAAATTAAATTATATAATACAACTTCGCGAAAATCTACGCGCACCTGAGTTGAAGTACGCAAAACTTGCTGCTATAACTATGCTTACAAGTTGTTCTTCCTATATATGTATATATCTCGCATGTCACAATTCCTTCATAAACGAAGTAACATTTTCGACGTTTTTCGTAGCAACTTTATCACAGTTTATACTTTTTTACACACTTTATACTTTCCACGAATTTTCCTTATTACCTTTAGAAACCGTTTATTATTCCACGACCAGCAACATTTTCCTAATTTCTCGGTGTTAAACGCGGACGTTTCATATCGAGGATTTATCCAGTTTTGGGGAACGTTTTTCGAACACCGTGCATCGGTATTCACGGGCGCGACGCTATTAGCACACGGTGGTCGTCGCCGTGGAAAGCGAATGCTCTTTACGGTCTCGTAATAACCGGCTGGCCGGTTGAGTTTCGTCGAGGGGATTTCCGCGGATAGAAGAAGCCGAACGAGTGGCGGGAAAGAGGTTGACGATGATGGGTATAAGGGCGGGCTGTCCATGCTCGTTTTCGTCAGCCAACACCGTGAATCCCTCCGGGGACTCCCAGCTGTCTGCGGCTCAAGCTTCCGCTGGAGAGCTCGGCTAGAACTTAACGCGGTATGATTTTTGTCGAATGATTCTTTCCTAGGGTTTTTGCGTCCCATTTCCGTCTGCGTTTAACCCTTGCGTCGATAACCGAAACCGATTACCGATCACGGTCTCATTGTCCACCGTTTAATATTAACGAACACAGGTTTAACCCTTTGCGCTGGGCATCTCTTTAGGATGCCATTGTAGGGAGTATGCTAATTTTGAGCGAGATGTTACACGAGCTTTAGCGTGAGTTTTTCCCTGGCGAAGCTTGCGCCGAGTTCTCATCAAGTTCGAAGCGTATCAAAAGCGCATCAATCGGGTAGGAAGTAATAAGAGAGTTGTCCTGTTCGTAGTTTGGGGATGAAACCAACCCTCCATGATTCTTTAAGTGTTCTTCAGCTTTTATAGTCCTTTACCTCGTTTCCGTTTCTTTAATTTTGTTAATAGACGTACGAAGAAAGAAAAACAAAGTGTTTGGATAGATGTGTCTTGACCGAATTTCATTCCACGTGCTGCTGACGAAAGATGAAAGTAATCCGAATGTAGAAATCAATTTATGAAGGAACTTCAAGTTGTCAATTCATTTTAATTCACGACATTGTGACTTCAATCCGTTAAATAACATCGCGATCGTTTAATCGATTCCAACGCCGTATTTAATTTTCTTGAATATCCTATTTAACGAATAGAGGCACAATTGCGGTGATCCTGACATATGTATGTATATATTTATGCAGACTGTCAGCTTGAGTCTGCATGTCAATTAAATCCATCAATTACATTGAGCCATTTAACCCGTCTCTATATTGCGGTGTTGTTTTGCTGACAATAGCTTTAATATGTTATATTATAAGATTTATTCGGTTACTCGTTTCTATCGAACATTTTATCATCGTTACTTTGAAGCTTTTAACCGAACAATTTAAATTAAATATTAACCAGCGAGTTAACTTAGCATTCGATTTGTCGATATCTTGAAAATAACAATTTATCTACTTAAAAAAAGTCTTGCTTTTCTCCGTGCACTTTTTGTTCGTATCTACAATAAATTATTATACTCACATTCAGAGAAATATAACGAATCGATGTGCTTGCATCAATTTTTAATTTCATGGCCAAAGAAATCGAAAGAATTTTAAATTAATGGATTCATCAATTTGTATTAGGAAATTAAAATACTCTTATAATTGTAAGCCACAAAGTTTAGACTTTCGAGAAGATTCGAAGTTTTCGAAGCTTCGCAAAGTTTCAAATTCTAACTTCACGAACTTAAAAATTTGGTTTCAATGCACCCTTGATTAGTAGTAAACATCTGCGAGCAAAACTATTTCAAATATCATCATGACAAGGAAAGAAAAGCAACACAAAAGAACCTCCGTGTCAACATTCATTCGTCCAATGCTGCATTTGCTATCGTTTACGAAGAAGTGTAAACAATTCTTAGAGGTTGGGATGTGAAAGTTCTATTCATGAATATCTCGGAAATTATACGAAACAGAGACGCGTAAATAAACAATCTTTACTCTAAAATGTGTATGAAACATTGGCAGCCTATCTACGTCCACCCGAGTTAACCCTTTCGCTGCGGAATCTTAAAACGAACAGAATTCTCAATCCACAGATGTGGATTATTTTTATAGCAGCAAAAACAGTCCGAGTATAATTATTTTCATGCTTCGCAAAATTAATTACGGTGCAATAAAAAAAAATATATATATATAAATTAAAATAGAAATAGTATTGAATACGTATACTTTTAGGAAATAATGGTCCAGCTTTTCGGGGCGCACGTATACGTCCATTGCATCGAAACGATTGGAACACGTTATTCTATTTTAGCAAAAAAATTTCCACAGCCGGTCGAGGACGAAGGGCCTGAAGTTGCGGCCCTGCTCGCACACGCGCCCGACACTTTCGCTCTGATTAAGCTTAATTCATTCTCGCGACAAGAGAAGTAGCAGCAAAGATACGCAGAGGGAAGGAGAGGAAGAGCAGAGTAGAGAAAAGACGTTGCAGTAAAACGGGCCAACGCCAGCCGAACCGGCGCGGCGGCTCGCGTTGTCTGCCGTCCAATCCTGCCAACTTAACCTCATTAATAAATTAATTAGATATTATTGTGTTGGCAGCCAGGGCGGCAGCTGCGGGCCACCTCTCCTTCTCCACTTTCCTCTTCGCCCATCCACGCATTGGGCCCGCAGATGACACTCAGGACGCCATTACATGTATATACGTACAAATGGGGGTTCAAGACCTGTGACGTCATGCCTTACTAACATCACGCGTGTTCAGAAGCGTTACCCGCACGTTTTTCCATCTTACGCGCGATACAGAATACTTTCCTTTTAACGCGCAAGCTGTGGGTGTTCCGAGCGCGACGCTGTCGAGGCGGAGATGATTTCGATGATTTGGGAAGCGTAGCGTTTCGACCATGGTTCGAATTGGATAATTTAGTGGGTTGATGTAATACTATTCGTCCGTGACAAGAAGACACGCGAGTATTTATATTCACGTTCTAATTAGGATGCATTGATAACGAAAATGGTGAAATCATTTCGAATATGTATAATAGATAGTGTAATAGATAGCGGTGGGATCTAAGAGCGTAGTTAGCGGGAACAAAACAATGTTTTGGTACTTTTTGCAGGAGTTAAACGCGTTCCGGTACTGTTTTTCTAAACGTTGTATAATTTATACGTCTTATGCTATTAAACGGTGGCATGCTTAGAAATATGGCTACGTCATCCGTTTCCCGACTATTAAAATTATATAAAGTAATAGCAGACATAAACTAGAGATAAATAAAGATTGAATTTTTCAAAAGAAGGCACAGAATTAATTTGTACATCTAATACGTTAACAGGTGTACATTCTTTACTATAGGTATTTACTATAGATTACTATAGTAAATATTATACCTATAGATTATATACCTATAGATTACTATAGGTATTTAATTAAGATTCGAAGCAAGCCTGTATAATTAGAATACCCTGCAAATATTTGGAATAAAACATTGCCAATCTGTCATGATTAGTATTTAAACCCCGCGAAGTGAAAACTTTGGTACATAGTAACCTGATTCAACTGTATTCAAGATATCCCAAGATTCCAAATATACTAGATATTATATAAACAAAGATATATCCACTAAAAATCAAAAGTTCGAAGTGTACACGTACAATTCCACTACCCGTAATTATCCCTTCGATCCGGTAAGAAGTCAAAGACGAAGAACAAATTATTCAAATTCCATTTTCCGACAAAGCTGCGAGCCCGATTTAAAGATTCAATTTATAAATCGCGAACTCCAGCGAATTTCCAGTGAACCGGAAGTGGCTGGAGGATTCGAAGGTGTTTAAGAAGTTGGCCAGCGGCGAATCCTAGGGAAGGAGCTGTCATGGAGTTGCTCATTACGGGGTAGAATAGAGACTGGTAATGACAAAAAGCAGATGCAGCGTTATCATTGCGAAGTGTATGGCATTAAGCCGTAGGGGGCCAGGATTAGGATGTCGGCCATTACCGCGCGTCACTGACCGTTTATTCTACGCCGTGCACGGTGTGGTGACTTCCTCTAGACGCGTATGTATGCCTACATAACCGGAGGATGAGGACACTCGCGAGGTCGTAAAATCTCGTCGAGTGCGATTCACCTTTCTATCGTCCGATTCGAGCGATCTTTGCTTTTCCAAGCGACTACGCGATCGTACGATTAGTCGCTAAAGTCTACGTATGTATATAAGGTGAACGTTTGTAACGTGGAACACACTTGATATTAAAATCTTCCCATTCACAAGTTTAAATTAAGCTATCGAGTTGTCGAGAAACGTGGCGTTTAATTTTGTTACGCGGTTGCTGGAATTGGAAAGAACTTATCTTAACGAGGCTTTGTTAAGCGATAATATTGTTAATTTAAACAAATGATGTTCATAGTTGAGCCTTTTAAGCGCAATCATTAACAGGCTAACCAAATTTAGCAATCGTACGACAAGTAGATTACTTGAAACGGCGAAGACGATAAAAACAGATTGCCCAACATCATTTTCTAGAAACGTTTAAATTTATTCCATCGAATGAAACGCAGTGACTAAGCGTCATAAAATGTCAATAAAATGCTTAAACGGTCTTTATTGGCAACTGTGAATATCTTCCAACGGCGTTTAAAGTGCATGCATACGCGTGACTGTTTTCTAAGTAACCGGTATTTATATTTTAAGTAACACATTTTTAATCAAAATTGTTCTCACAAGTGCGACATTCGATACGTTTGTTTTATTCGTCTCAGAAGCGATAAATCAGACAGCGGAGAGATGATTGAAAAGAAAATAAAGTACTAGAGAATTCTTTAAGTTTGCCGGTGTTTAAATTTGAATAGGGAAACACGAAGTTTCTGGAACAAGTGAAAATTTTAATTACAATTTATCGCTTATCTTTTAACCATGCGTTGTCTATTAGGTATTGAATTTTAAGTGGCTCAAATTGGAACAGCATTCGCTCGGATTAAGCGTGCCATTATTTAACTAAAGCTCATAAAAATTAATTCCCTTGCAGTTCGCAAATTACACGACAGAGGTGAACATTATCAAAGGCTGTACGAATTTTTCCAGCCACCCGATATTTTCTTACATACCGCATTTAAAATCGTAATTAATTTTAGTATGTTTGCAGATCTTGCGCGTAATTCTACTAAATCGCGGCGATGTTACAAAAATAACGTTTCAAGCTGCAATACTCGAACGATTCGCTAAACGAATGTTTCGAAAAATAGCCGTGCACAGCGTTTGAAAAACGATTACGCTGAAAATGATGCGCATCTGTTATTTGCGCGAAGTTTCATCAGACGTTGCGATTAAAATGAAACGAAACGATTATAACGGAAGGGAGTGGGAAAAGTAAGCGAGAAAGTAACGAATCGAATTGTAATTATTAATCAAGTGATGGGGAAAAGTAGGTGGACGGGAGTTTCTGTGAAGGCTGAAGTCGATTAAAAGTAACGCGGTTAAATAGCAATCTGCCGGCAAATTATGTAAGCAACGCTTGAAGCTAACGCGATCACAGTCGATGCGAACGCAGCGAACGATTAACTTCGTATCCGGATGATTAATACGAACTCGAGTTAATTAATAGCGTTGACTGGCAGCGTCGCGTTGTGACTCTCTCACAAGAGACGTCTCTATTGGAAATTAGCGCGAAGGGAGATTTTATCGCGCTCGGAGAAACCATTTCGTTAATTCACCGTTTATTTTGGACATCAAACGAATATGCTGCGCGAGCTAATAAGAATGATCGTTTGAAGTAATCGCGTATCTACCGAATTTATCCAACAATTTTTCGAGTCAAATTTATCGTACTCGAGGAGGCTCATCAGGTGGTTGCATCTTGATTCGTTTGCATTTTATGCTTCTGAATTAATTGAGGTGACGTTCAGTATTTTAACATGAATATGTTTTAGGGATGGGGGGTCGCCAGGTGAAAAAGTGAAATGCGTTACGAAATTTGACTGAGGACATTTTTCTTCTGTGCTGCTGGGATGATGTCATTATTTCTTATCTATATAAGGTTAATCCGACGCTGAGCGCTCAGTATCGATTTGACTCTTGAGTGAGAACAATGGATGAAATTAATCATGAATATGTTTTAGGGATGGGGGGTCGCCAGGTGAAAAACATATTCATGTACTTCTTATTTGAGAGCAGAGCTCATCAGATCAGTTTCCATCCCCTTTTTTAAATAGCAACGCGTATCTTGGTTAGCAGTCTAGGATAAGTTGCTTAATATGAGACTCATTTTCATAGTAAAAACGTAACTTTATGTTAAAGTTAAGGACACGACACGTTTTCTTAAAGTCAGGTGCGCATTTTGTAACTAACGAAAGATGCGTACTCTTTTACAACCCACTGAAAAATACGGTAAATCAAAGTCGGTTTCTTTGTTGTCAGATAAAAATTAGAATTATGCAAATGCGCAGATTTGAAAACTGTTTGTTTGTTCCTGAAACTTACTCTTTTTTGCATTCGTTCGCATATATATCGGGCATATAAAATCTATTTTTTGAGCATTATACAATTTTGTACGCCTAACCCATTGTCTAAAAGGTAAAGAGTTGGATAAAACAATGATTATCATTTAGAAAAATCCTCGGATAAAAATCAAGGGGATTTAGTGCAGTTTTACATTACTATTACACCGAGTCACTTCTGATAAAAGTATTAACAGAGATTGATAGAGCTTGTGAAACAGTGCAAAACTTTTCTGTACGACTTTTTCCTACCTTTAATCGAAACAAAATTATAGCCTGACTCAGTTGCTAAAATTATCTCGTAGAAGGAAACCTTTAAGTTTGACTAATTTAATATATTTTGTCCAAAAATCCAAGTACGTACTCGTAAACCAGCGTCTGCAATCGCGCTACGCTCAAACATGTATAAATCATTGGATGAGCCATCTTTTTTTTTCTTTTTTTTTCTGTCAACCAACGTTGATTTCATTTTTGTTTCCACTTTATCGAACGAACCGGTTACAACGATGTTACCTTAAAAAAAAAAAAAAAAAAAAAAAAAAAAAAAAAAACACCGTCGGTGCCGCTGTATAATTATCTTTAGGCAAAGAGAACACAGCTCGCCGAGATTTAAATCGAATTTAAATAAATCGACGGCGTTACTGTTGACAGAAGCACTCGCGGAGAGCGCAACGAGCTCCCTGATTTAATTACAAATTGATCGATTTGTTTGTGCGAGCACTTTCCGACGCAGTCGTTTCGAAAAATTCCCAGCGTTCGACGAAAAAAAAAAAAAAAAAAAAAATGAAATGGACGCTTTAGAGATCGGGTAAAAACGGGAACGAAATGAAACGCTTGGAGTAACCCAAGTAGAATGGGTGCCCCTATCGCCAGACACTTAAGGTTCTCTTTAAGTAAGCGAAAGAGAATCACGTTTCGTTGCGCCTATTTTGCATCGAATTCAAATGAACGTTATTGAAATTAAAAGTAAAGGAACGAAATGAACAACATTATTATGATGTCGAATTAACATTGAACTATAGTATGGAATATCCCACGCCAAATCCATCACCGTTGTACTCGATATCTACGATTTCGTTCGAAGTGAAGTATGTTACAATCTGTGCAAAATATATATGCTACAAAACTATGAATTTGCATAAAGATCCGCATTTATTCTTGTCTGTTATTTATGAATTTTAATACCATCCCTGCTATTTCAAAAATATCTCTTAAATGTGTATTAATCTAAAATGTGTATATAAACTATTGTCTTTAACGCGTATTAATTTACAGTGTGTATATAGACTTTTTCTGTTTTCAATGCGTTTTAATTTAAAGTGTGTATGTATAAACTTTTGTGTCTCTAATGTCTGTTAATCTAAAATGCGTGTGTATAGACTTTTGTGACCGATTGTGTTTTCGTTCCACAAAATACGCTAGCAAATATATTTAAATACCCGAGTATCCATGTATACAATACGGATCTGTTTCTACACGTGCACTAATGAAATACTAATATACTATTACTGCCACTGCTACTAAAATACTACTGAATACACGTGACACAGGGACGTCTAACAAAGTAGCGTACAAACGAAAAAAAGAAGGAAGAGGGATGAAAAAAAAGCTGAAGAAAAATAAATTGATATAACATGGTGGACAATTGAACGACGCGCTTAGAGAGGCCTCTGATGCGTTTAATGCGCTTGAAGCAAAGCAGATAGCTCGCTCTAAATTGCGCTTAAGTAACTTAAATTTAATTTAATTTCGCATTGGTTCATTGGTGTCTCCGTTCGCGATATTTAATTCAATACGGGCGTAACATTGTATTACGGGTACTTGTGCAACGTTCGCGATGAATGAAGGGAAACTTGATAAAAATATATATCACCGTGGATAGATTGCGGATAGTTCTAACTGGTGACGATTTAGAAAACATCCGTGGAAACTTGCAAGTGCTTCTCAGTAACTTTTCTTTTGTTTTAAAACGTTTTTCGTCGCGTCGACAGCTACACCATTAGCTACGATACCAAATTGTGGTGTATTATATTTGATGATACATTGTCGAACTCCTTTAGCTGGTTTATTGTATTTTTCATCCGATCAGTTTCTGTTAGTATTGGCTCGAGTGATGCTATATTTTCGTCTTACGTGTTCCAATCTTCATACAATAATCTAGATTATTCCTAGTAGATTATTATTATTAGATACAACGATCTAGATTATAATCAGTGTTATATAATCTTCAGACATTCATATAATATGTGGTTAATTGTTAGAAGTATTTGTTTTTGACATCGTTCACATAGTGGTGGCTCGCTTTTCCTTAAAATGTACTCACGAGTGATTCTCGTAGCGTTAACAGAAACGGACCAGATGAAACGTACAATAAAGTAAAAGAAGATCAACATGTACCATCAAATGTAAAACTTCAATCCCTTGGGTTACGAATTTTTCAGAGATTATTCAATGAAACGAAATTTTGACTACTTTTTATTGTAACGCTATATCGAATGCGACGCGCTAAAATATCGTACGCAATTCGTACCAAGTGATCCTGTACCTCAAATAAAGTGAATTAAAATTGATTAAAATGTGCAGTATGTTTTTATTGCAATCGGTGCACGGATTAAGCCGCGAATGTAACTCGTCCCTGTAAGCCAAAGGGTTGAGAGAAAGAAAGAAAAGAAGGACGCAAAATTGATAGCGATCAGTGTATCACTTCACGAATCCTAGTCGAGTTCATGGTCCCGTGATCGGTCAATTCGATGGAGCACGAAGACTTTCGACTAGAAGCGGTCTCGAACGAAATTGACTCTTAATCGCAGTGGCGCCACGCGGCCATGAATAATTGCTCAGCGTCAGCAACGAATTCGACGACGGATAATGCAGCAATCCTCGAATCGGGTCGTATCATTTATTCAACGGCCCATGGCCGCCACTGTGGCCGAAACTGTGGATTTGCAAATCGTATTAACTCGTGAGCGCGAAAAAAAAACCCCGCTGCTCCCTTGCTGAACCCCGCCCCACGGGGGGATTAAAACGCCACGATTCTCATTCGGTCGTTTTGACGGTAGGCTTCCTGCCATGATTTTTTCACACCGCTACTGATTTAATCATTCCATAAGCTCCTAATACTTTTCGTATCGTTTCGGTATACTTGCCAGACGCTTAACCCATCGCGGACGGAACAGAATAATATTCGACGAATTTTCGTGCAATCATTAACATCTTCAAGACGGTATTAGACAAATACTCGTCCACGTATCAACAGCAGCGTGTATTAATCGTCTCGAGTTGGATTTCTTGTTTTGAAAAATTGATAAAGGGTTAAAGGGTTCATGTGCGTCTTCTATTAACCCTTTCACGAGTACTGAATTTTGTTTTGAGATATACAAATGCTTTTAGCGTTGTTACATGTATTGGTATGGACGATGAAAAATATAATAAAGATAGTAAGGAAACATTGTAACAATCGGTTCCATTAAATGGAGCAAAGAAACAGAGCTTCAGTTAAGTAACATGAGACGTATATTTACGAAGTTACTCTTACTGTGGGCCTAACAATTTGTTATCGTACTCGTCAAAGGGTTAATTACGAAAGTGTTTGGAAGAGACGTATAGTGAAAATATGGGAAGTTTTGTTACAAGTTTCAGCGGATAAGATGATTAAAAATTTACGATTAATCGAGAGACAAAATAGAAATGAAGAGTATGAAAGTTTAGAGGAGACGAAGAATCCAATTTAATTGGTATGCTAAATTATGTTGCCATTATTCTTTGCGAATTTTATTTTCATGTCCATGATGTAATACAGTATATTTTTCTTCTCGTTGAAGCTTTGCAGCTCGTACCTTTTCTATATTAATGACGATGAATTAGGATTAAACGCTTGCCGAATATTAATCGTTTCGGCAAACAAATAGCAAATTTGACAAATAGATCGTGTCTTAATCGCCCCATTCACTTATGTATGCGCATCGTTCGCCATCCCATTTGTTATTAATTTCTATTAATTCCCGTAAATATATTGCTTCATAGAATGTTCGCCATTACACGAATCCTAATATTACATAGCACGATTTCTGTTCCATCAATTATTAACAAATGCATTACATCCCCTCAGATCTATAATACGAATCCATTAATTAAATAGTATCAAACAAATGCAATGTTCCTCTATACACCTGTCGTACGTCTATTTATCGATCCACGATTTACATTTACCCCCGTGTCTCATCAACGAAACCTCTTGCCGCGAATAAACCTGATCGCCGAGAACCCAATTCGTCGCATCCTAGGATCCCGTAAAATCCCACGAAAACAATGATTTCCGGCAAACAGACATCGAAGGGGCGATATAAAGCATCGTTCCTGAAATAGTCCAGCCGGGCTTTCCTTGGTGCACAGGTCGAGAAATAGGGGGTGGATAGTCGTAAAGAAAGTGGCGGGTAGAAGGGTGGAGGGGATTGGGGGTAGAAGCAGTCAGTCAGGTAGAGAAGAAGCCGGTGAACGTGCCGGGAATGCATGTACGCTCCCTTACTGTTACTCTTCTCTCCGCTTCCTCTTTTCCACCCCCGCCGGGACCCTCCACCCCCGCCTGCTCTACCTACTGTATTATTGCCCGACCGTAAATTTCGCCCGGAAAGCGATTTAGCGAGGAAGCGGCAGGGATAAATCTTGAAAAAGTCGAAAAGCGTAAAACAGCAGCCTCCAGGCGAAAAGTGGGAGGGTTGGCGGGGTCGCAAGAGCCTCGAGTAAGGGTACCGATATAAGGAGAACCTCTCTCGATCCACCTTTTCCTCTCTGTCCCTCCGTTTTCCCGCGGATCCTCTTTTTCCCTTCGGCTTGCCTGCATCCCTGTGTACCTCTTCGAGCCAGGGGCGTGTCTGCGTCCCTCCTTCACCCCCTACCGCCACGTGTGTGCATTTCACCGTGTAAACGCGACGCGCTGTGCCTCCTTTAACCGACTCTCTGATATCTCTGTTACACTGTTTCGATAAAAAGAAACGCCTTTCGTTCGGTTCAACTACGTCGGTAGGTACGAATCGGGGTGGTTTTAGAGTTAACGGTTGGTGATAAATATTGTTGTTCCTTGTTTGGGGTGGGGGGATGATGTTGCAAGCTTTTGGAATTTAATATACATTGCGAGGTGAAAGTTTGGTTGTATTCGTCTCCTTAAGGGTTGTATTCGTATTGAATTTCTGGTTGATTTAGTTATTAACACTTCAACTACCGACCACTAAAATGTAGCAACGAAATAGAAATGATATATGTACGGTTAGAAAGAGTATAAGACGCATGTAAAACGAACCTTTCGTCGTATGTCCTACAGAAAGTTATGGAATGTTCTAAAAAATGTACGGTTGCAAGTTTGTATGATTTTTATTGCAAATTAGCGACCAGTCATTTTGACCGGCTTGATAGTTGTAGTGTTAACACTGATACTACTAAAGTAGTCAAAATTATTGGGTGCACATTTACCAATTAAAATTACGTAACCTTGCAGCGGTGCATTTGTTAGAATAGTAAACTATTTCCCGTATAACATATAACTTTAAAATCGATTGCATTTCAATTGCGTACGTTTCATTAGTGTCTATCATTTTGATTTCCCTGACGCAAATAAGGATACTTTAATCGTAGATTGTTCTAGTATCGTTGCAACATTTCAAAGCAATACAGCTAGTCTACACCGAAAAAGATAAAAGCGTTTTTTTCTGTAACGGATATTCGACTGACGATTAATTATCAGTATGATCCATTATTGTTTATACGGAACACATGTACACGGTTGTCGGTATAATTAGCAGTCTAATTATCGAGATTTTATAAAGTTCCACGTTACGTGCTGTTCCTCCGTATCACCTATGTTTACCTCAATGCTTGACGCTATTTTGATGAAACGCTAACGAACTCGTTACTCCATGTAACGATATAAAACATCTAGAAATCGCGATGTTGACGAACTAGGCCCAGTCAAGGTTGGTCGGTTGTGTAGCGAGGGTGGGCTGTAATCGTGGTGGTGGAAATTTGGCTTATTCCCCTCAGTAGCTCATTATGCTACGTTTACAAGCTATCCCCACTGCATAGCTTCCGTTGAGTGAGTTCACTCGGCTTCATCGAGCTTGCATGGTCTCTTCGAAATAGGTCACCGCCAATCTCTGGTGATTCTTCTGACCATCGGATCACATCGAAGGCATACAAAATCAAGTTCTGATAGCATCGTGGTATCAATCGGAATTTATTATTTCAACAAAGTATACATTTCGCAGCGTGTCCTTTGCTTCGGATATTTTGCGTACTATAGTTCTTCTTTTATATTTGGATTCACTATAAACGTATAAATATCCGCAGCTTAATCATCGTATAATATAAACGAATTAATAATTATTGCGTAATAATTGTTATTACATCGATCCGCAGAGACTTGAATTATTTCTAAAATTAATTTTCCTACCTTGAACGATAGATTGATATTCGAACTACTTTAAAATGATTTCACCCTTTCGAGTGTTTAATCCGTGAATTATACAGGTTAAAAAAGGAAAAAGGAATAAACGAAGTAACCGGGAGAAACAGATATTTTCATGTCATTTACGACGGTTAACAGAAATTTCTTTCATAAAAAAGCTGAGTGCTTTTTTCACCACTTTTTGTAACGTTAACAAGCAGTTAATGGTTTAATTACCGAATAGTTTAAACGGGTATCTAAATGTGTCGAAATTTCCGTGAAATCTCGTCGGGAAATGGGTGAACTTGTTGGAATTCAGAGAAGTACCGGTCATCTACAATCACGAGGGAACTTCTTATACATTATTCACCGAAGTATCCGACGAGTGGAGTGTGGAAGCATAGCAGGCCGGTAAACTATATAAATGGTGTTCTGACATGAAAACTCGATGACCAAGCGGACCAATCGCTGGCCACTCGTCAACACGTGACCAGCGAATTTTCAGCTGCGATTTCATGGGAAAATGATTTATTGAATTGAATCGAGATACGAAGGCGGGGGTGATAAATAGAAATGAAATTTGAGATACGAAAAGGGGATGAAAGACGATCGGAAACAGGATAATTCGATTGTCCGACGGTTTTAAATCCTTCATAGTATAGCTTAAGATTGGACTGTAGATTTTTATTACGGATGGGACACTTGAAACCTTGAAATCTCGAAACTCATAGAAACTTAATAAGTACTTTGTACTAATTTTATGATTCGAAGTTCTCGAAAGCTAAGTACAATACATATATAATGATATGTGTACAAATAACGAGAATATTATCGCGATACGAATTGATTTAGTTCAAAATTCAATCGAGCTTCCGTTTACATTTTAGATTTATTCCAATTGGAACGTTTTCACCAATTCCATTTTTACTATTATAATTGCATTTGTAGTTTCCATTATGATAATTTGTAAATCTCTAATCGCTGAATTTAACTAAAGCTATAATTCGAAATATCCTTATACTTAGTTCAAGTGATTCTGAAATTTTCTAGCTCCAAGTAGCCCAAACGATAATAAACTTTCACTTTCGTTTCGGGCAATAGATAAGCTACTCCTAATACAACGATTTTGGAAACGTCACCCGTGTCACAAATAAGAAGTCGGCTAGCGGAGAATAATAGTAGCATCAAAAAGCATTGCCACAAGTTCACTGGGCCACCGAGAGTTACAAGACTATTTGCGGGCCCTGTAACTTTAAGTATGAAACCTGGAACTCGTGAAATTGACGAGCTCCATAAATCTAGTGTTAAGGATTAAAAAAGTTCTCAAGCATCGATTCATAGGAAAGCTACCCCTAATACAACGATTTTGGAAACGTCACCCGTGTCACAAATAAGAAGTCGGCTAGCAGAGAATAATAGTAGCGCCAAGAAGCATTGCCACAAGTTCACTGGGCCACCGAGAGTTACAAGACTATTTGCGGGCCCTGTAACTTTAAGCATGGAACCTGAAACTCGTGAAATTGACGAGCTCCGCAAATCCATTGTTAAGGATTAAAAAAGTCCTCAAGCATCGATCGATAGGGAAACTACCCCTAATACAACGATTTTGGAAACTTCGTCCGAATTACAAGTAAGAAGTCGGCTAGCGGAGAATAATAGTAGCGCCAAGAAGCATTGCCACAAGTTCACTGGACCACCAAGAGTTAGAAGGGTATTGGTTACCGCTATTCGAAAGATTGGCAAGCGTTGGTCTAGGGGGCACGACATATTGGACGAAATTGGCGCATATCAAACGGAGGGAAGCAATTGGAATATAGCGGGATCCAGATCCCGTCCCTGCTCGTGCTCGGTTTCGTTGGAAATGGTGCCCTCGGGGCGAAACCGGGAAGCGAAACCCTCGACTGCGCATCCCCTATCTCTGTTCCCTCGCACCCTCCGGCTCTGCTACCCGCCGCTACTCTCCGTCCTGCCACTTCCATCCCTCCCTCCTTTCCTTAGCCCTCTCCTACTACCGCCGATGCTTTCCATCCCCGCTACGATATTATATCGCCGGGAACAGCCTATCTGCTTGCAGACGCGAGTCCAACTTCTCTCTCATCTTGGAACGAACTTCAAATTAGATACAGCCACCGGTACAATGGTGCACTGCTCGGTAAATACGATAGCGTAATTTCGTATTCTCTTTGCCGTAATCGGCTGAGACGTACGATTTGCGGTTCCGCTAGGGATATAAGGGTTTGTTGATCGGCTGAACGTTTTTCCGACCGGGGATATAATTCTGCCCACGATGGTTTAATCGTTTCTCGACGATACTTGGTTGGCTTGCGATAAGTACATTTTACATAGAGCGTGTTCAACATACATTTACGAGAGCGAAACACGCGTTTCTTTTTTGACCGGACACCCGAGCTCTTTTTGTTTCTTTTATTACGCTGCTCAACCTCTGCATCTTCTGTGCGTACTAATATTACGGTTGCTTGGTGGCGAGAATATTAATTTTCCAATCAAGCAGCATTTTGCGCGTCGCTATCAGTGTTCTATGCGCCCTTGGCGCGCATTTCCCGATACCTCGAGAAAGCACACGAGGTGTTCGAAGTTCTGGGCTACGTAACGGAATTTCTTTCAGCCCTAAACTTCTCGTTACAAGCTTACGACTATTAAACGTACCAACTAACACCTACGTAACGCTACAGGAATCAGTCGTACTTGATACCGTGCACGCTCACGCGAAGCTTCCTTATTGAGCAACAGACAAGGCAAATGCCAATCCCCAAGTTCGCATTTATTCTCCATACCGAGGACTAACTTCCCGAGGAAAGAGGAAGTAATGACAATAGTATAATATAGTATAATAGATTTCTATTAAATTGTTCAACGCCACTTTTTCCCCCGCGATGTGACGCGAACCACTTCGAAACCATGATTACCTAATCAAAATTATATCAATATTAATTCAAGTGCTAATCCAACGAAACGTATCCTATGCTAGTCTAAGAATTTACACCCCAAATTTTCCTACGACCAATCGTTGAAAATTCGTCCCACGTAATTCCTATTAAATTATCCAACGCCGCTCTTTCCTTCGCGGCGTGAGTTTGCAATCACCGCGAACAAGCTCGATAGCACGATCATCTGATCAACGTACCGGTCAGAATACAGCGATCTGCGAACGTTCACATACCCTTCTTGGGTGCTAAAACAAAGACAGCTGGTTGCTCGAGGCAGCAGCCGGCTCGTAGCTGTCTCTACTCCGCGACTATGTAACCGGAGAATCAATACGATCCTCCTGCTCGTTCGGTGCGCCAATTGAGCTCGTTGAATCTGTGCCCCGAGCCACGCGGTTACGTATGCCCGATTCCGCGCACAGACGCGCGTTCGCGGCTCCCTACGAGAGAGAGATGCGTGTACGCACATACGCTACGTATGCACGTACACGCGTACGCGTACGTCACGCATACAGCGACGCTTTGCGAGGATTTTCACGCTGCCGGTACGCGTATACGTGCAAGCGACGATCCACTTGCGATCGATGAACACGGCGGAGACGCACGGAGAGACCGTATGTACGCGTACCGCAGCCACCAAACAAACTCATCCGTGTAATTGGCAAATTGACAGATTAATTCAATCACGGCCAAATGCTTCTTCGTCCCGGCCACCTCGTTCTCGTTCAGCTTCCCCGTTTAATATATATATATATATGTATATATATATATATATATATATATATATATATATATACATATATCGCTGCATCGATCAAGAGTCGTCACGGACGCTTTTTGTTAGGTCCGTTCTGTGTTACTCTCTTACGCGTGCATCGGAGTTTAGGGTTGCGGAATATTCGACGTTGAACGGCGGTAGAAGAAACGGTTTGGGGCTTAAGGCGATTGCTCCGCCTAAAATGTTGGGAATTATTAGGGATGAAAAGGAGACGGTAATCGAGGAACGCAAACAGCTTTCGGGAAAGAAGAACCTTCATAGTGTTGTGAATTACTCCTCTTATATAATTGCAATCGAAGCGATCGTATTGTAGCAATTTCGTTTCATTTAATAGCAATTTAATCGCGGCGAAAGTCGAAGGAATTTAATATAAATATCTACCGAATTTTCAATACTTTACACGTGTTTAAGTATCACGGATACTCTGCAATATTTCAACGCTCAAATTTTCCATAATTACATGAAAATCCGTATACGATTAAGGATAAGGATAAATACTTATCCCCGTGTTATTTCCATAGCAAAAGAAGTTGTTGTTATTTCTGTACCGAGAAACATCTTCAATTCCACAATGCTACGTTAAAAAATTTAATATGTGCCTTGTAATTGGTGCGAAACGAAAAAAAGTCGAGTTGAAAAATTCAACCGCTTTAACTACGAGTACCGTGAATAATAGAAACCATAAATACCGCGAACAGTATGAAAATATCACGAATAACATTGAAACGTAACGAAGAGGGGATTAAGAAGCGAAGCATCGCGTTGCACACTTCTTTTCGCATAACCGAAACGATCGACGCGATAATCGAGGTGCGAACCCTCCTGGTGCGGTGCGCGACAGTCAGGATAAATCAAATGTAAATGGATAAGCGGGAAATAAACCGAAAACCACCCGGTGGCCGGTTGAAATCGAAAGGGAAAAGCGGAACGTCCGCCTATGGTCCATGGCTACCGCCATGGTCATTCTCACTCTTTTCGCGAAGGGTGGTCGTATCGTACTGCGACGAAAAAAATGGGGGGGGGGGGGGAGGGGGAGGCGATGGAAAAAATGCAGCAACGAAAGGAAGAGCGGAAAAGAAGGAAAAATAAACAGCGACAAAGAGAGATGGAGGCGTGCGAAGTGGAACAGGATAGCAGAGGGACAGGAAAAGGGAATGAAAGGGTGAGAAGGATACATGGGGGGTTGAGAGGAAGTAGCATAGATGCTCGGTGGAGTGTACACATCGAGTAGGGCGTGTGCAATGCGGTGGAATCGAGTGGAGGCAAAAGTCAAATGGAGTTCACCGGTGTGAAGAGACAAGAGGAAGATGAGTGGTGTTGAATCAAGTGTTTATTACCCCCTGCTTTGATTCTCCCTTGGAGCTTAGTTCATTCTACCCTGTCTATTATTTTCTCTTCTTTTTCTCGTGACGTACACTTGCTGACAATAGTTACGAAACAAAGTAGCCACTTACGAATTTTTCCGCGTCCTTTCGCTTGTAAGATTCACAGCTTAGAATTTGCAGTAGCATAATAATGTAGTATCACATGCATCAATAGGTAATAAGTTCGTCTACTTTTAATTCGAATCCATGTATCTCACAAGATAACGACGACGTGAAGCTTCGCAAATACGTACCATGTTTCTTGACTCTTGTCAATAAGTGTATATATGTGTGTATAATGTAATTGTATAGATTTACCGGTATCAGAGCTACGACCAGGCGTCTTCCACTTCTGAATTTGAAGTACTTAAGATGATACTAGTGCATCGTCTCGTTGAACAAAGTATACTTGCTCTTTACCAAGATCTAAGGATTAACATTTTCCGATTAAAAAACGTGGTTTCTTCCTTTTACTACTTTTAACCGTTGCTTTTAAATTATTGCATTCAGTTTGCCCAACAGTGAACGGTATTAATCCAAATTAACCCTTTCCCTTAAAATCACGAGTCACGCTCGTGAAGCGAATTGGGATAAAGTAAAAGTTAGTACAAAGAAAATTTAATTCACCCCTTTTAGTTTCCTAACAAAGCATAGTAATATTATGCGATAATTATTGCCATCGTCGCTGTTTACTTCCAAAAATTTATACTACTAATACATGTACACTTCATCGAAACAGAAGCAGATCTACAATTCGAAGCCTACGTACGACAAAGGGGGCGAACAAAAGTGTCACGGTTTCTGATTCTTTCTTTTTTTATGATCTATTTATCATTGAAAGGCCATTCGTCGTCTCCCCCCTCTCAATTAATGGCACGTATACTTCCTTCGAGCAGGAAGAAACGTCCCAGGCGATTTTGTTTAGGACGATACGACGACGGGCGCTGTAGAAATTCCGCTTCCGGATACCGTTCCATTCGGCATGCATTTATGGCCCTTAAACGGCCGCTTTCCCCTACGGTGCATTGCCATTGTCGCGGTCAGTGATCTCGAGGGGAGCCAGCAGACATCTTGATTGTTTCGTAATAAATGTCCAAGCATTGAAGATTGGCCTCGCGGCGACCAAATTCAATCGAACATAGCCGTTTGCGTCACGTTTCATGGCACACTTCTCAACCGCGAAGTTGACAATCGGATTTATCCTTTTACGGTTCGAGGGTGAATACTACGACAAAAAGATTCGTACCTTTGGCACGGGAAATTCCGAGGACTATCGTCGAGTATTCGTTCGCGAAAAATGTTTCCATCAGCTGAGCTGGTTTCTCTTTTATTAGAAATGGGATACATCCTGAATTGTTCGAGAAAGTTGTGAATATTGTACATCGGCAAATGTAAAAGAAACAACAGTGACTTTGAAAAGATTGCCATTTTATTAACACTTTGAGGGGTATCTTTTAACCCCTTGGCTTACAATGACGAGTCACACTCGTGGCACGAATTATAGATAGACTTATTTAAGATAAGTTCTGCTTGCGATACGATGTTCCATTTATTTTAGCCTTACTTTCTCTTCAGAAGATTAAGAGCCACTAAATATAAATTATGCAGAATATTTGAATAGTTAGAACAAATGTGAGAACTGTAACCTGATAATGATAGTTTACATAAGTGCAATAATAAGAAATTTGTAGGACAAGTGGTTAAGACCAGTTTTTACATTCTTCATTCACAAAGAATGTCTTTATGAAACTTCTCACAGATACAGTTTAGCGTGCACGTATTTATTTATGCTCTAATAACACTTACGAATCTGTATCTATAGAAGGGATTAAAATTAGAGTATGTAAAGTAATCTTCCCAATGCAATCGCTTAGAGAAAAGCCCGGTAAAACTTGAACTCGCGATAAGACAGTCCGTCCTATGCTTCGTCGATGGCGAAAGCTAATCGAAATGCTGCTCCGCGAATTAAAATCTAGCAACTGTTTCGAAAGCAGTGTCGAGGGGGGGAAAAAAAAGGTGATGCGATAGGTTGAAGTAGCTGAATACTTAACCGCATAATTCGATCATGCGGAAAGATCGAGCGACCGGTTTAATAATGATCCCCGTTCTGCGGCCGTAATTTCGGGTAGTTTGGCCGTGAGCTTACGATCCGGGGGATGGTTGAGCGTGCGCGAGTAAAGAGGTTAGGGCACGGGGGAGCAATACCATATGCAAAATTAACCTCCATTAAATGCGTTAACTCGGCGACGAGCATGCTCCGATGCGCTTAACCAAAGTACATTACACCGTACTCGATGCGGTCTATAGACAGGGCCACGAGTTTCTCTACAGGGTGTTAACGAAGAAAACAATTCCAAAAGTTCTTCTATTAACAAAATCTTCCTATTTACTTTTTTTTTTTATTACACTTTGTTTACAGCTTGGAGCATTTCAAATGTGTTCGTTAAATATTCGAGAAGAATTCGTTTAGAGAAGTTTAAAGTAGGGGGATATTTATTATCATTGTTCTCTTGTTCATTTCGTTACCTTGTTAATATTTAAATGGAACGACAGTCGTGGATATCTTCTTTAACTCGTTTTAAAAATTCATGTAATAGAGGGTTAAAAGTAAGTATCAATGATCATTGATGCGGAACCATGGATCAACCAATTAGAGGCTGATTTCTAATGATCAGCTGATCGATTAAAAAACAGCAAAGATAGCATATTTCGTTTGTATAACAGTCTGTACGCCCTGTGTAAATTGTCGAGATGTTTCAAGATTTTCAGACCTTCGCGGTATTTTCATAAATAATGTCTTTGCGATGCGCTTAGTAAGACTTTGGCTTCCTTCAAATTCTTTCTTCAACGTGTCCCAAGACTTATTAAAGTAATTTTCGCACGTCGAACTGTAAGGGCAGTTCTTGCAATGTTAATTATACGGTAATAATATTATACGGCAATGGTAATGCTTGCCAAATAAAACATATAAGCGCAACGATGGTTTTAACGTTTATAAGACGGCGTTACAACGCGAATAACAATCGAAATATTTGTCGCGATGTAAAACAAAGTACGGTCGCGTTCCAACGAACGATGGCCCACTTTATCAGACCGTGTATACGCGTTCTTCGCGACGAAATGGTCAAAGGATATAATACTTGCCGTATAAATATGATACCCTGATACCGAATTCGACACAAGCCCGCAGATGTGGCCCGAGTCATTTGTCATCGTTTAAACATACGCACACCTACACACACACACACACACGTTTTCTACGTAATTCGAAAAAAAGTGTGTTGGACGGACATTTATTAACACCCTGTATATGTCGCGGCGTCTAATTGGCCATCGCGATTGTCGGGGCAAAATGGCCTTACGCCGCGCATATGTATTTACCCACAGTTCGTTTCGTCCTCGATTTCTTTTCAACGAGACGACAATGCGCGCTCTTAACCCGTTAACTTCTATGCCGTAATATTATTGAAGAAGCCGATCCACAATTGTATTGTGCGCGACACGATATTACGTTCTGGGGCACGCTCTTCCCTCTTGACCCGTGCCAATCGAAACACTGCCTCTCTCGAGCATGCCTTTGGTCCGCTCCGCGATAACCAACGCTGCTCTCCAATACCAGAGAACAGATTTTCTTTCTTTTTTTCAAATCTAACAACTCGCGACTGCGCGCGCGATATTTTCGAAGCGATTTAAACTTTACGAGAACGAGAAAATGGAATTACTTTCTATTCTATTGTTTTAGAAAGGAATATTGTTAAAAAGATTGGGTAGTATGTGTTTGTTCGTAGTTTGTCATTTAATCGTTAAAGTTGTCTATCGTGGTTCGATTTCATAAATTAATATATTAAGGGTATCGGAGAAGCAATGACGTATTTCTTTAACCCTTTAAGTAGTTTAAACACTCGCTGTCGGGAGAAATACTTTCTCACTTTTGTTAGTTCTTTATTCGGCTACCGACTGATTATACAACGCGCAATTAAATAACTATTTACTTCTGTTAATTAAATTACTGCCTAGTATACTACTGTAATTTATTAAATTACTGTTTCTTTTTTTCGCGTCCAAACACTAGAAACTTTAAAATAGCACTCTAGTTTGTTCCAAAAATTTAGACCAACTCCTAGCAGTTAGTTTCGAAATATAAAAAGGCATTGCGTCGGAAAAAATCTCGCGCAAAAGTTACGACATTATTTTCCAATACTATTGATACGTCTTTCGATCCGAAAGCCTAGTCCAACACGTTTACGAGGGAATTCCAAGTAAAACGCGAAAGCAGTATTCCTTTGCGTTCGACCGACAGCGTAAAATTCGTGGAGCGGCCAATTGAAGCGACGTTGTGGCATCGTACATTGGAAAACTTGACGGAGACGCGATTAACGAAGATTTCATTAGGGACAATATTGCGCTCGCATCGGCGCTCGTTGACCGACGGGTCCTGGTTTCTTTATTGGCCGGCTGGAATAAATTGGAGGGAATTAATTAAGCGGCACAAATTGGATGCACCGCGTTAGCCCTTATTCCTGGATGACACAATTTAATAAGCATCTCCTCCCCCCTCCCCCCTCCTTCGATGAAGACTGCCCTTCGCTTCAGCAAACCGATGGAATGCGAAGAACAGAGAAGGAAAACTTCTCTGCGTGCTTTCGTTAATCGCGTTTGCCGCGTTGCAAAGTGACCGCTCTTCCTATCTTTCCCAACACTGTGCCGCATTAGTCTCTTCTTTGATTCGCCTTCTGTGTTTTATAGGCTCGAATCGTGTACGTGGTATTTCATGAAATCGAGCAAAGGAGACACGACGAGTTTTGATCACAATTGTGTCGTGGAAATTTATATTTCTCCACGTACAAACGAAGGAATGTTAGGATCTAAGACCAAAGTTCGCGTGAAACTTCTTTGATACAAAATATTGAATTTATATTGAATTAATATTGAATTATGTCTGTATTGAATATACATCGCCACTTTGAAATTTTATAAATTGGCTATATAGGGAACTGTTATTGTTTGGATTAATAAAGAAGCTATTATTTTCTGAAGGCAGTGAAAATTGTTCCGCGTTTACACTTGCTTTGTATTTTTAACAAGATATTGGAAAAAGTTGTGGAATAGTAAATTTTGGGCAGGAATAGCGAATACCAATATTAATGCGGATACCAATTAATATTGATTACTGTCAGTATCAACGTCGATACTAATATCAATTCTGTTAAATGCACGTGATAATTTTGGTCCCCTCGATCATCGACATATTAATTTATGGTTTTCTGTATTTATCGTTTATTGGAGTGCTGAAATATATAATCGTTTGCGTGTGCATTCAAGATATACCTAAGCACAATCTAAAGCGTCACATCGACCAAAACCATGTTACTTAATTTCCAACATTCAGCGTATTCGTTTCGCTCTCCCATTTCGCGAAAAATAACTTTTATATCCGGATCGTTTTGCATAACCGTATCTCGATGCAGTTAGTTCTGTTACGTTTGCTGTTTTTCCAAGTGCCAGGGATTCTCTACGAGCCCCAGACAATTCCTAATATCTCGTTAATCCCGAAATCTGCTCTTAAACTGAAAAGAATATCTAGCAGATAACGAGTACGAGTGTTTTCAGCCGTAAATTGAGTGTACGAATTTCATTCAAATTTCACTTGCCACAAAAATATTCGATATTTCGAGAAATACGATTCGTGCTACTAGTCATCGATATTGGTTACCAGCGATAAGTTGCCTCTACTGATATTACATACTTATTACATTTAGTGCAGCGTATCAAAGAATAACAAACAATAAGTATTTTGGTAAATAATATACATTCAAGTAAGACTTCTTAATTACATGTAATTGTACAGTTTCGCGCACTTGATGCAACGGAATATCTCAACAAGTATCTTCGTAATAATTATCACGCGCCTCCAACGCCTTATCTTTAAACGTGCGTCGCTACTTCCAAAATATTAAGGAACACTGCCCTAATGCATCTGTGGCGGCTTTCCTGCACCACTAGAGGGACATACGAAATAGGACTTTCTCGAAAGCACTCGCTCCAACTACCTCGTCCATATAGTACGTATATACCGCCTTTAACTTTCCTTCAAATATCCCAACGTCTAAGGCAGGGCCTGCTAGGTAGCCTTACTGATGAGTCCACTAGCAGGCCCAGCACCGAAACGCAACACCCTTCCTTTTTCCTATCCTATCCCCTCTCTACAGCTCCACACATCCACCGATAAGAGACGAATATTTTCACGTATCACGACGTGGACCAACAAATCCCCGAATCGCAGACTTCTCCAATTGCCCGACAAACGTCAACGCTCGCCTGGATCTCCGCGAGAGGCGAAGCATAGGTCGCGTGTTTCCATATTTCAACACCTGAGACAAATGAAGAGGTGGGAAGCGAGGGTGAGAAGTGGGTGGCGGTGACGCGAGTCGTGACGGCAAGCTAATTACGGTATTATCGCTTTTAATTGCGATTCGTGCTATTTGCGCAATGGCGCGTTGCGGTGGAACGCGCGATTGTCGTCGCGTGCCGAATTATTGGGTGTTGACGTCAGCTAACGCGACGCGACGCGACGCGGCATCGCTTTGCTCGTAATTGCCGGCACCAATTATGCAATTAGCGCCGCTCTCTAATGAGCGCAGTGTTACACACGCGGAATCTAAACAGCTGGGTTACTCGATGCCACGTATATCGCGCTTTCGTACGCTTTTGGCTTTCGCAACTTTTTCCTTCGATCGCGACGGATGATTTTTTGGTTCGCGGGCAACGGACGCTTTCACGCGGCCAATTTTTCAGTGGTTACGCGCGAGAGAAGCACGGCGATTCTTGTAATTAAATCTTGTAATCAAAAGCGGACTCTATCCGGTGTAATTTGAAAAAAGCAGACGCGCAAATTAAGCGGGATATCTCGTAGTAATCGTGGTATAGTCAAGAAGAACGTGGAAAGATGTTCAAAAGAAACTTCACTCGCGAGAAAATTGAATTCAAACATTTGTGAAATACGCGTGCACTTAATTAATCTTTAAGGCTTGAATTTGGTACTAATTGGTAACGATGTTATGATAAACGTTAATAGTACATTTATTAAAGGCCTTACTGATTCATGTGTGTATCGCTGCAAGGAATCTTTAACCTGATCCAAGATTTAACACGTCCATTGTACAGATATTTAACGCAGGTGTTATTTGTAAATTCAGCAAGGCAACAAAATGCTTAGTATAACAATCCTGCTTTAATATTTGCTGTGCAAGCACAATTTATCGTTTCAATTCCTTCATAGTAGTTCCAGGATAGACAACGGTAATCAATTTTAACGAACTGTATTTCGGTGAAATGCATTTAGTACCGATTAAGTATGGATCACATTTTAAATTTCAATCAAATGAAATAATTTCCGCAGCAAGGAAAGCACTTGCTTCGAAACTTTTCTATCCGAAACCGCAATTTCACATGCGTCAACCTAATATAGCAATCAAATAAATGATCTTCCTCTCGAAGAAATGATCGAATTACATACGAAATACGTAATCGTTAAAAGCTGTAATTAGCCTTTCGGCTGAACGTAATAATCGCATTAACGTATTGAAATCAAATTGCCGGCCGTGTGTTCCGTTCTCATAAATGATGCGCCGAACTTGCAAGGATGTTAAACTGCAATAACTAGATAACACTGGCCCCGTGCAATTAGAACTGCCGGTAACAAGATATTCCTACGTGTACCCAAATAATTGAATACCGGCATTACTAGATGTCCATAATCCGGGTTACCGAACCATTGGATGTGTACATTACTCACACAGCGATACTCCACTCTAACATCGCTATAATTTTCGTAAACTTCGTAATGGACTAGTCAGCACTCTCTGATGCGTCGACATCGGTATCGGTGGATCGGTAACTGGTCTCTAATCAGGCAATTTACATATTTACGCCGTATCCGGAAAAATAAGACTACTCGCGACGGGGGAAATATTCGTGATGCTCGTGTAAACGAAATCTATCGTTGCGAAACTAATTAAGTAGGTGAGAATACTTGTAGCGGTAGATGTATATCAAGTTGTTAAAAAAATACGGTTTTAAATAGATACTTGTATTATCGCAAATTCTGTTATTCGATTGACCAGTTAAATATAATTAAAGAGCAACGTTCGGAATTGTTTAAAACGAAACACGATGTTTTACAAGAAAACGTGATTTACAGATTAAGTCTCGTATCTTGTATTCTATCGCATGAAAACTTAGGGGGAAAAATTGGGAATACTTTAATCAGTGCGATACAATTCCGAGAATTTTTTTCAAACTTTCCGACAGCTGGAGCGATTTTTAAAAAATTCAAAAGTGCCCATTTTTTCATTGAAGCTTCCAAGCAACTATATTTGCACGTCAATAGTTAGTTTTACAGTTATAGTTGGAGCATCCTGTTATCGCAAACGTTTCTCTTAAAACTGCTACATTAATTCACCAATAATCGTTAAATACTTCGAAGAATATTACGACACGTAACAGTATTAACATACTTTCGCCACAAACTTATAGAACGACCCGAACAAACCGCAATCCAAGAAAAAAAAGAAGAAACAAATTGCGTCAGAAGTAAAGCACCCTATTAGTCGCCAAATTTCACCACTTCGTCCCGCTAAACGCGATTACAAGCGAATTACAGAAACCGCGGCGATTCGAATCGAATCGCCGCCCAGCTACCGCGATACCCCGCCTAGCCGGACAACAAGAGCTCGTAACGTAACATAACGAGCGTGTAACAAATCCAGTGCGTGTGCCGATGTGTAAACACACTCCACTCGAAAGCCGCAATCCCTTATGCGTCGAGAATAGGGTGCAGTCGGATGATCGCACAACAAAACACTGGCATAATGTTTCGCCCTGCTGGTTGAACACCGCAGCTACTACACCCCTGCACCACATGTAAGTTTATTTTATCGAGGGAGCCAGTCAGACTCTGTGCGTACTTGCTTGCAAGGGGCCAAAAGACCTGCCGCGGCAGCATGAGCTTCGGGGGCACCCTGGGGCACCCATCACGGATTAGCCTCGCTACATTTCGTCCCTTCTGTCGGTGCGTATGTTCCGTCATTACGCGTCTAACTCGACGAATGCTGGATAATAGGGGTTGGTAAGAGAATCGAGCGGGGCTTGATTCGATTCTTTCTACCTGCGGCTAATCGGCTGATCCGTTTAATGGTGTCACTGGTTCGCGATGTTTCATCTTCGAACGTGGGGAAGGATAGAAATGGTGTAAATTGATTTTCGGTATACTTGGCGGGGTTGCTCAGCGTTGCGATCTTCCTTCGAACGACGCGATGGGGGAAATTTTAACACGATAAAGCAGCAACTTCAACTTTTGTTGGAACTAATATACGTACACGTATGTATATTCGGCATAGGAATGCACGTTTGTGTGGAACGAGAATGGGCGTACCAGCGACGAGCAAGTCGCACGAGACAACAAATATAAACCTTCTGTAGTACATTGGATGACGCGAATAAGCTTGTATCGGTTTTCTATGGTTAGGAGCAAAGACACATTGATCCATCCTTTTAGCCCTTAATTGTTATTGTTGGTACGCAACACCGCGTACCTTTCTGTACGATTCACGGGCTTATCATTTTCATCGCAACCTTTTCAGTTAAAGTGTTAAGTGCAGGTACTTAAATCTACCTTGCACCCTCTTATCGTTGACGCGAAAAGTAGGAACACGAGATCTTGATTTTGTTATTCGCCACTTTTACGACACTGATAACGCGATAAACATTAATGGTCTCATAGATCGCTGATAGTGCTTGCGTACGTTTTAATGAGCGTAGTAGTCACAAATGTAAATATTCATTACGTAAAGAAATACGATACATGTACTTATTCGTATGGTAAAGTATAAGCACGACTAAAATCTTAAAATGGCTCATCGACTGCAGCCGTGTTTCGCAAAACTTTAGCCTCGTCGTCAGTCGACGAAGTCCTTAGTTAAAAGGGTTAATAACACCGAGTACGAATCGATGTAAGATTAGAAAGGGTTAACAACGTGCTCGAAAGCAGCGCAACACGTTAAACGTGGCTACGTTCGAACACCGGATGTTTCTTCGTCTTCGTGTCACCCCGAAGACGTACTGAAACGGTTTCGTCGAATGGCAGCATCGAAATCACCCCCGAAATTCCATTTACGGATCCCCCGGCAGAAGAGGCTGCGCGTGCATACGTAAAACGAAACCGGAGCCGGTAATCCGTCGTCGTGGAAGGTCAGGCAGCCGAAACGAAAATTGGCTAAATTTCGTTAAGTTTGGCAGCAATTACTTTTGATACCCGACACGCGGCCGTAATTGCGTTGGCCCGAGCAGAAGCGAGCGCGCGCGACAGAGAGGGGTAATAATTCGCTAATATCAATTTCAAATTTCAATTAGTATCATCTCGACGTCTGCTCCCAGATCCCAACCACCCACCCAACTGCCCCCACTGCTATCCACTCTCTTCTCTCTCCCTCTAAACCCTATATCTCTGCCTCGTCCTCTCTCGTTTGCACCCTCTCTCACTCTCTCTCTCTCTTTCCCTCGGTTTTCTCCTGGACCCCAGAAGAGCACGGCACGATCTAAAATTCAATTTGTCCCTTGTAGCGGAGCCGCAAAGGGTGAAGGAGCAACGAAGACAGACGGAAAGCGTAGAATAGAGACAGAATTACGGGCGGAGGGATGGCGGGGGTTGTAGCGGTAGGAAGCAAGCAACGTAGAATCGCACGAAGAGGGGCTATCTCTCTCTCTCTCTTCGGTGTGGGCATAGAGTTAGGGAATACACGGAGTTTAAAGCTTGCTCGCGTGTACGCCGTTATGTAAGCAGAGCTACGGCCCTGTAGGCACGCGCATGCGCGACACGCCGGCACATTATAAATTGATAACCCCGTCGTTTATTAAGTTCCACCGACCGATGGCTGCTTAGGCAAAGAGCCCTCCACGCTCCTCGCCGATACGTGCATTATTTATTTACGGGAGTTTACAATCCCTCTAATGGGGATCGGCGTAATCGGCCGCCCATACGCCTCTACCCCTCCCCCTCCGCCCCTGCTGCGCCTCACCTCGTCGAGTGGCGAACGCGGCGGTGCCACCCCTGTCGCGTTCGCTCTTAATCGTGTTTCACCCCGCTTTCGCAAAATCCGAGTGTCGCTCGGGGAAATCGCAAGTAGCCAGGTTACCCGAGGTGATCCCAGCGAAGGGGTAGAGATGCGGCAGATTTTGTACATCGCGGCCGTGCAACTAGGCAGCGTTAGAGGTGCTTGATTTTCGGAAACTTGCTCTTCACCCTTTGCCGAGTTTTAACCGCTTCGGATGCGTTTTAAGTCGTTCGCCGCGCCGCGGCGATTTTTAATTTTTAATCGCAAACGTTGATTTAGCCGATAAACGGGATAACCCTTTCGTTTACGTTAGAGTGTACGTCTTCACGATAAATGTTGAATTTGATTTCGGCGCGCAACAAATGGAAACAACGAAAGGATCAATAGTGGTACAGGAATCGTTCACCATGGACGTAATCCTAGATATTGGTCTTCAATCTTATAAATGGAAGCTGTAATAAGAATTAAAACGTGCAGCCTGTTTTTACCTTAATTAGACCATAGTTTGCGCGATAAATTAAATTCCCCTAAAATATCTCGGCCACGCTCTTATCACGCAAACTGTACATTTCTCTAGCACACTAGTAGTTAAAACTATCGCTCTACAGTGATAAATTCTTCCTACTTCAATCTTACTTCGACTACCGCGAATCAACTACCACCAACCATACAATTATCCTTCGCTCAACTAAATCGTATAAAAATATCCGTGACGGTGTTTCTCGGTAGCCTTCTAATTCGCTTTCCCAGAAAAATGCCACGCGAGTTACGTAAACGTGGTCTTCTTCTTTTCCTTGCAGATTGGAACAGTTCACACTCACCCGGCGAACAATAACCACCACCACTCGCATCATTCGCAGCAGCAACAACAGCAACAACAACAACAACAACAGCAACAACAACAGCAGCAGTCGAGTCAACCGCAGGTGCCAGGGGCAGGAGGGGGTGGAGGGCCGGGGGTTGGGACGGTGACGAGGCCTGGTGGCATTTTCTGCTACCACTGCCCCCCGAGTCTTCCAACGCCACGGTTACCACCCACCCTCGAGTACCCATTTGCCGCCACTCACCCCTGTAAGTACACATTACATTCGTCTCTACGTACTATTATTCGTTCGCGACAACGAGCCACGCAAGTATTTACGTTCCCGTTCTAATTACGATCTACCGGCCCCCCTAAAATCACACGCATCGCTCGCTATTAACCGACGACGTACGTTAAAGATCAACGATGGTTTAATAACGAAAAATGCGGACGACGGTAGAGCATATCTACGGTGAGAATGTAAAGACTCGTTTGCCTTGTTTTCGTAGACGGACGGTACTTACAGTGGAATCTCTCGAATTATCAGGACATCTATTAAGGGAGCGATTAGCGATGGAACTAAGTAAGAGGCGCGTTTTGATACGCTTGCGTTTAGAATTGATAGAGTTTGCGAACGATTCGAGGTGTATCAATACGATAGCTAATCGTTTCAATTGTGCCAATTGTATTGCCATTGATGAACCGCAGGATGAACCAATGGACTTATGAGGAACATCGTAAATTTCCAACTGAAATTGCGTATGCACAATGTAACAATAAGATCGCGCTACGATAAACAGGTTTCAAATGGTTAAGATTAAAGTTAACCCTCTGTAATGCCACGCGACTTAAGTGTTACATATCCGTGTATGTAAATTCGTTGACGTTTATTTCATTAGCGTAACACTGTACGTAACTTTACGCATTGATTCCTTATTTCCAGATTGAAACGAAACGTTTGGCTTAATTACACAATTTTGCTCACTTCCAGAAGTAAATTAAGTGCTGGTTATTTTAAACTACCAATGTCGCGTAGCCCTCGGATGATTCTATATAAGAACGGTTAGTGTATCCTATGCTTCGTCGATGGTATTACGTTTCATACCTATTTGAATCAAATTACGAAGACCGGAATACTATTCGAACATCGTAAATCACTCATTCATGAATCGCAATCAATCATCGTCGAAAAGATCAATCATGAAACGTGTAATAATGTAAGCCAGCGATGATCAACCTTTCATCCTCCGCTGTCGATTAAGTATATAATTTCTATCGTACTTATTATTTACACGAGAATCCACCCTTAATTTGAACAAAGATTCGCGGGTGTAGTAAGAAACTAAAGAAGATTATTGTAACGCAGAGTATAAAACAAGGGATTCTATGAAACGTTGTAAAACATAGTAATCGAGTCTTCAAATATATCCTACTATCGAGGATCCCCTGTGCCTTCCGGCGACACGATTACCAACGTCCCAGGAGTACTGTTTTGCCCCGATTTACCCCCGTAAGAAAAATTTCATTCCGCCCATAATCTTACATTTCTTCATCTATTTTCCTCCCTTACTATTTTCTTCCGCAATTTCACTCTAACCGCCGCGCCGCGAGGGTAGATTTTAAAGCGAGCCGTATCATGGAGAAACGTCAATTCAATTTCTCAAATCACCCTTGGCGTAGCAGGGAATTATGCGCGACCATGAACACGTCCATTTACCATTCAAATATTAGCGTGACGGTTGAATCTTTAATATCGATTTATCGTGTACGGCGTCGAATTACAATTTTAAGAAGAAGAAGAAGCCGTAGTTTATTCAATCGATAATAATAATAGCCTAAAACGCTTTTCAGTTTTTCTTCTATTTAATTGAAAGTTAGTTAGAAGTATAATACACGTTTTATACGGTTTATTTAGTTGCCATGAACTAGGAATTCTTTGAATCGCGAGATTAAAAAGGCGCAGTATAAATGAATATCACGATTATATGCAAGAATCAGTGTACTCTTTTAGGAGTAACTATGAATATTACGATACGTTGCTTGTGCATCCCAATTGCATCAGGTTAATTTAAATCGTAATAGAACGACTGCAACTGCAATCATACAATTTGACTTCTAGAGTAAAAGTGCTGAATTGGAATCAGTAGTATTGGACAGACTTAGGCCAGACTACCTGCAGTTCACGTGTTCGTATTATTACCTCGCCTCTAAACTCTATACAAAAGTCTTCCGATTTATAACGGAACATAAATATCAAGTAATGTGCATGCTCTCAAACTTCAGTCTCTATAAATCGATTAATTAATTTAAATTCCAACTTGAAACAACACCAAAGAAACTATTGAATATTAACCGTATTGTCTTCGTAAAAGACTCAATACTCTGCAACGAAAAACACTTTTTCACACCATTACAATGCGTTTAGCTACGCCAAAGCTATGAAAGAATGTTTCAACGCAACTCATTTCTACTACAAGCTGTCACTCGATTTTTATAGAGTCGCTATACATTCGAAATTTAATCTCTATGTTGTAATGCTTTTGTACAATCTACCCTACGACTTGCTTGATTATCTTTGCACTGTAAAAGGTTTATCCCGTGAATAAATAAATAAATAAATAAATGCTCGTTAGAGAAACTTGTTCTTCGCATCAACAACGCAAAAAATACGTGAAAGCGGAACGAAACGAGTGGAATAAAGAAAGAAAAAAAAGAGGAGAGATCGCGACGCGGCGGGGTGAAATAAAATTGAACAGAAAGGTATGTGGACGATAGTTGGCGAGGAAAAGGGGGAGGAAGAGAGAAAAGGGAGATTGATTGTACCGGCACTTGCTCTGGCGGAACACATCGATGAAGTTACATTACCGACTAGACCGAGTTACGCAAAGTGGACGCTACAAACTGGACGGCCGCTAAACTTAATTTGCACTTCGAGGCAACTTCCGGTTAAACCGCGTCCCGACGGCGATGCCGAGTCGCTCTTCGGAACTTCGACACCAGTTTGCCTATTCACTGATCGTTTTCCAAGTCGAATCTCGTTTCTGTCTCGCGCATTATCTCGACGTTTGTCTGTACGCGTCTCTTTCCTAATGTCAATTTAAAGGATTTTAGGGAAATACTAGATTCTTCTTGCATTTCTTCGACTCTACAGGGGACAAATACTTTTAAAGTATAGTTAGCCTATGTGAAATTCTACACTTCTAAATTTGAACTACTTAGAAAAATGCAGGGGTTTCGATCAGTTTGATAATTGTGTAATTTATGTATTACTTAAAATCCGCCGATGGCTGTACGTATAATTTATACCTACGTGTAACTCTAACTCTTGCTTAATTCATTTTATTTTACTTTGTGTCATTGTTTTAGTTACTCTATTATTATGTGCTATCTCACGCTTGTATGCAGCGGTTTATCTCTGATCCTAATCCGTAAATAAATAAATAAATTGCTAAAAACAATAATGATGTTTTCCCTATTTGTTTACATTGAAGTATACGTAAACCGAAAGCACGATTTCACGGGCATTCGGACGCGTGTATTAAAGTATACAAAACTTATTGTTATATCTGTGTTCATACATCAAATGTAGAACAGTATGCAACATATTAAACTTGTTACCTTAAACTTATTCTATTTCAATGTTATTGTTCTTAACACTAGAACTACCGAAACTAAATTACACTTATTTGTGCCGAAGAAATAAAAATGGTAGACATTTACAAAGCCCAAGCGATCGAAGTGCAATAAATCTTCATTTATATTTTATACTTTTACGTAAAAGAAAAGCACAGAATGTCCTAAAAAAAATACACCGTTGCAAATAGATATATAATTTTCATTCTAAAATTTTACCTAGTCATTTTGACTGCCTTGGTAGTTCTATTGTTAGACGATAAAGCCTAAATTTACAGAGTCCTTCTCCAAGTACGCGATGCTTTCAATAAACAGTACAAATTAAATATCTCAAACAAACAAGGTGGAAACGCTTTCTCCTTTCCTTCGAATCCGTTTAAAAAATAGTCGAAAGTGAAAACACCAGGAGGACGCTGCGCATGATGTTTTCTTTTTCCATGCGACACAAGCGTGGTTCATCGGGTCACGATGCATATGCTCACTTTATTGCATATTATGAACCTCAATGAGATACATGTGGTAGGTGGATAATCGAATGGGGACCGTAGGTGTAGGAGGGAAGAGAGATACGGTATCCTCAGGGACGTGTGTAAGTGCCCTTCCATCTAGGCCCGAAATATAGTTTAAATAAAATATCGATTTTCCCCTCGCGCAAAGTGAAATTATGTTTTTAATGCGCATTTATCATTCCCTTTATCACCGGCGCACCCCGTAGCTCCCACTTAAAATTAAGCGATACTCGCATGCGCGTTTATCGTTGATTAGAACGCGACGAAAAACACGAGGAACCTCTTAAACTGAACTTAATATATATATATATAAAAGTTAATCCATTCGCAAGTAATCACGTACTGCTACGTCGAAAGTTGAACTGGACTTTTTTTCGGCTGCGAATTAGACTGCGGATTTTTATGCATTTATGAGAAAAATGCAGGGGAGCATATAACTCGCAAAACTGTATAAAATGTTCGAAGTAAAGCAAACTTAGAGGGTGTTACAAATGTCTAGTGAACTTCCATTTCTTTGGTCGTGTTGCGAAAGCTACGAATTCGCGTGAAAATCCGCAGTATACTAATAAATGTACTTTTACCTACGTTCAAACGCGTTCATTCCATTTGACAGTATTTTCCAATTATTATGTATCGCTAAACAACAAAGCAACGAAATATTCGAGAGACTCAGACGAATAATACATATGTACCTCGACTGAGCAACTTAATTTGTCAAGTTTATCCACTGTTTCCAAACCGAATCAGTTTACGCGGTTGTGAATGGATGAAACGTAATTGCAAGGAAAGGAAATTTCAATCAACGTGTAATTCAGATCCCGTATATCGAGAACGATTAATTCTCGCACTACTTATTTACAATTCTCATCGTTCTAAAATTGCATCTCTCGCGACATCTTTCTATATATTAAAAAAAAATAAAGAAAAAGAAGAAATGAGGAATAGAAGATAGAAACAGGTTCCACGTTTACCTAAAACTCGTCGCAGGACGGATGAAGCGACTTCGGAGAGGAGGTTCTGTGGAAAAACTAGACACAGAACAAAATCTAATGACACCCCGACCGTTACTAATGACGCTAACGAGCTAGTTAGATGTTAGAGCGAATGCCGGTGGGTTCTCGGACCCTGCAACGAGTGAACCCACTTACCGACTTATCACGTAGTTACCTAATCTGTTTATCCCAACGGGGGGTGGCTAGGGGGGGAACGGCGAGCAAGGGGAGCTGCAAGGGTGCACATGGACGTCCCTGAGGACACCCTTTTTCCCGCCCCCCGCTTGCACCGGATCATCCAAACCAACGTCGTTTCGACGCACATGTGCTCGTCAAAATTACGTGTCTTAAGGCGAATTTATACGGTTCGCTTTCGTTGAACCATCGACCAAGCGTAGGATAGACTACGTTCGACTTTAACGCATCGCGAAATCTGCGTTTTCCTGCGTTTCAATTTTACCAGAAGGAGGACAATATTTCACTTTCTTTGTACAAAATAAGTACGTTTATGCAGATCAGTTATGAAGATCAAAGGTGGTTAACGAAATAGTAATCTACACGTACCATACGTGTACAATAACGAAAACGTCGATGATTACAGTGTCGGCAAAAATGTTATACCTTTACGTTTCTTATTAAGTACGTATAAATAATTTATTTTCGCTTAGGAATTTTCTACGTACCGTCTGTTAGAATATGCGAATGAAATACATATTGTATTGCGTTTCTACTTTTCAACGTGTGAGTGTATATTCACTCTTTAGCTATTTTTCATTTGCAACGTAGGTGTAATATCAATTTTGCGAGTACCTGTACATATGTTTTGCAACGTAAAAATTACCACGAGGCCAAATTGACGGCACAGAGCCATGTTACCACCATACCCTCGACCAATCCAATATTTACAAACTACATTCAAAGGTACTTCGTGCATGCACGGAGCACAGAACCACTCGAATTACGAAAAGATGGTCCGCAAGCACTTGCAACGGTACCTGGCCCAGTCCTGCAGGAAGGGTTAACCCAGGCACGCATTTCGAGCGGAAGCAAATCAAGGGCGGTCCTATTTGAAGAGGACAAAGCGTTTTAAAGGCGCACGTAGCACGTCGCCGGGTCACGTGCAAGCTTTCCGCGTTTGCTTCCTGCCAAGAAGAAATTAATCCCGCTATTGTTTTCCCTCGGCGAACAGACAAAGCTGCTACGACCCTCCTCGTGACGACGTGTGTCGCGGGAAAAGTAGACGCGTGCAAAAGTCAGAGCGGGACCTTCCTTGCGCGCATCGCTCCGGGTACACTAATAAATTGGATCAGGACAGGAGTCTCGTTGAGTTGTACGAGTTGTCCGGATCTGGCCTTCGCCCCCGGCTCCCGAGTCTAATCTAAGATCTCGAGTGGATTTTAGCTTCGGCCACGGATAAATTTATTTAGCCAACCAACGGGCTCCATTCATCCTCCCGCTTCGCCTTACCCATTCGCCGTTTTCTTTTATTTCACCTTTATTTGGATACCGGGTGGGATTCGTTGGACGCCTTTCTTCCGTTTCGTAGACGTTTGTGTAGTTGCTTTTATAGAAAAGACGCACGATGGAATTGACGTTACCGTTTAATAAAACGAATCCCGATGATTACGCGGAGCATTTTTGGCGAAAGGGGTAGGGGGGATGGACAATTTGCCACGACGAGAAGGCTGCTATTAAACGCGAGGACAGGACATCGATCGCGGGAAATTCAATTGCAAAGTCATACATACTGCACGCGAAAATCCTCCGTGAACGATCGCATTAATTTTGCAGAGGCGGCAGGCTGATGCCAGTGACACGATACGAGTTTGCTCAACGGTATAATTGTTCCGCTGGTAGTTATGAAAGTTCGTTTCCGGTGTGGATGACTTGTTGCAAACAGGCGTGCCGACACAATCGAATTGCCAAATTTCCCCTGTCCTCTGTGCGCGCTTTACACGTAAGACGCTAAGACCCGCCGCGAATTCGAACGTCGAGTCGCTGAATCGAGGGAAGTTTCATTTGAATTTGCCACGTGAATTAGTAACGCGAAAGTTGCGCGTAACTTTAATGTAAAAGTTGCGTACCGTCTAGGGTAGATATCCCGCGTACTCTCGGTGTCCCTATAAACGTCGCTTTGATTCGTTTATTCGACAGCGAACGAACGTACGAAGAGTCGAGACTAACAAAATAATACATACTTATATGCAAGGATCATTTCCATTTAAGCAACAACTTTTCAAATGACAGTACTTTGTTATATATTCTCAATGAATTGGCAATTAATGCTTCATATTCAACGTGCAAAAAAATCAGTATAAATAAGAGAGACGTTAGATGACGTTGTGCTCCAAATGAAAACGATTTTGTAGGTTAAATAACTTTTCAAATAATTACATGAAGTTGCTTAAAGCGATAAGCTTAAAATGGGACATTTACCCTATTTGTTTACTGCTCTCTAAGAAATCGTTTATTCGCGAACATTGTAGAACATTTCTCTCTTCTTCTAGTCTCTGAATTAACCCTTTCATTACTATTCAGAAACACTGTAACTTATAACAGTTAAAATTCTCTATTATCCAAAGAATAGAAAAGAATTGGAAGAAGTATATGAATTTAGCGCAATGCAATTCAGTGTCTTGACGATTTCTGCGTACTCTTTGATTAAAATCAAAGCTTCGCCAAAAAATCCCTCTATATCTTTGCATTTGTGACATAACAGAACATGCCCAAAACTCTCTGTCCGAATTGCACTAGAATTAGTTCATACTTCCATGTACTCAAAACAATGATAATTTAACAACGCAATTAACTTACTACGACGACGAATTAATAGCACAGAAAGCAAACCGAGAACTTTCCCAAATCATTTCAACCAACTTTATTGAATTATACTTTACCCGATGATTCCTTACATAGGAATGCAAGGCAGCAATGTGATGTGATTATAATATAGCGATGTATTGATATATTGATGTATTGATATATCGACATATTGATATATTTATTTATTAATATATTGATGTACTGATATATTGATATATCATTATATTGATGTACTGATATATTGATATATTGTTATATTGATGTATAGATATATTGATATATAGATATATTCATGTACTGATATATTGATATATTGTTATATTGATGTATAGATATATTGATGTATTGATATATTGATATATTGATATATTGATATATAGATATATTGATATACTGATACATTGACATATCGATATATTGATATATTCATAAGTAATGAAATGGAAAAAAGAAGTGTCCCAATCGCACGAAACAACCCACTGCACGTCAGCAGCGGTGCAAAACGATAATCACGGTGAAAATCCGAAATTGAACGTGATCTTGCCGGTAGATGCACACGCGAGCAAACGCGTCATACATAGTCGATACCGGGACGGGGGTGGATCTATCGTGTTCGACAGCGGCCAGCGCAAGCCGCATGAATTTTTATGAGCTTAGGAAATTAATTTGTGTTTTTCGCTAAGCCCCGGCTTAGCGCCGCGGTAATTAATTGCGCTGATTGCTCTGCATCATTGATAAGCAGTTCTCTGGCTTTCGTAACGTTTACCCCCCCTCCCCACTGAACTGTCCCTTTCCCTGTCTCTTTCCCATCCATTTGCACTTTCCTCGTTGCTCCCTTGCACTTTAACGGGGCTTGTGCGAGCAACGAACGCCATCGTTTCCCTTTATCCCCGGTTTCGTCCTTTTGTCTGCGCGTGCTTCGACCAACCGGCGTTTTTCGGATTTCGAGCTGCGCGTGTTCCTCGTAATTGGCCCGCGAACGAGCCATTCCGCGTTAAATCATGCACCAGCCGATAGGGTGACTTTTGAATTTTTGTCAAACCTGCGGTACACGTTACTCCGATGCAATGATCGATTCGGGTAAAGGCTTTTTTTTTTAAAGGTCTCCTGTTTTTCTTCTTTTTTTTGGAGGTTTACCGTACGGTTAGTACGCTTCGAGTTCGAGTTGATACGGTTCTTCGAGTGGCGAGGTCGATTGATTCACAGCAAGCGTTGATTAAGATTACTTGTTTACACAAAGTTAAATAAAGTATTTCTTGTTTTCACCCGAACACGTGCTTCTCTTGGATATCAACGGTTATTAGTTTTGTCGCGTTTGTAAAATGGATTACATTCGCTAGACGCATAGACGCGTCTATAGTTTGTAGATTATTTTCAACGGACTGCGATTTATTGGGTTTCTTTGGAAAATTTATATTTAAAGTTCCGTCGTACGTCCGATGAATATTATTTTCACTATGAACTCGTCTTATCGGACGGATCACTTACAGTGGGTGAAAAATGAGATTGAGTGAAATTATGGAATAATTAAAGTCCGATTCTAACCCTTTGCGGACGAGAAGTGGTAACACTTGTGAGAGTACTTTAGTTTTTAATTCCACTATATTGAGTTTTCACGCTTTTTAGGTCCAAACCATTTCATTTCCAACGATTTCAAATGTTTATTATTGCGTTAAGTATTCATTGCGTTAAGTTTTGTGCTTTAATAGTCGACATAGGTTCGGTAAGCCAAAAAATGATTAGGCGACTATTTGTCGACGCTCATTCCGCAAAGGGCTAATATTACTCATTGCGAATAGTTGAGTATTGCATACTCGTAGCGTTATCGATAGAGAATGCATCGCAATGCAATTACAGTACCGGAAGCCTACTAATCTTCCAAAATTACTCAGCACTTAAAGGTTCAATCATCGCGAAGAATCGTTCGAACAGTCTAACACATATACGTCCGTTTTTGACTACAGATACGAGCTACTCGGCCTATCACCCAGCTTTGCATGGAGTTGGCGAGGAAACGTTCGGAAGGCGAAAGCAAAGGAGAAACAGAACCACGTTCAGCCTTCAACAACAGCAGGAACTAGAGGCAGCCTTTGTACAGACACACTACCCGGATGTCTTCACGCGGGAGGAACTGGCGATGAAGATTAACCTCACCGAGGCTAGAGTTCAGGTGAGCGAAATACCTAAAGTGAATTAATACGAAACCCGGAACACCACTGCGAAAGCAGCAGAGCAATTTGCAAGGATTTGGTTTTATTCGATGCTCTTCGTAAAAGAGAAGATGAGTAATTGCGAGAAGAGAGTTGAATGTGGCAGAGATCGCGATTGGCATAAGTAGATTGCAGATATTTATGCGAATATATTACGTTAAAATGTGCAGAAGATAATTGACGTGACTTTTGTTAATACACCGATGATTACTAATCAAATCTATAAAACACGAAACAATTGGTAAATCAATCGTCCTACATTTCGAAATTGTTTGCAAATACCAGTTCGTGTTTCCGACTTCAGTTTGGTTACGAGATATCTGATTTGCAAGTGAGAATACATATGCACGCCAATGGTTTCGAAATAAGTGCAAACGCGGCAGCGAAAATTGCCATTGCTGAAACGTAATTTAGCCAAAGATAAACAAAAATTATTATCATTTGTCCAATTACCGATATATTAAATTTCAAATCGCAGAAAAAGCTTTAAATGCTTGTAAAAGATAAGAGTCGGATCGAGTTACATCTACCCTGGTATAAATTATGGTTAATAATGGACCTTCCGAGGTTCAAAGAAGCAGGCTGAAAAATTCGTGCGATCGAGCGAACCGCAATGATCGATTGTTTGGATGCGCGACGGTAGATGAACGGCGTGAGAGGAAAAGCGCAAGATGTAGGGTAGTTGTTGGGGTACACCCAGTTCCCGTGGGAGGTGCTGACACCCTCGACCTGACGTAATCTTCTGACAGACTAAGCCGGTAATCTCCGGGATTACTTTGTACTCTTGGCTACGTCCTCCTGCCCATATTTACTCGCATCGGCGTAATTCGCACTGCAGAGAATCCCGGCAGTAATAGCGATTCCCCGCTGAAATCCTGTTCGAACATCTGCAGGATATCCGATCGGTCATGTCAGATTTTTAATTCGTTCCCCTTTTTTATGCGCGTTAACCTTGTCAAGATTTTGTCAAGGATATTTTTTTTTCCCCCTCCTCTTTTGCGTTTTGCGTTTTGCGTCGCGTCATTTCATCGATGAAATCGCATGGCTCGAATGGAACTTTTTTTTAATACAAACAAGATCCTATGGAGAGCGAGCTATGAAGATTAAACGATGTAACGAGAAGCAGAAATGGTAGAATTTAAATGTTGGATGTAATCTGATGAGGAATTAATAAATGACAGCAATGCAATCGCAATTTAGTAAATCGATAACGTGTAACGATAATACGGGAATAATTCAAAGAGATTACGCGTTTTCATATCTCGCCCTGTTAATTAAGCAGAAACTCAGGGCGCGTATTAAATATCAATTAATGTAGATTCAAACGGAATTTATACCAAACACTGCAACGAAAAAATTCCATCGGGTTTTCAATTTATATTAAATACAGACCGTTAAGTAAGTGAGTAATAAAATTTTGTTCGATAAGTAAGATGTTAATCCGTTGAACGGGAAAATTCCGAGTATTTGTAGATACAGAAGACGTCAAAAGTGAACGAATTGATCATTCCTTCGGAAAAGAGGAACTCTTCAAAATTCATCATTTAAGTATGCTTCTGCTATTTCAAATTCAATTGAAAACATAATTATCATAGGCTTTTACACGATCGCGTGAAAAGGCAGAGGTTCTTTACGCCCTTTGCAATTTCGAATGGTTACTTTAAGAGTTAAATTTGAATTCAACTCTTAAAAGTTGATCAAGTTAACCATCCTTTATCCGTGCATTTAACTTCGTTGAATTTCATCTCGTTAACATATCACTGTATCATTCTATTTTCTTTTTCTTTCGCGTTACATTAACGACAATCATTTGTACAGGACGCGTTAATTCCCGATTCCCAGATTAAAATGAAACGTCTGACCAATTACACGTTTTTTCACTGCAGAAGTAAACTAAATTCTGGTTATAGAGAATAAAGCGATGGAATTCCAATACATACGAAGATATACTTCTATCATCGACGAAGCATTCATTCTTACATGAAATAAAATAAAACAACAGCATTTTTAAAACGATGGAAATTGTAGATAAATACTGTTCCCGATAAAATCGATCCATAATAGCTAGATTTACAGTAACGCGTATAGAAGTATATCTGCATATACAATTGGACTTCTATCGTTTAATCTTTTATAACCCGAATTTCATTTACTTTTATGATACGAACAAACGTACAATCATATTCAGTACTTAACTTTCGCAACTTTGACGCGGTCGGATTGAGTATAATAGTAGTTACACGAGTCATTCTAAATCTCAAGGGGCGTAAGAAACCTCTGCTCCTTTTACACACGCCGTATTTCAGCTTGAAATCTATTTCAGTTATCTATCCCATGCTTAGCCGATCGTAGGACACTTTCCAATATCAAGTATCATCCTGACGCTAGTAATAAGGGAACTCCGACTACTATTCGTCCGCGACAAAAAGGCGCGCGAGTATTTACATTCCCGTTCTAATTACAATCTACCAGCTTCCCTACACGCACACGCATTGTTCGCTATTAACCGAAAACGTTAAAGATCGACGTTGGTTTAACAACGAAGACGGCGCGTAGCGATAAGGAAGACGGTAGACTACAGATAAGGTCTATCTAAGACCATATCTACGTCGAGGATGCAAAGACGCGTCTGCCTTCTTCTCGACGAACGTACAGTACGCATTCGAACTTATCGCAATCCTAAACCCCGCTACCAATACCGAAGAAAACGTCCAGAAAAAAAGGGGGGGAAAGGAAACAGAATAAAGAAACATAGAGTTTAGAATTAAAGAATCTTTGAGCGTGTCGCGTGCAGTGGAGAGGGGTACGGGTATTAATCCCGCTGCATTGTCCGGACTATAAGACGAGAAGGCCGTGCTAGGCAGCGGTGTACACAATGGGAGGAAGGTAGGAACAGGACGGCTATGACGCAATTACGGCGCAGACTCATTGTTTCATTAGGGAAGACAAAGGGAATCTGAAATAATGGACAAATAGGCGCGTTTATGCAGTGCCGGTCCTCTTCTCCTACTCCAATTAGAACCTCGCGAACGGGGTATAGCGGGTGCAGGAGGGGTAGGCACCGTCGCGTCGCGTCGGTACATCGTCGGAGGCTGCTTCGAGGCTCTGACGTTTGTTCGTCTCGCCCCGTGTGTCATGCATCGTGTGCAGCAATTATGCTACATACACACAGACACACAGACGCACAGAGAAAAGCTCGGTAGGAAGGAAGAGGGCATGCGCGAGACAAGAGGGGGCTGCTACCACCACCGTCGACGTAGTCGGCATAGTCGCGTGCTCTCTGGCCCGTTTGAATTTCAAAGCGTGTAATACGAATTACGAAACAACGAGATGCCAACTGACACACACACACACGCGCGCCTTACTTTGCGCCGCCCCTACGCGGCTCTTTTGCCAAGGCTGCATTTCGAACTTGAGATACGCGAGGGGATGAGAACGATTTTGGCGCACGGTGTGCACGGTGACTGGAAAATGTTTCGCAAAATACAGTGCGGGACCTGGATTAACTGATTCGGATTACGAGGCAGGCAAAGGTTCGCGCGAATTCAAATCGTAAGCGAAACATAGGATAGGCTGTTCATTCTTATACGCGTTGGTTAGCTTCGTACTTTGACTGGTGTAAACTTGTACCAGCAGGCATGCTTGGAACCGTGTAACCGAAAAGAGATATGCTTTTGGTGCGTAGCGTTGCTTCCGTGCATTTGTACTTCGCGATACTATTTACGTAACGATAGTTACTATTGCGCAACTATTGCGTTACTTTCTGTGCCTTGACAATTTTTATTGCACGGGTCTGTTTTTGAACTCGACTCCGCGCGAACGTGCGAACATTTTAACTTTACTCGTCTGCGAACCTTCAGCGAGTGAACATCGTAACTCTTAGAAATCAGTGTTTACTTTTGTATTCTTGCTGAATCGTACTCTTTTATTTTTTTTCAACAAAGTTGCACTAGGAAGAAACTAACCAACAATCAACAATACGAAATCATTTGGCTCCCTTACCAATTTAACGTTTACGTCGTGCAACGTTAATTATTTAAACTAGAATAAGACGACAGGCGTTGTTAAATCGATTGGAATTGTGAATACATTATAATTCTATTCTCTTTTTGTTTCTAACTAATTTATCAACCCGTCTTAACGCCACCGTTGCGTTGTTCGAGGGAAAAAGGCAAATAACCGGAAAAATAATTGAAAGCAGATTTGCGAAGCAAGTAGCAAAAGATTAAGCGCGGTTGACTCTGGACAGAGTGAAACAATGCCATTACCGACGTATTCAGATTAAGCGTGGGAAAAAAAGGCGAGCAAAAATTAAGGGAAAGGTGGGAGTTAATGGGAAAGGAAATATATGAAATACGCGAGGATGAAGAATAACGATGCCTTCTACCATTGGATTATACACCGTGCTAATGCGCTTACAAATTTGCGGGCAAAAAATATTCCTTTTCGTTCCTTTAATGAAAGCATAACCAAGAAATAAAAAGACTTCGGTGTACGAGTTTCACCATACATATTTAATAAGACCGCATAATTGATTTACAAAGCAGACCTCGGATAATTATTTCACTAAATTTTTAGTAATCGCATAGCATTTTAAAGTTCGCCCCTTATTTTATCCTTCCAAAGGAATTAAGTAGTTTACTTTTTAACTTTGTAGAACGTAATCTGCTTTCTTTCGTTGCGCAATTCACGGTAGACATTTGCAAAACATGATTAGAATTTAGAATTCTTTGACAGCACTGTTCTTCGTTAATAAATTTTGTTCGATCTAGCCGCGCCCTGTGCTTTTAACCGAAACGATTTATATGATTTCACAGTGTTAATTTGCACGGTATAAACGTACTCGGAAAAGCACAAATCGATTATTTGCAAAGGAAATGCATCTGAATTGGAAATATTGCAATAAACAATGTAACACGTTTTATTCTAAGACTTTGGTCTGTTTTCTTCTTCAATTTGTTTACCGATTAATGTTTACCTGGTATTTAAAAATACAGGCAATATTGAAAGTAGCATACAACGTATGGTTTGTTTAGGGGATGAAAAAGGCTTCCTATTCGAATTTTGCCTGTTTAATTTTATTTCCAAAAATCGGACGTTGCGTAACATTCGAAAACGTGCATTTCTTTAATAGAAAGTTGTTTTTCGTTGCCTAACCATTACGAAAATTATTAATCTGACATGAGAGCTGTACTTAATAGCTACGAAAAATTTACATACGTATAAATACGCTTTAGAAAAATGGGAAAACTTTCGAAAATCGTTTGCAAACGTATCGTACGTAAGATCGATACGCAAATATCAATTCTAAACGTAAACGTATCAATGGTATCAAACGTATCTCAGTCCCCTCTCCAATGATACGCGACTGCACCCTTATTTTGCTTATTTGCCAACAAGTGACGATCATCACGAATGCAAATCAGTTAAACTATCGTCTCTCGTTCATCTCCGATCCATCGCGCGTTTTCGTAATAATAAGTGTGGAAAGATTAAATGCATTTACGTTTGCGGAGGGAAACGAGCCCTGGGCCATTACCAACATCTTTCGGATTAAATTCCTATTGGAAAGAATGTAGCGATAGGGAAGAGGGAGAAAGAAACGGGGGACAATCTAACCGCAAAGACAAGGAACGAAAGAGTAGAAGTCCCAACGGAACCGTGGCTTTGTTCTCAGCTATTACTCGCTCCCCGCAACCCTCCGGATATTATTATATCTCTCCCTGTCAGCCAACATCCTACCATCCCCGTTTCTAGCGCGCCAACTCGAAGGCAACGCGGAGCTCATCGTATTTATTTTATTAAACCATTTTCCAAGCTTCCTCTCGCTGCGAAACTTTCACTCCCGGACGAAAGATAATCATCGGATCCGTCCCCAGAAAACACACGCTATCCTTCACTCCCTCCAACAGCGCGTTTTGTCTTTCGAAAGAAGAAGAAGGGGGAGGAGGAGGAAGAAGAATTACGTTTGCACGAGAATAATTGACTTTCCGAGGAAGAGTTTATTTTATTATTGATTCCAATCCGTTAATGAGTTCCCGTTACTTTCGCGTCCGGATTTCTTGGAACTTCGTTTGATTCGTTTAGTCCTCCGGGCAGATTTCTCGCCAGAATAATGGATACGGGTCTAATTCTTTTGCTAATCGGTGATATTATTTAGCCACTGGCTCGCTCGGTTCCTTCTTTTTAATATCGACGAGTAATTACGCGAATGGAATGGAATTATGTTGATTATTGCAACGATTATTCGTAATTGAATCCAACCCGTAACAACGGAAACACTTAGTAGAAGCCGCGGAAAAATTCACGCCTTCCTAAACTTTCACCTTGCCGCAACGACAAGAACATCCTACTCTAAAAGTTCAAAAGGGAACTACTCGCGGCTGCTAGAAGTTGGCGTTAGGCTCGCAAAGGCGCAATTGGAAAGCAGCAGCAGCAGCAGCAGCAGCACGCCGCGGCGGATCCGCGAAAACACAGAAGTGGCGGAGCACCGCCGGGTATAATAAAGTCTATTTCAGTTGGTATTATGTCAAGTTAGGCTCGTTAGCGGAACTCGAGCTTTTTAAAAAACACTCGGCCACCGTGGTTGCTGTCGGCTCGTTGAACATGCACGCGGACAAGATGCCAACCTCCCCCTTCTCCCACCCCTCTGACCGACCGCGAATCCCATCTCCCTACATGCAATTATCCTTCCATATCCGCGCTCCAGGTGTAGCCCTATAAAGCAGCTTAAGTGCCGCCTTCAGCATCGTTCCTCATCTTACTCTCGTGTGCTTCTTTTTTTCTTCTTTCTTTTTTCTTTCTTTTTGTTCCCCCTTTCTTTTCGCGCCACATGGTACACCTACTACTCTCGCTGCGCTCGTGCAATGCTACACTCTTCGAGGGTGGGTTTAGCGGGGTGCAAGTGGGCTTTTTTAGGGAAAATATTTCCGCCTCAGTGAGACATGTGATAAGGGAAATAATTGGTAATATTCCTGCCCGTAACTTTTGCTGTTCCACGTTTCGAAGTTACGCGTGCCTATAATTACGAAAGTGGTTAAAGCGATATATTTCTTGTACTTAGAGATACTGATCACTTTTATAATTAACACTAAATGAATTCTGTATAACGTTGAACGAACAAGCACTATCAAACGGTTCATTTATGACGATATCGTAAATAGTACATTTTTAATTAATTTAGTTTAACATAATGTTATGCGACATAACTGTAAACTCATTCTTTTTTTAAATTTTGATTTATCGTTAGACCACTTTCATAATTATGGGCACATATTATTATTACTATTATATATTATTGCTGTTGCTATTATTGAAGTTACGTTATTACTATTACTAACACGTTATTAATATCGATTGTAATATTGTTGCTAAAGGTGATTCAGAACGTTTCTGAAAAAGGGAGCATATGGTAAAATGGCGAGTTGAGTAAATCACTTAGAAGTTTTAGTTTTAGCTTTAGTTTTCTCCAGGATATATTTGTATATAAATTGCTAGCAGGTGACTCGTAGTAAATTTTGTTGCGGTATGAATTCACTACCTATGCTAATATCGTTTGAAAAATGAAGCGGTATATATTAATAGTCGAATAAGTCCACATTTACCACTTCGTATATTTATCGCATTTTCTTTTTTAAAAATGCACTTAGACCTCTTTTCCGCTCAACTCATCCTCAATTACTTAATACACGGTTCGCGTCTCTGTTTTAAAGTTGCTTATGAAATTAAATATGCACGAGATATCTCGTGCACAATTGAATTATCACGATTGAAGCTATATAACTTCAATTTGGTACCGCAACGAAACTGTTTGACCATGCATTTAGAAATACGAATGTTTGGTGTTTTTTTTTCTTTTTTAGGTATGGTTTCAAAATCGTAGAGCGAAGTGGAGGAAGACTGAACGTTTAAAGGAAGAGCAGAGGAAAAGGGAAGGCAGCGGAGCGAGTGGCGGATTGGAAACGACAGGTCTCGCACCGCCAACGTCTTCATCGGCAGGTCCAAGTCCCACGGGACATGATCTTGAAGGTATGATCTTGAATGAAAGCACGCGAGCTTAACATATTTATCGGAACTCTGATCTACGATTACTCGGATGTTTATGCAGATGCAGAATTTTCGTAGGGAACAGGTAGAACAGTAGCACCTGGACGGGAATAAAATATTAATTCGCAATTTTTGTGCAATGGATACGCTTTTATGTTTCACGCGTAAAAACATATGAGAACATGTTACTTGCTCCGCGAATATACATTGTATATTATTATACAATTTGGAAAAAATGCTTGTCAAATTGTTGCGACATATTGTAATTCAAGTCACGATAAATGATGAGTATTTTCGGTCACGTGATAAAAGTCTTTATACAAATTTTAGCTAATCATTGTAGATGAACACGAACTTAGAGCGGTGCTGGAATTTGTCGTCGTTTAAGTTTAATTCCGTCTCTGTTCTACCTGTTCTGTATAAGAATATGCATTTTCATATACATCTGAAGCCCGACCAATAACCACGATACAATAACCAGCTTGGAGGATTGTAATTACCTCGAATATAAATGTAAAACAACCTGTTCCTGATACGAACATAAAGATACTTTGAAAACAATAAGCACTACGTTCGAAACACTGTGTAATCCATAAGACGAGTTAACTCGTCATCCCCGGTTAGCGAATTAACCCCTTTGGCCTACAATAACGGGTCACACTCGTGGCACGAATTATAGATAGAGTCATTCAAAGATAACTTCTATTTGCAATACAGTGTCATCTTTATCTCATCTTTAGTTTCGCTCTGAGATGATTAAAGATACAACTGAATAAAAATTACGTGAAATACGTATACTTATATGTTATGGATAAGTATAAGAATGACATACTGTATATGGTTCCTTAATGATAGCTTGCGTGAGTATACTAGTTAAGAAATAGTAAGGGAAGGGGTTAAATAGCAGCGTAATGTAGAGTGCGTATCGTTGGCTTGAAAAGGAACAACGAGCAGCAGTGCCCCCGACGCAGAAGACGCCGGCCCAGATGGAGCTGGCGGGTCAAGGAGCCCGAGCACGACTTCCGCGTCGGTCAGTCCACGGCCCCAGCAGAGTCAACCGTCCCTGGGTGGCGTCTCGACGCCACCACCAACCCCCATAAGGGCGCCACCGCCGCCACCTAGCACCGTAGGAGGTCTCGGCCCACCCGGAGAGAGGTGAGCTTTTAGCTTCGTTTGTATTTACGTCTTTAGGAAATATCTTCCTTCTTCCCCCGTATACGCCGCGCCGTTCCCTCGTCCAATAGTCAGCCGTGATTCTACGCTGCCAAGCACCGCTGAACACGTCCACCGGATGCTTGATACGCGCCATTAAACCACTCTTCGTCGCTTCCTCCTAGCCCTCTTTCACCCCCTCCTCTAACCACCCTCCGTGCTGCGCCACGCTGCTCCCCGTGTACTTGCTGCCACTCGTATAATCGCGATAATTGTCGCCTCGTTAAATCGTTCCGGATACCCGCGTCCTCGCACACGAGCGCGTACGCGCGAGCCAGCTCGGTCGTACAGCGATTTAAGGACTGACCGGGACGATCTCTCGCCGGCGTTTACGATCGTCCGGGTGCGGAGTGAGTTTAGGCGATAGAAGGAAATGGTTGGATAGAAGATTCAGAGGATGAGAGGTTAACGGTTGAGGATTGCATTGTGCTCTACGGGGAAATGAGGATTAATCCTTCTCGCTACTGTGGACGTGTGTATACGTGTTCGAGAATTGGACTGGCATTTGTTAACACTAGGTTTACGGGCATTACGTACATACGTTGACAGGCTTCCGGAAAGATACGTATCCTGCGTATAAATATTCGAAAGTAGAAGCGTGAGATGAAAGAGAAGAAATTGGATTATCGTTTGGATAGTTATTAAACCTTTCGATACTAAAGAAGGCTATAGTCGCTATAAACTTGGTTGAGAATTTTGTCTAAATCTAGTAGCACAGTTTAACATTCCTATGCTTACAGTTAAGTTAGTATTCGTTACGTGTTAATTGATTAAGAAACTAACAATTTGCAAATGAATGATATACCGTAAACTCGTGGCGGAATTGTCTTGTATAACTGTTGCACTTTGACGACAAACTTCGATGTGGCGAAAGGGTTAATAGGGATTTAATACTGGCCAGAGACCAGACACAAGATAGATCTATCATTTTAGGGGAATTCGTGTCGCATTGTCTGAAATAGCAACATCTAAACAAATGAGAATTTACGGTAAAATATATTTGTCTTTATTACCTTAAAAGGAATCTAATTTTGATCCTAGGTAATTCGATACTTTTTAAAGAATATACGTTTCATTTACCGAGACACTTAAATATTTAAATCGAAAGCAAAGCATAATATTTTTAAAAGCTATCGATAGCTTATATGTCGTTTCATCTCTTAAGGGAAGAAAGAAACTAATGAACTAAAAAGTTATTCATGTCAGAATACACAAGTAAGAGAAGAGAAATTCTGAAGAAATCAAGCAAAGTGCAGTGGAGAAAAGTTGCCATTCTCTCGTGAGAAGAGAGAAATTCCAAAGAAATTCCCTCGTAGAAAAATGAAATTTGAACGAACTTCTTTATTCGACACGTGTTTCACGAAACAAGGAAAAAAAAGAAAAAAAAAAAATACTCAAGTGCATCCAGCAACCGGAATATGAAAATGGATTTCCAAGTGCGTTCCACCTTTCCACTGACAAAAGCGACTTTTTATTTATGAATTATAAAGCAACGAAGCAAACGAAAATCCCACACCGGCTGAATATATTCTTTTAGTCGTATCCAGAAATAATAACGTTATAGAGATACTATACTGCGTTAGCGTTTCGTAATCCGTTGCGCGTGGAAATATATTTCGGTAGCACGCATTAATGCAAATAATTCTTTGCGCTACCAACGTTGCAATAATAATTTGGCGATAAAATTAACCCCTTTTATTTTGTAACAACGAATTACACTCGTGGTGTGTAACGATAAAAGCGCGCTGTATCCTTTGACGAACTTTAATTAACTCCGTTATAATTTGTGAGATTGTAAAATTGAAAACCACTAAGTAAGTAAACAAAAAAAATTGAGTATAATATTTTACAGTCTTACGATTTTCGAAAAATTCGTAAAGCAAGGGGTTAATATTACAGCGAGACAATTTCAGGAAAATTATGTTAATGAACAGCCAAGCGTAAGCCATTATTGCTACGGTATTAATAAAGTAATCCCATATCCTGCTGATAACATGATATTATCAATAATGATGTTTCCCATTGATATTTTCGACATATTCAATGTTTCATATTAATACTGATATTCGCAAATCCATAACAACTTAATATAAGAAGAAGAAAAAAAGAATAAGAAGTAATTTTCTAGTTTCATTAACTTGAAAAGTTGGTCACTATTATGAATATTAAGAGTATAAACCAAGGGATACCAAACGCGTCTAAAGTTTTGAACATTTTATTAACTTAAAATCGTCATCATTATCGTGATCGTTATCTATATCGTTGTATCATGAAATCCCAAAGGTTCACAATTAATTTATACATCTAATACAAGTCTTTAGACTTTGAAAATATTTGTTCATAAAACTCTACTACAATTTCCTCACTTTCACCGATCAACAAAATAAAGTGAAACTCAAGGCAGAAGTAAAGCTGTAACATTAACTCTTGCACTACTGAATACGTATATATGTACATACATACGCGTCCCGAAAAAATTGTTCCGAAATATGCAAACACTTATAATCGTACTGCTTTCGTAACGATAAAGCTAATCCCCGCCATGTGCATTAGTAACGTTCTCATTTTATATATATCGCGACAGCGAAATAGTCGATACTTAATTTTAACCAAACAAAGTACTGGTAATCGTCCAAAAATAGAGGCCAAGAGACGCGTAACCAATTCCCTGGTAGTGAAACCTTTCACGCGTACGCGCAAATACGTAATGTAAAAAGCTTCGCGGCACGAAGACGTGGGATTCGCCGATTTCTTTTGCAACCGCGGTAAGTATCCAACGATGGGCTCTCTTTATAATCCCAGACGAAGGCCTCCCCTCGCATTGACGAGGCGGGTACGGTTAAGAACAATGCCCGAAACGCAGACACACGGAATAAACTCGAGCAGCGAGTAGCTGACTGGAGTGAAGATGGCGGAACAGGCCGCGGATGGAAACTGCAAGGAGGATCCTTCCTACGAAGTGGGGTTGAAACGGCAGCAAGATACTCGTTCGCCGTCTCCGCAGTTGTAATTTATTTAAAACCGCTCGCCGTAAATATATCCTCATCATTTATTCAGCGGCTCGGCAGCTTCTCTCGGCTACAGGGGTGTAGTACGCTTTGCTGCGTTCCTCCTTACCTACCAAGCATAGCCTGCCTAGAAGGCCGAGGAGGCTGTGTGTTCCATGTGCAGTCGATTCTTGCGGAACCCAGAGGCGGATCTGGGCGGAGGGTGTACGACTCCCGTTGGAAAGGGGCTGCTAGCAGCTCCTTCGTCCTTCTTTTAGCCCGTGCCTTCCTTGTTTTATGGTAACGCTCTTAGGAACCGAGGGATTTAAATTACTCGCGGTGAACGTAATCTTCGGTGGAATTGGTTTCCGCTTCGCCCATCTTTATCGATCTTAAACATTCGGCGGATTTCGGATGCTTCGCGGAACGATATTACGGGCATTCGAAAGGATGTTAACATTAATTATATTTATTGTTTTTCTTCGCCACCTTTATCGATTTTTCTCTAACTATTCGCTGGATTTTGGATGCTTCGTGGAACGATATTACGGTTATTCGAAAGTATATTAACATTAAAAATGGGAGCTTTTAAATTGCTCGCCGATAACGTGATCTTGAGCGGAACTGGTTTTTGCTTCGCCACCCTTATCGATTTTCCTCTAACTATTCGCTGGATTTTGGATGCTTCGTGGAACGATATTACGGTTATTCAAAAGTATATTAACATTAAAAATGGGAGCTTTTAAATTGCTCGCCGATAACGTGATCTTGAGCGGAACTGGTTTTTGCTTCGCCACCCTTATCGATTTTCCTCTAACTATTCGCTGGATTTTGGATGCTTCGTGGAACGATATTACGGTTATTCAAAAGTATATTAACATTAAAAATGGGAGCTTTTAAATTGCTCGCCGATAACGTGATCTTGAGCGGAACTGGTTTTTGCTTCGCCACCCTTATCGATTTTCCTCTAACTATTCGCTGGATTTTGGATGCTTCGTGGAACGATGTTACGGTCATTCGAAAGAATGTTAACATTAAAAATGGGAGCTTTTAAATTGCTCGCCGATAACGTAATCTTGAGTGGAATTGGTTTCTTCTTCGCCACCCTTATCGATCTCTTTAACTATTCGGTGGATTTCGAATGTTTGATGAAACGATATTTATTTACATATATATATATATATATATGTTTATAAGGGTAAACAAACCTATTAATAACAATAATACTATTTCAATACAATATAGGAGATACTAACTGCGGACAGGAAGTGGATGAAAATATTACAATTTAGTCAACATATGTGTTTACTTAACGTTAGAATAATTTATAGATGTCCATTCTAAAAGAGTATAAAGAGGAATCAAAGAAATCAAATACTTTGCTATTAGATAAAATAATTAAAGTGTCGGTTATAGGGACACTGACAGTTATCGGGACATCTAGCATAGTGTTAATTTCATTTTGAAATTAATACGATAGCGCTGTTGTAATAGCTATATTCCATCTCATTTTCTACTTCACGAAGGTACTTTATTTCGGAAAAAAAGAGAAAGGACTTTGGACATCTTTTCCCTATACGTATTTTCGTTTGCAAGATGCCTAAAGAGAAGCCAGAGGATATCTATCTCAACCGCATGTCATAGTTAGCGAGAAAGGGAATGAAGTAGTTTGACGTCATTGAATTTTAAACAAAGATGTTAATGGATTCTTGTTACGCGAAAGAAGGTAGCTTCCGTGTCGTTATGGTCTCGTTATCGGCGTTGTTAAGAACCGTGAAACGATTAAAAAGCGTGTTTTATCTCGTTGAACCGGTGAAACGCGCAAGGAAACTCGTTTCTACTCCGACAAACACTTAAACTATTTTACAGGCTTTGTAAACTTGTACAACCCGTACACCGCGTACTTAGGTTTCTTCTAAAGGATATCAACGTTTATTCGTTTCACTTACTTTCTTCGTAATTTACTTTACTTTTCCCCCTACGGTTTCGATTATTTTATCAAAATGTAACAAGACGGTAGAAGATAGTACAAGACAGTGTAAATAAGGAATTAAAAGGGTCTAATAATCCTCTTTTAAAATGCATTTTATACGATATACGAGTATATTAGATGTACCACGCCACTTCTTTTATCGATTTCAGCATTTATTTTTAATACACGTGAAAAGCCTGTTTTAAAAATTTCTACAAAAATGCAAATTTCATTGTTCGATAAAATAAATTCGTTAACCTATTTTTACACCTGGCTAGCATATTTTAAAATCAAACAATATTTACTTAAAAGACAGTGGATTACTTACCGGTACATCTAATAATCGTACTACAATGCATTTCATGGAATATAAATTAACCCTTTCGATACTAAAGACGACTATAGCCGTTCGTTGAAACTTTGCACTAATTAAAAATTCTAGCTAAATCTTATAATACAATTCTACATTCCCAGGCTTATATTTAATGTACTACTTGTTAAATATCAATCGATCAAGAAACTAACAATTTGCAACTAAATGCTACACCGTGAACTCGCTGCAGAATTGTTTCGTACAATTTCCATTCTACAGCAAACTTTGCCTTAGCGAAAGGGTTAAAAAATCAATTGAATATCGAAGAACAAAGTGTAACGAATAAATACTACCAACGACCGATCAAAATTCGCCTCGTCGCCGAAACTATTCAACGCGTTTGAAGGCGTGCACATCTCTCGACGCTTCTAACCGTCCAAAAATCGTATAACCCGAAAATTCTATTGTTTACATAACCCGAGTCAGGAGAGAGTAGTCCCCTAACGCAGTCTGAGATCTGAAAGTTCGTCTGACGGCGAAACTGGAGAGACGGCGAAGTATACACGCGCAAGACCTAGTAGAAGCCACGATTAGGCACACGGAGAGACGAAGAAACGAAGTGCATGTTGGCGAGGAAGGGAAGCGAGCACGCGTAAGTGCGACGCACGCTAGGCTACGCAGCTAATTGCCGCTAATTATCGCGCTTACCGCAGTTCAGCCTTTCCTCTCCGCGCCTCTGCTCTTCGCCTCCTTCGCCGCTCTATCCGCTACCACCCCTTTTGCGGTTTCCTACTGCTGCCTTCTTCCGCCACCTAAAATCCGCTCCTTCGTGCACTGACTTCCAACTCGGTTTCCGGTCCCGAACAACGACCCAGATACCGTATCGTTTACCTTCCTTTTTGTTTTCAATCTTCGAGCAAGACGCACGGGTTCTTCGGTCGTTTAAGACCCGGTTTGATGAATTCAGCCGGGGTACAGAGCGAAAGAGTACGAAGAAGTCGAGAAAGTAACGTTAAACTAAATTTAACTTGCAATAGTTCGGTGTTTTTTTCCGAGCTTTTCTTGGTAGCGACACATTTTAAGGCTGGTTAGGTCTTTGACGGTTTACGGACAGTTCAATTATCAGAAACTATTCGTTTCGTTTGAGAACGTATATTACAAGTGTGTGTCTTTTATACTTTGATTGCGTATCCATAGCGTGCGCGTACGATTATTCCTTATTCCTCGATTTAGTAGAAAAAGGGACTATTCGGCTACGAATATATAATATTTTACACTTTGAAAACGATATTAGCGTATTGTTGGTAGCACACGTTTAGCATACGCTATTCGTAGTAAATTCATACCGCATCCTCTGCACCACCCATCCTTGCTAACAATTTAAGCATAGCAGGTGTGTACTGGAAAAAACTAAAATTCAAACTTCCGTCTCGATTCACTCACATTGTCATTTTAATATACGGAGCCCTTTTGCTTCAGAAGCATCCTCAATTCTTAAACAATGTCATCTGCTACAATTGTCAAACGTTTTCTCCTAATTATCCTCATTCCCAAATTAAGTACACCTCTCTCTTACCCCTTAACGTTAATCTCCTTTTCCTTTTTCCCGAAATTTCTCCATCTGTTTATCCATCATCGTGTCTTTGCGTTTACCATCTTCGCTTCGTCTTCTCCCTTCGTTCAATCAACCGTGTCTTTCTCTATCCGCCACGGAAGACTCGCCGTATCCGCGAATCCGTCGCTCCTGCGCGCTTCGTCTGAAGCTTCACCTCGGGCTCGTTACATTAATTAAACAATATTTGCGATTAATATTTGAGATAATCATCAGCGCCTCGAAGCAGCCTTTGCCGGCTGCTGCTGGAGGATGCGGAATATCGCGCGTGCTAATCGGGTTAGCGCTTTCGTGAACCCTTCTGCTTTCCCCCTTTCACCCTTTCCTCTTCTCTCGTCCCGTCAAACCAGCTTCGTCGACTTTGAAGTCGTGCTTTATTTTTTTTTTAAGCAAAATCCAATCGAAAGGATTAGCGAAATTCTAATGAAACTCTACACTACTTGTACAACGATGTGGATAATAATATTTTTATTAATCCTTTCTCTACGAAGGACGTATACGTGCGATTTCAAAAGTTGAACGATCATTCGTTGAAAACATACGCGTATATTATATTTGTGGTACAATGTCTGCTTCATTGTCAATTCGTGAAACAATGCTACGCCATAATTAATCGTACACAGACTGCAAACATTTATATTTATATTATTCTTGTATTATTAACAGCGATACTTATTTATGCTTTGAGCTCCCAATTTTAAGATACCGTAGCGAAAGGGTTAAAGTAAAATGCATACTATTTTATTCGGAGGACGAGACAACCCTTCATATCTGATTCCATTTCTTCAATTTCGTTAACTCGAAGTCTTTAAAATCAATCTTATCTTCCGCACACGTTTTAAGCGAGTTATTTTGTCGCGTACAAATTTAACAAAGTCAAACTTCCTCTCGATCTTGACGTCTACAATTCGCTACAAGTTCTGCGAAAGTTTACGTTCAACTCGTTGTGTCATTCGGTTCGAGAACAATTGTAAAGTCTCCTCTCCAGTCCAAAGGGTTAACAAAGAATAAAGGAGTTTGCGTTAAGAAAATCCGCAGTATACTTATTACCACCAATCCCCCTGCCAATAATATAAGCTTCCTTAAAATCGCCTCTCGAATACAAGTGGTTAATAACGAATGAAGGAAGTTGCATAGAAAAGATCCACAGTATACTTATTACCATCAATCCTCCTGCCAACAATACCTTTTCTTATTTACTTAATTTTTCATTTCATACGTTTCAGTTTTGAAAGATTTGCGGTTATACCGTGTGTTAATCCTAATTTCTCGCACAACTCAACTATATAACACGATTCAAATAACCTAAATACCTAAATACTATTTGGTTATTTGGGTTATTTAACCCAATGTACTTTAGCCCCTGCCCATAATACAATCTACCCTTAATTAAATTTCCCACCAGAGCCTCCTAAAAACCTGTCACCGAGTACCATTCATCAACGATTAATCAAACCACCCCCGAAATTTGAAATTCCAGTGGCCCAGGGTTGGCAGCAGGTTTCAGGCCAGTGGAGCCGCCCACGTCTCTCTTCTTCTCTCCACACTTGGCGGCGCAGTTCTCCCCGACGTTGTTCGCCAACAAGGTGGTCAGCAGCACGCCAACATCCCTAACCTCCACGTCTTCGTCTCTATGGACATCGAGCGATCATCGGCCTGGAAGCTTGCAGGACATGTTATCCTGGTCACCGGCCGGTTGGCCGGCGTCCTTGTGCGGCTGTTGCAAGCCAGGAACCGGAGACCTACACAGGAACAGCAGCCTGGCCGAATTAAGGAGAAAGGCTCAGGAACATTCGACTGCGTCCGCTCTTCTCGGCGGACTTGCCGGTTTTCCTGGTGGTTTACCGTTGCCGTTGCCTCTACCGTTGCTGCCGCCGTTGCTGGGATTGTCCAGAAGGCCAGAACACCATCACCATTTGCCCAGCATGGTGCACCAGATACAACCGACCACGAAGGAGGATCCATAGGAACGTGTACAACCGTCGCCTGAAAGGGTTGTTACCCCTTGACACTGGGCATGTATTCGTTTCGGGATGCTCGTTCTTATTCTTCGTTTCAACTGTATCTGTTTTCTTTTTGTTTGTTTGTTTTTTTTTGTTTAAGAATGACAATATTTTGGGGACGGTTGGAAGAAACTTTTTGGGAAATTCGGGTGATTTCGCCATTTCGCTACGAGAAACGTTTATTAATATAGTAAGGGGATTCCCGTATTTGAGTTGCGTAGAATTTTAGAGGTTCGTTGATCGTGTTTTGGGCTCCTCTGATAAACTTAGATTTTCAGATCTTAAGATGATGGAGATGTTTAAATCGAGGTGACAGACTGTGGTTAAGCCGTTAACCCCATGTCCTACGATTATTTTATTATACACGTATGCCTAGCATTGTTTAATTATTGTTTTAGTTAGTAATTTTCGTTTCGGTTGAACTTGAAAGATCTACGTTACGCGTTATCGAGTATTGGTTTCTATAGCATTCGAATTTTGTTTCCGACGACATTTGCACAGTTATATAGAAACGCAGTACTGATTGTAAAGCCGGAAGAGTTCGAATCAAAAATACAATATGAGAATGTGCCTCCTTGATAAAGTTTTAATCGAACGATCGTAAAAGGAATAGGGAATAAAATTTGAACTTTGGCTTTCAACTCTGAAGTTTTGCAATTCAACGTGCTTTTAAGCTGTCGCGATTTTTATTAGATGCATTCGTTGATTCGAAGAGTTTCAGCTTCTTATGCTGAACGCTTCTAACTGTGTCGAGAATATTGCGATTCTTAAACACGCTTACGATTTTAGAAAACCAGTAAAACCGATGAATTTTCTCCAATCCTATCTTTGAATTTCATTCACGAAATATATCTTTATTCGTTTTTACGTCAAAGTTATTTCCCTAGAAAGCTGTTCGATGTTCGATTAAATTAAAGTTAACCGATAATTCAGAATTCTCTTCCTCGAAGGATTAAGCAGTCAAATTTCAATTGATATTCACCGCGAAATATAGCTTAACGAAAGTACAATAAAAGCTGAGTCTTTTAGAAGCTCCTTTACTCCGTTCGTTATTTGCCTATTATTAAGCGAGATCGGAAAATAAGAATTTAATATCGCTAATCAAAATTAACTTACGTCCGAGATAACGAAAAATCAAACTACGCTACAAAAGTTGGCCGAGTTGTAAAAAAAGGAAATGCTTTCTTTTTACACGGAACACGAACAAAAAAATGCCACTTTATTCTATACATTCAAGAGGCAACAAAATTAATATACGAATCGTTATTGTTTACGCGACATTGAGACGTAAAATTATTCTAATCATAATTTCTCTTTTGTTTCTCGTGTAAACGTGTTTTTGCCCGACGATAGAGCAAGGGAAAATAAGAAGCTTTTATTTCGATCGAAATTAAAAGACACAGTCGTGAGAATCTGTAAATAATCGACGAATCGCAGTGGATCGGAGTCGCAATCTAACAGACTATGTACGAGAAATCGATCTTCGCCTAATTATCGTTTCTTTGGATGAAAAAGTGTGGGCGAATCATCGACGGTAAAGGACCAACACGTGCCTGATGCGCTCTATACTTCAACTGTCCGATGAGACGAGATTGCATGTGTTTCGATCAGCGAAAGAGCATTCGAATATCCAGGATTTCTTCGTCGATTAACCGCTTCTCCCTTTAAGAGAGCGAATATCCAGGATAAATGTATCAATTACTGCCCACTTTAAGCTTATCGCTTTAAGCAACTTACTTTAATTATTTTACAAGTTATTACACCTAATAATGGTTCCGGTTTCAAGCGCGACATTAGTTAACATCTCTTTTATTTATGATTATTTTTTTGCATGTTAAACATGATGTATTAATTACTAATTAATTGAAAATATATAAGAGAGTTCAATGTTTATTCTATCAACTATCTTATCGAATTTTATATTACATCAAAGTCCTGTTACTGTCATCTTTCTCAAAGTATTCTTTTTTTATTGATTATTCAGGAACACGTGGAATTAAGGATCATTAAATAAATGTTTACGAATTCTTTTTGTATTTAATATACAAAAAAATCATCATAAATGAAGGAGATGTCAGCTAATTGTTTCGTTCGAAATCGAAACGATTGTTAGTTTGAATAACTTCTGATATTATAAAATCGACTTTACTTGGAGTAATTTCTATGCTTTTGTTAATTGTATGCATCTCGTACACTTCTGCACATTTCGCCCAAATTGCCCATAATTGCATAAACATTCGCAGTCTGGTTATCGTTGATAAAAATTCTACAACGAGTTCATTTATCAACGAGAACGAAAAATGAAATATTTCTACCATAACTAATCGTGTAAACAAAAAAACAAAACAAAAAAAAAGAAGTGAACGTTTGGCGTGTTGCAACCAAACGGCATCGTTCGATTGCACGGGATAATTTTATATTACGTGGATAGGATAATTTCTATTATCACCCTCAAATTGAGTCTATGACAATTTTCTTGAATTATATGATTACTCTATCGCATTATTCAAATAATACGGATGTCCGTATTATCCGAGTAACACGGATATCCGTTTTACTCGTGCGACACAAGCACGCGCCACTTAAAATGATGTTTCTATCACCGAGCGAAAAATATAGAAATAAAAAGGAAAGTAATCGTTGCGCAACTGTTCCTTGGATATTCGAATGCACGGTTGCGCGTGGATTAGTGATGGGACCGAGGCACGTTTCATGATATTCATACGTTCATGTTCGTAACTGATATATGCGTATCAATCTCATCTACGATACGTTTGCAAACAATTCGACATTTATTGAAACAATTAACCATCGTATCGATATCGTATCGCGTGTATTCTGTTCGATACCTATTATTTAACCCTTTGCAATCGGGAGTAATCGAAACTGCTTCACTTTATTTATTCGTTTGTTTATTGGAAAGGTGGGGAAAAAAGTGGCCGATATTATGGAAAATTATTAAACGCGAAATGTACAATTAAAGGGAACGAAATTTACGAATAGCGATAGAAGATAAAATTATTTAACGATAGGTGTATAAAACATGAAGACGGAGAAGAATTTCGACTATTCGAGTTCAAAGGGTTAAATATAATTACGAAGACCAAGAATACGATTCAAACAAAATCTGTATCGTAAAGCGCGTAATAAGCCTATGATGATCAACATTTTATCCTCTACTGTCATTTATCATATCGCTCATATCACGCTTATTATTTACCCTGAAATTCGCCGGTCTTTTCGACAATTAATTCACGGATTCGTGTGTTGCTGTGACTGAGAAAATTATTTTAATTTGCCCGTTGAAATTAGTTAACCCTTTGCACTCGGTTGACTCCGCTATGGATATCGTAAATTGTATCAAAAGTTAAGGTTCGAGTTTCCTCAATTCTACGTTAACCAATTCAATTTCCATTTCTTCCGGAAATCAAAGCAAACTTCTTGTAGAAATACATAACACGTTAAGTTCTCGCAAAAATCGAAAAGGTGTATTGGAGCTGCTGTTACGTCGTATTATTAAAAATAGTTTCGAGTGCAAAGGGTTAAAACAATTACATCGAGTCGTATGCTACTCGCGTGTCATAGATTCGTCATCACCGATACGTGCCCATAATTATGAAAGTGGTCTAACAATAAGTGATATATTTCTTGTTTCAAAATATAGACTTCTACTTTCATAATTAACACTAAATGAATTCCACATAACGTTGAACGAACAAGCACTATCTAACGGTTCATTTCTGACAATATCGTAACAATTACATCGAATTAATTTAGTTTAAAAGTAACGTGATTTGAAGTAACTGATAAACTCATTTTTTTTTAATTTTCACTTGGACCACTTTCATAATTACGGGCACATGTATAATTTTCTTTGACTTATTGTTATCTCCACGAATACCGTGTAATTGTTTTCGATCGATACTTCACGAGAAGACGTCGAACATATTTTACCAATTATTTTCGGACGCGATTTCACAGCGTATTGATATGGTATTTATAAGTTTGTCTCTGACTTCGTCCCATCACTAGTGCGGATGCTCGACTCCCCGAAGAACAAACGCATCTAGAAGTTCGGAGGGCTGTTCATTAGGTACTGCGAATGAATGTTTTAGGCAACGAAAGCTACGAAAGTTTCAGCGATTTTTTTCAATCCTCTTAACGCAGCCAAGAAGGAAGATAGAATTTGTAATCTTTGCTCGAATTACGAAATCCTCTGCATTGTAAAAAGGAACAAGCATACCGGATCGAATAATGGAATAATTCATGGGATACTTAAATAAATATGTCGATCTTTTAATCTTTTAATCTTTTAATCTTTGAATATTGGCGAACGCGACAGATCGTGCGAATTCGTTTCCCTTTAAATCTAATAGTGCTTCTATTTTGAAATCATTCGATGCGATTTACAATAAAACGAAGTAAAGTATCCTAATTAATAATGCGACACACGTTTGCGCTGATAACAACTGAACGTTAAACACTGAGGAATAAGTGAAATAAGGAAAAGGGAAAACATATCCTACGGTACACGTTTATACATTATTTATAGTAATGAACATGTTTTTCAAATATGTTTCGATTTTAATAGGACGAATAATCTTCTCTTTATTATTACTTTCGCTAATAACGACGATTATTTATCAACATTTACGAATAATAAAACTCTAGTTCTTTGACCAAAGTTAAACGGTTAAAAAGTGACGAAAAAACTCACTTCGTTTGCAAACAAGTATTCAGCACTTATTTATCCACGTTTAAGAATTGAAAGTTACGTTTAAAATTGGGAATTAAACGCACAATTTATAAACAATCATAGAAGCAGCCATTAGATTTAGAAAAATGATTCGTTTCGTCGAATTAAAAATCGTTCGCTTTTAGAGAAGGAATCCCGTTAAATGAACAGCTTCTAATAACTCGAAAAAGACTGTAAAATTCTGCGTACTATTTATCATGAAGTATTGTAAAGAAAGCGTCGAATTTTCCCGATTAAGAAGTGGGCGTCGAGCATCCAGTTGGAATCACGTTAACGCGATTTTAGAAACTAGACGAGTCTACGGCTATTCGTACATGCCTTAAAAGAAAAGTCTAAAGGTATAATTTTATGAAAATCAAAGGAACTGCTATGTACGAGCGTTATCGAGCGTGTCCACGTTACGCGAACAGAATGGTTATAAATAACGGTATTGAAAGAAATGGCAGTCCTCTAATATAGTCACGTGTTATATTCACTTCGATTCGTGCTCGCGATAGCAACGAATCGTTTCGTTTTGCGTTGCAATATGATTATATTAACCGTCTGTTCTTCTCTCAGAGTTACGGAGGCGAGTTATAACGACAGAATGGGGAAAAAAGGACACGTAGATACTAAGTAGTAGAGACCTGTATATTACATCCTGGTGAATTGTCAGTGCTAATCAAGGATAATCTAATAAACAGTATGTTACAAACTAGCAATTATTATGTAGCCTGAACTGTGGGTAGTGAATTATTCGAATAAACTTGTTCTCTCGTGACAACACGTCTGATTAATAAAAGTTTCTGCATCGTTTCGCTTACCTATTTTCTCCCCTCCCGTTTGATGTTGAAATTTCTTTAGCTTCAATTCTTGGAAATTCTTTCATTCCGCTTTAACCCTTACTATTCCAAATTTCTTTGAACGCCGCCGCGACTGTTTGTCCGTAATTATCGTACACGTTGGGCCAATCGTGAGTTTGGTGTAGCTTTTACAAACGAAACTAATTCGTAAGATTCCGGAATTGATATTTAAGAGCAGGAATATTTTGTTGTATAATTTGGAACGTGTAGTCGTATGATTATCGTGGAAATGAAAGGGTTAAAACGTTTTAAGATGTTTCCATATTAAGTGGATATTTCTTAGAAAGAAAAGGAAGAAATAAGCATTCGAGATTTCGAATATTTCGAGTTTCGAGTTGCAAGACTTCGCAAAGCTTCGAACGATTCGAATTTCACTCGAATGAGGATCTGGAAATTAGGTTTCGATCGATTAGTGAAATTATTGTAATCAAAACGTTGCAGTAAACGTGCTAAAAAAAAAACGTAACCATAATTGATACACTTTGCAACGTCTAAAACTTTTCCACTCATAATTCCAATCCACACAACTATTCCAACTCCTTCGTTTAAAAAAACAAGTATTGCCCATTGAAACGGATACTCTGCTCCAAGAGATACAAAAATTGAAAGATTCCACTACTGTACACTTATGAAATTGTGCTTGAACTTTTCAAGGAAACGCACTCTAATCGTACTTTAACGCGACATTCCATCTATAAATAATGAACTCATGAAGATTCCCGGAAGTTTTATAATCTGTTCGATCAAGGAGCTAAAATTTTCACGACGTAGTCGACATGGTATGTTGCAAAGGATCAGGTGTTCACTTAAGGGATCCTTTGAATCAACTTGGTACAGAGTGATCAAAGGCTATAGTGAACCTATCAGAGAGATTTACTGGAGTACTAACATCTAATAGCAATTGAGCGTTGAATTACGCGTAGTGTACAAAGGAAGGGATTGATCGACAACATGAACTTGCTAATGTATTCGTAATCAGTTTGAAACAGCGTGAGCACAGTTAGACATTCAACTTGATCTCGCGCGACGCACGGCCACGCTTAAGTTTTCGCGAAAATATCAGATGGAATTATATTAAAGCGACATCGTATTAATTTCGAAATGAAATTAACACTAGATTTGGGAAACCCGTCAATTCGATAGATATCAGATTTCATATCTTAAAGTTACAGGAATTTGTGTCGACTTTAATTGACGTAACTATATTAATACGTATTCTAATTTAGCTCCTCATTCACCTAATTTTGGTCGCCCATTTATTTATACAGAGTGGATCAATTTTTCCGAAAACTCGTTAAATTCCATAAATAAAAATGTCTGTATTAATATTATTAAATACTTAATCTTGTGTTCGTTGCGACCCATGAGAAATATTATTCTATTCAACATTTTTTCATCGCTGTGCAACGTATAAAATTCAACACGCTTGACGCAAAAGGAAATTTGAAGAAACTTCGTCGTTAATCGCTTAACAATAGATGTGACTGAAAATCTTATTCATTAAAGGGAAACAAATTCCCTCCGCGAAATAATGTAGTAAACACACCGATAACCGTTCATTAATCTACAGGAGCCCCGCGAATAGCTAAACACACCGAGGCGTTGGAAAAAAAAGAAGACGAAGGTAGCTGGAATAATTCCATTAGCGGTAAACCGATCCCCGTAAGAGCGCAACATTGCCGGCAAACAAGTCTTCCCTCCGATACGCTATCGAGCCTCGGATCGAACAACTTCTCGTCTCGAAACCGCGTCGAACCGCGCCGATTCCCCGAACGGCCAGTTCTTAAACAAAGCACGTCTCTAAAAAGCGAGACGAGGTGCCGTGACACGGGACACGGGACACGGAGGGGTGATAAAGGGTATAAAAGGGGGGACGGTTCGAGAGAAACTCCGCTAGGATGAGGAAGGGGTTGTTGGCAATCAATGCTCCTCATAAGAAAAGCTCGCCTTCTCTTATGGGATCAACCCACCCTCGGTAAGGTCTGCGTCGAGAGAGAGAAAAAAAAAGGGGAAGAGTGATGCCGGTGGAAGAAGTGGGGAAGAAAACGAGGACGGATACGAGCACGTAAGAAGGAAAAGGGGAAACCCCGAGCCGGAGTCCGCTGGACGAAACGAGACGATCGAATGTAATGAAGAAGGACAAGAAACACGCGGCAGAACAAGGTAAAGAGGGGAAAAGCGTGTCCGCGACAGAAAAAGCTGCACAAAGAGGAATCGCTGCGAGAGCAACGGGAATGGTTTGCATCGGTGGGAAAAGGACAGAGGGAGAGAGAGGAGCTGGGCCGAGAGAGGGATGAAACGAGGGGGTTGTTCCTGGCTCGACCAACCAGAGACAAGACGCCATTGATCGACACGTGGCTCGGGGTTGGTTCAACGGATTCCAGCAGGCTGGAGGGTGGCAGCTTTTGCTTCTGCTGGAAAGTGGCCCCGGTGGTGGTGGTAACAGCGACTCGCAAGGAGGCGGAGGTGGAGAAGTGAGGTCGTTGGGGGAGAAGCGGTGGGAGCACAGACGTATTCTGCACACTCCGTTACACTTACTGGTAAACCGTATTAATCAACGACATCATGGTTTATCCCCCATTCTTCCCCACTCCTTGGCATCCATCTACCTCAAGCTACTCTTCTATCTCCTCCGGCTCCACCGGCAGACTCCATCGCGATCTATATACAAGGAAACGTGTGCACCGACGCGACTTGGCTTTACAGTTACCCTTCTCCGCCGGATACGGATGCGGTGGATGGAGGGTTGAAGGGCGACCGAACTGAGGGGGGAGGGGTGGAAGACTGATAGCGGAGAGAGCTAGGGAACACACAGGGAAGCGTAGAAGACACGCGTATGCGAGAGAAATACGAGAGGAACGAATGGGGAAGAAAAGTGGAGGAAAGGAGGGCAACGCGCACGGGAGAAGAGGGTGAATTGATTGTAAGAAACGAGGGGGTGAAAAGGATGGGAAATGAAAAGAAGCAGGAGGAAACGGGAAACGATACGGTGGAACGAGCTCTCGGAGTAGCGAGCTCGAGCGAAAACGGGGCTCCGCAGAAGGGTTTAAAAGCGTTAAAGCGGGTAACGAATATTTGACGATGGGTTTGGGAAATGGTAAACGCGAAGACGATGAATCTAAAACGAATTTAATCGTTTCACGGTGTTACATTGATACCGACGAAACTGTACCGATGTCGATATAATACCGGCATCGATTACCGATACCGTTGCGACACCGAAAATAGAAATAAATACAGATATCGCTTCGGTATTCCGATGGCGAAGATTCTTTCGATTGTTTATAATCCACGCATCCTCCGTCGCTAAGCTTGTTATCCCATTATAGTTATAAGGTAAACTAAACGTGGAATGCAGCTTTCTTTCTCTTACATTGGCACATGCTATAGTTGATGAGCAAATATAGCATCAGAGCGTAATAAACAGTACAACATTCAATTTCATTTGTCGCAATGTTTATGAACTTTATCGATGAACAAAAAGAGAGTATACTTGAAGCCTGGAAAAATTACTTGACAAAGATGGGAACGTTTCGAGAAATCTTTCCTAATAGTTGTAGTAGAATTACAAAAAAGGAAAAGAAGAAACACTACGTAGAAAATAATTCAACAAAATGATACCTATGCACACGTTGCTTTTGTAGATATTGTTAAGGAATTTCCCGAACAGCCTAATATATTATACCGATGGACGCGAAAGAAGCGTGGATATAAAAAGTGAGACGCCGAAAGTAAGAGAAAAGGAAAGATAGAAGAAGGAATAGTTTCTGTGTAAATTGAAGGAAGAGGGCGAAGGAGAGGAGAGCAGAAACGAGGCGCCAGGTCACTTTGGGAAAAGAGATCGACGCTTAACGATGTCTCTCGATACCCATTACGTGGCTAGCTGGGATTCAACGAGCCACTACTACCGCTCCTATCATTGTGTATAGTCAAAGAAAAATCCGATTGATCCTCCACCTAGACCCTTCTGCTGCAACCTTAAGGGGACCCCACACAATCAATTTTATAGGTAATTTGTCTCCATTCCTTTCGCGTAGAGTCAAAGAAAAATTCTGTACGATGATTGAAATACACTATAAGAACAACTTATCAATCCTTCTTTGGACTACCAAGTTTAGCTCGCATTGTTTAGTCCCTTCTTTAATTTTGTTATTAGGCTGCGGATTTGTCTCTATCTCTTTCGCGTAGAGTTAAATAAGAATGTTATACAAAGATTGAAATACGCTATACGAACAACTTATCAACCCTTCTTTGGATTTCCAAGTTTAGCTCGCATTGTTTAATCCTTTCTTTAATTTTGTCACTAGACTGGCGATTTGTTTGGAAACTTATATTTGTAGAATTAAGAATGAAGAAAGGGGACATAAGTAGGTATCCTTATCCCCTCTAAACATTGTAATTTCTATTATACTGTGCACGTTTTGTATATTATGTGATTTTCTTGCACGCGTAAATTTCCCATAAATGTATCAAAGTCTACTTGTCACCATGTTAATAAATGCAAATTGTATTATCTTTCGAAAAGAAAATTATGGTATATCAAACTAGCTGTGTGAGTGCGCCTTTACACCTGAACTAGTTAGATGCGAGCGAGATCTCCTCGGACTAGCTGTGTTTTACAATTTTCCTAGAATCCTCCGAATTCGCTTAAAGTTAGATGCGATTCCATGCTGAGCGTTCCAAGGATGGAGAACTTTCGTGAAAACTGGTTACTCATCATTTGAATGCCAAAATATTAAAACGAATAGTAGACTTGAAAATTGTGGTGATTAGAAGAACATGAAAGAGGAATAGGTGTTACAAAAATAGCAGATTTACTTCCAGTTTTTCGTCGACTTATTATCAGCCGACTGTCACAATCGTATAGCATTGTAACTCTAATTTCAAATACGATAAATCCTACAACTTGTCAACAAACATTTTTACTCCTCATCGTTTGCAATAATCTGCAAAAGATATACCTAACCAAATATCTACTAGTCACCTCCGATCTATTATATTTCTTCCCCAAAAGTCACCAAACCAAAATCCTGTTGAGCGAAACATCTTCAAAAAGAAAATATACACCTAACCAAATACCAAATACTTTAGCACCTCCGATCTATTATACTTCCTCCGCAAAAACTACGCTAAAATCCTGTTGAATCAAGCCAACACGCGAGACCCATTCCAACGTGAAACAACCCCTCGCACCTAATCCCAAAATCAGATTACAATACTCCCACGCATTGCAGCCCACCTTACGCTGCTAATCCCGTATAGAGGAGCATCTCCTATTCGCCGTAACGAGTCCCGCAGCAAGTGTTTCGCTCCACTCAATTTCTCCCCCGGTTTGCAATCCCCCGCCCTCGCAACCTTGCCACGTCTCAATCCCGCGTTTCGACAGCGATTATTCCAGCCACGACGTTCGTATTAATCATAATCGCGGGGATACGCGATGAGGTTGCGAATCAGGACGGCGATAACTGATTTTAGAGCACCGGTAGAGGATCGCGCGCGGCACGGATACGATAGAGGTCGTGGAGAGGTGGCGGCGGGCTGATGTTGGTAGACAGTGATTAATACGGTCGACGTCGTCTGGCGTCTTGTTCCCCAAACGGAAGGAAGAGGAGGCTAGGCTCGTCTGCGTGGGTGGGCGGGCCCGCGAGAGCGTTTTCAGCCGAGCTGCTGCTGCTGCTGCTGCTGCTGCTGCTGCTCCTGCTCTCGAGAGCGTACTCCGTGGTAAAAGGTTTTACGAAATTCATTGTCAGGCAATTTGCATGTCAAAGCCGCTCGAGAGCACGCTCTACGACCTGCCAGCCACCAGCGGGGGAGCGTCTGTCTCTGCTGCTCCTTCCTACAACCGGCTAACCGCGCCTCTCTGGTCCACGGGTGATGGAATTATGGGAAAAATGAGGCCACTTTGCGGACGCATCGCGCGCCCCGTGTAACGCATGCGATTGTTTATCGAGGGGATTATCCGCGTTGCCTTCGACGGAATACTTAACGCTGATCGCGTTCCGATCGATCGGAGATGACGCGCTGTCTCGTAGGGACACGATCGAATGAAGTACGTTCTCTCGAATCACAGGTTCTAATACGAACGTTCCATCTCGTGAGAATTTTAACCATTTGCGCTCCTTAATTCTTTCTTCTCTACCTATTGACAACTCCTCTTCTTTCTTAGCTTTCCAACGCGTATCGCACGTCCTTTCGAGAACCCGGATACTTGGATACCGACGATAAGTAGTATAGGTACACGAAACGTACGACCAACTATTATTTGTCGAGCGACAAGAAGGCACGCGAGTATTTACATTCCTGTTCTAATTACGATCTACTAGCCACCCTATGTGCACGTGCATTGTTCGCTGTTAACCGAAAACGTTAAAGATCGACGGTGGTTTAACAACGAAGACGACGCGTGGCGATAGAGAAGACAGTAGAGCATATCTACGGCGAGGATGCAAAGACTCGTCTGCCTTCTTTTCGTGGACGGACAGTACCTTTGGTTGTACACGCATAACGTCGAGTCTAGCTCGACATTGGAGTTGGCGTAAGAAATGTGATGTCGAGCCATACTCGACATAAGGATGGTAAGGGTTAATGTTACTCGTACGAAACGATCCTTTGTTCCGTGTAGAGTATTTCCTCCTCCATAGGCATATTACGTTAATATACGATAATATACGTTAATATAATATATTTAATTAAGTTACTATGATAATATACGTTAATTACGTTAATATACGGACGCTACCGTATTATATCTTAATCGTCGTCTACCAACATTTCTCTCTGTTTCGTTCACACTTATTGTTTCCGATTCTCACCTCCAACACGTTCACCGTTGCGTGGACCATCAATGAACCACGCTGAACTTTCTGTTCAGACCGTTTTATGCCTATTTTTTCTTTGCATTCTTCCTAACACTCATTTTCTTACAATTAGTTTCATTGATATTGGAAAGCGTCCTTTAAACGTACGTACAATAGCCACGCGAACGTGAGACATTAGCGATCCACGTAGCGTGAAGTGAAGATCACAGAAACGAATAAAATGAATGAATCAAGATACGTTAGAAACGAACAAAACTGTAAAATGAAAATTATACCTCCTTAAACTGATTCGGAAATGATGGATTTACCTAACAGAGAATTCACCGATAAAAAAATAAAGAAGATCATACGAAACCCTGTAGAAATTGCCGGAAATCATATAAAAATCTACGCGAATCAACGAAAAGGGATGAAGACGAAAAAATAATTCGTATATAAATTATTTCTAAAATATTAAAAAGCTAAAAGAGTAGGTTTCGCTGGCCTAAATAAAAAATTGCTCGCAAGTATTATTCTCTCTCGTATTTACCGTGTTTCCATTTTGCAGCGAGAAAATCGCTTTGCCGGAAAATCGAACGGCACGTTCTTGCTAAATTATAAATTGCGATTTTGTATAAAAGCGGTATTACAACGGGCAGGGGAGAGAGCGTTGTAATTGAATCACTTTGTACAGGGAAATGAGGGTACTTTACGGTGCGTTGCCGCTCGACAAAAGAAAACAGACGATCCCGTACCCGAAGAAAATGTAACGCTCATTTTGGAGGCTGATTTTCACGCGAATTTCCCACCTACCAATCGCGTTACAATTAATCGCGTTCTCCTAATGGATTTTCAAGAATTTAAAATCGCCGAATAACGTTGATATAAAAAGTCCTGTCGACGTTGAAAACAACGTAGCCCATCTTAGTTTTCGGTAGACGAATGCGTTTCGTAGTTCACGAAGCAACAACTTTAAAACTAAACTTCGTGCTATCTGTGATATTTGAAAGCGTAGTTATCCTTTTTCACGTTTACCGTGAACTTTGCCGAAATTCGTTACTTTATGGCCAAGTTATGTATAGCAATTTCCACGGCTCTAACATTTCGTTGTTTTTATTCCAGATTCGTTAAAAAAGAAATCATTCTTTTCACGCCGCTATAAATTTTGTTTGCAAATTCGTTGAAACAACTTTGCACGTACACGTTGCTTAAATCGAAGCAGATGCATAAAATACTTTTCAAACTTGATCAATGATCCTTAACCATTTCGCTACTACACTCTAACGTTATAAAACAATTCGATGAAAAAATAGTAGACGGTTTCTATCTTTCCAAAAAGCAGTACGAGTATAAATACTTGCATATTTCACATAATCAGTTACTGTAGAGCAGCTATAAATTATACAAAATACGAATACCTATTTATTTGTACCAAACACGTGCCTAATTTTCGTTGGCATATACATATGTTTTTCGTAGCGAAAGGATTAATTACGCGTACCACCGAGTATGCGATAAAAAAAGAAGAAGAAGAAGAAGAAAAAGAGTACTTTGAGAAAAATGTTAAAACCGGATTCCGGTAGCCGATATCGTATATATTTCACGGAGCGAAGGGTGAAAGTTGCGGCGGACAAAGGGCGAGGGCGTAAAAGGCGAGTGAAGGAACGGCCGCTGGAGCTGGATCTCCGGTATAACGCCTTATAAAGAGTAAAGCCACGGCACGAGGGCGTAGGAGAATTTATCGTGGTTGTCTGGCGGAGCTAAGGGGATCAGCGGCCGCAATGATTTTCAATTTTCAAATCCACTTCAGGCCTGTTCTCCTTCGTTCTTCTTCCTATCGGGATATCGAATCGACGTATTTCGTGTACACGCGGCTCCTAAGTTTCCACGAAGACATGGAAAACGCGGATGTAGCTTGCACTTTGAATTTATCACGTTTCATCCGTGTACAGAGTGCTATCTCTCTTTCGAAGCTTCCGATTAGCAGAGGAATACAATTTTCTTTTTAATTACGCGCGCGATGGTTAATCCATTGCCGTATAATAACGAGCTACACTCGTGACGAATATTGTAATTGAAATGGAACGAAGACACCTTGTATGTATGACAAAGTTTAGGTTCACGCGCAATTCCTGTTTCAATGCGTAAAATAGAAGATTGTCGAGAGCAAATTAATTCTAATATTTCATTCGATATTGTAGCAATAACTAGCTAATGTTGCAACAAATAGTCTTTGAAAAATTCGTACGGCAAGGGTTAATTAAAGGAGAAGAAATTTGCCGTTCGAACGCGGACAGTTTCAGTAGTACGAGTCAAGCATATGTCGGACATGTTTGTAGAAATTACATAAAGAACCTAAACGAAGATTTGTTTTACCCTTACGACAAAACATATCCACTACAAATGGATCTAAACGCCCATTACATTTTCAGTATGTAAACTTCATTTATTTATTGGAATGAACGTTTACCCAATGTTCGATTTACTGAACGTTTTCTGAGCTCTTAGTATTTGAACTACTACTGATCTTCACTCTACACGAATTCCACCAATCTTACATTACTAATTTGTATTTCATTATCTTTACATTACTAATTATTATTTTATTATTACTAATTATTTGTAACGATGAACTATTGTACGACAGGTGCAGCTCCAAATTTCAAATATTCACCCAAACTTGAAACAAAGCCTTGTCAACTCAATACCTGCCATTTATTCCGTGAAAATACATATTCTTCGATTGCTGCTTTCTTTTAAACGTTACGTCAAGGTAACGATTTTCTAAACAATCCTTTCTAGTCTACGTGAAATCGTCGATAGTGGAGTTGCCACCTTGTTCATGCGAATCCCCCAATTCTACCGTATACCTAAACAAGCCGTACAATGAAATTTCCCAGCAAACATTTGCCCATCCGCATCGATACGCAAAAGATCCGTCCGAAACCGTAATCGAGCTTTCCAAAGCGAAAACAGAGAAAAGAAGAAGAAAAAAAAAGAAACGAAAGAGAGAAAGCGAAATGGTCGTCCGTAAAATTGCGTTGCACAAGCTGTTTTTCTTCTTTTTAGGCACGTGGCTGCAGCAGCCACCCGTGCACCCTTTATCCCGAGGAAGCGGAAACGGAACTGGATGAAGCCAGCACCGCCAGCTCGAAGGTAACGAGGTTTTCCTCGGTTGGTTAATTTGCCGCGGATTGGATCGCGCGAAAACACGCGCACTAACGTGGTTTTCAACGAGCCACCCTCCCTCCTCTCTCACCCCCTTTCTATGCTGCCCTCTCGCCCCCTTTCGAAACCATCCACCGGTGTCACCGGCATTCCGCACTTTGATCATCGCGAATCGCCAATGATACCTCGATGCTTAAATGGCTACTAGCGTAACTCGATTACTTCAGTCCACTCGATGGGCTGTTTCTTCCTTTTTTTTCCACCGCTATCCTTTTCTAGTTTCTTCCTCTCCTTTTTCTTGTTTTTAAACGTACGTGTACGTGTGCGGAACTTGGGAAGCTCGCACGCTGGCGAATCCTATCCATCCCAGCGATATATTCGATGCTCAGCTCGTTACACTTTGATCACCAGCTCGCAAGGACGAAAAAGGATTCGCCGCGGTTAAGCTTTCAGCGTGCGGTTCGCTCGTTAATCGAATCTCTCAGGATTCGTTTTAGCTAGTCTCGTTTAATGCGTTGATGCGGAATTCCGTGGCCGTTTATTCCGGTCTTTCGAATTGTTTGGAATTCGGATCGATTTTGATAGAATAGCGAAGTTAGCTTTACTCCTAAGAGTGCATAATCTTTCGTACACTTCTTTCACCCTTTCTGTATTTTGCAGTAAATGTACGCGTGTACGCATATAATTATAATACACGGATTAAAATGCTATGTCTATTTCAATACGCGTGTAATAGAGATCTCTACGAGACATTCGTTGAACCAGTGGAACTATGAATACTATCCAACGCGTTCGCAATTCTGTGAAACGAATGAGTTTCAAAGAAACAACGACGAGCAAGTAGCGTCGATTTTCGTTCGTAGTTTAACGAAATCCAGTTCACTGTTAAACAGTAAAAGTTTCTTCTTATTTCCGATCCAAATCTCTCCTATTGTCTATATACAATACGCATTAAACAGCATTTAATTCTTCCTTGACATCTTCTTCCAGTTCAACATCTATGCTTGAATTTTCCGGTGAACTATCTAAACCTATTTTATACAGAATCGCTTCTTATCTGGTTGTACCACGATTTTCGAAACACCCTGCGTTTGTACGATTTTTTCAATTCTCAAGGAATACGAAAGTGTGGTCATATATTTCCGAAGCACTCTGTATGTTCTATACAGTTTAGAGAATTAGTTGAATTAGAATTAGGAAGCGCCAGTACCATTTACGATTAGTCCCAGGTGTTAGGTACAGAACAATACATTTTCGCTTAAACGTAAATGCTGGTCGAACAAATGTTCTCGCAAAATTGGAACAGCAAACTATCATTGTGCTTCTCCCTTTTCGTCCACTACCAAATCTATCAATTTCCTCGTTCCTGTTTTGTCCAATTATCTGGAAATATTCGTTGAACTATGGAAAGGGCAGCTTCGTATACAGCGAAAAATTTTGTAGTCTCTATTTCGTGTTTTACGGTTCCTCTATCGAATCCTCGCTGAAGTATTTTTTATGTAAACGTGGCCAAAAATTTGGATGCTTCGTCGTAAAAGAATGAAACCATTTTTTGGCGGAGCAAGCTTCATATGATAATGAAACTTACATTTCACTTTTCCATTTAAAATGCATTATTATCAATGAGGATTGCTTCGAACGGTAAATTAAAGCAGCTTTTTAATACAATTCATTCTTCTGTTTTTCGATATTTCGATGCTAGTCAAAAGTTTAATTTGTTCTCTTGTTACTTTTGCTTTAGCTGTTAGTCTTTCAGTTTTCAGTTGCAACTCTTTAGTCTCAAGTCCGACTGTAAAGTTAGGATTGCGTATTGTACCTAAGATCTCATCCTCAGCCGCGATGCAAGTATTAAACAAATAACAATAATTAAAGCACCCTTTTTATATATGAATTTTCCGTTTCTTTCGTTTCATCTTTGTCAAGCCTTTTTATTCTTCTAGTCCGAAAATTTGATCGTCAGACCTTTGTAATCTCTCGATTATGTTCGTTTTACCAATGCCAATACGAGCGAGTGGCTAACTCCGGGTTGTAACATAACGAAAATGATGCAACGAATAGAAAAGTGCCGGCGCGTAACGGAATCGAAATAAAACCTTTCATAAGTTTTGATTTAAACTCTTCCGGCTAACTAATTCCGCAAACAACATTTTATACTTGACGTATTACTGCCGTTTCATACCGGTTACGTGCAGCACTTTGATCATCACCGGATAGCTGATGGAAAAATGCAGGCTGCATAACTCTGTTATAGTTTGCGTACACGTCAGCGAACGTTTTTACGCATCCCCCTGCATCGAAACGCTGTACACGGTGTGCCCCATAATACGGTATTATTCGACTCTTAACCGGTTGCACTCGAGAGTTACTCGAACAATTAAATATAAATATTCTTCTAAAATAATGAAGTAGAAGTTACGCTTAAAGATAAGCTTAAAGTGACAGCGATTGGGTAACAACGGTAATCCAAACCTAACCTAAGCCTACCCCTGGATTATTATCGAGTCCATTTGGACTTATATCGTGTTAGAAATATTCGTACTTTCCAACTTTAAAAGTAATTTTCATCCTATTACCGTAGATAGTTGGTGATAAAGAAAAATGTGACCAGTATTAATAGTCATCTCCTATGCTAAAAGTTTCATTAAATACGCCGTGTACGACGAGATCAATATGATCTCTGGTAATACGTTTTATACAGTACTACAGCTATTGCATTGCGATGAATACAAAATTATGTTTCACAAAAATGTTCACACGGATCAAACAGATATTCGATAGAGATGCGAAAATGTGCGATGAAATTTTAGCGTCACTAGCTCTGTGTTTTTGGCGAAATGAAATTCTGGAATGAAACTAAATAAAGCAAATGCGTATTTTATAAAAATTCTATATTCATTTTACTCCGTAGAAGAATTTAAGAGTAAATGAATGTTTAAAAGTGGGCCAATTTCTATAGGAAACGAAACTTCTGAATTCGCTCGTTTATTCCTTGAAACTAATGCTAACAATTCCCACTGTATTCTTTAATCATTGAAAAACAATAGTATTGACATTCCGAACGATTTACAAATGATGGACACGCAAAAGAACTAAAGCCAAAAATTACGTAACAATTTAACGAAATGTATTATACTAAGAAATCTTTAAAAAAAACAAACATCAGGCGGCACAAACCGAAACGGTAAAAAGAAATATTCTAAAAGTATTACAAATGTAATCGGGTAAAACTGAGGATGAAAAATTGAATAACACATTTCTATGTTCTTCCTTTTTATAGCTTACACATTTCAGTCTGCCACTTTTTTTACAAAACACCCTGTATGCGAAATATTACACGAAGTTCTATGGGGGAAAAAACGCTAACGCTCCATTTACCAAGTTGGGATGAGTTGAAAAAGTAATAACCCAAGAGAGAAAAGAATTCGTTACATTTTTTTTTTTTTTTTTTTCGCAAATACAGCTAGTCAATTTGTAATTTGACTACGCCGGACAAATGACTAATGCATACGGTTTAATGTTGGGCGCGATATGCAACGACAATTCTATTTTACGGTACGGAATAGGATTTGTATAGATAATAGCAAAGATTAGAATACAGATTGATTCGTGTCCTTTTACCCGGATTTCTGAACCGGTGCGAAATGTCGACGAACGACTACAGACGTCTTTAGTATCGAAAGGGTTTAATAGCTCGATGGTTTTTAAGACGATCACGTTATCGAACGAACCTTGTACAGACTCTCTACGTAATCCTAGTATATTTTGCACTCTTTGGACTCCGAAACGACACCATTTAAAGTTGTTTGCAAACTCGAGAAATCAGCTATGGGAGCCGTTACTATTTGCACGTACAAATGTTCAATTCCTAACGCAAAGGGAACAATAAATTCAGCATAGATTCCTTTACTTCTGTGCATACAAACCGGATCATCCAATGGCATTTAACGATCACGCGTATTCTTATATGCTTCGCGAAATGAACTTACAATTATCGTCGGTAAGTCGACAAATTGCAGATCAATGCCTGATCTTTAATCTCATTAACAATTGCATTGAATGCCCTCTTTCTTCTTGAACAAATACACTTTTACGCGCCTTTAGACAGAGATCGTGTTTTCATTCGGTCAAATACAGAATTAATTACGATCCGCGTAACCCGATTATTTTCTTTAACCCTTTCTATTCTCCTCGCCAAAATCAGCATAACTCTCGTCGTATTTGATAACTCTCGAGCGCGATAGGTTAACGTAATCCTCCCGCCGTAATTGTACATCTCACAACGAGTCTCGTAGTTGGCAGAATCGATTCATTCAAATTCCAAAGTACGACAAATACTTCGATAGATACCGTTTCCGTGTGAGCTAGCGCCTCTAAATTTTCTTCGCTCCAATTTTATCCAACCCTCGAAACGCGCGTTACCGAACGAATTCCCGTTAAAAACCGTAGTAAGCCACCCCGTATGAACGCGTAGACATGCATATGTATTTATCCAGCGCATCGGCGTGCAGCATCGGCAGGCGCAACCAAGCGTCCGCCAATTATTCAGCAAATGTTATAATTGGCACATTCCATTACGCGTAATGGATCGCACTTAGCGGCTGCCGGTGTGATTGGGGTTCGAGAGTCGCGGAGAGAGACGCCGAGACGGGAATGAAACGGTTGGGGGGTGGAACGGCAAGGGAAAGAGAGGGGCAGAGAAGGAGGCGAGCCAATCTCGATAATACGAGCGTAGCGAAGGATATGACCTGACGCGTGCGAGATACTCGAGGATAACGCGTATCCAGACACCGCGGGATATATTCCCGCGCCACGGATTGCCACGGTTCAATCTCGATTCCCCGATAATGACGAGGATTTTCGTTGCGTGTCGACGCTAAGCTGATAACTGCACCACCGATTCGATACGGGGAGGAGGATACCGTGTACGCGTGTAATTGGGGATGGTTTCTTGGCTTATTCGGCGGATTAAACTCGCCCAAGCTGAGAGGAATTAATGTACGATGTTTAGGGGAGTATCGGTATCGTATCGAAAGTGAGAAATTAGGGTAAATGACCAACGTACTGTCGCCGTGCCTATAACTGCCACTTGAATTCGTTTAACAGCAGAGTAACGTATAGAGGATCGTAAGTAAAGAAATTTTCGTACTAAATTTTCACAAGAGTCAAACAAGCGCGTAGAAATCGCTGCTAGATTATACCATTGAAACGTTTCGGAGCGCAAAGGGTTAAATATTATTGCCAGATCACTAAATTGATTACGACTTAACTTTTTATATTTTAACCTTTCGCGCGCTATGGACGCGATTTTTAATTACGATACGTGGAGTTCGCGAATTCGAGTCTTTCGACGCGCGAAATAATTAGCGTGAAATGTTCACGGTGAATAGAACTTTCGGACGCGAAACGCGCGTGTACAATTCGAACTGCAAATCTATCATCGCCTTTTCCGGATTTCGGGGTTTCGCGTGCAAAACTGTGGTATACGAGCGGCGGTGAACCAGTCATAGGCCTAACGTCGAGTCGGTGATGATTTGTCCACGCCACAAAGGCAGATCCCGAGCGCTCGAGGAATTTTCGGATATCCTGTGGTTTCGTTCGATAAGCGTAGATTGGATAGCGCCGCGGTGGCCATCATTTACAGGCGGGAACAGTGATGCAAGAGCTGCGAACGCGGCTGGACGCCGCATGCGGCTCGTGACAATTATTACGATGGCAATTACCGGCCCGTGAGAGTATGCAACACGCACAATGGTGGCGCGTACGGTGGGGTTCGAGGCAAATCTAGCCAAACGCCGCGAAATAGACTCAGGTGTGCTCGCTGCTGGCCGCTGTTGAATTTATAATTCTGTTAGACACCCTCTGCAATGTGCCACGTGCCGTTCCCACCATCCCCCACCCCCTCCTGAATTTCGATAAAATGCCGGAGAACGTTTTTCACTGGATTGAAAGCGGCGCGCGCGGTATCCTCTTTATTGCATTAACTCGATTGAAAGTTCCATAGTATGTCGTAATGGTAGAATGAATATGGACACGGAAGTATTGAAGTATTGAAACGATATCTACGGGGCGTGAGAGATTGCCTTTTGGTTACGAGTGTAATTGAAATTTGGATGAAATAAAGGATAAGCAGCATACGGTATCGCGTTCGGGATATTATTTAACCCTTTGACGAGTACTGCCGTACATGTACGACTAACAACTGTTTCCTTTTGTTTTTAGTTTTAGTTTTTCTAGTATAGTATAAGGTAAACATTGGTAATATGGAACACTTGATTTTAAAACCTTGATAAGAATAGAGGAATTTATTCTCTTTGATAAAAGCAAGGTGATGGAAATCATACTTTAATTGGTTACGCGTGAAACAGTTCAAATGATTTGAAATTATAGGGAAAAAATATGTACGACTTATGTTACGCAATTGGAGCTATGTTTTTGTGCTTTTTTTTTAGCGGAAACATCTTTCGCGATGTTCTGTTAATTATCTTTATTATGCCTTTTCATCTTCCGTGTCGATGCGTGTAAGCATAAAATTAAACACTAAACAAAATTCTGTACTCGTCAAATGGTTAATATCGAAATGATTGGAACGCTGTTTCGTTGTTTTGCATACAAGGTAAACCATCCTAATCCTAACAGCCTTCTAGTTATCTACTTCGACTTGAAAACAAAGATTTAAACTATCTTCTATTTTGCATAATACGATATCCTGATACGTGTACCGTAATAATAACGATACAGGTGAATTAATAATAATATTATTAATAGTAATATTAGGTAAACGTAAGCTTTTACATATCATTTCGGTATTTTATTGCATTCTTCCGTAGGAAAAGTCAAATATTGATTTTGTAGTCTTAAATTAGTAACCTTTGTTTTCAATAAAACTGCGTCACTTCTATGGAAGAATGAATTCGAGTAACAGTGTGGGCGTTCTAGACAGATGATTGCGTAACAGTGTCTACAGGACGCCTCCGAGTATCGATGGCACCCCAACATCCCCTACAGCTTTGTCACATTCATCGAATGCTCACCGGCACGTGCCAACGATCATTAAGACTCGATCTTCGAGCGGAATCAAGGAAACGTATGCGTGTACAAAGGAAATTATTACCGTTTAGGGTCGAAACATTCTTCCAGTCGTTAAGAGTTCATCTCAAATTACATTCTGACTCGAAATAAGTCTACTATCACCTTGTAAATGTTACTTCGTGAAAGAAACTAAAGATTAGAATTTTATGAATTGTTTTCGACACGTGTTTAGGTGTCCTAGGGTTAATTTAGCATTATTAACAGAGTACTCGCGAACTGGGACTCAGAAACAGCTCGCAGGCATAGCACAAGTAGTTACAGAGTTGTTTACCCAGCGTGATTCACCGCGGTCGTGTTATGAACCTAAAGACGTCCTTGGATGTTTTCGAAACGTGTCAAAAAATTGTTATGACGCACCCACGCGTATTCTGTGATCGCTAATTGTGACTTTTCTCGACTCGTGAACGAAGTATACATCGTTATTAATAACCTCGGTAGCCAATTTTTCTTTTGCTTTATATTCGTACGTACACTTCCACGTGAACGTGCTAATCGTGTCACAGTTCAGGTACAGAATAGACCTATCATCTTACAGGACTTCGTCTCGCATGATCTAAAATACCGACGTATAGAAAAATGACAATATTCGCCTCCCAATAACCCGAAAAAGAATCTGAACGCTTCTCAAAGTGTTTCATGCGCAAAACATAAAAACAGCCACTCAAAAGTTGTAGATTTTGCGCGATCCTGATGCAGCAGGATCTCGAGATCCCAAAACCCGGTGCCAGAAAAATACACCGAACAATAGATCTATTGTGTACCTCGCCTATGTACGAAGCATTATCGCGTTATCACGTTTCGCGACTCTCTTGACTCACACCGAAACCGTCGTACACCTGTCCGCTAATTATTATCATACTCGTAAAGATCGTTGCAGGTAGTAAACGAAGATCTCGCGAATCTACTGGCACTAGTGGAGCACGGAGTAGGCAAAAGAAGCATCGGAGAAACGGCCTGTGCTGGCTGATGAGGCGGAAGGCACCTAAAGAGATAAAGCGGTGAAATGGAGGGACGAGACACAGAGAGGGATGCCTAGGCAGCCGGCTGGATGCGAGCGTGGGGTGGTAAGAGCCAGAGAGGAGCTGTAGCGAGAGAAGCGAGAGGGAAGAGAAATCAACTTTTATTTGCCCGGAACGTCGTTAGGGGTAAGTGGAGGACCGAAGGGTGGCCGGACGTAATGGCGCCCTCAACCCAACCTCGGCTCTTGCCTTCCGGTATCTGTAGCGTGTCTATCGTACCTCTTCATCCTTCCCTTTTCTTTTTTTTTTCTTTCTTCTTTTTTACTGCTGCCCGCCCCTCGATCCTACACAACGATTCGAGGATGCATTGGTATGTTGTTCGAGCGATTGTTACGGCGAGGAGGTACAGAAGGCAGGTCTGGTGATCGAAAGGGCGCGTTCGGTAAGGAAATGGTAGGGAAATTTTGTGGAAATGTGATCAATTAACACCGAGCGTACCCGGTATTTTACGCAAGCTTATTCGGTGAATCTTTCTCGATGAAAAGGGAAGAAGAAAGAAATTCGAACCGTGGGGAACTTATTAGTTGGACGATAGAAGAATCGTCGTAAAGTGAACGAAATAGAATTGTGAAAAAGAACGAATGAAATAATAATGAATGTAGAATTCGAGATCAACTATTTTAAGTCCGGTTATTTGGCATCGAGGTTGAAAAGTGATCAATTTGGCATGGAATGACTCAGTGCTGTTCTATATAGTATTAGTTTTTGTTTCCCCGTGTTGGACATGGGACTCTAAAAAACAGATTACGTAATAAACTTTGAGCGTTATACAAGGTTAGGAGAAGTATTTAGAAATATACGAATCATTTATAAGATACTTGTTTTATGGAATTTATGTGACAGTTCTTCTAAAATAAATCGTATATCGTTCCCTACTGTATGCAACAACGAATGGAGTAAATTTTATTACATTATTATTCTAACGTTCAATGTAACCTTAATCTATCGTCAAATTGCAAACAAAATGAGTGATCCAAGAAATCGAAAATACTAAAATATTGAAACGAATTTGGACGAGGAAATAAGGTTACTAAATTATCAGAAAAATGTAACAAAATATCTCAACTACTGGGGAAAACAAAAGTATTTGCGCTATAATGTAGCCAAATAATAGGTTGCTCGTAAAATGTAGCAAATCCACTACAAAATGAATACACGATTAAACCGCTGATACCCCAATAAAATAATAATTTAACATTTAATATAACACCGTGTCACATTCATCAACCCGAATTTAGTGAATCCAATTATACTATCACGTAGATCCCATTACACGGCACTAATTGCACGATTAAAATAAGTCTCGCGTCAATAATATTATGAAATCCTGACGAATCGCCAGAAATCGATTGCCGCAGGCCACACGAACCACGAAACTCAAATAATTAGGCAGAGATGGGATAAAGTACACCCGAAGTATGTTCGTATCCACCTGGATTGTTTAAAATATTTCGCGAATATTTCATTGCGAGGATAGCAATGGATTTTCAAGTAGATTGAAATCTAATCGAGATAGATTATAAGAACATTAGGAAATGTAAACGCTACTGACCACCTCCGTTACATATTAACCCTTTGAGGACGGGACATGAGAATACTCCAGAGAGTATTTTGATTTTAAATTCCAAGCCAGTGAATTGCCAAACTTTCGAACGCTAAGCCATCAAATTTGATCTTCAAAATATTCATTAAGGATATTAATTTAAAGTTAACGTGTGTCGAGATAACCAACAATTCTAGTCTAGAAAAATGATTGGGCGGATATTTGCGGACACTCGTCCGCGAAGGGTTAAAATTTCATCTCATCGATAGACTTAATATGGTCTAGCAAAATTCACGCGAAAATTCTACGTCCCGTAGCGTAAATAATCCGGCAAAGTTTCGCGAGAATAATAAATGAAGGTTGCGTTACGTCGTAACAAAGAAGAGACAATGGGTTTCAATGAAGATCACCGGGCAGAAAAGCTAATTCCAGAATGACTATACGATAAATCCCAACCCCTGGCTACCGAGGGATATTACCATCACAATGGTAGACGTCGAGTGGTACGAAAAAGAAGAGGTCTGGGCGGGACGTTGAGATTGCGATGTCCGGCGTCCCGACGCTCCCAAATGCCGCCATACACTTCCCCTTGGTTGCGCGACGCCCACCCGATTACGCGCCCCTTCGTACGCTGGACTTAACCGTATCCACAAGCTTCGACAAACTTTCTAAGGTCACGTGCCATTTGTTTTCGAATTCGTGCTGCTTGGAAAAGGTAATCGATCGATTGGGAAATTTGCTGGATACACGTCGAACACGTTGTTGAACGTCTAATCGATCGATTAGATATTTAGACGGCGCGGTAAAGCCTCCTGTATCCGAACTAATAGCGAGACCTAAATAATCGAATGACGGAACGATCACTTTCCTGGTACCAAATATTTCGCTTCCTTTACCTTTCGTTTGAAAATGTTTAGACTACGCTGTTCGTTGCTCGCATATCGTAGCATGTATAAGATATTAAAACGCTGCATGTATTTTACATTCGGTGACACTCGATCGTAGGAACAGGATTAATAAAGATCACGATATTCATATTAAATATCACGTATCCGCGTGATCCGTGAAAAGAATATAGAAACGCGCTCGTCTCCTAAAATCACTTAACGCTCGAACGGTTACAAGTTAATCGAAGGTTTTGGAAACAATATTTCGTTCCCTTCTCCTTCTTAAAAATACCGAGATATTTCCGGATATCAAAAATATAAACTCGTACCCTTCGACAAAAATCACACCCCATCTTTTCATCCTGCCTTAATTTCTCATGAACGAAAACATTTCTACTTGAACGCCACCTTTCCGTTTGTTGGTACATACTTATTAATATGTATAGATATTTATACACATAAAAGTATGTGTGTATTGTACAAATATGTATATTTCTAGCATTAGGAAAAGAAGAAGAAGCAGAACCATTATTGCGGATGTTATCAACGAGAAAAAGGTATAGAGAAGCGGTGCGTTCGAATTGTTCAGCTCTATTTTTCAATTATTCGGCGTACGTGTAACGTTTATGGGAAAATCTTTCCGTGTCATTATTTCGCAACGGTTTCACCCCGTCGCGTTTACTATCAGAAGCATTCCATCTTTGCGCTTCATTGTTTCGCTACCGGTGGTCACGTGTCGCGTGTGTACGCGCCTTAATAGCTGTCGGAACATTAGCCAGCACCCTCGAAACGTTTACCACTATTAGGTCTTTTGTATATAAAATAGAACGCTCGCATCGGCCGGAAGCGGGGAGGAAGGAAGAGGGAAAGACGATGCTGCGGCGGCAAGAAAAGGACGGGCGGAGCGATATTACGACGAGCAACTCCAACCCCTCGACTTCCGATGTGATAAATTAACAGAAGCTTACAACACTTCCAAGCCCTTTGTCGAATGCAAAGACAAGAGGCAAAGAGGTAAAGGGGATGCTTAGCTGACAATGGCGACCATTTTTAGCGAAGCTGCGCTGGTTTCAACGAATTGGGTTAAATGGATAACGTTTCGAGTGCTATTTAAATAGCTACTCTATCGTTTGTCGATTCGGAGGCTAATTCGTTAAAAATCTCCGTAAACGTTTCAATGTACAGCCCAAAAAAGAAAGATAGGCTCGCCGTTTTTCTTTCAAATAATCGTGCAATAACGAGACTATGAAACGAACGATACATCGCAAAAGATAGCCAAGGATATTCAAATTATAGAGACATAGAAGCACTTCTACTTTTTCTTTGGAAAGTGAACAATAGAAAATTATATAATGCAGCTTGCTGCAATATATGAGAAGTTACACGTAAAAGAATACTGAATTTTACAAAATTCCCTCTACACTGCACTTTCCTAAATATATAGGTACCCAGAAGTCATTAAAAAGTCGTATTAAATAATTCCCAGAAAGCTATTCAATAGATGAACGAAAATCAAAGAGCGCAATCTCATCTCTTTCCCATCATTCGTCAGAGAACAAACCCATCAACTCTTTCCCACCTTATTCCTTACGTATTAAACGAAAAAAAAAAAGGAAAAAAACGAAACGCGAGGAAAAGACTCTCCAAACATCAGCCGAATGACTAGAACCCTTGCAATCCCCTTTCTTTCAATCGCAAGCCAAAGAACACAGCTCATCCTGCGAAGCACAAACACGTTAGAATCGCGATCTCATTTTCCAGCGCAAAGAAAGAAGTAGACTTAAAAACGACCCTCAACGAACAACAACCCATCCCTGTCCTGTCGCGGAACCATTGCTTATTCAGCAAAGTAGAACGAAAACCAACAATCAAGTTTTCAGTCCGTTTGCAGGATCTTCTTTTAACGTTCTAAAAAGCAGATAAATTTTGAGAATTTTTGCTCGGGGTAATTGTAAACCAAATTTTACGTAGGGTAGATGTACGAATTCCTGTCAATGTTCCCTATAATCGTCACTTTAATTCGTTTATCTAACAGCGAACGATTGTATAAATAATTTAGATTAAACGAATTTCGACGCTAAATATGGACTTGATTTTTATGCAACAAAATATGAACATTGAACGTATATTAACTAGTTCACTAGTTTATTAACCAGTTTGCAATAGAAACTCTATTACGAATCAAAGTGACTCTGCATTCGTTCCTCGTGTCTATCGAAAACTATTCGACTTCCGAAGATTAACCCCTTGCCCTATGAATTTTTCAGTAGCTACACGTGTTAACAAAAGCTATTACCTACTCTGATACCGTGTCAGATTCGAATTATTAAAATATCGTAACAGAATTTTTATTTGCCACGGCAATTATAAAAATTCTAAAGAAAACCAAAGGGAGTCAAATTGAATTTCGTTACAAATATGGCAAGTATTTGCTCTGCCTTATCTATAATCGTCGCGATAGTGTGTGAACGTCAGAGTAACGATCGCCACTCACACGATTTCAAGGCAAGGGGTTAAAGAATGATACACTAACAAGTAGTGAATTAATTTTCTCCATGTCTTATTTTCCATATCAAACTTCCCTTCCTATAAAAAGCGGCGGAGCGATACCCAGCCAAGAATTTCTCCAATCATATCTACTCTCCTAAAACAGCTAGCTTCGAACATACGCATTCGCGTTATCGTTAGACAACGCAACGAATACGTACAGGCGCGAGAATGCACACGACGGAGTAACCTCGTCAGGGAGTAGACGGCGTTGCGGTTAGGTAATAATAAAGCCGCCGGTTAGGGAAGAAAAGCGACCGCCCCGTCGTGGACAGGCTCTTGAAGGTGGCGGTGAAGCACGCCAAGCGACGACCAAGCCCTTTGGGGGGGTGGACAGGGGGATGTGGGTTGGAGAAGCCCGCGGCTCGGGCTATCATAATATAGATTAGCTCATATGGCTCTCCCCTTATGTTAGCTCGGATCCGGCTCATAGCCTCGAGTGCTCCGGGATTCACTATTCATACACGCGACAATTAGATAGGCATTACTGGTGCGCGAGTGTGCGCGCGTGGCCCGGCCGTGCACACACCTTCAACGGAGGCAGCACTGGAGCCGAGCGTACGTACGTAGATGAGTCTGCAGGGGGTGGCACGGAGAAGCGGAGCTGGCTGAAACCAAGGACCAGGAGGGGCGGCCTGAGTCAACCCCTAAGCCAGTGTAAACACGTTTTAATAGAGATTCGCTCGAGCGGTTATAATAGCTTTGCGGATGTAGCGGCCCGTCCGCCTTTCGCGCACCCACCCCCACAGCCATCCTTAGCCTCGACGTCTGTTCTCGCTGTGCCTCCTCCGCAGGCCACCCGGATCGTTACGCCTGAGACAGAAATTTGATCAATTTCATGCTGTCTCCGGTTTTGACGGTCTTCCTGCGCCGTCGTGGCGCTCACTCTACGAGCGGAGATTGTTTTAAACCTGTTTAACCGTACGAGGTGATTAACAGTGTACGGTGATGAGTTTGATACTTGTAGTCGCAGTTTTATTGAGATAAAACACGGTTCAAACGCGTGGTAGGCTTTTTTCCTCTTTTTTTAATTATACGTAATTGTGCTATGATCCATCGTAGAATGATATTTAGCACTGCCTGTGACAGAATGTACTTTGTCCCGAGCGTGGATACACCCAGCGGTGCACCACCGTGTATTTTTAGTGTTCACCGTATCGATGCGACAGTTGTAGGAAGAGAAATCTTTTTAGTCTTTCCTATAGATTATATAGGAAGGAGATATAGTCTAACCGATGGATTATTTCATTTACTTTCTGATCCAAGTCCCAACGAAAATTTTTATTAAAAAGAAGAAGACAACTCTTCGGTCAGAAACGAATTGGAATTGATATAATTTGATCATACGGAAATGTTCTTTCGAGGTTTCGATCGCCTTAGAGGAACGTGATGATTTGTTTGGTTGATTAACGAATAGCTCAAGGCAAGAATTCTATTTGAGTACGCGATGCGTAATGCGCGCTTTTAAATATTTGGCCATCGTTACCCCAAGCGATTATTTAAGGGTTACTCCCTCTCAAAACCGAGGACGCATATGTCCACCGATACGTTAATTCATTTACTTCAAAAGTTATACGTACACTTTGGTAACGTACAACTGTTTACATATTATTCCAATTACTGGACGATTAAGTTTAACGAAATATACACTTACGAATACATTGAAAATATGACGAAAGCGGTACGTTTTATTTCGAAAGAAAAAGCTGTGCCTCAATCCGACGACGAGAGAAGATATAACGAGTAGCTTCAATCGAGTTACACTCATTTGCAGCACGAATAATTAGCTCACTCGGTTAAAAGTGAAACAAGCAAACTTTAAAGTTTGTTTGTCAAACAAAGAGGGAGCATCTTAAGAAGCAAACTTCCGTTTCTGCAAACAGTTATTAATTAACACGATAAACAGAGAACGCCTCGAAGTAACGAATTTATCGAACAAATCTCTATCCGAGAAATTACAAGGCATGCTTTTCCACTTTCCTCGAAACACGCGAAACTTTAATAAAATATTGCAAATCTACTATTTAATATCAATATTATTAGTTTCTTAACGGGGTATAATTGCATACTGCAAGTAGCATAAGGAAGATGGAGTGCAACTGGAAGTCATCCTAAGCAGCAAGGCAGACGATTATAATAATGAATAATAGAACAAATAAAAGTGTATTCGAAGACAGCCATGAAACCATCGTAACGTCATCGCTATAATCACTATAAACTCTCGTAAAGCGTAGTCTCAAAGAAGCCATAAACCCGTACGAGGTGATTTCGACGCGGTGCATGTCACGCGAAAATCTGGAATGTCGGTTAGTTACCGCAAAGTTTATTGACTTACGGGGTAAGTTTTCGCCCTAAAACGATAGCATAAAAGTAAGGCATCCAACGTGCAAGGAACTTTAATAAAACCGAGCTTCCTTCGCCCCGAGTACACTTCTCCAACCCTCCCCTCGCCATTCCGCTATCGCCCTCTTCCCTTCTCTTTCTCCCGCGGACACAAAAAGGATGAGTTTCACGATATCACAGTGCAATTATCTCCAAGGAAATGAGCTTTGCATAGGCAGCCAGGAACGTGTGCAATACCCGGTGGAACTTATATATGAAAGAGGTCGCGCTAGGCAAAGGCTCAGTATTTATACGTTCCACGAGGTAAAACGACGTCTTGGGGCCGTTCAAGCATTTATGGTGCACGTTCCAGTTTTGAAAAGGACGTTGGCAATGCTTAGAATCGCCCGTGCACCGGCTATGATTTTAAAATCGCCGGGGCGAAATTAGTTGACAGACCGTGCAAGCCTCAAGATTGGCCTGGCGAAAAATCTCTTCGTTAGATTTAATAGGGATGCGACCTTCGCGCAGAGAAACGCTCAACCACCTTGATGGATCATCAATTTTTCATGGAATTTGCGTGCTCCTTTCCATACTGCCAGCGCCCAGTTTAAGCAACTATGCATTTCGAAGGCTTGGATCGAATTGCGAAAGTAGCCTGGAGAAATGGCAAAATTTGTGGCGAAAGGAAACTAAAAGGAGAAAAGAAAAAAGCGGAGCTACAAGTGATAACGAAGACAGCGGTGATGAAAGCACTGATAGCAGCAGCGATGAAAACATTTGCATTTATTGCCACGATTTCTACGGTTCATCCAAATTAAACGAAGCTTGAACGCAGCGTACAAATCGTTCTAAGCGAACTCGTGAAGCCTGTACTCGTTGGGAATTGAAGAATCCTATTTTCGTCTATTTTTGGAAATAGAAATAGAAATTTTGGAAATTACAGATAGAATTAGAATTGAAATTTATTAAGAAATACAATGTATTTTTGTTGCAACCAGAGCATAGTTTCTACCGCGAGTGTAACTCGTTATTGCAAGGCAAAGGGTTAAGAAGCATTGAATAAATAAAAATTACCGAACCTATCTTCCCCTGTCGCGAGCTATAAATCTCCAATTCGATACACGTATCTTCTTCCTTTGAAATCCTTCCAACCCGAACACTCGTACAAAAAGCAACATTCAACTTATCCTACCCTTGGAAACCGCCTCGACTCTCGCTTGCCTTTAAACATGTTTACTACCAGCTAGGGCAAATGACCCACGTACTGTCACTGTTCCTAAACCTGCCACTTGAATTCGTTTATATCATAGCAAATTAGTGTACAAAGAATCGTAAACAAACAAATTTTCATACCAAATTTGGACTTGGGTTTACGTAACAACGCGTAGACATTGTATATTCTTTTACGCTTAATATTTGTAACGAAATATTGGAAGGTAAGTGTGCTGTTGAACATTAAAACGTGACCAATAGAATTATAAAGCATGGAACGTGTCATCATTCGGTAAGGCGATATATCTGTTACGCAAACTGACGCGTTAATATATGTAAAAACGTGTTTCTACTTAAACGAAAAGTTTTCAAGTGACAGTGCGAAGGACCGTGGACTTTGTTGTACCGTTTTCAATCACGTAGTAACGAATTTATTCTATTGAACGTATTAAAAAAAATGTTCACAAATAAACGAGCGGTTAAACGATCGTATGCTCGAAACTGGAACGATCTTTACGCGAACGACGTTCTAAAATAGTTAACGAAAGTTACTTGAAACGCGAACCTTAAAGTGGCAGTACGCGGTACATCTACCCTATCTACGAGCATCCCTTGCACATCGACTGAAACTGCAATCAACGAAACTGAAGGGAAACCTCGCTCATCCCGATCCACGGCGAACCGTATCACCCCTAAAGTATCAGTCGCCAGCTCGCGTACGCCGGACAACCTGGCCGGGGTTGAACAAATAAAAAGGAAACACATCTTGATAGCGATAAAACGAGATGCAGGGGCGAGGGTGATGGGACAGGAAGGTGGGAGAACGCAAAAACGTAGCGAGTGGTTAGAAGAGGTCGGGTCTACGGGATGTTTGCGCGCCTATATATATGTATATTCTAGGGCCGTGTAAGAGGTTGCCGGCGTACGTATACGCGCGGCCAGGTAACGGTATGGAAGCCGTGAAATGTGTACGTGTGGCCCCATACAAGCGACAGGCAACGGAGCCAAGCAGCTATCCATCAGGGTGCTTTTGTCGCCCTAATGAGAGCCTGAATTATTCAGCTAGTGAACACCCCTCTCTCCTCTAGGGGAGGACCTCTTCCCACCTTCTTCTCCTCCTACGCCTCTTCGGGACTACGCTTGCACTCGCTTGGAAAACTTAAGAGTTCCTCGTTCATTCCGTTGCGTAGATTAACGGTATCGTGGCCTCCGCGATTTGGCGAGGACGTAAAATTCATTAGACGTTAAAAATGACCTGGATCGGTTACCGAGACAATTCTACCCCATTACACTGACGTTTGAAAACGGATTCCTCGCGGAAAGGACGCTATATAATATATATCTCTATATATATATCTCTTTATATATATATATATATATATATATATATATATATATATACATATATATCTAAAGAATATATATAATACATAAATAAAAAATATATTTGTAAAACATTGAGCAGCCACAAAGGCATTAAAAGAAACCCGAAACTGGAGTAGCCATTTATATATATCATAGCTAGTTAGTGAGATACGATAGTTATTCCGTCATTCTATGCACGATCACGGTTATTCGTATCTTAATATTGCTTATCAAATCTCCGAGAAAAGAATGCGCTGTTAGCGGTCAACAACGTGATGTCTTCATTTCGATACTCGTGGCAGTCGATTTTCCATCGGAACTTTGCGCAACCCGTTTGATCTTCTCGAAGAAAGATCGCGACAAGAAAGATGAGACGCTTTTCTATCGAAAAGAACGCTAGTGTATGGGGTACCGATCGTATCGTGACAAGTGCCTAAATACTTATTTCGCTGTAGCGTAGCTGCAACAGCAAGCACGTAGAAAAATTCCGACCCGTTTATAAAACTAATAGCAAGTCCTAGTTTCACCCATACACGTAATAATCAGCTACGACCAATTTTCAGTCGTTGGAAAATTACATGTACCATTGCAACGACGTACAATGTTCAGTGCGCGTCGCTGTACACCCGAACCCGCAACGATCCACCATTTTGCACCCCCCGCTCATTACCACTTATTATTACAGAGACTCGTACAACCGGGATTGTAAATATCTTTCCACCATCCTATTTATCTCCCTAACTATCCCTCTTCTCCTTCCGACGGAACCCTTCCTCGCCAACTCTGCCCCGTACCCTCCACCTGCAGCCTCTTGCCGCCCCGTCGCGCGGCCTCTTTGTTTTATTTCGAATGTTCTTTCATTTCTTAAAAGGTTCTCCGGTGATAATTAGCACAATGCGCGGCGGCATTAATTATTACCCGTGCTAATTACCCGAGGATAAATCGCTCTCGGCGAAGGGGCGGCGGGCGTCGGCGGCGGATTCGAGGGTCGCCGGGGCGGTTTCGAGGGGTGGGCGGCGCGGCCGAGCTGGCCCATTACCGTTATTGCTGCAACAAACCGTCCAACAACAGCGATAAATACGAGCGAGAGGCTGGCGTTACAAATGTCTCTCTGAGTTATGATTATTTAGCGCGACTGCTGCCGGCCGGATCGTTCGTTGCGGCCTGCAAACCGACCGACTGCCGTTTCTACCCCCGCCCCAGAGTTTACGCGGCCGCAGCAGGCAGCTTTTGTCGCTGAACACGTCCGGGGCTTTTTCCTTTTTACGCTCATCTTGTTTCGCTTTCTTTCCCATTCCCTTTGCTTTTCCAGTGTTATTAGGATTGTTACGAGCGACGTTTGTTGTTGCGTTTATTTAGCGTGTTTGATACGTTTGGGTTGGAATTTTTGGGTGTAGCATCAGCGACAAAAAGGCAGACAAGTATTTACGTTCCCGGTCTAATTATTGGGTTACTCGGAAAGTTCGTGCCGCGTTATATTTGTATCGTATTTCGCGATGTTCTTTTTTTTAAATATCCAACGCGTAGATTTGAATGTATCTTGATTTAGCTGTCCGAGTTCGGTTTAAGATAAGCGTTTCGCGTAACAAAATGCTTCTATTGTAACTGTAGAGCTAACTATAAAAAGATACGCACAGTCACGTAGAAACTTTCGTAAACACGTGACTTTTGGAATTCTTTTAAAAGTCGCTTCTGCCGTTGAAAAATCTACGGAAATTTCAAGATGTATATGCGACTGGATAAAGCATCTTCGATTTTTCTTACAACTTTCTTACATACTTTCTTATGCTGCTATTACGATTTTCTTTCCGCCCTGTAACTACTCTAATAAGAAACTTGGCCAAAAATGTTCTATTTGGAAGACCTATTTATCAACATGTCAGAAATTGAATTTCGTTTAACGATACTCTCTCTTGCAATGCTTATTCGAATATACATTTTTAATAGAAAATTCGGCAAGAACTTTCCGGACAACCCAATGTAAAATAAGTGACGATGAGACTTATCGTTTTATCGCTTCTTTTATGATAAAACCCGATTGAAAGCGATGCGAAATTCTTTGCTTGGCCATTACTACGATGCTGCTGATCAATGCTAGTAGCATGATCAACAATACGCTGCTAAATACAATTCCCATTCTCGTAATTTTCTGCATGCATTTCGGTATTAATAAATGTAACATTTCTGCCACCTTTACCGTTAAAGTCGAAACAGCCCTTATAAAATACCGTAAAATAATTTGCTACATAACCGATTGAAGATAAATGGAATCCCCTACTTTTTTTCAGCGAAGAAACTGTAAAAACTAACTCCCATGGTAACAAAATAAAATTAAATGCATCTAGAGAAAATGCTGCTATCAATTTTAGTCGTTCCCTTAAGATTCGACTTATCGAGATTCGATAAGTTGAATAAATCGATAAAATGAACGAACCTATTCGATTAATCCTATCATGCGAGATTTTGTTAAACGCGTTCTGAAATACCGACGTCGAATGCAACGTCTGCATTATCTACGGTCTTTGAGATTTAGATTACTGCACTATCTACATTCGATCCACTTGTCCAAGTTGGTAAAGAATCTTGGTGGTAAACCAGTCGAATATTCGAAGTGTAATATTTATAATAACTACACGAAGAAACGCGTAAATTGTACATTTATACTCGTAATGAGGTCGCGAAAGCAAACGGTTACAATAGAAGCGAAGTGAAACGAATTCGATGCGGAAATTTAAAGAAATTGCTACAGCGTAACAATGGCGAATGTAAATGCAGCCGTGACACGAACCGAAATGCATGACAAATATTCAACGAAACGTAATAATTGTCGCGTTCATCTTCTGAATATTATCTATTCTATTCTATTATCTAATTATCTATTATCTATTCTATATTCTATTATCTATTCTGAAACCTGTATACTTGTAATAGGAGCGAAACAGAGCTAGCTATAGCGATGAAATTTGGATAAATTGTAAGAGAGTAAAGTATAAAAATTGAGAAAAGTTAAGAAACATGGTACGTATTTGCGAAACTTTGTGTATTCGCTATCTTTTGACTTAAAGTTTATCGATGTATGTAATACTATATCTTTATGCTACTGTAAATTCTAAGCTGTGAATCTTAGAAGCGAATGGATACAGAAAAATTTATAAGTGACTACTTCGTTTCTTAACTTTTGTCAGTAAGTGTATATAATATGCGCCACAAGATCGCATCTACAAAACCTGTCTCCTAGGAAAATAAACGAGTATCGCGAGTGGTACTTACTTTCATTTTTGCTAAACAGATTCGAGGATTCTATAAGATTAACTCTACTATGAAACAACAAGCAAATACAATCGCGAAGGAAAAGAAAAATAGTTCCGAATATCCAACACTCGTAGCTACAAACACTAACTTAATTTATTGAATTTTGATCAGAATTTTAATTAAACTAACAACTCTATCCAACCTATACTATTTTGTATATTTTCATTTTCACTTATACTGTGAGGTGTTACTCAAGTTTCTCTTTGATCTTTCTTCGTCAATCTTTTTCTTTAAATAATTATACGACACAATGAACTGTGCATTAAATAATCTGATAATGCTAACTGAAAACTAACTTTTGAAAGATCTGATAATACCGAATAGAACCTAAACAAATTTACAACAAATATTCGTGTGTAATTTTTCTGTATTTAAATAGTTGCACAAATCTACAATGAACTGTGCATTAAACAATCTACTCTACTTTCAATAATCTGGTAATACCAATTGAAACCTAAGAAATATTTATGTATTATTTTTCTGTGTTTAAATAATTGCACAGATCTACAATGAACTGTGCATTAAACAATCTGCTTTACTTTGAATAATCTGTTAATACCAAAAGAAACCTAACAATTTTTCAACAAATATTTATGTACAATTTTTCTGTTTAAATATTTGCACAAATCTACAATGAACTGTGCATTAAATAATCTGATAATACTAACTGAAAACTAACTAAAGTAACAACATATGTTCATGTGTAATTTTTCCATTTATATAATTGCACAAATCTACAATACGAACTGTGCATTAAATAATGTGATGATATTAAATATAATGTAAATAAATGTACAACAGTATTTTTAAGAACAGACGCTCGACAAGTAAAAAAAAACATGATAAAAAGAAACATATATAATGTATACATAAAATATATATATAATATATATATATCTAAAGAATATATATAATACATATATAAAATATATATATAAAATATATATTTGTAAAACAATTGAGCAGCCACAAAGGCGCTAAAAGAAACGCGAAAATGGAGTAGCCAAAAAGGCCACCACAAATAATTGTCCACTCGTAATAATCCCGATCAATCCGAGAGTGGCTCGTTATTTCTTTTTCGCAATGCTACTCTACTCGACTTATTTATCAAACGTACAACAATGCAAATCAATCGCGAGAGGTGCTTTATTATATTAAGCATACTAATCTGTTCCATTTAACTTGAATTATAGAAGAAAAGAAAATAGCAAATACGCGGGAAAAAAATGCCTCGCATGGGACAATATATTTATCACTTAACGCAACGCTAATAAATATTAATCAATGCACCCATTATTTCTCAATACGCAACTCTAACAGCGGAAGAAGCATGATGACAGCTGCATTCGATGATCCAGGAACTGATTTCCACAATCTCGGTGGAATATTGTCGGGCATTTTGTCAAATAATCGCAACGCTACTTTGAAAACGCGATCGTTTATTAACACGCAACGCTAACTGGAAAACTGAACGATAACGACAGAAAAGTGTCGCTACCCTAACTTTATTAATTAATTCAATTGAGATTGCTTAGTATTTTTATACAGGAAAAGCTACCTTAAATAATCGCAATACTTAGAAAACGCGACAAGTTAACTTGAAATTAATATACTTTTAATTGGAAATAATCCTCTGAGCAGAAAAAAACGCGACAATCATTTCTTCGCAACGCTAAATCAATCGCGATACTTATTTCTTCGCAACGCTAATAAAAAGACCCGTGAAATTCGTTCGCAACTCTATCATCGTTCTCGCGATTTTCCTTCCCCGCAACACTACTTCAAACCCGCATTGAATTGCCCGCAACGCTACTAGAAAAAATCGCGACTTGCCCAACGATGACCTGAAATATCTACAAGAGACTCTAAATCGAACACAGTGACGAGACAATAATACAAGTGATGACTGTCCATTCTTTCTGCGAACAAAAAGAATGAACAACCATTCGTTGCTGCCCTCTTCGTGACAGTTTGTCGGACCTCTTCTGTTCTTCGAGCGCGATGCTCGCTGAAACTTAAATCTATCTCGAGGCTCTTTCTACTCGCGGAACCAAGGAGTAACGTATAAAGGTGAAATAAAAATTGTTAACGCGGGAATGAGATGTGCACGCGGACGATCGACGATTCTACGAATTCTGAGAAACGATTCCAAGCTTTAGAAACGATTCCAAGAGCCGTGATGATTCCTCGATCGTGCGAACGCGCGCGAGCCTCGAGTTCGTTTCGTTTCGCAAGCCAAACGCGTCCGCGACCGCGGGTGGATTCGAAAGATCGACGAGGCGAAAGCCGAAGCGAACGACATGTTTCGTACGGTCCTGATTCGCCGTCGATTATTCGATTCCGGATTTCCTGAAACAGGTTGACACGCGACCCCCCCAAAACGCGACCCCGAGACCATGTGTCAACCTGCCCGGCCCTACCTACTTACAATTAGAACAATCACACCAGAAGTATGCTACCTGCCTAATTACGCGCCCCATATATTAAAAAAAAATTGGCAAACAGGCACACCAACACACAGGTTAAACAAACACGATCGTAAGTCCCGGGACTTCTCTGGATAGCGAATTTCAGCGTACGACCGATCACACTCTAAACAATACGTACCACGAAGAATCGACTGACTATGGATAGCGACCATTGCGCATTTTATATTACTTGTAATGTACGTAATGTATACTGAGATATATTGTGATATACAATATTGTGTCCTATTCTATTTGGAACTCATTTACGAAATATTTGCATGTATGCAATGAATCAATGTTTCATAACGAAGTTGTCAAATGTATTTATCTGTAATGAACGAAATAATGGAAATTTGGTACCTTATTAATTAATTTAATAGATATAGATTTGATACCATTAGTAATTAATTTAATAGATAGAGATTTGGTACCATTAGTAATTAATTGAATAGATATAGATTTGGTACCATTAGTGATAAATTTAATATTGATTTAGTACCATTAGTAATAGAATTATTATAGACTTGGTACTATTAGTATTGAGATTAATTAACCGACGCAATTCCGCAGCCTAACCACACGCGCACATACACACAATGCGGATATTACGTCGTGCACGATACGCTAAACCAAAGTCAGTCGTCGAAAAATGGCCCATTATGGGACTTAGAATGGGAACACACATCGTGCCCATCGCCTTTTCCCCACCCAAGTAGCACCTGAGCACGTGAGTGAGTTCCTGGCAATGAACACGGAAATAATACACATATATGTAGCTGAAAATCCTGATGTAAAATTGTTTACTGACATGTCCAAGTAGCTAAGATTCTCTGACTCTACTCTTTAACTATTCTCGAATTTCAAGAAAAATTGCTTCACTGTTTAATTGAACTGAGAGAAATATAGCCCTGCTATTTAATTGAATTAATAGAGAAATATAACTCTGTTATTTAATTGAATTAATAAAGAAATATAACTCTGCTATTTAATGATGACTGTATTATTTAATTGTATATAAAGAAAATTGATTCTACCACTTAATCGAATTCATAGTAAAGTGACTCTACTGGTTTCATTGAACCATTGAAATTCCAAGTGCAAAGCGATTAAATTGAAAAATTAATTTACTGTTATAATCGAGTAAAGAAACTCTAAAGTGAATTTAACTTGCAATTGTACCGTGCAATAAAACGAATGACTCTAAATTGAAATATCTGCAGGCGACACGCAATCAAATGACATTTTCGATGACATCGAAAGTGTATGTTCAAATTTGATCCTTTGATTACGAAATCCACCCACCTAACTGTTTGTCTTCTTGCGCATTTAATTAAACATAATTTTCGCACGGAAAAGGGAAACTTCAAAGACTGCTATAAAAATTCTAAAACTGTATCATTAAATCTCATCTTTATTAGCAACATTAATACGTGCATCTATTCGTACGCATATTATATATTCTCATTATCTTATTTATATGTATAGTATACCTAGTATACTATTTATTATCATAGGAATAATAGAGAATCAAGAAAGTATGAAACGAAGTCGGAGGGAATCCGACTTCTTCGCTAAAAACTTCTCGAATTAAATAAGTGTAAAATCATTCTAGATCTATTCATTATATCTTTATCGATAACATATATTTAACCATTGCAAATATCTGCATTGAATCTACTACTGTTATTCAACAGAAATTGAAAACCAAATTCCATTGTATAGAAACTCTAACTCTTTTTAACTAGAAACTTCTAATAGAAACTCTATATCGTAAAATTCTCTTTATTACTACATTGCGATAGTTGAACGAAACGCGATGCGCAAGAAAACCTAGCCTGATCTAAATGAATACGACAATAGACAAAATAAATGCAATAAATAGAAAAATGTTGGCACGGGTATAATGTATACCCGTGGTCACTGTGTTCGTTTATGCAAAATCTACGTATACAACCAGTCACCCGTGCCGATTCGGACCTTTCGTCCACGGCATGATTGAGTGACCGGAGGGATTCAAAAATGCATGCGACTCACCGTTAGACGACTACGCTGTCATCTGCTGCAGCCAGGCGGATGAAAACCTGCTGCCATCGTCATCTAGCGAAGCCGTGAAGTCGTGGAGTCGTGAAGCCTTGAAGTCAACGGCATGAAAAATGATGTCGCGAAGTCGTGAAGCTGCGATGCCATGTCCTGTGGCCGCAAGGACAAGAAGATCTGTGGAAGATCTGTAACAGAGAACAAAAATCCAGAAGATTAGAATTTGTTGTTAAAATTATTGCTCACCGATGGTTTGGCTATTTTGAGATCAAGAAAATTGGAGGTTCGAGAAATTCTATATCTTTAAATGACTTTAATTTCAATGATTTTTATTTCAATAGAAGAAGACTTTATGATTTTCTTTTGTATATTTCTCAAGCGTTACAAATGTATTTACTTATTTATTTGTTTGTTAATAGGAGGTAACTTGTTTGCAAATTTACAAAGATTATGGCAAAGTATGGAAACAGAATAGTTGGCAAAAATATCCAATATAGAAGTAATAAATCTAATTGAACTAATATTTATTTATTGATTTATTTACGAAACAAAGAAATACCCATTAGCAAACAAATATTAGATAAACAAAAAATAGTGAAAAACATATAGTAATGTACATAATAATGAAATATGACGAATGGGAATATAATAGTGATATAATAATAAGTAAAATGAAATTATAATGAAACTGTAACGAAAGTTTAATGGAAATATAATGAAAATGTAATGAAAGTATAATTAAACTGCAACGAAGATGGAATGCAAATATAATGAAAATGTAATGCAAAGATACTTACAGGGTGAGCTTTGAAGCCCAGCAGGTGATTCTCTGAAGGCAGCCGAAGATTGACTCTAATCCGTTTACGAATATTTAATGATACAAAAGTGAAAAGAAAAAGAAAGAAAGATAAAAGACTAATTGCGCGACCGAGTAATTATTATCGGCGAGCAAACACTGACTCTGCTTTCGCGAGACAAATTTCCCTGATCAATCTACTTAGAGCAGCTGTGCTCTTGCAAATACTAATTTTTATTAATCACGCAACAAACACTGATTCTACCGACCGCATTGCGCGCGGTCACCAATTCTGAAAGAAAATTTGTTAGCAGGAGGTGGAGGATAGGTAAGAAAACAAACACACATCGTATTTTATTATTCTTCTTATTATTATCGGGCGCCTGTTCAGAAATACTATTGCGAATTGTTAAAGAAATTGATATTTGTTCAAGTATTTACTAAGGTAATTGATATTTCTTAAAGAATTTATTAAAGAACTTAATATTTGTTGAAAAGTATGTCAAAGTAATTGATACTTGTTAGACAATTTGCTAAATAAACTGAATTTATTAAAGAATTTGTTAAACAATTGATACTTCTTAAAAATTTTGTTAGACAACATAATATTTGTCGAAGAATTTGTTAAACCAATTGATACTTGCTAAAGAATTTGCTGAATAAATTGAATTTATAAAAGAATTTGTTAAACAATTAATACTTCTTAAAAATTTTGTTAAACAACATAATATTTGTCGAAGAATTTATTAAACCAATTAATACTTGCTAAAGAATTTGCCAAATAAATTGAATCTATTAAACGATTTTTTAAATACCTGATATTCGTTGAAAAATTTGTTAAAGTAACTGATATTTACTAAATCATTTGCTAAAGCAATTGAATGTTCCAATAGAATTGATATTTCGTATTGAATGAATGCAAATCAACCGGAATATTAATATTTAAATCCCAAATTTAATGTCTCAATGAACTGTACTTCGATATGAAATCAATTTCAATGTAAAATTAGTCTCAATGTGCGAGAGAATTAAAGAATATTATGTATACGTGTCGAGCGTACTACGAGTGTTCGCGATCGGAGCTACGAAGGTTGTTGACCGAGGTTACCGAAAAATGTAAACATCCCACGCGATCTACAGAATAACCAAAACAATTTGCGCCAACGAAAGTTCGAACTGAAAACATAGTCAACTGAGCAACAGGCGTTTCCGGTGGCATTTTTTGCTCGCCACTTGAGGGGCTTCGCGGAATTTCCAAACGTGTTTTTGTAAACAGTATTCAGCGATTCTATTTAATTTAACTACAGACCGAAATACATATACAATAAAATACGACTCTAATCTGTCTCTAGCTGCTGATTCTATTACCTTTTACAATTTTACGGTATACTATGAGTGTAATTTATTTATCTCTACTGATTTTTACCACCGTTTATAATTTTCCAGCAATTTTACAATAAACTATGACTCTAATTTATCTGTCTCTATTGATTTTACTACGATTTATAATTATTCAACACGTGTATAACAAACTACGACTCTAATTTATCTGTCTCTATTAATTTTACTACGATTTATAATTATTGAACACGTGTATAATAAACTACGACTCTAATTTAACTGTCTCTATTGATTTTACTACGATTTATAATTATTCAACACGTGTATAATAAACTACGACTCTAATTTATCTGTCTCTATTGATTTTACTACGATTTATAATTATTCAACACGTGTGTAATACGCTACGACTCTAATTTATCTGTCTCTATTGATTTTACTACGATTTATAATTATTCAACACGTGTATAATAAACTACGACTCTAATTTATCTGTCTCTATTGATTTTACTACGATTTATAATTATTCAAAAATTATACGATAAATTACGACTCTAATTTATTTCTCTCTGCTGATTTTACCACGATTTATAATTATTCAACGCGTGTATAATAAACTACGACTATAATCTTTCTCTCTATCCTCGATTTTACTACGATTTATAATTATTCAAAAATTGTACGATAAACTATGACTCTAATCTTTCCCTTTATCCTGATTTTACTACCCTATAAATTTCTAACAATTCCACGATGCAAATTGATTGAAAGAAGTAGACAATTCGTATCCGTTCCAACCCAATTTTGGTATCGAAATTGAAATGAATTGAAATAATGGAGTTTACGAAGCAGAGACGAGTAGATATAAATATACATAGAAATGTTACAATGTTAACCCTTTCCACCCCAAGTTGAATATTACCATGCTCCTTCTCTACGGTGTTCACCCACGTTTTAAAGCTCTGTACCCTTCTTTGTGCAGTCTACAGGGTAAGTGGGTATCTGTAACAAATGAAAATTCAAGTTTGAAATAAGTTTGTTAAAGTAAACGTAGTAATTTGAACATAGCTATTATACGAGATATAACACGAGTAGCAAACAGAAGACGAGTGAAAAATGGGAGACGAAATTTTGAAAATTGTCAATATTTAATATTGAATATTTAAATAGTTAATAATTCCGATACGAAGTAATTCATTAATGAATCACGTATTAACTAATCCCTTCGCTACGATATATTAATATTTAGTATTTAATATTTAATACTTATATATAGTCGATTGTTACGATATGGACGAGTCCATTATTGAGCCACGCGTTAACTAAAGCTTTCGTTACAATACCTCCGAACTAATAGAATAAACTAATAGAATCGCGATGCACAGGTATATCAGTAATATAATTTAACAACAATTTTTACTAATTCCAAAGGTAATAGTATGCGTAATTATATTTAGAGATTCGGTATAATTAAGTACTGTTCCGATTTAATAATATAAGTAAGTAACGCCGAATTGTAAAAGTTAAGTAGAAAGAGTTGTAAACTATAAGTAGTAAAAGTTGTGAATATCGCGTATACTTTCAGTAAATGATCGACCAAACTCTATTAAACGCGTGTATGAATTTCTACAGCGAAAGGGTTAATTAAAATTTGAATTGCGGCGGAAATACTACGCACCGTAAGTGAGAAACACGTGCGACCGAATCAATGCTCCGGATAAGAATGACGCCATGTTGCACGCAACAGGAGTGGGGCTACTTTCTGACTTCTACGCACGCGCACGGCGCGCCGCGGTATTTCTTGCCGTTCAAATCTTTGCTCTTCGTCAATAAAGTATCATTAAAATTGCAATAAAACTAACACAACAAGTGATTCAATATAAATATTCCTTAAATACAAGTCCATTAAACGCGTACGTTACTTTATTGATAGTTATAAAATGTAAATGTGTAGACATTCGATAAGTTCCAACATGCGTCTGGAGGAGAAACTTTTATTATATATGTATAGTTTGAAATTGAGTTATTTAAAGTGAAGTTTAATGCCATTTGATGATAGATCGATTATATTTAAAGGATTTTAATGTATTGTTAATATTGAAAGAGGAATAGGATAAAATTAGAACGAATTTGATTAGACGTAGAATACAAAGTTGTCGATCTAACAACGGGAGAATTTGGGAATAGATTTTTATTACAAAAGACATTTGTTTATACTATATTTTTACGTAGAAGATTCTCTAAGATTATTATCTACTATCGTTGTATACTTTTAATAAGAATATTGTTATAAAATCTAATAATTTTAAGTAAGCGAACTGGTGTAAATTATCTCTCTTTCTCTCTTTCTCTTTGCCTTCTCTGTCTCTCTCACGCGTACTACGTATACATGTAACATATGCATCATGTTTGGCGCGAGATTACGCCGATTTTTTACCTATTTCAATTAGTTTATTAATAAATTGTGGCCACGAAAAAAGCATACGCGAACAATCATCTAGTATGCATAGATGACATCGTTCCAATAAACAAGCTACAAGCTATGACTAGCTTAACTCACGTACAGCGTGTTCGAATGCTGTACAAAACCATTTTAAGGTTACATCGCGGCTTGCCAGTAGAATGCCAAGCTATAGGAACCAATTATGTTAGAGACGAATTTAAACGACATAAAAATTGCGACGAAGCTCAAGCAAACGTATTCTTAAACGAATGGACAGTAAGTAATATTAAACGGTTGTTTCACGCGACCAGGTTAGGTTTCATTCTTAGTTCTAATAATTCTGGTTTCGTGATACCGCTATCGAATTATTGAAGTATGTTAATCCTTCAGCCACGAAGCAATTTTCTATCCCTATTTTATAAATCTATGAGATTTATGCATTTTAAAGAAGCTGATACATCGTTCCAATAATTTCATTTAATATCGTGCAACTTAACACGTAAAGATCGACGTCGCGTCGTCATAATCACGAATGCTTTCCATATGATAAAATTAGGCTGGTGTTTGGAGGATTAATATTCTATTTTTATTAATTAAGGAAGTGTTTCATTTTATAGGAGTACGCTATAATGCTTACTAAGCAACTTGGATTAAAAGGACCACACACAGCCAAGCCTTTAGGTCACAGTTTAAAGGAAGAGGATCTTAATAAATTTAGGGATGAACAATTGTATCAGTTGTACGAATTAATGGTTGCAGCAACTGATAAAAGTAATAAAAATGTAGAAGATTCGTAGTTCCTTAAAACTAGTCTCTAAGAGTATAGAATCACAAACTGTTAGCGTAATTTATAATTTATTGATGTAATTTATAAATGTGATTGCTTGTAATTTTGTGTATATAAATGTTTCAATTATGTGTACATATGAACCACCAACAATAATTTCAATGTGTACAAAGAAAAATTGTAGCATCAATGCTGTTTGATAAACTTGTGTACAAAGCTTTAGTATTAGGTAGCATAATTTAATGCATCAAGATTATGTATATAACATTACAATAAATATTTAACTTAGCAAACAGCTGCATGTAGGATCAAGCAATGTTTAATTGCATTGATAAAGTCAGAAGGACAATTACAAACTATATTAAGAAAAATTAATGATTATACAAATTTGGGGAGCGTCTAAAATTTTTTATGAATGATCTTCGAAAAAAACAATGACGTTGATAACCATTCACTTATTTTGGCATTGACGTTTATCCAGATTACATCATAGAAATTGCATACGTACATATATGATCAGTTAGGTTATGACAAATGTACAGAACTATAACCTTGTAAATTACTTTTTATTTGTAAATCTTATCGGTGCAGATATCAATCAAAATAATAGAAAGCATATTTGCTTAATAGAAAATGAAAGGTTGGAAAGAATCTGCTAGTTTAATACTAGCAGCTCGCATCGCGCAAAAATGTATCCGTCCATCTTCCACAAACGTAAGTAACTCGATTTACCTGATTAGTGAAGTTAATTAATTAATTTACGACTGAATATCTCCATTATTTATTGTGTTATTGTAAAAAGAAGGTAATGCATAATTAAATAAAACCAAGCTTAACCTTGGAGTATCGATTGCAGTATCAACAATTGAATTGTACTTTGTATATCGCGAGTGCGCGCGAAAATTTAAGTTTTCGCAAAAATATAGTCTTATATATATATATTGTATTATATCCTAATTAAAAATTAAGAAAGGAATGTCCAGTTTCAGTACAATTACAATTTGCTGTGCCTTAAACGTCACCAGAACTCGAAATTTATGCCAAGCGCGTACGTGTTTCCCGGAGGAGCGATAGATCCTTCGGACGCGGACTTAAAATGGCACAATCTTTTCTCTGCTTTTGGTTTCGACGCGAATAGTTTCACGTCTTTGAGCCCGAATACCCGAACTCGGCCTCAAATTTTCAAATTCAGGGCGAACGAATTGCCGAGAGAAATCTCGTTGCGCATTACCGCAATTCGCGAGACATTCGAGGAATGCGGCATACTTATTTGCAGGCAATCGCGAGAGGCTACGAATAATTTTGGCTGGGCGAAATATGTAACAAGTAATTCGTAAATGATAATTAGTTAAACGCTTGAAAGCTATTTTGTTATAAAAATAATATTCGTCGCGTTTAAACCGATAAAGGGAGACAATTTTCCGCTGTTTAGTTTCCGAAAACGAATTACAAAATTGGCAAACGAGGGTCCACAACGATGCCAGAGAATTTTACACGTTATGCGAAAATTTCAATTGCTATCCGGACTTGTGGTCTCTTTACGAGTGGAGCAATTGGTTAACGCCAACTTATTTCATTGGGAAACGCTTCGATACGGTGTTTTATTTGGCTTGCATTCCATCTACGCCTCAAAGTATTTGCGAGCATACGGAAATGGAAGATTTGAAAGTGAAGATGTTCCGATAATACAGTCGTAGACTGAGGATTTTTACGCATTTAGAGGGAATATAAATGCGCAAAGAAACGCATAATGTTTGCACAATATCCAAAGCTATGCAAAATATTCGAAGTATAGCGGAAATGATAATAAATATTTAGAGGGCGAAACAAGCCTTTATTTAGCTTCTATCTCTTTAATTTTAATTATAAAAATATGTTGCATAAAAATCCGCAGTCTACGAATTAGCAACGTAACTTATCCGTATTTTCGATTAATATTTCTTTTGCAATTTAGTGGGATATGCCTGGAAATTTCTTATTTTCATCCCCAGATGTTGCATTGGCACCTCCTCAGCAATACGAAATTGCAAGGATAGCGAAATTCGAAAGCGTAGATAATTTGCTAGACTTTGCAATCGATCGTAGCAAAATCGGGGTTCTCTTAAATCTACCAGTACGTAAAATAAACCTAATAAATCTATTGCAATTATTACTTATTTATTTAACGATTCACGCGCACGGGACTAATTGTATGCAAATTATTATCGAAACAATAATTTTAATAGCGCACGCGTTGATTAATAGGTAAAGATAAAATTGCAAGATGGAAAGGTGCACGTTTTACCCGGAGATTCGATGTACCCTAAGCAGGTGAATTTGATCGACAAGCAAGTGATCGATAGAACCGATATCACTATCCGTGAATTTCGTGATATATCTCCGGTAAAGAATAGGATGGAATTTTTCAATCTGCAAGTGAAGGAACTTTTCGTTCAAAATTTCGATAGCGCCGAGGGCCACTTAGCTCCCCTCCAATTAAAGAACGTTTCCATTACTACGATACACAAGAATTCGAAACTGTAATAGATTTATTTAACGCAAAACTACCGTCGCCTAAAGAATATTTAGTTTTATCAAAGAAATAAAAATGGCAGACGCTTAAGGGAAATAATGTGTGCGGTGCAAGTGAAGCAAATCTTTATTATATTTTGTAATACTTGGAAAATCATAGAATATTGTCAAAAGTGTCCTGTTGCAAGTTTGTACAATTTTTACGGTAAATTACCAACTGTTTTGGTAATCTTAGTGTTAACAATACATACTTACAGTGATCTGCTTTATTATTATACGCCATATTGTAATCGAGGGTCCATTTAACTGTGCCAAAATATTCACGATTATACGCTTATTTTTAATAATAAATATACACTGACATTGCCTTTGTTATTTCCTATTTATGTATTCAAAAATTCTGCAAGGTATCGCATGAATTTTAGAATACCTATCGCGTAATTCCTTTGAAAAAGTAGCGGGAAAAAGACGCGGGAAACATAGCATTGCAATAATGGCTGCTTGAGTGCCTTGTGTAGAGTTAATGTTTCCAGCTCCAAAATAGATTAGAAATAGTTGCATAATATAAACCAAGTATTATTTAAAAGGTACGTCTCTATTTCGCAGTAAATTTCATTAATCACAATCAGTAGACATATTCGGAAAACCTAAAATATTAAAGCAAAGATTTTATGATGCACTTTGTGTATTGAAAAAGTATTGTGTTTAGTTACAGAAATGGAATACACCAAAAGACGGCGATACACGATTAATGTTGAGAATACAGATCTGAAAAATATTTATCCGCATGATCTGCAAATGTACGATTTTCCTCCAAGAGGAGAAATGGCATTAGTGGAATTCGAAAGACTGGGTAGAGAAAGATTGAAAGGTAATTATTATGGAAACTATGATATATATATATGAGTTTATATTCCAGCCTCTTCAGCCTTGAAAAAGAAACTTGGTTTTACAACAATAATTCTCACTCATTCACTCATGCATTCACTCCATTAAACTACTAATTATCTTATATTTTACATACACTTTTGCTTTATATTATTCTCTCTCATATTTAATATACCTATTTACTTTATACCACTATTAATATATCTATTATTCCTGCCTTTAAATATATCCTTATATACCTACTTAATTATATAACTTTTAATACAACTTACTGTTCCTCTTGGGAACTATGATTATACATTAGTAATTGTATCTTCATGCGTATGATTTATCAACTACAGTCAAAGAATGAATGAATGGCTACATAGATGCATACTTTTTTTTGTAGTTTTACAACACATTGAAAGCAATGCAGCAAGAACAGATTTAAAGACATGGGAGGATCGCAAGCAAAATCTGAGCTCAACTTTGGCCAAAGATGGACTCAAGTATTTTGCCCACCTTTTATACGGACTGGGATGCAAGTCATCCACAGAAATGGATCTACAAAGTAGAAAGAAGGATCACATATCACATTTTATATTAAGACTGTCATTTTGCCTTCATTCAGACCGTCTGAAATGGTTTATTGCTCAAGAAGTAGAGTTCTTTAAATTAAGGTTTAGCTCATTAGAGAAGGAAGGTGTAGAAAAGTTGCTTAACTTGCATAAATTCGATTGCCAGCAAGTAAGAAGTAAAACCAATAAGTAGACTGTGGATCTTTATGCAATTGTTGAAACCTTAAATGTTCCAAAGAAGTACAGAATTTATACACTATACAAAAGTATGGAAAATATTCTTATAATAATTCTTAAGAAAATATTCCTATAGCAATTATTCATGGGAAAATATTCTTGCAATATTTGCAGGGTAAAATCGATCTGTATCTATAAAATATTAATTTGTACAAAGATCCTCAGTCTACTAATAAGACAAAATGCAATTTGCATTTGCCTAGTTACTCAGTTTATAATTACCTTCTTTATCATTATTGCTTTTGTAAGCTTACGCAAGAGGAAAAGGATGAACTTAGAGAGGAACTTCGTTCATCCACCTCGAAGGTCGGCAATATCGAAATGATGGAATTTTATAAAGTGCCTTTTCAAAAAGTTACCGACTTAGTCAAAATGCGTAAAGTTTATCTTAGTCAAGGAATGGCGTATACACCGTATTCGGACTTGGTGTCCGTGTTTGCCTCTTATTTTAGGAAAAATTTAGTTGATTCTATACCAGTAAGTTTTCTTTCGCTATCGCGATAATTATCTACGAGTAGCTTGAATTCTGCTCGATTTATCGTTCTACATCGATTAGTAAATAAACAAGTAAATCGATAAATTTATACAGCACGCAAGGTGGTGTTTAGCAAGGATGTATGGGGACGAAAGAATAACAAGTTACGTTGCCTCTTTACCTCGTACATTTGCCGCTGCAGCTCAAGTTGTTTGGACCACTACTGCCACACCTATAGAAAAGTTGGACGAGGTAAACGATTTTATTTCGCGGCATCTTGCGCCCGTGTAACATCGTACAATTTTCAGCTGTCGAAATCCTCTTATCCTTTGTGTATGAGAGTGTTACACGAAGGTCTCAGAGCAAACCATCATCTTAGAAATACGGGACGTATTCAGTATGGTTTATTCATAAAAGGCATAGGCGTGACACTGGAGGATGCTCTAAGTTTTTGGAAAACGGAGTTCACGAAAAAGATCGATGCGGATAAGTTCGATAAAAATTACGCTTATAGTATAAGGCATACTTTTGGTAAAGAGGGCAAACAGACGAGTTACACTCCTTTAGGGTGTCCAAAAATTATATCTTCCACCGTGGGTCCCGGAGAATATCACGGTTGCCCGTACAAACACATGGATAACGCGTCGTTGAAACAAAAATTGTTTAGTTGCGGTCTACCCGCGGCGAGTAAGAATATTTTCTCTTCGCTCGTAAATCGCGTGGAGCGATTTTATATCAAATTTAACAAGATTTAGGAGTGTTTTAAATTAATAATATTGCAGGCGTTAATGAGATAGCGGACTTATCTAAGGAGGGAAATTATCTTATAGCTTGCACAACGTATTTTAACGTTATGCATAATTGTCTGCCGAACAAACCGATTCTTCATCCGAATGGATATTTTGCGGAAAGTCGAGCCATATTGGCGAAAGATAACGCCGCAGGTGCGAGAATTTTTCGTCTCTTTGCGGTCGCGATATTTTTGATATAAGTTTTGCATTTATCTAAGTTTCTAATATATAAAATTGCCTGTGCTTATACATCGGAAGTTGTAGGCTTAGTAATAGGCTTTACTCAACATAAGAACTACCAGCAATTTATATTCAATAATCAAAACGATTTTGCCGGGAATATTACGTACTTCGACCGCAAAGATATTAAAAAGATACACGAAGTTTGAGGAAATGAAACGTACTATATTTCTACCGTATTTCTCGTTACTCAGAAGTCGAAAGCAAAGAGAAGCTATCGCAAAGCGGACGGATGGGTTACTCGCAAAATTTCGGGACTCCCAGAGCACACGATAGAAGTTACAGTACGCCTTCAAATAGCATCGCGACTCCAACGCGAAGCATAAGCGTCACACCGTCGAGAAACGTGGAAACAACCAACGTGACTCCGGTCAGAGCCACTAAACCGACCCCGAAGAGAATAGGAAATCATCTAAATGCGGATGAAATCCTCGACTTAATGGACGACGAAGAAATGTGGGATGAAATGTGAGAAAAATATCGATTCGACCAGATAAACTTTTGTATCCTATTTTTATTGTGAAATAAATAATATTTTTGTAATTGAATTAATTTATGATAAATATCTCCTAGCGGTGTTACGTTATAAGTAGCTATTCACTTCCTTTACCGATCCTTTGCCTAAGACATTTTTCCTTACGTCGCGAACCATCGATTCTACGAGCTTCTCTAAATTATATTTGTGTTCCCATCCCCAATCTCGGCGCGCTTCGCTGTCGTCGAATACTTGCGGCCAACTTTCGGCTGAAACATAAACATTTAATTAATATAGCAACGTTTACCATTTGTGTTATCGATTAATACAGTAACAAATGGATCGCCGATCTTTGCGCATATTCATGATTTTTATTAACCCTTTGCACTCGGAGCTGTTTCAATTTCTTTGTTACAGTTATATAAACGAAACATTCCTGAACAGATTTAATTTGCAATTTGTTAAAAGAATAATTGTTTCGAACTTAACGATGAAAGGTGTACTAGAATTAAAGATAGGAATGTAAATAGAGGGTTGCTTCAGCTTCGAAAGAAATAGAATCTAAATAGAATCTAAATTTGTATCACCCGTAAAGTAAATTAATTTGGTTCTTTACTTTGATAATTTTGCATATTCTATGCATCCCCTGTGTCTTTGCGCATTTAAATTTCCCATAAATGCATAAAAATCTGCAATCTATTAGTAAATAAATAAATACTGACCAATATATTGTCTTCCATCCGGCTTGTACGAAATCTTCAAATCTGGAACGTGTTTTTTAAGTTCCCCGAATAATTCCTCGGGCGTGAAACTCATCGCGGTAACATTGTACACTCTCCTTTGCAATTTCTCGTTCGGAGTGTTCAAAAATTGGAAAAGCGCCGACAGGCAATCCTCTATGTACATCATTGGTAATCTCGTGTACGGTTCCAAGTAGCATTCGTACTTTTTGTTAACTAATCCTTCGTGGAAGACCGCAACCGCGTAGTCTATAGAGAAAAACATAAAGTTGTACAATAATTACAGACCGTCGCGACTACTTTTACGATAGACATATTATTTTACAGTTTTCTTTCAAACGAAACATAGTTCAAGTCATCATGTGACTTCTACGTTATACTAACAATAAGATTTACTATTTACTAAGATTTATAAAGTTGTACGATAATTACAGACTATCGATTAGCTTCACGATAGATATATTATTTTATATTTTTCTACGAATGATAGTTTTAGTCTTCGTGCGACTTTTATGTTACACTAAGATTTACGCATCAGGAGGTAAGGGAAACGCAAGAAGCGATCTCACGGTTCATGATCAAGAGACGCTCAACAATTTACTAATACTATTGTCCTTGAAGAACGATGGATTGCACCATTATGCAGTTATTCTAATCACGATCGGAACGTGCTCCACTTCTTGGTTGCAGGAGAACATTTTTATAACGTATCCTATTCATTGAAAGTTGGAATTGGCGAATGATGCAAACGAATATCGAACAGCTCGTTGAAAAAGGAGGGCAACTCCGTTTTTGACAATTTCGAGTAAATTAAAGATAACTGTTTGTAATATAACAATGCTCGACGAATGCAAGACAATGTCAAGATACGACATTACTCGTTGCAGAGTTTTTTTAAACTGTGAGTCGCGTAACAATTGTATGGGGGTCGCGAAGACTTTGACAATTAATGATTCATGAAGAGTATTCTTTCGAGTTACAATGTTTACGTGTTAAATTCTTAAATATTAGCGAGTAAAGATAATTACGAAAACTACTTCGCTTAAGGACAGCAGTTGTTTCATTTGTTTATTTATTTTATACAACCTACGTACATATGTTTGTGGCGACAAATTTTTTTCGGTAAAAGTGGGTCGCGAACAAAAAAGTTTCAGAATCTCTGACTTATAGGAGAACGTAATAGAAACGTACCTGTGGTTCCACCGCCAGGTGGATCGCTGCTGATGACTCCAGGAAACCGAAGACACCGGAAATCGAGACCGAATCTGTGATGGTAATATTCGCCTAATAACTCAGCGTGAACTTTACTAACGCCATAAATTGTTCGCGGCCGTTGGATTGTTACGTTTGGGGTAGGATTTCGCGGTGAATCTGGACCAAATGCTCCGATGGTCGATGGAATAAATATCCTTAACTTGTACTGCTTCGCCAGCTCGATAACGTTGTGCATTCCTAACAAAAACACAAAGTTTCCATTTTTATATTACAACTTACTTTATTACCATTTCATTATTTTAGTAGCAATTATAATTTACTTTGATCCAAAAAGTTACGAAACCTCGACATTTCTTTTCAAAATCGATGAACAGATTACTTTGACAAGATAATAAAATATTATTATTTTTAAACGCACATTGTAAAATAAATGAACGACGAATGAATGCGACGTGTCAAATATGTGCACGTGGTCGAATACATTTGCGATAACTATGTACGAGTATGTAATTACCAAGTACATAGAATTATAGAGGTTTAACAAATTAAAGAACGGTCGAAATCTTCCAATAATATCACAGGTGCTTTACTATTTTCTTAAAACACCGCAAGCAATTCGATTTCAATTAATCTCTGAGTGAAAAACCGTCCAAACTTTCTTCCATACCTAACAGACTACTTCTTTAACAAATTGTTTAGATCTCCTCGTTAATACTTTTAGAGAAACTTGTTTCACGTTGAGATTTTGTTAAGTTCTTGTTATTTTCGTCAAGATTTTTGCGTTTGTTTCATTGCCGGAGGGTTTTTTGCGAAGCTAAGAAAGCTACTTTCTCCGACGCACTTTCTTTCATGACTACAGTAACAATATAATTACTATCGCAGAAGCAGATTCACTCGGCGCGACATTCCACGTCGTTCAAATGTAGTCTAGACGATCCTTTTAAAACTTAAAAAGCCACTTTACCTTCTATGTTAACTCTCACGGCAAGAGGAACATTTTGTTCGCCCACGGCGCTAAGCAGAGCGCTGAAATGGATCAGCCAATCGATCCTGTGATTCACCACGACCTTTTGCAGCCCTTTGAAGTCGAGGATATCGGCGAAAATGAATGGACCGTTCGCTAAACTCTCCTCCGTTGGCTTAATTATGTCGGACAGTATCACGTTCTCGTTCCCGTAATTTGTACGAAGCAATTTCGCGCACTCGGTGCCCAATTGTCCGAGGCCACCTTACAGAAACACACGTTTGCATTTGAACAAAAAATGAAATGATAGCGTAAAGATAGGATAGATGTTCCTATAACTGTCACTTTCACCTTTTCAGGGACGAATTTTCGAAGACCAGATAAAATTATTTTATCCAACGTTTCCCGTGTAAAGCGAGCAATAGTGAACATATTATAAAATGTTTGAGAAATATAAAGTACACATATTTATGTGAATGTTGAGCATTAATGTTGCTAGGCCCAACTTAAGGTAAAATAATACATATACATACATATATGTTTCAGTCTCCCTCAAAAGGTTAATTATTTTATTTAACCCTTTCGCTATCATGGACGTTTATACACGTCTTTAAGTATTAAACTGGCATTTGTTAAAAGCATACATAAGTATATTTTTCCAGTAACACAATACGATTTCTAGTATCTTTCGTGAGTCAATATTACGGTACAATTAATTGCGTAAAGTATCAAAGTATTTATATCTGCATCATTTCTATATTAATAAACATTACCCTTATCTACGCCTTTAATTTTCGATTCCAATGTTCCGGTAGCGAAAGGGTTAACAGCGAAGTAACGTACGAAGAATCGCGATCAAAAATGTTCCAATACCAAAGTTAGACTTCAATTTTACGTAACAGCACATGGACATTGCAGAGTTGTTTGTATTTAATATTTAAATTTCTTGTTAATAAAACTACGAATTTGCATAAAGATTCCATAGTCTACTACTTTCAATGTAAAGCAACAATTAACCTTGACAGAGAGATGAGATTATTCTTGATAGTGGTAACTGGTTCTAGAACGAGGATCTCAGCCGGTTTTTAGGAATCTGCTCACCTGTTATGAGTATCCTTGGTGATTTTCCAGTAGTGTACGATCTATGGATCCCAATATTTTCTATTATTTGCGACGAACGATTGCTGGCAACGCGACGATCTCTCGAAACGATCCTCGCTGTGCATCGCGAAGTCCTTACAAGGTTTTTGCACCACATACTTTACAATCGAATCGCAACACGGATACACAATTACAATTTGGTTTCTCTGTAAATGTATCCCGCGGATCGATTTCAAGAATATCGTAACTACCGCACACGATGTCAATTAACGTGTCTTTTTCCCCGTTTACGAATAAAGTAAAACGATTGCCTTTTTCGTCGAAGCACAAAAAACACTTCAATGAAACTCAACCAACACAGGATTAAAGAAATCGAATGGTATTCGAAAGAAACGTTCACGCAACGCTGTAAACTTGATGTTAGAGGTCCATGAAAGATCGGTAGGGCCTTTCTCGCCTCGATGCCAATAAACAACTGCCGTAGACACGCATAATCGTGTGTTATTATAGTAGCGTTGATTCTGGAAACCTGTTGCAACACAGATTTCTTTCCTGCCTTTGTGTTTGTGCGTCAACGAACGAAAAACCGTTCACGTAATAACAAACGTTTTTGAGGAAAATGTAGCGGGGAGAGTGGGGATAAACGGAACAGCGGAATAACCTGACGTATCTCCACTCTTCCTGAAACGTTTCCGAAATCACGCGGATGCAATTGAATGTAATTGCTCGTATCAATATTCGGATACGGCTTATCGCGAAGTTCAGCGAATATCAAAGTCCCGACTTGAACGGAAGTTCGCACGCTTCTGGAGCATAATCTAAATTTTTCTTTTTTTTTTTAGATGTATTTCGCAGATCAATTCCGGGAACATTTTAATTACCGCGTACGTTCAATAATCACCCCAATTAAATTTATGTCAACGGGGGAAAAACTCATTAGCGTGCGAGTAATTTTGCTTAGCGTCAACAGAGACACAGAAAACAGTAAACGATACGAATAGAGAGAAAATGCAAATGCGATGTTATGCGATACGTAATGTTTACCATTCGATTCGAGTCTACGACTGGATTATAGATTTTTAAAGTACTTCGATTTGTGAATACGAATCGCTAACAGAATAATACGTATTATTAGTTTAAATTATTTTTCGTTATTTATATTAACGTTACTTAAGGTGTGTTTATTTAAATCGTTCCTTATAATGAAAGATTGCAAGACGAATGGGTGATTTATTATACTCAATTACACCACTACGAGTGGATTTAGGGGTACTACGATACTAGATTGATTTTATTTTACTTTCTTACCTTGCAAGAATTTCTTTTCCATTGGAAATTGATTTTATTTAACTTTACTCGAAGTAATGAATATTACCTTCGTTCTGCTCTTTGACTCATAACTAACCTGCGGATCTTTATGAGAATTTATATGTTTGCAAATAAAATTGAATAAATCGCACCTAGTAAATAGATAATTGTTTGACCCTCTGAATATAATTTCCACCGTGTTTTGAAATTCTTGAATATTTTTGCATATTCTTGCAAACGATTTATCGCTTATTTTGACCGTAACTCTTGCTAATATTACAACGGCCTAGACTTTGAACACGTTCCTAATGAATTCGTATTTCGCGCACATTAATTTGCAAATTTAAAATATACAAATCTCATTTTTGAAGATATCGTTGGAAACTTAATACCGGTTTACTGGAAACGAATGAAAGTTTTTGTAACAACTCGAATGAAAGTCGATGAACTGGGTTGCAACATAAATTTCGTCCCATTTATCTAAGACTGGATTCAAGTCCCAGAAATTTTACACGAGCTATCCGAAAAGTAGAAAAAAATTATTGAATGTGGCACATGCATAATTAGTAGGCGTTAGAAATCGTAAAACCAAAAGACGATATGAAAAAATCACGTGATAATAAATTAGTACTGCTACGATGACACGCGGTAAATTTTTTTAAAAGTTAAAGTTTAAGGTTCTAACTTATCTTCGGCAATTAAATTTTCTCTACTATATTACGCAATCGTTCGTTTAATTAAATGGTTGAAGTTGTTTTTTGTTTGTCTCGTCAATCAATGAAAAATATTTTCCATATGCAGCGCAAACGTATTGCAAACAATAAATTGTAAACCATAAGATGCTTCTATCGGTAAGCAACAGCAAAGACACGCGTAAGAAAGATAACATGTTACTATTATTTTACTATTTATTTTAAACTCTCGTTTTGGCCAACTTTACCCCCCTCCTACTTTTTGTTTGTTATCAATGACATGCTTACGCGTCAAATCAAAACGATACCATTCGCTACGAGTGACGCGTTTTAACGATAAATCGAAAGTGACATTCGACCCCTACGCGAAAGTCTTAACTCTGTATAATCATCATTGGGAATTTTTCAACTCGAGCGTGTGCTCTTATTCCCACGAACAGCTTCCTCGTTCCAAAAATCGAGAAACACTGTTCGTTTACGGATGACCCAGTTTCGCTTGCAACTAATAAACACAACTCACTGTTATGAATCACGCGTTGTTGCGCGAAATCGAAAATCACATTTGACCCCGACGAGGAAGCGTTACCCATGCAATTATCTTTGCGTCATTTTCCACGTAAACGCGATTTCGATTCGCTTAAGGGATTTCCTCGTTTCAGGAAGTTCGCAAAGGAATTGTAATCAGGGGACATAGGGGTAATTTCAATCGGTGGGAAACATTGGTTATCATTGTTTCTCGGAAGGGGAAACGCATTGGTTCACTCATTATTGTTAGTGCGATATCTGCTGTCGTTTATTTGCGATACGCGAAGCTACAGCAGCTCACAGACGCTGATGCATCGGTGCAAGCGATTAAACCCTTTGCGCTTCACAACTTTTTTAATAACAATAATGATCGGCAATTCCAATGCAGCATTAACCTCTTGCGCTATAATAACGAGTCACACTCGTTCTCTGAATCACGGTGTAAATTCGATAACAATGGATACTATTAGCGGTGAAATTTAATTTGAATCTTTGCACCGTAATATTCAGAGTTACCGAATAAAAATAATTAAATAATAACTGTTGAATAATACTCATACGTAGGTAATAAAGCAATCGTAGCGCAATGAGTTAATCGCAAGGCGCTGCTACTTTCTTCGAAACCTTCCGACAGTTTCGAGAAGCGGTGGAAATCTGAAAATTGAAATTCGCCAGTGTCACCAATTTTGCTTGGATGCAAAGATTTTAGTGGAAAGGGAAGAATTTCCTGGAAGCGTGCCTTCACGGTGGCTGGACACAGCACTTCGCAATTCTCTTTTCGTCCCGCTCGCCATCACCCACGCCACAGTCATATCTTCTCCCCTCGACTTTGTGCATCGGCACGCTTTGCACGAAACTTCTTCGCGTAGTTAGTTACTCGTACTCGTTCGCAACAACAGTACACCGAACTCTTGCCTTTTTCGGGACAACGTTCGAAACCCCGCGACGCATTGTTCATCGATATATATATTGTTTTTCTTTTCTTCGCGTGAACGTCCAGTGTTATCCTGTGTCGTTCCTCCGAAGAAGTACCATTGTAAGCGATTTTGAAAGAAGACCATCGAGAAGTTGCGCGTTTCGTGGAGAAGCAAAGGTTTCTGTCGAGGAATAAGTTGGAACTTTTGGGGAGCCACGCGAAGAAGCAAAAGGTAGGAATCGTTTGATAGAAGGGGTTAAAAGAAACGCGAAAGAATGTAAGAGACGATAGAAATCGGAAGTCAGGTCGTTGCACGTGAAATGGCGGATTCGAGGATAGAATTGAAGTTGTTAGGTACCGGAAGAAGTTCGCGGGAATTTAATCCATTTGCATCCGCGTACAATGACTGATATTGATATTACCGATGTTTGCGATGTATCGCTATGCATCGATCATTTTAAACATAATCATACCGATTAATCAAAGGTATAATATCTGTTCTAAAATTTAAAAGATGCGCTGCTTTCGCAGCTCGGAATTCTTTCAACTGAAAACTATGTTGCCTACTCACTAACTCTTAGTAGGCATTCCAAACGCTCCAATAATAATTCGAGTAGCTTCAGCAACTTTGTATAGCAATTGGAGTTCGTGCAGCAACATTAGATTTAGATTAGAAATTGAATTAATTTGATCAAAATCTCTCCTCTGCTTCTAAGTGAATTTAAATAACTTGACGCTAACTTTTCCACTGAAACGATGCTGCATTTAAAGTAGAGAACAGCAGGCTTCGGTTTAGTGTAGTGCAACGCGTAGCAATATTCAATTCTAATTCATGAAAGCAGTACCGAATTTGCCAACCCATGAACACCGTTTAATTTAATATAAAGGGTTATCCAAAAGTATCTTTAGGATGTTGAACGAGAATATCTGTGAAACGCCATGTTTCTTAGTAAAATAGAGGTGACAAAAATTAAAATTGAAAACGAGAACGAACGAAGATAATAGTATAGAAATAAAAAACAGATTAGAAAAGGGTAAAGTAGAAAGGGAAAGGAAAGAAGTGAAGGTAGGCGTTCCTATAGTCTATTTTGGATAATCCTATGCTACAACCTAAGATCCTCTTAAGAGGTGTCAACAAATTATACTCGAATAAAACGAAATATATAGAAGCTTTAAGGCCAAGAAATGGACACGGTTAACAATTATTATTTCATCAGTGAAACGAAATATAAAAAGAAGAATAATTGAAGATATTAAGAAATATACATTTTTCATGTTTTATGTTAGTATAAACATCTCTTCATCTTCGAAGACTGATAATGGTTGATACGAGAAAAATACGGGTGAAATATTTTTCTGAAAATTATCTTCTCACCAAGTTTCATCGAAATCGGCGATTAGAACGTGGGAAACATTTCTTGTTACATCATACGGTAACGAACCATTACGATTTACGTTATCAGTTATCTCGGTGACGCGGCCACGTGGACATTTTGCGAGTCCCCCGAATTTTGGATGATGCACCGGTCAACGAGTTACATTGCTCGATATCTATTCGCTCGCACGAATTTTGCCGAGTCTCTTGGATCTTTTCGAACCTCTCGACTTCTTCCGAGTTGCCCGATTCTTCCAAGTCGCTCCATTTCTTCGAGTTCTCGAAACGAATTAAGAAAGCGTGCCTCGGCTCTCCTCGAACTTCGAGCTGCTCTAAAATTCGACAAAGCTCTAAGAGTTGAAATGGAGTCGAGTAAACAGTGTCACCCGTGGCTCGTTCCAATTCACTTGAAACGCGAAGCGGCCCGTTTCAAAGTTTCTTAATCCGATGTGGTTGAACTTGGTGGGGTTTGGAGAGAACGAGCGGTAAGAAGGGAAACGGAGGAAGCATATCTTCTCACTTTCACTGCAATCGTATTACGATCGCCGTGATTCGATAGCGGTTATGGGCGCCGACGTTCCCAATGGAATAAAACTGCTGCACCTGTATCAATTGTGCGCACCGTGACACACACAACTGACGAGCGATTATGTGAATCGATGGCAGAATTAGTTGGAGTCACGCAAAGATCCGTTTGTTGGCGAATGACCATAGAAAAGATCCGTTTGCTATCCAACAAAATCAAATTGGTTTACGTTAAAGTCCATTAAACATGGTTAAACGATTTCCTAACAAGCGAATAGTATATTTTCGGCTCCACAGCCAAGAAACGTGGACTTGGTTTACATTTATTTCCCTATTTCCTCTACTCTTCACGCTCATTCCTTTCGTTCATTCATTCACTCTTCTTTTTCATTCAATTATTCTATTTTAAACTCTTATTTTAATCTTTGGGGTTTTTCTATTGCCTGTTGTTCTTGGCTATTCTTCGTTTTCTTTTTACCATCCTTAACCATTTTTTTACCTTCTCATCTTTTCTTCCACTCGATACCTCCTCTATCCTAATCTCACCGTCTACTTTCCTGCATTCTCCAACAAACGAATAGTTGTAACATAGTGTTTATCAACCTTTTTGGATCACTCTTCAACTCAATCTTCCTCGAAGATTTAGATTCATTCGCGAGCAGAACAAAACTTCTTCGCGATTTCTTTACAAACAACTTAAAACGTCGCATGCAATTAAAAGGGTTAATCCTCGCGTGTACGATAATAATCAAACGAATCGTATCGCACGCGTGGCTGCAATCTTTCGAGGCTGCGCCAATTGTCTAATGAGCCAACAGAAGAAATAAAATTGCGAGAGTCGGTTGCTTTAAACTTCACGATGTTCCGCGTTGCAAGCTGATCGATTCGTCGTTCGAAACGTGCAATGGTACTTCGATTAAACTTTTTCTTATTAGCGATCATACGATATGGACATTCTTTATGTCCGAGTGGCTTTCCAGGCCAGCGCGATTGTTCCTACTTACGGAAGACGCGTTATGAAACACACGTGGTCACCCGTGACACCATCCTCGACCAACACCTTTGTTTTCGTTCTATCTGATAGAACTACTAAAAAGACTTTCCTCTTCCGTATCGATTCCCTTAACTCGCTTCCCCCTTTAATTGCTCCGTTCTTTAGTGATAGAATTAGTTATGCATCTATGTTCAACCATTTCGCTGAGGTGATTAAAAATTGCTAGCATTTCCAATGCGTGAATGGGAGCATTTTTTATTAACGCTATGAGTATAAATATTTTAATGCTCTGAGAAGTTGTAGCATAATACGTACGAATGACTATAGAAGTAATGCTAATTGTAAGTTATAAAAAAGGTTTACGTACACTTTTAACACGCGACGGTTCATTTATATGTCCTTCGTAGCGAATGGGTTAAACAGTGGATTAACTTATTGTTAGTAGGCATAATTATTATCATTATTATATACGGACTGCACGAGAGCCTGTTTGTGTAAAAGAGAATGTGAAATGTACGGAAAAGAATAATATACTAATGACTAAAGTTAACATTAAAACCAATTGTAAGACTAAAACTAAAACTTGGAATTAAATCTCTTACGAAAGCAAAACTATATTGAACTATGATGCGTTAATAACGTATCAAATGTATGCAACAATGTATACGGAAGTTTCTTCTATTAGCCGCGTCGTCGCGAAGAGATTAATTAATATCAAATGCGGTACATTGAATTCTCCATTATATCGCTTAATAATTTAACCGAATTGAAAAGAATTTTATTAAAGAATATACGCGAATACTTCTTGCAGCCGTTGTAAATTTTTGTTCACGAATCGCGCTGCAATCTTTGGTCCTCTATATACTGTTACTTGCAAATTAATGTGTTTAAACGCTATCAATTTGATCTGATATAATTTAGCCGTATGACGAAGCACCAGGCGACGCTAATTATTCCGGGGGAAAATTGTCCTAGCGGTGTTTAGCTTTGCTTACGGTACGAAGCATTAATTTTTGTCGTCTACGACCGTGACGTGTAACGCGTCTTGTGTACACTGTAAACACGTGCGTTCTTTGCTGTACGCACAGAAAACACAGATACGATCAAAGGCGATTTAACACTTAATCATCTCGTTCAGTGTTACGAATAAAACGCGTGTTTTGCCTCTTTAACCGTTCCTCGAATAATAGGGACTCGCCTTACAAATTCGAACTCAACACGTCTCAATCGATGTTTATTTATTTCATTCATTCAACGCTATATTGTCTCGGCAAACTTTTAATACTACTACGCGTTTAATTTGCACTAGTTCACGTGGCGATAAAACTGAGAACTAAATTTGTATGTTCGAGGAAGGGTTAAATTGGAAGAAGATCAGGCGTGTTACGTCACAGAGAGATGAAATGATTTTTACAGAAAATGTGGGACTGGTATTTAAGGTCGTAGACCTAGAATCAAATGCGCTATGGTTAAACCACCGAAGGGTGGAGGCCTCTTTATAACTGGCTGGTTCCTGGCACTGTTTTGTATCAGTGTCAGCGCCCAGTTAGGTTCAGAGTACGGATGTCCTACTCAGGAGAGGATTCTACCTTGCAGATGTTCCACTCGCGACATGGAGATCCAGATATGGCAAGTGTCGCGTTTTAACGCTAGAACTACCAAGCCAATCAATCAATATCACCCGTAAATCATTCGTAATTTGCTATAAATATTGCATACACAGTAATGAGCATATATGTAAATAGAGAAAAATCACAGGTGCACGAAATTTAACTTCATTTGCATTTATAGATATACCGAGTAACAATAACGAATTGCATCCCAATTCTCGGTAGTCCTACGATTAAATTCGAACGAAAAAGCCCGTCAAATCTTCATTTCTCCTCTTTCCCTCCCAGGTGCAGTCATAGCGAGTTGCCAAAAGTCCTTGGAGGATTAAAAGCGGTAAGTCATTACCTGGATCGTCCGGTAGACGAGTTGATCTTGGAGAACAACAATCTACCCAGCCTCCCGGGCAAAGTTTTCGCCACTCTACGCGTTCTCCGTTTAATGCTTCGAAACAATCGCCTCGAAAGGGTGTCCTCGGGATGGTTAGAAGGCCTCCACGACTCGTTGCTAGAATTATTCGTCGTGGAGCCAGATCTGCGATCTCTCCCGGTGGACAGTCTCGAAAATCTTCAAGGTCTCGAGGCGGTAACCCTGCAGAGCAGAGTAATGAAGAAGCTTCCGAAATTCTCTGGTCTACCGAAGCTCAGATATCTTCAGATCAACTCGCCGGCGCTGCTAGAATTGGCGCCGAGGAATTTTCGAGACCTGAACAACTTGGAACAGCTGCACGTGTTCGGCAGTCCACGTTTGATTCGTTTGGAGGCCGGTCTGTTTAGAGATCTGCCGCGATTAGAGTTGGTGAACATCACGGAATGCGGGGTTCACTGGGTTCATCCGCGAGCGTTGATCGATTTGCCGGCGTTGAAAGAAATCTCGCTAGCCGGCAATTCGATCGTGGACGCCGGGATGATAGGTCGCGCTTGCATGGATCTGCCTTCCCTTTCGATCGTGCGGCTCGATGGAAATCGAGTGAATCGCCTGAGCGAGGGAGCCTTCGCAGATCTGCCGGTTCTTTCGCGTCTCTACTTATCGAGGAATCACATCACCGAGGTGTTCGCCGGAGCATTTCAAAGAATGCCAGCCTTGAAGACCGTGGATCTGAACCACAATCTGATACACCGTGTGCATCCTGAATTCTTCCCTCGAAGGCCTGGAAACATATTGGAGGAGATGTGGCTGATCAATAACGATCTCAGCCACGTCTCCGAGTTGAGATCCATAATGGAAGCATTGCCAAGATTGAAGTTTTTGGACGTTAGCCACAATCAGATCGAGGAGATACCGTTCGGATCGCTGAGAGGACATCCAACGTTGGAGAGGCTTCATCTTGATCACAATAGAGTGGCCTTTTTGCAGAGGGAAACCTTCACCGCGATGCCCGCTCTCAGGGAACTTAGGTTGAAGAACAATTCTTTGTCGAACTTATTGGAGGCGCCGTTCTGGAACTTGCCAGCGTTGAAGGTGAGTCCTCCGCTGAGAAACGTTACCTTAACCCTTTCGCTACTACTACGTTTTATCAATTTTTTTAACTATTGGGTCGTTGCATATGAAATGGCCGATTTTATGTAGCTCGAACTTACCTGTTCGCTAATTCATCGAAACTAGTACTAAAGGACACTTATTCTATATTTATTTATTTATTTGGTTTTTAAAGCTGACCACGGTCACCTTTAGTAAAGGAAAGGTTAAGTCTGACTCACGCGTAGCGTATCGCATTTTCAGGGGCTGGATCTTTCGGAAAACTACTTCCGCCACATAGAGCCTCGTTTATTAGCAAATTTGCCAAGCCTAAGACGCTTGGATTTCAGCGGAAACGCTATTGGCCTGATAGAACCTGACTCGTTCTTGGGTACCCCGGCTTTGGAGTACATCAACGTTTCCGGGAACGCGCTCTCGGTCCTCCATCCGCTCACGTTCCATCATCTGAGCAATCTTTACGAGCTTGACGTCGGTTGGAATCGAATGCTGGAGATAGTACCGGGTTTGCCGAGGAACATAGAACACCTTTACATGCCTATGAATCGCATCGTCGTTCTGCCGGCCGTATCTTCGCAAGATCTGGATCTTCCAGTTCTGAGATCATTGGATTTGAGCGCGAACGGGATCGAGAGGATACCGCCGGGAACATTGTCCGATTTGCCCAATTTGAGGAAGTTAAACGTCGGCTACAATTCGCTTCGGCTTTTGGAAGACGGAGCTTCCGACGGATTGTCGCGATTGGAGCAGCTGGACTTGAGATACAATCGGTTAGTGACTTTGCACGGGCGAAGCTTCAGGCCGTTGAGATCGCTGATGGATCTGAATCTGCGCGGCAATCGGCTGGAGGTTCTCAGACCGGATATCTTCCAGGAGAATATCAGATTGCAGAGATTGGATCTGAGCAGGAATAATCTTGCTCAAATACCTCACGCTACCTTTTCGAATACCAGGTAAGAATCATAGCTTTTCCTTTTGCGTACAACGCTCGGTTGTTGCAACGATCGCGGAATCGCGCAACTATTTCATTTACACTGAATTCGGGTTGTTGGGCACGAAAAGAACGGCAAAGAAAAATTGATGACTTTAACACCTTGCCCTAATATAACGAGTCACACTCGTTCCGTGAATTGTAGCACTTCAATGGGACTCTAATTTTAACTTTGTGTTACGAGTTTAGAACGTTACGAAATAAACATTGCCAGAAATATTCAAACGATTTGTTCGTGACGTGACGTGATATAGAAGTAGTAGTCGACTAACGTTAGCTCGAGCACGTAATAAAATAATCGTAGGGCAATGGGTTAATGATGACGACGAAGACATTCGTTGTAAGATCATCTATTAAAGGCAGCATTCATCGTTGCGAATTTTTACGTAAATCCATACTTTTAAGAACAGAAGTTGGAGCAGTGGAAGCTAACAGGGATTCATAAAATTGATCGAACACATTCGCTCGTTATTATCTCATATTTAATTGCCATGTAATCGATAGTGTGGTGATTTTCTCATAGACACTCCGAATATCGTAGGTACAGGGTACTACAGGCGATAGTTTGGATAACAAGAAAATAAGCAAGATACGCAGAGCTACGGCTTCGGTTGAAATTTACCGTGAATTCCATTTGGCATCGTCGTTTGTCAAAATTGCACAAAAGTGCGGCGTCTTTTGCTCGTTAACCCGCGTGCAAAAAAGTAGTTTCACTCGTGGTTACATGGTTGCGTCACTGAGCAAATTGGTACCTAGAAAGTTCTTCGTGCCCGCGTTGAATGTCCCTTTCTACTTGCTACCTGCCACCGTCCGGCCGTGTCGTTCCTTTTCTACTTATTCTCGCGTTGCTTTGACACGCGGCGGCGTTCTGTCAACGCTTTGCGCTCCAGAGTTATCAAAACTGCTTCATTTCACTCGTTTATTCGTTTATCGAACGGGGTGGGGGAGGAAATAAGCAATTTCATACAAAATTGCTAAAACGCGACCAGGAAAAATAAAGAGACTGAACTTACGAATAACAGTAGGAGATAAAAACGATTTCGCAATGGGTGTATAAAACACGGAAAGGAGAGAATAATTTCGGCTAGCGAGCGTCACCTTTCGAGCGCAAAGGGTTAATGATTCTGTATGTGAAAGGGAGGAAACATTAATTGCAGAGACCTTCGTGAACTGTACGCGTCGCACAATACTTTGACCGAGTTACCCGGATCGTTGCACGGCTTAACAGCTCTTCAGGTGCTAGACTTGAGCTTCAACAAGCTGAACATCCTGTCGCCGGAAACATTGAGCAGCCTGTCAGCCTTGCTCGAGCTTAAACTTGTTAGGAATCGTATCCGTGAATTGCGCGAGGGCGCGTTCGATGGCCTGCCGCGATTAACTTTGATCGATCTGGAGAACAACGACCTGAGAATTATCGAGAGGAACGCTGTCAGAAGTCTGCCGGAGCTGCAGGCGATGAGACTTGGAAAAAATCGATTGCAGGTAGCAGAAAATACTTCTTTTTCTTCGTTATTCGGTTGATGCGTAAATAACGTCGATCCTTTTCCACGGATAAGTATCGGGAATCATTTCTAACATTGGTCTAAACTAAATAGAGCTATAGTAGTGTGAAAGTTAACAGTTCAAGGCATACTTCGAGTCGTTATTAATTAAGATCAATCAAGTAGCAGCTTTACGACGTTATTAAAGAAATGGAACACGGTAAGCAATTATTTGGATGCTCAATATTTCTTTTACCATCGAAAGTCTGTCCTTAATTTGCTTAAAATATCAGGGTCAAACTATGATACGTTGAACTTTTACTAGAATTGAAATATGCAAATAACTAAATAACTAAATAATTAAGAAACTAAATAACTAGCGTAAATTTGCTTATGACATACGAATGTGTTAACTCAACCTGAATTAACAACCACTAATAAGAGAAACTATAGTTTCAAGAATATTGTGATTTCTAGTAGCTAAACAATCTTTAAAATTGCTATATTATAAAATACCGTGTTTTGCTATCTGACTACAGATTTACGCATCAGCCCAATACGTTTTATAGTCGCTGCATAGGGTAGATGTACCGCGTATTGCCACTTTAAGGTTCGCGCTTCAAGTAACTTTCGTTAACTATTTTAGAACGTCGTTCGCGTAAAGATCGTTCCAGTTTCGAGCATACGATCGTTCAACCGCTCTTTTATTTATCAACATCTTATTTATACGTTCGATACGATAAATTCGTTACTACGTAACCGAAAATGTACAACAAAGTCCACGGACCTTCGTACTGTCACTCGAAATCTTTTCATTCAAATAGAAGCACGTTTTTTACGTATATTAACAGGTCAGTTCGCGTAACAGATATACGATATATAATAAACGTGGCGCCTTTACTGAATTACGACAAGTTCCATACATTATAATTATAAAGTATATATTTATAATTTAATTACATTGGTCACGTTCGATGTTCAACGGCACGTTTACCTGCCAATATTTCGTTACAAATATTAAGCGTAAACGAATATACAATGTCTATGCGTTGTTACGTAAACCGAAGTCGAAATTTCGTATGAAAATTACTTTACTTACGATTCTTTGCACGTTACCTTCCTATTAAATGAAACGAATTAAAGTGGCAGCTATAGGAACAGCGACAGTACGTAGGTCATTTACCCTATTCTTATCGAAGAATTACCATTAATTATTGCCACAATTATCTATGGACTGGTAGATAATCCCAAGCGGAGCTTTCACCGAGTTGCCTCTTCTCCAAAGCGCGGAACTCCAGGAGAATCGGATCCAGGAAATCGCGAGCAACGCGTTCATTAACGTGCCCCACCTTCTCTTCCTCAATCTGAGCCACAATCATTTACCATCGCTGGACTACGTAGGCCTGGAGAGCTTGCGCTCGTTGGAAGTTTTAGATCTGAGCAGCAATCGATTGGCCAGAATATCCAGCAACAGTTTGGCGTCGATGGAATGGCTGGTCGAATTGAAGGTAAAGTAGAGCGGAAGTGAAAAAGAGAGAGAGAATGATTTTACGGGCCACTTCGCAATTGGTTTGTTAATCAAAAGGATTAAATCATTACGAGCGCCACGGGTTCTTTCCTTCGAGAGTGAAAAATGAATGAAACGGTTAGGATAAAAGTGGATTTTCGTAACGATCGCGTTAAACGGGAACGAAGAATGGAAAAATGACGGGCGGTGGGGCGAGTTCTTTGGTAATAACAGGGAATACTTTCTCGTCGAGAGTGAAACTTCTCCACGAACCGTGGTGCGAGGCCACTCGTTATGCTAGCAGAGCAATTATTCGTACAACTGCATCGTTAATTAACGAGATAGTAGCGAGACCCATTCGTTTTACATATGTTCTCCACTTTAATCGCAGATGGACAACAATCGGATCTGCGCCATCCAAGGCTCGCCTTTCGACGAAATGCCGAGGCTTCGAGTTCTCAGCTTGAGGAGCAACCGAATGGCCTCCGTTTCGGAAGCGGCGTTCAAAAGATTGCGATCCAATATCGCTGTCTTGGATATCGACGGTAAATTTGTCCACTTCTCTTCCGTTAATCCTTTAACCCAATTCGCTTGCAACGAGTCACACTCGTGGTATGAATTCTAGGTAAACTCGTTAAACATAAATTCTGCTCCGCAATGTAGCGTTACTTTTACTCAAGCTTTAGTTGCCCTTCGATAGATTAACCCTTTGCACTTCAGAACTGTTTTAATAGTATGTTCTTGCGGTAATTCTTCGCAAACATAATTTCTTCGCTTTCGCGAGAACTTAAAGTGTAACGTATTTTTGTAAAAGTGAAGAGCTGTTTTTAATTTTCTTTCCTTTGAGGGAAACGAGCATAGTATTGGCGAAAATAAATAGAAAATCTTGACTTTTGGGGAAATTCACGCGTGTCTCCATAGCAATGCCAACGAAGTGCAAAGAATTAAGAATAACTGAATAGAAATTACGCGGAGTATTTTAATATTTTTAATAACTATGAGAGCTGTGATTCAGGGATAATAAATAGCGGCTAAGAAATTGTAAGGCAAGGTGTTAACGTGCGAATTATTCTTCGGCTTGTTGCGAGAATTCATAATTCGAGAATATCCTATCGATTTCTACTTCGTCGCTTTCAATGATGCGCGAAGTATGTTCATTAAAGTATAAAGAGGACAAAATAGTATAGTGTGGCGGCTCTCCTGCACCTACCACTAGAGGGACATACAAAATAGGACTTTCTCGAAAGTACTCGCTCCAACTACCTCGTCCATATATATACCGCCTTTAACCTTCCTTCCAATATCCCAACGTCTAAGGCAGGGCCTGCTAGGTAGTCGCACTGATGAGTCCACTAGCAGGCCCAGCACGAAACGCAACACCCTTCCTTTTCCTATTCCATCCCCTCTCTACAACAGCTCCACAATAGAAACAGATTGTTAACTCTTTGCACTCCGATTCCATTGTTTTTGAAGTAGAATGATCTTCCAGTGACTCAAACGTACTTCCGGATCAAACGTGTTTCTTCTGTTTAACAAACTGCTTTAATTTCGAAAGCAATACGAAGAAACAGTTATAGATATGTACACAATTTGTAGCTTGAATTTTATACCGAAGATCTACTTTCCCCAAAATTAAGTAGCTTTTTCGAAGGAACAAGAGCCTAGCTGGGTTTATAAATTTGAAAGACCCAAATAGAATTAAAGAGTTAATACTTCTGATGCTTTACAGTAATAAATAGTTTGTATAATCCTCGAAATTTCATTCGCAACAAAAGGCAATCCACTTTCGTGCTCGTGCGGGATGTTATGGCTTAGAGGATGGTTGCAACAAGCTTCTTCGGAGGGTCCAAGGTGCGCGGATGGATCTCTGTTCAAAGAAATTAGGTTGTCCCGTCAAGATTGTCAACGAGAAAGGCAAATCGATCCAATTCACCCTGGCTGCGAAGCGGAAATGATCGAAGCGATACCATACCCTGTCTCTTCTTCCAGTAAGTACATAACATTGGCAAAAATCAACCCTGCTGCGGCTCGGGGCATTTTTTTACCTAGTTTCTGCGTCGCGTTTTGATATTTCTAAAATATCTTCCAGCGTTGGAACAAATATACGTTTGCTTTTAATACTGCAAATTATAAACAGACTCTTATGTCGCGAATTAAGGTTCAAGGTTACTAGTATAAAAATTAGAAAAAATACTATCGTATTCCTTGAATGTTTCTCTGTAAAATAAGCTTGCCTTTACTTTGATGCCACTATCTAATAACGTGTAATATAATAATTTGCATATCTATGTTGCACTCGATGAGAGTTAGGTGATACTGTATTTTGTCTGTGTTGGTAGATCTGCTACGACAAAATTTCTCGGCTTTTAGTGGGCCGATTTCGATGCTCCTTGGCTTAAATTAAAGGAGAATGTACCGAGAATATTATACTACAGCATTTTGCAACTTGCCCTTGCAATTCATTTTTTATAAACAAATATATATCGCATCATCGTAGATTACTGAGAAAGTATCTGAAAAGGAAAATTAATTTCTCGGCTCCTAGAGGACCGATTTCAATGCCCCCTGTCCTAAATTAAAGGGTAAGGTCCCAATATTATTATTCTTTAGTCTTTTGCAACTATCCCTTGCAGTTCATTTGTTATAAACAAATATATATCGCATCATCGTAGATTACTGAGAAAGTACCTGAAGAAAAATATTTATTTCTCGGCTCCTAGACATCCGATTACAATGCCCCATGGCTTAAATTAAAAGGGAAGGTCCCAGGAATGTTATCCACTTTCAGATTTGTCGATAAACATAGTAGTTAATTTGTTATAAACAAATATTTCTTATTTTTTGCAGCTACTCAGAAAGTATACTTGGGAAGGGTTTAAAAGTATATGGATAGCATTCATTGAACTTTTCCCCTTAATTTGAGTCGCGGATGATCGAAATCGGACGTCTAGAAGTCAAGTAATTAGCATTTTAAGCAAAGTGGAAAAGGTTTGACCGACTACTACTTTCTTCGAAGAATGGATAATTCTTGTTTAATTAAAAAATTAATATCTCCGCTCCTAGGCATTCGATCGGGACGAACGGCGACTCAAATTAAAGGGGAGACTTCCGGCTACTAGATAGGGTAGGTCTCGTGCAGCTACCACTTCCGGTTCGGAAGTTATAAGCGTTTATTTCCTACAATTTAGTATAGGTTACAAACTATAAATGCAATCGCTTTTTAACCCACTTGAGCCTATTTCTGAGCTTCTAAACTTTAATTTGAGCTAAGGTTTATTAGTATAGCACGTCTAGAAGTGGAGATATAAGCATAAATAGAATACGATCTTGAAACGCTTATATCTCCGCTTCTAGATGTGCTATACTAATAAACCTAGACTCAAATTAAAGCTCAGAAGCTCCAGAATAAGATGTAGTAGGTTTGCAAACGATTTCCTTTGCAGTTTTTACGTTATTCATAATTGTAGGAAATAAACGCTTATAACTTCTGAACCGGAAGTTCTACCGTAATGAGGCCTAGCCTATCTTGTAGCTAGAAGTCTCCCCTTTAATTTGAGTGGTCGTTTGTCACGATCCGATGCCCAGAAGCGAAGATATTAATTTTTTAAGGAAACTGGGAAATATTTGTCCATTTACATGTTAAGAGAAAATTTCCAATTCTGGAGCGGCAAAGGTATTGTCCAAATCGGTGACTTTTTTCGACGCGCCATCTAGCGGTAGAAAGGTGGAACTAAATCTGCAATTTCATGAATAAATCTTGATTAATTAAAAAAATAATATCTCCGCTTCTAGGCATCGGATCTGGACAAATGGCCACTCAAATTAAAGGGAAGACTTGCGGCTACAAGATAGGACAGGTTTCATTCCGGTAACACTTCCTGTTAAGAAGCTATAAGCGTTTATTTCGTACAAGTTAGTATAATTTGCACACTACAAATGCAATCGTTTTCAAGCCTACTAAATATTATTTTGGAGCTTCCAACCTTTAATTTAAGCCAAGGTTCATTAGTATAGCACGTCTAAAAGCGGAGATATACGCATAAATAGAATACCATAATTCAACGCTTATATCTCCGCTTCTAGACGTGTTATACTAATGAACCTTGGCTTAAATTAAAGCTCAGAAGCTCCAGAATAAGATTAGTAGGATTTAAAGCTATTGCATTTGTAGTGTGCAAATTATACTAACTTGTACGAAATAAACGCTTATAGCTTCTTAACAGGAAGTGTTACCGGAATGAAACCTGTCCTATCTTGTAGCCGCAAGTCTTCCCTTTAATTTGAGTGGCCATTTGTCCAGATCCGATGCCTAGAAGCGGAGATATTATTTTTTTAATTAATCAAGATTTATTCATGAAATTGCAGGTTTAGTTCCACCTTTCTACCGCTAGATGGCGCGTCGAAAAAAGTCACCGATTTGGACAATACCTTTGCCGCTCCAGAATTGGAAATTTTCTCTTAACATGTAAATGGACAAATATTTCCCAGTTTCCTTAAAAAATTAATATCTCCGCTTCTGGGCATCGGATCGTGACAAACGACCACTCAAATTAAAGGGGAGACTTCTAGTTACAAGATACGGTAGGCCTCATCACGGTAGAACTTCCGGTTCGGAAGTTATAAGCGTTTATTTCCTACAATTATGAATAACGTAAAAACTGCAAATGAAATCGTTTGCAAACCTACTACATCTTATTCTGGAGCTTCTAAGCTTTAATTTGAGTCTAGGTTGATTAGTATAGCACGTCTAGAAGCGGAGATATAAGCGTTTCAATATCGTATTCTATTTACGCTTATATCTCCACTTCTAGACGTGCTATACTAATAAACCTTAGCTCAAATTAAAGCTCGGAAGCTCAGAAATAGGCTCAAGTAGGTTAAAAAGCGATTGCATTTATAGTTTGCAACTTATACTAAATTGTAGGAAATAAACGCTTATAACTTCCGAACCGGAAGTGCTACCTACACGGGACCTACCCTATCTAGTAGCCGGAAGTCTCTCCTTTAATTTGAGTCGCCGTTTGTCCCGATCGGATGCCTAAGAGCGTAGATATTAATTTTTTAATTAAACAAGAATTATCCATTCTTCGAAGAAAGTAGTAGTCGGTCAAACCTTTTCCACTTTGTTTGAAATGCTAATTACTCTACTTCTAGACGTCCGATTTCGATCATCCACGACTCAAATTAAAGGGAAAAGTTCAATGAATGCTATCCATATACTTTTAAACCCTTCCCAAGTATACTTTCTGACTAGCTGCAAAAAATAGGAAATATTTGTTTATAACAAATTAACTACTATGTTTATCGACAAATCTGAAAGTGGATAACATTCCTGGGACCTTCCCTTTTAATTTAAGCCATGGGGCATTGTAATCGGATGTCTAGGAGCCGAGAAATAAATATTTTTCTTCAGGTACTTTCTCAGTAATCTACGATGATGCGATATATATTTGTTTATAACAAATGAACTGGAAGGGCTAGTTGCAAAAGACAACAAGGTAGTAGTCTTGAGACTTTCCCCTTTAATTCAAGCCAAGGGGCATTGAAATTGGCCCTCTAGAAGCCGAGAAATTAATTTTTTTCTTCAGGTACTTTCTCAGTAATCTAGGATAATGCGATATATATTTGTTTATAACAAATGAACTGAAAGGGCTAGTTGCAAAAGGCTATAGGATTATATTCTTGGGACCTCTCACTATAATTTAAGCCAAGGGGCAGTGAAACCCGACGTCTAGGTACCGACAAATGTGTATTTCTCTTCAGAGACTGTCCCAGTAATCTACCAGGACCCAAAGTATTTGTTTATAACAAATGAACTGCTGGGGCTCGGTGCAAACGACTATAGAATAATATTCTCTGGACCTTGCCCTTTAATATAAGCTAAGAAGTATTGAAATCGGTCCACTAGAAGCCGAAATATTTTATTATAGGTGATGTTCGAACATAGACCAGGTACAAGATCAACTATCCCTCACCATATGCAACGTGGATATCCAAATAATCCTATAGTTTCTTCGTAATAACCTATCCTAGTTACGTGAAACGGTTTCATCTAAATCCTATTTTTTATGTGCAAAATATGATTGTCGAAAGAGAAGAGTACGTTTCACTCGTTCCTAACCAACCCCAAAACATCTATTAAAAATTCTCAAACTCTAACTCGCCGCCATTTTGAAACTGCATGAACGTTTCCAAAATCCTTGAACTGTCATAATCGGTGAACCTTCTCCTTTAAAACCCTTTTTGGTTCGCCTAAATCCGACTTCCAGTTGCCGAGATATCAAGTCTAAAGAGAAGAGTAGTTTTTTACTATTCTCTAACCAACCCCAAAACATCTATTAAAAGTTCTCGAAATCTAACTCGCCGTCATTTTGAAGCTGACTGAACATTTTTAAAATCCTTGAACTGTCATAATCAGTGAGCCTTCCCCTTTAAAACCCCTTTTGGTTCACCTAAATCCGACTTCCGGTTGCCGAGATATCATCGTCGGAAGAGAAGAGTTGTTTTTTTGCTACTCCCCAAACCACGCCAAAACAGCTATATTAAAAAATCCCAAAATTCTACTCGCCGCCATTTTGAAACGGCATGAACGTTTCCAAAATCCTTGAACTGTCATAATCGGTGAACCTTCCCCTTTAAAGTGCTTTTTGTTTCACCTAAATCCGACTTTCGGTTGCCGAGATATCATCGTTTAAAACCAAGTTTAATTTTTTCTGCGTTTCTCAGCCTCCGCGAACCTACTGACCTACTTTAGCCACGTCAAAATTCGTAGTATTGCGTAGGTCAGTTTTACTATGTTTACTACTAAATTCCAGGAATTTAAGTAGGTCAAGCGTCATTCATGAATCCGCGCGCGCCATCCGTAAGGGTAAACTTTAAATGGTCATATCTCGAGAACGAGTTGAGATATCGACATGAAACAAAAAGCAAATTAAAGGGCACATTTTTCTCCATCTCCAGAATCATCCGTTCTCCATTTTCCACGATCGCAAACGTAGTTATGGAACGAAGAACGTGGGGGACACAGGAATTTTTTTTTGGGAAACTACGAATTCAAAATTCTTGAAACTTGGTGAGAGGTTGGATCTGTGGTTGAAGAAAATTTGGGTATTTTTATACGAGGAAATTCGAAGAACAATAGCGTCTGCGTTTCGCTATTGAAACAAGAGCGGAGCGTAAGGATGGTGAGGTTTGGGAATTTTTTGGAGGGAAAGTATGAATCCAAATGTCTCCAAACTTGGTACATCATTGAACCTGTTATTGGAGAGTATATGAGAATTTTCTCGTAAGGAACGTCGACGTACAATGGCGTCCGCACAGTCAGATATGAACTATGTGGTTAAAATGCCACGCGATGAAGACGTGGTGAACTATTGGAATTTTTTAACAGAGATCCACAAATCCAAACGTCTCAAACGTGGGCACATATTTAGATCTACTATTGAGTAGTCTTTTCCCCTTTAATTTAAGCCAAGAAACATCGAAATCGGCCCACTATAGACCGAGAAATGTTGTTGTAGATGTTCCAACACAGACGAGGTGCAGGATCAACTATCCCTCAACGAGTGCAGCATGGATATTCAAATTATTATGTTACACATTATTAGATGGTTGTATCAAAGTAAAGGAAAGCTTATTTTATAGAGAAAACCTCAAGGAATGCGATAGTATTCTTTTTTTGGAATTTTATACTCGCGTTGGTACTTAGATTTACGTTTATATTTATATTTAAATGTGTACGTATGTTGCACGTATACTTTTTATAGGAATTCTTCTAATCCATATGGAAACCGACTAAAGGAGTCTAGTAATAGTAATAATACTTGCAATAATAATTTCCTCAGTATTCGGGGCGACGGAAATGGTGCCGCTTCGCATGAATCTAAAGGAATCTTCAACCCGAAATCCCAGCTCTCAGGATTCCGATTACTTCTACGAATACGCAGAATATCAAGATGGCAAGAACGACACGTCGAACGTAACATTCACGTCCGCTCAACTTGCGACTACAATGCCAACTGACACCGTCAAAGTTACCCCGACAACGGAGAAGATTTTGACCCCCGCGAATAACACGATTCCCATTAAAAAAGCCACGTCGATGCCTCCTTCGCCCAGCAGTTCCGGTTTCACGTTTTTCGGCGTGCCTCTGCCTAGCTTGAACTTCAATCTTTGGGGAAACTCGGGCAGGAAATCGGAGAGGAAAGATTCCGCTGGACGACCTGGAAGGGGTCGTTACAGAACGTTTCCACCGACGGAACCGGAAATCCATCGAGGTGGTTTCGTTCCTTTGCCTCGAGCGCAAGGCGGATTCTTGCCGATCCCCGATCCCAGATTAACTTACGAGAGGCAAGTTAAAAACGAGACCGCGAAGGACCAGAATTCAACCGTTGCGCAAGAGGAACGGAAACGATGGAAGAGCGGCAATGGAACTGTTGCGAAGATCGAGAGGACTTATCCTAGGTCGAGTAAACCTAAAGTGGGATCGAAGGAAAGGGAAGAGTTGTCCACTGTGTCGGCGAACGAATCGGATTCTCGATGGCAAAACGCTGCCACGAAGAAGATTAGGTAAAACATCGAATATGAATGAAACATTGAGATAATACATAAGAGATACTAATGTAGTTAAATAGGAACCGTACTATTATTATACTGCGGATTTTGTCGATGTTTCGTGAGAAACTTTTGGGCATGCAAAAAGGTACGGAAAGCATTCAATATGCCAAGATGTACAAAGTATTTAATGTACAATAGTAATTATTATATTTACAGGATGAAACTACATCCTTTATTTAAATCCCATTTCTTCAGATTCGTTTATAAAAATAGGAATTTGCGTAAAAATTCGCACGGCGATTACAGCTGTTTTAGTATTCTTTGCAGGAAAATTGCGCGGTCTAATTATTACGCCTGTTTTAAACTTTTTTGCACAAAAATCCACAGTCTAATTATTACACATGTTTTCCTCTTCTTTGCATAAAAATTCGTAGTCTAATTATTACACCTGTTTTCGTCTTCTTTGCACGAAAATTGCGCGGTCTAATTATTATGCTTGTTTTCGCCTCTCTTGCATAAAAATTCATAATCTACTTGTTACACCTGTTTTACCTTTCTTTGCACAAGAATACACAGTCTAATTATTACGCCTGTTTTATTCTTTTTCGCATAAAAATCCACAGTCTAATTATTACACCTGTTTTCAACTTCTTTGCGTAAAGATTCGTAGTTTAATTATTACACCTGTTTTCGTCTTCTTTGCATAAAGATTCGTAGTTTAATCATTACACCTGTTTTCGTCTTCTTTGCATAAAGATTCGTAGTTTAATTATTACACCTGTTTTCAACTTCTTTGCATAAAGATTCGTAGTTTAATTATTACACCTGTTTTCGTCTTCTTTGCATAAAGATTCGTAGTTTAATTATTACACCTGTTTTCAACTTCTTTGCGTAAAGATTCGTAGTTTAATTATTACACCTGTTTTCGTCTTCTTTGCATAAAGATTCGTAGTTTAACTATTACACCTGTTTTCGCCTTCTTTGCACGAAAGTCTGCAGTCGAATTATTGCACTTGCTTTATTCTTCTTCGTAGTTCCGTCGCGAATTCAACGAAGACATCGGATTCGAGTACCGCGGCGGACGAGTCGCGCCAGGAAGCAAATGAAACTGTAGTGTCCACTGAAATTTACAGCGGAGAAAGTTTGGAGATGGTTAAGAAGCCGACTAAGAACGAAGAGAAGTCTGAAGCGGAGGTTGCAAGTAGAATTGTCTGGACAACACCGAGAGTCATTTTGGAAACGGCAAAGGAAGTTGTGCCTAAAGAAACTTCGACGGAAGCTTCGAAAGGGGAGAAACATCCCTTTTGGGATCCTGAAACTATCGAAATTCAGGAAACTTCCAGTCAAGCTACAATCGTTTCGAGCGTTCCAAACGAAGGAATTGGTAAAATTTCAATTTCAATTTTTCTTATTATTCGATACCGACAAAATTTCGCGCGGTCCTTTTCTATAAAAAAATGAACACCTTTCGTAGATCAGCTCTTTGTAAACGGGTGGCAGCGTACAATCCTCTAAGTTCTTTTGATTCTTCTAACGCGTGTCTAGTTTTAACGCAGAAGAATAATTAAACGGAAATTCATTAAGCGTAATCATGCCCCGCGAACAAAGGGTTGAATTGAATCTCTTATATTTCGCAATCGCAACATAACAATGGTGGTGTTATTAAAAGATTTTATCCTACGTGGGGTTGCATGCAAATCACGCGAGCGATTAATTGCAGATGGACCTCCTACAACGCGGTAGATACGTTCCTTGAAAATACACCGTAGAATTGTGACATTGTAGCAAACGTTCCACATTTCCTAAACCGCGTTGTAGGAAACTTTCCGCATTTTTCCAACCGCGTTGCAGCGAAACTGTATTGTCCCTAAACTGTTGTAAAGGTACCGCGTTGTAGGAGGTTCGCCTGTACAGTATCCTCAAATTACAGATGATCCAAGCGCCGTCATAATAGAACGGCCAACGTTTCACTCGTCTTTCTCGGAAGCTCGGAAGAATTTCTCTTCGACACCTCAAGTTTCCCGAGAAACGGAAGCATCCGCTCTGTCAGCGTTCTTGATCCCGGGAGGACAAGTGCCTTCTTCAGTGCCAAATCTACGCCCCCTAGGTAGACCGACGATAACGAAAGTTCCATCGCCGCGAATCGGTCTCTCCGCTGAACCGGAAAAGCAAAAATCCGTAGCGGAAGCCGTTCAACGGAACGCGGAGAACGACGAAGGAAAACCGTTCGCAAAGGATGGGCCTTCGAATGAGAACGCGGCAGTTGTTGAGGACAATCCTTTCAATTGGTACTTTCAACATTATAACGATAGCTATTTAGAACCGTTCGTGGGCGTAGCTTACAGTGGTGGTGAAAAGACAATCGTGACTCGATGGACTTTATTGGGTCAAATATCTCTTATTTTGTACATTTTCATATAAAAACATGGAAGATTAAATATAATCAGCAATTAATTTATTAAATAATCAACGTATCGAGTGATTTTTAATTGCGTGTGTAAAATGTCGAGATTAATTCCGAATGGAGCGAAAAACGAGAGAAAGTGCCGTGGGACTAAATTGCATCGTATGTTTCGGATACGAATTTTTATTATATTAGATGGGCGCAAATGTTTCGATGGCTTTGATCGTAAATGAATAAATTTCGTTGTCTCGTTAAATATAATTTATCCGATCGATAAGTCGATTAACTCCTTGCACCACATAATAACGAGTCACACTCGTACTACTAATTATAGCGCGGATTCGATAAAAATGGATACCATTGACGGTGAAATTTAATTTGCACTCAAATTATTCGGATAATCCGGGAATTAAAATATTCGAAATAGTAATGAAATAATCCGGATAGTATAAATTATCCGAATAATTCGGACAGTTCGGATTATAATACGAAAAAAATGCTTTGTTTGCTATTACGTTAAACTAATTAAATAAAGTATTTTGTTTGAGATAGGAACGGAGGCAAATCGTTAAAAATTTAATTACGTAAATCTAATCGATTTTATAATAATCGATAATACTCGAAATCCGGATTACGGATAATCCGTGACGTCATTATCCTGATAGTTTTAGGCCCAATTATAATATTGGGAATTATTCGATAAAAATTGCGCGTAATATTCAAGTAATTTGCATGTAATAGGATATCCATCCATGGAAACTTTTGCACTCATCCGGTACGAATAAATGCACGCAATCGATCTGTCGCGCATTTCACGGTTTTCGAAAACAAATAAAATCGTGAGATTTCGAATGATCGGTTTCTCCTTTTATTGACAACGCAGTGCTAATAATTACGAAAGCTTAAAATCTCTATTAAGAGAAATGAAAGAAAAAAAAAACATATTGGTAATATTTAATGAACGTATATTATGAAAAAATCTTTATGTTTCGGATGACGTAGAAAATTCTGGTACATTCGAGCCATCGTGTATCGTTAACGACAATCGAACGATGTTTAGTCGATGAAAAATTTACCAAACTTCTTTTATTCATATCCATACATTATATAAAAGTTATAGGTAGTTTGAAGCAGTTGCTCATTCCTAATGTAATAAAGAGAAAAAAAGTATTAGTGAACACAATTGTACATCGTGTAATGCCTTCGTGAACGTCGCGTAACGTTTAAAATTCGTAATAATTGTGCACGGTACGTCTATGTAATATAATATCTTCGCGTTTTACACCCTTACGTGTCGCGGAAATGTGAAACTGCGTTCCTACTATCATATCCTTTATCTAATGTATATACCGTAAATCTATATGTAGAACAATTTTTCAAGAACAAGGATCATTCGTGTTTTATTTCCGTGTGTTAATCTGAAATTACCAATTGCTTGTAAGCACAAAATACATTTGTACATGTATAAACAAACTTTGCAACTTTTCTGAACATCTGCAAAATGTAGACAGTCTCAATCACACAAATTAGTCTCAATCTCACTTTTTTTTTTTTATTCTTTCCGTTTTTCTTTCATTCACTGGCTCTTAGCTTTTGCTTTCTCTTTCTCGTCCTTTTTCTCGTCTTCTTTCTTCTCGTCTTTTTTCGTCTCCTTTTTATCCGTCTCTTTTTTCTCCGCGTCGCGATTTGTTAGCTTATTGTTGATCAAATTGTGTAGAGCTACTATGGATCTAACGAGAGCCGCGAGATACACGACCAACATCTGATCGTTCGTTTTAACGTACAACGAATCAACGAAGCTAGTCTGCGTCATGTCCGGCAGCAAATTGAAAATGTCCTGAAGTTGATAAACGATCTGATGGTTAATCGGCAATTTACCGCTACCAACTTGCACCAAGTAATCTCTAATTTCTCTAATTTGTTCGTGGAGACCTTTTAAACCTAGTAATTGATTCGTAATTCTCTGACTAAGAGTACCGACTGTGGTATCTTTGATATCTCTCAATAAATGCTCTACGCCTACTTCCTCGGCCTCCTCCGCACCAATTTCACTAGGAATGTGCTCGAAGGTCTTCGATGTCGGTGAACCGTCCTGTAATCGAAATAATATCGTTGTCCAATGTTAATCGATGCGAACTCGAATCGATACGCGTATGCTTGCTGGCAGGAGTTAAGAAACAAAGTATATTTGGTAGAATATACGTGGTTTCCGCTTTAGCGTCCGCAACAAGGAGCGAATTTGGACGCTTATGCGGGCAGGTGAATTTTAGGAATTCAGCTAAGGGAAGGAAGAGAAATAAGCGATATTCGGCGCAACTGTGAATCCGAATTCGATCGTCTTAGTCTACGTCTTTATTTTTCTTACTAAGCTGGAAAGGGTAAAGCTCGTTACGAGTTCCTTTTTTTCGAGAATTGGTGGGGATAGCGATGGACGTTAAAGCGGCGAAAAATGCGAACGCGTAACGACGTGTAACGAAAATTCGAAGCAGTAGAAATCCTACAGTTTGGGACTTCAAAGCATGGGGAATTCTAAGCTTTGGAAATTCTGAGTATTGGTAATTCACAGCATAGAGAATTTTAAGCTTTGGGAATTCAAAGTATTGAGAATTTGAAGACTCTGTGTCTTAATTCTTGTCAGCAAGTGTATACATGAAGTATACAAAGACACCTACATCGTGAACCTCCTCCACAGCTTGATATGCTTCTGTTGGAAGACCAAGATCTTTGGGTTTAGCATCAATGATGACCAAAACTGAATTAGGGCAGTATCTCCTAATCAATTCGTTAATAGCAACATCATTCTGATGTAATTTAGGTCCAGTGTGATACCATCCTACTACCTTTTCACGAGCTACAAAAATCCATTAATAAAATACCAAAATCCTTTTTTTTTTTTTTTTTTTACCAATTTTAACACTCATCTGGAATACAGATTGATATGTACCATTAACTTTTTTGAACATTCCATACATGTTTTCCAGATAATCATGGTCAAGGAACCACACACTTTTGTCCTTATCATCTTCATCGAAAGGTACTGCAAATAGAAAGAATCTTCAGGTTTCTGTCAGTTTATTCACAGTTAGTCACAAGAATATTTGGTTACTTTGGGTATCCAATAAATTTTATATACATTAGTAAAGGAAGGGGTAACTCAACATTTATTTTCAAGAACAAAGAGACTACATTAATAGGATGAGAAAATATTATTTTTACACACATTATAAAATAAAATAAAGGAATGAGAAGTGGATGAAGATCCTTAACTCTTTGACTTCTATGGATGCAAGACACAAATGAAAGTTATTAATGTTTAAGATGGACATGAAAAAAAATAGTAGCTTAATAAATTAAGGTGGTTTCTGGAAAAATTGCCTATAAAACAAACGGATGAATTGAGCAAATTGCATTGGAGTTTAATATGTTCCCAGAGTCAATAACAAATATTGTCCCAAAATTAATTAGTGCAATAATCAAACAAAATTTTGTTGGATTAGTAATTGAAGATAATTTGTTGAAAACCCATAGATCTATGGGATTTTTCCCAGTAAGCTCCTCAATTATAGTAGCATACTAAGCATATTAAGTAACTTAATTAACAGAAGTAAATAATTCAATTGTACAGTTGTATAATTAGTCACAGGAATCTGTATAAATATTCCATCCACAGCAAGTGTTTAAATCTGAAATACTTCGCAGTCAAAGGATTAAATACGTGTCCAAAAGGCCAAATACTTTTTTTATAAGCAACTTATGTCAGTTTCAAAATCGGAGCGCGTACGTGTTTAGGTTACTAAGATAATACGTCAGCAACGCAAAGGAAATTGTATTTTATTCGCACAGCAGTTGAGAGTAAAATGAATCGAGAAACGATTAGGAGATTAACGAAGGAAATATCGAGTGAATTAGCGAAGTAATAACGAATGTTAGTGGAGTAAACCTAACCTGCAAAACTGTTTGATACGTCTAGAACGCCTTTAGCCCTCCAACATCCCAAAAGAACACCGACAACTCTTTTCTGGTTGCCGATTTTTCCCATACGATTAAAGTGGTCCACCACGCTTAATAAGACTAAAGGATGCACCACTACTTTTGTAGTTACAACCTCTTGACTCGGCATTTTTGAGCAATTCCTTTGACTTTCCCCAATGAACGTAGCCGCAGCAGAAACAACATCCAAGTCATTCACTAGTCATTCACAAAAGACCCTTCTATGCCAAAGTAAACAATAAAAGCGCCGCTTAGGCAGAATCGTACCAACAATGTTCCTATAAAAAATTAAATCGCAACAACCTCTGGCAAACAAAAACCTTTTAACAATCCTATCGAAGCAACGTTTGGCAGATGAATTAACAATAAAAGAGATAAAATTTTGCACCTATTAGAGGTGCCTCTATTATAGAAGTTTTAGTTAGTTCTTAACGATTTGTTTTTCAGCGAAATAAAATGTAATTGCAACGATTTGCAACAAACTAAAAACCTTTTAATAATCGCGTTAAAGCAACATTCGATGTATAAATTAATCTATAATATATAAGAGATAATTGCAATTGAATTTTGCACATGAAAGTTTTGCATGTATGTAGAAATTGTTACCGATTCGTATCTTTCAGGGAGATGAATTAAAATCGCGGCAATTTCCTAATTAAGAAACCTTTCATAGATCGCATCGAAGCAATATATGATCTATAAATGGATCTATAGTATATTAAGAGATCATTGCAATTATTATAAATTTTGCATGTAGAAATTTTGCGCATAGAAATAATAGCGATAAAATATACAGAAAAGGGAAGATTTCCATTAGTATGTAGACTTATTTTTTATAACGATTATAAGAAGCTGCTTTCTTGCAAATAGTACGAGAGATTACGGTTAGCAGCACTGCTAAGAGAACACGTTGCTCGTAAGTGTTTCGTTTTCACTCTAAAATATTAAAAGGTAATTTTCTCAGCAATAAATAGTAGTCGCTTATCGAAGTATCGTAAATCTAGTATCCATTGAAGCAAGACGAACTTATGCGTGTGCGTGTCTTTCGATAACAATTTGATTAAATTTATTCGTCAGTCCGATGCATGCTTCGCGTTCTCTGAGCCAGAGTTTCTCAACTGGTGTCTCAATATAAACGTTTACAGAGACAAATATGTTAGATCGCGCGATAGTAAGGTTGAGAAACTCTGCCGCGGTACTGCAAGCATGGCTACCAACCAAAGAATCTCAAAACGGGGGCAACTTTTAGATTTCAAATTACTCTTACAGGATGTCGAAGCCAATAGTGTTTGTGACCGGAAACGCGAAGAAGCTGGAGGAATTTATTGCGATTCTTGGCAAGAACTTTCCGCGAGAGATTGCCAGCAAAAAGATCGACCTTCCGGAATATCAGGGAGAGATCGATGACATCTGTAAAAATAAATGCCGCGCGGCGGCGGATTTAATTAGGGGCCCGGTTATCATCGAAGACACTTGTTTGTGTTTCAATGCGATGAAAGGTTTGCCGGGACCTTACATCAAATGGTTCTTGGATAAATTAGGACCGGAAGGATTGCACCAAATGCTTCACGGCTGGGAGGACAAAACAGCGGAAGCGGTTTGCACTTTTGCGTACTGCGCCGGAGAACCGGATGATCCGGTTTTGTTGTTCCGGGGAAAAACTCAGGGAACCATTGTGGATCCTCGAGGACCACGAGACTTCGGCTGGGATCCTTGCTTTCAACCTTTCGACTACGATAAAACGTACGCGGAGCTGCCGAAGGAAGTGAAAAATCAAATCTCGCATCGCAGCAAAGCGCTGGAGAAATTGAAAGAATATTTTATGAAAGATGTTCAACAATAAACGAATAAAATAGATTTTTGCCGAGAGACAGTATTGATTTATTTTATTCAGCTTGCGAATTATTGTGCATTTATAGCGAAGAAATATATTTCGCGTACAACGTGTAACATACATGTGTAAAATGTACATCGCGGCAAAGCTTTAAGGAAACTAAAAGAATATTATATGAAAGAAGTTCAACGATAAACGAATAAAATAATTTCCGTCAAAATGCAACGTTTATTTATTTTACTTACACGGTGGATTTTTATCATCTATTTATAGGAAAGTAAAACTTTCGCACGGAACGCGAAGAAATATGCAAAATGTTCAAAACAAAATACACGTTATAATTAGACTGCGAATCTTTATGCAAATTTATACCTTGGTAATCATAAATAATGAAATCGAACGCAAATGCTGGTTGATTTTACTTTCAAAAAAATTGCAAATTAAATACCGAGTCGAAGCAGTGAGCTGACTTTGTCGGTAAATACTGGGAAATCGCGCAAGAATTCGCAGCTTCATTTTATTATTCCCGTGCACGTCAGCGATGCTTTAAGTTAATCGTAAAATATTAGGGCCTAAAAATACATTGAGCGCCTGTTAATGGAATCTTGTTTGTTACTTCCTATATAAACGCTTCTGATTTCTTGCGAACGATTACGTATTATCAAACCACGCTCGTGAAAATTCGACCTAATGTTGAAAAACAATATTCGTTCATTACGAAAGATAATTTAGCGTTTCGAATACAATTGGTTCGTCGGCGACGACAGCCGATGGTATTTGTTATAAGCAGAGCTGCAAAGAATCTCTCGTGCTAAACGGTAAGAGGATTATTTAAACGCTGATTCCGGCAATCAATGTCCCTCGAATCGCAAATATTCACGATATTGTTTATCAAATTGTTTACAAAGTGATGCAAGAACGTGTAATATTGACATATTAATTCTTATCGGTAAAAGCTTCAGGTTTTCGATTCTTTTGCAACTTTATTTTCCTACAAATCCGCTAAATAAACAAATGTCGCCTTAACGAGGATCTTGATTTTCTTTCAATAAATTTCATGCTACATCTTTTGCTCTAGATATCTCGTGTATTTTTACACGTTCCGTGCATTTTGCAACACTTTTACGCATTCAAGCCTCTAACAAATGTATAACAATTTGCAATATGTTGATAAATATCCATAAAAAAAGAAAAGTACACCTATTTATTAAGCGTGCAAATTAATTTTGAGCCTTCAAGATTTCGCAAGAGAAAACAAATAATGTTTTAATATTAAAAATCTTCAACACTTTCGAAGCAAAGCATTTACGAAGCATACGAGTCACTTGGAAGATAACAAAGTAGCAATTTCGATTCGATAAAGACGCCGGGAGTTAAATGATAAATGCCCCGAATTAATTTGTACACCTAATATTAATCCACGTTCATCGATCCCGAAACAATCGCGTAATCCTCGCCAACATACGTTTGCATTATTGTTGCTCGCCGTGTAAACACGCAATCGGTTTTTAATTGTTGCTTTCCTCCGGCGTTATTGATAAAGTTAATTAAACTCGTTAATCGACAACGCTTACAACATCGTAACTTACGAGTATAAAAGCAATCTCGAGAAAAGTTTCCAATCGGCCTCTCACCGCATTGAAATTAATACTGAAACTCTTTTCTTGTTCGCATTAGAATCGCCACCGATTAACGATTTGCTGATTAATATTTCAACTCGATCTTCGCGAGTATAAAGGCAACTTGGGCAGAAGCTTCAAACCGATCTCTCACCGCGTTGAAATTAATACTGAAACTCGATTAAAACGAGCCACGACTGATTAGAACCTCCTAATTAATTTCGCAACTCGACCGCGATTACTCGTCTCTTTTTAGAAAATAAAACAAGAACGTTTGTCGCGAAATGCGCGAGGTTCTGAAGAAAGTAACGCGTAAGATGAAGTAAGAGGATAGGCGGAAGTGTTGAAGGTGCACGGAGTTTATCTGCAATTATAAAATTGCGAAAACTACGAATTAATTTCAAGTTAATTTAGGCGATATTTTTAAAAGCCATTCACGTACGCGAGAGAGTAAGTTATAACGATGCCCGAACGGGTTATCTATTACATTGATTACACCGGCGCGGCCGGTTCGGAATACCCTTTTGGTAGGGGTTATCAATTATATGTGCATTTTTTTATTGTATTAACGCTTGCCGATTTTTCGCCTTATATAAGGAGAAAGTTGGGCGTCAGCTTTACCAGTCTTTCTGCAAGGGTCGTGCCATAATGAACGCCCTAATCGGTGAGTAACGAGACCAAAACGCGCACACAAGCTTACTCGTATCTTATTTCAATGGAATACTTCTTTTTAGGATGTCATTCGTAGCTTACACGAGTTGTTTCTTTTTTTTATTTTCCAGTATTATTGGGGATCCTAACCGCGGCGCTCGCCGTTCCAGGTACGTTAATTACACATATTAACTAGGAATTAACTAGGAATCGAACTTAGAGGCGAGACTACTCTTAGTACTGTTTAAGGCGAGCATAATTGCATCAACAGAATAATTAGACCATGTAAACAAATTCAACGATGATCCTTCAGACGCAAGCTTTGTAATGTAATAATACTTTATTGGTTTCCTTTCGGACTACAAGCGTTTCTATGTTGTACATACATGTACATATCATACTCTATTTCCTTATCCTAAAATAAACGAAACATGGTTTATAGCACAAGCTTTATATTAGCTATTACACATTTAAACAATTGTATCAGCTTTATACAAGCTATTATCTGCCACCTCGTAAATTTGATACGTACTCCAAAGAATCTATACACGTTCAATAAAAAATAAATTAAATTAAATTGAAAATTATCCGTTCGAACTTTCCGCAGAAGCAAATTTGCGTAATCATTGCGTATCGCGAACCGCGGGTCAATTTCAAAATGAGACAGCAATAATTCCTTTATTTCTGTTAACGTTAGAGCTGCCAAGGCAGTCGAAATGACCGGTCACAAATTACCATAAAAATTATATAAGTGAAAATTCGTTGTACTTCGATCACGTGGCTTTCGCAAACGTCTACCAATTCTTATTTCTTTGGCACAAATAAAAAGGACACTTTCGTCATCGAATTTTACTCGAATCTGATATTCGTCAATGCGTTCGAACCATTGTACATAGATTAGAAACGCACTTTTATTAATTACGCATCTTCGGCTACATAAAATCGACCGTTTCATATGAAACAACCTAATAATCGAAATTTGTAAATGTACGTAGACGTTCGCGACTGATTGTACATTTATACGCGCGATACATTGCACGTTACATTGAAGCGATATAAAAAAAAAGAAACAGCAACGATAACTCTGTGAAATATTGTGATAGTGCCTTTTCCACGTGGGAAAATCGTAACGTACAAATACACCGCGGATGTGAAAGCCGGAGTCGTCGATCCGTCTGCATTCGCATCTCAATTCGGCCTCGAATGTCTTCTTCACGTCCGAGCCGACGAGACCGACCCAACTCTGACCAATGCCTACACTATCTTCCTAACCGATGTTAAACATGCGCTGCATAATGGGCGTACGGTGCATCACGAGCATCTCACTCAGATGCAACCGGTCTCCGAATCCGCTAAGGCATTCGAGAACCCTTTCCTCGTTGTCTACGATGAAAATGGACACGTAAGTTCTAGTTCGCCTAAGAGAACTATTCCCTTAATCACTTGCCTTACGAATTCTTCGCGCAGTATTCGCTAATTATTGGCAATGCTAATTATTTACTATTATATTTCACACGAAACGTTCGAATGTTATATAGAATTTGTGTCTCGGTATAAAATTAATCTTGCAAGCTGAAGTTACAATTAGAATCAATATTACTTATTTGTTTATTATAATCCTTTGCCTGGCGGCTTAGGATGGCTTCCGGTTACTTAATTACCATCCCTTTTACGTTACTTAATTTTAATCGTTATAATTACTGGCAAAATTGGTTTAACGGTAGTTATCGGGTTTGTAGTTTTAAAGAAATTGGGACGGGATACACGTGTTCATTGGAAGAATGTAAGATTCATTGGTATTGTTTCAGTTCCAAGGGCTGAAGTTCCTGGAACAGGAGCCTGCATGGTCGAAGAACATCAAGAAGGGTATCGCTTCGATGCTTCAGCTGGATTTAGCCAATATTTACGCGACAACCCCCATGAAGGCGCACAGTTTCATAACTCACGAGGTAGGTAACGACTGATGGGAACATCCTGGGATTTTGGCTAATGTTCTCTTTGGTTGTTACCACTAGGAAACCATTCACGGCAATTGCCAAGTGGCTTACAACGTCCACGCGAACGATCAGGTGCATCCAACGTCTAGCAACGTGTTCGTGGTCACGAAGGTCCACGAACCGAAGAACTGCACGCGCTTTGCCCACCAAGAATTCAACCACGTCGAACCGGAGAAATGCCACGTGCAGCAGCAGGTATTATTTATTTATTTATTGCGCATAATCGAGGGCCGGATTAAGCCTCCAGCGGGCCTCGAGTAAAATATAAGTCCGACCCCATTTATATAATTCCCTCTTTTTGGTCTTGGTTTAGCTTTGTTCCTCTATCGAGCTTTTCCTACATATTATTTTTAAAATATAAAGTTAAGTAGTCGTCGTGCAATATTCATCCCTGATATAGTACTTACCTTTTGGCTTAGGGTGACTTCCGGTTATAACTTTTATCTTAAACTATCTACATCTAATCATATTAACTTATCACTTATCGCAGCTTAATACAGAAATGAAGTATTTTTATAAAATGGATATATATATATATATTAGACTGATCACCTAGAAATAGACTTCGGTTGTTTTCTTTACATTTGATTTACATTCCTTTACATGGCACAGTTCCTTAGCCTAAATTAATTTATCTTAGTTCGTACGTTAACTTTACTTAGAAGTATATTAGCTTTAGCAGTCTTTATCAAAATCTAGCAACTCTCTACTCTTCCTTTGCATCTCTTTTTCTTTCTTCTTCCTTTCTATTCTCTTCGGCCCATTTATCGTAGAAGCAGGTGTTAAAAATAATTACCATTCTACGTCCTCCGAAGGAAGAATAATTGCGGTGCGATGATTTGCGTGTGTTTAATCTGGTGCAGGACGATATGACCACTGCCAGCAGACGCGTTTTCGAAATAGAAGACCACGGCAACGAGATTCTTATCAAGAAATTGGTGGGTCACGGAGTAATCAACTATCTGCCGTGGTTGGCTCAATCGGAGGCTCATTATCTTCTCACCAAGTAATTCACCAGTGATATGCTTTCGCACAAAGTGACCATATTTCTTTGCATGAAATTCGCCGTGAATTATGCGGGAGAATCGAGATGTTGTTTTTACACTTTGCGCTAAATTTTGTTGTTATTGACGAACGACAAGAGGGACAAATTGGTATAGAATCATTGAATTCCTTCCGAACCTGTGGCGTATCGAATTGTCTGTCGAAAAAATTAGGACGAGTTGCAAAAATTTGGGACTGCCTCCAAAAATTCGAGACTGTTCTACAAAATTTGGGACGTATGGTCACTTCTAAATACAATCAACCCCCGTGTAACACGGTAACCATTAGACTGCGGATTTTTATGTATTTATGAAAAATTTCAATGTGGAAAAGTATACAAGACGCAAAGCTATATGAAATATCCAAATTTAAGCATAATTTAGAACAATTAGGGGGCGAAACAATTCCCGAATTTAGATCCCATTTCTTCAGTGTTATTAGCGAAACTGTGAACTATATTTTCGTATATTCCATTTGGTACAGCGTTAAAGTACTGATTAATAGCATTCGAAAAATGTATACGGCGAGAGTTTAATTAGGACGCAACCTTAGAGTGAAATCCTGTTGCAAAAATGCCGCGTCACAGGTGGCTCGACTGTGCGCAAAATTTTCCGAAACTTTACCTATAAATGTTACCTGCTTTTGCAGCCAAACTTTGCTTCTCGAAAACGTCGTCGACGCGGATGCAGTTCCGCTGCCTGATCCCTATTACGGAACTGTTCCAATTGTTCGCAACATTGCGTTCGACAAGCCGGAAACGGAATACGTTCCCCAGACCGATGTAGACGTGACTCAGGGTAGGCACGTTGTCAAGCGAAACGAGCTTGTGGTGAAACTGAAGAAGATGTTGGACGAGGCTGCCAGCTACGTGAAAGAGAACCACTTGGAGAAGAAACAACCAGACTGGAAGCATAGTCAAACGATTAACAGAATCTTGTACGTTATGAGCTTCATGAATCTGGAAGACTTGCAGCGGGTGTTCAGCGAATTCAATGGTGTCACGGATCCTAAAGAGGTAGCCATGAGGTATGCGAAGAAACTGAATTATGGCAACAGTCTATCTATCTAACTATCACAACGGCACAAGTCCACCGATTAATATTTTCAGAAGAACAACACGTTCGCTTCGTTTACTTTTGTTTTTTTTTTATTAAGTTGATCGGGAATTTGGTAGAGTTTTTGATAATATTAGGTTCTGTTTGTGTAAATGATGGAATTAGTAGAGAGTTATTGATTACGAACTCTTCTGGAACAATACTATTCTTAATTTGAAGGAACACTGTCCGAAATAATATCACGTATCATATCTATTATTACTGTAATCCAATGTTATTAACGATCAGAAGTTGAATACTCTAACAGCTTGCCAAATTACTTACAAGACTTCATTTCGAAGAGATAGAAATAGAAGAATAGAGATAGAAAGAGATAGACATTTTTTGGGAATACTTCCTGGTAGTCGTAGAATGATAAAAAAACAAATACTATTAATCAGAGTACCGTAACTTAATTGTTACACGAGTTGGGGAAATCGGTTCTGTGTGAACTGCTGAAGGAAACTCTGATCCGTACGAGTTGGAAGAAATTGTACCACCAACTCGCGTAACGTCGGCAAGTGGACTTGTGCTGTGTTTCGGAATTTCTACCAACATTACGATATCGAACTTTTCCGTGTGCTTCCTTAGGAACGTCTTCCTGGGGGTTGTTCCAAACGTAGGAACCACAGCCGCGTGTCTCTTCACGAAACAGGTTGTGTCGACGAACAGTGTTTCCACTTGGACAGCCATCAGCATGCTCGCGAATCTTCCCATGCACGTGAAAGTTCCCTCGAAGGAGTTGCTTTCGGAGATGGTCAAACTGCTCGACTTGGACGATTCTGTCCCCGACAGAGTTAAGGAAGCTGGTATCTTCTGCGTCGCTACATTGGTGCACAAAACCTTCAAACATCAACAGACAGACGTGGTCGATCCTCTTCTGGAATCGGTCTTGCAGCGCTTCGTGAATTCCATCAGAGGTACGTGCGATCAATCGAGTTCGGATTTTTAGGCATTCATGGGAAATAGGGGAAATGCGAGAAAGTATAGAATGCATTTGACGCGCGACAAATATGCAAAGCATCCAAAATACAGTGCAAGAATTATTACTATGTTATTAAATTACATTATTAATTAGTAGATGGAGGATTTTTAGATATTCATCGGAAATTTAAAGGTGTAAGAAAATGTAGAATGCATATCGGGGAAAGTTGGACACAATGGGCTAATTTGACAAAGAAACACCCCCATTTAGGTTTTATCTTTCCAGCCTTATTTACAAAAATATTATCCCGCAAATTGTGAACAAATTCCTATCAATAGTTAAAACAGAAATATATATAAATTTACATAAAAATTCGAGATCATAACGCGAAGCAAACTTCTACCTAAGTTCCACTCTTTTAGCAGCGTCTACAAAAATTTTGTTCAAGGTTTACCTAAGAATCCATCGTCTATTAATTACCGTAATCCAATTTCGTTCCAATGGATTGCGAATAATTTTCCTACGAACGTCCACAGATGAGCGAACGGTCCACATGAAGACCGTGTACACGATGGCAATGAAGAACGTTCAGTTGAACCAGGTCCTGAAACATCTGGAGCCGATCATCAAGGGAGAGGTGGTTGTTTCCGAAAAGCCGGACACTATTCGTTTGTTAGCTATTTGGGCGATCAAGCATATCGTCATCGACGATGCTCACCATGCTCACGATTTGCTTTGGCCGATTCTTACCGACGTCAGCCTTCCATCCGCCCTCAGAATCATCGCTTACGACGTGCTCATAAGTCAATTGCCTCACGAAGGCCGTCTCATGAATATTCACTGGCTAATGGTTTACGAGAAGGACGAACACCTGTACAATTATCACGTTGACACCATGAAGGGGCTCGCTAACTCGGCTGATCCTTGCCTGACACCGATTAAGGAAATGGCACGCAAAGTATCGGCCTTCAGCAAGCCAAGGAACGTTTACGCTGGCCTTTCGAGCAAAATCCACGTCGATTATGTGGACGAGAAGTACGGTTTCGGTGAAGGTTTGAGAGGAACTTTGATCGTGAATCCATTGACCGGATTGCCAGACATTGGCTCGATAGAACACGTTCAAACTGCCATTCGGAAACCTACCACTGGATTTGGAGTGAGTATTCTTCTTTTTATAATTATCGAGGCATTGCAGAAATACTTTGTACCTTGTCAAATTTCTGTATGCCACTTTACGCATATTTGATGATTTCGTTCTTCTTTTTTGTGTAAATACTTATTTACCTGCTTACTAGTATTCACGACTCTGTTAAGTCTTTTTTAATGCACTACAGTATATAAGTAAGATATTAAACGTTTCTTACAGGCTTATTCTATTACAAAAGCAAAGAAACGGAACGAAACAATAGACTGTGATTTCTTTATGCATCCGTGTACCGCCTCGATGAAGCATTGACACCTTTTTAACTACGTTTGCACTCTCTAGATCTACTGGAATATCGAGGGTCTGAGCCAAGTGGTGAACCGCGTCAACCACGACATATTCGGCAAGACCGTAGAGGAGATCGTCGACACGACCGTGAAGAATCTGTTGAATATTGCGGCTCAAGACATGTCATCGATTAAGCAAGTGAATATTAACGTAGCGATAACGATGAACAACAAGGTGGTCGCGACTTACCACGCCGACCAGAGCAACTGGCAGCATGTCCTCTCCGAAGTGCAAAACTGGAGCAAATTCATCAACGAGAACTTGAACAACGTCAACTGGCAAAACGTTCTGTACCTGAACCATTTCGAGATGCACGTGCCCACGGATCTCGGTGTGCCAGCGGTTTTAGCTTCCCACGTTCCCATGTTCACTTCCGTCAAGGGACACGTAGAGCAGACGAGCGTTAAGAATCGTTTGGGATTGGATATGAAGATCAAATTGCAGAGCTGGCTCCACGGTGAACAGGTGATGTCGATCTACAACCCTCTAGCCGACGTCTGGCACTCCGTTCGCAGAGCATCGACCCAGGATGTCGTGATACCTCTCGATATGCACGTCAATTACAACGCGGACATAAAGGGTCTGAAAGTGATACTGCCGAGATTGCCGGTCACGGAGTTCTCGGTCGCTGGGATCTCGACGCACGCGAAGAATTACGTCACCATTACAGGGGATGAGAATGATCAGCTGAAGCGGAGCTGTGACACCTGCAGGCATCACGAAATGGTCACCCCTTCGGTTGAGAATACGAAAGTATACGAGAGCGTGATCGATTCGAAAGACAGTGGACTTAAGTTCACCATGGCGGTGCACGATTGCGAGAGCAATATTAATCCTGTTTCGCCTGTCATCGAGTGGCTTAACGTACTGTTCGACGAACACAAGAATACCATGTGAGTATCGACCCTTCCAGTGCTATAAGTAATTTTGAGAGATCGCGATGGGCTTCTAGATTTTAACTCGTTCAATGTTATTAGCACCTGTAGGCTCTTAAAAAAAGCTAGCGTGCAACGTATATTTGTCGTCTTTTGTCGATATATTCCCACTATTTATCTATTTATTATTATTATGAAATGTCTGAAATTCTTTGTCACCCAAATATTAGGTCGTTGCGTTATTTCTGAACTGAATTACGAATAGGAGTGTATATATGGTCATAGCATTGAATGCATTAATTTGCAAATGATTATTCGTCTCCTAATTTATATAGGGGCTACAAATTGGTGCAGTTAGTTATGGGAGTTAGGCAACAATTGATGAGAGACATTATTTCGGGACAAGGAGCGAACTGCGCTACTCTGATTAAAACCGAGCCAAGCATCGTTTATCCAACTTCGATGGTTTGTTAAAGAGACCCTTTCTTTTTCTTCTTCTTCTTCTTCGTATAATAAGTATTTTTTTAACCCGCCGTTTCTTCGCGATTAGATCGATTTGACTGGAAAAATCAGCATCCAAGACTTGGACTACATGCACGAGAAAATGCACCCGCTCAAGGCAATGAGAATCGACGTTCGTGGAACCGTGAATGTTACCGCAGCCGCCACCGACACACCCGTAAGATTATGGGACATGAATCTCAACGCGATGCTGTCGCAAGGCCACATCAACAACACCATGAAAGTTATGATCACCCGTAGGACATCCGGAGAAAAGGATCTCAGGGTTTGTGTTACAGAATTCAAGATTAATTGCAAAATTTAGGAGCAACGCAAGATTGATTAATGATTAACCAATTGTAAAATTTGAGAGGAATTCATGATTAACGAATTGCAAAGTTTAAGAGTAATTCAGGGCTAATTGAAGATCAATGAAGCGCAGATTGATTTAGTTTCATTCGCAAATTTCAACTGAATCGGCGGGTTCTTTTAGATCTGCATGGAGGGACAAAAGGATTACCAAACGGGAACCGGCGATATATTGAGTATCGCAGGGAGACAGAGGGAAAGCAACGCGAAGATGACAGTTACCATGGGACACACCGCAGGGGATAAGTGCGTCCGCGACGAAATGGACGTTACTGTGACCGTAAAAGGAGAATTGACCGAAGAACAGAAGAAATACGTTGCCCATGAGAGTGTACACGGTTTGTGCGCTAAGCAGAAGCAATACGAAATGTACCAGACAGACGCCTCGCTTACTCCTAAGACCTGGGAGTGCTTCGAAGAAGCTTTGCATCAATCAACGTTGAGGAAGTACACCGTAAACATGGCCGTGAGGAAGGTAAACGTCTCCTTTTGCATCATTTTGCATAGTCTTTTTGTTCCCCCAGAATTTCGTTTCAATATTGCACCAATTAAGTTTGGGACAATATTTACTGCTAAGTCGGATTTATTGATTTCACTCAATTTACATTTTGTCTTATGGACAAGGTGATTATACGTCCCAATTTTTTCGAGACAGTCTCGGATTTAAGTCCTTTGTCACGATTTTTTTGTTTGTGAATTGTTCTTACGTACTGGACTCCTTTAAGTTTACCACGTCTTTCACAGCTATTCGACACCAAACTCTTTCGTTAGAGGAGGCTCATACTACGCTATATGGTATTAACAATGGTCTCAACTAGATTCTAAAGAATGTTAACATGTACTGTAAATCCGTCGACTTCTTTTCTACTCCCGCTAGCTTTAAATCTCAATTATTGCGTTGTTTAAACCCTTACGATTAATCTAAATGTTTCATTGCACTCTAAAGGGTTTACCCCCGTTAATAAACAAATAAATAAATAATTGGCGGTATCCAAGAGTCCGGAATTTCATGCTAACGATAAGAAATACGGTCACCTTACTTCTGGACCCATTTTCCGCGAAGCTCCACACCTACACGTTTTATCGCTAATTCATCTATGCGATCCATTTTGCTTGATTTTGCAGGTGCCAGTGGAGATAATGTCGACCGTAAACGCAATGCAACACGTCGGGCTTGCCGTTTTCTTCCCGCACATTGATCTCAACTGGAACCACGTAGAACCCGGAACCGTGAAGGCTGTCTTGGAATTCCCATTCATGACACCTGTCCTCGATGTGAACGTCGTCACACCGACGCACAGCTACGAAGTCGTTGAATTGCCGCTCGGCCATCCGCGCTGGAACATGCTGATGGACAACGTCAACTTCGAACCGTTAAAGTTAAATCTGTGGGTGAACGAACAAATCAGTGAGTGTTCGTTTAACCAGTTCAACGTTCAGTTCATTAACAGTTTGCTAAAAAAAGTTGTTACGATGTTTGTACAGAAGCCTGCTCGATATTCCCTCAAGTTCTTCTCACCATGGACAATGGCACCATACCGTACGCGGTGCCAAACGATTGGACTTTGTTGTCCGGTGATTACGTGAATCACACGTACAGCGTGTTCGTGAAATTGGTGCAGGACAATAAATTGGCTATGAAGTTCTACGTAGGCCCGCACGAACTAACGATCACGCCCGTCGATTCCGAAGTGACCGTCACCGTGAACAACAAGGTGATCGACAATTACGAAAAGGGTGTCCTGGTGCCCGAAAACGAACCTGATTCCTATGCTATCAGGTAAGTTTGCCAGTTTCATTCGTTTCTTTTGTAGAACAATACGCTACAGTGGTGTATTAGGTGTACCAATGAATAATCCAGTTCTCTTGCAAAATTCAGCATTTATTTTTAACAACGTCGCGTATTTACCCGGTTTCAAATATAGTTGCGCGCATTCCGTAATAGTTTACGTTGCTTTAATCCTTACAACGGAGTGTTTATTCACGTTAACACCGCTCACGTCTTTGACTACTCATGTATATAACTGCTCATCTGCTTCATTACGTAATGTAATGTTGCAACTGTTTGCTGTCTTTCTCTAAACACTTCGTTTTCTCTACTTTTCCTTTGCAATTGCTCTTTCATTAATGGGTGTATACCCGTAAATAAATCAGATAAATAAATTTTTGTGCAATGCTGTAAACTTCTACTCGAAAGAAAGCCTGATCCTTCGATCGATCTGTTTAAAAATGGAGTATTACTTATTGGTACACCTAATAGTATTGCAACGCTAATATACTTGTTTGAAACAGGGTGGGCAAAGCCTACGGACACATCATGATTCAAACGAAATGGGCGCCTATGCACATTAACTATAATCCGAACTGCGTTGCTATGGCCGTGGAAACCGTTCTCCAGGGTCATGTGACAGGTTTATGTGGTCACATGGATGGCACGCATCAATATGTTCTCCCGAAGGTGTACAGCGTATCGCATCTTTAAAGAAATCAAGAGAAATCATTCAGTCATTTTCTTCATCCGATGAAACGTGTTCAGCGGAAGTTATCCGCCACAATAAGTGTTCATTGTCAAACAAGAGATATTTTCCCCCCTTAGTCTTACGTAGAATAATGATGTACATGCAAGATAAAGACGAATAAACTTATATTTTGGGTAACTTGCGATTACATCTTTTCTACCCATTTAATAAAGGCGAACAGAGTGCAACTAAAATGCTCATTTTAGTTGGAATAGTACAGTATGATAAGAAACGATGAATATTTGTCCAGTTACACGATGATCAATTGTAAAATTGATTAATAATTGATTATTTATAATACCTATAGTCTATACTTATCCTACACCTTAATCCAACTCTGCTTTACGATAATGATCAGTAAATTATTGTCTCATTTTGTCATTGTAGTAAAACTGTATTTATTCTAGTCCATAATTTAATCAATAAAACATAGAAAGTACTGAAAGCTATTCCTTTACAATTTAATTTTCAAGTATTAACAAAATATATGTAACCTTTTGAGAGTTAATTGAAACGACGATGCGTTGCAGTTGTAAAAGGTTTCAAGTAGAACAAAACTCGGATAAAGGATTGATAAATTCTACTCATAAATTCTTTATTATGAATTACGAGAGCGTGGATAACATTTTAACATCTAAACGTGATTGCTTAAGATCTCCAAATATATGGTAAAAAGTATAAAAAAATGATAACTTCCTCTTTTAAGTTTTGTGCTACTTAGAGCAGCGAAGTATCAACAGTTTACGTTAGCCATAGTGTCGACGCTCGCTTATTGATTTATATTCTTCGACGTGCTCGTACGATGTACGGATTTAATAGTGAAAGGGTTAAATATATTCTTATATGATTTATTTCGAAAAAATTATCATTTGAAAAAGGAAGTCACGTGGCCTCTGTGGCGCAATCGGCTAGCGCGTTCGGCTGTTAACCGAAAGGTTGGTGGTTCGAGCCCACCCGGGGGCGTATATTATTTTCTTTTGCAGTCAAAAGATTTCAAATAACGTAATAATTCAAGTACCGCGATCTAAATATTTTATTAGTTACGTTTATTACCAAAATCCGTGCACCATAGATCGCGTTATTTCATAATATGGCGCCCAATGTTACGCTACTAATTGAAGTACAACATTGAACAAGTCGGGGATCTTTTTGCGCTTTACCCGAGGGCGATTTATCTTCTATTCGTAGTAGAAATTTAGGTACTGTAATTTAAGTGTTTTATTGAGTATATTTATTAACAAAATCCGCAAGTATACCATTGCCGCGCCATTTTATAATATGGAGCCCCGTATCACAGGAATAATTAAAGTGAAACTATTAAAAGTCGGAGATCTTTTTTGCGCCTCACTCGAACGCAATTTATCTTTCATTCCTAATAAAAATTTAAGTACTTACTACTATTTAAGTGTTTTATTTTTTATATTTACTACCAAAGTTCATACACCATAGCTACGCCATTTTATAATATGGTGCCGCGTACTGTAGGAGTAATGAAAATAAAACTGTGGGAAAATCGGAGATCCTTTTTTGCCTCTTACAATCTAAAAGGCGAGTTTAATTATATTTCTACGCGATAACAAATTAAAGTATTATATTATTCGCGGTTTAATTAAGATTTTGCGAAATTATCTTGAAGTTTGCTGGTCTCCAAGTCCGATTAAAATTTAAATCCACTTCCGAGAGTTGGAAGAGGCGCTGCGATCGACTTCCTTTTTACGTTGCGTCTGGTCTGGATTCCATCTTTCCTTCATCGAGACCCGTGTACCACGCGAGGAGAGAAGAGAATTAGTTCTCGAAAGACAGCATTTATTACGTAAGTATAAATTATGTCGATGTAAAAAGCGTCCGTTGTTCTTTACTGCGACGGTATTGTCGGTCGCAAGTATCATAGAAATCGTTTCTTGTATGCGAAATCGAACGAGACAGCTAGCCGCCGGCGGACGATACTTTTAATCATTTTATTTGTTCTTTACACGAATATCAATCAAATGTTTACGCTTGTCAACGATCTGTAAGCTTTGTAATACTGAATAAATAAAGAATCCCATCCTCCCGTCGTTACTCTCGATCATAACCTCGAGAAGTTTTAGGTTAAAGTTGTTTGACCACAGTGCACCGAAGTCGATAAGTGTTACATCAGACGAACAAGATTTTTATCTGTCGCTTACCGATTCGTTTTTTATCGCTGTTTCAGACATTTTCTTGAGAAATGGCACAATTTTTAAACCGATTGGGACAGTTTGGCGTGGGTCTTGCTGTGACTGGAAGCGTTATTAATACTGCCTTATACAACGGTCAGTAACTCGTTTCACTTCGCTGTTAATACTCTACGTGGTGGTAATTTAATTTCACTCAAGATTCTTGTGAATTGGCTGTTTCAGTCGATGGAGGTCACAGGGCTGTGATCTTTGATAGGTTCACAGGAATAAAGAACCAAATAGTGGGGGAAGGAACACATTTCTTTATTCCTTGGGTACAGAAACCAATTATATTCGATATTAGATCCAGACCAAGAAATGTGCCTGTAGTCACTGGAAGCAAAGACTTGCAAAATGTAAACATCACCCTTCGTATTCTCTTTCGACCTATGGCAGATACCTTGCCAAAGATCTATACCATTCTGGGGGTAGACTATGATGAAAGAGTACTACCATCTATCACAAATGAAGTATTGAAGGCTGTAGTTGCCCAATTCGATGCAGGAGAGCTCATTACTCAGAGGGAAATTGTCTCCCAGAAAGTTAGGGAAGAACTGACTGAAAGAGGATCACAGTTTGGCTTAATCCTAGATGATATTTCCATTGTAAGTATATTACTTTAACTTTGATTCATAGTTTAAGCACTTAAGAGTCATTTTTGATCCAATCCTCCTAACTTCCCATTTTTAAGAAATTCCTTATTGCATATCCTTGTTTTTGTTTGCGTTTGTAACAAAGACATACATAATAAATAAATAAATGGATAATAAATCGAGGAGCAATGCAAAGAAATTGCTATTAATAAATACAATCCCTAGCTTCAATTTTATATTGAAGATTTGCCAAGATTGAGAAAGTTTATTTGTTTCAAGAAGCAACAGAATAATTAGATCTGCAACATTAGATCATTGCAGGGTTAACAATTGATTCAACAATTTTTCGACGCTTTTTAGACTAATATAGATCTGGAGTCTACTTGACTCTGACTGAAATTTTTTGCCTTTAATTATCTATGAAATTCGTATGTTATTAATTGCTATATAGAAAGGAGAAATAACGTGTATCACACTTTTGCGTTAGAAACTACTTCGTAATTATTTAAGTAGACTTCGAAAAATTAGGAAGAAAAAAGGGACAAGCTGTTCTTACAATTGGGGCCGTTGATAATCGCGAATATTTTCGGGAATTCCAAAATTTTCGAGATCTCGTCCCGCGTCCGGAAAAATTCCCATTTTGGTCCTGGTAAAATTCTCGTCCCGCATCTGGAAAAATTTCCATTCCGGTCTCTGGAAAAATCCCTATCTAGATCTCGGGAAAAATTTCCCTTCTGACCCGTGGAAAAATTCTCGTTCCGACCTCGGGAAAATCTTCGTTTCGATCCCGGAAAAAATCTCCGTCTCGACCTCGGGAAAAATCCTTATTCCAATCCCGGAAAAGTCTTCGCTTCGTCCTCGAGAAAAATTTGTATTCCGATCCGTGGAAAAATTCTCGTCCCGATTTCGGGAAAAATCCCGTCCTGACTTGGGGAAAATTTCGCGTCTCAACGAAGACGTATCGCGCGTAGTTTGTCAGACTCCGTGCTGACAATTAAGGGTTCGCGGTTCTTGCCTGTTTCAGACTCACTTGACGTTCGGAAGAGAGTTCACCCAGGCCGTAGAAATGAAGCAGGTGGCACAGCAAGAAGCGGAGAAGGCGCGTTTCTTGGTAGAGAAAGCGGAACAGCACAAGAAAGCCGCGATCATCAGCGCGGAAGGTGACGCCCAGGCAGCTAGCCTGATCGCGCAATCCCTTGGCGAAGCGGGCGACGGTTTAGTCGAACTGAGAAGAATCGAAGCCGCGGAAGATATTGCCCATAACCTGTCCCGATCCCGTCAAGTAGCCTATTTGCCACCAGGTCAAAATGTTTTATTAAACTTACCGCAGTAAACCCATGAACTGGAATAAAAATTGTATACATAAGTTGAGCATTTCTATCGCAACGTATCAGTTCTGTTCTGATGCTATGTTGTTGTATTAGTAATAGATACTTTTGGGGGAGATACTTAAAAAAATATCGCATAGGAGGAATGTATATACACACATATATATGTATATATATATAGAGAGCATTTCTCACCAGTCGCATGTCGAATTGATTTTCCATTACGCAAGCACGTGTTCCTAGTCAGATAAATATAGCTAATTTTGTTTGTTGACATTTTATTCCGTATTCGCAGGTGTATCATTTTATCGTATCTGTTTTTCCCCTTTCGATTACGCGGTAATTGATCAATCGAGAACACCCGTTATTGCTAGCTACAGATCGGTTTGTCTGCTTTTTTTTAAAGAGGAGAGCATTTTCCTTGTGTATTTTCAATACCCTATTTGTTGAATTTGAAACGCCGAATTGGTTGCGCGATCGTTATTCAGTCAGAGGGTTATTGATTTTCCGATTTTTGGCTGTCTACCTCGATGTAAGCATTCATTCGAATTAGCGAGCGATAAACGTGATATGTTCGCGATCGGTGTCAAGGAAGGAAGCGTGCTTTTTTTTTTCACCGGAATTGTACCAGTTTTAATAGAGCTTACGATCAGGGCAAATAGGAACGTATCTCTCGTGTAATATTTACATATCTATATAAATACATGCTATAATACATGCTATATTTGTGAATAGTTATTAAATTAGCGAATATTCTTGTAAAAGACTTATCAATTTAAAATTCATTTTTTTAGAGCAGAAACTTCGGAGAAGTTTTATTTTTTCACACCTTATTCAATTTCCAATTACTAATTCGAACAGTTAATTTTCATCCTCGTCGCTTAACTCGTTTATTACGAAGAGTCACTGTAATTAGGGTGTCTTCTATTTATTCTCGTCATCCAAAATCCGTCTCAACGATCCTCAGTTCCATTTCCTGTTAGCATAGTAGTTCCCAATATCGCAGCTAATATATCGAATATTAAAATATATTTCCAGTTAACAAAGAAAGTATCTCGTTGAAATTAGGCGAACGCAGTTAGCTTTTTTCGTAATATTCGCGAACAGAGTCGAACGAATAGGCGTCGATAATTTTGTTCCCTACTTTTTCCTACAGAAAATCAAACACCAGTTTTTTCTTTCTGCTTCCATATCCCGTATACTAATTAGCTTCGACGTCGCAAGAAAGAAGAGGGAGAGAGTATCTCGCGCGGCGGTAGATTTCATTAGTGTAATTTCGGGTGAATTATAAACTAGCCGAGGGAACTGGCAGCGCGAGGACGAGGAGGAGGAGGAAGGGGCAAGATCGAGGCGGTAGGAGTACGAAGCAAAAGCAGATTAGCGTGAATAATGAAGACACGACCCCGTGAAAGCCTAAGCGGGTCTCCTTAAGTCTGCTCCTTCGAGTAGAAGCCGAAGCCGGAAAGGAAGGATGCTGGCTGAGAGGTGGAGCGGACAGAAAGGAGGTAGAAGCAGTTAATTACTCCTCCCATCCAGAGGATAACGACTTCCCCTTATTTGTCGAGAGGCGCAAACAGCCAACCCTCGGTGAAATCCCTTGGCAAGACGCTTTCTCGGATATGTACCTCGCAGTCTTGGATCCATCCCATAACTCAGGCATTACCCCGTTTCAACGAGCATTCGAGCATCGGAAAACGATCCAGGTATTTTCCAATCCTACCATAAATACCTGCCTACGTTCTTCCCATTAACAAACGTACTCCGATTTTACGGTTTATCGTACAAAACGCACAATGGCCGATTTAAGATCGATTTGTATTATTCGGTCAAACGCTGAAACATTTACGGAACGTTCCGGTTTAGATGAACATCAGGTTGTTGAAATACGAATAGTTCGTCTGTATCGTCACAGATCAGTTCAGACATTCTTGGCGAGAATGTTTCGTCTGAAGCGATACGCGACTGAACGGATACGTGCATACGATGTGCGTTTAGTTCGGACGAAATTTTGCCAGCGGACAGACGCGCGCGTTACGCGTATTTTAAAATGCACGGCAAGAAACTGATAGAAGTCACTAAATAAAAGAAATATCGTTCCTATGCCTGACATTAACCACATGTAGGCTAATAACCGATGGTATAAACATAACGTTTCCTATCTCAACGACGAACATAAATCGCATAACTTGCGCGGCTTCCATAAACTTACCGCGTCGAAGATATCGTTAATAATTATTTTCCGTAACGCGCCGCGTTTTCGGTCAATTTTCGCGCGATTGAAGCGACGGCAATAGTTTCGATCCGCAAGCAATCAGCCTATTGAACCGGCGTAAACATGTAAATTGCACGTTTGCCATAAATAGCGAGCGAAAATTGGGTGGGAAACGATTAAATTTTGGCGGGATAGTTGGGAAAATGATGATGCTCGTCGAGCAAAGGAATCGCGCTTTTACGGATCGCACGGGGAACACTTATACCACGAGGCGTGCTTCGAATAAGGAGATGACACTTCTGATGGAAGGTCAAGGTCATCGTCATTACGATCGATGACAAAGGATGGGCACATGTTCCCCGGGCCATGCATGCGTGCAACGAAATAAATAATAGGTACATCCGAATACGCACACGAGGAACGTAGAGAAGGAGAGAAGAAGGGAGACTAATTACGAAAGAAATCATAATAGGCGCACATGCACCGCGGGCTGTCGAGCTAACGATCGCTTCCTCTGCATCTGCACCTGTTACTGCGATCCTACGGTTGCATCGATGCACGCGAGCCGCATATGCCGATGGCCTTCCTCGGAGACACGACCGCCTAAAGCAGCCATCGCCCTTTGCAAACTTACGGCTTCTAGAATTTCATCGGAATTCAGAAATTAACCCCCAAGCTTTGCCAATTTTTCGGCACTACGGATTTGCATCGCTGCGTTGGCTTCTTACAGTGGAACGTTGACTATTAACCGAATTAATTGGGGGAAATTCTTGGTTAAATGATTCAAATGTGGACGGATTTTACGTAAACGAATACGTATTTACGGGGAATAAGAGGAACGCGATATGAAGAATAAGTTTAAACGTTTTTGGATACTGCCACGTTGTGGATTCCTTCCAATAATACAAATTTTGTGCAGTATCTACTATAGCAATGCAACGTCCAATGCATTTTCAGCTTCGCAGTGTGTCGGGACACGACATGAACTAGTACTGTATTCCATCGTATGTTTATTTGTGTACCAAGGGTAGTGCATGTTCATTTTTTCCATACAACGGCCATCGTATGAATACCGTCATTTAAATCAAGTTTTTTTTTTATAAAACTGTAAACGCTCACGTGGTTGTCGTTAGCAGAGAACGAAAGACGTACTAAATTTCCTCAAGCGTGATTATAATTACAAGGGATTAAGACAATAATTTTTTTACCATCGATTCATCCTTTCGACTCTTCGATATTCCGCTTCGAGTCACGCAACATCGCGAACACGATAATTAGGAGCATAATGGACATTCGCGAAGAGTTTTGCTCGTTCATGCCAGAGAAATCGTGGCTTTGATGTGGGCAACGTAATAAACGTTGTTAATTAAGAGAGAGGAACCACGAAAACGCAAACTAGCCATTGACGGTTCTCGAGCTGCGTTACCCCTTTCCATCGGCGAGAGCAGACGACTTCAGGGCATATGACGAAACGCATTGACCATCGTCCGAATTAAAGCGCGGAAAATTGGATGGCTCACGATGTTAAATCACTGTGCTCCGCGTTTCCTTTTGTCCACTTTCCGTCGATTACTTATGCACCGATGGCAAAATGGCGCGTTCCACCTTTGCTTGCAAAAGGGAGCCACAATCGCTAGCTTTAGCGTTGGCTATTTACGCGTTACTTGGTACGCAAAATGCAGTTTCATGGATCGGTAAAAATCATCCTTTGACGACGGTCAGGTCTGCGTTGCCTATTTATGTTGCGAGTTCTCTCGTAGCAGACGAGAGACTCGATTCTCTTTGGCAAATTGTTATCGCCTGCGGGCAAAGATTCGGGACCGGATGGCCAGGGTGTGATGATATTGCACTTTAAAGTGTTCCAACTCATTAAAGGAAGCGCCATTCGGTTAGCATAATCGCGACTTCGGGACGATTGGTCGATTGCACCTCTTCACCCTCGTCTTTCTCATTTTCGTGCAGCTCGCACGCGAGGAGTAATTTTCAATAAATGCACCCTGCCCGATTTTGTCGCTGAGCCTCTTCTAGTTGGTGCATGGCCAACGGTAGTCCCGCCATTCATCTCCTCTCCTGCATCTTCTTTTCTTCTTATTATTACCCTAGCCTCCAAAACGTGGTACTTGGCGGATGCACGAGAACGAGAACGAGAACACGAGAAGCATCAGTTTCCAACAACCGACACCTCGTACGATTGCCATTCACCTTTCGCCGTACAGGCGAACAGTTTAGGCCGGACCCTCGGGGAAGTTCCGTGGCAGATTGATTTACATCGAAGTCAGTCTCGAACCGGCCTGTAATCTCGCGACCGTGCCGGTCAGAATGCACGTCACCATCGTCTCGTCCCTTTCACGACCCTTAGGATGCGTATTAGGGCTCGAGTATCTTGACGAGAGCCAACTAACTTACGCTTAACATTCGCGAGGATTAGTCGGCCAACTGGCATTGATAACCGGTGCTTCGAGCAGTTCGTTCCTTTGAAATTTTTTCCTCGCGTGTCTCTGCTGCGATTTTGCCTAGCTAGGATGGACCACGAAGATTCCTTTCGGGACTCTTACGATGCGATTCGGTACTATTAGGACTCGAGTATCCTGACGAGAGGCAACTAGCTTACGGTTAATATCGCGAGGAACAGGCATCGATAACTTGGGTACTTCGAACAATCGTTTAATCGTTTATTCGCACGTTTTTCTTCGCCTGTCTTTGCTTTGTTTTCGAATAGCTAGGATGTATAACGAAGCTTACTTCTATGATCTTTAGCATGTGTTAGACCTCGAGTATCTTGGCGAGAACTAGCTAACTTACGCGTAATATCTATAAAAGTTGCCACTTGAGACATCGCAAATCTTTCTCCAGTTAACCTTACCTTTTCTCAGCAACTCGACATGAAACTTCGTTGTGCATAGGTGATTATGCATTTATAAGGGATTCAAACGCGTAGAAAAGTATAGAATGCACCTAATATTTGAAACCGTATGAAACATTCAAAGCAAAGTAGTACATGTTGTTATATTTAGAGGGTGAAGCAACTCATTACGTAAGTAGGTTGTCTACAATTATTTTAATAAGGAAATCTAGTTCAGTCTAGTGATTAGTACGTGTAACCACGTTGGCTAATAGCGTACAAGTCCCAAAGATACGTGCACGAACCACTCTGACCAATAAGAGCCGAGTGCCATCTTTCAACTCCCCGTAACAGATTAGTTAACCAACTGGTTGTTCCAACAATCGTTCCTTCGCGATATTTTCCTCGCGTGTCTCTGCCCTGATTTCGGCCGGCTAGGATGGACGATGAAGTTTCGTGGAACAAAGGGTGAAGTCTTCGAACAGAAAGTGGGGCCGCGCTCCCGTTAGGACATTTCCTCTTCAAGTGTCCTCAGGAAGTACGCAGGTCATCGCGTGCGAAACCCCGCGAGACGATCGTGCTTCTCCATTGTCAACGGCACACGAGAAAAGAAAGTTCACGGCTATGGGATGACCCGCTGTCTTCAGGGTCACCGTTATACGCAGCGATCATGTCGCGCGCGATTTGCATGGGGAGGGAAATTAGAACGAATTCTTCAATTTGCAACCCGTAACCCAACTACTCATACTTACATACGTGTGAACGCGGGCAGTCGGAATGAAATTTGTAATGGACCAGATTTGCCGTACCTGGAAACAATTTTGTGGTTCATCTTACCGCGGACCAACGTTTCTCTTACTTTATTTCCTTTTTGCCCGGTACCTTTTCTTCGCTCCTCGCTCCATTCTTCGCGGCATACGGAGCTGCTGCTTGCCGCTCGGCGTTATTTATCGCTTCGCGTAATTCCGAGTAACGTATGCTCGCGTGATGATCGTAACATTTTGGGTAATATTCTGTTAAGGAACGCAAACCGTCGCCGAGTTATCGAAGCTCGATCTTTTTCGTTCGTCCAGTCGCCGTCCGACTTTCCTTCGTTGCCGATGTTAGGAGTCGCGAATTGGGAAACACAGTAATTTTCTCGCAACCGGTCAATATTTTTGCATAATTCACGCACGAACATCGAGACATTATCGGTCGCTTTAATCCCTCTCATTTACCTTAAATAAGGTAAATCCACTTTCTCCGAATTACCATAATTCCGAGCATTCTCAAAACTTCGCCGCTCGTAACGCTCGAAGCGAACCACCGCGTGTAAGACACAGATCGTCTAACAAATTTCAAGCGCTCAACCCTTCCGTTCATCTTGCTCGTTGCTCAGCCAGTTTCCATTAGCCTCGGTGCGTTCTCCAAGTTTAGTAGTTGCCACTGTTCACCTCCTTGGCTCTGGTATAATCGTTCACCGGAGTGGCGTTCGTCGACCGGGATGAACGCCGACGAAGCCGCGTCTCGCTGTTCCCACAGGAGAACGTCTTCCGTGCTGACCGTACGAACATTAATTCGGTCAGGAAGAAATGAGTGGCAAGGAGAGGGGCGAAGGGCAAAGAGGAAAAGGAAGAGGGACAGAAGGGAACTTGTAACATATGTGTAACGCAAGGGGCGTTCCGTGGCTGCGGTCCCGTCCATCTGTGGCAAGGAGTCCAGACGTAATTGCTACATCCTCAGATGCTGTTGCCATACTTGTGTGCAGTGCACCGTCGTCGTGTCGCGTCGCGTCGCGTCGCGTCGGCTCGATTCACCAAAATCGTCCCAAGCGACCACTCACGTGGGACACGCATCGTTTCGCCAGCGAACACGGCTCCGACCACTTCTATATTGATTGCAAAAGTGCAAACGAATGTCTTCTTTTGGGACGAATTTTATTCGGGGGGTGAAATCTACCCTTGAAACTCTCGCGATTCTCTTTCCGCAACGATACGAAGAAGAGGCAAAGTTAGAGGGGTTGTGAAAAGTATCGCGAAGCACGGTGCTGTGTCTATTTTCTCATTTAAGTATTAATTAATTGGGTACAATTGTATCAATGCGCCGATGAATAATCTACTCATTTTTATTCAAATTAGAAGTTGTTTTTCGCAAGAAACCTTGCGAAGGTGCCTATTTGAACTTCTAACGAAGTAAGTTTGTTAACTCGTTTAGAAATAGTGGGCAATAGTGTGAGTTATAGTGGGGAATTGTTATTGGTACACCTAATAATTTGTAGGTCCTTAAAATTCAATCGAGAAACGCCATTACTTGTAGAGTGATTTAAGGCTTTCAACTAAGCTCGCATCTTTTTGCTACTGCTTCCAAAAAACAGTGATACTTGGTAGGTCTTTGAAATTAAATCAAGAAACGCTATTATATACGGGATGACCTAAGACTTCCAACCTAGCCTCCATCTTTTTGCGTCCTTTTACAAGAGACAACGAATCTTTGCAGAATCTTCGTACTCCGGCAAATTTTAGATCATTTATCCAACTTACATACATCTCTCAGGTCTGCAAATTCCCTTCGAAGACGATTTAAAAAAAAAGAATTCCCAAGTAGATTCCTTCGATTATCTATGTGCATACACGCCGCGCTACGAAAGATCTTCTTTTTATTCGCGTTTGAAAGAATTCTCGGTCGGTTGGCGGTGGTGGTGTGCGTAGGCTCGGATAAGATGCAAAATACGCGTGTGCGTGTGCCCGCTCTTCCGTCACGCGACATGCCGCATCGAAGCCCGTTTTCTTCTTCTTTTTCTTCCCTCTTCTCCTCTTCTCTCTTTCCTCAGACCGTCTCTCTTCCTTTTTGGTCGAGCTTTTTGGTGAACGGTCACTCGTTGCACGTGAGGACGAATTCCCGCGGGTGCATATCGTCGTGAAATTGACGGTTCCCTGTGAACGTGAATGTCAATTTGACGTACGCCCGAGGTACGTCAAAATTAGTGATTCAAGAATTTCCTGGCTCCGTCCGACGTGTTCGCCTCTCTTCCTTCGTTTTCGCTCCACTTCGCTTCTCTCTTTCTCTGTCTCCGTGCGTAACATGATTTTCAAGGAGTCTTTAAGTTGATGATAAATAATCAACGGTGTTTCAGATGAAATTCGAGAGCATTTAAGAGATCGCGTTACACGCGTAGCTTCGCTATTCTTTCTTTTTTCCACCGAGGGGAACTGACCCTTTTTTTCGTAAAGTAATCCAGTTTGAACGTCGTCGCTTCTTTTTTTGTCGTCGGAGAAAACAACGATTTCATCTTGGCGCAGTTTTTACGCCGCTTAACGATAGCGGCAAGATTAACCGCGCCGGCAAATAAAAGCGCGAGTGAAGATAATGCCATAAATCTTCATTAGCGAGAAAAAACGGAGGTGTGTATAGTGCAAGATAATGCCACGGTAAATGACGCTGGCTCCCCTAAATTTGCTTCTATTTTTCGAATTTTTCCTCCACTTTTCTCGTGCCAATTCTATTGAATTGCTTATCTAATTGCGTTTCTAATTTAACGAATACCTTGGCGAACGCAGTGACAAAGTCACGGAACAGAGATTCATTATTTTATCGTTTGCCAATTTGCTTCCACTTTTCTCACGGCAACTCTGTTAACTTACTTGTCCAATTGTGCTCTCAATTTAATCCTTTAAGGATCAATGTTGCATTAGCGCATTGCTTTATTTGCAATTCGTTTAGACTTCGTAAAATCGTAGAACTTAAGCGAAGAAAGAAATAGCGACGAAAAAATTGCCGCACAAGTCTCTGGAATTTTCTTCGATAATTGCAACATTGAAACTTAAAATTCAAGCATGTGGATTAACTGAAAATAAATGACAATGAAATGTTGCGTTAAATAGGGTTTGTCTTTAAAGGGTTAATGGATGTTTTAACGAAGGCAATTCATTATTTCGTCGTTCGCCAGTTTCTTCTACCTTTCTAATTTTCTCGAAGCAATTCTGTTAATTTATTTATACAATTGCATTCCAAATTTAATCGGCATTTTGGTTAACGCGACAATAAAACCGTGGAATAGATATACGAGATTCGTCATTTTATCGTTTGCCAATTTCTTGTAGTTTTCTAATTTTTCGGCCACTTTCCTCAAAGCAATCCTGTTAATTTATTTATCCAATTGCATTGCGAATTTAACGGGTATTTTGTCGAACGCGGTAACAAAACCACGGAACAGAGATTCATTATTTTATCGTTTGCCAAGCAAACAGACTCTCGGAGGGTACTTCTGAATCTTCCCTGGCGCTGTCGCTATTCTAAATGAAGGGTTGCTCGTAAATGGCGGGTTAACCTGCTCCCGGTCCCGCCTCGAAAATCCTCCGGATCTTCTAATTCAATTAGGATTCCGCCGTGAAGAGACCTAAAATCAGTCGACGATTAGGGCAACCTTATCATTAGGTCTCGAAGCACTCCACCACGCGTTCCGTACTTTCGTACTTTGGGATATGAAAAGAAATCCAAATTCTCCCCGTTGCCGAATTTCCGTACGAAAAATAATTCGTAGTTATCCGAATTCGTTGATTGAAATGCAAATTATTGATTTCACTTGTCAATCATTGCTGATTGCGCACTTCGACGATCGAGAACGAGGTTTCGCCGCCGATCGTTTCCGCTAGCAGCGGAAGTTGGCCCCGTAATTTTCCACGTAATTTCAACTGGAACTTTCGTCAAATTCATGGCGCTACCACCGCGCTGTTCCTTTTCTCACAAACGGCGTTCCGTTCCCGTCTTCGCACGGCAATCTCTTATCCGGCGGAAGAGAAAGAAAGGAAGCAACGCTTCTTTCTTCGAACATATTTCGAGCCACTTAAACCGGAACACGGATTTAGAGAAACTCTGCGGAAGCTATTACGCGTACAAATGATTAATAATATAATAGCAATGCCATCGAATAAGGTTAAACCGAAATTGCTAAAACGAACCTCTAAACGGCTATACGAATAATGTATCCCTAAGTCAAAGTTGCACTTGTACATTTCGCCAAAAAAAGTTCTCTTACTTTTCTAAAATCGTGCTGCTTTTTCGTATACATAATTCGTCCCTTAAACATTCTTCTACCCGCCACTGTTAATTTCTACACCCAATAATTCAGAAAAAGCAGAATTCTCGCTCCGGCAAAGAGTAATATTACTTCTCTTATTTGTAATTCTAACGTTTATTCTATACTTATATGGTTCACGCGTTGGGCAGTTGGCTAATTATTGAATGGACAATCGAAAGAAAGTGTGGGAATCTAATTGAAACGAGTGCAGCCGGGTTAATTTCGCGTTCGGTTGCGGAGAAGGAGGCGTGCAACCCCGAGTGGCTTTGAAAAGATCTGCGTGTGTCCCGGTGTGCGGTTGCCGCCCTTGCGCCTCGGTGGCAGAAGCAGACGTTGTAACGCCGAGATTTACAGTGGCGCTTGTAGGCAATAAGTCATGTCCGGTGAACATGTCACCTACCGCAGACCTTCCACGCGTGGCCCGTCTGCATATATAAAGATGGCCGTGGCATGAAACGCGATACCAGCAGCCACTCGTTCTCGATAATATCGCCGCGATACTCTCTGCCACGATTTCGGTCCATCCGACGTTTTCCTGCGTCCAAACTTCGGCAATTAAACCTTTATACTCGGTAGTTATCAAAATTGGTACATTTTAGGTATAAACTTGTCGCGCACGTCCTCTCCTCGGGCAACCGCCTGAACTCTGCTTCTTTAGTTTCACCTATAAAAATATAAAGTGGCATAAAGTGCAGCTTAATCGATTAGACTACTAAACTAGAATTGTTTAATTAGCTCCGTTAAAATAGTCTTCAAGAAAATTAATATAATATTTGTAACAATCGTATAATCGTTCAGAATAATGTAAGATAATTCCAAGTCTCAATTTCATTGAACATTGCTGTCGGTAACAAAGTACGCCAGCAATGATTTTCTCCCTATTTTCTTCTCGCATCGCGTAATTCGCTTCGCGCCGCTTAAAAACTTGACGATATAATAAAGATCGTTAATTTTCGACACGCGTTAAAGCCGCGTACCGAATGCGGCTTTTGTGATCTAAAAATAGGGTCGAAGGAATCGGATCGAAGTTTGGGGTAAGAGATTCGAGGTGGAAGAATGCAGATTTCCTTTTTTCGAACGCACGTGAAAAATCTATCTGAAAGTTGGCTTCGTTTTACCCCTTTATGGGCATGGCCGCGGCTTACAATAGATGGACGCAGAAGATTGCTCCGCTCTCTTTGGACATAATGATGATTGTTCGTAATAATTCCGGTGGCGCGCGGGTCCTTTTAGTTTCACGTCATACGTGGAAGCAAATCTTGGGATGTAAATTTCTCCCTGCCGTGTTCCTTCCTTTTGCCGACGACGAAAATTGCCAATTCGCACGTCCGATCCTGCATGATTTCGTGTCGGTTTCACATCCGGTCCACTCCATATTCACGCTTCTTTGTGGGACCGTTAAAAATATACTTTGCTTATTTCTACGCACGGCTTCTTACCGATACTACCTTCTCACCCTTCGTATTTCAGTATGGCAGTTACGCTCATCTTAGTTTCTCCGCTCTCCGAAGCACACTTCGACGCGATACTCTTCGAATTAGGATTAGAATCGTCGTTAAAATTCACTGGTGTACAGATGACACTTCCACGCGATCGAATCTAAATCGACGGTAAAATAAGAAATAAAAGAGAACACGTGCATATTTTAGCGTGGAAGTTGTGCGTAATGAATTAGGAAATTATGTCACGCTATTTGTGAGTGAATTCCTATTTTATCGTGGAAGTTGTGCGTAATGAATTAGGAAATTATGTCACGCTATTTGTGAGTGAATTCCTATTTTATCGTGCTTCGTAGAGCAACTTGAATGCGACGGACTTCGAGTTAGAATTGGTATCATCGTTAGACTCCACTAATACGCAAGAGACAATTCTACCCCGTGAAATTTAAATTAACAGTAAGGGAAAGGAGTATATTTGCATATTTTAGCATGAAAGTTATGCGCAATAAGTTGTCACACTATGCGACTGAACTCCTGCTTGTCCACATTTTGCAAAGCAATTTAAACGCAATAGTCTTCGAATTACAATTAGATCCATCGTTAAATTTCACTAATATGGAGAAGATACTTCCGCGCAACCAAATCTAAATCGATGGTAAAAGGAAGAGGGGAACACGTGCATATTTTATTGTGAAAGTTACTCGTAACTAACTATTACACTATACAAGTGAACTCTCCTCTATTTGTCCACATTTTGTAAAGCAACGTAAATGCAACTGTCTTCAAATTAAACGAAACCCTGCTAATATACTCAAGATGCTTCTACGCCGTCATAAATCTAAGTCGATATTAAAAAGATGCGGAGAACGCGTGTATATTTTACCGCGAAAGTTACTCGCAACGAATTATAAGCCGTGAAAATGAACTCTCCAAAATTTGTCTACGTTTTGCAAAGCAACTGAAATGCAACGTATCCGCTAATACATAGAAGATACTTTTGTGCCGCCAAAAATCTAAATCGACGTTAAAAAAAGAAGAAGAAGAGAATACGTAACGTCGATGAGGGGTACGGGGAGGAAGGTTTGAGAAGAGGAAGAAGCGAAGACCCGAGCCGGAGTGTGACCTGCGACCCCCGTGGATCTCGAACGCGCATAATGCCTTATTGTAATTACAATAAAGGTTATCTCACGGGGATTTCGAGGCTCCGGGGCCATTCAGTCATTCGCGTTATTGAGATGGTAAGCGAGAGGCAAGAGAGAAGAAGGTGAGAGACCGTAATATTCGAGCTTCGTCCGTCGAAGAGGAGGAAGCGAGGATGGCGAGTACAGTTCTCGCAGCGTGCAAGAGAGAGAGAAAGAGAGAGAGAGAGAGAGAGGACGCGTGCGTGTGTTTCTTGGACGTAGACGAACCAGAAATCGTGGGGGCGATAAGGTATCGGGATATTGTGTATCTGACCGGGCTGGAACCTGAAGAAGATAGATAGCCCGATACTGTAGGTTTCGCGAGGAACTGAGAAAGATGGAGCGGTATCGCGAAGAAGGCCAGCGAAGAGGGATCAACACTGGAGAAACGATCGTTCCCCGATTCGAATTTCATCGTGCAGGATCAATGGGGGATCCCGTGTGAGCAATTATACTGCATCTCTCTTCATCGTGGATGCTGCATCGGCTACCGTAAACGTGGCAGTGGTAATTTCATCGAAAACGAGCCTCCGTAAACTTAAATTACAGTGGACCTTCGAAATTCCAATGGTTCGAAGTTCGTACAAAAATTGAAAGGGAAATTCAGCTTTTGAATTCGAACGGAAACCGAAAGGATTGAACAAAGGGATGTTAATCGTCTCCTATTTACTTAGCAGCGACGACGCGCGAGGATCGTCGTACCGTAGTCGACAAATTCTCAACTATACGCGTGTATATTTTAACGGAAATACGTTCGCTTAACAACAGTTTTCTCCGTGGTTTCGATAACGAAGCGAATGTTTTGCCGATCAAGTTCTACGATCTTGAATGCTGGTCGAAGATACGTGAAACGAGAAACGTTCGCATAGCAATAAGTACATATCAAGCATCTAATACGAAATGTGTAAAAAAACCTCAACAGGGTTAATACGAAGTTACAATGAAAAAGAAAGGTAACTAAAATATGAGACACACTCTGGACAAGCTTAGAAGCAGCAATGTTTATTGATAACGCCGTAGATCGACGATCCTACGTTCTATCTTGTATTTGTCCACAATTCCTCTTCTAATCAGATCATCACGTCTCGTTACTGTCTTCCTAACGATATCGTCAACAATACGTACGAATATTGGTATCGATAAATTTCGACAATCTAGAACAGCGTAATCTATTTGCATTGCTTCAAAGGAGGCAACTTAATTCGAAATTCGAGCAGTTGAAAGTTCGAACCGTGTCTTGGAACGAATGATGTTCGAATTTAGAGGGTCCACCGTGAAACGAATCGAGGATTGCACGTTGTTTCGCGGAACGCTTGTTCTTCGACCGTTAAATATCGGCCTGTAAATGTACGAAGGGAAGATAAACGCGGAGCAAAAGGGAAAGGGAAGAGAACACGGGTAGAAACGGAGAAGATCGAGTGGAGGGTGAAAGCAGAAGAAGGTAAAAGGGCCGAATGGCGCGGGGAAAGGGAGAAAGGAAGAAAGAGGACGACGAGGGACGGAGGTGGCTTTTCAATTAATTCGTTTGCGCGTAAACGCCTCTTCCTGCCGATGATTTACGGATTTGCAATCGACGGATCTCTCTGGCAAGCCGATCCTCGAGCGTGCTCGAGCGTGTAGTGAATCAGTCACGAAGGCACGCGTGTTTTATGTACACGCGCATGCATCGATGCGAGGGAAAACACGAGTACCCGAGCGAGTGCATCCTGTATTCCGGTTCGAGTTCAATCCACGACTTTTTAGAGTTGCTCGACGACTTCGAAATTTCAGTCCCGAACAGCGTTGTTTCCCTCGATCGTTTCAAATTAGACGCGGATCGCGAATGCGCAAATTGCATTTCATTTTCGTTGGGCAAATTAAGGAGCTGAAGCCAGTTACGCGCAGGGGAACATTAACAATAGGTTTAACCCTTCGGCGAGGAATTCAAATTGCAAGTAGAAAAGATTTCTGTATTTCGATAAATTTACTTCACTACGCTGTGAATTTGGTACGCTATTTATAAAGTATGTAGAGTAACCATTTCGCTACGTATAGCGCGTATATATACGTCCTGAAAGCATGAATAATCATTTGTTAAAATACGCTGCCATTTGCTATTTAGTTACAGTAGAATTTCTATTATTATTAGTACCGCGTGATACCAAATATTTAAATATTTCCACCCATGCTATTTCTAAATGAATTACAAATCCTACTCTAATCCGTGCATCCGAAACGCGTTTCAATTTTAAGGTGTCGTAGCGAAAGTGTTAACTACGCGTCCCATAATCACCGACAAATAATATTTTCCGTTCTAAAGAATTATTAATCGTCTAACGCTAATCGTAAAAGGAAACTAAGATCGTACGGATGCCAGTATTTGTCTTTTCTATTATCGGTAAAGGGTTAAAATTTACGGGGTCGACCGAAATTAGGGAACGCGGTTTTGACTGGCACTGGTATGGAGAAAATATATTTAACGATTACCGTAGGCGGTAGAATATTAATAATTTAATCAGGTAAGATTAACAGGTGGTACGGGCCTCTCGTTTCGCTTCTCTTTCTTTTATGCGAAGGGTGGGAAGTGATCGGGGGCGGTGCCGACGACCACACAAGCTGCCGACGTGAATCACATACCCGTGTACCCAAAAATACGAGTGTACAGTGTACAATCCTCGTTGTTTATTATACTTCTCTTAATCGCCGCCTTTAGCGTAGAATCTTTCAACCGATCGAAGGGTTCGCAATAAAAGCAACCCCATTTCCGGAATAATAGCTTTCAATTAGTTAAGTAACATGTACCGAATCTTCCTGAAGAAAGCAGAAGAACATGCATTTCGTTTATTGCGATAAATATTAAATGTATCGTATAATACACAGAACGTGTTTCTGACGAGATAAAAACGTCTGATAGTCTGGTTCTCGGAGAATTAAATGACTTAGGTTCAGTACCGAAAAGGTAATTATTCGACTGCTGATCTTTATGCATTTATAGGAAACTTAGATGTGCATAAAAAAACTACGGATTGCGTACGACGTACAAAAGTGTGCAAAGTATCCAAAATAAAATGCACCTTATAATATTTAACCCTTTCACTGCTACTAGCGCTTATAGGCGTTCAAGAAATGCACGTATAGGCTACCATCGACATTTTCATTTACTCACTTCGATTATCAAAAACACTATTGGCATCTTGAAACGCCTGAAATTCTTTGCCATGCAAAGAACAGGAAAGAGTCCGTAGGAGAATACGAATTTAATATAACGTAATTCAATATTTTGGCCACTTTTCCATATTCCTTTATTAAAATCCGTCGCAGCGAAAGGGTTCAAAGATAAAACCGCGTCGCGCTTAAATCCTATTCCTTTATTTTCGACGATAAACGGCTAGATTTGCATAAGGATCCGCCAGTCTAGTGATTATTCTATTATGCAAATTTTCTTTACTCGATCACTTGTCTCCCTGTTAGCTCGGATATACGAGGTTTTACTGTAAATTCGCGTGCAGCGAGGATTGCGTGGGCAAGTATTACAGAAGCAACTTTAGCTGGCCATTGGCGTACGATCGGTTATTGGTTGTCGTGCGTTACACCACCCGTTAGAGAGGCTCTTACCGCAGAGGGTGTGATTTACGTGTCCCCTGATTTACACTGATTACGGGCCCCGCCACGTCGCAAAGCAAATACTGCTTTCTTCCCGTTCTTCTCCCCCTTCAACCCGTTCAGTTTGGTCAGCCGACTGCAGGTCGTCCGGCACCCACTCTCCCAACCAACATCAATTCCCGCTGATTGATTTTACTCAGGTATTAAATTAATCCCCCCCTCCCTCCCTCTGAGTTTCTTGTTCCGCCACCGCTTTGCCAATCGCCGCAAAAACTTAACCCTCCCCTCATCATCGACGCGTCTATTTTAATATTCGAACAATCACGCGTCTAAAGTTTGCGCCGAGAAGAGAAGTCCCGTGAAAGTGGGCAGAAAATAGGGGTAGAATTTTGCGGTAGCAACCTTTTGTCGGCGGTAATCTGTTCGAGGAAACGGCATACATTGTTGGAAGTAGGATGGTTGTTCGTTTTCAAATCGCGTGTCATCGTTCTACTCTCTTGACTGGGACTTTTCCAGATGCTTCGAAATCTTAAGGCGACCGGTTCTACTACGATCTTTCTTTCTCTTCTAATTCCATTCCACCGGATGATACTCGTTAAAGACTCGTTCGTGCCGATGAATGCTTGTACGAGCTAGAGTTTACACTCGAATTCGCCTAGCGTTTATCACCTCGTGAACGTGCCGTGGCAAATTGGCTCGGTAGATGCTTTAAGAGATCGCTCGTGCACCACAGGCCTTTTTCTTCCCCTCTTCTTTTCTATCCTCCCCACTATCCCGATGCTTCCTCTTCATTATCGAGTAGAAAAAAATTTATAGCGCTTCGACTGCGTTTTAAATTCATCTAATATTTAGAGTCCCGCAGACGTAGCGTGGCAAATTGGCCCCGCGTTCAAGAGGCTGTCTCTTACTCGTTGCACCTCCTTCCAGGATTTTATCATCACCTCGACCTTTTTACCTCCTTGTCCCGTTTTCACCCACCTCTCTCCTCTCTCTCTCTTCCTGCCTGCTTTCTTACTTCTACCGGGCAGCTTCTTTTTGCTCTTCCGGAGCGTCTTCGAGGAGGAGCCCTCCGGCAAACGTGACCGGACGGGCCCGAATCATAAATTCCGCCGTGTAATGTAACGTCCGACGCGATTATTTACTGATACTTACTCGATGCTCGGAACCCACCAGAGCAACCTACCCAGTGTTCCCTCAGACTTTTCTTCGCTCGCCGGGGACAAACTTTTGCCCGTCATCTGCTTCCAACTTTCGCGAATTAGTTCCTCTCTTTTCTTTTCAATTTTTCTAAGAACAATAACAACGTCGCTATCTCTTAGGAGAGTCTAATAATCCGCTGCGCTGATCCAGATACACGCGTAAGTATATGGGTACAAAGTATATGAACACCGGTTCACTTTAATCATTATCCGTTTAGAGAAAATTCTACGGAAAGATTGAACGTGTTACTCGTCTCGCGCGAGTCCCTTAAATATTGTAACAAATTAATAAATTAGTAGCTACAGACGTGGACTTGGGCACTATTACTTTGTTTTGTATTGATTTCGTTTATTTCGTATAATTATCAGGTGATTGTTCTGCAAGAACAGAGCAGTTTAGTCAGGAAATGGTCAAATTACGCTCGTATAAGTACGAAGAAGAACGCTCGAACATAATGTAATTGCACGTAAAATGATTATGATTGTCTATTAATCCTTTAAGGACGATGCTCGTGTATGGTATGTCAATTCCGTTTCGTGTGTCAGACATTCATCTTATAGATTTGTCTGCAACCGAACCTTGTATTCGACTCGATTTGTAGGAGTAGGAGTTTCAACACTACTATATGAAATTGAGTTACTACATTTACAGCAAAAACAGAAACAACACGTGCAGAAGCTACAATATTCAGTACTCTATTTTGTCAAGCTATCTTAAGTTATGAAATTCATTACTCTATTTTATCAGACTACCCCGTTTAGTCTAACTTTCTGCAAACATTACGGGTGCGAATAATTGCACTCCTCGGAAGATTTTAAGGTTTCAAGACCGCGCGTTAAGTGAAAATTCTTCCAACCGGTTGATGGATCGAATAATATTTAGAAAGGTCTTTCAGGTGGGATCTTTTGGGCAAATTGTTCCTTCGTCTCTTGGCGAAAACGCGTAACGAATTACTGTCACCGCAGATATTAACGGGGCACTCTTCCCGGTTGAGAATAAAGGCGGAAGTTAGGGCGTATATTATCCGGTCGGCCACCCCCTTCGTCGAATTATTAAAAGCTAAACTGGCTTTGATTTATAAGAGGGCAGAACCATCCCGCGCCACCAAAATTCAACGCTGGGTTAAAAGGAGTCGCGACGGGGCAACCGGGAGGGAAAAGGGGGTGAAAACGCGGCGAGGCGGTACCGAGATTAATTTTATTACTTCCGCGCGAGTAATTATCGCATTACTTGTTGGAGGAGAAAGTTGCCGCGGGTTGTTGCCGCTTTTATCCTTCTCGGCTCTTTCTTTTCTTCGCCGATCTTCTTAAAACAACCCGCTACTGGAATCTATCGATTCGAATCGGTAGACGATAAGATTCCACAGTGGAGGAATAGGAAAATCTCGCAAGTATGAGATAAAGTGTTATCGAAAGAACCGTAATGCTACATAATTTCTACGTAAATCGCGTTATTCCTCGAGAAAGATGCGCAAAGTGTCGTCGAGTTTATCTTCCTCAACCTTTTCTTTTCCTCTTCGATCTCTTTCTTAAGGCAACCAGCTTGTAGAAGAATCTGTGTTTTATGGGTGAAGCTAGGAAGGAGGATAAACGTAGAATTATCTAGGTAAACCTAGCATTATTCAGTGAGGAATGAAATTTACTAAACAATGGGTAAAGTACCTAATTCGAACCTGATGTAAACTTTAACCTGAACCTCAAACCGAACCTTTACCTAAATCTAATACCAATGTAATTCAAACCTAATCCAAAGCTAATTCAAACCTAATCCAAATTTAGTGCGAACCTAATCCAAGCCTGATCTAAACCTAATTCGAATCTAATCCAAATCTAACCCGAATCTAATCGAAATCGAATTCGAACTTAAGTGCTGTTAAGTTCGAAACTTGCACGATTTAAATTAAATATCGTACTTTACCCACTTTCTACGTTTACCCGAGTAATTCTAGGCTACTACCTTTTCTCCTATCTTCACCCCTAGCATATATCGATTCGAATCGTGCAAGACAAAATTCCACCGCAGTGGAATAATTAAGATTCGCGAGAAGGGAAGTAAAACCTAAAGAACCTTAACAGCGTTAACAGAGTTGCGTCTTAATGCTCGCGTAAATCGCGTCATCGTCCAAGCAAGAAGCGGGAAACCGTGCGCGGCATCCGATGAAAAGTGCGTGCCCATAGAAAAGGGGATGCGAGGGACAAGGGAGAATAGGTCGAAGAGAGAAGAAGAGGAAAGAAAAAGCTGCCCGTGTACCGCGCAACCCTTTTCGTACTCACCCACACGCTCGCGAATTGTACCTGTAAGAAGATCCCCGTTCAAGTCCCTCTTCAGTCTAACGCCGGTGGTTGGTGGTCGGGCAGAAAAAAGGGGATGAAGTCGCAAAAAAAAAAAAAAAAAAAGAAAGAAAAATAAAGAAAAAAAGAGAAAAAGTGTGCGGGTGGGGCGGTTGGAGGCGAGTCTCATCTCCAGCTGAACTTCTCGCGCGATACACGTACACCTTTTCTCGAGCACAGCCACGCGGGCGGATCTTCCGTGCGAGCAAATATTTTAGCGGCACGGTCGGGGGATGAAGTCGTCGTTCCTTCCTCACCCTTCCCTCTTTCGCTCTCTCCTCTGGCGAGTCGCAAACTCCCCGGTCCCACTCGTGGCGCGCAAATGAGGTGGAAAAGATAAAGGCCGTGGCGGGCGATCATTAACATGCGCGCTCCGCTTTCGAGGAGCCGCTGGAGGGTGACTCGGTGGTAGGTTTAGCTCCGCGAGTTTTAGATGTGAGCGTCTCTCTCTCTCTCTCTCTCTCTCTATATATATATATATATATCTGTCTTTCTGCACTCTATATAAACAGAAGGAAAAAATGTACATAGTTAGATGGCATTATGTACCGATCCGCGACGGTACAGGTATTCCATGGTGGCTTACGCTGCTGTAGGTGTGCGTATTTATTATATAACGGTGCCCCATGTACTACCCTCGGGTGGCAGAAGAAGGTGGGAAGATAGAAGAAAGAAAGAGGGCGAAGGAAGGAAGGAGAGGGACGAGGAGAGGAGAAGGAGGGAAGCATGGGGTGGTGGTGGAAACTCGTGAGGAGATGCCAACCTAATGGCGGCAGCAATTAACAACAAACACCGCTCATTAATCGCGAGAGAGTCCTCTCCGTTCTATCTATCTTCCTTCAACCGTCCTCCTTTTCTCCATCCGTTACTCCGAAATCTGTCTCGCTCCTTCGACGCCGGGCTTGCTCTCATCCCCGCTGTCTTGTATTTTTTATCTCTCTCCCCGAAGCCGGGCGCGTTCCCTTCTTTCCGCGGGAGCATCGCTTACCCCTTTCACCCTTCAGCGAGCCTTCCAACCGTCCGCGAAGTTTCCTATTAAAAGGGAAGGTATGATAATAACGCCGCGGCTCTTGACGCGGTCTTTTCACTCGAACGACCAGTAGGTTGTTGCCGGTCTCCTTTCCCCGTATGCGTGCGCGTACAAGCCGAAGCGGAGGGCGTTACTTTTACGGGGATACGCGCCTCGTTTATCCGACACGGGATGACGGGGTAAGTCTTGCTACTTGCCGGTAACAATTGGTTGAAACGAAGTTAAGAGGTTGCGTCCTCCGTTTCCCCCGTTTGTCCCGAGCAAACGTCGCGTCGTCTCGCGGAACTCTGCCGTCTTATTCGAATGGAGAAGAGACGAGTGGAAAGGAGGAGGCCAAGTCGGTGAAATTATTCTCCCTCTTGGCGAATCTCCTCGAATCGATTCGATCGAGGACACGGCGTGAAGATCGCCGAAAAAAGGGGAAGAAAGTAAGCTTGACTTATCCGCGCGTTTTGGCGTCCAGGGCAAAAATCACCGGGGATGCTGGAAGGCAGGATAATTTTGATCGGCGCGTGACGAAGAGAGAGAGAGAGAGTTGACCGGAGATGGTTTCTGTTTTCTCTCGTGTCCGAGCAGTTCCTTTTTGCGGAATATTCGTGGGGGAGCCCGCGGACGTTAGCACGAGAAGAAGAGGGAAGGCAAAAGGGACGAGGAAGAAAGGCAGGAGACGAGGCGAAGCTACCGGTCGAGGCGCGAAAGAGGAACAGAAGGCAAGACAGCAAACTGCGACAGGACATGCGAGCACAAAGATGAATCCTGATCACGCACGCTCCTCCTCCCCTTCCCTTCCTCTTCGCTCGTGTGCTGCCGGCAGTGCTCTCGTTCCTTCGATAATTGGAAATCAGCCTGAATATAAATAAACCTCCACGAGGGATCCCTCTTCGTTTCTTCTCTCCTTTCATCCTCCGCGCGGATCTTTTTCTCCGGGAGGTGCTTCTTCATTTGCATAATGGTTTTTCGTCCTCCGGAGCAACGAAGACCGAGAGAATTCGCTTCCTCTTGAGAAAGGAAAAAAGGTCAGTCGGGTGTCTAGAAAGTTGTTATTTCGGAATTTCTTCGTTGTCGTTCTCCTGTCGCTGCTTCGATCCTTAACCCTTTTGATTTCCTATCGAAGACTTTCCTATCAAGAATCGCTAAACTCTTTACACGTTGAACTCCAGCGCTGCATTATTGCGGGGATTCCGCTATTGGTATGTTTGTTTAATAAAGGGTATCGACTATTAGCGTACATTAGGTAAACAATTCGTCGTACGGAGAATCAAAAATAACAGTAAAGGGTATTGCATATCTAGGAGTGCATTTCCAGAAAAATGGAGATGGAGAATAAAAAATGCGAGTAAGAAAAAGTAGAAAGTGAATAAGAGATTAAGGCAAAGTAAAGTGCTTACAGATACGAGGTTGAACTTTTCACGGTAATCTTGGAGTGCAACTCTTAAAAGCAATAGCGGTACCACCGAAGAAAACCAAATCGTTCCTGTATAAATACGCAGTTCTACATACCCGAACAATTCGATCGAAGCTCTCAAATGTACTTACGAATCACTGCTTCCCTGTGCTCTCGTAAGTGCAGGCCAAATCAGATTGAGCTTAAGAGCAGAATAGAGTTGACACGAGACCATTGACCGCAACGTATGATCGAATGGTTTAGAGCAGCGTACGTATAATAAAAGCGAAATCCCGCAATCACGGAACCTCTAGTCGAGCGCAAGCCAGCAAAAAACGCACCACCGAAGCGCAACGTGTTAATTAGAAGCAGGAAGAAGAAGAAGAAGACGAATAAGAAGAAGAGTAGCTTCTAGTTTCGCGAGAATGTTGCGCCGCTTATCGATCCGCCGCTTATTACCGCTTTTTCGTCTTCTTCCAGCAGCCACTTTCGGTTACATGGTTGCGCGGAATGGAAAAGAAGAGAGGGGGGAGAAAGAGTACCCAGCGGAACGGCAATTCCACGGTACATCGTGTAAATTGCGGCGCGATTTAATTACTCGGTGACACTCGGTGCCGCGTCACCGGTCACGGGTTAATTATCGCGTTAACAAGGCTCGATATTAACGCGTTCGCCTCGAAGATGAGATCGAGTTTTTCTGCCTCGTCTCCAGCGGAGCTGTTGCAAATTCCCCGCCTCGGCTCGTCGTTAACGCGAAGAAATCTTTGAAGGATCGCGGAGTTGGTTAAGGGACTGTTCCCCCTTTCTCGTCGCAGAAACGATGCTCCGACGTGGCTGACGGTCGACGAGTGGCGGAGCATTTAGGCGCGTGAAAAAGCGCGACTTCCTCTGAATTCGAAAGTGAACGGAGTAATGAGGAAGGCAGGCGTCTTAAAGATGCCATTGAAGTAGGGTTGGTTGGCGGTGAAACGTCCGAGGAGATGGCGAAAAGTGGGCAGAAACAGAGCGGGCGCGGCAGCAGCCACGGCGACGTGGAAACTTTGAAAAGCGTGGGCTCTTTTGATTTTCGTAACATTTTTCCACGGCTCCCTGCGCCCGGAACATAGCGGTTGCGCATCCGCTGACAAATTATGTGGAAAAGTGTATAAAAAGAAGACTAGCGACGACAGCATTCAACGAGGCCGCTTGAATATGCAAACATGGCGGCGCGGCGGCCGGAGGAGAGATCGTTTAATGAGTTTCAACCGTGCGAAAGTTGCGCGCGAAACGAACGCGATTTACGCGAACCGAGCCACTGTGCGGCATATTTAATCGTTTTATTTCCACCGCCAGAGACACCACGGCTAAAGTATGTCGAAAAATCTGGCCTCGGTCTCGTCGCAGCTCACCTAAGAGCTCGTTAAAATTTGATCGTCGTTATTTCTCGCGAGATATTTCCCCTGGCTACTCGACCAGGTGTTTCAGTCCGTCAAATATCGATTCCCTGCCGTGCAATTTCGTTTCTGACGCGAACATTCTGTTTGTTTCAGATGCTACGCGGTTGGAGGAAGATTGAATGGGCTGACCGTGACTCCTGTTCTAGTAGAGATTTTGAGGTAGGAATTAACGTGGGTTTGGCTAATCGTAAGACAAATTTTCAATCAACGCACGAATTGATAAACTTCTTTTTTTAATCATTGTGGTCACAAATGAACATTCCAGGGATTTGCATAGCAATTTTTTCGTCGCTTCAATTTCTTCCACGTATGTTTCGCAATTTTGTGAAGCTATGCTTAACGTTGGTTCTTAACCCTTTGACTGCGAAAGGCTTATGTACATGCGCGGTAAATTTTGTACAATGCAACATACACTGATTCCCCAACACAACATTGTAAAACAATACTTGAAGGTTCATCTTAACAGTAACGTAAGATTATTTTAGTTCGCAAAATAGTAGTTACTTGTCTCGCAATTCAAGTTAATTTATTCAGAAGCAACTAGTTTGCGCACATAAACCATCTGTTCATTTTTATAATATCAACGTTCCACGTTAACGATCAAACAGTCAAAGGGTTAACGAGTTACATTTAATACATCCGCGCAACGTTTAAAATAGTTTTCTCTTTAAATTCAGTCACGCTTCTTCTCAAATCCTCGGCCGTTTTCGTTTGACGGGATTACGGTCAGCCGAAAACGAAAGCACGACGAGGACGCGTGGCCCGGCTACAAAGGCTTTTCCCATGGACGAATTCACGCACGCCGAGTGATGGTTCTAGGAGCTTGTCGGTTTCTAGCGGTTGCTGGGGTGCAGGACCCGGGGGCAGGTATGTCACGTTGTAATTTCAGATAAGCGTGTCCCAGGAGACACGCATTGTGTCGCTGGCCGGCTGTTCTCCGGCTTCCTTCGACGCGAACCGTCGTGTCGCAGGATGTTCTCCGTGTGCACGCGTACACACGCACAGTTCGGCTTCCCCTCGTTCATTACGCGGTGAATCGAGATATCTCGACGCTACGACACCCTTCGTCGTCGAGATTTTCGGGGCATTCATAGAGGAGAGCGAGAGAGAGAGAGAGAGAGGGGATCCTTGCTTGCACTTTGACGCTCGTTGCTTACGTTTATTATTACGAGATGCAACCGGTTACAGCGTAATTTACGACGATACGCTGCTCCGGCTGTACGCATATTGTTCTCTCCGCTTAATTAACAGCGTAATTAACGCGACCGCGATAAATACTAGCAAGGAGCGCCTCTTTATTTTCGGGAAAGTTTCGTTTCATTTTTGCGCAACGCGTTTTCACGCGCTACGTTTTGATGGCGCCAATTTTCTGGCGTGTAAAAACACGCGCGGAAATTGTGGCCACGCTTTTGCCTCTTTGCTTTCGTATTTTGGGGAATATTGAGGGTAAAAGTACCAACTACTATGGTACACTTTATCCATTTATTTATTATCGTTATTATTAGTTTCTTAAACGGGTTTACGTCGTCTAATATAACAATATAAAGGACTATTTCTTAATACAGCATTCGGCAAGAAGTACGCGAACAGAAACAAAGTGTAAAAGCATAAAGACATAAGAATAATTGGGAAGTGTCTATATATTAGTTAGTTGAGTAGTAGTAAATTTCGTAAATATTAGCATTACGTATTACATTATTACCGAGGAAGATTCTTATTTTGGCTTCCTAAACAAATTGCTTTGGTTCAACCCTTGCGCAATCTTAGACTCTCGATGTTAACACGAGTTAGCTTTGGTAATTTTCGGGGTTAAAATCGTATACACGTGTAACATAGTTGTCACGTTCGATACTCGTTATCGGTAGTCAGTGGTTCATTATCGCTGACTCGTAAGCATTCGTGGCTCTGGAGGAACACAAAGAGTACGTGAACTCACCCTAAACGCTAGACACGGCAAGGGGGGGAAGCAGAGGGAGACAGAGAAAATGACGAACCGATGATCTTCCCTAGGGACGCCCACATGGGGACACATCCGAATGGGATTCTTAATTAATCTTTGCATTTCCATTAGGATTTGCTTTATTGCTTCGGCTACCCACCAAATAGATTCTTCAACGACGGCAGATAAAGCGTGTGTCGCGCGTTGATACGATTCTTCTCATTCGATTCGGTCCTTTCCGAGTATCTCCCCGCATATTTTAAGCGAAGAAAAGTAATAGGAGACTGCTACAATAGTAACGCTGCTACAATGTCAACCCTTTGCACTTCAAAGCTTCTTTAACTCTTGTACAATAGTCGAATAAGTGTTACGTGAAAACTGTTGGGTTCGTTAGTAAAGTAACAATTATTCTTCATCGTAATTCAGTAGTTTAACGTGTACTTTCATATATGGAATATGTATAGCGGCTACGGAAAGTATTAGTAGATCACTGCATTTTTGCGTTTAAATACTGCTTCATTAGACTCGACAATATTAAACGTTCTATCGTTTAACGGAATCTTTATGCAATCTGAATTATTATTATTATTATTAGTAGTAGTAGTTATACTTTACTTTCCTTTTTTCTCTTACATTCCGCTCAATTTCTATTAATTTATCTATCTTACATCCCTTATTATCTATACTTTTTCTCAACAACGTAAACAATATGCAATGAATAACTCTACTTAATCGTTCACTCCTATATCCTAAATTCCTAGTCTACACTTGCGTTCGTATCCAACTACAACTATTAAACGATAGAGAATGTGATATAGTGGAATACAATTAAGTATAGTATCTAAATTATTTAACGTTAATCTTTCTATCACTAATCCCAGTGTACCCTTTCGCAAAACTTTCTCACGAAAATTTGCCTTTAATCTTGTTTGCTTCGAAAGAGATGCAAAATTAAATTAGCAAAAGTGAACATAAAACACTGGAGGTAATTAAAATTCATTGCCACAGCAGAGCCAACGGAGTGCAAATGGTTTAAACTCCTGATCTTCAAATTTTCCGAACACGTTAGCTCTTTTCTACTTCGACACCGCGTCGACTGCAAAACACTAAATTATCATGCGTAATTCGTACTTGACAGCTTTCGATCTTACCAATCGTAACTATAGTTACAATTTCAATTAAACTTCGGAAACGATCCGCCGCGTTTTTATCGCGCACTATAGTGTAACTCGTTATAAGGCAATTTTTCGGAGCAACTATCCGGTAGCGGTTTTAGAATAAAATACGAGTAGTATACTGTATCCAGTATCAATTGACGGACCACTTAACACCCGTAACGCTTGTAGAATGCTTGACTTTTACATGGGTTCGGGTGGGCGTCTCGCGTAGGCGGCCCCCCATAAGCTTCTTTACTTATGCATTCTCGTTATAACGCGACGAGGAAACGAACGCGTACCAGCGTTACACATTAGACGTTGAAAACACCGGTGAACCTTCTCGCGATCTGGGCCAAACGCGTTCAAATATTAAACACGGCCGGACGTATGAATAATATTCGAGAAACGAGTATATCGAAGAGTGGAAAGTTTCGCGGCACCGGATGATATTAAGCGGAGCGAAATGTTTCTGGGTAAATCGGCATCTCGATTCGTATACGTTGATTCGAGTATCTCGAACGGGGCGTGACCAACCGGTCGTTTAACCAGGAACATAATTAAGAGGACCTCCCATCCTCTTCGTTTTTATCCCGCGGGGCTGGAATGTGGGGCGTGAATTATCCTGCGATGTTGCTCGATAAATTTCACCTCGTTGATTACACGAAAGCACGTTTCTGTTCCGCGCGGGGAGGGAGGGAGGGAGGGAAAAGTTTACTCAACCAACTCGCCCCGGCTTCGCGGTAGCAGAAATAAAAACGAGAAACGGCGCGCAGGCAACGGCAAGCAGTTGGAAAAAGAAGAAGAGCGCGCGAAAAGTACGACGCGCGAATATAATATGCATTCAGCAAGCTTTACCCGTTCGAGAACCAGCTACCTTTTTGGCGAACCAGTTTTGTTCGGGAATTCCTAGCAAAGGATCTTTGTTTTAAACCAGTAGTCGCGTCGAAACCTTGGTCGACGCACAGTGCTACAGGATTTCCCTTCATTCTCTCTTTTGCAATTCTCCGCCATTGTAACAAGTTGCAAAACTTTTTAACCAACGTGTTTGCTTCGCGCGTTTGATCCTCGAACATCGGTGGGATTCTCTTTTGTTTTTCTTTTGTTTTTTAGTCCCGGTTATGTAGGTAACCTTAAGACCCCCAAGAGTTGGTCGAAAAGTGCCGCAGAATTCTAATCTTTACTTTTTCCCATAAATTAACTTCCGTGAACTATTGCGTATGGTTCAATTTTGGGTCAGGAAATGTTAGGTTGTTGAATAATAAATGTTCCTTTATCTCGAGGTTGTTTTCAATGCGTTTTAACCCTATGTAGCTAGGCTTTTATTTATTCGAGGGGAAGAAAGTATAATTGACTGAAGTTTCTTTATTTTCTACCCGAAAAGCAAGGAATAATTAATAACCATTTGCTTGCGGTTTAATGTTATATCGATGCAATATAAATGCACGCGAATTACGAGATAGAATACCATTGAAAAAGTAGATTTATGAGTAGCTTCTAAGTTACGTAGCGTTATAGATGGTTAATGAGTCTTTTAATTAAACATTTTCAGTTTAGAACAAGCTGCACTCGTCGACAGCTTTTATTTGCAAAGCAACATTTATTATCCAACAACCTGATAGCTGTATTTATTCATTTAATTCCGCTGCGATCTTCAAGATTCCATTCAATCAAATCACATTCCTGTTCCTTTAGAGAAGTTCCGTAGAATTTCGTAGAAAAGTATCTACACCATAGAAACGATTTTAAGTTTAGGATTAAAAAGATCATTATTCTATTATAGAAGATTAAGTTTACAACGAGGAAATGTTTTGGATAAATAGGAACACGTTTCGGTAAAAAATATGTTCAATTTTGTGGAATTAGCGATTAACCCTTTGCCTTGTGACGATAAATTCATGATCTAAACGTAGTAAACAGACAGAGAGTATTTGTAATTCAGTTGAATATAACTTGGAGTATTATTTTCGTACGTTTCAACTCTAAGCGATAAGAATCGCGGCTTCCAGCGTAATTAGTACGGAATCTGAGCCATGTTTACGTTGTCGCGTCCTTTTTGTTCTCCTTACTATTCTTGTGTCGGCTACCGAGCCAAACAGACGTGCGTTTGCCTAAGTCGTGTTACGGTTACTCGTGCGCGAAGTGAAATATATTACAAATGGACTGCGAGTTTTTCTCCACCTATGGGGAGTTTAAACGTGCAAGAAAACGCCGAATGCATTTGGTACGTAACAAGCGCACGATATTCAAAGTAACGTAAAACTCGTTGTATTCTAAGTAAGAGTGCAACGACTCTCTCTATTTCTCTTAATCTTGTTAACAAAAATTCGCAGTCTAATCGTAAGACTTCGTTAGCGTACGAAATCTTTCCATTCTTTATACAAACGCGAGTATGCGACGCGTACGCAAGATTATCGAGATTATTAATACTAAGTTTACGTACGTTACTCGACAAGCTTTCGTAAAAATACGTATACTGCATATAAATATTCGAACGTAGAAGCGTGAGGATGAAGAGAATCACGTGGAATACATATCCATACCATTGTATCACGTAAAGTTAGCATATAGTACTGAAAACTAATATTTATGGTCTCTAAAACTTTAGGTTCGAAATCTGAACGGCGTGAACGCGATGCGTTCCGTAAACCTAGCGTTAAATACAAAATAATTATAATATTACGGTATTAAAGCAACCAGTAGCTCTAATCCAACATGTTACAATTAATAAAGAAATCGTTTGACAAGTGGTTAAATTGAATTCGCGTAGGATATCGTCTCGTGTCACACTTGAATCGTCTTGCAACGTTTCGGACATGCAACATCTCTGGTGTAAAGTATAGTGTCCATTAGAATTCTCGAATCCTTTTCGGAGAACGCGAAGGGAAACGTGGACACCCTCGAAAGTTGGCCACAGTCTTATTAAATTCGCCGTCGTTAAGATCGAAGGAAGAAACGGAATGGAAAAAATGCAAAGTGTTCATTATTCCATTATGCCAAAAAGCGGCTGGGTTGGTGCAATATATTACGGGTCTTAACGCACCTGCAGGAGCGCAAGGGAAGTCGTAGGCGATCCTGGCAAAGTGTGAGGCCACGGGGCCACCTATGAGGGCCCTCTTCTCATATTTTTCTTTACTCCGCTCGCACCAGGCCTCCAGGAATGCGGTCGAAAGGATTTTACTTTCTATTTTACCGCGACGTTTATCGATACTTATTTTAAGGACACCAACGCTCGCTCCGCTCCTCTCTCTCCGAGACTTCTGCCCCGATATTTATAATTTTCGTATTTTAACGCGTAACGCGTGTGAAACTGTCGCTGAAACGCTCCTTTTAATTGGCGCAACAAATTCAGGGATAAAACCCTCGAACGGTGCAAAGAATACTCGGCGATCTCATCGGGGATGCTAAAGATCGTTTAACGCACCAGCGGCACTCGGTATGGAAACAATTTTGCTGCCCCTTCGCATTAGAAATATCGCTGACTCGTTTTTCGATAACGAAAGTATATTATATTATTATGCGCTATTAGTCGCGTTAAAATTGGGCACGCCTAATTTTCCCATTCCTACATTCTTGGTTAAAATCGGTTCCGATGCGCGAATTATGTCAAATAACAAGCTCGATGGACTATTCGATTCTGTCGCGTCTTGGATTCAATGTTTATCGTAACGAATACAAAGAATTGCTACCACATTTAAAGTTAGCATCGAAATCAACAAGATTCATGTTCTCCTTGAGTTCGTCGAAGAAACGAATAAAATTGCCAAGCAAATAGTATAATTTCACGCGTTCGCTGCTAAAGTCAACGTATAAGTATACGTATTCGTTCTCCTATAACGCGATACAATTTTTATCGCAACCTATACCTATTCTACCTCCATTAATTATGCTAAATTTGCAAATATTAATAGTGGTATTGCTTTTGTGGGGTTAATGGTACCGTAAAAAAAGAAAAAAAAACGGAATACTTGGCGAACTCGAATCGAATTCTTTCTCGCGGCGTTCATTTCGTCAGTGGACACTGAAAACGGCACGCGTAGATTTGGAGACGCGATCGGGAGGAGGGAGAGAGCTTGGACCAGATGAAAACCAGTAGTATCGACGAAGAAAGCTCCCATAAACAGGGGTGTGTTTTAGAATTCGAACGGTGGACGGGGGCGGGTTGCAAACAACCATCAGACGTGCCACCCTCCTTGCAATACGACCACTTCGGTGGCTCCCCGCATTTCATCCTCGAGAGGAATTTGGCCTCAAATTAAAAGATCTCAGCCCGAGCCCCGAATGAAATCTCGTCGCACGAGGGGTAGATACGTTCCCGAACTACGACCTACTATAATCTATACACGGGGTGTCCGCGAACTCTTCGCCGTTTTGTCGTTGCTACATTCTGCCGTTTTATGCATTCGTGGGAAATTTAGATAAGTAACGAAGCAAAGAAGCCGCGCGATATGCAAGCATACGCAAGATATTGAAAGTAGAAATATGTATTCTATTATTTCGGGTGCGAAGCGAGTTTATTCTGATCGGGTTCCTTTAATTTTGGTAGTAGTCGCATGGATTTGATAAAAATCTGGAGTCCACTTGTTACTCTGTGGATTTTTATGCATTTATGGGAGATTTAGGTATGCAACAAATTAAAGAGAGTGCAATTTTTGTTTCTTCGAAGGGGAAACTCTTGTACCTTCATTCGATTTCAACGATTTTGTTAATAGAAATGTGAATCTGCATAAAAATCCACGGTCTATTTGTTACACTGTACGTTTCTGTGCATTTATTGTAACTTTACGTGTGCGAAAAGGTAGAGAATGCAAATGAAAGATGTGCAAAAATATACGAAGTTGGCAAAGTAGGTTACGCTTTGTTATATTTGAAGGGTAAAACGTGAAACTGGCAAATTAGGGCAGCATCGTTTTCCTTATGCCAATACCATGAATGTACAATTCGTAGGAATACGATATATAATTAAATAATTTTAAAAATCAGCGTCTTAGGCATTCTCTACAGATATCGTATTTTAATTCAGACTTATTGTTAGATCTACCCGTAAAATAATCCTTTACTATTTCTTTCTCCTGCATCCAATTTATTTATTACAGCAGTTAAGATTTGTACAGTTATAATTTTGGCATAAGGAGAACGATATCTTTTCTAAACAAGTGTTACACGTTTGGTAATAGTTCCTAGAAATTTGCATTATTTTGTTAGTATATCGATAGGGTTGAAAATTCGTCATCCTTATCAAATCGTAGATGTCTTAATACTTCCAAGCTTTGAGTTTCTAGGGTGTAACTTTCATTTCTCCAGTTTCCCTTACAAAAATAATCATTTTCGCAAACATCCGCAATCTAGTTACCCAGCCACTTGCAATTCCCAACCCCAAAGTAGCAGCATTAAACTCTCCGCCATATTTCGCATCTTTCCTGCTTACAAAAATCGTTCGAATTCAATTTCTACCTGCAGCGCGAAACACAATCGCGATACCAATTGGCCGCGTGGCGGAAATTTGCAAACAACAAAGGGGGTTGCAAATGCTCGGCGCAATAAGGAACGAAGCGAAACGCGTACAGAGAAGCGAACGTTTCGCGCGATTTAATCTTACGTTCGGTAGAATATCGGGTAGTGTTGTAGCGAGTTGTATGAAGGGATATTTCGTGAACACCCCGTAGATGGGAGGAGCGCGTAGCGGAGAGCGACTATCAAGGCGTATTCACGGGCTTAATGCTACCAATATCCCAAAATTAAAACGCGCCGGCGGCCCCGCAAATCATTCGCGCAACAACGTGTACAGCGAACAAAAGTAACGACGCAATCGGGACGCGCAAGCAAAATGGGAAGAAAGTGGCCGAATCTTTTTCTACGGCCGCGCGACATTGTTGCGTTTCAACATGTCACCGGTGCACCGCCCGTTCTTTGTTTCGTTTTTCAATCTTCCCTTCCGGGCTTAAAAAGATCAGGAAAAGAAGGGAGGGGGGGGGGGGGCTATTCCACTGGCGAAAGGATAACGCGTAATACGAGTTTGTTAATTTACCCTTTGCATCTCTTTAGAAGGATGCATCCAGGAGGGTGCACCGTGTCAAAGGCTCGGTTTACGAAGGAAAATAGACTCTGTCTGGGAATCCGGTATCTGAATAGCGGTCCTCGTTACACCGGAACTCATTACATCGGGGTCGTACACGTGGTGGCTTTATTATGTTACAATTCCAATGAAACGAATGGTAATGAGAAAATCATTCTTATTCCCGCGTCGAACTAGCGTTTGCGAGAATTTTGTCTCGATCGTAGTTTCGAAATTAGTTTGCTGCCAGTTCTCCGGTTGACGATAAAGGCAACCCTTGTCGAAGTTAGCCAAGAGATAAACAATATCGTAATCATTTAGTTGGCTAACCTTCTTCCGTAGCAGAATTGGAAACAATGTCCACAACGATTGGGTCATATAAATAGAAAACGTTGGAATATTCCTTTGTTCTACTTAAAGAAGGTAACAATTGACAAGGATCGCTTTTATCGATCATCCTTCGATTGCTTTGTGGGAATTAGGGGATGAATAGAATACATTTGCAAGAATTTCATTCTTGACCGTAATTTCGAAATTAGTTCGGTGTCAATTCCGGTGTCGATAATAAAAGCAACTCTTGTCGAAGTTAGTCGTGAGGTCGACAATTTCATAAATTAATTTGGTGAAGTTCTTCTGACAATGAGATATGATGGAAGATAACGCGTATAACGATTGGGTAACGCAAATTATAATAAGCAATACTACGATAAAGAGCTAAAGCTAGGTTGACCAAAACTAAAGACTAGAAGTTTTAGCTCTAGACTAAAGCTAAAACGAACAGTGACACGTTATCGTATCGCAAGGGGTTAAAAAACGCAGGATCGACGAGCTCGTGTTGCACATTGGTTCGCGCGTTAAAGGGTTAATGGTTGAAATGCACCTTTGCGTATTTTCTCGATGATCCAGCGGGAAATCTGCGCGCGCGCGCTATCAAAAATGTTTGAATGGGCGAATTTGAAAGTCAGCATAGGAGGACGCGAAGAGTTGAAATGCAAATGCAGCTTGTCACCGTGCAACAGGCCAGTTGGGCGCCTCTGATAGCTCGTATCGTTCTGACCAGCCAAGTCGGGTCCATTCTTTTCCTTTCGCCGCTCCATTTTCACCCGGCATTTTCATTCGTCACGCGTTGCGACACGTTCGCTAAATAATACCAAAAATATCATCAAAACAACCCGCCCTCTCTCTGATTTAAAAAAAATCCCACTTTTCATATAAAATTCAAACGTAAAATGACTTTCGGGTTGAATGGAGTTCATGCGAAACACTAGGGTAGATACACCACGTCCTACCACTTTAAGGTTATCCTAAAGTAACTTTATTTGACTATTTCAGAACGTCGTTAACGTTTAAAGATCGTTCCAGTTTCGAGCATACGATCGTTCAACCGCTCCTTCATTTATGAACATTTTTCTATACGTTCAATATAATAAATTTATTGCTACGTAGTTAAGAAAGTGTACAACAATGTCCAATATCCTTCGTACCGTCACTTGACAACAAACAAGATTCCATTAATTGTTCATAGCGATTGCTACTACGAACCGCGTGTCGTATAAACGACAGAGTCTCCAAATTTAATGAATTCAGTCCCCAAAGGGTTAACAAGTAATTGGACATCTCTGGATAGGTGTCTCGTATACATTCATACGCGCAACGGAATAGATTGATGTTTCGATTAGGTGTCGCGTTGACGGGTCTCGGTTTTGCGGCGGCTGTTGGATCATTTTTTAAGTTGATCCCGTGGACGGTTCCCTATTCGATGGGGGGAGGGTGCAATGAAATCACGTCGCACCCTAGATAGACATGCGAAGGGGGTTGTCTCTCGATCCACCCTTCATCGCTGCCACCCTTCTGACCGCAGATTGAAATTCTTAGGCTCTCCAGCGACCGCGGCGAGACGAGGGTCCAAACGAACTCGTTTACCCTTCGAGATTTCGTTATTTAGCATCGTGAATCCACCAGCCGTGGCTGGACGCTAATGCCCTTTGACTTCGCTTGCATTCACCCTGTTGCAGGGGTAATTAAATCTTTTTCGCGTGCAATCGCGGCCAAATACAGTTCACTCTATTCTCAACAACTGTATTCTTCACTCGAAATTGTCCCACCAAACGATCGAAAGGTTAATAACATAGACGATCGTTGCCAATTTTTGTCCTCCTTGGGAAGAAGATGGAAATACTCTGGCATTAATTAATTCAATTCTTTTTCCAATGCTAGTCGATTCCCTTCGACCGAATAGTTAATTTAATTTAATTTATTTAAAATCTATTAACCGAGCAACTTGCAATTCGTGTTAAGAGGTTAATTGTGGCGATGAGGGTAGCAAAGACGAACTTAACAAACAGGTGTTTTAATAAATGCTTCTTACCAGCATCGTAAACGTTGCAGCAAACATTTCCCCTCTAAAAACTTAATATTTACGCGTAGAAGAACGACGAAATCCGTAAAACAAATTAACAGGCACAGGCTATTTTATATAATTTTATAAACTTCGTCCATTTACTGTCGCATCGTATATACATATATTGTAATCAAGTATATACATACATATTTGAAACTAGTATTTCACAATTTTTTTTTAAAGTACCTTCTCATCAACATCGGAAATAGATTTCCAATTATTCTTGTCTTTATTCGCATACAATGTTGAATAAAAATTACTATAAAGTCTTGAAACAGTCGCATGTAATCTTAAATAAGAATGACTATAAAGTCCTAAAATACCACTGTGACCAATCATACGTGCGTTGAGCGGCACAAATGAATTTAATAATTTTTGAAAGCGTTGAGTTTAACCATGCTACCCACCGCGCCTCGATTAGAAGCGGAACCTGTTACCTTTCCTTGCAACTATAATCTTTGATCGGTTTTTTTGTCCCGGTCAGTGGGAAATATTTGCGAATGAACGTACGCACGGTTCAGCTAAGCAACCGGGGACGCGGTAGCCAAGGGCTGTAAATCGCGTGACCACGTTCAACCACCGAATTCCCTGCCGGTGCAAAAGCAATGACCGAGGCGGAGACTCTCGCGTGTCACGAAAACGCTCCTGTTTAACCACGACATCCTTTCACACGTGAGTAAATAAATAAACGAATAAAGAACCTGCGGTCGTTGCGACGATATGTCCGGGGGCTTCAGCCTCTGGCGTCCATTTTAACGAAATCCCGAACTTTCCAAAGCGTCAAAGGATCTCTTCGCGATATTAAAAGCGATCGCTTCCACGAAATTACTCCGCGCGGGCTAAATTTGGTAATTAACCCTTCCTCGCTCGCCTCTCGCATCCAATTTTACTTCTCCTCTTAATTTCACCACCGAGTTAACAAGCGCGAATTAACGTCTGCGAAACAAATTACCATTCTTTTCTTTTCTTTTTTTTTTCATTCTTTAACACTCCTCTAACGCACCGGTGTCACTGCGAAATTGCATACCCATAAATCTACTTTTATTAACCCTTTGACGGCGCAGCCGTTAGACGTTTAAACGCTCCTCGCGGACGGAATACTTTCTCGCGTCTATCAGCGTACTCGTTTTCGAGTATCGATGGATTACGCAACGCGTAAGCTAGGTTGCTATTTAGTTGTGTTTTCCGCGTCCATCGCGGACGGTTCGTAATTAACTCGCGTAGGAATTTTCTGTTGAGCGTTGCGTATGACATAATTACCAGATGCATAAGTGCGTTCGCGGATCGCATGAATCAGCGATCAATTACGTTGCCGACAGAAAGCTTGGAAACGTATGGTTCTTAAAGAATTGGCCGGCAAAAGAAGTAAATAAAATATCGCTGTATAGGTACATACATAAATAATATTACTATTAGACCGCGGATTTTCATAGAAATTTATATTTTGACAATTAAAGATGGAAAAGGGGAATGTAAATTATGAAATTCGGGTTATAGAGGATTAAAAGATAAAAGTTTAATATATGTAAACGCATACTTCTATACGCGTTACTATAAATCTGGCTATTATTGGTCGATTGTATCGCCAAACGAACGATCTTTGCGTTAACGACGTTCTAAAATAGTTAAATAAAGTTAGTTTAAGATAACCGTTAAAGTGGCAGCACGTGGTCGAAAGTACATGCTACCTTATCTATCGGAGCAGCGAAGTTGTCGAAAGTAAGCAGCAAAGCGGTGGGAAAACGTGACAGGAGCTCGAGACATCCATTTGCATCGGATCCCCGGGTCCTTTTTATCGTGTTCCACATCCTCGCCCTCTTTCTTGCGAACGCTACGAGGCGATCCACCTTAATTAATGAGTTTATTGGAAACTCTGGCGATGTTGGTGTTGGGCCACGGTAGCCCGGAGGGCAGAGCAGCAAGCGGCTCGAGACTACTCGCTCCGTCACTCCCCGCCATTTTAATTTCGCCAAGAAACTTTCTAATTACGAACTTTTCTGATTAATCACAGTAATTAATTAGTAACGTTCGCAAGAGGAGAGAAAATACGGACCTGCTGGATGCAGCAAACTGCCTTCAGTTTCATCGAATAACGCGCCAACCCTCTTCTTTCTCTTCTCGCCTCTCTTCTTTCCGGAATTTTCTATTCTCCCATAGCTTTCCAGTTTTTCCACCTCGTTTCCTCTCTTGCTTTTCGTTCCGGTCTATTTTCGTTTACCCTTTTCAGATTACGGGCTTCCAGCTTCTCTTGCGATTTCTGCCGCCTTTCGATTGGCAATGGAGTAGGTTTTTCTCGACCAACTTCTAAAGATTTATCGTGCATCTTCCGAAGAATTTTCCGAGCTTCTGCTTGCCCGGGGAATTAATGTGTGAATTACGCTGTTAACCTTTGGATTATTAATCGTTTCAAGCGTTATACTTGCTGGTTTAACCCTCTGGAGACGAGACGTAATAACGCTTAACGAATTTTCGTCTAACTATTAATGCATTGCAAACGGGGTACAATAAGACTGAAGGAAATTTTCTGCACCTATTAAAGAACGTACTAATAATTAATTAAATTAATCTAAATTTCTGACACCCGCTTGCAAATGGTTAAAATCGTGTAGGATACAAAGCGTTAATATTAGGTATAGTTATAATTGATAACGTTTTTGCATCGTGCGTTTGTAATGTTGAAAACGTCATTAATTATTCCAGCATATCGTAACTTTAACTCTAGCTGCATTATCAAACAGTCAAGTTTCGTGCCATAGAAATTATTTGAAATATATCAGGTCTAGTAATAGTTAGTGTCTTTTTGTATCATACGTTTGTGGGATAAAAAGCAACCCTAATTATTGCCAGACCTGATATTTTACGCGTAATTTGTATTTAATGAAACTTAACCTTGCAGTCTGATATCGCAATTGGAGTGAAAATGACAGTTTATTGGAAACACAGCGGGCGTTCGTCGTATTTAAGCCATAAGCTGTAAAGCAAGGGGTTAATAGCGATAGCAGAGTGCTGATCGGGTGCTTATTTCGACGGAATCTCGCCAAACAAAATTTCACCTCGCCTGCATCGTGGCTATTTTTTAAATAGAGAAGCGCGCGCGCGTCGTAAGAAACAGACGATAAGAAGACGAGGCGTCAATGATTAATATCTGAGGGCACCGCTTTCCCATCAGCGATGTAATTAATTCACGAAAATGTTCAGCCGTCTTATCTTGCGAAGTTCTTCCGCGACGGTTTCCTGCAGTTCTTCGAAGTTTCGCCGATTAACAAGTCTCAGCAGTTTTCGCTATCGTTCGCCAAGTTTCGATGCCAGCCACGTCTGCTTGCGCAAGCTGCAGAAAGAACTTTCAGAAACGTCGATCGTTGATTACTCGCGCTTATATTTATCATTCGAAGTCGCGAAGTTTCCCATTATTTTGACACCCTTTACCATAATCGAACAACGCGCGTGTGAAAGTACTAATCTCGTACTTTCAATTCAAGGCTTAGTTCCTGGGAAATACTTTAAAGTAAGACGAGGTTGCACCGTAGAAGTATCTCTTGTTTATTATTCGATGATTTTGGTGAGAAATGCGAAGTCGTATAGTTTCTCGCTATTTTGGGGCCTTTTTTTTTCATATTCTAGTAACGTGGAGACAACATTAAGAGCGTTCGTAGTTCGAATTCGAGGCTCGATTCCTAGGAAACGGTTCGAAACGGTATGAGGTTGCACCGTAGATATCTCTTATCCATCGCCTCTTCCCATTTCGTTTTCCTAATAAGATGTTTTGATTGGCTTACCCGCTGGGCTTCGCACCTCGTGGCCGGTTCCTGCGAAGCTCCAGGTAGCCGATGACTCCGCATGATCGCCTGTACAGTGCCCCTCGTAAATGAAATAAAATTCCTTGCACCTTTCCAATTGCATACCGGCCTACCCTTTTTCCTATCTTAACGCAACAACTGCATATTTTTACACCGCATCGATGCGTGAAATTATTCCCGCCTTTACGCCGACCAACTTAACCAGAAACGAACGTGTGTACTTACTTGCACGCGTTGCCGGCAACTATGCCTCCGCCTAAGAGTCTTGGCGCCCGAAAATGCCGCACCTGCATCCCTATGCGTATTCCGTGACCAATCGCGATTCGCAAATTGCCCGCTTTCTCGCCAACCGTGGCGCCGTTTAAGTTTCGATTCGATCTCCTTTGAAAACACGCTTAGACAGCCGATCGCCGATTCGGATAAGAGCCGCCTCTATTTAATCCCCGCGTAAATTCACCCCGCAGCATATTCGCGCGCGATGATTAGGAGCGTTTTAAAAGCGCCGGCTAATAAGACGTCAAAACATTGATATCATCGGATAGGTTAGGGAGGAAAAGAGAGTGGCGTCGCGCGTTTGCAATGGGACGTTAATCGCGCGTTCCCTTTGGCCCCGCGATCCGTGCATTAATTGCGCCGATAATCTTATTGACACGCGAACGCTATAAAAAGGGCGTTCTTCGCGGACGCTGGTGCAGGTATCACGCTTGCGAGGTACGTTTCTCGAATCCCCTTGCAGAGAGACCCGATGCAGAGAAGGAGGGACCGAACTTCGTGCATGCCATACCTATCGTCCGTTCCCTTCTTCTTTCTCTATCTCGCGTGCCGGATCCACTCTTCTTTCGTCCGCCTTTGGCCTCTCTGTTTCTCGACGTATCTCACGATCGTCGAGTCATCGTGTAATGACGTGCCGGCTGTCAGACCGCGAGGCGAGGCAGCACAATTCCGAGCCACGAAAACCATCGCTGCGCGGCATCCTCGAGAAGACCAACGCCAAACGTTATAGAAACTTCGGACGCGGCGATGGGAAGAAGAGCGAGCGGCAAAGCGAATGTTAGAAAGTGAAATGGGGCGACCAGAAGGGGAGGAAAGAAACGAAATTCGAAGACAATTACTACTAAAAGGCTACGGAAGTGTAGAAGTCCGGACAATCGGAGGAATAATTTATTCAACAGTTTTGACGCGGGCGAAATGTTGGTTACGAGTCTACGCATTGCTACGCACAAATCAGTGCAAAACGTTTGCTATTTGTACGGGAAGTAAAATTCATTGATCGCAAAAGGGAAATGCAAGTGGGCGATAAAGTATAAAGCGAAGAAAGTACCAAAGAAATAATAATTATAATCATGCGGATGAAGGAACGTTTACATGAGAAATGAATAATGCAATTCGATGCGTAGTAGTTGGAAAAGCTCGTGGATGATATTTGTTTAAGTTTACGCAAAATAACTAACACCTAGGAGGGGAAGAGAATTTAGCGAATTAGTGATCCCAGCAATTAACATACACCGAATACTAAACGGATACAGAGTAAGAGGAGGTAACCTAGGAATATTAAACTGCTCTACTATATTTAACTCTTTGCGATCAAAGTATCAAAGTAAAACACTTTTACCACCCTTGTCGTAGGCTAGAAAAGATATTGCTTTGCATAAAAGATTCAATATTCCATGCGCAATTAGTTGCAAAAGTATCCAGCCGCCTTGCGAAATCGAGAAAGCTATACTCCATTTATTATTCACGATTAGATTGGGGATTTTTATGCAACTTCATATGTTTATAAATAAGTTTGAAGAAGTAGGATCTAAATTAATGGTTGCTTCACCGTCTAACTTTCATAATGTCTACTATACTCTGGATATTTTGCATACTTTTCATATCCCACGCGTCGTGCACCTTTTTGCACCATTAAATATCTAATAATCTAATATCTAATAGCTGCGCGAATAGCTGGCTAACCAATACTCTTAGCATACGCGAAGCATTCAGTCGTCTGTAATCGCCTGTAACAACAAACGGAATGAAATGAACTGCTTAATTTCTCCGTTTCGCCGCGCGTCGTCGCAGCTATCGGATTCGGTAGAAAGTAGTCGCGGATGTCTGACCAAATGGGCGCGCGAGTGTCCCGTGGGACAGGCTCGCGCGATAACGCGGCATAATTAAGCGTGTTCGGGAAGAAGGAAGGACGCAAACGCGTGAAACGGAGGGGATCTAATTTCGTCGAGGATGCTGACACCCAGACGGACATGAACGTGAGTCGAACGTTATAGGCGATGTCCATAATGGCGATGACGCGCGGACAATGGTGCGTGGACATAAATACCACGATCAGATCTCCGGACACGCCTCCGATTAAATTAGGAACGCTCCGAGTGGCAAAAAACGATTTAAGTGTTTAGACGCTCGAGTGGATGGTTCTCGGATCTCTGAGGACGCTTCTTCGGCGTTACTGATTGGCGCCGCGAGGCCGTACGAATCATCGTCGATCATTTTCGGGCCAAGTATATTCATTCCACTTACCACAATCGAACCCTCTACGTTTCGATCGTTGCCAGTTGGATCTTTCTATCGATTTATCCGAATTCGTTTGCGATTATTCAACGCGGAATTAACCTGTTTTTGGATTGCCGAGGGCGCGGAGAATTTTGCACGAATTCAAAGTCGAATTCTCTGGGTAAAGCACGCTTCGATGGGTGCTGATATTATAATTCAATGGCGTGGAAGATCAAAGCGTGGTAATTTCAAGTGTTTGAACGTTGAAACGGTTGGAAATGCAAACATTCGATAATACAAAGGCATAGAAATGTAAAACTTCAAACAATTCAAAGGCATAGAAATCTAAAACTTAAAAAATCCAAAGGCATAGTAATTTGAAGCTATAGAAAGTCAAAGGATTAGCCATTTTTAAGGCTCGAGAATTGAAACGCATGGAAATGCAAACATTTGACAATTCGAAGGCATAGAAATTTCAAACTTTTACATTTTAAAATCCTAGCAACTTCGGTGGCTTGGAATTACAAAAGCTTGACAATTCGAATGCTTGGAAATCCGAATGCTTGTAAATTTAAACGGTGTACAAGTCCAAATCAAACCTCTGACGAATGAAAGTGGCCCTGCGTTTGTCGCATAAGGGTTAATCACCTTGGCAAACGAGCATCTTAATCGTGAACCAAATTCGAAACCCCAAAGAAGATTCAAACTCGTCACCGTTTCGTCCGCATCAAAGATACGCAACCATCGAGCAACGAAATTAATCACGCGAGTCTATGGAATCCTCAAAAGAGCCAAGATGAGCAACGTAAAACTCGCGCAAAATGGAAAACGTGAAATAACGAAGAGCTGGTGCACGGGAGAGTTTCCGGGCGGGCGAAACAAACCAGAAAACGAATCGGGACGCGGATGCTGCGTCGCGTCGCGTCGCGAGGCAAAGAACGGAGTCGAGGAGTCACGATAATTCGTGTGATCAAAGCGACCGACTCGTTGGCATCGTCTCACCTTTAATAAAGCTATCTGCCATCTCTAATATCTCTTCTCCGGCGTGCCCTCTGTTCGGATAGAGAAGGAGAGACGCGACTCGAGGAAGAATGAAGACCGCGCGAACTTCGGCGGGGATGGAACGGTCGTGGGGAAGGGGAAAAAGAAGAGATAGAGAAGAAGGACGCGGACGTGGAACGTCGGAGGAACTTGGAATAAGAGAGAAGAAAAGGAGAGGTAGATCTCGAGGCTCTTTGCTCGAGACACCTTTCCACAACGAGGCCTTGTTCAGCGGGAGAAAAGACACGTCAGGCGTGTACGCACCTCGTCTCTTCGGGGCCATCGATACGACCGCGACGTGGAACCGTTCTTTCGTTCTCATGGCTGCCTCGCCGTCCTCCTTGCTCTACCCTCGCAGCCAGAGACTCGCTTTATTATAGTTACCATTCGCAGCCGATGGTTATCGGCGACCGCCGTCAATTAAGCAATTATCGACACCTTCGACTCGGTGCCAGCAAGGACCCCGAGATCACATGCTGCCTCACGGCCTCCAATATCGATCTCTGAATCGAGCCACGGATCTTTGTGTTTGCCCTGATTGTCGTTCGACTCTTCGCGTCATTTTTAACCCTCTGCAAAGGTCCGAGTTGCGTTCGGCTTTTTGGGAATCGAAATCGGCGTTGCGGGCTTTTAAATATTGGGACGTTCGACGAAATGTGAATGACAAAATCGGGGTGAAAGATGTTGAAATCTTCGGCATTGTTAGCCACGTTGAAACTCCGATGGAGTTGGATAGGACATGATCGATGCGTTCGATGTTGCAAGAAAAATATGCCCATTATTTTAATTAGACTGTGGATGTTTGCGCAGATTAGTGTCTCTTTAAGTGAGAGTAAAAGGAGAGTGACTATGGGGCCAAACTGCGATGTAAGATTAGAAGAGTGGATTTTAAATAATGATCTGTTCGATCACCTGTATCTTGTAATTTGTACGTTGCTTGAAATCGTTTGTATATTTTCGTAGATCATACGGAATCTATTCTTGTTTGCATAGTTAAATTTGCCACATATGCGCAAAGATTCGCAGTCTAATTATAATTATTTATATCTGTATATACATAATTGACAGCAAAGTACGATACATGATATAATAGCATATTCGACGAATATTTGCAAAGCACTAAGGTTGAAACTCAAATTATTAAGTCTGAAATTCAACTGGAACACCAATTATGGCTTTGCATTACGAAATTAAAGGTAATTAAATAAAAATTGCCCACGATGTGCACATCATTTCTTCGTGACGCGTAATAAAAATAGGGATCACCTAACACCAGCGTGAATCTTTAATAACACAATCGTAGGAGAAGGAATTAAGGATCGTAAATCGCGTTGATGAAGTGGCAAATGTTCTTCGAAGCGTTGAGCTCCTATTTGGTACGCGAAACGGTTGAATCGTTGAAACACGGCAGCGCAAGTGTGTCACTCGTAACACGTACGTATGTACGACGTTGCAGAGGGTTAACGCAACGGTGAGGCTACTTTCGAGGCAGGTGTAGTAGCGATTAATAATTCTTATCCGCGGCTACTGGCAATTAAGCAATTAAGGTCGTGTTTGGTGGCTGGTTGGAAAATCTTGGGAAAGTCTCCACGGATACTCGGACATGGACTCAAAGATATGGAAACGTTTCTATGGGCTTAATTGACCGTGGCGAAGGAGCGTCGCGTCGTGCGAGCCATTAGCGAAGTTATCGAAGTCCACCGGGGTAGTCCATCAACAAACTCGTTAAGTTGATTAACCTCCGATGCACCCTGCGACTTCTTGCGCCTATAATAAATGGGGGATGTGTAGATAAAACCGTGAAATATGTAGGGTTATTAATTTCACGGTTAACGATTGTCTGCGGCTCGGCTAAAGTAGATTATACCGTGTTCCGAACGGACCCGCTCCTTTTTTCTCTCTCCGTTCGCTCGGAACTTCTTCGTTTAGCCAAAATCATCGCCCGCTTAGATTAAAATCTGCGCGGAAAGGATTGCGAAGTGGTAATGGATGCATCGCGTTAATATACGATGGATCGAAGAGTTTAGGAGAGTTTTGCACTGTTTGCGGGAGGGCAAAGAAATCATTTGACATGTTCAATTTTCGTTCAACGAATTTCAATGTTTTCTTTTTTTTTTTTTAATAAAATATTCACCGTATCATACAATACAATTATACAATTGCTGTGGGTGTATTCGACAGGAGAAACGTACCTAATTGATTCTAAAATTCGGGTTTATACGTCAGTTGTCGTTAAAAGTGCGCGAAAGTAAATTTTGCGTTCTCGAAAAGTGAACACCATTCGATCAACAATCCAAAGCTTTTCACTCTCGTTGGGCAACGTTGAAGGGTTAACACAATTCAGTTTGATTGCCTAAATACCGAATATAAGTGCAATCCTAAATATTAAATATTAAAATAAATTCGACGGCTTACGAATGCTTTTCGCAATCACCGCAGGTTCCTAAAAAAATGCAATCGAATTCGAGTAGACGAAGTATACAGAAATTGAGGCAGCAGGCAATTATTTAACCCTTTCGCTACGATAGCTTCAAATTTAGAATTCGAAGCATGCGAAAGAACCCCTTTGATTAATACGAAAAGTATCCGAATGATCTATATACATAATTAACGCTAGCGTACTACTGTTGCACGAATTGACAAAGATACAGTATTGCACCACGGAAGAAATATACGCGTATGCTTTTAATAAACGCGTGCACATTTTTCGAAACCCTACGCACACCTAATATGCGTACATCTTTCGTAACGAAAGGGTTAATCGGCAACGCGGTCGCGTGGATTTGGCTGTGAAAGAATAGTCTACGAAACGATCGAGTTTTAATAAACCGCGGAGCGAGCGCAGTGGACGAAGACACGGGGCAAATAAACGGGTTGCGCGTCGGTTAATTGGTGCGACGGGATTTCCTTAAATCAAAAACTGTCACCGATACGGTGCTCGTATATATCAGATATCGATCTACCCTTATTTACGAGGCCAACCGGATTGTGTCAACGTAACAGCTTCCAGGATACCGGTGTCCTGATCACGTTCCACGTGTCCCCCGCCGTGTTGCCCTTACAGGACGCGTTTACGCCGCCGGTACACGCATATACGCGTGTAGCAATTTACTGGCCGAAGAGGAGGCGTCGGGCTACATAAATCAGAAAGACAACGCGTCAGCTTATTAACCACCGACGATTTATTTCCGCCTGTTGGTACACGGACTTTCCACGCACCCATCCGCTCGTTCCCTACGCCGAACTGTTGCGACAAAATTGAAAAATTCCTGCAGAAACAAGTGCCACCGAGCGCCGAGTATGAAGTCGCATTTTTTCCCCCCTCCCCTACCTTCTGTTCGAATACTTTTTGCAATTTCGTTCGACGAACGGCTTCGACGAGACGGAACGCGAAATAAGCGGACAGCTTGGGTTTTTGTACGTTACGAGACGTTTAAGTTTGCAAAAAGTTTGTACGAGACGCAGGTAACGCGAGAAAGCGTTCAGAACAGTTAATATAAGATACATTGCGATATATTGGAAGGGTGAAGCAACCCCTTATTCAGAATTTACTTCTGAGAATTCGTTAACAGAAATACGAGCTTGTATTTAATTTCTGTTGTATCTAATTTTATTTCTAAGACTTTCGTGGTGAAATATATTCGTTGCAAAGTATATTTAAATATTCGCTCGTATTCAAGATTCATATAATAAATAGACCGTAGATGTTTAGGCAAATTTGTCGTTTTATTAACATAATTAAGGAAACGAGACATAGATGGAGGGTTGTTTCAACCTGAAAATACAATAATTTAAAATACTTTCCTTCAAGTATTTTGTACATTTTAGCACATTGCACGTCGTCTACTTCTTTTTGCATATTTAAATTTCCCGCAAATGCATACAAATCCGTAGATTAACAATAAATCGCATTACAACGATTGCTATAACTCTTGTCAGTCATAAAATCGACGAATATTTATGTTCTAAGGTTAAAGTAAAAATTGAGATCGAGATTCGATGTGTTTCGTTGTTTGATAAATATTTGGTACCGGAATAAAATTCACGCACTTTCTTCACGAGACATAAATTCAAATAGTATTTATAGTATCTTTAGCGTCTCGCAACTTTTTTGTCCAATTTTGCAGTACCTTTAGCATCTCGCAATTTTTTGCACATTTCTCGCAGTATTTGTAATATTTTGTGATTAAATAATTGGTAGCCTGATTAAAAGATTCCTCCAATTTTTGTTGTAACGCACAAGGTTGTATTTCGCGTTAGCGTTGCTTCAACATCGCGTTACTAATCGGACCGAATTTTTCCGGTGCCTAATATTTTATCGAGAGAATATTAAGGAATTTCATGACGCTGGAGGATGGCTCCCTTTCAAGCTGCTCCTTATCTGCTCGCAACGACCAAACGGATGCGCGTGCATGTAAACGAATTCTAGACATAAATTTACCGACTTCCGCTCTCCATTCAGCGGCAAAGAACGCCGAGACATCGGTATATTCGACGATACTTCCGGCAATTCTTGCGAACTCTCCTCTCCTCCTCGCGTTTCGACGTGCTCATGATAACGCTATCAATGTCAGGCGAAAAATAACATTCGCTCCGCGTCGTTCCTCGCGTTTATGCATCTGTCACGCCACTTTTACATCCAATTTAAACTCCGCACACAAGCAAGTTTCCCGCTTACCGAATTCTCCCAACATTTATACAATCTTTTATCCCTTCGATTGGGTAAAGGCTTTCGTAGCATTTTTCGCCACGTCCTCTTCGAATTGATATTTAACCCTTCCCGTACGATCCTCGCGAATACGCGTCGAAGCTTTTTCCGATTTCTCGAACACGTCAACGTCGACTTTTAACCCTTCGAAGGTACGATGAATACCAACGAAAATATGCAAATAAGATAAACGTCGCCGAAAAATCGAATATACGATTGTATAACTTCCAAGTCGCACGACGATCTTCTAATCCGTGACGAATTCTAAGCCACTTCATCAACTTCGATGGTTGGGTCGAATATAATTATGAACATCGCCGCTTTCGATCGTATGGGGCGTACGAAACCTTTGATCTTTTACACGCGATCAATATTTCAGTTTGAAATTTACGATGTTTCGTATAAACGAGTGGCCTGTCCTGTACTTAATACTTATTCGCAAATCGCGTTAGGTTTCGAACGTTTCACGGGCTCCCTTTCCGGAAAGTCCCTCGATCGAATGCCGGCGATTGTTACGAGCGAAAAAGAAAAAGACGAGGTACTATTGGAAGAGAAGGTGGCGTATCAGGAATGCCAGGAAATATGGCGAGGGGTTAATCGTGGCGGGGAGGGATCTGCTGCAATTAATCGAGGGAGGAGCACGTCGGATTTTAAGGACTCCTCCTGGTGCGTGAGGACCCACCGCGGGTTCCGTCTTCCGTTATTTATGTTGCTGGATCCAACGAGCTCGGGGGGTCCAGGAATGTCCACCGTTCTTCCGAAACGTGATTCGACCGTGACTATTAATTATTTCCGACCCGTTCACGCCTAAGACAAATCCGCCACCGGTTAAAACTACCGCTTCCAACTACCAGCTTTCGTCCCAAGGATTTCGGTCAAACGCGATAGATACTATAGAATCACTTGAAAACTATGATGTCTTTGGGATGAGGAATGATACTACATCGCAAGTAAAAAACACATAGGAAAATTAATCCCTTTTGCGTCGTGAGAAAATAGTAGAGTTTTGCTGTTTTCTTTTTTTCTCCTCGGTATTTTTAAATATTTAGAATACGAAGCTGGTGTTGTTATACAAATATATAATAACGTATCCATCGTGTGCGTTTGTATGTTATATTTCACTATAAAACACGTCGTTTTATATAAATTATAACGGTTAAGGGGTTAAATAAGTTTAATGTGAAATACGCGTGAGAAGAAAAAGAGTAGAAGTGTTCGTTTATTATTAAAAAGAAGATAAGGAGAAAAGAATAGATATTCGATCGGTATAAGTCCTGGGAAGGTATTCGATAACTTAAATCTATAGTGAAAAGAGATAAACGATACTCTACTTAACATCTTCGTTGATTTAATTCGAAGCTATTGGACCAAAGAATCCTATTTGTGTATTTCTTATTCGTAACAGTAGAGAGTAAATCAATTTGAATTGGTTTAGAATCCAAGCATTTGTATAGAATAGTTATATTTTCATAACACGTATATGAAAATGACGTCTCGAATACGTCATTGTAAAGAAAAGGGTTAATATTTATGTTAGCTAATATTCCTTAACATTTTCACATCCACGTGCGACTACTTTGATTCCTTGTAGCAATGATATATTATGAAATTTGCACAATCCAAAGATGCAATCTTTTCCTACGATAATTTGATCACTTCTCGAAGTTCAGGCACTCTTTCCTTAACCCTTTGCCCTACAATAACGAGTCACACTCGTTTTACGAATTATGCCACAGATTCAACGAAAATACCTGTTATTCCGGATGCAATTTAATTCAAGCTCAACTTTTATCTTTGTATTAGTTATTAAATAAATATTAACTATAATATTCAAATGATTTCTACCTTACGCGATATAAAAATAGTGGTCAACTAATGCTAGTTTACGTAACGAATAAAATAATCGTAGGGCAAGGGGTGAACTAATTTTGCACCGCGTTGTCTACAAATTCCTCGTTACCTTGCACCACAGAAACCACGGCGTTCTCAGCAAATTCTACTGTATCGCGTTTGACGGAATACCTTTTTCCCCATGGATAGTATTTTTACCCGTACAAGAATCGCGCGCGTCTTCGAAGTGTGGGATCGGATGCTTCGAAATGTTAGGAATTACAGTAAATCGCGCAAGGAGAGGATAAATCAGAAGACCAGGGAAGCATGTTTCGCCAATACTTTATTCACCCAACCAACTCAATCTACGCAAAATCGCGATTTTTCCGCCAGCGCTCGGCAGCGTCTCTGTTTCATGAACGAGCGTCACGCTGCGCCAGAGACGCGAGCTTATATCTACGATCGCGTATATTCCAGTGGCATACGCGCACGCTTGGAATAATTAACGAGAAAACGGCAGAAAGGGGAAGAAGGCAGCAGGTAGAACAGGAATAAACTGTCAGGCACCACCTCTCCGCTTTTTTACTCGTTTCTTCTTGAATTTTAAAATCCACTCGCGCGTCACCCCTTTCGAACGCAGACGTCCAAGTAGCTTGCCTTTTTTCCCCGCGATTACACCAGGCTAAATCAACAATTATCCCTAACGTCTTTGTGAAATTGATCAAAACAATGGCAGGCATTATTTTTCGTAATCTTTTTCAACAGAGTTTCGATAATTCGTACGCGTCGAATTGTAAACGAATACACGATTAACGTTGGCACGCATACTATTTCTAGACGAATCAAAATTATACCTCGTTGCGTATTTCGAACGAGTTTAGAGTCTTAGAGTGTTAAAACGAAAGCCACTTGACGCTTAAATTCATACGTTTTACGATGTTTCACGGCTTCTTCGTTTTTAGCGATATACAGAGTACATTTACAAAGGTAAAGACAGGTAGAAACAAGATGGAATGCAAATACAAATGGCTAATAATAGTAGAAACAAAGTAACATAGATTAGGCGAATCTGTGACACTCGCGTTAACCCGTTGACATATACTGGGATTCTACTTGCAACAACGTTAAATATTAATTTAATTCTTGGCTACGGTTCGTACGATTCAGAATCACTAAATCAACATTACACATGACACTTGAATACGTTGCACATAATAATGTACAAAGCTAATGTATAACTCACGTGGCGTGCATTGATAATAAAAAAAAAAAAAATATGTTGTGGCAAGGGGTTAAGGAGTTAATCAGCTTCTGATAAATAATACGTTAATGTCTCCAAAGCAAATAACAGCGGAGAGCTGTTAACGAGAACTGTCGAACGAAATAATAAACAAAAGTGCACGATATCTCACGGTACAAGATTCGCAATGTAATCCGAGTAAAAAAAGTTGCAACCCTATTGCGGATAATCGTTGACTCACCCTCGCAATTTCTCTCATTGAGCAATTTATATCTTCAACCCTTCTTTCCGCCGAAATTTCGACATCGCGACACGTGTCGCGTATCGAGGGTCTCGTTACCGGCGCGAAAAAAACCAAGATCCGCGGCGTCGAGGGAAAAAAAAAAAGAAAAAAAAGAACCGGGGAGGACAATGGGGGAGGAAACGCGAGCGAAGGACAAAAACGGCGTGGGTAACATCGCGATTTATCCTGGCGCACGCGTGATTTATAACGATGCGTAGACTCGCTACGGCATCGCGTCTCTCGGTCTTCTCATTTGTACGTACTTTCTCTCATTTGCGCTACGCGAAACCCACCGAAAAGAGGAGGGAAGTGAGAGAGAGAGAGAGAGAGAGAAAGAAAAAAAAGAGGAGGAAAGAAGTGGTGGAAGAAGAGAAAGAGGAACGGGCAAGTCGTGAGTGGCGCATGAATTATTCAACCGGCAGCTCTCGTTTGCCGCGCCGTTGATAATGATAATCGTGGATCTCCCCCCCTCCTCCCCAGTAATGATAACTGTTCGTCGATCTCGTTCGTTGGACGGATCACAATAATACCCGACACTAATCACACGTTCATTGGCAAACATCGCTGATTAATTCGCAAGGCGTCTCTGTTCGCCTTCGCCAGAAGTACCATCGATCGCAGGATCGCCAGTCCTTATCTTCTACATCTACCAAGATGATCAAAACGAGATCCATCCGAGTAATTTCTTATAAAAATTGTACAAATTCACAGCAGTGGATTTTTGAAGATTTTGGGAGATTTATTATAAGTAGGGTGAACGAAGATCGTGTCCACCTTGCGAACAAATTTCTTTGCATCATTTTAATCACCTTGGTGCAAACATTTATACTTTAACCATTTCAGATCGCTAAGCTTTAATCGGTGTCACTCTGTTGCTGATCATTGGGAGACTGCGAGACGAATGTTTAGCGATCTAGGGTTAATCGTCGATGATTCGAGCATTGTACAGACTTTGCACTTCGAATTCACCCTTCTGCTAATTCAAGTTCAACCTTTTGCAGATCAAATTCGCCCTTTCGTGGATCATATTCACCCTTTTGCAGATCAAATTCGCGTTTAGAAGCTTCGACTTCATTTGGACCTCGAGGATTAAACGCGTCTAATGGCTGATCGTTCAGTAGAATAATTTACCAACCACTTTTGCATTACGATAAGTTGTACATTAAGTATCTCCCCATTCATTCTTAATTTCCTACCTATACTCGCAATTATGAATTGGCCATAAGAAATTGTTACACAATAGTAGCTGTTAACTAAGTATTTTTGTACGCATCTTCGTGTCGCAATCATTTCCCGAAATTTTCCAACAGCACACTTGCATTTGATCTCATTTTTATTAATAACGATTAAAAGACAAACTTTTTTTAGAGTAGCTCGATTTGCAAAACGTCGAATTTGTCTCGCGAAAGCTCGAATTTGATCTGCAAACGTGCGGATTTGCTTCGCAAATGGTTGTACACGATTCGCGAAAGGGCGAACTTAAATTTGGATCGCAAAATCCTTAGAATCTTCGTTCCACTTTACTTCTCCGAGTAATACGAGTCCCACGAAGCGGAGTTGGGATGCTGATCACCGTACCTCTTCCACATATACCGGTACCTGAAACAAAACAATCGCAATCTACAATTTCACTCCGCGAATTCCGCTAAAACTAGCGACGATTTTCCAAGAAAAAAAAACAAACAAACAAACAAAAACTACCTATCGTCCCGAAATGAAGAAGAAGAAGAAAGAAAGAAAGTGGTTGTGAAACGAAGGAGGCGGAAGAGGGAGGCGATGCAGGTAGCGGAGAGACGGTGATCTGCATCGTGGCCACGTTACCACGGAGGAGCACGTCGCTGTAGGTAAAACGTACCTACGGCATCCTGTCCCCTCCTCCCTCCTTTTTCCTGCCCCTCCCGACGTGGATCTGACCCACCGACGGTGGCAGTAGCGGCGTGCATAACAGGGTGGACGTTTAACATATGACCGGCTACCAGTGTTATTAATGCGCCGGTAGCGTCGTGCTCGGTTTCTTCCGAGCCCACGTACGGTGCCTACGATCCCGTGGCCGGGTTGGGGCCACCCGCGGGTCCTCCCTGCTCCAGCGGGTCCCTCGATCGCGGACCATCAGGCCCGCAGACCGAGTGGGGTACCCTGGCCGACACGGCGCGCACACACCGCAGACGCGTAACACGACACTCGGAAACTGCACCGCGACCACGTCGTCCTCCACCCATACCTCAACGAGTTATGTCTTCCTGCTGCTGGAGGGTCTAATTAATATGTGTTTAGGCAGCGACAAACGCTGTACCTGCTTCGATAGCTAACTAAGGTGGTAGCGGAATCCTGCGGCATACAAGGGGATGGTATTCTTCGGGAAAGGGTTGACGGTGTTCGGTTTCCTTTTTGGCGATTGCCAGTTTGCCGCGATCGGGGTGAAATTTGGAAATGGAAGCATTTGCGGTAGAGTACGTGGTATACGTTGAATATATAGTATGTGGAATACGGGTTGCAAGGAAACACGACGATGCTAGGCATATTTTCGAGTAACTTTGTTAGTTTGGAACGGGAAGGATTTGCGGTGGAATATGTAGTATATGGAATACGATTGCAAGGAACACATAATTTTAAGCATATTTTCAAGTGACTTCAATAGTTTGGAAAAGGAAGGATTTGTTGTGGGATATGTAGCATATGGAATATGATTGCAAGGAAAAATAATGATGCTAGGCATATTTTCAAGTAATTTTAATAGTTTGGGAAAGGACGAATTTGTGGTGGAATACGTAGCATATGTAGAATATATAGTATATGGAATATGATTGCAGGAACAAATGATAATTTTAAGCATATTTTCAAGTGACTTCAATAGTTTGGAAAAGGAAGGATTTTGTTGTGGAATATGTAGTATATGGAACATGATTGCAAGGAAAAAATTACGATTTTAAGCATATTTTCAAGTAACTTCAATAGTTTGGAAAAGGAAGGATTTGCGGTGGAATATGTAGCATATGGAATATGATTGCAAGGCAAAATGACGATGCTAGGCATACCTTTACGTAGCTTCAATAATTATTAGGTATATCGAAGGTATTAATAGACACAGAGGGTAACTAAATATTTGCAAGACAATGCTTCGTTTCTTCTCTATTATTTAATCAATTTGAGACGTTCGTGGGGCAAAATTTGATGCTAAGTATATCTCTATGCAACTTCGATAATAATTAGTAGATACACTGAAGTTAGCAGATACAGAGGATCGAAAAAATCTTTAGGATCACCAAAGTTTTACAATACTGCCTCGTTTCTTTACTATTATTTTACCAACTAAAATCGAAGTTAAAGTATACTACTGACACGCTACATCTTTATCGTATTTAACGCGCTGGAAAGTGCCCCGCGAGTAATTCTTCTCGCGAAGCAACGGGTTAAACCGTCCCTAAGCAGATTACAGCAGCGTAGATTTGGTATTCGAAAGAGGAAGAAGATATCTTCATTGAATATTGCGTTGCATTGCAGGAGCGCAAGGGAGACCCAGTGCAGCAGCAGGACGAGGGGGAAAAATCGAAAAATGCTAAGGGGACCAAAAAAAAGTCGTCGTGGGTGTGCCTATTTGTCGAGAGAGGGGCAGACACGGATTCCCCGTAGCTGAAGGAAGCATCCAGCAGGATGGTGGCGAGCCTATAGGCAAATATCTCCCGCTCAGCCAGGACATTAGGAGTTCTCCGGCGTCCGGAGGATTATAAATCCTTAATACAGATCGGCACGCGATGCCCGGCTCGTTAGGGTGATGCATGGCCGACTCTGGTGTCCCGGGGTGTACGGTAGCCGATACCAACACAGCGAACGTTCAACATCCGAGAGGCTCGTTCCTGCGGGAACGGCTACACCCTCGCGCACACCAACAAGCCACCAGGTAATAATGAGAGATCAGAGATACGGCTCGATATTAATTGTGCGCATCGAGTGTGGCGGTGCTTGCTGCTGTTGCTGCCTCCACTTCGGTGCCGGGAAGAGAACTCACTGCTACCGGCTTACACCGATCCTTCGATGCGATATGTGCGCGATATACGATACAGGACCGTGGACCTGATCCTGCTGCCTCGTTCGCGAAAAGGCTTCGGTATACCGGCATCCTTCCCTGGCCCACCGTGGACACTTTTATTCCCGCTTTCTTTCGCCATTTTCTTCGGAACGCTCGGGAATAACGCAGAGGATTATACGGTAATGGGTTTTCTCGTTTCTAAACCTCTTTAGTTTAATTGTTTTAACAGTTTTAAATTGGTGGAAGTATTTTTTTTGCAAAATACACTCGTGAGTTAAGTTAAAGGATCGAAAGATTCGGTCGAAAGATTGTCAGTCTTTGAGCTGCTGTAGTTTCCTAAAGAAATAATGTACGATGATCAACTTGGGCTCGTTTCAAAGCTCGAAGTTCCTACTTTTGCGTAGGTAAGCAGAGGATTTTCGACAAAATTTTGTCATCAAACGGTAGAGTGAAAACCTGAAAGTAGTTTTTCTTTTAAAATGTCCGATAGGTTCAAACGACTCTACAGACCTTACTCGTATCCTTATAAACGAGTTTGAAGAAGTAGAACATAAATTGGGGTTTACTTTACGCTCTAAGTATCATGGTTTCTACTGTACTTTGGATATTTTGTATAATCTTGAAGATTATACATATTCTGCACCTTTTTGCACCTTTAAACTTCTAATATAAGCCATTGCCTCGAAAGTCAACGTTCAAGATTTTCATTTATTTTCGCCAGTTCGATTCTCGTTTCTTTCAATACGAAGCAAATTAAAGACATCTTTCCCCCTTTCAAAGATACGTTACGCTTTAAATTCTCGTAAGAGCAATAAAAGTGCGTCAGACTCGTACCGTTAAAACAGTTCCGGAGTGCAAAGAGTTAACAATCTATTTTGAGACAAGTGCAAAAGGTTTGTCAGTCGGTTCGCGATGAAACGGGATTAAGATAGAGCCAAGGTTCTTCCTGATATTGTCCGCTATAGAGACGCGCTCGGGTTGTCTCGCTGCTCGTTCCGCGGATGCGAGAATATTTCCTCCCCAATCGACGTGGGACCACTTCGAAGATACGATCTCGAAACAAATTACGAGCGCTGCTCGCGCTGTCCTGCCGTTTGCTTGTCCTTCGCAGCTGGATTGGAATAATCGCAGCCCGTTAGCGGGCCGAGTGAGATCGCGTCTTTTTTAAATCGACGCGCGCGTATCGCTAACCCTCCTCCCTTCCCACTCTCGCGTTCAAGCAACACCGGGATTTATGGCCCGGCAGAGTAATAAGTTCCCTCGGAATTAAAGTTCCACGCCTGGTACCAGTTCGGTCCGATAACGATCGGTGTCCAGCTTGAAGATGGTCGCCGCAGACTCCAATAAGCAACGCTGTATGAAACGCACTTTCGCCAATGGAACGCGAGGGAAAATTCAGATCTGAAATGATCGTGAAGAACTCTAAATAATTTGCAAATGCATCGATGCGATTTCGACGCGTTCTAAACAGAATTAAGAGGCTATTGTCGCGAGAAATTTTAACTTGACGCTTAAATAAGAAACTTCAAGTTGCAGCATTCTTGCGTAACTTTCAACCATTACCAAATTGTTATCAGATTAGAGGAGGACGCAACGATTGTCCTAAGATTTTTGAGAGATTTTATATTGGAAAAGAAACTCTGGAGCGAATTGGTTCTTGCGGCTGAAAGCATTGGGAAGCTGCCTAGCTAGGTTTATCATATCGATACTTATTAACATCAATGTTTGGAGGACGAGACGAAGCTTAACCAATTTTGGTCTACTTTCGAACGTTCTGCGAGCGGAACAAAATAACACCTAACAATACGAAATATAATCGGATCCCAATCCGCTTCACGATTCACCCCTCGTCATTACAAAACATAGAACCAAGCCTATCAAATCACTTCAACGACGTAACAAACGTTTTTAAAGGCGTTCAAATCGCCATTACCACTCTCAACGACTCAATGGCACCTGGGTCCATCGTTAATTCGTTTAAACTCGCAAGCCTCGCGTAGCCTCGCGTAGCAACTCCCTCGGAAGTTTCTTTTACCGTGGAAAAGGGAGGACGGATTCTAATCTGACGCGACTCGAAAGGAACGCGAACCGCGTGGGAAGAAGAAAACGTATAGGGAACGGTCGGAGGAAAGTGGTGCAGGTGTATGTGCTGGTAGCGTCGGGACGCGGACGGTCCGTTGCTCGTCTGAATCCGGATTACGGTAACACCTGGCCATCCGCAATTTTATCATCTTCCGTCCCGGAAGGATTCCAATTTTCTTCTCCCGTTACGCCACCCCCGTGGTCTCTTATCCCGGTCTCGCTGCCCGAAGCGACTACCGCTTCTTCTGCTCGCTTCTTTTTTTTTTCCTCTCCACCGTCTCCGGGAGACTCAATCTGTGTCTCATCGTGGATTATTGGGATTTGGTCCGGAGGTTGAAGGAGGAAAAGGGGAGGAGTAGAGGAGAGGAAGTTGGCTGGCTGCTTGCCTCGACTGTCTGCGCCAAGGGAATCGGTTAAGAGAAAAAGGAAGAAAGGGAGCCGGTTGACCAGCGCGAGCCTTTAATTCTTTCCCTCGTGAAACGTTCGACGGAGCCGTTCGCTTCCAGTCGAAATAAGGAGCTGATCGGTGATTTCGTCGAATTGTCCTGGCTGACAATTTACGCTACGCTGCCAGGCCCGAAGCCTTGGCTAAGTGGCAACGGGATTCTAGATTTTTAAGTCTTCTTCATCCCTTGTCTGCCTCGTCTTTCTCGCGCGAGACACGGAAGCTCCGATGGCAGGATTTTTAATTTCGTCTTGTTCTTTGCTCGGTGCCGTCTGATCGGTAATTGCGAGGATTTCTTGGAAACTGCGAGTTTGCCAGCAGATCTAGACACCGGCGAAACGAACAAGAGCTTAAATTATACCTCTAGCAAGAAACCGGGCTCGCAAGGAGCTCGAATAAAGATCATTGCTCGCTTGTCGGCGCAACGCAAGATCCACGTCAGACCCGTCGTAGACAGATTCACACCATTACACGCATCAATCGGCTGCGCTGACTACTCTTTAGCGAGGATCCGTAATAAACTCATCGTCCATGGCAATTTGCAGCGATTTAATTTCTATACAATTTGCAGGCCGACTTTCACAGTCAACGCGTAAAACCTGCTCGTGACGATTCTTATTGTTAGTACGCTGCATACTTTTTTCAGCTTCTGAAACTTCGCAGTTTTTAGTAGATCTAATCGAAGCGTGCAGTACGTTATACCAGAGCAAGTGGTTAAGTTTACCAGTAGGTCTTATCGTGTTTTAGAATTGTGACTCTCGAATTGCGATACACAAGCAAATGTGCAAAACAACTTCTCAACCTCAAGTAAGATCTGTTAATAGACTCTTCAGTCTATCACTTCAATTTGTTGTTTCGCTGATTTTGTTGCTCTGAGAAATAAACGATTGCCGCGAAAGTGTCGACGTATTGGTGTGACGTGAAGTTTGCATTGGACTGATAACCGAGCAACCGCCATAAAAAGTGCAACCTAAAACATCGAGTGCCGAGTGTCGCCGCGATTTTGCACGCCTCCCCGAGGAGCTGCTTGCAAATTGGATTTATCGGAATGTCCTTACGGCAACCGCATCGCGGCAACTAATACCTGTAATCCCGAAGACGATTCTCGTTGCCCGGGAACCTCGTCTTCGTCTTCGTCTTCGCGGTAAACCCGCGGAAAAAATCCTCTTACGAGCGCTACGGCGGAGCGAAAGAGCGGCGGAGGGGTTGGAAAAAGAGCGTCGCGTCGCGCGGAGCAAGAAACCGTGTTCCGATGGGACCGCGGAAAATAATGATCGCGTTGGTCGCGAGATAATTGGCGTAAGAAGCTTGCCGCCGCGCTTGCTGCAACGAGGAGAGGAGTAGGCGCAAGAACGCGCGGGGGGTGGCTCGCAGTTACATCAAAGGAGACCTTCAGCCCCCGAGCTCCGCGGGCTCGCTCCTTTTTACCGTTTCCTCGCGACAACGACGACGACGACGACGACGACGACGGCGATGCGCGAAATCGATCCGCGATGATTAATTTTCAATCGCGGCTTAATTACGCCAGCCGGCTAAGCCCGATTGAAGAGGCGTCCCCGGGATGGTGAAAGGGCGGTCTACGCCGAAGGAAAAAGAGAAAAAGGGGAAAAAGAGAGCAAAGAGAGAGAGAGAGAGAGAGAGAGAGAGGAAAAAAGGAGGAAGTGTAAAGAGAAAGGAAGAGAAGGAGCAAGCCGTGGGGACACGGCCCTCGAATAGAAAGGACACCCCTTCGTCGGTCTTTCTCCTCTTTTCTCCGCTAGGATTGTGACCAAGATGGAGGGGCGGCGAGGCCGTGAAGCGAGGGAGAGGCGAACGTAGGACACGATTGCCAGGAACACGTGATTAGATGGCCCTCCTTCCACGCGATTCTCCAGATTGGACACCCCCTGGGCCGCGGAGGGACGTAAAAAAATGCAATCGGCTCTTACCGTAATGAAAAAGAACCGACCCCGGGTAATTCGAACGAGTACGACTTCCCTGCTACCAACCGTGCGCTAACCCTGTCCACGCGTGTGCGTGTGCGTATGCGTGCGCGTGTGCGAGCCTTCCATCTTCTGTCTTCGTGGATACGCTCTGTTTTTTGCCATCCATGTGTGTGCTCGCGTGCTAGAGGGTAAGGGTACCGCGCGATCTGCCCCCTTGCTCTAGCTGCAATTGCAGCTGTCGCCTTTGAACGTATCGCCGCCGACTTTGACGACTAATACGGGAATCTAGTGATCCCTGTAATTGCTGTCCTTCTCCGGTGATCGCTATCAGGACGCTCATCTGTTGTAATGATTCGCTATTGCGGGAATCAGCGTGGACATTGGGATTGTTCGAGACTTTTTGCGTGGAGGCAAATTGGTGTCTCGATGATTGCTAATCGGCTCGAGGAAGCGAAGTGCTTTTCGGGGTTGCTGATACTATTTTTAACCGGAGATTCGTTTGATTTATTCGTGTTAATGTATTAACCCTTATTTTACTCGCGATACAACACTGACTCCTTATCGATGAGGGATGGAAATGCTTGTTTTCAATGCGATTTCTTTACCTTATTAAGTTTATGTTATTCTACATAGGGTGGGATTTACAGGAGGGGATTGCAAATGGTTTAGCTATTGTAAAAGAGAGTCGGGATACAGAAAAGGTTTGGAAACGCTGGGTTATGTTTTGGAGCTATTATTCACGGACTTTAACTGCTAATGCTAATTAAAGAAACGATGAACAGTGACAAATATGAGCAGCTAGTGAAACAGCGAGTTGAAAACTTGAAAATGTTTGTCCCAAGAGATTCACCTTTCATTAAAAATGCGATAACTCGGCAAGGGAAAATCGCACGTCGACTTTTAGGGACTCGTTGCAAAGGGGAAGTTTTCCTCTACAAAATCAATCTAAAATGGATCCCCGAAAAAAATGATTAAGATCCGTAGAGTCATTTGAATTTCGTATACTTTTTAAAGAAAAACTAACTTCAGTTTTTCACCCTACTCTTCGATGAACGAAAATTTTCGAACAAAATCTATCGACGCGTGTAAAAGTAGAGATTTCAAGCTTTAAAATGAACCCAAGTTGATCGCCGTAAGATGCTTCCTTACAAAGTTACAGTAATTCAAACATTGACCATTTTTTGATCCTACAGTTTTGCTTACGAGTGTATACGAAATAATCGCCAAAAATGAATTCAATGGAAAGACGAGTCGAAAAATTCGCCGATGTTAAAGGAGAACATGTTTCTTGTTGAACAGGGAACAATGACACATCGCATTCCCACTTGACGTAAATTTTACGACAAATTAAGTATCCGATGGAGTGACCCGTGTTCGCATTAACCAGCACAATACCGTATCTCCCTAATTATTTTTAATCGCGTGTCCGCTATCATTGTAAGGGTAAAATTGTCGTGTCTACAAAATGAAGACGTAGTTCGGGAGGGGTTCCCGGTAGAGCTATCAGGCGAGGAACAAGATCCTACGCCAGTGAGGGCAAAAAGCCCATGATTCCCGTGATTCATGGCACTTTTTACGTTGGGTGGCCGGAATAATTCACCCTAATGCTCCTGCTAACTGCCTGCGGCCGTAGCGCGCGATTGTTTATTGCCAAAAAGCATCTCTTTAATATATATCATCGCCTCGCCGAGGAGGATCGCCCTCTGTTCGAATAAAAAAGCGGTTTAGAACAGGATCGAGGTGGCGCGAAAACGAAACGAATGGATTGAGATTTTTTTCGCCCGGCCGCAGTTTCGGCCTCCTTACACGTAAATAAACGTCGTCGCGTAAAGTCCGGCGTGTATCGTGGAACGAAGATCGTGAAAGGGGTGTCCAGGATCGAAAAATTGGGATGGGAATTTTTCTTTCCAACCCAACGCTTTCGTAAAATCAGGATAAAGTGAGAATCTTTTCGGGTCGTATTAAATAGTAACACGTATTCGGCTCGTTTCATTCCTGCTTCTAAAATCATTTCCCTACGTATCCTAGAAATAAGATTAATCAATTACGTATGGATTTGCAACTATAACCAACCTCTTTCCTCCACTTTTTCCAACGCTCGAAGAACTCTTTCCTCGTGGAATTTTTGATACTTGGAAAATGTCCCGCGAAAGCAAATTTACGATGCAACCTAGTATTTCTGCAGCGGAATCTCATTTCGATCCTCGAAACGCGAAGACGCGGTTGAATCGCGTCGCAAACTCGATGTATCGAGGACGCGTTAAGGGTTGCTTTGGCTTTGTGCAAAAGGTGAACTCGTTACGGGGGGTGAATGGGGAAGGTTGGAGATTAATGAACGTCGATCATATTTGGACTACGCGGCTCTAGAATGCGTTTGATGGAGAGAAGGGTACAGTGTGTGTGTGTGTGTGTTTTTTCTTTTTTCTTTTTACCTTTGGGTGTCGGTGCGACAGACCATCGAGTATCAACAGCGATTACAAAACGACCAGGCGGACAGGAGTGCCGTTAGACACGTACATTAATAACACTCGACATTCAGTATTCTTCCAGCTCGCAGACTGGTTTCTCTATTTCTCTGTCCTCTCACTCTGTCTCTCTCTCTCTCTCTCTCGCTCTCTCTTTCTCTCTCTCTCTGCGGGCCGGAAACTTCTCTGCGAGCCTTCCACCTCGAATTTGAATACGATTTTGCATGGCAAAACTGGATATTTTAGGGGAACTCGTTAATCTTATTCAAGGATAATTTATATCTACGTATCTTCTCTGGCTGCACGAGCAAGAGAGAGCAGCGAGTTATCTTGCATGCACGAAAAATTCTGTCGTTCGCGGTAGAAAATTTCTATCTTTAGACAAGGGCTGGGCGAGGGGGCAAAAGGTGTAGGGAAAAGAGGGTTGTAGGCAAAGTGGAACAGTAAAACTGACGTACACGCGAGAGAGGTGGATTAATTAGCGACGGAAGAGAAAATAGCGAGCGAGGATAGGCCCCAGGGTTGAAATCGTTAGCGAAGGGCTCGCCTCGCGATTCTGATTTAGCCCCGGACCACCACGTCAATTCTAATTGCGTTTGACAGTAATTTGGCAAGGGAGAGAGGCCTGATTGACGGCCAGCCTTCTCTCCCACCCGTTCCTCTTCCACTTTCTCCATTCACTTTCCGCCTTTTTCCTCTGTCGCAACAATACCAACCGCGCTGCGAGCAACCGTACCGACCGAATATGTACACTGTATCACGATATCCCTGGTAAGTTTCCAGTTTCGTCGTTAGCCACGTTAATTAAAACTAATCGATACTTCGCGGCGCGGTCCTTAACGAATTCTGACAACGCGTGTTAAGCATTCCGTTCAGGAGAATCGTTTCGAAGTCGATCGAAAGTGTCTCTCTTTCACTTTGCGAAGCGAATGCGATATTTTGATTGAAGATTTCTAACAGAGATCATCTTTCGTTATTTTGGCTCGGTCGTAGAAAAGCAAAATAATGCCGAGGAATTTATCTTTGTTTAATTTTCCGAAGCTAGACTGTGGATTTTTATTAATTTGAATTTAAATGCGCGGAAAAGTACAGTGTTATAGAAATGTTCGGAGTACAGTGGAAATTATGATATTTAGAGGGTGATTTCGTAGCCAAAATTTGCTAACTTCGGCGGGGATTATTTTTTATACGAACTTTTCAATCGTCGCCAATTAAATTCTACAATTGCGGGCTGAAGTTAGCCAATCTTCTTTAGGGGTTGCTTTTGTTACCAATCCCTGAATTATTAACCCTTTCATGGGTTATCTTGTTATCTTCTCTATGGTTGATCTTTGACATAATAAATAATTCGCGCCACTTAAAGTAGTACACGATTAATACGAAACGTTAAACGGGTTAATTCGTAAGTTTAGAAATACTATTACGAATATTTACTAAAGATGACGCGATACGATATGAATACCACGATACGAGGAAAGCCTGTACACGTTAATAAACTATACAAAGCAAGTTTTGGGGATCCTAAAACCTACTGAAACGATGAATTATTAAAGTTATTAACTTACGGCCGATTCGTCGTGCGAAGAGAAGAAGAAGGAGAAGCGCGAAGATTCGCGGCGCGTCGGAGATAGAAAGTGATTTCGATGGGACAGAAAATCGCGCGTGTAATGCCACACACGGTCGATTCGTTTCATTAGACGCGCAGCGAGGACGCGAGGCGAGATGGGCACACCGACCCTTTTACAATCTGACAATTCTTCGATCATTTCGACGCTCCGCGCGCCTCGCTCCTCGCGCGCCGCGTCAAAGAGGAAAGCGTGACGAGGATGGCGCCGGTTCGCGCTGTTCTGGCCACACACGTTAATTAAAGTTCGCGCGACGGCGATGCCGGCACACGCGGAGCGTTGTTTTTCTTCGCCAGCTGAGCCGCGCGCGTTCGCTCGTCTCCCGAAGAATGCCGGCTAAATTATTGATTGTATCCCTAATTAATGTTCCGCGGCGTGCAACTGTTGGGCCTCGATTTATCGATTACTCGCCGAGCGCGAGGCTTTCTTTCCCCGTCGCAAACGACGGCGAGGTTTGCCTACTCTAATTAACAGTGACAGTGCCGACGAGTCGGTTATTGATTTTCACGCACGAATCGATGGTAAATTAATGATATTCTTCCGACGCGAGGACCGTGTTCGGCGATAAAAGTTCGAACCGGCTCGCGCCGACGCGAATGCAAATTCTTTTCCTTTATTCGCCTCGGGTTCGCGGGCGATTCGATGGACGAAAACCGGGCAAGCCGAGCGCGATGACAACGTTGACAGGAATTTATACGGCGGACGGTGGTCGACGTTTCTTGGCACCGTTCGACAGCCAGAAAATAACTTTGACAAAAATATCGCAACGACGCCCGGCAAATAATGCGATGCCACCTTTTGTTCCGCAACAATGGCTGAAATATAAGTATCAATGGAAATATTAATATCGCGCGAATGGTAGATACGTGATATCTCGGCTTAAATATGCGCTCGTACAAATCACCGCGCGGCATCGGCTTTGCCCGACGCTCGGTTAAAATCGACCAGATCCAAAGCGAAATTAATTAATCCGGCCGATCGATATATCGGCGATGCTACCGCGGTTTATTAATCGCTAATTATGCCGAGCAGAGTGCAACGCAATTCCCCCGCTTTCTACTTCTGTTCTCCCCACAATATTGCAATAATTGCCGCGGTTAATTCGCTTGCTGCGAGCATAGAATCGACGAACGAAACGGGGAAGGAATCTTCGCGCGCGAAGCGAAAAGATCGAAGAACTATGTAATGCAGAGCGCGATGCGATTCCTGCGTTTTCTACTTCTGTCCTCCGTGATGTTGCAATGTTATCACTGTTAATTCGCTCGCTGTTAACGTAGAATCTGACGAGCGCGACGGAGATGAAATTTCCACGCTTGTAACGAAAGGATCGAAGAAAAGTAAGAAAGAATTGTGTCAAGCATGGATGCAACGCGATTCCTAGACTTTCTACTTTTGTTCTGTACAATATTGCAACAATTGCCACTGGCAATTTCCTCGTTGCAAACGTAGAATTAACGATCGCAGAGAAAGAGAACGAATCTTTATACGTGAAGTGCAAAGATCGAAGAAAGCCACGAGAAAAAAAGGTGTTCGTAAATAAAAGAAACGTTAAACAATGTTATGCTGCGAACTGGAACGATCTTTATCTTAAATACGTACACTTTTAAAACGATTAAATAAAGTTACGCGCGAACCATAAAAGGTGTCGGCACGTGTTACATCTCTACCCTAGCCACCGATCGTAGAATCGATGGACCCGAACGAAGTAGGAATCTTCGCGGCGAAGAAGCCGAAAGAAGAAGAGACGAAAGTTGCGTCGAATGGACGAGGTAGAACGTACAGATAAAGGGTGAATCTAAAGGGAAGAGGAAACGCTGCTGCACGGAGAAGAATGAAGATGCGGGACGGTGGTAAGGGGGATAGGTGGAGGAAGAGAAACTCGGGGGAAAGAGAAAAGGAGAGAAATTGGAGGTAGATGAGAAACAAGGGTGCAAAAGGGAGGGAGGGAGAAAGAATGAGAAGGCGGGTGGATGAAGCGAAACGCGAGCCGGAGGTGGGTTTATCTCGCTCATCCTCATTAAAACCCTTCGCGCCCTCCCCCCTTCTTCCTGCCGGCAGCTCGTTCCTCTTCCTCTTCTCTTCCTTCAACTGGAATCGCAGCCCTCTCTTCGCGCACCAACAGAGGCTACGACGACGACGACGACGACGGCGACGAAGCGGTGTCGTCGTGTTGGTAACACGAAGGTAAACACCGATGCCGAGAACTGCTCGACGCGCGCCTCCGCTTTTATCTGTCTGCGTGCGTTTGCAGTGTGCAAGCGTTGGTGTAAGTACGCGCGGCGGTATACCCGGTAGGCATCCCCGTCTCGTTGTAGCACGCTCTATTAATTAAAAAAATGGGGACTCCGGGGAATGCTGGTCAGCGACAGGGGGTGAGAGCGCATCGACGCCTCCGTAATTGGAGAGGGATGCAGGCAAGAATGAAGATTTCGTTGCTCTAACTACGCTCCTAATGATTCTTTAATCATTCCTTAATGTCCGCTGCAAATTTCTTCCCTTTCCTCACTTTCTACATCCGCTACTATCCCGTATCTCTCTTTTTCTCTTTTTTTTTAATTTATTCTTACGCAACCCCTGTTTGCTATCTGTGACCCACCGCTTCGGATAATACGTTAGGTTTTGTTGGTACGCGGTTTGATCTTCTTGGGAAATTTCTCAGCCTCTTGCTGCGGACTTTTTTCAAATGGTATATTTCTCGTAGCTTTTATTAAGGTATTGGCATTATTGTTATACGGGGTATACAGCGTGGCACGTGTTATACTTTTTACAGAGATTGGGTTTTGTTTCCTAAAATTTATACCCTGCTCAAAACAATTAGGGCATCGCGATCAGAAAGTATTCAAGTCGTTTGCTTATTACTTATATACATAGGTATTTGATTTTTGGTATCGTTAAATTCTCTAGCAAGGTTTCCTAAAATTTATTTGGCTATAAGTTTGTACACAGCTCAAAACCATTGGGAGAATATTGCAGTCGTCGTTTGTCCTATTACTTATATAGATTTTGGGCTTTTGGTGTCGTGGAGGAACTTCTCTAGTCTCATTTCCTAAAATTCATTTGCCTGTAAATGTGTACACTGATCAAAACAATTAGGGGATTGCAGTCAAAGGATATTGCAGCTATTCTTTGCGTATTCACTTCGATTCCGGTCTTAAACTCAATCTTTTTCGCAATAGCCTACGAATAGCGTGTCAATTTATCAAATCCATATCATTTCTACTTTATTTTCTCGCTCAAAAATTAGTGGGTGTAATAAAATCGTTTAGTTACGATCCCCTAATTGTTTTAAGTAGCGCGATTTTGCCCTGAGCTCTTCGATTATTATCCTCAAATGATTCTTTCGTCTGAAACTATCTTCCTTGTAAGAAAAGCTCTGATAATTATTCTAATGTGGCATAGTAGCTACAAAAATTATTTACACATACTTAAATCCTTCAATGAATCATTTTCCGATCAAGTTCTACATTATTTCATTTCTACACCAGTCAATTCTTATACTCGCATAATTCTACCATTAACTCTTCGACTGCGAAAGGCGTATATATACGTCCCATAGATTTTCCATAGTACAGCATACGTAGATTAATTTCCTAACTTATCATTTTATAACAATATTTGGAGGTTCAACTTAACAGCAATCTACCACTTTACTATCTTAAATTTCAAATTACTTTATTCGCAACTGTTTTCCACGCGTAAACTATTATATGTGTGCACTTTTGATTATCGAGTCGTACAAATATCGCACCGCAGTCAAAGGGTTAACCAATAGTAAAGTTAAACACATACTTCAATCTAACTGATTAATAGTTAAGTTCCCAAATAAATACACTCGCGTACAGATACCACATTTCAGTTCGTAGCCACTGCGTTCATCTTATTAAATTTTGCCCGTCGAATCAAGCTGAAATTCTCCCATCGATCGCGAATGATTTTCCGAACGAGTTACAAAAGGGCGGGGGGGGTTGGACAGGTGAATTTTCCGTAAGCTTGGGGCAGGAAAGAAACGCAACGTGGAGAGCGTGCTCATCTTACTCGGCTTCGGGTTAGGTACCTTCGATATAACGAAGGGTGGTGGCTAAAACAAAGGGCCGGTCGCGGGTTGGTCGATAGTCCACGGCCGCCAATCAGGCGAGACCTCGCCGGCAACCCTCGTCCTTGCAACTTGCTATCCGTCGAGGGTGGGTTACACCACGGGGAGAGTTTGCTCATCCCCGTAGGAGAGGAACTCCGAGAACGAGGATGGCCAGGGTGTCTCGTCGCCAGGGTTACGACTCCATAGCGAAGACCGGCTTCTTCCGTCTCTACGCCTATGCCTCTGTCTATATTCGTCTCTGTTTTCCTCCACCTGTTTCTCTTCCCCGCGAACGCCACCGAAATCGTCCACTCGAATCTTTCGAAAGTCGTGGAGAAATTTTGAAAATAGTGCGCAACTTATTCCGTGCGCTAAATTTAATCCTTTGCCTTACGAATTTTTTTTCTTTGGAGATTATACATTGAAGCGTTATACATTAGCTGTTTAATATTATATTGCAGTGTTTATTGCATTGTTTATTAGGTGCACCGATGAGTAATCTACTTGTTTTTGTTGACGTCGATCTGTACTTTGAAGAGAATCGAAGAGCTACCCTTTCTTAAATGGTATTGCTGTTAATATAATTGATTAGGAGATTTTTGAGACTAGCTACGAATTCCTGTTGAGAAGGATGCTTTATCATTTGGTGAAATGAATCATCCGTTTAAAAATAGTGGATTACTTATTGGTACACCTAATAGTGTTACAATTGGACTGCGGATTTTTACGCAAATTCGTGTAAATAAGGAAATGAAACGTGAAAGCAGATTGGTTTCGTCTTTCAAGTACTAGAAAATACTTGAAACTTTGGACATTTAGCGTAATTTTGCTTCCTGCATCCATTCCGTATGTTTGTGCACATTTTGCACATTTAATTATTCGCTGTGATAACAGATTTTAATTGTCTGAAAAGTTTTACGTTCGTTTCTATCGAATTTAATTGTCACTTCTTTCGAGGCGAACAAAATTGTAGGAAAGTTTTCTCCTCTTCACAATGAAGTCTCACAACGGTGTGCCAAAATTAGTGGAAGATCAACCTAATAAAGTTTGGAGTGCAAAGGGTTAAGTTGTCTATAAATGCCCAAACATTTTTATCTCTATTTACCCCTATCCTTAATTTCTATCTTTTGTTGTTCCGTTTCATATGCTCAAGGGATTGTACTCCCTCTAATTAAACGAACAAACATCCGCAGTCTAATCGTAACGCTACTCTTTTATACAAAACACTCAAAACACTGCACCTAATTTATACTCTTGCGATCCCCAATCTAACAGGCAGCAAATTATTATCAGAATCAACGTGAAAATGAAAGTTCACTGCGAATACGAGTATTTCGAATGCTATACTCGCTAAGGCAAAGGGTTAAAACGAATAGACGCGTAAGGAAAAAAAGGGTTGGGCGTTTTGAACGAGGAAATAAGTGGCCGCCTCCTGTCTCAACGTATCTCGTTTATTCAACACTTACTTTTATCATACATCCTTACGCGTAAGATCTACATAAAAACTTATTAAAACGAGCTTAATCATATGTTCATAACTGGTTCTGGGCTGGGGCAGCTTCGCGCGTCGCATCGGTGCACGGTGTTCCCGTTCTAAAACAGAAAATACCAACATCCCCATTAATTACATCGCAATTCGATAGAACGATCGGTTTCTCTGCGAAGTCTAGAGAAAGATGCGTGCCGTTTCGAAATAATCGGGAAGACTTTTGCGCGACGAGACTGTCGAACAATGAAAGGGGCGGGAGATGCGGGAAGGGAAAGGGATGGAAAAGAGAAAGGAACGAGAGGGAAAGGGAACGCAGGGATTGCACTTTTGTGAAGCGGACAAACGAGAGGCAATCGGTGGATCGGTGATCGAGCCTTCAGTGTCACCGTCGAAGTGGCAATATTAATTTATTCCTCGCAAATGCCTGCAGAGATCCGCCGGGATTTCGAGCGGAAGGAGAGGGGGGAAAAAAAACACGTCACCCGGTCTTCGCGATTCTGCGGATCCACGATCATCGATTGTTCCAGCGCGTCAGGATAGAACGATCTCAGAAGCATTGTTAACTCGTCTATCCCACGGGGCGCTTCTTCCTCTTTCGCGCGCCGTGTCCTCCGCCGCGTGTACCTCGTAATTAATAATTGCGAGTAATTACCCCTATCCCATTCCCAGAGGATGCATCGCGATTTGGGGAAGAGTTTTTTTTTTTTCGCCTCCTCTCGTCGATTTCCCTCGACGGCGAGGTTCTACAATTTTTAACGCGCCGCGGACAGCGTGTGTAGTGTGTAATTTAACAGTAGAACTACCGAGGAGGTCGAAATGACCGGTTGCAAGTTTACCATAAAATTTATTATGCAGCGGTGCATTTTTTTAGAGTATTCCACGATTTTTCGTGCAAAATCTAAACGAGGCTTTGTTGTGTTTCAATCGCACGTGCTTTGCAAATTAGTCTACTAGTTTTTGTTTCTTTGGTTCGAATTGTCGGCAGGTTCCAGCTTTAATATTTTACCGCTTGCGAATGAAATGCATAGACACTGGTGGAAGTTTCGTTCGAACGCGGAAAATTAGTATCGTTTAGAAGACGGTATAAACAACATTATTTCTTTGCATTATCTGCATTCATATGGTGCAGATTTTTCCAGAAACAAAGCAGACGTAGGAAATAAAACGCAGTGCATTCATAGGCATCCCCAAAAAGCCGAATACTAGGTAAAAAATAGTCTCGTTAAATAACAAGTGTTAAGACTTAATAATTTATAATTAGGAAATCTCCAAATTAGCCCTCTTTCCATCATTCTCGATTCGAGATTCACTTGCTCTGTCGCGGTTATTTTCTTTGGTTGCCGAATTGGAAAAGGACTCTAAATTAGAGTGACTCTTAAAGGAATCACGCGATAGACTTAGTTGGTGGGCTGCGAAGACATTGGCAATAGTTTATAAGGAGTATTCCTCCAACTTATAATGTTTATCTGTGAAATCCAGTCCAGGATAGACTTAGGACTAACTAATTAGTTGGTTAAGGTGTCGTGAAGATCTTGGCAATTGCTCATAAAATCATGAATCGTCTCAGACTTCGCCTGGAACAGGGTTGACCCTTTACATTCAATAGATGATTCTTAATCGCCAAAACGAACCTGTTTCAGTGGCTTTCGAATGTATATCGATAAAATTGATCATACGGCATTAAGTTGGATTAAAATCGGATCTAATAATGTATGTAACGCCACCTAAAGCCGTGTGCATAAAAAAACACGTCTCTGAAGGGTTAATACTAGAACTACCAAATTGATAAACTGACTAACTTGTAACTCCTTAATCGTATAATGAAACTGTATAAACCACAGTACTGCATTTTGGAAGATTGCTGCAGATATTTCGCGAATAGTTCGAGCCAAGATCTATTCTTCTCGTACTGTGTATCCTTGCAAACATTCTATCATATTAATCGTCTCTCAGTGCAATCGAGTATACTTTCATCGTTGATAATTCTAGCATTAAATGGGAGATCTCCCTTATTAGTGATACAGTGACGTATTCGAAACTCAAAAGATCTCTCATCGAATAACGCCTTAAGTCTATGAAATCATCACTGTCGCACTACGAAGTCATCTCTGACGTGGCAATACTATTTTTTCCTAGAACTCCTAGAGTTGAGACACGAAAAGCAGAGAAATGAAACAAGAGCTAGTTAAGAACATCCTGGGAGAACAATTACAGTGCAAAGGGTTAATACGCATGTGTATACACATGTGTATAATCAAACAAGATACGAATCGCATCAAGATAAAGACACGTCGAACATAACCGTTTGCGGACGAGTGTCAGCAAGTAGCCGCCTAATCATTTATTGGTTTTCTAGACGCACGTCAAATTTGCAGCGAGAAAATTCGATTAATATCGTTAACAAACGGTTGAAAGTTTTGTAAATTTGGCGGCATGGAATTCGGAAGCTCGAGAATTCGAAGGCATGGTATTCAAACCCGAAACTCGCCTGCAAAGGGTTAAAGAACCGCAACGGAGCTCGAGTCTCCGCGAAATGGAAGAGACTCGCGCGGTTTCGTAAGCACGGGGTTGCAGCGAAACGAGCAAATCGAAATGAATCGGTCATAGAGTTGAGAAAAAGAGAAGTCCTTTACGGGGTGAATCGGGGACTATAAAGAAAGCGGAGAATAAGTAGAAGAGGAAGAAGATTACGGAGGAATAAGACGAGCGCGCATCATCTCCAAAGGGCCGTGACAAATGAATTTTTATTAAGCCCCGTTCCTCCGCAGCTTATCAGCCGATCCGATTGGCACAATAGTGCCGAACGAACGAACGAACGAGACCGGCAATATCGAGGAGCCCCCTACTCTAACTTCGCCCAACCCCTCTGTAATTATTTTTGCGAGGGTGAGAAGCCCGGCTGCCGCTGACAGGCTCGCGGTCCAGGAGGTGGAGAACTAGCTGACGGAGACACGACGAGGATGAAGCCCAGAACCAGCGAACCGTTCCATCAAACAGAGACACGAACCGGTGGAACAGGTAGAGAAACCAGTCCCACCCCTTTCTACGCTTTTTACGCTCCGCTCCTTCGAAGGCGGGGGTGGAAAAGGCGGGCGGCAGAAGCGCGGAGACAAAGATTCGTGTCATTGACAGTGTCTCGATTAGCCGGGAACTGACAGCCGGGACACGTGGCCGGAACACCTGCCCGGCAACTGGAAAACGTGCCCGACTGTGTTTCGACAACTCTTCTCCCGTGGCTTCTTCAAACGGCGACCTTGCGCGTCTCAGGTGCCTGATCCTCGTGGGGTTCGCGGAAATCCGCCATTTCTAGAGCAACTTGGTGACGCATTATGGAACAGCAGTCGAATTGGTGCGCAGGATTAATCGGCAAGGACGAGGATTCGATTCGCTGTTAAATTCTTCTGCGGCCAACGAGAAATTCTCAGGCAATTCTTGTTCGTGTCAGAAAGAACAGGATTTTGCTTTTAACTTTGATCTCATCCGTTGTAAAATTCTTCCGCAGCCAAGAACACGTTGTGATCGAATTTTTCTTCGAGTCAAGAAGAAGAGAATTCTGCTTTAAACCGTGATTCAATTCTCGTCGAAATTCGTCTGCATCCAACAAGAAATTCTGATGGAATTTTCTATTCGAGTCGAAAGAAAATGCAATTCTCTTCAATATTCTGCATCCGACAAGAAATTCCAAGTGAATGTTTATGCAAGTGCAGCAATATTTCGTATGAAGTCAAGAGGAAGAGGATTCTGCTTTGAACTTTGATGTAATTATCTTCGAAATTTGTCTGCATTCAACGAGAAATTCCAAATGAATGTTTATGCAAGTGCAGCAAGATATCCATTAAGTCGAGAGGAAGAAAATTCTGCTGTAAGCTTCGATCCGAGTCTCTTCCAAATTTTTTTGCATTCGACGAGAAAATGTTTTGATCAGGTTGCATACGATGTGACCGATTTTAAGTAGTTCGCTAATTAATTAAATAAATAGAGGTGATACTGCGAAACACTTATTTTGTATGAATAAAAATTGCGAAGCTTCGATACGAGTAAAATGACAGGAAGTGAAAAACAGCGAACAATGAATGAAAGTGAAGTTCGAATGCTTCTCTTACACGAGTTTAAAATAGGTCAAACTTCAAGGGAAGATTATCGTAATGCCAGCACCACTTCCGGAACAAACACATTTCATCAATGAACAGTTTTCTATTCGCCTAAAAAATGTTATACCAAAGGTAGAAACCTCCAAAGTGTACCTTACGAGCGCTTAAAAAAAAAGAGACAATTGATGAATGAACAGTATATTGAACAGTATATTAAATTTGATACTCCTACAGAAGCACAAAGCATTTTATACAAATTAGGAGCGCACTATTTGATTAATTAATGCTCAAGTGATTCTAAGCCGCATCGAGTCGGTCATTTTATATGCTACAATCAATTTTACGTGTTCGCAGAGAGATTAACGTGAATGGTACCCAATGCGGACTATTAAACAAATTCTTCAGCGTGTGACGAGGGATTGCGGTGGAATTTTCATTGGCGCGCAGAGCAAGTCTCTATTTTATTCGCGTTAACGCGGCCGGGCTTCCCCGTGCAGAATATTAAACTGGTTAAGATCCAGGCGGGAAGACGCGTTATTTCGATCCTGCAGGATGATTCGGACAGAAGAAAGAGGAGAGGAGGAGGGACGAAGGATGACTCGACGAGAAACGAGCGGCGAGGCATCGAGCGCGATGCGCTGCCCGCTCTCTGGTTCAATTTCTGGCGTCAATTAAAAAGTGACGCGGACCGAGGAAAATCAGTAATTAACGAACCAGCCACCTTCGGCTCTCCGCCCTTCCCAGCCTTCTTCCGCCATTTTGCTACCACCGTTTTCGCCACTCGTCTTTAATCGTTCATCGATAAATCCTCGGCCACTCCATCTCCCGACCCAAATCGTTTTCAATTTTCTATAAAATAACCTCCGCCGCGATGAACAATTTATCGAAGGGAAATTTCCGCAAGTTCCAATTTATCGAAGAAGTTTTGCCACCGATGATTCTCTCGGATCCGAAGTACAGTAATTCAGTTCTTAGCGTGTTTTAACCCTGCCGAAGATATTTCGATCGTTTTTTCATCCAATCGTGTTCTTATTTCTCCGAAATCTTTGCTTGCTTTGAAACAGTAGTTGAAAATAATCGTAGAATTGCTTGGAAAAGAGTTACGGAAGAATTCGATTCGATTGCATCCTTTTTTTAAGGGGTAGTTTTATAATTAAGGGAGAAAGAAGCTTGGATGTAGAGATCGAAGCTTAAATTTACAGATATTAACTACTGCAAAAGAACTATTGCTAATATTTGTAAATATAAGACTCACTTTTTACATTGAAGCTTTCTTTCGTTAGAATTATGAAGGTTTACTGAAAAAAAGGGGTGCGATTGATTTGAATAGAGTTTCAAAGACCATAGTAAGATTAATAGTAACTATTGAAGTAATTTCCTGTTCACAACTCACTGGACACTTGTTTATTTCTAACGTAATGCTTATTTAACCCGAGCGAAGTTTCATATATGAATTTCTCTCTCCGAATCCTTCGAATTTTTATTTCCTCTGCGAAAGTTTTTAATTGATTGACGTAGAAGCCGATCGTATAACGTAGTAGAGACTTGAATGCGTGTACCAGAATTGTTTCATGTTTTTTGATAGCCTAGAATAGTATAGAATTTAGGTGTACACGTAAACGTGCCAATTAACAATGTACATTAACATTAGAACCACCAAAGTGGTGAAAATAACCCATTCATACATTTATGGGAAATTTCACCGTGGAAAAAAAATACGTGGTGCATATAAGACGCAAAGTTACATAAAATATCCAAAGTACAGCAGTTGGAATAATTAGGGAGTGAAGCAATCTTCAATTTAAATTCCATTTCTCTAGTGTCATTTGTAATTGATTTTCTATTAAGGAAACGGACGAAGATTTATTCCCATTGCATTATACGTATATCTTATTCCAATTTCTTCGATATAAAGATGGTGGGTTTAGCGATAAAGTTACTGTAATATAAATTGTCGGTAGTTCTAGTGTGAATGATACATCAGAACAAAATACACTCATTGGCAAAATTTAAGAGACATGGTTCGTATTTGCGAAGCTTTGCGTCGTCGCTATCTTTCGAGATACATGGACTTGAATTAAAAGTAGAACTTATTGTTTATCGATGTATGCAATGCTATATTTATATGCTATTGCAAATTCTAAGCTGCGAATCTTAGAAGCGAAAGGATACGCAAAAATTCGTAAATAACTACTTTGTTTCTTAACTTTTGTGAGTAAGTGTATTTCTAAATACTGGAAACTATTCCCCGATAGTTCCAAAAGTAAGATACTCTTAGGTCTCGATTCGATTTCTTCCCAACCCAAAATCAACAACGTATTCCCAACATTTTCGAACTCTGGCCAGCTATATTTCCAACCATACACGCCTATGAAGAATCGTTCAAAAGTCCGCTGACTTAAAGTTATATACCCGAACTTACAGCAAGATGCATGTAAGTACAATACTCGATTCAGATCCCGTAGCCAAGCAAACGCCATAGTTATGATACGAGTAACTACTTTGTTCCTTAAATTTTGTCGATAAGTGTATAACAAGCCAATATCGCCTAATGCTCCTTCTACGATAAATCAACGAACAGTAGCTTCATTTTCCAACTCCCGACTAAATCCCCCCCAATCGAAACCTTTGAATTAAGAAACGGGGAAGTGTGTATCGAGTTAAACCGAGGCAATCTGGAGTCGCAAGACGATCGCGCGAAGGATCATTGAAAACAAAATAAGCCGCGGAGTGGTGGAATCAAGGTGTAACCTCGTTCCCGTAGCAGCGGGGCCCGTGTGGGTATCGGCCGTTAATGACGCCTCATCCTGTGACAGGGAAACGGCCCGGCCAGGATTTGGCATGTTGGATGAAAGAAGCGTGGAACGGGGCAGCAGGAGGCGAGTCCAGCTCAAGTTCGTTACACGGCGTGACTCGGCAGAGACCGCTTCTCGAAGATGCCAGCCTACCCCGCCACCTTCGACACCTTTTTACCTCGCGTTCAGCTCGCTCGTCATTAGCACTGGCCCGTAATTGCCAAATTCACGGGTCCCGGGGCCCGCGGTCGCGCTTAATCGCCCGATTACACACTGCCCTAGGCGAAAACCTCCAGAGATCGCGATCGCTTCACTCGATAAACGTTCCCTCATTGTTCGCTACGTTCCTCGATACCGTCTGCCGTCGACGACTGTTTGCCGGATTGCATAAGATCGCATCGCGATAATTAATTGCCTGTCCCTCCTGGTCATTTTCAATCATTTTGCTTCGCCTACGCGGTTCGAGTCGATGACAGAAGAGAGAGAGAAATTGGCTTTGGGAAGAATTCGGCTAATTTGGGCGCGGTAAGGTGGACGATGGGTGAAAATTTGGGTACTTTAAGATGGTTCAATTGTAGGGCGAGAGAGATTAAACAAGCGAATAAATTTGGGATATTATATTGTAATATAATATATAATATAATGCAATATACGATATTGTAATATAATATATAATATAATACAATATATAATATTATAATATAATATATAATATTGTAGGGGTTATTGAAAGTGACAATAGTGATGTTGAAGAATTTATGCGGGTGATAGTTTTAATGTAAATGGTGGAATGTGACGATCGAAGGGTTAAGTAAAGGAATTGGATGGAGAGAAGAATATTTTATAACGATGACAGCACATGTTTTAACATTTTAGGGGTCGAAAGGTCAGTTTTATCGAAAAGTAAAAATTAAAGGAACACTAAGCGGCACTTATTTCGTGGGAGTATAAGACTTCAAAGCTAGTGTCATTTAACTAGAATTGAATCGAAATTTAATTGAAGTTTAAGTGGAATTTAACAGGTCGTGAAATGCTTGAAGTGGAATAAGAATCGCTTTCTTCTGTAACTTTAAATTAAATCACGATGCAGTGCAAGCTTCTCGTAATAATATATTAGCACTGTCTTTGGGTACAAATATAATTTACGGACGTACGCAATTCCATTGTGGTTCGAATAATTTCGTATTGAAACCGTACGTCTTGAAAATGAACTCTTAGATCGCCAAGACGCTAAGAATAAGGAACCAAGAATTCATCGAACTGTGAATTTGATATTCGTCCACATGTACCTGATACTGTGCATTAATCATGAGTGCATATTTTAATCAATCAAGGACCAGAAAACAACCCTAAGCTACAGCCAATCGATGATTCGATTGATCGTTTAATATGCCACAATCTTCTGCAAATCTTCGACAAGATTGTGCAGCAGAGAATGAACAAAATTCCACTACTGCGAATAAATTACAAGTGCATTTTGTAATTAATTAAGGACCAGAAATCCCTAATGATTTGACGTGCAAGAATCTACCGAATATCATCGACAAGATTCCGACCAGAGAATTCAAAAAGTTCCAACGCTGTGCATTCATTACGAGTGCATCTTTCAATTAATGAAAGACCAGGAAACCTTAATGATTTCGTAAACAAGAATCTGTCAAAATTCTGAGTAGAGAATTGAACAAATTCCAATACGGTGCATAAATTACAAGTGCATCTTTCAATTAATTAAGAGCCGGAAAACCCTAACGATTCGATCTGCAACGACCTACCAAATATCTTCAAGACAAGATTCTGAGCGAAGGATTGAAAAGATTGCAAGAAGAATATACGTTGAATACCCGGATGGTGGAAGAGGACGACGTGGCAATTAACCACGTGGACGAGAAAGAAATCGGTCGGGGATGATTGGTCGAAGGGGCGTGGAGAAATGGAGCCGGTGTACGCAAATAGAGAGGTGCACGGAGGAGCGCGCGAAATCGCGGCAAAGTTGGATCGTGCGGCTTTTTGCTGCCTCGAAGAAGAAACAGGGCCTGCGGCTAATTACCTGAAATAACCCATTAGTCCTGTATACACGAGAAATTACGGGGCAAAGAGCGAGACAGGGGGATAGAAGCGTCATCTTTGACGAGTCAATCTTTTGCCCGACGAACCAGCAGCAGCAGCCCCCTTTTCGCTCCTTCGCTTGGACCTTGTTGTTTCCATGAATCAGCGGAAATCCGCGACCGAGGAAAATCGCCGTCGCGACTCGGCCCTTCGATCAACGTTACGCGCAAATCGATTACGAGCAAGTATCGCGTCGACGCGGCTGTCCGTATTTAAATTACCCCGAGAGAATCGTAACTTGCTTCTAGAATCGATAGATTTAAATGGCGACGCTTAACACCTTTATTCGCTTTCGGAGTCTCTTAATTTTGGGTGGCGCATAACTTTCCGTACGACTGTGAAATTCTTTATCTATCCAGAAATGGGACACGGGTTTATTTGCTCAAATTGTTGTAATTTTTGTAATTACACCGAATACGAATAGGGAACCTTCTTTTTTTTTTAATACAATGAATACACGTTGCACTTTAATTTGACCAATTGAGATCCAATGTTGCGTTAACGTAGCATTTTACTTGTGAGTTTTTTCGAGCTTTATACAATTGTAAAATCTAAATGAAGGAAGGAATAGTCACTAAAAAATTAGTACGCAAATCGATAGAATGGCTTTCATAGTGGCGAGTTTAAAAGAAGGGAATTCAACGATCTGAATCGATTGAAAAAAATGTACAAATTCAATGCTGCGTCAATGTACAGTACTTAATAGGTTAAACAAGATTATTACAAATTACAATGACACTCGAAAAAGTAATTTACGCGTAAGGGTTTATTTATACCGATTGGCTGACCACGAATCGAAGTAGTCTATTGCCAGAAAGAAATGAAACGTGTATCGCCAATTAAAATTTAATTTTCATATATTGCCAATGACCCCTCGTCTGCGAATTATAAAACATTTTTCGAGAACCACGGGCGAGGCTTGTGTACGTTTTTTCTTTCGCCCCCTACTTCTTTTGGTTGGCACCACATTGTTTGTTTCCTTCTGGTAACGGACTAGCTCGGCTCGCGCTCGCGACGTCACGACTGTTTTTGCCAAAGGTCGAAGAAAATCCAAACAAATGCGAAGCGAACATATTGATTCATTCAGTTTAAAACACATGCGATATACCGAATTTTTGTTTACGATTCGACGATAGCTATTCGTCAAGTTATACAGAAAATTTGAAGGAAGGGAAACCATCTCAAATATAAAATTTAACTCGGTGTTTTTGTATTAAGTTTCAAGATATTTACAGAAATCTTTTCGCCTATACGTACTTCATTCATGATTAATAATTCATCGAACAGTTAATAAATTTAATATAAAAAATAATCTATTGTATGTTACAGTTACAAAATGATTGATGACTGTTCGCCAATTATTTGCTATCGGGAAATAGATTAAATCACCCTGTTTTGTAAGATGTCACTAAATATTAAGTTCAATAAACCTTCGCTTTGAAATGCGAAAGTTTTTGATCCCGGTGTACGTTCGAGTCACGTTTCTGTAAACACATCGCGCCGACCTATGTTTACGATCTCGCTCCATCTTACTCGTTCCTATATTAGTGACGCGTCCGAGCCCGGATGAATCGGTCGATATTGCTGTGCGTGGTTAGAAAAATGTTATCCGTGCAAAGAAACGAGAAGAATCTGCGCTTGTGTTCTTCTGCGTATATGTCTTCCTCGCTTCTCGTCGTTAGAACCAACAGAAAAAATACAAAATACATGTACAATCAAACTCGAACTTAATACGATCATTTTTCGCGTTCCATCCGTGTGCAATCTCTTCAAGAACAAACACAGCGCGTAGCAAGTTTCGCCAAGAGAAAGTGTTAAAAAATCCAAAAGTATTAAAATCGAAAGTGCAAAGAACTGAAAGCCAGCGTCGCCCAATAATCCTGTGTTCGTGTGTGCGATCTATTAACGAAGTAGGCATACTTCAATGTTGACAACTCGTCGTCTCATTTTACACGCGTAAACGCGGGGCAGTGTTCGCTGCAACAGCTGCCAATGGTACAGCGACGACAAAATCATCGTGTAGAATAAGGGAAGCGTTACCAGAGGCGACTATCGCGGATGAGGCGAATTTGGAGCACGTAATATCCAGAAGATCTGGGAAGCAGCGATCGCTAAAGGGATGAAACGAGAGGAGAGCAATCAGCGGCGATTTCATAGCTGTCGCCTATACTGGAAGCTTGAGAGTTTCAAGGTTCCTACGGGTATCGAGCCGGGGATCCGTGGAATGACGAGGCGCATTCTCTTCTCACCCTTCGGGCTTTCCCTTTCGAAAAAATTCCCGATGACACCTCACCCTATGAGCCGGCCTTCTCCGGCCATTCTCTACCCACCTGACGTTTTAATTTTTAATTAAGTCCGACGAGGAAAATCTTCGAGCCGCTTAATTAAAAATCAACATCGATTCCTCTGCCCTCTGCGCCGCTTTATAGACCTCGGCCGGAATAATGAAACGGGGAGAAGTTAACCGATGAAAATATTACATTTTTTTTTTCGAACGCAAGAGCAGATCGATCGATATCGAGGATCGCGTAACTAAGTCGAGCGGAACGAACTTGCCGCGCCGTGCAGATCGGCCTGTCAGTTGAAACTGGGGCAAAACACTTGATCAGCGACTTTAGTCCGACTCGGGGAATCGGTCACGGCGCAAGAGAGAGAGTGAGATCGACAGGGATCTTGGATTGCACGAAATCTTACGAGGCGACGTGGACGTGTCACGGTGATCCCGATCGAGACGTTCCAATTGCTACCTTGAATCAATTAATTCCCGTGTAATTGCTTTGCCGGTCTCGGGGCGGCTCGTTTTCCCCGGACAAAACGATTAAGAAACGTGTAGAGAGCACGATTTGGCGCCGGACTTTGTGATTCCCATTAATTTCCACTACATTCAATCGCGAGATCCTTGGATCGGTTCTGTGTGTCATCGGCATAGAAAAAGGATCACGCAAGACTGCCGCTGTTAATTATCATCAGCCGGTGTCGCTATCGATGCAAATCGAGCAAGGCAACGGTACGCAAAAGGCGAAGGCGAAACACAGCACCGACACAAATTTGTCAAGTGTAATTAGAAAGGATCGGCAACGCTGCGCTCCGCGACGCGGCAATCGAAGCATCGATTTCGTTAGGCGTTGGGGAAACGCGAGTTTGTAAAGAGTAATTGCAGAGGAGATCGGCGGGATAAAGGTATGGGCGACACGGGGCGAATAAATCGGCGGTTTATCTAATCTGGTGATGGATAAAAGGACTCACCGTGAGGCGCGAAACAATCAAGGAGCCTGATCCTTCGGTGCTGAAGAGGTTCGAGTTCGCCGTGCCGAAGGACGCTCACGTTGGCCAGGATTCTTGTACGCGCACGTTGCTCGTCGCGTTCCAATCCCTGAAACACACACCACGAACACGTCTGAGCGATCAGTCGAATCCTTGCGGATAATCAGCGTGATCGAGAGACTGTTATCTGGTGACAATTAGTGATATCACGTCTCGCTTCAATCAAACTTACTGGCAAATTAATCGTGCGATTATTTTTCGCTTCGCCTGCACGACGCGACTGCGATACGAGTTTTGTACGAACAGGAAGAGGATATCGAGAACAGGACGGAGTTAACCCTTTAAGAGGGACGGAATTGCTTTGAACTCTGCTGGGATGCAAGTGATATTTGTACAAGTATGTATCGTACCTATATATATATCGTGCTATGGGTTATTTATCTTTTTCTTTATTTATTTGTACGGGAAAACGTACCCATTAATAACTATGATACAATTTCAACGTAACAGAGAAAATAGAATCCGCGAACAAAGAGTGGGCGAAAATTTTATAATTTTGATCGCGGTATATTATGACTAGCATTTTTAGAAGCGTGATTAAAGGAAACCTTTAATAGAAATTTGTTTCCTCCCCTAAATACAACAATATATCGATTACTTTGGATATTTTATATATTTTTGCATGCTACTTGCGTTGCACAATATATGCAAACTTAAATCTCCTATAAATGCATAAAAATTCGCAGTCTAATCGTGACCTAAATAAAATTGGTTACGCTATAACGAAAAGGCACTGAATTTGCAATCAATTCTAATCGCTTAATGACCAAATTATCTTGGAAAAATTGGTTAAACCTATTCGTTCGAAAAATAATAAGACAGGGAATCGTGGGGCAAATATTCCAAATTCGTTGCGAAATCTTAAATAGATTTTACCATGACCAATTGTAAAATTTAATCTAATTAATATTGATAATCCAATTACTGGTTATAAAGTTTATCGCATATTTTCACGTTTGCAATTCGTTTCTACATATTACCTATCGCATTGCACGAATACTCGACTGACAAATGGGGAGACAAGGGGTTAAAAAATAGCAAAGCAAGGGGTTAAAGTATATTACTCTCGTTCAAACGGATTTACAAAAAAAAAGAAATTGAACTCGAAGACAACGCTAGATTATTAAAGATTGGAATAGAATTCGAGCGATCGTAGCCGGATAGATAGGATAGACGCGGTTCTGCCCGGTTAAAGGGTTAAAGGGAGGTGTTGGAAGGTTGAAAATTGCTCGCGTACACGGGATGAAGCTCGCGTTCTCGGGTCCCTTGTTATAGATCTTCGTCGAGGTGTGAAAATGACGGATGGCCGTAACGAGACGAGAGAGCCAAGGCAGAAACTTCTTTTCTCCTCGCCTCCTTTCATTTCACTCCCCGCGCGCGAACGTCACGCGAGAAGGAGTAATGAGCCGGCTTCGTTACTTAACGCCACGCAAGTCGTTTCACGCCCACGCGCGAAACAACTTCGAGGGGGCCCCAGATTGATTCGAGAATGACAGTTACCGTCGTCGCGTCGTTCCCTTGCTTTATTGCCTTCGAATCATTCGCGACCTCTCCTCGATCAACCATTCCACCCTTATCCTTTCTTGTCCGCGTAATTAAGAAAAGAGAAACATCGAGCAAGATTATAACTCTTTGCAATGCTACGCGTTTTGCTACGTTCTGACAATTTTTGTTTCGTTTATCAGCACTCTGTCTCGTTTCGTTTTGTTGCTCTATCAGTGGGCTAGTATAGAGCAATTTGTTTCGTTGCAATTAGTGATTCCTATTTTTCGTATATCTGTGGCTACAAGGCGAAACGATGTGTGTAAGTCACGATGATTTCACTTCCGAATTATTTGCACCTACAATAATATTGACGTTGGCTTGAAGTGGAATTTTTTCTTTTTTTTCTTCTTTTTGCATAAGATATTTGTTTCGGTGCGTTTGTGTCTATTAAATACGTAAGTTCCGCGTTCTGGAGTTAAAATAATGCATAAATACGAATCGTTTGAGAATGCGACTTACACCGTTTTGCCTTCTATAAATATAGATATTATTCGAGAAATCGTTATCATTTGGCTACGGATTTTTATGCATTTATGGCAAATTTAAATGTATAGAAACGTGTGTGACGTGCAAAAGTACACAAAATATTGCAAGTAAAATGCAAACTATTACACGTCGGGGGTGAAATAATCCCCCATTTAGGCTGAATTTAATCTTGCGAATAAAAACATGAATTCGGATAAAAATCCGCAGCCTAGTAATCAATTATAATTAAGAAGCTTTTAAAAGGTGCCTATCGTAGCCTATAGTTTTACAGATTCCCATTCCATATTTGATCTTCAATTAACCACTACATATTTCACAATCTTCTCCCTTAATCTCGTTTCAGTATTATACTAATTAACATCGAAGCAATATTTATTATCGAATCGCGTATTTATTATTCACTCCCCATTTTCTCCAACTTATCTTTTTCTCTTTCGACGAGAGATCCTCGATCTTTCTACTTCAAAGAGCAATAAATTTGTTCGATCGCGTTCGCGGTACCAAAATCAACAATCTACTCGTAACATTGCGAAAGGAAGACGCGTGACTTCATCCTGGTTACGTTTCTATCGGGACTATTTTTGTCCGAAGTGAAATTACCGCAGAAGCTAGCTACAATTCCGCGGTGTTTAATCCTTGGACGAGTATCGCCTTGTTATTTGACACCTCTCGCTTTGCCAAAGATATTAGAAGGATGTCTGATGAACGTCGGCGATCGGTTCCCTGTCGAATTTCAGTACCGACGCTCGTCTTCGGAGAAAGATGACAGCCGCGTCGGCGTGACAGCGAATAACGATCCCGCTTCGTTAACATCTCTCCTACACATCATTCTTCTCGGTACATTTCGAGAGGGATTCGCCGGCCAGAACAGAGGATGCCCGAGAATTACCCGACAATGCTTAATAGCCGCTGATATATTTCTGCGCAACGTCTCCACTCGAAACCTATCGAACTTCGCCTGCGATCAGCGAAGAGAAGTAGAGGGATTTAGAATTTCTCGTCGAGAAGACAATACGCGAAAGGAGCGAGAAGGAACGTCGGATGAAGCGAGGCAGTTTTACAAGACCGGGTAGTTTAATGAAATGGGGTACACTTTGCATTCGTTTCTATAGCTTTTGCACGTGTTTTGCTACTCGTTAATAGCAATTGAAATACATTCTATACACCGGTGATTCTCAACAGACACGATAAATGTTTATGAATTAATCCAATGGATGTATACTTTTTCAAATTTGCTTGCTTAACCTCTTGCCACACGATGACGAGCCACATTCTAATCGTGGTACAGATTCGAGTAAAATCCATAGGATTAGGGATGAAATTTAACGCGTACACTAATTTTGGCTTTGTGCCACAAAATTTAGGGCTATCGAAGAAATATTGCCTGCAATATTCGACTGATTTGTACGCGACATGATGCGAAATCAATGATCGGCTAATGTTAGCATACTTAGTAGGTAATCAAATAATCGTGGGACACCTGGTTAAGCTTTAACGATGCTTCCAACTTAGGCTCGATAAGAAAAAAGCACGCGATCTTAACCCTTTAGATTGCAATGACGAGTCACACTGGTGGCACGAATTATAAATAAGTTTATCAAACGTGAGTTCTGTTTAGTTTTATTCTACTTTTAGTTTCACTTCGGAAGATTTAGGATCGCTAAGTACAAATTGTGTACAATATTTTAATATTTCCAAGAAATACGACAAAATGCGATCTGTGAATGACAACTTGTGTAAGCAAAGTAGTCTAAAATTTGTAAGGCAAGGGGTTAACGCGTATTGTTCAGGCGTGCAGTTAAGCCAGAACTTATTGAAGGAAGGGTGGAATGAATAAAAAATCCCAGTTCTATACAACCAAACAAACATATTGGAAACAATTGAAGATGACAAAACGTTTCCACCAACAAGCAAAATCCAGAAGAAAACCAACCGCGTGCAGAAAATTGTGCCACTCGCTCCTCCATCTTGTCAAACTACCCCGTTTCGTCCAACTTTCCCCTCTAATTGGCACGCAAAATTTCACGCGAACCTGCCCCGAAGTTGGCTCGAAAAATCTCTCGATCGACGAGGAACGAGGCGGCGAAAAGTGGAGCAAAGAGAGGAGAGAAGCGAAGCGAAGCGAGGCAGAGAGAAATCTAGAGAGTAGAAGAGGGAGGCAGAAGAGAAAAGGGGAGGAAATAAAGGCGAGAGACGAGGAGGCGGTGGAGCAATCTGAGGAGATGAGAGAGAAAGAGAGAGAGAGAGAGAGAGAGAGAGTGAGAAAAGGAGAGCAGAAGAGCGGAGGATGCGCCTTTATCAGCCAGCCCAAAGACCAACCAGACTGGGGCCAGGCTAACCAACCAGAGGCATCCTTCAGCTACGGATGCTCAGCTGGAAGCAACGCCGCGCAACGTAGACGCCGACGCCGTCGACGCCGACGGCTAATGAGCAGAACCTCAATGATACCCGACAAATGAAAAATCAGCTTCCCCTAATTACGGGATCCTTGGCAACGCTGCATCTTGATGACGTCTGCCGCGCCGTTTTCGGCTTAACCCGCGCGATCTTATTCGTTTTTCCCCGTCTTTGATTCGCGGCCGCGTTAATTAGAGCCGACCGAAGTCGCGTCGTTCCCTTGTGAATCAGGCTTCCATCTGATCCGCCTGCTCACAATAGGCCGAAGGTGTCTACGATTTTGGTACCCGTTCGCGGTTTTTGTACTGCTCGATCGAAACCCGATTCAGGGGCTCGCGAAACTTTCGAACGACACCGTGACGCTTGGAAACTGTTGGAACGTGTAGTTTACGAAATTTCTGCATCCTTATTTTTCGCTTACCGTTCGGAAAAAGTATATATTTTGTTTGGAAGTGATATGTTAGTTAGATTACATTTCTAGGCTGTCGAATTATTTAATATTTTGTATGAATACGTGGAAAAGCTCGGCGAGATATCTGCGAAATCTTTCAAAGACTATTAATTGGGACGTTACCTGTACATAGTAATAATAACAGTATTGATTGTGTTACGGATATACGTACAAATTGTTACCATTATTATTAACTTATACAACTCGTACAAATTACTATTTACCCAGGTTTCAAGAGTCTCGAATGCTAAAAGTGGTGCAAAGTTCCTCGTCCGCAAAACACGAAACTTCTCGAGTCTCGATAAGTTTCGAAGTTTCGAATGTTCCACCCTTAATTTATTTACCAAAACTTTGCAAGCCTATGAATTTTCATACAGCGGACAATTTTTACCGAATCGTTCCCTGTTTATTTGCCTGACAAAGGCAACGATTAACAGATTACCGCGCGTAACATGTTTTCGCAAGGTCTATTAAAATATCCAGCCGAAAAAAAGGGATTCCCTTTTTGGAGATGGCGACTTTTTGGTGGGCAAGCGACTGGGCCATGAATCCCATTAGCTTTCGATTTATACATACAGCGACACGGGGCTGTTGGGGTGGGACTGACCGATGTAAAAAACGCGGGGGTGTCTACCCTCCTCCGGCGACCACAACAGCCCGCTCCATTGTTCGAAAAAAATTAACTCTGCACTTTTATTTACTACCCTGCCGGTCGGTGCTCGCGCTTCTGACCCTGACGAGACGACCACCGATCGATCGCGAAATTTGCATCTCCCCTCGCCAACCAAATCGAGAACATCCTGCTTCATCGTCCAATAAGAACCTTCGCTCGAAAATATTCAAGCAGGGCCAAGAAGAAATGCAGGAGGTCAGCTTTACTTTAAATTCGCCTACTTATTGCTGCCGCTTTTCATTCCCTGCCTACGTTAAATCGTTCGGTAAATCATTCTTTAATCGGGATATTTTTAGGGGAAGAAGTTGAAGATTAATTTGGGTAGAAATAGTAGATAATTTGGGTAACGTGTTTTAGTATAAACGTATCCAGAAAATTGGGTTGCTTGGGCAAATTAATTATTGAGTTTAAAATATTGGCAACTCAAGCAACGAGTTCGTTTACATTCCATAGGTAAATGGTTAAGAATCTTGCACGTGCTGACACTTTAAAGCTCTCTTTCCGATTATTGCGATACACAGCTTGAATGCACAAAACGCTAATTAAAAAGAAACAATTGAATAGACTACCAAAAAGGACCGCAACATCGCATGTAACATTGGCTTTAAAAAAAATTCACGAAGATCGTCAAGTTTTGCAACGTTCACACAAGAATGTCTTCTTAATTCCGTTCATTGTTGCTAAAAGAAAATGGCATCTGACTTTGCAATCGAACTGCTGCGAGAAAAATATCTCAACAATTTTCTTCGCCATTTCCAAGACAAACATTCTGCACCCGTACACAATTCATTTCTATGCTAAACGGAATCAAGTACGTTGGTCATTTCCTTCGCGACTGACTTTATGATCGAACTGTCCGGAGAAAAATATCCAAACAATTATTCAAGCAATTGTTGGCAGTTTGCAAGGAAGCTAAGTAGAAATTCAGGACCTCCGCAATTAATTTCGGGTGGTGGAAAGGAAGGATCATGGACGGCGGTGGCTTCCTCCACGCTGTTCCTCGCGCTGCTCTTCGGCGAGGCTTTTCAACCCCTTCCCTGGACCGGTCCAGAGGGGGTTGAACGGGACAGGTCGAGGGGGTAGCGAGAGGGGAAAAGGAACGTCCACAGAACGATGGTCCGCGCCGCTAGTTTTTATGAATTCCGGTGCGACGGAACTTCCGGCTAGCGACCTCATCTCCAAACCACCCCTACTCCCGGTCACGTTTTTACTCCGTTTTTCCCCGGCCCCGACCTCCGTCGATTCTCGATCGGCCGTGGCATCGTCGAGCTACATTAATAACTGACCACGTTACTCGTCGCCGCGTTTTTATCGCCATCGATCCATCATTTCTCCTCTATTTTCTGCTAATCCCTCCCGAGTTGCTGCTCGCCTCCCGATACTTTTTGCCCGGACAACCCGCGCGCGCGCGCGCCGATCGTCCCGCGTTTCCCTCTTCCTTCGCGTCTCATTCTCCTCTCGTTTCAAATTCATTTTATTACCCTCTAATTTGTCGAGTCGAGGACTCCATTCGACGCGCTTTCACGGGGACACACTCGAATATTACCGACAATTCCGTTGATCTTCCTACAAGCGTTCCACTTCGTCTTCCCGTTGCCAGAACGCGCGCGGAAACGTGAATTTGTTTCGCTCCATATTCTCAAGAGAATCGCGAGCGTTGCTGATTTTTTGGGAAACCGAGGAAATGTTAGGTGTACCAGGAGAAATGATATCCACTATTTTTATCCAAAAATTAAGCCTTCGCAAACGGAAATGATGTAATGTTGCTTGCTGAAAAGAAGGGGTAGAATATTTCAATTTAATAGCAATGTATTTAAGACCCGAATTGGTATCAGATTTTATTAGAAACAATTATTGAATCTAGTAACAGAGATGGATTATTCATTGGTACACCTAATAGCGTATAACTCTTGAGAATTCTCAAGACTTCACAGGAGATTAAACATGATATTGCAAAGTTGCCCGTTTGTTCGCGCAGAGCGTCAATTCATCGACACGCTGTGTAAAGTTTAGCTTCAATTGCAATTTCTGTTTCAATATGCAAGATAGGGGACTATCGAGTCCAAATTAATTCTAATATTTTAGCTTGCTGCATTTGACACAGTATTGAAGTCATAGTCAGCTAACGTCACGAGACATACAGTCTCCCAAAAAGAATTTATAACGCAAGGGGACAAACAGCAGAGAATCGATCGCAATCATAATATTCGTAGGACAAGGGGTTAAACAATAGAAACCTTGCCACGATTAAATCCCATTAAGTGGTACTTGGACGTAAAGATGCAGTATCGCGTTAATACTTTTCGTAGCTGCTGTATGTTCTCGAGAAGTAACGCAATCTCTCGAGAGATTCTCGAGTGGAAAGGCTAGTAGTTCGGGGGAGAGGTTTTGGATGCGGCAACCTAGTAGTCGCATCTCTCGTCTCGCGTGCAGGCGAACATCTCGTTCGGTAGTCATTACGGCGCGATTCGCGAGCAATTAAAGCGAAGTGGCCGGGGCAAACATCGATCAGGAAGAGTGCACGAGGGGAATCGGTGTACACATCGGAGGCTCGAGCCCTTGGCTACCGCGAATAGAAGGCAAACACCGGCACTCAAATATTTGCAGGAGCGTGCAAACGGTCCCAGTATTGTTTCACCGCGCTACTATGTGTAAATTTAATCTTCCGAAGAACCCTGAAAATAAGCAGACCGCCGCACGCTTGCACGTGCAACGGGGGCCGGCCTCTCCACATGTTTCTGCGATCGTTTCGAAGTGATTTACGGCCACTCTTTGCTCCTGCCATGATTTCCTGCCTACGCTTTAATACACACCGACCCGCAACAAACGCCAATATACTTTACGAAGCAATAAACTCATTAGACGTTGCTCGATTCGAACAGAAATTAGTTTCTTCTTTTTCGTTTTTTAATGTGCAAAGAGAAGAATAGCAACGTTTGGATGCTGTAGATTGGTTTATGAGCACCGTATAATAAACTTAATTGGAAATTTTGGAGGAACACTGGTTATGGGAGTATACCGATTAAATGAAAACAATTTACCGAAAACTCTGTCAATTGTTACGCTCGTGCGTTATCGTTAAGAGTGGCTTAGCCGTTTCCCACCAGCCTCCAATATTCAAATGGGTCAAACAAATTTACCGCGCTCTGTTTTCCCACCTCGTTAAACCGTGGATCTACTTTCCGACGTATCGTGTAACCGGAAAAGTCGAAGAAATCGATAAGGGGACGGCGGGCAAGATCAGAGGTGCCGCGTTCGGTGTTAACTGAGCCTAAAGCATCGGCCAAACACGTCGAGCAAAGAGTGACACCGCGGTGTTAACTGGCCCGTGGTTTCTCCGCGTCTCGAGGCGAGATCGAGGATACCCTTTCGATGACCCCGAACCCGAAGAAGAAGAAGAAGATAACCGGAGCCAGTGTCCAGGTGTCTCGTGATCGACCGACAAAGGACGGTGCGGTAAGGGCCGCGTTGGAAGAGAAGCACGCATCGAAACTGGCCGAGGAGACGTGTCGGCAGAGTCATCCTGCAGGGAAGCAAGCATCCCGAAAGGGACGCGAAGGGGGAGAAGTTTGGTCCTTTTCGACTCGCCTCACGAAGAAGGGAGAGAAGATGAAGATGTCACCTTGGCGAGCCGCGGTGGTGACCTCTAGAACGAGTCAGCGAATTCCTCTCCGCTTGATCCACGATGACGACTTTATCCCTTTGACACCCTCCTGGCTGACGGGGTTTACGAATGATCGATCGTACGCTTGAATAGTGTTTGTCTATGCGAACGCGTCCCCTGCGTTGTTCGATATAGCGACGTGATTAGTGGCCATGAGCGAGGTAATTAATCCTCCAACGACGTTTAGTTAGGCCGGCCGGCCATTCTCAATCGATTCGACGCTTTTAATCGCTATTCGGTTATTCGATTAATTTCTGCTAAGGGTTCAGTTCTGATTGTTTATCCGTTTTGCTCTCAAAGCTGTTGCACTCGTTCGCGAAAGGGTCAGAGAAATTTTGGGCAACGTATATCGAAGGTTAATTTAGAATACTTGCAATGAGAAAACTCGTGGCAGTTGGGAGCTTTGGGGTAGGCAACAGCAGGTTTCAAGCAAGGCTAGCAGATATCGGTAGGAGAAAATTCAAAATTGTATACTAAAAATTCTGCACATCGACATTGAATGAGAATAGAAATTTAGATACGCTGGAAAAAGAAGATCCTATAGATCCTAGCTTGGGATTTCATGATCCTCGGATTTTTTGGATCCTTGAGCTTCGAGTTAGGTTCAGGTTAGATTCTAGTTAGGTTCGAGCTCGGATGCTAGCTAAATGCAAAGGAGAAGTTAGATCGATCAAAGAGGTGCATCCTACAGTGGATTTGATTGAACGAAATCCTATATATCCTAGCGTGGGATCCTACGATCCGCGAATTCCTTGAATCCTTGAGATTCAGGTTAGGTTTGGACTAGGTGCAGGCTAGGTTTAGACTAGATTCAAGCCAGGTTCGGGTTAGGATCGAACCCGAATCCTAGCTAAATGCAAAGGGATCAATTACATCAACGAAAGAAACGCAACTTGCAATAGCTAAATAATCAATCGAACGAAGTACCACAAATCCAGCTTGGAATCCTACGATCCGCGAATTCCTCGGATCCTTGAGCCTCAACTTAGATTCAGGCTAGGTTCAATCTCGGACGCTGGCTAGACGCAAAGAGAAAAGTGAGACAGTCGAAAGAGGCGCGAGTTGCAGTGAATAAATTGATCGAACGAAGTCAGAGGAATGAACAATGTGGACGCGGATTCCTCGAGGCAGGTACACGTGGCAGCGTGAGAGAAACCCATTGGAAGGAAAAGGTGGAGGCAGAAGGGATCGCGGAGCAACGAAGGAATGCCATGATGGGGCCACGGTCCACCTAGGAACGTAGCTAATGGGCCCACTTAACGTCTCAAGCATCTCACGAAGACGCGTAGCATCTCGTGGTCCATCTCCGGGCTGTTCTCCGCGCGGCGTGCCGTGTTAATAATCGCCAATATTTATTCCGGATTGGTCACGGCTCGGTCCGGAGAGCGATGAGGAGCTAGCTGAAGAATGAGACGACGCCGAGATCGGACCTCGCCACATTGTAACCTCCGAGATTAATACGTACCGTTCACTTTCGTTTCGTCCTCGTTGCTTTCGGCCATGCCACGCTTCGAACGTCCTGAAATTCCTCCGCTTACGCTCCTTCGATCGGCCGAATATCGCTTCCTTTCCTCCGCTTTCATCGCTTCCAGTTAATCCGGTTCAATTTCTTCACGGGTTATTAAATTATCGTTAATAATTTCGCTTGGACGATGCTGCTAACTCGTTGTTCGCGAGGATGCTCGGTGACTCGCCGGGGTAGAGTTAGGATAATTAATTGGTTGATTCAAAAATAGTAGAACCGTTTGACTGCAGCGTGGCAAGAGTAATCTCGGTGTGAAGGGACCGAAAGGACGATAAAGTTATTAAGGGAATTAGCTTAAAGGCGATTACCAACTGTCGACAGGTTGGCCTAACGCCTAACGGGCCCTCGATCCACGGCCAACACTTAATGATTTGTCTCTCGAGCTAATGAGTGTCGGGTCTTAACGCCAGATTAGTGACCTAATCCTTCTGATGAGCGATTCGCGTGTTTGCCACGCGGTGCGACTTAATGTACGCGTATCTAGCCGCATAATAGACACGTCCACCGCGTCCATTATGGCGACAGGTGCCGCTCAACGGTAAACAAATAATGTAATTATGATGCCATTGAAATTCCGTCACGTATCTCCGCGATCGTTTGATCGCTTGCTCCATTCTTGTTTTCAATTGGACGCTCGGTTAAAAGGACCCCAGACGCAGTCCTGTCCTCTTCCGTCTTTATAAAATTATTAACTCCTTAGCGCTCGGATTTTTGCACGATTCGCCGGCTAAAGTGCGGTAAATTTTGTGCCATTGATTCGTAGGTCCATTGCAGATTTAACGATGTACCAAGAAACGGAAGTTAAGAGGAAAATGCGATAGAAGTGCTATTTATTGATACAGTCGATCATCGATGACTCGAGTTTTAAGGGAAGTTAACCCTTCCTTTTTTTTAAGGGAAGGGTTAAAGGCAAGCACAAAATTGTTGGCGTAGAATAATAGGTAATAGAGTTACACGAAATAAAAAGATGGCAGTATAAATTTGAACACTGTTCTTTCTTTGTATCCCTAAATATTAATACAAAGTTCGATATACATATTTCTTAATAAAACGATACCGAAAGGATCAATCCTACTTTTGTGCTTCAAATATCTTTGCTTGCGCGCCAATAATTTTGCGACTCTCTGTAGCTATAATTCAAAGTTACAGCAAAGTTTGACGTGCAGAGATTTGCTTATATTCAAAATTCGAGTTACACTGGCACAAATGCATCTAATTAATTCGACGAATAATAATAATTTGAATTAACGTAAGTTTTATTTCGATCTACAGATTTTCATCTCACAGAAATTCTCACGTACAAAATTAATTAAGGGGTTAAAAAGTATTCTCTATAGTCAACTTAAGGGGTTAAAAAGTATTTTCATTTCCACGAGGAATAAGAAGATCTCTGCTATTTTCGAAACGCTCGAAGAGTCCGCCGAATATCGAAAAAGTTACGGCAGTCTATGGGTGGGAAATAAATCAGAGGAGGAGGGAAAAAAAGCGCGGCGCGTCCAGTCGGTTAATTTCTTCCGAGTTACAGTTTCCAGGATGAAAGGGCGAGCGTGGAATGGGCGGAGGTGATACGGTGTGTCGCTTATATGGGACGCCATGTCCTGTGGACGCACAAAGGGTGAGGATGAATCGCCTCCGGAGAGCCGCAGGACAAATGGGGACATTAAGTCGCTTTTGCGACCTGGTACCAGAGCTACCGGAGTTCTATGCACCACTCCCCCCCAACCTCTTCCTTCCCGTCCACGTGTCCGCGATTTCTGGATGCATTTCGTTCGTCCCCTTTTCCTAAACCGCGTTCGGATTTCTTGCCGAGGTTTCAACGCCTACCCCAATTAGGCGACAAATTTATATTCGTATCTCAGTCGATATTCCAAACGGGAGATTTCAAGGTATATCGGGAGAAGATACGGAAGAACGTTGCCGATTATTGAGCTGAGGATTTTTGTGCATTTAGGGGGAATTCAGATGCGCCAAAAGAGACAGAATCCGTACGGTATGCAAAAATGTATACATTTGTACAATAGTATGCAAAATATTGTCACGCGAAAGTGCGAATTGTTCTCCGTGGATTCGGAGAGCGAAGTAATCTTCCAGGCTTCGTTTCTTTAATTATGTTTACGCGTTTCCTGTTCCATGCATCATGCGTGATGCATAAGTAGTCACATTTATATTTACATTTTACATTAGTATTTATTTCTTTGAGCAAACAACTCCATTTCATTTCTCGAACACACGTCAATTTTTAAAGCAATACGTTCGAATAGACGCTGCGGTTAATAATTAGACGAGAACTCGCTATGTCCCACCATCAGAGGGTTAATAAATGAACGAAAATTAGTTAAATACTATTTCGTGTCGTCCGCAAAGTGTTAAATGAATGTCATCGATGTGTGAAACAATCTCGTTAAAACTTGATACTAATTTCTACCCTACCACTAAATGAAACGATTGCGATATACTTTATTTACAAATAAGAAGCAGACTTTTTCGCCTCGGCATTTAATTACTTCCCTGATCTTACAAACGGCGATTAGATGCTCGCACAGTAAAGCTGTTAAGTCGTACAAAGTACCGTGACTTCGAAAAAAGTCGCGGAGAACATTTGCAGGGGAAAGAAGAGATCAAGAAAGTTCCTCGATCGAAACGATAATGATTTGTATATGAATCATCGAAGGATGCCGGAGAAGCGTCGACAAGGAGGAAGAAGAGGTGGCGGAGGAGAATTTCGCGCGATGTTTCATCAACGCTGCGTGCTTTTCTGTTGGCGACTGATTTATATCGAAATGGAAGGCGCGCGTGTCCGTAGCTATGCCGGACGCTACAGTGGCTATCCGATTGCTATCGAGTTCCGGCGGAAAGGAGGAAGCGCCACCCGTTCGCTCTCTCTGATCTATCTTTCCTGCTGGAAACTCCAGCGACGACATTACCCGTCCGCAAGATATCCTTATCGATTCAAAGTCCGCCCCGCGACAAAACTATTGCACCCTTAAAGCCTTCCTGATTAGCAGAAATTTACCTTTCGCCGAACCCGAAAAGCTTAAATGAAATTGACGAAGAGCAACGCGTGGAATTCGAATACGCTGCTCGGCACAGTTATGAAGATGCGTAGAAAATTAAAGGCAAAGAAGATTCGAAGTAGATCTTAATCTCTTGCTTTGCGCTTTCTCTATCGATTAGTAATATTGAAAGAGTTAATAAGCTATGAACAAATTGCGGATGTTCATGCTTTTATGCGAAATTTGTATGTGCAAGAAATTGCGAAATGCATACGTTGCGCAGAATTATGTAAAATATCAAGGGTAAATACGTCTTGCAATATTCAAAGGATGAAACCAATTTGTATTTAAATTCCACTTGCATATCTTTGTTCATAGACAGTTGAATTTGCATAAAAATTCGCGGCTAATTTATTGCGAATAATTGAACTAGCTATTCGCTACTTTAGTGATACCAATGGACTGTGAACTTTTACGCAGATTCATGTTTCTAAAAGCATGGCTAGCGCAGTGGAACCTAAATAGAAATTGACATCGATTTCCAAATGTAACGTGCGCTTTGCTTCGGATATTTTATATAGGCACGTTTGCATATTACGTGCCTCCTGTACTTTTCATCGCACTGCAATTTCCCATAAATGCATAAAACTTGAGAGATATCACTACAATTTTACAAGCCTAGATATTACAATTTCTCCGTACTTAACGATCTCCGATCTTGAACACCTAAATAATAGTTAAACTTGACAATAAACTGAATCACAGGCCCAGTGTCTCTCAGCAGTGCCTTAGATCGTAAATTCGTCGCAAACCTGACTCGTCGTTAAAAAGCAAGAGGTGAAACACTTAAAAGCCTACGATAGTCGCATCGAAACGCACGATTCGAACAATATCCAGCGTTACCATCGAAATAATTAACACCAAGAATCAAAGTGGGACGCAAACGACAGCCGCAATATTATTCCACGATTTCCATCCCCCCAATTAATCGTCGGCTATTCGTTCTAATAGAAGAATTCGAAATGAATGGCACCGGTGTTGGCGAAGAAAGCAGCGGGGGAAAAGAATTCGAGGACACCCGTTGGATAGTAGCGCAGTGCCGTAGGATGGTTTTCTCGGGGGTAGGAGCGAGGACCTGTCACATTACGGAGTGGAATTTATGTCCGATGCCCAGCGGCGTGACAAGTTGCCGCTGATGAACGGCCCCACCGCGAACTCTTGGCCCTCCTTGAGGATACGAACGAAGAAGGTGGAGAAGGACGAGACCGGACAGTCCTTGCTTCTCCACTCCGTCCTTGGCCTTCCCTTCGAATTTCCTGGAACTTTTCCTGCGACTTTAATCGTCGCTCCCTTTTTCACTCTCTCCCTCCGCGCCGTCTTTTACCCGCTGACACTTCAAATTGCGACGGATCTTCTACGTAAGTAAAAGTACGTATATCGAGTCGAAATAATCTTCTTCGAGTTGCAATTTAAGGTAGCTTTGCCTAAGCTTTAACCTTTGCATCGTTTTTTCTCCATTTGTTCGCTGGGAACTCTTTCGCGGCTCGGTATCTTTTATTGGAAGAAATATACTTACGTTGAATAAGAATTCAGGGGAAATTATTGTTAAGCGTTATTGAGCAGCACTGTAAGCCCTTTTAAAGTATAGTTTTAACGCGTAGTTAGATAAAATTGGAGGCTATATACGCAACTAGTGGACATAAAAATTAATTAACCAGATTGACGAGTACTAAGCGTAGAAACGCGTAACATTTTAAAAGTCGTGATACTAGTATCGAAAATATCTATACGGGTCCCATGGTTCGTTTGCAACTCTAGCCATTCCGTTTGCACAATTCTGATCGCCTGTTGCGCTTCTGAATCTATTAACGTGCAAGGTATTAGATTACTTATGTACAAGGACATCAAAAAACTAAAATAAAACGCTTCGATATGCGCGGCTTATTTTCGGTCTAGAATCGCTACAAAAAGTTTGATCAACAGTCGTCGAGCCACCTCCAATTGTAGCCTCTCCTCGTTAGTTTAAAGAGTTGTAATATAGGAAACTCGTTCTGCCTCGTTACTCGAGATCGCGAGCACGATTTTAATTGGCCGGAGATTTTAGAGAAGTCGAGGGAGTTGCGACAGGATTTTCCACGAAGCTCGCGATGACGTGGGTGGTGGTGGGTCGGAAAGAATAGCGGACGAAGGGGACAAACAGGACGGGAGGTCCCTGTGGCCGCGGGCATTTAAAAAAGTCCCATATGATTTTAACGCCCCACGCAAGAAGTCGTTCCTCGTGCTAACGCCGCCGGCCGTGCACAGCCTGCCGGTGATAAACACGCCAAGTTACGATTTCTCGGAGCCAGGGACCTGTGTGAGTCCCCCTTCGTGTCTCGCGACCGTGTAATATCGCGTGCTGCGCCTGGAGAAAGCGACGAAATTCGATGGAAGTCGATCCAATTCCTCTGCCCCTGCGATCTTCCGCTCCCCTCTCGTTACTTAACATTTTACCATCCGTTACTTTACGATCCAGTGCAGTTTTCTGCCGGGGTTTCGCCAAATTCTTCGCGGAGTAGCGAATACGCCGCGGGGAACAATTTAAAAAGTTCGCGGCAAGAGAAATCTTTGACGAATCTTGGTACCTTGGACAGGAGACGCGTAATTAGTTCCTGATTTAATTGAGTGGCAGAGTTTTGGGGATAGAATCGCGGAGCTTATTGAAAATGGCTCGTAGACTAGTAGTTGGCTTGATAAATTGTCTTTAATTAATTACTAAACGGCGGATTTTTATGCGTTTCAATCGCATTTGTTTTATGCGGTTCACCTGAAATCGTAAGATAATCGTAAAGATAATCAATATACATAAAGGAAAGTGCATTTTGAAATACTTGCGGGGTGAAACGAATCTCTGCACGCGTTCTATACTTTCAATTGTATCTAGAACACGTGTAGATGAATTTTCATAAAGATTCGCAATTTATTAATTACCATAGCCCTATAATTAATATACTGGTCAGTTAAGTTTAGGACAGCCTTTGATTGATTAAGAATTGCTTTTACTGCGAACCCTTCAATTGGGAAATCACAGATTTGAACGATTCTATTGTCTCAATCGATTCCAGATGGAAAGAAGGAAGAAAGTAGCATAAATTTAATGGATTAACCTAGTGTTTTACAGCAATGTGGGGCGTGAATCCCATAGAGGGATAGTTTTGAATATTTTGGAGGCAACTAATAAGATAATTAGTATTCATAGAGTTCTCTAAAAATTGCATAAATCGATACCTAAGCATTCTTGCAAATTTGCCATGATTTTCCATGAACAATTGTTTCCACAATTCTATAAAAAATAGGAACTGAAAATCTCTCCGTCACTAAGGAGTTAATTCGTACGATATTGTGAAAAAATTGGATTTGAGTTGAAAATTAACACGCGATCCCTATACTGCACATTTCTACGCATTTGTATATTTATTAAATATACAGAAAAGCACAGCATACGCGTAACAATGCTCGGCAAGAAATGTACAAAAGCTCCAAACGAGCAAAGAACGCGTGATTTAGGGGATGAAACTGATTCCCGTTCAGCTCGCGTTCCTCCAGTCGCGTCGTTACAAACAAAAATTTCCATAATCCACCCAACCTTTCTCAGTTTCGAACGGCGCAATTGTTACGCGCTTTAAGCGGCCACGAATGTTTTACGCAAGCGTGAAAATCGAAGACGCGTTGCAGGGCAAACAGGAAGCTGCTAGCATCTGTTTCGCATGCCAGACACACGTGACAAAATTGTCTTCTCCGCGACGAAGACCGCTAACCAACCATCCATGCGGTTGGCAGATTGACGCTTTCTACCCCCAAGAAACAAGGCAGTAAAAAATGCCCGCGTCTATTAACAACCCTACTATTACTGCAATTCGCAATACTTTCTACGTCATTACGGAAGATTTACACGACTTCCCTTCGCCATTTACATAATACAACCTCTGCCATTCGCATCTGTTCCATTCGAGCACATTACGACTGCCCATTGAACCTTTTCCTAAACTTTCAGAAAAGAAAAGAAAAGGGAAAACAACGGATCGATGTACACTGGACTTCGAAGTGTCTATAAAACCATCGAAAAGCATCATAAGTTGAATAGAATTTGTGCGTGGCCGTTTAGAGGAGCAAAGTAGCGACTGAAAGGAGCATAATCGGAGTCTCGTAAATATGGCAGAAAGTTTGCCATTGTATGAGGAACGTGGAGTAAATTTCTCGACGGTCGGCTTGCGAATATCCCCTTACGAATAGGCGTGTTCCAGGAAGCTGTTGTTTCGCGAAACGTCACCGTTCGCGTCGCGCGACCATTGCACGTGCGCGATCTCCGATCCTACGTGCAGCTCGTGTTCCGCGTCATCGTGTTGCGAGCTGCAATGCACGACACTCTGCATTCTGCAAAGCCTCTCGTCTTTCCCCCAACCGAGTGTTTGTTTCGCTTCCGCGACGAAAAACGACGGAACGCGTCAGCGTTTCGAGAAACCGCGTAGATCGTAGATCATTTTCTTGCGATTCTTTGGATTCCTCTTGGATGCAAAATTATGGAAAAGACGAGGCGCGCGTTCAGGTGATTAACTGGACAATTGAAGATTAATGGTTGTAATTGTATTGAAGGTTTTCATGCAAATTCGTCGATATTTTATTACTAGCGCAGTTGGGTAGTTAAAGAGAGATTCGTTTCATCCCCTAAATATAACGATGCGTGGTTTACATTTTAGATATTTTATAGATAGATATCCTCTATTGCGCTGCTTAATGGTACTCGATATAGGAATATACCCTAATCAAGATACTTTTATTTCAAGTAAAAAATATCCTTTATTTCATTGCTTACCGTTGCTCCCTATAAAAATATATTTCAATTACGATACTTCCTTAGGTTAATTTCCCCGTTAGCATAGCGATGTCTAAGATCGGGATCCAACCTATCCGCGTCTCTATATTTCCACGTCTGCACATTGCGGACGAATAAAAGCGGGCGGAAGCGGTCGAAGCGATTTTTTCCGCGGCTTTAGCGACGCGCGTGATTTTTACGACGAACGGAAGTTACGGGCGCGCGGTAGAATCGAAGGGGGACGAGCGCGAAAATGTACTCGATAACGAGGCATCGGGACGATAACTGGACCGCGCGAGGCCTGTAAACCAGTAGCGTCCGAGATAGGAGCGAGCGTAAACTTTCCGATGTCCATCCAGCGCGGCCGATCTGGCCGATTTCAGCCGGCAGATAACGCGTTGCACGCCGTCTGAGAGAACGATACCGGATGGAGCCGGCCCAGAACACGGCGCGCGGCTTTCAGAGAGCAACCGAGGAGCCAGATGAGGACACTTTCCGTGCCGGTGAATTGTTCCCGTCCAGCGTACCGTCTATCTGATTCGTCGCGATACAATGGACCGCGTAAAATTACGTATACCGCCTCTCTTCCATCGCTGCCCTGTCCCGTTCCCTCTCGTTTCTCGTCGCTTTCTCTGGCTTCGTTGCTTTCGCGTTGCTTCCCTCCGCGTGCATAGTGCATGCCCACTCCCGGAGTATCGATCGCCGGAAGTTGGCCACCGCTAGCCTCTCTGGATACTTGCTGGACCCGATATTTGGCCGACTTCTCGCAGCACCGGTGGGATTTCGATTTTCATCGGTGGAATTTTCCACAGAAATGCATCTCGCATTCTAGAGCCGAGGAATTTGTTTGTATCCTTGAGGGATGCGCTTTAGCAATTAATTTTAGGAGATGTTGGAAATTGCGGGGGAAATGTGAAATATTTTGGACAGTTGGGGGATGTTTTTTTAAAGCTTTGATGGAATTGTTCCGAGCTGACGGAATCGAGAAACTGTACACCGATTAGATTGGAAGAGAAATCAATTGATACCCTTTGGAGGCGAGTCAGTGATTACCTGATACTTAGATTAGGGGTGGTTTGATAATTAAATTGCGAGAAGGGGAAGAAATATTTTGGAAACTTGGGGGATGTCTTTTAGATCCACAATTAAATTGTGGAAAGGCCAAACTACACTTTGGAAACATGGAGCATATTTTTTAGATTCACGATTAAATTTTTATGGGCTTTCAAAGTTAAGAAATTAAATGACGACTGGACAGGATAAAGAATTCACTAGCATTGTTTGGGGGTGGTTTGATAATTAATTCGAGGAGTTATTAAAAATTGTGAAGAGTTGGAAGTTTGAAAATGGATAGAAATCGTGGAGGGACAAAGAAGTAAACTTTGGAAGCTTGGTGGATATTTCTTATATCCACAATTAAATCGCGGACAGGGTAAGAAATACTTTGAAAACTTAGTGGACATATTTTAGATCGATTCAGATGAAATTGTTACCAACTATGAAAATTAAATAATTGCACACCAGCTAAACAAGAAGAGGAATTTCTCTGTACTCTTTGGGGGTGGTTTGATCATTGTTTTTAGAAGTTGTTAGAAATTATGAAGGGGGGTAGAAATATCTTGAAAGCTCGGTGAATATTTTTAACAACGCCTGAAATGGGATTGTCGTATCTGTCAGAATTGAGAAATTGCACAGCAGCTGCTAGACAGGAGACGGTAGATAGAGATAGGTAACGTGCTCGAACGTGCAGCGTATCGCAAGAGATACGATGCGCGGGGAATAGGAACAGTTTACGTCAGTTTCAGGGCGAGATACGACGACCAGTCGCCCCGACTGGTTTATACGATGCGATCGGAATCGAGGCAAACTCGTTATCGAGGCCGGGTTTGCGTTTTTCCCTCGGATTTCTACTTTCCGCTCGAATACCATATCGACGTTCGCCCGTGAAAACAACCAGCCACCACCGGAACAGTTTCAGCGAACGAACTGTCTTCCCGCAAATTCCCTTTCGATTGCCACAGCAGAGATACCAAAGAAGAAATCCACTCGCCTCCTATGTTCATACGCAATTCAAGCGAATTGATCGGAAAACGAGGCTACTCGGCTAAATTATAATTCCATAACTTAGCGGCACAGCTCGGTCGAAAATGTGCAGCCATCCATGGAATCCTCGACCATTTCAATGCTCCCGAAAGCTCGCGAGATTCGCCGCGCGAGGCCGGAAATGCAAATGCGCGGTCGCGTCGTAAATTTCGCCGCTCGGGATGCGAGCGAGCGACCAGCCTCGGCTCTCGAAGAAGCCGAGTTGCTGTCGCGCGGGGAAAGCGCAAAGGAAAGTTGGAAAATTTATGCCCTCTGGGAAAGGGCTGCTAGCACGTTTCAGCATCCCTGTCGATGTTTTCGAGGGTTCTCTGTTTGCACCACTTTACTCAAAACAATCTCATCCTCTCGTTAACCCTGCCCATTGTCTTTGCAGGCTTTCATGGCTGGCTAAGTATCGCTGCGGTTTCGCAGACAGCACGCCCGTCGACTTCCAATCGACTTTCCGGTTTGCTAAAGATCGCAACGAGGAAGAGAGAGAGACACGGATGTCCTGGACAAATCCCGGACCCATTTGTCTACCAATCTCGCCCGTCTTATCTTCTCTCAGCGATATTTAGGCAGATTTTCTCTACCCCCGTGGCGACAGTTTCCCGACCTTCGAAACTTGACGCCGATTTCTAACGATCCGGATAATTTGCCGGACGTTTTGCAGACTTCCCGTCGCGTGAAACTCGAACGTTGCCCCTATTTGCATAATTCTGTGGTAATTCTGGAATCTTCTGTGACCCCGTGCGGGGAGGAACTCTACTTCGATAAGTTTCTAAAGCCCAGAAAGCGCGAGGCAATCGTTTGCGAGAGTTCTCGGAGGAGAAAATCGAAGCTTCTATGGAAAATTAACGGTTACCGAAGAAATTAGTTAACCAGCATGGAGTATTATACACTTGTAGCTCATTTAAATGTGCAAAAGGGTGCAGAATGTACGGAATTTGTCAAGATATACAAAATATCCAAAGCAGAAGACGCATCATAATATTTAAGGGGTGAAACATTGGGATTCCATTGAGATTTTATTTAACCAACTGGAAACATATTAATAAAAGCGGTATCATGGGTATAATATTAAGCAGGTGTAATATTAAGAGTACCATAGACCAAAGCTGATTTCCTACTATACAAAAGGAAACTTCGATCGCGTTAATCGTGCGTTGAAACAGCGCGGATCTGCATAAAAGCACGCAAACATCCACCTAGTGGATGGGTGCGTTTAGAAGGTTGGGTTCACCCGATGATCACGAGGGGTTGCCGTATCGGCTGTTGAAATCGGCACGGCACGATTCCTTGCAAAAGTGACGACGGAAGGACAATCCATCGCGCAGGATTAACAGCAATTAGTCAGGACCCGAGGGCTCGTAGGCGTGGCGTGTCCTGTCGTCACGCTCGAGGCTACGACGATCGCGTAGACGAAGACGACGAAAAAGCAGCAACGCCCGAAGAGGCGAGCAGTAGACGCGAACGAGAAGAAAGAGGAAGCACATTCTGGTGCGGATAGAAAGTTGAAGGAAGAGGAAGGATACGAGGAGAAGCGGAGGACGAAGGAAAACGAGTCGTTGCCGATTACCTGCTCGTTCCCCCGGGGTGTTCCTGCCACGGTGGCCATAAACCAAGCATCGAGCATCAGGGTGGACACTTTTATGGTCGGCAGCTTTGTCTAGCTACGGCCTGGCCACGTTATGGTCGTAGTATCCTCGCAATATAGCCCTTTGCAGGTCGAGAGGCGAAGCGGAAGGGGGAATGGAGGAACGCGCACCGCAGGACTACCAGGACATCGCCAGGATACTGCTGGGCACCAGGAGGGTGGACGGAACGAAAGAAGGAACTCATAACGTTTCCACCAACCGGCTGGATTGCCCCAATCGATCACCCACTGGCTTTTTTCTCGACCTTCCGTGAACAGGACAGTCGAACAACCTGCCCCCACCCCCGTCGTAAAAGATAGCCTGGTCGATTTGTAAGTTCACTTTCGGTGTCGCGGCCCTCCGCTCCAAGAATGTAATAGGAAAAATCTTCCCTCTACTCCGCTGCTGGAATTCGGGGAACGGAGATGAGGATTCTTTTTAAGCTATGTATGTACACAGCTATTATACGGTTTCTAAACTGCGAGTCGCGGGATGGTTTTACGCGCGTCGAGGTTAATTTTAAGGGCACGCTGCTTTGTTTGGGAAATTTTGGGTGTATTTTAGGAATTGTTTTACAGGTAAGGTGTATACACGTTCCTCGATATTAGTATTGCCATTTTTAGTAACTACTGAAATCGTTAAATTTAGGGTACAATCGTTAGTGAGGCTTTAATCGACTTCTATGTTCTAATTCCCCTGTATCAAATTTTTATAGTCACTTAAGTGTCGTGTTAACTTAAGGGAAACTTAACATTATTGGGCTTAATTAAGTGGTACTTAAGTATCAAAATAAATACGACAGTATAGAAATACTTTCCGTAGCCTCTGTATATTTATTATCTTGCGTAAATTGGTTCTTTCTCGGAAGGGTTAAAACGCGAGGGTAGTTAACGTGTTCGTTAGAAAACTTTTGCTTATTCAAAATCATCGGATGCTACTGATTCCCTTTAAGGAGTAAAGATAGTACAAGATAGCGTAAAAACTGGATACGTACTTCAATAATTTATCCCTATTAGAATAAGTGACAGCTTCTCATTGTCAATTGACCGCGATTGAACACGTCTTGATTGAGCAAATTATTAAAAGAGTATTCATTAACTTCTGACATCGTTCGAATAATTACGAGCGGTATTGTAGTACGTTACGAGTAGTCTTGATTTATGAATTAATACAGGTGCATAATTCTTAGCACATCATAGACCATTGACTCTTACCGCGTACGCGCACAATATGCAAATGAACAATACAGTTAATATTGATTTACATATTAAGAACTACAATTACAAAATTCTTAGCACGTCATCGATCATTGATTAACTTTGATTTATGAATTAATCCACGTATAAAATGCCTCATGATCATTGTACGTACATTATAGTACAAGTGAGTAGTACATTATAGTAAAAAACAGTTAGGGAACCACTATTCCAAGCCAAACCAAAAACCCCTTCCACTTTAAAAGTTCCACCTCAACTTTTCTCCAAGCCCACAAAGTTTGAAAACCATTGCTTTAAACTAAACCGAAGAATCCTCGACCTTAAAAGTTCAACGTCAAATTTTCTCCAAGCCCACAAAGTTTGAAAACCATTGCTTTAAACTAACACCGAAGAATCCTCGACCTTTAAAAGTTCAACGTCAAATTTTCTCCAAGCCCACAAAGTTCGAAAACCATTGCTTTAAACTAAAACCGAAGAATCCTCGACCTTAAAAGTTCAACGTCAAATTTTCGCCAAGCCGAAGAAGTTCGGAAACCATTGTCCTACCGAAAACCGAAGAATTCTTGGCCCATAAAAAGTAGCCATAAGATTTTCTTCGAATTCCTCCCCAACTCCCTAAACCGTAACCGGATTAACGAATAGAAGTGGAACGCGTTTGCCACGCATGGGAATGGCGATATTAGCGGTGGCCACGTCACTCTTGCACCCCTAAAAATTCCACCGCCACTCGCCTTATTTTTCTGCCACGAGATATTGACAAGTATCGATGTCATTAGCATTCCGATCGATCCGTTCTCTCGCCTTAATTTCTGACGGGCATTAAGACAGACGGGACTGATGGGGCCCGGACAGAGCGAGTGGGTCCTGCCGATGCAGGATCAGGATCAGGACGAATCGAGGGATTCGAGCGGCTTGCTCCCCCGTTGCGAACAACGGTGGACTTCAAAGAAGCCGGAGACTTCATCATCGATACTGGGTCCTGATCACTGCCGACAGATTAGACGCCTCTACCGTCCTCCTTCTTTCTTTACCTCTTTTTCCTTTCCTTCTTTTTTTATTCTGCCGCTCTTTCCACCCGCGACCTTCGTCGGCGTGATTATAGATACATCGATCTTCGACGGCTCCTTCTCCAGCTCCCTGGACGCGTTCGGGTTTCGTGGATGTCGCAACTGACACACGTTCTTCTTCTAAAACGCCCCAACGCGTTCTTCCATCGAACATCGGTCCTCCTCGATCGATGCAAATTCTTCAAATCGAAAGTCGAAGAACGTTTTAACCCCCTGCCTTGAAACTAAGGGTTACACTGGAGATGCGGATCGTGTAGACGGAACGGAAAACATACTTGCGATATTAGTTACAAAATTTCATTTGCCACGTTCAATTAAAATGTAGCGAATACAAATACTATGTAATACGTTAATATTCTGATGGTAAAATTGTCGATCTTTGAACGTTTCATTATAAATGCGGTAACTCGGCAAGAAAAAATTGTACATTGACTTTTAGGGGCTCGTTGCGTAGGGGAGGCTTTCCACTATAGAATCGATGTAAAATAAATGGCAAAAAAAATTATTAAGCTCCGTAGAGTTGTTTGAACTTATCAAGGTTAAAAAAAAGCTACCTCAGTTCAGCTACGAGAGAAGAGAGATTTCAAGCTTTAAAATGAGCTCAAGTTTATTGTCGTACAATGCTTCTTTACGAAGTTACAGCAATTCAAACATCGACAATTTATCCGTCAGAATTTGTCGATCCTTTAATTTTGCTCACGAGTGCGGATACTGAAAAGTTCTTGAGACAAGGGGTTAATCGAGCTCCACTAGTTTGATACGTTTAATGGCCAATTATTATTACTGCCCAGCGACGAAGATTTACAGTACAGCGAATCGAACGCACCACTGTTCTTCGATCCACGTGAATCCTGAAAATTCGAAGTGAGAGAATCTTTCAACAGATCTCTGCTACTTTGATACACGTCGAATACAATTGCGAATCCTTATTGTCGCCCAGCGGGCGCGAAGATTTACGGTACAATGAATCAAACGCACCGAAGAATGAGACATTAGGCGACGCATAAACGGTGCGAAAATGGTTTGGAAAGTAGAGAGAGAGAGAGACGTGGAAGAAGCTAGGCAGGCAATTTTGCTGTAGGCGTTCGCGAAACCGCATCGCCGCGACTCGGGAGTTTCCAAGCCGCGTTCTTAGAACGTAATTGCTCGTCGAACCGCAGCTCGCACGCGGAAATAAGGAAACCGAGCAGAAGTTAAGGGGTAGACGAGGAAGTTGTACACCGCGAGTGCTCTTCGTTCGAGTTACAAGAAGAAGAAGAAGAAGAAGAAGAGGAAGAAGAAGAAGAAGCAAAAGATGGGGAAAGTTTTCATTTGCAGAGGAACGGAGGTCGGAGGGCCAATGGCGGCTTTAAATCGTTCGCAATTGAGAGGCGTCGTTTCTCCCCTCTTCTATCGTGCTCCTCTTTCTCTGCAGAAGACTCGCCGGAAGTCGGCCGGTCGAGGAACAACCTGTTGACCGCCTCTTACGAACGTGAAATCCTTGCGGTTGCTCGTAAACCGTTTAATCGTTAACCTATTTGCAGCTTCAGGTGTCTCGTCGTTACATCGCGATGAAATACGCCGCATTTCAAGCATCCTTCTAGACGCGTCCAATCAACGGGGATCCGTAGATCTCTTGCTTGCAATGTGGGTCGCGATTTAATTTGCAATCGACCGGGACACGATTTGCACCGGCGAGGATTTGCTAGGAGGCGATTGTCGTTGGTAATCCTCGGCTGTCGTCGGAGGCTTATCAGTCGATCGTTAAGATGGGCTCGAGAGAAAGAGAGAAGGAGAAAGAGAGAGAGAGAAAATTGGTGGAAGGAGTAAGGTCGGCGCGAAACAAGGGTTAAATTTCGTCAACAACAAATTGTTCCCTGGCGCTGCGTCTAATCGGCTTAGCGGCCACCTGTAGCACCGAAAAGGGCTTACGGGATAAGGTGCTTCCGTCCTTGAGCAGGCAAGAAAACCGCGTACACGATTTTGGCACCTGCGACAGGTAGCTTTCGAGTATTTGCACTGCAATACGACCCTTCGCTTCCAAAGCAACGGTAGATGTTCCGTAGTTCGCCCGAAGTTTCTACCTCTACACAGCTGCCCTCTATCACTGTTTCAATGTCTCCTCTGCCAATTTGGCATTTTCCAAGATATTCTAGAATTCTTGCAAACCCCTACATACATTTTATTCTTCGAACGAAGCTGAAATTGTTCACGCGCATCGTGGAACTCTAAAAGTAGTCCCAATTGTTGCTTAGCTGTTTATCCGAATAATTTATATACGTGTCTAGTAGTCGATCTAAACATCTATTTAATCTATCTACTAGTTTCTTATTCTCCGAGATATTTTAGAATACTCTCATCACCCCAAATATTTTTCAGTTTTCGAACGAAGCTAGACTTGTCTGCGTGCTTCGTAGAACTTCAAAAACAGCCCTAATTATATTATTGTATACCTATCTATCCGATTAGTTTACGTATCCATCTAATAGTCAGTGTAATAATCCATCCAAAAGTTTACCCAATCTATTTGCCAGTTTCTTACCTTTAACGTAATTTAGGATACTTGCAACCCCCAAATATTTTTCGTTCCTCGAGTGAAGTTAGAAGATTCCGAGTGCTTCGTAGGACTCTAAAAGTATCCCTAATTATTGTTTATCCGTCTGCTTTGACCACTTTGTATATCTATCCAATGATCTACCTTACTTATCCATGAATTTGTCATCGTTCAAGATATCCTAAAATACTTCCAACCCCACCAAGCGTTCATCGTTTTTTAAGTCACGTTAGAAATCTCTGCGTGCTTCGCGGGAACCCAAAACTAACCCTAATTGTTACCCGGCTGTCTAATTAATTTACAGGTGTATCGAATAATCTAACAATTCATCAATTTATCAATAATTGAATAATTCCAGTCGCCAACCAGCCCTAATTGCAACAGCCGTGTATCCTGACGCATGAGCACGCCAAAAGTTTCGATCTTCAGGTGTCGAAAAATTCACTTCGCGTTCCCATCGCGAAGCACGGAAGCTAGCATTCGAAGAATTGATTAATTTCTCGTTCCCCGAAGCCGGGTATATCGCAAAATGCCCCTAAGTTCCTGGTGCTATTGTCCTTCGAAGCTCCGTCGAAAATCGCGTCGTTTCACGAATCTGCAAGTCAACGGCGAACTTTGAGGAATCGCCGAATGTAACGAGCTTTTAAGGCGGCGTGCAATTCCGTGAAAAATCTTCGCACCTCCGGCAGGATGACGTTGCAGCTCCGACGGAGGCTTGTTGCACCGGCTTCATGGACTCGTTTGGCTACGCAAACGGGGCGTTTCCCAGGAACAAGCGCAAGTGTACCTGTTTTTCGCCGCCGTTCGAAACAATGAACACCAGCTAAGCTTCGATGTAGTCACCGGCAAAAATCGGCGATTTTCCGCTGTGACCTTTCTCGATCCACGAATCTCTCCCCTCGATTCCAACGGATACGTCTTCATCGCCGATGCAATCTTTCGAGAAACCTCTGCTAAGTGTTGTTAATCCTTTCACCGGGACAGACGTAAATATACGTCGCGTAAACTTGATGCAATACGATATAAGGAAAGATTGGATAGGAAAAGATTAAAAGGGGTAGCATTTTGCATTTGGTGCAGTGTTAAAGTGGAAAATAGCTTACGGTCCAATGGATAGTCTTCGAAAAATTTGCACGGCAAGGGATTCAACAAACATATCCAAAACTACGCGAAGAAATATATTGTATTTATGTTTTAACATATACTCGTCTCGTTTCGAACAATTTTCCCTTGGAAAATTCCAAGAATTCTGCAAGGCAGGCATCTTTCAGCTACCAAATATTATGTAATCGGTAAAACTTACATTTGAATTTACATGATTAATGATTTTATCTTATAGCAAAGAGCGAGACGAATATATGTTACAACCCGATATAATAATGCCGTGTTAGACGGTTTATCCAAGCGTTCCGCGTCTTAAACTACGAAAGGGTTGAACGTGGATGGGATTTAAGGAAATTCAGCGTAGCCATTTTCCGGCTGCGTTCGCACAGAAGAAACTGGTTGGCAAGATTCGATCAAGAAGCCGAACGACACATCGCTGCCGGCCATTTAGCGTTTCAGGGAACGCAAGCGCCGTGCAAAACTGCACGTAGGATGCACTGAATCGTAGACACTCGCGAGAGTTTCGCATAAGAGGGCCGGCAATATTCACGAGCACAAGCGACCAGGCACTCGAATAACCCGTCGGCCACTCGAAAACCACCGCCACTGGCGATATTCCAACGTATGCGCATGCATGGAAGGTCGAGTGCACGCTTTTTTTTTTTATTCCTCTCCTTTTTTTTCTTTATATTCCATCGACCTGCCGCGAAAATATCGCCGGCCGATCGCGCCGATTCTTCCGTTTCACGTATCGCGAAAGCCGATTCGAGTTGCCGGCCGATCGTCGATCGATCCAAACCCACGCACACGCAGTTTTGCCCGATTAAAAAACGTTTATGCCCACAGTCGGCGCGATCCGTGTAATTAACGAAGGAAAACTTCGAGTGGCAAGATTCCTACGGATCGATTGAAATTCTTCGCCGGCGAACAATCGCTGATAGGAATATTCGTGAAACCACGACGCGACGAGACGCGACGCGGTTAGATTAGAATCGACCGGGTTTTCTCCTTTTTTTCGCGGCAGACTTTCGAGAGATAAATGGAATACAGGAAAAAGTGACGGCGGCTTGGGACACGACACGGTGTGCACGATAATTATCAGCCACCCACGCAACCGTTAAGAGTAAACCTCGTTATCCGGATGCGAAAGAGCCGAGCAAAACACTCGAGATCTACTCCAGCAACCGGCAGCCGTCGGTTACTCCCCTGGTTTAACCCGGCAAAAAAATAGCAATCTCCTAACTGGCGTTCCAGAAAATTGCAAAATTATCGCCTAACTTTTTATTAACCGAACGAAATTTATTCCGCCGCTCTTTGTTTAATCCCTTAACCCTTTCGCTACGAACAGCGTATACACATATGTATAACGTATCCTCAATGATTGGAGATAGGTTGCTTGGAAAGTTCGTAGCGATATTTGAGGGATTCAAAGACAATGCAAAATAATGATTATGTTATATAGTGCATATAAGATGTCGTTCTTCCTAAGTAAAAATTTATACGGACGAGTTAACAATCATTACATTTAAACTTAATAATTTCCGGTTAAATTAATTTGCATGATTCTATAGACTGTTCTTCGGCAATTACCTAGCTTCATTTTTGTGCAATCATAAAAATCACCAATTTCTGGGTTGTCTGATCTTCCACCCCATTTTTTGTCCACTGAAAAACTATGATTCTTAAATTTTGCTAATCAGTGTTGAATTGTTCATCTACTTGTATGAATAATAGTCTTCGTGTCCCAATTTCCATAAGGAATTACTTCAATATTCCGATTACTACCACACTTTCAATCCACGGCTATCGCAACTAAATGCTCTCTTTAATCGAAATAACACAGGGTGTAACAAATAACGAATATTTCTTCGGTCTACGATGACCACTTGTAAAACTATCAAATTACCTATCGTCTATAGAAGCACCTAAATCGAAATTTCCGCGAAAATTCGTCGCCCACTAAAAGCTGCCACCCTAAACTATAACCGACTTATCCTATATTTAAATTCGCCTCTGACCGAAGCTACCGAAACAATATTTTAAAAGCCTATAGGAATAGTAAAAAAAAAAGAATCGTATTGCGTAGGATTAATCGTGCAACGGTGTGCGGAGAGTGACAGTTTGCGGATGATAAAACGAAAGTTGGTCGAAGAAACGAGCGTCGCAATGGATTATAATGGCAAATGAAATGCATAGGGTACACGTGGAGTTGCGTGGATGTAGTAATGGATCGATTTTGGGGCGGTGTTAAGGCACGTCCACACCTGCGAAATCGGAATCGCGATCTCCGGCACGGCGCGGCGTCCAGCCTGGAAACTGATAAATTGCGACTTCCGCCTGCGTTTCGATCGTGCCGCGTAATTTCCTGCGGAGTAGCCGGCTATGATGGAGGAAGAGAGGGACAGGCTGGAAGCCAACGGCGATCGGAAATTGGCCCGATGACATTGATTAAAGCGTTTAGCGACGGCGACAATGTCGTAATTATTAATCGGTGACGACGCCGCGCCAAGATTCCCAATCCTCGTCCAGCTCTCCATTCTACTGTGCGAAGCATCGTTTCGAGCAACCATTGCACTAAAAGGATCAACGACAAAGGAAATTGTTGTCAACTTTTATCTCTCTACAAAAGGACGAAGAGATACTATAAAATCTTTAAAGTTCCTTGGATTATTTTCGAGCCAAACTTCAAGGAAGTGTTGGGTGCAAGTTTGAACTGGATCCTGTGCAGATTTAATTCGTGGCATTTCTTTTAATACAAATGGTACGGTTGAATACCATCGGGATTAATGGGTTAACATGCAAAAGATACAGAATGCACGGAATACGCAAAAATATACGTAACGATTAAAGTAAAGCACGCGTGATAGTATTTAGGGGGTGAAGCTACCCTCTATTCAGTCTCCACTTCTACAATTATATTCGTAAAGATATGAATTTGCATAATTGTGAATTGTCAAGCTGCGAATCGTGAAGCTATGAACTGTAAGGCTGCGAATGGTGAAGTTGCGAACTGTAAGGCTGTGAACTGCGAAGTCTTGAATCGCAAAGTCGTGAATTCCAAAGTTGTGAATTGGCAAGCTGCGAACTGTGAAGCTTTGCACTGCAAAGGTGTGAATTCCAATGTTATGAATTGCAAAGCTGTGAAATGCGAAGTTTTGAATCGAGAAGCTGTGACTTGCGAAGCTCTGAATTTTCACAAGGATTTTTCTAACTGCGAACCCCCCAAAAGCTTCTCTTTGCCTCGTGACAATTCCTTTGCAATTCCACTGCGAAATATACATTCGAATCCTCATTTGAAAAGGGAAAGTAGCAAAATATCAATCTCCCAGAAGAGTTGCATGGAATACTAGAAGGTGGCGGCGAGAAAGGGATCATTTATAGTTGAGAATCTCTGGAGCGGGTGGTTCGGGTGGAAATTAATTACGTGGCGGCGGCCGGGAGTAATTAATACGGGCTTTGATACTGGGTATACAGGTCCGTTTCTAATCTCTAACAGAAATATAATCGATCCCGCGGTGGCCGCCGCGAGGTAGATAATAGCGCGATGGAAGCCGCGGCGGGGGTAGGAAAAAATAAAGGAAAAGAAAAGGGAAAAAGGAAGGTGCCGAGTCATCGGGCAAACGAGCCGATATTTTCGCACCTCTGTGATTCAGGTAGCTGCAACCAATTTCATGCTACCTGTAAGCTCAAGAATTTCGGCGCAACAAGCACCGCGAGCACCGTTCGTAAAGACAAGGAAACTCGGCGCAAACGCAAACAGCGATAAAAGTAAGGAAATCCGCAGCGAGTTGCGGCAACAAAAACGAGAAAGACAAAAATAATAAGAAGAAAAAAAAAACTTGTAACAACAACGAAGAGCAAACGCACACCGAGCGAGAGACGCTAACTAAATTCTTTCGTCTCGCTCGGTGTGTCGCGTTGCGGCGAATCAGAAGAGAAAGAAAGAAAGAACGAAAGAAGGAAGGAAGAAGAAGCCTGTGGAAACAAAGAGCAAACAGAGAAATATTGATTAAAGCAGCGGAACAAACTCGTAATAACAACGATGCAGAAGAAGCCAGCAGCAAATGAAGATAAAGAACAGCGCGAAGTGTGCCAGCTAATCAGCTGGAAATGACTGAAAAAACAGCTCTGCCTAAGGTGCAACGACACGAGGAGGCCTGGCGGAGAAAAAGGCAGACGCGAGGATCATTTGGAAGAAAGATGCGCAGAGGGAGTAGAAAACGCCGAGCAAACCGGCAACGGCAGCGGACGATGAAGAAGGAGCTTCGTAGAGAAGAAGCAGCCGATTTATTGGCGAGTTTAAAAGAGCTCGGACCCTCGACATAACTCAGCATTCGTCTGATGTTGACTGAGTGGCCGACTCGCGGCTGCCAGAGGCGCGGATAGCTGCGTACCTGAGCTTCGCCGAGTCGCCGGCTACCTCGTCTGCCAATCAACAAGCATTCAACGGTACTAAGTGGCTCGGCTTAATTAAGCGCGCACGGACCAGACGCTGAAGAGAAGAAGAGGGAAGCAAGGAAATTGCAGGACGTTTCGACCCGATGCCTCGTTGCATCCTGAAAAATATGTTTTCCTCGGCGAAGCTTGTAGCGCGGTGCGATCTCGCGGAAAATCGCCTAGACAGCCGGCCGACTTTTCTTTGAAATTTTACTACTTCACCGACTATCCCATCTCCCCCTTCCCCCTCTTCCCTTTCTTCTCTACTTTTTTCTCTCTTCCATCCGTTTATCTTCCCTTTTTTCTTCGCCGGCGAGAGATCGCTTTTTTCGGGGGGAAAAACTTGGTCTGCGTCAAAGGAAATCGGCGGTCGCTTCGTGTTTAGTCTTTTGTCTCGTGTTTCGGGAAATTTGGAAAATTGTCGGTGTTTTCCTTTGAGTTTGCGCGTGGAGGAATGTCTTCGGAATGGTTTACGCTGGGACGATTTGATGGGAAAAATTGAGATCGGTTAGAACGTTGGACGAGATCATCGCGAGTTGCGCGAGTGAGCAGTAAACACTGTCCTAAACTTAATTGATGCAATACTGGGAGGAAACTTTGGGGAAACGTTGGTTATGGGTGTATAGCGCATAATTAACCCTGTTGCGTTCTTTAAGATTGCATTTAATTCGATCACGACTTCTCTTGAAAAGGTGCATAAGGGTTAATCAGAGTCTTCGGAACAAATGTCAGTCTCTTCCTTCGTTTTCCTTAACTCTTACAAATTTAATTTTGCGTTGTCCTAAATACTTTCGCATTCCTCTAACCGAGCTAAAAGTAATCGTACGCGTAATCCGCAAACTCGCGCTGCTTTGAAATTCCTGACTTCGATTCTTCCATTCCGTGTCCAACTCCGACCAAATTTAATTCCGGCGCCAAGGGATGAAATAATTCAGCGCGATCGCGTTCCCATTTACATACCCGCACATATTTCGTCCCGAAAGGATTAAGCTACCATGTAACCGTCGATCATCGCCAACTGCCCGTTTCTATATCCAAGCACCAGCAACAACTTTTACCCCTCTCGTTCTAACGACAGTTTAATACACCCCCGACGAAGCGCGGAGCGAATTGGATCGGGAAAGGATTACGCGTTCGGCCGGGGACGATAAAGATCGAGAGGCTGTGCGAGTTCGAGGCTCGATTAGGTTCGGGTGAAGGGATGCTATTGCGCGAAGGTCTCTTCGGGCACAGCTGCGGGTAAAAAGGGGGGTCCGGTGGTGGCACAGCTGCGAACAGGGTCATCGATGTCATTGAGGATCCAGAAATGATCGCGCGTGCGTCGAACGAGACGTCGCGTCGCGTCGATCGGACCTTCGATTCGACTCGGGCTCGACCTTCGATCGTCTCGGGCCTCCGGATCGAATCGACGATCGGTGGAACAGGTGAAAGGGAGACGAACCAACTCCGAAGCTGCGTCTTTATCGAGCCAGATCGATTTCGCTTTAATTCCTGTTAATTTCAATCGACACGCGGTACAGTCGGCCCTTGTAAAACGCGGTAATTCTTTGCAACGCGATTGAAAAATCGTGGAAATCCCCGCGTAGAATTCGCTCCAACGCGATTAAATAGTCGAGGAATGGAATAGTAGCTTCATTAACGGGCTTCGGATTCTTGTACACTTGTGGGAAATTTATATAACGCATCACGTGCAAAGGTACACGAGTTATCTAAAGCGAAGCACCCAGTGTTCAATTTCAAAGACAAATCACATTTTTATCAAAGCTCTGTTTCTCTAATCGTGCTTCTAAAATCGAATTTGGCTTCTTGTTCTTAGCCTCCTACGTTACGATTGTTTTATTTCTTACGTATGCTAGCATTAGCTAATCCCTGCTTTCATATCGTGTTACGTACAAATTATTTCAATATCATGGGCAATTATTACTTAACACCCCTCAATATTGCAATACAAAACTAAAACTAGATCTCAATTAAGTTTATTGTCAGCAGCACTCATTTTTGTCGAATCTACACCCCAGTTCATACAACGAGCGTGACTGTTATGCGACGTTATAGTGCAAGGGTTTAGTAACATTTGGCCGCGTATAGAGCGCTATCGCATTGTAGGGGGTTGACCGTACTCTTCTTACGAGTCACGATCGTCTGCGCATAAGTTTGTTGTCGGTGCCGGATCCGAGTCACGGCAAGGGATAATTCACCGGGTTGGTTTCACGGCCAACGCAATCACGCGAGCGGAGAAGTGGTCCTAATCGCGATCACTGAATAGGATATTCTTCAACAGGCCGGGGCATCATAGAGTGGGATTATTAATTCGCCCTTCGCGTCCAGCGAGCACGCGCCCGGCGTGCTTTGACACTTCAGAAGACGCGAGAAAAAAATTGCCCGTAACCAAGAGGATCAAAATGATCCGGAGAAGACGTTACAACACGCGCGCGCGCGCTCGCACACACGTGGAAGAGAAAGAAGGATCGAGAGAAGAGGCGAGCGAAGCGAAGATACGACGATGGGAGAAAAAGAGGTGACAGGAAGAGAAACGAAGCGAAGGTGAGACAGAGAGAAAGGCGTTAATGGGACCACCGCGCTAGGGGATCGAAGAGCATTCTCCGCGTTCCTCTTGCTGCAATATAATGCAAGCCTAGAGAGTAGAGGGGCGCGTATGCGCTGCATAGACGTGTATAGGAGAATATAGCAGAAGCCAACCCTCTTGGGGGGTTGCCGAGGGGTAAACATCGTGTAACCATCGGGGAAACAGCGCGAGGGGTTTGAGGTCGATTGTGCGGCTCTTGCATACGATTCCATAAATATTTTATTGGCTCGTCATTCGATTTTATTGCGGCGGCCAATCGAATGACACGCCGGATTACGCCGTGGATATTTCCTGCTAACCGTGCCACCCCATCTCGAGAGCCGCTTAAACGATGCCGTTCTTTATACGCAGCTCTTGGTCGCTGAGAATTTTCGCTGCCACGATTAATCCTGACGAATTCTTGGTTAATATTAACGTGAGTAAGGGCAGGATTCGCGTACCACTACGCCTGCCATTCATTTCATTGGGTTGTCCTAAAAGTTTCTTTCGTTTTCTTACTAAATATTGCGCGCAGAAAATTTGATGCACCGTGTAATTTATTGAAGAGGGCGAAATCGTTACGCTTTTAGCTTCTTCTGTCTTTCAGAATGGCCTCGATACCACTTTTCTGTAGCCTCGCAACACCATTCTGTCTGACAACGTCGAAAATACGGAAAGAAACTTTTTACGGACAACCTAATACGTTGCAGTACTTTCTTAACACGAGTTTAAACGTATACGATTTCCATCGGCCCTTTTCGCTTTGCTTCAATTGAGTTAGGTACGTTAAAGCATCTCTTCAAGGGTATGCTTAAATAGTAGTCATTTAGAAGAGGGGAAATAGCAGAAGATCGGGCAAATGAAGCGTGGTAAAGTGGCCGAGAATGACACGAAAAAAGCGTGAAATCTGTAGGAAGAATGAGAGCTACTGACCAAAGTCTATGCAATTAGAACAAGTACAGTTTAGAAGCGATACACGTTTTTTTGTTTGCTTTGTTTTTGGTACATAGTTTAAATAGATACATAGTCGTGTATAGTTTATAGGGATAAAAGTGTGGACATGAATGATAGCGAATGGTTAAGGTACATACATACGTACACTTTGCTTTAATTTATTCACCTCTTGGACACATCAATTTACCATTTCCTCGTTCTTCCTTCGCTTTGTCGCACTTGGACGTATCACGTTTATTCGACAATGCGTCGAAGGGTTAACGCAAGCGGTAGCTGGTTAAAACGAGGTTAGAAAAGGAGATTGGAAGCGGCGGAATATTTTCCGAGATTGAAAACGGTGGTTGAGAGCGGAGGTTCTTAAATCGGAAGCCATAATGAAGTTACCACCGGGATTCCATCCTAAATTCGGGGCCATTATACAGGGGACGGCCATAAATACGTGCATCTCGAAGACGAACGTTCTCGGAAGGATAAAATCTAATGTATGCAAATCCCCGCAGCGGGCCGCGCTCGAGGAGCCCGTTGAAACAGAGGTTTCGCGGAATCGATCCATAATTTAGAATCTCACCGCGTGTCATTCTCTGCGCGCCGTCTACTTCACACCTTTGAAAATTGCTAGACCAAAAAGTAGCTGCCTATCTTTCCATCCTATCTGAAACGTTAACCATCGCATTCTTCGCTAATTATCAGAATTAATCGCCACGCTGACTTCGAAAGAATGAAATTCTTTGGCGAACTAGCGGCTGAAATAAGAAGTCGTCGACTTTCGTCGATGATCCGATAAGAGGCGAATCCGTCAAACGCGAAGTTAGACGATCAAAGGGGACGCCAATTAAACCCTTCCAGTGAGTCCTCTCGTTCAAAGGATTCCGCCAAAGACGCAGAAGCGCCGTAGGAAAGAAAAGGGAAGACGAAGAGAGGCTCGTGCAGCGTGTTTGTTTTGCTTATCTCGGACAAATTTGCTGTCTTGTAAGCGACACCGGAGGGTCGTCTTGACAAACTGGGGTGCTGCTGGGAGGAGCCATGTAAGGACACACGCGGACAACTTTCGACCGCGTTACCAAAGGATCTTGTTGGTATTCGGTCCTAAAAGACCAAAAGAAACTGTACCTCTGCTCTCTCGCGTCCCTGCCTTCATTTCTATCCTTCTCTGAACCCTCGTAAAACTTGACCAACTTTTTTCCTTCCTTCGAGACTGGCAAGAAAAAGAGACTGGGAAAAGCATGGCAAATGGAAAAGTACAGGAAGCATATAGTTATTTATCGCGACGTTCCACAGGAATTTATTGCCGATGATAGGTTTTCTTTTGCGAAGAACGAATCTTTTCGAACGTTCTGCTTTTCAAGCATTCCCTGCTCTCTCCTAGCACGGTCGGAATTACGTGGATTGTTAAGAAAAAAAAGGAAGGATACGCTAATTTATTTTTAACCGGTACGATATATTTGTTAAGAAAGAGGAAATACATTCGGACTTCTTGTCTACTATTACGCAGCGAAGCTTCGGACAGCAAGTCTCCGTGGAGATAGGATAGGTATAAACAAAAGAATTGAAAGCCTTCGATACGAATCATGCCTTCCTCTATAACATGGATATCGATAAACGCAGCAATAATAGATAGGATAGTTTTCCAGACAATGCGTTACGCGTAGTGCTACTTTACGCACACTACATCATACATACCGTGATCACGTAATTGTGCTCTATTTCTTGATAACCAATTTAGCAGCGACAAATTCGACGACTAAACACCATCTAACTACGTATTTAGAATATTTTTTCTCGCAAATGAAATCATTCGAAAGAGAACTACTTCCCAAGATACAGTATCGTATTAGCGTGCCCATACGGCGTCGTGCCGATGGTCTACAGGTTAAAGTTCGATTTATATTATCCGTTCAAACATATTTCGTATCCAACGAATACAGTCGATGAAAAGAAGAACGGTACGCAATGTAAGTACATACGCACATATTTCTTCCTTTCGTCAGCTGCATTGGTCGAAAACGGAACGTCTCCGAACGGACGATATAAATAGATAAATAATGCTTCAAAATCAATGCGGCATACGTAATCGATTCGCGGAAAACGCGCAAGACAATGTCTCAAAATGAATGGAGGGCTCGCCGAGTTTGTCAGTCGTGGAACAGAATCGTCCCGATAAATCAAGCTCCTCCTTTAGCGCAGGAAGAATTCAATCGGCCATTTATTCCCCTCTCGTGGTAATTAATTATTAATTAGGATTACAGGCTCGACCCCGGGGCTCTTGACGACGTAACGACTTCCTTCTTCCCCTAGCGGCAAGATAAACGAGTAAGCCTGCAACACTGCTAAGTAACTCCATGAATTTTCCGCCACCACCCTCGGCTCGTGCCATCCAAGGGGGTGTAGCTTCTAATCATCCCTATCTCCTGGCCACACCCTCGTCTTGCAACCTGACCACCGAAGAAAAGAAAGTCTTTCCTTCCCTCGGGATAAATAAGGATAAATATATCGTATTTTTTAGCCCGCTCCGTTTCCTCTCTCTCTCTCGCCGAGACTACTTTAGCCCCATTCTTTGCGGCTAATGCGACGTTCAGCCGATGTTACGCGAGGGAGGGTGTCGACGACGAGGCTTAACGAATCTCCAAATGCCTTCTGACACGGATGTCTGACCGCGTGTCGCACGCCACCTTTTTTCCTTCTTTTAACCCTTCGGCTGAGCAGACGGAATAACGGTGGACGAATTTTCACGCGATTATTAACCCTTTCTGGACGAGATTTAAATTCTCGTGCGCGAGATGTGCTCTTCTCTGTTTTTGGAAAACTTCTTTGTTTATCTTTGCCTAGGTTATTCGGTTCTCCGTTAGATTTGTTAACTATTCTTGCGAGTATCGTTCAAAACGTTTAATGTTACTTTAAACATTATCCGACAGGTTGAGATCTCGGTGAGCTGAAGTAAAATGAGTTGTGTTACTAATGCGTATAGAATTAAGAAGTTAACTCTGCGCTGTTTTGGAATTCGTGGCTTCGGTTATTAAAAAAACAATGGACAGTTTTACATTTATAGTAATTGACATTACGAAATTAACTAAATGACATCCCTGTTACGAGATTATTTTCTAAATAGTTCCCCTAAAACAATTAGATCTTGAACAAGGCTATTACCAAGCACTTAAACTGCATATCAAAGTTTTATAGAATAACCAGAGATTACCCTTTAATTAAATGGGAAATACGAGCGGAAATATTGCACACTAGAACTCCCTAAAGTGGTTAAAATTCCCCATTCCTAACATCTCACAAATATCGCATAAATTCACTTGGGAACGTCTACGCAAATTAACCGCAACGCCTAATGATTTACTTCCATCGTGTTTTCATCGTTCACCAATTTCATTCCGCCGAGTAATTGCCACTGAATCGTCGCCAATTGCAACGTTAATCAATTTCGCGAATCGTTATATCCGCGTTGCTCTCGCGCAAGATTAAAGAGCGAAAAGTTTTACAAGCGCGAAACGCTGGAGGAGGTTAACTCGTAGGCTGTTGCGTGTGGAATTGAATCGCACGGAAGGCGCGAGAGGCAGCGGCAAGAAAATCGCCGACAGGAAACGAAGGGCGCGAAAGGAGGGAAGCGGAAGTAAATCATGCAACCCCCGTGACGACGTCGCGCGATGACAAACGAGCACGTCGACGTCATCGCGCAAGAAACGCCGGCGACATCTGATAACGACCTTAATCGCATTAAGGCCCAACCCCCCGAGCACCCCGGCCAACGATCCTTCTCCTACCGGTGATCGTGTCCCTAATGTCCCGAGAAAAGCACCGCCGCGATTGCGGATAAATCGCCCCCTCCCGACAAACTCGCCTAATATATTTCTTTGCCTTCCATTCCGCTTGCTGTCCCGCTAATACAAACCAACGCCTGGGCCCTCCTTTAACAAATTTTTCAACAGTTTCCCCCTGCCGAACGAGCAAGCACACTTTAAACGATTTCGATGGAAATTTCAGCTTCCTCCTCTCTTTACTCACGCCACGGGAAGTTGCACGCTTATGCGCTTTTAACGCTTCGAATGTCAAGAATTCTAGGGTACGGATACTAGGAGACGCGTAGCTTCCATTAAAAATGGCAATTTAGATATTTGGAGAGTTAAGAAGAATTCGGTTTACGTTTCACCGTGTTTCAGGTTCGTTTAGAGAGAGTCGAATTTGCGGGAATGTTCAGCGATTACGAAATACTGGATTGTGGATTATTATGCGTTTATAGGAAATTTAGATATGCGAGAATACGCACATCGTGCGTAAATATCCAAAACAAAGTACCTGTTAGAATATACGAAAGGTGCAATTAATATCTACTTGAGTCTCGTTCCTCTATTTGTAGCTGTAATAATACGAATTTGCATAAATATCCGCAATGTATAAGTTACTCATTCCTAGACCGAACGAAGAACTTCTACTAACAGAATTGAAAGGATGTATCAAGCTCTAAACGCAATGATATATATTTCATCGTTCATTGTATTGCATATCATGTGCGTCCTCCAATTCTTTACGTGCATACCACTAGAATTATCAACGATTAAGATGTACTCGATGGTAACAAATTGATCGTACTAAATTTCCCACGAATGCATACAAATCAGCAATCTACTAATCAGTTTCTTTTCTCGTCGCGCCTTCAATCGCGCCAAGAAATCCAACAACGATTAATAAAAGAAACCCGTGTAAAATCTTCGCGAGTGGAGCCGGGAAACAGGTTCAATGAAGCGATACAACTTTCGACATTTACGCGTGCATACGTTGCACGGCGCGGACGAAAACTACCCTTGAAATATAGAAAAGAGTCCGGTCGAATCAGGGGTTGGAACAACAAGAGAGTCGCGCAACCCTTTTCGCCGCACAATGCGACATTTCATTATGAAGGTTCTCTCTCCGGTTGGCTCGGAGGCAGAGCGTGATTCAAATTAAACGCGCAAATATTTGGGTATTTTATTTCCGGGCGGAGGGTTTGCCGGACGACGGGGGCGTTTTGTTACCTATTCGTTGGCCGGCGAGTTTAATTCGTTTCGTTATAAATACATCAGCAGCGGTCGGACCCGGGAAATTACCTTTGCCGGCATAATGGCAAAAACACGAAAACCAGCATGGAAATAACAGGCGACGCGAAGAGGGAGGGGGTGGAGGAGTGAGCGGTGGGGTCGATTGAATTTTGCGCTTGGCCACGAGAGGCTGAATTATGAAAAATCGGCTCGATATTTCGAGTCGACCGCGCAAAATCGGCCCGACCACCGTTCGTTAAAATTCATGCGCGCAATTTGGACTGAATCGCGGCCCTGTTTGTTTCCTTGCCAGCATATTTACGGCTGATCCGGCCGGTTCCTGTTCGCCACGCGAAACTACGCCCCCCTCCCCCCCCCCCCCCCTCGGTTCCACCCTTTTGCAACGCGCTGTTCCGCGAATTATCGTTCAATTAAGCCGAAACCCGCATCAACCGACTGCCACTACCTTCCTAATGATTCCATTTAAATAACCGATTTTTTTTAACCCCCCCCCCCCCCTTTTTGGGGTTTCGACGGTCCGCGGTAAAGCCTGCGATCTTGTTAAGTCCTCGATGAAAAGGGTTTTATATTGCGGTGTTAACCCATGCACTGTAAAGCGACGTCAAATTGACCTTGGCGTTTTTCATCCGAACCCATACATTTTTCGTTTCTCGCAAAGTGTAATTGAAAAAATCGTTCACTTCGGTGAACTGTTGTTCGATTCTTCCTGTGCATCCTTCCAAGCTGCCGCAGCGAAAGGGTTAATTATAATATCCATCGTATTAAAAGCGCGGCTGTCTTATTCTACTTGAAACTAGTGACACTAAACTTACGAAAGGACCAAGCAGCTACCGAATAATTCTATACGAGAATGAATAGTCTATCCTATGCTTCAACGATGTTTTTATCCGTTCGAAACCTCGCGGGATTAAAATCACCCCTATTTACAGTTACGGGTTGAATCAAAAGACGTTTACAGCGCAAGTGTTAACAGCAAGCTGAGCAATCAACGCGAATATGCCGTACGCTATCTATAAAGATGCCTAGCATTGTTAGCGAGAATCGCGAAAACATTTGCGAGATGGATAGAGGAGAAAGGATGCTCCAAGTTAAATGAATCCTTACGTGACGATCCTTTTTAGCGGCGTTCTCTTCTTAACGAGCACTCACTAGAGCATGTCCGCGAGATCACGCATGCTTTGCGCGTCCCTATTCATTACTATCAATCATCCGATACTCCCCGACATTACGATCCGCAAAAATGCCCCCGCATTCTTAATGATGGTATTAAAGTAAGCGCGGTTTCAATTACGCTGTCACCGGAGTCGCGAGTTCCACCGTGCTGCACTTGCAAGATGCACGCGATAAACCTTGAACGCGTATACGCCGTGGAAACACGTGTCCTGAGATTCTCGCGATATCGAATTATCGTTCGACACGTTCCCTCGAACCTTTGGTGATTCGCGTTTAACGCTAGATTTACGGACACTGAAATCATCTCACGGGTTTCCTAAAAAATGAAATAGGCCTTTTACGTACAGATGCACGAAGTTAAAAAGTTGCGGAGGAACGAAATTAATCGCGATACGTATTCGTATCGTTGCAGAGAAATAATATTTGCGATTCTTATAACGTTGTGGATAAAAGTCGAAGTTCGTCGAATTGACGGCGTCCGTAAATCTAGCGTTAATTAAATTAATCTTTCGGTTGTTAACCCTTTCGTTGCTAACTATAGCGAGACGAAAATACAGCAATTATTCGTTACTCGTAGACTGCAAATTTTCATGCAAATTCGCGTCTATATAAATAAGTTTGGAGAAATGGAACTTGAACTTCGCGGACCATAATTTCTACTATACTTTGCACCTTTAAGTTTCCAATGAGTACTTAAAAATTCGCAGTCTAAATATACGCTTGGGCATGGTTACATTTAACCCTTTCGCGTACGGTAGCTTAAAATTCGAAACTGTTTCTAACGCGCAGACGAGGATAATTTTTCTTAATTTAGGAATAGCGCAAGGCTAAACATTTAGATGGTATCGTTGATTACATTGTAAAATAATACGAATAGCAATTTAAATATTATCGCGTGTGCGAAACAAAGTACGACAGCGTTTTAACAAACGAATGGTGCAGTTTTTCGATGACGTATATATATATATATATACAGTATTTCCTTCGTAGCGAAAGGGTTAATTAAAGTGGGCAACGGAGAATAGGAGGAAGAACTCTTGGTTTGGAAGAATCGATTTACAGTGAGCTACCGGCAACATCTGACCTGACTTGACCCGACACAGAAAGAGTTCCTTTACTCCTACCTAATTACATGCAAGAGTCCTTTCACTCCGCCACTTCAAATAGATGCAATGAACTAATAACAATCAATTACGGGGACGTCTGGTTGGGCAGCAGTTTCATTCATAAATCATCCGCGAACGAGTGGAATATCAGTAACGTTGAATCAACTAAGAAGTCTAATTCGTAACAATTACCGGGCAACCGTTGCGTTAAGTTTCGATGTTAAGCAGGTTAGAACGATAAACGTGGCAATAATACGACGATGACGGGAGGGATTATTGGAGTAGAATCCCGTAAAAGCGGAGAGCGAAAAGGATAATAACGAAAGGAAGTTTAAACGGTCGATTACCTGAAAGTGTGCTCGTAACTGGACGCGTACCGCGTTGTCGTACACGGAACGATTTGTACTTAATTAAGATTACGCGTTGATGAGAACACGCGCAGCACGCGAGCCAAGATATTCGAGGGAGATTAGAGAAGCGAGCCTACGGCCGATTCGAACGTAGCCAACATTCTTACGGCCAGCCCTGCTGCCTCCGCGCTTATGCGTCCCGTAAATTAACCCCTAACGTCGATTCCTTTTTTCTTTCTTTTTATCTGATTGCCTTACTCACCATGCCCGAACGGACTCCGAGTAACAGCCGGTTTCTGGATTCAACATTTTGCGTTCACTCTCCGACCTGAAACACAAAGCAACGCGGTTCGTTATTGCGATTGCGAGGGAAATTAAACGGTTCGCGAGGGGGCGCGGAATAAATGGAAAAAGAATAAAGATAGACAGATTAAGTAGTTTATTCGTTTCAGCACTTAACTATTCGAGTGCTACGAATGTATTATACGTATATAGTTTAGACATTCGACTCTTTCAACGCGATAAATAAATTGACGTAAAACGTTCGCCGAATATAAATTTAGAAGGATCGTAGTGATTAATAAACGTAATACGTAATTCGCACCTCCAACGGGGAATAATGAATTCTTCTATTTTGGAAGATTTAATTGCATCGTATGCTTTTCTTAAGCGTGTGTCATTTTTATTTTTATGGTACGAATGAGTGTCCTGGAGCTGGGGTAATTTTAGCGTTAGGAAAAGCAGCTTCGGTTTCTGTTTTTTATAATGCAACTTTGGATAGACATACGCGCATCCAGATAATCAAACTTTATTCGCATCTCTTTGATAATTACAATAGGATTATCGGATTTGTTGAATAAATAATACAGTAGACGAAAGGAAAATCTTTCTTAACTTGCTTTAACAACTAACCTGTGTCCCGTTTTAAAGTATTCGATTTAAGATTCTACATTCATCGTTATCTCTCCTGTTCGTTTAACTTTAGGACAATACTTTTATTGTCCGATTAACCGGTTTCTCACATTTTCTTCTCCCATTTGCTTCTTCTTTCCCTCGGAAAGATCCATCGAACAAATACACGTGAAACGCAGGTACGGTTAACGTTAAACGTAGCTGAACTGCCAATTATCCATTAGCCGGCTATAATTAGATTCAAGTATTTGCTTGAAACACCGGTACAGGGTACTTATTTCAACCCCAACGTGTGGTTCCATGCATCTCACGTTTGAAAGTTGTTTAAAAATGGCCAAATTTCCGCTCGCCCCGTTCTTCGACTCGGTGGTTCAATTATTGTGCATTATCAGTCCGACAAAGTCGAGTGGGCACGAAATAAGAGACAAAGTCGGTGGCGAGGTGTAACCGCTTGTCGTGGCGCGGGACGTGTGTCGATAAATTTATTTGCACCGCGCGGTGGTTTTACAATAAAACGAGCCACCGCTTTCGTCGGCCATTCACGTTGCCCGATACATTATCCGCGAGTCGCGGGAATTTTATTCCACGCATCCTCCACCCTCCTCTTATCCCGTCTTCGTTTTTCTCGCTCTTCTCCTTTTTCCTCCCCCTACCATCGTTTTATTTCGCCAACGCGGTGCACGCCGAGTTTCACCGTTATTGTCGTCCGTGTATCGCCGATTAAACCGCGTGTCAGTCGACTCTCTCGCCGCGGGGCAGAATATTTCCGTGTCGCATCGCGTGCTAGCAGAGATAAAACTGTGACAGCTGTCCTTGCCTCGAGGAACGCTTCTCGGGAAATTCCGACGCCGATTCTTTTACATTAATTGACAATATCAGCTACTTTCAATTACTTACACGGCACACAGGCATCAGGGTTTTACAGTGCTAACCGGAAAGCAACGGAGAAATGTCTAATAAACGTAATATTATTGCAGTCGATCGCGTTGATGTAAAATTAACGTCTGTTATTTGCGAATAGTCAATGCTGTAAGTCTCTTCCAAATTGGTTTATTAGATTTAACAAGAGATCGTTAACGAGAACGATAATAACACTGGACGAATCCTGATTCAATTTTCAACGATGGCAACTATTAATGATGTGGATTGTTTTTGGTTTAGACACGAAATCAAAATCTTCTTCTTACGATAAACGTTCGACGCGTCTTCTTTTCATTCGAACGCAGAGCATCTCCTCGTAAATAACAGATGTTAATTTTACATCGAAAGGGTTGATTGTAATATCCGCAGGGACTTATGAAATTCACCAAACAGTAACACCGTCGCGAGATCATTTTACAGATGATTCTCCCAGCGCAATTAAACCTCGAACAAGATTAATATAAAGCAAGATTGCATCTCGATTAGACGAAGATTCCAATGAACAAAAGAGTTTGATCAATTTCGTGAGTCACTGTATGTTACTTAGACATTTTTTCAGCCAGCGCTATGAACGCTTCAAACCTTGGGCTTTTGTTTTCCACCCTGCATAGCAATTCATTCGTATAGCTCTCACGCAATTCACCTGTTTCCTAATCCCAAACCAATTCAATTATGCGTAAAAGACACCCCGCGTGTTATTTCCAAGCAACTAGCTTCCATCGAAGGGGTCTAAATATTTTATTCAATTAAATTAAATCTCTGGGGAGTTGCTGTTTGCACGATTCTTGCCCCTCCGCCTCCCCGAGGTCCTCTCGATTACGTCTACTACTGGCGCGAAACCACCCCCTCTGCGAGAGGCAAGAAGATCACGAGTAATCCGTTGATTTTTCAATCGGCCGCGGGCCGTTGTTTGCGTGTTGTGACAGCGTGCATTATCGGGCACGATTATGAGCGGTATTAAGGGTGACTCGTGAGAACCCCATCTGGCCGTGGAAAGGGGAGGCCGCCGCGGTCATCGAGGGTGGAAATCACTGTTCGCTGCCATTACGCATTCATGCACGCAGCTTGCGTGACTATTCGTGTGCTTTGCGTAACTCCTGTCTTCGCGTACAGTCCTCTCCAACGATGGTCGAGCCACTAGTGGACAAAATTATATTCGTAACGGAAATGTGACACATGTTTGTAAAGCTGCCACCTTAATTGCGTACACGCGTGTTACGAGATTGGAATATTCACGGGAGCTGCAATTGATCGAGTTGACTTCTCGGAGATCAAGGTATATCGTAAAATTAAGAAGTTTACGAAAGTTGCAGCTTCCAGATGAATGTTAAATATTAACTCTTTGTGGATCGAGTTTCGTTTACTTTTGCGATGAAAGGGATTATAATCGAGTCGCAGTATTCTTGCATAGGGAATCATTATCCAATGGTTAATGCATGTATTCATTGATATGTAATGTATATTAATAGAGTCAAAGTTTGAAGTTAGACGATGAGAAGTTTGGTTTAGTCGTAGCTAATTAAACGGTACCTAAATGGCAAGATAGATACAGCGTGTACAGATACATTTTGTAGCCACTGTATTATTCTGTATCGTTACAAATTTCCTTTCTTCAATCTTCTAATTAATATCAAATTTGTTGCTTAGTATAATGCTTGTCGTTCGCGAGTCGCAGATAAATATCTTTAACACTAGACTAACCCTTTGAGGCACAAGACTTTCTTCTGTAATTTTAAAATTTGCAAGCGGCTTGAAAAAGATTCCACCATGCAAGTTGGGTATAAAAAGAATGTGGGACATTTCTCGTATCACTGTGCTTCAAAGGGTTAGCTATTTTTAAGCAATTTATAGTGAGCTTAGCTGGTGTAATGATACGAATAGTTATCCTAATTTAACATCCTCTCTCTCTCTCTTTCGATCTTCTAACACCTATTAAACATAGTACATCTGCTTAATATTATAAGCAGAGCTCGTAAGTCTAGCGTCACAAAATGAAGAGTTTTCCTTTTGAATCGAGCAAATCCGTTTGGTGGAACGATACGCAATTATTGCAGAGGACTGTACTACAGGAGTCGGTGCGCGTATGGGAATGCGAATTGGACGCGGTACCACGCAGTAATTCGAGGGGTCGGCAGGAATGTGATTTTTGGCTACGAGGGTGAACCGCCCCCTCCAGCAATGCGGTTTGCGCGTGACGTTCGGAACCCGCCGATTCCTTGCGGTTCTTTTTTATTCCCACTCATCGAGAAATACTTGCTCCCCACGAATTTATTCACCGTGAAAATCGTGAATCGCAATAACCAAACCGGAGAAGTGCCTCGTCATTCGCTGCGGCATCGTGACAGATCGAAATACGGGATTTATTTCGAAAACGAAACGAGTACCGCGAACTTTAGATTAGACCCGAAACTTCTACGAGTTTGTTAATATTAGGCGCTGCAAGAAGTTCGGGCGGTTTCTTTTTTTATCAGAAATGCATTGAAACCGAATCTTTGCAATGCTTAAAAAAAGCTGGTGTAACGATGGCGGTGTCTTTATGATATTTTATCTATCTTTTACGCTGTTAAGTAAACCTGTATTTGAAGAGAGTTTAGACCACTTCAGTTTTAAATTACAAATCATTCCGCACGCACTTTTACATTCGTCCGAAAACCATCAAAGGTTTTAGAAAACTAGAAACGCATTCGGTTGAAAAGTAACTCGAGAATCTCAGCAGGGTCGAAACAATAAAATGCAATTTAAAGGAAATATATCCTTCTACGTATTCCTGTTACTATTTTATCTATCTTACATCCCTTGTTATCTATACTTCTTGTGGTCTAATAAAATAGTAATAAAGTACTGAATTAGCGTAAATTTTAACGCGTGTAGTAGTTAAGTTGTAAAGGAACCTTTCTTTGAGATGCAGAGACCCACAGAAGCTATATTTGATGGTCCGATTTTCACGCACGAGTTCGATATGAGTGCTGTAAAAGATGCTTTCGGACACCGCGATGTCGTTGCATATTTGCAAGCCGATTGCGACAAACATCGATGTGGCAAATTTTCGCGCGCGCGGTATTGTCGAATTTCACGCGGGCACGGTGGTAGCGGAAAAACAGAAGAGAAAAGGAATCGCTGAACGATGTTCGCGGAATAGCGCGGAACGTGACGAGTGGCTCTTAATTCACGTAACCGGAGAACGATCGCCGCACTCTGATAGGAACATCGAGTTTACACGGCCGGACCGGATCGCGTTTCAATTCGTCGACAGGTTGCGAATAATGCTCGCGGCCAAATCGCACGCGAAACGTTTCGCGAGCTGCGAGCATTCAATTATGCAAGCCGGGCCCCAGCCAGCCACGAATAAAATTTCGCGTACCGCCGAAATCCAACCGACTGTGACCGTGCACAGCCAGATGAAATCGCGCTTGCTTTAATCAAAAATCAATTCGACGCCGCTTTCATACGCGCACAAGTAATTAGACGATGCATGATTAAAGGCGCCTAGAAAGCCAGATATGTTCGATTCGATTCGATTCGATCTGATTCGAGTCTTCCAAATTGCTCGCGCATCGGTCGATTAAAATTAGTAGTTTACAGCGTCTCGTCGTGTCGATCGAATGGTAACATTGCTGTAGGAGTATCTTTTATATGGACTTCTTGGGCCAAACTTTTGATCGCGTGGAACACAGCGTGGTGTATATTTTCCGTAGAATCGATTTCTTCGAAGCGACTTCCGATTTGTTTAAATTGATTCTTGGATGTTCGATTCGGAAACGAATCGATATTCGATTCCAAGTCGCCACAAATAAATATACAAATACAATTAGACTAATTAAAAGTTTATACGCAGTATCTCGTCATGAGAAACTGTTGATATCTCTATTACTGTTCCAGATATTACACATTTAGTGTCGAGTTACTTTCCTTTATCGAAGAACTCGATTATGTAGTCGGTTCCAAAGCGTCGCAAGAATGAATGCGCTGCATTTTAGGTTCGATTTATAAGATCGTGTTCCACGATAATGAAATAAGCCATGCGGTATGCATATATGGATATAAATAGCGTTTCGATCGATTCTTCCTCTCTCTCTCTGCGATTCGGAATCAATTCAATTATTTTTACCAACGAAATCGAAGAAACGCAGCCTAAAATGTTGCAATCACATCCTGGAAGTTGGCAAACTTCTCGCTATCGCGTCCGGTGATTACTTCGGAAGGCATTTAATAAACGCGAGCTAGCGGCTATTTGTCAGAGCTGTCGATGCTTAATGACTAATCGTCAGCAGGGGTGTTCCGCTGTCTTCGGGGGCGCCGTGAGAGACGAGCAGGTGGAAGAAGAGGCGGAAAGGGCGGAACACGGCGAACGCAAAGGAGAAGGAGCGAAAATTTCAGGGACTGGAAGAAGAAACCGACGCGCGTTTCTACATCGCCTGGTACCTTTCGTTCTCCAACCATTTGTCAAGGTGACAAGGCAATCTCACCCCTCTGTGCTATCATCCCCCCCCCCCCATTCCAGGCTACGCGAATTTCGTTCTCCAGTTACGTTGATGTCATCGATCAAAGTTATTTGGAGATTGGATGCTCTGAAATATCGTCCTTTAGCGTTCGACGAATTTTTACCCAGCCATATTTAACGCCTCGGAGAAATAGGAATATTCAATTCGAACGGAAAGGACGAGGAGAATCTTGTTTTCGAGACACGAAGGGAGAGCGAGAGAGAGAGAGAGAGAGAAAAGGGGGAAAAAGGAGTCGCGATTTCAGAGAGATTGTAGAAACGCGGAGGAAGCTTCGGACCAATCTACCGGCAATCCGGCTAAAAGTCGTCGACTTCAAGTATCGTATCCCTCGCGACGTAATCGTTACACTCAAGAAGAGTGGTTGCCTCATCCAGCTAAACGGCAAACGCCTCTACTTCCATTAACCTACCAGCAAAGAAATAAAAAAAAAAAAAAAAGAAAAAAAAGGGAACCCAGAAACGTGTGCAAGTATAAAAAAACTTGCCCGCGACCACGTTTCCGCAGTCGTTCTTTGCAACGATGCAGGGAAATTTGAATTCTTAGCATGTTAACCCTTTTCGCTGTGGGAATGCGAGCAGGGCTAAACATAGACAGAGGATTTTTATGCGCGTAACGTTGGCGAAAAAGTTTCCGAGCGCAAACGGCGTTGGGAGACAGAAACGAGAAAACGTTGAGGAGTAATCGGATTCGCGTTGCGAATTTGCGGAGGAATTACTTTTTTTCTTTTTTCTTTTTTTTTCGAAAGGAAAGAGAGCCAAATCGATCCATGTTAATAATCGTCGAGTGGTACGCAAGTACCGTGTCCCCAGTCGCATAATCACTGTACTTAAGGGGAGTGCTCGCTCCACCCGTGACCGGGTTCCCACAACCTCGTCGTCATTAAACGACCAGGCGAATCACGTCGCTCTCCTGTCCCATGCGATCGACCATTTTGGCAGGTGCTGCGTTCGTGGATTTCCCATAAAACCGCGGACTAACTTCACGCTTTAATTACGGCATACCCCTGTTAACCATTCGTCCCCACGCAAAATTCCCATACACCGTTCGAGCCGATAAAACTTCTGTCCGAATCATCGGAGACTCGTTTAACCAGCGTTCGATACTTTCCGTCAAATTGATCGCTGTTATTCGGTTGCTTTCCCATAAAATCGCGGACTAATTCTACCCAACGTTTAATTAGGTTTCGTTGTTCTAACAAAATGGGTCTTCCACGAAATTTTCACACAGAATGAACGTTGATAGATTCCGACTGAATCATCGAAGATGTGCAATTGCTAGAATGCGGACGTCTGTATGCAAATTCACATTTTTATACGTAAAATTAAGGAAATGGTTCTTAAATAGGGGGGCTGTTTTATCTTCTAAATACGACAACGTATACTTTGCTTGGTGTATTTTGTACACTACTCCTTCAGCTGTTTAAATTTTCCATAAATGGATGATAATCCGCAGTCTACTAATTCCCAATGGGTTTTGTTTAAGGCTACTATCGCGTTGCATTCCCATAAAACCACTTTTTAATTAGGATCCTCTATACCGACAAAATTCCCACACAAAATCGATATCGATAACAACTACTGAAGCTACTGAATCTCCCAATTATCGGCTTCAACGTAAAGTTCACGCTGTTACCGCAAACAATTTGGAGCAACTCGTCGTGCAGAAAATTAAACACTTCTACACGCATGGGATATAAAGCTGGTCAGGAAATGGCTACAGATTAACCAGAAATATAGCGAATACCTTTACGAACGAAGATCGTCTTTCCAATACCACGATAGTCCACCTTTTCGATGGCTGCTACTTTTCCAATAGCGCTACGGATTTTTACGAACCACGTGGCTGCTATCGCGTTCATATTAATCACCCACGGAGAGCAATTCGTTTTACGGGAATCGTAGCAGCCCTTGTTGCAAAGCAAAGTGGAAACGAAGCGACCTCGTGTCGTTCCGCACGGAGGATCGAAAGGTGGGGAAGCAGGACTTCCTTCGATGCTCGACTCGCGACGTCGGGCTCGTGTAACAAATCGACCTTTTAATCACGAGTGGCTCGCTGCCTCCAGTCATTTCGCCTAATGGGGGCCCCTTGTTTAGGTGGTGCGCCGCAGTGCGGTAGGTTGCTGGCCAATTCCACCCTGGGCCCCAAACGTTCGACGTTTTGTTTTTAAGCCTTGAACTTCGAAGGCCATTAGTCACCGTTCTCACCGGGGAACACCGATACCAGCCACCCTTCGATCCTGCCATCGTTTTCCAGCATCCTAACACCGATACTCGACGAACTCGGGGAGAAAACGAAATGGGAATCGTTGAAATTCGAGCGTGGCCGATGGTTAAACAGTATCCGACGATGGGAAAACATTTGCAACGTGTTTCTCGGAATAGAGCAACTATCTGCAAATTACGAGTTAAACCTTTGCACTCCGCAAGTGTGTTAACAACCAAGCGTCATTTGCAACCCGATCGATATACAGTCTACCATAATTAATCATGCAAACTATGTAACTATTCGTATTCATACTATTTCCACGTTAACGAACGTTGCCCCTATCCGTGCGCTGAGAATGATTTCAATTCTAAAGTGCCGTGGCGACTTCGAAACGAGTAATAGTTGTCAATTCTCTGAAGAATGTCGAATCGACAAAAACCGCGAACCTTAACATTTGCCTGTAGCAGACGTAAAACAAAATTGCAAAATGGTTAATCGCGAAAGCGGAAGCGCGAACGAAAACGAATCTAAAAGCGGATCGATCGCAAGGGGGGAAGAGAGACGTGGAACAGGCGAGCGAGACGAATAGAGGAAGGAGGATCCATGGATCCATGGATCCGAAACGTGACGGCGCTCGGCTGAGCGTGTATCCCACCTGAAAACCGGAAACCGGGGTTCCCCTGCGGAGAGAGAGAAGGCAAGCCTACCGGAACACCGGAACCGGAAGGGTGCGGAACCTAGGCGACCGACGACGTGCCGGACAGTACCGGCTCGCACTGATTACCCGCTGATGAAACGTACCGGCTCGTTGACTTCGGCCAGGGTCGTCATTAGGTACGCCCCTGGTGTTGGACGCGCTGTAAAAATCATGCGAGGCCCGCGTCACTTCGCTAACTTGCGCGCAAATAATGCAAATGGTTTTTCTCTCGTAGAGAAAAGAAACGCGGTCGTTTGCAGTGAAATCGATTTCTTCGGTGGTACGTTAACACCGCATTTAAGAAGTCTATTTCATCGGAACTCGTCATCTCTGTATACGTACGTAGGGTAAATAGCCCGCGTACTGTCACTGCTCCTATAGCTGCCACTTGAATTCGTTTATTTAATAGGAAAGTAACGTACAAAGAATCGTAGGTAAACAAATTTGGACTTCGGTATACGTAACAACACGTAGGCATTGTATATTCGTTCACGCTTAATATTTGTAAGTAAATATTGGGAGGTAAACGTGCTGTTGAACGTTGAAACGCGACCAATACGATTATAAAGTATGGAACGTGTCACCATTCGGTAAGGCGAATATATCTGTTACACTAACTGACGTGTTGGTATATGGAAAACGTGTTTCTATTATTAGAAGTCTAAATAATCTTTTATTTTACTTTATTCGTGTCTATGGGAGAAACTCGTTAGGCTACACGCGTTTCAGCATAAATGTCGTCAAAGACAGCAGGTAAGCGTAACAAAAATTACGCTACAATTATTAGAGGATAGAACAATTCTCTGTTCAGCTAGCATTTCTTTAAATTTGGGTACGAAAATACGAATTTATCACAAAAGTCCGCAGTCTATAAATTGCTGCACTAGTAATTAAAGAATACTTGGTGCACAAATTACTGTACTACTAATTAAGAAACTCCCTTCTCGAGTACGAGAATTTTGTTTAACCCAGTCGAGATTCCGCTGCACCGTAATGGTCGAAAGATTTTAGCAAAAATTAATCGAAACGATCGAACGATGATTTCATGGCGACGTCCCATGGCTGTTCGCGATACGGTCATTTTTATTGCTTCACGGTTTCACGTGACAATGGGGCGCGTGTTTTTTAGGCTCGGCCGATGGGAAAAAGCGATCGCGGCCGGAAGTGGAAGTGGAAGTGGAAATTGAGGCAATGAGAGCGTTGCCCGGCGTGGCTCTTATCGAGATATCGCCGGTTTCTCGTTTCCGCAATTTCCTATCTGCCCTGGCTTCGCACGGCCGCCAATAAAAATATATTTCCACCAGTCCCGGAGCTGCGAATCTCTCTCTCTCTCTCTCCTTCTCATCGTTCGCGGTATCGAACCGGGAAATCCTAGACGCGTCGCTCTTTGGTCTCTCGTAAAGATTACTCGCGAAAACCCGTTTAACCCAGCCAATTTACTCTTCGTTGATACGCAGACGTTTTTTTATTTTATCCATCTCCGCCGAGTTGTTGAAATCGAACAATTTATAATTCACGTTTTTCACGGTTGCTGGCAATCCGCATTGAATTAAAGATCATTAATCTGCTCGGAATTATAGTGGTCTCGCGTACAGTTAGGTGAATTAAGTCGTTCCGCGTGCAACAATGTTGGGAGAGAGAGGCCGAACTGTAGTTCCGCGTTCCCTGTGATTAAGAAGCAAGAAGCCGGAGCCCATCATTTCGCTGCGCGATCTATAAACCACCGTTTTTCCCGGGAAATACGCTCTCTAATTCGCGATTTTCCACGCTGCGAAATACACCATCCTCCTTCAACGCGTTCCACTCGCAATTCCAAACATGTTAACCCTACCGCGTTGCTTGCAACATTTCTCACAATCAGTCAATCGTGGTCCTTTTCTTTATTTTCAACAATAGAACTACCAACGCAGTCGAAATGACTGGTTACAACTTTACCATAATACGTATATAAATTTACCACGATGCATTTTTGTTGGAGTATCACGCGCTTTTCCGTACAAAATATAGACAAAGATTTATCGTGTATTAATCAAACGGGCTTTGCAAATGTCCACCATTTTTATTTCTTTGGTACAAATACAAATACACTTTAGTCGTCGGTAGTTCTAGTGTTAAATAAATGTCTCGAGTTTAACCCTCAACCCTTTTGAACTTATCGTCTCTTATCGTATAAAAAGAAATGTTCATAAGTGAAAGAGACGTTGAACGATATTATGCTGCAAACTGGAAAGATCTTTACGTTAACGACGTTCTAAAATAGTTGAATAAAGTTGCTTTAAAATAACCTTAAAGTGGCAGTACGTGATACATCTACCCTAGATTGCGGATGATTATAGGAAATTTAAATGCGTGAAAAGACACACGGTGCAGACAGTACGTAGAAATATACTAAATACGCAGAGCAAGATATTCGTAATAATTAAACTAAGGATCTTTATGCAAATTCGTAACATAATTACAGAAATAGCGTATAGTTAAACAAGCAGCAGCCTCGCTTTAAATATAATGTATAAGTTCGTATATTAAATGCCACCTGTGGCATTTTGCGCGTTTAAATTTCTCATAAACGTATGAAGGTTCGCAGCCCAGTTATACTATTCAGAAGATAAGGCTATTTCTGTTTTAATTTTGTATATAAAAGTATTGGATAAAGATCAGCAGTCTAGTGATCGCTAGATCAAAGAGTCGTCGTCTCTTTCTCTCACTCTACGATTGTCGACTGAAATCATGCGATTTCACAACAGTGTGTCCCTTCCGTTGGTGTTTTATTCTCGTAACTATCTTGCTTAATTTATTTTAATAAACTCGCGAGTGGAATCTCCAGCACTTACCTTAATCCACTACTGTGAATCTTTGCAATATCTTTGTAGCTATATTTTTTACTTTAATCGTTTGCCCTACAATGACGAGTCACACTCGTCCTATGAATTTTTATTGTTAGATTGTTGTTAGATTCAACAAAAACAGATATTACCAAGAGTGGAATTTAATTTGAATTCAAATTTTACCTTGGTCTTGTAAGATTGGAGGTTCTTAAGTAAAAATTGCCAACAATATTTAAATAATTTGTAAGTTAAATGATATGAAAGAACAGTAGTCAGCTAATACTAGCATACGTAGGTAATAAAATAATCGTAGTGCAAGGGGTTAAAGTGCAAAAATCCCCCTTTATATATCGCGAGCCACAACTTTAAAAAGCTCCAATCTACTATCTATAATTTCTCATTTATCATTCTTCGCGATATCTTTGTAGCTATTTCCTCACTTTAAAGTACAGTGTACCTATCAAAAAACACCCCCTTAAATATCGCGAGCCACAAGCTTAAGAAGCTCCAATCTACTATCTATAATTTCACCTTTATTCCACGGCGTTTCCTTAAAAATTCGTGGCGCGCTTCGACGCAAAATCGTCCTTTATGATCGGGCTTGTGCGCGTCTCGCCGCGCTCCAACGGAGAAACAGCCGCGGAGAGGGTGCCAGAGGGGCGAAGCGAAATAGAAAGAGAGATGGAATAAAAAAAGCGAGAGAGAGAGAGAAAAAGGAAGAGAGAAATTCACCCTTGCGGCAACATTGCGAGAGAGCACACCTGGCCAGGGCTGCAGCTGCAGCTACAGCCCCGCGTCACCGGCAGGGGATGAAAAAGGGGAGGGAAAAATGAAGGCAGGGTCGTTGCGGGGCATCACGGGTTTCACTGGGCCGCTCGAGGGGGGAGTGCTGGTCTGGATGCTGAGATTTCAGTTACGCAGTTGCTCGCCAACGATTTCCAGACTCCAGCGAGCCAGCAAAAATGAACAGGCGACATTGTTTTCCGCTCTACGCCGTTCTCCGCCATGTCACAGGGGGGTGAAACGTTGTCTCACCATCCTCCTTTTATCCGTTCATTCCAATTTTTCTTTTTTCTTTCTTTTTTTAACCTTCCGTTTGATAGTTTACAAAAATGGAACAGCCAAATCGAGTGGAATCGCATCATTGGAATCGGTACCGCCTAATCAAGTCGTCCTTAATCGATTCGAACATCCTCTCGCGTCTCTGGCCACGACGAAGCCGCGTGCAGGTGAATTTATTCAAATGCCGATCAATTCAGAAGGATGGCACTCATCGACACGGCGGTTCCAACACTTCTGCCTCTCTTTTTTTTTTTTTTTTTTCTCCACCCCATCCTTTGTCAACCGCGTTACGATCCTTTTGTACGGCCGCCTCAGAAAGGGCGGCCCGGAACAATGACCGTGATGTACGGATTCGAGAATTTGTTTATAAATGCCGGAGCGTCGTCTTTCGAAGATATCGAGTGCGTTTTATCCGGAGGCAGGTTCATTCGCATTATTCGCGTGCTGCCTGCCAAACAACGTTCGCTCGATAAGTGTCAGTGGAATGCGATCGATTAACATTTTCTCCGCGAAAACTGTCGGCGCCGTTTATAATGCGTATTATATACGGTAAATGTACCACGTAATGCCACTTTAAGGTTCGCGTTTTAAATAACTTTATTTTAACTATTTTAGAACGTCGTTAACGTTTAAAGATCGTTCCACTTTGGACCATACGATTATTCAACCGTTCTCTTATTTGTGAACGTTTTTTTTATATGTTCAATATAATAAATTCATTGCCACGTGATTGAAACGGTACGACAAAGACCACGATCCTTATACTGTCACTCGAAAGCTTTCCATTTAAATAGAAACACGTTTTACATATATTAACGCGTCGGTTTGTGTAACAGATATAAGATGCATAGTAAACGTCGCGCTTTACTGAATTACGACGCGTCCGATACTTTATAATTGTATTCGTCGCGTTTTAATGTTCAAGAGCACGTTTACCTTTTAATATTTATCTACAAATATTATGTGTAAACGAACATACGATGTCTATGCGTTGTTACGTAAATCGAAGTTTAAGTTTTAGTATGAAAATTTGTTTACTTACGATTCTTTGTGCGTTTCTTTGCTGTTAAATAAACGAACTCGAGTGGCAGTTATAGGAACAGTGACAGTACGTGGGTTATTTATCCTAATTCTATTTTAAACTTACAAAGCATAGGCTTTGGTCCTCTTTCAACCCCTTTTAACGCCCTCAACGATGGAGCTCTTGTCCCTCTTCATGTGATTTTAGGAGATTCTTGCATTTTCGGAAAGTCGACACATTTTTCTAACAACTTAATTCAGTATAAGGTAAATGGCCCAATTTTTGTCACTGTTCCTATAACTGCCACTTGAATTCGTTTACTTAATAGCACAGTAATTGTATAAAGAATCGTAAGCAAAGAAATTTCCATACTAAAACTTGAACTTCGATTTACGTAACAACGCATAGACATCGTATATTCGTTTACACATAATATTTGTAGCGAAATATTAGAAGGTAAACGTGCTGTTGAACAGTAAAAACGTGACCAATATAATTGTAAAGTAACTGATTTTAGTGGCTCGCGAAAATAGCGAAGGAATCGTTTTAGTTGTACGAGGTTTAAATGTAACCTCGGCATAGAAACGGTGCGAGCTACGCGTGTAAACAAGAATTATACGGTCGATTAGGGAATTGTGTTTATCTTTTCATAGCGAGGGCGTCATTCCGCCACGAGCGTTGCTCGCTGCTCGCCTCGAGTCGCAGAAGCAGTCGTACGTTTCTGTGCTACGATTCCGGCAAATTTTGTCAACTACGACGGTATGCAAGTGTATATTTGCACCGATAAATGCGCGCGTGCACCTCTGCGACAGTTTACCGATGCACGTGTGACGAGAATTACACGCGAAATAGAATTATTTATGTCCAAGGCAATATTACGTAAAGTGGCTACGTCGCTATATTTATTTTAATATTTACTCGGTAATTAATTAGACCCAGGTGTGCTAAGTTTCTTTCTATAATTGAATTATACTCTCGCGAGACGAGATTTAACGTTAGGGAAACGAAACGTGGACCGTGATTAAAAAAACGTTTGCTTAAAAAAATGTAAACACTTGCGTGTAATACCTTTAGTGTAAGCCACATGTGTTTTCACTTTGAAGATATGATTGCTTAAACTTTTGAACGCAATTGCTAAATATTGAACCTAGATGGAATTGCAAACATTTTTCGAGCATGAGAAATTTATTTTTATGCAAATAGTTGGTTCTATATTCTAAAGTTAATATATAGAATTAATAACATATACTCCAATGCTTTGAAAACGTAATTTGTATCGTCTTGTCTTACAACTACAGATATTAATCCTTAAGTGCTATAAATTTACGTAAGTATTATAGAGATTTAACATATCCCTGATATTTATCGCGTTTCTGATATATTTACGTACAAGTGTCGAATAAAAATCAAATCTAATTTTTCCCGCGTTGTGCAAAGAAGCTTTCGTAATCATCAAAACGATAAGTAATAGAATGGTCCACGAAATGTCCGCGAAATTCTAGTCTTTAGTCCTTATACTAAAAATCGTCCAAGATGCTGCAGCTTAAGAAACCCTTCCTTTATCAATAAATATAAACATTCTTAAACAGAGGAAAACGAATCGTACAGATTTTAGATAGGCGAGAAACGATTACGTGTAGTATTAGAAACATAGTTCGATTGACGTCAAACTTGTCTCTAACACTCGTTTTCTTTTTTCAGTGTATCCACTGGAGGACAGAAGTTTTTCGCCAACCTAACGCGTAAACATCCACGTGGCTCGGTTCGATGAATCTGCAAGATGAGATATTGGATATCTTATCAGCAAAGTAACACCAGAAGTTTTAATTTCCTTCGATAAGCAACGAAGAGTTCCCATTTCGCGTTAACTCGTAATGTCTATAACAAGAGCGGGCGCGCATGAGATCAACAAGAGCCTCGTTCCACTATTTCGTACGCTATAAAGTGCCACACCATAGTTACATATCATTAACGCTAGGTTAATGAACATTACGTGCATAATTAGACAGGCTTGCGGAAAAATACGTATACTGCACATAAATATTCGAAACTAGGAGCGGGAGGATGAAGAGGATCACTTACAATACGTAAAGTTAACATAAAGTACTGAAAAATAATATTTATGGTCTCTATAAGTTTAGGTGTGAAATCTGAACGGCGTCAACGTGACGAGTTCCGTGAACCTAGTGTTAAATACACAAATTCAAGTTTAATTCAATTAATACGGTTACAAGTTCTAGGCAAGTCTTAAAGTCTTCGAATCCTAAGCGAAGTATACGCGTGTAAGGAAATATAATTAAGGGAAAGAAAATACAAACGAATTATTTAAAAATGTTGCGGTCGAAAATATTGAAGGTACTAGTTAGGGGGTTCAATATATACGATTACGTTGCAAAACCGAGGAGAAACATTCTCCTAATTATTAACCTTATCGTTTATTAATGAAATTCATTTAAGTTTTTCGTTTAAATATTGATACGCGTTAAAGATACCAGAAATTGGTTAGCTGTTTGTCGACATTCGTCCGCAAAACGTTAAATTTCCAATAGGAGCCACACTTAACTCAACGAAGAGCCGCGTTTGCCCACCGTTGGTCTATACCATAAAATCTACAGTATTTTGTTCCCCCCTCGTCGATGTCTCTTTATCACGTTGGGTCTTTTACTTATTTTACGCGTGCTCGCCTACAGTTTCACTTAACTTTCGAATCTTCTAAACTCTACAGTGCACAGCTGTAATGTATTCGACTACCAGCGATACTTGGGAGACTTTCGCGGGCTCATTGAGGCAATTATCGCTAAAAGGGGCGAGTCGCGAGACAGGGGAGGGTGGATGAAAAATGTTTGCCGGCCAGTTGACGCGTCCCGGGGGTCCCGGCATTAGTCGAGAGACAAAGGAGCAGCAATTACAAAAGAAGAAGCGTGTCCGCCTCGAGGAAGAAGATCCGGAAGCCTAAGTTTATTTACATTACAGTGCCACGGCCGCGGCCGGTCTCTCGCTCCTTTTGTCGGCCGCGGCGTAATGCATATTAATAGGAAATAATCCCCCTTGGAAATGGGTGGGGTTGCGGGTGGCCACGGGAACGTAACGAAGGACTCGTAGAAAAGCCCCGAGGAGAACCTTCTACCAGATACAACCACGTCTCCACGCGTCACGTGGAAATTCCTCACGAATTCCGGCCACCCCTTGGATAAATATTCATGGACGCGCAACTGAATTTTTATTCCCCCCCCCCCCCCCCCCATCCCCTCCTGGTTAAGTCCTTGAGATCTTTCGCCAACGTTTCGCGAGAAAATTGTCCACGGAAGGTGTATAAATTAACGTTAAGAGAAGCCACGTATCGGTTTCATACTTTTAGAACGCGCGAAGCATTGGATGGGGAAAAGACACACGTTACGTCAAGATGGTCTTTTGAGATAATTTCAATGGTTTCATTAGAGCATTAATACGATAACGAAGTTAGAGTATTTTGAGATATTGTAATATTGATTTCCATTAGGTTTCATTGGGGCGTTATTCAGTGAAAATTAAGACAATAATAAAATACGAGTTTTTTAAGATATAGTAATCTTACCTTTCATTAAGCATTATTTAGTGAAAAGTAACATAACTATATCGTAAAAGAACTCGGTCTTTATTGTTGTATTACTTTGCATTAAACAATCCTTTAATGGAAACTAATGGAAAGTAATATTACCTACTGTATCTTAAGAAGCTTGATCTTTATCGTTGTATTACCTTTCGTTAAGCAATGCCGTAATGAAAACATTGAAATTGATTTTCTCGAAATGACATTTTGCGATATTTCCCCCTTTTCCATTCCTTTTGCGTTTGGTTGGGGCTTCGGTTCATTTTCAATTACATCGATCAAATTTCCAATTAATTGTGCACTGGCTACAAAAACTGTTTGTATATCGGCGCATTTATTATGTCATTAGGGTAATAATTAATTTGATCGAATAGAGATTTTCGAGACAACAGAGCTTCCGCGTAAATTCAAATTCGGTACGCTTTAATGGGATCTGATACAATTAACCGAGCATTTATTCGATTCTGCATTTTCTCGTGAAAATTTGAATACCGCTGTGCGCGTTTAATTGGCACTTATTAACGCGGCAATAAACTTAACCCTTCGAGTGCTAAATAATTTTAAGAAGTTGCCACGTTTCCGAATTTATCTACTACAATAGGTTTTTAAGGAGAGACTGGTTAGAGGAGCTAAGCGTACGCGATATTTAATTATCGAGCAACTTACGGAAGAAAGAATTACTCTCCGGCGAGGGATAAAGAAATTTGAATAAAAAGAAAAAAATCAGGTCGAAAGACGGAGTACAAGGAAGGCCGGGTGAATGAAGGGAGCCTGGTAAATCCTGGAAGCATGAACGGCGAAATCGCTGAGCCAGCTACACCTCCTCGCAGTTACAACCTTCGCCAGAGAGAAGAAATCCTACTTCCGAGAATTTCAGCCAGAGAAGCAACTTTCCTTTTTTCCTTCTCTCTTCTGCCACCGGGCAGGATTATCTTCCCACGGGACTTTGCTCCGGGAACAATTACCAGCCTCTCGAAAATCCACCGCGAAAGAGTTTCCCTCTCCGTGCTCGGCACGGGAAATTCGAAGAAACCGTTTCATCCGGATCCGGTGTTGCAACCCGTTTAAATCGCGACTAAACGTCGCCGCCGTGTGAGTCGGCTCGCGAATGCCCTAATAAGGTGGAAAACCAGGGAAAGAAGCGTTCCTCTCGCGATTGCTAGCGGCGCAAAGTCGTCACGCAGCTCGCGCTCGGAGCGCGCAAGTACGAAACAGCTCTGTTCAAATATTAACACGGAAAACAGAGGTGATTCCCAGACCTTGCTTGGTTTCGTAACACCGGTAGCCGAGTTTACACGTTTACCCCGAGGTTATCTGTACCCGTGTTTGCCGACACCTCGACGTGTGCGTGTAACTTACAGCCAGCACCCACGCGTCCACAGCCGCGTGTGTTGCGTTACATCATGCTCGGTTACATCCACCATTTGATATTTGCCTCGGCGAGACCGGCAACAAACACCGTCGCTTTTCCATTAACGCTAGCTTCCGCGGAACCCGTCAATTTGACGGGTTTTAGATTTCTCCGCGTAACGATTTCGCCGTACGACTCTTTTTTTACTTGCCACGAATAGTTAAATTTAAGACTGCGTGAAATAGGAAACAGCGTAATACTGTAAATAGTTCGCATTTAATGATAATCAATCTTATAATACCGAAGCAACGGTTAACGTTGAAATTAAACTCAATTGCGAACGCGATGTCTTCTTATCGAAGTTACTCTATAAAGTCATTACGAGGGCAACTCGTTATTGCAAGGGAATGAGTTAAAGACACAGGGATCCTAAATATTATTTTTCAGTCGTAAACGAAATTGGGACGAGAATAATCGTGATCACTAGTACTCAAATTTATTTCTTGGTAACCGGAAACAAGGAAACGAGAGTTAAACATAGGATAGTTTCTCCCTTTAAATATTATCTTCTTTATATCTTCTTTAGCTCGAATGCTTTACATATTTTATACCTTTTCGTGTGCCCAATTACCTTTTGTCCGTAAACCAAGCCTACAATTATTGCTTTGCATTTACCTAACGCGCGTTACAAGCCGTAGATTCGAATACCGTCTATTTGTACACGAATCGAAAAGTTTCTCTTTCTCACGAAGCTATCGAGCAAAATTTCGAAGCGCCGACGACGGTTCGAGGTTGGAGGAGAGGCCAGGCGAAGGCAGGTACCCGTTCGAATCCTGGAAAAAATCACCGCTCCACCGACGCGTACCGAAGAAGGATCGGCAGACAGTTGGGCGCCTAAAGCTTGTACCGGGAACCGGGAAGGTCCTGGCGCGAGGACCTCAGGTAGCCGTGTCCCTACCTTCGTTCCTCGTTCCTGGTCCCCTCCTGCGCGGTCCTTCGCAGTTAAAAACGCGGGCCGACGCGAAGGGAGCCCCTCGACTATCCGTGAACACCCTGATCTCTTCCTCCCCTCTGGTTCTCGACAACCGGCGCACCTGGTCGCTGCCTGGTCCTGGTCAGGGCTGCCAGGATCCTCGGACTCCATTCTCATTTTCCACTCTCTCTATGTATACATATAGCTGCTGCGCAATTTATGCCCTTCTGGCTTTGGCGATACGTTGAGCAATGATTTCAACGCAGTATGTTTTACTGAGATATATGTACATATGTACAGTGCAGAGATGACTTGTTGGCGAGGCAAACCGATTGGCTGTCGCATATTAGCGACACCTTCGGTCACACGTATTATCGTCATTGGCTGAATCGGTCACGACGCAAGTCCACTGCGTGACAAAGAACGCGAAACAAAACACGTGGAGGTAGAGTGAGATAGAACGACTTGGACCTACAACTGAATCACATTGGCGTAAACCTATCTTTTTTTTCTCGCGAGGATGTGGGGAAATCTTCAAGAAGTTACCTGGCAGGGTCCGTTCTCGCGAATCCTTAGCGAATATGAAGGACCTACTACTATGCATGTAGCATCTAAGAATACGGAAGAAAGATTTTCCACTGGCTAATGGGCGGTGCGAGCGAATTGCTCCCCTTGCCCCTGGGCCGTTCAGCTTGTCGGATGCTCGCCAACAAGTCATCTCTGCACTGTACGTATATTAAGTATCGTTAGGCTGCGGATTATTGAGCATTTGGGGCAGGTTTGAGTTTGGAAGGAGGAACGGACTGCATTATAATATGCGAGCGTATACAGAATATTCAAAGTAAGGGACAAATTGCAGTATTTAAAGGATCAAACAGATATTTCTAGTTAAAGTCTACTCTTTTTACTACTACGACTCGAACCGTGAATTTGTGAAATCCACGGTCTAGGTATCGTTAGACTGCGATCGTTTATGCAGTGTACACGTTTGTGCGCAGTTTTGTAAACAGAACACGCGAAGAACAAATTATTTGCACCCTTCAAATATTGCAAGAAGAGCTTTACTTTTGGTATTTTGCGTATTATTGTGGTGACCATATTTCTCAGCGTGAAATTTGGGGCTATATACACGCGGGAGAATTCAGATTTTCTTCCATCGGTATATCAGTTTAATAACGATCGATACACCGAACGTATTCATTTCATTTCGCGCGAACACATTTTACTGTACTTTGGACTTCAAGCCCGAATCCTAATCCTGAATCGTTTACGATTAATCGGCCAAAATAGGTGCGATTTATTTCGAGTTAAGTTGAATTCCTCGAGGGGTTAATTTAGTATTTCCTTCTATCACGTCACGCATGGTAACTTATTTCTCGCGAAGATTCAAAGCAAGAACGATCTGGAAATTCCCTTTTTACGCGCTTCCGCGACCAAATCTCCCCTTCCACTAGCCAGTGAAAGGACTTTGGTGGATCAGCTTCTCTCAGGTCGAGTTTATTCGAGCGACGAGGCTAAGGTTGACGCCTCGTCGGCACGTTGCCTGTACCTGGTAACCTGAAATTGGTAATCATACACCGGGACAAACCTCGAGCCTCTAACCGGGAGGCTGGTTCTCGAGCGGGTGGCTCGCACAGGAGACGTTTCGTTGCAGGGGCGGCGAGCAGCGAGCAGCAAGAAAGAGAAAGAGAAAGAGATATGTGGGGAGGGCTGGTGGTTTCTCGTTACAGGAGCTTCCTGTATGGAAATCACGGAACGCTATGCCGTCTTTCTCCTACTGTGCCACACGAGGCGTCGTGTCTGCGGCACAATGATCTCAGATTCGAATCAAATCTAGTCTACTCCAACCGTTCTCTCCCTTCCCGGTTTGACCGGCCTCGTGTCTCTTCCGGAACAAGCTTCTCCAGATCGATAAACCTGCTAATCGATTTTCGTGCCGAGAAACTTGTTGCTCCGCTCGATCGATGAACCTTTTCGATTATTCCGTACGCACACCCGATCGTTCTATTCGTTTTTTTGCCGGAGATCCGCGATCCGATCGGGCTAACCAAATACCGATACGTTTGCAAAGTTAATCGATCGCGGGGCTAGTGGATGGTGTGCTGGCAGCGACGATCGAATTAATTAACGGAGGACGAGGTACACATATTCGGGAAGGCGAGAGGCGTATGGAATCGGGGACGCGTACGGTGAAAAGGAAACTTTGTTTCGATTCACGAGCCACGGGGTTCCGGCGGGTCGAGCCAGAAACTCGTCTACAGGTCGTCTACGGCGAACAATTACTTTCCACTTGTCATGCTAATCGCACGTACGTGAGCACCCAGGGAATTCCACTTTGTGCGTGACGGCCTCTTTTTCACCCCTCGCGGCTTCGCCGATATATCGCGCGCGCAACGCGACCGCCCTGCGCACCGCCTTTAAAATTCAAATCGCAACCGTGACTCTTGCGCGTCGCCGTGGGCTACGCGATCTTTCGCAAATTCAATTTCACCGACTCGATATTATATCTCCGTTTGCACCGCGAAACGGTCCTAATCGTGGTTCCTAAATATCGCAGTTCGTAGAAAGAGAGGAACTGCGCTACAAGCGGCGGAAAGAATTTAATATTTTCATAGCAAGCGTTACGATTAGGACCCGTATTAGGAATACATTGCGTTTTCTACTGTTAACGCTAACCGTACCGACGCTTCGTATATTATCCACTCGATGAATCTTTCTCGGCGAAAGAAGAATCAAATACGAGAAACTGATTCGCGGTACAGTGTAACAATTGTCGTAAAGTTAAATGGTATTACATTATGATAAATGTATCATTTATGTTACGTTACGTTGCACGCAAAATATGTTACGTTAAATGGTACGGTTAGTGTTAAATAGTAGTCGTGCAGATTTAACGAAATATGGAATTCGATAAAAAGTCCCCTCGAAAGATTGAAATACGTGCAAACACTTTTTACACCCAGGGTTAAACTCGTCGTCTAATAGTAATCTGTTTTATGCGACTACGAAAATTGTTGTAAAGAAGCCAGCTTATAGTATTTTGTTAGAAAGTGTCTAATTCGGAAGATGTAGGTGGTAATAAATACTTTTTGCAGCAACTCGTAAGTATACTAGTCTATGAAACGATGCTGCACCAAACTTCCTAATTATTAGACGAGGTTTTAACCCTTTAATAACGAGTCAGACTCGTTCTACGAATTGTAGCATAATTTTTAGGATAATTTTTTTAGGATAACATTGAATTTGAACTCTAATTTTAACTTTGTATCGCAAGATTGGGGATGGTTACTAAATAAAACAACTCAATAATTTACTAGTTTAAGTAGGTAGCAAAATAATCGTAGGACAAGGGGTTGAAAGCTCGGCTTTGAATGCAGCAAAGTTACATCGTTCCGTCGTATAGTCGCGGATATTTCTAAAATACACCAAGACTAAAACCTCGACTTCTGCAAAGCAAGAAAAAAAGGAAAAGAAAAGAAAAACGGAGAAGCGCGATCATCGAAGCCGCGAACGAAGACGTCCTCCGACACTTTTTGTTCAAGGGAAAGACCGATCATTCGTGTAACTAGCCTGGCTTGGAATGAAAAACAGGCATGTTGCGCGCACGTACACGTACACAGGGACGCGTGCGATTGTACGAGTGTCCCGTGAACGGCCGGTATCTTGATAGCCATGCAAATGGCCCGGTGTCAGATCCTATCGTGGAGCCGCATAATCAAAAGCGGAGGCACGCAAGCGCGCGAACCCATCTGCCCCCACTTCCACCGTCGCTGCCTGTCTCTCTTTCACTCCTTCCTCTCCCTTTCTCTCTCCCTCGCTCCCTCTGTCTCTCTCTCTCTCTCTCTCTCTCTCTCTCTCGTTTTTTCGATTAGAAGAGATCGGAAAGCTCCAACCTCCGTGACAGTCCTCCGCCTACTGAATTAAGCGACGCGAAGCTTATCCGCGGACCTGGCCTCGCCCAGAATCACGCGACCAACGCATGCGCCTCTCGTGATACGGATTTCCTGCTATGGATCCACGAGCCAACGATCTATGGACACTCCGATGCCACCTGACTGCCCTTCGAATTTACCTCGCGCTTCCCTTTTCCACCGATTACAAACGCTGCACGAGTCGCGGCCACGTATAGGGCAGCAAACGTTTCCGCTTGATTTTTGTCGATTTCGGTGGAGAACAGCTTTGCAGAGGTAACGAAATTTGGCAGCAAACGATGGAGAAGAGACTCCTCTGTGACGGGACGGCGGGAACAAAGGGTTACGCGAATTTCTCTCCGCGAGGCAGCTTCGAAAAGTAAGATGATTATTCCGCGCAAGCGGCGGGCAAGCTTCGGTTCACCGTCTTTGCGTAGCTGCGAATTGTTTCACGGTCCAAGGGACCGAACAGTTGGATTTGCGGAATATGCGACGAATAGCGTTAGCAAGAACGAATTCGCGAAACGAGCGAATCGTAGAAGCCAAGCTCAAAAGAAGACTCTCTCGGACGGAGTAATTGAAAGGAAGCTCGTTTGGCCGGAAACAAGACCGCGTTATCCGCGCAATTTGTAGGAAGAGGAGGTTTGCGAGCGGAGAAAAGCGTATCGAAAGCTGTCGAAACCGATAGAGGGAGGGAAAAGCGGCGAGCGAAAGGGAATCGTGGCCTCTTTTCAAGCTCTCACGGCCGCCTCACAGAAACACAGAGAAGAGGAACCGGCCACGATGGATGCTTTCCCCTCTACCAAACGTGTTCATCCACCTACGTTTCTCCTCTCGGTAGCTTCTCATTCTCTTTTTTTTATTTCTGTCTTCCTCCCTTCGTTTCGCCTTCGTCCCTCACCGAGCCAACATCCAGAGACGAAGATATTCCGGCTGAGTTGCGCCTCCTCCTTCTCTGGCTATCGTGGGCCAGATCAAATGGCGGTCTAAGAACGCAGGGACGTGGCGGGAAGAAATATCGTGGACTGGAAAGAGAATGTGTAGCCAGGGGTGAAATCCGGTAGCCACGACCACGTCGACCCACGTTTGTGTTCGACGGGGCGCAAAACGGACCGCCAGCGCGACGCGAACTGCGGATTTCGATCCTCGAGAGCTTGGAAATCTCTCCCTCTCTCTATCCCATGATTCTACCGAATACTCGATAGCGCTCGAGTTTAACGATGACACGTTGGATAACGAGGGAGACTCGATTAAAATTGGTCAACTGAGAGGTAAAATTAAGTTGCCACGGAGAGAAATAGCAAACGGGTGCACGTTACACGTCACCTCCTTAAAATCCCCTTCTAAACATCACGATGCAAGAATACGCAACGAAAATACAAGAGGACTGCATTTGCACGCTAATTTTATTTGAGAAAAGTGCAGCGATACAAGCGCGTACGGATGAGTACAGGAACGATGTGACGCTTTTTATCTCGCTATGCTTCAAAGAATTAACCCTTCAACTGCGATGAACACCAAATTTAAACACTCGCTGGAGACGAGATACTTTTTAAACGTAACGTAATGCTATAATAGTACTAATATGTAATACTAAGTTGCAATGTATTTAGATAGTTTCATTTCATGTTTATCTCAAACCCTAATGATTATCATTGGGGTATGGTACGATCTACGTATGTAGTTTCGTATTTGGTTTACTTTTCTATGTTCTTACGCGTGGTATAATGCCCAAACGCATACATATATTCGTTGATCATCTACTTCAGTAGCATTCGTCAGACCTGTATATGCGTCGATAACTTTGAAAAGGTTAAGGGATGCGTGGTACGCAAGATAAAGAATGACGTCTAGCGTAGGCGTAGTAATTTCCAAATTACCATAACCACCTTATGGCAAACTATCTGCGCTATTTTCGAGAAATCCTCCCATGCAACAATTATTTTAACCTGATCCTTTCTCGGTGATTTCGCGATCACCTCGTTTCCCTTATTTCCATAGCTTTAGAATGTGAAAGTATCTAATTTGCCTTAGTTTCTGCATGAAATTTCAATATTGCGTTTACTCTATACGCTAAAGCACCGAATGATAACGTTTCAAACCCAAGCGACTTTGCGACAAGCAGTCCTTTCTTCGGCGGAGAATTTCTGCGGAGCTTTTACGACTCGCTCTACTCGCGAGTCGTGTGTGTGCCTTGCGCCAGGACACGCCAATTACGAGCGCGATTTAAGGTTCATTACGCAAGGCGGTAAGAGCGAAGCGGGAAACGGTAAAAAGGTCAAGAGCCCGACGACTACGACGACGACGACGACGACGACGAGGCATTTTTAAGCTGAAAGGTTGCCGCGAGCGCGCGATTCGAGAAACCGAAACCACCCCTTCTACGCGGCCCACCGATAAACGTCCCACAAATCGCGTTCCTCCTCGCAACACGCGGAGAAATCTCGGCGGAAAAGAAATCCACTCGAGAGCTGGCAGAGTTCTCGGAAGGTTGCAGTGCTCGTGGCGGTGGTAGTAAATACATATGGTACATGGAAACGTAAAGCCTCCCACGTGAAAATTACGTGACGGGTCTACGAAGGGACCCGATTTCCCTGTAATCATCGACTCCCGTTTCCTGTACGATGGCACGTGGCCGTTTTCGTGTAATTTCCCTTCGCCGCCAGCCGACTCACCTACGTGCTCCATCGGCCGGCGATCACTTACGATCGTTTAATTAATGCGCCGCGCCACGTGGCACGCTTTGGCTTTCGTCTCACGCGCATCAATACCTTCCTCTCGATAATTCCAAATGAGGGGGAAAATGCTGACCACGCGCACTTACTCATTCGACTACTCCCGAGGGAGAACGCGCGCCGCTCGTTTGCTATGCACGCTGAATGATCGTTGCGTGATTCCAGGAGGATCGGTGCGCTGCTAAATAAAAGCTCGAGTATCGATAATACCCGGCCTGCCGCCGACAAAGTTGCCGCGCGGCCGATTCCCTGACAGAATTTCAAACAGCCAGCGGCCAAATCGATCCACCGTTTTAACCGTACGTTTAATCGATACGAGGCTGATACCGGATCGTTCATTATCGTTCCTTATGTGTCTACGTTGCTTACGAGACACATTCGTACCGCCGTTAATAAAATAGTAGCCGCGTAAAGGAGTAGTAGACTGCGAATCTTTGAGCAGACTCGTTTTATCGAGAAACGAAAACCAAGTAGGAGCTAGTTTCACCCCTTGAATATTATAATAGCTCTTGCAACTTTGTTGCGATCTCTGAGATTTTGCACGACTCAATCGTGTCCTTTTTTCCATAGAATAGAAAAAGTAGGAAATGTTTTACGTACATTTATGTTGATATATCGTCATTGAATATATCAACGTATTATACTATTTTACATGCAAAAATGAAAAAAACAATTGGATCAAAGACAATCCAAAGATGTTGTGGCAGGGTTAATTTGAATATGTTACAGTATATGTGCCATTTGTATTAAAAGTGGCTTAAATCCAGTTGCTCTTGAATTGAGGTATTTTAAGGGACTGCATCTGAATTAATTTAAAGGTATTGGTAGCTGATAAGTTATCAGCGATAGCATGGTAGTATTTTTGTGTTTCTAAAAGCGTGTAATTCACTAATCCAACCACCTTACTTACTAATTATCATTACTCAAAAAGTAAGACACTAAATGGTGGCTATAAATGGACTTAATCCACTTGCAAAACAAATGGCTCGTATTACGATACATTCAACGAAATATCACGTTACACTTTCACACCCTATTCTTCGCGTTTTCGTATATATAACATTCCCTGTAAATGCACACCTTAATATCCGTACCGTAATTACAAAATTGCTTTCCCTATTTTATCAACTTTCCTCTATAGGCGCATTTTTACCTCTATCTATGGACAATTTACAGACAGCTTTGCTAATAAATTACGAATCAGATCGTTCCCCTAAAAGGATAACAAAGGCAGCCGTCTTTTGAAAACCGAATCAATTATCACGACGAGCTAGAATGGGTGGCGCGAGATCTCAACAAGAGAGAGAGAGGGAGAAAGACGTCGACTTCCGCGGTTCCAAATTTACTATAGCCGAAGTCGGTGGCACAACGGAGAAAGACGCCCACGTTGGTGCACCCCTTCCTCCCGTTGTGCGTCAAAACCGGCGGAGTTTCTTGCCGTAACTAACTACTCGTGAATTTATCGAGGCACCGAGACTCGAGTTTCTCGCCTGCCACCCCCGCGAGCGTACGAGCGCGGCAAGGTAACCGTAGGAAAGTTTCCAACAGTTTCTCCCGCGGCAACGGCGAGGGTTGCGGGTTCGGGGAGGCCCTGGCCGAGGGACGAACTTGTAGTTTATGAATTTATAGCGGCGGAAAGCGGCAAAGGCGAGCGCGAGTTACGCGCGCTCCAGTTTATTCCGTCTCACCTCCAAGATTTTCCTCCCATTGAAATTCCGGCTGCCGCCCGTCCCTGTTCCCGCCTCCTCCAACTCCGCGGCCTGTTCTCCGACTCTCACCGATCCACCCCGTCGCCCCCTTTCGGGCAAACTTCTGTCCTGACTTCTTGCCGGCCGGGAAATAGTCGCGAGCTATTAACGAGACCGGCGGCGGTGCTGCAATTGCGAGAATCATGCGGACGAGACCGCGCGCGAGCGCGCGCGCCGATAACTTTCGCGGATCGTCGAGTCGTTAATGGAAGTTTTGCACACTCTTTCCTTCCACCCCATTCCGCGTTGGATGCTTCGTCGTCGCGACGGATGCCTCGTCGCTGGAGAATACCGGTGCGAAAGTGGCGCGAGCGAAACGAAGCGAGAATTTGGTCGAGGAAACGCGCGATGCTCGAATGAGTTGAACGGGGTGCGCGAGTGAAAGAACCCTTGTCAAATCTTGGTATCTTAGAATCGTAGAGGTCTATAGATTCGCGATCTAATTGGGGTCGGTTTTGTGCGATACAGTTGCAGATTATAGCTAAGGGAATCGAAAACATTTTTCATTTTAATTTAATTCAATTTATTTATTAGCGAAAACCCTTTAGTGTACAAAAGCGGGGAGAAATTGTAATCGGTTACAGAAATTCATTGGTAAGGTACAATTTTGATAAATAAAAATGGAAATTGTTGAACGAAGATTGAAGATATTACATTGTTATTTGACTCTTCCGAAAAGAGCTGATAACGACAGAGGTTGTTTCTGTTTTGGATCCTTCAATCGATTACGCGAGTAATTTCGGTTACTTTCTGTCGCTCAAGTATACTTCGAGTGTGCTGTTTTAGACTGAGTAGGTGTAAGTATTTCGCGTTTGTACGTGTACACGTCTTAACTAGACGTGTATTGGATCTTCTTATCGGGCCTACAACGAATGTTAGGAATTCGCTTTTCAAGATCACGTAAGCTTCATTAGTAAACTGCAAAGGTTCGGATACTCTTTGCTCCGAATTCGAGTAGAACTGCACCGCGATAGTAGTCAATTCTTCTGCCTAGTATATCCCGCAGCGTAACGAATATGCAAACGCGAGAAGAATATGGACACGCAACATCTTTAGGCTTTTAAACGTAAAAATCATTGCAACAATACAAATCGCACGGAGCAGTCGCCTTTACTACGTAAGGCGTGATTTAGCCGACGATTAATTAGATTAAACGAGTCGATCGGAAGAGCGACGTAGACTGGCGAGACAGGTTGAAAAGTGCAACGATTAAACACGATACACGTGACCGCGAAACCCTAAACCGCGGCGCGACCGCGCGTCCTTCCCCCGATGCACCTCGTAATTGCATCGTTCGAAAGCGTTCCACGGGACCTAGGCGCAGCACGGAAACCGATGTAACTGCATATGCAGTGTCGTATACCTGCGTACACCTGTTCCGTTTCCTGCGAAAACGCCACGAGTTCCAGTTACACAATGGACACACCGGCGCGCAGAACACGGCACACGATTACGCTCTCTCGCTCTCTCGCTCTCGCTATCGCTATCGCGACCACTTACGACATGCGAGTGCGATGCGTGGTGGCGCTTATGCAGGTGCAAACAGGTGAACCGCCCCTTGAATTCCTCGTCCAAGTTAATAGGCCTCATTCGTGACTGCGTTTTCACCGTAACTTCACCCTTTTCGCGTTTACATATTTGTTGCGAGGCAGTATTTCTCGCGCGACTCTGCGCTTCGGGTACTTTGCGAAAGAATCGACGGCTATCGCGGTCGACGAGGTGCGGTTCGATGCAATTTCGGATGATTTAAGGGGATAAGATGATATCATGTTTCGATTGTGATGCAATCTGTCGCGGAATTAATATAGGGAACGTGTTAACCATTTACTGTTACAGTCTTTCGAAGATCGTTCGTCGAGATATTAATTAATGTCTACGTTAATACTTTGTAGAATGCAAACACTTGGCTATTACACGCGATCTGTACTTTGCGGGCTAGAATTATGTTTATTAAAATTGGAGATTATTAAACCATTTGCAATGAACGACGTGCTGATACGTCAATGGGTTCCTGCTCATTTTTGCCACGTATTTCGACGCAGCGACGCGTCGTAGTTTTTTCCTAACCTTTCGCATACGATTCCATAGTATCTTTAATCCATTCGCACGTAAATCATGCAAATCGTGTGAACAAATCATCGGAGAGTAATATAATGTAAGACAATGATATGTCTTAAAGGGCTCGATACATACTAGTACTTTGCTCATATTAATATATATAAAACGATTACGTATACTAAGATGTACGAAGATATATAAGATATATAAAACCGTGTGTCATTCTATCGCAGCCAGTGTATACCGATCGTGGCCAATAAAAGCAAAAGAAATTTACTAGATTCTCTTAAGGAAGCCACGGAATCATACGCGAAAAAATTAGCAGAACTTTAACGTACCAGTACGCCATGCCTGAAAATGAGAAATAAGCCTTCGACGTACCAATACGTAAGCAAACTTGTGCCTGTCTGCGACATCCGTCATCGGAAACTGATTGAAAACCGTAGTACGCTTTCGTTAGGCCATAGTTTGCATTTGAAGGAGTTACGTGCTTACGCTACGCGTTGAAAAATTCCGATTTTTGGCGTTTCTCTGCGTTCGCCAGGGACAAAAGGGAAACGTGGGCTTGCGGCAGCAACGCATGACGCCGGTGGTGTCGGTGTTACACAGATTCAGATTCGGTCACGCTGCTCGCGCGACACTACGAGGCACCCACCGTGTCTCCGCTCCGACACACGCGTGAATTTATACGTGCGTGGGTGCGTCGCCTCTCCTAGGATCCCCGTCGTCTCGTCACCGATACCTTCTCGCTTCCTTTCGCTCCGGTTTCCGTAAAATCGCGGATGCACTCGCTGCTCCCGGAGCAATTGATACTCCGCTATCGTGGATTACTTGTAATTTTACCCCCGAGCCTCCGTTCCCACGCAACTCAACAAGTTTCACCTTCTTCCGTGCAGAAAATCGAAATGCTCCTCCTCCGTCAACTTAACACGAAGCGAATTAAGGATTATTAAGGAAGATTCAGAGATTCCTGGAAGAACTCAGAATCGAAGCGGATTAGGAATTTTTTTCCTTCTTTTCGGAACGAAGATTTATCTTCTTCGATGGAGAAAATCGAGGGATTTTCTAACAAACTTAAAACTATGCATATTGAGAAATCTTTCCCCCTTTTTTTGGGGGGAGGGGATATTTTCCTTCTACCGCAGAGGGAATTAAAATTCTCCTCGACGAACTTAAAACTAAGCGGAGTAGGAATTCTCTTCTATTTTTTAAAGGGAAGATTTGCTCCTTTCTGTGGGAAAGATCAAGAGATTCTTCGTTGAACTCGAAACGAAGCGGATTATTTTTATTAAGGGAACATTTACCCTTTTCCGCGGAGAAAATCAAGAGATTCCTTGACAAACTCAAAATAAAACGAAGGAAAGATTCTCGTTCATTTTTCAAAGGGAAGATTTACAGTGCATTTCACGATTCATCGAACACCCAACAAGTTTTGAATAAAATCAAAATGAAGCTACTATTGGCTAGTTAGGTATGTCAAAAAATAGAAAGAGCATTAAGGCATATTGCCTCTCTAACGTGTAACTATAATCCCATGTTAAATAGGCTACACACTTATAAGTTAAACAAGTGTTCGCTAATTTATGCAGATCAGAGTACCTTCTTCTGCAAAGTAAACCAGGAGATTTCTAAAGGAACCTAAAGCGAAGCTGATTAGGAATCCCCTTCCATATTTTGTAGGGGGGATTTGGTTTCTTCCATTGAGAAAATGGAAATATTCCACGAGGAGTTTGAAACAAAGGAGGTACGGAATTTTTTCCCATCCTGTTTCTGGGAGGAAAGAAGTTTCTGGATGGACAATTAGGAGAATCTACCGGGGTCTGGATCCTCCGTGGACGGGGCCAATATTTGGTCAATAATGTCAATAACCTCGCGCACGACACTCGACACTTTGCGTCCCTTCGCGCGTGTTCACGCGCGCGCCGAACAACACGCCAGGTTTTGTTGGCCGAACATGTGCATCGTGACTGGGCAGTTAACACCTCGAACGACGAGCAGCGTCCTGAGTCATCGATGAACCGCGGAATCGATCCTTCTTTCCAAGCCCAACAGTGCTGGCCGAAATATTCTTCTACGAGTTTCATGCCCTCGACCCTCAATTCGAGCCTAACTTGCTCCCTTTCTTGCGAATCGCGTCGTTTCTTTTATTTTGGTGCTTCGTTATTGATACTTGAAGACAATGGGAAAAGAACTTTCGTGTCACCCGATGGCTAAGCGAGAGTATTTTTACGAGGCAGAAGTGAGAAGACGAAAATCTTGACGATTTCTAAAAGATATGGCCATCTTTTAAATGATACACAGAGACGAATGGCCGTGTAATAAGCAGAAAATTTGTCAAAACTTGTAACATTTTAAGGCAAAGGCTACGGTTGGAGTAGGGGAGTACTTATGAACTACGTTCCGACGAGTATTTTCAACCTGTATCATTAGACAAGAGTGACAAGCGTGAATATATTCGACGGAACACAGTTCGTACGAAAACGCTTTCAACGTAACCGCGGATAAGCTCATATGCAACCTAAAAGTCTGATAACAAAACAGTTTTATCAGTGTCAGATTCATTTAGAATTAAAATTCCCCTCCTGTAAACTTCAGAAAATATGACTTATTAAGTTCTTCCTCTGAGATCTTTGTTTGTTCTCGGAGAAAGGTTCAGTCACGATGAAAATGAAAACAGAAGAACATTGCAGCAATTTGAACGTAATTATCATTCGATTAAAAAAATACATGTCGTCCACTTGGAAGATTCCTTCGTCACAGCCCACAGCGAACGTGTTAAGTGCCATAAATCGATCTAACAAGCTAAAAAATACTTTCGAAGGTGTTGGCCCTTACCTACCTTCGATCGATTGAATTTCAGAGGCGTATTCCTGATCACGTGCCCCGAACCGGGTGTCGTTTTCGCTGGAAACGAGGGATAACTGTGCGATTCGCGAAGGTTTTTAGGGACGTGCCCGTTTAGGTTGATGGATTTGCCGGTCGGTTAGAGAAAAGGGTCAGGAAACTAGTGTCTCGCGGTGCTGCGAGCACGTAATCGAGGAGCAGAAGCAAGAACCTTGTCCGGTGAAACACGAAACTGGCCGCAACGTCTCTGATGTCGCTGGTTCGCTTTCCTAACAGGCTGGCCACTTTACGCGCCCGTCTTATCGTCCTTACTTCACCGGCAACACCGGATTCTCGCCACGGTTTACCGTATCCGGAGCTTGCAGCCCGCGGATTACCGGCGATCAGCGTCAACGATACACCGGCGCGATCGCGATTGAACGCGCGCGTCGCGGCACTCGACGCGAAAGGGAAATTAAAACAGTTCGGAAGGCATGATTCATTTTCGTGTTCGAGATGATCGTTGAGCGAAGAGAGGGAGAGTACAACGAAGGTTCGGCTGCAGGAGTAATCCAAAAATTCATCTGTCCTACGGGGCTGGAAATCTTAGACGTTAAGTAATGGACGAACCATTAGCTCCCATACCGTCGGAGACCGTACCGATATCGAGTTGCAGGAACATTACGTGACTCGTCGCATCCCATTTAATGTCACTATCACTCTGGTATGACAAGTGGAAGACGCTCAACATTAATTTGTCCTGACAGAGGAATATTTCGCATCTTTTTTTCGCGTGCAACCGGGAAAACCGATCCCGAAGATTCGCTTCGCGAACCCGTTCGATTTTCCGTCGATACACCACGGTAATTTCTGTGCTCCTCCTAATGTAGATCATTTAAGCATGTTCGGGTTACGCGTCGAGTTTTCCAAGTTCAGATCAAGTTTCGCGAATTAACACCGCAGCGAATCATTATCGTACGACCGTTGATGTTTTTAATGTTCCATTATCAACGTTTCGAGTTCGAAGTTTGAATCATTCGCGAAAGCCGCGTGATTAATTACTTTGTAAACCAATGACGGAATTTTCCCGTGGAAGAGTAGATTAAATTGCTCTAAATACGGGATGGGAATTCGATAATTCTCGTAATGGAGCACTCGCTAACGCGAAGAACTAATTTACTAGCAGGGCACCATGTCGAAAACTTCTCTAGTTTTCCTTGGAGTTTTACCATCGATGCTCGACGATGCAGAATGCAAATTCATTTCAACGCACAAAGAAAACCGAGTAGACAAGTACAAGAAGACGAAAGCCTAGCTATTGATAAAACTAGCCACCGACTAAACGAAATACTGGTCGACCAAAAGTAAGCGTGACGCTTCAACAATAACGACCACGTGCATAAGTATATTTCCCTAATAATTCTTCGTCACGCTCGCCAAGAAAACAAACTCCGAAATCTACAAGAATCCTTTTGTAAACCCAAATTCGATCCACGCGTATAGATACTCGTCGATACAGAACGCAAATTAAACTCGAAGAGCATTTATACTCTCACAACGGTGCAAACGCTAATTTTTTCTTTTCTTTCGCTCGTGGAAGGTTGATGGGGAAAGCGACGATCACTCGCGATTTACCGGCGCGTCGGATTAATTCTCGGTCGTCATTGAAGCATTAAGCAACGTTAATTCGTCGCAGTAACTTCTCCCTCGCGGCACTTGAACGTCTGAATGCGAGTAGATGCGGAGAGTTGGGTTGCGGCAACGCAACGCAACGCAACGCCGCGAAACGAAACGAAACGGGGGATGGAAAGAGAGAGAGAGAGTACGTCGACTGGGAAAGAGCCGGTCGACAAAACACGGCTCGTGGGCCGCGTGCAACGAGGAAAGCGCGCAGAGAGACGACGAAGACGAGCCACCGGGTACAGGGTATCGCTCCCTCGAAACGGGAGCGTACAGCAGCAGACGGCTTCGTTAATTAATTAGAAGCGACGGTGACACTTGTTACTCGGTGATTTCACCGCGAGTGTACGCGTGTACCTGCCAGCTGTACGCTTGTTTCTCGCTCGGCTCGATCTGCTCGAGCGGAGAAGCCTCCGAGAGGGCCTCGAGTGCCGGTCGATCTCGTTCGCGAGTTTGTTTAATGCACGGGAAAAGAGTATTCACAGCCGCGTCCCGGATTCACTTTTCGCCGATTGTCACGGAAATTGCCGTGAAACGGTTCGCTCCTCTCCTCCCATCCCTCGAGAGCAATCGAGGAATTAAGGTCGGATCGACGTCTGCTAAAAAAGTTTACCCCCCGTCCCTTCGTCCTGCTGCTTTCCTTTTTTTTCAAACGCCATTCGACGCAGGAGGGAAATCGTGCGATGTCTTCCCGATATTTGGGGATTCAACGATTAGATCGTTTGTACAGATTGGCTTTAATGGTTTGTTTACGGGTGACAATAATTTCCGGTTGCAACAGAGAAGCGATTTTGCAGAACAAAAGGAGTCTAAGGGAATCTATAAAGCGACGAGTAGTTAGACCGCGGATTTTTAAGCGAGTTTATAGTTCTGCGAATAGAATTAACCCTTCTACGACGAGACGATTTTCTATCTGCACGATTGGAAGAAATTTTTGTGTTTCTATTCATTCTCTATACTAATGCACTAATTTAGGTCGCTATTCGAAATACAAAGACTGGTTAGACGTTTCTATAATTGCCAATAAGCAGTTCCTTCCATTCCAAATAATTATTAAAATAAATTAGAATTCATATACCCTTTCGTCGTTAACCCTTTGCCCTACGGTAAGAGTCACACTCGTGTTTCGAATTGTAGAACAGATTCAACAGAAATGCATAGTATTGTAAATGAAATTTAACATGAAACTTAATTTTGCCTTTGTATTATACAACTGAGAGTCATTAAACGAACATTGCGCACAATACTCAAATGCTTCGTACGTAACACGACACGAAATTAGCGATAAGTTGATACTAGCAAACGTAAGTAATAAAATAATCGTAGGACAACAGATTAAAAACATCGCTGAATGGTTAAAGAAACGTATCTTAAACAGAGGCTCTTTTTCGTCACTTTACTTGAATATTCCGTACATTTTTATGTATCAGGTGGCATTCGTAGATTTCCGCGTATTTAAGCTAACCCCTAAATGCGTAAACATCCTTAGTCTACCACTGATTCACACCCAGGAGCAAGATTTCCCTTATTTTTACCCATAACCAACGAAATGCCGTCCAAATACGCGACCCTGACTATTTTCCGGAATTATTAATCGACGAATGGCGATACGGATCGCGCGAAACGACCAAATAGTCAATAGAGGAAGAGTTAACCGTGGCCAAGGTCTAAGCTAGCCGATGAAACAGGAAACGGAGGTTTCTGCGTGGCCCCAACGACAGTGGACGACGCGTAAATCGTGGCGTTTCCTTCACGGGAGACCGATTCACGCCTGGTTGTCCCCGTAGGTGCTAACGTGCCACGGTATCCGAGGCCCCATTAACGGGCGACGCATTCAATTTCCACGGGATCGACAAAGGCCTCGAATTACAAATTCAAATCCCGCTGGTTCACGCGGCGCGCGTGTCACGTACGCCGAAATTCTTTTCACCAATCCAGGAGGGCCACCTGTAAAACGCTCCAAGACGTGCTTACTCCGCCCACTAAATATATATATATATATATATATATGTATATATATATATATATAAAAGTATAAAAGGAAAAGAAGAAGAAGTGAACGACGAAGACACAGAGATTCGCGGAGGAAAAAGAAACCTGGCGACCGATGTATCGATACCATGGAAACAATACGTCGAAAAATCTGGTTCCTGCTTTTTTGTCCACGCGAGATCAATAGCCTCGCGATCGTCCGACGCGACGAAAGAATGGATATCTTTCTTGGAACAATAGCGTCGTTAAATTGTTGTCGGGATATTATTCCACGTTGCGTAATAGTCGAGATAAATGGGGGAGATCGTAGGTGACTTATATGCGTCTCCTTTTCCCGAGACGTTTTTTAATCTTCTAATTACATATTATGCTGCGCGTCTTTGTGCATTAGTAAAAAAGGCAAAAAATATAGAGAGTTAATTGTTAATACAACGACGTATATAATGATAATTTAGTAAATTAATGTAACGACACTTGGAAGTTTCGCTTAATAGGAGTGTAACATATCGTTACACATTTTATGCTGCTAGGTAATTTATTGAAGGTAGCCATTTTACAAGTGTATCCATTTTTCATTGTACCAAAGCTTCGTAGCGATAGTCACGCAGTTAAAGGGTTAAATATGTAAGAAGATACATGGGTACAGGCAGTGTTAAAAAATACAGAAAGTATTGTAGCATTTAGGGGATGAAACAACTCCCTATTTAAATCTCGTTTCGTCAATTTCATTTGTAAAGATTGCAGAATTGCTGTCTACTAATCATCGTGAAATGAACAAGTATACATCCCTTCTTGCTTATTGAATTACTTCAACTAAACCGAGTGTTTGATTGCGAGTTGACAAAACTTAAATCTACCCCTGTTTTCAGCTACCAGAGAAATAGAAGATTCTACAGGTGATACTAGAACAAAAAGAAGACGGATAGAAGAATATTCTATCGATGATACTAAAATAATAATAATAGTAGAAGAACTAACGATAATAGAAGAAAAATTTGGCGACTACAAATAAGGGATCGTGAAGACACCAAAAGACAGAATGAATAAGCAACACGATACAGCCGAATAGAGAAACGCGAAAAGCAATTAAAGCAGGAAGGAAATCCGTTTTGGCTGACGTTTTCCTGGAGCAGCGGCTGGGATTTGCCTGCTTCTATGAATAATTAAAGAAACTCCCGTCCATCTTCGAGGTTTGAACGTTCCCTATGTAAATCCGCGGCCGACTACTGCGTTTCGAGCATCCTCCACAGCTACTCGACCGAACTCCACCCACGTACCGCGGCGGACGCTGCGAAATTTACTACCTACACGGTTATTCAGAAACAGAGACCCGCGTTGCGGAACACATAATTTAGCATGTTAGAAATCCCTGACTCTCCGCCGTGCCTTCGACTGCCAAGCCAACAACTAATCCTCGCAATAGATATCCTCTACAAAATCCTCCAACTTTATCTCACCTTCGGAGGGTCGAAATTTATATTTATGGTCATTACAATGGGTTCCTGGTAATGGTGCCTTCTTGATTGCCTTTTAAATTTTCGTAAAAAGTGGCTAGGGTAATGCGTTTTAATATAAGTATACCCAGGCATTCAAGAAAACTTGCAGTTCTTGGGCGAACCGATTATTATCGAGTCTGAAATATTAATTCGTCTAAATAATTCGTCTCCCAACTTAATCGTAGAATAGCTCATAGTTACGGGGTTGATTAGTGTAAATCCACTCTCGGCACAATATTCGATCAGAAGATTTAACTTTTAATGGGTAAAACATTCTAAACTACATTCTATTAGGTCCAGAAGTTAATTCAGTTTCATCAATATTTATTTATTCATAAAAGAAAACCATACATCTTTCATTCTTGGAAATAATCGCGATTTCTTTCGATAACTTTGTTCCAATTCTTCGAACACCTGCTGAATCTCCCGACAAGCGAAAAACGGTGGTTTCGTTGCCGTAAAATTGCTAATGCTTCTTCACGCCTCTTTCAACTTCTTAAATTGCAGATGCTTTAAATGATTTGTCGGAGTGATCCGATCACGCCGCATGCGGAAGGAATAAACGATGTCTTTCGTATCTCTCTGGACACGCGATATTTACATTTAACCAAGAGCTACGAACAATGTAATATAAAGGTATCGAATCTACTTCTACACCTAATTTGCCGATCGACGAGAAATCGCATTCCGTCGCGATGCATTCCGCGATTAACAGTTCAAATCTCGCGCAACCTACATGTTCATCCGGCAAAGGAGAGAAACGTAAAAAAAAAGGGCCGGACAAAGAGAGAAGTGCAGGGTTCCGTTTAAACGCCCCCTGATTCGCATCCGACTACTGGCTTTCGAGGATCCTCGAAAGCTACTCGAGTGGCCCCCGGCCACGAATGTGCCGGACGAAACTTAGGAGAACGGTCACGAGCAAACACGGCCGTACACGCGCGTCCAGGACGACGACGAACCACTCGAGGATACTTAAAGCCTGTACACCGAGCTTAATTAGGGGTATGCCAGAGCGAACTGTGGTCGATGCACCGTGCCACGTGCGTTTTCTCGCACCACGGCCAGGCCGTACCTCCGACCAACGTCCGTTCCGAGTGTTTGCCGTTCGTTTCGTGTTGCACACGCTACTCTGCGCGATTCGCGCGTGTTTGATCGCCTCTGCCTTCGAAAGACGAGTGTGTTTGCCCTCGTTCCGTTGCGCCGGCAGAAACCTTTCCCTCCGCTATCGATTCGGAGTGGTTGCGGAATAATTTCGGGACAACTTCGGACGAATCTTCGACAAGTACGATAGACAATCTATTATTGCACTTTGGGGCATTCATCGGGGCATTTTAACTGGGCAGAATGCGGATAATGTCTGAATTACACGCTATCGTATTTAACGGGAGTGGAGGGTGCGATTCGCAGCGATTAGAGAATACTTGGCGATAAATTTGGATAAATATGATACGTAGGCTACAGATTTTGGGGGCATTTAGAGGAAATTTAACTGTGCGAGAAATTAAATAATGCCCGTATCATCTAAATTACACGTTCATCCTATTTATCGTACTTAAAAGGTGAAGTAGTCTGCGTTTGTATTCTTGCTCAAAAGCTTAGGACAGTTACACTGCTTATCCTCAATTTACTCTGGAGGATTGGAAACGTGCCTTGGGACAAAAATTCGCAGCCTACAAATAGCGATGCAACGTTGGGAAATGTTTAAAAAGATTCAACGCAGAGAAGGTGGTACGTTGGAAATGTTTTGTTGACGTTTACCGGGGGAATATCGTGCACCTGCAGCAGGCGAGCTTTTTCCAAACCCGTTATTCACGGTATCGATGCACGGAGGATTTTCAAAAATCGAAATGAATAGAAACCTGGTCGCGGAGAGCTGACAGAAAAGCGCGGTTCGTCGAACGATAACGTTGAATGGATCAACCGGGCTACGATCACGAGGGAACGAACAGAAACGCTGGCTAATTTATTAAATAGCCGATGGGAGAGCCGATAATGAACGCGCGCGCGTTTAGTTATCCATCGAGCATCGGACAAGTTGGCGCCGATCGCTGGCAAAAGAACAGTTGCCAAAAAAAAAAAAAAAAAATGGGGGGAGAAAAAAAAATAGGAGAAAAGGGACAAAAATATGAGAGAGTTTGGCGCGGGGGTGGCGAGTGAATGGGTAGAAGCCGGTAAAAGCCGAATGAAGGGTCACCGAAAACGCATCGATATTCAAACGGATCGTCACCTAAAAAGGACACATCCGATAAACCATCAGCGAGAGCGGACAGGCTCGAATTACCATTGAAACCGGACAAAATGCTCTCTAACGAACGAAATAGACAGCGGTCGACGCGGCATTCACCGTCGAAACGCGTACAAAGGATCGATGAAAATGATCAGAGACACGGTGGTCGAAATCGAGGAAAACGCGTCGCTCGAACGAGCCGCCGCGAGATTTTTCACCTTATCGATGGACAGGCTTGACAGGGGAAAATTAAGTTGGAAAACGACACGAAGCGCGACCGGTAAATCGGGGCAAATAAAATGAAAAAACCACCCCACACACACACACACAAGCGCGCGAGGGGAAGAAAAAAGAGTACTAGAGAGTGGAATCCCTCGCGCGCAATTGCGATGCATGCAACCGGCCACTGTGTGTTGCAGCAGGAATTTATTAACGCCCCGCCACTATGCCATTCGTCGTCGATCTAAATAACCGGGCAAAATAGAGCGCGGTTAAAGCGATTCTATCTTGTCCAATTTCGAATTGCAAAACCTCGCTCGATTATCCTCCGATGCGGTCCACAAAAAAAAGAGGAGGAAGAATAGGCGAGATAATAACGAAGCTTGGGTGAAATTTGTTACCTTATCGTGACCGGGACAAGCTTTCGACGCGGGGGAAAATTGTAGGGTTGATAACAGGAACGATAACTCTTGTCAAGTTTCTGATCTCCTTCTGGTAAACCAAAACCTTTGCATTGATTTCTTTGACCGTTCTGAGATCCTAAAAGTTGTAGTAAATTCAACCGCGTGAAAAAAATATAGTGCTTATAATATGCACCACTACACACAATACGAAAAGTAAAATGCGTATTACAACACCCTCCTATTTAGGTACCATTCCTTTAGTATTATTTACAAAGATACGAGTTTGCGTAAAGATTCGCAGTTTACTAATAATGATACCTTATTAATGGATATAATTCCTTCGACATCAGGAGCGTATAAAAATACGTAGCAACAAATTTACGAAGTAACAAACCCTCTTTGGGATAGCCATGCACGGTTTGAGAAACTCTGACGTGCATCAGGCGATCAACGTGTTATGATATTTATGATATTCTAACAAGAATAGAAATGCAAACACGCTTAAAACGAAACCTTTTCCAATGCAAACGGTATTCCATGTTTTAAGATTACTGATATAATAGCCTCGTTACACGTTCCTGAAAAACATCCAAATACTGTACGCAACAAAAGCAAGCTTCGTCTCAAGTGCACTCGTTGAAACCTCAAAGAAGCGATACTTTCAAAGCGTTCGCAACAATTTGATCACCCACTGTACACCCTAGCAATCGAAGCGCAAAGTTACGTGCTTACATACCTCGCGCTTAAGATCTCGCAATTTTTACGAGTGCAGTTGATATGAACCCCTCAATTAAGTTGGAAAAACGCGACGGAACGCGACCAGTAAATCGGGCACGGCGGGGAAAATAAAAAGCGGGGGGGAAAAAATGGTGGAGAGAGCGGGACTCGGTGGCAGAACGAGCGACTGTTCAAATAGGTCGGTGGCTGGCCAAAAAGGAATTTATTAGCGGCGCTGGAGTACATTCGCAATAAACCGTATGTCATGGGTAGGCCGCGGTGTGAGGTTGGTTATGGCGATGCTGGCAACTAGCAGCCAGACAGCCACGGTTCTCTCGGGTTCCACTCGGAGCAACAGCCACCGTTGCTGCCGGTTGCTGGCGCGCGAGCTCGATGATTTAATGCCGGGACTGCCCCACCCTGGAATGCCGTCGTTTGCGCGAGATTTTCAAAAATAATATCGGCCCACCCGAGAGCCGCCGCGCCGCGCCGCGCCGCTGCTCTCCTCGCAGGAAGAGCGCCGGGAATTATGCTGGAATTGTTCCTAGTATTTCACCGCGCCAACCCCCGCGCCCAACGAAATTTCCGATAGATTTACCGAGCTATACGGATGTCCAACTCTCCCGCTAAATTAACGCGGATTAATTATTTTTTATCGCCGATCACTCCTGCCGAATCGTTGCCGGCGCAAGTGGAAAGGGGCGAGGTTGCAAAGTTTGCCACTGGTGGAGGAGTTAATTTAAATTACACGCGTTGGGATGCATGGAAATTTCTGAGCGATCAAAGGACGCGGAACGAGTCGATAAAACGTGGCACGTGAAGTAGCTTGTTGCTTATTGTTTTAAGAAGAGCAGAGGATTTGTACGAACCACATTACGATTAATGGGATTCGTTCAATTAACACATTTCCATCTTTTTATATCATCAACTTTCTAAGCTAAATGGGAGACTACTTTTGTGAAGACACGGTAAATGAAGACATAGTCGTACGAGAGTGTCGTTAAATTGTAGGAAAGTTAATATAATTGGGCTGGTTAATCAGTGCTTAAATATGCGAAGATATCTTAGTGTGTCTACTGTAAATGGAATTAACTCATTTAACCCTCATTTTCGAACCCAATCGTGTCTTTAGTTTTCTAAACCATTCCTCAGCTTTTAAATACACCGGAGTTGCTGTTAATATTTGTAAATATAAGATTCAGCTTCTACGCCGAAGATTCGTTTTCCCTAACAATTATAAAACTTGTCTATAGAATAAGCGATATAACCGAGTACAATGGAATCTGCAAGATCGCAGCGAGATTAAGTTTCCAATAGTTCGGTACAGTCGAGACGAACTTATAGGTATGCCGTGAATTTTTACGCATCCATTTCAAAGTTTATACGCGTTGAAAGGAAGATACACCGAATAGTCACGGTAAATTAAATATTATTGCATTTTGAGGGTGAAACAGCCCTTGCATCTCCTATTTTGTCAACAACGGTACAAATGCGCGTAAAGATCCGCAGTCTACTAGCTGCGTAACGATGCTTCAAGCCTACATCTTGCCCAGAGCAATACGACAAATGCGAAACATCGTTTACACCAAAAATATCGCAACCGTGAAGAGTTAGACTCGTCGAAATTCTTCTATCGAGGATCCCATCGAGCTGCTCCCGTTTTCTCTCTGGTTACCAATGACGTCAATCGACATCAATCCTTTACTCATGCATTTTAATACGACCGATTACGTCAGATGGGAGAGACCCGCGTCAATTCCAACATTGTTCAACCTGGATGTCACGCGAATAGAGATAGAACAGAGAGAGAGAGAGAAAGAGCGAGCGAAACGAGCTCGACTACGGCAGAAAAGTGTGACGCGCGAGCCGTTGAAATAATATCGAGGGTTGCGCGGGACGAGCTAATAAAAATCGTTAATCAATCGAGCGCATCTGCGGGCTAATGAATTTTTTTCACGCGTTTCCCGTGGCCACGTGACACGGCCTCGTATATCAGAGGCAGCTCGCCGTTTCCCATAAACGCGCCGCCATTTATTAACGATGATCATCCAGCGCAACGCTGGCCTGCGAAATAATAAATAGGCGTTAAAGGGACGATGTAATGCCTTGTACGTTTAGGGGGCACTATTTCTTCGTTCTTGTTGCTCCTCACCTGTCGTTGGCCACGCGTGAGCGAATCCACGCCTCGCGATCCAACGCCCCACTGGCTAACGCGTTTTTCTTCCGATCCAGAAGAGAGAACTCTCGCGCGCCTATCGTTATCGGGATCTACGATCGCGATATCTCCTAGATCGTTGCGGACCGACTTAACTCAGCCAACTAGATTCTTACGAGCTTCGGGGAGACTGGTTCTTGGACAATTTAGTAATTGCCGCGTCATGCTCGGGACGAGGGCCACTTTGATACCTCTTTTTTTCCCTCCTTCTTCTTCCTCGCCAGCGAATAATCGCGGTACGTTGATCGAGAGTTCCGTTCCTCGTTCGAGGACGAAAAAACACTGTGGTTTCGTTAAGCGTAAGGAAGTTTCGATCTATTTCGCCGGTGGGCAATACGGTTGCCTTGCATCTTCGTTTGGCAGGTCTCGCTTTCACGATTGCAAGAAGTCGAAGAAGGTAGCAATCAGATGGCTAACCCGATTAAAAAACGTCCCGATGCGGCCCTGCGTGGACCAGTCGAGGACAACAGGTACAGATACAGTGGCTGCCAAAAGTTTTCAATCCAACTGGAACTGTGCTACGTCTGATCGATGCGTACGAAGTGTCGTCGTCGCGATGTTTGATAACTCGATTTCCCGAACACCACTATGCACGCGTATCAAAGTATGTAAATAGCATCGTAATAGTATAGTAATACCGTAGGAATAATATAGTGGTAGTATAGTAATAGTAAAATATATAATAACTGATCCTTGTAACTGTATTTACATTTTGTTAAGCTTTTCGAGCTTTCACGATTTTAAGAGCAATTCGATTCGTATTATGAAACATCTCTTAAGAATCTTCCTAGCTTGTAATTATATGTTTCATGAATTACCTCCTCACTCTCTCTATATTCCAAACGACGTTCCAAAATATAATAGTAGAATGCGTGCGTAGACTCCGATGAACAGCTGTGGCTTACGAATATCGATCGTCTTAATAAATTGTCCGTACACGGAACTTTAAATCGAATCGAATACTTTTGATATCCACTGTATACGAAATGCTGGTTCCACTAGGAGGCAGTTGATCACGTCGAACCGTGTCACATTAGCCTAACCAGGACTCGAGGATTCCTCCTCCGTGTTCTCCATCTCCTCTCAACGTTGTCCGCTAAAAAGAAAAGAAACCCGGCAAGAAAGCGCCGAGAAACACACTGCTATCGCGAAACCAGTGTCTATTATGTTTGCGAGCAAGAGCGAACAAAGGTGGAGGAAATCGGTCAAAGTCGCTGGTACAGTGCGCCTCGGTTGCTCGACCGATGCCAGTCAATAGCATCGGACGCGGCCAGCCAGGTTAATAGTGACAAAGGAGCCGGCTAATCGCGGTAAGCTGACCAGTAAATTACCACGATCAGACCGGCCGGAGGGAACCGGTAACCGGTAAATCGGCGGCCAAACGAAGGACGTCACCGAATCTTTAATGGGCATTCGCATTTTTCAACTTCCCACGTTTAGGTGTTGGACCTCTAGGCCAGTCCTAAGCCGTGTGCGCCCGTAAATTAGATTTCTTCGAGGATGATTTGTGGCACGACTCTCTCGCCTCCCTCCCGCCCCGCGTCTCGCGCGCCTTCTGTCCTCGTGCTCGTTTCGTACCGATTTAGAAGACAAGTCAAGTCGAGTCCTCGAAAATTTTTCTCCAACGCCAAATTCCTTTCTTCCACCCCCTCTCCCACCCCCCTCCCCTCTCGTCCTCTTCGCATTTCCCATTTTTCCTTTTTCGCCGGAGCTGTTTCGAGTTGACTGCGAGGCTCGACACGTCGGCGCAGCTGCGTGCAACTCATCGACGCGGTGTTATTAATTGATACGCATCTCCGGGCGATTAAGCCGATAATGAGATTAATTAGCGCCGGCTCGAGGCGCGAAGTTTGAGAGAGGGAACGTTGTGCGCGCCGTCTTCGATCGAAGCAGGGACCACGATCGTCGAGTCATCGGCATTTTTCGAGTCGCGAATTATTAGTCCCGCGGGGAGGAGAACAGAGAGGGAAGCAATTATGTTCCACGCTGCACATTCCTGCGAGTTTTTCATCGCGCGCGCAGTTCCTCCGCGCCGCGCTGTCAGACTATCATTAATATTATTTGCAAGAAGCGATACCGTAACACGCGCGATAGTTGTTCCTGTAAAATCGTAGAAACCGGAGATCGATTCGAATCCAGCAACGCAAACTATGACCGATGCAACTCGTTCCCTTATTTCCAACGCAACTCTCGAAGGCGCAGGATAATAATAGTAATAATCGATTGGAAGATTATTTAAATCAATAAGCGCCCCGCGTTTCTTTCCTTGGGGCAAATTCCGGGTGTCAATTAACGTTTCAAGCATCGACCAATCGATCAATCATTTCACGCGGTAGTCGAAACATTCACAGTCCACGGAGCACGTCGAAGCGATGCCAATTAATCGGGATATCCACGAGATTTAACCCTTTAACTGTTGCGCGATGTTTGCACGATCGTGGATGCGGATTATTAATTTAATCGGCGGAACGTGCATCTTTTTATAGAGAATTTAGTTACGCTAGAAGGCACGCCACGCGTGCGATGTGTAAATATCTAAAGGAAGGCACTTGTTGCGATATTTAAAGGCTACGATGATTAGTCTGTTTTTCTTTTTGGTCTCACTCTTTTAATTATGATTGCAAACATATGAGTTTGCATAAAGATTCGAAGTCTAATAAACAGAAATGCGAAATAGCTGCGTGGGAATAAATTAAGCCGAAGGGTTCAAGAATATGTTACGTTACTGTTTACGTTACTGTTACGTTACTGAATCGTTAAGGACTACTTACTATTTGAAATGTACTGCTTCAATGAAAAGATGTTTCACGTAACCTGCATTGTACTCAACGGGACTCGTGAAGCGAACAAATTTTGACGCTCGCGTGTGTTAAATTTTCCCGAACATCCAGAGACAGACTTTTATTGAAACAATAAACAACGATCAATTCTTCGTGATTCATTCTCTATAACGATAAGCTAAGGAATTAACGACGCGCGTTGTATTATCGAAATTTTGCGAAGCGTACTAAATACTGGTAAAATTATCACCCTATAAAGAGTCTCTCAAAATGATCACGCGTCCGATTCGTCGACCGCGAGATTCCGCAGCCGTTCCTTTGACGCAAAGGGCGGCGTTAATTTCAAGCAAGCCGCTAATTCGACATCGATTCTTTACGCCGCGGCGTCGCGGCGGCGAAGCAAGGCTTGGAATCGCGAGAAACATGGAATCGCGTGTGTCGAACAGGCGAAAAGGTTTATTAGCCGCGCACGGGGGCTAATATCGGGGATGTACAGCCCCCGGCGATAACTTTGACTGGTCTTTGATGTCGCGCACCCCTTTGTGCCGCCATTGCGGACAATGAGATCGCTGAAAACTCGCCTTTACGCCAGCTTGGCCCAGACGCGGCATCCGATTTTCCTTCCTCTGCTTTCTTCCTCTGGTTTCTTTCCCTTTTTTCCTTTTTTCTTTTCTTTTCTTTTTTTATCCATCTGTCGTAGTCGTGGCGAAACGAAGCGACGACCGGAATGGGAAGTTAATAACGTCGACGTTTTTCAACCCCCTTCCTCCTCGTGGCTTCTCTTGGTCCGAGCCGGTAACGAGATGTCTTTATGGGGACGTTTACAATTACGCGTGACGCGCATGGATCATTTGCTGGCAAAAGAGGATCCGAGCTTAAATTGTTCGTAGCGAGAGGCGCGCCACACACCGGTGAATATATTTTCTCAGGGGTTAACGGAATTGTATATGCGTGCCTTTTTTCTTTCTTTTCTTTTTATTAAGTGAGATTTGTACGATGGATGTTTTTTCCCGTGGAGTAATTGACGCGGTTTTGTTTCTTTTGGATTTATTACGGGATTGGGAGAGGTAATGAGGTACCACGGGAACACGTTTCGTGTCTTAATTGTCAGCAAATGGGCTTCGCGTAGAAATGTTGGGACGGCCATTATGTTCTCTTCAAAACTAGTAGCTAGACTATGGATTTTTGTGCGTTTGCGGGAAATTCAGGTATGCAGACAATTGGGGAAAATGTAAATATAAAATACATACATGTACTAATAGTAATTGATGGATTATGGAAGGCAATGCAGTGCTACGAAGACTCGTTTCATCCCTTAATTGTCGGTGGACAAACTTCGCTTGAAAAATCTTAGGACGATCATCAAACAAGCCTTTCAGAAGTCAGACTGATCAACTTATCCACTTATTATTCAAGTACACAATTAACATTGAACGTTCCAAAAATGAATCTAATCAATTTTAGGTAGTCGATCAGTTTCTCTTCCAAATGGATCATATAAAACATCTTGGAACATTATACTTTCACTAATATACCTTCTTTAAATTTGACAGCAATTAGATAATTGTCGAATAGTCTAGCTAATAATTCCCCTGAAAAGTAATACAAATAAATCTTCGCACGTTACACCAAATTGCGTCTCGTTAAAGCTGCAAATTCGTGCGTTTCAAAACTTCTAAGCAAGCACGTGCTTCTCCTATAAAAAGAAGTACGCCGAATTTAACTGCTGGTATCCATTTGGATCGTCTAGTGTCAAACGACTTTAATCCTCTGGACAAATTTCGAGCGTCGAAATTACCCGTGAAACTGGTTCGGCTCCCTTTTCGCGACAACTTGGCCCATTGAAAATGCGAAGGGTTCTCGAAATGGCGCGAGGCAGAAAATATTCGGACGAAACGTTTTCTCGTAGGAGAATCCGCTTCGGACGTCGCGCCGCGAAGTCGATAACGAAGGCCATTTTTCTTTCATCCCTAGTCGGTCGGCCGCGAATCCGGGATTCGAGTGGCTCTCCGTGAGCGCATGCGTGACCACGCATTTAGAAGCCGCGTTCACGTGCACCAGTATGTAAGTACTTACGTGTGTGCACACGATTGTTAATGCACACGATGCAAATGCGCAGACGCCGCGGTGCATCGGATGCACCGGCGAGGCCACGCTGTTCAACGATCACCGAAGATAACGGTGCTCTCTCGCGGACCTTCGCGCGCCGCTCAAATGGACGCTTGTCGTTCTCCAGTTTCACGTACGAACTTCACGCGCACTTTTATCCGCGTTACATTCTCCGAAATGCTCTTTCGCTTCTTTTTTTTACAACAGCACGCGTTTGAATCGCACGAGGACACGAGTAAATATGCCGGAGGACTTTTAAATTGCAAACAAACATTTCGCTCTGCTTTTTAGGAAGAAAACTCGGGTGAAAGTTTAACCCTTTGCACTGCTATGTCGAATTCACGCTTGACATTCTTAATTGCCAGTTTAAATGTGTATATATGTATTGCATCTAAGCTCCAATGCTAATTTCAACACAATTAGTGAGAAGAAGAAGATCCCTACCGATTAACCGTGTTTTAAAGTACGTTTCGAATAATAGAGAAGCTTAAAGTTGTTGGAAAGAAAGTTGAAACAAAGTTGAGAGTGCAAAGGGTTAACGTATTAGGTTGGGAAGAAAGATCGCAACGTTTTTCACAGGTTAATGATAAAAGGATGCGTTAGCTTGCAAAAAGCAGGTTAGCCAGCTCATTGCTTAAACGATGCAAATTTCTCTGAGGATAAAATCTGTATGTTAACTTGTAGATAACCAAAAGTAGCGCAGCGAGGTGACGAGTACACAGTAGAATAAAGTTGTGTATAATTGTACGAATTTTACCAGCAATCTTTGTTCATATAACGCTGTGAACTTTCTTTTCAACCCAATATTTATTACGAAATTCAGCCGCGAAAGAGTTCATAGGACAAAGGATTAAAAAAAGGGATGAAGAGATTACATAATGCTTCGAAAAATTGTCGCAAACGAGTTGACGATTCATTGTTTATCTGCTTCCTTCTGTTCCTAAAATGCGAGAAGTCTTTTCTCGACGAACCCCTAAAATTTCCCTTAATTCCACATTCCAAAGACAAAGTCTGTTTACGGGAGGGACAAATTTAACACGGTTAACATTTCCCAAAAGGCTGAATAGACGACCAAAAGTCAAAGGTGTTATCGAAGTCTGACACGCGTGCGCGTTTGCCCCGAAGAAATTCCACACTCCGGCGAATAAACGCGACAAACCTAAGACTTATTAGATCCCCGAACATAATAGGCCGCCGGAGAAAGGGGGCGAGCCGCGTGAAAATTCATCAAAGGATCCCCCCCACACCTTTTTGGTTTCAGGAGTCGCAACGCGCAGCTCCGGCGGCAGCTTCCTAAAAAAAAAAATGAAACTCTAACACCCGGTCCGGCGTAAACGGTTCAAAAGAAGCGAGGAGGCGGCGCGCGCGCGAAAAGAAACTCGCAAGGAGGAAAAAAAGGAAAGGGGGAGAGAAAAATCTCGGTGCGCGCACCTGTGCACGTATGAGCGGACGTGTAAAGGCGAATAGCGTCGGAGGGACACAGAGGAGAAGGAGAGACAGGAGCGAAGGGTGCGAGCTAGAGGGAAAGGGAAGCGCAAAAAAAAGGGGAAGGTGCGAATCACGCTCCCGCGAATCCTTTCTCCGGCGCCGCGAGGGTGCACTTAATTGCGAGTTTAAGTAATTAGTACGCGAGCTGGGAGCCCGTCGCTCGTCCTCGCTCGCACGCTCGCTCGCTCGCTCGCTTCCGCGAGCACGACCAAGCCCTTTATTTCTTTCTTGCTTCCTCCCTCTCCCGCCCCTTTTCTCTCCTCTCTCTCTCTCTTTCTGTGTGTGTACGTATTTTTTTCATTTTCATTTTCTGGAGGATTCTTCAGGCCGCGACGACGCTGCAACGGTAACAGGGTTGTGCACCGAGGTAGATTTTTCTTGCCGCGGCCCGGCGAATAATTGCGACACGACACGACGGCGGATTGTAATTATAAAATGGTATTTCGGACGTCCTTGCCACTTTTCACAACGAAGAAGGACCATCGTGAGGTGTGACGGTGGAGAGGAACGCAGGAGTGCCCGTTATGTCGAGTATTGGGACGTGTAATGAGCAAGTTGCGAGTTTAAGCGCGACGCTTCGACGCGTACAATGGTAGGATGCCCTTCTCCCCCCATTTCGCGAGTCGCAATAACGCCCCCGTTGCACTTGCCTGGGGGGAGGGGGGAAAGTTAGAAAAGTTAGTACTGATAATAGAAAAAAGGCTGGATGAGTGGAACTCGAACGGTTCAGACGAGTACCGCAAGGGAAACTCTGGTGATAACACTTTCGCGAAGCGTGATTCTCATATTCAGAAGTTTCGATGGCAACTTTATTCGACGGCATCTCGATGACCCAGTTCCTCGCCACGTTATAGGATTTGTGGAAATTGCGATCGGCTTTGGAGGAGACAGATATTATTAAAATGAAGGAACGATAAATGGAACTGAAGAGGAAACGAGACATCCGAGAACCTTCAAGGTTCGCTTCCTTTTCTTTTTTTTAAAGATAAAGTTGCGTTTATATTGCACTACTTTTGAACGGACAACCGAGTTAGGCGTCGTTTCAACTCGATTAGGATTGTACTTATAAGGACAATTTTGATAGACTTCTGATCGATATCATTGAAGTCGTGGCACGATAACAATATACAGAAGATGCAGAAACTTTCACGATTTGGGCGACAAATGGAACCAAAATGGAAGTCTACAAACGATCCAAGAACCTTTAGGTATCACTCTACTTTTCGGCGACGAAGCTGCATTTGTAGTGGACAATTTTTGGACGGCCAACTACGTTAAAGGTCGTATCAACTTGATTAAAATACGCAGGGTTTGTACGAACAATTTTCATCGACTTCAGATCAATCAAGTCGAACAGGTATTAAAATCAAGACACGAGAAATGGTACCAAAATGGAAGCATATATGAAGAATGGAAGAAGAATATATATAAGAAGAATGCAAGCATATCAAATCAGATACCTGATACTATAATTGGAAGAAGCATATAAGGATCCTTCAAGATTCACCCCTTTCTTCGACGACAAATGGTACCAAAATAGAAGTGTACAAGAGTTCCAGGATTTTTCAAGCGTCATTCCTTCTTAAGGCGATAAATGGTACCGAAATGGAAGTGTACAGGAGATGTGGGAACTTTAGGATTCACCCCTTTTGCGGCAACAAATTCTATCAAGATGCAAAAGTGTATAAGAAATGCACGAATCTTTAAGATTGACCCTTTTTTTCATCGACAAAAGTGATACCAAAATGCAAGTGTCCAAGTGATCCAAGAACCTTCAAGATTCTCCCATTTTTTGGGCAACAAATGGTACCAAAATAGAAGAGTACAAGAGATCCACGAAGCTTCAAGATTCTCCTCTTTTCTGGACAACAAATCATACCAAAGTAGAAGGGTACAAGAGATCCACGAAGCTTCAAGATTCTCCTCTTTTCTGGACAACAAATGATACCAAAGTAGAAGAGTACAAGAAATCCAAAAACCTTCAAGATTCTTCCATTTTTTGGACAACAAATGGTACCAAAATAGAAGAATACAGCAGATCCAAGAACCTTCAAGATTCTAACCCTTTTTTTTACAACAAATGGCATCAAAACAGAAGAGGACAAGAGATCCAAGAAGCTTCAGGATTTACCCCTTTTTTTGTGAACCACCCCGGTGTTTCTGACGAGGTCGACAAAAGGCAAACGCGAGTGGTATCGCGCACAGTTCGCACAATATATATATATACATATATATATCGAATATATATATCTATATTCGCGGGCAATTCACGTGACTCTCTCGCGAACGCGTGGAAGCCCCTCGAGGCATTCTACCTTTTAATTAGCCTCATTACCATAAAATAATTACAAAAAATTACAGTACCGTGCAGAGAGAGCGGGCCCTCGGCGCGGCGTTAGGAGTGGAAGGGAAGCTCGGCGTCACACGTCGACGAGCTTATACTACTACGTCACTGGATACGCGAGCCACGTGAAAACCGGGCCTTCGTTTCTTTTCTATTTATCCCGGGCCGCGCACGCCACCGCTCTCTCCACGCCAAGATAATGCGCACTTTTTGCATTCACCTTCGACAGAGAAGAGAGAATGAGAGAAGGGATGGGGAAAAAGAGGAGGCGGGTCTGGCGCCCACGTGCTCTAATGAGTAATTAGTAATTAGCAGCGACACCCTGTGCATCCAGCGCGAGCAGTCACGCATTTATTGCGTAATTAGGTGAGCCTGAGCGTCATTCGAGTTTATCGAATCTCTCCGGACCGGAGAAGGGCTGCTGCCGTTGCTGCGCTTTCACTCTTCCCCCCGCCAGCCGCGCACAGTGAGCCGCGATTGTGTCGAATGGATCAAAAGTATTTTCTTCCAACGCTCTCCTCTTTTTTTCCGCCAACCGTTGCCTTTCTTCGCAACCCCGAAAAAAGAAAAAAAAAGAAAAAGAAAAAAGAACAAACGCACACAGTGCAATTTGGTTCGCCCGAGGGGAAACACGAGCACGCGCCAGAAGAGAGAATAAAATGCGAAGTAATTAATGGGAAGAATGGCGGACGAACGGCGAGGAACGATGATCGAAGGGAAATTTTCCACCGCGGTCTTTTTTTCTCGGCTGGAAAATTTTTCTACGAGTAGGAAGAGGATCGAATTCTCCGAGCGGGTGGCTCGAGACGCGTGGGGCAATTTTTCAATCAACGTCATTAAAGCGTCGCGCCACGGGCACGGGAAAAGTTGCTTTGGCGTCGAAGGGAAGGCTAGATGGAACGGGCAAACACACGCGGTCGAAATAACGTTGCCGAGCAAGCGATGTCTTAATTATTATTGGCGGCGGCATCTGTGCCAACGTTGCGTTATCGCGTGTAAATGCGAACACTTGGTTCGCGATAAGGAAACAAGCGATGTAGCATCATCGTCGTCATCCATCGACCACGCTTTCCACGAAACGATCAACAAGGTGCCCGTGTATCGCCAGGCCACGTTGGCACGCGATTTTTACACGCTCTCGGGCAATTTTCTTGACACCGGCGTACAGGTGGCTGTCCGAGGTTCCACCGTTTAACATGAAATTAGCCGAAACATTAAAAATGCAACGAGAAACTTTCTTACGCAACGCCACTTGTTCAGCTTTTAACCATTTCGGTGTTGGATCGTTTTTCCTTTCTTTTTTTTTCGATGCGCGCCGAAAATACGACATGAAATTTATTAAATTAACCCATTGATTTAGAGTGAAACGTCGCGTGACACGAATTCTACATATAATTGTTAAAGATAAACTCTACTTGCAATAGAGTGTTGGTTTTATTTTAGCTTTGGTTTCACTTCGGAATATCAAGTATCGTTGAATGAACCACTGATTTGCTACTAAATCAATCGACTCCACAAAACGAAAAGTAGGAAAATTGATATAGCAAGTATAAATTCTTTTTTTAAACTCAAATAAACACCGTGGAATGTATTATTGTAGGCTTTGCTTTTATCTACAGTTTGTATATATTTATGTACGATTTGAACTGAAACATTAGGTGTACAAATGAATTCAGTGCCTTTGTACAAAATCCGACGTGCAATTATAATACTACAACTTTATAATAACACGATCTCGATGCTGAAAATAATTCCCATCGTTCGATCTGCATCGCACTTGACTTACGAATATCATATTAACAAGAACGCGACGATTTGAGCGAGTAAAACCATAGAGGCACCAAATTAATTTACGTACACCTAATAGAATTACAGTTCGGGGGAAAACTTTTAACGGACACGGTAAGAAGCGCAAATCGGAAAGAAGCTGCAAACTTTTGATCGCTAAGCACGCGCGAACGATCGCAAAATCAGTGCTCCGCACTTTTGCCGCGCCGCGAGCATTGTAAAAACGGTTAAAACGAGCTCCGTAGAAATTTTGCGGGGTCGTGAAAGGGCCGTTGCAAAATCTGTGGCGCTTCAGCGGCGAATTAAACTCTAAGATCAGGATGACGGAATCCTTTGGAATCGCCCGGGGTCCCGCGCGTGAATCCTTTTCAAAAGCACGACACAAACGACGACGATTCCAGCGGAGTGGTCCGTTCGGCTCGGACAGAAGAAAAGAAATGGCATAATTTGTCACCGTGGACGTCGCGGGCGATACATCACCCGGCGTGGAACGCGACGCGGCCTGTAATTAATCAACGATGCAGCGATAAATAATTAAGATTCGAGCGGGACCCGGTCGTCTCATTAATTACGGCTACGCGTACACCGCGCGACTTTCTACTAATTGTGAGCGTCGCCCGTTTCTGCCAACTGCCAGCTACCATTTCCAATCTCCTCCCCTCGTTTCTCCTCGCCGCTGCTCTTTTGCCCGCGAACATCGCACGGGATCGTTTCAAAAGTTTCGAATAAAACGCGACACGCGCGTCCGAACGCGGCGGAACAAAAAAAAAGAAATATATCCCGTTATCGGCGGCAAGTTTCTTCCATTCATGGTGTGCGACCGCGAATTAATTGCGTTATCGCTCGCTTCGCCGCGACTTCGTATCTCCTATCTTCTATCTCCTATCTCGTATCTCGTGTTTTCGGCCCTCCCCCTTATCGATCATCGAATTTTAATTAACAGCCGCGATTCCTTCGCAACTTTCTCCCGACGAGTCGATCGCCTCCTCCTATCGAGACATTTCTCGGATGCGAATAATGTTCGCGGTCTTTTCGCTTCGGAGAAAATTAATTTGGAATGGGTTTCTGGGAAAATTTAGCGGGCGAGTGGGATAATTTTTGAATAGTTGAAGAGGTCAGTGCTGGACATTTGTAGTCAGTAGTATAAGTCTACTGTCTGTCCGCGAAAAGAAGGCAGACGAGTCTTTACATTCTCACTGTTGATACGGTTTCCTATCTTCCCTATCGCCACACACCGTCTTCGTTATTAAAACACCGTCGATCTTTAACGACTTCGGTTAACAGTGAACACAATGCACGTGCGCTTAGGGAAGCTAGTAGATCGTAATTAGAAGGGGAATGTAAATACTTGCGTGCCTTCTTGTCGCGGACGAATAGTACGTACACGTGTGCAGTTTCAAGTATTTACGTATTATGTTAGGATGTGTTGTGTAATAGTAATTTAGTGTGCGAGTGTGATAATTTTAATTGTTCAAGCACTTAGCGGTGGATATAAAAGTCAGTTTCAGAAGTCTACGTACACGTTTGAAGTTTCAAGTATTTAAGTATTACTTTAGGATGTATCGTGTAATAATAATAATAGTGGGACCAAAATTTGTAGAATGTAAAATTACAAATGGGAGAGATAATTTGAATGATGTTTTATAGAGTGAGCATCATTGATTGCATTAACGAAGTTGCTCTTAGAAATGTAGAGGATGTTATTTTGTTTACGTTGAACGAATTGCGGCAGATTTAGGATGAATTAAAAAGTTTACTAATGTATAAGTATAATTATAACTAGACTGCGGATTTTAATTGATAGATAAATTGATATGCTTGTACCTTTTTAGATATTTAAAATTTACAACTGGATGTAGACTCTTACGGCTGACTGTAAGTGGGAAAAATTGATGTACAAAATTCAATATTTCATAAGCGAAGTAACAGTGCATAATAATTAGATGCAAATGCGTTTGTGCATTTAATGGATATTTAAGTATGCAAACAGGCACAGAACATATGTAATACGTAGAAATATACAAAATAGTTAAAGTAGCTTATCAATTATTGTACAGATTCGTATTAGGTTCCATTCCCGTAATTTTGCCAATAAAGATACGAATTTGCATCGAGATCCACAATTTGATAATAATAAAAAGTGAACAATAAGAAATGGGAGCTTAATAAAAATTTGTGTTTCCACTGTTTCGTATATTTCTGCACATCACACTATGCATTCTATGCCTTCTTGCTCACCGGAATTTCCGATAAATATATGAAAATCCGCAGTCGAAACATAGCACCGCAATTCCGTAGACGATGCAGTCGTGCACCGATTTATCTCGCTGCCAAAGAATTCGATCGATCGTTGCTAATTCCTTGTTTCTTTCGGCGCTCATTAGGCGCCACTCTCGTCGTCAGCTGAGCCGAAAACGAAACCAAGTTCGCCGATCGTCCGATTCTTGTGACGCAAAAGCGAGCTATCGTGTCTGTTATCGTTCCCCGACCGCAGCGAGAAAAACATTTTCTGCGTCGTCGCGCAAACGTCGCGATAATTAGCCACCAGAAATTGCCTTCATCTCGTCGCCTCGATTGTCACACCTGAGTTTCCATCGCCACTTAAAACACGTTTACCGTCCAGACATCTAATGCGATCGCCATTTGCGCGTTTAGTAAGGCAATGAACGAAATACTCGACATAGAAATCCTACGTTTCGTTTACAATTCGGGTACAATTTAGTTCAATATAAGTAATTCCTTCGTCTGCATTTCTTCTAAGAATACAAGTGAACGATAAGTTTTAACGAGCTTTGTTTTAGCTTCGTTTGGTTCCGCTACTAAAGGTTAAGGTTTAAGTTTCTTTAACCCTTTCGTTACGGTTTCTTGCAAACGAAAGCTAGAGCCATAGATGCGAAGTAATTTTAATTGGCATAAAAATCGAATGAATATAAAAGTTTTTAGATGCTTCGTATCATCGATTGTGGTCTACTATTATTGCACGAACAGAAATAAAAATAATACCGCGCTATAAAGAAGCAATATCGTAATTCTTAATAAATAATTGTGCAATTATTTAGTGACGTATACGCTCTTCGTAGCGATAGGGTTAATTTCGTATCATTTCTTCGAAATCAAAGCGAATTTCTCCTTTTCGTAGAGATACGTAACGCACTCGAGTTTGTCACGAGCTTCCGACAAGTCGGAAAAGTGTCTAGAAGTTGCCATTAAATATATCGTATCAATTGAAAATGGTTTCGAGTGCAAAGGGTTGACAAAATTCATCGCGCATCGCGTATATCACGCGTGGTACAATGTGAACGCGTTGAAAATTCCTCCGTCTGTTGAAAAGGAAACTCGCAAGCGAGCTTTCGTGCAAGATTCTAGTCCACGTGGACTGCGTTAAGTCGCGTTTAATTAACCGGCAAAGTAGCGAACGCGGAATCAATTATACAAATAATTTACGAAGCTCGGAATCGACGGAGGCGCGTTCCTCGCGTGCTAGGCACGCGGGTTCTCCTCTTAACGGCAACATCGCTGCCAGCGCTGATGAGAATATAATTGCAAAGTCATTCATCAGGCATCGGCCGGCAGGTTGTACGTGAATCACGTTAGATCGCTATGCTTCGACGATACGTCGATGAATTTATACCTGGATACGCGCGCATTCCGCGGAACCGTTCGATTCTACCGCCAAATTGCTCTTCCACTTCGCGCTCACTGATTTCTAACGCATCTCCCATTGCAATTTGTCTCGTCGCCTTCGTTTCTCCGTTTTAACCCCGCGTGTTTAAGTAGTCCGCGAAATTTTGTTCGAATTAAATCGGGACGAAGATTTAATCAAATCAGAGCAGCTCCGCTTTGGAAAGGTTTCGCACGTTTGAGAAAAAGAGCTTTTAATAAGGGAATTGAAAGTTGATGTTACTCGTATCAACAGTGGATCAGGAGTAGTTTACTCGCGTTTAACAAGTTGGACGAAATTTATTATAAAAACGATGCAAACTTGCAACGATACATCTTCCAGAATATTTCATGATTTTCTGTAGATTATAAATGAAGATTTATTACTAGACTACGGATTTTTATGCGTTGCATTTCTATTGAAAATTTAAACATAATTATTTGTTTGTAGGTTTAGGGTTAATTAGGATTCTTTTATATTTATTCCAAAGCTAAAGTATATTTTGCAACAGCAACAGCGAAATCAAGTAGAATAAATAATCCGTGCAACTTTAGACGCAGTGTTCGGAGTTTCTTTTGAATTTCACTGGCAAATCAGTAAGAGCAACATAATTGCTTTATTACTTTCGAGATCTTGATCAGATAGCAGATTTGATAGATCTTTAATTATAACGATAAGCATTCGCTTCTTGACGACTGAGAGATAAAAGCTCAACATAGAATTAAATTTTGCGGTGGCTTTAACCCTTTATCGTATGATCTTTTTACCGGCTACAAATAGTAGAATTGGCTATTCGCTGCTTTAATACCGCATAAAATATGAAACGTTGTAATTTGACTACCAGTTCGTATGCAACTATGGGAAAATCTAAATATTTAAAGAGGCGAGCAAATTATTATACTTTAAGGGTGGAACAACCCTTTAATTATACATAGTCGCTATTAACTATAATCAACGATTAAACTGTGGATTTTTATGCAAACTCATGTTCTTATAATAACAATTATTAATGAAATGGAATCCGAATAGGGATGCAATTCTCCCTGTGAATCCAATAACGCGTGGTTTACAGTGTATACTTTGTATACTTTCGCATAAATGTATAAAAATCCGCGATCTACAAATAATAATATAGCACAATGTATTAAAATAAAAATAGACGAAGCTACAACCTGTTATTATAATTAGACGGCAGATTTTTATGCAAACTCGTATTTTTACAAGCACAATTAAACAAATGGGGTTTTAATAGAGATTCGTTTCGCCTTCTAAATATAACAACGCGCACTTCTGCTTGGAATATTTTCTATATTTCTGCATATTGCGTGCACCTTGCAATTTTATGCCTACTTGAATTCCCTTCGCGAATGCGCATCAATCCACAATCTAGTTATCTTGTATATAAATAATTATTATCTATATATATAAAGAAATAATTATATAAAGGTTTAACCCATTGCACTCAAAAGTTATTAAAATTGGTTTATTTTATTTATTTCTTTATCTATCTCGTACAAAATTACTGAATGCCACCAGTAAAAGCAGAAAGACGAAATTTACAAACAAGAATAGGGGAAAAAATTATAGTATAATATAAATTATACTACATTATACTATAATGTATATGCAAAACGTGGAGACGGAGAACATTTTGGTAACTGAGAGTCGCCTTTCGAGTGCAAAGGGTTAACAACCCTGAAATCATCCAACTTCGAGCTGAAGACGAGCAACTTCCCGCTTACTTCAAAGGATCTCTACTCAAGTTTCTTATCAATTTCCCTATGGTACGAGAATATCTGAAAGGCGACCTTTGGCAATTTACCGAAAGATATTTGCACTTTCTCCGGCGATCGGCGATCACCAGTCGGTTACGGTTAAACGCTGTTGCTACGAACAACTTATACATACGTATATACGTCCTCAAAAACCGGGCCCTCGTTCGTTAAAACGCAACCACACTTTGTTTCACGTCGCAATGATATTCAAATTGTAATTCGTATCATTTTACGATTCAATCAACGATACCAAGCATCCAAATATTTACCCTTAAACACTTTTCCCAAATTAATCAAAGCTATCATCGCCCGTGCATCGGGGACACTTTCGAGTTTTAAGCTGCGGCAGTGAAAGGGTTAAACGCTGTTGCTACCTCCATCGATGGAACCGCGACGGCGAACGCGGTCGTAAATTATCCGCGCGCGATACCGATAGACTACGCGATGAAACTGAAGCTGCCAATTATCGTTGCTCTACTGACTCAACAAATATTCATAAATCTTGAACCCTAACGAGTGCTTCTCCGCCGCTTAATAATCGTGTCGGTGTTCGTCGAATTACTTCGCGGGATGTAGCAAAGCCAGCCAGCCAGTCGTTAAAAAAAACTTGACGAAGGAGTTTGCAGCGGGTTCGAGCGCCGCGGCCGATGGAAACCATTTCTGTTTATCCGAAAGCAGCGAGCCAGCTTGATCGTTATATTATTGCCTTTCATGGAGTGTTAAGCGCGCGTACACGTGGATGAGTCGCCGCGTACGAGTTGTTGAGTCGAGCCTGCTAACGCTTAGCGGGAGAATGGAAAATTGCATAAGAGTCCCTCGATAAATATGCATCAGCCGCGCATCGCTGCATTTGCGAGCGGAATATGCGTCCATGCGTCCTCTTCGCAATCTTTTTCCTCGCCTGTGGCCAACGCCTGCTCCGACGGCAAATCCCACGAACGAACAGGATATGTTCGCCGAATTGTACTCTTCGAAGGCGAGAAAAACCCGAGTCGATGATTAGACCGAGGAAATTCGTGACAGAGAGATTTATTTCTAATACAGTATCGCGTGGTTATTGTTTCGTTGTTATTTCAAGCGCTTTATCTGCCTTTGCACGAGAGATGGAAACTGAACAGAGGGTTGGTCGGTGTACCCTCGAATTACTTTAACGAGAATATTTCGCGTGTTCTTGCGTTATCACGCGCGCATTCTGTACCTTTTTGCGCATTCAAATCTCCTACAAACGTATAGAAATCCACAGATGTCCAGTGATGGTGAGATTCAATTTTGAGAAAGGTGTAGCAAGAGATATTTCTTACGCCCTGGCTACGAAAAGAATTTACGCACTGCATCTGTTTTGTCATTCAAGTAATCGTTAATTAGCTTCAACTAAATTGAACTTGACATCGTTTAACGATCGTCTAACGCGATTATAACTGTTCGGTACGGGAGGATTAAATTATAGTCGCACCAATGAGGAGTAATCTACTTTTTGCGTTATACTCTCCATTCGTTTTTTAAGAATATCAAGCATTTATTCCGTCTTAATCACAGTTTCTGATTAAAGTATCCATCGTTTTCGTTTATTTGGCAGACAATAAGTATACCTAAATGGTCGCTAGTTTCGGAGTTAATCGTGAAGCACTGGAAGAGGAATTTTGTATGGAAATTCATCGTACGTGTCGTCGAGTGGATACGAAAAAGTTGGATGTCGTAAGAATGAGAAGATTATCGAGAATCGACGACAGTCAGTGACTCGCGTAGATAGCCGAAATCTATCGCTTCCCTGCGTGTACAAACAGAACGCGACCTTGCCACGCGGATCATTACAATGTAATCATTCGTTTGTGACGCGCACCTAACGTCATCGAACTAAATTTAAATTTTCGCGATACCGCTCTTCTCTTGGAACACGGTTCTCCGATTCGTCGATGCAATTCGCAGCGAACCGGAGCAACAGATGTTCGAATTAAAGTATCCCTCGAATCGACGCAATGTATTTGTCTTTGCATTTCAACCCTTTCACTACGAAGGGCGTACGTATATATGCGTTCTCCAAAATTGGACAATCATCCGTTAAAAGAACGCGAATCGTTTCTCTACGGTATATCACTGTATCCGTTTTCGGCTGCACGATAAAATTTGAATTACAATTGATAACATGTACAAAGCATCTATGTTTTTCGTATTAACAAAAATGCTTCCCTATCTGTGGTTTCAGTTCTCAGTTCCAAGATGCCGTAGCGAAAGGGATTCAACCTTACCAAATACGTTCTATCGTCGAATATAACTGTAGCCACGCAACAAGGTACTGTTAAATAAATAATAGAAACGTCGCCCCAATTAAATCGAATTAAGCAGCACCTAAATACGAGAACACAGTACTCTGCTAATAATACTCTTTGTAGCCACTGTACATACAAATTGATATCGGTTTCGAATAGGACGTGGCAAAAAAAATTCGCTGCCATTGCGAATGTTTCTGCTCGCTCCGATGTATCCTTTAAACCCACGCCACGGCTCGATTCGGTGTCCTAGAAGTCGCCGCTTCTATCCTAGGGGCTTTTTGTTTAAACAAAAGGGGCCCGGGACAAAAGCAACGAATTAAGGTGATATTGAAAAATTACGGTCTTACGTAATTGCCGGCCGAAAAGTCAAGTCCTCGGAGATAAATGCGTGTCTCGCTAATTTCCGCCCCCTCCCGCCCTTTCTTCGTCTTCTTTTTCAACGCACGGCTCCGTACTCCGTGTGGCACGGGTATAGATGTCACGGCGATAGCAAATTTCATTTATTATTCTGTAGCCGTTGGTCTTTCTCCCTCCGCCGGCGCGTCGGAAAGGACAGCGAACACACACAGAAAGAGAGAGAGAGAGAGAGAGAGGAGCCACGACGACGATTTCTTTCACGCGACACACGCGACATTTATCACGCGTGTGACATTTTAATTAAATACGATGACACTCACGGTTCGGACCGCGTCGCGGACGTACGCAACTACGAAATGTACCAACACGCGTGCCTTTCTAGCAAACTCGTCTGGGAACACGTTTCGTAAGCGTACGTGAGAGCCTGACTCGCTACGGAATATCCGTGTGGATCTTTTTAGTCGTGCATCTTGACGCGTTTCGCGGCCAATATTTCATCGCGCTCGTATAATGTAAAATAAAGTCCCCTTTCGACTGCCTCCATTTCTTCTTCTTTTTTTTCTTTTTTCTCTCGGTTCTGTTTAGCAGTAACGCGATTTAAGTTTCTTTTCTCCTTTTATATACGTACGTATATAAGTATAAATATGCGTGCGTGTGTATACGGAAGAACGTAATTACGATCGATCGAGTGGAGTCGAATGGGATGGAGAATCGAGAAGCGGGCGATTTTCGCGCGCGCGCAAGATTTTCCGACTGGCGGCGCGCACCGCAGCGATGATTAGACGGTCTCGTAATTAAGACACGCTACGAACTCGTTAAATTACATCAACAGCCGACTCGATGGAAATTAGTACGCATCGGCTTAGTACCAATTCCAGAGCGCCTGATTAATGGCAATTGCGCACGCGAAAAATGCGCCAAGAAAAATCTTCCATCGGTAGACATTCGATCATTCGATTTACTTTTGGCGATCGGATAAATTCGAGACCGTGGTTCTTGGCTGAAAAAGGCGTCCTATGCGTGTAACGGATACAAAGGCGTCAATCTTTTTCGCTCTACGTCGTTTTGTTACGCTACGAAGGCGTTAAGTCGTCTACGTTTACGTCTGCTAATTTCAACCATCGTAGAAACGACTTTTCCTATGCACCAATCTAATTGTTAGATCGCAGATTGTGATGCACTTATGAAGAATATAGAAATGCAGAGAAACACAAAATGTATATGAATGTAAATGCAAAGCTATACAAGACATCCAAAGTATAGTAGAAATTATGATAGAAGGTGAAGCAACCCTTCTACTTCATTAAACATACATATAAAAATACGAATCTTCGTTAATTTCGTTGCCTTCGAAGCAATTTCATTCTCTCGCAATCGAATCTAATTCATCTGCTAATCTAATTTAATTCCTTGTCAACGATGAATGGATGAAATGAAGAGGACACTATTAACCACTTAACTTCGAGCATCACCTAAATCTGTCACGTATATTACCTAAATTCTATTATATACCAGACTGACATTTTTACTTCGAACTAACCCGAAAGTCTGTGCAACCCTCCAAAGAAGGGTTAAGAAGCAAACACTGCACTAACGAATAAATAAAAGCTGCTTTTAAACGTCTGCCAGCCTTAACATCCTCCGCTGACAATGGACGAAGCTGGAGAGAAACGAGAAGTATCGGAACAATATCGAATGGTCGGGGCAGCTGGGGAGAGAATAATTAAGACGCGAGCCGTGGCCGGTCATTATATCGCTTACGAGTCTCATTGAGCGGTGAAATTAGCGTCCAACGGCACCGAAATCGCAATCGCGACGTGGCGATCTCCCCGACACGACGATGGCCAGCCGCGATAAAGGGACGCGTGACGCCCGTTAGAACGCTTCCCAGACGTGGAGGCGACGACGATAAGCCAGGAAGAAGGCGAAGCCACGGAGAACGCTTCTGGCTTCGCCACCGAAATTAAGACAAATCGGCCAACAACGATTGCGATCGCGTTCAATTAAGTCGGACGGATCTCGCCCCGCGGTGCAATTCGTCGCCACGCGGCACTCGCGACGCTCTCACATGCGAATCGTGCATTAGGGGGTGGCCTAACGCGATCCTCCTGTTTTCGTTTCGGGGACGATAACTCCGAACCTCTGCCCACGTAGTAGGTAGTCTGCGCGGTAGGTACAATCTACTCCATAAGTCACTGGACGCTCGCTGCAAGTGTAAAACGCTTGGGGGCAGGGTAAATTGATATGATGCAGATACAACCACGGCAATGCAACTGGTATTTATTCATTATTCGCGTTACACAGGGATAATAGAATCTTTTGGTGTTTTGGAGTTTAAGTTGGCTTTCGATGCCTTTCTTTAAAATCTGATCAAGCATTTGACGACTGCTAGTTGCGAAATTAATTGAGTTTGTCGAGCTAGGTGATCCACCCCTGTGTATTTCACTTCCGGTTTGTCCTCAGCGTTCTCTACTTCGTCGAACGTACTTCGTACACCATTGCAAGTTAACCCTTTCACTATCGGCAACAGTGGAATTAGAGACTGAAAACGCAGGCAACGATAACGTTTATTAATATAAAAATGATACAGGTACATATATTATATATATTTGTACACTATACGTAACTAATTGGTAACGTAACGAAAAATATACGTGTACGCTTTTAACGAACGCCAGTCCAATTCTTGAAGACGTACACGCGTATATAGCAGCGAAAGGGTTAGGAAAACGTACGACGATATCTGCAACGTTACGTTAAGTTACACTTCTGCCTTTTCGCCGACAGTTTGCGGAACAATTTGTTCGCGAAGGGGTTAACTAAACATTTGCGCGGTAGTTGAGAATATTCGGTGGCTCGGAAAGGGGGAGAAGGTTTGGGGCGAGTGGTGTGTGGCCGGGTTATCGTCCGGGACACCGGTTTATCAGTGGCCGGCCGCGGCCGGCTGAAAAATCACCGGCCGGAAAATAATTGTTAAGTGCTTTATTAGCGCAATAACGCACGTCTGGGCCGAGCCACGGGGGTGTGGAAACGGAGGAACCGAGGGGAGATAGCGAGTCGGTTGCCGGGATCCTTGCTCGCGATTTATGGCCCCTGTCCACCCGGGTCGCTTTTCGATTTCTTGTTTGTTTTTATGGGGCTTTGGTTGCTCGTGAAAGCGTATAAACGTGGCGAAGGTATGACGAGCTGCTCGGTAGTCATGGCGATGAATCAGGGAAAAAGGGAGAAGCATAATAAGGTGACTCCTTCCTTTCTTCTCTCTCTCTCTCTCTCTCTCTCTCTCTCTCTCTCTCTCTCTCTCTCTGTCCTTTAAACCTCTAATCCCTTTGATTATCGTTGACTCACTCGAATGGGAAATGGTGCTAAGAGAAGTGCGACAAATCGTCAGGCTAAGGGTCAATTTAAGAAAGCGCGACGCCTTAGGGAAAAAGGGCCTTCGATCCGATTGTGCGTGTTTACCCACTGCCGAGTTTGTCGCATTAAGAACGCATTAGCGTCGGAGTCCGTGTTGGGTTAACTGATTGGCGTGATATAGGCTGCGATGCGGGGTTCGTGTTTCGAGAACGTACGAAAAGCGAGAGGAGAGAGGGCGAGGAAATATCCAGGAAATCGGTTCACGCCTACGAACGCGAACCCTTCGCATCGTAATCACCGGGATTGACGTCTAATTAAAGCGTCTGCTGATTAGCGCTGCTCCTCGTGCAACGCGCTGCTAAATTCTCCGCGAATTTTCTAAAACTCCGTCGAGATACTCTTACGCTAAGATATGTACGTATTATATTATCGAAATGTTTAGTCTTCCATGACCATCTTTTTCGTTGTTTCATCCCGTAGCTATTACAATCTGTACTATAGTTCATATGTTTTGTACGTTGTTGCGTACCGTATCATGCATTTTGCATTTCGTGGTACATTTATCCGCAGTCTACTTACGATTCATTATATTCCCTTGTCTTACATTTGCAATTGATTTAATTGCTGCATCGAAATATACAAGATCGAAGACTATTAAACACGAGTCAACTGCGTTTCGCATTTCACCCTGTGCTAAAACATTAAATAGTGAATTCGACTATTCGTAGCCAGAAAATATATTACAAGGCAAGGGATTAATAATAATGCCAGTCCTAATAAGTCCCTAAAAAATACGAATTCAATTGAAACGAGGAACTGCAACGAATCCGCCAAGTTTGCAAACGCATCGCAAAGGTGTGTCCCAGAAGAAATGCAACGAAATCGATGTTGGTAGCTGCAGTTATCGCGTTGACGTTGATCGGAACACGAAGGCTACAGGCGAACCCTAACGGGTCAACGTTCCTCGGGGAGGGGAAAGGGGAGGGGGGCAATAAATACCTGTGGACCAGCGTGATTTTGAAAAGACAGTAACTCCTACGAGAGGAGGGCTGGTTAATTTCCAGCGGGGACGCGCGACCGTCCGAAAATAAAACCGGAGAAAGAAAGAGGCGCTTTGGAGAACGCGACGGAGAGCAGAGCGGCGGAGTAGGGGGAGAAGAGGAGAGAGAAAACCCGTCCTAGAGGTTTTGTCCCTGTATCGGCTGCCGGTGGTTGGCAGTCGAACCGGTGGTGCTATTAACGACATTAACGCTACTCCGGGCAAACACGGCCCTATATCATCCCGCTGCTGCGGAATAATAAACAATAAATTTCGGTGAAATACGGCGTCGAACAAGCGTAACCCATTTGTTTGCGATAAACTGACCCCGCAGCTAGTCCAACCAGTCTGCAACGATCGTCTCTCACGTCGTTTCACCCTTCCTCGCGGTGTCCGCGTCCTCTGCCACCCCTCTCGCCCTTCACGACATGGTCTACCCCTTGCAGAACACCGCAGGAATGTCGCTGGAGGAGGATTAGATTTCCTCCGCGACCGACCTCCCCGTGCAACGGAACGTGAAACTGGACGTGAACGGAGAAACGAGTCACCTGCGCTACGGAACGTACAATTTCGCGAAGTCGAAGTAAAAGAAAGGATTTTCGCGCGTATACGTTTAACGCTAGATTTACGGAACTGAATTTTACGGATTGTCAATGCCACGTTTAAAGTTACGGAAGTGACAAGTAGCATCTTGCAGCAATTTACGTCGAGTTTGATTGGTACAGTGATACGAATAAGTATCGCGATTCATTTCGCCCCTTCTTCGATTCTCTAATTCTGAATATCTATGTAAAGTACAGGAGTCTACTTTTCAGGATAGCGATGAAATTATGCTATCGATGCTCGTAAATCTAGCGTTAGAAACGCGAATAAATACTGCAACCCAGTAGACCTTTTTATCCTAACCAAATGTCATTTACACGTCGAATTCGAAGTGTTTCAAATCATCTATCTCTCCCTATTTGTAATCTCTCACTATTCAATTTCGATATCCTATTTTATTTTGTTCCTATAATATCTTAATGTTTCGTCGCGTCCAAAACGCTAAGTATTACTTTTACCCCCCAAAAATAAATGAATATAATCTAATCTAAAAGAATTGGGTAGAATTTGGAGGAAAATTGGCCGAGTTTAAAGCAAAAGAATTAAGTAGAATTCGAGTGGAAATTGGCAGAATTTAGAGCAAAAGAATCGGGTAGAATTTTGGGGAGGAATCGATGGAATCGTCGGAATTGGCGCGCTGCCAGTTTGGAAAGAAACGTTTTATTGTTGGCGAATTGCAATCGGATTTTTTGATATGCAAGGCGCGCTTGCGACACGGCCGGTCGTTGGACAGATTAAGAAGCTTAATCAGCGCGAACAGCATGTGCAAATAAATGCAAGGCGAACACGAGATGCGAAAAAAAGAAAAAGAAGAGGCGATAATGCGCGCGCGAAGCCGGGCATGCCCGCGAAAATACGATCGCGCGTACGTTATCGTGCCAATTAACAAATTGGAATGGTCCCTCTGGATTCCCGATGACGGCCGTTCATTGCCATAACTGTCCTGCTCGTGCCATAAACACGGCCAGCCTCGGCGAACGACCAAAAGAAACAGAGACCCAGGACACGAGAGCCAAGAAAGAAGTAGCCGTAAGCGTATACACGTACCTAAGCAAAGAAAATTTTGCCTCACAATATTTGGGCGTTGCATGCGAAACGACGGGTTCAACGATACAGTCGAAGCTACTGCGACGCGGTCAAAGTTAAACTTCATTGATTAAAAGAAGCTTCGACGGATTCGATGATGTTTTAGTCAAAGTGCTGCTAGACTTTGTGCAACGTTTTTCAAGATTGCGAATCTTTATGCAAATTCATGGTTTTGCAAACAGAATCAATAGTAGAATTACCAAGAGGATCTATCCGTAACTTCTTGTAAAACGTGGGTAAAGTTATAGCAGTGTGTTTTTGAAGGTTTTCGAAGATCTATAAACACAGGGTGAAAGAAGATTTATTTCCCTTGCATTACGTGTTTCGGCAGACGTTCTATCACTTTAACTACTTCAATGAAAGTAATCATACTTGAGTTTCTAGTGGTTCTAATGTTAAAAGAACGAAACACGGATATAGATCTATTTTACCCCCCGAAGTTAGTCCTGAGGATTCGCTACAGATGAATGCAAGTTGGAACTTACTAGTGATATATTACATCGAATGTTGCCACGTCGATTCACAGTTTCACTTTCTTCGCTAATTAATTTAATCGTAGGTGGTGCTGACAAACATGGCGATCCTAGGCCATCAATCTCGATCGACCGTGGCACGTGTGCGACGAAGTAAAAAAAAAAAGAATCCCCGTTAGGCGAAGGTATCGCGGTTTCGTGTTCCCTTTGCCGATCTTCCCGGCCCGGTTTAACCCCCCGAGTAAGATAATATTCACGGCCAATTACCTAAAACGCACTCCTTATGGAGCCGCGGCAGGGTTATTGGCAAGCTGCCACCGTGCAATCGAGTATCCGGTGTGAAACGACCTTGTTATTAACGTTCAAGTAAGCTTCAGCAGCCAATAACCGTGCGTGCCTCGGTCCAAAAAGGATTCGTCGAACCTCACGCGATACTTTGCGCCACGGGAGCCAATTAGTTGATTACCCGCCAGCCAATTTCCTCCGACCATTCGTATTTTCCGTCCACCTGTGTCATAGATAAAACTCTGTCGCCTAATCTGTCGTCCAGCGACGAATATTCCGCGTAGTCCCGTTAGAATTCTTCTTATTGGACGAGCAAGCGTCAAGTTGCACGTCGTTCGCAGACGGATAAATTCGGTATTATTTTCGTGAATTAGGATGCCGAATCAAAGCCTATTGCACTGGATGCTATTTCAAGTGAAAAGTAAGTTTCTTTTCGCAGTTTTCATAAACGTATTTGCGTGATATCTGTAGCGGAGCCCTCGAGTTTGAAGACAAATTTTGAATTCGAGTTCAAAAGGTTAAAGCCCGTTGTACAATGTTCCATTAAGGGTAGGAAGAAGTTTCCATCAATTTATTCTGCAACAGTTTGTTCAAATCGCATCCGATGGGAACCTTTGCATGCGCCCAATAAACGCAACACGTGTTTTAATGCAAGAAGGTAAATAGGGCTTAGCTTCAGCCTCTAAACATCACAATGTCTTCCTTAATTTGAATGTTTTGTAAATTCTTACGCGTTACGTATATTTTATCTTTCTCCAAATATTTAAAATCCCTCATAAACGCGTAAACATCCACAGTCTATTCGTCACTCAGCCTAATGCTATAATACGAAGAAAATGTTTGCAAAAGAATACGCGAAACGTGAGACGAATTTTCAGTGGTTCGCAAACGCAATTCCCTTAAATTCCCCGAGTTTTTACCGGCACCTATTAAAACCCCGATGATTTTAACGCGGTCAAACGTATACAAGAGATAAGGTAACCCTGGAAGTTGCGCCTTTGCATAGAAATAACGCAACTCTCAAAGGAAGGTATAGAAGACGGTGTAGATTTCAGTGGCGGCGAATCGCGTCCGAATTAAAATTGGCCATAGGAAAGCGGCTACGTTTCAATTAGAGGTTTTTCGATTCCGCGTTAAGGAGAAGTCCGCGACCTTGGCTAGGCGGCTTGGAGATTAATCACGCGGAGGAAGGCTCTCGGTTGGCCGGCAATTAATTAAATGGTCACGGTTTAGCAAGATCGGCTCTATTCAACGGATAGCTTTATCAATGCCGTTTCCCTTTTGCCGCGAACCGAGAAAATTCCTCGCTAATGTATGCGCAAACATCCAACCCCGGGCTAGGCGCAGGCGACGTAAATCAGCCGAGAAACAGAGTCAGGTGCGAGACACGCCGCGTGGGCGTTGCGAGTTTCAGAGACGACGGTAGCTTTCGAATCGGGGAAAATACGCGAGACGGGAAATGAATTCCGGCGTGACGCACGCGATTAACACGGGAAAGAGTTATACGCTCACTTACGGACAGCTGCCTTTTTTGCTTGTTAATAGTCGGTGCGCCGAAAAATCGCGTTCCACTCGAACGGATATCCCTCATAATTTATTAACGTGGATCACGTCGTCGACTCGAAACGCGGCCTCCTCCTAATTGAAGGGGAGAAAAAATTCGTTCAATCATCGGCGATTCTGCACGGATCTTTTTGCCCCGAGCTCCGCTGCTCCATATGAATGTCTCGCATTCGCGAGATACAGTCGATCGCATAAGTGTTACGCCTTTCGCATTTTCGTTGCAACTAAATGTTAGGTTGTTGCGTACGAATTGGCCGATTTCGTACGGATAAAATTTTCGTAGTCGTTAAATTGCCGTACTTCATCTTTCATTCGTTACAAAGTTTCACTTACACATTCGCTGCTTTTGCGCTGGATGGCATCCAAAATATTCAAATGTTACACCTGTCTCACAGCTTGATAATAATAGTTTTGATTATAATATACAATGTATAATGTCTGATTACGATTAATATGGTTCGAGATGAAACTACAATTTGTTACAAGTACGTAGCGTACTTCTGGTATTTGAGTATAATCTTTATCACGAGACGCGCTCATTATTGTAAGGCAAGGAGTTAATTAAACGACATTTACTGCGCGCAAATATAAAGCTTGAGGTTTGGTAAATTGAACACTAGTAGATCGTTATACATTAGTAGATCGTTACGTGTTTTAAAAGGGAATAGCAAATAACGAAGTGAATCGTACTATGCGTACAAGTGAACGTTGACTGTTTTTCATAAGATGCTGTTTAAGATTAAAATGCAGGCTAGAATGCAGTCGAAGTTCTGTTGTTATCAATATCATTTATTCATGTGGACGAACATTTATGCATCGGACTGTACGTGCCACCGGTTCTAGCTTTCCTTGCCAACAAGGCAACACTTTTTGCTGATTGTTAGTCCCGGTGGCAAAAACTTTATTCTATCAATGGTAATTCCGTACAATGTCGTCGATCTGAGAATAATGAAACTTGAACTTAATTGGAGTTCAATTTCTTCCGAAAGAACGCCGCCAACTTTAGTTTAGTTAACGCAGCTTACTCTCGCGGGAAAATGTACGCCTTTTAATCGGAGACACCTCTGTTTTAAGAGTAGCGTCTATTAACCCTTTCGCTACTGCGTGTTAAAGTTCAAAGAATTCCCAACGCACAGATGAGGACTATTTTTACGGTTACAGAAGCGGTGCAACAGTAAGTACTGACATACTTTGCAAAATTAGCTAGCGCGGAATACGTATAAATTATAATAAAAAGAATCTTGTGCTATGGAAGACAAATACGTATACTTTCCGCAAACTATCGTCCAGGGTTTCAGGGCATATGTATCAGGGCGTCCTTCGTAGCGAAAGGGTTGATAATATTTATTGCAATGTTTTGGTTTAAATACGATTGGGTTGGAGAGTCTTAGAAATGATCAGATAACTTTGGAAAGGGTTAAAAGACAATTTTTTAAAGTGTATATGCTTCCTTTCTTCGTAACGAGAACACGCAAAATTTGTAAATCACTTCTTCTAAGTTTTATATTCATTAGAATCGTCTTCAATTGCAGGGCATTATTTTAATCGAAGCAGAGGCATTTTCGTCTCTATTAAACTCACAATTCTTATTTAGATTAGCTATTTATTATTTGGCAGCTTTATTACGTACAAATAAGATGTCCTTCTTTCCTACACGCTTCGACTATTTCTGGGATTGCGACGAAAATTTGATTTACGCGGAAGTTCGCTGGTTTCCAAGCGAAAAATTGTTGCAATCGATTCGCGGCAACGGCACGAACTTTCCGTTCAACCCAATAGTTGGAACATTCCTCGCGTGGCAGGAGCGCAGCTGTTGGACCGTCGTTTCCATTACCGTAACAAACAAGTACTCCTTATCGAGCGTTTATTACACGTTGCAAAGTAATAGCACGATACGTGCGCTGCATCGCTCGCTAAAAACTCGTGACGGCACCGTACCAGATAACGACAGATCGGGTATGCAAAATACAGCGAAAATTAATCGCCCGACCCAACGATCGCCAATGAACACGCGTTGCAAACGCGTCGATGCCAACCCAGAAAGAGACAGAGCACGCGAGCGACTTAAACTCGGATCGCGCGTCGAACTCGCACCGTGTCACGCTCGCAAAGTGTCTTCGATATGCCCCGAACAGCGCGCAGCGAAAAAATACACGCACCTACCCGCGCAATCGCGCAATCGCGTCAAACGTTGCGAAAACGCGCGTTTAACCGTAATCGCGTTCTTGCACCCTCCTTTGAAGGCTTCACGCGATAGCTGCGCGCTTCGGGGGTCGTCGAAAAAGCGAAGCCGGGCGAATGGCGACGAGAAACAAAGGAAGAAAGTGGCAAGAAAGCTAGGAAGGCTCGTTAGTGGTGGAAACAGAGGGCAGAGGGAAAAAAAATCGGGATAAAGAAATAGCTGGCGGACCGAAGTGTCGGGCCGGCGTGGCGCGGCTGTTCGCGCGGCTCGGCGCAACGCGAAGCGTAGCGCAGCGGCGTGTCGCGGCGTCCTCGTGGGGCGTGAAACACTTGAAAATCCCGGTTATGCAAAACATAGGAAAACGGCCCTCCAGGCCAGGACGTTAGGTGGAACACGTAATTGAAAGCACTTTAGAGACCCTACGGCACGCACAACGAGCACTCGCATTTGCATTCAGTGGCAGAGGGAATGCCTTTTAACCGAAATGACTGCGTGTATATGACAAACGCCAGGTTTATGTGCCGGAACGATGGGAATATTTATTGGCACGAATTAATGTCTCCACTCGTCCGTGCCGGGCGTTATATTTATTGGGACATTTCGCGGTGGCTACGAGCCGAGCTGGCAAATAAAAACAGCTATTCGACGGGGAAAAAGGATACCGAAAAATCTCCGCGCCGCCGTCCCGTTACCGCGCTTCGTTCCTTCGCGTACCGAGATCGTCGCCTTCGTCGCCTCGCGCGAATTCCGTCGCGCTTAGATGCACCCGCGTACTGCCACTTTAAGCTTATCTTTAACCCCTTGCCCTACTATTATTTCATCGCCTACTTAGGCCACCATTAGTTGACTACTATTTTTGTATCGTGTCACGTAAACAAATCGTTTCAATATTGCACGCAATTTTTCTTTAACGCTAGCTTTACGGAACGCGTTACGTTGACTTGACACCGTTTAGATTTCATACCTGAACGCATAGAGAGCATAAATATTATTTTTCAGCACTTTATGTTAACTTTACGTAATACAACGGTATGAATACATATTCTACGTGATTCTATTCATCCTCACGCTTCTACGTTTGAATATTTATACGCGGTATACGTGTTTTTTCGGATGCCTGTCAAATTATACACGTAATGTCCGTAAACCTAGTTTTAATAGCAACCGATCTTGTAATAGAAAATTAAAATTAGTGTTCGAACTAAATTTTATGCTTAGTAATAGGCATTTTCCTTTTCATAGAACGAGTGTAACTTCGTTATCGTAGGGCAATGGGTTTAAAGTAACTTTATTTAAACTAAATTTCGTTCCAGGTTCGAACATAACGTTGTTCAACGTCTCTTTTATTTATGAACATTTCCTTTATATGTTGAAGATAACGAATTGATTACTGCGTAATTGAAGATGTGCAACAAAGTCCACGATCCCTCGTACTGTCGCTCGAGAAGTTCTCATTTAAATATTCGTCGGTTTGTGTGACTGATATAAGATGCATAGTAAACGTCGCGGCTTTACCGAATTCTAACGCGTCCCATACTTTTATAATTACATCGGTCACGTTTTAATCTTTAATCGGGGTCCGAAAATGAAACGGTGAAATTCAGCCGGTGCGAAATGTCTAGTAGCACGCGTCTGATGACGACAGAAACTTCTACCTTTAGACTTTGGATCTTTGGATGTTAGCGGACGTGAATTGAAATGTGCAACACGAGAATGTCTTCTCTGACATCTGACATGCAAAAGTGGAGGCTACGTTCAAGGAAAGGTTTATAAATAGAGTGGGTGATCGGTTGTGCTTCGTTAGACCGCGGATGTTTATGCAATTAGGGGGAATTTAAATTTGCAGAAGAATACGTAGAACGCGCGTAATTAGATTGCAAGCTTTTTATGCGTCCAGGGGAAATATAAATATGCAAGAAGTTAGAGAGGAATGAATGCAAAACGTCGAGGAATATGTAAAATATACGTTATTTCATTTCGGGGGTGAAACAACATTCCTTTAATTTGCTTAATGAAAATACGACTTTGCATAAACATCCGCAGCCTAGTCATCAAAGAAGTTAAAGGATAGAATTAATTTCTATCTCGGTTTCATTATTCTGCGTAAAGATTCGCGGTCTACCGATCGTCGACGATTCTACCCCTAACGAATTGAATCCTTTGAAATCTTTCACGCAAGATTATTTCAATTCTGTGCCGAAATCGGTTGGAAGATCATTCTGGTGACGCGAAAAATTCAGTTCGCAGGAATAATTAACCGTTTGCGAACAGGAAATAGTAGTGCTTAAGAAACTATTCTGGTTTGGAATTCCAATCCTTTGAATTCCAAACCCTAGAATTTCCAAGATATCTTAATTCCAAACCTCTGAATTTCCGACTTTTCGAATCGCGAGCCACCAAATTGGCAAAGTCTCGAGGCGCTATCAACGCGACGTTAATTCAAACCTTTTGCTGTAAAAATCTACGCGAAATAATACTTAATTTGCTACTTAATCCCGAATCTTTGAACTTCTAGCGTTTGTCGACGATATTAATTGAACCCCCTTCGTTTAAAATTCGACGGGCGTACAGGAAACGAAAATCATTAGCCAGCCATTTACCGACGCTCGTTTGCAAAGGGTTAAAGATGGCATAGAAATGGATAGCAAAGAGGAGAAACTGTCAAACGTTTCACGCGAAAATGGTGCATGCAAAAGTACACACAATAGTTAAATTGTTCTGCAAGGGAAGATTACCTGATTCGTCTCACTGCCTCTTCGATATTCGTTTAAATGGAATCGAAAATGGTGGAGATTGAAAACAAAAGAAAGAAAAATAAATAAAACACAGGTGATCTGCTCTTAATTAATATACATATGTGTATGTATATATATATATATATATCTATATTCGAAAACGCCACGGCGATTCGTTGCCGCGGCGAACATATTTACATTACAGAGTTTGCGGCTTAAAAACTCCACGATTACGGATTATCGGTAATTTGTACAAAGCTTTAATAACCTTCTCATTCTCTTTCGATACGCGTGCTCGTATGCACCAGACGATACGACGATTAATCGTGCGAGAAACGAACGGGGAACCACGTTTATTCCGCTTTCCTTGCGGTCGCTGTTCGTTAAGAAAATTCGCAATCTTCGCGTTAACCCTTTGTAACGCTAATTAACTAAACAATTAGATTTCTATCGGTGGCGAATTTAGGTACAGACTAAATAAGCTATAGTTTAGGGGGTGGCGATTTTTAGGGAAAATTTCGCTTTAACTACATTCGTATACAGTGGAAAATTTACGCGATTTAATTAATCGTACGATTAAACATCGTTGGACGGCGGATTTTGATGCATTTCTGGGAAATTTAAAGGTGCAAAAATGTGCGGAATATGCAAAATTGTACAAAATATCGAAAGGACTGTAGATGCCTTCATTTTTAAGGGATAAAACAAATCCGTGTTAATTAAAGTACTTCGATTTCTTGAGAACGTTTGAGTTTGCATAAAAATCTGCGCTCTAATCATTGAACTGAATTGAAGAAGTATTCGTCACTTCTTATATACAGGATGGGCCATCTTAATTGTATTCATTATTAATAGAACGATCGAATTTTGTTCTATCGTAAGTTATACTTCGAAGGATCTTTAAACTGATGACATTTGATCTTTTTCTGTGTCCCGTTTGTAGTAGAAAGAATTTTTGGTCAGTTTACTGACGACTAGACTGCAGATTTGTACGCACTAGTGGGAAATTTAAATTACCAAAAAATACAGCTTGCACATAATGTACAAAAATACGCAAGAGAGCCAAAGTAGAATTCAAGTTACAACGTTTAGTGGTGAAAATAGGTTTCTATTAAAATCCCATTTCTTTAACAGAGTTCATAAAAATACGCAATTTGCATAAAAACCCACCGTCTAATAATGACTAATTCTTAGCTTTTCAAGCGAACCGCAAATCGTACCTAATTATAATTTCTTTCATCGAGGAAGCGAAATTAAATTCGGGTTACAGAGGGTTAAGTGCCTTTCCGTGCTTGCTGTAACGTGACGCTTTTACAAAAAAAAAAAAAGTCCAAGATCTTCGATCGCGGTGACACATCGAACCGTTCGACGATCGTTTCGCGCGATGTTCGCGACGGAACCTAGAACCTCTCGATCCTCCGATCTGTAAAACGATCGAACGATCAACGAAACGAACAACGTTGTTGGCACTTTCTAAAAAAAAAAAAAGAAAAAAAGAGAAACACACACACTCACACACAGAAATCGGTTCCCCTTTCTCTCGATCGAATTTCACCGCGAAGACAACTCGACGAAACCTCGAAACGTTGAGTGGAACAAAAAAAAAAGAAGTTGGAAAAAATGCGAACGTCGGAAGCGCCAAGAAAGTTGTTCGCGTTGATGTTTCGTCGATCGATCGAGGATTTTGGAAGCCTCTTTATCGCGGGCCGAGTCGCGATTACAGCGAAAGTACGCCGAAATTTGGGTAACCGTAAAGCGACGCGAATATTGGAAGCTTTTCGCAAGAGAAACTCGGTTGAATCTCGGAGTCGTTGGTTTGAACGTCGCAGATCGGTCGCGATTAGTCGACTGTCGAATTAATTTAGCGGAACTCGAACGTTTAACCTGTTAGCTGCGGAATTATTCACTCTCGGAATCTTCCTCATACGCAGAAGTAAAAATTAATAAAAAGCAATCGATATCGCTCGGGGAATTGTAACTACTTGCGAATGTAAATGTAAAATAACCTGTATGCGATACGAATATAAAGATGCTTTAGAAAATAAGGGCATTCTGAAAAAGTCAAGTACTATGTTGAAAACATTGGCAATCCGTAAGACGAGTTAACTCGTCAGCCGCGGTTAACAGGTTAAGCCGAGTCCTCGTTGAAGCGACAACAAGAAACACTGCGCGGCGGATCCATAAGAGAGACGATGTAATCCAATAAGAATGGCGAATTGTAAAAATATGACGCTACATTCTGATTTGAACTTTACTCGAATATATTTAGCACGATTAGACACGTAATTAGACTACTGATTTTTGTGCAATTCAGGAAGATTAACAACCCATTGCGAACTGAGCAAACATTCGACGAATCTCCGACCGAGGACGTATGTGTACAACGACGTATCAATGTGTAAACGTAATAATGTGTTCCTACCTAAAGAGTTTCTTCTGATCGTTGCTTCGACGAGGACGCAGCTTTTCGTCACAGACACACGCGTCACAAAATTCCTCGACCCGAAACGATCGAACGAGGGAAACTAATGGCTACGGTGGTGAACGGAAACGGAAAGGGAAAGGATATGGAATGGATCGCGGGGTAATTACAACTATAATGATAATTACAATAATAATAATAATAATAATGAAAGTAAAGAAGAAGAGTAATAATAAAAAGAAGTCATATTGGTGGTGGTATTAATAATAATATTAATAATAATAATATTTTAAGGTCACAGTAATAATAGTAAACGTAATGACATAGCAATAAAATATCGTTTATAATAATAGAGTTTCTTGCGGGTCACGGAGATCTGTTGTCGATTCGATTAATTCTAATACAAAAAAGCTCCAATCATTCTCTCTCTCTCTCTCTCTTTCTCTTCTTCTCTCGCGTGACCAAGAAGAGACAGGCTTTTCATTTCTCTCTATATACACAAAAAAAAGAAAAAGGGGGGAGGAACTGGGGTTGACGATCAACGACCAATCTACAAGCTTTTCCCACTCTCGCATACGAACGCAATTTTCCGCGAAACACTGAAACGGTTTTTCTGTCTTTCTACGAGCTACGATTCGCGGGATCAGCTTTCAAGGGGACGATATGCACAATAAATACTGTTCACGTTTCGTTTTCTGCAAATTTTTGTATTTTTTTTCATTTTTCTTTTGTATTCCTTCATCTCGGTCTCTCGTCCATTCGGACGATACACAACACCGCGGAATGGTGATTTCGTTTCTTCTTAAGCGCCTAATTAGCCGACGCCACTTCGCTCTCGTCATGCACACGCTCGTTCGCGTCTCTTTCACTCGCTCACACTCGCTCGATTCTTCCTTTCTCTCTGTCTCTCTCTGCTCTCCGTATATATATATATATATATATATATATATATAATATATAATATATATATATATTAGGTTGCTGCATGCCGAATGCCCTTTTTGCGAAACTAAAGGGTTGCATGTAAAGTGTAACGTTGCGCGTGTATTTAAAGAAAATCATTTGTACTACACGATGACTATTATATAGATTTTTATTTAGAAGTCACACTAGCTTCGTAGCTTTCCGTTTTATTACCATTGGTAGAGTGAGGATTTTTATGCAAATTTCTATTTCTATCAGCGAAATTGAAAAAGTAGATTCTAGATGGAAAATTATTTAAGCCTAAAATGTAACACTTTGTACTTTAATGTGACAATTTTGTATAATTTAGGTGTCACGTGCATTTTGTGACTTTTCGCTCATTTAAATTTCCCATGAATTTAATCATTGGACTGCAGATTTTTATACAGGATCATATTTTTCGTAACCCCAGCAGCGGAATGGAATTTACGTAAATAGAAGTTAGGTAGTTTCATCCTCCAAATATAATTAATTTGTTTAATATATATAATACGATTAAATATATTAAACAAAATAATTAAAAGATAGAGCACGCGTTATTTAACACGATTAAATAAATAACGCGTGCTCTGCCTTGGATATTTTCTACAATTTTGCATACAGTTTTGCCGTAATTAAATTTATAGTTAATTTATTAACCGTGTAAAAATCCGCAGTCTAATTATTTGTATAAAAACCACCACTATTGGGATTGTCCAATTTTTCTCCTAATTTTCTGTCCAATGGAAAATTACTCATTTCGAATACAATGCAAATCAAGAATGAACTACTACGTTTTCCTCTATCGATATAGTCCCTGATTAAATAGTCTTCGCGCAATATTTATTAAATCTCGATTTCTATAAAGAATCGCTTAAATGTCCCGATTATTCGTCACGTCGAACACCGAGGTTTTCACAATTTTGATTACAATACACGCACGATATCTACATCACCTCTAATTTCTTCTCCATCAACGTATGACTCGTAACCATTTTACAAAATTGGAAGAACGGCTACGGTTAACCATTTTACAATATTGAAAGGATGATTACGGCTAACCATTTCACACGATTGAAACAATAGTCACTGTTAACCATTGAATTGTACAAGATTGCAACGAACAGTTAGCGTTAACTATTTTACAAGATTGAAACGATAGTTACAAGTTGAAAGAATAGTTACACATATCCATACTCGTCGATGTGAAAATGTTCGCAAAGTAAAGCGCGGGACATATTTCGCATGCAGCATCCTAACAGTATAACGTTGGTGCGTTTCTCACTCGCGTTTCGTTCATCCGTTCGCTTCGCTCTCCCCTGACAATTGGGATGATGATCTCGCGCATGCACGAAGAAAACTCACGATAGAAACCGATGGACGCACCCCGACGGACGTCGAACGAGACGTCGTTTCGTACCGGCAGGCAGCGCTAGGCAGAGAGAAAAAAGGAAAATATTGCTAAACGCGGAAAATATAATACACGTGTGTCTTCTCCCTCTCGTCTTATACGTTTCTATATATATATAATATTTTATATATATATATGCATATGTGTATATAAATATGTATATATATACAGTCACGCGAAATCGCGGCACGATTCGGTGCCACCTATACTCGCCTCCCTTTTCTCCCTGTTTTTTTTTCTTTTCCCCCTTTATTCTCTTCTCCTCTCTCCACGCTTTCTCGCCATCCTTCTATCCCGATCTCCCTAACTTACGCCCTCTCTTTCTCCTCTAGCATCCCCTTTCTACAATCTTCGCAACGACTATACCCTGGATTATTTCCTCGCAACACGCATCCTGCAGCGTTCGTATTTCTTTTATGGTTTATCACAGTAAGAGGTTTGATCGTTTTCGCGACTTTTAATCTCGTCTCCTTATCTCTCTTTTATTAAATCTTTCCTTCCCTTCTCTAGCCGATGCTATTTTATACGAATCGTTCGCGCGGCGAGAACACATCTCGCGGGATCGGCGAACGAAGACGCGTTTCCGGTTTGATTGCTCGATTCGAAACGCGTGCTCGTTTCGAGCTTGTTCTCGGCGAACGAGCGTCGTTTGTTCGCGGCGTCGCGGTGGAAACGGGAACGCTGTCGAACGAAACGAGGCTCGAGGAAGATACGCGGGGGCCGCAGAAGCGTAGATTTCGTCGCAAGCTTGGGGAAACAACCGGAAGTCCTCCTCCTGGCTATCGGCGGAGGACCGCGCGAAAAAAAAACACGTCGATGATTTCTTCGATCGCTTCTTCTTTTTTCCTAATACCTGATTCATCGAAATGCGGCCTTGCTCCTCGGATCCTTGCTGATCCTTGCGTCCGACACGCGAAATGGCGGGCGATTTCTTGACGTACGGACCCGCTAGGCCAAACCATTTTTGATCTCTTTTCTTTTCTCGATTTGATTCTACTTTTTTTTCGTTTTCCGTTCGCCGTTTCGCCCCTCTTCCGTCTGCGAAATTTTCTCCCGAGGTTGCGAGAAACCTTTTCCGATCCCGCCTCGGCCCCCACGGTCTTCGAGAGTTTCTCCGTGCGCGACAGTATTCTCGCTCACTTTCATGTTTTTTTTATGTTTTTGTTTTTTTTTGCGTTTGCGTTTGCTTTACTCGTGTTTTTTTTTGTTCTTTCTCTCTCCCTCGCTCGTTCTGCGTCACTTTTTTCAAGGGAGTCCCACCATACGTACAGCCGTCCATCCAAGCTTGTCACTCTAAGCTATCCTACGAGGTTATTGGTTGCGGTTAGGTATCGCTGGTGTGATTGCAATTTGCATTTTTTGTTTTGAGTTTAAGTTGAGGATTATTAGGATGAGTCAGAAGAAGCACCCTCGCGATGGCCGGAATTTTTCTCTCCTTCCTCTCGGAGGCAAACCAGAAGATTTGAACGCGAAACTTACCAACGTGTCAACGTGGCAATCTGCGACAACCGACGGTCGAAGTGAAAGAAAAATCGTGAGGAAGAAACGGAGAAACGCGCGACGATCGATGGATCGAACGCGAAGGAAAGAAAAAAGGCGGCCGACGAGAGGTTCTCTTGACTCAACCCAAAAAATCCAATCGACGTGTTTAAACTCGAACATTTATAGCGTTTCCGGATGGAATCGAGTAAATGTTGAGTTTAAATCGTTCGAAATTCCCTACATTCTGGACCCTAGAGCAGATGATCGCGATCCGAACGGAACGTAAAAGAAATAATGAGAATAATACGGATGCAACTGAAACGATTGAAACGAGGAAAGGTTCGATTGTCGTAGAATAGGAGGATGAAAATAAAGATACGGTAGAATGATGGAAAATAGAAAGAAGGGTGGGGGGGAGGGCACGAGGAGCAAACGAAGCGTCGAATACAGTCGCTTTGCATCGTGCTCTTGCCACGTCGAACCAGTTTCTCTCTGTTTACCTATCGCGGCGGTCGACCGTAGTCGAAGACGAGTAAACCTTCCAAATATCGTCAGTTTCACGCGTGACCCGATCTAGCGAGCACCGAGCATCGTTTGCTCGGCTGCTAGATCGGGCAAATGCGACCCAATCGTTTCCATTCTATGTACAGAAATTCTAATTGTATGCATATAGGTTGGTGAAAAAGTTCTGTCGTATTTTAAGAACGCATAGAAACAAACGCTTGTTAAACGATGCATTACCGAATTGCTTCGACAATCATTAAGCCTATTAGCTTCTTCGTTTCATCATAGAGAAATTTTTATGCTTTTTTAGCGAAGAACTCGTCTAAGCTTTCAGATTCTTCAATTTTGCTTCGATTGAATAATTTAATTCGAAATTTAAGAGGTGCAGATTCGACAGTAGTATATTCTACGTAATTCATGCTACTTTTTCTTGGTTTCGTTTATGTTTGTACATTTATGGTAGCAATTTTGATACATCGTGTCGAAGATGCACCTCGTCTTCTTTCATTTTAAGGCAACGTTGTATGTATGAGTAAATGCAATCAATTTTTACGATTTATTTTTCTAACGATACCTCGAAATGTCTTTTACATCTTACTTATGTTTTCGAAGTTACTGACATATTGACTCATGTATCGGAATACCAAAAAAACGACAACACTTTTTGGCCAACCTATTTATCTATTAGGCGTACCGATAAATAATCCACCTTTTTTTTATTCAAATCAGCATTTACTTCGAACAAATTCAAACACTTGTCCTATTCCATACACGATTATCGTTCCTCTGTAATAATTACCGTCATCTTCAGAGGAATCACAGATGCCCATTTGAATTTGCAATAAAATAAACTCGTCAATTGGTTCAAAACTAGTGGATCACTTATAGGTGCACCGAACACGTCTATTTCTAATGTCTTCTACGCATTTCTATTTGCGATATTTTCGAATGAAACGCGCGTGATAAATCTTCCAACCGATCGAAGGCAGAGAAACGGATCAAAGATCGAAGATCCAAGAAGAAAAACATCGACTCCCTTTCGACGAATAATGCTCTACGTATTCGCAAATAATCGAAGCGTCGTCTTTAAGAAGAAGAGCAATGGCTAATTCTTACGGTGGATCGAAGACAGAGGAAAGTTCCTACGACTTTACAGATAAAGAAGGAGAGAACGCAGCGGTGATCCTGGGCCGCTAAACGGATCATGCGTTTCGCTCGATCGAGGGTGGCTCGCGTTATCTCGTTACGTAACAATCTGCTCACTGTTACTCGCCACTAACTCGAAACTACGGCTTTGGGTCTAGGGTGTCGGATGTCGCTACTAATTGTTACGTACGAAAGGATTGATCATTAGGGTCCAGAAGTGGAAATGTCGTCGCTGTGTTAGTATGCAAAACGCAGGGCGCAAGATTTGCAAGTTGTGGAAAGCGGTTTGTGAGTTGCTTTTTTTTAGGGGGTGGCTGGGAACGCGATCGATTTGGAAATCCGCTCCGAATCGCTCGCGACCAGCCGCTTCACGCTCGAGTTAATCTCTCTCTAATTAAATCTGTGTGTGTGTGTGCGCGCGCTTGTATACGTGTCGCGATAGGATACACCATTTTTTGCACAGTTTTTTCTCGAACAGAAGTAAGAAATTGTAACTCGAGCGTGCGAGCAAAGCTACGTGTTACCAAAAGAGAAGGATAAACCGGGTGTCTAATTCGCGACAGTCAAAACTACTACCGTACACAAACAGCTATAATAATCGGCGTACAAATGTGTAACATCGCATAGATCGAGGACGGATACGGAATCTGTGAACGAACGCCAAGAGTAACCAAGGTTTATCCTACCCTCGAAGGTAAGGGGGATTCGGGTGGCGAATCGAATCTTGTTCAATCGAAAGTTCCATTATCACGATTAACCCTTTGCGCACGCAACTGTTTAACGCGCCAGTGGTTTTGCACGGGTTTAATATTCGTGATTAAGTTACAAAAAAGGCATGAAACTTCTCGCGATTCTTAGCAGAAGCGTTTACTAACGCGAGAATGATCAGGAGGCAGTCGAATTTATTGACCGCTAATTTGCCATGAAAGTTGTATAAATTTGCAGCGGTTTTTACATACGCGAGTGACTTTTTGTACCACGTATAAATGAATAGTTATTTAAATTGCGTTGCATATTCGCGTCAATTTTTTAGCATTTCGATTCCTTTCGTACACGTAAATGTAATTATTCGACAATTGGTAGCTCTAGCGTTAATTTAGATGCTAATTTAACAGATTTAAGATCGAACGCTCGTTTCTTTAAAAATGTTGCCCCGTTTTGAGATCAGCAAACTTTTGGTACAAAGCCGGAGCTGAGAGTTCCACGCATTAATAGCAATTTTCTCGTATTCATGCTCCAATTACGGAATCTTTTAAAGAAATGCAAAAACGATATTGTCAAAAGTAATATTCGTCGATCGCCGTTCGCAAAGGGTTAAAACTTTCTGCATCGAACAAGATACCGATTGGAAGCTTAAATCGCAGACAAGGTACAGATTAGATCTATTTTCAATTGCTTCTGCGTTCTACGTGTGAAAATACTTTCGAAGCGCTCACGTTTCTCTTCGAGTACAAAAAAGAAGCGAAATATATTCTTCGACAATTTCTACAAGCGACTCTATTCGATACCTCGTCGGCGTGCAACTGTACGCCCGTAAGCAGGCAACTATACGTAGATAACGAAAGAAATTCAGCTTACATATGAGTGAGAGGCGGAATGGCGGAGTGATGCTGCGCCAGCGGATCCGGCGACAGTCCAGGCGAATAGACACCGGCGCCGTGTTGCACGACTCCCTGCTCGGCACCCTGTGGTAGATACATCGAGATCATCTGTCTCAGGTCGCCCTGCGTCTGCTGCGTCTGTTGTTGACCCATGTATTCTCGTTTCACAACCTGGCCACCGGCCGCGCCCGTCGAAGACGCTCCCGTTGGCGTTGGCGTGTGAATTCCGCCGCTCGCTGGACTCGTCGGCTCCGATTTTATGCTGCTACCGCTGGGACTGTGACTCGACATCTGAGATCCGGGTTGCGCTTGATGATAAGGCGACGGCGAGCCACCGGGCACGGTGGTGCTCCCGTAGCCACCGTAACCGTTCATGTAGCTGTTTATGGGGCTCGGGCTGCCTCCGCCCATGTGGTGGCCCATGTCGTACCTCGGATAGCCGGCCGCTGAAGCCGCGGCTGCTGCCGCTGCGCCACCCATGTGACCGCCGTACGCGACGTGTTGCTGATACGCCGCCGTCGGGTCGTGCATCATGTAACCGTTAGGCATGTAGCCGTTCGGCATTTGATAAACGTCTCGCGACAATTGCGCCTGTTGCGGCCCACCGGTGCCGCCGACTTGCCGTTGATCCACGCCCAGCATCCCTCCGACACCGGCCACGCCGCCGCCCAGAGGGAATTTGTCTTTCTTCAGCAAGGTCTTTGTCTTGCGTCGCGGCCTGTATTTGTAATCGGGGTGCTCCTTCATGTGAACGGCGCGCAATCGTTTCGCCTCGTCGATGAAGGGGCGCTTCTCCGTTTCGCTGAGAAGCTTCCACTCGGCTCCCAACCGTTTCGAGATCTCCGAGTTGTGCATCTTCGGGTTCTCCTGCGCCATCTTGCGCCGCTGTCCACGGGACCAGACCATAAAGGCGTTCATCGGCCTCTTCACCCGGTCGATGTTGTTATTTTTGCTGGTATTGTTGTTGTTGTTCGGCGGCTGGTGATGCTGCTGCGGCTGGGCTTGCTGCTGCTGTTGCTGATGGGGGTGGTGCTGTTGCTGCTGCTGCGCCGCGCCTTGTTGCGCCAACGAGTGCATGCTTTGCTGCTGCTGTTGCTGCTGTTGTTGCTGTTGAGCGGCTTGCATGGACGCGTAATGGTGTTGCGGGGTCTGATGGTGGTGCTGAAGGCCGATACCGAGTCCTCCGGTGCTCGGAGGACTTCCGGATAAGGCTGGACTGTGCACTATCGAGCCGAGGCTACCGTACGGCGAAACTCCCGCGTGATGACCCATCGGAGAGACACCTTGATGAGGGTGCGGTGGCATCTGACCGTGCAGGCTGCCGCCCTTCAGGTCCGTCTCCATCGTGAGCATGTCTTCCTCCCTGTGGCCGTACAGTTTGCCGCCCTTTCCTGGTACCTCTCGACGTCAAGAAATTCGACGAAACGCCGAGAAGGGTCCGCGCACGATCGTCTAACGGTTACTATCGTGTCGAATGTTTCGTTCAACGACGTCACCGGCGTGCTACACCGCGTTCACTGAAGAACCGGCGAACACTACGCGACGACGAGTCTATTCCTCGTTAGCTTTCGACAGTGTGACATGGAAGCCGATTCCCGCGATCTTTCCTCGATCATACGAGATTCCTCTTTTTCTCTTCCCCCTTCCGACTGCCGCACCACTTGTTGAAGTTACTCGCGGCGACACAACCACCGTGCACTGCTCTCACTTCCTTCGATATCAGTCACTATCTGCAGAGTTCGTTTCGCTCGATTCTTATCTGCTCGCGAGCAACATTTAAAAGAGTCACCGGCTACGAATCCTCGCTTTACCACCCGCGTTTGCCCACACGGAACGTGCACGGACGTGTTAAACGTTAGTCAATCGAGCACACGATATAACCGCGCACTGCTGCTGCTGCTGCTGTTGCTGCTCGCTTTTCAAATTCACGCTCGAGCATTCCTACGGGCGTGCCGAAGATCAGTCTCTCTCTGCCGAAGCACCGACGAACAATACGTTGTTTGGTAATCACGAAAAGTCACCGTGGCTCCTTCTGTTGGTCACCGTACACTCGACTATCTTCATATCAACACGGTATATCCCTTTCCCCGCGTACTCCTCGGCCCCGTTTCGGTCTCTCTCTGTTCTCCGTCTCGCGAGCAACTTTGACGCGCAACGTCGGATCCGTGATCCACGCCAGAAGTCCGATCGAGAACTGACGCACTGTCACTTTCTTCCCTTAGCACGCTACCGAGCGCTCCTCTCCGTCTCTCTTTCTCGCTCTCGTCTTCTCGCTCCGTCGCTCTCCGCGGAGTTCTCGATAGCTGATTCGTGACTGGCTGCGAGCTTGCGATACTCTCGACGAATCGGATCGCGACGATGAAACAACGATGCACACTCCTATGTCCTTTCTCGCTCGATTTTTCCTCGCGTCCTCCGCGAGGGAAGAATAAAAAAAACAACTACCCCGCGCTCGATCACTGCCCCGACACACGGCGTCGTTGTAATACGCGAACGGATTCGCTCGGCGTAGGCGAGCGCGTTCACTTCTCGTCAACGATGATCCACTGTCACTGCGATAACGTTGCTCGACGATGACTATTCTTCGTGCCACCTGACGATGATGCACGCGTGTGTCGTCTGTTGCGCACTGGCACGCGCACCTTCTTTTCATCCGCCGTTAAGCTCGCTGCTGCTGCTGCTGCTGCTTCCTTTCCTCGTGCTCGTCGATGCCCACAGCGGCGATGCGAACGTGGAGCAGCAGAAGAAGAAGAGGAAGAAGAAGAAGAAGGACAAGAATAAGAACAAGTAGCAGCGACCTCCACTCTCCACGAAAGAACGGAACCGTCTGAGCATTTGTGGATTTCGCCTTGGGGTCCCACTCTCGGGGCTCACTTCCTGCCGAGGCGGCTGTCCCCCTCTCTCTGTTTCGCTCGCTTTGCGTTCGCTGCCCCTCCCCTACGCCACCCTACCTGCCTTCGCTGCCTTCGCTGCCTCGCTACGAGCAACCATACCCAACGGACCGACGGACCAGACCCGAGCCTACCAACGGCAATCGATTGGCACACAAGCCTGCCATCATTTCTCTCCACCAATCGCACGGCTCCCTCCGACGCCGAAGGCGGCGCCATTACGCCGTGACGTCATGCTAACAACCCCGACGACCTCTCGCGGCGACGCTTCTACCCCTCCCGGCCCCTTTGATGCCCGCTTAACGCGTCTCTGTCCCGCCGACGCGTTCTCCCATCCGTTTCTATCGCCGACAGCTTTCTCTCTTTGCCAGCCGCGCGCGTTCCTCTCCCTGCGATCCTTCCCTCTCTCTCTGCCCTCCTCCATCGGGTCGCCAGTGTTTCGACCACGCGTTCTTCTAGCCGACAACTCTCACCCCCTTGCAACCCCCAACGCGCCACACCGAAGCCTCGCCAATGCTGGACTCTGGCTCCTCCGCCGACTTCCTCCCTTCGTAGTCGCCTCGTGTTCGTTTTCCATCGCTCCACGCGCGAGAGCAGCGCGTGTCTCTTCCTTTCTCACCCCCTGCCAACCCCTTCTACCCAATGCTGTCTCTCTTTCGCTCTTCCCGTGCACCGACATCGCTGCGCGCCTGCCTCCAAGCGCGAATCGTGTCGCGCGATTCCTACGGTGACCTTCGAATTTCGCGGAACAACGTGTTGGACTTTCGGATTTTCGCTTGCGGATGATAGTTCGGGGGTTGCGGCCGTTCGAGGGCGAGAACTCGGTCCCGAGGAGGATATAGTTTGCTTTATGGGGCGCGTTCGTTGAAACGAGTTAAGGGTGGTTAAGTAGAACACGGCGGAGGGGTAAATATCAATCGCGCAATGTTTTGAAACGGAACCGGAGGCAGTTGTGTGGCAAACAATGGTAAGCTACTCGATGTTGCACTCGGGAGCGCACGTGCAATTGCATCGCAACTGCGTAGGCATTCGTATCTTATCGCCTCCTTCTCCCGTATCGCGTTTTCTTTCTGACCAACACACAATTTTTGCCGCAGAGAACACCACGAGGCTTTTGTCACGCGCATTTTTTACTCGGCCGTGATCTTTGCTCCGAAACCAGCCGGTGTCAACCTTTCGCTTTATATTTGGCTCCAAATTCTACACCGACGAATGCACCTCTTACGTGCCGTCGAATTCATTTATATACCGTGTCGAATCGAGGCGTTGGGGACAGCAAAGGCAAACTCAACGTTTTCAAATGTAGCGCTTACTTTATTACGTTGATTTCGGTGCGTTCGTGTTAGTCTGTTTCGTGTATTTCGTTCTTCTCTTCTGTATAAGTAGTCAATTTTTATTGAAAAAGCACTCGTTAAATGGTTTATAGTGCTCTCTCTTGAAACACGTATATATCGAGTTCGCCTTTACAATAATAGTAAATATAATCATTTATTTAAGCGTGAGTTCCCTTTTGCGTACAGTACACTTAATGTACAAGTAGAAACTAAGGAATCCTCAACGCCTCAATTAGTTTCTACGCACCGAAACGTGAATTGAGATCGCGAACTTGTTTTTTTTTGCATCGAAGCCTAGAACAGAATACGGCGAAGGTAGCCCAATATATCGAAGTACAGTGTTCGCTGACCGCGTTGACTTCTCCTTTGCTGTAAGTAAATATAGCCAGCTTTTTGTCTTGCCTTCATTTACCTTTCTCTTCGCTGTCGTCTCGCATTCACATTTTCTTACTCAGCTGTTGACCGATAGGCTATTTTGCGTGTACGGTTTACCAACCGTAAGTCGTACTTTACGATTCATCCGAGTATTCGCTTATCGTATATCGCGTCTAAATAATGCGCGTATAAGGGTTGGTACGTTAGCGAACGCTAAACGTTAACCCTTTAGCAGTTTAGTACAGGAGAGACTTGGGTAACCTGTCGAATATAATGGATTCGATGTTCTATTACACGTAACATAATTATGAAGATGCATATTCATTAAGATTCATATCGGGTAATCAAAGCACGAAATCTGTTGCAATATTCACCCGTAATAGAACAATCTTTGTTACAGAATGTCTTGGAAATACTTTTCTGATCATAAACGGGAAACCTCATTGCTATAATACGATGGATAGATGTAAGAGCGAAGTTTATAATCTACTAGAAATTTGGTAGCACCTTTTCCTTATACTTCGTCATCTTATCGCGCACAGCGAACGGGTTAAACGTTAAACGCTTCTGCAAGATGCCTACGTTTCGTTTCTTCAATCGAAGAATCGTTCTTCGACGACCGACCATCGCGAAGAATGGCAATTCATCGCGACTGCAATCTCGCGTGTAGAAGGAATTCTCGATGAAAAGCAAGACTCTCTGGTAGTTAATTTAGGGGTTGCAAGGGGGGTGGATGGGTTGGGATATTAGCTCGTGTCGCGGTTCGTATTCAAATCTGCCATTACATCCAGTCGACTTGACCCATTTTCTCCTTCCCTCCCCTTTCCCTGTCTCCTTTTTTCCTCTCCATTCAGCCTAGCGTGTTCCTTCTTCGGCTTCTCCTCCTCGTCTCTCGTTCGTGAAATCCACAAAGAGGCTCACGAGCCATTCCTGAAAGAACCTCCATCGGCCGATGCGACTCCGTTTAAGGCGGCTCCTGCGTAGGACCTGTTGCCGCGGCTCACCAGCCAGACAGAGACGGGCTGAATCGGCGCGGGAGAAAGCCAGAGAAAGAGCGAAACGCATAATGGAAGAATGCGTCATAGATAATCGTAGCGCAACCCCGGCGTGCCTCGTGCGTCAGCGACAATGAAAGTAACGGCGCGACCGGATGGAGTCCCATTCGAACGTTCAGCGCCGTTCAATTTTCGACGAATACCAATGCTTTTGCTTCTCCTCCTGTCTCTCTTTTTACCTTCAACCCCGGTCCCCGTGCGTTACCCCTTTTTACGCGCCGGACTTCGCGGAAATAACATCGTACAAATAACAAAGTAACATCGTTCATCGTATCCGTGTTGCTCGAAACTTTCTAGTCGACGATATCTATTTTATTCCGATCATTCTAAACAATTATGTCACTCTGCTCGCCAACGATCATCGTGGTCCCGCTGAGAAAACGAATCGCGATCATATAAGCGACCAACGCGGCGATGAACGCGTTAAGATACACGCTATTCGAGTGCTTCGCGGGGAAACATTTGAAAATAATAATAGCGTCACGAGGAGGAGCGACGAGGAGTGAAAGAATTGGATTTCAGAAGCCGCTGCAATTATGCACGGTCGAGAGGACAGCGGCTGTAGGACGATAAGCCGGCAAGGCTGCCTCGATAAGAAGATTATCGGGCTGATAAGCGAAGTGCAAGGTCCCCCGGATGACTCAATCTGCCGATCGATCGATCTTTCTAATCATCGAGGCTGACGGTTGGCTCGTTATCTGCGACGATGTACGCGGCGTGATCGTGGCGCGCTTTCGCCACGCTTCTATCTCCGCCGCGATGAATCCCACGGCGATCACGAGGACTCCAGCCGCCGGAACGGGCAATAAATCAAAACGGGAAAGGGTAATCAGAGGAGCATTGTGACGGGTCGCGACAGTCGCCGTAATGAAAACCGCACGAATGACGCGAGCAAAGCTGCGTGTCGCGTCGCGGCCACCAACCACACGCGCACCATCGCTCGTTCAACTCGCCCGAATATTGACACCTGCTTAACGAACCTACGAAAATTTATTGCTAATTGTTGCTCGCCGAATAGCGCGACGCGTCATACGCATATTGAGAGAGGGAGAGGGAGAGTGTGTGTGAGAGAGAGAGAGAGAGAGTACGGTTCGTAGTTGACCGTAAACGGTGGCCTTTGTTTGTCCATCGATTGCCATCAAGGCATCCTGACCGAATGGGTACCTGCTCCCACAACGAGCAGCCAAATAATAAAGCTGTACACCGAATACCTGGCGTCTAGAACCTGTTAGGTTTGCAGCTATGACTAATTAGCGGACCTTTTGCACGCCGAGGCTGCGAGAACTAGCGTTTCGTCGCCTTTGCAGGTCACAGATGACCATCTCTCCGTTTTATTGCCCCTCTGCGGTTGCTCCGCGTACCGGGAATTAGCTACGAGCCGCGTGAAATTGCACCCCTGTTCGTCGATTCCAAAGTTCGATTTCGATTGGAAGATAAGGGTCTATAGTTTTATAACACAAGTCCATAGCAGAGTTCCCACTGCCCGATTTAACGAGGAGACGAAAGAGTTTCGCATAATAGAGTAATCAACTTTGGGATAATGAATTTTATTCGTTCAACTAAATTGAGATAAAGAGAATTGGTAGCTTGGTTAAACACTTATACATCGGGAAGCTTTTCGTAGGAATTAATTAATATTTGTAGGGATTTACCTTGAGGAATTGGAACCCGAATAAAGACTACTAGAGTCATCCTCTAAATATTATTATATTTAGTAGGCGTGTGTGATATATTTTTTCACGTCCTATGGATAAGATAGAGCAAACGCCATAAATGCCAAGTTTTTCGTAATGCAAAGCGACGAAAGTGTCAACAATATTCATGGTTACAATGGTAGTAAACGTTTGAAAGTGCATAACGTTCGAGTAACAAACGACGCAAGTTCTAAAATGAACAACCAGACGTTTCTTGTTTCACCTGAAAATTTTCCCCCTTACGAAGGGAAATGCATCAGCATATGAAACTTGCATCGTTTCCCATTTCAACTCTCCTATCATAGTTTCATCGTTTCACACCAATGCAATGGCGAAGAAACAAAATTCGGCGCCTAGTCGAAAAATATGCAAACGAGCCAAAGTTCGTCAAATCTAAGTGCGCAACTTTCAAGTGCAATAGCGCTAGAAACAGTTCGCCGTCTCCGCGCAACAAAATCATTATTCCCCGATCAATTTCGCAATCTATCCTCGAGTTCCCTCGCTCGTTAACGTCCGACAATGATCTCCATCATCGACGAAGGAAAAAGCTGCGAGCCCCAACCCATTCCATCGAAATTTCGCGCGCTAGCAAAGCATCACTGTTGACAATCTCATTTCGCGCAAAGACAATCGCCAATGGACCTCAATGGAAGCTGCGCGTGGCTCGGGCAAATTTCCATGAAAATCATCGCGTCACAACGGCAACGCGGGACAATGATTCGATGACGCGGCGCGCAAAGTACTTGCTAGCAACGCAACGGTTAGCCGTCGATGCGATCAGAGGCGACTCGGCGTTTTCTACGGCGGATTTTCGGCGGTGCGGCGCGGCGCGGCGCGGAAAACACACGCCACAAGTGGCACATAAACCGCGCGGAATAAGTGGATTGATAGGTCGTTACCGGTCGAAAAAAAGGGGGGAAACGGTGGGAGAAGACAGAGGTAGAGGATCAGCGAGGCTAGCAGAAGAAGCTAGACAGGAGAAACTGTACAATAAGTCGGGCCCCGACAATGGAATACCGCGGGCGGTCTTTGTGATTCAAATCAATGTTTGTGATACTCGATGGCACGCTGCTTTTGTGCCGGTCGAGCTTTCGTTTAAGCGGATACGTACTACCTGCGCGTACGAGTACGTATCGAATACGCGCGACTTGAATGCTTCTTTCTCTCCGTGTTTCACTACGCCCCGATGCTTACTTTTTTCCTTCTCTCGCGCGTTTCAAACTGTCCCCGTTCCTCTCCCCCTCTCTCTCCTCCTTTTAATAGTTACGTTTGCACCGGCACGTCATTGTGCCGTTATTACGCGTGCATAATTGGATTTGCAGGTAGCCCGGCTACGAATGCCGCACGGGCAAAACCGACTTCGTTTCAACGCACACCTTGCGCCTCCTTCGAACGCTTCCCACCGTGTTATGAAATTTCCATTTCGAGCCGATCAAATCCCCGTTTTACTTGGTCGCATGCATCGATTTTGGCTATGAGTCACGAGGAGGAGATGTATTTTGTTTTTCTTTAAGTATAGCAACGAAAGGTGCAAAAACGGGTCAATTTCCTTTCTAATTTTCTGTACTATTTATGAGTATTAAGAACGTAGTGAAATGTATAGCGCGCGCATTCTCTGTGATCCCATGGAAATCGCTAACACAGATATTGCTTGTCCATCTACTATTAATATACAAACATAAGATACAATTCATTATTTTGAACATAGTGAAAAAAATGTGTATACATTGGCTACGAAAAGTATCTGTACATGTGTATCACATCTTTCCATTAGACGCGTTTTTAATTAGGTTCTGTATATCATTTTTGCCGCAACAAATTTATATAGTCGCACAAAAGTACTATTAAATAATAAGAAATCTCATTCGGTTGAATTCAATTGATCGATACTTAAATAACAAACGAAATACATTGGTGTACAAATACTTTTATTACTTTCGGTGCGTGTGGTCATCGTATATTAATCGATAACGTTTGCTCGATCCGACGTAATACAAAATGACATCTCCTGTCATAGACGAACAATACCTATCAAGGAAACCATGCGACGCAGTGTAAAAATCAATCAATAGGAAGCCATCGGGGATGCTAGATCATTGGACGTTTATGGAACATCGAAATTTAATAAGCATTGCGTAAATAAAGATATCGGGAACAATGCAAATGTTAATCATTGCAATGGAATATAATACGCTAAAGCTGCCAGAAAAAACAAGTAGGAACGTCTGCGAAGATACGTCATTGCCCAATGTTGTCGTGGGTTAAGGCTGTTGTCGATAAGAACTGTTGTCGACGAAAGCAGTTTCGGTGGAATCCGTGTTGACGATTTCCGTGGCATTTTTCTCAGAACTGTCTCGTTACGTGTCATCGTACATCGATACTCTGTCGCGCTCGGCTGAGCTCGGTGACTAGCGGCATAATTCGACACATCTCCTATCATGGGATTTCTTCAGTTACTCGTGAATCGCGCGTGTATAAACACCGTTGCGCGACTCGCGTTGTTTACATCAGCGTCGCGATCGCGGAGTTAGCCGCGGCTTCTAGAGTCAAGTTTTTTTTCCGCGTCGTCATTGGTTTGTCACTGTTTGGAATTGTATCTTATTTCACGATGTGCCTTCACATTTGTGTTTCGTATTTTAGTTGCGCCTGTATTCTGTCTCACGCTTCTCCATATCGCGTATTAAAGATCTAATACATTTTTATAATATTTACATCGCTCACGTGTCCAAGATTCATTACGCTGTCTATTAATGTTTACGATGCTTAACGTATTCAAAATTTAATACACAATGCAATACGTTCGAGATAAGCGAATAAGTAAATCAGAGAGTGATTTGTTATCGAAAGTGCGTGGACCTCCGCAACAACTAAACCCGCGATCATCTGGCGAATTTTTCCTTCGATCTCGAGATCGCGAGACTGTTGGCAGTGATTTAATTGAACGAGAGGGTGGCGAGGGCCGCGGATAAAAAGGCGAGAATAGTTCTAAACGAAAGTGGAGAACGGGAGAAACCATTTTCGCGTATCGAAAGAGAAACCGCGAGGTGAGCCGCGCGGCACAATAGCGTTGTGTACGCCATTGTCGTTCACCATTATCTTCGTCCCATTAACCGCGTTTATGCGAAGGCGGTCGACCTCCCCGTCGACCACGGTCGAACTTCTATCGTTTCAAGGAAAAAAGGGCGCGCCAGCAAACCGGCAAGACAGAGACGCTCGAAGAAGCGACCACTGAAGAGGGGTGGTAGAACGGGGTAGAAGAGAAGGAAGAAAGGAAAAAACAACGGGTGAAAGAATTCGTGGGCGTGCAATTGCCAACAGGTGATACCATTGGGGCCTCCTCTTAGAGCTGGAATAATAAGAGAGAGGCTGTGTGTCGGCGCAAAGAGAAAGAGAAAGAGAAAGAGAAAGAGAAAGGGAGAGAGAAATGGGGTGGAAATGAAGGGGGTGGTGGCGGTGGCGGAAGGGTGGCCAACAAAGTCTTTATCGTTTCGAGGACCGATTACAAAGCTCGATTGTTGCCATTCTTCGGGATCCAAATAATCTCGCTGTGCCGACCACCGCGGCTATATTGGGCTTCCAACTTTCACCCCTTCCACCTCGCGCCACTACTTATTTATTTATTAACGCGTCAACGGGCAGGAGGTACCTCGATTGCAGGAGAATAAGTTGAACTAACATTGATACGTTAACGTAGGTATTAGGTGTACCAATAGACGATACGCTATTTTTATATTAATTAACATATTTGTTTGATCGAAGATTCGAACAGGCTTCCGTAATTTGATTGAAAGATGACGTTGAACGTTACAGAATAATAATAGTTATATATAAAGTAGAATAAGTGTCTGATCTTGTTCAAAATATATGTTGATTTGAATAAAAAAGGGTGGATTATTCGTTGGTGCACCTAATAATTGAGAAGCTTTCCGGAAAATGATTCCGTAAGATGGAATAATAAATCGAGTAAATTGCGTTTTAAGTTCACGTGTTTGCTAGTTGACGACAACTACTATTGTAATCTTAATTGGACAGTATATTAGAACGAAAATTTGGAGGAATATTAGTTATGTCGGTATTACGATTAATTAAAGCGGTATTACGATTAAAGACAACGTATCGGAAAAAGGTTTATATCCCTTCGATTTGCAATGTTTACCCACCAAATCCTCAAATATTAGCGAGTAAAGACAATTACGAAGAAGATTTCGATTTAAGACAGTCAATGTTTTATGTTCCTACGCGTGTACCTAATATGTAACATTTTATTTGGCTAAAGGGGTTGCGAATGAAACTTTTAAGAAGCTCTGTTCTAAATCATAAAGTCTAAACAAAGCATTCTATGGATGCTTATAATTATGATTGGTTCCCGTTATCGGCTGGCGTATTCCACTAAGTATATAATTAACAAATCCTCTACTCGTTTAATAAACATAATTAAAATTCCAAATACGCACCCCTGATATAGAAACAGGTTAATGAATTTATTTTACCGAATAAGTAAGCTTCAATTTCAGTGGGAATTTCACACACAGCTGTTTCGTTGCGTTAAAGAGAAACGCTGAATTCGACAAGAGAAGCGTATTATTCATCGGTACGCCTAACGCAGCAAACGAAACGCAACGCCGAGTCCTGTTACAAATTGCAAACTAGATCTGCGCGGTACGATGGAAAAAATTAGGTCTACAGAAATTAACGACGCCCTGCTAGGTGCAATACGGTTTACGACTCGAGTGTCATTAGCAGCAAGCCGAATAATCACGCGGATTCTAAGCTAGGCTACATTTCTATGGCAGTTTACGATTGTTTTTTCCAAGTAGCCGGGACAAAATACGCACGCCTGGCGCAGGTGTAAAGAGAATGGGTGATTGCAGGGAAAACCGGGCAGCAATCAGGAGCAAACGAGAGCTCGCGAAAAAGGGTTGCCTCCCCCTTCTTCGCAGCCTCGTAAATTCGGGTCACTCTGACCTGCCGCGTATTCCTCGCCCAACGAAACGAGGCGCGGCGGTGTTATAAAAATTCGCCCGGCCATAAAAGTTGCCCCCGTAGGTAAACGAACCGCTCGAAAATTTTAAGGGGTGGGCTTTCCTTCGCTGCAATCGCGCTCACAGTTCCCGTTAATCCGACCTAATCCCCAAAGGCGATGAAACATCGGCCAACAGGATAATTAGGCTAGGCTTCGGATCGGTAAACGCGTAAACAAGTTTTTCCAGCCGATCGCATTACGAATAGAAACTGACGAATACCCCGGCGATGATTTATGCCAACGAGGGCGAATGACGAACGAAGAATGCGCGCCGATGCGCCGTGGCTTGTTTCGAGTATCGCCTATTTCTCTACCCGCGCGTATAATTGTCCAACTATTAACCGCGATTATTGGTAATTATTGCGGAAGGTTTATGTTTGCGGAAGGAAAAATTGTAGAATTTCAAGCTTTTTAATTTGCCAGCCGTTTAAATTTCGAAGCTTTTCGACTCTCGAGCGTTTGCATTTCCAAGCGTTTGAATTTCTAAACTTTTGCATTCCGAAACGTTTAACTTTTCGAACCGTTATACTTTCAAGTCTTCGAATTTACCGAGTCTCCGAATTTCCAAGCGTTTCGATTACCAAGCTTTCGAATCTCCGCGCGTTTCAATTTCCATGCTTTTCGACTCCTAAGCGCGTTTCAATTCCCCTAGCCTTTTCAATTCCAAGCTTCTCTATTAACGGAAGCGTCCGTCGACTTTTGAAATCCTTCGAACAACTATATCGGCGTCGCTGCAAGTGTCCGAGCTTCATTTTCAGCCACCGCGATTCGTCGCCGAAATACTTGACCGCGTGAAAAGCCAGCGAACGGCGAGTATAATTTTTGGTCGCACGCGCGCAGCCAATTAGCGCGCTTATGCTCGAGGGGCCGCTAATTATAATCGTCGACGATTTCTCACGTGTCGGCTTGTCGCGCATAAACCGCGCGAGGGGGGAACGTTGCCAGCACGCAAGGGATCCCGGGATCGGTCCCGCGGGACTAAAAGGCGAACTCTCCTCGGATGCACAGGTGTACAAATAAATTGCGCGGGAATCCGATTGGCTCGCCTCCGGTTCTGGCTGCATCATCCTCCCTGATTGCTAAACGACGCGCGTGCAACTGGTCGCGCGAGCGTTCGCAAGCAACCCGTTCCACGCCGATTATGCGCGTCCGCGCAAATCAGAATCTCATTGCGCTGTCATCGACCGATGCTTACATGGCTCGCGCGTATACCCGCGCCATTCTGACGACGTAATCTCTCCCGCCGCAGCTTCGCAACGGCGCTTCTTTTTTTCCTCTCCGACTTCGTTCGACGTCGTCCTTTTTTCTCCCCCTCTTCTTTAACTTTTTTTATTTATCTTTCCATCTGGAAACTTACGCCGCGTGTGCGGATGAAATCATCGACCGCTTCAGCGATTCGTCGGCCAATTTAACGATCATTCATCGATTCGGGAAGCGAGCTGCGAAACGATCCTTGGACTTGGCGAGCGCGGCTAGATCGGGGTTGTAATTGCGTCGGTTCCGGTGGGAGGTGATTTTGGGGGATAACTCGCGTGCCACGGTATTTTGGAATTAAAAGTATTCGCGATGATACGCGGGGTAGTTTTATTATTGGAGAAGCAGTGCTTGGGTAAATATTTCTAGTCGAACAATAAAGTCTATCTATGTACCTACTAGTTTTTAGCTTCAAACGTTTACGTATTTTCTAAGCTTATATATTTTAGAAGAATAAAAGCGATGCGGATGTGCACCTTTTTGCAAATCAAATTCACCCTTCTGCGAATTAAATCCACCTTTCTGTAGGTCAAATTTATCCTTCTGCAAATCAAGTAGTTTTAGTCATTTGGACCACCTCGGTGTTCTAATATTAATCAGACCAAATGCATAGCATCCAATTATAATAATCATAACACAATAGCATCAACCAAATGTTTATCGAGCTAAAATACCCCTCGCAGAAAATTAAACCGCGAAAGAAACTCCTTCGATTGTGATCACCATTGAACACGGATGATTTTCATTAGCAAAGGGGTGAATTTGATTAGCAAATAGGTGAACTCGATTACCGAAAAGGCGAAGATGATCCGCGAAAGGGTGAATTCGGAGTTGCAAAGCCCGTGTAACACGTAAAAACAAAAAAAAAAAAACAAAAAACACTCGCTGTGTTCGCGTTTATTCGCGCGATACCGTAGGAAGGAATTATTCGGGGAGCATTTTAATTCGTAGTCGAATCGAATGTAGAGTGTTCTAAATAAAAAGTGTAGCAGACAGAGTGCGGACAATGCACTGGGTGCTGCTTTGTTCGGAATTAATCCACGTCAGCCGATCCGAGGACGGTATCGCGACGAAAATTCGACACAGGCTCCGATCCTCCATTCGAAAATGCGCCGCACCGCGACCGGCGAATCATCCTGCTGCTCGATGTTACACTTAATCCGTGACCTGTCATCGACGACACCCAGGAACGCGATCCCATTCCCCTCGGTGCATACGATTTCCAAACATTCGTTCTGCGCCCCGAATGTTGCCCAACAGATGCTCTAAACGCGTTCCAAATACTATCGCTATCGAAATATTTGACCGCGACTATGATTCGAAATATGCACTCTTCAGTTTAGGAAACTTATTGCAGATCTTTGCTTTCCGTGTAAAGTTGTACGCTATCGAGGAAATAGAGTTGATTCTTTACGTTGAATTGCAGGGATTAACCATTTGCGAGCGGGACAAAATAGTATAATAATAGCAACCATTTGAGAAAAGGATTTAATAAATTCTTGTCTAATTATTAATAGCAGCGTCTATTAACGATTCCAAGTCGAAAAAACCAAAAAGCTTGAGCGGCTATTTGCGACATTCGTCCGCAAAGGGTTAACCCCTTAATTCCATGCCCTACGAATTCTTTAAGAATCGTACTTCGTAGCGTTAGCTATTTGTTATTCTAGTAGTCTATTGCATGCAAAACACTGAACTGTTTTACGTAAGTTATACTCGATAATCGTTAACCTTATGAACTAAAATCATTGTTGCAACTAAAATTGAAGTTTCCTGCAAATACGATGCATGCTGTCATCCAATGCTAGTTTATTTAACACCAATGAATTACCGACGACCAAAGTATACTTATTTGTATCGGAGAAACAAAACTGATACACGCTTCCACAACATACATACGTAATCGAAGCGCGATAAATCATCGTTTATATTATGCCGAAAAAACTCTCAAAATACTCCGCAAAGTGCATCGTTGCAAGTTTACATAATTCTTGCGGAAAATTTGCGCCCAGTCATTTTTGCCACCTCGACGTAACGTTAAGAATCTACAAACCGTTTTCATCATCCTTTCCCTTATACCTTCGTCGTTGCTCCACCTGTCGCAACAATTCCATCTCACTTGTACACCTATTTACTTGGCTTTTATCGCGCTCGCCTGTATAATTCGCCGCCGCAAAACCGAGTCTCTGCCCGTAAATGAAACGAAGTAAAAAAGCTGAATAAAACAAAGCCATACGTAGTTTGCCATCCGGAGGCTCGCCACGCGGAAGGTAATCAAGGAAGAAGGATAGAGCTGACAGATTTTATCGAGCGGAAGCGATTTCCTGTAACGACACGCTTCCAAACGTAATTCCCACGTTCCGCTCGCGTCTGCAGCAGGAAGTTGAGAGTCCCTGTCGACGGGGTTCGGGCCCCGTTTTTCGCAAGCTCCCCCTCGGTACCAACCGGGCCCCATAGTTTTGCTCTACATAGTTGAGGTGAGCCTTCGAGGTAGACCGTGAAGACGAGGGTTCCGAGAGCGGTGGATGGAAACCGGCCACGGAAGGGCCAACGGGGCGGCCCCCCTCCCTCCCTCTCTCTTTTGCCTCGATATTTATTGCGGGGATGCGTGCCGGCCAGATATTATTATTTGTACCGCGGACATAATTCAAGCGGGTCGTTAAAATTATTTTATTACTTGTTCTACACTCGCCGCTCCCAGATTCCGCACCCGCCACCCTTCTGCGAGCTTCGCCACCTATGTTACCGATTCCCTTCGCGATTAGCGTGATACGGTACCCGTAGAATCGTCGCTTTTCTTTTTTATGGGGTATAGATGACGGGGAATGAGTTACGTTTGTTTTTTTTCTTCTTTTTTAGAATATTCGGGGGTTTATTTTTGGTTGACTAAGAAGCGGAATTAGGGAAAGTAAATTGATTACAGTGGAAGGGTGAACGGTGAGCGAATGATTCGACAAAGAGATAATTGAACGAATCTTGGTATTGTTTGGATTATTTAACGATTTATATATATGGTAAATTTGGAGGCATAATTTATTCAGGGAAATAAATGGATTTCGTTGAGAGGGTTAACGACGAATGGAAGATTCTTCGAGATGTTCTTATAGAGAGACAGTTGCAGGTACTTTTTATTGTTTAGGATATGCAACGATTTATTTACCGTAAATTTGGAAACGTAAGCCAGAAAAGTAAACGAAGTACAGTGAAAAGGTTAATGACAATTGGAAGATTCTTCAAGATGTTTCCGTATGAAGACGCTTAGGTGAATATCTTAATTTTTTACGCGATGCAGTGATTTGTTTCTGGTAAATTGGGAAACATAAGTGACAGGAATAAATCGACTGCAGTGAAAGGGTTAATAGCTGACAGATTCTTCAAGATGTTCCCACAGAGAGACACTTGCACGAATCTACCATACGTGGTATACTGAAGAAGGCAGTTTAACAATGGTCTCCCTCAGCAATGGAAGGGTTAATTAGAGAAAGGCACATTAAATACAACTAATTCGTATTCATAGAAATAATTCGTAGAACGCTTAACAAATCTAGTACAAACAAAAGTCGATGTTACAGTTACAAAATGAACCTACTATTCGCCAAGTATTTACATCAAGGAATGCAATATTGAGCCATACTATTTTTCAATGCCATTACTAAAAATTAAATTCCATAAACGTTTGGTTAAAGATTAGCAAGTGTCCAGTCACTTAGCAACGTTACAAAACTTAGAATATTTGACGGTAGCAAATGCGCAACGCGCACCGTTCGCCGCAAGAATCGCTAGCAGAGCCGAAGCGGGGAAAAAGAAGCAAGTCGCGAGCGTAATTATTTATCATCGATCTCGGTCGGCGCGCTCATTAGCGCGCTGCCGGTGCACGCGGCTCGCTAAATTATTTCCCACCCCCCACCCCCCCTCTGCCCCGCAGTTGGAACCGGGGCTAGGTAGCTGAGGAATCGTCACATTTTTCACGAAGATTAATCGAGTCGACAAACGGGTTCGATCGTTGAATAATCAATCGAGGCGAGGCGAGGCGGTGCGGCGAAATAAATCGGCCTCGCCGATTCCTCCCGAGCCCCGATTTGCATATCCAGGAACGTGTCGCGACGCGACGCAAACCAAAGAAGAGACCCCGGCCTGTAGTAGAGCCTAGCCCCTTTCTTTCCTCTCTTTCTCTCTTCGCTGCCAGCTACACGCACAGCTCTCCCGATTGTCATGAAAATCGTACGCTTGGAAAACGTGTCTCGACGCGCCAATGACGGTGCTCGAAGGGCACGGGCCTAGAAAATGGGTTAGGCGGAGGGCTCGAGCAGACGCGAAATTGGCATAAATGAGATTGATACGACTTTAACTTACTCGACTCGACTCGACTCGACTCGACTCGACTCGACTCGATTGTGTAAAAGGGTGAGGCGAAGGAAGGAAAGAAGAGAGCGTAACTGGAGGATCCTGGACCACCTCTCTTCGGCCACTCGTCACGCCACTTTACGCGTCCCGAAGAGAAGACAAGAGCAACGAGAAGAAGAGAGTTTGGCAAGAGTACGCCCATGCCGTTGACCGACGCGATGCTCATCTTCCATTGTCGCGCGGCACCGTGGAACGTGTTTTGCGGATAATGACGATGGAACGAGAGAGCTCGCCGTTCGCCTGAAAGCGAAAGAAATTTCAGCTGGCCAACTCGCCGTACCTGCAAGTGTCTCACTGTGGGAGAACTTTGACGAATCTTCTAGGCGTTATTAACCCTTTCGCTATGAAAGACGTAGTATACGTGGGTACAGCTTCGAAAAATTGGTACACGCGTTCACTCGAAGCATAGGTATATTTTGACCGTAGTACGATACGGTGTTTCGTCGATTCGTACGACTATACTGCATTGCAATTAATAATATGGAACGTCTAATTGTTCACGCTTACGTTAGCTTCGCGTTGATTAAAGGAGCTCCGTTTTACGTTTCGAGTTGTCAATTTTTTCGCGAAAGGAACTTTCATTCGTATAAATGCAATAGAGAACATGTTTAGTTTAACGTTGCCTCAAAATTTGCTTCTTTAACAAAATATTTCTCTCTTCATTTAATTATATAAACTTAATTATATAAAGAGAATAAGAATTGAAGGTAGGGGAAATTTTGGGAGATCTAAAGTTCTTCTTCGGGTACTTTAAGGGTTAAAAACAAGCGACAGATTATTGCAACAATTTAATTCACGAGTGGACCACCCTTCTGCCTTAAACAATTACTTATTCATTCCCATGCAGCGTACGAAAGTCCTCGTTGAAGGGTTAACCCTTTCGCAGTATCTAATTTAATCCTTCGACTCGTACTTCCGAATTGATCGAAGATTAACCAACGATAATTATCGATCCTTTCAGTGTCGATCAAAATGACGATACGCTGCGATTGCGGACAACTCTAGGCGGTATAAAACTCGGTTACGAAGGAACGTTAATAGATTCTGCGCATTATCATTACAAGTAACTGCTTCGCGCGAATTTCTAAGATCTCTATGCTAATGAAAGGGTTAATGGGAATAAAATATGCGTTTAAATTTAGCTTGAACTACTCGATGTGTACACGGTAAAGGGAGAAAAAAGAAAAAAAAAAAGAAATGGACGCGCAAAGTAGCCATCTCTAAAGTAGACGGCAGCCACTCGACTGCATAATTTCGAATACACAATAAATTGCTGCTCTCGGGGCACAATGTGCGCAACGTGCACGGCTCCTTCGGACGAGTTTGGCACGATTCACGAGTACGACGATCCAGGACCTCCCGGAGTAAGTACGTAAGGCTGGAAATCGCGTCAAGGACGAAGGGTACACGTCGAAGGGTAGATACCCTCGTCAGAGTCGTCATCGAGGTGACAGGTAAATACAGGGGAGCTCTATCTACCCTGCAAAGATGTATATAATATATACTCACGAGCCAGAAGACGATCCACGGGGAGAAATAAGGAGGGGAAGAAGGAGGGGTGGTCGTAGTCCTTGCAAGTAAACGAGGATTAAATCCGAGACCGTCTCGTTTGTTCGAGATCGGCTGCCGCTGTTGTGACCTAGGAGAAATCGTGCGTGTAAGGCGAACGCCACGATTATTGTTCGACTCTCGGTCGCATGAAAACAGAAACACGCGGAGGCCAAGCCGAGGGGATCGCATTCGGCGGTTACCTGTTGATAAGTCGACACGCAGTCGCGTTCCTCGTCGCCTTCGTTTCGCCGCGATTCAATTACGACGATGCTGCGCTGCGAAATGTAAAAATTGCACGGATTTACGTGCACACGTTAACTCCTTCACCCTTTCCCTACCACCGATGGACAGTTGCCGGCAGGAGCATTGTTCGTAACATAGTTTTTTCGCGTTAACTTACTCGAGAGATTGTTTAATTTTGATAAGAGTGATTAGTGTTAAAGCGTCGACGTGTAGGAACGGTAAACTGTTAAAAAGAATATAATGATCGGATTTCAACTTTGCTGTAGGCATACGTGTGTACATTTTCTCTACGATACGGTATGGAATTATTTCTGGTTTCGTTCGTACAGTACACGGTGACTCGCTGAATTGATCGAATGGTAGCGGTGCTATAAGATTACCTTGTACGCGATTTTCTTTAGGGGAATTAAATCTCCGATCAGGTTAACATCGGGGTTCAAATTGGACATTAATTGTTACTTTAAATGGTATTAAATATAATTCGTAGCTTCGATTGTATCCAGCGATTAACGCGTTCACTGTTAATTACAATTCCTCCGTGCGATGCAAAGGATTGCGTTGGGAATACGTTTGCATTTATTTTACGAGAAAACAAGATCGAGAAAGATCAAGCTATCAAATGTTGGCCTCGATCTACAAAGTAAAGCGATTTAAACGATTCGACTAGATCTATCGTATTAATACGATATCTAGGAGTGAACTCGCGCTGTTTTACTTATTCTACTCTGTCTTCGTTCAACCCTCTCTACTTCGAACCTGCTCCGCCCACCGTCGAGCATTCGGAAAACGTGAAACGATATCCTAAAATTACAATCCAACGCGTGCATTGAAATTCGGTCACGTTGGACCAATAAACCCCCTCCGAATTCGCCCGTTAAAGGGTTAACGCGGCCGATTTACGCGGAAACGGATGGCAACAGGCGGAAAGAGAGAGAGAGAGAGAGATACGCTTGAAACGAGGAGCCGGGAGATCTGCTGGTATTTCCCTTAATTACGATGATTATGTCTGCTGAAAGTTTACGAGTACGAGTTACGGTTATACGAGAGAGAGAGAGAAAGAGAGAGAGCGCGTAGCCAGAATACGCAATTTGCGCAAATCGATCGTTCATCCGGCAAATGACGCGCGGTCATTAGTTTGCAGCCGGTGGAAGCTGTTTGCGAGGAAGCAGCGAGTTGGCCGGCTCGGCGTTGCCTCCTCGTGAAGATACTAATCCGCCTGTGGACTCGCGGCTCGCAATGCACGCGTCATTACGCTCGCTGGACGTGTAACGTTCGCCTACGCTTGCACACGCACGCGGATCGCGAGCGGCGAGAGAAAGAGAAGAAACGGGCGCGATTGCCCGAATGTGGCGCAAATATTGCGCCGCGCGCAAACGGCGACCAAGGTGCGACGGGGAGGCGAATAAAGGGGGAAAAAAAAGAGTGGATCGAATGGCAAAAGGGAGAAAGAAGAAGAAGGGCTGCGGAAAGAGGGTAAAAGAGTGGAAACAGGGAGAAGACGAGGAAGAAGGGTGGAAGAGGAAGAGAGAAGGCACAGCGACACGGGAAAAAGTGTACGCAGCATCCAACCCCTGTTTTCATCTCCTTCCGCCGCGAGTTCACCTCTTCGTCGCGCTGACGCGAGGGGTGGAAGCCATCTGCATCGCGATGAATGCCACTAACCACCCTGCGAGCACCCCTCAAAACCCCCTTCACCTTCGTTTCAACCCCTGTGCGAAGCGGCCCAGCCGGACCCGCTGCCATGGGTTCTCAATTTGCGCTCCATTCGATTTGCAAACTTATCGTCCTCCAGTATAATCATCCAACATTGCGTAGGGTAAATTGTCCGGCGATCGACCGCGTACCAATGAATAATTAGATAAAAAAATAGAAGGTAAATTGTAAGCTCGAAAATTGTTAAACGTTCGGATACGGTTGAAAAGTTCGCGTCGGAAACTACCCTTAAGATTAGGAATCATGGTCACGAGGAAGATTATAGTTTACGTAAATGTACTTGGTTCTGGAATGCAGTTACACATAGTATCCACAACAATAGTGTAGTGTAGCAACTACTGTGGTAGGTTAAGTGTTTCGTTGAAAGAATTGAAATTTATTGGGTAACAAATTAACGATCTTAGAGTATTCTGTTGCCCTTCCGGAAGGAGACAAAAATTGGCAGAGATCATTTTTGTTACGAACGCTTCGATCGTTTTTGAAAACAAAGACCGAATCGTGAGCCATGCTTCCATTATGCGGACGTTTGCTAGGTTTTACGATTGACTCGAAAACGATACACGTGGAAGGGAAAAGTAATTTCATTGTTACGAATAAAATCGGTAGAATCGCTAAAGAACGATTACGTCTAAATTCAATTTCCCCGGCCATTTATTACTCGAATATCCAACTTAAAGCGTGCATAAATTCATCAATTCGGCCATTCGCTGGTTACCCTAGATACACTCTAAGCTTAGCGGATAAATAAATGTGGATCATCAATCTGCATTTAGTGGAAGAATTTTATTAGTCGCCAAGGAAGACGGAAGTTCGATATTATTTGAAAATAATAATTTGGAGAGATAAAAGGAGGAGAGGAAGATTTATGGCGACAATAATGTTGAAAGGGTGGCAGTTTGATCTTTGTTCTCCGGTGTTCTTCGTCTGGTTCTCGGCAAGCTTTATTACCGCGGGGTGATGATTTGCAAAATAAGCCCTTCTGTTCCGTTTGACTTTCGCCAGCTTCCCAAAGTCGGCCAGCTTTATCAAGTGTATGAATTAAATTGCCGTTTTATTACCCATGGGGGAGCACCGTAAGGGCAACCACCCCCTTGCTACCCCTTTCCATTTTCTGCCCGTAAGTTTATTCAACGTTAAACATTCATCTCCGATAATGTATGAACGCTTGCCATTCGCGCGAGCTGTAATTTTTACGCAGAATATTTCTTAGATCTCTGTCGCCATTCGGGATTTAATTATACTACTTTATTACTTCGACTTTACTTTTTCTTTTCTGATTGCAACACTAGTTACAGTTGCTTTATTAGTTATTAGGCGCGTTAATGTATAATCTACTTGTTTCGTTAACTTCGGCTACTTTATTTTTAATACAATAAAATACCTGTCGTAAAAATTCCTGCTAAAATTGATTAGGCATTCGTTGGTTGAATATTCGATAAAACAAATTCGTTAACCTATTTTTGTATCTGGGTATTTTTGGATGTTTCCGTATTTTATATTTATTAAAAACTCACCGCGTGAAGTCCTACTTAAATGGAGACGCTGAACGAGTGAAAGATTGAAAAATCTCGCCGATCAAAATGATACACGGATAAAATTGATTCGAGCTTATTTCTAGGTTAACAAATGCACGATTTTAAAAACCGTGCACGAATGAGATGAAAATATGGTGCAACCCAAAATTATCCTAACGATGATACAATAATAATAGTGCCAAAATATCATAGATGTTACATTTATTTTTGAATATCTTCATTCACGAATATAATTGAAATCTTTCATGGTGGGATTACTAATCTATTAATTTATTAACCGGTTAGTCTCTGCTTTCAGGTCCGAATGGTGCCAAGAATATTCTGCCAAAACTCGAGAAGAAAGTGTAAGGAAACACAGCATCGTCAAAGGAACATTTATCCGGCATCGACGACTTCCGGAAATGCAACACGATTTCCGCATTATGCGGAGTACGTAGCTACGACTGTTACGAATCGCCACTCTAAAACCCCCTGTCGGATTCTAAACATACCCTTTACATACCGTCGACCGATCCGTGGGTGGGTTTAAGGGGTTCGCGACACGAGGGGATTTCCACTGATCGATTGTAACGTCGCTCGCTACGTTTCTTGGTCCCCGAACTTCTCTCCCTTTTCGTCTATGCAAATTTACTTCATCTTCTTCGAATTACGGGGCCTGCAGAGGCCCAAATTCAACCTAATTTCTCACTGCCTGCGAATATTCGTAGATTCCGACGGGTATTATTTCCAATTGATCATGTAGCTTCTTGAAATTCTCTCGCTTCACGATCGCAGCCTAATCTCGCATTATCTCGCGAATTATTTTACGCCACGCAAAGCAATTACACGCTTCGCATCGCTTATCAGCTCGGCGATGGAAGGATAGAGTCAAACGAAAGCCGAACAAGGCTAATCTAAACTTGGGAACGCAACGAAGGGTTAATCGCGCTTCTTCCAAATGAACCCCCTACGTTAAAACGTAATCGGTAATATTCCGAGTTGCCTGGAAATAGATTTCGCTGGAGGAACTGTGTTACGCCAACGTCGATACCCTGTTTATCAGCCTTTCAGTCGCTCGTGTTTCGCAAACAAACACCGCTTTCAACCCTCTCTCCGGAGTGTTTGCTCGGCCCCTGTTTATCGTTGAATTATAGACAAAGCTCGTTTCACATCGTCGTCCCTCCGCGGCGACATACTTAATCGCCCTATTTCGCGGAACACACGTGCGCACACAACGCGCAAAAACGGTGGCAACTTAAAAAGGAGAGGCGGTTTGAAAGACGGAAGATGGCGTCGATGGTCGCGTACAGGAGGAGGCCAGGGGTAAATTTGAAAAACGAAAGAGAAAAGGAAAAAGAAAAAGGCTACCTTCGCTCTTTCTTCGGCCCCCTTCGGAACGCGCTCTCGGCGCTTCTTGCGACGCCGCTCGCCGCGTTCTCTCCTCCTATCGCGGAGCAGCTAGGCAGAAACCCACGGCAATCACGGTGGCTGCAATTTTTATGAAGTCCTCGTCGGGTCTTCGAGTTCTTGAATAATTCAGGGTCAAGCGGCGTGGGCGAAAATGGCGCCTGCGCGGCGGCGGCGGCGCGCGCGTAAGTAATACGCGGCGAATTTTTTGGTCGAGCACGCTGCAAAACTCGCCCCGCTCGTGCGCGCCACTTGTGCGATGCTTGAACGGTCCACCACTTTAATAATTTCGTGGTACGTCGAGTAGTTGCGAGGTGGAAATAAAATAGGGAACCGCCGCGCGCCGGCAGAGTCGTTGCTGCGCCGAAAAAAAAAAAAATTTCGTTTCCCGCCTCTCCTCCGTCCTTCTCTCTTTTTCTACCCTTTAGACTTTTCCCGCCCCCCTCCTCCGCCAACCGGCTTCGTGGCCCTCGTCAAAGAATACGTTGTTCGCTAATATTTTCCGGCGAATCAAAAAAAAAAAAAAAAAAGAAAAAAAAAGATAAAAAGCCTCGACGAACGCCGGTCGAAGCGCGGCATTATATAACGAACCTTCTAACGCTCGTTGAAAAATAATTATCTCTGAAGGATCGTCGGCTTCCCCGCTTGCGCCATGCTTTCCATCATTGTTTCGCGCAACACAGCCGCACGGAATTAATTGCTGGGTAATTGTTTAAATAACCAAAGTGAAGAGGGTTGCAGGTCGAACGCGAATAAACGTGTACTCTACGCGGACGTGAATTTTTTCCCCCGCCCCTCTCCTTCCTGTTTTACTCGTCGATACGCAAATTCTGCCGCGGGGATAATAATGTCGGTTAATTTCTACTTTCTGTTACGCTGATTATTGTGTTTGCCGATCGCGCGGATCGGTTAATTACGGAATAAAGCGAGGGGAACGAAGGCGATCGGGCTTCGTGGAAGCGAAGAAAGGACGCAGGTTTTAAGTCCGAGTATTGCCTACCTGCGTTTCCCATTCTTTCGTTTACGGATCAAGGACGCGGCATTGTAATCCTTTTGGCGCGACCGTAATCCTGCGTTTACGGCCTCGCGACTAGCATCCTTGGGATAATTAGCAGGACACGCGACGACCACTCCGAGTACGGTAAAATCTCGTATAACGCGGTTAACGTGCGCCGTGTCGTAGGAAATCGCGTTATAGAAAATCGTGCAGCTCGGGAATTTTTCTCGCATAACCCGCGTAATCCAAGGTAACGCGTTCAAAATAATTTATACCGTGCCAAATTTTGTTTTCCGCGTTTTATCAAACAGAACGGTATTTCAAAAATAAATGGCACGTGTACGAAATCGATTTAAGAGCATATTATTAATGTACGCGAAGAATCTTTTATTTCGTTGACCACGGAAAAAAGCAGAGCAACGATGAAACATAAGAAGATAACGAAGAAGAAAACAATGTAACGCTCGATTAAAGTAGATTTCATTCTTAAATCGTGTAATATCTGCGTTTTATTATTCGTCGCGTTATAGGAACTCGCGTTAAACGGCAGTTTACCGTGTCGGCCTTCGTATTCCATTAGAAATCGCCGCGCGATCCGTGCGAGCATGAAATACGTTCATTTGTATACTTTATACGATCCTTCTGGGTTACTTTTGTCGCCTAATTGGATTTGCCCGCTTCCTTAATTATACCAAAACCCATCGCGTGCAGTTTTATGGCGTGGCAAAAGAAACCAGCTTTCAGCTTTTAGTCGTCGGAGGAATTAGAATATTGCAAGTTTTACGACAGGGGCAATCGACCTCGATACTCGCAACTAATTATATACCGAGTCGTGTTAACAATCCTCTGGGCGCAGGAGGAACCGGGGATTTAATCAGGTTGGCAAGGATCCACAATAATTCGGGTCTAGTGGGGTAATTGAATGGTCATCCAGCGGAATACGGGCAAGGATTAACCGGCGCGAACACAAAGGATTCTTGCAACACAATAAATCACCGTAACGATCGACATGATTACCTATTGCCGGATTCCGAGTCGCTTCGCGTTACCTGCCCCGCCTACAATTTCTGTTACCGTCGCCAACGAAATCCCATAGAGTCATTGGGCAATAAAAATTGCTACCGTACGTTTCCGATTGTAAAATCGCCAACTAAAGTTATTCCGTTTAATTTTAACGCGTGCAAGATTGCCCCAAGTATCTCTATGCAAATGTTGTACATTTAACGCTTCACCTAGAATTACCGTTGCGGTCACCAACGAAACACGAGAGGGTGATAAAGATTGCTATCGTACATTTGCAATTGCAAAATCGTCGACTAATAAAGAATCTCCTCTATTCGTTTTACAATCTTCGTACGTGAAACATTGCCCCAAGCATCTGTACAATTATTATTCTATCTAGAATTCCTAATACTGTCGCTAACGAAATTTGAAAGGGTAACAAAAATGATTTTCTCCCCCCTTCCTTCTATTTTGCTATTTTCATGAGTACAACGTTGCTTCAAGTGAGCGTAGAATTATTGCAAATTATCTGCATCACCCAGACTTCCTATTATTGGCGCCAATAAAATTCGAAAGGGTAATAAAAACCGCTATCGTATATTTCCAACTGAGAAGCTTCTTTGCAAAACGGGCCCATAAATCTATACAATCTTCTCCAATAACGTGTCTCTGTAATTAAGCGTGTATTTTATCCCCAAAATTTCCTTTCAATATAGCCCCGATTAATTTTACAACGATATTTATTGTTCACTTATCGAGTCCTTTTCCAAACAATCATCTAAAACATCTCCTCCGTCTATTTTACAATTCCCTACGGGTGCAACGTTGCTCCTAGCATCCAGCAAAATTATCGCAAATATTTGGAGAAGCTATTTGCAAACGAATGGACGCGAAAAGGGGTCAGAAGACACTCGATGGAAGTAAACGTCACGATGACGACGCGAGAGCCTTCGGATAGGAAAAGATAAATGAAAATCGAGTCGGTGGACAAAAACCGATTGATCCCAGAGAGAGAGAGAGAGAGAGAGAGAGAGAGAGAGAGAGAGAGAGAGAGAGAGAGAGAGCGAGCGAGAGTTGGCGTAAAGGGGGTGAGGCGAGGGAGTGGGAGGGGAAGAGGTCGTAGGTGAGGCTTGGAGGTTGCTTGGAGGACGGTGGACATCGATCAGGGAACCGTCGTAAGGACGAACGTCCCTTCGTCCTGCGGAGGGGTTGATGGATGCGAGATTACAGCGGCGGGGACACTCGTTGACACCCCATGATGTATCACCAGCAGCCTCCAGCTAGTAGCTCGGCTACTTACCACCGGCAATGGGCTTGCAGGCCTTCCAAGAGAACGAAAAAGAGAAGTCGTGCCTCCTACACGCCCCCTCTTCGCCACTGGTCCTCGCGTGGCGAATTAATCCCACCCCGAATCGATTTTAATCTTAATCCTGCTCCCCTTTCGAGCGAGTGTATTTCGGAGAACGATGAATACGTATACCATTAGACAGCGGAATAATTTCGAACAGTTTTCTTTTTTTTTTTTTTTTTAGCAGAAATACGGTAAGATAGAGTTTATTTTGCGTAGCTTCGAATGGGGAAAATAGTGGAATATTAGTGAGATGATTAGAAAAATATTTGGAGGGTTTGCTGTTTTCTTAAATGGAGTTGAATTTTAATCCTTTGCGTTACATTCGTGGGGCATGATTTGGCTCAATTACAATTAAAATACGTCGACGCTGATTCAAATGAACGCGCGTAATTGGCAAATATCCGAAACGAGCTATGCGCTATAACATTTAACCCTTTCGATGTTACGTAAGTTTAGCAAATCGGCGCGTACCTGAAATTACTTTTGTGGATCATGTACCACATATGATCTTTAATATCGATGTGGTCACTTATATTAACCCTTTGCACTCGAAAGGTAACTCTCATAATCAGTCAGCAAAATGAACTCGTTTTGGTAATTCTCTAGTGCAAAGGATTAATCATTCCGATGTTTCTAAATAAACACTCTGTCCTAATTATTTCTCGCTTTGAAACACTCCAATTCTATTATATTTGGCCATAGCACTGTAAGGGTTAAGAAAGGGTGAAACCTGTCGTTCCTCTGCTTAACCCTTTCGCTACCAGCACCTTGGAACTGAAAACTAAAGTAGCATTCGTTAACATGGAAATAATATTGTAGATAGAAATATTTGGATACTCTACACAACTAATTGCACCTTAATATTTATGCACAAATATATTGCCTAACAAGAAAGATACAAGTATACTTTCAACAAATCCCAGGCCAATTCTCGTTAAGCGTATACACACGTCCATAGCAGCGAAAGGGTTGAACTCCATTTCGTCGTCCCAGCAAAGATACTAATAATATCCATAAAAATTCGCCAATCTAGAGATTAGATTTAATCGCGAGAACAGATTGCAAATTTAACCCAACGACCGCGTTGACACCCCCGAAGCATCGAGAAGCATCGGCGACCTCGTACGGAAATATTCGACGATAGAAAATGGGGTGTGGGTGGAAGACGGGGGAGGGGGTGCGAGCGGCTCGGAAGCAGGAGGACGAGAAGAAACGGGAAAAAGAAGGACAGGATAGAGGGTAGCGTAGATAAGTCGGGGTTGTCGGGGCATCTGCTTTCTTTCGTGCTTCCGGCCATCTTCTGCCACCCCTTTCGTCCTTCTTTTCGGGGTGGAAACGGCTCCGGTCCATTCTCGTCGAGACGTTGTATCGGACCAACACACCGAGACCCCACCGCGCAGATGGGGGTGGGCAGCGGCGAAAGAAGAGAGAGAAAGAGAGAGAATACCAGGGCTGGCGGAGGAGGGCGAAGAAGAACGTGCTGAATAGAAGATTGGAACTCTTTCTGCGGTGACGGCGCTTCTTCCGGCGGGGTGGCTGATAGTGCCGGCTATTTCCGGTGGCCACCGTGACATTGCTATCGCCGAGCAACGTCTACTATACCCCCGAGGCCATCCACGTTAAACGTCCTCCTCGAAGGCTCACGTGTACCACCCCTCCCGCCTTTTCTCCCCCCACTCCCCCCTTTCCGACCCCGAAACCGCAAACCACCAACTACCCCACCCCGTTGTACGTGTATTTTTGCATTCGAGAAAGGACTTTTCGCGAATTTTTGCGGCGACTTTCTTAGCGCGCTCTCGCGCGGCCTGAATTCGCGGGACACCTTTCGCTGGAGGAGACTTCCTCGATGGTCTGCGCCATTCCAGCGCGTACTTTATATTGTTCCTTTTCTCTGTTGTATAAATCGTCGCCTGTTGTTGGTTGGTTCATTTCGCGGCAGATTGGCGAAGAAGATACCGGGGGGATGCGGAGAGCGAAGGAGGTAAAAATATTTCTCATCGGGGGACGGAAGATGTCAGTTTATCGTGGCTGTGTTACGAACAAAGCGAATCGTCTCGGTACGTTCTGCCGCGCATTCTTTACGCTATGCTCGCGGAAGGGGTTAAGTTAATCCTAGGGTACACGGGTGAGAAATGTCCCCTTTCATTGCACGGGTAGAGTCGCGTTGTAATTTTGTTAATCGTCGGGCGCACCGATAAGTGATCTATTATTATCTTTAAATTGCTCGATGGATTTACTTTGTCAAAAGGTTCAGCTTTAAATTATTGAGCAAGCGTAAAGTGTCACGCATGAACAATGATTACATTTAAGACAGGATAGGTGTTTGATTTTGGTGGAAATAGGCGTTGAGTTTAATCGGGAACGTGGATTATTTATTGGTACATCTAATAAACACAATTTTCTTTGTTCGTAACAAGTACACTGCAGATCTTTATGCAAACTCACGTCTTTGTAAATGAAATTAAAGAAGCGAATTATAAATAGGGGGTTGTTTCACCCTCTAAATAGTGTAACGCGTATTTTCCTTCCGATATTTTAGTTACTTTTGTATCGGGTCGAGCAATAACTTCGCGCTTCGTTGAAATAGTGTCAAGTATAATTGCTAGACTACGAATGTTCTTACATTTACGTATTCTGCACTATTTACCATAGCTAAATTTCCTATAAATGCAAGAACATTCGTACTCTAGCTATAATACTTAACACTAGCTTAATGAAACGCGACCAAACTTACAACAAACCCAATTATATATCGTATGCACTCTGTATTTTCTAACGCACTCAAATTTAGCATAAATACGTAAACGTGCGAAGTCTAGCAATAAGATAATTGCTCTACTAATATAGAATTGTTACCCAGCAAATTTCCCAATCCTATTGAATATTTCTCAAAACCCACCAACTCTCTGCTGTTCCCCAAGGCTGTCAATGGATAATCGCAAACCCGCGAGAAGATTAACCCTTTCGTTTTGCGACACGAGTCGCAATGAGGGAATTCTTGGCAGATTACACGTTCGTTTCGATACCGCGGGACAAAAGTGGGGCTCGGTATGGAAATTTGAAGGCAATCAATAGACAGATAGAGCGGCGATGCAGGGATCCAAGTGCGAGATAAGGACGTTTACCAACGGTGCAATTGATCGCGTGAAAAGATAGAGATATCGCGATGTCCGTGTATCCACTGACACCGGCTGCACTTCGCGGCTTATCGGTTATCGCATATCGAGCGCCCTGCAGTCCGATGAGCTCTCAGACATATCGTAACCCAGCCGAACATCGACCCTTCGATTATGTCAGTTTATCGTCGCTTAACTGTTCCGCGGACAAAGCGAATCGCCTTCGCAACGTACCGTCCGCCAACGCATTCTTCGATAATCTTCTGTATCGCCTTCCAAATTCCAATCTCCCGAAACTAGGATAGACGTTCCACGTGCTGTCGGTGTTCCTACAACTGTCGTATTTAATCGCGTGCGTTATTCAACAGCGGAACAGCTTGCGTTACGCTGCAAACTGGACCGATTTTTAGGTTGCATAGCTTCCGAAATAGTTAAACGAATTTGCTTAAAGCGATAAGCTTAAAGTGGCAATAATAATTGCTACATCTACCCTACACTCATCTTTAGTATATGAGAATGTTATCTTTAGAAACGAAAGGGTTAACCCTTCGTCTCGTAACAACGCGTTACACTCGTGGTTTAATCTATAGGGCTAATTACAATAAAACGCCGGCCGTATTTTTCGATAAACTTCGACTCGCTTTGCTTCGATTCGTAAGATCGCGAACGTGAGTATTACTAAATACAAGTTACGCGTAATATTTCGCGCGACGTTGCGTAGGAAAATAGTGAACGTTCCAGCGAACAATCTTCGTAAAGTTCGCAAGGCAACGGGGGTTAAAGAAGATACATAATTGGCCATCGCCTGGATTAGGCTGCCTAAACACGGTGTTTACAAACATCGAAATTTGCATGCGCAAACGCGGAACAGCATGAGAACCCGGGGCTCCAATTATTGCATGCGGAATCGTGCTGGGTAGACTACGACTAAGCCCCGCTGCTTCGATTTCTGGTAACTAAAGCCCGGCGAGGGCTAACGGTTTGGTATTACAGCATCCACCGATATACTAGAGCGTGCACGCAACCTGGAAGGACCACGTGAGGACACCGCGAATCCCAGGTAGTCCTGAGCAAGGGTATTCAGCTGTCAATCAAGCCACGCCGAATCCCGGTAGTCCTGGGGAACATCTGCTCTTGGAGAACGCGATACGTTGGCGGACGGGGGCGTTCCTTACCCCACGTTTCACTTTCCTCCCCTTCTCTCCCCTACATTTTTTTCACTTCACCTCCAAGGCTTCGATTCCTATCCTCAACGTTCGACTATTCGTTGCCCAAGTTTCGCGATTAACCCTTTGCGATCGTATATCTATTCTAGGTCAGCGAAGCAGAGAAATAAATGCCTACTAGCGGGCTATTGTAGTCTAGATGCAAAGCTAAGGGAAATATAGGGATATTTAAAAGAAAATCATTGCAACAGAAATTATACGATTCGTTTTCTACGGGGTGAGATAGATCTTCAGATTTTGTTAATATTCATTTGGTATTCGTTTATAGGGATCACAAAACGTTCAGAGCTTCTCCGAAGATTATTATATATTAGATTGAAAATAGTAAACAGATTGCGGACTTTTATAGAAATTCGTTTCTTCGTAAAGAAAAATACAGAAGCGGAAGGTGAATAGAGGGTAGCTTTATTCGGATTTAAGTGGTAACATCTCCAAAGTGAAAACATGTCGCTGTTAACTTGTATCCTTTTGCTTTACAACTGCAGAGTTAATAACACAAAGCATCGGAATATTAATACTTACTTCGTTTACATACGAATAAAAGCAGTTCTCCTTATCTATCTTCTTTTAATCTTGAGTTCCGAACTCGTAGCGAAAGATTGAACCGGATAAAGAAAAAACCTAAATGAAGGGGTTGTTTTACCCCGAAACTCCAACAATACGTGCGTCCCTTCTAATATTTTGCATAGGATTTCGTGCCCCTTTTGCACGCCCAAATTTCCCCCAAAAGTATCAAAATCCACAATCAAATTGTCATTCTTTATTCGATGGAAATTCATTTCAACCAGCGGGATACCTGCGCGTGTAAAATTAATAAGACCTCGAAGGGTTAACGAATATTCGCAAACGTTCAGGAAGGTAGGAACAGCGGTGGTCGGTGGACGAAATTGTTTCGAACTATGCCGGATCAGAATGGCGGCAGGCATTCTGAGATTCGCGCTTCGCATTTAGTCGAAATTGAATGACACGGAGGGGTGGCTTCCAGCACGCTGATTCATAAGAGGCCGGCACACGATTAGCTGCTGTTTGGATCCATTTAGCATTCGGCCGGCCATTAAGGACCGGTCGATACACCGGAATCGTTGAACTTGCAATCGAGACACCGCTGTCCTTCAATAGACTCCTCTCGACTCGGTAATGCCTCTGTGGCCGAGCCCTTTCATTCGACACTTTAGATAATCCGGCCAGGAATTCCGCCGCGTCAAAAGTGAAAGACAAATTGCCAATTGATCGCGGCGACCTACGTTTCCGCCCCGCCGATCTATCGCCCCCTTCTTAATTTTCATCGATCGCGTATCGGCCCTTTATCGCGCAATAAAATCAAACAAACTGTTGCCACGAGACAAAATCGATCTCCCTTAATTCGTTCACTCAATTAGTCGCCTTTTTTATCCGCTTCGAGATTTGGAAATCATTGCGTAGCGGTTCGTATACGCATTTCATTAATTGCAAGAGATCGACGTAATCGCGAGATCTGTTGTACAGTAAGTAAATCCATTTGTACCTATGTTGTCACGTGATTCGTGCGTATTCGCTTACTAGTCACTGTTCGCTTTTTCTTCTCGTTCTCGACGCCAAACAGCAAAGGCATAAGTGGAATCCTATAGAGATATGACATCCTTATACCAGTGATTTGCAGCGCGTGTAAAACCGTCAAGAACCAACATTAATACGTTGCTTGCATTAGAAAAAGAAAAGCTGACCCGTTACTTCGATCAAATTGACTTACTTTTGTGCGCAAGATAGCGTCGTGTGGCGTTATTTTAAAACCTCCAAAGAGTATAAAGGGAAGAATTGGCCGTGTTTCTCGATTCTCGAGGCGTCTCACAATGGAGATCGCCGACTTCTGAATGGCCCCGAAAATTGTTCACTTTCCACTTTTTTTTTGCCACCTCCGGAGACGGGATTCGTTTCATCGGGAATTGGATCAATGGCCCTGTTAACGAGTTACGATTGAACGCGGTGACACCCTTGCAGGGATATCCTTGTTCTCTGTTAGCTCGCCGTTGCGATCGCATGTCCTCCCTTGTCTCCCGACCCGCCATCTTGCGCTCCCTTTCGCCCTCGAAGAGCAGAGGAATCGCGTTGCGACTCCAGGTAATTTCAGGTACCAAGGGGCAAGTAACACGACACCGAACGCCGCCACCGTTTCACTTCTATTTTTTCCCTCCCCTTTTCACCTCGCCTTTCTCTCTTGTGTTCTTCCATCTTAATTCGAGGGATTCACCCTCCTTTCGGGGCGCGCGGTAGAGTTTCGGTTCGACGACCCCTGGAATCCTTGGATCTTGGAGCGCGGTGCCACCGATTGCTCGTTGCTCGTTGCTCGTTATTCGAACAAAAAAGAAAGACGGAGCCGGATGAGACAAAGACGTTGGAAACGATGGCGATTCGATATTTTTCACCGGTTTCACACAACCAACCAACCGGCCAGCCCTTTTTTTTTTCTTTCTCCCCGCGCAAAGCCACGGGAGGCCTTCCGTGGAAACTGCGAAAGCCTTTGGGAAGCTGTGAATGGATCCTACCTGATCGCCAAGATACCGCGAAACAAGGTCCTCCGGTTTCGATCCAATTTACCACCGCGATTCGTTCACAGTTTCCATAAATTTACCATTCTAGGAGGAAAGATTTCCATTGTCGATTCCTCGTGTTTCTAATTCCTATTTGTTCAGAGGATTGCTGAAACTTTCCCAAATCTGATTTGAACATTTCTTCGAGCCCTGAATCTTGTTTATATACACAGTTGGAAACGTTCTACTTTCGATTGCTACTGATTCTAGTCGTTTTTAATTACTATTCGGTTAAAGGGTTGGTAAACGTTCACCAAAACCTGCGAATCATTTTCATATCCACGCTTGCACAAATTTGCATCTCTCGTGGCCATCGAGTTTTCTCGCTTGTAATTCGTATTCATCGAAAGGGTTGGCAAAATTTCTCTAACGTCGTCGATTCTTCTTATTTCTATCACGCGTATGCAAAAGTTTTAGTGTTCCTTTCGTTTATGTATAACATAAGTATTTCTTCTCGTTACGTATGACTTCTTGACACTTCCCTTGTCTAGTTTTGTATTCCATCACAAAGGAATGAAGGTAGTTTAAGAGAACGAAGTCCTCGAGCCAAAACTACAACTTCTGCATACGTTTTATAATTCGTATTCATTCATGGGGATGGAAAAATTTCCCCAAACCCCAAATTTTCTTCACAGCCAAAGTTAGAGAAATGTTCATCTCCCATTGCCATCGATTCTTCTCGTTCCTAATTCCTATTTACTCGAGAGATTAGAAAAATTTCCCCAAACTTGTACTTCAAAATTTCTCGAAATCTCAAGTCTTTTGCATACCCACAGTTAGAACATTTTTATCTCCCACTGCCATCAATTCTTCTTCCCAATTCCTATTCGTTCAGAGAGCGAACAAAGTTTCCCCAAAATTTCTCCAAAGCCCAAATCTTGTCCGTGATCACATTTGAAATAATGTTCACCTTCCATTGCCATCGATTCCTCCTGTTTCTAATTCCCATTCATTCGTTCGTTCATTCAGCTTAGTAAAATTTCCCCAAATCAGCGAATCTTTTTCACGCCGCACAGTTTCCCATTGCAAGTATCACGTGACCTAAAATTCCTGCCACAGTTCGGACATGGAGTTGTTGTTTGGAAAGTTTGCGCGAGGCCGAGCGGAGAAAAGGAAGTGGGCGGCGGTAGGGAAAATACAGAAGAACTTATCGATGATCAGGAGAGACGAGGTAGGAATGAATGGCGTGGAGGAATTTCATTCATGATCCCGAAGCGGTCATCTCGAAAGGACATCTCTGCGCCCATGCCACCGGAGACCTGCCTCCGCAACGAGCAAATAATCGTCGAAGAAACAGCTCCTCGAATTTCCCTTGGATTCTCTTCCCCCCTGCTTTTCGATCGCTCGACATTATTCGAGCTGAAAGAGAACACCTCGCGGGGACTGCCGTTCGAGAGATCTAACAGATCATTTTCCCGGCAATTCTCGCGAGCAACGAGAGTAGCTTAATGAACGAGTAGCATCGGCGAATTTGATTTTCCGCATCGGGGCTCGCATTGGGAGCCGATGGCGCGGAAAACGCCGGTCCATTTCGAACGGAGAAAATCATCGATTTTCCAGACGCTGATCTCGAGTCGCAGGATGCTCGCAGCACCACGTCGAATCCTTTTCTTGCCAAATTTCTCCGCTGCAGAATTTCCCTCCGGTGATATTCCGAAAGGATCGACGCCGGCGTCTCGATCTCGTGGAAAATTGAAAAATCTTGGGAACGGTAATACTCTCGAGACGTCTCTTGCCGCGTGCATTGCAAGTAGGCTGCGAACCTTTGTGCGAATCCGTATTGTTAAAGGCACGATTAACCCTTTCGATACCACGGGCATAGGCGTGCGAGCTTGTTAACTGATTGTGAAATTAACAGCTTCTTTGTACAGTTCGCCGACTTCTGCGATACGTAACTTGGAATTAAAAATAACACAAGGAGACGATATTGCATGCATCAATGAATAGTAGTTTATATCAGGGTTAAGGTCTCTATTTTGATGTACTTGCAGGTAAAATCCTTTTCATGTAGAGGACCCGCGTAATCCGACCTCTTCCTTTCGGAAAAAGTAAACACATAGAAATCTTCCCCTGGACTTAACCAACCTTTCATGCCGACAAAGGGTTAAATTTCCCTTAAATCCATAAAAATCCGCAGTCTAACTATAAGCAAACATCCCAATTATTAGCCTATCATCCTAATGTAAGTCTCGAACACCCCGTCGCGACGGTAGAGGGCTGAATTTCCCCTAGATGCATAAAAATCCATAGGGTAACTATATAAGTAAACCTCCTAATTATTAGTTTATAACCTCAATATAAGTCTCAAACAGTCCGTCGCGTTGGTAAAGGGTTAAATTCCCCCTGGATGCATAAAAATCCAGTCTAACTATAAGCAAGCTTCCTAATTACTATCCTTCAGGCCAATATAAGTCTTAAACAACCTGTCATGTAAGTAAATAGTTAAATCTCCTTAAATGCATAAAACTACATTGTCCAACTACGAACAAGTATCCTAATTATTAGTCTATCGCCGTAACACGAGTCTTGCAGGTAAAAAGGTTCAATTACCCTAAACGCATGAAAATCCGTAGTCTAATTATAAGCAAACCTCCTAATTATTACTCTACCACTCCAAGTCTTAAATCATTTGCCAGCACAGTGAATAGTTAAATTTCCCCTAGATGCATAAAAGTGCATAGTGTAACTACGAACAAGCATTCCAAGGATCAATCTACCACCCTAATCTAAGTATACAGCTTCGATGCTGAAACTTTTCGACTTGCCCCATTCTTTTCGACGTAAAAAGGCACGTGACTCGTTTCGCGAATCGTATCGCAAGCTTCTTCGGTTTAACTGGAATATCGTCCCTCCTCCCATTCGTTCGTTCCGGCGGAGAAAATGTTGCAAAGAACGCGGCTAGCGGCGAAGAGCGCGGGTTCGTTGCGACCGAAAATCTGCGAAGCATGCGTCTGCAAGCGTTGCAACCCTAGTGCAACGAGTTAACGATTTTTCCCCCCACCCAGTAGAACGGAAACGAGTTCGGAACGAGTTCGAGGCCCGCGTCGACAGGTTCGTTATCGCGGCGGACCCTTTGTTTGCCAAGCGGTTATATTCTTACTCGCGCGACTCTCTCTCTTTTTCCATCTACCGGTTCCACGCTGGCCTGCCTGCCTGCCTGCCTGCCTGCCTGTTCCTTGGCGAAACAGCCTCGTGCACAGCCTCTCCTCTAGTTCTCGTCCTCGTCCTCGTCCTGAATAGGTGTGCCACGCCGCAGGACACCAGCAGCCGGTCGGGACACAGGTGGCACTGGTCACCGTCTCATCCAGAGGCGAGGCACAGAATCTCTTCTAATCTCAGCTCGTCGGAAGCACGGGATTAGCCTCATTAACTCCTGCAGGACACCCTTCTTTCCCACGTGCCCTCCGTTGCACACCAACTTCTTCTTTCATTCTTCCTTTCGGTAATCGTTTACCACTTGCGCTGCGAACGCTTTTGCAATCCGTTTCGATGCGCTCAACGGTGGTTACGCGAATGTTAGTCGATGTGAAGTTTCAGAGTTTCTTAATTTTGTTTCACTGCGTCGCGATAATTTATTTGGCTATTTATTTGGGACAAAGATAATTGGAGCCGCGAGTAAGAAATTAGAACGAGTTACAGATATTTAAAGCATCGCAGAATTGCTATAACAATGCTCGCTAGAATCGAAAGAATTAACGAAGAATTAAAAAACACTGACTAAGGGGAGAACATTTCTGGAATTCGTGACTTCAATTCCAAGTCCTTAACCCTTTGCCTTGTTAATTTTCTAATTGCTGAAAAGTTCGGGACGACTACTTAGTGCTTTGTTAGTAGACTGCGGATCTTCATACAAATACAAGCTTTTACAAACAAAAATAAAGAAACGGAATCTAAACACGGATTGGTTGCACCCGTTAAGCGTTGCAAAATATATTTCACGCTGAATAATTTGTAGGTATATCTTTCGATTTCATATGCATTCCGTATTATATTGCACGTTTAAGTTTCTCCTAAACGCGTAAAGATTCGCAGTCCATTTATTTCCGATGGTTTAGCTTTCAATAGTCTTCAAACTTACAGCTTAACGATACAGTTGAAGAAAGAATTACAATTCGTTCCAAATCCACTACGATTAACCATAGCGTTTATCAAGAACCGCGCTAGTCAATCAAAGGCAAAAGGTTAAAGATTTCGCAATTTATCGTCTACTATTTTTTCAACCCGTTTCAACCGGGACGATAATTGCAAATTTTCGCGAACGCAATGGTAGCACGTTTTTTAAGCGGGTTCGGTTGATGATCCGGTGATTATCTGATTCGTAGCAGCGCGATACTCGGGCGCGGAGGATTTTGATCGATGCACACACATTTCGGGACAATAAAGCGCGCGTTGATACCCGCCGAATATGCCGGTATAATTTTCAACGGATCGTTTATCCCGCGTTTCGACGGTTCTCGTTTTTTTTTTTTTTTCCCCAACCACCGCCCCCGCTCAACCCCTGCGTCTCCACCACCGATGATTTATCGTGCAACGGAAAATCACGCGCGTATATATCGTATAATAATGTAATCGTCGATACAGCCGACCAGCCTGCCGTCCGGCGAAAAATTCTCGTTCCGAACAAACGTCGGGAATAGTATATTCGCGGTGGAATATAACGAAAATAATTCCCCATGCGGCGCACTGTCCCTCGATTATTTTATTCCCTAGCAACAGGTGATCACTCTTTTGCCACTGTTTTTCCATAGTTCCGCGGACAAACGGCATTGCCGGTGGCCGGCGTAAAATCTACTCGCGTCTAGCCGATAATACGGCCGGCGAATGATCAACCGCGATATTCATGAATATCCCGTGCGTCTCGTTGCATACGCACGCTTCGCAACGCGGTCATCTTTCTTGATTAACCCCTTGCACTACGATAACGAGTCACACTCCTTCCACAAATTATGGCTTAGGTTCGATAAAAGTGGTAACTATGGCGAAGTTGAAAGAAAAAATAGGAACTAAATTTTCACGAAATATTGTTTTAGAGCCCTGTATCTGTTCCAAAAGAAAAAAAAAACAACAACAGTGGCGCGTTTCCGTGGGGTCAGCCGGCAAACAAAGGCGCCACGCCGAACATCCAACAGATCCAAAGCAGAAGGATATTTTTTCAGCGACCCTCTTTAGACGGAAGGATCTCGCGTCGCAGGATCCAGGATCTACGATCCCGGTAAACCGTATTATCCTGGTGGATCTGGTGTTCCACGTACTCCGTAGAAGGGATCTCTCGCAAAAGACCAGCGCAAAGCAAGCCTGCGGTAACCGCGAGCTGGAAGATTTTCCCGAAGGACGAGAGTTGCCGGCAGGGGAAAAGCCTATTAGTCGCGAGGATTCGAAGGATCCTCGGTGTTCGGGGCCGAATATTCAGCCTGGCGGCCTAGCGAATCGCAAAATCCCGCCAACAAAGGCCGCTCGCCGCGTACTTTCGAAAAACCGCGTGCTTTTCGACCTCCGCCTCGCTCTCGTTCCGTTCTCTTCCTCTTCTACCGAGTTTTACCTCCTCTTCCTTGCCATCTTTCCACCTGCTGAAGGCATAAATCATGCCAGCCGGGTCGTTCGGAGCCGAGAGATCGGTTTGCAGGTGTCTCGACCGCTGAATTTCATGCCTCTGAGGGCCGGCCTCTTCTTGCGCCTTCGCTGTACTTGTGATTTCACGGATTCCTCCCGGGAAAACCTTCGTTTCTCCACCATTTGCGCCTCTTCCATTTCGGCACGCGAAGTTTCGAGCAATCGTTCCTCTTCGCAAGCCTCCATGGCGATTTACGAAGTTGGTACGGCAATTACTATTTTTATCGGTCGAATTAAAGCACCGACGAAGCATAGGATAAACTAAAATCTCCATTCTTATGTGAAATCATTACCACCTCACTAACGTAAAACGACGGCGTTTTTAAAACGATGGGAATTGGAAGTAAATAGGGCGCGAATTAACTGTTCCCGATATAATAGCTAGATTTATAATAACGCGTATAGAAGTATATTTTCATATGTATTCATTCACCGAATTTCATTTACTTTTCTGATGCGAACAAGTATATAATTATGTTCGATATATGGATAGAGGGTTAGCTTTCGCAACTTTGATAGTCGGATCGAATACGATTCTTAAACGAACCGTTCTAAATCTCAAGGAGCGTAAGAAGCCTCTGCTTTTGTACACGGTTCGAATATCACTTTGAAACGTACGATGTTTCCTACGGTAAATGAATGGATCTATCCTTGTTTTTAGTCAAAAGTGGTTGGTTGTTTCACCCCTTAAATGAAACAACGCGTATCTTACTTTTGTATACGATTCGTTGCCCACTTAAATTCCCCGGCGTAAACGCGGAAAAATCCGCCGTGCGGGAATAACGGTGGTGAAATTTTGGCGCAGCCAAGGTGCAAAAAGGGGCGAAGAGAAGTGGAAAGATGGCGCGACGCTGTCTGGTCCGTTTGGTTCAGGTAAACGCCTGCTGAGAGTGCCAGGTGTGGACCAGGTCGGGGCGAAAACTATATAAATTATCCTTCGGGACTTCCAGGAACTCCCTGGGGTGAAAATTTACGAGCAAATTAATCGTAATATCGACGGGTCGGCGACGCGTTCACGACTACCGCTTCTCTATGCCTGCGCGCGTTTCTTTTTCCCAACGCCGGAGATGTACGATAACGTCGGCCGTCTGTTGTGTCTCAATTAGGCACACCGGAATCCGTACGTTCCCGTCCCACGGGGAAGAAAGATCCGCCGGCGCGGAATTCCGCAGCCGCGAACACGCGCAAGCGAGTCGAGAACGGAGCACTGCAAGATCGATTTGAATGGCGAACTTCCGAGTAATTTGACCGTTAGAAGCGATCAGGACTCGAACGAGTAATCGTCTCACGGACGATCGCTCGTCGAAAGAACGATCTTCCGGGACGCTTTGACAAAAGATCCATCGAAACACATTATTGAACGCGACCCACCTGTTTTACAAAAGTTTGCCGAATCTCGCCGCCGGATGCTGAAAAGCAAATTGCAGCCTCCGCGATTCTTCGTACGTACAAATTTTCAACGTCCCATTCGGAGTGCTTGAATATGCAGAGAAATCGATGCTCTTTCCTGTTGCGTCGACGAAAGGATCGATATAAGTAGTTTGGGTTGTTCGGACAAACCTTTTTAACCATCGGAAGATACGTGTTAATCATTTGCGAATGGGATACGATAATCTTAAACGAATCCATCGACCAATTTTTAACTTCTGGCACGTAGAACTTGACAAATAGTCATCCAATTGTTAACGATAGCGTGTATCGATGATATTAATTGCGATTCTCTTTGGTTTAAGTATCGATACGCATCCAAAACGGTAAAAAGAAAAAATTAATCGGTTGCGAATGGGATACGATAACTTTAAATGAATTATTGGCCACTTTTTAATTTCTGGCACATAGAACTTGACAAATAGTCATCCAATTGTTAACGATAGCGTGTATTAATGATATTAATTGCGATTCTCTTTGGTTTAAGTATCGATACGCATCCAAAACGGTAAAAATAATAATCGAGCGACTATTTGCCCACACCGTTCGCGAAGGGTTAAACAAAGTTGCACTCTAATTTTGTTAACGTTTCGGGAAACTCTCGAAGAATTTGCATCCCCCCTCCCGATGTTTAAGGAGTTTGGAGAAGTGTCGGAGGAACGGTTCGATGTTGTTGAAACGCGAAAGCGAGTGCAACGAATCGCGCGTAACGCACCTTTCCGCCCGAGTTCCGCATCCGTCAGAAAGTTGCCGGGTTAGGGGGTTGAAAGCCCCACCTCTTCATCCGTCGAATCGCGGGGAAAAAGTTTCCTCGCAATAGCTCATCGAAGGGACACGCGAACACAGGCGGCTCCTCGGCGCTGTTTGCCAAATCAAGTGTAAAACGCGAGGTAATTGTCAACGAGAGAGGGTTCACTGTACGCGCGGAGACCGAAGGGTGGCTGCAGATGAGATTAGAGGGTAGAATACGGCACGTCGAATGTTTATAAACTCGTCGTCGTGCGATTTTCACGGCTAACGATGCACTACGTGAATTCGATTTGCGTTCAACCACGTGGAATCGATACGGCCATCTTTCAAATCAAACTCACCCCTTTTGGAACGTAGCCTTTGGTTTAAGTTGGAGTTTGCTCGTTCGAATACTTAGGTATCTAATATGGATTAGTCCGAGATATAGATAATTGTTCGATATGGATTGTTATCGGATAAAAATAATTATTGGAGATGGATGGGGTATTATCGGATGTGGAGAATTATTAGATACGGATTAGTATTAGATATGAATAATTATTGGGTGTGGCTCGGGTACTATTAAATGTGGACAAGTATTAGATACGCATTGTTATTATTACAGACGAATAATTATTGGGTGTGGATCAAGTATTATTAGATATGGGGAATTATTAGATATGGATACTTATTAAACATGGATTATTATTGAATTGACGCGGATCTTTATGCAAATTTACACGTTAACAAGCACAATTACGACAAAGAAAGAAACACAGATATGGTAGATCGACAATTGACAAAGCTTAAGTTCGAAACGAGAACCAAAGTGAGATGAAAGTAACACGTTTTTAATCCCTTGCCTTGTAATAACGTTTCAACGAAAACCAGCACTATTAACGGTGAACTCTAATTGTAGCTTTGCTTTATAACATCGGATATTAGATAAAAATTGCCTACGATATGCAAATGATTCGCACGTGAACTCGTATGAAGACAATGATCGTCTAACGCTAGCACAGCTAATAAAATCAGGTAAAACGTACGTAATAAATGAATCGCAAGGCAAGGGGTTAACATGCTACCCCTTAATTGTTTCGTTCAGCATGGAATTCGATGTTATTGGAAAACATACGAACACGTAGATACTTTCAGTGGTTAGTTTACCCTAAACACTTTAGTAAGCTAGCCAAATGCTACTTCATTCGCCCCTAACAGCTCCCCAAAGAATAAATAACCATAGGTGCTATTTAAACACGAATTTCCAATAAAAAGATCGGCCGGTCAGGTTGACTCTGACTGGGAATCAAGATCAAGAGGCGGGCGAACAATCGCGGAGCGTTTCTATGAAGTTCGGGGTGAATAGAATTCGCGATGAAAAGGACGCACGCGTGCGCGCAAGTTCGGCGGCCCTCTTCTCTTCTTCTTCTTCTTCTCCTCTTTTTTTTCGGGAAAAAGCCGGGGCCGCGTCGCGTTTTTCATACGGCCCTCGATAGACGGCCGTAAGTGCATTCACCGTGCAAATCGGGTTGCCTCGAGAGTGCAACAATACGCAACAGGTGAGGAGGAGAGATCGGTACGCGTTCAATGGCAGGTGAAGTTTCCTTTCCAACGCGACGAAGTACTCCAGATTGCGCCCGATCCGATTGGCCGAGGAATTTCGCGACCGAACGATTCCTCGCACCCTTCGCCCCTGAGTAATTTACATTTTTCAACACCCAACGACTATAATTTGCGCAAATCTTGAGGGACTTCGATTGCAAGTGTTTCACAATTCTTGCGCGATTGACATTGGTAAATCGCAAGTAGTCAAGGGACACGGAAGGTTTAAAATTTGTGGAAAATAATTGAAACGTAATTTTAATTTGTATCACAAAAGTTGATTCAACGATATTGGCAATTGCTATTAGTAGAGCGAGAATTAATTACTATTACTGGTAATTTAACCGAACAAACTGGATTCAATGAATTATTCTGGTTGCTTCGAGAATAAAATTCAGTTGATTATCCAAGGTACTTCGACCCCAGGGATTTTAATTTCGACAAATTTCGAGGGACTTCAATTGCAAGTATTTTACATTTCTGATACGATTGGGTTTGATAAATCATTCTTGTTGTTAAGAAGAAAGATTAGCCAAGGAATACTGTTGGTAAATGTTTCCTCGTATCTTCAACCCCCAAAAATAATTAGAGTTTTGCAACCTTAAAAATCCTAACTTGGACAAACTTCGAAGGGCTTCGATAGCAAATATCGTGGATGTTTTGTACGATTGGTTTTGATGAATTATTCCGGTTGGAGTGAAGAAAAACTGGATGTGGAAGAAATAAAGAGGGTGGGAGATTGGGAGCAAAGGGCAAGAGGAACGGAGCACCTGCGCCGAGGATGTTGATGCATCTGTCGGCGTTAATTAACGGGCCATTAATTATCTCGAATGGACCAATTAGGAAGATGGTCTTGTTTCGGGCTATCGGACCCGGCAACCTCTTTAAGAACTTCGCGTAGCATGAATCACGCGCCGCAAAGGTGTACACCAGCTTCATAAAATTACAGTGGATAGTTATCTTCTAACTGGACTGCGGATTTTTATACACACATCTATGAGGAAATTAAATGCGCAAACAGATTATTCGAATCCACGTAATATACTCAAATTGAAGAACACGTTTCAATGTTCAGAGGGTGAAGCTACCCCTAATTTATCTTTCGCTTTTCTTACTTTTGCTCGCAAGAATATGGAATCGCCTAAAAATCCACAGGATACTGATAACAATCGAACGCAATCGGATACACGAATAATGTACGGTCGTTGGATGGTGTGTGGCGCGTTCCTTGGACATCGGTCTCGCGTTTCAAGAACACGGGAAGAAAACAAGGACCCGAAAAAAGATTCGTTTCGCGTCACAGACTTCGCCTCCATCCTCGAGCGCACTTTTTTAAGTATGATAATTTATGACAGACGGTCTCTCAGGGACGATGTCACGCTCCGCTCCAGACAGATTCTACGTTTCGCCTCCGCGACACGGATAAACAACCGAAGAATGAAAGAAAAATGCTCTCGAACGATGCGTAATCGATTAACTCTACCCACGATCCATGGAAGATTCCTAGATCCTTCCTCGAGCCATACAAAAACCAAAAACGAATCGCATTTGCATCTCGAAATTCCTTTACCATACATCCTTCATCGACGCAGCGTATTATTTATTTATTCGTTAACGCGTACGAATTTATTTATTTATTCATTCATCTACGGATAGTAATCCATTACTACGTGAGCAACGAATACATTAGACTATGAAAAATGTCGCTCGCTAAGTAGAAAAGATATCGTTGAAAATAATTCAGTTGAGGACGAGAAAAAAATCTAAAGTGTCGCAAAAAGAGTTTGCATTGCAGCATATGCGAATTATCCTTCGGTAACCATTGCGATGTAGAATGGGGAAAAGGTTAGGGAAATATAATACGTAGGTATTACAGAGATAACGAACTCAGTTTTATATGCTACTTAAGACGGCGGTGAATAGTATTCCTAGATGCGGTTAACGTATCGCCAAAGAAATGAATTTTGTGGCGATAAGTGTCAGCTATTAACCCGTTGCACTCTGAGTCGCAAAAATGAACTATATCGAATTTCTAAATGACGCTACTATTTTTACTGCGATTCGGAGACTAATTACTTCGCCAAGAATTCACAACTAACGTTAACCCTTTGCACACCAACATGCTACTATTTTAAGTCGCCAAAGTGAACCAGTCTCGAAAGCTCTCGAACGCAAAGGGTTAACGCAATTAGTACTCTCGCCTAACGAGGTACGATGACAATTAACGTAGGACAAATTTTTCGTCCTAAGGCGTCTCGTTCGGACATCATTCGCTGCTTTTCGACTCGCGTTTCAAAGATACGCCCTCCCTTATCGAATTGAAAAATCAGACTCCCCTAATCGGCCGCGGGATCAACGCGACGCGGCGCGACGGAAGGGGGCACAAAGGACAAATTAAACAGTTCCATGGACGGTGAATTCCAGCAACCCTCTCGGTGTACACCGTCATTATCCGTCCATCGTAGTTTCCTCTCCCTTTCGTCGAGATTCCTCGCAATCGGTCCGCGCGAATCAAGATGGACCGGCAAGGGTGGTGCACCCTTTATCGAAATATACATCGGACAGGAAGCAGGCTGGACTAGGGCAAGGGAAAGGGAATCCTTTGATGCGAGCCTCTCCGGAGTGTCCTGGAAAACGGGATCGCTTCTCACAAGATTCCTTTCTTCCGATTATGCTTCGCTGACGACGCGCTTTTAGCTTCCTTTCCTGCCGACGCATCCTGTTTTTTTTTCTTCTTTTGGAAAAATACGACGCCTAATTTTTAACCCTTCTTCGGATTTCGGAGTTTTGCTGCTATAGTTTAAGCGTCTTATAAATTGTATCCTTACAAATTAAGCTTCTTATCGTCGTGTTAATAAATAGAAGGCAACTGTTTCGCAACGTTGACGAATTGACGAGGTAATTGTAAGATTGAATTTATTTTTAAATAACTGCGTAGGTAGCCACTGAAGTATGCTAAGCTTGAAACGTTGAAATATGTACCAGATTAAATGCGTAATCCGAAGAAGGGTTAAATTGCACGGGGAAAATATCTGATAAATAGTAAGCTACTGGCGTTGAAGTAACACGCGGAACCATCCCAAGAATCGTCGCACTTTTCATTCAAATTACGATAACTCTACGAGAAAAAATCGTTCATCGAGTTTTAGGGGCTCGTTGCAAAGGGGAAACATTCCCCTACAAAAGCAATCCAAAATGGATGGCGGAAAAAAATGTTAAGTTCCATAGGGTCATTTGAACTTCGCCAACTTTTAAGAAGAAAGACAACTTTCAGTTTTCCACTCTACTCTTCGACGTAAAAAATGTTTCAAGAAACATCTGTTCACGTACGTAATACTAGAGACTCGAAGCTTTAAAACGAGCCCAAGATAATCACCATACGATGCTTCCTAACAAAGTTACAGTAGTTCAAAGATCGACAATTTGTCCACCAGAATTACTCGATCCCCTAATTTCGATCACGATTGTAGCAAGCGTATATTATTCGAGTTCCATCCACTAATCGCGTTCGCAAAACTCTGGATTTGCATAAAAATCGTCCGCCTGCCAACAAGGAAAACGTTTAAAGAGCAGCGAAGCTGTACGATGATCCACGAACCGCGAAGAGGTAAAAGGTAGAGCCTGGAGGAGCAGCGAGGATCGAAGGGCTTCCGAGAAACCGCGAAACAAAGGTGGAATAAAAGCGGGTATCTCGAGGAGATCGATCGATCTGGAGGATCTCGAGCACCCCGCTGCCAACAAAGAAGAATTCCTTTGGAATCGGAGAAACAAAAAGGGCCGCGGTGCCCCGCGTGGAAATCGATCGATCAGAAAAAGGGGTTCCTCCGGCAAAAGCGACCGACCCCCTCGAGCGAGTAGCGGGCGAAACGCCGTAAGTGGGTAGCATAGGAGCTGCGCCTCGTAGAGATCCGATCTAGCTTGCGATTCGCCCCGCAATAACCATAGAAAAGTATAGTCCCCTGCAAGGGGGAACGAGCAAGAGAAACAACAAACACGGACGGAAGGAAGAAAGAAGCTCTCGTTGTAAGTGAAAAAGAACTAAAGGTGGACGAAGAGGGGGTGGAGAAGCATTCAGTGTCTGGAGTAAGTAGAGATTTCCGGAGGCTGCTCGCCTCTCACCCCGTCTTCTCTTACCTGCTGCCCTAACCCAACCCCCTTCTTCCTCGACACGCTTCCCCCACCCTCCAGCATCGTTTTTACCTATGGGAAAAATCTACATTGAGTCGAGGGCGAATGAATGGAGGGCGGAGGGGTGGTTGGTTCGCGGCGGAATCTTTTGTGGGCCGAATTCCTTGTGTCGGGTCCGTTCGCTGCAACAACGTCCTGTGCCAGCGACAACCAGAGGCCCTTCCCGGAGATCGCGAGCCTGCACCCACGCTCTCCGCGCGGCTACCTGAACGTTTCGGCCCTCCGGCCACCATCCGCACGTGCAGGTACCGGAGGTGAACGAGATTCGCTTTCTCACGGCAATTCCACGCGGCAACCCCGTCGCGCTGCTTCCTGCGCCCTGGATTTTCGCGCGAATCTCACGTAGACAAGGGCTGCGGTGTTTCCGTGGATCCTGCTTAACAGTTTTTCGGAACTTTCGGTGGGAATTTGGGACCGTTTCTTGGCCCCCTTTTCGACGGGGAGCTTCGGTAGGAGGACGAAAACTATAGTTCTCGAGATAATGGAGCAGGTTACTTGAAATATGTAGGTCGTTCGGTGATTTTATACGTTTCGGATGATGCAAAGAACTCGCAAACTTGCGATGTTAATTCGATGTTCGAATAGAAAATAAGTTCAACGTTTGCTAAGCAATTTGACCTATTGCGTGTTTCTAATGTTTGCAACGATGTATCTATGTTTTAGTCTACGATGCGGAAGATAATTAGATGATTATGTGGCATGTTTTAGCCGAGACATTCCGTATATCGAATCGAAGATTGGGCGTAAAAAATGTTTGCTTTAGAAGGTGATTTAAGGAAATGATTTCTTGCTTTAAGAAAGCTATTCTTGGTTGACTGTTTGCCAAATTCGTTTACGATGGGTTGCTGTTTTAAAATAAATAGTGTAGCGAGATGATATATTTGCTTTGAAGAATATTTGAACATCCCTGTACTTGTTTAGGCATTTATCGATTGATTAAACGCAAGTGTATCATACTTCCTATCGTTTAATATTTCTCTTACGCGACTACACAAAGCTAGCATCATTCAAGTAAACCGGTGTGACTTGGATTAAAAAAACGTCTGAATGAGAAATCTAGCTGCATATGAATATTTCTCATAACTATAGAGTTACGGTACACGTCGAAACTAAGATTTGGTAACCGCAAAATTGTGACGCGCGTACATAAAATCGTCTCTTACATCCGCTGCTCAATTGTACCTTGTGCAAAGCGGTCCAGAAAAATATTCGCAACTTTGTCACAGCTTCCAAACACGACTATCACCATCTACTTGCACTTCTTCTTCTCCTATTAAATCGATTACCCAACGATATCACGCGACTCTATCCATCTTGCGGCAACTAGGATTCCCCGAGGGCTTAAAACAATTTGCGTCGCATTTGCTCGGCGGAGTAACAAATGTGCAGAGCGTAAAAACAAGGTTCCGCTGTTCCGTCGAAATAAATTACCGCCACGCCCTTCGACAAATGGGCGTGTAAGCGGCCTCACCCTGGTCAAAGACTCCTCTGGAAACAGACGTACAGCACGATCGTAATTATCTAGCGGGGAAGAAGTCTCGCCACCCCGCCCAACATCTTCCCTTCTCTCTTCGTCGTCTCGCGACGCGACGCGACGCGTTTGTCCGCACGGATAACGCGCGATCCTAACTCGCTAACCTCCTCTTGCGAGAGATCACGGCAGAAGGAAGGTGAACGGCAAAGGTCGTGGATAACTGCATCGTCACGTGCCTCTATTAAAAGACCGTGGAAAAAGACTTTTTACTCGCGTTCCTCTGCCTTCTTTCTAACCGTGTCCGCTCCAGCATCCTTCTTTTTTTCTTGCCCTGCAAGCCTGTTGTTCTTCGATTATGTCCGCGTTTTCGTGCGACAGCGTACAGAAGGGATTTCCTATACGAGCGTCAGACGCGTGCGACGCGAACCCATAGTTGCGTGAAAGTGGAATTGGATAGTTCTTTTTTTTTGGAAAGGAATCCGTGAGACAAAACGGTGAATTGTGTAAAGAATCTTGCAACAGTATTTTAGGTCCCTTTTTTTCCTTTTGCGAAATATCCTCTAGCTTTGAAATATAGAGGACTTCTTATTGATATGGAATTTTGAGGCTCAATTTTTATAGAGAAGACTCATAGTCATCAAACTATAAAATACTTGAATTGAACTGAATAAAGTTTCGAAGACTGTTGCAGGGTTAAATTGCGTAGAAAGTTCACGTGTTCCACGAGTCAACGATAAACACTGTTCTAAAATTAATTGACACATTGTTGAAACAAAATTGTGGAGGAATTTTCACCCTTTCCGTAGAAAGTTCCTCAAATTGTTATACGTGCTACATCGCGGTGGTAACAATTGCAAATAGGTTCCCAATACAATTACAAACACGTAACACGTCGAAAGATCCACATAAATATATAAGTAGCGATAAAGTACAGTAGTAATAATAAATGTAGGGCTTCACGCAAAACGAACCCACTGCTGTTTGCAGAAAATTGTGTTTAATTAACATCCATACCACCGTGATCAAAATTCCCCTAAAATTTCGTTTCAATATACTGCGTAATTAAACATGGAACAGTATTTATCGTTGACTGAAATTGAGCGAAATACTTGAACTTCCAACGCAGCTTCATAGAGCTCTTCAATTGCAACTGAAAAAGGTGAATGCATCTGACGTTTAATAGCAAGTGCCAACCATCTCAAGATTGTTCTCATTTCGTACGTTCCACGACGATCAATTTATCGGTTTGCTAATAGAAGTTATTCGAAGGAAGCTGGAGCAGTGATATTCGAGAGTTAAGATTCGGGAAAAATGTGAAGCATCCCCTGCTACTCCACGGAGAAATATTCCACGGGTTTCGGGGGAACTCATCTCTCGGTTCTTTCTTCGACCATCGCGAAGGAAATCCAGCGCGTTCCTCCGAAGGGGGAGGAAATATTTTTATTGGAACGATTGCGGCTGACGTACGAGGGTCCTTCGAATTCGCGGCGCTCTGGATCCATCCTGCGATCACCGTCGCTCAAGTGTCCCGCGATCGATGCGTTCCCCGTGTATCGTGAATTTTCACGTGAAATCCGAAAATATTAAGCGGGCCAAAAAGTCTCGTCTCGTCTCGTTTCGCGTCTTTACAACGTGACGTTGGTATCGTTACACGCGAGTTAATATTTGCATCGCCAGCGTAAAAGTAACAGTACAATGCTAACCGAGAAGTGCTAAAGAAATTATACTAAGACTATACTTAATCGTAACGGATTTCTTCGTTTTAAGACTCCAATTAATTGATGTGCAAGGAAATAGAAAATCCCTCGAAATAGAGTCCTTCTCTAGAGGAAATGAAAATTCTACCATTCATCGTGTTATACGTTATCGTCACGATGGCGTGGCTCATAAATTTGAATGTTATAGCAGTCATGGCATTTTGCATGGCGATAAAAATGAATGCTACAGTAGTCACGATCGCGAACGTGTTAATCCTTTCGATACCAAGGGAGATTACAGTCGTCTGACTAAATTGTGCACTAGTTAAGCAGTCTAGCTAAATCTAGTGGTATAATTCGACACTCTTAGGCCTCAAGTTAACGTAGCATTCGTTAAATATTAATTAATTGAAGACATAACGATTTGCGACTAAATGTTAGTCGCAGTGTGTTACAGCTTTAACACAATGACATCAACAACTTCGTCGTAACAGAAGGGTTAAAATACAACAGAAAGTTAACCCTTCAGAGACGGCGAAGGTTTTCTATTCCATTCCTGCAACTGGAAGAGTTTTCTGAGTTTCGTCAAATTTTCCACATTATGCCACCAATTTAGTTGATTATTTACAAAAGACGGACACTAACAACGCGTCGTATAATCGCTGATGAATAGTTCTGCCTGTTCAAAATGACTATTCATCGTTTCATGCTAATCATAGAAACAAACTAGGGTCCGTACATCGCACGAGTACCGCGTTCGAGGGATTAAAGGTTAAAATACGACGGAAGTATGTGGCCAATCGAATAATTCCCCACGAAATTCCATGGAAAGAAGTTGTGGCATTTCTTAAACGTTGCCGTGTTTGGCTGTTCCACTAACTTCTCTGCTATAAATTGCAGGTAAACGGCGTGGATTTTAATTAACAGCGGGAATAAGGAGCTCGATCACGTGGATGCAAGAGGCCGGGGGTTCGAAAAAGCGCGCATCTTTGTTAGGAGAGATTTAGACACAGCCTCCGCGTTATGCCACATTAGCGCTCCTCGGGATTCCGGTTTTTCAATACGACCAGTCATCCTCGAAGAATCGGCAGACAATGTGGCGGCAGCCCTCTTCCTCGTCGCCGGACCCTCGTAAGCAGCGCGCCCTCTTTATCTTCCCTTCTCTCTTCTCGCGCAGTCGGGTCAGTAAAATAAAAAAAGAGAGAGATGAGGGAAAAGAAAGGGAGAAAGAAAGAAGAAAAAAAATAATAATAAAGAGGAGGAAAAACTTTGCCCAAAGACTTAGGAGCTCGGAGGTTCGGTATTGTGGCCAATCGTGGAGAAACTTAAGCCGAGCTTATCGATTATCCTAGCCAATAGCTCCTCAATTCGAATATTTCTCAAATCCCTCGATGCTCTAGCTTTAACCATCCGCGGTTACCATAATTTCAGGCCAGCTCGAAGTAGTTTCTTTTTTTCCGCTGCGAGTGGAAGCGTTGCGAGCTTCACGGTTATCGACACGACGAGTGAAGCGGAGACGCGACTCGGAGAAATTGATGATAAATCCAAGACGCTGTTCTTTGTTTCCCTTCGAATAAAGGGGAAACGATAATTGTTTCCAACCGTAATTATTAGGGTTGCATAGTTGAAGAAAGTTCTTCAGGGAACATAGCGAATCCTGCTGTGGTCCTCGAGTCGTTTTTGACCCAAACGTGTTATAAAATAATAATACAATGGTATTATTAATTGTATTCTTACGGGAAGAGGTCACGAATTGTACAACAAGTAGAACAAGGAATAATCAGTCAGCAAATGTCAAATATAAGTTCCGAAACCTATACTAATAATTTCCTATATTTAACTGGGAAACCGAAAGATTGGTCCACGTTCTTCCTTTGCTAATTTTGAGACGAGTACAAAAAAGTTGCCCCTAGTGTTTGGAATTAATATTTTGCTTATCAAAATTATATTTAATTGTAACATATATTCGTCCCCCACTTTAGCATCTTCGAAATCCGCAATTTTCCCGATAGCCTAACGAGAATTCTTCCCTTCCAAAACATTCCAAGACACGTGTCAGCTAAAAGCTGATCCAAACGAAACGAATACACGCGTTAAAGTCCACTAATAATCGTCTAACGATAAGTGTCTAAACAAAGAGAATTCCAATTGCGATACGAACAAAATCTCGACCATCAGAGCAAAGTTAAATATGTCTTAACCACTTGCGCTGAACAACGTATCATACGCGCCGATTGGTAATCGCCGGATCTATCAAAAGCCGTGAAATCTGGCAAATTAATAAATACGCAGCGAATTGAGAATAGTTCACAAGTACGTTTCGCGCGTTAACTCTAAAAATCGTCGTGAAAATGTAAGCGGAAATAATTTCAAAACGCGAACGATTTGCAAGCGAATCGTATGATGGGTTGAATAATTGCCAGCGCAAGCGTTCAGGTTCAAGGCAACGGTATAGTTAATCCGAAACAGGCGGGAACAGTTAACGCGATGGTTTGCAGGGATCGGAGGACGAGGCAGATGCTGGATGTCCGGAAGGCGGTGATTTTATTGGCGTGGAACGGAAAAGGTGAACGGTGGCGGAAGGGCGGACCGTGGCAACCGCGTCTGCGAAGGCTTGTGTAATTATGTGCGAGGATAGAGTAACATGTCGGACATTCCAGCAGCCACCGGAGTCAGGATCCACCCTCGCCAGTTGGCCCGTTGAACTGAATAGCCGGCTAATGAACGCGAAGCCTCCAGTCTGTCAGTGCCGCACGTCCACCATGGGGAATGATCATTGCTCGGCCGAGGATGAAACCGATGCGACGCATAGCATGGTTTCTAGCCGGCCAGTCATCCACTGACTCATCTCGCGACCCGTTCACTTCGCTGCTATTCGATCGTCTTGTCGATAAACTGTTCAATTGAACTCGTACGCTCGGCCGATCGCGTTTCAACCATTATACTACTATTTAAACGATCCGACTCCTGTTTAGTTTCATCGGACCTCTTTCACCGGATTAATCGTGGCACCAGTGGTCGGTACGCAATGATTCACCCTTTGCTTTACAATTGGGGAGATGCGCTTAAGTTCGATGAATCGTGGCGTTGGTTCGACGAAAATTGATACTATTCGGGGCAAAATATAAGTTCAACTATATCGCTTTGGTTTTGTTTCAGAAGATTGACAGTTATCGAATAAAAATTGCGTATTGGTAGTGGATTTCATCGCTAATTCAACGTTTAGCGAACAACATTGAAGGAACATTAAAGCTGAGGGTTGTATCAACCCCTAAAAAAATAATAAGCAATTTACTTTGGATATCTTGCAATTTTCTACATCTTTCAATCTCCTATAAATACAGAGTTTTCCCAGCTATGTAATAAAATAATTACACGGCAAGGGGTTGAAGAGTTTGCAAGACAAACAACTCTTGTCAATTTTTAATTGCGAAATATTATTGGGGTACCTTTGGGTGCAAATGTAACAGAGAATACGTCGCGTTACATAATTGTTGGCTGCTGCAATTACATCACGGAATATCGATATCGAATTAAACGATAACGTTGTGGGTCTCACGATTAACATCCCAAAGTCTGACAAGGGTTGCTCTTGTTACGAATCCCTAATCATTTACATAACATAGTTACATATTTCTGTAACTCATAAAATTCATAACCAGGTGTGCCTGTCGTCTTTACATTTCAAATACTACAGCAACTCTTAGACAAGCCAACGCCAAAGCGAATCGTCGACTTTATAAACCTCGAAGCAATCCTAAAAATATCGTCACTGGACCGAGGATTTTTAGGCATTTATTTATGGGAAACTTAAACATGCATAAAATTAAAGAACGCGCGTAATACTCAAAGTAAAGTAAGTAGATATTAGTAGGTTGCAATGTATATTATGTAACGTACATAATGTATATTTGTCACGTTCAATCAATTGTCTGTGCATCATTTTAATTAATGAACTTCTTCAATCTTTCCCTGATAACCGAAGAACTTCCCTATGGAATTCTTTTTCTCGAGAAACCTCGAAAAAGTATACTTGCTGACAATAGTTAAGAAACAAAATAATCATTCGCAAATTTCTGTATATACTTCCGCTTTTGAAATAAATAGCTTAGAATAAAGAACGAACATAAAAAGGTAACATTACATATGCCAATACAACAATATGTTATCCTATTTTGAATTCTAATCTATATACCTCAGAAAATAAAGAGCACACAAAAATATGGGACGGATTACTTTGTTTCTTAACTTTTCTCAGCAAGTGTATACGATACAACCCAACACTTTACTCGCGCGATAAAACAACCCTCCGTTTAGATTCCAGTCATCTAATTTCCTCCTCGAAACCCGGAGTTTGCCTAAAAATCCGCAGTCTAATCACTGCAGCGTCCCTTGCATGCGACGAAACCACGACCGAACGCTGTATCCCGCGCTCGCAGAAACCATTTCGTCGGACAGAATGGGACGCGTATATCGGGAGGTACAATTTCAATTTCGCTATCTCCCCCCTCGGGTTAGTTCCTCGATTCTCGAAAGGGAGGAAGGGAACGGAAGAGGCGAGGGAGGGGGGTGAAGGAGGGTGTAAGATTCGACGTTAGATAGGCGAGAGTTAGGCCCGCGCGAGGCAGCTTCTCCTTCTCGGCTGTCACTCAAATCCTTCCTCCCTTTTCACCTCGAGCCCACACCCTGGTTCTCCAGTTCGGTTCCCGACGTGCACCCCCTTCGGCCACCCTCTCTCGCACGTTCCTCGGCAAGGGCCACCCCCGCGGACTCGGTAATTGAATTTCACGAGTTGGTTACCCAAACCCCCACGATTCGAGCCCCATCTCCTGGTCGTCTCGTGGGCTGTTCCATCGGTGGCAGAAGAAGGGTGGCGTAGTTTCTGATGCCGATGCTTGCTGCCTGGTTCCGCGTGTGCGTCAGGGGTCTGCCAACCCACTTGATGCCCGCTTAATGTCGTATCACAACATTGATTACGACACTGCTCCCCGCATCGACGAAAGAATGCCTTTTGGCGTTTGCCAACGCTTCGACGCGTTGCGGAATCTTTGCGGGTTTCGACGGGCGATTTGGGATCTTCCGTAAGGCTTGATAAACGTTCATTTTTGTTCTATTATGCGCACGTTTCTTCGAGCGTATATGCTTCGAGATCTGTGCCGATGCAGACGATTGATTTGTTTTTGTCCGCGATCCTACGAGACGTTCGTCTGCCAAATCGATTAACTACGCGAACAAAGTATAAGGTAATTGGTCAAATAAATATACCGTCTCTCTTGAAATTCCTCTTAGAATTTAAGTTTAGCTGAGCACTGTAGACTGTAAAATTATTACAGACGTAATACACATGGAATAATATAGTCTTGGAGTAACCGTTACTACTTCGCGGTATTAAGTGTTAACTATTAAGGAAATGTATTTTAAATATAATGTTTCTTGTTATTTCTCCAATTTGAAACAACGAAGACAGGCATATGGTTGACCAGAGAAGTATATAATACAATAGACGTTTACCTATTTTCCGTACACAAAATCGTGACACGTTAGCAAGGATGCATCGCTGTGAATTTGTACGATTTCTTGGTCTTCTTACATTCTTTCTTTAAACCTTAACTTCTTTGGTACAGATAAGTACACGTTAATTGTCAGCAGCTGTACGGTACACCTCGATAGTCTATCGTTAATGAAGTATATGAGAACATCTCAATAGTCCAGTGTTTACGAACCAAGCTGACTATTCGCGAGCATTTTCTCTGCATCCGTCACCACCTTCTACAATCGTTCCTCTTTCTGTCTCTCCCTTTCGGTCTCCCGGAAGCCCCTTTCATCTCAATTCTACGGACACGTCGAATTCGAGGTTTTGCGCTCCGACTCTTGGCGATAATAATTTTAAAAGCGATGCCTGGGGGGCCCTCGAGGTGTCGACCCACCGAAGACGAATTATCGCCGCGTGACGCGTCCTCTTATTTATGATCCCTCCCCACTTTATATCTCTTTTCCCCACCTCGCCGTCGTCCTTCCGATCGATTCGGGAAAATTATCATTCCGTTCCGAAGAATACAGATGATACATAGCTATATTAGTGTAACGAAATTGCCAAGGGAAAAATTTCATTTTCCATCGGATTACACGGAAGCGGGATTGGATTGGTTCGGTTAACCCTTTGAGGATCGGTCGGGAAGCAGAAGAGGAAAATGGATCGCGTTGGCTGGCATCGACAAATCGACGACAGCGAAGGAATCGGGCGGCGAAAATACGAAAGGGGAGGAAAGATAGCGGCGCTGACAATTGGGGCAACGGTGTGATCCGATATTGCGACGGCAACCGTGCGCCACTTCAGGGCGGATCTGGTTGGTCAATCAGCGGTGCATTGTACGTAACGAACCTCCGCACTCGGCCGAGTTTAATGCCCGTACGTGGACCTTCGCGAACGTGTGTGCGCGTGGGTTATTAAATATGACGAGGAGGGCCTGCGGGGGCCCCGGGGTAACCTCCTCCCGGCTTCCTGAACGTCGACGTTTGACGTCGAGATTGTCGTTTAACGTTCTCCGACAGATCTTCCACTTCGCGCTCTTCCATCTTCCCTCTACTCCTTTCCTTCGCCTTTTTAATCCAACCAATTCCTTCCCCTATTTATTTATATATTTGTTCGTTAGTTGAAACGAGCTGACGTCGTATTGCTAAAGACAGGAGGGAGGATGAACTTAGAATTACTCGGGTACGCTTAGCATTACCGAGTAGAGGAGTTGGTAAAGTACTTAACTCGAACCTAACTTGCACCTAATGTTCGATACCGCGAAAGATTTAAATTAAATCTCGTACTGAACGAAACATCTAACCCGGACCTAACCCCGGAGAATGATTACTTGGTCTTAACGCTGGAACCGATGGCAATTAAAGTATATACATCTGCTTGCATCGAGATGATCAAAATGGTATAATGTTTGGCAAAATACATAATGAAAGGAACGTAAATCTTCGTTCACACCGATTATAGAAAGTCTCCCGAAATCTTCAAAAGTGCAGCGCTGTAAATTTGTACAATTATAGTGAAAAAAATAGCAGATGAGTAGATGCAATCAGTTCCTGTGAATACCTAAACTATTCCTGTTTCTTTCGAAGCTTCAAGCGAAATTTACCTCAACTTATATCTTCCTGCAATAGTACCTAATGATTCGTAATGTGTCAAATACGTTATTGCACACCAAAGACTTTTTCCACCCGTCAATTACCGAACAAGTATACAAATAAGTAAACGAGAAATTAGTTTCATCCCCGGAAACTCGCCACGAGTATTTTACTTCATTTCTTACTCTCTACTTCTTCGCCCGCTTAAATTTCTCATAAATGCACAAGGATCCGCAAACTGCGGTCTATTGACGAGGATAAACCGACCGGAGTTTCGTTCAAAACCGAATTTCCTTACGCCTGCCGTGAATTTTCTTTCTCCTCCCATTTTAATCGCATGCATAATATTTTTCAGAAGCGATTAAAACCACTTCTACTTCGCCTCTTCTCCATACACCATAAAATATAAATCCATTTATCTTGCTGCGCGTAAACGAGCAAGCGATCTTCGCTTTCTTTCGAGACAAAAGCAAGAAAAGGGCCCTGATATCGCGCTGCTGTTTTTCACCAGCTTCCCAAGCATCCTCCCCCCCCCCCTCCCCTCCCGTCGCAACAACTGAAAAAGGGGGGGTGGATGTATCGTGGCATGGAACGTGCATAAATTTGGACGGTAGCGTCTCATAGCTCGGGCGGATGGTGCTCGAAAGCAGTGAAGTGGACCTCTTGGTAACGGCGAGCACTTATTCGCTCGCTCGCTCGCCAATCCAAATGAATTGGATAATTTGATCAGCTCGTTGCTGGCCCTTTGTTGCCTCCTGGGAACTTTCAATGGTCCAGTCGGCCGTCGTCCCTCTTTTTCCCTCTTTCCATCTCCGTTCCACCTCTCCCCTGCCCCCTCACGGATCCGTGCTCCGCTTCTCTCTTGTCTTTTCGATTCTTCCCCTTTCATTTCCTTCTCTCCTAACTCGCGCGGCCGTTTCTATCTTCGCGCTGATACCGCCGTCCGTGGGGCCAAGAGAAGATCAGTGGATGAACGAAGAAAGCGGCCGCCGGGTGAATCGCGCGATCGGAGGAAAGAGACGACGCTGCGGCTACCGCGGCGAAGAGTTTCGTGGAATTAAAATAATAATTCGCCGGAAGGGCCGGTTGGATCGGGAAGAAGAGAGGCTGAATGGGGTAGAGATCGTCGGTTGGACGCGCGCGATTCGTGGCGTGCCTCTTCTTCGGGAATTGCCAAGAAAACATGCTCGAGTGCCGCTCTTGTACCAAGGAACCGGGTATACAAGATACCATGCCGTCTCGACGTCGTAATTGTCAACGACGGGCAGACATGCGAGCCTGAATCCGATCGCGCGTACACGTACGTAAGTACCGCGGTCCCCTCGACTCGCGTCTTCAATCCTTGTTAATTAACTTCCTCGCATTCATGCCTCGTCTGCCGCGCTCGTCCGGAGAGGTTGAATAAATTTCAAGAAAGCTCCCATCCCGCGAGAAGAGTTTCGATCGCCGGTTGAAAAAGGGAAAATCAGCAGCAACAAGACTCTGGAAAGTTCTCCGAAAGAAGAGCTCCGCTTAGCGATGCGCTCTGGAAGATCAAAATTTCGACTCGAGTTAACCGCGCCGCGGCGACTGGTCGGGAGGAAAGAAAAGAGGAATCTCGGGGGTTTGAGCCGATGAATATGATAATGCAGCGGCGGAATCGAGGCGGTGGCGAAGGAGGGGGGAAAAAAATCAAGCAACGCTTTTCAGCCAATTGATCCAAAAGATCCCCCGGCCGCGGTCGAGGATTTTAAATGCCGCACGGAACATATCCCTTCATCTCGACCCGCTCCCTGAATAGGCCGCGCTTGCATCCTGAAAGGAATCCGCAAGATGAATCCGCGAACTCAAGACAGCCGACCCATTTAGCCGTGGAAAAAAATATCCTCCAGTGCGCGTTGCTATCTTGAGCCCTACATTCACGATGGCGAGCTAACGGAGATATTATTTTTTTCCTCTCTCTCCCTCTCATCCCTTCCCTCGCGGTTTTTCCCGCCAGCCCCCCAAAACCACCGCGGAGTATCTTCACTGCGCGTCGAAATATTATTCGGACGATCGCCTGGTTCTCTCCGGTGGCGGTGGTTTGCCTGACTTCTTCCTCCGCTCGGTTCCTCGTTTCTTCCGCTTTTTGTTCGCCATCTCGAGACCCGACCGCGAGCAAGAAACTCGCTGGGCGGCCGGAGGCTGGTAAGATCGTGGTCACACAGCCCGCGGGTACTCCATTGGAGACAAGAAAGACGCCACCGGAGAGGGAGGAGAGAATGGAAGCGGGCGCGCGCGGGAGACCGAGAAACGAGCTGGTTCGTTGACGAATTCATCAAAAACGTTTCGGTGTAATAGTGCCGTGATTACTGGCGGACAGAGAGAGGAGGCTGGGAAATTAAAAAAGGAGAAAGAAGAGGAAAAATAGGAGAAGAGAGAGAGGAGAGAACGGTTCTCCTGTGTGTGGCCGGAAGGTGAGTCTCCCGGCGAAGGGAAAAGGTGGAGATGATTAAAATGAATTCTACGGAGACGCGCGCCACGGCCGTTTCACGGCATTTTTTCCTTCCATAGCGGTGTATTCTTGGAAAGGCATTCGGTGGCTGCTGTGTGCGGCGTTCGATGATATTTCGGTCGTCCCTCTGCGTGGCCGTGAATAGGGATCGATCGACGCGACGAGACGAGACGCGGAGGAGGGAAAAATCGTTCCGGGGATTCAGGAAGCATAGATTTGTCGCGGCCGGCCTATGGGAGCGGATCCGCGGATTCATCTTGAAACCGACGAAGAACAGCACTTGATACAGCACTGTGCCCGCCTCACAACGCCATTTTCTGATGAACCGCCGACAAGAAAGCCACCCCTTGCCGATCATCTATCGCGACAAGCTTCACGCCGCTTTAAACTCACCCTTCGCGTGATTCCCTCGCGAATTCGCGCCGCTGCGTGTTCTTTTTAATAAATATTGATACCGCACAGTTGCGATAGTAGGTAGCAATGCGCGCTAAGAACGTGCGCGGAGAAAAGGGAGAAAGGAATGGAGGAGGAATTTAACCCTTTCAGTGTTGCGCCAGTATTTGCTGCGGACGCTCCAAAAAGTGTAAATCATTAATTCAGCGACGATACGTTAGCGACGAGTTCTCCTTAGATGTTAAAAAAAGCTGGTTCCAAGAGTGTTTACGTTTTCCCAATTGGTAATGGAATTTTTTTCGTAAGTTTCAAACGACTTGTAATAATGGGCCTGCGATTGCAGACGATTCTAAGTGGTATGAAACTTAAATATGGAAAACAAGTATTCTTGGAACTTGCTCTTAAGATCTAAAGAGATCTCGCTTACGTATTATTACTGGATTAATGATTTACACTTTTTACAAACGTCCTGGTGCTTTGCTTCGCTATTTCGTTATTACAACGGTGAAAGGATCAACGAATTAATGCACAAACGACGAAACGTAACGCTTCTCACTCGTACTGTATTTTCCCCGATACGAATGCTATGTTTCCAGTTACCGATTTGTTAGAACGGAATGCTTCCGAAAAAGTTTCCAATAGCGCGAAGGGTTAAAGTTGTGGAAGGCAATCGGATTGCCGAAGGAGAAGGAGGAATTCTATTTTTTTGACAAATCAACGTTCCAACGCAGCACTCTCGGTTCTCCCTACGTCGATAGCAAAGATCACTCTGTCCCATTTCATTTTCCTCCTTTTATTTCTTTTTTTTTCCCGTTCGGTGAACGCGCCGGGCAAAGCGGAGCGGAGCATATTTCCGAGCGCAGCGGGACGTATTACCGAGCCGCTCTCGTCCGATAATGTGTTTCTGATTGCCGGCGCGTCTAGATTTCGCCCACGCTGGGACTTCGCCTCCATGTAAATCCACCTTCGCGAAATATTCCGTCCACGAAATCTTCGCGCAGATATTCCTCGCCCATCCTCTTCCACCCCAGGGATTCTACATTTCACCGTAATCTTCTGCATACCCAAAAATTCCCATAAAACACGCTTGCAGAAGTTTCACTTTTCGTAAACGTGTTTCAGAGTGTAACGATTAGACTGCGGATATTCCGAACAATTTATGGAGGGTAAATTTGATTAGGTAAATAGTATTAGGTTGTCCCAAAAATGGAGCTTCATTTTGTTCCCGTCTGCACCTATCCCAATAATAAAAACAGAGGGTTGAATCTTTTTCGAATAAGTTTTACTTGCAAGACCTATTTATTAACATATCACAAATTGAATTTCATTTAGCGATACTCTTCCTATGCTACTCGACTATACTTTTGCACTATGTAACGCTGATGTTCACGAAATTTACTACTACTCAACTAACTTCAATTTATATATATATATATATATATATATATATATATATATATATACATACATACATATTTGTCCATTATTCTTATCTCTTTATGCTTTTACACTTTGCTTTTGTTTGCGTATTTCTTCTTCAATGCTGTACTTGGAAATAGTTCTTTATATCGTTACACTAAACGACTACAACCCGTTGAATAAACTAAACTATACTAAACTAAATTTTCTGGACAACCCACTATTAACGTCTGGAAGACTAGTAAGACTTGGAGATTTTCCCTAATTACTCGTCTACGTTTTCGAAAGGCGATGACAGTGGATAATCGCGGCTTGAATCGCTGTAAATAATTTCCCCCGTTGGTCGCGAGACTTCACGCCGCTGTTTAATAATAATATTGTTTAATACGGTTCTTTGAGCGGCGGCTTATTGACGAAAGGCACGCCGTCGCTGGCACGAATTCACCGCGGGGAATAGCGTCATTATTCGACGACGCGTCGAAGCGGCCGTTTTTAATGAGATCCTACAATATTTAAGGCGAGTCTCCAGCGATTTTGCGCCATCCGTTGTCACCGTGAAACCTTATCCTCGCTGCCATCGATGAAACAAAATATTCTTCTCCTTCTTTTAATTATCGTCGCGCGCCCCGAAAAATTATTAACACGTCCGCTGTCGCGATGCTCCAATTTTAATTCAGAGCTCGGGGCATCGCACGTAGCGAGACACGTTGGAATGTAAGGAATTAATCGTGTATAAGTAAATATTTAGTAATATTTAGCTTGAAATTGTATAGAATAAATAAGAATGAATATGTGTATAATCAGCGTGTTCTGAAAAGTATAGCGTAACGATACGATTCATGAATTATTTTCAATCTAATTGTGTTCTTATTGTTATTTGAAATTTCCTGGATCGGAGATTAGGAGAAAATGTGAAAGAATTACGCAATTAATATTTCATGTTTGAAGTTAGAATGTCAATTCATACGTTCATAAATAAGTGTAAAGAAACAAAACTTAAATTAGGGGTTGCTTCACCCCCTAACAAATGTATCACAATTTCCACTGTGCTTTGGATATTTTCTATAATTATACACATCACATGTGCCCTATATTTTTCTGCACCCTTAAATATTCAATGAATGCATAAAAATCCGCAATCTATTAGGCGTACCAACCAATCCACTATTTCTAAATCCATCGACGAATTCGTTCGATCAAACGACGAAGCATTCTTTCGAGCAGAAATTCATAGTTAGCTCGAAAAATTCTTTACACCGTTTATATAACAGTGATATATAATATACAATAGAATATAGCAAAATATAATATACAACAGTAATTGTATTTAAGATAGGATACGTGTTTGCTTTTCTGTCAACTGAAAGTTAAATTTAACAAAATAAATGGTTTACTCATTGGTACACCTAATAATTATCGCTAGCAAGTACATAATATTTCCTTTCAGATTCGACGGGGAACATGTTCGGTACGCGAACGAAGGTTTCGTGGAAATAAGAAGTGAGAAACTCCAGGCTTCGTGGAATAAATATCCCTGTCCCAAGGAATACGTCATCGCGGGCAAAAACGGATCAGTGGCATCGTTTCATTCGAGTCGTCGCGAGATCAATACCTATAGACGAGCCCGTCTCTACAGGTCGGATCGATCGTCGTATGCTTGATACATACATACATCCATACATATGTACACGCGGAGGAATATCGAGGCACGAGAAGGAGAATCGGGAACGCTGGAGGAACGCTATGGATGCCTGGGAACGTATCAAATTATCGGTTATTAATAACGCGCGCAGCGTTTGCTCGCGGCTCACCCACCTTCTCCTTTTGCGTCTTTCGTTTTAAGGGTGCAAAGGATCCAGATCCTGTTTAATTGAACAGCTCGCGATCTATGATCCTTTCCCGTTTCAACATTCGGAGACTCTTCGCACGCAAATATCGCAAAACTCTGATCTCTTCTCCGAGGGTTGCAACCACTTGCGCGCAATTTTGACGCTTCGCAAGGGGCAATATCTTTGGCGCGAGTTGTTAAGAAATTTGTCTATCGTCTTGTGAACGATAGGCAGGGGAAGATTAGTTGAAATCACTGGCGAAGGTTTATTAGGGGGGAGGAGTTACTTTTAGGGGAGTTTACTTTTTGTAAGAGACAAACAGAGTTTTTAAAGGAAGGTGCGATTAAAATTTTGGCTAAATAGATTAGTGTTCAAGTACGTTTTCACGCGACACGGAAAATCGCGACATTAGATCTAATCTCAAGAGAACGCGACATTTAATTTTGACGATATCTAGTTTATGCACTTATGGGAAGTTGAAGATTGCTAAAAGGTGTGCGACGCATGTATTACACAGAAGCATACAATTATCGGTATAATTAAAAGTACATCAGTGTTACAACGTTTAGGGGATGAAATTAATCGATACTTAGCTTCCACTTTCTCAATTACATTTGTGGAAATATGAATTTGTCACGTGGAAACGTACCTTTAGCGTACAAAACGTAACTTTGCCAACAAATCGTCTAATGTTTAAATTACACCCTCGCCAATCCGCCGCTATTAATAGCATTAGAATTGCGATCAATAGTCGCAAACTCGCATTCAATTTTACACAAAAGAAGACCTCGAATTAATTTCTACGCCCACTAGTTTACACCTGTTTACCAATTCGGCGATCCTCGTAAAAAAAAAGTATCGTTGCGCAACCAAGAAAAAAAAAAACTAACCTCGATGCAAACAAAAAAGAAATGGTCAAAGATAGATTGATAGCGAGGTCTCCTAGCCAGGTCTGCTTTATAAGTATAATCCTAAATGCTGGCCGCGAAAGAAGCCCAGAACCGCGACTGTTTTCGCAATGGTTCGCGAACAGGACCGATTTGTCTTTCTCGAGCGGCGAAACAGTTTGCGAAACCCGAACAAGTCTCTCGAAGGTTAAAATACGGCGAAGAAGAGAAGAAGCCGGCGAGATTAAATCGCGGCATTTTCGAGCTCGATCGACTTTTCGACGGGTTCGTTGGATGCGGGTGTACCGCGCGCGTAAATTAAATAGTAGATGATTAATGGCCGCGCGGTTCTCGCTCGCGGATAATGGTCACCTACGTACTCTACACGATTTACATCTCGCCGGTTTTCAGGCTCGCCTACCCAAGGTTAGAGTACCCGCGGACCACTCGGCGAATCGATTAATAACTGCTCGTCGGGCTGATAGCTAGCCAGTAACGCATACGCGATCCTTCTCTCTCTCTATATATATGTGTATATATGTATATATATATAGAGCTAGAAACCGACGAGGATCACGGATGAACAAGGCTGCTGCTGCGAGGCGGAGGCTCGCTTTGATTTCGCCGCCGGAAGACCTACACCTTCGATCCTCCGTGCAGGTGTTCGATGGACCGGCAACTCATCAACCGGCCATTTTCCATCCTTGCACGGCGATATTCGCAACGACAAACGACAATTCTCGTACGAGTATTCCTGATCCCTTAGTTGAGAGGATAAATTGCACCGGGATCCAATCTTTTAGTACGATTGGTCTACTTGTAGTGGTTATAAAATGTATTCGCACATCGCTGCATTTATTTTCGCATTTAAGTATCGAGCAATTGTATATTATACTTCTTTATTATTAATTAATGCCTCGCATTGCGATTGAAATAAAGAAACCAATGAGAAATTACGTCGCTAAATGATTCAGATTATGTGTGAATACTTTTTATAATCACTGTAACTGTTTTTTTAGACTAGCGTAGTAGGCAATTTGTACAAGACGTAAGTTAAAGTGATCATGAAGCGTGTTATGGAAACGATCGATTTGATTTTTAAATTTAAATTGTACCTCTCGTAGAAATGTTGCATGAATTTTCTCCAGCACCTAATATACTCGTATGCATTTGTACTTAGGAATATCTATACGTAGAATTGGAATGTATTTTGTAACTTAACACTGCACTTATGGAAATTTATGGTACAATTTGAAGGGCCTTCGAAAAGATACGTATAAGTGGGTCTTCGAAATTAAAGGGCTGTATTAGGATCAATTAGAAGGGTGAATTACGATATGTATTCGTACCATTACGAGGTATGATTGTACTTTTGAAGTTGCACTCGATTTCACGCTAGCCAGAGCCCTTACAAAAATGAATAGGGACGTTGTGAAAGAATATAGAGGAAGATACATTAGAGAATTATTCAGTAACACTGCGACTAAATTCAATTCGTTTACAGTAACATCCAGAAAAGAAATATAGATTAGAATCGTTCAACTTGTACTCCCACCTTAACACTAGAACTACCAATCAAATCATCGAATTGTCAGAAATAATCCGTCCCTAATTCCCCATGAAAATTAAGTAAATCCATATCGATGCAATTTGGAAGATTCTCTGCAATTTCCCATAAGAAGAATGAACGGAGATTTGTTGCTCACGAATCGCATATTTCTCCAAATATACATTACGTCCATTTCTTTCGTATAAAAGGGTACACTTCAATCGTTGGTAGTTCTAGCGTTAATACCCGCGAAAAAGGAGAAGTCTCTGTAAAAATCTTCACTCACCGAATGCTGCTCTTTCCCCATCGCAATTAACAATCCCGTCACCTGCAAGCAAACAAGGAATCGTGTATTTCGCGAAGACGGGGTTTGAAAAGTAGCAGAAAAAGCAGAGGGATAAGACAGGATGGGAAATTCGCAAGGTTACCGTGTCCTCCGATGTAGTACTATCCGTTAAATATCGTGTCAGGGTCCCCTGAAAGATTCATCAACCGGTGGCCAGCCGAGATCCACTTTCCTCGGTGCACCCCATTCGCGGAGGCAAACCACTCGAGTCCCCCCCATCCTCTTGCACCGCTCCTTCTTACGTAATCCGTCTGTTAAAATATCAATCTCAACATTTCACTCTTTGCACAGCATTCGGTGCAGGGGTGGCCCCGATCCTCACCCTCTTCTATGTCTGGACGAGGTCATCAAAGATGCAGCAGCAATCAGCGGAGCTAGTCGAGCGGACGAGCAAGCAGAGAACCAACCGACTACCGGCCTGCACCCCAGGGATGCACGCGGGATTTTCTTTGAGCTTCTAAATCGATCCCTCTCGACGGGCAAAAATATATTCGGCCGCGCCGCGCCGTGCCGCGCCGCGCCGAGCCGAAGCGAGCAGCGCACCAGCCCTTTCGATTCGACTTTCCATTCCAATCTTTCAAATTGAAATTGAGCACCTTGCGCCACCAGAGCACGGGCCACCTGCACTTTTCACGGTTTCGAGTAAATTAAAAGTAGTCTGCTTAGCGAAATTGTTGCGTTCCACTAAATGCAAACTATTTCGTCGGCAAATTTTAATCCAGGGAAATATTTCGGTGCTAAATTGGTCGCGATGCGAGAGTAAATATCGTTGCGGCGAACGGGGCGATGTTTCCCGTTTCGTAAATTAATGATCTTTTCGATAAACACTAAGGTAAATGACTCAATTATTGCCACCTACCCAATCCCTGCCACTGTATGCTGTTTTCTCTAACACGCCAACGGAAACCGTAAAATGTTACACATGGAAAAAGATCTAACATTGAATTCTAAGTGCGGTGAATATGTAATATGTAAAATAAAGCAACGCTTTAATTCCCAAGATTCCATTGGTTCTCTTTCCAATTCGGGTTCCAAAATTTCAAGCCCTCATGGGAATGACGTAATTGATTCACACGCGGCGCATAACGAACTCTCTTCTCGCGTCTTCCGGTGGCTGGGAAGGAAAGAGATCAAAGTGCTCGATCCCTTATAGGCAACGATTCGCGCACGGTGTTCGTCGTTGAAATCTCTGCGTTGCACCCCTCGCGGATGCTGCACCCTTGCTCCTCGGACCGCGGCTCACCGCGGGAGGTGAACTCTATTAAAAATGCAATATTCTCGTTAATCCGCGGCGGTATGCGGTAGCGGCTAATTAGCGAGTACCGAGGACAGGGATGCATACGCGCACCCCCGTTGTCATGCAAATACCTCACGGTGGGCGCACGAAACGCCCATTCAACCTACACTTCTGTGCGCGCTGCGCGGCCGTATTGCCCGGTTATACTCCACGCGTATTAATAACGAAACAAATATTGCTTATCGAATATTAAATTTCCACCGGTATCCACTGCCCGGACCGGCGCTATCGCGTTCATCTCGCGTTTCCTGGCTAAAATTTCAAGATAAAATTATTACACGCCGACGCGTCGCGTCGTCGCGCTGCGATCCGCGGAAAGGATTGAACGGTGATTTATAGAAAGTAGTGAATTACTTTCACGGAAAGTCGGACGTTGAATATTTTTAAGCTGCGAGATTATTACGGGGACGGATACCGAGTAAGGGCAAAATGAATAGGTCTGCACGAATTCTTTATCGACGGGATTAAAGTGCATTTGTAAATGCAATTGCCTGCTACAATTAATTGCTAATAAGATGGAAGGAATTCGTTCCTTTTATTTTTGGGACAATAGAGGCCACGAATTCTAAGACGGCACAAATTAATTACTGAATGCTTATACTAGGAACAATCATTGAAGCTAATGGAAAATTAAAGAAACGGGAACGAAGGGATTGAAGACTAAGTTTGTCTCCTTCAAAATGGTAATTAATAGTCCTGCGCCGTATTAAAATTGCTGGCTTCGATTACTCTAAACTCGAGGGCCATAATTTTCCCCCGGTCTACGGAATTAATCGCTATATTCAGACGCAGTTTTGGATCTCTGTTCGAAAATGGAAGACGAGAATACTGCAGCTTCGGGGATAAGGAAGATCCTGCAGTGACGATTTCACGCCGGTTTCAGGACATCCAGCAGATATCCGCGTATCCAGGCTCATATGTGGCTACAAGGGGTGGCTGGAGCAGGGGGTGGGTTATATCAATAAGCATCGAACAGGCACGGAGGACGGCAGGGAGCTGTTGATTAAGGGGCGAGCACAATGAGCAGATATCCTCCGAGAAGGGACGGCGATGGATCCGTCGCGTCGCAAGGGTCTCCCTCCAGCGACTCCCTCCGCGTGTGTCTCTCTGCTCGATCTGATCTCCAGCGAGCAAGAGAGACTGTTAGACGCCGATTACTGCAGATCCCGAGTCACAATGGCCTCGTCTCCCTGTCAGCCAGCGACCTGACTGGGTCACCTTGTCGCGTGACAGAACGACGGTTCAGTTGTTCAAGCGGAAGTTGTACCGTATTCTATGCAGCCTTCACTCTGCCCTGCTTTACGCTCCAGGATCATCGAGGTGACCGTACGAACGATCGCGCAACCATTTCATCGCGATCAACCCCATGGATCTTTTCGATGTTTTCTTACGGATTTTCTTTTTAACCGACAATCTCCAATTACGGAGCTCTTTTGTAGTCGAAATTGCGACCAAAATCGACTGCTACTTTTTGCGATTAAATTACAAAGCTTTGCGAAAGAATTGTGAGAACGGCGAAGGTAAAGATCGAGTAGATGTTTACAGTGGCAACTCGCGAGGCCCAAAATTAACAGGGACCAAAATGTTTTTCGGAAAAATCTGTAACTATAGGGAACTACTCTGCGGCCAAAATAGAGCGCTACTTTCAGCAGTTAAATTGCGAATCTTCGTGAAAGAATTCTCGCAGCGACGAAGCTAAAGATTGAGCGGATGTTCACGACAGCACCTCGCAAGCCCCTAAATTAACAGCGACCAATGCGTATTCTAGAAGAATCTCCAACTATAGGAAATTATTCTGCAACCAAAATTGATCGCCGCTTCCCTCGATTAAATAGTCAAGCCCCGTGAAGTAATTCTCGTCCCGAAGAAGCTAAAGTGCAACTCGTACGCCTCTACGTTAATAGTAACGTGAATCGTGTTGAATTTCAGACGATCATTCGGCGATCAGGATTGACCGCTACTCGGAGCGATTAAACATTAAAGCCTGCTAAAAGAATTCTCGCAGCGACGAAGCTAAAGAGCGACCGCGAGCGAGCGGCTGCGTTGACGGCGGCAACTCGCAGGCCCCTAAATTAACAGTAATGAAAATTGGTTATCAGTCGAAGCGACATCCTGCAGACCGAACAGTGTTACCAGCACTGGAGCGCGTAATATCCCATTGAGGACGAACGGACGGCGAGCACGGTACTGGGATTCGGGTGCACGGGAAGCGGATCACGTTGACACAAAGCGGCCGTAATCCGTTTATCTTCTCTCCGGGCACTCTGCGCCCACGTGTTACGCTTCGCGTTATTCGAGGATGGCCCTGCCGTCAGCCTGTCCCTCCTCCCTTCCTCCAGCCACCCCCAAGCCGCCTCCGCATCCTTTGCATCCTCCCCGGTTCTCGTTCGTCACTCGCCGTTCTACCACGCCGACCATCTACTTTTCCGCGTTAAAATTGCCTCCTAGACGTTTGCTAATTTTTTCCAACATCCCTCCTATTTATCTTCGCTCGGTTCAACCGAAAGCACTTCGCGATAGACGAGGAAGCGGAGAAGGTGAGGGGATTTTTAGCGAAATTTAGTCGAAACTCGACGCGACAGTGGACGGGACCAGCGAGCAGAAAACGTATTCTACCCACGCGGGTGCTCGCGTCTCCGGCTGAAATCCCCTTCGACAGGTTTCTGAAAGGGCCGCGAGGAATGTCCTTCGCGACACGTATTCCTCTTGAGTAATGACGCGGCCCCGAAGAAGGAATGCAGAAGGAGGTGTCTTTCACCGGAGATTTCATTGGTTTCGAACACAGCCATCCCTGCCCCCTCTCTGTCGCCTGTTCCAGCCTGAAAACGGCTTAACGAATGACGACGAGTCGTCACGCGTTTTGTCTCGCGGCGTATAACACATTTGTCTCGAGGCCGGATGCCGGGTGGTTTTGAATCCCGTTGGGCTCTCCGCGAGCATACATATATAACTTGCACACCGCAAGGATCACCTTTTCTCCCTGTTCTACGCTCTCTCCTCCATCCTCTCTCTCTCTCTCTCTCTCTTTCGCGTCCGTTCCTTCTCTCATTCTTCATCATCAAACTGTCGTTCTTCGTCTATCCTCCGAGGGAGAGAGAAGCTCTCCCTCTGTTTCTCCTTTCATCGTGGTCCACGGCCCGCCAGGATTCGGCTTGACGCGCCGCTGAAAGACGCTCGCTCTTCACAAAGGACTCCCTAATATATTACGCTTATTAATGTCCCGTCCTCGTCTATCTTTCCGCCACCCTCTCCTCAAGATCCTCCGCCGAGCGAGCCGTGGAAATATCGCGCGGTGGATGATAAAAAGAACAGCAACGCGATAGCTAAGCGTTGCCGCGGAGGAACGAGGCAACGGGCGAGAGTGGAAGAATTCTAGCAGCCTTTCTGAATGTTTCCGAATGCACCACTGTGCATAAGCAATTGGACACTTGCGGTCCGATCGAAAGGATTCATTTAGATCGACGCAGATTGACGCGCGGAGAAACCTAGACGCGTTGCACGTGAATAAGCTAATCTACAAATGGATGGAGCAGCTAAAATCCTAGCTGAAAGAATGAAAAATTGTAGCATCGCTCCAGCTGCACGTTTCGCCGCAAAGTTTGTACAAACTTCGAGAACACGGCTAAAGAGTACTTTTATTCGAGCGATTTGGCGAGCGTCGCGGGCTCGCAAGCGAAAGGGTTGAACCTCCGCGACTTCTCTAGCCTTTCGAGACTCGCGCGGCGCGCACGCATTGGACCGGCAACGAGAGACTTTGTAAACAGGGTGGAAATAAGAGGGTGACGAGAGGAAAAATCAGACCGAATTCGTCCAGGATCCTTGCATATTGGTCCATTCAGCGGGAGCAAAAAAATTGGCGGCTCGGCTCGGCTCGGCTCGGCGCGACGTGACGCGGCGCGGCCCATTCGATTTCTCGAATCGCGCGTTTCTCTTCTCGGCGCGCGTTGTTCGCGATTAATTGGACGACCGAATTGTTGTTTCGTTCGCCGTTGAATGGCTCCGGCTCGATTTTTTTTCTCCGTCCGCGTTCGCCTCTGTGTGTGGGTGTTTGTTTTTTAAGTACCTACACGCCGTCGCGTGTCTGCGCCGGCTATATATTTTTTCCTTTTTCACCTTTTTTTTCGCCCCTTTTTGCCTCCGCGTGTTTTCCACCCCCTGGCCCCCCGCCCGGGCCACTCTCGACGAAATTTCGCCAGGACCAGCGGCGCAGCCAACCCAGCCCCGGCCAAAGCAGCCAGCCTGCAAGCCGGGTGAAATCTTTTATCGTTCACCGTAAGAGCGACTGGGCACTCTCTCTTCAAATTTCTCCTCTCTCCTTCAGCTCCTCTGTTCTCCTCTTCCATTCTTTCCCTTTTTCTTCGCCCTCTTCCCACCCCCCGGCCTTTCCGTGTCACCACGTGGATTTTTCGTGCGGGCCAAACGCATAATGCATAAAAGTCGGGGGCTCATTCAGGCCACGGAAGTCGCTCGAATTTAAACAAATGCCAGCCAACCAGCCAACCAAACCAACCAACCAACCACCCCCTTTTCGTCCCTTACTTTTCCAGTTTCCTTCGTTCTTTCTCGCTGGTTATTTCCTGCTCGAGCAGTCTCGCCCCCGCACGCGAAAATGCCGCTTAATCTTCGCGGGTTCGGTCGCCGCATTGTGAGCCCGCAACCCGCGACCATTATTTACAACGGAACAATAAACGCCGCGCGGATGATTTTCATGCGTGCCGCTAGCGTTTAATTCTACTAAATCCATTCACCTTCCCCTCCCCCTACTCCTTCTCCTCCTCCTCCTCCTCCTCCTCCTCCTCCTCCTCCTCCTCCCGCGTGATTTTCTACAAGAAAATAATTCGTGATCGGCGATTAATCGCGTCTCGAACGCCGCGACGTCTGCCACGCGTAAATCGCGGCACAATGCGGCGTCGTGGACGACGAATAGCTCGGTGAAAAGAGCTTCCAACCGGCAGAAAAGAAGCGACTCGTTTGCCGTGGAGGGAACAACGCGGCTGCGGTACGTAAATGGAGAAGCGAAGGAAAAGAAAAGGGAATCGCGGAAAAATGTGAAACGCGAGGCAGAGGGGTTAACGAGTAGCGAGACGACGACCGCGACGCGAGCTCGCAAAGGTGGTGGCTAAGCAGAGCTAATCTCACCGACGATGTCTCCCCGATTCTTTCTCCGGTTACGCTGCCCGCCGTTGTATGGGTGTATTTGTTTCGCGGTATGGTGCACCATGGATAACAATGGCGGCTCGGATCGAGTCGGCGGCCTTTTTGAAGGCAGGTGCCCTCTCTTTTTTTTTCTCTCCAAGACCAGCTTTTTCTTTTTCCACCGCTCGCCCTCTCTCCTCTTCCTCGCTTCGCTTCTTCCCTTCGCGCCGTTGCGTTCCTCTCTCCCTCTCGCCGTCTAAAACTCTTCGCATCTCTGTCCGACGCGCCGAAAGATTTCGCTAATAAGCAACAGTGGCTGCTTTAAGCCCCGAAAAACCGGGTACGATTATCGATTTATCTCCTGACAGCCTTTCCGTCGGCTTACACCGGGAAATAGTTTCTGGTAGCCGAACGACGATCAGGATTAAGGACCTGTGGTCCTGGCTGTCCGAACGCCGCCCCTCGCCGTGCTAATCGACTGGTGATTTTTCCAGCTGCTTGCTGGTGCTAATTAGTCTCGTTACGGAGACCAACCCCTGTCTAAGAAGCGAGAAGTTTCAAGTTCAGATTGGTCTAATCGCTTCAGGGGGATCGAATCACAAATTCAGCTTCTTGCCACTCTTTCAGTTAACCCTTTAACCGTCGCTTCGTGTTGTCGGAATGCACCGAGCTGGGTTTCCGCGATCGTCACGCGACGAGAGTCAGTAACGCACGCAGGGGCTCGAACTTGCTGCAGCGTAAGAATACGGAAACACTAAAACGATCGTTGATGTTCATTTGCAAACATTTGCTACAAAGCAGCAAGTGTATCGTAGTAAACAAATTTTGTTGATCGTATATATGCGTTTCGCTAATCGCGAAAGCGGTGCGAGTGAAAAGAAGAAAAGGAAAAGAGCATGCGCACTCTGCGATATAAGTTAACGTGATACAAAGTAAGCGGGATGTTTAACTTTTTTATGCGTAGATACCGATGGATCTCTGACAGTGTACGCGTTCGCAGTCAAAGGGTTAACCAGTTGCCCGCTTCGTCGAAATATTAAACGCCCACGATTGAAATTAGGAAGCGTGCAGCTAAAGTTTTTGACTTTGGACCGTCGAAGTTTGTAAGAAGAAGCGATGGTGTACCTGTACGCGGATCGGTGAATTTGCATGCGAAAAGATTGGCCCCGGCAAATTATTCAGGGGGATGCGGGGAATGGAGTACGGGACTGAAAGTGAAGAGTGACGGTCCCAAAATGCCAGTGGGATCTACTGCAAAGGAGAAAAGGATGTTGAGAGAACGTGGGCCGTGGACTGTGGTCGGTCCTCCCACGCATGGGATCACGCATGCGTCGGGCCTCCCTTAAAACAATGCGCCGACCAATCTCGTAAGGTAAAAGGGCTCTTGTCCCATTGGCTCGTTCCTTCAAGTGGATCTTTTTTCCACGCGGCCACCATTTCACGCTCCTGCATCCCATGGAGTCCCAAATCTCCCCAATAACTCCGTTTCTTCGCTCCTCTTACGACTTTCCTCGTCGTTCGTTCAGATTCTCCCTGTACTCTCTGCTCCGCAAGCTAACAAGCGAGGAAACTTTCCTTGAAACAATTCGGTCACCGATTTCGTAAGGTACAGGTATTCTTGTCCCACTGATACGTTCCTACAAGTGGATATTCTTATAATGGCCAAAATCTTACCCTTCTACATTCGAATAAGTTTCGTTGTCTTAAATTACATTGCCTCTTTGTTTCTCTTCTGACTTTCCTTTTCCTTCGATGCGATTCTTATTGTGTTCCCGGTTCCACAAGTTAACACCCCTTGCGTTAAGAATTTTGTTGTGACCACGAGTGTTAAAGAAAGCAATCCAGAGTACTCGAATTTCGCGCCGAATACAGGATATTGAAGTGTTGTACATGTGTAGGGGAATGTTGGACAAAACGAGGTAGTCTGACAAAACGGGGGTAGTTTACACGAACCCCTCACCTTCTAATCACAAGCGTGGCTAGTGAAGCAGATTATGGACCAAATGCCATAACTACACGCTGCGTTTCTACTACACTACAATTGTAACTCTAATTGCATCATCGAACCATGCGTTGCTACTTATACGTGTGCAAAAGTTTAGTAGCATAGAGTACCGTATTTCACCCAGTTTTGTCATACTTTCCCCTGTTTGTTCTACTGGCTTTCAAAGACTTAGGGAAAGTAAAAGGAGTTTAAGCGCATCTTCGATAGTTAGACAAAGATTTTCGAGGGGAGTCGAAGAAGTAGTCGCGAGAGTGACGCATTAGGATCGCGGACAGGCGGGATGCAACGGCCGGGATTCACGAATGAACGAGGGCGCCGGGCGTCGCACCGCCGGAAGTGCGTCTAATGCATCCGTCTGGGGTCACGCGTCATCTCGCTTCCGGCACGGCCATTACCTTCGGTAAAACGTTTCGCAGAGGGGAACCTTCGCTTGCACCGCAACCTCCCTCTTCCCCAACTTCTTCTTCTCGTCAATGATTCACGCTCTTTCCTCTAATTTCACATCCAACTCTACCCTTCTTTCTTGCAAGCTCCAAATTGCAAACCGCGAAAGACTCTTCGCTTATCGTTAACCCTTTGCCTTGTATCCACGAGTCGCGTTCGCGATGAATAGACTGCAGATCTTTATGCAAATTCGTGCCTTCACGAACACGAATAAGGAAGTGGAAGCTACATAAATGCTGATCGATTTCACCCTCTGTGACATTCTACACGTTGTTGCACGTTGTTCGCAGTCTTTGCTTCTGTGCACCTTTAAGTTTGCCAAAAAGATGCATAAAACTCCGCAGTCCAGCAACGAAGTTTGTAATCTAAATGGAACGTAGGCAACACAGTGTTTCCATAGTTCTACTATCAACTGCAACTTCTGTAACAATGTAGAGGATGGGTGATCGTCGAGTCCAAATTAATTCTAATATTTCAACGTTCCATGTTTGATACACCATTAAAGTAGTAACCAGCTAATGCTATAAGGAAGAGCCTCTAAAAACATTCATAAGGCAAAGGGTTAAGCGATTCCTGCTGCAATTCGCAAACTGATCACCTGCTTAAAATGACTGAAATTAATTTTTGCAAAGCTCAACGCTTCTTATGCACCTGTGTATCTTAAGTACTTATAAAAAGTGGAGTGAATCAGCTTAACTTCTAAGAGACTCGCGTAACAATCGAAGGATTAATAGGTGGTATTTTGTCAAAATTGTAGCTGGACTGACTTTCACCCCGAGCTCTTCAATTCCACCTTCAATTTATGCCATTTATCCAAGCAACACTATCGGCAGACGAGTTTACATACTTCCAATCCTCCTAAACAATCTCTGAAAATGTGATTCAAGGCTGGGCGAGCATACGCGGAGTGTAAAGTTTCGCGTGGAATCTAGACTCGTGCTTCGGTTACTATACCGAACGTATGCTTCAGAATCTAAGCGGCTGTCGAGCGAATTCTTGCACGAAGCGGCGGGACGCTTTGTTCGACAACTAGCTGGAGGCGAAGCTATCGAAAGACGGGGTTTGCACGCCAGGAGGATCGATCCTCCTCCCTCAATCCACCCTGTGCTGCTTTCCACCCTCTTTCCCTCGCCGATTCGTCGGCGTCGCTCGCGGCCGCTCATCCTACGCCAGAGGAAATGAAATCCCGTCCGGGACGCGATTCGCGCGACGTTTGTCCCGTTATTAGATCAACGTTACTCCGCGAGAGCTGCCGCCTCCAGAGAGAGAGAGAAAGAGAGAGAGAAAGCACGCCACTCCTCTCCTCTCCACGGGCACGTCTTTCGCATTTCAAAACGTATCCCGCCTTCCGGACGATACTTCCTGCGAAAATCGTTCCACTCTCCTACCATCCACGGCTTCCACTGTAATCAATCGAGGGGACGAAGCGGAGAAACCGACCGTCGACGCGTTCTTTTTCGCCGTCATTCCAAACCACCGCCCCACTCCCTCGCTTCGCGTTTAATAGAATTCGACGATCCCTTTTTTCTTTTTTTATTAGCCCAAGGTGTCCTTCGCGCGAGGCTCGGATACTTTGCTGTTTTTCGACTACTCGTAAGTCACCCGAGGACTACTCGAATCGTTTGATTTTTTGGGAACGCTTGGACAGGGGTTGAAGACAGCGACACGGACGCAAGAGGAAGTTGGAGTCCGAAGAAATGCGAGAAATGCATCGAGTCGAATTAACGCGTTCACTGTCCAAACATTTGTACGTCGCTACTTGTACGTTCGGCGAAGCAACCAAATGCTCCACATAGATAACCTGCTTTTCAATTGCTGTACAAATACAATTCATCGTGCCTTCTTTATCGTAGCTGTAGCATAAGAGAAATAATATTCACTTAGTAGCGATTATGTGTATCACGTATGATGCATGCACAGACGAGGTACAGGATAGACCTATCATCTTACGGGACTTCGTGTGGCACGGTCTGAAATATCGATATCCTAAACAATCTTTCGTTTTACTATCCGACTGTATCTGTCGGGCTGTATCCGAAAGTAAACACTTCTAAAGTACCTTAAGACGCAACGTGTAATAGCGAACGCAAGAGTTGTACACTTTAGACGATCGACAATGGAAAAAGAAAAATAGTAACGGGGTCACAGAAGACAGTGAACCTGTTTGTATTTCGCTCTGCCTCGAAACCTCCCGACTCCGCGTCTAAACAAATTCGACATTCCCCTTTCATTAGCCCAAGAAGTAGATCATCTCAAATCGTGAAACTTTGCTATTTTTGACTGCACGTAAATCGCCGCGAATCATCCTTAAATCCTTTGATTTTTCGGCAACGATTCGACAACGTTGGAAGGAAGCGACGCGGATGTCAAAGAGGAATTAGAATGAGAAAGGCGATTTTTGCGGGCGAAGGAACGCGTCGGCGCGCATTTACCACCTGCATCGGGCCGAATTAATAGTTCGCTCTGCCGCGAAACCCGTAAATAATGCCTCCTGACAGCCGGAGCCGAACGTCGATGAATAACGAGCCACGGAACCTTCGACTTCGAATTTTTTCCACTCCTTTTTTCTCGCTGCGGTGCGAGCGCGCGCCCGCCCGGACCACACACGCGTTCCCCGCGCGCGATGTGTGCAAGACACCGCCTCATATATAATCTTTTATGCACCGACGAAACCGGCGAGCCGCTGCTCCGGAGAGAGAGAAAGAGAGAGAGAAAGGAAAAGCGAGAAAGCACGCATAGCCGAACCCGCGGAAAATTCAGCTGTGAAACGCGAATGCCGAAACGAGCGAGAGAGACGGACACGCGCGTCCAAACGCGTTGCATGCGTGTATATATTTGCCTGCATCTATTGGCGCGTGTGCGCGTGTGTGCGCGCGTCTACGGGAAACAAAGCTCGTCTCCGACGAGCTCCTCCACGTGAACGCGGAGCTCGATGCATCGATACCGGAAACGACGCGATACACCGCGAAAAAAGCAGAGAGAAACTTGCTCGGCTGCGTGGTGCAAGCGCGCGCTCGCCTGCGGACGTGTGCCGGTGCATCGACTGCTCGATGACGTGTATTGCGCCGCCGTCGTGAATATTTGAGGAGATATCCCGCTGCTTTCTCACCCTGTCTTCCCTTTCCCAGCGGCGGCCGCTGCCGCTGCCGCTGCCGCGTTATCGCAATTTTTCACGTGGCCATCCCTGGACACGTGTTCCCGCGCCTCGTTTCCGATCGATCCTCACGCGGACTCTCTCTCTCTCTCTCTCCTCTTCCAAATCGACTTTTCACGCTTTCCAGCCGCGGCCCCGTGCGATCGCTACGAGACAGCTGCTTCTCCGTTCGTTTATTAGACACGCGGCTCACAAGGCCAACGTATCTTTGTAGCGAGTGTCCGGCAATTGGAATAGAAAGAAGTCTCGAGTTGCAGGCCAATGCGTTTCCGTTCACGCTCTTCGCGATAGCTGTCGGATATTTGCATTCGCGATATTCGCGATGGAAGAATGAGAAGGGACTCTAGAATGAAGAGGATTCCTTCGGACGGTGCGAGGCGTAGGTTGAAAGTCGGGAAAAGAAGAGGAGAAGATGGCGGACGGTGAGATACGACGGCGAAGAGAAGAAGGCTAGAGAAGTGGCAAGGTTAAGCCGGCGCGAGAAGAAGAAGGAAGACAAGCAGAAGAAAAGTGAATGATGGGAGTATAATGACGGAGCCTTCTCCTAATTCCAGTCGACGCCTATCTTTCTCCGTTGCTCCTTCGTCTTCGACAACCTCCGGAAGGAGATGGAGATGCACGGAGATGAAGAGGAGAGATGATTGTATTGCGATTCCAAATTTCCTGGTGCCATCATTTCTCCATTCCGTTGGAAGCCTTCGTTGATAGAGGAGTGGCGTTTCGCGGATACAGAGATTATTCTAATCTTTTACGGATAGTGGGTATTAAAGATTATCATCGACGATGATTGGAAAATGATTGCGATGCCGCGATTCCAAATAACCCGGTGGCATCGTTTCTCCATTAAACGGGAAGACTTCTTTACGTCGTAATAATGCCGATTCCGCGGACTTTCAAGTGTTACAATTTCCGCGACGAAGATCTACGATTTCTTCGTACTTTAAGGTAATTCCATTTGCATGCGTTGTTAGTTGAGTTGTTATCTTAAATAGTCATTAGTTTTTGGCAAATGATAGTACACTCTAAGCTCCTGTGGTTTTACCTTTGCTCCTTTGTCGCGTATCCTATTCCCAATTAAAGCTAGCCACCTTAGAAACTTATTTTAATTAATAGATTATATTTAGTTTGACTAACAACTTCGTCTTCTTTTTTTACAGACACAATTAAGAGATGGAGGATTGGACAATCTACGGTGAACAGAAAAGGACTAGAAGCAAACTGCGACAGTCTACCATCATCCTCCGTTATATTTATTAAGTTAGATTATTTTAAGTAGAAAGATAATGTTAAAATACATTTACAATCGTATTATAGTAGTTATAGTTAAGAATAATGTAGTAGTTAATGCAAAATGTATTAGATAAGCGTATACATTATGGTACAACTTTGTATGACTTTATTGCTGTATAAATATTGAAGATTATTAATAAATTAATTGTTAAAATTATCCCTAAGCATTGTTATTTATTACCTTCCATTCCACATCCCCAGAAGACCTTTAAATTATAAGATAAATCATCCAAAGATTAAACAATTTCGAGGTATTCAAGTTAAGAGACGCACAGTAGAGAAAAATTCTAAGTCACGAGAGTCCCTGGAAAATGACGTCATTTTCCAAGAATTCCGGAATCCCCAAACTGGAAAAATACCTCCACTATGATTATATTCTCCTGATACAAAGTCTTTAAATTCTTCTCGAAATTTTCAATACGAAGTCAAAACCAGTGAAGCGTGAAATTCTTGGAAATGACGTCTTTTCCAGGAATTCCCGGTATCCCTAAATTCGAGAAACACCTTCTTTATGATTATATTCTCCTGATACAAAGTCTCCAAATATTGCCCAAAATTTTCGATGCAATGTAGGAATCAGTGAAGCGTGAAATTCTTGGAAATGACGTCAATTTCCAGGAATCCTTAAACTCGAGAAAGACCTCCTTTACGATTATATTCTCCTGATACAAAGTCTCCAAATATTGCCCAAAATTTTCGATGCAATGTAGGAATCAGTGAAGCATGAAATTCTTGGAAATGACGTCAATTTCCAGGAATCCTTAAACTCGAGAAAGACCTCCTTTACGATTATATTCTCCTGATACAAAGTCTCCAAATATTGCTCAAAATTTTCGATACGAAGTAGGAATCAGCGAAGCGTGAAATTCCTGGAAAATGACGTCATTTTCCAGGAATCCCTGGAATCTCCAAACTCGAGAAAGACCTCCTTTATGATTATATTCTCCTGATACAAAGTCTCTAAATTATGTCCAAAATTTTCGATACGAAGTCGGAATCAGCGAAGCGTGAAATTCCTGGAAAATGACGACATTTTCCAGGAACTGCGGAATCCCCAAACTCAGAAAAGACCTCCTTTATGATTATATTCTCCTGATACAAAGTGTCCAAAGTTTGCACAAAATTTTCGATACAAAGTCGGAATCAGCGAAGCGTGAAATACTTGGAAATGACGTCATTTTCTACGAATTCCCGGAATCCCCAAACTCGAGAAAGACCTCCTGCATGATTATATTCTCCTGATACAAAGTCGCTAAATTGGCCGGAAAATGCTAGCGAAAACCCGAAAAATCAGTGATCCGTGAAGTTCATGGAAATGACGTGATTTTCCAGGAATCCCTGTAATCTCCAAACTCGTGAAAGATCTCCTTTATGATTATATTCTCCTGATACAAAGGCTCTAAATTTTTACCACAATTTTTTATACTAAGTCGAAATCAGCGAAGCGTGAAATTCTTGGAAATGACGTCAATTACCAGGAATTCCAGAAATCCCCAAACTCGAGAAAGACCTCCTTTAAGATTATATTCTCCTGATACAAAGTCTCCAAACTTTGACCATAATTTTGTATACTAAGTCGAAATCAGCGAAGCGTGAAATTCTTGGAAATGACGACATTTTCCAGGAATTCCCGGTATACCTAAACTCGAGAAAGACCTCCACTGTGATTATATTCTCCTGATACAAAGTCGCTAATTTGGCCGGAAAATGTTAGCGAAAACCCGGAAAATCAGTGATCCGTGAAATTCTTGGAAATGAGGTAATTTTCTAGGAATTCCTGGAATCCCCAAACTCGAGAAAGACCTCCTTTATGATTATATTCACCTGATACAAAGTCTTTAAATTTTTCCCGAAATTTTCGATACAAAGTCGAAATCAGTGAAGCGTGAAATTCTTTGAAATGACGTCACTTGCCGGGAATTCCAGGAATCCCCAAACTCGAGAAAGAACTCCTGCATGATTATATTCGCCTGATACAAAGTCGCTAAATTGGCCGACAAATTTTAGCGAAAACACGAAAAACCAGTGATCCGTGACATTCTTGGAAAAGACGTCATTTTCCAGGAATTGCCGGTATCCCTACACTCGAGAAATACCTCCACTATGATTATATTCTCTTGATACAAAATCGCTCAATTGGCAGACAAATTTTAGCGAAAACCCGAAAAATCAGTGATCCGTGAAGTTCATGGAAATGACGTGATTTTCCAGGAATCCCTGGAATCTCCAAACTCGAGAAAGACCTTCTTTATGATTATATTCTCCTGATACAAAGTGTCCCAATTTTGACCATAATTTTTTATACTAAGTCGAAATCAGCGAAGCGTGGAATTCTTGGAAATGACGTCAATTGCCGGGAATTCCAGGAATCCCCAAACTCGAGAAAGACCTCCTTTATGATTATATTCCCCTGATACAGTGTCTCTAAATTTTGTCCAAAATTTTTTATACGAAGTCGGAATCAGTGAAGCATGAAATTCTTGGAAATGACGTCAATTACCAGGAATTGCCGGAATCCCCAAACTCGAGAAAGACCTCCTGCATGATTATATTCTCCTGATACAAAGTCTCCAAATTTTGTCCGAAATATTCGATACGAAGTAGAAATCAGTGAAGCGTGAAATTCTTGAAAATGACGTCACTTGCCGGGAATTCCAGGAATCCCCAAACTCGAGGAAGACCTCCTTTATGATTATATTCTCCTGATACAAAATCGCTAAATTTGCCGACAAATTTTAGCGAAAACCCGAAAATCAATGATGCGTGAAATTCTTTGAAATGACGTCATTTTCCAGGTATTGCCGGTATCCCCAAACTCGAGAAAGACCTCCACTATGATTATATTCTCCTGATACAAAGTCTTTAAATTTTTCCCGAAATTTTCGATACAAAGTCGAAACCAGTGAAGCGTGAAATTCTTGGAAATGACGTCATTTTTCAGGAACTCCTGAGAGATCTTATTTCCCTTAATCGTTCCTTCTCCTCTGTTTCAATTATTAATTGTTACTAACACGATTTTGATCGTTACACTATTGTTATTGTTTGTTCGGTACTTTGCGAAGGGAAAGGGATTGGATTGTGGCGATACAAGGGCAATGATTAAAATAATACAGGTCTCTTTTTATTGAAACTTTATTTAAACAATTTGGACGCGATACAATTGCTTGACGAATGTTTTACAGTCGCTTTACAATTACAATGGGTACAGTGGCTTAAAATAAACTAAACGGTATACAATCGTCTATTACATGAAAAATGCAATAAATTCTGTACTATACTATGTTAATATAAAGGAAGGTGTACATACTCTATTGACTTTATTTTATATTGATTCGTTGTACTAATAAATAACTAATGTCTTAAACTAATTGAAGTGCAGTTGAAGCGTTGCATTTTCCTCTTTGCAATCGAATACCACGGAGGAAACTTGTAACCTGTAACATACACAAACACCTCTTAAATATCTCGAATTTAGTGTTAAATAATAGATACTAAAATATATCGAATATTTTAATACTATCTAACAATAAGATCTAAGTTGTAACAGTGTATATAATATGCAAAATAGATTGAACTGAACTTACCTGTTAGCAAAACACAGGCGAAAGAAGTTAGCAATTGCACCCTTTGCAAATGAATTCGTTCCATCCTTTTGCAAGAAAACTCTGCTCGCATTACTCGTTTGTGGTACGACCCGATATTTTAAATTCTTAAAAAAAAGAAAAAAAACCATCCAAGTAGAAAGCACCAATAATTCCATAAAGAGAGTCTCGCTATAATTCCGGCGAGAGGAAGAAGAAGAGGAAGATGATGGAAAACGCAGGAGGAGGAAACAGGGGAGAATCTTCTCCCTTGCTGTCTTCTGCCCTCTTTCTTCTCTCCCTTCGTTCCTCTATTCTTCGCCGCTCTCGTCGGGGATTAATAACGGCCTACCATTGTTGCCATGGCAACTCTCGAAGCGTTAAAAACTCCTCGGCCCTAACCCTGATCGTTCGCTTAAAGTTTCACGGCGAAAGGGTTGAAGTCACCCTTCGATACCGATGGACGCGACCATAACTCTTGGACTCGACACTCTGTGCGCTCATCGCCATTTGCAATCAATAAAACATGTTAATATTTTATTACACCACGGCCACGAAAAGCATTGCCACTTACCTTTATTTTGTAACCGGACGCTTCTATAAATTATTCCTGTAATGCTACAGTTTTTTTAATTGTATGGAAGCATCGTTAAGTGATAGATGCATTGGTCGTAGTATAATAATTGGGGCAACGTCTATGGGGATGTTTGTTATGGCATTTGAAAGCTTACACAATTAAATTGGGGATCGTTGTGCATTTAAGGAAAATTTCTGTTTGCCTAAAAGAAGAAAATCCATGTAAAATATATAAATATACGGAAACTATGGAAAGTAAAGAGTATTGTAAAATACTTACAAGGTGAAACAAATCTCTGCTTATGTTCTATTTTTTATAATTGTAGTTAGAAAACTATGAATTTGCATACCGTCTATTTGCAGTCTATTCATCCATGGACATAGGTTTCTGACTATTCCTACTTGAACTTAACCCGAACTTAATTTGGATATAATTTGAACCCAACTTAAACCTCACTCAAACTCTTCTGAATTTAATCCGACACTAACCCAAATCTAACTCTAATTATTTGAGTGCATAAAGGAAATCCATGAACTTAGCTCTCGAATCATAAGTATTACTTTTTATCAATTTACATAAACTTTGATCGTTGCAACAATACGGTTACATATCGTTAAATAATTTTACCCTTCTCCGACTTTTAAACATCGACTATTCGCCTCCAATATATCTATAGCATTCTCTAGGAAACTCGTGATATTATACTACAATTTCCTATGCAAATCTAGCGTTAAGAATGCAAAAGCAGACTATGATCTATGGTTGCCGAACGGAGCTACGGACCTTAATAGATGCAGCACTTGAAACCACGTGTTCCTGTCCGGGACACGATGGTCGAACGATAGAACGAGATTCAATGATCGTGGGGTTGATCCCGCACAATGATCCTGCGTAGTGGTTCGTGCCTGGCATAACTAGATCACGTCAAGATAAAGTCTACCGTAAATAGAGTCCGTTGTTTGCCGGGTCACGAGGGCCGACGAGACAGGAGAGGCCGTGCAAGACGAAGGAGAAACAGAAGAACGACGAAACGAACGGGGGTGAAAAGGACGAAGAAAGGACGAGTCCTGATGGAAGGACGCAGTGCGTGAGCGCGTGAGAGTAGGACGATGCACGATGGAACGGGGCTGATCAATATTCATGGCCCGCTCGTCGGGTGGTTCCAGGCCAGTCAGAGGAGGGTGGATTTATGCGAATCCTTCCTTCCGACTCACCCTACGAGAAGCAACCCTTTTTCTTTTCGTACCGCGTTTCCTTTGAGCTTGCGCGAAAGGAGAAGACGAGCTTCCGTTAAGGTCACCCAACGTTAACACTCCTTTGCGCCAGTGTGTTTTTCTCAGTCGACGACTAATTACGTTTAATGGCCGCCCGTAAAATACGCGAGACGACGAACCGATTCTCGTAATTATTCATAATTAGGCTGCGCGGATTTTTATGCAAATCTTGTATTTTCTAAACCGCGAGCGGTATAAAGGAAGTTGCAGAGAGATTAGCGTCGCCTTGCCAATATGATAACACCCACTTTGTTTTGGACGACTTATGTAATTGAGCTGAACAAACAACTTCAGTGGTTTCCCGCAGTTCTTCCAAACAGTTCCACAAATCTTTAATTTCTTACGCGCAAGTAGTAAATATATTAGTATTAAAAGTTGTATTACAATGTTTTAGAGCTAGTTAAAGTTACATAAGCTAGTTCACCTATCGTGTATTACACGCGACTAGTAGATCTTCGAATACTTATGAACGGGATGTATTCGAGTTCACCGTCCCGAAATTTACGCAAACGATGTTACAAAAAGGTTTGCATCGGCTCGTGTGTAAACGAAATAAATGATCCAGCATACCGTACGAATTCTATACTCTTTGCTACATCTAAACCTCCTGCAACCGTTCAAAAATCCGCGATCTACTTATAGAATACGTTTCCGCGTTTCGGACATCGTTCGTCACGCGAAGCAGGGCCTCCAATAGGAAGGTCGGTTATTCTCCGATCCAGAGTGCCACGAAATTCCAAGCATCTCGCTTCCCGTCCGCGCAGAACTGGAGCATCCCTCGCCGGCTTATCCAGCAATAACGCTAAACATCCGAAATGAAGTAGCACCGCTACCGGTTTGAATCGAGATTGGTAGACGTTGCGCAAGGCGAGCACGGCGTAGCAGCGTATCTATTCGTCGCGACGACGCGACGCGAGGGAGGGAAACGACGTGACGAGGCAACGCGGTGCAAGAGGGAGGAAAAGAAGCGGCGCGGCCCTCGGCGCGACGATGGAAAGAGGAGAGAGAACGCGTGCATCCACCGACGTGTGCACACACGGAGGCAACCGTAGGCGAGTCCGTACGAGAAGGTAGTTCAGTTCCGGTCCGGGCCATTAGTTGATGAGCTACCTCGTTTCCATCCCCTCTCGTAGGCCACGCTAGCAGCAACCACCCCCTGTAACCCTACCGACGTTCCACCTACATCCCACACCACCTACGGGAGGCCCTGAAAAGCTCGCGTGGCATTGTGGGATCTATTATTGCCCTCCTGGACTTACATGTTTCGATGCAGCGGCAGCAAACTCAGCCAGCCAGCCAGCCAGCCAGCCAACCAACCAACCAACCAACCAACCAACCAACCAACCAACCAACCAACCAACCACCCAACCAGTCAGCCAGACGAACGAACCAACGGACGGACGTACCGACAGACACACGGGGAAAATCGAGCTCCCCGCTAGCCGACACACCACTTCGTCGATTCCCAACAGCCACAGAGACTATCCTCCCTTCCTCCCTTCGCTAGCTCGCTTGCTCGCTCGCTGAAATCCGGCGTACCGCGGAGTCGTGTGTATCGTAAAACGTGGAATCTCCCCTTCTGGTTGCTGCGAAAATCGTAACACACAGGGCCCAGAGGAGGATCGGCTCGCATACACGCGCTCGCTCCCGGTCGGCTCTTTCATTCACGGCACCACCGAGGCTGCAAGACTACGCGGTTTCGCGGATACTCGCTTCCCGATTTTCGTGGTTCCTCTCTCCCGGCCGCGTCTCTATCGCTGATGGGATCGTCACCTAATTGTAATGGATCCTGCGCCCGCCGCTTTTACCGCCGCTTTCACCCCCGTCGATGTTGCCTTTCCCAGCTGCTCCATTTCGCGCTGATGCACACCTTTCTTTCAGCGAAGGGTCAAGGGTGGCTTTTGCATCCGCCTGATTTACCCTTTCGTTTCGCTACCTCCCCTCCTCCCGCCCCCTGGTTGCATTTTCTTTTCCACGAATGCGCGTCAAGTTCTCCCTACGTACCTTCGTTTGTTAGCATTTTATTTATATACGTATAGTTGCGCAGAGATCGTTTGGATTACGGTTGATAGTTGTCCGGTTGCTCTTATTTCGTTGAACGTCTGAGTTTAGACGACGGCACTTCGCAGAGTGGCACGCGATACTTCCGGTCGCCTGTGGGTTGTTGGTGCTCGGAGAAGCGATAAGCGCATAAATGCAAACACACCGGAGCAGCTACACAGAGAGATGGATGCATGCCGCGGTACAAAGTCAGTTGGAAAAAGAGAAAAACGACTGCGACTGGTCCAGCAGGGGGGAGGAGGGGGAGACGAGAAAGAGAAAGCGGCAGGAAGGCATTCAGCGCATTCACGGGGAAGAACTCTGCACGAACGAGCGAGCCCGTGAATGAACCAAGTCCCGACCCGGCGATCCACCCCCTAACCACCCTCCAAACCACCCTATCTCGGGCATTATCGTTATTAAACACCTCCAAGGGCTGCCGCCGTAGGATATCCTCCGAGTCTCAGGATTCAACCTCCAACCGAAGCGTCCCTTCTCCTATTTTTTCCGCAAATAATCCCGTCTTCTCCGACCCACCAGCCTCAGAAATCTTCCCAGAGACCGTGCGCGTATGCCACGTAGCGCGTTTTTGCAAAATTTCTAGCCCAAATAAAAGCGTTCGGTCGTAGCACGTAGAAATAGTCTCAGTAGACTGCGGGTTAATGTGCGTTTATGAGAAATTTAACTGAGCGTAAGCATAGCAGACAGAAATATATGAAATATACAAAGTAAAGTACGCATTATTACGCGTGAAGGGTGAAACTAACTACTATTCAAGTTCCATTTGTTTACGAATGCATATAAATGAATGAAACCTAAACAGAGATCGGTTGCATGCTTTGGCTAATACACTTCGCACCTTGATTCGGATATTTCTTGTAGCGTTACTTACTATATCTGTCCTGCATTTTTACGCAACTTCAAATTCCCCACACGTGCACAAGCAAGAGTCGAAGCATCACAGAAGAAGAGAATCATAGCGAACGAAATTTTGGGCCGGAAATTTAATGGTAGCTCGTAAGCGTATTTATCCAACGCGATAACGCGAGGGTTTTCGAAGCTCGAAATCCTATCTCACCACTCAAGACAGCCGCCATTGTTTCGAAGGAGGCCGGTCCGTTCCGCGGAGCACTAAAACCAACCCCCTTAACCGTGGCATCGGCGAAACGCCGGATGATGTACTGCGCCCCCAGCCCCTTAATTACTGCCGCGTGCAAATTGGAAGGAAAAATTAATCGCAGAAATGACTTAGAGCCGTTGGTACGGGGGGGGTTGGACGGCGAGGGGAGGGCAAGGCAGAGGGTGGATGAGGAAGCGCACCCGAGGGTCGCACAAAGGGGATGAAAGGAAGTCCGGGGCAATTAGAATGATGCCCTTTGCACGGTCTTCCTCGCTCAACCTCTCTCCCTGTTTCTACTCCCTCCCACGTAGAACTGTCTTCCTTCTTTCCACCCCCTCGCCTAAAGTCATAGAGAACCATCTTTCACCCCTCCACCGCAAAGTCCAAAGTGATTACACGTATTTTAACCTCCGCTAGAAACGCTATTCGTTGAAAAATCGTTTACCGCGCGCGCGTTGTCGGGAATTCTGCGCGAAAGGTGTTACAAATGGACGAGAGCGTGTTGCAAAGTGGCGACAGGAAGGATATTCGAGAAGGAGGGTCTCACGGATGGACATTTAATCTCGATTTCGGGGTCGACCGCCGATCGACGTCACCCTCGTCGTCGGTGGAAGGCCTCTGTCATATCTCCGGGGGATGATTCGACGTGGCAGCTCTCCCTGGAGGGTTCCGATGCCCTGCTAGCAACACCGCCGCCTCCTACCATAGAAAACGCGGCGCTCACCATTGCCGCAGGCGGCAATATACGTCGTGACGTCCGCGGATTCTTCGCGTGCCACCCTCCCACCCCTCGCAGCCTACCCTTCGACGTATGAGGTTTAATGACGTATAAACTATGCGCCGGATTAGCAACGCGGTTATGCCCCGGGTAGTTTCACCCTACGAGGCGCTATAAGACGCCTCTATGGGGCTACTCGTGGCTGCGTTGATGGACAAGGGTGAACCACACCCCTATAGAAGACTTTTTCGCGCGAATTCTGCTCGTCCATGTTAGGGGTAGTTTTCGGGCACCCGAGATTTCGAGGTCGAAGCTGATGGTCCGGTTCTGAAAACTTCATGTAATCAAAGTTGAAGTCAGCTCCCGAAAATTATGTAATATATCACGGTTGATGCGTTCGAAGTATCGTTTTGTGAACTAAAAACGACGAGCATGGGTAGATTCTTCTTATTTGTATATATGTACGTGGTTAGACGTAACTCGATTTATACCTGTGCGATAAATGTGATGAAACTTTTGCACGTATATACGTGGTTAAAATAATTTCTACGCGATTCCAATGGTTAACAACAATTTTAGGTGCCTGACATTTTTCGGACCCGACTTGAACTTCGCGTATTCGAATACGCCTAGTCCGCAACATTACTCGGATAAGAAATCGTTATCGAATCTTCGACATTATCGCGGAGATTGACGGCGATGCTGTACAGATAAATAAGATCGCTGATTTAGGCGTGCAATGCGATAACAAATGGCAGGAAGACAATGAGACAAATTCGGAAGCGGAATGTTTGTTGTTTATTTTGTTTTTTTTTGGAGAGGGGGAATTGTTGGAATGGTGGAGCTTTTCATTCCGCAGCGGAAACGTCACGTATTGTAAAGTTAAAAATTGAACGCAACGTGCAAAACGTGGCAAGGCTTTTTTCTCCGGTCGAGAAGACAACGAAAGCGAAATATGGAAAACGTGAACCCCGGGAACAAAAACGTGAATGGATAGATACCTGTCCAACGCACGTGCAACGTACTGGAGAAAAAAAATCAAGGAATTTAGCGCAGCCGCTACGACACGAAGTTAATGTATCAGTCAGACCGTATTTACCAAAAATAGGCGCACGAAAACTTTCGATACGTAAAATTCCGCGAAACGCAAGTCTGTAATTACTCCAGTCGCTAATGAGATGCGAAACTTTACGCGTTTATGGGCAATTTAATTGCATCAAATGTCCAAATCTGTAAGAGCGATAGATGCAGCTTCTAATTTAATTTAGGGGTGAAACCAATCTGTATCTGCAAAAATATGCACCCGCAGAAAGATCCAGAGTATAATAACGAGTAGAGTGCATCTTCGTGTATCTCTGGGCAATTTAACCGTGACAGAGGCCCAAATATTTAACATTATATGCGTCTTACAATATGTAGGTGGTGAAACCAATTTATACCTATAAAAATACACATTTACACGAAGATCAAAGGTCTTTAGAGCAGAAGAGACTACTAATAACCAAACTGCGAATCTCCATGCAAATTCGAAGTTTCACGACTACAACTAACGCACTAAAACCAAGATAGAGACCAATTCCACCCTCTAAATACTATAACAAACATCTTACTTCGCATATTGGCACATTTTTACATATTACGTGTACCGCGTACCTTTTTGCACCTTCAACGCTCCCATAAACGCTTCAACGTTCGTAGTCTACTAATGACTGATCCCCGCGAGCCCCCAAAATTCCATTAATACGTTCCAATTAGCCGCGAACCAAAGTGCCATTACTACGGATGCATCTATCCTTCCGCCAGCTCCTCGCCGCGATATTCCAAGGCGATTCGAGAAATCTGGCCGATGGTTAACGCGCGCAAAACAGGGATAATTAAGCGGACAAAAGAAAGCGGCGTTGTAGAGTAAAAGTAAACGCGCGTGTGGTGGCAACCGGGAGAAAGAGAGAACGCGAGAGAGACTCGGGAAAATAGAACGAGCTGGATGCGATGGGGATAAAGAAGAGCGAGTAAGAGAGAAACGAATTGGCACAAAAGGGCCCCGACAACAAAGTCAAGTGGGGCACAATGAGCCGCGGCGTGAGTACATTGAATGCCATGGTCGTCTCGTGCAGTCACGGTCCCATGCCTCTTCACCGGTCGTCCTACTGCTCGTGTCTCATGGTGTGCTTATGGTGCGCCTTCTACAAAGGCGTTGATTCAATAACCTGACCGTGTCACCGATATAGAAAATTGTCCAACCGGAGGGTGCACGGATTCGTCATCCACGATCACGTCGTTTATCGCAACATTCCCCGCGATGCGTCACAGCGATAAGGATTTACCTTGCCGTTATCATCGGTAGCGGATAGAGAGATAATCGTGAATCAACCGCGACGCATCGTAGACTGCGTTTAGCCATCGAGTATAGCCTCCATACTTTGTACGGACGACGATAGTTTTGTCTTCGCTGTCTATGGGCATTTCTCACCGTTCACGAGAAACACGGTATTTAATATCGCGTTGAACAAATCTTCCGTCAAGTTTAAGTAGCGAAAAGTAGCATTTCTATAATATTCGATGAGTCGATCGAAGCCTCGAAAATCTCAAGCGTTTCGCGTTGTTCGAAATAAAGAGGTCTCGAAAGTTTCCGAATCTCGCACACATCTAGCCCTGGTTGCGTAGACAGCGAAATCATCGAGGCTTCTATACGAGAGGGGTTAAAGGGCGACAGCGTAACAGAGGAAGGGAGTTTGGTAAAAATTGGTCGGAACATTCAGCTGGTTATCAAGGCACGGTTGTAACGTTCGGTGTTTCTTTTTCACGATCCTCGTCGCTTGGTTTTTCGCGGCAAGCTGATAGCGGCGTTATCAGCGGGGAGCGACAAAAAAAGGAGCAGCCAAGGGACGTCGACTGAAACGTCAGTGTCTATTAACACCATTCCGCCGTCACGGTGTCCGCATAAAAGCCGCAGGCATCCCGATAATCCGACCTGTGTCAGCGAACTATTAAATTACGCACGTACGAATACGCGGCCGCCAGATAAGTGTCGTACGTCGAGGGCGGGCGTGTTTACGCTCGGGAAAATCGCGACTATCGGCGATTCTTTGGCCGCGAGGACGCCACCAGCGATCACGAGTCTTTCTCGATAAAGGGAAACTCGTCTGGGCCGGTTTTGTGTAACTCAAATTCGCTAGAAGAACTGTTCAAACGCCGGGCTTGACGTTCGTTTACAATCACAATTTTTTTCTCCGCCCTTTTGCCGCTGTTGCTCCTCTCTTTGTAATAGAGAGAGAGACAGAGAGAGAGAGAAAATCCAGTGGCAGCGTAGCGAGAAAATAAATTATAAAGTAACGCTTGAGGAGCGCGCGTTAAGCCCGTTCTCGCGTGAATCCGGAGTGATGGATAGAACGTCGAGATATTTCGAAAGAGCGGAAAGAGAGAAGGGGGGAGAAGTCTGTGGAAGAGGGAAGAGGAGGAGTGGAGCAAAAGGACCGATTTAGAGGATTGTCGAGAGAGATCGCCGGTCAAGCTCGACAATCCTGATAAATGAAAGAAGCAAATGCCGAATTCGGATTCCCAATAAGGGTGGTCGATGTCAAGCGACGTGGAACGGCTGGATGGAAATGAGGGTGCAAAAGAGTGGACGCAAGAGCTGGTTTTAACTCCATCACGTCGTCTACCCGACTACCGTCTGCATCTCTATATTCCACCCCAACTCGCGTCCGATCTTCTCCGCGTTATTTCGTCACGTTCGACTTCGTCAAATTCTCCTCTTCTCTGCGTCAACCCTTTGTTTCTCCGGCAATATTTTTCGTCAATTTTCTTTTAAATATTCCTCTATTAATTGCAAACATTCTGATATCCGATCTTCTCCTTTAACGTTCTGCAAAATGTTCATCCACTAATTGCAACCCTTTTCGCATTATTTCGTGACCTTCAATTCTTTACCCGTTATACTTTTTTTAACATTCTCCAAGATATTCTTCTATTAATCGTAAACCTTTTAACGTTCGATCTTCCCTGCGTTGTATCGTAATGTTAACCTCGGTGAAATCCACTTCACCGCAATACTTTTCTTTAACGTTCTCCAAAATGTTCTCCTATTAATTGCAACCCTCGAATCTCATCTCCGCGTTATTTCTTAACGTCACCTCCGTCAAATTTTCTTCACCGTATCATCCCTTCGCTTTCTCCGCGATATTTCTATAACATCGTTCTCCGCCATATTTCTCCACTAATCGCGAACAAGACCGGAGAGCTGAACGTGGCAAGAAGTACGAGATCGAACATCGCAAACGCCGCAGAAGTGTTACGAAGTTGCAGCAAGCGCAACAACAGCGATAACAATAACAGCAACAACCCCGTGAACATCCGGCGGTGATCCAAAACGCATATTCGCTGCTTCCGGGCTAACTTCCCCTCCCCATTTCCCTGCCTCGCGTTATATCAAGCTTGGAGGGGTTGCTCGCCGCGTTTCCGCCATCTCTCTCTCTCTCTCTCTCTCTCTCTCTCTGCGGACAATCCACGATTCCCTGTGTTTTTGCCTGTGCTCGTCTCCGTGTTCGGCTGGATGCAATCAATAAGACATTCGTGACGCGACGGTTATGGCTGATGGGGATGTGAGCACAGGGGCCAACGGCCAGCCCCATGAATATCTTTCGATAGATTGCACATCGGCCTCGTTCACCCCCGATGCGTCGCGATGCGTCGATCCCGTGCACGGGGGGATCGAGACGGGCCACGAGGGTGGACGATGTGCAGCCACGCGTCCACTGCGGTTAACTTTCCTCCTCCTCCTCCTCCTCCTCATCCTCCTCTTTTTTTTTCTCTCCCCCTTTTCGCCATCCTATATTTCTTCTCTTCTCTGCCGCGCGTTATTCCGTTCCCGGCTTTATTTTCTCCGTCCTCGTTGACCAGATAAACCTGCTCGCCAACGCTTCGCATCCTTCCACGTCCGTCCGCGATGGTAATCGCAAGTTTTTCCCGTGCAACTCGCTTCACGGTGGATCACGAATTGGATTTCTCCCCCTACCCCGGTCAAGGAATCATCGTTTCCCTCGTCTCGCGTTTTCTTGGCCGAGGGCAACCCCCGGGGCGATCGAAGCCCGGTCGCCGCGAGCAGGATTCCTTTTTCTCTGCATTCGTCACGGCGAAGGCTCGCAGGGCTCGGCAACCTGACGGCGCATTAATAATGCATATCTCGTGGCCAGAAAAATGCATAGCGATACGAGGAGGAGCAGGGAAACAGGGAATCGTGCAACTCGTCGGCGTTGCTCCGATGTGGCTCCTCCGTAGCAGCGCACGAAATTTGTCCTCGTTAAACGGTCGAAAGCGACTCCGTCGACAGTCGTGTCGCCTGAATTATCGGTCCTCCGAACTGTGTTCCTTTCACCACGCTGCGAGTGTGAGTGCGACGGTGAAAAGCCAAGTTGCGTGGGTCCAGAGCATAGAGAGGGAGAGAGAGAGAGAAAGAGCAGAGCGTGGCTCTCGCGGAGTTTTCGGACTGATTAGCATTTTTTTTTCCCTTCTTCACGCTTCCAGCGTGACCCGATGACGGCCGTGGCCGGACAATGAGGCTACTTATTTATTTAAATACCGGGCATCCTGTCCTTTCACGCGAAGATTTATGCACGCCGGCGAGCTAATTGCCGGCCCATTATCCGGATAATGGTATTCCGTCGCGTAACGACGCGTCGCGTCGTCTGCCTCCTATCCCTCTCTCCACCATCCCTTCGGCTCTCCTACCCCCCTCGGATTTCAGCATTTTTTCCCCCGTTTCCACGGACGCGTTCCGTTCTCCCGTTCCTCCTCGGCCGGCTTACGTGGCTCCTCCTCGTCGAACAAAGGTACGAGTCGCCGGCGGAATATTCGATCGGCTCGTTCAAGGATGCAGAAACGATAGCTGCCAACGATGAGACCGCCGCCTGTTGCGAGACTCTTCGGGACACTTGTGAAATCCTTTCCACAGGCCACGCTATTTTCTTCGTCTTACTCAGTCGATTTTATGCCGCGCTATCCAGCGATGCTTGTCCTCGGGTGTTAAGCTGGCAGATTTAGCGATCGCTGGTGGAATTGTGTTGCGAATAGGTTGCGAGATACAGCAAAGTTTCGAAGAGGAATACGTATGGATGTAGGTTTCGTAGGCGGGAATTTGATCGAACGAAAGAGGACGAAGTTTGCGTGGAGAGGCGCGGTAGTATCGTCGAGAATAGACCGTCGATTCAGTGGAACGATGACGCACGAGGCCGCTAAATCAACAGGGGCGTCTCTATTCTGCTACACCACCGTGACGAACGATACGGTCGCCGCGCGTAGCTGCGATTAATAATAATTGTCCGAAAATTCATGAACACCGATACTCTCCCTTCGATCGAGATTAACATACGCGATAGTCACTTTAAGATTGCAGATCTTTGCACCGGTCCCAATCTTGGAAACAAAAGAAGTTGGACTTTAAATAGGGGGTTGCTTCACCCTTCGAATCGATTCCAATCTTTCACGATGGAATTCGAGATTAGGAGGATAGCAGAAAGTTACGCAAAGCGAGGGAAAATAGTTTGGAAATTAATACGCAATGTGTATATTGCAAACTAAAGCTAGTGGTTAAGGTTGCTCTTTATTTTAACCAATTCTAAATGCTGTAAAAGAAAATTGTTAGACGTACAAATTAATTCGCTTCCTTTCTATTAAAGTCTTGAGGCTTTTGTCGACTTAAAACCGTCGTCTTCTTCATCGAAATGGCATTTGTGGGTTACGCACGATGGAAATAAAATAATCGCAATTATTTTCAGCATCAAGATTGTATTTGATCCTTCCTGAATAGCCATTGAATTTTGCGAGAAGGCAGCGAATTAATTTGTACGCCAAATGCAACTAAATACTAAAACTGTCTTATACGTCTCAATACAATCCTCCGTTTATTTCGCGTATATTTTCATACGCCAACGATACTCCACACCATCTAATTCATTTAAGCTCCGAGAAATGCATAAACAATGGTTGTCTAATCATCGCGAAACTCCGAACACCGCACGCGCACTCGAATGGCAAAGAGAAGACAAAAGGAAAAGCAATTCCTCAAAGGGTGGCGGTTGCCAGTTTAAAAAAGCAATCCCCATGGCCGAAATACGTTTGAACGGAGGCTAGACCATTGAAGAGAATGGTTCTTGGTATATCGTGGACATTGATTTCTAAACGGGCTGTACCGTAAACGAGCTCTCTCCGGTGCGACCCCCTGCTAGCCAGCCGACCAACCCCATGCAACCCCGTGAAACGCTCGAAAACGCGCTTTCGCGTTCCCATCGAATTGGGAAAACGGGCAAAGGGTTGCTGCTCTCTCTCTCACTCTCTCTCCCTTTCTCTCCCGCTTGCTTTTCACCCGTGGCCTGGCCAGACGATCTCCGTGGTGGGGGTTTGTTGCGAAAAGAGGAACAGGAACATGGAACACAGGGGTGCGCGGTTCCGAGCCGAGCCGAAACGTTTGCGCGAACGGATGCGGAGCGGGCAAAACCGTGGAGAATCGAATGATAATCGAGTTACAGCGTGACGATGACGGTGGCCATGGATGGCCACGTTTATTGTTATTCATACGGGGAATTAACGAGCTGGAGAGGTTCGCGTGTACCCTAGTTTCGTGGCCGATAAAGCCGAGGGGGTTTCGAGGGTTGTAGAATTTTGTGTCATGTGTGAAATTTCATTGAGATTCATTCCGATACTTGCGTCATCGACGAAACGTAGAGTAGACTATCTATTACGATGTGGAATCACGCGGAGGCTACCTGGCCCCCGTATCGTCTTCGTATCGCGCGCAATATTACTAGTTTAACACTAGAATAAGATAACAGAGTTTCTAAACCGAGGGGAATTATAATTAAACATTGCGATACGCAATTACCTTCGACACAATTGACGCGTAAAATTTAAGTCTGCAATAGTATGGATGGAAATACCATACATCTTCATACGTATTGGAATTCTACCGTTTAATCCTATGTAACCCAAATTTAATTTGCTTTTACGGTGGGCTTATAAAGGGTTAACTTTAGCAACTTCGATGGTTGGGTTGAATATAATTTCTAAACGAATCGTTCTAAATTGTAAGGGATGTAAAAGACCACTGCTTTTGTACACGACTGAAATTCCAGTTCGGTTCGTCTATCCTGAACTTAGTCAATGCTTGCGCTAAATAGATTTTATCAATTAGAATTCATCAATCGTGGTTTTGGGAATAGAATACGATGGCTACAAAAAGTATTCGCATATACCTTCATTTTTCAGCGAGGCAATTTTCCGCTATATTCTGTATTTCAATTGCAAAGCGATACATTTTTATAGTCGCGTACGAGCACTATTTAACGATAGGAAATTAAATATATTTGGAGCTAATTAATTAATACTTAAATGCGAAAATTGATACAGCAATATGCTAATACTGTTTTTAACCACTGCGTGAGTAATGATTAATTCGTTGCGAACGAAACATAAAAACCCTTACCGAATTTTTGGCCAATTATTGTATTGATATTTTTACGAATCGCATGCATTCTGTGCATTTCTACGCAGGTAAATTGTCCATAACTGCGTAACATATACGCAGACAGTCGCAGTCACATACGCAGATACGCAGTCAATCACCCTAATCTAAATTTCTTTTGCAATCAATCACCCTAATCTAAATATCTTCTAAGCTGTCCTTGGACGGCCGCAAAGTGTAGAAAAAGTGTATACTAGGGAGGCTAGATCACGTCAAAGAACGATATCTGGTTATCAGACTAATATCTGAGCAATGATTCACCTTGATTGCGACGAAGAAGCGTTCGATTATCCTATTGAGAGACGGCGTGCACGTATACCCGCGAAATTAACATTAATTTCGCGTTCTCAATTGCAGAGGGACCGATCGGAGACCACGAATGGCTGGATAAGGCAACGATATACGCGTCTTCCGATTAGCATTCGGCGTTAAGGAACCAGCGACCAGGATTCCCCGCGAAATGGAAGGAGGATCCTATTTAAAAAGTTTGATTAAGAAAGCCGGTTTCGCCATTATTCTCATGCTAATTACGAGCTCGCAGACGTGCCGAAAAATACACGTAGAAATGGAAAAGACACCCTGCCATCCAGTCGCGATGCATTTCTCATCAATTCCACCCTCTTTCTCTACTTTTTAATACGCTTCGCGTTGATGATGACTTTCAGAAATGGCCGATCCACGATATCTCAAGTATTAACATTTAAAATGTTAACACACTTGAAAAATGTAAGGAAGGAAACTTCGACGTGGAAGAAAACCTTTGAGAAGCATACGCAGAACGGTTTCCAAAATTATTTCCACGTTATTGCGTCCACTTTGACAACTAGATACCAATTGATTAGGTTCGATATTAGTAAGCTTCTCATCCGTAAGCAGTATAATTTGATGAGCATAAATAAAGCTACACGTTATTAAGTGGACCAACAAGTAATCCATTATTTTATTAGTAAAAGTAGTATAAAGTGTCACGCAACAGCAATGATTATATTTAAGACAGGATAGGTATTTGATTTTGGTGAAACAAAATACTGAGTTTAATTACAAAAATAGATTACTGATTGGTGTACCTAATGTACATAACTATAGGAGCAATTTTATTCGTGCAATCGATAATGCTTCATTTATGAAACATTTTCTAGGAATCGTTCTCACTTTTAATTGTATACTTCATGACTGTTTCACGTAATTTTTACTATTCCAAAATGCGTCCCAAATTACACAAACACTTGGAATCCAAAATACGTATGCAGGCTTTCATAATGGACTCTATATTTTAATCCAATTCGCCTCGATCCGTTTTACGGAATCCAATAAACAAAAGCTTCATCGAACCAACTTCTACTTGCAGCACACGATACCTATACGTTCGTGTCTTACCTTTAGCGTTAATTATCGGTCGAGTAATGCCCAAGAAACGAAGCGTTCCGTGAATCATCGGCGCGGAAACATCGGCATGGAAACTTTCATGCGTTCGGGCGAAACTTTTCCGCGTGTGTGTTTTCCCCTTCGAGGAAATCATATGCACCACTTCGCGGGCAAGATCCACGTTTCCTGCTACGGGCGGCATCATGCGTTGGCCGGAAGCAGGGTTTCTCGAGCTTCGCCCCCCCGAGAAAGCAGCTCCGATTTTTAGGCGAGTCGTGGCGTTAACACGAGGCTTCGGTTTATGGGCTCGACGCGTATCGTCGGGGATATCATCGCGTCCTGGAACATCCTCGGCACGTTCCACCAACATAAGTCGACTATACGCGTACCGGACGAGCGCCTCGTAGTCGTAAAAACGCGTGGCTTACGCGTATTACGCGGAAATCCCAGCGATTTTTCATCCACTCCGCGGGGGTGGCTTTCAACCTTTCCAAGGTGCTTGGGAAGTTATGCTAAAAGAAGCCCGACCTTCGAAACGCGGAGTTCCTTTGTAAAGTTCCTTTGGCCACCTTTGGAAACGGCATAACTAAATATTTGCACAGCAACGCATTTATTTTCGCAATTATGTAGTAGGTGTTAACTAATTGGGATCAAATATTACGAATGTTAACCCTTTCATTGCGGTACTTTGATATTCGCGAGGTTTTCTGATGCGTGGAATAGGGTAGGTTTCATCAGTTTACGTATGTGTATACGAGAAATATTTAGATATTTTTTGTATTATTAAGTGAAGTGTAATATGTACGAATAAATCATATATACTATACTACAATGTATACTACACTAATATATACTTACTATAATCTATACTACTCTAATATACACTATAATGTATATTACATTCATATACATTGTATTAAATAAATAACAATAATGATTAGAGTGCTGATTTCTATACACGATCCAAACTGTTCCAAACACTTTTAAAGAAGGGAAATCTTACGCAACAGATATTTGTTTGAATCCTTCGAAAGCGTAACATCTCTACTCCAACTTCGATCTTTTACATAATTTTGCATCTCAAGAACGCTCTCTACCTTTGCGCACATATTTTCCCAATAAATGCACAAGCATCGCTATAGCATCGCCGAAGAATTTAGGCGCAAGCGAATATTTATCCCAGCCGCTGCGGCTGTTTAAAAAATGTGTAAATGCATACGCAACGATCGACGAAACGTTCGTAGGCTCGATGGCCGATTCTTCTCGATTCGAGATGCCCCGTGGATACGAATGTCGGCCGTCTCCCGTACAAAAGTCACCTCGACTCGGCTGCGTGATGTATCTTCAGCGACGAAATAAATCACGCGGCACATACATCACGCGCGGGGGTGACGACGCCGAGTGAAAAAGTAACTGAAAAGCTCGGCGAGCGACAAACCGACGGCTTATCCAGTTACACGCCGGAGGGTTACCCATTTTTTTTTCCCTTCATTTCGCATTTTCCCTCCCTCCCTCCCACCTTTCAACCTTCCTATCATCCAACGTTCTGGACTCTCATCGCCGTCTGCGAGTCACCCTTGTTTTTACCGCAACGCAGCCACCGCGCGCCATTCTCCGCTTCTCTCTGCTTTCGAATTTCTTTCGCTTCCTCGAATCTTCGTCTATCCAAATATTCTATCGTTTCCTACCCCAGCGAAGCTTTCCCGTTAGGCTGGATTATACTAATGACGCGCTAATGATCCGCTTGAGATCTGCGCACGATTCGCTCACGGTTCGATCAAATATTATTCCATTGTTCGGATTGTATACGCGTGCGCGTTATGGGTGACCCTATAGCTTCGGTTCGATTTAATTATAGCGATAATTACTATTTTTCTGGGGCTGGATCGAACTTATCTTGACCTGAAGCGATACGAAATACGAATACATTAAGTTTGTACTATGTACAACTTAAATCTTTACGTTAATCTTCCCGAAGATTTCATTTTCCCAAGAAAATCATATCTAAGACACTTCGAATTGTAATAGGTATATTAAACATCTACCATAAATTTTGCTGGAGATTCAAGTCTCCCGAGAAAACCATATCTAAGAGTATCTCATATTTTAATATATCAAATATCTACCACAAACCTTATAGCGATCATTTGATTGATTTCACGTATCGCTGTACATCAAATAATTATACCAAATATTTATATATGATCGCGTCGAGGGCAAATCGTGTCTGGATCACGATCAAACCGTAAACTAATCGACGATGCAATGATTCACTGTATATCAAGTAGTTACACCAACTTTTAATACATGACCGCGTCAAAATCAAATCGTGTCTGGATCGCGAACAAGTCATAAGCTAATCGACGATACAATGATTCAATACTGTGCACCGATCGCATGATTGCCCCTTAGGCGAATCACGAGTATCTCGCCTCGAATCAATAGCAAAAAGCCAGCCTTAGTCACAAAATTGCCCGCGCCAATTTTCCTCGAATCAAAGCATCCGAAATCATCCCCCATGTAGCGTCTGCGGAGAAGAAAAGTCGAGTGCCTGAGTGGGCAGATTCTCACGCACCGTAGATCCGAATCGGGGGGGCCAATTAGAGAAGTCGAATGCGGAGGCTGGTTGTTAGGATAAATCGACGCCTTGCTCGCGGTCGGCGTGCGTCCATCTCGTCACTGGCTCTCGTATTCACGGATCGTTACGTAAGGCTAATAAACGCGACGTGGAAGTCGCCGTTGCGGAGCTTCCAAGACAATGGTCCGCGGGGAGAGGGCCCCGGGCTGACGCGGGAAAGCTACTTTGTTCGGGAATGCGGGAAGATTGTTGTCGCGGAAACAAAAAGTCAACGCGAAAGCAGGAACACCCGGTATTAGCGTTCATCGAGACCCCTGATTACGGGCCACGCACAGCGTGTGCGTATCCATTTGCCGCGGCCATTGTTCGCCGATCCGCTAGCAAGCATTGTAGCCAACGAGGGGGAAGGTAATAACGTGGCGCCTTGTTCGTCGATTAAACGACACATTGTACCGGACTTTTCTTTGATTGGATTACGCTTTAACGGAGCGGAGCCTGCGCCCGGGAACCGTGAAAAATGACCACGCAACCGGCAAATCCCCGTGAGAAGTCGCGACACGTTGCATTCTTCTTTTTCACCGTCACGTATCGCAACGGCGCTTCAAGAAATCGTGGATCATCTTCGCTTCCTTGGCCGATGGGTCTCTCCAATGTTGCTTAATTTTTCAACGCTCAACGGGATTGGGTGGCAAGATTGGTGGCTTTTCTAAATCACCGCGAACGGACCAAGCTTAAATACGATAGCTGCGGGTTCTGCGTTACGCGAATTAACAGACGAGAACTGCTGCTGATAATAATCAATGCTAGTCGCACGAAAACGGATGGCGAAACATAGTTCATCGACCTTCTTGATAATAGGATACATTTTCTATTAACCCTTTGCTCTGCAATAACGAGTTACACTCGTTCTATGAATTACGGCACAGGTTGAAGAAAAATGCCTACTACCAAGGAGAGAACTTAGTTTCAACTCTAATTTTAATTTTGTATTACGAGATAGAAGGTTGTGAAAGAAAAATTGCCTACAGTATTCAACCGTTTTGTACGTGACACGATACAAAACTGGTAATCAATTAATGCTAGTCTAAGTAGGCAATAAAATAATTGTAGGGCAAGGAGTTGAGAGGTACTTCGTAGTGCCAAAGAAAGTAAAACCATAGATACTTGAAGAGATATATAATCGAATGGAGATAGATGAATCTTTGCTCGTTCTCTCGATAGAAAATCGTAGCTATTGCGGATGAAAAATTGCAAAATTCTGACCACTTGAGTAGTTCTAGTGCTAAGGTCGTCGCTCACTTATCAGTGCAACGCAAACGCGATATCAGACCGATATCGACACTTTAGCACTTATCGGTCGTTTATCAGCGCAACGCTGAAACGACAACATTCCACGCTACTTGCTGTTATTTACTCGATATCAGGGAGTACGTGCGACGTATCAAGAACGCAATTGTAATACAAATATGCCGAAATTCGCGATTAAAAACGGTGCATACGCAACTGCAATGCAATCGACGATGACTTTTAACCCTTTGACCGCGAGAGGCGTATGTATATCAATATCTATAAAAGACGTATATATTAGCGGAGTAATTTGTGTACAACATAACAATGACTACTTTCCTAACTTGTTATTATATACAAACATCGGGAGATTTATTTTAACAGCAGCATAACACTTGTTTACTGTTTTATACTTGGGGTTAATTTACCCACAAGTAATAAGTAACAAGTTACAAGTTACAAATCTTGCAAATGTAAGCCACGTCGACATTTCTTACTATACCCACACTAAGGTTCCACACTGACGATTATTCGAATATCGCGGCGCATTCAAAGGGTTAAAAGTCATCGTCGATTGCATAGCTGTTGCGTATGCGCTGTTTTTAATCGTAAACTTTGGCATATTTGTATTTATAATTGCGTCCCACCCAATCGTTACGTCGCGTAAAACGCGCGATTTGAGTTGACGATATACCTACAATTATAGCGTAAGAAACAGTCCGCGTTACCATCTTTCTCCCTTACTCTACAATTGTGGCCTGCGAAAATCGTACGCGACAATAACCGCGTCCCTGTCTTAAACGTCCCGCGATCCTTAAACGCCTTGCCAGTGAAATTTCTTACCCCGCCACGATTCCACCGTGCGGAGCTCGGCCATAAGGTTGCAGCGATAAAGCAGAGGGCAGTTGTCGCGGAGGTCCGCGCGGTCAGCGACGCGAGGTCGCGGCAAAGGGATGAAAGGGTGAAGGAGCGCGCGAAGAAGCGAAGAAGCGAAGAAGCGAAGAACGTGGAAAAAGCTGCGAGAGGGCAGGGAGGAACGCGGGCAAAGGAAAACGGGGTAGGGAAGAGAAAAGCAGTGATCACGGGGGGAACGAAGAGGGAAGAGGAGGATGGGAGGGAGGGAGGGAGCGAGTGAAAGAGGAAGAGAGAACGTGGCTTGGGCAGTGCGTATCGATCTGGCCGCGTTACGTGCGTGCCGGAGGTTGGGGTCCTGGCGTGGACCAATCGGAGGGCCACTCCTCTCTCTTCCTCTCTCTCTCTCTCTCTCTCTCGCTCTCTCCATTTCTCTCTGGAGAACTTACTCTGCTTCTCCTTGTCCCACCTTCGATCCGGCTTTCTCCCTTCGGCTAACGTCGACGCGTACGCACACGCGTCTACGCACTAACGCACGTCACCGGCGTGTACCTGCTTGATTACGTCGACTGATAACGCAACGCGGCCATGTCGATACAATGAAATGGCGGACGAACCGCAGGCCTAACGCACCGAGCCCCGCATTCTTTCCATCGGAATTCGGCAACTTTCAGTTTTGGCGCTTTCTCTTAACCATTTCGAGAGTAAAGACGAGTACAGGTGCTGGTTGAAGTTTGCGCTTGATGGCAGAAGTGCAGCGCGTTTGGGATACCGTTGGGAATTTGGAACACCGAGGTATACGGAAAACTGCTAAGGTTATCTGGTTTGTTACGTTTGGAAATAACAAGGGTGGATCACCCGTTAGTTAGTAAACATTGGTGGATGAATGGTCACTGATATTTGCAACTCAAAACTGCCTTGGTAAGTTTTCGAGCAAGTATCCAATCGATACGATTGTGACTAAGATATGTCAGAACTTTTAAACTTCACTGTTATGCTAATTTTACTCAGAGTCACCTCTCGAGTGCAAAAGGTTAATTTAGTATTCGTTGAATATTAGTAGATGAAAAAACTAACAGCTTACGAAGAGATGTTGCACTTTAAACTCGCGGCTGAATTTCCTTGTCCAGCCTTGGCACTTTGGTGGCCAACTTTTGTCGCAGCAAAAGGGTCAACGGGAAGAAGAAATCTTGGCGGTGCAACAGCGCGTTGGGATGTTGCGAAATTGACGATAGGATGCTTTTCAGCGAAGCACGCCGCGGCTGATAGCACGGCCGGCACGTGGAAACAATGAAACGACCAACGATAAAGATTTCACCGTGAAATCCGACACAACACCGGATGCTGCTCGCAGGAAACGGCTTATGAAACCATTTCCTGTTTGCTGTTTCGAGTGTAAAAATATTAGTAAGCGGATCCGCGGTAGCTTCGTTCTCAGCTACGACGAAAATTTGTCCTCGGTTTAGCGAGAAGATCCGAACGACCTCATGAATATTCATCGGCTGTTAGGCTAAAAGATAGAAGAAAGTTGAACAGCGACAAGATCCTGGTTGTGAAGCCTTTAGAAAGTTCGAGGGATCGAGGCGAGCTCGACTCTCCTGTCCCTTGACAATCTATTAGGGCCACAATTAGGCAAAACATCCGCAGGAACTGGCTTTTCAGTAACCGTGAAAATTGTTCCTAACTTCTGAAATTCGACCCAGACCTCTTACAAATTATACCTCGTCCTCCAGAGAATGGCCAAACTATTTCTCTCTCCTGTCTTGCAACTAAAATATTAGCCGCTGTGTACGGAACTTTGCAAGCCTAATTTTCCCCATCGTGAATACCTTTAACGAATTTCGAGATTCGGAGATTAGAACTCTGTTCTAAGTCAAAGCGCGGCGACATCGATATGGAAATTATTCGAAACGCCGCGCTCAACATAAAAAACATTCGAGGCGCATCGCGTTTCGTTATTTCTCTGTATAACTATTAGGTGGTCGGGAAAAGTTCGTGCGAATTTATGCTACAAAATCTCTTCGAATGTAATTTTCGATTTGAATATATTTCCCGTAGAAAAGCTAGACAGTTTACGCTTCAAGAATTGACTGGTTTAAATTCTCTTTGCAATTCTATTCGACAGTGTAACAGATGGACAAAATCTTCTAGTGACACAATTAATGTTACAGTAGTACTATACAATAACTTTCTGATAGGAAAACCGCACGAACCTTTTCCAGTATCTAATAAAATATTACTTGCTGCGTACAAATCTTTGCTAGCCTAATTTTCCCTACGACGAATACTTTTACAAAGAAACTTAGAATACCAGAACTTCATCCTAACCCAGAGCATAGCGATATTCTTTTGAAAAATATTCGAAACGCTGCATCGTGCAATCGTACAAAGATTCGTAACGCACCGCGTCTAACTTTTCTCTCTTTGCATCTAAACCATTAGTCGTTGCGTCCAAACCTTTGCAAGCCTAATTTGGCTCTCCAATAACTGTCTATACCGAATATAGAAGATTAGAACTTCGTTCTAAGTCCAAGCACATCGATATCGATACGAAAATCATTCGAAACGCCGCGCGAACGTAAAGAGATTCGTGGCGCACCGCGTCTGACCAGTGACGTTCCGAATCTACTTGCGTCCGAAACTGGCCGCGGCGACCGAAAACTCTTTGAAGTCGCGTGGCAAAAGGAGAGCACTCCTGGGCGTGGAAATAAAAGGGGCAGAGATGCAGTCGGGTCGCGAAGCGGCCATCTCGTGGAACTTTAACCAGACAGAGCAGCTCTGGATGGTTCGTCCGGGCGTGAAGCCCGGAACAGCGTATACCGTCGATTAACGAGGAAATTCGATGAAATCGTAAATTCGTTCGCTCGTGCCGGTGCTCCCGGCGAAAGCACCTCCGCTGTATTTGCCAATATACGCTCGAGTATATTCACGCACGTGGACACGCGCACACGCAGCTGCTGTCCACCGGCATGGCGGCCCATCGGGGACCAGTAAAATTTGCTAAACGATGTAAATAATGGATGGGAACAGTTGGACAGTTTTCAGTTATTTTCCTCCCCGCGTTCGCGCATAATTCAACCGAAATTTATTGCCGCTGCTCAATTACGCAAAATATTGTCAAAAAACGCGAGACCGCTCTCCTCTCTGTTTTTCTCTCCGTTCCAGCGTTGCCCCGGCCTCTAAATCATTTTGCTAAATGCGGGATGCGAGCTGTCGCTTTGCGGCTTTCCGATCCGTTCCACGCGTACCAGCCCGCCAGATTATTTCGTCATTTAATCGACCGATAACAATTATTATCAGGCGTACGCAAAAGTTTGTACATTATTTTTTTAACACCTTCGCTCGCTCGTCAAGTCAAGATCAAATCTTTTGCGTACGCCTGACAAAATTAATCGCTGCAATTTTAACCCTTTAACCGACGATTCCATCCGCGATATCGTACACTTCTAAGAGATTAAGTTATTGGTCTAGCAACGATACATGGACTACGAGATCTGTTTAGATCTTAAAAAACAAATTCCACTCATATTTATATTTCCCTTATTTGCAACTGAAACGCAACGAATCTCTATACTTTGTTTTTAAAGTTCTGTGCCACTTAGAGCCATCTGCAATAGCAACGTGTCTGAATTTTATTCAACAGTGAAGGGGGGGTTAAGTAGCGGGAATCTCGAGTCTTGGTACGCGAAATTTCTTAACAAAACTGGGCTGCGGTTAAAAGTATCGCGAACGTGGATGTCGGCGAGTTCGATTGGGTCCTCCATCGTTTTCCACCTTGGCCACCATTGTTTCCCGTGAAAGTAACAGCCAGAAGAAGGGATGGTGCACGCGCGAGATACGAGGCCCGAGTGGAAATCACGAAAGTCCTGCGGCCGCCCGGGATTCGCCCCCTCTAATTTGGTCTCCTTGGTTTCGCCGTCGGGCGAAAGGAGAAGACTCACCCCCCAGCCTCCGTCGACTGGGTTACTCGCAAGGGTGCAAACGAGCGAGCAGGACCGCCTAAGAAAGTCGCCGGAAGACGGTGCGAGATGGATAAAGAGGCGGAGGCGTGCGGGAGAGGACAGGAGGCGTTTTAAAGGGTAGCGAACGCCTCGACAAAAGCAACCCTCTTAAAGTTCACTCTACGCTCTGCCTACCAATGCGAATTCGAAGCCAGATTCCGCGTGCCAGATTTTCGCAAAAAGGCCACCAGGCGCCTCCGCCTAGTAGGCTCGAATCAGTCCAATAAACCCTAACGCTTTTATCTAATTTTGCAAAATGCAAGTTCGACCGAGGAGTTTTTGTCCGTGATTAACCCTTTCAGAGAGCAGGGAATGATAGACGTCGCGACAAAGTGACAGGACGTTGTTTCGTACAATTTAACCCCTTGACTACGTCCTCGGTATCCCATGCTGATCGTCCATTTACGCATTATAATATATATTGTTCGTCTAATTAATTCCCTGGCTCCGTCGATCTAAAATTCGGCTACTAGATTATTTTAGACGTTGTTCCGTTTATACCGTTAAGGACGCAACGTGCCGTTCTTTTATTGATAATAGAATAGCCAGAACAGGATTTAATTTTACACGAGAAAACATGTTGCTGCTCATGGGACCAAATGTTTTTACAAATTGTTGCCAATTGGAAATGTCTTGGAACATTTAGCAACACGAGGCAACAAAAAGAAGCTTCTCGTAGTTGCCTTAGTGAATAGGTAGCATTATACTGACTTTGTTCTTCGTTGACTATCCTGAGAAACCTCAATGCAAATATAATCACTTTAAAGTGTATCATTCGTTTCGCGAGTCACTATATATTATTGCCTGGCACTGAAATGGTTAAAAAACGGACTCTACTCCGTCTCTTTGATTTCGCGGAGAAAGAAGCTTCCGAAGCGCGTTTCCCTGGCTCCGATGTTCTCGCGCGAGTTGTAGGAAAGTCGTAATTCCGATTGAGAAAGGAAACGGAGGCGAAAAAACAAGCGAGGGAAAAGAGCGAACGCGTAAGTAGGGACGCGAGCGTCGTCGGCTCTAATCTGGGACGCGGCACGAGAGCGAACCCTAATCCAGCTTATCCAGAAAGTAATTTTGAGTCTTTTGAAAGCGACCCTCCCACCCTTCCCCGGCAGCTTCGTCCAGGAAGGAATCCCGAGAGGATGGAGATGGTCGGACCCCGCGACTGCTCCACGATTTTAAGTCCTCTGGAAGGACCTCGCCACCCTTGCAACAGAACTTTTCCACCGTCCCCATCCTCCAAAACCGGGCTGCTGGTGACGCTATCAGCGAGGAGCAGTTGTTTTTCTCGATTTCGGTCGGGGAAATTAGTGAGGAAAAAAAGGGGAGAAACGGGAGATCCTTGGACAGGATAACGCGGCGACAAGTTGCGCCGGGAGAAGAGGAAAGAATTAAACGGTTCGATCGCGAACCTTCTTCTTCGAATTTCGAGTAATTGAAGCGCACTCGTGGAAAACAGCACGGGTGCCGAAATTGCAGATAAATATTTGTGGTTTGTAAGTAAAAAATGTATCACGTGCTAACGGATATACTTGTGATAAAGGGGTTCCAAAAAATTGATCGATATACTGCGGATCTTTATCCGTTTAGAGGAAACTTGAACATGCGAAAAGATACGAAATGCAAATTGTATTTAATAGCACGGAATGTATTGAAGGTACGATGCAAATTGTATTATTTAGGGGATGAAACAACCACCTATTTAGATCTAGTCCTTCTTTTCTTCCAGTTCCTCCAGTTCCTCTTGGCAAATATCTGAATTTGCATAGGGATCTGCAGTCCATTGATCACGTACTTCCATTCGTTAAACTTGTTATTCGATCAAAACGCAATCGCCGATTATAATACTTCGACTACCTACTTAACGCGCTATTGACAGTCTTACCGTTAACTGTGCGTCGGAAAAATACGCACAGCAACGCTTACGTTGCCTCCTACGAGAGCGCTTCAATTAGCAAAAGTTCAATCGCGATCGAATTTGGCGATGAGGAAAAAAGTGGGACGATGATGAAACACGCACAGTTCGCGCAACATCGTGATTGCAGCGTTAATTAAAATATCTGCAAATTTCCGTTCACCGAAATGTCCGCGGCAACCTGCTGACTGGCGGCAAGTTATCTGCCATCAAAATGGCAAATGATCATCGAGTAATGGCCGACAGGGAGAGAGAGAGACGGGACGAGGCAGAGCCGTCGAACGCAGACGGAAAGGACGCAGAGACAGCGCGAGAGAAACAGAGAAAGAGACAGGAACGAGGAGAGAGAGAGAGAGAGAGAGAGAGAGAGAGAAAGAGAGAGGGTAGAGGAGGGTGCATCGTGTGCTGGAATATTTCGAGAGTACTCGATGCATTGTCACTCGGGCCTACCCTTGGTCCACCCTCTCGACGATTCGAAACCAGCCCCGGTACACAGGGGGAGGTAGCTGCACGTGCAGAGCTAACGGCTCGTTGGCCGAGTTGCGCGCCTATACACGGTGTCGCATTCAAATCGAACACACCGATACAACCCCCGAAAAACTTTTGATCTTGCCAATATGTTTGCGCGAATTCCGATCCGATTCCGGAATCCCGTCCAACAAACGATCGTATTCACGACGATTCTTCCGCCGTCAGTACGAACTACTGTCTAGGTTCAATGGACTTTTTTCGGACACTAGAATCCACCATTGGAAAGGGAAGAACGGGTTTAAATGGGCTTGCGATACGGCCACTTCGATTAAGTCGACCTGCGCGGTGAATTGCTGGTTTAGATCAATTTAGTAGATCTAGGAGATCAATAAAAACCTGTTTGGAAGATCTAGTATATCCATCTGGAACGTGCAACGCAGGTCTATTTGAAGCAGGGATGATAACCGGATTATGGATTTTTATGCAAATTTATACCTTTCTTCGTAAAATTAAAGGGACTGGATTTAAGGAAAGGGTTGTTTCACCCTCCAAACTATATAATATCGCTTTGCTTCGGGTAACGTTGTGTGGGTCTTTAATTTTGGGTGTATTTAAATTTCCCATAAATGCATACGAATCCGCGTTCTAATGCTAACGCTGATATCAACGAGACTTTACGTCAATTCTCCACGATAATCAAGAATCTTCTTCCGATTACCAGTTACCCAAACTGGAAAATGAAGGTCTATTTGGAGGGGGATGGTAACAATGATAATCGAGGAAGATCTACTTCGTCAATTGTCTAGGATAATGAAGAAGATTCTTCTGATTAGAATTAGCCAAAATGACTACTTGGAGGATGATAACACTGATACAAAGGAAGACGTACTTCGTCTATGAAGATCGAAGATCTTTCTCCACTAACGCGTATCCAAAACGAGCGCGGCAAATCTACTTAGAAGATGACAACGTTAAACCCATCTTCTGACGTCCAAGTTTAGTTGACAATTTACTTTTCCCTCTAATTTCATCGCCAGTTTAATAAGTGCAAACTAAACGCGCAATGGTAACACAATTTTCATAAGATATTGCAGAATACAAGTGGCCGTTGAAGCATGCGAAATTTGAACTCGTGCGATGCCTCTATGGCTGTCGTAATCCGCAGAAGGGTTTACATCGAGGAAGATCCACTTCGTCGATTCTCCAAGATAACCAGGAAGATCTCTCCTCCAGCTAGCAATTACCCAACGCGAAGCAACGCGAGTGAAATTAGAGGAGGACGATAGCATTGATACAAAGGAAGACGTACTTTGTCTAAAATCAAGCCTTGATCCTTCGACTAAGGACACCCCGTATGAAAGCTACAGGCGTGCCTAGCTATTACCTAACCTAACCTGCGTAGGCAGCCGTCCGTACATGGCCAGGATGGTCTAGTACATAGAGGCTCGCAGGTACGTAGCAGTACCTAGAGGCCAGCTCGATCCTAAGCAGCCTCCCCGTTGGCCGGGTAGGTAGGTAGCGTATTATATACGTAGTGGAGGCTGAAGGGTCCTCACCGCCGCAACATTACGCTGATTGCCTGAATTATCCGCAACCAGGCTGCCTGTACGTCTCTATATACGCGCGTACACTCGCGTATCCCTCTTATTCGTGTTCGCGTGTGCATGTAGCCGGATACGTATGTACGTGCATCCTGGTACTCGTCGACGTGCTTGCTGGCTGGGTACGCGCGCCATCCCATTGCACGTGTACGTGCTGTATGTATTTGCGGTTTGCCAGCGGGTGCTCGTGTAAGTGCGCTTGCTATCGTCGCGCTCGTACGATGCTTTGCGAGGAGAAAATTGAAAACAGAGAAGCGCGTGAGCGCGAAAGACGACGGCGTGATGCGCGCCCAGCTGGAATAACGAATCGACCCGCTGCACGGAGATTGCAACCATCCGCGTACGACCAACTTTCTTCTTGGAGAAGGTCCAACAAACCGCTCCGCTGTGTGCAACCTCGCGCGTCCATTTCGATGATCCTTTGTGTGTCCACTAATTTTGCAGAAATTCCCTCGCAGGGTTTAATCGACCCTATGGAGTCCTATGCTTCTTCTGCAACTCGTATCTCTTGTTTAGCACCCAATTGACCGCGACGCTTCTCTGCGCGAGCGAAGTTTCAGCAAATTTTGTATACTTTCAGTACCGCCAAGCTGGTGCGGAGAACTGCACGCACTCGTCTTGATTTGGTGACTACTAATTTTCCAGTGAATCACCTACAGTGTTTAATCGACCTAACAGAGATATTTGATTCTTCTGTAACCATGTACCTATCGCTCAGTATCCGATTAGTTGCAACGGCTCGCTTGCAATATTTTTTGCGAGCGAAGTTGCACCAAGCTTCGTATAACTCCAAAGCGTTCAACGAGCTGATGGCCAGAACCTCGCGCATCGATTTAAATGTCCACTAATTTTCCAAAAAAAAATCCCTCTCAGTGTTTAATCGATCTGCCAAAGTTCTACCTCGATTTAATTGCCACCGAATGATTCGCTTCGATTAATCTTCGCGAGATCGAAGTAACCCGAAACTTCGTACACTTCCATCGCTTCAATCACCGTCATTAGCTTTGCCTTGAATAATCCAGACCGCGATTCGCGTGAGGGGTATCGGGCAACGGTGTTTCAAAGAATCGCAGCAGAGAGCGCGCGTTGTGCATCGGGAGACAAAGTCGAGCGTCGATTCAGCGCATCGGAGAGGTCGTTTTGCAATTTTTTCAGCCGCGGCGCGGCGTTCAGCGGATCGACCGGTTAATGGAGCCGGCTCTGAAGCGTCCATTTAACGATCCTTGTGAAGCTGCATCCCTTTCGATCGTCTCTATAGACAGGCCTGTAGGGCAACCTCGACGCACGGTCGAGCGGATAGTCGCGTGCAGACGCGTACTACTCGCGCGGGCAGAATCGCGGAGGCTTGCAGCGGGAAAAGGCGAGGGGCAGAGGCCGCGATAGATGGATAGAGAGCAGCGCGTTTCGATTCCGGTGACACAGTGACACGGAGCCTGTCATCGGAGGCCAGCCATTGGCTCGTTGCTGATAAATAGAACGCTACCGGGAACAGTGTCGCGAGTACCGACAATGGGGGTGCCGGAAGACCGGGGCAGCTTTAATTTCCCCCCGTAGTTCCTGGCAATTACCGCGTGGCGCACCCCGATAGCCATCTCTATCTCCGACCACAATGCACCCGGTTCCGAGTTCCCTTCCCCGTTCTCCTATCAACCCCACCTCCGCGACATCTCCGACACAGTGTCTCTCAAACCTCTTCGTCCTCGCAACCCCTTCCTTCGATCAGCATCTTCGCCGAACGCTACGAAATTCTTCGCCGAAACCGCCGAGGATTCTCGTCGGAATTAATGGAGGTGCGAGAGAGAAGAAATTTTGATCGCTGGCGCGGAAATTTGGATTGGGTCCTTTTGGAAAGCGGTGGCGGATGTTGAGAGACACTGAACACACCATCGCACCTTGCCCAAATCTTTGGCAACCCTTTGGGAATGGGGAAATTCACGGTCGAAGGTAACACCGAAATATCAATCGGAATTGAAGCTGTGCCTTGCGTCCCTTTTGCATGCAATCATCCTTTTTTACAGAATAATTTACTTCGTCCACTTCTAATGCGTACGATAATAAGAGTACATTAATTTGCTATTAATAAATCATTCATTGCTCATTTTGTTTACATCTACGTTTACGATCCGATTTTTGGAATACTATTCCTTTATTTCTAATACAAACGCATTGTATTCTTTCCTTGGCAATTCATTGCGAGTGTGAAACTTGGCGAAGTACTTCAGACTCAAAATATAGGCTAAGTAACGTGTAAAGATAAGCCAGCGTAGCCAAGCTATGCTTTGAAATGCTCCACCTTCTTCCAGTTTAGAGATATTGGATTGAAACTTGGAGGAGTTATACTTGTCTGAATGTATAATTGACTTCACGCCCTTAATTGCACCTATGCCTTTAATTGTAAATGTTGAGAGACACTGAAAACCCTCTCGTATCTTGCCCAAAACTTTCCTCAACCCTTTCGGAATGTCGAAATTCACGGTCGAAGATGAGAAGTCTGCTGAGAGATTCGTGGAACTTTTTTGTGTCGATTTAAATTGCGCGACAGATTTTGTTGGCAAAGTATGTCCCCGGCGAAAGTTGCTCCCTAATGAGGAGTAATTATCCGGAATATTACGATCGAGAAAATTCGAGGAGAGCAACACAGTCGTCCGGGGAGTTGGTCGAAAGCCGTTTACCCAGTTTCCGAATCAGAAACATCGACTGCGCGGTGCGTTATACGGAATATTAATTATGCTTCGCGCGTAATGAACTTACGCGCGTAATTACGCGCAACGACCTGTTACACTCTGCAATATCTGACGGATGCTGCCTCTTCAATATCACCGTTCGCCGTTCCAAATAAATAACTACTGCGAACATTCGTTTTGCGCTTCCCGTGCACGTTTTCTGATCCTCCGAAATTCGTTGAAAAATAAGCCAAAAAGTTCACAATCCATTGCACTTAAATCTTTAAGGCAGGCGAAGTAGCAGACATGGTTAATCATAGGTGCAGAATTTACCAAAAAAGGTTGGATTATTTCTAACTCTTTGCAGACGACGAATAGAGAAATGCTTTGCTTTGGAATTGCAAGCTTTCAGAGTTCCAAGTCTTCGAATTCCAAGCCGTCAAATTCCTTCGAAAGGTTTCGAAGTATTTTTCGACCATTTCGCTACGAAGAACGTATATATACGTCGCGAAGCACTGAACGTTCATTTGCTAAAAGTATACGTATTCGTCATCTATAACACAGTACTTTTTCTATTATAATTTATACATATTCGACCTTAGTTAATTTTGCGGAGCATGTCGGTACCTATACTCGTACTGCTTTTGTAACCATAGAAATAATCTCCATCCGTGCATCGAGAATTCATTAATTTTAACATACCACGGCGAAAGGGTTAATAGCATCGATTGAAACTTGCCTTAAAAATCGCCTGCAAAGAGCTAGCAACCCATAGCGAAGCTAATTAATGGTTTACGTAGCATTCGCTGCTACTACAAAAGTTTACGTGCAACGAATTAAATCGCGAATATCCATCGGACAAGCACAGACCAGATTTGGAAAGGCATTCGCGTAATTCGCAGAAGAACCGATTAAAACCTAATCGTGCCATGCATCGCTTCCCAATCGACCATCGAGCCTATTAATAAAAATTCCGCCATTCTTCGGAGCTACAAGAACGCGAAGAATCGATGCTGTAACGAATCACATGATCCTCTTGCACGCTGTAAGCGTTTTGCACGGTTTCAAGAGACAGAGTTTGGCCGGGGACCAAAGTAAACGCGTGACGAAGTTTTATCGCGCCGAAGTTGGTTCCCCGTTCGAAGCCGATTAAGCGAGTCGATACCGTAAGTATTCCGTTGGCTTTTATTCGCGGAACAAGCGGAGCAGGAGAAGAGCCGCTCGCGAGATCGCTGCCACCGAGCTGTTTAACTCGCTCGTCCAAGTCCTTCGAGGAGTTTGCGAACGTCTCGACTGCCGATTCCGCCACGACCGCTTAAGTTTCAGCCCGTCTTCCTCCGATTCAGAGAACGATCCTTCCCCTTCGAACAGGGAGCAAGGCAGACAGTCGAGAGGCAGAGACTGCCGGCAACATTATCGTGTTTTAATTTAACTTGCAGCTGCACTTTAATTAGACTTCGCCTGAATGAGGAGACGTCGAGGAGACGAGCAAAGCGGCCGAGACCCGGAGTCTCTTCCTTCCAGCTTCCGCTTCTTCCTCCCTCTTTTCCTTCCGCCCTTCTTTCCCGCCCGCCTCGTCTTCCTCTTCGCAATTACTTTTTTTTCTTTTTCCTTTTTTTCGACGGAATTTTTATTCGCCGATTTCCTCCGAACACGAATTTTATTTCGGAAGGCGTTCGAAGGGATTTATTAACGGAAAAATTGCTGCTCGCTCTTTAGCGTAACGCGAGTTATTGTGTTCTGCTGTAGATTAAGATATATCGTAAGTACCATGAGATACGTGTTACGTATTCCCTACATTTTCTTTATACTTAATGAAGAGAAACGAACTGAACTGTAATCCTCTATAAGCCTTCCTATTGCTTCTGTAAGATTCCTGTATAATATCTGCAATACTTTCCTCGTCTTTTATACTTAATGGGTAGAAGAGAACTATAAACGTATTCTCCATGTATTCGCACATGTTTCACGCATACAGCTACAAAAAGTATTCGCACACCCCTGTATTTATTTTTGTATTTACGTGTTAATTAATTGGGGCCGAATATAATAACTTCCTCATCGTTTAATATATACATAATATATCAAATAATATATAATGTAACGTAAATAGTAAACACATGGCTACAAAAATTCACTGCTATGGAAATGAAATATAGAATCTAATCGTGATCGACTTGCTAAAAGATTAAAGCATGTGCGAACACTCTTCGTAGCCACTATGCATACGTTATGAGCATAAATGCCACGCGTGTTCCTCGCATATTTTACACGCACCGACATCCCTTCTCCAATAATGGAATATAAAAGATATTCGGAGACAGTCGCGCGATCTTTTGTACGATGTTTCATTTCACGCGCGACATATTCGCCAGGGTGAATCGGTGTATTTTGCCCGGCACCCTCCTTATCCGTTCGCACTTAATGAACGTCGAAAACTGTGCGAAGCCCGATCGCGACGCTTTTCGCGCAACAATTGCAACAATGTCCGGGTCCCTGGCACGGCGAAGATCAAAGGGAACGCGAAGACTTATCGAGACTGCGGGAAATAAACTGGTAGATCGACGGGGATTAATCCGAGGAGCGAAATTGGGGCTCGCGCGTCGCTATGGCTGCCTGGCAAATCCCACTTCTAATATAGTTCGCTCGAGTTTCGCGTGCCCACGTTTGCCCGGAAGAATTTTTAATAGCGAAAAGAAACGAAGAGACCTCGAAACGTACCTATTCGAGGGGAAAGGAATTGGGACGAGATGCACCCTTTTACCCTTAAGCAAACAAAAATCGTCGGGCAAATGTAAGTCGAATGTAAGTTGCTGCGAGGACTACGTTTTTGCAACGCGTACAATCAGTACACGTACACGCTTTGGATTTCAAATATTTACCTACTTCTGGACGTATTTTGGAATACGAAGAGTGGCGTAGAAATTCATAAAATGTAGGATCACAAGTAGGAAACATTTCTGGATGTTTCATAAAGAAAGTATCTTTGATTGCACGAACAAAGTTGCTGCGAAAATTATACCGGATGTAATTTTATTCAGATTAAATTAGTTATGGGAGGGCATAGATTCATCCAAGGATTTAACAACGAATCAATGAAGTTGCAGCAATAGATTTTGCATACCTTAACACGTGTATTAATGGTGTACCAATGAGTAATCCACTTCTTTTATCGAATTCAGCATTTACTTTTAATGCGATACAAATCTTAAAAGATCTTAAAAATACCTATTAAAACGAGGGCTTGATTATTCGATAGAATAAATTCGTTAACCTATCGCAATATCTGGTCGGCATACTTTAAATTTCAACTACTTATACATGTTAAAAAATATAGTAGATTACTTCCTGGTACACCTAACGCGTGCACCTAAGTAAAATCATATCTTCGTTATACGAAAAACAATGGTTACTACTTTTTGACCATACCTCCAATGATGATTAACCAACAAGCTGCTACCGCTAGAATGATCGAAGCTCCAGCATTTCTCGGATACTTAAAATTTGGACCTGCTCGTGGATTTTTGCGAGCGGCCCTGTATCCGATTAGCAAGAGGGGACGAAAAAAAAATCTCGCAACGGAGACAAGTGCCGAGAACCGTGGAAAGGTTGCGAAAAATTCGAGCGAGTTGCCGGATTCCCTTCCCATTTGAGAATCCCTGTCCGAGGTCGAGAGCACTTATTCGGGCCATAACTCCCGCACACGTTCCCTCCGTTTCTGCCCTCTCACCCTCATAAATACATGAGACGGCGCGCGGAGGCACGAGGAGCCGGAGGGAACGACGAAAACGACGACAAACCAGGCAATGGGGCGGGAACGGATACGAAGCACGGGAATCCGGGACTTTAAAACAAATATATCGCGCGTAAATCCAGGCTGGATGTAAGTCACAGGCCGGGCGAGGGATGCTCGGATCCATGAGACGGGTCGCGGCTCGAAAACAGGGGTGAAACGAGCAAATCGTTGCTGTTTCGCTTTACATATTTCCTCTCGCGATTGCTCCCGTCGAGAGCCGTCAAAGAATCCCATAAAATAACGCACCTTTCATCGATTGTTCCAAAGCTACTGCTGCTTGCGGGTATTTAATTATCGGGCCGTTAAATCGAACGTGTGATTTGCTTTGGACCACGCTTTCTCCCGGACTACGCGCGCTAGAGCTTTCCATTCTTCTCCTCGGCCGCGTAGTTGGAAACGATGAAATTTCCGTCCGAGCGAACCAACCCCCGTTCCCGTAATTATTTCTTAGAATGTCGCAGCAGCAGCAACAGCAGCAGCAGCACCAACGGCAGGGTTGCTCGGCCGCGATTGCAAGTAAGGCGCGAGCACGCCGGGCAAAACGCCGGCAAAACGAAACATTTTTCCAGCGTCGTGGAAACAAATTACTTGAAAATTACTCGCCTGGGATTGACGTTTGATTGCGCTCCCGCTTTCTTTCTCTTTCTCTCTCTCTCTTTCCCTCTCTATCCGACGCTCGCCGCGAGAGGTAGAACGTCGAATAAACGCGCGCGAAAGGTAGGTCGAAGGTAGAAGGACACATTTATACGCGTTGGATACCCGGAGGAGAACAGCGTAACTTCGCGTGTACAGCTAAAAGTGTACACGTGTGAAGGGTGCATGCACGCGCGCCACCCTCTTCTCACCCTTCATCTCGTACGATTCTCTCCTCCTCGCTAGTTCCGCCACTTTTCACTCCTTCCCTCCCTCCCTGTCCCTTCGCCCTTCTTCCACCCTCCCCGTTTCTCTCCTCTTTCGTCCAACGCCCCCCGATAACCGGCTCTCTTTCTCTCGCTCCTTTTCTCCTCTTTCTATTTACGTCGCTTTTCGCATTATCGCCTTTTTCGTCGAGCGAGTCTGGCTTAATTCACTGGAAATTATTCATTCGCCTAATTGCCACTCGTCGACCTGGATCGTCGACGCTTCGCCGCGGAAACCTTCAACCCCCTTCTATGCCGATTCCTATCCGTCACAACGACCAGCTTCGCCTTTCACTCTGTAACCGTGTCTCTCGCGTCAAAAGCGTATCGCTCGTCTCGCGTTCGCCTATCTTCGATAGAATTTGGTAATTCAACTGGGGAACGGAGTACCCCGGCAATCGACACTTTCTATGATTTTCATTCCGGGGGCGGATGATAGCTCGACCTTTGGCAAAATCGAGCTTTGCGTTCTTTCTCGTTGGAACTTGTTCAAGAAACGATACGAGAGATGTGGCTAAATAGGAATTAATATACCATTGACGTCTCGAAACACCTGACTAAACAATAGCAAAGGATTGAGAAGAGATTGAATATGAATTCACCATAATCCAATTTAACATTTTACCGACTTATGTATAACAGAGCGATGGAATAAATTAAGTTACTATTACGTATTAGCAAGTAGTCAAAAATGTAAACAAGTCTCTATATTCTTTGATTAAAATCCATCGCAGCGAAAGGGTTAAAAGTATGAATTTGCGCGCATAAAAGCCCACAGTCTACTACCGCTAAAGCATTCCCAATCTTCTGCTTCTAAAGGCAACGCTAGCTAACACTTCTGAAGGCACCGCCGACAGTTCTCGGACGAGCGTAATCCAAAGATACGCGAGTAAGATAGGCAAAGAAAATGATCTTGAGCGATGAATTGGCTAGCCGGGCGTCGTGTAGCGAACCAAGGTTATGGTTTTGGCGGGGGTGGTAGCCGGTAAGAGTCGGTCTCGCGGTGGTCGAGCGTGCATTTCCCGTGGGCGAGCACCGGGATTCATGAATACCGGAGTATTTGCACACCGTACGCCGATATACGCGGCGCACAGACACTTGCGTGGCCGTTGGCGTGCGTGGTACGTTTGTACGCGGTGGCGTGTTGGCGCTGGTGGACGCGGCGCGGCGCGGCGCGGCGGACGCACGCGCGAAGCGTGTGTCGGTGTTTGGTAACGCGGCAGCGAAGTCCCTGGGGGCTTAATACGGTATGCACGTCTGTCGTTCGCCAGCTCGACCCAATGTGGGCTCGAACCAACTACCAGCTAATATTCCACGAGAGGGCCCTGGGCTACGTGCCTGGACTACCGAATACCTTGCGAAACCTGTGGAAACCCGTGTGATCCAGCGTCGCCATCGCGGAGGCGGTTTATTTTTTCATCCAGATACACAGCGAATCTCCCTTCTCACCCGTGCAGACGAACGATTTTTTTCGTACGCCATTGTACTGTTTTACTACCGTCGATCTAATCAAATTTACCTACCGAAATATCTCGGATATTGGTTTACTCGCACTACCAACCCCTTCCCTTACAGCTACGAGTTCAACTCGCGATGAATTTCCGGTCTAAGTATAAGAAAACAATCCTGCACTTGCTTAATTATGCTTAATTGCTGCGGGAGCTGCTGCTTTGGTATACGAGACTGAGGATTATTAAATAGAAACCAATTATAGTGTAGGAGATTTGTAGTATGGATTTATAAGTATGGAAATTTCAGACAGGTTTAAGGCGATGAATAGTCAAATCAACTATCCGTAACCAATGAAACGTCATACGGCAAAGGATTAACCCTTCTTCGAGCTTTTAAATTTAATGGACACTACCGTTCTCTTTAACTTCTTCCCCATGTTAACAAGTGTAAACTACAGTGGCTACAAAAGATATCCCTACACCACTGTGTCCTTTGCATTTAGCTACCACTCAATTACATTTAACTGTACCAAATTTTTCCTCGTTGAACGTTAAACGTGGTTACGTAAAGTACCATTAAATTATAGAAAATTTGCTACAACTAAATTTAACCAAGCTGTACGTAAACGTAAAGACGCGACGGTGTACGAATACTATTTATAGTCACTGTAATTTACAGTGAACGAATTATACTGCAAAATATACAATGGCGTATACCTTTGTAGTCATTGCAATTTCCAGAAGTACAACTTCATTTTCGTAAAGCGTATAAACCTCACATTTGTCCCTCCCGCGTTCGAATCAACTTCTCCACGTTTCTCGTTATATTCCCCAATTGAAACCGACGAATTCATACGTAGAATAGCGTAGCGACAAGTCCGTGAACCGGATGGGGTCTCGGTCTTCCCTTTGGAGCGATCCGCGATCGCGATGCGGCCAGATGAATCGCAATTAAGCTCGACAAGCGCACGGCTCTTTTTGAATCGGAAGGCACGCATCGGTGGGCGCATCGATGAGAGTGGCGAGCACGTTTTCACGGAGCCGCAAGCGGGAAATTTGGCCGCGCAGTCGCGATTAAAATCCCGCGACGCATCCAGCCGGCCGACAATGGTGGCCGAAAGTTCGTTTGCGACGCGTTTACCAGTAGCGGATGGTTTTAAAGCCATCGAGGGCAGAGCGCGCGCGAGGGGCGGGGGGTGGCAGCGGTGGACAGAGAGGGCGAGCAGCACAATGGCAAAGCGGCGAACAAAGCCTATCCACGGGTAATTCGAAATTCGCATCGTCCTGTGCCCGCGCGTCCGTAATTAACGGTAATCCCGTGTCCTGGCCCGATTAAAAAAGGACGCCGTATAATTGCATCCCCGGTCGCTCGTCACCACCCACCGGGGATTTTAACGAACTCTCGCCGGTTACCGTTGGCAAAGGTTCGTTATCAGATTGGAAATTCCGCGACCCAAAAGACCACTTTTTCCAAGTTCCGGCCTGGATCGATTCGCCGTGGGTTTTGTGCGGCACGTTCAGGGATTCCAGTTACCATCGAGTTAGATAATTAACCCCTCGGCGCGCCGAATACGATATACCGGGGGCCAAGTCTCTTTCCCGCAGCGATTAGTAGGCTGCTGATCTGTACGCAAATTCCTCTATCTCTGTTAATGAAATCAAGAATTTTGGGGATGTTTTCATCCTAAGGACGCAACAGCTTGTGCTTTGCTTTGAACGTTTATAGAAGTAGCGTGCTACTCGTTGGCACGCCTAATACAAACGCGTGTTAGCAAATTTATGCACTCCTCTGCTATTCTCAACGAGTTCCAAATTGATTCGCGGTCACCGATTCGGTGGATACTAAAGTATTTTACAATTCCACGGCGATATTAAGCTCGCGTCGTACAAAAGAAAACAGCGAAGTACGCGCGGAATTCTAGATTACGTTTAGAACAATTTCAACGGGAGGAATCTTTACAAAAATTCGAGCTACCCCCGCGATTCTTCCCCATCTAATGAAACCGTTACGCCCGGCGACAAACAGACACCCTTGCCGCGTTTCGATATCGGAGCCGATCGACGAGGAACGAAAACACGCGCGGCTGGAACGGCAGCTATCGATGAATATTCATCGCGCGGTGCCGGCTGGTCGATCCTCTGCCTCATCTATCTTTCGGACATCGGCATCGACGCTGCAAAGGATCCGCGCAGTAGAAGAAGAAGACGACGACGACGACGACGACGACGAAGAAGAAGAAGAAGAAGAGGCGGAAACGAAGACGGAGAGACTCGGATACCGCGAGACGCGAGAACGTGAACGGAGAAAAGGGGATCGCGAGCTGTGTCGAATAATTGCCAACTATTCCAGGCACGCAGCTTAAGACGCAGGGGAAACGGTTCTTGCCACGACCGGCGAAGAAGGAAGGGGGGCAGGGTGGGATGGAAAGGGTGGTCGCGAGGCGGGTCGAGGGGACGAGACGAAGAGAATGGAGGCGGAAAATGAGAGAAACAAAGACGAGACGACGGCGGTGGAGCCGAGAAAGAGCTAGCTGTGTTCGAAGCTGCACGTTAGGGAGCTTGAGTGAAGACAAGGAGGTAAAACGGGGACACGGAGAAGTAAGAGAGCGTACGAGAGACGAAGGTTGGAGAACCGAGAAAGGCAGAGAGAGCAGCAGAGAGGAGAAAAGGAGAGTGGGAGTTGCCAAGATGGCGCCATGAAGAGTAGCAGTGGCCGGAGGTAGGAGGCGAGAGGTGGAGAACGTGCTCCAGCAGGAGGAAGGGTAAAAGATAAATGACGTGTCCACCGCCTCCACCGGCAACCTCCGCTGCCACCGACATCGCCACGAAGACGCGGCGAAAGAAGAAGAAGAAGCGGCAAGGGGCCGACGGCAAGCCTCCATTAAACATTGCCTCGCTTGCTTACCCTTTAGCCTATCTTGGTTTCCTTGGCCTCCACGCTCCTCACCTTCGCTCGCCCGCTCGCCCGCTCGCTCGCTCGCGGCTTCCGCCGGGGATTATGGATCCAGTTGCCGGCGAATTTCTCCGTTCTACCCTTTTTTTCCTTCCCGCCCTTTGCTTAACCCTCCGGAGAAATCGCATTTCTGTGCCGCCGCGTTAACGTTTGCCGGAGACTGGCTTTACTTCTAGACTTCGCGGTTTCCCGCCCAATGCGAGACCAACGCTGGCCTTCTTACGAGAAGTTCGGTGCTACGGTGCTGCGAAGGTTGCTTTGAGGTTTCGAGGAAGCGCACGACGGCTGTTCGCGCGAATTGGAAGTAGAAGGCGATGAAAAGGCGCGAAGATGAGCAATCGATCGGGGAACTGAGAGGCTGATTGGGTTTTGCAACGCGTTACCTATCGGGAACCGATTAACTTGGTAGCTGGGTAATTTCTTACGTTTGGGTAGAATCTTCTTCGTAGAGAAGAAGATTAATAAGAAGGAACCGCGACTGATTAGGGGGATTTTAATTGCAACGAATGCATGTGTAAAGTAACTAGTTTCCGGTACAAGTATAATCATCCTTTGCATAGTAATTTACGTCGTTCATTTCTATACGACAATCAAAGCCATCTAGAGGTACCATTGTAAGTGCCTAAGCTTCGATCGAACGATCAGTTACGCGTGTCTTTTTGATTCCCCACCGGTAGGTAACGCGTTAACACGATTACTCAGAGGAAGCCAAGAAAGCGCACGTTTGCAAAGCAAAATGCTACTCACAACTTCACAATTTCAGACTCGTATCGTCTTCGCCAACGTTGTCGAATTATCGTCATCCCTGCAACAGAAAAGATACGCGCGAATTAGTCGCAAGAATCGTAGTTAAAAGCAGGGGGTCGGAAACTGCAATCGCGCCCTTAAAAAATTCTCCAGCGCGGGATCCGAAAAGCTCGCGATCCGAAAAGTTTCGGCGAACCGCGGTGGTTAGCTAACCAGCTTCCTCGAAACTTCTTCGCCCCGTAGCCGGTTATAGGGACGCGTTTTCCACTTCAGGGAAACACCGGTTTACGAGTTCACGGTTCCGTGAAGCGCGAGCTCGCGTCGGAGAGAGGGGCGAGAAGCAGCCCCGTTCGCAGGCGAGCGTTATGAACTATCGGAAGACACATTAGCGCAAATCTGCGAAAGCCAATAACTGGGCCCGACGCTCCGCATCGCGTGGCCGGGCTGGAGGTGGGCTAGAGGTGGTTGAACGTAGATGAAGAACGGCGCCGAAGGGGGTGCTGGCAGGGGGTGCATCACCGCCTCTGTCGCCGGGGCGTCAAATTATTCTGCGATTAATAATCCGCGCGTTACACGCGTGATCGGGCCTTTATCCCGATAGCTGCGCTCGCATCGCTGCCGTCTCTCTTCCTTCCTTCCTGCAAGCCACCCCCCTAAAGGTATCAATGGCTGCGGCACGTCGAAGCGATTGTCCTTCTGTGTCGAGGGCATTTATCGCTCCGCGGGACGTGCATGAATCGATTGCACGCGAGCGTCCTTTAATGAAACGCGCCTCGATCGCGTTCCAATCCCCTTCTACCTCTCTAATTAAAGGGATTCATTGGGCTAGTTGTACCGCCGAATCTTCGAGCAAGCCAATACTATTGTACGAAGAAGTGGGAATCAAAGTAGGGTGACAAAGAAAAATGTAGAGGATTGTAGGTAGCTGTATTTTTCAACCCCCAAAAGTCTAAGCAACTCTGTGAATTATACTTAATAGTGTTTTTCAACCCCCAACAGGTTTGGCAATGCCACGAATTACAGTTAACAGGGTTTTTCAACCCCCAAAAGTTTAAGCAACGCTGTGAGTTATAGCTGATGGCGTTTTTCAACCCCCAAAGATTCAGGCAAGACTTGATTATTATATGAAAGGTGAGGAATTGTAGTGGTATAAATAAAGATGTTGAGAATTATAGCTAATGGTGTCTTTTAACCCCCAGAAGTATTGTTATATGGTAGACTCGGAATCATAGCGATATCACTATAAATATTGAGAGGTGCACCAAATCGTGTCTTTCAACCCCCAAAAGTTACAGCAAACCTTTGTTATTGTAACCACGATTGAGAATCATAGTGGCGTTACTAAAAGTATTGAGAATTACAGTTAATTACTCTTTCGACCCCCAAAACTATTAGCCAATTAATTTCCAAGCCAATTGCATTACCAATTTCTTTATGCTAGCAAACGAAAGATACCGTTTTACGCAAAACAGCAACGAACCGACTTCTCGCACCATTGCAATTCCCATCCGCGCAATTCTTCCCTCTGCGACTATTTCCCAAGGAAATAAAAGTATCTGCCGTAACCTTTTCACAAAAAATTCGCAATTAACCCGAAGCTTTGCAGTCTCCTCCTCCCGTGAAATCATTGCTTATACGAAGCACAGTGAGATTCTTCAAACTGCCGCGAACCGTACGAGGCCTGGGCGCGATTCTGGGAATCGCAGCCGAAGAACGCCGGTACAAAGGAATTATATTGAGTTCGCAATATACCGATTCTCCATCCACCGTTCACGCGGCGGGGGTGTTCGCGAAAATTCGCAGACAGCCGCACGTTTCTCATACCCCCGCTCGTATCCGCGTCGCGTCGCGTCGCGTCGTCGTTCCGGCGATTCCGTATTGTACGCCCGGGGAAGAATATAAGTCGGCGCGTGCGTGCCCGTTCGTACGTGTGGAAAAGGGTGATATCATCCCCGTAATGCGATGCAGGCGCGATGATCCGGGAGCAATATACCTTAGGACGCGCACCGGGAGTCAGGACCCCCCGCAGGATAACCCGGGACCTCCTTTTGGCCCCGGGACATCGCGATATTGCTTGTTTTATTGGAGCGTGACACCCATTTTTTTTCACCCTCACTTCTCCGCGTCTCCGACTATTGCCGGTGGAAAGGTTCGCTTTAAGGGGGCGAGATTCCGCAAAAAGAGAAGCAAAAAAATCATCTCGGCGGATGTTTAGGCGTGGCGGAAGCGAGTCCAGACCCGAACGGGTGAGGGGAATCCGAGGGTCCTCGGTTTTCCGAGGGGGTGGCTGGGCGATAAACGAAACAGATTGTCGGAACGATCGTACCTTGGGGAGAGATACCGTGGATAAATATATGCCCGCTGTTTTATGGAAACTGCTCGCAGCGCAACCAGGGGTAATTTAATGGGCCGCAAGACTCGGACACCGCGATCCTGCCCGAATTTTACAGCGACGAGGTGCTCACGCGTTTTTACAAATTAACGCGATCGATCTACTATAGAAAGTATTCGGTTGTAACGTGAATTCGTCCCGTTTTTTTAAATTCCAGAAATTCTAGAAGGGAATAACGCTTCGTCTGCTAGAAAAATGGGAAGAAAATCATTCGTCAACGTGGCAAATACGTAATTAATTCAACTTACTTCTGAATACACAGCTAAGTGATCTTAAACGCGTTAATAAAATGGGACGAATATTTGTAAACGAACACAAATAGATAATAACGAAATGACATTATACTTTAAGCAGGTTGAATCATCGAAAGACAAACTAAAGCCTACTACTAGATTTAGTAGCTTCGTACGTGGTATTTCCTCCTGGTAATTATAGTTTCGTATGCTTTAAAGTGTTACTTAATCGCACAATGCAACAACTCTTTGAAGTCACGTTTGCTCCATCGAAGACGCGAGTTTTGGCCAGCATTTCCGCGTTTGTGCCGACCGTGCGACGTCGGCGAAACAGTTGGGCGACGATTTCCTCGACGTTTGATCAACGGGGGAACTTTTAATGCACCGTGAAAAATAAAGCGCATGGAAGAAACCAATTAAGGTTATTGCCTGGCCGTGACGACGCGAGGATCAAAGCTACTCGACGAATTAAACTCGAGTCTCGAAGCGGTATCGGTAAAGCCGGAGGAAGGAGAAGAAGAGAGAAACGGTCCGAAATTTCCGCAAAGCCGGTCGAGCACAATTTCTCATATGGAAAAGTTTCCGCTGTTTCTCTGTGTTTGCCTAGCGACGACGAGGGGGTTGACGAAGCGAGGAAAGGAACGCCAGGTTGCAGGTTTCTCGCGTTTTCCCCCGCCTTTTTCCAACTTTTCTCGTTCACCGCGCAAATCGCGCAAACGACGAGACAAACAAAACCGATGCCAGACGATCCACCCCCTAAACACCGGGGCCCCCAAGACTCCGTGCGTTTCCAACGAATTTTCGAGTCCGCCTCTCGCAACTCCAACTCCGAACATCCCTTAACGTGTTCGCGACGGAGTCGTAATTCGCACACGTCTCTATTATTAGCATTTACTTTAACAATTGGGAGTAGCCGCTTCAAATTCAATCGCATCTACCCGATAGCGTATTTCTTTTGTTAACCCTTTCGCTACAGGCACATTGAAACTAAAGACTAAAAGCGTAGGTAACAATAACGTTTATTAATATCAAGATTATATAGCTCTACGTGACTAATTGTACCATAATATTGACGGGAGAATGATTCAAGAAATTATATTGCGTTATGGAGAAAAATATACGTATGCCTTTAACAAATGCCAGTCCAATTCTTGAAGACGTATATATACGTCCATAGTAGAGAAAGGGTTAATATAAGACGTTAAACGAGAACAGACGTCATTATTTTCTTTTAACTCGCGGCTAGATTATTGTTATTAGGTGTTCGGAAAACATGCTGCCTTCTTTCGCGTGAAAGATTAAAGAAACGTATTCATTCGTCGAAATTCTACGAGTTTCTTCCAAAAACAAACTCTTGCGACTAACAAAAGTAGCTAGAATTTTTATGGATACCTAATGAATAAACTGTGGACGTTTACCGAGGGAAATACTTCAGAATGCATATAATATGGAAAAATGATATAAAGTACCCAAAGTCAAACACAAGTTAGAATAATCAGGAAGCATATCAACCCGCAATTTGGATCTTAATTTCTTACAATTAGTGTTCTTCGTATAAACATTAATTTGCATACAACTCCGAAGTCTCCCGATTAATAACGTATTACTAACCTCAGTAGAAAACTGTTCGTTTCTTCCACCTTTGTTAAACAAATACACGTGTACCAGCAATAGCTCGCATCTCCCAATAACGCATTCACGCGTGTCCCGCCAGTAGTAATCCGTAAAAATTCCGCCACCCTTCGATCCTCGCCGTATCGGGTAAAGTTCCCCGATTACGAAACCGACACGCGAACGCAATCCGCGAAGAAAATGGGAAAAAAAGCTCCATTGGAGAAGTGGCGGAAAAGGCAGACCGAAGGTCGAAGAAGGAAAGGGGTTGGCGGAGGCGCGACGCGGCGGAAGGAGAAGGAGGATCTAGTAAATTTATCAGCGGTCATCCGAGGGCGGAACCGTCGGGGACAAATTCCATCGCGAGCATCGCCCTCTTTTGCGAACCAGCTCGAAATCTACACCCCCGTGCACCCTGTTCCCGTCACCACACGGGGATGGTTGGCTGGTTCGTTGGCTGGACGCTGCTTCGCCCTCCCTTCGACTGGCGTAAGTCATTGCGGCTGACCGGAAGTCGCAGGATCACCGGAACCAGGGATATTTATGCGAGCTCACCCGCCGACCGGGGCATTACCCGTAATAAGGAAATTGCGAATTTATTACGTGCCCACCCTTCGTCTTCCTTTCCTCTACGCAACTCCCGCCCCGCCCACCCTTCGCCTGATATTGTCCGAGAAGGGTGGCGGAGGAGGAGGAGGAGGAGGAGGCTCGGACCAAGAGTTATTTCGGGTTTTATGGGTCGACGCTGGTTTTGGCCTGGGTCATCCGGCAGCGTTCCAGATGATGGGGAAAAAAGCTGCGGCTCCTGCAAGGTCCTGGAATCGCTGCCACGGAATCTCTAGCTGCCATGCCGTCAGACGCCACTTTTTTCCCTTGCGTATTTCGCCTGCACACCTAACGGTGCGGTTCGTTGCGATGGAACAGGGTGAGATGATCTTTTTTCGCTGATAAGGGTACGTCGAATGATTGGCTCGTGAAAATGGACGCTTTACTTTTGTTTCGCGAGGGGGATGGTTGAAGCTTGAAGTAAATTCAGTATATATTGGGTTTTAACGTGTACGTAACGTAGTTTATTGCAAACACCGCACACTACGTGTTCTTTCTTCAGATATTATGTTCTACTAATGGGTTAGCCTGTTTACAGATTAAATAAATAAATATTCGTCCTTTGAAATCATTCATTTGTACATTTAGGAACAGGGTTGACCAACTATTATATCATAGCATGATTTTAATCGATGAACTTCTTTGATCTTTTTCGCAACTGAAGATTCTCCTGTAAGATTCTTGAGATTCGTAAAGCGACGCACGAAAGCAGGACGAATACACAGTGACTACGAAGAGCATCTGTACGTACTTACATTTTACATTTGAGCTCTACCGAATTAGGTTCTATCTTTTAATCTTGCTACAACCAATTTATATAGCCGAGTAAGGTTACTATTAAATGATGAAAAGTTTAATTTAGTCGAACCTAATTAACCAGCACCTAAGAGACAAAATATATACGACGATGTACCAGTATTTTTTGTAGCCACTGTTTGTTGCGACCCAATGTTTATCTAACATTGTACGTAATTACAAAAATTCATCACAATCGAACATTTCGCGAGCATTTGAGTGTCAACCAGGCTCGCGTTGTCAAACTCTGCGATAGAATGACGCAGAATGGTAAGATTACGGGCTGATGCTTCGTTGAAGTAATGGATTGTTCGGAAGAACGATTTTGGTTTAACTGCAATTAATTCTGGGGAGGATACGAGAGGCTACGTTTGCGTAAAAATTGTTCTGCCACGCAGACGCGAGAGAGGAGAATTTATTGCGACGCAGCCGGGGTTGATAAATTAAATTATGAATATTAAATGAAATTATTGCTAGCAAATTAAGCATGTTACACGGCGATGCGAAAATCTGATTAAACAATTAATTAATTACCCTGAAGCACGGCAACGCGAAACACGCAATCGCAACGCTTCCGGCGTGTTGAATTAAATATCGTTCTATTTTTACGCTCACACCCCCTCCCCCCCTCCCCACTCGACGAGAATCTCTCCACTCCCCCCGAAATTAACCGAAATCAATAGCATTCGTTTGTGCATTGGACATTTTATACAATTTTAAGTACCTTCTTAGTCCTCCCCTTCGGTAAAACAAACTTCCACCTATTTCACCCTCTAAATTAATACCGTGACTACAAAGACCGTCAAAATGACGGATCGCTAATTTACCGTGAAGATTATATAAATTCGCAGGGGCACATTTCTCGGAACATTGCGTGATTTTCCGTACAAAATGCGAATTAACCTTGCCACGATTTTCCAGGTTTTGTTCGATTCAATCGCAACCCTCTTTCTCTCGAAAAGTATTAAAACATCGGGGAAAGGGATTTTCCACGTAGCAATCGGAACTTTAGTTTACGAATATTTAAAATAATAGTAATTTGCAAGAAAGAAGCTGTTACGCGGTAAACTAGCGACTAAATTGAGTCGCTTATTTGCCAAGTTGATTGACTCCACAAAAAGTAGAGAACGTGGTGATACAATGTACACTCTTGAAATTTACGTTTAAATAAACAGTGTCGAATGTATTACTATGGGCGAAGATTTATCTAGTAGCGCACAAAATGCATAAAGCAACGTATCCTTAGACTACTCGTTTATAATTTCATAAATTGTTTACTATTCCCTGGTCACAAACATTTTTCTCCTTTCGCGGTGTTAAGCCCACGTGTTAAGGAGATTTATTTTAAATATACAATACAAAGTTAAGCATCAATTAAGTGCTTGGCAATTAAAATTTAGAAAAATTCAAAAAGAGGAGTTAATCACTTTGGTTTGTGACCAGCTTAATTATCTCGTGGCCAGCTTCGCCAATGGCAAAACGGTTAAACAAATCCCAAAATCCGAAATCCCAAACCCTACAACCTCCAACTAATTTTTCCCCAAATGAAGTATCGAAGTATCCGCAAGCTGAGGATAATTGCACCGAAGATATCTCATAATCGGGTAAAGGGGCGGTTCGCAGACGCGTGCAGGGTTTTGATCTCGCGGTCGCTCGACGAGGAAGCGTGAATGGCCGCGGGCTGGAGGCGGAAAAAGAAAAAAAAATCATGTCACGGGATCTGGATACTGTGGGCGAAAGCCACGGGGGACTATTAGCACACATCATCGACAGTCGGGTCGCTGCTCGTGATGCGCCGGTATTGTTGTGCCCGGTTGAGCGCTGGCAGGAGGCGTGGTTCCGCGATAATTCATTCTTGATTGCGTGTCTGATACATACGACCAATAATTATACCGCGGTGCCGCGTGCATCGGCTTCGTACTCCAAATCATTTCGCGGCGGCAACTCCGCGCCGACTCTGTCCTCTTCGCCGGACAATCGCGGCGCCCCTTTGTTTCAACTTTTCCTTCTCTGTACCCTTTGTATTAGTACTTCCCCGCCGCGTTGCACCGAAGCTAAACTTCGGTTAAAGAAGATGCGCTCGCAGGGAGGAAGCATCGACTTTACGACGTGGCGTAAAATTACGCGGAAAAGCGATAAATCAAACGTCGAATTCTTTGCATTTATCGTTGTTATCGTTAGAATTATTTTGTTGGATAAATGCCCGATAAATCGTTGGCTCGGTTTAAGTTCCGAGCTTTGCGTAAGTTATATTTTGCATCCCATGATAATTAGTTAATATACAGTCCGTCTAACGAGACCGCGAGGGAGATATTTTGCATTAATGCACACCTTGAAAATGTACGAAAAAAGCTATGGCGCACTAAGTTGGTAACGAGACTTACGCGCAACATTATTGAACATAGCTTCGCATAATTTCCAACTTCTAATCTCGATTCCAAATTAATCAAAGGCTTGAATCAACTACTTCTTAAAAGGTAGCAAAACAATTGCAGTAACAAAAGTTACACTTAAATACACCTGCGAAATAGCAAAATATATTCGTTACTACATAGTACTTATCCATACTTATCTGATACTTATTCAGTATCGTATGCAAATATACTAGTGCGTTTACTCAAATCAATGTTCGTCTTTCGAAGCATGAAATAGAAACAAGATTAAGAATTCCAACATTTAGATTACCACTGCTTTTTATACTTTACTCAATGCGTTTCGCAGACATCTCGCACTCGCTGTTGTTACACAGATTACATTGCATCCTAACTTTTGTCTCGATTATCGATTGCTTTCTCCGTACACCAAATGGCCGCGTACACATTAATAAACAAATAAACAAATAAATAAATAAATCAGGAAGAAGGGGGTAGAAGATAACGGCGTGAGTCGACTTAACGACGACGATTACGCGATGCCATTAACGACTGGCAGACGAGAGCAGGCTCGTCCAGGCAGAGCCCCGACAGGTACCATTATTTCATAATCACGCGGCTGCCGTCATTAGGCACGTATTCCTGACAAATGACAAGTGAGACTAACGAACAGAGAGCAGCCTCTTCTTTACCGAAAGTTACACCTTCGATCCAGCCTAGGGGTCACGCAGCGCTCGTGGCCGCATTAAACATCCTACCGACCCGTTTTCACGGCCCAAGAGGATCTCCGAGGCTGTGTCGCGATCTCAGTCCTCTTGGTCGACTCGATTCGAGTCGAGCGGCGGCAAGGGGAGACGAGGGACGATAGGCGAGCCGCAGAGAGAGAGTTATTGATGATGCACGGACACGGACACCACCGGATACCGGCTAGTAACGTAAGTCCCGTTTCATCCATCAAGCTAAGGACTCGGCTTAATATCCCCGGCGAACGAGAACGTGGCTCTGCATTTCTAATTCGTCGCCTACGCCTTCGTGAACCCGATCTTCCTTCTCCACCTTTTCTCTTTTTGCCGTCCAAATCCTCCGCTCTACGCGTCTCACGGCTCTTTCCGCTAATGATATCGAACGCGCAGCGACACACGCGTCACGCGTCCTCCTTTTTACGATCCCCTCGAAAAACACCCGCCCCAACAACGAGAGCAAAGCAAAGAGAATTACTTAGCGCGATGAATTTTTAACTAGCACGCCCTCCAGTCGAGAAGCAAGCAGCGCAGCTTCCCCAAGAATTTCGCGTTTGCCTTCGCGGGTCTCGAGGGAGGCAACCTCTCCCCAAAGAATTTCCGCCCTATAAACTTCAAATCCAATCTGTGGCAGTACATCAGCCGGCCAGCAAACATAACCTTAGCAAAATATTGGCGTTGCCCGTGTGCACGCTCCTGTGCGCGCAACATCCACTACGTGTGCACGTGTGTGTGTGCGAGAGAGAGAGTGTGTACAGAGCGAACCTGCGCACCCAGGTGGTGGTCGATCCCGCCAGCTTCGAGCCCGTTCCTCGAGAACTCGAATCGCGGCTACCGGGGGTTCCAATGGCGCGGCCAAACACGAGGGTGTGTTGGTACATATGGTGTATCGTGAAACCCCCGTAGGCTGTTTGGCCGCGCGTATACGAGACCGGCATTATGCTGGCTTGATTGGGTAACGGCAAACGTTTGCTCTCGCCGTTACCGGCTTCGGGATCGGTGCATTGACCTGTTTCGCTGCATCTCCGCGGGCATTCATTCGCTCGCTAAAAAAAAAGCAATTCCTGCAGAATGTTAAATAATCGGCGCCGATTTCCGTTCGACTTATCCCCGATCTGCCATTACATGTTGCAACCTCCTATCCCGTATTCCATCGTCTTTCAAGGTTCATAGCTCGTTCAACGCGTTAATTATACCTGTTAACCCCTTGCTCTTTAACGACGAGTTACACTCGTGGCGCTAACTATTGTCTAATTACAACAAAAACACCTTGTATTTTTTAACGAACCTCAACTTCAATTCTACCTAAAAGGACTACAAAGTATAAATTACGTTTTGCATTCATCGGTTTGCATTCGACGCGGTGTTAAAGGGAGGAATAGCAGACGTTTCAACGAATAGTCTACGAAAAAATTGCAGGCCAAGGGATTAAGTTATGTTATAAAGTTCCAAGTACTTTGCAGAAACTTAGGCACAATATAATTCATTTGTCCTAGCTGCATTTCAAGTAATGATACTAACTTAAACTGTCCTATGTATCGCATGCTATGTTAAATAGTCCTAACTGTGCACCTGGTTTACTTCTATGCTTGTATAGCAAATGAGTAGCAAGATTTTTGCGCTGAATATTTTGTCCTTAAGCTGAGTATCCAAATAGCGACTACGCTAAATACCTGGACCATGGACGTGTTAATTTCATCTTACTTCTCTGCAATTAGAGTATCTCTGGCCCTTTGTCTCGATACATAAATTTGTCTTAAACGTCAGAGTTTGTCAGAGCTTATGCATTGCCCACAATTCACATCGCTCCTGTATGCCACGATTTGGACTACATCGACAAGGATCCTCGCGGAAATAGCAAGCGGAATGCACTCTGCGCACCGGAGGAAGATCCCTGGCGTTCTTCTCTGTCTCTCCTTTCGCCAGCGGAGTCTTTCTTGTTTCTCGGTGACTGGCGACGTCGCAGAGATTCGTCACGGCTGCATTAGCGAAATAAATTGCCGGCCTCGGCCACCGGCATTCACTTTCAGCCCGGTAGGAAACATTTTTCCGCCACCTGTGCCGCGGACCGTAATCATGCAGATTTTCGACGGAGCCGCGTAACGAGATGTGGAATCTTAATTATCTCAATTTCGCAGTTGAATCGCTGAATACGTTCCATACGGTGACACGAATGTTCCTCGTTCCACTGACTGAATTCTGAGAAAATTCCATTCTTAATCGCGCCCCGCAGCCTTCTTTGCCTTTCGCCCGGCATCGCGTCGCGGGTTAAAGGGAAGTTCATTTGGCAAATGAATCGGCTGCGATTCAGGCTCCGTTTGCGCTCAACCCATCGCCACTTTCGCATCCAATAAGCAAGTTCGCGATCCGTGGCGCGTGAAACACGCGCACGCGTGTGTTGGTTGAAGCCTGGCTGTTCCAGAGACCGCTATTAGCAGCAGCCTCTCGTCGGCCACGTCGTGCCGCCGCGCCGCGCCGCGCCGCAAAGTTTCAAGTAGTTCGGTAGACACATGGCGCGGTGGCAGCGTCCCGAGTCCCGAGTTCTGCCCTCTCGACCAATCGCAATTATCCCTAAACACCGAGCTGCCACTACATCTGTTCCGTTTCGCGTTCCTAGCTTGCAATTCTCTCCCTTTCTCTCTCTTTCTGAAGCGCGCGCGCGTTTCTGCACGTTGGACCAGAGAAGAGGAGAGAACAGAGGGTGAACAGGAACAGAAGCGAAGGAGAACCGTGCTGGAGAACTTTGCGGCCAACTACCACCCGACAACTTCCACTTCTCCATGGTTAATCCGAGTTTCGGGAACAAGTTGCACCCAGCCACTGCTCTCCTGCAGAATCGCGACTTACTAGAGCAAGAAACTCCCTCTGCCGGAATTTTCTTCGCTCAACCGTTCAAACGCGGAAAACTTTCACAAAATTACGACGCAGGGAGACGGAATATCTTTTTTCGAGGAGATTTGCGTAGATGTTTATTAGGTGCGCGCAAAGGTTTCGACGTTGGTTTGACGACTTCTCATTGCTTTCGAATCAATTATATTCTTTTGGAAGGGCGGCCGAAAGGACGAAATAGGAGCGAAAATATTTCGAGAGATTAATTTGTAATACTTTGTAAGAGAAAATGCAAAACGGGGACTAAAACATTTGCGTATCTTGCGGATCTTTATGTAGTTTATATCGTTATCGATAAAGTTAAAGGAACAAAACCTAAATGAAAAATTGTTCTACCCTCAAAGTATAATAACTTGTGCTTTACTTTGAATACCTTTGCCTAAATTCCGCACCCTAAATGTATACCTAATTCGAGGATACTCTGTTACGTTTCCTTCGCGATTTTAATCCTGCAACCACCGAAAATACAGAAAGTCAACGAGAAGATACGACAAAAAGCCAGCTTACTACTAACAATAGCGAATCAATATACAAAGAATCACTGTTTAACCTAGTCAGTGTCACTCCCCCGTCCCTAACTCGTGCCTCAAAGGGTTAAGAGGTTAACAGGCTTCCGACGAGAGCCTTTCGATGAGCAAAAGCCTTCCGGTAAGCTTCCGGTAACCAAAGAGTTACGAGGAACCGTGAATCGCGAGAGGTGGATGAATTGCAGCAGAAATGAAAGCGGCGCAAGAAAAAGCGACAGGAGAATTGATATGCGACACAGGTTACGGGGACTTTACGTAACGGACAAACGAACGGAGCCGTGGAAAGGACGGATAGAGAAAAAAAGGGGGAGGAAAGGGAGCAAGTCGTAGGGGGTGGAAAACCGTCTGTGGCAGCGCGGAAGCCGCGAGCCGGATGGCGTAACCGAAATTACTTAGCCGGGCTTTCAGAGGCAACCGAGGAGAAAGGACTTGTTGCACGAGTAAGCTGCGGCCGCCGGTTAAAATATCGGAAATTTAAGCATCGTTCCACCCCCCAACGGCCTCCCCCTGCACCCCTATCCGCGGTGGTAGCAGCAGCGCTGGATTTACATTTCGTCTACCGCGCTTCTTCTGCCTCTCCTCTTTTTCCATCTCGTCTCTCTTCGCCCCTTCCCATCGCGACGCTTCGCTTCGCTTCGCCACCGGAAGCCGCCGCGATCGCCGAGATTTTCCGCCTCCGGTAGTAGACAGACCAGCCTCTCTATCCGCCGCTACTTTCCTCTCTGCGATTGCTCCTCTCTGCGCGTCTACTCCGAGATTCGCCAACTCGCAAACTCGCCATTCCTCCTGCTTTCGTGCGAGGTTCGATCGAAAGTTTGTGCAACTCATTTGTAACGAGCAAAGATGCACGCAGAGGGCCCAGGATCATGTATACGCACACACGCTTTCATATTAAAAATATTAGGTACTCTAAAATCGTAGCTACTGCATTTATACGGGAAGCAAAGTTTACCGTACAATGAGAGGTAAATTGAGGTATACATGTATTTATATATACAAAATGAGGTATGTTAATATTAAGTTTAAATTGCGTACGACAAATTGATACACAAATGTTGGCAGCTATTTCTTCCGTCGTTCGTATAGGTTCAATATTAATTGGTATAGTCGCGTTAAATAGAAATGGAATTTTAGGTGGATGTTTAATAATAATTTCTCGTTGGAATTAGGTCTTCTGGGTTTCCAATTAAAATTTGAATTCCATTCCAATTTATTCCGAAGGTAGAGGCGAATAAACAGTGTACACATTTCTCCGGGGCCCCTTTGCATTTTTTTCCAAACGAACAAAAGATGCGCAAACTTGCCGATCGAACCTGGTTAAACGATCCGAAGATCTTCGAGGTGTCTCGCGAAAGTCTCGTTAAATCGACACACTTTTCCGGCATTTTCCAATGGTTGCATCAAAAGTGGATGATGTTTGGATGGTTGCTTTTGGATGGTGGAACGCGAAATCAATGCGAGCGATACTGATGAGAACGGTAATTACGATTCTAAACGATAATAGCATTAGTTGACTGTGTTTCCCGAGCAACACACTGCCCGCGCACGTATACGGACACGCGGACGCACACTGGACGCAATAAAGCGAGATTCTTTATCGCGTGGATGAAACAAACTGCATTGATGTTATCGTGCAACGTCAAATAACGCAAATTCTCCATAATCCGCGCTCGCGCATCTGCATTAATTAGCGCGGATTGGTCTCTGCGGTATTTATTAACGCGGATTGTATGGGTAAAACCGATTCGTCTAGTCATCTCCATATCGCGGCATTCGGCAAACGTGATAATCAATTTCCAGCAAATATTTCAATGCTGCGTTGCCTCTGCTCCACTCTGTTCTAATCATTTCGACGCCGTTTCACCTGCAGTCTATTTTTCACGCGCTGCGACCCGATTCTAGCTTGTTTCACCGAATCGTTGCACCCCGCGTCGAACAGGGGCAACAGTGAAAAATCAACTCGCTATCGCCGATAACGCAACTCCTAAGCGTGTTCTTGAATAGTATTAGGATGGGAATACGCGTTCGTAAAATGAATCAACTTCTATTCTATTGCATTCTTTACAACTTCTGCTTATACTTATCCCTGAAAGATATTTAGTAGCAGGTGCCAGAAATAATTCCTCGTAAAAGTATACGAAGACTATGGAACAACTTTTCTTCGTTTGAAGCTTATTTTCCAGGATAATGCTGAATTCCTCTTAGCTCGACGCAGCGTACGTCGCGTGGCCACGCGTCGAACAACGGCCGCCAGGAACGCGAAAAAAAAAAGAAAAGTATCGATTGGAAGCAAGCCGGTGGCGCGGGCACGAAAAGAAAGGAGTCACCGTTCCACGAGGCTGCACGCTGCAATCCGCGAAACGATAATTGTCAGCTCACCCTTAATTAGACGTTATTAAACCGACCCATCGAGTCGCGGCGTTATTTTATTAATAACGAGCGTATCCTCGATGATTCACCGATACGCGAGCATTGTCCGCCCTGCTCCTCGAAACTTTTTCACCGGGCCCCTATCCCCAACACTAATTAGTTCAAATTAGTGTCGGCGGTGCTAATTGTCGCGGCCATTGTCCCGCCGCGTGAAACCGCCATTTATTGTCCCGCTCGCGATCCTCCCGGCCCCGATTCCGAAGTAGCGGGGCTTCCACATCCCCAAGGAATTCCTCGAATCACCGAAAACACAATCCCTGCCATCCTTAACCGCCGACGTTCCTTCCTATTTTCCGCCGGCTGATCCACCGCGGGGATTTCGCCGCGGATAAATAGCTGCGCGGCTTTTTTTTCTTTCCTTTTCTTTTTTTTCCTTTTTTGGTCCCGCGAGAACGGTGCGCGTCGCGATTCTCGGTTTACGCGAGTTTAACGCGCCTGGGCGTTTGCTGGTTGTCGAAGCAGCCGTCGAAGCAGGTAAATCATTTAATTTCCTTGTCGCGAGGCAGCTCCTCGAGGGAGGCCACCCTCCGTCAACGCTTTGACATTCAAGTTTTATCGACTTTGTTAATTCGTTCGCGCGAACGCGTTTTGTTCCGTCCCGGTGCAAAAGCTCGGCTCGAATGGGGAAAACAGGTGCGTTTCCAGCGTGACGCCTCTTCTGTGTCGATCACGCTAATGAAACCAACTTACATTACCGTGCACCACCATATTCTCGTCCCTTTCTTCCTGCGTACTTCGCGCAAAGTAGCGAGAGCGAAGTAGACGCCTTGGATATTATTTTTCACGTTATCTAATCGATTTGCGAAGGAAACCGTTTGCTCTCCGGTGGCATCGCTACGGAGACGCGCAATGCTACGGTTTAAGTTAATTTTCGTATCCTTCGAAACGAAGCAAATCAAAGGCAGCTCATCCGGTTTCAGAAATACGGAGTAACACCTTAAATTGTCACAGGAGCCGTAAAAGGGCGATGAAGTTATCGGCAGATTATATCGTGAACCCAAAAGGATACCATTTCAAATTGTTTACAAACTCGAGAAATCCGCTACGGTGCCATTACTATTCGCACGTAAAAGTGTTGAATTCCTAACACGAAGAGAACAAAAAATCGCGGTAACTTGGCTTATTTTGTTACGAGAGGAAATTCCTCGCCAAAGTGAACCAATTTTGATAACTCTCGAGTGCAAAGTGTTAAAATACATCGATACGAGATACAAAATACCCTAAATTACAATGCGTCTACGTTCCGCCCCTTTTCCCCGTATAAATATGAAACGTTTACTGCGGAAAAAATCGTATCAACTTTACGGGAAATAAATAGTAAACGTTCCTATCTCAACGCGTGTTCCTCGAGACTGTCTGAACGCCTAGCGCGACTTTTTCCACGGCAAAAGGGAAAAAGACGCGCGCGTTTGGAAGAATGTCCACGGCGTAAGAATTTCCCGTTGGCCGAACGCGTCGCGGGAAGTATCGGTGAACGAAATCCCAGGAAGGACGAGCCGCCATCGCAAATCCAGCGACAGGCGAAACGATTTTTCTCACAAGCCGTAGGTAGGCTTGCACGTGAGACTACCTGCTCGGATTCCTGCGAGCCCTCGCCAGGCCCGTCGTGCTCCAGTTGGTAAAAAGGTTCCCACGACATAGGATACGCTTCCCAGAGCGGCCATCTTAGCTCGCGTTCCAAGGGGTAGGGGCTTCTTCTCTCCCTTCGAAGCCGAGCGAGAAGCTGCACGGACGAACCTTTGAAAAAGCTCGTCGCTCACGGGACACCTACTTTTCCTTCCGACCATCTTAGATCTCCGCTGGAAATCTCTGTATCGATCCAATTCACGCGCGCGCCGCTTCTTCCACAATGCCAGGGTAAATCATCCACGTACTCTCACTGTTCCTATAACTGCCACCTGAATTCGTTTATCCAACAGCGAAGTAACTTACGGAGAATCGTAAGTGAAGAAATTTGCATACCAAATTTGGACTTCGGTTCACGTAACAACGCATAGGCATCGTACCTTCGTTTACACTTAATATTTGTAACGAAATATTAGGAGGTAAATGTGCCGTTGAACGTTGAAACGTGACTAATATAATTATAAAGTACGGAACGTGTCGTAATTCAGTAAGGCGCGACGTTTACTATACACCTTATATCTGTTACGCAAACCGACGTGTTAATATATGTAAAACGTGTTCCTATTTAAATGGAAAGCTTTCAAGTGACAGTACGAAGGACCGTGGACTTTGTTGTACAGTTTTCAATTACGTAGCAACGAATTTATTGTGTCGAACGTACAAGAAAAATATTCATAAATAAAAGGGCGGTTGAACAATCGTACGCTCCAAACTGGAAACGATCTTTATATTAACGACGCTCGAAAATAATTAAATAAAGTTACGCGCGAACCTTAAAGTGGCAGTACGTGGTACATCTACCCTACCTGTTCTCGTTGCACCGAGTTACACGCTTCTCCCCGGAACCCTGTCTCGGCTAGGAGAATTACTATTTCGAGGATGACGTACGTCGCCAGGCATTAGGCAAATCGGGGATCATCGAGTCTCGTTTCGACGCCTCGGCTAAATACGCCCGGGTAAGATTAATATTTTTTTCTCAATGCCGATAGAAAGTTTCCCCGGATAGGGTGCGCGTCCTCGGTAAGGGTGAACGCGGAGAAATAATCCCCGATCCGGTTATTATTCGGCGAAATATTAGGCAGTTAAAAACGGTCGTATAATTGAATATGCTGCGAACGAGTTCCGGCTACCTGCGGCTCCGTCACTCGCCAATAAAACGCGAGAGCATCAGGTGCTTCTCGTTTAACGTCTCCGTGGGCTAGAATCAACTGTTGCCAATCGAAAGTCTAGCAAACCGGACTGCAACATCGATCCGGCTTCGAACGGGACTCGAAAAATACACGCCGGATGCGAATAGTATCTGGTTGAAAGTTCGTACCGTTGCTGCAAACTAATAGGCTACACCGAGACGAATTCGATTCATATTTGCTACATCCCCATAGGAAAGAACATTTTTTAATCATTCGCGTTACTTCGTCCTTCCCTCGTGCGCTTAACCCAGTAGCCTGTTAGTTGTTTTATTAGCTGAACTTTTAGTTTGATCCGATTTACTGTGGTCTACCCTTTTATTTTTGTTCCAAACATTGAAGAAGCTTCGCGTAGACGAAACGAAGCTATAAGAAAATTAATCCTGAGCTATTGGAAAGACGACTAAAAGTAGTCAAGAAAACGGACGAATATCTTCCTGAATACGCCTACTAATTCGTTACAATTAAAAAAGGTAAATCGACTTTCAATTTAGCAGAATAAACGTCGCCAATTTTTCATCCGAATATTTCTAACCCGTTGTATTTATTTCCACACGCGCAAGTGCTAGCTGATTAATCGCAAGCCGATACGTAATCTAAAATAGAAATAAAATTCAAAGTTCCACCGAAAGCACGTGAAAACCAGCTGGAGGTTGCAACCGTGCACAAATACATTCCATAGCCGCTATCGCTAACTCTGTACCGAATCTTGAATAATGGCGAAGTGACGGCAGAAGGAAGACAATTTTTATCGGTGCAAACAGCAACGTTGCACGCGGGGGCTGATCGCGATTCGTGTTCGATTGCACGGCGCAGTTCTCCGCGGAGCAGATTGCTCCGTGATCCACGATCAATCCGTGGATCGAGGCTTCCACTATGCAGAGCGAATCACCGATCCGCGGAGCGCACGCTGGATCGCGCAACGGCCATCATCGACATTGTGATGCTGTTCGGCGATCGTTAATCAACTGAGAGTCACTGGGAGTGCTCATTGTGGGCGGGTTATTAATCAAATGAGAACTACTGCGGCCTATTGTCGGTCCCTGGCAGGGGTTCCCGCGAGAGGGACCGAGAACGAGGGCAAGGGATACCGTGATCCTAGAGAGGAGAGGAGAGACTCTCCTTCTCGTATCGACCAAGCCAGGAATAGCGACTGCTTCGCGGTCGCATAGATGCGAAAAGCTTAACTGTACCGCCCAGAGATACGTCCTCGCGGTTTCTAACCGCAACTTAGGCCAACAAAGTTGCCAACTCGCTCCGAGATTCGAGGCAAACTTTCGCCTTTCATTCGCCGGGACTTCGTTTCCAACTAAAGGCCGAAGCGAGCTGTGGTCGTTTAAAAATCGCCGCAGTTTCGCTGCTTAACCCGTCCACCGCGACTTTCGTGCATCGTAGACACACTTGTTTCTTGGGACACGATTATTGGCTCGATTATTTGGAATCGTATGGACAATCGTTTCTTTTCGTGGAAGGCGATGGACAATTATTCGGAACAGAGAGGATTGTTGGCATTTACGCGAGTATGATACCGTATCTATGTTTGGAATTATATAATATTAATCTTTTGAGAATGGTGCACAGTAATATTCAGTCGAATACGATATTGGTGTCCTGCTATAAATCACTTGGAATATTTTTCCATTCGGAAAATTGAGAAACTCTACGAGGATGGGATCACAAAGCTAGGCAAAAGACGATTAAACGTTGTCGAAGCTTTACGAATAAAATTACATCTAAACAGCGAAAATTAAATTTGAATTCGACCAAAAGCTTGACTAATTTTCGCCTAACAATCAACCCTGAAGAATTACTATTATGCTAATTCAAACTTTTCGGTTTGAATGCAGACTAGTGTCGAAGATACAACAATTAATAGTCATTTATTAACACCATTCGCAAAGGGTTTAGTTAACTTATGGAAACACCACAACGAATTGCTTAAAATACGTAAGCTTCTTCTACGCGCATCCTCAAAATTTCCTCGATCAGCAAAACACAAAGATGCTTCGTTTAAGATTTAAAACAATTAGGGAATCGTGTATTGTATTATAACCCTATTGTAACTCGAATTGCTTCTGTATCGCTTCCATTCTCGTCTCAATTGCAATAGCTTTCATAATCTCCCACGAACAGTGAAGCAACCTATAAAACTCGCGTTGCTTCTTTCCATTCCACTTGAAACCGACATTGAGACGATAGAGAAGTTCAACGTCGCGATGCTCTAATCGTTCCGAGCAGCGTACTTTTCGCGCGAACCCTAATCGCTGCTCGGATTTACTTGCTTAGGGAGGCAACGAAAGGGTCCGAAAGACGTTCTATTTCGTTGAACGAAGAAGGTGGCTGAGCAATCTCTTTGCTGGCACGGGACAAAGGGAGATTATCAGGAAATCTTGGTGTATTTTCCAAGAGAGTCCCTGTGAGAACCGCGCGATCCAGAATCAAAGTGAGACCGGCTCCGACGCGACGGTATCCTCGTGGCAGCCGTTGATGAAGATGTCGACGGGCAGCTGGAGATTTCTGAAGATTACCACTGCCACCCGCCGACACCGCTTCTCTCGTTCGCACCTTATTCAACCTTTCTACAACAAAGACGTGTAACGAGAACTTTACGACTTCGCTCGCTGGGAAAACCAGTCGCGAGTGATCCACATTCTCCCGAATAAGTCGCGTCCGTTTCGAGATAGAAGGGAAAAAATCTTCGATCCTTTTCAGATCACGCGGAGTTGCAACGTATTATTCTGGGAGATATCGACGATATATTAAAAGAAGCGGAACGCAGGCAGACGTACGCGTTGCGCGAAGAGAAAATATGAACGCGTCGCGCGAAGTTTCGCGATGCTCGTAGGATAGAATTCGCGGCAGAGCGGTGTGAATATCGCGGCCGGAATCTGCGCCCAGGTTCGCATGAATGTTGCATTGATTTCACCGTGTGTCAGACAGGCGATTGCAACAACGCGTGCCATTGAAACGGACATTATCCCGCGAACAAGTTGCAAACTCTGACAGTCGTAAGCATTCATTGTGAAAATTTCACACACGCCTTCCACATCCTTCTCTGCTTGCTAAGCGGATAATAAGATATCCGCGTATGGTAAGTTCCTCTTCGAGCTTCGCGTTTTAAACAACAACCTTAAAGCCCGTAAACGTAAACAGACGCGAGAAAAACGAGCAACGCGAAATCTACGTGCATTCGGATTTCCTAGTTTTCGCGCGGGGAATTTAGTTTAACCCTTTCCCAGCGATTCTTTACATCTATGAATTAAATGCGTGGATAAGAATGGTTTTTATCGATACAATTACGAATATGTAGGTGTATACTTTTTATCACCGATGAGCAGCATTTCTTCTGTGGTGGTGCAAAGTTGGACAGCTAATGTTTCCTACGAGTCTCAATATTAAATACTTGAATATTAGGTGCAGAAATGAATTCGGTGCTTTTACATCGAATTACCTAACTCAAAACCTCCATCGTATTTCAAAATAATAGTTTAGATAGTTGTCTTTGCAGGGCAATTAAGAAACTCCTATTTTGAAATATACTAAGGATTTTAAGTTATCTGATTCAATGTAAAAACCACGAATTAATTTCTACGTCTAATATTTAAACGTTCAAATGTCGAACGAAGTTAAATAATTATTGTACAGTAAAACTGCGTTTACGCTTTGTGCAAGAGAGCATCGAATTAACTCTTACATCTAACATACTAATCTTCCACAGTCGAATTTGTTATTCTCCATATAGACTATTATCGCATCCACGTTTCAGCTAAACGACGTAATCGCAGTCTACCGCTACCGCATATATAAAACCGGAAATACTGTTGCGCTATAGAGAAATAGTATCTCTGTTTTCAGCGAACGACTATCCAATCGTTGAAGCTTTGTATACGCGTCCCCAATAGCAAAAGGGTTAAAAAGGTTCCGCAAAACAGCATCGACGAGCGTATACTTAGGCTCGGAACGCGTGGTTAGCAGCGCGTCAATGAAAACGGCTCGATTTCCTAATCACCGTAGCTAATCAAGCTCGGTGCGACTCGCGTCGAAACGAGGCCCCGGTGAGACGCGCGCGAGACGTGGAAAGGGGTCTTTTGTGGCACATCAGAAATCTCGTAATGTGGGAATGGACGCAGCGACTCGGTCCAGGTTCCGTACTCCTGCGATTATTCCATGTAATTAAGTCGACGGAACTTTTCTCAGAGCTTTCAGGCTTCCCCCTCGGCTAGAAGAGGGGAAAAAGAGGGAGGAGGAGAAGGCAAGCGAAGCTGGCGCGCAAGAGAAACGCGCGAAAGAAGAAGGAAAAAGGGAGACGCGTAGGAGAAAGCTCTGCTCGGAGAAAGGACGGCAAAGAAGCAGGGGAGAGAAAGAGGCAAAGAGAAACGCTAGTAGGTGGAGACAGGCCGACGAGAAGGTGGCGGAACAGGAGGTGGAGGCCGACGGAGGAGAGGCGAGGAAGTAGAGGCGGTAATTAAGAGAGTTAGTTGCCGGTCTCCCAATTAGGAGCCAGTAGGAGCCAACCCTGCTACCGCGACGCCTGCCGTCTCTGCCCTGGAGCCAACTCCACCTAAAGACCACCCGATCCGAGCCTCCGTAGCCTGGCTACCCGCCACGCAAATCCAAAGACTACACCCTCGAATTTGTCGGCGAGCTCCTACCACCTGCAACCAGTCCCTGATATCGAGATCTTCGCGCGTTTCCAACCTTTTGCCACCCTGTCGTCTACGCGGACACATTTTCCATCGCGTTCAACTGAGTACAGGGGGATGAAAAGATGTCTCGTGGAAGGTAGAAGGTGTTCAAGTACTCGCAAATACAAACCGAGCGAAGCTTATCGAGTAGCTTGGATTGCTTATATCAAATCGAGTGCTATTCTTCCACGGAAAGAAGGCACAGCGTGTTTACCTTTCTCGCTCTCGTTGCAGTCCGCTGCTTACTCGGCTACGAACGCAGGCAGTGATCGCCGTTGATCTTCGTCACCTTCTTCGACCAATTCCGATTACTGCCTGTGTTCGTAGGCGAGTCAGCGGACTGCGAAAAGAGTGGGAGTGTAAACACGGTGTGCCTTCTTTCCGTGGAAGAATAATACTATTCGTCCGCGACAAGAAGCCACGCAAGTGTTTACATTCTCGTTTTGATTACGACCTACTAGCCTTCCTACGAGCACGTGCACTGTTCGTTATTAACCGAAGACGTTAAATATCGACAGTGGTTTAATAACGAAGACAACGAGTAGCGATAGGGAAGACAGTAGACCGTATATACAGTGAGGATGCAAAGACTCGTCTGCCTTCTTTTCGTGGACGGACTGTACCTTATATGAGTGTTTAACCTCTTGCCCTACGATTATTTTATTACCTATTGGTCGCATTTTATTTATTACTCGAGCATTAGTCAACCTGCTGCTTTCATATCATTTAAAGTACAAATTATGTGACGACTGTAGGTGGTTTTTACTTCAAAACGTAATTAAGATTAGAGTTTAAATTAAATTTTAGTAGTGATAGTTATCGTTTTTTGTTGAATCTATGCAATAAATAATAAAACGAGTGGAAGTCGTTATTGTAGGGCAAGGGGTTCTAATTTGATCGCGTATTCTTATTTAATGTATGTACATTGGTGATAAAAACGAAACGAATGGTTGCAATGGTTTCACTCGCACAGAGCATACACTTGACTCTATCGAAATTCGCAGCAGAATAAGCTTAGTTTCGCTCGAATACAATCGAGCTGTTCAATTTTATTCAACTACTCCAATATTTGGTTAATTATACGCTTGACTAGGTTAGAAAAAGTTTTATTTCAAGTACTTGAATATTTCAAGCATTTGGATAGCACTAGTGGAAGGCCTGGCTTTTCGTGACACAGCTACGATGACCACAAGTTTTTTGTGCCGCTGGCCGAAGCGTTGCGAAGCAAAAAACGACGTGGAAAAACACAAGCGCGCTCTGCTGTTTTGGTTCTGCGTTGCGACCTCTTCCCATCACCGCATGGAAACTAGTGACGACTTACTTCGGTTTGTTTTGTTTTGCGTGGCACGCGACGCGATCGCGGGCTTCGAGGTCTCACGACGAACTGAGCGATTATAAACTCGTATCGCTATACAAATATTCTGGTTTCCCGTAGAGTGGGGGAAATTCAAAACTAGGAGAAGAAATATCGAGTGTCGCAGTTCTAAATTAATCTAATTCTAAAAGAATACGGTACAGTAGGATGCCTGTTATTTTTCCACCCCTTCGATTTGACTGCTAAACTGTACTCTAATTTTGCTCTACAAAAGGAATTCAACTAGCTATTATTTTTATACTTTTTCTTCCAAACAAACAATATAAGTAATAAATATTGTCTTTACTTAAAGGGAAGAATCGCTATCGCGTGTCTTAACAATTTCTCGGACGTGGAATATAGAAGCTTGGCACTTTTCGGCAAGAGTTTTCCAACGAGTTAAAGGGTTAAATTCGCGAAGGAGAGGGATGGTCCTCCTTTCAGAAGCTTTCCACGCGACACCAAAGGGGTGAATAATTGTAACGAGCAACGATTGCGCGTTTCGAGGCGCGATAAGAATTCGAATTAGGGGTGAATCGAATGGGTGAAGGGGTAGAAGATTCGGAAGGGTTTTCTCCACCGACTCGACGAAATTGTCGCAATCGAAACGGGCGACGAATGGAGTCCGACTTCGACGCCCTTCCTCCGCGAGAAACATACACTCGTATAGAAAATTATACAGTCTTCTCTCCGGCGAAAGTACAAAGGGAAGAGGAGGAAGAGACACAACCCCAGTAGCATGAATTTTAACAGACTATAAAGTGTCGCGGAGATTCCTTGACATTGAACGCGAACCAAGACTTATATGGACCCTTTTAGTCGCCTTTTACGACAGGCAGGGAGTACCCTGGGTGTATTCTGCCCCGCAACCCAGACGGGGTGGCAATAAAAATATTTGAATAATAATCGCCGTAATCGATGCTGTTCAACAGCTTGCTAAACGATCGACGATCCCTCTAATCCTTCATGAATACGTTTGCCATGATACGTGAAGCACTCTTCAAACTCTCGCCGGGTCACCACGTGGCCAACAATTTGCCGTGTACCCTTTTCATTTTTTTTTCTTCTTTTTCTTTCGAACACGCGAGAGAAGAATGCGAGAGCGGTAGCTGCAGGAAATGCAGGCGCTTTCCTCGATGTCACAGCGAAGATGGCGTCGCGTCGTTTGGTTCGCGAGACGTCGGAGAAGAGGGGTCGCAACAATATCGTAGACGCACGAGGTCGAAGCGAGGATGCCGGTAAAGGGTTGCGAGTGCATCGATATTGCACGGGGGGAACATCCTCCTCCGTGGCTTGGCGGCCCCTTCCATCCAACGATTGACTCGTTGAAAAGCTATCGACAGATCGACGCACCGGAAACTGCCATTGCGACGCGGTTCTCGCGAGCACGCGCTTGTCAACCCCGTCGTTGCTCTTGCCAACGTCTCCAGGCTTCAACAGGTTGCGCGTTTTCCCCGCGATAACGCGCGGTCGTGCTCCGGGTTCCTTTTCAGCGGGTTAAACAAATAAAAAGGAAATAGATCTCGCGAGGAGAAGAACCCTTCCACATCCTCAGTTCGAACCCCTAATGTATGCGACATTGGTGTATTTAAATCTGAATGCTCGGATTTTGCGGTATTTAACCCTTTCACTGCTACCGGCGCCTAGAAGCGTTCAAGAAGTTCACGTGCTGCGGATTATTGGCACTTTAAAGTACCTGAAATTCTTTGTCACGCAAAGAATAGGAAAGAATTGGAGGAGGAGCATGAATTTAATATTGGCCACGTTGTAAATATATGATTTCTTTAACGCTACAACTACCAACGTAACCCATTCATAATTTCCTACAAAATTTCTATAAATTTACCCTGGTGCATTTTTCTACAAGCATTTAGCATCCTCCCATTTCTCTGTTGTTTACAAAAATATTCGTTTCTAAATACAGGAGTAATTTTAATCGATTACGCGTAGATGATTTTAATCAATGATCTCCTTTAACTTTTCTTCGGTAGCTGATGAATCTTTCTCTTGCAAAGCAACGACACGAGACAAACGGGACGTGTATATACGAATACAATGTATATTGCAACCTAATAAATCCTCGAATGGTGGTCGAAATCGCGACGCAACAACAGCATCTCTCGGACGCCATTCCAACGCGAATATTCGCGCGTGCAGCCCTCCCCCTTTGTGTGAAGGTTCCCGGGTTTCTCGGCCGGAGTCGTGGATCAGCAGAGATCCCTCCGTGGCGATCGGGTGACAGAGGGTCCCGAGGAACTCCTCCGGGGCACAAGAATCGAACACCTGGTCCCTAGGCTCGACGAGGGTAGCAACCGAAGAGGGGAGCAAGCAGAGGAGGAAGGGTGGGTGAGGGGTTGGCGACGCACAGGACGAGGAGTGCACGGCATTACCATGACAAAAGGGCCCCACGGAGGCCCCTTGCAAGGGACCCAGGTGCGTGGGACCGAGTTTTCGGGCCCCGGTAGCCGCTGGAGGGCGTTTCGAGAACACCCCCGCCGCGCTACCCTCCCCTGCTCAATAAGGCTGTCATTCATGGGGACCGAACCCCGTGTGGATGCCACGTACAGCTTCGCAACTCGAGAGGCCAACGCCGAGATCCTATTACGCCGACCTCGAACATTCCTCGCGGGAGGATCCCGATCCTCTTAGCAGTTTCGAAAGTTCCGCTGGCAATTAGGATGATTAGCGGAGCATTCGCGGAGCGATCCCGAGTCCGCGTCTTAGAGCGCGATCCTTGGGTGTCTCGCCGTGGAAACTGCACGGCGCGGCGTGGAAACGGAGCGCAGCTATCGGAACGCTCGGCGGTGAATTCAATTTCGTTCGTACAAGTCGCCGTGATTAAATGGCAGGGACACGCGAAACCGCGCGGTGTTGCGCGATCTCGTGCCACATTGGCGGTGGTAAACGCGAGCCGATGAATTTCTCTGTTACTCGGAAACGAATTATAATCGCGTCGCGCGTATGTAACGCGCGATTTCGAGTCCCTTGCTTAAACCTTTCACCGCGCCGCGATATTCGTGTGCAACCGTTGCCGCGAGGCTTGTTTACGCGTGCAGAATAGTTGCTTGTTGGAATAAATTAGAATAGTTGCCAGAATAAATTGCAACAGATGTTGGAATAAATAGCAAGAAGTGCTAAAATAAATTACCCCGAGGCGTGAAATAATAAAATGCTACGTTGCCGATAAAATAAATCTACGAGTATTGTTGTATGACGGTAAGTTAAGAGATTAATGTGCGTTGTATTACGAAAAAGCCATTAGGCGTGTATATGTACGCCTTCGGCAAATATCGGTGGACATATTAGAGCACTCGTTAGAGTATAGTCATCCACGAAAGTATTCGTACACTCCTTGAAACTTCGAACATTCAAAAGGGGATGTGGAGAGCTCGAGTTCCTAATTTTCGCGTACTTTCTTCCAACAACCGTGAAGATCTATACATCTAACGTTATCTAATAAACAAAATGTAAGAATCCAGTGAAGATTCCAATACTCAAATACATCTTTGTATTTACTACACCACCCTGTCCAATATTAATAAACATCCCGTTTAAAAAATGAACAAAATCAGTGGCCACAAAACATTCCTAACTCGTATACTTTAAAACGTACACACGTATACGAAGACTTTCGCGAGCGTCTAATATATACGTTTTCCACAGTCAAAGGGTTAAATACCATTTACTAGTGCTACACGGCGTCGCACGCTACGACTACGAAAGCCATTCCCTAAGCTTTTTTCTTTCGCGACATCCGTAAAACGGTATAATCTTCGACGAAGAACACGGTCGAAAACCTGTCGGTCTCCGAATGAACGACTAAGAAAGGGTGGCGAAGGGTTTAAGAGCGTGAAGCGCAAATGCTGCTCGCGTTTGTGCGCACCGTTTAAGCCCGGTTCTCAGCCTGCCCTCACATTCTCGCGTGTTTTTTTTTTTTGCTTTTTTTTACAGCGGGCGACGCTACGCGACGACGAGCTCGCGACGAGCGGGCGGCGCAACCGAGAGGAAAAAGGAAGTTCCTCCGACGCGTGAAAACGTGCCGAGGAGAGAGAGCGGCAGGTTCTGGAAGGATGCGAACCCGCGACGCATATGCGAGCGAGGCTTTACGTAAGCAGGTGTGACGATGCGTGGACACGCGTCTACCAGGAAACGCGGACCCTCGCACGGTGCCGACCAGGTGTTCTTTATTACGAATCTCAGCTCCGACGCAACGAGCTTTCGCGAGAAACAACCGATTTCCGACGAAGTCTCTCCCATGTCCTTTCACAGAATCGCGCGATTCCGTCATCTCGATTCGCGAGACTTCTGCCATTCTGCTTTGTTTCGCTGTTAAGCAAAAGAGGATTCGATATGGGAAATATTTGTGCGATGATCGATGAACTCTGTAACGTTATTAGGAGACTATTTGGTTTTCCAGGCAAATTAGTAGCTTTTAGGCGAAACTGAAAGGGTCGACCACTTAAATAGAGATCTATTTGATCCCGTAAATATTGTAATTCTTAGTGTACCTTGAGTAATTTGTATATTCGTGCACTTTATAATATATGCTAAAATTTCGAACGATTCCCACGGACGAAGTTGGGGAGAATTCACGAGAAGATGGAGAAGAGCGGAAAAATTAGGTCAGCAGGCCGCTAGAACTGAACGGAGTATTTATTTCAATAGTTGCGCGCGGCAAGTTGGAACTTCTTCCATCCTATTTCCGCGCTTTCATTACAAGGAATAATAGAACGGAAAGCGGGACCGATCGCGCTGCCCGCAAAAGTTGCTATCGCCGGCTGAATTGCCTGCTGCTGACAATTATCCGCGCGGAGAGAGCGCGCGATTGCCTGCGTCTGACGGCAACTCTTTACTACACATAGATATCAAACCGGGGAATATTTGAACAAACACCTTGGCAAGCCGCGAGAATTCAACGCGGGTCACTCTTTAACGCGACAGAATCCCGCGAAACTATTACACCGACTACAAAAAGTATTCGCATGTCCCTGAAATTTTTTTATTACACTCTACGTTTCAATTGGAGAGCGACGAATTTCTACCCTTTAATTGCAATGTTTCAATTTTGCAAAGCAATGAAGTACTATTCAATTGCGATAGGAAAGTTAACGTATTAAGGGCTACGCGATTAACGCTTGAAGACGAAAATAAACGCGGGGATGTGCAAATGCTTTATATATATATTTAGGCTTCGAACGAGGAGTACGGTCGCGTGAGTTTTGAAGGCCCAACAGTCTCGAAACCGAAGACGCCATCGATCTTTTGCAAAACGACTTCGGCGTCCGGTATTTCGGCTCACACCCTACTTTTTAAGGAACAAGTTTCGCCACGGGGTGGTGCATGCGTCGGCTTGGAAATTAGGGGGCTGCTGGTACACGGTGCAACAAATTCACGACCAGACCACCGAACAATGCACCTCCTGCGAATCCCTGCGAGCCACGCCACAGACAACCAGAACACGTCGCTCGTTTCTGATTATTTACAGGATAAATATTGTGACTCCGCCGGGTGTCGATCGAGGAATCAAGATTGAAGATCTCTCGCTATTATCGAACTCGAGGATTCCTTGGACACGAAGCAACCCCTCTGACGATTCTTCGATACAAGTATATTTTCTTAATTATATCGCAGCTCCTCTAATTTCATCGTCTTCATCTCTTCGTGCGTCGTACGCGTATCGAACTGTTACAGCTGGTAAAAGTATATTAATCCTTTTATTATAGTATTACAAGGACGAGACCAATTTGAGATGAATTTATGATCGAGATACAGCAACAGAATACTATGTTTGCAGTTGTTTGCAAAAAATATATTTAAAGAGCTACAATCTAAGTAGAGAGTTGTTTCGCCCTTTAACTGTCACAGTTTTCACTGTAATTTTTTTATATATTTTTTAGTATCATGCATTCTGTACTGTTTCACAGATTTCAGGTCCCCATAAATGCATAAAAATTCGCAGTCCATTAATTACAATATTCAAATGCTTGGCCATTCACACGGTATTAACCCTATCGCTGTTCAACCTTCTTCAAACCATAAATTATTAATCAAAGACAAAAACCTTCAAAATCTGTAAACCTTTTCTTCTAAATTTTACATCACGTTGCAACGCGACGGTGAAAGGGTTGAAGCACCGAAGCCAGCCAACGCAACCATTCGCAACAATGAACGCTAACAAAAATCGTACGTCAAGGGGTTGACGCGAGGTATCAACCTCGCAATCTTCCAATATATTCCCGACCCATTCGCATAGATCGCAAACGCGTTTCCAATTTCCACCCTCTCTGTTCCTATCTAAATTGCTGACCCTTCCTACGCCATCAACGGCGCGCAGTTAATTACCCAGGTGGCGGAGGCGGGTCGGGGGGTGTGTCCGATGCGTTTGAAAATTCGCGGCTGTCATGTCAGGACGTCTTATCTCCCAGGAACGTGTCGCGAGTTATCGTCAGCCGGCGTTATAGTGGCCGATATTGCCCTGGCCTGGCCGGAGTGATTAATCTTAGCTCGGAGCCAGGGCACAGTATCCTACCGGTGTCCCTGCAGGGTAATGATCCGTGGCACACACGATAACCGCCCTTGTCTGACACCCGTGCGTGTCCTACGGATGTCCTTCGTACTCGTACCATCGCCTAATGGTATCGAGGATCCCGGAAATTTCGTGGTCCAAGAGGACAGCTTCCTCCGATGTCGCCGGACACGTATCGGAAGGCGTGGAATCTTAATTGAAATCGAGCCGGCAATAGCAAGAGTTGCAAGTGCTATAGAAGCTTTTTCGGCTAGGCGAGAAACCTTCGGTAACCCTTTGCCGGGTATCTGGCTTTCGCCAGGTCAACGCTTCCGTCTGTTTTGAAGGCTCTGCGGTCCCCCGATTTCACGGCCAGGGCGAATCGAATATAAATCCTGCGCTCGGTTTCGTGGCGGTGTCGTACAGGACCGATTGTTTTTCAGAATTTGCAGCGGGGAACCAGTCGCGACGCGGCTGGTGATCTTGTACTCGAACCAGAGCCAACGAGTTTGGCTGGTATGAAAATCGACTGACCTCCCGGAGCAACGACAGGCCACGCCGCTTTGAGTTACGGTCGTGTACTGGGTGTTTCGAAGAAAAATATCCCATCGAACGCCGATTAAGTGCAAGGAAACCGCTTCTCTAACTACTCTTCTCCCACATTTCCCTCCGCGATCTTGTCTACTCGCCGAACGAGTTCGATTTATAAATAAATTCCGCTCTCCGCTAAACTCTCTTCCGTGTGCTATCGTTCGTAGCCATCCTTTGCACGCTCGTACTTGCGGAGCACCCCGTATAGACGGTCGTGAGAGCAGCGCAGACCTGGCCGCGTGAAATCAATGTTTCATAAGCATGGATAACAGAGGCGACCGCCATGTACACCGTGACCAATGTACATCTTGATTTAGTAGATCCGTTGGACGCGTTTAGGTAGCCGGGTTGGTCGTTGAAGGTAGGCTTAGGGTGGACGTGCTACTCTCCCGGCTGCTCACGAGCTGTCTCGTTAGCAGCCGGACAGGAACGAGCAAACCGTGCCAGATGAGCACGGAGACCCGAGAACGAGCAGATACCGCGACAAGGGAACGAGCGTAGAAGCGAGAAGAGAGGACTGCCGAGCGCGGAAAGAAGAGGGCGAAGAAAAGAGACGAAGAGCAGAGGGGAGCCAGAAAGAGAAGAAGAAGAAGAAGAGAGAGAGAGAGAGAGAGACTCCGTCTAATAAAGCAATTCCGTTATGGTGGTCGGCGTAATATGAGAAGCTATCCGCCCTCGTTGAATGCGTCGAGATTTTTATGCAGTTACCTGTCCGCCACCCCAAAGGAACCAAAAGAGGAGATGCAACGAGAGGAGACGGAGAGTGGGAGTCGGCACAGTCGGCTGGAAAGTGTACCGTCGAGTGTTCTAAAGCGGTTTCGAAGTAATTTTGAAGTTGGTGGCCGTGGGGTAGGAGAGAAGGGCCGCTCGAGCGCTTTCCAGAACATAACGGAAGTAAAACGGCCGGCTTTAATTAAGCTTCGTTACGACGTCTGCGCGCTCCTTTCGTGGCAAATTCTTACAAAATTTTTAATTAAAAGTTACACCCAGCCGATGTCTTCGCGAGTTCCAAGCGAGACTCGTTCAAACGGAATCGCCCCGATGTTACTTCGATTAAATTCCCGTTTTCAGAGTCAAACCACCGCGAATTATTCGCCGTCCTTCTCGCGCCCTTTCCCTTCTTCTTCTTCTTCTTCTTCTTCTTCTCCTCCACCACCTCATCGATTCATCGCATTTGGGTCACGCGAAAGAAATACGTCGAGAATTCCGTTTCTTTGCTCGTTAGAAGATCAACGGGAACTAATAAGCCGAACCAGATACGTCGACAATCGTCCACGCCACAATAGACCGAGCCCCTTCTCCCTTATCAATTATCAATTCGCAGCTCATTATGCAAGTTTCTTATTCGCCGGGCAACTGGAACGCGGTTTGTGCCGCGGCTGGACTTTTCTTCGCCGGAGATATCGCGCCTCGGGAATTCGTTCGTTTCGACCGGCTCAGGGGTAAGTTTCGCAACAATGGCGATCTATATAGCTTCATTAAACCCGCGGCCATTCGTCAGGCCGAACGGCATCCGTGACGCCTCTGGACTCTCAACGAGCGAATTAGGGAGATTTACGGCCCTGGGACGTGACCGTGCCGCGTCTGGCTCCGAATGGACCGTATCCACTTTTCAGCTTGACCCCAACCGAGCTACGGCCCTGACTGTTGACCCCATGGCAAACGTTCAGACGTTCAACGTCGAAATGTGAGAAAACTTCAAATTTGCAGCTTGCCTCCTGTCCGCGCAGATGACTCGTCGGCTAATAGGGGTGCGCCGGATCTCGGGCGGAACGGGCATTTTTCTCGGAGTCGGGAGAGGATGCAAAAGTGTCCATAATTTCAGACATTTTAAGGATTCTCGACACTTGCGAGAACTTTGACAAATCAACGACTATTTCGATACTTAGCGTCGCTTTGTCTCGATGTGCTTTACAGTATAATTACTTTAAACGTGTCGCTGGTATGCCAATCAGTTTACCCAGCCAACGATTCATCTCTGCGCAGTAAAAAAAAACCAAACAATCTTTCCTAAACCTTCGACTCTCCGATTCCAAACCGCAAGCAAGCAAGCAACCCTCTTCCGCCATTCTTATCGCAACCGCAGCACCGGAGGCGCGGCAATTGTTCGACTGCAGCGAAGTATGCAAGCAGTAGAAAGTTTAAAGTCATCCTATTCCTCGGTGTTTCCCTTTCAGGAAGCAGCTCCCTTTAATGCGGGAGGGAACAAATATGTCGACGGCTGAAGAGGAGGAAAAAGCGGTGGACGGAAAAGGGTAGAGCGGCGGTGGAGAAAACGCGGCGCAGCAGGCCAGCCGGAAAAGAATCTGCATTGTTTTAGCCTAATCGTGAGACGAAGAGGCGGCTGATTCTCACAGGGAGAGGTTTACGCTAGCCAACCGGAAGCCGGTATCGTGCACGAGTCCTGGTCTACTCGAGCGTGTTCCAGAACGCTACTCGCTCGCTCGAAACCCGGTCCCAATCCCACGGTGTAAACGCCGCGGGGGTCCGCAACAGGATTCGCCGGTTCCAGCGCGCACACTTGGCCCGTTTCTCTGCACGTACACGCGTGCGTCGGTTATAAATCATTAGCAGTGCTGGCGATTAGTCGCTGCGGAGGGTTGCAGAGGGGATGTCGCCGCGATGCGTGGCAGAAGGACGCCAACGACCACGGCTACGACGGCGGAGGGAATCATTATTGCCGTGCCACGGCTCGCTTAGAGGGGGCAGATTATTAGTAGCCTCTGATTGCAGCCACTTCCCTTCCCTGCTCTTCCCTATCGGGGCCTTCTAATGCACTAACGAGTACCTACGAGTATCCAAAGATTTACCGCCTTTCAACCCCCTCGATTCCCTTGTTTCACCCGGATAAGCATTTCCGCGTGAATCTTCGACGATTAATCTTGGATTAGCGGCAGCCACTAGAGCTGCTGCACCCTTTGGAATCTCGAGACGCGTGAGAGAACGTTGGAACGCGAATCTAATTGGGCAGACGTTTGTTGGAATATTTGGAGGAATTTCCGGCGACGAGCTTCGAACGCTTCGAAATTTGTAGACGATAAATATACCGGGGCTACGGAAAATGTTCGAGCATCGCTGTATTTATTTTCATACTTAACTATTACGTAGTTACTCGTATATTCTGCTTATATATACGTAACTATTCCGTAACGTAGTTCATTATTTTACTGTGCGTACATTTATTCACTAATGGGGGTTCCTGTTCAAATAAATAAATAATAATAAGAATAATTATGTAATTAACTGAGGCTGAATGTATTAGGTAACTTCGTATCGTTTGCAGGTTTTGTCGTTTTTTAAATTGTACACGTGCACTCTTCGTTAATCGTAAGAGAAATATTACACAGACGAGTTGTTAGATCGTTGGAAAAACTGCTACGAACTGAAGACAGCTACTTTTCTGAATAAAAGATTGCCTGCTCCACTTTGTATATCATTTATTACCATCGATTGAAACGGCACGAACTGTCTTGGTTACCTAATCATTCCTACAGTTCCTATCCAATCCATTTAATGGTAGGATTATGCAACTATAAAAACTGACAACACTGGAAATGAAATACGGAACCTAATTAGAAAATGCCTCGTTAAAGAATCCAGCTACTCGCGAATACTTTTCGCAGAATAATTATAATCCCCACCTCCGGAATTCGAAGTTGTACACAGAGGAATGAAACGCGCCCTTCTACAAACGTAAAGAAATCAGAGATCCCCGATTTGCTGATCGCTCGCAACTCCGTACCTGCGATCATTAATCGCAACTTATTACCAAATTCATAGGCAATAAATTACCTATATAAATAGTATAATGTCACGATGGAGAGTATAAACCATCGTCGATCAGAGACCTCGAAATCGAACCTCGTCACGGATCCGAGCTCATGAATAACGAAGAACGAGCTTCCCGACGCGATGATGCTACCACGATCATATGCGGGATTCCGAACGAGGGTGGATGAACCCCGAAAAATCACGCGCTATTGCAGACAACGATGATATTCTAACTATCCCACAGTGGCGAGTGGGATTAGGGTAGCGTGACGTGTGGCCGCCCCTGAGGTTGGCTCTCGCGAGGGTTGCACGCTGCATCTCCGACGATTCTCTATCTCCGTTTCTCCCTCGCAATATGCTATCCTTGCCCTGTTAGGCCAGCATATGTCTCGTCCCTTCGCGCACGGGTAATCGGATTTATTATATACGAGTTCATACGTCGGTATCGAGATTTTATCGCGATATCGATATCGGCGGGCCAAGGGTGGATTAAGCCTGAAGCCATCCTCGCAAGGGATACCACGAATTAACAGGCTTGTTTTACTCGATACCCATTCCCTGTGACTGCTGATAACCACGCGTCCTCCTGTCGTATTTGCGCTCGAGAAAGGGCTGGCCAACCCCTCGTCGTCGATTCTCGTCGATTTTCGCGAAACAATGGATCGGAGTTATCGGAATTGCAAGGAAAAGTGATCGAAACCGGGGATGGATTTAAGTTTTTATGCCGCCCCTAGGCTGTCATACGTTTGCCGATCGCAAACTAAATGCTCGTTTTAGGTGGATTAATATACACGGTATACAGGAAGCGATGAATATTTTTGTTCGATTCACGATGCATACGCAAAGTCGTTATTTACAGCCACGATTAAATAAGCCAGAATAAAATGAAGATTAATCGTACCCTCTAGATCAAATGTATACCTTCCTTATAGGAGATTAATAAGAAACGTAGTAGGTACACTTTTTGGTATGACGTAGGAATTTGATGATTAACGGACTGTGGATTTGTATGCATATATAGGAAACTTAAACGCGCAAACAGGCACGGAATGAATGTAATATGTAAAAACAGATATACAACATTTATAGTAATGTACAAGCTATTGTATCTTGAGAGTGAAACAACCCCTATTTCAATCCCATTCCTTCAATTTCATTTACAAGTATATGAATTCGTATAAAAATCCACAGGGTACAGATTAGTTTGACGCGCACCGCGAAATAAACAAGGTTGAAAATAGCTGCTAACGAATGCCTTACTTCAGCTATCCATGATACGCGTACCGTGTGCCTCTTTACATACTTAAATTATCCATAAATACATGAACATCCACAATCTAACGATCCAATAAAAATCGTATGATTTTGACTCGCGTATAGAAGAAGTTAAAGCAAAATTTTCCCCGGAAAATCGTAGCCTTAAGCTACTACATCCTACTCAGCCTAAATCCACCTTTGGATAAAAAACGAAGGTACAATCGGCCGTAGAAACTATCCGGATGCCTAGGAATAAAATAACTCTGCGTTTCTTTGTTACCCTTTCTACGCTGCTCCGTTTCGTTTGGCTCTGGTCAGCGAGTAAAAAAGGCTGGCTGCAGTTCGACTACTTAGTGGCTGGAAAGGTCACAAGGGCCGAACCTACCGCGACGCAAAATTATTCCCCCAATTAAGCTAAGACGCGGCAGCGGACCGGTAATGCGTTAATTAAATCAAGACGGCGAGCGTGTGAAAAATAATTAAGGCGGCCAGCCGCAGGACAAAGGACGTGGCCGTGGCGTTGCCGAGGAACACAGAGAAAGCAGGAAAAAGGAAGGGGTGAAATCTCCTGCGTTGCTCTACCGTGTCGGTTTGTCGAGCCACGCTAGTTGTCGCTCATTGTCCTGCAGTACGCGGTGTGCACGCGAAAATAACCACGACCAAGGCAACCAAGTCGACGTTGACGTTGAGGACGGCGATGACGAGGACCAAGAGGACGCCGGAGCAACGCCGAGCGCTCACCTTTTCCCAACGCGACAACGAAGAATTATCGGCGCGGCGCAATTAGACCAGGCTAGAATTAAATTAATAACAATCGTGACACCGGCTCGTACGAGTGAAATTCCCTTTTGAACGCGTTATTTTAATTAAAAGGCCGCGGCTCTCGTATCCAGAGGCGCGCGCGGGCGCGCGTGTGCCACGGGCCAACGCAGAAAAGGAGAAAGTTCGCGGGCGGCAACTTTTATTCTTCAATAAATTATTTTTTATCGTGTCCGCATTGTGCCGGGATTTTATGGTCTCGCGTTGTTCGGATAAACGAGGCACCACCGGGTGCCCCTCCTAACAGCCCTGAATATGTAAAGTTTCAATTTTCGTTATTTAACCTGCGCCACCCGCTTTTAACGACATTTTATTAATAACGACCAGCCGCGCGGAAAACTTTCCGGCTTCGTGCCCCGCGCGTTCAACGTACGCCTACGTCGACGAGCTTTTTCTCCAACCCCTGACCGAAAAATAAGTCGTTAATAATATTTTTCCGCCGCAACGGGAACAGGCAACGGGAACCGTGGCAGAGAAATACACACACGCGGGATCGGTTTGCGCGATCGTCGACAAGAGCGAGGAGAGTATCAGCGAGAGAAGTGGTCCTGTGTGAAATTCAATGGCGTTCCTAGCCGTGTGTTCTCAACCCTCCCCGGTAAAACGCGTCCCCAAAGCATGGCCACAGATTCACTTAGCACCAGTTAACGCGCACGGACCACCCTTCTCTCTCCTTCTCGCCGCGAAAACTATTTAACGTCCTTCCTCTGATCCTCCACCCCGTGGTACGCGCGTACTTCACGTCACCACGTGGCTCGCTCGACCCTAACGTCCCAAGAAGGGGGACACACCCCCTCGCCGCACAATTCACGCCCTGCCGTGCACTCTACAATGCCACATATAGACTTTGTAATAGCAAAGTGCCTTCCAATTTTTAAACTACCCTCTGCCCGCTAATAATAAACTAATTTGCCGCGCCCTAAAACCAAACGTTTCAATTTAAACCGGCGACGCACGCGGCACCAAACCGTTCCACTTTCTTCTACAATACCGAGCGAAAGTTTTAGGCTGGCTATCAAAAAATATATCTTATCATTTTGGAAATGTACTTAGGGGTAGCTGGGATGTTTGACCCGATGGAATTGTCAGCTACGGCAAAAGATAACGATTAATTTAGAGTAGTATTGCATATTTTGTGCAGCTCCCGCTTACATCATTTAAAAAGAGGATTGAATAACTTTTCACGAAATCTATTTAACGTTTCCCGATGCTACGCCTTCAGAAATTGAAGAATTTAGTTGCCGTTTCTCGGTCTGTTTGCTTTTCTAATTCGTTGTAAACAATTCCACGCGAATTTCATAACATTACAGCGAGAGCTCTACTCGTCATCGAATCTTCAAATAATACTCTAATCAAATGAAAGCATGACTTACTTCGAAGTTCACTTTCATATAATTAAAATTTGAAAACAACATCCGCAATTATATTCAATTGTCATTTTCATTGCCGCATCAAAAGCTACATTCGTACGTTAAAGGGGTGCACCGAGTAACATCAACGTCCCAAAGAAATGTCAAGTCTCACCGAGAGAGATCTATTCTATTAAGGAGACCAGCATCCCTAGCGATCCTTATCGCCGATTCAGAAGCATCCAGCATGAGAAATGGGTTGCTGGGAGCCCGTAAACCCCGTAAACCCGGTGAACCAAAAGGGGCGACGGGTCTGATAGCTCGTGTAGGCGTCAATCACACACCACGCATATATTTACGAGAGTTCTGCTCCCGGTGGCAACCGTTCTCCTCGTCGCAGTGCGTGGCATCTATCAGCCATCGAAACACACCCCCAAGGAAAGCCTACCCCCTCCCGTCGCCAGGATGTTGGCTAAATAATGGACCCCAAAGGGTGGGTACGACGTGTCAACTGCCTTGACAGTGTCCTGACATCTCCTAGCTCTCGCACACCTACGTACATCCCGAACTCGTGTATCCCCACAAAGGGAAACGTCGCGGGGCGCACGCTGGTAGCGCGACAAAAATTGTAGAGTCCCAGTCGGAATTCGCGCGAACCAATTCGGGGGCACGAATGAAATTACATCGAGCCTTTTCTGCATAAACAAACAGTCCAAGGGTGGCCGCGAAGGGTTGGATCATCCAGAAAACGCGCTTGCCGAATTCCATTGTATCCCGGGTTCAACTATCGGTTTACAGGGACAATAATGCAGTGTCCCGAAAACGGAAATAAAATTTCCATCTGCGCGGCGCGGCGTCGCGTCGACCAAATTACTAAAGCGATTAAGACAATGGCTAGGGAAGGCTGGAGGGGTGTGCAAAATTTGATTCCATCGAACGTACACAAAAGAGGGGGCCTGGTTTGGTTGCTAACGTCGTACGTCTACAGAGAGAGAGGTCGAGAACTACCCCTCGGAATATCCGTGTGCCAGCAACCCCCCCCCCCCTGTTTCTGGGCAACCGCGACATCGCACGACTCGTTTACACGAACAATCGCGCGTTTTCTGCGAACAAAAAACCTCCCGTCGACCTGTCCAAAGTTGCTGCGACAACAACTGTCTCGTGACGCGTGGCGGGGGTCAAGGGGCACCGTTTCTCTTCGTTACCACGATTGTGAGAACGCGACTCTGCCTGTGAAATTTAAGAACCGTCAGAAACTGGCTGCTACCTTTCTCGCAATTCTATTTCACGCCGCGTAGTTACACGCCTCCAAAAAGAAAAGAAAAAGAGGAACGTCTAACAGTGCTTTGCAATATCAGAAAATCCTCGTTCGTGGACGTTGCTCTGTTTATTCCGCGTCGGAGGTTCGATTCGTTGGAAGACCCTTCTTCCATGGCGAGCGATTTAAAAGGATGTTCGTCCGGTCGTAAAGCTCGATGGAATGACTCGGACGGATTTTATCGGCCGCTTTAAAGGCCCGATCAGAAGAGCGTCCCCCTGGGGACGATGTTTTAGACTTAGTTTAAAGTATCCCGACCGGTTATTGATAGGCCCCGTGACGCTATCACGAGAATTGACCCGGCTTCTCAACGGGGAATCGAATAGGGGTCGCCCGAATCTATTTTCTAAAAAGTTACCCCCTAAAAGTCTCTTATAGGAGAGCGAAAGAATTTAGAGCAACCATTCGATCGTTGGACACCATTTTCCATTCAATTTTAGTCGGAATACTAATTACCCAAAGACTGGAACACCGCGGGTTACGAGAAAGAAAAGTTCTCGGTAAAAACGAAACATAAAGGGGGGATAAAAGGAATCGCAACGAAACACCTTTATTAATTCAATTTCAATTGGAGCACTAATTCTTAGACCGAGGATCTTTATGCAATTATAGAAACTTCGATTAAGGTCAAAATACTACGGAATACATGCGACGTGCAAAAGTATGCAAAGTAGTCAGAGTAAAACACACCTTACAATGTTTAAGGGACGTAACCAACCCGTATTTAACTTCCATCTGTTTATTACTGTTTACGAAACGTTGAAAGGGGTTGAAACGAAACAATTTCTTATGGCGACAAGCATCAACACCTTTCTCCACTCGATTTCACGCTGAACACTAATTGCCCAAAGGCGAGAACCCCGTAGGTGAAAAAAAAACAGAAGAGTTGCCGGTGAAAAAAAAGGGGGCAAATGAAAAAGAGTAGCGGCGGAACAATTTCGATTGACGTGTGGACGAACCGGCGGCTAGCCAGTATCGATAACGCCGAGATGACGGATTGTAACGGAGCATAAAACCCCGTCGTACGTTCTAAAATAATAATCAGCCCCGGGGGCTGTCGGTGGCGGCAGCCAGGAATAATCAGGAATTCCGGTCGCGTCCAGGCTGTCGCACGAGGCGCCAATCATGCCAACATTCAGTCGTACGACGTGCAACGGTGTTACACAGCGGAGCTGGAGCCAGGGGTAGACACACACGAGTCGAAAGAAGAGCAACAGAGAGAAAAGCCGGAGCTACCGACTCGATTCGCGAAACTCACCAATTATTTGGCCATTCGTTGGCAACGTGCGCCAAATCTACAAGTGTTTACCCTGCGCTCCACCTCCCCCTAGCAGCCTCTGACACTAACGCACAGGGCTGAAGGGGGTCGGTTTTTCCATCGGCAGGTTCTTGCAGGGACAAACGGCCGGCCGAAGGGAGCGGCAAAAAAAATCGAGTAAACAGCGTAAGCCCGGAAAATCGCTGATTTCTCGAAAAGGAAGCCGGGGCAAAAACAAGCGGAAAAAGAGAGATCGAGGCTACCGCTGCTGCTGTTCCTTCCCACGTTTCCCAGCGAATTCCCAGTCGACGTACAAGTGAAACGATTTTAATTGGAGGACGATAATTGTTCGGCAAACTTGCCGCCCTTGATTTTCCTCAGCTTCGTTTAAATCTATCCATTGTCCGCCGGTTCTTCGCAACTCGGTGCCCGATTCCAATGGTGTTTACCCCCGGCGCTGTTTCGTCCGCGCGAAGAATCAAACGTCGAAAGGGTAGGGGAGGGGAGTGAATCTCGATTGTCCCTCTCCGGACAAAAGCGAGCAGCGCGGTAAATTTCGTTTATACTCGCTGATTAGTCGCCGCGATGCTTCTCTCTTCGCGAAAGCGTTAGGAAACTTTCCCGACTAAACGCCACGCCGCCGTCAGAACTGCTCTTCGACGTTCTCTCTTCGATAGAAACCTTTGCCGCGGGGCTCGAAGCGATCCTAATTGGCGACGGGAGGAGGGAGGATAATTATCAGCTTTGGCTTTTCTCTGCGGAATTTTATTTCGACCAGCTCCGGAAATTGTCGCTTCGGCGATGCGGGTCAAGCTGAGCCAGCTTTCGGCGCCGCGAAAAAAGAGGAGGTGCAAGTTGCCACGCGGGGGTGCGACGAGGGGTGGGTGGAAAGGTGTCGATGGTGTTACGGCAGGCAGGCAGGTTGCGGGCATCGACACACGGACGCGCAGTGTCGACGATCTCACACAGGACGAAACGCCAGAGGGCTGTGTGTAGTCGTGCGCAGAGTGGAGGCTCGAGAGCCAACGAGTGGCCGACATATTTTATAATTGATTCCGGCAAATTCGATCGACGATAATGACGTGTAAACACTAATTACGCCGCGGTACCACTAATTAGTGGCTGGCGGAGCGTCCTGGCTTGCGCCTAGTCCCGGCAACCGGGTATTAATTAATTAGAACCACTCTGGCATACACCGGTGATTGCACACGGCGCGTCACACTCTGCCAGGGATCCTCGCTCTCCTCACCAGCCTTCTCGTAGCACCGTCGTTGCTCCTAATTGCCGATAGACCGACTAGCGAAGCTTCGCTGTAAAGATGTCTGAGCATCGCCACGGTCAAGAATTTTTAATCCGTAAGGAGATTGGGCTGCAAAATCGTGGGAAGACTAGAAGAGGCTTCGTACCATCGGCGTTGCTCTCAACAATTGAAGACGGCATTCGCAGTGCTTCTCTATTTTTGTAACACGTTACATCGACCACATCTTCGATTCGCGAATGCTCGAAATTCTCGAAGCACCGAATGTCTTATACCTCGAGTTTCCAAAGCTTTCAATTCTCAATGCTTTAAACTCGAGTCGCTGAAAAAGCCGCGGATCGCGACGGTCAACTCGTGGCGAAAAATATTAAATCCACAGAGGGATTAGAGCGGAAAATCGTGCCGCGGAGCTCTTTGCTAAATTAATTGATTAAATCAAGCTCTCGAGAGTGGAAGCCTTAGACTTCCGAGTTTGATCTCTGAAAAACCTGCGACGCTGTTCTTCGACGACGACGCGGCGCGAGGGATAAAAGGACGACGACGGGTGAAGGGAAAAAACGTGGAATTAAGAAGAACTAGACGGCAGAGGAGAAGGAGGAGGAGGAGGACGAAAATGGAGGACGATTGGGAAGCAGGGAGAAAGAAAGAAGAACGAAGATCCAAGGGAAGTTCGGGCTGCTTGCCGTCGTCGGCTCTTTGACTGATGATTGGCAATCGGTAAGCCGATTACGAGGCCGAGTGAATGTGCTCGCCGGGCCGAGTCTGGCCTGGTCCAACCCTGCTTGCCTGCTTTCGCTTGCTTGTCTACGCTCTATATATCCCTCGCAACCACCCCCGTGTGCCGTGTGCCGTGTGCCGTGTGCCGTGAGCGCCGCCCCTTCGCCCTGGAAACCAGCCCTCGGTGATCTCCTTATTAACCGCAGCCCGGTAATTGCGATCGACGAGCGATTACGCTGCGCCTCGCTGGCTGCCCTCTGCGGCTAGGATTAGGCAGATTAGTCGTCGGTTATGCCGCCGGATAATTGATTGCACCCCGACAGCCTCGCGGTGCAATTAAAGGCGGCCGGCCTCTCTTACGACAACTCACCTGCGGATCAACCGATCCCTTCCCTTTCCCCCTAGCCTGATTAAGTCACCCAATTTTCAACGCCGGCACAATTACGAGTCGAACATCCTCTTTTCGAGGCTCTCTTTTGTCGAGCGAAGCTTCTGCCAAATTAATCGAGACACGCAGGGTTGCTGTTTTGGTATTGTTGAACGTAGAGGAGGGCTTATTTATCAGTATATGCCTAAAATATCCTAAGAAAAGTACGCGAAAGCTACTAAAGTCAGACCTACTTAAGCGAGCTTGTAGAGGCAAGAAATTGCACACAGATTCGCAATCTGCTTATTACAGTGGCGAGCAGATATAGACAATCAATTTCTTATTAATAAAACCACTGACGTAGACACTACGAAACTGAATGTTTACAGTTTTCTGATCTACGAAAAAGGTACTTTTGAACGATGTATCGCAGAAGACAATGCGGGCAAAATTTAGAATGGTACAACCAGCTGAATTTACAACTGTTTCCATATTTATATGCTTGTCGTTGTATGTTCCATCTCTGTATAATGAGTTAATAATCGGTCGACCATTACGTCCCATTCGCAAATGGTTGAACTTTTTAAATACCAGTCCAACATTCACCGAACAGTGGTCGAATCTCTGCACACAAGTTCAACGCCTGGATGAAAGGTGTTCGCTGAATAACGACGCGTCGAAGCTTCGCAGAGGAGCCCCGGATCATAAATCGAAGGGGTAGGGAATTTTTTTCCTCCTCGTAGCTAGCCCAGGAATTATTCCCTCTCGATTTCCTCCCTTAATTTTCCCGGCCGCGCAAAGAGAGCACGACCGCGACGCCGACCACATATTTAATACGACGGTCGACACGAGGGGGGCGTGTGTACATCTGTCAATACGCTGCTCTGGACCTTGCAATTTAAAGGGGGTGTCGAGGGGGCGTCGAGGCGGGCTTGAAGGCTTGCTTGAGTTATTGGAGGTTGTCAGTGCTGGCTTCTGGTGCCAGGAACACGTGCTCCGATTTCGCGGTAAATCGTCGCCTCAACCACTACTACCCCCGGTCGATCGCCTCGATCGACCCCTGCCGCAAACCCCGGCCTCGATTCTTCCCGACGACGAACCGAGGTTGACGAAAAGAAAAAAAAACAAACAAACGAATCTCTCACACGGCCAACTTGCACCGCGAGAAATAATGGCACCGAGTGAGAGGCGTGGAATTAGAAAAAAAACGAGGGAAAACGAGGCATTGCTGGCCGGTCAAGAACGATAGCCTGGCTGGTTCGATGGGTAAATTATAGCGGGCAAAAGAGTCCGCCTTTCAGATCCCATTTCCAAAGTGCTCTCATTCTTTCCTCTGCTTTTTTGTCCGGGGAAAATTAGCGCCAGGAATACGGGAAATATATCTTCGATGATTTTTCCGGTATATTAGCGAGGTGAATGCTGGAGGAACTTTGCGTGCTTGGTTAACCACGTTGGAGTTATTTCGCTTGCTTCGGTTGGATACATTGCAATTAAACCTCTCGCTGTTGGTTAAACTTACGATGCGTCGCAATAGAAGACGGTTCTAAATAGGGCGAAGCTTAGAAACCAAAGTTTACAAATTCTATGCATTTTCACGAACAATAAATTTTTCAAATTTATCTATTAACGCCTGAATGAATTTCGTGGCTTATGCATCGTCGTTTAACTAATGGCTTCTACTTTTATACATGACTGTATGACCGCCATATTAATGATTCCCGTAACGTCACGACTAAAATGTGTCTTGGCCTTTGATGATCACCACAGCATTTAACGTGTTGATAATTACTTACTCATTTATTTATTAACGAACGGAGTATATATGATGCACGACGAGTTCGAATGTAAATCTTCGTATAGAGCACGAAAAAGACGGAGAGAAGATCCACCGTCTCGCAGAACGGACGAATTACAATACGATTAAAGCATCGCACGTGAAATATTATGACTGATAACAAAAGCAACGATAAAAGGAGCGTTTGTTTCCGTTATTGTAGGGAGTGAAAAGTTTGCGCCACAAAGATTACCCTCATCCCTTCCACGAAATCACTAGGCCCCCCTCTAGTGCAAATACGAGATGTTTGGATAAAAAGCAATATGTACTCGAGCCCGCATGCCGAGGTATTTGTGGCACGAAAACGCGCGGTAACACGAAGCACGCAATGTTTGGCCTGCTAAAAGTCCTCGCTGCCATCTTCTACGTCATCGAGGACAGCACTTTTAAAGCGCGACACGACGCGACACGTGTCGCCGCTCTAAAAACAGAAAAGGGGGGTTCCTTGCTCGCTGTGTACAAAATCAAAGGGAGGAGAGAACGCACGGGTTTAAACGCCGTCTGCTCCGATTCGCACGCCTTTCGGCTCGTTAAATCGAATCGCCCGGGACTCTGCTAAACGGTCCGCTCGGACTCGTCTGATTCTACTTTGCGGCGCGTTCGGGAAGGCTTCGCGCGTTTCAGCTGCGTGAAACGAGGAGCGGCGCGCGATTTTTAAGAGTCCGTTTAAAGGAAAGAATGGATGCAAGCGAGGGAAGAGAGAGAGAGAGGAAAGTGGAACGTATTCGGGAAGAATCGAGGAATAATCGATGGAGGATGTTTCTGGAGGGGCCGCGCGATGGAGATGACGAATGGGAGCGTGACTACTCGGCGGAAGTTTTGTGGAAAAAAAATCATGTTCGCCCATAGAAGCACCCTTCTTGTCTATTCACTCGAGTTGCCCTTCGCCAGCTTTATCGATTTCTTTTCATCGCGATACGAAAATAGTTTCGAGTGGCCCGACGGAACTCGAGAGCTTCTTAAGGCCGACGAAAGGGTGTACTTCTCAGTGACAGAGAACCCAAAATGGCGTCCCGATACAGGAACACCCGTCGAATGGCCGTACACGGAAACTGCATTAAATTCCTCCAGTTGAAATAACGCCAATGAAAGAAAAACACGTGGAAAATCCAAACGTCTGGCTGCGCAAACAACAAGAAAGATGCATACCGAGGTTGGCTTTCCTCCACCGAGCAACCGGGTCGAAATTTTTAACGAAAAACTCTTACGAACCGCCTTCGAGCCACCGGAGGTAAATACCTTGCCGAAGGATCGCGATTCTCCGTTAATCCACTCGCAGGGAGGAGAAAGAAAAGCGACGAAAATGTAAGTCGGCGTTAATTAACAAAGGAACAACGTCGGGCGGTGAGGCGAGCGCAAACAGGAAGGCAGAAGAAAAGAGAGGAAAAGCCGGAGCAAGGGGCCCAGTACAAGGAGGAAAGAACGAACACAAAGAGTACGCAAAATTTATACACGCCCCCGCACAATGTCAATGAACCTTTCTAGCCGGGCCGAGTGCGTCGCGTTGGACAAAAACAGAACGCAACAGAGGCAAACGCCGCGGGAGGGAAGGAAAGAGAGACGGAGGATGTTTTAATTGGACCAAATAACAAACTGTGATTGTTAGCGACAATCAGCCCGCTCGCGCGTTTCGTTCGACCAACGCCGTGTCGAGCGACGCTAGGTGCCCCGTGTGTTCCTCGCCGCAATCGTTTTCCGTCTCTCTTTGCGACGTCATCCGTTTCCCTGCTTCGCGATCGTTCGCAAAAAGCTCTGTTTACTTTGGGCTGCCATCGACGTCGCGACGAAGCCCCGCTTGCTTATGGTAGCGTGGTTTGTTACGCTGCTGCGATCCTACGCCTTCTTCGGGATCTTTATATTTATTAGTTCATTTTCTTCTTCTATCTTTTCGTCTACAAGCTTCCATAAAATTTAGGAAACAGTTTGTTGCTATACGAAGTAGCTTCTTCTCTCTTTGTGTTGCAATTGAAGCAGCCCTGGTTCGTTGGATCATTAACCCTTTGCGCTATAATTGTTTTTCTAGTTTATTCTTAGCCAAGTCTTATTCAACTGCACGCGGTGTCAGAGGTGACTTAATAGTGGAAAGGATTAATAAACAAACGAGAGGTGAACCATGCAAAAGGCGCAGTCCGTGGTCTACTAATCCTCGTAGTTTTCTCTTTCGTACTCTATAGCTTAATTTAATACACAACGGGCGTTATACTTGAATCGCCTTAAAATTGTATCTTCGATCAAACGCTAAAGCTCTCATTTTACATATACTATTTCTATACTGTGATCGATTGTAACTATTTCAGTCGCCTATTTTGCAAAGCTTTAAAGAAACGGAAAGTTCGAATCGCGGTGATTGCGCGAAGATTGCACAGGGCAAAAGCGCGAGATTACGCTAGCGGGACATGGAAACAAAGTTCAAAGAGGTTGCAACAATTTAGCGGAGAGTCCAGTTAAGAGGTAATGACTGCGCGCAGTAATGCGGTCAGGCATTTTATGAGCATTTAAACTCCACCTAACAACCAGAGATGATTTCTAATTAAATAGCCGGGGATTGCATAATTCGATCTCCTGATTTGATTACGCCTAATAGGGAAGAGCAAACAGATTATCAAATGCCAACGAGAAGTTATTTAAAATTCCACCCGTATCTTGCCATTTCCCTTAATAATTCCGTGCGACGCGTTTGAAGGAACACCCGGTAGATAGTCTCGGCTTCGCGTCGCTCCTCGTGCGTAGATCGGGGAAGGATTTTAATACGAAGAAAGCCGCGAGGTAGGCAAGCCTCATAAATACAGTTTATCCGGTGGCACGCCCATCCACGCTCATTATTCCGAAATATCTCATTCCACCGGCACCGCCAGCCCCGGCATCGTGCTGCCGTGTCGCCAGATTTAAAAAAGTCTTATCTCAGACACGGGCAGAGACAGAAAGAGGAGAGAGAGAGAGAGAGAGAGTGAGAGAGACGGACAGGCCGAGGGGGACGAGATTGGAAATAAGAAGGAGAGGCGAACGCGAGAGGCGAGAGGTGTACACGCTCTAACAGAAAGGAACTCGCCATGGGGGAGGACGCGGTGGAAACGTTAATTGTCCAATAAAGCCGAGTTACGGCCGGCAAAAATATGCCGTTAACGGCCTCGTAAGGAGACCTGGAAATGACGCGGAAAGACCTTACTACCCGCTTAACTTTGCCATCCTGTATCTGTCTCGAAAACCGTCCCATTGCGCCACGCCGCGCCTCGGCGCGTCGCCCCGTCGATTTTTTACTCCGAATTCGAATCGATAAAGCGCGCGGCAAGGAGGAGCGCGGCGTTAGCGATGATTTTTTAATTATTCGCAAGACGCGCGTGCGAGGTAAAGCGAACGCGCAGTTAGGTTTGTCTGGCAATCATGGCCGCATTCAGGCTGTCGGGCCGATAATGGGCCGCTTCCACGAGCTGGCGTCTCGCAGGATCAAAATATTTCAATCCAAGGAGTCGTGGCTCGGTGACACAATGGCGGCACGTGTTAATGGGATTAGTCGGGTTACCATGGGGGCATACAGGAGACACGGGGACGAGGCCAAAGTGTGTGCCCACGCACGTATCCTACCCTGTCAGGATGTGCCTCCGCTGCTGACATTCGCAGGCGAGAAATGCTCGCCAACGGGGAGCACACCGCTACAAACACGCCTTTACATAATCCTCGTATTTATAGATATTTGTTACGGCACTTCGGACGTGGCACGCATCACGCGATAAAATTTCATTGCTCCGGGCGATGGCTGATTTCGCGATGCAGAAAAAGTGCCCCAGCGAAGAACGAGATACGAGGCGAGAAGCAACCGTGACCAATAATCTTCTGTGTTACTTCGCACAATGCTGTTGTAAAATACGCGTTGCGAAATCAGTGGATATTTGAATTTACCTTGCAGAATCGCAACTTGGAATCGCGGCGTGGAATGGACACGAAGGTAATTGCCAGCGACTTCCGTTAGTCGATTTTAATTGGATTCTTTGCGACGCGACTAATATCTGTTGGTTCCTTTCGAATACTTTTATAGGACAGGGATCAACAACGCGAGCTGATTAACCTCTAACCTTTTCCCTGTTGATTCAAATCATACGCCGCTTGTGCAGACGATCCCGAGTAGTGGAAAAATTTAGAAAAGCTCGTACAAATATTCAATAGTAATTCAAATCAGTATATTCTTTTCGAAAAGGTGTTGTTCCTATGCACCGATGCGTTAACAACAATTTCTTGCACAACTTCGCGTTTAAAACGTATTAGAAATAAAAGTCCTAACCTGATACTTTTTCACTCTCCTACAAATTTGCATATAAATCAGAACTCTAGCTCGAAGCCAATAATTCGGGTTGCCCTTCTTATTGCTAGCAAAAAAGGTTAACTACCTTTAGCCTAAGAAAATGAAAGGCAAAGTCTGCCCCTCGTTTCGAAGAGAAGACGAAATTCGAAGTCGGAGAAGGAAGTGGAGACGCCAGAGAAGAGAAATTTCTCTCGAGACGGAAGCACGGAAATGAATTCAGCGTCCCTGTGGCATGGAAGTTGAAGAGAGAGAGAGAGATCCAGGCAGGACTCCCGGGAACAGGATCGCACGGGATTATGATTATCCTTGCCGCGAGAAACGAGTGATTTATCCTGTCGCCGTGCTCATTACTGCTCCCGGTCACATAATCCAACCTGCTGCCACACCCTGCTGACCGCTCGTGCATAGATTAAGGCACGTCCATATCGGCGTAGGTGCATCCTGCGGGCTGCCGTGTAAATTAACCGGGCCGCGCGTGGAATATTTAGCATCATCGGCCATCCTTTTCGTTATTCCCGTGTCCGCGCCGCGCCGCGCCGCGTCGCGCCGCGCTACACAGGTTTGCACGGAGAAATTTATCGTGCTTCATCGAAGAAGAGAGCGAGACAGCGAGCCGCGCTTTTCCAAACTCAACGTTCGACGAATGAAAGGAAGAAAAAACGAAGGACGCGTCTAACTGGATTGGCCGGCAACAAAGGGTAGATTTTTCGATGGAATTTTACAATTGAAATCAACCGCAAGTTATCCGTGTAACGTCTCTCCGTGACAACGTGTATATATTTCACGGAGAAGATAGACCGTTTAAACGGGAGCATGGCAAGTTTTTCCTGCGCTGCTCGGCGACTGGGAAAAACCGGAGCGCGACGAGGTGGGTTCGCGCGCGGATGGCGCGGAGCGGAGCGGTGCGGAGCGGGGCGGAGCGGTGCGGAGCAATGCAGGGATGAGAGAAACGAAACGGGGTAGGTGGACGGGATTTTTACGGAGAAGAACATAAATATGGGGTATTATTCTCCGGAGCTGGTCGGTCGGCTGGCTGTCCCTCTGATTTATAGGCTCGGCTTGTGAACACGGCTGCTGGTATTTTTATTTAAATTTAATACACTCCACTTGCCGCGCGGGGGTGTATTAGGCAGCTTTAATAAGCGGCCATGTGCGAGTAAATATGTAATGCCGGCGCTGCGCGTTGCGTGCGTGCCACTGATGATGATAAACGACTGAAATTCTCGCGACTTTCCACCCTAACAAGCTGCGTCCTAAACAAAAGTACTCGTCGCGTACCGTTTCATTCGAGATTCCCTTCGCCAATGAAAATTCGCCTGTTAACTTTCAGGAGCTCGTCGACCTAGAAGTTACGACAGAGCTCGCGATGTATTTGACAATGAGAGATACAAAATATTTACAATCGGATCTCGATATGTATTAGGTGTACCGGTGAATAGTTGACTTCTTTTAAGTAAACATTAAGTACTTGTTATTGTAAAGTACTGTTATTTCCTAAGCTTATTCCCTTGGGAAAATAAATTCATCAGCCCATTTAAAACCGGTGGATTGCTTGGTGGTACACCTAGTGATATAAACCGATTCTCCAGCTGACTGAAAATGATGCACAAGTAGAATCTTAATGCATCGTACGACAGCTACTCTTTGTCAGCAATCTCAACGATAATACGTCTATTTAAAGATACTTATAAGAACACTTTGCACGTATCCTTTATAGCAGGTTCGCACTGCGGCTCAGAAACAACTTTCGAATGCCGTTCTCAAACAATCCCTTTCGATCTTCTCGCGTAGAAAATTAACGGTTACGGATTCTTTGGTTAAGATACGTGTAAACAGGCCTGTAACATATTTAATTGCAATATACTTGTTCCAATCCCAGGCGCATTTTATTCGGACAATTCCAAAGCTTGATTTAAACAACTGAATTTCCGGTCACAAGTAGAAATAATAGTAAACTATTTACCACTAGTTCGAACAGAGTCAGCTGCAATTAAAATATGTGGTATACCCTCGCAAATCATTATGAACAGAGGTTTCAAAAGGACTGAGTAACGATCGTAAAAAGTTTTTGCGAGCTGCTCCCGAACACTCGTAGGTTGACAAAAAATATTTCTCAAGAATATCAGCGACACTTTGGTCGACCGGGTTGTCGGCGCGCCAAAAATCGACACGGATTAAAAAGTACTTCGTCACGGTATCCAACGGGGTATCGATGTCTGTCGGACGCTAATTCGAGGGTAGACTGTGTACAGTTGAGCTTCCGATATGTACATACGCTAAGTCGATCCTTCTCGCATGATGGATCGAGTTAATGTAGCGTATTACGCGTTTACGCAACACGCAGACACAGAGTCGGTCCGCAGAGTTGATCCTAAGCTCGTGGCAGGGTAAGGGTGACCGTGGGAGAGAACGCAATGGGTGCTCCACCGCGGCACGCAGGTACATCTATAATCGGTGCGGGGTGGGGGAGGGTGTTGCTTCGATCAGATCCCGAGTGCTTTAATTCCTAACAGACACCCTCCACGAAACATCGAACCTCTATCCCAACTACATTCGCTCCTAACGCGACCCCAAAACGACAAAGAAAAATGCACACCCGCCGCTCGACATCGTATTAACTGAAGCCAGGCGCGGCTGAAAGAAGAAGCAGAAGGAAGGAAGGAAGGCGAAGAGACAGGTGTCGGAGAAGAGGATACCTTTTACGTTTCGCTATCTCGCCGGAGAGACAGATACCCGATAGCCGCGATTTTTTCCATTCACCCAGCCGGAAAGAGACCGGCACGGCGCCCTGACCAGCGTAACAGTTTCGCCTCGAACGAAAGAAAGCCACGGGTTTTCACGGCTCGATCGCGGCTGCGGACTGGAATTCGCGAAAGGATTCGAGCAACGGTGCCTTCCAAAAATTCCTACGATCAAGGCGAGGGGGCGAGAAGGTCGGACGATCGAGGGGAAGCGAAAAGGGGAGGTTTACTCGCGGACAATATGTTTCCTCGTGCTTGCAACGAGAGAAGCACCGCTCTAGGGTCGTCGCCGGTTTTTGGGGTGGCTCACGGGGCTTGTAACTCGGTTAAACTGGCACGGATATTTCATTAGCCGTTCCCCCCGAAGAGAGAGGCGACCCCACGTACGACCCCAGAAAGCCGTGCCACGGAGACACAGAGGCCGAGGGCTGCGCTTCGTTCTCTGATCCTCGAAAGGCATCGTCGTTTCGCTGTTCGAGTCTCGTCGCATTAAGTCGAGTGCCACGCCACCCCACTTTCCGCTAAATTGTTGACACGACAAATATATCGCTCCTCGTTGTCTACCTCCTCCTTCTCTCGAGGGTGTGTTTCGAAAATTCACCCACCCCTAGGGGCATCGTAGCCTTTTGCGCGTTCCCTGCTATGATTGCAATTTTGACTCCTCGTTCGTGTTTCTTTCTTAACCCTTTCAATAGGAGCGCCGTGTTCGGCATTCGGGCAAATCGGCGGGGAATCTATTGATTCCGTTGACAGGTAGCATATTAATCGATGGACTGCGAATTTTTGTGCATTCGTGGGAAACTTGTACGCGTAAAAAGGTACGGGATACAAGTGGAGGGAATATCGAAGGTTGAGATACGAATTATAGTATCCGAAGAGTTCAAGCAACCCCAAATTTATATCGAACTTCTTTAGGTTCATTTATAAAGGTACGAACTTGCATATAGATCAGCAGCATATTAATCAGCTGTTAAAAGTACGCTTTACAGTTGATCTTATTCACCGGGCCGAGGTTTTATATCCATTTACACTACTCACTCTATGCAAAGTATACGTTGTCGACGAGCTATTCTGCACAGACGAATGATACTCGTGGCCACGTGTATCCTACAGAAAGGGTTAAGTCCGTATTCCATACGGGTGCACCGAAAGATGTCAATTCTTAAACCATCAACGATGCACGAATCCCGAAATCTACCCACAGTCTTGAAAGATGAGTTCCAAGACTGCTTATGCTCTCCCAAATTTCTGATGCAAAAGCACAGAATCTATTTTACGCTATCTACTTGCAATTAGAATCGTCTGCAACTGTAACGCATCGTTAGTTTAATCGATCCCCGAAAGGGTTAAACCTGCTAGCCGAAACGTCGCTCTCGCGGAAGTGCATCTTCTAGGAGGGGTCTTTTAAATTCTAGCAGCCTTATTTCGCGACTAGGTTGACTGTAAAGGATGGTACAGCTGGTCGGTGCAGAGGGGCGAGCTGTTATCACGGACATTAGCTTTCAACGGGTCTCCCAGGATATAAAAGTAGCCCGGGGCGACCATTACTCGGACATTGTCCGCGCGAGTCTCTTTCCTTCTTTCCGTCTGCTTTTCCAGCCTCGCTTCCCTTCGTCGTCGACGTCGTCATCGTCCCCTGTCTTTCTCTCTGGAAACGCTCGACGGAGGTGCAGCCAGGGAGAAGAGAGAGCAGAGAAAAGAGAAGTCTCCTTATCAGAATTCCTGGTCCGTTCCAGCGTCACCTTGTCGCAAATCCATTTCGCAGTCGGCGAATTTCCACTCGTACACGTCCCTGGAATCGGGACGAGGGCTGGGTTTCAATCGCGAGAATTTCCTTCGACTCCTTCGCAGCCCTTTTTCTTCCTTCGGCTTCTCATCTCCTCCTCCGACTCTATCTTTCTCCCGCTGTCGCCTTCGCCACGAAAATGGACGGAGAATCTCTTAATGGATTGTGCCTAATTCCAGCGAGAGCCTCTTTCGGTCTAAAGTGTATCGAGCGAATGGCGTCGCCCACGTACCTTTACTCTCTACGAAATTTTCTACCGGAGACTTGTTAAACTTCGTAGTTTAGGTAGCTGCTAGGGGCGTAGTACCTAGTCGCAACCAATTTATACCCTACTCCCGAGACTCCCGTAGCTCAACATTAACCCTTTCGATACGAAGTCGTCGCTAGGGGTTAAAAAACTGGACAACCATTTGTTAAAAGTATACATCCCTCTCCGTAAGTATTAAGACACTTGACCGAAATAGTATTGATTTTTCGCAGCTTCGCGAAAAATAGCCTCGCGACAAACTCTTCGCGGGATCATTTTAAAGGTTCAACCTTCCACTTTCGCATTCCTAAGTTGAATTCCTCCGGAAATCCTTTTACACTAAGAAACAAGTAGCTGAATGAAGTCGCCTTTCTTTGTTGCTCGTGTAGCATTCGCGAACCACTGTGTTTCGTATGCTAATGCTACTTAATCAGACTCACCTGCGTCGTTTGCCTGTAGCTTTACGTTGTTGCGCCCATCACCCGATAGAAAACTTTAACGCAGCGCTTAAACGCAAAAAATAATACAGGAGGCGTGCCGATACTTTTCATAGCCACTCCGTCAACCGATATCGCGTCGATTTCACGCGACGACGCGACGCGATCGCGACAATAACGCGTGCCTGGCTTTGCACTCGTTGTTAGGCGCGTAGCGATTAAACATCGCCCTCGTAAATCACAACGGCAACGATCGCGGCGCAATAAGTTCTATCCAGGAACGGCGATTATACGGCGAAGCATTATCGGTCGCTAATAAATCTACATATTTCCCGTTAATTACCCAGCGGCAAAGTTTGCCGGTGAATCCGGTGGATGCGCATCGCGCATGGTTAGTCAGAGGACTCGGATGCTGCCGTCAGGAGACGGGAAGCAATTATCCGTTTGGAGATCGCGGCTCCGGCGAAAGCGTCCCTCCCTTTATTCGGCCCAATGGGGTAAAAAAGACTGAAATATTGGCAAGCGGTATCTCAACAAATTAGCTCGATGAAATGCAGATGGAACGCAAAGTGGAGGCCTGGGGTGGCAAAGAGAGAGAGAGAGAGAGAGAGAGGAAAGAAGGGCAGAGGGAGGGCGAAGACAGGGGCAACAGACGAGAGAGCGCAGAGAAAAAGAAAAACGCGATTGGAGGAAAGAAGAGAAGAGGCCACCGCGGGGTGAAAGAGAAAGAGAAAGAGAAAGAGAAAGGGAAAGAGAAAGAGAGGAGGGTGAATCAAAGTAAAGTCGTTCAGACTCATTGAACTGGAAGTAACCGACAGAGTGGCTTCCGCGCCTGCCTCTACTAATCTTATGCAATTACTTTACAATTCACTCTGCCGCTTGGCACTCACTGCCGATAGAACAATCTCTGAAATCGAGTTACCCCTCGAAACTTTCCAGGCGACCCCACTCTCGCGCCGCGAGACTTTTTCAGGTAACGCCTGGTGAGCATCGTCGCGATACTCGATGATACGTTTTCGCTTCAAACACGCCCTTCTCGCGCCCTTTTCTCCCTTCGATCTCTTCGTCCCCGTCGGTGAACGCGTTTCTCTCTATTTACTCGGTTCTCCGGTTAGCAACGCCGAAAATGAACACGATGAGTGTGAGTAAAACGATGCAGCAAAGGGAAAGCGATAGAGGGATTGTTAATCGCGCGAAAGAAGGAAAACGATATCAGCGGGGAATCGTTAATACCGAGTGGAAATATAGGGTTTTTAAATGGAGGCGATAGATCTATGCCCTCTATTTAGTCACACCCTTCTATGAAAATACTTTGGCGTCATTTTTTGAAATTTTTTAAGGACTGCGTTGATTGCCATTTAACATTGAATCGCTACACGATCGAACGATGCACGAAAGTAGCTCGCATTAATCGCCAAAGTTGAAGCTCAGCTTGTTGACAAATTTTAAGAAACGCTGACATCAATTGGCCACCAAAATCGCGTGGTTTGACACTTTCTGGACGTGCGCTAATACTTTTTGCAGCCACTGCACGCATCGCGTTGCAGAAAGAAAAAAGAAACGACGAGGCCTGTTAGCCAACCTAATATAACGCGAGAAACGAAAGCGGGGTCGGTATCGATATGTCGGCACAGTGTGCCCGTATCCCTATCCAATCTTAGTTATTGAAAAACTACAAGACCTGGCTAAACAATGGGAGTCCCATGGGGAAACGGGAAAGGCAGTGCCATTTCATTAAGGAACGCTTCCTCCGTGCTCCTCGAGCCGCGTTTCTGCGATTCAATTCGCATAGAACGGAGATCGAAATACTTTTGTAGGCGATCGAACTCGAAAACTTCGCCTCCGACGTGCCGCGCTGCGAAACCGGAGGACGCAGCCATTCCCAGAAATTAATTTTTTTCATCCGCGTTTCGCATTCCGCTCTCGCATTCACCGATGTGGGTACTCGCTCTATCCACTTAGTCTGATTTTCTTCTTTTTTTTACGCCACTCTCTGTGCGCGCGTAACGTACAACTGTCGGCAACAGCAGCGAGATAGAAATCGTTCATTACATCGTAGGTACCGGGGAACTAGAGACGATGCTGCCTCTATCGTGCGTCGCGATCTTTCGATCAGATGGACGGAACCACTTGAAAATCCACTTGACGAGAGGGGAACTCTGTTACCTTTCGCCATCAGCTGCAGCAGCAGCAGCAGCAGCAAATTAATCAAGCTTCGCTGCACCGAGAACGCTACTCGATCTCTCGCAGTCGCTCCATTAGCATAATTGCCGCGCAACCTTGGTCCCTTTTAAATATTTTCCAACCCCGAAACTTCCCACCGAACAAACTAATTCTCGCTACGTTGATCAGACTCTACAGCATAGTGCGATCGTCGAGGAACGTTTAAGGTTCGTTTACGCGTAGCCATTGAACGTCGATACAATTTGACTTGGACAAAATTGCAACACGTTATCATTGGAAATGAAAAAAAATATAAGGTAGGTGTACCAGTAGTTGAACGAATAAAGATCCGTTGCGCTAACTGGACACCAATTTAGATCATATGTGTGTTTAGGTACTGGGTGAGATCTTAGCGTATCCAGCTCCTGGGACAATTGCTTTATATTAGCAATCGAAAGTATCGCGTTTCTCCGAACGATAGTAACTAGTAGATTCCCCTCTATGTTGCAGTACCTTAGTCATTCGATTTGGTAAACTTTCCTACAATTCTTTTTACAGAAGTTTGGTCCAAGTCTGACCAAGCAAGAACCTTGTAACGTTTCCTATAAACGAGTAGTCTATTCTGTAGTTAGTCAATGCCGCTACTTAACTAATCTTTACCAACGGTGGCTTGAGACAAGCGTCGAACTCTCAGCCTTCGCAATACTACAGTTTTATTTTGTTTAGGGCAACGTTAGAAACGATTCCTGATCCTCGAGAGAGCCCTTTCGCAATGGTTCGGTTCTCGTCTCATCCGCTTGAAAGTGAATATCCCATGTTCGTTTAGCTAAGAACAACGAAAGCAGTGTCGTATACCCGACGCGTTTCGTTTACTGTTAAAGACAGGGAAACGCGAAATGACTCCGACACCATCGAAAGAAGCCGACGTTCGTTATGCGTGAACCCGATATAAATGGACCTTTAACCTCGACGAGGACCCCGATGGCTCCACGATTTCATTCGATTCCAGGAATCCCATTCTACGGAACAACCCCCCCGAGTAATCGCAGTAATTCCAAGGCGACCAGCCGTGACGAGGTGCCCCGTCACTACGCTCATAATTGTTTCCTAACGGGGCCCGGAGTCGGACAAAACAAACAGCACCATATGGGCGCCGATAGAAGGAAGAAGAGAGACGAGGGAAGAGGGGGGCAAAATACGGTCCCGAAAACACCCCGTACAGCGACGGGGGTGCGTTGCATCCACGATCGAGATACGCCCATGTAATCAAGGGAACCAAAGGGGCAACCCCTTGTTACACCCCCGAAAAGCCTCCCTTACAACGATATGGTGAGCCGTGATTAACTTTTCGTCGTGGCGCCGCGCCCCATTCATTTGCCATTCATTCGTGTCCGCACGGATTACTAACTGGTACGAGGCCTGTGTCCCGGTGTGCGCGTGTCCGTGGAAAGATCAGAGAACAAAATCACTGACTGACTGAGTGACTGAGTGACTGATTCGAACGCGAGCGTCGTTTCCACGAGGCTGGATTGCCCGTCCGATATTTCGCCGGCCGTTCTATCGCCGCGCAAAAGAGCGGAATTGCAAATGTAACCGTCACGCGAACGATACCCCGGTGCAGCGGCTCTTTAATTTTCCATCGCGAAATCCCGCGACATTCAGCCGGCAAATGTATGGATTCGCGGTAACAGCAAACAGGGTAATCGAGGACGACTTTCAGCGACAATCATCCCGTGAAAAATCGACCGGAGCGCAGCGGATTCCCTGATAAAACGGGAAGCACCTGCGATTCTGGGCCGATGGTGGATTCAAGGATCCCACGGAGTAATGCGAAATATACGCGGCCACCGCGAATCCGTGGGAGATTGAGAAAACAGAGACGGACAAATTGATATCGGAGCGAAGAGATCATACCTTTATTATAAAAATTAAAGAAACGAGAGCTAAGGGTCGTTTTATCGTAGAAATACGGTAACTTGTGTTTCGCTTTTACATTACATATTATGGGCTTTCTCTATTTTTCGGCTACTTGAATTCGCCATAGATGCATAAAAATCAACACCCCAATTAATATATCGGCAAGTTACGTTTCTCTCTCGTCTCTTTCATAGCCACTCCTATTTTCCACTACTCCGCTAAAATCGAAGAAGACGCGTGGCACGATGTCTCGAAGCTGCGAACTTCTACGACAAAATTTGGCCACGTCGGTCGGCGAATCGAAGATAAATTCGAACACTAAGAGATTAAAGCGAGGTTCGTGAGTCACCGCCTTAAAACCGCGGCCCGGTGACGAACAGCAGAAGGGGTTTCCGCCCTCTTCGGTCCAAGATTTAATGCCTGTTGGTTATCAGAGTAATCGTGAAACTCACCCCACCGACCCGCGGCCCGATTTCGTCGACGGCCCTCACGGGGCGACCGTTGATTGAAACGTTCTGATTGCGTCCCCCAGGGGGTGGCATGCGGGTGCCACAGGGGGGTGACCACCCCCGCTCTTCCACGAACCCCGACGACGCGGCGCGTACCCACTTATTTGGTAGTCTAATGTCTAATACGAACGTCACCGTGACGAGCAGGCTGATGATGTCGTTCGTGACGCGATCGGGGACAATGGAACCCTTCCAGAGCACAGTATTACGGGGAAAGAGGCGCAGAAGTTCTTCGAAAGCTCCCTGCACCGCTTCTCTTAATGTTAACAACCACGTTTCTTAACGAAGGAAGCCCTCATATACACGTACATACCGACGAAAGGTAAAGAACCAATCGTTTGCGAATTTCTGCGTATCCTTTATCTTTTTAGATGTAGAGTTTGGAATTAAAAGTATCTTGATAAGACGGCGTTACGTACACTCCCGTCTATATAAGCGATTGGATACTTGTTACTTTCTAACCAAATATTTGCAGAACTTAAGTTTTAGTAGCATCCTGAATAACGATATAATTTAGAGCGTTCCCCGATGTAAACGATTAACGAACAGTGGCTACGTTCCGTAACTGCAGTACAAATTTTCCTACGCGCTAAATTTACCGTCGCAATTGCAATGATTCTAATGAAAGTTCTTCTTCCAAGTTTACGCTGCTTGGAGCTGTGTTCGCAATCGCAGCGCATCGTCGCTTTAATCAACCCCGAAAGGGTTAAACGCGGAAAGATTAAAAGAGCGGAACTGGCAGCGAAGGAAGGCGATTCGCGCCCCAGGATACTCCGTATGCGCGTGAGATCGAAAAATCAGGCACTCGAGGGCGCGAATTGAAAATCTGGCGGCGATAAAAAAAGGACGATCCTGCGGCAATTTCTTGCGCCCCCAACGCGATAAAGCCTAGCAAAAGGAGGCGCACCACGGAGAAAAAGGTGGAAGGAACAGTGGGGACGAAAGATGGGAGGAAAGAGGGGCCGGTGGTTGAGGAGGATGGTCTATCAGCATATTTCAAAGATAAGCCTGCCCACCCTTCGCGCTGAAACCCCTGCCGGGCCATCAGCCATAATAACAATCCGATATGATTACGCCATAATCGTAACGCAGCCGACGAGGCGGGAGGGTAAAATTACGCCGGTGAATTGAGATACCGTGTTTACGTCTTCCAAAGTGCTCGCATAAACAAAATTAAACGACACACCCTCTGCTCTATCCTACACTTGCCGCGTACACCGCGACGATTATGCGCTTCCAAATAGCCACGCTGAAATTTGTGAATCTCCCTGATCCATCGGAAGCATCAAAAATCGTATCGAATAAAAGATCGGACTGCGATTCACCCCAGATATTAAAGAACGCGTAATGTGCGATGATATGCAACAAAAATGTTGCGCAATAATTTCTAGTAAAATCCTGTTAATGTGTAAATACTATTGACTGACAATTAACTACTGTTAAATATTATTAGCCAATCTATTATATATACTGTTATCTAATTAACACTGCTAATACTACTGAGATGTCCATCCCGTGTATTTTGTTTTTAGGGTGCACCAATCCCCTACTTAAATTCCGTTTCATTGATCTTGTTATCGAAAATATGATTGCGCATAAAAATCCGCAATCTTCCGAACACGAATTAATAATGCAAAGCCACGTTTTCCACGCAAAAATGTACATGCTCGCAGCTGCTACTAGCTGTCGAGTTTCAAAGGCAGCAAGTAAACAGCGGCCATTAAAAGTTCGGGCAACGTTTCAATCTCGGGGTTGAAAAATCCACCCCGAGCAAGTTCTCCGCGCCGAAACTATCACCCGGAGCAAGTTCCGCGTTCAAAGAGAAACGTCGAATAGTTCACGGCTCCGTTTGCTTGCGAAATGCCACGGTAACGCTTCGCCGCCCCGGATAGGTCCGATCCCAGGAATACAAGAAGCCGCCACTCGAATTCGCCCGCAATTTGCAGCGACCTTCTCTTAGCCGGTCAAATCTCGCGGCAAAGAGTTATCCGCAGGAGGCGGTTCCCGGGGGTGAGAACGGCTACGTATTTCTGGCTCCACGAAGATCGGGACAATGCGCCCTCGACGTCACTCTCAATGCCTCGAACGTCAACGAGAGGACGAGGGACTTAGAATTCGAAGATAGAAGAGTTCGTGGAAGAAAAGGTCGCGACGAGATAGAGGAAGGCAGAACGAAGGGGCGAAGGAGAAGAAAAACGAAGGCGTGGGTAAGAAAGAGAAGCGATCGGCAGTCAGCTGACGAGGAACGAATATAACTGGGGGAAGAGTGGAGGAAGAAGGGGGAAAATTGGCGAGAAAGAGAGAAGGAGACGATGGGGAGGAGAGACTCTCACTTTCCTGTCGGCAGTCGACGTTCCGGATTGTCGATGGAATGCTAAACGACCCGGAATCGCTGAATCGGTATTGAGTCCTCTTTCGTGGTCTCTCGTCCTTCCTCTCGGTCTCTGTCGCGAGCGACAGAGATTGGCTACCTTCGTCTCCGTTGCACCCACTTTCTCCCATTCCTTCTGCCACCTAGCCGCCAACTTCCGACCGCCCTTAGCATGCCGGTGATTGTGCTCGCCGTTTTGTACGAATTTGCCTGTTGACTTCGATATCTCACCTTCGAAGCAATCGCTCACCGGAAGTCCCGCCTTCGGAATCGAATACTTGCGGCCGACCCAGGCTGCCTTCGCGAAAGCGAAAGGAACCAAGAAATCGCTACGCGATTAACCTCCTTCGCTTTTCCACTTCTAGATGAATCTTCGTTGCTCTATCGTACATTTGCAGAGGCTAAGCTCCGCAGCCTGGTTCGTACAGTTAGTTTGTTAACTGTACGAGGATGGAAGCTGTCCAACTTGGCGACGGCGATGCAAGCTGGAGCGTTTTGCAAAAGAAGACGAGACTTCCAGGTGAAAGCAAAACGTTTATTTCTAATGGGCCTAGCTTAACATCCACAAAAGTGTTAAATCCGACAAACGCGTACAATATGGTTAATTTTCGTCCTTCTTCCTTTGTTTCTCGGGAGATGAATACAAGGGAGGAGGGGCGTGACTAATTATGTCACGACAGCTGATATCACGTGCCATCGCGTTATTTTCACGTGGGAATACAGGCAGGGTCACGTTGAATCACGTCATGTGAAATCACATGCTACGTTATACGTGTGATACGGTTATAATTTGTTTCCAGTAGCTTTAACCCTTTAATACACAAGCCTGATCACCTGTGACCAGCAAAGTAAAGAATAATTTGAGCGTTAAGGAGATGAAACAATGGAAATTGATCGGCTCGCGCTTCACCAACGCCACGCGTAATAATACGATGCGATATTATTATGTTTCTACCTTGACGACACGCGTCTAATTTGTTTCCAAGTACAATTCGTTACTAAGGGAGTCCAAAGAAACTCGGGAACATACGCATGCAGGACCACATTGCACGAACTTCACCGGCTGTCGCCCGACTCGCCGTAATCGTACACCAACCCTTATCCATCTCGCGAAACCTTCTCGCAAACGGAACAACCCCATCCCCAAAAATTGCAGAAACATCGGAAGTCTGCGCGGACGGGCCAGAGAGACTTCCCCAGAAGAAGACACCGACATCTAATTCCCGGGGAAGATCGTCCGTGTGTCTCGAAGCGGCATATCAGTCCGCTTCTATCATCTTTGCGCGCACACGTAGCGGCGAACAGGCCACACGAACGCGTCGGCGAACGTGTGACTACGCGGGCGAACGGTGTGCACGGGTGTGTACGGGTGTACGTGTGTAGGTTCCGTTCGGCATTATCCGAGCTCTAGTATCTGATGACCCGCCCAGGGCTGCGTCTGACAGCAGCAGCCGGGAAATGAGGACTTCTAGGAGGCGAGTCTCGCGCGGGGGTGAGTTTTGCGGAGGGCACTCCGTTGCACGGGTTTGCGGGTTGAGCGCAGGGGCGGAGGCCGAGGTTGCTGGGCCAGGGGAGGGAGCCACGGAAGAGGGAGGGGGAGGGGTGACAGTCTTCATGTCATGCACTTAAATATGTACCCGAGATAATGCCGTCGAGAGGACCTGCGGGGCTCGCCGAGTTCTCGAATGGAATGGAACGACCCGGAGTGTTTCAGACAGTTTGTTTACCAGCCGAGTGTTTCTCCCCTCTCCTTCTACTCTCTCTCTTTCTCTCTCTCTTTCCCTCGCATCTTCTACGCTCAACGTCAACCCTCTCTTCCGTGGCGGGCTCTTTAAACGGCGCTCTCTTCCGGTCGATTGATATCCAGGAATATTCCAACTTCGGGAAGCTTGCGAGCATTTCATTTAAATTGATTTCGGAGCCAGGCTTAAGGCGATATTGGCAAGTGGAACGTTTGTAACGGATTGTACGACAGGGAAGAGGTGGCGTTAAGACAGAAGTTAATCGATAAAAAGGCGGGAGGAAGCGGCAGTGGCCGTGGAGTGTGTACGGAGAGTGTGTCGGTGGCATATGCGAAACCGTGTGTGCATATGCTAATGCGAGAATAAACGGTTCTATTAGAAGAGCCAACAAACGCCCCACTCGATGAGCGCGGGGATTTGAATACATAAATACTCGAGTCGCTGGCGGGTACGCGTGAGTATACCGAGGCGAGCGCGCGATCTGCATACGTTCGGGGTCGCAGGGTGCGATGCTTTAATCCGTCCACGACCCCGCGATTATTTCTTCACGGGGGACGGAGCTGCGATATGCAAATCGGCTAAAGATACTCCACGAATTCGTTGCGATCTATTAAGAACGCGCTGTCGTGCCTTCATCGCGGCGCACGTAATCCTTCGCGGACCAGGTGGGTAAAAGTCGCGCCGTGAACCACGTTGGCTTCTTCATTTTACCCTGAACTTTGAAACGGAAATTCTCCGAGCCATGAAGCTAGGCGAGACTTATCGGAAAGCCACCGTACTTGTGTGCGTATTTCAAAATTTGTCGATACTTGGATATAGATGGGTAAGCTTCAACTCGAGTATACACCAATTACGCGTATACACGTGTATTTTAAACGGCTATCCCTGATTAATTTAGTCTCGTACGGTTCGCAGAAGGTTAAGTTGTTGCTGCTATTGATTCAAATAGAAGACGACGGGGTGGAAGAAGAAGAAAGGCACGGTCTCCGTGGAATATCTTCGAACGATTGAAGAGGCGGTCGAAGTGGGAGAAGAGGCGGATAGAATTCGGCAGAAGGAATTCCTGCGCGACGAAGGAACAGTTTCCAAGGGATTCGAGTAGTCGCCCGGCGACATTCCCATTTCGTGCCAACCCCTTGGCCACCCCCCAAAATACCCGCTACTTTGTCTAATTCCCTCCAACTTTGACGATTCATTTTCAATCGCGCCCGAATGCTCGCCCGCCGCGAATTAACAATTCCCCAAAAATTGTCCGCATTCCGCGGAGGAAGAGGGGAGGGGCGGAGGGCATTGGCTAATTAAAATTGTCAAGAGAAAAGAGTAAAAAGCTCACGCACGCTACGCGAAAAGCGGAGGCTCTCGACGTCGATGGAACAGGGTTGAACCACCGGGGAAAGAAAAATAGAATCTTCAGTTTTCTTGGCAGCCAAAAGGAGAATTCCCGTGGCACTCGACTAATGGATGCCTGCAGTCTTATGGCAGGGTGGTGCGAGAGCGTAAGCGAGGAAGACGGAGCGAGAGGGCGGCAAGGAAGAAGCCAAAAGGGGTGGGTGGGAGCGAGAAAGAGAAAGAGAAAGAGAAAGAGAAAGAGAAAGGGAAAGAGAAAGAGAGAGGACGTCGCGACGCCAAACTTTAACTCGTTAATTACCGGCGCGAGGGCAACTTCTTGCCAGCGCTCGAATATTTCAAACTATTGTGTTCGTAAACCCCTCGGGCTTGGCTCGGGCAAGGAAACCCCGTGTATATAGTATAAGGCCAGGTCCTGCACTCCTGTTCCAGCCTCCAGACTCGGTCCTTCGCGTACAATCACACGGACGAGCGTCTACGGCAGCGTTGATGCTCACCAATACACCGTGTGTCTTTGCACGCACACTCTACTCTCGTCACAGTCTCTCCCGAATGTCCCAGAAATCCCTGGCTTCGAGTCGAGTTGAGTCGAGTCGAGTCGAGTCGAGTCGAGTCGAGGCGAGTCGAGTCGAGTCGAGTGTCGTTGGGCTAAGAAAAGGGGAGGCGAAGGCTGAAGAAATTGAAGAAGAGAGACTCGGTTAGAATGGACCGCTTCGAAGGATTGGCTGAGACGAAAGAAGGACGACAAAGACGCGAGGAACTTCTGTAACCCCAGTTCCGCAAGAAAATCGCGATCGATCTGGCAGCGGGACACACAATCGCATCGATAAACGTACGGATTAATCCGGTGGTAATTTGCTTGAAAGCTTGCTCCGGGACTAGCTCCGCGATTACTCGAATCGTTGCTCCGTTGTCGGTCGCGTTACCGACTCTGACGCCTCGGCTGCTTGATTATTTCGCTTATCGAAAGTTGCCGTGTTTCCCGCGGAGTTCCTCGCTTCCGATGATACGCAGCTCCGTTTACAATTGGAGTGTCAGAAATTCTGAGTGCATCGAGATGCGAGCGAAAGCCTAGCGTTGAGAGGCGAAGTCGCCGAGCTTTTGTCGGATGAATTCGCGAATTTGGTAGCTCTCGCGGGTAACGTCTCGTTCGGACGATACACGCCTAATGATCGAAGGCAGCATTCATACGTTTGAAAGCTGGGCGTGCGATGAGAATTCAATGTTTTGAAAGTTCAAGGCATTGGGAATCCTAGTCTTTGGGAACTCCAAGCTTTGAGATTTCAAAGCACTGAGAACTCGGAGCACTGAGAACTCAGAGCATTGAGAATTGGAAGCTTTAGAAACTTAAATCATTGTAAATTCGGCGCTTCGTTAATTGGAGGCAGTGGGAATTCGAAGATTCGGATAAAGCGATATGCGACGAAAGTGCAGAAGAAGCAATTCGGCAAAATTACGGGCTGTAACGCCTCGATTCGGTTTGCTTCGGAGGGAACACCTGGCCCGAATCGCTGCGCGATCCAGGCAACGGAAATCGCATCCGGTCCTTCAGCGTTCCTTCATCCGGAAGAAAAAACTGGGTACCTTGCGCGCGTGCAACGAGGGTGCAAAGCATGGAGACAGGGAAACAGAAGCGAGAGGGAAACGGAGGGAAGCGAGACAGAGCGGGAGGAGGCATCATCCCGAGGGCAGTTCGTACATAACGTTAATTGTCGCAATTATTACGATATTATAATTCACCCTAATTGTACGGCCAATCGGCACGCGAAGTGCTTAATTGCTTCTTCCGGGGGTGGAAAGGGAGCAGAGAACGTAACGGCGCGCAGGGGGTGGAGAAAGTGGGCGGAGAGAAAGGTACATGCAATTAAATTAATCGCCACCGCTCTCGAGTACAATGATAATCCCGGTTACACCGCTACTTTCTAGAGTCCTCGTCGCGTATTTGTTGTATTTCCCAGCGGTTTTCGAAGCACGAATAGACGGGGAAAATCCACGCTCGCTGATAATAACGATCATTCGTAACGATCGCGATGCAAGCAGCAGGAGACGAGCAGGAATCTTCTCGTTACTATCGATCAAATTAACGAAACTCTCCGGAGATTCGCGGAACATTTGCGCCCAAGTGGAGCGCGGCTTTAAAGGGAAACGCGATTAGGAGTTTACGAATTTGCCAGTGACGGAATCTCAGGGCAGACGAGAGAAGTCGCGAAGGTGGAACGTGGCGAAACAAAGCGCGGCCAGGAAAGAGGAAAAACCCGGAAGGAAGTTTTGACGCTTGGCGGGAAAAATAAAGGCCAGGAAGGCGGCGTTGGTTGCTTAATTCGTTGGCTCGCTTTGTGCACTCCGGGGCTGGCGTTCTTCGCCGTTCACCGGCGAACAAGGGAAATATATTTAACGAGGTACTTTTAAAAAAATAATTCCGCTTCTCGCCGGCTTCTCGGACTGTGCACGCCGCCGCGGCGAAACAAATAATTATGTCTTATTGTTAGAAAGAGTCCAGGGTTGCGATCGTTGCACCGGCATCAAAGCGAGGAATAAGGTCGCCGTCGGCCATCTAGCAGCGCAACGCCTCAACGGTATTAGGCATATTCGCATTGCTAACACGCGTTAGGTGTACCAATAAGTAATCCACTACTTTTCAGAGGATCGACGAATTTATATTTATATTAACAACTATATTTAACCCTGCTGTTCTTCTCGGGTCTATACGAAGGTTACGTTGTATTCGACATTGTATTCCCAAGCATCCTTTCTTGATATCAGAGTGTATTTGAAGTTCTCATAATTTCCGTACAAGTAATACTCCTAAAGCGTCGTATGATAGATGTAAGTATACTGATAGCGATTCGTTGCCGTCGAGGAATCGTGCTGTTAAGTAGACCACGAGATTAACCCTGTAACAACTATACACCAACTCATCTCTTAAAACGATACGCCACTACAGTGACTCGGTTGTTTCGCTCACCATGAAAGGCAATTATCTTCGTATGTTTCGATTTGCGTTTCTTTCGTCGCAACGTTGTACTTCACTCGAGTGGAATTTGGTATTAACGTAAACGTAACTAAGGGCCCAGCAAAAATCGTCGAACACCAATCGCGGTGTGCTAATGTAATTTACGATTCCACAACTAGCTTCGCCGTAGCTAAAAGGTTAAACATGCCCCGTCTAAAAAGCCGATTCTAAAAATGTATCGAAACAACGATTCAGCGGATGTTTCCGAGCGAGCGAGCAAGCTTTAAAGGAAGAAACAGTGATATCGAACATCCTAATGGACGGATCGATGAGGCGATTAGTAGGAAGAGAAGTCGAGAGTTGGGTCATTATTATAGGAAAGGAACGCGAGACTGCAGCACGCAAGAACGTCCAGAACGATGCTCCCATTGTTCGCCAGCGAGCCAAGCATTCCTCCATCGCGGAGCGTGTATCTTCGTCAGACATTTTCTCTTTCGTTTCGTTTTGCACGATTTTCCTTGCCGCATCTCCGCGGTGCTCTTAATAAGCCGTTGCCTGGCTGCCTCGCAAAATGCGCCAGCTAGAAACACATCCCAAGAGACCAGCGGGCGAACCAAAATACAGCCGGAAGTAGCAGCGTTCATTTGCAGATGAGACTGCGCGCGTCTCCCCCCCCCCCCTCTCTCTCTCTCTCCCTCTCTCTCTTCGCACCCCGGAGGACTTCGTTATCCGGCATTTCTGACCATTCTTCGACCGATTCTCGGATACGCGGAATTTCGCGCCACCACACGAAAAATCCCTCTCCTTTCTTCCCGCTGCTTGCCCCCCTTTTTTTATTGTTCTCGCTGCAGAGGCGCACGGTAATAAGCTGGTAGCTACGAGTCGCCGTAAAATGCTCGCATCGTTGCGGAAGATTCATGGCCGTTCCGGCGTATGACAGAAGAAGGAACGGAGTTGGTGGCGCGATGCCGGGTTCACAGCTGGCCAACCACGTTATGCGAAATCTTCCAGGCACAGGTGACGTTCTCGGTTCGAGGCGCCCACCTTGGCCGTTGGCGGAAAACGGGAACACTGGCTACGGCCCTGTCGTCGGGATGAGGCTAATGGACAAAAGGGTAGAAGCGAGGAAACGGCGTACGCCAGTGCGCAGCCGTGAAAGGGTGCAACCAACGATTAACAACGAGAGGGCTGAGAGTGTCGCCGAGAGTGTTGTCTTCGTGTGCCGTTTTCACGCAGTCATCGTCCTCGACCTGCTCTCTCTTCTCTTCTCTTCTCTTCTCTTCTCTTCTCTTCGCCCTTTCCATCTCCCATTCCTTTCCCGCCTTCTTCCTCCCACCCTTGTCGCTCAGTCTCTCCTTCTTCTCTCGGTTCGTTTTCGTAATTGAAAGACGACCCGAGCACAGCCTCCTGCACCATCCCCTAGCCTTGGCCGTTATTATGCGGAATCTTCGAGGCGCTCGTCATCGTCGTGACCGCTGGCACCGGCATCGAGAGCGCGAAACGTTGATGGCGCGAATATTTTTTGCCCAGCTTCCCCAAAAGTGGCGAGAAATTTTGTTGCGTCCCAGAGAGATCCTTCGTTGATGGTCCCTGTTTTGTCGGGGAACAATTGGGAGAGAGGGTGGCATAAGTTTGGGGGTTGCAATTAAGAGACGAGGTGCAGGAGGACACGGAGCGCTGACGTTTTCTTTTCGGAGGTGGAATTCATCGGCTAACGGGAAGCCGGAAGCGGCACAGGCTAATGAACAAAGAGACGATGCAACACGGTAGCACGCGCTGCACGTTGAAAAGGTGCAGCCAATGATGAAGAGCGACCCAAGGGTGTCGTTGTGTTTCGCTGGCTGCGTATCTCGACGTTAGCTGCGACTAACGGAGCCGCGCTCTATTTCTTCCCTCTTTAGAAAAATACCTCCGGGCCTACCTACAATGCTAATCCTAGCCTTTCAGCAGTTCTACTCCATTCGATCGTTAGATGCACCTCACGATTACTTCGTTTCCCTGCGCTTTAACGCGACTCAGCTCGCTCCAAGAGTCGCGGTTGCGAGAAGATTCCAACTTTCGGTGATTTTAACACCCTTGCCTGGTACCTTTTCGCGCAGTCTATTCTAGTACTCGTGACACGCTTCTTGAAAAAAGTATAAAACTCGTCATCGCTATTGACACTCAATAATGTGCTCCCGATAGTCGAGACGAACAAGGGGTTGTGTATCAAATGCAGTTTAATTTGCTGTCTCTTTAATTAACCCTCCGAGTGCTATGGTCGCTACATGCACGATCAATCTTGAACGCGACGCGCGGAGTTTGAAAACTCAGCTCTGTTAACATACTAAATCATTGGCGCAAAATGTTAGTCGAACATAAATTTAGAAGCATCGTGGTAGTTAATGAAAGTAACTACTACAATTATTGATACGACACGATAAGGTAGATATTATAGATTATAGATAGATATCGATACGATAGAACTTATCTGCACGGTATCCGCGGAATAAGTTCAAGATCGCGCAGATTTCCCAGTTACATTGCTTAGCACTCGAAGAGTTAAAAGAACAGATATCATACGCGATACCTGGTTCGCGAAATCACGTAAACGCGGCGGCAGCTTTCAAAGAGTTAGCAGCCTTTATTCGAAGAAGAACCGAACGAGGAAGCGAGGAAGTTGCGCAACGATGTTCTCTATGAATATATTTTATCGGAATGGAAAATTCACGGGTGGAAATCTCATCGGGGGCGCGTGATGGATCGTGTCGCGTTACAAAGCGGTTTTCGGGACGACTCGAGAGCGAGAGGGAGAGGATGGAGCAGCGCGAATCCGCCTGCGAAGATGCACAGATGACGCCGAATGACGGGGCGTTCTCTCATTAGGCACGAAAACTCGCGGCTGAATTATAGCCCTTAATTTACACCGGACCACGGCGCGGCGTTGTTCCCCCCGCAGCTCTCGCTCGCGAGGCAACCGAGCGGATGGAAACTAGGCTAACGATGCGGACGCAAAAAGGAAGCCACTCGTTGCGAGGCGAAGTTAAAATCGATAAGCAAAACGGCACCGTCACGTTGCTACGGAATCCGGCGAAAAATGCGACGAGGATCAAGGATGCTCGACAAAGCCGTTCGATAATTTCACCGTCTAACAGCAGCATCTTTAACCCTCCGGCCGATGTGCCCGCGAAAATCGCGTCTCGCGGGTTCCGTATAAAACAGTGGAATTCACGATTATCGAGTTGCACCTAATTTTTTAAATATCCGAGCGATGAGAAATTTGCACGGATCCAAATTACGTCGAGCAACGTCTCGCTTCGGAAAAATGAATCTTAGAAGGGTGTTAGCGGATACTTCGTAGCAACGGAACCAACGATAAAGCAACCTTTCTTTCACTTATTATCATCGGCAAGATTTTCCCGTATTTTTCGACGAACAGGATAATCGCCTTTCGTATACGGAAGATTAATTCTTCCCATTTTCCCATCTACAAATCAAACCAGCGAACAAAAATAGCCCGCGTTTTTGCCCGGGGAATGAAAAAAGTGGTCCACGGTTGGAGGGTTAAAGGCGCAGGATTTATTTTCCCCTGAATATCGCAACAAAATAGCAACCGGCAAGCTGTGGTAACATCGCTTGGAAACGAGAGCGCGAGTTTAGGAAGCCGCGAGATCGTCGCGATTCGCAAAACACCTGGCGCAACCCTTTTATCCGCGCGCCGCGCTGCAGGCGAGAAAAGCAGGCGCGAGGTGTCATCGTTACGCGAGGCCGCTTTGACGCGCCTTCTACGCATCGAGCGCGACAAAAAGGTCGCGCAAAGAGAGTTTCGGGGGAAAAAGAGGCGCGCCCTTTTCAGTCGTCCAGCGTAGCTGGTGAATTAAGCGCCCTGGCACCGGTGTCGGCGAAAGGCGAAGCGAAACGAAACGAAACGAAACGGAAAAAAAAGAGGACGAAGACAGGGATGAGAGAAAAGAGGGCAAGGCAGAGAACGACGACGACGTAGTCGCCTCGCGCGTTTGATCCAAAAACGCGGAGCGGATTAAGCCAGCGGAGTTCGCGCAGGAACGCGAGCGAGCGAGCGAGCGAGCAACCCCCTACAGCCAGTGGATGTTACTTCAACAGCCGACCTACGGTCGCGTTCAAAGAAACGATTCGAAACACTCGCAACACCTGAAAAGGATCGCGCAAAGCGCAACTCGCTCCTCCTCTCTGTCCCGCGTTCTTCTCGTCCGTCCTCGTCGCGGCTCGCTGCGCGCGCGAGTCATCCCGACGCGATAATTAGCTCACGAGCTAATTTCCCGGTGATTGTCGTGAATCATCGCCGAGTATAGGGGTTTAAACGATAAAAGCCGGCGCACGCGAGACAAAGAAGAAACGTCAAAGAGGATTCTGTCTCCGGTCTGTACTCTATACTCTGTACTCTGCACTCTGTACTCTGTACTCTGCACTCTGCACTCTGCACGCGGAGGGAGGAGATGCGCTCAAAGCGCAAAGGTTCGCTTTTCGGCCGCGTTTGATGTCGAGCACTCGTAAAGCGTCGGCGGTCGTGCGCGCCACCCAACGCTCCGCTGTAATTTAAACCTGCCGATCGTTATTGGATGATAAAACGATGCTGGCTGGTAGCGCGATCGAATGGTAGCAGTCGCCAGGTGAAAGAGTTGCCGCGCTCGCAACTCTGCTACCACCGCGATTCTCTCGTCCTATTTCCGGCTGCGGCAAAAGAGAGGCGGAAAAACGCCAGTCCCAGTTTCCCGTACCCATCCCCTTCCCCTCCCCCGCCCCCGCCCCCGTGCAATGGAAAAAAAAGAGCCAACCCAATAGCGTTGAGTTGCTTTTTTTCTCTCAACGCCGGAGCTAGCTCTCCCCGAAACCTCCAAGAGTCCGTTAAATTCTCAATTACGATGCGCCGGCTGCCATCGGAGCTTCTCGAGGCTCCTCAAGTTGCTTCGCGATTCGCGATTTTCACGCTGCTCCAAGCATCTCCCTTCTATTCCTCCTCTCGCAGTCGACTCTCTCTCTCTCTCTCTGTTTTGCTGCGCGACGGAGCCGTAGGTGCTGTTTCGCGCGCGAGTGCGAAGGGCGACACTTCCGCGTCGCGGCGCATCGCCATGCTCACGATGCGTGTCACGACGACGACGGCGACGGCGACGGCGACGACGACGAGGACGAGGACGACGACGTCGACTTGGAAGGATGACGACAGCGGTAACTCGCACACGGATACCCACTTTCACGGGGCTTCTGTGGCCTCTCCGTGTGTCTGGCTGTCTGTTTCGCCGCTTGCATGTCTGCGCTGCGGCGTGCACGCACGCATTAAGGACGCCCAGATGCATGCCTCGATGAAGTCACCGGTGTTGCTGCACTTGCTCAACATAAGTGCGAATTGCAACACCACTCCCGCCTCCTCTCGTCGCCGCCTCCCTTCTCATCCATCGGCCTCCGACAGCCCCTCTCGCCTCGCCGCCGCTACTGCCACGGCGCCGAGGGTGGTTGCGAAGTGAGTGCCGTTGCGTGCATAACGTGCGGACGCGCATACTAATTACGGCGTTTCCATTTTGCGCCATCCGCCGCCCGCTATCTGCCATCCACGGCCCCTCCGTTTCGTTTCCGACAGCTTTCCAGTGCCGTAGCTAAAGGGGCAGCCGTCTTTTTTACTCGGCGCTTGAAAAGGACGGCCTATGAACTTTGCTCTCCCAAAGGGCGTCCACGATTCCCTGTGCCGCGAATGCTCGGTGGAGTGGCAGAATTTCGGTGTCGATGATTTGCTACCTTAACGGGGATGATGATCATCGGTGCGCCGAAGCTGGACGGGACAATTCGGTGGCGCGGTTGTAGCGTAGCTTTACTATTTTGCGAATCATCGATCTATTAATCGATCCGATCTGAATCGGTCCGATTAATGTGAAACTATCAACGTAGGAATATAGAAGTATACTATAGGTTGTTTGGAAATAAATTGCGGGTTCTGAGGCTCTTCCCACCTTACATTTTTCTCAACTAATCAATGACTACTTGCGCGCAAGTTTTCGAAGCGGCGTATCTCGCCGTCTTCAATCGATCATTTCATTCCGGCAGCATTAATGGCAGAAAACCATCGTCGATCTCTTTTCCCTTTCGACCTTTCACCCATACTACGAACCATTCAAGTTGCCAAATACATAGCTGATATATCCAGCGATTTCTGTCGCTTTACATCCCACGTCGAGCACGAGCAACGAAAAGCGAATCGCGTCCTTTCTCTCTTGACGACAGGTGACTGTGATCACCCCTAGTATCGAAAGGGTTAAGCTTGACTCGCTAGAGTTGACACGGGTTGCGGAGAATTTCGTCATAGTTGCATTTCTTGAGATTATTTCGTTGGCCAAGTTGCTCTTCTTTAGGAGCGCGAGGCGCGACGATTGCGCACATGGCGATAGTTTGCAATTCAAGTCTCGGAGATCAGACGATTCTGTGCGTGAAATTCTGCACGGTTCTTCGTTTGAATATTCTCTTCGCGGCGGTTGCATCGGGATGGGAAAAACAGGGAGAAAGACGCCAGGAAGAAGGGAGTGAGACGAATTCAGCAGCCCTTTTGTCAACCTGCCTCGTCATTCGTCGCCTGGTAATTAGTTCATTTGCCTGTGCTAATTACGTTACTTTTTAATACCGTACAAGAGAGAAACGGCTAGGCTGCGCACACGTACGGATCGCGGTAACGCGAGCCTGCACACGAACGACGTGTACCATTCGCGCAACCGGCTGTCTTCCTTTTTTCGGAAATTCGAAAGCAACACCGGCGTGCCTCCTATTAGCCGCGACCCCTTTTTCTCCGCGAGCACCAGGCGACTCGAAATTTCACCCTTTCGTGCATGCAAATATCACATCCTAGTCGACGCAACGCCACGCGTTAATCTTTCTATCATCATTTTTGCACCCGACTCGTTTACGCGACACGCGGCAACTTTCCTTCCTCGCGTCGCAATTCTGCTCGACAGACATCGCAATTTTGTTTACCTAAACCTGCTAATTTTGCAACTTTAACGCAACGCCGCGGCTATGTGCGCCAGGCGAGATTTTCGCGCAACAAACGAGGTTTTACTACGATGCGAGAATATCTAACAAATTGATATCCATACTAAGGATATTTAATTTAAATCTAATTCGTGGAATAGTTTGCAACATGCATGGAGGATAGATAATATCGGATGGAGCACGAAAGCTAATACTATCGAGTGCCAAAATTAGTCAAGTCAATAACCGCGATACTTAATTCACCAAATCTGAATATTCGCGTACCAAAGTGGAATTTGTAATTGGTAAAATTAATACAGATATTCTTCATCGTGCAACATTTTGAAGTAGGTACCACGTGTTAAAGGTACTAATAATTTCCCAATGATTTTCTGGTTACCCTAACCTTCCGCAAGTGTCCTAATACTTTTGTACGAGAGCGTATGCTTTACCGTAAGTAATTTAAGAAGTCCGCAACTGAAATTTCTCTCGAACGCGTAAAAATCGACCGGTCTACCGATATCGAACGAAGCCCAGCACGGTACGAGGGAACAAGACAGGTAGGAATGAAAAAAAAGAAAGAGAGCTTGGTTCGACGCGATCCCCCCGATTCGGTAAGTTTCACCCCCAGAGCGAGTGTTTATCTCTCGTCCTCTCAGGGTTGTAGCCCTCTCCTGGGCTGCAGCCTCCTCCAAGTTCGCAATTAGGGGGCGTCGGGACGGTTCGCGACGCAACGTCGCCCTTTTGCCTGTTATTTAATTGGGATGTGCAATTGAATGACACTCGGTGCAGCAAGTAACGGGAAAGAGTTACGTCGCGGTTGCTGCTGCCACGCCTAACGACGTCATTGTGGATTCCCACTTTCGGGGCCACTTGAAATTCTCTTTTCTCTCGGCAACCACTCTCGAGTGATGGTTAACGCCTTACGAATCGACGTCGCCTGTGTTCTCAAAACAGGCATAAATCCCGGCGTCGTTCAACGTTTAACGAGACCCGTTTCTATTTTCGCTCGCTGATAGGGGTGGGGCGTCGAACAAAAGGAGGGATGATTCCTGTCCGAGTTAATTCGCCACGATGAAACTCCGGTGGCATCACTGGCGGATCTCCGCGGCAGCATTTCCCGGGGCGATCTCATGCGAACGCTCGAAATTCCCAAAACACAGCTATTATAACGAACCCCGATCGAGCCACGGTCAATAAAACGAGAGCTGACAGCGGCTGATTGACAGCTGAAGCGGCCCAAAGCCGAGCTTTATTGTCGCTCTAGGCGTAACGCCGCGCCGTCACGGGCACAAATAATTCCTGCAGGACTTAAGGGGTCGCCTCTCTCCCTCTCTCTTAATTCCTACGGTGCACCATCACACACTCTATCCGTGTACGTTCTTTCGGAAAACGCCTATACCTGCCCAACGGTTCGTTTTCACCGGGCCAAATAAATAAACAATCGAAACTGGATTAAAACGATTCGACACGATTTTCGAGTGCCTACTTTATTCTACCTTATTCTCTATTTATCGGGGACAATTCAACCCCTTGCCTCGTAGTAGCGAGCGTGGCTCGCGAAGCGGATATACTTTTAACTTTAATTTAAATTAGAATACGATAGTGGGTACACAAGATGGTAGACGGATTAGATAGCAATGATAAATGAAAGGAACGTTGCTAACAAGTGGACGCGAGAAGAGGGACAATTTTGAAGATACCCGAAGAGGTGAACAAACCGATAGGTTTGTAATAGCGGTTCGCGTTGATAAGAGTACGATTAATACAATTGTGCGGCGTGGTTCAATGGAGAAGGCTGAACCTGTCCTTAAAGAGGACGCAAACGTTTCTAACTTGAACAACAAATACCCGCTGTACTTCTAGTAAATTGTAATCGTGTTACATTTTTATATTATCCAACTCGAATCTTCTAAACCGCGAAACAATTAATAAGGCAAGGAGTCAACGATATTGCCCTATTCCAGCGAGGAGGGAGATTCTTTCTCGCGAGACTTCTATCGGATTCAATTATCGAGTAGTTGCGCAACGCGGGTTGTAACGGATCATTAACCAGCTACTCCTCGAGCGAGCCTAAAAACTCATTTCCGTCGGTGCATCGTCATTGGATCTCCGGTGAAAGAGGAGGCGAGTCGCTGGGCTAAACTCGCCGAGACGCACTAACAAGGCGCAACCGGGCGTCGGTGTTAGAACGAAGGAGGTCCCTTAACGAGATCAGCTCCGTGGAAAGACGCGGTGATGCAGATCCGCGAGATATCCCGTAGGATTGCCAGGGAGGGGTAGAAAGAGCAAACGAGAGGCCAAGAGAGAGAGAGAGAGAGAGAGAGAGAAGCTTTGACACTCCGCGAACAAGCAACGCAGGGGTGGCAAAAGCGAGAGAGCGATAGACGATGAGACGAGGAAAAGAAGAAGACGAACGGAGAACGGAGAGAAGTCGGAGCGGAGAACGCGGGGCAAGCGAGTCTGCTGCATCTTGGAAGACTTCCTCGAGCTCATTACGCCGACAATAATTAACGTTGCTTAAAGTGTCGTTATGGAAATAACCGGGAAAGAGGCACCGGAGAAGACGAGAAGCAGGCCTCCGCGGGGGATGGAAGAGACGGCGAAGCGTGGGAGAAACGGAGAGCACCGGGGGTTCGAAGAATAACGAAAAGGACAGGTCGAAAGCGGTGGAAAGACGAGGACAACGTAAGAGAGTTGAACGGGGTTAGAGAGGAAAGAGAGACGATCCTTACGCTATCCAACGCATTCTACGATGGAAAATGTTTCCATTGGTGCCCCGTACCGGGTTGGCCCTCGTTCGTTGCCCGTTTGCACTCAACCCCTCACCCATTGCCCGGAGAATATAATTCAACGATCCTCCTCGGTGAAAGGCGAGCAGAGAGAGCGAGCCGTGGGGGGAGAAGAAGGGAAGGTTCGCGTTGAATGCCCAATTATTATATCGTGAAATATCTGCTAGAAAATTGGATAATGCACTCTCTCTTTCTCCGCGAGCAGGAGACGGCCTCCCGGCTGAGCGCGCGGCGCGGAACGGCGCGGAGCGGAGCGGCGCGGAGCGGCGGAGGGTGAAAAAGGAAGAAAAGCCGGGGGCAAGTGGGAGAGAAAGCTATAGGGGGTGAGAGAGCCGAGGACCAGTCAGTCGGAGAGTCAGTTATAGTCGACTATAGGAAGGAGCCTTGGCGAACGCGGGGGCGGGTGAGTGAAGATCTGGCTCACGCACGGTGTGCACAACGGCCTCGACGTGGGAGAAACGAAACCGCAGAAAACGCCAGTCAACGGCAGCCAGTATGCGGAAACCGCGGCGGAATGACACTCGTGCTCGCGCTAATTGGGCCCTCGAGGTGACGCCGCCGAGAGGGATGCTCTTCCACCCTCGGGACCATCCTCTCTCTTCTCTCCTCCGACCACCTTCCTCTCCCCCTCGTTTTCTCTCTCTCTCTTCCTCTTTCCTATAGTATTCCTCGCCAAACTGTCCCTCTTTCTCCGTTCGCGGTAGACACGAGGGTTTTCGGGGGTTGAAAATGCCTGGAGGACGAGTGGCAAAGCGGGGAGCAAGCGGTGCGGCGAGGCTCGGCGGTGGATGCTCGAGGAAAAAGGCTGATGGGGGGGGGGGGGGGGACGAATGAAAAGAAAAGAGAACGAGAGAGAGGACACGCGAGAGATCGCATTAAATCTTACCGGGTGCACGCCTCCGCGGAGCACCTCTGCCGCACCCCTTTTCAATCCTCCCTCGCTAACCCACCCTCCCCCCGCGCGAATTTCCGGACGATCCTTGCGGCCGTTATTTCGAGACGAGGATAAGCGAACACGGTGAGATGGGCAAAGAATCGCGCAACGCAAACGGACGCGTTAGCGAGCATCGCGGAAAATAAACTCCTCCGAGACAAACGTCTTCCAAGAGGGGGTGGAGTTTACGTAAACCCGGCATTGTTCGATCGCTGTGCCGCGATCCATCGCGCGGCTCCGACGAGCGTTAAATTCATGCGAAGTATATATGTACGTTTCGAGAAGTCACTCACCGAGTTGCAGAAGCAAAGATCCTCCCTCCGGGCGCCTATGATCCGCGCGATTCATCTGAAACAATGAAACGTACGTCAGTAAAGCGGGCGACGCAATTTCGCCGTGCAACGTTAAGGCGATATAAAGAACAGAGGGCGAAGCGAAACGATACCTTTACGCGGCTGGTGGACGAGGAGAAATTGCGACCGCGTGTTTGGAAACCAAACGGAAGGGGGAAAAAACGGTTGACCGTGGAAACGAGGGGGTGGAAATAAATGAACGAGGTAACGGGCGAAGGAAGGAAAGAGTTTCGAGAAGAAGACGCGGTCTTCGGGCATTTATATACGCTTCTGGGCTTTCTGCGCGCGTGTATTATATATTTTATTGCGATATTCATAACGTTTACAAAGACGCTTCGCGAAACTGCCTCGTTAAATATTTTACGGTGCGATCGACCCGCCCTACCGCGTATCCGCAATGCACGAGCCACTGGAGTGAATCGAATTCAATGGGGACTTCTATAGATGCGTGCACCTCCGGCGAAAAGTGATGGAAAGGCGGAGTAAATCGCGATCCGTGGCTCAAGAAATACGGCGAATCGACCGTGCAACGATCTGTCTCTATTTGCAATCGTTTCACCCTTCGCGCACTTCCATAAAGAATTGAATTCCCCTTTAATTCCCACCTCTTTTTTTACTCCAATGTTTTACCACTTTTTACACCCTAGCTGTTGCGCAGAATCGCTGTAGCTTCGGATGTAAATCGGTTTCGGGAGTAGGTTTACAACAATCCCTGCTAATAATAGACGCTCTTTCACGCGTTATCCATTCGCACCGGAAACGCAAACCTTTTTTTATTTCGGTTCTAAATCCGCATTGTCTCTTGCGGCAACTTTCGCGGTCCGCGTTTCTCCTCTCGTTCGCCGAGCAAATAATTGTTGCGAAGCGAAAGAGAAGAGGAACGGTGTCCCTGGTGGAGCAAGTTTGCCGGATAAAGTTTGCCCATTCGCGGCCAAAAGGAAGTTTTATTGCCCCGTTACGAAGACGCATCGCGAAAGATAGTTTTAATGTTCCTTCCAGCGCCTTTAAGCAACGTCAAATTGTACCCCGCGATTCCAAACACCTTTATTATCTTCCCCTTTTCATCCCCGATTTCTAGGAGACCGAGAAACTTTCTCCTTTGCGTATCACACGCTACGCCGAGCTACAATTGATCAAACTGGAAGAGGCGCATCGTACAGCATATGCAAAGTTCTCCAGAATTATCTTTCCCGAACACGCTCGCTGCCACGCCGAAAGAAAAATCCTCGCGCAATGCGAACATAATAGAACGTAGCAGGATAGTTTTGCAACGCGTCACACGTGTGAAACGCGTGTGGGAAACCTAGTCCTCCGCTCTGTCGCAATGAAATCGTAACGCCGCGCATACGCTAGGATAGCGATCGCGTTAAACGCCGAGATCTCTCAGAATTTCTCTCGCGCGAGTCTTGGTAATTCGACGACTCGGTTGCGCGATGAAATTCCACGAGAAACAACCTATCGACCGAATGCCAGCCGACGTCAGTGTCGTCCCTCTCGGAAGACGCGGAGGAGAGAAGAAAAAGGGAGGCAGTGGGCAAAAAATAAGAAAAAAAAGCAGATCGACGTTGTTGTTGTCGTGGTGGACGATCCGGCCCTTTTCACCGTCACGAAGCTCGATACCTCGAGAGGGATTCACCGCGAGCGGAGAGCCGAAAGAGGAAGAAGGAAGCGATGGAAGAAGAAGCTGCGAACGAGAGGAACGAGAGGAACGAGAGCGTACGGCGTAGAGGGTCTGAGGAGGCAGCGGAGGAGGTTGCTCTGGTCGGGCTGGCCCTCGACCTCGATTTTCAAAACGATCCTAACTCCGCGTCGAGACAAGGGAGAGAGGGGACGGGGGTGGCGGTTGCCGCATTCATTCGACCATTTCGGGGGTAGTACACCGCCGGCGAAATAAATGACCGAGCATCGGGGGCCGGGCATTCATAGACCCGGCACTGGCGCGCACTGCTTTGCTCTAGTGCCTTTTGGAATTCCGATTGAGGAGAAGCTGGTGCGCGAAGAACAGAGACGCGAGAAGCTCGGGGCAAACGGAGCAACAAGGAAACGCTAGGGACCCGAACGCTGGGAGAAAGAGACGAAATGGATGAAGGCTGAAACGCGAACAGGCCAACGGATGGATCGGTGTATTTCTGAGGAGGGAGGGGGGGGGGGCCAGTGGGTGGAGGAGGCGGCGAGGCTTCTTTCACGTCAGGATAGTGAGCGATCGACCAAATCGCAGGTGAGTGGCTGCGACCGCGTACAATTTATTTATATAAACGCCGAGTCACCGGTTATTAATGAGAACTGCCGCCTCCTTCTGTCAGCGTAGACTGACGAGTTCCCTCGCGCCCGTCCTTGCCGGTCGCGTCGTCCCGTGCCCTGGAAACTCTTCTCCGGACTCCCGATTCGTCGATATTTTAACCCGGAGAATGAACCCGGGAATATCTTCGAGATAGCATTTTTTTCTTCCTCCCCATGGAGAAAGCGATTTCATATCCCTTTACTCTTAATCGAACAATCCCAGGTAATTGGTTGGAAAGGAGAAGAAGCTTCTGCTGGGAACAACTCGGAATTATTTCAATGTCTATACGAAATTGCAACGAGTGCATCTGACTCTTATTCGAAGACTACGAGTAATTAGTAGACTACTAGAGGGATCTTTATGGAAATTCATGTGTCTATAGGTAAGTTTAAAGGATGTAAATTAGAAGTTGCTTCACCCTATAAGTATCCCAATTTCTACCACTCTTTCAATAATATCTTGTTTTAATCGAATATCTCGTAGATCGTGTGCCATCTGCCTTTTCTTGCACTTTCGAATTTCCAATAAATGCATAAAAATCGCGAATATGTTTCCACTGGAAACGATTCAGAATGACTTCGATATGTAGGAATCTAAGATACTTCGAAGAGAACAGAAATTCCTCCTGGGAGTAGTTCCTCCGGAATGATTTCAATATCCGTCCGAAATGGCAGCGACGGTGTCCGATGGTCGGATCGGGGAGAAATCTCGTTTCATCGAGCCGTCATCAATCGCAGTCGCGTGTCAACCCTTTCACGGTGGGTGCTTCTAATCGGTCGGAAATGGACAAAGTGGCAGGGCGCAGGAACAAGGGATCCAGCTTGGAAAATTCGTTCCGCCGCCCGCGCACCGTCCTTTTTTCATTCGGTGCAGCCGGTTTATTGCTCGGTAGCCTGGATCTTGGGTGGAAGAGATGGGACACCTGCACCTGGCTGCTTCCCTAGCCATTGACGAGTTAAAATATGAAGGTCCCCGAGGATCTAGCGAGACCAAGACACCTGGATTTCGCTACACCGATCAATGAGAGAGCTCTCCACGGGAGGGTGAAGACAAGGTCCCGTTCTACGACTTGCCCTTTTTTCCGAAGGCGACTCTACCGGCTAATGCGTCCCCGGGGATTTCACCAGAAATCTTTGTCGAAAACAAGGCGGGGATGCACTTCAAGCTCGCTCCTTTCATTAATCAAAATTCACAGCGATAGGTTCTCTCATTTTTGCGAAACCAAATTAAAGCATACCGCGGGTGCAGAAAATATTTCCACCTTCCTGTATTTATCGGGGATGTACACTTCTGTCCACGGTTCATTGGACGCTTGATAAATTCAGGGTAGAGAAGAATTATGTTATAGTTAGAAAATGAAGCTACGATAAATCTTGATTTCAGCTTCTTCGGCCAAGAAACGAAACTGGCTTTACAATGGCTCCAATCTCCCACGCGTACCCACTCCTCTGGCTTTTACAAAACACTTACGTTGCTATTCTTGTTTTCCTTGTCTTACATTCCATTCTTATTTTACGGAATCTTAAAGGCTTCGAATTGAAAACCAAAGTGCTCCATCAACCCTTTGAGTACGGATCTCTTCCGATTTTTACGTAAAGTGCTGACATACGCGGCATTAAATAGAATACTTATGCTTCTCTGAAACGTGTGCCTATTTACAACGTTGATCATTTTTATTCGTGTCGCGTTAATAGAATGGAAACATTCATCAACGCACGTATGCGTTCATAGCACTCGAGGGGTTAAATGTTACTATTCCTCGTTTGCACAGGGTTAATGCGTATCTAAGAAACGAAACGAAGCAGAGAAATCTCAGAGTTGCCGAATATCTGGCGGGATTCCTCGCAGAGACCTCGCCCGGAGCCCAAAATATGACACGGAGAAATTTTCGCCGCGTAACGTCCGGAATCGATTACCTTAATGACAACGCGAATGCGGCAGAATTTGTCATTGTGGTCCAGATGATGCGACCAAGACTGCTTTTTGCTTGTGAAACCACAAATTTCACTATCAATCAAACTCCTAACACCTCCTATAATAATAATAATTTGCGGCCAACGAATGCTACACGCCGTTGCAACGACACGCAGCTGCGAATTGTTTGTCAAACTTCCGATCGTCCTCGATCGTTGGCCTCCACGCGGATAATTTTCCAAATCCTGTTTCCGAATTTTTTCCAAAGCGCGGTTCGCGGGTCATCAATAAAAATAATCCCGGCTTTGCGAAGGCTTACAGATCACCGGCGAAGTCTCTCGCGCGCACTTTTATTTATTTTTAAACCGCTACGCGTCATTGCTCGAGGGTGTCCTCGGGGGTGGTTCCGGCCACCGTGGCCGTCGAAGCGAACTTTCAAAAGAAGCGGTGGGGTGTAGCGTAGCAGAGGGGCAGAGCGGGATGGCTAAGAACCAGGTGTCACTCTACGACTGTACAAAGAGGTGATGGATGTCTGGCCCAGCTACCCTCGTAACGTGCCACCACCTCACCTCAGGTGTCACTTTAGGTCCACGCCTCGTTATCTTCCCGATAGGGAGAAAGCAAAGCCGATTCTTTCGTTTTTTTTTTTCTTTCATTTACACAAAGCTCGCGCAACTCTCACCCCTTCTAATTTTTGTTATTATTTTCAAACTCGCGACGCATCCTCAATGGGATCGAACGGACGCTAGTTAGAAAGTCGAGTTGCAACGTTCATTCACGGATACGGATCCTTCTCGGAAGATCATTTCCAAGACCTTCTTTTATTCTTTGGAGAAGCCCCGGGATGGCCACCAATAAAGTTTCCCCGACAAATAGCACCAACCCTGACAGCCAACCTCGCCTCGCGTAATATCTCACAATTACACGGATTTTCCTCGAATTTTCGAAATTGCCTGGAACCGATGAGGCTTCGATGGCTGTTTCGAGGGTACGGGAAGAGGAGCCTCGTAAATTCCGGCGAGACGCGACGCGTAGGAAAACGTTTACGCCATTTTGTCGGATGGACGGTTCATTCATACTTGCCGCGGGGGGTTTGCAAGGTGCGAAGACTTCCACCACGATTCCCACCCATTTTCCACTCAAAGTGTCTTCGTTTCTTAACGAAATATCGAAGGATTAAAGAGAATAGAAACTCGAACCCGAAAAAGACCAAAAATATTACGCTGGCGGATAAGTCTTGCCCTATTGCAACGTGGAATTAGTATTGCTATGCATGCAAGTTAATATTCCAACAATATTGCAAACCCAAATAGGATATGCCAGTACACATTTCAAAGTATCGATTGAATATAAGTCCGCAAAGATTAATTGCACTTATAGTGTTTAATGTAACTTTGAAGTGGAATAAAGTAAGATGCATTTGCATCGCAATGTATCATAATATTCCTCTGAATATAAAAATGCAGTGCACACCAAAACGGAACTTTGTAGCCAACCGAATATTTTTCATTCGGGGGAAATATAAACGCTGTAAAGTCTTCCCTGCGTTCTCGAGTGAACATGGACGCAAACAACTGTACAAGTTCTCCGTACTGCAGGGTCGAAATGTTATTTTTACCCAGGAAGAAGTGTCAACCCCCGGCAAGGATCGCCAGGCGCAAGCAAAGTCGCACCTGGATGCAAGCCCGAGTCACTTAAATCGTAGGTGGCGTGAAAATTGAATGGCCAAGGTGCGATCCATAGAAAAGAAGCTTCTTCTGTTGCGGTGTCGCGGCAGCTAGAAGTCGTGCAAGATCCTGCGCGTGTTTCCTAGCACCTGGAGAATCGGCAACGCACCTCGAAGTCGGATCTCGGCATTATTCTTTCGAACCGCACCTCCCCTTTGCCTTTGTGCGGCCACGCGACCACCGAAATAAAGGAACAGTCCAGACGCGTTTAATTTATCGGTCCCCCAAAATCCCTGCCTCTCTTCCAGCAACAAAAAAAAAAACCTTTCGAGTAATCGAAGGAATCGAGTAAGTTTCGCGTGAATACTCTTAGGTAGGGGCGGCGTGTGAAACGAAATAAGGGAAGAAAAGAACTAAATCGTAATATTTTCATTAATACGTTGACTTCTTCGAGAGGACGTTGGCCTTTCTCGACCGATTAGGTGGAGCACGTAAGCAAGCTAATTCTATCCCTGATGACGATGAACTTTTCTCAAGTTCCACAAGTACCTACAACCTACTTGTATCTTTAGGTATCGCGCGTTATCGCATCGCTAATGTACCTTGCAGGCGTTACTTTAATCCCCAGCCCTTCGACTGTACCCTGTACCACCATAATTTTCGTTCTTCTTCGTTGCATATTAGCTACAACGTGCACCTTCCGTACCGATAAATAAAGAATACAAAATGAAATACACGGAACGCGTGCAAAAATATATACGAACAGCGCAACTACTTTCCCTTCGAATCATTATCCTTCCATTTGCTCAAAGAAACGCTTACAGGTTGCAAATATCGAACTTCGGACCAGCGGTCTTTGACTTTCTGGCTCATTTCGAAGCTGCTCCTAGCACGACCTACCCTTTTGGGGGAGCCAGCGTAGAAACGCGAGAATATCTACAGAAATATTCTACCGCGCGACATCTGCATCGAAGGGACGCGACTACGGGTGAAAATAGATGGCAGGCGACGTACACGGAAAATGAAGGTTCGAGGGAAGGGAAAAGAGGTGGTCGAAGGATGTCAGAGGAGAGCGATCCGGAGGAAATGTCCGTCACTAGGTGCAGGGGGTGGGTTTCTTTCCCTCGCGTCGCCCAGTGGCTTCTTTTTCGTTGGGATAGGTCCTGTTGGGGGCACCTCGTTTCCTTTTGAGTCGACCGCCACGGTGGGGGGACAGTTCTACAACGACAATCCTTCCCCCTCTTTCCACCCCCGCTGCTTCAGCATCATCCATTGAGTCCGAGCCGACAATGGACCGTTGGTCCACCGCGCGGAGAGAAGCTAAACCGTGAAAGGGCGACGAAGAAGAAACGGCAGAGGGATGGAGAGAGAGAGAGAGGGCACGCGGGTCTCTCTGGTATATATCTGAAAATACCATTCATACGCGGAGGCTAAAGTCACCATTCAGAAACGACAATCCCAAAAACGAGCTCACCACCAGGGTAAGTACGATGGACTCGGTCGTACTTTTGTCACTGGACGGTCGACTCCATCCTTTGGATGTTCCTCGAGACGGACTTCCCTTGAGTATCGCGTCAATCGTTCACAATAGCTTTCCGCTAACTAAAAACACCGAGAAGCGTTGCGACGTTTGCACCGCCTGTGAATTCGTTTCGCGCCCCCTGATGATTCTTTAAAAACAGAGACGCACACGCGCGCAGATTTATTCGGACGAAGGGAAGAGGTCGCGATCGAACGCGATCGATTGGACGAGAAGAGAAGCGACGAGAAACGAAGCGAAATAGCGGGCACGCGTGTGTCGTGGAAGTCTAGTTGAAAACTGGGGATGAAGGCGGGCAGCAGGCAAAGGGGGTGAATGAGAGTGACCTTGACAAAACATCGCGGCCACGGAGCGAAGCCGTTGAGCCGCGAGAACAAAGAGATTCTGTCGTCCTTTGTCAGACGGGGTCCCTATCTCTGTCTCCCCGCGGCTTTCTCCGTCACCGACGACTTTTATCTCTGCCCCTTTCTCTTTCACTTACTTTTATCTATTTCTATTCGCCCCTATTCGCATTATCGCGCGGCTCTTTTCCCTCCTCCTTCATCGGCTACTTCGGCCGGACTTCCACCCGCACCCCTGCTTCGAAAGTAGTTTAATTCAAACAGAGACAGTGGAAACAACGTGGAATTTTACAAGAGCAGAGTTTGAATGATTCAACGCAGCTATGCTCTCTGTTCTCGCGAGAACAATGCCTGCGAAGGCAATTAAACGGACATCGCGGAGCTGAACGACCTTTCCTCGTCGGCTCTCGAGGGAGCAAAACCTTTCGAGGGCAGTTTACCAGTGTCCCTTTAATGTCGTCGACCTTATTTCGTTCCAGTTTGACGACCAACCGGTCAACCCTTCCCCTGGCCGAAATTTTCCAACCGCGTCAATGAAAGGGGAAATTTTTGCGGCAGAAGAAAGAGAAGAACTCTCGTCGGCCTGTCGATACCAGAGATGTAACGTTTACGTAACGACACGACAGGGAAGAAAACGGGGGGAAAGGGGGAGGACAAAGGGGAGAACGTCGGAACAAGTTGGGAAAACACTTAGCCGCGCAACTAATGCTTTTATCGCGACCCTTGATTTCGGGCTTGGCCGATTTTCGGCACAAATCAAGGCATTTGTCCCCGGCGCGACGGTAAATATGTTTTCGGCGTCCCCTGCGTGAAATAATGCGTGCAAGGGCCACGCTTATGAACGCGTGACAATACGCGCCAGCGAATCTGCCTCGAAGGGTGAGAGATAGACCGAGTGGCGGAAGAATGCCACTTTATTAGTACCTCGTAACCATATTTCTTGCCAGACCTAAACGCGTTAACCTTAGCCGAACATCCTTGGCTCCTATCCTTGAAACATCTACGGGAAACCGAGAAAGACTCGATGCATTACCAGATCTGTTCGCAAGCCACGGCACCGACTTCGCCAATAAAATCGTCGCGAGATCGTCGTCCCCTTTGCTCGATATCCACTCCGAAACGAATCGGAATCTAAAATCCAAACAATCGTAGCCGGATCTCGTCCAAGAGCCGAGTGGCATCTATGTTCGCGTTCGAGGAACATCGAATCGAAGCGCGGAGAATTCCCAGGCGCCTTTTAAACCGAGTCCTCGACGATTCTTCTTCGGGAGAATCGAATTACCCTGGCCGGATTCCACGCAGGCACATCCTCGAATCCATCGCGGAAATAAAATGCCCGGGATACGCGTTCCAAGCCGGCAAGTTCACGGATTAACCGCGAGTGCGCCGGTGGCAGCAGCTACCACTCCGAGGGGCAAACAACCCCTGAGTTTCAGGCACACGGGGGGTGGAGTAGCCGGTAGGTAGAGGAGGAGAAAAGAGGAGGAGGCACTCCATCGCAGTCCGTCGCCTCATCCAGAGGGTGGGAGTAGCCGGCGGGGTGGTTTTGTCTTCCCTCCCCTGTCCCTCCGCCATCCAGCTGACATTAATGCGCCTGCGCTGGCAAAACCACCCCCGCAGAGCCTCTATCACCAGCTCTCTCTCTTCTCCCGCCGCCACTCCACCCACCCACCCTGCGCCGCGTGTCCTCTCGCGCGCCACCCCTCTATTGATTTTGTTACAAACCGGCTCCAACCCCCGACTCACCCTCGCCGAGTCTCGCGGACTCTGTTCCAACGATACGCGCCGATGCGTGTATATACGCGTCTTCGTACGGCCCTGTTTATTGTTTATTCGTGTACGTGCCACGTACACGCGTGATACACGCTTCCAGATGCATCTGGGTTCGCGCGGAGAAACTGCCGCCTTCCAGCTGCCCCCGTCACGGTTCTTTGCGCTTTCCAAGTACATCCCACTTGGAGGCTAACGCGTACGCTGATCGATTCCACTTTAAATGTTACACGGGGGATGAATGTGGGTTTATTAGAAAAATTCGTGGGCAACGTTGCATCTGGGCAAAGGGGTAGGCAGAAACTGCGCCGTGTTCGTTGGAGATGGATGGTTTTTCAAGCGCGCACGAGCCTAGGCGCGTTTGGTATCCGCGCGTGAAATGTCGTGAACGGGCTGGAAAAGTAAGTGGCTCGAAAAAAACAAATACGGTAAACGCAATATATTTCTCGCTCTTCCGTGGCACTCGGTTTTTTTTTCCCTCGTTACTCTGGCCGATCGTACGCGCAAGCAAGCAACATTCGGGCAGCCACTCGGTGGTCCCCAACTGGTTCAAGTACCACGTGCTCTCTCGTGGTCGCCCTTGCGCTCACGTCCGACCAAGAAGAAGTACTCGAGAGCATTTGCGGTGGATTTGACGGTGCTTCTCGCCACGGGAGCCCCACTTCTGGCCGCCGCGCCGGTAACCATGGGGTTCTCTGCAACTTTCGTTCCCTCTCTTCCTCTTTCTTCCGCCCTTTTTCTCTCTTCCAGCTTTGTCGTGCCTACGCTTTTTCTCGTTCACTTTCGAGAGCCTCCATATGATACCCCGTGATAATCCCCCGCCTATCGGCTGGGGAGTCTCTCCTCTCTTTCTCTCCCCGTGGATTAAAAGGGTGCCTTTTCCCCGAGTTGCGCCAGATTTACATTTTTTTTCCTGCCCTCGCCTCCGCCGCTGATCCAGAATCATTCTCCACCATGCCAGAAATGTCTCGCGCGAAACGTCCGCCGAGGGAAAGCGGAGATAATCGAAGATTCGTGGAAAATTCGGAGAAATCCAACGGGAAAGGGACGAAAACGACGAAACGTCGAATGTCTCGGAGACGAGGAGAAAGTTGCGGCGGTCTGTCGTGCCCCGAAAAAAAGAACCGGCGATATTTATCAAGGAGCTAACGGCAGGGTGAAATATTCAGATCGACATCTGGTGGCTTCGTTTGTGCAAACGAAGCCGGCTTGGTCCGTTAAGCCGGCTCCCGCGTAAGTCAGGCGTGCGGAGATTCAAGAGCCTTGTTTCGTGGGATTGCCGGATCTCCCGGCGATATATTGCGCGGCGACGGCTATATACACGATCCAATTTGCGACATCTTCACCGTGTCTACGGGGTGTCCGGTACAAAGCGAATCACGGCCACAAAGAGGACCCGAAGAGCGGCCAACGAACCCCGGCTCAAGACGTCTCGCTCCTCTGACGAAGATGCAAAAATTAATATCGAAAATTAACGACTTCCGCGACTTGGCCGTGCAACTTCAAACATAGCAGACATCAAAGAAATAACTCCGAGCCGCGTCTTTTGCATCGATCTTCCAACTGGAAAGGAAACGGAAGAAGAAGCTCCCAAAATTTCAACTTCAAAGCACGGACTGGGGATTGTTTTCTCGTGGGACTTTCGAGTAGAAGGAAACCGAAGAAGTAGCTCCGAAAATTTGAACTTTGGGCAATTATATATTAAATCTTTCGTGGTGCAATAGTGCGACGAAGAATGGAGGAAAAGCTTTTGTTCTCTATTTTCTAACATTTCCTCGCGTTTCGATTGCTCGATACAAATTTGTATCCAATACATTTCTAATCCACTCTACTTACGCGTAATACGTTTGAATAGTTACGCTATGTACAGTACAACTTAAGATATCAATTTTATAGCGCCGTATTTAATAGCTTACCCGAGTCTTTCTCCTACTAAACCGCGAAGGGGTTAACTAAACTTTTGCTTCGAAATTTTCAAGGGTAGTGGCTAAAAATAACCCTAACATCGCCGAGCAATGATTAAAGGTTACTTTCTCGTGAAGGAAAGTCAACTAAAATAGCCACAGGCTGAGACAGCAGGGGCGTAGTTTTTCCGTACCAACGAGAAGCAGGTTACGGTCGCGTCCATCGCGAGAATCTCCGAGAGAAAGCTCATGGTGCGGGCAAAGTGGGTTAATAAAGCGATATTAAATCCACGGGGGGTGTGGGATGGCGGAGAATCCCCAGTGTCCACTTGGGCTCTCGGACTCGGAGGTGCGGAATTACGCGGACAGCTCGGCACCCTACGATTCGCCACAGCGTTTCATTATCGCCCGGCTATCTCGGCCACCTACATTCGCGCGGACTTGCACGTCCGATCTAATGTCCGCACAGACGTGGCATAGCCATCGGATAGGTAAACTTTACAAACACAAACGCCAGGGCTGGCTATTATCCCGTAATCCCGGTGTTTTACATGTTATGAGGACTGGCCGGATGGCCTGTTACCTGCGACCTTCAATCTTACGTTATTACACGGTTAGCAGGGGCTCACATATGGCCACCAGCGGAGGCCGCGCATGATTTTACATAAATTTCACGAGTCGGAACACTTTGCGCCCGGCCGACAGCGATCCCCCACGTGAGAATGCCATAAATTTGTACGTATTCACGGGTCCAAGGTTTCGCTCGCCAGCCAAGATCGAATTAAAAAGTCACGGATGTTACAACCGAATGTTAATTAAAGGCGGGCAAGAGCGGAGGCTGCGGAATGAATCTCGAGCAGCAACGTGAACGAAATCTGGGCACGCGGTCCGCGGTGCAATTTCCACGTGTGTTTTGACAACTACCCCGCCCACGCGTGTTCTCACGCAGCGGCTCGGCCACGCACGGCACGGCAACTCGCTATTAAGTGCATTAGCACGCTTTTAATGCCGGCCAGATCGCATTTATGGGGTTCTGCGCACGGCCACGGGGGTCTCGCTCGCGTGCACAGTGGGTGTGTCTGGTTTCATTCTTCACGCACACCGGACACGTGGCCGCTGCACGAGCTTCCTAGACGTCCAACGATTCCTTTCCGCCTCTTTTTCATCCCCTGATTGGCACTTTAAAGCCGGACGACGGCCAGGATTGCGTCGAGTCGTGTAGAGTCGTGTCGCGTCGCGTCGCGTCGCGGAGAAAACTAGCGTGGAACACTCGTGTCTCTGTCCAAATCTGTGTCGCCCTCCACGTCCAACGCGACGCGTGTCCGCTTTGTTTGCAGCGTAAATTGACTACGGCTCCGATGAACCATTCTCCGCCGAGACAACTCGTAACAAAATCGTCACAGGAGCACCGGAATACATTACGTGTACCAACGAGCGATCCACTTATTTTGTCAAATTCAATCTTCGCTTCAAAGAAAATCGGACACCTACCCTATCTCGTGTACAATTGCTATCATTCGGTAATGCTTTACAAAGTGTTCCGAGTCACCTATGAATTCCTTGTTGAACTCGAGAGGTTCCTTTAAAAAGATAGAACGCAATTGGATAAAATGTGATCCACAGATCGTATGTTCCCTTTAACTATTTTCATTTTGGTGGTACACCATTAAAATTGAAGGGTGTACTTTACGTTCCCCGAGTTATGCATTTATGCCATCGAATTGAACCACTTTGGTCGATGATTGAAAGGAAAATTTTAGCTTTAAAGGGTTAAGCGTCAGAAATGTGCCAGTTTGAGGCTCGATCGTACGTAAAATATTCGAAAGTTTCAGCGAGATGCGTGTACGGTCTCTCGGTAAACCCTTTCGGCGAGCAAACGCCCGAATTCGTTCCCCGTTTCGTTTTCTCAGGTCCAATGTTTTGCCGTCTTGCATCACGGTCAATTAATAGGAGTCATTTATAAGGGCAAACCGGAGAATCTGGGAGTCCGCAATCCACCGGGGAGCAATAAATCTCAAGTCGGCGAGCGGGATGGAAACGGAACCCCTCTTGTAAGCTGGTTGTATTGTAGCTATTACCGAGCCATGCATCACTAGGTAACAACCACACGGTTCACTATCTTTCTCTCGCTCCTTCCCCCTCCGATTACCTCTCCCTCTGTCCTTCCTTTTTACCCCCTTTTCTCCCGTTGCGTTTCCCGGAGGAGAGCAAAGGACGCGGCGCAGAAAAACGGGACGTCTGGGAAGTTTCGCAGCTGATATCGTGCATGGACCACCCAGGTGTGCTTCGCGTACCTTTCGTGGAACCGAGCATTGGGGTGTTTCGACATTAAGAGAAATATTAAGCCATGCACGAACGATGTTGCGTGAGCAAAGTGGACCGACCAGCTCCTTGATGAGCGGATCGCGACACCGGGGGACGTTTATGGCTTTTTGGACCAACGTGACTCACCTATTCGCCTTCCGATGCGTATTTCAAAGTAGTCGAATTCGTTTCGCCTTTGCTAATCGACCCCGAATGAGGTTCGTCACGACGAGCAACGAACTTTGCGACGAGTAATGAAATTTTGTAATTCTGGTCGTCGATTCGAACACGCGGAATAGAGGAGAAATCGTTCCATACCAATAGCAACCCTCCCAAGCTATAAAAATCCTTGGAAAGCGAAAGTGGAACAATGTGACAAAATGTTTGCAAGTGCTTTGGCTTTTACTCTTTGACAGGAGTGTCTTATAGTCTTCGATCCTTTCCAGTATGTTTAGAGTAGCTGCGTGCAAGTGGCAACACGTGCACAGTAGCGTTATAGAGTACCCCCATTTCCCCTATACTCGGCGCGCATCAACGCGAAAAATCGCAACGCGAATCAACCCAACTTATCGCCCTATTCTCTTACGAACACCCGACTATTCCCAATTACCCACTTTTCACCTCCTAATGTCGCTTTATTTGCTCGCGCGCAACGATCCGCGAAGCCCTTTGCAAGCCATAAAAATGACTCCCAAAAAGCAGCGCCCAAAAATTGCCCCGCAAATCGAGCCGACATCAAGCGATAACGAAATAAAAGGAAGACGAACGTAGGAAAGTTGGCGCACGGGACAGAAGGCGGTGCGGCGTGGAAAAAAAATGAAGAGAGGAAGAAAGGAGATACCGGAAGGGAATCCACGTCCATGGACATAGTCTCTCTCATCGGACGACCGTCGGTTGGAAGAACAGAACACGGGGTGGCTGGCTGCGCGGGGTGGTTGTCGAGGGGTGGCTTGGCGCGGGATGGTTGACGAGGGTGGTACCTGCCTTCTCCTCGCGCCCTCACCGGGCGCTATAGTAACAATACGGGGAAACATAGGGAAATCAATATGGCTTCCGTTGCCCTCTTCCCTCGCGTCTCTCCCTGTCTTTCATCCTCTCGCTCTCCCTGCTTCTCTCAGTCTTTGACTCTCTCTCTGCTCTGTCTCCTTCGCTCTCGCTTCCACCTTCGCAGCTTCTCTCCTTCCTGCACCCTTCGACCCTCTTCCCGTCTCTTTCCCGGTCGCTCTCCCGCGCTCAGCGCGGACGGGTGAACCCATTATGAGGGGGTGTTACTCCGGGCCAATCCCCAACCATCCGGAGAGAGAAACTGGAGAGACGAGAGTCCAAGAAGGGCGCATGTGCGTTGCTAGGGCCACCGGATGGGTCGCGCAGTTCCGCGCGCGAATTGGACACCCGGTATACGTGTGGTCAGGCAGGTTCGCAAGAAACGCCATTATGTACGAACAGAAGGTAGCTCGGATTTATGCGAGCGTACAATAATATCGTCACCCGTGTCGCTCGCGTTTCCTCGCATCGATAAGTCGATGATAAAGCGTGGGGCAATAAAATTGTACGACTGCTCGTGTTACCCCCAATATTTCCTAATTGCTATGATTTCTTTTAACGCGAAAGCCCTTTAGTTAACGCGGAGTCCTGTTCAGCAATATCAAATTTAATCTACCAGCGTGAGAAGAAGGTAATGCTTCAGTTGCTTGGGAAAACCGTCGAAGTTCTCCGCTAAATAGGGGCTGCAGAGTTGCAGCGAGATCACGCTGCTCTCGCGGTGCATTCGAGAAACAGTCGAGCGACTGCTGAGGTCGGTACGGCAGAGGAATGTTGTTCCAGTGTATCGAATGCCCCGCGTGTAAGTACTTGCAAAGTTTGCAAAAAAAAACACATTGCACGATGAAAGAGTGCAAAAAGGTGGTCAATTTGTGGTTTTTACTACTACAGTGGAAGTTCCATCCGTCCGTGGTTTATTTGGTTTTAGATGAGATGGAGAGGGGGATCAATGGGAGGTGAAGGGGAGAAGAGCTGGGATTGTTGCTGCGCTGGCTTTCCTCGATTGGTTTGATGACAAAGTTTTCCACCTTTCTGGTAGGATCACTGGTGAAGAGAGAGAACAGGATTCGAAACTCCTTCGTGTTTTTTTGTGGGATTTTTGAAGGAGGTCTTTGAGAGAACCTGTTCCTCCTTGCTGTTTTCCGGAGCTGAAGAAGAGATTTGGTAGTGCTGCAACAATTTTCCAGAATTCTGCCAGGGGGTTGAGAATTTTCTTTCTCTCTCCTTTTTTAGTAGTAGTGTAGAAAGAGTCTTCCTTCTTTTTCCCTCGACTTTTCTTTTCCCTTTTCGGAGGCGCAGAGGAAGGAGAAGCGACGGGAGAATTTTCCCCGAATTCATTCCCGAAAGTTGGTTGTCGATGATTTCGCAGAAGAGTCCCAATTGAGAAACCTAACAACAGAGGATTTTCTCTATCCACCCACAGGCGTTGTCCGTTAGAGAAGGGAGAACCTGGAGTCTTCTTTTCCGCTTCCTGAGTAGCACCGGACCACGAAGGTAGATCCTCCGAACTACCCTTATATACAGTTTGATACTGTACTCGATCACTTGCGAGAAAGCTTTGCTCGGAAATACCCCTTGGTGGAGAGCCGAGTTCATGTCAGCAACCCCCTAGCAGCAAACAGACGCAACATGGGCAAGCTACTAGCGCGTCGGTGATGGGGAAATCTACTTTACTCTCGTATGGAACAAGTAGTACAAGATCGAAGAACAACCAGTAATAATTTCAACTAAATTGCAACGAATCGCACACGGGCTGCCTTCAATTTTTAACCGTATTCATTTGTACGCAATTATTTGAGAACAGAGTAGCGATGAAATGAAATAATTTGGATTTCTGTTCGCACATGGATGAGCTACCGTCGATAACGAAGGGTTCTACAACCATAGCTTTCTGGATACAGTCACCAAAAGTACCCTAGAGTCGGTAAAGGCTAAACCTGCGATCAGTTACCGACGAAGGATCACTTTTTTCGTCGATAAAAAGCACTTGCGTCGCCACCCCTATATCAAGGGATGTTACAAAGTTAATCTTTCATAGCGAAACACTTTTAAAAATCCTCTGCTGTAGCCAATAAAATACGCAACGATACGAGCTAACGTTTACATACGAGGAGAATGTAGGTACAAAATTATTCTCTACGATTTAACCCTTTCGATGCGAAGAACGTGTACACATGTACGTCGTCAGAAATCAGTCGATCATTCGCTAAAGGCGTGCGAATTCGTTTCCCAAGACACGGTTCTGTATATTTATTACAATTCCTGCGTATTTCACCATAATTAGTCGCGCAAAGTGTATACAAGTATTTATACTTGAACTGCTCGTCTAAGGATTGAGAAATTTCTAAAGTCTTCTAACGTTTATTACGTTTAATTATCTTCGAAAATATGCGCAGGATTCCTCGTTATTATCTATATAATTAAGACTATCCGCTGGGAATCCCAATCAAAATCGGGAAGGTCGTGTTTACCTTCGCGAACACAGCCATACTAAAACGTGTACGTGCATTACGAGCACACGCATACACGTTACAGGGGGGAACAATACGTTAGACGAGAAGAAGAGGCGGTCGAATTTTCAATCAGTTGTCGGCTGACGTCGCAACGATCTGCAACAATCGAACGGTTGTCGCGATTCAAGAGAAATATCGGCAAAGAGGAGACTCCTGCGATAATTGCGTTGAAATTTGCACGTGACAAGGATTTTGAACGAAGAATCGGATCAAAAGAAGACGGTGGAGAATGGCATTAACGATAGCCTTGCCTCTATCTGGCCTGGAGCCTGAATATTTCGCTTCTTTGGGCGCCAGACTTTTGTACGAGCAAGGTTTGAGAACTTTGGCCGGTTGCGGGCCGATTTCACCGAGTACCGGAAGCGAATCGAGTGGAATCAGCAGTTTTGTACCTTCCATCGAATCATCCACACCGGAACAAACGCCAGCTTCCTCCAGACCAGAGACACCCGCGGAAGAAACCAAAAAGCAAGAGGAGGTAAGCGACTGGATTCACCGAGAAATTCGAGCTGGGCGGGATCTCGAATGTTCCCGAAAATATTGGCAATTTCCGAGAATATTCAGGATTCCTAAGAACATCGAAATTCCCAAATCTATTTATTTATTAACGTGTCATATGTGTAGAACCCTTTACTGTGCAAAGAAGGTAACAGTAGACGACAGGCAGGAAAATATAACGATAGCAATATGTTTCGCGATCCGAAATACTTTTGGGAATTTCGACATTTCGAATGCCGTTGCGGAACTCGTTTCTCGTAGAATACGGCCACAATTTCAGAGAAAATGTGAAAACACCCATATTCAAGCTCCACAACGTTATACGAAGCGTCGAAATTCGCGTAAATATTAAGGACCTCGATTCGTTTGAGAATTACGACATTTTCAAGAGTACCGAAGGTTTCAACATTCTGTCCTGATCCCGAAAAGAATGTTCCCAGATCTTGGGCACCTTTTCGAAAGATCGTTGCAGGTAGGAGTAATTATCGTTCTGGTTTCAGCCACCGCTACGAATCCACTACAGGCAGCGAGACATTTTAAATTTGGGAGCAAACATCAGAGAACCGTTCTGGCAAATGAGAATTCCGATGATGCCTCGATACGATTTTCGAAGTTTCATGGAGAACAGATCGGTGTACTATCGCTTAGGCGAGCACGGTTTGACGGAGGATTATCCAACGGTAAGCGGCCCTCTGTGTTTACCAATTCGTTTTCAAAAACCACGCAAAAGTACTTTCGATAATGTCACGTTTAATACTAACAACAATTTAACCGTCGTATCACCATCGAAACGTACACATTTTCGTTCTTTCTACCTACAATCAGTCGCGAAGGTCTACATACGTTTCTGAATTTCAAATGTTTAAAAATACACAGCAGTTTCGATTGCTTTACGAATATTCAGATACTTGCTGATTAAAATTACACAGATCGTTAGAAAACGGTGGGATTTTTTTCCATTTGTTTGCAAAAAAGAAAAAATATACACAAATTAAGAATACAATTTCACGACAATCTACTTGTGTGCGTATATATATATATTGAAGTACACAAAACTTAACGTTACAATTATAGATGTGCTTTCTATAATTTGTTTAGCGCGTACAAAATAACATCTACACTTTTGGAAACATTTTTGTTCCTGTACTCAATGATGAAACGTCTTTTGAAAATCTTTTACCACTTGCAATTTTACACTTTATCCGGGTTTACATAATTTTCATTCTTCCAAAATATATCCCACGATTCGCACGTATTTGAAATTTAGAATACGTATGCAGACTTTTATGATTGGCCGTACGATTTGTTATTCGTTTAAGCAAAGTCTCGATTATTCCTATATGTATAAATACTGTGCTATTTGGGCGCGGAAAATTATTCCAAGTAATTTGGAGTCTCCTTTAACGGTCTCTTGCCATAATTAAGCGTAATCCTTCTTCGACCTTCAAGAAACGCGTCAAAGGAAATGTCTTCGAAGGTGTTTCCGTTCGAATCAGTCGCTGCTAGGCGCAATACTTGTTTCCTTCTTAACTCTATCTCTTTCTAACTCCGCTTCCATTTCGCGTGTAAAGATGTCTAACTCCTCTCTGCCCGTCCTCGCGTTCGTTATAGCTTGGAATTGATAGAACACCGGCAAACAGACAATCAAGCCAACCGTCCAATACCTGAACGGCCAAGATTTTCGCCAGTAATGGCTGTACGGGAATTGCGCGATTTTTCTGCTGAAAACTTTGCTCAACAAAGGTGGCGATGGCAAACGATCCCACAGCGACGGTACATTGATTTCTCTCACGCTCTGAAGATCCACGGACGATTTACTCAAAATTCTAATCTATCAAACGGGCAATTTAAAGGCCAACGTACCTTGGGCAATTTGCTTCTGAGATCCGGTATCCGAACGTCTTTGATTTTGTCGTGAACTCGACGGTAGCGAGCCGTTAAAAAGTTCTGCATTGCAAATTTCTTCCACCGTAACGTGTCTCGATGATAGAAGTGAAATTATCGGGGGATGATACGGGGAAAAGAACGAAATGAATCTTCGCAAACTAGACGGATTCGATCAGTCCCCTTCCTTCGAGTTCAGACTAGGCCATTTTGCGCGAGGCGGAAAAAATCGAAAGCAAAAGAAACTCGACGCGATTCCCCTTGAAATTATCCGATCGCGAAGCCGCGGTAAAATGAAATCGTAGCAGGCGTTAAATCAGGCATGGCAAATAAAGGCGAATTTGCAGCTCGTTCGCGCGTTACGGTTCTTCGATATTCGAAGCACCGAAATTCTAAACTATGGAAATTCAAAGCATTGGGAATTCTAAGCTTTGAGAATTCAGAGTATAGAAAATTAAAAGGTTTGGACATTCTAAGCTTTGAGAATTCAAAGCACTGAGAAGTCAAAGCTCTGGGAATTGGAATGTTTCGAAACTGTAAACTTTGGAAATTCGAAGCATTGAGAATCCTAAGCTTTGAAAATTCGAAGCATTGGAGATCCTAAGCTTTGACAATTCAAAGCATTGCGAATTGGAAGGTATGGAAATTGAAAGCATTGGAAATTCGGTGCTTTGAGAATTTGAAGCCTTAGAAATTGCCGTCGTTGGCTATTATGACTTTACCAAAATTACCAAAGCAGTTAAAATATCCCATCGAGTGAACAAGCTATTCGCAATAATCGTTACAAAAGTCCCTATCAAAGCTCCCATCGTTGAGCAGAAAGACGTAACCCTGCGAGGGGGTTAAAACTTTGACTTTTGTTCCTCTGAAATCATTGCTTCGTTTTCGCAGAGGGTTTGCAAGGACTGCGGTTTCTGCGAGCCATCCCCGTATCTGTTTTAATCTGTCAACGACGTTAAACTGACCGACGAAGAAGACGACAACGTCGCGAGCAGCAAACTGTGATAAATAGATGGACAAGCGGCAGCCGGCTGGAAACGAGTCCGCAGGACGAAACCACGAAGAATTAGCGACAATGATAGCGACCTGGAAAAGCGCGCGCGTTTCTCGAGGAAACGTTAAAAACGACGACGATGGCGTGTTTGGTGCCGAAAGCGCGAAAATTCCACTCCGTACTAGCAGATAATTAACACAGCCAATCAAAAAACAACGTACGTATCCACGAGCGTTCGAAGAGCGACACGAATTTCTCTGCCGCGTAGCATTTTTCTTCATTTTTTTCCCTTTTTTTTTGTTTTGTTTTACGCGTTTTGTTTTTTTGTGCGCCGGTATCGCGTTGACTGGATGATTGATTGTCAGATACAATCGGCTACGGTTTGTTGAAAAATTTGACGATTTTTGTTCTCTCATGATGCATCAATTTTTTGTTCAACGTTAATCGTACCGGACAATTGTGCCAATTTTCATTGCTAGGTTGACGTTACGCGGTCGTATACAATATCTGACGATTACATCATTGTCGATTATTCGGTGGCCGGTTACGGGCTGCGATCGTCATAATATATATATCTATATATACAAATATATATTATATTTCTTTTAATATATTTCTGTAAACGTATGCATCACGCGGGAAAATAGTCGAGTTCTCTCTTGCTATGCAACGTATGCATACGCAGTCAACGGATCGACTACAAGATATCCCATTGTTGAACGATTTTACGCCTTCGTCGAGCGATTTCACGAGCATTGAACTATTTTTTTTTTTTTTTACAAAACGTACCGGAGCATTAAACACCTGTACGTTGCACAGAAGAACTTATGGTACCGAGATGGTCAGGCAAAGGAAAATATTTATAGACGACCGAATCCCTCGACGAAACGTACGCGTGTCCCTCTTCCTTTTAAAAAGCTTTACGGATGCCGAAGCATTTCCGCGTCGACGATACGCGAAATACGCCGCGATCGACGCGTTAGGTTAATAATTCTAGCTGCAATTTTAGGCCGGGTTCGGAATTATTGACAGGCATTCGAATAAGTACACCTGTTCGCGTGTAAAGCGATATAGCAAGCTATTATAATATTACGAACAATCGACCAGTGCGCTATAATTATAATTGGCTTATACATTTTCACGATAAATGTAATGCGCGCTCGCAGAGTATTGTAATCGCGCCGAAGCCATTTCGCTAGAGTCTTTACTGACCATTGTTTATAAGCGGGTAATAAACAATATTTTACAACGACGCCGCGTTACGCTCAATTATTTAACTAATTCCCGTTAAGCATACGATTTTCATTCATCATCTCGCGGCAATTAATGAAGCCTTTCCTCTTCTATACACCGTTACGCCACCCCGTTGCGGGCGAATCTAAAGCGATCTATCAAACGTTAATGCGATCGAAAACGTGCAAAAACAATGCAACCTCTAGTGCTAACCGTATAAACCAGCGTTGAGCAACTTTCGTTCTAAATAGCCAATGAAAAACGACGAATAAGTTTGATTTAGTTGCCATTCCGTAAGTAAAACTAAACAAGTTATTCGTTGCCGACGAGTAACAAGTAAATCGTAGTTGCTTGTTATTTAGAAGGAAAATTGCTCAACATTGCACACGACCAGTCTGTTTGCGTTCCATGTTCCGTACAGATTTATAATAAAAACCGAAGGAAACTGCTTCAAACGAATAACGAATAATTCGAATAATAAAGAACCGACTAACAATTATTTATTCGCCATTCCTATTCGAATAAAATTTTATCCGAATGATGCTGAACCATAATTTACCATAGATTTCGAAGTCCTCCAGAAAAGATTCACCTCCAAGCAACCCCCTTTTAATATGATCCTATCAGAAACAGAAGACCACGATGAATTCAGCCAATGATCCGAACATTGTAACACACGATCGCATACTGCGTGCACGCAGTTAGGCCAAATGCACAACAGCAACGCGATACGGTATCTACACCTGCGATTCGATACATTTCTGCATTTCTAACGATTCTGCAATCTCCGCACGAACCCCCATTTCTCCAACATTGCTAATAGAAATAGGAACTCGCATAAAAATCCCCGACGCACTCGCGATTCTTCCTTCGTGCGCCAAAATCATTCTTATAACAATGAGAATAGCTATACCGTCGCGACGTGGCTGTGGTTCGCTAGATCTTGCTACACGTCGCGTCGGCAGGATACGCGAGACGGTCTACGGTAACGCAAGAGTGTACGCGCGATCGTGTAAAGAGACGTGCGTGCGAGCGTGTGAAGGGATGCGCGACGCGACTTGACGCGAGCGTGCGAGGGCCGTGCAAAGGGATGTGCGCGCACGCATGCACGCGTGTAAGCGCGAGTGCGTGCGTGGGTGCGTGCAACGCGCGCGAGAGATGTGCACGGCGACTATTCAGATATTGTTGTTATTGTTGAGGGAACAATCGCCCGTCAATAGGCTGCCCCGGCACAATGTATCTATTCAGGTGCGGTCAGGGGTGCTCAATCGATCGGCCCCCCTTCGTTCGCGCGATTCTCCAAAAACCCTCGCGGAAGAATCAACCTAAGCTTCTCTCCCGATAGCTCGAGACTATCCCTTCGTTGCAGCGTGTCCCTTCGTTCCGCTAGCGATTTCTCCATCGAATAGGTTCGCTGCTAGCTTTGACAGAAGGGTGACGACGAGAAACGAAGGTCTTGGAAATGGTGCAACCGCGAGGTGTATTCTTAAAAGATTGTCCAACGATAATTAGACGAAAAGTTGCGGCGGATATTCGCGGATAAACAGGGACGAGCGAATGGAAGCAATGATCCAGGAAACAGCGAAACGATCGTAGAATATTAAGCAGGGATGCCCGGCCGCGTAATTACCAGTTTCACATTTAAATAGCCACGCCGCTTTGGCATTAACTGCCATTGATTAGATACAGTGTAGCGGGCCGCTAGAAACACGGCTGATTGCGGGCATAAATCGGCTATCGCTTACAATTATTATTATCCGGCCTGTGCTGGTATTTAAACCGATAAACGGCTCGCGGAATCGCGATGGCGCGACGTCATTGTGCGTTAGAGGAGAGCATTGAAAAGCCCCGGATGGACGATCGGGAACGGGAACGGGAACGGGAACGGGAACGGGAACGGGAACGGGAACGGGAACGATGAACGGGACCAAGCTTGAAGCAAGCAAGCAAGCATAGAAGCACCGGGGGCTCGAACCGAGAGGGAAAAAGAGGGCGCGTGTGAGAGCCACTGCCTCGCGAGTGTACCAGCCTTCCCTGCCCATAGCGATGATTACGTATGCGGGAATCATTGTCGAGTAACGCGCGATGCACATGCAAAGGCCAAAAATCGTCGAAATCAGTCGAGTTCAACATCAGCATTGTACCTGGCCTTTGTCTCTGCCTCATTGTTGTCGGTACTCGGTGTACAACGTACACGTACGTACAGAACGAGCCGGAGAGAGCACGCTGGGATAGTTCGTTCGCTGGTCCACGGCAACCACACACCTACAGGACCTTCGCTATTTGCTATTTATGCTAGCGAGATCCCGAAAATCGGAGCATTGTTGCTGGTCCGCTTCAGCATTGACTAGAAAATCGATTCGAACCGGCGGACGCGCCCGGGAAACTCGCTTTCACCCTCCCCGAAATATCTGTCCACTTCGACTGAATATTGCAATTTCGATAAATATTCCACTCGACTCGTGTCGTTCCCCATTATAACCGCGTCGGCTACTTGGCGAACGCGCCGCTTTTTACCTCCTCGCTAATCGACCGAATCGTCCCGGATACGCACCCCTCGCGTCGCCCGACGCCGCGTCCAAGTCGAAAGCTCTTCGCGTCGAGTCGCGTCGCGTCGCGTCGCGTCGCGTTGTGTTTCGCGCGAACCGTGTATATGGGTAACCAGGCCATCGGAACGCGCTGCTCGGATCGACTGGTCCGCGTTAGAGGCAAACCGTTCGCGATGCTCGGCAAAGAATCGCTCGCAAGCAGATCTCGATACTTGGACGTCCGAGACCGAGACGACCCATATCCGGAGAACGTAAACCGAATCCGTACGGTAGTCGATTGCATGGGACGCGTTTCCGGAGCTGGTGGAAAAGTCTCAAAGAGATCGACGCGAAAGAAGGCTGCGATGCGACTGCGACTCCGTTGATGGCAGCGTAAAAATAATGAAAATTCTTACGGAAGCCTGCCGCTATCTCGCAGAGGATTTATCCGAGCCAATCTTCGCGTAACAAGGCCGTAAACCTTGCGGAGCTAGCCAAAGTAATAACTCAACTGCCCGGCGAAATAGATAAAAATTACATTCACCGTACTAGCTGCTACTACCACGCTGAGGCTTCCTTTTATAGATAACAGCACCGCGATGGGACACCCTTTCGTTTCGCGCAAACCTTCCAGCCTTGATCCTTGATTCCCATTTAGACGAAACGCCAAGGCGCTAATGAAGGATCGGAGGAACGTTGCGAGGATTGGAGCAGTTGGAAGCGGAAGCTGGGAACGGGAACGGAAACGGATGCCCCCATGATTTTTCGCGTGTACAGAGGTAGAAGGCCGATAGGATAAGATTTCCGTGGTGATATCGGAACGAACGAGCAGGGAAGGGGAAGATAGCGGATGAAGGGGTGAGGAAGAGCAGGAACAGCAGAAGCAGTGGGGGTGTAGAAGGAGGCAAAGAGGGGATAGGAGGAGAAGAGGGCATAGAGCAGCTGAATAGGAAGCGACACAATGGACCTGGGTGGCTGTGGAGGCGTGTTATCAAATGGGTTCCTCATTCACATACTGCGGCCTGAGCTACCTGTGTCTGTCTGTACCGGTGTCTGTCTGTTATACTTATTCATACCGCCCATTGTGTCCTCCACTGTTGAGTCGAGTTCAGTTCAGTTGAGAACGCGATGGAACGTGCCACAATGCACGAATATGGGCTGCGCTGCTCTGCTCCCCCTCCATCAAAGCTAACTCTTTCTCTTTCTCACCCTCCCCCTTTGCCATTTCCCACCCACCGCCCAACCCGGGCTAGATTCGCTCGGGCGACTGAAAAGAAAATTGTGTTGGGAAATTGTATCCGCGAGAAACCCGGCCGATAATGTGGAATTCTTGGCCTCCGCAACCGGCCCAGACTTTGTCGCATCCGCGCGCTCCCTGCGATCCAACCCCTCGTTAATTTTCCAAATCGATCAACACCAGTGAAAAATCGTACTTCGAAGAGTGCTTCGTATTCGCTTCAGTCCCCGTGAAATATCCTCTGCTCTATAGTCAAACTTGCAAAGGAGCAACGCGGAATATCGTTGGGAATGATCGGCGATGATCTCTGCGCGCCTAAAAACCTTGGTCCTACTCGTTTCTCGAAAGAAACCGAGAAGCACGCGACAACTCGAACACCTCGCTAATTTTGGAAATCGTTCAAGGCTCGATAAAAATCGTAGCTCGAGGAGTGTTTCCCATTTGCTCCGTTCCCCGTGAAGTATCCCCTACTTTGCGACCCAACTTGCAAAGGAGCAACCGCGGAACATTGTTGGAAATAAAAAAGAAGAACGCGATGACTTTTGCGCACCTAAAACCTTAATCCTACTTCTTCCTTGAAAGAAACCAGAGAAGTACGCAAAACACTTCTCGCAAACTTCGTCTTCTTCGGAACGGGCAACTCGAAGCAAAAGGGCAACCGCGCAGAAGAAAAATCTTTGCCGCTATGCAAGATTACGTTTCGCTTCCTCCTTTGATTCAAGAAACTTCCAACTTCGCAAGACCGTCTAATAAACGATTTTTCGCCAAAAGAGTAGCCGAGATCCGAGACCCGAGATCCTCGGATAAACGATGGACCATCGATCGAAGGCTCGACTTCGCGTTCCGTCGATTTCTCATCGAACAAAGAACGAGGAAGAAAGAGAAGCCGGAGAAAGTGTCAGAGGGCACGTCAAAGTCAGACGTCAATTGTTCGCGAAGGAAAGCACCAATGCCCGATTAAGTCCGCAAGATCACCCACCCTTCCCGTCACTTTCGGATCCTGCGCCCATCCCCCCATCCTCACCCTTCCCGCTCCCCTGCCACCCACCCTCCTTTCATTCAAGCCGACGCATAACGAAGGTAATTACGGAACTCGGACAGGTAACCGCGTTGATAGAATGACAATCTTTCGTGACAATACAGAAAATTCTAGTTAGTCTTCGGTGTCTTTGATGCTTAACAAGTTGACTGCCACGCGAGTTTCGTACGCTTTCCCATAGGGATCGCAAGAGAATTTAATAGTCGAACAACCAAAGTGGTCAAAATGATCCAAGTGGTAAAATGATTTATAATTTCTCGTAAAAATTGCGTAAATTCAGGCGAATGTCTTTTTACAAATTCGACGCGATTTTCTATCAAGAGAATGAACACGGATTTATTTCCATTATACGAAACGTTCAGTTTTTGATCGCTACGATTACATTGGTACAAGCAATTACGTTTCGATGCAAACGCTGTTAAAACGAAAGAAAACGCCAAAGTGATACGAAACAGATCGAGGACTGGAAAGGGAATATTTTCACTCTATTCGTACCAATCGTAAGAGGTTTGTCTGTAGAATATCTCACATATGAGTACGTTCATTTTTACATCGGAAGTGCCGATTACATTTCGTAATTTGTCGATCTTCCAAGGATGAACAGTCAACTATAATAATAAAGATAGAATTATCCGTGTGCTATCTGGCTCGTCGAACGAGCTATAGTTCCTTATATTGTCCAAACTTGTTTAGTCGACGATATTCGTTCTACTTTAACTGCTCCAAACAACCGTACCACTCCGTCACCGATGACCATCGCGGCCTCACCGCGAAAACAAACTCCGTTCACGTGGCAATCGTCGTTCCAAAGAATTCCACCGGTACTCTTGTTGCAGGTTGAAGAAAAATCGTAGGATCACGGGTAGAAGCGTGACGCGAGCGAGTAACGAAGGAATGTTGAAAGAAGATTAGAAAAGCGGGGGGAAAAAGACGGGGAGGAAGAAAAAGAGCAACGGTGCGGGGCCCTCTTCTTCGGCAGCAAGAAACGTAGCAAGAGAAAAGAGAGAACGTATTACGTATAAGCAGGCATAGGCTCTGGATGAGCCACACGCGGACGCAACGGCATACAAAACTCGCTCAATACGTCATTCAACCGAAGAATACGGTTCGTTCTCGCCATTTTGCTCCCAGAATGAGAGTTTCAAAGGGAATTAAGGATTCAAAGGCATCTTTTGCGCGCGGCGCGCACAAAACGGCCAGCCACGATCTTCTTTCTCTCTTCTCTCTTTCTACCTTGCTCTTCCTCGCGATTCTCTTCTCGCTTCCCTCCTATCCCCGTCTCGCTCTCTACAACCATCCACGCGTTGCCCGTCTTCGTTTTTCTCTCGCGGGATAGCATAGAACGCGCACTCAAGACGAGGCGATTCGAGGCGGGCGTTGCGTGTACGCGCCCACACAGCAAAAGAACTGAAATCCGTACAAATCGTTGTACAATGCGCGGAGCGCGGGTTAATGCGCGCGGCGCGGAACACCGGCGCGCGCTTCTCTATTTCGCCTAACACAGAGCCCAACGTGCCCCGACAGCCAGACGCCGATGAAGGAATCCGCGTGAATGGCCTGGCGAACAAGAGCCCCGCTACGTTTCCACGGATATTCAAACCGTTCGCCGTTGAAACGGCCGAAATCCGCGGAACTAAGACGCGGCGAGGAAAGAATATCGCGCAGCTCGGCGAGAGATCGCGAAACTGGGCCGAGCCAGCGCGGGCAATCTACGTGAAAAGGAAACCTTGAGGCGGATTTGTTTCGCCATCCTACTCCCTTCGAATCGCTAAGTAAAATATTCGAATCGCGTTCGATGCTCTTTGCCGGATTATCCCGCAAACGTATGAAAAGGAGATCCTAACGCCCTAAACGCTCCGAGTTGGGGCGCAATTGTAGAATTAGAATTCACGAGGGGCACCGAAATAAAAAGTTAACGCGGTGCTGCGAATGGATTTGGACCCCCGATATTTGCCACGAGGTCTCGGAGATACTTGTGCGAGGGAAAGCGAGAAAAATCCCCCTCGGGGGAAAAGAATCTATCACCCCTGGCAACAAGTTTCCGATCGAACGCGATGATAGAAAATTAGCTAAAAACGCAACGGTTTTCGCGGCGCAAGCTGCTATCGTGTAACGATGAAACCTAATAGAAAGTGTAAAGGTAATAAAAATGTACCCAAACATCAGCTTCGAGAAGTAAGCAAATTATTGCGAAGATAATTCCACGCGCATTGAAAAGCATGAAAGTCGCGACTTCGAATTGAAAAAGTTACCAAGGGTTTAAAGCTAAAGACTCTGATTCGATTCGTACACCTAGTATATCACTCGCTGAATTTCCTTTCATAGTAAACGAACGCTTTTATGTTTCTCCTCTCCTCGTTTACCTCGCATTAAATTTAATTAATTTCCCCATATGTTATACTTGCCGTAGTTCGCGCCTTAAAAAAATGTTAAGCCTTCTCGGTTAGTTGCACGTCGTCGCGTTCGACCGAAAACATTTTGCCAAGGGTGGTACTACGCGAGAGGTCGATCATCCCATTCCACGGACCCGGTCCACCAGGTCCACCCTCGCGAGAGATCCCTTTCTTTACGATCTTCGTTACGCTCCTCTTTTTTCCGCGCCGCCGCGGAACAAATTCGTGCGACGATTTCTGTTTACAATAGAGAGAAGAGCGGTGGCGCGGTAGGCGGGAAGGGGAAATCGGCGAAGCGCCGGAGCAACCCCCGATTGGCTGATTAACATAAAAATGCCCGAGCTCGTAAAGGGCACGGTATACATATATTACGGCCGTTATACAGATCGCGAGGGAGGGGTTATAGTTTCTGATTGTTATTCATATTCGGCCGGTAGCCACGCGGCCGGGCATGAATGCGCGCTTCTGTGTTGGGTCAATATAACGTCAGCGAGAGCAGGGTGCACGCGTGTGGGGGTGGCGGACCGGGGTACTTCCTTCTCAATGACACTCTTTTTTTCTCTCTTCCCCTCCCTCCCTCTCTCTTTCTCTAACGTTAATGCCACGGGCCGTGGTGCGCGGGTTTAAACGATTACTCACCCGCGGCTCTGTCTGGAATGAAAAGGGCGAAAGTGCCACTTACCGCGCCACGGGCCTCCGAGACTCCAGCACCTGGAACAGAAATCACGTCCTAATGAGACCGGCGGAGTTAAGCAGCAAAGTTGTAGAAATTGCCGAGAATTTCGAGCGAGCCGAGTGCAGGCCTGCTTCGGCCTTTTACACCGCGTTTCGTAGCGAATCGGTCGCGCCAAGTTTCGCGATCGCCGTTCCCTTTCGCGCCTCGGATAAAATCGAACGTTTAATAGTGCAACACTTTCCTGCGTTTCTTAATAGATTAATCGTTGGCAACGGAACGGAGGAGTAGAATGCGAAAGGCTGTGTCTTGGGGGAGGCTTTGTTAAGGGAAGAGCGAGAGGAAAGCTTAACCCTTTCCGTCCCAACGTAGCCTTTAACCCTTTGGGGATGCGATCACCTTTGGATGCGTTCGACTTTACGTGACATCGTATTCGTTATTATGATCTTAATCTATCTTAATTTAGTGCGATCAATTTCGAAACACTTGCAAATAAAACGTGAGGCATGATTCGGTGGCATAAAATCTTATGAAGTGGTTCCGCTTAGTAATTTCGAACTCGGTAAACGCAACCAAAATCCATACTATGTAAAGATTCCGTTTCTGATTGGTTTAATCGGCATCCACGTAACGAGCTGTGATTACCAACGCCGACTATAGTTGGCATCCATATAATCTATTTAACGCATTGATTGCCGCGGTGGATACGATCAATGTGGCCAGAAATGCCAAATCGTTTAAATGAATTTGCTTTATAGATTTTTACCAACGTCTAATAGCTTAATCGTTCCGATGACAATACGTTATCATGCGAACTTTGTACAGACTCCCAACATAATCTTTTACATTGCATATGTTACAAGAATACTCGTAGCTAGCAGTCAATGCGTTAAATTCGTCCTACTTAAATTAAATTGTATAAAACCTAGCCTACGGTACTTTATAAGATTGATACGTTCGATAAAGAATAGCAAGACGATTATAAACCGTAGACGAACGTGAGCCATAGATGAGACCACGTTGGAATGCGATCAGGCCGTCTCCCTTCCTTTTTAATTCCTCTCTCTTCCCCCTAACACTCATTCTTGTGATTATCATTAATATCGAAATACACCCCCCAAAAGAATACAACAGCCATAGTAACGCGAGCCATCCACGGACCACGTGGCCCAAACGAAAAGTCAAGAGAACGAACAAAGTAAGAAACGTAACGCGGCGGTTAAGGCGTTAACAGCGGAACGCAAACACGTTTCATTATTAGCTGCAAAGTGGGCACTTGCGGTTTAGCCCGCGATACAGAGAAGACTTGCTCGCGGACGCGCAGCCGGTAAGGAAAGGGTTAATCGCGGGTCTGGGCTGGCACACAACCGCGTCCGGATCCACTTTCCAATAACTGGGAAGTATCGGTGAATACGGGAGCGGGAGTTCAAGGCTCGGGCCGGCGCGTTCTATCGTCAGGGACGTCGAGAGGCACAAAGGACGAGCGTTTAGCAGCGGCATGCGATTTCGATCCGCGGAAGAGGAACGAGGAATCAGAAGAATAAAGGGGTGAGTACCCCGCAAAGTCACTCGACCTCCATCAGCCATCCTCTCCTCTACCGGGGCAACCACGTTCTATAGCTTCTACCTACATTATATTTCTTTCGTATCTACCTCCTCCCTATCAGCCCCTTCGCTCCTTCTCTCTTTCCCTCTCTCTCTCTCTCTCTCTCTCTCTCTCTTTCTCTCCACGAGCAAACACACAAACGGCCGCACGTACACGTGCACACAAGCTGAGCATTGCCGCGGTCTTATCGGCAGTTATCGGGCCGTGATGTCACACAATGGGGCAGACAATGCTCGGTACAATACACCCCCTGCTTCTAAACCATCCAACCCTCGCCAACCACCTCCTGGCTCATCCTCCTTCTCCGCTGCCACCTTCGCCTGCCCCTCCAACCCCCGCGAATCCAACGCACCTTTCCTCTCACGGAATCAGCCCAACCCCGGCAACTTAATAAACATAATAGCTGACTATGCCGCTCCGTGGTCACAATGAGAGGTCCGCACGGACGGAGAGATACCCGAAAATACTGCGACCAACAGACGCGGCGCTATTGTGCGCTGCGTGCTCGACGAGCTTCTGTTTCCAATGGATTATCCCGGACACTTGGTTAGCGCGGATTTGTCGCGCCGCGAGAGAAAAGGATCCTCCGGATCGTGGGGATGATATTTCGGAATCGGGGGGAACGATTTTAACTCTCGTGGCGTGGGGCGAGACGGAGAGGAATCTTCGTAGGGATGTCCGGGTGCATGAGATTTCGGGTTCGAGGCGAATTGGATGTTTCGTTTGGGTTTAGGTTAAGACCCGAAACTTTCGGGTACCCCAAGTTGAAGGTAGATCGCAAATATCGTACAGGATGAGTCTCGCAATTATTTGATCACATTGAATAACTTGTGCATTATTTTTACATAGAAAAAAAAATGTTTGACATAAAAGTTGCATGGTATCGAGCAGAGCTGTGGTACTATATGCTCACCTTGATACCATGCAACTCTTATTTCAATCAGTTTTGTCTATAAAAAATGATGCAAAAGTTATTTAAGGAGATCAAGTCGCAAGACTCAATATGTATAACATATAAATTAGGTATATAAAAATTATGTATTAGATGTACCAATGAATAATCCACTTCTCCTGTTGAATTCAGCACTTGCTTTTAACGAAATGAGATACTTCCTTGAGTTTAAGTACAATTGCTGTTCTTCGCTACATCTCTAGAGCAAGCTATAAATGTCGATTTGAGAGGAAGCTCAACGTGTTTAAAAATAGTGGGTCACTTATTAGTGCACCTAGTGATATATAACGCGACAGCACTTTGACTCTCGAACTCTAAATCGAAAATTTGAGAAGAAGTATCGATGAGCATAGGACTAGCGTCGCAAGAAGGCCAGGAATTTTTCGGGACTCGAATCTATATGTTCGAGTACCCAACCACCCCTAAATGTTCGCAAATTTCGAGGAATGAATCGTGTTATCCATAAAGCCGATAATGACTGTCGCGAGGAGGATCGCGCGGAAGAATGAAAGATGCTCGAAAACAAGGGGAAGATAGAAGGTGGAGAAAAAAAAAAGGAGATCGACGACGGAGGGTGAATCCGTGCACGCACCATCGAATCGACACCACGCCCCCGTACACGCTTCCAGTCGATCCACCCCTGCGATCGCGCAATATGCTACACCGCGTGTAATCACCCTAAACCACGTGCACGAGTCGATGCATACACGAGCCATTGAAAAATGCGGTCAGCCTCCCATTATTTCGAGAACTTTTCACTTTGCGCGCATCCACGCGTATCGTCGGCCCTCCGAGGGGGTGTAAACAGCGTCGTCGATGAATTCGGCGTTCCCCGCAACCGACAAGATCGCGCTTTATCCCTCGCAAACTATCCAGCGAATTGTTTTCCGCGTATCCCGAACCGAAAACACGGGCACGCGAAAAAAAGGTAAATGATTTATCGGCAACAATTACAGGCTTCGAAGGCTGGTCCGTTTAAAGTTGTCAGGGGCGAGAGTATTTTTATTCTCTCTTTGTTCTTTTATATGAATATACATATATATATATGTATGTATATATATGTAGAGGCAGTTAAAAATATAAATCGAAACGTGGCGCGAAGCTGACTGATTAAATAAAAACTGCGAGCAGCCGCGAATAAATCAAAACGGGCCTCGAGAATAGGAAGGAATACCCGTCGGTGAATTTTATCGCTCGGCAATAAAGCACGTCACGAAACACAATTACATCGACTGCTGACATTTCCAAGCTACACCTTTCAGCGTGCGCCTCCGCGCGCGACTGCGACCGTTGATACGTATCTTCGAAATGGCATCGGAGAAACGTTAATTAAGCGAGCAGATGCGCCGAGGAAATAGTAAATCATACGGCCACCCCGCGCGTATACAACACTCGCGGCGTCGACCGCCTTATCTTCATTGAGTTATCGAGATAATGATAAATCGCTCGTTCGAGCTGCTCCCTCCAAGGGCGAGCTTTAACGACCCCAATGAAGGGTTGACGACTGTATAATGCGAGACGCGTAAAGTCATCCTTTTTAGGGGGCATTCCTAATGATACTTTTGATATCTCCATCGTCCCACCGCGGCTCTTTAAATTGCACACGTGTGCGTTACACCGGTAAAGTATAAAATCCAGGCAACGCGTATCGATTGTCCACACACAATGCATACGCTTCCTTGACATTTTTGGCAAACTCCAAAATATCGCGGTCCAAGAACAGCGCTTTATGCTTTATATTTTATGCTAGGTAATCTACGATACATTTTACCTAGGGAATGTACGCGTTACCGAAACGGCTTTTGGCAGAGCGTTCTTATATTAATTGGAAGTAGATGGACGCGTTGAATTAGGACGCGGATTAGTCTCGGATCGCTTGCAACGGTGCTTCCATAAATCGAGTTACCAATAAATAGACTATGAATGTAATGTAAAATCGTATCTCTGCAAATAGATGCATAAAAATCTGCAGCCTATTAATAAACGAAGAAAATGATTTTCAACGACAGTTTATCGAATACTGATACCTACGATTTCTCCGATTTCCTCGAACAACTTTGGATACATTTGCGTAGGAAAGAAATCTAAGAAGCGACATTACTCATGAGATGACCTAATGCAATATACGCGCGAAGCGAGAATAGTTGCCCGATTCTTACGCCTCCGGAGGAGGGATAATGGGATCCGATAGGTGAGTAACTCTTTGATAATAACCTTAGTGGCACCGGCTGGGCCGAAAATAATAATATCGCGGCACAGTACATTAACGAGTAATAAACTGCTTCGGTCGATTCGGTAGACAATCCGGAAGACGGCAGTAAAACAAGGTTAGCTCGCGGGGTTGAAGCGAACACGGCACCGGTGGCGATGGCGGTGGTGGTAGAAGCGGTGGTAGTGGTGGCGTCGGAACCGCCCCGGCTTTGCAACCCCGGCGAATGGAGTGACAATGCTGCCACGGGATTCACAGTTCTCTACCACCCCTTTTGTCTTTCCCCTCTTTCCTCTCTATCTCTCGCTCGAGCTGCCGTCCCCTTTCATCCCATTTGCAACTTTCCGGCTTTCCAACCACCCGAGCCTTCGTTCCTCCGCCACCTACCCACGTAGCCCCTTTATTCCCGTCTTCATACGCCGCTACACTCACACCGCACGCGCACCTTAAGGCAAACGCCTCCTTTCGAGAACGATTAACTTTGTCACGTGGAAAGAGACGCACACCCGCAGGTGTCAGATCGAACGCCACCGATTCCCTTCATTCGTACTTTGTCGAATTTCATCGCGAGCCCGAACGTCGCGCGGAATATTGGAATACAAAGCGTGAACCATGAACGAATGGGCATGGAAGGGAAGAGAAGAGAAGAGAAGAGAATACTAGGGAAAGGGAACGGAATATTGTTTATCCCCCGAAGAAGATCCGTGCACACGTGCCGCAAGGCGAAACTACGAACGGGGGAAGCCCGCGGCGTGCCAGTTGAGTATAAAGACACGCAATCGAGTAGGAAAAAGGGTGGAGGGATGCGGGTTGAAGCGTATCGAAAGGATCCACCACCCCTATTTCACAGAAACGACGTTCGACGTGTCCCCCCTTCTCTCGTCGTCCTTGTCACCGTCGTCGTTCTCCTCGCTCCACCCTTGCAACCTCTACCCTATCCTCTCGCTCTCTCTATCTCCGTCTCTCTCTATCTCACCCCGAGCGAGCCACCCTCGCACTCTTTTCTCGTATCAGATCGAGTCCCTCTATTTCGCGTCCTCTATTATTTCTTTTATCAATCTGCGCGCTTTCAGCACGCTTTGAGGCTCGCTGAAAGCTGCGTGATAAATCATGAAATGTAAGAACCTACACCCACACAGCCGCGCGAGTTACATGCATTTATAGATATTCGTACGTGTAAACACACGAGCGAGCACGCACACGAGAAGTAGGCGAGGAGGTGTTAGTGTAACGTTGAAGAGGATGTGTGCAACAAGCTCGCATAGGTGCAGGGGCGCGTGCACACGCGTGTGTGTATCCGCGAACGTGTGTAAATACGTACATATATAAGCAACGGTTCAATAGGCGGCATTGCCGGGGCGAACGGCATCCATACAGCTCGCCAGATGAGGTCTTCTAGCTTCCGTCGAGTCCGCGTGAAAGGATGCCCCAATAATATTCCATTCACCAAACCACCCCCAACTTCCACCCTGTAGCTTTCCCTTCCGCGTATATACCCCATCCCTGGAACGGTCTGGCCCGTGCCCACCCGCCATTGATTTTTCATTCGTTGGCTTTTCAATAGTTTGTTATGAGCTTTCCTTCGGCGACGTCTCCTCTCCCGGCCACTGCACGGGCCAGGCTTACTTTCCTTTGAAACCAGAAAACGCCAGGGGTTGGGGCTGAATTTCCGACAGGCCAAGTCCGACGGGCAACCGCGCCGACCCACCGAATTAGATGCGTTTGTTGCGCCAATCCGTTAAGCCCGCGCACTTTTGTCGGGCTTGCGTTCTCGTCCAACCGATGCGATAATATCTAAAAATTCGCGGCGACGCGACGCGACGCGACGCGACACGGTGGAGGAGAAGAACACGGTGACTGCTGATTTGAATTTCAATATTTCACGGTACGAATGCGAGTGACAGGTGTTGAAGAGCCGAGGAGATTGGGATCGAACGAATCGGAAGAATACACGAGGAGCTCTGAATGTCCCATTGGTGTTAATTGAGTGTACAAGAGGGTTCTCGCCCGATCGATTGCTCAGCGAAAGGAAAAATGACACACATTTTAAATCTTCGCGTCGATTTAATTCCCTATTCACCGACCAATAATTACGCGAACCCCAGCCCGTGTCCGTGTCTGCGTTCACAGACAATTCGAGAGCGAGTGACAGAAGTGCGGCGAAAATCTTAGAAAGTATTTCGCCGCGAAACAGAGCGAAAATAACCTATAACTTTAATCAGGGATGAATAAAGGCAACCCTTTTCGGAGCGGCGCTGCGTCAAGGCGAAGAATGGAGATGAGGATGTAGCCGAGTATCGGCATTGTTTCCAAACAAAGCACGCCTTTCATACCACCGTGTACCCGCCCTGCAACCCCCATCCGCTTGGTCCACCCACAACCCCCGCCCGTGCACTCCCCACGGCTTTTCAGTCATTTGACACGCAAAGAAGTCAGGCAAGCCGGCATTGTGGCGACCACCACCACTGCGACCTATTGTTACCAGACCACTACCATAACCACCACCCCCCAAATCCACCCTTTCCTTGTTACCCTCTTGCCACCTCTGTCGAATTTGACGGTCCATTCGATACTGCTCAAACCTTTACCATTTTCCCTTTTAATCTCGCCGCGTTCTCCTCCGCCCGAAACGTTCGACGATTAATTAACCAAACTTTCCTAAAGACCGAGCGCCTATTGCACCGCTGATAGACCACGTGAAATTCTACCGTTCCACGCGGATATTCATCATTCGAATCGCATTGCCAACTTCCCGAAAGCGGCTCCAGGGTGGAACTTGTCGACGCATCCGCGTTCCTGGTTGCTCGCGAGTGTCGTGTTCCTCGTTCGCAAGAATTTCACCAACAGGCATCGATGCTACGCGTGTCGAATCCCATATGAAACGAAGCGCAAAGAAGCAGCAAAACGCATTGGGTTAGATTCTTGCCGAGAAGTTAGCTAGCGCAAAGTAGAGGCGTCCTCGAAGACTCGCGCGGTGAATAGCAATCTTTGGGAGCGCGTAGCAATGGTAACGAGCACGCACGCAACGCTTTGATCGGCGTGCACGTCAGGGGCGATTGCGGGCAAGCTTGAACCGTGCCAACGAATCAGTCGTAAAGCGGCGGTCGCGAAAGCATTGACGGAATTATGCATCGGGCTGCATAATTCCGTTGCACACGGCAGCACGCGCGTCCGCGGCGCGCCGCGCGCCGCGCGCCGGAGGGGAAAAGTCGATGGCTCGTAATGTGACAAACGAGGCGTCGTGACGCTGTCACGAAAATACCAGCCGAATACCCGATACGCTCGTTCAAAGCCATTCTATTCGAATGTCGATACCTCGCGTCAGTCTTATTAATCTTCCGGCGCGAGCGTCGGGATATATTGCGTATTATAAGCCGTAATAAAAAGAGGCTCCCAACGAAAGGAGAGAGAGAGAGAGAGAGAGGAGGAGAGGGAGGGGGTTAAAAAAGAGGCGGCAAGAGGGAGAAAGAAAAACAGAGAAGAAGAGAACACAGAGGGCGAGGAGGAGGAGGTCGGGGGGCGGCGAGCATTCAGTACGCGAATTCTATGCGACTCGTACAATGCGAGTCCTCTCGCGGAAAGCTTGCACGCGGCTGCTGCTCGAGATTTCCAGATTTCACGGCGCTGAATAAGCTGCCGATGCAAATTTAACCGGCGCTGTCGTTCCCCGCAGAAAAAGCCTAAATGCGTGCCGGAATAATTTGAATTTTTTCCCTCGTTTCCGGCCGCACAATGCCGGCCTCTCGCCGATCCGAGAGAAAGTTCGCGCGAACGAGCTTCTCTCTGTGTCTCCGCGACTACCCGTCTGGCCCGCTAAACAACGACTTTCCGATGCCATTCGCAAGACGGAGAGAGAGAGCACGATGAAAATGCAGTCGTCTCGCGGTAGATAAAGCGCCGCGAGAGATCGGCTAATCGAAAGAGACGCGCGGCGAAGATCGGGAAGGCAGAAGCACGCGTATATAGCGTTGCATGTCTGCCGACAGAGGAACCTGTTAAAAGTTGGGAACTACGCTGGCGGAATAGGGTGGCGCGATGAAAAGGTGTACACAGGTGCAAGCGAACGTACGTGGATGGCAGTGTCCTCGTGCTCGGCCACACGCACAGGACGAAGGACGATCGTCGGGTAAAAGGGATCGAGGAGAAGCAGGAGGACGTTGGTCTGGTGTTGGATAAAGGGGGTGGGAAAGGGTGGCGAAGTAGAGGGGGTAGGGAGAGAGAGAGTCCATGCGAATATGTTATACGCTCAAGCTCGTTCGCTCGTAACCGCGCAGTAGAATAGACGAATTGTTCGGCAGCGGAGCTTTTGTCTATTTTACGGAGTTCCAAGGGCTTCCAGCGGAGGGGTGAGTGGCGCAGCCAGAGCGGAGAAAGACACAGAGGGTGAGGGAGTGAGCTGAAAGCTCGGAAATATATTCTCAACTGAACGTTGTACGGATTCGCGCACCGGGCGTTCCTAATTATTGTTTTCCAGGCATCCGTCCTTTCTGGTTGCTGCGGTGACTGAAATTCTCGTTTCGAAACTTTCCCTTCACTGCTGGCGTCGACGAATTACAGCGCCAACCGCCACCCCCTCGGCTCGCCTCATTTTTTTCCCCCGTCTCTTTCCGATCCCCATTCGGAAGAGGCGCTTCAACGCTTTACCGCCGACCACCGCCGCGTATCAAACGGTGTGCAGCAAAAATTAATAAATTAACAAAGAATGCGCTCCGCCGAACGTTGCAAATTTCACACGACTCGCACGCGTAGATGTTCGCCCCGAATCTAGAATGATCCCCGAAATGGTCGTGCAACTTCCCTATTCGCGCGTGTTCCCCGCGCCTGCATTCAAACGCATATCCACGAGACAAGATAACGAACGTCTCGTTAGCTTGCCGAGGCACACGCGTAACACCGCGGAGACCTCGGAGCACGCGATAGAGGAAAGGAGCGGTGCAATGGGGCAAGCGTAAGCGGAGGAATAGGGGTGGCTAGTGGAGAACGGGGAAGGAGAAGCGAGGAAAGGGATGTTGGTGGGGCGGTCGTATCGGTTAAGTGGGGGAAATTGCAAAACAATGAGACGACGGGGTAGGGGTAACAATGTGAGGGACAATAGGCCTGATAATGTGCCAGAGAATGGACGCCTAGACAAAAGAGTCGAATAAGGGCGCGCGCACCTACCCGATCCACCACCCACATTACACCATCGACTCGTCCGCCGGCATATAGAGAACGGAAAAAAGACACCTGCATGCTTCGATGAGGGTTATTTTAAGTTTTAAACAATACCACAATCCCCTACGAGTTAATCTTTTCTTCCCTCCCGCTCGGAAAGAAGCAAAACCTTAATGGACCGACGAAAGGGATGCGAGTTAAAGTTTCGCGAACGAAACGGGCCAAACGAGTAGCTATTAACTCTTTGCGGACCGCGTCGGCAAACAGTCTTTCGATCGTTTCGGTGTTTAATACGAAAAGATTGCAATTAACATCTTTAACGCGTTCGCCGTCTCGTGTATTGCGCGCGATGCACGCAATCGGTACCAAATGAATTTCATTAAAATAAAGTTCGTACAAATTTATTACTATCTACTGTCCCAACGAGGAGAGAATTACGATGAATTGTAGTTTTATAGCAAGTGAAAAGCAGCATGTTTACGCTAAGCATCTTACCTGGACAGCGAACACGTCGATAGTGACGCGCGGAAAGAGTTAATAATTGAGCAACAATTCATTCGACGTTATCGCGTTCCGTCCACAAAGGATTAATCATTTCAGGAAATGCGCACGAATGTGTAGGGGGAAGGGTTAACCAGGTCGAAGAATCGGCGAAGGTAGAGCGATCGGGTTATCAAGCGGAGGGATGAAACACCACGGGGTAACCGCTATGCGGAATAAACCAGAGGGATCAGAGCGGAGATCAGGGACGAGGGTAACGCGTGGGACCTACCGCAATGCCAGAGGCCAACGCCTGACATAACCGCGAGTTCTGGAGGGGTTGCGAGTCAAGGGGTTGAGGGATCGAAACCTCGGTGTTACCAGCCCGTCTGGCGTGCACCTGTTGTTTCTACTTGCCCTGAATCAGTCGGCGCCCGTATCGCTGCCGCCTCCGATCCATCGAAATTTATACCTCCGCTACTCTCTCCGCGAATATCGTTTCTATATCGATAGGTCGGAAAAATCCATCCCAACCTTTTTGTACTCGAAACGCGCGTAGGAGCGTGCGTTTGTCAATGAAGAAGAATTTAACGACGAGGATCGTCTCACGATGGAAGTTCCACTTTCATCTTTTGCAAAAGAACGCGACGCCCTCCAATAATTAGTATTTAACGCGGCTGGCAAGGTACAAGGAGGATGCACGGCTAGGTGGAGAACAAGAAAGTGAACTCTCCTCGTCTTTTCGCTCGCTGAAAAATGCGTCTCGACAACGTCTACGAGATCGCGGTGCTGTCGTTTTTCCCAGCTAAGGAAGCAAGTGAACTCAACTGCTCCGGCAGAAGAAAAGGAAGAAAGAAGCGGCGTTGGTCTCGAGAAAAGAGAAAAGAGAAAAGAGAAAAGAGAAAAGAGAAAAGGGAAAAGAGAAAGAAAGCCGAACGAAGAAAGAAAGCCAAAGAGGAGAAGACGCGGAGGTAGCGAAGAAAGAAACGGACGGACGAGGAAGAGAACGAAGAAACGGTAAAAGACGATGAAGAAAAAGAAGAATCGCGACGACGAGAGAGGAAAGAGAAGTTCTGAAGAGGGAAAGACCAGGGCACCGAGGACAGAAGTGGCCGTACAAGGCAGGAGCGCCACAAACAGTCCATAGAAATTCCCTGGCCGTAGAATGCAACTGCTTCTTTGTGTAGCAGCTTACACAGATAGCCACGAGTCCGTGTTTAAGCGAGCGTCGGTGTACGCGAGAGCTCGCCAGCGCGCGCCTGTTATTTAAGCTTCGCATAATGGCAACTCTTTTATGCTTCTTGTGTCTTACATCTGAGACTGTGTCGCTCCAGAGGGCGCATTCATTCCCGTGAATGCCGTGCACGGGCCTCACAATGGTCTTCTCTACGCCGCCTGCAGCAGCTACGGCACACCACCGAGCTGCGCACTCAAAGTGCAGCCACTCTAAGGATGCGCGACGCGGTCGCCTTAGTTTACAGCCTTAGGACAACCACCGTGTCGCCCCTCTTTTGCCTATCTCTATCCGAGCCTCTAGCTCTTCCCTACATCCGCGCCGCACACTTTTCGCTTTCGCCGCATCGCGTCGTCTCCGGCTCAGCCTCCTTCTTCGCGTTTCACCAACCTTCCGGTTTGATAGTTAATTTACATCGCGACCTAACGAGACCAAGCTTCTCCTCTCCTCTTGGCGTTCTCCAGCTCGCGGATTCCGAACGCGGAGACCGAGAAGCTCGCCGCGGCAAAGGAAAGGTATCCGAGTTACACGAGTCGATAATCAAAAGTTTAGATTACGATAGGGGGAACACGCGGCCCGAAGAGAGGAGAGGAAGAACTGTTCCTGGACGCGACGCGAGACAAACCAGCCGGAGGAAGAACGTGAAAGCTCTCGACTCCTCTTTCCTCTTTCATTTAGTCCGCGAGGGCCGTGAATAGGAGAAAAAGCTCGATCCGCAAACTTTTGTGTCGCTCGTTCCGCGACGACCTTCCGGGGGTGGCGACTTTCGAGGCCGGTTTATCGTCGAACGATCGTTTCTCCGAATAATCGCGAACGTGCCTAACGATCGTGGCTGAGGTGGTTGGTTCGTGCACACGAGGCACGCCACCTTGCGATCGGTCACAAAACAGCGACACAATAACCGGGCCGCAACAATGCCGGGCGACAATGCAGCGCCACCAACACACCGGCGAGCCGAATCTATTGTCTGTACTTCTCTTGTTCTCCTTTCATCCCCTGCACTTCCACGACGAGCCGCAAAGAACGGGGGAGAATCGAGCTTCGCGGGGCAAGAGAGGGGAAAAGCTATCCGCGAATGTCGCGACCTCACGGGACGACTTTGTTTAATTGCGCTGACTCGATTAGACGACTACTCTGCCTACTCGCTCGAGTTCTTCTGCATTGTATTTTCCCTTGCATCGTTAATGCCTCGCGATCCTCGTCCCTCTGAAAATAACACCCGTTCGCAATGCAATCTTTTCCATTGCCATTCTCTTTTCCTTCTACTTTCCTTTCCGTTTCTTTTTCTCGTTCGCGAACGGTAGCACGACGGTACACCTTAGCTGCTCGGCGAAAGAATTTGTTATGCTTGGTCTCGAGTGAGGCGGAAAATCCTTTCTACCGAGAAACGAGGCTGACCGCCAAGAGATCGTCCGATTCTCCTGGCGAATCAAAAATGCAACTATCAGCGGAGGGGGTGGGGAAGAAGATCGCCTAGTTCGCGAAGACCGGCCAAAGGAATACGGAGTAGCGCGGAGGGGTGGAAGAGTAGAGAGTACCTTCACGCAGGAAGATGGATAAGGGAAAGAAAAAGAGAAGCGATACGGGCGAGAGAGGCTGCAGAGGGAGAAAGAAAGAGAGAGAATCGGCCGCCCCACTCATCCTCCCGTCCGTCTCATTGTGTCGGACGATTGTCTTAGAATAATGGCGGAGACTCACAATAGTGACTACAATGCTTGCTCGTCTAACAATGCGGTGACGTCACGCAGCGTCGTGTACGTGAATGTACCGGCACGGGCGCCCCGACGTCGTGTGCGTCGTCTCTTCAGAGTTCCTCTTTCTCCCTCCCCCTTTCTTCGCGGCTCCAGCCATCTTTCTCCCGCACCCCCGTTCGATCCTCTCCTCTCCTCTCCTATCTTTTCGCGATTCTTCGTTTCGTTATTCGCAGCCCGATCACCCACTTACGCTCGAGTGGGGTTCAATTGGCACTAGCTTCCAAGATTGCACGCGTTGGATACAATTAACCTCGGTCCCGGGCCGGAGATCGACCGAACACAATCGGCGGCGTTTCGGTTTACGCAAAAACGACGCGGCGCCTACGAACGGAGTGTGCGGAAAGGGTTGACGGAAAGCGGAACGACGAAGAAAACGTCGGAACGTCTGCGAGGAGGATGTATCGACGGAATTCGATCCGATTGCCAAAGAAATTTGTTTCCCCGCACAATAGGCTACCTCTCCAACGAGACAAATCAGCTTTTAGAATGTACCTCTCCTGTCTCCGTTACATCGATCAAGTCTGACTTTCATTGGTCGCGTGCGCGTTCCTTGTCACCCTTCGGGGCACCCCTGCGTGACCGTGGATTCGGTCAAGTCATCCCCAGGGATGACTTCGAAACGCGATTCCACTCCCCAACCTTTGTTACGCGATAGGGCGTCGGTTAGCAGGGTTATTAAGCGAAACGATAAGTGCAATTACACATCGACCATCCCACGCGTCAATTTCGGCTAGCGTGACGCGAAAATCGATCTCCACGATTGATTTCGTTCATCCCCAACGCGAAAATGTATCTCTTACCGCCGAAAGCATCCTCTGCGATGCTACGAGAATAAGAGTCGCAGCGCGCAAAGAAATCACGTCAGCGGATTCCAGCGCCTTTTGGGATCGCGAGAAAGAGAGCCTATCGACGAGATAAGAATAAACCGGCGCGACTTGAGCGCGTGAATGGAGCCGACTGTTAATTAATACCGGCATTCAGGTCGCATTAAATTGCACGAATTGTACGGCACCGCCGACGCCGCGCCGCGCCGCGCCGCGCCGCGCCGCCTTTTGCAAAGACCAGGTGCGCGTTGAAAAGACTCTTATTAGCAAATAGCACGGTGCAGCCAGCGGAGCTGATACGCGAGCGAATCGAAAGAACGGAAGGAAGATCCTCTTCCTTGCGCGCGGCCGCGAATCCACCAGGATCTCGCAAAGGTGGAGAAAACCAGTCTGCACAGGAGGGGTGAAGATGAGAGGCGAGGGAGGAGAGTTCTTTCGACGCGAACGAGATTGCGAGACGTTGCGAGACGAGCCGCAAACGCTGAATTTAAATACCTTTCCGAGGCTCCGAGCTGTCTTTGCAAACGCGCTGCGTTTCAATCGCACGCGACTAAAGAAATTTCCTATCTTTAAAGGCCCGCGCAGACTGAGATACGATCGTTGCGAACGCTGCGTTCCGATAGAAATAATCAGAAATACGCGCAACTAGTGGAACGTGAGCAATTTGGTCATCTAACGATTGTATTCCACTTCTTTCTTTTTTTATACAATTAATTTTCCCCTTCAATCGCCTCTTGCGACGAGCAATGATAAAGGATTCCTCGAATCGACGCGAAATATTTGCGGCGACGATCAAATTGCTGGCGAATCGTTGAAACTCGCGGTGCAAAGAGGATACCGCGAAATAAATCTAAATATAGCAAATGGAAATAATATCGCGAGATAGCCGCGGGAGGAAGATCTGGTTTGTCGAGTACGTTCGAACCAACAGGATCGTCCTTTTCAGGCTCCGCCGTTTGATGAACGAGAAACGATCGGCGACGTTCAAAGCGATCTTGCGCGCGGCGGGAGGAACGGCGATAGCACAAAGATTTCGCGAAAGGGGTGGAATAGAGGGGGTGGTTGCAGGCGGGCGGAGGAGAAAAAGAGATAAAGGGAACCCAGAAAGACAGGGGTACATTGTGCCGGGCCGCTTGATACTTTATTCCGTATAAAAGGAACGACGGAACAATGGCGGGAACGCGGAAGAATGGAATGAAATGGGACCGAGGGAGACGGATCGAGAGAAAGGGAGAAAGACAGAGGCGCACTCGCGCCAGTGTGAAGACTCATCACTCTGTAAACAATGCGAGAAGCGAGAGTGACTCAAAGAGTGGCGGGATCCTCAGAGTCCTTCCCTCGGTCCAAAAGAGGGGGATCATAGGGAGCCAGAGACAAGAGTCCATCTACGCTTTCATTTTTCTAATATTTCGACTTTCTTGATCATCGACGCAAGCTTTCTTCCCGCGCTCGTCCAGGACTTTGCCGTTTCGTGCGCTACTATAATGGATCCTCGACTCTCATCCCCTAAATTAACCCTCCGACACGCGGCACACCTTCGCGCGTAACGCCGTGAACCATTCCAATACCGATACTAGTGACACGAGAAACGATAACGATACTGAAATATACTTCGCTAATAATTCATCGCACGCTTAATAAATTTGGAGAAAGGAAGTTGCTACGTTTAGAAGAGTATAGATATATAGACGAGCCATACTCTTCGCATACTGCGAAGAATTAAATCTCTAATTTTAACTACGCGTTACAGGATAAAAAAAGTTGTTGAACAAAAATTGCCTACGGTATTGAAATGATTTGCACGCGACACGATGTAAAATCGCTAATCAGTTGACACGCTGGCATACGTAAGTAATAGAATAATCGTCCTGCAAGGGGTTGACGAGCGTTTCGTTAGAAAGCAGCAAGCATCGAATGATGTATAGACAGGGGCGCGCGCCTAATATTCACCGTTTACTCGTTAATCGATCGTACCCGAAAAATGTCTTCTTTTCATTGCGAAAACTAGTAGGAAGGAAAGCAATAGGGGAAGTTCTCTGTCGTGAAAGTGGTAGCGATCAAAAGACACGAGGATCGTTAGGACAAATGGTGGGTGCAACGGCGTTCGCGGAAAATTCGAGCGACGCCGACGCGAGGCGTCGTGATCGTGATGGTGGTTGTTAGGCGGAGGGCTTACAAAGCTATCGGCCAGGCAGGGGCCGTGGTATTGTTGGACGAAGATAGGATTCCTTTGATTGTCCGGGACTGTGCGAAACCGTCCAGGAGCGAAGGGAGGAAGAGGCGAGAGGCACTGGCAGGAGAACCCGCTTTACATAACGCGTTATCCACCGCGACAATGGCCGCCGAGAGCCGCGCCTCGAGAAAGAATCGTTTGATGTCGAAGGATTCATCGCGACCGTGCTTCAAGTGAGACCGACGAAGAAGAGAAAGGGACCAGGAAACGGTGGGAGTTGAACAAGGAGGGCTGGAAAATTAATTTCAGCCGGTGAACAGAGAGGGAACGAAGAGCATCGACTCTGGTTGAACGCTTTAGAATAGCCGAGCAAGATGGAGAAACCTTTCGACTGTCCGAGATCGAAACGACGTCGCTTACCAGCGATTTTTTTTATCGCCCCTATTGGCACGCTCGATAAATCGACTCCTCCTTTCATCATAAATATCATATGCATCGCGTTTCTATCCGCCGTGTGCCATTTTTATACTTAATTGAAATACGTCGTATACGCGGTCAATTTTACAGTTCTCCAAATACGAACTCGGGAACATCGTAACGATGAATAAAAGTGGCAATACTCGTATTAATTGATTCGCGAAAGTAATCGTAGAAACGCATCGATCTTCTAAACGTGCTCAGCACTCAAAGGGTTAATTGAAATTCTCGCGTTTCCTTGTACTTGAAAAGTTGCGAAGAATTTGAGATTCGCCCGGAACCCTACTTCGGACTCGAATGATTTCTGTCGCCGGGGTCTGCAGATTGAAGAGTCTCAAATGTACCGCCAATGACACGAGGGTGCGCGGAAGCAGGCAGAGTAAGTCCCATAGAAGCCGTAGAAAGAGAACGAGAGGTGGAAGAAGACGACCCACAAAGAGGGAGGAAGGGAAAGAAAGACGGAGGGGGTGGGATGGGGGTTGAAAATATTTAGACATCCGCGAAGGGATGAATAAGACTAAATTGTATCCACAATGCTGTCTCAGAGGCAGACGCGCTCTGAATAGCCTTAATAAACTCGCTGAATCCTCGGAAATATTTCCAAGCCGGAGGAGTACCGAATGCGGCGAAAACTCTTCTCCCCCCTCCCCCAACTTCGCGTTCTTCTCGGTCTAGCAAAGCAACCACCCGAGCCCACCCCTCGCGACCAACACCAACCACCCTCTGCTCCTCTTTATCGTCGACGTATCCGCGAGACGAGAACGTGACAGGGCCTCTTGAAAATTTCCTCGACAAGCCCCAAGCGCCAACAAACTTAACAAGCAAAAACGCAAATTTCTCCCCGTGCACTGTTCTCGATCTTCAAAATTACGGGGAAACGGTAGGAATCTTTTGCGGAGAATAGAGGTGATCGATAGTGGCGATTCGGGTAAAATAAGGACACGATTCTACCATCTCGCGCTTAGGGTTGCATGAATGAGCGTTGGTCGCGTGGCAGGTTTACGCACGCTTCTCCCATCGGTCTGCATAATGCGTAGATTTGCTACCCGCTGCGATACACTTTTCCCTGCATTAGGAAAAGAGCATTCCCTCATTTGTCCCATCGAGCAATTTGTTTGAAGCTCTCCCCTTCGTGCTCCAGGTTGTTTTTCATTTTTTAGAAACATCGAGTGCGTCCACAGACAAGATTTCGATGAAATTAACGTATCTAATTCCTTCGGTAGAAGCCAAGATGCAATTCCCGTAAAATTTCTACTACCCAACACCACCATAATCCCCCACATAAAATTTTGAGCTGACGTAATTTGAGTCCGTTGACAAAGACGGTGAATAGCAATAGCGAGAAGAAGCGAGCAAATATAGCGAATAGTAATAGCAAGAGTTCCCGTTTCGTCTAGCTACATCTATTCTCCATCATTGCTCGCGAAGCTCGAGTCTCAAACTCGAAAGTGTTTCCAGAACAAAATCGCTATCTGTAACGCGAGAATTTCAACGCAGCCCCTCGAACTCATGGTACACTTATTAGTATACTTTTGTGATTTATGGCGACAAGGGAGGATATTTTCGAGAACCCCTCACACCCCTAGTTACGAGGAATTCGATTTTTCCACCTGCCTAGGAAGGAGAATGCTTTCAGAGGCAAATCGATACGCGGTTACGTGTCGCCGTGAGAGATCATGGAAGTTGGTGCGCGTTCGCGAATCGACGACGACGACGACGACGACGACGACGACGACGACGACGACGACGAGGAAGAACGTGCAGAATGCACACGTCGATCGCGGTGCAGAAGACGAGGAAGAGAAACGAGCTGCGTGGAAGGGTGCGGAAAAGGAAGCAGTGGGAGGAAGGGGCAGGTGGAAGCGAAGCCGGGCAGAAACGGATTCACGATTTCGCATGAATCGCTAGTTACTGAATAAAGTCCTTTCGGCCGGGTTGGCCGGAGCTGGCGGTGGCTGACTTTACTTTATTATATGTATATTCGCTGCAGCAGGATGGAAGAGGGTTTTCGCAGAGTTGAAGGGACCCAGAGGGTGGTGGGGGTGGTTGGCGGAGGAGGCGGTGGGTGGAGGTAGTCATTCAACCGTGCGGTTCTATGAAATCAAAGGCCACATTGTCACCGGAATTACCTCCATTCGGAAACGACGTATTCAGGCTAGCAGGCGCACGTGGAATTAACCCTATTTGTTTGCCGCCTTCGAGTCGCGTGTAACGAAGCCACGATTTATTCGCGTATGCCGCACCGCGCCGCACCGCGCAGCGCCGCGAGAGACACGCGGATCCTGCATGGAGGATTCAACGGCCAGAATCGATAGGACGCGCAACTGGCGCCGGGACCAAGGAAAAGGAGTTTGTTCCTCGGCAAGAATCATGAATCGCGGCTAATGAGTCGTTACCAGTCGTTCGTTCTTGAATAAAATCCGCGCGTGAAACGGGACGACGACGTGACGGCACCGTCCCTGCTTTATGCTGAAATGCCAATTACACGGACACGACGATTAAGCGAAATAGCCCTTATTGGAGCACGTCGTCGCGAGGATGCGACGATTACACCAATGCCGAGGAAAGCAAACTGCTGCCCAACCAGATACGCGAATTCTCCTATTCCATTACGAGCAGGCGAATTTTTATACTCCAACGCAACGATTTCGTACCTGTCGCGAGATCGTTTCTGTGGTCGAATGTGCAAATACGATACGTCCAAGTTTCGTACAAATTGTGGGACGTGCTCCTTCTTGTTGTGAATTTATTTGAGAAACGATAGGAAAGTTTATTCGAGAAACGATTTTGCTTTGAACATATACATTGCAGGATAAGCGATTGGGTCGCGAAAAATTGTTACCAGAATGCGGATTATCGTGCATCCATGGAGAATTGAAATTTTCAAAGAAGTACATTGCACGCGTAATGAGCAAAAACATGCGAAATATCCAAAGCAAAGTCTACGTTATAATATTTGAGAAAAACAGAAAGTTGCATAAAAATCCGCAGTCTAGTTATTACAAATTCAAAGGTGAGTAGCGAGCCGGATATGTTTGAGAACCAATGCTCCAAAGAGTGGAACGTAAAAGAAATTGTACGTCTTTTCTCCTTCGATGCAGAGGAAAAAAATCGTAGGCTATCCGAACTATATGGTACACGACGCGAGGGAGATTTTCTATTTGGATTGGATCGGCGCTGAATAGAAAACGCGTGGACATCTATCGCTTTCGAATGGGAAGTGCAGCCGAATTTTATTGATTAATTGATCGACGATCCGTCATCGAGATAGTTCACCAATAGGGTTATTATATAGGCTATCGCGTCGATCCTGTCAGCTGTTGGCGTTACGGTTAAACCCACCCGAAATTTCACGCCTGCAGATGACACCGCCTAATTCACCGGCTATCCCACGCTCCCGGTATCGGTTTAGAGATTGGACTAGCCGCACTGAATTTTCCTTTATTACGGGGCAGGTGTAAATTATAATTATTTCGGTAACATCTGCCACCCCCGAACCATCTTGGTACATTATTCCGAGCCGGGAAACCAGGTTCTCCATCCATTAGATCCAGCATTTCCACGCCCTCCGATCCATAAAACTAATGTCTTCTACTAATAACCGCCGCGTGGAACCGATGAAAATTCGATCGGCTAGAACAATGCGCGCTAACCGGGACTCGATCATGATTGTCCGATTTTTTTACTCCGAAATTCAAGTAAATTGCGTAAGACGATAGCCCACGAACGAGCTGTTCGGTACGGAGCAACGCGACATACGTTTCCTAGTCATTAATTTATCGAACATCGATTTCTACAATTTTTCTAACGTCTTAAGAAATTTTTCTAGTTCTCGAAAAAGTTTCGATACGCTTACTTAAAGAAATCTAGCCAACGACATTACTTATAGAATGATCTAATATACGATGCCAAGTTTAAAACCTTGCCTTATTTTCTCTGCAGCTACACTCGTTAACAAAAGTAACTCTCCACTCCACTTTTAAAGGTCCAAAAATAGTCAAATGAGTTAAACCAACCCTTTCTACGAATATTGCGCACGTTTGTTTCATTTAGACCATAGTTTACGCCACGAGTTCGACTCGTATTTACAAGGCACGGGGATAATCGCGTCGATTATTTAAAATCGTTCAATCACCCAGATTCCCTTTCCCGTAACAGAGCTGTTGCGAAGAAAGAGAGCTTGACGTTCGCGGGGAGACTAAAACGAAACGAGGAACGGATCCAACGAGCCACGTGCGCTTTCACGACCGAATAGCCACACGTTCACAGGTGGCTGCAAGTCTTGCATACTGGTTTGGCTGGCGCAAGATGCGACAGAGGGGATTCGCAGGAGGTATATTATTCGAAAAGCTTTCAGGGAGCACGATTCTTGCGGTCGCGTCGAAGACCGCTGACGGAGCACCAGGTTTCCACCCCGAAACCGCTACCGAACCACCCCCTTCTACCAACGATAACAATGGTCGATTTTAATACACCTCGCGCGACGAGCGACGAGGGTGAGCGAGATGGACGAGCCACGAAAGGGAAGGGAAGAGGGTGGTGTGTACGTTTGACGTGAGTCGTGCGAACACAAAAGTTGGGGTGCAGAGGGAAGAAAATGAGAGAGAGGAAGAGAGAGGGAGGATGCAAAGGAACATGGCACGAGGCGACAGGAACCCGAAGACGAAGGAGACGACCGACGGCCGACAGAAGTAGAAGAAGAATAAGAGAAGGAGGAGAAAGGGTGACATGATAGGGGATGAAGAAGGAAAAAGAGCGATGAGAGGGTGGAAGGGCAGAGGAGCGTGCAAAAGCGCACGCAAAGAAAAACAAATGAACGCTGCCTAGCCGAAACAATTGAAGCCTGCGTGGAATAGGGGTTGCTGGCCTTTTATGTTGCCCACCCTCTATGCTCGCCACCCCCGACCAACCACCACCTTCCCCAGTGTGCCTAACCCGCAGCTATATCCAACGCCACCTCTACCAGCGCCTCCTCTTCTTCCGTCAACCCCCTACCCCCATTTTTATTCCCCCGTTTTTGGCCCTCAACCGCCACCCCCTCGCGTTTTGCCTCGACTCAACCGGGACTCGAACGAGGATATTCGAGCGATCGTTCTGATGAGGCCTTTATGCGATTCGCGAGAGCCTTTCAGCCGCGCACGCCTCGGATAAGAATTTCAATTTCTCTCTAGCGGCGCGCGATTGTATCGGCGGCCGCTTATGCATCGCTGATCGTTTCCTCGTTTCCCAGGGATACCACTTTTTATATATATTTTTCTTTCTCTTCCTTCGATCCCTTTCCACCGACCCAGCCCCCCTTCTCCCCAAGTGCTTTCCCTGCCGGCTTTTGGGGGCCTGGCTTTTAGTTTTCGCAACGAAATCGCGAGACGCAAATGCAGGAGACGAGGATTCGTCTTTTCCGAGGTCTCTCGGTTGTAGAAGATATTTCGAAATCTCGTGTCTTTAACCCATTAAGGACCAACGTGTAATGCGGCATTCCCTTTGCAAGTTTGCCTACCGAATTTGCATCGCTAAAGTTCCTTTTATATTAATGTATTTCGAAAAGACAGCCAAGGGATTTGTGTTATAATTTTTTTATCACTATTCCTTTCTCCGCGTACAATATTCAATGTTACGAAGTTTGAACAAGCTACAAATAAATTATTGCGTTGATGCAACGTTGGTCCTTAATGAATTAACCCCCCTTTTCTGTTCGTCTTGCGTGTAGAAAATATTGACAATCTTGTGTCTTTAACCCCCCTTTTCTGTTCCTCTTACTTATAGAAAATATTGAAAATCTTATCTCTAATCCCCCTTTTCTATTCCCCTTGGAAAACCAGCGGCTAATTTCAATCTTACTAACTAGTAAATAGTAACTAATAATCGATATCGTAGGTGTTCTTTTTATTTTCCATCTACATTCTAAATGTAACAATCTCTTGCCACTCTTAACGGAGTCTAACTATTCCAATCTTTTGCCCAATAGCGTAATTGAATATTCCGCAAACTATCCTTAACATTTTATCCCCCTGATATCGTCTACTTCTCGGAAAACATGTAGCACAAATACAGATTAATCTGTTCGCCTTGAAGCTTCAATAAAACACGCCGACGTATAAAAATTCGATAAAACGAAACGGAAAAAGAACTGCTAATAGGCAAACATCGTGTACCACGCGGTCTCAAAAGAATTATCTAATCGCGACGGGATCTAGAAAAATCGCGTAATCGCGAGACTGGCGCGACGCGATTCCGCGTGCAAGCAGGTGAGAGACCACGAGAAACGGAGTCGAGAGACGAGATGCAATGGCGCCGAACGGTGAACGGACACCGCGATCGGACGTTTAACAAGATTTAAGAGCGTACTCACCAGTTGTTGGGCATGTCGCAGGAAAATTTGGTACACGGCTACATAAATCAGATCCCCGGGGGATGATAGAGATGCCGCACTCTAACAGCCACTCAGTCAAAGCCAAATGTCATAGCAATCCGCGCACTACATCGAGCCTCGTCGACGCGTGTCACCGTCAAGGCAAAATTCAAAACCGAAATTCCGAGTATTGTCCTCGTGTCACAGCGTCAGTCACACGCGATCCCGAGAAACCCGGTTCCGCTCGGATTGGCCTCGACTCAGCTGCCGGCCGCGGCAAGACGCGCGACAAAAAAACACTCTCCGCGTAAACACGGCCGAAGAAGCCGTACGCGCGCCTCCCGCGAACGCGTTAACGGAACGGTTAAAACGCGGACACCGGGACTCTATCAACCGTCAAAACACTAACGAACGCGCGAGCCACGCTTTTCGCACGCCGTAGACGTTGTTGAACTTCGACGCGTTACACAACGACAGCACACCGAGTCCCGCCAAATCTAGCGCCGGAAATGGCGACAAATCCTGGTCCACGGAAAGCAGCAACTCCCATTGGCTGCTCTTTTTGCAGCCGCGAATCATCTTCGAGCGATAAGTGCAGCTCCCACTGCACTAGTCAAGAGTAGGTTAAGTCCGTGGTAGACAGCCGCCAAATGTTAAATCGGGATGAAATAAGGATGCAAACGAGGAATGTTTCTAGGTACTTCACACGTCTTGCAGAGAATCAGGTGTCCTCTTTTTGGAGCTTAATTTGTAGGTACGACGAGACGCACGATTTTCGACCCTAATGCGTGTCCACGAGACGCGAGCAAAACACTTATCACTCCGCGCGCGAAACGCGTGGTTTACGACGTATTTGGTCGCGACACGATTAAATACGGCACTTGTGTAACTATACGCGGTAATACGGAGCTTTCACTGTCGCGGAAAATACGGAAAATACGATTTAAAAGTGAAGAACACGCGAACGAACGATATCACGTACTTCACCGTGTCGCGCGCAGCATGGAACTGGTAGCTTCGTAGGATCGCTCTCCCCACCACCACGCTCCATCCCCACCTCTTACCGTGGCGCGCTACGAGCCGTGGATTTAATACGCGTATCGAAGACTTAATGAAATTCAATTTACCGCTTACTGCAATGTGCAGCATGGAAAATTCGAGTGGGAGTCATTTTTACATAGCGTTGTTAATATTTAATGGGAATCTCTTTGCAAAGGAAGCCCGGGGTGACGAGATACGAGCGATTAAAGTTGTAGGTTTCTCTCTTAGCAGTGCTATTAAACTTATACTTTTATTATTGCGTTTGTTATATCAGGACAAAATAGTTAATATATGAAAAGAAGTACAATGTCTTTTTCCGTGGGAATGTTATAGTATAACGAAGGATAGGCTTCGTTTGCTTGCAAACTCGACTGGGAAAGATCATAGCTTTTATTGATGCGAACAACGAGCAAGTTTGCTACTAATTGTAATGCAATTAGTTTTTGTATAACGTGGTTAACATTTAATGGGAATTTCTTTGCAAAGGAATTGCGGTATCGCGAAATACGAGCGATTAAACTTGCAGCTTTCTCTCGTCTAACACGTACATATATAGGAGACTTAATAAAATTAAATTTACCGCTTACTGCAAAGACCATGATGGAAAACTCGAATGCGATTCATTTTTACGTAATTTTATTAACATGTAACGGGAATTGCTTTGTAAAGGAACCGCGGAATGACGAGACACGAGCGATTAAACTTGCATCTTTCTCTCTTCGCATTACCATTAAACTTTTACTTTTATTATTCCTACGAACGGAATAATTAATACACGAAGATAAGTGTAAAGCTTTTTCTCTGGTAGTATTATAACGTCGCGAAGAATCTTCTCATCTTTCATCGAGAGGAGCAACGAGCAAATTACGATAGAATTATTAACACGCTGAGCGCCGTGCCGAATTTATACCTTTATTCGTTTTTGTAATTTTCCATTCGCATTGCTTCGATCATCAATGCTTTATATATGTTATAATGGCTATAATACGCAGTGACTCTTGTGTACATGTTCGAAGGACGCCTGATAGCAAGCAATAGTAAGGCCACAGAAGCGCGTGTTTACACGAAGACAAAAAACTTGTAGAAAAACAAAGCGCTTCGAGCACAAAATTTCCCGTGACTCATCGACGCTTCGCGCGAGGCACAACGTATTAAAGTGTTGTCAAACAGGTCACTGACACCGTTTTAAACAATTCCTAAGCTTCGTAAAACCTCTCGTAAACACCTAACGCATTCAATACTAGAATTTCTACGATTCGGCATTTTCGGATGAATCGAATAAGGATAGATAGGCAGGAAACGGGAATCCGCTCGGACATTTAACGCGTCCACGAGGCTCGCCCTTCGGACATCAAGGGCCCCATCTTCCTCCACCCTAAAATGAGCTGGAGCCGCACAGCGGAAGGCATTGTTACAGCGAATCCCTCGATATCATCGTTGCCGATTCATTCGATACGTTGAAAAGAGCTGCCCCTTTCTTCTTTGCCACGCAGCATATTCGTGAAGAGCGCGTCAGTCGGCAGGTGCCGTACGATTCTTTCTTTTTTTTTAAGCGGAATCAAAAAGGGACCGTGAGGGGGGAGGAGAGGAGGAGGAGGAGAGAGAGAGACGCGTCTCCTTTCTATTACGGGGGATGAAAGAAGCGAGGAAGCCGGGGATGCAGGTTGGCTCATATGCATCGTGGTCGACGGCTAGAATGCGATGAGACTTCCATGGGCATTGTCGCGAAATTCCGTGGACGTAATTTCGAGCGGCTCCGAAGCTCCGCGATAAATTGCACGCGCGCGATGAAAGAAGCTTCCCTCCGAAGAAATACGGCAAATCCGTGAATTGTCTATGAAATAAGGTTCCCAGGTAAATGCAAGCAGCCCTCCGACCGCAGCGAATCGCGGCACGCTGTTTACGCGAGCGATCCGAATAATGAAAACGCGCGGTGCAAATAATGGCGCGAGCAAAATCTGCTGAACGATTGATTCACACTTGATCACAGTCGCGCCGTGCAAATGGCGACCTATTATTTCATTATAGCACGAATTAGCGATTATTCCCGCGCAGGCGTTGGCGAGCCCCAGGAAACGATTATTAAGCCTGGTCCCGTTGTCTTCTTCTCCGAATGAGATGCAATTTATAATTCAGCCGTTTGTCCAGCGGTATCTAATTGCATTCGCTCCAAAGATCTCCGGATATGCATCTAATTGTTACAGTTGTTCCCACTTAAACGCAACTTTGCATTCCTCCGTCTCTGTTAATTCTACCATTGTGCCCTGGATCTTCGCTTAGCCGTCGATTACTTCCAGCCAATTAAACAATTTATCTAGCTACTAATTTTACGGGGCGTTGCGAAAAATCTCGTCGCTTTAGCGTGGATCGAGACGATGGAACCGGCCAGTCTCGACCATCATAAAATCATCATTCTATTTGCTTCAATCAATTAGGCGTCCCCCCAGCGACATATCGGGTTACCTTTTTCATTGGATCGCCAATAAAACCAATTGTTATCGGTACAGCTTTCTCGTGCAACGTTCCACCAGTCTTGAAGCGCCCTGGCGAGCACGTAAATGGGCAAACGCTCCTGAATTCTATCAATCGTACAGCAATAATAATTGAGAAGCTTCTGTTGACCGTGCAAACAAGATTTGCACGCTTGCGAATAGCTACTCCACCAAGCTTGATTTTTTTAGTATTAAAATGTCCACTTTCAAGAACCAGGTCCATAATTCTTAATTTATAAATCCTAAAATTTCGATTACTTTGTATCTAACTTTATTCCATTATATTTCCCTTTTGTTTGCAAGCTCTGTACCCGTGTGTCAACAGACGAAAAACTGTTCACCCTCTGTACGCTGATGGGTTTCTAACTCGTAATAGATAATCGTAGCACGTGTTCCTATTTGCTTTCGCAGTATTCCATAGTATTAAAAAGCTACGGGATGTTATTGTCATCCGTTACCCGTATACAAACCTAAACGAAATTAAATTTCGCATATCGATTTTCCCTACTTATACGCTCGCCGCTGTACATTCGGTAGCTTTAGAAATTGCAACCGTAGTGACCGAATTATAATCAATCTACATATGTAGCGCTGCAACGAAGCCTAGCCCCGAAGGAATATCTAGAAAAGTGTTGAACGCGACTCCGCGGAAGCTGAATACCGACGACTGGCTTCTCCGGACATCGATTGCGCGATTTTTAATCGGCGGGCAGAAAAACGCGTCTCGGTGGGCGCACGCGCCACTCCTTACATCGCCTTAAGAAGACAATTGCCGCGGGAAGAATGGCACCGTAAATGTGATAGCGGGATAAAAGAATACGGAATAAGAACGGCTCGGTTGGCGGCCGCGACGGTGTTGGTGCCCGTGCACGTACACAAAGAGACGGGTTTGTGGACCGCGAGGGTGGAGGAAAGCCGAGGGGGCTCGCTGGTGGCACCGTGGCACCTATACATTTAAATAAATAGCGTTTCATTATAACTTTTGTGCGCGCGTTACTGTCCGCCTGACAATGCCTGAAACAAAGCGCCCTTCCATTGTTTTCGAAATAAAAGAGCGCCGGCCCCACGGCATGGCCGCCGACGACGACCAAGCGCCGCCCGCGTCCGCGTCCGCGTCCGCGTCCACGTCCGTGCCGTCTCCAGCTTAGAATCGACACCGTCTTCCTGCGATTTCCAACGCGACCTCGTGTACGATCCTGTCTAATTAACCATTTAAACCCCAGCCTCGTCGTATCTTCGTACAATTGTCTTTCAATAGATCGCCGTTCAACTGCGCTGGTGCAAACTCGTAGCAATTTTCAAGGGATAAAAACGATCGGCGAAGAATAAGGAAGTATGTCAAACGCGAGAATAGAAAAGTGACGAGAGCGGTGGAGGATGCGAGTCGCGATACAATTCAGTGCGAATTTCAGCATGTGGGATTGCAGCGTGTGCCGACGCAATAAAAATCGCGAACGCGGCGTCTGTAAATAATATATGTATGTGTAGGGTACGTGTGCGCACTTGCCGCGGATGCTTGCAGAGTGCATAAAGGCCGAGGCAAGAGTATAGCTCGCTCGCGATATTGTGCACGCGGGCTGCTTTGTAAGGAGCGAGGCTGCCGTCTTAATATCGCGGGAGGAAGGATTAACCGCGAGACCCGTCTAAGAATGGAAGGATCACGGTGGGATTCTAATTAAACGGAAAACAGCTTCATTAAGTTCGTAACTGCCTTGGGGCCATGCTCCATGGTTCCGTGCCGGTGCCGTGTTAAGGCGAACCCTTAAATGCATGGACTATGTAACGATGAGTCATGTATTCCGCCCTAATTACGTAACTATCCGTACACGCGTACGTAGGTACGATCGGGGGTAGCTGGGATCGAGCCGATTCTTCCCGGTAGTCGCGATACGGGTTTTTAAAATTGCGTTAACGCGATCTTTGGAAGGAAGAGGTGGCCGGGATCTAGATGACACGTTTCCAGATTGGCTGCGCTCACGGACGGCGGTGTTGGCGGTGCATCGATCAACGTCGTTAATTTCCTTTCGATTCAATCGGATCTAGTGAAGCTCATCAGATAGCAAAGGATCGATATTAAACGCAATTTTCGTCCCGCTTGAAACGAGGCTAGCTTGTGCCGGCCGGGTATTTATAAATCCAGCAGCCGACTACCCGCTATGTTTTCGCGTATTCGCGCGTCCAGCGCGCGGGGGGTTGAAAGAGGAAACACACACAGGGTAGACGAGGCGCGTCGCGGTGGCTGCAGAATCAAAAGCGGCGCAAAGTTGTCGCCGTGGATGCAGTTACAGTGGCTTCGTTACGTGTCGATTTGCCGCCCAGTTGAAAGACACCAATTTATAATTATTGCATTGAATAGACCGGCACCGTACGCGCCAACTCCCTACCATTCGATATTACCATCCATTGTGCAGTTTAGATTCTATGCAGCCGCTGCTCTCTTCCACCACCTTCGCTCTCCTCTCTCCTCTCTCTCTCTTCTCTCTTCTTCCCCCTTTTTCCTTCGTTTTCAATGCAGATTTCTGATTCCTCGCTGTTACTCCCCGTCCTTCGATATTGTTTATCGCATAAAAGCCTTTACACCTGCCGTTGCTTTGCGAACAAAAGATCGCTCGAACGTTTCACCCACCCCTCTCCCCACTCCGTTGACATTTTTCGCGGGATCTTCCGCGAAGAATGAGCCACCCCCGTGGATGATTGCTCTTCTGCTCGCGTCGCACGTGTTTCCACACGTTCGTCGATCGGGATACGATTAAAGAGGTACATCGGTAAGCGGCCGGAGGAGGTTAAAAAAGAATTCACCGCATACTCGGAGGCCGAGCATCGGGTCGCACCCCCTCAATTAACGCTTTCGAGGAAGGTTGGCTTGTCGGCGGCTCGTGGCTCGTGGCCGAGGGGCTAAGAGAAAAAGAGCACCGAGACAAAGGGCCGGCAGATTGGCGATTGCAATTTGCAGAATGGACCCGCGAGGATGGGCGTAGATCGAGAAGAACGAGGAACGAGGAACGAGGAGAACAGAAGGTAGGAGGTAGGAGAGAGGTTCAGAGGGCGAGCGTAGGAGGAAAAAGATGGAAGGGGGTTGAAGGGGGCGGCGGCGGAAAGGCAGAGGCAGAATGCAACGAATTCGAAAAGAGCGGAGCCCTGTGCCTGCATACGTAATGCCATCGGGCCATTGTCAACCGGCGCCGACCCCCTTTTGTCTCCCGCGGGGGGCAAGGGGGCAGAGGGTGCAGAGGGAGGTCGGGCGAAAGGGCAGAGCTGCCCCCGGTACCAGTCGCGGGAAAATTCTGATCGCAGCCAGGGACCGATATCGATCTTCGGCCGATCATTTGCATGCTCATTGTTCGAGCATCCGACGACGAAAATTCCGGCGTCGCCGTCCAGAACAATATTCTCCGCAGCCGCGGCCTTTCCTTTTCACACCCCGTCCTCTAAGGCTTGTGCTAGGGCACAGGTGTCCGTGGCAATAAACCTTCGCCGAGATTCTTCCGCCACTGTTTATCAGCCGCCCGTGCATTCACTCTGATTACGTTTTTCCGCTTCTTCGTCTTCGACGCAGCGAACGCAAAATAGTGCAAAGAAATCGGTGGAGATTTTACACAGAATTGCTTTCGTTGTTTTAAATTAAATAGGCAAGGGTGCAAGATTAATTTGCTTCAGGATACGAGACAACACTGGGAAGATGCGAACAAGATTTATATGTAACAAGAGCAGAGAAGTAATACTTTATTGTACGGCTGTCCATATAGGAGCTATACTAGTGATAGACTGACTGAATACAACAAGATCGGTTTACTTGCCGATTCCCGATTCTAACAGATGACTATATTGACTCTCTTGGTGATTGATCGTTTTATTACTGTATGTAACAATTTCCAAGCGAATTACGTAAACAGGATAACGCAAAAGACCACTCGAGAAGCAACATTTACAGCGACTCGATCTCGTCCTAGATCGGCAACTCTATTTCTCCTAGGCGGTAGAAACGGCGGGGTGAAAATCACCGATCGCGGAAAGGTGCGGTATTCGTCTTCTGACAAGCCGAATTAATTCGCAGATTGCTCGCACGACGCCGACAGACGTCTATGAGGAGAGCGAAAGAAGAGCGAAAGAGGGAGGTTGCGAGATAGAGGGTGGGTTGCTGGAGATGGTAGAAGAGACAAGCGGAAAAGTAACAGACGGAGAGAAAGGTGGGGTGGAGAGAAAGAGAGACATCGGTGCACATATTTTTATGTCATCGCAGTAGAGGCGATGCATTGTTGTCGCGAGACAAAGGCAAATGTGGCGGAAAAATTGCGGAGGAAAGGCGAAGCGCGGGGAATGCTGGCTCTGGGATGGGTGTCGGACGGCGAAAAAGAGCGGAAGAGGGATGGAGGATCCCCTGGAGGGAGGAGGGTGCTACACGCACGCGACAAAGCGGAATAGGTTAATGCCGGATCTCGCACGATTGCACGACGATCCTTTCCACGGAATGTTCCGCGAAATGTTCGCTCGCTGAATAAATTCTAAGCGCAAACGGGAAGCTCCCCGTTGCGTAAAAATTATATCGCACCGCGATTGATCATTCGATACCTCGCCATTAAAATGCACCCTTTTCCTAATACAGTTTTTGTTCGTCTCACCTGGTGTCATCGAAGAGGACTACGGAATACTCGCCTCCAACGCGAATTCCTACAACGCGCTACGTAAGAAACGTCGATATAATTAAATTTGCTTCGGATGAGCGCAACATTGTTATCTTCGTCGATACCATTCTTTCCGTTTCGATATTCTTTTACTTTCTTGACACGGTCACTCTTAACGTAACGATACGAGCATCGGTGCTAAAAGAACGTTTAAGAAATCGGTATAAAAATTGTCCCACTTGCTCAGTGAAACACGGGAAACAGGAATCGAAGCGATAGTAGTCACCCTAAACGCGTTGCTTTATATTATTTCCTCTATACGGGAAAATTTCTCGTCAAACCCGAATTCGCGAATCACGCGACGCGTTAGCCTTGTTATACGGGAGTCCGGTTTGTATTTGGCGGGGGTGACAGGAAGATTTTTGGAAACGCGCGTCGGGACGAAGGAAACGACTCCTGACGCAGGATAGAGGAGGAAAGGAAAAAACGAAATCGGGGTAGAGGAGACGTAGCAACTACAATTAAGCCAGTCAGTCCGTGGCTGAGTTGTTCCATTGAGAGAATTGGCCTGCACAGGCAGCGAACTATCGAGCAGAATTGAGAGCCGGCGGGGAGATTTCGCAGATTATCAAGCATCAGTTGCCGGGAAGAATAAGCAACCGCCAACCGTCATTTAACTTTAACGCTCGAACTGCCCTCGTCCGCACCCCCGGCAACCCCCGAGGGCCTCCGTTGGTCCATGCTAATTAAATCTGCCTACGTACCTACCCCCTCCGCGGTATTGCCCTCCACTAGACCTCTTCGTCGACCTTCTGCCCCTTCGAACCATTCCGATGATGCTACTTTATTTATGCGTACCCCGCCACTTCCCTATTTCTCCGATCTTATTGTCGTCATTATTTTTTACCACTTTTTCCCTCCCGAGTATTTTTGTTTCAATCCCAAACGGACTCGAAACGGTGGACAGAATTCTTCCTCCTCGGAAGAGAAGGATGCATTTACGTATATCTGTTAGAATATCCTGCCGATTAGAATTTTGCATTATCAGCGAAAGAAAGCTCGAAGCAGTTGGAAAGATCCGTGTCGTAGGAACGCAATGCTGCCGAATAAAAGAGAACGAAGTTCTCCGTGGAAACCATGCTGCCTGCATTCATATTCGTTGTTTCCTGGATACAGCGCGGAGCGTGCCGTCTGACGCATAAGCGACCGGAACTACTGGCTTACACGACCCACTATCCTGTGTAAGTTTCTTCGCGTGTTCTGAATATCCCCGCTCGAATATGGAGCACCGTTCCAGCAGTGCCTCTGTTTGCCATCGTTCGACTTCCAAGACACGCCGCGCCTTCTTGCAAATGTTAAGATAAATATCTTGTTTTGACCGCGGGACCCGATAATATTCGACCGCCCCAACAATTCCAAAACAGGACGAGCGCCCATAATTTCATCCCCGTCGCGTCTCTTAACGCGTGTTCGAGCTTCGACTGGCTGGCAGATTTTTCTCGCCGGGTATCTGCACTTAGAAATGTGTCTTAGCGATGGCACTCTCGTATTCATTTGATTCAGCTATGCAGCTTACCCCCGACGAAGGCGCAGGCTAAAGCGCAGGAGTATGTGTTATTCGTTTCCACAATAGCGTCATTGTTGGAGCATTGTGCTTCCACCCCATTCCGTAGATTCGTCGCGAACACTTTACCTCCTACTACTTGCTGCTCGCGAATACACACGTGTACGTGCTTTACACGCACGAGCACTCTTCTTCTTCTTCTTCTTCTTCTTCCTTCTTCATCTCGTCCTAGCACCTCCCTCCGCCGTTAACTCTTTACTGCTTCGCAACTGGCGCTTCTACTTTTCTTGCTATTACGTCGGAAGAAGGAATCGCGAGTCTACCTCTGGATGTTCCGCGAGAAAACCGCCGGAGCATCTGCTCCCGATTCTCCGTTCAAAATGAATAGCAACGCGTCTGTTGCGAGCGATTGAAAAATTCTTCCTAGCGATTCCTGCACGAAGGCGCGAAAAATCGATCGGCTACGCAATGGGCAGAGGGAGACAATGAGATTTGGAGCACGGGGTGGAACGGGGAACGTCATTTGGACCGTTAAGCCCAAGTCTATAACTAACGTTATCGAGTTTCCAGCATCACGTCTAAGCTAGTATCACGGCTATAGCTGGTTGTGAATCTAAATGCGTGCTCCGCGAGCATAAACCTCCACGAATTACTATGTGGCTCGTCCAGGAACGATGCCTGATTAACGACGGCACGATATTGTCCCGGGGTTGCTCGAAAAGGGGGACAAGGGACAGTAATGCGCTCATCTCCCGTGCACAATAGAACAATGCGTTCCATAAGTAAAGCGCCACACTCTCACGAAATATACACACGCAGGCGCGCCTCTGTCCGTGTGTACGCGCCTTCGAATGAACCCCACGCTTAAATGCTCCGCGTATTCACCGGTGAAACCCATTCGAATTGGCCCGCAAACTCGAAAACCCCGACGGATGATCGGATCGGATTCAGCTGTTTATTAGTCCGCGGCATCGAATCCCTAAGCAAGCATCGAACTTCTTGCTTGGCAGCATTTCACAAGGATAAAGGGAAAGCAGCGGAGGGAGAATCGGAAGGGAAATCAGTGGAAGGATTCGGTGGAGGCAGTAGCGCGAGTCGAGGACTGGCCAGACATCGGGAAACCACTTAATTCCCAAAAGTAAGAAAGCGGCTCGGAAGTCGGCGCCTAAAGTTCACAATGCTCAAGGTAAGAGAACGAAAAGACGGACGGACGCGCAACAACGAGGAAACAATGAGTCGCCGTCGGCCGAGGAGGAGGAACGAGCGAGCCACCGTCAAACAATGCGCCGAAACAATACGAGGAAGGAGGATGCCACCGCGTAACAATGTGGACAATAGACAGATGGGCACAAAGAGGGACAAGGAGGGAGAGACGATGAAAAAGAGAAAGAGAAAGCTGGCAGAGAAGGGGAAGGAACGCGCAGGGGGACAGAGGATACTCGCGAAAAGCGCGAGTGCAAGGTGGAAAGAAAGGCACGGTCACCGACAGCAGAAAACGCGAGCAAAGAAAAGGAAAGAAAAGAGGAGAAAGTCCCGGCTAGAGTAGAATACGATGCTCCGACGTGCGCGTCGAGATCGCGGCGACGAGCGTCCGCGTATCGCGAAAGGGTGAGGAAAAATTCGAATCGCGATTAGAACCCTAGAAACGATCGGTTCGAGAGTCGATCTTTCGAAACGCAGCTATCTCTCCGCGCGTGTGAAAGCGGAATGGATTCGGTGCTCCATTTAAAGCGGAGCGACGAAAAGTGAAGGTAACCCAATTCGAAGAGGGAAAATCGAGCACGATCGTCCGCGGGCCAAGAAGAAGACCCTTAAGGCGTGTCCAGAAGCGGAATCGCGACGCATGCCGGCTGCTGCGAGCTTTACGATCGAAAGAGAGACCGCGCGGAGAGGGGATGGGTTAACAATGCGCGGGAGCGAGAAGGAGAATGTCAAGTGGACATTGTTGACGGTGACAATGCCGCTGAAATTGCCGGAGAACAAAGAGGTCTTATGATGACGCTGCTGGCGAGCGAGCGAGCGAGTGAGCGAGCGAGCGAGCGAACAAGCGAATTGAGCGAGTTGCTCGTGGACAAGCACTTCCCCTGTATTCTGCTGCACACTGGCCCGCTCTTCGCGCACCCTCTCTTTCTCCCTTGCTCGAACCAAGCGCCAGGCATCCGCGTTTCGTCTTCGTCGCACGGCCAACACACCGCACCACCCCCTGTGTATCGCATGGCATTATAACCATCAGCTCTATCGCGACGCCTGTGTCGATACTCGTGAATTAAGCACCTTGATCCATTAAGGACCGGCGTACTCGTGTGTTCGGAGTTAACGGGTCTGTTTGGCATTGTTTTAACGCCGTGGTGACGGTGCAACGCGTTAATGCGACGGCTGATAACGCGTTAACGGTATTAGGTCATCGTTTCCCCGATCCAGACGTTTAATGTATCAATAAGGTATAAACCCGCGTTTCGATCGTTTCCGCGTCGTTTCTCTCTCGTCTACTCGTCCTCGGATTAATCGAATTGATTAACAGCGCGGAAAAATGGGAATTTTTAGCCGAAGAATAAAGAGGAATCGGCGGCAATCGTTTTTAGGATGCCTCCTCCCGGGCTGACGAATATTTAAAGTACCAGCGGAGCTCGATGCTCGAAACTTCGGGGCTGCGCTTGTATGTATTCTTCGGCCGCGAAGAAATGTGTGGCACGCGTACATTTGCGCCCATCTGTACGTACACCGGGCAAGAAGAGAGAACGGAAGAGAAAGCGAGCGCAAGAGGAAAAGAGACAGTCCTATATACGTATATACAGATGTATATACATGCAGGTATACATCGCCATCGTTCCGTGCTTTCATTCGTTCGCGGAAAGAAGTAAAGAGCTTTGTCGCCGCGGCATCAAAAGCTTGAATGACGCGACGATGAAAGAAGGAAGTATCGGTACAAGAAACTGCACAGTGAATACTGAAAAGAATGTAGTCACGGGAAGAAGCAGGGCGGGGGGATTGGGACGGGGGGAGAAGGAGTTAAAAAGGAAAGGAAAAGATAGCGAAAACGGGAAAAGGAAAAAAGGAGGGAACCGGAGGAGCATTGCGGGGAGAAAACCTTCTAGGGAAAGACCGATAAAAGTTCCTGCCTCGAGACGGATATTGGAAATACGTTCTTCGATCGACCACCGCGCAATTTATTAATTAATTCATCTCCCTTTCGCGGCAAATCGATCGGCTATCGTACCAGAAAATTCCGCCAACTTTTAAACGATCAATCGAACCCTCTAACCGCTCCTTAAATCGCCACCTGTTTGGGGAACGGCAAAAAGATGTGCGTCGATTTCACGCGTGCCAGGGATGGTCCAAGTTCTAATTAAAGCTACTGCTTTTTCGGGTAATCGAACATTAAGCGGGTATCCGGATATCTCGTGAAATCGACGAGACCTACGTATCGATGAGATGGCAATGAATTTCGATCCAAGATTCAAACGTCATTTTCTTTTTTATCGCTGATGTTAACGCGTTCACTGCCACGCGAATTTTGTAGATTTTGACCTGCGGTCTACAATAGATTTGAACGCGTTTCAATACAGTACACTGTACTATTTTATTTGGCTAACACATCGTGCTTCGATAAAAATGTTCGCTAGCTAAATAGTACTCTATTCGTTTCGTGATATCATCCAGCTATCCGTGCTGTCCAAAACTTGTTAGCTGACGATATTCATTTAATTTCAATCAGTCTAAACGACACTTTAACGACCGATAACCACTATGATCCCGCTAAGGAAACAAACTCTGATCATCCATGACCAACGTGGCCAATGTGTTGTTCTCAAATTGTCGAAAGGAACCAATCGGCCCTCGTATTAAAATTCTCGTAAATTAAGATCTCTTTTCGACTCGTGCGTTTCACGTTGTTACCCGAATATCCCGTCGAGTAGGTACTCAAGTTCTCGAGTATCTCGAAAGCGATAGCTCTAGTTCTAATAGGTAAGTCAGGTACGCTGGATTGCGCTAAACTATTACGAGGCTTCAAAGCGCGAGCCTTCTGGTGGTTGTGTGTACAGGGTGTCCAGTATAGGCGACCCCGTGGAATCACGGCGAAATGACGTAAAGCTAGGAAGAGGAGAGGAGAACGGTGAAAAGCCGTACCCGCGGCAGCGTATGCAGATAATCGGTACAAAGCCTTTCGTCGAATGACAAAGGAGAGCAGTGGCCAGCCTCGTGGTTCTCCTGCATCTATATGCCAACGCGTGCATACACGCTCGCATTCAGCCGGTATTATTATACTGGGTGGCAGCGTGATACTTCGAGAGGCCCAGTTTCGACGGCTTTATTCCACCCGTTTGCAACGAGACGCGATTCTTCCAAGTTTGTCACGCAAATTTAAGAAAGGAAAAAAAGGAGTACCACGAGCACGCGGAATCGAATGCAGGGGAACGGAGGGAAGATGGAAATTGGTCGATTAAGGAAATACCTATTTGCGGAATTGTAAGCAGATCTTGCGGTGCAGCGTAGGTCTCTCGAGCGCGCCCACGGCACGTCAGAAAGCAACATCTTACTTCGATAAAAGTCGCGGAAGTCTATTAATCACTGGAGCGCATTGTGACATTCAACCGGGCGGCATTCAGGCTTTCAATATTATCGATACTCAACAGCGGGGCCAGCATCCGCGTCTATTGAAGGAGAGTTTATCAATAGAACGCAGGACACTCTTGCTGTATCCGCCTGTAAAGCGGTCTAAGCTCGCCGAGGTTCCTTGCACGATCTTTCGGAAACGATTACCGCCTCCGGGCAAAAATATTTCACGCGGCCACTCGGATTTTCCGCGTATCGCGTGCATCTGCCAATGTCCAATTGATATCCTCAATGTTTCACGGCTAAGTCCAGCCACTGATAAGCTAAAGGAACTCAACAGCCGGGATTTATCCTTTTAGGCAGTTTGAGCATCCGAGCACGTCCGCAAAGGGATCTTCGAGGTATCAGAAGAATAAAAATAATCTGGCTCGGTATGGTTAAAAGGGGATTCTGGAGAAAGGCGCAAGTGGTCCAGGCAAGTACTATTCTTTCTTGCGTCAACTTCGATTAAGCTTATACATCGAGAATAGTTTATTTTAGCGCTGAAAGCGAGCGGCTGAGATTCAGGGGTTTCGCCCGGTTCAGAGTCAGACAAGCCACGGTAAAACCTCGCTTTCTTTGGCAAGCGTAAAGGGAATTAGGATGTCGTGGTCAGACACGCGTGGCCTCCGTATCAATGGCATCTCGACAAAATACGCAAATCCTCGTTCGGACGCAGCTACAAATGTATTAGCTGCACCAATGAATAATCCACTTTTGATCGTTGCATTTGACACTTGTTTTCAACAAAATCAGATACTCGCATATGCGCAAATTAATTCGTTGCCCTTATCTATACAGTCTTAAAGATTTTATCGACTTAAAATCATCGTCTTCGTGGATAAAATGGAACTTATAAGTCGCGTACCTTGTAGATGGAATAATAGAAATTATTTTCAACAATCGAGAGTATATTAGCCTTTTCGCGAATGCAAATTTAATTTTGTAAAGAGACAGTGAATTGATTTGTGCACCCAGTAGTTGCTGCTGTTTATTATATTTTTCGAGCAAGCTACTCGTGTTCAGGTAGAAGATTAGTCTTTCAAGAAAGTAAATTCGTAAAGTGGACTACCTATTAATTCAGCTAATAATTTTCTCCCGTCTCTGGCAATTATTTCCAAGCCGGTCGAAGATATCGCCGCCAATGGAAGAATGGCATGCCTGTGCGCATTGACGTTTGAAGCGAATCCACGGTTAATCCGAACAGCGCGCAGATACTGCGTATATACATATATACGTGTACAAAAAGACGCGAAAGCTGGACGAATTCGCGGAATACACGGTTTCCTGACCAACAGACGCGTCTCTCCACGGTCCAGTTAGACGATACAGAATTAAGCTGGAAAAGTACTCTGGGAGTACCGCGGGACGGTGGAATACCGGGCCTATAGAGCTATAAACAGCGACAAAAGGATACCGAGTGGGCGACGAGCATTGAATGTACGAGAAAGGATTGTATGCCAGCGAACGCTGCTGACGATGGTAGCGACGTTGCTGTTGCTTTTGGCATACGTATGTCACGTACGGTATGCCTGTCTGCGGCATGCTTTTCGGTGTATCCGTGCTGCCGGTGGAAAAGAGGAGTATTTTAGCCCGCGTCCATATGAACGTAGCAACGAAACAATGTAGCTTTTGTGCGAGAAAGAAACGGAAAAGCCAAGCCAAAGAGAGAGCCTAAGAGCGATTGAAATGCTCGCCCGTCTGTCTCTTCTTCTCCACCGCTCCCTCTCCTCCTCCCGCCCTCGCAATCTTTCGCTTTATTTTTCTTCCCCTGCGTCTTTGCTCTCCTGTCTCTTTGCACTCAACCATCTACCTTGCCTCCCCCTTCTGCCGCGCGCTCGTTGCTTCATCTTCGCTTTGATCGCGAGACTGCAACCATTGCGGAACGCGTTCACGTCTTCCTCGGACACCGACGATCCATTCCTAAAGCTCTTCGTCCTTTCGTCGATTCGCCTAGCCCATTGGCCTTGACCTCTTCGACTTACGGCGTGCGGAATCCTGCTCCGTATTCCCCGGGCGTGGAAACTACCACCGAAACGATTCGACTAGATGCAGCGGAATAAAGGGAAAGATATCTTTCCGAACGTAAGGCTGCACACGGATCACCTATCGAACGAGAAGCGCGATTCATTACTGTCCTCGAAGTCGTCGATGACAAAGGGATTCTTTTTTTTTGGAGGGGGGGGGGGCGAGCCTGGAAGAGAAGCAAGGATAACAGAATGAGAAAGTAACGGACGCGCGGGGCGAAGGCGCGGTTAGCAATAGAAGGGTGGTATGTGCAAGAGGGACGAGTATTGGTAGACACAGATGCGAGGGGTGGTTGCAGGTTGATAGTCAAGACTGCCTTCAGATTCCAGAGTGAAGCATTGTGTCCCGAACGCGCATTGTCCTCCCGTCACCGGGAACTCGACAATGCCGAGTCCGTAAGTTAGTAACCCTACCGTAAAAACTTATCTCCACCCCAAACCATCGACCTCCAGCCTCCGTGATTCTGTTCGATTTCCAACCTCCTCCTGCCTACCCTTCCGCTTTTCTGCCCTACCTCGTGCCTCCTCTAGCTTTTCCTTTTCCCTCTTTGATTGCGACAACCAACGATCCCTGTACCTGCGCCACCCTCCTTCCTCTCGACTTTACCTTTTGCAAATACGGCACAACCGGCCTGCCACGGCTAAAACGCAATAATTGTCCGAACCGCCGGCTAATTATTTTGTCACGGATCTTTTTGTGATCATGATGTACACGTTTTTATCGTGAAACCACGGAAATCACCGATGACAATCGATTCAAGCATTCGAATCAAATAAACAATCACGTTTCTAGAAATTTCGATGTGTTTGATACCGCAGCAGCAAAATATGACAGGTGTACCACCAACGAGTAGTTCAATATTTCTGTAATAAGAGTCTATTCCATAAAACGCAAGTGTTAGAGAACAGTACCAGTTGTATTTTAAGCAGGATAGACGCTTGACCACGTTAAGAATGAGTATTGAATTTGACATTAAAAATGGATTACTTTTTGGTACGCTCGATATATATTTAATTATTTCGGATAATATTTATTTTATTCTTGGTGCATATAATAGTACCAGAAGTAGTTAATCACATATTTTTAATAAAAATAAATGCGATACACGCGTAATTACCAAACTGCGGCTCTTTATGCAAATTCGGATGTTTAGAAATAAAATTCGCCAAACGAGATATAAATAGAGGATAATTTCATCCTCTAAATGCTGCAATTTGTATCTTACTGTATTTCTTAATACTACTTGTCGTCTACGCCTCTTTATATATTGAAATTTCCTATAAATGCTTCCCTAAGAACCCGTAGTCCATTGCAACGCGAGCCGTTCGACCGAGTAAAATAACTCCGGCACGATAATCCGAGCACGGAAAATTCGTAGCCCGGAATTGGACGCGTTAAGTAAAACGTAGCCGTGGCACTTTTAAAGCGCGGCGCGTTCGCAAGTGCATAGATCAGCAGAGAGTCGAAGAAGTCGATGATGAGCGAGCAGAGAGGCACTCTCGTATCGGAAGTGAACGTCCTGGGGACCGGATACAAACATTAGGGGTTGGCGGGCGGTCCTCTCGTTGGGACTCAAGTTGCCGAGCAGCCGGACAACGCGTGGTCGCCGGACAAAGCTCTTCTAATTGTCCCCATCAACGACGAAGAATGGACCGCGGGCCTGCCGCTGACAATTTCATTTGTAATTTGCATAAGGCTTATTAAAATCACAATGGACGTGGACCCACGGGGATGCTCGATCGAGGTGGCCGCAGCCTTCTTTTTTCGGCCTGCTCGATAGAGAATAATCACGGTCACTGCTGGGCTCGTAATTGAACTTTAATAAGGAGCAGGACTCCTCGTTCCGACCGCTCGCATCAATTGGTAAAAATAATAATTGACCAGGGATTTGATCGTTGCGACAAACTTACGTTTCTAAACGGCCGCTTCGGTGCGTACTCTTATCCGTGCTCTGGTATCCAAGTACACTTCCGTACACTGTCACACTAAATTGCCTCGTCGTGAAATCGCATTAAAATAAGGAAACTCAAATTAAAACACTGTGCGCGTGGAGAATGTTAAGCAAGATTCATTTTTAAGGGGCAAAAAAATGAACAAAGGAGTGTCCGTGCGAATAGAATTGTAAAAGGAAATCAATAACAAGTTGTTACGTAATGGAAAATTGATTTGGCGATAGTTTTATCACGACTTTGAACTACGAACGATTGCACGTTTCCCGAAATGTGTCGCGCACGTGAAAGACGGCGCGGAACTGAACCATCTCAAAACGCTATCATATCGCGCGCCGCCACATTCCCCCACCAGTTTCTACCAAAATGCGTCTACGCAACTCTTATTCGCGTTCCGGCGGAAAAAAATAAAAAAAAAAAAAAAATATTGCACCGACACGCGCACGCAGCTGTAAATTAACGTTGCTGAAAAAGGAACAATTGCTTCTCGCGAGCGGATAAAAATATATCGCCGATCTAAATAAATGGAGCATCGAACACAAAAGGAGAGCGTCATGAATAAAACAAACGTAAAGTATCGTCGCTTCTTTTTTTCCTTTTTTTTTTATTTCTTTATAATGCGAATATATGCTAAATATTTGACATGGTACAGATTACTCGGATCGTTTAGAGCTAATGCCTAACTCTAGGGCAGCTGTTCTCCAAAACGCAAACGCCTCCGTTTACGTCGCGCACGTATCCCTCTTCGCAGATGCAACCACTCAGGCATGTTTTCGTTTGATCGCAAAGTATGGATTCCCAAATATCGATATTGTCGCAACTCTTTTCGCAATCCGGATTCGCCTGGCATCGACTGAAAACCTCGTTTTTCGCGCACGTTTCGCCAACGTAGATTAATTCGGGCTCTTTAAAAATTCGACGCAAAATGAAAATTAGTCTCCGAGGCCTGGCGTGAAATCGCGGAACGGAGAATTCGAATTAAAGTCTGCAAAAGAAAAGCGTGGACGCGATATCTACGAAAATTGATACCTAATGAGGGGAAGATTGTGTTAATATTACATCATCCCGTAAATAATGTTTCTCGAGTCGATTTTGAGTAATACTTATTAGCTGTTTTTAATCGTCGATTCACCGATACTTGCTTCGTTGTGGCTTCTTCCATTTCTCAAGAAGTCTTTGGATTTTGTCTTCGGAAAATTATAGACGCGATTATTTAAAAAAATGTAATAAACTTTGCGTATGCCAAACGATATAAAGCAATGTTCTTGCCCATGCCAATTACCCGATGCTAATCCCGTCGAAAATGTTTAGCCAATTATGAAATGTAAGCTTCGAAAAGTTGGTCGAAAGTGTATCTAAACTCTGTGAAACTATAATTGGTAACGATAAGAATTGGACCAACTATTAACCCTTTCGCTATGGCGAAATCGAATTATACTGCATTCGATTAATATTCTTCTTACGATTCTTTTGTATTATTCGCGCGGCAAAAGATTGCAAATGCTTTAAAACGCTAGTAGCGTTAGATAATCGTAAAGCATGTCAACAACAACAGACGCAAGACACGAATTTTTTGAATGCCTATAAAAGCTAACAAAGATATCGCGTCCACTATCTTGTTTTATAAATTGACCGTACTTACCGGAGAGAGTCGCTCCCGCTACCATGTCCGAATGCTCGAGCAGCAAGAAGCTCCAGCTTATCAGAACGAAATACACTGGTAAGAAGTTCATTTTTCTTTAAGTAACACAGAAGAAATGCAAGTCACAATCGTGGCTGAAAGTTTAAATAGGCGGTCGCGAAGTGAATGCAGCGATATCCAAATCGGTGTGTGCTATCAATAAGAGAACCAGTTTTAATCGCGCAAAAGGCAACGTTCTCTGAACGGGGACTCCGTAAGTGGCGCAGCGTGGAGATAAAAAGAAAAATGAAAACGAAGTACTAAAAAAGAATAACGTTGAACGATATGCGGGTGAATATTTTGAACAGGCATTAAGGAACAATCACTTGGTTTCCTGTTTTCGTGTTTATGTATTTGCGGATCTTTAAATTGTACAGCAACTCGTTTACATACAACATATATAAGTGTCTTACTAGTAAATTACTTGTATGATACCTTAAAATAAGTATTTCGTAATAAAGAGGGAGCATGTGATAACGTGTTTCGAAACAAAGCAATTATGGAGGAATAATCCAAGAATGCTCGACGTGAGGGAAAAACCTATTTTCCTTACTAATAAAGTCTCTTCTTTGCGCTGGCGATTCGCGATTCAAAGTTCACTTATCGAAACGGATGACGCCCGTTTATTTTTCTTCTTTAAACACAGGTCAACGAATTTCGTGAGGCTTAACACACCGAACACTTTCGGCTCAATCAAACATCGTTGCGGGGAAAATATACCGCGCGAATTAAATTGAAAATTCACTTAATATCGTTGAAACAGCGAAGGATGTGGTACCGATTCGTAGACGTGTGTGACAATGAATGATAATGAAAAGCCACTCGCGTACATCGAATACTGCGACCAAATACTTCCCATCGAAAGTGCGCGTCACAGCAGAAGCTTCTCTTTTTCTTTCTTTTTTTACCTTAATATTTAGACGCGTTAGTTCCGTTTACAGTGAGAAAAATGCTACAAATACGCGTGAATAAGTACTAAATTCGAAAGGTGAGTAAAATCGTTTCGCTAAGTATGAAAAGAAAAAAGTAAATCAGAGGGGAGAGTTGCAGGTCGTGCGACGAGTTCGTAAATATTCACTAAGTTCACGATACGAACGCGTTGTGTTTAATCGGCGAGGAACGCACATTCATAATGCATTACACCACGAATAGTTTTTACTATAATGCGGGCATTCGGAACGCGAGTATGACAATCGAGCGAAACGGATACCGATTACAACGATCTTTCATTATTCGGTGCGATACGATATTACGTACTGTACAGATATTTGCCGTCAGCTCCGACAATGCTAGAAAATCGAACGAAAAAGATTGCATTTCTCTCGACCGTCATGACTAGCTGCGTGTATCTTTTTCCCTTACGATATTATAATCCCCTTTACACTCAGTTTTAAATATACCGAAAGCACTCGGTACAAGAATAGAGTAAGAAGTCAATGTCTCACGTGGATCCGGTCGATGTTTAACGTTGAGAAAAAGTAACTATATCACAGATGAAGGAGAAGAATCGAAGAAGCAGCAACGGCAACGGGGGTTTCTCTACCAAACCTTAGCAGCAAGGGCTCTCTGCATTAAAACATTCTTGCTTCGCTGCTTCATGCGCTCAATGAAGTACTCCTTGCCTTCCAGGTTATCGTCGACAGGTCCAACCTCATTCTAGCAACAAACGAGAGTTAGTTGGCTCCTAGGTCGTGTGTTTCTTGCACGTGTGGCTCATCACCATCATCATCATCATCATCATCATCATCATCATCATCATTATCATCATCATCATCATCATCACCATCATCATCCTCATCATCATCATTATCCTCATCAATTACTCCTCATTATCATCATCCGGATTATCATGATCGTCATCACGAAGATAGGCTGTTCTTTCGCGAAAGCCTACACAGAAGAGACCTAACCAACCTTGTTAGCTGTGTCGCCCCCCTCGCCCTCTCCCCACCTCTCGTAGTCATCGTCGTCCCTCTCTTCGCCCTCGCTCAAAGGTCCATCTTGTCTTTTACTCGGAGGGACGTTCGATCCTCCGCCACTTTGCTGATGTTCCATTACGTCGTCCCCGCCTTCGAGCATCTTGTTGATCTTCTCCTTCGCTTCGTCGACTTTTCTCATCGGGTCGGGGGAGTAGCTACGGTCGCTATATCTATCGCGAGAAGCGGCGCGACGATCTCTGAAGTCTCGCCTGTCCCGGAAGTCGCGGAAGCCCTGCTTACCGTGGAAGAATCGACCGCCACGGTTACCACCGCGTCCGCGCCCACCACCGCGATTATTGAAACCACCGCCGCGTCTGTTACCGAAACGATTGTTATGCTGATTGTTGTAGAATCGATTGCGATTTTGGAAATTGTTGCCACCGCCGCGGTGGTTCGGATTGTTGAAGCCCTGGAAACGCGGCTTGTAGTAGGTGCCGCGATTATTGTATGGCCGAAACTGTCTCTTGCGATAATAACTTCGGTCTCCGGACCTGCTGCGACTGCGACTCCTAGTATAGGATCGAGAACGCGATCTGGAACGTGACCTACTGTAAGTGCCCGACGGTGATCGACTGTATTTCCTCTCGTAGCTTCCGGATCTCCGATTGGAATACGATCGCGAACGGCTTCTTCTGGGTGTGCGAGACCTCGAAGAACCCGAACTGGAGGCACTGCGCGATCTACTGCGCGAACGTTTCGCAGGACGGTCTCTGCTCATTCTCTTAGTCACGGCACCTCCTCTGCCGGACGACTCGCGTTTCTTAGGCGTTTGCCTGTGCTGTCTTTCAGTTTCACTGTCCGAATCTGTCCTTGGACCTTTGGCCTGATTTTGATTTTTCGTTGGTGGAGGCGGACGCGGCGGTTCCGGTGGATGAGCGCCGCTGTTGCCGCTTTGCCCGATCGGTTGAAATTTGCCACCGAGATTGTTACTGGAACTGAATTTCGTAGGCGTTGTTTGCGGCGCCGATATCGACGGATCCTTGTACGATTGGAATTTGTTCTGCGGTTGTGGTGTGGGATATTTGACCGGGGCCTGTTTCGGCATCGGTGGTTCTTTGGGCAATGGCGGTGGAGTTGGCGCAGACATCGGCTGAGCTGCTGCCGCTCTCTTCTCCGCGAGTTCGCGCTGCATTTGCTTCCGTATGTTCATCGACTTCTCTAGTGCCGCGCGCTGTAGCTTCTCCTCCAACTCGTTATCGTCGTCCTCGTCGCTATCTACGTTCGGTTGCATCTTTTTGCTCTCCGGTGCCACATCCTGCCACTTTTGCGGAAGGACATCCTTTTGTCTAAACAGATAAGAATATATCGTCCCGTTCAAACGCGCGGAAACATCTCGTAGACCAGCGATGGACATCGTTCGGCTAAAGTTATATTTAAAACTAGAATTTCTACATATTGCTTTTCTTCTTGCTTCTTCTTTCGCTGAGAAAGATTTATCGAACAGGCGTATGCGAACTATCGACACGATCAACGTTAATTTTATTTACGGATAACAACTCGGACAAGTTTATTCGCCATTTTTATTCGCTATTTAGAATAAAAGTTACCCAACACCGATTTTAATACAAGTAAATAAACTTACCTGGCGGCTTGGGCAGCCTTCCATTTCGCGTTTAACGCAGCCGTGTCGAGAGTAGGCAATTTGGGTTCGGGATGAATCAGTTGGGACTCCTGCTCGAATATGTCCGTTAGTGGCTTCCTCTGAATTTCTGTAAAAAACACATTAAAGGGGCTAAAGTTGGATGCAAGAGGATAGAAAAAACGTTTGTTCGTTGCGATAGTGGGGATGCTAACCTTTGCGTTGCTGTGCCGTCATGGGTACTCTAGCTTCCCGTTCGTGATACGCCTTCGAAGCCTCATCCCTTTCTCTTTCCCTCTCTCTGCGCAGCTCCTCTTCCCTTCGTGAACTCTCAGCGAACTTCTCCGCGTTGCTAAGAGGGGAAGCTATGTCATTATACTGAGCTACATACCTAGTAAATATAAAAACATAAATAAAATACGATAGATTAAAAGCCGCGTTTGTTTTCCATTCAATGTATCTTTCAAAAAATTAAGAGTTAACCACGGAAAATCAGCTAAAGGGAGCAGAAATTAAATGCGACATGAAAAATAATACTGGCATACTATTTTTATGGAACATTATGAACTGTACAGGCGGAAATGATGTATCGTGAAAGTAAATAACCAAAATGAAAGAATGATCACGAACTGGCCATAAAGGTTCCAACCTTTTCAGGACAGCGGTCTCTTTTTCAACTTTCGCATAATAAGCATTCAGTTTTGACTCCAACTGTTCTAAATCCGGTAACGAAGACTTTTTCAGGGCTTCTAAATCCCGTTCAAGCTTGTCCTTGTTTTTACGCTTCTTTCTCTCTTCCTTCTTCTTTTTCTTTCGACTTTTCTTATCCTCCTTCTCTTTGTCTTTTCCCTTCTTTTCCTTCTTCTTCTTTTTCTTCATTTTCTCACTTTCCGAATGTTTCTTTTCTTTCTCCCTTTCCCTCTTCCATCTAGCCGTTTCTTCCAAGAATTTCCTGACCTGAAGCAAAACAAAAGGAGTACATAGAAATTCAATCGCAAATGGTAAAAAAAAGTAGAACAAATTGTTATTAAAAGACAGGCGATTTTCACCTTATCTTCGTAATCCGAGTCGTCCTTTGTCTGTTCGAGGAATTTTCGCACTTTTATCTCGTAATCGTCCATCTTATCTCGCGTGTTGGAACTGTACGATACCGGAGCGATTACGTCATGCGCAGCTGTGGTTGCAGCTGGCGGATTGTTGTATTGAGCCATGCGCTTGCTGAGAGGAGAAAGCGAGCCCCGATGATCCTTCTTGTGTTTCCGCTTGCGACTAGGTGACCGAGACGCCGATCTCGAACTGGCAGACGAAGAAGAACTGCTGGATTCGGAGCTGGAGGAACTCGAAGATCCGCTGGACGACGAGCTGGAACTCGAACTCCATCTCTGTCTCTTCTTTGAGCGCGACTTCCTCTCCTTCTTGCGTTTCTTCTTTTCTTTTTTGTTCTCGCCCACGTCATTCTCAGCCTCGAAACTCTTGAACGTGTCCAGAGGATTCAAAGAGGCCGTCAAGGTTTTCGATTTGATGAAGTCGATCGAATTTCTGGCTTCCTCGTGGAATGGTGCGATAGCCAAGCAATTCTCGTACGCCTTCTGGGCTTCCTCGAATTTCTTCTCATCTTCGTAACTTCGGCCTAGAGCGACCAGAGTTTCGGCCATGTATTTACGAGCATTCGTATGAGTTTGATTCAACTTCAACGCTGTCTCAAAATCATCGATCGCTTTCTTGAAACTACCGCTGTTCGCGTATCTGTAACAGCAAAAATGTATAGATATGAAGTAAGCATAATTGAGAACGGTTCGCTTCATGCGTATGAGAGATGTAGGTGGTGACTTACAATGCTCCACGGGCTACTAATCCTTCGACGTTTCGCGGGTCTACGGTAAGTGCCTTATTGAGACACTGGAAGGCTTCTGTGTGACGACCAGCCTTGAAATGATCTATACCCTCGGCCACGCTTCGGAACGCCCATTTGCTAGCCTGTGCCTGTCTTAATTCCGACGCGTATTCGCTTGGTGGAAACCTTTCTCTGTAAAAGAAATTTTCAAATCGTACGATAAGAATTTTAGTAGTCACGTTTAACAGATTGCACGCCGCTCCCGCATTTTTAGCTTCCGCTATTTTGGGGGATTCTGCTATCACTATATCTACGATGTTCAAAGCAATTAGGGTCGATCACATTTGCATAAACTTGTATTTGTTATGCTTGTTGTGTCAAAGGGATTAACTCGTAAATAAATAAATAAATTAATAACGTGATACACTAAATAGTGTAAACCCACTATCGATCTAATCATAGCCTATTTTCCCAGCCCACATTTTGATCAATACATCGACCGAAACGCGATCGAACTGAAACTATACTCCGTCCAACGAGACGACACAGTAAAGACGATATCTCAGTCTTTATTCGTCGCCTGTGAATATTGACGTTCGATCTGTTTACGTCGCTTGGACGTTTGTTTTTTGTAGTGTCTCGTTTCGTTGAACCGGGTATGGAGCGTTACTCATAGTGTAAACACGTGCGGAAAGAAACGATGAAATAATATTTGGCCAAACCAAGGGCGAACTGTGACCGCATCGATAATGAAATTGTACGCAATAAAGCATTTTGTCTGCGTGGAATCTTTTCGGTCACGCACAGTGCATAAATATAATAATAGTGAAATGTATATAATATTGGAATAGTGGACTGAATGCGTTGGATTTTAAATCCCGCGATAGTACGAGGCGTCGATATACGATTAATATATGAGGGAGTATGGAAGATCGATACTTTACCGTAGACCAACCATATTGGAGTGATTCTCTTGCCCGAGACCCATCAAGTCGCAAAGATATTTAATGTTGTTCGGGTTGTTGAAGCCAGTACTATTCTCCAACATCGCTTCGTACGACTGTCCTTTGTTGTCCATTGCTTTCCTACACCACAAAGAGAAACGACCAATTATCGAGATGCAAAGATCATTTGGACCTTTGCCAAAAAGAGGATACCAGAGCTACTTCGTTAACGGTAAAACTAAAGACTTGATAATCATGACGACCGAATTAATTCTCGTACAAGTCCTGGCTTCGTTTCCTGGCGGAAGAGGAGATTTGTCTTTTTTCTCGAAACGATCGTGTTTTCCTTCTCATTTTTTTTTTTGTTTTTTTTCGACGTCTCGTCGTCTTATCTATCGTTCATGCAAATATAAATATGCATGTCCTTTTGTGCCGCTATTCCTTGCACGTATCAAACGCGCGCGGCACCCCCTTCATCGGTTCGTTAATCCCTGCTCATCAATTTGTCTCTTCTCTTCGATCTACATGAATTATTCAGCGATACGACACTAATGCCAAAGATGCTCCAGAGGAAAAAAAAAAGAAATTGTCTTCCATTTTTTTGTTTTTAGACGATAGAGGAAAAGTAGTTTACGTTTATCAAACACCTCGTGGTATTAGAGTCGATCAAAATCTACGTTTGTACCGTTAACAAGCAGCAGGGGTCCGAAACGGGGATACATTGTAGAAAGTTTGGTAAGTTTCCTTTATTACCAGAGATAATTTCTTACGTATAAATTTACAATGGTACACAACCTCATTATTATGTAAACTCGTCTCTCACCTTTCATGTACCGCTAAGACGTATATTTCTAGTATTTTGTATCATGTTTGTAATCAGAGGATTTCTCAACACAAAAGCACACAGCCTATCATCAATCGACGGTGGTTTGGTATTTATAAGTTTTGGTGCGATAAAATAAATTGCATAGCCCTAGGATAGGTTGGGAGCCACGCCTGAGTATATTTTATCTTCCAAGTTGACCAAAAAAATTTTTTTACATGTAGTAGTATTGTCGCCTGTTTTTGCATTTTGTGGTGTCAATATTCAAACATGACATCATTTTTTTTATATTTTTTATTTGTCAATTTAAGCTGTAAGTTTAAATGAGGCATTATTATGACAAGGCGCGATTCTTTTGAGGCTTAAAGGTAATGGTTCGGGCGTTTAAGATTTTAGTTATTTGGTCTCTGCTTTAACTTCATTGCAACTCTAGAAAATCTTATTCCATTTCTTATTACAATACATACGATAACTGTATCGACAACGCGTTCACGTATTTTATACTTCAACACGATTCGATAAATTCCAATAAAAAAATTTTACGGCGCGCAAAAATACTTGAACGGGATATGTAAAAAATGTTACTTTGCAAAGGTTTTATTCGTTACATGTTTTATCGTTATACTATGATAAGAGACCAAACAACAGTAAATCATTATTATACCTACCGTCTGCAGCACTCACTCTGACCACCCAAGGCTCAACATCTCAATACTGGAAATGCAACCTCAAAAGACATTGATGTCATTTGGCGCCATTGTTTGGCTGGTGCTTTGAGAGTAACATATCACAAACGTAGATAGAATATTGTGCGCAACAGAGCCATGTCAACCAATGCTCAAGGTTTGAATCATTATAAATTCATCATCATACTGACTATCAACTTTTTACGTTACTGAGAGTGTCTGGCACCTAAATTCATAAAAACGTGTAAGAGGAATCAAATCTAATTTACCTTGTTTTGTTAGTATCACAGTGCGTCTGTTAAATCTCAACTTCTTTTGGCCACCATACCATTTTTTCCTTACCTTCTTTTTTTTTCTCATAACGCAAAACATTAAACAAAACACTAATGATGCAAATCTGTACTCTCGCTTATTATGCAATTTTTACAAACAAGATATAACTACACTGTCGATAGAAGATGCATTTCGACCACGATTGAGACCGTTTTATTATCGATCCTAAACTCGAAACTACCCGCCGTGTGTCGCAACAAAAATTCCCCCTGCCTTTTCTGTTAGTGCACGAGTGCTCACAAAAGTATATCGCAAGAAGCAAATGATATCACAAGGAACGATTTGTAATTCAACAAAAAAAAGTCGTTCGAATCAAAAGTGCTACTGATGCATCACAAGACACTTTTACCGTTTATATCGTGTGTGTGTATATATATACATATATATGTATATATATATATATATAAAATCTCCTATATAGTGATATACATGTCAATTTACAAGAGTTAGTGAAGCATTATTGTAAATACAAATAATAAATGTACTTATCCAGATGTTTCGTTACTTACTTATAAGCTTCCGGCAGATCATCAGAATGGATAAGTCCCATAGGTGGGTGCGGTGCTTGCCCTTCGCGGGCCGGTACGTTCATAACTGCAACAACGCGCTCGGCTTCAACGTTAACTTCACTCACTACGACGCAGATGAGATCATTTGCCATGTAGCCTCTTGTTACACCTTTCTTGTCCACCGCCGGCACTGTGGCCGTGTTCAATATTAGAGCCTATAGATCAAACATAGTCTTAGTAACTCATTCAACGCGGGACAGTAACTACAGTAGTTCCCGCTTTACAGTCCGCATTTTTCCCCGTTTCAGCGTCCACATTTCCCCGATTTAGTATCCGTACTTTTCTCCGCTTTTTCCTCTCCTTAGAATTTACATTTTCCCCGCTTTATCGTCCATATTTTCCCCAATTTAGTGTCCGTATTTTTCCCCGATTTAGCGTCGGCATTTTCCCCCGATTTAGTGTCCGTTTTTTCCCCGCTTTTGAATCCACATTTTACCCCGTTTTAGCGTCCGTTTTTCCCCGATTTAGCTGTCCACCGCTATCTCCAGTAATTCGTGAAAATGGAAGCGAATTTTGAGCTTAGCCCGAACCTTCCAGGTTAATAAGAAAGAGAAAGGCATAGGCTAAAAAATTTGCCGAGTATCGATATCTCGATCACACCCATTCCCTCTTTCCCTTAGCAGATTTTTTAGAAATCGTCTGCTCACATAAACAACCGGATTCGGTCCCGATTGCGGAGGACGAAACAGGAACTACTATAATTATTACAAACACGAAATAACGATATACCTTAACTCCCAAGTCTGTAACAACTCTGGGGCAGTCACTGCAGTTGCAAAGCACCTTCAGAAGAAGCCCAGCAGCACTTTTACCCATCACTTGCGCGTAAATAACATCTCCAACCACCAAACTCTGCAACCAAGTAAGTTGTTATAGCTTGATACTTTCACTATGTTGCAATATTAACGCATTGCACGTCGGATCTCGCATTCGAGCGGAATTTCCAGCTCACTATCGGCACTTCACCGCCAGCCCGCGATATTACGCAATTCCATTGCTATTATTAGCCTGCGGATTTTTAGGCAAATTCGTGCTTTTATAAAGAGGAATAAAGAAGTAATATATAAGCTATTATATTTATGTATTAATATTAGAAGAAAAGTGATATAGATATAATACATGATTCTCTATTGCTTTGAACAGCATAGGTAGAGTAATAGTGAAATCCCGCAATATTTCGCGGGACCAGTGGAAAACTCTAAGTTAGAAAATGCAGGACCATTGTGCAATGTGTGAATGAAAGAGGTATATTCACCTCCAAAAAATTACGAATGCGCTGGGATTTCTCCATGGTGACAAAAGTATCAAGGCCTGGCATTGTTGCATAAAATTCTGAAACAATGGAAGTAAGATATTAATTGCACATAATGGTGCAATACAGGATGAGTCATCCTGATACAGAGATGGAATTGTACCTTCATCTCCCAATTCCTGCTTGATGGGTTCTACTGTCTTCTCCAAATTTGACTTATCATAAAGGGCATCTGCCTTCTTTGCAAGGAATTGTTGTAGCTTTAGCCTTTTCCCTCTATCACCAAAACTGTAAAGAAGGAATAAAAGCTTTAGCATATGATGCAAGCTACAGAGATGTCCAGCATTACTTAGGGGCATTGCAAGAGGTTTACCTAAGGGTCTTTTGACGCTGTTGATAGATCTCAAAATTTGGTTCCTTGAGATTGAGCATGGCCAGCTCATTCTCGTTGCGTTCTCCCTCCCACACTTTCTGCAACTGTTGGCCATGGTAGTTCAATGCTTGCGCCACAAGGCGCGCATCCATTGATTCCATTTTGATTCAGTGTACTGCAAGCAACCTAGTCCTGCAATACTATGAAAATCGGCGGATTCGTAATTGCTTTCCCTTTTTTCTTCAATATCCGAGATTATATCCAAATATAGAGAAAATTTTTAATAGCTGCCTCGGGCCGATTGCCCGGAATTGGCATGCAATAAAAGGACATCGTCCAACAGCCAAGAAGAACACGTGTTCGTAATTGATAAACCGCTCTCCACAGTGATATGCAGAAAATTCTGCAATCGCAATCGTCTAAGGATCGATCGACCGAATGCTATCGGTAAAAAGGTATCGGTTTCGTACGGTCTCGTGAACTCGTGAACCGTATTATACCGTGTATCGTGAATCGTATCTCCAAAAGGGAATGGTACTCTGCGCGAGAAGGCGCTTGGCCACAAAGCGAATTACCAAGGACCGGTTCCCTGAACAATTTACCTGTTCAGCCGTTGATATTCCTCTGGCGAATCGTCAAGATTACGTAACGACAGAATAAATCTGTGGAATATTCTTTTGTACAAGGAAAACGCTCACACAGGAGGAAAGGCGCGTTATATTGATTTATCGATAACAAGATGGTCGTCGGGAAGCCGAATTGCGGCGGCTGATGGCGCCCATGACTATGACGCCTCCAACAAATGGCCACCGCTTTTACTCCAAACGCTCATCCACGCCCATTTCTTTTTTTTTTTTTTCATGGGCATGCCAGACTGGCCAAAATAGAACCCGGATTATTACTTACCGTTTCTCCCTTATTATCTTCCGACGATTTGTTAACGTGCTTTCCAACTATATCACGGCCCACTACGTAACATCGTCGACGATTAAACAACTGCGCGCCTCTATTCCACCATACGCTGCACAAGTCACGATTATGGCAAAACCGGAAACGACTAACTCGCTAACGCTTGCGTACATCGTTCTTCCCCTTCTCTTTTATCCAACAGCTACTATATTTGTGATACTTCCGGTTAGGCGGATGATTCAAACCCGTTTATTCTTGGGCCTCATGCAACGATGGGACTTGGAACATTTCGAATGTAACTCGAAGCCAAAAAGTCTTGAATCTCTTGACAACTTTAGTAGTCTTCGAAGTCTTAAGAGATTTGACCAATTTTGAAAGAATTTTTATTACTTTTATGCAAGCAGTATTGTTGATCTAGACTTCTAAAACGATCGAGACTTTGAAGGCTTTCAAGATGATCAAAATTTTCGAGTTTTAGACTTCAAATCGTGTTCAAGACTTCAAATCAAGTTCGAAACCTAAATTTACCCCAGCGTTTATTTAAATCTTAGTGCGATATTTGATGTTGAAGGAACTTAAGAAACTTAAGTCGTAGGGTTCGCGTTAAACTGGAAACCTTAAGGAATAACAACGAATACGATTTTGTAGCATTTTTATTTCCATGTTTCCGAGATAATTTAATACAAGTATAATAAATGTAAAACAATATCTTTCCGTTTGGAGAATTTGGCAAGCAATTAGGTTCGGGATGTTTCAACGATACATTTAGGAAGCTCAACTTGGATAACATATTTGTACATTTTCCACAAAAGTAAACGTAGTCGCATCCTCTCGATACTTTTAGCATCGGAATGTTGGTTCAAATTGCCCTCCTCCTCTACACAATTCGTTTCGTTGTGTCCATTTTGATTTTATTTTGTTATCCAAGTGCAACAAATTTGATTTAATCTACTTATTGAGCCTTCTTCATTTTATCTTTGCTCTTTCCTACATCCACGTTCCAATAGTACAAAATTTGAGCCGCTAGTACAGCGTTCGCGAGAGTGGAGCATATGTACATTATAATCATCGTCGTGTCTCCGGTTTCTTGGATCGACGTAAATATTCGCGCCAGAGATCCGAAAAATAGCATGAAACCTGTGGCTGCCGATAGCTGGCCCGTACTTCCGTTCGAGTAATTCGTGTAGGCCTGCATCAGCTGAAAAATAAAACGAGGCATTGGATCTTTAAAAGACTGGAACTTTGAACGATTTTATTATCCCTATCAATTTTAAGCAACGAAAAAAGAAGGAAACGATACAGAGTTGATAGATCGACGCGCTATTTCTACGCTTTTATTTCTGTTACTCTTTAGCCTGTGCTAATAAGTTTGCAACTCAATGTATTTCCTTATTCAAGCCATACACAGGAAAAAAGGAAAGAAGACAAACAGTGGCACTCAGCTATGTATTTCTCTTGCCCCTATGTTATCCTTGACTCCAACTTATCAGTGTTATATAGTAGTAGCTATGTTCTTAGATACCGTACCTTGCTGGTAAGAACAATTGGTATATTCATTGCCTGGCAAGCCCACAGAACCTTGACTGGAGTCAGGCCACTAATGGCAGCTAACAGGACTGCTAAATAAGCAGCAATAAATGCTGTGGCTTGAACTGTGTTACCACTAAAATGCATCACTAAAACTGCAATCGCTAGTGTCTGGAATGCTAGAAAAACTCCATCTCCCCAAGAGCTGAAACAAGTTTATTCTTTCAATAGAAACTCATGATATAAGAGTGGACTATGGATCTTTATGCAAACTCAAAATTTTACATGTATAATAAAAAGAGCCAGATCTAAATACAGCTTTATTTTATTCTGTATTTTACCTTCGACGTTTCCTGTATTTTTAAATACCATTTGCATGTTTTGTCTCTTCATGTATTTAAAATTCCCATAAATTGCATAAAGATCGAAAGTCCATTTGTAAAACTTGACATCGGTTATCATATCAAGTTACCTAAATGGAAAACCACTGATAAAACTGTAAGATATCATTGCAGTGATTGCAAATAAATCCAACAGGACACTGAAGACATTGATGCCTTCCGCGCTTTTGCTTTTCAGGATTTTTACGATCTGTGGTACCTTGACTAAAGTAAAAAAATTAATGCATAGAAGATTATGTTAGGCAAACGATTCCTTTCGAAAAATATCGATTGACGAATCAAGTATCGATGATAAATTAAGTAGAGATAATTGAATGGATAATGTAGCAAAGGTTACTTAAAAATAAACTTTCTAACCGAGGATAGAGCCGCCGATGATGCAGAGGCCCAAAGCTTTGCTCAGCGTCGCCTTGAAGCATCCCACTGAAACATGTTCAAGATTTTCGTGCTTTACTTGAAGCGGTTCGTATCTTCGTCGCAAGAAATTCATGTTAGCTTTCATAAAGATTAATTTTAACGGGCCGCAGAGAAATAATGACTTCGAATTTATCGGCGTACAGGAAAAAAGTGAATATCGGCGAGCGCTCGCCACGAGCACGCCAAAGTTCGATTGTTAAAAAGTTTTTGCTGTTTATTCGATACGATTTTGCAAAGCAGTACAACGCAAAAATAAATCCATTCGGAAAAGAATACAAATTAAAAGTGAATTGAAACGTAAGAAAATGTTAATTATAATTAAATTAAATCTTAAAGGAAAAAGGATCTACGTTGGAGTTCCCGAAACTTTTGTTAGAGATTCTGCTATTATTTTAAGCTATAATATTCAGATTTAAGTTTGCGGATGGCAAGAAAATTAATTTACAAATCATCTGTAACATTGTAGAATTAATTAAGAATAAAATAAACTATAATACATAAAATAGAAGCATTTGATTCGAATTTTAAGCTTTGCCCTTTTTAAAATGTACGCCTATGGTGTTCACGTGGTCGTGACGTAAAGTATCGCCATAGGTACGCGATTAAATTTGTCACCACTCTATAAGGTTCAAAGTAAAAATTCCAATAATTGATCAATGAAACCGGCGCACTTACCATGTAAAAAGTTAAAATCATCGAAATACTCTTCAAAGCATTCTTCGGTGAATAAAATAATGGCTGCGTTTCTTATTAACTGAGTCATATTTGCCACACATACGTTCCACCGCACTCTCTTGCGGAATGTAATGAATAATTCTGCTTCGCCAGGCTTCAGCGTTTAGGCACAAACGAAATGCATGATAGACTTATCACTGTACGATTATTCTGTACTTTCGTTATTCCATCATTGACTAAGAACAGGATAGACCACTCATCCAATGCTTTTGTTTGTCACACGGTTTTGGGGTTCATGAGCCATTACCATTTTCGTGTCACGTCCAACGTTAGCGGCTGAGCATGAAATAAATGTGCAGCGCTACAAGTGATAAGAATTAAAACTATAATATCAGTAACAATTTAAATATGGTCGGATATACAGTTTTATATATACGTTGGCACAGACGAGGCACAGTATAGACCTATCATCCAATGCTGTTTTCTGTCACACGGTTTGGAGGTCTCGAGACCCCCTTACCATTTCCGTGTCACTTGCAACGTTATCGATTTAACATTAGAAAAAAACACAGAGCCAGACTGAACGCGCGCAAACGATTAAGGATGCAACGTGGGAGAAGTGCAACAAATATAATTACTAACAAAGAAAGGAACGAAGTCGAATGATCTTAGACTTCACCGCTAAAAGTTACAAACTACAATTCATTTAAACAAAATCTTGCAACTAAATAGTAAGAACAGTTAAATATAGTACCGTGCAAAGTTAATGGCAAATAGACAATAAAGATAGTAATGAATGAAAAGTTTACTTTAATTTACTTACTATCTCTACTTTTAATTTAAGACTCGATGATTAGAAATGCTTAAAAGCAAAGATCTAACGCTCTATCTAATCCTCACTCGTGCGGCAACCTGCCACCTAACACAAATTGTTTAACAATTAACCAACCACTCAATCAATCGGGATAAAAACCACTAATTCTGAACCGCGGGTCTAAGCACGTATGCATGTACACGGATTGCTACATACTCGTGCAAAGCGTAAATTAATACGTTCGGCTAATGCTATATCTCTGTAAATGTATCTTTTCCTTACAACAAATATGTAAATTCATCGTTGCGTTCATCGCTACTAAAGTTCTGGGGAGCATATCGCTATAATAGCACTATAAAATCATCAACGTACGTTTCAATACGTGCACGCGTATTGCCACGTAAATGTACGTACCGTAAATTAATCGTTTCACCAGTATAATGTATCTTTATGTCGAAAACTAACACCGTTCTACTGCAAATGTATCTTTTATTTACGCTAAATGTATAACATATTGTATTCATTGTTACAACAAATTCCTGAGAGCGCAAAAGTATAATAAAGATATAAAAATTAATATATGTTATCGTATTGTACTAGAAAAATTGTGATAAATTGAAAAATGTCACTTCTCACGCATGATCCGAAGAAGGGGAGTCACGTGACATCTCCTTGCCTATATAAGCAGCGGAAGAGCTCCGCACGCTCTTATTGTTGCAGGTGCTCCCGAAGCGATCACATCGGATCTGTATATTACAGATTCATTTTTTAGCTAGATGATTATCAGAGATGACCACTGGGGCTAGCCTACCACCCACCGCCTAACACCCACCGCCTACCACCCACCGCCCACCACCCGCCGCCCACCACCCACCACCCACCTACTACTAATTTTTCTTAGACTCAAGATTAAATTTAACCCATTACGTTCGATACACATATATCTGTGCATGTATGATTGTATTGCAGGTGCTACTACTAACTTTTATTATGTTATTCTACTTATGTTTCATTTTATTTATGTTATTCTTCTCATATTTTATTCTGCTATCATTTTACTTTGTTTCTGTTTCGTTGTATCAATATTCTGTTTTATTAATTACGTTTGTCTTCCAATAATTTATATATTTCATTCTGTTTAAATGTTACTCTGCTTACATTTTATTCTGCTAACATTTTACTTTATTTCTCGTTTCTTGTACCGACATTCTATTCTATTAATTACTTTTGTCTTTTATTAATTTATTACGTGGCCTACTAATTTCACTTTAACAGATTAACTTCGTCACGAAGATTCAAGAATTTTAAGAAGAATTTTAACAAGAAATCAGCGAAAGAAGATTCATCGCGGGATGCGTGCGTCTAATTCTAAGTTAGAATAAGCTACGTACATCTAGTCAGAGTATTTTGTACCTCGATTACTGTGCATGCATTTTGTTCTAGGATCGCTCGTCAACTTAGAGCCAAAAAGCATTAACTTCTCTTAACTTCTCTTTCAAAGGACATAATATCTTTCACCCCATTCTTGCTCGCGTTCATCAATTTGCAATCGCTCGATCCCTTCGAGATTCTCGCCACGCACTTGCTCTCAAACAGCCGCGCTGTTCGAGGGTAGTCATGGACAATCGAACTGTATTCTTGGTAAGTCGTTCTGTCATACGATCTCAATCTCATTCCTAATCGCAATCGACGTTCGTTCGCGCCTCGAATCGTTGAAATCGCTTTCGAGTCAAGGTGCAGCGGTGTTTGCGATGCGAGGATCTGCAGCCCCTATCGAAGCAATTCGATAGGGGTGCAAGGCCCTGTAGGCTGGATCGTACGCATCTCTGTCTCGGGTACGCAGTGCGGCCTTCTGTTTGCTGCTGGGGTTAACGTAATGTTAACTTTCTGTTAGACGGCATCAGTGGTCATTATGTACTGCCCTCGATGTAGAGGGATTCTTGCGATCCGACTATTAGGCTGTGCTGGATCCTCTGCAAAGCAACGCAACTTCACCTCGGTCTCGAAAGCGATTTCTTTGACTCGTGTAAGTCGCGTTCGAATTTCGCTTTCGATTCGGGTGAGTGCGAGTCGCATGATAGAGCGCGCGAGTATAAAGTTTTGTTGCGCATGCAAGTGCGTTTCGTGACTCGTTGGTTCTTTCGAGAGATAGTAAATTGTGTTTGCTTTGCTCGCGATTTTCATATTTGCTTCTAATCGCCCACTTCCGGGTGAATGTTCAAAGAATTAGCGTTGCGTACAGAGTAAAGTAGAGTTTAGTTTGCCGTATTAAATTCCTCTTTGCGAGACACGAACGTTTTAACAAAGTGTCAGTAGAGTCTCTTGCTTTTCGTAATATGGCTCTAAGTTGGAAGAGCGTATCTTAGAAACAGAATACACCGGTAGGGTTAAGCATCGTTGTATAGTTTTGTGAACCGAAATTCATTCCATGTTCTCTTAAAGTTTCTTCGAGAAACAAATTATTTTTCGCGCGAATATTCAGTAGCTTTAAGAAATACTTGAAGAAAAATTTTCAACAGGAAGTCATCGAAAGAAGATTCATCGTGGGATGCGTGCGTTTAATTTTAAGTACATATAAGCTACTTATATTTAGTCAATGTAAATTTTGTTCAATGATCGCTATCCAACTTGCAGCCAAAAAGTCTCAACTTCCCTTTTACAGTACATAATGTCCATCATCCCATTCTTGCTTGCGCTTATCAATTTGCAATCGCTCGATCCCTTCGAGATCCACGCACTCGCTCTCAAACAAGCGCGCTGTTCGAGGGTAGTCATGCACGATCGAACTCTACTCTTGGTAAGTCGTTCTGTCATACGATTTCAATCTCATTCCGAATCGTACGCGACGTTCGTTCGCGCCTCGAAGTCGTTGAAATCTCTTTCGAGTCGAGGTGCAGCGGCGTTTGCGATGCGAGGATTATGCAACCCCTGTCGCAGGTACTCGATAGGGGGTCAGGGCCTGTAGGCTGGAACGTAAGGGTTTGGTAACCCTATGTTGCAGCTGCAGTAGTTTCTAGGTAATGCTGGCTCTGTACTTTATTCCTGCCATTAGGGTTTGGGGCACTTGCGATCCGACTATTAGCCTGTGCTAGATCCTCCGCAAAGCAGCGCAACTGCACCTCGATCTCGAAAGCGTTTTCTTTGACTCGTGTAAGTCGCGTTCGAATTTCGCTTTCGATTCGACATTAGTGCGAGTCGCATGATAGAGCGCGCGAGTGTAGAGTTTTGTTGCGCATGGGAGTGCGTCGCGAAGCTCGTTGGTTCTTTCGAGAGATAGTGAATTGTTTTTACTTTGCTCGCGATTTTTATATTTGCTGTTCGTAATATGGCTGTAAGTTGGAAAAGCGTATCGATACTTACATCTAGTCAAAGTAACGTGTACCTCGATTATTGTGCGTGTATTTTGTTCTACGACGGCTACCTAACTTGGAGCCAAAAAGCCTTAACTTTTCTTTACAGTACACGATATCCATTCTCCACGCACTCGCTCTCAAACAGGCGCGCTGTTCGAGAGTAGTCATGGACAATCGAACTTTATGCTTGGTAAGTCGTTCTGTTATACGATTTCAATCTCATTCCGAATCGCGATCGAATTTCGTTCGCGCCTCGAGTCTTTGAGATCGCTTTCGAGTCGAGTTGGAGCGGCGTTTGCAATGCGAGGACTTGCAGCCCCTATCGAAAGTGCCCGATAGGGGTGTAAGGCCCTGTAGGCTGGATCGTAAGCATCTTTACCGCGGGTACGCAGTATGGCCTTCTGTTTGTCGCAGGGGATACGTCTTCGTTCAGACGGCATCAGTGGTCCGCTACTGCCCTCAAAGTTTAGTTTCTTGCGATCCGACTATTAGGCCGCTATTTCCTCCGCGGAGCAGCGCAACTTCATCTCGGTCTCGAAAGCGATTCCTTAGACTCGTGTAACTCGCGTTCGAATTTCGCTTTCGATTCGGCTGAGTGCGAGTCGCATGATAGAGCGCGCGAGTATACGGTTTTGTTGCGCATGGGAGTGCGTTTTTTCTTTGCTCGCGATTTTTCTATTTGATTAGCGTTGCGTACAGAGTAAAGTAGAGCTTAGTTTCGCTTTGCAAGACGCTAACTTTGTAACAAAGTGTCAGCAGAGTCTCTTATCATTCGTACGTCGGCTTTAAGTTAGAAAAGCGTATCTTAGAAAGAGAATACATCGGTAGGGTTAAGCATCGTTGTACAGTTTTGTGAACCGAAATCCATTCTATGTTCTGTTAAAGTTTCTTCGAGAAACTTTAATGGCGTGGAATGGATTTTGGTGGGTCTCGACGCGTAGTCACCTCCTCGTGGTGAGACCTGGTAATTGGTATCGTTTTCCAAAGAATGAAACGTCTTTTGAAAACGATACCAAGCTAAGAACTACGCATTAATGTGTATCCTTTATATTTTAGTTTATACTTTACCTTAGACTTTAGTTTACTCGCTTCGATCTTAGATTACATCTTACAGCTACTAGTTTCTAAGAGTGACCGACTTCAATTTCCAAATGCAAGATACACGTATCTTTGACCGTGTTAATATTTTGCAAGCTGTGCACTTCTACTTTAATATTGTATTAATATCGATTAGAGAACTGTGTATCGTATGATTTAGACTGTTAGGAATATGATCCACGTTGAAACTTTGTTAGTTTCGTGCTCGTGTGACTCAATTTGTCGTTCGTAAGTATCACGCGTAATATTTCTACATGTTTTGAACATATTTTGCGGAAAGAGATGTTTATTGTACGTGCATCTTACGACGTGGCAATACGAAGTAGCTATACTTGTAGGCACGTACGCGATCCCGAAAGCGTGCTAAGTGTTTGTAGAAAATAAGTGTTTTTTTTACTGCTCCTTTATACGTTCCTTTTTGCTTTGATCGTATTTACGAATGACATTATTCAAAAAGTGTCTGAAGAAAAATATTATTTTCTCAGCTTCTAGACATCCGATTTCGATGCCCCTTGGCTTAAATTAAAGGGGAAAATACTGCTCAATAGAAGATCTAATTATATGCCCACGTTTGAGAATATTGGATTTGTGGTTCTCTTTCAAAAAATTCCAATAGTTCACCACGTCCTCGTCGCGTGGTTTTTTAACCACACACGTCATATGTGACTGTGCGTACGCCATTGTACTTTGAATTTCTTCACGAAAAAATTCCCAAATACTCTTCAATGAAAGCGTCAACCATGCACAAAGTTTGGAGACGTTTCGATTCATATTTTCCCTCCAAAAAATTCCCAAACTTCACCATCGTTACGCACCGTCCTTTTTTCAATAGCGAGACGCAGACGCTATTGTTCTTCGAATTTCCTCTCGCAAAAATTCCCAACGTTTCTCCAACCACAGATTCAACTTCTCACCGAGTTTCAAGAATTTTGTATTCGTAGTTTCCTCAAAAAAAATTCCTGCGTCCCCCATGTTCTTCGTTTCGCAACTACGCTTGCGATCGTGCAAAATGGAAAACGAATGATTTTGGAGATAAAGAAAAATGTGCCCTTTAATTTGCTTTTTGTTTCACGTCGATATCTCAACTCGTTCGAGAGATATGGCCGTTTAAAGTTTACCCTTACGGTTGGCGCGCGCGGATAGATGAATGGCGCTTGACCTACTTAAATTCCTGGAACGGCGTACGCTTCGTAGTAGCCATAGTAAAACTGACCTGTGCAATACTATGAATGGTGTAGTAGTAAAGTAGGTCATTTCGCGGAGGCCGAGAAACGCGGAAAAAAATTATACTTGTGTTTAAACGATGATATCTCGGCAACCGAAAGTTGGATTTGGGTGAAACAAAAAGCATTTTAAAGGGGAAGGTTCACGGATCATATCGATGCAGGGATTTTGAAAACGTTCGATCCGTTTCAAAATGGCGGCGAGTTGAATTTTGAGACGTTTTAACATACATAGGTGTTTTGATGTGCTTTGGGGACGAGTAAAAAAACTACTCTTTTCTTCAGACGATGATATCTCGGCAACCTAAAGTCGGATTTAGGTGAGCCAAAAAAGGTTTGAAAGGGGAAGGTTCACCAATTATTGTTGTGCAGGGATTTTGAAAATGTTCAATGAGTTTCAAAATGGCGGCGAGTTAAAGTTCGAGACGTTTTCATAAATGTTTTGGGGTTTACTAGGAAAGAGTAAAACGTACTCTCCTCTTTCGACGTTCATATTTTTCGAATAAAAAATAGAATTTAGATGAAACAAAGAGGATTTTAAAGAGAAAGCTTCCCTATTTTGTATACGCTAAGGCGAATGCAAGAATTTTAAACCGTTTCAAAATGGCGGTGATCTAAAGATTGAGTTACTTTAATAGGTGTTTAAGTATAGTTTCCGGAATAATCAAACATCGTCTACTCCGTAGACATTTATATTTTTGCAATAAGAAATAGGATTTAGATGAAACCTTTCCACGTAATTAGGATAGGTTATTATGAAGAAACTATAAGATTATTTGGATATTCATGTTGCATTCGGTGATAAATAGTTGATCTTCTACCTCGTCTATGTTCGAACATCTCCTATAACAAAATATTTCGGCTTCTAGTGGACCGAATTCAATGCTTCTTGGCTTAAATTAAACGGGAAGGTCCAGAGACTATTATCCTACAGTCGTTTGCACCTAGCCCTAGCAGTTCATTTGTTATAAACAAATACTTTGGCCCTGGTAGATTACTCAGACAGTCTCTAAAGAGAAATAGTCATTTGTCGGCACCTAGACGTCCGGTTTCAATACCTCTTGGCTTAAATTATAGTGAAAGATCCCAAGAATATTATCCTGCAGGCTTTTGCAACTAGCCTTTGCAGTTCTGTTGTTATAAACAAATATATTGCGTCATGGTAGATTACTTAGACAGTATCTGAAGAAAAAAATTAATTTCTCGGCTTCTAGACGTCCAATTTCAATGTCCCTTGGCTTGAATTAAAGGGGAAGGTCCCAAGATTATTATGCTACAGCTTTTAGCAATTAACCCTTGCAGTTCATTTGTTATAAACAAATATATGTCGCATCATCGTAGATTACTCAGAAAATATCTGAAGGGAAAAATTAATTTCTCGGCTTCTAGACGACCAATTTCAATGCCCATTGGCTTAAATTAATGGGAAAGGTCCTAAGAATATTACCTTATAGCCATTTGCAAGTAGCCCTTGCAGTTCATTTGTTATAAACAAATATATATCGCGTCATCCTAGATTACTCAGAATCTACTTGAAGAAAGAAATTAAATTCTCGGCTCCTAGACGTCCGATTTCAATGACCCTTGGCTTAAATTAAAGGGGAAGGTCCCAGGAATGTTATTCTGTTATCAATTTGTTGATAAACATTGTGGTTAATTTGTTATAAACAAATATTTCCTATTTTTTGCAACTACTCGAGAACTATAGTTGGGACGGCATTAAAAGTATATGGGGAATATTCCTTGGACTTTTCCCTTTAATTTGAGCCGCGGATGATCGAAATCGGACGTCTAGAAGCGGAGATATTAATTTTTCAAGAGAACTGGAAAATTTTGTCCGATTACGTGTTAAGAGAAAAATTCCAATTCTGAAGCGGCAAAAGTATTGGCCAAATCGGTGACTTTTTTCGACGCGCCATCTAGCGGTAGAAAGGTGGAACTAATGATGCATTTTAATGAATAAATCTTGTTTAATTAAAAAATTAATATCTCCGCTTCTAGGAATCGGAACGAGACAAACGACCACTCAAATTAAAGGGGAGACTTCCGGCTACCGGATAGAATAGGTCCCATCTCGGTAGCACTTGCGGTTCGGAAGGTATAAGCGTTTATTTACTATAATTAAGTATAATTAAAAAACTACAAATGCAATCAATGTTAAACCTACTAGAACACATTTCGGAGGCACTAAGCTTTAATTTGAGCTAAGGTTGGTTTACATAGCACATCTAGAAGTGAAGATATAAGTGTTTAAAAATTTTATTATATTTATACTTATATTTCGGCTTCTAGACGAGCTATACTGATGAACCTGGGCGCAAATTAAAGCTTAGGACCTCCGAAATGTGTTCTAGTAGGTTTAAAAGTGATTAGGTTCGTAATTTTTTAATTATTCTTAATTATAGGAAATAAACGCTTATAAATTCCGAACCGCAAGCGCTACCGATATGACATCTACTCCAGCTTGTAGCTGGGAGTCTTCCCTTTAATTTGAGTGGTCGCTTGTCCCGATCCGATGCCTAGAAGTGGAGATATTAATTTTTTAATTAAACAAGATTTATTCATTAAATTGCAGCATTAGTTCCACCTTTCTACCGCTAGATGGCGCGTCGAAAAAAGTCACCGATTTGGCCAATACTTTTGCCGCTTCAGAATTGGAATTTTTCTCTTAACACGTAATCGGACAAAATTTTCCAGTTCTCTTAAAAAATTAATATCTCCGCTTCTAGACGTCCGATTTCGATCATCCGCGGCTCAAATTAAAGGGAAAAGTCCAAGGAATACTCCCCATATACTTTTAATGCCGTCCCAACTATAGTTCTCGAGTAGTTGCAAAAAATAGGAAATATTTGTTTATAACAAATTAACCACAATGTTTATCAATAAATCGATAACAGGATAACATTCCTGGGACATTCCCCTGTAATTTAAGCCAAGGGGCATTGAAATCGGATGTCTAGGAGCAGAGAAATTAATTTTTTTCTTCAGATACTTTCTGAGTAATCTACGATGATGCGATATATATTTGTTTATAACAAATAAACTGCAAGGGCTAGTTGCAAATGGCTCTAAGGTAATATTCTTAGGTCCTTTTCCTTTAATTGAAGCCAAGGGGCATTGAAATTGGACGTCTAGAAGCCGAGAAATTAATTTTTTTCTTCAGATACTTTCTGAGTAATCTACGATGACGCGATATATATTTGTTTATAACAAATAAACTGCAAGGGCTAGTTGCAAATGGCTATAAGGTAATATTCTTAGGACCTTCCCCTTTAGTTTAAGCCAAGGGGCATTGAATTCGGCCGTCCAGGAGCCGAGAAATTAATATTTCTCTTCAGATAGTGTCTAAGTAATCTACCATGACGCAATATATTTGTTTATAACAACGGAACTGCAAAGGATAGTTGCAAAAGCCTGCAGGATAATATTCTTGAGACCTTTCACTATAATTTAAGCCAAGGGGCATTGAAACCGGACGTCTAGGTGCCGACAAATGAATATTTCTCTTTAGGGACTGTCTGAGTAATCTACCACGGCCAAAGTATTTGTTTATAACAAATGAATTGCTGGGGCTAGGTGCAAACGACTGTAGCATAATATTTTGCGGAGCTTCCCATTTAATTTAAGCCAAGATTCATAGATATTGGACGTCTAGAAGCCGAGATATAAGCAAAAACGTAATACGATTTTTAAACTCTTATAACATCGCTTCTAGACGTCCTATATCAATGAACCTTGGCTTCAATTAAAGGGAAATAGCGATAGAATAAGCTCCAGTGGGTTTAAAAGCGACTGCACTTGTATTCTTTACGTTACTGTTAATTGTAGGAAATAAATGCTTATAACATCCGAACCGGAAGTCCTAGCGGGATGACACCTATCCTATCCTTTAATTTGAGTAGTCGTTTGTCCCGATCCGATGCCTAGAAGCGGAGATATTAATTTTTTAATTAAACAAGATTTATTCATGAAATTGCAGAATTAGTTCCATCTTTGTACCGCTAAATGGCGAGTCGGAAAATTTCACCGAAATTTCATGATCTATATTTTTGCAGGTTTCCTAGAAATACTTCTTTCTCAGCTTCTACACGGCAGCGTTGCTCTATATTACTACATTCACTGCACTTAGAATTCAAATTTAGATTTCTTTTCATATATAACAATGTAGGGTTTCGTTGGTATTTGAGACAAAATAATTTTAAATTGCGCGCGCACGATACCTTGCACTGGTGCTTCCGCTTCTGCTACTTTTACGCGGGAAACGACTAGGTAACGGTCAGTAACGGTCGACGCGTGCCGCGTTAGGACGCCATTATCGATACCAACGAAAAAATGCTTAGATATCGGTTCCTAAACGTTTCTTTCCGTCGAGGCTGGCCCAAAATGAAAACGCGGACTGTAGCGAACCATAATCGCGTGGTTTTAATAGGATACATGCATCGGTACGCGAAATATAAGAAATTTCGGGTTGCGCGTCTAGTCTCCGATCTCGATGTGATTAGAAAAATGCTTAGCTTTCGGAATTTAAGCTCGCGACGCGAACGAAACCACCAAAAACCGAAAGTGCGGAGTGAAATGGACAATAATCCAAGGTTTCAATAATATAACTGCCTCGGTTCGCGAAAAATACGAAATTTCGTGTGACGCGCCAAGTGTCGGACCTCGATGCGAGTAGAAAAAAGCTTAGCTTTCGGAATTTAAGCTCGCGACGCGAACGAAACCACCAAAAACCGATAGTGCGGAGTGGAATGGACAATAATCCAAGGTTTCAAAAGTATAACTGCCTCGGTTCGCGAGAAATACGAAATTTCGTGTGACGCGCCAAGTGTCGGACCTCGATGCGAGTAGAAAAAAGCTTAGCTTTCGGAATTTAAGCTCGCGACGCGAACGAAACGACCAAAAACCGAAAGTGCGGAGTGAAATGGACAATAATCCAAGGTTTCAAAAGTATAACTGCCTCGGTTCGCGAGAAATACGAAATTTCGTGTGACGCGCCAAGTGTCGGACCTCGATGCGAGTAGAAAAAAGCTTAGCTTTCGGAATTTAAGCTCGCGACGCGAACGAAACCACCAAAAACCGAAAGTGCGGAGTGAAATGGACAATAATCCAAGGTTTCAAAAGTATAACTGCCTCGGTTCGCGAGAAATACGAAATTTCGTGTGACGCGCCAAGTGTCGGACCTCGATGCGAGTAGAAAAAAGCTTAGCTTTCGGAATTTAAGCTCGCGACGCGAACGAAACCACCAAAAACCGATAGTGCGGAGTGGAATGGACAATAATCCAAGGTTTCAAAAGTATAACTGCCTCGGTTCGCGAGAAATACGAAATTTCGTGTGACGCGCCAAGTGTCGGACCTCGATGCGAGTAGAAAAAAGCTTAGCTTTCGGAATTTAAGCTCGCGACGCGAACGAAACGACCAAAAACCGAAAGTGCGGAGTGAAATGGACAATAATCCAAGGTTTCAAAAGTATAACTGCCTCGGTTCGCGAGAAATACGAAATTTCGTGTGACGCGCCAAGTGTCGGACCTCGATGCGAGTAGAAAAAAGCTTAGCTTTCGGAATTTAAGCTCGCGACGCGAACGAAACCACCAAAAACCGAAAGTGCGGAGTGAAATGGACAATAATCCAAGGTTTCAAAAGTATAACTGCCTCGGTTCGCGAGAAATACGAAATTTCGTGTGACGCGCCAAGTGTCGGACCTCGATGCGAGTAGAAAAAAGCTTAGCTTTCGGAATTTAAGCTCGCGACGCGAACGAAACCACCAAAAACCGATAGTGCGGAGTGGAATGGACAATAATCCAAGGTTTCAAAAGTATAACTGCCTCGGTTCGCGAGAAATACGAAATTTCGTGTGACGCGCCAAGTGTCGGACCTCGATGCGAGTAGAAAAAAGCTTAGCTTTCGGAATTTAAGCTCGCGACGCGAACGAAACCACCAAAAACCGATAGTGCGGAGTGGAATGGACAATAATCCAAGGTTTCAAAAGTATAACTGCCTCGGTTCGCGAGAAATACGAAATTTCGTGTGACGCGCCAAGTGTCGGACCTCGATGCGAGTAGAAAAAAGCTTAGCTTTCGGAATTTAAGCTCGCGACGCGAACGAAACCACCAAAAACCGATAGTGCGGAGTGGAATGGACAATAATCCAAGGTTTCAAAAGTATAACTGCCTCGGTTCGCGAGAAATACGAAATTTCGTGTGACGCGCCAAGTGTCGGACCTCGATGCGAGTAGAAAAAAGCTTAGCTTTCGGAATTTAAGCTCGCGACGCGAACGAAACCACCAAAAACCGATAGTGCGGAGTGGAATGGACAATAATCCAAGGTTTCAAAAGTATAACTGCCTCGGTTCGCGAGAAATACGAAATTTCGTGTGACGCGCCAAGTGTCGGACCTCGATGCGAGTAGAAAAAAGCTTAGCTTTCGGAATTTAAGCTCGCGACGCGAACGAAACCACCAAAAACCGATAGTGCGGAGTGGAATGGACAGTAATCCAAGGTTTCAAAAGTATAACTGCCTCGGTTCGCGAGAAATACGAAATTTCGTGTGACGCGCCAAGTGTCGGACCTCGATGCGAGTAGAAAAAAGCTTAGCTTTCGGAATTTAAGCTCGCGACGCGAACGAAACGACCAAAAACCGAAAGTGCGGAGTGAAATGGACAATAATCCAAGGTTTCAAAAGTATAACTGCCTCGGTTCGCGAGAAATACGAAATTTCGTGTGACGCGCCAAGTGTCGGACCTCGATGCGAGTAGAAAAAAGCTTAGCTTTCGGAATTTAAGCTCGCGACGCGAACGAAATGACCAAAAACCGAAAGTGCGGAGTGAAATGGACAATAATCCAAGGTTTCAAAAGTATAACTGCCTCGGTTCGCGAGAAATACGAAATTTCGTGTGACGCGCCAAGTGTCGGACCTCGATGCGAGTAGAAAAAAGCTTAGCTTTCGGAATTTAAGCTCGCGACGCGAACGAAACCACCAAAAACCGAAAGTGCGGAGTGAAATGGACAATAATCCAAGGTTTCAAAAGTATAACTGCCTCGGTTCGCGAGAAATACGAAATTTCGTGTGACGCGCCAAGTGTCGGACCTCGATGCGAGTAGAAAAAAGCTTAGCTTTCGGAATTTAAGCTCGCGACGCGAACGAAATGACCAAAAACCGAAAGTGCAGAGTGAAATGGACAATAATCCAAGGTTTCAATAATATAACTGCCTCGGTTCGCGAGAAATACGAAATTTCGTGTGACGCGCCAAGTGTCGGACCTCGATGCGAGTAGAAAAAAGCTTAGCTTTCGGAATTTAAGCTCGCGACGCGAACGAAACGACCAAAAACCGAAAGTGCGGAGTGAAATGGACAATAATCCAAGGTTTCAATAATATAACTGCCTCGGTTCGCGAGAAATACGAAATTTCGTGTGACGCGCCAAGTGTCGGACCTCGATGCGAGTAGAAAAAAGCTTAGCTTTCGGAATTTAAGCTCGCGACGCGAACGAAACCACCAAAAAGCGATAGTGCGGAGTGGAATGGACAATAATCCAAGGTTTCAAAAGTATAACTGCCTCGGTTCGCGAAAAATACGAAATTTCGTGTGACGCGTCAAGACTCCGATCTCGATGTGATTAGAAAAACGCTTAGATATCGGGGTCTACGTTGGCGAGTTCAACGAAATTGGCAAAAAACGAAAAAAATCGTTTCCTTCGGACGAAACAGTCAGAAATGAAAGAGCGGAGTGCAGTGGTTAATAGTCAATCGGATTTATTTGGATACGTGCATCGATTCGTAAAAGATAAAGAAATTCGTGTGACGCATCGAGCCGCCCAATCTCGATACGTTTAGAAAAGTGCTTTAGAGAAGTACTTCGTTTAGAAAAGTTGCGTGAACATTATCAAAATCCCTGCATTGTCATGATCGGTGATCCTTCCCCTTTAAAATGCTTTTTGTTTCACCTAAGTCCGACTTTCGGTTGCCGAGATATCATCGTTTAAAGACGAGTTTAATTTTTTCCCGCTATTCTCGGCCTCCACGAACTGACCTACTTCTCAACCACCTCACCCTTCGTAGGTATTGCGCAGGTCAGTTTTACTATGTTTACTACGTCATTCGTAAATCCGCGCGCACTATCCGTAAGAGTACACTTTAAACAGCCATATCTCGCGAAAGAGTTGAGATATCGACGTGAAACGGAAAGCAAATTAAAGGGCACAGTTTTCTCCATCACCAGAATCATCGGCTCTCCATTGTTCACAATCGCAAGCGTAGTTACGGAACAAAGAACGTGGGGGGGTTTAGGAACTTTTTTTTTGAGGAAACTACGAATCCAAAATTCTTGAAACTTGGTGAGAGATTAGAAAGATGATTAAATCTCGAGATCTAATCGCGAGGGTTCAACGATGTAGGTTTTGGATCGGTATTTTTCTATAACAAACGCTCGACGAACAACGCGCAATATAAACGCGAGGCAGCCACGAAGGGCGCTAATAAAAATATGAAAAAAGAGCAACCCCAAAGAGCGCTAAACGAAACGGAATTGAGCAGCCAGAAGGGCCACTAAAAAATACCAACCATCCACTCGTAAACCAGATCAATCCGTGAGTAGAACATTGTTTCTTTTTCGCAACGCTAATTTACTATGTTTACTAATCAAAGAGCAAATTCAACAAATCAATCGCGAAAGGTGCTTCATTCTATTGCAAAAGCTACTTTACTCGATTTAACTTTAATCAAAGAGGAAAGAAAAAAGCAACGTCGCGCAAGCGTCCATTTCTGGACGCTTCGTTGGCCCTGTAACGCAACGCTAATAAATAATAACGACTAATCTATGCACCTATTCTTTTTCAAAGCGCAACACTAATAGCGGAAGTGCAGCGTGCCCAATGCACAGCTGCCGTTGAGTCGTCCATGGTCCATCGATGACTGAATTCCACTTTCTCAGTGGAACATCATGGGCTTTTTTATCATATACGCAACGCTACGTGCAAAACGCGATCATTTACTAGCGCAACGCTAACTGCAAAGCTAAACACGCGCGATGCAAATGTGTCACAACTCTAACATTTTAATTCATTCAATGGAAGCTACTATTTTCGTGTAACGGAAGCTGCTCCGATTAATCGCGGTGCTTACAATTAGAAGACGCGATTGATATTATCGCAACGCTATCAAATATATTACGATGCTAATCTCAATCAAACTGTGGAACACGATACTAAGAAATGCAAAGAATACGCGCAACATTTCATACGTCACAACGCTAAAACAATCGCGATAATCTTCGCAACGCTAATGCAAACCCGTGACTTTTTCATTCGCAACTCTAATACCACCTCGCGCTTTCTTTGATCCGCAACGCTATGTCAACCCGTGCGTATGTCCTCGCAACGCTACGTCAAAAAGTACGCGGAGCCCAGATGTGGAAGTTGAAAACACTACGCATGCAAATCTAATAACGAGTACAGTGACAATGTAACAAGAGTAATGACCATCCATTCTTTCGTAAACCGAAAAAATGAACAGACATTCGTTGCTGCCCTCTTCGTGACAGTTTGTCGGGCCTCTTCTTTTCTTCGGGCGCCATGCCCGCAGGGACATGAATTTAAGCTCGAGGTTCTCGAAAAGCAACCCAGAAGGAGACTCAGAAAAATGGAATAAAAATGCATATCGAAGAAGTTAAATAGCACGCAGACGACCAACGACTCTAAGAATTCTAAGAAACTACTCTAAGAATTCTCAGCATCCTTGTTCGTGCAAACGTGTCGAACCTCGGCTGACAATGAATATATACGTTCGTTTCGTGCAGATCGCGACCGCGTCCGCGTGACGATTCAAGATCGCCGGATTCGAAAGATCGACATTGGCAAAGACCGGAAATGACCTGCATTCTTCAGGTCAGATCAGCTCGCCGTCGATGTTCAAATCAGATTCCCTGAAACAGGTTGACACGCGCACCCCCCATTAGATATCAAACTCGCGACCCGAGACCATATGTCAACCTGTCCGGCCCTACCTACTTAAAATTAACAGACATTCCAGAAAGTATGCTACCTACCTACCTAATGCTATATTTAAAAAATGGCAAACAGTCACACAAACACACATTCCACCCCACCCCCCAACCAGCGGATCACACGCATACCACCCGGGTGCAAAAGCCTAAACTAGGGAGTAACGTCCCGGGACGCCTCCGACACCCGAGTTCAACATACAATTCACACACACTCTAAAGTAAAAAAAAATCCTGAAATCGTCTGAAGTGGGTAGCGACCATTGCGTATTATATGATTTCAAGCGTACGCAACTAGGCATATTCAAATATACTTCGAGCATTTCGCAAAGAAATGTACGTCGATAGCAAACGTGTAAATCGATATATATTTTAGGCATTTATCAACCATGAAATTCGATAGGAAAATTGTCAGATATACTTTAAGCATTTATCAAAGAATTCAATACGAAACCCGAGAGCTGTCTTTGCAATAAATGGTTCATTGCTATTATTGCAAATATAATGAGACTATTGGTACTATTGTATTAAAGAATAAATTGACCGAGAAGTTAATCAAGATTATGAAAAAACGACGCAAGTCCACAGCCTAACCATACACACACACACAATGTGGAAAGTACGTCGCGCACGATACGATACCCACGATCAGCCGCCACACAAATATCAAATATCAAATATTAAATATCAAAATAATAAAAAAAAATGATCGTGCCACGTGCTTTTCACCCGCTCAAGTAGCACCTGGGCACGTGAGCGAGATCCCGGCAAAACGGCACGAACCGACGCTGAAAATCCTAGCTAAAAAACTTGCTAACATACGTAACCAGCTAACGGACTGTGATTCTACTTTTCCAATGCGTTTAAAACAATGAGACTCTGCTAATTAAATTGAAAAGAAGCTACGTTATTTGAAAACAAGAAAGCAAGAAAACTCGAATGCAACGTGAATTTAAATACGCGAGACGGAGAATAGTAAACGCGAACAAGTGACTCTACATTAAAGTTAAGAATATTAAATGTTAACAAGAGACTTTAAATTGAAGTTAAGAATACGTTGATAAAATAGAACAAGAGACTCTAACGTGAAGCTTTACTTGCAATCCCTTGGGCGACTCCCTTATCAAAAGTCGTAACTTTAACATAACATTGCGTTCAAGTTTGCGACTTCGATTCGGAAATCTACCCATCGCGAAATGTCTTCTTGCGCATTTTATTTACCATCGCTTTTGTACGAGAAAAGAAAAATTTACTATGTTTCTACATCTTAAATTGAATTGAAGCTACTGTGAATCGCGAAGCAATATGTTGCTCAATTCTTTTACGAATTACGATTCAAGCAAGGAACTCTGATAAAATATTTCGCGTACACCTGCGTGTACTCAAATAGCAATGCAACCACATTTCCTCATTACTATTATGCAATGAATAAATCTACAAATATAACTAAAAACTATAACGTGCTCATACATACGAGCATTCCACTTTAATCAATATCTTTGTGGAATTTCTGTTGACTCTACTTTTAAATGCATCGATATTTAAAAAGAAATTCCTACTAAGTGACTCTACAATTGACTCGAATTCTTTTATTAGCATATGAAAATATTTAAAATCGCGACCGCAAGAAGACCTAGCCTCATCTAAGAAATACAATACATACAAGAAATAAAAATGATACACAGGTATAGGATCGTATACCCGTGGTCACTGTACTCGTTTATGCAAAATCTACGTATACAACCAGTCACCCGTGCCGATTCGGACCTTTCGTCCTCGGCATGATTAAGTGACCGGAGGAATTCAAAGTGCATGCGACTCACCGTTAGACGACTACGCTGTCATCTGCTGCAGCCAGGCGGATGACAACCTGCTGCCATCATCATCTAGCGAAGCCGTGAAGTCGTGGAGTCGTGAAGCCTTGAAGTGAACGCTATGAAAAATGATGTCGCGAGGCCGTGAAGCTGCGATGCCATGTCCTGTGGTCCCAAGGACAAGAAGATCTGTGGAAGACCTGTAACAAAGAAAAGAGCGCGAGAAGATTACAATTTATTCTTCGAGATATTGCTTATCGATTATTTGACAATCTTGAGATTTCAGACGTGCAAGTTTAACAAATTCTATATTTTTAAATCACTCTATTTCTTAGTTCAACAAAAATGAAATAGCAACGTGGAACAAAAAATTTTTAATAGATTCTATATCTTTTAATTCGTGAAGATAAACGTTAATTGCAAAGATACTTACATGGCGGACTTCAGAAGCCCAGCGAGATCGTCTGCCAACAGCCGAAGGGTGACTCTAATACCGAATATTATTATGTAAATAAAAAAAAGAAAAGAAAAGTAAAAGACTAGGCAACCGCGTAAATATATTCGCCGAGCAAACACTGACTCTACTTTCGCGAGTAATTTTTATACGTCAATCTAATTAGAGCAGCTGTGCTCTTAAGCAAGTCAAATATATATTTCGATTGCAAGCACTGATTCTACGATCGCATTGCGCGCGATCACAACGTGCTGAAAGAAATGCTTATTTAGTAGCAGGGGGGAAGGGTAAGAAAAAACGCAACACGAAAAATGTATTCTATTATTCTTATTCTTGTCGAGCGTCTGTTTGCGAATACCGTTGCTCTGAAATGATAAAACGATATTAATATCTCAATATGAAATGAAATTCTAGAATTATATTTCTATGATTTGTATGTACGACGCGTGTATTTTAAATGTACGCAACGAATGTTTACGAATTGGAATCGAAAAGTTCGTTCAACTTGCGCTTCTTAACGTAAGCCGCGTGACCCCCCACCCATCAAATTCTCGCAAATTCTCGCGTAAATAAAACTTCGAAATGAAAACACCGGAGTGGGGCGAGAAGAAACGCGGCGCGTTTCCGGCGACAGTTTTTGCGTGTTTACAACTCGAGCAGATTCGTGGAAATAGGAAACGCGTTTAGAAACCAATGATATACTACATAGCGAAACTCGCGACCGAAATACAATGAAATAGGACTCTACTTGTAGTAACTGTACTATTGTTAACAACTTTTCAACACGCCCACGATGAAACGGAATAAAAAAATAACGAAAAAACACGAATGATTCTAAATTGCGCCCTCCCTTCGTTCACGTTGGTTACGAAATATAAATGACTCGAACTAACAAAACGTATGAACAAACAAAAAAATTAATAAATGTGAACCCATGTGTATGTTACCACGTGTTAGTGCAACGTAAATATTACCATCCACCTCTTTAGCAGCTCGAATTACCAAACAGGTATCTGTAACAAAAAGAACAATGCAAATTTATAATAGATTAGTTCAAATAAAAGGCAGTAGTAATTCAAGGAACGGAACGAAGTTAATTAAGAACAAAGAAAAGAGAAAAAAAAAGAAGAAGTCCAGACGTTGAGAATTGTTAAGTTAATAATCGTTTGTTATTTGTTGTTACGAATTAGCAATAAATGACACGACGTCGATTAAACAATGCTACTAGATTCTGGATGGCGGGAAATGATACGGAGGAAATAGAGGGAGAGGAGATACGCACCGTAAGATTATGTATAGACAACCCTCCTGTACGAAACTCGAAATACTACTGACGCGCGCGTTTGCCGAGCTCCAAGAGAGGAGGAACACTATACGGTTGCGCGGCGCGTGTCACGCAGTTCATTCGAATTTCGAGATACATATTTGTATTGATATTACGATCAAAGGAATATTCCTTCGATACGAAACGAAGACCATCGATATACTATATTTCAAATCTTATATGTATTATATTCAATGCTATTTAATGCTTTACTATACTTAATGCTATTTAATGATTTATTATACTTAATGCTATCTACACGCACGATAAACTAAGTCACACGAGCACGAAACTAACAAAGCTTCAACGTAGATCATATTCGTAGCGGCGTAAATAATACGATACACAGTTTTCTAATTGCTATTAATACAATATGAAGTTAGACATGCAAACAGCCTGCAAAATATTAACACGATCAAAGATACGTGTAACTTGCATTTGGAAAATTAAGACGGTCACTCTTAGAAACTGGCAGCTGTGAGATGTAACCTATGATCGAAGCAAAGAAACAAAAGTCTAAGGTAAAATCTAAACTAAAATATAAGTGTTACACGTTAATGCGTAGTTCTTAGCTTGGTATCGTTTTCCAAAGAATGAGAGTTCCGAATTACCAGGTCTCACCACGAGGAGGTGACTACGCATTCGCCATTGTTACGCTGCAACGCATTATCCACGTTTTATCTCTATAATACATTTCATTTTACCTTTACCGGAAGTATGTGCTTATTTTTATAATATTTCGTCTTCATATCCTAACTGTAAATAGAACGACACGAAGGCGCGTGAAAATAAGTAAAGAGTAACACGTAGGACTTTGTTAATTACATCTATTGAATTTTAATCATCGATACAAGCTATCTATTCATTTTTACATATGCAAAATGATCGACGTTAACGTAAAGTATAATATTCGCGAATTCAGAAAAGATTTATGGAAAGAAATCGAGTCGAATAATTGTTGAATTTCGAAGCAGTTTCGCGGCCGAGAGCTGACGCGTCTCCCCACTCTCGCAGCTCGGCTGGCGCATGAGCCGAGCGGCTCCGAGAGCGAGCACGCGACGTCATCAGTCGAGTTTGGGTCGTTGTAAAGACGAGATGGGGCAAAGGTTTGGCACGTGGTACGTACGTTTCGCCTATTCACGCATTCCGCCGGCATTTTAAGCGTCCTTTTTCTATACACTTTTAATAGTATTTCTTCCTTTACGCGTATTTTAATTAATACACGTTCTTTACCTCTTGCTACGCGAACCTTGAGTAGAATTTTTCATTTCTCATTTGCTTGTTTTCGTCTAACGCGAAGTTAATAGTTGCGTGGACACCAGGTGCTTCTCTAATACATTTGTTTTAAATTACGATTTCTATTTTCTGTGTTCCAGATGCCTACACCTAATCGAGAAACGGTCTACTTGATGCAGATTTGGTAATATTACATGGTTCTAACATTGGTAGACTTAATAATACGTCGTTAATGCTATTGTTAGTGGGTAACTTACCATATTTCATTCGTCTTTCAAAATTTTTCATTTACTAGTATTTTGTTTGCAACTACCGAATCAAATTGGGAGGGATAGAATCGTTTCTTTGGTTTACTTCTAAAATAAAATTCTCGACAAATCGGTACGTTGTAGTAGAGCCATTGAATCGGTCGAAAGTGGGAGGGATATACGTATTGTTTCTTTGGTTTACTTTTAAAGTCAACGTCTCGACAAATTGGAAATTTGCAGTAGATTAATCGGATCGCGCTATGACGCGTTAACGTAAACGAAAAATCGAAGCAGTCTTTATATTTTGCTGTATTTCGATCGCGTCATACACGTAATTCATAGTTTAACCGTCAAAATTGACCAGAAAAACATTGGCTGGCAAACGCGTGCTAGCCGAATTTGTAAACAAAAAACGTGCCGCGACCTCGGGCGGCTCGGGAATGTTTATGTTTCGAACTTGGTCGCGCAGCCGGCTTCCAAGAATTCGTGACTCGCGACCGGCTCAAATTACTTAGAGTTTCGATAACGAATTTTCATTGTATAGCTTTTTCGTCTCTGCTCGTAAATATTATCGTGTCTTTGGTATCCTTGTATTACATTCTTACCTATAATATAATATTCTTGTATTATACATATATAAAAATAGAATATATTATATATAAGAATATGATACAAGAATATTTCTTTTTGTTTGCTAGCAGCTTCTACTATGTTTTCGATATTATTATATTATATTCTAATACATAATACACTGTTCTTGTATTATATATAAGAATATAATATAAAGATATATGGACATGCATATCTCTTGATAACGTAAAGATATATCGCATAGAGTTGAAGTATTTTTCGTAACAAATGCTCGATGATAAGAGAAGAATAATAAGAGAATATGGTGTTTTATTTTGTACCTACCCACCCCTTCCTGCTAATTAAATTGTTCTTTCAGAATTTGTGACCGCGCGCAATGCGGTTGTAGAGTCAGTGTTTGTTTCGATGTAAAACTAGTTTGATTTTTTAAAGAGCACAGCTGCTCTAAGTAGATTTAACTATATTTAATACATTTTTGCGCGAGTAGAATCAATATTTGCTCGTCAAACATCATTCATATAATTAACGTAGTCTTTTATTTTTCCCTTTTTTTATTTTTTAATATTCATACTCGCGATTAGAATCACTCTTCGGCTGTTGGCAGATGATCTCGCTGGGCCTCTGAAGCTCGCAATGTAAGTATCTTCGCATCTTACTTTAATTTTGAATACGTCAAACGTGTAGTAGAAGCTATTCAAAATTATTTTTCTTCAAGTACGAAGTAGAATGATTTAAAGATTTCAAGTTTATCAAGCTTTCGAGTTTCTTAATCCGAAACGTCGAGAAAACTTAAAGAGTAAATTATAATCTTGTCTGTTTCTTTTTTCTGTTGCAGGTCTTCCACAGATCTTCTTGTCCTTGGGACTACAGGGCATGGCATCACAGCTTCACGACTTCGCGACATCATTTTTCATGCCGTTAACTTCAAGGCTTCACGACTCCACGACTTCACGGCTTCGCTAGATGATGATGGCAGCAGGTTGTCATCCGCCTGGCTGCAGCAGATGACAGCGTAGTCGTCTAATGGTAAGTCGCATGCACTTTGAATTCCTCCGGTCACTTAATCATGCCGAGGACGAAAGGTCCGAATCGGCACGGGTGACTGGTTGTATACGTAGATTTTGCATAAACGAGTACAGTGACCACGGGTATACGATCCTATACCTGTGTATCATTTTTATTTCTTGTATGTATTGTATTTCTTAGATGAGGCTAGGTCTTCTTGCGGTCGCGATTTTAAATATTTTCATATGCTAATAAAAGAATTCGAGTCAATTGTAGAGTCACTTAGTAGGAATTTCTTTTTAAATATCGATGCATTTAAAAGTAGAGTCAACAGAAATTCCACAAAGATATTGATTAAAGTGGAATGCTCGTATGTATGAGCACGTTATAGTTTTTAGTTACATTTGTAGATTTATTCATTGCATAATAGTAATGAGGAAATGTGGTTGCATTGCTATTTGAGTACACGCAGGTGTACGCGAAATATTTTATCAGAGTTCCTTGCTTGAATCGTAATTCGTAAAAGAATTGAGCAACATATTGCTTCGCGATTCACAGTAGCTTCAATTCAATTTAAGATATAGAGACATAGTAAATTTTTCTTTTCTCGTACAAAAGCGATGGTATATAAAATGCGCAAGAAGACATTTCGCGATGGGTAGATTTCCGAATCGAAGTCGCAAACTTGAACGCAATGTTATGTTAAAGTTACGACTTTTGATAAGGGAGTCGCCCAAGGGATTGCAAGTAAAGCTTCACGTTAGAGTCTCTTGTTCTATTTTATCAACGTATTCTTAACTTCAATTTAAAGTCTCTTGTTAACATTTAATATTCTTAACTTTAATGTAGAGTCACTTGTTCGCGTTTACTATTCTCCGTCTCGCGTATTTAAATTCACGTTGCATTCGAGTTTTCTTGCTTTCTTGTTTTCAAATAACGTAGCTTCTTTTCAATTTAATTAGCAGAGTCTCATTGTTTTAAACGCATTGGAAAAGTAGAATCACAGTCCGTTAGCTGGTTACGTATGTTAGCAAGTTTTTTAGCTAGGATTTTCAGCGTCGGTTCGTGCCGTTTTGCCGGGATCTCGCTCACGTGCCCAGGTGCTACTTGAGCGGGTGAAAAGCACGTGGCACGATCATTTTTTTTTATTATTTTGATATTTAATATTTGATATTTGATATTTGTGTGGCGGCTGATCGTGGGTATCGTATCGTGCGCGACGTACTTTCCACATTGTGTGTGTGTGTATGGTTAGGCTGTGGACTTGCGTCGTTTTTTCATAATCTTGATTAACTTCTCGGTCAATTTATTCTTTAATACAATAGTACCAATAGTCTCATTATATTTGCAATAATAGCAATGAACCATTTCTTGCAAAGACAGCTCTCGGTTTTCGTATTGAATTCTTTGATAAATGCTTAAAGTATATCTGACAATTTTCCTATCGAATTTCATGGTTGATAAATGCTTAAAATATATATCGATTTACACGTTTGCTATCGACGTACATTTCTTCTCGAAATGCTCGAAGTATATTCGAATATGCCTAGTTGCATACGCTTGAAATCATATAATACGCAATGGTCGCTACCCACGTCAGACGATTTCAGGATTTTTTTTACTTTAGAGTGTGTGTGAATTGTATGTTGAACTCGGGTGTCGGAGGCGTCCCGGGACGTTACTCCCTAGTTTAGGCTTTTGCACCCGGGTGGTATGCGTGTGATCCGCTGGGTGGGGGGTGGGGTGGAATGTGTGTTTGTGTGCCTGTTTGCCATTTTTTAAATATAGCATTAGGTAGGTAGGTAGCATACTTTCTGGAATGTCTGTTAATTTTAAGTAGGTAGGGCCGGACAGGTTGACATATGGTCTCGGGTCGCGAGTTTCATATCTAATGGGGGGTGCGCGTGTCAACCTGTTTCAGGGAATCTGATTTGAACATCGACGGCGAGCTGATCTGACCTGAAGAATGCAGGTCATTTCCGGTCTTTGCCAATGTCGATCTTTCGAATCCGGCGATCTTGAATCGTCACGCGGACGCGGTCGCGATCTGCACGAAACGAACGTATATATTCATTGTCAGCCGAGGTTCGACACGTTTGCACGAACAAGGATGCTGAGAATTCTTAGAGTAGTTTCTTAGAATTCTTAGAGTCGTTGGTCGTCTGCGTGCTATTTAACTTCTTCGATATGCATTTTTATTCCATTTTTCTGAGTCTCCTTCTGGGTTGCTTTTCGAGAACCTCGAGCTTAAATTCATGTCCCTGCGGGCATGGCGCCCGAAGAAAAGAAGAGGCCCGACAAACTGTCACGAAGAGGGCAGCAACGAATGTCTGTTCATTTTTTCGGTTTACGAAAGAATGGATGGTCATTACTCTTGTTACATTGTCACTGTACTCGTTATTAGATTTGCATGCGTAGTGTTTTCAACTTCCACATCTGGGCTCCGCGTACTTTTTGACGTAGCGTTGCGAGGACATACGCACGGGTTGACATAGCGTTGCGGATCAAAGAAAGCGCGAGGTGGTATTAGAGTTGCGAATGAAAAAGTCACGGGTTTGCATTAGCGTTGCGAAGATTATCGCGATTGTTTTAGCGTTGCGACGTATGAAATGTTGCGCGTATTCTTTGCATTTCTTAGTATCGTGTTCCACAGTTTGATTGAGATTAGCATCGTAATATATTTGATAGCGTTGCGATAATATCAATCGCGTCTTCTAATTGTAAGCACCGCGATTAATCGGAGCAGCTTCCGTTACACGAAAATAGTAGCTTCCATTGAATGAATTAAAATGTTAGAGTTGTGACACATTTGCATCGCTCGTGTTTAGCTTTGCAGTTAGCGTTGCGCTAGTAAATGATCGCGTTTTGCACGTAGCGTTGCGTATATGATAAAAAAGCCCATGATGTTCCACTGAGAAAGTGGAATTCAGTCATCGATGGACCATGGACGACTCAACGGCAGCCGTGCATTGGGCACGCTGCACTTGCGCTATTAGTGTTGCGCTTTGAAAAAGAATAGGTGCATAGATTAGTAGTGATTATTTATTAGCGTTGCGTTACAGGGTCAACGAAGCGTCCAGGAATGGACGCTTGCGCGAAGTTGCTTCTTTCTTTCCTCTTTGATTAAAGTTAAATCGAGTAAAGTAGCTTTTGCAATAGAGTGAAGCACCTTTCGCGATTTGTTTGTTGAATTTGCTATTTGATAAGTAGATTGAGTAAAGTAGCGTTGCGAAGAAGAAGAATGTTCCACTCACGGGTTGATCGGTTTTACGAGTGGATGATTACGATTTTTGGGTGGCCCTTCTGGGCACTCGCCTCATTCTCATTTTCATTCAGCGCTCTTTGGGGCTGCTTTTTCATTTTCTTGTAGCGCTCTTCGGGGCTGCTCTTTCTTTTATGTTATTTCTATGCTACTTGTGTCTGGTTTATTGTTTTGTTGTTCATCGAGCATTTGTTATAGAAAAATACCGCTACAAAACAAATTTCCTTACTATCGAAGAATATGTTACATTTACTATGTAAAATTACCCTAATTTTTGCATGCGTCTCGTGCATATTAAACGGTATAAACCCGTAAATAAATACGAAATGAAATGATACGTAAAAACTCGTTGAAAGTAGTTCACATCTTTCAGAGTAAAGAATTCGAGTAACGATTCGCGAAGCAAACGTATAGCGATTCAGGATTCGGAACACAAGCAACGGTTAAAGTATAGTACGGAGTAATGCAAGTCGAGTAGAGTTGCGCATAGTTTATTTAAAGTTTCGATTAAAACACGATGAGCTGTTTTCGAGTCCATAAGCTATGCTACGATTTTTCGCTACCGAAATTACTTTCATTTAAAGATTGCGATCGTATCTTTTCCTTGTCTAGTTGTAGAGATCCGTGTCACAACGCGTTGGAATTGACTTGCAAAAATTAAAGTTCATTCACGCTTATCGTTTACCTCTGATAAGAAAATAGCTTTTTGCTTGCACGTCGGCTCTTCGCGTTAGCAGCCAAAGCTCCGCGCGTAATTTTCGCGTGCTCGTCTCGTGTTTGCAAAAATAAACTAGACGAAGTGTGCAGCAAAATATAGCTTCTCCAATTTTGAGTTGCTCGCGGAACTTTAATTACTTTTGATACGCGATCGTTTAACCGTTTCAAAGCCGGGTCTATTTGGCGATTAGGATCGTACTTATCGTTAGATGCAAAAAGTCATACGCGATTCTATCGTTTCCTTTCTGATTTTGGTATCGAAGCAAAAGGTTCGCGCGCGAATAGTCAATTTAATTATTAGACTGCGGAGTTTTATGCAAATTCGTGTCTCTTCTTGGCAGAGACTCGTTCCACCCTCTAAATGTTACGCGAAAATGTCCCTTGCTTGGATATATTACGCGTTGCGTGCCTTCTGCGCATTTAATTTTGCAATAAATGCATAAAGAGATTGCAAAACACAGTTAAAGGAATGGAACCTCAATCGAAGTTCATTTCGCGTTGCGAACATTCCAACGTACCCCTTCGTTTCCATACTTTGTATATTTTTGCTTGCCGCGTGCATCCATGACTTATTGCGTATCGAACGTTCCCAAAAATGCATACGAATCCGCAGTCTAATTCGTATAGAATCACTTTTCGTCTCGGATAATCGCGAGTTAGGATTTCTCTGTGTCTAATATGCTTTCTTTCCAGCTCGCTAATCCGATACGTAAGCTTGTTGCAGATCCCTCGATTCGCGGATTCGCATGGAATCAATTATACGAGAACTGTAACGATAGCAAGAGTATCAGTAGTTAAATAAATTAACTTCAAGTTAAAGCAAGTCTATGGTTAAGATGCATAATCTGTACTTGGCGGAGATTACTTTTAAGTTAAAGTAAATTGTATCGCACGTAGGTAGTGGAAGTTACTTTTTAAGTTATACTAAGTTGTAGCTGAGTTGCATATTTTAGATTTAAGAGTTATACATGTAATTAAAGATCTTCAATTAAATGACGTTGGTCAGGTTGAAGCTATGGTTTATGGTGCATTTTATTTGTAGCTATAAGTTTATCGCGGTTCTCTACGCGTTCCTTTCGCCGTCCGCTTTGCAAAACGATCGAACGGCGAACGATCTGCAAAGGTTCGGCAAAAGGATCGTATAAAATGTTTGTTAAAAATTTGATTAAAAGGAGGGTGGATGGGATTGTGGTTAGGGTAGGTCCCCATTTCGCAGCAACCTCCACGATCGATGAGACCTGGACACGCGTTAATATTTACAATTAATACGCGTAGCGTATGTTTATATGCGACACGTACTAATTATATTGTAAATAGTAACGAGCGAATTTCTGCGCTTAGAGATACAAATCTTTGCGTATATTTCACTTCAGAGCGAAAGTATAATTATTTAGAGTTTAGAGGATCGCAAAAATGATAGCGCGAGAAGATGCGTTGCATGAATTAATAATCGTAACGTATAACAATGAGTATACTTATCTTAGCTTTAGAACGGGAGTTTAATAATTTAGAAGTATGCGAAAGTACGAGGGATAGAAGGACCGTCGCGTGAATTAATACGCGTAGCGTGTGACAATATGATACGGTTATTAATTTGATTACAAAAAATACGTATAGGGATAACGATTTTTACGTGCGATTAGTCTTAACGGCGAGAGTTTAGTACTTTACAAAATTACGTTAGAATAGTAATTTCGAAAACAGAGAAACGGTAAGAGACAGATGATGCATCGAATGACGTATCCGACAATAATTTCGAAACACGGATGAAGTATAGGAGTTAGCAGTAGGATTAGGATTAGAATAAATGAAACGGTAACGCAGCTTTCTCATAATATTTATTCCAATGAACGATAATAATTTTCTCATTGTCGACTACATCCGTATGTGAAAGTGCGGAGTGCGGCGGACAATAATTAATTGGTTTTAATTGGATACCTGAATCGGTTCGTAAAATAGATAATTTATACATTTATTGATGATATTCTAGTTTTTAATATACATGGAATGAATGATACTTATTACGCCGCGACAGAGTAACGATTTTTATCATTTCGGATGATCTAAGCGATTATAATTACTGTGCTCGCCGCTCTAAATTGTAGGTAGCGTAAGGAGCACGGGAATATTTTTCCCGGTCGGTATTTCAGAATGCGGGACACAAAGTCCCGTAAGATAATAGGTCGGTAGATCTCTTCTATACCTCGTTTATAGTAAGACCATTGGCGAAGCATAGGATAGATTATCCACTCTTAGAGTAGTCTATGTTGTACTTAGTCAATGCTACAATTCGCCGATCCCACGTGGGATTCATTCGCGTTTACCCCTCTATAGTTTCGTTTCAAGTCCCAACGCATCCTGCAGCTCCCTGATTTCGCATCAAATTCGTTCGTAATGTATCTTGCGGCTTTCTGATTTCGCTACAGGTTTGTACGTATCTTATAGCACTCTAACTTCGTATCTGCTTTATCGCCTGTAAATTCTTCAACTTCCTAATACCTCCTTAACATTAGGTATACAGGAAAAATAGATATACCATACATAAATGCGGTGACTAAGGTTCTGTTCGTAGACAATGGTAAATGGTCGAAATTAAAAGATTTAAGGGGAAGGAGGTGAAGTAGAATACGCATTCGTCTCAGAAAATGAATTAAATTCGACAGATATTAAGTTTAGCTGTTTATTACGTTAACTGTACAGAGATTTATGTGACACCATAGAAAGAATTTACTGAATAAAATTTTCGGTTAAACTTTGCTTTGCCGGCCCACGAATTTTTTCTTTGAACTTAAAAAATTTGACGTGCAGAGTGCCAAAATAATATTCGCATTCTACGCATCAAATTCTACCAAGTCGTACAAAAAATCTTCACAATTTTTGGTCCGGTAAAGTTCAGCCAAATTTTCGATGGCTTACTATGTACGAGATATAGACCAAACTATAGAAATTGGCGGTAATTGTAGGAGCTAATATATATCGTGCAAGCAGTTTCGAACTTGTTTCCACGTGTTCGACCACGGTGATTATAGTTCTTTGTAATTCATGGGTTCTGTTTCGTTAAATTTGAGTATAAGGTAACAAACACATAAATTAATATTATTTTTTAGTCTTAATCCTTCTTTTATACGCTTTCTAACGATATGTTGAAAACTAACGCATATACGTGAATGTTATCGTAATAAATGAAATTGTTTACGAATGAATACGGAAAGCATGTAAATGATAAGACTTTTATAGCACAAGATTTCTCTTCGATTAAAAATTAACCTACATTTCTTGTAACTAATTAAAATAATGTTGGTATTATTTGAGGCTTCGTAATTAAATACATCGTTTGTTTTAATAAAGTTATCGATACGAAAGATATTTTTTATTGTAAATAAATGTATAGTTAGTATAAAAATTATTCGTATCACGTGTACTTCATCTTAGTTTAGCCACATACTTATCTAGATTGTAAGTAATTGTGTACTGATTTATGCATATATAAAAGTATATAAAAATTTCTAAAATGCACTTTTCTTTTATTCATAAGTTACTTTAGCTGGAAATGGATATGTAACAAGGATGAATAGTATTTTATTAAACATAAATGTGATATTATGCTTATAAGATATAGGATATTTTTGTAAACAACCTGTTAAACTTTTTCTGACCTCTAATTGTATGTTTTCCCTAAGTAACATTGCTTGTATCATTTTCAGATAACAAGCATTTCCAATACTTCATTATTGATCTAATCTAATTCCTTTGTGTTATCGAATTTGCTAAACAACTTAATTAATGTTACTTAGGATTACATTTCAAAATACAATTTTTACCTAATATTTAATCATGTAAACATTAGGTATAGTCCTGCTTTAGTCTTTTATGAAAAACAGTCACTGTGATATGATTATTTTTACTCATTTAAGTTACACATTTCTTTTATTTCTTTTACTTTACAGTACCTTGTAGAAACAATTAATAAAGAAGTATAGTTGAGTGAATAGTATATTTAGAGAAGATGGAAGAGGAAAAAGAAAGAAAATTTGGTACAGGAAGAGGAGGTATCCTCTTGAAACTTTTACAAGAAAGGGAAAAGGCTGGACTTAAAGCTGCATCAGCTGCAGCTAGTAGTTCTAAAGATCAGAGTGAAACTCCTAGCAATGATCCACCTATGTTCAAAATTCCAAGTTCAGTAGGCCGAGGAAGAGCTAGTTTATTGGAATCACTGAGAACAAAGCAAATTGCCGAAGCACAAAGCCATAAACCAGAACCAGTGCCAATACCAATACCAATACCAATATCAGGTCAAGGTAGAGGATCATTAATCAGTAGACTTAAATTGGCTAGGTATGTATTGTAAGCTATATTACTCTATTTTATTATTTTCGTTTAAACCATAGTAAAGGAACAAATTTCCAATACCTAAGAAAACATATATAGATTACAATATTTGTTATTATTATATATATAATATAGATTAATTCTAATTGCTATATTAGTTTAAAGTATGTTTAATTCCATTCATGTTACTTAAGTATTTATGGTAGATATTTAAAAGGATTCCAATTTTTCTAAAAAATAGTAAACCTAAACTAAAAATAGTCTATTCTATACCCTGTCTCTGTACATACTATGTTACCCATTGAACTTAAGTGATACCTTATTAATCACTTTACTTATAATTAGACTGCGGATATTTATGCAAATTTATTTACTCTAATTTATAAATCTTTCTGCTCAAGATAAATTTGCATACATTGTAAAATTGTATTATAAACCATATATCATCTGACATCCAAGTAACAGGAAAAACTAATTTTATAGTTCAGTTGGAAAACGACCTCAACAACCACCAAGTGTAATTACAAAACGACCTGAACAACTGCCACATGTAATTGAAAAACGACCTGAACAAGCTACACATTCTGGTGATGGAGTGGCAAGTAAATTATCCGATTTGACGATACAAGATTCCGCGAGTACGTCCGGATCATCGTTACCACATTTTAAACCAGCATGTCAAAAAGGAACCACTGGAAAACCGTAAGAAAATACTATAACTACTTCGTACGACTACTAATCGCAGCAGAACTCAGGATCAAAAGTAGATTACAAAGTAACAATGAAATTTTAGAATACAATTGAGTGCTAACTATATAAATATCCAGTTAGATCCTGGGAAGGGATTATTTAATTACGAAGTTAAGTTTAGTCCAGACGTCGATTCGAGGCCGCTTCGTCGGAAGCTTCTTAATCAACATGTAGAAACACTCGGACGAACAAGAGTATTCGATGGAGCGATATTATTTCTGCCACAGAAGTTACAGCAGGATGTAAGTATAGTCGTTGCAGAATTAGCGCGTGGTCACGAATCAACGCTTCGAGTGGCGGCACCGTTTGCAGTTAGGCACTCAGTGACCAGACTGGCGCCAATAGTGATCTAAGGATCATTAGCGCGAGTGATATATGTATATTCGCTTCTATAACAGAGCGGATATCTCGATCGATAAACTTCAGACTTTAAAAGATTCGTTAACTTGTATACTTTCCCATGCGACTATATATTAGCGAGAGTTTATGGCGAACTTTCAGAAATATTACCAACTAATGAACGGGTCGTCGTAAGATTAGTACAAGCAAATAAACTTTACCTGTTGCAGGAACTTCGTCTTGTGTGCTAGTTTAATGCGCGCTGTCGATTAATTGTAATTAAATATTGCGATAATTATTTTTTATATACGTGATCTCCAAAATTCAGATCTATAATAATGCGTACATAAAAAAAGGCAATCCGTTCTTTGGTCGAGATTCGCGGCTCTCTCATACCCGGGTAATGTTTGTTTAACAAGTCCATAAAACATGCGATTTTCAGGTGACCATTTTTGAATCTGTGCATCCTATGGATGGGTCGACAGTAACATTAAAATTAATATATCAGAAAAAGCAAAGTGTATCTGAAAATATTACATTTTTCAATGTTCTGCTTGGCCGTGTTATGCGAGCCCTTAGTTTAATTCGCATCGGTCAACACAGCTTCAATCCAAAGGGCGTACACGCCGTGCCGCAACATAAGCTAGAAGTGTGGCCGGGTTACGTCACAGCTATCAACGAATACGATGGTGGCTTAAAATTGTGCATAGATGCACGGCATCGTGTCGTGCGTACAGAAACAGTACGCGAATTGATGTAAGATTTGCAAACAGCTTTCATATACAGTTAATTTCCTACTATATTATACTATTATAAAGTATCATGATGCAGGATCACGTTCAAGAATAAACCAAATTTTCAACATACCATTATAAGAGAATTAGTTGGCTTATCCGTTTTTACGAGATACAATAATAGAACTTACCGTGTCGATGATATTGCATGGGATAAAAATCCAACATGCACGTTCGATAAAGGAACAGAGACAATATCTTTGATAGATTACTATAAGTTTCACTGGAATCTAGAGATAAAGGATAAAGATCAACCGCTTCTGGTGCACAATGCTAAAACCAAATTACCGACCGGTGAAGTGAGTATCTTTATTTTACTAAATGAAATTATCCAAGTGTACAAAATAAACATAAATATATTTCCATGTATATACATTTATATATATATGATTATATATATATATATATGTATATACGTATATGTATATATAGACACAGGAAAACATGATTTTGTTGGTACCTGAACTATGTTATATAGCGAGTCTGAGCGAAAGCATTCGTTCAGATTTTAGAATAATGAAGGATCTCGATGCGTTAACTAAAATGGCTCCTAATGCTCGACGCGATGTGTTCAAACACTTCATAGAAGAAGTGAATAACAATGATGTACCGCGGGAAATATTAGCAGAGTGGGGTTTACACTTGGCATCTGATATAACAGAATTTACAGGCAGAGTTCTCGAACCTGAAACGATTTTCTTTGCCAATAACGTGAAATTCGTACCCCCACCGGAAAAGCCCGCGGAATGGAGTTCAGTTGTGTGTAGGAACGCTCTTTTAAGAACTGTAAGTATTATGTATTGCATCGTGTTTGAGAACGGAAGTCCGTCAATGCGGTTTCTCCCGTCTTAACCAGTTAGCTGTGATTGACGAGTATACTCGTCGTGCGTGAAAAGTATTAAATTGGCTATTTAAATTGTAATTGTAGTGAAAGCTAAAATACATTCGCGACACATTTAGGTGCACACTTTGAAAAGGGGTGAACATAGCTAACTGGTTCATAATGTAACACCAGAATTTAAAATACAACTACATTTTCAGCCCTCTTTGAATAACTGGTACGTGATACATTGTCAGAGAGATACGAGATGCACTAATGAGTTCGCCCTCATGTTAAAAAATGTTTCAAAAGTCATGGGTATTACTGTTAGAGATCCACAGACAGTTTGTTTAAAGGACGATAGAATAGAATCATTCGTACGTGCGCTACGTGAGAATATACAATCGAATGTTAATTTAATGGTCATCATTTTCCCTACAAATAGAACTGACAGATATTCCGCAGTAAAAAGGTAATATTTTAGTTGCAGAAAAATTACGATTTTACGTTGCAATTATATTTGTCGATATTTAGGGTGTGTTGCGTTGAAATGCCGGTTCCTTCTCAAGTCATCATGTCCAGAACTATCTCTCGTGGTGATAAATTAAAGAGCATAACGCAGAAGATCGCGTTACAAATTAATTGCAAACTGGGTGGAACGCTTTGGGCATTGAATATACCTGTGGTATGACATAAGCATTTATAACGCTACTGTTAAAAACGATATAAATACTACATTTTACTAAACTAGGACAAGTGTATGATATGCGGGATAGACGTGTATCATTCGGGAGTTGGACAATCATTGAAAGGCAGTGTTGCAGGCTTTGTAGCAAGTCTAGATAAATTATTAACAATTTGGCACAGTAAAATTTGTATACAAGGTAAACACCAAGAATTGATAGATATGCTGCAATCCTGTTTACTTTCAGCATTGAAATCTTACTATAAAGTAAGTACCGTTTAATTTTCATTATACAGAGGGTGTCCCAGATTTTTCTTCACAAGATATCCTCTCTCTTTTCTCAAGATAATATTTATTACATGCATAAGTATATCCTATACTATTATTTTATGTCGTAGCATAACAAATGCTACCCAGATCGAATTATTGTATATAGAGATGGTGTTGGAGATGGACAGTTAGATACCGTTGCTAAATACGAAGTGAAACAGCTATTAGCGACGCTTAAAAATATAGAACCGAATTATCAACCAACGCTGACTGTGATAATAGTTCAGAAACGCATTAATACGCGGTTATTCGAAAGATGTGTAAGTTTTGTAAATGGAAAAAGACCGTATTAACGAATTGTACTTTTTTAAGTATGCAAATGTATATATATGCATATGTTTAGCGTATGGGACTGAATAACCCTCCGCCAGGAACAATCGTGGATTCCGTTATAACAAAACCAGGCCTATACGATTTCTATTTAGTATCTCAAAACATACGTCAAGGTACAGTGTCACCAACTCACTATATCGTTATTTACGATAGCAAAAATATGAAGGCTGAACATATACAAAGACTGACATACAAGCTTTGCCATTTATACTATAATTGGCCTGGCACCATAAAAGTTCCTGCACCATGTCAGTATGCACATAAACTTGTTTCTCTTGTTGGCCAACACTTACAATTAGAACCGCATCATTCGCTTCTTGATACTTTATATTACTTGTAAGTTATTTTTATTCATGTAGTAGGGGCCTATCATTCGAAACTGTACGTGTATTATACTTCGCTAGAAATCAAAGATAATTCAACACCTACTAGGTCAACTATTTCTTACTAAATATCCGATAATTTGTATTTGTATATGCAAAATATCCATTGTCCATTAACTTCGATGTCTAAAAAGTGTTACAGTTCTCCTTAGGTTGGCTTAACTTTTCGCGAATTCTTATAGTAGAAAAAACATTTTTTTCTTTTGTTTTATAAAATTCAAGCAAAACAATTTTTAAGTTTACGTTTGATATTTAAAAAGAATATCAGTATTAATAAATTATAGGCAACTATAGTTTACATATTTTTCTGCCATTAAGTTACAACTTTATACACAAAAGATATTATATTTTTGAAATTTATACGAGTACAGACACAATAACGTTTAAGGGAAAATTTAATAATTATATATAAGTAAAAAATTACATTTCAATACATAGATGAATTACTGTTATATGCATATACAGATATATATGTATACTTTTTAATTATGCTGTATAAGAGTAGAATAAAACCTTTTGTTCTGTAACATAATCAAATAAATACTTTATATTTTTATTACAAATACAATGTAGTTAATCATTCAAATGTTGTTTACTAACTCCCTTTTGAACCGCGAGACATTGACCACGATGGCTATTAATCACGAGGCTAACGCCTCGCATAAGTCCCGCATTGCCAAACACGCGATATATATGAATCATGAACAAAAAATGTCAAACTTCGACGAGTACGAACTCTGGACCTTGTATATGAATATCCAGTACTTCGCTGACATTATAAAACTTTTACTTGGCTAATCGTTAATCTACATAATTAGAACGGAACTACTAAAATAGCACGAATAAAACGTTTACCTTTACCCTACGATTTCGTGTAAATTTAACCGTGTCCATATTTACTTTTCCGAGTTGTGCAATACGATGCATCACTCTTTATTAGAAACTATATTTTCTTCTTCAGCACTGAATTAAAAACGATTAGTATAGCCGCGATTAGTGTGGATGAATTTATTTATGTGCTTATGTATGTATGTGTTTACAAACGACCCTGCCGATGAGGATCCAATACCCAGAACGACGCGAGCAAAATGCGTGTATCCCATAGTCGTCCACCTTGACTTGAAAGTACGCATACGTATTCGTGCAAAGCGCACGTCTCTACATTATGACGCTCTCTGCCAGTGTGAGGCATTAAAAGGAAGCAATGGCGTAACAAATATTATAATCATACGATCTCGTATTACTACATATATCGCATATATCTTCTATTACATTAACGCTTATCGTACCTTTCACGTCATTCATTATTCAATGTACATATATACGTGTACCGTTATTAAGAAGACGGTTAGTTTCGTTTAACTATATACAACTCTACAACGATATTTGAATATATTAAAAGATTTAAAGGTAATCGTCAGGATTGATAAAAGTAGATGAGGATTCATCGTCGATATAGCTGCAGGAACTCCGAACTATCGTAAACTTACGTTTCTCTAAAGGATGTAGCGCAACTTGAATGACCTCCGGAAGGATCCACCGCAATGCGGTGTTTAGTCGACGCGATAGTTACGCCACTGCAAAGGAGACAACCGATGTGTACGTAAATACGTACATACGTCTGTGTATTTACGGTCGTGGCGTATCGCGTATCGAGTCGCCGCCGTCGCCGCCATTCGAGCGGTTAGCGCCTGCGTACATCTTGTTTACAACTGCGGAGCTTACCATACACATGACCTTTACAAGATGGACATGAGCGCCTATTTAGCTGTCTAGGCGTGCGACGGAAAAAGTTCGAGATACGTGCGTGTCGTTCGCGAACATCAACGTGTAAGGGAGGAACCGTGGGATCGAGTAAACTGTAACTTTCTTATGAAAGAGAAATAGTCAAAACACACGTTTGTGATCATAAGTGACGCGGTATTTGTCGCTCGCACGCGGGCGGAAGGGGGAAAAGAGGGATGGTGGGTACGAAAGGAGACCCGAATTTTTCACCTCAAGCAGATGTGATTGTTGTGAAGAGATTTCGCGTGTGCCCGATCGAGTATTCGACTACGAGACGTGTCGCGCACGTTGTCACGGCATTGTTAATTGCATAGTGAACTTCATTGGTGTGTTTTTGCAAAGTGTTCGATATATAAGGGGTGTGGGAAGAGGAGTGCGTTCTCGCATCGACCTGGAATGCTGCCGTGTTTTGATGTGCCTACTATTGCGCATGAAAAAATCGTCCTGCCCTTGACAATAGCCTATTTATCGAAAGCAGGCCGCCTTTATACCGCGCTTACCAGTGATAAGAGGGGTTCAACCACCCACCTGCGTATGCATCGCCTGTCCCTCTTTCATTTTCTCTACCTCTCTACGTATTTCCTCTAAACGTACTCGCAAACGAGCGAGCGGCGACGAGCGTGTGTGCGCGCGCGCGCGCGCGCCTCTCTCTCTGAATTGTGTACACGTGAACACGCCCGCGTGTATCTGTCTCTCTCTGCATCACACCGTGTGTACAAGCATTTCTTCATATTGGCGCTTGTGTGTGTATACGCGCCAACCATTGTGGATACGCAATAAATTGTATTATTCGACGCGATAAACAGGTGCACGAGTCTCTTCTAGCCCGGGAAAAAAGTCATTCTTACAGTTTTCGAGCAATTCGACGGTGAAGATAATTCGCAAACGTGGAGTATGTAAATGGGTAGCAAATGCGGAGCTCGGACTGCGTGCAATCTGCCGCCGTGAGATACCAAGAGAACCACGAATTGTGGCAGGCGAAATTAGGCGGAATCGCGTGACAGGTGGAACCCAGATCTACCAAGAAACTGCCCATCGCAGAAGGTGGAGCAGATATACGACCTCTGTGTTTTCCAAGATACCGGCACCAAGGAGATTCGCTTCTTGTCATTCAATCGTTTTCTATTCCACTAACCTAGGAAAACGTGGGCAAATCTCGATGATGCATGTTTGCGTCGCAGAACTCGAGCGAAATGACTGATCCATGCGACGCCCTTAGTACACATTGAGTGCACATGCACCGCAGTGGCGTGTTATTGCTTATTTACCCCCGACACGTGCTTCCACCGTTAGCGTGCTTCGAGTACAACGATATCGACGACAACCTTACCCACGACACAAAAGCAGGACAGCAGACACGTTGCGCGAAAAAACAACAATACGATTGCGCGGCGTGTCAAATACGTTCTTCTGTCATGTGCGTGAAAGTGGCAATACGTGATTGTATTGATTGAAATTAATCGGCGTTGTGATTCTACGGATTAAACAAGTCATTCGGAACGGAAGTGTGTCCCCTTATATCGAATTGCTGGCTCAACAATGTGGGTGGGAACACGCATTATACCACGATGAACTATCGAAGTAACGTGTTTGGATACGAGATATGTGTAACGGATTGATCATCCATAACTGTTTATGTACCATGTAACACGTGTCATTAGAGGAGTCGCAAGATTCTTCACGAGCACTGCCTTTTCGATCGTCACCGCGACGATGTCTTCGTCGAGAAGTGTTGTAGCCTCTCCGTCGGGAGGCCCTATCGTTCTTTCCGGGCACGCAAGAAGGCTGAAGACACAGAGAAAACGATTTTTCGTGCTATGTGGCGAGGCTCCAGGATATCCCGCGTGTCTAGAATATTATCGTAGCAAAAAGAAGTTCGAGTCGAAGAATTCGCCGAGGCGGCGCATCTTGTTGAACAGTTGCTTCAATATCAATAGACGCATGGACACAAGACATAAACATGTTATCGCGTTATACACAAAAGATGAGTGCTTTTGCATGATTTTGGAGAGCGAAAAAGAGCTGGACGAATGGCTGAATGCGATGCTTTTACTTCAGAGCGGAAATGTAGCTGATGGGGAACAACCTCGGCCTATATTTGGTAATGCGCTATTATGGTTTGAATTAGAATTAGGTCGCGTATTGAAGACCGAGAAGCTTGTTTCACATGAATACATTTTTTTGAATGGTTCCGAAACAAATTCTTCGTATTTACAAAGAAGACTAGCGAGCCGTTAAACTGCGATGTTTTGAACTTTCAGGCCAGTTGTTTACCTGTTTTTCAAGTGCGTCATTGTCTATAATTTCACGGCAAAGAATAAAGAGACCGAAGATCAAAATAAGAAACACACTTGCTTTTAGCAAATACAGACGAATCATTTTTTGAACGTTCTTTTGTTCTCGAATATTAACAACTTCCGCGACTGGGTAGTTTTGTTTTTATTGTTTATTAATACAATTTGTTATTTATTTCTTTATAAAATTTAACGGACTTATAATGAAAGCAGTTTTAAATGATAATAAATGAAGAATATTTTCATGTATTTATACAAATGTATTCTAATAATTTATAAATAATTTAGCGGAAATATAAAGAAAGTCGTTTTAAATGATAAAAAATGGAGAATATTTTTTTCTAGTATTTATAACAACATATTATAATAATTTATAAACAATTTAATGGAAATATAAAAATAGCCATTTTAAATGATAATAATAAAGAATATCTTCATGTATTTATGCAAACCTGTTATAACAATTTATAAACAATTATTATTAAACATATTCAATTGTATCTTCACATTGAGGCAATTTATATAATGCATAAATATAGAGTTCATTGAATAATATACTTTTACATATCATGTTATACAGTATTGTTATGTATATACTATGTTACATATTATTAATTACAGTGACACAGAGGTATAAATGGAATATTTTATTTCAGAACATATATGGCAAGTTACAATGCAAAAAAAGGGACTAGGAGAACGAAGAAGTATTCATGGTCCTTATAGGCTATGTTTAACAGATCGAACATTAAGCCTAGTGAAAATTGGGGCAGCAGATAATTCAGATTCGATAGAATTCCCTGTAAGCTCTCTATCTTAATAGATGACATAGTCCAGGACTAGTGAAAATCAATCTTTATCAAAGGAGAAGCATGACTAATAGGAAACTTTTGTTTCATAGTTAATTTGCATCAGAAGATGTGGGTATATGGATCGTATCTTCTATATGGAAGTAGGTCGTTCTGCAGTCACTGGTGGTGGTGAACTGTGGATGGAAGCTGAGGACAATAATATTGCAAACAATATGCATGCTGCTATTATGAATGCCATGAGCAATTCTAGCAGTAGTAGAGATGATGTGGGACCACGTCAAAGAAAACGTAGTTCTTCTGCCACTGAGGCTAGCAAGCCAATTTTTGTCCAACAGCATCGCATGGCTGGGCAAAAATTTTATAATTCGCCATTGGGTGAGTCTTGACTTAAAAGAATTACATTTTCTACACCATCTTCGATATATCAGTTATGGATTACTGCAATATATTTCCATTGAAACCTATCACCAAGATATATTTTCAGTTATGTAAATACCACCTTGATCACGTGTTCATGATATTTTGATGTTTCGTTTTATTTTTCAACACTAAAACAATCTTGCACAGAATCCCCATTGTACAGAGATCATCCTATAAGTTCCTTTCAAGTCCATGTGTAAACTGTTGTCCAAGACATTGGTTTTGTTTCTTTATACCAGACCATAACTGCACTACATTACGTATGCCTTTGAAATATCGGCTGAATCGCGAAATGTACAATTGAAAACTCGGCTTTAGAATAACACAAATGGGTTGCGGGTATTACAGAGGAACACAAGACGCACGAGGAGCAGGTGGATCCAGTTCAAGAACAGGAGCAATCTAATCAGACTCAGAGTACATCTTCTTGCAATACAGTCATGGGTCTGTTTTCTGTCATTGTAGTTGTATGCTTCTTTTTCTCATGAGATGTGGGCATCAGTGGGTTACAATAAACGCGGTTATGATTAAAAACATTCGAACTTATTGTTAGTAAAAGTTTTATCGCGTAATAATCTGTTCGAAAGAACAGAGAAATTTAAGATGAATGTTGGTGTGATTTATTATTTTTCTTTTTTTTTTATACTATTTGTTTTATTATTTCCTATCATTTCTTACTTGAAGATATTTAAATATATTGATCGTTTACAATAAAGGATTCGATTAAATTATCTACACGTTTTATGCCGAGAATATTTATACGAACAACTTTAGAGTCGACTTTGTATTTCTATAAAATAGTTCAGTAATTACAGGTACTTGCATTAATATTCGGACATTACTTGCAACGAAATTCACCGAACACGGAAATTCGGATTTTAATGAAAGTCCGTGTGAGCTTTTATTAAAATCAGGACCTCCGTATTCGGAGTGAATTTCGCTGTAAATGGTGTTCGAATATAAACGCAAGTAACTGTACATAATATTCATAATAATAGATCAATTGCAAAAATTTGCGTCAAATCGTGCAAGGTTTTATCGATTACCGTGCTCGGAAGCGAATTCCTAGTATTGCACAATATGTTTCAACACCATTCACCTGATGTTGACATGTATATTACGAGGTTTAGTAGAACAAAAACAAATATGTTTTGCATATTTTAAGACATAATAGTCATTCGATTTCTAAAAGCTGAACATATTCTCTACTTGTTAGGTAGGAAGTTCATTTCATTTACGATGATCTCTCGTTATCCATTTACGTGTTATTCTTTCCGCAAAAAAGTCATATTTTGATCGAGTCTTAATTGATTGTTATCAAATATAGCACGTCAATATTAAATTTGTATAAAAAAAGTGTATGGAAAAAGAAAAGTAGTTGTGCGACAGTGAGAGCTGTGTGGTTTGCAGCCGTTGCTGGTACCGGGGCTGGGACTGCTGGGATTGCCTCGACTAATACCAACTGTGCTACTACCACTAGACGTCGTCATTCGGTAGCGAGTCATCCCCATCCCGTCTATAATTCCCAATCCTCTCATGTTACAACAACAAGTACAACTACAACAACCACCACCACCACTATTACCATCACTACGACCGCTACCGTGACCACTACAACCACAACCGCGACAATATCCCATCAGAGAACCTTGTCGCTGCCCTTAGCTGCCGTTCTTATCAATCAAATACAATCATCTAAAAGATCAGTTTTACGCTGTATGTATTTTTGTTTCGTCAATACGATAAGTCAACAAGAGATATTCTTTGTTTCTCTTTCAGTGTCTCTGCCTCGCAGTTTCCTGTTTTTTTTAATTTTTCTGTTCCCCCTTTCTTTCTATACTTTTTTTTTATCCCTTTCTATGGGGAATCCAAGTCCGCCGAAAGATATGCTCGAAATCGAAACTACTTGCTGTTTACAGTCGTATATATAATTTAATGATCTTTCCACGAGATCATCGCGTTGCCGTGGATATGCAAGCTTTTTACTCCGCATGCGATCAGCTGCACGAGATACTTCGCAACGAAGTAACGCTTCCTTTTTTTCGTTCCTTTTGTCGTTGGCAAAATAATCGTTGGAATATTTTCTACAGCATTCTTCAATAACATTGCGTTTACCTTATTTTATTAATCCCTTTTCGTATGTGACATTCTCCCTCCTCCCCCCCATCCCCTATTCACTATTTTATTTCTCTTTTATAACATCCTGCGTGCCGATAATGTATATATTCCGCCTGACTATTTTCCATCATTTGGAAACATCTCTTTGATCACTGTTCATTGCTTGATTTAAAATATATGTTTTAATGAATAACAAACTCTATATACCCGAATATGCGTAAATATTATACAGATCTATGGAGCCATTTGAACATGCAAATGAACTAACTGCTGCTATGCTGGGAGGATGGATGCTTTTCGAATTTTGTTTCCCCGGATCGAATTGTTTTACGAGACATGTACAACTGACCGATGTGTTTCTAGGTGCAAACGGGCGAGACAGATGCGATAGTTTGCCATCGAGGGCTCGCACTACCAGCGAGAGTCATCCAGCGTCGATATTATCTCATCCGAGGAGTACTCATTTCGCGACTCACGTATTGAGACCGCATTCTATGTATACGAAAACCCTTTCCTACTCGCCACCGATCACTTCGATGCCTATCAGTCCCGCTTCCGGTACATGTTCAACGGATTCCGCGGGATCATCCCTTTCGATGGATGACGGTGGCGAAAGTGTATTGGAAGAGGGTGCCGTATCGAGATACGGACATTCTTTAACGCCTGACGAACCTGTTATTCTGGAGGAGAATGGCGACGATTATGCTCCGTGGTCTTCATCGCATTCGCATCATAAATATTCGCCAAACCTACAGTCGCATTCTCCTTCCCAGGTGGGTCGTCCACTATGGTTGGTAAATTTTAAGCATGAAATAAGATATAAATAATATGGGCGTTTATTTAAATTCGTTGAAACTAGTACTTTTTTTATGCTTATATATCGAATTTGTATAGGTATGACGTATATGTAAATAGATGTAGAATATATGTATAGAATTATGAGTCACTTGTAAGTGATTGTATGGTTAGCTCTTCTTAGCAGTTAAATTTATATTTTTGGTCATTCTTGTCACACTTTAATAAGATTTCATTGTTTCGTACATTTTTTCTACGAATTCGTAGTTACAAATAATCTTGTTTTAATAGGTCTCCGTTACAAGAAATTCGTTTTATAATTGATAATGGAGACGCAACATGACTCCATTTTGAAACGCCAATGTCGCTATACGTCCTATGTTCTTGTAATACAAATAATAATTAATATAGATAACGTATGGTTAAACTGTTAGGATTTAAGTATCATTATACATTTTATAATTAATATAGAATTATTCTATGCAAAATGTGACAACTTAAACCATTAGTATTTTTCCATTAAATAATCAAGGAACAAGCACTAGACTTATACAAGATTGTGTATTATTAGGTAAATAGACAATAATACGTGTAAGACTTGTGTTCATATTGCATCATCGTTGTGAAATGCATTGCATCATCGAGGTAAAGATAGACAAATGACGAAACAATAACACGTACAATTTGTTTTGTTTACAGCAAAGTTCCTATATAGAAATGTGCAGCCCTTACGGATCAAGTCCTGGCCGCAGCGGAGCTTACATGCCGATGAGTTCCGGTACAGGATACTCGCATTCGAGGGGATCCTCTCTCGTAGAGGAAGCGAGTACTTTACCGGAAGGTTACGTGCCTATGGCACCCGTTGGAAACAATGGATACGTCGACATGGATCCTTCGCATAATCATAATGGCCATTTTCCTGACGATCTGTCGCATGGTGGAAGTAGCTGTTCTGTTACTTCCGGTACACCTAGCACAGATCTACGGTTTTCCGAATATCATCTAGACAAAGTGGCGAGTTTCTTGCCACCTGCAGATGATTTGCAAGCTAGACCAACGAGAGCCTATTCTATTGGATCTCGACCGGAACCTGTAAATAGACATCGTAAAAATAGGTATAAAACTCGAATAATAACCATTAACCAGTTAGCTGTGATTTTGCGTTACGACGAGTATACTCGCCGTGCGTGAAAAGTAGTTAGCACTGGCTATTTAAGCGACTTTTCTACTGTAAAACGTGCTTTTCGAAGCTCCTATTAGCATTTTCTCTGCAAACAAGGTTGCATCCTTTTTTCATCGTCGTTTTTGCACGTGTATCTATTCGTCGTTCAATGACGTTCATAAATGTGTTTTAATTGGAAGTAATAAATATCGCTGGTACTCTGGAATATCGAACGCATTAAAAGGATCGTATCGTTCTGTATCGTTCGTGTAATTCGAAAGACTTTGAAAATCGCAGACACAGAGATATCGCTGTATTTGAAATAGACGTAAGCAAGATGCTTCTCTTCTCTTACGTTTCTCTTCCCTTACTTTTCGTTCGAACAGGTTGGATATTACTCAGCAGGAAGCTAGTAGAGTTCGAGCTTTTTCTGTAGGTAGCAGATCAAGGAGGCCTGAGATAGGAAGGTTAGCAAATGTAGTCACTGCACCGTTACCAGTCGGTTGCGAAAGCTCGAACTCCAACAAGTCGAACTCAGCGCCGTTGCTGTCGAGTTCTTGGGGACACAATTCCGGCTGTTCTGTGAACTCAGAACGCATGGAGGACCTAATGGAATTGGACTTCACGAAACCCAGTATTTCCGCAACTTTCAGTTCACCGCCATCGTCTTATTCGCAATCACAATCTCAGTCGCATTCATACTCTACTGCCACCGACACCAGTTCCTATGTTGATATGTCTCCTGGACAACCGCCATCGTCGACCACTGCCGCGTACGTCGATATGAGTCGGATAAATAAGGTACTTTTCAATGGAAATTTTAGTATAAGGTTGTTCGGAAAGTTCACAGCTATACACGAAGAATACATCGAAATTAGTATGCATATAATTATAATCTTATTGAATAGTAGTAATTAGTTCTTATTAGTAGTTTCATAACTTTCATCAATTAGCGTATCTTAATTCTGATTATCGCTTGAGTTGTGCGAAAATTCCGACAGACGATAATGAAACGATTTAATATAACAATTTAACAAGTTAATCAATTTTTCTGACTTTTTGACGTCTTGTTATAAAACATCGCTTTTCGTTTTGAGCAACTCGAAACATTGCTCTTTAACAGTTTTTAAGTAGTCCGTTTAAAATTTATAATAATAGATATTTGTTTGAGATGCTACAAATTTTCCGAACAATTTAATAATTACATTATTTAATCTTTCATTGCGTAACGAGATTAACGCATAACTCCGAGATTGTTATTTTAGTGCTATACTGGTTATTTTAATTTTTTCATATTACCGTGTCTTGCTATTCTTCAGCTGTTTAAGAAGTCGATTCTTTGCTACTTAAATCGTCTTCGAATTAAAATATAGGCGAAACAGATAGTGCATAGGATGTTATACATCACGCTTGTTATCAATGAAAGGTTAATATTGCATGCAATAAATTATTCGTAAAACGTATGAGTATGTAAATCGATGTTGCTGTAAAACTAATTTGATTCTACGCGGATAATAAATAACACCAATAATCGTCACCACCATCTTAACTCCCAAGTTGTTAAATTCTATTCCAATTTCTTTCAGATCAATCGTAATAACAATAACAATACAATCACTGCCAATCAGAATCATAGTCATATTCATGTATCGTCCTCTGCTTCCACGCATAAACCCATAATTACTACTTTGAAGCCGGTGGAAGAAGCAGAGGGACCATACATGAGAATGGATGGTGTAATGGAGGATTGGTCACAATCCGACACAAGTCCTAAACAAATTTCATCGCCTATGCAAGAAGAATGCGTGCATTCGAACGGACCACCAGGTAAACAATTTTTTTTTTTAACTATTACCAAATACGGTCTCGGCCCGTGATAAGCAACTGTTGCTGCCTCGAAACAAGCAACTCGAAAAACCATCAATTTTCACGATTGAATGTGAGCGACGTTGTTCAGTAGAATATAAACATATTGAAATATGTCATGTGGAATATTGATAGAACCAATTGCAGTTATGTTTCTTTTTAATCACACGCGGTATTTTTCCGTACAAACTGATAATCGCTAGCGATAATACATAAAATAGTACAGACAAATCTGACGGATTGTCTGAAATTTTTTTCGATATTTAACTTCCAGGCTTAGGTGACTCATCCTGCATATTTCATATCGCAGTTACAATAATTTTCCTCTTTTTGTCTCAACAAAAATGTAATCGGTTAAACCGGAAATGTATTGTATTATGTTTTCTGCCTGTCAAATCGTATCATCGATTAATCCTATTTTATTTTCAACTGAAATAACCTGTTGTTTTGTATCTAACGAGAAACTAATGAAACTCGTGCAAGTTAACATTTCTTGGCGATATACATTGTCAATAATGTTGAGGTACGATTTATGTTTCAGGAGTCACGAGAACAGCACCAGTCGATCTTCCACGGCGCCCACCTACCGACTATGTTGATATGAACTTCAAACCGCGAACAAGCTTAGAACAAGACTATATAAATATGAACATGAGCAATCGAAACAATCGTAAACCGATAACACCGCGAGGCAGCAATGATCGGAAGGAGAAGTCGCGTTCGCAGCCAATCGCTATCCAAGCCGGAAATAAACCTATAAAAACGCCTAGTTTTTTACCTTTAAATGGTGGGAGTCCGGAATCGGAAAGTTTAGCAAGTACACCCGTGTCGCCTCCACGGGCAACACCGACAGGTTCCTCGGCAACTATTTTCCCTTTTTCTTTGAACAGTCCCCAATCACCCGAAAAATCATTCACCCATCAAAAGGATAGCAACGATTCTTCGCAATTAAATTTGACTTCCCAAGCTAGCAACGATCGTAAAATCGTGGAAGTTGCGAGTGGCAGAGTTAACAAACTTAATTCTGTACCCGTTACGGAAGCGAACAACACGTTGGCGAAAATAATTAACGATAGACCGTCTAGTCCTACAGGGAAGGATAATCACGTTAACCGAGTGATATCGAACAACTCGTTGACCTCGCAAGATAACATGTTGAACGCCGTAACAAAGAAATTTTCCGATTTAAACATGTCGAAGCCACGTTTGATCACCGCGTCTCCGAACACCAGTCCCACGTTATCCGGTTTCAAGCCGACGATCGAGAAGCAATTGTCATCCCCGAAATTGCCAGACGAAACGCCGACACCTACGCCCACCGCTACGCCCAGTCCGTTGGAGAAAGAAACTCTCGATAAGATAGAAGCTGACGCGGAAATTTTGCACTACGCTAGTCTCGATCTTCCCGAGGTCGGTAACGCGGCGCCTGTTTCACCGGCTTCACAAGAAGGTTTCAATTACGCTGAAATCGATTTCGCGAAACTCAACAAGCAAAATTAAATTAAGAGCGACTGCTGTTTTTGGATATGCGAGTTGTGTACGACGGCATTTTGGTGTAATGTGCGTGTGCGCCACACATGGTGAAGTGCTGTATTTGGCTCAATTTTTTTAAACTACGTTGACGAGCAGAAATAAACAGGGCAATCGATCGTTCTAACATTGGTCGAGACAAACTAACGAAGATTATTTGAATCACAGCAGGGTGTCGGATTATGAAGGTGTAAATAGTTAAACAACAGATTTTTTGGTTCTTCTTTGCCTGGCTTCCAAAAGACGAAAGAGAGTAGTGCCTATATTTCTGGTTACGTCGAATCGAATGTTTTTTTTTCTTGTTTTTTAAATCGAGCATGATAGCGATATGGGAAATATTGTTGTAAGTTGATATATAAGACCTTTCAAAACTCGGGAATCGAACGCGCATTTGAATGTTATGTTGCTTCTATATGTTCCGCGATCTTTGAAACGTCGAGTTGTTTTCTTTTCCCTATTTCTTTATTTTTTCTTTTTTTTTTTATGTGAAATGTTTTTTTTGATGAGGAGTAAAGATATTGAAATTTTATCTTGTTCTATTTGTTCTACGAGCGAACGTTGTAAGAAGTATTATCTTACGTTTAATAATACGGAAACATTGTTCTTCAACTCCGAAAAGAAGAATAGTATTTATCGGTTATTTTAAATGTATTTTTAGGTGTTACTACGATTAACTTAAATGTTACTACTAATCATGTTATTTTTAATGAATTTAATGATGGATTTGATTGAATTGATTGGAGCTGTTCAAATAATACGCAACGACACGTTACTAGAAAAACCATGATTACTAATTGCGAGCAAAGAAAAAAAAATGGCGTGTGTTTCCTCACCATGTGAGGGGTCGGTTATTATTCCTCGCCAATGTTGGATCGATGCAAAAACATTACAAGAACTCGTATTTTAGACAGGTGTACTGTTCATAGTGTACATACACATATATTGTTGCGGGAATGTATTTCTTCTGATGACATATTTATTTACACTGATCATATTTGTATTTATATTTTTCGACGATCAACATTAATCGGGGACAAACAACATAATTAATTAGACGACAAATCTGCACGCGTTCGACTTAAGCTTCCGGAAATGATTCGTATTAAATCAATAATGATCATTGGTAAAGATTGATCGCTTTTTTTTTTTTTTTTTTTTTTTTTTGATTCTGCGTGGTACGAGTAGGCATTCGCATTCTACTTGACCACGCAGCGATGGTAACATAATTTCCTTCTTTTTAAACAGCGGGTGGCCCAATCGCGGCAATTACAAATTATTCTGCCAAGTTCACTTACGTTAGGTTTCTTTCGTTTAATTGCAAATTCTAAAACTGGTCCTATGCAAATTTGTACCATTGACTGAGTACAAGATAGAAGACCACCCATTTATTACGAGTAAGATACGTCGGTATTCAATGTTTAAGCTTGAATCTTCCAATTCCCATAGCTAACATTGTAATCCAATGTGGAATTTTGATTAAATTCTCTCTGTTGGATATGAGCAAATTATTGTCAAAAACGTTTCATCTTCTTTGAAAGAAAACAAATGGATTTCAAATGGACAGAAATATTTAAATATCTTTTTAAGGAAACTATTGTCGAATATTTGATTGTATGTTATATAATATTATAGAAGGTGTTCCATCTAATTGAACCGCTCGGAAACCAAACTAATTATTACCTTAATTAAACATTCATTTGCTTATCCACTTTAGTACCCACGCAGCGCGATCGCGCTGTTAATCATTGCGGCGTCGAACCGCGATGTATTCGGATTCCATCACAGTTTATGCGCTTATTTTTAACCATTTCAGTGCTATGAACGACTTAATATCGATTAAAAAACACGACGATCTTAATATTAAAGATTACGCGTACGCGTCGTGCGTACAAATAAATACAGAAATACGCCGATTTCCTAAAATTACTTAGCGCTCAAATGGTTAACGATACAAGTCGAATCATTCGCTTGTATTCCATACGAACCATATAAATAACAAGTCGTGTCTTTATTTGGATAGAAGAAGCGGTGACGCGCCGTTTAGCGTTTTGGAATAAAGGAAACGCAATTGCGCCGGTTGCCACTTTTCGACAAGATTTTCCCTGGCACTCGAATAGTTCAGTATCTGATAAAAATCGACCGCTGTATGGGCCGCCTCGCATCCAGTGAAGAAACTCCAAGGATTATTTTGACGACGCAACATTAGCGATCGAAGATCTCTTTTTTTTAGCTAATCACAGCAACCTGCAATGGAAATCAAGCTGCTTTCTTCGCTTTTAAAATTGTCTAGCTATCGATTGTTGCAAATTCTCGAATATCCTTCGAAGAAAAGTACTATCTTCTATTGAGGATTAAGTGTGCGTCCTGCTTTCGATGTTCGCTCGTAATCGGTATTATGACGTATCGATCGCGTAACTGGTATCGTTGGATCATCGACTTGTTACTGTTTTGCGAGGATAACGTTTGGCTGCTTCGGACATAAAAATATAACTATAAATTGTACGGGGAATAAATGAAAACGAACAATGAACTTCATCAGATATATTAATGTTATTGTTAATTAGTAAAAAAAAAAAAAGGAACCGTGATTCAACGATATCAGTTGAACGTTAATGATGTAACGCTGCCTTTCTTTCGATGACACAGTAGCGGGTGAATATTGAAGACTAAAAGAGAAAAGGAAAATGGAAGACAAAATACAGAATTGGTTCTATTGTTAACATTTGATTCGAGGATTAGGAAGGGCGGATAATGGACCTGTATTGTTCCAGAAAGCAGGATATTTGTGCTATGTGAAAGTTTCGAATGGTGCGACCCGCTATTTCCGCCATTTTGGTATCATTTTTGCTCGGTTATATTATACGCATTTACAGAGTATTCTATAACCGAAGAAGAGAGATGAATGATTGTGTAAAAATAAATGATAGACCGGTCTTACCGAGACGTTATTGCCGAGAGATAGAAAAGAAGAAATATTTCTCAATACTACCGACGTGTTTTATGGGTTTACCTTTAATGGCATACTTTTCCTCGCATACAGTTTAAGGATAGATCGATCGTAAGTTATATCATATCGTGTATATACATATGCATTGTCTAAATAATGCTATAAATATAAATATATGAAGAAAAATATATATACACACACATATATATAATATACATAATACCTATATTAATGACGAATAAAGCAGTGTATATTGTCGTTCTTCATTATGCGATTGGTGTATATTAATTGTCGTTTTTCGAAGTAACAAGAAGTTGATTTAATATATGAGTAGATTCTTTAAAACATTACCACGCGTACATTTGATCGAAATAGTTTCAACGTGATTTTACGCACGTCTTTCCAACGCGTAATTAGTTTCATTGTTACGTAGTTAGAAAAATCATCGCGTTCAGGATTTTCTGATCTTCCTCCTGATTTACTGTCCGCTGAAAAATGATAAGCCTTAAATTTTATGCAAATTCAATAGCTTTGTGGTATATTTGTCAAGTTTATACTTTCATGAGGAATTGCAGAAATATTTCGAAGTGTATTCATGATATCAAACATTGATGTTTTTATAATTTCAGTAAGACGCACAGGTATACTTATAATGTATTACAGAACATTTCTTCTTCTTTGATGCGATTTATTTCGCGTAACCGCATTTGACAAAATTAAAAGGGTTGTATTCATCCCCTAATTTGAAACTTTGGAGAACGACATTTCGTATACACCAACCTAATACGTACATATATAAAATAATCCTTCGAATGCTTTTCCGAGGGTTATGGAGATAAAAAAAAAACACACGTGACATGTTGATTGTATTATTGTATAATAATGTTGTTCTAACATGTACATTGTTCGACTTAAGACTATTATTTGACTGAAGCTAGATGAAATAAGATTTTATTTAAAATAATCAATCGAAGTATACAATGAGACACCTCTTTTTGTTCTAGATTAACAACGATGTCCGTCCAATTGAAATAGATCGCGTTGCGATAACTTCTTCGTTCCCTGCTAAAAGAAGTTTCGTTTGATTCGAGGCTCAACGCGCAAATATAGACTCTTTCGTAAATCGTATACTTTATTATTTTTATTATATTATATATATATTTATTATACATATATATTTTATTATTTTACGCTCGTAGATTTTCACGACGCGTTTTTATCTCATAAAATTCCTAAATCTGATTTTTATGCAATATTATATTGCACCTTCTATATTTACTTACAACTTACTCTTGTCTTGTATTGCACGTATTTGCTTTCGTATTCCATATTTTCGTTCCAACTTTTTAATACCGACATTTACCGTATTATTCATGGACGGACATGTATGGATGTAGCTTTCCACGTAGATCTTTATTTATCATTAAGCAACGTGAAGCTGAAGGATCGTATAATCCGAGCGTCCACGGCAAACATGTGCCGAGTTCGAAACAGCCAGGGTGAGTACATAAGAATACTCCAGAAAGTCACGATAAACTCTATTCACGAGGGAACACGATTTCGTCGTGAATGTCGAGCGGATTACGTGCCAGCAGGGCGAAAAGGGGGATGAGCGTGCGTGTTTACGGAAACTGTTAGGATTCTATAACGTTTGAAGTAGCCTCCCTACAGCGTTTCCCTTATTCCTGCTAAATTGGCCCCGTCCTCGACGTCACGGGCGCGTCAAGGTACTTAACTGCAGGTAAACATACCCTAAATCACGGGGCAGGATGAAGGATGGGAAGAGCGGGTCGACCTTACTCCTCGTAAAATTGCACCGTATCGCGAGCACCCATTGTTCCACCCTTGTATAGGCTGCTCGCTTCTGTACAAGCACGCTCATTGTACCGTTCGCACTGTGCTCTTGTTATGACGGCACAGGTATAACCATCAATGCGAAGCTGAATGCTTCCTAATCGTGAGCAGCTAACAGAAATTCCTCTTACTTCCTCCAATTTTACACGAAGTTTAATTGGTACGGGCCTCTGGGCACGAGACACAGAGCTTTTCCCTTCTTTTCGTTCGAGGCTAATAGTATACTGTTCGTCTACGAAAAGAAGGCAGACCGAGTCTTTATATCCTCACCGTGGATATGGTCTACTGTTTTCCCCTATCACCACACGCATTTTTTCGCTATTGAACCACTGTCGATCTTTAACGCTTTCGGTTAAACCGCTTGACATGCAACGACGAGTCGCACTCGCGATACGAATTACGACGTTGGTCGAGTAAAAAGGAATTCTACTCGCAATAAAGTTAAATTTTAACTCAATTTTTGGTTTCAGTTTATAAGATTCAGAATCGCTAGTTGAGAATTACATATATCTAATATTTGAATGCTTTGCATGTAATATTGATTAAGGCTATTGAGTAATTTACGCGGCATTAATAATAACGGAAATAGTATGGCAAGGGGTTAATAGTGAATAATGCGTGCGATTGTAGGGACGTTAGTAGATTGGAATTAGAACAGGTATGTGACTACTTGCCTGCCTTCTTGTCGCGAACGGACAGTACTTGATTGCAGTGCAATCGTTGGCAAGTTTCTTTCAATGGATGTCTTTTGGATACCTTTGAATCGTAGTCTGTTTAATAAAAACATATCCAAGTTATCTACGAAATTGTATAAAGTGAAGACTATAGGGGAAGAACTTGATAAGTCACATTTTTGTAAATTTAGGGGGGAGCAGTTTTAAGCGTGAAGTTAAGGAAGTTTCAATATGGAAATCTTACATTCTTATAACAAAAATAAGTAGTTAAACTTTAATCATTAATATGGGCGCCGTCTTACGTCCTCTTTCTAATTTCCGAATTCAGGAGAAAGCTTTGTTTAAAAGCTATGCATTTACCTACGTAGATTCATAAAAGTAATACTGCCACTATCATCTTTTTGTTTAGCGAAGTGCCATTTTTGATTAAAAAAAAAGAGCGTTTCAAAGTGCAAAGATTCCAAATATTGTGGATGAAACGACATTACACTTTAAGTAGCCTGGATCATTGAAAGGCGAGCTAAAGCTACGATTTAATAGCTTTTCACGTGGTATTCCCTTCTAATTTTTATAGTTACTTTAACCCTTGCCACTCCTATGTCGAGTGTGGCTCGATATCACATTTCTTACACAATATATATCTTTCTTTATTTACTACCTTGCTACTTAATGTAAATGAAAAATATATTTGTCACACTCTGCACTGTTGCAATACAACATTTTATCGAGACTCCCTTTCTCTATCTACTTCGTAAATTAATTAAAGAGTTGTTGGCAGGTAAAACAAAAATTAAGGCGTGCAAAGGGTTAAAGTGTTGTTACCTAATCACACTGTAACTCTTTCAAGTCGTACGTTTGCTGCTCCGAAGACGTGGATGGTTTTGGCCAGCTTTTTCGCAGTTTGGGACCACTGCGCGACGCCCGTTTATGAGAATAAACGCTAGCTGCCCCCAAAACGTAGACAAGCTGATTGCCTTCGAGCTGATTAAGGAGCGGTGGTTCGTTTTACGAGGGTTTCGTTGACATGTCAATCGCCGAACTTTCGCTGCGCATGTACCGAGATGCGTGGGTGGAGCTCGAGTAGGCGTCGCGATGCCGCGGCCGGTGGCCGGGCTTCCATAGGGGTGGAAAGATCGATGCAGATATTTTCAAGGAGAAACGCTACCATTGCTGCCAGCTTCCATCTTGCAACCGTAATACGAGATACCTACATTTCTTCACATTGTAAGAAGCAGTTTATTTTATCGTTTGCAATATGAATATTATGGTTTTATTAGTTGGGTTATGGAGAAAAGTTCGTAGCGCCTTTGACAATATTCGTTTCCGTTGTATAATTTTTACGAGCTTTAGGTAAACGATAGCATTCGTAATTTGAACGAATTCCGTTCCTATTCGGACTACTTAAGATTTGATACGTAATGGACAATGGGGTAGATGTTCCACGTACTACCAGTACGCTTTAAGCTTATCGCTTCGAGCAACATTAGTTAACATCTCTTTTATTAACATAGTTATTAACAAATTCCAATGTCTCTTGTACTGTCACTCGAAAAGTTGTCACTTAAATGGAGATGATCCTTGCGTATATTAGCACGGCAATTCGTACGACAGATAGAAGATAAATCGTAAACGCATCGCCATCACACCGCGTTAGAAAAATTTCCACACTTTTTACTCACGTTGTCGCGTTACTACTTTTACTCACTTTTCGCTACTTAATAATTTAATTTGACATGCTAAAAACTGATTCACCTTCTCATAATCGCGAATGCATGATTAGTCTATCCTAAATGATTATCGGAGTTAAACTTACAATTTTCCCACCAACAAAATCAACGTTTGTTTCTCGTAAATCAATCATTCGGTGTCCCCATCGCGATGAAAAGGACGTCGAGCTGTGCCTTAAAAAAGTCACCCGATTAAAAATCGAAAACACCCGAGCGAAAAATACAACATTCCAAACGAACAATCACGCACAGAGGAAAGATTGCTGCGGAGAGGAAAATTTGTGCTACATAAGAGAAGAGCTGCAGAGACGCGAAAGAAGAAAAATTGGTTGACGGAAGGAAGGAAGGAAGGAAGGAAGGAGAGAGGCAGGAGGAACACCGGATTCTCTGATCCGAGCGATTCCATCATCAACGACTCGGGACCCAGGATAGCAGATAAAAGGCAATTGAATTTAAATCATGAATACGAACGAACCGAGCGAGAAGGAGAGGAACGTAGAGATGGGGGGAGAGGTTCAGAGGGAAGAGGAGAGCGAACGTAAGCCCCGACGGCAATCTGGTGGTAGCTTTGTGACGGTAATGGCTTCAACCCCTGGCCTCCGACCCCGAGGCCTGCACCCCTTCTCGTTTACCGGTGAACACGCGACCTACACGCGCGCAACTTTCGTCGAAGTTGATTTACCTATGCGTCCAAGCTGTTGGCGGAGTCTCGACCTTTCCAGCCAGTAGGAAAATTGTTCTGCCTTTCATTTACCCCGAAACGTGCACGAATGCTTTTTGGGGTTGGCGGAAAAATTCGTAACACCTTCGACAGTGTCGCGTAATTGGTGAACCGAAGGTAGATTATTCTTTTACGATCTTCAGTTAAACGATAGCGTTCTTAATGCGAACAAATACTGCCTCTCTTTTAACTATACCGTTTACTTCTTTACCATTATGAAAGACTAATTGAGTTACACCTAACGTTATGGAAGTCCAACGTTTATCGCGAATTTTATGCACGAAATTGGCCACTTGTAATAGGTCATCCCTGTCTACGAGCAAATAAATAAATAAAGTACTGCCCCTCGTTGGACAACTTTATTTCAATGTTGGTTTCCACATATGTTTAACCCTTTCGTTACGGCGAAGTTGTGCATCGATGCGCCAAGGCTGTGCAGAACGATTCAGCCGCGTGTCTACAGTGTAATATCTACCTGCAAATTGTTAGCTTCTCAACCGATTAATATTTCACCAACACAGGGAGAAGCGAAGTTTTAGTTTACTTGTTGTTTCATCCACAATACGGTACAGCAAACAGGGAAAAGGATCAAAAGCTCGCGTAAAGAAGTACAATTTTACCGACGAAATCGTCGCTGACGGCAGTGGTAGAACCGCACGAACAAACCTGCACGGTAGTTGCTCCTTGGCTTGAAGCTCTTCGCAGACTTTGACTCGTTCGTCGATTTTTCGAAGGGTATTGTAGGATGGGCATTATGACGGCACTAAACAGATCCGTCAACGCCACGCGACCGTGTCCCTGAAGTCCAGGGCCACGAGGTGTCCCAGAGGTCCTTGGATGAACGATGCCATCCCTTCGAGTATCTCTTCCGTTCGCGTGTCTCTCGCATTCCTCGCAGGAAACGGCAAGAATGGACGACCTTCCGCGATACACTTGTTCAGGATCGCGTTGAACGATCCGCAAGTTATCTCGATTTCATTGTGGAGATTCTGTATTCGTTTCATTAATTCTTTGTTTCGCACCTGTTGAAAAATTTCCGGTTACATCGAATCTTTATCCTAACTTCTCGCGCAACCTCACCGTATAACATGGCTCAAATAACATAAATTTGTACTTTATAATCATTTCTATTGCAACCTAATGATAAACTTGCCCTTAAAGTATGAAATATGAAACGTATAGGGAGGTTTTGTGGAAAACAATGTAAGCGACCAAGTTGAAATACATCGTTTCTTCTTCTTAAAATATTCCATGTGACAGCAAGAATATGATAGTACGCGATTCAAGGACCATATCCCTTCGTAAGTAGTTACACTATGTAAACGATTTCAACGAACCTTTTCTCTGATCGGGATGATAGAGTACCAAAGACTGAACATTCTTCGTACGAAAAAATTTCGCACTATAATGAGGCTGTTTTAACTTGTTCAATTTACTATTGTCAATATTATTGACCGTATGCAGGCTCCTTAAAGCAAAGGTGTCTCGTCGAAACTTTCCTACAGTGTTTGCGATTCGACTGCAACACACGCGAGTGCTGAAAGCGAGGAACAAGAGAGAAATAAAAGAAGGACCGAGTGTCGGGCACGTCCTTGAGGGCACGCGCCTAGGAAGGTGTTTTATGGGCCCTATAATGGGGCCGAGAATACCCATTCCGTTTCTTTATGCTCTGGTACCTTCACCACCTCTACCTTTTTCCTCGTCCTCGTCGCACCTTTAATATTCCGCCTCGTTCCCTTTCAACTTTCTCAGCCTAGCCGGGATTGTTGCAGTTTACTGCAACTGACGAGGCGGAGAAGGAGTGGATAGCGGTGGAAAAGGGCGAGAAAGGAGAGTAAGAGGCGAGGGGCACTGGAAACTTTCATATTTACGAGGTCATTGCGTGTCCGTTTACGATGGTACAATTCCTGTTTGCGAGATTACTTATTTTCATTAAAACGGCTGCCGGTGGGTGGCTTCTCTGGCCAGGATAATAGGGCCCCAAGGTCGGAAGTCCGGCAAGGTAGCAACGCTCACAGTTTCTTGCTTCCCTTACCGGTCCCCGTTTATGCACCATAATCGTGCAGCGTGCCTTGTCTTCTTTTTTTTTTCATGGAACAGAATTATAGATAGATACAGTTGCTGACGAAAGTAACGAAACAAAGTAATCCGTTCCATATTTTCGTGTACTCTTTATTTTCTGAGGTATGTTTATAGATTAGAATTAGAGATAGGATAACATATTGTTTATTGGCATATGTAACGTTACCTTTTCATGTTCGTTTTTATTCTAAGCTATTTATCTCGAAAGATGAAGGATATACAGAAATTTGCAAAACGATTACTTTGTCTCTTAACTTTTGTCAGTAAGTGTAGATAGTTTACTAATTTCAGCCCTAAGACCGTGGATAACAATTATTATTTCACGCGTCGGATCTGAAGATCTTCGTACTCAAAGGGTTAAACGTGATATTGAATATCAAAGATTTTAACTACGGGAGAATTTCTAAGATTCGAACATCTATTATCTGAATGTTCGATTATTTAAACAGGTATTTTTCTCGTTATCTTAGTACGAAAGTAATGTTTGAAGCTTGTTTAATACTTGATTGTAACTGTATCAAAAGGAAGCGTTCGGTATTAATAAATGACAGTAAACATAGTGACAGCATAAGTTTTAATAGGTGTAATACTTAAAATATTTTTTTTTTACGTTTATAAAAATATGAATTTTCATAAACGTCCGCAGTTTACGCAAATACCTACAAAAATCTAAGTACGTATACCTTTTAGATTTAAAGTAGATGTAATTTCATAAGTGCAACAATGGGAAATAAATTTAGACTGTTCTACTTTCAGCACAAATGCGTACAATATTGTAATAAATAAGGTGTCTCGAATTGAGATGAAAAAAAGCAGTAAATAGACACAATGCGATCACCCATCGTGTTACCCGCTAAATGTTTCTTCTACGTTATATTTTACTGCATCGTCGAGTGACACAACGCAGATACCGCAACGCGCAGCGAGAACACACGTGTTTTCAACCTTTTTGCTTCTTTATTTCAGAGAGCAGCAGTCAGTTCTTTTGTCAAGAAAACGCGTTTCGTTACAGAAAATAGACTTCTGAAATCGGTTGCCTTCATTGTTTCATTCTTGCCGCTTTGTTCGCTTGCAAGGATGACCAAGTATGGAACAGTTAACAAATAAGTGGCGTTTCGTTGAAGCGTCTGTGCCTGGACTTCTTTTCTTACGTTGTGCCTCCTTAAAAAGCTGTTCTAATCTCTTTATCATCTAATTACAGTAGACCGCGGATTTTTATATTGTACGTTTATAGGAAACTTAAACGTGGTAAAACATGCGGAACGCATTTAATATGCAAAAGAATGCACGATGTTTATGGTAAAGTAAGAATTATTGTATTTCGAAGACAAAGCAATCCTTCGTTCAAGTCCTATTCTTCTAATTTTGTTAAAAAAAATATGAAGTTGCGTAAAAATCCGCAGTCTAATGAGAAATATTAATAATTCGTAATGTACAGTGACTGTATAAAATGTTCTACTACTGTATGAAACATTTATGAACTGCTTCGTTAAGTTCAAGCATATTTTCAATCATTTAATAGTTTATGTACTATATTATATATATCTGCAAAAACTTGATCACTTCGAAATGGACCTTAAAACATTAGGAGAAAAAAAAAAAAAAAAAAATACGAGCGTATGTTAATACAAACTTACGTATTTTCATATTTATAAAGTTCCATATTACGTATTGTTCTATGTTAACAATTCTTACCTTATATTGCTAGGTTTCTGGTGAATGTAATCTTGAAATAGATAATAATATATTCCAATGTACGACAGAATATCTGAATGCAGCGTTGGAATTATCTCTCTGGTATTCACAAGCCGCGTACGATGAAATTTAACAGATTTTGCCGATGAGTGGCTCGATTCAGTCATTAAATTCTCGTCGAAATCGTTTGATAACTGAAGGCAGATATTATTCAGAAGCAACATTCGGACTAATGGCGGATATAAAGCTTTTAACACGTCCAAGTGACTGCTGCGATTTTCTCTGCAGCCTTACTGATAAAAAAAAAAACTACCACGCGACTTTTAATATGAGCACAGCTACTTTCGACATGGAATTATAAGCGCTACTAAAATGTAGATTACTTACGTAAACCCGTATTTTAAGATAAGTGAAAGAATGAATAATACGATAATAAAGAGAAGGACGCGAATATGATGCAAGATAAAGCGGAAGTGAAATATCCGAAATAATTGTTGTTAAAATTCCGAATTTTATTAGGATGCTCCTCTTATACTTACAATTAGATATAGCATTCGTATAAAGTTGCATTCCGTAAGTCCAGGTTAGTTTTACTGCACATTTATACGTGAGCAGTTTATTGTTCTTGCTGAGTTCGAAACATCAACCAGATCATATATTTGTTTAATATTATAATGTGCTTTATTTTTTCCCTTATACGTTGGTTCCATGTAAGTTTGAGCTTACATTAAGCGTGTATATAATAGTAATATATAGTAGCACTATATAATATTACTAAATATACTATGTATAATGTTACTACACAATAGTAATTACTGTCCAAAGTGAAGTCCCAGATATTTTAGAATGGTGCTGTTGCATAATTTCCAATTATGCCGTATAAATACCAATTCTACATGGGAAAACCGAAGCACGAATTGTTACCCTGTGTTATTGAATGAATTTTGAAGAAACCCCGTCGTTTGACTAGACACCGTGAATGTAAAATGGTGGACAGAACGGGAGCCGTGACATCATCGGTGTCGACAGAGCCGATTATCGGTTATCTAAGGAAATAAAGGATCGTCAGGCCTCTTTTTCGTCGAAACGCTTCCAGGAATCCGTGTCACAGCAATATCGCGGCAAGCACACCCACATCAAAGTGCCGAACCACGACTCCATCGCATCGTGGTCTTCCTCGCGCGCTTTGCACAGCGATAAGATTCCCTCGATACTCGAGTTGACCGGTTTTTCTGTTCGTGCAGGTCGAATATCTCTCCGTGAACCAGTGTGAGACGTTTTCACAGAAATATTTCTGCAATAAACCAATAAAAATTAGTCATAACGTTATTAGTACGACGGGGAGAAAGATCGACGACGATTGGTGGGAAGAGATACATATATCGTCTTGTTTATGTTAATATTGTACAAACACTCAGCCCGATAATTTATGGACATTTATAGTTCGATGTAAAACGTGATCAGGTAAAGGAGGATTTATTTTAAATATGATATGATTTTGGCATAGAGTTAGAAACAAAGAAGATATTCAGCTTCCTTCTTTACTTAAGCGATATAAAAACGTAATTGGATAAATTTGGAGAATTTATTTCAAACTTAAATTGAATTAAGTGGAATATGATTTTGGTATAAAGTTGGAAACAAAGAAGACATTCAGCTTTCATTAATCTATACTTAAAGTAGTCACTGGTGGTAGGCGTATGAAATACGGCAACATGTCAGAATCGATTAAATAAAAATATTTAATTAATGACACTTACTTTACGCAGTTCTCAGGTACTCTAAATAAAGATAAGATTTCACTAATGCTCCTCCCCCTTTATTTTTCCGGTAACGCACAGAAAGAAGCCATTCTACCTTCCGCAAATATTGTTGATTCGTTTACGAAATATTTATTTTGAATTTACTCGCGGTTATGGAGCAATTTGTCTGCAGTAACAAAGAAAATACCATATCCGATGCTTGCATACCTTGTTCTCTACAAAAACGACGCTCTTGATGTACCGACGATGCAATCTATTACCATTATTTGTAGCTACTTACAAGGAGATATAATACTTAAATATTCTAAGTCGAATACTCTGAGAAAAAGCGGAATATTTCTATTCTGACGCTTGCATTGTTTTCTACAAACTCTCTTCAATTATCCAACAATTAGACTATTACCTTGTACGCAAATTCATTTTCCTGTAAACGAAAATAAAGAAGTGGAAGCTAAATAAAGGGTAGTTTTATCCTCTAAGTATTAAAATATCTTCTCCAATACGATCGTTACGAATACTTTTATAATCTACGTGTATTCCGTACATTTTTATCGAAAAGGTAAACAATCCTCAGTCTACTAATAACGTAACATATCGTTAGTCAATGATTTGCATAAAGTTAACATTGCTTCCAGAAAGAAGCCGCTTCGTATCGAGACAACATTTCGTAATTTCATTTTAATTACTTCGCGCTGCCTCCTTATCACTTCCTGGGTCGCTTTTTGTCGAAGTTCGATCAACCGCAAGCTAATTTGATCAGAGAGATAGTAGATTGGTGTTCGCGTTGCTTTGTAACCACGGGGAGAAGCGTGCAAATAGGCACGCCTGTCGTTCTTCGTTTATTGAACTCCTTGTATACGTCATTGTCCCGTAGTAGAACCTAGATTTATCGACGCCACCATAGTAATAAGTTACAGTCGAAACGAGCGAGGGGCTGCTTCAGAAAATCTTATTCCAGTTGTTACGACAAATTTGCAATAAAGTTTATAGTAAGATTGGTTATTTCTACGTTCCACGTTCAATTCCACTTCGACGTTCTGCGTGCTGACCCTTGCTATTACCAAAATGATCAAAATAACCCCAATTTGTAAAATAAATACAGCCATGTGCGAATACTTTTCTGTAGCCGCTGTACACTTAGAGACGGTTAAATTGTCAAACCGAATGATGACTTGACCAGTCACTTGCTTTCGAAAATTCGTTTACAAGCTATGTTCTTAGTTCGTTACTTTTACTACTTGCCTGACAATAAAACAGCATCAGTGTACTCTTTTATTATTGTTTTTTTTTTTTTCTTTCATTGCAATGTTCCACGTTACGGTGCTGCTCTATATTACAACGCATCCACGTTCACCCTAACTAAAAATAGATGGCAATTTTTCAGGAGGAAGACGATCTAGCGACGCAAAGGAACTCCGGCCCGTGCGCGAATGCAGCTTGGCCTCGAACTTCCCCCCGGTTGCACCCCCGCTGGAAACGCAGTGGAATTTATACCATCCAATATCTGCCGGCGCAATATATCATGAACAGTTCGAAGCAGAGGCGGGCCGACTCGCTGTACGCTTGTATTTGTACGGATTTATAGGACACGCGTGTGTGCGTGGAAGCGGTACATAGTACGGTGTACACGACGCACACGTAGAGAAATGACACGCGAGCATAAAGCGGCTTTGCGCCGATAGCGGCGCCTTTGATGTGCCTTCGTTCCAACTACCTCCGGCATAAAATCGTGAAACACACCGACTAGGTGTCGTACGTCGTGCCACGCCGGCAATGCTCGCTTACCTTAGACCTCGCCTTCCCTCGATTTTCGCCTTCTTCCGTTTGCCTCGTCGCCCTGAATCGCCCACGATATACATACATATATGTAGACACGTGGCAGGTTGCATATAGAGGATTATCGTCAAGCACGAGGATGAGAACGAATTTCTACAGACGATCGATTTAGTCTTGATCTTTAACTATTCCTTTCTTGCAGCGATTGAAAGTAAAACTCGAACGATTACATGTGCCACTTATAATTATTCGAACGACTTCGAAATGTTTATGGGCGCTTTTGTCGATACGGAAGCTTGGAATTGGAAAGTTTGGAAGTCGAAAGGCTTGGGAATGGAAATGCTTGGGAGTACAAAAGCTTGAAAATTCAAATGCTTAGAAATACTGAAGCTTGAAAACTTAAGCGCTTCGGAATACAAAAGCTTAGCAATTCGATCGCTTGGAAATTTAAAAGTTTGGAGGTTCAGACGCTTGGGAATCGAAAGATTTGGAAATTCGAACGTTCAGAATTCAAATGAATTTGGAATGTATCTATGTATATTCTGTTTTGATCATCACGCGTAATTTTCTAGCAAAAGCGAAAGTCTTCGATTTAAAAACTTATCGCGTACTTATTGCCGCAACGCAAATGGATTAATATTCTTTAACAATATAAATACAATATTTTGAAACCTTTATTAATAGGAATATATATCGCGTAATAGGTACACTGAGGATCTTTATGCATTTATAGGCAAGTTCAATGTACAAAGTAAACACGCGATGTATAAAAATATATCGAATAATTAAATTAAAGAAAACATTACAACATTTAACTCTTTCAGCGATACGGTAGCATACGAGCGCGCAATTTTGTTTATCAAGGCGCAATCAACCCCCGGTGGCTCGAGTGCCTCGAAGAATAACTAAAGACCATACTTATGTTAGTGCCACTTATCGGCGTGAAAAAGTTCTATCGATCGATAGTAATCAAACGCAAAGTTTCTCCTGCGTCGGTAGTTTACGGTTTCCAAGAAAAGAAACAGTCTAAATAAAGGTGATATCGATACGGTAGTCCGGATGCACGATCGGGTGAATCAGCGTGGATGCGATAAGGGGCGATAAAACGGAGTCACTCGATATCGATAGCGAATTTAATGATGAGGGCGTGGTGCTTTGGCTGAGTAGAAGCTTCTTTCGTTAATCGTTCTTTCAATAGAAACCAGAAAAAGATCTTGAAAAATTCCCTTAATCCCTTGCCATATTTTCTCGAAGATTATTCATCGAGATGTTCGCTATTTTCTACTTCAACGATGTATCGAATGCAAAGCACTGAAGTATTATACATCATTTTTGTTACGAAAGCAAACTTTGAGCGGTCGACGAACAATAGAAGCTTCTTTCGTTAATCGTTTGTTCAATAGAAACCAGAAAAAGAGCTTGAAAAATTCCCTTAATCCCTTGCCATATTTTTCTCGAAGATTATTCATCGAGATGTTCGCTATTTTCTACTTCAACGATGTATCGAATGCAAAGCACTGAAGTATTATACATCATTTTTGTTACGAAAGCAAACTTTGAGCGGTCGACGAACAATAGAAGCTTCTTTCGTTCATCGTTTGTTCAATAGAAGCAAGAAAAGATCTCGAAAAATTCCTTTAACCCCTTGCCATATTTTCTCGAAGATTACTCATCGAGATGTTCGCTATCTACATCAACGATGTATCGAATGCAAAGCATTGAAGTATTATACATCATTTTTGTTACGAAAGCAAACTTTGAACGGTCGACAGGAACAATCCAGCGATGATACTCAGCGTTTCAGACTCTTCATAAGAAAAACAAACTCCCTTAATTGGCTTCAGTGTGAAACTCTCGAGGGCTTTTAATTTATCGTCCTCTCGTGAGTATACATACATAGGCGCTTTCATTTTGTTCTTTTCTTTTTTATTTTCAAGCCACTAAATTTACAATAAATTCCAGTAGGGAATATTCAGCGAATACGTTGCCTATAAATTGTGACATGAGTAGTATAAATGAATACGTAGGCTATTATACGTATTATATTATAATAATATATTTATGTAATTATATCGTAATAATAATAGGTTATCGTATTGTATATTATTACACGATTGTTAGTCAGGCTTTCACCTATAAGATGTACGCTGATACAATAGATGTTACTGTCGATTTACAAACGCCTATGTTTCGTGACGAATTAAATCTTTATCTATCTGACTAAATAAGTTGAAAATGAATACGTAGATTGAATGACTAATATTATGGCTCGGAGAGGAGTATATAAACGAGCAGCTAAATGGACAAATAAAACAGGACCGATGAAACAGATGATTAAGATGAAGCATGCGCACAATTAAGCAGAAATCTGATAAACGGAAAGAATAGAAAACCGTGGACTATATAAGATATACATACATATTTATCTTAAAACATTGGGACATTTAGGAGAATAGTTTCTACGTTAGGTAATATTACCATTAGTTAGTAATTAGTAGTATTACTATTACTCGCTGTTAGCGATATTACGTAATTTTTATAGCTTGAAGAGACAGGTTTGAGCGTGGAAAAAAAATAGAAATCTCTAAGAGATGTAAATATTGGAGTTCGATAACTTTTATCTTAAGAAAACATTGAACTTTTTTAGTATCTTTTAAAATTTAGCGAAATGCTAGAAGTTACTTTCACGAACGTTCGCCGATATCAGGTTTGATACGCTTCAGTTTCAAGTACTTCGGTTCAATAAGTTATTCGTCTCACCCATAGGAAGCTTTCCTTATTGATACATCTAAATATAGATCGTCTGTTTATTTAAGTATCGAGGAACGGATTATCGTTGTTGAAAGTATGAACGATCGATGAAAATGCATTATCGAAATTTCTACATATTTATGATTGCGAACGTGTTTCACGTCCTTTCAACGAGAATTTTAAAATAATGGTCTATTCTGCTCTTTCACGATGTACTACTAGCTCAAAGGTGAAGCGGATTAAAGAATACAAGCTCGTCAAAGTTGAACACAAATACAAGAGACGAAGGGGAGAGCAATGAAGATCCACGCGTGTCAAAGGAAAAATGATAAATACGAAAAATCAAGTTCTTTCACAGAGGAACGATCACATACATTTCCCGTATACATTGCACCCCAGTTGAAAATTGTTTCACTTCGAGACAATGCATACATTTCCCTCAAAACTATTTACAACTAATATAAATTATATATAAACAACGAACGTATCGAGTTCCGTCCCTGTGGTCTCCTACGAACAATGAACACTTGAAAGATAAAATAAAAGAAGGAAAGAAAGAACAGATAGCAAAACGTGATAGAAGATTTCTTCTCTGCGAAGAGTTCTAAAGTCACGTAGCATATTGTTTGGAAGCTCTGCACGGTTCGAGTAGATAGAAAATGTTACGAAGGCAACACTTGCAGGGTGTGTTTACGGCCACGACAGTTACACACGTGACATGCAACGAACTGGCCACACAAGGATTATCTGAACGAGGCATATGACACCACGGGCGAAGAGAGCAGAAGCAACGGGTGTCTGTTCTGCTATTGAGACTAAGCAGACCGATATCAGGAGTAAACGGTTCGACAAGAGTAGCCGGAGGAGAAAAGGTCGCATGGCGACAAGAGAATACCTTTGACAGGTCCTTGGGTGTCGTGTGAAATTCGGAGAAATTATTACCCCGTGCCTTCGGCTTATCTGTAATGGTAAGCTTCCAGTGACGTACATACATGGCTTCTTCTTGTGCGTTTGGTATTCGTCGAGAAGACGGTGATTTCTGGCCATAGAAATTCCTTCATTTCTAAATCGACCCTCCCCGTCTTAAAACCACGAGCTTCACTCGTAACGTAAATTATAGACAATGCAGAGAAGTACTTGACATATTTATAGCAACGCTGAATCGACCCCGTATAATTTCCTTTAGAATTTCTGTTATTACCATAGCAACGAAAAATACTGTTATGGTAAGCTTCCAGCGACGTACGTGGCTTCTTCTTGTGCTTGGTATTCGTCGATAAGACGGTGATATGGTCGCTGTACGAATGGCAGTGAAAAGGGGTAACTTTGCATTGGAGCAATCCGACCCTTTTGTTCTATAGACTTTTAATTTCCTGGTAAGGAGACGATATTTTCAGGATAACCCCATGACAATTTCGTGGAAGAAAGAAGAACGGTCTCCTCTTGGGGTTCCTTCGGTTCATTCTTTCTCCCACTTGCACGGTCGTATCGTAAAGGTTAATAGCGACCAATAAACTCCGACTGACCCAATTTTTCTAGGGTCAGGTATATCGGAACTGCGCTGATTGTTTTTCCGGAGAAGGGAAAGTGTGCCTACTTCTGGGTTAACGGTGAAGCCTCGTCGTTTCATACTAAATATTATCATTTAGTTACGCTTTTTAACGCTAGCTTTACGGACATTCATTGTACACTTCGATAGGTTTCCGGAAATATAAGTATACTGTCTATACTCGTAAATCTTCGAAATGAAAAGTTTGATGGGGGAAGTGGTCAATTGGAATACATTGGATCAATTAAAGTCGACAAAAGCTACTGAAAGATAATGTTTATTATTTCTGTAACTTTAACTATTAAATCTGAAATCCGTCAATTTGACGGGTTCCGTAAATCTACTGTTAATTAACAGTAGTGTTAACTATAGTTAATTCGAATAGTTACTGCCTTTTTAATACAAGTAGTATGTAGCGACGTAACTTCAAATTGACGTAACATTTAATTCAACAACAGTAAGAGGAGTAAGAGAAATATACGTAAAATATGTTCGATATTCTCAGTCAAATACAAATTGATCGATAGCAATTAAAATAAACGAAATTCGGTTTCTCAGTGGGACCATACAAAGTATCCGAAGTACACGTTACGGTATTTAACAACAAATATCTACTCGAATAAAACGAATTTCATTTCTTCAGTTGCGTTTACAGGTTGTTCGTAGCCTTCTCAACAACGTCATTGGCTTCTGTTGTTCATTATGGGATTGGAGAAGAATCATTCCTTATTAAATTACATTAAAACAGAATGTAATTATTAACTATTGCGATTAACGATTAACAGTAGTAATTCGATCGTTAGTCGATTTTGCTCGACTTTGCTGGAAAGCAGCACGTTTCAAAGTAGTCCGCGACAAGTATTTACATTCCCGTTCTAATTACGATCTACTAGCCTCCCTACACGCACATGCATTGTTCGCTATCAACCGAAGACGTTAAAGATCGACAGTGGTTTAATAACGAAGACGGCGCGTAGCGATAGGGAAGACAATAGACCATATATACAGTGAGGATACAAAGACTCGTCTGCTTTCTTTTCGTGAACGGACAGTACACGAAGAAGGCATTCGGCGAGGCAAGTTTTATTTTCACAGCCAGTACAATAAGACGCGGAAAGCGCAGACGAGCCGTGGCAATATTTTGAGCAGGATGGTAGTAGTTTCGTTGGCAAGAGGCCTCCGGTAGGCTGCTAGGTAGGACGGGTTTTTACTCCGTAATCCGCATACAATGATTTATGCATTTATGTTTATTATTTTTACGACTCTTACAGTAGGGGTAACGGGCTTCCTAACGAAACTACGCCGGCAAAGCAATTTTAATATCGGCCCCTTTTACCAGAGAGATTTGCTCGCCGCCACGAAAATCGCCAATGCTTCAATCCTGTTGCCTGCGAAAATTTCGACGCTTTTTTTTTTCCGCCTATTATTGGACCTCGTAAGCGGATCGAAGTATTTGAAAGGGTATGATCCTGTTACTATTGTTAAAGAATAATTTATAACTCACCGTGTACATTGTTTCTACCAGTCCCGAAGTCTATTGAATGTTAATAAAGCATTTAAATAGTTAAATGCCAGCTTTACTTAAAATTCTGGTATTATTTAACACTATATTAATATTGTATTATCAATGTTTATTCCTAGCGAAGGATATGAAAATCGCAGTATACGTAATTAATAGTTTTATAAGAAGCGTTGAATAGGAAACATAGGAAATGTACACATAGATAATTTCCTTAGAAAAATTTGCGTTAACCAGCAAATAATACGCAACGAAGAACACGTTACATTTTAAAAAGTAAACGAGATTTCTGCAAGGAAAATCTGACACGTTTACTTCTTCTATATTAAATACCAATTAACAAGGCTATTGGGACTCGTCGAGAATCTGTTGGCTTCCAGAAGCTACCTGAACAAAATTCGACCCAGAGACCCAGAAGCCTTCGCTTCTCGAGGAAAAAAAGCAAATGAAAGAAACAGACGAAGAACACTGTACCTCTTTCCCGATGTGCTATTTAGCAATAAAATCATAAAACGTTCGGTATTGTTGTCCGACTAAGCTACGAAGACGGTTACATCGGCTCGTGCCGCACCCGCTTCCTGTTAAACTCATCCAAGTCAACGGTTTAACCCGGTCAAAGACCAAGAAGAACGCGCGAAACGAAGAATACGAGAACGAAAATGTCGAGAGAGGCAACAAGACGAGACGCAAGAGAAAAAAAAACGGAAACGAAGAAGAGGAAGAAGAAGAAAACGATAACGTGGAAAGACGCGGTATAAATATGGTAGAGGAAAATGTCTCCTCGGAGGATTTCCGGGGCGACCTAGACAAATTTGATTTTGCACGGCGAGCCGCGTTGATTTTCATGGAAACTCCACTGCTAAGACAATATCCAATATTTTACAGGCAAACATCTCTTTCGACACTTCTCGCTGGCGGGAATTTCCCCGCTTGTGTGAAACGGTGCCAATCCGTTCACAACACGTACTGGATTTACCGCAGGTCAAACGTGTAAGAGCTTCACGCGGCCGATTCAAGAGAATTTGATAGGAACTCTGGCTTTCATCCCAACGTGGGGATTTTCACGTGCACGTTAGTAGAATGCGATGACTTCTTGAGAGGATTTGTAGAGCTGACTTGACTCGTGAGATTAACTCTTAAGAAAATTACATGGGGAAATTTGGAGGGCTTTTTACTGTTAGCGGGTAGCGAAGGTTTGTTTAGATTAGCGGTGAGCAACCTTTACTCTTTCGTGGGGCAAAATTAAAAATCTAATGTTCCATGCGGGCCACAGTGAACGTAATATTAACCCTTTGCACTCGAGAGTTGTTAAAATTGCTTCGCATTATTTATTTATTTATTTATTGGATGGGAGAAGAATAACCGAATCTATACAAAACTATTGAATGCGAACAGAGCAAGTAAAGAGACGAAATTTACAAATATAGCAATGTATGATCGAATTATTTTATAGTGGATGTGTAAAACGTGGAGACGAAGAACAATTTTGGTGACTGAGAGTCGCCTTTCGAGTGCAAAGGATTCAATCCTTATGTTGTATTAATACAAAATTTGTTACTTTTCACGTAGGTTGCTATCACTAGACTGCGCATTTTTACGTAAAGTTATACTTTTATAATTACGTTCAATGAAACGGAACGCGAATAGAAATCTATTTAAACACGGTAACGTATGGTTAACTTTGCACGTTTTGAAAAGCTTCGCATATTGCATGCTGTTTGCGCATTGTTGCAAATTTAAATTTCTCATAAGTGCATAAGAATCTGCAGTCTGATTATCACTCTTATAGATGAACGTGGAACACGCTTTTAATTCCGATTGATATTTCGTCGTTAGAACGTATATGTCCCTATTGAAAGCAATTCTAGAAAGCGGTGCGAGTTATTAATATTCAGATATTATTACATTTAATTCTTCGAATGTTTGTTTCGACGTAAAATTGTTATCCGTCGAAAGCGAAGCCAACTTACTCTTGCAGCTAATTCTTCGATTACAAGTGCACGCGCAAACGATTTAGACCGTTTAATACTCTGTTGCTTTTCTAAGAGTGCTTGACAAATTTTACGGTTCTTTTACAGTTCGAGGGGCGTACGTGTGGTCCGAGTAAATTACGAGACAGTCCCCTTAGTTTAATTAGTGCTAACAATCCTTGTACTGCTCGCACTAATTAACTAAGGGGACTGTCTCGTAATTTACTCGGACCACACGTACGCCCTCGAACTGTAAAAGAACCGTAAAATTTGTCAAGCACTCTTAGAAAAGCAACAGAGTATTAAACGTTCTAAATCGTTTGCGCGTGCACTTGTAATCGAAGAATTAGCTGCAAGAGTAAGTTGGCTTCGCTTTCGACGGATAACAATTTTTACGTCGAAACAACATTCGAAGAATTAAATGTAATAATATCTGAATATTAATAACTCGCACCGCTTTCTAGAATTGCTTTCAATAGGGACATATACGTTCTAACGACGAAATATCAATCGGAATTAAAAGCGTGTTCCACGTTCATCTATTAAGAGTGATAATCAGACTGCAGATTCTTATGCACTTATGGGAAATTTAAATTTGCAACAATGCGCAAACAGCATGCAATATGCGAAGCTTTTCAAAACGTGCAAAGTTAACCATACGTTACCGTGTTTAAATAGATTTCTATTCGCGTTCCGTTTCATTGAACGTAATTATAAAAGTATAACTTTACGTAAAAATGCGCAGTCTAGTGATAGCAACCTACGTGAAAAGTAACAAATTTTTGTATTAATATAACATAAGTATTTAATCCTTTGCACTCGAAAGGCGACTCTCAGTCACCAAAATTGTTCTTCGTCTCCACGTTTTACACATCCACTATAAAATAATTCGATCATACATTGCTATATTTGTAAATTTCGTCTCTTTACTTGCTCTGTTCGCATTCAATAGTTTTGTATAGATTCGGTTATTCTTCTCCCATCCAATAAATAAATAAATAAATAATGCGAAGCAATTTTAACAACTCTCGAGTGCAAAGGGTTAATATTACGTTCACTGTGGCCCGCATGGAACATTAGATTTTTAATTTTGCCCCACGAAAGAGTAAAGGTTGCTCACCGCTAATCTAAACAAACCTTCGCTACCCGCTAACAGTAAAAAGCCCTCCAAATTTCCCCATGTAATTTTCTTAAGAGTTAATCTCACGAGTCAAGTCAGCTCTACAAATCCTCTCAAGAAGTCATCGCATTCTACTAACGTGCACGTGAAAATCCCCACGTTGGGATGAAAGCCAGAGTTCCTATCAAATTCTCTTGAATCGGCCGCGTGAAGCTCTTACACGTTTGACCTGCGGTAAATCCAGTACGTGTTGTGAACGGATTGGCACCGTTTCACACAAGCGGGGAAATTCCCGCCAGCGAGAAGTGTCGAAAGAGATGTTTGCCTGTAAAATATTGGATATTGTCTTAGCAGTGGAGTTTCCATGAAAATCAACGCGGCTCGCCGTGCAAAATCAAATTTGTCTAGGTCGCCCCGGAAATCCTCCGAGGAGACATTTTCCTCTACCATATTTATACCGCGTCTTTCCACGTTATCGTTTTCTTCTTCTTCCTCTTCTTCGTTTCCGTTTTTTTTCTCTTGCGTCTCGTCTTGTTGCCTCTCTCGACATTTTCGTTCTCGTATTCTTCGTTTCGCGCGTTCTTCTTGGTCTTTGACCGGTTAAACCGTTGACTTGGATGAGTTTAACAGGAAGCGGGTGCGGCACGAGCCGATGTAACCGTCTTCGTAGCTTAGTCGGACAACAATACCGAACGTTTTATGATTTTATTGCTAAATAGCACATCGGGAAAGAGGTACAGTGTTCTTCGTCTGTTTCTTTCATTTGCTTTTTTTTCCTCGAGAAGCGAAGGCTTCTGGGTCTCTGGGTCGAATTTTGTTCAGGTAGCTTCTGGAAGCCAACAGATTCTCGACGAGTCCCAATAGCCTTGTTAATTGGTATTTAATATAGAAGAAGTAAACGTGTCAGATTTTCCTTGCAGAAATCTCGTTTACTTTTTAAAATGTAACGTGTTCTTCGTTGCGTATTATTTGCTGGTTAACGCAAATTTTTCTAAGGAAATTATCTATGTGTACATTTCCTATGTTTCCTATTCAACGCTTCTTATAAAACTATTAATTACGTATACTACGATTTTCATATCCTTCGCTAGGAATAAACATTTGATAATACAATATTAATATAGTGTTAAATAATACCAGAATTTTAAGTAAAGCTGGCATTTAACTATTTAAATGCTTTATTAACATTCAATAGACTTCGGGACTGGTAGAAACAATGTACACGGTGAGTTATAAATTATTCTTTAACAATAGTAACAGGATCATACCCTTTCAAATACTTCGATCCGCTTACGAGGTCCAATAATAGGCGGAAAAAAAAAGCGTCGAAATTTTCGCAGGCAACAGGATTGAAGCATTGGCGATTTTCGTGGCGGCGAGCAAATCTCTCTGGTAAAAGGGGCCGATATTAAAATTGCTTTGCCGGCGTAGTTTCGTTAGGAAGCCCGTTACCCCTACTGTAAGAGTCGTAAAAATAATAAACATAAATGCATAAATCATTGTATGCGGATTACGGAGTAAAAACCCGTCCTACCTAGCAGCCTACCGGAGGCCTCTTGCCAACGAAACTACTACCATCCTGCTCAAAATATTGCCACGGCTCGTCTGCGCTTTCCGCGTCTTATTGTACTGGCTGTGGAAAATAAACTTGCCTCGCCGAATGCCTTCTTCGTGTACTGTCCGTTCACGAAAAGAAAGCAGACGAGTCTTTGTATCCTCACTGTATATATGGTCTATTGTCTTCCCTATCGCTACGCGCCGTCTTCGTTATTAAACCACTGTCGATCTTTAACGTCTTCGGTTGATAGCGAACAATGCATGTGCGTGTAGGGAGGCTAGTAGATCGTAATTAGAACGGGAATGTAAATACTTGTCGCGGACTACTTTGAAACGTGCTGCTTTCCAGCAAAGTCGAGCAAAATCGACTAACGATCGAATTACTACTGTTAATCGTTAATCGCAATAGTTAATAATTACATTCTGTTTTAATGTAATTTAATAAGGAATGATTCTTCTCCAATCCCATAATGAACAACAGAAGCCAATGACGTTGTTGAGAAGGCTACGAACAACCTGTAAACGCAACTGAAGAAATGAAATTCGTTTTATTCGAGTAGATATTTGTTGTTAAATACCGTAACGTGTACTTCGGATACTTTGTATGGTCCCACTGAGAAACCGAATTTCGTTTATTTTAATTGCTATCGATCAATTTGTATTTGACTGAGAATATCGAACATATTTTACGTATATTTCTCTTACTCCTCTTACTGTTGTTGAATTAAATGTTACGTCAATTTGAAGTTACGTCGCTACATACTACTTGTATTAAAAAGGCAGTAACTATTCGAATTAACTATAGTTAACACTACTGTTAATTAACAGTAGATTTACGGAACCCGTCAAATTGACGGATTTCAGATTTAATAGTTAAAGTTACAGAAATAATAAACATTATCTTTCAGTAGCTTTTGTCGACTTTAATTGATCCAATGTATTCCAATTGACCACTTCCCCCATCAAACTTTTCATTTCGAAGATTTACGAGTATAGACAGTATACTTATTTTTCCGGAAACCTATCGAAGTGTACAATGAATGTCCGTAAAGCTAGCGTTAAAAAGCGTAACTAAATGATAATATTTAGTATGAAACGACGAGGCTTCACCGTTAACCCAGAAGTAGGCACACTTTCCCTTCTCCGGAAAAACAATCAGCGCAGTTCCGATATACCTGACCCTAGAAAAATTGGGTCAGTCGGAGTTTATTGGTCGCTATTAACCTTTACGATACGACCGTGCAAGTGGGAGAAAGAATGAACCGAAGGAACCCCAAGAGGAGACCGTTCTTCTTTCTTCCACGAAATTGTCATGGGGTTATCCTGAAAATATCGTCTCCTTACCAGGAAATTAAAAGTCTATAGAACAAAAGGGTCGGATTGCTCCAATGCAAAGTTACCCCTTTTCACTGCCATTCGTACAGCGACCATATCACCGTCTTATCGACGAATACCAAGCACAAGAAGAAGCCACGTACGTCGCTGGAAGCTTACCATAACAGTATTTTTCGTTGCTATGGTAATAACAGAAATTCTAAAGGAAATTATACGGGGTCGATTCAGCGTTGCTATAAATATGTCAAGTACTTCTCTGCATTGTCTATAATTTACGTTACGAGTGAAGCTCGTGGTTTTAAGACGGGGAGGTCGATTTAGAAATGAAGGAATTTCTATGGCCAGAAATCACCCTCTTATCGACGAATACCAAACGCACAAGAAGAAGCCATGTATGTACGTCAGTGGAAGCTTACCATTACAGATAAGCCGAAGGCACGGGGTAATAATTTCTCCCGAATTTCACACGACACCCAAGGACCTGTCAAAGGTATTCTCTTGTCGCCATGCGACCTTTTCTCCTCCGGCTACTCTTGTCGAACCTTTTACTCCTGATATCGGTCTGCTTAGTCTCAATAGCAGAACAGACACCCGTTGCTTCTGCTCTCTTCGCCCGTGGTGTCATATGCCTCGTTCAGATAATCCTTGTGTGGCCAGTTCGTTGCATGTCACGTGTGTAACAGTCGTGGCCGTAACACACCCTGCAAGTGTTGCCTTCGTAACATTTTCTATCTACTCGAACCGTGCAGAGCTTCCAAACAATATGCTACGTGACTTTAGAACTCTTCGCAGAGAAGAAATCTTCTATCACGTTTTGCTATCTGTTCTTTCTTTCCTTCTTTTATTTTATCTTTCAAGTGTTCATTGTTCGTAGGAGACCACAGGGACGGAACTCGATACGTTCGTTGTTTTATATATAATTTATATTAGTTGTAAATAGTTTTGAGGGAAATGTATGCATTGTCTCGAAGTGAAACAATTTTCAACTGGGGTGCAATGTATACGGGAAATGTATGTGATCGTTCCTCTGTGAAAGAACTTGATTTTTCGTATTTATCATTTTTCCTTTGACACGCGTGGATCTTCATTGCTCTCCCCCTTCGTCTCTTGTATTTTGTGTTCAACTTTGACGAGCTTGTATTCTTTAATCCGCTTCACCTTTGAGCTAGTAGTACATCGTGAAAGAGCAGAATAGACCATTATTTTAAAATTCTCGTGGAAAGGACGTGAGACACGTTCGCAATCATAATATGTAGAAATTTCGATAATGCATTTTCATCGATCGTTCATACTTTCAACAACGATAATCCGTTCCTCGATACTTAAATAAACAGACGATCTATATTTAGATGTATCAATAAGGAAAGCTTCCTATGGGTGAGACGAATAACTTATTGAACCGAAGTACTTGAAACTGAAGCGTATCAAACCTGATATCGGCGAACGTTCGTGAAAGTAACTTCTAGCATTTCGCTAAATTTTAAAAGATACTAAAAAGTTCAATGTTTTCTTAAGATAAAAGTTATCGAACTCCAATATTTACATCTCTTAGAGATTTCTATTTTTTTTCCACGCTCAAACCTGTCTCTTCAAGCTATAAAAATTACGTAATATCGCTAACAGCGAGTAATAGTAATACTACTAATTACTAACTAATGGTAATATTACCTAACGTAGAAACTATTCTCCTAAATGTCCCAATGTTTTAAGATAAATATGTATGTATATCTTATATAGTCCACGGTTTTCTATTCTTTCCGTTTATCAGATTTCTGCTTAATTGTGCGCATGCTTCATCTTAATCATCTGTTTCATCGGTCCTGTTTTATTTGTCCATTTAGCTGCTCGTTTATATACTCCTCTCCGAGCCATAATATTAGTCATTCAATCTACGTATTCATTTTCAACTTATTTAGTCAGATAGATAAAGATTTAATTCGTCACGAAACATAGGCGTTTGTAAATCGACAGTAACATCTATTGTATCAGCGTACATCTTATAGGTGAAAGCCTGACTAACAATCGTGTAATAATATACAATACGATAACCTATTATTATTACGATATAATTACATAAATATATTATTATAATATAATACGTATAATAGCCTACGTATTCATTTATACTACTCATGTCACAATTTATAGGCAACGTATTCGCTGAATATTCCCTACTGGAATTTATTGTAAATTTAGTGGCTTGAAAATAAAAAAGAAAAGAACAAAATGAAAGCGCCTATGTATGTATACTCACGAGAGGACGATAAATTAAAAGCCCTCGAGAGTTTCACACTGAAGCCAATTAAGGGAGTTTGTTTTTCTTATGAAGAGTCTGAAACGCTGAGTATCATCGCTGGATTGTTCCTGTCGACCGTTCAAAGTTTGCTTTCGTAACAAAATGATGTATAATACTTCAATGCTTTGCATTCGATACATCGTTGATGTAGATAGCGAACATCTCGATGAGTAATCTTCGAGAAAATATGGCAAGGGGTTAAAGGAATTTTTCGAGATCCTTTTCTGGTTTCTATTGAACAAACGATTAACGAAAGAAGCTTCTATTGTTCGTCGACCGCTCAAAGTTTGCTTTCGTAACAAAAATGATGTATAATACTTCAGTGCTTTGCATTCGATACATCGTTGAAGTAGAAAATAGCGAACATCTCGATGAATAATCTTCGAGAAAATATGGCAAGGGATTAAGGGAATTTTTCAAGCTCTTTTTCTGGTTTCTATTGAACAAACGATTAACGAAAGAAGCTTCTATTGTTCGTCGACCGCTCAAAGTTTGCTTTCGTAACAAAAATGATGTATAATACTTCAGTGCTTTGCATTCGATACATCGTTGAAGTAGAAAATAGCGAACATCTCGATGAATAATCTTCGAGAAAATATGGCAAGGGATTAAGGGAATTTTTCAAGATCTTTTTCTGGTTTCTATTGAAAGAACGATTAACGAAAGAAGCTTCTACTCAGCCAAAGCACCACGCCCTCATCATTAAATTCGCTATCGATATCGAGTGACTCCGTTTTATCGCCCCTTATCGCATCCACGCTGATTCACCCGATCGTGCATCCGGACTACCGTATCGATATCACCTTTATTTAGACTGTTTCTTTTCTTGGAAACCGTAAACTACCGACGCAGGAGAAACTTTGCGTTTGATTACTATCGATCGATAGAACTTTTTCACGCCGATAAGTGGCACTAACATAAGTATGGTCTTTAGTTATTCTTCGAGGCACTCGAGCCACCGGGGGTTGATTGCGCCTTGATAAACAAAAATTGCGCGCTCGTATGCTACCGTATCGCTGAAAGAGTTAAATGTTGTAATGTTTTCTTTAATTTAATTATTCGATATATTTTTATACATCGCGTGTTTACTTTGTACATTGAACTTGCCTATAAATGCATAAAGATCCTCAGTGTACCTATTACGCGATATATATTCCTATTTATCAATGTTTCCAAATATTGTAATTATTTATTGTTAAAGAATATTAATCCATTTGCGTTGCGGCAATAAGTACGCGATAAGTTTTTAAATCGAAGACTTTCGCTTTTGCTAGAAAATTACGCGTGATGATCAAAACAGAATATACATAGATACATTCCAAATTCATTTGAATTCTGAACGTTCGAATTTCCAAATCTTTCGATTCCCAAGCGTCTGAACCTCCAAACTTTTAAATTTCCAAGCGATCGAATTGCTAAGCTTTTGTATTCCGAAGCGCTTAAGTTTTCAAGCTTCAGTATTTCTAAGCATTTGAATTTTCAAGCTTTTGTACTCCCAAGCATTTCCATTCCCAAGCCTTTCGACTTCCAAACTTTCCAATTCCAAGCTTCCGTATCGACAAAAGCGCCCATAAACATTTCGAAGTCGTTCGAATAATTATAAGTGGCACATGTAATCGTTCGAGTCTTACTTTCAATCGCTGCAAGCAAGGAATAGTTAAAGATCAAGACTAATCGATCGTCTGTAGAAATTCGTTCTCATCCTCGTGCTTGACGATAATCCTCTATATGCAACCTGCCACGTGTCTACATATATGTATGTATATCGTGGGCGATTCAGGGCGACGAGGCAAACGGAAGAAGGCGAAAATCGAGGGAAGGCGAGGTCTAAGGTAAGCGAGCATTGCCGGCGTGGCACGACGTACGACACCTAGTCGGTGTGTTTCACGATTTTATGCCGGAGGTAGTTGGAACGAAGGCACATCAAAGGCGCCGCTATCGGCGCAAAGCCGCTTTATGCTCGCGTGTCATTTCTCTACGTGTGCGTCGTGTACACCGTACTATGTACCGCTTCCACGCACACACGCGTGTCCTATAAATCCGTACAAATACAAGCGTACAGCGAGTCGGCCCGCCTCTGCTTCGAACTGTTCATGATATATTGCGCCGGCAGATATTGGATGGTATAAATTCCACTGCGTTTCCAGCGGGGGTGCAACCGGGGGGAAGTTCGAGGCCAAGCTGCATTCGCGCACGGGCCGGAGTTCCTTTGCGTCGCTAGATCGTCTTCCTCCTGAAAAATTGCCATCTATTTTTAGTTAGGGTGAACGTGGATGCGTTGTAATATAGAGCAGCACCGTAACGTGGAACATTGCAATGAAAGAAAAAAAAAAAACAATAATAAAAGAGTACACTGATGCTGTTTTATTGTCAGGCAAGTAGTAAAAGTAACGAAGTAAGAACATTGCTTGTAAACGAATTTTCGAAAGCAAGTGAATGGTTAAGTCATCATTCGGTTTGACAATTTAATCGACTCTAAGTGTACAGCGGCTACAGAAAAGTATTTGCACATGGCTGTATTTATTTTACAAATGGGGTTATTTTGATCATTTTGGTAATAGCTAGTGTCAGCACGCAGAACGTCGAAGTGGAATTGAACGTGGAACGTAGAAATAACCAATCTTACTATAAACTTTATTGCAAATTTGTCGTAACAACTGGAATAAGATTTTCTGAAGCAGCCCCTCGCTCGTTTCGACTGTAACTTATTACTATGGTGGCGTCGATAAATCTAGGTTCTACTACGGGACAATGACGTATACAAGGAGTTCAATAAAACGAAGAACGACAGGCGTGCCTATTTGCACGCTTTCCCCGTGGTTACAAAGCAACGCGAACACCAATCTACTATCTCTCTGATCAAATTAGCTTGCGGTTGATCGAACTTCGACAAAAAGCGACCCAGGAAGTGATAAGGAGGCAGCGCGAAGTAATTAAAATGAAATTACGAAATGTTGTCTCGATACGAAGCGGCTTCTTTCTGGAAGCAATGTTAACTTTATGCAAATCATTGACTAACGATATGTTACGTTATTAGTAGACTGAGGATTGTTTACCTTTTCGATAAAATGTACGGAATACACGTAGATTATAAAAGTATTCGTAACGATCGTATTGGAGAAGATATTTTAATACTTAGAGGATAAAACTACCCTTTATTTAGCTTCCACTTCTTTATTTTCGTTTACAGGAAAATGAATTTGCGTACAAGGTAATAGTCTAATTGTTGGATAATTGAAGAGAGTTTGTAGAAAACAATGCAAGCGTCAGAATAGAAATATTCCGCTTTTTCTCAGAGTATTCGACTTAGAATATTTAAGTATTATATCTCCTTGTAAGTAGCTACAAATAATGGTAATAGATTGCATCGTCGGTACATCAAGAGCGTCGTTTTTGTAGAGAACAAGGTATGCAAGCATCGGATATGGTATTTTCTTTGTTACTGCAGACAAATTGCTCCATAACCGCGAGTAAATTCAAAATAAATATTTCGTAAACGAATCAACAATATTTGCGGAAGGTAGAATGGCTTCTTTCTGTGCGTTACCGGAAAAAATAAAGGGGGAGGAGCATTAGTGAAATCTTATCTTTATTTAGAGTACCTGAGAACTGCGTAAAGTAAGTGTCATTAATTAAATATTTTTATTTAATCGATTCTGACATGTTGCCGTATTTCATACGCCTACCACCAGTGACTACTTTAAGTATAGATTAATGAAAGCTGAATGTCTTCTTTGTTTCCAACTTTATACCAAAATCATATTCCACTTAATTCAATTTAAGTTTGAAATAAATTCTCCAAATTTATCCAATTACGTTTTTATATCGCTTAAGTAAAGAAGGAAGCTGAATATCTTCTTTGTTTCTAACTCTATGCCAAAATCATATCATATTTAAAATAAATCCTCCTTTACCTGATCACGTTTTACATCGAACTATAAATGTCCATAAATTATCGGGCTGAGTGTTTGTACAATATTAACATAAACAAGACGATATATGTATCTCTTCCCACCAATCGTCGTCGATCTTTCTCCCCGTCGTACTAATAACGTTATGACTAATTTTTATTGGTTTATTGCAGAAATATTTCTGTGAAAACGTCTCACACTGGTTCACGGAGAGATATTCGACCTGCACGAACAGAAAAACCGGTCAACTCGAGTATCGAGGGAATCTTATCGCTGTGCAAAGCGCGCGAGGAAGACCACGATGCGATGGAGTCGTGGTTCGGCACTTTGATGTGGGTGTGCTTGCCGCGATATTGCTGTGACACGGATTCCTGGAAGCGTTTCGACGAAAAAGAGGCCTGACGATCCTTTATTTCCTTAGATAACCGATAATCGGCTCTGTCGACACCGATGATGTCACGGCTCCCGTTCTGTCCACCATTTTACATTCACGGTGTCTAGTCAAACGACGGGGTTTCTTCAAAATTCATTCAATAACACAGGGTAACAATTCGTGCTTCGGTTTTCCCATGTAGAATTGGTATTTATACGGCATAATTGGAAATTATGCAACAGCACCATTCTAAAATATCTGGGAA